>OY482667.1:30102522-35430022 GCA_960531205.1 Andrena bicolor | reverse complement strand
TACGTATTTAGTTCGATGTATCGTTCAGCACGCATAGAGATGTCGGTGTACTCGCAGTTTCGAGCACGACTATCATGTTTACCTCTCTCTATTTGCTTTAGTACTTCTACCTCCCCTCTGTATTCGATACATTCCACGGGCGAACCCTCGCCACGGCAGGCAGACCATGAATTCCCTCCACGAAGAGAAGAAAGAAACAGCTCGGTACCGTCGCGACAGCCGCGGCTACCGAGGATTCGTAGCCGCGGATCCCGCAGCACCCTTCGTCTCCGTCGACAACACTTGCACGGGCTCGGTAACGGCAAAACGGAGCTAAGAAATTTCGACGAGATCGATCAAGATCTCGTCAAGGTGTCCGGTAATCCTACCGTGGGACCTAGGTACGCGCTAATCGTAAGCGAAATCGGGCGAGCTCCGTGCAAACGCTGACGGCGAAGCCACCCTCCTTCCTCGCGGAGGTTACCTCGAACGAAACGCATCGAACGGTGCCTTCCGCTGCTACGTTCTCGTACAAGCGGCGCGCGTGAAACGCCACTCGTCAGAGAAGCCTCGCCCCAGCGCAACGTCAGTCCTGTCTGGTCGCGTACGGAGCCGCTGTGACGAGTGACGCTCGGCCTGACGCGGCCCCGAAAGAAATCAAGAAGAGGCTGCCTCACGGGATGGTGTTCCTCGTGACGTGGACGTTGCTGCTTCTGAATCGGCGAGAGAGACGTCGCACGTTCGCGCAACAAACAGTTCAATACGGGCATCAAAAGGTTTGGTTATTTTTTTCGCGCGAAAAGGGATCCGAAGCGGACGCTCGACCGTTCGAGAGCGTTTCCCTTGGTATAATCGTATAAAAAGTGGATCCTCCTCGGCTCGGTCCGTCGATTAATAAAGCACAGCGAAGGAAGCTTCGAAGTTCGAGACGAAAGAAAGTTATCACGCGAAAATAGAGAAAGTTCCGGAGCGTCCGGTGATACATGTAGATCCGACACTGGGACTTCACACGGGGATTAGACGCGCCGAGCGCTCCGGTTTTCCGTTTAACATCTCATAGTTTCAAGTCGACGATCGTGGTCGCTAGGTGGCGCACAGTCTGCTCGTTGCCGCCCCCACGATTATTCGTTATACGTGTGTATGTATGCTCCATTTCGGTTGTCCCTGTAACGATCATCCGATGTTGCCTCCGTGTCAGTCGCGAATCTCCTGAACCCTTTAAACCTCGCCCGTCGTTTCACCGCCTGTCCTTCCTCATCGTCACTCGAGAATCGTGTCTCCGTGGTTGGAGACGAGTCCCCTTGGACGTTCGTCGATCCTCGTCTCCGCTGGAATCTCGACTGCTCGGCCTCCGCTAGGTGTACCGGGTTGCCTCCTTCCTCCCGTGGAACCGCGAGCGATCCCTCCTGCCACCCGCTCGCACACCCTCCGGCTGACCATCCGCGGAACCGTGGCTCCTCTCGGCCAGAATCCCGAGCCAGTCGATCGATTATCACCGCTGCCGAATTCGCGGCTAGATTGATGCGCCTCCCAACGTGCGGAAGATTCACGCGCAAACCCAAAGACGCCTGGGGGCGTCCACGTCACCGGACCACCGTCCAGGGTCCCACTTTGGCTAGCACCAGTCGTCCTCGTCGCTGTCTGAGTGTCTCGACCTGGCAGGGCGGGGGAGGGGGGGGAGAGAGGCAAAAGAGAACACGTGAAGAACGGTGTCATATACTTCATTTTGCACTTACCGAAGTAATTGGAATGTTCGAATTAGGATGTTCACCTGGGTGTCCTCTGTTTGGCCTGCAGCTGCGGCTTGTAGCCGTTGGGCACGGGGCTGGGCAGGAGGCGGCCACCTCGGCCCATCGCCACCGCCTGCTCGAAGCTCAGCGGGCAGTGGCTGGGTTGCATGCCCGGCACGTGTCCCGGCGGCGGATGCGGCATGCCGGCGGTGATCGGCATGTGGGGGCCCGGTATGTGTGTCCCGTGGGTCGGCGAGGCGTTCAGCTTGGGGAAGTTTATGTTGGCCGGCTTGAGCTGCAGGGTGGAGGGCTTGTTCGGGGTCGGCGGTAGCTGTCGGGCGTACCTCCTCGTCACCAGTACCGGGTAGCTGTGCTGATGGGGGTGATGACGATGATAGTGCTGATGCGGATGAGCTGGCTGACGGCCCCCTATCGGGCTCGGGCTCCTCGAGCGCTGTTCCAGGCTGGTCGTCCCGTAGTGGCGTCCGTGTTCGATGTGATGAATTGGACTCGGCGTCCTCGCCGGGCTCGTCGACGCGCTCCACGGACCTGACCAACATTCCCGTTACAAACATGCGCTCCCGTCACGCCTCGCTCTTATCTGTCCGACTATTCTCTAGCTGCCCTAGGCCCTAGGGGATCTGCCCGATGAAACGGAGTCCCGAGCGCCGCACGGGGTATCGTTCAAAGGGTCAACAACGTTTACCGCGATAGTTCGAGCATCATCATACGCGTCTAGGACGACTAGCTATCGAGTCGTTGAATGTAATGAACTTCAGCTAGATCGAGTCTGAGTCGGGGGACACCGATTGGAGATCTAATCGATTGCACGGGGAGATGGGTCGAGTACAGGTGCAACAAGGCTTTCAACCACAGACATGCTGGGATAATTCTAGAGCTACTCTCTGCGGGGAGACACTGTATACCGGTGCGTTTAACCAGCCGCATGCCACTTCTCAGAACAGTAGGACAGTTCGAATAGTCGGCGGGGTGTTTCAGGCTGGATCTAAGGGGGCCGTGCGATCTCTACGAGCGAACGGGTGAGTGCGCGAGATATCTGTGCTGTGCGGAAAATCTCAAAGCTACTGTTGTCTCAAGGGGAGGTGGGGGAGGCTGGACTTCTCTACGTGTGAGTTTTATTCGTACATCCGGGTGAAGGATAGTGTGCGTGTTCCAAGAGTGCTCGATATCAGAAGCGTGTGTGAAAAAGAGAAAAAAAAAATAGAGAATGAAAGATGAAAATAAGCATCGTTGCGACGCGCGACGGCTCAAGCGGCTCCGAGCTGCCCGGCTGGAGAAATGGCCAGTGGGACGGTTTCTCGACTAACTCTCCCCTAACTGATGGCCTTTGACGGTTCGGAAACACGAGTCTCTTGAGCACTACCCGACAGATCCCCGCGAGAATCGATCGGTCAAGGAATACCGCTCGCTATCCTGGTGTCTGTTGTGTACGGTGATGCGCAATCATATTTGCGGCTAATCGCTAATTCTGTGTGTGTCGGTTGGCCGTGTCCTGTGGCTGTGTGGTAAGTTGTGTAGTTTGAGAGCGGTAGAGAACACGAGATATATATATATATAAACGGTGAAAGCCAAACGATCGTAACTCGAAGGTAAGTAGTAAAAATTGCTTCGGAAACAGGGAATGAAAACGGAGTTGCCAAAGAAATTACCATCGTCGTAATAGTCGCAGTGGTCGTAATAGTCTTTGTAGGCGCAAAACAGAACAAAACGAAGAAACATATTACATCGAGTGACACAGAGCTTCTGCCTCTTGCGAGTAAAAACCATTTATAGCGACATTCATATAAGTTTGCAAATCGTGGCTACGAATCTCTCGCTCTCGAATCTCGCCGCGGGTGAGCGTGCCTCGCGAGTACTCGCGAGCCCCACGATCCGCGCCCGGCGAATCCGAGTCGAAGCCGTTGGCCGGCCGACCGAAGAGATTCGTAGGTCCGATTTCGTAAAAAGGACTTATCGTTGCACCGTGTTTTCTTCGCCGATATTATCATTGCTGTCTTGTACCTCGCATCCTGTGCCGATGATTGTACTGTGACGAATGGGGTTGATGCGAGTGTCTCTGAATCTCGACGACGTTGCTAACCGTGTCGCTAAACCCTGGTCCATCGTGGTAGTAATGGCTGTGATGGTCGTACCTAGGTCGCCGAGGCGATTGCGATCCGTCCACGACCGGCGAGTATCTTTTTGCGAAATGCAAACAAGGCAACACCCTCAGAATAGGATCGTTCTTTGACTGTACAGCAGCAATAATAGAGGATGCTTACCTTGAAGTGGGTGAACGCGCGGGATGTCTAGCTGGATGGGCAGGTGGATGAAGCCTCTCGCCGGGGTGGGTGAGACTCTCGAGGCTACCGGCCCGCGAGTCGCTAACTACGACGTCCTGAAGCTCCATCTAAACGAACAGACTCGTCGGTTAGAGGGTCGTCCCGTGGCCACGCACAATCAGGAGTTTTAAAGGAGTCGGGGTGTCGCCGGTTCTTTGCCTTCGTTACTAACGATTCGCGCCTCGAACAAATATATTCTTTCTCCACTCGAGACGCCTTTTGCCTCCGAGACGCCAATCCCCGCGCGAGCCTCCACCTTGGAGAGCTCTCTCTCTCTCTCTCGTTCTCTGAAACTAGCTCTTTTGTTAAAATTCCTGAGCCAAGGAACTCGCCCGGGGATTCGCGATGGTCAGTGCTAGTGATTTTCTTTCGTTTGGTAAACGATGGACGATCTCGAAGATGAGAAGAACAATCAGCGAAGTGGAGCAGAGTAGTCGATATACAGGCACATGTACGCGCGTGTAGAAGCATGCAAGTAAAAGAGACTCCGTGCATGCACATGCTTCTGGTGGGTTGGATCTCGTTCTTTTTTTTTTTCTGGACGGGTTGGTCGATGTGAGAGAAGAAGAGCAAACGAGTCGTGTGTCCACTACCTTTGGCGTATCGAGGTTCGTTCCATAGGTGTCGCTTACTTACCGGGATGCGGATATACAACGGAATGTTTACGACAAACAACGAGACAAACGGAGAACGAGGCACTCGCGGCTAAGTCGCGGCGAATGCTCCGTTGCTCTGGCCACTCTCTCGAGAGTGATCTCGAGGCTGAAAGCAGCTAGGGACAAGGGTGGGGTATCTCTAATGTTCCGCGGCAAACCTTCTCTACGAATCTCGGAGTCCAGGTAATGAGGTGGAGGTATGGTGAGGTGACTAGGTGGCTCGCTAGACGAGTGTTTCGATTCTAATTCATGTATGTACAGAGATTCTAACGCTAAGCGGTCAAGATCGATCAGTGGCTCGCCAGAAGCTCCCAGAGCAGAAATAGAAAAGCTCAAGGTCGGGGCCAGATATATTGGCCGGTGAATTCGTTTTCGCAGCTAACGCACACCTATTCTGATGCATGTATCTCTACGCTAAGAGCTCGGTTCGGCCTACACGTCAAGAGCTCGGCGCTATCCCCACCACTTCTTGTGCACTCCTTTTCTGGCAAGGCCAGAGCGAGTCAGAAAACGTTGAGAATAGAAGAATGATGTATGTATGTATCTCTACGCTAAGAGCTCGGTTTGGCCTACACGTTAAGAGCTCGGCGCTATCCCCACCACTTCTGGCGCACTCCTTTTCTGGCAACGCGAGAGCGAGTCAGAAAACGTTGAGAATAGAAGAATACTCGTCACGAAACTCACCGGCCAATATATCTGGCCCCGACCTTAGTTTCTTTTAACTACTCGGCAGTTAAAAGAAACGACTGACATATTTCCAGAAATCGAGCGAATAAACCGAGCAACGCCGCACTCTAAATCGATCTTGACTCTTAATTGATTTCACGACATCACGCACAATACTTTTCATTCACGCCCGCGATTAACCGGCCGCGTGGTATCTTCGCTAACCCCCTGAAGCCTGAATTAATCTATTCATCTAGGTCTAGTCTAGTGTCGTTGGAAGGAAAGAGATTCTCCGGTCTAAAAGCGTCATCGAGTCGCAATTGCTTTCGGTTTCGCACAGAGCAGAAGTGTGTTGTCTTTGGCTGAGGCTAGTCGCGACCCTATTCTAACGGCGCGGGCGGTCGGTCTACGTAGGTCTAAAGAAGCCGTGTAGTGTGGCCGCATTCAGATCTAATTGTAAAGCACGGATCCGTCTTTCGATCGGCTAGCGGCACGAAGATCTATACATCCCGATCGAAACGAAAGTATCCTCGATCTACCGCGATCTAGACGCGCGTTTCACCTCGCTAGCAGAAAGCTGCCGGGCGTTCGAAGGCGAAACGGAACAGAAGAGCTAGGCAAGGCGCGTTCACGCGAGCTGTTTATCACGAGCGAATCGAGGGAAAGTGCTATCGAAATCGCGGTAGGATTTGATAGTTTGAATCGAGCCGAGAGACCTTGTGGTAACGGATCGAGGAGCGAGGTGCGTAGGTATTCTGGTGTTGATAGTACGAGGGTGGTCGGTGAGCATGATGATGATGGTGATGGTGATGATGGTGGTGGTGGTGGTGATGGTCATAGTATAGATCTTTGTCGGTATCGTAGTATTGGTCGTGATGGTGATGGTGGTAGTAGTAGTTTTGATCCTGCTGGGAGGGCACCTCAGCCAGCAATGGCTCTAGCTCGGGGGCGCGATCCTCGTCATTAACTACGGGTACAACCCCAGACCCACCCCCTCCCTGGCTACTCTCTCCGCTGCTGCCTAGTATATCGTACTGGTGGGACATCTTCCAGTTCACCTTTTTATTTCTGAAACCAGCCAACGATCGAAAGATCGGCCGTTAGTTAATTCTTCTCTATTAACACCAGAGAGATAGACATTCTTGCGAGCTTGGTGGTATCGTACGTTATGGCGAGTCGTATGCATACCTGATGCTACGCTGACGTCTGTGCTCGGCGGCTGCGATGACCCCTAGGGCACCGTCGTCTTCCTCCGCGAGCTCCGTGTGCTTGTCGAGCTTCGGTTCCGGCGGCGGCCGTACCACCGGCTCGAGACTGTTCGCCCTACTTCCGCTCCCGTGATTATTTCCGGTGTGATTAACCGCCGTCACGTCCAGTATGCAGTTGAGGAAGGCCGATTGCTAGAGTCGAACGTGCCAAACCACACCGGCTATCAGAGCTGGTCGATAACTTGTCTCTACGGTATTCTATATATTTCTCGTTGATCGACCGTTCGGATCGTCCGATCCCCGAGCCGATCCATACATTATTGTACAGTAGGTACACATGTATGTACAGGATACAGGCACATACAGGCTTTCGTCTATCCTTTCCTCGGATTACCTTGTTCTCACTTTCCCGTCCGTGATTTATGCCTCGAAATCCAACGTTAGACGAGAATCAAAATAGAATTTAAACGTTTCTTTTCAGATTTTCGTGGACAAAAAGAGGCCATGCTAGAAAGAGTATTGAACTGAGTGATTGTGCACTTGAAAGTGTCGCTAAACACGCTAAACGTCGCTTTACACGCTGGCAACGATTATTGCCGCTTCCAAGACATGTGTGCGATAAAATGTAATAGTATATAAAGAAGAGATTGTAGTAAAAAGTGAAATGGCAGATCGTTCTCTGTGGATCGCGATTTGGCAAAGCCTGTATATGTTTGTCAGAAAGCTATAGTATCTTACGTACAAATGTTAATCATCATTTTATTCGTTTGTCAAGTGTTACGAGTGAGCGTAAAGTACCATATGCAAAATAGAGACATTTATTTACTCGTCACGTTTACGGCACTGTGGGAATGCAAACGTTAGTAAGCATGCAACAAAATGCACCAACCGTCGACGTTCCTAATTTCTAACGAGCTTTCTAACACTAAATTATCGAAATGTTCTGAACGAGTTAAGATATGCAAGACGCGACTGGACGCAACGTGGACAACTTCAAAGTCGATTTTCTCGAAAACGAAGGCCGATATCGAAAAAAGTTACTATTTCTTTTCGACTTACAACGAGTAAATAAGTCGACAAAAAGGAATAAAATTTTTTGATATTGCGCTTCGTTTTCGAGAAAATCGACTTCGAAATTCCCGACGTCGGGATAGAGAAGCCTACTTGTAGGCACACTGAGAGACGAACGCCGACGGTTCGCAGACGTTTCGTTTAAAGATACCAATACGTACATACACCTATATGCGAACATGTCGTGGACAAAGACGGTACACAAGCCAATCACAACGAACAAACGTGACTCTGAGGAGCTACTATTTAGGGGCTAATTGGTATTCGGTATCGTATACAGACACATTAATTAGCCGCAAGTGTACAATTTTACTCGAGTTTCCAACATGCCTACGTACGCCACACTTGGCTACGATTCATCTACTGTCAAATTTACCTTCAACGAGATACTTTTCAATACGAACAAACTCACAAAGTGTCCAACACTTTGTCTACTACGAGATACATGATTGCAAGTAGAGAGAAGAAGGCTCTCCTCGCGGGAGCCTCTTCTCCCCTTGGCCAGCAACGACGAACGATATTTGCGAGATCCGGGCGAAGGTACCGCGTCTTCTAAGCGCAGATACGATCGTCCCTTGGTCGTCGAGCAAACGGTGTTCGTCGTCGCGGGAGAAAAAACATTTGGTTGTTCACAGCATCGTTTGTTTCGAGGGAGAAATGCTCGTCACCGAATCTTCCGTAGAACGAACTTGTAATCTAACTACGCAGGTAATCGTGTGGTAATCGTTGTCTGTCGTGTTGCCATTTGCGTGTCGCGGAGTAATTCGCGGATAGCATGGTGTAGTTTTATAGAAAGGAGATCGAAAGAGAGCTAGCAAGGCAACCAGTCTACGGAGTACAGAGACGGTACTGAATAAAAACAATCGTCTAGAAATCGTTTCTACGCTACGTGGTGGTCTTTAGACAGTGTAAAAACAGGTAGATAAAAAGAGGAAAGAAAATTTTCAGTCAAACTAGCAAGAATGCCGAGAATCTAACTCGAGGAACAAACGTCGGGGCAAATACTTATCGCTTCTACTGTCTCGCTTATTATTTATTCTCTAGAATCTGGATTCCAGAAAACAGCTTCGTTCCACGGAATTTGTAAATCAGAAGTGTGTTCCTCGATCTCGCTACGGTCATACCAAGAGCTCTCGTACGATAGAAAAGAGAAAAAGAAATGAAAATAAGAAAAGAGGGAAAATCGAAATGACAAACAGTTGCAGCACAGTTTCGTTAACAAGAGCGTCGTTCTCAGGGGGGATGGAAAAGAAATAGCTAAGTAAGTCTCTAATGCTCGATCTAAGATCGACACTATGCCGGACACTAGCGTTCAAAGACTCGGAGAACTATTCATCTAAGAGAAGATTTAATCGAAGGCTACGTAGTGATGGGTGATCGCTAAATGGCTAAATGACTAGATCGCTAACGGAGTGATACTCGAGGCAAAAGGCGAGCTATGTTCGAGGATCAAGTATCCTCCGGTTCTTTATTATTTCTCTCTGTTTCCAGCTAATTCATTCTATGAGGTTCGACGGACTAGGTGTAACTTACTTGCAGACAGCTAGAATCGTGTTCTCGGGGTGGGGGTGGGGGTGGGAGAGGGGGTAGGGGGCGCAAAGAGCCGAATTTCACGTGGGCACACGTGCGAACCACACCCACGTGACATCGACACGACCACTAGAAACCTCGGGGCGTCGCAATTTTATGCATCGTCGCCGCTGTTTTCCGACAAGAACATGCGAAATTCCACGCCGGGACGAAGGCAGTGTGTTTCCCCGACGATGCGGAAAATTGCGCGCCGCCCGACTACATAGTTTCAGATATTATCCTAGACTAATTGCTTATTATCTGAAGAAGGAGACGTGCTGTTAGAGAGGAGGTTAGTTTAAAAGGAATAACTAAAGTTTCTAATAATTGTTCTATATATCGTGTGAATTCGGAAGATACTCTATTAAATACTTTCGCTAATGCGTGTGTCGTGGTGCCTAAGAAAGAAGAAAAGTTCGGGTGTGTGACACTGTGGTTCCGTTCTCAACACAACTGCGGCTGATTCGCTCGGATTTTCTTTTCTCCTACTCGGAGCGTTTTCAGGGGCCAATTTGGAGATTTGGCGCCACTAGGCTAACAAGATTGACTATCAATTGACTCTTTTGTTTTATGTTTTTTTGTATGAAAAAGGGTTAATCCCCGTTTAGTTTAAATAATAATAATAATAATAACAAGCTTCTACCGGCCTTTCCGCGAAATATCATTTAATACCTATTTTAATTTAAAAGAGTCGACACAGTTTCAAAATTGATTTGATATGACACCTCGCATTATGAGTTATTGCTAATTCGCTACATGAAAAGCAAGTGAATTGTTTTTAAAGTTGTCTCAAGCCTCTGTGTTTAAACTTTTTCCAATTTCTCTCGCTGAAAATTTGTCGCCACTCGAAATTTCGCCCGACCCTCAAATTTTTCTGCTCCCAAATTTTTCCGCTTCCCAAAATTTGTCGCCCCCCAAAATTTACCACTTCTCCAAATTTTCCGCCTACTTATCCTAGACCCAAATCAGCCCCTGAGCGTTTCTTACAAAGGAAGTTTCTCAGTGCGAGACTTGTACTTCGCGTTGCGTATCAACGGTCGTTGCGTTGTCATTCATCGGTCAGTGATTCAGTGACAGTAGTTAAAAGAAAAGTTGAAAGTGTGAGGAAAGAATCTACGGTATAAACGGAGTTGTAACTGTAACCAAAACTGTATATGTGTGTCGAGTGTCGGAAACAGTGTGCTGTGTGTTGATGCATATAAAAAAATGTGTAAGATCAAAAATAGAGCAGAGATACAACTGCCGATTTTTCTAGTGGAAAATATACAAATTACTTAAATACGTATCGTATATATACTTTATTATAGGCATGATAGGCTACTGTGTCTCTGCGCGAATTAGTGGTTATTTAAATATGAAAAAAATGTAGGTAAGTCGTATTATGTACAGAAAGAAGTGATTCGTTCGCTGCAACGGATTCGTCTCTGCATTCTATTATTCTCTTCATCGTTTGAACTAAATGAAATACTATTAAAACTGTCCGTTTCCATGGAAATTACCGAACGTGATCCGTTGCAGTGAACGCGGAAACGTGTGAGCAAACGTGTTGGTAAAAGAAAGGTGAATGTACAAAGAAAAAACGAAACGAAAGGACCGTATTAAGATGATAATAAGTAAGAGAAAATGTAAGTACTACCGCCTGGGCTGCAGGACTTTGCCCAGCATTATCGTTATCGATAAGATCGTTATCGTTCTGTAAAACAAAGAGAAAAGACACAAAGAGATGATTCAGAGCTGCGTGAACATCCTCTTGTCTGGGTATACAAGTACATAAGAAAGTAGTATAGTCTGTGGTTAAGTTCGAGTTTCAATTACTCCTACACTAATGGTCACAATAATCACAATAACAATAATAGTAATAATAATGTAATTCTATTCTCTCAATAAATTCGAAGGTTCAAACCTCGTTGCCGTACTTTTTTTTTCTATAATTCTTTAATTAAAACACGTATATAAATTCAACACACAGATTCTCCTCTAATATTCTAATCGTAACTCATTCAATAAATCATATTGACCTAATTTTCTATGAGTAGTCCTTGTTTTTGTCGATCCATCGCACTGCCATTTAATATTCTCACGAATATCTCACTACGTTACTCTTAAATCTCTCACGAATTAAATTGCTCGTAGTTTCTCTGAAAGAAAGGCAGAGGCAGCAATCGATGCATCGACTTGGGACAATCTACTTTAATCGGTTGCATCAAATTCGAATCGTGACGTTCGGGAGGGGTGACATCGAACTGCTTCTACACATATTGACTCGGCTAATTCAACTTAACAGACAGAGACTGAACGTCTTCTTTGTTCTTAAGTGATAGTTAACTATTCACGCCGATTCGTTGCCCCAGCGAGGTAATCAGGCTTCTTTAGGTTTAGTTACTTTCATTCTTTGAGATTTATACGTACGCCCTGAAAGTTTCGAGAAAGCTGGGACAAAGAAGGCGACTAAGTAGATATATCTCGATTTCTCGTTACTCGTTCAAATACATATGAATGTTTGAAAACTCTCAGCACTACTGAGCACACAGTAATATAGCGTCGGAATGACGGGACTTAGGGAGGGAAGCTTAGAATCGCGGTTATTTAAAAGCAGAGACACTTCTCTGGCATGGAATCGTCGATGAAACTTCGCGTCGCACAGTTTTCAGACTGCACCTCCCGTAATTCCGCGATACTAAGCTTTCGGTGGTCGGTTGTCAAGAAGCTACTTGGAGTGTTTGGAAGTTCTCTATTCGAAATGTGGCTTTCACACCGGCTGTGTGAAATCCTACCACGAAGAAGCCAACGACAAACATCCATTCGAACTCAATCCTCGAGCGGTTCCCACGATTCTGGCCCTCTTAATATACCAGATTAATTCTATTAATTAGAAATCAGAAGAAGAAAACATCTGCACGGTCTCCTTAACGGAACGGCTGAACGGCAAACGAATCGTGGGAACGCAGCGCGGAGGTTCCTTGTCTGAATAGGGAAATATCGCTAGGGGGCTTTGGTTTTCGTACGAGTGACACTCGAATCGAGATTGAAGGGACACTCACCTGTCCGGTTGACTCTATCTGACCAAACCTAGTCGTCCTCCAACTTTCGAGTATCAGGAGGCAGACGTATATCTTACCAACCGTCATGTTCATCCCTTTTAATTCTGAAACATCACAAACACATGGCTGGTGAGATCAGTGCTCCTTAGAGAAGACCCTCGAAATCGCATATCTCCTTACCTTCGTTCCTAGGTATCAAAATGTCCAACATCTTTTTCGCCTGCAGAGGCCAGATACTTCGGATCGTGTCTCTCAGCTCCTCGTTCGCTTGGTTCCTTTCGGTGGCTGCGGAAACCCACCGTCAAGCATTTATAATAATCCGCGCAGAAGGTGGAAAATAGAATACAGTAAGTACTCGTTAGGAGCTCGATGAACGGGGCTGGCGGCGAGCTCTTAACGCGACTGGACACCAGTGATGCCAGAATGAGGAGGGGAGCGCTCGAGAATTTCCCCCACTTCGCATGCACACTACGCCGGAGGCTCCGTAGGAAGTGGGGGAAATTTTCGAGCGCTCCCGTCCTCATTCTGGCATCACTGCTGGACACTACAGTGAATAGTCGTTAGGAGCCCGACGAACGGGGCTGGCGGCGGGCTCCTAACGCGACTGGACACTATTCCGCGCGGCCACTGGCGCGAGAGAGAAAACCCAATGAGCGAGCAAGAGGAAACGGAAGAGTCTCTCGCTCGTTCCCGGGTTCCCCCACTCTCGTCCGAAGGATTCTAAGAAATGGTGGGGATAGTCGCCGGGCTCCTAACGCGTGGTAGAAACGAGCTCCTAACGAGGATTTACTGTATTCTGCGCCGCCACTGGCGCGAGTAAGAAAACCCAATAAGTTCCTGGGTTCCCCCACTTTCGTCCGAAGGATTCTAAGAAATGGTGGGGATAGTCGCCGGGCTCCTAACGCGTAGTAGAAACGGGCTCTTAACGAGGATTTACTGTATTCCGCGCCGCCACTGGCGCGAGTGAGAAAACCCAATGAGTTCCCGGGTTCCCCCACTCTCGTCCGAAGGATTCTAAGAAATGGTGGGGATAGTCGCCGGGCTCCTAACGCGTAGTAGAAACGGGCTCTTAACGAGTATTTACTGTACGAGAAGCTCAGTCACTCACCGCTTCTCATCTTGATGTTAAGATTCTCGCGGATCAGCGCGAACAGGGTGGTGGTGAAGTTGACTTTCCCGTTCGCGTCCGCCGGCATGTTCATCCTGATGAGCTTCTTGTAGGCCAGCCGGTTCGGGCACTTGTTACCAAACCCCAACGGCGGGTCCATGTTCTTCAGCATGTCGTACATCTCGGTGTAATGGATCTTGCCGGTGGCGTTCGGATCGTACTCGGCCCAGATGCGGACGAACTCGTCGAGGTGGTGGGCGCCCAGGATCGACGAGTCCCTCGTCAGGTAGTCGAAGTTGTCCATGATGACGGCGACGAACAAGTTCAGCATGAGGAACGAACAGAAGAATATGAACGAGACGAAGTACGCGTAGGCGATGTTCGATCCGCAGCCGCCTGGCTCCTGTTTCCCTGCCTTCACGTCGCAAGGCCGACCCTTGATGCAGGACAGCATGATGTTCGGCCAAGCCTCGCCGGTCGCGCACCTGGGAATACCATTCGCACTTGTCCACAACCGCCTCGACCTTTTTCACACCCCGATTCCTCAAATTCAACCATCTAGCGAAACTTCAAAGCTGCGTCGATAGATCGACGATCTCCGAATGCTTCCGGCGGTTCCAGGGATCAATATTTTTTTTTCAATTTCTGTTAGAGGATACTACTGGCTAAAGGACCCGCAGGAACCGCCAGGAGCGTTCGTCCTTCGAAGCTACATGCAAATTACTGAATCGCAAGCGTGGCATTTCTGCTCTTCAACTGGAACTTCTATCGATACGTTTGCTTTACGGATTGCTACGAACTTGATACCTCAGAGTACTATGAGATAGTAAATTGCGGAATAACAAGTGGGTTCTGGTAGTCGAAGACGGGATTGTAACTGCGTTTGAAACACATCATGCACGAAATCGATACTTGGCAACTGGCAACGAGTGCAAACACCAAAAGCGATACTGGCCCAGTAACTCAATTCTCTACTCGATTGTTCTACTGCGTGTTAGTTTTAACTGTACGCGTGAGGCGTTCATCAGCCCGTTCCGCGTTAGTGTGGGCGGTAAGTTGGACGGCTGCGATGTTTCTCAGGTGACAAGTACCATTAAGAAAGATCGAACGGTCCGGAGAGAATTAAGTTTCTCGATCGACTTGATCGCGAACGCAAACTTCAGCTGTGCTCTGTTTCTGCGGACACTTGCTCGAATGGTGAGTGAACGGAAAAGAAAAGAAACTTAGCCGCATTGGTTTTTATCGTAGCTCGGTGGCTGGTTACTTACCGAAAAAGCAACATCAGACCTTGAATGAAGCTTTGGAAATTGTTGTGCTTGGTAATGGAACTCTCGGGATCCAGCGCGATGTTACCGAACACCTGAGGCCGACAGAAAGAAAAATGGCCGCGGCCAAAAGGCGGGCACGGCATTAGCAACAAGTCCTGATCGTTTCCTAGGAGAATCGATAATCTATGCACAAGTCTTTAGCGGATCTCGAATCGATCCATTTCGCATTCCTCGTATCGCGAGCCTCCGCTATCGAGGGGGACACCTCCGGCACGATGTTGAGACGGTTGTATAATGTTCGGTATCGAGGTAACAACAGTGTGACACAGTGATAGTGTGAATACTACCCTCTAAAAATACGCATCCACCACATTAATTACGATCTACGGTCTTCTTTACTCTCTCCTTTGATCGATACACGAGTCCCTCGAGAGAATCCTTGGCCCGTTCATTGGTCGTCGAAATACTCTCTACTTTTCTTTACTTAGAACGCGCTTGGAGCTTTTCCATTCTCTCGGGGACCAGCTGTAACGTGACCAACTTGAACAATCTAGGGCAAGCATCTCTATGGAACAAATTGTCTATGGGAAGTCTAATTGCGGGGGTTCAATTACAACAGACTGACACGTCGAGCAGCTTACTCTCGTTAAACCTCATGCCAACAGCCCAATATAGTAATAGGTATTCTACCACGTTCGTTATTCGCTACCGATCGCTCCGTGTCCTTTCGCTGTCTCGAGAGAACTCAACTGTTTGCCGCGGATCGGTAGCTACTTTCGCTCATCAACAATTGCAACTTTACCCCATCACTGAACATATCGCTGCGTTTAGCTGCTCGACTCACCGAAAAAGCAACATAAGACCGGCGAAGAAGGACTGAAAGTTGTTGTGATCATCGATCGCTGTTCCTGGATCGTTCGTTATATTTCCAAAGACCTGACAACGGAATTTCATGGTCAGCTAATCGCCACCGATGCCGCTCGTCGTTTAAACATTCTCTTCCTGTAAATTTCTCGTTTGTCTCGCTAGCGCGAGCCGTCCCCAATGCGCCTCGCCTCTCGCGAGCTCATTGGAAACCGCTCGGAGCGTTTTCGTTAGTCGTTGGCCCGGGATTTCGTGTGATTCGAGCTACGTGGCGGGCAAATAATCAACGGTCTCGTTCGTCTGTCCTCTCGACGTTAAAACGGGGGAGCGTAGAATATCGAGGCATTGTTAAACGTTCAAGATCAAAACTGAGCACCTGCGCTCTCGGGGATTCGTACCTGCATACCGATGATCGCGTAGATGAAAAACAGCATCGCTATGAGGAGGCAAACGTAAGGCAGAGCCTGCAAAAACACGTGGAAGGGTTAGATCGCGGGTGAGTTTTGATTTCTCAGAGCTCTGATGGCGGTGACACTTACTTTGAAGGATTGTACAAAGGTCCAGAGTAAAATTCGTATCGTGTAGCCTTGCCTGAGTAGCTTGATCAGCCTGGCGGCGCGGAACAGCCTGAGGAAACCGACGTTGATGAAGTTTTCCTGTAGGGGCAGAGGAAATTGCACTTAACCCCCGAAAATGCCGGCTGCTTGTCGCGACTTTAGCCGGGCTCCGCGCGTGCAACGTTACGGTCTCACGAGCGCGCGCCAAAAGGCTCAGATTCACCCTTCGACGCGCCCTTAAGGGGTCAAAACACCCTTGACAGGAAAATGGAAGCACTTTTACGATTTTTTTTCTATATAAATATACGTCATATTTCAAAATACAAGATATACACTTTGTTGTGAATAAATTAAGCTGTATTCTGTTCAAATAGAAATTTGATATCTTAAGAATCTCAGGAGAATCATAAAAATTACCCTATTTTCTGACCTGTCGAGGGTAACTAACCCCTTAAAAAACCGTCTCGATCCACGAACGAAGCTTTGAAACGCTTCCGATCGCGCGGGAAGAAGCTTTTCTGCTGCCACGATATACATAAAGTCGTTTCGTTAAACCCATTTGCTGCAGTCGAAGGACCCGCAAAGAAATCTCGATCGCGCGTTAATACCGCATCCATATGCCATTCGAGGTGGTCTGTGTAAACACGTGGCGAGTATAGAGTATAGAGATCGAGTGTTTATGCGATGTACGTAGTATGAATGTCTCGTGTGTGTAAAGAAGTCGTGGTGTGACGAGAATGAGCAGTCCTGCTCGTCCCTTTCGAGTTGTCGAGTGAAACGAGTCGGTTCGATCGTCGTATCGTCATTTTCCTCGAGCTCAAACTCTCCCTTTAAATGACTTAAGGGGGTGGACTACTGTGACGGACTGAAAAAAAATAAGTAATCTTCTGATGCAAATTGTAGAGAAATTAATCAGCCGATTAAATTGCGGTTTAACACTTGATTTTTGCATATTCTAAATCATTAAACACCCTTATAAAAATCATAAGAAAATATATATACACAGATATATGTCACGAGGTGGCTTCGAACTGATGGTCTTTCTTGAACGGTGGATCTCCTAAATCAAATTTGAATTGTCTAAAATAAAAAGTAAAAAGTTGTCTATTAAATATAATGTTATGCCTAAGCATTAACGGAGATGTTTTTTAATATTTTGAAAATTCGCTGAATAACAGCGTGTTGAAGAAAAGGATGCCGATTTTCGCGACGATTTATCTGTAACTCTTGTAAAAAAGGAATTTTCAAAAAACGATCCGTTAATGTTTAGAGAATGTAGCAACAAAGATGTCTGAAAAAATTGGTCACAATGGCATCGATACAAATTGAGAAATCATGTACCTACTACCTACACCGTTTTGAAAAGAAACTACATTCTAGAGACTACAAACTAATATTTAAAAAATTACAATTTTTCGACCGTTTCACAGTAGTCTAACCCCTTAACCGACACTTACGTCTGTGGTGTAAACGTGACGGGGCTTATACCTTTTTTTCACCTAGTTGGCCGCCACTCGAAAACCGCTCCTGGCACAAGAAAACACGACATTGCAAGATTATTGTGATCGATCTAACGTTTCCACACACTGATCTCTTAATTATTGCGGATACAAGAACAAGACTAGCGGAGATTAAGAATTAAACGAGGCTATCCGGCGACGAGACTGCTGTACACTGGTGTTATTACTCGGCTTACCTTGCTGTTTCAAAAGTACGACAAGTTAGCCAAGAAAACACTCTCTTTAACCTCTGTCGGTTTCGATAAACCTACTGGGAGTGCAAGCATCTTAAAAGGGAGGACTCGACCGACTCGATGATAGCCCTCGATGCGGCGTCGCCGCTCAACTATTTCGCTCATTTACTGGAGTACTCAATTACGGCGTGTGGGTGTAGCGCTGTGTCTTACTTCGGGTGTTAAATACACTTTTACTACGGAGGAGTTAAGTAAATACTTGATGGGCAGTGCTGTATTTATATGTCGGTTGTTCGGAGTGTTCGATTTTTACTATATAAAGCGAGGACCGTTCAAAAGGAAACTTTTGGCGCAAGTGTCTCGGAGATTTTACTTGGAAGTGTCTATAGACACTTTCTCTGTTACAGATTTTTATCAGATTTTTAGCAAAAATAGATTCTCTTCCCCTACGGCAGAGGCTGAGACTCGGCAGGTGCCGAGTAAAAATATATGCAATCAGAGCCGGATTTACCTTTTCAGAGGCCCTAGACTGAATATTCGGGGGGTCCTCGGTTGAATATAAAAAATAAAATAACGCTGATTTGATTAAATACTCGTACAATCTAAATAAGAATTGAATTTCAAAATTAACATTGAATATCAAGACTAAATATAACATTAACCCTCGGCAAGATGTTTTGATAAATTTTTCGAAGAAAAAATTTAGAATGAGGGGCCCTCAGCTAAACGGGGCCCTAGTGTTTCGTTTCCTGTTTGAACGGCGCGTCCCTCGGTAGGTAGTGTTAAACATGTACGCTGCGAATACCGTGGTGATCGTATACTGTGCAGACGTGAGAATGTACAGTGTGGGTGTGTAGCGTATGAATGCAGCATCAAGCTACTTAGATACATGAGACTGTGGGGGTTCGAATAAAAGATCTGATCGATTTACCTGCTATGCCTGTACACTTCTTCTGGCACTAAAGAAGCAGCAAAGTGGTTAAAGGAAAGACAACACTCGAGACGTACAATCAAGCAACGGTGGGGGTGACACAGTTAACGGGAAGTCTGGGGGCTTCGTCGGAGGTGTCTCGTTCCGGTGAACAAAGGAAAGAAGGAACAGAACGTCTGGACATTCTACCTCCTCTCGCGGCAACTAGGGTAAAGCAACCAGTAATTGACCGCATACCAGTGAATGACCATTAGGCAAAGAAATGTCAATTATAAATTTAAAAATGACTGTTTGTTTATAAATAGAGTGTAGTTGCACTTTTAATATCCCATATTTTTAGTTTCGCGTATTAAACAAACATCAATAAGTAGAATTCTTAATAAAAGTATGCGGTCATTTACTGGGCTTCTCATTCAACAATTCGGTCATTTACTGGTTTCTTTACCCTACACCTCGGTTCGTGGACATTTACTCGTTTAGCGAAATTTACGACGGTGTGCGGTGGTTGCAGGCTCTACGTACCCCGAACTCGATCACGAGGGCGTCCACGATGCTGCCGATCACCGTGATGAAGTCGAACGTGTTCCAAGCGTCCTTGAAGAAGTTCTGCACGCGGTTGGGATCGAGAAATAAGATCGATTAGAAACGGTCGTACCATTGATCTTTGCCTGCCGCCGCAGCTCCCAACTTTCCTCGAAGCTGTCTTTCCTCGCTGCCGTTCCACGAACGTTAACATTCACCCCGACGTAACTCCGAATCTCTATTCGACCCCGCTTCGAGGAAACTCGCAGCTGCCGCGGGTGTGTGAGATGTCTGCGAAACTACCACTAAGGAGAAAACTACGAGTTCGACTTGAGAAAGTGTAGGAGCGTGTCGTTTGCGTGTGATGTACTTGTACGTGTACGTAATTGTGGGTGTGTAGGTTGTGACTGCACGCACCCTTACACGAACGTAAATACTAATGATGGTAAAAAACTGAGCTGCGTGTGTGTGACGAGGGGCTGTGCTCTCGAGTAAAGGCCATACTTCTTCGTTTCCCAAGTGTTCTTTTGCAGATCGTGAACGAGCAAAGTATTAAGAGAGGCCGAGAGTAATCGAACGCCTCCTGCCGGAAGTCTCTCTCCGGAATATCTAAACTATTGGGTGGAGGGTGATCGATAACTGTCACGTATCGAGTACTCTGTGTATTTATACACGGTCGTGTGTACGTAGAAACATACGTAGTTTCTCTACGATACAAGTGGAAGAAGCACACAACAAGCCGGCCGCGCGGTTAACGCTAAGAGAATCTGGCAGTTCATCTCTCTAATTTCCTCTCGCTCGAACGTAGCATGTTAGTCGGTGCTGTTGGGAGATGAAGAGACCCGGCTGAGAGGGTCTTAAGGCGATTACGTGATATCCGAGTCTCGCGCGGTTCGGTGATCGATGATCGGCTCGAGTATAAGTGACGGGATCACTTCTAAAGAAGTATCTACGGGAGCATGCCGGTAATAGCGAGCAAACTAGAGAGAAACGGGGCTGGAGAGATGGATAGAGATAGATAGACAGGTAGATAGATAGAGACGCGGAGAGGGAGAGTGAAGAAGGGGGAGATGTATTCGGGGGAAGCTCTACTTTTTTCCACCCTCCTTCCGGGCCGAGAAGCAGGTCAGCTTCCTCTAACGGTTCGGAAAATGCAAGCGAGTGTGGGTATCAGCGCAACGATCTCGGCTCTGTCGCAGCTTCTCGGTACTGTCGTACTTCTAGCTTTACTCTAAATACAGGTGTGGAGAAACGGGCGAGAAGTGTACCGACCAACGTTCGACTGCGAAAAGTACGCGCGTGAAATCGGCGACAAGCATTGGCGGAGGGGGATAGTCTATACTCTATCGGGAGCCTGAGTCTTAGGAGCTCCAACGAATACGAAGCGGCTAGTTTAATTAGCAAGAGCGTAGAGGCCTAGGCAGAGGATTTTTTCTACTGGTTATTCTGGAGTGTTTCACGGGAGCCAGTTAATCAAAATTCGCTCCCCGTTTCGCGCGCACCGCTCCAAGCAAATCGGTACGCGCGTTTCGATCGCTCTTGCGTCGTCGCGTGACTCTGAAACAGACGAAAGAGCAACGGGGAGGGGAGATCGTAGGTTGAAGAGAATTTCGGAGCACTCGCGTTGGTCGAACTACGGGGGGATGAGAATCGACGGGGTTGTTTCTGAACGATTTCGTGGAACCATTCAAGATGCACTTGTTCCGCTGGGTAGATATATCTATGATAGTAAAACGCATCCTGCGTATATTTTCGCTCGGCTGTTCTCGCGTTGGGTGACCGTTGAGTAGAGAAATTAATAAGTAAAAAAAAAATGGAAGAACGCAATGCGGTATATAATTTAATATAGCTACTATATAGTTGCGTGTGATTGAAGTTAGTGGAGTTAATGAGTAAGAGGCTTTTTCTATACCTTGCATCCGAAGGCGACGAGTTTAAGGATGCACTCAATGAGGAAAAGGAGGGTGACGACCAAGTTCACGACGGTCAAGGTGTCCAATAGTGTTGGCGGCGCCTCGTGATACTACAAAATACACCCAACACACAGACGTAACACAAGCTCAGACTCTGCATCGTCGCCCGCCCTCCATCCGCCTCTACAATTCTTTTTTATTCGGTCGCTTTAATCGCATTCGTTGACTCTTCCCGCGTCGCGGCAGCTCGACTCTACCGAATCTCGGAAGCTTTCGGCACGCGGCTGTTTTTTCGGTAGCGCGGCTCGGCTTCCCGTCGCTCGTAACTTGTTCGCTGAATTTCTTTGTTCCTTGGCTAGTCGGGTGTCGCGAATCTTCCTTTTCCCTTGCTTTCGTCCAGGTAACTTTCTCGGGATCCGGATAAACGAAATAGCGAAGAAGCTCGCAGCGACGGGAGAGAGAGTTTTCAGTTACACGATTCATCCGTCGAATTTCGAAGTCGTCTTCGCAACGGGGTTGCTCCGAACACTTTCTTTTTATTCTTCTTTTAACTACAACTCCTTCGATGTAAACAGCTAAGAATTCTTCAAGAAACGAGGCAATCCCGTTGCGATCACTGTCCAAATGGTGGTCGCGGATTTCCGAATCGGTGAAGCGATCGATCCGGACAACTTTTCTTCCCGAGTCACCGGCAAAAGCAAGTCTAACCAATCTCCGATATCGATGAATCTCTGAGGTAGCTCGCCGTGTCTGCGCACGTGATTGACGGCGATGCCCGCGAAACGACGCTCGATTCTTGTGTATGTATGTGTGGTGAGTGTGTGTAGAATTAACAACTGGTCCTTCCCAGCGCTGGCGGAATGGCATGCGTGTGGCGTAACAGGAAGCCCTCGGGACTTCCGTTTCACGATCGATCTCCGAGCGGTTGCGTTTCAAGCGTTCGTCACTCTAAATTACTCCGCGTAGGGTAAACGCGCCAGTAAATGAACAGTTAAGGCTAATGAATGAACACTATTATAAAATTATGTTTGCAGCGCGATTGATTCCACGTGCTGCAAAAATTCTTTGGATATGAAGCAAGAAATGAAAAGAAGTCTCTAATTAATTAGTTGCTTACTTTAATAACTTATTTTACTCATTTAAATAAAAAATGTTCATTCACTGGCACGTGTTCATTTACTGGTACATCCACCCTACTTTCTACACGGAATCTTGTTACGTTGAAACTTCCTGTTTCGAAGGATCGAAACGCAACCAGCCTCGCCACGGCCGTCGACGGTCCCTCGGACACCGAGCGGACGTCGCGAGCGTGACGCGGATCGACGCCGGCCCATTACACGCAGTCGTTGCAACAACAGACGCTGTTCGACGCCGACTATCGATCGAGGGACTCCCCGGGACGATCGATACTCGGCGCTGAAGCGGCGGTGTAACGCATGCAAGGATCAAAAATACATCATGTCAACGTGCAGTGATTACGTGCGGATGCAACAAGACGGACAGCATGCACGGGAGCTTTCTGTTGCACGGGTTGCTTTTCTCGTGCTTAGCAGCGGATTTACTTTCCTCGACGCAGACCCCCCCGTTCGACGTAAGTCTAGGGAACGGTTTCTTCGAACTTAAAAAATAACTAGCCAGAAAAAGGAGACAGAGAGAGAGAGAGAGAGAGAGAGAGAGAGAGAGAGGGAGAGAGAGAAGAGATAGATAGAGAGATGAACGGAAAATAATCTGACGTGACAGTTATGCTTCGTTTCTTCGTGTCTGGGTACTGATCAGTGTGAAGGCGCGTGTCTCGTATCGTGTTGTGCGTGTGTTGGTGTTTCATAGATTGACTAGGAACTAGGAGCTAGGATCTGGGAAGCGAGCTGAACGGCGCGTCGCGATTTTTCCCCTCTGAATTCTATCGTTATTTAATGGTTAAGGGTAGTTTCTTTGAAAGGGTCTTCTTCGCAGTTGAGCTCGCTTCCACTTTCGATACGCGCACCGTTGCGATCAGATTGAACGAATTCCGAAGAAACTCGGACGGCTGTACGACCGCGTTGCGACGTTCCTCCGTCGACGATCCGCCTCGCAGCGAGTCGACGACGAGAACAGGGCGAAGAAGATGCGACGGAAACTGTGATGCACCGTTTAACCGCGATACGTAATTGCAAACGCTTCGAATCTTCTTGATCCTGCGATCCTCGCGGAGCAACGGTTCCGCGCGATCGTACAACTCGTTCGGTTCGTGTACAGAGCCGAGCAACCGCTGCAGTCTGTTGCAGGTTCGATCGGATTGCGAGAGAGAGAGATAAGGGCGGTCTTCGACCGGGCAAAGGTGAAGTAATCTTACAGCAACGTTTCTACGGAAACGGGTTCACTAGAAGGGGCGTACGAGAACGAACAAAAAGTACCAAATACTACGGCTAGCCGGACGTTCAGCGTCTGTTCAGCCCTGGACACAAAAGGTTCTCTAACAATAAGTAGTGATCTATATACTCGTACACACACACGTGTCTCTTGCAATGCACGGATCAGCTCCGAGTAATCGAGTCGACAAGATACTACCTATTCTTCAAAGGAAAATGAATCAGCTCTAATTGATTTCTAATAAGCGGAACTTACCAGGCTACGACCGAAAAAAAGAATCCCGCTCCGCGACGCCCGTTCGATTAAAATCACCGATCTCTAACGTTGGCCGTCGCTTATTCTCGCAGTTTCACAAATACGCGGATGCCGCGAGGGCGTCGCGGAGCGGTGCGTCCCGGTCAAAAGACTCTAAGCGCGTACGTTCTCTCGGTTAGAATCTGTTCGACGGGGGGTGTTTTTTTTTTTTTTTTTTTGTTGGCATGGTGGAGCTTACCCTGACGCCGAATGCGGCGATCTTCAGTATGCACTCGACGGTGAACATCCCCGTGAAGCACATGTTCATGTACTTCAGCGTGTTCTTGTACGCGTCGCTTTGCCGATGGAACTGCAATGCATACACTGACAAACACACGGCCGGACAGAGACAGACAGGACAGACAAACGATACAAGCCCTACGAACGGTTCGCGCGCGTCGTTCGCGGTTTTCACGCGCGCGAGCCGCGTCGTGGATATTCACGATTCTCCTCGCCACCGTCGCTTTCCCCTTTCTCCCGTCTTCAAAGGGGAAAGGGGAAAGCCTTCTTTTCTCCGTTCGCTATCGAGCGACTTGCCCATCCGTACAGAAACGATGCCAGTGATCGAAGCGTATCGTTGGGCCAGCCCTCGCCGTGACACGGTTTCACAGGTACATACATATATACGAGACGTGTAGAATAGAGTGCGAAATCTGTAAGTTACACGGTGTATATAGATATAGAGACATTTCTCAGTCGACAGAGAAAGAGAGAAAGAGAGTCAGATAGAGAGAGAGTGGGAGAGAAAGAGAGAGAGAAAGGGGGAGACAGATAGGTGTATAATATTAACGTTAACCTAGATACGTGTATCTGTACGACCTTGCAGGGCGTGTACGGCGTAAACGTGACGTTAAAGGAGATCCTTTCCTCCCATCTATGACTGGGCTGAGTGGGAGACGATACTGTATACATTTTACGTGTGGCTGGTGTGTGCACACGGCTATACCAGTACGGTGCGACGGGGTAACGTTCAATAGTAATCGAAGGCATTCGTACTGGTATAACTGACGGAGTATGGGGTGGCTCGGTACCCATCGAGTCGCGCGCCATGGGGTCGAACGGTCCTCGAGGCTGGCGCAACCACGTCGTGGCTGTCGCACAGTGGGGCAAAGTGACGAAGTTTGTGTGAAAATCAAAGAACTTTTGATAGAAATGAGATAGAGCGATGATTTGTTTTTTAAATTAAAGCCGAAAGATTGCAGAATAAGGGAAAATTAAAGAAATTATGGTACGAACGTTTGTTAACTTTGAAAGTCTGTGATAAACTTGAAATATTACAAGAAAATTGGGATTTATCCAATACCATGTACGGTTAGATTTTTTTCTTGACATGTGGTACATCATTTCCTGTAGATTTTGTCACGCTGATTTCAAATCCGTTCGCAAAATTTCGCTACTACCTCAGGATTTTGGAAAAAATCGATTTCAAGGTTAATACAGATTTTCAAAGTTAAAAAACGTTCGTACCACAATTTCTCTAATTTTCCCTTATTCTGCAATCTTTCAGCTTTAATTTAAAAAAAAATCATCGCTCTATCTCATTTCTATAAAAGTTCTTTGATTTTGACACAAATTTCGTCACTTTGTGTCGTGGCTGGTTGCCGATTCAGAGACGCGGGATAACGTTTTCTCGATTTTAATTATTATTCTTATTATTATTATTAAGCGTCTTTATTGCAAACAAGAAAATAAGAAGGAACGAAAGTAAACTAAGGCCGGTATTCATAGTCGCTACTTATTCTTAAGCAAATGCTTAAGCATGCGGTATCCTCTACTAATTTAGTAGCTAGTGAAGGATACCAAATGCTTAAGCATTTGCTTAAGAATAAGTAGCGGCTATGAATACCGGCCAAAGACACAAGCACAGGCGAAGTTCAGTCACGACTGTTTCTCAACTTAAGCTTAATTCGCCGCGAGGACCGTTCGACCGCGCGACCGTCAGGATCGGGTTTTGCTGGGCGGAGAGACCGGCGAGTTTGGTGTCTGGAAGAGTGAGAGAGTCGCGTGAGACGATAGGAGGAGCGAGTGAGTCGGCTATGGCGAAAGTAAACGACCAAACGAGAACGAAAAGATGAGCCGAAGGGAACGAGGGTCTCGGCGGGGCGAGCTAAAGAAAGGGCAGAAGAGAAACATAAGATGGAGGGTTTTGTAAGGAAGGTGCGCGAAAGGGTTTCAAATCCTCCCCCGCTCGAAGGTATATTTATATACACACTCGTGAGTTTTTTTTTTTCTTTTTTGCTGTTCGAGGGGGGAGGAAAGGGGGATCAAGTCGTGCGGGCGCCCCGTGCAAGATACGCGTGTCTGGTGTCAGGAGAAAAACGCACGCACACACACACATTCAATGTGACAGAGTTCTCGTGATGGCTCGCTCGAGCTGGTCAAGTCGAGTTTTGCTTTTGTTTGCGAGCAGCCAGCATGCGAGGCGCAGTTCTCCGGCGTGGTGTGTCAAAGGGCGCGGGTAACTCGGGCCGCGGTACGCGTGTCAGCGACGTGTCAGCAACAGCTACGTGCCTCCGAGCAAAGGGACCGAGACTCGCGGCTTCCACCCCCGGGGACGTCTCCGTCTTCACGGCGTCTCCCGTGGAATTCCAACGGGGGGTGGGAGAACGGCTCCGGGGGTGGTGAGCGAGAGTCCCGTCCCTCTCCTCCATTCGTATGCTCCGACATTCAAATATCGTGTGCCGCTCGTGTGCGCTCCATTCTCAAGACCATGGTGCAGTACGTGTACAAGTGACTCGGCAATGACATTCCTTGTGTCGCCAGGCAATCAGTGTCAGACAACGAGACAGAGAAAGGAAATAAAGAAAAGAAAGAGAAGGAAACAGTTGGTGAACGAGCGACACGTGTGTCGAGTTCGCGTCGCTCCGTGTGCTCGGCCCGGGGTGATCCAGCTCTCCCTGTGCTCGCAGGCCAGCGGCTCCCGGGGCGATTCAACGAGGCAACGGGGTGCAGCGTGAGAACGAAACGAAAGACAAGACAGTGGACACAGAGAGACGTGGTGAGAAACGTAGAACAGAAGAGACGGGGTGCTCTAAAGACACGTGGACGCGCGTGCAGGCCTCTGTTATACGCCGCGCAGCCTTTTTCGTCTTCCTCGTTTTATCTCGGCTGTACGATCGGTGGGCCTTGTACGGGTATGCGATCGTAAATTCGTATCAAGCCGGTCGGTACGTGCAACGCTTCGAACCCCGCCGACCAGTTCAAACATGGGCTTGTCGAGGCGCAAGAGTCGAACGCGCATCGCGTGTTTCTCTGTGTGTCTGTGGCGTGTGCGAGGTCGTGGTAGCTCGCCGATACTCGCTATCGTCCCTCCACGCGTCTTCGAGTACGTCTACTACGAAAACGAGGACACATCAGCGGCCATGCAATAAGAAAAGGAGCTGGGGATAGGAGACACCGATAGAGACAGGGGAAGTTGGGAACGATTGAACGTGGGAGATACATAGGGAACGTAAGGCAATGGGCTACAGAAAGAAAAGTAATACCATCGAAAGCGGAAGAAATTGTTGGTAGACGCGGGACCGGTGTGCGTGTGTGGAGCAGGCGCGCGCGGATAGCGGAAATCTTTCGTCGAATTTCGGGCACTCAATTCGGATGGTCTTACAACTAGTGGTGGAGAACTATCGATCGTACTTACGATAGTTATCGATGGTACTTACGATAGTTATCAATGGTACTTACGATAGTTATCGATGGTACTTACGATAGTTATCGATGGTACTTACGATAGTTATCGATGGTTGTCACTATCGAAAACTATAGATGGCTTATTTTCACTATCGATAATTATCGGTATTGAAAATCGTAGGTTAGTCTCAATTGAAAAATAATAACAGTTAAAATTCAGAATCCCAAATTTAATTTGTAATATTATTACTGTAGGATCACGGAAAAAGGGAAGTCGCCTCACCGGGACTCGAACCCGCGATCTCTAGATTTGCGCGCTGGCCAGCCGCCTTAGCCACCTCGGCTACCACCGACTCCCCATCTTTCGTCATTCCGTGTCCTCCTCTTATGTTATGGGGGGGTTCCTGATCCCACATTACAAATATCGATAGTTTTCGATAGTGAGAACCATCGATAACTATCGTAAGTACCATCGATTGTTCTCCACCACTACTTACAACGTGTTTAATTTTAATCGGCCCCAGCCACTTTGAACTTTAAGGGGGAATCATATTTTCGGGGAGTTGAAATCGTAGCAGAATTTGGGAATTTCTTTTTAACAAACTTGTCTATTTTAGATTACTTGGAAAATAAATATCATAGACACCAGCGAACGACGAATTTCATAACGATCTTGCATAACTCCTGAATTGAATCCCATTGAAAATGAATAAAAATACTGTAACTTCTTTAGATCCAAAATTCAGATGAAATAAATCACTACATAGATTTTTAAAAATAAATCCCTAATTGTACTACGTTTTTAGCCCATAAAATAAGATTCCTCCCTTAAACCGAATCGAAATTCAATGACTGGGACCCGTTTCCGTGCCGCGTGCGCCTGGCGTGGAATTAAAAGTGTCTCGATTCTGGAACGAACCGGGAGCATAGAAATGTATTATAAAAAGCATCGAGACACCGTGAATCACGACCGTCCAACTGAAGTCAGCTTCGAGTAGAGTCGAAACGACGAGAGTAGGAGAGAATAGAGGGTGGTTGCTTTTGGGTTCGATTGGGGGTCACAAGATTATTCAACACAGCTGTGTACACGTATCAATGGGTACAAGGATCACAGTTATACAGAGAGCAATAAATAAATTGGCAGGCAAGAACAACAATGTCCTCGTACAGATATAACGTCATATCTTACAGTCACTTCGAACTCTCCATTGTGCACGTTCGTAGAGCACCACGTGTATGTATATTCTCGTCGTTCGTCGTCGACGACGATCTCGGTCTCGGCTGCTTTTCGATTGGTTAAAGTTGCCAGAACGCGGGGTGCGCAAAGACACGACGAAAGCGCGACAAGATCGGTGGGGGAAAAGTGAGGATGAAATTAGGGTCGTAGTCTACGATTCCGTGGTTAATTAGCGCGCGTTAATAAACGTTCTTTTCCGTCCGCCGTTCATCGCGTCGTTCGTAATCGGGGCCGCGACGTCGGCGAGATACGTCCGTGTTCATAATTCCCTTCGACAAGTAGCTATCCGGATAGAGGAAGCGAATCGTGACACTTACCTTCATCATGAGCAGTAATGTGTTTAATACGATGAGAATCATGATAAAATACTCGAATGGCGTCGATACCACTATCCTCCAGATTTTGTACTTTACGCTGTTCCGCTCCTTGGGCATGTACCTCTCCAGAGGTCGAGCTTGTATCGTGAAGTCTATACAAGATTTCTGAAAGAAGGTCGGCTCGATTAACGCTCTCGTGGCCACTGTTCCTGTCTGCGTTCGAGAGTCGACTACACGAGCGAGAAGGATCGCTATGGGCGAGAGCTGGCGAACCTGATTCTTGTCGATCTCGCCATCCTGCAGTTCGGCCTCTCCTTGCTCCTGGAACGTGATGATGATCAAGGCCACGAAGATGTTGACGAAGAAGAATGGAAAGACGATGAAGTAGACGATGTAGAAAATGGACATCTCTATACGAAAATTCTGTATGGGGCCCTTGTCCTCGTACGTGGCCGCCATCGAGTTCTGCAGGATCTGCGGCCAGCCCTCGCCGGTCTGCACCGCGAACAGCGTCAGCATTGCTGCCATCACGTTGTCGTAGTGAAAATACTGAGACTGCCACACCCGTTTCTGTGGCTCCGGCAGCATGGCACCCTCTTCGAAAACGAAATATTGTCCCCTGCGAGGCAAAGGGATTGTCGGCGTCAGCGGAACTGTTGCTTAACGCGACGACGATCGAAGAGGAACGATTGCGAAAGAAGATTTGAAGCGATTTGTATTAGAGCTCTTACCTTTTGACCCGTCGGGTACCCGAGTACCTGGGAATTACCCGGGATAACTTCAAGCCATTCAATGTAGTATTGTCTGTGATTGTTTATGGTATAGTCTGATGTTAGCAAAACCACATTCAAGGGCTTGAAGTTGTTTCGGGTAGACGGGTACCCGACGGGTCAAAAAGTATCTAAGAGCTCTAATTTGTATCGGGCTTAGGTGGCAACGACGCGCGGTATACTCACTGGCAATCCTGTTCCGTATACTTGCTCTCGTCGCTGCAGTAGAAGAACTTGCCGTTGAACAGCTGCACCGCGATCACGGCGAATATGAACTGGAACAATATGTACACTATGAGAATGTTGATGACGTTTTTCAGACTGTTCACCACGCAGTCGAAGACCGCCTTGAGCTTCGGCACGCGTTTAATCGTCTTCAATGGCCTGAGCACGCGTAGCACTCTAAGCGACTTGATCGTCGACAGATTCTGTCCGGCCGAACTGCCCGTCATGTCGAAGGCGAACGACACCGCGGCGCATATCACCACCACCGCGTCCATAATGTTCCAGAACTCGCGCAGGTACGAGCCCGGGTGAAGTATGATCCCGAGATCGATGATCTTCAGGATCATCTCGACGGTGAAGACACCGGTGAACGCGTAATCGAAGTAATTCAGTATGTGGTTCCTCGGCGAGTCCTCCCACACCGGATCCTCGGCGGCCAACGCGATACTCGACAGCGATATCACCACCATTATGAAGAAATCGAAGTACCTCAGGTTGACGACCCAATGGGCGGCTCTTCTTACGCTGCGTGGAGGAAAAACAATTCATCTTTCAAACTGCTCTTAGAATATGAAACTAGAGGAATAGAAACATTGGCGTAACTACGATTTTTGTCTTGGGGTGGCCAGGTCCCATTTTCTCCCCCACCCTCTCTCTCTCTCTCTCTCGCTCTCTCTCTTTTATATAGAAGCTTATTTCTAACAGTTTTAACCCTTCGTGGTCACACCTTCTTATAATCACAAGTTGGTCACACGGGGTTCACTGTACCCCAGCGTCATTTTTTGAGTTACCATTTTCGTATTTTTGAATCTTTTAACTTTTCAGTGATAATTCTACGTTCGTAATACTTATACAGCCATGGTGTAATAGTCTTTTTCTAGAAATGTAAATTTTGATATGCTAAAATTTGTAGTTGAAAACGAGCGATTTTCCATCGTCGTGGTAAATACAGATTTTTTAAAAAGTTTTTTATTTTCTTTTTGGCGATAAATCCCCTTTGGAAGATGTAAAGGTGCGGAATTTCAAATCAAAAATTGCTCTTGGGGTACAATACACCCCGTGTGACCACGAAGGGTTAATTCATAATTTAATGTAATAAGAACATTATTGTTTTTTCTTTATTTAGGTTCCCTGCATCGAAAGCATTTCAGCTCAAATATTTGTTTCTCTTCAGATAGGATTTTACGAACAGGCTAATGTATTTTATTTATTTCGATAGTTTCTAGGGAGAGGCCATTCCGCGTTTTGGGGGGGCCAATCCACATTTTAGGGGGGCCAGGCCCACTCGGCCCCCCAACTAGTTACGCCAATGAATAGAAACTTACGGATTCGTAGGGGACAGTATAAACATGGAGGAGTATGGCAGCATTGGTTTTGGTCCCGTGTCATCGTCTTCATCCTGCTTTTTCTCTTCGGACGACGGCTTCCCACCTGTTCCGTCTTTGCTGAAATTCGAAGCCGGGGGTTAGGTACTGGAAATCTTCCGAGAATCAAGGTCTCCTCCCTCGCGTCCGACTTACAAATTCTGGTTCGGACTCGGAGGGCCAATCTCGTCCTTGGGCGCGGTACCGTCTTTCGGATTCTGCAGGGACTCGAGCTCTTTCTCGAGCTCCTGCGCCTGCTTCTCTTTATCCTCCACTTGCTGCTCGTCTTCGGCGGCGCTCAGCTCCTGCGCGTTTGCCAGATTGTCGACGGCGATAGCCAAGAACACGTTCAGCAGCGTGTAGTTGCCGAAGAGCACCAGCACGATGAAGTAGAGCGAGTAGACCATGCCCCTCCTGTGACCCCCTTGCGACTCGATACCCTGGTACATCACTTCGTTCCAATCTTCTCCGGTCAGGATCTGTCGGTAGAAATGAAGTCTCGTTAGACGAGTCCAGAGTAGCATTGCCTATCCTCAGATCCGCTCGCCGCTCGAGGGAAAGACTATGATCTCGTGTCTCCTTTCCTCCGCGGAGCAAAAGCTGCTTGAGTTTAGAGAGCCAGGTGGAACTTACTTGGAAGACAGTGAGCAGCGCGATGGGAAAGGTGTTGAAATTGGTGGGCGGCGTGCCGGATTCAAAGTTGAACTGGCCGCCGAACAGCTGCATGCCGAGCAGCGCGAATATGAGAATAAAGAGGAAGAGCAGGAAGAGCAGGGAGATGATGCTACGCATCGAGCTGAGCAGCGATATTACGAGGTTCCTCAGGCTCTTCCAGTATTTGGTGACCTTAAAAATTCGCAGGAGTCTAAGGGCACGTAGGACGGAGAGGCCGAAAGAGCCGGACTTCACCTCGGACCAGATCACTTCGAAGATCGATCCCGAGATGACTACGCAGTCGAAACGATTGAAGCTCGACTCAAAGTATGTGCGAGGGCCGAGCGCGTACATCTTTACGAACATCTCCAACATGAACAGAGCCAGGAACACGAACTCCGCGAAGTCTGCGAACAAGCAAAGATCGTGAGACGTGGTGGACAACAATCAGGATTAAACAAGAGACTTCGATACTTACAGAGGAAATCGGTGAGCCACTGCGGCTGGCCGTAATGCTCCACGGCCACGCAGACGGTGTTGAAGAACACAAGCACGATCACGAACCAGTAGAACTTCTGCGACTTGACCGAGTTCCGTATCCAGAACCTGAACCTCTTCTCGGCCAGCCAGAATCTCGCGAACGGTCCCTTCTCCTTCTCCCTCGGCTTGAAATAGGAAGATCTCGAGAAGCCTATAAAATCAGAAACCAATCGTCTCAACCAGATATTCAAATAAATATATATTCGACGAACTGGCCGCTTACGCGATGCCCGGTTATCGGATCGATTCTTCCCTTTATTTTCTTCGAGCGCAAACAAAATCATCAGCGGCGAATTTCAGTGGGAGCCGATCCGCGTAATCGCATTGTGAACGCGCGGGATCCCTGCCCGACAACCCCCGACACCAGAACTTTGTTGCTTCCCCGTTGTTTCCAAGCGATATCGAAATCCAATTGGAAACTTTCGCCGCGCGCGACTCTAATTGCTATGTGGCTCGAATGGAGGATCTGCTTATTCCTCGGACTCTTTTCCACGACCGGTACACAGACACACAAGACAGAGACAGGTCTATTCTAGATATTGTACTCTAAGAAGCGGGAGTATGTATCTATTGTGCGCACGGATCACCGATGCTTGTGACTAATCTATCGCTAGGTGCCTAAGTACCTCGCACCCAGCCTGCCTCCCGTACTCTATGGGACAGGACTAGTGGTGGAGAACTATCGATGGTACTTACGATAGTTATCGATGGTTGTCATTATCGAAATTTGTAATAATAATCTGAATTTCAGCTGTTATTATTTTTCAATTGACTAACCTACGATTAATAATATTAGAAATTAAATTTGGGATTCTGAATTTCAGCTGTTATAATTTTTCAATTGACTAACCTACGATTAATAATATTACAAATTAAATTTGGGAGTCTGAATTTCAGCTGTTATTATTTTTCAATCGACTAACCTACGATTTTCAATACCGATAATTATCGATAGTGAAAATAAGCCATTAGTGATGGAGAACTATCGATGGTACTTACGATAGTTCGCACTATTGATGGTACTTACGATAGTTCGCACTATTGATGGTACTTACGATAGTTCGCACTATTGATGGTACTTACGATAGTTCGCACTATTGATGGTACTTACGATAGTTCGCACTATTGATGGTACTTACGATAGTTCTCACTATCGATGGTACTTACGATAGTTATCGATGGTTCTCATTATCGAAATTTGTAATAATATTAGAAATTAAACTTGGGATTCTGAATTTCAGCTGTTATTATTTTTCACTTGACTAACCTACGATTAATAATATTAGAAATTAAATTTGGGATTCTGAATTTCAGCTGTTATTATTTTTCAATTGACTAACCTACGATTAATAATATTACAAATTAAATTTGGGATTCTGAATTTCAGCTGTTATTATTTTTTAATTGACTAACCTACGATTTTCAATACCGATAATTATCGATAGTGAAAATAAGCCATTAGTGATGGAGAACTAACTATCGATGGTACTTACGATAGTTCGCACTATTGATGGTACTTACGATAGTTTGCACTATCGATGGTACTTACGATAGTTCCCACTATCGAATACCATAGATGGCTTGTTTTCACTATCGATAATTATCGGTATTGTAGGATCACGGAAAAAGGGAAGTCGCCTCAACGGGACTCGAACCCGCGATCTCTAGATTTACGTGCTGGCCAGCCGCCTTAGCCACCTCGGCTACCGCCGACTTCCCCCATCGTCGCTGTTCCGTGCCCTCTCTTATGGTATTGGGGTTCCTGATCCCACAGTATTGAAAATCATAGCTTAGTCAATTGAAAAATAATAACAGCTGAAATTCAGAATCCCAAATTTAATTTCGACAGTGAGAACCATCGATAGTTCTCCACCACTAGACAGGACACACCTATTTCCGACGCTCTAGTTCTCCCCTCTCGATCTCACGCCGCACAATACTAATATCTTCTACGATACTCTGACGAGAACACGTTGTACACCAACTAACAACAAGATAATGTCTATACACGTTGAAAACATCAATCGGTGCTCGACCACTGTCACACCTAGACCACATAGAACCTACGCATCCTCCACCCGGAGCATTCGTGATTCATTTGCCGAGAAGAATGCCGGCGCCTCGTGGATATTTATCATCGAGAGCTTCACCGTTGTCAGGAATGCTCGCAGGTGGACGTTTTCACAAGGAAAGACACGTAAACGTAGAAACGTACGACGACACCAGCCAACAGAAGCGTCTCCTAAGAAGAACACAAAATTAATCGGCACCTCTGTTAATTTCTTTGCAATGTCTGCAGGCCCTGGCTGACACGGGGTTATTAAGAATGTCCGGTAAGGCTCGCGTTGCCCTGCTCGCGAATACCTTTGCGTTCGTAATTATGATAATTACAGCGGCTCTATCATGCTTTCTGTGTACAGCTTGGCGCTTTCGAGCGGTATATATGTATTTGTACTCTAGCTACGTGACAATTACGTCGTCTGGGTGCGGCGAATTCGCGCGCACGCGTTTCTGTCCGTGTCTGTTCGTCGAATTCGAATTTTATTCATTTGTTTGTTTATTTGTAAATGTTTTCGCGGTGTATCAGTGTCCACGTGTGATTCGTGTCCGTCCGTCTCTCTGTCAGATGCGAAACGACAGGGGCCTCTCAAACGAGAATATACAAGGAGCACAGTTAGGAAAGAAAAAGGTTACGAATACAGCCTTGTTTTGCGTTGCTCTTTGAAAGTTGTAGCATTGACAGTTGTAGTTACCTTTGAGCTTTTTCTTAGGCACTGAAACAAGAGGAGCATCTGATAGCGTGTGTTTAGAATGTTCGTCGCCAAGATCGAGGGATTATAAGTATCGTTCCTTTATCGATGCGAAACAGAAATCAGAAATGACGTCCGGTCGAGTGGTCCCACGAGCAATCGCGAAATTCTGTCGCGGTTATTTGCACAGAGGGCTGGGCGAAGAACGGAGACATTACTCGTGGGACCACCCGAGCTCGTTAGTAAATGAGTCGAAAACGATGCCCGGTGAACGTGAAATATGCAAGGATGCCAGTCAACGTTACCAACCAACGGTTCTCGGCTACGTTTCCGGATGGAACAACAGCATGAACATTCGTTAAGTCCCTCTACGAAACTTGCTATCTGAGGTTAAGGGGCCTTCCTAGTTTGATCGCTGAAAAAACTCAATTTTCCGAGAATTAAAAAAAGAAACAAGTATTGCACGTTTGTAGCATTATTTTATCACCTTTTTAAGACTATTCCCATTCATACCAGAAAACGACTTAAAAAATGTTATCAGTTTTAGAAGAAAAATTGAGGTTTTGTTTGAAGGTAGAAATTCAATTTTGGAAGCATTTCCAAAATTCTAGTTCGAGCGATAAAGTAACGTCTACTTTTTTGGCAATCAGGTCTGACATCCGGAAAGATATTGTTGGATATTTTTACTTGCAATGTTTTTTTATAGCCTCAAAAGGTGATGAAATAAAGCCACAAACGTGCAATACTTGTTTCTTTTTTAATTTCCAAAAATATACGATTCTCTCAGCCGTCACACTAGGAAGACCTCTTAACGCGAATCTCGTTCGAAACAATCGACAGGCAAGTGGTGAACGTTTGAATCTCAAAAGGTGGTGAGAACTCGGGCAACAATCGAGAGAAACGAAGCTTGAACAGGAGTAATACAACTCACCACCGTCCTGATCGTCATCCCCTTCCTCTTCCTCCGTGTCCGTGCTTTTGCTTTTGCCCAGCTTCTTCAACTTCTTCTTTTTCGCCGCAGCTTTCCTCCTCCCTGCAAACACAGACGTCCTCTGTCATCTTGTACTCGTAGCGTTCACCGAATACTTTGTCTTAATGGGCTGGTCCCGTAAATAAATATTATTATCTAAAAAAATGCTGCTCACGAACCTTCCAAGATGTGCATCTTCTCCTCTTCCGTGGTCCTCTCTTCCGCGAGTATCACTTCCTCTAAAAATGACAGTAAAGAATTTTCAGTGGACGACCACGAGTAACCAGGGAGAGACGGAGGAGAATGTTAGAATATTCAGGATCCAAAGAAAGCTGGAGGAAGACACTCCGTGGCCTAAGTGGACAGCTTAGGATTTGGGTGAAAGGTAACTCGATCGATAGTCGATGTAGCGGAGGCATTTGGCTTTCTAACCTGCTTTGCAGATCCAATTCAGGTAGCAGAACAGTTCGTGCTCGAGCTGCTGCTGTCTTCGCAATTTCAGGAAGGACTGCCGGTTCTCCACCTTCTCTCTCTCCTTCGCAAACTCTCTACAAGCGTTACAGAGACATGATAGCTGAGTTACGCGGCGTGGCAGGTGCGAAGGGACGTTCTCGCGTTGGAAAATGTCTATTTCTCAGGGATTGCGGAGATACTCGATCGCGGACGCGGCATTACTCTACGGAGCGGATATCTAGCGGGGACTTGACGTATTATGCGAAGCGTTCCGGCCAACCGGATGCGGACTCGTGGGTGCATTATCGGACGGAAAAGTCGGTGACTGGCGCTACAGCGAGTAAAGGGATCCGCGTTACGGTGCATCTGGCCTTTACTAGCACCTCGTTACTCTCGGTACTCCGAAAATCGTCTCTCCTCAAGCGGGCAAACAGCTAGCGGGGCGATAAACTTAGGGGGAAGATCGATCGTTTCGAGACCTGCTTGAGTGATCCACTTTAAGTAGGCACTGAACGCAGTCGTGAACAGACGCTTTCTCTTTGCTTTCTGATAAGCCGCCCGCCTCTCGACGCGTGTTCTTTCGTTCGAAAACTCCCTGACGGAAAAGAAAGAGTGAAAGAAAGAAAGAAAGAAAGGTGATCCGGTGGTTTGTTCGGGCGGTGCGCGCGGCCACCGAGGTACACGTGAACCGATTTCGAGCGTGGCGAATCCGCGTCGAAGCTTCCGTCGCTGTTAAATAGAACGGGCGAATTGGAACGCGGATCGTAGAACCGTGGCGGCAAGTAAGGCAGATCTCGCGGATTCGCCACGCTGTAAAACACCGTTTTACAACCTGTTTTACAAAGAACGGAGCAGAGGGTTGGGGCGAAAGTGGGGAATGAGTGTACTCACCCGCTCAGGACACCGAGAACTAAGTTCAGCATGAAGAATGAGCCAAGGACGATCAATGGTATAAAGTAAATCCAGTTGTACGTGCTGCCAAGAGCGTCGTTTGTCTGCAAATTTGACCAGAGCCACGTGAAGCCTGTGTGTTACGCGCTGCGAGCACAGTGCAATGATCCAACGAAACGTCACACGACACTCAGACACCGAAACACTTACGGACGCTTCTCTCGCGCTTATTTTCTTCTCGCTTTCCCGTTTCGTTACAAGAAACAGCACTGAGTTTGATACGGAAAGGCTCGCATGCCCGGTGGCTCGTGGAGTTCGAAGTTACGGGGTGTCCTTAAATTACGCGAGGGTAATTTTGACGATTTTTTATCCCCTCCCTCCACTAGCGTAAGAATTCGTAAGATTTTATATCTCAAACCCTCTCCCTTTCCCCTCAAGTAATATTTTTTACATTGCACTTATTTAGGTTATTAAAATTCTTTTAAAAAGTTTAAATAATTCATTTAACTCAGTTTCGCGTGTAAGAAGATACATCGTTTTTTAGACTACTAATGTTGGAAATTAGATTAAAAAAATATTACGTAAGAAATTGGTGTCTCCCTCCCGCCCCAAGAAGCCTTACGTAAATTAAGGACGACCCCTCTAGTCGCCGCGCAGCCACGAGCCGCGATTAATGCAACGATCAACGAGTAATAGTTATTGAACGAGGCGAACGTTCCGAGCAAACAAAAGAGATAATGCGGAGAGACGACGATAGAAGTTTCGTAGGTATTGCAGTGCCATTTCTCACAGAACAGGCGTATTATTTCGAATAAGGATCGCGAGACACAGACAAATTTGATCGCGCGGAGAAGTGAAAGGTACGGGGGAGAGCAGTCGTGCCGGGAACCGGAAGGGGAGTCGAGCGAGCTGCTGTTTCGAGCTCCTCCGGGTCCCGGCCGAGTCTGAGAACCCAAGCGCAACAACGTAGACACAGTTAGACACCAAGAGATCTTTGCAAAGAGGGCTGAAACTGACAGTGTTATACTGAGCAAGATGAACATATACGTCAGTGTTAGCTGTAAACATCCGCAAGCAGTTGTCGCCGTCCCGGTAAAACGAGGAAAGAAACGGCGGAAGCCAAACGGATCATCGGGCAAACACATAGAGACAATTAAACACGACACATAGAGAAAAATCACCGACAACGAGAGAGAGAGACTTGTGATCACATTTAGATCGTGGATGTATGGAGAAGAAAAGATAGTGAACGGCGCAGGCAATCGGGAGAGTTACATACTGAGATGCTAGGCACAGAAAACAGGAGGGTGCTCGTCGAATCGAAAATCTTCGCCGCGGTCTCGTTTGTCTTCGGCAGAACGCTCGGGCACTTCGGGATGCACGCGAAAGTGTACTCGCCCGTGGTTCGTTCGGGGCTGAACTAGTGGTGGACTATCGATGGTACTTACGATAGTTATCGATGGTTCTCACTATCGAAAACTATAGATGGAGTGGTAGAGAACTATCGATGGTACTTATGATGGTTACCGATGGTTCTCACTATCGAAATTTGTAATAATATACTATTAGTATTGTAGTAATATACTATTAGTATTGTAATAATATACTAGTAGTATTGTAATAATATACTATTAGTATTGTAATAATATACTATTAGTATTGTAGTAATATACTATTAGTATTGTAATAATATACTATTAGTATTGTAATAATATACTATTAGTATTGTAATAATATACTATTAGTATTGTAATAATATACTATTAGTATTGTAATAATATACTATTAGTATTGTAAAATATACTATTAGTATTGTAATAATATACTATTAGTATTGTAAAATATACTATTAGTATTGTAATAATATACTATTAGTATTGTAAAATATACTATTAGTATTGTAAAATATACTATTAGTATTGTAAAATATACTATTAGTATTGTAATAATATACTAGTAGTATTGTAATAATATACTAGTAGTATTGTAATAATATACTATTAGTATTGTAATAGTATACTATTAGTATTGTAATAGTATACTATTAGTATTGTAATAATATACTAGTAGTATTGTAATAATATACTAGTAGTATTGTAATAATATACTATTAGTATTGTAATAATATTAGAAATTAAATTTGGGATTCTAAATTTCAGCTGTTATTATTTTTTAATTGAGAAACCTACGATTTTCAATACCAATAATTATCGATAGTGAAAATAAGCCATCTATAGTTTTCGATAGTGAGAACTATCGTAAGTACCATCGATAGTTTTCCACCACTGCTTATTTTCACTATCGATAATTATCGGTATTGAAAATCGTAGGTTAGTGAATTAAAAAATAATAACAGCTGAAATTCAGGATCCCAAATTTAATTTCTAATATCATTACAATTTTCGATAGTGAGAACCTTCGATAACTATCGTCATTACCATCGATAGTTCTCCACCACTAGGCTGAACGGTTCGTAGGCGAGCGGATCTCGCGCGATCAGCCGAATCTCGGTGAATCCCGAATGCGAAACGAAGGTTCGCCGGAGACAAACGGCGAGGCGTGACTCGCGAGGAGCAAAGGGGGTGCGCGGAAACGGTCAAGTTCCTCGGGCGGAAATGATAACGAGTCCCGGCAGAATGTGAAGAACAGAGAGAGTTTTAACACTGAAGGACATATATCTCTTGCTTTACCCAGTACAATATGGCAGTCCAGCCCTCCATAGTGATGCACTGGAAGACAGTGAGCATGGCGAATCCGATGTTGTCGAAGCTGGTGATGCCGAAGTTTGGTCCCTCCCAGTGATCCATGCACGTCGAGGTGTTCGCGTCGCACACGTGGGCCCCGAACGGCGCCTCGGATTTGTTGTCCGTGTTACACGGGCTCGGCAGTTCGCCCTCCTTCATGATTACATCTGCAACAGGAAGGGTGGTCAGACACCTCTGTGTCGGGTCCGCGACCTAGGATCCCGGCGTCCTTCGAATAACAGTCGCTCCTCTACTTTTCTCGCGAGAACTCAGATGATCGCGACAGAACAGAAACGATCAAGGCCCGTGGCGCGCTCAGGAAATAATTTTTGGAGGAGCCAAGTTGAAAGGTTAAAAATATTCTCAATTCGAATTCGATAAAATTCATTAGGGGATTATTAGAATTTATTTAGATATTAAAATCCAGTTTTCTTTTCTTTTTAAAAAGAACCCCCTGTCTGTGCGCGCCACTGGCTTAGGCTCCCGTCTACTCACTGATATCCCTGATGCTGTAACACGTTTTATGCAGGGTTCCCGAATAAAACTCGAGGCCGATGATGGCGAATATCACGATGGCGAAAAGTACCAGCAGGCCGATCTGCAGAAGCGGGGCCATCGCCTTGATGATAGACTTGAGCACCACCTGGAGACCTGTTCGCAAAAAATTGGCGAGGAGTAATTAGGTCCAACCACCGTTCCCTCGAAGCGATTCGCGCGTGTCTCTTAACCGACTCGTTTCACGGTTGCTCGCCTCTCTTATCTTTTCATTGACTTTCTTTCTTTTTCTTTTTTTTTTTTCGTTTCTTTCACTTTGGTCGCTGCTCGGGGAATCGTGCGCAGAGTAAGTTTCAATCAATCTCATTCAGCCTCGGTTAACATGATAGAGTTGGACTCGGTACCTTGTACGATATACATGTGTCGTTCAGTGTGATTTGGAAATCGTGATCCAGCGGCCATACAATTGGGATACTTCGTTGTTACATAGACACAGCATACAGAAACTCTCAAAAAAGATATATCTATTTGGGTGGTGCTACATAAACAACATAATCGTTCTAACGATGCAAGGCATCTACGTGTAGATATATATGTATATAGATATAGAGATATATATATACTTGCAAATATAAAAAACGTACTACAACTGATCTACGACCTTTTATGTCTCTGAAACGTATTCGTCGGTTCGCTCGTAATCGGATCTATGCAGCAGCTATCGATAAACGATGAACGTTCCGAGAAACGGATCCAGTCGATCACCCACGAAGTATCCGAATTCCAGACGCGGGACAGTTTCCAATGGGAGCGGCGACACGCGTTCCTCGAGCACCGAAGCTCGCCTTTTCCTTTTCTCTTGCTTTTTTTTTCTCTCTTTTTTTCTCGATATTTCCTTCGCCTCTAATGAAAAAAAAAAATTGTTTTCCCGCTTCGCGGGATCCAACGGTTTGCTCCTCGTTTATCTTTTAACGAATGAGCCGCGGAATCGTGACGCGCGGGCGTTCGTGACTCGACTGCGGATCCGCGCGCGAGATCGAAAGAATGGAAATCGAACGACGCGGAAATTTGAGCGAATTTGGCGGCCGGTTCCGCGAGACAGACTCGATGAATTTACGGTAACGATAGAGCGACAGAGGGGGTTGGACGCAAAAAAAGGGGCGAGATCTAGACAAGGCAATCTGTTTCGGTTCGGCTGGAGTGTTTGGTGGCCGACTGTATTGAAACGCTACTCACTCGGTATGCCGGAGACAAGTTTGAGCGGTCGCAACACGCGTATCGCACGCAACGTGCGCAGATCCATATCCAGTTCTATGCCTTGCGAGAACGCCGTGATGAACCTGCCCCAAAACACACACACCCCGCCACACTTTACTACTTACTACTCTATTACACTAATACTCACGCTACTTAAATACTTAAGCTACACAACTAGGTGGTTTTAACTAGCGCTCTATGGCCTAACCCGTAGGATTCGGGAGTGTTTTACTATCGGGATGAAGCTCGCCGTGGACCGAGATGTCTTCTATTATCGTTAATTCGTTTCTACATCCTCGGCAACGTTGCCTCTAAACGTGGCAGCCCTCGGCCGGGTAGCCTTCTAGGCTAAGTTCATTAAGCCGGGGGTCGATTTCAAACGGGGGGAAAACCGTTGCTGCCTTCGTTATATCTAAACAGCGACTCGTCGGACAAACCAGCCGCCTGGGAGAAAATTTCATAGATTCCCTCCAACCTCTCTGCCGCGAGTCTCTGCTCGATGGAAGTTGGCCGGGCTGGATTCGTGCGACCGAATCCGAAGACAAAAGCCGGAAGCTCGCCACTCGATTCCCGCCGCTTCGGATTAGCTTATCGAATTAGCCCATCGCTGGATTACCCCTCGAACTGTCTTCGTGAAAGGCCGGAACGCTCTCGAAGGGAATCAATTCGGCTGATTATCGGGACGATCGTGAATTGCCTAAGATGCGTTTGAGTTTCGAGGTTTCAAGTAGGGCTGGGACTATTCGAATAATATAATATTCGAATATTTTACAAGTATTCGAATAATACGAATAAACTTCGAATATTTCAGTATTCGAATGTTATTATTCGAATACTGCTATATTCGAATACTATTCGAATACTATTCGAATACTGATGTATTCGAATAGTATGGTGTGAAGTGGGTCAAAATTAGCGTACAAGATTTCACCCTGACAAATGAACCTAAAGAACTTGATTTATAATTCACACCATACTATTCGAATATATCAGTATTCGAATACTTTAATATTCGAATAGTATTCGAATACTTTAATATTCGAATAGTATTCGAATACTTTAATATTCGAATAGTATTCGAATACTTTAATATTCGAATAGTGTTCGAATACTTTAATATTCGAATAGTGTTCGAATACTTTAATATTCGAATAGTGTTCGAATACTTTAATATTCGAATAGTATTCGAATACTTTAATATTCGAATACTTTAATATTACTTGGATATTCGAATTATATTCGCCAAATAATTGAGCAACTGAAGTAGTCGAATATTCGAATACCGAAAAATTCGACAAATAGTTCCAGCCCTAGTTTCAAGAAAGTTTACTGAAGCCGTGGATGGTGGCGGGCCTGGATGGAATCGCTGCGGATAGAAGTTAACGTTCCACCGATCGTTTTCTCGTTTGACTCGAGCTCCAAGGTATTCGCAACTGCTGTCGGACGTTTCTATTTGAAGCCGGGGGAGGGCACTCGAATGGTCGTAGCTGGGGAGGGTTGCACGGGGTGATTGGAGGAATCGACTGAATTACGGAGACTCGGTTGCTTCTCGAGGGATGGATCCGTAACCGTCTCTCTTAGACCTCGCGGACGGGTCGGTAGGTTCGCGCGGTAGACTCGATAGATTCTTCTTTCTGCTGCATGCGAAATGCGTCGGTTAAGGGAGAGCGGAGGGGTTCGGGGATCAATAGTGAAAGGGAAGCCGGTGCAAGAGGGGACACCTCGGTGAGAGGTCTACGATTCTGCGGGACGATGACACGGTCTCCCGAGGGTGGCTAAAGGTACGACTCTCTAGCAGACACGAGCTTGCTCGAATACGTTACTGCTCTAGAACACCTACCTATTTACCAACGTATAGTCAACTCTATCAATCGGTGACTGTGGCTAAAGACAGAGACTGCTAAATATAGAGACACCCGCAAGCCAGTACTTTTGTGTTTTCTTCTTTCTGTTTGTGATTGTGTGCGTGTAACAACCGAGGGGGGTGGTAGTGAATCGCGGTGAAATCCTCGGGAAAAATACTGACTCGTTCCATTTCTTCGATGACTTTTCGAGCCACTCGTCAGGCAACCGTTAACGGGGATCGTTTTGGCCTTTGAATTTCCACGAAACTTTTAGTGCGACGATAAGCTTTAGATACGCCTGACACGCGAGGGTATTAAAAAAAAAAGGAATCGGAATCTCAGGTGAAAGACGGTGCGCGAGGGTTTAGTCGGTAACTGGGACTCAGGACCCGTCCGGAAAGTTTCGCTTTCCTAATGAAAGGCCAAAGATTTGATTCGACGCGACGCCGGGCTCTCCGTGTTCAGGTGTGCTGGTGTGTCTCTGTAGGTGTGTATCTAATTCCTCGACAACGCGAGCTCTCTAAAGTAAGAACAACGTGTGCACAAAACTGAACATAACACGACAGAAGATTAGGACAATTAACGCAAAAGTAACACTAGCGACTAGTTCACGCAACTCCTCTCTAGAGGCATTAGAATATATACGTGTATAAATAGATATATAATATATATATATGTATGTATGTATATGTAATAGACACTCGAATTACGCAAACCACGTGGACACAGAATATATAATATAAATATATAGATAGATATTATATTCAATTAAATATCGATCACCAACTGTCAACGATCATCTAGCGTCAATCAAAAAACTGATCTAATACACCCATAGCCTTCTAAGTGGTGGTCAATCAACGGAAAACAGAACGCTCAAACGGCACGATTAATCGGGGAAACTAAACAAGGAAACTAAATGGATAGAGAACTAAGGCAGAGATCAGTAGAAAGACGAACGTATACGTGTACAGGTGTAATTAGTAAGTATACGCAGAGTCATAGAAAGTTAGCTGATGCTGGTCTCGCCTGCCAGAACTAAACGTCGACCCAACGTGTCAACTAAAGCGAGAGAGAGAGAGATCAGACAGAGATAGAAAGAGAGAGAGAGAGAAAGAGAGAGAAAGAGAGAGAGATGAGAGAGATAGATAGATGAAGTAGATAAGATAGTAGTTAGAAAGAGAAAGATAGAAACTAAATGGTCGACGAGCTAAGTGTGTGTATGCGTGTCTGTCTGCGTCTGATTAACCAAGAAACGTTTAAAACTAAGGAGACTAGTCGAACGCACACAAAACTGCCAGGTACAACTGCCATTAGGGGATGGGGGTTAGTTAGTTTATCAATCTGCTGCTCGACTGTTCTCTGTTACTGCACTCTGTACTGTTACTTATGGCTTTGCATCTTTGCCGTTTCGCAGAACTGTGACTGACTCACTTGGAATTTTCGAAACCAGCTTTAGCGGTCTGAGGACCCTGAAGGAACGTAGCATACGCAGGTCGACGTCCACGTTTGTTTCGGCGAACACGGTCATCGACCTAATCCAAGGATTACTCTACAATCTATCTGCTCGGCCGGAAAAACCGATCGACGTGCTTCCTTAAATCTTAAGTCCCGCGCCGGCAGAGATCCTCCCCTCCCCCCCGTTGCTGGACCGATACGCGACTTCCCCCCCTCCCACCCTCCCGCGATTTACGCAGTCCCGCGACTACGACACGGTTGCGCGGGCATCGTCTCCCCCCCGGAGCCAGCAAGCGGGGAGGGAAAGCTCCCTCCGTGAACGGGGGAGTTTCCTCGAGGTCGAGCGCGATCGGGGATAAAGGGGTCGCTCGAATCGCTCACGAAATAATTAGAGGGCAACACCTGACCGTAACATTCCCCTCGTCCACTGTTTTCCTCTCCAAACTCCAGGGAAGAGAGACAACGGAGCTGTGCAAGAGACGTGAAAAGTAACGCCGCGTAACCCTCTCGTCGGACGGAGCGCGGAACAGGAGTGAAAGAGAAAAAGTGGCCGGATAAAGAACGCGCTCGTCCGTCTGTTCGGAGGTGAAAACTGGGTGGGTTAGGGAACGAGAGATCGTAAAATGTCGCGGCCGTGAGAGAACGCGAGATGAGAGAATGTAATGGATCGTGAGCTTTCGCGAATCATTCCCGGAGCGAGATCCCGCCTTTCGACGACCTGCTCTAGATTCTTTTCCGCGGTTCGCGAGATATCCTCCGGTTCCCGGACGGGACCGGTGACACCGAAATGCGGGATCTCACCGCGGTTTGAAAGTGGAGCGAGTAAGAGAAATCAGGGGGGGTAGTTGATCTTTGTTTCGATTTAGACGAAGGTAGTGGTAGAGAATAGATAATGGTCCCCTCACCCGGTCACCACGACGAAGAAGTCCATGATGTTCCAGATGTTGCGCAGATAGGAGCCACGGTGGAGGACGAAGCCAAGGGCGAGGATCTTGAGGCTCGCCTCGACGCAGAAGATCCCGAGGAAGTAGATCTCCGTGGCCTCGAGCTTCTGTGCGAGTATGGTCTTGTCCTGCTTGGGCAGGTGCTCCTCGAGGGCGAGGACCACGCAATTGGCGATGATGGTGAGCAGGACGGCGTACTCGAAGGGCGGCCACTCGATTATGAAGCGTGTGTGCTTCCTGATGCAGTTATCCTCCGACAGGATGAACAACGACGTGGTGCCCTTGCCGCCTCCCCCACCGCCACCCGCCCCTCCGCCCTGATCCCGGCCTGGCGCCATGTCCACCAGACCAGGTACCTGTATCGCATGTTTTTCCTACCTTTAGCAGGCCTCTTACTATCGCGCCGCACCACTTACACCGCCTCCAAACGTATCACCGTGGGGTGGGAAGTGGTGGTCGAGAACTATCGATGGTACTTACGATAGTTATCGATGGTTCTCACTATCGAAAACTATAGATGGAGTGGTGGAGAACTATCGATGGTACTTACGATAGTTATCGATGGTTCTCACTATTAGTATTGTAATAATATACTATTAGTATTGTAATAATATACTATTAGTATTGTAATAATATACTATTAGTATTGTAATAATATACTATTAGTATTGTAATAATATACTATTAGTATTGCAATAATATACTATTAGTATTGCAATAATATACTATTAGTATTGCAATAATATACTATTAGTATTGCAATAATATACTATTAGTATTGCAATAATATACTATTAGTATTGTAATAATATACTATTACTATTGTAATAATATACTATTACTATTGTAATAATATACTATTAGTATTGTAATAATATACAATTAGTATTGTAATAATATACTATTAGTATTGTAATAATATTAGAAATTAAATTTGGGATTCTGAATTTCAGCTGTTATTATTTTTCAATTGACTAACCTACGATTTTCAATACCGATAATTATCGATAGTGAAAATAAGCCATCTACAATTTTCGATAGTGAGAACTATCGTAAGTACCATCGATAGTTCTCCACCACTAATATCTTATTTTCACCATCGATAATTTTATCGGTATTGAAAATCGTAGGTCAGTCAACTGCTGAAATTCAGAGTCCCAAATTTAATTTCTAATATCACTACAAATTTCGATAGTGAGAACCATCAATAACTATCGTAAGTACTATCGATAGTTCTCCACCACCAGTGGGAAGCTACATCTCGCGAGGATCACGAGACTCTCCCACATTTAATCCCCCTCGGCGAGAATAATTACAAGATTCTAATAATTCTGACAAAAGGTTTCGTACGTTTTCGTAAACAAGGATCGCTCGAAGCGGGCGATACCGCGACCGCCCGCGACAAAGCGAAGGAACCGGGGGGGTGGGATGGCAATCTCGCGCGAAGGGTGAGCGGCACGGTAAGAGGAACCGCGAGAGAGGCCGCAATTAACGAATGTCTTGGGCCGAGGGTTCCCCCTCGGCCCAGCTTAGATGGCTCTTACCTCCCCTCCAAAGCTAGTCCAGTCACCGAGACCACTCAGTCCGGCCAACCTCGGCCTTCTCCTGTACTGACTCGCGTATCCAGGGTCCCTTTGTGCCGCCTCTTGCGCTACCAACCTGGAAAGCACACAAGATGAAAGGAGTTAGCCGCGCTGGAAAACTCAAAGGAGGTTATCGGGGACGCGTGTGCGACGTTGCTGGGACAGGGGAGCCGGCGGGGCAGCGGGGAGTAATCGATTTCGCAAACACGTCGTGTCACCGGCGAACACGGAATCGAAAACGGGACCGCGAGATAAGAGGCGAACGGGGTTACGTCTACCTGGCAGATTCTACGCTTCTGACGCTCCCAATTCCTCCCGAGAAACGCGTGGACCCGTAGTCACGCGGCCGGGGATCCACGCGCAAGAGGCTCGGTTGGAATTTTTTTTCTGTAGCAACGGTTTCGTGTCACGAGGCGTCTCGCGAGAGAGCTCGTTAATGGCCGAGACGAGCGTGTAACGTGGCGCTAATTAACTGCATTAGCCGAGACTTTTGCAGCTAGGATCCTCTTGGCCGCGTGGCCTCTCTCTCTCCTCTTAGGAGAGTGCAATCAAGGTAGCCGGTAATGCAATAACTCGCGACGAGGATCCTTCTGCCGCCGCGTGCGCCGGGCACAGGTTCGCGGGCTGCGTGACTTCCACCGATCGCTGGTCCGAGTATCGTCGAGAAATTGCGTCCTATTCAGCTGGCCTTGATTCCCTATTCAGCTGTGATCAGCGCTCAGCCTTTAAGAATTTCGAGCACGTTTGCCGGCGCGACGGGGTGAGACGGGACGACGCGAGAACAGGCCACGGCGGAAAGGACAATTGTTTGCGGCGTTAAACGGCCGAGGAACAGGATATTTTTCCTCGAGACAGACGTACTGTGGCAGATGCAAAGTAGATCCTTCAACTCGCTGAACAACCAAACCCACCCCTCCGGATGGTTGGTCTTTCTCCTTCCTGCTCCTTCGTACCTAGTTCTAAAAAAAGCCCGCGCTGCTGAATTTGCACAACGCGCGGAAGAATATATTCTTTATCGATCGTAGTAGCATTCGCGATGTTCCTGGGAGCCCTCTGAAGTGCTCTTTAAATTCTTTTGAGAACGCCGGAGCACCAGCCCGATGCCTTTCATTCTCTAACGAGAGAGTAATCGAATAATGCACGATTTTTTAATGGCAAAGAGTTTCCCTCCTCCGAATCATGTCCCCGTTTTTTTTTTCGCGTCGGGAGCGGCATTCCAGCCGTCGACGTTAGCTCCGCGGATTTATTCAAGCGCAACCACTCGTCCTGTTGCAGCGATGCGCATCTTTGCGTCATCCGCGGGCGAGTTTCCCGACGCTGCCTCGTCGATTCGTTCGAACTCTCCTACGATTCCGTGGGCAGCGGCGTGAAATTTAATCGCGGAGTTCTTCGCGGTCGGACAACACCTCGGGGGAGCCGTCGCTCTTTGTTAATCCCGGGGAAACTGCGCGGAAGGGTTACGCGTAGGTCTAACTCGTGAAATTCATTCACCTGGCGCAACCAGTCGACCAAACGGCCAGCAAACTTTCCGCGACCGCATTACGGGCGACCTCGCGACAACTGGGAATCGCTTGGGACTGGCATCGGATGCAAGTTTTTCGCGAGCCGCAGTGCCCTCGATCCTCGAAGCTCGTTCCCGAAAATCCCGTCCCGTCTAACTTCGCGGTGGTGTTCTAGAGGGATGTGCATTAATCGTGACTCGAGGTAATACGAGCTCGAAGAATAGCTCGTCGCGACGCCGACGCACAGGAAGATTAGTAGCCTTCCGATTCGCTCTCCTCGATTACAGCTAATCACGCGTGCTTCTCCTCTCTCGAGTAACCCTCGACGTTCCTTTTAATTTTCTGGGCGGAACCGACCACGCGTTTCCAGCGATAATTAATAATTACTACGATGGATCGCGCGGAGGATGAAAAGACGCGATATCCGAGCGCCTCTAATTTGCCTGGCGGTGTTCGATGATGAAAAGTTCCCGAGGGGATAACCAAGGCTGATCCGCGTACGCAACGGCCCCGCGAGGCAGCTCGAGGACTCCGCAGCTCGTTAATCGGCCGCCTCGAGAACGAATAACGCTGGCTACTCTGTCGGCCAATTAATAACCATTTAATTGAATACATCCAGCCGCGGATAACGGAGTCCATTACTAATTTGCCGGCCCGCGCCGACCTCGTACACGCGAAACAAATTAACATATAATTATGAGTCGACCGCGGTGTCGTAATGACGGCAAGAATTTCTTTGCTGATACTCTTTCCGGCTTGAAAATTAGTATTCGCAGAGCCCTTATTGCGGATGGCATTCCATAGCGGTTCCCCACGCAGCTACTTGTCACTCTACGGCCATCTCTTATCTTTTTGTTCTTTTGATTTAAATGGAATTTATTGTTATTATCCATTCTTATTGTGTTGTTGTGCTTAATGGGCTTGCCCCGTAAATAAAATCATTTATTTATTATTTATTATACGGGAAGCCCCATGGTATACACTATACAAGAAAGAAAGACAAAACTAGTCAAATATACGGAGAGTCTGAGCACAAAATTAACAAAAATTAATACATAGTATACAAATAGTTATAATAATCAAGCCAACAAGGAGAAGACTACGTTACACCATTCAGGTTATGAGTGACACTATGAAGTAACGTCCTAAATGAATTAAGGGTGCCCAGGAAGGGATCTATACCACTGAAATGTTGGTTCATAATTATTATTATTATTATTATTCAAACAATGTTGCTATCGGCTCGTTTTATTCCGAGCAGGGTGTGTCCGAGCGATGGGACTTACAGATGGGACGTCTCACTTTAACTCGAAGCTGAATATATATTTCCTGGAGGGACGTGGAGTCGGCACTCTCTGTTTCCAAAACCGTGTCCTGTTAATTCATTCGATTCGTCTCGATGGAGTCATTAAACGCGAGGGAACGATCGAGCCGGGAGCAACTTCCTGTCAGATTGCCTCGGCCGCGACCCGGGCGCCTCTGAATTATTAAAATCGAAGCCGGAATAATTGATAGATCGTGCCCCGTTACAGAAAGATCGATAGTACTCTGGAAAATGAACCTGCACAGGCTGACTTGGCAGGAGCGTCGCGACGCATCGCCTAACACCGCTCATCCTTCGCCCCTCCCCCCATTCGATGATTGTTACGCCAGCAACAGGTGCAACGTATTGCTGATTACGCACGGTCTGAAAGTTTCTCAGTTCGACGTCGATTCGAATCGCCTGTCTCACCCGGGGACACTTGTTCCCCGTGCGGATGTCAGGCAAGCTGCCCGTGGCATCGCCAGGTAGTGGTGGAGAACTATCGATGGTACTTACGATAGTTCGCACTATCGAAAACTATAGATGGCTTATTTTCACTATTGATAATTATCGGTATTGAAAATCGTAGGTTACTCAAATCAAAAATAATAACAGCTCAAATTCAGAATCCCAAATTTCATTTCTAATATTATTACAATACTAATAGTATATTATTACAATACTACTAGTATATTATTACAATACTACTAGTATATTATTACAATACTACTAGTATATTATTACAATACTACTAGTATATTATTACAATACTACTAGTATATTATTACAATACTACTAGTATATTATTACAATACTAATAGTATATTATTACAATACTACTAGTATATTATTACAATACTAATAGTATATTATTAGAATTCTAATAGTATATTATTACAATACTAATAGTATATTATCACAATACTAATAGTATATTATTAGAATACTAATAGTATATTATTACAATACTAATAGTTTATTATTACAAATTTCAATAGTGAGAACCATCGACAACTATCGTAAGTACCATCGATAGTTCTTCACCACTCCATCTATAGTTTTCGATAGTGAGAATCATCGATAACTATCGTAAATACCATCGATAGTTCTCCACCACTACCGCCAGCTCGTAATCGAGTCTCCGTTCAGCTCTATTACAGAAACGGTAATCGAACAATTTGTCACCGTGAGTTGGACTGAGAGGTTCGAGGCCCACATCGTTCTTTATCCCTCGAAAATTGTAATTGAAAGCGAAGGTTAACCGTGATTTACGCCCGAGGACCTTTTTACCGGTGGACCAGCGACAATCCGTGCCAAACCGGCATGTTGCTGAACCTCCATGTTTTTATTCGCTGTAATTAATACGTGGGCGTATTCTCTCTGCTCCCTCGCTGGTCCCTCCAGCTCCGCGGATCTCGTCGCCGCGTCTGAATATTCACGAGTCGATTCTTTTTTCCAGCAGCTTCGGGGCGGGATAGTTGGCAGGCTAGTCATCGTGGATCAACGAACCGAAAAACGCTTTAGAGCATCCCCGTGCAGGTCTCGGGGCACGTTCCGCTTGGCAAATTAGCAGAATGCCTGTTTGGAAGCTTGAAAGCGGGCGGCCCGGCTCGCCGTTCAGTGGAACAGGTCGGGGAATGGTCGTACAGGCGCCGCCACTGAAATCCTGTCTCCTCGAATCGGTGCGGAGACTGACCGGTTATTTTCGGTGTCCCGTTTAATACCGAAGGCGAGGATTATGGTATCGGATACACGGAATTGGGGCGCGGAATTTGAGCCGAATACACTGGCCGGAGCGCGGGACGAGCGCGGGACAATAGAAGGGCGAAGACTGCCGAGGATGGGAGAAACTTCGCGTCCCTCGAAAGAAAACTTTCCCCGATTCCTTCTAATTGAGGGGACGAATTGAATACTCGAGAGGATATGATTCTAAAAAGGCAAGCTCGTGAATGGACGACAGCGGACGGGGTCGCGGGCAGAAATAATTGGCCTTCGATTCCAGATCGACGATCGCGCTGGAAGGCTACTCGAATTTTTTTCCCCCTTTTCACACGGATATAAAGTCGACGGCGGAGATTGCCGCGTGATTCCCTTGGCTGGCGACTGTTCGACCGAACTGAATGCGATTTAAACCCCCGTTCGCAAGCTGATAAGCAATTATTTTCGCACAATAGGCTAGATGGACGCGGTCGGCTTCTCCAGTGCGCCCTTCGCGTTCCAGAGGCAAGTCTTGCTGTCGACAAGCACGAAGATTAGTGTCTATTCGCGGCAACTGGGACGCCACTTAAAAGTTTATTATGGCTCATCAGTTATCGACGATACTTCTCGGGAGTTATTAATACCTTTCGGTAAATCAATATGAAAGACGTGACGTCGCGCTATACTCGCCGGCCCTCCCTTGAAAATTCTTACGTCCGCGTGCACAATCCTCCCTTGAATCCCTTAAGAAGGGAGAAGCTAAGAAACCCTTATAAAATTCGTTTCTCTGATCTTCGGTCCTCCTCGTTTCGATCGCGATTCCCTCGCCCGCAGTTCCAGCAGGCGTTCCTCGAGCACGGTGGAAAGTGCATAATGCATCGACCCGTGCACGCAACAAGAAACCTCCCCGTCCTCCCTGCCCGGAAAAAGAAGCAGCGTCCTGTCGGAGCACAGCTACCGCATGAATCGGCGCACGCGTAGCTACGGTTTACGGGCGAGCATCAAACTCCGTTGGAACAATAATTCCGCCCCCGGAGGAGGAATCACTCGACTCGCCCGACGGTAGCCTACATTACAACAGTCGCCGGAGTCGCGGTTCATCCTTGAAGCGGCTACCCACGCGCTACGGGGCCAGCCCCGAATAGAGGTTACCGTTGAACCGAGCACGGTCGAAGGGAGGAAAGGGTAGGGAGCAAGGAAGCGAGGGGGTAAAAGGGGGTGGAATTGGCGGCCGGTTGAGAATCGCAGACAGCTCGAGTGCGCCTGCACCACCGCCCTGGCTCGAGCAGGGATTCAGGCTGGCGCGCACCAGAATCGCCGCTCTGCGCCACGTGCGCAGTATATACGACACGTATGTGCATCACGCGCGTGTCTCCGGCTGCACGCTTCCACTTCTCGCGGCTCCCTTTTCCACAGAGGTGTACAACTGCCAGCTTACCGTTCGCTGCGTCGCGGTTTTCTCCGCGCGGAGGCCAGAGCCGATCGAACGATCCGTAGCAGCGCCGTCAGTCGAACCATCGTCGTCCACTCGTTTCAAGATGGACAAACGAGGAGGCTGGAGTTGTGCTCCGGGTCGAGAAGGAGGAAGAACGGTCGCGGTGTGGCACGGCACAGGGCGTCTCCCGACGAGTTCGCTCCGTCGCGACGACGACGACGATCGTTACCCGAAAAGCCGGCTAATGTCGCCCTCTAAATGCGCGAAACGATCTTGCCAAAAATCAGCGACGACCGAGGGCTCGGTGACGCGAGCGTCACGGCGCGGCGCCCACCCGTCCGACACCTCCGCCCGCCCTCTCTACCCCTTTCATTCTCTCTGGCATCCGTACGAGATATCGAGGCTACCCCGTCCGCCGACGTTGCGGAGCCGCCTCTTGAGAGGGGGTTCCCGGTGACGTCACCTCACCGCCATTTTACCCCGGTGACGTCAAGCGAGCCACGACCACCACGACCGCGACTATCGGCCGCGTACCTCTCTCAGCCTTCCCTGCAATCCTGCGATCCTGGAGGCATCTCGGGCGAATCGACTCCTCGAGATTCTCCGTGCCTTTTGCCGTCGAATTTTCTCCAAGGAGAAAATTCCCTTATTCGTCTTTTGGAATCAATGGTTTCGGTGTCCTTACGGTAAATCCTTGTCGTTTTTCAGATTTCTTCTTTGCCTTCTCTGAACTCTAAGGGATATAGGCTGTTTCCAGTTTTTATTCAGTTTCGAGGCAGCAGAATGATGTCGGACGAGTTTCCTCTCAGAGGCATAATTGCCGCGATTTTATTTTATCGGCTAAACGTCCGCGCGCGTTTCCGACGGGCTCCCCCGGCGCGTGGGTGTCCGCTTATCCAGCTGCATCCGTGGGCAGTGCGTAGATTTAGGTCGAGCCACGTAGGCAGCGGTATTCGAGGGAGTCCGATGCAGCGTCTCGCTTCTGGCCGGCGTATCGAGTGACACGATGACCCCAGACACTCGCCTTAATTATTCACGTCTTTGCGTACGAGGCGCCACGGAATCGACCACGGCGATCGCGTCGGTCGAGCGAATCCCTTCGGGCTTAATCGAACGGTCCGTTGTGTCTCTGTAGATAAGAAGGGCCCGAAGGGCGGCAAGTCGGTGCAGGCAAGAAGCCGCGAGCGAGCGAGCGATCGTTGAGAATGCAAGTAGGACACGTGGTACGCGAGGAGGACTGCGCGACGTGCTCCTCGAGATTGCAAGCTCGGCAATAAATTAGCTATTAAGAGCGAGGGAAGAAGGAGAGACCGGCCAGGTGTATCCCATCTTCCGAGATCGTTTCCGTCGTACGAATTAATTTTGCACGCCGTCGTTCCTCCTCCGCGGATAACCGAGGGCCTCGCGACGCCAACGCGGCCAGCTTCCGCGTGTGCGCGAGCGCCGCGGTGGCCGCGAGCAAGCTCGAACTTTCTAATGAAACCGTACGCGCGAGCAGAGCCGGCGGACCTAACGGGAGATCGATAGCCGTATTATCGACAGTTCGGCCCGCGGCGCGTGGCTTGAAACGCTTCGAGCCAACCGTCCGTCGGAACACCTTCGACGGATTGATTTCGCCCGACGTACGTACGTACGTTACACGGTATCGTCCTGACCGCCGATACGATATCCTCGTTATTATTATTCCGCGAATCACGTGTCCTCGCCTGGCAAACTTGGAACAGTATCGCGATGCCAGGGCTATTCTTGCCATCGATGGCACGCTAGGCTTCATCGATTACTTTTAACGAGCAGGCAAGGCTGCGATGGAATCAACGCCTCGATCCCTCCCTAGGTTAATCCCCGTCGTATTATTCGAGTTCTAGGGAAGCAGGGAACCACTCGCGTTTATCTCCGCTCGTCTCCTGTTCGGAATGAAACGCGTCCCGAGTAGTGGAAAACTATCGATGGTTCTCACTATCGAGATTTGTAATAACATTACAAATTAAATTTGGGATTCTGAATTTCAGCTGTTATTATTTTTGAATTCACTAACCTACAATTAATAATATTACAAATTAAATTTGGAATTCTGAATTTCAGCTGTTATTATTTTTCAATTGACTAACCTACTATTAATAATATTAGAAGTTAAATTTGGGATACTGAATTTCAGCTGTTATTATTTTTCAATTGACTAACCTACGATTAATAATATTAGAATTTAAATTTGGGATTATGAATTTCAGCTGTTATTATTTTTTAATTGACTAACCTACGATTAATAATATTAGAAATTAAATTTGGGATTATGAATTTCAGCTGTTATTATTTTTTAATTGACTAACCTACGATTAATACTATTACAAATTAAATTTGGGATTCTGAATTTCAGCTGTTATTATTTTTCAATTGACTAACCTACGATTAATAATATTACAAATTAAATTTGGGATTCTGAATATCAGCTGTTATTATTTTTCAATTGACTAACCTACGATTTTCATACCGATAATTTTCGATAGTGAGAACCATTTTTTTTTGTTTTGTTCAGTTATATTCTACCTATTCTATTTTATTTTATTTTTTATTGTATTTAATTCTAATTACTGTACTTATCTGTCTAAACTTATGTATTCTAAATAGTTTTCCCGTTGATATTAATAATAATAACTATCGTAAGTACCATCGATAGTTCTCCACAACTAGTCCCGAGCGTCGTGACGCAAAATCGCGAGGTCGATGACGTCGCTATCGACGCGTTAGGGTGTCGATGTCGCGAGGTGCCGTTCGAATCGATCGCCTTGAGGCGGGAAGCTCGCAAGACGAATCATCTGCGCCGGTAAATTCAACGCTGCCCGGTGAACGTATGCGGTAGAAAGCTCGGAAATTTTCACCGCTAGTAGAGGAGGATAGAGGGGCGAAGGGAACTGGGTGTAATTAGAATACCCAGGGCCATCTAGACGAGCCTAATACGAGCCTAAGGGACCATAAATAGCGCTAATAGCATTGTCTGCGCATTAAACTCGTGTACACGCAGCCCGGTGCCGGTGGAAGAGGGTGGAAAACGAGGGAAGGCTAACCTGCTGGAGAGCCAGCTAGCTATAATAACCGCCTACATACCCCGGCAAAATTACCTTTCGGTCTATTTGCCCCTGGAAACCGGGGGTTACGTCAGCCCTACACGTGTGCGACGAATACGTGTATCCGTTTTCGTTTCCAACCACCCCTTCCTCCCGCATTCACCCCTTCGTATCATCCCCTTCGTGCCGTTTACGCGTACACGCGACGACGCGGGAATCCTTAGGCGACGCCTAGGACGTTCCCGGCCTCGCGTATCTCGCGAGACGCTGTCGAATCACGAACATTAGTTAGGATACTAGCGGCTCGGTGCTCGAGACCTCCCCTGTTTGTTCCGCGAATTGTTTTCGAACCCCGTAACACTGACCTACTTGCCGCTCGGCGCGCAGAGGGTTGCCGGGCGGGGAGGCGGCGGAACGTATCGCCAGAAAAGTTTGCAGCGGCGGTTTTGCGAGGCAACTGGGCCGGGGGGGTTGAAGCGTCCAGATATAAACTGGCTTCGGGGCTTGCTGACCGCAAACGTTACGGTTCTATACCCGATCGAGCTTCCCTACGGAGAGATAGCCAGCCTAAATACGCCGTAACGCTCGCGACAAAGGCGTACCTGAGGGGAGAAGGGACGGCCAGCGAGGCCGAGCGGAGGTCGAAGACATGTATTTCTTTTTAACTCGCTACTTGTCGCTCCGCCGTTGGAAGCGTCCGCGTCCGAACGCATGCGTTTTACCACGTCGCGTCCGCCAGCAACGATCACCGACGTTGAAACTCTGCCTTAGCCAGCGCGATCAGTCGATCGAAAATGCCGCTCGCGTCCTCGTTACCGAGCCCCACCGCCACTCCCTACGATATCGCCGAAATTTTGTAAACTTCTCGCCGGGCACGTCGTCGAGATAAACTTCCGGCTGAAATAGACGCCGGGGCTTCCTAGATGAAGCGTAACGATCCCTGTAGTTGCGGGGTTTAAAGGTCGATTTCTGGGAAGGTAAACCGATAGGTCGGCCTATTCTTGGTTAAGTATGTTAGAGGAAATGTTTCTATGCGTCACAGTGAGTGATGTGCGACGTTAGTTCCCATTATAATGATTATAGATATATATTTTCTGGTTCCGTGTCGATACATGAAATATATTTTTCAAAAAGTATCGTTACGAAGATCGTATCAATTTGCCAATTAAAAAATAAGCTACGTATATTCGAGAGGATATCAATTTGGATTAAAAAGAATTTTCTAAGATAAAATTTTTTATATAGTATTACCAAATTATTTTATTTAAATTAAAATGAAAAGAAAAATGTAATTTACTTTTCAAATCATATTTATAAAGGAAAGTAGAATTTATATTTTAATAAGAAACATAATGGGCATTTCACTTACACGTATTACATACCTAATTCGAAAATTAGTGGGTTGAATTGGATTGAACGAAAGAAGTTGGTGGAAAATAATTTTTACCAAAATTATCGATACCTGTAATTATTAGTGTTTGAAATATTGTTATACAGTTATCGATAAATATCGAACATCATTAGTTACGAGCTGATAGTCACTGATTCCCAAGGAAAAGCCAAGTTCCGAGTCCAAGTTCCCAGTGAAAAATCGCCGAAACCCGAGAGGCCTTCTAATCCCAATGTAAATACGTGAAAGATCGCGGGAGTTGTTCCAGCGACTATGTAAGCCGTCCCTGGATAAGTAGAAATCCTTCACGCGGACGTAATCGAAAGAAATTATCGATCAGGATGCTCGGTGAGCTGGACGTTATCGAGGTCCTGAATCAACTTGTCTTTCGATTCGGGGCTCGCGAACAGCTTGCTCCAACTCCGTGGAATCAGCACCGAGGGAAAAAATGAATGAGAGTGGAAAAGGAGGACGACGGGGGAGGAGAGAGAGAGAGAGAGAGAGAGAGGTTCTGGCAGGGTGATCCCGAGATTGGCGACTGCTCAAGTCGCGGTCGCAACGATGGAGGACAGAGCTGCGTATCTACGTAGTTCGTAACGACGAGAACGAAGAGAGCCATAAAGGAGCGCGTTCGTCTGGCGCCCGAGGATGCCTCTGGGACGTGCAACCACGGCTTCAGCTCCTTCGAAGAAAGAGAGAGAGAGAGAAAGAGAGAGAGAGAGAGAGAGAGAGAGAGAGAGAGAGGGAGAGAGAGTAGAACAACGTCACGACCAGACGCCGGAGACGTCTGACTCGTCCCACACCCACGCTACTTGCCGCACACGCGATTTCTGAAGAGGTTGCACCAACCAGTGCGGATGCATTCCACTTTTCTATGTGTGTCGGACAGATTCGGTTCTCCGTCGCTGCTCCCCCACCCCGATCGGCTGCTCCTTTCCTTCGAATTGCTTGTTTCCCCAAGATCTCCGGATTTCGCGGAAGCGGCTCGCGCCAAGGTGACCCGATTGCTTGACGAGCCAAGAATCATTCGACTCGGCGAATGAATCACGCGGAAGGTTGTGTGACAAAGAAACAGTGACTCATTCGTTTCCACCGAATCGGGTTGTTATTCAAAAGCTCTTCCAGTCCTCGCAAGGTACTTATGTAGTTCGATATTTCTTGGTAGACGCGAACGGCAGCCGGTGGGTTGGAAATTTGAAAAGTGGAGGGAAAGTTCGATGAATCAGGGAAGAAACGTCTCGGCGTAAACACTTGTTCCATTTGTTATTGGAGTGCATGATTTGGTGACTGCTAGGAATGAATGGACGAAGCACGCGACCGTGAAAGAACCCTTCCAAGAAGCTCGCATTCATTGATCAGCGGAATAGATTAAGCAACATTAACGGTTCCTCCGCGAAATGCTAAGCAGGCTATGCAAATTCGCTCGCACGTACATAGAATTCCCCGAAATTCCAGCATTCGGCATCTGCCTGATCAATGAACAAAGGATGAACGTTCCAGAAAGCTGGAAGGGAGAGGAAAGAATCGGACGTACTATTCGCCGAACCTCCTGGCCATTGAAGTCTAACCAGGCCAGACCACAGATTCCCCCGGTTTCCACTTCTAATATTCAAATGGTCGCTTTGAGAATCGAGAACTTTTAACGCTACTCGTCCCCGGCTTTTCCGCGTTGTCGTCTGGCCAGGCATCCGCTCGTACCACTTGGCGTTGGCCCACGAATCGTCCAGAGACACTACCGTCGCATCCGCGAGTCCTTTGCTCGGGAATAAAGAACGTCTCGCTGATAATCCGTCGAGCTCCGTTGCCAATTCCTTAGCGAGCATTCGGCACGTCGTTGCCGCTACGCAATAAGTCGCGCGAGTCGTCGGGCCACTCGATTCCGGGACGATAATCTCGGCGAGGACGCTTGAATATTCCGCGGAGGCCATTAAACGAACTGCGATCGCGGAAATCGCTACTTAAGACCGTCGCGACTGCCAAACTCTTTCCCCTTAGCCGGACCACGCGCGTACTTGTACTACTTAGCGGACTGGACGTGCCAAATGCGCCCTTTCTACTCCGGCCGACCGTGCACGTTGCCGTGCTACTTTCGCCGGAACATTTACTACTGCGAAGCGTGTCGCGGGCGAGATCGATGCCTCGCGAGCTCCCTAATCCCCGTCGTCTATTCCTCGCGCGTTTCTCGACGCCTCACCGACGATCTCGCGTTACAGTGCCTCCCGTAATTACCAAGTAGGCCGTCGATTCGCGTCCGGCCGAGTGAGCTTCGGCCGGTTTCCAGCTCGGCGAGGAGAAGCGGAGCCTCGGAACGCGCTTTCCCTCGGTGCAAGTACGTCGTCGGATCAACGATCAATTACCGAGCCGTTATTAATAGCTCGGCGTTATTATTACGCGATAGATCCTCCGAGCTCGAGCGAACAGATGGCGACGCTACTCGCGTTCGCAGACACACGGAATCCTTGAACTATAACATTCCCTGCCGTGGACGGACACAATTGGCGCGTTCAGCAGTCGAGACACCGATTCATCTAATCGAAGCCACGAGAGAGCTGGCGGGCTGTGTCGGGCACGCCACTATTCGATACGGAACGCAACGCGACGCGTGTCGTCATCGTCACTCGAACTCGGACACGTACGCGACTCGTGACGCGACACGACTCTCAGATCCTTGAACTATAACATTATAGCAGGCCTGGCCAGGGACTCGATCGCACCAGCAAACCTGCGAGTTGATACTCGTTCTTGAAGACACTGAGTCGGGCCCTTCGCGTCCCTCGAGTCAATCTCGCGCCCGCGGTTGGTCTTCGAAGGTAAGAGTAAAAGTTGCACGGGACTGCGTTACGGCGCAACGTGGACGGCTTCGTCGCGAAGATTATTGGACGCGGGCGGATCGACACAATTTTTATATTGATTAGGAGAAACCTTAATTCCTCGTGATTTAAGTGTAAATTTGACAACAGTTAGTGGTGGAGAACTATCGATGGTACTTACGATAGTTATCGATGGTTCTCACTATCGAAATTTGTAATGATATTAGAAATTAAATTTGGGATTCTGAATTTCAGCTGTTATTATTTTTCAATTGACTAACCTACGATTTTCAATACCGATAATTATCGATAGTGAGAACCATCGATAACTATAGTAAGTACCATCGATAGTTCCCCACCACTATCAACAGTACTGTTTAAATTACATTATTATAGTTCTACAGATTTTTATTGAAAGGGATAAATTTTATTCTACTTCAAACTTTTTTGGGCTCACTTTATCTCGGTCTCCCGTAGTAGTAAAAGTACCTAGCGTAAACCAACCAGTGAATAACCGAATTGTTGAATTTAGAGACCTTTGAGATTTATGCTTGAATATATTTATGTATAACAACAAAACAACTGTTGAAATTGCATTTAAATTTAAGTTTCTATAAAAATAATTACCTACTTATTGTTATCGTAATTTAAAGAAAAAACGATTATAAAATGCAAAACGTGTAGAAACCCAGTAAATAACCGCATACTTTTAATAAGAATTGTAATTTAATACTTGTAACTAAAAATATGGGATATTAAAAGTGCAACTCCACTCCATTTACAAACACATAATATTGTTAAATTTATAATTGACATTTCTTTGCCTAATGGTAATTCTCTAGTATGCGATCAATTATTGCTGAGTTCACCCTACTAGGGTGTGCCTGAATCGAGGCGTCCCAAGCTATTCCTTGGGGTTGAAAAACCTTCGAATCCTCCGTCGCGTTTCTAGTGGTTCCCTATCAGAGGATTTCTATCGCGCGACGCGGAGCTCATTTCCTTACGTCGCCCGAAGCTTAATAAATCAGGGAAGGCGCCCTTGTCAATAGTAAGGTCAACCAGGGCGACTCGACGTCTCCAGCATTTGCCAAGTGGTACGAGTATACGTACGGGATAGAGGGAGACAGGAAGGAGGACACGGGGGTGGCGGCGTGGGCGAGGGAGGGCAAGTCGGAGGAGCCAGAATACGCAGCGGTCGACGTGTGCGCAGTGTACGCACGCACACAGACGCACACGCACGCACAGCCCGGCGGGGAGCCTCTTCCGCCCACGCCACGAGGTCACCGAGCATCGGGGCGCGATTGGTCATCGAAAAGCGACACCGTTTCCTTTTACACGCAACGCCTTACGCGCAACGTGCCTCGCTCGCGGCTGAAATTTTCCGCTCCGCGAACGAACGCCAACGGTACCGCGTTCCGTTTAACCTTTTAGCGTACCGTCCCGGCTATTTATAGCCATAACTTTCCATGTCGCGGGATTCCGAGCGGATCCAACTCGGTATTTCCAGGAGGGCACGGTTTTACGAGGACGAACCTGTAGGCGATACGCGCGAGGATCTTTTACACCTACGCGAGAGACTTTCAAGGGATACTAGGCAACCCGGAAATTCAGAAAATTATGCAGCTTTGTGTGCAAGTAAAGCGATTCATGCGTGAGACAAACGATTTAGGGGATGAAATCACCCCTTAAAGGAAATGTAGAATTTTCTTTCTCGTGGAATATCTGGAGATCTGTGCGAGATATCGAAAAGAAGTTTAAACAAAAGTAGCATCTTTTTTTAAATCTATAAAAGCGTATAAAAATAATTATTGTAAAATTCATACTTTTCAAACCACCCCTACCATCATTCCTTAATGCGATAATTATTTTTATGCGGCTTTGTAGATTAAAAAAAAAAGGTACAGCTTTTATTTTAACTTCTTTCCAATATCTCTCGCCGCTCTCGAGATATTCCACATAAAAGAAAATTCTGTATATTTTTTCTCTCTCCCAAAACGTAGCTCTTCGATCGAAGCAACGTTCAGATTCTTCCGCTTTCCCCTCCTCATCCGTCCAACGGCACTCAGGCCTCGTCCAATCCTGACCGAATTAACGAATCAATTAGGCTAAACGAACGGCATTAGCGGCGCGGCGGTATTAAATACGCGTGATACCATCGAGGATGTAAAAACTATCCGTGCCGGCCCACCCTAGGGAATCGCGAGCTTTATTATGTACGAAGGACGCGTGCATATATGTATGTCGGGCGATGTGGCGTAGCCGAGGCGTGAGCACGCATACGCGCCACGCGACAACCCCGCAACGTGGTCCACGGCGAAACTTTCGCCGTATCGATCTACCCGATCGCTGTAGGGCGGGACGAAAGGGTCGCGTCACCTTCGAGATTATTAAACTTGTCATTGCCGGACGCGTGGTTGGGCACGCTCGCGCGATTAAATAACCAGTGAAAGTGTTCCTGGCCGGTTCATGGGGGTTGCCGCGAGGGGTGCTATGGGAAAATTCACGGTGGCTGAGGATTCAGCCGCAGGATTGCTGAGCAATTCCCATATACGTTCTCCAATCGGGTGGCAGAACCTCCCGCATTTTTTATTCATTCCTTCCCTAGAAGTTAGCTCTCCTCCCGAATCCATGCCCTATATTTTCAAGCGACCCGTCTCTGGCGTAGCCTTAATTGCACCAGGATCGCTAATCACTCTCGCGGTTAACGGTGGCTAACTGAAGCCGTGAATCGTCGTCACGGTTCCCCGCACCGACGTTCGAACCAGAAATCCGGCTTTCACCGAACCGCCCCGCCGTACCGGAAAGCCGAAGCCAACTTTCAGATTAAAGAGTCAAAGTCTGACAAGGGAACCTTACAGTTGTGGACATCGCTTTTCGAAGGACAATATATGGGGGTCGTAGTACTCATGTGGTATGAAAATACCATTTCGGCTTTTTGCACGGTGGGCCTTCGTTTTCGAGATATTTTGATTTAAAGTTTTTAACGTATTTAGTAATCCAGATACATAGCGTCTATACCCAAGGATACCCATTGTTCCGTGGCCACAATGGTAGCGCGCCAGATTGTCATGCGGGTGGTCCGGGGTTCAAGTCCCCCTGCGACTCCCATAACTTTTTTCTCCTTTTTTTTAAACAGTTTTTCCCATGGAAATATATTTTGCGAATATTACGTATTATATAGTGCGTTACATATTACTCTAAGGTGTCGAAAGCTTCGGAATTAAATATTTTTGCAGTACAAGAATATGAAAGCACCGGTGAGAGAGACGATTAGATAATATGTTATGTTATATATGCATTTTCAACCTTAAAATTTGCGTAGAGTAATGTGTAACGCACTATATAATACGTAATATTCACAAAATATATTTCCACGGGAAAAACTGTTAAAAAAAGAGAAAAAAAAGTTATGGGGTGGCAGGGGGACTTGAACCCCGGACCGCCCGCATGACAATCTTGCGCGCTACCATTGTGGCCACGGAACCTTCTTGGGTATGAAATGATAGACGCTATTTATCTGCATTACTAAATACGTTAAAAACTTTAAATCAAAATATCTCGAAAACGAAGGCCCACCATGCAAAAAGCCGAAATGGTATTTTCATACCACATGATTACTACGACCCCCATATATTGTCCTTCGAAAAGCGATGTCCACAACTGTAACGTCCCCTTGTGAAGCGAGGAGAATATAGGTGCCTGCACGGAGACGCGGAGAGGCTCCCAAGAGTATCCTCGTGAAAGAATCCGTCTAAAATACGCGGGCCGGTTTAATCCCGTTGTAGCCGAGCCCCGAGGAGAAGAGAGTCGAAAGGCACCGAGATTCCTTCGGGGAGGAGAGTCGCATCTCGCGGAGAAAATACACGGCAAGGTGGATACCTGGCAGCAAGTAACTATATATCTATTGATCGTTCATTCATGCCGCCCTTTCGGCCCCTCCTCGGCCGTTCGGGCGGCCCCCTTCCGCCCTCTTCCACCCTCTTTCCACCCCCGTTCCGACACGACGACGTCCTCCTTCGGTTCTACCAGCGTCGCCGTCGTTCTCCCCGTTCTGGCCTACGGGCGTCACAGCCAGTTCTGCCAACTGCAACTCCCGAGCCTCCACGCTCGCACGTGTCGTCCGCGAACTCGGCATGCCTACCAACCCCCGCGTTGCCTCGCTCGGGGTGCAATCAGCCCCCAACAATCGGGCTGATACGAGTCGACGAACGCTTCCGTTGGAATTTCGACCCAATTTCGCGGGTTTTCACGATCCGAGACGCCACGGGGGCTGTCCTCGTTCCTTCGAGATTTTTGGGTCGACGAGCGGAGGAAAAACGAAGGGAGAGGGATGAGCCTTCTTTTCCCGCGGCATAGGAATTCACCTCCGACGGCGATTGTTTCGGGTCTCCGTCTTGCCGAGGATATTTCTGCGCGACGACTATCAAACCGGAGCCTGATAGATCGATGGGATCGAGAGCGGATGCACGAGGGACGCGATTAGTCGAGCGAACGACCAAACGACCGGTCGGCACGCTCCGCGAGCCATTATTTAATTGGCAGTTACGTAACCGTTCAGCCTCTACGTGGCAAAGCTGCCCGGTGGATCTCTAATAAATTAACGTCCGCGGGGACGTCGTTCCACCTTCCCTAGCTTCTCGATCGCCTCGAAGACGAGCCGCGGAACTTTGGGTTTCGGGAATCGATGGATAGCGCCTGGGCCGCGTGCTCGGTGCATTTTCACTGCGCGTCAACTATCCCAGTCATCCGTGGTTCACAGTTCCGGGGAGCGAGCTCTCGGGTATTCCACGAAGCCGCGAACTCGGTGCGTCAAGTTGCCAACTTAAATTGCTTCGAGAGGAATATTCGACGGGGTGCTCGACGGGTTCCAGTAAAATCCGATCGAGGAGTCCCGTTTCCCTCCTAGGCCCATTAAACATTGCCGTTCGAACGATTCCCCCGGTGGACCGTTGCCGGGGGAGCCGTTCGACGGGCGCACCTGATGCCGATTTAAAATCGGAGGAAACGGGGACGACGTCGCGGGCAATTTCGGGTAACAGACGACTCGAGTTAACGGAGGGAAGCCTTGGGATCGTCGACCCGTACTTTCGAGAAAGGGAAGACGAGTTGAAGTTGCCACGGCGAAGGTGTCGCGCGGTCACGGACCAATGCTCGACGATCGCTGGGCGTTTAATGAAAGCGATAAATCGCGCCGTGTAAAATAAATTCTGAATGCGGCGCGGCGAATTAACGGCCGCGACAACGAGCATTCACAGTGGACGCCCTTCGTATTTACGAGCCGCGAGAAAAATTGCCACCCTAGAAATTAACGCCGTGCCCCTCGATTAATCTTGAGCTCGACGAGCGTTGGACAGCGCCGCGTGCGAGTGCCGCGCTCCACTTTACGCGCTCTCGCGTGGAGTTCGTCGTCGCTGCAACGCCGGTGCACGCGTACTCCACTGGCCGACCACGCTCGGACCTTTCTACTGCGGCCCGATCATCTCCGGGTCTGTCTCCTCGGATCGCTCGAGCCCCGCGATACCCGGGCCATCGTTCATTCTCGTCGGTCGCTATTCGACGGGCTTTAATAGTCTCGCTTGTGCCGTTATTTCTGAAATACAATAGCCGGCCAGCGCGAACCGCTGGCTGTTTAAGTACGCCAGCTGCGTGGCTCGATAATGCCAGCTAACTCGATAAAAACTTTAACCCACTTTTTATCCAATTATTTTAATATCGCTCGGCAGAGCCAGCTAGAATCGGACGCCAAGTCTCTCTACTCTGAACGCTTTGCTTTTAGAAAACTCTAACACTCGCGGCTTATATTCTTTCTGCTCTTCGTCCTCGAATTTCTAGAAATACTAGCTGTTTTTTTTTAAACTTCTGTATCGGGCATCGTGATCGAATAAAATACTTAGCGAGCTGCGGAGCCTCGAAGCATTAGCCGACCCCCTCGGCATTCCATCGTCGCGATTAAAGCTTGTAAAACCGCTGGCCTGCTCGGTTCTCGTAAAAACTCGGGGATGCTTTCTTGGAGAAATGCGGTTACCCCTTTGATAGCTTTCGTAACCGAGGAAGGAGATTGTGTCGGCAGCGAGGCACAAAGCAACGTGGCGAATCGTGGCGAAACGACGCGAAACGTCGCTGCAAAGGCTCTTTCGTAACTTTTATGAATCCCCCCGGGGGATCGTGGCCGTTCCCTTTAACCGCTCGCTTCCGCCGCGTCCGCGGACACGGGGAGACAGCGGAGGCTGATAAGTGACGCGATGAAAGCCCGATAGGAGCTGGGAAATAAACGGGGCCAGCGCGACGCGCGACGAACGGAGCCGGAGAAACGAGCCAGCGGGGCACCGCGTAATTTTCTTCCCGAGGATCTCGCGAAATTTCCGATTTCCATCGGGGAGATCCGTCACGGAATACGTTCGCGGGAGGCTCGCTCGTTTCGATCGAACGGTTAACCACTCCGAATTCGTCCGTGCCTCGCGCTAACCTTTCCCGAGAACCACACAACAAAGGCAAGCGTCTAGGCAATGTTTGCACGCGAAGGAGATCGAGTTAACCGGTGTTCGGCGCGGCGAGAATAATCGAGAATCGCGAAAGGCAGCAGGCTGGCGGTTAGAAATATAAAAAAATCCTGGAGAATTAGTACTCGAGACTTTCCTCGACGACCCAGTAATCCCTCGCGCTTAGATTAATCGGCCGAGCGACTGTGCTCGTCCGCGTCGCGCGGAGCGAAACGTGGAAACGTGGAAACGTGGAAACGTGGAAGGAGGTCGAGGGGACACGGCTCGCCGGAAAACTCGACGTGTCCCTGCATCCTCGTGTCGGATGATTTCCCAGCCCGCGATCGATCGATGCCGGCCGATGTTAATCGCCGGCTGGATCGGGTTGGGAAGCGAGGAAAGCCCGCAGAGCTCGTTCGAGTGACACGGATACAGGTTAGATCTGACGCGTGGAAAACGATTTTAGCGGGCAGGATGGCTGGACGAAGGGGAGGGCGACGGGCCCGTTAAATCGGAGGAAATATCGCGACGGTGTTTTATAAGCGGAATCGTTTGACCGGAGAATCGGAATCAGAGCTGTTCCGCCTCGGTTTCGCTGGACTCACCTCTAGAGGGAGGCAGGGGCTGGTTGCGGCCATGTTCCTACATGCGTTCGAGCCTCTGCCCTGCTGGCGATTCCCTCTTCGTGCTGAGGCACCACTTTATAAAAACCACACACCGCACTGGACGAAAGGCCGCGTCTCCTCGACGAACACAGTAGCCCTCGCAACCAACAATCGAACGGAAAAAAAGCAAAAAAAAAGGGATATCACCACATACCACCCTCTTATATCCTCTTTTCTTCCTCTTCACTCGTATTCCCCTGCTTCTTCCTCTTGTTCTTCTTGCTCTTCTGTTTCTTGTTCCGGTTGTTCCCCTTCTAGCTGTCGCTGGTCTTGTCGAACCGCCTCTACTTGTGGTTCGTAGCGTTTCTTCCGGCTGTTAGCCGCACGCTCGCGTAAAAACGATCACTCGGAGAGATTGGAAAAGACTGGAGAGAGAGAGGGAGAGAGAGAGAGAGAGAGAGAGAGAAAGAGAGAAAGAGAGAGAGAAGAGAGAGGGGGGATGAGTCGTCCTCTCTTCTAAGCTCTAAACTCTAAACTCTCTCGATCTGGACGACGGGACAAGCACATCAGCACACCAGCCACTACCTTCCTTTTCTTCTTCCTCGTCTTCCTCCAGCACCTCTCTTCCTCTCCTTCTTCCTCCTCCTCGTCGTCGACGTCCTCGTCTTTCCTCCCTTTCAAGCCTCCCTCCTCCCCTCCTCCCCTGCGGCAGCACACCGGGACGCACTCTCGATTGCTCTCGCAACGACGATTCCTTTCTCTCCTCGGTTCTTGCACCCGTTCCCGCACTCGCACCCGCGCCCGCACCTGTTCCTCTTCCACCGACTCCTCCGCCGCCTCCGCCTCTTCCTCCTCTTCCTCCAGCTCCTCCTCTGGCTCCTCGTCCGCGTCCACGTTCCCCCCGACGGTCTCTGTTTCTCCCCGTCGTCCTCGTCTTCCTCGTCGCCGCCGTCACCACCGCCGTCAACCGCCACTGTACCACGGTCGCATAACAAACGCACTCGCGTCCCTCAGCGTCACCGAGGGCGATCGAGCGGCGACCACCGAAACCTTTGCCTCGCCGACGACCCGCTCTCTCTCTCTCTCTCTCTTTCTCTCTCTCTCCCTTGCCTCCCTCGGAGCACTCGCGATTACGTTCCACCCGGAGGCGAACTCGTTCTCGGCTACGCGTCTCGCCCGCGTCCACGTTCGCGTTCCACGCTTCTCCTGCTTGGTCGGCAGGCGACCGGACGCGTGCTCTCGAAGGTCCCCCGTTCGCCCGATACGCGGATCCCGAAGTGCCAACCGAGCCGCGGACGATTCCCGGCACACCAGGCGGGACACCTCCAATGGCCTTTCTCTTCTCCCCTTTCTCTCTTGTCCGTTTCACTCGGCCGGAAGTTCACGCACTACCTACGTTCCCCGAGCGTCGGAGCTCGTGGCCACAGCGGGACGGTCGCTCGACTACGCTCTCTCGCTCCTCCACCACCACCTACACACCGCTTCTCCGTCCCTTCCTCTCCCTAACCCTCCTTCTCTCTCTCTTTCACCCTGCCTCCATCGCCACCACCACCGTTCGCTAGCCTTCTCTTTCCGCCACCCTTCGCCTCTCGCTCCCTCTCCCTCTCTCCCTCCTCCCCCGACTCACCGACTCTTCGTCCTTCTCCCTCCCGCCGCCCTTCCCTTCAACCCACCCCTATGCCTCCTCTTCGTCCGTCCCTCGGCTTTCCCGCGATTTCCCTCTTCCACCCACTCCTCCTTCTCCTCCGCTCTTTCGGATTCTCCGTTTCCCTCGCGACTTCTCCCCCTTCCCTGCCCCCGCCCGCCGTATCAGTCACGATTCTTCCTCTTTCTGCCCAACAAAATCGCGCTCCCTCGCTCCTCCCTCGTCCTTCTCTCTTCGCGCTGCACCGGCGAGTGGGGAGGCGCAGGTGTGTATCACTCTCCTATCGGTGCCCCGAGTTTAATTCCAAAATTCACACACTCGCCAAGCTCTTTGAAAATCCAACGAAAAATCGTCCCCGCGAATCCGACCGCGACGCTCCGTTCGAGGAGACACAGGTCGAACTGAAATCGCAGGACGCGAGCGTCTCGTCGACGCACGGGCTCTGCCTGTTTTTCTATTGTTGCCATTATCGGCCCCGAGCGACGCTTCGAGGATAATGTGTCGGAAACATTGGCGGAACGGCCTTAGCAGAAGTTTGTAAACTACTTCTTGCTTATAGTTCCCGCGCAACGTGTCCGTCGCTTATTAGTCCGTTGCCGGCGCGTGTCTATTCGCGTCCCAACCGTTTCGATTTGAACGGCGCTCCGGAGAGCTCTAACAGCGATGCAACCTACTCTTCGGAATTTTCTCCAACGTCCCTAGAACGTCTCGCCGTTTCAAAGTTTTTAATACTCCCTCCGTAATCGTCGCGGCCCGGCATCGATCGCCCCCGCGTTCCATAATACCTGCGATTTTAATACTGCTTATCAGCGAAAACCTCCCCCCTCGGCATTCGTCCTCCCCCCGGCGAGTGGTTCCCGCGCGCGTTTTCGAAGCCGATAGCCGCAGGGTGCGTTTACCTGATCGAAACGCCAGGTGTCACGGCGCGCGGCTCGGTGCCCGGTGTGCGTAAGAATTCGTGAGCGTCGGTGAGCTTTCGCTCTCCCTTCGTGTGCGTCGAACCGATACTGCCGGCGTCGCCGGGGCATGCGCCAGCCTCCCCCGGCGGGGAGGCAAACGAGCTTTCGGTGCACACGAGCGTTCCTTGGAATCTCGGTGCCCCGCGCTGCACCGAGCTCCTCGAATAATTCATATGAAAGCGGCGTTCCTCGCTGGGATCTCGTCGACTCGAATCTCGCGCCTGGGGAGGCATGATTCGAGGAACTTTTTTAGAGCTCAGAGGGTGCTAAAGAGACCGAGGCCTGCGAGATGGTTCAACGATCCCGCCGCGCCTCGCGAGGAGTGTTAATTGCCCTTGCGAGCGAAACGAGGTAACGGCCGTGTCGTCGCTAAATGACCGCGATAAATTCCGAGGCTCGGGGTTCCGAGTTCCTTCTACCGAGCAACCGATCGCCTCCATCGCCTCCTCGTCCGGAGGATCGAAAGAATCTTGAGGATTTCAATCGCGAGCAGTTACGACTCGACTCAATGTCAGTCGAAGCGGAAAATCTGCAATTAACTGGATTACTTAGGGTGGAATCTATTTCCCCGCGTTATCTGTACCAAGCGCGAGGTACCTCCACCTGGTCCCGGTAATGAAGCCCAACCGGGCTATCGATGGACCGCAAAAACAAACGCAATTACCGGCTCGCCGATAAATCTCGGCTGGCTCCTTATTTCTCGTCTAACGACCGCTCCGTTCCACAAACGGGTTGAAACGCGAGGAGTCGATCTCGCGAGAGGTGCAGGCACAGGGGCGCGTAAAATGGCACGTGTAGCTTGCATAGCTGCGTGTATTTAGAGGGGAGAAATAGGAGGAAAGTGCGATAGCGTGGCGATGCGCTCGGATGGCTGCACCGTTCCGCGCGATTCCACGATATAAAGGATTCGGGCTTTAAATCCGCGAGACGACGGCGGCGGGGCGGACGGGGAGGCAGAGTCGCGGAGGAAGAGAGGCCAGTGGTCGTGGGAGGGCGGAGGGGCAGCGTTCTGGGTTTCTGGGTTCGCTCCGCGACGAAGTTCGGAAAGGCTGCTGTGCACGACGAATGTGGAACAGTAGGTCAGCGCACTCCGTGACCCCCGCCGCGGCCTACCCCTCTTCGGTGCATACACCCTGATGCGATACGTACGACCCTCCGACTCTACCTCTGCCTCCGCCTCAACCCTCCCCTCAACCCCCCTCCCCCCACCCTCCTTGCCGCCCTCTCTATCCGCCTCTGTCACCCTCCGCCCGCTGCCTTTCGCTTCCTCCTTCCTCGTGGCCGATCGCGTTACCTTACACTACGCTACTACGCGAGTGCCTCGGCCTCGTCAGGCCCGAACCTTCTTCTCTACGTGATCATCGCCGATTGTCCCTTTATCGCTGGATCCTCGACGCTCCTCTAGGAGCTTTTCGGGGACGTCTCGGACGTCCCGTGCCCCGACAGTCGGGTCGAACTCTTTGGTCCTTAGTCAAGTAACAGAGACTGATAGGCTAAGAGACTCGGAGGCGCTGAGCAATTAGCTGACCAAGTGATGCAATGGTAGTTTTTTGATACCAAAGATTGTACTAGATATACATATATTTTTTTTATGTCCTTCAATAAACAAATTTCTAAAAAAATAAAAAACTCTTTGGTCCTCTGCTTGGATGCAGCTGATCGTCCCGGTTGCTGACTTCCATCCATTTACCGCGAACGAAGACAAGCATTCCCTTCACCCCTTGATTAATTAAGCGTGTAGATTGTAGGCAGATCAAATTGACGATTTCCACCGAGATCGTCGTTTTCTTGAGGACGGATTTATTGTTATTATTATTAAATGTCTTTATTGCACCATTACAATTAAATTAAATTACAATGGCGAGTAGGTGAGGTTCAGCATTAACTGCTGCTCTACAACTTAACCTAAAAAGCCGTTCGGAGATAAGAAAAAGGAAAGAAAACAAAATAATATACAATAGGAAATTAGATAGGAAACCGCGAGAGGATGAAAGAAAGAGCGCTAAGTTTAAATGAGGCAAACGATGATAGGGAATGTATATTAGAAGGAATGGAGTTATAATAATAGGAAAATAAGTAGGAGAAGGACGCAGTGAATTTACAAGATTTTTTTCTTTCTTTCTTTTTCATTGAGGCCTTTTGTTGTACCTAGGAGCTGCAGCCCCCTTACCAACAGTTTTAAAATTTGGGAATTGGGGTTACCTTCTTGAGGGATACAATATAAATAAAAATTAATGGGAAAAAATTCTATGACGCAGTGAATTTACAAGAGCGATGGTGAGGTACAGATAAATGAAAACAGTGTCTCGTCGTCATAGAGCCGCTAGAGTGCATCGAGAAATTTATCTGAAGGTGGACCGTAATCGGCGTAGAATTTCAGACTCGCCGCGCGGAAGCTCGAGCCACCCTTCTCGCACGCGTCTGGCCGGCGTGCATGCATCCCCCGACGGATTTCTACCCGGCTTTATTTGGGTCGTTTGGCAAACTATCGTTCGCGGTACGCACGACTTGCTCCGCGGACCGAGACGATACGATCCCCGGTGCACGCGAACGCGATAAAATCAATATGTCTGTGCTCCTCGCTCCTTTTGTTCCGCACGCTCTATTATTTCTTTTTTCGCCGCTGCCTGGCCGAATTCGCGCCGAGCCGAGCCGCGCCGCGCCGCGACGCCATCGATTAAACTTGCCCAACTTCCAAGAGGCCGTGCTCGCCGGCCGAAAGAGAGAGGGGGGGAGTCGGATGCGCGACAGGTACTAAAAACCACCTGAATCTTTTCTCGTCTGCCGACCCGGACGCGGCCGTTCGACTCCGCTCCCGATCGAAGCAACCTGGGAGCTTCGCGAGGGAATTCCAGGAACGCGGCTTATTATCGGACCGCCGATAATTTATGGCCACCGATCGAACCCGTGCCCCCCGAGCCTCGCGATACCATAACGTTTATTCTCGCACGGGGCTTCGGCACTGCGCTAAACGGAAACTTTCGGCTGCGAACGAGGGTGGACAATGGGGCACAGAATTCGTGGCATCGGCTACTTGAGCAGGCCCGCGGAAAATGGGATGGTTGAATGGTTACGGAACAGTCGGAGGGTGGTCGCGGAGGTTCGGTAAATCCGGGAGACGCGGTCCGACCGGAGAGTTGGTCGAATTGGTATTTATATTTCAGACTCTGTATGTAAAAATGCGTTAAAGTGCAGGCCAATTCCTTCTGTAGAAGCCAAACAGTTGAATGAATAGCGTTATTTTTCTTCCTTCTGTGCTTTTCTGAATTTGTAGGTTTTAAAAGGTAAATCGAGGTTACATTTAACCAGCGATTGTGTCAATCAGCGGTTGTACAGAATCGTATTTGAAATATACTTCTAAATATGTTTATTTTCGTTTAGTGTTTGGGATAATAAGATAGTAGAGATATTGAGGGAGACAATTTTTTTCAATGCAGCCAAAATATTTGGCCGTATTAACTGTTTCTCTCAAAGCCAACGAGAAGACCATCTTTCACTGCAGAAAGGAGAGATGGTCGAGTTATGATTTTTTTATTTTTTATTATTATTTTATTTTTAGTTTTGTTTATTTAGTTTATTTATTCACTACTGTATTCATTTGTCTTGCTAATCGCCAGTAGGTAGTTCACTTTTTCTTTGATGTCTTCTTTACTTGTTTAGCGTAAACAAATTAAATATCAATGAAACCCTTCTTGTATTCACTTATAAATAATTTTGCTTTATCCTCTGTTAATTTTCCATGAATAATTATGTGAGTGCTCTCTGCCAACGATAAAAACCATTTCTCCCGGCACCTCGGAAAAGGTGGTCAGATATCATGACTTCAGTTTTTTCAACCCGATTTACAATAAATATTATTATTATTATTAATATCAACGGGAAAACCCTTTAGAATACATAAGTTTAGACAGAATAGTACAGTAATTCGAAATTAAATACAATATAATAAAAATAAAATAAAATAGAATATAACTGAACAAAACAAAACAAAACAGTCTGTAGACAACAACGAAAATAAGCAGCCAATATTGTCTTAAAGCAAATATCGACCAGTTTTTCTGAATCAGCATAAAATTCTATGCACATAGGTTTGTTCTGATAAAATAAGTAATTTCTATATGAATTTTAACAGCCATTTTATATTAGCTCGACCGCGGTTCCCAGATTTACCACGTATACACTGGAATCTGAGAGTAAATACGCAGGCTTAAATCCAGAGAAAATACCCGATCCTTCTTCGGAGCGCAGTCGGATAGACCAGACCGTGAACGCTCCGGCTCGTAATTCAGTCGCGCTGGTTCGAAGGATCAGCTCGCGGCTCGCCGCGCTCCGTCGCTGGGAAATTCGCTGACGCCTTCTCTTACCAGGAAAAATGTGGCGCAACGATCCTGCAACGTCGCCACCAGCCACGAAAAAGATATCCCGTCTATTGTTGTACGCCGTCTGGATCTCGTTTGACGCATCGTAATCGCCCCGCGCTGGCCGCCCACGCAACCCTGTCGCGTGACATTACCGTTTCGGAGATATTAGAATGGCCCATTAAATTCTCGTGGAACTGGCGTTCTTGGAACGACCGTTCCCGGGAAAAAGAACGGGACGACCTCATCCCCCCTGTCGCGAATCACTTGCCAGCTTCGAGAACCTCGACCCACGGACCTCTGCCGAGAAATTCCCCTCGTAATTCAAAGTACATCCGCGAGATGCATTAGCTACAGATGATTTCGAGCGTGGGCTCGCGCACTCGAACCTTCGTGTTTCGAGTGGGGCACAATGGCCGCCCAATAAACTGGCCATTTATAGGTTTTCCATTCGGAGCGGTGATTGAAAGCAACTCGAGTGGCGCGAGCGAGCGATTGGGAAGGATAAGATAAAAACTGTGCACGGCTGGGTATAATAATCGCGGCTGGAGACTGTTGCGTTGGAGTGAAACGGAGCTGGGTGACGAAACTGCAATGAAAGTGCAACGAAAGTCTCGTTGAAAACGAAGGAGTCGAGATGGGATATCCAGTGGAGCTATTCTGCCCTCCTTAGTTAAACTGTTCTATCTAGCATTTTTTCATTTTTTGAGATATCTTGAAATATTTGAAGTTCCACGCGTCTTTTACTTTTTAAGTATAGGGTAGATGTACCGTTTGTGGCCACTGTACCGTTTTTGGCCATGTTCTCATCCACCCTCGCTTCGTTTAGGACTTCACTGCTAAAGAGACTGACACCTCCTTAAATTTCGTACCAGTGGTACTGTGTTTGTAGATTAGTAGACTGATATGTTTTTCGTTATTTCGTTTATTTTATATCTTCTGTATATTTTATTTATTTATTTTTTCATTTTTGTACGTTAGTTTGTTATACGTTCTGTCCTTAACCAGTTAAATTTTTTGTATTCTAAAGGGTTCTCCCGTCAATTTAATAATAATAATAATTATCGCGTTTTTTAGCTCGAAATTGCTTGCAGACACTTAATTGTGTGTAGAATTTCAAACCGTAAATATTTTGTTTAGTATACGACCAGAAATATGAGGTTACATTTATTGCTTACGCGAAAAGTGGCAAGTGGCCACAAACGGTGAAAAAATGGATTTCTTATATTTTTAGCTTTATTAATTCTTTAACGATTTCTCTAGTTAATGGTAACTTAGATATTAATAGTAAAAATAGTGTAAAATTTTGTAAAGCTTTTAGTTTCCTGATTTGAAGTACGATTTTAAAGATAATTACGATGAAAGTCAGTGAAATCCTTAAAGTGGCCACAAATGGTGCATCTACCTTAGTTAGAAACGTCCTCGTACTTCCTAAAGATTTATAAACAGTCTAATGTATTTAACCTAAATTTTTCAAAATGGTTAAAATATCTTATCTGAAACAATTAATTAATTGGTACGACTAATTACCGGTACAACTATTCGAAAAAATGATATCAGGCTATTACGAAATAATGACAACGTGTTTTAATTTAAAAAAAGGAAAATAAGTATGGTGCAAAGGAAATGATAAAACTTCAGTTGTCTCGGTTCTTTCAAAATGCTAGATAGGACATTTTAACTAAAGAGAGCAATATTGCTGTCCACGTTTTTTAGCTTTACACCTTTCTATTACAAGCTACGCTAATTTCCTCCGCGGTGCTGCTCGCCGCTGTTTCTTCCGTCGAACTTTTAATGAAATTCAACCGCGGAGAAAGATTCAACTCCGGGAGGCTGGAAACGCAACCCTTCGACTTTCCGTTCGAGCTTAGATCCTCGGAAGCCGCCGACTCTACGGGAAAGCGAGCATCGGGGGCTAAAATACGATCGGCCGGCTGATTTACACGTTTTCGCCGCACACGTGACGTCAGTTGGACGACGATCGATGTTATCGTTGCCGGTGATATCTCAGAGAGACCAGGGGACCGTCGTCGCTCATCGATCTGTTTTCCCAGCTTGAACTAAAGACCGCGTAAATACGCTCTATTTATAACGATAAACAATCGCGGGGCGCGTTCCCCCGCGGTTTGCGAAATGCATCGACGGACCACCGGCGCCTCTGGATTCAGAATCCTCCTTCAATTCCCAGCGAAGTGTTGGAAAAAATTCGCTGGTTCGTAGAAGAACGAGGGACGGAGGGTTCGCGGCGAACGCCCCGAGCATCACGGATTCGATTAGGGCTGGCGTTAGGCAGGAACGAAGCCAGTGGAATAAAGTTCACCCTCGGTGCCCGCGATACGGGCGATATGGGGGTTTGTAGGTTATGGGAGGGTCGCGGCGCGTACTCGACGCAAACATGGGGGTTTCCAGACGCAGGGGGAGCGCGTCGGGGCGAGGGGGAACGTGGGAGGGTAGAATCTGGGTCGCCCTGCACCGCGTGTGCCTCGAAAACTCGGTCAAGTTTTCTGCACCTGCAGGTTGAACGCCGGGCCATTCGCCGCGGTCTTCATTGCTGTAGCTTTTCTATTTGCGATACCCTCCCTCTTCCTCCTCCCACCTCCGCCTCCACCGCCACCCCCGTTCCCCGCGGCTCGCGTTGTTGTCTTCGCTCTTCTTTCCACGTCCTCGCTGCCACGCCAGCTGGAAATCGCTCCAGAAGCCCCGGGGAAAATCGCGCCGTCGACTTTAACGACCCCCTTTAACAATACCAACAGATCCCACCCCTCTGGATCCCCAAATTCGAATTAATCGAGCTGAATCCTCTGGAACGTTCGTTCAACGGAATCTAAAAGCTCCGAGTCTTTACAGATTTTAAACCAGAGACGGTTACCTTCGGTTTTGTATGACCACTGCGTTCAAAACGATCTCTTTGGATCGCCAACCCTCTTCTGTCCCACATATGGCCAAACAACGCGACGCTATCAAACGGGGTTTTTACCGTCGTTGCCCCAGATCGTCGCCAGCGGCCCTGTCCGCAAATATTAATTTGCAATTCCGGCTTTTTCGCGAGTCTGACGGGTGGCCGTGCCGAAACCACAGCCCCTAAGTCGTCGCGGTATATGAAATGACCCGCGAATTAACTGGTAAATTAATTGGTTCGTCTTGGAGCGGACGCGGCTCCCCCGTTGTTTACGCGGCTATCGATTACTAATGGCTGTTTGCCCAGGTTTCGAACCTGCTCCCACTGGCCGCCTGCTTGCCCGAGAAACGCCATAACCCAATATTGCATTCACCGAGGCCGCCGTTCCGTTATAAACACCCGTACACGTTCGGGGTGCGTTTCCTCGGGACGCCGGGCGATTTTAAAACTTCCCTCCATAAACCCCGTTCTCGTCGACCGTTCCCTCGCGTTTACGATTGCTACAGGAAGCATAACGTTCGGTATCTGCGACGCTCTGGAGACCACGGAATCAGTGGCGGATTTCAGGAAAAAGGCCCAGGTGGCAAATTTAATGGGACACCCTGTATTAGTGGTGGAGAAGTTTTGATGGTATTTACGATAGTTATCGATGGTTCTCACTATCGAAAACTATATATAGATGGCTTATTTTCACTATCGATAATTATCGGTATTGAAAATCGTAGGTTAGTCAATTGAAAAATAATAACAGCTGAAATTCAGAATCCCAAATTTAATTTGCAATATTATTAAAAATTTCGATAGTGAGAACCATCGATAACTATCGTAACTACCATCGATAGTTCTTCACCACTACTGAAAATCGTAGGTGAGTCAATTGAAAAATAATAACAGCTGAAATTCAGAATCCCAAATTTAATTTGTAATATTATTAATCGTAGGTTAGTCAATTGAAAAATAATAACAGCTGAAATTCAGAATCCCAAATTTAATTTCTAATATTATTAATCGTAGGTTAGTGAATTTAAAAATAATAACAGCTGAAATTCAGAATCCCAAATTTAATTTCTAATATTATTAATCGTAGGTTAGTGAATTAAAAAATAATAACAGCTGAAATTCAGAATCCCAAATTTAATTTCTAATATTATTACAAATTTCAATAGTGAGAACCATCGATAACTATCGTAAGTACAATCGATAGTTCTCCACCACTACCCTGTATGCATAAGGGGCCGTCCTTAAATTACGTAAGGGTGATTTTGGCGATTTCTTACCCCCTCCCTCCTCCAGTATAAGAATTCGTAAGATTTGATTTTGCAACCCCCTTCTTACGTAATATTTTTTACATTGAATTTTTTCAGTTATTAAAATTCTTTTCAAGGTTTATATAATTCATTTAACTCGGTTCGGGAAATTTAAACTAAAACAACTTCTCTGGAACATTAATGATAGAATTTGTATTTATTGATACCTAATTATGTTAAAAAATATTACGTAAGGTGCTACCTGACTCCCCCTCCACCTTGTAAGAAAACGTAAGAAATTCGCGACCCCCCCTCCCAAAAAAAGCCTTACGTAATTTAAGGACGACCCCTAAGAGAATTTAAAAATAAATTCACGCGTGGCATAAAAATGATGGGAAACTAAAAGAAATATCTATTATGTTTGGGTGCAGTTATAATTTTTTTATAGAAGATGGGACCCCGTAAGGGAAAACAGCTTATCGACCGCCCGTTAAATCCGCCACTGAAGGGAACGACGCGTTTTATTGAAAACGGCGACGCGAAACTTCGCCCGCGAGTCTGCCGCGGAATATGCAGTAAAACGACGGGAATCTGACGGATCCCCGGCGCGTTTCCTGGGAGCATTGGAAATCAGTGGGCTTTACCCCGGTTCTCCCGTACGTCGAAGGGGCCGCTTCGAATCGAGATAAAGTTACTCGAGCAGCGATTCGCCAATTACGCCCGTAGCTGGCACGGAACTTTCGATCGGATCTCTCCTACTCGTCTGGGACAATGAAACGGTTAACTGCGCTGGTATCGACCGCGATAAACGTGGCTTCGATTCGCGATAGAGTTACCGAAGGGTAACTACGACCGGAGAAGTCCGACTACGCGGAACAATCGAACACGTACCAGGTGGCCCAAAGTTCTGGGACTAAATACCTTTGAATTACAACAAGACTCTTCCTGTTTCTTCGTGATTAAACGGCATCGAAATTTCGATTCCTAAATTTCAATGGCCCCTGAAGACAACGAAGCTACTAATTAGGTACAAAACGACAGCTGATTTTTTTTAAATCTATCTTGTGGCATATAAATTTTCTTTCGCGTTTCAATTCGTCCCACGGTTCTGGGCCACGCTGTACACAGTGCAATCGTGGTTGCTATCTGCAGCAGCGGTCGAAAGTAAATTTCTTTATCACGCCGGTGTTGCCAGCCTATCGCCGGGGATCCCGTGGCTTCATGCAACATAGATAGGGGTATAGATGGTGGTTTTCGTTACGGTTTTAGCAGCAAGGGTACGCGCGCTAGTCGCATTGGAGGCAAGCAAGTAGAAGCCGTCGCGACGTCTCGCGATCGTCGGAACGATCGGCTCTGATATCGCGTGACGCGGTCGGTCCTCGGCCCGAAAATTATTACCCCAATTATCTTAATTACCACGGTCCCTGCGCTTTTTCGTGCACGAACCCGGGAACGAGGCTGAGATCGCTCGGGGGAGAGGCGCGGTAAAGCTTTCTCCCTTATTCGCCGGGTCCGCGGCACGCTGAATTCACGGAGTATTTTTATGAAAGCGGGATGAAAAAAAAGGGACAAAAGCGCGGAGCGACCGAGGGAACGTAGCGAGTATAGAGACGAGGGAGGGAGAGAGAGAAATCGATCCCAAGTACGCGTGCACTTTGACAACGTGACTACGCGAATGCGTTCGATGCACCATTACGTATTTTCTACGTTAATATCGTTTATCTTGCCCCGGCCAGGGAAACGAGCGTGCGAGATTTCGCGCGTCGACAGGCCTCCCCGAGCACGTAACGGAATCGTGAAACTTTAAAAGAGATACTTGTTCCGCCCTTTTTGCCTCGCTCTCTGGTCCCGATTCCGCGGCGGGGAAAGTATCAATTTTTGGGCAACGGTGTTTACGAATCGATACGAAAATCGGGGTCGTTACACTCGATGATCGACGCGTAAGTGCGTAGGGGAGAGTTGGCAATAGTGTACTGGTCACCTAAATCGTACCTCATCAATTTCTCAGTAATTAATGAATGTAAACGACATCTGAAAACCTTTTGAGCGAGCTATAAACATTTAAAAAAATCAGATATGATTGACGTAACTTTTTACCAGTTTATTTTAGTGTCCCTATTGACCCTATTTTGTGCGAGCTATGAACATTAAAAAAATCAGCTATGATTGATGTAACTTTTTAGCAGTTTATTTTAGCTGATAATTATCAAACAATGCAATTTTGCCCTGTATTTTTGTATTTTTCTAAACAAAAGCAGGTTGAATGTAGAATATTTTACATTCATTTTAAGTACATATTACATTCATTATAAAGTTTAAATTTGTATTTATAAATAAATCGGTCATGTCTCCTAAATCATACTTTTTACAGTATGCGACAAAAAGATTAATAATAAATTAATTTGTTCTGAACAAAAGGTAAGGCATATAATAGTAGATGCCTAAAAAATCAAGCTACAATGTCCAACAGTCATTTGCGTTCAAATTACTACCAAATATGAAATATAATGTTTACAGGACTAATCTTTACCTGAGGGACCCTATGACTAGAATTTGTCTCCGAGGGAATGATGTGTCAGACCGAATAAGCTTCTTTGGCACCTCGGTAGAGGCATTCAAACATTCTGTGTTAACCTCTTTTAGTACGCCATTGTAATCGTTTAAGGGAATCTGTACTTGGTTTGCACTTTTGTCTTTGTTTCGCGTGGATTTGTATTATTTCGTCTGTACATTATGGTGATGTTCTTCCTACTATAGATATATATATATATATAGGGCTTAGTCCCGTCAAATTAATAAATAAATAAATAATGTAAAATGTCTTAACTGATACGATATAAGCAACCCTCCCCTAAGTTTTCCGCCTCCCCACTAAACCTCCGCCGTTCTTTTTTTCCAAGTACATATCGAGAAAGCACCGAGTATTTCATTTGACTGCGGGATTGCGTGAACCTGGAAACAGTGATTGAACCGTGCGAAGCGCGAAAGGCTGCGCTGGAGACGAGGCGTACGCGAGATCAGCCCCCGACGAGGGATTCCCAACCCCCTCGAAGTCGACAGAATTTCCCAACGAAATCATCCCGTCGACCTCTCGAAGCACCCTTCGACCAGGCTCTCATCCGTTCGCTGTTTCGCGGGAGCGTCGCGAAGCCTCGATCCCCGCGGTTCATCGTCTCCGTCGTTTCCAACGCCATCCCGGGGGAGACAATAAGTGCAATGAGGTGCGCCACGTCGCGTCGCCGTGTCTCCGGCGTGCTGGTAGACCTTCATTCGTTGATGGGATCGCGAAACGTTGTCGAGGCCCGAGGGCGAAGGGAGGAGGAAGGGAGGAGGGAGGGTGTCGTTGCGGCCGATAGAAGGAGGGTGGGCAGAGGGTGGCGTGGGATGGAAGAGGAGCCGTAGGTGGTGGACTCGGCGTTGGCAGGGGTTGGAGAAAATGTGGGACGTCGAACTCTCCTGGACTGCCTACCCAGCCACCCCCGTGCTCCTCCGCGGCCCTCTTCGCCACCCTCTATCCGTCGTACGTCCACCGCGAGCCCTGCGAATCGTCGAGGATAGCGACACAACGCGACGCGAATTATCACCAACTCTTATCTCTCCTCAGCGGACACGTTTCCCCGCCAACGGACTTCTTCTCGGAAGCCTCCGCGACGCGTCTAATTAGAAAAGCTGCACGGCCACGCGGCTGGGGTCTTCGCGGCGAAACGATCGGCCGCTCCTCGAAAGCTTTATCGACCCACACGCGTGCGTAACTTCGAGACCCCTTTGCATACGGTAACGGGAAGCTATTCGGCCAGTCGATCGATCAACTTTATCGCGAGGCTCGTCGGAGTCGCGGGCACCCTGAACTTGGTCACTAACTTTCACCGCCGCGCCCATTAACCGGCTGCACGTCGGAGTGGTGGTAATTAAAATTATACCGTTCCTGGGCCGCCGTGACGCGCGGGAATAAAGTTCGCCCGGCGCGATAACGTCGCGGAGCGCCGATAAACACCGAGATCAACGATCTTGCCGGGGGGAAAATTTAAGTGTGGGTCTAACTTGAAACGGGAAGAACGTTGGACGTAATAAACGTAATAAACGAAAATAATAAGGTAGCTACTAGATTTACATTTAGAAGCTGTTTAGCTTCAAGGCTTCCGATAATAAATCCCGCTCGCTCTGCCGCGAATATCGTTGATCCGTGCGGCGAGAATTGCTACAAGTTTCCCGGGGAAACGTATCATCCCCTTATCCGCTTTCGCGGAAAGCAGCTCTCGCGACGGCCGCTCTTCGACGTGTTGGCCCGCAGGTGCGTGGGAGTAGCGAGACTCCGGGGCTTTCCATCGTGGATATTATACGTGGGAAACCGGATCCGGCGGAGGTCAGTGAAAAATTAACTCCGCGGGCACACAGAGGCGCGGCTGGCCCCGCGCGCTCGCGCGACTAAATTAATAAACTCGTTAACGGATTCCAATACACGCGCGGGAGGGCTCGGTTTGGCCGACGGTGCCGAGCCTCCCATTTTTCATCCGCGCGGCAGAAACCGGGGCTCGGAAATTTCTAGTTAGATGATCCTTCCGTGGCCTTGTTCCTCTGTTCTCGTTAACATTGCGCCAGTTCCGCGCTCTGGACAATATCCAAAGTATCCCGCGAAATATCTCCGGCGATCGTGCGTCGATCAACAACGAATTATCACCGACATTAAGGGAAACCTTGGCCCCGAATTTTCAGCGCGTCTTCACGCATTTATTCCTCCGCGGAGGGCTCTTAAATCGTTCGAGTTTGCGCCAAAGGTTGGCGAGTTGCGAATAAGGTGTTCGAGTACTCGAATATTCGAGTAGCTTGAAGTTCGGACCGAGCCGAGACTCGGTTTTCGAGCCGAGCCGAGTACCCGTAAAAACCGAGTAGCTCGATAAATCCGAGTAGCTCGAATTTTTTCGAATAGCTCGAATTTTTTCGAGTAGCTCGATAAATCCGTGTAGCTCGAATTTTTTCGTGTAGGAGCCGGAAAAAAGGGAAAGCTACTCTGCCGGGACTCGAACCCGGGCCTTCCGCGTGCTGGCCAGCCGCCTAACCGATTCACCCACGGCGACTTCCCGTGGTCCCTTAGTTCCGAACTCCTCCTAAATGGACGCCACCTATATGTGCTTACACCACACACTAGGCCATTGCCTAAATGCCAGTATGCCTACTACATTCGAGTAGCTCGATAAATCCGAGTAGCTCGAATTTTTCCGAGTAGCTCGATAAATCCGAGTAGCTCGAATTTTTCCGAGTAGCTCGATAAATCCGAGTAGCTCGAATTTTTCCGAGTAGCTCGATAAATCCGAGTAGCTCGAATTTTTCCGAGTAGCTCGATAAATCCGAGTAGCTCGATAAATCCGAGTAGCTCGAATGTACTTGGAGCAACTTCAAGCTTGAAGCTTGAACGTTTCGAGCAATGCGAATGTTTCAAATATTTTAGGTTACGTTTATCTACTGGAATGTAAATAATGGCCGCTCGAAAAAAATCGAGCTACTCGAAAAAATTCTCGCTACTCGGATTTATCGAGCTACTCGATTTTCACGGGTACTCGGCTCGGCTCGGCTCGCTTTTTCCGAGTACTCGAACAGCCTTAGTTGCGTAGGAAGGAATTGTGTTCGACAGGGAATCAAGGCCGCCTCGTTATCGGCTTTGCCTAATAGTTTTGCATCCTGTTGCACGGCTAACGAACGCGGGGGTGGGCAATTTCGTCGGTGATCCGCGCGTCGAAAGGTCGGAGGTAGGACCGTGCCAGAGGAAGCAGAGATTCCAGCGGACTTTATCTGACCATCGGTGCTTTAAACTCCGCGATATATTTAAGGGCGACAACGATGACAGCGACGACGTCGTTGGCTTCTGCGACGCCCGCACCTCTCTGCTCGTTCTCGCGCCACGTGTCTTCCGGCAGAGCAGACGCGATTCTCCGCACTCGGCATCTTCCTCGGTCGACGAACAAAGTAATCGGGAAAGTTCGAGGAAACCGGGTGGGCGAAGAATTCTTTTCACGAAAACGCCAACTTTTCAACGACTTCGCCAGTACGGAGGACTCTATTTCGAGAATAATTATTTCCAAGCGATGTCTTATAAAAATATCGCAGGGCGCACCTAAATTTGTTGAGAAACTATGCCCTCTCTGTCCTGCTTATCGAAGCACCTACCGCGAAGGGTCGCCTTCCACGTATTAATTGCGGTCGCCCTATTTATGGCGCGACGTCAACCTTCGCGCGTTCACGAGCCGCCGCAAAGTCGCCCCGGCGTCGCCGTACTTCGCCCTTTCTTGTCCTCTGAGAGAATCGAGCCCTTAAAATAACGCGAGCCGTGGGGACGAAACGCCGGGCGTCTCTCCCCGAGAGGGTGGAGCGGAGGTTCGTGACGAAAACAACGTCGCGGTGTCGATGGGTTTCGTGATCCGGTGGCGCGGGGCGTGAGCCGTCGTCCACCTGGTCGCGGTTGATCAAGGGGACACCATCGGCTGCGAGAATTTTAATCGAATCATTCGATCGGTCTGTCAAAGCGCCCAGGTGACGTCACTCGGTCGACGGCCAATCAAGACGCAGCGAGAGCGTTGGATGCAAACACGGCCGATCGAGCAGCCCGGGTAAAATCGTCCCCGGGAAAGACTCGCTCCGCTAATTTCGTGTCCGTCGATCCGATCGATCCTGTGCCTTCACGAAGACGGTCCAGCGATCAAAGAAGGGGACGCGGAGTAGGATTCCGACTCGGGGGCGATCGCCGATCGTCTTGGATCTAGAGCTGCTCGAGTACTCGGAACAAGCGAGCCGGGATATACTCGGTTCGAATAACCGAGCCGAGCCGAGCGCTCGAAAGAACCGAGCGGCTCGGTTAAAGCGAGCGGCTCAGTTAAAAAGCGAGCGGCTCGGTTAAAAAGAGAGCGGCTCGATTAAAAAGAGAGCGGCTCGGTTAAAAAGAGAGCGGCTCGGTTAAAAAGCGAGCGGCTCCGTTAGAAAGCGAGCGGCTCGGTTAAAAAGCGAACGGCTCCGTTAGAAAGCGAGCGGCTCGGTTAAAAAGCGAGCGGCTCGATTAAAGCGAGCGGCTCGGTTAAAGCGAGCGGCTCAGTTAAAAAGCGAGCGGCTCGGTTAGAAAGCGAGCGGCTCGGTTAAAAAGCGAGTACACTGCATAGTGAAGTTAGCGATAGACGAACGAAACATGTGGATCGTTCGAACCACACGATTGTTTCCAGCTGCTCGGTTCATTCGAGTACTCGGCTCGGCTCGGAAACCGAGTCCCGGCTCGACTCGAATTTCGAGCCACTCGAATATTCGAGTACTCGAACAGCTCTACTTGGATCAACCGACGCACTCGAGTGGTTTAAGAAAGATCGCTCGTGCCTACGGCGTTGCTAATGCCTCTTAAAGAATGGCGTTCGATCAGGCGACGACCGGAGGAAAGTGGAGCGAATTCTGTGACCCGCATTCGTAACGACTTCATTGCTGGGCATAACGAAAGGAAAACGGTGCGTTGCACCGAAAGAGCACCGCCGGGGCTTCGTAAGTCAAGTCATCTGAACCCCGTTAGCCTCGTCATCTATTGGTCTTCTAACGTAAGAGCCGCTATGCATCGAAGCGGAGCCAAATGGATTTACGTCTCCTTATACCGAGGATAGAACCATAAGGTTTCCGCGTCGTGCCGTCTCTTTCGCTTTCGATCGGTCATTTGCAAATTAATCCCGTTTCTCTCACGTTAACGTGCTTACCGCTACACGTGATGCCCGCTCGTCCTCGCGGAACCTCTCCTCCCAAGACGCACGCATCTCTCCCGCAAAACTTCTTCCCTCATTCGCGCCGACCACCTTTAGCGAACACTTTCCCGACCATCGAACGCTCTCCCGAGAAACGATAACTCCACTCGGCTTCTCAACCAAGTTCCAGCTTCCTCCCGGGTTTATTATCGCCGGCGTACGCGCTCCAACTAATCCTCCCGCGCGAGCAAGATCCTCGAACAAACGCGCGAATACTCGGCGGGGCGTTTTCCCGTCAACTCCGTGATCCTTTCGCGCTAACTTGTTCCCTGCAACTTTGAGCGTGAATATCGCGACTCGCCCTTCTTCCCCGCCCGCTTAAGGGGGTATACCCGTTTCAACCCTCGGAGAATGTATACATTTTGTGGATTTTTTTACAAGTCAACGGTTTGATGCAGATTTCCCGATTTTTTACTATCTTTACATAGTATTATGAACTACTAAAAAAAAAAGTTTCAGTTAAAAAACTATTGGTTTTGGGAAGTTATGCGTACACATCCGAAAGTCTTTCGATTTTAGACGGCTAAACGGTGGCCCTGAAAACACCTGTATGTCGTGTCTGAAATCCAAAACCATAAAATTTTTCTTATAAACTATGTCAATAGCTATCGTCCAACGTAGCCGATTTTGAAAATTTTGAAAAATAAAGAAATGGTGAGGGATCAAAGGTAAAGTTAAATTTTTCAAAGAGAAAATCCACCTTTTTTCTTTATAACTAATAAACGAGGAGTCGGAATAAAAAAAGCCTTCGTTGGACGATGTGGAATCTTATTATGATTCTGCATGCAAAATTGGAAGTGAATTGGTTGAACGTAGCGCGAGTTTATTGGGCCACCGTTTAGCCGTCTAAAATCGAAAGACTTTCGGATGTGTATGCATAACTTCCCAAAAACAATAGTTTTTTAACTGAAACTTTTTTTTTTAGTAGTTCATAATACTATGTAAAGATAGTAAAAAAACGGGAAATCTGCATCAAACCGTTGACTTGTAAAAAAATCCACAAAATGTATACATTTTCCGAGGGTTCGAACGGGTATAACTCCTTAATCGCAACGCGCCTGACTCTTGAGTCGTCCGGGACGGTTTCGACGATTCTCTGCCGGTCGAAATTCTGGTGGAAAGTAATCGTTCGACGGAGTGATAAGTAGGATATTCGCAACACGGGGCTGTTTCGACGAAGCCAGTTTAAAGGAAGGTGTTCCGTGCTCGCCAACCGAATAGTTCCCGAGACCGCGTTTTCCAGACGGGATTTATGGGCGCAGAAGGACGTTATAGGTAGCGTCGTTTCGCTCCTCCGCGTGAAATCCCGGCCAGCAGCCGGACACCCGTTACGCTGGCGCCTTATTAGAAAATATCATTCCCAGAAGAGGCTGCGAGAAGCTGTGCGGCCAGCAGTCCTCGGGTTTACCGACCCCCTGCGGCGTTGCAGTTGTTTTCATCGCGAGAGTATCAAGGATCCCCAGCGCCACGAAATCCTTGGCGGCTTCGAGGAAACGATACCGCGGTTCGAATCTTCGAGACCATCGTTTAAGCTTCGAGAGGTCAGCCGGGAGATATTTCACAGGGGATCTCCTCATCCGCAACCCTTTCTTTCCATCCCGCTCTCCCCGGCGTCTTATCAATTACCCGGGAGAAAGTTTGTCGAACGACGAACTATTTCCTCGAGCCTATCTCCCCGCGATTCCGTGCCTCGTGCAAAGCTGTCTCTTTTCCCCGACCGTCTACTCGGTTCCCGGAGCAACGAGTTTACAATTTATGGTCGCGAACTTGCGAGTTATCGCGCCTGGAGGAAAAAAAAAGCAACGGGAAACTAGGGAAAAGCGGGATTAAGTTCTCCGCTCCGACGAACTCTGAGCGGGGTTTTTTGCACCGCGGACTCTTGCAGGAGTTCGCCGGAAGGAACGACTAGGATCGAGCCACTGAATCACCGTCGCGTTTCGCGAGGAACGACGACGAGAGGCGCGCGAGTGGCTGGTTTTGGTTTCCAGCCTCGTCTCGCTGCGACGGGCCTGCGAGCGTTGGGGGTTGTCAGTCGTGAACCCTCCCATGGCCCGCTCGGCGCGTCCCATGCTCGTCACTTTCTCCCCGCGGCTGTCCCCGCTTCTCGCGAGCAAGAAAGTCGAACGGGTATTCCCGCGGCGGGGTGGAGGGGTGGATAGAAGGGAAACGCGTATTGTGGTAGCGAGGAGGCTTCCAAAGAGTGAACTGGGACGAGAACCAGGGAGGGATCGAGAGAGAGAGAGAGGGGGGGAGAGAGAGCGTGTGTAGGGCAGGAAAGATAAACGCGAGCCGACAGAGAAACGACGAGCAGGGCGAAAGGGTGAAGGGCGGGGAGGGTGGGGGAGGAGGAAAGACAGAGAGACGCGGGGTGAAAAAAAGAAAGCAGCGAGGCGGGGCGAAAGACTGGACGGAGAGAGGAGAAGAAGAGCACGTGGTGGAGGGTGGACGAGGGTGTCGGAGGGCGAGGGAGAGAGCTCGGCGAAGAGGGTCGGAGGGAAGAGCCTCGCGCGGGACAGAGACGGGCACGCAGGGAACGAGGAACGAAGGAGGAGAGGGGCGAAGAAAGGCGGGGGGCGAGAGAGAGGGTAGGAGCGAGAGGGGAGACGAGGGAAAGAGAAAGAGAGGTGGCACGCGCAATGCGGGTATTGATTCACGGCGGCAGCCGGCAACCAGCCTGAAACACACGACCGAGTCGACTTGACTCCGCGACTCCGACTCCGGCTCCGACTCGATTCACCACAGCGACACACCAGCGACAACGGCCAACGGGGAAACGGTTCGACTACGCCTGGCTACCGATTTGCCCCCCCGGAACCCGAGAACCCTACGTCGGCGCCCCGGCGCCCGTCGAAAATCTACTTGCGGTTTGGCAGAGAGAATCGGCGGCCTTTTCTCCGCGAGATCGGAGCCGCGACGTAACCGGAGACCCCTGAGAGGTTGCATCGGTGCGAAGCACTCTGCCTCCTCTGAATCCAATCCCTCTAACCGACTCGCCTCCGCCGACACGTACGATCTCCTCTCTCACCCCATCGTCCATTCTGTTTTTTTTTCATTCTGCTCGTATCTCTGCCCCTAAACGGTGCCCGGAGAATGCACAGACTCCTGTCGCTTCGACCGGAATCGCGATGCCAAATGTCTCGTCGTTCTGGCTCGGTCCGCGGCCAATTTTCGGGATCTTCGATTCGTCGGCCGCGCGACTGCAGCCGCTTAATGTCGCCGGGAATCCGGGGAAGATCCGAGGAATTTCTACGAACGTCCGGCAGTTTGTTAAGGGACGATTGTTAGGGGTAGGTGGGCGGTAATTCGAAGGGACACCGAGGAATCCACGTCGAACGCGAGCTTCTTAATAAGAAAAAAAGGTCGAGAACCCTGGCGATTTTGCCGGCGATAACGCAGACCTAGTTCCACGTAACGTCGATTCCTTTTATTGATTCCATTTTTACAGGGTTCGAGCAGTCACCTTCGATACGATGGCTGCTGCACGCTCAATCACAGCTGGGGGCAGTCGAAGAAGGGGCGGCGATAATAGAGATCGAACGGGCATTTTATTTCTATTTGTCGCCACGTAAAAGCCGATGTACCGCCGAGGATAGCTACGCGCGCGTTTCTCTCCGACGAGGTTTGTCCACGGACGATGTCGATTTTAAAGACAGTTGAACTAATCGCTGTGAAAAGTGGCGGAAGAAACTCGGTGGTGGGACGAGCGCTACTTGCATGGAGGTTCTAATTAAATTTAGCCGAACGGACATCGACGGACCGCGCTAAAAATAAAAATTAATGGTCAAACAATCGAAGGCTAATCGATAGCATAAAAAGCACCGAAGCACGCCCGCTCCGAGAGTACAGGCACCTCGCTACATTAGACTTTAATTCAGCCGCAGTAGTGCATACCCCCGGCGTGGTCAGCCGCAACCTTCGGCTGCCGCCATCTCGCATTGCTAACAATGCGTCAGCCTTCCTGATTATAAATCGATTGCGACCCTCCGAATTCAGGTTTGTCAGAAATGAAATTGAGAACGACGTTTTCGTTAAACTACTCTTTCGAAACTGCGTGGTTGGATTGTTCTTTGAGCGCAGTAGTATAAATCGCACACTGATCAGACGGTCAAAAAATTCTGCTGCATCGTTGCACGATATTTCGCAGACTTTGTCAGTAATGTAGAGGAACTGCTACTACTTTGCACTGTATTGGGTTAAGAATTTTACTGGCGGTAGCTATTCCGTCAGTTGATAAGCGCGGGGGTAGCAACCCCTGCGATCTATCCATGGTTAGGTTCTGTATAACCGACGGGTGCAACGGACCACAGACAGGGTATAGGATCGACCTATCACCTTATGGATGTTCGTGTCGCCACCCAAACTGTGTTACCGACCCATAATTTGAGGGCTGAATGTAGTGGCATCTGCTCATGAACATGTATTGAAAAACATACGGAAAGTACATAGTTGCAGTTGCGAAAAGTGCAAGTGGGGCTAGATAAAATTTATTTCCGGCCTTGATAAATTTCAAGCTAGCTGGGAGTCGTTGGAGCGAGACGGAACGTCAACAACCTCTAGCAAAGTCGCAGCATCGCCGAACAATGTACCTGCCAGTTGAACTTTACCTGCGACAGTGATCGGATGTCAGTGAGCGCGTGAGCATATTATTTCGTGATATCTCGATTCCTGGATTAATTTCATCGATTACTGGACCATGTGGGAGGTCGTCTAACAAGATTCTACTACAATTCACCCAGTATCTAGAAGATTTATCAAGCAATACGTTTCTCGAGGAGCTGGGGCTCGTTGGAGCGAGACGGAACGTCAACAACCTCTAGCAAAGTCGCACCATCGCTGAACAATGTACCTGCCAGTTCAACTTTATTCGCGATCATGATCGGATGTCAGTGAACGTGAGAGCATATTATTTCATCATATCTCGGTTCCTGGATTAATTTCATGGATTACTGGACCATGTGGGAGGTTGCTTAACAAGATTCTACTACGATTCACCCAGTAGGGTAAGCGCACCAGTAAATGAACAGTTAAGGCTAATGAATGAACACTATTATAAAATTATGTTTGCAGCGCGAATGATTCCACGTGCTGCAAAAATTCTTTAGATATGAAGCAACAAATGAAAAGAAGTCTCTAATTAATTAGTTGCTAACTTTAATAACTTATTTTACTCATTTTAATGAAAAATGTTCATTCACTGGTACGTGTTCATTTACTGGTACTTCCACCCTATCTAGAAGACCTCTTGAGTAATACGTTTCTGGAGGAGCTGGAAGTCGTTGGAGCGAGACAGAACGTCAACAACCTCTAGCAAAGTCGCATCATCGCCGAACAATGTACCTGCCAGTTCAAGTTGATCTGCGACAGTGATCGGATGTCAGTGAACGCGTGAGCATATTATTTCGTGATATCTCGATTCCTGGATTATTTCATCGATTGCTGGACCATGTGGGAGGTCGCTTAACAAGATTCTACTACAATTCACCCAGTAGGGTAAGCGCACCAGTAAATGAACAGTTAAGGCTAATGAATGAACACTATTATAAAATTATGTTTGCAGCGCGAATGATTCCACGTGCTGCAAAAATTCTTTGGATATGAAGCAACAAATGAAAAGAAGTCTCTAATTAATTAGTTGCTAACTTTAATAACTTATTTTACTCATTTTAATGAAAAATGTTCATTCACTGGTACGTGTTCATTTACTGGTACTTCCACCCTATCTAGAAGACCTCTTGAGTAATACGTTTCTCGAGGAGCTGGAAGTCGTTGGAGCGAGACAGAACGTCAACAACCTCTAGCAATGTCTCACCATCGCCGAACAATGTACCTGCCAGTTCAACGTTATTCGCGATCGTGATCGGATGTCAGTGAACGCGTGAGCATATTATTTCGTGATATCTCGATTCCTGGATTAATTTCATGGATTACTGGACTATGTGGGAGGTCGCTTAACAAGATTCTACTACAATTCACCCAGTAGGGTAAGCGCACCAGTAAATGAACAGTTAAGGCTAATGAATGAACACTATTATAAAATTATGTTTGCAGCGCGAATGATTCCACGTGCTGCAAAAATTCTTTAGATATGAAGCAACAAATGAAAAGAAGTCTCTAATTAATTAGTTGCTAACTTTAATAACTTATTTTACTCATTTTAATGAAAAATGTTCATTCACTGGTACGTGTTCATTTACTGGTACTTCCACCCTATCTAGAAGACCTCTTGAGAAATACGTTTCTCGAGGAGCTGGGACGCGGTGAAGCGAGACAGAACGTCAACAACCTCTAGCAAAGTCGCAGCATCGCCGAACAATGTACCTGCCAGTTGAACTTTACCTGCGACAGTGATCGGATGTCAGTGAGCGCGTGAGCATATTATTTCGTGATATCTCGGTTCCTGGATTAATTTCATGGATTACTGGACTATGTGGGAGGTCGCTTAACAAGATTCTACTACAATTCACCCAGTAGGGTAAGCGCACCAGTAAATGAACAGTTAAGGCTAATGAATGAACACTATTATAAAATTATGTTTGCAGCGCGAATGATTCCACGTGCTGCAAAAATTCTTTGGATATGAAGCAACAAATGAAAAGAAGTCTCTAATTAATTAGTTGCTAACTTTAATAACTTATTTTACTCATTTTAATGAAAAATGTTCATTCACTGGTACGTGTTCATTTACTGGTACTTCCATCCTATCTAGAAGACCTCTTGAGTAATACGTTTCTCGAGGAGCTGGGATTCGGTGAAGCGAGACAGAACGTCAACAACCTCTAGCAAAGTCGCACCATCGCCGAACAATGTACCTGCCAGTTGAACTTTACCTGCGACAGTGATCGGATGTCAGTGAACGCGTCAGCATACTATTTCGTGATATCTCGGTTTCTGGATTAATTTCATCGATTACTGGACCATGTGGGAGGTTACTTAACAAGATTCTACTACAATTCATCCAGTATCTAGAAGATTTATCAAGCAATACGTTTCTAGAGGAGCTGGAACTCGGTGGAGCGAGACGGAACGTCAACAACCTCTAGCAAAGTCGCACCATCGCCGAACAATGTACCTGCCAGTTGAACTTTACCTGCGACAATGATCGGATGTCAGTGAACGCGTAAGCATATTATTTCATCATATCTCAATTCCTGGATTAATTTCATCGATTTCTGGACCATGTGGGAGGTCGTCTAACAAGATTCTACTACAATTCACCCAGTATCTAGAAGATTTATCAAGCAATACTTTTCTCGAGGAGCTGGGAGTCGTTGGAGCGAGACAGAACGTCAACAACCTCTAGCAATGTCGCACCATCGCCGAACAATGTACCTGCCAGTTCAACTTGATCTGCGACAGTGATCGGATGTCAGTGAACGCGTGAGCATATTATTTCGTGATATCTCGATTCCTGGATTATTTCATCGACTGCTGGACCATGTGGGAGGTCGCTTAACAAGATTCTACTACAATTCACCCAGTATCTAGAAGAATTCTTGGCCCACTGCTTAGAGACATTTAAAAACGTGCAAATGCTTTGTATTTAAAAACATGAGATGGCTGTGCGAGTTAATAGTGTCAACGCGAGTGTAGATTCAGTGTTTTTACGCATTTTGAACTATTTAAAACTCAGTACCGGTGCTCAAATTGCTCTTTGATCGTGAAATTAAAGTGACATATTTGTGTGTGTGATACATTCTATTCGGTACTACTGGCCTTGGTCTGTGAACCTGCTGAAGAAGCTTCCTGTCTGCATGGATCGCAGTGAGACTGTGTTCTACGATGGGTGAGTGGTACACTTTCATTTTTTTAATTTTGCTGAATGCTATTGAACAAATGATTGCTGTTGCGAGCACACTGACCACGAATACATAAAACGAGAATGGAAAGCATTAATTTCTTAAGGATTTTTAACTATATAACTTGGAGCTCTTTCTCATACAAATAATAATTACTGCGAATGATAGATGATATTGGTACTACTTGGTCACTGTGCTCGCTACTTCTACTTTTCTCTCTCCTTACAATATTTAAATCAGCTTAACAATAAGTTTTAGTATAAGAACTTTAGTCGTAAGACATTTTCCAAATTTTTCAAAATGCACAAAGCATTGGTCGAACATGGACCAGAAATATTTAGTAGAAATGGGTTCACTTTCGTAGGTACCTCCGCGCTGGTGTGCTCGGCTCCTTGGTAACGTTTCCCGAGCATTGCGACTTGCGAAACGGAATCAAGCTAAAGCCTACGATCTAGTTTAAGGGTCCAGATCGAGCCAAACTTACTTATTCGGTGAGCTTGGTTCGGTCTGGACATCTATTCAAAAATGCACTTGCGTAATTCGAGCGATAAGCTTCTGTTCCGTCTCGTTTTTTTTTTAAATATAAGAGTGCACAACGCACTCTTCTAGAAATACAATTCTCCTTCGATCACTGATTTCGATTTCGCGCATGGTGTGCTCGCCCTTCATAGGCCGGCTGTGCTGGGTACAACTTATTACGGCTTTACACAGAGGACCATTGTTAGACGAAGATGTGCGCCAGTTCATGACCATTCTGATTTTCTAGTTATCGCGTCGATACCGGGCTTCGGTCCACCTCGGCCCGCTCTGTGGTCTCAGATGGCTCGTTCTTGGCCACACTCGCCAAGGCTGTGTAATGTCGTGATATGGAGCACGCCATGTAGAAACGAAAATTCGGTGCATCGAGGGTGAATGTTCGCGTCGCGTCGCGTCGCGTCTTTCGATCCTTTCGGTCGTTTAGTCTCCTTTGCAATCTCAATCGCGAGATTCTTAGCTTTCGCATATCCCTCGAAAGTTACGCAAGTGCATATTTGCAATAGATTATGCCACTAGGGCCCATTGTAAAGAGTGCGATAGGCTAAATTTAAGGGAAGAGGTGCGCTTGCTTGTCGAGAGTGACACCTTTTGCTATTGCTTTTGCTTTTGCTTTTGCTTTATCTTACAATTAGCTTCACCGTGCACCGTGTCGTTTCTTATTTAGAAAGGAAGCATACGTTTAAACACTTGTCATAGTGACTTTTCTATTTCCTACTTTCAACTATTTTTTCTTTCCGGAAATATAATTCGCTGTCGGAAGAGATCTTGAATTAGCACAAGATGCTCGGGCACGATACACTCGCCTGTGCAAATTGTCGGCTTTGTGATGGGAGCGCGTATTGCAGCTGCATGTGATTTAATTGTGAGGCGGGCTGCTGTGAGTCTAACCCCCACAGGCGCGGACCCGAGATGGGAGCTTCCGTTAATGGGGGAAGGTTGGATGAATGGTGGTCGCGTATTAGCGTTTTGTCTGTGCAACTGCAATGCGTGAGTGTATCGAGCAGCTCGAGATCTCTCGCGACAGCGAATCCGTGGCCGTTTGTCAATTCTTTTCTATCTCTGCAATGAGATACTTAGAATCTGGTTGTCGCACAAAAGCAATGCAAGCGTACCTCCAAACTATGCGAAACATTTGTAACCGCATGTATGCAAAGAGATCGACGAGATCCTCTCGTTTATTTGTCTCGCGCGTGTATGATAATCCTTTGAACTTTAAAGTAAAATCTTTTGAAAAAATTTTAATAGGCTTTTACGATATATTGCAATCACAGTCCGAAGGTTTAACACTATTCCTACCACGAACCGGTCCAAAAGACCGTTTTTAAAATGTCGATTAGAATTTCCTACATACAACGTAATTGAATCGCCTTTAAACTTCACGACTTTGCCTCAAATATACGTATAATACAGTTTTGAATATTCACTTCTTGTTTTATTGTTTATTTTCTGAGAAAAATTTGTAATCTGTCTTACCTAACGCGACCGGTCAAATGACGTGAAATGTGTCGGTAGGAATAGTGTTAATATACCAAAGCATAATCTGTTATGCTTTCTCTGAGTGGTGCGTGTGTGTGTGTGTGTGTGCTGCGAAATTTAGAAAATTTGGGCAGGCAAGTTTAGTTTTAAGCGTTTCATCGAAGAATTCGCGGAGGGATTCGCCGAGGGATTCGTCGAGGGATTCGTCGAGGGATTCGCCGAATGGTTCTCTGGTGAATTCTTTAAAAGATTCACTCAGAATTTCGTTGCCGCGCACAGGGTGGAATTAGATCTGGGTTAAGGTTTACTAACTTTGTAGAGTAGACTTGGAACATTTTTCTGGCATTGCATGCCATTAGCGCCTGACGAGGCTGCTTTTTTCACCTTACAATTCGGAATTAATATGCGCCCAAAGAGGCTGCTCGAAATTTTTCTGAATGTCCGAATTGCGTGGCGCCCCATGCGGCTGCCTGGAATTTAAAGGACATTTTTTGGAACTTGTTAAAATACAAATTGTCTGTTTCAGTAATAGTGATTGTGATCGCCCGTAATGCGATCTAGAGTCAGTGTTTTTGCGCAAGTAAAACTAGTCGAAAGCTCCGGTGCTGTAATAGCCTTTTCACCGCGAAAGTAGTCATGCACGAGTCCAACTGGAGCTGCTGGGCTGAGGGCTAAAGGGGTGCTGAGCTGACGGGTGCTGGTCAGAGAGGTGCTGGTCTCAGGGTTGCCGGTCAGGGGTTACGAGTTTGCAGAGATGCAGTACTCTTGATGACAGCGAACGGTGAGTCACATTATAACTCTTTGAATGTGGGTGCACGCAGTAGAACATAATGGTTTCTGTAGAAAACGTAGCGTAGCCAGCTCTTTAGATTCTGGCCGTTCCAACACAAATGCGCGACATGCAGAGGCCCATTTCACATGGTCGGTATTCGTTTCGAGAACACTTATGCAATATTTCGCGAATATGGTCTAGGGCGTCTAGGCAGTAGCCTCATGACGTGGCTCTTTTCTAAACCATATTTACGAAATATTGCAGAAATGTTCTTAAAACGAATGCTAATTATATGAAATGGGTCCCTAACCGCTGCGCATATGTGTTGGAAAGAGCAGAATTCAATGAGCTGACCATACAAGGTACTCGTAGATAGTGACATGCATGTGTCTGTTTTAAAATCAGAAAATTAAATCAATACAAAAGTTGCTCGCGATTTTTCCAATTCCGATTAATAATTCGTAAAATAATCTAATTAATCGAGTCGAGTAGAGTCACCGCGAAAAATTTGAGAAGGTCCCTAGTGGAACCAGACTTCCTAGCAATCTTGCAGTCTAGCAAGATCCTTTGTGGTCGCGCGTAATGCGATTGTAGAGTCCCCGCTTTCTTCGCGTCCATCTACATATTTTTATGAGCCCCGCATCTAAGATTTGTTCAGAGCATCGCAGCTCCAGTTGAATTTTCTTCGCGAAAGTAGATCCAATTTTTTGCGCATACAAACCTCGTTCAGAGCACCGGTGCTCTAATTGCTATTTTATCGCGGAAGTAGAGTCAAATTTTCGCTTAGCTTCAATTTTCAGCTTAGACTTGCCAATGAGATTCTAGGCCCTAGAGAAGGCCTAGCTCATGGGCCCTGGAGAGGGCCAGAAAATTAAATCAATACAAATGTTGCTCGCGATTTTTCCAATTCCGATTAATAATTCGTAAAATAATCTAATTAATCGAGTCGAGTAGAGTCACCGCGAAAAATTTGAGAAGGTCCCTAGTGGAACCAGACTTCCTAGCAATCTTGCAGTCTAGCAAGATCCTTTGTGGTCGCGCGTAATGCGATTGTAGAGTCCCCGCTTTCTTCGCGTCCATCTACATATTTTTATGAGCCCCGCGGCTCTTATTTAGAGTAGCATTACCGCGAATTTGGAGTAAAATTTTTGCGCATCTAAGATTTGTTCAGAGCATCGCAGCTCCAGTTGAATTTTCTTCGCGAAAGTAGATCTAATTTTTTGCGCATACAAACCTCGTCCAGAGCACCGGTGCTCTAATTGCTATTTTATCGCGGAAGTAGAGTCAAATTTTCGCTTAGCTTCAATTTTCAGCTTAGAGTTGCCAATGAGATTCTAGGCCCTAGGGAGGGCCTAGCTCGTGGGCCCTGGAGAAGGCCCAAGACATGGGCCCTAGAGAGGGCCTAGCGCGTGGGCTCTAAAGAGGGCCCAAAAGGGGGGCCCTAGAGAGGGCCTACCATAGGCCCTATAGAGGGCCCAAAGCATGGGCCTTAGAGAGGGCCTGCAGCATAGGCCCTAGAGAGGGCCTAGGGTCACGCTAGCTTGGAAGCTGGCGAGGATGACAGGATGACAGGATGACAGGATGACAGGATGACAGGATGACAGGATGACAGGATGACAGGATGACAGGATGGACCATGTTAGCTAACCGGTGAATCATATTCTGTACTTGCATGCGATAGTAGACACGAGTACCTTGTATTTCTGGGTAGTAATCTTTGTGCGTGCATTTTGGAAGGATAAGCATCTTACCTAATTGCACGCAGTGCAGTTTGGTAAGATATGCATCCTACAAAATGCATGCAAAAAGACTGTGCCCAACGAGTCCAATCCGAGAGCAAGGAATGTGAAATAATTGAAATGGCGCGTTTAAAATACAAGAGGGCCAAAAGTTGCTGCTCCTTTTTCGAATTAGAGCCACCCCTATATACAACGCAGCATGTATACACATATTAACACTTTGGACAGTAAATTAAAATCTTTTGAAAGAATACAGTAGCCTTTCTCTCTAATATTGCAAAGTACAGTTCAAAGGGTTAATATATTTTCGCGAGATTTTCCGGGAATCATTTCGGAGTCGCCGATTCCACGGATTTTTTTTAAATAGTAGAGTGAGATTGTCGCTTCTCTCATTGCTTGCAATGCGAGACGCGATGAGTTGATTATAATGGAGGGTGGATGGGATTGGAGTTTTTTTTCGGGATGGGCCATTTTCGTAGCAACCTCCTCGCGGTTACACCTGGCGGATTGCCAAGTAGTCGCTGAATCATTAGCTTTGTTGCACTTTCCTTGGCTCCTCATCTCTGATGAGGAGGTCGCCGCTGCTTCCGTTTGCGGAAGCAAGCGACTGTGCATGGAATTAGTATGTGTAGATCAGTTTCATCCCCTGGTGTTCTTGTCGAAAGGGAAAAGTATCGGGCGTAGGGGGTGTACCGCTTGGTGCACTGCCTGCGTAAGTCTCCTGGTCCGATTGCCCAATCTCTGCGTTAGACGGCTTCAGTCAGGTCACCTAGTGTGCTCCTGGCGGGTCGCATGAGTCGGAGCAACAGGAGTCGGTTGGGAGACGCCGAGCGCTTTTCCCTTTCGAATCGGACATTAGGGTGGTAGGAATTGCGCCATTCAATACTCGTTTCATGCTCACCTGTACTCTTTCCTTCTTTGCTGAGTTTTTTTTAATCGTGTGATTGCTTGGCAGTTCCCTAGATTCTATATCTAAACCGAATTAATCGATGGAACATTGTTTCCATCCATCTCTTTGGTTTAGTAGGCTAAGTTATTATAGCATAAAGTATTTAAGGCCCCATGTAAAATTGCAAAGTAGTCACTGAATTATTAGCTTTGTTGCACTTTCCTTGGCTCCTCATCTCCGATGAGGAGGTCGCCGCTGCTTCCGTTTCCGGAAGCAAGCGACTGGACATGGAATCGGTATGGGTGGATCAGTTTCATCCCCTGGTGTTCTTGTCGAAAGGGAAAAGTTTCGGGCGTAGGGGGTGTACCGCTTGGTACACTGCCTGCGTAAGTCTCCTGGTCCGATTGCCCAATCTCTGCGTTAGACGGCTTCAGTCAGGTCACCTAGTGTGCTCCTGGCGGGTCGCATGAGTCGGAGCAACAGGAGTCGGTTGGGAGACGCCGAGCGCTTTTCCCTTTCGACTCGGACATTAGGGTGGTAGGAATTGCGCCATTCAATACTCGTTTCATGCTCACCTGTACTCTTTCCTTCTTTGCTGAATTTTTTTTAATCGTGTGATTGCTTGGCAGTTCCCTAGATTCTATATCTAAACCGAATTAATCGATGGAACATTGTTTCCATCCATCTCTTTGGTTTAGTAGACTAAGTTATTATAGCATAAAGTATTTAAGGCCCCATGTAAAATTGCAAAGTAGTCACTGAATCATTATCTTTGTTACACTTTCGTTGGCTCCTCATTGCTGATGAGGAGGTCGCCGCTGCTTCCGTTTCCGGAAGCAAGCGACTGGACATGGAATCGGTATGGGTGGATCAGTTTCATCCCCTAGTGTTCTTGTCGAAAGGGAAAAGTTTCGGGCGTAGGGGGTGTACCATTTGGTACACTGCCTGCGTAAGTCTCCTGGTCCGATTGCCCAATCTCTGCGTTAGACGGCTTCAGTCAGGTCACCTAGTGTGCTCCTGGCGGGTCGCATGAGTCGGAGCAACAGGAGTCGGTTGGGAGACGCCGAGCGCTTTTCCCTTTCGACTCGGACATTAGGGTGGTAGGAACTGCGCCATTCAATACTCGTTTCATGCTCACCTGTAGTCTTTCCTTAGTTTCTGAGTTTATTTTAATCGAGTGATTGCTTGGCAGTTCTCTAGATTCTATATCTAAAGCGAAGGGATCGATGGGACTTTGTTTCGATCCATTTCTTTGGTTTAGTAGGCTAAGTTATTATAGCATAAAGTATTTAAGGCCCCATGTAAAATTGCAAAGTAGTCACTGAATCATTAGCTTTGTTGCACTTTCCTTGGCTCCTCATCTCTGATGAGGAGGTCGCCGCTGCTTCCGTTTCCGGAAGCAAGCGACTGGATATGGAATCGGTATGGGTGGATCAGTTTCATCCCCTGGTGTTCTTGTCGAAAGGGAAAAGTATCGGGCGTAGGGGGTGTACCGCTTGGTGCACTGCCTGCGTAAGTCTCCTGGTCCGATTGCCCAATCTCTGCGTTAGACGGCTTCAGTCAGGTCACACCTAGTGTGCTCCTGGCGGGTCGCATGAGTCGGAGCAACAGGAGTCGGTTGGGAGACGCCGAGCGCTTTTCCCTTTCGACTCGGACATTAGGGTGGTAGGAACTGCGCCATTCAATACTCGTTTCATGCTCACCTGTAGTCTTTCCATCTTTGTTGAGTTTATTTTAATCGAGTGATTGCTTGGCAGTTCTCTCATTCTATATCCAAAAGCTAAGGGATCGATGGAACTTTGTTTCGATCCATCTCTTTGGTTTAGTAGTCTAAGTTATTATAGCATTAAGTATTTAAGGCCCCATGTAAAATTGCAAAGTAGTCACTGAATTATTAGCTTTGTTGCACTTTCCTTGGCTCCTCATCTCTGATGAGGAGGTCGCCGCTGCTTCCGTTTCCGGAAGCAAGCGACTGGACATGGAATCGGTATGGGTGGATCAGTTTCATCCCCTAGTGTTCTTGTCGAAAGGGAAAAGTTTCGGGCGTAGGGGGTGTACCATTTGGTACACTGCCTGCGTAAGTCTCCTGGTCCGATTGCCCAATCTCTGCGTTAGACGGCTTCAGTCAGGTCACACCTAGTGTGCTCCTGGCGGGTCGCATGAGTCGGAGCAACAGGAGTCGGTTGGGAGACGCCGAGCGCTTTTCTCTTTCGACTCGGACATTAGGGTGGTAGGAACTGCGCCATTCAATACTCGTTTCATGCTCACCTGTAGTCTTTCCTTAGTTTCTGAGTTTATTTTAATCGAGTGATTGCTTGGCAGTTCTCTAGATTCTATATCTAAAGCGAAGGGATCGATGGGACTTTGTTTCGATCCATCTCTTTGATTTAGTAGGCTAAGGTTTTCATGTACAGGGAGATCGACGGAACTTTGATTCCATCCATCTCTCTACGGGTCTCCAAGCGCAGCAACCTCCTCGCGGTGAGACCTGGTAATCGGTGAGAACCGAGCCGATGGCTGTGATTGTCAAATATTCTAATTAGATATAATAATTTCTTTAACTTGCAATGCTATGGTAGTATGTAAGAATAAAATATTGTTCCTACCCGACCCCGAAGCACGAGTATTAAGATAGAAGGATAACTGCATTTTTTAATCTTTCAGCGATATACTGGAACTGGTGAGTTTTTGACAATTTTTAGAGTTCTCTCTGCCTTATTAAAATATACCAAGTTACAAATCCTTGGCGAGGTATCCCAAGTTACATCACGAAAGCATGTCTTCCACAGATAATGTTGTTGCTTATATAAATTTTTATGTTAAATAAATTTGTTTTGCGTTAAATAGACTCGAATAGGACAGCAAAGTTAAAAGTCCCACGTATTCTTGTTTTGTTGTAATCCTTCTTTCTCTGTCGTCGCACGGAATATAAAAGGATCTTTATAAAAGGATCTTTAAATTCTTACTCTATCAGAATAATTTGTAAATCGCGGGTTTCAAATGACCAAGTTTTACACGTCTTAAATTTTAATACCCACCACGCGTAGCGTTACAATCTGTTTCGAGACTTCACCGGTAACGTTGCATGCGACACTACAATTTTAAGGGATCCCAGAACCCCCCAAACCGGTGACAGAAAAATGCATTAGCTGCTAAATCTATCCTATCCCTCGTCTGTGAACGTACATATCAAGGGAAGCTCTGTTACCGACGTGATCGATTTGGACTTTAGCGCGTAGCAGTAGTATAGCCAAGTAGATACCGACTGCGCTGGTCAGACAGTCTGACTACACTACTGCACGGCTCCTACCGTCAGTCGTTTCATAAAAGCTACACACTGCGATCACGACGAGAGAAGAGCACCGGCTTTACCGACAGTGTTATCAGTCCCTTCGTTATCAGTGCCCGCGTCAAGTAGATACGGACGGTGTTGGTCGGACACTCGCTCTACTCACCGAGTTCCCCGCCGAGGAAACCGACCCGGGGATAATTGTGCTGAGGCTAGACTCACATGAAGTGATGCACAAGGGCGCAGCTCTTGTGATCGCTGGTGGTGACAGCCCTTCGCCTTCTGGCAGCGTATCTCTGTGCATCCGGTGGCATCGTGACACCATCGTTTGAATTTCCAGAGGCCCCTGGTCCGGCATATCCTGCGAGGCCCGCACCCCCACGCACCAGCGGGCTACTGCCACGCCGACGCGTAGACATGTGCCGGCCTCCCACGCCACCCAACATCCTGAAAAAAATAAAAAACACCCTTTGAAGATTTGCTAATTAATTCGCTATTGACGCAGAGCAATGGTGATAAAAAATCGAAGCGTTCAATAATATATTTTGCTGCACCCTTTCTTACTTCCCGACCTTCCGCCGCCAGGTAATATCTAGTTCGGCGATAGAGTGGCTCCGAATCGAGAGGATTAAGAAGAAATTCAGTGAAACGCTTGCACGTTAATTGGGTTAGGTTGACTAGCTAATCTCGAGGCATCGGAAGCGTGCCGAGTCACGCGATCGAGCACTCGTACCCGTGTATTTCACTGTCGTGCGTGCCAGATCGGCGATAAGTTGCTCCCTCTGAAAAATGATTTTCATCGGATCCTCTTTAGCCGTTCGCTAAGCACGATTAAGTGCAGCTATCCGTGTTTCGTCCGTCGCATCTGTTTCCCCTTGTCATCCTAGTTGTACGAATCACCGACTGCAGAAACTGTTATACCCAACTCGTTTATCATTTTCCGTAGTTCTCTAATGTCGTTTTTACGCCGTCGTCTACATCTGCGTTCCCTGCCGCTTCGGCGGCAGGAAGCTCGTACGCGAGATTCTTTCAATTCAATTTAAACGTGACTGCGTTTGTAGAATCATCCGCAAACAACGCGCGAGGTAGCCAGCACGCTCTCCGTTCGAATCAATCCAACTAACAGCGAATCCATGTATGAAATATTCGTTTGAGCACGCCTGCGCTTTTTCTGGACACTGAATTGCTTTTGATATTTCAAAGCTGCGAGTGAACTGCCCTCGAATCGATATAATTATGAAACTCGACTGATTTGTTCCTTGCCAGTCGCTATCGAAAACGATCAAGTCAGACAGCGGCCGACTAAGTGGTCGAACTTCGTTCCTCCGCCCAAGGGGTTCCCAAAGTGAAGAGCACTGGAGAAGAAACACCCTCGAAAAGGCAGCCTCTCCCGTCGAGCGAGAAATTTCTACAAGCATGTCTCTCTTGTCTCGAGAATTTTATTGGAATCCTCGTAGCGTCCAATTAAGCCTGAGCGAAGATTTTGGAAACCCAAGTTAAGTCTCGCGCTAGGAGCAGACGAACTACTAGTGGTGGAGAACTATCGATGGTACTTACGATAGTTATCGATGGTTCTCACTATCGAAAACTACAGATGGCTTATTTTCACTATCGATAATTATCGGTTTTGAAAATCGTAGGTTAGTGAATTAAAAAATAATAACAGCTGAAATTCAGAATCCCAAATTTAATTTGTAATATTAGTAATCGTAGGTTAGTCAATTGAAAAATAATAACAGCTGAAATTCAGAATCCCAAATTTAATTTGTAATATTATTAATCGTAGGTTAGTCAATTGAAAAATACTAACAGCTGAAATTTAGAATCCCAAATTTAATTTCTAATATTATTAATCGTAGGTTAGTCAATTGAAAAATAATAACAGCTGAAATTCAGAATCCCAAATTTAATTTGTAATATTATTACTCGTAGGTTAGTCAATTGAAAAATAATAACAGCTGAAATTCAGAATCCCAAATTTAATTTCTAATATTATTAATCGTAGGTTAGTCAATTGAAAAATAATAACAGCTGAAATTCAGAATCCCAAAATTAATTTGTAATATTATTACTCGTAGGTTAGTCAATTGAAAAATAATAACAGCTGCAATTCAGAATCCCAAATTTAATTTGTAATATTTTTACTCGTAGGTTAGTCAATTGAAAAATAATAACAGCTGAAATTCAGAATCCCAAATTTAATTTGTAATATTATTAAAAATTTCGATAGTGAGAACCATCGATAACTATCGTAAGTACAATCGATAGTTCCCCACCACTACCACTGGTGTTAAAAATAGTTAATTAAGCGTACCAAAAATTTTCGAGTCGCGTTTGTTTCTCGGTGACAATTCGTCGCGACGATTGCGGTTCGCGAAGGAGTAGCCTAAGCCGATTATCGCGATGTCAGAGGCCCGATAATTGTAATTTATCGGGGGAAGAAGAAGCGGAGAGGAAGGGCAGTACAGTGGCCCTCATAAATTTCGTTCTCGTCCCGCGTCGCCACGCGACCCCTTGTTATCCTTATGTATTTTTTCCCGAGCCTTCTCCAAACTATGTTCCATTTATTCCGCCAGCTCGTTTTCCCGCCACTGCCTCGCCCCGGTCATTTGTCCTTGTTACGATCCGCCGCGCTGTCCTTCCTACGCTCCCAGCTAAAAGGTGTCCCCAAAACGAGAAGAACCATAGGGTAGATAAAAGGAAATCCAGCCAACTGCCGTGGCCGCTTGATTTCACTCGCTTCCACGTCGCAATCGATATTCGCCGCAGTTTTTTAATTAACCGGAGCCTCCGGAAGCACCGAGACCCGTTTAAGAATTATGTACACCCCGCGGAGGCAGTGCTAACCGTCAGGTAACTTTCTACTTGCCCCTCGCAGCTGCGTGCATCCGGCAGCTTCGAAAGCTCATTAGGAGTTTCTTCGATTTCCGCTTTAAGTAAATTGTACAGTCGATTCCCTCCGCCCGATATTATCCGCCCGTAATTTAATTCAACTGCTATGAGAAGGAAACTATCGCCGACCGACTCGAGCGAACGAGTTCTAAACGTTCTAAACGTTCACTCGAGCACAGCGAGCCCCGTCGATCCGAGTTTTCCAAGTAGAAAATGAATCCTCCTTTCCAATTCCATTTGACGAAACTCTGATCGACCGTGCAAAATCAATTGCAATCCGTTACGCGTGTAACCAACTTACGCCCATCCGTTGGAAGCTAACAAATCTCTTTAGACCCGTACGCGTGTTTCATTTGCGTCGCCCATCGGGGATTCTGAAATATCGGGGAATTGAATTTTTCGAAATCTATTTGCACGTCGAACGCGATTACTCGTAGTGGCCGCCGCGAAATGTCAGTTTCGTCGACAGCGGTGCAATTGATATTGCAGTCACAGCTATTGGACGCACGCCAGTAATTTACCTACATTGGAAATGTATTCGCAGTTTCGCGGCGAACACCCTGTACGCTCGTCGATGTCGTTCATCCCCACCCGACCCTCGCATTTCCCGGTGGTCGAAATTTTAGGATAGCAACCTGTTGCTAGGCACCCCTGGGAACTCTTATCCCACCTTCCAGTTACCCGGCAACCCCTGTTTCTCCCTCCCCGGCAGTCTCCCTCCGCGGCCACCCCTCCGTTGACGTGCACAGAGTATCAGAAAGGATCTCTCTCTCCCTCTCCATCCAGCTCGATGTTTACCCGGATCTGCCATCTTCTCTCTCTTTCACCCCAGCAACTCTTTACGATTCTGCTTGTAAATATGTTTCCTCCCACCCTCCGGGCGATCCGTTGGGGAGCAACGTTGCACGAGGGGGCCGAAGGTAAGCCAGCGGCGAACCGGATTAATGAAAACTCGGCTGACGATAAAATTCCAGCGCCATCGGACGAGCGTCCATCCCCGGCGATCCTTTATTCGATGGTGTCTGCGTTCACCCCCGTACAAAGGAAGTTCAATTTCACCCTTAACCCCTCGAGGCGAGGAAGCGCCACGGAGGCATCCGCGATAGCGTCGCGACGCTTCCCATGGAGCTTTATCTCCCGGAAGGCCCCTTTGTATCGCGCGGGAAAGCAAGCTTCGGATCGCTTAAGCAGTCGCAGCGACAAATGAATGGACCGCGAAGTGTCGGCCGCTCGGCGAGGGAGGAGTATTTTCCCGAGCCTCCCCCGGTTACATTGTCGTCTACGAAACCGCGCGAAGAAGTCCCGACGGAGTTTTTTATCCCGAGTATCCATTCCGCCCACGTCACTCGCGCTTCTTTCTTCCGCTGACTTTTTCATCCCTTCCCTCCTCTTTCCCCTCGACTCTCGTCTCGCCTCCTTCCGGAGCGAGGGGTTCTCTCGTCGGGTTAGCGCACACTAGCCCCGGGAAATCTAATAACGAGCCGCGGGGGTGAGGGATCGTCCGACTCGCCGTGAAATTAGCTCCAGCCTGCGACCCCGGCGCGTAAAACGCCACCGAGGGAGCGAGCCCTACCCCCGAGCTGAAATCGGAGCTTGGGAATCCCTTCGAGGGCCTCGTGATAGCGGTCCGCGAGGGCGGAAGGGAAAAGAAAACAAACGGGCCGAACCCTGCTGAGCCTGCAGGCTCCCCGATATTTCGGGATTCCACGCGATCATCGGACTCGAATATCGCGCCAATGGGGGTCATTCAATCGAGCCTTCGGCGCAAGCTCGATGAAATTTTCGCGGACAAAGGGCGCCGGGGAGGTGAGAAATGAGGGTACACCTCGCGCGCGTAGAATTCACGAGGGCATGGAAGAGGAAGGGACACTTGGCTATCCAAATAAACGCTGAAACCTTCGGTGTTTTATCAAGCGATTATATTTTTTTTCTCCATAGCTATCTCTAGTTATTCGCGAGGATTTCGTAATTAATTTTCCCGCGATAGGGTCGGTCATTCGCTATGCAATTATGCAAACACCCTCGGGTCAGGTCCCATTTCGGGTGCACAGTGTTCGCAGGTATAATGGCAAAGTTGTGTGTACTGTGCATTGCGAGGGAGGCGGGGTGGAACTCTGGAGAGTCGATTAAGTGGAAAGTTCTGGTCAAGAAATGACCGAGTGCCTGTGACGAGGACGCGCAGCGTCGCTCTACGGCCGGGAGGCAGAGTTCGGCATTATTCGACTAAATTTTCATTCGGATACGGATTCGTATGAATACCCAAGATTTATCCGCGAATAACAAATGACGATTTTACTCGAAGAAAAATGATTCGTTATTCGCGAATAAATCTGTACCGTTATTCTAGCCGAAGAATTTATTCGTTATTCGACCTAAATGAACGACGAATAAATGTGATACCCGGCAACTATCGATGGAAGTCTGTATGTATTTAAAAACGTTCGATGAACGCTTATAATTTGAAGAGATTGGTTTTTTCATTAGTTTAAATGGATTTCAGTGAGCGAATTTTATTTAAACTAAATCAAAACGCCACTCTATGTAGTACCTGTCGCGGTCTTACATCTTCCAAAAATTCTTATTCGAATAAATTTTCAGTCAAATAAAGAATTATTCGTTATTGTCGAATAATGTCATTTTATTCCAATTTTTTATTCCAAGATTATTCGAATACTTATTCGAATAAAAATTTAGCCGAATAATGACCAACTCTACCGTGAGGAATATCCATGACCTCTCGATAACGAGCATATTCGCTGGAATCGCGGGAGAGCGTAACGCCTTCAACGAAGAAAAATAACCGCGGCGCAGAGATAAGGTGATAGGACGTGCTTCGCTCGTGGAATCGCTCGCTAGATGAATTCCGCTACATTTCCCGGCAAGATTGTCTTCCCTTTTATATTTTATTTCTCCATTACAACAGGCGCCTCGACGAAGAAGAAGCATCCCCGTGCTTCCTCTGCGTCGCCAGCCTCCGCGTTTTCTACTTAAAACGCAAAATCCTTCTATCTTCGCATAAACGTAACGGAATATCCCGCGTATGATAGAATTCGCGCGACGGGGCACGCGATATTTCCCCGCGGAAGGATACGTCTCTTCCGACTTCGTTTCTCTCCTCTCTCTCTCTCTCTGTCCGCTCTTCTTCCAGTTTGCTTCCAGCGTTTCTCCAGCTAGTAGGATTTAATTTTCCTTCCCCGCTGATCGCCGGCCTCATTGACTATTAATGGCCGAGAGGAAAATCTCCCGGCCGAGGGATCCTCCGAGATCCGTTCATTTACCATCCTCCTGCATCCGACACCTGCAGAATAAACCTACTCTACGGACTGTCCGGGTACAAAGCCCCGACGTGCACCATTTACGCTCTGAATAAGCCAGAAACGTTCTACAGTAGTCTGTCGCGTGCGTCGGTCATCTGCCGGCCGACATAATTGAGCCCCGGGTTCCTTTCAACTGCGCCTTCGCGCGCGAGTATCGGAGAAAGGGTAACGGGGAAAAACCGGGGCGAGGATTCTATCCGGCCGGGACGATAATTATAATCAGCGACGGATATGCCAAGAATGGGAATTATTACGGGGCCAGAGTTATCGACGCGAATGCTATAATTCCCGGCTATATATTTCGCATCGACGAGTTTCGAACGGACACGCGCGTAAAGCTACCCCTTGAGAAGCGTCACGCCGCGTGATCATTAACGTCGCATTATATAACGAGCGATTCCTCGAGGATGCCGGCGGGATGACGTTTCCAGTGTAAATTAGTACGCTGACGCGACGGTGGGACGGTTCAATGTAACCTCAAGTGTTCTACGGGGTGTTAGTAATAATTCCGGCCACTTTTCCGGCAGCCATTCTGCGCGACAAAGCGGCGAGAAAGGTTCCGAGGTGTCACCGATAGTTTCGATAGGTACTCGCTTGGATCTGTGTAAATGGGAGGCAAAGTACTTTTTGGAGAAGGATGCCAAGCCTTGATCATCTGAAACTGAGTTTTTGTTTGAAGATTTTAATTGTTAAAGAAAAGCAGCTTCTCTTGGGTACATTTTATTTCTTGTTATTGGTTTGCAATGTTTTTTAATGGATTATTTAATAGCGAGAAGTATAATTACTGTTATTTTAAATTTTCTGTAGGTAGTTCTTGATTTTTAAATCTAAAATGGAACTAGGGTAAAGGATTGGGCAAATAAATAGGGAAAATAACAAATAAATAAACGTTGTAAAGTCATACACAAAAAGAATTATGTAATTCACCCTATTATCTATGCTATAAATTATATACTATAGTTTATTTATTCGTTATTTTAAGTAAAATAGCTCAAGGTGACAGTAATTGGTTAGGTGTCATAATTTTGTGATTATTATTTTGCAAAAATTACCAATCCATAGAACAACTATTACAATATACAATTATTAAAGCTACCAAGTCATAGGTTCCATTTTAGATTTAAAAATCAAGAACTACAGAAAATTTAAAATAATAATAATTATGGGTTGTATACTGTGTTTATTTAACTAAACCTCCCAATTTGCCCAATTATTCTTCTCTAACCCTTCTCCGTTTTTATCACCACCCCGTACAATACTGCCCTGTTTAGTTAAAATGTCCTATCTAGCATTTTGAAAGAACCGAGAAAACTGAAGTTTCATCATTTCCTTTGCACCATACTTATTTTCCTTCTTTCAAATTAAAACATGTCATTATTTCGTAATAGCCTAATATAATTTTTTGTAATAGTTGTACCAGTAGGGAATGTATTATTACCGTACCAATTAATTAATTCTTTCAGATAAGATATTATAACCATTTTGAAAGAAGTTAGTTTAAATACATTAGACTGTTTATAAATCTTTATGAAGCACGTAGCCATTTCTATCTATACTTAAAAGGTAAAAGACGCGTGGAACTTCAAATATTTCAACATATCTCAAAAAATGAAAAAATGCTAGATACGACTGTTTAACTAAGGAGGGCAGAATATCCTTCTACCGCGAGGATGTTTAATCACGAGGTGCGAAAAAGGATGTGTGCGCAGTCATGATTTTTAATTTCCCAGCCACGGGAGCGTCTCAATTACTTTGCTTAACCGTAATATCGCGCGGGATATAGGAACGCGTGTCAGTCGATAAAACCGTGAAGAGTAAACTGCGAAGGTTGGCAGGCCACGCTCGAGTGGCAGAGTCAACAACAAAGAAAGGATTTCCAGGTGGCGGAGGGGCGGGAAGGGTGGAAGCGAAAAGCGAGTGCCCCGAGAACGAAAGTGGCGCGAAGGGGGTGGGCCCGCTGGACTCTCGATCGATCGATATGATGGTCTTATCAGCGTGAGCGGGGCGCGTTCAACACATCGGTCATCGAGTGTTCTGCACGCAGAACGAAATTAAGTGTCAGCGGCCACGATCCCAGGGAAACAGCCCCTCGAATGATCGATTCGCCCGGACGCTCTGCGCCTTTTCCTTCGCCTTCTTCCCGGAAACTCCCCACCGATGATTTCTCCTTCAGCGATTCACAGCCCTGATTCCTACGCGCTTCGAACACCGCGGCGTTTAGGAGGGAAAGGATCGAGAGCGTCAGTCCCTCGCAAGCAATTTATTTGAAACCGGAGAGGTCGCGTTAAAAATACCTCGCCACCCTTAAAACTTAACCCTTAATTCCCGCGCCACTCGCTCCGGCAACGTCATAAAGGCTTCTTTGACGAAATCAGCGGCAGCTTCGCTGAAGTCTGCCTCGATTCTCCGCGGACACACGGTAGACGCGTGTGGCGTTGAATTTTTTTAGTTCCCTGGTTCGACTACGCTGCTGAAAAGTCTGGGAAGCTTTATGCTTCCTCTAGCCGCGCTTATTCTCTCAGACACAAAGCCGTTCGCCTCCCCGATTCGTAATTGCCGGGTTAGGAAGGCACTCGAAAATGAGCGATGGGCGGAATCGATTTCTCGTCGAGCCGAGCAATTTATAGTTGAAGCCTAGCCAGATATTTCAAGCAAGCCGGCGGTTCGTCCCGACGCCCTCTTATCAAGCTTCATTACCACGCTTTTTACCGTTTTCGTAAAGCTAACAATGCTCGTCTGTGATTTTCTCTGCGACTCACAGTGTCGCGGCACGTGTTCAAAAAGGAAAAATTTGAGTTTTTAAATTTTGTATTTCATTTTATGAAATTGATAGTAACCAGTCCTCTGTTATAAGAACATCATAACTTAGTAGCATATATAACGGATTTAAGGTTAGTAATTACATGCAAAGTCGAATAACCAAACGCAAGTTCCCACAGACTACACATAGGAAATAAAAAAATTAATATTTTATTTGTTTTACATTTATTATGTTCAAAAATATATTTTAAACAATTATTTTATGTTCAAAAATATATTTTAAACAATTATTTTATGTTCAAAAATATATTTTAAACAATTATTTTATGTTCAAAAATATATTTTAAACAATTATTTTATGTTCAAAAATATATTTTAAACAATTATTTTATGTTCAAAAATATATTTTAAACAATTATTTTATGTTCAAAATTATTTTTTGGGGGTATAAATATGATTAACATATCAATTACTTGTAAATAACTGTATCCTGATGGAAAATTGATTTTTGATTTTGTTTCCTATATATAGGTACTCCTATCAGAAGCTATTTCAATTCTCACTGTTTATCAAAAATCTTCTGCATGACGAAGTAAAACCGCGCGTGTCACTTCGATATTCCTGTGCATAAAATCGACAAGATTGATGACTTTTAACCGACAGAATCGAGGCTACCATGACGCAGAAATCCCGCCAACGCCACTCGGGCGCGTTTCCACGCAGTTTCCCGACGAGGAACAATGAACCGGGAAAAATATCCTTCGAGCGTGTAAAAATGAATTCGTCATGGCTCGCGATCCTCGTCGCTGAAAGCTGCGCTCCAAGCTATTAAACCGGCTGACCTGCTCCTCCGCTTGACTCGGAAAACAGAAACAGCTATTCCGCCAAGAAGGCGGTCGGTTTCGCTGGCTACACAGGAATCTATTATCGCGGGCACGGTTGTTGGCGGTGTTTCTTCGAGCTGATTCCAATAGCATTCCCTTCCTCGATGATCGGGAAAGGAGATTGACAGAGCATTGTTCGTGTATAGCGGCTTCGCCAGCCGGAAAGCCCATTTCCAGATCGGATTCACCGGCAGTTGGGTATCGATCGCCGGCCAGTCGTTCGAGGGACACAGTTGCCTCGGCCTTTCGACGATCGCCAGTCTAAGAATTTTCTCTTCCAGACTTGTTACGATAACAAGGACCGAAGGAACGTTTTTCCGGAGCTGAGGAAGCTTCTAAATCCCAGAATGATTTAATGAAAAGAGGTGTCGGAGAGTGGAGAGTGGACGAGGATTATCTTGCCCGCGGTGTCGCGTGGGATTCATAAGCCAAGGTTCGATCGGCCCTTGAGCCTGTACAGGCGATCGACTGGTAGCCGGCGAGAGATTGGCAGCCCATTGTCGGATCGTATATGCAGACTTCAATCGGAAAAGCTATTTCCCGATCGGATTCCACGGTGTGGGCCGAATCGAGCGAATGGTCAGCGGGTAGAAGCTCGCAGCATATTCCGCTATTAAATTGACTGACGCGACGGAGGCTGGAGAGCTGTCTGGCGTAGGAATAAATATACGAGATTGCTCAAGAAGCGTAGGAAGAATCCATTTTTCCCACTCGAATTGGACGAGCGCGTTACGCGCCACCGCGATCGATACCGTATCGACTCACCTTTCCCGGAGCTCCCTCCCTTTATATAACAAGGGCGCGCTTCCCGCCCTCCTCAATTTTCCATTTCCACGCTCCTTTTCATCCGTGCAAACGTGGAAAATATTCCAACGGCGCTCGGACCGTTCCAAGGTGCAGTTTCTTTTCGAAGAATTCCCAGCTACCCCTTCCATTATTATTCGATTTCGCGAATAATTCCTTGCTGCTGTAGCGACGGAATTGCTCGACGATCGAGGCGCGTTCGCTTCAATCTAGCCGAGAATCTAATCGAGTTTGCGTCGCGTCAAAGCCTCCAACAGTGACCAAGTGGAATCTTGGAAAGTCCCGGAGCTACGTGACTCCACTTTGTCTCCGGAGAGACTCTGTTGCTTCGGGTTCACTCCGCTCCGGGCATTCGATGATGCATCGCACTCGCAGCCTTCCAATTACCACCCGCCGAGCGGGATTTTTAATTCCCTCGGGTCCGAAGCTTATCGTGGCTCCCTCAACATCGATCGCCTTCTGTTTGCACGGCTATCGGTAGCCGGAAGAATCGCGATAACCGCTATCGCTGTGGTTATCGCGCTTTTTCAGCGCCGTGAGGGCTTGAAAGCTGTCACGAAAAACGTACGTGGCCACTTGAGAATCCGGGAGAGTCTCCGTCTCCGAGGCGCCGAGGAATTACACGGCCGCCAAGTTTTTAGCCCATGGAAACTTGTAATCATTCCGCGACGGCGCACAGTGGAGCAAAGTGACGAAGTTTGTGTGAAAATCAAAGAACTTTAGATATAAATGAGATAGAGCGATGATTTTTTTTTAAATTAAAGCTGAGAGATTGCAGAATATGGGAAAATTAAAGAAATTATGGTGAGAACGTTTGTTAACTTTGAAAATCTGTGATGAACTTGAAATATTACAACAAAATTGTGATTTATCCAATACCGTGTACGGTTAGATTTTTTTCTTCACATGTTGTACATCATTTCCTGTAGATTTTGTCACGCTGATTTCAAATCCGTTCGCAAAATTTGGCTACTACCTCAGGATTTTGGAAAAAATCGATTTCAAGTTTAATACAGATTTTCAAAGTTAAAAAACGTTCGTACCATAATTTCTTTAATTTTCCCTTATTCTGCAATCTGTCAGCTTTAATTTAAAAAAAAATCATCGCTCTATCTCATTTCTATCAAAAGTTCTTTGATTTTTACACAAACTTCGTCACTTTGCCCCACTGTGCGACGTGAGCAACGCAACGGCGTTGCGTGTCGTTTCGCCGAGGCAGCGTCTTCTGCCCTCGCGCTTTAAGTTTTTCCGCTTCTGAATTAATCTCATCCCCCTGCGGGGTTTTGCAAATATCTCACGCGGCGCGAGGATCTCTCGAGGATGCGGGTGTTGCATGTTTGCAGCCGCGACTCGTTTCGTCTCGAAGCGATCGCGCGTAATTGCTCGAGAGGCCTGTTACCGGGCCTCGTCGCTTAAACTGTGCCACGGCTACACGCACTTGCAATGATTTGCATGCGCTTAGCATTATATAATCGTGGGGAAACTTTGCCCGAGCCGTAGTTTCTTTCTAATTGTAAGGCTGTTCGAGTACTCGAATATTCGAGTAGCTTGAAGTTCGGACCGAGCCGAGACTCGGTTTCCGAGCCGAGCCGAGTAACCGTAAAAACCGAGTAGCTCGATAAATCCGAGTAGCTCGAATTTTTTCGAGTAGTTCCATAAATCCGAGTAACTCGAATTTTTTCGAGTAGCTCGATAAATCCGAGTAACTCGAATTTTTTCGAGTAGCTCGATAAATTATTATTATTATTATTATTATTTATAAATCCGAGTAGCTCGAATTTTTTCGAGTCGCTCGATAAATTATTATTATTATTATTATTATTTATAAATCCGAGTAGCTCGAATTTTTTCGAGCGGTTCGAATGTACTTAGAGCAACTTCAAGCTTGAAGATTGAATGTTTCGGGCAATGCGAATGTTTCGAATATTTTAGGTTACGTTTATCTACTGGAATGTAAATAATGACCGCTCGAAAAAAATCGAGCTACTCGAAAAAATTCGATTTTTACGGGTACTCGGCTCAGCTCGGCTCGCTTTTTTCCGAGTACTCGAACAGCCTTATCTAATTGCTCTTCGCCGCGGGTTGCTTAGTCGATCGATCGATGCAGTGAAATCGCCGACCGATCAGTCGGTGCGATCGGCCGAAATATATTCACTCTTTCTTCTATAGACAAAAAAGTAGAAACCCACAATGGACCATTAAACCTTAAGTCTAAAGTATTTTCGTGTCATATTCATTTGTTTTGGTTCTTTGCGCTTTTTTGTAGACTGTTATGTTTTTCTTCTTGTTTCTTCTTTCTTTTTCTGTTTTTTCTGTATATTCTCTGTTTTTATTTTATTTATCTTTATATCTTTTTACTATATGCTTTACCAATTGTATTACTTTGTTCTAATTTTTGTATTCTAAAGAGTTCTCCCGTTAATTCAATAATAATAATAATAATAATAATTTCTACGCCCGAGATGCTTCGCCCTTTTTCCTACGCTGGCGTAATTACGGCGAGACAAATCGTTAATGCCCAGCCGGAAGGCAATTATTTCGAAAGCTCGCGTTATGGCCGGAGAGATCGGTAAAAAACGGGCGCAGTAAAAACCTTCGGGGAATATCTGCCGGCTGAAGACGCGTATAAACCTAGTTCCTCGTGGAAATGCCGATAAGTCCGGGGATATGGTAAGCGCTAACGAATCCGCGAACGCGACGTTCGACTTTACGACACCGAAGGCGTTGCCTGTTCCCAATGAACCGTCGAAACATTACTGCCTCGCTTCAGCCGCGTAATTTTGCCGTCGCTGTACTCGGCGAATTCGGCATTAAGGGTAAACGAATCAGCGCCGGCCACTACCGGCGAAATTTCATAAACGAGAAAACTGGCCGGGCAAAGAGAAGTCCGGTCGCGTTTTACGCGCGTGTAATTGTATAGCTCGCAAAACTTGCCGGACGCAGAATTAATTACGTTGCCCCGGCAACGGCGGCTAACGAATTTGATGCTTCATAAGTGGCGAGGTAAATTACTACGCGCCTGTTTTACTTCTTGATTTTCAACCTGATTAAAGCGGGCCTCTCCCGCCGGGTGCAGCGCACGCGATAGGCAGAAATCGCTTTCCGATCGAGCAAACCAGCGAGCTGCGAACCTGCGCCGACTTTCGGCTAGTCCGCTCGCCGCGACGCTGATTAAATATCGGCGCGGGCAACGAGAGGGTGCAGTCTTCGCGAAATAAGTCGATCAACGATCGTAATGGGATCGAGAAGGCTCGCGGCGAAATTGATGGAGAGGAACACGCGAAATAATGAACAGGTCGAGCGACTGGGGACGCGTAATTATGGAATGTAGTGGAAATAGTGGAACACCTGTGCTTCGTTACGGTGGAATGATTAAAAGAAATTAATTTACATCTGTTTTTTGTTTTTCAGTAAAGTAGTCTTTATGTAACGAATATTTATATGTGGATTTGTTCGTTTACATCTACTATTAAAAAATTAAGAAGCCCCAATTCAATGTAGGGTAAACGCACCAGTAAATGAACAGTTAAGGCTAATGAATGAACACTATTATAAAATTATGTTTGCAGCGCGAATGATTCCACGCGCTGCAAAAATTGTTTGGATATGAAGCAAGAAATGAAAAGATGTCTCTAATTAATTAGTTGCTTACTTTAATAACTTATTTTACTCGTTTTAATAAAAATTGTTCATTCACTGGTACGTGTTCATTTACTGGTACATCCACCCTAGGAGAAAGGTGGAATAGTTGATCAGTGGGGATACATGATCCATCAGTTTATATCACAACTCAAATAATTAAATACAAACAAAGTAAACCATTATTATTATTTTAATAAAAAAGAAAAACTGTGATCAACTATCCCACCTTTCCCTTACACTTATGTTAGTATAAAATTTAGAAATTGGATTTTTAGGCATTTGTGTTGTTAGCATGAAACCAAGTATCGATATCGATTTGGTTGAAGAGATTTTGAGGCATCCGGGAAAACACATTTTACCCCTTTTCACCCCCTTGGAACTTGATTAGAGGTAATATCCTGAAATTCCTTTTTAGGGATATGTGTGGGTAACTTTTGTAAGTGAAAATGAAGTTGATATGTAGCTGTGCCTAAGAGAAATTAACGAGCCAAAAAAAAAACATTTTACCCTATTTTTAAAAATCCTTCCTCAGTGTCTACGTCATAAAAACAATCTACCTTCCAAATTTCACGTTCTCAGGTTAAACAGTTTTAAATTGGCATTCATGAGTCCGCCAGTCAGTCATGAATTATTCTTTTACAATTAAAAAAATCGACTGCCAGCAGGATCCCCTTCTTGCAATATCAGTTGGAAGTATCAAGTAACGTCTACGTCGAGTGAAAAATCCCCGTAACTAGTCCAGCATCGAAGATGTCCCGCGGCTTTGGATTCCGCGAAGTTAAGTCCTCGTGTTTCCCGACGCCTTGTATCGCGGAACGCGAGCCCGCGATAAAACGAGATCCAGACTCTGGTTTCTACTTGGCCAGCGGCTGTTCGCAGTTAAGTTTCTCGACAGCGTGGCTGAGATGACTTAAAGTCAGCGACGGAGTTTGGGAGCGTCTCGAATCGGAGTTTGTCGGGATTTGATCTCGTCCGGGATCTTATGAACGCCGCGACTCGATGGCGCAGCTTCCGCTAATCTCTTTTACCTCGTTTGCACGCTCTAACGAGATAAACCACCGAGCCATAGTCTTTGATTAAAACAAACCAGGAGATTTGTCGCGGCAAGTATATTTAGAGTTAAAACATTAGGAAGTCCGTGTAAAACGAATGGGTCCATCAATTATTTCCTAACCTACTCCGCCGGTGTGCAGCTTCCGCGGAGCATATTCTCAAAATTACGATGACGTACGAGCACGCTGTTGCGCCTCCACGAGTATATATATACGGTCGGGACCATTTCAAACCCCTACCACTGTGCCGCCTATTCAAACGTTCGACGAATTCTTCGATTAATGGACTGCGTACCCTTCAAACCGAATTTCGAGATTTCCCACCCCCGGGCTAAGGGTCTGCCGCCCTTTCTGTGAAATATTCTCAAATATTTGAATTTAAAAGAGTCGGGAAAATTTCAGAATTAAGTCGATATGCCAACTGAATTACTGTTAATTAATTCAACATGCCAACTGAATTTCTGTTAATTAATTCAACATGCCAACTGAATTTCTGTTAATTAATTCAATATGCCAACTGAATTTCTGTTAATTAATTCAAAATGCCAACTGAATTACTGTTAATTAATTCAATATGCCAACTGAATTACTGTTAATTAATTCAAAATGCCAACTGAATTACTGTTAATTAATTCAATATGCCAACTGAATTACTGTTAACTTGCTATATGATAAAGAAGTGAATTGTTTTTAAAAGCTTTCCTAATTTCTTTCGCTCCAAATTTGTCGCTCCCCAAAATGTACAACCCCTCCAAAATAAACACAAATCTATCCCCCCCTGTGTACCCTAAATCGTTGAGTTGGCTCGGTGCTCGGAAAAGTAGCCACGAAGTTCCAAGAAACTTTCAAAGAAGACTTTCAGTCGATCTGAAGATCCATGACTTCGATGGAACTGTGCAGAGTATTGATCTCGGTGCAGTCGGGGCGCAAAGTTTTCACAGACCCGCGACACGAGCTTCTACAGGATCCCTTTGCAACGCTGCCGGGCTTGAAACGGGAAACGCGAAGCGCGTGGGCGAAACGGGAAAATGCAGGAAAAAGCCGGGGGCAAGGGAGGTCGCGGGATTGTTGGTTCAGCCGATGCAGAAATTTTCGAGGCAGTCGGGAAGCGAGACAGATGTATTGGCACCCTGTTGCTCCTCCGCGTCGATGGGCACACACCAGCGACGGGGGATCGTGCGTGGCGCGAGCCACCAACAACCACCGCTCTGTCAGTCAGCCTGTCGAATATCAGGCGATCGATAGTGTCCGGGTCAACACACCGATTCTGTCCCAACGCACGGCCGAAAGACACCGAATCCGAAGCTCGTTAAAGACGTTCCTCGAAGGGAACGCGATGTCCGCCTCGGCGGTTCCATCGCGGTAATTGCTTCCCGTATCTCTCGCCAAGCTGCTCAAGTTCAGCTCACTGTACCCGACGATCGCCTTTGACAAACTGTGGACGATAGCGGAGCTGAGATGGTTAATCGAAGACAAGCGGTGCGCTTTTAACGCCGTCGGGAGGCAGTTCGATAAGTGATAAAATACTTAGCAACTGGCTGAGGGAATAACACTTACGCCTCGCCAGTATGGCGCACTTGGGATTTAATCTTGAGGAGATTCGAGTTGTTGTAAATCTACTTTTCTAGTTCTGAACACGTCTTGGGCGTTTAATTGAATTACACTTAATTTGTCTGAACTTATATTTAATATAATTAATTTAAATTTTAAGTGAAAATGCCTAAATTTTATTATTGGTCGAGAAGACATTATAGAATTTTATAATTTATTTTTGAATTGTTTTAAGAATACATTATTTTATTGGGAGGATATTTAAATTTATTTAACTTTCAAAAATTTATCCAATTATTTTGGCAATTGTAATGGTATTTAATATAATTATATGGAATATAAAAGGAGGGTTTGGAAAATATCGCGACGGTTCTTGTTACTCCGTGTTCAAACCACGACTAACTTTCGATTAGTTCCGTTCACGACCATAACAGTCCGGAACACTTTAATACAAAAAAAAATCGAGCTACGCCTTGGCCTGCGCGTCGATTCACGCGTGGCTCTCTATAAAAAGATACAGAAATATTCGGAATATACACAGTTCAAATATATTTTTCCAGTAATAAAACTATTTTTAATACAAAGAAAAAAATCCATAGTTTAAATATATTTTTCCAGTAATAAAACTATTTTTAATACAAAGAAAAAATCCATAGTTTAAATATATTTTTCCAGTAATAAAACTACTTTTAATACAAAGAAACAAATCCATAGTTTAAATATATTTTTCCAGTAATAAAACTATTTTTAATCCAAATTGAATAAAATTCTTTAGATAATCACAAAAATTTATTTAAAGAATAAAATCCAGTTTTCTTTTCTTTTTGCAAGGCCCTTTGAGTGACATGCCACTGCACCTCGTCACACTTATCGTCACACTATGTCTTCCATCTCCCGCTCCATAATTTTCTACAAGTCCCTCCGTGCAACGAAATCCTCGCGCGACGCATCATCCTTGGCGCTGACGCCCGAAGCACTCGAAAGCTGAACGCCACGCAAATTTCGCTAATTGGGAAGTTAGCCCGCCAGCGTCCCGGTAGTTACCGTGATTTCGGTGGCGACGATCTCGCAGCGCTCCAGGAGGCCGCGCGTATGGATAAAAATGTCGACGATACGTAAGCCGATAAACGACGTGGCTAAACACGCGGCGCGTACGCACCAGTACAGCGGCGAGGGCGTATAATTAGAGCCGCGAACTGAAAGCTAGGCCGAGGAACTGTGCCGCCGGCGCTCTCATCAAAATCAAATCAGAGTTCATTATCGCCCGACTACCCGGACGGCATACGCTCGCTGGAATATTTTATTCGGCAGCTTCGACGAAACCGAGTCGATACGCGGCAACGAGCGCCCACGTTCGTTTGGCCATTCGTTTAATTAAAACGCAGGTTAGCGCTTGTTAAAATTCACTGAAAAGTCCTGGGAAACGTGGACACTCAAAACCCTGTTAAAACTTAAGCGTGGCTGATGGGAGCCGTCGAACCGAAAAGCGAAAACGGTGACCAGAATAGAAAATGGCCCCGGAAAAACGGGAACACTGTAATCAGCAATATTTCGAATTTGCATATTTCCCAGGCTTGTAGAAGATTTCTTCTGAGTGTCCCTTCGCTCGGTTTATTGAGAGTTTATTGAAAGCAGGGGCGACAAGTTTCTTAGCTATATTCTCTTTCAATCTCCCCCTGGTCGCGGCAGGCGTGACAAAAGTTCTAAACAAGTTGGCTCGCGTCAGTTTACGCCGCCTGGAACTTTCCCCAAGATATTCCCCCGTTATCTCGAAGTGGCGAGGGAAGCTTTAAAAAAGATTCTGCTGGGCGCGCGGAAAGTGGATCGCCGTGTTCCAGCGGCGATGTAACTCGAATAATCTTCCGCCGGGGAGATGAAGAAGAGTGAAACTTTGCCGGTGATTGGTTTCGTTGAAGAATAAAAGACGGGAATATGCTAATCGTGACGAAATCGCCGGGAAACGAGAGAGCGATAAATTAACACACCCCGAAATTACCCTTAATTTTTATTTATTCACAGACGCTACGGGCAATTTGTCCCCGCGCGGCGAGAAATCCTCGCAGCTAAAGCGTTTCATTATGGACTGCGACGAAGGAACGTGACCGGAATCCAGAGGATACTCGGCGCATCTCTTCCCGTTACGAAATATACACACCGAGGTAGAAGGATCGCTCGTAACAACGCAAACTGCTAACTATAATTGAAAAAATCTTATCCGATGTTTTGCCATCGCGATCTCTGCTAAACCGGCCGGCTCGCGTAAATCCTCGAGACTGAAGGGAACTCGCAATCAGCAGAGACACGAGCAGTAGTAGAGCCCGGTATAAGTCAGCCCCCAGCCGCCACGTGTATTTAACGAGTCCGCGTATCGATTTTTCTTATCTAAACGATTCCTTATCGTCGGCGAACAGGAGCGGATAAGGCTCGTTAGGTGGGTGGAGGGAACGGCGAAGGGAAGAGTTCCATTCCCCGCGGGGAGGAAATTGTATTGAATAGCAGAAAGTCGAATAACAAAGGGCTCGGGTATTTGCGTATCGTTCGTTCGCGGGGAATAAAGAAGTAAGAATACCTTCAAGGGAATACTTTTAGAATACTTTTACTCAAATTATCTTCTACCACCACTTTGGCAATCTGTCCATTACGCATTTATTTGCTTATCGTTAGAAGTAAATTCGTTTGCTTAGAATTCTATTTATTTGCGATCCGGTGAATTCGACCCCCGTTGAAATATCAGACGGGAATATCGGTGGAGAACTATCGATGGTACTTACGATAGTTATCGATGGTTCTCACTATCGAAATTTGTATTAATGTTACAAATTAAATTTGGGATTCTGAATTTCAGCTGTTATTAGTTTTTAATTGACTAAACTACGATTTTCAATACCGATAATTATCGATAGTGAAAATAAGCCATTAGTGGTGGAGAACTATCGATGGTACTTACGATAGTTCTCACTATCGAAAATTATAGATGGCTTATTTTCACTATCGATAATTATCGGTATTGAAAATCGTAGGTTATTCAATTGAAAAATAATAACAGCTGAAATTCAGAATCCGAAATTTAATTTCTAATATCATTACAATACTAATAGTATATTATTACAATACTAATAGTATACTATTACAATACTAATAGTATACTATTACAATACTAATAGTATACTATTACAATACTAATAGTATACTATTACAATACCAATGGTATATTATTACAATACTACTAGTATATTATTACAATACTACTAGTATATTATTACAATACTATTAGTATATTATTACAATACTAATAGTATATTATTACAATACTAATAGTATATTATTACAATACTAATAGTATATTATTACAATACTAATAGTATACTATTACAATACTAATAGTATACTATTACAATACTAATAGTATACTATTACAATACTAATAGTATACTATTACAATACTAATGGTATATTATTACAATACTACTAGTATATTATTACAATACTACTAGTATATTATTACAATACTATTAGTATATTATTACAATACTAATAGTATATTATTACAATACTAATAGTATATTATTACAATACTAATAGTATATTATTACAATACTAATAGTATATTATTACAATACTAATAGTATATTATCGATAGTGAGAACCATCGACAGTTCTCCACCACTAGACGAGAATACTTATCGTTCCCTTCGCGTTAGTAATATCGCCAGGTAATTGATAATTTTCCATGACTTGGGCTGAAATTACTCGAGGAATATCCTAGCGAGGATTAGAAAAATTGAGCAGAAGATTACGCGGGATTAAATGGATTTCGAGATCCCGCCGATCCGCGGATAGCTTCTTCATCCTCCTCCCACCATCCCTGAATCGATACTTTCCAGTACAATTATACCCAGCCAGATATAGGTATAATTCACTAGCGTTCGTTCGCCCCGCCATCCTCGCGGTTCTAAGAAATATCAGCATCTGAATTTCATCTCCTCTCTGAAAGCTCGCGAGGCTTCTCGCCGGTTCCCGTTTCCACGGCGAAAGCTCACTGGCCTCGCGATTCCTTAATGGCGACTGTTCAACGGGGTGGCGAGTCCGTCGATTAAAAGGGGACGATGCACGGGCCTCGCGCCGGCGAATGGTAATTAGCAACCGCGTCGCACGCACGCCGCAAGCTTCGTGCCGCGATCAGCAGCGATTTGTCCGACTACGTAGTTTCGTCCTCCACTTAAATCAGGCTGACTAATAACGTGAATTTCCACTGCACGAGCTCGCCGGGAAACGCGTCGCGTTTCCTTTTCGTTCAGCGACTCGCGGTTTATAAGAACTGTAATGACAGCCGACAGAAAGTGGCGAAGTAAAAAGATAACGTTACACGCCCAACGTAGGCTGCCTTCGACATCTTTACAGCAACGATTACACTTGAATTGTGATTTACACCCTCAACCCCCAAAAGGCGCAACCGTCTCGCGTTCAACACGCGAGCATCCGACAGTTCTGCAAGTGCCATTGTTCGCCGCATTGGAAACAGGAAAATTGCCCCTTGCTAGCTCCGTGCTGGCTTTCCATTGGCGTCGACGGCTAATCAAGAATGTCCTTTGAGTCGTTGGAATTCCCTCGATCGAAAGATAGCGAAGTCAATTCGCTTAATTCCAAAGCGAGATATTAAACGCTGCTGGAGCCTGGCTGCGAATTAAAAACCTCCCAATTCACTCAGCCTCCCGGCCATCTTTACTCGACACGTCTCGCGGAAACGAGAAGCGATTATTTCGAGCAAAAGTAATCGCATCTCCCGTTATTGCGGTAAGTAAGTAGGTGGCCAAGTAGAGTCATTCCTTTTCGTTCTCCGCATTATTCCTGGCGTGCGTTCCTTCCGCCGTGGCAAAGGGAATTCATCACTTGATAAAGGTAAGTGGAAAGTGTCCGTCGTAAAGTACTCCGTTGGATCCGTCGTAATAGTCAGCCGCGGCGGTCGTTGGACACAGAATGCACACTTCTGGCGGTCGTAAAGAGACGGTTCTCGCGGCTGTCGTGGAATAATGCGAAGCGAGCGTTAGGCGAGACAGTTGCGAGCTGTGGGGTGATCGAGTAACTCGCGATGGCAGACTCTGGAAGAGTCGAGGAGGATTGTGGCGGCGTTACAAAGCGGAAGGCGAAAATAAAGTTCGGCGCCGGGACGGGCGAAATGCTCCGCGCAAGCGGGGGACCTTGGTTTAACGATCCTCGCACAGTGCGGCACACGTGCCGAATTTGCATAGAGAGCCTGTTGCATAGGTAATAGACAATTTCCCTGCGTAACCTTATTACCGCGTTATTAGAGAATCACGTACGCGGTCGCGGTCGTCAAAGCGGCTACGCCTCAAGTTCCGTGCGCGAATCACGTGTAGCGCCGGGCTGGAAACATTTAAGCAGATTTTAGACCTCGTGTTATCACGTTTCCTACGGGGAGAATGTCGCGTTGGGGTGGAAACTCGGCTCGACGAGGCTAGGCGGGCTCGATGATGGTTCTTTGTAGGGAGAGTTGCCGATATCGTAGTGCTTGATTCCAACCTAAATTTTTATATCAAGCAGGTAATTACTTGTTTAAGTAAAGTAAAATTTAGCCTCCAACCTAAATTTTTGTATCAAGCAGGTAATTACTGAATAGTTTAAATAATGTAAAATTTAGCCTCCAACCTAAATTTTTGTATCAAGCAGGTAATTACTAGTTTAAATAAAGTAAAATTTAGCCTCCAACCTAAATTTTTGTATCAAGCAGGTAATTACTAGTTTAAATAAAATAAAATTTAGCCTCCAACCTAAATTGTTGTATCAAGCAGGTAATTACTAGTTTAAATAAAGTAAAATTTAGCCTCCAATCCAAATTTTTGTATCAAGCAGGTAATTACTAGTTTAAATAAAGTAAAATTTAGCCTCCAACCTAAATTTTTATATCAAGCAGGTGATTACTAGTTTAAATAAAGTAAAATTTAGCCTCCAACCTAAATTTTTATATCAAGCAGGTGATTACTAATTTAAATAAAGTAAAATTTAGCCTCCAACCTAAATTTTTATATCAAGCAGGTGATTACTAGTTTAAATAAAGTAAAATTTAGCCTCCAACCTAAATTTTTATGTCAAGCAGGTAATTACTAGTTTAAATAAAGTAAAATTTAGCCTCCAACCTAAATTTTTGTATCAAGCAGGTAATTACTAGTTTAAATAAAATAAAATTTAGCCTCCAACCTAAATTGTTGTATCAAGCAGGTAATTACTAGTTTAAATAAAGTAAAATTTAGCCTCCAATCCAAATTTTTGTATCAAGCAGGTAATTACTAGTTTAAATAAAGTAAAATTTAGCCTCCAACCTAAATTTTTATATCAAGCAGGTGATTACTAGTTTAAATAAAGTAAAATTTAGCCTCCAATCCAAATTTTTGTATCAAGCAGGTAATTACTAGTTTAAATAAAGTAAAATTTAGCCTCCAACCTAAATTTTTATATCAAGCAGGTGATTACTAGTTTAAATAAAGTAAAATTTAGCCTCCAACCTAAATTTTTATATCAAGCAGGTGATTACTAATTTAAATAAAGTAAAATTTAGCCTCCAACCTAAATTTTTATGTCAAGCAGGTAATTTTTATATCAAGCTACCAATTTCGCAATAATTAGTGGATATAAACGACGTGTGATGGTGAGAATATTAAGTAAATTCGAAATGAGATATAGAAACAAAGAGCGTACCTTCAAGGACCCAGTTTCTGATCACTTAAGATGCAAAGGGAGCAGTTTCTGATCAACCTAAAAAATTTTACTATGAGCTATAAATTTAAAAATACTTCATAATTATTTAATAATTTTTTGGAATAAATTTGGATCGTGATAAACTTATTATTTGGTATTTATATACTAAACTGATCAGGAATTGGGTTCTGATCAGGAACTGGGTCCTTGACGGTACACCCTATTTTCTGCGTGCTGTGAAGGATTAAAAGACTCAGGGATGATTGATGTAACTTTTCGCCAGTTTAATTTATCTGATAAGATTCTAACACGACAAGTTTATCCTGTATTTTTTGTATTTTTCTAAAAGCGAGTTTATTGTAGAATATTTTACATTCATTTTATGTAGATATTACAGTGTGTACATAACTATATAATAATAATTATTCTTTTGTCGAATATTTTCTTCGTTATTTATTACTTACCTATACAATTTTTAGAAGGACTACGATTTTAGAAACCGAGAGGTACGATTTAGGAGAACAGTAGCCTAAATCGTATCTACCTTTTACAATAAATCAGGTGAAGATTAACAACAAATTAATTAGTTTTGAACAAAAGCTTAAATGTAGGTGGTCCAAAACATTAAGCTACATTATTATTATTATTATTTCGACGGGAGAACCCTTTAGTATACAAAGATTGAACAAATTAGTACAACAAGCATAGAAAAACAACATAAAATTAAAAGTAAAATAAAACAAAACAAATAAACATAACATAACAATGTAAGAAACGACAATAAACGCCGCATCGCTGAGCGCTTATTCGATATTAACTGGCGTTCCAATTTCTACCAAACCCGAAATATAAAGTAAAACATCTCAAGTAGTATGACACAGGCAAAGCCAGCCCTACGTCTCCTTCCACGGAGCTGCGGTTGCTGCAAGTAGCAATCTTCGATACAATGAAAAATTCAAAGGCCGAATATGTCCCGTCCCTGAATTGTTTCCACGCGTCGTTTTCAATCTCGATAGCCGGGTCGCGGACGAAAGCACGCGTAGGGTGTCCCAATAGCTCCTTTAAATATTTTACGGAAGCTCGATACGATCCGGGGTACAAGGAAGAGGCAGAGCCGAGCCTAGCAACAGGTGGAGCCGGTGACTCGAGCTGAATGCGGAGCAACGAGCGCAAACGAGCCAGCGCGTAATCGATAGTAATTATCCACTCGCTCTTGCGCGTAAATATTCTCGAAAACAAGCCTCGCAGCCTCCTCCACGCACAGCGGAGCGTGTCGCAACGGCTTCGAAGGAGGAGTGAATCTATTTATCACCGATAACGTGCCCGGCTGCACGCTGACAATTTTCCTTGAAATTGCGCCTGGAATCTGAAAGGAAGACGAGGATTTCGAGGTTCAATTCCCGGCTGGACCGTTGCCCGAGGGTTTTGTAAACGCGTCACGCGTCGCTTCGAAAATGCGAGGAGAGTTTTCCGCTTACCGGTCGTTCGCGCGAAATCAACGAGCAGAGATTGCGCGATTTCCACGAGTTTCGCGAGTCAGTTAAGGGAGTCTCTCCTTACGGTTGGAGGAGTGCTATCGAAACAAGCTGCACTCTTGCAGCTGCAGGAACGAACGTCCAATTTCCCTCGGCGGGGAGCCCGTCGACTTAGGAGCTCCGCTTTCCAAAGACGCTCCGCGTTTTGAAGCATCGATGCGCCGCGTAAATCCTCCGGACAAAGCCCCGGCGTCTCGACGGAAACGCGAGGCACATTACTTTCTTTTTTCTGTATATTCTCTGTTTTTATTTTATTTATCTTTATATCTTTTTACTATAAGCTATACCAACTGTATTACTTTGTTCTAATTTTTGTATTCTAAAGGGTTCTCCCGTTAATTCAATAATAATAATACTAATAATAATTGCTTGGGAGCAGAGTAGCGCGAGCAGAGTCGGTTTTCCCGGTTTTCCATCGAAAGGTCAACGTTTCGCCGTAGAAATTTTGTTGCGCCAGGTAACTCGCGCGCCCCTCCGCGGGATTGAATTTTTTCCCACTTCCCGGATTCCCCGCACGGCGAAGATGAAAGCCTGACAACTCTCCCCGGAAGTCCCGCGCGCCGAGCAGAATACAAAGCGACGGGGTAGCTACTCCGCCTCTGTTACTCGAGGGAAGCTGTAAAACGAGATCCCGGAATTTTTTAGTAGCTACATCCCCGGCGAATTACCGTTGCTCGTTTCGAGGGCGATTGTGAGCTACAGAGGAACGAATTCGATACAGGAATCGCTGGGCTCGTTAAAAGGCCAGCGACTCGGGGAAACTTGTGCACAGGGCGGGGGAAATAGAATCGGATGGAACTGTCACGGTCGGTCGGCTCTCCGTCGACCGCATTTCAACGGCACGCGCGTGCATGAAACGGGGAGCGTCTGCGAGCGGATCGAGACTGTCCCGGTGCACGCGCACAGACGATAATCGAAACTGCGGATCACGCTTTGAGCAGCAGACGCGACGTTTAATTAATATCGTTCCCGTTGCTCGGTGAAACGCCGAGCGGGGGTCTCTGGGAGCCCGAGTCTCTCTATCGAAGCGTCCGAGGGAACTCGTTCGGGGGCGAAAGATTAGAAGATTGCTTTAAATTGGGTGAGCCGGGTTCGTTTGGCCCGGGGGGTTGGGAAGGCGGGGGTGTGTGAGTGACGTAGAATTCAGATGAGAAAGGAAGAGGCTGGGAGAATAGATTTTGCCAGCAGGAACGAGTACGTTACGTTGGAGGAAGTAACAGCGGTGGGACGAGGGTGGTTCAATTCCTCTGGTCTTATCGAGGGGCGGAGAGGTTAAGGGGTGATGCTCAGTCAGGGGGCCGAAAAAGGGTGGTCTTTGGAAATTTTGTTACTCAAAAACTATAACACATTTGTCAAAAAATCTTTTTTCCTGTTAAGGATTGCATCTAGTAACGTGCATCGTAGTTTTTTTATTTAAAAATATTTATCAATAACTAAGTTATTGTCCATCACTCGAAGGTTCTCTAAAATAAAAGGCTTCTGCGGTGACCAAAATATTTAAAAAACCATTCAACTGATTTACTTCAAATTTTACAAGCTTACTATAGGAACAATAAACTAGTGTTTGAACGAAGGATTTTTTATCCGATGTTTAGTTTTCTTTTAATTGACGAAAATCAGACACGATTTATGATAGAAATTGAAACTTTTGCTTTAAACATCAGCCGTTTTGTCCCAAATCAATATTTCGAAAAATCCTTCGTTCAAACACTAGATAATATAATATATTAAGTAAATTCTCTTGAATTTTTTATTTTTCATGATCGACTTTCGAGCAGCAGTGGTCACCGCGGAAGCCTTTTATTTGAGAGAACCTTCGAGTGATAGACAATAACTTAGTTATTGATAAATATTTTTAAATAAAAACATTACGATGCACGGTACTAGATGCAATCCTTAACAGGAAAAAAGATTTTTTGACAAATGTGTTATACTTTTGACTAACAAAATTTCCAAAGACCACCCTATTTTCGGCCTCCTGACTGAGCACGACCCCTTAAGAGAACGAGGGAGGAAGAAGCGCGTATTCCGGGGGAGGATAGGTTGCTCGGGTAAACGGCCGAGCGGAAATTGTCGCGTAATCCTTCAGCACGCTCGTGTCGTGGATGCTGGAAAGGGCGAAAGAATCATGGGGGGCGCGGAGGTGGGGGAGGGGGCAAAGGTTAGTGGAGCAAAGGGTGAGCGCAGGGTGCGTGGAGCGGAGGCTGCGGCTACTCGGTGGCTTTGAAATTGCGAGCCTCCTCTCGGACGGAGGAAGCTTGGAAGCCGGACGGTGGCTTTGTCGTGGCGCGTAGAATTCGCCGAACCTAATGGAGCCGAACGAAGGCGGTGTTTGCCGGAGTAATGAAAGCTTTGACATCAGCCTCCGACGCGAGATACGCCGGGGACTTGCGTGCCCCAGGAAATTCACGAGGCTCGATCGACTGGGGACAATGCGCCGTGGAAAACTACGACGCGAACGATTCCCAAGCGCGGGGCCTCTTCGGGGGGCGAGCGGGACAGAGGGACGGGATTAAGTTAATTAAAACAAACAGCCGCGAAAAAGCTCGGCCTCCGGAAATTGAACTCAGACCCGCGGAATCCCTCTGGCCCTCGCGCGAAACCAGCGGGTCGGTGTTGGTATTGATTTTTTTCTTAATTATAGCACCGCCTGGCAATTTTGAGCCCGCGGAATCGAACCTCGGCTCGTATATCGATAAAAAAAAAAGAAGCAAGGGACAAAATCAAAGAACTTTTCATAGAAATGAGATAGAGCGATGATTTTTTTTTAAATTTAAGCTGAAAGATCGCAGAATAAGGGAAAATTAAAGGAATTATGGTACGAACGTTTGTTAACTTTGAAAATCTGTGATAAATTTGAAAGATTACAAGAAAATTGTGATTTATCCAGTACCATATACGGTTAGATTTTTTTCTTCACATGTTGTACATCATTTCCTGTAGATTTTGTCACGCTGATTTCAAATCCGTTCCCAAATTTGGCTACTACCTCAGGATTTTGGAAAAAATCGATTTCAAGTTTAATACAGATTTTCAAAGTTAAAAAACGTTCGTACCATAATTTCTTTAATTTTCCCTTATTCTGCAATCTTTCAGCTTTAATTTAAAAAAAAATCATCGCTCTATCTCATTTCTATCAAAAGTTCTTTGATTTTGACACAAACTTCGTCACTTTGCCCCACTGTGCGACGTACCGCGGTTTTTTTTTCTCGAAACGAATCGCTAGCGTCTTTCCCGGCTGATGTATAGATTAAATTTCAGAGAAGACTCTCTGTTGCCCGACAGGCTTCAATAAGCAGCTAATTTATTGGCTGAAGCGCAAAGGACTTGCCCCTGGAGCGGAGCATAATCTAAAAAGAAGAAGAAAAACTGCAGCGTAAACTCTTTGCCGGGGAAGGTGATCTCGAGAGAGGCATCAGCGGACTCGAACCACCGTGTCCTTCGAGGTGAGCGTAGATTTTTGTAGCTAAGCACGGATGAAACGAGGGGGAAGTTCTTTATTGGCGAGCGGCAAGGCTCTTTGAGCAGCGAGACGCACAAAGCCGAGGAATGACGTTGTTGCGAGTTTACGCGCGTCGAGAGACTTCCTTGGAAGCGAGCTTCCAACGCGGAGAGCTACTTTTAACGTTGAATCACCGCGCTGGATCATCGTCGACCGATCGGCCGGGAGCTGTAACGCGAATTGCCATCGCCTGGTCGAAGCGAGCTCGACCGCCGCGCCTCGGTGTGAATACGAGCGGGTCGAATCAATGCAGAAATCAATATATCCGGGTGAAGTAGCGGCGTGGCGTGGGCGGGCAAACACGGCGTACAATCCGGCCGCGCTTGCCAGGGAATGCAACAAGTCGCAGACTCCCGCGATCCGGGCTGGAGAGAGAGAGAGAGAGAGAGAGAGCCAGCCGTAGCCGAATTGCCTCGGACTCGACGTGTCGCTGCACTTTTCTCGATTGGACGACCTCCGCGATCTCTTTTCTACGCCCCGAAACAACGCGGACGGCTCGACAAACTGATACACTAACGTAGACGTGCGCGCCCTTCGCTCTCGCGCTTTCCCACCGTCCGTCGCAATTTTCCGCGACGTCGCGTCGCTCCGCCGTACAGCCAAGGCATCGCGTGCGCGAAAGAATCGCCGCTTCGGCTGGGAAATTCGGGACAACTCGCTGTTCCACGGTGCTTAAGCCTCTTATCAGAGGGTAGCCTCCCCTTGTCCCGGACGGCCAGACTATCGACGAACCCCGTCGATGCGTTGCCTCGCTGAAATAGATTCCCCGACGACGGTTCGACGAACCGGCGGAGCCTTCCGCGACTTCCGGGAACTTTGCTTCCGTGCTTGGAGCGGAGTTTAAAGGGTAAGGGATGAATAAGCGAGAGGGGTGTTCGACGGTGGCTAGTTGATCTATCCACAGGTTTATTCGCGGACGATGGCAAGAGCGATGACAGATTCTGGCAGGCAGGAGGACCCGTTGGTGTTTCAAAAGACTCGGACCCCCGAGGAAGAGTCGGGAAGGGGATGATAGATCATCGAAGGGGGATTAGTGTCCCGGCGGAACGGAGGGGCGGCAGGTGCTCGCAGGGGAAGGACGCGTGGATCGCGAGCTCAGATTCTGAGGCTGTGCGAGCGGAACAGTGTCGAATCTGGACTCCCAGGCTCCGTCGATCGATGCCCGGGGCACGCTGCTATATATAACCAGCCCTGCTATCTCTCTCTCTCTTTCTCCCACCCTCTCTCTCTCTCTCTCTCTCTCTCGGTTTCTACCACCCACCCAGCCCTCCGTCTCTCTCTCCTTCGCCTGTGTTTTCGACCTGCACCGTAGGACCCGTGCTTTCCCGCCACCTGGCTTCCCTGCGAGCAGCTCGCTCGAAATCGCCGCCCGTAACCTCGTTTCGCCCCTCTCCTGATTTTATTTTCAAAAAATCATACGCTATCGACCGCCCCTGAACGCCGTTCCCTGAAAATTTCAAGCTTTTCTACGCGCGCAGTTATAACGTTCGGATGAACACTTTGACGGACACCATTTTCGTTCACTGCTCCCCGCGGGCAAATCGCAAAAAATACTTGACTCTCCAGCGATTTCACAGCTTAGGGATTGTGTAGACCTGTGAGGTCTGAAAAACATGTTTATTCGGTCATTTTTTGGGGGGAAAACTTGAAGGATTTTTTAAAGAAACCTTTATGTATTCGAAAGTGTACAGTTTATAGTATTTGTAGTAATTATTGGAGTGAAATATATAAATAAATAAAATAAATATCAGTGATCTCCTCGCAGCGATTTTTTTTCAGTAGTTTGCGTGACCACTCTAATTTTGACCTGATTTATCCGAGGTAAAAAATTCGGAGGAATTTAGTTAGTATATTAAATTATCTCGTCCTTAATCGTTCATTATCCGGGGAAATTAATTTGCCACAAAATGGCGGCTGGTCGAATTAAAATATCGATTTTCCCCACAAAAGCGCTCATTTTTCATCTGTAAAATAAAAACTACCGAACGGAAATGGAAAAGCCACGATTAAGGACGAGGTTTTTATATATAGAATATGCCTACAAAAGCTGAATCCATTCGATCCAGCGGTTCTCGAGATATTTTAGTCACCGATTCTGAAAATGTAGTTTCGAGAAAAATGCGTTTAATGTTTTAAATTAGGTTTACATCCTCCAGGACATGCCTACACTAAAACTGGAACAGCTCCACCAATTTGATCTAATTAAATGGAAACTTTCACACAATACTTTTGAGATTTAGTATTTTAAAAAAATGTCAAAACCCTAAAATTCATTTTTCCCGATTTTGCAGTTGAGCATAACTCCTTAAAAAATCAAATCTATCCAATTTTGAGTGTACCGAAGCTTCCCGACGTCGACCTGCCGTAGAAAAATCCATACCTGAGCCTTCAGAGAGGCTAAGATCGACTCTCGCTCAAATCGAAGGCAAATAAACCGTCGTTAATTATCCTCGGCAAATGAACTGGTATCGCAAATTGCAAATGCCTGAGTGCAGTTCGCAGCGTCGCTCTCCCGTTGCTGTGTAATTTGATAGAATCGCGGAGCTGATCTGACCGCTGTCCTGGCTATCGAAAGGCTTTCGACGAATCTGCAGCCACTGTTTGGAACGTCCGTGGTCGCCTAATTAGTATGCGACTGCGACGAACTATAGCGCTGCCTCTGTGCCTATTATAATCGGGTTGGAAAGGAGAGCGCGGGCCTCGGAAATTCACTGTGTACTTTGCCTCGCGGCAGCTCTGACGCGGCCAAACTTTCTTTAATTATGTGAGCATTTCCCAGTTAATTAAATCTTTCCTAACGCCGACCCCCATCGATTCTTCTAACGTTCGGCGGCGAGCCTCGCGGAACTTTCCCTCGTCGTTCCCTTCCCGCAAAGGGCGCGACCGATAATTCCAGGTGAAATTGCTAGAGGATATCGGACACGATTACAATGTCTGAGGATGCAGCCGTACATGTGCCAATGTGGTCGTATAGATTCCTCACTCTACGCGGGCGGATCTAACTTTCTGCACAACGGGTGCGCCGAATACCCAGGCCACCGAACTCGATTACTTTGGCAGCTGCTTTTTAAGGTAGTTCCTGAATAATCTACTGTATTACAGAATTCTTTCAAATTTCGTACGAAACTAATTTGGAATACAAGAAACCCTTGTACAAAGTTTAAAATCGATTTACCGCACAGTTATCGAGAAATTGTTAATTAAAGTTGATGCATTTTAACACGGTGGCATATGGCAAAGTCAAAAAAAGAGGGTGATAGTTTCAGTCTTTCTTCTGAAACAGGAAAACCATATTTAAGAAATGTACCAAAATTTGCACAAAAGTACATCGAAATGTGAGGAAATGAATTTATTAATTTCTGGAAAACTGACCGCATAGTTTCTTCGTAAATGCCCATAAAAAAATACAATTATTTATGTTAACATTGAACTTTTTAAAATATATATACATGATGTTAAAAATTATTATTATTATTTCCATAGTATCATACTACTTTATATTTATCGTTTATTGCCTTACTCTACTTTGATTAACATAGTTGGTTAGGAAGTCTCATTGAAACATTTCCTCCAGGTGTTTCTTTGTGCTATAATATCCTCCGATAAACGCCTTTGCTGGCACCTTGCTCCTTGCTTATTTGCCAAGTGATTTCATAAAGCATTCTCGTTTAGAGCTCCTCTATTTAACTTAATTATTATTATATGTGGTTGAAATTTTTTTTACAATTCGTCGGTAAATCTGTGTAGTTTTTTTCTGCGTCGTCCCTAAAAACAGACGTCGCAGACGAGAATACACCCTCAAGCAGTCTTCGGTGGAGCTGACGGAAGGGTTAACGACATTACGCAGAAGCGGATCTAGATTCCGTGATTCCGATGCTTCTTTCCCGACACCCCGTGAGCGTTGCACGTGCAGCGTGATACCTGAGTTAGGGGAACTCAGTGGGTCCCTCTGATCCAATCAAACTCGAGCACACAGCACCGGGTATCGCGTGTATACGCGGCGAGAGATTGGAGAATCGTACCTGTCGCGAGGCCTCTATAACCGCCGATTAGTGGACACAGATAGAGCGCAGAAATTCGCGGGGAAGTGTTGGGCAATTTTATTTCAGTTCGGTTGTTGGTTCACTTAGCTTTTCTCTCGCGCTATCCGGCATCTAAATGGCGGTGAAAATGAGGGAAAAAATTGGGACGGGATTGGAGTATAGAGTGATCTTTATTTAGCCCCGATCTGCACGCTTCATCGGGGTCGTTTCGATTATCGGGGAGGATCTCCGTGTCGGCGGGCGAGCACCTCCTCGCCGCCGGATGTCCAGGAGAAATTACGTGCCCGTGGCTTTGTGACTGTGCCGTGTACACGAACGAGGAGACGAAGAGATCGTAATCGAGAGGGGAAAGCTAGGAGTTTCGCGAGGCACGCGTTCCTCGAACAATCTTCTGTCCAGTCGTCGCGAAATTCCGTTAAATCGTCTAACGGAATCATCTAACAGAATACGTATCGATTCATTTATACCCCCGCGAAATACATTCGTCAGAAACATAGCGGTTTTGATATACGAGAAATACGCGACTCATCAAGCGACGAGCGAGGCAACTCGACGCGCCCCAAAGGGAAGGGAAATGAATCAGTTTTCCTTTGCGAGCGGCGAAACTGCGGAAAGCATCTGCTGCTACGTTTAAAAAGCTCGCGCCGCTGAACCACAAGCGGCCGAGAAACATTCCGTGGCCCGCGAAACCTGATGAAACCCTAAGAGACTCTGCCAGTTTAAACACAGCATAAATGCTCCATTTACGTCGGAAGGAAGAAAATCGAGACGGGCAAGTGTTTATTTCGGAGCCGGAATTCTGAAACCGAGGTCTCGTCACTGCTCGACAGATCAGAAGGGTCAATGGAAAGCTCCGTGCCGCTGGTAGCCCCTCGAGGTATCGAGACTGAAATAAATGGTAATCCTTTTAGCGCTCGACTCACCGAGGTACACGCAAAAGGGTCGATGTGACATTTCCTCGATCAAAAGCAGCTTCGCCGTTCGAGGGATCGCCTGTAAAACTACGCTCGACATTTCGCGCGAGTTACGAGCCCCTATTAAACCCTCCGCCGACCCACAGAAACGCGTGCGCCTCGAACAGGGGAATCGAGTAAAACCGCTCCTAAAGTAGCCAATCGGTTCGCGCCGACTGCCTTCATCTTTCCTCTTTCATCCACTCGCCCCGGCGCCTCAGCTCGCGCCAGTTCCGTCGGGAGATCACAGCTGGAGACGGGAAGCGCGAGCATTCGTTCCGAACTTAATCAGAGAGAAAACGTACGAGCAAGAAAAAAATACGAGGAGAAGCGAGTTAATAGCAACAAGTATAGCTCGGCAGCCCCACATCTCATCTCGTTCGTGTTTCGCTCTCGTTGCCCCCGCTGCGCCCTCGTCGAAGCGGGCGGTGCGTAATTTCCGCGGGATTCCATGCTACTTTTGTTGGATTATAAAGGGGATGCCTTAATTGGTAATTCCGGAAGGGGAGGTTCGAGTGAAACGCGCTGCAGTCGATAAATCTGCCGAGCGGAGCACGCGTCGTTGGAACTCGAGTGATATCTCGGTTTGAATGCGATTAAAAAGAAACGAGGGGTAAAATACCAAGAAGCTAATGACGTTTAATAAATAATACCAGTGGCGGATCCAGGAGCCTTTCTTGGGGGGGGCGAAACGTGTAAAAGTATATACCTACATTTTTGAATTTTCTTTTACGAGATTTAAAATTTGCTTGTAATTTATATTTTATATAGCCTGAATAATTAAATATTCATTAATTATTTATACAGAATAATACACAACGTCATACTATTTTTATATTTTATTATTCTTAGGGGGGGGCCGATCGCCCCCCTCTGGATCCACCACTGAATAATACCCGTTGCAAGAAGAATTCGTGTAACTTGTGATGAATAAAGACGATTTATTATTATTATTATTATTATTAATCTTGGGAGGCTAGAGATTTCGATTCGGACAAGCCTGTCGCAGGTTTCTCCTTTTCAACGCCGCCGCCCTTCACCTTTCCGACATCAACCCTCGCCAAATGACGTGCGAGCTGCTTGCCGCGCGCGCCAACGACAAAAGGCACCGAACGAACATTGTTCGGCACGGAAGGATTGCTTTCGACTAATTTCGTGCACGAGATGCGAAAAGGGTCGTGGCGTAGGGAAGGGGGAAAAGGGGACAAGAACGGGGCGACCGTGCGAGAAATTCACAAGCTGTCGGCTGCGAATGGATTCGATAGAAGTGTCGCGAGGCGAGCGTGAAGCGCGTGACGATAGCGCGAAAAAATCGGCACCCCGGTCCCGGTGTAAACGACCGTGCGCGAATCGTCGAATGCCGCTCGATCGCGTGCTCGACCACTCGAGCGTCGGTTAAGCGAACGCTCGATTATCTGGCCGGTGTTTTTCGTTACGAGAAACCAAATATTTCTCGTTTATCGGTTCGTGTAGCTCCCGTTTTTTTTTTTTTTCCCCCTCCCGTTCAACTTTTCTTCTCCAGCCTGCACACAGGACGCCCCGTTTTCATTTATAAAAGGACCTGCCTCGCAGGGGACTCGCAGTCCAGGAACAATTTCATCCTCGACGCAATGTCATTTATGCGCTCAACCTCCGCAACGAGACCGCAAAGTGATCTTCACAAAGACACTTTTTGCACCACTTTACTGGCAACCTGGTTTTACGGGGACGTGTGTATTACGTGCGGTCACTCCGGTCCCCGGGAAAACTGTGCGGATGAAGTCTATGAATTACAGTAAAGCAAACTTGCGAGTGAGGTAAAAATAATACGGGGGAAGGGTTGGGTACTGCATACGAAAATACTCCCGGGGGCTACTTTGGAAATGGAGAGTTGAACTTTAGAATCACTGGCGCGCCCAGAGGTGGTCATCCCTCAAAGAAGGGGTTTTGTAAAAAGAAGGGGAAAAAAAACTGAATTTTATTCTTTAACCCTTAGGCTATCGCAATTTTTTCGTAAAAATAGGGGTCCTTTTTTTCAAAAATTTTTATGTATGAGTAGTCAATAGGTCCCATAGAGTCGAGGGGGTAGAACCGTGCTAATATAGTGGCTATAGCGGCAGCCTAAGGGTTAAATCATTTAAAATATTTTTATCTACTCCACTCGGCTCCCCTCGAAATTAAATCCTGAGTGCGCCACTGTTTAGATTTTACTTTCAAGATACTAAATTCTATTTTGGAAGAATTTAAACTGTTGAGGTGGAAGTGGCCGATTATTAAGAAAGAAAGCGAGCAGGTGCTTTGTGTTATTTAATATAGTTACCTTCCAGTAGGTGTGTGAACCCCGTTTGGAAGAGAAGTTTATCCGTCAGCTGGTCATCATAGTAGTCGGTGCTCGAAGATCCTCACAATCACTAAATCACTGTCACTGGGCGCGTAGCTTTAAAATTTCGGTGTACCATCGCGTTCACGACACTCAGCCCCGACAACCGCGCTTTCGGCAAGAACCGATGATGTGGCGGCTAAATTCGCGCGAACGGACAAGATGAAAGAAAAGGGAAAAGGGAAACGATACACTAGGCTTCTACGCAGCTACGTATACGCGCTCGTAAGCGCTCGACGGTCGCTACACTAACTGCCCGCTTCCCTTGCTTGAATTTCGACTACCCCGACCGCCGTGCTTGCGCCAGCCAATCATCGTCGACTTGCGCGCTAGCGTACCGGGCACCCCTTCGTCGGCCACCACGCGAACTGGCAACCCCGTCATTTTCCTCAAACGTAACAGAGTGATGTGGGACCTAAAGAGGGCCTAGGTGCACGCTAGCTTTCCGTGAATCCTATTTTGAAAAGTTATAGAACTTGGGTAGTGGTCGTTAGGGTGGCTCTTATCGGAGATGGGCGAAAAATTATTTGAAATAAAAATTAGTGTACGAAAACATTAGTTTTGCCCATCTCCGGCTCTTATTTACTTTTTGTGAAATTTTTCTTCAAGATTTTCTTCGCGGCACTCCACAGAATAGTTCCAAATAATAATAAAAAAATCTGTGTTAAGTTTGGGCCCGATCTGATGGCGGGAAAATGTGCCTCTGGGCTCTTGAACAATTTAAATAGTTATTTAACAGCTCGCAAAGTCGATTTTAAATAATATCCTCCAAATTATTGATTACATAAAGAAAAATGTCAAACGAAAGTTGTAGATCCAGACAAGGAGCATTTTTTATGTGGTGTTACTTTTTCTCGTGCGACGAACGGTTTTTGAAACAAATCTGGAAATATAAGAAAAAACATTTTTATTTTTCAAATTTTTAAAGTTTGCGATTCGCTATGCTGCTAATTTAATTTATGAAACCCTCTGTTACCGAATTTTAAATTGTAGCTTTCTCAAAGTGAATTCATGCAAATAAACACGAAAACAATTAAATTCAAATATTCCCGCGTATAACCTGTTTTACCTACTGCGCAGTTTTGTAATTCACTAATGTGGCCGCTAGATGGCTGTAGTCGTTGTTTCTACGAATCATGACAGAAATGTGAAAATAAGAAAGCACAGACGAGGTATAGGAGAGACCTATCAACCAATGCATTTTTCTGTCACCGGTTTGGGGGGTCCTAGGACCCCCTTACCATTTTAGTGTCGCATGCAACGTTACCGGTAAAGTCTGGAAACAGATTGTAACGCTACGCATGGTAGGAATTAAAATTCAACACGTGTAAAACTAGGGCCGGTATTCATAGTCGCTACTTATTCTTAAGCAAATGCTTAAGCATGCGGCATCTTCTACTGATCTAATAGCTAGTAAAGGATGCCGAATTCTTAAGCATTTGCTGAAGAATAAGTAGCGACTATGAATACCGGCCTAGGTCATTTGAAACCCGCGAGTTACAAATGATTCTGTTAGAGTAAACAATTTAAAGATCGTTTTATAAACGTATTCCGTGCAACAACAGAGAAAGAAGGATCACAACAAAACAAGAACACATACGCCTTTTAACCTTGCTATCCTATTCAAGTTCATTAAACGCAAAACAAATTATTTTAACATAAGAATTTATATAAACAACAGCATTATTTGTGGAAGACATGCTTTCATGATGTAACATGGAATACCTGAATGTCAAGAAATTGTCAGTTGATATATTTCAATAAGGTGCTGAAGCAAAGAGGATTTTAAAAATTGTCAGAAACGCATCAGTTCCAGTATCTCGCTGAAATATTCCAACTTGCACTTATTCTTCTATCATAACGACTTCTTCTATCCAACTTGCACTTATTCTTCTATCATAACGACTTCTTCTATCCAACTTGCACTTATTCTTCTATCATAAAGTTACATATTTTATTCTTATATTCTATCACAGTATCGTAAGTTAGAGAAATTCTTATATCCGACTAAGTAGAGTATTTCACAATCGCAGCCATTGGCTCGGTTCTCACCGATTACCAGATCTCACCACGAGGAGGTTGCTGCGCTTGGAGACCCGTAGAGAGATAGATGGAATCAAAGTCCCATCGATCTCCCTGTACATGAAAACCTTAGCCTATATACTTGGCAATTTTACATGGGGCCTTAAATACTTAATGCTATAATAATTTAGCCTAGGTTTCCTTACGTGTCTTCTGTCACTATCACTTTTCACTATCACTTTTCTCAATCACATTTCACTAGTTTCTTTCAAAAGATTTTACTTTAAAGTCTATAGGGTTCATATGTGTGTACACGCTGCGAGGTATAGTATAGAGGTAGCTATATTATAGTATAGTACTAATTATTAGCATGGTCTAATTTGAAAAAAGAGCAGCAAATTAAAAAATTTACAAAATTTATAACTAATTGTGAAAAAAAATGATGAAATCATATAAACCTATTAAACAAACAGAGGATAAAGCTAAAAAATCGTTTAAAAAGTACGCAAAAAAAGAATACAAGAATATGAACCGCGCTCATGATGAAGACCATTATGAAATATGGCACTTACAAAATTTATAACTAATTATGAAAAAAGTAATGAAATCCCCCCGCCCCCCATAAACTTGACTCATGTCTAAAAGAAGCTAATTCCCTATAATTCACGAAAAACATTAAAAACGGAATTGGCGGGCGTTGTATAAGACAAAAACTATAAAGTCGACTTAAAACAAAATGTTTCATATTCTCCGCATCTCTCTTACAGCGTATTCGGACGGTCGCAATGGTGCGCATTGGGTGCGAATTTTCGCCAATGGGAAGCGAAAAAGTTCGCATTCAGTGGGCACTAGTGCAGGTTGCCGAATGTGCTATTAATCTATTACCGACTTCGATTCGTTTAAATCAGTCTCTACCAAGTTTTTATTATTTTCCATCATAAAACGATTTTCATACGACATTTTTAATAGAAGATGTCTCTCTTATAAAAGTTTTTGTGTCAACTACAGACATCGCCCGCAAATTCCTTGAAAATCTGAGCACTGAATTGATTTCTGGCCAATAAAGGAATGTCAAGTATAAAAAGTGACAGAGGAATCAATGTTCGAACGGAGAACGAGAATACAATTGGAATTAGCAAAGTTGATTTCACAATCTTTGCGTGAGAACGTTTTTAATGTTTGTCGCGGATTAAAGGTACAATTGGAATTAGCAAAGATGATTTCACAATCTTTGCGTGTGAACTTTTCTCGTGAATTAAACGGAATTAGCTTCTTTCATACATGAGTCATGTTTATGGGGATTTCAATTATATCACATTCCTTACTCTCGGAATGGACTCGGTGAGTCATGCATTTTGTAAGATGCATATCCTACCAAACTACACTGCGTGCAATTAGGTAGTATGCTTACCCTTCCAAAATGCACGCACAAAGATTACTACCCAGATATACAAGATACTTGTGTCTATTATCGCATGCAAGTACAGAATATGACTCACCGGTCGGCGAATATGGTCCATCCTGTCATCCTGTCATCCTCGCTGGCTCCCAGCTAGCGTGTACCTAGGCTCTCGCTAGGGCCTATGCTGCAGGTCCTCTCTAAGGCCCATGCTTCGGGCCCTCTCTAGGGCCTATGGCAGGCCCTCTCTAGGGCCCCTTTTGGGCCCTCTTTAGAGCCCACACGCTAGGCCCTCTCTAGGTCCCGTGTCTTGGGCCTTCTCCAGGACCCACGAGCTAGGCCCTGTCTAAGCTGAAAATTGAAGCTAAGCGAAAATTTGACTCTACTTCCGCGATAAAAAAGCAATTAGAGCACCGATGCTCTGGACGAGGTTTGTATGCGCAAAAAATTGGATCTACTTTCGCGAAGAAAATTCAACTGGAGCTGCGGTGCTCTGAACAAATCTTAGACACGCAAAAATTTGACTCCAAATTCGCGGTAATACTCTAAGTAAGAGCCGCGGGGTCATCAAAATATGTAGATGGACGCGAAAAAACCGGGGACTTTACAATCGCATTACGCGCGACCACAAAGGATCTTGCTCGACCGCAAGATTGCTAGGAAGTCTGGTTCCACATGGAACCTTTTCAAATTTTTCGCGGTGACTCTACTCGACTCGAGCGATTCCATTATTTTACGAATTATTAATCGGAATTGTAAAAATCGCGAGCAACATTTGTATTGATTTAATTTTCTGGCCCTCTCCAGGGCCCATGAGCTAGGCCTTCTCTAGGGCCTAGAATCTCATTGGCAAGTCTAAGCTGAAAATTGAAGCTAAGCGAAAATTTGACTCTACTTTCGCGATAAAAAAGCAATTAGAGCACCGGTGCTCTGGACGAGGTTTGTATGCGCAAAAAATTGGATCTACTTTCGCGAAGAAAATTCAACTGGAGCTGCGGTGCTCTGAACAAATCTTAGATACGCAAAAATTTGACTCCAAATTCGCGGTAATGCTACTCTAAATAAGAGCCGCGGGGCTCATAAAAATATGTAGATGGACGCGAAGAAAGCGGGGACTCTACAATCGCATTATGCGCGACCACAAAGGATCTTGCTAGACTGCAAGATTGCTAGGAAGTCTGGTTCCACTAGGGACTTTCTCAAATTTTTCGCGGTGACTCTACTCGACTCGATCAATTAGATTATTTTACGAATTATTAATCGAAATTGGAAAAATCGCGAGCAACTGTTGTATTGATTTAATTTTCTGATTTTAAAACAGACACATGCATGTCACTATCTACAAATACCTTTTATGGTCAGTTCATTGAATTCTGCTCTTTCCAACTTATGCGCAGGGGTTAGGGACCGATTTCATATAATTAGCATTCGTTTTAAGAACATTTCTGCAATATTTCGTAAATATGGTTTAGAAAAGAGCCACGTCATGAGGCTACTGCCTAGACGCCCTAGAGGCCTAGACCATATTCGCGAAATATTGCATAAGTGTTCTCGAAATGAATACCGACCATGTGAAATGGGCCCCTGCATGTCGCGCATTTGTGTTGGAACGGCCAGAATCTAAAGAGCTGGCTACGCTACGTTTTCTACAGAAACCATTATGTTCTATTGCGTGCACCCACATTCAAAGAGTTATAAAGTGACTCACCGTTCGCTGTCATCAAGAGTACTGCATCTCTGCAAACTCGTAACCCCTGACCGGCAACCCTGAGACCAGCAGCCCTCTGACCAGCAGCCCTCAGCTCAGCACCCCTTTAGCCCTCAGCCCAGCAGCTCCAGTTGGACTCGTGCATGACTCTACTTTCGCGGTGAAAAGGCTATTAGAGCACCGGAGCTCTCGACTAATTTTACTTGCGCAAAAACACTGACTCTACGATCGCATTACGAGCGATCACAAAAACTATTACTGAAACAGACAATTTGTATTTAAACAAGTTCCAAAAAATTTGCTTTAATTTCCAGGCAGCCGCATGGAGCGCCACGTAATTCGGACATTCAGAAAAATTTCGAGCAGCCACATTGGGCGCTTAATGATTTTAAAGATTGATAGAAAAAAGGAGTGCCCCTTTGGGTGCCTAATACTTTTCAATTGTAATGAGAAAAGAAAGGGTAGCCTCTATGGACGCTTAACGATTCTCAAGACTGATAGAAACAAGCAGTGGCACCTTTGAGCGTTTAATACTTTTCAATTTTAATGAAAAAGAAAAGAAAACGGCAGCCACTATGGGCGCCTAGTAACAAGACGGAAGAAAAGCAGCCTCTTTGGGCGCATATTAATTCCGAATTGTAAGGTGAAAACAGCAGCCTCGTCAGGCGCTAATGGCATGCAATGCCAAAAAAATGTTCCAATCTTACTCTACAATGTTAGTAAAGCTTAACCCAGATCTAATTCCACCCTGAGGCCGCCAACGAAATTCTGAGTAAATCTCCTTAGAGTAGTATTACCGCGAATTTGGAGTCAAATTTTTACGTATCTACGGTGCAGGGTGAAACTAATCTTAAGAGAAAGCAAAAGCAAATACAAAAGGTGTCACTCTCGACAAGCAAGCGCACCTCTACCCTTAAGGGGTTAGGACACAGTAACGGGCCAAAGAAGCAGACGATTTTTAGACGACGATAATAAGAAAAGTAAACGATCGATTAATATAAGGTTTTGTGTTATAGTTCACTATATTATGAACTATAAGAAAAGCTTATAATGTTTACAAAATAGCATTTGTATGCCGTGCAATGTCTCCATTTAAACTGTTCGTTTTTTTTTCGGATGGCCAACTGGTGGGCCGGATACCAGGAAATCGGATGAACTGAATCAAAAACCCCAAAAATGTCATAAACTATAATATATTTCCTAGGCATTGACGATCCAACATTTCAAATTTTTTAATTATTGTACAAAATATAAACGTTGATCATTATTTTTCAAACATCGGCCATTTTGTCAATTTTCGCAAAAATTGAAATGTTGGATCGTCAATGCCTAGGAAATATATTATAGTTTATGACATTTTTGGGGTTTTTGATTCAGTTCATCCGATTTCCTGGTATCCGGCCCACCAGTTGGCCATCCGAAAAAAAAGGACAGTTTAAATGGAGACATTGCACGGCATACAAATGCTATTTTGTAAATATTATAAGCTTTTCTAATAGTTCATAATATAGTGAACTAAACCACAAAACCTTATATTAATCGATCGGTTACTTTTCTTATTATCGTCGTCTAAAAATCGTCAGCTTTTTTGGCCCGTTACTGTGTCCTAACCCCTTAAATTTAGCCTTTCGCACTCTTTACAATGGGCCCCGGTGGCATAATCTATTGCAAATATGCACTTGCGTAATCTCGAGGGATATGCGAAAGCTAAGAATCTCCCGATTGAGATTGCAAAGAAGACAAAACGACCGAAAGGACCGAAAGATGCGACGCGAACATTCACCGTCGATGCACCGAATTTTCGAATCGAAATCAGAGATCGAAGGCGAATTGTATTTCTAGAAGAGTGCATTTCACACTCTTATATTTAAAAAGAACGAGGCGGAACACAGAAGCTTATCGTTCGAAGTACGCAAGTGCATTTTTGAATAGATGTCCAGACCGAACCAAGCTCACCGAATAAATTGGTTTGGCTCGATCTGGACGCTTAAACTAGATCGTAGGCTTTAGCTTGATTCCGTTTCGCAAGTCGCAATGCTCGGGAAACGTTACCAAGGAGCCGAGCACACCAACGCGGAGGTACCTACGAAAGTGACCCATTTCTACGAAATATTTCTGGTCCACATTCGACCAATGCTTTGTGCATTTTTGAAAATTTGGAAAAATCTTACGACTAAAGTTCTTAAACTAAAACTTATTGCTAGGCTGATTTAAATATTTTAAGGAGTGAGAAAAATAGAAGTAGCGAACACAGTGACCAAGTAGTACCAATAGCATCTGTCACTCGAAGTTATTTTTATTTATATGAGAAAGAGCTTCAAGTTATATAGTTGAAAATCCTTAAGAAATTAATGCTTTCCATTCTCGTTTTATTAAGAGAATCTAATGACTCGAATGTAATTAAACTTGAGAAGTGTGACTCGTATTCAAAGCATCAAGCTTTGATTATAAAATTCAAGAAAGATAATTTGGAATATTTAAAACGCGATATTAGAATTTTGACGTCGAATTTGAAATTTATTGCTTTTGTCTGTATTAAACATTTGGAAGCACGCGCGTTAATGTTACTGTTCACGAAAACTAAATACGTATTCGTGATCACTGTGCTCGCTGCAGCAATCATTCGTTCAATAGCATGCAGAAAAATTGAGAAAATTAAAATGTACCACTCACCCATTATAGAACACAGTCTCACTGCTATCCATGCAGACAGGAAGCTTCTTCAGCAGCTTCAGAGACCAAGCTCAGTAGTACCGAATAGAATGTATCACACACAAAAATGTCACTTTAATTTCACGATCAAAAAGCAATTTGAGCACCGGTGCTGAGTCTTAACTAGTTCAAGATGCGTAAAAATACTGACTCCACACTCGCGTTGACAATACTAAAACGCACAGCCATCTCATGTTTTTAAATACAAAGCACTGCAAATTTTTAAATGTACCGAAGCAGTGGGTCAAGAAGTCTCCTAATACTGAGTGAAATGCAGTAGAATCTTGTTAATTGACCTCCCACATGGTCCAGTAATCGATGAAATTAATTTAGGAATCGATATATCACGAAATAATATGCTCGCACGTTCACTGAGTTCCGATCACTCTCGCGTGTAAAGTTGAACTGGCAGGTGTTATCGTTCGGCGATGACGCGCGACTTTGGCAGAGGTCGTGTTGTCGTTCTGTCTCGCTCCAACGACTCCCAGTTAAGGGGTCATATATATATATATATATATATACGTTCCTCGGCGCAGAAACGTGGTCAATGTTTGGTAGTAATTTAGGGATAAAGTATAAGCCCGATTGGTTTAATTCTTTCTGTGTTTTATAGGTATACGTTTATAGATTATAAAACATGTATGAGAATTGGAAAATTTTTAAAAATGTGGCGTTCGTGGGCAGTGGCGTAGAACATGTTTTCTGGCGCCGCCCAAAACGGTGGGCATGATTCAGTCCGTACGAGTGGTCCGAAACAAAAATCACCGATTTTTTAACAATTTTGGGGATCATAGTTATCGGGTGACGTCGCCATTTTTCGAAAAAAAATTGCGAAAATGGTTATACTTTGAAGAAAAGGATCGTGATTTTCGCTATAAAAGTCGTACGTTTTTGCTTGTTATTAAAAAATAGTTGAATTTAATTGAAAAATCTCAACGTCACCCGATAACGAATCTTATGTAGAATATGTGTGGAAACAATGAAGTTAATCGGATGAACGGTGAAGCAATTATCATGCCCACCGTCTTGGAAAATGATGCTTTGAGAAAAACCGACATTTTTATAAATTTTCCAATTCTCATGTCTGAGGTATATAACCATAAGTATATAGACATATACCTATAAAACACAAAAGGAATTAAACCAATCGGATTAATATTTTATCCCTGAATCATTCGCAAACAGTGACCACGATTTAGAGCTAAGAAACGTATATAACCCCTTAAAAAAGTAACTCGATTTGCAGTTGCATCATGCAACATTCTGCGAGGCTTTCAAGAATTAGATTTTACTGTAAATTTCAATATCGACAGTAAACTAATACTCGGGGCAAATAGAATCCAATTATTATTACTTTACTAGAATGATTAAACAGTGCATTAGTAACTTGCGGGAATATCAGTAGCAGCGTGAATTTTTAATACTTTTCGGCGTACGATACGTGAAAGAGTTCTACTGCATGCAAAGTACTAATAAATAATGTCATCTTGTAATTTATAGCTTACATGGGATTTGAAGAAATACCATTTTTGCGCACCATAATGTCTTGATCCGCGAAATGGATTTTCGCAGAGAAATCCGCGTGAGTCGTTGACTGGCCGAGTCAAAGAATATAGCGTAGAAAAATCCTGCCTTCAAACAAGTTACACGTATACAAGCACGCACACACTTTTCAGCATTTCAACACATTTCAGAGTAGTTGGCAAGTTGGACGCTGTTCGTGAGCAGATGTCACTACATTAAGTCCTCAAAATATGGGTCGGTAACACAGTTTCGGTGGCGACACGAACATCCATAAGGTGATAGGTCTATCCTATACCTCGTCTGTGACTCAGCTATACTTCACCAGTCGCCAGATGGCTATATTATTGTTCGCTATAATTTTATTTATATAATAAAACATTCTATCATAACTTCTTTCGACTAAGTAACAATCTATATAAATAAATTACACTGACAGTCGCAGTATTGAATATTCATAGATGCTCATCAAGCAATACCGAATTTATGAATCGCGAGATTCACATGTGGACGCAAAACACTCTACGTTGTTTACATACAAATGGAATTGCGTTTAGTATCATGTGTGAGAAACAAATATTCAATTTCTCAGTCAACATGCCCAATATTATAAACACGTGAAAACCAATAGTATCCAACATTTAATAACACAGATTGTGATATTGAACAAAAAGAGAAGAAGAACTAAGATTCCAAAATGGGTATTCCAGGTTTAACGACTTTCATAAATAATCGTTCGGATCGTTATTTGGAATATTATGAACTGCACGATACATATTTGGTAATAGACGGTAACAGCATCGGTTGTCAAATATATACTTTGTACACAAAGTGCAATTGCGCGTTCGGTGGCGATTATGACAAGTACGCGCAATGCGTGTCCGATTTCTTTGATGACCTATTAAAATGCAACATAACACCGCTGGTTTTGATCGACGGTGGTTGCGAAGATAAGAAACTGCAGACAGTCATAAAAAGAACCAAAGAGAAGATTCGCATAGCCTCTTCTTTCAGCCCCTCCAATCAGAAAATGCAATTCTTTCCATTGATAAACAAGGAAGTTTTGAAGGACGTTATGATGGAGAAAAATATTCGACACGTGCAATGCTTATTCGAAGCCGACAACGCCATAGCCGCCGTAGCAAGGATATTGAATTGCCCCGTGCTCAGTTACGATTCAGACTTCTACGTTTATGGAACGCTATATGTACCGTTCAATACGTTGGACAATTCCATAGTGAAGCGTCCGAATGGACAAGGTTACATGAAGCGTTGTAAAGTCTATCGAGTCGAGAATCTACTGAATTCGTTCAGGGGCTTGGATCAATCCATGTTGCCGCTAGCTGCGATATTATTGGGAAACGACTACATAGAGCAGGGAACGTTTAAGAACTTCTTCCGGCACTTGAAATTGAGCGGAATAACGAGAAGGAGATATAATCAGCAGCAATGTCGTATAGAAGCAACGCTTATTTGGTTGAGTAAATATACTCTGGAGAAAGCTATCATTGGTATTCTGTGTAGATTACCAAAGTCAGAGAGGCAAAGAATATTAAATATAATAGAGACGAATATAAATGTTTATACAAACGCGTCTGCGCAAATACTCGTTCCATTGGGTTTCCCAAGAGAGTACGTCGCTCGAGTAGCTACGCACTCTGTGAACAGAGTTTTTAAATTCGACGGGGACGTAAATAACTTGACGTACATCGAAGAGACCTGCGACAGAGGGGACAGCGAGACGAGCGAGGAGGAAGACGAAGAAGATTCAAAAGTAATGAACATCATCAAAGAGTCGGAAGGTTCCGATAACGAACTGGTTAATAATTTGCCTGTATGGTTTGTAAACGACTTTCTCATGGGCAGATATCCTTCATACTTCATGGATCTAATAGTGCGACGCTTATATGTTTGTCCGGTACAAGTGGAGGATCATTGTCGCCCTTCGAGCATTGTAATCAGCTTGAAAATTATCAGCGTTATATATGGACTACTGAAATCGAGCATCGGCGACGAGGCAGTTTCTATGAACTACATGATTAGAGATTGCGATAAAATCACACGCTGTACGCTAGATAGTGCAGATACTATATTCTCTTGTAAACTTCCAGCTTTATCCAATCTCAGAGAGATTCCATTAACGATTAGAAGGGAAATTTTAAACAACACCTTAGGAATCGAGGAGGAACAATGCATAAACGAACTTCCACTGGAGTGGATGTTATACGTTGCTTGCGCTAAGTATTGGATAGAACAACAAGAGCCACGCGAGTCACGTAAATGTTACGTGTATGCTGTATTCGTCTGTATGTTGTTCAATACGATAGACTCGAGGATTGGGAAACACAGACTTATGCGCAGCTTTCAGACTAAGAATGGCCGCTTGATCGAGACTGTGCAGGAGAAAAGGAAAGCGTGCAATTACAATCCATGCTATTCAATGACCGTCAAGCTTATCGAAGCCTGCAACGAGATTGACACAGACGATTGCTTGCTCGCAGCGCCTTTCTTTATATCCCATTTCGAGGTTAACCAAAAATTATGTGGAAACCCAAAGAAATTTAACAGATCTATCATTCATACATTCGCAGAATTTCAAAATTGCTTGAGACACGTTATGCATCTGAATGCGCTCTTAGGATACCCTTATCCGCAGATTAAGGTCGCTAATTTATTCAATGGCACTCTGTTGTACAACCTGTGCAATAATTTTAAAACTCGCAACGACATCGATCAATACATAAATACTGTTTTCAAGAATTCTCCAAGCCTTCTGAGGCTGTTCAATATACTTCTGTCGAAAGTAACGCCTCTTTTTGAATCTTCGCTTCAAAGCGACGCTAATTCCCACAGAAAACGGAGAAAAAAGTACAAAAGTAAAACAATGTCAGTCGGAAACGAATAAGGAAGCGACACGGAATATTTTACTGCGGACGATAGTCTGCAGGACTCGAGATTTTACGAGGCAAATAATCCTTTCTCTTTGCTCAACTCTACACAATAGCAGAGGGTATTTTACGATCGGTAGAAAAGTTTATTTAAACTTGCTACTTAAATCGTGTACATTCGTGTACATATTTATTTAGTAAAATCTGTAATTATAGGAGATCTATGAAATAAGGGTGTACTAACTGTGTACAAAGGCATTGTTCTCCATGAAAATTTGTATCATTTACTTTCGCTGCGGTCGACATATCTTCTGCTCTTTTTTAGAGTCGGTCGTCTGTTACCTTGCCCTCTGTTCCGTGAAACACGCGATTTATTGTGCTACGCAGGCGAATAATGAATATTGACGATTGTAAACATATCATAAAAAGTTCAATCACGAAATCCATAATTACATTGTACTTCTCCCAGAACGCTCTAAATGCTCTTTCAAGCCTGTTCGCTTCCTGGCGCAGGGTAGGCAGGCAATATGCATTTTCTCCATGTCTTATTAGTAAACCAACGCGCACAGCGCAGTCCAGTTTTTTATTTAACTCTTCGTTAAACGTTTTTATGTTGCTGTCGACTGGGTAACTGCGACGCAGGTAATCACCGATGAGATTTGAATTTACATAAACTTTACAGAGCAGCAATTTCTTGACTGCTGCACGGATCATTTGCGGCGTTACTGGAATATGGCCCGTATCTAATACAATTTTATATATTATTTCGTGTGACGTGTGCTAAGAGTATCATCGATATGCGACAAGACGATCTTTGATATGTAAATCTATGCAAGAAACTTATAATAAACGTCTTACGTGAATCGTACGAACCGTCATTGTTAACGTCCGCGTTACACTTTGTGGTATAAGAATTAAAATTCCTCCTGTGTGGACATTCTTCGTCCGAGCACATTATTTCTTTCTTTTTAGAACGAAAGGTCCGTTTTACGGATGGTTTTAAGATTAAAGATGACCACTAGAAAGTGTCGAGAGTATGAATTTTTTTTTGTAAAATTTGGAGCCGAATGTACCAAACGTGTCGTTTTATCGGAGAAAAGAGTTGCACGCTGTTTTCAAATGTTATTTATTTGTCATGGTATTATATATGTATATATACATATGTATGTATATTACTTACAATACTTGTCTGCACTTAGTGTAAATAATTAACCGAAATGATATAAACATTTAAAAAGATATATACATGTTAATAGAGCTGCGATGCAATGCATTGACCATTTATATAATCTTTTTAATTTATATGAAATATTTATATCTAGAATTTGTAACATATTTCAGTAACTATCTATTCCCTGCAATTTTACTTCCGACTGACGGTCTCAGCGAATTGCATATCATTAAACAGATATGCAGTGAAAAAAACTATGACGAACAAACAAGGATTCGTAAACGATTATTGGAGGAAACTAATAACGTAAACACCGTAAACTATGAAACGATTAATAAGATCACGGGGCATTTTAAAACAGTTATAACATTGCGATCCATAACGAGAGGAAGTGGTAAGACTTAAATTAATTAGATTAGAAAAATATCAGGTACTCTACGGAAATTATTTTGGATTATGGTGAACATTACGAGGAATAATGTTTCGATAACATCACATAGGAAATGTAATAAAAGCTGACAATGCGCTTCTTTGTATTCCTAACTCTATTTGGATTAATTCTAATCCTCTGACCCTTTTCAATCGCTTATAAATATAAATTATAATTAGACATCTCGAAGGAAGAATAGGTGTTAAGAGTAATATAAACGAAATTCTATCGTAATAATCTTTGTGCAGAATGAGAGATACATTAATTAAGAAGGCCGTGTTTCATGATTCCGAATGAAATTTACTGGATCCGCTAATTTATAATTGTAAAAAGCCATACATCAAAATTCATTAATCTACACTTTGTATGACGATAGCAAAAAACTTATACGTGTATATTTTTACCCCAATAATGACTTAAATACGCTAATTGCAGTGTCCTAAGTGGCGCGAAATACATACTTGACGTAAATAGAGATTTCCAACGATTAAGGAATGTTTTATCACCATTTAACGTGTTGAAAAAAAATTCGAAATGTAATGTTAAATAAGGACAGAAGAAATTAGATTTGTTGATAATTATTAGTCGCTAATAAGTTTGTATAATATTCGTAGTGACTTTCTGTTACCAGTGAAAAATATACTTATTTATTAATGCACGTATATCGCATGCACGGAGGAACGAATAATTGCGATTAGAAAAGATTTACGATTAAAATACAACATTATGGAAACAGTAAATTAAAGCATCCAGCGTATCTCGTGTGCTAATGTAAAAGATTCGAACAGAATACTTGATTCGATGCACAATCGCTAATATAAATTGTATATTCTTTTGCTCGGCAAAATTCAATCGTGCTATAAGCTCTCTATCAAAATTTTGGACGTAATTTTGTATTGAATAGTCGATGTTAATATTTGTCCCTTATTTCATTATCAATTATCTAATCAATAACAATAGCGATAACCAGCTATGTAGTAATATTCCCAAGTTACGATTTCTTAGGTAATTATTGTAAAATTTATATTACATTTAACTCGGAACTGCAATTAGCCCTTCTCCATTCACAGTTATCGTAGTTCAGCATAACATAATTAAATTTATAATAACGTATGTTGCTATATCTTTACAATAATCTTATGTGTTATCATTACACTTCACTATTGAGCGATTGCAGTAAGGACTACAACATCATTAAGAACTTTGAATAAATACCATAATCTGTGCACTATCGCATAAAATATTATGTACATGATAAACTCAAAGAAATTGCCAATCCAATCCCTTCTACTTTTCTACCGTTCAACTTTTTTGAGATTAATTTAACGAGCCGACTAATCGTAAGAGAAGTTTCTCTTACCAATCGCTAGAAAACTAACACCACAACTGTGAATTCGAACGGAACGTTATCCCTAAAAAGCAATAACTAAAGTTTTTAAATACTATAAATAAAGTAAGATTGCACTGTGATTACAGATATTCCATAAAATCTCTGAATTCTTTATTCTATTCTTTAGCAATATTCTACCAAAAAACAACGTACTTTATTGCCTCCACCGGAAACGCGTGTAAACTGGGCACCTAAGTCTTAGGAACTCCCCAAATCTTTTAAGGCTTCTCAGATAAAAGCTGACAATTCGAATCGAGAGAAGATAAATAATATTCGCGCTATAAAATATCCGCTGCGGTCTCACCTTGTTAATTCAACCTCCGCTGGGCTCTTCGTTCCATATTTTTACGAAGTATTGTACAGAAAAGACGATTACAATAACAAGAATCGTGTCTATGAAGCTCTTCAACATACTTATACTATGATGCTGGTCACCCTGCTCCCTTTGCTTTCTGGCGAGCTGCTCTATTACGTGTTGTATGCGATTCAGCTTGTCCCCGTACTCGAACATTTGACGCTCTACTTCCTTAATAATGTCTATTATTCTAGAAGAAAAACGAAGCATCTCCTGTAAATGCTGTTACGAGAGATTGTTACTAGCCAATGCTACAAGCCCCACCTTGCTGTAGAGCGCTTTCTTTTGCCCACCGACTGACTAGAATCCGAGTGTACCTCTGCGGACGAACTCCCAGAATCGTGAACCGTCTCTGTTAACGGTAAATTGTTCGACAATTGTCTTTTCGAAGACTTCAATACAGAGAGCGAAGAACGAGATTCGGCTTGAAGAAGCGGAATCTGTAATGCAAGAACACAATTCCCTGGGTCAATAATTCTTTAACTTCACGAGTACGTGAAACACGAGCGTGCATTCTGTTTTCCATTACTGTATAGTGATTATACATTTCTGTTACTATTACTAGAACAAGCTAATCGACCGCTAATATAAATGGATTTTAATAGTTTGCATATCCATTCCCTTATAAATTAATAAATAAGAATATTAACAGTTCCGCCAGTAAAATAAAACGCTGAGAATGTTACAGAAAGAATGTAATATCTTTGGTGACATATACCTGAACACGAAGTGTTTGACTTCTCTACTGCGGACGTTAAAAGCAAGATGTATAACCATAGATATAATATTAACTCTATAAAAAATGCAAGAAGAAAAATGAACGTCAGTAAGCGTATAATGTTTTGTTAAATGATACAAAGTTTATTGAGACTCCCAATAGACTCGTATTCGAGTCTATTGGATACTATAAACAGCGAGATAGTAAATCATGCATAATAAGTATTATTTTTTTAGCATGCAGTTAAGCGATTCAGTGAAACGGTTTCAGTACTTTTAGTGCATACGCGTATGTTCGATACAAACATGCATCTTGCCAATTAGCTTCCTCATTCTTGTACCTGTGATTGTGGGTCGGTCGAAACTATACTACCAGTGCGCATAATCGGCGTCTTGTGCCTAGTTTTCGTACGAACGATATAATCCTGTTCGTACTGCACCACGTCGTTTCTAGGATCCCACGGTCGAACATCTGCATGTCGATATACCCAATTACCCGTTATAATGTCCTAGCGACGGAAAATAGTGTTAACAAAAAAAAACCCTTGGCTCTTCCGTGAGATCTAAAAATCTCAATCTAACGTCTCCCATCATTTCCCACCTGGACGAAATATTTGGGGATCCATTCCTGCCCCTTAATTTTCCGTTCCTTAGCACGGTCCCTCTGGGCTTCCTCCAAATGGGTCTTCGCCTCCGTGGCGGCGACTTGATCGTCTCGATTGATCGCTTGCGTAACGTCGTACCACAATTTCTCGCTCTCCCACGGTCCTTGATGCTCCAGAGGTACGGTGTACTTCTTCAATCTCTTTTTACGCACTTCCGGAGTCGGATTGAAGAATACGGTTTCTTGCTGTAAGATTAATTAGTGGAGTGTTAATTGAAGTTATCGTGGAAAACGTGGAAGGTACTCAGGGCCGCCTTTATAAATGGGCTATAGCCTAGGGGCGCCCGTGATCCAAGGGCGTTTAAGAATCAAATATGTTGAAATGCTCTTTTCTCTTCAATTGCGAAGACAAAAATTTCTATTGTTTTTGTTCGTGTTTGTCTTAGTCGAGAGCCGGGGTTGTGATTTACTGCCTTGCACCGATTGAGAAGAAATTACACCCTCGGGGGCTAGAGCGCCAAAATTGTTTAGCCCAGAGCGTCAAATTTGTTAAGACGACCCTGGCGGTAGTTTTATTCTACGTACCCCCGCCCTCTTATCAGTAATCACAATCTGACCGTCCCAATACCCCGACACGCTAGCTAGAGTTTCCTTGCCAAGACGTATTGCTCCTACGACTTGATTCATTTGTTCTGCGCCACCTAGGAACGGCTGCGAAAGAGGTGGAAAATTATTTCTCCATTTAGAAACTTCGATTCCAGACGAACGTGGTAAGTTACCTTGAGTTTGAAATCCAATTCGGCATGGTAACCCGTTTTCTCGCAGTTTATATGAACCTTTCCACCCAGCTCCATGGACAACGTACCCATAAGAATACCTTTACAATAAGCGTAAGGTACAGTCATGGTATAATCTTCTCCTCTGGGTAACATCGTCAATATCGCAACGCCGTCCAAAACCGCCGATGTCGAATTTCCTAAGAAAAATGATTCTCAGAGTATAGCTATCCGATATTTCTCGCGCGTGCTATTATTTACGATGCTAGGTTTAAAGTCCGCCGAGGCTCGCCTTTTATCCGCTTACCATAAAACTTGGACTTGGCAATAATCGTAGCGCTAATAGTAAATCCATCTTGTCGGTTTGTTACGTAAAATCCTGATATAGGTGGGTGATGAGACAGCTATGGAAACGTGATACAAGCGGTTTAAAGAATCTTTAAAACAGAATCACTTACAGCTGTATGCATGAAAAATGATGGAACTGCATGGAATGTAAGAAATCATACTTGTTCGGCTATATAGAAAGTTCTAGAACCATTAGAATGCTGCCAATAGCAGCGGAACGTTTCCCCCAAAAGCGGGTTATACGGTTTTTTCAAGCCCTGAGGTTTCTTGTAGAAACCGGACAAATACCACTTAACGACGCCTTTCATGCGTGTAAATGCATCATCTTCCGCTACTGCTCTGTAAACGCAAAATATAAAGCATATACATGCTTAATTGTACGTATATATTCGCCAGGGTCTATGAAGAATTTATATTTACCGGGATAACAAGTCCGCGTGGTAATAGGAGTCAGCCAGCTTCTCTAAGAACGAACGGGGTTCCAGGATGAAGGTCGGCAGGACCACTTTCGACAGATCCATGCCCGGTCGAACTTGCTTCATCAGGAACCATATTAAAGACTTCTGCTCATCCTGTAATTCTGCCACCACTTCCCCAGTCTACATCGCGATTTAAACGTACAGATGTTTTACACAGGCTAGTTTCAACCGTAAACTTAATGCGCAAGGTAGTGCGATTTGTCTTACCGCTCCGAGAACTTCGTTCTCATTGGCAACATACGGAGTCTCGTCGATCGTCTCGGGTTGATCCTCTTTGGCCGATCCTTCGGACTCGCTGTCAGAGGCACTGATCTCTGCGTCAGCTACGGCTCCGTTCTCTGGTTGGCTAATGTCGTCCAAGTCTGTGTGTGAGGAGTGCAGAGGATCTAGCGTTACTACTTGTGGGTTGTCGTACTGAAGGACATGTATAGAAGGGACAGTCATGCGTCGCGTGGAGGATGGAATAAGTTTGGAGGCACTAGATTCGAAATCGGAGACAGAATAAACATCGCCGTCCCCAAACGCTCCCACAGAACTCGAGAGGGTGATAATCTCTGTGTCTGTGGCGGGGGACTTGTCGCGGAATTGCTTGTCCCAATAGGCAACCGCATGGTACAACTGTTGAAACATTGGAGTCGGCGAGGGACAAACACTTTTGGGATCATCTGTCGTAGAAAGTGAGAATGGCTGCGGGCATGAGAGCAAACGTCTCTGAGGTGTGGTAGGTGATCGGGGAGCATAATTAGACAAATATACTGCGGGGTATTAAAAGCATGTGTTCGAGGTGACGAGATGCGAGGGAGGGGATAATAATGGTATGATTAATATCGATAATCTCTATGAACGGAACTTAGCTAATTATGCTTCAGAATGTAATCCTTAGTCTTTTCATTCTACTCGTCTGTACAGTGTACGTGCATATGTATAAGAGAGGAGTCTTTGGAAGTAGATACATTTAAGCCTGACGATATAATTTCTTTTAAGCAAATCATATAAAGGAAAGAGAACAGTTGAACGTAAGTTTGAGATTGCGCTTATCGAGTGGAATATACATCGCGCAAAGCGTTACTTTGCGATAGTTACCGTGATCATCGAAATGCTTTTCGTAATCCGCTTCGCTCCATTGGGTCTCGTGAGTTGTCGTAGTATCGTGCGGCAGAGCACGTGGTATCGCGCTTGTCGAACGTACAATTAGAGAGGAACAACGCAACGACAATTCAAGCGCGTCTAACCAGCATTTACCAGCTGCCTGCGAAGGAGCTCTGAAGATCAAGTAAGAAGTTGGCAGGGGTTGCACGACAGCACCTGAAGGAAATACATTTGCATAAAAGTATTGGATCGCATGTTTAATTTATAAGGAATTTCTTATTTACCGATAGCCTCTTTCTCGGGACCTCTTGGAGCCCATATCGATTGTTCCAAGGGATGAAACAATTTGAAACAGAAGCCGTCCTTTTTACTCGGGCGCTCTATTACTTGACACGTATTAAGCAACACCGTTCCCACCCAATGATTACTCTGCAATGATCGGTGTGGCGGTAATGTTGAACGATACAGTATATTTAATCAAGATAATATAGATAAGCACCTTCGTTTTCGGGCTTTTGTACAGCAACAGCAACCCAGGCTTCAAAATGCACCAGAGCTTTGTCCAACTCTTCAACGTACCGCGAACTTTCAGCCAGTCGCTCATCACGATCACGGTCGGGTCCTTAAATGAACTTAAGAGTTCATTGGCGACTCTCTTCTTTTCCATTCGATAATTCTTCCGCTGAGCCTTGTACGATTCTTTCCGCGTTAATTTGCAAGAATCCATGGACTGAAAGTTACGCGCAGATAAGAACGAATCTGTTCAAATATTTTATGAAACCAAGTTAAATACTTCGAGGCCCAATTGCCTACCTTATCAGATGCATTATCTGTCTTTTGATTAGCTTCCCCCATTGCAGGCAGTCCTATAACAAATAAATTACAGGGATTATTGTATCGGGCACCGTTCGATTAACATTACCCAAATGCACAACCACAGCTACATTCACGGAACTGACCACTGTTAATATATCAAGGGAAGTTACCGAGGGAGGCATTAATTATTTATTAATGCTACGTTGTGTCGATAGATTTTATACTTATAAAATTTCAGATAATCTTTCAAACGAACTCAATATAATTTGTTTCTTAATGATTCGATGTTGATTCATCGTTGGTACAAGGAAATTCCTAGCAGCTTCTCTGCGTTAGAATGTGTTATGTAAGGCGATTAAACTATGTGAACGAGAAGATTTACTAGAAATTGATAAATGACATTGTGAATTGTAGTGCGAGATCATGTATTAAAACTGCCACTGATTTGGTCCAGCAATTTTTTGGTAAAACTTCTTGCGAAACGTGATAGGCGCCGATATTTACAATTGGTTAAAACTAGAAGCCTTAAAAAGGATCCAGCATGTAACATTCGCATAACAAACTTTGAGAGTTCAGTCTCTGCGTTTTTATAAAGAAAGAAACTTATATCGTCCTATAAGAAAGCGCATAGTTAGAGACTTGTAGAATCTTTAAAACCAAGATGCACAATTCATTTGTTACAAAGTATACAATACAAACTCTGTACTTTAGACAATATTATTGTATGTTAACGAAAGATTCATTAGCATAGTTAGCATTTTGTAATTCTTGATTACCGGTGTTTTTTATATCTGTATGAAGAATATACTTCGTATGGTATACCGATTTAACTTTACAAATTAATATCGTAAATTCAAGAGAAATAATATACAAAACGATACGTTCTTTTCACACAGTGTCTATGAACCATAAACTGTATATATAATAATTATAACAAGGTAGTATTCATTTACTTATAGTTAGTATTTATAAAAATCTATTTAGAGCGAATTCCCAAATCGCCCGTGATTTTCATTAAGCTAGGTTTTCCCGGACGCATCGTCAAGAATTTCAAAGTCGATTTTCTCGAAAATGAAGCGCAATAACAAAAAATTTTATTCATTTTTCTCGACTTATTTACTTGTTACAAATCGAAAAGAAAGAGTAACTTTTTTTCATATCGCCCTTCATTTTCGAGAAAATCGACTTTGAAATGCTTGATGTTGCTTCTAGTCGCGTACAGGAAAACTTAGCTCAATGAAAATCACGGGCGATTTGGGAAATGGAATTCGCCCATAATAGGAATATTTAAGATTCTCATCCAAAGAGGACTATACAATGTATACAGACTACACTATAGAGATTATAGATTGCAATATTTATATGCATAATATATAGACAAACGTTGTAAGCCAAAGGAGAAACAAAAGAATGCAGTTTCTTACAGCTGATCGACTGCTTAAACAGGTAGGGAGGTTTATTAATTCACACAGAATGTTAAAAAAGCACCTGGCCGAACTTCGAATTATCGCCCGTTATGATATTTAATGTAACTGTTTATTTATACCTGGAGATAGTGGAGGTGCAGCAGTTGTTAAATTTACACTTGTCGATAGGGACTCTGTCGATGGAAGTTTAGGTAATGTTGCAGATTGTACTTGACCACTGCTTCGTCGAAGTTGTTGATCCACTGGTTCTATATATTCAGTTTATTTTCAGTGACAGGTACTCAGGCTTATCGATAACTTTACAATAGTTCATGAAATTACATCTTTCAAGTATACACCTCTATCTTTAGAGACCACAAACTCTCTGAACTCTTTTACTATAAACTATTTAACGATTAACACAGAGAGAGAGAGTACTAAAAATTAAATACACCATATTGCATTCTAAAGTACACATTTGTGTTAGCGACACTAATCACGAACTGTTAATAACATTAATCCTCAAAGACAGAATTTGCAATAACGCAAAGTTACCTATACTACAGCTTTACGCTTCAATCGAATTCTTGGATCGCAAGAGCAGAAAATCTTTCGCATCAAGAAGTCTTTATACATAAGCATGCAGAATATATAACTTAACTACAAAGATTACATGCGCCATAAACAAAAATGCATAGTACTATCGTCGTGCGTCTCTTTACACTATAAATATTGGAAAATTCATTTTCAATCTAAATTAATCAGAAACACTACTAAAAACAATGAAGCAAATACAGGAATATCACGCTTATAGAAATTAAAGCATGCACTAAATACTCTACTTCTAAATATTATAAAATGCTTCGCACATTACGCATATCTAAAATTACTAGCGAATACAACACTTCGTAATTTACATAGAATACTCTTTAAACAAGCTCGTGAATAAATAAATATCACGCCGCATACTACAATATACTAAAGAGTGCAAAATGCGCTAACAGCGTGGATGTATTATGTTAATCTGATACATCCAATGAGAATACACAAAATGATATCGATGATGATTACATTTGAATGATAAATGCCACTGATTAAGTTGTAAATATTATTTCCAAGAGTACGTTAACAACACACAATGAGGAGACAACAAATTATTTAAAATGTGGAGACACTAATGCTATCGGTAATCTTGAAACAGAGTATTATACATATATATATTACACACATCTACTTATTGATTTCCACGATTCTAATACTGAGACTCACTACTGTACACACACAATCCATATTAATTAAGCCTACCTAGCTTACTCGGTAATGTACCACATCCACTGTCACTACTACCTTTAAACGATAATGATTTATGCCATCAATACTTTAATCAACAACCGTGAAAATTATTAAAAGAATATCCATCGCTAATAATACTCGATACACGTGAATATATATTAAAAAGTCTCTCCGAACGTTCAAGAAGCTACAGATAAGATCGAAAGTTATTAGCAGATAAATAAAGCTTCGACGAACCGTTACGTCGCGTGAACAATTATTCTTTATGTAGGTTCTCTTCGAAATTAGGTAGGCGACCATCGTACACGGGTCCTAATATACAATCAAAGTTCGTGTCTAATAATACGCTGCGATCGCTACCATTATTCGTCGAACGGTCTCCCTTTAAACTCGTACGAGATGTCCGTCTTTAATAACACGAAAACAACGATTGAAAGTAGCAGAATTTAATTTCCACTTACGGTTACTAAGAGATCTGCTAACGTTTGGCGGTGTCATGGTTTTGAAGGTGTCGGTGGAGCTTCCGACGGACATAGAATGAGTTTCTGGCTGAGATCGTTGATCGCCGCCGGGTACCACGATCGGTTGGGAACTCATTATGGATCTATCGAACATCGAAACAGTAGAGATTTCAATAATTACATCGAATCAGTCGCTACAACAGCGAACTGTGGAATCTCCACCTACGTGCGAAGAACAAATAAATGCACGAAATTAATATACGCATTACCCAACAGCGATTAATTACTACAATTAAACGAATGACATAAGTCACACCGCGGTTGGACGCAACGTGTAATGCGTGTCATTGCGAAGTGCCATGTAATGGCATTTAAATATCTGCGTGGCTGTGCATTTTACTGCTAACGATTCACGCTATGTGTTTTCGCGTGCGGCAGCAACCAGCGCGTAAATGAAACGAGCAGACGCGAAAGAATGAGAAAGATTTTAGCTATAACGTGCATACGAAGCTTGTAATCCTATCTGTTTCTCTCAACGTACTATAGAAATTGCAAAAAATCGATAACTTGACTGCATGAGCGGAACGATTCGATGCGAAGTGATAGGAAAAGAATACATTACATAAAGCATACGCGGACTCACCTGATTTCGGAACGGTTCGACCAGTCGATACTTTATATACCACGGTGATTAATTACGACGAGGTAGAGCTATTAAAAGGTGACGAACGAGGAAGCGAATGTTAAGTTGACCATTATGCACGATCCCGATATCCCGTGGTCCAACGCACTTTGCAGATCGTGCTACTTTTCACTGATGTAATTACAAACATTCGAAGCGAGAAAGCGAGCATAGACGGACGTCAGAAGCACGACGGCGCGAGCGCGAAGTCCGATGTTCCATTGATCACTTGCTGTTATAGCTTAACTATAAACATATGGACCCTGCCGAGTTATTAATTCACGACGAGAACGCGCCGCGTATAATAAAGCCGCTGGCGTGTCCTCGGTTATCAACATAAATAAACGTAGTAACAGAACGGGCGATAGGAGAGGTCTCTTCTTAAAGACAAACGCGAGCTTTTCCGCCGCGGAAACGAAGCAATTATTCCCATTAACCCGATCCAATCAAACCCATTATCCGATCTATTTATGAGATGTACTTCGCGATAACAGGGACCCGCTGTCCTATTCGAAAGAGCTGGGTGTATTTCATCGAGGGGCCGCGAGATATTCCGTGCGGCAAGAATTCTAGGAATTTGCGCGTGAATAATTGCCCGATGGATCGCGATCAGCGATGCAAGTGCGCAGTGTGCACGTACATTTCTCGACATTGTTTAAAAGAAAGAGTGCGCACGAACGAAAGCGAAAGGAAATGGATAGTTTTGCACGATTAATGGCACAGATTGGAAGAGCGGCGCGGACGGTCTGAATTATATCAATTGTTCGCTCGGGAGGACCACGATGCGAGCTTATTTACCGGAACTTATTAATATTGATGCCCATGTGTATCTTCGCGTGCACGTCGCACTAAATGGATGTAGATAAATGTGTAAATGTTACAGAAACCGGCTTTTACGTAATACACGATGTAACTGCTTAACACCGAGGTGTTGCGAATAAAATATCGAAACGACTCGTTGTAACGTTCAAAGCAGAACTAAAGCGAAATCCAAATGACACGCTATCTATATATTTTAGATTGAACATACTGACATTGGTTAGATATTGCGTCACAAGTGACGTCATTAGAAGCAGATACAAGCAGATAGCTCTTTGGACACTTTCCTAATGGAATAATTTAATGGATCGGATAAATTAACACGATCGGATACCCTTTTCACCGACGCGATAACAGATTTATGCAAGTTAACCGTTTATCTGTGGTTGTCGCGTTATCTGCTCGGAACATATCGATTCTAATCTATAGGGTCATAACACGCTCAGTTCAGTGAAGTGACTTCGCTGAAGTTAGTCTGTTTACTAACGCGTAGGAGAGACTACGAGCGTTCATTCACGTTTTGTTTAAACTCTACACAGTCGTTTTGTTGTAAATTGTTTGATTCAAGAGTGAATTGTAAAGTGACATAAGGTTGCGGAGATAATCGGATAAACGCAGGAACTTCGTTGCGGTTTACTATTACTTGGCGTTCGATTAGAAACGTAAAGGTTAGGGAATCATGAATCGTCATCCAAATCCAGACTATAAAACTCGCAGCGAGCCTCAAGTCGAATTGGAAAGCCAATTTATTTTGCGCCTACCACCGGTACGTTTATATTTCATTAAACACGTAATTGCGACTGAAATTATTTTATAGGTTATAAAGTTCGATAAGGGAATAACCGACTGTGTTAGAAATACAATGATGTTGATTTTAGGAACCGTCACGAGTTTTACGAGAAACTTTACGCACTGGTTTACCGTTAAAAGACAGACTCAGCATAAAACTGGAAAGTGATATGCGTTATGGTGAGGTTAGATTCGATCATTGGCTGCTACACACGAAGGTATGATTTACAAAGACGGTAACTGAATTCTTTCTGCTTCAACATTTTATATACAAAGGCATATTGCACGCACAGGTCGTCGACTTGCCAACGATCGTGGAGTCTTTGAAAACCATCGACAATAAAAGTTTCTACAAAACTGCCGATATATGTCAGGTAAGAGAAATTGCAACCGTAAAAGTTGAATCTGAATTATACGCAACATTTATTGTTTGCAGATGTTAATTTGCAAGGAAGAAGATGATCATACTACGACGGACGAGGAGTCTCCGGTGAGGCAAAAGAAAAAAGATCCAAATAAGGTAGACAAGAAGTTTCTATGGCCTCACGGCATAACACCTCCCGCTAAAAACGTGAGACGCAGGAGATTCAGGAAAACGTTGAAGAAGAAGTACGTGGAAGCTCCGGAAATCGAGAAGGAAGTGAAGCGTTTGTTGAGAGTGGACAACGACGCTGTTAACGTTAAGTGGGAGGTAATATGCGAAGACGAGGATCAAACGAAACCGAGTAAAGTATCCTCGTCCGGAACAGTGAAAACTAAGAGGGAAAGTATTAATGGTAATACTTCTCAAAGTCTCGATGTTGGTAAGTGGCACAAAGGATTAAACAATGGTAATTAGCGAATAAGGTACACGTTTTAAATTTTTACATCCTGGTTGTGTTTCACTGTAGCCGAGCACGATATATTCGGCGAGCCCGTGAGCGACAGCGAGGACGACGACGAAGAAGCGAACATAAACGTTATGGAACTGGACGAAAATAGTCGACTTTCAGCCGATAGTAGAGTCTCGGATTCTAATTCCATGCAAGCTACGTATTCCGAGAGGTCCATCAACAACACAACAACGAACAGCAATCTCGTTACGGAATTCAGCAAAGAGATGTTCCAGAGTGATAATAATTGTCAGACGGAGGGAGAGAAACCAGTGGATACAACGCCGACGAAAGTAGTGAAGCTGGAACAGTTCCACTCGGAATATATTATTCCAGACAGCTTCTCGGAATCGCCATCCGCGCCTGTTTCAAAAGGTATTTCTCACGATTCTTATTTTATCTTTCGACTGCTCCGACTTTCAAACTTATTCTCCCTGGATGTTCTAGACACCTTGCAAACGCGTCTGGCAACGTTACACGCTGAATTAGGTGAGTTGCGACAACGCAGGCAGCAGCAAGAGCTCGAAATCGCTAACATCGAAAACGTGAAGTTGCGACAAAGATTCCAAGAAATATTGGACAACTTACTAACGCAAGAAATGCAGAAAGTTCAAGAGGTTCGTGATCTGACTATTCGCGTAATTTCCGCGGAGTTTCGTTCAATTAAGCATTAAACACTTATTCTGTTCCAGATTCAAAACTTGGAGTTAGAGTAGCGGGGAAAATTATAGTAAAAGTAAAAACTATTTAATTTCCTCTACAAAGCTTTTTCACTCGCATCGTAACATCTCGACACACATAAATGCAGTTGTGACTTACGTTAAATAGCATCGTTAATGTGTATATAAAATGTAAATAAAGAGCTGCAGTGTTACGTATATAAGAAACATCTTTCGAAATACATATAAACACATTCGACATAAAACATTTACTGTTTTCCATTATTCATCGCTTACTTTTCCATGCGTTTTACCCACCTCTGGCACAAGTGCATTAAAAGGCTCCGATTATTCCGCGTTATGCACCGTGCAACGTATTCGGTGCCCCGCGATTGGCCGGCTATGCACCAATCACGGCTCAGCTTCGCCGTTCGACTGTGCGCCGTTCGAGATTCAGGGCAACAAGCGTAATGGCTGGCTCGCGTCGAATGTAAATACGGCGCAACTCTGTATTTCCTTACAGTGTTAAACGTTACCGCGTTAAAAAACTAATTAATCTACTTTACTTGTCCCTTCCGCAGCGTCGAGCAAGGTACGTAAAGATATTCCTCGGTCGGTTCTTCTCGTTCATCGCGATGTACGTCTGTTTCGACTACTGTTTTTTTTTTTGTGTGGCGGTAACGTCAACGACTTACGAGCTAGTCGAACCGTCAATCGTTACTCGATTGTGGTCCTCGATGGTCATTCCACATTTCACTTCTAGAAATAGATTTATCGATAAATGCCCATTTCGGTAGATCGTCCCGTCCGCTGTGTTCGAGATTACAATTCTCTTCGGACACATCGAACGTAAATATCGCAGTTCCGCGGGATTATTATTAACATTCTTTCATTCCGAAGTTACGCGTAAAGTTTTCTACGAACTCCGATAGCCCGAAGGACCTTGGCGCAAGGTTTTCGAGTCAAATGGTAGAAATTAGTATCGCTGACAGTGTAAAGCTTGGGCGGTACGACACTGTCGGTGGATTATGTAAAAAAATATGTATCACAACAGGTTCCACGAGTGCACTTGCGATAAGGGAACGGGAAATATCGGTTAACTGTAAATCAAAAGTTTCCTTTCGCGCTGCCCGCTACCGTTAAGTATTATCTCGCATCGCGAAACGAAATTGCACCAAATCCGTCGTTAGAGCCAATATGCAATCACGATATATATATCATCGTGTATTCATACTGTAAATGTGGCACGACCTGGCACTTGGTACAATTCGTGCCCACCCAATTGCATGCTTGCGCGGTAATAAGTATCCGCGAGTGTACGTCACGCGGAAGCATAGCGTTTTTTACGTTGATATAAAACAGTCGTCAAGAAACACGCCTAATTATGATCGCGGCATACAAATTCCCCCTCGACGCAGCGTGTGCAAACGCGGCACTGCAATTATTATTTCGGTTTCAGGCATAAACCCAGCGATCGAGCAGAGACTCGGCTATAAATGATGTCTGACGAAGGATTCGATCTTTGCGAATGCATATGGAACCATGAGGCCATGCGTCGCCTGCTGACCATGGTAGGTGACGGAGACTGAATTCTTGTCAGTAAAATGTGCAAAATACTCGATTACTGAGCTGGTAAGAACAAACGTCGCTCGTACTATTCGCGAACGGAAGGAATATTGCAATCGCCAATAAACTTCGTTCCGCCGTTGCATCATTTCCCCATCTGTAAATTGGTTCTTCCATCATCGGAACTCGAGCTGGCCATTAACGAGACTGTACACGACGTTCGCGTACTGTACAGGATGATCCCCAAAGTTTCATTCTACGGTCGACCTGTAAAAATTTCGCCGCGCCAAGCAGATTCGCAAGAATTCCTTCACCAGTTTTGTTTTTATCGTTCCAGTTGCGACAGAGCCAGAACTTATGCACAGAGACAGAATGTTTTAGCACGACGGGACGTACGTATCTCAGTTTCTCAGCCAACGGCGCTGTCGGCCGCTGAGCAAGCTCATTGAATCGTCGATTTTATTTTCCAGTGCCGGAGTCGTGCGATGTTTCGTTCTCGTCAGACTTTCTCATGACGTGCTTGATGATCGCGTTCATCGCCGTTATGTACGCGTTTAGACCGAACTCGCTTCGCCAGCTCAGGAGCGACAATACCGTGGAACGAAAGAACGGACATGTAAGTGCTGGTTATGTTAATCGTATCTAAGGGCGGTATTCTCAGTCGTTGCTTAAGACTTAAGATCGTCTTAAGCATGCGGCATCCTCTACTAACCTCATAGACTAGTAAAGGATGCCAAATGCTTAAGACGATCTTAAGTCTTAAGCAACGACTGAGAATACCGCCCTAAGAAGCTCGCGTTTAAACGTGACGATTTAGCTTGGTGGTCGATTGATTTTAAACCGATAATCGTTTGCCACGTGATTATTTGCAGGACTCGACCGACGATCCTCCAACGCCACCGTCAACGGCGCATTAACGATTGCAGTACGACAACGCGATATATCCTCGTGCGGATTCTAATGGCAGAATCTGCCGAGCTAATGACAGAAAAGGGAGTAGAGAGGGGACATAACGGTTAACAATTTATCCAATTTATATAACTTTCCCTCCCCCCTCCCCTCCGACTAGTTTTTATCGATAACGTTTAGCACATGCCGGGAGTATGTGTGAAAGATTCTATAAGGATATTTTCATTAAACATAACACGCAAACAAGGATGAAAATGAAATACCAGTATTTGCGCCGAAAATTACTAGAGAAAGCCAGCATTTTACGAGCGCGCGTCCATTTTTCCTACGACGCACCGAATTAACGGTGATCGGTCTTGAATACACTTCGCTCTATTTTATTAAGTCGCCGCGGGGCGACTTGAAAACGACTAGGTGGAATTTATCTCGACATTTCGATATTTTGTATATAGCCTGAGCGACGCTGTCGCGTCGCGACGTTTGCGTCACTTTCGGTTCAGCGTTTTATCAGAGAAACGTAAATTAGAATTCGACGACGAATTCGGATATAAAGCGAAACGTATGTTACGTATTGGCGTCCGCTTATTTATTATTTCTTTTTGTATTCGTGTTTGTGAAATATTTTAAACGTTCACGCGCATGCTTTGTAGCGTACTTTTTCTTCGTTTTATGTTGTAGGCTCTGTAATATCGTATTCTAACAATTTCTTTAATGGGAGTAGTGGGAGCGGGATAAGAAACTAATCACGAATATAACAGTATTACGAGTATTTCGTTTGATGTTAATAAAGAGTGCTGAGTATTCAGAAAACTTTTCGAATAGTTCGGAATCTTATTAATTTACTCCTGTGTGAAAGTAGTACAATGTCCTATGCGACCGAAAGATACGAGCCGTTCAATGAGAGAGAATGTTAGCGCGTGAATTCTACAGCTCTCGAGGAAGAGCAGCTTGAAGATAGAAGTTAAGAGTCTTCTTTTTTATGTCGGAACTAGACATTTGTAATAAAAGTGAATTTCATCCACTGCTATACATTCCCGTATCATATTCTTGATAACTTAAGCACGCGCGATTTACCTTACGCCATCTCCATTTTCTTTCGCCCCGTTTGTACAAAAATAGATCGATATATCCTGGGACCGCGGGCCACTGGGAAAACTTTTAATTTTTTTTGAAAAATACAGCATCGTCATTGTTCGATTAAACATTATTACATTGCCATTTGCTTAATCACCATTGCGTTATAATTATTATCACGGAAAGAAAAGTTGAGAGATTACGCTATGCTTAATTATCAATGGACACGATATTTACAGTTTATATATATATACACACATCGAGTACTGTCTACGTGTCTCGAATGAAACCACATGCGACTAAGGGCCTTTCACCACGTAGAATCAATATACACTCTTCTTATGTAATCTAACGGCGCACAAAACATGATAAATGCTACATACACCTTTCGTCTTCTTCGAGAAGTTGGAACTTTACGTTGAACGCATGAAAATTAATGTATAAATTTCTGTGGAAAATTTTTGTTACTTTATACTCTCTCATTCTCATTATTACACGTTGTACAGTTGTAACGGAAATAAATGAGTTTGAAGATGCCTTAGCCAAAGGTGTACGTTTCAAACGTGCAAGTGTTTCTATTAATCTTTTTTACCGTTGTCACGAGAACACAATTATTTACATATATACAGTGTCGCATGGAATCGGCGAATCTTTTGCTATTGCCGAGCTTTCTGGTGGAAAACAGAAATAAGTTTTTGTAAAAGAAAAATAGCAAAACGGGTTCTTTAGCGAACGACAACTTCGAATCGCGTGTTTGGAACACCTGTTCACACAAACGTGTGATGCATTAGTTGTGTATAAAGGAAAAACGTGGGTTTTCGAGACATTTTTCAGTGATACTTCTGACTATCGCGTAATGCACACCAATGGCGAACACTTTAAATGCAAATACTTAATTTATGCTGCCTTTTAGTAAAGAATTAGTAATATTTCAATATGTACAAGGATTTCATTTCAAATCCGAAGTGAACTGTATTCACGAATAAACGAAAGCTATGAAATAATAGATTATAAAAAACGGTCAATTACCAGGTGCCCGTGCGTTCATATGCATACAGATATGCCGCACGGAAAAACGCCACTGATCGATAGAAAAATATTATCTCTTTGTACTTTTCAAATGTGAGACACCCTTAAATTTTGGTTAAAAGTTATGAATTTTTTTTCTCAACTTTTAGGAAGACCGATTGCAAGGACGATTGCATTTCACTTGGCGTTTCCTCCCGCCGTGTCCCCGTATAAGTTTCACGAGCAATGTCGCCTTTTACAAGCTATCGTACAAGTTTTTCACGAGCATACAAGACCAAAGAAATGTTATCCGCCGGCGATTAAATTGCGAAACAATATTGGTCAAAAAAGAAACAGAATTTCGATTAAAAGTAAAATATATTTTCTATTCTCAGAAATAGAAGATACGTGGTTAAAAGTAATAACTGCTAACAGACACGCTGTATTTGCGTGGCCTTTTTTTTAAAAAGATAGACGTTTCTATATGTAAAACGACGCATAATCTCTGTTACAACATGTGGCATTGCCGATCGTTCATTCTACGTCGCTTAATCTCTATATACTTTCATAAATAATTCCAATCGTTTCCTTACTCTATTGTATACAAAATCTATACTCACGAAACACGACGACAGTTTTATTCCACACTCTGTATATCTCTAATCGAACCCTCGAGAGTTCACTCCTGATGGAGTTTCGCTAAAGCGGTCCTCACTTTCAGCAGAACCCCAGTCATCTGTTCGTACTTACCAGTGGAGTCTGGTAGATTCTCGAAATTGATCACGTCGCAGATATCTTTCGAGAAGTTCTCAGACGACGGCAGCTTGTTGTACGGCGAGGTGCTCTGCAAGACAGGCGTACCTAGATCCATCGACTTCACGTTCCCGTGGCTCGTATTCAACGTGTTTCGTCGGGTTCGATTCAACTCCGGCGTGACTTCGTTGCTAGGCGGCGGCATGCTCGATTTCAACGGCGAATTCGACGTGTTACTCTTTGCTAATACATCAGGATTCGACTGGGAATTCGAATCCTGAAGCTCCACGAGCAATCGATTCTTCATGTTCTCTAAATCGGACAACGACGGTGAATTTACTCGAGAAGACGGCGATGCGCTATTTTCCTGCAACATTTCGCATGACTTCGATTCAATTCGCGGGCGATTATCGGTCGACGGAGGAATCAGATTAAAGGATAATACTTCTGGCTCTATGGGGGAGTCAGAAAATTGCAATTCTTGAGACTGGCAGTCTGATGTCTCGGGTGGCGGTGGTAATGGTGGTTCTTGTGGCTTTGCGATCGATTCCAGAGGCAATGGTGGCACGAAGAGTCCATTAACCGGCACGGATTCTACGACGCAACCTGCTTTGGTTGAAATGCCTTTGTATTACGTTTTCGTTTAGTATAATACACGATGCAAATATGCATGCAATATACCTTCCGCGTCGTCTATATCCATTTCAGCGGACGAAGCCGCTGGAATCTCCTTCACCTCACTGTTCGATACTCTCAGCTTTTTCCTCTTGTATCCGTCGTCAGCCATTTTCCCATTCAGCAGCGTCAGCATCGTCTGTTTGCTATGAACAGTCTGCATCTGCGATGCCCAGTACTGTCCATTTTCCTATCGTTTAGAAGAAGTTTCAAAGAAATTAGGCGTACTATTTCCAGTTGCGAGAATGTTTTATCTGCCAGGTTGCTTACGTCGCGAGTGCCAGGCGGCGGTGGTACATTGAAGCCAGGAAAATCGTATATCTTTTTCACGTCGTACTGATCTTTGTCCCCTTGAAAAGTTTGCTCCGGTTTATCGTTCGGATCACTCTCCGCGACACCCTCGGAATTAAATAACGATATACCGGAGTGTTGCAACCGCGCTTCCTCCAACCATCCTGGAGGGTAGCCAAGTGTTCTCATTCTAGGAAAAATATTTTAACATCCGAAAGGAATAGAAAATGCTTGCCATTTCAAGTGAAATACTTTCTTACCGTACAATTTCTTTAATTTTCGCTCTTACTTTGAAATCAGAAACATCTCTAAATATATCTCGCAAATACTTAACAGTAATAAAAGTACCTACTTTCTTAACAAGATCAACATAAATATCCGTAGATAGAGAAAGGTTTATGATCGAAGGAATGTGGATAATTACCTATATATATGCCTAGGTAATTCGTTATCTTTCAGACCTAAAGCTCTACGAAGATTGCTACTCAATTGACCGGGGACTATGCGACCGAACTTTTGGTCGTCGTTCAAGTGATATCTAAGAGTCCTCGTGTTTCCTTTCATATTGAAACTCTTTCGATTTTTCATAATGTTAGTCCGATTACGCGGCTTCGGGCAGTCCCTTAAATTATGATTCTCTAGACAATTGAAACACATTAATTGTGGAGGCCGATCGTCCTTTGGCTCAGACTTTGATTCCGCATTCCCCTTTTCGAATACATTTTCATATTTCTAAAATAACACGTACCACAGCGTTAAGTACCAGATACCTCGATAACCAACCGTTCGTTATTGCATTAACTCCGCCGACTATTGTCGCGGAGTAACAAACCTTTCCATAAGTTGGAACGTCAAAGTCGTTCTGCATCTGGGGCTGCGTGTCGACTGTAAACATCGCGTCGCATATGAGATCCTGACTATCTTCGCTCTCAGTGGTGACCTCGACGGACTGACTCCTAGAGTCTACGTCTTGATCCCAAATCTCTAAGGACAAATTGTCATCGTTCTCCTCGCACTTCACCTTGGACGAAGTGAGTTCCTCCAGAAATTCTTTTATCCGCTTCCTGTACTGCCTGCGAATCGAGTATGTAAACAATTAGAATCCTGGGGCCGATCACTGAACAAATGCATTCGGGATAATCGCGAGTGTCGCGAGATCTATGATTCCTCGGTAATTACGGTGCGTGCACTGCCTGTTTGTTTCATTAAAGAAATCTTACCGTAAGATGCCCTCGTCCCGGAACATAACCTTAAGTAGTGGTTTCGGGGTGTCTGTGTTGTCGCAAGTCTGCGGCTCCGAGGGCTGATCGCTGGTCTCCGCATTTTCGTTAGTCGCGTCCGTACGCAGGACGGTACTGTTAGACAGCGAGTTGCTTTCAATCGAATGCTCGCTCTGCTCATTGTCAGCAACGTTGATGGTGTCTTGGCTGGAGTCCAAATCAATCACCTCTTCGTCGGTGTCGTCGATAGTGATCATAGGATTCATGGGAATACTATGGGCACTGGCACGGGGACATAGATGGAAACGTTCCCTACAGACCCGATGGTTTTTTACGCGATAATTTTCTCTCGGCCACTTTCGTCGACGAAAACAAGATCAAACGGGACGCTTCGGACGCATCGAGCTTCGCGAACGCAACGGAACTTTACTGTAGGGGCGCTCTGAACTCCCGCGTAGAGTAGAGTGCCACCAGTTTAACTAGAACTTTCGTTAGTTTCGATTTGAACGCCTTCGAGGCATTATCTCTCACGAATATTTTCTGAATAAAGTGCATGGAACGGGGATTTTGGATCGCGTGCTTTAGACTTAAGTGACATAGGAAATAGTTAGTGGATAGTTGATGGATGTTTTAGATTTGAATTTTAAAATTGTACTTCCGTTCAATACCGAATTATAACAGACGAGATATAGGACAGACTAATGACTATATTTCTTACGGGATTTCGTGTCACATGAACTGAAATACCGACTAATCCATGAAACATTAGTGGTTTCGATGCACAGTTTATATTTAAGAGCAGTGAATCCAGGAAGTCATTCAACTCGATAACCGGAGTCGGTAAAGTTAGTAGTCTTTTTATCATGCAGTTTAGAGTAAATAGTTAAATAACTTTCTTGATATTCACATAATTTCTGCTGCGCTCAATGGATGAAGGCGAGAGTGAGAGGAAAAATGGAATTTCTACCGGTTCTGAACTATTGTAAATCACAGTACCTGTATTAAATTTAGGAGAATTTATTTCCATTTGTCTCTGGCAGTAGAATCCGAACCTCCACTTGCGAGCTCCGAGCAATAAGCGTTCTTCCCGCCTCGTCCTTATTCGTATAACAGTGGTAAATGCATTCTTATAGAAATGCAAATCGCGCTGATAGTAGAAGTTATTATCGACTATCATTTTCAACGACAGAGAAAATAAAATCGGGAACAATTCCACTCTGAGATGCAGTTTGCATTGGCAAGAAGGTTTCTTTAGTAATTAATCACACAACGACGGGGCGAATTCCACTTCCCTCAAAATCGCCCGTGATTTTCATTAAGGTAGGATTTCTCATACGCGACTGAACGCAACGTCAAGAATTTCAAAGTCGATTTTCTCGAAAATGAAGTGTGATATCAAAAAAACTTACTGTTTCTTTTCGACTTATAACAAGTAAATAAGTTAAAAAACAGAAATAAAATTTTTTGAAATTCCGCCTCGTTTTCGTGAAAATCGACTTTGAGATTCTCGAAGTTGCGTGCAGTCGCGTATAGGAAACCCTGCCTTAATGAAAATCCCGGGCGATTTGGGCGTAAGTGAATTTCGCTCATTATAGTCTGAGAAAGTCTATAGTGAAGATGTATCCTGTGACGTCAACTGATTTCATGTCCACCGCGAATGACATAAATGTTGCTTCTACAAAATTAGAATACAGATATAGTTCCACGAAAGACTTCACAATGAGTTTTTTCACAGTTCCTCCGGATTCTTATAACGCACGTAAAATGGAAAGTGCTAAAAGAAACGGTTTGCGGCACGCCATTTTCAGTCCCAAGAAGAAAAAGCATTTTAAAGGTTACTACGTAGGAGAATGGAAAAACGACAAGAAAGAGGGCAAGGGTAACGAGCTCGATAGGTACCCACGATAATTCTCGCGATTGCAAGCATTCCTATACGGAACCGTCCTTAAATTACGTAAGGGTAATTTTGGCAATTTCTTACCCCCTCCATCCCCCAGTATAAGAATCCTTAAGATTTAATATTCCAACCCCCTCTTTACGTAATTTCCTTTACAGTTAATTTTTTCAGTTATTAAAATTCTTTTAAAGATTTATATAACTGACTGGGTTTCGAAAAATTTAAACCTAATAAATTACTTTTCTGGAATATTAATTATAGAATTTGTATTTATTGAAAATTAGGTTAAAAAATATTACGTAAAACGCTACCCGACTCCCTCCTCTTGTTAGAAATCGTAAAAACTTCGCGACTCCCCTCCCAAAGCCTTACGTAATTTAAGGGAAACCCCTAAGTAGCGTTAATAAAACGATTTCAGATTTTTTCTCATTTTCACCCTGAAAATATTTGTTAACGAATCGTTTTTTTGCTTTTTAACATGCAATGTCACAGAGACGGGTACATGTACGAAGGCAACTGGCGCGGCGGTAAAAGGCACGGTTATGGCGTTCTGAGTAAAATCTCCAAAAACGGCACCGCCTTCGCAAATTACATCGGCGAATGGACAGACGGTGCGATTCACGGGTTTGGATACCACTGGTACGAGAACGGCGATTATTACGAGGGTGACTTTTATCGCAGTAAACGGCAAGGTTGCGGCCACATGTGGCATTGTAATGGAGACTATTATGTGGGCACTTGGAAGAGCAATCTGTACGATGGCATGGGAATATATGTTAAAGGTTCGCAAACTTTCCCCATCTCTTACTTAAATTCAAGACAGATCAACCTGACGTCGGTATCAGATATATTGGCCGGTGAGTTTCGTGAGGGGAATTCTCCCACCATCGCCTTCGCAGGACAAGAGTGAGTCAGTAGTGGGGATAGCGCCAAGCTCCTGACGTGTAGGCAAAGCCGAGCTCTTAGCGAAGAAATACATTCATCAGAATAGGTCTGCGCTGGGTCCGAAAAAATTCAGGAGTTTTATTAATCAGAAGATCGATTCTTTCTCGATAGCTTCATCTCGTATTAGTCAACGCATAGCTTCGTAACGCACACAACTATTACGCTGAAGCCGGGAATCCAAGCTCTGTTATGCCATGTTGCGGTTTAAAAAAATTAGATTCAATACATTCTTATGAAACCATTTCTACCAAAAGCTAAGCTAAAACATAGCATAGCTTAGCTTCCCGGTTTAAGAATAAATAAAAGTCACCCCACCATTTCCTTCGGGAACAACGCGACTCCAACTAACAAATCCACGATCGTCACATTATGGTGATTAATTTCCCCTCGATCACTGCTCGCGAAAACGAATTCACCGACTAATATACCTGATACCGACCTCAGTGCCCCACATTTTTAATCTGAAAGTAAAACGCCAGCCACGTTTAAAATCGTATAATTTCCAGCTAACGGTAATAGATACGAGGGCGAATTCGTCAATGGGAAGAAAGAAGGCCAGGGAGTGTTTTATCACATAGTTACAGGCCAACAACAGCGCGGTGTGTGGAAGAACGATTTATGCATAAGCGCGATCATGTCAGACATATACTGGCGGCAGTCTGCTATCCGTCCCACGCCGTATCCCATTCCGCGGGTATACTTCGTAATAATAAGCAGCAGATGCGCAGCTACTAGGTTGCATACAATACATCCTCGACTGTGTTCGGTTGGCAGAACGAGCTGGCGGAGTTTCTTAAAAACGCCGAGGCTTCGGACAAAAGCAGCGATCGGACCGTGGAGAAGGTTTCCTACGAACGTGCTTGCAAGAGGCCACGTAAGCGCGTACTGGCGAACATATGCGTCTCCAGGAACACGTGTCCCTGCTCTCACACAGTCTTTTAAGCAAACATCCTTAGCATTCGCGGTGGATAGAGAACACAAGGCGGATCGATATTACCTGCGTGATTTATTCCGGCAAAAGTGCCTTTTGTTGTATATATTGTATATTTATATATTATTCGCTGCACGCATAAACCATTTACACGCGTTCCATAGAAATTATGTACAATTGAATTGCCGCTTCCAGTGAGCTCGCCTCCCCTTCATCGGTATCATTACCAAGTACAAACGCAAGGGAGACGGTAATTACAATATGCGATAAAAGAGAACGTAACGGGCGAGTCGTTTACACCCTCGCTTCCATACAAAGAGCTCGGAGCGCCGCTTGAGCATGAGATTGTAGCGCCAGACAACGGATGAACGAGGGGAGAGGGACCGCGAGCAACGGGCTCGACGGAAGTAAACGCGTTATCGGAACAGATAAGTACATCGAGGGGGGCCCGGAGCATAAATCTCCATTCGCCGGCCCTGGGAGGTGCGCGCGCGACACGCCTGCCGCGCGTCTCGTTACAATTAAGTCGCTACGCGAGAAAGGGAATGTTTCGGAGCTTCTCATCGAGCATCGCTTGCTTCTGGTAACCGTGCACAGTTTGCCGGGTGAAACGGGGGAGTAACAATACGGCGGCGTCGCCGCAGAATGGAGCGGGTGTCTGTTCGCTTTAACCTACAGGCAGCGCGAGTAACAAAAGGAACAAAGTCTTTCCCTCTCGCAGCGCGACGCCTGACGGGTGCCACGCGCAGAAGGCAGTCGCTGTTGGTACATTCAGGCTGGCCGCGAAGTAATTGTTCCTGTCTCAAAGTTCGTTCAGCTGCGACTCTTTCCCGGCAACCGTGCCACTGGAGATTCACCAACTCCTTACTTCTCTGCCAGAGGCTATCACATTTCAAGGGTTATTCAGATCGTAGCGGGACGCTTTCGGACGCGCTCAGACCACGTGCGTCATACCTGTCTGCAGCAGGTTCACGCCGTTCCTGCCCTCCACGTCGGTCGACTCGATCTGCTCTTTAAGTAACTCCAGTTCCCTGATGCCGGACACGGTCACCTCGTACTTGTGGGCGACCAGGCTACGGTAGAAGTGTATCGCGAACGCGAGGAAGATTATTAACACTGGTATCAGTACTATGCAGGCGGACCAGGCGGCCACTTGGGAGAAGTCGTAGAACTTCACCCAGCAGAGTATCGCGATCTCCAGGAGGAACAGCAACAGGCCCAGCAACGTGGAGAACGCCCAGGCCACTTCGATGTACCAGTGCAAACGTTCGTGGGGCGACTCGTGCACCAGGCTTATGCTGTGCAGGTTGCAAACCGCCTCTATGTTCGGCAGGATGCATGTGGATATCATCAGGGCCAGCATGTGCACCGCCACCAGCAGCGTCGTGCAGACGGCGAACGCGATTAGCATCTCCGACGGCACCTTTGTGTCGGAGTTCAGCTGCACCTCCACCATGGCAACCTGTAACAACGGAGTTAGGTAGCTGGTAATACGGAGCTTGTGGGGATCTAAGTAGGTAACGCGAGATTTCTTTTATGCTTCTAAAAGATGGAGCGTAGAAGCTTGTGGAGTCACTGGACTCCGGGCAGTTGGGTGCTCAGGATTTAATCTTTAAAATTTTTAATGCAAATTGAATAAAATTCTTTGGTGATTATAAAGAAGTATTTAAAGAATAAAATCCGGGTTTCTTTTCTTTTTACAAAGCCTTGGCCTCCTTTGGGCAAAAATTATTTTAAATAAAAATTTCGTACACACATTTTTATTTCAAGTAATTTTTTAAAGAGGTGGGAAAGAGCTCTGAGGTGGGAAAACTCACCTGGTTTACCACTTCTAATCTTCATTTCTTTATATTATTATGTACTAACTTAATATCTCATTTAAGAGTTCACACCTCTTTTATAGTCACTTGTGATTAATTTGGCTAGTAGTAGGTTTCATTACTCCATTCGCGTTACCTATTAACCGATCACGATTGCTACAAAGTAAAAGTAATGTATACCATGGCAAAACCGGAAAGTAGGGCAGACGTCTTGCTGGATGCTTTGAGTTTCGCTCGGCTCAGCTGAAGTTTTCTCCAAGAGAGATAACCCGGGGTGTGAAGGCCATCTCCTGACTGCGACATTTTCGACTGGCGGGCAGAAAGAAGAGAAACGAGGCAAGTTATTCGAAGCCGCGGAAAAACGCTGAACAACAGCGAACGATCGTATAGCAACGGAGTAAATACACTTAAACCGAAACGCTACTCGGTAAACTCGCAGCACTGCCTCGGCTTCTCGCGAGCGCGGCCGATTATACGATCCAATTTAAATCTCACTGATTCAGATTATCAAGCGATGCAGCGCGATAACGCCGGCTAATCGTAGTATCGCGCAAAGCCAACGGGATAATTTCCTGGAGGCATCTGTCCGGTTAAACTACGCGATACCAGATTCCCAATGTGCTCGCGCGCACTACAATGCGTCGGTGAACGAATCGTCCAAGTGAAAGCAACTGAGGCATGGATGCCATTGGAGACTTTGATTACACGCGTGATGGTCGAAAGAAGCTTGAAAAAAGGAGATTTCTATTAGGGGTGGGTTCGAAGCTAATTTTCAAATTCTCGAAACTCGGATCCCAAAAGTTTTTAAGGCTTCGAAACTCTCGAAACTTGGAGCGCTGATTCCGTTCTATAAGTGGAATCTCTTGCTTTGAGAACTGAAGTTAACAAAATTTTTGCGTAAGTCTTTAGTGACCACAGTTGAAGAAAATACGAACGAAAATATAATATAGAATTTGATAGATTTTATACTTTTTCAAAAAATGTGCTCGAGACTCGAAACTATCTTCGCTTCAAGAAACCCATCCCTAATTTTTATGCGTAATACAAGTAGCACTTACAAGAAAAGATCCCGAACCCGAAAATTAAAAAAAAAATAATCCCTGAAAATTCGGTTATTTTCCGATTTTGTGTTATAACTCGCGAACTGTAAGAAATAGAAAAAAAAGTTTCGAGACAAAAGTTACTTCTTTTAATTAGATCTATCATTTGGTAAAACAATTATTTAAAATATCCAATGGTATCTTTATAATATATTCAGAGTAAAAGAATTTTCAAGCCGGACTTCGAATCATAAATTTATCATTAGAACTGCATCCATATAATTGCACATCCGGCGGTAATCAGCGCTCGGCTAATTGGCGATCAAGCTCCGCTATAAACACGTAAGAAACAGAAACACGTACCAGTGTGCCGAACCGGAGTAGAACCCTGGCAAAAGGTAGTACTGGCGTGGGTCAAGAAAACCCAACCGGGGGTGGCGAACGCGAAAGGACTCGCGTGAACGACGAAATTAACGAAAATCTAGCCGGAAAGAAGGGCCCACTAGGGATCGACACGTCTGTCTAACGAGAAAGAAACAGAAACTGTTTAGTTTAACCCTTCGTGGTCACACGGGGTGTATTGTACCCCAAGAGCAATTTTTGATTTGAAATTCAACACCTTTACATCTTACAAAGGGGATTTATCGCAAAAAGAAAAATAAAAAACTTTTTAAAAAATCTGTATTTTACCACGACGATGGAAAATCGCTCGTTTTCAACTACAAATTTTAGCATATCAAAATTTACATTTCTAGAAAAAGACTATTAGACCATGACTGTATAAGTATTACGAACGTAGAATTATCACTGAAAAGTTAAAAGATTCAAAAATACGAAAATGGTAACTCAAAAAATGACGCTGGGGTACAGTGAACCCCGTGTGACCAACTTGTGATTATAAGAAGGTGTGACCACGAAGGGTTAAAGATCCTCCTGGCTCTACATAAAATTCTACTCGTGTCCCCACGAGTTTACACGGCCGGCGTGATTGCCACCACTCGTTTCGCTCCTCTGTTGCAGATTACAGGCAGCCTTGTACACAGGATACGCGATAAATCAAGTCCTCTGGATGCATGATTCGCCCACGTAACGATTTCGTCCCCTTTGCAACGCGATTGCTTCGCGGCACGGAGCTCCGCCGGCTCCAAGGTGTTAATGCTTCCTGCACGCCCGCCGGTTTATGTAAGTAAAATGCGGAGAGGCCGGGGCAGAAGTTGTTAAAGCGATGATAGCCATCGAGCATATAATTGCCGGGACAGAGATCACGGTATCATTAAGACCGGCGGACTCTAAACAATTCACAAATTGATTTTATCCGCCCCGAGTTTCCGGGGATTCCGGGCTCTATGCAAGAAATCACTTCGATTCGCTCCTATTGGACGCGTTTCTCTCGCTTATCTAATAACGAACAGCAGGGCGAGACTTCCGGGTAACGATGAATGAGACGCGCAGTTGCGATGTGCAATTCGTGATGGATGGCAAAAGAATAGAAGCAATCGCTACTTAATTGACCCCCGTCGGTGGGGTTCAACTGGAAGGTAAGTGCAGCTGATGCGCGTCCATTTATAAAACTCAAAAGGAATTTCGATAAACAAAAGAATTACGAACTACCTAGAATTATTCCGCAGTCCCGGCAGAAGTATAGTGCCTCTCCGAGATATAGTGACTTAGGTGTGAAGTCCCTCGGCGGGGTCTTACCCGACACCCTGCTGGGTACTGGCCGCTAAAGGTCTAGACACACTTGTCAGTTCCGTGTCAGTTCCGTGTCAGTTCCTTGTAAGAAGAAGAGACCCTCTACGCCCCTCTTCTTCTTACCACTGGCACGCCGGAACGGAACTGACACGAAACTGACCCGGGACGGACAAGTGTGTCTAGACCTTAATCGTGCCCCCCTACTACCTCATGCAGGACCGTATTTAGAGAAGACCAGGACAAAACTGGGGCCTTAGGGCCCCGATTTTGTCCTGGTCTTCTCTAAACACAGTCATGCAAAAGATAGTAGGCGGGCACGTTTAGCGGCACTATAACTGACCCCTCGACACCGCTGTCTACCTCACTGGGGCCTTAGGGCCCCGATTTTGTCCTGGTCTTCTCTAAACACAGTCCTACAAAAGATAGTAGGCGGGCACGTTTAGCGGCACTATAACTGACCCCTCGACACCGCTGTCTACCTCACTGGGGCCTTAGGGCCCCGATTTTGTCCTGGTCTTCTCTAAACACAGTCATGCAAAAGATAGTAGGCGGGCACGTTTAGCGGCACTATAACTGACCCCTCGACACCGCTGTCTACCTCAATGGGCCCCACCTCTGGTCCCCGCGCGTCGCGCTTTCGTACAACACAGTCCCGCTACGCTTGGCATGGTCGTGAATCGATTAAAATGGTCATAGAGTATGGCACAGTGCTCTCGTTGAATTTACAAGACACTCGGAAAAGCTTGCGAAGCGTGGTGAAGACTAATCTCGCAGGTGGTAGCAATGCACGGGGCCCGATAAGAAGAAATGATGGTGCGATGTTAACGATAGCCAGGCGTGGCGGGATAAAGAGGATGCGAGAATGGCACGAAGTGAAAAGGGGCAACAAGGGGGAGCAGCCCGACCTGACAGTCGTGGAACCGCTTGTGGAAGCAGTGGCCGTCGTCAACGTTGCGCAAGTTTGTGCGCGCCACGTGTACGTGGATCGGCAGCTGCGTGGAGGGGAGTACCGCGCCGCCCTCCGCGCCAAAAACTGAATTCCGTCCAGTGCTTGTCGACCATACGGACATCAGGCTCGAATCTTGCGGGTTTCTGACCAGCGCTGGAACAGAGACAAGAGAAAAGTATATTAATTCCACGCTTATCGAGAAACAACCGCGAATGGGGAGGGGGGGTAATTGACCTCCATCCGGGGTCAGACTGATTTCTTGACCTGCGACAACTTTCGACTCCTTCGACGGTTTTGTTTTGTAACTTTTGTCGCTTGGCGGATCGATGTCAATAATTTATATGCGAAATGATTGTTGTCAACACTTTGAGCAATGTCCGTGTCTCAATAAAGCATCAAAGGAAACTTTCGCGAAAGGGATTGCTATGCTCGATGCCCCTTGAAGGGCCATCTCCCAAAATCCTGCGCCGCTGGAATTAACTGGATTAATTCGTTCCGAGGGATTGTGAATGGTATCGTTGCCATTCGTAGGCATTGATTGGAAGTGGCGAACCCGTTGACAACGTTGGAATAATGGGGGCGTTGCACGCACAGCGTTCTGTTCCATTTGCGCGCCATTACGCAAATGATACGTTTCCCGCGGTCTTCAATTCGACGCCAGAGCCAAATGTCGCAACGCACGCGGAAATAACGCCTCTCTGTCCTGCACCGTTTCAAAACAAACGTCGAACCAAGTGATTCAGAAGATAGTATTTTCGTTGGAATCATGGGTCATTGTACTGGGCGAAGTAGTCACAGATATATCGTTGCTAAAAATGAATCTGCGGTTGGATAGGTGAGGTTTTGTGTAAAAATAGCTGGAATTAAAATCGCCGCCAGGAGGCGGGAAAAGGGACCGCGGATATTGGGTAATATCGATAGGGGTACTAGCGAAACGATCGATAAAGTAGGAGCGGAGAATGGCGAGCCAAAATTCGCACGCCGAATCGCGTGGAAACTAAAAATCCTAACGCACAGCAAAACAATTTTAAGCCGTGACTCATGTCAACCAAATTCAGAAGCTGCCGAGCTGCATCTAGAAACCAGTTTTTTCGCGCAACTGTCCCTTTTTAATTTGACCTTGATGGTCCACCAGGTCGGACCGAAAAACACCACTGGAGATGGGATACCGTCCCATCGATCGCAAGGCCAACGTGCGATCAAAGTGTACATCCTTTTCACCCGCTTCTCTCCCACCAGGATACGTTAAACCATCCTTGATTTCATTACCACCGAGAAGCGACATTGATAGTAAATTAGCATAACGAGTGTCCAGACGTCATTAAAAGTAGCATATCATGCATTAATCGTGTTCAAGGCGAGAATTGAAAACCATTACTTTCACGAAGGCAGAATCGATTGCATCCGAAGAAGTAAAAATCACATTCTCAATGAAAACTACTTCCATTAACCATACACCGAGGCTAACAATTATTATAGCTTTTGCGTAACACCTACGTCTATTTCAACGTAAGATCCGTTTTAATTGTCTATTCTAGGAAGAGCCCGAAAATAAATAAGATTTTAATAAGCCGTGCCGAAACGGGGGAGCGGAAGAGGTTATTCTAGTTGCACTTCTATGTGTACACCGATTCCGCGTGGAAACGTGACTCGCGCGCCCGTCCAACTCCATTTCCTCTCTTCTTCTTTCTTTTCGCAAAAGCGCAACGAATCGTCCACGCTCGCCGCGACGGTCGCGGCTAATATCATTTAGAGATACGTGCCAATATCACTAAAAATACAGGGGACAGTAGAATGCGCGGAGGTCCCCGTGGCGGCTCGGGTACGGAATTAAATCGCGATTAAAAGTCGGCCGAAGAGCGGGCGAGATTCGTTGCCGGTGACAAAATGCTGTTACATGTGTTCGATACTCTTGACGGGCACCGCGGCGCGTCATCGTGGAAACTAGGATGACCAATTGGCCGGGAACGTTGCGCCGCTATACTCGCGTTACCTACCAGCACGATAAGCAGAAAAAATCGTGTAAAAAGGCTTCTATCTAATGCTAACATAGAAACACGGCAGAACGGTGTAATATTTCTCCGAAGACCCAAAGCAACTCGAGCCCCACAGCGATCCGCTAATTGCTATTGGCACCTCGACGAACCACGGTACTAACGCCTCGGATATTAGCACGGGGGTATCAGCATACGTCAAAAGGAATCGGAATATGTGGCGCGAGCAGTGAATATCGCGGAGTGATTTTACACCAGCGATCGTATATTTACCATTTTGCGGGCCCTGAGAGGAAGGAGCAGATCAGAGTGCGAACTCATGACGATCCACGCACTGCTCGCGATTTAGGGGAACGAAGACGGGAAGAACGAGCGGGGATCGCCGTCAGTGGTCACAAGTAACTCGCGTTAATCCGACATCGTGCTGTTGGGAGATTGGGGGAACGCTGCACTTCGCGTGGGACTGAATCGTTTCGAATGACAGCGATGAGGGACGCGTAACATCACTCGCTCGCGGACAGATGTGTACTGAATACGACACACGACGCCGCGCCGCAACAGCGCCTCCGTGTGCTAACGACCGATGGCGAAACGAGCCGAGAATCGCCGACCGCGTTCGGTCATCTGTGGGTAAGCTGGGCCGGCAGCTGAATTCGCAATAAGTGACGTAAGTTTGATAGCTTTTTATTTTCTAACAATACTTACAGTACACTTCTATACATTGTTATGCTAATTAATAGAGTATTCGTATTTGCAGTAATTCATTGTCCATTGATTTCGTAAACGACGTAGGGTTGTCGTTTGTTTTGACGAAGAATACGAATGAGATCAACTTGTTTAACGATCTATAATAAACCTCGTTGCGTTAATAAATGTTTCTAAATATTAGAAACCGTTGGGTTGGAAACTGCATAGATGAATACAAGAAAAATGATAAATACTTTGTTGGAGAACTACATAATCTTGATTACCGCGTGATTCGCGATGGTCATTGTTTTCCTGCTCGGCGACTCGACGAGCACAATTGATCCGCGTGTATGTTGGTACACGCACGACAGATTTCTTCGAATGCCTCGCGAGATTTCTTCCTGTTTAACATATCCGAGGTATTTTTATTTGCTTGTTGTGATGGTAATTCATACATGGTTTCTTTTCAAACTAGTATTACGGAACTCGTGTGTACACTGTTCGAGGATTAGCGGAGACAGGCGCCTAGATTCTTAAGACGCCGTGGGTCCGTCTCTTATAGCGGATTACTATTCTTGATCCCGTGAATAAATCAGCGTAATGGGAACAGGAGGCTTCATTAGTCACCGCAGGCGAACAGTGTCGCGTTCTAACCCTCTCTCTCATCTCCAAATAAGATGTTCCATAAAATATTAATGAATTCAGATTTCTCTACCGTCATCCTTTCGCGGATGCTGAAAAATTTGCAATTCCCGCCCGACCCAAGGTGTTTCAAGTCGAGGACTATTAAAAGTACAAGCGCAACCGGTTGGTTGCAACAATGAGTCGAGCAGATTTCGGTTTAATATTTTTTCACGTTAGTTCCCAGAATAACGCGACTGTAAAATGTCGGCGGGCATGCAACTGCACGTGTTCGTTGAAGAATGGGCGAAAATACAGATCGGGGTCCAGTTGGAAATAAATCTATCGTCTTTTCAACGATCGAGTTAGTTATTTTACGTTTCTGAATTACTCAATAAGTTTTCTTTAAAGGCGCTATTGTCGTAAAATATTAAAAAAATTAGATTACCAGGATCGACTGAACTCGGAGTTCCCAAAATCTCAGTGCCGGGGCTTAATATTCTGAAAGTTCAGATAATCAAGCTTCTACATAATCCGAGGGTTCCCGTAACGAAGTTATAAGATCCTCGGTGGAAGTGGGTAGCGTCGCAGCGCAAGAATTTTCGCTGGGGCGAACCGGGACGCAAAGTGGTCGGCTGGTAGGTAATTTTACTTAGGCTTTTCCTCGTGGCAGTGGTCCAGGACGCGGCCACTTCTATCGAGAAGAGATGCGTCGTCGTCTGTTGCAGCAGTCATGGTCAGGGCACCCCTAGCCTACTTGCTAGTGGTACCGTCTGGTCTATTTAAAACTGCCCGCGGTGAAAATTCGCATCTTAAGGGGCAACACCACTCTAGAGGCAGAAAAAGAAGACCTAAATTTGACAATTTATTTTGTGAGTATGACAAACGGAATAGAATTTCTTTTCACAGGGTTTATTTAACACATATTGAAGTACGAGAAAAAAAAATTTTTATTGCCATTTTCATGCAAAATGGCGGCAACACAGCCCGTTGGCGAAAAAAGCTTTTTTGAAAACGTCGCCACGGGAGGACAGATTTCTCGGCATGTATGAGTCCTGGAACCAAAAATAAAAAAATTTATAATCTATATACAATTGGCTTTGGAAGTACGTAGCCATTTTTGATTGAATGTAAACTCTTTTTTTTTATAAAAAATTTAATGCTCAGTTTTAGGGCAACGAGTTGATTCATTTCTTAAAATGTGCACCACTTCCACAAAAATTGATTAAAAAAAATAACCCTACGTACTTCCAAAGCCAATTGTATATAGATTATAATTTTTTTTATTTTTGGTTCCAGGACTCATACATGCCGAGAAGTCCGTCCTCCTGTGGCGGCGTTTTAAAAAAAAAACTTTTTTCGACGACGGGCTCTGTTGCCGCCATTTTGCATGAAAATGGCAATAAAAAAAATTATTTCTCGTACTTCAATATGTGTTAAATAAACCCTCTGAAAAGAAATTCTACTCCGTTTGTCATACTCACAAAATAAATTGTCAAATTTAGGTCTTCTTTTTCTGCCTCTAGAGTGGTGTTACCCCTTAAGTCCCCCGCTGCTAATTTTCGATCGATTACTATTACTAGCCGCATGATTGTATATCACCGACGCGACTACTAGGATCGTAAATTCCGGTTACATTCATTACTGTTTTCTTTGAAGATCCCGGGATCTTGTGTTAATAAACTAAACCGTCGTAAAGTCCATCCTCCTCAGGCCACGCGGAGTTTCTAAGAATTCTAAGAATTCCGAGCGTCTTTCGAAGAGAAAACTGAGAGATATTTATAACACTCTGTTACCCGAAACGTGACTAACTACTACTTATTTCCGAACATCACTCTTCCGAAGTGTTAAATCGTCAAGCGTGACAAGGGAGCTATCCTAGTGTATTATTCTTGTCTGTTTTGTTACGTTGTTACGCCCTGGGCAGACTTAATTACTCGAGAATGCTTGGCGAAGAAGGAAGTGTGATGCGCGCGACGCGATAATCGCAATGAACCACGTCGCGCCGTTAAACCCATTATCTCCGAGCAACGTTGTCCTAGAATCTTAATTAAAAACGCCACTCGAAACGAGGGGACATGTTTTCTTTAAAGAATCTTTTTTTTCCACCACTCGCCATTATCGAGATCAAAGGATTCCGTGGTATCGGAAGTCCTTATTATCTGGATCTGCGTGCACGTAACCAGCCACTCGCTGTATCCTGTTATTACACGCGATCTGCCGACAGTCTTCCAGCTTGTTTTATAAATTTTCCCGATCCGCGGGACACAACGTATCGAATACACGATGCAAATAAATTTTCCATGGCTGTTAGGATGTTGGAATCGGTTCGATGAACTTTCCACTTACAGGGACCGTTTTCAGCTCGACGGCGACTTTCCATTTTCATGGCCACCACATTAATGAATGACGGTGTTACGCTGTAGTCTCCGGTGTGCCGTTCCATTTACACTGGCGAGCCATAGTACCTCTTTGGTTCCTCGTGAAACGGTACGGTAGAAAAAAAGATCACTTCCCCTCCGCTTGCTCGGACCTTTGTCCTTTGTGTATTCACTTTCACCTTGGACGAACTCACCAGACGTATCGAATGGCGCACTGGCGACGCGGAATTCGGTAACGCGATCGCGCGAGGAGACCGTCGCATCTCCGCGCCAAGAGATAATTAATTCGCGGTCATCGGGAAACTGGAGCGGGCGATAGAGATTCCTGGCTGTTCGCGGGCGAGAACGAGATGGGAAAGCTTGACACGCGCGGTTGCTGCGCCACGATTTCTATCGCGAAATAATGCTTATTGCGTCATTCTCCTTTGTTTCGTCGATGCGACACTTTTTTTCTCGGCGCGGGACGATCCTACATAAGACGAAGCAGACACGCGGAGGAGAAACTTTGCAAGTGGATGGAAACTTTGGTGGTGCGCTTTGTTGTGCTCGGCCGACCACGGAGCGACGCCGAGTGTCCCGTTCCTGCGTGCTCGAGAGAAAGGTGGCTTAGGAACCCCGGTGCTTTCCTACCTCCCAACGCTTCCTTCTACGCTGTGCTTTCCTGCCGTCGTTTTTCCTGGAAACGGGGATTGGCTCGGAAATTTTCGAGCATCGAGCATTCGACGCACGCGCTCCCTGTAGAGCGCTGATTTAAATCATCTTATAAATAAGTGTTTCCCAACCTTCTTTTTAATTCTACTGTACCAAGGTTTTACAAGTTTAGGGAATAATGCTGTTATCGTAAATTCAAGGTACTTGAAAATTAGGGTTTGTCGGTTTTTAAAAACCGGGTTTACAAACCGTTTTTTTTTTATAAATTTGTAAAATTCGAAAATCGGTTTTATATACTAGAATTAATATGTAAAAGTGAATGAATTGTTTAATTAAAAACGTTAACATTTTGACCTGAAATCGCTTCGGACACAAACAAATTGTAGTAGATAACAGTTTACTGTAAAACCAATCTTTATGAGTTCATATTTTCGAAAGAAAAATACTAAATGAAATAAAGATTTATAATTTATATTTTATCAGGATTTTAGTTATTTTATTTTATTTTATATAGAGTATGTATATTTTATTTTGTTATATTTTTGTAATTCCATAAATATGAAATAAACTGAATTTTTTTAAAATTAGTACAGATATTTATTTTCTAATTTAATTATATTTATTTATGAAAATTCGAAAGCCGGTTGAACCGGTTTTTTCAAAAGTCTATTTTTGTATAAACCCTATTGAAAATACAGTTGCATTTGTGACTCGTGGTTCGCTTACTACTCTTCGCGAAGTAAACGTGAAATTAATTTCTGCAATTAAGTACGTTGTTTTTAGTATCGAGATAATAATAGTAGTTTCTTAAATGCAATATAAGAGTGACTATTGCGGGTCATCGTCTTTAAGGTGTAAACAGAAACGCACGAAGATTTCTTTCCCGTCTGCAACCTGAACTCAATTTTCTACATTCGAGCGCACAAGTTCCGTACGTAGGTAATTAAAAGTCAGGAGGTATGGCTTCCTCCCGACCAATTTTACGCTACGTGAATTTCAAGATAAAAATAGTTCCCCGGCGAATTATTCCAGGAATATAGAGACCAACATTCGTACATGCGATACGTTACCACGTTTCTGTTATCGCAACATGTAGTCGAAGGTTACGAGAAAAATGTTCACGTAATACGTACAGCGGGTCTATATGAACATCCATAGATGTAACGCAAACGCTACAAATCGCTTCACTTTCGACGCTGGTTAAACAAATTCAAAGCTGTGGAAATTAAACAAGTTGCGAATGGAATGGCATATGTGTGTATCTAGAGCGTGGTGAATAAACACGTGTCAACAAAGTAACGAAAGCGGGCGATGCAAATGAATTCGTGAATCGGAGGTCTCCTGAGCAACAGATTTGGAAAGCAGGTCTTTGACTTATAACAACCCGTCGTGTTTCAAGTAACTTCGTCGAAGGTTCATTATTTCCCTCTAAAATAATAAGCAAGCTTACAGTGTAAACCTTGCAGTCTCAACCGATAATTTTTTTAGTAAACTAACGAAACCAAGACACCGTGCTGATTTACAAAATTAATATTTTCCGTATGAAGCGTACGAGAATTAGTATATCCTACCTACAGTGAATCTTTTACGTAGGTCAAGTTCTTTACGAGTCGTACAAGGCGATCACGTTTCAGAGGATCATAAACACAGCTGCGTAGAGGACGCCGGGCAGAGGTCACTGAAAATGTCACTGACTTGCATGTGGATGAACGTATTACACTTGAATTTTTTTCTCGCACCGGCCGGGAGGGCGTTGAAAATATTATTTGGGGGACAAACGTAAGTCACGTCGCGATTTCCTAGAAAAAGGAATTGCGAGCGTAATCTCATCCCATCTCCCATCAAAGCTAACTCGCCATAGGGTTGACTGTCCCCACCACGCACCGCGTCGTACTAACAACTCACGAAGGGTAGTCATTCGCACTTTCGCTTGCTTTCGCATGCTTTCGCAGTCATTCGTTTCGTGGCAGTCGACCCGAAAGAATGCATTTATTGTTCGGTGTATGTACATATATTACCATACGAGACCTAACCCATCAGCATTGAAACGTTTTATGTCGCATTTACGTCGCCCTCTTTCACACTTAGCATTCATTAATATTCATTCTGTCTCGATAATAAATTCACTCGACGTCGCGAGAAATATTTCACTAATTGTGAAATACCAGTATACTAGTTAAAATTTCCAACAAATGAGCGTCCCATATAGAATCTAATTAGTAATTACTAATCAGATCAGACAGAACGGTGTAATATAATTATTAGTTACACAGCAAATAGCTGCAAGCTTTTTTGCTTTCACAGATGCGACATAGGGTGGACCTAAGATTTTTAAAAGTTTCTTCGAATCAAAGATGACGGCATTTGTTATCCTTCTTCCCAAATGCAATATTTAGTTGTACACTTTACCACCAATAGCGTTGTGATCTTATTTCATCCTGAATCGATAACGTTGCACGCGACATTGTTAAGGACCTATATAGTGTCTCATTAGTAGCTAATCCTCGGACAAATGACGAAAATTTACACCATATGTTGGACCTACTCTATATATCATCTGTGATTGACGCAATCAAAGTTCAATCGTTTTTCTGTTAATCTACTATTGAATCAGGAAGCAACTTAGAGGAATCACTTACGCGACACGTCCTCGATAATCGACGAGCCCAGGCAGCCTCGAAACTAGCGAACGCGTTCCGTTATTCGGTGTACTTTCCAGTCGAAATTTGTGCCGGCACAGGATGCCGATAACGTATCGCTCGCAGCAGATCTGCATTCTTCGGTGCAGCTACAACCGGCGGTCACGGTTGCGCGAGCCACTTACTTTCTCACAGTATTTAATCACTGATCGATCGAAATGATCCTCTAACCAAGCTACATTTATTTTCTGGCAGGGAAGCCCGTGCAAAGCCCGCGTGCCACTTTAACATTCTACGCCATGTCTGAGGTGAGCATGCACCAGGGCTAGAGATCGATCGAGGTCGCACACTGGCGACGTTCAATATTCCCTACATAGTAAAAAGCCCCGCCACTAGATGGCGCGGTCAGTATCATAAAACTGGCGCAGCATTTAATTTCAGCCTCCCCTCCACGAAAGAGAACCAGGGAAACCTCTTATAATAGAATTATGGACCCGTATAAATAGATCGGGTGCTCGAAAACCCTTGAAATTATCGAGCTTGCGACTTTACACGAACAGCCGATAAATAAAGATTCCGGCTAACAGGCCGAACCATTTATTTCGCGTTCCCCTGGCGCCGGGCGTCGGGAGGCTAGAATTTTTTTTAGTACAGTCACGGTCTCGTGCGAAGCAACGGGATACGGGCACTGTAAAGACGCATGGGGTACAGCGTGAGGTGTAACGAAGCCGCGAAACAATGCCACGCTACAGCGTTTACTCACGAATTCGGGGGAAATCGGGATTTCCCAGTCTCGCGCCGCATCGTTCCCAATGAACGTTGCACTCCGCGGAGGAGGAGGAACTCATCCCGTCGGATTGCTTGAATCGAATGCCTGGCGTCCGGCGGAGGACGATCGGGCTCGATCCCCTGATCGATTTCCGCTCCCCTACGGTGAACCTAGGAGGTGGTGGGGTGCCGCGGCACCGAAGCGCCGGCTACGAGAACAGCGGTGAACACCGAGCCGTCATTCTTTGGGCGCCCGGTCTGCGCGCAGCATTCATTTTTAGTCAGACATTCGCTCTCGAACTGGAGCGCGATCGCAGGGCACCTGTTGCGTCGGAAAGTTGAGGAGCGCGCTCCCCCCCGCGGCAGGCAACACGCCGCGCGTCAAACGTGGTCGATCGCGTTATGATTTGCTTGCTTCTCGCGTGGAACAGAATCGACCGAGACATCGATCCGTTTGCCAAGTGAAACGACGGTTCGACGAGCGCCGCTGGCTCGTCTGCGAAGTGTGACAATCGTCGGCGGGTCTTTTTGTCGACTCAGTGAAGGAAACTCGACTCCACACTCGGGTAATGTCCTTTCGTACGCGGAGACATGCTTTACTATCGGTGCGCGCATCGGCCGAGAGACTCTTCTCGATCGCAACGCGCGGTTTGCTTAATGGAAACAGAATCGAAGTACTTAGTTTATCTTGTCGGTTACGTGGATTCTGTTTGTTTAATGGTATCTTAATCTGCCATTTAACGTAAATATTTTTCTTCTCGGGGCAGTTACTGGTACAGGTACTGTCAGTTTTCGGGACTAACACGTAAATCGAATGACGTACAGGAACGATGTTTGAGGTTATTGCTCTTCAGAGTCGTTGGAGTTGCAGTGACGTTTCCTTCTTGCATTGTGTGTCATAGCGAATTCGGCAGGCACGCACTGGCGCTGCGTTGGTGCCAGAAATTTTTGTTCGTGACTTTGATTCTCGATGTTTGTATTCGTGTTGTGTTCTCCGACGTTGCAGTGTTCCTGAGAGGATTTAACTTATTCGGTCAGTAAGATTTCTCAGATTAAGACACGAGCTTGACTTATTATTACAGTTTACGAGGCACCAAGGTTTGAATACACTATACTCAAGCATAATATCAGAGAGACTAGTTTTTTATTAAAACATATCCTCGGGATCAAGTTGCTGTTATACGTATCAGATATATTCAAATCATCGGTCGTGTATTACGATACGAATTAGATAACATCTGTGTCGTTACGTTTCCAGTAATATTTCTCGAAATAGAACAGTAAATAATTCAGAATAAATCTCCATCGATCTGATCACAGTCATAGTACCTACTAAAATATATGTCACAGTCCATCAACCAACGTAAAAGCTGCTGAACCGCATTGAAACTATAAATATTCAGGCGCGCAATAACTTTTTTGCCCGTTTTAATAGCTCCACCAAGTTTTTATCCGTGATCCCGAGACACGTGACGGCAGCCAGGAAGAATCGTGCTCGCTGGTCAAGCGTAACGTTAGAATGCAACTCCAATCGCTCGCCTAGCATAACGAAGAGCCATTATCATACAGCTACGCCATCGATACAATCTATTACGCTAAATCGATAACACCTAACCGAATTATTTCACCGTCGACGTTGGACTCGTTCTACGTTGCATCGTGCCGCGAGTAATGATCACATTTCCATCGGCCTGTTCCTAGCTGCGGAGAGGCCGAAAACGAAGAAGGAAAGGTTCGCGCGACACAGTGCCCCGAGCGTTAACGAGTACGGCGTGCTTTAAAACCCGATATCCCGGCCGTTAAGAGCTGCGAAATAGGAAGCTGGAAGCGGTTACGCGATCCCGGCGAATGTTGCGGGAAGGACAATTGATACTGGGACCATCGAAAAGAGGCAGCGGGACGAAATGTCGAAGGCGGTGAATCTGGCGGACGACCAGCGATTCGCGCTGATGAAAGTAAGTGCTCGCGCGATTCGATCTTAAAAAATTCATGACCGCCCCGCGGGTCGGGGTCAGTCGCACCGTACGTCAGCGGAAAAACGCGGAGATCGGACTCGCTCGGCGTTCTACGGTTGAGAAGCGATTAAGGGAACGAGATAACAGCATTTGTTTTTTTGCTCGGTGCGAATGCGGCGGGTTGGATTCATAGAATATAAGATATAGGTAGGTATGGTAGAAATTGTGAATTGTAGATAGTTGCATTGGAAAGAAAGTATTTTATATATATCGAGGGATCGGTAAAGCTTAATATTAACAGGAAAGTAGCTTAAATTTGCAGTCGCGTGTTAAGTAGAATCTACAGGTAGTTTTCTAAACCGCGATGTGACTTGCTCGCTTTTAAAATAGTACCTACGTTTTCGTACGACGAAGAACGGGTCGAACGCTGGAAATATTCGACCAGCGTCCAGTTTCTTTCGCAATATCGCGGACGAGAACTTAGGCGATCAGCAACTTGCACGTCCACTTTGAATACGGCGCACGAGCCTCGGGACCTGGCAAATAGCTTAGAATAGCGTTACGTAGTGGTCGTCTAGAGTCTAGACGATTAACGATTTAAGAGGTCTCCCTAGCGCGACGACCTGAAAGGAAGCCGATATTTGGGATTTTAAGAGAAAACCTTATATTGTATCAATTGAAAAATTTATATTATACATTTTAATAAAAATTCAATTAAAAATGCACATTCTGCTTTGATCGGTCGAAAAATGAAGCTATATTTAAAGATTTTTTTCTCAATAAATACAACATGCAATGAAAAATCTTTAAATATAGCTTCATTTTGCGGCCGATAAAAGTAGAATGACCCCTTAAGAAAAAAAAGTCTGCCTTCGGGGACCACGATTGCGGCTCTTGCTCTTGGCTTAAAAACAAGAGTCAAGAATATTCTTAATCTACATTTGTGTATATAGTTATCGTTTGACTCACGGGAAACAAAAAATATTGATAAATAACAAAGTAGCGGCATTTTAAAGAAAGGATTCTGATTTCTGGGAAGAAAAAAACAGATTTTTAGTGCCAAAAGTATTTTTGTCAAATATGTACTCAGTTGTAGGTCACGAAAATATTCTACCAATCTCAAGTCGATTGGTCCATGAGTTTTTTTTATAAAAATACAGTTTGAGAAAATAGCGTTTATAATATATATAGGTATCGTTTTTTTTTTAAATTAAATTTTTCTAAAATATCTAAATCCGTACAAATATAGGCACAAAGTTTTTAATTAATACAATTTAAGATTTTCTCTTAAAAAAATCCCAAATATAGCCTCCCCCTTAAGTAAACAACGTCGCTAATTAGGAATGCATTCGTTTCGCATAATTTCCAACAACACTACTATTTATCCTTCAAACATCTTCACTTTCATTCCACGAAGGACCACTATTCCTCTTAAAATTTTACAGGAAAAATATCCGCGCTCTTGCCCGACGTTTACCGCGACAGAAAACTTTGTCCTTGACGCGCACATTAACGAAGCAGTAAAAACCCGAGGAAACTTCCATTCCGCGTCGCCGGCGGAATAACAGAGTTCAGCAATTCGTCTCCGCGGAACATTTCTCTCCCCGTTTTTGCCCAATCGAGGCTCCCATCAGCCGCGCTTATTTATCTCCGTCCGTTCGAACCGTAATTAAGCTTTCACGTAAGTAACGTTCGACGGGGAACGCGTGGATCTCTTCCTCGCGTTAAACCTCGCAGCCCGGAGGGAGCTTAGTTTTTAGCGGCACTTTCGTCGCCGCCGAGCGTGTCATTATCCCAAAGATTTCTCCCCATGGAAATCACTTGGACGCACTCGCTGAAGATCGCGCAGCACCTTTCGTTCTCGCGATTTCTTTTCCTTCCCGTCGCTCACTAGAGTGCCTTCGCTCCTCCGCGCGGTTTTCACGGGCTGGACAATCGCCGGGCTGTTACGCCGCTAGATCGTCTTTGACGAGCGAAAGGGGACGGCTGCTCGCTAGTAAAACGGCACTTTCTTCGCATTACCCCGTGGCTCGGGCCCACGGTTCAGAGGACGAGCCTCGGCCGTCGACACACATCGTGGATTTGGAATTCCATCGATCGCCTGGCTTTTACCCGCGGGACGGCTCGTAACATCAATTTACACGCTTACTTTCGGATCGTAACGGCTGGAGCGGCGGGCAGAGTCTTGTTTCATAGATGTTCGGGGCGATTGTCGGTCAAAGCCCTTTTTCGAAAGTTCTGAAATAGCTAACTATTGATTTGGGGAAGGGATAGCGGCGTCGCGCATATTCAACGCGCGGTCCCATCAGATATGTACATTATTGATGGATTTAATTAACATTGCAAATATTTCAAGGGAATGTTACTGAGTTGGGAGGAATACGATTGACCTTTGTTTCAGTTATCGGGGAGCGAGGAATGTAGAGTAATTATGCAGTGCTGGATTTACCCCTTAGGCTAAAAAGGCTGAAGCCTAAGGTCGGGGCCAGATATATTGACCGGTGAGTTTCGTGAGGAATATTCTTCTGTTCTCAACGTTTTCTGACTCGCTCTCGCCTTGCCAGAAAAAGAGTGCACAAGAAGTGGTGGGGATAGCGCCGAGCTCTTGACGTGTAGGCCAAACCGAGCTCTTAGCGTAGAGATACATACCTACATCATTCTTCTATTCTCAACGTTTTCTGACTCGCTCTGGCCTTGCCAGAAAAAGAGTGCGCAAGAAGTGGTGGGGATAGTGCCGAGCTCTTGACGTGTAGGCCAAACCGAGCTCTTAGCGTAGAAATACATACCTACATCATTCTTCTATTCTCAACGTTTTCTGACTCGCTCTCGCCTTGCCAGAAAAAGAGTGCGCCAGAAGTGGTGGGGATAGCGCCGAGCTCTTGACGCGTAGGCCAAACCGAGCTCTTAGCGTAGAAATAAATACATCAGAATAGGTGTCCGTTAGCTGCGAAAACGAATTCACCGGCCAATATATCTGGCCCCGACCTTAGGGCCCCGTTGAGTTGTGGGCCCCTCGATCTAAATTTTTTCCACGAAATATTTATCAAAAAATCTTGCCGAGGGTTAATGTTATATTTAGTTTTGATATTCAATGGTAATTTTGAAATTCAATTATTATTTAGATTGTACGAGTATTAAATCAAATCAGCGTTATTTTATTTTTTATATTTAACCGAGGACCCCCCGAATATTCAGCCTAGGGCCCCTGAAAAGGTAAATCCGGCTCTGTAATTATGGATAGCGGAAGGTGGAAGCAGGGAGCTAGGAAAATTATGATAATCTGAATTTTCGTCTGCCCTGATGGTTGTCCATGAATGGAAACGTTGCCAGGCAGTTGGCGATAAATATCTCATAGAAAACGCGTGGCCTAGGCTGACCACCTGGCTCGCGCAATATCGCGGGAACTTTTAAGGAAAAAGAACCGGTTCGGTAGATGTGAAGTAATCGTTACATGTGCACGCTCTTCTCACCTTTAAATCTTTTTTCCTCGTTTTTCTTATTTCTGTTATTCGCCTCGACGTGGATCCAGCGTGTTTGTTTCTTTTTGTCTGGGGATGAACCGCGTCGTGGTAAGTCGGAGAGGGAAGCTGACTCGCGATAATTGTCTGGTGAAGTGGAGGCGTGAGAGGGAAATTTTATGGACAATTGAAGACGAATTATTAAATGTCCTTGGATGTTCTAGGGGAACTAATCAGTTCCGCGTCAGACTTCGGCAGGGAATCTAATACACTTTCGGGTAATCTGACTGCAAAGAACTGATGAAAAGTTCGCGTGAAAGCGAGGGCGCGCGACTTAGCAAGCCTTGAGACATGAAACAACTAAAAGCGAATTTAAAATAATAAAAATGCACTAAAAAGTAAAAAATAATATTTTTCTTTGTTTAATCTTAGACTCTCCAAATTTTTATGTCGGTGCCTCGTCATTTGCACTGTGTAAAAAGTAAAAAATAATATTTTTCTTTATTTGATCTACGACTCTCCAAATTTTTATGTCGGCGCCTCGTCATTTGCACTGTGTAAAAAGTAAAAAATAATATTTTTCTTTATTTAATCTACGACTCTCAAAATTTTTATGTCGGCGCCTCGTCATTTGCACTGTGTAAATCTGGCGACGACTTAAAAATATCGAGAGACGTAGATTAAATATGGAAAGAAATAGTTTTTACCTTTTGGTGCATTATTATTTTTTTGAAAGTCGCTTTTACTTTTTTTTATTTTTTGTTTTTTAATTATTTAAGTTATATAACTACATTTATTTTAAAAAAATATGAATAGGCCTGCGAAAAGAGCTCCTCGTAATAATAATAATGAATCAGATTTCTTATTTTTGGTGTAACTTCGAAACTACTGAACCAATTTTTATAATTCTTTCTCCATAATCTAAGTTGATTGAAGCCAAACTAAATGCACTAAGTTTCACCAAAATCGGTTCAGTAATTACGGAGAAATTCTCGGACAAACATAAAACATATATACAAACACCTCGAACCGAGAATCTCTTTTTTTTTTTTAAGTCGGCCAGGTAAAAACGCTCGAATATTTCTCCGTAGGCCATAAGAAACATCGAAACATTTCTCAGAGAAACAAACGGCTTCCGCGTGGTCGTAGAAGCGAAGCCTTGAGGCAGCTTTTCTACGAGAGCAATTGTGCAATTGTCGAGGCAAATTAGCAGATTCTGTACCTGTGTAGTGTGTGCACTGGCTGCAGTAATCTGCTGCTTGGGTTCCATAAATATACATCAAGTATAATATAGGGACAATATTCTGAGAAGAAAAGTGTAGGATGATGAGAGTAATTATGCAATAAAATTGCCATGTTACATAGAAGTAGACAGTTGTCGTAGTTGTTAACTTTACTCGGCGATTACCGCAGCGCAGGTGCAATTACAGTTGCAAGACAGTGAAAGGCGATCACAGCGTAGCGTGGAATTGGGAAAGAAAACTGAACTGGAGCAATGAAATCGCCCTTGTTAAAAGGGGCACTGCGTTATGTAAACGGCTAATTCATACGAATTTCTGATTTCAGTTTAGGCGGTCGGTTCAAAACATTCTGCAACCGCATCACGACGATCACTTTCTACTGCGCTGGCTGAGAGGTATGAATTCTTGAAATTCGTGGTACACCGTTCGCGCGATTTCCCAACGGTCGCGTGCGTCGACCACGTGAGGCCGCCTCGACGGGAAATTATCGGTCGAATTTATAGTTACCGAGTAGTCGTAACGAAACGCTTGGTTGCTAGCGACGCGTTTTAGGCGCGATTAATGTTAAAGTTTCCTTGATAAAGCACACCTCCGGCGCTGCCAATTCGCGCTCACCATTGACACGTCAGGGCTCAAAGTCAACGATAGAATCATTAAACCAGAATCTCCCGCGATAAATTGCGACTGCACAATGACTCGCCGTTGATTAAAGTTCGAGGGCAGAGTTTTGCTGGAATTGTTAATCGAATTAACCGCCGAACGGAACGGGCAACCGTGACATTTTCTTTGTATAACGTTTAACATTCACGAACAGTTATACAGTAATTCGTCGTTAGTGTCACGTTTTTACCATGCGTTATAATCACGCTCACTATCCCCACCATTTCATGGCATCCTTCAGTCGAGAGTGAGAGAATCCGATATATGCGAGACAGGACAAAAGAGACGACGCGAAGTTGTCGTCGGCACGAAATAGTATCCGCATCGCGTTAGTATCACGCTGCCAGCCCCGATCGTCGTGATTCTAACGAGGCATTACTGTATTCGCAATTAACCAGGCGCGTTAATAAGCTAGTGTCTAATTGCGTGTTTGTCGTGCCACCGATACAAGGGTGTGCAAAAAGTCTTTGCATAATGCTTTATAATGTCACGAACTACGCACGAAAGGAGTATGCAGAAATTTGAATGGAAAGATTCGGAAAGTCTCGATTCTTATTGCAAAAGATCGCTTTGGCCTGGCGATCGCTTGTTGCGAGATCTCACAGCTGGTGGACGATGTTTTTTTTTTCAGCTAGAAAATGGGACCCAGCTGCCGCGGAGAAGATGCTACGGGACGTGAGTATGCTTTTAAATGGTAATCAGGTATTCGATTCGCGTATCTGCTTCTCGTTTCATAAGAATTACGTGGTGGAGCCGCTGGTATTATACATTCGGTTAAGCGGTCAAGTACATCGAGAATTTCATTCACCGCGGGCCCCTCGGAAAGGGGTCATGTAATTGGAAGCTATAAATACTCAGCAATAATGTGGAATATTCCTGCAGGAACCACTTTCTAACCATTTCTATGGCGAGATTCCAAAGATCACAATACCCCGTGCGGAACACTGGGTGACCCCTATACTGAGTCACGTATTTTGAACGCCCATGGGCGTCGGCCGCACGTGGCACTGATTCACCGAGTATTTTACATTTCTTTACAACTGACAACCCTTTATCTCAGTATAAGTATCTATACTGTCGGTTTCTTCCTTCTGCCATACAAGAATCAGTGTTTCTTAAATATATGGAAAATTTTGAATACCTACAGTGTAACTTTCCAGATTTACCTTCCCGTAAACTTATCTCGCTATTAATCCTTGCCGACATAATTGGCCGAAGGTGAACTTTTTCACCGTCAGCTATTACGTCGATCGATTAATCAGCCTTACTCGAATCCAAGTGATAGGCGAATTCGGTTGAGAAAGTCTCGAGAAACACGTTTTCGATATGCAATCCCACAGTCCTCTTAAATATCCCCAGCGACGTGGATCATCCGCGAAACGTTCAATCATTCAATGCAAAAAGACGTTCTCTCCGCTTCGATGACCAGCGGACGACGATTCTTTTCCACCAGTTCGTGGTATTTCCTTATTCACGCGTTCACAATGATGCATCGAATCGATAGTGGGATTTTTACAGTGTCTTTATAACAAAGAGTCGATTAACGAATCTTCTCGGCACCCACTTCTAAACGCAAAATTGTTAAAAAAGATGGTATTCGGATGGTAATAGGCACTTTAGCGAAATCAATTATTTGTCTTGTAAATAGTCACAGAAGCCCCCATTGTTTGTACTCTGTCCACCAAACTTTCGTTTCGAAGCTGTTTCTTCTGTCTTTCATAGTTCCGACAGCATAAGAAATGAAGATGAAGTAACGCGACTTTCGAAAATTTCACAATTCCGGCGAACCGAATTGCAGTTCGATTTCTTTAATTCCACTTGTGAATTGTCTGTCGGACTGGTCGACTCCAAATAACAAGCAGAGCTCCCTACGTTTCTTCATTTTCCGCCTGCATCTACAAATTTCAAAACCGGGAACTCGATGCAAAGCTATCCGCGTCGTATCATTATCAACTTCTACGATTACTGCTTCTGTAAATTCTAAAATACCCCATAAAATCCCAGCTGAATGTGTGATGCACTAAACGATGCCAAAGATCTCTGACTTGCCACTTTCCTCTTTTCTGACTGGATTCCCGGAAGTTGCAACACATTAGTTGCAATCGCGTTCCCTTTCTCTAGGGAAAGCAAAGTTGGAATTAAGTTTCGCAACCCTCTCGATGGCTATTCCTGTTGATCCAAGTCCGAACGACATTTTTTAAAGCGACAGTGCTCTAATATGCCACTTCGCTGGGCAATTCTATTGCACAAGGTGTCTCATATTAATTTCTCGTTCTGCTATGTTACTGCACGCTCGTTAACGCAGTCCATGGAGTGGAGGAAGCAGTGGGAGGTGGACAAGCTGCCCCAGTGGGATCCGCCGCAAATCCTGAAGGATTACCTGCCTCACGGTCTGTGCGGTTTCGACAAAGACGGAGCCCCAGGTGAAGATTTACTTTTGTAAAAAAAAATTAAAACCGACTCCAACAAAATAAAATTGCACTAAAAAATAAAAAATAATTTTTTTCCCTTATTTAATCTACGACTTCCGTATTTTTTAAGTCGGTGCCTCATCATTTGCACTATGTAAATCTGACGCCGACTTGAAAAATATGGGAGTCGTAGATTAAATAAGGGAAAAAAATTATTTTATTGAAGTTGGTTTTAATTTTTTTTAAATTTTTTTATTTTTATCTTTTTATTTTCATTTGTACTTGATGGTATATTTTTTTTATATATATAGTGATAAAAAAAATCATCAAAATCGGTCCATATGCTGAGGAGTTATGAGGGGACAAACATATAAATTATTATTAACCATAACTGGTATAAAATATTGGGCCAATATTGATTCCGCGTAGAATGGGACCAACGAGGCACTATCCTCTTTCGAATAAGAAAAAGATCATCAAAATCGGTCCATATGCTGAGGACTTATAAGGGGACAAACATAAAAAAAAAAAACATACGGGTCGAATACACAACCTCCTCCTTTTTGAAGTCGGTTAAAAAGAAACAGCGCCTCTTTCAACGATCTAATATCGTCGCTATTTTTCTTCCAGTGATCGTGGTGTACTTCGACGCACTGGACATGTACGGAATCCTGCACGTTGTCTCGCGGAGGGACATGATAAAGGTCACGATAAAGTCCCTCGAGGCTTACCTGCAATTGTGTCAGGAGCAGATGACGAAGCACGGCCCCGCAGGGGGCCAAGTGGTCGTGATCTTCGACATGCAAGGATTCAATCTTAGGCAATACCTCTGGCGACCAGGTAACACTCGCACTGACCTCGCGCGATTGCTATCATTATGCAATCTCACCTTTCAAAAACAATTCATAACTCCCACTTCGCGCGCAACCGCCACGGTTTTTTGGAGCGATTAAGCAGCCCGTGGCACGTAAAAAGCCTCAACGATTCGACCAGTGAAACGATTATATAAGATCAGAGTTTTTATACAGGAAGCTTAGATCTGGAGAAATGATGGAATGCTAGAGTAGTTCTTGCCGGTGTCTGTGCAATAAAATCGTTCTAATATGAAAGTTTGAAGGGTTTTTCTCGAGGAAGTGAATTAGGCGAAGTTTGTTTATGGCAAGTTGGTATTTTTCAGCTGGGGAAGTCGTCATCACTTTAATCCAGATGTACGAGGCTAATTATCCTGAGATCTTGAAGACCTGTTACATTATTAATGGTAATAATTACTATTTATAGTTACTTTGAAGATGATGGTACACTTTATGTGATTATAATTAGAAACTCGGTGCACAGAAATTTCCGTCTGAACTGTAATGCCACTTTGTACACTAATGAGGAACTATCCCCGTTTATTATTAATAAATAATAATAATAATTCCACGAATTTTCAGCACCGAAAGTGTTCGCCTTCGCGTTCTCGGTGGCGAAGAAGTTCATGAACGAGTACACGTTGTCGAAGATTCAGATACACAAAGCTGACCCCGCCAAGTGGCAGCCGGCGATATTCAGTAATGTTGATAAGAATCAGGTACCTGCGTTCTTCGGAGGCACGCTTACCGATCCCGATGGTAACCCGAAGCTTGGGACGAAGGTAGAGATTTATTCATCAGGATTCGTATTTAAATAGAGAACACATGTAAAGGAATCGTCTGGCTTGAATTGCATTCAGATATGCCTGGGCGGCAAAGTCCCGAAGGAGTTGTACGCGAGTAACATAGAGAAAGACAAGCAGACTGATTTCACGACGGTGACGATTAAGAAAGGCGGGAAGCTGGAGCTTGACGTAGCAGCGTCCGAGATAGGATCTTTATTAAGGTATATAGATACAGTCGCGCCGGAAAATCAGTTGACGCTCTTTAAAATCGCATAACTTTTTTAAAATTGGTCCAAATGTCTTGAGTTTGTTTTTAGAAGCTAGCGCAATTAGTTTTCTAGGTGACGTGTTTCGACGTTTTAAGAAAAATGCACTTGGTCTGAATAGCAAAAAAAAAATAGTGGAGGTCGTTTTTTAAACTTTTTTTTGTGAGCCTTGAATGAAAATTCAAAAAACCCGTTTGTAGGTTTAAGTAAGTTATATACGTGTCTAAAATTTCGTTAAAATCGGTTAACGTTGCTCTGAGCTAGATACGTTTAAAGATTACAGAGTAAGGTCGAAAATTGCTGATTTCCGGGAATTTCGCGATTTTCGACCTTATTTTCGACTAGAAAACTAATTCCGCTAGCTTCTAAAAAAAAAAAAACTCGAGACATTTGGACCAATTTTAAAAAAGTTATGCGATTTTAAAAAGCGTCAACTTATTTTCCGACGCGACTGTAGTTTATTGTAGATTGATTTTTATTAAATAATCCTGAATGCGTTCAGTTGGGAGTTTCGAACAGAGGACCACGACATTAAATTCGGCATCGTGAAGAAGGATACGAACGGGAAGAAAAAGGAAATTGTACCGATAAAACGAGTAGCTGCTCACCAGCTAGACGAGATCGGGATTCTCACCTGCGAGACACCTGCCACGTGTAAGTGAACGGGAAAAGATTAGACGAGCGAAAGATCGGTGACGTATATTATCAGTGATTTCATTTGCTCCAGATTCGGTCGTTTTCGATAACACCTACAGCCTATTGAGAAACAAGAAAATTCATTATTCCGTGAGAGTTATACCGCCGGCTGAATCGCAGGAAGTAACAGCGGCTACGTCATAATGAACGCGCCGGAGCGAGGGAAGATGATTGTATTATCAGCGCGACGAAAAAGATAATCTTATGTTACCGTATCTTTTTTATTCGCGTTGCATCTAGATACCAAAAATCATTCCGCAAAGTCGCACTTTGCTATTCCGCGAAATTTTACAATTTTATACAGGCTAACTGATTTGCGAATGTAATATTTTATTCACAGGCAGTTGCAGCTGTTCTTATACCATAAATGTAAAAAGTTTATACATGCATTGTATTTAAGTATTTTATATATATGTAAAGAAAAGAACAAGAATGGTTGTAAAAAGGAACAAAGGATAGGAAATTCTATTAGGGTGTTTAGTAATAAAACAAATTTATAATAAAGAACTTAGGATACTGTATTTATCGTAGGAGGGTTAAAGGGTTAAGTTGATTGGAACTTTGTTAATGGAGTGTACAAAAGTAAAGTAATTAATCATCCTCGTCTGTGAATAACATTTCAATGAGATCAGGTTTCGTGCATTCGTAACCTTCCAAGCGTTTTTGTGTTCCCCATCTTGCTAGAGTTGGCAGAACTTTCAACTTTGTGGTAAGGTTTGTCCGGAATGGGCAACTTGGATCTTTCCAGCTGTAAGATAAAAATAATGGCATTAATTAGACTTCACGTTCATTTAAGAATTTTTTTAATTTACTTACAACGCGCGATCGCCAACTTCAACTACAACGAAATGTGCATTTTTCGGAAATGCTTTTAATCCTTCCTCTATGAAAGGTTTAGCTGTAACAAAAAAAGGAAGAGCGATGGATAGGAATCTACTTTGATTCGAGAGATTTTACTTCAACCGTAAAATTACGTTAATCTGGGCTTATTGTAATTAACGATAACCTTTTTCTCCGGTCAAAGCGGATGGTGTACAGGAGAAAGTGAGGTTATGTTCGAAACAAACGATTGCACTTGAACATTCGTACCTTCGACGCAGTCGGGACACCAACTCTTTCCATTAGGAAGTTTCGTTCCAGTGTAGAGCACATAAATCGGCTCGCTGGTTTTCAAGTTTTTAATAAACTTCAAGAAATCGTCGTATCCCTCGACGGAATGATGCACAACCATCTTTCACTTTACTTTTCCCAATCTCTTTACTGCGGTGTGAACATTTAACTAGTTCCTTTATTACTTTACGACACGTGAATGCGTAATGACTTTCTTATCAGTTTTGAAACGGTGACACCCCCTCTACGAGATACAGCTTGATAGCTTGATGTATTAGTCTCGCTGATAAGAGAAGGAGTCTTAAATTAATACGTTTCAATATGTTTGCTATCGATTCGAACGATGCAGTGGGAAAAAAATTTAAAAGCATTGTCCTGTTTCATAATTGATACTTTAATATTTAGCTACATTCCCTGCAGACATATACTATATGCCATTCATTATTTCTCTGTATTTATAATTATAATCCTCATTTCGACCAAGGAAAAAAAGAAATACATGATTTTACTAACAAGGGAAGATCCCGAACCCGGAAATTCAAAAAAATCTGAAACTTTGTGAATATGTAGGGGATTTCCTTCTGATTAAAATGAATTTTTTGTTTGCTGCCTAAATCGTCTCTAAGAGGGTGAAATTAACCCCTGAAAATTCGGCTATTTTTCCATTGTATTTTGTAACTTGCAATTCGTAAGAGATAGAAAAAAAGTTTCAAGACAAAAGTTACTTCTTTTAATTAGAACTATCATTTGGAAACTTGCAGTTCTCACAGTTCGCGAGTTATCACACAAAATCGGAAAATAGCCGGAATTTAAGGGGTCAATTTCACCCCCTTCGAGTGAATTTGAGCAGCAAAAAAAATTGCGTTGTAATCAGCAAAAAATCCCTTATATATTCCCAGTCTCAGAATTTTTTTGAATTTCAAATAAATTATTGCAAATAAATCAAAAATACAGACACTAATTCATTTCGAATTACTTATTCACCCCGTATAGTGTCAACGCATTCCGAAATAGATTGCCAATAAGTACGCCGAGCATATAAGTTTCCGCGAGCAGCGCGGATATTGTTTGCGATTCTAATAATATCCAGTTTCAACAATGTCGCGTATCGTCGGCTTTTCGCATTAGCGGGATCGAGGCGTTCAAACGGACCCGCGGAATATCTCGAACGAGAACGCTTGACCATAAGCGCGTAAGGTCCCTCCGCGCTCTGTCGATTGCTCGTTGAATTTGTCGACCACGCCGCCCGATTGGTCGACGGACGGGTACCCTCCCACTCCGATAACTCGGCGATGACGGGGGCCTACAGCCAATCGGAGAGCACGCGAGGCGAGGGTGTTTGGTATGCCCTGGGACGGGGCAGCTTGTTCGCAGTAATTCAAGGTTTTGACCGTGTAACAATATTGTCGCGCTATCGTCGTCTGTTGAAGAGAGAAAAGAACACTTAATCCGCCTTCTGGTCGGCCGCGAGGTATCGTCGGGTTTTTTTTCAGCTAGTCGTTGGCGCGTAGAATGGCCGGGGTATTCGATATCGAGTTGCACGATGCGGACACGGTAAATAGGGACGAGTCGGACGACGATGTTATCGAGATCGGCGAGGTAAATTCACCATCTGCACGCGATCGCACCAGACAATCCAGTTTCGCCCGATCGCTCCTCTTTATCCTCTCCAATATTTTTCACTCTCTCCCTTTATCTCTCTCTGCCCGTTTCTGTGCACGGTGCCTCCCGTAACGTTTCTCCTATTCGTTTTGTCTTTTCACGTAGGATGAGTACGATGCGAACCCGAACGTGAACGAGATCACCGAGTGAGTAAGCCTTTCCCCTCGTTTGGCTGGCGCGTGCCCGTCGTGGCCTGCCCTGTCCAGCTTCGTCGAGGTAAATCACGATTTTCAACGTTTGATAGATCGGAAGGTGTCGAAACGGTCCCTATATCGGAACAGAATGTCAACCGAGGACGGGAGAGGACCGGACCCCAGGACTTCGAGCTATGCAAAGTGATCGGGAAGGGTGGTTATGGCAAGGTCTTTCAAGTGCGTAAAATAACGGGTAATGACAGGGGCACGATCTTCGCGATGAAGGTAGGGCAGATACACCTTGATTCCTCAATCTTTCACTGTGCTTCTTTTCTTACGTACGACCGAGTAGATCCTCGACGCGCATCGTTGTTTGTTGTGCATCGAGAAACTTCTAGTTCGATATCTTTTTTCTTCGCAATTATATAAGTTCCTTTGTCCCTCTTTGTCTCCCGCCGCATCATTGAACGGGATCGAAAATTTTTTATCGATTTTTCTCGCGTATGTAATTTTAGCAAAATCCCGACGCTATTCTATCGATTCTGTATTTTTACCTCCGCGAATTCCGTTTAATCGGAGATAGAATGTTAAACCTTGGAAGCCTTTATGTACAGTTCCTCTTTTGTTCTTCTGCGAAGTGTTGTTTCGTGCATCGCTAGGAATTCTCTTAAGCGCGTTTGTTTTGACAAACAGGTCTTGCGTAAAGCTTCGATCATAAGGAACCAAAAAGACACAGCGCACACCAAGGCGGAAAGAAATATCTTGGAAGCCGTAAAGGTACGTCCGTTATTGCATATGTTCCATCGATTCAGACGATATTTCCGACCCCTTGCCGTCTGACCTTCTGTGTTACAAGCGATGACAAAATCGTTACGTTTAGAGAGACATATGCTCAAACACGTGTGTCTTTTTATTTGGCAGCATCCTTTCATTGTAGACCTCATGTATGCTTTTCAAACTGGCGGCAAATTGTATTTGATCTTGGAATACATGTGCGGTGGCGAGCTGTTCCGGCATTTGAACGACGAGGGAATCTTCCTCGAGGAGACCGCTTGGTGAGATAAATTTACTGTAGAATTACTCTTACAGCCATGTATTTCTAATCGAAAACCTCACGGCGAGAGGAGTGCAACTCCATCTCGGCCAGTTTCGATTAAACTGGACGAAACTGTTTGTAGACAAAAGAATAACATTATTCCTGCGTCTGCTCGTCATTATTATCTGTGGAAATATCAATGCAGATTTGAAAGCCTCCTAAAAAGGCTGTTCATAAGCTCGGACGTAGTTGCGCGTTCGTATTGCACAGAACAGTAAATGGGTGTAGGTTGAAAATTGGAAATAAATCATTTTCTTACACGTCGTAACTTAAAAACTGTTAAAAGTGGAGTCGCACAGCTCTTGCTGCAAGGTCTTCGATTTACTGTGTCGTCTAACAGAAACTTCTATCTTGGCAGTTTCTATCTGTCGGAAATAATGTTGGCACTGCAGCACCTCCACTTGCAAGGAATTATTTATAGGTATTTCAATCTTCCTGTAAATATGAATTTAAGTATAACGTTTAAGCGTATCGTTCTCGTATTTCCAATCTAATTATTTTCCCACGTTTTTAGAGACTTGAAACCTGAGAACATCTTGCTGGACGCAGAAGGACATATTAAGTTGACTGATTTCGGTTTGTGTAAGGAGCATATACAAGACGGCAGCGTTACGCATACGTTCTGCGGTACTATAGAATACATGTAAGGGAACTTCTGTGAACGGAATCGTGAATCTAATGTTCTTCGTTGGGTTGACATTTGATAACGATGTGGTACGCTTTGTTGAAAGGGCCCCGGAGATTCTGACTCGGTGTGGTCACGGTAAAGCGGTAGATTGGTGGAGTCTTGGGACTTTGATGTATGACATGCTCACAGGTTCGGTAAGTCTTGTCGGAATCATTCCCATGGATCGCGACATCAGCTGCACCTATAATTCTCGCGTGTTAAATTCTTAGCCACCGTTCACGTCCGACAACCGAAAGAAGACCATCGACAAAATTCTCCGCTCCAAGCTGAATCTTCCACAATACTTGACGCCCGATGCCAGGGATCTTATCCGAAAGTTGCTGAAGGTAAGCCTCTCGGAGCAACGGAGGCTACAGGTTTCACGGTGGTTTGTCTATGTAAACTGTAAATTTCTGCTCGTCTTTCGCAGAGGCAAGTTATACAGAGACTAGGATCCGGTCCGTCGGACGCGGAGCAAATAAAGAGCCACCAGTTCTTCAAGCATATCAATTGGAACGACGTTATTTCCCGGAAACTAGAGCCGCCTTTCAGACCAACGTTAACGAGCGAGGACGATGTCTCGCAGTTCGATAAGAAATTCACAACGTCCGCGGTGATAGATTCGCCCGCGGAATACACTTTAAGCGAATCGGCCAACAGAGTATTTCAAGTGCGTATTCCCGAGTCCGTAAAGAATTTATAACGAAATAATAAGATCGAATTTATCCGCAGGGGTTCACGTACGTGGCGCCTAGTATACTAGAGGACATGTACTCGCAGCCGCGGGTGATAAACGCCAGGAGTCCGCGCAGGGGCAATATGCGCGGCTTCTCGCCGCGGACCACACACTTTCATTTACATAATACACACGTACAGAATCATAGGTAAGCATTTTCTTTTGCCCTGATAGCGCGTGACGCGAGATCGCGCGGTATGCTGATTACGCAATAGACTGGTTTTTAATACGTATGTTCATTTAACTTTGCACATTGGATAATCGATGAATCGTGCCAATTTGTAGACATAACGGCCACGGCAACATGGAGGATACAGAAATGATCGAGATAGGCTAACTGCCGCTTGTTTCATAGCGGGGGAATGCTTAGCATTTCGGCCTAACTGCTGGATATCCATGACCAATCCTTGTGTCTCAGGGAGGGATTTTATAAAAGATGAGTAGATGGAGTAGCAAAAGGATAGGTCCGGATACCGCAAGTACTTCGCCGGATATTCAGCAGTTAAAAATTTAGCTAATTTTTCTTTTTCTTCTGTTTTTTTTTTTAAATCAAATCTAATTACGATAAAAAATGGTACTAATTAAGATTACGCTTTAAGAGCAGCGACGCAGCAGTTATTTGGTAGCATACGTAACAAAAAAAAAAACAAAAAAGGTATATACATATATATTTGTGAGTAAAAGGAAAATGGAAATGTTCGAGAGAGAGAGACAAGTGATCGCGATGGGGGAAGATCTTTATTTACTTATTCGCCGTTGGTTAACGATGTACTGCACGTTCTAACGAGACCCATTATTCACACGCCACTATAGTCAAGATATTTGCACACCGTTTCATTAACCTGTTAATATTTAATGACCACAATTGTGTTTGTACATACGATCTGCAGGTTGGTTGGATATTCATATGTAGTATATATATACGTGTATAGTAGAGGCAGGCATCATTTATGCTAAGTGCGACAGACTGAAAAATTCCAGCACTTTCAAAACACTACTAAATTATACTGTTGATACAAGCTTGACGTTCAACCATCCTGTAACACTTGTATATTTGATGGAGAGAGAGAGAGAGAGAGAAAAAAAAAGGGGGAAAACGAAAATCCTGTACACCGCGTGCGCGAGTTTGTCGCGGTGTACGCGTGCTTAAATGTGATCGATTAAGGGTGGGGGTAGGGGGTGGGGGGTGGGGAACAAAGAGGACAAAAAAAAGACAAATAGACTTAATACGACAAAGACTACACACAGCTGCCACAACCGCTCCGCCGCTCAAAATTCCATATCCGGTCATTCATTTGAAAAGGATATTTTCAGCAGTAATAACGTTTCCATGGCAATAATGTGAACAATAAATAGGTCGTAGACAGTGTGTTTTACGTGATGCTGTAACGGAATTGCATTTGTACAATTTTTGAAAGTTCCTAAGAAGCGTGAGTTCAAGTGCGCACCGCACCCGCGATCTTCCAGCATACAAATACCGTTTCTTTTGTAGCTGTGCCTCGTTTATCCGTACATGTGTGTGTAAAAAAAAACAAACGAACAAAAAATCACTCTGGTCTGATCGCTTCGAACGAAAGGGCTTTCTTCGTTGGTCGGCTCGTGTAATTTAACGTAACCGAGGGTTCTTTTCTTTTAACGGCAAAAGCAAGTTACCATGGTAACAATGTTACTGCGAAACGTTGACTTTCCACGATGACATTGTATTTCATAATTACGCGCCCGTGTTCGCACGCTGCTGTTCAGTGTGTCATCATTAACTATCGCAATTTATTTAAATGGTAATATCTATTCGTTACGTATATTTGTACATTATTAAACACTAATATATATATATGCATGTGCACACGTGTGCGTGCATATTGGTTTGACGTACACACAATATAATAGTAAAGATAAAAGAAAAAAAAGGATAGTGTAAAGGATATAATAAGCGTTTAGAGTGACTGTTGTCCGCTCACCGTAAAAAAACTCTAAAAACAAAAAAACTACCCAAGTGTTCACAGGCCACGCTAGCCGGCATTACAATTTTAAATGACTATATACAGCGAGTACATCATGGTCGAAATGTTAAATCGATTTATTGAAATTTTACTCTTGGCGAGTATCTCGAGCGTCTCTACTGGCAAATCCTCTCTGCGACCGTGTGCGTGGGCGAGATGGGAAACTGGCAAATCGCGTACGGATATACGTATATTGATTATACCTATTCGCAATTGTATTGTATTATAAAGAAACGGCGTGTATTATTCGGAGGAGGAATAATTTATAAGCAACTCTTTCTGTATGTATATCGAAAGTTGTATTTCGAGCGTCGGAACGAGAGAGTCTGTGCTACAGAGTCTTGTCCAAACATCCGAGGACATTTCCGTAGTGCAGGGATAATCAAGGCTCGCCATGTAAACGATGTTAAAAATTTTTTCGTTACATCGTATCAGGTTCACGAAGGATTAGCGTTTAATGGAATAACGACGATTAGTATAAACAGCTACGTCGCGCCATCGACGTATCACCATATCTATCTAATGTATTATAATTTTTTTAACGCGTCTTTCCTTTCGTTTTCTTTTTGATAACCAATACCCCGTTACGCAAGATCGATATAGTTTTCAAAATGCGCATGTCAGCTTCGTCGCGAAGAACGAACTATTTCTAGGTAGATTCTGCTAACGTGTTTTGCGAGCGACACTCGGTGCTGATAGCCCTCGATTTTATTTCGATTTCTTTTTTAAAAACGGCCTGGATACCCATTACACTTCATTTTAGTACCTTAAGAGGATCGGTTATCGTGGCGCGTAGTGCTCTAGGTCTTGTACATTACGTTCTCTCGTAGCGCCCGAATTCGGAACGGAATTTAGAGGAAATTATAAGATATATTATTTTTCACGATCGTCTTTTCAGCAATGATTATGATAAGAAAAGAATCGTTACATGGTTACCCAGAGGCACAACATAATATGTTAGTTAAGTGCTTAAAAGAATTATATCATCGAACGATGTGTAAACGAGAAAAAAAAAAACTAGCCACTGGCAGGAAGAAGTGATAAATGGTTTAATGCTTCCAATTAAAAAAGAAATATAGATTCTTCAATTGATTTATTGCTACCATGGTTTGTAATCCTCTAAATCGTATTTACTAATAAACATTATAATGATTTCTCACATAATTCTATCGTACATCTGGTGTATTCTTAATCTAGAACGGGGCGGAGTTTTCGCAGCTCGAATTTGGCGCCAAATTAAGTTTCCCGCCGCGCAAGGTCGCTGAGCGTCTGTCTTCACCGAAGACCGTTTACCTCGGAATGAAGAAGGATGGTATATTAATATTTAATATTTACGATCTAGATATCTTTAATACTTTCTCTTTGCGGCGAGGATTGGTAACGTTTGTGTTGAAGCTACGCGATCGGTAGCTCTCGTTCGTTTCCCCTGTTTCTCTTAATTAACTGCGACAACGATACCCCTCGCGGTTAACCGTTGTTCGCGAACAGCTGATTGCGCGCAAAGGACACTTAGAATCGCGCATGCTGCGTCACACCAATGCCCAATTGCACGCGCGTTCGTGCAAGAGAAACGAGGAGGAGGCATCGACATTCGCAGGCATTCGCGTGGGCGCGACGGTGCGTGGTCGAGGATTCACGGACGAACGGATCCCAGATGATCCAGCACGAGCGTAGACGATCGTGCTGGCCTCTCCGTGCTCACGAAATGTTGGCGCGTAAATACTTCGAAACACCGCGCGTCCTCTTCCGTTCCCAGTGAACGAAGGCGATCCGAAGGCGTGGACGCGCATCGAGATCGCGTGTATATTACGCCGCGATTCCAGGCCGCCGAGCACTCGTATCGATGCTGGCGACGAGAATCGATCGTTTCCGTTAGCTGGCCCCCGAAAGTGTTCCTCTCGATGAAATGTTGGAAGTGTCGATAACCTTAATTGGTCCAATCGGAGACTAGCTTTCATGGAGTGTGGATCTAGCTCGAATGGTATTCGCGTTTAGTTGGAATTTCGATACTTGGTAGCACGGGAACCGGCGTTGCGAATAGTGAACATGGGAATACGAGATTCGATGTGGTTCGGGGAACGAAGTGCGTCGGTATCGATCGAAGATTCATGTCCGACTGCTAGTCGAGTTAACATGGACGATTCGAGTTAAAGGTTTGTGCTTTTCGTCTGTTAACTCCAAGTTAGAGTAGCATTGCGTCGAACGTAGATGATCTAAGATTCAATTGGGCTCATGTTATTAGGTTAGTGTAGACTTAGATCTTCAAGGTGTTTGAACCTATTCAGAATATTCAGATTATTGCATCTCTCGCGGACCTGTTTTGTAGCGATCGAGTGAGCTTCGATGCGCTTTAGCTTGCTCTGTAGCCCGCTTGGACATCATCCAGCTTACTTCAACCCTCACGGACCCGTTTCAACTCTCATGCATTCATACAAACTATCGTCACACATACATTTTCCATTTTTCTCTGCTTCTTCAAACCCACGTTACCTGTGTCGAATAAATACCCGTCTTATCTGAAATGTCCTTTACATCTCTACTCGTTTAACAAGCTTAGTTTCTCTTAGTTAAGGTGAAATGTGTAAAGCACAGCGCCCGTGTCACAGATGCGTCGTAGATAAATTCCACGACCGGCCCTAGGCGGGGCGCCCGATCGTCAACAAACAGCGGGGTGATTCATCGCGATAATTTGAATGCAGGTTCGCGGTCGTCTCGAATCGGTTGATCGAGTGCCAGGCATCGAGAACGACGTCAGTGTCGCGGCTGACTTCCGGTCCTCAGCGCCGGTGAAACGAAACTGCGAGCAAACGAACGATTATCACGAAGCAATCCGACGAATATTTCAGCGACAGAACGAAGCCGAAGCGTTTTCAACGACGCTTTGCCAATCTCGCGATGCACCGCACCAGAGGTTAGTAAAACTCTTCCCGACCGGGGCGCTCGGCCCTAACGACGATATTCGCGACGATCGGACGCGTGCCTCCATGTTGGAACAGATTTCGACCGGTGTGGAGTTTTACCACTAGAAAATTTCAAACGTCTCCTTATTGTAAATAACTGATTCTGATCTTATTTAATACGGGCCCGCGGCGATTTAAATGATAATGACAATGTGTGTGTTTATTAGAACGCGCAGTGTAATCGAGGTCGCGCGAACGCTGCAGCGGCTCGTCGATCTGCCGAACGAATTTTTTCACGAACCTTTTGATCGAACGATCGCCGACCAAGATGGTGCGCGTTGCACGGCTCTCGCACACGAAGGAAGACACGAAGAAGGTGAGCTAATGAATTGAGTGGGAATGCGATTGAAATGCGTGGGTAAACTGCGTTTCCATAGAACCATGAATACATTTATAAGACACTCTGTTAGTCACAGATATTTAAGGAGTAAGCGGGAATGGAGTCGAAGCCAAAACGGGGCGCGTGTTTTCGCTTCGATTCTCCGCGGGCATTCGTTGCACTCGCGTTATCATTCGCTTCGAATTCTGAATTACAGTTATCTTAGAAAGATACTTAAAATACTAATATCCAAGAATTCCTTTTCTAGGGAGCCACGTGTGGCGAAATACACAGTCCACTGCGCGACTGTTTTTTGTTCGCTGACGTGATCCTTTGTTTATGTTTACGTCTCACGAGATGGATTGGCTGTATATCCGAAACAATAGCGTCAATTTTATTACACTACAGTCGATCGAATGGAAAATCTGTTGTCATCTTCCGTCGTCACTTGGAGTATTTCTGGAAATGATCCAAGACTATTTAATATTTCTCTAGTAAATCAGTTTATCGCAGTAGCAACTCTGTCGTACGATTTACCGATGTCTGTTACTACTAACCGCAGAAGATTAGACACCTTAATTTAGTTAACGCATCGGCATCTACCGAATAGGGACAATGGGTGCGTTCCAGTTGGGCCCAAAGCGATCGCAACGCCCGTGTTTCTCCTAGAAAAACGGGCGTTGCGGTCGCTTTGGGCCCAACTGGAATGCACCCAATGACGGTGGTTAACTCAGTGGTGGACACTGAATTTCCCCGAACTCTATACCGCGATATCCAAGGACAAAGAAAATTCAAAGCACCACTCTGTAAATCCGAAGTCCCAAACAGAGCTTCTTCACCCATAAAACAATCCGAGCAAAGACTGAAATCTTCACGCGGGATGCGTTCACGCGGTCGAATCGTCCCTGACACTGGCATCGATCGTCACGTTTCAGGCATCCTCCTTCGAGGCCCGATCACCAATGCCTTCGCGTCGGGGACGATCGTTTCCACCAAGCCGCGGAGGGAATGGACGGCCGACGTCCGCCGCGTGTCGGTCAATTTTCGTACGTACCCCCGAGAGAGTGTTTCGGCGACACCCGAGGATGACTCCCGTCGGATATTTCAGTCCACCGTTAGCGCGGTGCAGCGCACATTAATACGTATGTAAGCTCGTATCGTGTGGCTGTATATTCGCGTTGGTTTCGCTCGCTCGCTCGCTCGCTTCGCTCGTGGCCGTGCCGTCTATTATTAGTCGACAGTCATCGGAGTCGGCTGTAACGCGCGGCCGAGCGACAACGCGGAAAAACGCTGGAAGAGAATTCGACGAGAAAACTCGCGGTTACCGGGTGATTTTCGTGTGGCACGTGTCGGCCAGGCCAAGGGCCCTCTCTTCGGTTCCCCGTGCGTTGCGACGCGCCGTTCCGTTCGCCGTTCACGGGCTGTCAGCCCGCCACGCTGCCCAAGGATCTCCGCCCGACACGCTGCCTCTCGACGCCCTTCGAAAGGATGATTCCCGCACGCTTTTCACTGTGAGTTCTTCTTCCCCGTCCGTCGCCGTTCGACGCCCTGGTACCGCATCTTTTATGTTTCACCAGCTCGTCTATCGAGCTTCCTCTTGTCGCGTGCACGATGCTCTGAATGGGATCCTTTCACGAGACGCGCGACTGCTGAGGCGTTACGAGAGCATGCTGGGACCGATACGGTATCTTTAGAGGGATCGATCGCGGCAGGATTTACTTTTATGGGAGAGGCATGTTGGCGGGGTGGCTCGTGGGGTCTGGCGCATCGAGGATCTTCTTTCTGGTGCTTCGTGATACTTTTGTGGGCTTAGGTGTTGCGACGGGTAACGTGTCCTCAGTGGCATTGACGATTACTGAAGTTTCTGGTACGGTTGTTTCTGATTTGCTTCTTGCGGGAGGTTTGAATTGTTAGGGTAGCTATGGAGATCTTGCATTTTGGGTAGGTTGGAAGAATTGTAGAGGGATTGCACGTGTTAGATTATAATTCGCGAGGGTTTCGATGAGATGGTTTTAGTGACTAATCAGGAATAAGAGTGTGTCGTATTCATTTAGGTGATTTATTCTGTGTGACTGCGGAAAATTAGTTGAGTGCTCGCGAATTGTTGGAGCTATACGATTTTTTAATTACTTTTTCTAGATGAGGGATGCGGTTCCGCAGAAAGGAAACAATAACAATAATAATAACGTGACTACCCTGAAAAGCAAGCCTTCGTTGGAAATTTATCGACCCCCAGGTTCGTAGTTTTCTATCCAATCACGCCGGTGGGAATTTTAATAAAATGGTCGGTGTACATCCTTGAATAAATGTTTCTCAGGCGGAAGAACGGAAGGAACCACGGCGAACCACACCAATCCGCGATTGAACGTGCACGCCAAGGAGTTCACTATGAAGCAGAACGACTCGCATCCTTCTAAGTGAGCATAAACCACTTACGAAATAGTTAAGACTCGGTCGACGTATCGGGAACGCTCGGCGGAATGTCTAGAAAGCCGTTAAACATAAGATTCCCGCTAAACGGGATTAATTTCGACGAGATCCCCGCGAGTGCGAGCCCACGTCTCGCCCTTGGACAGCGAAAGACTCGAGCGCAAATACAAAGCGAGTAAACAAAAAGTGTATCGCAACTTTTCCAATCGATACGCCGGTGTCCCGTTACGGATCTTCCTATCTCCGATATAAAATATCGAAAAGCGACGATGGCGAAGCGAAACGAATCGCTTCCCGAGGTAAGAGGGGCCCGCAAGTAATTTCGAAAGCGGACTGATTCTTTTTCTTCGGCTTCCCTTTGCGCAACGGCGTCGTCGTAGCTTAGCATTCGTATCAGCGGATAACGAAAGTGAAAGAGAGAGACGTCGGATTATGTCAGCGCTCGTTGCAACTAGCACCTTGACGAACTGTTAATCCCCCCCGGGGGGGTTTATGAACGGGTCACGTCAGAGAAGTACAAACAGTCGTTGGCGTAACGCAAGCTCCCCCGAAGGAGTTTTACGCGCGCCATAAACGAGCGAGCGATGTTAAATTCGCCCTTCGACTTCCATTTACGCGCTCGGCTGGTAATGAAGCTTGTTTGGATCCAGGTCTCGGACGAACGCTTCGGACCGATCCCCGTACTATTTGCAACACAGCAAATCGAGCGGGAACGTGCACCGCTACCTGAACCCCATGCAACAGCAGCAACAGATACGGCACACCCTTCAGCAGATGCAGCATCCCCTGACTCGTCACTCGCAGGGCGGCCATCACTCGACGCCATCCGCGCTCCGACAGACGCACCCGCTGGACACTTCGGCGTCGAGCGGTAATATTCTGCATGTAAGTGCGCGGGGTCTTCGGAACGATGGAGTTGGTAATTAACAGTCGAGTAATGTGGAGGGTTTTGTTGCGAGACAGGGCTCGGGCAGGGTCCACTTCAGCGTGGACCACAACGAGGTGAAACCGAGCGCGGGGAAGCCCAGGCTGATGAAGTCTTTGTCCTTCGTCTCCACTTATAGTCTGAAGCGGTCGAAAAGCTTGAACGCTGCCGACGTGCTGGCGGCCAAGGCGGTGAATATCTCGGACGCGTCTGAACTGGGGAAATTCCCTCCGGCTGTCCAAGACACGCTTCTGAGGGCCATTGAGGGTACAGCTTAGCGATCAGAGTTTGTATAGTCGCTTTTAGAACGTCTGTTCATAAGTAATTTCTTGCACAGATCCGAATCTCCTGAACGCGAGAGGCTTGATGGAGCTGGTGCGTCACATCCTCGAGAGGGTCGTCGAAAACAGAAAGTACGCGGAGCCGGCCGCAAAGATTTGCATCACTATTATAGAGGTTACTATCCGTCCAGTCACCGAGCACTTGATGTTAATCTTGATTCTACTCGATATAAACACTCGTTGGGAACAATTTTCTGTAGAAAGAGGCTAAGGAGACCTTCCTGGAATCGTTGCTGAACACTTGCCAGCAGTGGTACCAGGATCGCGTCAGGATACTCTACGACGGGTCGAGCTACCATCGCTACTCCGCCTTCATGACGTTCCTGAACGAGATGTACTGTCAGGTACGAGAGAGTACCGGGACGTGGTGCTGGATAGTTTCTCTCGGACGGACGCTTAAAGCTCCGCGCACACATATCCGTTCCGTGTCAGTTCCGTTCCGGCGTGCCAGTTGTAAGAAGAAGAGACCCTAGAGGGCCGTAGAGGGCCTCTTCTTCTTACCACTGGCACGCCAGAACGGAACTGACACGGAACTGACTCAGGACGGATATGTGTGCGCGGACCTTAAGCCGGGAATCCACCGGGAAGCTAGCTATGTTCTACCTTAGCTTTAGGTGGAAACTGTTCCATAAGAATGTGTTGAAGCTAATTTTTTTAAAACGTAGCTTGGCATAGCATAGCTTAGCTTAGCTTCCCGGTGGATTCTCGGCTTAAACCACGTTTGAGTCATAGAAGCTTATAGCGCTGTCTGGCGATCATTGATTGATGACGCAATCGACGCCAGGTTCCGCAACGTTAATTTCCTCGTGAACCAGTCTATTTTTTGCCCGCGAGCCGAAACGGTCTCCTTTCATGAATATGGATGATGGTTACAGTTGAAACGAAGGCAGCTTCAGCTGAAAACGCAGCAGGAGGGCGTTCCCCCCGGACGCGTTCTCCTCACGTTGCTCTGGAAGTGTTGCCAGGATTGCCTGCAGCCTCCTGTCGTCAACTCCCTGGCCGAGGTGAGCTGGCGTTCAAGCAACTTCCGTCGGGAAGCTTGTTTTATTCCTCGGAAGAACTGGAGGGCTTCCTTCTCTGCTAAATCTCTAATAGCTTCTATTCTTCTCCTTTATTCGAAAGACGGACTGCCTCTTCGTCATCCTGACGTGCATTGGCAAGGACCTGGACATGGAGCTGCCAGCCCAGCTGCAGCAGTTGCTCGGAAGCTTGAGGGACGCCTTCCTCGCCGAGGACACCATCCTGCCATCGGTCAGAAAGACACTTTTGCAGCTGATAGAGCTGCACGCCGCGCATTGGCAGCTCCCTGCGCCGGCGGTCGTCTACTACTATCCTGGCTCCACCTCGAAATGATCCTTCGCACTCCGAAGTCCTCGGTCCGTTGGCCGGTTCTGTGCTTGCGCGCGTCGGGTACGCGTGGACTCGGGTGTTTGTGAAGCGAGTTCACAGGATTCTTTGTACTTGAATGGCCGGGTCGTGGGTCGTGCGAATAAAAATGAAACGAACGCCGTCGGCGGCGGACCGAAGGCGAGAGAGGTTGACTCGAAGCTGATCGCCCGGAGCCACGTCGCTGACGCGTTAGGTAAAAGATATTTAGAGCGATGCGTACTGTATTTCGTATGGAATGCGGTTTAAGCGTCCTCTCTCTTTGGCTCGTTATCTAGGGAGGACGAGTCGACTCGTTGCGAATGCGTTGGACGAAACGGGTGCCTTGTCTGTTTGAATATATAATTAAATATATATTTTTGAATATGTAAATGTGTTTCTAGTCGCGGAGTGACCTAGTTAACGGGTTGAAGATATATTTTCTCGTGAGTAATTAGATCCGAACTTTGGATAGCGAAGCAACTATGTGGAGGAGTGTTTTCTAGTTGACACAGTCGAGGATTTTTATTTCACTTTATAGCCGAGGTAGATGGCAGGTTAGCACCAAGGAAAGAAGAGTAATTTAAAGAAATAGAGATACTTATTTCAGGGGATTTTTAACTCTGATCGTTCAGCAGTGAAATCCCCAATGCTAGACCCATCAATTATCCCCTCTATCGAAGTTACAGTAAATTCCACAGGAATTTCTGACCAAGCACTCCTCGATCGCTGCGATCCGAGGCCCAGCCTCGTCGAAAGAGACGTTCTATCCGAATCGTGACCTCCTTCGTCAGCTGAACTTGTAAATGGTAGCTCCGAGGCGACCGTAGAGGCATTACGACTTTCACGGGGACTCGATAAAAGCGTCCGTCTCATTTTACGTTCGCATGACTCCACGTCCGTCAATATTGCCCGCCGAAGTAGGCTCCGATGCGCAATAAACGCTTCCGAATCACTCCAACAAGCCTTTGTGCGAGTGTTCTTGCGAAACCTTTGTTCGACTGATGTCCGAGCGATCACGCGTCTACAGGATGCGTCAGCCGGAGCATCCGCGATCTCCTCTACCGCGAAAAATGACCCCTGCGTCCACGAAGAAGAGATTCCCCAGTGATTCATCTGTTCCCACGTAGAGAATGCTGCAAGAGTCACGGTAGTTTCCGCATCCAAACCACTTTAACGCACGCCGTTAACCCGTTAACCCGCCGCTGGGAACTCCGTCGACTCTTGCGGTCTACGGAATTAGAAATGATTTCGTTAGTAAGTCAATGGGTTAAGAAATCGGGGCGTTCGTGAAACCGAGCGCACCGTCCGGCTTGTCTCGACCACCGAATTATCGCCTCCCAGCGATAAACGCTCCGAGACTGTTCACCCGCGGAAGATCGCAGGTTCACGGTTAAAACGAGACATTGAGTATCGGCGCGTGCAACGGAATGACGAATTACTTAACGGAGCAGGTATTTGTAGAAAGCGCTTGTGGTCGTCGGACCCATTGAGTTTCACGGAAGATCCGAGGGCCCCTGCAGGCCCTGGAAGCCTGTCTCGAATTCTCCAAGGCTCTTCCCCGCGAATGCAAGGCTACGAGGTATATTAAAAGAATGAAAATCGAATGGATTGAGAGCACGAGTAATAAGTCGGTCGAACTCGTTCAACGGCGAAGATCGGCAGAAAAACGACCCACGCGTGGGATGATACGAGTGCTCGATGATCTGTAAAGTCTCGCTTTGCAAGTGTGCGGTGTGAACGGCGAAGAAACGTTGAGTAAAACGTGTTTGCGCCTTCCGCTGTGACCCGGGCACGTTAATCTCCGAATACGAGCGCGAGGAGGCTACTTCCTCGTGGTTTTAATCTCGATAACTCGGGCGTAGTGGCGAACGGAATGATTTTAAAATACAGGTGCAAGAATTTGTTTTAATTACGACTGGTTCTCTGTGATTCACCCTTCGTTCTTCGCATGGTAACGTGGATTTTATTTCAGGTGGATTTCTGCGGTAGGAAGAAGCTCGCCCGGTCGGAGGACTGTTGGCAAATGTCGGTGATTCATAATAGAAAAGGCGAAGATCCCCGGGTGGAAAGGGAGCGGCAGAAAAACGCGACATAATGCTCTTAATAAGGAACATGCTCGTGTGATCTCCTTCTCGAAATGCAATCGCCTTTGCCGATTCGTGCCAAGGGCGATAAAAATCGCCCGGTAGACGCGCTCGCGCGCTCTCTCTCTCTTTCTCTTCGTCTTCCATTCTGAGGTTGACTCACGATGTCTTCTCGGAGAGAACGGCTGCTAGCACTTTATTCGCGGGCTTAGGCTGCCAAATTTCTGAAATTCCTTTACGCTACGTCGCGGCGCAATTAATATTCCGATGGGGGAACACGTTACGAAAGTCGAGAGGAGAGAAGAGATGAGAGGTACTTTAAGAGGTGCTTTGATTAATTCTTATGACGTAGGTATATAAGCTTTCCTCTGGGCGAATATCAACGGGGTGTAAAATCGAAGGTACTGGATGTGGAATCGCTTGCGAAACTGTGGCTCCATTAACCCTTAGCAAGTAGAATGAAACGGTAATCGATCAATTTATTAATGAAACGGGGGAAGTATCTTAGTCCAATGTCCTTGAATACAAAATCCCCTCGAAATTGATATTAAATTCTCCATTAGACGCAGAAGACCAAGCCGATCTTGTTTACGAAGAGCCGTTGCGATAGAAGAAGAGGACGAAGAGGACCAACGCCACGTAAATAGACGTCAACCAGAAAACAGCCCAGAGTCGCACATACATTCCAGCCGCGGCGAGAAAAACAGTCTGACTCACTCGGCGAAACGGAGGGCCGCGTCGCGGCACCCACCCAACAGGCCCATACCTACACGGCGAACGTAGGCATCACAACATCCGCCAGAGGCTTTCGGAAACCCCGTCGACTCTGTCTCTCGGTTGACCAACACCCCAAGGTCGCGTCCTCTCCCCCGTCGCGTTGCTCGGCGTCCGAGAAGCGAGCAGAGGCAAGCACGAACGCGGAACGGGAGCGCGTAGATGTCGCGGCCACCGGCGCTGCGGGCCCGGGATGTTCTCCAGGCGGTGCCGGCGGTCGTCGTGGCGGCGTCGACCTTGAAACCAGCCGACGGCAGGTCGGGGAACCGAGAGAGGTTTCGCCTTGGGTAATCGGTGCCGCGGACTCGAAAACTAGGACTGCGCCTGCGGTGACGCGGCCGATGTACGCGGCGAGCGAATCCGCGACGGGCGGGAGCGTCGGGTGGTGGAGGAGCGGTTGTAAGGAGGTGGAGAAGAACGATGGAGGAGGAGGAGGGCACGCGGAGGTGACGAGGGGGGGAGTGGAGAGGAGAGAGAGAGGCGCGTTCGCGGTAACGAAACAAATAGGCCGGCGACTTTCACCGGCGTAGCCGAGAACGGCCGCGGCACACAGGCGAACGCTCTTGGCCCGTACCGCTTCTCCGGGTTGCGGAGCCGTACCCTCGCTCTCGCCGTTCCCCCGTCGTCCTCGAGCACGGGGGGAGGGGGCGGGGGAGAGAGAGACAGATAGAGAGAGAGGGGAGGGAATCCTGCCAGCGCGGAGCAGACACGAGGCATACCCCGAGCGAGCACACCGAGGGGCCCTCGATTCTTTTTCTCTCGGCCGTGTCGCACGTGTCGTCGTCTCAGTCTCCGCGACCCGGCTTGCGACGCCGCTACCTCCCGTATCGCCGACGAGACCACTTCGTCGCGAATCAACCGTTCCGCGTCGCGTCGCCCCTTTCGCCGCCGTTAAACCAGTATCCGACGTCTCTCTGCCCAGCGACAGTTGCATCCCAGCGGAGGAAGATTGTAACGCGCGAAGGGATAGCATGTGTCCTCGCGGCCGCCTCTGAAGCGGAGCCAGATAGCGAGGGCCACCGGGCCAAGTCTGTGTATCGCGGCGGAAAGAAATGCGCTGGTGCGAGCTGCTGGTATCGTGACGACGATGACGCGACGACGACCACCTGGACCAGGTCAGCGGGGAACGTTCGCGTTCGCCTGGCTGCTGTGCGGCGTGTTGGCCGCTGCTGGGACCGGTAGGCGCTGATCCGCGGGCGTTAGAGTGTCTTGTCCGCTCGAATGGGCGGTCGACGGTGCATCGCCAGTGAAAAATATGGAACCACGAATGGGTTCCGATGATCGCGCGCGGGCCTTGGATCTCTGTCTTTCACTGGGAGTATCTAGAATTCGGCCGCCGGTAGTTAGACTAGGCCCCGGGCCCCAGCCGAAAGTAGGCCTGAACGCGGGCGGCGCTACTTCGCCTGGACACGTTGAATGTTAACGCGGATTTTTCGTCTAGCAGGGACGTCCAGTTGAGAGTGTAGTGCGTGTACTGTTAGCAGGCTCGTGTTGCAACGCGTGCATGCGATGACGCGGGTACGTGTGCGAGTGGTAGGTGCAATAGACAAGCCTCTGAGGATGGTATGCCTAGATAGGCTTGTAGTGTGGGTGAAAAAGTTTCTCTGGGTCTCCGATGTTAACGTAATCGGTGGCTTATGCTGCCCGTTAAGGGCTCAGGTGTAACAGATCCTCGGGATCTTCTTAAGCGACTTGATAGCTCTGCTGGTACCTTTTACAGATTGAAGCATCGCGAACGAGGGGAGTAGACCAGAGCTGGTTCTTCTGCTCTCTATTGCTTTATCCTTGCTGGGAATTCCTAGTTATACGTCTTCTGCTTAGCATTGGAATTCCCCTTTCTACTGTATAAATTAAACATAATTTTCAATCTCCGTTTTCGCATACGGCGATTGTTGGTTTCTCTATAGAGAACGGAGTATGTACTTAATGCATCATAATCATCCGTAGCTTTCTAATAATCTTCATTAACAATTCCCCTTGAAATCTGGCATTCCAATTCGCTGTAATTGCCAGCCCCAATTAGAGCCCATGAAGCCTGTATTCCACGTTAAAGTCGCAACACCGGGAATAGAAATCGATAGCCGGATGTTTTCGAGTACCCGGAGCTACGGTCTCCCGTAGCCACTTACTAATTTATGTGCATACCGGATTTCGCGAACGATTGTCATCGCCCACGATAAATCAGAGCTGCGAATCGGTCGATCGATCTCGCGGCGGCCGATTAATTTAAAGCGGACGATCCTCTTCGATCGACAGATCCAAGCGCCTTGCTCGATCAGCGATTCATAGAACCGAGAGATTCCAATCGTTTTTATTTTATTGGGTTTGCTGGGCGAAAGATCCACGCGCAATTAACGGTTGTAAACGGGGACGATCCTTGAACCCGTCACGTCGTCGCTCGCTTTCGATTTTAGAAAAGCTTCCTTCCCATTCGAGCGGGCACACTTTGAATTATTTATGTACAGCGGTTTTCAATCGGAAAATCGAACTCACTGCTGCACTTGCAATCCGGAGAACTTGTCTCTTACAGGAGTGTTGCATAGTTACACGGACAAACAGAGGTACGACGGATGGTACAACAATCTGGCGCATCCGGATTGGGGATCGATCGGCAAGTACTCCAAAACAGTTTGCGCGTTTCTTTCACGCGCTTGTGCGCTGCGAGCCTCTGGAATTCTATTTCATTCAGCTCGTCGCGATCTTCCTTCACTCGCGGACGCATCGGCACGGACTGCGCGGAGAAATTTATTAAAACAAAGGCGAAGATAGAAGTCTCTTGGGAATTGTAGGCTCGGGATTTAATCTCGGGAGAGTTGAGTCGAAGGGGTGAAAATACTTTTAATGGAAATGCAATAGAATTATATTAAGCGATTATAAAAATTTAGTTATTTAGAATAAAATCCAGATTTCTTTCTTTCATTTTTACAAAGCTCTTGAATCACTTCAGTCGTGGTTACATTAATCTCCTTTTCTCTTTTTCTTTCGGGGTTGCCAGAGCCACTGTAATTACAAGTTTATTTTATAAAATGAAGCAGGGATTATTTTCGACTTCGCATGTTAATCACTGAATGATTTATCGAGTGTAAAAATTCAGCACTTATCGTTTCGATACGCCCCGTCGAAGTGAATGAAGATCGTTTTTGCGGGTCGAGTAGACTGCGGCGCTTTTTAGCGCATTGTTGTAGATATTCTGATTAATACAATGAAGCGGCCAGATTTGCGATTACGAGCGCGCCGAATGGTGAAAGGTGAAAAAAGGCGCAGTTTTGTTGCCGGCAGTAAGAAAACTCGCACGTGTGAAAGAAATCGGTAATCAGATTCGCCGACAGAAGCTGTTCTGGTTCTTTAAACGCGAAGATTGCGGGTTTTCGCGTCTACTAACATCGACAGGCACGAACGAGTTGGAGGAATGAAATATTGAAAGGAAAAAGGAAAGATGCGAGGGAACTCTGTCGCAAAATTATATGCAATCGCTTTTCTGCCGCTTCTTTTTTTCGCGTTGCCAGTCATCCACCTTGACCTTAGCCTCACACTTAATATCGAACTTTCGATCTTTCTGGCAGCCCGAAGAATGCAGCCGCCCAATTTGCGCGTTGATACATTTATGTTCTAAATTCTGATAACAGTGTCAACAACTCTGCTTGGCATCGTGCGCCGAGTTCGAACTCTAAAAATATTTTGAAAGCACTGGCTTTCAGATGTGTTTAGTAAAAGTAATCTTCTGTGTATCAAAGCACGTAGAAAATGGAAATTAATTGTGGACAGGAACTTTGGGAGTTGGTAGATCAGTTTCTTAATGGTTTACTTCTTGAGTTCCCTTACACTTTGAAATTTGTATCCTGTATTTAACCCTTCGTGGTCACAAGGGATGTATCCCACCACAGGATGTGTTTTTGGGAATAGTTCTGTAAATTTGTAGACCTTAATAATGAAATTTAAAAATGTGGTGAATTTTAATATAAAAAAAATCGAGATTTTCCACAACTATTTTTCAAATATAAATTTCAACGTATCGAAATTTAGATTTACAGAAAAAGACTATTGGAGAATGATTATTTGAGTATTACGAGTGTATAATTATCACTCAAAAGTTAAAAGATTCAAAAATACGAAAATGGTACAAAACTAAAATATTCTGATTATAAGAAGATGTGACCACGGAGGGTTTAATAAAATAAAACAAAGATAATTCTCTGAGCTGTGACGATCTTAACGTGGTTGGTACCTTCATAGACAGCAGGCTGATACGAAAGATGCCAGCTGCCTATTCCGATGGGGTTTACATGCTGGCAGGCCAGGACAGGCCCTCCCCCAGGAAGCTCAGTCAACTATTTATGCAGGGGGATGATGGCCTGCCTTCCGTGAAGAACAGAACCGCGTTATTCGCCTTCTTCGGTGAGCAGCAGTCAGAATTATACAAAACTTCTTATTTGAACACGTTGCTTAGAATAATTAGAGGGAAATTGATTTTGAGAAGATAGTCTACATTTTGAGAAGCTGATTTCCTACAGCTTTTTCTCTAATTATTCTGAGCACAGAGTCCGCCTTCCCGCCGTTTTTGGAAAAGATCCTCTACCATATATGGAGAGCAGAGGTTGAAGTAAAAATAAGTTTACTAGAATCTTGGAGGAGGTCCAACTTGGCAGCTCCGATCGATACGTTTGCCATTAAATCGCTCGCCATTGAACTCCTCCAAGGAGAATAAAACCGCCGAGTGGTCAATGAATTTTCGTGGGAATCAAAATTCAAATCTGTTAGACCCAAGACACTTTTCAATTAGTCCAGTTAATATTTGTAAGCTTCCAAAGACCACGAATCATCCTCCGAGTTTTTAAGAGGTTCTTCGAGAATGAAGTTCTCTCCAAGGTGTTGCGAATTCATCTCTCACTTTCCCTACGTGTACACACGTCCAGGAAAACGGATTGCACGGTTCTCCAGGATACGTCGATTCATCTGGGAAGTCGCTCGCGAATTAATAATCGTGCAATCGCGTGTAGAATGCTTGCTCGCTACGAATATCCGTATCGCGGTGGTTGCGCAAATACCGAGGTGTCCGGGTTAGGAACGAGTGGCACGAGATGCTGGGGACATTTCCATTTGAATATGTAGCTTTAGCTCTAATTGGAGATCCACTTGCTGAATCGACTTTGCTGGAAAATTCAGGGAGAGGGAAGAATTAATTAATAGATATTTGCTTGAGGGGCTGTTTCGGTCTAAAGCCCATAAAAATAGGTGATCTTCAGGAATTAATTAAAGGAAAACTACTGCATATAAATTAGTAGGACTTTTTGCATTGTATTAGGGGTGTCTTAAACTATAGAAATATATTTTTTGTTTTATAATTGGGAGTCTGGGAATTTTATACTGGGGGGTCGTTAAAGTCGGCGCGTTAAAAAATTCATGTAAATCGGTGGAATTTGTAGCACCTAAACCATTGGTGTGAAATAAAAAACAATGCTAGATGATTAAAGGGTACGAAATTCACTCTTGGACTGACCAGAAAAAATTATAAAAAATCACATTTTTTTTAGAAAATAACGACACTTGAAGTTTGAAATCACTTTTTTCCTATAATTTCGTCGTTTCAACCCCTTTAAAAATTACAAATTTTTTAAATTTTATTGGTCTGTCCACGAGCAAAAAGTATGTTCTTCAAAATAAAAAAGTTTCAGTAGAATAGGATAATAACTTTTGGAGATACAAGTCCCACCGATTTTGAGAACACTGTATCGAGAAAAACGCGTTAAAGTTTTACGTGACTCGTGAAAGTTTATCGCTCCTCAAATGCCTCTAACTTCGGGAATTTTACAAATTACGAAAACTCCTTTTAAACACGTATTCCTAAAAAGTTGAGCCTTCGAAGAATTAAATAAAAAAAATCGATTTTTAGACCGGAACCTCCCCTCAATTTTCTTCCAAAACGAGGTTCCCAAAACACTCATTCTTCCAAAGTGAAGAGCGCCCAACACAAAAGCTTCCACGCGATAAATAATCAATTTCCACTAATCAATCCTCGATCCCTTCCAATCAAAATCCCTTCTATTCTACACACACCTTTCCCCAAAAAAACCTCTGCCACTCAATCGTCCTTCAACCAGCCCAAACTCCTCCGCTCCCAATGCCTCCCAACAAACCGGAAGCAACAGACTATTCAACATTTTATCCTCCGTTTATTCCTCGTGACGTGGATCGCGAGCGGCCGCGCACTTTCCTGTTGAAACGTGGGAAGGCCGAAAGCTGTACGGGGCGGGAGGAAAGTGTGCCCCCGGCGGCCCTCGAAAAAGAAAGTAAAAACTGGGACAGTCGCCTGGATTCCGTGGCCGTCGCGTGAGATTCCCCTTGCGGTGACCTAGGAGGAAGTGACCCGGTGAGAAGTGGGTTCTCCCGGGTAACCAGTGGCGTCGCGTGCCCTCTTCTTCCTCGTGGCCCTCCTCTCTTCATAGCCGCTCGGTGGCGTTTTCAGGGCAACTGGTCACGTCCGAGATCATCATGGCCAGCGAGAGTGGCTGCCCCATAGAGTACCATCGGATCGACGTAGACAAATGTGATCCGGTTTTCGACAAGGAGTGCCAAGGTAACAAGTACATTCCCTTCCGGCGAGCGGATTACGACCGCCGAACCGGACGCAGCCCCAATAGCCCTCGTGAACAGGTAATTCCCTGCTTTCCTCGCCTCCACTCTCTGTCGGCTGGCTCTGGGCAGTGGCGGATTCAGGATTTTCGTGAGGGGGGTGGCGCAGTGGCGAATCCAAGATTTTCTTGAGGGGGGGTTATGATATGAGAATCTAGTCTTTTTGAGAATCTAGAAGGATTAGTTTGCTAAGTGACGCGTTTCGTCTAGGGCTGGGACTATTTGTCGAATTTTTCGGTATTCGAATATTCGAATACTTCAGTTGCTCAATTATTTGGCGAATATCCAAGTATTCGAATACTATTCGAATATTAAAGTATTCGAATACTATTCGAATATTAAAGTATTCGAATACTATTCGAATATTATAGTATTCGAATACTGATATATTCGAATAGTATGGTGTGAATTATAAATCAAGTTCTTTAGGTTCATTTGTCAGGGTGAAATCTTATACGCTAATTTTGACCCACTTCACACCATACTATTCGAATACATCAGTATTCGAATATAGCAGTATTCGAATATAGCAGTATTCGAATAGTATTCGAATATAGCAGTATTCGAATAGTATTCGAATATAGCAGTATTCGAATAGTATTCGAATATAGCAGTATTCGAATACAACAGTATTCGAATATAGCAGTATTCGAATACAACAGTATTCGAATATAGCAGTATTCGAATAGTATTCGAATAATAACATGCGAATACTGAAATATTCGAAGTTTATTCGTATTATTCGAATACTTGTAAAATATTCGAATATTAAATTATTCGAATAGTCCCAGCCCTAGTTTCGTCGTTTTTTAAAAAAATTGCAACTGGTCCCGAAATCAGCAATTTTTCCCTTGAGGGGAGGCCCCCCCTCTGAATCCGCCACTGGCTCTGGTGCGCTGGGATCAAGCGGTTGCAGTGATCTTTTGTATTCTTTTAAATTCCTTTCGTTATTTCCGACTGGTTCGAGTGATTTTTTTCGGGGGAGCTTGCGAAACGAGCAGCCGCTGTTAGAGGAAGTTTTCATATAGTGGGCGTATAAGGAAAGTCTGTGAAACTATGTTCTGAGGAAATTGGTAGCTAAGTTTAGGGAAATGGAATTAGTGGATTTTCCTTGTACGCCTACGATGTGGATTAAGATAATTACAGACGCAAGAGGCTGTCGTGTGGGTTTTCTGAATACTTCTCACTGAGATTGAAATGACCCCAGCTTACCAGTTCTGTAATCAGTGCACTACTTACAAGGAGAGTATTTTAGGTGTCCGCCTCCGATGATTTTGATTTTTGGATATGTTATAGAGGACCGAAAAATAAGAAATACGTGTTTTTTTATTTTTCCCCGTTTTCATATTTGGGGGGTGAAAACTGCGTTCAAAGTTAGGGTTGAAAAATCATTTTTGTGGACTTTTTGAAAATCTGGTGAGTCAGTGATATTTCGTATTCAAAGACACAAAATTCGTCCATTGACACTATTCCCCAATCTCTAATAGTTCTCGAGATATTCCACAAAAATGATTTTTCAACCCTAACTTTGAACCCACTTTTCACCCCCCCAAATACGAAAACGAGGAAAAATAAAAAACATTTATTTCTTATTTTTCGGTCCTCTATAATATATCCAAAAATCAAAATCTCATAGTAAAGAAATTTGTATACTAAGGGTTTTCCCGTATGTTAATAATAATAATAATAATAATAAAATGATCGGAGGCGGACACCTAAAATACTCTCCTTGTTAGAATAATTGAAATATTTGGTACGTTAATATTAAGTTGGAATTCGATCTGCTGTATGGATTCAACTAGACACGTGGTCCCCTATCAATTTTAAACATTGTACTTGATTTTATTATCGAAGAACTGAGAACATAATGGATTGTAAGAAGTCAGTCGCTGTCTCAAAGTCCACGTAATGCTTCTATATCGATCAGGACTGACGAGGAGAATTATCATTAACCGCAGGGAAAGTGGCTGCCATTAAGAGCTCCATAAAGTGTCTCTCGCGTTTCTTTTCCAGCGTCTCTCATAATTACACCACTAAATAGAGTCCATTGAGCGTCTTAACAAGAAGCAAAGTCCCAGCAAGGGGGTCTAAACGTCTAATACTAATACTACCAAAAGCCACGTTAGAATTATCATCGCCAGACCCGTTTCTTTATCCCTGAATTCGTGTGCCTCGCAAGTGATATGCTTGATTAATCCGCCCCGGGGATAGCTGGCCCAGGAAAGATCCTCCGAGTCTGGGAAATAAGTGGTGAAAAGTAGCTCTGAATACGTGAGGTTGCAGATAAACAAAGTGACGAGCTGGATCGACGGTAGCTTCATCTACTCGAGCAGCGAGGCGTGGGCGAACACCATGAGGTCCTTCAAGAACGGAAGCCTTCTCATGGAGCCGACGAGAAACTTCCCGGTGAGGAACACCATGCGCGCTCCACTTTTCAATCACGCGGTGCCGCATGTCATGAGAATGCTCAGCCCGGAACGACTTTACCGTGAGTCTCCTTTTACCTCGAAACCTGAAGATTTTTTTCCGGGTGACTTTAAGTAAAAGAGAGATCGCTTAGTTCTCGGTGATCCGCGGACGAATCAGCACCCCCCTATGCTGGCCCTGGGAATATTGTTCTATCGGTGGCACAATGTTGTTGCCACGCAGATACAGCGCGACAATCCAACCATGTCCGACGAAGACATTTTCCAGAGAGCTCGACGCTTCGTTATTGGAACGCTGCAGGTAAGCTTGGAGTGGTCTGGGGGTTTATGGATCATTCAGGTGTTGGATGGATTAATGAGACCTGGAGTGAGGGGTTTAATTAGTCAGTGGGTTCTAGAGAAAGCTGCTGTTTAGTCCCGCAATCGGTGTCTTAACGGGGGAGGACTACCTAAGGTCGGGGCCGGATATATTATGCTTCGCTAAGAGCTCGGTTTGGCCTACACGTCAAGAGCTCGGCGCTATCCCCACCACTTCTGGCGCACTCTTTTTCTGGCAAGGCGAGAGCCAGTCAGAATACGTTGAGAATAGGAGAATACTCCTCACAAAACTCACCGGCCAATATATCTGGTCTCGACCTTAGTAATTTTCGAAAAATCGATTTTTATACTTTCTTGAAGATCAGGAACTTGAAAATATTCCCTGAGAGTGTCAAGTTAATCCGACCAAAATTGGCAAAGTTAGTAGGTAGGTGTCAGAGATGGGCAAAAAATTATTTGAAACAAAAATTTCGTTCACAGATTTTTATTTTAAATAATTTTTTATCCATCTCTGGGAGGTTTTCTTGGGTGTAGCGCTCGAACCCAAAACTTCAAACGCGTCTTCCTCGACATAAATCATGTTTCCAAAGTCGGTAACACACATACCTTCCGAGTCGAAGGGATGAAAATATTTTTAATGCAAATTCAATAAAATTCAGTAGTACCTAGGTGATAATAGAAAATTATTAAAAGAATAAAATCCAGTTTTCTTTTCTCGTCAATCCTGCTTACATTATTCCCCTTTTTTCCTGTTTGTTTGTTTCATTAGAGGGTGCTTTCTGAACCTGTCAAGTATTTAGAGTTTCCAGGCACGCGATATAATTATAACACCATAATGAATACGTCTCTTCTGCACAGAGCAAAATGTCGTTTCAGTACCGTCGCGTGTAATCCTATAACGCTAGCACGTAATTGTATATCGCCACCGTAACTCGATACACTAATTTTATACTACTTGAGGAGTTAATACATAGCCATGAAGCAGAATCTATTACAAAACATCTCAACATCCTGTCCCAGCTATTCGTACAGATAATTATTCTATTCTTTTTTACAATCCCGTTGGTTTCCAGAACATTATTCTATACGAGTACCTTCCAATGCTGCTGGACGAAGATTTGCCACCGTACGCGAGCTACAAGCCGGACCTCCACCCAGGGATCAGTCACATATTCCAAAGCGCAGCCTTTCGATTCGGCCACACGCTTATACCGCCCGGTATATATCGTCGGGACGAAAATTGCGAGTACAGGCGAACCAACACCGACCAACCAGCCATCAGACTCTGTTCCACCTGGTGGGACTCAAACGTGAGCTCTGATTAAATTTAGAAAATACTTTAGGGTTGTCGAGAAGCTCCATTAGAATTTTAATACACATAATCGATAGTTCATTGGTACGTAAGTTGACTCTTGATCACCAAACACCCCCTGGTACTCTCCCGCAGGAGGTTTTAACCAACAGCACCATCGAGGAGCTGATCATGGGCCTGTCCTCCCAAATAGCCGAGAAGGAGGACAATCTCCTGGGCACAGACATTAGGAACAACCTGTTTGGTCCCATGGAGTTCTCTCGCAGAGACTTGGGCGCCTTGAACATCATGCGCGGCAGGGACAATGGCCTCCCGGATTACAACACCGCCAGGGCGCACTTCAAGCTACCTAAGAGGCAGACCTGGAACGAGATTAATCCGGAATTATTCAACAAGAGCTCTTCTCTGCGAGACACGCTAGAGGAGATCCACTCGAATAACCTGAACAACGTGGACGTCTACGTCGGCGGGATGCTGGAGTCCAGCGGTGGCCCCGGGGAGTTGTTTTCTACCGTGATAAAGGAGCAGTTTCTTCGCTTGAGGGACTCTGATAGGTTCTGGTTCGAGAACGAAGAAAATGGGTAGGTAGCAAGAGGACTAATTAAAGCGTCATGGGAGCATCGACGTTCTCTTGAAGAGGTGGTTACAAGCGTTAATGTCCTCAGGATCTTCACGAGAAGCGAGATCGAGGAGATTCGTCGCGTTACTTTGTGGGACGTGATAATAAACGCGACCGGTATATCGCCAGATTCCATACAGAGGAACGTGTTCGTCTGGGAGGAAGGAGACCCTTGCCCTCAACCCTATCAGCTGAACTCGACGATGTTGGAGCCGTGCGTTCCGTTGCAACGTTACGACTACTTCGAGGTGATTTTTACACTACCGCTGCTTATTTATTCAGCGAGCTTTGCGTGTCTACTGTTAACCGATTAACCGAATCAACTTGTGCGGTTGCAGGGGAGCGAGCTGGTGTACATATACGCCTGCGTTTTCCTCGGCTTCGTGCCGATCCTGTGCGCCGGTGCCGGCTACGGTCTGGTGAAGCTGCAGAACCGGCGCAGACGGCGGCTGAAGATCCTCCAGGAAGCGATACAGAGGCAGCAGGACGGGAAGATCAGCGTGGACAAGATGATCGTGCGCGAGTGGCTGCACGCGAACCATCGCCGTCTGGTGAAGGTGAAATTCGGCCCGGAGGCGGCTCTGCATATCGTCGATCGGAAAGGGGAGAAACTCCGCACGTTCGACTTCAGCGACGTGAACACCGTTACCATGGAGGAGTCTCAGGTGATTGCCGTAATCGCGGTTACGTTTCGCTCTCCACGAAAGCCGCGGGATACAGCGTAGAAATCTCGAAGCGGAACCACCGTTGCGCAAAACCCGGGCTTCGCGGAGAAAACGCGTGGAAATTCCTTCGGCGACTGGAGCTGTTCAGAAGCCGTTCATTCTAAGTAGCCGAATTCTGGGGAGCAATTTATCCATCGATCGCGCAATTGTACGCTTTCTCGAGCAGCCGAAACGCTTTGTTATTCGCGGAAACAATGTTGAAATTATTACTTAAAATAATCTGAGCATTAAGTGCTTCCCCGGTGAAACTTATCTCGAGCATCTCGGTTACTTTGTAGGAAAACGCGAGCGGCCACCGAAAGGCGTTGGTGCTGCTCCGGATACCGCGGGACTACGACCTCGTCCTTGAGCTAGATTCCCTGGCGTCTCGTAGAAAGTTCATTGCGAAACTGGAGGCTTTCCTGGCCTCCCAAAAGAAGCACTTCACGCGGTCCCAAGTGGGCAGGGATATCATGCTGGCGAAAGCGGAAACGAAGGAGCGACGTCAGAAGAAACTCGAGCAGGTAGTGTCTGCGTTCCTGCATCGCTCTTTAAGGATTCCTGCTCCAATGCTTCCTGCCTTTCTAAGTTTAATAAAAAACCCTTCCTTTCCAACAGTTCTTCAGGGAGGCGTACGCCCTGACTTTCGGCCTCCGACCCGGCGAAAGGCGTCGGCGGTCGCAGGACAGCGACAGCGGCGAGGTCGTCACCGTGATGCGCACTTCCTTGTCGAAGAGCGAGTTCGCCAGCGCGCTTGGGATGCGGGCGGACGCTGTGTTCGTGAAGAAAATGTTCAACATCGTCGACAAGGACCGGGACGGTCGTATTTCCTTCCAAGTAAGCGTTCCTCTACATTTCTCGCAGACTATTCTTTGCACCAGGACTTGGTAGATTTAAATATACGCGTGCAGGAGTTCCTGGACACCGTGCTGCTGTTCTCGAGAGGCAAAACCGAGGACAAGCTGAGGATCATCTTCGACATGTGCGACAAGGACAGCAACGGAGTGATCGATAAGGAAGAATTGTCAGAGATGCTGAGATCGCTGGTGGAAATCGCGCGGACCACCAGTTTGTCCGACGATCATGTCACGGAGCTGATAGACGGGATGTTCCAAGTAAAATTTCATAGAATTCTCGTGGATGGTGTGTAGTTGAACGGAGTGTATTTAAATCGATGATTCCTGCAGGACGCTGGCTTGGAGAGGAAGGACTACCTCACGTACAACGACTTCAAGCTGATGATGAAGGAGTACAAGGGCGACTTTGTGGCGATCGGCCTGGACTGCAAGGGTGCCAAGCAGAATTTCCTTGACACGTCCACGAACGTGGCTCGTATGACCAGCTTTCACATTGACCAGCTTCCAGCCGAGGACTCGAAGACCTGGGCGCGGAAACAGTGGGACGCTATGTCCACGTTTCTCGAGGAGAATCGGCAGAATATATTCTATCTGTTCGTTTTCTACGTGACCACCATAGCTCTCTTTGTCGAGAGATTCATATGTGAGTATCCCGCAGTTATTTCTTCCTTTTATTTTGTCATTTGAATGATCGAGACTTGTTTTAACTTCAGACTACTCCTTCATGTCCGAGCACACGGATCTGAGGCACATTATGGGGGTTGGAATAGCCATCACCAGAGGATCTGCCGCTGCCCTGTCCTTCTGCTATAGCTTGCTACTGTTGACTATGTCCCGCAACCTGCTGACCAAGCTCAAGGAATTCTCCATTCAACAGTACATCCCTCTGGATTCTCACATCCAGTTTCATAAAATTGCCGCCTGCACTGCGCTGTTCTTCTCCGTTCTGCATACAGTGGGGCACATGGTGAATTTTTACCACGTCTCGACCCAGCCGTTGGCTCATCTTCGATGCCTGACCAGCGAGATCAGCTTCCCCAGCGATGCTCGGCTGACGATCTCCTTCTGGCTATTCAGAACCGTAACAGGTAGCTTATAGAAGTAACTCTGTGCATTTTAAGTAGGGCTGGGACTATTTGTCGAATTTTTCGGTATTCGAATACTTCAGTTGCTCACTTATTTGGCGAATGTAATTCGAATTATAAATCACGGACTCACTTGAAATATTCGAGTAGTATTCGAATACTTAAATATTCGAGTAGTATTCGAATACTTAAATATTCGAGTAGTATTCGAATACTTAAATATTCGAGTAGTATTCGAATACTTAAATATTCGAGTAGTATTCGAATACTTAAATATTCGAGTAGTATTCGAATACTTAAATATTCGAGTAGTATTCGAATACTTAAATATTCGAGTAGTATTCGAATACTTAAATATTCGAGTAGTATTCGAATACTTAAATATTCGAGTAGTATTCGAATACTTAAATATTCGAGTAGTATTCGAATACTTAAATATTCGAGTAGTATTCGAATACTTAAATATTCGAGTAGTATTCGAATACTTAAATATTCGAGTAGTATTCGAATACTTAAATATTCGAGTAGTATTCGAATACTTAAATATTCGAGTAGTATTCGAATACTTAAATATTCGAGTAGTATTCGAATACTTAAATATTCGAGTAGTATTCGAATACTTAAATATTCGAATAGTATTCGAATACTTAAATATTCGAGTAGTATTCGAATACTTAAATATTCGAAAAATAACATTCGAATACTCAAATATTCGAAGTTTATTTATTTATAGCATTCGAATACTTATAAAACATTCAAATATTAAATTATACGAATAGTCCCAGCCCTAATTGTAAGTCACTTGACGACCATCGAAATAGTTAAAACACTATTCCGTCCTTGCAGGTTTAACCGGAATCCTCCTGTTCGTGGTGATGACGATAATCTTCGTGTTTGCCCATCCCACTATTCGCCAGAAGGCGTACAAGTTCTTCTGGTCGACTCATAGCTTGTACGTAGTGCTTTACGCACTGTGTCTGATTCACGGGCTGGCTCGGTTAACTGGTTCACCGCGATTCTGGATCTTCTTTGTCGGGCCTGCTATCATTTACGCTCTCGATAAGGTAAATCGAGGAACACCATGTTTGCAAATCAATCTCGGTTTCCAATTCCGTGTACGAACTTAAATATACACGTTCGGGCGTCGAATAACAAATTACTACAATGATTGCGCAGATGGTGAGCCTTCGGACAAAGTACATGGCGTTAGACATCATCGAGACGGAGCTGCTACCGTCGGACGTGATAAAGATCAAGTTCTACAGGCCCCCGAATCTGAAGTACTTGTCTGGCCAGTGGGTGAGGCTCTCCTGCACCGCTTTCAGGTCCAACGAATTTCATTCGTTCACGTTGACCTCGGCGCCGCACGAGAACTTTCTGTCGTGTCACATCAAGGCCCAGGGGCCCTGGACCTGGAAGCTGCGCAACTACTTCGACCCCTGTAATTATAACCCAGAGGACGAGCATCCGAAAATAAGGATAGAGGGTCCATTTGGAGGTGGGAATCAGGACTGGTACAAGTTCGAGGTCGCGGTGATGGTCGGCGGAGGCATCGGGGTCACTCCTTATGCCTCCATGCTGAACGACCTCGTCTTCGGCACTTCCACGAACAGATATTCGGGGGTTGCTTGTAAAAAGGTAAGGAAGTGCAATGCGATGCTCGCTGGATCGATCCTCAAGTGTAGAGGAGATGTTAACTTAGCTTGCTTTATTCACAGGTCTACTTCCTGTGGATATGCCCCTCGCACAAGCACTTCGAGTGGTTCATCGACGTCCTCAGAGACGTCGAGAGGAAGGACGTGACGGACGTCTTAGAGATTCATATATTTATTACTCAATTCTTTCACAAGTTCGATCTACGTACCACTATGCTGGTAAGTCGTTGCGCGCTGATTGCGATTGTAGGACGAAAGCTGAGCTGAATCTTTTCGTTGCAGTATATTTGCGAGAACCATTTCCAGAGGCTATCCAAGAAGAGTATATTCACGGGGCTGAAAGCGATCAATCATTTTGGTCGGCCCGATATGACTTCGTTCTTAAAGTTCGTCCAGAAGAAACATAGCTACGTAAGTTCGTCGTGATTGAAATTAAACTGTTTATTAGTAGATTGATTAAATCGTCTGATCGTGTTGCAGGTCAGTAAAATAGGAGTATTTAGTTGCGGACCACGTCCATTAACGAAGAGCGTGATGTCCTCCTGCGACGAAGTGAACAAGGGCCGCCGCCTGCCGTACTTCATTCATCACTTCGAGAACTTCGGCTAGTCTGATCGATATTACCATTAAGGAAGGCTGAGAAGAACGATGGACTCTATCGCGAATCTCGTGGAACTTTCTCGAATGTATATATTTATGCGCGTGTGCGCGTCCTTTATTTATACCGAGTATTACATTTCTTATTTATGATCACGCAAACGAATACCTTTCTCGAAGCCGCGCTCTAAGCTGCCCAGCGAAGAAACCTCCGACGCCTGTCCTACGATTAGGACTGATTAAAACGAACAGCGCGCTTGGAGCTCGTAAAGCAATCCTCTTAATCTCAAAATCCCAGATACTTCAATACCTAACACACCATCTGTTTCCTCGTTTCTGCTAGGAGCTCCAGAATTTCAAATTCAACAGAATTGCAAGTAGAATAAGAATAAGAGTTTTATTTCGGAATGTCAGAGGTCGGGAATAAATAAGAAGACTCAGCCGTTGATAGTCCTCCGCGAAGAGGATGGAAAAGGGTAAGACCAATTATTCTTGGTCGGATCCTCGTGATGCTCGTGCTGAAACTCCGAGGACTCGTGTGACGCGTAGCCGCGATTTATCACCCCCTGCGTGTCTTCCTTGGCGTCGTGCCTGCTCTGCAGCTTCGACGACAGTTGACTGAAAGCATCGAAATAAATATCACTACCCGTCATCAACCATCGAGCACGCGCAGGCCAAGAGAGAACCTTATAATTCGATCGCCAAAAGAGTCCTCGATCTTAGGTAATCTCCTCCTGATGTTCCTCGTGTCGAAGCTCTCCTCAATGATAACGTGCCTGTCGTACGGCGTGTCGTAGTCGACCTCGAGTATAGTGGAGAACTGATGCGGGAATATCATGTCGATCGCCGTGATCACCGCTCCAGCAAAGAGGCACCCGATGCCTGTTGAAGAGTACAGTTTACACAAATCCCGACTTCCTCTCCTTGGAACTGTACGGTTTAATAACGAGCTAGAAATGCGAACCAGATAGCAAAACCAGCCAGTAGTTCCACCCAAGATTGAAGGCGAGTATCGAGCCGTCTATGTGCGCTATGAGAGGCTCGCAGGGCAGCAGCGCCCAGTATATCAGATTCGTCAGCAACATACACATTCCAGTGAATATCATGCCGTAGGCTCCGTATCGCGGCACTACCACCAGTAGCAAGTTCATCATCACCCAGGAGGCGAAGGTTGTCCTGGACGGAAGAAGCAGTAGGTGTTAGGAAATACCGTTGAAGGATTAATTTACACTAAGACACCTATGAAACAGTATCAACTCGAAGAGCACGAACTCGAGACTGCGTGATTACCAGAGCATTAGCGACGCATAGTACCCAGCCTGTCGGTATTTGCTACCCCAGGAGAAGCCCTCCTGATGCAGACTGAAATACTCCGCCAAAGAGACTATAGGGAACGGCGCGCCCTGGTTGAGTGCTTGCTTGAAGGCGCTCGTCATCTCCCCGGTGCTTCTCCACCAGAACCTTTCGTTGTACTCGACGTCCTCCATCGGGTTCTCGTTGCCTGGTAACACTGTGCCGGAAGGCTTATAAATAACGCGGAGCGGGCGATAGTTTGAAATATGGGACGGTGTATCAGGACTCTCTGGTTCGTAGCTAGGCGAGACCGATCGGACGGAATGATTGAGATGTTTAGACGTAAAAGTGACTCACGCCTGTACGTGATGTTTATGTGCATCAGGCCGATGTAGCCGCCGATTTCAGCGGTGGTCTTCTGCCGGGAGAACGCGCTGTACGTGCTGACGATGGTCGCCGAGCTGGTGTGCCAGGATGATCCATACTGGGCCACTGCGGAGATAAAGAGGCTGCTGGGAAGCTGTTAATCGGGAGGCAGAGGGGATCTTACCTTGAATCGACGCGCCGACGAAGAGACTCAAGGTCACGGTGAGGAAGGTGCTGAGTCGCTGGAAACGCAAGAGGAACCGTCGAGCATTACGTGGTACCAGTCACCGTTGTACAGTCATCGCGATAAAAAAAAATAAAGAAGCTTGGAGAATAATGTCTTTACCTCCTTTCGAATCCCAGGGAATATCACCAGGAACGCCGTGAAGATGGTGCCGAAGATCACGAAGACGATCACCAGGGGAACGTCGCCCGTGACCGGTGTGCGGTTGCTGTAGCTGTATAAAGTGGGCCCTCCGTCGATGCGGAACGCGTCGAACCATCCCTTCATCCTGTCGACCCGATTCTCGACGCCTCGACCTTGAGGGAACCGGTGAGTTCCGGTTCGCCGTTGAAGCCACTTGACATCAAGAGTCTTGCCTAAGTATTCCACCAGGCGGAGGCAACGGGTAGTCGAGACCGATTGATTTTCTCTATAATTCCGACCAGCAGGCACTTGAATCTTTGCGTCTGAACTTACAGGTCGCCGCGGAGGACCGCTACCAGCCAAGGACGATTATTGTGAAACGAAGGTAAATCGTGGCGCGCACCTGCGCCGCTAACATGGAGGTCCCGGAGGCAGAGCGAGCACTAAGGCCCCCGAGTAGGTTAACGGGTCTTCGAAAGTGATCTCCAGCGACGGAGGTGGAGGGGCAGCGGAGGCCTTTAGAAGGGGCAGAATGAAAGAGAAAGAGGCGCAGGTGGGGCATGTGCCGGCGGAGAGGCCGAGCCGCGAAGAGGAGCGAGGAGGCCAGGCGAGCAAAAAGCCCGCCGGATCAGCTGGGCAAAGGAGGAAAAAACGTCGGGCGGCGCGCGCCGCGCGGCGTCGTTTTATTTCGGCGGATCGGCCGATCGATGATCCCGGATGACGACACCAGACGTGGACACGTGAGCGTGGATCGCCCGGCATGCCCGATGGCACGCGGGGAGACTTCGACGCCCGCACGCACCGGTCACGCCCATTGTTTCCCCAGGGAATTCTGCTTTCGTAACACTGCCTCCCGGCGAGCCCCACCAAGCTTCGCTGACAGATTGCGGGGCTTGAATAATGATGACGCTCGGTCGGAGCGATACTCCACGGCCGCTTTAATTCAATTGCAGGCGCGGTAGATATTTCAACGGCGGTAGTAGGTGGGGAGAGAGCCGGTATATGCGACTGAATTTCTAGAATAATCACAGTGTAGGACCGGCGGTAGTAGCGCGTGAATATTGGACCGTGAAAGTAGATTGAGGCATCCTTGATCAGACAGTTAGAGCCTAGCCATTACGAGGCACGTTGGCTTCGTTCTATCCGGATATTACAATTCCGCTGCTTTCCTATATAGACACTGTTAAAACAGTACTGCACAAGTGACACTCGCGTCACCGGCACCTATCCACGGGGAACCACAGGTAGGAGTAATTCGAGACATCCCCGATCAGCCACCACACCCAGCCAACCCACACGCGTATCGTATCCCAGCATCTTCGGGTCAGCGGAGCCTCGACTCATTAGGGTCGTCGACCTCCGACCTTCACTCCGCTGGTTCGCCCTCTCCGCGGAAATATCTACGTGACGGGCACAACCGGCGATTACTGAAAGCGTCCCCAGACCCGAGGATCGTGTCGGCCAGGTGCGCGTACAATGGCCAACAGCGGACTCGAGGTGAGCATCGGCGTGGACAGATAAAAGGGACCGGTGCCAATGGTACGCGCACAGTGTCCGGGACCGGTAGCGGAAGCACGCTACCAAACACCGCGTCCCGTGCCTGGCGATATATCGAGGTATGCGTCCAGGCTGGTCCATAGGTGCCGGCAATAACTCGATCTATTTCAGTCGGTCTAATTCGAGCCGGGTGACGCTAAACTTTTAAACGGGCAGCGCTGGTAGCATCTCCACCACCACCGCCCGCCCTAGCCGCCACCACCATCGGCCCGCTCTCCACCACCACCGCCGACGATAACCACCGGAACGAGGATTCCGGTGGCAGAGAGGCTGCCGCGAGCGCAGTCTCCTCAGCGCGTAGGCCCCCAATACACACCCGACACACTGCTTCTCTGACCCTTGAAGGTAAACCATTCATTTTTCAATCCTCTTATCCGGCGAGCGTTAATCCACGTTGGGCCCAGCGTCGCCTAGCAGCAGTGATCGGTCCTCGTTCCTCGTCAGACACTCACGGGCACAGGTGATATTCCTCGGTGAATCGAAGCGCTCCCGTCGGCAACTCTAGCAGCTTTCTCTCGATGAAAGCGGCCCGAAGAGGGCTCCGCGGGCCGGAGGAGAAAACGGGGTCCGCCGCGATCTGTCGCGAGAAATCGTCCGCGAACGAGGAATAGCAGGCAACGTCGGATCGGGAGTAGCTTATCGCGAGGGGCCACGCGGAAGAGAGGGGGGGCCTTTGTTGGGAGGTAATTCGTTGCGGCGTCGCCGTTGCGTGACGCCACGCTCGTCGGACGATCGGCCCCGTTTCGATCCATCGCCCCGCGTCGCGGCCAAAATCGGGCAGATTTTCGGGTAACGAAGTGGCGTGCATCTGGCAGACGGCCATCCGCGGGGTCGACCGGTGGAAGAAGAAAAAAAGAAGCTAGCCGCGCGTCGCGCACAGAGAAGGTCGGGCGTATTTTCGGGTAAAAAGCGTAACCGCCGAGCCGTCGAAGGCCGACGAAGGTGCTTTCTCGCGGTGGGTATCGCCCGCAGACGCGGCGAAACCCGCCCCGGACTATTTATAAAGCGCGTCCTCCTCGTGGAAACCTCGCGCGCGCGTGTGTGCTGCCTCGACGCTTGCCTATCATGGTCCTCCTCGCGCGCCACGCAAACTGACCGGAACTTTCCTCGGTTTTTCTCAGCCTGAATACGTTTCTACCGCTGGCCGGCGTTGATTCATTCCCGGCGACCGGTGGCGTGCCAGCTTCTGCGTACGCTCTGCCGGCTCCCCCACTGTCGCGTTCGCGTTAGCTCGATTCTTGCTGATCGAAGCGAGAAAGCGTTAGAATCTCGTTCCCTTATTGCGAGCCTCTTGGCGAGTCGATTGATTCAGTCGCTCGGGTGCGATTGGAATTGAAGTGTCGAGTTACTTGCCGGTTTTGAAAGGTAATCGTTTCAAAGCGCCGCGGAGCTGTTCCACTTCGCATTTTTCGCATCTGTAGTGGAGTTTGCGTGTTTCCTGCGCGGCACATGTGGGAATGTGACTTCGCTTCCGCGGCGCTCTGATTTTCCAACCGACCGTGTGGCAATACTGTCGCAATAAGTAAACCGCCGGCTTCCTGTTATTATTCCGGGCTGTCGCCGCGGAGGGGGGAATTTTTCGTGAATGACTCGGACGTTTCGAACGGTGGATTTGTTGACACTGATTTCTTGCCGTTGCACGGGTTCGTGAGCGGAGTTGCGCAACACTCGCGGAAATATTTATTGTGATACGCGGAGGAACAGCAAGCGGGGAGGTTTAATTATCGCGTTGCTGAAAATTCGCGGTCGGTTTTTGTCTCGAGCGACCTTTCTGCGCGTTCGCGAAAATCGTGTGTCACGCGCCTCTTGTTTCGCAACTTTCCAAGTTCGCTTTGCATCGGTCTATTTATTCGAAATCCTGTGCATCTTGTTGTAATTGGTCCGCGTAACATCGGGCGCAATAGTTTATTGGGGAAGAGCGCGGCGTTGTTCTAGATTTTAATCGGTATTTGCTGTCTAAACACGGTCCGTTTGTCTTTCGAAGCGTTCCGTTTTGATAGCCAGCGGGGAAATGGGTGTCGCGGAGGGAGTTTGAGGCGTGGAATGATTTGCGGTTCGCGTACGGCGGTATCGATTAGTATCGGGAGCGCGGCTAGCTCGCATAGATTCAGCGGGACTTCCTAATTTCCGTATGCGCGAAAACGGGTCAAAGTTATTTTCGCGCGAGGCAGGCCTGCCCTGTCCCAAACAGCCGCCAACGCTTCTCTGCCATCGCGGATTGCACCCGCTAGACCTAGAGTCGGTCATTTAACGCATTAGAGGCCCGTTTCGCGAGCGCCTGCTACGCTTTCGAGGAAACGGAGAATCCCTTCGTTCAGCTGAGGAATCTCAGGGTGGTGTAATGCCGGGCTAAACGATCCGTTGAATAGGAGTAGCTCAATGCCGCTGGGTGAAACGGCGAGTAGGGAATAGGGACAATGCACTTGGAATAAGTGAACCTAGGGAATTGGGGGAGAGGAGGTGAGAAATTTTGTTTGAGTTGGAGAGAAGTGGGGAGGGTTGTAAGTATCTGTAGAGCTTTGGATTTTAGGAGTTTAGGGTGGGAGGATTGAAGTATTCGAGAACTCTAGCATTTGAGAAGTTTAGAACTCGAGAAGTTTAGAACTCGAAAATTTTAGAACTCGAGAAGTTAAGAACTTAACAAATTTAGAACTCAAGAAATCTAGAACTCGGGAACCCTAGCACTCGAGAAGTCTAGAACTCAAGAAGTTTAGAACTCAAGAAATCTAGAACTTGAGAACTCTAGAACTCAAGCACTCAAGATTTTAGAAATCAAAAATTTTATAACTCGAGAAATCTAGAGCTCGAGAATTTGGAACTCAAAAATTTTAGAATTCGAGAACTCTAGCACTCAAGCACTTAAGAAGTTTAGAACTCAAAAATTTTAGAACTCGAGAAATCTAGAGCTCGAGAAGTTTAGAACTCAAGAAGTTTAGAACTTAAGAAATCTAGAACTGAGGAAATCTAGAACTCGAGAACTCTAGCACTCAAGCACTGAAGAAGTTTAGAACTCAAAAATTTTAGAACTCGAGAAATCTAGAGCTCGAGAAGTTTAGAACTCAAAAATTTTAGAACTCGAGCACCCGAAAACTCTACCACACGAGAACTCTATACTCTTCGATCTATTTTTCACTATTCTTTGTTTTTGGTTCGATGCAGCATATGTAAGCATAGACATTTAAAGCGAAACGATGTTTGTTTTTCGATTCCAGGCGCCCAGTCGAAGCAGAGGATCAAAATGTCGGAGACGGAAGGTGAGGTGTTCTTTACGAGCTGGCGTCACGATGTTCTTTGAATATCTCGGGCCTAGAAATATTGAGTATCGTAAATAGATAATGAACGAGCGTACGTCGAGGGGCTCAGGAGAAAATGTACGGTGATCGAAGATACTGGCGATCCGAACGGATCCATAAGAGCATATACGACTTCGTTTCAAACATAACATTATTAACTTCACTTCCTGTCTCGTTTTTCGTCTTCGTTTCAAATTCACAGGCCTATGATTGCGCACCTGGCCACTAAATTTCGCTGTGCTCTGCTACGGTTGGGGATGCGTGTGGCATAAAAACGGACCATTCTATCTTCTCCACTAAACCGACAAGTACACTTTATTAAAAAAAAAAAAGAGAAAAACGAAAAAGAAACTCCTTCGATAGAACACGAGGGAAAATTCGATTCATTAATTGGCATCCATTATTAATCGGCTTTCGTTTTATCAATCGCCCTACTCGCTGACATTCTCTCTAAAGCAATACTATCCTGACACTAGACTTTCAATCGCAAGCGCCACCACTTCTGTTTCTCGCACCCCGATACGATGATGCCCGCGAAATCCTTGCAGATATTCGAGCCGCGGTGGAGAGCAATGATTTCCACCGAATCGTCGAGGAAGAGAGCGGCAGGTCCAGTTCCGTGGACTACCTAGACACCTACGACGACATTCCCAAGGAATCCACGAAGGGATACTCGGAAGTGAGCAACCAGCCGGATACCAAGGAGGTGACGCGGCCCGCGACGTTCATAGAGCACGAGAAGAAACCTTACGAGCCGGAGAAGAAGCAAGCCACTCAACCAGGTTCGTGATGCACGGTAATTCGTGGATAGATGGATCACCATCAGAGATCAAAGTGACCTCTAAATTCAATCAATCCTCCTTTAATTCATTGCCCGAACCACTCACGAATATCCATTACTCTCGCGAGCTCTGAAACTCTAGGACCTTAAGACTCTCGAGCACCAAGCTTCCGAGACCCTAGGACTTCATTCCACGATCCTGGGACTTTAGAACTCTAAAACCTGAAAGCTCTAGATCTCCGCGACGCCAGCCTCACGAGGCAATAGAAAGGGATTCCTCCTCCAAGCTTGCACAGCAGGGAGCAAGCCTCCAGGAAGCTCTGCGAATCGCCGCGGCGCTCGCGATTCCCGGTGCCGCTTCAGTGAAAATAACCGCGACTGATCAAACAAAGCCGGTGGTACCATCCATCCTCGAATTACCCCGACGATCCCGTGACCGACGGCTCTCGGCCGTAGTCCGTCACGCTAGCTCGCGGGCAGCTGCTCGAGGCGTTGAACGAGCGACCGAAAATAAATGCCGCGGAGAATCCCGTGGGTTTTAAATAAAGCGAGCGCGGATAGCCGGTCAAGCGGGGCCTTCCCTTTCGGCCTCGCGAAAACGCGCGAGGCGTCGCGTCGGTTCCACGCGTCTCGCCCGGCGCCGCGGCGTGGCCAGGCGACCGGAACCGGACGCGCGCGGGTTCTCCCGTACGCGCGCGCGCTTCGATAGTGTTCAAGATCCTCAGGTCGGCTGGGTTCAACCCCCGTCTCGTATCGTTTCTTTTTCAGCGGATACGACCACGGGAAACCGGGAGCCGTCCACCGGCCTCCACGGCGGTGACGCTCGGCAGGAGGAGAGGGTAGGGGCGTCGTGTGTCGCCGATGGACGCGAGAGCAACGGGAACGCGCCAGTCGGTGAGTGGAATTCGTTGCCCGTACTGGTCGAGCGTCTCCGCGCGGCGCTCGAGCTCTCCCTAGCCACGGGGAGCCGTCGCGACGACGAGCCGACGCCGACGGTGCCCGAGGACTCTGGCATCGACTCCGAGGAGGACCTGAGGATACGAAGCTCCGTGGAGCAGGTGCTAGGCAACTGCAAGGAGCCCGAGCTCAAGAAAGACCTAAAGTTCCTAGAGGAGCTGCTGCTGTCCGACATTCAGACCGCGTTGTCGCGATTGCGGGAGACCTTGGAGAGGATCGACGTGGGCGTGCTCGCTAGGAACGGCGCCGCTTCGGACCCCACCAGCAAGTTGCACCTTCTGCGGCTGGTGTCTAGCTTGCTAGCCAGGTTGCAAGTACCTGAAGAGACCACTGAGAGGATACCAGTGCTACCTTCCACGTCGTCGAGCAGGAGACGTCGAGGGACCAGGCACACCATTGGAGTCTCAACAGAGGAGTTGGCTCTGGCGAGGAAATGGCTGGAGGAACAGAGGAGTAGCTTGCCTCTGGACGAGGTGGTGGCTAGTAGGGAGCAGAAGGAGCAACCTGCGCCGCCTGTTGTAGCGAGCTTAGAGAGGAAACCGGACGAGATACGAGACAAGTGTACCAAGGACGCCATTAATCAACGCCAGCTGCTGGAGGACAAGAACAAGGAGATTCGGGAGAGCGTGCTCCGTGGAATCCAACAGGTGGACCCTGTGGAGGCTAAGCAGAGCGTGGAGAGCATGTACCAGACCCCCTACAGAGGGAGTAATTATCAAGGGGCACAGAGTAACGAGGACACAGCCGAGGACAACGAGGAGAGGAGTCGCGTGAGCAAGCTAGCTGCAGCCCTCAGGCAACGCGCTGAGCTAGCTGTCTCTGGTGCCGGCAAGTACGGGGCAGGGAATAAGTTCACAGCCAAAAAGACTAAGATCAAACGGGCTAATACCATAGATATACCTAGCTACTTGAAGCTTCAGGCGGAGAGTCTCGGCCACGAGACCACCGGCTGCATTTCCCTGCGGCGACCGATCCACGTCGGCGACAAAGCCTTCAATTCCGTGAACGTGGCGGTGCCCGCTTTGCAGCCTAAAACTGAGAACGACAGGAAGTTCCTGGCGCTGATAACCAAGAACAACGAGGCGCCCACCGTCGCTCCGGTAGCACCGTTCAAAGCGCTTGGCTTCACGAAAGCGATGGACATGTCGTCGTTGACCAACCAGCAGTGGAACAGTCGGTTCTCCAACATCAAGACCACCTTCGACAAGCCCTCCGCGAACGAGGACAGGGAGAACAAAGATTCCTCGACGAGTCGATTGGCTAAGAGGTTCTCGGGGGTGTTTCAGACGCAAGTTTACGGGTCGCCGAGCGAGAGAGCTCCGGCATCTTCGAGTTACAACGCTCCGATGATGAAGACTGACCCGACCGGTGGCTTCCGTCACGCGCCTTCTTCTCCTTTCAGGAGGATAGAGAAGCCATCTCCGGTGTCACCTTCGAAGGTGCCAGCTTCTTACCACTGGCCGAAGAGCGCCCCGGTGCCGTCGAGCACTTTGCGGGAGAAGGCGAGGATGATGTTCGACCGGGAGAGCGGTCAGCCACCCTCGAGGCCCAGGCAAGATGCGGAGGGTCAGGAGAAGTCGAGCTTCCCTAGACCGCCTTGGATCGATCAGGAGAGAAACGAGGGCAAGGCGAATGGCACCGTGACGGAGAACGGGAAGCTGGACTATCGGTCCTTCTGCAAGCAGTTCGCCCCATTCGTCGGCAAAGGATCCTCCGTGGAGGCGAAGAAGCTCGAGGAGCAGCGTCAACGAGGCCTGGCTCACAGAGACAGGCTCCCCGGCGTGGTGGATGGCAAGTTCTCCTTCAAAATGGTCCCGGACAAACGTCCTCAGGCCCATCAATATCCTCCAGTGGAACAGAACAAACGTCCTCAGGGTAATGAGAAATTTCGCGGAGAGACGAGGAACATGTTCGAGGTGTTAAAGAGTCGACGCGACTCGGAGTCCTCAAAGACGAACACCTTCCCTGACGCGACTCTGCGCGGCAGTTCCTCAGTGGCAGTCCAAACGGGGTTGAGCGACGACCACCAGGACGAGGGACGCTCGTTTCGCGTGGCGCCGAAGATCACCAAGGGTCCTGGCTTGGTCTGCAGCAACGCTTCCGTTCAGACCTCCAGTGATTTGGAAAAGCCAATGGTATCAGTGGGTGATGTAGACTCTGGGAAACAGTGGAAACCCCTGTGCTACGAGCGACCCGATAGCGAACAAGTACCCAGCGCGATTCGCCCCTCTGACGATCGCCAGCGTTTCGTCTTGGACCATAATCAGAACTACCGCACAGTAGTTCCCAGTGATTCCGAGCTGAACGATCCCTTGGTGTCTCCCAATCCCCGCCAGGCTCCTAGCGAGCAGGCCCGCAGAGAGTCTGTGCCTTCCCAACTCGCGGAGGCTCATCAGAAGCAAGCTGAGAACGAGGCTCTCTATCCAAACGAGGATAAAGAGATTCAGGGCTACTCTGCGTCCCTCGTCCCACCGAGTGCGCCTAATTATACTAAGTCCAATGAACCGTCAGATGTGACGGAGGAGAAGGTGTCCGACTGGCCCACCGAGAGCTCTAGTTTCCCGGACGACGAGAATATTCAGAACCAGGACATCAGTCCCGACATTGGCGTGGTCACAAGGTACACCTGCGCGATAGCTACCGTCGCGTCGTCCGTAGACAGTCCCGAGCCGCGTTCCGAGGAAGTGGCGGTCGATTCTCGAGCCTCGTCGTCCCCGTCGCCTTCGCAGTGGTCGTGGTCCAAGTCCAGGCCACCGACCAACGAAACAGCGTCGCCTGAGGACGAGATACGTCGGCACAATCTGCTGCAGCAGAGCCTAGTTCGTCGGCTGCAAAACGAGATTACCACACTTAACGATCCGCCATCGAACTTTGGCCAACACCTGAGCGTTAATCAGCCTAGGAGCATCAATCCGCCCTCACACGTTCCTCAGAGTCAGCCGGCTTTGGCTCAGCCATCCAGCCTGAATCAGCCTGTACACCCTGCTCAGAGTCATGAATCGAGCTTCGCTCAATCTCAGAGCTTCGCTCAGAGCCATCAGTTCATCTCCAGCCAGCCCTCGAGCTTCAGCCAACCCTTGAATGTCCCTCAGAGCCACCAGTCAAGCTTCAATCAACCCTCGAACGTTCCTCAGACTCAGCAGTCAAGCTTCTCTCAGCCAGCAAACTTCGACCAACCCCCGAGTTCACACGTGTCTAGTCGATTCGCGAAGTTCCTGGCGCCCGTGCCCCAGAAGAAGCCAGACCCTCCTCGAGCTCATTCACCCGGCCCGGTCACTGCGAACAGGGTGGGCGCCCTCAGGGACGCCTACGAGCAAGCGCCCAGCGCCCCAACGAAACCGATCCACAAGGAACGGTCCCCGATACCGAACGGGGTGACCCCCATCGACTCCAGCGACGAGTACCTGGTCTCCTGCGCGACCAAGCCGTCGAGGTCCATCGTCCTCTCGAAATCGGAGTCCTGGCACCAGCTAGCTGTGTCCAACAGCTACCCCCGTGCCCCTAGAGTGAACGTTACAGCGTCGTCCACGCACTCATCCTCAACGTCCTCAGCTTCCCACCCGAAGCCACCTAAACCAAGGTCACCGTCCTCGCAGAAGCTGCGCTCAAAGCAGTACGAGGCCTCCTCCATGGCCGACAGCGTGAAGAAGATGGAGGATAAGATCAGACAGTACTTCGACAGTCCCCCGGAAGCCACTGAAACCAGGGACCACGCGAAACACAGGCGTTCACCCCGCGGCATGAGCAAAGGGATGGTTAGCCTGTCCCGTAGTCGCACGATGCCAGGTATATCCGAGAACGAGAAGCTTCGCCTTCGGATACCAGCTGGCCAGCAAGTGCCTCTGTCGAACGTGAACACCGCAGACGTGGACAAGGCCTTCGACGACCTGTTCGAGGAGGCCACGAGGATCGACAGCCACCACTGTTGACCAGGCTGGATCGTCGTCCTCCTCCCCACGACCGAGGAACCTGTCGGCCACGCGCGATCTCCTCAGCTGGGGCTTGTTCTCTGTCGTTCCACGGTGCTCCATTATTAGGGAAGAAGGACCATTAACGTTTCTCCGATGTATTCTCGCGGAGGGAGTTCTCCAGCTCCTCTAGCGTCCGCTTGTGAAACCGTGCTCCTCCCCACGCGTCGCGCGCCCATCTCGCGACGACAACAGTGCCATAGACATTGCAAGGTAGAGGCTGAAAGTAGCGAGAGGAAACGTGGATGCTTGAAGGATTCAATGTCGCGAAGGAGAGGAGCCGACTTAGGCCTCTGTGGACCTCGCTGGAGCAACGACGAAAACGAGGATCAAGCAACATCTCGCTTTTTTCCTCGGCGAACGAAATGGATCTCGCCCGGCATCGAAGACCGAACGCATCGACGGCGAGAGAAAGAACGGTTGTTGCTCGCGTTCGTGCCCACGGAGCAACCCAACCCATCGGCGGGGGGGGACCGTGGACAATTCCACTCGAGCCCCCGGCCGCCCCACCCTCGCGTGTGCTTTTCTATTTTATTATCTCGATTTCTCTGTCTTTCTGTTCTGTTCTGTTCTCTTTTAATAAGCCCCGAGTCGCGCGCTGCGAACACGTTTTGCGGACGGACGTTGAGAGTCGCTAGAAGGTCGTGCCAAACCCCGAATAAAGCAGTGAGTCACAGCCCTTCTTTGTTGATCCTTTTTTGCCGCGCAGTAGCGTGTTAGCTTGCACCGCCCGGACTCTGTGCACGAGAGTTTAACCAAGAATGTAGCGGAGAGAGAGCACTTCTAGAGGCGCAGTAGAGAACATTTAGCGTGCGACACCACACACGGATTATCCGTTACGCGTAGCCGCCACCCTTTGGGATTCTTGACGGACGAGACGATGATTGATTGTCCCGGTTATAAGCGGAGAAAGAATTAGAAGTAGAGCGTATCGGTGGCCGCGGGATCCTCGATGTATTGCACAATTTTCTAGGCAACCGTGCCGCGCCGTTAGTAGAGCGGAATGACGACAGATGGCTCCTTCTCTCCAGCGGAAATATCCGTTTCGTTTAACGTTAACTCGCCGGGCCGACATGCTTTCCTCTCTCACCTACTAATCCAATCAGACTGAATTAATTTGGAAAGAAATTAGCCTGCCAGCCTGATGCATTTTCACCGCGAATGAATGGATATCGAAGCTCCGCGCCGCGGCCAGATTTAAAATAGACATTGCTGTAGGATCAAGTAGAATGTCAAGGCTGGCCCGTCGCAGGCTTGCGAAGGGACGGAAGGAGCCAACGGTATCTAAATTGTTAAAAGAATCCCGTGCTTTAATCGCTTGTGAATTTGTTAAATGGCCACACAGCTCTTCGTTCGTTTCTGTCAAGAATCCTACGCGGTGATGCGAATCAGTTTGTTCGACGAGAATACGATTCGTTCTCTAACGACGCAATAGTAGCGCATTTATTCGTAGATTGTAAACATTCGGGACGCGCGCCAGCCAAGTTTCCGAGTCTCTTTTATTCGCGGAATCGACGAGGAAGCTGCTGGCTGGCATCGAGCTTTTTACAGAGAACCTGGTGAATCTCATTTCCCGACGTGGAACCGCCACTTGGACGTCCGCGGCGGGTACGAGTGCGTACCTCTGTGTGCGCGTGTGTAGAATCACGCACGAATACCCGCTGAACGGGCGGGAAGGGTGGCGGACCGTTTACGAGCACACACGATGCCTTTAGATTAGAAAAGTGCCGCCAGTATTTTGTTTTTTTTTATTTTTTTCTTTAATATTCTTTCTCTTCCGTCATCGCCTCGTTGCCCCGCTCAGATCACGTATTGCGACTGTAAGAGATAAATTCTGCTGACGAGAGCATCGTACGTTCTACTCGATGGGATCGTAACTGTTTCTAAATTTGGTAACAGAATCTGATGCTCCGATGAAGGGAATCGCGACGAGGTTGAGAAACGAAGATGTTGATTTTTCTTTTGTCTTTTTTTCCGTTTTCTTTTTGCTGCCAGATCCTTCTAATAATTCTCACATGCGCAGCGATTTATTGACAAACGTTTAAAGAAAACATTAGGCATAGATATTAACATTGAGTCCGATGAGAGAATGCGTTTCGATGATAAACCCTAACGTTTGCGCCGGCCGAGATGCTTGTTCTTTACTTAGCTTGGTCTTCTTCGTTTTTGCAGCCCGCAGGAAGCCGCTATCGCCGTTTGCCAAGTTTCACGAACTCGACAGACAAAATAGCGCCGCTTCGACACCGAGGTAATTGAATGCCGTTCTTTATCTAATATCTGTCTACCTGTGCATCGCGCTACTAATCTCTGCCGATTTCCCGTCTACCATTCTAACGATCAATCTTTCAATCTATACAAAATAATATCCGATATCAATTATTCAGTGGATCCTAATAGCAGTCATCCCTGCTAACAAACCTCGAATCCGTGCACCCGTGCGATTCCTTTAAAACCTTTAACGCGTGCCTTTTCTTTCTATATTTAGTCCCGTAAAGTCGCCGGCAACAGAGTTCCGATTCAAGTTTACCGAGCCAACGGTGCGGGACAACGCGGCGCAAATAAAAGAGCGGCTACTGGCGTGGTGCCGTTCCAAGACCAAAGAGTACGAGGTAAAATCCACGGTTACGTTGTAAATGGTGTGTGCTTCGGCGTGTTATTTACAGAAACTGCGGATAATCGCGACGTGTGCATCGCGAGCGAGGAGTGTGCGCGTGCACGTATACGTGTAAAATTGATCCGGCAGCTGCGATAGTTGCGAGATCGCTCGACTATAGCTGGCCCAACGGGGTTTTCTGTTGCAGAACGTGCAGCTGGAAAACTTCTCGACGAGCTGGAACAACGGATTGGCGTTTTGCGCTCTGCTCCACCACTTCAGACCAGACGCTTTCGATTATTATTCCCTGCGGCCGGAGAACCGCAGGATGAACTTCGAATTGGCGTTTAAGAAAGCCGAGTAGGGAACCAGTTCTCTTGCATTCGCGCCTCCTAAAAATGAGAATGATCTGAGTCAGAGGATATTTCTATGTTCTTGCGTTTTATGTTAGACACTATACACTTGCGGTTTCTGTTCTTTTAGATAGTAGCGCAGTTGACTTGTAGTTGTTCGCAATTAGTGATCTAGTTCCACTTCCTCCTTCTCAGATTTCTTTCCTTGTACGTTTATAGTTAACTGAAATTAGAAGCCATTGTATTATTCGCAGTGATCTGGCGGGGATCGCACCGCTGCTCGACGTCGAGGACATGGTGATGATGCGCAAGCCGGACTGGAAGTGCGTGTTCACCTACGTCCAATCCATCCACCGTCGCTTCAAGGACGAGGATTAAGGATTCATCTCTCGACGCTTCTCGACGGCGTACCGCAGTGCAAAACCCGACGTTCACCGACTCTCGCGGTCCGCGAGACGGTCCTTTCTATCCGTTTAACCGATCACCAAGAAAACGGCACGCATCCTTCGAACGAGATGGGATTTACGAGCCGCTCGAGGCGCGGCCCTCGATGCGCCAAGTGCTAGCAAATGCAAAATGTCGCTATTTCACGCGTCCAGCAAACACATTACGCACGACTCCCTGGCAGCCTTCCGAACGTAGAACTTTTCACCGAGAGACGATGCAGCAGATAACGGTCTCCTCGAACCACGCAGTGCTGTAATCGGCGTTTTTTTTTTTTTTTTCAACGAAACACCGTGTCAGTCGTTGCCGAAACAAAACAAAAAACTCTGAGATGTTAGCGTTAATGTTTTTCTTTTTCAATGGAACTGAAGGTCTTCTATGCCAAAGATATTTGTGAAATAAACACGTGATACTAGCAATCTCCCCATTAATTCTCGCGACCAACGTTAACACGAAGCGGAATACGGCGCGCAAATATATTAGACGAGCTTGAAGATACCGGAGGCATGGAAATATAATGTTGCAGCGAATCTTAGAAAATCCTTTTATTAATCGCAATTAAAATTATATAATATATATATGTTATAATTAGTACTCTGAGAGGTAAACGTGTCTTGCAGTCGCGGTCCATAGTGTCACCGTAAGTTACTGCGGGTACGTAGTCGGTTGCAAACGATTTTTATCCGAGCACACGCGATTTTGGATAAATAACTGCAAACTAGATTAATATATAGAAGCTCCTCCATTTTCAGTTCATTAATATTGTACTCAGACTTTTTTTCTTTAACATGCTACACGTCATAGTAATGGTGTGTGCATTGTATTGCCTCCAATATGGAGACGATTATCTCTGTTATTCTGAATCATAAGGCACCGTTCGGTACTTGATTGCAAAACACTAAATCAAAGGGTACTATCGTCTAGGGAATTATTTATATCGTTTCTGTCTTCGCCGATCATCTCCTGCAACAAACGTGACATTGTAGAGAAATAATTTAAACATTGCGGATCGAAGGTGGTTCGACTGATACCTGTAGGACTTCGACGAGCGCTCTCGACTCGTCCAGCATCTCTTTGTATATACGATTCTCCTCCTCCAACGAGTCGACGCGTTCGGACAACTCTTTGTTCTCTTCTAGGGCATCTTGAAGCGCTAACCGTCGCCTTTCAGCTAACACTTCCCAATAGTTCTCGCTGGGTCCCGCTATTGTGAGTATGCAACAGGTGATTACGCAAAGTTAAGAACCGCGCCCTTAGATTTCTTATTAGAGTAGAGAAAACTGTTTTATACGAAGCTACCTTCGGAAGTCAAGTCTTCGACTTCGATCTTAATCTTTTCCCCCCTCGCGGTTTGAACTCCTTTATCCTTAAACGTTATTTTCTTCCGCTTCGGAGCATCGTGCTTCGGCTTCTCTGTCACTTCGCTGTAACATAAACAATCGTCTTACGCATTTAGGAGTTACGAGCTCCGCCGGTCCCGAAGTTTACTCACGTTTTAATTGCTTCTTTCCCTGGCAAAGCGGATCTGAGCATCCTCCCACCACCAACTAAGTTCTCTTTGTCGGTGGCCGCCGGCTGCAAAACGTGCAAAGACTTTCTGACCTTATCCTGTTTCGATAAAAGAGAAAGATGTATGATGTACCTTGGTGCTCTCACGTGCTATTAATTATTGCCAAGCTAATGGATGATTGCACTAGTATGATTGGAAGCGGAGAAACGAATTAAACAGAGGCGGTACAGTTACATTAATGAATCGTTCGCGATGAAAAGCAATAGACGTTGGCGCTTTCAAAACATACTTAAGAAACCATGAGCCTGGTGAAAGAGAAAACTGAGGCAATCGTTCTGTAAATTGAAGTATTTTACTTCGTGTGAGTTAACCGAATTTTTTAGATCGTAGAAATTTTTCATAGAATTCGGGTGTTAGTAATAGTTTGTCTTTTGAACTAAGAATAAGGCGAGTATAATGTAATAAAGAAACAAGTTATATTACTAACCTCGGGAGCAGCAGTTTTGGCGGCAGAAACCTTCGTACCACCTCCAGGTTTCATGATAGTGGCCGTTAGAAACGTAAGTCAGTAAGTTCGTAGAAAACGCGGTAACGATAATCAGCTAACGAGCGATGAACTAATGGAGTGTTATTTTTACTCTCGATGTATATCGTCTCTGGAGTGGATATTCAAATATTTCTGTTACACGAGCTTGGTAGAAGCCGCCCTCCTACCATCTATGCAACGGATGCAATGTTTTCCCGCGTTCATACCTCACCTGTCTGACTCCAGAATCACTAGAATCTAGAACATTCGTTTCCAACTTTGATAATGGTAACAAATAAAAAGAAACTATAATTCGGAGTAGTTTCTATGAGAATTACGGGCGAATTTCACTTACGCTTATTTTGGACGCATCGTCAAGAATTTCAAAGTCGATTTTCTCGAAAATGAAGCGCAATAAGAAAAAATTGTATTCCTTTTTCTCGACTTATTTACTTGTTATAAATCGAAAAGAAAGAGTAACTTTTTCTCATATGGCGAATCATTTTCGAGAAAATCGACTTTGAAATTCTTCACGTTGCGTTTAGTCGCGGACAGGAAAACCTAGCTTAATAAAAATCACGGGCGATTTGGGCGTAAGTGGAATTCGCCCTATAATCATTACGCTCTCGAATGTTTAATGCTATTTATTTCGTCAAAAAGGAACGTGAAAATCACTCAGCATTTACAATTATATTAATTTCGACTGTAAACTGTTTCTTATAAGTTGGAAGAATAGAGTTCTTCATCTTCGTAGTTGGTAATCACAGATCTGTTATTTATAAATTAAGTTTGCTGCGAGGAAGAAAGCAGCGGAAGAGGTTATTGGCGTTTCATTCAAGGCTAAAGTTGATGTTTTTAATAATCTATATTTTGTTTTTATTGATATAGCAAGAAAAGAGAGGTTTAAGTCTAATTTTGTATTTACACAGAATAAAAGTTGAGAACCCCTGTGCTATCTTAGGGCGCTGGTGGCGCTCCTGGTGGAGATTCTTACAATTATTAATTGCTTTATTTAGAACGCGGTATGAGGTTTGACTGACTTTACTTTGTCGTTGAGAATTTGGCTTTTAACAAACGTAAACACAGTTTTTTATTGTCATCTGGAGTCGTAGCATATTGGGGTAATGCCCAGAAGCTACGCTATATATTTCAAACGGAGTTGTGAGAGGTCTATTGCAGGGGAATATATTTTTACATAAATTGAATAACAATTATAACACAGGGATAGTACAAAGCATGAGAATGGAGACCGTTCCGAAAGACTTACGTGGATTGAGAGCTTGTTTAGTGTGCTCTTTGGTTAAGGTATATTGTTTACAAATTTAGTAATTCCCTAACACGATTTTTACCCCAAAATTTGTGTTTAAAATTCCATCACCCATATTGTAATTTCACGACAGACGTTCGACCAATTCGAATTCGATGGCTGCGACAACTGCGATGAATTCTTACGCATGAAGAATAACAAGGACAATGTCTTCGACTGTACCAGTTCCAATTTCGACGGGTAAGTCGTTGGAGCGATTCAACTATCTACGTCCCTTCTTAATTTTACTAATCGCCTCCTCGTTATCTTCAGCATGATAGCCGCGATGAGCCCAGAGGACAGTTGGGTTTGCAAATGGCAAAGAATAAGTAAGTAGCGAATAAGTCTGTACTCAGTAAGGTGAGATTAAGCAAGAGAAATATCGTTACTTTATTCTTGTAGATCTTTACAAAATTATAACAGTTACATTATCTTATAGTAAATTATAATATAAACTGTTATCCTCTGTCCCGCATCTTTTTGATGTTTGAAATTTCACAAGTTTTGAGCACCTAACTTAAACGAGCTTCTCCCTTCTAATTGTCCCACTCGGCAGTGCAAATGACGACAATGTAAATCATGTTTCGCAATCGCACGGTTTTACACCCATGTAGAGCTTTGTACAAGTATCGAAGCCTGCATTTCCGATACGAACGTTCCGAAATACGTTCTAATACAAAGCAACGCGGTACACAAGGGCTCGCGAATTTAATAAGTTCCCCTCGCCTCGGAGGCTCTTAACGTTAATCGCTATGATACATTTTTACAGAATTTTTACTACGACGTATGACCAGTATATGTAATTATTAAGGAACATGTTCATGTGCGCACACAAGATTCTATCTCAACCAGCTTTTAATTTCGTGTATATTTCGCAATCGTTTCTACATTTTGCTTTCCATTGCCATTCGGAACAAAGTAGGCGAACGGTGACGGTTAGAGCCTTTCTCGCTGTGCTTGTAAACGTGAGATTCGAATTTTCTCCTGTTTCAGATCGATTTTGCAAAGGTGTGTACGCAATATCGGTGTCGGGGCGGTTGCCGGCGGGCGTTATAAGAGAGATGAAAAGCAGAGGAATAGTATATAGACCACGCGACACGAGTCAACGATAATTTTGAACTTGTAAATGTAAGATCATTACCATAATACTTTATTGTAATATTACATAATAGAATATTCTTTTAATTATCTCGCGCTCGAAATTCACTATGAATCTCATAAGATTTTCTCGAAAATAACTCGATTTGATTGATATGAACATTTTGTTCGGGGTTCAAGAATTCCCTGAAATTCCTTCAACCTTTCTGTCTATTCTTTTTTTCTTTCTTTTTGACTATGCTTACGGCCTCGTGAGATCCCTTTGCGACATCAGCACTCACCCTATTCGAGAGGACTACGGTACGTTAGTGTATCGCTTCTAGCCTTTTTCGCTGCCTGTACATTATTTTTAAACGGACTAGTCTGTAAGATATTGAAAATTTTCAAATTCAAAGAATATATATACAACTTACATATGGAATCCATCCTCCGTTATCGTACACATGCTCCTGTTACGATGTTAAATGTTTAAAAATGTTAACGTTTGATTTCTCTAACTGTTAATTAAATATATATATATATATAAAGTCGGCTTGCTCTGTTAGCTACGAATCGTCGCGTAATAAGTTAATCTGTGTACATTCGAAATTTCGTGAGCGTCGGTCTCCTTCCCCGCGCGGATCAGTATCAAATGTGATTATTACCTGGGCATAGATTCGAGTGAGAATAGAGAGACGGATGTCGTAATACCGGCAAATGACTATTTACACAATTAAGCCATAGATTTGCACAAGTAACGTGGTAATTATTTTCATTATACACTACTCTGCCGCTAGTAATAACCGTTAAACAAAGTGAACAACATATGGCTTCTCCTTGATGCAAAGGCCAAGCTGGTAGTTCCGTAACGATCTGGAACACGTTACGCGATAGCATGAAAACATTGTTTACAATATCCTACGGGAGGTGCTATGAAATAATACAGCTTCTTACTGGTATGTTCGCATAGAATGGTTCCATTTCTGCCCAGATACGATCGATGTCCATTAGTAGCTCGTCGAACCCTATTATGTTAATATCCATCTCTTTATACGAAAAATTCACGCGCCTACAAACCGCCGCCACTTCGGCTAAATCTTCCGAGGGGAGAACGAGACAACTGTATTAAAAGTACCTTAAAAAACGAGTTTTACAAAAAATGGTTGGAACTTCTCGGTAATACTTACTGCAAAGAAAATTATACCCCTGCGCTGAATTTAAAACTTCGTGCAACATAAGCTCCGAAGTGATGGTTGTAAATATATTTGCAGCTACTTGCAACAGTAATACGCAGCTCTCCATGTACTGCTTCCATTCCCAGTATTCCGCCTGCAAAGGTGAACAGATTATGCTTCTTTCTTTCGCTGCGTTTATTATTCTGTTTAACCCCCAGAAGTGTTATGAACTATAGCAACCTGGTGCGCAGTATCCATCACTTGTTCATCTTCCGCGTTCGAAGGTAAGAAAGACTTAAGATCTAAACTAGGCACGGATCCTGATCGAGTCAGCGCGTTCGACGCACCGTTCATGAAATCTATACTATTAATTGATATGGCATCTTCCTTCTGAAGAGCTTTCCCTTGAATTGAAATGTCATCGTTACGACGCTGTTCGCGGTGGAACAGAAGCAAAGAATAGGAGTAGCGTAACATCGTTTACCCATTTCTAGCGAGCGTTCTTCTACGGTATCTTCGAGCTTAAGATTGTCAAACGACTCGGACACCTCGGACACCAGATTCAAGTCCGCCGCGTTCGTGTTACCGTTGTTAGATTTGAAATCTAGATCTGTAAATATCTCGGCGAAACTCTCCGTGTTTAAAGCGTCGATGGCAGGAGTATTGGATGCAGGCTGTTCCGCAGACACGAATTCGCCGAACTCGTCGGTCGCCTGATTGTTGTAACTTGCGCTCGCGTCCGGTTCCGTCGATACAGTCGCTTCTTGAACCAATGCGCGCAAGGCACTATATTTGTCTTCCACCAGCTGAAGATTCATGAGATCCTGTTGAGTAGATCCCGACGTTCTCGACGAAACCTAGACACAATTCCCAATTGAAAAGTAAAGTCAGATAAATGGAATCGTCTTGTAATCATGAATGTATTACCCTCTCCATCCGCTCCGGTTTGCTCGATACATCTTTGTCGTTCGTTAAGTTCAAAGTTTCTGCGTTTGGATGCTCTTTTACGTTCTCGCTGGGTTCCTTAGGCGGATCATTGTTCCTTATCACTGTATCCTTAAGTATCACTGTTTTCGATTGACTCTTCATCATGCATTTGGGAAATATCTCCGGCGAACCTTCCATAGTCGACTGATCTTTATTCTGAGACATTGTATTAAAGGGTGTCGGCATAACTCGTGTCTGAACAGCGCCGTGCATAGACTTCACGTTTATATTATTCTTCTTCGATTTCTCAACTAGCTTCTTAACGCCTAAATTGTGATTCGCAAGCCTGCTGCCGATAGCCGAGCCCTGCTTCGTGTCCCAGATCGGGACACTAGGAATGTTAGGAATCGGAGCGCTCTGAAACTCGGTGAACTCGTCGCACGGATCTGTTGAAGTCGAGCGCTTGGAATCTACCTGCGAGCGGGTAGTTTGCTTGGCGTCTTTAAGCACGTTATTCAAGTCCCACACAGCCGTAGACGAAGCGTGGGACTTATTATCGAAACACAGAACTTTGCCAGGTACATTGTTAGCCATTTGCGTATTTAAGTCCGAAGATATGATTCCATGCTGGTGCAGCTTCATCTTTGCCTTAACGTCCAACGAGTATCTACCGTCGGGGCCGATGAAGCTGACCTCGCCGTGGTCGTTGAGGCCCTGAAATTTGGCCGCGGAGCTCAATTGCGTGACGGGCTGCAGATTCATCAGGCATTCGATATTTAAGTACGGGGTGCGCGGAAATGGAAGCAAGTGTAATATATCTAGGCTATTGAAGGTGTACGATGCCTGCGCCGCGGCGACCAGGGCGAGGACGATGTATAGCTCTTGTTCGGTGAGCTGGCCGGCGTACTTTTGATTGGCCAAATTCCATATGTGCCCAAGCACTTCCGTGGGAAGCTGACTAGTGAGCAACAGGGGAAAGACTTTGTTGGTGTCGACGAGCAGCTCGGTTTGCATCCCGTTGGATCTGACTTTGTCCTCTCGCACCGCTTCCCACACCATCTTATAGATCGGCGGTAAAGTCGTGGAATTAGTCCATAGCCAAGTTGGCAACTGGTTCAGTCTTTTGTCCATATGAGCTTTGTTCATTGTCGTTAAGTGATCCTCGGCCGGGGGCTTTCGCTATGACGAGCTTAAATTACGTGAACCCGTCGAGCAGAATAATTTCATCGTTCAGCTTACTACCTCGGTACATACATCAAAGTGAACACTATAAACATCTCACCCATTTACAATGGACAGTCGGACAGCTTCAACATTCGCGCGTGTCACCTCCGTTGTATCGACCTTTGATAGTTCTCATCGTGTAAAGCGCTACGAAAAATAGGAAGGCGTCGTTTTTATTGCACGGTGCGGCCAGAGCTGTGAATTCGGGACGAGAAGCGGAGAACTGCGTGGCACCCAACTTGACACATTCAAGTGTACCGGATGACCACTGGACAACGGCCTGTCACGAAGGCCGATCCGCGATCAACTGCCATGCAGTTCGTTCGAACTTCGGATTTAAGATGCTTCGCGGCGCTCATAATAATTTCAGTTGACGTTCATTCGCGATATTATATTCGCCGAGGATTTAATCGAACAGGAGCTTTAACGCGCTCAATGTTAAAACGTCTGTTATTCAACTCTCATCGCTCAATCGATATTTTTTCTAGCGCGTGAATCCTTCGGAGGATTTAAAAAAAATTGAGAACTGTGGAATGATCGATGAGGATTGAAGGAGTAATTATTGAATTCATTAATTTGGTAATGAAGAAGTTGCGGTGAAGGTAAAACAGATTTACTGGGTGTTATGTAGAAATCTGCTAACGATCTAATTTCATGTAAACCGTCTTAACAAACGTCTACCAATGGGCGAAATGGGATATAACCCAGGGGCGTCCGTGATCCAAAGGCGCTTAAGAATTAAATATATTGAAATGCTTTTCTCTCTTCAATTTTGGAGACAAAAATTTCGTTCGCGGGCATTATTTTTGTTCGTGTTTGCCTTGATGGAAACCCGGGGTTGTGACGTACTGTTTTACACCTATTGCGAAGAAATTGCACCCTTGGGGGTTAGGGCGCCAAAATTGTTTAGCCCCGGGCGCTCAAATTTGTTAAGACGGCCCTTGTTCCTACGTATCACACGTGCGTGTGTATGGGAACGTGTTTATATAAAATGAATCTGAGAAATGCTTGTCCCTGCACACGCAATTATGGGCGAAATCCATTTACGCCCAAATCGCCCGAGATTTTCATTAAGCTAGGTTTTTCCGTACGCGACTATGCATGCAACTTAGCTTAATGAAAATTTCGGGCGATTTGGGCGTAAGTGTAATTCGCCCTATGTGCTCCGTCAAAATATGTCAAATCTAGGCTAAAAGAACTGGATTACACGCTTAAAATTATAAAAGTGGGCGTGTTTAACGCTCAGGTTAGTTCATACCTTTCGCCGCTACGCGACGCTAGCGTTCGGCGTCGATAAATTAAACAAATCTGCAAAATGCCTTTTACAGCAATAAATAAAGGGATTCTGTTCTTGAAAATAGACGCATAATAAATCTTAGTCGCTCTAGAAGGAGTCTAGAGCCTCGGATTCTAAATAAATACATAAATAAACAAATTTTAGGACGCGTTACTTCGCACCAGTTGGGCACCTAGCAGTGCACTGTTTCGTGGTGCTACGAATTAAAAGAACAGACCAAATTGGAATGAATTGTGGGTATACACATATTCGGATCGATTCATATCTATCCATTCAATCGTGGCCGTAGTATATTCAAACCGAACATTAGGGACGCCGATTAAGGAAAGGAAACAGAAGGCGGAATAAGTTTCATTAAAAAGAGAAAAGTATTCGAAGGTACGTAGATAACCTCCTTGACAAATTCGCGTGGCTTCGGCGCTTTGCATTGGAAACCGTATACCTGTGTTTTTTAGGTGAGTTCTTAGTAGTCCAGAAATCATCGAATTAACACCTCGGAAGTTTCGTCGAGAGCGTATTTACAATGTCGACGGACTTTTATATACGGTATTACGTGGGTCACAAAGGGAAATTCGGTCACGAGTTTCTCGAATTCGAGTTCAGGCCGGACGGTAAATTGCGATACGCGAACAACTCGAATTACAAAAACGACACTATGATTCGGAAGGAGGCGTACGTGCATCAATGCGTGATGGAGGAACTGAAAAGAATCATTCAGGACTCGGAAATCATGCAGGAGGACGATTCGTTGTGGCCGCAGCCTGACCGAGTCGGACGTCAAGAATTAGAGATCGTAATCGGGGACGAGCACATATCGTTTACAACCTCGAAAACTGGCTCCCTGCTGGATGTTAACCAGTCGCGCGATCCAGAAGGGCTGCGTTGCTTTTATTATCTTGTACAGGATCTAAAGTGCTTAGTATTCTCTCTAATAGGACTTCACTTCAAAATAAAGCCTATATAAATGTGTACGATTGCGATCTATTTCAGGTTTAAACGAATCTAATGTAATTACTTGACTGTAAGGAAATACACGATAATTTTTAATTACCTTTGTATCTAGTTGTCTTGTTTCTCGTTAATAATCGCGATACGAAGGATAATTAAGAAGGAGAAAAATACAGATATAGAAAACGATCTGAATCACACCTGATTTTCTTTTGTACTTTGTTCAGTGATCAGCTATTCTAATAGAAAAATTGGTGGTAGGAGATATGATATCAGAGCACAGAATTCCAACGTTTCATTTTACCTGAACGACGTCGAGTAAAGAGTTTCGTTTGGCCAAAGTAGCTCGTAAATAGTTGAAAGTGTAAGTAGGTTTTTCTAGGTTATAATTTCCTAACCTTCAGTGTCAGAAGTTTTGAAGGATTTCAGAGTACGATTGTTTATACGAAACTTAAGCAATTTTCTCGATTACACTACAACTTACACACGAATGTTTTAACCATATGACGGAAGATACTGAATTTTTGATTTCTTCCTTGTTCAAAATTATGCGGAGCATTTAGGTCAGAATATATTGTAAATAACCGCTTTGAGGTGTTAGATCGAGAAACTTCGCAGTTGTGATAGTGGCTCGTTATTTGTTACAGAAGTAAAATGTCTTCCCAAGATGACGACGAACCCACCAACGATAATGAGTTAACTGACAGAGTTGTCACGGATTCTGTGCATTCAAGGTTCAGATCGATCCAAGTTCGTTGCGAGGTCTGTAATATCGACATTGTTGGCAAGCGTTCCGCTATAGAGAAACACTTCGATAGCTCGCATCCGTCTAAGGAGCGTTGCTGTTACTGTAAGGGCAAAGTATTCGCTTACATGCAAATGCCTGACGAAGGTTCTACGGAGCCACCGAAAACCATTGTTTACCACAAGTGCAATAAGTCTTAGCAGGAACTGATTATATTGTAAGTCTCAACTCCTATCAGTTACGACTGTTGAAGGAAGAGTACAAAAGAATCTGATTTATACATTTGTCTATTTAAAGAAAATATATTTCTTATAAAAGCTATTTACATTGGTATGTACAGTACAAAACACGATAAAGAGCGTTAGCAAATGTGGATACAAAAATTTCGTAAATTTACAAAAGCGATCTTACAGAGAAAAGTGTGAAGAATTATAATTAAGTTGGAAACTACGATCGAAAGACGCGATTCCTTATTATTTTCTGTATAAGTAGGAATATCAAAGGCTGAGCTTATATTACAATTTATTCCAAATAGAAAGGTACATCCTTTTCTGCACACTGTTAGTTCGATCCCCGTACAAGTCGTAAATAAGAAATCTTTGTAATGTTCTTGGAATTACATTTACGACACGTTTTACAAAATATATGACATCGATTTATAGAATCTTTTAATTTGTAAATTGTACTTCGGCGGGCAACTTTTCGTAACATCGATACAGTTTAATGTAAAGCAAAAGTTAAAGCGATTTGCATTTTGCAGCTATGTACTTCTCTCGATACTTGCCAAGCGTGTTCATTACTGTACTCCATAAATATATATATATTTTGAAAAATATATAAATAAATTAATTTAATAATTTTTGTGCGCAAAGATATACCACAGCAAATTTTATATCAGTAGCTTAACATTCCGTAGTCAACTGTTTTATGCAGATGACTTTCGACTGGAATTTATTAATTATAGAGTGTATTTAGAAAAGTATAATACTGGTAATAAAATAAATGTGGCTAGACGTGTAACACGAACCGATCAATTGCGTTTTCCATGTCATTTTTAATACGCGACGATGTATTTAAATAACGACCTTTATCGAACTTTGCGACGTGGATGTCGGATGTAATAAAAAAATATCGAATACATTAAATTTGATTACCGTCGAAAATGCTTCCTGCTAAATGTGTCAACAAAAATTCTAAAATGAATTATCTTCCGACTCGATAGAGAAGTAAACGTTAGCTAAATTTCCTTCTTTCCGCGCTCCGTGCGCGAAACGTTTGCGAGAACTATTCCCGGTGCTGTTTCAATTAACACGCGAAGAATGAAAACATATTTTCCGTTATCCATAAGTACAATTTGGTTGTTTTATAAAAGCCTTACATATACTTGTGCATAGCATCATTCACGTATTCATTGGTTAATAAGTTCCTCATTGCCTCGGCTGGTTCTTTAAAAACAATTTCAATCTCGTAGGGTAATCGGTCATTATACCAGTTGCTCCAAGTTTAAAAGCTTCCTTGAACTCGTCATCCTTATTCAAGACCCAGAAATAAACCTGTGAGAGTGCACAAACAGTTTTGAACATTCTATTTATTCCAATTTCTTTAATATTCCAGTAAAATCATGATTGCTTGTGATATTGGCTTACATGTATTCCACGAGCTCTTAAGTGGTTGAATAAGCATGGCCTCATCAGCAATACGTTAATAGTTCGGACGATTAGCTTTGCAGAAGGCATAAATGTTGGCCTCGGCCCTCCCCTGCGCCTATGACAACGTGATATTCAGAAATTCTATTCAATCAAGTAAAGCAGACTTGGAAATCAAGTGAACTTCGCGATCGATTTTCGCGCGGTTCACATAGAAAATCGATAGTTCCTAGAAAGAAGGCATCGCCTCCGAAAATCGGCCGCGAAGTTCGCTCAATTCCCAAGCCTGAAGCAAAGCATTCAAGGTACCGTAAGTAAATGGAAGGTAGGCATATTTCCAGGTGCGTCTCCTTCAGTGGCACAAACGGCAACAAACCGGTATACATGAGAAGTATCAATAAAGCTACTCGTTGCATAGAAAATAACAAATTTACATTCGGGTTCTGTAAAAAAAAAAGTAGTAGGTCATTAAGTTCAGATCCTTAAGTTTCTGGACTGCTTACTTAAGTTTAGTATTGTAAAAATTTGTCTTAATTCTTTATAGGTGTATTCGATATGTTTACTTCCTAATCAAGTTAATAAAATAAATAATGATACTAATCTTCAGAATATAAATTGATTTGTTGGATAAAATAAAATTTCCTTGATATTATAAGTTTTTGTAAATGGTAAAATTATTAAAATTAAAATTGATATAATTAATTCAATAACACCTCCTAATTTATTTGCAATGGCACTTAGAATTGAATAAGCAAATAAAAATATCATTCGGGTTTAATATGAATTGGTGTAGATCTGGATTATTTATCTGGACTATTTGAAACAGAAGTTAATTACCGTTTTATAACACTTCTGTGTGACTTCGTCACTGAAGTTCCCCCACACGGTATAGTCCTCACGATTATATTCTTTTATTAGACTGGCGACCTTCGATATAAGTTGGTCATCGTTGATCTTAATGTCAATATTGATCGGCACACAAGGGAATGCCTCGAACACTTCTTTCAGCAAAGCGAACCGTCTCTCGTCCTCGATCTCTGAGCCAGTGAATTCTGCATCTGTGAAACTACACTCTTTCAATACTCCTATTCGACGAGGATTTCTCAAAAATTGTTCATAGGTACCTGGATCGAAATCGATCGGCAGGCACGGTTTCAGGAGCGGCAGCTCCTGGTAATTCAATTCACATATATTCCTATCTGTGCCCGTGCTGCGCAAGAGATTCTGATCGTGCGAGACGACCACCTCGCCGTCTTTCGTCAGCTGGCAGTCCAACTCCAGCATCTCCGTCCCTACTGCCACTGCTCTGAAATAAAAGAAGTTTACAAAACATCTAATTATCCTTCCAAACCAGTTATCTACGCTTATTCTTCTCCAGCCTCGAGACAACGAGTAAGCACTCCTACTAACCGTTTAAATGCGGTCATCGTATTTTCGTAGCCCTCTCCCGCGCCTGAGGAAAAAGAAACATAAAATTCACGCTCGAACTCGCTTCCATTGTGTATCATAAATGTCCGAACGTTACGAAGATTACTCACCTCCTCTGTGACTAATATGCTGACACGAGAATTTCACCTTTTTCTTCTTGTGCAGCAACGTCGGATATTTGAAAAGTATCATCGACGTTAATACGTAACCACCGATCAACGTGTACCACAACATTTTACGTTACGCTTGCCCGTTTCTCCTCCAAATGATGTGTCATGTCTCCATGTATTTGAACAAGTCGCGATTGACTTGCAAATTGAAACGTTCCGAGTGACGGAACTCCAGCAGAAGACGCGCGTGAATTTCACATGACGGACTTTGTTAAGTTTGACGGGGGAACGTGGGGAAACGTCAACAAAGCGAAATCGTGCGGGCGGAATCGCATTAGAAAGTGCGTCATTTCAATCCCGTAGACTCGCGCTACATGGAAACGTTGCATTACGCTCTCTTTGTTTTCACGGTCCCTTACCCGAGAAACGAAGGGAACTTTTAATTCGAATGTATTTCTAATCACGGATTCTTCTAATTCTTCTGGGCCTGTTGAATACGTTCGCTTGCAATTTCGCGGGACAATATACTGGTGTCGGTTTCCTAACGAAGCGAATGTATTTCAATTTTTGAGAGGGAACGGAGTTTGAATGGTTGTCGTTTCGAAGGGTGCACATGTGACGAGAAAACTCGCTTCTGTTACTAAACAAGTATAATTCGTAAATACCCCTGCGAGCGTAATTGATTTTGCCCACCGCTCGTTCTTCCGTTAGTAAGTTTCGGGGAACGAGGGAAGCGTGTTAAGCGGGCGGGAAGGGATCGGAAAAAAATTCAGCGCTCGGATAATTCTGATAATTGGTGGCGTAGGTAACTATATTAACCTGTTGGACGTCTTATCTTTCTCCCTAGTTCGGAGCTTTTCCGAATGCACCTGTCAAACGGGTTTAAAAGCTACCTTTGCAAAAATGTGTTTCCGCCAGCGTCTCTCATTCGCTTGACGAGATGTCGGATTCGAATTCGCCGAAAACAGATGCGAGCAGCCCAAGCCTTTCGGGAAACTTGCGACAATTCCGATTCCAAAAGAAACAACTGAAACGATTGAACATGTGTAAGAGCCCCTTTATTCTTGATTCTAAATTTCTAGGTCGACGCGGCCAGTGTCCATCTTTTGTTGTTATTTTATTTCGGCATAGCTTCTTACGTGATCGTTACTATTTTATTGCTAACAGAGCGCATTATTACTTACACCTGCGTTTCAACATTAACACGGAAATACGAACGAGTGCATTTAGGTTTCTCTTAATTGAAGATTGCGGCGTTACAGTGGGATTGTTTCATAACAGAATTATAAATAAATGTAAATTATGTTCTTATCTAGCGGATGATGACAGTAATCTGACCAGTTCCGAGATCCAGTTCAGGCGTAAGACGGTGAACGTCATCGAAGACAGCGACAGCGATGCTGGCGGTCCTAATAAAAATACTGCCCCTTCGAATTACAAGGAGAAGGTAGTTAATAAATCCTGACTCGAGCTTCTAAAGCCTCTCAAAACGATGCAAACTGATCTTTGTTGTGTAAGCAGGACACCGTTAACAACGCGAATTCGAATAGCGACGACGGGGTGGAAGAATCCAGGCGAAGTAGGAAGAGGACCTTCAAAGGCTCCTCCAGGTCTAATAAGAAGAAGAGAAAAAAATTAAACAGGGATGAAGATGTAGATATTGATTCGGATGAAACTAATTTCAAGGACAAAGTATTCGATAGGTACGTGTCCGATGATTCGCTGCGTTCTAATAATCCTAATTCTTTCTTCAAATGCTTTCAGCGATGAGGATTCAGATATAGAGATATCTAACGAGCTTACAGGTGATAAGAAAGCAGTATTAGAATTCATGCAAAACGGTCTTGTTTCCGAGTTACTTCTAATGTCTCACTGCTCTCAGAAAAAGGCCAACGCCATTGTGGAAGCGAGACCATTTGCGAATTGGAGAGATTTAGTTGATAAGTTCCAGCACAATAGGTACTTGGATACGGAGCTGTTGAATTCAGCCCAAGTAAGCGACAGAAATTGTTCTCTTCCAATGTTGATAGCGTAAATCAGTGTCTAAAATTAAGATCGATAATGTCCTTGGAACAGGAGCTAATAGCAACGAGACAAGCAGTGGAGACTCTAATGAGGAAATGCCTTCGATTGTCTACGAACATCGAGCGGGCTGTAGCTGCGGGAGCCTCGACCATCAAGAAGCAGCCGAAGGGGATATCGCCAAACTTAACGTTAGCTCCGTACCAAATGGTCGGTTTAAACTGGCTCGCTGTGATGCATGCTCAGCACGTGAACGGTATACTCGCTGATGAGATGGGTCTAGGGAAGACGATTCAAGTAATAGCCTTCCTTACTTACTTGAAAGAGGCTGGCCTCAGAGACGAGAAGGACGGGCCACATTTGATCGTTGTTCCCAGCTCTACGATGGGTAAAGAAACATCGCGAGCTTTCTCGATTCTATTCGTTATTTTTATTTCTAACGTTTCTTCGATATGCTCGCAGAGAATTGGAAGAACGAGTTGCAAAGGTGGTCGCCTAGCTTGAAAGTTGTACAATATTACGGGAGTCAAGAGGAGCGCAAAGAGATGAGGCTAGGATGGCGAAACGGGGATCTAGACGACGTGGACGTTTTGTTAACTACCTATAACTTAATTAGCAGCACGCCGGAGGAGCGGAGACTCTTTCGTGTTATGCCAATTCATCATGTTGTCTTCGACGAGGCTCATATGTTGAAAAATATGAGCACCATCAGATACGAGAATCTCGTTCGAATTAATGTATGTATTTCTACAGGCGAGAAAAACGTGATTTTCGGGAATTTTTGGGGTAAAAAATATACATTAAATTTTACACAAAAAATTCCCGGAAATCACGTTTTTTTTCGCCTCAAAACTAGGCATGATCCCTTAAGAGTTTTACTAATTCCTGATGTATCACGATTATTTTACAGGCGAAACATCGAATCCTCTTAACGGGCACTCCTCTGCAGAATAACGTATTAGAACTGATGTCGCTTTTAATGTTCGTAATGCCTTCGTTATTCGCAGGCAAACAAACCGACTTAAAGAGTCTGTTTTCAAAGAATCCCGTAAGCACGAAACACTTCGCTAATCATTTCATGGTTGTTACAAGCAGCATGTTTCACGTAATTTTTATATCCATGAAATTTTAGAAGATGCCAGCAGTTAAGAAAAACGGCGATCAGCCTCTGTTCGAGCAGGAGCAGGTGAAAAACGCGAAGCAAATTATGAGACCGTTCGTGCTTCGTCGATTGAAGACGGACGTTCTTCGAGACATGCCTAAGAAAACTGATCGCGTGATAAGGTGTCCGATGACGGAAAAGCAGAAGGGAATGTACAAAAGTCTGATCGCCAAATTTTCAGCCGAGGCTGATCAGAGCAGCGAAGTTAATGGTACAGGAATGATGATGCAGCTTAGGAAACTGGCAAATCATCCACTTCTGTCGCGAGATTACTACAACGAATCCAAGTTAAAAGTAAACACGCACTTTCGTAGTCGAAGTTGAACTTTATTCTACTGAATTCTAATTGCGTGCGATTCTCTGTTAGATAATAGCTGGGAGACTAGCAAAGGAGCAAGGGTACAAACAGAAGAATCCAGATTACATCTTCGAAGATTTACACTGGATGTCCGATTACCAAATAAACCAGCTGACGAGAACCTACAAGAGCTTGGGAGGTCTAGGTTTACCTCAGGAACTCATCCCCGAAGGTAGCAAATTAAGAATCCTGGACGAGTTATTACCAAAATTGAAGGAGGAAGGTCACAGGGTATTGATCTTCAGCCAATTCACAATGGTATTGGATATTTTAGAGGAATACCTGGCGCTTAAAGGAAACACGTATTTAAGGTGTGCTTCATATTCAATATTTATTTTCCGATCTTATGCCGGGCTCTAATATTTTCCCTGAACTTGCAAATACAGATTGGATGGCAGCACTCCAGTCACAGATAGGCAATTTTTGATTAACCAATATATGGAAGACGACAGTATATTCATATTTTTATTATCCACGAAAGCTGGCGGTTTGGGAATCAATTTAACGGCCGCGGACACCGTTATAATCCATGACATTGATTTCAATCCATATAACGATAAACAGGCAGAGGATCGTTGCCACAGAGTAGGTCAGACAAGGTACGCGACTGAGACTTGATGGTATAACACGTGTTCGATCGATTTTCATCTAACAGAGGACGCATTCGATTCGTCTGTTTCAGACCAGTCACGATCATTAGATTATTGACCGAAGATACAATAGAAGAGAGCATGTACGAGATAGCACAGGACAAATTACATCTCGAGCAGCAGATCACTGGCGCCGAAGGTGAGTGTTGTAGATTTTTAACGTTTGTAACTGAACACCGAAGAGAAATGTCTGTTCACAGAGAACGAGAGCACGGACAAGAAGAGCGTGCTGAAGTTACTTAAGATCACGTTAGGTCTGGAACACAATAGATCGTTGTCGCTGTCGCCGACGAAGAACGCGCGGCCGAGCAACGGACTGTCGAACAGCATGTCCGACTGCGACATAGAGTTTTAAAATTTAATCCTTCGCTTAAGCATATTTTCTACTAGCGGAAAATTTCACAACATTTTTATACGTATCCTTGAACTTTGTGATAAAGTACTGTTTACACGGGAGCAGGTAAAGTACTGTTGCACGGAAAGGTGAGAGACGAGGCGATACGATTTTAAGGTTCACCTCGCGGGTGTTTTTTCTTTTTTGGGGTCTAATATTTACGCCTTTGTGAGAACATGTATGTACACGATTTGATATCCACGGATCCGCGAAATCTCGATTTTGATTGTATCTCGTACCATCACTTACCGACGTCGTTCCTTTATTTATGCAAGCGTATTTGTAGATTAATTTTAATTTTAACTTTGTGTCTTGTGTCTATGTTCGAATATTTAATCGTATTTAATCAGTTTTTTTTATGAGGTTCTTCGAGAAATTTTGAGCGAGACTGCACAATACTTGCTGTAAACACGGGGAAGAACTGAGATCGGAAAGTGGCGGACAGGAAATTGTTCATGGTAAAATGTGAATAATATGTCGATGCGCATATTTATTTGGTATTGCTGTACACACATTCCTTGAGAGATTAATTGATCATTGTACAAAACCATTAAAGATATTATACTATTCACCAGAGTTAATTTATTTATTCTCACGATCTCTTTGTTTATAGATCGGGCAGATTAACTATCCGTTTTCGAGCGGAGATGAAGATTGGCAACGTCTCTAGGTATCTCAAGAAATGCATCATGAATACATTTTAAAATATTGTAGCTTCGCGTTAAATCCACCTTACAATTCGCAGCAAGCTACGCGCAGAGGCCTTGCACATTACCTGCGGTATAATTTTCATATAGCACAGTTATCAATGTAAATTGCACTGTGAAGCGACTAGGTATCGCGTTTTCGCGATAGAGACTCTAATATTAAAGGGAAGCCAGCAGGTGTCGGAAAACTCAGCACACTTTATCGGGCGCTATTCTGTGCGGATAATCCGTGACGCAAGTGGAAAACCGCATGTTTCCCTGATCAGAATCTAAAGTCGTAGAATGCCGGCGCTCGGAAAGTGCAGAGGCCCGGAAAATTACTGTGACATTATCTGAATGACGCTGCCTTCGTCGGTCCACGTAATATTCACCATTAACTGGAAATGTGCGACCCTAATTGCAAAATTCCAGTTGCATATACTTGTGCGCGTTGCATTACAATTAAAACAACGCAATTACATACTAACGGAGAATTCGCGATAGATTTTGTTGCAATGAAGAACGTCAGACGTTGTCCCGACGAATTGTTTTCGTTGTTAATCCAATTGTTGTGTTATTACTGATGCTTTATCATTATGGTCATCAAGGTATTTAATGATCATTAAATGGCGAGAGAAGAATAAAGGCTGAAGGAGTTGTGAAGGGGAGGGAATCGCGAAAAAGGGGAAGTTATTTTTTAAGGAGGTACAGGACTATTGGTCACGCAAAAAACGATGGTTTCTTTTGTGTCGGATTGCATAGCATTTCCGAGTAATTACCAAAAAAAATTGTGGCAATGATCAAATTTGTTGAAATTTGAACCACGTGAACCTATCACCTGAAAGCGAAATACTTTGGCGGTGAGTAATTTCTACACCAAAATCTACAGCATGGAACTAGTCCGGCGAATTTAAACAAAATTCGTGAAAGTTACACGCGAATCAATTTTTCCCCATATTTCTACGGTCGAAAATCGTCTCTAAACGTTTATAAAAAATTTTACAAACATCCGATGTTGATGGAAAAATTCCATTCTATAGAGAGAGTAATTCTACACCTCCAGTTAAGATTTCAACTGAAAATATTCATTCGTTGAAAAGTTATGATGCACACGGTGACGTACGGTGTTTAAAAATGTAGTTTCGAGATAAACGGCTTCAAAGCGAAGTCCCCTACGCCAATATCGGTCCGCGAGGTCGTTACTCGACTGCGCGCTTAATTACGTTCAGCACTATAATTTCCGTAATTAAACTTTGAAAATGTTCACAAAGGATGCCACTTTCAGAATTACATACTAGTAATCAAAAAATCGATTTTCCGAGATTTCAATAGTCCTGTACCCCTTTAACTAATCCACGTGCATCGTAATATTTCACGCGCAGGATGTAAGCCAGTTCTAAAGATAAAAGAGACGAAAAAATTCATCGTCATTTCATTGATAATGTAGTCCCACGGGCTTTTATTCTTACTCTTTTGTTATCAGCATAAAAGCCTCGAATCACAGACCAGGTATAGGATAGACCTATCACGCAATGTAATTTTGTGTCACATGCTCGGGGGGCTCGCGAGCCCCCTTAACATTTTCGTGTCACACCCAATGTTATCGATTCAGTCTAAAATAAGATTACAATGTTACGAGAGGTAGGAATTGAAATTAAATCTTATCGAAAACATTTAAAATCTAAAACGGCCTGAACGTTACGTCTAATTTCAGGAAACATGTTGCATACTTCCGTTTACTAATATAATTTGATAGAAGCATAATTTGCACTTATATCTATAAATTTCGACTCGTACAAGCGGCTTCTTAGGAAATGTCCAAAAAACTGAAATATTCATAAATCTTGTGTATTTCTGCTTACAGGTAAGGAATTTTGACAACCTTTGCGTTAAATGCGAGCACCGGCTGGATTTCCGACTTTATTCATCGATATGAAAATTGCACCAGATACTGCTTCAACTGAATTATCAATTACACTTGTAAGATTTCATTGTATCGCATTTCACTTATTTCAATAAAATGCAGCTAAGTGATAAAAGAGTATTATTATTTAACGACCCTTTCTTTCCCTACTTACTCGTTCCTATCCTAAACCTAGCCGTTTTCAAGTTACTACACCTGCAAGAAAGGCAGATTTTCGCGCTGCACCTGCAAAAACTCAAATTTTCGGCCCCACAGCTTCTCTTGCAGGTGCAGCGCGAAAATCTGCCTCTCTTGCAGGTGCGGCACTTCAAAATCCCCTTGTTCCGAAATTCATTGCACGATTCTTGCACCTGCAAGAGAGGCAGATTTTCGCGCTGCACCTGCAAAAACTCAAATTTTCGGCCCCACAGCTTCTCTTGCAGGTGCAGCGCGAAAATCTGCCTCTCTTGCAGGTGCGGCACTTCAAAATCCCCTTGTTCCGAAATTCATTGCACGATTCTTGCACCTGCAAGAGAGGCAGATTTTCGCGCTGCACCTGCAAAAACTCAAAATTTCGGCCCCACAGCTTCTCTTGCAGGTGCAGCGCGAAAATCTGCCTCTCTTGCAGGTGCGGCACTTCAAAATCCCCTTGTTCCGAAATTCATTGCACGATTCTTGCACCTGCAAGAGAGGCAGATTTTCGCGCTGCACCTGCAAAAACTCAAAATTTCGGCCCCACAGCTTCTCTTGCAGGTGCAGCGCGAAAATCTGCCTCTCTTGCAGGTGCGGCACTTCAAAATCCCCTTGTTCCGAAATTCATTGCACGATTCTTGCACCTGCAAGAGAGGCAGATTTTCGCTCTGCACCTGCAAAAACTCAAAATTTCGGCCCCACAGCTTCTCTTGCAGGTGCAGCGCGAAAATCTGCCTCTCTTGCAGGTGCGGCACTTCAAAATCCCCTTGTTCCGAAATTCATTGCACGATTCTTGCACCTGCAAGAGAGGCAGATTTTCGCGCTGCACCTGCAAGAGAAGGTTTGGCTTCTGGGCTAGCTGGAAATCCGGAATTTGTGGGAAATTTGGTTCAAGAGGGCTTTTACAATGATAATACGGTTTTCTAAAGTTCTTTCCACTTTATTTTCTTCAAAATACATTCAATACATCGCAATCGTGTGATACAGGTATGTATAAATGAATGTTAAATAAGTAATAAGTATATTTTCACTTTGTTTTATGTATAAAATCACTATTGCCTCGAGTCCACTGTTGAGGTTGGTAGTGTTTCCATATTTGATGCACTTAAGGTTGTTGTCCAGCAAGAATGATCCAGAAATGTCTCCTATAACAGACGAAAAATAAATTATAGCAACTTGTATGATCTGGAATATATTAAAAGATTTTTAAGCAGAATGAATGTAAAGAAAAATTTGTTAAGCCCCCCTCCCATCCTTCTTTATAGCGCGACGAATCACGACGAATCGAGCTGAAGTAAAGCTCGTAATAGCGGCTTCTTAGGAAATGTCAAAAAATCGGAAAAATTCATAAATAAAAAATGATGGGTCGGTAATACAGTTTGGGTGGTGACACGAAGTCCCATAAGGTGATAGGTCTATTCTATACTTCGTCGATGCTCGAATCTCCTGTTACACCTAAGGGAGAAGTTGAGCAGTTCTTACACGAATATACGCGACATTAATGGACGCGACTACCCGGATCTAGTAGCTTCTCCGTAACTCTAGCACTTCGCGTTCCCCATTCGCAAAATAGACACGTAGAAATAAAGCTGAGTGAAGGGTAATCGACGAGCGTCATACAGTTAAATGCCCGCTGTTTCGTAAAATATATTTTTCTCTTTCATTCCTCAGCCTTAACCCGTTGACACAATCAATGGCTGTTTTCCTCGAAGATTCCCGGGTATCTCTTGTACGATCTCCGACGATCTCTTAACTCGTTTAAACCAACGGCACAATCAACCGGTGAACATTTTACAATTCAGTAAATTAAATTCAAACACTCGTTTTCATTTCTTATAGGTACAATACGATCATATAATGCTAATACCCACCGTAATAAATCCCGCTTCGTCGTAATCTAGAGCGACCAAAACCTCCGAAATTATGTACGAAACAGAATTCTTCGCATCGTAAATATTGGCACTGGCGATGGTAGATTACACGTTTATCGGTCGAAACTCCTGTCGCCATTTTGCGTCGGGAAAATTCAAACGCAGGTTCGACAGGAGAATTGGCGCTAACTCGGTAGACGGTTTACCCGAATAGCGTCGTCCGCACCGTCCCGCGAGGAATTGCGTAAGGTAAAGTGTTCCTAAGCCAGAGCCGGCTTGCCTTTGAGATGTGAATCTCGTGTTCGGCGTCTCGTAAGGTAGTCGCGCCGCATCGCCGCGTCCGAATCACGCGGCGAGTGACCAGCAAACGAAATGGCAAGAGTACGGTGCGTGCCATGTGTGGCACGATGCTATATAAACAATACTTGGCGCGAACCCTGATCAGTCGAGTTGCGGCTGCCGTACCTGTCGCAGCACAATACAAATGCTTCGTACCGAGGGGCACTGATAGTGAGAGGAACCGGTTGTCCGTTTTCCGTGATTTTCGTTCATACAGAGCCACCGTCGCGTCTCGTTTAACCTTGCGCCCGCGATCGTGCCTCCTTCGCATTACGATCTACCTACGAGCCCGCCAGCTGAATATTTCCCCACTGCCTGTTCGGTGTACACGGAAGTGAGACTTGGACGGGACCATGTCGCACGACAATTTGGGATTTACATCGAGCACGGTGAGTGACATTGGGCCGTGACTTACCCCCTTCCCTTTGTTTACCTTTAATGTTTTGACACTTTGAGCCTCCGCGTACCGTTTGCACGGTTGCGGTGCGTGAATTATCATGCGAAGTTAATTAACATTTCCGTTGACACTTTTATTTACAGTTATTTGAATTTATTTAGTAGTTTGTAATGAAAACGTTGATGCTTCGATAGGAAATTCTTCTATTTTCTATTGGAAGGATTAACTGAGTTCGTAAGTTCGAATTGATTCGCAAGTAAATCTCTTCTACTTTATTTCCCCTCGATGTGGAATCGTCGTTCAATCTTCACGAGAATTCAACTGCTTCCGACATCTCTCGGGTACAGTAGTGGCACAATGCACAGCGTACTTCACGCTTGTTTATCCCTTCACCTTTGAGGTTAATTCTTCTTCGAATTTTTCATCTCGTGTGTTCGAAGTTCGTGTATTAAAATTTGGTGTCTACCATGTCAGCAGCATTCGCAGATGCTTTAAAAGGATATATTCAGTCTTATATTCTCCCACAATAGAACTTCGGGATCTTAAATCTCCAAAGCCATCGAGCACTTTGTGTCCTTAAGGTAATCGACTAACGATTCAAACATCGACTTGATCGATATGTCGTGGTATCAATGATAACGATACTTTCGCCTGGTCGCGAGTCTCCCGTTGAATTTTCGCGGGAAACTGCGTCGCTTAAGAGCCTCGAAATCGCCGCGGGTTGATCAATCGCGGGAAAGGGAAAGTTCGTGCGCGACGGGAAAAAATTCCCCTCGCTCGAAGGACAATATCGGCCGGATCTGCGCGGCCTGTGACGCGAATAGGGGCAGTGCACAGGAAATTCCACGAGCAAACGGTTTTGCGTGGAAACGAGTTTTTCCTTGCCACGTTCGAAATCAGATTAAGTACACTGGCAGTCGTTTTTGCTCGCAGTACCCAAGTCGCTATGCCGTGAAATTTGATGGACAAAAAATCGGACCAATTTTGTCGAACCGTCAGAGAAACTGCGTGTCCTTCGCGATCTTTGTCCATGTTTTTTCGAGATCCAGTTTTTGTTGCACCGATTCATTAGATTCAAACTACGCAAGCAGGTGAAATTAAGCAATTTTTTTTATCTCACGTGATTGTTGTTCGTGCTCGTTGTTGCGTGGCGGGGATCGTCATCGGGGCAGTTTATTTTTAGAAATTTTTGTCCCCTCTGGTTTTCTGGTAAACTGTGCTTGATCCGGTTTCTATGGTCTACGAGCGAGATGGAATGTTATCGTATTTAATCATTGATCTATCGAAACATTGATAAGCAACATTTCTGCTAATCGGTAAACAGATCGGAGATTTCGGTGTACAGAACAAGTGGTCGTCACGTTGTTGTTTGCTCGGAACGATGAAGTAGGATCTGTGTTAGGGATCAATGATCTTTTTCTGTAAATGCTGTAAAGAATGAGTTGGGGGATCTATAGTGACGACTTGCGATTGATATCCTCTGCTTCTGTTCGTTGAAATTTTAATATTTCCAGAGTTCTAGAAATTTAAAATTTCAAATCTCTAAATTTAATATTTCAAAACTTAAGATTTTAGATTTTCAAATTACCAAATTTGAGGTTTCTGAATTTAAAATTACCAAATTTGAGGTTTCTGAATTTAAAATTACCAAATTTAAAATTACCTGAATTTCAAATTACCAAATTTGAGGTTTCTGAATTTAAAATTACCAAATTTGAGGTTTCTGAATTTAAAATGACCAAATTTGAGGTTTCTGAATTTAAAATTACCAAATTTGAGGTTTCTGAATTTCAAATTACCAAATTTGAGGTTTCTGAATTTCAAATTACCAAATTTGAGGTTTCTGAATTTCAAATTACCAAATTTGAGGTTTCTGAATTTCAAATTACCAAATTTGAGGTTTCTGAATTTAAAATTACCAAATTTGAGGTTTCTGAATTTAAAATTACGAAATTTGAGGTTTCTGAATTTAAAATTACGAAATTTGAGGTTTCTGAATTTAAAATTACCAAATTTGAGGTTTCTGAATTTAAAATTACCAAATTTGAGGTTTCTGAATTTCAAATTACTAAATTTGAGGTTTCTGAATTTAAAATTACCAAATTTGAGGTTTCGGAATTTCAAATTACCAAATGTAAAATTTCTAAACTTAAGATTCCTAAACTCGATAACTCTTATCGTTCAAACCTAAAATCCGCCGTCTGGCCTCCGATTGTTATCAAACAGAGACACGAGCTTCCGAATGGTTAAAGAACAGAGCCAAATCATTCGATATCACGTTTTCGCTAAATGCCCAGCACGGGCTAGGGGATGATAGTGTTATTCACTGAAGCAAACGTTACGATTTTAATCTGACCACTTCAGAACAATGAATGAAACAAAAAGCACGCGTCCCTGGCTGTCGATATTCTCCTTGAAGCGATTCTCCTTGAAGAGAGAAGCGAATAGAACAGAGAAGGGTGGAGTGACCTGTTTTCTGAAATCCACCTTGGCATCGACATCGTGTATCGTAAAAGAATATTACCTTCGATACAAATGACTATCCACGATATCAGATGTTTGTTGTACCGATTACACAGCCTCATCGCGTCGATTGTCATCCGCGTGCTGCCGTTGTTTTCGAAGATCGCGGCTCCCTGATAACAATCGAAGCGTGGCGATCGTCGTGGAACTTTTTGGGGAAGCCCTGATAACGGCCAGACTCTCGGAAATTTTTCAATTTTTCAAGCCACCCGGAAATTTCTCGATCGTTAAAATAAAAAGTGACCAAGTCTCTCGCCATTCTCATCTTTCATCTCCATTACACGAATCTCAAGATAACGAGCTGCGAATTGCGGCGATCGAAGGCGGAGATTAAAATTCAATAAAATTCAAGTCTAAGACTAAATTTTATTGAATTTAGAATGTTAGGTTACCTATTCAAGGTTAAAATTTAATAAAATTTAATTTGGAAACTGGTTTTAATGTCAGCAGGGTTAATCACACATTTATTAAAACGTCGATCATTAACAAAATAAATACTGCCACTATCTGCGAGAACTGAACTTCCACCGACGATAAATCATCGAGAAAAATGAATGATTAGTGAATTAAATAAGGGAGTACGTGGATTCCCACTGTCTTCTGTGTTGCTTAGAGTATTCAGGGAATTTTGTTTCGCGAGAACCGAGGGAAAAAATTAAGTATAAGGGATCAAAGTGGTATATACTGATATTGTTAATACTTGGCTAATTGTAAGCTTAGTGTTAAGCGTCGAGGCGTAATGAAAGTCTGAAAATGTTGCGTACGATTAAGCATGCTAGCGGGCTGGATCGTGGAAATCTACAGGCATCATTTCTTTCACGACACGATTAGTCAATATTTACAGAAGCGCTCTACTAATCCGCGATTACCTGCGTTAAGCTCGCGCGGGGGAGGGATGTTTGCTCTTTCATCTTAGGGCCCGTTGGCTTGTTATCGAGATCCTGATAAATCATTATGTCAGAATAATAAAATAATAGCTAGACACTTTTATTTCTGCTGAGAATGTTTGATTAGAAATCCATGTCGCACGTAATGCGGAGGATTAAAACGTATCTGTGTTGTTGGGTAAGTGACAATCCAGTTGAAGATCTTCTTGAAGTGTTCGCATCGAAAAAAAGAGAAGACGATTATGAGTACAATTATTATCTATCACCGGTAGCTTGAAAGTTGTTTACTGTAATTTATTTGATTGAGGGAGTGCGATATCATAGGATTATTCTACTGAGGACGATTTTTTTAACGAAACCGGGCAGAAAATGTTGAGGTCGGTGTGTATAAACAAATTCCAGAATATTGGCTGTGAATGGCCATTTTTATGAAAAAGGCTTTAAACATTAAAATTATGAAGTCGTGGGTTTGATTTTAGTCTTCATTAAATGGTAGATCTTGATGAAAATGTTGAGGCCGATGTGTATAAACAAATTCCAGAATTCCAGAATTCCAAAATTATGAATTCGTTGATTTTAGTCTTCATTAAATGGCAGTTCTTGATGAAAGGAATAAAAAAGTCTTATATTAACACTATGGCAATAACAAATGAGACTTTTTTATTCCTTTCATCAAGATCTACCATTTAACGAAGACTAAATCGATCCCACGACTTCATAATTTTAATGTTTAAAGCCATTTTGTATAAAAAAGGCCGGCCATTCACAGCCAATATTCTGGAATTTGTTTATACACACCGGCCTCAACATTTTCTGCCCGCTTTCGTTAAAAAACCGCTCGTCCCCTTTGCGGCCTCCCCTCGTTAGATATTCTTAAGATTCGAATTCACGGTGAGATTTTACCCGACATTTTTCTATCGCGAGACAAAAACCTCAGCAACAACTAAACTCAATAAAATTAACAGAAATAGTCGTGAAATTTTTGAAAACGTATCACGAAACTTGTCTCATGGGAGGCTAATTTCACGAAATTAATGACAAAGTGATTAAAAAATAATGGAATTATTGTCTCACCAGATGAAACTCACGATATTTTTGTCTCATCGTAGATCTGAATCTTTAGTTATCGCGAATGTTCTGTACTCGTTTTATAGATAAGAAGCTCGATGTCCTTCCATGAATTGGAACATGAAATTCATGGTCGACACAGTCAACAATCGACGTTGTAATCGATGCCCTTAATATTTCGATAATCCAACGTCTCCGTATCAATAAGAGCGAAAGAAGATTCGCTGTACACAGGCCATTATCTGTCGCTGATGAATTTAAGCGTATTGTAATAACATGTTGATTCACCTTACAGTTACTTCACAAGCATCCTCGCGATTCGCGTAAACGCGCGATCAATCAGTGAAGATTTCCTTATTAATTCAGCGCGTGATTAACAATTCTCGATGACAAATGAAATTTCATTCGGATTTATCGATTTTCGGGAACGCGCAGTGTTCTCGGTGGAATTGATTCACTTATCGAAAGATTTCTCCTCTGCATTGTTCGGCATGTAACGCGGCAATCGAAAGTATCCTTGACTCGTTCGCGACTCCTTCTGGGAATCGTAGGATATTCATAATTGTTTGTAGCCCGATGTACAATCAGATCCGTGGAATCAGGAACCGTGAAATAACTTTCTATTTGGTTGGCCAATAACTTCGCGTCGCTCTTCCTGAACCACGATATCCCGTGATTCGCAAGAAACGCAACGCGCAACGCTAATGCCCTTTTCTCTCGGGCGGCAAGTAAGTCAGCCCGAGTGCGCATAACTTAGAAAGTATCGCGAGACAAATTGAATAAAACGGGAGAATCGCGGAAACACTGGAATTAAATTTTAGAGTTCCGATCGCAAAATCTAGGGTAAACAAACCAGTAAATGACCGAATTGTTGAATGAGAAGCCCAGTAAATGACCGCATACTTTTATTAAGAATTCTACTTATTAATGTTTGTTTAATACGCAAAACTAAGAATATGGAATATTAAAAATTTTTACATTTATAATTGACATTTCTTTTCCTAATGGTCTTTTCCTAATTACTGGTTGCTTTACCCTATCTTCTTTGAAAGTGGAGGGTCGATTTCATTCTTGATTTCATTCCCCATTTCATTCTACACTTCATTCACCATTTCTCACGCGCTCAGAATTTTCCAAATTGGAAACTCTAGCCGCGGTGGAGGCCGAACGGAAATACACACTTATCGGAAAGTATTCCACATTTGTTGCCAGTTAAGAACATAGTACATGTATAGATAAAGGCATGATTTACATCTAAAGTTCATTTAAGCATCACTGCTGTTACGTAAAGAACGTGACACGCGAATTGATAAAGTGTACTTAAGCGGTTGTCGAAAAGTTCCTGGTAGCGATTTCCGCCCCGAGCTTCTCGCGACAGAAAAGCACCGATCGGTATTTGAAACGATCGTTCGGGGACCGACGATTTGACGGAAATTAAGGCTGTGGTTCATTCCGCGAGACTTCCGGTTGGTTGGTGTCATACTCCGCGATTACTTGATGCTAAATTGCTGGATGCCCTCCTCTCGCGTATGTACCTACCTCGCTAATATCATTAAGGCACTTCTAACGCGTCACTTTTCACGCGACACACTTACGTGTCTCGAAAACGTTATTCGGTTGAACTCCCTTAGAGGAGGTCCCTTTGGGGTTCTTTCGAGGAAGGTGATTTTTGGAAGAAATTGCAATTAAAATTGTAATAAGTGTGATTATAATTTTAAGTTGGCTAATATTTTACTAGGAATTGCTTAAATTTGTGTAAATAAAAACACAAGCATTTGTTTATCTTGTAGGAATTCCTAAACTGACAAGGAATTACTTAAAGGAATCGCTTTTCCTTATTTTTTTAAGGAATTTCTTACTACTCGAATAAATAAAGTGTAAGAAATTGCTTTTTTTTAATATTTTACTAGGAATTGCTTAAATTCGTGTGAATAAAAACACAAGCATTTGTTTATCTTGTAGGAATTCCTAAACTGACAAGGAATTACTTAAAGGAATCGCTTTTCCTTAATTTTTTAAGGAATTGCTTACTACTCGAATAAATAAAGTGTAAGAAATTGCTTTGTTTTTAATATTTTACTAGGAATTGCTTAAATTCGTGTGAATAAAAACACAAGCATTTGTTTATCTTGTAGGAATTTCTAAACTGACAAGGAATTACTTAAAGGAATCGCTTTTCCATATGAAAATAAGAAATTCCTTTTTTGTTTAAGTAATTGCTTTTGCTAATAAGGAATTGCTTAGTTTTTATTCATCAAGCTCAATGTTCGTTGGTTGCCATTCAATGTCCAAAGGTAGATATTGCAGAGAGAGATAGTACTTTTGATATGAAATGCCACTTTCGATTTCTTTCGTTCGACGAAGGAGATTGTTTGCCAAAGCAAAGTGAGAGGAGATTAAAGGCTTAAAGTGTGTTCCTCATTGTGGGATTAGTCGATTTCCTAATCATCCTTCGATTGCAACCGGTCAAGATGCTCGAGCAATGTCAGTGGCGTGACAAAGGTTATTATTGCGTAGGCTTCGATGACTTAGTGAAAAACAACAGGAGTCAAAAGCTTAAATCGTCAAGTGCGTCGGTTCGCAAAGAAGTGCACCAATTGTCTTTTGTCAAAGTCGAAGGAAGATCGATGGAGTTTTAATTAAACGCTGATACGTCACCGAATGAGTTATTATTCGTCGAGTGATTTATAAACAAAAATGATAACACAGACGATCTTCAATGGTGAAGAGAATATTCCTAATTTCATCACCAATATGCGAGAATTGGAGATTGAAAAGTAGTTCACTGTACACGTATTTACAATTAGTAATGACTTGGTTCATGGCTGAGTGATTAACAGATCTCAATAACAGCGTTGTGACATTGAGAATTGTTAATGACTGGCACGCAATCGCGAATTAAATTACATATTGCGTTGAAATAAGGACGCGACGTTGTTCAGGCGCGATACAATTGTAGAATAATATGCGGATGAGTTAACAATTCTTCTTGGAAGTCAATGATTTAACGCACTTATGCAGTTTAATTTATCTCGTTCATAATTCCTTCGTGGCATTCCTTTCATCGACATCATCGTTGATAAATCACAGCGATTAATTTACATTAACACACTCGACATTTCAATTGAAGCTTAGCGATATACAAAGCTGTTTAACAGAATTCTAATAAAAGAAGAACGAATAAAAAACCCGCCACAAAAATAAAACAGGAATAATGCCACAAGGCTACTTAAAGAAAATCAGTAAAAGAACGATTAAGAAATAAAAGAATCCTGACAGTGATGCACTGGCCGTGGAATCAGTAGATCCAAGCATCCCTGGTCAGCCAGGCGGATCTATCTTCGCATCTCCAGTGATGCGACAGTAGCTTTCGTCTGGCACGCCAGCCGGGGAACATCCGCACAATTGCAAAACACGTGTCGACTGTTAAATCTTCTGAATGAAAATACAAAATGAATATCGATCCTCCATAACATTCTTCTCTGTCTCTCTAACTAATGCTAATGCACACCTTAATCACAATTCTCCTTCGCATTAACGATCCATTAACTAAGACTCATACCATTTATCATAATATTTAACAGAATCTCTGACGAACCTCTGACGAATCTCGGCACGTGTGTGCACGGAAGCTCCTCCGGCGTCAGCACTTTTATCACGCGTTAACGAGATCTGACTGCCCGATAACCCAAGTTAAAATCTCGATAACAGGCGTTTACGACGCCCGCCAATCGATCGGTGTAAACGGAAAATCCCATTAGAGATTCTACCGGTGAAGCAGATGCCGGCACAGAGACATTTATTCGCGCGTATGAGCTCATTCAGCGGCGGATCTTTCATAATACTTTCGTAGGTCCGATTATGCTTAGACGCGATACGATTCAACAGGCCAAATAATAAGAATAATTCGTCTTTATTTATCACACTTACGAAAAAACTTATGTGATAAATAGGCGAGGTTCAGCATACATGCCGTTTTGCTACCTAACCCAAAAAACAATATAAAACAAAAATAAAGATAACAAAGCACCGATTCACTCCTCGGGGCCCCAGTTTCTATGTTAGAAGGAAATATTTAAGGGTGGATCTTGATTCTCCACGAGAGTTGCAACGTTATTTGCATTCGTCATTTTTTGCATAAAATCATTTTCTTCCTTTCGAAACCTCTCGTTGGTCTTTGCAATATTTTTTGGTGGGAGTTTCAACGCGTCGAATTACTCTGGAATTATTGTAGAGATATTTTAAGGGACACTTAAAGAAACTTAATTTTTCGGGAATTAAGAAAAGAATTTTTGTAAGTGAAGAGTCCCAATCCACTTCAAATTTATCAGGCACACTCTGTACACGTTACTTTATCGAGCCAACTAAGTAGAATTCTGCAAATATTAGCAAACATTGAATTTCTAAGGTCAACAAAACCATAATTTTTTATTGCTGAAACTGATGAAATCTTTTTAAGACGTTGCCACTTCTTTGTCTCTCAATATTTTTTCATTATGCCGGTTCAGACGATAGCCACACGTTTACAGATTACCAATCTTTTGAATTTTGTGTTTGAGATAACAATTACTTGGCATCCGGAAGGATATTTTTCAAGGCCTCCCTTCGCGATGCTCCTACTCCGCAATAAATGGATATTTTTACTTACAAATTTTTTTGATAGTCCTAAAAGGTGATAGAATTAAGCTACAAACGTGCAGTACTTGTTTCTTTTTTTAATTCCCAAGAAGGTTTTTTATATGACTATTGAAATATCGAAAAATCGATGTTTTTATTATTATTAATTCCGAAAGTGCTTTGTAAACATTTGTAACAATGTATTGCGGGGAAATTCGAATAATTACTGAAATAACAACGCTGTACGTAATTGAGTGCACTTTAAAGCAATTTATCCCGAAAATACATTTTCAAACACGGTATATTATAACTCTTGAACGAATGAATATTTTCAGTTAAAAATTTAACTGGAGCTGTAGAAATCCATTCTCTATCGTATGGAATTTCCGTATCAACGTTGGATGTTTACAAAACATTTTATAACCGATTAAAGACGATTATTTTCCATAAAAATATGAAAAACAATTGATTCGTGCGTAACTTTTACAATTTTCGTTTAAATTCGCCAGCAAAATTTTACATGATAAGTATTAGTTTAGAAACTAATCATCCCAAAGCATTTTGCTTTTAGATGATTGGTTCACCCAGAATTATGTACACCAATTACAGCCGCCCGCTACGCGGGACGATTTTTAGCGTCAAATAACTTAAATAATTTTCAACATTCCGACAATTTTTCCATTTTACATTACTTGTGAAAGCGTACATAAAAACCTGTGAAAAGTGCCATACTCTATACCCCCTTCGACACAACGGCGATATTCTATCAGGGGCCATTATTCAGCCGCTAATTCAGTGCTTTCGAAACGATAGCTGATTCTTAGAAACGACAGCTGTTTTCACTTCGGGCGCGCGAGTTTGTAATATTCCCGTTATCGCCGAAACCGAAACACTCCGAGGAGTTTAGAACACAAAGTCCCGCGAGGTTCCAGTTTCCGTGAAACCGCGATGTGTCGATGCGAAGAAATTCAGTCGCACCGAGAGCGGGCTTAGTTAAGCGGAATGTGATATGCCAGTCGCGAAATTATGCGGATCGCCGCGAATTTGTCACGTAGTACACAAAGGCGCGAGCACGTGTCGCGGTATCGCGAGAGAATCGAGTTTACATGTTCACGCTCCCTTCGCCCCGACTATCATTCATCTATCACCGCGAATTACCGGCAACAAAAGGAGCTTTCCCGATCGTATTTAAATCCCTGTTACGTCCGAGATGCGCACCGTTCATCGCGATCGTTGTCAGCCAAGGGAAAATTAATCACCCGCCGTGACAGCGCATGAATTTCACGCGTCCGATTGTCTGGAATGCCGGGGGAATCGCGCGATCGAAGGTTGAGTCGATGAGAGGAGAAAAACGATGGACGCGAGCTTGTCGGAACATGAATACGATTAGGATGTCCAATAAGAAGTCGAACTGCCGGGCGAAATATAGAACCGCTTAAAATAAAACCTGAATTAATGAACAGAGCCGCCCTTAGAATTTTCGGGGCCCGGGGTGAAAGTCGATGTTATTGAAAATATTTAATTGGAACGGAGAACCTTACGTCTTTACTTTACGTGTCACTTAGGCTTGTCGAAAATGTATTTTAGAAAAATGGATACCTTGGCAATTATACTTAAGGGGTTAGGACACAGTAAGGGGCCAAAAAAGAAGACGATTTTTAGACGACGATAATAAGAAAAGTAAACAATTGATTAATATAAAGTTTTGTGTTTTTCAAATTTTTTAATTATTGTACAAAATATAAACAGAAAGATGTCGACACTTCTGTCGAAATTTGATCATTATTTTTCAAACATCGGTCATTTTGTCAATTTTCGCAAAAATTGAAATGTTGGATCGTCAATGCCTAGGAAATATATTATAGTTTATGACATTTTTGGGGATTTTAATTTAGTTCATCCGATTTCCCGGAATCCGGCCCAAAAGTTGGCCATCCGGAAAAAAGAGACATTTCAAATGGAGACATTGCACGGCATACAATTGCTATTTTCTAAATATTATAAGCTTTTCTTATAGTTCATAATATAGTGAACTAAAACACAAAACCTTATATTAATCGATCGTTTACTTTCCTAATTATCGTCTGCTTTTTTGGCCCCTTACTGTGTCCTAACCCCTTAAGTCATTTAATTTTTACAAAACGAAGTTTCTAACCCCGTCTGCCCGGTGCTAAGGGCGGCTCCGTTAATAAATCGACGATTACAAAAACCAGAGATCAGCAAACGCAATATTATGCTTTTAATCTCACTTTCCTTGAGTTAGGGTTCAAATCAAGAACCGAAACGTCGGATTGCTTTATAATTAATTGCTAAATAGCTGTGTCATTTTATTTTATTCTGAAATAAATAAATTAATCGTATTATAGTGACCGAATCAGTGCGCCGAAACCAATTTATTTAATATTTACGGTCGAAAATTTTAATTTGAATATTATCGAAACCAGAGATCGCGACTGACAGAACTTTTCTTTCCAGGACGGTCTGGACGCCAAAAGATGGGCCAGTACGGCGAACAAGAATCAGAATGGGTAAGATATTTCTAGGGCCAGGGTCTTGGATGAATTTCTGAAGGTTCGTTGGAATGATCGTTATAAATCGTAGGTTCGAGCCAGGGCGAAATCGCAGCAGCGTCTACGTTATGGAGATGGAGGACAAGAAGAAGAGTGTGCAGGAGTGCGAGGACGATTACGATCCGTACGATCACCGAACGGTCGAGCATCCAACGACGTGAGTTTCCATTCGTATGTCGCTCGATTTGTTTGCTTCGCTTCCCGCCTGTTTTTCCTTTAAACTCACGTTCCGCGGGAAGAGGGGACTCCGTGGAAAAATGTGAACAGATATGTTTGATCGCTTAATGGAATCACGAGCATTTGCATAACGCCGAGCGCCGTACGTACGCGAGGCAACGTGTCGGTCATTCCGACCGCGTTTCTCTAGATACAAATTACAGGGTAATTTGTTGCGGCGATTAGTCACGAAGCGGAAGAATAAGATTGTCCTCCGAGAAACTGCTCCGAAATGTCGGCCGGAGAAACGTAAAACGAGCTGCCCGCGTTATTCTCGCGGAACGGACTGTTGCTGCTCGGAAAATCGTAGCGGTTGATCGAATAAAATTCTTGCAATATTACGTAATTCGGTGGTTAAGGTTTCGGGATGATTAAGTCCCTAAGCGATTTAACAATCGTTAGACAACAAAGATTTTGGAAACGGGACACGAATTTCAATGATTCATGGCTCGGTGCGCCGAGAATATTTGGTAACGGGTAATAAAACCAAGCGGAGGCGATTCTGCGTGATAAAATAGATAGAAAATGTAGAGTGACTTTTTCTTGTAACGGGTTTCGTTTTGGAGAAAATCGAATTCGAAAACGCGGCGCGTGCGGCGGAGCCGCGACTTCGCGCGCACATTTCGCAGGCGATTTTCTCGAAAACGAAAGCCGTTATAAAGAAACTTTACTCTACATTTTTTGTTCGTTTTTTTGTACTGAATCGAACCGTTATGAATTAAACTGATGGTGCCATTTGGATTTTGATTATAGGAGCCTCGAAACGCTGCTCCACTTACTGAAGGGTAGTTTAGGCACCGGAATCCTCGCGATGCCGAAAGCCTTCTACCATTCTGGCTACGCCATTGGCATTGTGGCGACGATCGTCATAGGCTTGCTTTGTACATACTGCATTCGAATCCTCGTCTCCTCGCAGTACGAGCTCTGCAAACGGAAGAAAGTGCCATCGCTAACTTACCCCGCGACCGCGGAAGCTGCGCTGCAAGAGGGTCCGGAACCATTGAGGTGTTTCGCGAAAACGTCAGGGTGAGTACAGGAATAAAGGACTTGTGAGAAAAGAAAATTACATTTCCCGCCCTTTATATATAATTATAAATGATAATAATAATAATAAAAATAATCGTTTATTAACGGAACTAAATTCCACTTATATATGAGAAAAGGCATTAAAGCCCTTTTTAAAGATCATTTTAGAATAAAATTTTGGACAGTGAGGGAACTTTTTTGTAGAAATTTGTTGAATAACAGAAGCCTTTTGTTTTATAAAAGATGTAGTAATTATTTAAAAGCAATTTATAAGTTAGATACTAAATTGAAACATGTATTATTTATATTTTTACCCTTTTACAAAAAGTTGGACTTTTTTGTTAATTTCTATTGATTTTAATTTTCCCCTTCTACCAATCTCGCCGCTTTGGGCAGTTGTCCTGCTCTCGCCCCTCTCGATAGACCCCTTGTCGAGATCTCTCATTTATCGAAGTGTACCTACCTATTAAAAATATCAAAACTATGAAACATCGAGAAAGAATTTCAGCGTTGAAAATCCTTTGTTCGCAGGCACATAATAAACCTGTTCCTCATGGTATATCAGTTGGGGAGCTGCTGCGTGTACACCGTATTCATCGGCACGAATTTGCAGAAGGTCAGTGTCCACTGTCTGCTTAATTCGAAATATTAGTTCCTGCATCGCTCAAAAGTCTCTCAAATAATCAGCCGATCAAAATTCGAGAAATAACGAGTCGATATAAAATATATCATCGTGCCACCTTCCACTCCCTCGACGGTCCTTTTTCCTCCAGTGACACCCTCCCCGCTTTCCAGTGCTCGACACCAGTGACCCAGAGACTTCTCCTCGGCCAGTCTTACTACCGACGCGCGTTAAATCCAGCTTTTACCGCGGAGAATCTCGCCGCAGCCAGCGGAGAAGTGCGGAGACCACGTGGGCAGTGGAAAAACGAGGATTTAGGTCAGGGAAACACAGCGCAACGAATGAACGATTAGACAACCGGCGGGTAATGAGCGGCGAGCTCTCGCGAGTCAAGGTGGTAATGCGCGGTGCTCGGAGCAGGTTCGTTGACACTTGGCGGAACGAACGGGGGAGGACGAATGTTTAAAGGGCGTGCTTACGAGGACAAGCGGCATTTCGGACGTTGTCCTCAGGAAGTCTCCTCTTTCACCAGACATCTCGCTCCGCGATGAATGCTAACAACGGCCGTGAGCCGGCCGGCAGCTACTTCCTCGAAGATTTGCTCTTGGCTCGAGCGGTTCCACTCTCCTCCAATGGGGAGCGAGAAAGGAGGCTTCACCTTCGTGAAAACTTAGCGCGAGACGGAGTAACTTAGTTGCCAAGGAAAAATATAGGCTCTCTGCCATGCAACTGGATGTATGACGAGGTACTTGGGGATTCAATACAGCGATCGGGGAAGCCGTACAGAGATCCGCCGATAAGGGAATCGGAAGGACTACGAGCTGTCATAAATCTTGTGGAAAGGTCGCTTCTAGTTCGGCTCGATCCTGTTTCGATGCAGCGGGTTAGTCACTCGAATGAATTCCCCTCACGTAGATAAACTACCAAGCGAACGTTCAAATCGCTTCGTTTATTAGCTAAAGATTCGTTGGGAGAATAATCGCTCGTAAATTGTGGTGGCATTATCATGATTGTGATTCTGGGTTTCCCTAAATTGAATTAGCAGACGTCGTTAATTCGGTTCGCCACTCGTTATGCGGCGATAATTGTTGCGCAACTGATGGGCGGTCGGCCGGGGAATTATTATGCTCGAGGAAAATTCCTGTTGCTCGCGACCCGTTTGGAAACTGGACGAAGAGGACCGTGTTGGTTCGGCCAAGGAGCGGAACGCGTTGCGTACTACGTAATGTAATGGATAGTTAGAGGCGTTACGACACACAGACACACCGGGCGATTACGGCAAGTGGCTAGAATGTGGATGCAACGAGGCCCGCGAAAACCTGAATCCCGGCCAGGCGAACACGGCGTATTAATCTCGCGGAGAAGGCGCGACTTTTACGGGGGAAAGGACCGTGACCTATAGGCCGAACAATGTAGCCCGATCTATCGGCAACCCGTCGCGCTTTGGAGCGTTTAGAAGCTGGCGGGGCACCTGTTGCGCGGCCGGCCGCTAAACGGGGGGAAAGTGGACGCGTTCGCTTCGCGGGCTTTTATTTAATTCTCTGGAAAGATTAAAGGGTAGGTGGAAAATTGCACGTCCGCCCACGAATCATAACAGAAACTCGTAAAAGAAAGATATAATTCGAGACTAACGCGGCCGCAGCGAGTGTTCAAATTACACTCCGCGGTAATGTAGCTGTGAGATGTCCAATTTGATAAATTACACGGTCTCGAGCCTGTCGGGCGGTCCGGGTGTCAATTAGGTTTGCGTCTGCGTCGTTATCGATGGCAAAACAGATACGCGAAACATCTCCGTTCCGAAAAGGTATCTGCGAGTCGATACGCCGCGATACTCCGATCTGTTGCGCAACGCCGAGCGATTAGAATCGGTTCGATCTGGCTGCGACAGGAACCGCGGTGCAGTTTCCTGTTGGAGGCAAAAAGTCACAGGTGTTCGAGAATGCTTCCAACGACGGTGCGCGTTCGTTCGTTCGAGGCGCGGACCGGTTTCGCGTTGCTCCGTGACCGAGGCAACTCGGACTCGATTGTTCGTTAGCGTGAGAAGCTTTTAATTGATTAATTAGGCGAAGACCGAGCGAGGATATTAATGTACACGGTCGCGTTTCCTCGGCGGAGGATGTCCTTGTAGGCCGATTAAGGTGCTCTGCCCTCTGGATCGTGGATCCTGAGTCGATGGGAGAATTAGAATCGAGAGAACGGTCTATCGCGGTCGCGGAGCTAGGATAAAAAAGGAGGTAGACCGAAAATGGAACGCCTCAAGGCGGTCGGGAATGGCAGAGCCGGCAATTCGATCCGTCGCATCGGTTTCTTTTTCTGGCTGTCTTGTAGCTACGACGCAGATCCCTGATGTCGATAGTCTAACAGAGTTTCTCACGGGCAGAAGTATTATTTATGATGGCGAATCTTCTTCCATTCTCATCTGGTAATTACGATCACATAATACTGCCTATTACACCGTTTAGTATCTCAATAACGTGATAATGAATAAAGTAACGACACGAGCGAGACAGCCTCGGGGAAGGAATCGGTCATATGTGGCTCTGCGCGACAGAAGATTTATCATAATTACCGCGGAATGCGGTACTATATAATGTGTAGCGTTACGTAAGATTCATCAATATTCTTAAGTAGTACAGCGAACGTATTAGTACGTTTATCGTAATACTACGCTACGCATATTAGTACGACGTAGTAGTACGTCGGACGAGTTTATACGTCGGACGAGTTTATACGTCGGACGAGTTAATTCCTTGGACGAGTTTATACGTCGGACGAGTTAATTCCTTGGACGAGTTTATACGTCGGACGAGTTTATACGTCGAACGAGTTTATACGTCGAACGAGTTAATTCCTTGGACGAGTTTATACGTCGGACGAGTTTATACGTCGAACGAGTTAGGCGACGCCTGATGACGCGACAGCAAGCGAGTGCGTAGCACAAGGTTTGATGTAAACTTGCTGTTACATGAACGAGATTATACGTCGGACGAGTTTATACGTCGGACGAGTTAATTCGTCGGACGAGTTTATACGTCGGACGAGTTAATTCCTCGACGAGTTAATACGTCGGACGAGTTTATACGTCGGACGAGTTTATACGTCAGACGAGTTTATACGTCGGACGAGTTAGGCGACGCCTGTTTACGCGACAGCAAGCGAGCGCGTAGTACAAGGTTCGATGTAAACTTGCTGTTACATGAACACCGCTAATGCGTTCTACGCGATACACCGCTATTCAATCGACGGCGCTTGATCAGCAGAAATTCAATAGAATTGCCCTCAACAAAACGCATTACGTGATCCGCGTTTCATACTCGATTAACGAAACCGTAGTGTTACGCACTATAGCGCGGCGGATACAAGCCGTATCGACGGGCGCGCGTTTAAATATATCCTCGACGCGAGTCGTTAAGTAGTTTTCCGCGCGCTTTGCGATACACGCCCTTCGCCGCAGGAAAGCGAATCGGATGCCGGGCAGGATAATTATTACATAAAGCACGCCGCTTAGTCGTAGATTTACGCAACTCCCCGGCAACCGTGCTCCCGGTGGCCGTCCCGAAGCCGAAGGAACTCTTTCTTCCCCGCGGAACAGAGAGAAATTCGACTCGTACGCCACGGAGATTGCAGGTGCAGCAAAAATGCCCGCCGCCTCGGTTACGTCACTGTTGCGCAACACGAAGGCTAAACGCAACGAACGCAAATGCTATGTGTTAAAACATGTCTCGGCTGATTTCCGGCTGTCCTTGAATTCGGCAGCGCAACCGCACCGATATCGATGATCTCGCGACCGATAGAGATCGGCTGACTATTGTTAACGCGCCGGACAACGCGGAATAACACCAATTACGGTAAACACGCAGCGCGATGCCTGATAACGTTGGATATGCGATAATTGATACCGCGCGGACTGGGGAATTAGAAAGTGAATTGTTGCGATTCTATCTCAAGATTTTAATGTTCATTCGCCACTATTTGCGCGATGGAAGGATCGCGTAGAATCGGTCCTGACGATTTGTCCCGTATTTTCATTGACAAGTATCGTTGCTTGATTCCAGGCTCTGGAGTCGTACATCCCGAACATCGATCTCAGGCTGTACATGCTGGCGGTCCTGTTGCCACTTATCCTCGTCAATTGGATCAGGAACCTGAAATTCTTGACGCCCTGCTCGACGATCGCCAACTGCATCACGTTCGCCAGTTTCGGCATCATACTGTACTATATCTTCAGGGAGCCATTGACCTTCGAGGACCGCGAGCTCATTGGGAACGTCCAGGACTTCCCGCTGTACTTCGGCACTGTGCTCTTTGCTCTTGAGGCTATTGGCGTGGTAAGTGTCCGTTTAATTAACATCCCAGTTCTTTCTACTATCTTGGTATTATAGCCACAGTATTCTCGCTTATCTTCTGCTACTTTACACTCCTACACCTTCCAAAATACCTATCCCAAAATCGGTGTACCTATAATTAGTTAAGAAATCCTTGATGATTGATGACAGATCATGCCACTGGAGAACGAAATGAAGAAACCGAAGACGTTCATCAAATCTTTCGGAGTGCTGAACATAGGAATGGGCACGATTGTCGTTCTCTACACGGCGATAGGATTCTTCGGTTACATTCGTTACGGCAGCGACATCGAGGGCAGCATCACGTTGAGCTTGACCGAGCCGATGGTGCTGGCTAAGACCGTGCAGATCCTGCTGGCCGTGGCGATCTTCTTCACCCACCCTATCCAGTGCTACGTGGCCATCGATATTGCCTGGAACGAGTACATCGCCCCGAATCTCGAGAAGAACTCGCACAAAGTTCTCTGGGAGTACGTCGTGAGGACCTCCCTCGTCCTTCTTACATGTGAGTGAACGCCCCATTGTCCTTCGGCGAGCGCGCCTGACGTCAGCGCGCGAAATGCTCGATGTTGATAGCCTTGCGGCTCGTTCGCTCTGACGTCGAACGGCACTCATGTCTGACAGGAGTGGAGAAAAGCCTCCTCTCACCGCAAGGTGAAACGCAATCCCTTAATAAACCGCAGTTCCCCATTCGCGGGGTATTGCCAAGTTTATTATAAGGGATGATACCTGAATACTCCGATCTTTTTTGTAACTGTGCAGGATTGTAGAGGACCGAGGTAGAATATCAGGCAATTTTTAGTTCGTGCTTGTTTTAGGTTCTTTGGGGTGAAATCATCCCTTAAGGCTTAAAGGTTGATGCGTGATTTCCTATTTTTCTATATAGTTAGCTTGAAAAATGTAGTAGATATAAAAAAATTATTCCAATGAAAACTTAATGCTCTATAAAATTGTTTAAAATTTGTAACTTAAACAGGAAAATGTCCTCCACCGCAAATTTTAAACAATTCGATTACACACAAGGTCGTCCGCAGACTTTTTTCCAGGTGGGGGCCATTTTGCGATGATGGTAAAGAAAAATATACTCCTCTTGATTTTTTAACCCTTTTTATAGTTTCCAATTTAATTAAAAATTTAAAACCGAAATTTAAAATATTCCCTCGTTTAGTATAAACTTAATAAAGATCAGTTTTGAAAAATAAGTGATTTTTTCAAAACCCAGGGGGGTGGAAACTGCCCCTTTTGCACCCCCTCCGGACGCTCATGATTTCACAGTTTTATGCAGCATAAAAACCATTCAATTTATATTATCTACTATAGTTTTCAAGATAAACTAGAAAATAGGAAATCACACATTCACCCTGAAGAATCGAAAATGGGCTGATACTTCTACCGAGGTCCTCCGCAACCCTGCACAATTTAAAAAAAAAACTTCTTAATTATTAACACTGAACAGAGTACTGACATCCCATTTCTCATTCTTTTCAGTCCTGCTGGCGATAGCGATCCCGAAGTTGGACCTCTTCATCTCGCTGTTCGGCGCTCTGTGTTTGTCCGGCCTGGGGCTGGCGTTCCCCGCGATCATCCAGACCTGCACGCTCTGGAAGGTCTCGACCCGCACGGAGAGGTTCGTCATAGTGGCGAAGAACATGTCCCTGGTGCTGTTCGGTCTCCTGGGCCTGGTGGTGGGCACTTACACGAGCCTGCGCGACATCATCAACAGCTTCTCCCAAGGGTGATGAGTAGCGCGCGCGACAGAGTGGCATGACAGGAAGCAGAGGAGGAGGACGAAGGACGGAGGGGAGGGTGGCGTTGTTCTCGGCGAGAAGCGAGCAGCGGCGTGGCAATTGTGATACGTAGCGAAGTTTCGTCGCCAAAAAACACGAGTACCTAACGATTCAGCGGCGCCTGGATCGAGCCAGACGAGGAATCCTTCTTCTATCGGTGGCGTATTTTATAAATACGCCTCGCGGTCATGTGATACGAGACACGTTGAACGGTCTCGACAAAAGGGGAGAACGGAGATGGGCGACGCGCCAGCGTGACGCGCACCGGCAGGCGTACAATCAGATGCAGTTCCGATCGGGATTAATTTCATCCACCGACGTGAAAGCTGTTTTTATCCGTTTGTCATTAGCCGTGGCTTCGCGCCGCGGGCGAAAGTATTCACCTCGACTGGTCCGCCTGCGAGTTTCGCGTATTCTAAGCGGCCGAGAGTCATCGTGAGTTCTGTTTGCGGAGCACGGCGGCGCTTCGGGTCGATCGAGAGTAGAACCGCGGCTCGAGCGCGCTTCAAATGTTCGTCCGTTATGCTCGTCCAAGTCTCGGACTGTTAAGTGAAGAATAACCAAGAGTTTTACACGAAGACGATACCGAATCATCTCGTTCTTTCTACGAGCCTTTTCATTTGTCCATGGTAAGCGTTCTTTCTTTGCCGTGGATAAACGTCAATACTCGCAGTAGCATCGTAAGAAATACATAGCACCATCACCATTATGTTTATTTTAAAAATAAAACGATCTGTTCAATGTTTTATATACGTACTGTGTTTTAATATTAATATACTTTGTCATGCTTACCCACCTTTTCTGGAGAAACAAATACGATTTCTCACGAGGGAAGATCCCGAATTCGGAAGTTCAAAAAATTCGGAAACTTTGTGAATATGTAATTTTTATTTGCAGCCCAAATTCACTCTAAGGTATAATTGCCACCTGAAAATCCGGTTATTTTCCGATTTCGTGTTGTAACTCGTGAACTGTAAAATAATTTTTTACCAAATGATACTTAGATATGATTAAAAGAAGTAACTTTTGCCCGCAAACTTTTTTTCTATCTCTTATACTTCGCGAGTTATAACATAAAATCGGAAGATTGCGATCCCAAATTTTCAGGGGTCAATTTCACCCCCTCCGAGTGAATTTTGGCAGAAAAAAAATTGCGTTGTAGTCGGGAAGAAATCTAATTCAGAATTTTTCTCATTAAATTTTATCTCCAAGATCTCTGCCACCTCTCATTCGCTTCAGGGATCCAGAAAGTAGAAACTCGCGGCGCCTATTGTTCGCTGAGGGGCGAGAAGGTGAAAGGCCACCGGAGGGGTAGGTTTTTCCCAGGAACGCCATGAGATGTCGCCGGTTCATGCTACGGACGTATGGATCGCCGTCGGGGTGGCTGCCCCCGCATGCCTGGGGGCAACCCCGCCGCCAGTGCAGACAGTCTCGCGTTTGCACGAGTCCACGTCGCACGTGTGCACGCGACCCCATGTCGATCAGAGTCCCGTCCGTGTGTGTGCGTACGGCACACGCGTCCCGGCGCCCTTAGCACTGGCTCTGCCGACCCGTCTTTTCGCCGCCGTCCTACGTTTCTTCTCCATCGAGCGTAAGTGAAAACGAGGTTTACTACGCTGTAAATCAGGGTTTAGAGGTCTTGCGAGGCTCCAGTGGCGCCTTGCGGAACGCTGCAAGGGTGTTATAATCTCAATAGAGCTTTACGAGATTGATAGAGTCTTGGAAAATGTGGAAGACTTTGATAGAGTCTTGGAAAATGTGGAAGGCTTTGATAGAGTCTTGGAAAATGTGGAAGACTTTGATAGAGTCTTGGAAAATGTGGAAGGCTTTGATAGAGTCTTGGAAAATGTGGAAGACTTTGATAGGGTCTTGGAAAATGTGGAAGACTTTGATAGAGTCTTGGAAAATGTGGAAGACTTTGATAGAGTCTTGGAAAATGTGGAAAACTTTGATAGAGTCTTCTGAGAGTCCAGTAGGATTTTGGTAGACTCTCAGAGAAGGTTTCTATGGAACTCGGACTCGATAGTTGAGTTCTGAATATTGAACGATGAGGGTAGTTTTTGGGAGGGGAGTTTCTTTCAGGATATCGTGGATTTGTGAGTCGATCTGAGTGACTGTGTTGAGATCTATTCCGTGCTGTCTGACTATGAAACAGAAGGTGGCTTGTTCTACTTGACTCTTCTGTTTTCTTCTCTCGTGTTGACGTCTCGAGGTGGTTGATTACGTAACAAGGGGGTGTAGAGTTAAGACTCGCTTAAGGGCAAGTGGTTCAGTTTCGTCTGCTTCTAAGTGTCATTGAGGGAGTAGCCACATTTGCTTTGTGAGTTTTTTGTGATGCATAGGTGAGAATGTTTGCTTTCAGACGAGGTAGACTGGGGTGCTTTGTTGAGTACACTGAAGGGAGGAGGGAAATGCTTCCTCCTCGGGAGTGGAGGGTTAAAGCAGTTCTTGCTTAGGAACAATTCCTAAAATTAATAGTAGCTGTGTATCTCCACAAGAATAATTCTTAGCCTATCAATAGACACTTAGATTTTAGTTTCTAATTAATTTCAGAAAACATATCTCTACTAGTCTGACTAAATACTGACCTCTTCCCAAAATAACCAGTGGATAATTTACCTCAACGACCACCAACCAATATTTACTGCTCTAAAATATCATACAAATAAAATATTGAGTGGGAAGGCAATCATATTAAACACAGATCAAATAAAAAATTGTCCAAAACCGTTATCTCTCAGTTCACTTGAATAGTGTAAGAAAGATTGAAACTAAAACGCAAATAAACACCTTTGTTCAGGGTGGTTTCAGTGAGCGTAACTCATTAAAAATGTGCACGAGGGGATGATTGTTATTTCAGAGGAAATTATACCACCCACAGTATGTAGCTCTATTACCCCTCATATGTACGCGTCGATCGATATATTCCCTGTTAAACTTTGCTGCTGATCCGCGCACGAGGGTGTGCTCGATTTCTTTTGACGTGCAGAACAGCCGCGATGGCAATCTCTTACGCGTATCCGTTAGCATGGTTATCATTCGCAGGGGCATTGACAGACCACCGTTTCATCGAGATAGGAAAGAGAAATGTGGGCACGCAATTCGCCACTTGTCGAGTCCGTTTGATAAATTCGAAGGCAGTGCACTTATTACAAATTCAATTTCGAAAGAAGATATTTTACGACAATCGTAACTAACATTTATTGCCGGTTGGCATTGAACAAAGACGAGATTCTGTGTACTCAATCTGCTGTTCGCTTGGTTGCGATTTCCTTTGTGGGTCAATCGATAGGTTCCTTTCCAAACTTCAGGCTAATGTGTATTTATGTAATTTCTATGGCCAAATTGGTGTGCCGATTCCTGTAATGGCCAACCTTGAATATGTTGGCTTCTTATATCGATGCCAGACACAAAAATGGCCATTAGTGATAACCCTGAAGCAATTTTTCGTTGATATAGAATTGAAAAAAAAATAAGCCCACAAAATTTCAGAAGAAATATCTTACTCGCTGTTTTTAAAAAGGCTTCTTGGATGTCGTATTTGGATTATAAGTAAACGTAAATATTTTTCTACTAAAAAATTTCAAAATGTTCTCTAAAGGTTGCTCTTTTAAGTGCAAAAAGTTTTGTAGAAATATATGCTTCCGTATTTTCAAAAAAAATTCGCAAACATTCGCCCCTTAAAGAATAAAATCCAGGTTTCTTTTCTTTTTACAAAGCTTTTTCTTCGGAGGGTGCCAGGGCCCCTCGCCCCCTCTTCGAATTCTGGGTTCATCACTGATTATATCTACTCTCTATCCTCCTTTCCAAGAAATTGAGGCTTCATCACGGGGTAGTTTACTGCGGCGCAGAGTTACTAACAGACCGGAGCCTCCGTCTGCCCCCTGTGTCTGAATCTCCTGATGGCTGCAACCGGTGGCGTAGTTCCTAGCCTGCGTCACGTGACGCGTAGCCCGCGACCCGCATGTTCCCGTTGGAAATTGAAACGTTCCGTGGTACAGCGCTGCCCAGTCGCTAGACATCCTCTGTCGCGGGCGCATTAGCGTTAGGAAGTATCCTCTTAAAGATCGCGTCACGTCTGCCCGGGTCGTGGCGAATTTCGGTTTCCCTCGGTTGCGGATGTGTTTAATCTGGTAAGTCTAGACACGATCCTCGGCGCACTCGGCCGTCGCCAGTCATTCCTCGCGGTTTCCCAAACTCTCGCCTCGACCTCCCGTCTTCCGAGCGTGTCGACCTCACGCTGAAACAAAACAGTTTCGTTCGCGGTGATATGAAAAGTACTTTGGGAATTCGCTTGATCGAGCTGGAGGATCTTGTGCGTCGGGGCTGAGTGGCGGATCGAGCGTACCTTCGAAAGCTTTGAAGCTTCAGGAAATTCTAGGAAACATCCTTTGTGGGGTCCTTGAGGTTCAGCATTTTTGGACTTGGGTTTGTGGATGTTTGATAGCTTCTCTTTGGATAAAGTTGTTAATTAGTATTAGGAATTCGGAGGGTTTCATTTAACAAAGGTTCGGTGTCAACTTGTAGTCTGTGTCATTGTTTTATCTGTACTCTACATTGGGTTATTAATTGAGGACCTTGAAGTTTCAAGAAAAAATTCTACATCGTTTGGTGCACGTTTTATGAAAATCGGATAACAAGTGAGCCATTTATTACCAATAAATGAAAATAGGAATACTAATATTAATAAATAGAAATATTAATATTAAAAAATGGAAATATTAATATTAATAAATAGAAATATTAATATTAATAAATAGAAATATTAATATTAATAAATAGAAATATTAATATTAAGAAAAAGAAATACTAGTATTAATAAATAGAAATATTAATATTAAGAAAAAGAAATACTAGTATTAATAAATAGAAATATTAATATTAAGAAAAAGAAATACTACTATTAATAAATAGAAATATTAATATTAATAAATAATAGAAATATTAATATTAATAAATAGAAATATTAATATTAATATTAATAGTTTTTATTACAGAATACTTTTCGCCAAAAATACAAATCAAAACTTATCAATTCAATAACTACCACTCACCATGCGAAAAAATATATATATATATTTCAATTAGAGTTCTCTTTTCACTGCTAAGTCAAAGCAATGATTTTATAAACAGTTTTTCTAATCTACTTGAAATTAATAAAGATAGAGGCTGCACCCCTTTATCCGCAAGGTCCCCAATGGTCAGCGAATTACCTCGCCAATTACTCTAACGTAAACTCCCAATTTTGATACGTTCAACGTGGTTAAGCCACCGTTCTCGCTCGGTCGAATCAAAACGCGGCAATTCCCTTTCAATTCATTCATGGCTGTCGCATTAAATAGACGAGATAGACGAGGCGCGGGCGATGGGAACGTGAAACCGAGTGGCGACTGTTGGAAGAAGGATAACAGGTCGCCGATACGATGTCACGCCAATTGGAATTGGCAAGCTGTTCAACTATTACATAACGATTCCCTCGTCGAGCTTAATAACTGTTACTCCGCTGCATACGTGCATAACATTCGAAAGCTGCAGTCCCTTAATCTCCGAGCCCGACTAACTTCCTCGCGGCACAGAGGAACAACGAGACATTGTGAAATCCTTGATTCGTCTAATTAAGTAATCACCTGTCGGGTTTAGCATCGACGATTACCTTCGCCGTCGGCTGACCGAATTCTTTCCCGATCTAAAATGGAACGAATCGCGTTCAGATATATCCCATGACTGACATTGCTTCTCGGGGGGGACAGCGTGTGCGATAAACCGTGTCGACGTGTCCCCCCTGATGCTCCCTGAGGAAGTAAGAATTAGGAGATCGATTACTATACTTAAGCCACGTCGAATGCAGCTCAGCGAGAGCGCGTGGTGCAAGCTGGCGGAATTCAAGTTTCGCGTGAATTTCTTTAGAGCCAAGCGTTGCGCACACTCACGTATTCGCTGAGTGCTTAATTCGCGCAATCTTTGGAGCTTAATCAGCAACAAGATCGCATCAGCGAACAATCTACTGCATGAGTTCGCGGCGTATCAATTAGTATTTATTAACGAGCCAGCTAGATCTTTTCCAATAAAGTCGTTTAAGCAGGTCGACCTCTAATTACTCCGAGCTGTATAGAAATTTTGAGTGCTCCGATTAGAATGCTTCTCTAGTATTTCATTTTAGTGAGAGGAGAAAAAGATACTGAATCAGGTGGTGGAATTAAATTTTGGAATTGAATTCAGATTGGACAAAAAGTGTTTTCTTTATTTTCTGAATAATTATTTTACGATCACTCTGTATTTTTCGCAGGGAAGGGCAGCGACTTCCGAGGAAACTCAATAAGCGTGCCCCTGGGTGTCTTTTTTAAAAAAGAAACGAGCCTATTTTTACTGCAACAGGTGAGTACGATTGTTAGTTGAAGCTTGCGAAGCTTAAACACGATATTCTGATAATATTAATATCGAAATTAGCTTGAGGGAGTTTGAAAGTTTCGAAGGGACGCGTGGGTGAGCGGGAAAACGAGGCGGGAAAAGTGGCGTCCGTTTAAAAAGAAGCGCGACCTGACAGAATTTTATGAAAGAAATCGATTCGAGGCTCGGATAAGAAATCGAGGATAGAAGCTCGCGATAATCTTGAACTTGCCGGAGATTATTCCATGAACGCAATGGTCGTCAGATTTCTGATTGCGTAACTTAATCGCTGGAAGATTTTAACCTAATTGCTCCTTCGTGATTCCACTTTTGGATCGCGTTACGATTTCCATCGAGGAAGATTGCACCGAGGAAGCATTAAATAGACGAACGTGGAATTATTATTACTATGATATACGCTATGAAATTTAGGAATTTGCGTAGAAATTTAGTTATTTAAGTGCTAGCAACCTTTTCCACGCTTCGAGGTCAATAAATTTTCCTCCAAGCCCCAGCGAGCACGTGTATTAATAGCAACCGCGTGCAATGTCAACGACCAAATGAAATTGTTAAGCAGGCACGAAGTGGTTGTTGCGTCGAGTTAAATGCTGCTTTGTGCACAATAATAACTTCCATTCAAATACAAGGGCCCACCAAATTCGACTTGTCGCGATGGTCAATGATTCGGTTATCAATGTGAAGGATTAAAAAAGAGACTGCTTAAGTAATTGAGGAGCCTTGGAATCGACCTTGTCTCCAATCGAGGTCTCCCTTTCTGCTATCCACAGTATTCAAATATTTATCCATTATTTTTCGCAAAATAATTGAAGAGTCCAAGTAGAAAACAGTGCAAGTGCCAAAAATCAAATTCTATATTATATAGAAAAAATCTGTCTCTTTAATTTTGGCACTTACAGTGTTTTCTGCAAAGTCTCTTCAATTATATAACTGCAAAAGCAATACACTCGATCGAAACAGCCTCTCCTTCAATCCGCATCAGCACGCAGGCACATCGCCCATGTTCATTTTACCCAGCACGATCGTGTCTCCATAGATGATCATTATTCAATCAGAATCGAAGTCGCGCGTCAGCCCCGTGCACCGTAGCCTCCATTCCCCGGGATTCCCGCGCTAACTGCGTAATCATTTCCTTGTTCCTGAATGCTTTCGGGGACGAATTGTTGAAACTGTAGCTCTCCCACAATAAAGAAACGAGAATCTATACCTATTCTGATTTACCCAATTTGATCGTTACTCTCCCCTGAATAGCACGCTTGAGAAATGTGTACATCACTCCGCAACTACCCCTTCGAGGTCCTACCCTTCGCGAAGTGAATCAAAGAATCGGGTGCGTCGAATGCGCGCGGAGTTATGACGCGAAAGTTGCTTCTCCCGATCTCACAAATTCCCTGGACGAAAGCGGTTTCCGCGCGATCGATGTTCCGACGGGCGGCCTGAATGATTCGCGAATCAGGCGATGTCGAAGCGGCGAGTGCGCGCACGCGACAGACAGAGACCTTCCAGGACCAAGCGTGGATCAATTGGCTGCGCGGAGCCGGAGAAGTGAGAATACAGACTGCATATAACCTTCAGTAAAGTTAACTACATTTGACCTCAATGCAATAATTAAGAGCAATCAGTTCGCCAAAGAATGTGCTAAAGCTACACGCGCGCGGCTTCGCGACGTCCTAGCCGAAGAGGCTCGCAATGATGAATTGCCGTTTTTATCTGCGCAGCGTCGCCCCATATCCGTCCAATTGATTGGGGGATCTCGATGCCACGGTGCCTGGATCGCGGATCTAGGTCGAGTCTTCGATCCTTGCGGGGCACGCGCCACGAACGGGCGGAGGGCAGCTCGATCTTTCGCCTTGGGGCGATCGCGAGCGGTTCCCTTCCTGCGTTTCGCTTGAATGAGTCGGGGATGCGTTAGGTAGTCATTAAGTGGAGGAAAGGGAAGGTGGAGGGAGCGATGAAATTGTTTTATAGATGCTTGCACCTTTTCGGGATGAAAGCTTGGCTATGGAGAGAAAAACCTATTTTGTGGATAAGGTTTAGCTTCTTGTGTCTGGATTTCCTCTCTTGCAAATTTATCTATGTCCCTTTTGGTGTGCAAAAATTGGTAGTAAAGAGTTATTTTATACTTGGCGGAAGAAGTTTGATTGGTTGGTGTTGAAGATTGAAAGTGATGAATGCATTGCATCGTTTGCGAAGATGAGGAATTGGTCCTGCGAGGGAAATGTTGAACGAGGATTTTGTATAAGCGAAGAGTTTCGATAAGAATTGATCCTGACGAGTCCCTTTTGTCTGTTAACGGTACAGAAGTGGCACGAACGATCGTGTGAGGAATAAAAATGGAGAACGCAAAGGAGGAGACGATCAACATGCAGCTCATCGGCTCGGAGAGTCCGTACAAGTACGTCTTATTCTACTTGCTAGCTTATTCCCGAAGATCTCTTGCTTTCATTTCAATAGAAGTCACCGCAGTTGAATTTTTAATGCGCCGTGCGCAATCATTGTTAATTTTCAAGTTACCTTGCCGCTAATCTCCTCGTAATTGTCAGTGATAATTTAATTGCTTGTACGACTGGGGAAGCTTGCCTCTTTATCGGAACACGCGAAGCGGCGGGGGGTTTCGAATGTCGAAAAAGCAGAACTCGGAAGCACCGATTACATTTGCAAATTGATACGATTGCAGAGTTAACAACGAAATCGCCGGAAGCGGTCTAAATGCATCGGAAGCGCCAATGTCGCCGACTGCAAACGTCGAAGACTACGACCCCCATAAACATCGAAACAGGCCGAATCCAACTTCGTGAGTATTAGATATAGTTTTACAGCTGTCGGCGAAATTTCTGAATTTGTCATTGCATCTGAGATTCTAACGTAGGAGTAGTATAACGGTAGTGATAGTGATAACAGCGATGACAATGATAGTGATAACAATAGTAGCGATGATAATGTTAGTGATAACAGTGTTAGCGATAACAATATTAGCGATATCAATATTAGCGATATCAATATTAGCGATATCAATATTAGTGATAACAATATTAGCGATAACAATATTAGCGATAACAATATTAGCGATATCAATATTAGCGATATCAATATTAGCGATATCAATATTAGCGATATCAATATTAGCGATATCAATATTAGCGACTGTAACAGTAAAGATGACAACATTAGCGATTTCAATAACAGAGATAGCAACATTAGCGATTTCAATAACAGAGATAGCACCAGTAACGAAAATAATACTAATAGCAATCAGAGTAGCATCAACGCTAGTGATAACAATCACAGTAGAAATGGTAACACGAGAATATTAATATTGCTAATTATTCCCTTTCAGAAACACAGAAACTCTGATTCACTTACTGAAAGGAAGCCTCGGTACGGGGATCCTGGCGATGCCGAACGCATTTTGCAACAGCGGACTTGTGACGGGTGTAATAGCAACAGTGATCATAGGAGTGCTGTGCACTTATTGCTTGCACGTACTAGTGAGAGCTCAGTACAGACTGTGTAAACGGTTAAGAGTTCCTATATTGAGTTATCCCATGAGCATGAAGTACGCTCTCGAGGGAGGCCCCGCATGCGTCCGATGGTTCGCACCTTACGCACCGTGAGTACCATTACACATTACACACGTGTGCACATACAGGCATAACGTTCGTTCACTTTTTCCAACTTTCTTCTCCATTGCAATCACTTTACAGTGACCTTGATCATGATCGATATCAGATACTTTCCTGCGCGTAATATCTGCTTCGTTCCACAATTTATTCATTGATTTCATACAGATGACGCTTGTTCTTTGTGTTTGCATGATTTTTGGTTTCGAACGAATATGAAATCGATTCTTTTGGATAGATTAAAGATATGTTCTAAAAAATGGAGATTGATATCTTCACGTAGATCTTTTGTAATGATAGATGTGTATTTATTTGTAGAATTTTAATTTGTCTCAAGTAGACACTGTCCGACCATTTCTGGTTGATTCTACTTGCCAGTAGTTAAAATGTGGAAAATTCTAATCAAGTCTATCTGCGAATGAACTGTGTTCAATTAATTTATATTATGAAACAGGAGGAGTGTATTCTATATTTCTAACTAATTTCTTAACAATAACCAAGTCCAAATAAAAGAAGAGGCTACGATGGGGAATGTAGAAAGTAACGAATACCTGTCGACCTGACTTTTTTTAAACGAATCGGTATAAAAAATGAATGTCTCACAGAAAATGAATTCTATCACTATCCCTCTCTCTCTCTCTCAATCACGCACAAAGTTCTAACGATCCACGCATATACATGCATCTACGCACTCACGATCATCTCACACATAGAGATTCAAGCTAAATCTTCAATTATAACATGAAAGCTGATATTATTTGCAGAGGACTCGTAGACGGGTTCATGATAGCGTATCAATTGGGAATATGCTGCGTTTATATCGTATTTGTAGCGTCGAATATAAAGCAGGTAAATAACAGGCGCAAAGTTCGATCTCCCCCTATCACTTTATCGCCACGAGCAGGCGAGTCGAGAGAAATCTATGAATCTCTCTGAAGCCGTTAAAATGAACGAAAAAATAGAGAAAAGGAAGATAACCAAAAAAAGAAGGAAAAGCAAATCACCAAGTGGATCCATCGATCGATCACGAATTTATATCCTCCTCTGTTTTCTGTTGATCAATGCAGGTAGCAGACCAATACTGGGAACCTTTGGACGTTAAAACCCACATGCTCATTTTATTGCTACCGCTGATTTTGATCAATTACGTTAGGAATCTGAAACTACTGGCCCCGTTCTCAACCCTGGCGAACGCCATCACTTTCGTGGGCCTGGCGATGATCCTGGTCTACATGTTCGACGATCTACCGTCGCCAAGTGAGAGGGAGATGTTCGGAACGCTGCGGAATTTCTCCCTTTACTTTGGAACGACGTTGTTCGCGTTGGAAGCTGTCGGCGTGGTAAGCCTAAGTGTTTACTTTCCTAGAATTATTTTCTCTTACCTCTATTTCCCCTTCTCTTTCCTCCGCCACGCGGTCTTCTCAACGTCCTACAGAGTGCAAAGAAAATTTTGTTTAGTTAGAGATGGGATGTGGTTCCTCGTTAAAAAATACGTCGAAATTGTGGGATACAGTTTTCTCATTGGAGGCTTTCATTATCGAGAAAATTGAGTTTAAAGAAGTTGCAGCTACGCGCGACGGAGGCGCCTCCTCAGTGGTTCTCAACGCAGAGCACTGCTCCTTGCTGCAGTTTTGCGACGGACTTGAAGCTCCGTTTCTCGAAAACTATAGCTCCGGTGGAAAAATTGTACTCCATAAGATCGACTTATTTTTTGACGAAGAATCACTTTCGCTAGGAAACCGGAGTTATTTCCGATCTGATCTGTCTTGAGTTCCATATTTTCAAGATTCAAAATTTTGGCACTTTGATATCATTGAAAGAACGATTGCCAGGTGCAAGGTTTAACGAACAGTGCGCCGTTTAAATATAAAAGCCTGAAACTATATGCGCAGATATAAATATACGAGCGCGTATAAAAAGAAGAGTACCGAGTCAATTGAGTTGCAGACCTCTCGGAGAGCGGAATATTTCTGGCTCGACGGTGATGCACAATTTAGAACGATATCCGTTACGGATCGCGACACCGATTGGTTTTCCAATTTTCCCCGTACCCCTCCTTGATCTATCGATCCGTCGGTTGGCCTCGCCGATCATTCGCCGTGGCTGTCGGGCGAAACGGAGCTGTCCTTTAGAATAGATCAACAGGCGCCGCCGCATCGTTAATAAACAAATAAATGGCCACTTACGAACAAGTTTGAGATTGCCGTGATCAGATCGCCAGTGCGTCAATGCAATCTCTGCTATTATTTCCCAGAAGTTCTCAGCCCGGCGAGCGGTCGCAGTGGTTCTCAACCGCTGTTCGATCGCTCCACCGCCCACGATAAAGTAGAAATTTAATCGTAACTGTCGAATTAAATTGTTGGAATAAATGTTAGAAATTACTGCAGGGTGGCTGGCGATTCTGTTACAGATTATAGCGCTGGAAAACAACATGAAGACTCCGCAGTATTTCGGCGGATATTGCGGAGTACTGAACATTGGGATGACGGTGATAGTGGCGCTCTACATTGTCATGGGGTTCTTTGGTTACCTAAAATACGGCACGAAGGCTGGAGGTAGCGTAACATTCAACCTACCACCCGATCAGATGTAAGTAAACAATTTCTATTCAACACACAAAACCACTTCAGCATCCACGAATTCGTTTTACAGAATGGCACAGAGTATCAAGATAATGTTCGCCATCGCCATTTTCATAACTCACGCCCTCCAAGGATACGTCCCCGTCGAGATCATATGGCACACGTATCTGGACCAAAAGATACACAGGCGAAAGATCTTCTGGGAGTACGTCTGTCGAACGATCATCACCTTAGCGACCTGTAAGAGCACCTTTTCTAAAAAAAAAACGAGATTGGGTACCTTTCTAAAGATCCACTAAATATCTCTTCATATTCCTCACGTTCTGCCACCACTAATAATTCCAAAACAACCCCTTCTTACACATTCCCCAAATAATCCATTGATCAGGGGTAGATTTGGAGATTTGGAGCCCCTAGGGTAACAAGTGTAACAAATATTTTAATTCAAAACAGTCGAGACAATTTCAAAATGAATTCCACGTGGCAACTCACATGTGAGTTATTTCCAATCCACTACACGAAAAAGAAGTAAATTATTTTTAGTTGCCTGAAGCCTCTGTGTTTAAACCTTCCCCAATTTCTGTCGCTCAAAATTTGTCGCTTCTCCAAATTTACCGCCCTACTTAGCCTACTCACAAATCCGCCCCTGCTATCAATCCTGAAGAACACACAGATCTCCCAATTTCCACTGCAAAGGGCCCCAAAAAAACGCTTCTACCATGCGAATATAAATTAACAATACCTCAACTATTTCCCCCCCAGTCACCCTAGCCGTCGCAGTGCCAAGACTAGGACTGTTCATCTCCCTGTTCGGCGCCCTCTGCCTGTCAGCCCTCGGCATCGCCTTCCCAGCGATCATCGAGATCTGCGTGCTCTGGCCAGAAAGAGACTTCGGCCCGTGCATGTTCATGCTGCTGAAGAACGTCTGCCTGATCGTGTTCGGCCTGCTGGGCCTGGTGGTCGGCACCTACGTCAGCATCGTCGACATAATCAATTCGTTCAAGTGAAGCCGGCGGTGGAGCGACGGGAACCGACCAGCAAGCAGAGAGGGAAAATGGGAGAGAACGATCGTGGGAGACGTTTGCTCGTTCGCGTTAGGCGCCGCAGGCTTCTCACAGTTTATAGCTTAAACAGCGGCGTTTCTTAGGTAGACAGCGGCAGAGAGTAAAATTCGTAGGTGAACGCGAGCAGAGAGCAGCCCGGGACACGCTTCCTCCCGAGCCACCGCCATTCTTAGCGCACTTCTTAGGCCGAGGTTTAGACGCTCGAGGCGTAGGGGGGAGTGCCGCAGTGTTTGGCGGAACGATACTTCGGATCGAGCATGGTTTGGTGGTAGTAGATAAGGGATGATTGGAAGAAACGAGTGGATTAGTGGCTTGAATTCCGCTGGGACCGTTTCCGATGGCTCCTGAAACGTTCGGCTGAGCTTTGGTAGACTGTTCCACTGATTTCAGGGATAGAGCACCGTGAATGGGCCTCCGCGGGGGGTTTTAACCTTTTGGAAGTTCTGAAGGCTACTCGGAAGTTTTATTAAGTCACTTTCACTGGTATCCGCACGACGGTTGAGTAACTTCGACGTGGGTTTCAAAATGGTGACTACTTTGGTCTTAGCACTGCCTGGAATGGTTCAATGAGTATTATTAAGTGTCGCGTGTGACTTAGTCCCTGTGGAATTGGGTCCTCTAGGTGCTAAGCTTCTATGCCTTAATCTGAAAGTATCTAGGTAACTTATTCTGCCTTGAATATAGTGCCATAGACGGTTAGTAGATAATATGGAATGTCCCGCGAAGTTTTAGTAAGTCACTCTGAATATTTTTAAGTAATATACAACTCACGAGATTCAGGATTTAAAGCGAAGGTTCGTGCAGACTTTGCGAAGCCTCGCCCAAACATTTCAGGAATTCTCTGCGCACAGAAGTGGCTTCTCTCTTCCGTCGATAATTAGTAAGACATTCAATTTTAATTGATTTCTTTGAGTATCGAATATCAAGTGGCCGGATTATTTCGCGGAATTGCCCAGCACTGGACTCGAAGCACTCTTCGGTAAGATGAGAGGAAGAAAAGAATCCTCGATATAATTTCGCGACAAACGAAACCTGTGATCGAAGATTTTATATAAGGAACGAAAACGACTCCATTTCTACCGAATTGTTGGACGAGTTTCAGATGTATATCGGATGTTAATTATTCAACTTCCGCCAGGTTGTTCAACGGGAATTTCCTTCGTCTCGGTGATACGAGTACTTACATACGTTTGAAACGTGCTTTGCCAGAACATCTGTGTTCTATGTGTCCGATTCAAGCGTTGACGCGGATGTGTGACACTTTCAGGGAAAAAAACAAATCTCCTTAAATCTCAATGAAGAATTTACAATGACTTTTCTCCGATTTGACTCGGCTATTGAACGATATACAAATGGAGAAAATTGGAATATTTAAGTTACTATACAAAAATTGAACTAAAAGACGGATTCTTTTAATCAGCTTTGAAGAAGAGTTCTTCAGTTTCAAGAGACTAGGAAAGTTTTCCTCTCAACGCTTGCACCTGATACGCTGCGATCGTATGCCAATGACGGAGAGAAGTAATAGCGCAGAAGATAGAAAACGAAGCGTGGACAAATGTCACACGACGATACGCTAGTAGTACCACACTGTTATGCCTTATTTTTTATCGAGAAGCTTGTAACATAGTGATTCGCTGCCGCAAGCAGGGTAAACAGAGCAGAGTTCAAACGGCGAGCGCCGTGAGAAACGAGATATCGATACTTTGTACCGTCACTGCCGGGAGCTCGCTCGGATCATCGCGCAAAATGGGAGAAGAGAATCGCGATCTCGCGTCGATCGACGACGTCGACACCTTCGTTCACCTTCACATTCAATTTTAATCGGCGATAATCCTCCTAATTTCGCGTTTCTACGATCATTTCCGCGATTCTCGCCGATAATTTTCGTTCATTTCCGGGACGCCCACCAAATCTTGCTTCGATCGAACGTTGTAATAATTTCTCTTCGATTTTCGTCACCCTGTCACTGAAGAAAATTGTAAAATCGAAGTGTTTGAAAAGATACCGATGAGTTTGGATATTTTGACTATCGTATAATGTACGAATACTATTTTGCAGTTTTAAAAAAAATTATTGCGAGGATAGAAATCGGTGGGAGAATGTAGAAAATTGGAGAAGGGATGTTTGCTAAATTATTGGTAATGATTCTGGGTTTCTATGGGCTACAAGGTTTCGAAAATCGAAGATAGTACTTATGATTATGATTAATAGGAGAAATTGGTAAAATAGGATTCGCGTCCACGCACATACCCAATCTCCGACTGTGTCGATTTCTATTCCGAGGCAAATCGTCGAGTTTTGTACGTTTCTAAAAGTTTCTTTTCTTGTACGATCTGCATTTTGTTGTGTACGTTTTAAATCTGAGTTGTTTTTGTTTGTTTGTGTGCCATTATATTTCTAATACAAATAAACTCTCTATTCTTACCTGCGCCGTCTGATTTATTTCGAGCTACTCCACTGTGAACGTAGTCGACATTGTATAGTAACTTAATATTAATATCGATATGGTGCAGTTTCACTGACACTATTCACGATGAAAATTTGAATATATAAACTTTGAAAAGATTTTTAAATTAGTTCTATGATCTATTACAGATTTAAAACCTGGTATACTTGAGTTATTACTAAATTTAATAAGAAATATAAAATACTCCAAGAGTGTTTCATTTGAAAATAATTTCCACGTGACTTCAAAATGACTTCAGTTTTTAGAATGACAGTAGAATAAAGCAAAGATTTCCACGATGCTCTCTTTTTGATATAATGTATTGTAATTTTTACTAGCTTCTACTATAAATGCATCGTCATTTATCTACCTGCACCTATCATTTGCGAGTCAACCCTTTCCGAGCTAATTTCCGCAAAGCGCAGGTGACTTTTATTTAACGTTCACTTTAATCCCAGTTCTCCCTTTCCTCTGCTTCAGAGAGGGTGGACCATGTTGCCTTTTAGAGCCTTCATCTTCTACCAACGACAACCCTTCAGGACAGAAATAAGGTACGAACGTGCGTCGGTGTTTAAATATATGTTCTTTTTATACGTGTAAACCGAAGGATACATCGTTTAATATTAAATCGAACAGCGACACTCTTTTGCGCTCCATTTATCCTCACCATGTCGGTACATCGAGAACCGCGGTGAATGAAATAATAATTGCATAGCGACACTGACGGTAACCACTCGCACAGCATTCAACCTTAAGTTTCAAAACGAATCACAGAATAAATGGGAACACGCTGATCATCGAGCGATAATAAGAACGCAAGAGAAATGATACACAACCGAGAGGTTCCCAGAATTTCCGCGCGAGTCGAGCTAAAGGTACTCGAGTATCGTCGACTATTGACCGATCTCAAAACTTTCAACACTCACTCCGCGCCTCGATCATTCTCAGACTTAAACTACGATGCTCCGATATAATTCTATTGAAATTAACGATACTAAATTAAAGCGAACCTTTATCCTACGATTCTATAAAATATCCTCCCCGAGTTCCACGTGAAACGAAACGAATCGAAGGAATCGTAACTGCACCACAGAATACCACCCCCTAAGGAGCCACCCTGGAAAGAAAAATACCATCCTCTCCCCACGAATGAAACGATAAAGCAACGAAACGATAGACTGAAAGTATTAACCACCCCAAAAGAGCGAAATAGTAAATACAGGCAAGTGAAGGGTGAAAGAGAAGAGAGAAATTAAATCAGGGGGGGTAACTTCATCAGCGAAACGCACCGCCTTTCCGCGCAGACAGAATCGAGTGGCGCGGCCGAGACGCGAGATACTCGGCGCACGGCGTTATGACGGTGGATGGTGACGACGGTTTTGACGCAGGGACCAGCTACGCCGGCGGGGCTGGATGAACCATTAGCAATAACACCAAGGAGGGCCGATCGGTTTCGGATTACGCGTGATCACCACTGAAGTAACTACTCTGCATCATGAACAGTTTGTCGATGGGGTTGTGAATCGCCGCGTGCAAACTCTGCGACAAGGAGGGCGCCTCGTGGGACGCTGGCCCGTGGTGGGAATGGGAGCCACCCTGGTGGCCACCCTCTTGGCCGCCGCCGCCCTCGTTCTCGCCAATGTCGAAGCCCGCCTCTGTGCCGTCCAACGACAGGTCGCTGCTGCAGAAGCTCTCGCCCGAGTGGCCCGGGTACGCGTCTGAAATTTCGGAGAGAACGGTTAAGGTGTATGAGGGTTGAGAACTTCTTTGGAAGTGGAAACTAGTTGAGGGTCTCCAAAGTGAATTGAGTATTTTATTATTATTATTATTATTATTATTAAATTGACGGGAGAACCCTTTAGAATACAAAAAATTTAACTGGTTAAGTACAGAACGTATAACAAACTAACGTACAAAAATGAAAAAATAAATAAATAAAATATACAGAAGATATAAAATAAACGAAAAACGTATCAGTCTACTAATCTACAAACACAGTACCACTGGTACGAAATTTAAGGAGGTGTCGGTCTCTTTAGCAGTGAAGTCCTAAACGAAGCGAGGGTGGATGAGAATAAATCAATGTCTGCTGGGCATAGATTTAACTCATCCATAACACGATTTATGGGATCATATTTGGAACACGGCTTTGGATAAATAAAATACAGCCAAGTAGTGTAGAGTAAGGAGATGTGAGACTGATAGAATAAGCAGAAAGAGGGGTGTGGAAGGAAAAATGGTTAATAAACAACGGTCGGCACGATATCTCCTTTAAATCCCATCTTTTCTTTTTCTTCTTTATCGCTTTCATATATGTTTTCTTTTGTAAAGTGTGTTGTGCAATAAAGAATTATTATTAAACATCGATGGATTTGAAGAATAAAATGAGATTCTTGTAAAATAATGTTGCCATTATGGACTGACAGGCTAAATATTTTATTTTAATAAAAGAAACAATTAATCGCACTTTAAAGTTGATAGAATTTTTTTCCAAGTGAAATTTTAAGAAATTTTAAAATATAAAAATTGACCCCTCAGCACATAATGCTGACCTTATTTTACAAGAACAATTTCCTTTTATTTTTTAGATCCTTAGATTTCTGAAGGAGATATAATGCTGGTCGTTTTTTCTGCATTGGTCTCAAGAACCCAAAAAATCACAAACTTATTATATATATATCAATTTTCCTGTGCACATTACTGACTAACAAATCACGTGTAATAAATATTTAGTGTCATTTGTTCTAATAAAACCCCTAAAAAAATTCTAAAATCATTAATTTTTGCGGCGATTGAACGCACCCACATAAATTGCAACAAGTGATTCGTCCAGAGCAGAGCTCCGACCGTTTCGGAGCAAGAACCCCCCAAACAGAATCGCGATTCCTGAATCCCTTTACATTCTACGGTGAGAAAAGACTTACCGTCGGGCGAGTACGGGTTATTGGGGTTGAGCGGTTGGGTGGCCGAGGGGAAGCTAGAAGATTCCCCGTCGCGCATGTTCATGGCGTTCAAGTAATGACCTGCGAACGAGATCAGACGATTTGGCGTCGACAACCAACTGACGAATTAACCAACGCCCCATTAACCAGTCTTCGCGGGAGTTAGCATTAGAGCTGTTCGAGTAGCTCGAAATTCGAGTCGAGCCGGGACTCGGTTTCCGAGCCGAGCCGAGTACTCGAATGAACCGAGCAGCTGGAAACAATCGTGTGGCTCGAACAATCCACATGTTTCGTTCGTCTATCGCTAACTATGCAGTGTACTCGCTTTTTAACCGAGCCGCTCGCTTTTTAACTAGGGCTGGGACTATTTGTCGAATTTTTCGGTATTCGAATATTCGAATACTTCAGTTGCTCAATTATTTGGCGAATATAATTCAAATATCCAAGTATTCGAATACTATTCGAATATTATAGTATTCGAATATCCAAGTATTCGAATACTATTCGAATATTATAGTATTCGAATATCCAAGTATTCGAATACTATTCGAATATTATAGTATTCGAATACTGATATATTCGAATAGTATGGTGTGAATTATAAATCAAGTTCTTTAGGTTCATTTGTCAGGGTGAAATCTTATACGCTAATTTTGACCCACTTCACACCATACTATTCGAATACATCAGTATTCGAATATAGCAGTATTCGAATAGTATTCGAATAATAACATTCGAATACTGAAATATTCGAAGTTTATTGGTATTATTCGAATATTAAATTATTCGAATAGTCCCAGCCCTATTTTTAACCGAGCCGCTCGGTTCTTTCGAGCGCTCGGCTCGGTTATTCGAACCGAGTATATCCCGGCTCGCTTGTTCCGAGTACTCGAACAGCTCTAGTTAGCAACGTTTCGCAGAGCTTCAGTTGCCGCGCAAAAATCAAGAAGAGAGCAGACTTACTGTGATCGCTGTGAGGGCTCTCGGCTCGCCTCTCCTCCTTCGGCTCCTTGTCCGAGCCGGGCTCGGTCTTCGCCTTCCTCTGCAGCTTCTTCATCTTCGCCCGTTGATTCTGGAACCACACCTGCACCACGCGCACGCTGAGGCCGGTGTCCTTCGCCAGGGCCTCGCGAACCTTCCGGCAGGGCTTCGGCGACACCTCGAAGGAGGCCTTGAACTGCCGCCTCTGGGCGGACGTGAGGATGGTCCGCGGCCGCTTCGGGCCCCGGCGACCGTCGCGTGGACGATTCTCGTCGAGCAGATCATCGTCTGTGGAGAAAACCCCTTCGTCAGGCTTCGTGGGAAATCGACGGACACCGAGTGGGGAATTTGGAGCTCACATGACTCTGATTCGTGCTCTTAACGCTATTGCACCCGAGGCTTTCAAGCGTAAGCTGTGTTCTTCTTTTCAATAAATTGTCTCGGGATCGAAGTGGGTTCGCGTAGCATTGCACGGAGATTTGGGAGGGTGCGTGGATTTAAATCGAGACATTGTGTTCTTCTTTTCAAATAAACTCTCGTGGATTTAAATCGAGACATATTGTGAGACAAAGCACAGTTTTGAGAGACCAGTTTATCAGGAGGTACCTGCATGCAATAGTGACGAGGGACTTGGAGTGTTTTCTAAGAGAAGCCAGCTTTCGCTTGGAAACCTCGAATGGTATTTAAATTCGAGGTGGTCAGCGACACGGTCGACCCGTCGACCCGCAAGATTTTGCTAGACTGAGACTTTCTGGCGAACGGAAGTGTTATTTAAAACAGTTTTCTTTGGGACGTGGTGACTAACAAACTGCTCTTCCATCATTTCGCGATTGATTCTGGTGGAAGGAAAGGAGAGAGAATTCTATCGTTAACGAGCTTTCCTTTCACCGAACCAGAGTGAGTTACGCGAAGGTGAGACGCGAGTGCAATCCTGTTTTCTAATCGTTTCGTTCTCTTCGAGCGTAAAGATTGGCGTATCTTTTTATCCCCAGGAGGAGCGCTACTCGTGGGAAGAACCATCGAAATTTCAACGATCGTTTTTTTTTTTTTTTCTAATTACGCTTGGTTTAAGTGTAGTTACCTTGAAAAGAGACAGCCTTGATTCGAAATTCCTGTAGGTTTTTACTTTGGATGTCTTTAGATTGTAGCAGTACAACCTGCGAACAATGCAACAAGGTATGTACAATACGTTCTCGCAGGTGTGTCGATTATTTTTATCGTCGCTCCTAGATCTTTTACTCCTCTGTTTTCTGATTCAGCCAATCGGGCGAACGCGACGCCGAGAGGATCGCGCGCGAACGAAACGCTCTGGCAATATTTCGCCGTGAACTCTGAGTGATTCTAAACAGATCGCCAATCTCGGTATAGCTTTCGGTGACAAATCAACGGTAAAGAGACATTTCGATAGTCGAGCAGTTTGCTATCAAAGCTTTCGGTTCACTCTATATGCCTGTGGAACGAATCGGTTTCACCTGGAACTTTGCGAATCGTCTCGTTACGCGCGTTGCGTTGATAAGAAACAAACATCGATGCTCGGTAAATTTTCGGCGAGGGAATGTCCAAGGCAACGTCACGCAGAATAAACAAAAAAAAGGGTGAGATAGAAACATGCAAGTGTACTGGAAAAGCGAACGTGGGTTTAGTTTGGAGGTTTTTTAGAGAGGCCTGATTCTAAGACGCTACGATAAATAAATAACTACTGCACATTCATTCTAAGCCAGAGTTGGGCAGATTTTATTTCGAATAAAGGACAACGATTTCTTTCAAGGAAAAATTATTCGCGAAGAAGGAATAAATCTGTAGGGTTATTGCTAGATTTATTAGTGTATTTAATATTTTATTCGAATAACACTCAACACTGATTTCAACCAGTTTCCAGCTTCTTCCCCAAAATAATAAAATACAAACCCTCGCGTCTGTGCTACCCTGATCTTCTTTCCTCGAAGCCTACGCTACTTAAGGGGGGTCACTCAGGTGAAAATGAACTACCAGTAATTTTACAGATGAAAATTTGAAAATATTTATATCCATATTATTTTTTACGCTGAAATGAATTATGTAAGAGTTAATAAAGTGACAATTTTTTCAAAATTTAAAGAAAAAATTATTCGATTGTAAAACCCATACCCTCATCTCTGTAGTATTGTATTCCAAGCCCGCAAAAAAAATTTCAGCTCGAAAACTTCATTTTTGTCCGAGTTATAAAGTTTTTATGTACGAAGCAGGAGCGCCAAAACAAAAAACTTTATAACTCGGACAAAAATGAAGTTTTCGAGCTGAATTTTTTTTTCCAGTCTTTGTATACAATTCTACAGAAATAAGGGTATGGATTTTACAATAGAATAATTTTGTCGAAATTTTATTTGCAAATTTTGAAGAAAAAAAAATTGTCACTATATTAACTCTTACATAATTCATTTCAGCGTAAAAAATAATATGGATATATTCTCGAGCTCATTTTAGAAGGAACCTGCCACCGACGAGTTTAGATCGGTTCTGCGCATGTTGGCGCTAATTGGTGCCGAAACAAGCTACTATTGGCTATACCTCAAACAAATGATGCCTTGGAGCCAATGAGCTCATTCTACATGCGCGAAATAAGTTCCTTCTAAAATGAGCTCGAGAATAAATATTTTCAAATTTTTATTTGTAAAATTACTGGTAGTTCATTTTCACCCCCCTTAAAACACCTTCCAAAGCTACCCAAAATCCTACACCACTTGCAACCAGCGCTACACCAACCCCGAAACTGCGAAGAAGCTCGCAAGCACTGATTCGCCGAGGAAAGCTTCAGACACCTAAGCTCGCGAATTCATATCCAGGCTACAAAAATCCCACCAACCTACGACGAACTCAACCCACCCAATAGAAGTCAACCAAGGTCTACTTTGACAGAGAAGCAAGGCAAGGGAGGCAATGGTCGCGAGCTTTCGTTGAAAAGAGAGACTGAAAAGACGGAAAGGGATGAGGCGCGAGCACCGACCTTGGGGGCTGTTCAGGTACAGCTCGTGCTCGTAGTCCTGCTTGCAGATCGGCTGCCCCTGGCGGAGGATGTACCTGGCGCCGGGCGGCAGTAGCTGGCCGCACATGCAGCAGGCGAAGCAGCCCACGTGAAACACCAGGCCCGGCGCGCGTAGCACGAAGTCCGAGCAGCTGATCTTCTCCATGCATCGCGCACACTTCACCCCGAAGATCCTCTCGTAGTCGGTCCTGCAGTAGAACTTCAGGTCGCGGATGAAGCAGGAATGGGTGAGCGGTGCCGCGCAGGCGGCGCACGAGAGGCACTCCTCGTGGTAGTTCCTCCCGGCCACCTGCATCACGTACTTGTCGGCTATGGTGCGGCCGCAGCCGGCGCAGATCGTCTCCAGGAGACCGGACTCCGTCTTCACCGAGACCGACGGCTCTGAAATCATCGAGCACTGGGTTGGTTTGCTGATCTCAACTGTGGGGCAAAGTGACGAAGTTTGGGTAAAAATCAAAGAACTTTTCATAGAAATTAGATAGAGCGATGATTTTTTTTTAATTAACCTTTTAACGCCCAGAGCCGTTATTTCAAAATTGTGAGATAATATATATATATTAGTCTATATATACATATAATGGTTCTATAGGATAACTAGATCAAAATTGAATATTGATTATTTCAATTTTTCTCCATTCCGTGCCGAGAGTTAAATATAAACAGACGATAGAATTTTACGCACATTCAAAATGAGTGTTGCACCGGTGCAACACTGGGAGTTACAGGGTTAAAGCTGAAAGATTACGGAATAAGGGAAAATTGAAGAAATTGTGGTGAGAACGTTTGTTAACTTTGAAAATCTGTGATGAAATTGACATGTTACAACAAAATTGTGATTTATCCAATACCATGTACGGTTAGATTTTTTTCTTCACATGTTGTATGTCATTTCCTGTAGATTTTGTCACGCTGATTTCAAATCCGTTCGCAAAATTTCGCTACTACCTCAGGATTTTGGAAAAATCGATTTCAAGTTTAATACAGATTTTCAAAGTTAAAAAACGTTCGTAGCATAGTTTCTTTAATTTTCCCTTATTCTGCAATCTTTCAGCTTTAATTTTAAAAAAAATCATCGCTCTGTCTCATTTCTATCAAAAGTTCTTTGATTTTCACACAAACTTCGTCACTTTGCCCCACTGTGCCGCGCCTCGCCACCGTCCAATACAGTTCCTGGATCTTTCAATTTTCCAGATTTCCGGGAAGAAGATTTTCGAGGAACTGACTGGCCAGTTTGCTTGTTGATTCTCTGATTTATTTACTGTTAAGTGAGTTTCCGGGGTCTTCTCTAAGTCTTTGATTCGGAAAGGGTGAAAGTTGGTGGAGCTGATTGTTTACGGAGGCGAGTTGAATGATTTTTTGCCAAGTGATTGAATCCTATTGCTGTCTGTTTAGAGGTTTGTGGAGGGTGGTTCTGTGAAATTTTCTTTATTGGACGTTAGTAACCGGGGAAATAAATGCGCGCGGAGTTATTCGGAGTGATATGGCTGTCAGACTGAGAAATGTGATAGCGTTCTGTAGCAAAGCAATATCACGAGGCTCGCGCAATTTATTCCGTCGCTTATCGATTGTCGATAGTGATAAAGTTGCGTGCGATGACAGAACGCGGTGCGATAACTCCCTATTTGCACATCTCTTATTCGATCTTTTTTTAAAGAAAATAATTTCTCTTTCAATTGTAACGAGACACCTAACTTCCAATTGCATTAAATCGTCAATTGACAGTAACTCAAACCCTTCGTCATTTCTGCTACTTTGGAATCCCCCTGGAAGATTTCTTACGGAAATTCTGCACCCCCAGAAAATATCTAAGCTTCTGCGAATAATTCTCCCCTGATAAAATATCAAATTTACGGCATCTTTCTCCTACTTATCCTGCTTCTATTATAATTCTCTTCCTCTGGAAATTCGTTCTTTGTCTTCTTTTCCTGCTTTTAAATGTGCTGCCCGTTCCTTTATCCCTGTCCACTATATGTAGCTCCCCTTGTCTCTTGTCCTTCCCATGCTTGTTTTTCTCGCTATTCTGTTTTTATAGCTAATTTTAGTTATAATATTTCCTGCTTTGGGGTTAGGTTGCAAATCAGCAGTTATGCTGAACCTCGCCCTTTTATCCCTTAATTCATGTGAATTTGTGATGAATAAAGACAAATTATTATTATTATTATTATAAAACCGCGTTACGTCGATATTCCGAAATCAAAATAGAACCGAACCTAAATACAATCTACAAACAACCGTGAAAGCTAAGGAAATTAGGTCCCTAAGAATCCTCCTCAAGAATCAACCCCTCGGAACCAGAGTGCCTAATTTTCAAAACGAAAGCTTGCTAACAGAAGCAAGCAAAATTCCTCAAACTGACCTGCATTATTGTTATCGTTCGCAGGGCGAAACGGCATCGGAGGCGCCGCGGAGCCCATGGTCGGCGGTCCCGACTCACCCTGTCTGGTCAGGGTGCCCGGTAGCGGAGGGTAGAATTCCAACATGGTTCCTGGTATCCTCGGCAATCGAACACGCGACTCCCCCAGGTCCTCGCACCACCACAACTCACGCACCGTCGAGGAGACTTAAAAAAATCCCAAAGTCCCGCTCGAACTACCACCCTCGTCCGCCCCAAGTCACTCCGCGTAGCACCGTTCTCGCCGCGTCCTCGCGGCGGTCGACGTCCGGAGAACAGATCTAACCCCGTTCGCCACAGGCAAGAATCACCGAGCAACGTCCGTCGGCACGATCCAGCCCCCGACCTGGCGCCGTTCACTGTTTCCCTTCGCACTGGCGTTCGACAAAAGGGGGTTGCCTAACCCTCGCCGGTCCTCGTATGACGCGACAGGTCTCAAGAGACGATCCGGGGACAGCTTCGAGGCGCCCTGACGGACGTCCAAGCCTGCCGTCTCGTCGACGTGCCGCCGTTTCGCATCCTGAGCCCGTTCACCGTTTCTTCTAGGCGGCCGGGGGGTTGTGATGGCTGGGTGGACGTTCGGGGGGGTTGGCTGTTGGTCGCGCGCTACGTGACAGCCCCTGTACGCGTGTCAGCCAGGCCCGGACTCGAAAGCTTTTTTGACGCCAGCCACCGCATCGACAGCGAAAACCAGCCAACCCCCACCCTCAGTCGGATCGCGAGCCTCCCTCCAGCCCTCCCCACCCCACTCCGCGGGCCGAGCGACGCGAGACGGACGCGCGATCGACGAGGGGGTGAACGGCGGGGCGGGCTACTTCAACCCTCGCCGGGGGCGAACTCGACCGCGCCGGCGGATTGGCGGCCGGGGGACCCGCCCTTGGAAACAGTCGAACGAAAGGGGGATGGAAAGCCGCGCGGCGGTGCTCAACCGCCGCGCCGGTCGCGCGACAGGTACGCGGAGATCAATATCTAGCGACCATCGTTCTGGCGCCAGTGACGTATGCCGAGCTACGGGGCTCGTTGTCTTCGAATTCAATTTTCTACCGAGCTCCTCGGGGGTCCGGGGGGCTGTGCCCTTGGGGGGCAGTTTCTCGGGGATTCTTGCAAGCTTTTTCGGCGGTTCAAGGGGGAGGGAGGGGTAGTTGGATGGTCGATCGGGGCAGGGGATGTAGTCGGGGTGGGTTTTTGAGTTTTAGTTTGCTGGAATTTCTTGGCTTCGGGGTTGTAATTTGGGGCAGGTTTGCAAGGCTTCTTGGAGGGTTTGTAGGTATTGCAGGAGATATGTGTGGTAAATCGAGAATAATGGCTGACGCTAGCTTCTTGGCAGGGTTGGAGCTTTCAGGGGATGGTTCTAGGAGGAGTCGAGAAGAATGTGGGCTTCTGGAAGAATAGAATTGTTCCTTGGCTTTGGGTGCTGCGAACAGTTTTTGGGGGACTATTAGAATTTTGACGATCAACGAGCTCTGACTTTATTTGCTTGATATTATACAGAGGAATTTGTTTAGGGGTCTATTCTACTTCGCCGGTCGACAAAGAAGTCTATTGGCAAGATTTTTTTTTTCAACAACTAATGCACGAATTTTAATGTTTTTTGGGGGTGAGTGTTTATTATTCCTGGCGGTATAGAATCGTATTTTTCACGCTTCCAAAATATAATTACAAATGTGTTGATTTACAGCGGAATGTTTATGCCTCGGTGGGAACAATGCGGAAGTCCTCCTCGGCCTTAAAGTGGTTCTAAAATAATACAAAAGTGGACTAAAATCATCCAGGTATCAAAAATTACTTTTATTCCATTCACAAAAAACATCGAAAAAGGCAAAAAATCCGGGACTTTTTCTCTACAACGCCGCTATTTTGTAACCACTGTAAATAAGTCAATAATTCTAGTCTACTTAATGCACCCCTATTGAACATAATCATTCTATTTTTATAATTTTAGAACCACTTTGACGCCGAAGGGAACTTCCGCAGTGTTCTCGCTGAGTCGCAAACATTGCGACTTAAATCCACATCCATATTTATAATTATATTTTGGAAATATGGAAAATACAATTCTACGCAGCAAAGAATAATAAATATTTAACAAAAAAGTACATACAAAAAGTCCGTAAAACACCTGGGAAAAAAATAATGAAAATATCGACCTCTTGTTCGACCGGAAAAATATAGAATGGACCCTTAAGAATTTTTGGAAAAGCTCAATGAGTTTCGAGATAGTGTCATCGGACAAAGGGGACGTTTTCACACTCGCCTTTGCAAAGTAATGATTTCTAAGAGTCCGATTCCCATCCGACGATTTAAAAGATTTACACGCTCAGTCCTTTCTCTATTAATTCCAAAGCCATGCCCGTCCTCGCCGCGATCCTCCTTTCACTCTCGATTTAATCGGCATGTGGTCGCTCGTACGAGGCCAATCAAGCCCTTAGCCGTAAGACAGACGGATCTGGAAAAATTGACATATCGAGTGCATCGATGTTTGCCCGTTCATTGTCCGCATAGAAATCATATTTGCCAAATAAAAGCCCTCGTGCTCCTTTGTCTCTGTCCCACGATCGGCACAATCCCCCGGGCGTCAAGTGCCTCCAAGTCGACATGAAGCCACGGATCCCATAGAAAAACTTGTTTCCCTCCATCTCAACCCGCATTTGCACGAGCAAAATACACCAGCGTATTCAGAAGACGAGCAGTTTCAAACTTTCCAACGCACACCCCACCCCTCCCACAAATTTCAATCCACAAAGAAGGCCCTCAAGCCGAAGCGAAACCAAGTTCAGCCGAATCCAAGAGCGCGCAACGAAGCAACAGAAGAAGAACAGTATCAAAGAGAACCTAAAATGAAGCACCGTCTGAGAAAGAAAGGAGAGAACTACTCGCTGCAAAGAAAAAGATAGCTATACCCCATTCGAAAAAGGGACGTTTTCGCGAGGGAAGGAAAATTATCTTCAGCGAGAAGGAAGGAAGCATCTCGCGGAACTTTTCTCGGAGCAATATCGCAGGGCTCCCGGTGGCCGAGGGGGTGGCGGATGCTCCGTGTATTTTGTCGCGAAAGTCGCAGGCGACTGGGTATTTGGCCGTTTGTAGGTCCGCGTAAATACGCGACAATGCCGCCCTTTGTGCGGCTCGTCTATCAGCGATGTTTGCCAAATAAAGGCCTGCAGGGGGGCCCCCCCTCTTTGTCTCTGTTCGCCTCGCGGTGATGCCGGGACGCGAGCTACCCCCTTCCACCCCAATGATACGCCTAGTTGCCTATGGAACTCCGGTATGCCCCTTCGGCGCTCGTACAAAGGGGCATCAAGTTGGCGGTAACGGTGATGCAAAGTATTCTCGGGGTTGGAACACGTGCGGGATGGACCGAGGGGGAGCCGGTGCCCTCGGACGCGGTAAATCGGGGCCGACAGCGAGCATACGCTCGGCGAGGGGGTGGGGGAATTAGTGGGACGGATTCGTAGGAAACATTAGCTGCCTCCTTGGGAACTGTTGAAAGGAGCAGTTCAAAAGTGGCTACATGACGGCTTAAGCGCTGAGTCGTACTACTGAACTTGAGAGTTTTCTTGGAGAATCTCTGGGCGATGTGGATGATTTATTGTGACAGATATTTTTTATTGATTAGATCAATCGCCTGACTTTGCTAATCCTGTCACTTTTACTACATTGTACAATGCTCTTGTCGTCCCTCATATGCTATATGCATCCCGGGTTTGGAATCCGTACAATAGGAAATACGTTACGTCATTTGAATCCGTGCAACATAGATTCCTGCGGCTCCTTGCTCCCAAATTAGGTGTAGTTCTGATGAGATTTTCGCATAACTATACTCAAATTCTTAAGGCCAGTGGGCTTCTCACGTTTCAAGACCGGAGAGTAAGGTCGAAAATACCTGATTTTCGGGAATTTCGCGATTTTCGACCTTATTCTGCGATCTTGAAACGTGTGTAGCTCAGAGCAACGTTAACCGATTTCGATGAAATTTTAGACACGTATATAACTTACTTAAATCTACAAACGGGTTTTTTGAATTTTCTTTAAGGGTTCACAAAAAAAAGTTTAAAAAACGACTTTTATTATTTTTTTTTTGCTACTCCGACCAAGTGCATTTTTTTCAACACAAGGAATCATATCATTTAGCAAACTGATCCCTCTAGCTTCTCAAAAAAACTCAAGTCGTTTGGATTAATTTTAAAAAAGTTATGCGATTTTAAAGAGTGTCCGAATATTTTTGCGGTCCACTGTATAACGATCAGGTGGATTTTTTCTGTGGCACACTTGCCACTTTCAAAAGGCACCTGCGTAGTTTGCTGCGGAAAAATTTGGTCCTATATGGCCCCCAAAGAAGTGTGCTAGTCCGCTAGTTCACTGTATTATGTTTTACAATACCATATTTTATTACTGTTTAAATTGAAGTATTAGTCTCTAATCTGCATGTTTAGTTATTAAGTTCCTCCCTTTGTAAACTAAAAGGCGTTACGCCCGTGAATTTTAATAATAATAATAATAATAATAATCTCGGGCGTTTGGAATAAATAATATCGAATACCACGCAAAGGGGTGACTTTGTTATAGAAAACTCAAGCCTTACGAATGACAAATCTGTGTTCTTTGTATTTTCCAAGTGACCCATTTCAAAGCGACTGGAGCAAGTGGAACGCGAGAATGTCAGGAAGAATAGTCAGCACCTGGAGCAAAGGGAGGAACTCGAGCATCCCTCGAGTGGTTGATAGCTAACACGGCCTTATCTCGAGGCATAATAGAAATTAGGGAAAGCCTACGACCCCCGCCATTTCACGGCGCATAAAGGCAGAAAAGTCGCCGGAACGGATGAAATATGGTTGCTTGCAGGTGCATCCACCCCATCCGTGTCCCCGACGTCCCGACGCATTGTTCGGGATATGTGACGCCGACGCCATCCGTGTAATTATGCCGATACGGTGCCAGCGTTGTTTCGTGACACCGGGGGAGGGGGGGTTAGCGAAAGAGAGCATCCCCTGCGCGGACGTCTAAACACCCTTTGGTCACGCATCGAGGGGGCGTCTCTGCATCCTAATGCGCGATGCCAGATTTTTCTCCCGAGGGTATCCCATAAATAGTCGAATTTATTAATCGTCAAGCATGGTGGAGGTTAACCCCGGCGGATTAATTCTGATCGATGATGGGGCGAATTTCGCGAAACCGCAATAGATTGCTAAGCATCTTCCGTGTTCCTGATGAAGTAAGATTTCAAGACTTTAAACGTTTCGAGTTGATTCGAAGCTGAAGATGGAGGAGGAACGAGAATTTTGAAGGAAAGTTTGGAGGTTTATGCGTTAACGGGAATCTTGGTACCCTTTCTTAGGGGAAGAGCAGGTTTTTACAAGTTTTCTGCACGTGCCTCGGAGAGCACCCTTTGGTCACGCATAAAGGGGTGTCTCCGCGATATAATACGCGCGGAGGATTCCGGGGCCCAGTTGCGGCATGGAGGTTCACGGAAGGGTGGTCTGCATTTGAAATTACCGTCATTGATTATAAATTATGCGACGCGAGCTGTACAACTTGATTAGGGGTACGTGATCGAAGGGGGGTTGGGTATTCTCGTGCGTTTTCTAGAGCGCAATGGGGCCTGGGGTAGTGGTTGAAATGGTTTTTGAATTGTTGGGCACGATTGTAGATCGCAGTTCTGGTTTAACCCTCTAGTGCATAGATTTTTAATTCAGTTGGAAAAATTAGTTTACTCTCATTTGAGGATGAAAATACCGAATCCGATGTCAGTTTTCAATTTCGAGGAAATAATAATATTTTTTGCAGCGTGTGTAGCTCAAAAATGCACTTCAAACTAGATTTTTGTCAAATTGGAGACTCAGATTGACATATTTCTTAGACCAATATGTGCGCTGTGGCACTATTTTTGGGCTGGCAAATGAGAATTCCCAACCCCATTTTTTTTACGAAAATTGACAAAATGGCCGATGTTTAAAAAATAATGATCAAATTTCGACAGAAGTGTCGACATCTTTCTGTTTATATTTTGTACAATAATTAAAAAATTTGAAATGTTGGATCGTCAATGCCTAGGAAAGATATTATAGTTTATGACATTTTGGGGTTTTTGATTCAGTTCATCCGATTTCCCGGAATCCAGCCCACCAGTTGGCCATCCGAAAAAAAGAAGGACAGTTTAAATGGAGACATTGCACGGCATACAAATGCTATTTTGTACACATTATAAGCTTTTCTTATAGTTCATAATATAGTGAACTAAAACACAAACCCTTATATTAATCGATCGTTTACTTATCTTATTATCGTCGTCTAAAAATCGTCTGCTTTTTTGTCCTGTTACTGTGTCCTAACCCCTTAAGGACTCCTAGAACCCCATAACTCAGTTTCCATCATAGCTAAAGCTCGGAAAGCCAGTTCTGCTTACTCCGAAAGTCCCAAAACCTCCCTCCACCAACTCCCAGGGTCCCAAAATTAAGCTCCACCGATTCCCAAAGCCCCGCGACACACCCCCAACTACTTTCGACTTCCGGAACTCTAATAGAACCACCCTCGAGTCTCAAGGCCGCTGGCAGCCATCCTCCAAGACGAAGTAAACCGCCCTTCGAAGTTTAACTGCAAAGTATTTGGAGGAGTTGTATCAATCGACTCGGTCGAAATTGCTGAAAGCGACCTATCCCATCGGCACGTGTCCCCGGGCCTTGCTTTTCACCCTTCCCACGGCCTTACCGGCATTCCTCACGTCGGCCCTAGATAAAATGTAATAACGCGTCCTCTTCGGGGCGGCGCGCACGAATCCATCTTTCGTTAACGAGGGTGGAGGCTCACGATTGCGTCCCAGGAATGCGTGATGACTACTTTGTCAGGAATGCACCGTGGCGCCCGTTCGCGAAACGAGAGCGCCTGGACGCCTCGCAACCCTCCGGGCGCCCTGGTGTGTGCAGCTGCGACGCTACTGGGAACAATCGAGCCAGCAAGGCAGCAACACCGGCGATCCACTTTCCTTTCGAAAGAAAAAAAAAACGCACCCCCTTTAAAACGATCACGTGTAATTTAACATTATTCTGTAATTAAGTAGGCGCCTAATTATTCCACAAGCAATTTTATCATTTCAGTCCCCTTTGAAATGAAATTTTAATATTGAACAGCAGGGATTCGTATTTTTACTCTTCAATTTTGTAAGGGTTTCAATGATCTTTTTTACAGCGTCTCGCAATTTTTACGCGCGGAGATAGGCGTCTGACTTCCAGCGTGCACCAACCCTCTTGGCTTCCCGTCGTGCCTCTCGATTTTCCTGCCCTTTCTGTAGCTCGATAAAGGCAGGCCGTGGAAACGAGGAAGCAACAGCCGACGATTCCGATTCACTCGATACTTTCTTTCTGCGCGGGCTTCGTGTTCCGCCGGGGAATTCTTTGAAGAACGCGACGGGGGTAACGTTACTCATGCAGAAACTCGAGCGTATTCGGAATACTTGCCGGCGGTCCGCGAATCAAACGATAGTCGCGGACAGTGAAACAAACACGAGGGAAGTTGGATAACTGTTTGATGAATACTTTACGGGAAAACAGGGGTGGAAACACAAATTCGAGGAAACTATGCTGGGATATTTTAAATTTTACTCTAGCGCTTGAATCTCGAACATTGAAAATTTCAAAATCAGGTTTGAATGCTTCGAATTTGAGTGATTCAGAATTCAGAGCTGGAAAACCTAGTTAACTCTGAATATCTCCAGATTATAAAATGGAGTGTAAGCGCGAAGCAAAGAGAGTCCACTGAATAATTTAAAAAAACTAGTATTTAAGCATTCATATTTCCTATGAATATATATTCACCTCTCTTTGGTATTCAAATCGCACCGGGCGCGAAATCTTTTCCACTTTCCTTCGTTCTTTCCTCCGGAGACTCGAAGCGAGCCTCCTCTCAACCCCCGGCAATATTTCAACGCCTCTAAACGTCACAATATCTCGACACCTTTATCAATTATCAGCTCCGCGTTTCTCGTCACCGACCAACCCCTTCATCCCCAGTTTACCACCCCCAAGCTTCGCGTTACTCGCAGTCGAAGCTCGCGAGTATGGAGGAGAAGGAGAAAAGGGTGAAGAGAAAAAGAGGATCGAGGGACATCGCGTCGACGTTTCGATAGCAGCTGGACTTACGATATAGCCACTCGGCAAACAACCCACCCCCTCCCAACCCTCTCTGACCCTTCCACCCCCCGTATGGAAAGCCCGAGTAACCGGCGCTCGAACATTTCTACGCTCTGCCCTCCCTTTATGTACCAGCGAGGAGATTTTGATTCGCGCGCGATTGGAATTCACCCCCCTTGGACGCTCGACTTCCGAGGAAAAAAAGCTGGATCCCTGTGACGCGAGGCGAAGGTGAGCGTTAGATCGCGATTAACAGGGAATTCAGGGACTTCAAAGGGCGATCTTCCGCGCGCTTGCCCACACGTGCCGGCGCGTGGCCCTCGTGCGACCTTACACGATTGCCAGCTACCGGTCGCAGGAACAACTTGTCGGCGTCACGGGACACCATCGATCCCGACGGGATTTTTCAGATCGCTGATCTGAGATCGATAAGGGCTGGTTAATCGCCCGGCGTCGGATCGTTCGCTCGTACTGTTTTTAAATCCTTTAAGCGAGTGGGTGAGAATATTGCTCGGTTCAGGTGTGCTTGGTTTATTTTGAATAATGTCCCTTTGATTTATTTTTTCAGATATTTTTGTTTGAAGTCGTAAGAATATTTTCTAGTTTCCGCTGTTAATTCACAGGGGTAGGGAAAATTGAAAGGAGAAAAATTGGCAGTGTGGTATCTAAAATTGAGAACCCACGATGAGATTTTACACGAGTAAATGCATTAAAGATGTAATAATAATAATAATTTTGCATCGTGAGGCAAAAATCTCAGGGATAACTAAATGTAAATAATAGAAATAGTCGCGAGAGATTTTTTAAAATATATCATGAAATTTAGTCTAATTTCATGAAACTAAGGACAAAATAATAAAATAATGAAATAATGAAATAATTTGGCTTAGGAGATTAAAGTTCCATGCGAGACTCGATATTTTTGTTTCATCGTGGATTTGCAACTTAAGAGTTGCATTGAATCGTTGAACATTAGAGTGCAGTGGACTTGTGAGAAGACTTTTGGCACCCCTTTGTTTTTAATTTAGGAAATATCAGTGGAAATGGAAGCACAGTAGAATTTTGACTAATAGTGTGGCCCATATGGTAACGAATCGAGGTTGATACAGTCCTACGTCTTTTCTGGAGGAATGGTTCCCAGGTTTGGGCGAATTCTGACCCCTGTTTTTGGGAGGGCGACGAGCAAGCAATTTCGGAAAGCCGGTCACTTTGCAAATAGTTGCTCTCGTTTGCCAAGGCCATGAAGATTTCATGGCGATCGTTCTTCCTATTCAATGAACAGGGGGTCCTGGATGTATCGTATTGACAGAGGTCACGTGTCGCGAGTGCATCACGTGTCGCTCCTACGCGCATGGGAAACTGAAGCCGACGAGATCGGGCCAGCAGAAGTCAGACTTGCCAGCAACTTTTCATTGCAAATCTTTCCATTCTCTCTGGTTTAATACCTTCGATACAGATATCACATAAAATAAAATTTTACGGAGGAGTCGAGACGACTGCGTCAAAAATTTTAGATTTTCATCTTTGGAAATTTAATTTATGGGAAAGAAACAATTGAATTTTTTTTAAGCTTCTTAATATCCATCAGTTATCTCGAATAAGTAATTAGAGGAGATTATCTTGCAAGTTAGAGTGTAGAAGACAATTCTAGACCAATTTTTGGTGGAAGAGTCCTCGTAGAAAAATACAGCAAGTGCCAAAAATCAAATTTTTCAGGAGAGAGAAAACTTCCCAGATTTTAAATGATTTACGAAATTTGATTTCTTTTGATTCCTAAATATTCTTAAGTATAGAAATGCCCCAATAACCCAAATGCATCATAAATTATTCTACTAAACACGTGCAACATTTTCCAAAAAAAAATTTGTAATTTTGACATTTACAGTGTTTTCTACAAGAACTCTTCAGTTGTGAAATGGAGATTTGTAAATGTATTAAGCAGTGGCAGGGAAGGGTACGTGATTAATTTCGTTGTCATCGGAATTTTCATTGAATGAATCAAAAGCTGTTTATTCTTCGGAAAAGGTGCCGAGCAAAGAATAATGGCCGGAAGGGCGTGGAATCGAAGCGACTATTATGCGTTCAGCGAATAAAACCGTGCGCACCGATCGTCGACATTTTCAAAGGCAACGCTCGTGCACGGGGCAGCGACGAATAAATATTGTTCTTTGCCAAAACCACGTGGGCACACGGCCGATTCATATCCGGGGATGACGGGGTGCGATACAAACAACTGCTGCATACAGTGTGCTCCTGTTCCGATTGTTTTCCGCCCCGGCGATGTAACCTTTTCCACGATCCGCGAAATCGCAATCAAAATCATTCTCGAGAATGAAAAATTGATTTCCATTGGTGCCCACATCGCGTTCAGCTAACGAGTTAACGACACTTCCAATAGATTCTGAATTTTTTAACGAAGACACTCCTTTCTTTTAAATTTATCCCCTGCTATTGTTAGCAAATATTTTTAATTCCAATTACCTATCATTCGTCCATATACTCATTTTACAAAGGGATAGTCCAAAAATTTTATTCTGAATTTTAAAAACTCATCCCCAAAACCTCAGCTGTGAATTAAAAATATTTCGGAAGATGTTGTTGCAACAATTCGAAGGGCTGAGAAATATTGAACGCAACTATTTTCCATTGGTGCCCACATCGCGTTGAGCTAACGAATTACAACACTTCCAATAGATTCTGAATTTATTAACGAAGACACTCCTTTCTTTTAAATTTATCCCCTGCTATTGTTAGTAAATATTTTTAATTCTAATTACCTTCCACTCGTTCATATACTTATTTTACAAAGTGATAGCTCAAACATTTTATTCTGAATTTTAAAAACTCATCCCCTAAACCTCAGCTGTGAATTAAAAATATTTTAGAAGATGTTGTTGCAAGAATTCGGAGGGCTGAGAAATATTGAACGCAACTATTTTCCAGTGGTGCCCACATCGCGTTGAGCTAACGAATTACGACACTTCCAAAATAGATTCTGAATTTATTAACGAAGACATTCCTTTCTTTTAAATTTATCCCCCACTATTGTTAGCAAATATTTTTTATTCTAATTACCTACCACTCTTCCATACCTATACTCATTTTACAAAGTGATAGCTCAAACATTTTACTCTGAATTTTAAAAACTCATCCCCTAAACCTCAGCTGTGAATTAAAAATATTTCAGAAGATGTTGCAACAATTCGAACAGCTGAGAAATATTGAACGCCACTATTTTCCAATCGTCCAACCTACCCTTAAGACCACCCAGCAATCAACAACCGATCCCTAAAGAACCTCCACTGTTTTTATCAGCGTCCCAAGATGGACCTTCGACGCCCCCCGTCGACTCAGCCCCTTCTATCACGGAGCTTAGCAACTTCCGCGCAAAAATCCTCCGGCGAGACGATGTACAGGGTGGCGTGCAAGCGCGAAGCGAGAGAAGCTCCTCGAGGGACCGTCGATCCTCATGTGTGAAAATCAAATATCGACGGGGCCGTTCGGCAGGCGAACTTTATTCATAAATCGCGAGCGGCGAATGGTGCGGCGGTGTTTGCCGTGGCGGATATTAACTGTATCTATGCAGTGCCCACCGGGCCTCTGGATATTATGACCGTTCTCGGGGCATAATTAGTAATCCCTGGCACGTGACGCACACGTGACTGCGGCTCGCGGCGCGTACACCTTCGACCAGAAGGGTGGTTTCGCTGCCCGGCCGGCCGAGGGGGACGGGGGATGATAGTCGAATAGGAGACTCCGGGGTCGCGTGCATGCTTAAACAGTCCCACTTCATAAATATATCGGCGATTCCGTTCAATCGAGCCTGTCGTTTAGCCCGTAGAAAAGTCTCACCCCTCCACTCGGGGCTCGTTGCTTTTAAGGAATTTTTTTCGGGACCCTGCGACCATCGAGGCATTTCAATTTGTGGGGGGTGAGTTTCTAGGGATTTAAAGAATTGTAATTAACCGGATATCCCTTAAAATTGGGCAATTATTACGTTATGTTTATTGTTAGTTTGGGGAATAAAAAATGGTATTTCTTCCTTGGGTTTTTGGGATTATAGTTATAGCTTTCCTTATAAATATTCGCTTGGTATAGAGTTATTAAAAGAAGTGAGGAGTGGAAGTCTACAAGGGGTTGTTAAGAATATATATCGGCACACAACACCTCGTATGGAATAAATAACTCCATTGATAGAATATGTAAATTAGCGAACCTGTATAGCGCACATGTTGATTTTTTTAGCGGCACATTGGCCACCTTCAAACACCGTTTGCGGGCTTTGGCTCGCTTGAACGTCTTTTTACACGCCCGGTAATTCTTACTCTAACTTTGGTTGTATTAGCTATTTAGTCTCATTATTTTCCTGTACTATTGTTTGTTTATGTACGTTATGTTGTTATTTGTTCACTTTATGAATTAATCACTATAAACTAAAGGGTCTTTACCCGTGGAATTAAATAAATAAATAAATAAATAAATATCACGCTGTGCTGAAGTTCTAGCCACTTCACAGGTAAAACACTGTTTCCTCAGGAAACGCAATCTCGATGAACAAGAATGAAAGGGAAAGATTTAAAAATTCGATTACACGAACTTGTATTGGGAGGAATGAGATTCCAGGGGAAAGCACCCTCGATCGAAAAAGTATCCAAGCACCGATGTCCAAGGAAGGGATAAATCGACTACACCCTAAAAAAAGGAGCGACAATTGCGCAGGATCAACAGGCTTCGCCAAGGACCTCCAACAAATTGCAAACGATTCGCGTAGTTTATCCGTTTCCGTGGAGAATAGAGCGTGGACCGAGGCGGGCGAATTTTTACGAGCGGTTTCCTGCCACGAATTCTCTTCCCGCAGAAATATTCCCACCGCAAACCCCCGCGGGAGGGTGGCAAACGGTCATTAATTATTTATGTGCGGCAAGACGTAACGATCGCGACGCGTGTCGAGGCTTTTAGCTTCGTTCTGCGGAGGCCCGCCACCTTTGCACCTTCCGAGCATTCACGATGACTTCATTACAGCCACGCCATTTTCACGCCCCCTCACGCCCCCCGTAGCCATCAATTTAATTAAGTTCTCATCGTGGAAACAGAATTTTCCATTATACCTTTCTTGCCTTTGTGTTTTCTGCCACGACGTACCTCTTTTCCATAGAAGAATGTCGAATTATGTAGGATTCCAGTCGTTGAAAGTCTATTCCATATTAGTGGATATGGGAGGTGAGATGGAATAGTAAAATTGGGTGTTGGATGAAGAAAGTAAAGAGATGAATAATTTTTTAGAGATCACATTCTTCGATGTTGAAGGGAATGGTAGTCTAAGGCTGATAGTAGAACTACAAAGAATTAAGTAATGATACTGTTTCACCCGAATCCCCTCGATTTTGTGTCCACAGAACGGAATACTGTTCCACAGGGTGTTCGATTTAATTAACAACGACCGCGGTGTGATATCACGGATTTACAGGCACCGCGAATGATAACGATGTGTGGACAGCTTTCTGTTCTCAGGAGATGAAAAAAACGCCCACGATTATTCGTTATCGGTTTGAAAACATTAACAGATGCCCACTGGGCCATGGGATTAATGAGATATTAATAGAATCGTCCAGGAAAACCACCACCCTTCATTTTTAAATTATATTATTCTCGACTTCCAAGGGATCTCTAAAATTCTATTTTCAATATAAAATATCAGACACCTTTAACCCCTCAAAAAATACAAGCTATAAAACAAAATTCACACCCCCCAGTAAAAATTAAAGTATTAAACCATTTCGAGAATTTTAAGTGGAATCAGTCAATGTTGTATCAGACACTCTTCAATAATATTCAACTGTAATTGTTCAGGGAAGTGAAATTAGTCGATGCTAGTAAATTTTAATACACAAGGTTTTGCCAAAATTTTCAAAGCTTCATCGTTCAAAGATGGCGTGCGCAGAAAACAACCCTCGTCTTTTCGCATCGAGCGGTTCTACCCTGGTACAAGGGATCAACATGAGCTTAACGGCAGGCGCCAATATACCTAGCCACCCCCTCAACCCCCGCATACCGACCAAGCCGTCAAGCTGTGGTATTAAACGGGGCATGCGTGAGGTCCACGATGGTTGGTCACGTGTACGTTTCCAGCAACCCCTCGCGCCCCCGGCCACCCCGCAGCAGGGGGATGTGCGTACATTCTTACGATTTCCAAGGAAGTGTTGCCTCCGCCAGTGACGCCTGGGACAATTAAATCGAGCACGAGCATGGAAATATCGGGAATCAAAGGGGGTGGTCGCTACCCTTGCGAGCGTTCCAAATTTTTTCGCACGGAAGATTATTCCCTGGAGATTCTAGAGGGATCATTATCCTGAACTTTGAAGAGGCAATTTTTTTTCTGTCCTAGGATAAAAAGAGTATGTTTCGTAGAAGCTTTCCACCCACTTGGGGGTGAGTTTTTAAACGGGGTGGCTTTTTCTTCGCGAAAGTTGGTGGAAAACGAGAGACTTTGGAGTTCTCTGTTTTCCCGGAAAGGAAAGAGGAAATTCACGGCTCGCTCGAATGATTTCCTTCAAGAAGTCGCGATACCGTGGAAAACAGTGAGACGAATGGAATCCTTTTACTGCTCGCAGTTTCTTTCAAAGACGAGGACCCGGGCGAGCGCGATTCCTCGACGGAGGCGCCGTTCCGATCGAGTCATGAATATTCTAAAGCGAATTCGCAGCAATATTGAAATCGGGGATAATAAAAAATTCCACTTCGGTTACGCGGCGATCTATTTGCAATCCTTTCAAGAAACGGATCAATCCAGCCAAGGATATTTCAGAATAATCCGCTCGTTCCCCGGATTAATCCATCGTGCGCGAGAAACCGTTCGGCTTCTCCGCCAGGGATTCTCGCTTCTCGTTGCGTTTTTTCGCAATTAATATTTCGTATTTAATATCCCCAGCGTTTCCATTATCCTCTTCGATGGTATTACGAATTCGTCGTGCTGCTCCTTTTGCAGCGCGAGGATTCGTACGCGCTCGCTGCTCGCGGAAACGAAACGTTACGGTTTCGAGCTCGAGTCGAACGAACCTGTTCCCCCGTTTTAATCTTCCGATATCGCGAGAGAAACGCTAAACGCCTGGAACAAGCTGGCGAGACACGTCTTGTTAGTTATTTAGAACGGGACGACGACCGATGCTTAAAGTCTGCCGGGGGTGGAAGGGGCTCTTTCATCCCTTCGAGTGTTCTGTAAGATTTAATTAAAAATCGTGGGGGAAAATGGCGCACAAAGGGCACGCAGTGCTCCTCCTACGCGTTATATAAAATTCCTAGTATATTACATTAATGCCATATTTAAGAGTAATTTATACTAAATTAGGCACTCGTCTGTTCCTGGTTTTTTGGTTAAAAAAAATCGAAAAATTCAATAACCTGAGTTATAATCTTTTCAATTAAATCTAATATTCCATAGACACCATGGATCCTTCAAATTAGAAAAATTGAAAAAGTAGTATTTTTCAAAGTACCTACTTAATGTTTTTTAAACGTCACAATTAATATCGCAAGATCCATGGACGTTAGATTCCACCCCTTCGACGTTCACTTCCATTATCGTCTGAATTATCTCGAAACAGGTACCGGTGCTCCTCGGTGAATGGCGAAATATTTTCGCGGGGAATATTCCCTTTCGATCCCTGGGCTCTAGCCTGTGCTCTGTAGCATTGTATAAAGCGCAAGCCTCGTCCTGTAGTAGGAGCCTCCCTGCTCCTCCTCACCGCACTATTGACGGGAGTTTTAATAAAAGTACCCCCACCAGGAAAGCTAAACGTCGCAGTGGAAGGACCCGGTGAACGTGGAGCCAAGAAGATATTGGGTAAAGCAAAGATCGTAAGGACACTTACAGACATCAGGGCTGGGGCGAAATTTCGGAGAGGAGATTCGGACCACCGACGTCGCGCAAAGTAATCGTAATTCTCGCCGTGAGAATAACAAAGGCAAAACGGGGTGGCCGTGTGCGCGACGAATCAAAAGCAACGAACATAAATTTCTGTGGAAAATTTCAAAGACTTCTTTGACACCTTTATAAAATTCTAAACACTTATAGATATGCTGTACATGTTTTGTAAATCACATGGGCCTCAAAAATGGGCCCAGGTGGCCAACGTTCTGGGACACCCTGAGTATATAACAAAATTATAAATAAATCTACTCACGTGTGATATAAAAATGATGGAAATCAATAAAAATATAGTGTTTGGATAAAATTATAATTTTTGGGGGGAAATGGGACCCTTCTGGGCAGAGGCCACTGTACATTAATTTTCTAGAATTATTAAGTAATTAATTTACTATCTACAACCCCTTCTTTAGTTCCAAATGTTTCCCTTTTCTCTCGTGCAGATGAAAATCAATAAAGATATAGTGTTTGGATAAAATTATAATTTTTCTTGGAAAATGGGACCCTTCTGGGTAGAGGCGACTGTACATTAATTTTCTAGAATTATTAAGTAATTAATTTACGATCTACAACCCCCTTCTTTCGTTCCAAATGTTTCCCTTTTCTCTCGTGCAGATGAAAATCAATAAAGATATAGTGTTTAGATAAAATGATATTTTTTTTTTTGAAAATGGGACCCTTCTGGGCAGAGGCGACTGTACATTAATCTTCTAGAATTATTAAGTAATTAATTTACGATCTACAACCCCTTTCTTTCGTTCAAAATAATTCCCTTTTCTCTCGTGTAGATGAAAATCAATAAAAATATAGTGTTTGGATAAAATTATAATTTTTCTTGGAAAATGAGGCCCTTCTGGATAGGGGCCACTGTACATTAAGCTTCTAGAATTATTAAGTAATTAATTTACGATCTACAACCCCCTTCTTTCGTTCCAAATGTTTCCCTTTTCTCTCGTGCAGATGAAAATCAATAAAGATATAGTGTTTGGATAATATTATAATTTTTTTTTGAAGATGGGACCTTTCTGGACAGGGGCCACTGTACATTAATCTTCTAGAATTATTAAGTAATTAATTTACAATCTACAACCCCCTTCTTTCGTTCCAAATGTTTCCCTTTTCTCTCGCGCAGAAGATTTTTCGAGCTCCAGCTACACTAATTTGGTACAAACGACCGATTCCTCGAGGCCCACGCGTCCCGCCACGATCAAGTGGCCCCGTGCCACTGGATCACGATCGAGCGCCCATCGAGCAACCATTTCGTAGCGCAAATAGGAGTAACAGAGGGATTAAAACAGTTTGTGGTCAAACACAGAAGGTTGCCGCACGGTGAATGGTAGAAACGATGGCTCAACTCGTGCGAGGAAGTGCACCATGCGTATTGTACGGGATCCACGGGAACCGGGGCTCGTCTTTCTATGGGACCGGCGATGCGTCATAATGGTCGGAGTGTATTGAAAGGGTGATTCGCCACCTTATATTCCGCGGCATCAGAGCGTGATCTGGGGAGGATTCGGGGATCAGAGGCGTCACGGGAATTAATTTTTCAAGATCTCGGTAACGGTCTGTTCTGGACTCTCGATGGACCGACTGTCTACCAGCGGATGCGCTGTTTAGTGTTCGCTAGAAACACTAAATCCTCTTTCATCCATCAATTTGGGAAATTAGATAATATTTGTGGAAGATTAAAGAGGAATTTGCTATGGTTGTGTTTTTCAAAATAGGAGCTAGGTATTTAGATTTTATATCTCTCTTTGCTGAATTGTACTGTTCGATGCAACAACGGTCTCAGGAAAAGGGCTCAGATCATTTTTGCATAAAACACATACTTAGATTCCTCGAAATTTCATTGGCGTATCTTTAAAATTGACAGAACTACTTAGGGTAAATTTTGTGAATCGATGTCGACCAACTGACCCTAAAATCTAAATTGTATTTATGCTAAAGATACATCAACCTGAACATAACACGATCTATGATTATTTTCGTGATTATATTTTTTCAATATTCTATATTTTTCCCAAATATTAAATACACAAAAAAAATAATGGAAAACAAACAACTTTTTCTACATTTCTCCATGTTATGCGAGGGCCTGAGAGTGATTAATTTCAGTGATTAATTGATTACATAATTCTGATTCTAATAAAGCAACTAGGGTACAGGCACCACTTTCAGAAAAATATGAAAAATAAGGTTTCTAGAAGTGACGATTTGTTCAAAAGAACTGCACTTTGTTCAAAAGATATTCACTTCTAAAACCCTTATTTTTCATGTTTTTCTGAAAGTGGTCGACTACTGGTGCCTTTACCCTACAAAGGGGATATCAAATTTGAAAATATTATACACAGTTGTCCAACTTCGCCATGAATAAAAAATATCCAACTTCCTAACATTTACAGCTACTTTCCTCAAAACTGATTTTGGGGACCAAGGCCCTTCTTGCTTCCAACAGTACCTATAATTATAAATCCAGTGACTACAAAAATTTGTAGTTGTTGTGGGTGTTCCGTGTCTTTTAGAAGGACCCGCGATGACCTGATCCATGGTGGCGAACCAGTGGTTGCCGGAAGATTGTCCGACGGTATCTACGAGTCAATAAATCAAACTCTTTCAGGGTCTTTAAAAGCCCCCGGCTGAAAAGTATCGTTGTGGACACAGCTGACAGGCCTCAGCGATTACCCTCGCTGGATTTGACACGCTATTACATACGCCAAGTTCACGTGTTTGCTTAACTATCGATTAAGCCTGCCCGTTCCTCCGAGCCCGACAAACTAATCACAGGTGTTTCGGTTTGTTTTTTGGCTCTCGCAGGTTGATCGAGCCCTTTAGTGTAACGACACAGGAGGCTCTGTTTAACTACATCTCTCCTACATTTTCCACTTGTTCCTCCAAATAACACTTGCACCCAACTCCTATCTCTCCTACAACATCTCCAAACTGAAACCTAGGCTCTCGCAAACTTCTCGAGCTTCCACCCCTTCAACCCTCAGCCCTCTAAATAATTCCTCCACCCCCGATGCGAACATCTAGAATTATTTCTCACATCAAAAAAGCTTTGACCAATCGAACCATATTCAGTTTTCCACCCAAGGAAACTATTTCTAAATTTTCTTCAAACTCCCCGAATCTTTCCGAGGCCCCTAATCGCCCGCAAGCCTAAATCCGCGATTAGTCCGCGACTAGCTTGGCGAAAAAAATCGGTCGTTCAATAATTCCGGCTCGCCGCGGGCAAAGGTCGCGGGAGGAAAGTCCGCGAGTGGTTTGAGAACCTCCGTGGAATATTTTCAAGGCGCATGCCTGCTCCTCGAGGGGTGGAATACGAGGAGAGCCGAGGGCGGAGCTGGCGAGCACCCGCATGGCTTCGCCTCTCGTATACCTACCCTCTCTCGTCGCCTCCTCGAACAATAACCTTTAACCTTATCTTACTTAGGCGTTAACTTCGGCCGAACTTCCAGATACAGGTAAAGTTCATTCGACTTTAATGTTTCGCCGCGGATTAACAACCCTCCCCCCTCCTCGCCGCCCCCTCGCCAGGGTATTTATTCATCGCCGCGCGTGTAGCCTGTGCTGGGATGTGGGACGTACCTCTGTTCCATCTTGTCGAAGGGAAATTCCACGGTGCCGGTTGTGTTAACGCCATGGAACTGGCTATCGGTAGCGACGGCACGAGTTTCTTGAGACTTTTCGAACATAGTTTCTGAGGCTGGGGGGTGTGCGAGGTATAGTCGCGAGAGACTCCGAAGTGGATACGTTTCTAGTGAGGAGTACTGCTTTCAGTTTCCTGGGTACACATGTGAATTTCTGATATATTCTGTTGGGGGTTGATTGGTGGTTGTAAGTGCTCTTGTAGGATTCGAGATTCTATGTAGGTTGATCGTGGGGTAGATGCACCATTTGTGGCCACTTTAAGGATTTCAGTGATTTTCATTGTAATTATGTTTAAAATTGTACTTCAAATCAGGAAACTAAACGCTTTACTAAATTTTACACTATCTTTACTATTAATGTCTAAGTTACGGTACATCTACCCTACTGTTACTTGCTTCTATCGCTGCGTATCGGCTTGTATTGAAGTAGGAAGTCGATGATAGAGGGTGGGTAGAGATATAATATCGGGGCTCCGCGTAATCTTCTTTTTTTTAAATAAAAATACGAGTTTGGGTATCCTGCTCACAATTTCCGCAGAGGTCCGAGAAATGGGTGATTCTTTAGGAATTTTTTGCACAAAAACGGTTCGATAAATTAATTTGAGGTTTGCCAGGCTGGTTTATTGTATCTTGAACTATTTTGATGAATTTTTGTGTGACTGTGAAAAATAATCGGGTGGCCCTGGTGTTGACGAAAAGTATTGTAGGGGTTGGTTATCCGAAACACAAAAAGGGAAAGAGATTCTTAAATTATATGAATGTGGCTATGGGTGGTGGTAGATTTATCGCTGTATGTGTTAATATTGGTCCTTTTTTATTTAAAGAAGCTTCCTCGATTTTGAGGTAAAATCTTTCTAGGCTCAAATCATTTTTAAACTTTTTTTTATTTTTCTTAATGCATCTACTACCACCCATAACCACATTCATATAATTTAAGAATCTCTTTTCCTTTTGCAAATCCACTTTAAGAGTGTACTTCACCTTGTAGGCCTAAAGTAATGGGTTTTTAATTTTGTTTTCTCAGGAATTTTTTCAGTGAAATATCAGGATCTTTTTAGAAGTTACGCAGCATTTTAGCTTTATTTTCATACATTTTGTATTACTTAAAGTTTTCAAATTGTGGAGTTGTACAACATTGTGTGCCGGCATATCTTGTAAGCTGAAGAAAAAAATTCGTATTTCAACTTTAAGAAAAAAATATATTTCCTACGATGTAGCGCATTATTTTTATTATATTGTAATTTATTGAAGTTTTATAGGTCTACACAGTTGTTCTTTTTCGATTAAAAAAATTCTTTACAAAGCCGTGATTTCCTTACTTTTTATAATTACTTAGTCCGTCAAAAGGCAATCTATTTCTGTTCAAGTAGACAGAAGAATTTTTCATTTTTCACGTTCCTGTCGATTTTGGTGCTAAGTACCAGCTGACAGGACTCAATGGTAGACAACGTTGTATAACACCGCCATATCAAAACTTTAAGTAATAAATAATACACGAAAATAATGTTAAAATGTTGCTTAAAATCTCCCCAAAATATCCATTTATTTCACCAAAAAATTACCTAAGAAAACAAATTCTAAATTTTCCCATATTCTTGAAGGCCCACGCGGTGATGTACCCCCTTAAGACTTCCCCTCCCATTTTAAATACTCTCAGCTTGAATTCCCAGTTTCCCAAGTAGCCAATCCACCAGTGTCTCCCACAATAATCAACCCAAAGTCTACATAAAATAAATTCCAACTGACCAACTCGAACCAAAGGAACAAGTGTGAATGGAATCAAAACTTCCCTCCGGCTAATTCAAAGACGAAACGAATACAGCTTGATGGGTTTCGACGCGAGCCGATCCAACGACCCAGTAAACCGATCAGTCTGCTTAATGTGATTTAAACGTCACCCTAACGAGATCAAGCGCCCTCCCCCAGCGCCGGCCGTCGCAAGCCCGATACGCTATAGAGGGTGCAAACGATTAATCCGTGACTTTTCGTTCCTGGATGGAAGGTCCCCTGGATCCTTGGCCACGGTTAGAAACGAGACGAGGGTCCCAGCTGTCGACGGGGCAGCGGCTGCACGTACAATATCGCCGTCGTGGCTTTCGGGGGATCCAAGATGACGGCCCTTCCGTCCGCGTTATGCCTCGGGGTTACCTCCTGGCGTCAGCTTGCAAGGGAACCGAGACCTCGCAAAAACTGTCCCTTCGATTATTGGCGCGACCGCGGCACGTTGTTGCTCCAATGCAGTCCGAGGGAAAGATTGCACCGATGAGCTGATTTAGGGTTGCAGTTCGAGTAGCTTCGTTTCTTGGTAGGGGTTGAAAATCGTTTGGATGATATTCCAGTTGCTTTTCTATCTCGTAGAACTCGGAATCATCGATTCGTTGAAAGAATATACTAATTTCTCGGTGATTAACTATTTACTTAAGGTTTAACACAGTGGCTAACTTGAGGGGTCGTTTTTAAATTACGTAACGACTTTTAGGGGTTGCGAATTTCTTACGTTTTCTTACAAGGGGAGGAGAGGGAGTGAGGGATTTTTTTAACTTAATATTCAATATTAAACCTTTAAAGAAAATTTAATAACAAAAAAATGCGATATAAAAAATATTACGTAAAGGGGTGGAGGGAGTTGGAATATAAAATATCAAGAATTCTTATTCTTGAGAAGGGAGAGGGTAAGAAATCGTCAATATTACTCTTACGAAATTTAAGAACCGCCTCTAGATTAATCTTGTTTATTCAACAATCGTTGCTTTCTGAATATGATTCTGATTTAGTAATTCTATTGGGAAACCAAGAATTTCGATACGCCAACTAGTGACAGAAAATCAAACTACTGTGAGTAGGCCGAAATCCGTCCAAGTCCATACGATTATCAGTGTTTATATAGACATTTTGTGGAAAACGAGTGTTTTCAAATTTTTTGAACAATAAATTTTTACTTCTTCGATTAATAAATACTTATTCGGAATGTTTGGAGGAACCCGGGCCTACTTGCAATAGTTTGCCAACTTCCCACCGCAGCGCTGAAATCTAAGCCACGCCTCCACTTGGTTTCCCAATATAGAGTGTGATGATTATTAATGCTGAAGGTGATGAATTGTGGGATTCGATTGGGACATCCGACCTCTCCTAGGTCCTCGAGTTTCACGAATTGGAAGCTCGTCGCTATCGCAGGATCCTCTCAATAAATCCACCCCCTCAACAAACCCACGTTGGATCACATTCTTTTATTTTTAGCTTACGAACCTTACCTCTAGATTTACATAAAATATAATTAATCGATACAACTGCGTACAGTATACTCGTGATGCCGAGAAAAATATATTGCACGTATGCTAAATCTTTTTCACGCTTTGCCGTTCGTGGGGAGGCGAATGTGCCTGTCGCCGCGGAGCCCAAATTGTCCGCGAGATCTCCCTTAAAGACGGTGTGGGGAAAAAAATGCATTTCCGTCGTGCTAAGCTCTCTCTCTCCCTTTCCCCGCGGAGGGCAAGTGCCCCTTAAAAACAGAATCGTCCCCGGAACGAAAGACGATTCTCCTCCATGAAAGACAATCTCGAGCGTTGCGATTTCTCTGAATCTCCGAAACGCGCGTATCCTCTTCGCCGTTTATATCGAATTAAAAATACACAGGGTGTCCTGGAAGCGACCACACTTCGGGAGCTCGTTCTACAAACACTGAGAGCGAAGAGAGGCTCTAAGGTCCTACTCTGAAAAAACGCTTCTACTCCTCAGCTACGAACGCTTCTTCCTGGGCGGCAGAGATTTCTCGAACACCCCCGTATGTTCTTCCAGTAAAGCCTAGCTTCAACGGCGCTCGCGGTTCCATTTAAAATCAAGCTACTGGCTACGCAATTTCATTCGTAACAAATATATATATATATGTATATCTTCCTTTGAATAAAACAATTTCATTCACAAATTGCAAAACGTCACGTCTCCGTCAAAGGCGACATCGCTATTACCAAAGTCCAAGTCAGCGATTAAACCCTCTGTCCATAGAAAACTGTACACTCCCTCGTTTCCTCGACGAGTAGAAAACGACCGACCCCGTTCAGGGGTGGCCACCCAACTTGCTTCGATAAATGCAGAAAATACCACTCGGAAACGAACGACAGAAGATCGTCGGTGATCGCTTTCGATATGAAAAAGATTCGGGCTCGGATCCACTCTGGATCACTCCCCCCTGAATATCAACGTACAGCCTCCGTCGAACTGCGAGTCCCGCCACGGGCACTCGCCGCATGAAAATATACACGGCTATCCACGTTATTTACACGCGTAACAATAAATTAATTGCGTCACGGAAAGTACTAAACGGCGTCTACGCGGGAACGTATTTCCTGGAGAACGGAGTCGCGAAATTCCGTGCTCCCGGATACTCGCGGTTCCTTATCTACCGTTGATCGACACACAGTTAATACAATCGCAAGTACGTTTATCTGTAAAATCCTGGTGTTTCGACAGGGAAACGTATTAACAGGTAGAACGCTACGCCCTTCGTCGTTAAGTCAGTGGGGGAAAACGATAAGCTGATCGTCGGACAATTACGTACTCGCTTGTGGAATAAAAAGAAGTACAAGAACCGGGGCTGATCCCGTGGCAAAAACTAGGCAAGCACCTGTAGCCACGAGAAGCAGGATCCCTTTAATAAGATTCCACCGTGGTTCCGTTTCAATTCTGAGAAGTGAAAGCCCACCCGTCGTGTTAATATTCTCGAGTATCCTCAAAGGACACCAGGCAAGGTTCTCGCCTTTCGAGGATGTGTCTCTTCAAACGCGCGTTATTCACTGCTTGGGGAATTCTCACGCGCAGCCGTAACGAGGTCTGTGGGCATCGTAAAAAGGGGAGGACTCTTTTAATTAAGGAACGTGGAGAAATATTTCGATACGGAAGGCGGTGCAAAAGTGATCGTTCCTTTTCAAGGTGGAGAATTAGATGTGCGTGTGGTCTGGGAATAAAGCGGATGCTTTGGCTTGAATTGGGTTTAAGGGAGGCTTGGGGTATGTGTAAATTAAATGTGGGGACACTGTAGGTGGGGTTTGAGTTAGATTTACGAGGCTGGGGTAGTTCTGGGTTCAACTTGCACCGCAGTGTCTGTCAAGAAATTCTAGAATTCAGAGTTCACTCCCTATACTTATATCCGAAGATTATCGAGCATTTCATTTATGAAGGTTACAGCTACGCTGTCTAAAAAAAGAGGGAAGAGAGAAAGAATTATACCTAGTTACGGCTGCGTGCATCGAACCACCAATTCGGAACAGTGATGCCAGAACGAGGACGGGAGCGCTCGAGAATCTCCCCCACCTCGCACGCACACTACGCCGGACCTGCGTGTCCTGCGTGTCCCACGGAGCCTCCGGCGTAGTGTGCATGCGAGGTGGGAGGAATTCTCGAGCGCTCCCAACCTCATTCTGGGATCACTGATTCCGAATCCCTCGCTCCGCTAATATCCTTAGGAACTTCGTTAGCTAATCAATTCTTCATCGTCACAATATCATCTGATAAGGCAAACGAGCCTCCTCCTAGCATCCCGCAAATTTCCTACCCCCTCGATCGAAAGTGATCGACTGCCCACCGAGCACAACTAACGATCAACCTACCAACGAAAGAAGAAAGCTCGTACGATCCGCGACCATCGGCAGGGAGCTACGGAGCCCACAGAGGCAGCCTGCGGCTACCTCGTCCGCGGGTTCACATCGAAAGCTCGCGAATTGCCGCGTACGACCTACGAGAACAGCAGAAGAAACCGAGGCAGAGGTTTAGACGGAGCTAGTCTTCGGCAAGGGCTTGGCCTTCAGCTCCCGGCGTTGCTCGTGGAACTCCTGGAAGCAGGGCACGATGCAGAGGTTGATCTGGCACTCCGGACAGTGGTACTTCGTCTTCCTCCGCAGTATCCTGCCGTGGGCGTCTATGGTGTTCCAACAGTGGTTGCAGCCGAGCGCGGGTCCCGCTCTGAGGACGGGACAGTGGCCAAGGCGTTGATCCCCGGCGGTGTCTCGAGGCTCTCTGCTCGTGGTCTGCGACAAAGTGGACCCGAATTGGTTAACAGAAGCTCCAGTGACTAGTAAGAGAAGATCCCCAAGCCGGAAATTCCAAAAGCTATAAAACCTTGGGGATATGTAGAGGATATATAGGTATATATTACTCGATTCTTTTGCTGAAATCGCTGCTTCATAATTTTTATACGTTCCGACTTGCGGATCTTCCCTTGCAAGTTGCCTCCCCTAGGTGTCCAGATTCTTACTTGTGGCGACGACGAGCTACGTCTGAGCTCTGTGGTCTTTATCCTCAGTCCGGAGGTGGATCCGGCGGCCTCGGCGGCGGGAGTGGCGGGTTCGTCGCAGATCTCCACCTCGGTTTTAATGATAGGCGCTGGCTCCACGACGATCGATGGGCTGGTGGTTCTTCCGGGCAACTCGGGGTTCGAGTGCTGCCTGTGGATCCAGTAGTTCCCGCTGGTCGACTGCTGCTGACTAGACAGTAGGGGGTGCGAGTGCTGCTTTATCAGATAGGATGGCTGGGGCACGGTCAACAGGTTCGAGGTGGTCACCGTCAACAGACTCGGCTGTGGCGGCGACGACGAGGACATCCGGGACTCGTCGAAGCTCCTGGACGTCTGCGGCAGCTTGAGCGTTGGCGTCGCCACGTGGATCGGCGACGGGACGATGTGCGGGGAGGAGGTCTCGCTGTCCGGGGACAAGTGGTTCGGCTCCTTCTTCACGCGGGGCTGGCGCATCAGGAGGCGACACCTCTTCGCGGCTATCGGCTTGCAGACCACTGAAAGGGAAGAGTGTAAGTCAGTAAGAGAACTAAATTGGGTGTCTCTGAAGAATTGGGCTTTCCTTTGGAGACTTAAACGGGGGGATGAGTGAATGCTTGGGGTGGGAATGCTTCATTTCGGTGAAGTTATTATAAATACAGCTGAGATGAATTTACAATTTTGTGCGTGGTTAATATGCTGGCACAGATTAGGACGCGTTTTCTCAGATTCTTTTTACGTGATCGTTTACAAAAATAAAGATTCTAAGAAGACGACTGTGTTTCGTGTAATATTAAGTCCAGCTAGGGACAAGATTTAATCGATTCTTTCTTCACGTTATTTATTAAAGACGTTATACATAACACTGACACATTAAACTCGATCCTCTGCATATAAAATTCGTATCGATTAAACTAGTTTCCTCTTGTTTCAACCCTGCCACGACACGTCCGCTCGAGGGTGAAATATTACGCTCAAGAGTGTATACATTACGATCAACATTTCTTCATTTAACATCCTATATTCATCTATCGTTTTTGTACAATGTAAAAAAGAAAAGAAACAATGGAATGCACTCGACGTACGAATAATAATTGCTCTCGTTGAAGTAATTATTGGATAATCGTAACCGATAACACGAATCGAGTGCCTCTTATTAAATAAGATCTATTCAGTATCGTTTACCATAGTTTCCGTGAGTAAAGTTCAGAAAGCTCGTGTGCCTCGATCTCGTGACGAGATTTTACAATTCGCTCGCGAGTACTCGCGACTTCGATGGATCGAAATAATGGCAGGAAGACATAATAAATTAGAAGTTGATACTCTCGCCGGCGTACTCGGCCGTTAAGTACGAATTATAAATTACGGAGTTCGACGAGTCTCCACTTTAACGCAGCTACATGAAACTCTGAAGTAACTAAATAATGATTAATTGCACGAATAGAAAGTTAAGATCGAAAAGGGGTGTTTGAAACGATCGTTGGTATTTACAACGTTATTAAAATTCATTGCGCCTACTAGAATGCTAAACAAGACACACCCCTTTCAATTAATCCTAGAACTATAATTATTTATCAATCTCCGCTGTTCCACGCATCGACGGAACGCTTTTTAATCGCTAAATTTCTCCGCTACCAAAATGAGAATATAAAATCGCTTGATAAGTACTCCCGCGGACGAACTGAACCGAAACTTTCTGTCCACCGCGGTAAAATAGTTTCGAGAAAGGATTGATTGGAAGAAATTTAAAAAAATAGCTCCACGATAATCGATCGTTGCTTCTCAATACATGCATTACTGTCTTACTTTTTATATTGCAGTGACGTAGACATACATGTAACGAAAATCGACATGTAAATATTTGGAGAAAAAATTGTTCCCGCGTGCTGCACTGAATTAGTGCATAAATATAAAAAATTACCAAATTATATCCTGCTGCTTACATGCTACATCTTTAACCGATTCCAAGAACCGTAGAAACAATGCGGGTGAATCGGCGACGAAGGGGTCGAAATATAAGAAAAAGGAAAGAAAAGATTCAAAGAGACAAGTAAGAAAATCAAAATAATTCCCAATCAAATATTAAAACAAAATTCCACGATTTCCACCGACGTGAATTTGCGCGCTACTTGTACCCTGTAACCTGTTCCATACCCCAAAAACGTGGGCCTACATTCAAAACCGTATTCAGCACGTCGAAATAATAAAATTCATATTTATATACGAATATATACGAATACGTTTATACGTGTATAAAGAAAAATAATCGAAGGATTCGAACGTCCTACTCTAATCAAAAGAACGGTCTAAAATGACCGAGAGTACATTACAAGAGTCTATATATAGTCAACAAAATTCAGACTGTAAAAATACAAATGCAATCTGTTTTGCGTGTTAAATTCGCCTGATGCCACACGTTTACGGTACACCATAGTAGAATTTTCTACGTGGAATCGAATACTTTTAACGAATATTAAACCAAACCGATGCCTGCAGACGATATTCTATGCAGCTTGCGAGTTCATTGAACGATCAATGGTAATACATGTATTGGCGAAATGTCCCTTTCCCTTCCTTCTTCGTAGATAAATCGTTAGTTTCGTAGGATGCGTTTAACTGTGTGCAAATACACATGATATATTTCTCTAACTAATAATTTCGTATCAGCTACTTTGTATTCGCTATGTACAAAAGTTTATACGAGCCGTAGTTATAGGCTGAACTCGGGCGAAGCAAAATAGTCTCACTATTCCGCGATGGCCCTTCGCGACCGCGAGGGGCCGTTACATATTGCACCAACACTAGGGTACGTCGAAGTCCTCGTGAGAATCGTTCGCGCGTCGACAGGGCGATAGAATGGTTCGCTTAAAACGAAAATGGTCGATACAGCTTCGCCTATAAATATCTGAAATCACAAACAAGCGAGTTTATACGCGTCTGTCCAACGATCGCCACTGTACTATCGCTTCGCGACGATTCAGATTTCGAACGATACGTTTAAACTAAAGGAACCTGTTTCAGAACTTGCTCTACCGTCCGCCGGACACTTCCGGCGGTGGACGATGGGCGGCCAACGCGAACGCGTCGTCGTGCCGTGGCAACCGAGACTCGTTAACTTACAATTTCGTGGACACTGAAGTTTCTGATTAAAATTAAGATTATCCTTTAAAATAACCCGGGTGGATGCTCCTTGTCTGAGAAAAGACGAATGGAAAGTGGAGAAAGTTAAGCTTTAGAGGGCTGGGATTTTTTCATTGAAATTGTAAATTTGATTTACGTAAAATTTATGCGTATATATCACCAAAATGACCGGAAAACTGGGGCGTCCGGAGAATTTTTCCCGGGGAGGGGCAACTTTGGGAAGATTGTAAAGAAAAATGTACCCCTCTTGCCTTTTTTAACCCATTCTATAGTCCCAATTTAATTAATAATTTAAAACCGAAATTTAAGAATATACTCTTTTTAGTATAAACTTAATAAAGATCAGTTTTGAAAAATTAGCGATTTTTCTCAAAAGCCAGGGGGGTAACTGCCCCCTTTGCCCCTCCCCCTGCGGATGCTTATGCCAGCAGAGTATCCAAATTCTTAGGTAGCCACTATAGTGGCCAACCCGGCCCTCTAAAAGTTAAAGAGTTCCAACTTACAAGGAGAGTATTTTAGGTGTCCGCCTCCGATGATTTTGATTTTTGGATATGTTATAAAGGACCGAAAAATAAGAAATACGTGTTTTTTTATTTTTCCCCGTTTTCATATTTGGGGGGTGAAAAGTGGGTTCAAAGTTAGGGTTGAAAAATCATTTTTGTGGAATATCTCGAGAACTATTAGAGATAAGGGAATAGTGTGAATGGACGAATTTTGTGTCTTTGAATGCGAAATATGACTGACTCACCAGATTTTCAAAAAGTCTACACAAATGATTTTTCAACCGTAACTTTGAACCCACTTTTCACCCCCCAAATATGAAAACGGGGAAAAATAAAAAAACACGTATTTCTTATTTTTCGGTCCCCTATAACATATCTAAAAATCAAAATGATCGGAGGCGGACACCTAAAACACTCCCCTTGTTAGACACAACGTGTTCGGTTACATAGTGTACCCTAATATAAAAAATCGCTGCAATGTACAAAGTGTGTGTACCGATCTTCCCTCTCTCCCTCTAAATCCCCCGTTACCCCAAGCTTTTGCGCACGAGCGTACCAGCTAGGCAGAAGAAAAAGGATATCTAAAACCGGATCTCTCTGTTTTACATTTAAACGACGGATCCCTAATCCCCCCCGGTGGTTGTTCATATTAATCCGCGCCGCCGGTGAATTCGGTTTCACGGTGCACGTAGACGTCTAATACTTTTCAAGCTCGTCTATACAAGTGGCCATGGTGGCCACGTCGTGGCTGGCTCACATTGCGTTGTAATTAACGCCGTGCAGATTGATTGGCATCGTGGTGCTGGGCAACGCGTAGTCCGTGTGCCTGCTGTCGATATAACCGCTGAGCATCGTGTGAGGGCTGTGGGTGGTCAGCATGGTATGCGTGCTGTGGGTATTGTGTGTACTGTGCGGTATGGTGGGGGGTCCCATCGGCGTTGGGCTCTGCGAGTTGACCGGCTGCGCGGCCGGTGCCGGCGGCGGCGAGGAATTCACTTCCTGCTTCACCCTTGACTTCAAGCTCGGCCGGTTGACCGGGTAACCCCGTTTCCTGTACTCCAGCCACAGCGTTCGATTGTTCACGCCGAACATCTTCGCCGCCCTGCAGAACCCTACGCCGCCGAACCGCACCGCGTCCAGAGCTCTGATGAAGTTCTCGTCCGACTGGGGATTGGTGGATCGTTTCCTCCTGATCGCCGTCTGGGGGCTGGCGCACGGGGTCTGGCAGTTGCTGGGGCACTGTGCCGACGGCGTGGGCCCGCTGGACGACGAGTGCTGCAACGTCCCGTGCGAGGAGTTCTGGTAACTGGTCAGGGCGCAACTGGAACCAGTCGTGCTGGTACCAGTGTACTGATCGCTGATGGTCGAGGAGGCTGTTATTTCGGGCGTGGTAAAAGCTGATGACGCTTGGATCGACAGATTCGTTTGACACGAGGACAGAGCGAAACGTGGATATGTGTGCTCCATAATAGTCCATTGCAATCCTGCGGAACAGACCGGTTCATCTTTGGTCAGAGCACGGGAATTACTTTTTCCACCGGCTATATAATATATACCTTTGTAAATGCTAATTAAGTGTGTCGAGCGAGTAACGTGTGACTTTAATGGAAAGGGAGCTACTTCTTAAACTGAACCAGAAGAAGAATATGAAAGATATATCAAAAGGCTCGTGTGTAGTATAACTGAGTCTGTGATCAGAAAAAATATTGTGTACGTATATAGTTGAGCGTATTAGCAAGAATAGTGGCTCTGTTGTGATCGATATATGGAGTGGCTGTTCCCCGGTAATTGGCTCGCTTGGGAAACCGAATCGTAGAGTCAAGAAGAAGTAAATTCTCTATTTAATTCGAATGTAACGTGACGCTTCGCACGCTAGTTGTGTGTGGAGAACGAAAACATTGCTAAGCTGTAAGCAGAAAAGTATGGAAAAAATATTCTGTGTATGTCTGCGAGAGTAATAGTATACGTATGGGAATATTAAAAAGTAGAATTGTGGCATGGCACAGATACATTTTAAAGCACATTAGTCATCTGAGATACAGAAAGAGAGTGTAAGACTTTATCGAATTAAAGGACAGATCAAGGCACACATACACGCTCAACAATGTTAAAGGCCCGATATTACTGTCCTCTAAAGAACATTATACATTGTGTGCTATGTATCTGTGTACCATGGTGAATTTCATGAATGAAGAATAGCCGTAAAAATTTGTCACAACTAAATTTTCATTGTCTTCCCGATCTTTCGCTCTATTTTCATGTCAAACGTCTGTTGATTTTCCTTGTGCAGTACATTTAAACGCATCTGTGCCAGCATATTATGTGTGTAAGTATTGTTTGTCTGCATGCAGTTTCGATACCCACCACACTTGGTATAATTCGCACTTAACTATCGAACTACCAAGGTACTCGTGTGAAAGACAGATATCATGCATATTTAAAATCGAATTACCGCCATCTCTCTACGATAGCGAATAAGATTTCCAAGTCTGCTCGATACATATTAAAACATACAATGTTATAATCCTCATCTTCAAAACGTATCTTACACGATAAGAATCTGTTACATTTCCCGATTAACAATTACATTATGCTTATCACAACTATTTCTACCGTACGTATAATCATTGATAACGTAAGAAACTTTATCTATGCTTCAGTAGCACGGTGCACTGTTCATGCAGCGATAAAAAGAAAGAAGCAGCAACTTTGCTACAATTACAATCGATCCCTCTTATGTACATCGGAACTTGATCAAAAGGTATGAATCTTTTCTTAAAGTTATTTTACAACGCGCGTTGTAAATACCCTATCACTCTTCAGTTTATTCCAGCGACTTACATCGAGCTCTTCGAGATAATCTCGAACTAGGCGAAGACTTGAAAAAAAGTTACTTACCTTGATGCGCAGGTGGTTGCGAAGAGACTGAACTCTGCGCCACGTTCCCTCCCGATTGCTGGCTCACATCCTGTATCGAACCGTCGCTTTGCGACGGCGTCGCAGAACTATTCTCCATGTTACTCATCTAAAATAGATTGTATTATTCCAGTACCTCGACGAAATAAAGAATCCCATCGAATTAAGAGAGTCTTTTATACGTAGCCTGCGTTATATTTACAATTGATATCTGTTCCTCGTCGATACTGCCCTGAGATTCTGTACTGGTGTTCACAGGTCTCCTTAAGTTCTCCACCCCTTCTTGCGAAACTATCAATGGTTCTGGTTTTACAATATTGGTAGCGACTAAAGTAATTTCATTAATTTCTTCTGGTTTATCACCGGATCCAGATGTTGAGCCCGTCGACGATTTCCTCAACCTCTTCCCACGGATGGTCGGCGATAACGGGGACGGACTTGGCGAGCAAGAATCGCCTCGATCCCCTCCTCCAGGCTCGCTACTACCACTGGGCCACTTGGTCAAAGAAGCAGTATGCATTTCGGCGAGTCCCTTTATCTTTAAACTCTCCGCGGTCTGCGCAACGAAATAAACGAACGGTCCAGGTTAATACGATATCGTCGAGTAAAGGAACAAATTCTTCTGGCCAGCTTTCGCACGCACCTTTATGATCGACGGCAACTGATCCTGCGATATGTTCACTTCGCCGTAATACATAAAGTCGACCATGATTTTCAGATCGGAGAACTTCACATCCTTCAGTATAACGATCGGATGCTGGCAAGGATTGACGGTGAACAGCGACTGGAAGTACGTGCTGCACGCGGACAGCACGACTTTGTGCGCTTGAAGGTGCCTGCCCTCTGCGGCCAGCGTCACGTCCACCAGTGTCTCATTGTTCAGCAGATTGGAGAACACCGAAATGAAGTTTGGCTGATGATTGTTCCACCGCAAACAGAACTGCTGCATCGACATTTCAAGGCGAATTACTGTCGGAGCCTCCAACTATACCTGCGAAAAACCATCGAGCACGTTAGCCAGCGGAGAAAGATTCGCTGCGCCAGGCTTTATCCACTCCTACATACAGACGCAGCCACACGCATCGACCACATTCCCAGAACATGCACATACTGACGTCGGACGGAGAAGGTTAAAGGTCTCCACAATTAATCCACACAGTTAGTTCATCTTCCACTTATACATTGCTCCTCCATTTATCCCTCAAACGGTATCCGCGCTTCGGAGTGCATCGAAATACTACGTACTGTTCGTAGATACGGGAACGCGAGTCCCGTAAACAGAGATAGAAATAACAGCACCACGCGACTGTCGCTGGCTGTTGTCGCGGCTCCGACGCGATTCTGCTCGAACTCTAAGGTCGAATTTACGAGTCACCCCGCGATCAGGCCAGATGTCAATTCGCGAGAAAACACACCTGGCTCGAGCATCGAGTGGCCGAAATGTTTTTGCGCAGCGTCCGAGGGACGGGATGTTAAGAGGATAGAGGTCTCGCGACGTGGTTACGATCGTGCGACGCGTAAGAAATTCGGATTATCGTCGCGGGGGTGATCGCGGAAAAATCAGAGGCAAGCGGGTTCGCTCACTTTGCTCGGCTAAGGTGTCCTACTGTTTTCGGCGGCGGTTGAATTCCGGTGGGGCCACGGTGCACAGCGGTGAAACCAAGCACGTCGATGCGGCGTTTCTTTTAGGTTTTTATTAGAAAAAACAGAGCTGACTGGCCGCTGCCATTGATCCGACGAAATTTTCCACAACAGACTGAGCGGTGACGCTTGTGTAATTCACAAGTGACGTCATAGGCGAGAAATTACGAGGCTACGATGGCGGGCGACGAGCGTTCGCCGAAAATTCTTGGGGAGGGGGGAGGAGGCGCGTGTTTCCATGCACAGCGGCGAATTTCCGCGTGTAATCGGGCAAAATACTCGAGATCTTATCTCAACGTGCGTCCTTAGAAAATCTAACTTGATCAATATAGCGACGGACCGGCGGCGACATCTGGCGAGGATCTGCGAGGCTCTACGGGCGGGCTAACGGCAAACATACGTCGAAGCACACTTTGGTCCTCGGGTTATTCGTGGGTTTTTGAGAAAGGTTGGTTCACGAGGGATCCGTAGATTAATGTGTAATTGAAAGAATCCGTGGTTTATTGAAATTATACGCAAGTAATTTACTTCGTCGACAAAAATTGCATCGCGTCGTTACACTATGTGGACACGTTCGGTAATACAGTTGGAAAAATTTCCCGTTTCGTACAGCGTGACGCAGAATTGCTATTACTCGGTATAAATAAAATAAATAAGTACAAAACTGCCAGATCGTTTCGCGTCGCAAGTAACGATAGAGTGAAGACGCATCTCGCTAACTATTATCTACCAGTCGTATATACCGTGTATGCTACGAACTGTGTACACCAGATCGAGTCGGAATTTACGTCTTGCTACACAAAAACCATTTTTTGGCGCCCCTTCCTAATTTTTTTAATAAAAAAAAACCATCTTTATATAGTTTTATTATAATACATAATAAATACATATTCAGATGAAGATTTGTCGTCAGTATTTACATTTGTAGGTTGATTATCGTCACGTTCTTCCTCTTTCTCTTGAAAAGTAATCGTATTGATTTCAAGATATCGTTCTCCTTCGGTGTTTTTACGCTCGTCATTTTGCATATTTGGCTCACATTTCTTTTTAAAAAATGAATTCATTAGACTTGCAGACAATTCATTTTCTTTTGATCGATTTAGTTTTCTTTTTCTATTCTGCGCTCCTCAGTGTTTTTTTTCTCAACATTCTATGCGTAAAGAAAGTCAAAAGATTTTTATGTTTTACTTCGATTTAATTTGTAATTGATGTACTTACCTTATTATTTGAAGACTATAGTTAAATGTGTTTCACTTTACACTCGGTAAATAAATAGTATCACTAAGTAATTGCAAATAAATATTATCAACTACAAAACAAAACTTATAGCTAAATTGCAATAGACATTTACATTTACAACTTAAAACTACAAATACGTATAAGTACATGTAAGGATAAAATATTTCTCAGAGTCCACGAGTAACTTTCTCCATATCTGTACGCTCTATTCTCGGGAATACGACACGCTGAAGTGTCCTATATTATACAAAAGCGTGTTTCTTAATAAACAAAAGAGGACGGAGGAGTCCGTCTCATCGTCGCAACATTGTAGCGGGATTCATTTATTTTTCGTGACGGCGAATGATGATCATACAACGAACTAAAGCCGAGAATCCACCGGGAAACTAAACGATGCTATGCTATGCTGCGTTTCAAAAAAATTAGCTTCAATACATTCTTATGGAACCGTTTCCACCAAAAGCTAAGCTAAAACATAGCACAGTTTAACTTAGCTTCCCGATAGATTCCCGGCTTTAATCTGGTGATCTTAGAACCACAATTTACTGTAGCTAATATTCTTTCCAAAAAAAAAAAACGACGTATGATACAAGTTGCTACGGTTGCTTTCGTACTTCATCGTTTTTTATTTGTATAATAACAGAAACACTAAAAAAATAACACAGCAAAATAACTAAATTGAACAACGACTTTTTTATTCGCCGGCGCTGTATTACTATTTGTATGCGACGGTGGAGCGTGGTTCGATCGCTGTACGTACAAAATCCTCCCCACGCGTGCTCGCTATTGCAGAGGGATTCGTGAGATTCGTTTGCGGATCGTATTCGTTGTATCCCAGGCTTACCCAAAAGATTAGTAAACGATTACTAAATAAAAAGAAACGAAAGGTAAGTGGGTGTATAAATACTTAATTACGATGTACGTGTACTGAGGTATTGCATTGACAATAAATCTGAGAATCGTAGAAACGAAGTGCGCTTAGATCCATGCTCGCCTCGTATTGGGAAACCAAGAATTTTGATACGCCAACTAGTGGCAGAAAATTAAACTACTGTGAGTAGGCCGAAATCCGTCCAAGTTCATACGATTATCAGTGTTTATATAGACATTTTGTGAAAAACGAGTGTTTTTAAATTTTTTTGAACACTAAATTTTTACTTCTTCGATTAATAAATACTTATTCGGAATGTTTGGTGGGATCCGAGCCTACTTGCAATAGTTTTCCAACTTACCACCGCAGCGCTGAAATCGAAGCCACGCCTCCACTTGGTTTCCCAATACCCGAGCGTACCGAGGAACCCGAAACATCGAATTCTTTCATCGAGATCGCACGAGAAACGGTTCGAGATTTCCCGTTAACCTTCTTAACTGCGAATGGACCCTTGATTTGAGGGGGAGACGAGGGGAATTGGAGAGATGCACCGCGCGCGGCTGAGAAGCCGACAAACTGGAGGAAGGCAAAGACCGATTGTTGCCGCGAAGAGTCTCTTGTTCTCGCGCTGTCCCGCTGGACACCTTTTCAGCCGCGCGCAGTGCTTATTGCTGCGTAACAAATGTTAATTTGAACCGTCGAGATTCTCATATAACAATCTACTATCATAAATTTCGATATAGCGTTATATTTATAAATGTCTCTCCTAAACCCGCCTCCTTTCCGCGTTAATCTCCATACCGATTTACTTTCATCGCGTGGCGCTCGATTCACAGAAGAAACCTTCCCCTACGGAGGTGTTAATAATCGCGAGCACTACATGCATTGTTAGAACAACCCGAGTCACTAAAATTAACTTAAAATTAAGCACATAAGTCGCACGGTTGCAGGGAATCACAAATATAGACAAAATATATATGTATATATATATACAAAAATCGTGTCAACGGAAATGCGCTCCATATCGGATCGCGGAACCTTTCGGGACAATGAGAATGTATCGCAAATGAAACTCGGTCGAGGTGGCGCTGTGATCGCAGTGCTCTGAGCATGCGCGTGATGACGTCGTGACGTCAAACCAATCAACGCCAAGATGAGCTTGGCTTTGCGCTGGCGTTAATTGGTTCATCGTCACGGCGTCATCACGCGCATGCTCAGAACACTACGATCAGTGCGCCACCTCGACCGAGTTTCATTTGCGATATACAGTAATTCGTCGTTAGTGTCACGTTTTTACCATGCGTTATAATCACGCTCACTATCCCCACCATTTCATGGCATCCTTCAGTCGAGAGTGAGAGAATCCGATATATGCGAGACAGAACAAAAGAGACGACGCGAAGTTGTCGTCGGCACGAAATAGTATCCGCATCGCGTTAGTATCACGCTGCCAGCCCCGATCGTCGTGATTCTAACGAGGCATTACTGTATTCTCATTAAGAAACGAGAAGACATACATCCGATTCGATATGGAGTAGTCAACCTATGACGTAATAGAACACTGAGACATTGTGTGCAGAGAATTGAGCCCTCAGGACGAAATTAATATATATATATATATTACAAACGAGTAGAATTCTGCAGAGGGATAAGAGAGAGAGAGAGAGAGAGAGAGAGAGAGAGTTGAGAATGATTAGGGATCCTCTAGGTACTCAGTGATCGGCAGATGTGGCCGCCATTACACACCATTATGACCTGAAGCGGAAGTCGCAAATTGGCGGGCACATTTTGAAATAACCGAGAAAACTGAAGTTGTACTATTTCCTTCTGCAGTTCTTCATACAAATTAAAACATGTTAGGTTCAATACATTAGTCTGTTTCTAGATCTCTACGGAACACGTAGGGTTTTCTAACTTTACTTAAAAGGTAAAATACTAAAAAGGTAAATTTCGGGCCAGGCATAATAACAGCGACACTGAGCCTCGCCCTTTCTGAACATTGCGTTTCTAACTCCACTACGTTGTATCGAATATTATAAAAGAATAAAGAGTAAAATAACTCCACTCATGTACATTCGGAAATATTTTTCACTCGTCCATTGAAAGGGGTTAGCTTTATCCTAAAATTTGTCTCATAAATATTCATACTTACAAAATCTGCACGCGCTAGCAATAGTTTGCACGTTCAAACATGACAGCATTAAATGAAGTTTGCTGCTGATTCCACGTGCGAGCAGTATCTCTTTCTTTTTCTACATGTTTACTTGCTCTCTCTACTTCCGGTTTCGGTAAAAAATGGTGTCGACCAATAGAAAACGGCCGCCACATCTGCCTATCACTACCTAGAGGATCACTAAGAATGATTAGACACCAGATTCCCCGGTCGGGGAGAGACGAGACGTGGTCAGTTCAATAGGCTTTCGCTGCTAGGCCGTGGTTTAGTGACCAGACTCTGTAAGGCTCTGATTTCATTCTCGGAGAGATTCGGCGGACCGAAGAGAAACTCCCTTCGGGATCCGGGATTGGACAGCAGGTCCTGCATGTTCTCGTTGGTTAGCACCAGGTAATGCAGGGAGGTTTGCGTTAAATTTACTTTCCTAGCTAGCGTCCCGGTCACGTGGACATCGTCGATCCAGAAGTACGGCTCCCTCTGAGCCTCCCGATACAAAAGGAACACGCTGTCCGGGGAGTACAGTATGGCCCATCCAGCACAGTAAATCGGATAATGTCTACCAGGGTATTCCTGGGGGGAGACCCTCCACTTCGAGCGCCACGATCGCTTCACGTTGCCCACGGAGAGAAGGTCGCAGAGTATTAACCGCCTGGCGCCCCACGGCGACAGGTCGCGCGTCAAGAAATCCAGCATCGCCGGTATATGAACAAAAACGTCGTCGTCTAACTTTAGTATATATTTGGCACCTGCAACAGTCAATGGGGAAGGATTATTCTATGGTTCCGGGTGGCCAGGAAGCCGCGGTCCCTCGTCGAGGTCGAGCGATCTCAAATCTTAATATATAAAACAGAAGGTGTTTGTGTGTTTGTCTGGCGCCTAAAAACTTTCGAATGGTCAGTGCTGGATTTACCCTTTAGGCTAACAAGGCTGAAGCCTGGGGCCCCGTTTAGTTGGGGGCCCCTCATTCTAAATTTTTTCTTCGAAAAATTTATCAAAAAATCTTGCCGAGGGTTAATGTTATTGGAGACATTTCCTCTCCCTTTCATGTTCCCCTCTTGCCTAGAAGCGTAGGACGATGACTATGAAAGATCTTAACATGAAATTCGGCGAATTGCTACTTTACATCAAAATATCTCAGCTCCTAAGGCACGTAGGAACAAAACGAAGACACTTTTCTTATGTAAATCAAACCCAATCTATCCATTAAGACCATTCAAAGTCTAATCGGATCAGCCGTTATTGAGATTCGATAATCTCAGGGTACTTGACAGCGCGGCGTGCCGTAATAGATACACTCTGTGTCTCGCGCTGCGCATATATCTATATATATACTTGGCGCGAGACACTACCGTGTCTCTTGATAGGTAATTAGTTTTGATATTCAACGTTAATTTTAAAATTAAAATTCTTATTCAGATTATACGAGTATTATGATAAAATATAAAATCAGTGTTACTTTATTTTTTATATTTAACCAAGGACCCCCCGAATATTTAGCCTAGGGCCCCTGAAAAGGTAAATCCGGCTCTGCGAATGGTAAACTCTGAGGTCCCAAAATGTGCTCCGGCTCGATAAAAAAAAAAACTAAATCTGTACTACTTAATTTTTTGGTATAATAAAGACGTATTATTATTATTATTATTATTATTATATGCGTAACTAATCCAGATGAATGTGACTATTTTCACAAAAATATAAATAAAACATTTTTTTTTTATAAAATCCGAATGTAAATTTCAGACGAAGCCGAGTAGTAAAACTACTTAATTATATGCACGATCGATTCCCCCTTACTTGGACAATGATACGTAGCCCATTTCAACGCCATCACATGCTTGTAAGTCATGTTCCTGTAGACATCGAGAAAGTTGCCTTGTATCAGGTCATTGTATTTCCTACTCTCCTCCTCCAGCCGGGCCTGGTGCTCCGCGGACGAGCCGACGAGGAAGAGGAGCGCCACGTCCGGCGACCGTTGGCCCCAGGTCTCCCTGACCACGTTCCTCTTCGGGAAGTTCTCGGGCGCGGAGTGGACCAGCATCAGCAGCAACAGTTGCGTACGATTGCACGGGTCATGGTTGATCGTGAAGCGAAAGTCCTTGATGTCGATCAGGGTGGATTTGTCACCGAACGGGAGCTCGTTCAGCGTGTACGGTTGCGGGGGTGGCGTCGCGTTCCCGGGGAGTATTAGCAGGTATCCGGGGCCGGTGACGCCGTTGCTGTACGGCGCCAGGGAGCTTGAGCCGTCGATGTGCAGCCAGAACGAGAGGCATCCAGTCAGCGCCAAGGCGACCACAAAAATCAGGGTGCATGGCGAACCGGAGGCATGAAGCCGTCGCTTATCCAGCATACTAACGAGCCCCTTTCATCATACGCGTTTCAGCCTGGCTGGAAGAAGGAAACAAGTAAAGACGCGTTAGACAAATACGGGGCAAGCGGGGCGGCAGAATTTGTGAAAAGAGAAAATTAGAATCTATAGAAACCACTAAGAAAATACGCGGTTGAATTCGGTATTGATTGTTTTTAAATTGCCCATAATAATTACTATTGTAGGGGAGACCGGGGCTAAAAGTTCCGGGGGTAAGTTGTTCCGACAGTTCTATCTTCAAAATGAAAAAGAGCGTTGTACTTTGAATTATTTTTTTCACAGAGTGGCGTGATCAACTTACACGGAAAAAATAATTTAAAGTACAACGCTCTTTTTCATTTCGAAGATAGAACTGTCGGAACAACTTACCCCCGGTCTCCCCTACTAGGGACAGGTGCGCAGCTACAGTAAAGATCTTAACAAAAGGCTTTTGTTAGTTAAGAAATAGAAAAAAATTGTCTCACTGTCAAAAGTTATATTTTAAAATAATTATGTACAATTAGATGTAAAGGGCGGCAAAAATCTTGGACAAATAGTAACAGACGCAGTGCCTATGGGGTTCCCCATTATCCTTTTCCTAGAAACTACTATAGCTACTACGCAGCCTGCCCCACTGTTTGGCCAGATCCTTCGCGATCCTTTCAAGGTTCAGGCAGCTCGACGTTGTTACGTGGAGGTAAGTCGTACAGAAATGATTTAACCTTTCACTCTTGATACTCGGCGAAGAAAAATCTATCTCCGATTGAGAATCACTGCCAGAAGGAATGGCCTTCGAGTCTTTCTGATAAATGCGTCTAACGCTGTTTTTGGCAACGAGCGGTTGGCATTTTCCGTCGCAAGGTAAACTCCACATTCGATAAAATCGCCGTTCCTTATTTCCCTACGCAACAACGTAGTCGTCTACCTGCCACGTGGAATCGTGATCATCGGCCACCCTCCGAGCAAATAGATATCTTTTCGACTAACTTCGTTTTAATCTGGTAAGTGGAAACGGAGACACACGCCTTCCGAGAGAGGATCCGTTCTACAGTTTTTCAAGACCTGCGACGATCCCGATACGACTGAAACCCGACCTCGAGCATCTACGTTCCATTCTCTAATTATTCAGAATGCCAGTAGGCGGTAGATAATAGAAATGCCAGACAGTAGGCGGCGAATCGCACTGTGTATTCGATTCAAAGGTAGCGAATATTCGTCAGCGACTCGAATAACTCGCTTCGGGTCGTCTGGCGTGTCGAGGACGCTGATTACCCCGATGCAGAAATAATCCGATTAATCTTCTCACCGGTTGCAATAATTGTAACGTGCTCCTCGATCGGCTACTGTATAACCCCGAGTGAAAGTACATTCCCGGCAGATTAGCGATTATCTAGCTACCTTCAGCCAATGCTGCACCACTTTAACGCGTATTAATGACGGCAAAACGCTTAACGAACCGCCTAATTTCCTCGGGGAAACAGGATCGTGACTAATCGAACGTGAACGCGCGCAGAGTGTATTAAATGCGATATAGATCTAACGTGATCGTGTGCAGGTCCCTGTCGAGTTGTAACGGTTCGTCGGCGATTCTTCATTTCCGATGCACAACGGAATGTTTGTTGAGGGGTCCTTTGCTATTTCGAGAACAAACCTATCAGCAGATACGATCTTCTCCGAATAAGCAAGCTCGATCGTCTCGAGCATCGGCAAGGCTTAGTAAAAAAAAGGGATCGTTGGTTCGAAACAGTAGAACCCTGTACGCCACGTGCGATCACGGTATTGTACTTTTTCCAAGGTCACCGCGGCCGATAATCGATGACAATTAACTTGATGAAAACTGCCAACTTAATAGTGGCTTGTGCAGCTTTCTCGCGAGGTGTGGCAATTTCCAGAAACGTTGCAAGGTGACCTTAAAAAGGGAAAGACAGGAATTCTCGTTTAGACACAACTGTGCCTGATTTGTCCTTCGAGATCGTTTTAAGGTCACGTTGGATCTTTCCTGGCATCGTTACAGTACGAAAGTTACACTAGATTCGACGAACTCGCATGTTCGTAAATAAAGAATCGAGGAATAAACACTTTCGTTCTCGTTTCTCTAAATTATTTCTGACTTCCTTTGGTCGTCCACGGTTGCTGAGCTCGGACTAATTCTGCTGACCTTGCACTATTCTAAGGTCGACGAGTTAAAAAGCACGTGGTCAGCTTGAAATGGCTTTGACCAATTGTAGGAAATTCGTTTTATTAGTACCCATTGGTAAATCGCTTCTGTTACGAATATCTAATCTCCTTTGTGTGTAGCCTTTTCGTATAGTAAACTATTGCGGGTCAGATTTATCACAGATATATACTCTAAATATACAGGTATATAATACAGATGCATTTAAAAATCACCGGAGCCAGAAAACAATAGAATTCAGAATCGTCGAATGTTACGATTTCGTTTTCTTATTTTTCAATTTTTCAATTTTCAGTTCGAAGAGTTTTTATAATATCTGCTGTTAACTCATCCTTCTCCCTTGCTGTTATCAAATTTCTTATCGCAACGGCCAGCGGAGGAGGGGCCGGGAAACGGGTCCCTTATCGAGTCCAGCTTATCGAAAATCACACACGATTTTATTAGCAGCGCAATCGGATATCGCTAGTCGAGACGGTGCGGTCAGTTTTTACGGTCGCGCAAACGTATAAAGACGTACATTCGTTCACGCCCTTTTCCTTCTGCTTGTTAGTGAACATAACTATTGTCTTAACCGTTCGATACGAGAAGAAAACGTTCTGCAAGTGCAATTTGGAACTGTTAGAAAAACAGTGAAGAATAAATAGTGGTTACAGATTACGAAACGTGTACGTGTATAGTTTGTGCTGTGCGTGGCATATGGAACGCCTCCATTGCTTTGAATCACAATCACGTTACACAGAATTCAGACTTTCTGCTAGTGCATTGTAAATGCTTTCGTTAAGTCGAATTAATCAGCGTCGCAATAATTTAAGCGTGGCAGAAGGAACACGATAATCGTTCCGCATTTAAATACTTCAGTGACACGATTCCTCGTTCGAAACGTTTTCTGAAGCATTAAATGCCTGATAATGTTAATTACTTGATACGATTTTCCATCATTCGATTTCTCAGCAAAAGATATTTTACAATACGATAAATTACAGTAAAGATGTGGATCGTAGTTTTAACAATTCCAGTAACAGAGTTATATAAGATTCTTTTTATAATGGGAAATTAATCACACCGAACCACACAGCAATTGGAAAACAGCGTCAGAAATTTATACAATAAAACTTTCACTTTCTGCGATTTCGAAGTAATTTAAAGTCATTCATTTCCACACTAGTTCGACTAAAAGGCCACCGTAACGTTATTCTCAACAATGTTCTCTTACTCCGCTTATAAGAAAGGAAACGTTCTAGAATCGACAGTGAGCCTTACATTTTTTACAATGAAGTTCCAAAGCACCTTGCTAAACGCACGCAGTTCTAAAGCCGCTGCTAAATAATTAAGTAAACAGTGTAAAACTCCCAAGGTTCAGAAAGTTCCTCGGTCACAGTCCATCAGTGCTGTAAGCTTGAAACATATTCCCCTGGCAAATGCAAATACTCGTTTACGATTAAACAGAACAATCGTCGTGATAATCAGAAGAAATCAGTCGCAAATTGTTAAGTAAATATTTCGAGAAACATATGTTGCCGAAGGTTCGCGATTCCTCCTCTGCGTTAGTATAAACAAGAATACGGAGGCAATGCAGCGAAACAGAGGGTAAACTTCGTAAGAAATGCAAGTGGAAACGAAAGAAAGCGGAGAGTTGCGGTGGGCGGTAGTTCGTTGACAATCGACGGTGTTCGAAAGAGAAACATAAGAGCGACGAAGGAAATAAATGAGAAGGGCGATACTCACAACTTACGTGCGGCGAAAAGTTCCGCAAGCTTCTAAGCATCCGCGAAGGTGGTGGATATCCCTTCTGGCACATTCGGTACAGCTGACATTTAAAGCCACGACGCCGCCGAAACGTACTACTGTCGCACGCGGATTAGAGGTTATGTCGGACCAGCGGCTTGTTGACGGACGCCCGCATATTACGGGACCGGCTGGTAGAAAGTGACAGATCCAGCGTGGGCGCCGCGGAAATTCGACGACGGGTAGCGTTCAACGAGGTGTTCAGCAGCTTTCTTTCTTCTTTTTCCTGACACCCCTCATCTTCCCCTATTTATTTGTTTGTGTTCAATCGTGCGCCCTCGCGCGATCGGCACGCCACAGATGCGCCGCGGGACGCCTCGAACCACGTCTAGAAAAAATCGCTAGGAGGCGAAGCCGCAGGGAATCGCGGTGGCCGCCTTGGGCGAAGTCCGATTCAGTCTTGAATTAAGTGGAGTCGTGGTGCGCCTATCCATCCTCCCCCTTGGCAACCGAGTAACGCCCAATTCATCGCCCTCTTCAGTCGCCTGCCGCATATTGCGAGCTGGGCGGAATTTTCGAACGCACACTTAAATGCTTGTGAGATCTACCACTACACTTACTTATCAACTAACACGAAGTTTAAACTATGGAATGGTATAAAAATTCTTTTATATATTGATCTTTTAATCCTAGTCCTAATTAATTCTGATTTAACGGATTGGTAGCTCAATATTCCTTGTATATATATTGCAAATATATCTCTTCGATTTATATACTTTGTGTATTTACTTCCGCAACCTTATTTATTCGTATATTTCCATTTATCGCGTATCATCAGCTTCGAATTTAAAAACGTCACGCATTTTCGTAGCATGTAAAATATTGATAAAATTCAATATCGAGACTTGAAAGTTCAAAGGGAGGATAATGTTACACGGTCACGTGTCCTTCAGAATCGACGTATACGAGTTGCGTTGAAATTCGAAACTTTGCACGAGGGGGGATCGATAAAAAGGTGAAAGCGTGGCGAACGAGAGCGCGCGCTTTCCGACTGTTCGGGAGTGTTCGCGAAGAATGGGGGGGCAGGATTTCGAATGTGCCGCGGAGTAGGTCCGTAGTCGCGAGTGGAAGCTGCTCGCGGCGCTGTTTGACCGCGGCATGAATTGAATGGACGCGAGAGACTCGTGCGCCCGCGACGCTGCAACCGTCGTGCTGCCGAGTGGGGCAGCGCAGCGCGCACGCGCCGCACGTTTATTATCTTCTTTCTGTTCACAAGTGCCATGTTCCATTGCATGGCAGTGCGGTCTGTAAAACAGAGAATGCGTTCTCGGTGGATCTCGAGTTTCCTATCACTTATCGTCATTCGTAGCGTATAAACATAACACGGCACGCGCGGTCATTAACTTACAAATTGTTTACGTGCGGTCGGGACGGCACATGGGGCGCCCCGCTTAATATCGTACCCGGAGATGGTAGTTTCTGCGCTGTAACGTGCGAAAACGGGGGGGAAAAAAAGGAGAGGAGAGAGAGAGAGAGGGAAAAAAAAGAAGGGAAAGGAAAGGAAAGGAATCGGAGCGACTGTCGCGAGCTGTTTTCGGGGTGCGAACTTCCGAGCGGTCTAGCGCCCCAGCAAAATGTCATGCAGCTACGCGGACGGGCTGTCGCACTACGAAAACAAAGGAGTGCTCGGTCTGGAGGAGGTAACGCGAGAAGAGAGAGAAAAAGAAGTGCATTTAGTTCCCGATCGCCCGTTTGGCGGGAGTCTGCTCGCGACTCTTTAACGTTGACCCCTTATGCTTTTCATCCGTGTTCTTTTTTTATTGTTTTAATCGTTCTTGCTCCTTTGTTTTTAGAGATACGACAGCGTCGAGGCGCTACGGCTCAAGTGCGGCCTTCTTGCCGAATGGATCCAGGCGGCACGGCACGTAGTCGTTCACACTGGTGCCGGCATCAGCACTGCTGCTGGCATTCCGGATTTTCGGTGATTATCGTTTGTAATTTTTCGCTCGAATCCCCACCCTACTTCTATGCACGACCCCCTCCCACCTCCCAACCCCCCCCTACTCTCCCTTCCCCTGCATCACCAGGACGACCGCGACGATCTGTCCGTGCGCTTTGAAAGCGCCACCGGTCAATTCTTTTAAATTAATCAAGCGGGAACAGGGAGCCGCGAAGGAGAAGCGAGGGAAATCCCTTTGTGCGACGCGTCCACCATTGTTGCGCGGGCGACAATGGCGATAATGATGCCCCGCTGAAATGTTGATCAACTGATGTTAGATATCGAGCGCTAGCTTCTCGAATCAGTGTAAATAAACAGATTCCAATGGAAACGACGATATTATCCGATATAATATTGTCAACTATTCCGGAGCCTTCCTTATCCAAACATGCTAAGGAAGTAAAATTATTTCGATAAGGGAGTGCTGCAGGCTTCTGTTTACTTAATCACGGATTCTGTTCACACTTAATTGCAAACGGATAATTTTCTTTCGTCCGATATACATTTTCGCGTAAATAATAAAAAATCATAAAGAACTGTTGAATAACAGAAATTCTACTGTAATCGGGAGTTAGAAATATATAAATAATGAAAATCGCATAGATTAATTAAAATAGTTAATTGGAAAATTTCGAATAACGGACATTATTATCGCCGCCTATGGTTTTCTCTAGCCCTCCCATTTTTTAATTAAAAAATCATTCCCGATTTGCACAATCTATATTTGGGTTTGCCAGAGGCAGAAATGGAGTGTGGACATTGGAACAGAAAGGCTTGAAGCCTACAATGAATATTTCCTTTGACGAAGCTGTACCCACAAAGACGCACATGGCATTGAAAAAATTGGTAGATGCTAGTGAGTATGATTCTGCCATTGTAAAGCAACTAAGGCATCCAGAGCAATATAACCTTATGTTACTTTTCTGCTTGTAGAAAGAATTAAGTTTATAATAAGTCAGAACATCGACGGGCTACACCTCCGGTCGGGCTTGCAGAGGCAGCACCTCGCGGAGTTGCACGGAAACATGTTCACGGAGCAGTGCGACAAATGCGGCAGGTTGGTAACGGTGGTCCTTGGAACTTCAAGGGAACGGGGCGTGCAACGAGATAATTTCTTTCAGGCAATTCATTCGGAACTTCGCAACTAAGAGCGTGGGCAAGAAGTCGCTCGACACTGTCTGTAGATCCGAACAGATCGGTGGTCGCCCGTGCCGCGGGCGCATGCACGACACCATCCTCGATTGGGAGCACAACTTGCCAGACAGTGATCTGACACTGTCCGACCTGCACTCGAGGTAATCCCGAGATCCCTCGCGCGATTATAAAAATCTCGACTGGTTCGTGAAGCTGATTTTTTTTCTCTATAATTGTGGCGCACGAAAGATGGAAATCTTGAGGCACTGTACAAAGTCTCGCACCTGTCGTGAGACCGATAGAAATGTATTTTTAACGACAGGAGCGATTCACGTGTTTAATCCTAACGACGCGGTTTCGCGCACAATCTTGCTGACTAAAAACTTGGTATTTTTTGCGAACAGATGAAAGGAAGAGTGCCTAACGTGCGTTTCATGGTTGTTCACAAGTACATGTTAGATGTTTAAAAAAAATTTCGATGCTCTGTATCCGCGCAAGTATGCGAAAGCATTTTGGGAAACTGTTCGAATATTTCTCAGGTTTCAGTTGACAAATTTCTTTCATTTACATTCCCCTGCAAATGTCGATCGTGAAACTGTACGGATCAATACGTTCACAGTGTCGCGGATCTAAGCATATGCCTCGGGACAACGCTACAGATTATTCCCAGCGGTAATTTGCCACTGTACACCAAGAAGTACGGCGGCCGGCTCGTCATATGTAATCTACAGCCCACGAAACACGTAAGGCAACACTTGTGTCCCACACTTTCATTAACGAAACCCTAAAGGCAGGCCTGCACAGGGCGCCTTTTTCAGCGCCTAGCGGCGAGCAACCAGCCGTGCGCCGTTACTAAGGGTAGAATCGGTGAGGATAATTGAAGTAGTGTAGGTTGAGGCTCCTAGGCGCGTAGCGTAAGTATATAATATGGCTGGGTTCCTTGTGGGGCCCTACTGACCCCACCGAATTATATTGCGGGACCTGCTCTGCACTGGGGCCCTACAAGGAACCCAGCCATTATACTTCCGCTACGCGCCTACGAGGCCCAACCCACACTACTGCAATTATCCTCACCGATTCTACCTTTAGTAACGGCGTACGGCTGGTTGCTTGCCGCTAGGCGCTGAAAAAGGCTCCCTGTGCAGGCCTGGGCCCTAACGCAATCGTCGATCCACCGTCCCATTCATTTAATTAAAAACTCGTGACCGTAGGACAAAAAGGCGGACCTGATAATCCACGGTAGCGTGGACGCAATAATGATCAGCGTGATGAAGAAGCTGGGCTTGGAGATCCCGGAGTACGAGAGTACGATGGACCCGACTCGCAACTCAGACACAACATCCAAGGAGATGGACTGGACTATACCGACCAGTCGGGTGAAAGAGATGAACGTGCTGTACAAGAAGGTATGTAAACCGATGAAAAGGAAACGGAAAACGTTCATGTACGAGAGGGAGAGGACGGACACCAAGCGGGAGACGAAGCCGAAGAAGCAGGCGTTCATGATGAAGGAGGAGATAAAAACTGAGGACGCGCTGGAGGATCCGTCGAACACCGTCTGCGACAGCGCGGTGACGGGCGACGTGAGCAGTAACCCGGTGAAAATCGAGGAAGAAACGAAGGACATGGAGCCGTTCGAGTTCTCCGCGGGCGACGTGACTCAACAGGACATCGGTTTACCAGTGAACGACATACTGTAGCATGATTTCACCGCATGGTGATCCCAGCGACCTAATGCTCCTATTAATCCCACTCTACGTTAAATCTATTCACGAGTGCATATAGGATGGGTGTTATCTGTATGTGAGGAATGCCTAAAAGAAAGTTCTATAGCGATCTGTTTGAGAGAGAGAGAGAGTGAGAGCGAGAGAGAAAACAGAGGGGTTGGGGACCGTAGAATAAGTTTATCAACGGCAGGCTGCTTTTATCGTCAAGGAAACGCTGCAATACGTGTACATATGTGTAGTAGTGATTTTCGCGAACGCTTCCATGTTCTGTCCCGCTTTCATCATTAATCGAGCGCGGTTCTTAACGTACGTAGTTTTTCAGTGAATAACTTGTATCATACTTCCGATCTACGCATATACGATGCATGGCACCATGTTTCTCCTCCACCACCGTACGCACCAACGTTAAGTACTTAAGATGATTTGCGAATTGATATTTGTTCCATCGATATATCACGTAAAACGTTCGTGTCTACTCGAACGCGACCAAAAATCTTCTGGTACATTGTTTGGTAGTCCGCGCGGCGATTAACCCTTTCGGTGTTAAGACTCCCAAAGGGACACTCACCCTCCCTCCTCCTCCTCCTCCTCTTCTCTACCGTGCGGAAATCGTTGACTATAGACTGTTGACCGTATCGACCAACCGCACATGGGCGTTTACCGCACGCGCTCCATAACGCCACCGAAAGGGTTAAGGAAGCATGCACAATGATGTTTTAACACTATAACGTTGCTACTTCGAACGTTTAATATTAAAATCTTTTAATAGAGAGCTCCGTAACGAGCGTCGATGTTGTTTGGTCCATTTGATAGTTAAGTGTCTCTCGTTAAACGCACACGTTTCTATAATCATGAGAACGTTTTCCGCCAGGTTTTACCCCTTGACAATATATATATATACACGTGTATATGTCTCGAGATTGGAAAGCTGAGGGTGCAAAGATTTTAAACGACAGAGGGTAAAGGAAGGAACGCAGGAGAGTCTTTCTTGTATCGGCATTCGACGTAATTTCGTCGGCAGCGTTTTATCAGTAGAGCGCAGATTAGTGAGATGTGTAATATTTATATGTACATAGCGGATACGCGCTTGGTTGCTCCTCGATAATTTATTACTTTAATTGACACATTATTTACTGGACGTTACTATTAGTGAAATATTATAATATTCGACGGGAAATAAAATTGTGGAAAGGGCCCCCTTCCCCGTTCGATTTCATTGCCACCTCCTCCTCCTCCTCTCCTTTTCCATCACTTGTTTCCCATCCGAATAATATCGATTAATTCTTAGAGAGAGTAAGTCACTAATAGTTATCATCTTGGTAATCGTATATTCTTATTCATAGGCAATGTTTAAACAAGGATACAACATAATCATGTACACGTGCGCTACAATAATTACTCCGCTAGCTTGAAGTCATCTTAAGTCAAGAAAAGAAAAACGTCACTCCAAAAGATTCAAACGTATCTCGCCTCTTTAATAAATAAGATCTTCATCGTTTACATACTTTTATACTCTCGCTTTCGCGCGGGCATCGCCGACGCGCTGCGGCCCGTCGACGGTTCATTTTTTTTTTTTTTTAAACATTGTCCGAAACAGCGTTTCCGGTCTCTCTCATGCAGAAAGCTGCTCTGATGATTCGTCAATATGTTTTTAGTCACGAATGAAAATCGATACAAAAATTCGCCGCAAGCCGCCGAAGTAAGCGGCGCTTAATTTTCACCAGCAAGAAGAATATCCGAAATCGCAAAATATGTTAACACAGTAGAGAGATCAAAAGTAAACCCCCTCACTTTAAACGAACACGTGAATGACGATTATCTCGCTACGTTTCGAAAACATTCCCCACTCGAGTGAAGGGACGCTAATTTAGAGGAAAATTGTCGAGGGCGTCTTCCGCGAAACTTACTAAGGGCAAAGCTAATTTACATTTTGATTCTCGTAACGTTCATTTCGTTCTAAAAATTCCTCCGACGGTACAATGACGGAGCGTCGAACGGGGGAAAAATGTACAAATCCTCATGTGCCTCTCGTGGATAATCTTAAAGTTCGAGCACAGGACTTACGGTTTCGATATATACCTATATTTACACGAGCGTAGGTTTTTACACGGTCAATTTTCACTGTACGCGTTCCTGCTTCGATATCGAGGCAGACGAAACACGAACCCTGAGCGCGCTTAACCTTAAAATTACAGGTGGTTCAGCCGCCCCGATCTATTTAGCCGGCAACTGAACACGCTTTCTCAAGCAACGCAACGAGCGACGAATTCCCCGTGCATTCCTAACAATTATCCCGCTCAACAATACATCGAGAATAAGGAACCTAAAATACTTTTCGAGGTTACGCCGACGGCACTTAAAGCGAAACGGAAAGCACCCCGAGTAAATTCAAAGAAAAAAGGGGGGAAAAAAAGAAGCTCAACTCTCGACGAGCGCGCGTCGATTCATACGCATTACGCAGTCGCTACAAAAGAATAAATACAGTAGTGAGTTTGGAAATGGAAAGGTGGATAGAGAGAGAACGGGGGGGGGGGATAAGACGCATCCACGCTTGCGCATGGTGTTGGTACGTGTGATGCAAATAGGGACCGGGTGCAATAGTGAAGCGACGAAACAGAGAGATCAAGAATGGAAAGAAAAGAAAGTATGAGGATTAAGAGATAGAAATCGTTATCGGTTGGTTCGATTCCCGTTTCAGGCGTCCCGAGATGTCATCCGAACCAGGGCCCGACTATTTGGTATAATTGCATTTAAATATCGCGCGTCTCACCGCGACGAACTAGTTCGCATAGGTTACGCACGATATGCGACGGCGCGATACACACACCTACAAACAGTGTTAATTAGGCTATCTATATACAAGTATATCTTTCATACGCGACGGAATAGAAATCGATTATTACAATATGTATAGATATTTATATATTTATATCAAGATAAACTTTCCTATATTGCTCTACTCGCGTCTCATCGATCGTTTTAATCGGCCTGCACAACGGGCGTGCACGCCGAAGGGACCGGACGCGACCATTGCACCGGCGGGATCGATCGATCGATCGACACACGTGCCCGATCATCGAAGCGCCGCCGGTTCGATTTCTCCCGGTGGCTGTATCGAGATCTCCTTTCCCGTTTGAAAAATCGGCGGGAACGGTGTGGTGTCCCTCTTTAAGTACGTGACAAAGAATAAATAGAAGTACGTATATCTGTATATATATAAATATATGGCTATTTCGTTGTGTAAAACGTATATCTTTTGGTTTCAGCGTGGTCCCGTCGACGAGCGAAGAGCGTCGTCGGATTCATGCGCCCCGCGACGCTCTTCTCCCTTCACGTCCACGGCCACACTTTTCCTACCCCCTTTTCTCCTTCTCTTTTTTCTGTATGTATAATTCATCTTCGTGTGTTGGCAAGGCTATCGTGTGTCGCTTTGGCGTACGACGCCAATCAATCCCTTACGAATTTACTAGAAACGTGTGTGATTCACACCGCGAGTGTGATATATACATGGTACAGAGAGATACACGCTAGTACACACTGTCGCGCTTCGAAAACACGGGCGCGGCTTGAAAGATACGTTAGGTAGGCACGTTAACGAATTGAGAGAGAACATACACACACGGTGGTCCTACGATCACTGCCTCTATAGAAGTGAAGCTATGAAAGGAAATGTGGCGCTATGCCTTCGAAATCGATTATCATATCGTTCCTCCCAGCTCATTCGCTCGGAAATTGGATTGGATCTTCGCGAAATTGTCGAGACGCGACGAGTTTGTGTAAAAGGGAAGTTTACTTTTTGAAAAGACCCTATCGGGACACATTTCTTATCGCTAGCAACGCTATCACTCTTGCCTTTACTTAAAAGTACCATCAGAAGCTTTCTCTGCTGAGAGAAAAGAGATGAGGTGTACCAAGTTGTACCGAGTCGGAGGATTGCCTTGTACTATAGTATATCGGTGAGATTAAAGGGGATTAATGTGAATAGATGCACGAGACTTTTCTCTCAGAATTGAAGAGCTTGTCGAGATGGTACCTTCACCCTGGAACAGGTCAGGCCTACGTACGAAAGCGATAAAAAATGTGTCCCTCGATCACTCAAGATCTGGACATTCTGTCTACCTTCAAGAATCCTCGAACCCTTCGCGTTGTCTCGACAAATTCTGTAAAGAATCTTCTGAGAATCATTAAAAACACTTGACTGAGTGTTTTCGGCGACAGACTTGGCTCCTTTGCTACACTCTAGCTACTCCATAGAAGATACTGGGTGTATTTACTCGTACACTCTGTAGAAAGCTACTGTAATAACTTTTCCCACATGGAAAATGCTGAATGATGAGTTACAAGAGTGACTCTTCCTACTCAGTGATCCTTGGACATTGAATCACTGTAGTTACCCTTGCAAGCTTCAGTCACCAAGTTATTAAAGTACCAATGCAGGAGTCTACAAGCCGGAGTACAGACTTTCAGTAGCGAAAGGGTGAAGAAGATCCATCCAGGTTTCCCTCTCGATGCCTAAGAGCTTCTCATTTACGAAGATCCACCCAGTGGCGCAGTCAGCTCGGTGCTGCGCGAAGAGGGGAGGAACCTAAGGCACGATCGTGAAATGTCCAGGGGCAACAGGCGACGCAGCTTCACTCGTGGCTGTGGTTTACCCCCAGCAGCTTGGCAGCGTCGTCAGCCGATGCTTGGAGGACCCTGTCGATGAAGCTCTTGTCCCGTATCCCCAGAAGATTGGAGATCAAGTCGTTGTCCGCGCTCTCGGTGGCCTCTGGGTTCACGTTCTGGGGGATGCTGGCCAGCTTTCCAGTCAATGTGGTCAGCTTCTCGTACGGGTTGAATCTCATGAGCCCGCTGGGCGCGGCGTCCCCGGTGGCGACCGGGGCGACAGTGGGCAACGAGATTCTGTCCTGGATCCTGGGATTGCCAGTGTTGGCCGCCACTAAAACGGGTGGTTGCTGTTGGCTCCGGGGCGTGATGGTGGGCGGCTGCGTGGGCGAGTTCTCCTCGTCCCCGCTGGTGCCCACGTACATGGTCGAGTCGATGGACTCGTGCTTCTTCCTGTGGCGCAGCATGCTGTGCTTAAGGGTGAATCTTCTGCAGCATATGTCGCAGGAGAACGGCCTCTCCCCCGTGTGCGTCCTCATGTGGCGGCGTAGATCCTCGGCGGACCAGAATCGCCTCATGCAGAACGCGCAGACCACCTGTAAATTTCGAGGAGGCTGTTTTATTTGCTGCTGGGGCTCCTTCGTTAATCACAGATCTATTACAGAATCCCACTTGAAGCGACCTAACAACGCGGCTAACAGAGGACTAGTCATCACCTGAACGAGCTTGAGCGGAACTGGGCTTAGAATGCAACAGGGAATGGATACTAAAGACTTATCCTAAGGTTAAGAAAATAGAATTATTCAGTTTAAGCAAGTGCTCGAAGAAACAGTTCCCCTCGTCAGCGGTCTTCCAAGTTGATACTTATCAGCATCTCTCAAAGCCCAATTCAGTCCGAAGAAACGCTCTTCCAGGTCGTCACTGCCCCTCGTACAAAGATATTACTTGAAAGTATGCGATAATCTTTACCTTTCTATTACTGTAGTCAGGGAAACGTCCTCTCTTCTCTTCTCCATCGCTGGGATGCTGCGGCGGAGGAGGCTGTTGCTGGTCCTCCGCGGTGTCGATGTCCATGTCCAGCGCACCCTTCGCCACCAGCATCTCGTACGACCTCTTGTGGTTCACCTTGATGTGCTCGAGACAGTCCTGTCGCTCGGCGAAACCGCAGTCGCACAGGTGGCACTTGAAGGGTACGTCGCTGGGTCCCGGTGACGATCTTGGTGAGGGTCTTCTGGATCTAGGGGTATCGTTGGTGGACGTGGAGGTGTTGGAGTTCGATTTAGGGATTCCAGTGACCGAGGAGGTGTCCATGCCTTCTGAAACGCTCGACGACTGGCTATCGTAGTCGCTCTGCTCTTGCTTCGGGCACTCCTGTGGGCTGTTCTGAGGCTCGCTGGACGGAGTGCCGGACCTGGACTTCATCTTGCGCGCGTGCTTCGTCGAGCGATGCTTCTTCAGGTTGCCCAGGGTGGAGAAGGTCGAGCTCGGGCACTGGTTGCACTTGTACGGTCTCTCAGGCACGTTCCTCATGGAGAAGGAGGAGTTGTTGTTGCTGATCACTGCTTGGGAGTCGGGAGAGGAGGAGTTCCTGACCCTGCGGATCTTGTTGGGGTTCGCTTTGTGCTTTCTCAGCAGGTGACGGTCGCAGTTGGACTTGGTGGTGAAGAGGAGCGAGCAATGAACGCACTGGTAGGGCTTCTGTCCAGTGTGAGTTAAGATGTGTCTCCTCAGGGACGATGTCCAGGGGAACGGCCGCTCGCAGTACGGGCAGATCACCCGGTTAGGCGCCATGGAGTAAGCAGATTTCTTCTTCTTCTTCTTCTTCTTTTTCTTCTTCTTCTTGGAGGACGCGGTGACGGAGTTCAACGAGTTCACGGAGTCGGATTTCTCGTCGCTGCCGGAGTTGTTGCAGTCGCTATGGGACGCGACCAAACCTTCCTCGTCGCTCAGATACTGCGGCTGGAATTGCTGATACTGTTGAGAAGCATTGTCCAGTAATTCAGAAACGCTCGCCAGATCCGTCGCGCCATCCTCCATCTTCTCAGACTTGTCGTCGTCCATCTCCCCTTTGAACTCTGCATCCTCTCCATTCTCACTGCTGTCGTCTGCCTCCGCGGGCCTCTCAGTGTCCGAGCTCTTCATCTCTTCAGCAGCGTCCTCGTCCTTCGTGGACTCGGCGTGAATCGATTCCGTCGCATCCTTTGTGGATTCCTCAGCCTCGTCCTTCACAACAGACTCCTTGACAGATTCCGAGCCCTCCAACTGCTCCCTCAGCAAACTGGAGCTTTCTTTCTTCTGCTCCTGAGATTCCTGTGCATCTTTCTCTCCCGGATCCTCGTCGATCACCAGCTCCTCCTCCGTGTCATTCTCTTCCACCTTGTTGGCCTTCAACTGCTGCGCCAGAATCGCGTACTTCACTTGGTCCGAGATGGGGTGCTTCGTGTGCTCGGAGCTCGCCGACTGGTTCGCCTTAGGCAGAATACTTTGGTAGGATTGCGCGACCTGAGACGCAGTCTGGCCAAGATTCTGCAACAACGTTGCGTGGCTGGACGGTGGCCTTCCTCTGGTGGAATGCCCCCCTCTGGGCCGCTGGCTCCAGTGCTGAGGATGCTGCTGCTTGATGTGTCTCTCCATGTTGCTCCTCAGGGTGAATCTCGCCGAGCAATGCTCGCACGTGAACGGTCTCTCGGTCCTGTACCTCCGTTGCTTCTGTTTGGGCATCAGCACGCCGTTCTTGATCACCATCTTCACGGAGTTCGACGACGGTACATGATTCTCCGGCTTCTCGCGGTTCGACACAGCCTTGCTGGCGATCTTCGACGAGATCAGCTTCGCGTACTCTCTCTGCTCGTTGCTAGACTGGCTGTTCATGTCTCTAGCTGGCGCAAACGCAGCGAATCCCGCTCCGCCGATAGTGGGCTCCACCAAGGTCCCACCACTGGTCAACTGCAGGCCCCTCACCAGCTCCTTCTGCAGTCTATCCTTCATCGTAAAGTCCTGCCCGAAGACATGGGGGTTGAACATATAAGGTGGTAGAATACCCGCCCCGACGCCAGCCGAGAACGTCCCGAAGTTCTGATAGATCAAGTGGGCGTTCGCGTAGAGGGCCTCCAAGGACGTCGGCTGGGAGCTCCCCTGTCCAGCTTTCAGCAGAGCCTCCGTCAACAGCAATTGGCTAGTGGCGTTGTACAGATCCTTCTGGCTCTTGCCGAACTGGTCCTGCGAGGTGGCGAAGTCAGCGTTCTCCTTGTCCTTGGACTTCTTGCTGAGGTCAAGCACGTCCATCGACAGATCCAGCGGGCCGTCCTCGCCGGCGTTCTCGGACACGTTCAAACCCTTCTTCAGGTTCATCGGACTAGCTTGTATTCTTTGGTGCGAATCTGATTTGGTATCACTGACTAGAGACACGCTGCCCTCCGACGACCTCGACTCGAGATCCTCCTCCAGCTTGGCGTCCTTCCCGTCGTCCAGGCTCCGTTGCGTCAGCTCGATCGGCTGCACCGGCCTGGAGAACGCCTCGCTCTTCTCGTAATGATTGTGCATCGACATCGCGGTGTTGTGCAGCTTCGCCTCCTCGATTATCCTGATCTCCCCGCGGCCCTCCATTGGCACCTGGGGATAGTGCAGCTGCGTCTGTAGCTGAAGCTCGTCGCGCTCGATGGGGTAGACCAGGCTCTTCCTCACGTCGTCCTTCATCACCCTGGGCGAGCTCCTCTCCACGCTCTCGTTCGTCGAGTCCTCGTTCGGATGGTAGATCAGAACGCTCTTTATGTCCTCTCTGGTGAGCTTGCCGTGACGATTGCGCACGTGGCGCTCGCAGTTCGCTTTTGTGGTGAAGGCGTAGTTACAGAGGGAGCACTCGTAGGGCCTGTCGCCGTTGTGGGACCTCAGGTGCCTCACCAGGGTGGCTTTGTCCGTGCTCGTATAAGGGCACATGTTGCAGGGGTAGGGCATCCCGGGGCCGACGCCCATGTGCGCCCTGTTGTGGCCCTTGAGCGCTCTGAGATTCGGGAATATCGCTGTGCAGAGCCTGCAGGGGAACTCGCCCTTCAGCTTCATCTTCCTGAACTCAGCCGCGAACGCGTCCTGCGCCTCCTCCTCGTGGTACTCGGAGGAGAGCGTGCCGGAGGAGCCGGAGGAGCTGACGCTGGGATTGAACTTGATGTTGTTCTCGGGCGTGCTAGCGTCTGAGCGGGGGAAGTTCTGCAGTATCGGGCCGGACGTGACGGATATGATGCTCTGGATGTCGGCCAGGTCTTTGCCCTCCTTGGCCTCCGTCAGCGCGGCCTTGTTCTGCAGATCCAAGCCCGCGAAGAAGTCGTCTCTTCTCGACTGGTTGTCGTCGTTCATCCTAACCTGAGGATTCGCAGTGCCGCAGTCCACCTCGTGGGCGTCCAAAGCCGACCTGCACGGGAACGCTCGCAGGCACTTGGAGCACTGGAACTTGGCCACCTCCCCGGAAGCAGGCCGGTGCAAGGACTGCTCGCAGACGGCTCTGGCGATCGCCGGGAACTTGTCCGACGAGAAGTCCACGAAGGTGAGGTCGTTGAAGCCCACCACCGAGTTCCTCAGGTTCCTCGCCGTGTTCCCTATGGAATGCTCCGCGAAATGGATCATGAATCGGTGCAGGTTCAGCACCCGGTGGTTCTTGAAGGACAGGTTGCAGGCGTCGCATTTCGCGGGGAATTCCGGATGGCTGCGCTCGAGGTGCGCTTCTAGCAGGGCGCTGGTGGCGAAGTCCTGACGGCCGCAGACGGGGCAGTTGTACACGTTCTGGCTGTCGTCCGGCCGGGACTTCATCTCCGTCCTGGAGCTGTTCAGCATGATCTTGTGCCTCTTCTGGCCCTCGTTGTCGCTGAGGAAGTCCGAGCACTTCCGTTTACCCGTCAGGCTCGGGGACTTCGACTGTCTGTCGATCAAGTCCGGCGAGTTCCTCTTTGCTATCTCGTTGTTGTTGTACTCCTCGATGTGCCGCCGCTTCGCCGGCGGCTTCTCGGAGTCGCTGCTACCTTCCGAGTCGGTGCAGCTGTGCGGCGATGCGGAGCGATGCGCGGTCCTCAGGTGCCTGTTCATGTTCCCGTTCGTGGTGAACGCCATCTCGCAGTACTTGCACTTGAACGGTCGCTCGCCGGAGTGCACCAGCACGTGCCTGTCGAGGGAGCTCGCAGAGCTCAGCACCTTGTTGCATATCCCGCAGCAATAGTCGTCCTCGCCGCTGCAGTCTGTCCCGCTGCGGGGCGAGTTGTGGCCACGCAGGTGGTTCGTCAGCTCCCTCGAGCTGGGCAGCACTGTGGGACAGGCGGGGCAGGGGTGCGCGCTTTCTGGCAGCTCGACCTGGAACGTGCAGGAGAACGTGACGTCAGGTCAGTGACTTCCACGCGGAATAAATGTGGGCTCCCTCCACTTTCGGCTTGATAGAGCGCCTCTAGAATGCCTCAAGGAACTTGGAGGGCTACTTTCAACTTTCATGCAACAGTTTCATTGATCCCAAGGGTTCTTAAAGACACTATACCCAAGCAGAATGTTAGATATCTCTATGATCATCTTCAGTGGCATACTCAGAGGGGATAAAATAAAGAAAAAGAAGATCAATGTAACCACGACTGAAGTAATTCAAGAGACTTCGTAAAAACTAAAGAAAACTAAGTAGATTTTTTCTCAAGGAACTTGGAGGGCTACTTTCAACTTTCATGCAACAGTTTCATTGATCCCAAGGGTTCTTAAAGACACTATACCCAAGCAGAATGTTAGATATCTCTATGATCATCTTCACTGGCATACTCAGACGGGATAAAATAAAGAAAAAGAAGATCAATGTAACCACGACTGAAGTAATTCAAAAGACTTCGTAAAAACTAAAGAAAATTAAATAGATTTTTTCTTTAAATCAATTTTTATAATCATCTAACGAACTTTACTGAATTTGCATTGAAAGTATTTTCATCCATTCAACTCGGCTTCCCCGAAGATTAAATTCTGAGCTTGATACCGATCGTCTGTATGTATTGATACCGAAGTTATCGAAGTTCAAAGACTATAAGTACACTATAACGCAATCGTTATTGAAATTGTATGACTTACACTCGACGGTGGCGATGCAGCATCCGTTTGTGCTTCGTTGTCGTGTCCCTGATCGGGACTACCCTTGACAGTAACTGAAACACGAGGAGAAAATAGAGTTACAGAGTGGAGTTTTTAAATTCACGTGAATCTCAAAGCTTTAATACCGAGAATACAATTATTGCGAGGTTTTAAATCGAAGGGTTCGTTCTAAAAATTGTTCCCTTGGAGAAGAAAGTAGCTCGGAGGACAGTTGAAGCCTCAATCACTTCGATTTCCCATCGAAAGCGAGCGTGCACCACTATCGACCGATAAACAGCTTATTGTTTGTAAATTTTTTTAATTGGACGCTCAAGTGGCCGCGCTCACTCGATACGATCGCGCTTGTCACAGAAATCCAGCGTATTCCGGAAGCTGATAGACGACCGCAAAGAACAGCACTGGAGCAGGGACAATGACATTTATCAGAGACCTCGCGCGACGTTCTGACCGCAGTCGTCCTTATTTACGCGGCTCTGAAAGCTGCTCCAAGGACCCAGGAGGCAAGCCTGGAGCAGGCACTTCCGAGATTGATAGCGAGGATGATAAAAGTGCCTCGCGAGAAGAGAACGCGGCACTGCGATCTTTCCATCCTCCTCAATACACGTTTCCATCCACTGACAAACTGAACGAACGACATCCCTCAGCGAATACATAATATCAACTTTAACGAAGAATTTTAACACTATTCCTACCACGAACCGGTCAAAAAGACCGTTTTTAAAATATCGATTAGAATTTCCTATATAAAACGTAATTGAATCGCCTTTAAACTTCACGACTTTGCCTCAAATATACGTATAATACATTTTTGAATATTCACTTCTTGTGTTATTGTTTATTTTCGGAGAAAAATTTGGAGTCTGTCTTACCTAACGCGACCGGTCAAATGACGTGGAATGTGTCGGTAGGAATAGTGTTAAAATACTAAATCCCGGACAGTGTTGATTTAATTTCCCCAAAGTAACCACAAGCAAAACCTCCGCTTGAACCACAGAAAATTGACTACTTGAGAATCAGAGTAACGTAAAGTTATATAATAATTATAATAATAATAATAATAAGTTATCGTAGCTTAACGCCTGTTCAAGGAAATGAAGAGACTTGCTAACCGTTTAATTAATTAACTAGAACCGAGTAGAATGCCGCGATGATTCAGTTGACAAAACAGAGAATTACTGAATACAGGAGAAAGCCGTGGCAGATCAAACATACGTGATCTCGCGGCTGCGATCTTATCTCGAGGGACGTTCCTCTCGCCGAGGAATTAGATTACCCATTATTGACAGTCGAGAAGTCGATCCGTATTATCGACTCGAGCAGGAAGCAGACAAAACATCTCGCTTCGTTATCAACGCTCCACGGTTGGCTGACCTTAAAATCATTGTCATGATCGCTGCCGCGAGTAACGTCCCCAAACTCTCCTTCGATCATTAAAATTCTCGAGTTTCAAACAACACCGACTGTACCGTCTCGAAGTGGCAATGTTTCTTTTTTTAATGGCAAGTTCGTTGAAACTACTATTGTGGAACAGGTGCGAGCGAACGAGCTCGAGTAAACCTGCTCCCCCTCTCTCTCTCCCTCTCTCTCAGTCTCTCCTGCGTAGCTGCTCGTGTGACAAACGTACCTGCGCGAAGGCAGGTGACATTATTCATGCGCGTAAATCACGCGGACGAAACGGGTTTTCGCCCGCTTAACCCGAACTTAGCTTGCGGTTTGCGTTCGCGTTTAGCGCGAGCATTTGCGCTTAAGTGTGGGAATAACATTCGATACGAGTGAGTTACGGGCCGGGGAATGACCTCCCCGAGACGCTTTTTTTTCTGCCTGATGCTACTGAAACGCTGAAACAGGTGAGTCTATTGGACACTTGAGTGTTTAATTGAAGCAGAATAGGATTGAACGATTTATGTTCATGTAACTATTTATTTTTAACCCTTCGTGGTCACACCTTCTTATAATCACAAGTTGGTCACACGGGGTTCACTGTACCCCAGCGTCATTTTTTGAGTTACCATTTTCGTATTTTTGAATCTTTTAACTTTTCAGTGATAATTCTACGTTCGTAATACTTATACAGTCATGGTCTAATAGTCTTTTTCTAGAAATGTAAATTTTGATATGCTAAAATTTGTAGTTGAAAACGAGGGATTTTCCATCGTCGTGGTAAAATACAGATTTTTTAAAAAGTTTTTTATTTTTTTTGTTGCGATAAATCCCCTTTGGAAGATGTAAAGGTGCGGAATTTCAAATCAAAAATTGCTCTTGGGGTACAATACACCCCGTGTGACCACGAAGGGTTAAATTTTGAAAATAGAGTCTATTTTTTTAAATGATTGAGTGCGTAAGGGAGCCTTGAAAATTGGGTTATTATCAGGATTTAATGTTTGAGATTGTGCCCAAGGAGATTAGAATATATAATTTCTACGGTTTGAATTTTTTTGTAATATTCCGAAGGTTTAATTACGATTTGGAGAATATCGGTCGCCCATGAAATCGAGGATACGAGAGGCAGACAAATGGCCGGTGAAATTCGGCACAGATGCTTCTGTCTTGACAAGTGGAAATCCAGGTGCTTTCCATTTCTAACGATCACCGATCGTTACGCGGAGACCAATCGTTACGGGGCTCTGTGAACCACGAAAACCGATTTCTCCAGTTTTTCTCCCGACCGGCGTTGCTCGACTTTAACGTATCGATACCCGCCGCCGCGGCAAATCGTGCAAAAACTTTCCACTGTGCGATGAACCGAGAAGATCGAGCAAAGTAAAAGAATCTTCTAAATTAACGTAGAGCAGCCTGCTTTCCTTGGATAAAGAAATATCCAAAAAATCGTTGCTACCCCTTCCACTAAATTTTTATCACTTTTGAAATTATTGGAAAAATAAAATAAAAACCTCAACCGCGCGGTGCTGCATTCAACGATAAAATTCACATCGACACCACTTATTTTAAAAATTTAAATAACACCTCAGTAAATTTCATATTTGAAAAATGTCTAACTATATAGCCCCGAAGTAATAACTATTTATATAAAAATTTCGTCTAGATTCCGTCCTCCGATCACGAAGAAGCCTCCCTCATTTTCCACCCGCAACACCGCCGCGAGCCCCCAAGGGGTTGAAGCTCGAAGGGCCAAAAACGCCACGCCCTATATCTGCAATGCACCCCCACAGAGTTCGCGTGGCCGTAGAGGGCAGTGGAAAAGGGAGCAGTGTCAGTCCATCGAGGGCGTACATGCGCACTTCCGCCAACCCGGGACTCCTACGAATCATAGGATGCTGGGGACGATCGCTGGTGGGGGAGATGCCAGCCATTGGCCGCCTCTCATCTGTCCGAGCTTTTATCTCGTTCCCCTCTCCTCTGCTCGGCCAACTTCCCCTCCACTCGCGCTCCGCCAGTGCCTCCTCCCCTCCGCGCGCTATCTCTGTCCCCGGGCTGACTTTATCACGCTGCCCTCTCCTCTTCGCCGCTTTCCCCCTCCCCTCGTTGCCTCTGCTACACTTCTCTCCCGTATTCTGCTTTTATATCCTGGATCTACTGTATTTCCGATAGACGATATAGTTTTCGCGATCGAAAGGAGGAATCTAATCTAAGTTTCGAAGCGAAGTGGTCTAATTTCAAGAATCTTCCCCGCTTGAATTTAAGAGGGATGAAGAGGGTTACTTCAGTCAGTTATAATGAAGCGAGTTTCTTTTGAAGTTGATATAACTTTTCTGAATTTACTTTCATCTAAGTACAATTCATTTATTTATTTATTTATTATACGAGAAGCCCCATGGTATCCAAAAAGAAAGATAAAGATAGTAAAATATACAAAGAGTTTATTGTTTCCTCTTTTATATTAATGTTTTCGTTGCCTCGCCTGTCTGTTGAGAATCTTCGCCGCATTTCCACCTGCTTCAAGTTTTCCCTTTTTCCCCTATCCTCCTCCCCCCACCCCACCGTCATCGTCGTTTACGGTCCCCCTTTTTCTCCATTGTTCCCTAGCCATCTCCTCCGGTTCGACCGCAACCGTCCGGTCTCTCCTCTCGTTCGTCCCGGCCGTATTCTCTCGCTCCCTCATCCCTCCCGTCCCTCCCGCACGCCCATACCCCTCCTCCCCCCCTTTTCATCCCCGCTCTCTCCACGCTCGGATACACCCACGCAGCACGCAGGAGAGAAGCAAAGATGGCGGTCGGTTAGTGTGTTTCGAGAGTCGTAGCCCTGACAACCTTGGGCTTACCCACCCGTGACACCCTTGTTTAGCTGCCAGACACCCTCTCGCACACGCTGGTGACACACACGCTCCTGCGTTTTTTTTTCTCCACCGTGGGAGAGAGAGAGACGAGCGCGGGGATAGATAAACGGAAGAAAAAGCTTAGACCGCGAGATGTGCATCGCGTTAGATCGTAGATTCGATAATGGGGCCATTCAATACGCTGTAATTAGTATCGTGTTAGTGGATCTTGTAATTAATCCCCTGCACTTCGACTTATTTGCCAGGCGATCAACCGGGGATATTATTACCCGCCCCAATCACGGCTGTTATTAACGCATTCGATCTCCGAAGCTGGAAATTATGTGGTAGAGTAATTTAGAAAATAATTCATGGGAATGTTGATGGGAGATTAAGCTCGGCGCGGCGGCGGGTATCTGGAGGATCTAAACTTCGCCTTAATACTGTTACAATTACCTAGCTACTACTGGAATATCGAAATTCAAATCTGAATCCCGACACTTTCTCGACCGGCCAAGATCAATAGCACATGAAATTATTATTGTCCCTACACTCGGTTTTCATGAAGGATTACTGTAACGTGATCCCTGGCCTCCTCGGGGCCCCGGATATTTACTAGAAGTGGAGTATGAATAATTTGCAGAAGAATTCCCCCCGGTCGTGTTATTACACGACTCCTCCAGGGGGCAAAGCCAGCACGGCAACGTCGGGTCGAAATGATTTCGAAACACCGTGCTATCTCGCACGGGAGACACGATCGACGGGGACTTCTCCGAAAACTCCGATCTGGCCCGCGTGTAAACACAAGAAATGACCTTAGACTTACTTCGAGGGCAAACAGTTCGAGCACACGCCGGATCGGACGGCTTTCGAGGAAAATAAAAAAAGACCCGTCACAGCGCGTCCTCGTAAACCGTCCCGTCGTTCCAAACATATTTACTTGCACGCCTCGATTCGATTCCAATACACGCCTCTTCGTTTACGCGTAAAGAATGCATTCGGCTGCCGTCGAATATCGCCGCGCACCGGCCGGCTGCCAGTATAAACATCGCGGAGCCTCGCGTTTACCGCGAGCAGCTGTGTTTCTCACGTTTTCAGAATTTTCTTGGGAACCAGCTGATCGGCGCGCAATAAACGTATGGAAAATGAAAGGCAGCTTCGCTTCGCGGGGATCGAAGCGAGGAAAACTCTTTCTCAGGCTCCGCGGGGGAAACCAGAACGAATCTGTAATTGCCGTATTCCGATTTCCCCCTCCGGCTTCTACGGTTTTAATCGCGGGGCAGGGGAACGAGGAAGAATTTTCTGCTGACCTGTGAGAGAAGAAAGCTGTTTCGTAATGTGGATGTTTATTCAGATCGAAACACGGGCCTCTGCTTTGATTTTATCAATAGTTGAAATTGCCCGAGGAAGCTTGCTCTAGAGACTCATATTAAATTCATTAAGTATTCAGGGAGCTAAGGAGCCTTTTCAAGGTTACCAATAAAGACCGTCTAAGCCCACACCTAAGTATTAGCTACCTAAACGAACTACGTACAGAATAAAATACCGTTTCACTAGCTAAGAGTAAATAAAATTACAGATCCTTAAACTAAGTAGATACTACGAACAGTATAGAGCACGTAAAAATTCAGTGATTCTACTTCTAAAAGTAATCACGACGAGGGGATGAATCCCCAAAAAATCCAGCAGCCAAGCCGGCTCATCAGGAAATAGATAAGAAATATTTTGGCACGGTGAATCGACAAGAGAACATTTACACGCCTCGGCTATACCCATCGACAATCTAGAGACCCCGAGGAATCACCTTTATAAATTTAACAGATTCCCGGATCATCGATCCAAGGAACTACGTGTCGACAGTTCGGAGCATCGGGTTTCTCTCGGCGCTACGATTGGCCACGGGGATCGGTGTGTGTATAGCCCTGCGAGGCAAAGGATGTCACGGAAAAGAATCTTCGTATACGTGGCCCAACCGAGTGTTTCCGCATGTGTCTAGACGCGGTTGTCATACCTACACCCTGCATGTAGATCGCAACCAACAGACCACGTGTAAATCGTATCAACGATAATAATTCTGCACCTTGCGGGGACGATGATGGCTGTGACTCGTGACTGAATGGGGGAGGGCTCAGCGAAGTATTGTTAAGGGGTTGTAAACAGAGCCGGATTTACCTTTTCGGGGGCCCTAGGATGAACATTCGGGGGGCCCTCGGTTAAATATAAAAAATAAAATAACGCTGATTTAATTTTTTTATCATAATATATAATTTAAATAAGAATTTTAATTTCAAAATTAACATTGAATATCAAAACTAATTAGGGTAAACAAACCAGTAAATGACCGAATTGTTGAATGAGAAGCCCAGTAAATGGTGTAAATCGTATAATCTACTTAATTTCAAAATTAAATTTGTATACTAAAGATTTGTATTCAAAATTAACATTGAATATCAAAACTAATTAGGGTAAACAAACCAGTAAATGACCGAATTGTTGAATGAGAAGCCCAGTAAATGGTGTAAATCGTATATATAATCTAATTAATTTCAAAATTAAATTTGTATACTAAAGGGTTCTCCCGTAGAAATAATAATAATAATAATAAAAAAAATTAACATTGAATATCAAAACTAAAAAGCATTAACCCTTGGCAAGATTTTTTGACAAATTTTTCGAAGAAAAAATTTAGAATCAGGGGCCCCCAGCTAAACGGGGCCCTAGGCTTCAGTCTTGTTAGCCGAATAGGTAAATCCAGCACTGGTTATAAATTTCTAAGTTGAAGCGCGTCGAAAATATCTTCGGACTTCTCCGCACCTCGGTTTTGGAATTTTAATAGATCACTCATGGAATTTTGCAGATGTGCAGATTTTACTTTTGTGTTAAGTAACTTTTTCTTCGAACCGCTTCGAAATTAGAGTTTATAGGGGTCTATTTTCGATTCGAGATTTGAAGGGGTGGTTGGCGGGAGAGTTCGATGCCGGAAGAGCAACCGAAACGCGCTCATCCGGGCCGTTAACGAGGCGAACGTTAATTGGAATGTTTCGTCCAGAGGGAGAGCTACGGCCGAGGGGTGAGAAAAGGGAGCGGTTGACTTTGCACGCCACGCCCTGATTCGGCTTTCACGGGTCCGTAAACCCCGGGGCTGCTTCCCCATGGAAACGTAATTTTTTCCCGGTTATTACTTGTCAGACGAATCCGCGCTTGTCCTCCCAACCGCGGCCCGCAAAGCCAGCGACCACTTTGCTAAATTAAACCTCGAGGTGGATTCCTCCGAACCCCCCTCCAGTTCCCACGAAATTCACAATCGTTCCGATACTCGATAAACAAACCCTGAGTTCCCGAATTAGCTAATTCCAAATTTCGAACTTAACGCGATCAACTTCGGACGATCCAAAAAAAAAAAAAAAAAAAAAATATAAAATCCTCTTCAACCCATCCCGATTAATCGATCCTCTAAAGAGCGAGCTCCCGCAAAGATTCCCTGCGCGCCGCGGAGCTCCGAGGGGGAATATTCCAGGAAGATTACGAAGTTCGATATCCAGAGATTGCCGGGTCCCTTCACGGGAACTTCGCCAAGCATCGCAAACGGCGGAGATAAGGAGAAGCACGGAAGGTCCTTATCTACGTGGACTTGGACTACCAGTCCGGTTTTCTCTCGCCCGAGAGTCGATAGATTAGAAGGCCTCGTAGAGACACGTAAGCGTCCGTCAAACATGGTCGTCGCCGAGATCTCGACGCGTTCTCTCTCGCCTCTTCTTCGCCTTCTCCCCCCTGACGAACTCTGCCCGCGGTTGGGTTAGGCGGAGACTCGGGCGAATCACGGCTATCGAGCGGCGAGCCGAAAAAATCGATACGAGCTTCCTGGAATCTGGCTGTGGGTAGGATACCCGATTGCGTCACCGGCGATCCGCGTAATCTCGTTATCTCGTAAGCTTTCGTTTCTGCGGCGTCTCGATCCGCGGACGCGATACACAGCCTTTACTCTCGGCCGGCGAGGCCACCATTTTTCGATCGGATGCCAGGGGTGGATGGGGAACGGGCGCGTTGCAGGGCGGGGACTGAGCTGGGGTCGGGTTGCTCGAGAGATAATCGAAGGAAGTCTCGATTCTGTGGCCAGCGGAATAATTTAGCCGCATCGAGTACACGCTACGCGGTTTAATTGGGATATCAATCATGGCTGATGGCTGATTACCGGAGAAGATAGAACGTTTCACCGACCCGGGAGAGACTTTACGCTGGAGCTTTCTGGAAACGCGATCCTCGGGTTTATTTGGATTTTAGGACGGAGGGAATGAGAGGGTTGCGTGGATTGTTTTGGGGGTTCGTAGCCGCGTGGAAAATCAGAGGTTTTCAGAAGGGGCGCATGCAAAGTTCGAGGCGAAAATCCCATCGCGGAATTAATATTAATGGAACCACCGATACCCATCGACGTTCAAGCGCGTTAATCGAGAGACGCGGGAGATAAGAGGCACGGGCACGATAACATCTCTTTCTTTTGTGTATCCGACTCATTAGCTACCAAATTTCGATCGTTTGCAGCGAATAGTCTGTTGAATATTCCCAGGCCTCCGATAAATCAACGTTAACGTCGCGGTCTTAGGTCGATCCAAAAACAATAGGCGCCTCGTTAGAGCGGGAATAAAAGGGAGGAGAGGAGAAAGAGCTGCTTTTTCTCGCTCGAATCCCAGCGGCGCGTTCTCCTTCGACCGTCGAAAATAGAAGGAAGAAAAAAAAAACTACAGTAAACGAGAGGCCACGGAGCTGTCTACCGATCGACGAACACACTGGTGTTCGACGGGAGATTCTCCGGGTTCTTCGGCACGCGGCGAAATGAGATAGCGAATCGCGGAGCACCGAGAAACAGAAGCCCGAAACGGAACGTTTTTAAGTTTTAATGCCGTCGGGCCCACCGTCGCCGCGTTTCTATCGCCGAACATCCTCCCTATCACCCGAGGCATCGCAGACAGGACAGACGTACCTTTCGTCGAGTAATCCATGCTTCTCTGTCGTCAGCGTCGCGGTCGACTCATGGAGCACCAAGGTCGGTCCCCGGCACTTAACATCCAAACAAACGGCGTACGTTGCACTTAACACGATCCTCCATGGGGCACACCAGTCGACTATCGGCGGACACCTCCGTTGGGACCGCTCGGCTCCGGACGGAGGGAGCGCGTACGAGGAAATATCTGGCAACCGAAATGGCCAACTGGTCGGAAACGTCACTGGGGCGGACCGGTGGGCGCAGTGGGCCTCGTTTCGGGGCCCGATCTGCTAAAGTCTATTGCGATCCAGGGGGTGAGGCACGGTCACCGATCCACAATCACTTCTGCTCAACTATCGCAGTGTCTTTAACCGAATGGCCAGCCTCCGCTGACTCTCGTATCTCCCGGTTTACTGTTTCCTTGCTCATTCGACGCACACCACTCGAGCACCGAGTCTATATATCTCTCTCTCTCTCTCACTCTCTTCCCCTTGCTCTCTGCGCGTCACCATCCACAGACGAGGCGTCGTTGCACGGCGAAGGACGAGGGACGAGTAAAGGGACCCGCCGTCGGCTGCTCGAACGGGGCCCGTGCACCGCTCACGCGAGAGAGGAGAGTGCACAACGACGACTGACCGTGTAGCCCGACACTCGCGGCCGCGCCGAGAGAGAGACTGATCGTCGCGGGGACCGGTGGAGGGGGAGGGGTGGCGGTGGCTAAGGGGACCGCAAGGTCCACCGTGTAGAGCGTAGCGTACAGAGTATCACAGACACAGGCGCGCACACACACAGGTCACGACGAGCCGACTCACCACGGGGAAGTGACACGCTGCTTCTGACAATTTCTCTCAGCCTGCGCCGACCAAGCCTCATCATCCCCCCACCTCTACCTGTGCGCTCCTCTCTCACGCGCCGCTCAACCGTCCGGCCGCGCTCCCCCCACCCTTCCGTCCATCTCGTTCCTCCGCGGCACCGTTCCCCTCCAGCTCGTGCCCCTCTGTCTCCACCCCCACCGAGCCCTCTGCCCGCGAGAAGGCCCCTCTCCTTCCATCTCCATCCGATCGCTCGGCTCCTATAGTCCTTCCTCGTTCAGCGTCTCACTCCTGCGGTCATCCCCACCATCCCCGGGGGCTTCTCCCACGCGTCAGCATCGCTTCCCTACGTGTTTTCCACGGCGAAGAAGCGCATACCCTCTCGTCCTTCTCCGTTACTCCGTCGACCCTCTATTTTCTACCCCCTACTCGCTCCTTCGATCTGGAGTTCACCGTCGTCTCTCTCTCTCTCTCTCTTTCTCTCTCTCTCTTTTCGCCCGCAACCATCCTCCGCGGTGTCTCACCTGCGCCTCGGACTCACCTCGCCCCCTCTCTCTCTCTCTCCGGCCGAGCTGCCTCCTCCTCTCGTCCCTCTCGTCGCTCTCTCTGGCTCCTGTCTGTCGTCCCCTCCCTCCTCCCTCCTCCTCCTCCCCCAACCCCTCCCCACCGCGCTCTTTCTCTTCAACGACGCCACTATCTGTACCCCCACCGACCGCAGGCTATCTGTACCTATGCCAACCGCCGCTGTGTATCGCCGCGACTAGCCGCGCTACGCGGTGTTGGCGCGCTCGTCGCTGGACAACCGCCGATGTGTGAGTGGCTCTCGCCACCCACGTACGGAGCCCGCTCTCCGCAAGCGCGCTTCTTCTCCCGACCCGATACGCTTGCCCCCTTTCGATCGGTCGAGCGCATCCGCGCCACGGCGAACGCTCGTTTCTTCCCGCTGCAACGGGAATTACGTAAAAGCCACGGGGGTGGGCGTCTCTGGGTCCGAAAGAGGAGATTTTTCTTCTTCTATGATTCCAAGCCAGAGACGAATGAGAGGCGAGAATCGGTGGGAAATGCGTTCGATGTCGAAATCGAGGGATTCTGTTTACTGGAAGTTAACGGAGTATCAGAATTTTCAGATCCACCAGGCGCAATCTGATCGAGCACTGATAGTGCGCGTCGGTATCGATTCCCTGGATCGATACTTTCCGATATTAAAGCACGCAGTCTCTGAATAACGCTCCAGGCTCGGATAATCGAGTTACAATTTTCGACTTTGTCTGCCACCTTTTCTACAATTGAAGGCATTTTTGTAACGTTGTAGATACGTTTATTCTTGTAATGTTGGAGACACGGGTCGATAGTACAGTCCAAAGAAGACACGTGGATCTTTAAAACATTCGTTCTGCATATGTAACATGTCAAAGTGTCACGGTTTTCTGAAATTCATACTTCACCTTCGACGACCGTTTACTTCCACTATCTGCCCGTCAATTAAACTCCCAATTACGCCAGAGTACACCAATTTATTCCGCTAGATAAAGCAGGAACGCGGTACCTATAGTACGCGTCTAAGAGTAGTCGAAATAATTTCGATCCCCGGTTTTCTCGCGGAATTCATGACTGAGAGTGAACGCCTCTGCGTGGATGAACGGGAGAGATGGGACGGAAAGGGAACTTGAAACTTTTCGCTAAGAGAGTAGAAGCCTTCGTCGAAAGAGTCTGCAATTGACGGTGCCACTCGAAGTGGGTGAAAATTGACGGCGATACGTTTCCGCCGATAAGCCGCAAGGTCAGCGTCATTGGATGGATGACCGAGCATTAAAGCATTTCGGTTAGATAATTACATGCCCGATACCTGCGTCGATCCACGGCTAGAACAGGGAACAACCGAGATAGGATGTCTCCTTGACGCGCGCCATTTGCAGCGGCGATAAAGCCTGTCGCGAAACCTCGTGACTTCATCGTCTGCGGAGGATTCGGATGAAAATTGCAATCTTTCTTAGCGATATGTCAAGCGATGACTAAGTAGGCGAGATTAGTAATTTTCGGGTTATCGAACCGGGTTTCGGCTGAAGGAAAAGTATGGGTAGAGGTACTTTAGCAGATTTCTTTAAGTTTGACTGTTATTTATCATAGTATCCTCTAATCAAGATATTTCTAATCAGTGGGGAATCCTGAAGGGGGTGGGGAGGCTTTAATACCCCAAAAGAAGGGGTTTTGTAAGAAGAAAAGAAGACTGGGTTTTATTTTTTAAATAAATTTTTAATCCTATAAAAAATTTTATTCTTTAAATAAATTTTTATTCTTGAAATAAATTTTTATTCTTTAAATAAATTTTTATTCTTTAAATGAATTTTTATTCTTTAAATGAATTTTTATTCTTTAAATAAATTTTTATTCTTTAAATGAATTTTTATTCTTTAAATAAATTTTTATAATCATCTAATGAATTCTATTGAATTTGCATTAGATAGGGTGACTGTACCTAATATCGTCCAAGTTCCTCGTCCAAGTGGAATCAAGAATGGATAAAAAAAACAAATTATAGAGCAAGAAATAATTAAAAGACTTTAAAAACTCATATACACATGAATTAATTAATATTTATTGAGTCTACAGGCGATATTAGGTACACTTTTTTCAGGACCCGATTTTTGCATGTCTTAGGTTTTTGTGATTCCTAATTAAAAATTTGTAGGTTTCAACGATTCTAACTAATTGTAAGTAGTGCTACATGAAAGATGAATAATTTCTCTTTACGTTAAAATGAATTGCATAGGCAAATATAAATTATTATTCAATTGACAGTGATTTAACTTTTGCTAGGCGATATTAAGTACGGTCGCCCTATATTGTTATCTGTTCAATTCTGCTTCCTGAAGATTAAATCCCGAGTGCTCCACTGGTTCTAATCATACCTGAGAATTCAGAGAAATGGTAATAGGTACCTCAATTGAGGACCTCGCAGCAAGAGGGTCATCTTCACCAACTTCGAGTAAATTAGAAAGAAACTGTTTATAAAATTATTGCTTCGACTTAACATTGAAAAGAGAAGACTATTTGAAAAATATATAGTAGTAGTTACAGAGTTGATAAACTTTTATTACTATCTTCTGCGAATTTTTGAAATCAGGAACACCCCGAAACAAAAATATTTCACAAAACAGTATTTATTAGGTGCAGGTTGAAAATTTGCAATAAATAACTCATTTGTTATCCAATTTGCACCAAATGTCCGCGAAACGATGTAAAAACACAACGGAGTTGCACCCCTCTAGCAGCAACACCCTCTTATTCAAATAATTCTGTAGAAATTTCAAGCATATGTCAGTTTCACGTTCGAACTTTTCGTTTCCCTGTAATTTATTCCCCACGGCAGTAACCGCATACCGATACTTTGTATTGCTACCTCCGCTTAATAAACATAATGATTGCGAGTATTGGTAACACGGTAATGCCACGGTGCGGCGGATCCACGTATCGGCCAACAATTCTGGGTGGAGCAATAATTGTTGAGCGATAATTTATGGCCCATCAGAGGTATATAGTCCTCGGCCGTTCGAGGGTCCCGCGTAAACAACCGGGGGACATCATTACCGAAATTACCAACTGATCCCTTTCTATTCACGGCGCAACGGTTAGCCTCTATTCGCTGAAACCCTTTATGATCGCGAAACGATCCCTTCCTCGGAAAGCCGTGTACCTGTAAAACTTGGAACGAGGCTCAGAAACGCCACCACACGATTGTCGAGTGGTGCCGCGAAAATCGGGCGTCCCTCAATAATTTATTGCGCAATATAGACGTCGACTTTGGTAGCCGCTACTACCGTTCGCGGAACTGTCGAGGGGCAACGGTTTTAAATCGCCTCCACTAAGTACTTAGGTTACGTTTCTATCGCTTTGGGACCCCAAAAAAAGTGGGGAAATTGGAGGCGAAAATGTTGGAGAAGAAAATGAAATGTACTTGTTCCCATATTTTTTAATTATTAATTAAATTGGTTTCGGTCACTATAATACGATTATTTTATTTATTTAAGAATAAAATAAACTGACACAGATATTTAGCAATTAATTATAAAGCAATCCGACATTTCGGTTCTTGATTTGAACCCTCCTCAAGGAAAGTGAGATTAAAAATATAATATTGCGTTTGCTGATGAAAATCTCAGTTTCCTTGAGGAGAGTTCAAATCAAGAACCGAAACGTCGGATTGCTTTATAATTAATTGCTAAATAGCTGTGTCAGTTTATTTTATTCTTAAATAAATAAAATAATCGTATTATAGTGACCGAATCAGTGCGCCGAAACCAATTTATTTAATATTTACGGTCGAAAATTTTAATTTGAATATTATTTAATTATTAATATTTCAACTTTACCGTCAAGGACCCAGTTCCTGATCAGAACCCAATTCCTGATCAGTTTAGTATATAAATACCAAATAATAAGTTTATCACGATACAAATTTATTACAAAAAATTATTAAATAATTATGAAGTATTTTTAAATTTATACGCAAACATTTGATTATGTAGCTCATAGTAAAATGTTTTAGGTTCATCAGAAACTGCTCCCTGTGCATCTTAAGTGATCAGGAACTGGGTCCTTCACGGTATTACTCTTTAAACGTGACAGAAAAAAAATGATGTGGTGCATAATTAGAGTAAAGGCGAGTAAAGGCCGCAGTATTAGTAAACTGTTAGTAAGCCTAACCATAATATAAACTAAATATTACTTAATATTTATTGGGAAGTTAAATTGGGTTTATTAATATCGATTGAAACATCTTTAGATATATAATCAACTGTAATTCTTATGGATTTAATGAAAATGAAGGTTTCTATTTGTGACCTCGGTGTACTGTCAAGGGAAGATTTAGCGGAAACGTGTCCAGAAGAGTTGCGAAAGAATCTGCATACATAAAATGCGAAGGTTCGTTGCGTTCGTTCGAGGCAAGCGTTGGGACTCGACCACCCCCTTTGGCGCAACCCCTTGCGACCGTAAAGGGAGAAGATCGCGCTTACCTGCGGCCGAACAAAAAGCGCGTGATCTGGCGAAGTCTGTTGGTCAAACAGCCGCATCTTTGGACCCAATAAAATAATACAGGACAACAGTTGACTCCTCAGGTATGATGCCCAGAGACACTGGGACCATCCTCTGGAAAAGGGAAGATTCACCCGGTGTAACGTTTTCCAGGGGGTGTCCGTATGCTAATATCGGATACCTGAGACGCGAGGAGACATTTCGTTCGATTAAACCTTTTGTCGGTCATTCTGCAGCGAGCCGAGGCGTTTTACTGACCTGTGCTCTCCAACGTCTCGAGTCATCCTCGTTGTCGAGGAATTTTTTAAAGTGAGGAGACATTTGGGTAGTCGAGGACTGTGATATTTTGATTAATTTTAAAAACCAATCACCAGTAGGCAAAGAAATGTCAATTATAAATTTAAAAATTACCATTTGTTTATAAATAGAGTGTAGTCGCACTTTTAATATCCAATATTTTTGTTTTGCGTATCAAACAAACATTAATAAGTAGAATTCTTAATAAAAGTATGCGTTCATTTACTGGGCTTCTCATTCAACAATTCGGTTATCTACTGGTTTCTTCACCCTACCTAGCTGCAAAATTTTTGCGACGGTGTATTCAATTCTTATTTTAATTATAGGTATAGAAAACCAGTAGATTGCACCATTCGAGAACGCGAGACTTCGAGGCGCGTAATCAGCTTTCTAATTACTTTACCCAATTACACTTTCATAATCGATGCAGCTGCAGCGTTATCGCGTAATTTGCACAGCTCTGTTGTTATTCAGCGATAACGTAATAGATTCTGTAACCTCAAAACTTCAGCCGTACTAGAAAAAAGGACTAATACTATGCTATTATTATTAAGCGTCTTTATTGCAAACAAGAAAAAACAAGCAACTGCTCCTACGATCTTCAAGAATTTTGCATCTTTTAGCGTAACGCTTCTACGTCTTTAGTCACCCGGGGGACGTTCATTAGCTTTGTCCTCTTCGTCGAGGGTTTCCCCACGGAGAAGGAAACGAAAGAACAAGGAGGAATAAAAATTGGAGAGGGTTAGAGAGATCGACCGCGATGTCCAGATGGTCCACGGTGCCCCGGAGCTGGAAAAAGGGGTGGGAAGGGATGCTACCCTCGCGCCTGGACCTGCCGGAAGTCAAATTAGATCCCGAAAAAAATTCACCGGCAGCACAGTTGACTTTTAACCGTTTCCTCTTCTCCTACCTGCGGGCAGCAGACCTTCTACCTTCGGCGAATTAAAGAACGGACATTACCCCTTGACGCGGAGAGCCCAGAGACTACTTAGGGGTAGGTACGAGGACTGGAGAGCGTTTCGAGATTATTCAAGGATTTCCCAGTTCCAGCAGCGGGGTAGTTACGCGAATCCGAGGATCACAAAGCAACGCTCGCTGAGGCTAAAGGGCAGTTATACCTGTCCGCGGATACCTGGCGGAATCCTGGTACAAAGACGTCAATTGCACCATGAGTGTAATCTACCACTGACTGGGCAGGATTCCCCAACGCCCATGGCGGAACTTACCTCACCGGGAGCGGGCAATAAAAGTAGCCTTTCTTCTTCTTCTTCTTAGACGCCGATGACCCTCGAGGGAGGCCTGATTATCGCGTGTCTCGGGGAGTGGAAATTTTAGACACTCAAATGACGGTGTAAGCGTAGTTTGAAAAGTACAGTCTTTCTTCAAAATAAAATAGGGTAGATGCACCATTTGTGGCCACTTTAAGGATTTCAGTGACTTTCATTGTAATTATCTTTGAAATTGTACTTCAAATCAGGAAGCTTTACTAAATTTGACACTATCTTTACTATTAATGTCTAAGTTGCCATTAACTAGAGAAATCGTTAAAGAATTAATAAAGTTAAAAAATATAAGAAATCCATTTTTCACCGTTTGTGGCCACTTGCCACTTTTCGCGTAAGTAATAAATGTAATCTTATATTTCTGGTGGTATACTAATCAAAATATTTACGGTTTGAAATTCTAGACATAATTAAGTGTCTGCAAGCAATTTCGAACTAAAAAAACTCGATAATTATGCACATGGCCAAAAACGGTACATCTACCCTATAGTAGGTAATTTAAGAATTCTGTAGTATTAATAATACAGTTCCATAATTTTAGTCTTCCTATTTTAATTTTCTACTGAATCTTCCTCTGAATAAGGAACTAGAAAAAATCCACCCAACACCCTCCACTTCTCGCCCCTCAAACTTCTCCCAATAATTCCCCTCACCTCGATATCTTTGTCAGTTCCATAATTTCAATCTTCCTATTTTAATTTTCTACTGAATCTTCCTCTGAATAACGAACTAGAAAAAAACTACCCCTACACCCTCCACTTCTTCCAATAATTCCCCTCACCTCGATATCTTTGTCAGTTCCATAATTTCAATCTTCCTATTTCAATTTTCTACCGAATCTTCCTCTGCAAAACGAACTAGAAAAAATCCACCCCAACACCCTCCCCTTCTCGCCCCTCAAACTTCTCCCAATAATTCCCCTCGCCTCGATATCTTTGTCCCCAGCAATTAGAGGGTGAGTTTCGAGAAGCCCGGTCTCCCGATCCGCAAAGACAAGAGAGCCTGCCCGATCCCAGGTGGACGCAATTGTCCGACAGTCGTAGAGCTACGTGACAAAAGGTGGAAAGCGCGCCGAGACGTCGCGACTGGCGGGAACAGAGGCGTCAGCGTCGCCTCGGAGACGTCATTAGCCATCCGAAGAATCGGCCGTCGGACCACCGTGCTACCTTCGACGTGGGACCGTCGTTTATGGCGTCCTAATAACGCGATTGCGGATTAAACAAGCCTTTTCACTGACTTATTCAAGCAGGGCTCGTTGGCCAGAAACTTGTTAATCCCTTTTATTGCGGTAGTCGTTTTACCATACCGCTGGAACACGTAGCCTGTCATCCCTCTAACAACCCCGTCCCTCGGCGGATCGCCACGTCGAGGCCTGCAATGAATTTTCCAGGAAATCTCCGCGGCTCGCTACGCTTCCGGTTCTGAAGACAGAATCGCAATTGGAGTTGCGAACGTGACATTTATTTAGGGCGACTTCTGTGGAGAGAATTTCCTGCCACACTTATCTTTTATTACCGACCCACCCCAAAAATTTTGCCCCTCCCAGATCGCAGTGCGACAGGTCAGAATTATTTCAAATCGAGATCGCTCTGTTGCTCTGCAGTCGTGTAGTGAATTCTGGGAAGGTATTGTGACTAATTGCCGAGGACGTTAGGAAATCTCAGAGATTAACGGACGAGAGCCGTGGTTTACTGCTCTGGGACATGATCACGTTTGAGATACTGTTAATGGTTAACCGCGAACATCCCATTCGTGGAGGGGTGGTTGTCTAAATTCTCCTACGATACAGAAACGGGAAATTGGAAAGCTATTAAGGGGTTACATAAGTTCACGGCGCCTAATGATTCATCAATTTGGGGATTTTTTTCTCGAGACGTGTGAAATGAATAGAAAATTTGATAAATGTAGCTTGTTCTTGGGAGCTTTATTCATGTAAGAAAATTTATTTGACACACTTTTGTTATTAATTGCCGCGCGATTTTTGCGGTTGTAGCAACTTCTGCACCAAGCAAGGGGCCAACTTGTCACATCATAGCTTCGTCAATTTACAATCTTTTTTCACGAACTTTGCGTTAATCTATGCAGAATGACATTCTCTAAGGGCCATCGGGCCATTTTCCTAAGTTTTTAATTTTGAATATTTTTTTTTATTATTTCAAGATCGAAATTGGAGACGAAAAATCGACTGCTTTCTTTAAAATGGCATAATTTTCTTATTTTATAAAAATTCAAGAACTTGGCCCGATGGCTTTTAGAAAATGTCATTCTGCAGAGATGAACGCAAAGTTCATTAAAAAAGATTGAAAATTATCCCTGCTTGAGACAGAAATTGCTACAACCGCAAAAAAACGAACTTTTGTATATTTGTATATTTTGATATATAAAGATCGCTCAAGGACTTTATATTTCGCATGTAGGTACATTTTTAATGCCACTGAGCGACTTTTAATCCCTAATATACTCTAACAAAATTTTAGGCGAAATTCTTTTAAACTATTTGGAAGCTTCCGAGAGGGTCAGAAGAAAATTTTAAAACCTTAATTTTTTACCATACACATAAGGACCACCCTAACAGCTCACCCACCCTGTGCACCCTACACGAAACCCTCTGCAAACTACTTTCCCCAGTATTTTAATATCCCCACAAGCCGAGGCATCGATCGCTGCCCGCGTATTCCACAATTTCGAGTGGACATTGCGGCTGGGATCGAGAGGAAGGTTGCCCATCGACCGCGACTTCCGGGACGGAAACCTGTCGACGTGACCACCATCTCTCGATCTCCCCTCTGGCCAACCGCTCCCGCCCGCGTAATCGGCTCCCTCGTTGATAAGCTGTTCCCACAGGGAAAGTCCTGGAAATCGGTGATGCTGCAACGTCAGTCGACGGCTCTTCTCGTCGCCTCCGGCGTTCCGAGCTTCGCTCCGCTGATAAAGCGACGACGAGCGATTAGATCGCTCTTGTTTGCTTCTCCTCGCCCATGTTTGAACGGTGATGTCACCGTTGGTCCATCCGGTCCGGGATTAGGTCAAAGTCTCTCGGGTTTGGTGATAAAAATCGAATGTTACCTACCGAACCTTCTCTCATCCCACCGAAAACTGTATCGATGAGCCGAGCTACGGTTCCCACACGGCCTTCCTCCTTTATCGCGGCTCACGCGCGCCACTTCGGCGCGGCCAACCCGTTCACGCCCAATATTCGTTCGAGTGAGTCTCTTCGACGAATTGTCCTCGCGATAAGCGATTCTTGGTCATTTCAGGTTAGGTTAATTCTCCGTGGCCGCCGGTGTTCTAATTAAAGGTACCGCGGGTGTTTCAATAGAAACTTTGGAAGATTCTGTTGGTGCCTGAATGTTTTAGGTACCGCAAACTGGGGTGACTTTCCCCGCCCGGGGTGACATTGCCCATTTTTCGGAGACTTTATTTTATTTTATTGTGAAGTAATTAGAGCATCTGGTGTTTTGTAATCGATGGCAATAATTTCTCCCAGGTCAAACGAAAAAAAATAGCGAATTCAATCGTATGGAATTTTTCAGTCAGAGTAAAAAATTGGGAAATGTCACCCCGGAGGGCAAAGTCACATCAGTTTACGGTAGTTTGATGAAGATTGAGGCATTTTGATCTACTTATGAGACAGTGAGAGTCAAAACTGACTACTCACATTGAGAAAAAAATTTTTCTCCTAATTTATAGGTATGATTAATTAGTAGAGTAAATTAGAATACATTATTACTACTAATTTAATCTAAAAAAAAATGTGAGTTAGTCAATTTCTGCTCTCAATGCCTCATATATATTTTTCTGTAAAAGGAAGAGACGTTTCTATTTGAAGTGAGTCTCGTATCGAAGCAAGGTCTTCAGCCCAAAAGTCTCATATCGTTTCGCAATGGAAATTTTCACCGCGAGGCTCGCCGAAGTCGTCCAAACTGCTGATCGAAAGATGAAGCAGCTAAAACGACGACAATTTCAGCTGGCTAATACATTAATTCCCTGCTCTATAAATTCTGCGTCTTATCGATGTTGATTAACGCCAATACTCAGCAATATCGAAATGCCTGAGATTCGATTCAATTGAGCCAATTACACAGCCAAGAATTCATCTTATCGTTCTCAACTTTAATCGAGAACTTCAACACTTGTCAAACGCACCCTTATAATCGTCGCGGCTACATAGCTTCTGAAATGACGCACGGTTTAATCGGAACCATCGACGTTTATCACCAGATTCTATTTCTCCGCTGAGAGGCGATCCCCCTCCCACAGCATCGCGATTGCGAAACAGAAATTGCCGTGTTGCCCGATCATTCGTCATCCTCTTATCCATCGAGGATTCAGCAAAAAACCGCCGTCATCGATATCGACCGGCTCGGTGCTCGCGACTTGGCTCGTTTATCGTCCGCGAGGATCAAGAATAGAATCTCCGAGGCCTCGAAACGAGAGAGCGGAACATTTTCGTATCTCGTCCTCCGCGCAGATAACTCGCTATCTGGGTATCGGTCGAAGAAATAGTCGTATCCTTCGCGCAATCGGATCGGAATCGAGTGGCTAAGTTCGCGAGTCGATGCTCTTTCCCTCGCGAAAGAGGAAACCCCCGTTTCACCCTTTCCGCTCGTGGAAATAATTCTCCTAAACGGCGGATTATGCTTTTAATTTGGAATACTGGCACTGATGATTCGACTCGGGCGAAGCGGTTGATATTCCAGTGATAAGAGATTAGACTTTAGTTTGGACGATTGATGTAGGACAGGACGGGCGAAGTTCGATGTTACTATGATCGAGCAGCATTACCTACTTCTTATCGAAATTATGTAATCGATCGATCCGGAAGATAGAGGCGCATTTGTTTGTCACTACACGATTATTGGGTAGATTGGAATAATAGAGTGGAACAGCGTTAATTAACCTGATTAAGGAGCTTCTATTTATAAAAACACTGTGCTTCTGTAATCGTCGCGTTCCACTGCGTCGCGTGGATCGAATATTGGAAGACAAGAAGGTGGCGAGTGATTCGTCGAGCTGCCCGGCAACTCCTCATCCAGACAATGGGCGAGACGCGCTGAACTTTGGTCAACAAGAGAAAACGATCCAGAGAACCGATAAAACACGCCTCTGTATAATATTTTCGCGCTACGCTCAACTATCGAGTCTCCGGATCTTTTGGCGCTTTTGAAACTTCGCGTGCCGCACTCGGCAATAATTGTAAGATCATCTCAGCTTTTTTTTTGGCTTCTCATAGCACCGCGTTTGGTTTGCGTAGATTAACAGGATGTGTGGGCTAGCAAACGCATGTAATAATTAGGTGGATTTTTTTTGTGACACACTTGTCATTTTTAAAAATCACCTGCGCAGTTTGCTGCGGAAAAATTCGGTCTTGTATGGCTAGTTTGCTAGTTTACTATATTATGTTATGTTTTTTATCTTTAGTTTTAATGTGTTGCTTAAGTTTAAGTTTTAAAGTTTAAGTATTATTTTTAATCCATATGTACCAATTTCTTTTCTTTTTTCTCGTTTAGGTTCCTTTTATTGTAAACTAAAGGGCGTTACGCCCATGAATTATAATAATTATAATAATAATAATAATTCTTAGGCTCGCTCACCTATTTTCGCGCAAGGCTATTTAGTCAATTAGCAAATTTATGTATTGTTAATTAATATTCGCTTATGTTTTAGACGGTATAGGCTCTATATTATGTATATCTAGGGATTTCCCGTTAATTATAATAATAATAATAATAATAACTACTGCGCTGCGAGGTCTCGGTTTTCGAAATCAGACTGGAGAGTTTATCTGAACGGAGCGATCCATTAATCCCGGCACATCAAAAATTACCAGATTGCCAACACTCGAAGTGTAGCATAAAACTTCGACGCTCTACTGAAATCTCTCAATTAAAACAGAGTGTTCGTGCCTTTGTAATACATATTCATAGTAGAGCTGTTCGAGCCGAGCCGGGACCCGAACGGATCCGAGTAACTCGAATGTTTCGGGTAGCTCGATTCTTCCGGGTAGCTCGATTTTTTCGGGTAGCTCGATTTTTATCGGGTAGCTCGATTTTTATCGGGTAGCTCGATTTTTTCGGACAGCTCGATTGTTTCGAGTAGCTAAAAAACGAAGCGATCTGAACATTCCGTAAAACGACGGCGACAATGACGGTACCGTTTGGAAGATGGAATTCAGAGTTCACTTTTTGACACTTTGAGGCTGCGTATCTCCTAAACGGCTGGTCCTACGTTGTTTTTGACGAAATTTCGAAAGAAAACTCAACCAAAGAAAGATATAATCTCCTCCTTTTAAAACGTCCCATGTATTTTAAGCAAGCAGACTGCCCGGCACTGTCGGGGTGCGCCGAATACGTTCGAACTGTTGGTAAAAATAGAGCTATCCGAAAGAATCGAGCTACTCGAAAAAAATCGAGCTACCCGAAAGAATCGAGCTACCCGAAAAAAATCGAGCTACCCGAAAAAAATTGAGCTACTCGAAAAAAATCGAGCTACCCGAAAGAATCGAGCTACCCGAAAAAAAATCGAGCTACTCGAAACACTCGAGTTACTCGGATCCGTTCGGGTCCCGGCTGGGCTCGAAAAATCGAGTCCCGCTCGGTTCGCAGTTCAAGCTACTCGAATGTTTCGAGTACCTACTCGACCAGCTCTGAATTTCATAGAACGATTCGAGAACGAATGCCAGTAGCTACGCCCTGCGCCATCAGTCCCGGCACTGGGCGTATTTAATGAGCGCAGAGGGGTCCGTCGTTAAGGTGCTAAGATGCAGTGTTATTAAGGCTACCGCTATTAATTTTCCGGATACGCGAGCGTCCGTGAATAGAGCTTCTTGTCCCCTGCTAATCCCCGGGGGATTAAGAGGAAGGCGTCCAGGTCGAGGGCGTTCCAGGTGCCCTTTGGCGGGAGCGACTCTTCTGCTGCAGCGTCTTTCCTCGGGTCACGTCGCGCACCTCCAATTGCCGGTCATATTCTAACGGGCAACCTACATTCGAGGCGAACTGATACACGCCGCTCATGCCCGCTCCACGTGGATTAGCTGGGTCCCTTTCGTATGCAACTTTCGTCGCCTCTTTTCCTCCGTACACCTTTTTATCCGCGTATCTATGTGGACGCGCGTGTCGCGCTCACAGACGCGGGCCTGTAAGTGGGCCTCGTACCGTTGGGTCTCGAGCCGAGTCAAAGGAACGGCCGAGGAACAATCGATTTGCCAATTGTCCTGGGGGAACCTGACTTCGGTGAATCCTTCGGTGGATCCACTCGACGCCCTTTCTTTCTTTATGGGCCTCTTAATCCCGAACCCGGAAATTCAGAAAATTCTGAAACTTTGTGAATATGTAGGGAATTTCCTCCGGATTACAACGCGATTTTTTTTTGCTGCCCAAAATCACTCTAAGGGGTGAAATTCACCCCCCACAATTAGGCTACTTTTCGATTTTGTGTTGTAGCTCACGAACTGTATGAGATAGAAAAAAAGTTTCAAGACAAAAGTTACTTCTTTTAATTAGATCTATCATTTGATAAAAAAATTATTTTGCACTTCACGAATTACAATACAAAATCGGAAAATAACCGGGTTTTCGGGGGTCAATTACACCCCCTTAGAGTGATTTTCGACAGCAAAAAAAATTTCGTTGTAGTCAGGAGGAAATTCCCTACATATCCACAAAGTTTCAGAATTTTTTGAATCTCCGGGTTCGGGATCTTGCCTCTTGTGAATTCAGAAATCAGAGGCGCGCATCTTTTTATCTTCAATTTTGCAATAGAAATGGAAAATTTGAAACGTGAATTTTTAGAGAGTACCTAACTGTTACCATTTCTCCTAAGGGTTATTTTTATATTTTAAATGCTACTGGTGGGGGTGATTAAAAATTGAACCTGATTAAAAATGTGTACCGAAGAATTTCAGTCTCTAAGAATGTACTTATTTCTAGGATATTCGGGGTTTACGTAGACTTCTGAATTAGATATTCTCGCAGCTAGCAAACCCACCGAGTCCGAAGCAAATTTGAAACGTTCGTGGCGGCAACCCCCTTGCGATTTCACGGAGGATGGCTTTTATCTGTGTGTGTGTGTGTTGTTCTTGTATGGAGAGTACTACCTGTACACGCAGCAGATGCCTGGGCTGGTTCGGGTAAATATAAGTACCTGTCTAGCCTCGCCCTGGCAGGCCACCCCTTCTTCACCCTCCCCGCGCCATTATATGCTCATCAACCACCTTCCATGGGGCTCGCGACTTTGTAGCATGTGTGCCGTTAATGTACACCCTGCACGCGAGACACCCTTTTGCTTTCCTTTCGGACTCGTTAGACGCCGAATTTTTTCGCCCTCCTTCGCACCCCCTGTGTCAACGCGAGTGGAACAACGTCGTTCGACACGACGGCGTCGATGGACTGTCGACGATTAGGGGGAAACCAATTCAGCAGAGGATCCTACGGTGTTCCTGTTTATCTATAACGAGCCTCCGGGGAACAACATCCTACAACTTCCTAAATTTCTAATTCTGATATTCCAAAGATAAATCTAGATCGATAAAAAATTCACTTCGATATCCACCCGAAGCTTCCCCCAAATTGAACTTCAGATTTCACGATTTTGTAAAAAAAGGACGATTCTAAATTCGAAAACACTTGTTCTGTGAGTCGATCGTTATCGCGTCTCCAAGTTCTCCATAGAACCGCGGAGGATGGAGAACGGAAGTGGCTATTGTACACTCAGAATTCTAGATTTCATGAATGAACGTTACGAGCACTTTCGTTTTTCTTTTCAGAGCGTTCGGGATTCGAGCGTGAATGACGTCAAAGCTTGTAGTCTTTGAAAGATGACGCCACCCACGGTTTCCGGCGCGGAAGTGTCCGGGATCTCGGGCACAGTGAAGGAAGCGGTGGGACCAGGGGATATGCTCGTCCCTGGGTCACTCGAAGATGACTAATGACAGCGGTACGCTAAATAAGAATAGTTTACTGTGGATCTACCGGGGCCAGTGAACTGTGCTCGCGCGTGTGCACGTCTCTGGGAAGATATTGCCCTGATATCGGGACTTTCGATAATTTCCGATCAACTTCAGTTTCGAGACTGTCTATCCAGTAAGAAAAATCTGCTTCCTCAGAAGGGACCGTGAAATGGGGGAACATTGGCACATGCCGGGGCTACATTGGGACCTATACGCATGAACATATAAAGTCGCATTCGAGATCGAGATTTTAGGTAAGGTAAATGTCCCCATTAGCGAGCGTTTAAGAGTGCGACTGGTTCGAAATAGTAATTTTTTACTAATATAGGACAATGTTTGGGTAAACTATGGATCATTGTATTTTTTTAAATCTCTAGTTTCTTAATCAAATTAGATTTAGAGTGATATTTGACTATTTATACAAAAATTATGGTGAAAATTATATTGGACCTGATGTCCCCTTTATTGACCAACTTACAATTTATCGATTCTCTGCTACAATAATGAAAGGAAATGAATATTTTCTGTTTATTTTATCATTCTGTATATATTTCTAGTTAATTTGAGTAAGTCCATGTATTTTTATTGTAAAATTTGCGAGTTTAATAATATCTGTGGTATAACCTCACATTGAAATTTACATGTGAATTTACTTAAAGATGGATGTACGGCTACTTAAATAACGTATGCAACTATAAATGAAATACCTCTAATTATAATTTCTGAACTTTCTGGTTGATATTTTGCTTTCTGTGTTGCAATAAACAATATAAATGAATAATTGGTCACTAATGGGGACATTTACCTTATATAGGTATTCACACACGAAAAATGATTAAATTATTTGCTATACATATAATCGATTAAACTACTGGAGTCTGAACCGGTCTTTACTGACTTCAGGGTAGTAAAACTTAACCTGTTACTGCTATTCATATGATGTGCCAATGTTACCCCGTTCCGGCTGGTATCCAACATGTATTAAAGAAGAAAATGACAAAAATTTTATGCATTTTAACATTGTAGTACAATCACGAAACATGCAATGTTATGATAGGATACTCAAAGCAACTGTAAACATTTTAATTTTCACATTATACATCAAAAGGTATCAAAAACCTGCCAATGTTCCCCCGTTTTACGGGACCTTTCAGTTCGTCCCATTTCGCGACGAATAAATATAGGTAGCCATCCAGGAGCAAGATGTCTAATGTATTCTATTGTTCGAGCGTTTCTGTTACTTCTCAGATGCGTTCCTGGAGGCTCTGAATGACCCAGCTCTCCCAATAAAACGTGAAAACCTTGAGAGCCTTGGAACCTCGGAGATCTTCCACGTACCGGAAGTTGTGCCATTGTTCGAACGAGCTGTAGCACAGCCACGTAATCACTATAACTCCGATATAACCCTATGGCAGTGGCGACTCCCCTAGGAAACTCTAATCCTTCAACAATGTACATTTAGATGCGAAAAGAACGAGGAATCTTCTCGCGGGGCACCGGAGTCTCCGGAGATCCTCAGCCAGTTCCTCGTCGTTATTGCTCCCGTCGAAGATTCTTCGACGTCTAGCTTAGAATAATTCCACTATTCGTAATAGAATCTGTCGGAGAAAGCTCCTCGAGGAAGGGAATCGAACGTGCATCGAGACGTGCGCACCTCCACGTGGATGAGGAGCAGATTACAGATCGCCTCGCGGGCTTTTTATGCCTCCCGTGTTTCCGAAGTCTCATTCATCTGTGAACGGGACGCGGGCGGAATTACGAATGAGAGGAGCCGGCCATTGGTCCGGGGCTTCGCTTCTCTTCTCGCGTCGTGTGTTCCCAGCATCGAAAGCAGCGAGAGGATTCCTCGCGGTGACTGCCTTTCTACTTTTTTTTTAGCTCTTCGTCCTCTGGAATCTCTACCCCACGGCACCGTGAATTACACACACGTGTCGGTGATTTTAAGTTCCTGGCAATCTTTTTATTTTTTAGGAATAGTAGTCCGAGATAAAATTATGCGGAAGCTTCAATTTGAATTTTGGAGTAGTTAGAGCAGCGATTTTTAGCTGACAATTTGTGTTGTTGCAAACAGAAGTAATTTTCAAAATAAATGAAAATCCTTGAAAATCGCTTCAGCTAAAAATCGCCGTTCTAAGTACTCCAAAATTCAAATTGAAGCTTCTGGATAATTGGATCTTGATGCATTGACTACTATTTCTTTATCTTGATGGGTAATTGGATCTTGATGCATTGACTACTATTTCTTCATATCTTGATGGATAATTGGATCTTGATGCATTAACTACTATTTCTTTATATTGATGCATTGAGTACTATTTCTTTATCTTGATGGATAATTGGAACTTGATGCATTAACTACTATTTCTTTATATTGATGCATTGACTACTATTTCTTTATCTTGATGCATTGACTACTATTTATTTATATTGATGCATTGACTACTATTTCTTTATCTTGATGCATTGACTACTATTTCTTTATCTTGATGCATTGACTACTATTTCTTTATCTTGATGCATTGACTACTATTTCTTTATATCTTGATGGATAATTGGATCTTGATGCATTGACTACTATTTCTTTATCTTGTTGAATAATTGGATCTTGATGCATTGACTACTATTTCTTTATCTTGATGCATTGACTACTATTTCTTTATATCTTGATGGATAATTGGATCTTGATGCATTGACTACTATTTCTTTATCTTGTTGAATAATTGGATCTTGATGCATTGACTACTATTTCTTTATCTTGATGCATTGACTACTATTTCTTTATCTTGATGCATTGACTACTATTTCTTTATCTTGATGCATTGACTACTATTTCTTTATCTTGATGCATTGACTACTATTTCTTTATCTTGATGCATTGACTACTATTTCTTTATCTTGATGCATTGACTACTATTTCTTTATCTTGATGCATTGACTACTATTTCTTTATCTTGATGAATAATTGGATCTGGATGCATTGACTACTATTTCTTTATCTTGATGAATAATTGGATCCTGATGCATTGGCTACTATTTCTTTATATCTTGTACCGTGGATTTAGTATTTTAGGAAGAGTCGTTCTATTTTTAATTTCATCGCGAATAATGGACCACCATGTGTGTTTTTAAGGCCACGCAAGTGAACGGAGCCTGAAAGGGTGAAGTGACGAGGAGATGCTTCTTGCAGAGCCTGCGGAGTGCCGTGACAGAAGCATTTCGGACAGATGGTATGCACTGCTTTCTCCCTGTATGGTTTCCCGTGCATCCACTCGCACGAATGGCCACCATGTTATGCCATGCAGAGGTTTCCCCGAGATCCTTCTCTTTCGTCGAATTTCCTTAATTCCATTATACGCAGCAGGCGCAGGGGAACTCGCAAAGTTGCCTCGATGGTACTCGAGGTCGCGGATCGATCGACCATTATCCTCACACGCGACGTTCTTATTTTTGGTCGAACCACTCCGCGGATTTTCTCCGTCATTCCGATAAGTCCGCTGTCTCTTATTACCATTCAAGCTCCCCGGCTTTGTATCACCGTCGGCATAAAATATCCAAAGGGAATCTCCAACCCCTCGCGAGAAACTTAAGAGTAATTAGAAGACACCCTCCTCGGGGAACTTCCCACTTCTCACAGAAGATCCCCAGAAACAAAGATATTTACCAGGCACCCCTCGACCCCCGTGGATTTCCCGATTCATAAAATCATTATCTGCTAAGCACCCCGAACTGTAAACTTAAATCCCTGCTTCTTAAAAAGGACAACCCTCGGCTGCAATCACAGAGTTGCTCGTATTAATTAAAGAAGAAGGCTTCTTTACGAAGTATCGTGTACTAAAAGATTATACTAGGTGTTTTGATTAAATGATTATATAGCTTCGAGTAGTTAGGGGTTTTTTTGATGCGTTGGGGATTTAATTCTCGATAGCGTGTGAGAAGAATGCTTGACATGGTGACACCAAGAGGCTTGTCCACGGCTTTTGTCAGCCTGTCGAACTCGCTCAGCTGTGTGCGCGCGCGCGGGCGACCTCAGGCCGCGTTGCGTTACGTTGGGAGGCTGCTGGCTGCATCACACACGTGGGAGACAGGTAGCTCACTTCCGGCCGACGGGGACCATTATACGGGATGCACGAAACGCAGAGACCTACCGCATGATACCTCGAGATCCTATGTATGCGCGTGTGCACCGCACTTGCGACCGCGCCTTCGGGGGGATGGGTGTAATTTGCAGCTTCCTTCCGAGGCAACCACGCGGAATTCTTCGGTGTCTCGAGGTCCCCTGCCTGACCCGTTTTTTTTTTAAGAGTCTTGGGTCGATCTATCTTGCGGTGGTTGGTGGAGTGAAGGATTGGGAACTGTTTTGGGAGCGGGATCGAATGTTTTGGTAGGTTTCTATTTTGGTGTGTGTAGACGGGGAGGTAGAATTCGAGGTTGGAGGTTTTGAGGTGAGGAATTTTGATGTTGGAGGTGTTGGAGAGGTGGAATTTGGGTTTGAAGGTTTCGAGGAGGGAAAATTCTAGATTTAAGGTTTTGAGAAGGTGGAATTCGAGTTTCAAGGTTTGGAGAAGGTAGAATTGGCGATGGTGGAATTCGAGTTTCAAGGTTTCAAGGAGGTGGAATTCGAGTTTCAAGGTTTCGAGAAGGTAGAATTCGAGTTTCACGGTTTCGAGGAGGTGGAATTCTAGATTGAAGGTTTTGAGGAGGTGGAATTTGAGATTGAAGGATTCGAGGAGGTAGAATTGGAGACTAGGAATTCGAGTTTCAAGGTTTCGAGAAGGTAGCACTCGAGTTTCAAGGTTTCGGGGAGGTGGAATTCGAGTTTCACAGTTTCGAGGAGGTGGAATTCTAGATTGAAGGTTTTGAGGAGTTGGAATTTGAGATTGCAGGGTTCGAGGATGTAGAATTGGCGATGGTGGAATTCAAGTTTCAAGGTTTCGAGAAAGTAGAACTCGAGATGGTGGAATTCGAGTTTCAAGCTTTCCAGGATGTGGAATTCTAGCTTCAAGGTTTCGAGGAGGTGGAATTTGAGATTGAAGGATTCGAGAAGGTAGAATTGGCGATGGTGGAATTCGAGTTTCAAGGTTTTAAGAAGGTAGAATTGTCGATGGTGGAATTCGAGTTTCAAGGTTTCGCGAAGGTAGAATTCGAGTTTCAAGCTTTCCAGGATGTGGCATTCTAGATTAAAGATTTCGAGGAGGTGGAATTTGCGACTACAGGATCCGAGAATGCGTAATTTGAGATTGAAACTTTCGTGGACTCAGAATTCGACTACAAAGGCTTCCAAAAACGCTCATCTCAGCCCCAACGTTTCAAGAAATTCGTACCCATATTAAAAACCCTAATAACACCAAAATCCCAGTTCCGATAACTCCCGCGACCCCGAAACTGCGACCCAACACCCTACAAACTACCTTTAAAACCGAAAACTGCTTCGATTCCCCTCGGAACTCCGAAACCTCGATCCCCGAGCATCCCACATCGACGCCGCCAGCGGCCACTCGGTGTTTTCCATGTTACAACCGCACGCAGCTTTCACGTTGCGCCGAGCCCCGGAGGACCGTTCTCCCACGAGGGGAATAATGGTCGAGAAACAATAAAATCCATTCGATGAATACAAACTAATCTCTCTCTCCGGAGCGTGCGCAACGCGCCGCGATGCGCTGGGAGGCTGGATCGGCGCAGACGTGGGAGACAGGTAGCTCGCTTCCGGTCGGCCGAGACCATTGTACGGGGCGCCCGACGTGCGGGGAGTCAACGCGTTACGGAGACGAGATACTACGTGCCAGCGTTTCCCAAACCCTGCCCCTGTATCGCTCAATGACGACAAGTCATCCAGGTTCCCATGGGGGACGTTTTTCACCGGGGGAAAAAAAAAAGACCTACACCATCTCCATGAAATCCTGTGGGAAGAACAAAGCTAGTTTGATCGATCGGTTGCACGACGCAGTCGTCACATATCCTGAGAAATATCTCCCTTTTTACAACAAGATAGAGAAATAAAAGTGTGATTTTTAGGAACCTCTTATCTTCCACGGGGGTGGTTCTCCGTCCAAAGAAACTCTCCCTTAAATAACCCAAAATCATGTAGGTGGCTCGGAAACTAAGGTCGGGGCCAGATATATTGGCCGGTGAATTCGTTTTCGCAGCTAACGCACACCTATTCTGATGTATGTATCTCTACGCTAAGAGCTCGGTTTGGCCTACGCGTCAAGAGCTCGGCGCTATCCCCACCACTTCTGGCGCACTCCTTTTCTGGCAAGGCGAGAGCGAGTCAGAAAACGTTGAGAATCTAGAGACGCGGCAGCGTCTCGACGCCAAGTATAGAATAATACCCCTCACGAAACTCACCGGCCAATATATCTGGCCCCGACCTTAAGTAATAACATTTTCCAACCATTGCGAAAGATGGACCACAAAGATAAGAGGAAGCGTAAGCACACGAAGGCCTGCACAGTTTGTGAAACCTGCTGCTTCACGGCACAGGCTTCCCCTCCTCCTTCTCGCTGCCCCTCACCCACCCCCTCACCCACCCCCCCATTATATCTGCGTACAATGTGCGTATGCTCGATACACGGGGCCTCTCTCCACTTTTCTTCGCCTTCTGCTCTCCTCTCTTCCATCCGCGAATATGTAAAACGCCTCGGAAGTTTATTTCTATAGGCGCCAACGTCTTTCAGAGAACGTTTCCTGTTCAGACGGCGGCTTGATAATGGTCTCTACGCGCCGGTTACGAGCAAGATTTCTTAGGCCGATATAGAGGGATAAGGGGACTCGTTGATTGTTCGAACCGCTTATTAGATCTCCCGAACGCATCTGGGTAATTAATGATACCTACCGCGATTGATCATTCCTCCTCTTTTTTTTTATTGTTCCCCGTTGCGTATTGTAAAAACCTCGTTAATCCCACGTTAATGCCGCGAGGTAACAATAAAAGCGCGGGCAACTCGGGGGAATACGGCCGATGCAAATGGCCCCTCGGGTTTCCATTGGCTTTCACCGTTCACCCTATCCATCGCGAGGTAAATCCTCGGAAGTTTTCCATTTTCGCGCCAGCGTTTCTGAATCAACCTCCTTTCTGGAGTACCTAATCGCAACTGAGTATGTAATACACTGTACTTTGGTGGTATTTTGTTAAAGTACCAAGCAAAAGTGGAGTGCCGTTTTTTGAAGATTAAGGGGAGGCTCCGGTCTGAAAATCTATTTTTTTTTTATTTCATTTTTCGAATGTTCAACGTTTTAGGAATACGCGTTTAAAAGGATTTGTTGAAATTCGTAAAATTCGCGAAGTTATCATGTAAAACTTCAAACGAAACTGTTTTTCTCGAAACAGTGTTCTCAAAACGGTGGCCGCTGTATCTGCAAAAATTATTATCCGATTCGACTGAAACGTTTTTTATTTTGAAGAATATACTTCTGACTAGGGGGGAACTATAAAAATTACAAAGAATTAAAAATTTATAATTTTCAAAGGCGTTGAAAGGACGAAAAATACAGATAAAAGTGATATCAAACTTGAAGTGTCGTTATTTTCTAAAAAAATGTAATTTTTGTAATTTTTCTAGTCCCCCCCCCCCTAGACAGAAGAATAATCTTCAAAATAAAAAAGGTTTCAGTCGAATCGGATAATAACTTTTGGAAATACAGCGTCCACCGATTTGGATCAATTTTTGACGCCTTGACTTTAACTACTCCCCAGTTCCATCTGCAATGATTAATTACAAAACAAAAAATACATTTCTATAATTTAAGACATCCTTAATACAATGCAGAAAGTCCCATTAAATTATATACAGTAGTTTTCCTTCAATTAATTCCTAAATATCACTTATTTTTTGGGCTCTAGACCGGAGCCTCCCCTAAAGCAGATATGCAGTGAAAGGTCGTTTTAAGTTCGTTTCGATTCCCAATCAGTTAATCCCAGCACTCGCGTGTTTCCAAGCTGCGTAGATTTCACGGAGACGAAAAAATTCCATACATCCTCTGGATCAGGTTATCAGAGGCAATCGTATCGATCGAAATCGCCCAACGTTTCGTCCAACGGATGATGGAACCTCCTCCCACCGCGGGAGATGCTCTCGAATTCGAGTTGGCTCGATAAAGTTACCTCGAGGAAAGCCGAGGCTCGCGATAATGCTAGGAGAGGGACAGGAAGAGATGGTAATTCGCGAGCAAATCGTGGCGCTGATGATAAGTCGACTGGCGGTTCACAGATGTGCAAACAGAGATCTCGCGGAGATCTAGATCGAAACGAGGGCACGATTTGCGAGGAAGATAATCCTATGAATTTCAAATTCGTCCGAGCAATTATTGCCTAAGCCGATTTTTGCCTAAATGCCATTGCCAAGTTACAAGCAGCTGGGTAGAATGTTTTTGAAGATCGGTTGAGAAAAATCGAGCACCGATTCTGGAGTGTCTAAATGGAGGAATCAGATCGCAATTAAGAAGCTATTCGATCACGTACGCGCACGTAAATCGATTGCGTTCGTGCTGCGTGGATTTTATCACCGTTATCAAAACAATGCCCCGATAAAATTACTTGCGAGCCGTGGAACTCGTCACGAGGCGAGTTGCGAGATTTATCGGCACTCTTGATCGAAACGGACCCGCGATTCATCTTCCGCCAGGTGGGATCGAGTTCGTGACTCGGTGACGAATTTCCTGGATGCTGGAGGGACATTTTTGGTTTTTAGCTGCGAGGGGAATTTCTGGTGACGAAAGGTGACGTTTTAGGAAAAGAAAAGGAAAATGGGACCGTAGTTCCTTGAAAGTTTGTCCCCAAGTCTGAGAAGACATCTTAAAAGCAACGCTTATTCTCAAAAACTAGTTCTCTTTTAAAAAATAAGTTATACCTAGAATTATTTGTTTTCTATGGGAGTTATTAGAATATCAATTTTGGATTATTTGATAGTTTTGTGAGTTTCTATAAATTTGGTTCCCCAGTGCAGGAAGGTTCATTAAACTCTGAGGTATCCTAAAAGCAACAAATACCTAAAAAAGAGTCAAGTTCTTTATAATATATTATAAAATTATTTATTTTTCATGCAAGCTATTAGAATACGAATTTTGGATAATTTCATAGTTTTGTGAGTTTCTGTAAATTTTGTTCCCCAGTGCAGGAATTATGTTAATTAAACTCTGAGGTATCCTAAAAGCAACAGTTACCTAAAAAAAGTCAAGGTCTTTATAATATATTATAGAATTATTTATTTTTCATGCAAGCTATTAGAATATGAATTTTGGATAATTTTATAGTTTTGTGAATTTCTATAAATTTTGTTCCCCAGTGCAGGAAGGTTAATTAAACTCTGAGGTATTCTAAAAGCAACAATTACCTAAAAAAAAGTCAAGTTCTTTATAATATAAATAGAATTATTTATTTTTCATGCAAGCTATTAGAATTATATGAATTTTGGATAATTTCACAGTTTTCTAAGTTTCTACTATCAGATAAGAAGCAAGCGACCCAGAGAATGGCCGTAAAGTCTCGAAGAAGGGAATGCAAGGAAACGCTTTTCGATTTTCTGCAGGACGAAATGGAAGGAAGAGAGGCATCTTGCACGTAGCAGGGAAGATACGTCGAAGATATACCGGGCTTGCGAGTTTGTCGAGCGGATGACAAAGGCGTGTTCTTTCGCGGGAGAAGATAATGTACGTTCGTGTACACAGGTGCCAAGAAAAGGCCACGCAGATGCTGCGTCTAATCGTAAGAGGCCGCGTAACTGGACGAGCGTATACATATACGTGGAAACTTACCTACACACGTCAGACAGCAGACGATTATTTTCTTCACGAGTCTTGCAACATAGCCACTATTTAGTCTGTTCAGTTACTTAGAAGCAACACTATTCGAGGCTTGTTGTCAACCGTTCTTTGTGTCACAGTTCCATTGTGTAATTAACATTTCTAAGTGTGTTGAGGAGCTTCTATCCTGGAAATTTCGTTGAATTTATTCGAAAAAAGTGACCCACTGTGGGGCCATTTCGAGCTCAGTTTAGTGAACCTAAAAGATTCCATACACAGACAACACTTCTACTTTAAAAAATTTCAGTGCTGGTGAGATGAATTGCAGAGAATTCTACTTATATTCTAAATTCTGTCGATTTTATTACAATTATTATTGTTATTATTATTATTATTATTAATTCTTTTATCCATTTCTAGATCTCGCAATTTGTTTAGAGAGGCTGTACCTGAAATCAAATTTTTATTCCAACTGCTCCAGAAATCCCTTTAATGAAATTGGATTTTTCACAGACAAAGGAGGCTAGCGGAGCCATTAGAGTCGGCTGGGATATCTTTGCCGGCGAATAACGAGCGTGTACGCTGGAATTGTCTCATTCGCGTGGCCGACGAAGGAAATCTCGAATAATTTCGTCATATGGGGCCGTTTCCTGTTATGCTCATCGTCGTCGTCGATTCTTCTTCCGTCCCCCTCTCTCGTCTCCCCTGCTGCAGAGGCCACTTTCGGCCGTGGCATGACTAAACGCCACAGAGAGGCTCGCGCAGCAGACCGCGAAGATGTAATAATTCTTTGTGCTCATGCGAGCTGACTCCTTCCTCTCCTCTCGGCGCGAGCGCGCTCCTCTTCTCGAGATGCGTTTCACGGTACACCGATTTCCGCTGGATTCTGCCCGTGCCCTTCCGCTTCCTCTTTTACTCGTTAGACGCGCCCAGTCGCCCTCGACTCTGGGCTAATTGCGCAACGCTTTCGAGCTTTCAAGTTCTTTTGAAAAATATTTACGTGAAAGCAGAAGAAGACCGCTCCCAGGATGCAACGTTCACTGGCACCAATCAGATAAATAGTAGATTTGGCGAGCTGTTTATCGCTGGACCAGATTTCTACGAGATTTTTTATGTGTTTTGAAGTTGGAGATGGAGTGAAAGGTGGAAGTTTGAATTAAACTGGAGCGAGTGATTATTTAATAATAAACGGTGGAAGATTTCGTTTTTAAGTTGGAGTTGGAGTGAAAGATGGAAGTTTGAATTAAACTGGAGCGAGTGATTATTTAATAATAAACGGTGGAAGATTTCGTTTTCAGGGAAACTGTGCTGAATTTTTTGAGATTGATTTTTGCGAAGATGAAAGCTTCTAGGAAAGAAGCCTCTCAGAGCGAAAGAAGACGCGAAGACCAGGAAGCTGTTCCCCCATTAGCAAACTTCAATGCAACTAAGCGAGAAGGAGTTATGGCACACGAAAAATGCGAGGAATCCCAGCACGAAATTAGTCCACGTTATTTGTATTTCGAAGCTAGATTGGCTCGTTAGCTCCACGATCGCGCGGCCAGATAACCGCAGCCTAATACTTTTCTTCGTAGGAAGGAGGCACGCGAGCTCGCGAGAAACATCCGCAAATTTTATCTGGGGGCCCATTACCGTGACGATACCTGGGCGGCTATCGTCGATTCTCCGGAAACTGATCTCGCACGCTGCTTCCACGATCCTCTCGCGTGCACGCGTTATTCTTGAAACGATTACTTAGCTGTCTTCCAAGTTTGTCATTGTTTTCCGATTCGTGGAAAAAGTAGAGAAAAAAAACGGAAATTGAAGTGGAAAAATTCTATTAATCTCAAACATGGATTTGGTACAAAGTTAAGGTCCATTTTCGTAGAAAAAGTAAAGGAGAATATAAAAATTCAGTTGGAAAAATTCTATTAATTTAAAAAATGGATTTGGTACAAAGTTAAGGTCCATTTTCGTAGAAAAAGTAAAGGAGAATATAAAAATTCAGTTGGAAAAATTCTATTAATTTAAAAAATGGATTTGGTACAAAGTTAAGGTCCATTTTCGTAGAAAAAGTAGAGGAAAATATAAAAATTCAGTTGGAAAAATTCTATTAATTTAAAAAATGGATTTGGTACAAAGTTAAGGTCCATTTTCGTAGAAAAAGTAGAGGAAAATATAAAAATTCAGTTGGAAAAATTCTATTAATTTCAAAAATGGATTTGGTACAAAAGTTAAGGCCCATTTTTAGGATAATTCGTGTATAAAGGAAGGGGAGGCTTACAGAAGGGATGATCGAGTATTATTTAATGATGCAAGTGGAAGACTTTAAGATTATCTTTACTACTCGGAAATTCAGCTGGAAAATGATTTATTAATTTCAATAAAGGCTACTTGTTATCCCCATTTTCAGCTCCGATATTTTTCTACATATCTCCTCTGCAGAATATGTATATTCTCCTTTCTCATCAGGCGATTTCCACTAAGAATTTGATACCGAAGGGAACATGGAGCTCGAGTCCCGTGGTTTAATTTAAAGGGCACATGTTGATTTTATGGAGGGAGGTTAGTGAAACGAATTCTAAAAGCCCACCTCCGATTTGAATCTCCGGTACCTACACTCTATTTCGTCCGCTCTATATGCACCAGACGTACGAAGGGAAGAGGGGTGGAGAAGGGGATCGAAAATTCGGAGTTCTTTATGGCCGTTTGGGATGCAAGTCAGTGGCCACTTGCAACCGGGGTCACTGAACGCGTACCATTTCCTGGACGAACTTTCGTTCGACTGTATTTCCGTAAGGCCCTTCCTCTCTCCGCGAGGTTCCTTCTTTCAAACTCCCCTTTTCCCATTAGGTACCTTCACTTACAGTGTAATCACAATACTTAACACCCAAATTCACTCGCAAAAATACCTATTTCACCCGTCAGGCTTTAAAGAAATTTACCTTCATTCAGTATTTTAAATTAGAAACAGAGAAAATTATTCAATCTGTACCAAATAGGTATCACATTTTCTGCAAATGTAGAATATACAACGACAGTTTATATGAGTACAGTAGTGGTTAAAAGAAAGTCTAAACGGTGACGGGAATAAGAAAGTTTCGTGAAAAAGAATTACTTCTTAGGATTTATATCTCTAATACCGAGGGGTTTCTCAGGTTAAATATTAACCCTTAACTGGTATCCTGGGATCAGGCATGGCCCCAAGCACGCAAGGTTCGCTGAAAAATATTTGGTCGTCTAAGTTTGTAAACTGAATTTCTAATTAATTTGATAATAATAGTTTGACTTTCTACGTTTCTATTATTTTATACATTACCTAAGAACAAAATATTCACGGAGGTTGATCTACTGTCGACTTTACAAATTTCTGTGTCCTTTTTTATTTGGGGGCTGCCACGACCCCAAAATACCAGTTACGTTTGAAAAAAACAGTAGAGTAAAGAACCCAATTACTGACACCTGACCAATTACTGTCACCTTAAGCTATTTTACTTAAAATAACAAATAAATAAACGTTGTAAAGTCATACACAAAAAGAATTATATAATTCAATCTATTATCTATGCTATAAATTATATTCTATAGTTTATTTATTTGTTATTTTAAGTAAAATAGCTTAAGGTGACAGTAATTGGTCAGGTGTCAGTAATTGGGTCAAATAAAAATCTGGCCAATTTTGTCAATGTGTCATATATGATCAAATGGAATAACTTATTTGTTTTTCAAACGATTTGAATGAAACTTGTTATGTAATGGTTTTTGGGGTCGCTGAATCTGAATTTCGCATCGGAATTGTAAAATTCAATATGGCAGACTCAAAATGGCCGAACCAAATTGGCTGACAAACATTAAAATACTATCTGGATATAGAAAAATTGTATATAAAGGTTTTTGGGGTGGCTGAATCTGAATTTGGCATTGGAATTTTAAATTTCAATATAGCAGACTCAAAATGGCAACCCAAAATGACCGCCAATTGACAAACTCACCCCTAAATTCTATTTTTTTAGGGGTTGGAGGTGTCAGATGAAAAAAATTACCCCCGGAATCGGTTCAGGGACTCAAAAAAAACCCAGTATACCAAATTTTTGGTGATTCACTTAATTTTTCGATGGTACCAGTTTGGGCCCGAATAATGAAAAGGACCGTACCAGTTAACCGGTTAATCTAATATTTCTCATTTTATTATTATTCACGGGAAAAACCCTTGGTACAAAGAAATATAATGCGAGGAGACGTGAACCATAAATGACAAATAAACATTTCGATGAGAACGAATCGAACAGAAAATAAAAAAATTTAAAGGTGAGCATATCAACGTAGTCTAATATTAAATCCAATAAAACGTCCATTAATCTCCGAAGGGCTGGCCACTTCAAAATAGAAATCCATACACGCTATCGAGCAGAATGAATTGCCCGGATCTGGATCCCCGATCGAGCGAAACGGTCGGCCGGAGGAGGATCGTTTTATAAACGCTCGTGTTCGCCGATTGATTTCGCGCAGTCTGCGGAATAAGAGAAACCGCGGCGCACGTCGCGCGTCCGGGCCGCCGCGAAATCCGCCTGGTACAGGCTTTCGCGCGCTTCCTCCCGCTAAACGTGTATCGCGATCTCATCGATTTTTTTTTCCACGCGCCGTGTCACATAAGCGAATTCCATCGAAGGCTCCCGTTCGGAGCGCTTCCGATTCGTCCGCGGGCCCCGGAGACAGAACAGAGGCATCTTGAAAGACGAGGCAGAGACGAAGGGGGAGGCGAGGAACGCCAGATCGACGTCATTTGATCCGCAGAAATCGCGAGATCTGTACCCCGCGCAATCACGTAATCGTTCGTCTTTTTTTTTTTCTTTTTCCTCCTCTCATCTCTTATATTTCGCCAGACTCCCCCACGCAGCGGGCCGCGACCTCGTCTCGTCTGCGCAGACGGGCTAGCCGAAGGTCGATCTTTGAGGATCGGAGCTGCTTGCGCACGTTGCAGCGAGATGGTGGGTGGGTTTTAATTATTATTCAGAGGAGATCGAGGTGGATCGCCTGGGATCGGGTATGGAACATTTCGTTGGGGATCGTTACGGGAGGGTAAGTGTGGAAGTAAGCGGAGAACGCCCATGGGCGTTTGGGGAGTATGGTCTGTAAATGGGGCTGAAGGGTTTCCGCACGTGATATGTGTAATGAGAATTTGAATTTCTTTGTTAGTACTGAAATGATGTTGGAAATGATTTAATTTCAGAGGTGGATTTGGTACAAAGTTAATCTCCATTTTTGGGATAATTGGTGTAAGGGAAGGTGAGGTTTGCAGAGGGGATGATCTATTAATATTATTTAACGATGCAAGTGGAAGACACTATCTACTTAATTTATCGAACACTACTTAGCTTTACTACTCAGTAAGCTTCGTCCAAAATTTAGAATCCGATTTCATAAAAGAAAATCATTTATTTATTTATTTCTTTTGTGAAAATAGTCACATTCGTCTGGATTAACTCGACACAATGAGCTGGGACACAGTTTGGCACCCCAGAGTTTACCGTTCGAAAATTTTTAAACGACAAACAAACACACACACACACTTTCTGTTTTATAAATTAACCCTCTAGTGCATAGGCCTGCCTTAAGGCGGGCACCTGTTTAGTCCAGGGGTTGGGAATTCTCATTTGCCAGCCCAAAAATAGTGCCACAGCGCACATATTGGTCTAAGAAATATGTCAATCTGAGTCTTCAATTTGACAAAAATCTAGTTTGAAGTGGATTTTTGAGCTACACACGCTGCAAAAAATATTATTATTTCCTCCAAATTGAAAACTGACATCGGATTCAGTATTTTCATCCTCAAATGAGGGTAAACTAATTTTTCCAACTGAATTAAAAATCTATGCACTAGAGGGTTAAGATCAGGGACGTGAAATTAAAATTGTGAATATAGTTACTGATAAAAAAGAGGAGATGCTGTAGCTCTAGTATTCCTTAAGCCCCTGTATATTTTTTTACAAAAGAAGATTGTCACCTGACCGGTGTTACTTCGTTAACCGAAGTGAAATACTGAAAGAAACTGATGAATAGACTACGAGCGTCGATTTCATTGAACCCAGGAACATTTTGCCAGAAGATTCGAGGGAATCCTCGGACGATTGGATCCCGTCGATGTGCCAATAGCAGGAGTCCCGTTTCTCCGCTGTCACACGAGACGCCGATTGCGCAATGTCGAAATACCATTCCTTAGCAACGGTGCACGATAAGGTCGTGTGTCTCTGCCAGTGTGCGTAGACGCGTGCACATTTGCAGAAAACTGCAGCTCGTGGATGAAGAAAGCGAATCCGCGGTGGCTCCGTCCATTTTTGGTACTCACTTCCTTCTATCCCCATCTGCTCCGACAAAAGAAAACTCTCTGGCCGAGGAAATGCCATTAGGAAACGTAGAAAGTGATCCTCCGATAACACGAATTCCTAACAAACAAAATCCTCCAGGCTTTCGACGAGAAAGAAAGAAAAACATCCGACTGCTCCAATTTCAATTTTTCTTCAAGACTCTTTGGTTCAGAAAGGCGCGCGGGGTTTTTCGGGGGAAACGGTTGCAGAAGCGACAGACACGAATCCTTTTTTTCCAGGTGCGCACACCCGCACGAATATCTGTCGCGTAATGCGTGTCACACGTCGCTCGTGGAAAGCAACGGTGCCCGTAGACCTGACGTATCGTCATTTTGTTATGCGAGGGGCGTCATTTCCTTCTTCCATCGTGAGCCTCCGCGAGAAGCGACGGGGGAGAAGGAACACCGTCAATCGGGAGCAAGATTTGTAAGCACAGTTTCCGACTCGGCGAGGTCCGCGTCTTGAAAGCTTAATGCGTGGCTCTTCGACTTGAGAATCCCTCTCAAATTATTTTTTTTTTACGCGAAACATTTTTTCTACCATCGACACATCGGCATTGTCAACTTGGGGCGACAATTATTTCACTTTCTTGTATTTTGAATGATATTTCAAAGCATCGGGTGGAACTTGGAAGGCAATTTGAGAGGTTCAATGGAGTTTTGAATGAATTGAAGTTAGATTGATATCGATGGAACTGGTGGAATAGATGCGAGTGAAATGTTGGTTCATAGGATATTCAGTGACAGAAAGGATACAACGGCTTAACGTGCCCGACCATTACGTAATACGTTACGCGTTACACGTTAAGTCGAGGAAAAGAGCTGCTTGGACACGGGGCACCGTCGGTTTGTTATGCGAGGGGCATCATTTCCTTCTCGTGGGGCTCCGTGAGAAGAGGAGAAATGACGGAGAACGAGGACTCGGGACTACGGAACAGCTGCAATCGACGACGCACGCCACGAGATCGTCGAATGCCAGGGGAAACTTTGATATCTTCTGGCGATACTTTCGAGCGGGCGACTTGACGACTTCGGGATCTCAGAACTGGCAATTCGTGGATCTGAGAAGCTAGGAGACATGTGAGGTAGTCAGAGGAACGACGGACTAACCGACATTAAAAAAAAAAAAATTTCCCTATTTTATATGGTTAGTTGAGTTAAGTAGTTATCGTTACTAATTCAATTTTGAAAAAATTTGGGTTAGTCCGTTTTTGCTTTGACTGTCTCATATAGTCTGCAACTCCACCAATTCCAAAATCTAATAAAATTTATCAATTTGGGTGCGGAGGAATTAAAATTTAAAAATTCCTAAAATTCGTGAGTGAAGATTTTGGAATAAAATATTCGCAAGCCCAAAGTCCCGAACTCCTAATTATCGAGAGTAATAGAGATGACAATGCTCCTAATTTCTAAATCTCCTCTCGATTCCTCGATTTCCACCCTTCGGAACGAAGCACGGCGCGTTGCGATGCGCGATACGTCGTTTCCTTCGTCGGACGCTCCTCTCGTCGTACGAAGAGGGCACGCGAAGGAGACCAGAGGAGACATACATGGGAGAAAGGGAGAGAGAGAGAGAGAAAGAGTGAGCGAGGGAGAAGGAGAAACGAGTCAGCAGGAAACGGTACGAAATACGAAGTGGTCAAACGGCACGTGTTGAACGCGTCGCCGGTGCCATTGGCCGGAACCTGCTCCGTTCTGGAGAACAGACGGCGTGTCCCAAACCGGGACAGAGGAGGCTCGGTCGAAAGATGAGAGGTCAAGTGCAACGGCGATGAAAAGGGCGCGACGTTTATCGCGTGCCCGTGCCCGGACACGAGCGCTTTTCTAGCCGGGTCGCTTCCGTGTTCACCGGCTCTTCTTAAATGTCGTTCGACGGGGTCCTCGGGGAACCAGCGTCCACGACCTCCTCTCGGGAGAAACGAGACCGCTTTGTTCGGGACGCTTTGTCCCGGGCTTCGGGGATTAAAGGCGCCGATGGAGGTTGGAATTGGGGCAGAGGGAAGCTTTAACTTGGAGGAGAGGGAAGTTCGAAGTTGGGGAAGAGGGAAGCTTTAACTTGGAGGAGAGGGAAGTTCGAAGTTGGGGAAGAGGGAAGCTTTAACTTGGAGGAGAGGGAAGTTCGAAGTTGGGGAAGAGGGAAGCTTTAACTTGGAGGAGAGGGAAGTTCGAAGTTGGGGAAGAGGGAAGCTCAAAGATGTAGTACAGAGAAGTAGGTACCGTAAGTACCGTTTTGTGGCCATTGCACTGTTTTTGGCCACGTGCATAATTATCTTATTTTTAAATTGCTCGCAGATCATTACAGTCAATGATCCAGTTCCTGATCAGTTTAATATAGAAATACTAAATAATAAGTTTAACACGATACAAATTTATTTAAAGAAAATCATTAAATAATTATGAAGTATTTTTAAATTTATACGCAAACATTTGATAGCTCATACTAAAATGTTTTAGGTTGATCAGAAACTGCTCCCTTTGTATCTTAAGTGATCAGGAACTGGGTCCTTGACGGTTTTCTGTGGAGAATTTCACATCATAAATACGTATTTTGTTTAGTACACCGTCAGAAATATAAAGTTACATTTATTGTTTACACAGAAAAATATTATACCATTTTTTAAGAAGTGGCCAAAAGTGGTACAATATGTATCTTAAACTTTAAAGTGGCCACAAATGGTGCATCTACCCGACATACAATTTTGGAACAGAAGAAAGCTCGAAATCAGAGCAAAGAGTATCTCCATTTATAATTAATCCCTCTGAGAATAACTTACCTTCCCCTTTAAAATCCCATTAAATAATTCTGTCCACTCCCACAAGACTGAAGACTCCCAATTTCTCTTTATCCTACAATCTTAATAAACTAACGAAACCCCCATCGATCCCACTTGATTGATACAACACTTGTATAATTATTAATTAGACACGATCCCACAACACATTAAACCTCCTCGCGTGTTACAATTTCCCAAAGGCGATCATACAGTCACACAAACCCAAGGCGTTCAGATAACACTGTAATCTTATTTGAAGAGATTAACACGATCACCTTTCTCGGTAATCAGTCTCGTTGGTCCATATCATAAAGCTGCACTCGTTTCGCAGAACATAAACGCGTTCTCTCATCTACTCGGTCCACGCGAATATTTCAAAAGGCTGCACACAAATTCAGGAAAAGAAAAAAGGTGAAAACCCTTTCGATCCTACTGCAACCTTCGATATAATAATTTCCCTCGCCTCCCCTCTTTCTCTGCCACTTAAGCACGGCGATTTGTAAGCGTCCGGCAAAACGGACCGCCTGAAAATGGCCTTTTAAGCGTCCAGTGTCCCACGCCACGAAGATTTGACACCGGACCCCGCAAAACGGGTAACTTACGTGATCACACTGGCTCAACGGCGAGCGGTACCACGCTCCTCTACAATAGAACGTGCTACGCGCACGTACCGTTCCCCTTTTCTTTCGTTTGCGCCGGCAAATTAGCCGGTGCCCGTTGGTTCCCTGACGAAAAAAAGGTCGCCGGCACGCTGCAAGGCGACCGTACCGCGGGTATCCAGGCGGAAGTGGTCCCCGAACGAGATCCGCGGTTGTTTTTAATTAAACCAGATTAATCCGAGCAAACGGACACCGCGAAATCCTCGAAAGAGAGAGCAGGCTTTGGGAACGATCCGGCGATAAGCGAGCATGCCCGTCCTGGCGAGTTATGCTAGATATTACGCCTGTGGATCAACGGGATGAAACGTACGGGCACGTGTGTGTGAAACGAAAGTGATCGTATTTAAAGCCGTTCTACTTTGAGCCAGAATTTTGAGAATTTTATGGGGTAGGTACCTTTAGATTGATATTAGGGTGGTGAATTTTTTTTAGGTATAAAATGACGGTTTTCCACGAGGCTGATTTTTATTAAAATAGAAGGAGAACGTCGGATAATATTTGGAGGTCGCAAGGTTTAATCTTTTTAAGGGCAGAGTTTCTGCCTGGTTTCCAATTTGAAATTTTATGGGGCACCTTTAGATTGAAATTAGGGTGGTGAATTTTTTTCAGGTAATAAATGACGGTTTTCCACGAGGCTGCTTTTTATTAAAATAGAAGGAGAACGTTGGATAATATTTGGAGGTTGCAAGGTTTAATCTTTTTAAGGGCAGAGTTTCTGCCTGTTTTCCAATTAAAGACTCTTCAGCTGACGTTTTTGTAGATTGAGGGGTAGTAGAGAAAGCTATTTTTATATTTTACAAAAACACAACACTTTTTTTACAATATTAAGGAATAATATAAGCATATCTAATTGTGTAAAATAATATTGCAAATTATTATTATTGTTATTAAACGTCTTTATTGCACAACGCAAGCAGAAAACAACGATGAGAAAGTAAACATCGAGAAAACTAAAGGCGAAGTTCAGTCTGGGACAGTTTTCAATTTAACCTAAATTAAAAAATCATAAGGGCTCATAAGGGCCATTTTTTTTGTAGGGTAAACGCACCAGTAAATGAACAGTTAAGGCTAATGAATGAACACTATTATAAAATTATGTTTGCAGCGCGAATGATTCCACGTGCTGCAAAAATTGTTTGGATATGAAGCAAGAAATAAAAAGATGTCTCTAATTAATTAGTTGCTTACTTTAATAACTTATTTTACTCATTTTAATAAAAAATGTTCATTCACTGGTACGTGTTCATTTACTGGTACATCCACCCTATAAGTCCACGCTTCTTTTGGTTTAAGGAACAAAGAATCCAAAAAATAAATTTCCAAGAGGCCCTGGACCAGCCTAATATACATATATATATATATTTTCCTCGAGTTTCACTTCAGTAATCTTCAAAAATTTAATTTCCAAAAGACACCGCGACAGGTCGCAGAAAATCGACCGATTAAACTCCCCTTTGACAATCATTTTCTACTATATAAACACCGCGGAATAAATGAAACTCAAAGTGCTCCAATAAATTGCCCGTTAACAGCGGCGACCATCTGCCATTTCCCCGTTTCTGGTGGCGGCAGGAAAGTTTCTGCCCGCGAAATGTCCCTTATAAAAATTCCTCCGCGCGGGGGAATTAATTACACCGGCGGGCAATAAAGTATTCTGCCGGACATTGAGCCTAACACGTGTACACGCGCGTACGTACGCGGGGAATCGAGCGGAGGCGTTGCCTTTCAATGCGTTTAATTACGGGCAGCGAGTAGGATCGATGCTAGCCGCGTTACAGAGTCGAGAGAGTGAAATGAGCAATCTAGAGATAAATCAAAAAGCGGCGCGAGCCGGCCAATTTCTTTTCCGCACCGGAAGGGACGTCGTAATCCCGAAAACAGTTTGGGGAGGGGCAGGGCAACGTCTCTGCGCGCTCGATAGATTTATTTGTGCCGTGGACGAGGCAGCGGAGCCGAACGACATCGCGAAATCCGTCTCGAAAGTTTCCGCGGGAAAACGGCCCCCGCGAATTGTTGCGCTGACCGGCAGAGTTTTCCAAGGGGAACCGCCATTTTGGTACACCTTCTCCAATTGGTATTCTGTGGGTTTCGTCATTGACGTTCGGTCGTCTTTTTCTCGGGCGGTTCGCTTCGCGGAAGGTTCAGGGAAAATTCAGGAGGAGACGTTGGAATACACGGGAGACTGGGGGGAGACTGTCACCTCCTTAATGTTTGCAGATTGTTATGTTTGTGTTCTTTATATCTTTTGTTTACTCTATACATATTTTAAATTTAATTTTATATTTTATATTTTATATTTTATATTTTATATTTTATATTTTATATTTTATATTTTATATTTTATATTTTATATTTTATATTTTATATTTTATATTTTATATTTTATATTTTATATTTTATATTTTATATTTTATATTTTATATTTTATATTTTATATTTTATATTTTATATTTTATATTTTATATTTTATATTTTATATTTTATATTTTATATTTTATATTTTATATTTTATATTTTATATTTTATATTTTATATTTTATATTTTATATTTTATATTTTATATTTTATATTTTATATTTTATATTTTAATTTTATATTCTATACTTCATGTACAATATTATTCTATTTTGTAGTCTAAAGGGTTCTATCGTTGATATAATAATAATAATAATAATAATAATAGTAATAATAATAATACAATGTGGAATAGATTTCGAGGGGAATATGTGGAACGAAGCTGTTTCATTTTTGGGAAAATTGATCTTGAAAAAGAGGAGAATGTGATCCAGTAAAATTTGGTTATAGCTTGCAAGAGTTTTTATTTTTTTTTATGAATTTTTGAACGGCGAATCAGCTTCTGTGATAGTAGAATTTTTGGTTTTGGTTGAAAAGTATCTAAGTATTCTTCCCTCTGTGTATAGTTTTGTAGGATTATTCAAGAGACGCAAGGCGGAACTGAATTTCCACGGAGCCTCACCTCGTCTCTTTTTCGGAGTTCATCATTTTCTCTTATCGCGCGATCGACGGCGTAACATCGCGCCTTCACCACTGGGCGAGTTCGAATTATAAACAACACGCGGCTCGGCTTCCTCGTCCCTCGAGACTTTCCTGGTTCCTCTCCGATGAGCCACCCTGCGTGCCTCTCTTACGTATTCCTCAGCTAGAAACCCGTGTATCTCGGTCTTTTGCGCAGAAGCGCGCTCGTTACGTGGCGTTCTGCAGACGATCTCTCGCTTGAATCTTCTGCTGGCCACGGTTACTTTCGGATATCGAACGCAACGCGACTTTGAGCATTCGGAAATACTTTGTTCGAGAGATTGCCGGGGAGATTCCACGTTCCTAATCGTACAGAAGCACGCTTTGCATAGCTAATCATAGATGGGAAGCATGAAACAGGTTCCTCTATACTCAAATTTAATCTTTAGGGATGTGGATCACTGTATTACAGTTAAAATTTAAATTCTTCTTAACTTCCCTTCTCATATTCTAGTTGCAATTAACAAATCCTTCAATTTGAATACACTAACTAATAAAAAAAAAATAAAGAAACGATTTCCAACCCTTGAAATCTGCTCCCCTGTTTCAATATATTTCTACAGATCTCATTCATAAAAAAGATAAGTCCTATGTTCGAGATATTGAATTTCCACGAGGCACTTTCCCAGAGAAAAGTCGAGGAAAATTAAAAAAAAATAAAGAACCGATTTCCAACCCTTGAAATCGTTCTTCCCTGTTTCAATATATTTCTACACATCTCATTCATAAAAAAGATAAGTCCTAAGTTCGAGATATTGAATTCCTACGAGGCACTTTCCCAGAGAAAAGTCGAGGAAAATTGGGAATTGTCGCGATGCGAGCGGATTCGCGACGAAACGCCGTCAGATTAGCGAGGCTCGAGGCATCGTATCCGCCTTCGCGTCCTTAACGGGCGCAGCACACATAAAAGGCGCGCGCTCGCGCTCGTGTAACTGGCTATCTCGGCTGGCTGGTCGCCGGTTTCTCCCGCGCTAATTAGCAAAAGTTTTGCCGTGCAATAAACGCGTCTAGCTTTACGTAACCCCTCTGCGCGGCTGGACAACCGCGGATTCGTGGCTGGTCGCGAGCCGACTTGCCGCGGAAATGAACGCGATCCGAGCATTACCGCGCCAGCGCCGAGCAGATTGCGTCTTTCTCTGCCAATCCGCGCGAAAGTTCAATATGGCATTCTGGAATAAATGATTCGGTTTAACTATTATTTAGGTAATGTGTCATCAGTGGAGGGTGGAGTATCGAAGTCTCTCAGAATGGGAAACTTGAGAGAAAAGAAGGGAAATAAAAATTGATATGTAAAGACGTAGTATTATACAAGAAGAATTGAGAAAAATAAGTTGGAAATAAAGGGTTAATAAAGTATCTCAACTTGGGGTCCCTCGAAACAGAACTTAATTAGGGGAGATCGGGGCTAGTTGATACGTTATTCTGTTTTCAATTTTTTTAATTTTTATTTCAATTAATTACTTAATAACAAATATGCCAAAATAGACTCTGGTCCTTCCTCTTTAATATGTAGTAAGCGAAAACTTGAGGAAATACATACAAAATTAATGAAAAAATATTATTTGGACGAAGGCAAAACGTATCAATTTACTCCACTGCGGGGCTTACCTAGTTCATACGTTATTCTGTTTTCAATTTTTTAATTTTTATTTGAATTAATTACTCAATAACAAATATGCCAAAACATACTCTGGTCCTTCCTCTTTAATATTTAGTAAGCGAAAACTTGAGAAGATACATACAAAACGAATGAAAAAATGTTATTTGGACGATCAATTTGGATGTAGGTATCAAAACTATTTACTTTTTCTCTATATTCCTAAACGGAAACAGTTAAAAAGCGATTGTTAACGTCAAGGTACACAGACGTGCGCTGGATCGTAGTAAATAATTAAAACCTGCCCCTGCATCAACTACCGTCAAGGACCCATTTCCTGATCAGAACCCAATTCCTGATCAGTTTAGTATATAAATACCAAATAATAAGTTTATCACGATACAAATTTATTTAAAAAAAATCATTAAATAATTATGAAGTATTTTTAAATTTATACGCAAACATTTGATAGCTCATAGAAAAATGTTTTAGGTTGATCAGAAACTGCTCCCTTTGCATCTTAAGTGATCAGGAACTGGGTCCTTCACGATAGTTCCGTTCTCCTCTACAGAAGAAAGAATCGAAAGGTAATCAATTATCAGCAGAAATATTCAATCCCGTCCCGCAATATAATTCACCCTGAACCCCAACCCGAACCCCTCAAACGCGACCCAATTAACGAGAATCCCAGTTCAAAGCATCGAGGAAGACAGCGAAGAACGTGATCGCAGCCAAGTGAGACTAGAATGTGTAACAAACAGACTACCGCGATGATTTTCGCGGAGCAGAGCCAAGGCGTTATGTCCAGCTGGAAATGCTGGAATCGGATAGTTAGATGGTATTTTTCATGTACTTGGCGTCGAGACGCTACCGCGTCTCTAGATATCCGCGAGTCTACGAGAGCGCGCAGCCTCTCTCTTCCTGAAACGACGAGGCGCTTTTTCGCACAGACCGCGTTGCCATGGGCTCTCGATTTCCGGAGAGGCTTCACTCTTCGCCTTCCGTTCACTGACCATTTCTGCTCGACTAAGCCCGCCGGCAAACACGCCTCGATCCTCGGATCAACGAGAACGCTCCGAAAACGCGGCTCGATCTCCCGGCGGATCGGTCGGTTTCGAAAAAAAATCTCACTTTCGAATCATACCCTCGCCGCGATTCGACGATGCCAGCGCCTCCCGCCGCCCCTGCTCCACCGCCCTCGAAACAATTTTCTGCATTTTCCGTGCAGAACCAATTAAGTAACAGGCCACGCACAACATTATGCGCTTGGCGGTTGGTAAACAATCGCGGGGAGAGCTGCTGGTCGATCTATCTTGGATCGAACGGGTGGAAATTGAATTTCGAAATGACTTGTGGAAAGCGTGAGATCAGTGTTTTTTTTTTTTTGAGAATTTAATCTACCAGATTCTTACTTAGTTTCGTTTATAAATTAGATCGCATCGAAAGCTTCCCCCTAATCTGAATTTCTAACGCCCACTGCAAATCAGTTGCCGCTGTCTTCCTAAGAAATAGGAACTACCAGGGTTTTTATAATTTCAATTAACGCCACGAATTACATTTCGCTACAGCGCTTGAGTGACAGACTCCCTCGCTGATTGAGAGATCGACGCAGCAGCTTCGGCAACGAAAAGCTCGCGGGTGAATCGTTAACGGGCGCCCCGCGGTACGAAATGCTGATTAAAAGTAATTAAGAAGCGTGAAATGAATTTCACAACGCCATTGCGGAAAGAAAGATGGTTACGTGGTCGGATCGAGGTGCATCTGCCGTACGACTGGTTGCCCGCGCGTTTCGGGGAGATACCCGCGTCTTATCAGAGCCACCGAGGGGGCCAGACAAATAAATAATCCAGCCGCTCGATTAATAATTCATGCAAGCCTCGTTAATGGCAAAACGCCTTCACGGTGGGATCGTTCGGGGAAAAAAAAGGAGCAGCTGGTCGTGGATTTTCTGGGCTCGCCAGCTCTCTCGGTTGCACATTCGCGGTTCAATAAATCCAACGGATTTTCCTTTCGACGTGTGTGGAAAAAACAGATACGAATTCCACGTTTCTTCCGTATCGAATTTGGCGATCTCCACTTCCCTCTTCTTCTTTTTCCTGGTGCAACACTTTCACCCGATTTCATCTTGGCGAACTTTAATTCGTCGTTGGACGCTGATCGCTGATAACGGTGCTGAGTAAACTTCGCGGAGGGAAGTGTAATTCATTTCACATTGTAATTAGAACACCCAGTGAGCCTTGGACGCCCGAGGTCCTTTGATTATTCTAATCGACTCGGATCGAGTAAAAAAGGTCAGTGATTCACCCTGTCGAAATACAGAATAAGGTCGAAAATCGCGAAATTCACGGAAATCAGCAATTTTCGACCTTAGCTCAGAGCAACGTTAACCGATTTTAATGAAGTTTTAGACACGTATATAACTTACTTAAACCTACAAACGGGTTTTTTGAATTTTCATTCAAGGCGCACAAAAAAAAGTTTAAAAAACGACCTTCACTATTTCTATTTTGCTATTCAGACCAAGTGCATTTTTCTTAAAACCTCGAAACACGTCACCTAGAAAACTAATTCCGCTAGCTTCTAAAAAAAACTCAAGACATTTGGACCAATTTTAAAAAAGTTATGCGATTTTAAAGAGCATCAACTTATTTTCCGACGCGACTGTAGCTACGCTATCTTTCGATCCAACGGAGATAAAATTAAAATTGGAAACCTAAGTAACTTTCACGATAGTTTTCTTAAATAAGTAATCACCTTCACTTCTCTTCGAGGCGCACAGAATGCCTTCGACTCACTTCAACGCCCATTTAAAGGAACAAAGCTAAGAATTAACTACGATATGTGACACCAGGGAGGAAAAGAGGGAATGTTTTCGGAATATTTTTCCCCAAGATGAGGAGGAAAGGTTGCGCGAGCGTCGATGGACAGAAAGGTTAGGCTTCTTTCGAAAGAGTGCAGCAACCGGGGTTAAGCGTGCGCTCATCTTGGCCGAGGAACTAGGGCTATTAAACGGGTCTTGCTACACCCCGCTGCCATAAATCCCATAAAGCTTCGGACAGGCTATGAGCGTCAGGACGTGCAGCATTTCGTTTGCCTAGGGCTGAAACTTCCAGTTCCTCTTTCCCCGAGTAGGGAAACGCAGTTCGACTGTTAAGAAACTTCACGAGATCTCGCGTTGATGACGCCGCGGTTAATGCCTGATCTCTGGGCAGAGATACCAGTGGATCCGCGTTTACGTGACTCCTTTCGGGGAAATGAAAAGAGCCCCGCGCTTTCGACAAGCTTCCTCGTGTTTCGAATGCGATTTTTAAGAAAGAGGACCCTTAAGAAATGGACTCTTTTTCGTCCCACGATTTTGGAACTGAATTTTGGGCCAAATGATAGCTTATGATGAGACACCAATCACGACAAATTTTCAAGTTCAGGTGACAATTAGTTTCTGAGATATGGCAGGTGAAAGAAGTTTCAAATTTCAAATTTTTATAAGAAATGTATAGACTTTTAAGTCATTCCGATAATTTAAACAATTATTTTCAGGGGTTTTCCTGACTGCTAATAACGAATTTGAACTTAGATTTTCAAAATTCACGAAAAAAAATTAAATGGCTGATTCAACATTGTGGACGATATATTAAAAACGCACCTACTACACAGACATTTATATTTCTGGATTTTTTTTTTTCGTGAATTTTTAAAATCTAAGTTCAAATTCGTTATTGGCAGTCAGGAAAAGCCCTGAAAATAATTGTTTAAATTATCGGAATGACTTAAAAGTCTATACATTTCTTATAGAAATTTGAAATTTGAAACTTCTTTCACCTGCCATATATCTGAGAAACTAATTATTATTATTATTAATATTGAATTAACGGGAGAACCCTTTAGAATACAAAAATTTGAACAAAGCAATACAGTTGGTATAGCTTATAGTAAAAAGATATAAAGATAAATAAAATAAAAACAGAGAATGTACAGAAAAAACAGAAAAATCAACTCAACTTGAAAATTTGTCGTGATTGATGTCCCATCTTAAGTTATCGTTTCGCATGAAATTCAGTTCCAAAATCGTGGGACCAAAAAGGGGCTAAAAAAGGCCTCATTTTTGGGTCACTCTTTTTCTTGGTGTCTCTGTCTTGAACCTTGTGAATGATTTTTATCGATGACATGGAAGCGAATGCGAAGGGATTGGAGATAGCTTTTGGAGACAACGTGGTGTTAATAAGGAAGCTAGAGAATATTAGAAGAAATCTTATCGAAGCGAAGGCTCGATTCACATCGCTTTATCGTTCGCAGATGTTTCGCAAACATCCTCCGTCGCAGACACTTCTTACGAATGTAATAACATACAGGATGTAACACGGATAATACAGAAGTATACTGTTACAGAGATTACGCGTGCCATACGATTCACGATCCTCTACCTTCTTTGCATCCTATGTCACCCTTCTCCCCTAACTAAGCTACTGTTTTATTATTATTATTATTATTAATGTGTATAACCCTGTAAATACACTGATAGAAATATGAGAAGAAATAAGAAAAACTTACAACTACTTAGGTAACACTTCGTTGAACTTAACGTTGCTTCCGCTTAAAATATTTCCTTTTTAATTCGCCAAATTTATATCCTCGATTGCCACGTGACTCCTTTCGATATCGAAATATTAAAAAGGCTGAAAGAAAATTAGCAGAGCCTCTCCAATTAAGAATTTACTGAATAAATACAAAAATAGTGTAAAAAAATGGAAAGTATAATCAAGAATTGAAACTACTTAGACTTCCGACACTTCCGAGTCTCCACAGTAAGATCTGATTATACTTGATATTAATCAGTCGCGATACCGGTAATGCGTGGCGCAGCAGATTCTGCGATGGGGATTTTTCGCGAACGCCGCTTTTATTCTCTTCCTACAACAATCTCGTGTTCGAGCCGTCGCTGTTAGATCAGCATTCTCGAAGATATCCTATACAGAGGCAGAGATCGCGCGATAAGCCGAACAATCGCGAGATGGGACACCTATTTAGTATCCTTGTCGTTTGATCGGTGTGAGAGAGGCGCACTCACACTTCCGCGGCCAGTTCGGATGTGTTATCGCTTAATACGGGGTTACGCGTGTAACGTACACATCATCTCCGATGGGCAAGAGCCGCCATAGTGTCCCGTTGCCACGTGCTGAAACGAACCCCCTGTTGAGTCTGCACACGCGTATCTGGTTCCTGTTGCATTTCGCTTCTATCTTCTCTTTTTACGATTCCGTTCGATGCCGGTGTCCATTTCCCAGCTCTCATCGACACGCTTCCTACGTGGCCCCGCTACGTTCGTCGAATCCCCAAGGTAAGATTCTCGGATGTTTTCAAACGCTACCGATTTTTCTGTATTACTTTCTAAGTGTTCGAACGTGACGGACACACGCGCGTGCGTTGAACGCACATAGGCGTTCGTTTGCAATGGTTAACGATAGGGATCGGAGGCGACCCGCACGTGGCGTAGGTTCGTCGTTCGAATTTCAATATCGAGGATGCTTTCGAGCTATAGGGACTATCGATGTGCTTTCGTGGCAGAGGCACGATGCCTAACGGCTAACGGAATGCTCCAAGCACAATGGCTCTCGGTTAACGGAGGCGGAGGGGCGGGAAACCGGCGAGGAACGAAGAAGAGAGGCAGAGAGAGGAAAAGTCGATTCAGGAATCACGAGGCGCGGTGGTTAATGCAGATTGGCCGATTGTGGGCCCGATGAGTCACGTGCTTTCCGGAGTGCGTGTCCTCGCGCATATCGAGGCATGCCAAAGCAGCAGCCCCCTGTGACTCATGGGCCCCGTGATCCTGAGTCCTCTTTACTCCACGAGGCACAATTCGTCAGACAACACCCAAAAAAATTCTGGACGGTTGGTACAAAGGTTGTTAGCCTGGGAGGGTCGTTGGAAGATAATGGTCGAGGATCTTAACGGGGAGGGGAACTCTTGGGGGTTGTTTTTGGTGATTCGTGGGGAAATCTGTGGGGGGATATTTTTTCTTCAATGGAAGAAGTGTGGTGACAGAATATTTTAAGTTACTTTTGTGGTAAGTGAATTATTATAATTTAATATTAGGGCTTCGGTCCGTTTATAAGTAAATAAATAATAATAATAATAATATTACTTAGTTATGGTTTTAGCTAGAGTTAAAATAAAAAGGTACTTCAACTGTTTTTTGGGATAGGATTGCAGAGAAATATCTGAATTTATTAGAAATATTGAAGCTTCCTTTCAAAGATCTAAGAAGGAAAACAGCTGATTGAAAGAAAGTAATACATTTCGGTTATTATAGCTTACAATAATTGACTGCTCAGTGGACACCGAAACGAGTCAGAAGGGTTCAATTTCTCGGCTGAGAAATTTCTCTCAGAACTTAGAAAGCAGTGGCGGATTTAACAGGGTGGCCGATGAGCAGTTGCCTTCTGGGCCCCTGCCCAGAAGGCCCCCCAGAGCCCCCTCCTTAAAAAACATGATTTTATCGAAATTATATTTTTTTCTGTATTATTACACTGTGCCTGTTTTTAGTAAACTATTTATTCATTTTCCCTAAAAAGGGCCCCTACTTAGAAGGCCCCCCTAGGGCCTCATCCTTAAAAAAAGAAATTATGATTTTATACAAACTATATTTTTTTCTGTATTATTACACTGTGCCTGTTTTTAGTAAACTATCTATTCATTTTCCTTAAAAAGGGCCCCTACTTAGAAGGCCCCCCTAGGGCCTCATCCTTAAAAAAAGAAATTATGATTTTATACAAACTATATTTTTTTCTGTATTATTACACTAAGCCCGTTTTTAGTAAACTACCTTTTCAATTTCGCCAAAGAAATGGGCTCTCAGAACGTTTGCCACCTGGGCCTTTTTTCTTAAATCCTCCACTGCTAGAAAGAGCACGGTCACGACCCATCGGTGACCCAGATAACGTGTCAAGGAGCACAGGAGGATTCGCGGTAGCGTTTCGCCGGCGGGCGGAATTATTTCTGTAGGTATCAGGGTACCGCGAATCGATCGATCGCTCGAGGGAGGCTCCACTGGCCGTGTAGGAAGATTGTCGATTGATACGACGCGCAACCACGGTTATCAGCAGCATCTACGTCTTCGTGGGCGATAAACAGAAGTGGATAAAAGGCGCGAACGCGCGAGGCGCCGCGGAGGAGCTTTTTTTTTCTCGCCCGGCTACGACAGCTTCGTGTAAATAGCGAAGATAAAGCGTACCTGGCGAGCGGCGATGCACCGACACGTGACTCTGAAGCGAGGCGACACGTGCTCGCGCGTCTGTTTTCAGAAAGAAATCGCAATAGACTTGCATTGGGATGAGTGATCAATTGATTGCTAGTGGATGTGAGTAGCTATGTGGAAATTCTCTGGAAGACGCAGTAGTTTATCGATTCAGGGAATATGGATGCTCGAAAGCTGAAGAGTAGATGCTGAAGTAATTTCCGTATGTGTATTTATTAAAATAAATAGTAGGGAATATAATTAAATAAAAATAAAAGTGGTGGGAGATACTTTTTAAAGTTTCTTCCCCTATAGTTTACTCAGAGATGGGCAAAAATTATTTGAAATAAAAATTTCGTACACAAGTTTTTATTTCAAATAATTTTTTGCCCATCTCTGAGTTTACTGAAGGAGACTAGGCAGTGGAAAAATCGATTTTTTTATTGCATTTTCCGGAAGTACCATCTTTCCTGAATAAAATAATGCTTGGTTTATATTAAAATTCACGGAAATGTTGATTTGGCAGCTAAAAAATTTAAAAGGTAACCTACCTCGTCGTGTTTACAGAGAAACTTTAAACGCGTTTTTTTCGAATTTTTTTTATCTTGGGTTTCGACTATAGTTGTGAGTGAATGCAGGTTCAGATCGACTTGAAAAAATTACAGGATGTATAAAATATGTGCTATTTCCCGAAAAACCTGTGATATTGTCCGTAAAAAGTCGAGATTTTCATAAAAAAATTAAAAAGTCCAGTATTTTTAGTAGAATCACACCTTTAAATTGGATTACGTCACTTTTTAAGACCAATATTACCTGAAAACTACAGAATGACGTTTTTCTAGTCAGCATTGCCATTTTTAAAGCACATGTATATTTCTTACCAACTTTTTTTAATCTCTATGATAATAATAAACATTGGGTGAAAGGATACATCTAAATTTGCTTTAATTTTTTTTACAAAGTGTTTCTTTCGCGGAAAACGACTGCCTAAGCCCTAATCGACCTTGATTTAAATACCTCATAGAGGATTAAATTACAGAGAATGAATCTGAAACCTCACGCCTCGAGAATTCTCTTCAAAGTCCGAGACAACGAAAAAATGCAAACTAACCTTACTTGTATTGATCCCTGAATTCCAACAAACAAAATAACTAATTAAATACCTTCATACCCTTAAAATCAAACCCTATCTATCGCAACCTAAACTATCCTCCAAACACTAAATCTAACACATACGTAAAAGAACCCCTCGCCCACGATCAAACTTCCCCTCAATCAAACGCACCCCCTTCGCGACAGCATCTTATTATTATTATTAATTTTCGGGGGAAACCCCATGGTTTTCAAAACAAGACAGATAAAAATCTTAACCTCTCGCATCATGAAAACCATCTTAAAATTAAACAACACGAATCGGAAGCCTGAAGGCGTCCCTTATCCACCCCAGACGACATAACCCCTGTCAGCAGGAGGAACTCAAGCTCCCCCAACGGCGTCATCGCCCCCACAAATCTCCACCCCGTGACAAACCCAAATATAAATGAAGCAAACGATAAAATTCACTCACCCATCTCGTCCTCCTCGCGGTCCTCGCCAGGGTAACCTCTGCCGCGGAGTTGAATCTCGGCGCGCGGACGCCTGGTGCGGCGATCGTCCTCTTTCTATCGATCACGGTGCCGGCCGCTGGTCGATCGATCAATTCCGCGGCGGTCGCATGCTCGATTCGCGTCTGCAATCAAACGGCTCGCCGTGTCTACGCGCTCGATACGCGCTCGCGATCAAACGACCTACGCCGTGACACGTATCGCGAGAGAGGCGTTGGAGGGTGGGGGGGCGAGGAGGGGCGGCGGTCGGAAGGACTCACCCACAATAGCTGGCCTGTCGAGCGTATTTCACCGTTATGTCAGCGAGAGAGCGCGCGAACATTCCTGGACCGTGTCCAGAAGCGATCTGAATTCGTCGGGGAACGGAATTCCAACGACATCAGCGCGCCTATCATCGGCGGAGATCCAAGGTGAACACCGCGGCAATAATCGCGCCTGAATAACGGCCCCCTCCCGTTTTTCTCCTGGCCGCCGACGGGAGGAACCACCCTTCTGGTCCCGCTCCAGTTAACGGCCAACGGAAGGGTGCTTCTCCTCTTCCGCTACCCTTTCCTAGCTCTGGTCGGCGACTTAGGAACTGGATCGTTATGAAGCCTTCAGTCAAACTTGCTGTTTTCTTTCTCGGAGAGGGGAGGGACTGGGATTGTGTATGTAACACATGTGGAAATGGAAGTTGTTGCAGATGATTTTTCTAGTCGGAGGATTAAGTATAGTGGTAGTGAACTATCGATGGTACCTACGATAGTTATCGATGGCTCTCACTGTCGAAATTTTTAATAATATTACAAATTAAATTTGGGATTCTGAATTTCAGCTGTTATTAGGCCGGGAATCCACCGGGAAGCTAAGCTAAATTATTATTATTATTATTATTATTATTAAACGTCTTTATTACTCAATAAGAAGAAACCTATATTACATTGGCGTAGCCGATAAGGTAAAGAGTAAAGGCGAGGCTGCAGTGGTAACACTGTTATGAAGCCTAACCGTGAACAATAAACTAAACTAATTAAAACAAAATAAAAAAAAAAAAATAGAGACAGAAACAAACAAACTTAACAAACTTAACAACATTAGAATAAACTAGACTAAGTTAACTTAAGACTTAAAGTATGAGAGACGCAGTGAGTAGATGTGAGTAAGAAATTAAAATTAAAAGTGTTGGAGAATGTGTTGTCGCACTGCGTGTTTGAAAGAATTATACGATTAATGAATTATGCTATGCGATGCTATGTTTTAACGTAGCTTTTGGTGGAAACGGTTCCATAAGAATGTATTGAAGCTAATTTTTTTAAAACGTAGCATGACATAGCATAGCTTAGCTTCCCGGTGGATTCCCGGCTTTATTTTTTAATTGACTAACCTACGATTTTCAATACCGATAATTATCGATAGTGAAAATAAGCCATCTATAGTTTTCGATAGTGAAAATAAGCCATCTATAGTTTTCGATAGTGAAAATAAGCCATCTATAGTTTTTGATAGAGCAAAAATAAGCCATCTATAGTTTTCGATAGTGAAAATAAGCCATCTATAGTTTTCGATAGTGAAAATAAGCCATCTATAGTTTTCGATAGTGAAAATAAGCCATCTATAGTTTTTGATAGTGAAAATAAGCCATCTATAGTTTTCGATAGTAAAAATAAGCCATCTATAGTTTTCGATAGTTGAAAATAAGCCATCTATAGTTTTCGATAGTGAAAATAAGCCATCTATAGTTTTCGATAGAGCAAAAATAAGCCATCTATAGTTTTTGATAGTGAAAATAAGCCATCTATAGTTTTCGATAGAACAAAAATAAGCCATCTATAGTTTTCGATAGTGAAAATAAGCCATCTATAGTTTTCCATAGTGAAAATAACCCATCTATAGTTTTCGATACTGAAAATAACCCATCTACATATAGTTTTCGATAGTGAAAATAACCCATCTACATATAGCTTTCGATAGTGAAAATAACCCATCTACATATAGTTTTCGATAGTGAAAATAACCCATCTACATATAGTTTTCGATAGTGAGAACCATCGATAACTATCGTAAGTACCATCGATAGTTCTCCACCACTAATTAAGTAGCTATAAGAAAGAGAACTGACGGAGAGAAAGTGAGTAAAATAATTCCAAGTGGAGCAGAAGCTTGTGGATTCTTCGTGTTGGGGTATCTATGATCGATACTACCGTGTCATTAATATTTATGTCGGTATTATTAATAGCACCGTGCCAGGGTGGCCTGGAAGTTTATATCCTGGCGTTTCTTTAAAAATAGGAAATATTTCCCAATAATAAAAGTGCGAATTTTTTTACCAGAGCCTCCAAAAGTAACCCCCCTAATGATTCCCTAGTAATTAGATCGATTCTATCGGAGACAGTGGAGTCCCCAAGAAGATTCGACTCGCGGAACCAGCGCGAACCAGGAGGAAACGAAACGAAAATCCAATATTACTTTCTCCCTGCATTCCGTTCTGGTTCGAGCGCGGTTTATTTACACGTAGCGATAGTATTTCTAAGAATAGTGCACGCAGGCTAGTAGTAGCAAACAGCCGAAGCATTATCGCCGGAGTACCAAGGCGATCCTGCTTTTCATGTAATTACGACGACTGGCAAATCGACCCGGGAGGACGAGAAGGCAATTGTTCGCGGATAAGCCCGATGATTCGCGTTTCCTTATCGTCCCCGTCTCCGCGACAATTGGAATTGGAAATGATCGTGGCATCGTTGCTGGGAAAATGCAATTCAAATCGATAGAGGCTCCCATTTTTTTTTTAAGTAGCGCAAGATGGAGCTGCATGGAAGCGGAGAATTTAAATTTCATCGATCCTAGGCTCCAATTTACTTAGCGCTCTTAATTCCCTTTGTCAAATTCAATTACCACGCCGGCAATTGTAATTACGCGTGGAAGCGATCGATAGCGAAAGAAATATTCAAAATCCATCTGGAATACGTAACTTGAGACGACGTTCCAGCCGAACTGAATAAGCATACAATATCCTTGCTTTTTCTTGATCGTGCAGTTTCCCACGGAAAAGTCAACATTGCCTGTTGTATAGAAAACTCAGTTGCACTCGCTGCACATACATAAATACTAACAAGCTGCTCATGAATATTTCAGTTTCTCTGCTCCGAAGTGATACTTTCGAACTGACTTCTCGCCACGACTCAATAAACCATTCCTTCCTGCGTTCTCTATTACATCTGCTCCTCTATTTTCCACAGCAACGATCATCTTATTTAAAAATTCTCTTGTTTTCTCACTCTCGGTGGTAATAAATTATCATAAAATTGATCATAAAATACTCTTGCAAACACACATTGTATCATCCACAATTTTATATTCCCGTAAAAGCGTCGACGTAAACCACGCAATAATAATTTTCTCAGCACAAAGATCGAGTAAAGTGAAAGAAATGACACGTCGAATGCTTCAATATTGAATTGAAACGACGAATTCTGCACGAGTGCCTATTACTTTTCTTATCTCAGTTAAAGTTACATGCAAAACTACTCTCTTGGAGCAACAAAGCGGTTAACGATAATAATTTTTCCAGCAGCGTGGAGTCCCCGAGTCTGGCCCCATTGAGGCGTTTCAATGCCGAAGATACAGCTTTCTTTTCCGCGGAACAAAGAAAAAGAACGCTGCGCGCGTCAGATGAGGGTGTTGGAAATGATTTACGATACCGAAAGTAGACCAGACTGACTTTCAGCGATTGCCAATCGAGTTGCGTTCGAGTAAGAATCGCGCGGAGCAGCGGCCACGGGCGTTCCCTTTCCCGGTGATTTGAACGCCGACGGTGGAACAGTTTTTCCTGGTTGGGAATGGAGCGTCGCGGATCGTATCGTCGACTGGCCGTCGTCAACCGGCCGGCTTTATCGTCGCGGCCGATAAGTCCGCGCGCGGCCCATTACTTGCGCAACGATTATGCAGCAGAAAGCCACCACCGACGCGGTTGCTCCGTATGCAAAACGCGTGCCCGTTTCGGAGCAACCGATTCGAGGATCCCTCGATCGAGTGTCTATTGAGAACTTCGCCTCGTTGGCTGACCTCGATTCCGATCGCGAGTACTGGTTGGAGATTTTCATTCAAGGTGACGAAGATTTAAGATAAATGCGCGATGCAACGAGGGGATATTAAATTTTAAATTAAATCGAAGGTGGTTTGAAAGTAATTAGGTGGTCGAAATTGGGATGATTTTTTTAAGGTTTCTGTAGGTGGAAGTTTGTGGAGGAAAGGATGACGCGGGATTGAGAGAAGGAGTTGATAAGAGCGATTCTGAGAAGAGGCTGGACCACTCGAACAGTGGGGAGACCCGCATCTGGATTGGTTATGGTCCAGAGGCCAATGGCAGGCGAGGTGATCACGCTTGCGCAGCATCCAGCGATCTCTCCTCTCCGCAGTTCTTCTCTGCGTTATGCGAGCGGGTGTCGCGAAATTCTAGGTAATGTTTAAGAATTCGTTTGACACTCTGGGTGTGGGACACCCGTAAGCTGATTTTTGTTGATTTTGAGGGTTTCTGTACCTTTTCTGAAACGTAGAATAGGTTCGTGGAATATTTCTGTTTGTCCAATTAACGAAATAGTCTACCTTCCATGTGCAAAATAAATACTTTATTTCCAAAGTTGATTTATAAACTATTTTTTCTCTCAAAATATTATATCTGAACAACAACTCTGTAGATTTTTAGCCTCTAATATTGAAATTTGTAAGAGTTACAATTTTTTCAAGATTTCTTTCGTTTTTTTCCTTACAAATGGTAATCTGGAATTTTTTTGCAAAAAGTGTGGTAAAATTGCAATGAAAAAAATTATTGGAATACATTCTGGAAACTTTGAAATTGACACGCGATTTTTTTCATAACGATTGGATTCTTTAGGTGAGAATGACAGTCGTTCAAGAATTATTCTGGGTGTGAGCCACCCAGTATGTCAAAGTTGATCGAAAAATGAGGCGTGTCAACGAAGGATTATTATTATTATTATTAGTTATACGGGGAGACCCCATGGTTTACAAAACAAGACAGATGTAAATTACAGAGTCTGAACAGTGAATGAATTAGCCATACATATTATATAACTGGATTAATGGAGCGGAGTGAAATAAAGAGTCGCAAAAGAAACTTTCATCTAGGAAGATCTTAAATAGGTATAATAAAATAGTAGTGTTATACAGAAGAAAGTTCAAAATACATCCTCTCAAAATAGAAGAATACAAACTTCCACCAGAAAATTTTCCCCATCAGAATAAACCTACCTACGTCCATCACACCCCCTCCACCAACAACCCCCAAAAAACAATGCCAAAGTATCTCAAAACGAGTGCTTCCTCGCAGTCGGTCAGCTAAAAGTCCGGAATCTTAATCCAACAATTCGATTCTACGCAGCCTCTCGAGCGAAGAATCGCGCAACAAAGCGGAGCTTCCCCCAAGACGGAACCGGAACCGAAAGAAAGACTTTGATCGGGACAGGGTGGAGCAGAGGATCGCCCCTGAGGTCATAGGTTCTTATACCTGCGCGTCCACTACCTGTTCGATCGCGGAGCGTGCGTGTGTAAAACCTGATTCCCGAGGGATCGACTGGATTCGGGGGCCCGACACGAGGGGCGTCGTCAGGTTCGCAGGTCAGAACGGGCCCGGGGGTCGCGCAGGTACATAACCCCTTTAGGGGCCCATTTAAATGCCCTTATTTCGCGCGAACCCTTCCGCTACTCGGTGTCGGTGAGCCTCGCTGATAAAACACGACCCCTCGGCAGGGACGCGTGGATTCGGGGCCTCGGGGAGAAACCGTAGGGCCCCGTGTTGGCGCGGCTGGACGCGCGAAACCGTTTTCGAGGAAAGAAGAAGATGGACGACGGTCGAAAGAACCGTTGGACGTGCGCACGAAGGAAGCCGCGTATGATCTATTGGATCGGGGGAATTCCTTCCGGGTGACAGAGGGTTGATCGAGGTCGACTGGTTCTCGGTAGACGCAATTTCTCGGGGACTAATTTGGGTGGAGGGGTCGAATGGACATTATCGATGAATTAGGGGATGGAAGAGAATTGGGGCGGCGAACTTGAGGATCTATAGAAAGAATTATTATAACACTAATAATAATAATAATTAATATAGAACATTGAGTATAACTTTGTTAGACTCTGATAAATTTTTCCCATCGATTGAAAGTGATTGATGCCATTTCGTAGAGACTGTTTCTATTGTAGTAATTAAAAGACTAAGTTTCCCCGGTGGTGGCGCACGATGCATCTGAAGAAATAAATAACGCCGAGGGATCGAGCGTATGCAAAGCGGACGGTTACCACGCTGATAGCCAGTCGGCGGGGCAGCAAACACCGGACGTTCCGTCTGTAAATTTATGTTAATCGCGATGTATCAGTAGTTCTGGAAGCTCAAACCGAGCGTCGCCGTTATACTTTACAACAGAGAGGCGATACGACGACCCGTTAACGAGGTCTGGAAACTTCTCCCTCGGAGAGCTCCCTCTCCAACTATTAAGAACGATTTCACAGGAAGTGTTTCCTAAGTGTGACGATAGTGGAAGCAACGTGCCCACGCCTCTGCTACGTCCACTAACATAGCGCAGGTAATAATTCCGCTGCGAAACGATTCCGAAAACCAAAAAGAAGCTCCCAGAGCTACTAACTCGAATAACTATTCAAATTTCCCGAAGCCACCCTTAGGTATCGGAATAGTGATGGAGAACTATCGATGGTACTTACGATAGTTATCGATGGTTTTCACTATCGAAATTTGTAATAATATTAGAAATTAAATTTGGGATTCTGAATTTCAGCTGTTATTATTTTTCAATTGACTAACCTAGCCATCTATAGTTTTCGATAGTGAAAATAAGCCGTCTATAGTTTTCGATAGTGAAAATAAGCCATCTACAGTTTTCGATAGTGAAAATAAGCCATCTATAGATTTCGATAGTGAAAATAAGCCATCTATAGTTTTCGATAGTGAAAATAAGCCATCTATAGTTTTCGATAGTGAAAATAAGCCATCTAGAGTTTTCGATAGTTGAAAATAAGCCGTCTATAGTTTTCGATAGTGAAAATAAGCCATCTATAGTTTTCGATAGAGCAAAAATAAGCCATCTATAGTTTTCGATAGTGAAAATAAGCCATCTATAGTTTTCGATAGAGCAAACATAAGCCATCTATAGTTTTTGATAGTGAAAATAAGCCATCTACAATTTTCGATAGTGAAAATAAGCCATCTATAGTTTTCGGTAGTGAAAATAAGTCATCTATAGTTTTCGATAGAGCAAAAATAAGCCATCTATAGTTTTCGATACTGAAAATAAGCCATCTATAGTTTTCGAGAGTGAAAATAAGCCATCTATAGTTTTCGATAGTTCTCCACCACTATATCAGAATCCAAGGGGCGCTGGTCAATGATACTTTCTCACACTCCGTGACCGCGATAAGACCCCCCAGGTTCCCATGCAACCCCCTGGACCACGGATCACAGGACATCGCTAGGCGCCGAGAATCTCCACGGTGCATCCTCGAGGAGGATGAATGGAACGGGCCGAAAGGGATGCAAGAGGAGGAAGGACTCCGCCGGGGAAAAGGTTCGAGGGACGTATCCGCAGTGTATCCGAGGGAGTTAGGGTGCTCCCGATATTCTAATTCCGAGATCGACTGACCTATGCGAATGGTCAGTCGGCCTAGATTCCCATGGACGCTGGCTACCTGGGAGAAGGCGATTTCTGCCTCTCCTCGAGGAAAGCACGCGGTCAGCCTCGGATCTTACCTGGACACCCGGCCGGGACTCTGTCCGTGAGCGCGACGCCGACCACGGCCTATTTAAATCAGGTCGAAAAAATCCGTTAGGCACAGGTGACCGTGCCCGGGTGTCCGGCGCCGCGCGGCATCATCGTGGCGATGGGAAAGACAGCGGAATCGCTAATACCGAAGACCGTTAAGGGATGCGGGGTGTCCCAGCACCTGGACACGAGCGAACCGCCCGATATTTAACGTTGTCTCTCGGTTTCGTAAATTTTTTTCTTCCATCGAGGTCGGGCCATTTCGTTAACTGGAGCAACGGACACCTCGTCCCCACTTCCAGGATGGACGCACGGGTCGTCCGATAGTTGGGCGACCGTTGGAGGTTAGCTCTAGGGAGGCTCGGGTGGTGGAAGCTCCATTTTTATGCGGGCTAACCGTCGTCGCCTCGATTTGGCGCGAAAATAGTTGTCGGGGTGAACTGGGCTAGACTTTCGGTTGGGAGTTACGAGTTTCAAATTTTCTGAGGGTGCTCCTAGGGGTGGAACGAAATTTACTAAGAAATTTCGAAGATTTTTGCGAGATTCTTTGAGGTTTTGGATACTCTGAGGATTTAGAGAAGAGTAGTTTATAGATGCATTACTTTGGAACTGGTTTTGTAGAGTTTAGAGAGTTGCAATTAGAATTCTCCTTTGTTAAATTGATTGAGACTTACTGATCAGAAGATTAGAGTACCTATTTATAAGTATCTCGAGATACTCCTGTTTTCTATATTCGTGTCAAGGATATCAATGCGTCTCGACGCCAGGCGCGGAGCAATTTTCTCCACGTGTTCCGCGGTATAACCCTGGAGCCTTGAAATTTAATCAGACACGTCGGTAAAAGTTTATCGCCTCTTATCGGGAGCCCCGTGCCGTCATATTCCGTACATTATTCAATGCACATGCTTGGAAGAAACGCTCGCGGGATATAAATCGAATCCGAGATCTTCCAGCTACTCCGCTAAGTGGATTTCAATTGGACCCAGCAGACTATCTTAACCCTTCGCAGCACCCCGAATTCGATCTCGGTGGCCCCCGCGCGAAATCTCTGGACGCGTCGCCGCTGGCCGCATTTACATTGAATGAAAGGCGACGGGAAGCAGAAAAGTGGGCGAGACGCTGCCGAGGTTCGACAAAGATGTCGTTTGAGCTCGGCATAAACAGCGATCCGGTGACGTACGGGGACGGCGATAATCAGGCAGAAAGTTAGAGCATCCTCCTGACCCCTCGGATCAATGAGCATGATCGGCATCGCCCGGCCGATGCATATTCATGGCGGATCGAGAAGCCCCCTCGGGTCGCGTCTCTGGCTTTAGCCACGGCCGGCCGGCTTATTTGCGTGAGTGTAACGATGATGTTGCGACGACGCGTACCGAACGCGCGGGTCAAAGGTCGCTGCAAACAATCCCGCGTGTGGGAAACAAGCGGCCCTGCCTGAAATGACAGCGTTGCGACAATGGTCGTCGCCGCGGCGACGAGAATAAAACCCTGGAAGAGGCAGAGAGGCGATCGGAGGTGGAAGATGACGACGATGACTCGGTGGATTCGGCTCGCGAGCATTGGATCTTGCTGGCGAGTCAGGGACAGGTTGGAAATTAGTGGAACTTGGATTTGGGTGAAGTAAAACTTGGGGAGGATTTTAGTTGAGTTAGCGCAGAGGCTTTAGAGTGTTTCTTCAGTTTTGTGCGTTTCAGTGGCGAGTAATGAGAGAGGTATTGTTTTACCTAAAGAGTTTTAAGGAGATATTGGAAGAATAGTGGCCGGTCAATTATCTAAAGTAATCCACGGCCGAGGCCTCCCACTTCTCCCCAGGTTAACAGTCGAGCAATTAACGACGATAAGGCGAGCGTTCAACGTCTTCCCTCCCCGCGTTCATCGCAGATATTTCCCGAAGCAAGAAAAACAAGAAACGAACCGCGCCGCGGCTGCGATACGCTCGACTAATGCTGGTCGCCGGTTATATTTGGCATATCTAGAGCTGGAAACGCGTGGTGAGTCATCCTCGCGTATCTGCCACGACGCTGGCGGCAAGAAAATTTGCGTGCTCTTGTGGAAAGTTTGCGGGGAAACTACCGTTCTCGTTCCCCGACTGAACGACTCACCACTTACGCAACGGGCAAAAGAAATTTCTGAAGTCAACCCAGAGGTTCCTTCATCCTGCGGCTCATTGACTCATCAAATCAACACGAAAGCAGTTCACCCCCAGAAATACCAAAGAGCAAAGTCAACAAAGGAACTCCTCCGAAGTTTCGCGGCGTAATTCGAGAGGGCCGATAGAGCCGTCTCTCCTCACCCCGTTTCCATTTTCCTCTGCGCGCGTGTTTTTTTTCTCTCAGCGGGGTAATCGTTAAAGCAGGTGTCCCCGACGAGCGTGGGAGAGTGGAGCGCCACCCAACCCATTACTATAACGAACGCCGAAGCGTCGCCATGGCGACCCTTGGAGAAACACACGTGGGGTTGCGGTGGAGAACCCGCTCCCGTTTTTTCTTCTCTCTCTCTCTCTCTCTCACCCTCCTCTGCGCCTCCTCTGCGCCTCCCGCCGGCCACCCTCCCGCGCGACACCTCTTTCTTCTCCCTGGGGCGCGTTCCCACTGTCGGCTCCCTTCGACCTCGTGTCCACGTAGACCCGGCCACGGCTGTGCTCCAGGCGGAGCGGGCAGTCTCTACGTTTGTGAATTGAAGCCCGAATGAGCCAGTGGCGTCGCCATGGCCACCGTTGCCATCGCGATACACCCGTCCACAACACCAAATCGCCGCTCCGACCATCCGTTTCGGGCCATTGATGCCACCGCCAGAATCAATTCCGTCCTCCCGTCGCTCACTGTCCTCCCCCCCTGGCAACCCTCCCCTTCCGCCGATGAATTATCACCTGTACACTCCGTTTCCCAAGCACGGTACCCGTCCAAAGCGCCCGGGCTCCCTTCGATCAGCCCTTGCCACCCCCTCCCGCTTCCTACCATGGAAATGACTTTCTTCGGCGACTCACGCCGCTACCCTGGGCCGATGTAATTCGCGCTAATGGGCCCCGGCGATGACGAGGCCGGCGGACGCTCGCCACGTCTATTGTAGGCAGCCGCGGCTGGTAGGTCGCTCCGGGCTGGAGTGCGAGTTGCCCTCGAGGAGGAGGCGACTAATCCTTGTTTGGTATCCTTTGATGCCTCTCCGAGGCTTTTGTGCGCCAGCTTGATGCTCGTAATCCGCCTGGTACCGCTGTTCGGACCTTTATTTAGGGCTTCTTAGTCACTCTCGATGGACGCTTGCTGAATTGTTTCAACAGCTCGGAGGGATGAGCTGTTTTTCTTGGGTTTATGCTTGAAGGGTGGTGGTAATTCTTCGTTATCCCTTTTCTTATGGGGGTTCTTTGGTCTTCTTGTCTCGATATGGGGACGTTTTGTTGTTATTATTATTATTCTAATTCACGGGCGTAACGCCCTTTAGTTTACAATGAGAGGAACTTAATGGATAAATATGCAGATTAGAGACTAATACTTAAATTTTGTTATTATTATATATTAACGGGGTGCAAGTCCCTTTGATAGGTGCCTACGTTGAAATAAAATGCAATTTGCTACACGCAGAGCTTTTGAAATTAGGTACCTATAGCTCCCGAAAATCAGGGCCAGCGGAACCATTATTTTTTATTTTTTTTTATTTTAATTAATTTATTTAAACGGAAAGCCCTTTGATAAATACAAATACAATACTATATACACTGAGAAATGAAGCACAGATAAGAAACTAATATAATAATATTATAAAACGCATAGAAATAAAACTCAAAACCCAAGTAAGAACGAAAATAGCAGCCAGTTACATAAAATGATTTATAACTCTAGTTCTGAATATATATATGAAATGGGCAATCCAAAAAGTCGAAACGATTATAGACACGGAGTTAACATTCATTATGCAAGTTATGCGAAGTTATAAGGGCGTCAGCCCACGGAGTCGCTAAAAAATTATAGATACTTATCGCATGTTTAATAATAAAGGAATCCAACTCCCACATAAACAAAATGTAAACGCAATTCTTTTTATCTTGTAGATACTCCATAAAGGCGAAAGATATTAAATAGGGAACAGGAGTAAAAGCTTGGGAATCCAAAAATTTGTTTGCATAAGGGCGCCAACCATTCTCGCGCCGGTGTTGTTGAAAATAAATTAATATCCTTATCACTGCACAATCTAAGAGTGAAATATATAACTATGCAGTCCTAAGACTTTCATACGGTATTTCAAATTAGATTAATGGCACTCCCTCAGCGGGGTGCAATTTATTAAGTCACGGCACGAAAGATGACTGATTTTTTAAAAGGATTTCGACTCTGATTAGTGTACCTGTGATGAATTTTTTAAATCCCTCTTGATACACGCGCGCAAACGTTGCTTCAGGGGAAAGTCCCGCGACCTCACCCCTCGCCATTGACACTTTCAATTTTTTCCTCCCCAGGCCAATGTACAGCGCGCGGCCGTTCGTGCAAGGAACGCATAACCACTGCGTCATACGAGTATTTAGGTATTTAGGCGTTCCAACCTGCACATTTAGGTATAACGATCTCAAGTTCAAGCGCACACGCCACGGCCGCTATGTATTTACTCGATAAAGTCGAAAACTACCCCGCGAACTTTCTTTCGCCGCGTTTCCATCCCGCTGGGTTTGTAATCGCCGGGAAAATTGAATTCCATTGAAACACGAGCGATTCCACTGCTGTAGCTCTTTAAACCTATCGCATAAAAAGACGCTTCGTCGGAAGGGAAATGCGAGAAACAATTTTTATTGTAAAATAGATGAAAGATCGTAGAAGAAGATTCACCGTGAAATGTCACGACGAACTGTGTCATTTTTTCAAAAATTTTTGAAACCCAGCGAGTTCGATTTAAAAAGCTATATAGGACACGTATCAGATATCGGCGGAACGATTGCAGCGTGGTGGACCTTCGGAATTATGAATCCCACTGCCTTAGAGGGTTCGCGGCTGGAAAATTGCAGTGGACGGCGCAGGAAGGGAAAGAAAACTCGGTGAAAAACGGCCGTTTTCCGTTCGTGTGCGCGCGCGTAAACGGGCGGTCACATTTACATAACAATCGTGGATCACGTAACAGGGTGTTCGCGCGACGTGTTCCTCCTGGCCGTTTCGCTGGTGTGCGCTCGTCTTTATCAGTGTCGCGTATAACGAGGATCTATGTGTGCGCGGTGCATACCGCGACGTGGAAAGTCGTGAATGCCTCCTGCGCGAACACTCGCCTCTGTGGAGTGATCGAAAGCCTCGCGGCTGGATCGAGATTTTCGCGGGACCTTCCAACTTCTGATTTACCCACATTATCATCGGGAGTGGGTGGTATTTCTCTTTATTAATGCTTCCAGTGACAGAGGATTTTCGAGAATGACACTTCAAGGTGGTCACGATTTGGGATAATTGTGAAGAGTAATCCTAATTTATTGTAGAACTCTCAGAAGTTTTAATTTATTTGGGACTCTCAGAAATTTTACTTTAAGTGTTTGGAACTCTCAGAAATTTTATTTTAAGTATTTTAAACTCTCACAAATTTTAATTTAAGTAGGTATTTGGAACTCTCACAAATTTTACTTTAAGTATTTGGAACTCTCACATATTTTATTTTAAGTATTCGAAACTCTCAAAAATTTTATTTTAAGTATTTTAAACTCTCACAAATTTTAATTTAAGTAGGTATTTGGAACTCTCACATATTTTACTTTAAGTATCTGGAACTCTCACAAATTTTACTTTAAGTATTTGGAACTCTCACATATTTTATTTTAAGTATTCGAAACTCTCAAAAATTTTATTTTAAGTATTTGGAACTCTCACAAATTTAACTTTAAGTACTTGGAACTCTCACAAATTTTATTTTATGTATTTGGAACTCTCACAAATTTTACTTTATTTGGTATTTTAAATTGAATTCAGAAAACAAACCAAATTTCACATTTAGTGCAAATACATATAGTATCGATGAAAACACGTGAAAAGCGCGCACAGGGTGCAAGTCTCTCGACGCGAAAGGACGCCGACGCCAGTCAAAGTGCCAATTTACAGATCTCTCCCTGTATTTAATATAAGACGTCGCAGGAATATGGGGTTTATCTCTGCGCGATCGGTTTTCTTGCCGCAGCATGGCTAAATGGTAAAATAGTAAAAAGCATTCGTCGATTCGATGGCTGGAGGATCAGTTCGTGGCGGGTTCACCGCGTTCCCTTACGCGGTGAAAAAGAAAACAGAGATCACGTGGCGCGAGTGAAAGTGGAAGAACAGAGCGGCTAGATGCGCGTTAGTTAACGATTGGCGTGGCCAATAAGATGCAGGGGCGCTCATCGGCCATTATTTATTGCGTATGATTGCGAAAATCCGCAGTGCATCGGTGCACCAGTTCCCCCGTGTCTATCGGCCGTTTCGATTTCGAATTACGCAGCTGGATAATCTATTCGGATCGATTAAACGGTCCGTGTGCAGTTTGGGCAAGAAACCGGCACCGTGGCCAGCTCGTACAGAGATTTCCTGGGCTGATTGGAGGAATATTTTGTAAATTGCTAAGTAGTAGTTATTGTGCAGTGTGAATCTAAAATAACAGGAATAATAAAGCTCGAAACTTTATCCTCAAGCATCTTCTTTTCAACTACAAGTGTCATTTCTCAAATATTTATATGAAAAAGTACCTAATTGCTAAAATTGGAGATGCCTCTGGAATTCTAATTTCAACCAGAGGTGGGCGAAAATTATTTTAAATAACAATTTCGTATACAAAATTTTTATTTAAAATAATTTCGTATACCTACAAATTTTTATTTAAAATAATTTCGTATACAAATTTTTATTTAAACTAATTTCGTACACAAATTTTTATTTAAAATAATTTCGTATACAAATTTTTATTTAAAATAATATCGTATACAAATTTTTATTTAAAATAATTTCGTATACAAATTTTTATTTAAAATAATATCGTATACAAATTTTTATTTAAAATAATTTCGTATACAAATTTCTATTTAAAATAATTTCGTATACAAATTTTTATATAAAATAATTTCGTATACAAATTATTATTTAAAATAATTTCGTACACAAATTTTTATTTAAAATAATTTTTTCCCATCTCTGCTATCAACTTTCAACTCCGCAATAAAGAAACAAAATAAAATTCTAAGGCTACTCTGCTCCAAACTCCTTCCCCCCCATCATCCCCGATCTCCATTTTCGCCGCGCTTACAATTTCCCTCGCCAGATCCCCGCGAAATGGCGATCGTCCGGCTGGAAATGCTGGCAGGCGCGAGCAATCGCGGCGTGAAAAACGAGGAGCTCGTCGATACGGCCTGATGCATTGGCTCGCATTCTCGTTTGACGGCTTCGCGCCTGCGGACGAGGATGGTCGGCGGCGGAGGAGCGGCGGAGAAAAGACGCGCTCCCGATAACGATAAACGTCGCATCGGCCCGGCGAACCAGCGCCCCCCTTTTTTCCTTTCGCCCCCTTGTTACGGACAGCTCTCCATTGTCGTCGGATCGCATAATGCGGACGGCCTTCCACCTATCCACCAACGCGCCTTGATCCCCGGGAACGGAAAGTTTTCCTGGAAACCGGCGCACCGAGCTTCCCCGAAACGATTTCCGCCGCCTCGCTTCGCGACTCGCGCGCAAATTGCGTGATCTGACCATGCTTCGCTCCCCCGAATGAAACAAAACCGAACCGATTGCGAGCAACGACTGGCGGAGACTGAATTGAATTTTTTGGCAACGTAACTGCCTCGCGAGGGAAGGAACGGGGTGGTTTGATTTAATGTCGAGGTTTTATTTGTGAAGCTAGGCGAGAATGTGAAATAGGTGTGTACCTATTGCAGGTAAATGTGCGAGGGGGTAGAAATTTTTCACGTGGGAACATGAAAACGTGCTGCAGGTGGGTGAGAGTTGTTTCAGAGTGGATTGAAAAGTTGGTACAAAACCACCTTGGGAGTATGAAATATGGTATGAAATACGTGGTATTAGGATCATGTAGTGTCCACCCCATAGGAAGTTTTCTTTCTAATATGTATGGACCTTAAATCCATGTGTTTCCCGGCTATTTTTTTATTCCAAAATCCCGGGATTTGACATAAATAATCCCGAGATAATAAAAATGTGAATTACTTTATGAACACATAAAAAAATAAAAAATGAACATAGTCATTTCATAATAGTAAGGAGAATAAAAATAATAGTGATTTATTTAAATAATAATATTAAGTCTCATATAACTTATAACTAAACTATATTTATTTTTACAACGATATTCTCACTTTCCGTTATTTCGAAAGCACGCGAGTTGTAAATCGCAACTTGTCTGAACACTTAAAGTCGAAACATTGTAGATATTTATTTAGGTACTTCAGGTGTTTTTCTGTTTCTTCGTTCGCATTTCTAAAAAATCATCATAATGGTTATTGATATTATCTACTTATTCAGACTTTATTATTCTTCATTGTTCACTGTTTTCGAAAAGTGTAAATGACCAGAAGTGTTCCCCGACGAGTCCACTTAATTGTCACAGAGATTTTTAAATGGTAATTTGCGCGCAACGAAGCACACAGTGAAAGACACTGAGTTGGGATTACGTTCGACCCGCCACGGACGTCGACAGATCGTCCTCGAACCCGTGGAACCTCGCGTGGAAATGGATCTATCTATTGATTCTCTAATCCATGCAAATTCTATGCCGACCGAATGCAAACGTATTTGTCGTCGCATCGCTGATAATGCGCGTCTGCTCGGCGTGCGTGCTCGAACGCAGAAACGTTTGAAGATCTGGCGGCGAAAAATCTGTTGGCTTTGCTCGCAACGTACGACTGTCTGATTTCAATTAATTAAATCGCCAGCGTTTCGAGCGAAATACGTACCGCCGATAAGAATCGCGTGAAATGTATACTTCCCCACTGATTACGTCAATTCATTTAAAATCGAGAAACGTGGAACTGCTTTTACCGAGGAAATGCTTTCTAACGTTTCAGGCTGACGACCAATCACGTGCTTCGTTCAATTTATACGCCCCTTGGTTGTACCCTTAACCTCCGGCGCGTATCCTTCTCGTCGAGCTCTTCAAAGGGTCTGTCTTTTCACAGTCACCCTCGTCCCCCATGGCGCCACATTGGATGGAACTGAATTCTGCGTGGCCAATGAACCATTTTACTGGGATCTCTTCGAGGTCGAAGTAACAGGTGACTGAATGGCGGACGAGGGAAGTGATTTTGATTCCTAAAGTGTTTTATTCTTATTTTCAACTGTTTTCCTAATTTCTATGCAACTGGACATCAAAGTATTTAAATTAATTAACTATGAAAAAATCTAATTAGGTTTATATAGATTTTGATTATTTTAAGAGGGATTCTCGTCCAACAGCCCCGAAAGTAAATGGTATTTAAGAATTTGTTTTTAAAAAGCTGTTGGTCATATTGGGTTAAACTTTTTTGGATCGACATAAAAAAAATATTTTCTGCAAGTTTAAAGATGCCTCTTTAAATCCCAAAAGAGTTTAATGCAATATTAACAATAACTTTATAAAAAAAAATCCTTAAATATCAGGGGCTGTTACACGAGAATCCCCCTTAAGTCGAATTACATAAGTCTATTTTTATTTCGTTTATAATAATATAAATAGTAAAGTTAGCTCTGGGTTAAATCAGGTTCACTAATTAGAAACCCAACTACACAATACTGAGTAAATAGAGACTTCCAGAATTTTCGATACGTGGCAAAAGATGCGAGATTCGGTGAAACAGAAAATCGTGGGCGAAGCGCGGCGCTCGAGATCAGGAGCGTGGATTCTCGAAGTTTACGATGGACGTAGGAGCACAGTAGCGATAGAGTGACCTTCCTCGAGTCCATCAAGTGGCAAAGTGGCAATAAATCGCCGAAGAAGTGATAGCCGGCAACGGACGCGAAAACAGCTTTATTTGTACACGACTCTATTCGCTTCCTGCAATAATGTCATCACAGTTCTAGAAGCCTCTTTCCCTTCCCGTTTAAATTGTACCGATGGTACTCGCGAGTTCCCGTCCCGAGTCCCCGGCAGCTTTTCCGCGCAGCGGACACATTTACTTCATCACCTCTGCGCCCGAGCAAATTTGCATTTCTCGCGTAGATCATTTTTTGCCACGTACGTGTGCAAGTGCGACGTCAATTTCCACTGATCGATAATTCATCAGACCGCAGGCTATTAGCCCGTTCGGGAACAATTTTCCTGCTGCACCGATCACGCTATGTTCTCACCCCTGCACACTTTCCATTGATTACCCAAGTGTCTCTCCGCAATTTCTTGCTAATTGTTGTCCAATGTGCAACCTTTGCCGCGTTATTAATCAACCTATCCGCGGGCAATTGTACCGTGGCCATCGCTCTTCGGATTTATCGCATTGAAGATGGATCTGGTGCACTGGTGGAGAACTATCGATGGTACTTGCGATAGTTATCGATGGTTCTCACTATCGAAATTTTTAATAATATTACAAATTCAATTCGGGATTCTGAATTTCAGCTGTTATTATTTTTCAATTCACTAACCTACGATTTTCAATACCGATAATTATCGATAGTGAAAATTTGGAATTCTGAATTTCAGCTGTTATTATTTTTTAATTGACTAACCTATGATTTTCAATACCATAATTATCGATAGTGAAAATAAGCCATTTATAGTTTTCGATAGTGAAAATAAGCCATCTATAGTTTTTGATAGTGAAAATAAGCCATCTATAGTTTTCGATAGTGAAAATAAGCCATCTATAGTTTTTGATAGTGAAAATAAGCTATCTATAGTTTTTGATAGTGAAAATCAGCCATTTATAGTTTTCGATAGTGAAAATAAGCCAGCTATAGTTTTCGATAGTGAAAATAAGCCATCTATAGTTTTCGATAGTGGAAATAAGCCATCTATAGTTTTCGATAGTGAAAATAAGCCATCTATAGTTTTTGATAGAGCAAAAATAAGCCATCTATAGTTTTCGATAGTGAAAATAAGCCATCTATAGTTTTTGATAGAGCAAAAATAAGCCATCCATAGTTTTCGAGAGTGAAAATAAGCCATCTATAGTTTTCGATAGAACAAAAATAAGCCATCTATAGTTTTCGATAGTGAAAATAAGCCATCTATAGTTTTCGATAGTGAAAATAAACCGCCTATAGTTTTCGATAGTGAAAATAAGCCATCTATAGTTTTCGATAGTGAGAACCATCGATAACTATCGTAAGTACCATCGATAGTTCTCCACCACAAATCTGGTGATACTATATTCAAGGTCGACTATTATGCTAATCGTGCATCAAGGAATCCAGGAGAAGAAAACTTTTCTGAAGCTACAGAATGAATAAAGAAAGAGTCGTTCAATTAATAGAAAAATTCTAGAAGAGGTGCCTGGACCACCTTTGCAGCAGCCTTCAACGAAACTATCAGGAATAAGAATTCTATGTAGCCCAGATGGACTAATTTATTAAAAAAAAAAAGTTCCCAAGAAATTGCAAACCCTCTCGCCACAACTCAAACAAATACTCCCACCATTAATACCCCCTCAAGCTCCGAATTGCACACGTCTCCATCGCAAGAAGAGCACAGGTCGTTTCACCCGACACCAGCATCGACCCCACTACAAACTACAAACCCTCCCATTCCAACGATTAGCAAACGCCGCTGGACAGTCAGAGATCCATAAACACTGACCCATCTCTCCCCAACAATGAGCTCCACGTCCCTCCCGCACAAGTCAGCCCCGCAATGCCATGTTCGCCGAAAGGGGGAAGAAAGGAGCCTCGGCGCAAAGTGACGTGTTACGGTGGTCCCGACGGTAAAAGCCTCGGCGCACTTTCGCTGTTAACGAAAATTACCTGGCAATTACCGGCGGCGACCGTAGCAAGCGCGACGCCGATCGGGACAGTGTGTCAGGCGGCCGCGATTGGCCCGTTTTTCCCGGGGACATTTTCATCTGCGCCGCGGGATCGTTGACCGTTACACGGAGGAGATACCGATTAAAACCGAGAACGGGGAGAAAGGTGTGTATAACGCAACGTAATGTAAATGCGGACGCGGTTGGCGCGTGCGCCTGCAGTAGGGCAGGGCAAGACGACAGCTGTTTCAGTCCTCAGGCAACATCAGTGGTTGCACCTGCCTACTTGCTTGCCTGCCTGCCTGCCTGCTCGCCTGCCTGCCTGTCTGCCCGCTTGCCTGCCTGCTCGCTTTTGCCCGCTTGCCTGCTTGTCTGCTGAGCTAACCTACAACCACCCATCCACCTACCGGCTAGCTTCGCGGACTTTGCCCTTATTAGGTGACTGATCTCTCGATTCCTGGGCGACCGAGAAGCTGTCGATGTCTCTTAACTAAGAGCCCACAAGGGTTTGCTAGCTTCAGACTCTGATTAGCTTTCTGTGCTTGCTAGTGAAGAGGCTTTTGATGGATTTTGGTGATTGGGTGACTTGATTTTGAATTTCTAGAGTTGCCTTCTGTGGCAAGGTTCGATGAATAGCGAGGTCTACCCTGATAATCGAGAAGCCTGAAATAGTGAATCATGTTGCTAGCTACCTGCTGCTGTCCTTGTTTGCTAGCTGCAGCTCTCTTCGACCACAGCACCCCTCTATTGTGGGCGTAGGCATTGGTCCCTCTGGATGATCGATGACTAAACTCCCACTGGCAATTTGGGGAGGTTGGATTATGGAGACGACATGGTTAACCAGATTTCTGGACGCTGACAGCGATCGGAAGGGCATCAACAAGTCCTCAGACTTCGAGAGCTAACTGTACAGAAGTTTCTTAGGAGTTATTCGTCGCTCCTATCGATCGAATATTATCTCCCCTTTCTTACCACCTATCTCCACCAAATGCTACCTCCACTATTCCAATAGAGGATGATAGTTCCCCGAAATTTCTCCTCTCCATTCACGGGCGAATAAATTAGCCTCGGTCACCCCGCATGGCGATTTGTAAGACAGCCACGTAAGCACGCGTTAAGAACGTTGACAGTTTATTTTCGGTGACGCCTAATGTATAGGACGCTTCGGCTGCAGGCCGGCGCCCGCATAAGCAAGCGTGGCACGCGTCACGACGCCTGCTCGCCGATCAACAAGGCGCTGGAAACGAAGGCTAACGGGATTTAAAGACCGATCTGTCTTCGACCTCCTCGCTGTCTCTCGGCACTCCATTCTTCTATCGGCGAAATTTTCCTCGCCGCCAACCAACGCCTTTCATTCCTTTCGTCCTCTTCTATTCCACTTTCGACTCGGCCGCTAAATACGGGGTCACTTCTCAATGGGACACCCAAGAAGCAGTTCCTCATGACTTCAATGATCATAAACCCGCTTCGGAACACGGGAAATCAAACCCAGCGTGGGTTCCCTTCCGAGTTTATAGACGATCGATGAATTCGAGGCTCGTATTAGATAGAAATAAAACGTTCGGAGATGCCAGAAGGAAGAATTGCGACTTGGAAGGCGAGCGCTGTCACTGCAGGCCTACTTCATGTCGCTAACGGAAGTCTCTTGGCCAATCGATCCATCGATTCTTGGTCAACGGGTCAGTGGGATCAAATGGGAGAGAAAATTAATGTAGCTCGACGTCGTGGAATGCAACTACGTTACGCTATTCGCGACGGGGCACTGTTTAAGTAGAGTAAAAACCTCTTTAATCTATTTTAATCACGTACGGATCGCTCATACTTTCAAGTAAAATTAGTCACCCTCGCGATTCTTGCCTGGTAATCCTTCTGAATCAATTGCGATTCTTTAATCGAACACCGAGGGTACTGAATTTCTTAAGTGGAAGACTGAAGGCCCGAAAAAGCAATGCTGAAGAAATTCGTGTACCGAGTTTCGTTGCGTTTAATTCGCCCATTGCGGCAGGTTTATTAAATCGCGATCTAATCACAGAAGTTACGCCAATAAATTGCCGTGACGCAAGGTATCCGAGCTCGCTGGAGGATTTCAGAGTGCCTAGCCATCGGGCATTCGTTTCTATTACGGGGAATCTAAAAGTAACGAGGTATTTTCTCATATTATATAGCATGCTCGGATCACGCATTATCCTCGGCCCGAACGAGACCCGTTGTTTAGAGCTAACTGTAACGTCTCTTTCCCTTCGCAATTGACTAACCGCGGGGCTTCTTCGTATCATTTCGCAAGGCTCGCTCAAGCTGTTCCCCTTTCTTCTCGCCGCGCGCTTTCCTTTCTCGAGGTTCCGTCGGAGCTTGTGTTTTAAAAAAGAAAACCCGCTAAAACCGAAGAAGGAAGAAGTACACGGGGAAGAACAGAGATACGGAAAAATGTGTGGGATCAGCTGGACAGAGTGTGGCGCGGGGAGAAGCTGGGCCCGCTGCAGAGCGATGACAGATGTTGCAGCCACATTAGATAATTAATCGCGGAGGGATCCCGAACGACGGGCGTGGACGGGGATGATTATCGAGCGCGTTTAGTTTTATTAGCTCGTCCCGAGATAGAAGCCGGGGGAGGGTTGAACCCTGACTTCGTGCCCTTTCGATCCCACCCCACCGAGATTTCGGTGCGGCCTGGCCGAGCAACGGATATCTAAATCGACCCGCGAAGAATCCTGAGAAAAGTAAACTCTGCCGCCACGCAAAGAACAGTGGGAAAAGTGCGGCGGTAAAAATCGATAGAGGAAAGGTCTCTCCGCTGGTGTTGCCAGACTTGTGTTGCAGGAGGTAGTGGCGCGGAAACGTTTAAGCCACTCGTCGCTATTCTCATTTCGTAATTTAAATTTTAAACACACGAGTCAGGTATCTTGTTATGTTACGTTAACCCTCGGCTAATCTTTATTCCGACAAACACCATAATACTCCCATCGACGTCCTCCAAGCTCCACTTTCGCAAGAGAGCAGAGTATCCATCCCGCAGCCTACCAGATCGATTCTGGGGAAGCCAATTAAAGCGAAAAAAGTCGTTGATCGATCGGGGCCAGGGGGGGAGAAAAAAAGAAGAGGGGCCATCCACCTACGACGCAGGGGGAAGAAGGATAAACACCAGCGATCCTTCCCCCTCGGCTAAAAAGTTCCTCTCGACCAGTTTCTCTCCCTCGTTCGCCGTCCCTGTTCCACTCGCTCAAGCCGGGGCCCTCTGTCCCAAGAGTCGAAGGCCCTTTTGGTAGCGTGGTGCCACGGCACCCTGACATTATCTGCCGGTTTATTATATAGGTACCTGGTGGCACGCGCCGGCCCCGGCAACAGCTGCTCTTGCTTCAGCCGAACACCGGAGGTGGATGAATAAAGTGAGAGGCACACCTTGCTGCAGACGCGTGCCGGCAGCCTTCAAGATGTGAATACCGAGATCCTCTGCTGCGTCTGGCCGTTGCCCTCCCGCCTCTATCTCCTGCAATCGGACCTGGTGAAATTTCCGACCGGACGCCGGAGACTGGGCTTGCGGGCGAAATTCGGGGTAACGGGGGCGTGAGTCTCTCGACTTCGGGCAAGGGAGGGTTCGATTTACTGTAATAAAGCACTCGATGGAAATGGAAGATGCGAATCGAAGGCAGAGTTGGGTATATTATCTAAATGAGGAATTAGTTAAATAACGTATCGATTAAAAGATTGATAGGGGAGAGTTGGGAGGAATGGGATATTGCAATTATCTGAAAGGTAAAAGATCTTCCCACGCCGAAAGTAGGTATTTTCATTTTGTAGCAACATTAATGCATACCTAAACACGCCTGTCATTTAAAAAAAGGTAGTGAAACACGGTTGAATTTTTTCGTGCTTCAAAGTAAAATTTGTTATGTTTTCTGACTTTGATATTTGATATTTGATGATCCCCAAACTTATATCTTGAACCTTCATCGAGTAAAATTGTTATCTTCCATTCGAACTCGAAATTTTTATTGAAGTAGGTAAATTCTCCCCCATCTCTGCTCAAAGTAAAATTTGTTATGTTTTCCGACTTTCATATTTAATGATCCCCAAACTTATATCTTGAACCCTCATCGAATAAAATTGTTATCTTCCATTCTAACTCGAAATTTTTATTTAAGTAAATTCTCCCCCATCTCTGCTCAAAGTAAAATTTGTTATGTTTTCTGACTTTCATATTTAATGATCCCCAAACTTATATCTATCTTGAACCTTCATCGAGTAAAATTGTTATCTTCCATTCTCACTCGAAATTTTTATTTAAGTAAATTCTCCCCCATCTCTGCTCAAAGTAAAATTTGTTATGTTTTCTGACTTTCATATTTAATGATCCCCAAACTTATATCTTGAACCCTCATCGAATAAAATTGTTATCTTCCATTCTAACTCGAAATTTTTATTTAAGTAAATTCTCCCCCATCTCTGCTCAAAGTAAAATTTGTTATGTTTTCTGACTTTCATATTTAATGATCCCCAAACTTATATCTATCTTGAACCTTCATCGAGTAAAATTGTTATCTTCCATTCTCACTCGAAATTTTTATTTAAGTAAATTCTCCCCCATCTCTGCTCAAAGTAAAATTTGTTATGTTTTCTGACTTTCATATTTAATGATCCCCAAACTTATATCTTGAACCCTCATCGAATAAAATTGTTATCTTCCATTCTAACTCGAAATTTTTATTTAAGTAAATTCTCCCCCATCTCTGCTCAAAGTAAAATTTGTTATGTTTTCTGACTTTCATATTTAATGATCCCCAAACTTATATCTTGAACCTTCATCGATAAAATTGTTATCTTCCATTCTAACTCGAAATTTTTATTTAAGTAAATTCTCCCCCATCTCTGCTCAAAGTAAAATTTGTTATGTTTTCTGACTTTCATATTTAATGATCCCCAAACTTATATCTTGAACCTTCATCGATAAAATTGTTATCTTCCATTCTAACTCGAAATTTTTATTTAAGTAAATTCTCCCCCATCTCTGCTCAAAGTAAAATTTGTTATGTTTTCTGACTTTCATATTTAATGATCCCCAAACTTATATCTTGAACCTTCATCGAGTAAAATTGTTATCTTCCATTCGAACTCGAAATTTTTATTTAAATAAGTTGGGCTAGTCCCGTTAAATAAATAAATAAATAAATAAATAAATAAATAAATTCTTCCCCATCTCTGCTCAAAGAATACTAAAAGAGGACAAGATGAGGAGTTCCAGAGTACACTTAAGGGGAAGCTGAGCAAAGAAAACAAGGTCAGAATTTATCTGCCAAATTTTCCTCCTCATTCTTCATACTTCGCCGCAGCTTCAAGCATCATGAATCACCGAATCCTGTTTCCCCAGAAAATCCACCGCACCAACAATACTCGGAGACATTTAAACGCAAGCTTCATCCCCTCCACGTCGAGCGCGCGCGAAAGTAAAAGTGAAAAATTGCCCGAAAATATCTGCGGACGTATCTGGGTTAAGGGAACACGAGCCGAGGAGGCAGTTGAGCGCGAGCGGTTTGCCGGCGACTCCGTCGTCGGCTGATAAAAAGTTTTACGCGCGGATCTTCATCCGACTCGGGCATTGTTCGGCCCAGGTAGCAGGTGCTACCCTTCATGCCACGGGATGAATGCCGGGACGTACAAACGGGAGCTGACTCTTACGCACGCGCAAACACCGTTCCCGCATCTGCAAGATGGTCGCGGTGTAACGCGCACTCGCAGATGCAACCCAATCTCCCATTGTCGTCCTTCCGCTACCAAAAATCATGTCGCGGGGCCGCGTGTTGTTTCAGGTTTGACTCGTATCTCCGGGCACGATCGATGGAGCGGAGATAAAGAATCGCTTTCTGAAGGCACCTGAGATACTCCAGCGACAAGCAGACTCTGAACTACGAGTTGCTTTTGTGGCAGGGAGTCCTAATTTTCAATTCTGTGACAGAAAAGTTCACGTTTTATGGAACAGAGGGGTAGATATCGATTCGAGAAGTGTTTCCGAGGGGATGCGCATCGAGGCAGCCTGAAAGTTTTATGGGGGTGGCTTCTGTTAGGGGTGAGTCATTTGAATTTTTATAGTAACTGTTCCAGTAACTGGCGGCTTACTACGGTGCAATTGTTTTATGATACTTTTAGATATGAATCAAACTCGTTATAACGAAGAAAGAACGCGGATCGACCTTCCGAACCGCATTTCCATACAGCAGACCGAGAGATCCAGCGCGAAATACAGATAAGATCGCATCTCTCATCTGCTCCTCTCCATCATTGCTACCTGCATCGTGGCTCGTGCCAGCGAACGTTTAAATTCATGGATGTCACCTGCTGCTTCAAGAACACTCGAGGTGGCTTTTAGCTGAACCGCGCTCGATACAGCGGAGATGCATATCGATGCTCGACGACAGGGCTTGCCTGCTTTTCAAACGCCGCCTCAAGTTTCCCGCCGAACCGTTCATCATCGCCGTGAGCCACCATTATCGCATATTACTGGGTCGTGATAATCGCTTCCACAAGCCTAGCCTAATTAAACTCGGAGCTCTTGAAGAGGACGACGGGGAGAGGTTCGTAAATTACCATTGGGGAAGAAAAATTCTATGTAGGTAGTAGTAAATAGATTTATTTTTTGCCTTTTGGCCTCAAAATGGGGTTACATGTGTAATCTGTGTGAGTGTTTCTGGGACTGTTAACTCAAGATTGTGATTTTGTTTTGAATTCTTCCTTTCTTCTCCTTCTTTTTAGAAACATAGATTTATTTTTTGCCTTTCGGCCTCAAAATGGGGTTACATGTGTAATGTGTGTGAGTGTTTCTGGGACTGGTAACTCAAGATTGTGATTTCGTTTTGAATTCTTCCTTCAGCTTCTTCTTCCTTTCTTCTCCTTTTTTTTAGAAACGTAGGAATCCACTCGGCTCCTTCTTCTTCTTTATTTAGTATCCCTCTGATCGTTGAGTTTTCTCTTTTTAGCTTCTTACAGTGTTGTAGCATGTGACCCATTTTTTTCCTTCTAGTATTTCCTTCCCCGTTCTTCGTTCCCACATCTGAACCTTGCAATCGTGCTTTGGTCTCTGCTTCTGTAGTTTCCGTTTAAGTAATTTGCTCCCTGGTTATCCCTGATTTCTGTGTAATGTGCGTTGTATATTTTTCTGTACCAAAAATTCGATAGATATATTATAATTTTTTAGAAGAAAACTCCTAAAAATCCTATTCACTTTCGAGACACCACTTTCCAAAATTTGTAAGACGAATTGGGAGGTCGAAGATATCTTTTATAATTGTGGAGTTGTAGAATAGATTTTCGTAGATCACTTTTTATTTTCCACAATGGATATCTGGCAGGTTTGCCTAATTACTGATCGAGAAGATATGGAACAACGACTCCTGTGGCCACGAAACTCGCAGCATCGTTGCGTAACGCGTAGCTGACCATACGCGGCCGTCGGTCGGTGGCTTTTTTTTAACTTGTTGCCCATATGCGTTCGCATCTTCGAGCAGCGGATGGAACTGACAATAACTTACTGATCGAAGGCAGCTGGACCTTCCTCGAGTCATCTGCCCGTGTAGCTCGCGATGCGATAACTATTCTCTCGCCCCCTTACCGCCGACCGCATTAATGGATATTTATTATCGTCATCGAAGGTGGGTACCCAGAAGACAGCTGACTCGGAGGAGAGTGCCGATCAACTCTGTGTGATGCAAAACCCATAACGCTCGTATGCTGCTCCTCTCGCACGCGATACTTAAATAAATACGATTTTAAACAACTTGAGAAGAAAATAAAATACTAGATCTGCGAGATTCCCGAAATTAGATACGTTAAATGAAAATATCGTAGTAGGGTGTATGAACACGTACCAGTGAATGAACATTTTTTATTAAAACGAGTAAAATAAGTTATTAAATTAAGCAACTAATTAATTACAGACTTCTTTTCATTTCTTGCTTCATATCCAAACAATTTTTGCCCCACGTGAAATCAACCCCGCTGCAGATATAATTTTATAATAGTGTTCATTCATTAGCCTTAACCGTTCATTTACTGGCGGGTTTACCCTATCGAGTAAAAGCTCGAAGATAATTTTCCAAATAGAAACGTCAATCGGTATCCCTCGCGGAGATCCATCCACTAATCGAGTGTCAGGCCTCCAGCGAAATGATTATCGCTAACGAGAGGCTAATACACTCCTTCCTGCCTCCGTATCGCAAATATTTGACGCGAGGATGTCGGCGGAGTGGAATTCTATACGAGCGGGGCCGTGTTCCGTGTCGCAGGCGGCGGTTTTGGCACGCGCCTCCTCGCCGAAAAACCGACTGTGGGAAGAGCATACACGCGAGCGTGCACGGCGAAGGGGACGCTTCGAGAGATGACGAGGTGGTATTATGCGATACGCGAAGGCGGGAAATGTCCACCGGTGATCAGAGGGAATTGTTGCGCGGGGGGATGTTTAACGACGGGGGAGGGGGAGAGAGAGGAGAGTCGAAATGCCACGCGACTCTTAAAATGTCAGGGCAGCATCCCTCTAATAGGCTGGTACCGCTCTGGCGCCGACCTATCACCCCCAAACACGGGGATGTATAGACTTCATCAAGTCACTTTGTCACGGTTCCGAGTCACCCATTCCGGCGATTAACTTGGGGATGAATGTATGTCGAGGGGGAGAGAAGCGTGAGATGCTGGGGCTAATTTCAAGGATTAAAAAGCTTTCGCTATTTTACTCTGGGGTAAAAGGTGTGGAAAGGTTAGGCAGTATTGGGAAACCATGAATTTCGATACGCCAACTAGTGGCAGAAAATTAAACTACTGTGAGTAGGTCGAAGTCCATACGATTATCAGTGTTTATATAGACATTTTGTGAAAAACAAGTGTTTTTAAATTTTTACTTCTTCGATTAATAAATAATTATTCGGAATGTTTGGTGGGATCCGAGCCTACTTGCAATAGTTTGCCAACTTACCACCGCAGCGCTGAAATCGATGCCACGCCTCCACTTGGTTTCCCAATAGTTATTATAAATTTTATTATAAGTTTCCAGTGTATCGGGGACCAAAAGTTGAAGTGAAAGAAGACACCGTAAATTGGGATGACTTTGCCCACTTTTCGGAAAGACTTTATTTTATTTTCGTGTGAATTAATTAGAATACACGGTGTTTTGTAATCGATAGCAATAATTTCTCCAAGGTCAAACGAAAAAAAAAATAACGAATTGAATCATAAATATGGTAATTTTTCGATGAGATTAAAAAAGTGCTTAATAGGGTAAACGCACCAGTAAATGAACAGTTAAGGCTAATGAATGAACACTATTATAAAATTATGTTTGCAGCGCGAATGATTCCACGTGCTGCAAAAATTATTTGGATATGAAACAAGAAATGAAAAGAAGTCTCTAATTAATTAGTTGCTTACTTTAATAACTTATTTTACTCATTTTAATAAAAAATGTTCATTCACTGGTACGTGTTCATTTACTGGTACATCCACTCTATTCAATTTTTAAATTTTCAAATTTCTATTTCACCGCTCAGAATTTGAGATCAGGCATAAATGAAACCTCCCGTTCACTACGAACTTCGAGAAATATACTCGGAAGTACCCGTGACCCTTATAACCACAGTTTCCAGACGCAACTTTGAATTACCCTTTCCGAATAAGAAGACGATCCGTTCAGTTGCGTGCCCGGTCGCGTCGCATACTACTTCCGCGTGCGTGTGGCCACCCACACGGTCGTAGGCGCGTATCGAAAGTAGAGTGCACCTATCAGCGTGCAAACGTGTCCGCGAGTGGTCGATAACGGGCAGAGAGACGTCGCGGGCTGTAGGATGTTCATCGGACACCGTATATCCTGTTATTCGGCCTACTACAGAACGATGGCGAACCGTGTCGCGAAAACGAAGACGGGCACGAGGGAAAAAGAAGAATACAGTAGTTGACAAGCCATTCGAGGAGCATCGAACGGAGATCGCGTTACACCGGGCACAGAGGACGAGAGCTTCGCTTTCGAAGATGATCTCCATGGGTGTCTCTGATTAAACAGAGATACACAATCTTATCTGGCGCAAGGTAACTCCCGCGGCGATTGTTTAACGTCTCGTATGATCGCGTGGATGGTATAAATAATGGGTAGCACGTGTCGAGTCGACGTTAGAGCAGATTCGTTTAGCGACAGCGTTTACCTTGTTTCTTCGAGGTATTTCAGGATATATTTCCTTTCTGCGATTAGGAGGTGATTAGGCGTGGAATAATGGATGGGAAATGTGGGATAGAGTTTTATCTTACGAGCCCTAGTTTTCGTGGAAATCGATTTTGAAAATGATTAAGATAAGATCTGGTTTGTGCTGTTACGTAGAAAGTGATGAGGATTGTTAGAGGACTCGGTGAGACGATTTCCGAAGGCATTTAAGTCGACTCTCGATCGCCTATCGACTCCGTGAGATCGAAATCACAATATGAGCTTCTTGTCTTCAGGTATGCAGAGTTGTATGGGCCTAAGGCATCGGCGATGAGTCAGACAACAACGTGGAATGTCGCTAATGAGTCGCGGCGGTAATGAGTCGAAGCGAGAGAGACTCCGCATCGGTCGATTTTCTCCATTTCCCTGGGAAATCTATCTTCTGAGATAATTTCCGTGAATCTTCGCTCCAAATTAAAACTGTATAGGGGAGACCGGGGGTAAGTTGTTCCGACCGTTCTATCTTCAAAATGAAAAAGAGCGTTGTACTTTAGATTATTTTTCCACAGAGTGGCGTGATCAACTTACACGGAAAAAATAATTTAAAGTAGAACGCTCTTTTTTATTTTGAAGATAGAACTGTCGGAACAACTTACCCCCGGAAGTTTTAGCCCCGACCTCCCCTACGCCTAGATCCCCAATTTCCGTATGAAGCTTCCAAAAATATATCCTCCATACAAACAATCCTAATACCACTTTCTGCCTTAATTAATTCCTATTAATTAATCCTGACGAACCTACATTAACCTTAATATTTGCAAAATATTTAACTTAAAACATTTTCCCTCTCACAGCCTTCTTCTCTAAAGACTCCAAGGTGGCTGCTAAGTCCCCAGAAGACGTTCCCATCGAGGATTCCGCGCGGAGTGACACGGTGCCGGTGGGAATGAGTGGCACGAAAGCGATCGTGATGTCGGTCCGTTCCGAAGTGTCCGCTCGGAATTAGGTAAGAAACGTATTCGCCGGCGAGGACTTCGTTACGCGTCTCGGATCCGCGGATGAGCGTCATGCAAGATGCCAGTAATCGCGCGCTGGCGGGCCGCGCACACGCACGTGCACGGCACACTGGTACCTTGAATTCGCGTGTTCGCGGATCGTGGGAACTGGTGTAGTATCTTTCAAGAGCGTGGGTTGGCAGTGTTAGTGTTTATTCAGCGGGCAGAACAATGCGGAGGACTGTCGGTGCCCGTTCCGCATTGCTGCGCCCAAGATCATCAGCAGCAGCTTGCTACTGTTCTAAGTGTAGCTTTGTCACTTGCAGATGACTAAGGTATCTCGCCCCTCTCCTCCGCCCCTCCCCCCCCGACCACTTAATGATATCACGAGCGCCTGTATCTCGACAACAGATTACGTGAATCCTCGGAGACGAAGATTCGCGGCTGTGCTCCTCGATCGTCGTGACACAGGTGTCGTGTCTTGTCTTTTAAGCTGGGTTTACATTAGTCCAGTCCCTGGATCCAGCGAGTGGTTTGACTGGAAATCACGTCGACGTCTATATTATTCCAGTCGCTGGATCCAGCGAGTTTTATATAATCAGTCGATGTCTTGATTATTCCAGTCGTTTCTGAACCGTTGAAAGTGGTAGAGTGTAATAATAATGGATTCACGCAAAAGAAGGATAAAAAAAACATAAAAGTAGACTATCGATCCAGTCGAAATCTGCTGGAATGACAGCACTGTACTGGAACGAACACACTGTTTACATTATTCCAGTTCTAATCCAGTGCTGTACTGGATCACTGGACTGGGCTAATGTAAACCCAGCTTTAATTCGTGCTCTGACATTAATTATAAGTTAGGACTCATGAGACTGGTTTCAGGGGTCAATTATTAAACTGAAATCCACTGTATATTGGATATATTCTCTTTATTGGTGGAAAGTTGAGTTTCAACTGACAATGTGCTATCTACAGAACCCAATCTCCACCACTCGCGTGGCGAACACACGGAATGCCCATCCCAACCTCGCAAGCTCCATGAGAAATCTCATTCTTCCCAGAACCAGACAGCCGAATGAGAGATTCTCAAAGCGAACGTAACGCGCTACCACTGGAAAGACCATCCACGTGCAGCGGCGTTGCGCAACACACAGCGGCGCCGTTTTCCCCTGTCGATATAAGGTAGGAACGCAGAATCTGGCGGTCCCTGTTGCGCAAAATGTCGATTGCGCCCCCTTCCCCGCCGACGGGTATCCCCCCCGGTTCCTAGGTAACCTCGATTCCCGTCCGCATCATCTCCCGTTCGCGGCTGAACAATGGCGGCGTTACGACGTCGAACGGTCGCCAGAGTTGGAGGATTTCTCAGGTGAGCCAGCCAGCGTTAACGCAATTTCCACGAAAGGTGTGTGCGCTCGGCGGAAGACAGCTCGCGGAGCCGGCGAGGTCCCCGGTTATTGATCGCAGCTCGAGCTTGGCTGGCTGGCTTGGCTGGTTGATTTTACTCCCGACAGCGACTGGAGGACCATACTGGATGTGTGGTATGGATAATGGTCGCCTATACCTACGCGCTACACCCACACCTGCCCGCGGAGGCTACACGTAACGGCGTGGCTGCAGGGGGGGAACGACGCAGATACCGATTAAACTCTACGTCTGCGGTTCGCCCGATGAATATTCCCCTTTTTCCACTCAGAACTCGACACCCATCCCTCGGTGCCACGGTGACCTTTCCTCTTCGGACCCCCCGGAGATTGGATCCTGGTGTCTCGTAGGGTTTCCAGTGGCTTGGAACTCTTTCAAGACAGCTCCGCTGGAGGAAATGATCTTTGGAGAGTCGCGAGAGGAGACCGCTAAAAATGATAATCAAGATTCTGATGTGATAGTAAAGTCTGGTAGCTTGATAGGCAAAGTGTCTGTGCCCTGGGAGCTCATTAGCAACTTATTCGAAGCTGAAACGACGAGCTTTGGGTACAGAGGATCGACGAGAGAGGATTTTTATAGAGAAATAGGCTTCACGATGAAATGTTTCTTGAAACTCTACCGTTGGCAACGACGCAGACGAGCTCCAAGCTTAGCCAGCGCAGAGCCGAGGATCCTGGGTAGGTGGTTTGGTATCCTGGCAACCTGGGCTAGTTCCACCGGTAACCACACCCTCGATTGACCAATTTATTACTCATCTAACAACCGTGGGCTACTGTGCGCCTCGCTGTGTGATTCTGACGAGGTGCACCCGTCGATCGTGCCACCCTGAACGTTGGCGGGGTTCTCGCTTGGATAACCTAGATTTCGATACTCTCTCTCTATTTCAATTACCGCTGTATGATGGTCCCTTGACCGGTCCGATCGATAGTACTCGCGGTCGAACATCCTCTGCCGGCTATCTGAGGCACCGTTCCGACATTAGCCAAGATTAGAGGTCCTCTTGCCGGAAGAGGTCTGGGGACCGCGTTTACTACGACCGCCTGGAAATAAGTGACAGTGGACTAAGTAGACCTCTGTTTCTTCCGTACACCTCGGTGGCAAGAAGCTCGTTCCAGGAACTGAAGCTCACCATCCCCAGGGCGCCGTAGCTCCACACCCCAAACCAGGGATAGGTGCAGTAGGATGCCCATGCCTGGGGCGAGATAGCGCGAAATTCAGCCTCGTGACACGGCAATTTTTCCTCCCCTCCTCCTCCCCCACCGTTTCCTAGCGAGGTAATAACCATCCGAAGCCTCCCCCTCTCGTTGCTGCCCCCCCGTTTCAGCTCGCAGGAGCCTATTCGTGGCGTGGGCGGAGGGTACGAATGCGAGAAGTTGCGAGGAAGCCTTAATGATCGAGCGCTTCTTCCACGAACCCGGGGGAATCTGATTCAAGGGGGTGGAAGAGGTGGCCCGGCGGTTGTGTGGGTGGACGGGCGGCTAAAGTCAGATCTCCAAGGTTTCATAGGTGTGTTGGCTACAAACGGTTGCTAGGCTACACGGCTGGGGAGGCAACCGGTCAATACCTCGCCTCTGCTGCTGGCTTACCTCCGCATGAGCTAAAACGTCACCGGTGGAGAGTTGCTCTCCACCTGTCCCACCCGTTACCCGCCGACCCTCCCCAGCGCCAGCAGCCACCGTGCCACGCAGCGCCCCTTCCTCCACCTCGTCCGCCCGACGCCACCATCCGCCAGCGCAAACCGATCCTCCTTTTTTTTTTTTTTTTTTCTTTCCTTCCACCGGCACCGACCACGACTACTGGGGCCGCTAACCCCTCATCCGTATCTCTGGACGGTTCCATTGGCGGTCTCGCGAGCGCAACGTGTCTGCCTGTGTGTCTTTTAAGAGGAACAGGGGTGTAGCCCGGGAGGGGAGGTAGGGGTGGCCATCGAGTCTCCGCAGGAAACGAGGACGAGGACACGTCCTGGGTGGAATTCAATTCGATGATGCCAGCGAGTTTCATGTAGGTTGCAGGCTGCACCTGTGACCAAGTCGTAGGTGGAGCTTGGACGATCTTCGGGGTGTGTTTGATTGAAGAACCGACGAGTTTTGAGGGTTCACGTGGTATTTTTAAAGGAATGGTTGATGGTGGCGGGGTGTAAGTGGTGGAGAACTATCGATGGTACTTACGATAGTTATCGATGGTTCTCACTATCGAAAACTATAGATGGCTTATTTTCACTATCGAAAACTATATGTAGATGGGTTATTTTCACTATCGAAAACTATATGTAGATGGGTTATTTTCACTATCGAAAACTATATGTAGATGGGTTATTTTCACTATCGAAAACTATAGATGGGTTATTTTCACTATCGAAAACTATAGATGGCTTATTTCCACTATATCGAAAACTATAGATGGCTTATTTTTTCTCTATCGAAAACTATAGATGGCTTATTTTCACTATCGAAAACTATAGATGGCTTTTTTTCACTATCGAAAACTATAACTGGCTTATTTTCACTATCGATAATTATCGGTATTGAAAATTGTAGGTTAGTCAATTGAAAAATAATAACAACTGAAATTCAGAATCCCAAATTTAATTTATAATATTAGTAATCGTAAGTTAGTCAATTGAAAAATAATAACAGCTGAAATTCAGAATCCCAAATTTAATTTCTAATATTATTAATCGTAGGTTAGTCAATTAAAAAATAATAACAGCTGAAATTCAGAATCCCGAATTTAATTAAATATTAATATTATTACAAATTTCAATAGTGAGAACCATCGATAACTATCGTAACTACCATCGACAGTTCTCCACCACTAGTAGTAGATTTTTGCGGTGGAGTTTGGAGTTCGGAGTTGGAAGCAGACGACAAGTGTCTTCAATTGAGTAATGTCTAGCGTTGGGAAATGGGTCCGCTGCCATGGGTTTCAATTCTGAATGGAGGACTTAGCACGAATCCTTTCGGTTCGAGGAGGGAAGCGTGAACTGAATGAAGTGCGACGATAGTTTCGACGCAAACGTCCACGGTGATGCGAAGACTACTGATCGGACTGTACCATGCGAATTTCACCCTCGGCACACAATGGATTAAGTGAAATGCAACGTACGAAATAAAATAGACCGTTTAAGATCAATGTTCCAGATAACATCGTCCGTGGCATTATGCAATTTTGTACCAATTATTACACACTTCTATCGAACACGGTATCTCACCGCATTTTAAACGCACGAACCTGCCGTCGTATATTCGTGTCTATGCCTCCAACGATACCATGCTGCACTCGAGTCAATCTTTCTCCCAGGCTTCTGGGAACCGCGAGCTACCTGCACAGTCTCTTAATTTTCTGTCATTACAGCTACTAATCTAGGATTCCCCACATCACTACTCGGCACGATATCTAGCCTCCCAACGGATCAGCAAATCTACAGCTGACCTCATTCCCTATTTAGTCGCAGACACGCTTCGTTACAGTAAAATTCAAATCTTCCCAAAATTCAAGTACCTTCCCTCAATACACAGAAAGCAAAAGATAAAGAAAAAGAAGCTTTCACTGAATATACGCTCGCGTCAGTAAAATGGGATTACTAAAAACCAATTACCCGTATAGAATTATTATAATTATTAGAATTATATTATTATAATTCAATTATAGCGTAAAACAAATATGAAGAAGTTTCCAAACCAAGAAATCTGGTGCATTAATCAAATCATATCCTTCCGCAGCGACTGAACAACGAGAACCCCAACAGTTCGATTTAGAGACCAGATAAATCCAACAAAAAACCGAGTCACAGTCCCTGGTCGATCGCAGAGGTCTCCCCCTCCTCGTCACCCCAGTAAAATTATCTACGAAACGTCCGATATCTCCCTTCGCGGGTACTCGTGTTCACGCGTGTTCCTTTCGTGGCGACCGAGCCAGCCACCCATTTCCGGGAACCGCAGCCACGGGAAGCCCCCAGGGACGAGCGAAAGGGGTGCTGCCCCCCTGCTCCTCTCGCTCTGCGCCACCCGCAGACACGCAACGCTCTGGTGATGCATCCCCTGCGTCTAGGGGAGGGCGACGTCGCCGTCACTGCTTCCTTCCCGTCGCTTTTTGACTTCGGTCGTCGCGCTGCTCTCGCCGAGGGCTTCCTTTCCACGATATTACGGGGCACACACTAGGGGGGTGCATTTAGTCGCATTCGGGACGCTTCTGACGAGCACTTGGCTGTGCTAAATGGTTCCAAGAGGACTGTTTGGATGCAGGGTCGATTTTGATTTATAATTTTATTCGCAGGCTCTGAATAAAATTTATAGAAGATTCTGACCCTGTTGTGGGATGAAATTCAGTTTCCTCGAGAAGTAATACTGACAATGAGGAATAGGTAGTTCGATTTTTAACCTGCATTTGTGAGTTGAGGATCGCAGATTAAGATTAGTGGTGATATATGGTTTTGAGGTGGTTTAGGTAAATTTTCTCGTAATTTTTAACAGAAGCGACGAATGTACGTGAACGTTGATACAGTGGAGGTGGAAGTGGATGTACGACTAATAAGAAGTTGGAGTGTTTTAATATATCCCGTCAGGATCTGACTAGAAATTTCCCTGTTCCAAGGGAATATAAATCAGAACGGTGGAAGACGCGAGTAACTATAAAGCAGCTCTGCGGTCTTACGTCTCGACGGTTTTCCCGATAAAATCAGCTCGTTAGAATGAATAATCGAGCTTCCCAGCCGAAACGTCAAGACGCCACGAGTTAAAGAGCCCCTAATGATCTCGGTGAAAGCAATAATACTTAGCCTGCCAACGAGCCATTAGTAGATACTCCTAATATCGTAACAGTTACGATTCCTCAAATCAGCAAACCCCAATTACGTTTCCCTAAAAACCACGCTACCCCATGCTTTCAACTCCAGAAAAACCCAAGTACGTAGTTCCGCATACAATACTAAGCCTAAATGCACCATCCTACTCCCTGCTAAGCCTCAAGAAGCCACTGCCACCTAAGTAGAATTCTATAAAAATTAAAAAACGAAGGTGAAATATTTTTCTTTCCAGCACTAGGAACCCACAGATTCATCTGGTCCCAGTTTCTCCAAGGAACCATCACCCGGGGAGCTCGTCCAGGGGTTCGCGAGCCTCCCGCGCGAGGCTCCCTCGTCCAGCAACAACGAAAGTCGAGCGATCTAGCCGCTGGCGAGGCGATTCCACCGTTTCAGCCGCGTGCACATCCTCGTCGCTCACCTGCGTTCACCTGTCTTCCGCTCACTTTCCTTACCCCTACGCGATGCCACAAAGCACGATCCACATTGTGGCGACCATTTAAACATCACTGTTTCTCAACCGAGAAAACCAGCTCCCACATCCCAACGATTAGACAGACACGCGGCTTCTGGCTGGATTACGACACCGTGGAATGCCTCTCCCACACGAACATCTTTCTACACGTGCGCTTTGTGGTGCAAGAGCGTAACTCGAGGAAGGACCAGTTGCTCAGATGATTCTGAGGAATGGCAGTCTACGAGTGGATGTAAGTTTGATGATCGTTTGGTGAGCTTCTTGGGGGTGGTTAATGGTTGAAGGGTGTGGATTCTATTTGTTGGGGGAATTGGTTTGGAGATCGAGAAGAGGGTGGTACTAGTGGTGGAGAACTATCGATGGTACTTGCGATAGTTATCGATGGTTCTCACTATCGAAAACTATCGATATTTGTAATAATATTACAAATTAAATTTGGGATTCTGAATTTCAGCTGTTATTATTTTTTAATTGACTAGCCTACGATTTTCAATACCGATAATTATCGATAGTGAAAGTAAGCCATGTATAGTTTTCGATAGTGAAAATAAGCCATCTATAGTTTTCAATAGAGCAAAAATAAGCCATCTATAGTTTTCGATAGTGAAAATAAGCCATCTATAGTTTTCAATAGAGCAAAAATAAGCCATCTATAGTTTTCGATAGTGAAAATAAGCCATCTATAGTTTTCAATAGAGCAAAAATAAGCCCTCTATAGTTTTCGATAGTGAAAATAATATAGTTTTCGATAGTGAAAATAAGCCATCTATAGTTTTCGATAGTGAAAATAAGCCATCTATAGTTTTCAATAGAGCAAAAATAAGCCATCTATAGTTTTCGATAGTGAAAATAAGCCATCTATAGTTTTCGATAGTGAAAATAAGCCATCTAGAGTTTTCGATAGTGAAAATAAGCCATCTAGAGTTTTCGATAGTGAGAACCATCGATAGTTCTCCACCACTAGGTGGTACTTTAGGGGTGGATTTATGTGATTGTGTGCAAAGAAGAAATATAAATGCACTGTGATATTAAATTTGAGGAACTGATTTCTATTTAACATACACCACTGTTTTATTCCTTATGTTATGCAATGGAAGAGTATCTTCTCTGTAATACTTCTGCGAGGTTTTGCGTCTGTATAGTAGAGGAATGACGGAGGCAGGTATCGCGTGGACATTGTAACCGCGGCAAAGCATGAAAATGGAAGCAGAAGGAGATAGGGCAGATCGTGAATTATGAACTATATCGAGTTCGTTTGGCCGCACAAGTTCAGAGAGAGAATGCACGAGGTGTATCGCGTGATAGCGTTCCGCATCCAAGAACATTGAACTCGAAATGCCGCTGACAAAAGACAAGTTTCCAACCGTTTGCTTCGCAGAAACGGCCTGCAATAGTTCCCAGCTAGCAGTGCCCCGATGCTTCTCTCTTTCTCTGTCCCGGATACTTTCTATATTCTCGATTTCTTCCGAAACACGTCGATACATTCTCATTAATTAACATTCAATGCAACTAAAGTGCGCCTGCCTCGGCTCGGGCCTTGAACGGATCCCAAGCGTTCCGCTACGAGCCCCTCCACTAACGACTTTTTAATCAATTCGTATGTAAAATCGACGATATCGCTATCCTCTTCCACTGTGCTCGAAGCTTCTACTCTTTTAAGCATGAATTTCAGTGACAATTTTAGCCAAAAGTTCATCAATTTCCAAGATATTAATCAATTACCTGGAATTCTTAGGACAATTTAATTCGGTGCTTGATATTTCTGTACACAAGATTTCAAAAACTATTATTTCACTCTTAATTTTGTAGTTCTATTTCTCAATATTGAGTTTCCCCATAAGAATGCATGTCGAATTAAAAGTTAAATAATTAAAAAACTACGGAATCAATTTTTCTAAAATTTTGCGGGAAGTTTCACTATTGGGGAAAAATTCAATCCTCCAAATTTTAAAGCCTTTCGCTTATTTTTAATGTGACTGAAGTTCATTCTTAAATCTCCCCCAAAACTACTTAGTAAAATATAATCCGAGGAATTGGACGTTTCCAAGTCCCACGTTGGTTCTTTCCGAGGCTTCAAAATATAACTTACTACAATTTGAATATTTCACTATCCCCTAATCTCACTAATATTACCTACATACATAGAACACCTGGTCCACCACCCCCGCAATACTATTGCAAAGAAAACCTTGTATATTCCTCCAAAAGGCCCCATCTATAAACCACAAGTCTCCATTATAGAAATGTTATCAATTTCCCAAGAGAAGAACTCCCTTTTGGAATTCAATTAAAGCCGAAGGTACATATTGCACGAAGCTCGACGAAGCCAGAATTTCCCCATCTCCATTGACTTTTCATCGTTATCTAGCCGCGGGGATCGATCAAGATTGCCACATCCGGAAGGGTTTCTTATAAAGTTTCCCTCCTTTCCATCGTCCTCGAAGCCCAAGATCCAGGGCTGCACGCACGCGTATTTTTCTCTCATCTTTCATCGCCTACCATCGCGAAACGACGCACCTGCGGACGCGTGTGTACGTCCGCGGGTACAACAAGCGAAACGCGATTATAAGCGAGCTGCTCTAGTACCACGGCTCTGTGTTTCTTCTCTTCGCCCGCATTCCCTTCCCTTTGTTCGTTTTTTCCCTTCTTAAGTCTGCTAAGTGAAGAAAACCAACGAACAGAGGGACTGTGTTGGCTAGTTCGGAGAAACTATGAGGGATCGCGCTCGGGAAGCTTGACGACGGGGTCCAGCGAGTCGAGGGACACTGGAGCCTCGCGACAGTATTATTATTATTATTATTATTATTAACGGGAAAAACCCTTTAGTTACAAAAGATACATAGCTTAAAGCAAAATATAAATGTAGGCAATACAAGATAAAATTAAAGTAACTTAAAACAAAGTAAGGTATAATAAAATAAAATAAAATAAGTAAATAATCGGTGTGAGTACCTACTTAGTATAAGATTAACGCATCAGGTTAAGTGACCTATTGAGTGATGATGTACGCCCATACAAAAGTGATCTGAGGCCACTGAGGGAGACCATTTATAAAAATCTGAGATTTTCTTAGCGATATTTTAAAATTTCATAGTGGCAAATAAATTTTTAAAGTAGAACCTGCGTGGGGGTCCAGTGGTACTCAATGAAATTTAACGAAAGCAGAAGCTTGCTCCCCTTGAGTCATCTCGAAGACGATCTTAGTGTCAAATAATAATAGGGACTCTAATTTCCATCAGCCTCAGATGCACACAATTTTCCCGCACCACTTATAAAGACCTCGAGGCATTAATACCCGACGTTAACTCTGCCCAGTGGATATCCTCCGTGCAGAAGTTATGCTTCTCGTTTATCAACTGCCTTTTGTGATACGCGATCTGGTATATTCGCGACGGTGTCATCGAAGCGAGTCGTCGTTGGCTGCTATAATACGAGACCTCTTCCGAGAAAACGGATGCGGCGTTAATATTTCCCAGCCACGTGTAACCTATCCCGCCCGATCGTTCTAAAAATCGCCAACAACGCGAGGCTCCCCCTCCACCGTTCCACTAATAAGAAAAAAAAATATAACAGACCTTCCGTCCCCTCTCCGGGATCAAAGTAATCGAGAAGTTGTCGATTCCCCCGTCCGAGTAATCGATGCACCTTTAGGGACGAAAGCAATTAAAAGGTAGCAATAAATGTTGCGAATAATAAATGACGGCCGGAGCGTAATTGCTGGTCGAACTGTTCATAAATTCACCGGCCGGTGACAACACGCGAGCTTTCGCGCGTAACCCCGCCGCATTGTGCGTGGAAAAGCCGTCCGCAATTCGGCGGAGATGTTTCGGAGAACAGTGAAATATCGGCGAAAGCGGGGCGAGTATAAATGCGATCGGTAGATGTTGCAAAGGTTGCATCTGTTCGAGGCATGTAATTTTTAACCTCAACTTTCTATGTAATTTACTGCCCCGCGTCGTCTAGACGTACCCCTCGCTTCGATCACGAATTACGTGCCCACCCCCTCGGCTGTTTCTCAGCTAAACAAAGCACGAATGTGCATACAAGGAGGAGCAGGGATTTCTCTCCGCGAAACGAACGCCTCGTCTGATAAAAATTCATCGCGGAGAGCTCAACATCGATCTCCGTATTCCTCCAGTCCCGAGAAGCCTCTTATCTTACCGCGAAAATCCGCCGCGAATTCGCTACTATCGCGATCTTCGTGTGCGTTCCATCGTCCGCGGTTGTCGAGCACGCGAAACGAGCCGCGCAAAAATTGCGGAGCATCCGAAACAGAGGTGTATCCTGCTCCTTTGATGCGCTGTAATTTAACTCGGGGGTGGATGGGTAATTAAATGGGAGAAATAAGAGGCCGTCTTCTTCTTAGATTCACTGTACTTGATGGAAGCTTTACTTTTTGTATGAATTTTTTTAGTGGCGAATGAAAATCGCTGTGTAATGTTTTGTTACGTCGATGGGACGTGGTTATTAATTATTAATAAATATGATAAGGTTAATAAATGTTTTGAGTACTTCATTTATTAATACTGCTTTTCACTGCTACCATATTAAACTTTTTTTATTACTGATGGCTTACTTATGACTCGATATGTGTTCTCTTTACTCCCTTGACCATACAGTCCTTGTTCCCTTCTGTTCTGTCCTTCTACTTCTCTTCCTCCTTCACCCACTCTTTCTCTCTCACTCTTTCTCCACTATGCGCACGCGCACTACCGCACACTCCATACTCATACCTTACAATGTATCATATATAATTAATATAAACATATCTTAACATTAATATCGGGATAACGCAAGGAGCGTGTGGTTTATTTCCAGTGGCGCTGTGGAATTAAAATGCACGCGTATTCGAGCGTCGAGTTGATACGGTCTCGAGATCGAATAAATATGCAGCCTCATTATGCGCCGTTCGACCCTTGATTACTGACCTCTTCACCCATACTGGCCATTGGTGAATTATTCATCGTCCTCGCGCGCATCCTAAAAACTCATCAGAGGGACCGCGGACGTCTTCTCGGGCGGCGGTTAACGAACACGAGCGTCTGGGATAAAAGAAACGTGGTTCCCTTTAGGGACTTCGCGTGGGACACTCACGTGTCACGTTGTGTTGCGGGAGGCTTGGTAGAGGCGATCGGGAATTGAGATCTTTCGAGAAGAGGGTGAAAGTAGGTATAGGGTTGTAGGGGGAATTATAGAAAATTTTTAGTAATACGTTTACGTTTTGTAGGGTCAGATGTGAAGACTCCAGTGGCGATGTAATCCTAAGGAATTTAAGATTCCAGGGAATATTAAGGAGCGTGAAGGTTACGTAATAAAAAATTGAATCCAACTAAAAACTCTCCATCCCAAAGTATAATAAATACGAGTGTGAAGCAGATAAAGAAGTGTATAAGCCTGAAGAATCTCAACGAGTCTTATTAAGGTGTTCTCATATTTTTAGATTTTGCTTTCAATTTTGCAATAATGGAAATACTTGAAAAGCTTTGTTAAAAAAAAAAGAATTTTTTTCCATGAAATTCGATATTTCAACTTCAAACGGTCGCCCTTTTTTACCAAAATACAATACTAAAATTTGGAGAACGTCAAGTATTTCTCAAAGTTATTTATTTTTAAAAACTATAACTTGAATTTTTGCTTTCAGAGACATCGTTTAGCTTAGAGAAAAAACACGACTCATATCCAAGCCGATATCTCCTTAAGTTAATAATATGTAATATCTTATAAAAATTTAGAATAACATAGTTAAAAGATCTATCTTTTAGTAGAAAAACATCGTGTATGATTTTCACTTATACTTTTCCCCCCAAAAAATCTTGAATTTGTATGCTTTTTCCGAGCGTCTAAGTGAATGTAACCCCTTAATAAAATCACTTCAGCTACCCTCGCGACGAACAGAGAAACCAAGAACATCCACAAATTCCCACCTCCCCTCTTTATCCCTCTAAATTAATCCCCCCGAGACCTATCGACATCTAATCGCGATTAACCCCGCCCGATTGGCCTAGAACAGCTCGATTGTTTCACCTCGATTTGGCCCCGCGTTGCCGTGGATTCGCCCCGGTGGTGGCCGAGGAAACGCGCGATTCGCAGATGCGTTTCTCGTCCAGATGCGTATCCACGGCCGCGTGGAGAGATACGCGCGCATTTGCCCGCACACGGGCACACGTAAACACCGGTGTGTGGGTCCACCTGAGCGAGCAGACGAGCGAGCGAGCACCGGAGGAGAAGGTGTCTCACATGGGTGCCTCTGTTCCCTGCAACACGAGTCCCACAGATGGGGGAGACATCCGGGCAGCTGACGTTCAAATGAAACTGACTGACTGACTTCGGCTTAACCGACTCCACATCCTCCTTCGATTAAGGAGAACTACGTCCGGAGAAGTTGGAGGAACGGAGGATGGGGACTTTTATATATTCCATCAAATTGTTTTCCCTCCCCCTTTCCTGGGTCGCCAGTTTCCCCCCTTTCTCGGTGTATGTACGCCATATCATCGGCCGTGCACACTCGGCCTCCTCTCCTTTGTCTCTTCCCTTCCACGCCGTTCGAGAATAATCGCGAGGGATAGCTTCGGGAAACAATGAGGAATTAAATCCTAGAGTTCAGAGGATCCTTCCTCGAACGTAGGAAACGTGTCCTCTCACCCTCTCCATGGAGCTAGGGAGATTTTTAGATACATATTCATGTGTTCTCGGGGATAGTTGGTATCTTCTGGCCTCAGCAATTTGGATCAGGAAAATATGGGCTCTTAAATGGGATCTTTCCCTTTTTTGGAGACGCGTTGCTGCACGAGGAATTTAAAGATGGCTGTGCGTGAGAAGAGCGTAGAAAGTGAATGGTGGGAAGTTAGCGCGACGGTTGTCTAGCATTTTGTTAAACCTTTGAATCATTTTCCTCCTTGCGTACTGTTGGATTTTCCCCGCGTATTTTCTCCGTTCCCTCGCCGGGCTCGTCTTCGATCCACGGGGAGAGATATCAAAGTTCCACGAAGTCCAAGCGGAATACGTTGGAGTCGTGGAGACGCCTTCTTTTATTCTCTGCTTGGCAGAGTCGAGTACGAAGGATTTTTCAAGTTCTTAGATTCGGATGGTTTATCAAAGATGAGAGTCACATCGATCCTCTCGTGCCAAGTTTCCCAAAATTGCGCTGGTATCAGCCTCGCTCGATAAGATTGCGTGAGGCATGCGAACCTGCCACGCAATGCCTTGCTCCGTTGGTGGAGGAGTGGTGAAAGACGATGAAACGTTGGGCTTGTAAATTGTCCAATAACGCGTGAATTTAAATATACTCGAATTAAGCTGGGTTTACATTAGTCCAGTCCAGTGATCCAGTAGAGCACTGGATTAGAACTGGAATAATGTGAACAGTGTGTTGATTCCAGTACAGTGCTGCCATTCCAGCAGATTTCGACTGGATCGAAAGTCTACTTTTATGTTTTTTTTATCCTTCTTTTGCGTGAATCCACAGATCCAGTACAGCACTGGATTAGAACTGGAATAATGTAAACAGTGTGTTGATTCCAGTACAGTGCTGTCATTCCAGCAGATTCCGACTGGATCGAAAGTCTACTTTTCGACTGGATAGAGAGTCTACTTTTCGACTGGATAGAGAGTCTACTTTTCGACTGGATAGAGAGTCTACTTTTCGACTGGATAGAGAGTCTACTTTTCGACTGGATAGAGAGTCTACTTTTCGACTGGATCGAAAGTCTACTTTTCGATGCTACTTTTATGTTTTTTTATCCTTCTTTTGCGTGAATCCATTATTATTACACTCTACCACTTTCAACGGTTCAGAAACGACTGGAATAATCAAGACATCGACTGATTTCCAGTCGAACCACTCGCTGGATCCAGCGACTGGAATGATGTAGACGTCCACGTGATTTCCAGTCAAACCACTCAGTGGATCCAGCGACTGGACTAATGTAAACCCAGCTTTAGGTAAGCAATAGACACACCGCGCGACACAGATATATGTATGTTCCAGCGTCTGTCCATCGAGTGTCTTAACACTTAACCCAATCCACTACTCCTAAACCCTCCATTCTAACTTCCCACTTGAATCCCCCGCGATCCGACTAACACCTCCTCGAAACGGTGCCCTAATAAAACCATCAGCCATCAAAGCAACCACACCCCAACCATCCCCCGACCATCCTCCCCCGACCCTGGCCGCTCCGAATCGAGAATTTCCTGCACCGCCGAAAAGAAGCCCCGCGAAACCCTTCCGCCCCCTTTCCTCTCGCGATCCTCGCCTTCCGCCAGCGTTCCTCGCCGCTCCGCGTGCAGAAAACGGAGTGCACAGCCGGTGTGCCCCCTTCGATCCTACGTTTCCAGATAATCCCGTCGTTCACGGTGACCAATTCCAACGTACCGTGGTCGAAACGCGGCCAGGACGCCGAGTGGAACGAGATAGAGCGCGGCATTTGCGCGAACGGAGAGCGAGCGAGAGAAAGAGAGAGAGAGAGGGGGGGAGCGACGGAGGAAGTTGGAAAAAGAAGGAAAGAAAGAAAAGAGACAGCGTGCCCCAGGGGACTGGGGAGTAGCCCCGTGAAACGGGCGAAGAGGGCCCGGGCAGCAGGGGCTTCGATAAAACGACCAGGGAGAAGGTGGAGGAGGTGGGAGGGGGCAGCGCGGGAGAGACAACTGGAGAACACGAGGGAGAGAAGGGGAGGGAACGGATAAGAGGAAGCGTGGGCACTCAGGTGTGACTCTCCCGCGGGTTCTCCTGCCTCTCCTTGCCAGCAGCAACAGATACGCGGACCTTGGTCTCCCCGTGCACCTCCGGAAGTGCTCTTTATCTCTGTCGGTCTGTCCCCTCGCCCGTACCAGCGTGCGTGCGTGCGTGCGTGCGTGCGTGCATGCGTGCGTGCGTCTGCCTCGCCGACTGCAGCCAGGTCGGGCAACGGCCATGCCCGTGCCGGCTCGATTAACCGAATTTTCGATCTACGCCGAATACCATTATCGACCAAACGCTGGATCCCCATGGTCATCTCCTTTCCTCGTTTCTTTTTCAGGGGTTCGAGTGGGTGCACGTGGCAAGGGCTGATCGAGCAGGGTTGTTGGTAACGAGTAACGATGGCATTAATGACGAAGTTGAGGTGGTAGCCGGTGAGGAGGGAACGGTTTTCTTTCGCTTCGCGCTGCTTTAGTATGATGATTGATGAATACTGCTGGTTATGTGCACAGCTACTGCGGGCATCGAGCTGTCACTTGGATTTTCATTTTTCTTTTTTTTGTTTGTTATTTACTGTCTTTTGTTTCAGCCGCAGGTTGGAGGCGTAAGTCGAGGGAATTGTGATTCGGATAGCTCGGGGGGATGTCGGTGTTTGCCGAGAGCGGCGAATTGTACTTTTTGGGAGAAAAGAAAGCGGTGCATCGGTGGCACACGAGACATGAAACGTGCGCACCACCTGCTATGCACACCGGCCTCTAACCGTTCGATCCTCCTGCACGGCACCGAGTAATTTCGTATCGCGGTACTGAAAAATGGGAATCTTAATTTTTCATCGATCATCAGAGCGAAACGGTGTACAGGCACGAGGAAATTCCCGTCGATCCTGGCAACAACTCAATTACCCGGCAGATCCGAACGAAGATTGCCTGCGAGTTGCAATTTTTATTTCATTAATCTTTCCCCCGAACTATCCGTCCGACATCGACGGTGCACAACAAAATCGAGCACGACTCTCTGTCAATTCTAATGTCATTCTTAAAATAAAGACAGTCAGCGAGGATCTGGGTAAGAAATTTGAGAATTTTTGAGGCTTCGTATCGTTGAGAAAATTTTCTCGGTATTAATGAATGTTGCGATCGACAGATGAAACGTGCCGCGCCAATTAAATCACTTAGAAATTCACGAATTCTGTTTTTTAGGATGGAATCGTGCCATTTTCGTTGACACCCTTTGCTGCTCGTCACGCGTCGCGATCTCGACAACGGAATCGGCACAAAGGAGACACGAAACACGGTGAAATTCGCGTTACGCGTTACATAGCGATGAACCGACGTCTTCGAAAGGTAACGAGCAGTGTGCAACGAGAATGATCGACTGCTGCTCGATTAGGCGCATTTCTCGCATATATTTCCACGCGAGACTAACTAACAGTCCACGTGAGCGCTCGAAAGGTGTGTTTTCATCGATTTCGTAACCTGCTCCCTCATAAATTACATCGACGAGTTCACATAACGAATAAATTAGGCGCCTCTCGAGAGAATCAAATTTCTAAAATCAAAACAGCTCGTAATCTCTCTACATACAATAATAACGAGCAATCAAATGGCAATCTGATGGATCCCCTGATTTTTTTTTATTCCTGCATCGAGTACGAGCAAAACGATCCGTCAGAGTCGAAAGTGGACAATGTTGAAAGGAGCTCGTTGAGAGGGAACGGTGGCAATGGACACAGAGTTGGAGAAACAAAAGAGTCACGGAGATGGACTGGCATGACGGAATGGTCGTGCTGGTGGGGCTTAATCGGATGAAGAGATCGACAAACTGGACGTCCTCTTCAGCTTTAGAAGCTTCGACTAATGCGGCAGAAAAGCGTCCAGGCCGACTAATTTCGTTATTTCAGTTAATGCCGCGTTGGAAATGATATTATTTCTGGAACGGAGACGGAAGTTCTCGGCAAACGACAGCTTCCTTCGGTTTCCAAGGAAGGAAAATCAACAGAAAAACATTAAAAAATTCAGATTTCCTTCAAAAAATTATGGGATTAGAATAATTAATCAATTAATATAAATTAAAACAAGAGCTTCGCACATTAAATTACTCAAAAGAAGGGCAAAAAAGTTCCCTAAAAATTGAAACCTCCAAAGTTTCCTCTTTCCAATAAACAACCGACCAAGGGAAGATCGCAAGACGAGATACGAGACACAGAAGAAGAAGGAAGAAAGTAATTATGAGGAAGAAAATACAGAGAAGGGTTAACCGAAAGTGCTAGATACCATTTAGCTGTTCGAGGATGCGTCGGCAATTAAAAGCTTCGATGCTTCCAGGGCCCGCGGAGGAGCGACCGAGAGGAACAAAGGCCCTGCGGGGCAAACAAGCAGGAAGGAAGGAACGGAACGAAATAATCGCGGGAAGCGGGGTGTTTTCGAGAGGGAAACGCGTTTTTTCCATTCCCCGAGAGCCGGTCGGGGGAAGAGGGGCCGAGAGACGACGGGGGAACGGAGAAGAGAGACGAGAAGAGATGCCCGAGAGGCAATGCTAATTCCTGGCTCGGAGCTGGGAGACTCAGAGAGGTTTCCCACCTTCTACGGTTTCCCTCTTCTAGACAGCGCGACGGCCACTCGTCTGTCATCCGTTGGGGATGATAATCATTTCGTTTCCAATACCCTCCTATGCACGGTCAATTAACGAACGTCAGTAATCTGTCGGCGCGCTGTGCACCGGTCTGTGCGCTTCGCTCAGAAACTGATCGATTATGATTCGAGGGAGCTGGCTGAGGAGAAGTAATTCGAGTAGCTGGATAATAATTTCGAGAGGAATCTTGATAGGTAATCTTTCCTGCCTTATTTTTGGGCTCTACTTTTGAATCAATTGAGAGGAATTTTTTTATGTACCTGTGTTTAAAAGACTGGTGGTTAATTAATTTAGTTATCGATTATGATTCGAGAGAGCTGGCTGAGGAGAAGTAATTCGAGTAGCTGGATAATAATTTCGAGAGGAATCTTGATAGGAAATCTTTTCTGCCTTATTTTTTAGCTCTACTTTTGAATCAGTTGAGAGGAATTTTTTTATGTATCTGTGTTTAAAAGACTGGTGGTTAATTAATTTAGTGGAAGGTAGGTGAAAGGCTTTGCTATTAATTTTGTCTCTCTGTGTATTGATTTGAAATTTTATTGCAAATTTTATTTTGTCAGGTACCTGTTTCTCAATTAAATATATGAACTTTGGATTCTGTATTTGGTTTCTGGGATGCCTGTTGTGTATTCGAATTTGAAAAGATGATTCTAGATCTGGACGCAGCTTTTTCAATCGAATTTTATGCAAATTCTTGATAACGCGAGTAACGCGAAGCTTCCCGGCGTTATCAGTCCTGTAACGCTAGGACGTAATACCAAACGAAATCGATGACGAGATAATGGACGCAGACGACATGGCGTCCGGCGCTGAATATTAATCGTCCCTGAGTCAGACCCATCGCGGCGATTTTTCTTTTTGCTCATAAACGTGCCGTCGAAGATTTCTGAATAAATTCGGGGATTCTTTGAAACCACGCGACATCTGTCGGTGGCCAGGTAAAATGACGAAAAGCTTGGCTGATAAGTGCGTTACTGTCGCTTCTTTTTATCGTTGAATGTGGAAAAATATTAAGTAACGAGTGTGTTAAAAATTTGAATTGTAAGGATAATAAAGAATTATCCTTTTTAGAAAAATTTTCCTTTATGGAAAAATTGCAAGATTCAGTCGAATTCGAAGCCCACTTTGGATTTAGAAATTCGTGATGCTTTGAACTACGGAAGTACATATTCGTTCGACTTCTCGTCTCGATCATTGCGAAATCGAGATATGCTCCGTTACCAGCGATGCAATTCATAATTTTCCCCGTGCTTCTTTCTCGACGACGGAATATATAATTTTACGTACTCTGATTAACGTGTCGCGTTATTGAGAGCTTATGCATTGCCATCTTGGCTCGTTTCTCTGGGATAACACAGTGGTTCTCTGTTTTTATACATCTTCAAGTCTTACATTCATTTATGCATTTTATTAAATCTTCTTCGAGGATAAAACGAAAGAAGGAATAAAACAAATGAGTGTTTAAAAATCCCTTAAGTAGTCATCCTACTTTTAATTTCATTCCTCGAAACCAACACGAGCAAAAATGACTAACCATTGAATCCATTCACGCTTTGAAGTTTCAAAAAATTCCCCCATAATTCATTCACTTGCTTCAGGGTGAAATCACGAAGAGTCATAACCACTCAGCTTCTGAATAATTTGTTACTTATTTCTCGACAATAATTTGCAACCCCTTGGTACTCATAAAAAATATAAAATAAACGTGGCTTTTACGATGTTCATCTTGCCTACTCCATTGGAAATTATTTAGATAAAATTGTCAACTGTAGAAGACCTTAAGATCTTAAGTAACTTATTATATTTTTCAATCTCCGGAGGCTTCCTCGGCTTTTAATTCACAGTTATGTTACCGCGCTCTGAGTAGACAGAAGCCAGCGCGCCTCGAGCATCGAGGAAGAAACGAACGCTGGCATCAGAAACGCTAGAAAGTCGAAATCCCTCGATCACAACGGTCGAGAACCTCTATCTGTTGTTTAGCAGTTGTCATTTCGCGGATGGTAGTCGCGAGTTACGACGGCGATACGGGAAATGCTACACTCATCCACCCTGGCCAGGCAGAACGACCGTTACATCGCGGGCTCTTACTGCTGTTCTCTCTTCTGCGTGAATGGTCGATCGCAGGGAAAAAATAGAAACTCCGCTCTAGATGCCCGTAATTCTGACAAATTAACCAGCCCATCAAACTCGCTCGTATCCAACCAAGGGGACGACAATGAGTTTCACTTTCCCAAAATCCTATTCTTAAACTACTCAGCTCTCTACACTACGCTCATTTTCTGGCGGAGCCGTGCAACACCTTCGAGTCTCGAAATTTTATATTTTTACTTGAACTTTGAATGCGCGCAATTTTCTTAAATTTCGGCTTACGTGGGTAATTCTAACACCTGCGATAACGATACTCATAATTATCAAGAATCAGTATGGTTTTTTTGTTTCAGATGAGTCTGCCAGCCAGAGATGGGCAAGAAATTATTTGAAATAAAAATTTGTGTGTGAAATTTTTATTTCAAATAATGTTTTACCCATCTCTCCTGTCAGCTGAAATCACTCCCGCCAAGGAGGTATTTATTTTCAAAGACATTATTTTTAACTCCAGATAACATTGAAAAAACACAATTAAAAGTGTATTAAAAAAATGATTCCGTATACATTATAAGTAGCTTAATAAATAAAAGATATATCTTTTCAAAGGCGCGATTTTTAACTCCAGATAACATAGAAAAAACACAATTAAAAGTGTATTAAAAAAATTTATCCGTATCTATTATAAATAGCTTAATAAATCAAAAAAAGTTTGACATTGTTATTCATCGCATTCCCCGAGAAAAAAAAAACGTGAATGTTGCCGAATTTTGCGGCGCCTTAAAGAAACCTACCACTACCAAAGAAATAATAAAATACCATCAACCTTCTTTCGCAGGGATCACAAGAGCGATTTTCCCAAGTCTCTAGACACCACAGTCCCAACTCCTCGAGCCTCCTTCCCCCCTCTTATCAGCGACCTAAAAAACCGCGTTATCTTGACGTGCACGTTGTGGATATGTATTCGGTTCAGGAGATGGCCGGATGGGTTTAAAGGTTCGCGCGGCACGTGATGACCGGACGTTGTCGATACCGTAATGTTCGGGTGCCAGCCAACCGGAAGCAGGCTCCACGTGTATCGTGTGCTACAGAGGGGCGCGGGGGTGGGACGCGTACGGAGACTGGCTCGTGGACGGTGACTTTCTTAACGAACCGACTCAATAAATCAATCACGTAAAAGAAACTTACGCGCAATGCTTTGCCGCGTATGTATGATGAGTTATTAAAGGACTCCGCTAGGATGTCGATTAATTTTCGCGCAGGGCGAGCCTGCTTCGAAAGCCCCGAGTATCTTACTCGGACTGGGGTTTAAATGAAGTAGTGATCGTCGAGGATCTAGGTAGTGAAGTCGCAAATCAGCGGGCACTTCAGTATTAAATGAATTTTGCTGCTGAGTCCACTTTTCGCTCAAAGTTGTGGAATAGGAAAAACTTCCGGTTTCGGTCACTAATGGCGACGACCAATAGAAAACTCTGACACATTTTCCGATCACTACCTAGACTTTAGAGGATCAATAGAATGAAGTAAATGGTCCCGCCATCTCTTGAAGAAGAAGATCGGTAACGCTTCATCGGGGAGGAAGATTGAAAATTTCAGATGTCACTACCAATGAAGTTTGGGGTGGAAAATGAAATGAGAAAATTGTTGAATAATATTCCATCCTTCGTCCAAGAAGGTGAAACTTTCGAAGAGGTTACTATCGCACTAATATCGACAGACTGGGGAAATGGATTTCCCTCGGCTCACAGTGATCTCCCTCGGCCGATGAGAAAGCCCAATAAAATAGGCCCCCGGCGAGTCGATCACGATCTCACCGCATCTAAAATCACCCGGCGGTCCTCGTGATTGTATTAATCCACCTGACAGAATACAGAATACGGGACGCAGAGTGTATACAGATGCGGGATCGGGGCCCGCGTGTGGATGTGGATGTATTGTCTTCTCGGCTCCTTTCTCGCATTAGCATAAGAATTCAGCGTGTACCTGATCCGCGTATCAATGGCCGTCCCGGTGAATCAAGACTTAAATCTTGCACCATGATCACCGTTGACGGTCGAATGTTGAAATATCATCGTCATCGAGGCGATTGGTGAACGGCGGGGAACCGGGGGCGCGTTCGACGGAGCTGGGAATCCTAACGGCGAGCGAGCGTTTCTGGGAAGACGATGCCCCGTGTGGCAAAACGGGCACCCACACTCCGATAGTTGGCTAGAGGAAGTAGCTTTGCTTTGGAAAATAGGTCGAGTTCTTTGACGCGAGCTGCACTTGACTCGCTCGTTTGATGTCGTTGCTGCAAGATCGAAAGTGGCGGGGCTACTTGCGCCTTGAACTTGGTGATTGCTTTGCACTTATCGCGTTGATTAGAGGCTTATCAGATTTTAATTAGGTTCATTCGAAAATCTGAGAGGTATGATTTTTGGAACACTGAAGACTGTTGGACTTATCATCCTCTTTGTGGTCCACGTCGAGCCGCCAGTGCGCGCAGTTGCGCGGATAAATTTGCAATGTCGCTCTGGGGGGGACTGAAGCTCGACGTTCATCATCCTAACGGGAACCACGTAGAATCACCATAAATTAAAACGACCGGTGGAGTTATTCGAGAGGATGATGTACAAGCTGAACTTCCTTGTGCAATAAATCTCTGCGGGGTGGTCTAACAGAAGGCAGTCAAAGGAACCGTCTTCAATCGATCTCTTTCCATGAAAACACCTCCCTGATATCTGCCCAACCTGGACTCTCTTCCTAAGAAGTGGAGCAAGGGACAAGGATGCCTAGGCTCGAGGGGACCACTGTTAGAAGATCGAAAAATCTCCAAGGCCCCGCGCGGATGTGCACCATAGCCGTCTGGAAGGATCGACGATCCATCCAGTGGCTCCAGTCCCAAGAACAGAAATTGTTACGTGCCCGCTCCGGTCGTCGTGATTCGAATGCTCATGCGTATCGACCGCGGTCATCCAGAGACAGGAGGAGAGAACCAGGAGGAGAGTTCCGTGGCGTGGCTCGGAGAGCTTTCTTCGACGAATACATACGCGGTCGCTACGCACACGTAGGTTCAATCGAGACACTTGGAGGGACACGTATAGTTGGTGGAACAGATCACGACGATAGTGCGATTCGCTATCAGTCAGTAGATCCTCAGAGCATTGGTGGATAAAGCTCCTGGGTCTACAGACCTCTGTACCAAGTTGCACAAAACAGATTTCCTCATTAATGGGACCCAAACATGACCTTCTGGGTCCAATAGGCTCACGAAGACCTAGTCCCAGGGCCTGAGGATGGCTCACGAGAAGAGTGAAGGCGAATAGGAAGCAGAGACCTCGATACTATCTTAGGTTAAGCTGAAGAACAGTCCCAGAATGAACTTAGCCTTTGCTTACTTTCTTTTCGCTGTTATCTGCTGCGTTTTGCAATAAAGACGTTTAATAATAATGATGCTACACCTATCACTTGTCGAAACCTCCAAACTAGTTCATCGCCATCCCCACCGTTCCCCACTGCGCGACGCGCATGCGCGTGGAGGACCTCCCAATTGCCTGGTACGCCTATATCGCCCCTATATCCGTTCCACCAGCTGTACACGCGCGCACGGTGTGACCAAAGAAATCTGTAGGCGAGTAGAGAGGCCGTGCACGCGAACCAGCGCTCGTCAAAGGCGATTGTCCCGTCCACGCGGAAGCGGAGAGCCACCGAACACGAGCATCTATCCCTCGATCGCCTCTCACTCGCAGAACACGTACACCTCGTGTCCCCGTACACGTTCCTCTGGCTCTCTTCTACCGGCCGGTATTTCGGTAGCGGTGTGTGCGACTGTATGTGCCAGTTACTTCGTTCTCTTGGCTCACGGCTCAGCGACGACCAAATTATTGGGCCCCTGGCGGAGGAGACGATTGATGCTTTCGCGACGGAAATTCCAGGCGTCGGTGGGTCGGGTCGAAGTGACTTCCAGGTGAGAAGTAGCCTCTGCAGGGTACATTCGGTCGATGCCTCGACGGGATTTCAAGAAACCATCGATTGTATTGCGGGAGACCTTAGTAATTTAATATTTGTGGCGCAGGTTCTATGGTAATGGCTGAACGAAGGTTTCAGGTGAGAAGCTACTTAGCTTTTAGGGCGGGTACTTTCCAATTTATCACACACAATAACACTATTGGAGGATTTGGTATAAACTCTGGGCTTGGAAGAAAATATCCAGGGAACAAGAATTTATTTTCTTTCGGGAGCACGCGATGCCCAGCCAATTTCTGGCGGGAATAATCGGCGAACCCTCTCGAATCGGAGCAAGGTCGATCGCAGAAGCAGGATCCCTTCCTCCACGCCTTGGTGCCCGCTAATTACGCTTCCAACGGGTATCGTTGAGGATCTATTTAAAGCGCGCGTATCTCGGGTAACGTTACAGCCTGGATAAGGCTGTTGAATACCGACGACGAGGATTCCGATTTTCCGTATCACGAGCGCGCGTTTGCCGCTCGATTCCGATCGATCGAGCCAACAGACACGGACCCATACGCTCACGGACGCGACTGGCATTGCGCGCGGGCGGGAGCGCCGAATATGGAGGCCGATTCGAAGATGAACGCTGACCGATCGGGCTTGCTTAGCGAATAAGGACGTGACGTAGTTATATAGTCGCGTATAAGGAGAACGGATCTGCTGTTAATAGTCAATATGCATTAGAGAGGAACAATGAGCGGATCTTAATGCCGCACACGACGGCGGCAGGAGGATGTCGGTCGCGATCCTCCTGCGCGGACACCCTTCTCGAAATTTTTAACGATCGTCGACTCATCGGTTTATAAATGGAATCCTCCTTTGGATCATTCTCCTCCCACTTCCTTAGTCTACGGGGAATCGAAATGCTGATCGAATGAACGTGCATGGACGATTCTTTGCCTGAAAGGCTGTGTGTTTTCAGCTCTGAAGATTTTTAATAAATCGAACGTAGGTATCTATCAGATAAAATATTACCAATCAGGAATGGAAACAGAAAATAAGGTTCCGCTGAAAATGGGCGTAGGTATCGATGGAAGGAATCCAGTGATAGGCAGATAGCGAGGTGGAAGTGGAGAAAAGTATCGTTCGATGGGGCGATGGGGGGGGAGAGAAGGAGGAAGAGCGGAGAAAATCAAGCAGAGAACGGTGACGAGATGGATTTGAATGCGTCGCACGACTCGCTACGAAATCTCGGATTCTATTAACGGAGAAATTATAACGGATTGACGGACGCAGGAGTGGATGCACAGACGGATGGACGGAGCCGCCTCCTGTCTCCCGGGGAAGATTTCTCTTGAATCGTAAATACCGATCGGGCACGGACGCACGATATCCACTCGGTTAGGGCACACGTTGCATGTTAAAGTACTTCCCGGTGCACTAGCAAATTGCACCTGGAGGACGGTGGCGCGGTTTTATGCAACATGGAGGGCCGTGGCGCGGTTTTATGCAACCTGGGCGACGGTGTACGTCCGCGATCGACGTTTCGATTTAGAGGAAAGCAACGGCCCTGCGAACAGCTGTATGATCGAGCGGGACGTTCCTATCGATGAGTGGAAACGCAGGAAAATCGAGTTGATCTCGAGCTTATATGCTCTAAGATCTCAGTCATTCGAAACGAAGAGACGTCGATTGGGTACAGAAATTTTGTTGCAGGTGATTGTCGAGGGGAACGTGATGTGCAAATAATGTGATAAAGGGAAGAAGAATGCCACAAAATCATCACACAAAAATTGATAATTCCCTTGCAACGAATATTCTACTTACTACTATAACGTACCTCCTTCCCGACTTGCCTTTTGCAAAATCCTCGATTGTAATTAACATTTTCGCGCGCACATTCCTCTTCCATATTGCACCGAATTTCTATGTATATATAAAAACATACAACATATTACGATAAAATTTGCGATAAAAAACACTCCAAAGAACAGAGTACCCCAATTAATCATCGATTGTTAATTTCTGTCCCCCATTAAACTGAATCAAATCGAGTGGTTTCCATGAAAGAAAAATTTGAAAATCGTCAGGCTTGACAAACACCTCGTATCGATGCATCAAATATGAAATAGGTAATTTGGCGTGCTAAATCACAGTGAATTTAAAGAACAGATTTCACTCTGTTTTAAAATGAAAACGTTTAGAGGTAAGTACAATTAAGAACCCTTTAAATCAAACAATTATTCATCAGCCTTTCATATTTCCCCATTATATTAACCTTTCAAACCTCCCTCCTCACATTTCCCCCCCTGCATGAAATTTCTTATCCCCATTCGCAACATCTGCCAGCAATCCAAGTCATTTTTAATCCCACAGTGCTCTAGGTCCACAAAATCATGCGTTTGGTTAACTACAATTTTGGAAACAGACACGTTCCGTGGCCCAAACAAAGCTAGGCCAGCCCCCAAACTAACGCAACCTCCAATTTGATCGTGTGACTAATCCCCGGAAAGTGTCTCGGTGGTAAATCGAACAGAGCCCTCGATTCCTCGCACGAGATATGATCGAGTTACGTTTAAATATCAGAAACCAGCCGCAGGAAAATTTCAACAACAGCCTCCTCTGGATTTACAATTGGGTTTTCCTCTATTGAGACCGAAGGATGGTCGATGATCACTTTCCTGGGCAAAAAATTTATAAAAAATAACCGTTCCTTCTGCAGCAAAGTGCTTCGCCACCCATTCACGATGTACGAGCCAAAGAATCATAGACCCCCCGGAAGCGGTCGAAGTATTTACCACAATAGAATCTCCGACGTGGAAGGTACATTTATTAAAAAAAAGTAGCCCCAATTAATCCACACGTAATCCCTAATTACGCAATTACTCGGGCAAGCTCCATGTGTCTGTTAGGAATCTCCACAGTCTACAAGCACCCCGATGTCACCTACATCTGCGAGTACATAAAGGGAAGATTCTACTTCGCGACGTTGAGCAACGGCCGCAAGGAGGCGAGAAACACCCCGAGCATTAATTTCTTCACCATCGACGACGAACTGATTTACGAGAATTTTTACAACGACTTCGGCCCCTTAAACATAGCTTGCCTGTACAAGTAAGCTGGATTAAGGTCCACTCAGATTGAAACTTCCAATTTTTTATTCCCCCCTTCATTTCCCATCGCTTGGATTCGGTGTCCCCTCGAAAAGAAATTAAAAAGCAGTGCCCGCAGATATTGTTGCAAGGTGAACAAGAAGCTGAACAGTGTGGCGAACAAGCACAGGCAAGTTGTGCATTACACTTCGCAACGGGAGCACAAAAGAGCAAACGCTGCGTATTTGGTAGCGTCTTACGCGGTTCTGTGCCTGAGCCAGAGCCCCAGAGAAGCCTACAACACTCTTTTCATGGGGGGCGACGTTCCTTTGAAGAAATTTCAAGACGCCTCTATGGGAGCCTCCGTTTACAACATTCATATGTTGGGTAAGATAACGCGCTCCGTTGGAAGGTGAATTTGTAATTTACGCTGCAGCTGTTGGTTCCCCGGGGAACAGATTGTTTGAACGGGCTGCAGAAGGCAGCCTCGTTTGGCTTCTTCAGCCTCGATGACTTCGATCTGGCTGAATACGAGAAATTAGAAGATATACGAAACGGGAATATCAACTGGATGGTGCCACAGAAATTCCTGGCATTTGTTGGCCCCAGCACGGAACCGGGCACCCCCTACCACCCGCCAGAGTGTTACGTGGATTCGTTTTTGAAAAATGGAGTAGTGGCTGTCGTCAGATTGAGCAAAAAGACGTACGACGCCGCGAGGTACGTGGATTTGAAAAAGTAGGATGAGAGAAGAATGATAAGTTGAATAATTTATATTTCTATATTAATAAATTTTGATAAAATTCTTATTTTAAAAAAATATATCCATGGATAACATTTTAATTAGAATTAGAATTTCTATAAATTATTTCTATTTAATTGGATTATTAATCATGAAGTTAGTTTATTTTTAATAACATTTCCCGTGATTTTATTAATTGAGAGTTATTCATTCGATAATCGAGATTTTCTGGTGCAAGAATTATAATATTAAACTGAAGTTTGTGGTGTCTGTGAAATTTTGTATTTCAATGCTTCCCTTCTCCATTTCGAGAAAATATAATTGATTTAACATTTAATGAGCAGATTCGTCGACCCGGGCATCGCGCATTACGATATGTTTATGCCAGACGGCACAGTCCCACCGAGAAGAATTTTGAATCAATTCCTGCAACTCAGTGAAAATACTAGTGGACCCATAGCAGTGCATTGCAAAGTAAGTCGAGGCTCTTGAAAATTTTTTGTGATAAATGGCTACACTTCTACCGTAAGTTTTATGCGCAAGTATTCCGGTTTGTCTTATTTCTCGTTTATCAATGTCTCAGGCTGGTTTAGGAAGAACAGGTACGCTAATTGCAGCGTATTTGATAAAACATTACAAAATGACGGCCAGGGAAGCTATTGCCTGGATAAGGATTTGCAGACCCGGTTCTGTTATCGGGCACCAACAAGCGTGGTTGGAAAATATGGAGAAGAATTTGTTGAACGCGGGACACCAGTACAAGTGACTAAATAAACTAAATATATAACACCATTTTTAGTGTTAAATAAATCGTTTTTAACAAAGGGCTAATGCCACCGTAGAGCCCGGAAATGCAGCCTGATTTAGAGAATCTTTCCGCGAGTATAGTGAATGGAATATAAAATCTGTTTCGGGAATTTATTGTACATACCTTGAAGTATGATAACAATTTTTTTAAATTTTGTATTAGAAAGATTAAAAAAAATTGTGATCATATTTCAAGGTATGGACAATAAAGACCTTCAACAGATTTTGTATTCTATTCATTATTCTCGCATAAAAAATTCTCAAAACCAGGCTGCATTTCCGGGCTCTACGGTGGCATTACCCCTTCATTTCTTGCATATTTAAATTGTACTGCTAGTAACAATTGTGACAAATATTTTATTGTTAAAAAAAGAAACCTTTGGTTTGATTATCGATTTTTAATGAATTTTATTCTACTCACTCGCCTTGCTGCTGACTGCTGGTGTATTTGTGTTGCAGACTGAAGTATTATGACGATGGTGATGTTGTGCTGCACCATAAACGCGGGATATACTCCATAGCGGACAAAATGGAAAGGAAAATACTCTGTTCCTCCGAAATTGGATGCACAGGTGACAGTTTCTGTATTCACCTGAGACAGATTAAAATGAAGTAGAAACTAATAAATTATTCTTTTCTTGTGCAATAATTTCGATGGTGTTGTCTCACTTCAAATAAAATCATGGGAATATTTTATAACAGAATATAAATCAATTTAATACACACCATGATTTTATTTAAAGTGAGAAAATACCATCGAAATTGTAGTATATACAAGAAAAGAATTATTTTTTAGTGTATTTTTAGTAAAACCGTTTAACATAATTTTTTCATATCTTTTTTATTTTCTAATTTTTAAGTTTTTGTATTTTTTTAATTATATTTTTTCTAGTTTTAGTGCTTGCGGATTTTTTATATTTTTATTTGTATGAAAATAGTAGGATCTTTGAAGATAACTTTGCATTGTTTCAGAACTCAACAAATGCGAAAATCTCCCGCTGGAGAAGACGAACAAAATGAAACTGACACGGATTTTGGGTACGCATTCGATTCGAATATATTGAATAACCTCTCTTTTACTCGAAAAGGATCAGACTCATAGGAGTTTCCTAGTTTTATGAGGCATATAAGTGAAAAATTTACTGATTTTATTATATAATTGCTATTTGATCGTTAATCTCTAACTATATTTCATAATAAAGTGCCTATCATTAGAATAAAAGTCCCGAAGATAATTTTGCCTAAATATACAAAGATTTCGGGAAATTACTAGCAATGAATTATAGCTACATCGGCGTCGGTTTGCTAGCATACAATATTTGCTCCTTATCATGCTAAAAACTTATTAACAGCTATTAATATGAATGCATACGCACCACCACGCGAACGGGGACTGAAATTTTCATAGTGACAAGGTCTTGGTGTTCATTATTTAACAAAAAATCGACGAAAGAATAGCAACAAACACAGTTCCGTTTTCTCGTGCCCACTTCAACCAGGAAATGCACTATTGCGCGCCTAAGCAAGCTCACCAGGCTGCGCGCGCATTCAAACATGATTCGAGCCTCGTCTATTCCAAAATACGAGTTTAATTCTAAATATTTTTAGGGAAGCTTCATACCAAACAAAGAATGGAACTTAAACGTTATAACAGATAATTTATTTACACCTTTCCTCTATAAATTAAGATATCTGTGTTCATTAAAGTTTAAACGCATTTAACTTCGCGCCGACTGGTGGCCAATTAGCCAACTACCAAGAGCTGCGCGCGCAGCCTCTGTTGCTCAACGTTAACGGAATAAATTCCAGTCTCCTCTGAACAAAGTAATTTATAACAGTTAATGAAACGAAAATTTAAGGGACAAAATTAATAATGTTTCTACTAAATAATTTCACATTTAATAATTCCCTGGCCATAAATTAATTTGAAAGTACACTGCGTGCGCGATAAATCGACTCCCTGGTGACCACAGTGCTGCGCGCGCATCCTAATTACAACGAGACTAGTTTACCGCTCGAATAAAATCGTTGGTTGAATTCGCGACTGTGCCTCCGTGTTTTGTGACTTTTCGACTCGATATCTTACTTAATTGAACACGAAATGCAGTGTAAATAAGGTGAGACACCGCAGAGAAAGGATTTTACTTTGTATTTAGTAAAAGAAACAAAGAAATTCGACTATATAAAGGAAGAATGTTTAATCTCGCCAAAGGGGTTCTCAACTATTGTTATCTGCGTCGTTGAATGAGCTCCTTCGCTTCTCGCAACATCGTACATACACTTTTAGTAAATTTTGCTATCGCCTTTTCTCGCAGGAAAATTGGGGGTCAGAGGAACGCAGGATTCGGAAAGGGAATCTCGGAAATGCGAGAGCAACGAGGCGCCCGCAATGACGCAAGGAGACAAACTGAACGAGATTAAAATGAACAGGCACAAACAGCTGCGGAGCATAGAACCACGGAACAGCTGCATCGTTCACGGCTTGGACCGTTTGAAAAGCCCGCGGAAAAGGAAATGGTGAGTCGATAAAGTAGAGCTCTCGCTTTTATTGTGCTTAAATACTAGGCGCCTCGAAATGGATAATCCTTTCCTCTCGAACGAGATGCACGAGCATCGGTGGAAGCCGCGGTTATGAAAGGATAATAATTCGTAGAAAATTGTTTTACACGATTTTATAATCCATTCGATACAAAATGATTTCTTTTTGTCGTATAAACTAAATAGAGAGATTTCTCGGGGAGAATTATTAGAAACAATTATACAGAGAATATAATTTCCGAACGCTTGACTGATTCTTCTCTTAATACGTGCATTACTGTCGATGATCGGGTGCCTCTGCGACGGGCTGCAGTGAAGCCTGTTCAAAAAATTCTATGCTCTATATAAATATTACCTCGAGAGCAATTTCCACGCAAAATAGTTCGACGACAGTGTAGACAAAACGGGGAATATGTTCCGTGGAAACACGATTCCGGAGAAACAAGGACAGGCGATGTTTCTTTATTGCCTAGGCGCCGTCTGCGTTCGACGCGAAATATTTTTTTCGCAACTATGCGTCGATTAACACTCTCTTTGATTGCCCGTGTGTATTCCGTTGTTTCGACGCGATGAGATCACTTGGCATTCGGATTCGAACTTTGAAACGAAGCAGCCGCTGTGCCCTCGCGAAAGGGGCAAGCGTTGAGAAGTTTGCAAGGGTTCGTCGAACATCCGAGAACACGAATTTTTCCCTAAACGAATGGAACAGGAAGTAAAGCTTGTCGCGAGTCCTGTGCGGTTAAAAGTGTTAATTAAACTATTCGGTTCGTAACTCGACGCTCCGTTGAATAATCTTCGTTATTATATTTTTACGATTATTATTCGTTACAGATCTTATAATCACTTGTAGAGATTATCAACTATCAAAGTTTATACGATACATAAAACATACTCCTTTGTTTATACCCTATGCAATTAATGGAGAACAGTTTTGGAAATAGGGTATACACGATTGTGCAATTTAACATCCAAGTGAATTGAAAATTCATAAGGAAACGAAAGAACTTTCCGTGATTAGCATCTGCGGCGGATTTATGGAGGATCTCTGTGTTACATTAAATACTAAAGGATTAATCGCTAACCGGGCTCCTGTGAATACATTTATACCGCGTTATCGTCTAACGGCACAGAAAGAGAGATATAAGAAAATAATTAACTAAATATCGTATCCATTTTTTTTGTGTGTTAATGCAAACGAGTAGTCGATATAATTATTGGGCCTTAAAGTCCGGCGTATCACAATGGTCAGAGTTTAAAAGACAGGAGTGTAAAAAAACAGGCCATCCGTTTAATTCCTCTCGCGCAGACAAACAAATCGTTTGCTTCGTTCCAGTGCCCTTTCTTATTTTTTTTTCAAGAAACAATTCGTTACTGTATTCTTGGGAAATCAACGTCAAAGTGTAGTTAGATTACTGTGATTAGCGCTTCAATCTGCACAGATCGAACGGGTAATGGCCATTTCATTTTTCTCTTCGCTCGTTACTCAAGACACGTGTTACAAAATTTTACTTGCACTAAGCACATTATATTTCACGATCTGTTAATCGTTACTGTAGGTTTATCCTCGCTATCAAAATTCTTATTATCCTCTGGAACTACTTCCCTTTTTTTTATCGAGCTCAGATATCATAATATTCATCGCTCACACAAGACCTCGTTTTCTTTTTTTCAGCTATATTTAAAACTTACAACCAAAAGATAAAAACGGTATATTAAATATGATATTATCGAATATTGCAGACACTTGTACCCCTTAGTTGATCTTCTTTTTGCTATTTTTTCCAAAGTTTTTTGTCCCTTTTTTTTGTCTTTGATTCCCTTGATAGACGTTACAAGGAAGAAATATGTAAAACGTTACAAGCAACGATACGTGATATTCAAAATGATATCGTTTTGGTTTCTGAGCCTTTCCCACCACATCGTACGGTTCTCCGGGTAGTCGCGCGTTACTTTGCCTGACGTTTCTAGCGTTTTAATGTTACGTTAGTGTTAGAGAAAACTGTATCGGTGTTTTACCGCTCTCCGCGCGTCCCGTTTATCATCGCACAGTCTCTCCCAGGTTGACGTCATCATGCAGTTTACATTAAAACTCGTCTATCCATTTTTTCTTTTTCTGTTTTCCTTGTCGCCCGCAATGCCGTTCCTTTCGCTCTTCAACGAGCGCTCTATAATGCACAATTGTCGTGTAAATTATCAAGGTCACGCCGCCCTGTACAACGTTACACTTGCGATGTGCTGGTTCGCCATCACTTCGACGATCGCGTCGCGGATTCCGTAACAAAACGTGCAGCCGAATGGATTCGTGGTGTTCGTGGAGGAGGCGCGATTCAGCACCACGGGTCGCGCGCTCGCCTTCAATTGCTCGCTCACTCTGTCCCATTTCGTATAGGCAGTGATCTAGGGAACAAACAGCACGTGTTAACGCTGCATCGAGCTCCGCGAAGGGTGCTCCTAGCCGGCAAATTCGATGTCGCATCTTCAGCGAGACGAACCAAAGGCGATTAACAGTAGAATCAACATATAATCCTACTTTATATTTAAAATAGATATTTATATCATACCGTGACTGGAGAAGGGGAAACGTCTATGAGCTTTCCCGATTCAGTGGAATTAGTTTCTGGCGGTAAAGTTAAAGAGAATTCGCAACGATGGTACATATTAAAATTATAATGCCCTGGGTAATTCGTGTGCAACACAAACTTCTTAACACATTGGGTTTTGGCATCGAACAAGACATCCTACGCACAATAACAGCAATTTCAGACGTGCAGTTTCTGCTTTCAAGGCGTAAAATACTCCCGAAACGGGGGAGGAACTTACCAGTCCTAGAGTGAAATAGTTGTAGATGAAATCCGATCGCCTAATTTTGTCACGTTTGTGCGCGTGGGGACTGTGAATGCGCATCTTGTCCTCGGCTTTGAAAAACACTCGGGACGGCGCGCCCAGGGCGCTCAGCACATCCTCGCACGTGTCGCCGAATAACACCTGAAATCGCACAGTACTTTTGTGGCGCACGAATAACAATTTAAAAGCAATCCCGGGGTACGACGGATCTTGGGATCTAAAAATCACACGCTACACCGCTATTCGAAATTAGAGTTATAAAGTGCAACCTCTTTGGTCAAGCAGCGTTTCTTCGGCTCCAGCAATACCCTCGTTACAGAGCTACCCTCCGTGAAAAGGTGCAGTCTGAGACCTCGAGTGCGCGTTTTATCTCGCATAACGTCCGCCTTCCCTAAATATAAATTGTTATGGTAGCAGACCTACGGAAATACGAATGCACAGTGTCGATCTCGTTCTCGCTCGCCTTAAATTACAACACGAATAGAACATAATTACGAGCGGTAGGGGTGGTGGTGGGGTCTTTAAGATGTGCTCGTCGCTTCCACTGCCAGCAGCCATGTTACCAACGTAGATAGCCGTCTTCGCCACAAGCGGTGAAGTCCCGTTCGGGAACTGCAACGATCCTAGTCCGTGAGCGTACCCAGGTTGGAACTTCGAGTCGATGGGGAAGTAAAATGATAGTCCTCGAAAGTTCAAAACAAACACCTGCAAGTAACGTAAGACTTTACGTATCAGTTTCGAGTTTCTCTTAGTTCCGCCTCGAACTAAACACGATACCTGCTTGTCGCTGTCGTAAACACCAGGATGCGTCGCCCCGAACGAATGTTCGATCTGTTCGATAGAAGGTAGAACCTCCGGCGAATTGAACGGCAAGCCGCAGTATTTAAGTTTGACTAACTTCATATTATAAATTTCAATAATCTTGAGCCTTTGCACCACTGGGTCGAATATAAGTCGAACTCCGTCGTGAGGTAAATTTATTACTAAATCGACGTCTAAAGGATTCTGCAAACCAGATTTTTCATGGAGTAATAATCGAGCTGGCAGGAAAGCTGAGAACGTGCAAGTATCCTCGTTAAGATTTCGCCGGCTTATACTCACGCTATCGCTATAAAGTACTTGTACTCCCCTTATAATGCCCACTTGCGATTGTATTATCGACACAGATTGGGAAAAATGCATACCTAGAATAACAACAGCGTCAGAAACCTTATTCCAGAAATTCAGTTAAACTTCCAAGTGTTCTAAAGACATCGCCCGATAGAAAACTATACTAATTGCCAGCCCGGAATGATTGGATGTTCCTCTCAGAGTGGCCCGACACGGTTGGGATAGTTGTCAACAATTACATAATAGCAACAAAATATTCATAGGAAGCACCATTTTCTTTGTTTACGCGGGATTGTCGGGGGAGGTGTTTACAAATAGAAACGAATTAGCCGAGTGGCGAACGGTGGCATGACAGCTACGGTCTAATAAGACGTACTAGACGCTGGCGATCGAAGGGATCGAGGATCGACGGGCTCGATTCCCGTTGCTCGGCTGTTACACGATCGATGGTTGGAAAATTATGCGTAATACGGAGTTAGTTCGTGATACATTACGGGAGCGTTTCGTCACTTGCCTAAAATAAATTCCCACTGCTCGCAGCCGAGGGATCTCTCGGGCATCACCTCGAGTTCCAACATTATTCCGCCCGATCCACCTTGGGCCGTTCCTTATTTAAATAAATTAGAGCGGAACGCACAGCGCGCGTCTCCAATTAACATGAGAACTGCGCTGCCCCTTTGTCCACGTATCGCGCTTCAACTAATCACCAGATAGCCATATTGCCTTCCCCAAACAATAAACCTCGGCCACTCTCGCTACTACGGGCTGGCAAACTGTCACCCGAACAGCTGATACCGTGCCGTCGACTACGTAGAATTAAACGATAGCCAGGTTACCGACCGAGCCTCGGGCCAGCAGTTTCCGCGAGGAACTTCCCGCCGCGTCGCACAGATGGCGCGCCGCCTCGGGCGCGCCTAACAGCGGGAAGGTTCGATTCGAAGCGCTGGAATCCCTCCAACTGGTTGCACAATAAAGGAAACTTGAACTGAAATAGCGGTGGTTCCTTCGGGAAAGTGGATGGAGAGAAGTTTGCGAGGAAAGTTTCGTAGGAATCTCAGGTGTTCTTTGTTTATGTGGCGCGGAGCCAGTAATGATTTTTATTGCGAAACAGGTGTTTCGGAATCTGCGGTACGAGCTTAACTGATTAGGAGAGTTGATAAGGGATGCTAGTGATTCATTGACTTTGTTGGCACTGGGCGTTATGCCATTTTCGTTAATTACAAGAGAATTAGTTCGTGCCAAGAACAATGCGAGGTGTCCTTGTACAAGCATATGTTCGCGTTCATACCGCGACGGTACGCGCGTGCATAAATGTACTATGTTCAATTGCGAGACCGAGGATTTTATAAATATTTATTGCGGAATGTGATTTTCAGTCGCCGCGGCGAAGAAGTAACCCGACACGCGGCGATCTCGAACAAGCGGCATTATCTTTCCGTAAAAATCCCTGGCGGAGTTACATAAATGTCGCGGGGTTCGTTGCGATAAAAAGGGTACTCGGATGTCGCGGAAACAGAGCCGGGAGGACGTGCGCAGAAGAAGGATCGAGTAACGGAGTGGATTGTTGGAAAATTTCGAGATAACCAGCTCCTGGACTCTGCTCTTTTTCTACTCTCCGCCGCGCTCCACAAAACAATTCCACAGCCAATATCAACGGGAACATTGTTTCTCAACGGGCAGCTGCAATAAATAAAACAAAACTGTCGATAGAGCTGCTCTTTATTAGAAGCTGCTAGGGTTAAAGACCACAGATAATCGATTCTTGCATTCTTTGGCAACGCGTCGCGGGGGTTCTCCGTTCGTAAACATGTGAAGCAACATTCGCCGCGGGGAGATTAAAAAATCATTCGGGGATCATCTCTTCTTTCTCCCGCTGGCGATATTCGTAACTTACGTCAGATTCCCAACGAGACACGTAAAGTCACAACACGAGGGTTCAGAATGAAGTTCAATGGAAATTTGTATAATTTACGCAACCAGCTGGGTCAAAGCACAAAGTAATCTCCCCTCTGATAAATATGGCGCGTGTCGTTTAACCAAAATCACCTGACCGATAGCACACCCTCCCATCGTCTGATAACAATGCTTCACGCTGACAAAAACCCAACTGATCCTCATTTAATTTCCACCTCTGCTTAACACAGCGACGTGGAAATTTTATATAAAACTAATTAAAATGCAGGGTAATTTAAACAGAAATAGAGTAAAATATTCAGAATTCCATTTGTGCATCGTCAATCGAACCTAGAGCAATCGAAACGCCATTGTCGGTAACGCGAATTCGTTTGCCTTAGGAAATCGTTGTCGACGTACACACACATGGACGCGGTCGTGCCTACCACGTTATGCAATCAATAATGATAACGGGTATCGTAGGCCATACAGAGCCGAGCCTCCAGATACGTCAAGCCCCGCGCGAGGCCTTCTCGTCAAAGTGTGTGCGTCCAACCGTGCACAGACATTTCTGCACAATATATTGGCGACACCGGGTCGACGCGATTAAAAAATTGAGAAAGAGAAACGGGGGACAAGGGAATGTCACGTCGACGGTTGAATGCGTCCGCGAGTGGTTTTGAGTAACCAGTTCCAACTGGAGGAACTGCCTCACTCACTCCAACAGCGTTCAAGTGCATCTTCCATGATATGTTTCCCATCAGAAGCTGTGTCTGCTGAATTTTGCAACGTTTACTTTGGGACATTGCGTCAGTAGTTGCTTTATTGGACGCTGCTGTTAGATTGCACTTTGCGAAAGCGAGAAGCTGGAGGCTGTTTGAGGTAGAATGATTGCTCCATCAGAGAAACTTGTTCAATGGAGGCTTTGTTCTAACTGTAAAAGCTGAGGATGCATTGAGTTTCTCTAAAACTCTAAAGCTACTTTTGTTCTATATTCGCAATGCTAATGGAGCTTGAAAATTTAAGATTGAGGATCTTAAGAACCTTGGGAAGAATCTTCAGAAATAGAATCGTAATACCTTCAGGAATCTTTTTCTCGGGAAACCCCAAATTTCTGAAATCTCTGCGTCAACATTTCATAGTTCCAAACTCGAAGAGTGCAGACTAGTGGTGGAGAACTACCGAAGGTACTTACGATAGTTATCAATGGTTCTCACTATCGAAAACTATAGATGGCTTATTTTCACTATCGATAATTACCGGAATTGAAAATCGTAGGTTAGTCAATTAAAAAATAATAACAGCTGAAATTCAGAATCCCAAATTTAATTTCTAATATTATTACAAATTTCGATAGTGAGAACCATCGATAACTATCATAAGCACCATCGATAGTTCTCCACCACTAGTGCAGACCCAGATGGAGGTGCCCGAGGAATCGAATTTTTCGATTCTTTAGATTTCAAAATACCTCCGAGGTACTCGAGCCCACTCCCCCGCAGTTCTGCGTTTCCGTTCACCGGATAATTCTGGATAATCGCAACCGAGCGGCGCAGAGAAGTGGAGAGATTACTCGGAATCTGTTGACTCGATCGCTCGACGCGACAGGGTCCATCGAGCTTCAACCTCTCACGGAGGATTGAAAGGGTCAGGTAGATACTAGCCGGCAACGTTATCGCTTGACATTACACAGTCCAAATTTTCGATCGTTACCTAAGCGTCGCTTCTGAGAAACTCCAGATACCGCGGTAACATTTGACACGGGATCTCCTCTCGCCAAAACACAAGGTTCCTCAAATAAATCTAAGCGAGATCGTCGGAATAAAAAGACTATGCATGATCGGCAAAATAGGTACGCTGTCGTTGAGACTTCTAATCGCGGATATTTATTGTCTCCTAGCAGCGTGCAAACACTGCCTGATAAGAGTTGATGCTTCGCAGAAGTCGCTGCGAAATCACTGGAGCATCTATTTTTGGGTGTTTTGGGAAGCATTGTTCGAATGCTTTGAAGGATTATCATATGTGTCTTCTGATAAATCTGATTTAATGAGTCGGAAAGGATTCTCCTCTCGCGTTTCGCTTTAAAGATTCACTCACTACACAGACGCGAAGGAAAAATATTTTTTAATATGGAAAATAATTTGCGCGTATCGCGAGCTGTTGAAACACAAAAGCGTTATCTTTTTAGCTGAAAAATTCGGCGGTCATGATCCTTTTATCATTCCCAGCGGTCTCGCGAGACGCCTTTGCATTGCATACCGTCGCCTACGTTGTACTTTGTGTAGTCTGGTGAAATAATGATTAATTAACTGCGGGGTGAAGAAAAACGTGACATTGATGAACTCGTGGTGGATCGTCACCTTCCAACGACACACGAATAATACAAACCATCGCATTTCTCGTTTTCAATTTAGAAGCTTAATTTAATTTAACCCAATTTTACTTTAAGTATTCCCAAAATTCATATCGTGTTATTCAATTTCCTGACTGGCCTTTATTCCAGGAAATGAAAAAGAGATTAAAAAACCGAGCCCGGTGTCCAAACAAAGTTCGAAGTTGTTGGAGAAATCTCGATAAACAATAAAGTTGCATGAATTACGCACTCGTCCGGCTTAGATCAAAGTGCAACGCGAACACAACTCCTTTCTCTGAGCAATCTCGACGTTGACTTTTTTCTTTCACTGGCGAATTCACCGCGCACGCAGTCGACTGCACTCAAACTTCTATTGCTGCTACGTATTAATTATTTAGAACACTTGCGCACGCTCTGTTTCGCAATGAAAGAGATTCGAAGCCAAGCATTAGAGATACCGTGGTATTTGGAAATATTTGAATTCTAATTCAGCACTGATAGCCGGCATCTTATGAAATGTTAGTTGATAGAACGAGTGCCATGGATTTGCAGATTAGAGAGGTGTTGGTACAAATTCGCAATGAAAATGTAATCAGCTCTCTTGCTATTTTAATAATGAATATCGCCGATGGATTCATTAGCCTGAAACGTTTTAATTTCTATTTCACTATTCGATCTCGTTGCCCTGAAATGTGGGTGCATCTGGTTGATAGAATCCGCTACTGGCTTGGTCCGTAGTTCACTGTCTGACTGCGATAATTTACGAATCCCACATTACTCGCGATAACGTGGCACACCGACGAATCTATTCCGCTGGATTGCAAAAAAGAATGCTAGTATCTTTTCCTCAATAAATTTACCTCATCTATTTCCTCCGTCGTTCCCTGTCATTTCCATTTTACACTATCTTGGGTAATTGCATTCCCAATTAACAAATACTTAATTGTGTCGTGGATAATCAGAAGAAGACGTCGATACAAAAAAAGACAATTTTCAAGGTGACTGTTCGATGTAAAGTTATAATCATTTTGCAAATACTTGGTGTAACGATATTTAAAGAGCAAAGCTTTCAATTAACAAGAACCAGGGAATTCTTTTCGTTCTCGCTATCTCGACAATGTTGATTCACTTTTCGCGATAATTCTGGCAAATGCCCGGCTACTTATACTTTGAACTAATGCCTCATCGATTAGATACAAAAAGAACGCCTCGATCTTTGCATCGATTGGTATAATTTTTCGCATAAATACATTAACAATAGCCATTCACCGTGAACACATTCGTGTTTTACTTTAGTAACAAATTATTTAGGAAATAGTTTGCGTAATAAGAGACACAGCCAGCTATTTTTATTTCGCTCGCTTTCGATGATGATAGATATAGGTTTCATCGAGTAACGAGGAACCACAGACACGTGTCCGTGTCACAAGATAAATTGTGCAAAATTAGTTGGCAATAGGACGGAAGTGATTTATTTCGGGAGTTACTCTGTCGATGTTTGCTGAGATTCTCGTATCAGTAACCTTTCCCATTCACGATATAACGAAATAAACATCTCCATGCACCTTTCTAATTATTTCCAATTATCAGACTGGTATTCCGGACCAAGTAGACAAGTCGCGAGTAAAACTAGCGGCGTTTAACTTGGTTATCAGGCGAGGATAGTTGAGCAACGTCTGAAGTTCACCTGAAATATTCATGTTCCTCGGAAGTTGCCTCCGGAATATTTAGGAAAGGGGAATAATTAAATGCAAATAGATAATAAAACACTTCGTAAGTCGTGGAAGGTCGATTCGGCCACGAAGCACTTTATTCTCTATTCATACAATAACATTTCAATCCTCATAAATTAGAAAGTACCAGCGCTGGAGTTACAAAAGCACAACCTACTCATAGTCTGCAGAAACTGATCGACTTCTTGCACCAGCAACTGGTCCTTTCCCCGAGCTGTCGCTACTATCTCACGAATTCTCGGTTCTCCACTTGCAGAAGTCAGAGAAACTCCATAGTGAGACTCACAAGGGAACATCCCGAAGCCGGAAATTCAAAAAATTCTGAAACTTTGTGGATATATAGGGAATTTCCTTCTGATTACAACGGAATTTTTTTGCTACCCAAAATCACTCTAAGGGGGTGAAATTAACCCCTCAAGATTCGGCTATTTTTCGATTTTCTGTAATAACTCGCGAACTGTAAGGGATAGAAAAAAAGTTTCGAGACAAAAGTTACTTCTTTTAATTAGATAAAAAAAACAATTTTATAGGTCACGAGTTATAACACAAAATCGAAAAATAACCGAATCTTCAGGGGTTAATTTCACCAACTTAGAATGATTTTGGGCCGCAAAAAAAATTGTGTTGTAATCAGAAGGAAATCCCCTACATATCCACAAAGTTTCAGAATTTTTTGAATTTTCGGGTTAAGGATATTCTCTTATTAGTCCAGCCTCAATTTCACTTTCTCCAATCCTTGCCTCAATATCAAACACACCCCTTCAACCCCCGCGCAAAATGCCTCCAAAACCCTTCCACCCCCATCAACTCCAACTTCCTTCCCAACAAAATAGATTTCCTCCCCGATAATCATCGCGAAACTTACTCGTGCATCGGTGTTCAACCCGCTGGCCGCTTAGGTAATCGCCGATCAACCGCGTGCGCGCTAATTCGCGGGGTTCTGCGCGAGATAGCGGGCAAGGGAAAGTGTCTGTTGGAAAAATAGAGGAGCAAGCGACGGCGCGAGCAGTCGTTCGGCGCAAAAACCCGGCGCCCCGTTCGGCCGATTTCGTTTGAATGCGACCGTGGGCTGATTAATCGTAGCGGTGATTGCTTTTGCTCGCCGGTGTAAGCGAGTGCTCGCCGCAGTCCGCCCGCAGCCGTGCAATCAGACGGCCGTGTGCCAGCGTGCTTCGCCCGTCGCAAACGAGGCCTTCGCAGCTGATCGCCGCCACTCAGCGGGGACCGATTCCCCGAGGATCCTTAATCATCGTCGCAGAGGCTCGATCCACACCGTCTGCCGGACGTCTGTCCACCGCCGTTCTAATCCGATCCACCGCGGATCCACGGAGAGCCTCTCCCTTTCCTCCTTTCCACGCGTCACTCTCACCCCGCCAGTTCTCCTCGCGGAACACCAGCTCGCCGTTATCTCCGCTCAGCTGGTCCTCCTCGCCGCCTGCGACTGACACATAGCTTCGCGTCGTCCCCCTAGTGGAAAGGTGCTGCAGATCTGTCCAGACAAGGACGGCCAGCCGCGATCGCGGATCCACTGATCCACAACCCTCCATCGATTTCCACGTCTCGATCCTCTCCCCCACTGTACGCCGGAAGTGCAACCGACCAATCCGAGGGACGACCTCCTAGGGCTCGACGCGCACTTTTGAAGATCGTATAAAAGCTGCTAAGCTCCAGCATGGCGAGGATCGATCTTACTCGCTGGTCAGGCCTGGCCAGCGCCGGTTTCCGGGCCACCACCAGGCGATTCTCTGCCTCCCCTGGGAGCAACGGAGGATTCTACGGCGGGGTAGCTGCGGCGCGGTGTCCTGGAGGACTTGGTTCCGTGAATGCCCTCGGGGCTGGGCAGATGTCGGGATTCGCGGGTCTGAGCCATCGAAGGATTCTCGGCGGTGGAGGAATCGGCGAGATGCCTCGCGCGGTTGATGCTTATTACCCGCAGTAAGTATCGAGTCGGGGAAACATTTATTTTAGGGTCTTGAGTGGACGATCTTCTTGGAGGGTGATTCGGTTTTGAGAGCGGGGGTTGTTGAATTTGGAGGTGTTTTGGATCGGTGAAAAATATTGGGAATATTTTTAGTTTAACTTTTTTAGGTGGAAGTTGGGATTCGGTGCTTCTTGATCCTGGCAACGTTCTTGGGGCTTTAGTCAGCCATTTGTTTGCCTTTTTCTGGCTCTGTTCTGTTGTTAATCTCTGATTCTGCAGTTTCTTAATTCGTCGGTGGACTTTGTACGGTCTTACGTCATTTTATTTTAAAGCAGAGTCCACTAGGGTTTGTTTAAAATAAAATACGCTTAAAAGAGTATACAATTTCATTGATTAAGTAAATCTTCTATTTTTTTTTTGGTTTTTGTAGATATTTCAGAGTCTTGAGTCAAGAATTCTTCGGTAATTGCAGAGTTTTCAGATGCGACGATTTTGTTATGTTCCTAAATCCTCTTGAATAATTTCGAGGAAGACTTAATGGAATGTTAACAGGCATGGAACGTTAACCCCATGTATAATCTTATCGCGAAATCAATATTCCGCTGGCTAATATCACAAAGAAGCTAGAGAGCCCGGCGATTCCGTTGAAAATTAATCTAGAACTAGAATTTTAATAAATTCCATCGTTCATGAAGCGTGAACGAATTTCAATCCCTTGCGCAATATTTTGAAATCGTTCCTTTCGAATAATATTGTCCAGCAATGTAAGGAATAATTTCATAAAAAACACACTAATAGAACAGATCATATAGAAAAAAAAGTAATTCGTGAAAGGTTTTGAAATAAACCGGAAATTAAAAGTCAGGAAGTGGAAATATTGCAGAATAATAATAACACTGGGATGGCAAAAAGTTTTGGCGTATCAGAGCAGTGATAAGTTCAGTTAGAAAAAAATGCCGATAGCACTTGCAAAGGAAGGTCGAAGTACGATGGGAATATTAACCAAAAATTTTCTTATCTTCCTTCTGCAATTTCCTTGGCAGCCAGTGTTCATTAACTTCCGACTAAGCGATCTCTATCTTAACTCCAGACAATTCGCCCCGTGCAGATCGGAATCGAAAGGAAAATCATTTTCTTTCCAGAGTGTCTAGATTACTAGCGACTCGCGCGGCAAAGAACCCATCCATCAGCAACAACTACGAGTACCTAGGAAAAACACCTTTACTAAACGCCCCTCCAGAGCCTCTCGCCCCAAACGTTCGATCCTACATCGAGGAATGCGTGGCCCTGTGCTGTCCCAAAGACGTCTACATCTGCGACGGAAGTGAAGCGGAATACGACCAGTTGCTGAAGCTCCTCGAGAAAAGTGGCACTGTCTTGCCTCTGCGAAAGTATGAGAACTGGTGAGTGTGTCTGGTAATTAAACACGTCCTCCATAGATGCAGCTAAAAAAGTAGTAATTCACCGGTTAACTGGCACGGTCCTTTTCATTATTCGGGCCCAAACTGGTTCCATCGAAAAATCAAGTGAATCACACAAAATTTGGTATATAGGGGTTTTTTGAGTCGCTGAACCGATTCCGGGGGTAATTTTTTTCATCTGACACCCCCAACCCCTAAAAAAATAGAATTTAGGGGTGAGCTTGTCAATTGGTGGCTATTTTGGTTCCCCATTTTGAGTCTGCTATATTGAAATTTAAAATTCCAATGCCATATTCAGATTCAGCGACCCCAAAAACCCTTATATACAATTTTTCTATATCCTGATAGTATTTTAATGTTTGTCAGCCGATTTGGTTCGGCCATTTTGAGTCTGCCATATTGAATTTTACAATTCCAATGCAAAATTCAGATTCAGCGACCCCAAAAACCATTACATACCAAGTTTCATTGAAATCGTTTGAAAAACAAAAAAGTTATTCCATTTGATCATATATGATACATTAACAGTTAACCGGTTAATGACAGTAACAAGAAGAGACCTAAGCATCTTGGTTTCTGTTCAATTAGATTAAACACCCAATTCAATTAACTCCAATGACTGTGTTTTTGAAACCTTTAGTTGGCTCGCCAGAACCAATCCGGCCGACGTGGCCCGCGTGGAGACGCGCACCTTCATCAGCACAGAGAGGAAACAGGACACGATTCCAACCCCACGCGAGGGTGTCGCTGGAGAGCTGGGTAACTGGATTTCCCCGGCCGACATGGACAAAGCTATTTTAGAGCGTTTCCCGGGCTGCATGAAAGGTCAGAGACGAGTTCTATGCGGGTCCGGCTTGCATAGATCTCTAGAAGAGTCTTCAAGTGACGAAGGGTCTTGAACGTCTGTGATTTAGGTCGCACGATGTACGTCATCCCGTTCAGCATGGGTCCAGTGGGTTCCCCACTGTCGAAGATCGGTATAGAGATCACGGACTCCGCGTACGTGGCCTGTTCCATGAGAATAATGACCAGAATGGGGAAGAAGGTCCTCGAGACTCTGGGGGACGACGACTTCGTCAAGTGTCTGCACTCCGTCGGCGTTCCGAAGTTCGACGCGAAGGTGCAGGTGAACCATTCGTGGCCTTGTGATCCGGAAAGAACGATCATCCTCCACAAACCAGCCAACAACGAGATCGTCTCTTACGGAAGTGGCTATGGTGGGAATTCTTTGCTGGGTAAAAAATGCCTCGCACTGAGGATCGGCTCGACGATTGCTAGAGACGGTGGTTGGCTCGCGGAGCACATGCTGGTAGGTGACACTTTGGAGTTTAAAACGGAGAGAGATCCTTGATTTCTTAGTCACCAGGTTCTTCAGAATTTGTGATTGATGATTGAGTATTAAAGAACCTTTTTGTTCTTCTGGTTTTGTTTCTTCTAATTTTAATATTCACTTGTGCCTACGCACTAGTCTGAGAGATTCTGTATCAACCCCTTTTCCTAGATACTGGGAATCACGAATCCGAAGGGTAAGAAGCGTTACATCGCCGCTGCGTTCCCAAGTGCCTGCGGGAAGACGAACCTGGCCATGATGCAGCCGACGTTGCCTGGCTACAAAATTGAATGCGTCGGCGATGATATAGCCTGGATGAGGTTCGACCAGGAAGGGAAGCTCCGTGCTATCAACCCAGAGAACGGATTCTTTGGCGTAGCGCCGGGAACCAGCTTCGCTACCAACCCTAACGCCATGAAGACCATCTTCAGGAACACGATGTTCACCAACGTAGCGACTACCAGCGATGGTGGGGTCTTCTGGGAGGGATTGGAGAAGGAAATTAAGGAGGATGTCCAGGTGAGGGTATATCTCTAATAAACTTCTAACGAATTTCCAGGGCGTCTTGTTATTTTGACTCGATTTTGGGTTGTTCTAATTCAACATGATTCATCTTCAGGGATCGTGGTCCCCGATCGATCTCAGAGTAATTTCTCCGTGGATAGCTTCAGAGGATAGTAAGAGTATTTAGAGACTGGTGTGATATCTGTGCAGATCACTGATTGGCGAGGCAACAAATGGACCAGGGAATCGAAGACACCTGCTGCGCATCCGAACTCGAGATTCTGCTCCCCTGCCAAACAGTGTCCCATCATAGATCCCGCTTGGGAAGATCCAGCTGGCGTCCCCGTGGACGCTATCCTCTTCGGTGGACGAAGACCAGAAGGCGTTCCATTGATCTACCAGGCGCGAAACTGGCAGCATGCCGTGTTCATTGGGGCTTCGATGAGATCCGAGGCGACTGCTGCTGCAGAGCACAAGGTATGGTATCGTTGATGCTACTGCAGAACTGTTTGCTCTACGAACTACTGATATCCTTTAACCCCTTTGGGACTCCCACTGAAAGATATCTCCTTAGCAAAAATCTTTTGAGGTACCGTAAACTGGGGTGACTTTGCCCACCGGGTTGACATTGCCCACTTTTTTACTCTGACTGAAAAATTACCTTATGGTTGAATTCGCTATTTTTTGTTTCGTTTGACCTTGGAGAAATTATTGCTATTGATTACAAAACATCATATGTTGTAATTACTTCACAATAAAATAAAATAAAATCTTTCCGGAAAGTGGGCAATGTTACCCCGGGCGGGCCAAGTCACCCCAGTTTACGGTACCAATATGACTTCCAATTCCTCGACAGCTTTTCTTTGATGGAGATTTCTTCGTAAAAAAGTCCTCTTCTTTGAAGAATATTCCCTCTTTCTTCCCTCTCGACTGTGAAGAGATCCTCGTTCCTTCGTTGACAGAACTATTCCCACCAACCGTCCTCGCGTTTAAAGGCGATCATTCCCTTCTTGAAAGACTAAAGCAATGCCTTCGACCACAGGGCAAAGTCATCATGCACGATCCGTTCGCCATGAGACCCTTCTTCGGCTACAACTTCGGCCACTACCTCGATCACTGGCTGAGCATGTCGAAAGTGGAGAACGCCAAGCTGCCAGCGGTATTCCACGTGAATTGGTTCAGGAAAGGCGCTGACGGTAAATTCCTCTGGCCAGGCTTCGGCGAGAACTCTCGCGTCCTCGATTGGGTCATCCGAAGAATCGACGGCGAGGACATCGCCGTGGAATCGCCGATCGGCCTTCTGCCGAAACTGAGCTCCTTCAACTTGGACGACATGAAGGACGCTGTGAACATGGAGGAGCTGTTCAGACTGCCGAGAAGCTTCTGGCAGAAAGAAGTGGAGGACCTGAGGAACTACTTCGACGCCCAAGTGGGCGACGATTTGCCTGAAGCCGTTCGTTCCGAGCTGGCTCATCTTGCTCGCAAAGTCGAGACGCTTTGATGGAACCTCTTCGATCCTTATTAATCAATTGAAATCGAAGGGAACGCCGTGTAACGATTGGGAAGCATTTTTAATTGAGGTTATGTCGCGAATGGGTTCTAGGATTAATGCTTGAAGTCCAATTGAAACAGTTGGAGAGTTGGAGTCTATTTAAATTTTCTCCTCGATGCTTCTGAAGAATCGAAATTCCCGATTATTGTGATATAATTAAACCGTGAATGTGATATTACAACGCTTTCCAATTAAGCATCAAATGCACCAGCATCCTTCGCCAAGTTATTAATTCCTGGGCGATGATGTTACTTTTACAAAATTATGATTCTCCGCGAGATTTTCTTCTTCATCGATTCCATTATCATGGCAAATATTCGACAGAAATTTCATGTTATCTAGTAATATATTTTAACGACTGTTTGAGACAGTTCTTTTGTGAGAAACGACGCGCGAGAGTAAGAGTGTGCGGATGAGTGCTGAACGAAATAATTCACTGACTGTGACAGAGAGATATATGTTTTGGATAATATTTTCTGAATAAAATATTTTTAAAAAATTAAGCGACAGAATTTAATTTCTTCTTACCTACCTCTGACCCAGTAACGAAATCGGGGCTTATACGTAATTTATCTTACATATATTTTATTCTAGGAATAAATAAGACAGTGGTAAGTGGTTTACTAATCATTTTTATTGATCCAATATGTATTTCGCAAGGTCTCTCGGCAAGATGAGAAATTACGCGGTAGAACCCTTTTTTAACCGATTTCAAAAAGAAGAAGAAATTTAAGAAAAATTAAAACCGACTTCAAAAAAATAAAAATACACTAAAAAGTAAAAAATAATTTGTTCCCTCGTTTAATCTACATATGACTTTCATGTTTTTTAAGTTGGCGCCAGATTTACATAGTGCAAATGATGAAGCGTCAACATAAAAACATTGAGAGAGTCATAGATTAAATAAGGGAACAAATTATTTTTTACTTTTTAGTGTATTTCTATTTTTTTTTTAAAATCGATTTTACTTTTTTTTAAATTTTGTTGTCAAAATTATTGCTGAAACGAGAGCGCGTCTTTTCCTTCCCTCTGGCAATCTTCTCTCCTCATTTATTTTTTTTTATTGAGCACAAAGCTTGCACGTCGAGGCCGAGATAAATGCGACGACGAGTCCGAGACGAGCCCAAGAAAAGGTGGTAACATTTAAATTTTTTCCTCTACAATTAAAATCCTAATTACGATTTCAATTATGTGTTTATTTCTGTTTATGTATATGTAGAACGGCGGAAGACTAACATCGTACGTCAACCAGCTGCAGCGGTTTCCGCTGACGCGAATTGCATCGTTAACAAAAAAAATCGAACTTCGAAAATGCTTTGCAGCCGTATACAGTGTTGTTAAGTTGTTGCGCTATCGCGTGCACGTGGCTTCAGTTTAGTACAGTCTGTATTTAAATAGTGATATCGATATGTAAATTCGGAGCTAAATATGAAAGCGGACATTCGTATAAGCGATTGGGAACGGTATACATATACGCCACGTACTTTAAACTACAATAATACAATTTAAGAACGATAGCTAGGAAAGGAAGGATTTAAAATATTGCGCTTCCTCGAATGGTTGTTCCGTTTAAAATTTTCAAAAGAAAAAAATAGATACACAGTAATAATAAATTTGTTTAAGATACATCGTGTCTAGTAAGTCAATAAAATATTCGGCAGTAGTAACTTTTAAAGGAGACTATTACGATCTAAATGAAGGTGAATACGATGTCGCTTAGATTTCTGTAATTTAGAATGCTATTGCAAGTTGAAGTCTAAGATACTGCAAATAAAACTCGTAAATTTAATATTGAAGACTCTATAAACATTTTACATTTACTGCTCTTTGAAACAGACTTTTCTATCTTCTTCTACTATCTTTTCACAAAGGCAATGAACAACTCTACCTCCAGTTTCAATTATTAAGTGCTTTGCCAGTTTTGTGGATCGCAATTTCATTGATCCTTTGACTGGCAATGGCTAAGGTTTTGGTAAGATGGAGATTGTCTTCTACCTTCATTTAGTTGGTAACAATCGTATAGTTTCAATGACAACAGTTACATATACTTTATGTTGTACAATCTAACTCCGCCGCTTGTGTCAATTAACTTCTAAAATCGTCGTGCTGAATCGCTGAAATCATGACAAAGAAGTCATTACACAGAAACGCACTACGCAAAGTTTAACTAGGCTCCTATATGCAAATTCAGTTCTATTCTACTACCGTGTCGATACATCAATCTTTCGATTAAAATTAGATGTAAGTCCACAAAGAATCACAATAGTATGTATTTATAATTAGTGAGACGTTCGCTCCGATCTTCAATGAAATCAATTAATGTACAATTCTGGCATATACTTTGAAGACTAGATCAATATATTTCTCATCAGTCGTTAGTACTTCGCACCAATCCTCCATAATTGCAGTAACTACAATCATCCCGTAATTTCACATCCTCTAATTTACACTGCTAATACAATAACTACTGTACAATTGCACATCTCGTTTTTTTTTATAGTAATCAGTGTGTTCCGATTAACAAATACATTCATAAAACTCCTACACACGGGTAACATATTCTTTATAGCCGTTTCCACGTTTACGACCCGCTTCCTTCGTCTCGCGTTTACGTCGACAGTTGCTTGAAACGATCGTGTAACTAATCTTTTTACAATAAGCAATCTAATCGCAAGAAACAATCAGAATTTTCAAACTATCGGAGCTTGCAGCGTGAAATTGCGAAGCGATCTCTCGTAACAAATATTCGCTCGACCATGTAAATTACAAATCTCACTTATGCTATGGTATTATTAAATATAATTGACAATAAAGTTTAAAGTGGATAAAAATTTCGTATTAAACACATATATTTCGCTTCGGTTCACTTCGTTCACAGGTGGCGTTAAATTTATGATCTGTACACCGCCGAGTCAATGACCCCGGATAAAAACCGCTTGAAAAAGAAGCATAAGAAGAACTAATCTATTCCGCTTTATTTCCCAGCTGTTATCGTTGTGTCGGAATCGTGAACGTTAATTATTCTCGAAATATAGTACTCACTGCCTCTAAATTCGCTACATTTTTACGTACTAATTAAAAGTGATATATTTCTCATTAGAAGTTTCCCCATTTTCGGGAGATTCAGGAATTTTAAATTTAAATGCCAATGGTTGCTTGTCTCCGTGATTTAAAAAACTTTAAGGAAATTTTCACTAAATTTTCAAATCTTTCCACTAAAGAAAAAATACTCTAGACAGCATCGTTTTATAAGAATCGATAAACACACGCAGTCCGTCTTCGCAGAGAATATGTTCAATTTCAATGTGCGTAACAATAATACTTCTGATATTTAATGAGACGTAAGTCTTAAGTAATAGAAAAAGATTATACTACAGTTCTTTACACTTTGCCTACGAAGAACCATTTGAGAATATAGATAGTTTAAAAAATATTGTTTACGAGATATAGAGAGCTATAAATCTTCCACGATTCTTTATGTTTTTTCGAGTACAACGTCTAAATTGCAATGGCAAGTATTTCGTATATTTAAATTAATCTACACTTTAATACTAACTAGCTAAATTTCAATAATCTTACCGTTTTAGTCCTTTACAATTAATTTAAGAGTTCATTTCACATATATATATATATATACCAGTTATATATCTACATACGTATATATAACTTGAGTCCTTTAAAATGGTATATCGATTTTCTTTAAATAAAATCTCAGGTACATGCTTCTCAGCCATTATTCTTCTTCACCAACGTCCCCAGTGCTCGCGGTATGCACGATGGGCACACTATCTCCGGTTTAGACGTTTTCGATAACATTTTCTCTAAGTACTGAGCTGTACATGGAAGAACCAACGAGTCCGATGACAGTAACTCAGTTTCCATTGTCGGGATCACCTCCGTCTTATACATGGTCAACGGAAATTGATGACCGCACGTAAATACCATCGCGTCTTCTTCATTCGCGAGGAATCGATACACTGCGTCTGGATCCTGATTTGAAAAGTGTATTTAATTACTGTTATCGAGTACCATTAAACATTCCTTTGCTTTAGAACTGGCAAAGCCACTCACCTTAATATGTACAAACGATCTCGAGTCGTGAGTTTCAAACGACACGGTACTGATCACACCTTCTATCATTTGCTTCAGCGTATTGTTTCCACTTGAGCCTGGGTATCCCGTAAGCGGTGGCCCGTAGTGGTCCGCTGTTAAAGAAGACAGTAGTTGGACGAACTCAGGTGTGGGTTCCCCTGCGGCGTAGAAATATTCGACAATTAGAGTAGATTGAAATATCGCAGAGCGTGGAAGTCCAGATCACTTTACCTTGGTCGATATGATCCAGCAGCATGGAACAGACTTGAAGACAAAATGTAACGGAAAAGAAGTTGACTACGGTCACGCTTTTGGTCTCCGCGTCATTCTTATTTGTATCCAAGTACTTCTGCATTAGCTCCTGACTGTCGAAGCATTGCAATTACGATACTTGCGTATTGAATCGTAGAGAAAATTGCGAGATACATTTACAATCACTTACCAGAATAATAATAATCCAAGGGGGTAGAAAATTGACTGAATATGCTCGAGGAATACATTCTCTATGCTCTTTATCGGCAAATCGTGCTCGATCCAGAATTCAAGAGCGTCCTGTAATATTTTATACTTGACCGTGTCGGTTTCATTCACCATCTCGTTTAAGAAGAACTTGATCACTTTTATCGCCTCGTTGGTTACATTATCCCGCCTAGAATGCGAGACTTTCATTTCGTAAAAGGCTCCGTCGTTTCTGGACGCTGGATCTTGATCCAATACTTCCTTCGTTGGTGTGGATGCCACCGAATTCACTCTAGCTGCTCCAATCGCTCTTCCCCGTTTCTGTAGCCGATTACCTTTCACGACGACATTCTCCAGCCAACCCTCCGAATCAGTGCTGACATCCGAATCAAAGGAGTCTTCGAAGACGCCTATAGGCGCGTTGTCGCATTTCATATCTTTGCACAGCTCTTCCGAACCACCTTGGCAGTCGAACGTGTAGAGCTCTTGTTGCAACAGTTGCAGGCTGTTCAGCGATTTGCTAGCAGGGATTTTCATCTTGTTCTTAGCGGCGCAGTCTTCCACGGAATCGATGAGATTCCTTTCCACTTGCTTGTTGAAGAGCTCGGTGTTCTTCTTGACTTGGCGATTCGACAAGGACTTTCTTCTCGACTCAGTCTCCTCCAGAGATTTTCTGCGCGTCTTCTCGCACAGGCTTTCAGAAGACTTTCCTCTTGAGCAAGACCGAAGGCTTAGTGCGTGTAATATTTTTAATTGATATGAAAACGCATCGGAGATATTGTGCTGTAGCATAGCTATCTTTGAGCAAGCTTGATAGTTCCCCAATTTGATGCTCTGGAAATGTATAAATTATATTGATTAGTGTCCGATAGGTTTGAGGATTTTATAGGATAGCTTTTGCCCACCTTCTCCATGATTCTCGAGGAATCGTACAAGCCGGAAAAGTACTGGAGCGCGTAATGGAGCGTCAATTCTCCCGGCGATCTCTCAATAACGCTCAAAGGACGAACAAGTCCCGCCAGAGAGGGTATATCGTAACTCTGATAAGAAATGATGGGCGCGGGAATAGTAGGAACTTGACTAGGCATGTCCGAAGCCACGTGTGCGGTATTAGGGACTCTTACAACTCTCTTTTTAATTAACACGAACTTATCATCATTGTCGCGTGTATCCTTCGGAGGAAGACGACCCAATTGCGCTCTTCTGTTGTTACCCCAAGCTAAAACTGTGCCACCTAAAGGATCGTACAGCAACAAAGAATAAATATGCCATACAAGAAACAAGAGACCTTAAAGCGTACTCGCAATGAATCTAAACTTCACCTGGTTGAATGGCCACTGTGTAATCGTAGCCGCAGCAAACTCCAACGACTTTAATCACAGGATTCACCTTTTCCTTCGGCTCGTTACTGTCGGTGTGGAAAAATTTCGCTTCGCCGTTCACGTTCCCATTTCTCTCGTTCATCGCGGAGTTCTTCGGCCTGTCTAACTCGTGATCCTCTTCCCCTCGGTCGTAGGCATTGTGCCTTGGAGGTACTTGTGCGAAAATAGACGCAGGATTGTAGCACAACGGCGTGGGACTCTGCACCTCCCGTTTGTCCCCATTCCCTAGCTGTCCATCCAAATTTCGACCCCACGTGTAAAGTGATCCGTCCCTCGTTATGAGAGCATTGTGGTGGCATCCAGTCGATATCTGTGGCAGAATGCAAGAGGTTTATCGTTAAACTGAACGACTCGCGGAGCTTGAAAGAAACGGAAGCCCCTATAAAGTGTTACGTTTATTTCTCAAGGAATCTTGCTGACCTGTATGATGTCTCCTGCTACAGAACTGGTGTCTACTACCGCGGGTTTCAAGTGCGTTTGATTCTCCTCGAGCGACACTACCTCGGCATTCTTCGAGCCCGAATTGTCCAACTGTTTCCTACGCGAGTCTGTCGCGGATCCAGTTGGCTTTATTTGTGCATGTCTGTTTTGTGCATTGACTTCCAGTGCCTGCTCAGCCGCCTCGTTCGTGTTCGCCTGCTCCCCAGTCTTCTCGAACTCATCGATATTTTCGAACTGCCTCACGATAACGTCCCGCTGCTCCAATATTCGAGACCTCTTCAGCGTTTGTGCTTGCAGCCGGAGTACCTGCGGGCTAGCTCCCCACACGTACAGTCTATTCGCGTGGCTAACGGCCAGCTAAAGGAAACGGGACATATTAATAAACAACGCGACTTGGCAGCGAAGAATTTCGAGGCATGCAGTTCTTACGTTGTGAAAGTATCCTGTCGCGATTAGAGATATTTTCTCCGGCAACGAGACTTTTATTGGCACCGAACTCTTGACGTTAGTTCCCGTGCCTAGTTGCCCGAAAATATTACAACCAAACGCATAGACGACACCCTCCGCGGAGAGAGCCAATGTGTGCGCATGGCCGGCGCTAATTGAGCGTATAACTACACCAAGCAACGACGTCACTAATGTGGGGGTTGTTTTCTCGTCGGTGTTGCCATGGCCCAGCTGGCCATGAACGCCCCAACCCCACGTAAAGACTCTGCCATCCGCGGTCAACGCGACGGAATGGTATTGCCCGGCTACCGCGTCTACGATCACCTCTTGCGCCACGGACGTGATCAATTCCGGGGTAGAACATTGCAGAACCTTGCCCAGGCCCAATTGCCCGAACTGGCTCGACCCCCATGCGTAAACCCCGTTATTCGTCACCGCTAACGTGTGACAGTGGCCGCACGATACGCTGAGAACTTCCAGCTCCATGGTTCGAAAGAAGGATATCGGTTGGGGCGTGCCGTATCTCAACGGAGACGGACCTGTTCCTGGTTAGAATCGAAAGCGAGAGGCATAATGAGTACCACAGAAATATAAAGAACTAGTGTTTGTAAATATGTACCTAAGCATCCTTGCACAGAGCTTCCCCATGTGTAGACATTTCCATTTCTAATAAGAACCACGTGATAGAATCCAGAACATAATGGCCTCCTTTTGAAATCCACGGCAGAATTACTGCTGTTATAATCCTATTTCGATAAATGCATAGGAATATAATTCTGTGTTAATGCGACAGATGGAGTATGTTCTTTGGAAATTACCTTCTTGGTTGTTAATAGTTCGATATTACAGGTAACGGGTGGTTCTTGGTGTAAAACGGACTTTTTGTAAATCAAAGTCAGTAAAATTAGTAAAAAGGTCTCTATAACTTCCTCTACCAATGTGTCAGCCTCCTCCTAAGCGAATGAATGGAGAGTTGAATGTATGCTTGATTAACGCAAAGAGCATTTGTACGATTCATCTGTTGCAGATTATACTTACATTTTCCACGAGATCTATGGAATCACATTGACTAGATTGAGAACTGTGCGAAGTGGTTCTGTGGCGCAATCTGCAGCGCAGTACCCTGGGTCTTATCACTGGATTCGTTGGATCGTATAGTGTCACTAATCTCTGGGGAATATTTAACCAGCGATGGAAGCGTTAAATTATTTGTACTATGTTTCGAAAGTATTTTGATTAGAACAGTGGATCGATAAAAGTCTCACCTGAAGTACAAAAATTTGAGAGTCTTGAAGATCGTCAAGGACGAACGACATATGGCTTCTAGCTAACTCAGGGTTTATTAACATCGCTTGCATCAGGCTTGGCTCGCTTATGCATATTAACAAACCGTCTAAAACAAAAAAAAAAATATATACTTGATGCGTAAAGTGTGCAGCCTAAAAGTTCTTAAAAAATCGATCGTATGGAAATGTTATACGGTACATGACGTTGGATGAAAATTGCTCGCGCTAAATGTCTGTATTGTCTTCGTGAGCACATCCAACATTTGTCCATAAAGACATTTCTGGGTCGCCAAGTGATGCAGCACCTCCCACAGACACGTTTGCCCAGCAATATTAATCGCCAGCAGCTCGTCGTAGAAAGAATTTGTGGATAAGAAGTACCTGCAATTTAAATCGTCTCGATTAGAAAGAATCTACGTGTCGTTGAACGCGAGGAATCCTTTAATGCTTACAAAAACTCTTTATAAATAGCCCTAGACTTTTCGGATGGAACTCTAAGCGTCATTTCAATGAAAGCGAGGACACATAAATTCGAAAGATGAAGCCTTGTCGTGACAGGCAGCTTGTTAATAGTCGGGGAAGCTAAACAGTGTGTCAGGCAACTTAACAAATCCCGTGTATATCCAGCAGATGCACACTTCAATACGCTCTTTAACAGTATGCACTAAAAAAGATAAACATACGTAAGCGTAAGAACGTAGACTAGGGCGATCGATTCTTCTCTCCCTTAATATCGCGTGTACTTACTTTAGCTAATTTATAGCAAGCGACGGCGCGTGGAAATTGTTTATTCGACAGAAGTATGTCGCCAGCCTGCTCTAACAACTGCTGCGCATTGATGCCGAATACTATCGCCAATTTCGCGGCCTTTTCAGGCTCGTTATCCTTTAATACCAATTCCATGAAGATTGACAACAGCGATTTTCTGCAAGAACAACTTAAATTGTTACCTCTTGTCGAAAAGGCGGAGTGCACTTAAAAAGAGTGTAAAACACTGACCTCAGGACAACTTTATACACAGAGTGGTTGGTTACAATTATACAAGTGTCGATAGGTGGTAATTCAACTTGGATATCTTTTATTCCCTTTGGCAATGTGTATTTAGCTTTGATATCTTGGGAAACTATTGTTGGTGCATTGTTTGTGAAATCGATAGCTCTGTACACAGCGCGTATCACTTCTTTACTATTCACTAAAGAAAAGTGACCAACAATGCACTCTGGATTAAATTTACAATTATCATTTGTACGAGTTTCAGATAATCTGTCTGATATTACATACATTACGCGCTGACTGGCGTCAGTGATAAAGAAAAAGCGTTGCGTTAGCAAAGCGTTTCTACAAGATTCGAATACTTTATGCACTGATAAAGCTATGGTAGAGAAATCAGGACCGTGCACCTGTAATCATACAGCCGTTTAAATGTCATACAACCTGCGAAGAATTTAACGTAAGAATAAAGAACTCTTCTTACTGTTATGTGCTTCGTAATAGAATGGTAACACATGTACAACTGTTGGCCGTCCCTGTCCGACTGAGACATGAGAAAGGTTTCTTTCGATATCGGTTCGGGGGTCATTTGATTCTGATTCACTTCTGTAGACGAGTCAAAGTTCACCGCTGCGTTGTGAGTATTCTGATTACTTGTTATATCTGCGAAGCCGATAGAAAGGGTTAGTTAATAGCTCGCAAGAAACTTTAGTCGCAACATTGCTTTACATTATGAATATACGAACCATGATATTGCATGTTTTCCCCCAAAGTCTGACTCTTGGTTTCGATCAACTTTTGTCGCAGTATAGCCAGCTTCTCCACGGACAATTGCTTGAGTCCTTGCAATCTGGATCTAGTAGAAGCGAACGCTCTTGTGTTATCGTAGATGTTATCGTTTGTATGCAACACGTTATACGGATCTCCGTTCTCCAAGTGCTGTAAACAACTGTACGTGTGCTGCTCCAAGAGCAATCGCCACTGTTGCTTCGATTGGCTGGTTATTAAGAGAGACACGCTGTCGTTACTCTGATCGCGGCAGATGTGCAGGCTGGCGATGGTACCATTAACATGCGCCACATTCGTTTGATGACCGTTCTTCAGATTTACAAATATGATCTCCCCGTATTCCGTTCCAATAATACCAATTTCAGCAGGTGTTACCGTATCTTGCCACCATACTATCGCAGTGGGCCTGAAAGATTTCCAATCGACACGGTATTAAAGAAATTCAAAGCTTTTTATTAAGGGGGTGGGTTACCCTCAAATTTTCGAGAATTGTTTTTAGGATTTTTGCATATATTTCTACGTATTCTAAGCGCAACTGGGCCCCAAAACCCACCCCTTAAATATTCAACGAAGCTATACATACTTCGAATGAGAGGACTGCGAACTGATCGAAGGGAAAGAAGTAATATCGTCGCTGGTCCATCTTCTGTCCACATCGCAGTTATCGTCGACCAAGCACAGAGCAGGAATTATGTACACAGATCCATCGACGCTCGCCGAGAGCAACCACGAACCCACGGGATGGAAGCATAAAGCCGAGATTTGCTTGTGGGATCCTTGGAACCAAGGGATCCTTTTACTTATCGGACCGCAGACGGAGTCTTTCTTGTAATACAACAGAATCTCCGAATTCCCAGTCGTGAATGCCAAGAACAATTTCCTTCCATATTCGCACTGCGCGCTGTGCTGTATTTCGGTCGCTTTGAACAAACATTGCAGCTTAAACAGATTCTGCTCCGTGAAACTTGTCATTGGCTGATAGCCCTCGGTGCCTATTTCTGCAATCATTATAGTCAAGGATAGTCGCTGGTCCTAATACTACCTGGAACAGAGAAACGATAACGATGCCACATTTCGCTTTTACAGATGCCGTCGGACTCGCTATATACTTTATTGCGTCGATCGAGAATTAATTGTAAGACGACTCTACGGGTCACGGCTCTCGTATAGAAGCTCGAGCACGAGTGCTCGGATCGGTGGAGTTATCAGAGTTCTGATTACGTTTAAGTAATTGTTTGTCGTACACTGTGGAAGGGAACGCGAGACTGTAAGTATAGTTTACGCTACCTGCTCAGACGGTCGCGTAACATAGCGATTAAAATATTTAGCAGGATATTGCGTGCTGTTGCACCTGTATTTATGTACTTATAAAATAATATAGCTGACGAGGGGAGGAGAGCTTGGTCACTTTTGAAGCTCTCGTTGTGCTAAAAATAAATGATTGCAAAAGAAAGCTAGACCGAATGCTGCATCGCGCATTCCGCCCGAACTTGATATTCTTTCGTGCAGAATAAACGGGGACAATCAATTATTCACTGTGCATTACATTTTTACAATAACACCGCCGTCGAATTTCTAAACGTCAGAATATCAAGGTTAGATTGCACATAATCATCGGCGGGGCCACAATCGAACGGAGAAACTCTCTAGCCTCGGAGAGATTTCGCAACCATGTGTAATTAACATTCGAAATCTCCCCGCCAATCGTATTTGAAATTATATTGTTAACTAGTAGAATAATTATATTGTTAAATGTATTATGTATATTCGTAGTGTTTCGTTCATTAAATTTCTATTTTGAAGATCTAGATCTCGTACGAGGGAATTGTACTTTTCTTCGTTGAATTATAACTGTTCCAGGGCGAATTCCACTTACGCCCGAATCGCTCGTGATTTTCATTAAGTTAGGTTTTCCCGTACGCGACTGGACGCATCGTCAAGAATTTCAAAGTCGATTTTCTCGAAAATGAAGCGCAATAATGAAAAATTTTATTCCTTTTTCTTGACTTATTTATTTGTTAAGAATCGAAAAGGAAGAGTAACTTTTTTTCATATCGCGCTTCATTTTCGAAAAAATCGACTTTGAAATTCTTGACGTTGCGGTTAGTCGCGTACAGGGAAACCTGGCTTAATGGAAATCACGGTCGATTTTGGCATAAGTGAAATTCGCCCCCAAAAAACTGTAGATAGGTAATTAATTATCTAGATTTGCTCTACAAATACCATACAGAGAGCTACTGAAGAGTCTATATTATATTATTCAATTGCAAATGTACATAAATCAATTGTAAAAATCCCACAAAATTATAAGATAATCTTGAGATAAACTATTCCCATTGGAAAGGTTCAATGCCCCAAAACATCTTCGTCCGACGAATAACAAAGAAAGGCTTCTCACCTTTCATTTATTATTGAAATTCTCGATTACCGTAAAACTCTAGCTTACTCGCGTGAGCTAATTTGCAACAAAGAAATTATAAATGATTCTAGTGACAAAGATAATTCCCACGATCGGTAGATCACAGCTGATCGTAAGAGCGCAACTTTGTATTGGTCCAGCATTCGCTGTCACATAAACTTAGATATCGTAACAATGCGTTCTTGCATTTCTTTATTTACAATCCGATCGACTTCGATGGATTTTTAATGTTACATTTGTACAAACTAAAAAGGATTGGCACTGCAGCCGTTAATTATCTAGCGCCGAGGCAGCCTTGGCGATAATTCATCACGCTGCGTCTCTTCATAGACAGAGCGCCGAATTTATCAATATTTAAGCGGCCGGGAAGTTTTTGCGCCCGGATCGAGGATCGTCCTCGAATTAATGAGACATATCGCCGACAGCTGAGTATGTCTCATCCTTACGGAGGATTTTCAGGCCAAGGCACGCAATCCAGGCGAAACAAACACGGTATAAACATTCGATATTCAATTTTCATTAATGCATCCCAATTTTCGTGATTGTGTGATTTTTGGAAGTATTCTGTTCACGTGTTCCATCACTGTGTTCTGTAGCCATGAAATTTGATAATAGAAAATATCTGCGTACATTCACGTATGCAGTCGCAGTTCTTAGATCGCAGTAGACTATCAACGTTCGATTATATCGCTTAATTCGATACCAATTTGATCCTTTTATATCTTCCGTTACGATTTGTGTTTAGGAGATAGAGTAGAAGCTTCTCAGTCCGAGACTCCACGCTTCGAGCAGCATGGTCGTTCGCGAGGTGGTCACGGGAAGCCCACTTGGCTGCGGGGCAAAGAAATCGGGCTCTACTACAGAGACAAAGCGAAGGCGAAAGCCGCGCAGGAAGAATCTCGCGTCATTCAATTACCGCAGCACGTCCAACAGAAGATTCAACGTGTTCTAGCTAACTCCAAGGGGTTCTACGAGAAATTGTACAACAATGAGACTCAAAGAGAGGATTCTAGTAGCAGATTAGAAAACAAATATACGCATATTAATGACTCGCAGTTCAAGAGGAAGTTTTTAAACATAGTGTCCGGTAACATACAAGAAAACCTTGCCAAAGCTTTGCTCGTCGCACCGGGCATAGAGGCGAATAGCAAACTAGATCAATCGTTGCTGGAAGACTACAAGTCGAAAGTGACTTTGCCGGATTATGCAAATATGATAAAGTTTCGATTAAAGTTACCGTCGTACCAAAAGAAATCGGAGATATTACAATTGATCAGGGAGAATCAAGTTGTTGTGATAAGCGGAGAAACCGGTGAGCTTGTAAATCGAATTAAATGTATTTAGGAATTTGCTGACGCATATTCCATACAGATATTATACAGATGTATTTTAGGTTGTGGAAAAACTACCCAAATCGCCCAGTTCATACTCGACGATGAAATAGAACGTGGTAACGGTAGCACCGTTCGCATCGCCTGTACTCAACCGAGGAGAATATCAGCTATATCTGTTGCTGAAAGAGTTGCCGCTGAGAGAGCAGAAAGACTCGGTAGATCCGTTGGTTTTCAAATAAGACTCGAGAAGTACGTTGCTATTTTTCAGTGATTCTCTCGTGTCGTGAAATATTATATTTATTTCTTTCGTGCGCAGAGTGCTACCTAGAGACCGAGGAAGTATCCTCTACTGTACCACCGGCGTGCTACTACAATTCATGCAAACCGATCCAGCTCTGAAAGAGTTCTCGCATATCATAATAGACGAAATCCACGAACGTTCGACGCAAAGTGATTTCATCCTCGCTCTGCTGAAACTAATTATTCCTAAAGTATGTTGAACGGAATTAGAATAATAAATAAGTAAGTTAAATTAAACCAGCGTTTGCCTAATCTCTGGGAAACAATTAATTTCGTAGAGACCGGATTTGAAAGTTCTTCTCATGAGTGCAACTCTTAATTCAGAGGCATTCTCGAGATATTACGATGATTGCCCGATGATTCATATCCCAGGTTTTACTTATCCAGTGGAAGAGTTTTATTTGGAAGACATTTTATCGTTTACGGAGTAAGTTGTTCTCTTACTGCAGTCTTTGTTTGAAGCTGTTTAAACGGAAGAATCGTAAAATAAATCTACTTGCAGATTTACGTTTCCACCGCCACCTCGGCCACCCCAAAATTACATGAGGCATACTAAAAAGTACAAGGACATTCAACATAAAAGGGATGAGTTCTCCGACGTTATAGAGCCGTATATACGACAACTTGTATCTGATGTGAGTATCACCCTTCCACTTTTTCATTTCCATTTCTTCGTTGCAAATTAAACAATTTTGTTTCGCTGCAGAGGAAATATCCGAGACACGTGACTGATCAGTTGAGGAATCCCGCAAGTGAGGATCTGTCTCTCGACCTGATAGAAGAGGTGATTAGATACATCTGTAGAACGAAAGGTCCCGGAGCTATTTTAGTGTTTCTGCCTGGTATGATGGACATAGTGAAGCTAAATAAAATAATGATAGAAAATAAACACTACCCGCAAAGTGAGTACATTTAACGTAGTTCAGTAATTACACGGGATGATCCGCTAATTAATTGAAAACTACTCTGCCCGCAGACAAGTACGTTATTTATCCTCTACATTCTCGAATGCCAACGGTGGACCAGAAGCTTATATTTAACGAGCCGCCCGCAGGAGTTCGGAAAATAATCATCTCGACTTCCATCGCGGAGACCTCGATAACTATCGAAGATGTAGTGTACGTCGTTAATTGCGGCAAAACTAAGCTCCTTAGGTTCGACGTGAATAAGAACATTCAGACTTTACTACCCGAGTGGGTGGCATTAGCAAATTCCAAACAAAGAAGGGGTAGAGCGGGCAGGTGAGACTAAATAAATTGTTATTCTAAAAAATCAATTTATTTACTGGTCGCTATAATTGTCGCGTATTATTGTTGCTAGAGTGAGACCTGGCTACTGCTACCATTTATATTCGAAAGCCAGGGAAATGACACTCGACCAGTATCCGTTGCCGGAGATGCTTAGAACTCGCTTGGAGGAAGTAATCTTACAGATTAAGATTCTGCAACTGGGGAAAGCTAAGTCTTTCTTAGAGAGTGTTATGGACCCGCCAAATTTGAAAGCTATAGACTTGTCGCTGGATCTGCTTCGAGTTCTTAATGCCCTGGACGATGACGAACACTTGACTCCTTTGGGATATCATTTGGCACAATTGCCCCTTGATCCGCGAACAGGTAACGTCTCTGCTTTTAAATACAACGCGTCTACTAATGTTTCCTTAACTTTACTCTTATTTTTATCAGGAAAGATGCTGATATGGGCGGCATTGTTTTCCTGCGTGGAACCGGTCTTCGCGATCGCGGCTAGTCTAACGTTTAAGGACGCGTTCTACAGCCCTCTCGGGAAAGAGGAGCAGGCAAAGAAGAAGAAGCTCGAACTCAATATGAATCAATACAGCGATCACATCGCATTGGCCGAGGCATTAAAGCGATTCGAGACCTCGTACAAGGGGGGATACGCCGGCTATTTCTGTAGAGACTATTTCCTTTCTTTCAACACCCTCAAACTTCTGTCCGAAATGAAAACTCAGTTCGCGCAGCATCTCTGTCGGATGAAGTTTCTGGAGACCGATAATCCGAGCGACAGGAACGCCAACAGGAACTCTAATAATACAGCTTTGGTAAAAGCGATAGTGTGCGCTGGACTGTATCCAAACATTGCTGTTATTAGGTGCGTGGAGCTTTCGATGACTTGTATTCTTTGATGGTTACGAAGCATTTGCATTGCTTGATGGATTTCAGGAGAGTTACAAAGGCTGGGAGTATCGCGTGGACCCCAGAGGATGGTAAAGTTTGCATACATCCGTCGAGTGTAAACGATAAAGTCAACAACTTTCCCAGCCCGTACATTACGTATTTTACGAAGCAGCAATCAACGTCGGTATATTTGCACGACACCACGTGCGTTACAGCTCCAGTTTTAGTATTCGCTGCTCCGAATATGTCTATAAGTACGAGGGATTCACGTATCTTATTTCCACGATTTTACGTTAACTCGGGCGCGAGTAATAATATTGTTGAATTTTCAGAGAAAGAGAAGGGGAATTATTTTATTACTTTAACGACTTCGCAAAACTTCCCTTGCGAACTACGAACAGCACAACTCATTCAGGTACATACGGCGAAGTTTTCGTAGAGGTGGATTTGTATTTAAATTACATTCGCGTTCGTGCTTGATTTCAGAAATTGCAGGAAGAATTCAATAATATGTTAGAGTACAAAATAACACATCCAGGAATAGTGGCCTGGGATAGTCGCGAGGGTGACATGCTAGAGTAAGCTGTCCCTGTTGTTTACAGTATTCTTCATTCTCCAATTTTTCGTTCAACGAGATATTTATATTATCCTTGATTTCAGAGCAATTATGGATTTGGTCTGCCAAAAGGACGAGAAAATGGGATTCCCTAATGCCAGAGATAGTAGAGATAACTTCGGCGATGACACTTAAATCCAATTTACTAATTTATTTTATAAATAATGTACCCATCTTAGCCACTGCTTTAAAAGAACATAGAAATAGTTTCGCTGAATTGGACATTCGCGTCTCTTGAATTATTACAATGAAATAAATCGTCGAATATATATAAATGACGCAATTAAATGACTATATAGTTCTTCTTACATTGTAATCGTAATAGGTCAAAATGCAGATAAAAGTATTGCGAAATTTGTAACACAATTAGAGAATAAAACTTTGAAGAAAAAGGAACTTTTGTTATTAACGATCGAATGAAAAAGAAACTAACTACCAAGTAATAATAATTCAACCTTGTATCCCGCGTTGCATAGCATACTGCATTCAGCATATTACAGCCGACGCGGAGCACGAAAAATCTGCCGAATATTTATAGAAGATTGCTCATAATATGACATAAGTTAGTGACGGTACACCGACGCTTCGTGATATTAATATGTAAATTCTGGATTATCAAAGGTCAACGACCGACAGAGGAAACGCTATGTATCCTCCAGGCAATCTGTATCTTTTTTTGGTAAAAAGGAACTACTACGAATATAATAAATTTCTGTTGCGATAATTTCTAACTCTTAATCAAACTAGAATATATGTAACGTAGGTGGATTTTAATATCGACCACCTAAATCAGTGTTTCCCAACTAGCGTTCCGCGCTACGAAGTTTAGGGTTTCTCGAAAATTTATCTATTTTTTGTTTTATTTAAAATGATTTATTTCGGCGTCACAACCTTTCGTAATACAAAAAAAATTGTCGAGGTTGGAGGTTCCGCAAAATTTTACTGAGTTTGCAAGTTCCGTGGCGAAATTTACTTGGAAAACGCTGATCTAGATATTACTTCATATTCAAACTTTCGAGTTATTTCTTCCCCGATAAGTGAAATTCCTTGAAATGCATAGCTGTCTTGAAGTTGCGCGCAATCGAGTGGCGCGAAAATGGAAAGAAGAATTGTTCGATGAAAAAATAACCCGAATTGTGGTATACAGTTTGTAACCAACGACGCGTTGGAACAGACTCAACACACTTCGAGATTCAAACCAGCTACCATGTAGCATTTCCTTTTACAGCACGAAGTGCTGCTTCACTTACCTTCGACTCGAAGTAATAACCTAAGCGATCCCATTTCTAGTCGCGATCTCTGGTCAGAGACCGGTCGAAGGCGGATCGTTGCACGCGGCATCGATCGCAGCACGCTCCGCCGAAGACGATCCAACGTTGAATTTCGAGAGCGAGCCTCTTGCTCCCCACCCTGGCCAGGCGTTCGCACGCCGTCAGTAAAAATGAGCCCGGGGTCTGGCACGAGCTGATAGCCGCCGCGGATAGAAGTAAATAGGGGGAAGGGAAAGAGAACGAACGGGAAAAGAGGGAGGTCGGGTGGTGGACAGGAGGGACGTTCCGGCAATACACAAGCGAGGCACGTAGTGTCCGATTCAGTCTGCATCCGACCGCCGCGAGTGTCGCGTCGCGCAGCTGTGGTCGAGAAACACCTACCGGGGGGAAACAACGAGAGGCCCCGGTCTCCGGTGCAAGTCAGTCGTGCGAGCGAGAGTGCGCGTGATACGGTAACCACATACACACACAAACAGACACCACCGAGGTTCCTCTTGTCGCGTGTACGGTCTCCCGTCCACCCCCTTCAAAATTCTTCCATAACTCTCTCTTTTCGCCGGAGCCGCGGCACCGAGGGGCAGAGGGAAGGAAAGCCGGTGAAAAATCGGCAGCCGGGTTGCATCGGTGTTGGAGAGGCAGCGGGTCACTGAACGACCGTAGGAAGGTAGGAAGAGAAAGAGAGAGATAGAGAGAGAGAGGGAGGGAGAGAGAGAGAGAGAGAAATTAAAAGAGTGACAGAGAGGGGTTCTCGTCGCGCGTATACATACGTATATACACGTGCGAAGGCAGAGGAGAGACGTGAAACACGCGCGTGCGCACCCGCGTATCGCACACACGTATATACATATATATACATATATATATATAATATATATATACCGAGGGAGAGATAGAGAAGGAGAAAGGGGAAGAGAGACAGACAGAGTGAGAGAGGGAAACGACGACACGGCGCAGGAAGAGGCAAGAGAGCCAGTGACACCGGGAGGGTCGGGTGTTCCTCGTGCAAAACCGCCACCGGAATATATGTCGTGAGTGTGCGGCCGAAGATCCGCGGATAGAGGCCGGCCGATAGTGCGTGCGGGGCTTTAAGGAGGGAAGGAAAGGGGAGGAAAAAAAAGACGCCAAGACTCTGGGTGAAAAGCAATGCGGGTTCATTGACTGCGCGCCGCGCAATGGCCGCATGCTCGTGGCCGGTGCACAGTGCATGTGTGACAGGAGCTACGGGGAGGACGACGCCGAGGACGACGAGGCCGAAGATACCGAAGATACCGGCTACGGCCAGCATCGAGCCCGAGACCTACTGAAGCTCGTCGCCGAGTCCCAGCGCGATCGCGGAGAGCACAACCTCGATCCGAGCCGCGATAACAACGAGAGTACCCTCTTCGATCTCTTTCGCTTCTTCGGTGAGTAAAGCCCGTCCACTTTTCCAACCGAGCTTTCTCCCTTTCCTGCTCCTCCCCGCCCCCCTCTCTCCCGCCCACTTCGTTCCACCACTTTGAAATTCATAAACTCGGGCCATTAACCTTTCACCGGCGCCTCGAATCTCAGGTGGATCGATTCGAATTATTCTAGACCCGGTATTTCGAGTTTCGGCGCGCGTTAGATTTATTCGCGATGACAGGGCGCTATCAGACCGACCTAATTTTTTTTTTTCCTCTCGCACGGTGCTTAATAATTCGCTCCACTTTCGGCGCCGCTGCAAGCGTCGTTCGCCTTAAATTTGAGTTTCAAATAGGACGAGCGTGGTTGGTGGGTAGGTATCAAGGGCGTAGGGTCGTTCACAGCGAACAGCGTTTCCCCGTTCGAAGGTTGTGTGCAACGTCGACGTCCGATTCTAGAAAAATACCTCGAGAGCTGTACGCGTATCGCGATCCCGAACGGGCGATATTTTTAAGTTCCCCTTTCCCGAGTTTAGCGAAGAGGTGCGATTCCCCGGACATTTTTATCGGCAGCGAGAGAAATCGCGAGTGTGTGTAGTGCTCTACTTTGTCCCCGATGGTCTGGTAATCCGCTCGTAAGTGTATCGCCATTTCCAAGAAACTCCGCTGGCTGATGGTGCCCAGAAGCCAAGTTCAGTATGTAAACAAACCTTTCTACGCGTTTCCAGTGGCGTTCACCGGGGAGAGGCCGTTGTTGTTGCAACCCGAGAGTGCGTTATTGAGGGACTTTGCGCGAGCCCCGGCGACATTATATCGAGGCACGGATGTTTTCTCGTTTTAAAATTAATTCCTTTACGCTCGAGGACGAACGACCGAAGGACGCGCACGCCGTTCTTGCCGCGACCTTATCACCAATATGCTGACCTTACCTACCGCGGGTATTATAAACATCGTGTTTTCTTAATAATACTTAATCGGCCGGTGGTCGCAGTGCAGCCAATCCTCTGCTCCCAAAAACCATCTAGCGCGCCGCGGTTAGTTGCGAAACAGAGCGTACAATCGATTGCAGTCGATTGTTGGAAGTAGAGAAGCGACCCATTGAGCCTGGTTTCGCGGCAAGGCCAATCGTCGACGATAGCGCTGAAGGGTTGGCAAGCTTTCGACGCCCAGGCGTTTGGGAAGAAAGATCCATTCTCTTGCTCTGCCTCGCTCAAGTTTCTAATTTCATATCTAATCAACGAATTGTAGACTTTGCCACGAGCCGACAGGCACCTTATCAGTCTGCTCTCTCTATTGCCATGGTTCGCTTCTCGAAATTCGGATAAACTACTTAAAATAGGGACAGATTGATAGTCAGAAATTCGGATAAGGATTGTGTAAACATGACGTCAGATGGCTCTTTATAATCTTCACTTTCGTTAGCAGGGCTGTACTCGCGGGGTGTAGAAGATTGCTATCCGAGACCGACGGGAGCTAAATTATTATCGACGATTACCATTTTCTACGAACACTTTCGTGCGTGGAGGGGAGGGGGGAGGGGGGTCCTTATTCCCTACGTTCGCGGTGTAGAGATATATATATTCGTTCGCAGAGCTCTACCGTACTGAACGTAGTCGCGATAAAAGATGGAGATATACGCGGGGATCGGCATGCATATCTGATGCTCATAGCAGTCAGTTCAGAATGATCGCGATACGCATATACGTTCGGTCGTAGGGTTATTTCAATTAAGTGTGTAGTTGATTTCTGAAGCACGAAAACACCGATTAGGTCGGAACGATTGTAGCGCTGAAAGGAACAGCTCTGCGCGTTGGAACAAATCCAACCGGCTGACTTGTGTATTCTAATCGAGTAAATCAGGATAAGTACGTGTTTTTGCCGCGCTCACGCGCCCGATTGCGAGGTAATTAGCCGGCGTGGAGGCAGAAAAATTAAGTCACACCACCGCCTGTAGTTACACTGTCAAACGGCCGTTTGCATTGTTTATGTAACGTTTCCTTTGCCCGTGCCAAATTAGTTTCTCTCCCGGTGCATTGTTATCCGCTTGCTCCCCCTTTCTCCCTTTCCCTCTCTCTCTCTCTCCCTCGCTCTCTCCATGCACTTAATTACACGAGAATTAGTCTATTCGAGGGAACAGCGGCAAATATCGCCTGAAGAATAACATTCTTTTAATCACCTACTTAGTAGTTTCTTCATACTTGAACAAAATTAATATAGTCATTAAATTAACGTAGAATATCGGTGTTAAGTGCCGCCAATTATTTCTGGACAACTAAAAAAATAAAAGATTTTATTTAAAAAAAAAGGCGAGTCCACTTTCACCTGAAACCGTCATTAAAATTTAAAAACATTAGAATCGTTGAGGAACGGTTTCGTTTAAACGAGGTGTCGGCAGATTCCTCGAAGCGTATTTATAAATACCAGATGCGACTGCGGCGATGATTGAAATTCGAAGTCGTAATCTCGTTTGCGGTTATCGAGCGCCCTCGTGTCCATTGATCTTACGGTTTAGTGGTCGAGATCGTTGCACTCGCGACGAGGTAATTGTTCTTAACTATCGCCGTCGACGGTACTCTCGTTAAGCCAATTTAAAAAATCCCGCCATTACTCCTGTTCCCTAACCCAACTATCGATACCTGTTCCGCGCCGACGAATCAATCGATCCTAAAATCGATGCGCCCGTCCATTGCCAACTGTCGCTCCAGCCGTCTCGTTCGCGTCGCGTAAATGTCACTCTTACGGAAAACAAGCCCGAACAACCTAAAGCCGAATCAATCCGGCCGGCGAAATCGTTCGCGTCCGTTTCTCCGCGTCACGCCGTCGATCGGTGTCCGTGCGCCGAAATTAACGGTACTGTTTACGCGACCCGAGCGCCATAACCTTCCTCAACGTTCTCGATTTCTCTCTGGCCGCTCCGTGGGAGCAGATTCGAGTCGGCATCGGGGTGACCCTAGCCACGTTACCCGCTAATTTCACGTTCGAAGGTTGACACGCTTGACGAGCACCGTGTCGGTACGGATGGGCAGAGTCGCGATGGCGGGGGGCGACCGGCGGAACGCGAGTGGAAGTTCGCGCGTGTAATTAAAATCGTGCTCGCCGATCAGTGTCCAGTGCGCCGAATTAACTAATTAGGAACGTTCCGTGCGCGTTATATCGCGGCCGGGACGATGCTCGGCGTATCGTGTACGCGCGCGCGCGCGCGAGCCACTCGTCCGTGACTAATGCTTAGCAGTTGGCGGGTGAAAATTGGCGCGATGTAAATATGGGACGAGTTCTCATGAGCGCCGCCGTATATCCGCTCGATTTACTTCGTCAGCTTCAAACGCAAACGTACGATCGTTGCACCCGAGAGGGCCCTCCCTGGCCGGCCGGCGATATTCGTTTCTCGGTGACCGATGCACGGCCGGCAGCGTGCATTAAACGGCTAACAAATCTGCCCGATAAATAACGGTCAATCTAACGCGTAATGGCGGTGATTCTGCTGGCGCGGAGAATTCGGAAGCTGATCAACGGCAGCGTGCGGCGGACACCGATGTAAGCACGTTCGATTTAAATAGGTGACCCATATATGTATTTCCGTGCCGCGTAATCGAACCGATCCCTTCGCGGAAAAATCCTGGGAATGTTATTCATTTCCACATTCACGGGGGAGTGGGGGTAAAATGTTTCGTGGCAGAGGGAATTTTTCTTCGGTAGAATTTCGTACGTGTATGGTGTTCGTGAATAAGCAACAGGGGGGGTTATGTTCGCGAGGAGCGGGGGAAGCTTGTTGAATGTATCTCACGCCGTTGTTGATGCTTGCCAATATGGCGGCCGCGGAAAAGCGCGGGAACTCGCTACGCATAATGTGTAATTTATTTATTTATTTAATTCCACGGGTAAAGACCGATTTAGTTTATAATGATTAATTCATATAATGTTCGGATAAAATTTTTTCGCCACGCTTTTTGTAGGTACTAGTAATATAATAATAATTTGAAAGTGTTATCACGTTACTTTTTATCAAACCACTTTTTTTAGTTAATTAAAATTCCATTTCAGGGAAATTTTATATTTTGTAAATTTGCTCGTATCTAGATTTTCGAATCAAACCCCGTGATTTGACTTCGAAATCGACGAGCCTAGTCGCGCGACAAGTGGAAGGCAAGTGTTATTTTTACACGGCGCGGTTTTTTGTTCCCGCGCCGTTGTTACTTGCTTCGTCGCGGGAGAGCCGCTATTTTCACGAGTAGAGGTTCGCTCTGTTTTTACTGGCCTCGTCAGTGGTAACGGATTACCTCCGCCAGACACGATTACCTTCGGCCGGTGGTAATAGAGGATCGTGAATGAACGCGATGCTGCGGCTAGACTCGCGCGCACCACGTATCCCGGGCATTCTCCTCGCAACCGGAATGCATTCTACGCGAATATCAGATATGCTCGTAATTCTAAACTTACAACCCGCTGGTCATCCATTAAAATTGTCCCCGTTTCCTCCGGCGAGCGTGTACCGTGGATCTGGTCTACCGTAAGCCTACGTCACCGCTTGAAAATAGAGGCACTTGACATTGCCTTTCGCAACGCTTCGTCCCGACTCTTTTCCACCGCGGAACTTTGATCCTCCGCTGATAAGGGGAGATTGCTCGTTAACAGTAGGCAGCGGGACCGGGGTCAATTTCGCGTAGATAAAATCAGATAAGGTGTGGGGTAGACGTGCCAGTAAATGAACGCGTACCGGAGAATGGATATTTTTTTTTAAAATCGGTAAAATCTTAATATATAGAGCAAGAAAGCTTCTATTTTTTTGTGTGTTTGTCTGTCGCCTAAAAACTTTAGAACGATAAATACAGAGATCAGGACAGGTGTCTCGGCTCATTATGCCTGACTAATTCAGATGAATGCGACCATTTTCACAAAAAAGAAACTCAAAATTTTTTTTTTTTATAAAATCAGAATATAAATTTCGGGCGAAAGCGAGTAGTAAAGCTAGTAAGTTTTTAAAATAAGTAACTAATTAATTAGAGATTTTTGTCAATTTCTTCCTCCATATCTAAACAATTTTTGCAGCACGTGAAATCAATCGCAATGCAAACATAATTTTATAATTTATTTTACTTTATTTTATTATAAGCTATTTTAATTTATTTTGTAACGCTTACATTTATATTTCGCTTTAAGCTTTGTATCTTTTGCTTACTAAAGGGTTTTCCCGTTAATAATAATAATAATAATAATAGTGTTCATTCATCAGCCTTAAGTTTTCGTTCTTTGGTGCGTTTACCCTACCTTCGATGCAACCAATTTGAGAGAGAAAAATCTTGGAGTCTTGATCCTTTAATTTTTAAGTCGTTATACCTCCAAACTCCCCTCGATAAACCATTCCCAAGAACCCCCGGTATCTCCACCTCAAGAATCCTTCAAAGCCCCCCATTTATTTTCATTAAACCTACCAAACTCACGAAATCGCCCGCACCTTCTGTTCCAGGCAAGCGCCAGAGAAGCATCCGTGCCGAGGGAAGGAGCCCCACTTCCGCGTCGCGAAATGTTCCCGGTCTAACGCAATCCCGCGTGCACTTTACCGAGGTGCTTCGCTCGCCCGCCTACCAAAGACGACCCGAGAGACTGTAAACATCGCTGTGGCCGAACACAGAAAAGCGGAGGCCGCTCCGACGAACATACGCTTTCGCGAACTCGAAAGGAATCCTGTGGCCGGGGCGATTTCTCATACGGACTTAATGCTCGCGAACAGGCACGCGTATCTTGGCAAATCATCGCGGTCGGGTCGCGGGAACAGCTGGCGAAGATGTTCATACGCTGCTGACGAGCGGCAGCCGAGAGTGGATCGCCGCGACGGTGCGTCGTGGTCGTCGCCGTCGACGAGCTGGTCGATCGCGTCGCTCGTGATTAGACGGTGGGGCCGTGGTGAGGATATTCGCTCGCGTTTCGCGTGGTCGTGCGTTGTTCAGCCAGTGGTTAGGCAGTGAGAGAGAGAGAGAGAGAGAGAGAGATAGAGATATATAGATAAGAGAGAGAGGCGGGCAGCTATAACCGGCAACCACACGGTGGACATGATTATTTCAAAGGATCTGTTCCTCTTTGGCGACCAAGATTACCTGCGCCTTCCCAGCAACGAGAAGCGCCAGCAACGGGCAATGGGCCGTGCGATCATCAATGCTCCCAGGTGAGTAACACTCTGCCGTCATCTTTATATATTGAATTATTGATTCCGCTGCGTGCTAAGGCTCTCCTTCGTTACGGGGAACAGTATTTAACGCGATTAACTAACCGCCTCTGCGGGCCTCTTAGCGCGAGGGAGCTAAGTTGCGCAGCTGAGGATCATTGGGGAGTTTCTGCCGGTTGGGATACACGAGTTCATTATTGCGTGATTAAACTTTGTAATTTACTTTTTCCCTGGACAGGCTTAATACTGAAAAGAAATTAGATTGAGATGGAAAGTTCGATAATTTGTGAGCTAATCTCGAGGAAGGATATTATGTGGAATTTTTAAATTTCTTGCGACTAAGTAAGTCTTAATCGCTCCACTTAAATATTGGGAAATGAAAGGGATGAGATTGTAGAGAAATTTATTTTTCAAAAGAAAAGTTAGTTTTAAGGAAATCTATATTAGAGATAATTCTTCTCTATTGAAATTTTTCAATGGTATTAAATTATATATAACACAAAAAAGATTAATAACACTGGGGGAGACCGGGGTTATAAGTTTCGGGGGTATTGTTCCGACCGTTCTATCTTCAAAATGAACAAGAGCGTTGTAGGGTAAAGAAACCAGTAAATGACCGAATTGTTGAATGAGAAGCCCAGTAAATGACCACATACTTTTATTAAGAATTGTACTTATTAATGTTTGTTTAATACGCAAAATTAAAAATATGGGATATTAAAAGTGCAACTACACTCTATTTATAAACAAACAGTAATTTTTAAATTTATAATTGACATTTCTTTGCCTAATGGTCATTCACTGGTGTGCGGTCAATTACTGGTTGCTTTACCCTACTTTGAATTATTTTTTCCATGGAGTGGCTTCATCAACTTACACGGAAAAAATTATTTAAAGTACAACGCTATATTCATTTTGAAGGTAGAACTGTCGGAATAACTTACCCGCGGAACTTTTAGCTCCGGCTCCCCTACCCCAAATCGATCTAAAAATTTATCCTCAAAACCCGAATCGTGCGTTCTAAATAAAAATTACGGAGAAATGCCGAAGAATCCGACCGCGAGGGTCCCTTTCCTCCGACCATCGAGCTCGATTGGTTTCCCCAGCAGGAGCGTCGTGAACAAAGGGAAAAACAAGAAATCACGACGGCAATTAACGTCGTCTGTGCGCGCACGGCCGTTAAATCCCTTATCGCGACTGATAGTCGCTCTGTTTCGAAAGAACCCCGAGGCGAGACACGCCGCTGGCCCCCTTATCGTTGGCCTCGTAAAAAAAAAAAAGAAATATCACCGACGACCAACGCGAGTCGCGGCGCGTAGGAATTAGCGACGATCGTCCGCGTTGCAACAACACTCGCGACCTTCCTTCCCCGATGTCACGAAATTCAATTATTTCGCGGTTGCCGCCTCGATCCGCCGACCTTCTTCGCGCCACGAAATCGCCGATACCCTCTCGTTGGTCGTTGCACCGTGTCGCCTCTCTTTATCGACCGCCACCGTTCAACAACGTTATTTGTGCCCGCGACTGTTTATTCGCGGCGAGATTCAACGAACGCCGCCGTACAGTTATTTGCGCACGTGTTTGTTTGATCGTGTCTCGTCTTTGTTCTGTCTCTTCATCGGCGGGTCAACAATGACGAACGTGTTCATTAAGCCATCGCCTTTCCCCCTTTGTTGCGCGTTGTCGTTGAAAAATAGACCGGCGTGTCTCTGATTTGCGTTCAGATATCTGCTTGCGATCGTTACGCTTCGTAACGGGCTTTTAATAGTTCGATAGTATCTTCTGTAGCGAAAGCACGAGTTCGCGGTGATTCCATAGCGATAATAATACCAAGACTCGTGTATATCATTCCCAATAACACTCGCAAGTAGTCGACTTCTAAACCCGAAGCTACAGAACTCGCAGATTCCGCAGCTTTCCATACCAAGCATTCTCGACTAACGAGACCCTTGCTTTTCATCCTCGTACCCCGAGCACCTTCCCGTCGGCGTTGGAAACGAAAGCGGAACTCGTCGCGGGATATCGCCGAGGTTCGCGGAAATGATAAATCGCGTTCCAACCCCCCACTTCGAGCCTGTCCCTATTGGGATCTTCGTTTCGAAAGCGTTTCGAGGTATCGATTACCTTTCCACGGGTTTCGAAACCTGGTCGGCTTCGCGGGGCCCCGAAATGGCGACGGGCCGCGAGGAAACCGAGACGCGGTTTCGTGCTCCCCACGCGACGGATTCCTGGAACGTGAAAAATTGCCCACGCCAAGATCTCGCAGTCTGTGATTATTGATGGCTCGTTTATCGGCGTGAACGCACCGGGGCAATCCAGCTATCGTCGGGCGACTTAGCAAATTGTAAACAAAACCGCGAAAGCACCGCGAGCCGCGTTATCAGCGAACCTCGCGGATGTGGGCCCACTGGTGCTCGATTCTTCGAGAATCACGCCCGTGAATCAAGCTCGCGCGCTTTTGTTTTATGTACAAACCCCGCGGCTGATAACTTTCCCTTTATCTGCTGCGCGTTATCAGCGCCCGCTACCAGCCAATCAATATCGAAACTGGCGCGGAGCGCCTCAGCTCGGAGGTGGGTCTTTGGGCTTTCGTCGGAGCCGGGGATTCGTGGGTATTTGCAACGGGGCGATTGGAATTCTAATCATACCCTTCTCGGTCTTCTATTTCTCGATTCCGGGGCGAAATCCTTCGCTACAAATCTTGCGGGTATAATTTCCCCGAGGGTAGGGGTCGAGGAATGTCTGAATTTCTAGGTGATAGGTCAATGTTAACCCTTCGTGGTCACACCTTCTTATAATCACAAGTTGGTCACACGGGGTTCACTGTACCCCAGCGTCATTTTTTGAGTTACCATTTTCGTATTTTTGAACCTTTTAACTTTTCAGTGAGAATTTTACATTCGTAATACTTATACAGTCATAGTCTAATAGTCTTTTTCTAGAAATATAAATTTTGTTATGCTAAAATTTGTAGTTGAAAATGAGCGATTTTCCATCGTTGTGGTAAAATCCAGATTTTTTAAAATATTTTTTTATTTTTTTTTTGCGTTAAATCCCCTTTGGAAGATGTAAAGATGCGGCATTTCAAATCAAAAATTACTCCTGGGGTACAATGCACCCCGTGTGACCACGGAGGGTTAAGCACTAATTAAATCAAAATTATTTATTTATTCATTTATTTATTTAAATTATTCTCTATGCCTCTGATCTCCTGTGCTATAAATTTTCTCGGATCGAAATACCCACCCCAGCTAGACTTTCATGAGTTAAATTCTTGATCATGCAATGAATCAATACATTTACTACATGTTTCATCAATATTGCTATATCGTTAGACTCATGTTAATTTACTAAATATGACTAAAACATATGTTGTAAATATAATGTAAAGTGATGATGTCAATTTACAATCATTGTGTGCTGCATTGATTGCTGCAAATGTGATTCAAATATGATCCCTATTTTTCAATGCACAACTGTAGGTAAATTTTGCACAAATATAAGGTACAGTATTGTCTCCTTATGGGCTCGGTTTGGTGTACACGCTTTTGTCTCACTCCTGTCCGGCGAAGGCGAGATAGGGAGAACGTAAATTTTGTGTAACTATTAGCAGCACGTCATGACTCAAATATGATTCAAATATGACCTGAACAGAATATCCTCATCGAGTGTATAAAGATTGCTACAATATTTTCTGTTCTAATTGAATCATTACATGTCCTAAATTGAACGCCAAGGTGAGCACTCACAAAGCGCACAACATTGTTGCATTACGTGATTTGATATTCGATAAACTTTACGCAAATTTGCTGTAAATTGTCTGGCTGGGACGTTTTACCACTCGGTTTCCCTTCCAACCGAGTCCTCCTCGTAACAAGGACACTGTCCTTCTTTCCCACGACCAAATCACCGGTTCGCGACAAAGAGAGTACGCGCGAGGATGCTCCGCGAAGCCGCAGGAATCATATGCGCGGCGATTTCTAATGATCCAACGCGGATGGTATCTATTCCGATTGCCATTACGCGCCGGTATCGCTGGTAAATATAGGCGTAGGTTACACCTCTGGCCTAGAAACGTGCCGATCGAAAGAAAAATCGGTGGTTTCACCTCTGCAGAAAAATCGAGTCTTCCGGCTGCAGATGAAACTGTTCCAGTTTTCCCCCCCGCGGCTGACCCAGTAGAAGGGACTCGCCTTCTCGCGTTCTCCTTAGCCGGGCGTGCAGCCGAGAAGGAAGAAAATAAGCCCCCGGTGTCGTCGACTTCTTGCTCCTTCCCAGCATTTTCTAACCTCGATGATATACGTATACTCGCCGTCGCTGGACTTTCAACGGTTTCTTGCCCGATGACATGATTCCCTCCGCGTCACACGCGCCTCTCAACGCGACGCCGTCCGCCAGGCGCGACGCATCTTTCCATCCCCGCGGCGTATCCCGGCCTCGCGAACGTTTTGCATTTAAAATCCACTTTCCATCCTCTTCCGCCAGTATTCTGAATATCGCCGGCCCGTTTAGTATGATCGGAGCGGATGACCTCTCTCTCTCTCTCTCTCTCCCCGCTTCTGTCTCGCGGCGAAGAAGTTTTATCGCTCGGCTTTTCACGCCGCGCCGCGAACGAGAGGGATCCACGTACTTGGAAAGACACCTCGCCTCTCCATAAAAGTCTCCTCGATAACTGGGTTTCCCCTACTCGTCGTCGCGGCGCATTCAAAACACGATCCGTTTCTGGCGACGCGAGGAACTCGGAGAGGACTCCCCGTGGATTCTTGTGCCCGTGATCGAAATTACTGAATAAGTTTTCACCTCTCCCTTTGAACTTTAGGAACAGAGACTCGGATCGTTCTTATCATCCTTTTAAAAAATAGCGCGCGAATAATTGCCTCGCACCACTTTCGGTTGCCCCGTTGCGAGACCGACGCGCATCGAGGAACACGCGGCGGAAGAGGCGTTAATTGTCGAAGGAAAGAACCGTCTTCTTTTTATTCCTGAGAGGGAGGAGCGGGAGCCGCGCGAAGGCACAAGGAGAGCGTTTATGCTTAGGCGCGAAAGTGGAACGAAAAAAAGGCCGCCGAGGCCCGGCGTATTCCAGCGACGGTGAGATGAAATCGAGGACGGCGCACGCAGGCAGCCGTGCCATTAAGTAGATTGAATATTACCCTATATTCGGTAGACGCAATCAATAGCCTAGAAAAATTGCGCTATTCTCCTTGGCGGCCGGCTCGTCCTTGACTGGCCTATCAGCTCGGCGTCTAATTCGCCATGGAATGACTAGTCGCGTGCACGATCCTTGCATTCTTCAGCCACGATCGTTTCGAGATTCCTTCGATCGCCGTCCCACTGTATTCTCTTCTGCGACGAAGAAAAACAACGATTTCCTAGATACTAACGTATAGGGTAAAGGACCCAATTACTGACATCTGACCAATTACTGTCACCTTAAGCTATTTTACTTAAAATAACAAATAAATAAACGTTGTAAAGTCATACACAAAAAGAATTATGTAATTCAACCTATAATCTGTGCTATAAATTATATACTATAGCTTATTTATTCGTTATTTTAAGTAAAATAGCTTAAGGTGACAGTAATTGGTCAGGTGTCAGTAATTGGGTCCTTTACCCTACTTGGAAACTTTCGACGCAGCAGAGCTAGGAAAAATCTCAGCTACTTCGTGGATTTCGAGACCAGAGCTACAGTCTAGCTTCACAGTCCAAGAGTTACTGTGTAAATACGGTTTCGTTATGCAGAATCTTGGAATAACTTTGATTGGAAATCGAATGGAAATCGCTGCGGCGGAGTTTAGCCGGGTTCTAAGTACGTATGTAGCTGATCGGGAATGCAAGCGGCGCTGTTAGTCGCGTTCGAGCGGCGATCAGGAAAATAATGGAATGATTTATGAATAATAAGTCCCCGGACAGCCTGTAATTTCTCCGTTATGAATATTCCCGAGCGATCGCTGCTTCTGGCCGCAGTCAATGGAGCTCTCGAAGACTCAATGACTCAAGGCAGCTCGGCTGTGCTCCACTTGCATGAAAGATGCAATTGTTTGATTTATAACCAGCCCTCGGTAGCGCTGCTTCACAGCCACCTGCAGCCAGGCGTCGCGTGGATTTCAACGGTTGCCGGGCAGACTTTGTCTGGGAAGTTGACACGACGGTCGTAAGGCCAGAGCCCCGCCATCGGTCGATCAACCATTTCCGAGTTGTCAGTCACGGATACTCGAGTGGCAGCGGGGACCAGTCGGCGCGCGAGTTCGGCGAGAATAAACGCTAAACGGTCGCCTCTGCCTACCATCGAAAATCGATTCTGCGTTGCGATACACGCATTGTCTCGCGCCGCTCGTTCACAGAACTCCGCAGACGCATTGTTGGATCCCTGCGTGGAGGGAAACCGTGGACGGGTTTAGTAGCTGTCTTCTTTCGAGCATTCGGTTGAACCGTTCGAGTGGCGCGAGCTTCTGAAAAATTATCGCTTCTAATGGAAATGATTGGGGTCGTTCGCCAATTTTTGGGGACACTTTTTGATGTAGCATTTCGGATTTTGCTGAGGCTTGGATATATTGTAGTCTGTAGTGATATATAATCGTGTCTGGAAGGATTTTACAAAATTTTAAAAATTGCGGAGATCAGGTCTTTGAAGTATACTGTTGACCTTTTTTCAAGATTTAAATTATAAGTGTTAAACTTCGAAACTGATACAGATAAGCTTTCAGGTGTTTACAGTGGAAACATAAGAGCACCTACTTAATAAAAATTATTTCACTTAAAAAGAAACAAATTTTTGATCATTCATTTTGTATTTTATCTAAAAAAATGGAATTTTATAATAGCACGACACTATTTAAAAGTTTGAAAAACCTAGGTACGATTATCTATCAGTAAAGACTGCAACATATTGTTTCTACAAAATCGAAATGTTACTCCAAAAAGTGTCTCTGACCTCCGTTTGGTTTCAAAGTTTGGGGACAGGACCATAGTTTATCAGCGTGATATGGGAAGGTATTGGGTTCGATGGAGCTGAAATTATTCGAGGTGGTTGACACGTGATTATCGAGGTATTCTATGATCGCATCCTCCTCTCCGTTTAGCGAATAGAATTTCTGAGGATCGAGGGTAACGAGGGCAAACGATTATTGGCCTATCTCAAGTTTTATCTAAGTGGTATGATAAAGCTGGCGATCAGGGGCCTCTGTTTTTCGGCTAATGAATGGAATTTCCTGGGATTCGGGATCACCTGTCCCACTTTTTAGCTAATCGGGGTGCATTTTCAATCGTGAATAATGAAGAGAAAACATTTATAACTTCGATACTTTGAGATCTTTTTACAAAATTTCGTAATGCATAGATACAGTAAGTAACAAAATTTTCGGACAACTTTTAAAATTGATCCAATCGATTTAAGTTTTTTTTTAAAAGCTAGAAGGATTAGTTTGCCAACTGACGTGTTTCGTCGTTTTGAAAAAAATGCACCTGGTCAGAAAAGCCAAAAAAGTTTTTTAATCTTTTTTGTGAGTTTGTAATAAAAATTTAAATAATTTGAAAAACCTCCTTTACTAATTTTTTCGCTATTCCGACCAATTATAATTCTTTCAAAACGACGAATCACGTCATTAACAAATTAATCCTTCCAACTTCTAAAAAAAACTCCAGACGTTTGGATTAATTTTAAAAAAGTTATGCAATTTGAAAAAGTGTCTGAATATTTTCGTTACTCACTGTAAGTAGAAGTAAAATCTTCGACTTGTAGAGATCGGCGTTCTTCTAAATTCGAGTTGTAGAGTTGAAATACATAATTTAACATACCAAATATAGTCCGAATTAAGAAAATTTTATTTCGAGTTGTAGAGGTGTTTAGATACACCGGAGCGGAAAGGATTGAAGAAAATTTTCGACTTACACAGTTTTCCGAGTCATCAAGGCTCGACTGTAATGGGTTTAGATGCTATTCCTTTCTTCAACATTTAATCTTAAAATCGCTACTCAAAGTAGACGATGGACCTCAGACAACGCCTCAACCAAAATTGAAGGTCTCTCTCATCAAAGGACCTATCCTCCTTTATTTATTCAACTCCTCGTCAAACTTGACTCTTACAGACCCAAAATATCAAAAGTAGATGATGGACCTCAGACAATGCCTCTCCCAAAATTGAATATCTCTCTCATCAAAGGACCTATCCTCCTTTAATTATTCAACTCCTCGTCAAACTTGACTCTTACAGACCCAAAATATCAAAAGTAGATGATGGACCTCAGACAATGCCTCTCCCAAAATTGAATATCTCTCTCATCAAAGGACCTATCCTCCTTTTAATTATTCAACTCCCCGTCAAACTTGACTCTTACAGACCCAAAATATCAAAAGTAGATGATGGACCTCAGACAATGCCTCTCCCAAAATTGAATATCTCTCTCATCAAAGGACCTATCCTCCTTTTAATTATTCAACTCCTCGTCAAACTTGACTCTTACAGACCCAAAATATCAAAAGTAGATGATGGACCTCAGACAATGCCTCTCCCAAAATTGAATATCTCTCTCATCAAAGGACCTATCCTCCTTTTAATTATTCAACTCCCCGTCAAACTTGACTCTTACAGACCCAAAATATCAAAAGTCCCATCCCACTAGCAGCCATCCACAGTTACTCAGAAGCTCCCCTAGCACGCCAAGCACGCGATCACTTACGATCTCCCTTTCCCTCGATTCGTTCCATTCCTCGCCACATCGCCCCGAGTCTCTCCGTTTTTCCATCTAAACTACTGGAATCGATTCTCCCATGCCAAGTATGCACGTTCGCCAGCCGAGCGTGCACGCTTTGTTTACACCGTGTGTTCCATTCATGGCTGCCGCGTTAATGCATATAAATTCGATACAATCAGGGCCGTTCTTGAACCTGCATCCACCGAGTCCGTTTCTATTTACTCGCCTCGCGTACAATCCAGCCTTGTAATCAGAAGTCCGGCCGCGTCCGTACAATGTAACCCGAGCGAGAGAGCGCACGTTGGCGTTTACTTCCAAGGACCCTGGCCCTCGCCTCGCCTCGCCTTGCCGCGCGAGCGCGCCGCTATTATATCGAACAGATCCAGTTTTGATCAAGATAATTCCCCGATACTTCTCGGAGCACGCGGCGCCCGCGATGAAACTCCCGGCCGTTTCGTTTATTCGTTTCTCCGCTCCTTCGTCTCGTCCGTCCCCTCGCTACACGGGCCGCTCGCGCGCTTTGTCAGTACCATGAAAGAGGCACGTCTGGCCCCGATTGCAGATGCATCGCGGACTTATCATGGTTAAGGGGATGATATACGCGCCGGTGCGCTGCTCGGCCGCGATTATTTATGGCCACCTGCAGGTGTCCGAAGCGACGTGGCGTTCCGCGGGGGATTGCAATTTTCGATCGCTTCATTCCGAAGTAATATTGAGACAGAGGCAAGGGAAATATTAATCGCTATGTATTCAGCCGCGCGAAGAATCGTTTAGATTTCTCAGGGCTTCCCAGTAAATGTTGATCGTCAAGTCTGTATCTAGAAATAGGTTTACTGGAGGTTAGAAATTATTCCGTTTCACTGGAAAATGTAGCGAAAGGAACTTTGTTGGAGTAGTACCGTTAAGGAACTAGTTTCTGATCAGTTTAGAGGGTTTCCCACTTTAATATTTATTTTTAACCTAATAAAACATTAAACCATAGACTTTTTTATACTAAAAGTTGAATTAATGTTTAAACTTCAAGGAAAAATTTTAAAAAGTTGAAAATAAGTATATAATTTAATTATTTATAAGGTATGAAATAATAAGGTGACTAGGAACTAGTTTTTCATCATCTAAAATTAACAATACTAACTGCCTTCACAGACAACACCTATATTTTTGAATTAACAGTTTTTATGTTAGTAATTATTTCAAGCAATTATTTATTGACATAAACTCAAAAGAACGATTTATTTCATGAACTGATCAAAAATTAGTGCCTGATCAAGAACTAGTTCCTTAACGGTAATGTGTTGGTTGATTTTTAAAACTACGGTTTCGCTTCTAAGACAAGAAATCGTAGCTTGACAGTATGGAAGTTAAAGAAACGTGTCCAAACCTTGGTTCTCCGCTTTTTTTAAAATATAACCGACGCTGTCGCGATGGAATCTGATACTATTTTGGAGGGGCAGAATTTGCATTTGATTATGGATGCGGGAAATGGAGACAGAAAGCCAGACGCGGACTTTCGTCGCTGAATCGAGATGCGAAATAACGAGGACGGGTTAACTGACCGAGCTGCATAAAGCAGCTCACTTTAATGCCACATGGTCCGAAGCACTTTTCTGTTTTCTAAAACGAGCATTCGAGTTTCTAAAGTTTCGTTAGACTCCAATCACGAACCCCGCGAATCGTGTATTTATTTGCAAGGAAAATTGCAAGCCGGTCAGATGGAAAAGTTCGTTCGGGTGGCCGTGGGAAGAGGAAGGCTGCACCTTGGATTCGTTTCTCCGATGGTCAGCGCAGATGACACTCGGTGATTACTCGGAATTTTAATAGTTTCGTCAAGCCTGACTCGAGTGAAGGGTACGAGGAGTGATCTCTCCCGTGAGAGTGACACTGACCCGCTTCGGAGCGATGCCTTCCTCTGGATGATTTTCTCTGCAATAAAGAGAACACCTTGCGCCTCAGCCGACTCGCTCCACAAAACTACCATAGAATCCTCGTTCCCGAAGCTTACTTCCACTTTTCGAACCGCCACCACCCAACTTCAGGAATCCTCACCGCACACAACGGCCCCAAACAACAACTACCTGACTCGCAAAGCACCGAGATGCACGCTCACCGAAGCTCATGGTCAGCGAAAGTCACGAGTCCTCGTGATCATCAGGCTAATAGGGCCCGGGTCCCCTCGCCGGCTCCTCCACTTTGGGCAATTGGAAAATTGTGCTCTCTCCCCAGGAACGAAAGGAGCAAAGTGGACGCGGAGTAAAAGTAGCGCGACACAATTCGCAGACAGCGGATGGCAGAGCCGCGCTATCCACGGGGCATGCAAATGCCTGGATGAAGTCCATCCTGAAAATGAATCATTCCCCGGTGGCCGAGGACGCCTGACCTGCCTCACGCGGCTCTCTCTACTGTCTCGGGGACTCGTTTCCGCGGCGGGAGGGGCGGCAGTCAGGTCCCCGGGTGGCTGGTGCTGGAACGACGCGTCGGGGTGAGCGGGGCCGGGCGTATATTCCGTTCTTAAATCGGCCGACGAAGAGGGAGCACGTCCCGGCGAGGGGAGGAATGCAAATGCCTCGTTTAAGACGGAATCACGTCACGACGAGTGGCGCGGACGCGGAGGGAAGCGGGGGCTCCCCTGCAAAATCACAAGGTGCAGCCGACCGAACAATGCCGACCAGTTGCCTTTTGTTCCGAGGCGCTTCTTATTCAGGGGACGAGAGATGCGCCACGCAGCCGTGGAACAAATTTATGGTTAATAACTCGTCCGAGACGGGACACGCGCTTCTGCGCCGACCAACCGGTGAACAGTGTCCGCAGCCACTACGAGGAAAAAATTCTTCTGGGCATCGTGGCTTCGGCAGACTCCGTTCGCATAAAGTTTAGGGAGAAAGGAACTTTATAGTCCGTTTGATCTTCTAATTCGAGTCTTTTTACTATTTCGTAACCTGCTACTGTAATAATTAAGAATAGAGCTCTGATTGGGTTCCTTTCGAATGCTCGAGGCAGATTTCTCGATCGCCTCGAATTTCGACCCACTCGGAGTGTTTGAATACTCGAAAGTGTAAAGTGACAGCGGTGGCCCCGAAAGAGTCTCGAATTTGACACGGCATTCGGGAAAGAAATAGGAGTGTGCCAGGGATTCCTGCGGCGCGCGGGACGCTGACCTACCTCACGCGAGCCACTCCACTCTTCGCGGCGGGTTTATTATAGTTATCTATCGCCGGTTGTTACACGAGCGGCGTGCGCCGCACCGCGCCGCGCGTGTGCACGCCTTCCGTTCCGAGGCCCGCGAGGATCAAGCGGAGCCAAGGACGGCGGCCAGCCGAGGAACGGAAGTCACGTTCCGCGGCTGCCAAATTCGAAAGTGTAACTCCGCCGAATTCGGCGGGTTATATGGTTGTATGGCACTGAATGTCGATTGGTATATGGGCAGTGTTTTGAAGGAGAGGGCAATTTTGGTAGATTTGAAATCGGTAGATAGGGTTTTTTGAGCAATTTTGGAAAAGCCGGAGGCGATTCATGGTGGACGTGGTCGTTTAGGGTGTCTTTTGGAAGTTTTTAAGGGGGTAGGTTACCCTCGAAAGCCGAAAATCGGGCTTCTTAATAAATGAATATACCTAGAGATAATTTTTTTTAATTTTTAAGCCTCATTTCGTTGACTTTAATGAGCAAAAAAAAAATTTTAAATATATTTATAGGATAAAGAGTTATAAATATGAATGTAAGAGCATGTAGACACCTAAACACATAAAGTAAAGTGTCTCTAAAGGCATCTGTCTCCATCTTGTGCAGGAAGCAAAATTTTGATAAACAAATTAATACACTTTTTATGTTAATGGTTCTGATTTTTATCATTTTTTGTAGGAAAAATATTTTGTATCTTCTTTTAAAGAATTTATATTGAAAATGTGCTCCCAATACACGAACAGAAAATAGTTTCCTGCAGCTCCCTGTAAATTTTCATTCAAATCGTTGGAGCGGTTTTTGAGACTTTATGTTCACCGTTTTGGAAAACGTAGTTTCTGGGAAACCGCGTTTAGAGTTGGACATCTTTATTCGATCTCGTGCGCAGGCTCTTACATTTTTTACTGTATTTCCCTCAATTTTGGAATTTCGGGGCCCGGTTGCGCTTAAAATACGTAAAAAAATGTAGCTAGTGGGATATGCAAACATCCTAAGAACAAATTTTCGAAAATTTTGAGGGTAACCTACCTCCTTTCGAATTCGAAAGTTATATTCCTCGGAAATAGTACTATATAGTAGGACTAAATTGAAGGGGTGGGATCATAGATGGGCAAAAAATTATTTGAAATAAATATTTCGTACACAAATTTTTATTTCAAAGCAATTTCTTACACACATTTTTATTTCAAATAATTATTTGCCCATCTCTGGCTGGGATGTTTCAAGGATGTCTGCGCTCTGTGTGAATTTTCGATATGGGTTTGCTGTTAAATCACACTGAATCAATACCCGGAATCATTGAATCCTGTAAAGACATGAGTTACACCCACGATACATTCATCGATTCTACTGTCAGCTATCTCGATATTACGATTAGCTTCCCCGACCCCATGAGTCTCCTCGTTATCCTTCACCAACAGCAGAATGGAAATGAAATTATGACGGCAGGCTTGCGCTGCTTCCCTGACGATTTACGATATCATCATATGGCGCCGTTAAATTCGGTGTCGCGTCTAAAATTGTCGCGCCGCGTCCCACACGATCCGCTCATTTACACGCCGCGTCTCCAAAGTTCGCGCTCTACCCAGGGTGGTACGCGAACCGTACAGCCAATCAGATCGATAAAAATCTTCCGAAAACCCCAAACCACCCTCGCAAACATCCATCATTCACCCCCGTTCCACTGAAATCCCCGGAACCATCGATCTCAACCCCGCACCGACACCGAAGGAAATTTCAATATTCTCCGCAAGCGTGTCAACAGACGCTAGAATATCGATTCCCAAATTTCACCCTCGAATTCAAAAGAGCCCCAAAATATGAGATACCTACTCCCCAAAAGTAGATAGCACACTGTCGCCCTGGGGTTAGCGAACCCACCCCTCAAGAAACCATGCACGGCGATAAGGAAAGCTAGAGATGAGAAACCGAGTAGACAATGAAATAAAAAGAGAGAGAGCATCGTCAAGGGGGAGGGCGGCAGAGGGGGAGGAAAGAACTCCGCGGGGGTGTACGCGACAGGAAGAATAATGCCCCGGAGGGGGGTTCCCTTGACTGATTACGATTACGCGTAGCGCGAACAGCGCAGGGGACATCTCTTCTGCGCCTCGGTGTTGGTCAGTTGGGACGCAGCACGGTGGCTGTTTCTCTTTTATTCCGCGTGCGTGTGTCGTATGAACGGGCCAACGACAGAGAGCGAATACCAGACGTCGTCGGGGCCTCCGCGGTGCGAACGTAGAGACATCCGATGACCGTATGCAAATCGCATCCTTGACTCGGCGAATGCAAGTACATAACACGGACGTGTACACTCCGTTAGGCGTTGGTGTATATACCTGCGTCAACGGGCCAATGACCGGCGCCGCTCTCCACTCTCTCTCTCTCTCTATATATTTCTCTTTCTCTCTCTCCCTCTCATCTCCTCTCCTCTCTCGCGCATTCTGTGTCCTCTATCCGCCAGTTCGTCTCGCGATAACACTGTCTTCCTCGGCCTCTCTTTTTCTGCCTCTTTCTCTCTTTCTCTCTCTCTCTCTCTGCGGGTTTGTTCGCGTGTGTGCGATGGTCGAGGGGCTCGAAACGAGGAATGGAAACTTTCTCCCTCGTTCGTGATATATACCGCGTGGCCGTGTAGTTCCTCTCCTAAAACCTCGAGAGGTTCTTTGGTCGAACGGCCGAGATACGGCCGCCACTCGTTTCCACGAGGATACTTCTCGCGGCTTTTATGCGCCGTAAACTTGGCGACGGATTAGCAGTCGAGGATTCGGGATCCCCGCGTTTCCTGCATGGGATTTCCTTCATCATTCTCTGGAGGGATAAGCGGGATCTTGGTAGGCTTCTGGGGGGGAATAGAGTGTGTCCCTTGCTGGTGGGATCTGTTGAGATGTGTTCCGATCATCTGCCTAGGTACATACCTGTTTGCGACGATTGATATTCGTAGGGTTGGTCCTAAGTGGCGTCGGATCTCGAAGGGTGAGGATACAGATGTGCTTTTGGAGTGTTTGAACTGTTGATTTAAGTGTCACGGAGAGTGGAGTTCGTTTAGTGTGGATTTGAATGTGGAAGATCGAGCGGGGCACTGTGAAGTAGAAATACCATCGATGCGGTATCGACGCGGCGAGGTAGTAAATTCTGTGGAGGAGCAATAACTCGAGGAGTTTCACACTTTTGTGACACATTCGGCATAGTCGAACCGCCAATCGTCGTAGCCAACTACGCCAGAGTCTGTGGAACCTGTACGGGTGTAGTTCGCCTATTATACCTGCACTTCGTAAAGACACGTGTGTTGCCGTATAATATGTACGTGTATATATATTTTATATATATACAAAATATGGTTGCCCGCGAGTGTTGCAGTGGCTTCTTTGTTATCGCTGTTGTTGCCGTCCCAGTTTCCTCGGTCCGATACACGCAGCGTGCGTTTCAATGCGGCGCACAATGCTGTCGCTTCGAAACAATGACACGATTTGTTCGCCGATACCCCGTCGCCATTAAACCCGATTAGTTGGAGCTTTTTTTGCCAGCTGGGTTTCATAACTGCCTTTGCAACGATATGCTTTCTGTTTTTACTGTCGAGGCACGACGGCCAGGCGGAAAGGGAGGCGACGTTCATTGCCGTCGCTGTTGGTCGACTGGTGGACCTTTTCGTTATTATTGGTGGGAATTTTAGGTTGCTTGAGTTCTCCACGGTGGATGGATTCTTTGGGGTTTGTAGAGTCTTTGGGTTCCCTTCGTTTGCGAGGGTTCTTGAGCTCCGCAAGTTACCTGTATCGCTCGAGGTTCTTTGGACCCTTTGAATATTCCTCCTTCAAGTTTTCTTAAGTTCACAAGTTGCCTATATCTGTTGGGGGTTTTTATATTCTCTAGGGACATTATTGCTTCAAGTGTTCTGAGCTCCCCAAGTTGCCTATATCACTCGGGGTTCCTCAGATCCTTTAGATATTACTCCTTCAAGTGTTCTGAGCTCCCCAAGTTGCCCATAGTCCTCTAGGTTCTCTAGACCCTCTAGATATGTCTCCTTCAAGTTTTCTGAGCTCCCCAAGTTGCCTATATATCTCTCGGGGTTCCTTAGATCCTTTGGATATTACTGCTTCAAGTGTTCTGAGCTCCCCAAGTTGCCCATAGCCCTCTAGGTTCTCTGGACCCTCTGGATATCTCTCCTTCAAGTTTTCTGAGCTCCCCAAGTTGCCTATATCACTCGGGGTTCCTCAGATCCTTTAGATATTACTCCTTCAAGTGTTCTGAGCTCCCCAAGTTGCCCATAGTCCTCTAGGTTCTCTAGACCCTCTAGATATGTCTCCTTCAAGTTTTCTGAGCTCCCCAAGTTGCCTATATATCTCTCGGGGTTCCTTAGATCCTTTGGATATTACTGCTTCAAGTGTTCTGAGCTCCCCAAGTTGCCTATATCACCCGAGATTCCTCAGATCCTTTGGATATTACTCCTTGAAGTGTTCTGAGCTCCCCAAGTTGCCCACATTCCTCTAGGTTATCTAGACCCTCTAGATATCTCTACTTTCAAGTTTCCTGAGCTCCCCAAGTTGCCTATATCACTCGGGGTTCCTCAGATCCTTTGGATATTACTCCTTCAAGTGTTCTGAGCTCCCCAAGTTGCCCATATTCCTCTACCCTCTCTAAACCCTCTAGATATCTCTCCTTCAAGTTTTCTGAGCTCCCCAAGTTGCCCGTATTCCTCCAGACTCTCTGGATCCTCCGGGTTTCCCTCAGTCTCCCAGTTTCCCAAGTTCCCCAGGTGCTCCCAGTTCCCCAGGTTCTCCAGGTTCATCTAATCGCGTTGAAATCCCCTCCTCGCCATTCTCGATCCCCAAAATCTCCAGCTCCCGCGCGAAGCTGGTGCACAGGGATGCAGGATCGCGGGAAAAGCAAGCGTGGCCTCTCGAGCAGGCGATACACCGCATAACACGTCTCCGACATCGGGCTCTGAGGCTATTTCTGTACGGGCGCGAGGCGGTCTCCGGCATGTAAGAGCCTCTATATAGATATATAGACAGCGTAGCGGCAGCCAAGTGTCTCGTTTGCCCGAAAGAACTGCAGATTCGTCCGCGTACCCGACTGAGAAAATCGGGAAAAACTTCCTTTGACACGAGTCGTTGCTTCGATCGACCCCTCCTCACGCACCAGTCCTGCTTCTCACTGGACAAATGCTCCAGATCCTCCTTCCACCATCCTCTGACAAAGTGTCCCTCCTCGCGCAGATGTATACACACCCCTCTTCAGTCTTCATCTGTCTCAATCCCAACACAGTGTCCCAGGATTGACTCGGCCTCTTCTACAATACCCGAGGATTCCCCCAAGAAGAAGCTATTCCGTGTAACAGAACTTGTAGATGTCACTTTCCCCTGCACCAAATCCTGCAATAACCTCGCCCCAATGTCGAGTCTCTTCAAGCAACAAGAACCATTCCGTCTCAAAGTCTGCCTCAACCATCCGACTGAAGCTTCTCGCTAAAGAACTACATACAGCATACTTCAAACAGGTTCGCCCAATTCCACCGAGCGTCCACACGAGTGTCGGGAGACCCGCCACGCTGGGCCTCTCTCCGGGCCCACCGCAGTGCGCGCAAAAATGCCAGCCTTCCCGCGGCAGAGATCACAGTCGCTCCAGAATTTACTCCGCGTACCCGAGTGGCACAAAGTCCTCTCCACTTCGCCGTCGCTATATTTTCTCCGGAAAGTCGGTCCACGGCAGAGATGGGCTCCCCGAAAACCGTGGATCCACAAATCGTGGCCGTTACGAGCCTCCAGCGCTAATAGTTGGCGCGAGCCGCCTTGCGTCACCGTGGAAAAGGCGTTCCGCGATTTCCCCAGGACCGCGCAGCTGCCTGTCCACGCGGGCATCAGACTGCTGGAAGAAGCACCAGGGAACCGAGCGCTCTGATCGTTTTCGCGTCGCGACGGACATCTTTGCTGCCCCAAAAGCGGCGGCCCAGCTGGAGGCGATAAACGTTCCCGCTGACACGATTATTGCAACGACGGGCGACTGCTGAAACTTCGGTCGGATGGTGTGCCACGGGGCTTTGGGCCCTGCCGCGGGGGATCGTAAAACGTTTGTTTACGAGGTCGAAGACGGAATGCAGGCTCGTCAGGCCCGGCGGGGCTCCGACAGTGGCTAGAGCCGAAAGATTCATTCCCGTCGGGCGTGATGCGACGAGTAATCGATCGGAGGGGGGAGCAATAAAGCCGATAATTCCACGGCGAGCCGTCTGAGACGAGCTCGCTTCTTATTCGCGCCGCGAAATTCGTTTTCGAGACGCCTAATCCGGCTTCAGGTGGAGGACCGCGGGAGAGGATCATTGTTCTGTTGCGGAGTGGGTTTTCATTGGTGGGAGTCTTTACTTCTTGGGTAGATTGCGCTCGCTGCACCTAATATCTGACGAGTAAGGGCGGCGGGGTGAGATGGAGCGAGTACCTACTTGGTTGTAATTAGGAAGGGTTCTGCGAAATGAAGTATGAAATGTCTCGAGGGGTATTAGTATCGCGGTATTTAAATATTCCATTCTAATTGCAGCTTTATTAGAATACTCGAATCACAAATGGGAGAAATTTTATTTAAATAAAATTTCGCATAGCAAATAAAAGTTAAAAAAAAAAAAAAATTATTTGTCATTCGTTCTTTAACCCGAGCTACCTTGATTCAACACATGACGAATAATTTTTTAACTTTTATTCAAATAAAAATTTTCCCATCTCTAACTCGAATACTCAAAATCTGCAAATCACGAAAATCAGAAAATATAAAATTAAGTGATGAATAAAATTGGGTGTGAATATTCTTCTCTAGCTAGAAGAACATTTTCCGTTGAACACAACTAGGGAACAGTCGATTAAAATAGCGACTTCTCTCAACGAACGAATAATTATTTAGTACAGTACTTTGATAAATTAAGCTCGAAGTGTTCCACCTCGGCGTCCATGGATCTCAAACCAAAGACCCCTAGATTTTTATGCTTCAAAATTGTTCTAAATAAAAATAATCAATTACAGTTGATTAACGAGGCGTTTAAGAAGCAAGAGATTTTTTACGAATCTTCTTGAATGAGGATGATCGACGTGGCTCGAAACGAAGGCGCGGTGCGCTCCGAGAGGAATTTTCATCGGAGTTATCGCGCGCGCCCGCTCGACTTATCGCCGGTTAAAATTCTGCACACAAGGCCACGCCTTGCCGTGATGTGGGACGAAAAACGTGCGCGAAAAATCGAAATAACTTGGGAGCCGTGTTGCAATTTTATCGGGCTGTAACGCGCGAAATGTCCCGCTCCATCAGATAGGTCTGTAACGTTGCTGCGTATAGATAAAGGGTGCCGTTTGCACCTTTGCGCTTAAGTGCAACGATCCACTTTTCGACAGTTGAAAGACTGACTTTGTTCGCGAATGTAACAGGATCGTGTAGTTGAAGAGTAGAATGGGGGATTAGAAAATGCTGGTGGAATAATTTATTTTGAAGTAGGTACATCGAATTTCGCGAGTCTTCTTATGGTAATACTCTCCTGGAATGCAAGGCGCTGGTAAACTTCGGAACTTCCTGCCATTTTTATTTCCTCTGGAACGTCGAACGTTTCCTACGTTACAGCCCAATATTTTAAGTTCCTAACTCAGGCCTGCGGGGGCGTTCGTAGGAAGGAAGTTTGCCGTGCATCGCTGATTTGCATTTATTCAGCTCTCGGTTTAAATTCGTTGCTGTCTACTTTCGGCTCAATCGTTGGCTACTATTTTTGGGATTCCGAGTTCCCACATAGTCGTTTTCTTCGGGAGCGATGAATTTCGAAAAATTTTGTTGCTAGAGCTTAAAGTGTCTTCAAAATTATCTACAACTTCTCTAATCGGAGATAGAAGAAAGGGCCATTATTAAAAAAATTATTTTTCATAATCCATTCCTTGTTCCTCGAAGACTAATAAATGTTCGTCACTGGTAAACATTCTTTTCCCTCGTATCTGGAGTTTTCGCGAGGCTGAGTCTCGCGAACGTTCCTCCGATCTTCTCGGCATGGACGACGTCGGCGACGAGCTCCGCTGGCAGAACGATCTCGGCGCAGTCGACGAAGGGGCGAAAGACCCCGGCCGAAGGGGAAAGTGATAGAATTTAATGCCCACGGCGCGCCGTTTGATAAGATGGGCAATATATGTACAATCACGGTGGTTATCGAGTCGTTACCACCGAGTCGCACTGACCTTTAAGCACGGGGGTCAATTCTGGCTGTTCCTCTCGGGGCCGTGTCACGTACGAACATCGTTATTTTCTCATAAACGCGGGGCAATTGTCGCGCCTGCCTCAATTCCGCCACACTTTCGCCCTGTCGCGATTTCCATTCGACCATGTCGCTGCGACACTTCCAACCGAGTACCTACCTTCGCTTTTAGGATCTTCTGCGATTTTATTTCAACGATTTCTCGCGTGGAAAAATTGCACTGATTCACTTGGAATTAAAAAAATTGCACTGATTCACTTGAAATTAAAAAAATTGCACTGATTCACTTGGAATTAAAAAAATTGCACTGATTCACTTGGAATTAAAAAAATTGCACTGATTCACTTGGAATTAAAAAAATTGCACTGATTTACTTGGAATTAAAAAAATTGCACTGATTCACTTGGAATTAAAAAAATTGCACTGATTCACTTGGATTTGAAAAAGTTGCACTGATTCACTTGGAATTAAAAAAATTCCACTGATTCACTTGGAATTAAAAAAATTGCACTGATTCACTTGGAATTAAAAAAATTGCACTGATTCACTTGGAATTAAAAAAATTGCACTGATTCACTTGGAATTAAAAAAATTGCACTGATTCACTTGGATTTGAAAAAGTTGCACTGATTCACTTGGAATTAAAAAAATTGCACTGATTCACTTGGAATTAAAAAAATTGCACTGATTCGCTTGGAATTAAAAAAATTGCTCTGATTCACTTGGAATTAAAAAAATTGCACTGATTCACTTGGAATTAAAAAAATTGCACTGATTCACTTGGAATTAAAAAAATTGCACTGATTCACTTGGAATTAAAAAAATTGCACTGATTCACTTGGAATTAAAAAACTATGAAAATGACACTAGAGCTTCACACAAGTTTGCTTCTAATAATTAAGGGATGATTTTAAAATTCATCGAAGCTTCCTCGTTTGGTCTTTGCTAGGCATACAATATCGAAATTCAGTGGAGCTTTTCGATTTCCTTAGCAGATTTAATTGTAAACTCTCCTCTGTTATCTTCCTAATTTTCCATTCACCCGAGACGATTATAAAGACGAGATATTAGTTTTTTCTTGTACCAACAGTGTTGAAATGCAAGGAAGGCAGTGCAACGCGGCGACGATTTCTCCGACGCGCAACGAAGGCTCTCCTGTATTTTCGAGCGAGATAAGGGCCAACCGCGAGAGACTTATCTGTCGAAACCGTCCTCATTCCATTTCACCAGCCACGTTCGATAGACGCCGTACAGGCTAATCATCTGGGCGGGCAATAAAATATATATTATTCGAGGGCGACGGAGGAGCCTCGGGGCCCGTTAATGTGACGGAATGTGCGCCGTAAACGCGTACACCGATCCACGGGCGGGCGCGTGCGTGTGTGGTCGCACGAGTACCGTCGAAAGTGAGAGTTTCCACGAGATACGCTTGCACACACCGAAAGAAAAGCCAGCGTATCGACCTGCACCTATTAGACACACGTTTGCACGTGTCTCTGTGCCGTGGCTATGCACGTAAGACGGTGCACGGGACATGTGGGTAGCGATGGCTTCGAGACACTTTCATTTGCACCAAAATCGATGCCGGCAACTTCGAATTATTCGAGGTACAATAGTCGACTAGAAGTACTTAGAAATATTGGAGAATTTTCGAACTTTTAATCCCCTCGTTATTAATCCGTGTTATATATCTTCTATTTTACGTGGAAAGATAAATAGATTAGAAATCGCGACTGACTTTTTTAAGGTGCTCGAAGTAAGTGATACGAGTTGGAGATTTTTTCTGATTTGTTCGGAAGTCGAGTAGTTTGAGAGACACCAGCGCCCATCGCTACATGTGGGTGCAACCGTTCAAGCAGCGTCCAGGAGGATGCATCGGTGGAGTTTCGCCGGCTGGAATGCCCGGTGCAACTTTATCGCAGCTGATCGCGTATCAGATTCGATCCGACGTGGGAGTTAGCGGTATGCTAGTGGCTGTTACCGCTGTCCTAGTAACGCTAGACCTGTCGTTGTCACTTTTCGTCGCGCTCGTTGCATTCGGGGAACGTTGGCAGTTTCGTTTTCGCGCGTCCAACTTTTGCAACTTCGCACGGTCGCCTGGCTCGTTAATGGAAAATTATCTAAAAAATCGAGAACTCTTAAAGGCAGATAGAGAAGATAAAAAAAAATTGTCTTCCTTTCATAGACAATTGGAGAAGTGGTCTTCTGTTTTTGAAGAATAAGCTCCGATAGAATTAACTCCAGATGGAGAAACTTTCTCGAGGAGTGCCCCTCGGAGCATTTAAGTCTCGATTCGGTAGGTCAGCGTTTCCCTGGTCGACAGAGTTCAAGAAACGCGCTCAGAGGTCCACGAAAAGATCCATTATCGGTCCTCGATATATCCCATTCCGCGTTGCGACGAACGGTGGTGGCGCGCGAGGGGGAAGGGTGGCCTGGGGAGGGGGGTTTAAGGGGTCTCTCGCCCGTGCTCAGACATTGCACTCGCCGAATGCACTCCCGTTCGGCTGCACCGAGCGTTGCGCTCGCGTGAAAGATGGTGAAAGAAGAAGGAAAGGAACGAGAGTAGCCGCGTCGAGAGGCGAACGGAACGAGGGAGGGGGGGGGGTGGGAGCGAGCCGTCGAGGGAGGAGGGAGGGGGAGGGGAAGGAGGCCAAAAGGAAAGGACGAGGGACAGGAAGAGACGGAACCAGAGATACCACGGGGACAGGGAATAAGAGGAAACGCGGCGTGCGCATTAGAAGGAGAGCCGAATCTCCGAAAGAAGGGGAAAAAGAAGGGATATATAGTTAAAAGGATTGTTTTAGACCGAACCGGTGCGCCGATAACATTTGCTTTTAAAAAAATTTCTTTCGGTCGAAATTCTGAATCATTTTAGTTAAAAGGACGTATAGACAGATCCACAGAGTGATCCTGAACCTTATCGACACCACTGTCTCCTCCGCAACTCGCACCGCTCTTCACTTTCATTCCTCAGGTTACCTAATTCAATTAAACCCGTCGATACATTTCCACTAAATTCAATAAGCCGGGATCCTCTCCCTCTGTTTCACCATTTCCGTCTCTTCGATCATCCGCTCTGCCCCCGCCGCACGGTCCTCCGAGTATCTGTTCCGATACTGTTCGGCCGGACGATTCAAGAACACCCTGTATGCCGGAGCGCGAAAGCGAGCGAGGCGGAGAGAGAAGGAAGAGGCACGAAAAGTTAGCGAGAGACGGCTAGAGCGCGGCGAGGGAGGGGAAGATCGTGGGAGGGGATCGCGGCGGGCAGGTGGAGGGGGGACGAGTCGAGGGATCGTTGAACTCGGCAGTGATCGCGGTCTGTGCTGAATGCGCGGCTGCGTGAATGTGCGCCGCGCCGCGTGAAAGTGCATCGGTGTGCGCGCGCTCGCCGGCCGGCCTCTGGCTGTGTGCACGCGCGTTGCACCGCTCCGCGGCGCTCGTTCACCGCCGCGCGGCGGGGAGGGGGGTGGGAGAGAGACGGGGAAACGGAGGGAGAGAGTGAGCGGGAGCGAGAGGGCAGGATAAGGCCAGGCCAGTCAGTAACGATGTCATTAGTTTAGTCAGTCAGCGAGTCAACAGCTACGCCGTTTCGCGGCCGTTTCGTGTGGGCCCCTGCGGTCCCCCGGGCTTTTCTCGCTGCCCCCCACCACGCCCGACCGGGCCCCCCCCCCCCCCTCCGCTCGCCGGCCCGCCCGTTCCGGCGAGCCCGTGGACCGCGCGAATCCCTCGAAAATCGTGACGTGCATTGTCACTCGAGGCGGGTTTCACTCGCCGTCTCCTCGCTGCGGGGAAAAAAAGAAACCCTCTCCTCTGCCGCGCGTACCGTTGCAACGAGCCGCTGCACCGGCGCGCACGCCATTTCGCGTTACGCGGAGGCTGAAAATTGCTCGCCGCACCGGGACCGAAGGGGGCCCAAGGCATTCGGAGGTTCGACGGCGGCTCTCGATGCGACTGATGTCTTCGGAGCTAGGGTTGCCAGGGAATAGTTGGCTCGGGGGTGGCGGTTCTCTGGGATATTCGTCTCGTGCAGGGAACATGTCATAGAGCCTTCGTATTGGGGCCCGTAGGAGAGCGAAGAATCATGTCTATAGAGAGTTCGCGTAGCCTCGGGAGGTTCTCGCGCGCGATAGATATCGAAATAATGGAGTTAGAGCGGCACAGAGGCGTTACGTTCATCACCAATTAAAGCTGAGTCGCCGCGGTTAACCCCGCGGCGCAATTCCTTAATCGGCCACGTTTTCGCAAATGGGACACATGGTGCTTTCGCGGCTGCAGTTCGTACGTTGCGTCGCGGTCGATCCCCTGGCGGGGCACCAGCGCAACCCCGCCCATGCTCCTGGTTTCGAGCAACCCTTGTCTGACACCAACGAAGTAGTACTCCGTGAAATCCTTGTCGAATCACTGGGTCAACCTACCCTATTCCTCGGTAAACCATTCATTCAAACCTACTCGAACCTGTCTCAAAACTCCCATCACTCGATCCAACACACACAAAACACCTCCTCAAAACCCACCACCCCCGGTCATCTCTACCAACGAGATTCACAGACATCCAAGCACGAGCGAGTTACCAGGCGTTCATAATCCTCTTCTCCTCGGTCTTCGTTCGGTTCAAGCGACACGTTAAAAATAATTGTTCCGCCACGCAGGAACGTTGGCCAAGCCGGGCCGAGTGTTGCCCGACGAGAGCCGGGCGGATGAAATAATTCGATTCGAAGGTTAATATATCGATCGTGGCCCGCGAAGCTGGAAAGAGAAGAGCGCGGCGGGAGGCGCGGGGAAAGGGGGCGGCGAAAAAGGAGGCACGAGAGAGAAGTATAGGTGCACGACCTGTCCCCGTGTCTCGAACTTCATCCTCGCAGCCGGTCACAGTTTCCCAACCCTGCTTTTCGCGGCCCTCCCTCTCCCCTCTCTCTCTCTCTCTCTCGCTCTCCCTCTCGTCTCCCATCTCCCTCTCTGTTCCTCCGTAATAATAATAACCGGGCGAGGAACACAATCCCCGCGAACACACGATCCCGCGTTGTGCAATGCTGCAACTGCAGCTCGCGCTGCACCGCCACCGCCGCCCGAACGGACGGACGGCGTTGCACTCGTGTGTAGGTGCGAACCGCCGCGGCAGTGTGAGTGTTTTATACGCGGGTCAATGACTCGGCGAGCGCATAGTTTGCGCATGCGCTCCGGTGTGTGTGTGTGTGTGTGTGCACGCGAGCGCGCACGCCACCGGCCGCCACTTGCACGCGCGCCACTGTGTGCGAGCGCCGCGCTCCTCGCATTAAATATGTTAATGTATGGTGGCTCTGACTCAATAGTACGGCCAATATTCCATTGGCGTATCGACCAGGCCGATATGCCCGCGTATTTTTGCCACTGGGGACCGCCGACTGCCCCATTCCACTCGCCCCTTCCCCCGCCCACAAGGTGCATCTGCAAAAATCACGGGCCACGGACCCGGAGCTGCAGGCAGCCGGTGCACCTGGGCAAGGGAAATCGAGGTCTCTCGGCGCTCACCCACCGTGGGTGTTGGTATCGGACGTTGGGTTTATTGGGAGGTCAAGGGGCGAGGATCTGGGGCTTTGGGGGATTTTTAAGGGGGTTGAGAAAGTTTGGGGATTAGAAGCGTGGCTTGAGATGAGTGTTGGGGTTGGTGGTGTTTAGAATCCGAGGGATTTCAAGCTTGAAAAATTATGGTTCAGCATTGATTAGAGTGGTGCGTGGGAGTTGAAGCTTTAAAGTATTGATTTGATATTGTCAGCCGGTGTTTTAATTTGAGATCGATGGAATAGCGATAGTAGTGTTCAGAATCCGAGAGATTTCAGGCTTCAAACGTGAATAAAAATTTTAATTCAGCATTGATTAGAACAATGCGTGGGAGTTGAAGCTTTAAGGTATTGATTTGATATTGTCAGCCGGTGTTTTAATTTGAGATCGATGGAATAGCGATAGTAGTGTTCAGAATCCGAGAGATTTCAGGCTTCAAACGTGAATAAAAATTTTAATTCAGCATTGATTAAAACAATGCGTGGGAGTTGAAGCTTTAAAGTATTGATTTGATATTGTCAGCCGGTGTTGTAATTTGAGATCCACGGAATAGCGATAGTAGTATTTAGAATCCGAATGATTTCAGGCTTGAAACGTGAATAAAAATTTTAATTCAGAATTGATTAAAACAATGAGTGGGAGTTGAAGCTTTAAGGTGTTGATATTGTCAGCCGGTGTTGTAGTTTGAGATCGATTGGGTGGCGACGGTAGTGTTTAGACTCCGAGGGATTTCAAGCTCGAAAACTGAACGAACTCTGTTTCATCGGCGATTAAACAAGAGCGTGGGTGTTGGGTCCCAATTTAAGGCGCCGATATTATCAAACGCTGTTAACATTAGACTCGAGATGAAGAAGCCTCGGTTTAACAGACACGCCCGATCTAACAAGATATTTTCGCGCAATTAGCGCGCGACTCGTCCCGCGAGCGATACCGTTAGACGGAGAAGCGCAGCGGCGTTCGTGGCCGTATGGAAAATCGATGGCGTTTCTTTCCAAGAGGCTTTCCTCCCATCCGTTTCCCCCGTGGCATTAACGATACAAGGTGGAAGGCGTCAGCCCCTCGAGGCACACGCGATGCATATCGGAGCATCCGACTGCCGTGCGTACGCTGGCCTCTTATATCACGGCTCATTAACGTGGTTAATTAGTTTACTAGTACAACCGTAACGCGGCTGTACAACTCGATTCACGTCGCGGCACGATTCATTGGCAATTTACAGCGGACGGCTGTGAATAATAAAGCTCCGAGGTTCGCCGAATTCCTTTCGGCACCGACGGCGGCTCTTCTTCTCGCAACCGGAGCCTTCGCGATATCATTTCCCGTGGCGCGTAAAAATATCCCACCACAATCCCTCGGTTCCCGAGGATTCCAGTAGCCTAGATTCTGAAATCCCCGATCCCGCAGTGCCGACTCGGAGAAAGAGAAAACGCGTTCCCCGCGTTTCACGACGTGGACATTTTACGCGGGGACTTGACGGGGAACCTCGTTCGTCTTACACCCCCCAAGCGTCGCGTTGCGCAATGTGTGTACAATGTTCGGTGAAATTTGACGAGGTAACAGTAATGCCCCGTCGTGACTGTTAGACGGAAGAACGTGTCGCGTAGGCCGACATGTTATGGAGGTCAATCACCTTTCTTGGAATATTCGAGCGGGGGGTATCATTAGACGGCGCGGCTGCCGGGCGAGGCGCGATAATCTCCAAAGGCAACAACTATAAACAGCAATCTTCACCGTGGCCGGCAATTTTGCTGAAAGTAGGCTCTGGAACTGTAGCAACAACCGCGAGATCGGCGTCGATAACGCCGCAGCTGATCTCACCTAGACCCAATTCAAATCTAATCCAGGCCTAGCCTAGACTGAATCGGAACCTAATCTAGAGATAAGGGGAACCTAACGCCTGCTTAACCCAGTGCAGAGGCGAACACCCAGAAATCCCCTTTCAAGTCGATTCGATGCTTTCCCGAACGCGTAGCTAACGGGGCGGGAATCACCCCGGCGCGAAAGCACGCCCGCGCCAGCGGATCCGTTAATCGGGACCCAATCTGGAGATAACTGGTTACTTAACCCCAGTCAAACCTATATCAAACTTCAAAACAGGAGATCAGAGTTGAATGGATGGTAAACCCTCGATAAGCACCGTGGATTAGTGGTGGAGAACTGTCGATGGTATTTACGATAGTTATCGATGGTTCTCACTATCGAAATTTTTAATAATATTAGAAATTAAATTTGGGATTCTTAATTTCAGTTGTTATTATTTTTTAATTGACTCACCTGCGATTTTCAGTAGTGGTGGAGAACTATTGATGGTATTTACGATAGTTATCGATGGTTCTCACTATCGAAATTTTTAATAATATTAGAAATTAAATTTGGGATTCTTAATTTCAGTTGTTATTATTTTTTAATTGACTCACCTGCGATTTTCAGTAGTGGTGGAGAACTATCGATGGTACTTACGATAGTTATCGATGCTTCTCACTGTCGAAATTTGTAATAATATTTCAAATTAAATTTGGGATTCTGAATTTCAGTTGTTATTATTTTTTAATTGACTAACCTACGATGAATAATATTAAAAATTAAATTTGGGATTCTGAATTTCAGCTGTTATTATTTTTCAATTGACTAACCTACGATTAATAATATTAGAAATTAAATTTGGGATTCTGAATTTCAGCTGTTATTATTTTTCAATTGACTAACCTACGATTTTCAATACCGATAATTATCGATAGTGAGAACCATCGATAACTATCGTAAGTAACCATCGATAGTTCTCCACCACTACCGTAGATTGTGTCACTGTGCGAAGATTGAGCTACCAGCTGCGTAATAATAATAATAATAATAAATCGTCTTTATTTATCACACTTACAGAAAAAAAAAAAACTTATATGATAAATAGGCGAGGTTCAGCATATATGCCGTTTTGCAACCTAACCCAAAAATCCTCCGCCCCCCCGAAATCCTCTGAAAATATCGTCGCATCGGTGCGTTACCATCGACGGTGGTAAAAACCGTGGACGGACTCGGAAGCTGTGTAAATCGGATCGAAAGTAAACGGTCGATCGCGATCGATTCGTCTTGCCCCGGTGTTCCGTGCCTGTGGGCAAAAATCAAGATCGAAAGAACGCGTCGACCGCTATGCTGTCTGTCAGAGAGGGAGAGCGGGGCCGGGAGAAAGAGAACAGAAGCTTAACGTAATCCCTGTCCGACTGGTATGTGTGTGTATGCCTAACGATATGAACGCTCCTAACAAAACCTGCTGGGGAAGGTCAGTGACCCCTTCGAACACTTCAAGGCACCGTCTAATGACTGGAATCACCGCGATGGGATCAATTACGCGGCTCGAGCGCAATTAAATCGCGAACGGGGAGCCGGTGAAACGATTCCGCCCACTCTGTCCACTGCTCGTAATGTTCGGGGGAAAAGAGGAGCCAGAAACCACCGATGAAGAAATTCGCAAATCAGCGCTGGCTTGCAATTAATACTTGCTGGCGTCCTTAAATTACGTAAGGATTTTTTGGGGCCGACGGGGTCGCGAATTTCTTACATTTTTTTACAAAGGGTAGAGAGGGAGTCAGGTAGCGGCTTACGTAATATTTTTTTAACCTAAGTTTCAGTGTGAGTAGACTAAAAAACTTTGAATTATATAAACCTTTGGAAGAATTTTATTAACTGCAAAAAATATTACGTGAGGAAGGAGGGAAGAGTAAGAGGTCGTTAAAATTATCCTTACGTAATTTAAGGACGGCCCCTAAGATCTCTAAAATGCTTAGAAAAATTTCAAAGTTTTCTGCAAATACTGCAGTAGTAGTTGAAAGAAAGTTTAAACTATGGACGATGGTAGAGATAAAACAGTTCCATTAGAAAGAATTACATCTTAAAATTTCTATTTCATATTTCGAGGGGTTGTAAAATAGACGAGTTTGAAACTCTTTTTTAACCAGCACCAGTCACTTTTCGCGCGAGCGATGCAGAATTGTTTGCCTGGATTGACGAGCCCAGCGAGCCGCGTCCCCTCGGTTTTCGCGGTGCAGCGCGAAGAGCTTTCTTTGCAGAAAGTGCGCAGGCTGCACAATGTCTCGAGAGTGAGAGCGTGTGGCGTCGCCGCCGTCTCGTTCGAGTGTTAATACTAATTTCACTAAGTATCCGGCGCCTAATGAAATGAACGTTGCCGCTCCAACTTCGCCGCGGCGGGTCACTGACCCACCCGTTAGAGTTTAGAGCGTAACCGGCGGTGTCGTTGTGCCCCGCTGCTTCAATAGTCGTTGCCGTGCTGGGCAAGCAGCCGCGACACTTGCATTGTTCCGCGGCCTGGCTCTGTCGAGTTGAATTTCAGAATTAAGCGAAACGCGTAACGGACTTCTTTCCAGAGGGTGGCTAGAGGCCAAGGAAGTCTCCATTTCGTTATCAAGTGATACCTTCCGAGAAGAGGCTTCATAATTCTCCAAGTTTTCACTTTTAAGTAGCTCTAATAAATGATAATTCTCGTGTTTTGGTGCAGAAAGCCGCGAGCCTCGTTATCTGTTATTAATCTCGAATTTCTTTGGCTGGAAAGAATTTCGACGCGTCGTTCGTCCGCTGGCACAGGGTATGAGGGTATGTTGATACGAGTTCTCATCGATTGCACCGCGTATTTATAGACCGTTGATAATGGGTATCAGAGACAGAAGGAATAGGACTCGATAGGAGTTCACGAAACGAGCGTGTTTAATGTACGAACTTATGCGGCAGGTCAGCGACCTCGACGGCCCCTCAGAAGCCCGTTCTCCTGTCTAATGGTCACGCTACGAATGTTAGTCATACGAACGGCTTCCATTTAATTTCTTCCCCGCGGTTATTGCGTGCGAACGTGCCGCTCGCAGCCGTTTTCTTTGGACCGGTACCCGAACAGCCGTGAACGTGGGCGCACTTGCGACAACTTCGTGGGCAGCGAACGAAGAATTCGGCGGTTGGAAGCTTCCTCCCTTAATCACCTGCTCGCTTCACGCCGATATCCCTAGCAAATTTAATTTCCACATATGTCAAACAAAATTTCTATCAAAAAGGAACAGTACCAAAATTTCTATCAAAAAGGAACAGTACCAAAATTTCTATCAAAAAGGAACAGTACCAAAATTTCCATTAACAATCGTACCAAAATTTCCATTAACAATCGTACCAAAATTTCCATTAACAATCGTACAAAAATTTCCATTAACAATCTCTAACCTAAGTTCCACAAATCATTCTAATCTATCTTTTAATAATTAAACGTTGAAATAAAGTCCAGTTCCTCAAAGGAACCAAACCACCCCCGTTCCAAGTCTCCCAGAATTCCACCCCTTACAGTGAAAGCAAAAGATTTCCAACCCCTAATCTTGTACCCTTCGCTGTCCAGCGAGTGACTCGTTGTAAGGGTGGTTCGGGGCCAGTTTAAAGGGCGGAAAGTCGCGGGGTGGATCGCGTGCACGTGTGAAAGCTTGTCGCCGAGGCTCGCGCGAGCACACGCGAACCGGCACAGACGCGACGCCAGCACGTCTCTGTGTACGTGCGTCGCAGCGACATCGATCGGAGAACTACTTTCACCAAGGGTGAATGCCTTTCGACTTTATTCTCGCCTTTATCCGCCTTCGCGGGCCTTCAAAGACCAGAGAAAGATACACGGGGGTGGGAGGGAGGAGGGGAGGGGGGGGGATTTGTGTAGAGAGTAGGTACACGTCACACCGCGGCTCTCTTGATTCCCCGTGTCTTAGAGAGCAAGCAGCGAAACCTGTTGCTCTTTAATGGCTCGAACTCGGTCATTGAACGTGCGCTGATTTTTCTACGCCACCGGAGATATTGGATTAGCGGGGCTGACAAAAGTCCCCGCACTCGGCCTGATTACGATTTCTGGCTGGCCAGCGAAATGGGCCACGAGTTATTGCAGCTGGCTCGATCTATTTATTACCGATACGGAATACCGGCCGGCCGGCTCGCGGGTAATTAGCTCTCCGCTGGTGTTCCGCCACCCTGGGAGATTCTCATTCGAATCGGGCGAACCTTTGACCACGAAATTAAATTTTTTTTTAAAGGAGCTACTCTAGCATGTGTTGTCTGGCAAGTATTATTCTCGGAGGAACTGCATCTTGAAGTAGGCAATTAAAACTGTCCAAGACACTTCGCCCGAGAATAATAGAGTATAGCGCAGAGGTCGCTCGTTTGCATTTCTTTTTTATTTTCGCGCGACGAATTTCTGTTCCATTTTTTTTGGCGACTTGCTTCGGGAAGTTTCTTTCCTTGGCGAGTGGGGTGATTTGCTAGGGAAATTGAGAACAGTGGTCGGATTCTGTTTCATTTAAACGTCGCAGGAATATCGCAGAGGTTTGAATATTCTAGTTAAATGTTGATTGATGGATAGTCCTGTCGCATTGGACGTCAGAAGAGGAGTACGTGAGTAGTGGCTCGCTAGGCTAACGGGTCCTCGATGGTTCTTGCGTCGACCTTCGGTGTCATAGTCGGAAGCAGCGGTATAGTTGTCAGAAAGAGAATAGCCGTATCCCGTTTCGCCTGGGGGCCCCGTTTCCCTCCAACCTTCGCCTAGGTCGCTGGTATTCAAACGCATCCTTTCTCTGGGTCTATGACCTACGATAGTCCATTAGACTAAAAATTAGACGATAAGTCCCAAACTAAGTCCCAAAAACGGGCCCAAATTCCGTCTGACAAAATCGATACTATTTATTTAGACCACCATAAATGAAATTCCTCTAAGAGACGAGGCCCGCCTGGAAATTCCGCAGAAGCGTGATAGCAGGGGCCTTATGCCCACCCGATTCCCCAAAGCTCTCCTCGCAAGGCAACCCGATCGCAGACAGGCCCCGTGACAATGCAGAACGCTCGTCAGCGAGATCGGCTCGCCGGCCACGGGGCCCGTTTTTTTCCCCTCTCCCGTTACGTAAACCGACGGAAGAAAACGGTCTTCTGCGTGGTCGACTTTTTCGCCGCGAAACCCCGTTGCATCCGGAGTTTCACCCGCGCCGCGCGCAAAAAAAGGCGACGATCAGGTTCGATCGATCGTGAGCCGGCGGACGCGGACGGTGGCGCGGCGGAGCGCCTGGGCCCCGTTTGGCGGGCAACAGCTATGACGACGATGATCTACGAGCGTTTCGCTGGATGGGCCAGCGGCAACGGGCCCCGAACGGCATGGGAGGGGAGGGGGGTGAAGGAGTGGGGTGCAGGCGAGAGGCACGTGGCGAAAAGAGAGGCGCCTACGACCGTTCGGATTAGTTCGAGAGAGTCCTTGACTTTTGGAATGCGGACCACTGGGGTCCAGGTACATCCAGGTAGTCCCCTGTGCCCGTGGGTCCCTTCTGTGCACGCGTGCACGTGCACTCGCGGGCAACGGAGTGTGCGTGGACCCACACACCTCCCCGTTATTCTCGGGCCGACAAACCGAGATAAAAGGACCTCGTGCTCCTTCGCCGTGTAACTCCGCTGCCGTTGCACCTGCTCGCTTCTCTTCGGGCTTAATTATTGCTGTACCAAGAGCGGAGGACAGCGAGGGGGCGCGCGCGTCGGGGGTAGGGCCCCGCTGGATTCGATTGCGGTGGCCGAGCTGGGGTCAGGTGGATGGACGTTCGGGGAAGCTAGGTCGAAGGGATGATTGACGAGGCTTTTCGGCGAACTCCGAATGACCAGTTACCCCGTGGCGGGAAGGAATTGTGGGAAATTGTTGGGGATAGAACGGTGTACCTGTCGCTGGAATTTGGAGTGCGAAAGTGTGGATGGGAAGTTGAGATTGAATTCTCAGATGGATGTGCTGTTAGGGTGGGTAGTTGTTCTTTTCAGTGGAGTCAGTACTTAACAATTCTACTGTTTATTATCAGTAGATGGTAGCTTTACTATCCGCTTGCTCTCAAGAGACTTGCCTACTCCTGAAGTTGATGCAACTGTCCCAAGCAGTGATAGTCTCCAAGCGACATTTCTGGCTGGGATTTCTTAGCCGCGAGATTTTCTTAAGCAGCGACGAGACCTGTTCAGCGGTGTAACATAAAGATAAATCGTTGGACGATGTTCTAACGAGATGCGCGATTAATTGCGCGCGTAGGCGATCGATAGTGGTCGAATAGTTGAGCAATTGGTTTTGATACGGCGCATGACGTACCTGCGTTTTGTAATCGTCGTTAAGAAAAGATATTACGAAACCGAATGGATGATGGTAGTTTTCGAGCCGAAACAGTCAGGAGCATCGCGTCCTTGTACAGTTTTACATAACGAAGTGTAAAAATAGGCGACTACGTTTGTTTAGCTTGCAAGAGCCAAGTAAATGAAGCTCACACAGAATTTTTTGCACGCTCCTCTCCTCCCAGCTCTTCGACAATCACGGTATCTTTTCAATTCCCGATTCTCTTTATGTTTCAGGTAAGAGTCCACGCCGAATTTCCATGAACGTCTTCGTCTGCAACGAGTAAGTCTAAGAAACGTCGAATGTGGAATAAAAATAGTAGCTCTTAAGAGGATAACCCGAGTGACATTCACGGTTGGAGAAACTCCATTGCACAGGCTTGCGATTTTTGATGCCTTAAAGGAGTCCTTTTATCGCTTCCGCGCTAATCGTTTACCGAAGCATTTACCAGCGCCTAGAAATTCTGCAGAATCGATTCGTGGCGTCTCTGCCAGCCTCTCTCCAGCAGTGCTTGACTCTGCTGAATTACGAAAATCTACCTCTCACTTTGAATTTCATCTAGTCGATCCAGGAATATAAATCAAAATTTAAATGCGACAGAATGCACTCGGTTGTTCTAACATCGTTACACTTACTCGCGATCTAATAGCTATAGTCGAAGCAAAAGTAGTTGGCTGCGGAGGACTCCGAGGATCAGTTCCCCCACCAAAAGCTTCACCACCCCCACCACTTCATTTCTTATACTCGCTCAATGAAGATAGAATTATTTTGAAGGCGATTGGCAGGCTATCAGTAGCTTCAAGCGATCCCCTCATTTTGCCCCGACTATAGCAAGCTGAGAAACGTTCCACCGACGTAGCCTCGACACGCTGGATATGGGGAATAGCTCTAAGGACTGATCGATTAAGGTCAAAAACCAGTTTGTTGAACGTGGCCATCGCATGGAAAAGACTGCATAGCAACTTCGTAGTGGGAGTCGGTTCCAGGAAAAAGGATAATTATTTACCCGACCAGGTCAGCGGCATGAGTTGCCAGAGCCTGTATCCAGGCGACGAAGATGAAGCCCCGAGACGGAAAGGTTGTTCGAGTGTCTCCTACCGAGAAGTCAATCCTTGGAGCTACCCCGGCCGAGCGATCGTAACAGCGGTGAATTCGTCGGGAGAGATGGGTCAGACGTAGGAATCTTGTTAGCCTTCTCGTAATCGAATCGTCCGAGTCACCCGCCGATAACGCACCCCGTCGAATCCCCTCGGTTTTCCACCGAGCTCCGTGAATTTTAACCGGCCACTTGGAAATCAGAGCGGCATCTCGCGTCAGCGATGATCCGCCGAGCGGTCGGATCAGTTGGATCGCTCGCAACCGTGGAACGGCGGATGAATGAAAAGCCCGTGGCTTATAATGAATCAGCTATTCGTGGATCTAGTATGCAGAACAGGTCAATAAATACCGTTCAAGGTCGAGCATTTACAGCCACGATCTCGGGACGCAAGGTGCTCGGGGCTCCTCGTTCTGTCTGAACTTAAGAGACGTCTGCTGGGAGTCTGTCTCTTTGCGCCCCACTCTCCGGGCCTGCCTTCTGCGCGGCGTTCCTCGAAAAAAAAAAGAACCCCTCGATCCTGGCCGCGGTTCGCATAAAAAGGCTCGTCTTCTGCGTTCTATTCGAAGCCGCGAGATAAATTCTCATTTACGACGGTGTATTTCCAGACGAGGCACGTCCACGTCGAATCGACGGGAAAAATGGATTCTCTCCCTTCGCGCTCTGACGCTGCGTCTAAGTAAAGAGAATCGCGAGTGGCTGGACAGCCAGTCGGGGGATTAATGGTTTAAACAGAATGCTCGGGAACCGCGATTTGGTCGCTTTGAAGTCTTGCTGCGGGAAAAAATAGCCCTTCTGTAGTGGCTTCCTTCGCGTTCTCTGGTCGAAGTGGATTTTGGCGGGTGAAGGGAAGAATTTGGGGCCTGGCGTGTCGATAGCGGGTTTTTGAAGAGATTGACACCCTCTTTGAATTATTCGTTTAGAGATTTAGGGGGTTGAACGGCGTATAGAGCTGAGGGCTGCTTTCGGGATTATTCGTAGAGACTTGGAAGACTTTGGATCAAGATGATCGTAGTTCTATAGAAGGATATGATGTCACGTTCTAGAAGTGACAAGGATCCCCAAGTTAATCACTTCGACCTTTCAGTTACTAGGTGTTCTGTAATCGTTAGCAATTCCTCGATTTCTAGTAAGGACCTCTTCTACTTCCCCTAACCAGCTACCCTACGAAGTTAGTTTGCAATAGTGGTGGAGAACTATCGATGGTTCTCACTATCGAACTTTATAATAATATTAGAAATTAAATTTAGGATTCTGAATTTTAGCTGTTATTATTTTTTAATTGACTAACCTACGATTTTCAATACCGATAATTATCGATAGTGAAAATAAGCCATCTATAGTTTTCGATAGTGAAAATAAGCCATCTATAGTTTTCGATAGTGAGAACCATCGATAGGGTAATTCCGGGTGATATGGCACTGCGGGTGAGATGGCTCGATCACGCTCCTTCTGTAAATATATTTTTGTCCTTTATAAAACCACTAAATTTACGGTGTGCTGATTTTTTTAAAAAGTGGGCCATCTCTCCCCGACTTACTCTTACTATCGTAAGTACCATCGATAGTTCTCCACCACTAGTTTGCAATCCCTACTATTAACCCCAGCCAACTCTGCCTTCGCCTCTCTCAATCAAAAATCCCGCACCGCTACCAATCCTCTGCGCTCGCGCGACGGGCACCTTGGTAAGGAAGAAGAGCGAGGCCAGGAGTCGCGGAATCTGGACAAGCGCGACCGCGGGCCATGTTGATGGGGCCCCAAGGTCCAGTTTCGCCGTTTCCCCGACGAGCCAGGCGGGGGCCATGGGGCACACAGATGAGAGAGGGATCTCCATCGAGGCACTGAGGATTTTTACAGAGCCACCGTTTCGGACCACGTCATTGCCTGGTTACATGCACGCGGGGGCCCGAGGTGGTGAAGATGCCTGCCTGTGTGCGTGCAACGAGGCCCCGTCTGCGCGCACCCACACGCCGGAGCGCGCGGCGTGCGCACGTCGACGTGCACGGTGGAGGAGACACGCGCGGCCGACCTTGCATTTGCTTTGCATATATACGACACGGCTTTGGGCATGGTCACACGGAACACAACCTTGGCGAGAGCATAAACGCCGGGTAGAGAGAGAAGCGGAGAGACACGGGGGGCCTGGCGAGGGGAACGACGGGCCCACGTCACGCCACTTTCGGTTTTATCGCCGTATATCCGGCCGTGGTGCGATTTCCTCGCCTCCAGATCTTCGGATGGGCCCGGTTCGTTGGGTACTCGTGCACTTAGCTGCCACTCGCTGCACGGAGTTAATCTTATGCTGGGACGCGGGGGTTGCGGCGCCCTTTTAATAGGGAGGCTCTGCTGTTTGAGGAAGTGGCAGGTTGATTTCGAGGGTTCTTGTAGATTACTGAGAGGCTGTAGAAGGTGGTGTTACTTCTAGGTTCTTCACTGTTGACTCTCTGGGTAGATGGGATAGGTATGAGGGCTTGTAGAATCCTCAATGTATGAGGATCTTTGGATGAATAGTCAGAGAAGTTTGGAGACCAGTTGGGGGTTTATAGAAGATTGATGTTATCGGTAGATTCTCTACTATTTGTGTTAGAGATCGATGGGACATGGGTGAAGGTTCCTCAAATCCTCAACGTGGTGTCTTTCGATGAATGTTCAGGGAAGTTTGGAGACTAATTGGGGGCCTTGTAGGTAGTTGCTTGCAGGAGGGACCTAGGAGATTGATGTAACCATCGAAGGAACCCCTATTGTTAATCTCGAGGAGAGCTTCCTGAGTCTTCGTCGCAAGGATTTGCCCCCCAAGCTTAATGTCTGCTGGAGGATCGAGAATATTGACGTCGCTACTCGAAATCCTCGTGACCCAATTAGCCCCAGAAATTTATCGACTCGAGTCTCTTTTATTCAACGTACAGACGCCTGGAAGCTCCGGCAATCATGATTAAAGCAGAAACCTCGACGTCTGCACGGAGGTTCTGGTTTGCTGGCTGCGGGATTCGTCTACCAGACGGTTTATTTTCGACCGTCGGCGCAAAGTTCGCGTCGATAAAATCTCCGCGCCGTAACTTTACTGCCAGTGTCTGATTGACCTATCCCAAACCGGCCGTTTATCGCCTAGGTTCGAGCCTTTCCACTGACTAGTTGGGTAAACGCCGCTGTGCCGTCACCAATCCGCCAAAATACACAAAGTGAACGTCTTCGACGAATTAATACGACACTGTCTGGCGGATGCGCGATTCTGCTGTTTGTTTTATCGCCGTTATCGCCCTTGGACCCGCGGGAAGGACACCGCGCCGAGAGATTCGATGTATCTAAACCCAACAACAACCAAAGTAGACCTAAAACAATCCTCCTTTCGTCGAAATCCAGTCAAAATAAATCCAGACAAACGAAGTCTCCGAAAATCAGTAGAACACCCCCTTCATTAGTCAGACACCCTATCTACTGTGTAAAAAATTCTCTGATCTTTTATAACCTAAGTTCCACAGTTGCGCCTATATTAATTGCCAGATTCTAAACCTACAACCCCAAGGTTCCTCAAAATTCAATCAAAATCTGCATAGAAACAAGCGAAACACCTCTTCGCGAATTAAGAATCTCAGAATCTCTGCATCAAACCGTCGTTGCACTTCTGTTCGCCACGCACCGCGAGGAAAAGCCTGGGAAACCTGAAGAGAGGGTGGAAAGACGTAGCGGTTCTGCCGGATCGCGGGGTCTGCCGTCGAATTCGGTGAATCAGTGGCCGGAATCCGGCCGAGCGGACGGGGCCGACCTCAACGAGGCCGAAAGTGAGAATTTTAGCGCCTACCAAGGTTGCCGAAACTCCGTTGCTCGGATAAACACGGGCCGACTGGCTCGTCATTGACATTCGAGCGGGCGCGATCCGCGCTCGGTGGAAAAGGAGCGGGAGGACGCTCGGAGGCTCGCGGAGGAAGGAACAAAGGGAAAGGAGAAAAGGATGGGGGGGGGAGGGAAGCAAAGGTCGTCGACGATGCTGGCTGGACGAGAAGCAGAGACACCGGGACTGAGAGAGGAAGACACCGGGTACGCGAGAGGAATGGAGAGAGGGGGACGATTCGCGACCTTGAGGGGAAAAAATGGCGGGGCTGAGGATTCTTGGACGGGGATTACTTGCGATTTTTCTCGCGGAGCCTCCTCTCAGATAAGACAAAGAGAGGCGGATAGGTGGACGTGTTTTTCGGGTACGCGCAAGGTGCGCGGCGCTGGCGGATAAGCATCGTAAAGATCGAAATTGCTTCTGGGAACGTTCCCGCCCGCCAGATGAATCTCTTAAAATATACCCGAAATTCCACGTCCGTCCAATATTTGCGCGGGCCAGCCGGCCGGGGTATATGTATACCCGCGGGAGGTGCACCGCGCGAGTTTCCAGCTCGCGGGTCCGGCTACCCTGGGCCATGTGCACTCGCCTTCTATTGTTGGCGGGAGGAGCTTCTCTCGTTCGCCGAGCCGCGGAAAGAATCTGTCCACGGTGACCGTTTGAAGGTTCCGACTCGGTTTAGTCTGCGGATTTTTGGCGGAATTTCCTTTCGGGGAACGGTGGCTCTGGGATTCGATATTAGAGTCAAGAGTGGGAGGAACTGTATTCAATTTTGCGTACTATATTCGGTGTGAGATAGAATCCACCATGATGCAAAGTTTCCATTGTAGGTATCTATTTCGAATTAACGAAATTGGAGTGGAACTTTAGAGAAACCAGTTTGAGTAAATTAGATTACACTGGATTCTATTTTCATCCACGACTGTAGAGTTTCTATTTCGAATTAAAGAATTAATATTCATCCCCTGAAATTGGAGTGGGATCCTAGGAGATCGAGCCGGGGTAAATTAGATTTCGTCCGCGACTAATCGCGAAATTCAGTCGATTTCGTAACGTCCTCACATGCAGATCTGGTCCATCGAGCGGGCAATAAACGTCTTTTCGTGGCAAACAGCCGCCGGTGCACGGCGCTGCAATTGGACGCATACGGATAATTAGTGGGCAGCCGGTAACTGCTTCAACAAACGTGTCAAAGGAACGGTCAACTTTATATCAGGACAAAGACGAATGAACTGTTATTGATGGCACTTAACGTGTCGGTCGGCAAACCCCCGATGTCCGCTGCCCTCACGGTTTACATTCTATCGCTCCGGCCGAGAAAAATTATCTATGCGCCATTGATACCTCGAGGACTCCTCTGCGATTCTCTGAGTCCACGTTTATCGCCGTTTCCCTCTGAGTCCCCGTGAAAATCAATTCTACAAAATTCAGTTCGAAGGTCCCGGCCCTTGCGAACTCTTCAGCAAAGGTAGCTAGAATCTATGATACTTACAAAGTTCTTGGGAATTTTTACATACTCGAGCAGTTTAGATCGAGGGAGGAGCGAAACGAAGGAGTCTCCTCGCGTTAAACTCGAGTTTCGGGGAAGTTCTTAGGGAGCTATAGGTCTGTTTAGTTTTGCAAGACATAATACACAGAAGTTCCTTGAAATGTTCAGAGAAGCTGGATACTCCTTCGGCAAAAATGTGAAGAATAAAGGAGCACAGTTCAGTCTGCAATGGCGACGCTCTGATGAAAGTATTCTTGGAACAACTTCGCTCTGTTTTCACCAGTTGACCGAGTAGATTCTCACCAGGAAGGAAGTGTCTCGAAGACCAAGAACCCTCGAAGAGAGGAAGAAGTTTCGAAGACGATTGTCCACTAATGTTTCATGCTTGCCAGGGTTATTTCTAAGTTCGCGAAGAACGGTCAGCCTTGGCAGCGCGAATTCATCGTCGGAACGACGCTGTCTCGTTCGTGGAATCCGGAGCTTTCAGGTCGCGATCGTAATCGACGGGGGTTTTACAACGTTCGGTGAATGTTAAATATGCGCGGCGGCTTATCGGCTCCCATCAAAATGCAATCTCAATGCATAAAGTGGCGACTTCTTTCGGGGACGGGAGTTTTTTCTCTCCCGCGTCACGTTTCGCCTGTAAAACGGCCCCTGTTGATATCTCTACTTCAATGGCATTTCAGAGATCGAGCCTGTCGGTCGGACGTGTCGTAAAACCACGAAATTTACGACCCGGATAGTCAATACCACCTCTGTAACTAGATTTAACTTGCTAATTATCGAAACAAGTACATTAAGGCGCTAGCTTGACCAATAGCTTTGGAATCTTTCCACTCTGTCGCGGAGCTGAAGCGCGCAATATTCTTTCGGAGGAGTTTGCCAGGGTGTTTGAGATGCCACCCTCGGACCTCGAGCAAATCTTCAGATAGATCATCAGATAGATCCCTCTCTGTTCATCGAATCTGGGATTCGATGCACGACCCAGATGAGGCCTGCAGCTAACCCAGATCTAGTGGTCAGATTGGCCTAACCCAGACCCAGTGGTTGAATCGAAGGTTCTTCTGTATCGGCTGAACGTGGCCGCCACGAATTCGCATTGAACGCGACACTGTCATTAATTCCCTTCGCCAAGTCTTTCAATTTCGCCAGAAGTATCATCATCCCCCGTTACTCCCGAGTAGCAGAATTCCCCAGGCATGTTGGAACTTTCCAAGCTCGCTTGGCGTGGCAATTTAAAAATTCCTTTCTCGACGCCCGGGCCCTCCTCTTCCCGAAAATATAACAATTTCAGCAGGTATTTGGCACGGCGAGCCGCCCCGAACGGAGGGCGTGCCACGTTCGCCAACTGTGCCGTGGCTCGCGGATGCGGCTCCTGAATGAACCGGAAGGAGCGTTCGCCGCACGGGCGGATGCAAGACGGTGGGAAGACGGTAAATAATAGAAGAGGAGCGTTTCGGGGGCCTCGCGCCGTCAGCGGAACGACTTGGCACGGGCGCAGCGTTTCCTCGTCCTCGTCGACCTACTTCCGGCCAAGGAATTCCTAATCCGCGCGCGCCGGCCGCGTTACGTCGCCCCTCTGTAGCTCCGACGCAGCACGAAACGAAGCGTACGTGGGCCACGTGAGGGACCCAATTACGAGAGCAATCGTGGACAAGCACGACCCCCGCCGCCTTTCCACGAACGGCCGCTACGCTCTGGATGGAAACGCGACGCACGCCACCCAGCGCGCCGGCTTTTTACCCGAGCGAAATTGCTCCGGCGATCTCCGCGTGGCACGATGGGAATATCGCCGGCCACGTTCCGCGGCCGAGCTGACCCCGATCCAACCTGTCATTAATATTCCAGCGGAGAACAGGGTGGACCGAGAAAAACGTCAGGTTTTTTCAGTTATGGGGGTGATCTGTGGGATGCCTCGGATCGAGTAGATATCCCGGCAGTTATTTACAGAAACTGAGAGTTAGATCCTTGACGAAGCAAATGGAGAATACAATATCGAAGATGTACCGTGAAGGACCCAGTTCCTGATCAGAACCCAATTCCTAATCAGTGTAGTATATAAATACCAAATAATAAGTTTATCACGATACAAATTTATTCGAAAAAATTATTAAATAATTATGAAGTATATTTAAATTTATACGCAAACATTTGATAGCTCATAGTAAAATGTTTTAGGTTGATCAGAAACTGCTCCCTTTGCATCTTAAGTGATCAGGAACTGGGTCCTTGACGGTAATATCGAATTCAGGAGACCTGCACTGGCCGCACTGAGTGCGAGTTTCCTCGCTTCCAATTGGCTAAAAGTTGCACTCAGTGCGGCCAGTGCGGGTCTCCCGAATTCGCCATAAGAGAACTAATCCCACGAATAATGCGTCCGGGTGTTACCCACTTCTTCCACCTTGATGGAGATGAATTTGAATGAGGATCCTATCCTTGCCTCAGAACTCAACGCTACCAGTATCCATCGATCTCGTTCCCAGAACCTGCGAACCCTCGATTTCTGTTCCCCGTGGCTCGGGTTGCGTCGATATCCCGCGAGATCGGTAGCCTGCCAACGCAACTCGCTGCCGGAGGCATCGCTCGTGCATCGCTCGTGCATCGCTGCACCCGATGCACCCACACAAGAGAAGGCTAGGCGCGTGAGCAGATACGGGAAGCACGTTCCTGGCGAACAAAGAGGATCGGGCCTCGTTGCGCCCGTGAGAAGCGCCAAGGACTCTGGCGCAATTAATTCTTCGTCACTGGCTCTCTCGCGGATAGGTGAATGAGCGACGTGGACGCCGCGGAGACGGAGAGACGAGCGGAACATCCGGAGCCACGGAGACGGATGGACATGCATGCACACGTCGAACAAACTGGTCGAGCATAATTGAGTGCTTGGCCGGGTCTGTTCGTGTGCGCTGGGGCCCGCGTACGTCGGACACACGTCCGTGGACCGCGGTCAGACTCGAGGGAGACTCGAGGGAGACTCGAACGTCGTTGACTCGCCGGCGTAATCACCACCTCCCATGTAAACGTCCCGGCAATGGTAATAGCTCGTTTAGAGCACTTGCATGCAGTTAATTCCGCCCTCCGGTTGGGCCCTCGTCGGGGACCAACGAGGCTGGCGCGTTTCCCCTCTTCGCGGTCGCGGGGCCACCCGCTGCCCGTGTTCCTCGGGCTCCTAGGAGGGCTGGAAGGAAGGGAGGAGGCAAGGATGAGGCAAAGAGGAACGCCGCGCCTCGTCCTGCCGACGTTCCATTTCGGTGGTGGCGCGTGACGCCGCGCGCGGAATCGCGCCTCGTCGATCATTCGTTCGCAGCGTTTTGCAATTGCTCGGTGTACTCGCGCTGTGGTAGCGAAAGGTGGTCGCCTCTTTGGGAAACGAAGGGTACCTAATTGGATTCTGGGGGAAGGTACTTGAGAAGATTAATATCTTCTTGTACATCTGCCTCCAGTTTCTAGGTAGCTTCTGTAGATTCTATCTTCCCTTCGAACTTCCAGTCCCCGGGCCCGTCGCACCCACTCGCAATATTCTTCTCGACCGCGTGCAGAGTTAATCGTTTTCCCGGCTTGTAACGGTCAAAAGCACCCGCACCCCCCGGACCCACCAGAAAGTTTCCCCCGTGGGACGATTTATGCCCCGCAGTGAAAGCGATTCGTCGCGGTTGCTCGATTACGGGGCCGAAAATCCTGACGAGAGCGAGCAGGCCGCGCATCATCAAAGCTCCCCCGGCCGCTGGTGTTGCGGTGCGCGCACCGTGGGCCCAGGATCATCCTTGGAGCGGCAGAAAAGGGGGGCGCGATCCGTTCCCCGGGCACCATTATGCCCGAACAATGTAACAAATAACCTCATCAGACTATCTCAGACGGCATTGTGGCCCCGTCGTTCAACGCTCGCTGGGGAATGCATCTCGGCCGACCGTTTCTTCTCCCCTGCTCCTTAATTTCGTTTTAGACGAGGGAACCGCGGCTAGAGGAGGCTGCAAAAAGGGGCTGGCCCCGGTACGGTCAGAGAGAGAGAGAGAGAGAGGGCGAGTGGGGCCTCGAACTTTTATATAATTCGTTAGCGTCGGCAGATTTGTCAAGTGTCCTTGCGCCAGCCGAGTCAAAGGGAAAGGGAGAGAGAGGCCTCTCTTCCAGCCAGACAGGATTTTCCTTCCACCGAGATTAATCTGAAGGACGGTCATTAGGCTCGCGACAACGCCCGCTGCCCTGAAAAGTCTTGGAAATTGCCCTGTCGCTGGATTTCCGCCGCACTCGCCGGCTCCCTTTCGCCAGACCCTCGAGGGCTGCTCAAATTCAACCTGGTCCTTGCTTCCTTCCGCCCCTTTCTTTTCAGTCAGGCACAACGGGACTCGTAGCGTCGCCGGCCTTTGTTGTTTCGCGTAGGTATTTTCTTCTTCCCTGGCTATTGAACCCTTGGAGACACTATAGTTCACCTCTGTATCTTAATCGGGGTGCGTTTTGAAGCTTCGAAAGCGTTACAGTCGAGGAAGACTTGGGCTAGGATAGACCTGACTGACACGAAGTGGAATATTCTCCAAACATTGCAGTATTAGAGGTTTTAAGATCGTTTTATGAAGGGACCGTTTTCACGAGCCCCGCTGCGCACATTTCTACGGCCTGTGTGGCCAATGGCGTCCACCTTGTTGACGCCGGCATTGTTTAGGTCCCCCCAGCCACTTGGAAGGCGACGTTCGGCCAGGAACAAGAGCTCTAACCAGCTTTTTGGCTCGAATCCACGAGCGTGGCCCGACTAGCCAAGCGGGCTGGTCCGCTCGATTCCACAAACGCCCACGCGAGCCCCTCGCTCGTGTCCGCTGTTATCTGAGTTACAGTTCGTTTTTCTACCGGGCCGGCCAGCTGGACTTTTACGCAGCCTCTAAAACTCTAAACCCGTGCCCCTAAGTCCTTCAAATCTCGAGTTTATCGGGAGATCGTAGGCGCGAGATCACCCGCGGGGTGCTTTCCCCGCTGGAATCTCGGATACATTTCCCTTTCTCCCCTCCCAGTTTTTTTACGACGCTCATTATAGCGTTTCTGGATCCCAGCCGATCGACTAACAGCGTTTTACAGCCCAGGGCGTCCCCTTTTTATACTACTTAATCTCGAAGGCTATCGACGCATAAAAACGTCCAAGCTCGCGGACCAAATCTCTTTCTCTTCGTTTCCCTCGGTTTCCGTTGGCTCCGCTTCGCTCCTCCTATACTTTCTCACCTTTTCGTTAAAATCAGATTACTGCATCTTAAAGCCATTAATCCCTCTTTTCAGAACCGAAGGAGGACTCCGACAGTTCCTCTATTTCCACTCAAATTTCTTTCGCATAAACTTTGAGAAGCTCCAAATTCCCTCGATTTCGACTTCCATCGATTATCAAAGTATCGATCCTCGTTGAAACCGTCTTCCGTCCATCGATCAAGCCTACAGCCGTGCCCAGAACCGCGAAAGCCCGCCGCTATCCGTAAATTACGAGGCGGTGCGTTTATGCAAATCACGCGTGGATGTTTACGATAGCGCGAGCGCAGATTGTTTCCCCCCGCGTTGCTCGTTACGTGAAAGGAATAAATTGCCGCTCGGTCGATCCGATCCTCGGCGGAGCCTCTAAAATTAGCCGGCCGCCCGGACATCGGCGATTTTTGGCTTAGTTGCCGAGGCGTGACGAGATTTTCGGAAGCGTCGGCGCGAGACAAGCCCTTCCCTTGCCCCGCGTTGCACCGGCAGAAACCGCGAGGCTCGCACGAACAATCGTCATTGTTCCTCGAATAAAAATACCTGCGGTGGTCCCCCGGCGGCAGCCTCGACACGGTTCCAGCCCGGTTCCTTCGCTTTCACCCTCGGGGAGTCTCCCTCGGCGATCGTCTTTCATCGGCGCTGGCCGCGACGGTGCCGCAGATCGGTGGCCGATTACGTGCGCCGCCTTTTCAATTGTCCCGGGCGACGAGGAAAACGGCTGGGTCAGAAGCCCGGGGGCGGCGGCCACCATAAATATCGGCTGGACGTTGCCGTTTTCTCGCCCAATCGCGGTTATCCTTCCTCCAGTCGATGCTTCCTCGATAGTCGGTTAGGCCCCTCTTCTCCCCCCCGGCCGGACCCGAATGGAAATTAAACGAGTCGCGAGGGGGACGGGCGCGGGGGCCCCTTGCTCCGAAGCGTTGACACCGTGACTGGCATTGTCCCGCGCACCGTTTCAGCATGGACGACGTTAAAAGACAATTAATCTGAATAACTCAGCCTAGACCCGAGTGTCCCAGATTTCGCGCGATGCAACAGCTAGCGCGTCTCTGCGTTCACGCCTCCGCTCCGCTCCGCGTCCGATCCGCTAGGATCGCCGCGAGCCACGAATAACTGGCCACTCGCGACCATGAGCGTTTCACCGTGCCACGTCTTTTCGATGGTTGCCATCTGGTCCGCGCTTGGTTCCCAGTTTTTCTTTTTTTTCTTCAGTGCCGCGAATTAAGGTGGGTGGTGATAGGGCACTTAGAAGCGGTGGGTCAGTTTTCACTTACGAATGGGATATTGTAGTTGGCAGTTTCGGATTTAAGGAAAAGGATCGGGTGGCAAAGTTGCTGGGACACCCTGTGTACGTAGCAGAATTTGAAATAAATTTACGCACGTGTAGCTTGAAAATTGTGGGAAAGAAGAAGAAGTATAGTGTTTTGATAAAATCGTAATTCGTTTTGGAAGATGGGGGACCTTGTCACATCAGTAGCCTGTTAAATCCGCCACTACTAGTTGGGATCCACTTGTGGAAATCAAGCGATTGGTCGAGGATTCTATTCTCTTTCCTCGCGAGAGATCGTATTATTTAAAGGATCAAGCACCTTGTAGAAGCGATTTGCAAGCGTCCCAGGCTCCAATAAGAATAACAACCGTGAGCAGTGCTGCCTAGAACTCGCTAACAAGGGGATCAATGAAGATGGATTCTCCTCTCCGCGGAAGTGTTTCTTTCCATCCCTCCTCTGTACCCCGTTAGTAGAAGCTGATGATGCTGGTGCAACTGTCGTCATCGATGGAAATACGGTCTGCGTGCTCCAATGCACACGGGGCGGACGGGGGGGAAAGATGGTTGTCGTTGGTTTTCCTGTTCGTCATTGTTTCGCGCCGATTCGATGAGATAAGTGTTAATGGCTTGAACTGGGATCGGTTTTAATGCCGCGTTGCGAAAGATTCTGCCGGCTGGCAGGAGACACGAGGATCTCGCTGGGGATTCGTGAGCTGATAGATCGTTTCGCGAGAGATCCAGTAGCTCTCAAGAGTTTATCGGAGGGCTGTTGAATTTTTGAAAATTAGAGGATTATGGAGGATTCGATAGATCGAGAGCCACCGAAAGGATTGCAACTACGTCGAAGAAGGAGGAGTAGGTTCGAACGTTTAAAAGGGAAGCAGATATCGAGAAACTTGATTCCAGTGACGCAGATATGCAGTAAGACTGCTGATCTGCTGAGTACGTGGGAATATCGGGAAACCGCTGTCGTAAGCTCCATTTTACCGCGGCAATGAGTCGACCGTCGAAAAATGCGGAAGTCTCGCAATGTTGCACAACGATTTCCGAATCGTACCGGGCCGAGAGACGGGCAGCGTGTAATTTAATGAATCAAAGAGGAGTAACGGTTGCGCCCGAATTGCAAATGCTGATTTTTGACATTCCTGCGCGGTGGACACGTCTGACCCACTTTTTCGCCGCGTGTGCCGCGGTTTCTGACTGCCTGGCTCGTTCCAGCCGAAATTTATTACCGTGTCAGCTGGTAATATTTAGATACGAGGCGTGTAAACGTGTGTAATATCGGCGGGATTGAATGACACGCTTAGCTGACGATTTCTGCACGGACGGCCGGATGGCTGATAGAGTTTTGGAAAATGTGGAGGGTCATTGTGTTCGAGGGTCCGTGGGTGAGGATTCTGAGGTTCATTGGTTTGAAAAAAGCTTCTTTCAATGGGTGCCCCTTAGCATTCGTAATTAGAGTTGATATAGTAGTGACTTTGTGCTACAATTCTGATAGACACGTAGCTCCAGTTTAACTAGAAAGTTCCAAGGATCCTCCAGCGATAAGATATCAAAGGAGACCGGAGATCCCTCTGAAGAAGGATTCCTCACGCAATTTCTTGGTTCCTTGGCTACCCCAAGTTCCATTGCTTCATGTCCACCCACAATCCTCCTCAGAAGGACGTCCAAGGGCCTCCTGACTACAAGAAGCTAAATGCCTCCAACTGCAAAGCAAGGATTACCCAAAACCACCTCACCTCAAATACCCCAGACTACCCAAGTCCTCAGCATCCAAGTCCCCCAAAATGCAGCAGCCTTCCCACGAACCCCTATCCACCCTAGAACCTGCGAGGGCAGGTCATATCATACACTTAGGTGGGCGATCGAAGGCTTCCAGGGAGCTCCGTCGTGCTCCCAGGTCGCCGTGGCGTCATAACGCCCGCGAAGGACTAGGAAGAGGAGGCTGCCCTGATATATTGCGGACACACCAGTGGTGGCTGGGGTGGCGGCGGTAGCAGTTATAAAGATTTGTAGGGACAGGTTCCCGACTACCTACGAGCAGCTGTTGCTCTCCGTTGGACCTAGGAGAAGATCGCAGTAGATCTTCCTGGCGCTGGTCCTCTTCCTCGTCGTCTCGGCCGGCTACACCTACACCCGCGGCACGCACAGCCCCGCACGACTACCCACCAACCTACCTACGTGATCCTGCCCGGCTAACACACTGCCACACTAACAACCGCCATTCTGCCTCGTAACGGTACATCAGTCTGCTCCTATGCGCGGTCCTTTCGGCCGTGTCGCCGTTCTCCGCCCGTGGAGAACGGTCACGGAGGCTGAGGACTCAGTGCCTGGAAAAACTGACACTGAGGATTGCCTTTGGAACGATTGTGCCTAGGTGGTTGAGAAATTTGGGGAGTCATTGAGAGGGATTTGTCGAATCCTAGGTGGTGATGGTTGTTGGGAAACTGTGATCCGGGGGTTGGTTTCCGGGGGGTGGTTCTTGGGCTCTTGGGTCTGCTGTGGAGGGTTGCTGAGGCCTGTCTATGGGGTTTGGGATTGTTTCACTTTGGAGTAGGTGGGACAGTTTGCTGGGGGTTTGCTGGGGACTTGGTCTTCGGTGAGGGGAGGGTTGGTATTGTCTGGAAGCATAGTGAGGGTGGATTGCGATGCTTGATGGGTATAGGGATTTGATGTTTTTTAGATTATGGAGCAGCTGGTGGTTTTCAGGTGTAGGGGGAGTCTTCAGGTATGTTTGAAACACCAGGGGTTTACTCAGGGGTTGGAAGGTAGATGTGGAGGAAAGGTATCTTGGGAACGTGACATGGTTGAGGTTCCACGTATCTTGCCTTCTCGTTTTTACATTTTCCTCCTGTCTGGGCACGTGTTGGTGTGACGTTATCATACAGCACACGACACAACTGCCCACACTTGGCGGCCGTTGCTCCCTGTCGCCTTGGTGTTGCGTGCCTCCCTGCACGCGCGAGCGCGGGTGCAGCGGCGGATTTAGAGAGGAAGGAAAGAAGTGGAAGAAAGTAAGAAAGTAGACGAGCGAGGGGAAACGAAAGTGAGAGGGTTGGCTGGAAGGAAGATAGAGGATAGCAACGAGTAGAGAGTAGAATGGGCGGGGAGGTGGGGCTGGGAAAAAGCGAACCAAGAAGAGGAGAGATAGAAGATTTAGCAGACAGGGAGAAGTGGTAAAAGCTTTGGATGCTTCGAGAAACTTCAGTAGTTTGAATTGTGAGCGAGGATTACTTCGAATTATTTCTTAGGATTCGGACTATTTCGAGTATTTTGGGTTGTTTTGAATACTTCCAATATCGTGGATACATTTCGTTGTTCGGGTGCCTTTCGTACCTGGAGGAATGTGAATGACGAGTACGGAATTCGTGGTGGAACCAGCAGTTCGTGAAGCTGTGCAACGTCTCCGTCGTCTCGAGTTGCAGCTCTTGAATTTCAGGAATCGATCGTTAACCCAACGCAGCCGCCGTCACAACACCAACCGCGAATCTCGTCTCGACGTCACCCTGCGCCCGTCGCGAAAACAATTCGCGAAATCCCATAACCGCGGTTCCTGGTAGAACGATCGACCACCACGGTCCCATCTCGATAACGTCATCGACGGTCCAAAAATATTCGGGAGCCAGACTTTTCTCTGTGAATCGTCGTCCTGAGCTGAGAAATTCTAAGTTGCGAAATTCTGAGCTGAGGAATTCTGAGTTGAGAAATTCTAAGCTGAGGAATTCTAAGTTACGAAATTCTTGAGCTGAAAAATTCTGAGCTGAGAAATTTTAAGCTGTAAAATTCTGAGTCAAATTCTGAGCTGAGAAGTTCTGAGCTGAGAAATTCAGAGCTTCGAAGTTCTAAGCTGAGAAATTCTGATCTGAAGAATTCTAAGTCACGAAATTCAAACCTGAGAAATTCTTGAGCTGAAAAATTCTGAGCTGAGAAATTCTAAGCTGTAAAATTCAGAGCTGAGGAGTTCTAAGCTAAGAAATTTGGAGCTCAGAGATTCTGAGCTTAGGACTTCTGAGCTGAGAAGTACTGAGCTGTAAAGTTCCAAGCTTAGAACTTCTGAGCTGTGAAGTTCCGAGCTTAGAACTTCTGAGTTGAGGATTCCTGAGCTTTGAACCTCCAAACTTAGGAGTTATAAGCTTAAGACCTCCAAGCTGAGGACTTCTAAACTGGGAAGTTCTGAGCATAGAAATTCGGAACTCAGTAGTCACGAGCTGAGGACTTCCGAACCTAAACCCTCTGAACTTGGGACTTCTGAGCTTAGGAGTTCCAAGCTGAGAAGTTCTATGCTAACAAATTCTGAGCATAGGTCTCCAGACCCGCCGACGACAATATTCCAAAGACACACAGGCTCCTAGAATCAGAGGAGAGAGAAAGATAGAGGGAGTCTGGCAAAAAGAGGGAAAGGAGGAGAGACGAGAGGAGAGGACTTGAGAGATAGAAGCTCTGTCTGTGCACGCGTGTTATAGCGAGCCGATGCACACGAGGCTCTCTGCGTGTCCCGTGTGTGCGTGCCGCGAGTACTTTCACACGGAGGTGAACAACACGCCGCGGTATCCAGGCCAGGGGTGGCCAACCACTCCTGTTCCACCGAAGATACCAACACTCTCTCGCTCTCCTCTCGCGAGACCGCGATACGCCTCTCATGAAGATCGCGCCTTCCTTGGCTCTCCTCTTCCATTTTCTCCTGTCGTCTCTTTCCATTGGATTTCCTCCATGGAAAAAACAGCATAGTCCGCGTATACACTTTTATAATAGCTTCTAAGTATTATCTTTCCGATACCTGCAAACTATATTTCTCCAAGTTTCCTCGCACGAAGATGAATCTGGTATCCCTGACATGGACATGCATCCTTCCCCTCCAGTTTCCCTCAGACATAATCTCAGCATCTAACTACATCTAAAAAAATTCCACACTCCAAAGTCCACTCCTCGAGCTTAGCTACCGACCCAACTATCCTTGGAGTGCGTTCGCACCTCCGAGCAAACCTGCGCAGGAAAAACAATTCAGACCGCCTACCAGTTTTCTACTCCCCTTTCGAACTCCTTAACACGTCAGTATCCACTGGCCTGCGCGTAAAATCCAAGAACCCATGTCCCGATTCGACGACGTTCACGCAACACTCGCGATTCGCCGAGCGAGAATTCCTCGCGAGCCTTTTTCCCCAGCCGCGTCGATGCGTCTACCTCGACCTTTCACAATGATAAAGAACGCAGTACCATATCTCTGGCTATCCGCTTGGATATCTTCCCTCTCTCCCTCCAGCGGCGTTTTCACCTGGACGTGCCCCGAGCCGGCCCGTTATCGCGTAACTGGAGATACGCACGTTCGTAGATTAAAATGGGTACGCGGCTGTACGTGCGCGAGGTCCACGATTATCGGTGTTAACGCGCCCAGAGATCCTTGGGATCCGGCACGATAACCTTCCTTCCTTGGCAGCGGCTGCTCCTCTGGACGTTCCTCGTATGGAACGTCACGTCGAGATCTGGCTCGCCCGTTCGGATCGAGCTGCTACCTCGGCTCGGGGACCAAGGATTGATCGTGCAGTCAGAATTGCGGTGATCGCTGCGACCACTCCTCCATCGCGCGCCCTTGCTGCGCACAGTTTCCCTCTGCTAAACCAGAGTTAGTCGAAAAGTGTAGCTAAAATAGACGAGTAGTCTCTTCCTGAAGATAAGTCTTCAGATAACAGTCGAACATGGTTCTGGAACTCTGAAGAGACTTCACCACTCCGACTGTGATCTCTTCAACGAAAAACAGGGTTTTCCTCAGAGCACTGAGCTGGTTAAAGTGTTAACACCTCCATAAGACGATTTCTTTTATATAAAATTGTGAACTGCGGGGTTCGAAGGGTTCACCAAGCTGAGTTCCCTTCATCCTCAGCTCGTCAGAGCGAGCGCGCTTCAGAAGGCTGGAGCGTCGCAAGAGACGTTTGCAACGTACCGAATTTTTCCGCGATCGTGGCAAAAGCCGTGAACCGAGACGTTTTATCGAGGAATACAATGAACGGCTTATTCCTCGGCGATCGGTGCCTGGACTTTCCCTCGGCTGCGCGCTGCAAATATTGAAGCACTCTCAGATAAGACTTTTGCAGACCGCTGGCATGCGAAAGCAAACGGTGAGCCAGCAAGAGCGCGACGGATTTTTTTCGCGGCTCGGCTATCTTGATCTCGTTGGAGCCGGGCGACACGGTGTTCGTTGAACCATCGCGCTGGACACAGTTCGGGGAAGCAAAGTGGATAAGCATCTAATCGAGAAACGAGGGAATCCAGTCGAACGTCTCGCTGGTTGAATTATCTTTAACGCGTCGAGTCGCTCTGAACTCCAATAACTAGAAATCCCTTGGAATACTAATTTCCTCGAGAGCTTCCGAGAAAATTCACCAGAGAAATCACTCCCATCCAGTAGGCTGAAACTCTGTGTGCCTTTGTAATCCTGCGTTGCATCGAAGCTTCCTCTGCGAAGGGGCAAGTAGAATCTCCGTTCCTCCGTGAAACTTTATTAGAATTCGAATCCTCTGCTAGCCTGGGTTTCATTACAGGAGCAACAACCTTCCCAGAATCCGCAGCCTCGATCACCTGACCCCAATCCCTTTCAGTTTTTCCCCAAACTCTCGCCGCTGCACAGAAATATTAATATCCGGTTATCGATCAGCCGAGTTCCGCCCCCGAAACGGCGGGGCAGCCTCTTGGCAGCCGTTTCAACCCCCCCAAGACCGCTGTAAAAGTTTCCCCCCGCTGGTAACGAGTCGCGTTAGTCGTCCAGGACGCAACCTGTCCCACTGTCGCGGATCTTGTTCCCAATTACGTGGCTGTCTGCCGGCGAGATCGCCGAGGAGCACGTTTCAGTGTGCTACGCCAGAGAATTATACCAAACAGCTGCCCCTTTCTGCCCGGCGACCGGTGTCGGTGGTTTCGTGTAGCGCAGGTCGTTGACGAATGCAGGTAATCACTCGGGCGCGGCGTGGGAGGGTCAATTAAGATCGACGAAATTAGCTAAGGAAGTGAAGTGGAAGCTTCGATGACTGTCACTGTGGAATTAGATGGATTCCAGATTGATTTTTGGGGTGGTTAAATTGATCGGTGATTCTGTTCCGAAGAAGTAAAAATTAAAATCAATAAGAGTGTTTACGTTGTTCTTTTATAAAATATTTTATGAATTGTTCTTTTCTTAGGTACTTCCAACCTACCTATATGTAAATTTCCCCATTACTGACCGTGTCCCCATCAGTGACCAATTATTCATTTATATTGTTTATTGCAACACAGAAAGCAAAATATCAACCGGAAAGTTCAGAAATTATTATTAGAGGTATTTCGTTTATAGTTGCATACGTTATTTATGTAGCCGTACATTCATTTTTAAGTAAATTCACATGTAAATTTTACAGACTCTAATAACGTGAGGTTATACTACAGATATCATTAAACTGGCAAATTTTACAATAAAAATACATGGATCCATGCAGTAAGTTACTGAAATTAGCTGGAAATATATACAGAATTATAAAATAATGAGAAAAAATTCATTTTCTTTCAAATGGTCAAATATCACTCTAAAATCAATTTGATTAAGAAACTAGAGACTTAAAAAAATACAATGATCCATACTTTATTCAAACATTGTCCTATATTATTAAAAAAATTACTATTTCGAACCAGTCGCACTCTTAAACGGTCGCTAATGGGGACATTTACTTTATTTTGATTTTATTTTGTTTACTGTTGCTTTACGAATATTAAACTTTTTATAAGAAAACCAGAAGGCTTTGAAACACTGCAAAAAAATTCCTACGAGAAATTTCACTCACTGTCAAAAATTAGAATTTAAAATAATCATTTACCTATAACTAAATATAAAGGGACAAATATCATTTTTGCTCAAAGCGGCGGAAGACCTAGATCCGCCCCTGATATCTCCCAAAAATTCAAACCAAATCTCTCAAGATACTTTACAAATTATTCACCCTCAACCCCAAGCAACCGATCCTCCCCACAGCGTTCGCGAACGCCGCTGCCGCGCAGGAAGCGCCGGTTCCCGTTCGGTGGCCGAAGTTAAGCTGCGTTGGGCACGGTCAGTGCTTCAGGTGAGCGATTATCTGAGCTCCAGCGCGCGCTGTCGGCGTATATGTACCCCGTGATTCACCTGGTACTAGATTCTCTTTCTACATCAGTGATCCCTGCTAAGCACTCTCTGCTACCGTGAGTCCCGCGCCGAAAATCCTGGCGTTCCACTTTCCGCAGCGGGTACTTTCCATCGAAGTCGTCGGCGCAGCGTGGAAGGGGCGCGGGGGACTGTGGGAAAAGATTCGTGTGGTTGGACACGCTCGCCAGGCCTGCGGATCGACGCAGGTGCGGACGTCAATTTAGCGACGCCGCGTACGGCGTCAGCATACCGAAGAAGAAGACCAAGGGAGCCTTAAGGAGCTCGAGCTAAGTGATGCAAGTCTCTGTCTCCCTCCGCCTCTTTCTCTTTCTCCTCGTTGGCCGTGCATGCACGGTGCATTGCCCCCTCGGCACTTAGATAGAATCGTCTACACCCACACCGCCGTCGCTCGTTCGCGCCCCTTTATGTCACTCTCGCTCTTTTGTGCGATAACGCCCGCGGAATCGGCTTTCCAGCCGACTTAGAGGCGGTCCCATATTCCGTAGACACCGCGGCCAAGGAAAAGTGGTCGAGGAAAAAGGGAGGCGATCGCGGTAATTCCCGAGTGCCAGGGAAAATACCGCAATGCACCCGTTTGGTTAAATATTTTCCTCGAAAATACCCCGCGAAACTGTGTGTCCTCTGCGTCACCTGTCTTGTAACCGAGAATCCATTAACCTTGGGGTGGGTCATGAGCCTTCTTCTCACTCTACAATCTCGTGGAGCTTTTTCCGAGTGCCAGGGAAAATACCGCAATGCACCGCTCCCAGTTTGGCTAAATATTTTCCTCGAAAACGTTTGCAAAACCCCGCGAAACTGTCATCTGTCTCGCTCCGAGAATCCATTAACCTTGGGGTGGGTCATGAGCCTTCTTCTCACTCTACAATCTCGTGGAGATTTTTCCCGTTCTTGTGGAACTCGTAGGCGAAGGTCCCGGGGAACTTATTGGTCCCGTCTTCGCCACCTTTCGATCCTTCGAAATAGAGAGTACATACCAGAAGAAGAAAGAAGATCCTCAGCTTCGAGTTAATCACCTGCGTTTCTCTCCATCAGTCCTCGGCCGCTGGAATCGCGGCTGCGTGGTCGCGAGTCGGTAATACGGTGACGTACGGTTATTGAAAGACGCAAATGTGCAGTTTCTGCGGCCGTTCGCCGGGCAGCGCGCGGCGTCCTACTTTTCTTCGCGGTCGGAATTTTATTCGCGGCCTTTTGCGCGACAGAGGTGAGACACAGGCCGTGCCACGGAGACGGTATGTCGCGTCCCCTTGATACGAGCCGAGCCGTGCGAACTTTGCCGACACTATTTGCGGTGAAACGCGACACTCGACGCCCTGTCCACCTTGCCGAAGACGCCCGGCGTCGGTGCTCCGTCGGCCTCCGCGATCGCTGTCTCGAAATTATTTAATTAATCGCCAGCCGCGGTGTAGATTTTTCTTAACCCAAACTTGAAGAGAAATCCAGTCTTTTACCGATCGAGGCTTTGAAATACCGGAGCAATTAGCTCTCCAGGTTAAAAACTTTTAAGCACGTCGCTCGTGATCAACGAACCACGTGAGACTGTGGGTTTTAATCGAACGTAGATATACTGGCTGTATTATTATTCCGCTCGATGATTTAGTAACTTCTCTCTTTAATATTAAAACTGCCTCGCATTACGTGGTTGAATAATTCCTGCGCTCGTTGGCGCGCCGAGAGAGCATAAGGCTCCAGCAATCGATTCGACTGGCGCGGCGATATAATTTAATTAGGTTTCTTAATGGGACCGACGCTGCGGCGAGGTACTCGCCCCTTTAGACGACGATTCCCAAGTCGATCCCCCGCTTCCCCTGGTCATCGATGATTTACCGCGTATGCTTACGTCGACACGCGTGTTGCACTTCGAATCTGACAGTATAATGAGACGTCCCGACCACTATGGGCAGTGCTGGATTATTGATTCACCAGGGGCGTTGGCGTTCTTAATTATGCCCCTCGATTAGTGCGCGATGATACCTTGCTTTTTAATAGCCTCGCGCATTGGACATTGTGTTCCTAGGTATACTGAAATATCGATGGTATCAGCTCGCCTCCAATACCACCGACATTTACATTCCATTAATATTCTCTCCACAGACGGTTGAAATTCTGTCGATATTTTCTTCTCAAAGAAATAAAATAGAAATTAAATCCTCCGCATGCGGCGGACAGTTCGCGTATGACTGCGGAGAATTTTCTTTTCTGGGCTCTCGATTGTGCGTTTAAAATTACGCTAATGGAATATGCCATCCACTTATTAATAAACCATTTGAGACTCGGTAGGTATCTCTAGGAAAAGGGTACCAACAAATGGTAATCTCGCCGCATGCCATTCGAGCATTCATATTGCAATTTTTATTACCCGTAATTGCTTAGCGATTGATCAAGTATATTCTCCGTTCCGTTAGGATTGTAAAAGTGTGCCTGGTATTGGTATCGAAGAGTCGAGTACTCATCCACGTGATGGGATAGCATCGAACCGAGCTTGACATTTATTTCGTCGATTAGGATCGTCTAGCACGTGTCACGAATCGAATTCGCCGCGAATTCCCAGACTTTCCAAAGCGGGAAATGTCAGGAGGCTGCGGAACCCCCCCTGCCAGCCGGCAACCTTTGTCGCGGATATGCCAGTGACAGAGATAATTGGTGGGTCGATCCCGGGGTCGTTGGCTTTCATCGTTTCGCGGCTCTGCGACTTCGATCCATCGTCTGAAGTCCCCCGCAGACGGAGTTAATTAAATAATCCGCTCCTCCGCGAGCGTGTTTCACTGTTACCTCGTTTCTGATTAGAAAACGACGCTCCTTCTTTTCTAAATAATAATATCAATCTTAAAAGAAACTTGTGAAAGAAAAATAAATTATATAAAAGCTGAAGGATATCGCAAATTCTTTTGTAAATTGCAAATAAGATCAGATAAAATAGAAAGCTGCACGCGTGGAGAGTCAAAATCAGTTCTTTCTTTCTTTCTTTCTTTCGGCCCACCGGCGCAGAAATTTTAGGACCAAAGAGTAGACGACTATGGGGGGGAAAGGAGGAGAAGAGGATCAGTTGGGTGGCATTCCATTTCGATTACCTTGGCACAGATCCTTTCGTCGGAATCGTCGGCCAGGACCGTCGTCCCGCATTAAAATTTGCCTCGTGCACGAACTCGGTTATGCATAAATAAATGGCGCGATGCATTCCTCGGGGTCAGTAACTCGTTGATCCCTCCTAACGCACCCGACGTCCGCGACGAATTTATTTCCTGCTTCGCTTCGAACCAACGTTCACCTTTCGCGTTCGACATTTTAAAAGGAATAACAACGAACAGCTTACATATAAAAGCTAGCGATTCCTCGATTTCGAATTGCACGCGGAAAATGGAGCAGAGAGCCATCGAAGGAATCGACCCATTTTTTCCCCGACAAACGAGACTTTTATGAAAGGCAAGGTTCTTTAAAGAGAGGACGTCGTATCCTGGATACTCGAGTCGCGTCATAAATATCCCTGCCGGTCCGTCGCTATTGGCTGCAGCCCCTTTCCTCCGAGTATAAATATTGCCTGGTAATCTCGCCTCGTTGCATCGTAACTCAGGAGACACGCTTTTAATGGACGCAACATTTTCTCCCAAATTGTTGTCGGCTGATTAACGAGGCCCTCCTCCCACCGACCTCGCTTTTTACGGACCATCACGGTTTTATTATACGAAGACGGGAGATCAGTCGCTGCGCAGAATCGAAAATCCATCGAGACATCCAAAAATCGCGATTTAAATGCAACTCTTAAATTCCTTCGTTTAAACTCCACCATCGAAATTTACAACCCCCCACTGTTCTCTTCTTAACCTGGGTTTACATTAGTCCAGTCGCTGGATCTAGCGAGTGGTTCGACTGTAAATCAGTCGATGTCTTGATTATTCCAGTCGTTTCTGAACCGTTGAAAGTGGTAGAGTGTAATAATAATAGATTCACGCAAAAGAGGGATAAAAAAACATAAAAGTAGCTTCGAAAAGTAGACTTTCGATCCAGTCGAAATCTGCTGGAATGACAGCACTGTACTGGAATCAACACACTGTTTACATTATTCCAGTTCTAATCCAGTGCTGTACTGGATCTGTGGATTCACGCAAAAGAAGGATAAAAAAACATAAAAGTAGCATCGAAAAGTAGACTTTCGATCCAGTCGAAATCTGCTGGAATGACAGCACTGTACTGGAATGAAACAGCACTGTACTGGAATGAACACACTGTTTACATTATTCCAGTTCTAATCCAGTGCTGTACTGGATCTGTGGATTCACGCAAAAGAAGGATAAAAAAAACATAAAAGTAGCATCGAAAAGTAGACTTTGGATCCAGTCGAAATCTGCTGGAATGACAGTACTCTACTGGAATCAACACACTGTTTACATTATTCCAGTTCTAATCCAGTCCTGTACTGGATCACTGGACTGGAATAATGTAAACCCAGCTTAAATCCCCTCAACTAGACACGCCGCTGCTCAAAATCGTACGAATCCTGAGTCAAAGCCAACGAAAAGAATTCCCAACCGACACCCTAGGAGAACTAATAACGCACATTCACTATCACAAACTATGCGCATACTTGAGATAGGTAGCTCGTTGCCGCAATCTGTGAATAAGTGAATCTCATTTAAATTTGAACAGCTGCCTCGGGCATTCTCGATAAGAACACAACTAGTAAATTGAAATCAGAAACAGAAAAAGAAGACTTTGATATTCTAGAAGAAACTAGGGCTGGGACTATTTGTCGAATTTTTCGGTATTTGAATATTCGAATACTTCAGTTGCTCAATTATTTGGCGAATATAATTCGAATATCCAAGTATTCGAATACTGAAATATTCGAAGTTTATTCGTATTATTCGAATACTTGTAAAATATTCGAATATTAAATTATTCGAATAGTCCCAGCCCTAGAAGAAACACCAATTCATCGCAACACTCACCCTGAAAATCATACTATGTCCGGAAAGAATGCTGCCACGAAATCGTGGACACAGATGGGAGGAGCGCCTGCCTGATGTTGGCGACGCGGGGTGGATGAACGACCCCCGTGGGGGCGACGATAATTGCAAAATGCATAGCAGAAGTCGGAGGGCGAGGAAGGACGCGGTGGCGGGCGCGCGCGCGCTGGCGCTCTAGATCCAAATTTCTGGCTGGACGGGGTCGTTGCACCCGACGGTCGGGGCGACGAGCGAATTCGAGAGATCGAGGGGGGTTTCCTCTCCTGGCGTCCGCCGAGGTTGCGGAGAAGGGTGATGGGTGGTAGGCAGAGGTTGATGCCCGGGTTTACTTCCTAGTCTGGTTGCCTGTATCGACCGGATAGCGTCCCGACGTCTATAGCGCTCGCTGCCCGACTCTGCCCTCTCCGCTGTTCTAGCGCTCTCCTACACGGATGCTGAGGGGATCAGCGGGCGTCTTCCCCACGGGTCAACGTCGCGGGGACGCTTGGAAAAATTCTGTGAGCCCTACGACGAAACTCTGTATGCTTTCGACTTCGCTTTCAGCCTACAAGTAGCTATTTCGTCTGAGGAGCTTGGATCCTCTTGGACGAATAGGGGATGGTATTAGGAAAACTAGTAACGTAGGCAAAGAGGAGATATAATAAGAGGCGTCACTCGACAAGGACAGAAATAACATAGGGAAATAGTGATTTCTAGTAAGGCAACCAATTTAAATGCCCATTCGGCAATGATAATAATAATAAAAATTGTTTATTAACGGAATTAAATTTCACTTGTACATAAGAGACGGCATTAAAGCCCTTAAGCCTACAACAAAGACATCGCGGGTACCTGTCAAGTTAACAATTTTATGACGCTAATATGCTGCTCCTCTCAGCGCCAATTTAATTTTCGACATAAATGTACCAAAAGAGTTGAAGAAAATATCCACATTTAGAGCTGGACGGTTTGCTGTTGTGATCGGTAAACTTCGGCAATAATCAGCCAATTGTGGTGAGGTTCATTTAGTCGATTTGAATATCCCGCTCGAAATAGACAACCAATTTAAATGCCAAGGTCAAGTAAGGACTTCAAAGGTTCCGCTTCTCATTATATCTCCTCTTTGACGTAGGTCCTTTTCCAAAGTTACGTGGGTGAGTTCCTTATTTTGACAGGACAGGCGGGACGAAAGCATTTTGTCGTAAGAAGCACGGGAATCCATCTGACTCCGTGTAATTTCGAAATCCCCTCCGCGAAAGGAGGACCGAGGAGCGTAAGCGTTCCCCGCGTAAGTGGAAGCCGCAAGAAGGGTGTCGCTACCGTCAATTATCCACGTAACTCCGGAGAGAGAAACTTGTCGGAAGATTGACGTTCCATCGGTAGCAACTTTCCAAATGATCCACGGTTCACTGGCGGTGGCCCTTTAAAAGGCTCGGGGTCCAGACTGGGATCCGTGGACGGGTCGTCCCGTCTGCGAACGGGTTGAACAATAATCGAGACCGTGGGAGTGGTGGCTGGGAGGGGGTGCGGTTTTCAGCGTAGCCCGTCAAAGGGCGATTGACTGCGGCCGCCACTCGGGGCAGCGCGCTGTTTCGGCCGACTTTTTCTTTCGGCCAGCTAACCACATTGTTGTGGTGATCCAGTAAGGCTGCTTTCGCTAAATTACCGTATTTGCTGGTAATGTTGCACGGTTTCAGCCGTATCATTACAGCGAGGCGGGGACCTCGTGGAGCGCTTTTGGTCCTCGGTTCTCACGCCAACCGACGGGGATAATCTTCGGCACTCGACGTGACTGTAACCCTCCGGATACCTATCTCCAGGTGATATCAATTTAGGCAGCGACAGCTCTCGCGTGACAGAACTTCGGGGTTAGGAATATTCTCCAAGCCCTTCGTTACTAATTCCCTTGTTCGCCGGAACAAGATATTTATATCCAAGACGAGCTCCCTCGTTTAAATTCCACCATGGAAATTAGCAACCCCTTCCCAACTTTAATTTCCAGTCTCCAGCAATGAGAATTTCGTTTAAACGCGTAGGTGGGGTAAATCCGGGAGACACGGTTGGGTTGTAGAGTTGGTCGAAACAGTTGATTCTTAGAGAATTAATTGAGGCAGTCAGAACAACGACGGACTAACCCACATTTTTTTTTAAATTGAATTAGTAATAGCAATAAAGTATTCCAAAAGGCTTTACTAACCATATAAAATAGGAAAACTAACCCACATTTTTTTCGAAATTGAATTAGTAGCAATAAAGTATTCCAAAAGGCTTTACTAACCATATGAAATAGGAACAAATTTTTTTTTTAACCCTTCGTTGACACTCTGAGTGTGAGCCACCCACGAACTGATTTTGACACTCTGTACCTTCCATGTGCAAAATAAGTACCTCTTTCCAAAGCTGACTTACAAACTATTTTTTTCCTCAAAATATTATATCCGAACAACAACTCAGTAGATTTTTAACTTCTAATTCTGAAATTTATAAAAGTTACAAGCTTTTGAACATTTCCTTCGTGTTTTCTGGATATATGGTAATCTAGATTTTTTTTGCAAAAACTGTGATAAAATGTCAATCAACAAACTATTGGAATATATTCTAGAGACCCTGAAATTGACCCATGATTTTTTCATAACAATTGGATTCTTTAGATGAGAGTGGCAGACGTTCAAAAATTGTTCTGGGTGTGAGCCACCCAGGTGTGTCAAACTTGATCGAAAAAGGAGGTGTGTCAACGAAGGGTTGTTGCTCTGACTGCCTCAATTGTTCTAAACCTTAACTCACTTTTACATATACACAAATGTAGAGTCTGAATATAGTCATTCGACCAACTCTCCAGCTCGACTGTGTCTCCCGGATTTACCCTGAATAAACACTCGATCGTCCACCCTCGAAAAATCTAGCTACCCCAGACGAGCTCTCCCACTTCGAATATTGCCGATCCATCAGCATCCACGTGCCCTTTTATTCGCGCGTACGCGGTCATTTCATAATCCTACGCAGTCGATTCCCCCGAGCGCTCTCGAGCGGCCGATTAAAGTGTCTCGCAACGAGGCGAAGCACGAGATAGTCTCGTGCCGCCGCGAGGGAACGTCGATTTCGCGAAATTCGCGGGCTCATTAGAGGTTAAGCCCGTTACGAAACCGCAGTGTTTCTCACGTTCGCCGCGGCTGCGGTGCAACGGACGAATTACGTAACGCGGACGCGAACCAGAGCCCCGCGACAAGCCCTGTTCTCCTTTGAAGCCTCTCGCACTTACATACATTTGCATGCTAATATATAGGGTGCACCATTCAACGCCACCGACTCGAATCGCTCTTTCGGTCATCCGTTGCGTACGTGGAAAAGCGATTCGCGGAAAATCCTGCGCGCCTCTTATGGCTTTCCCTACCCGATGTTCAGCCGCGGTATCATTCGCTTCGAGATACTGGAAATACGCGATACGCGACTCTGGAAAACACCGTGAAGTTTCGGGCTCCTTAATAGCCCAACTGGTCTAAAAATCGAATAATGATATTGTGTAGAATATTTCGCGTCAATGCGTAGGTAATTTCTATAAAAAAATAATACCCGATATGTACTCAGAAATTGAAATTGTTTAAAAGGAAGTGTGTTGGGTTTCGTAAATAGAAATTCTGAGTTCGATTCTCGTCAGCGCCACTTTTTTTTCTAGTTAAACCTGATAAAGACGTTTTTAAGTCGTCAGAGAAAGATATCTTTGAGATGTCGGAAGTAAGGTATCTCAAAGATGTCTGTATGATATCTTAAAATTCTACAGACGTCTGAAGACGTCTGCAGACTTCTACAGACGACTTAAGACGTCTCAAGACTTCTACAGACGTCTGTAGGCGTTTGGCCGGCAGCCGCCGCGTCCGATCGCGGCTAGGAAATCCCACCTTTAGCCAGCTGCATCTCATGAATGGCGTAATCGGGCGGATGCAACGCTCCTACTTGGGACTAATCGACCTAACGAACTCGTTGCAACAGCCCGCTTTCCTTATCATATTTCACGGCAGAAGAAGTCACTTCGGTGTCACCTAGTGGACCCGTGAAATCGGAATCGTTAATCGAGAAGACTCCGCGGTTTAGGCAGAGACTTTTTCGAGGCGGATTAATAAGAGAGGACTTTGAATCTGTGCTCTTGATTTTATTTCCCAATTTTCTTCTGGGCGCGGCAGTGATTTATAGGAAACCCACTCGCCTCTTCGATCTTTTTCTTTTTCGTTATCTCGAATTTTCGCGTGGTACCCGTGCACGCTGATTTGTTGCGCAACCGGTGTATCGTATAATTGAATCGAGCTTAATGTAGCCGTAATGAGAATGCATATGCGTTGCAGACAGTATCGCTGGCTGATATCGTGTTTCGATTTACATGCGCTCGATAATATTACCCGCCACGGGTATCGGCGGTGTGTATTTTAATTACCTTTCGGCGTCTGCCCCGCGATCGTCTATTTTCCCGCCAGTTTTTTCATTCGGTTCCCGTTGCTCGCGCCGTTTCTTGCGACCCCGGGGCTCGCTCAACGGGCATCGATAACTGTACCGTGGCAATTAGTGCCAATTTCCATTCTTCTGTAAAGAAACTACACGGGGTGCCCGTGCCATTTCGAGGCGGTTCGATCGACAGTGTCCCCGAACTGTATCGAATCGAAGGAAATACGATGGAAACCAGAGAGGAGTTCGTTAGTGGCAATGTGTGCAGACACATTTGGTAGCAGTTCTTCAAAATTCTCCACAGTTTTTCAAAGTGGAGCTCGAAGACATTCTCGATGAAAAATCATCCTCATTATCTGAAATTTTCTAGAGTGGTGGAGAACTATCGTTCTCACTATCGAAATTTGTAATAATATTAGAAATTAAATTTGGGATTCGGAATTTCAGCTGTTATTATTTTTGAATTGACTAACCTACGATTTTCAATACCGATAATTATCGATAGTGAAAATAAGCCATCTATAGTTTTCGATAGTGAAAATAAGCGATCTATAGTTTTCGATAGGGAAAATAAGCCATCTATAGTTTTCGATAGTGAAAATAAGCCATTTATAGTTTTCGATAGTGAAAATAAGCCATCTATAGTTTTCGATAGTGAAAATAAGCCATCTATAGTTTTCGATAGGAAAAATAAGCCATCTATAGTTTTCGATAGTGAAAATAAGCCATCTATAGTTTTCGATAGAGCAAAAATAAGCCATCTATAGTTTTCGATAGTGAAAATAAGCCATCTATAGTTTTCGATAGAGCAAAAATAAGCCATCTATAGTTTTCGATAGTGAAAATAAGCCATCTATAGTTTTCGATAGTGAAAATAAGCCATCTATAGTTTTCGATAGAGCAAAAATAAGCCATCTATAGTTTTCAATAGTGAAAATAAGCCATCTATAGTTTTCGGTAGGGCAAAAATAAGCCATCTATAGTTTTCGATAGAGCAAAAATAAGCCATCTATAGTTTTCGATAGTGAAAATAAGCCATCTATAGTTTTCGATAGTGAAAATAAACCATCTATAGTTTTCGATAGTGAAAATAAGCCACCTATAATTTTCGATAGTGAGAACCATCGATAACTATCGTAAGTACCATCGATAGTTCTCCACCACTATTTTCTACGTAATCAATAATAATCGGTAGCTTCGATTCTTGTCGCGAATTAACGTCTGCAAATTAAATCCCAGGCTCCCTTCTTCTTCCCACTAGCTCTTCAGTGTCCCCAATCTCGCGACCTTTCGCGACCCCGCGGTTTGGACCGCGACACCGCAGAATTCCGTGGACATTGCGCGAGGAGATGGCTGTTCCTCGGCAGGGAGGAACCACCAGGGGCAATAACAATAGCAGTACTCGAGGCTTCATAACTGTGTCGCCGCGTTTGGCAAGTGGGTACGCGCGCGCGTAAAACTTTACTGCGCCGCGCGGACGTAAAAGATGCAAACTCGGTAAATGAAAGACACGCCCCGCGGCAATTTCACTTTTACGGATTTTACAAGCACGCGGAGAAGCCGGCTATTAGCATTTGAACGCGAGCTGCGGCGCGTTCCAGCGAGCTCGTGAGCACTCGCCAACTGCCTCCTAACGAGTGGCGAAACAACCTCCGCCGGGGAATCACCGTAAATCGACTCCCCGATTGATCGCTACTTTTCTGTCTCTTCTTGCTTATTGTACGCACGATGAATGCCCATTAAATTCGCATGATGCAGAGTCCCTCGACGCGGCAAACACGCCGATGCCACGGAGACGGGAATTCGAAAGTCCTCCCGTGCATTCGTTTCGCTAATCTTCCGGAGCATCGCTCGCGTTCGTGAACTTTCTATAACAGCTCGCACAAATTGGCGAAGAATTAGGGTCACGTCTCGGACGCCCTTTTATTTCCCCGCCCCTCGTCTGGAACACGACGATGCACTCTGACAAGCTGCAAAGAAATACAGCAAACTGCGCATCCGGGGCAAGGAAACATTAGCTGTTTGCCCTGCAAAGTTTCACTGGACGTTGGTCGCAGCCTCTCGCGATCCACTTCGAGGCTCGCGTCCTCGATCGATCCACCGGGTCGCGAGATTTCATCGATACGCCCGTCCGCGGCAGTCGAGTGGCCCCTCGGTAATTCCCTCGAAACGGTTTTCTGTTACGCGTGCTTGGGAAACCGCGCGGCTTTTCGACAGGCGAGACCTATTCGAGGATCGCAGGCTCTTAATCCTTTCCCCCAGTGGCGGTCTTACGGGAATATCACAACGGCTGGTATTTAATTGTGGATTTCGAAATACTGGTTAGATGAACGGTGGATACGTGGCACTCTGATCGGAGTAACTGGAATTCTTTCAATCTACTTTTCTGGGAACATGTATAGTTTTTTTGGGACCTCTGTAAAAATCTTTACTACCAATCATTATTATTATTTATTTATTTATTTATAAACGGACCGAAGCCCTCTTAGATAAATGTTTACACAAAAGAAAAACAACTTTACTATTTTTATTCCATTGTCTATTCTATCTTCAGGTTCACAGGTTTCAGGTTCTTTCTTTGAAATCACTGGAATCACTGCACCCCCTAGAATTCTTCCAAGTACAGGTTGAACCCCCTTTCAGTCTACATTCTACTCAGAGTGAAAGACACCCTAACGCATCGCCGATCATCGTGTCCCTCCCCCCGTCCCAATCGAAACGCTGGAAAAACGCGAGTTGAACCGTTGAAAGTGGAATTAACGTCGGCCCGGGGGGGATCGATGAAGGGTGCCGGGGTTGAGGACATCTGGCAGGGTTGAGAGCTGCTGCCGCGGCCAGGGTGGCGGAGAGTGAAAGAAGAGGGCACGGAGGGAGGGAGGATCGGCGGCGGGGACCGGATGGAGGGAGGACTGGACGGCGACGAGGGATGGCGAAAGGTTCAGGTGGAGGGGTCGATGGTGGCGGAGAAAGGTCGGTGAACCCGGGGTCGATATCCGCGGCTCTCCGCGACCGACCAACCTAACATCCACCCCAGACTCCCTGCCTCCGCCAGCTGATCTACCTGATCTCCCCGATTAAATTGCGCGCGGAGCTGCACGCTTTTTCTTTCCGGCAACCGCGCCTCGCGTCCTTGTCGCCGCTAAATCCAGCCACGTGTCCCCCGTGACATTCCCCCTCTTCGCCGCCCCTTCGCCACCAGCCTCCACCCTTTTTCTCGTTTTTCGCGTCCCCTCCGGCGCGGCGTATCAGCGCGGGCGGAGACCCGATGCTTCGCGGACCTACGTGGCGCCTAGAAGCGGCGATCCTTGCGCCCGCGAGGGCTGTAATTACAACCCCACTCGGAGCTTCTAACAGGTTTTCGGGATCTTCTATTATACAGAGTGTTCCCTCGGACGATTTTCATCGCGGGGGTTTGCTCCCGGCCTAACGCCCCTGATACCAGCGAATTGACTTTGAATGCGCGTTACCCTAGCTGCACTTCCCTCGATTGGATTAGCGTGCTGGGCTCGCCTTAAGCTCCGGTGTTCCCACCAGCTGATCTGGCTGATCCTCCGTGATTAAACCTCGCGCGCGGGGGTTCAACCCCCCCGCGTCGCTGGAAATTCACCGGGGCACCGTCGGGGAAACGACGACTCGAATCTCATCCTCCGCTTTGCCGAATAATTAGAAGACACACGGATCTCCTTGCTACTCGTTTCTTCAAGTGGGTGTAGGTCGCGCGTGGAATTTAATTCCGTCGATCAGACGCCTGGAGACAGACGCCCCTCTAAGCAAGTCACGCGAAGCGTCGCTGATAAAGTGGTTTGAAAAAAAATTCCATCGCATTCTAAATATACTTGCTGGTCGACTGTATATCTAACTCGCGATAACGCGATCTCTAGGCGAGTGGAAACGATAAAGCCTGCCGGGCAAACAGTCTAAGTTTGAGCAAGAGGTGGTTTTTAGTTCGCGAGAGCCGCGCCACTCGAATCCTTCGCGTTCCCATTCACACAGCACCGTCTATTTTCATTCAAAACAACCGGACATTTTTCAGTCCGCTCGGGGGAATCGCGCTGGCCAGTAGCTGGTTGACGATATATCGCGTTTCGAAAATGCGCAGACTGCGAAGCAATTTGAAACATGGAAACACTGGCCCGTATGCATAAAAGCAAGTTTAAGCTTTTACTAGTGATTTTTCAAGCTAATTCTCAGTTCCGTATGCAATAAAGTATGAAGTATTTATTAGAAATAATTTTTACTTATTTTCCAGTAAATACGTGAAACACGTATGCATAATACAAAACAACAAAAAGTATTAGTATTAGTACTAGTATTTGCTGTTACTTATATTTATTACTTTTAAGCATTTCCTTATTTTTATGCATACGGGCCACTGCCCTTTCTATGATACTTGGAAGCTTTTAATAATCCTAGAATTTTGCCGCATGATCCAAGTTCGAAGACACGAGGCACCAGAAATATTGCCAGAGAAAGTTCCACCGAATGTTTGCCCGGGGGTGTTCAAATATTCGCGTAGAAATTGAATTATTTCTGCGTCACGCGATCCAACCTCCGTCCTCCTAAACACTTCCCCAATCCTCAGCTTCACCTTCCTCCATCTTGGGAAAACAGGGAGGACCCATATTCCCTCAGCGAAACCCCCGCGCCCCGTCATCCTTGATCCCCGCATTACGTTTCATTATCGGTAATTGTAAGAATAAATCTTCCCCGACGAGCCCCTCCACCCCCGTCTGTCCCCATGGCGCGCGCAATTTCCTCCATGGAGCGCGTTTAAACGCTTCCTCCCCTTCGGTCTCAGCTCGCAATTCAGTCGGGAACGTCGCTAAAAATATCGATACACTGCGAGTCGGGCGAGGGCCAGCCCCGAGAGATATGCTCGTTTTAATTTCGACGGGGACACTCGGCAGCTTCGTCACACCCCTGTTCGTCTCAAAACTCCTTTCTCATCCCCCATCGTCACAACCTCCATCCCCAAGAATCTGAGAAACCAAAGGAAACAACGCCGTACCTACCCGCCAAAAAAATTGCAGTGTCGCAGAAACTTTCCAAACTCGCCCCTTCGCCTCGCAGTAAGCTGGATCGTGCTTGGCCCGCGCGCTCGCAATTACAATGGCCACATTGTCCGGCGATCGGGGCCCGCGTCGATCAACCTTATTGGCCGGTGATAGAAGGCGCGCGCGCGCGCGCGGGCACCGAGACGCCGCGCGCCGCTCCGCGTCGTCCGCGTGCCAGCTTATCACTTGGCGAATGTATTATATGAAGCGGTGGCGCAAGGAGCCCGACCGAAGGGGTCTCTGAACTCCCAGATACAATCTCTCTCTCTCCGCGTGCTATCTATCTATCTGGTGGCTGGCGAGAGAGCCAGCCGAGACCAGGCTGTCCACATACCACCGTCGTGTGCGCCGTGTACGTATACGTAAAAACGCGGCCCCCTACACTCCTCTACACGGCGAAATACACGGCCGTCGGCTGTTCTGGCCTCTATTCACCGGCTTCTAGATGCTGATACGGGGGGGGGGGGGGGGGGGCAGGCTCGTGCCTACCGGTACCTCGCTCTTTTTCGACGGTCCCCTCGATAAATCAACGGCTCTGCCCGCTTGCACCTCCATTTTCCAACGCCCGACCCCTCCTGCGCCATCGTTTTCCTTTTTCTCCCAAGCGCGCTTTCCCTCGCCGGCTTTCGTTCTTGCGGAGAATCGGAGTTACTATTTGAAATTTGAAGTGTCCGGAGTAGTGGTGGAGAACTATCGATGGTACTTACGATAGTTATCGATGGTTCTCACTATCGAAATTTGTAATAATATTATAAATTTAATTTGGGATTCTGAATTTCAGCTATTATTATTTTTTAATTGACTAATCTACGATTTTCAATACCGATAGTGAAAATAAGCCATCTATAGTATTCGATAGTGAAAATAAGCCATCTATAGTTTTCGATAGTGAAACTAAGCCATCTATAGTTTTCGATAGTGAAAATAAGCCATCTATAGTTTTCAATAGAGCAAAAATAAGCCATCTATAGTTTTCGATAGTGAAAATAAGCCATCTATAGTTTTCGATAGTGAAAATAACTCATCTATAGTTTTCGATAGTGAAACTAAGCCATCTATAGTTTTCGATAGAGCAAAAATAAGCCATCTATAGTTTTCGATAGTGAAACTAAGCCATCTATAGTTTTCGATAGAGCAAAAATAAGCCATCTATAGTTTTCGATAGTGAAAATAAGCCATCTATAGTTTTCGATAGTTCCCCACCATTAGTCCGGAGTGATTCTGCGAGGAGATTTGTTTAAAGAATTTAATTCTTAGAGATGGAAGTGGTATGAATTTTGGTTTTAGAGGTTTCCGAGGGAAGAATATAGAGCCAGCCCAGTGGGGGTAGTTTCTGTAGGAAAGGGAACTGCAGCTAGGAAGACGCTGTTGAATTAACTATAAATCAGAGCGAATCCAGCCGATGGGAATTATTTATGGGCGGCCCGATCGGACGCGCACTGGCTCCTTTGAACTGTATTTCTCTTACGGTGCACCATAAATACGATAGCCGTGAAGAATAGGGACGGCCGTAAAATTGAAACGGTCTCGCGGGGCCGCGATTCCGTCTCTCGTTATGGTCGTAATATAGTATCTATTAGCGCAGAAAACTCTCGAAGCGGGTTTTTGAGTCATTGACACCGGACTTTCTCGAGTCGGCATTATTCTCAGCCAATGACTCGCCCCGCGGCTCTGGTTACATAGTCTTCTGTCAAACTTTTCCTCGCCGCTCCGCAAATCTCTTCATCTGGATTTAAATTTGAATTTCTCATTTGAATAATTTCAAACAAAATCGAGAAGTGGCTGCTTGGAATTGTTTGAAATTTCGAAAGCAGGTGATTGCACTCGATCGATTTCTCGGTCAGTTTTGCAGCCAAGGAGGGGACGCCACGGAAATCGTTGCTCTTATTCGAGAGTCGACCCCCGGTTCGAGGGATCACCGGGTCGCGATTCAAGCGTGGTTCGTGTGTTCCTTCGAACGGTCTCGTTGAACATCGCCAAGGGGTCGGATGTGCATTAGGGCACGAATGTGGGGCAGCGCTGACTCGTCCTTGGTATTCGTACGGTTCGATTGCAACTCGCCATTCATGGTATTCCATGCAGTTCCGAGTGCGACTTCCATCTCGGCCGCGAGAGTGCATTCAACTCCTTCCAACCTTCACCCTCTAATCAACTCTAACGCGATATATCCTCTGAAAAATCGAAGCTAACAAACCTCGTCTAGCAAAACTCTTGAAACATTTCTTACCTCAACGTCACATCTTCAAGTGCAACAAGTTGGGCTCCAACTTTCTCGATCACAGCTCGCAGGTTCAGAGTTCTAATGAACTTGAATTTACAAGGTGCATTCAGAATTAGAGCTGGAACCCTTCTCCATTTCAAACGGAGAGAAAGAACCCATCCACGGTTTCATCTGCCTGGAAGAAGGCGCGCCTTCGCAGTCGTAGGTGCTCAGGTCAGGTGGAAAATTACTAACGAGCGGTTTTCGCAAGGCGAACCGAGGCGTATCGCCAGCGGCGCGGCAAAAGGACTGGTGCTCCCTGGTGCACGGCCGATCGAGGGCCTATGCTCGCGGCTCGGGACTTACGTGGCGGTCGTTGGGTGATTTAGTCACGTAGCCGGGCTCGTTTAACCGTGATCGTTAGCAGCCAGCTACGTGTGTTATACGGGCGTAACGTGATTCCCGTGTCACGTACGGTAACGCGGCCCTTCGTGCTCGAACGCCGGTGAAAACGAGAGGGAAACGACTCCGGAGGGGAGGAGGCAACGGCCCCCCTGCTTCGTGACGTTTCCCCGTTCCGGGCACGCGAATATTTGGAAAATAAACTGGGGCTCGAACGAAAGCGAAACGGCGAGCTTCGCCGCGAGTTCAGCGATACTATCGAGTGCTCGAAGGGCGACGGTCGAGAATTCTATGGGTGGTTAACACTTTGAAAAATACTTCTTCCTTTGGACATTATACTTCCAAAGATTTACAGAAAAAGGGGACGTGATCTATGCACAGAGTAAATACAAATCTATGAGTGAAGTGAGTAAGAATTGGGAATAAATGAAAATGAAAAAAAAAAAAAAAGTGAGTGGGTAGAGTAAAGACACCAGTAGTCGACCACTTTCAGAAAAATATGAAAAATAATGTTTTCAGAAGTGTCGATTTGTTAAAAAAAAAAAAAAAAATGCACTTTGTTAAAAAAATCGTCACTTCTAAAAACCTTATTTTTCATGTTTTTCTGAAAGTGGTCGACTACTGATACATGGTCGACTACTGGTGTCTTTATTATTATTATTATCATTAAGCGTCTTTATTGCAAACACAGAAAATAACAAGGAACGAAAGTAAACAAAGCCACAAGCACAGGCGAAGTTCAGTCACGACAGTTTTTCAACTTAACATCCTCTCAAGAAATCAGAATCGATCGCACAATAGCAAGAGCTTCCAAATGAATCTGTTCCACAAAAGTGCTGTTACCCTACCAAAGACGGCGACCCGTAAAAAGAAGCAACGCACAAAAACGCCTGCACGTCGAATCGAAAATATGGAGCACGCGAGAGGGCCCGGCAGCCATTGATCCAGCCGCTGCGTTTCCCAAGGAATCGAGGCGAAAGAAACCTCCGTTCTCCGGCTGTTTACCGCGGTGGCGAAAACAACGTGGAAAGAGTTCATCGAACCCCGATGGATGATTGCCGCGAGTGGCAGTTTCGTGATAACCGGCAGTGAGTCAGCCGAGCATGCCTCTCGATAGGCCTGCGCCTCGCGTAGCTTAGGCCGCCGCATTGGGAAATCAGGCATTACCGCGTTTCCGTCCGCGATAGAACCGTGGCTCGCGTATCACGTGTACCGCGAACAGGATAATTTGTGTCGAACGCGTGACCGTTCTGGCGTCGATTTATGCGCGGAATAGGCTCGCCAGATGCTTATCTCAATCGCTGCCCGATCTCTCTCCCTCCCCCGCCCCCCTGGCCCCGCGGCTAGAAGTTTATCGCGCTCGTAAACAAGGATTTCCATGGATAGAGGCTTGCCCGAGCGTGCGACCGCGTTTTCGCGGATGAAAGCTGGGAGGCGGCGGTCCGAGGGAAGCTTTTCGGGGGACCGAGTAACTTGGTAGCTTGAAAAACTGGGATGAAAGCTTCAGGTGTAATGGATGGGGTGTTGGGTTGTCGGGGGATGGCCCGAGTTTGGTGATTTAAGGGGGTGCGGGATGATCTTCTGACTTTTTTAGTATCCTCGAAGTTTAGTGTCTTTCTTTGGTGGTTCTTGTGGAGGGTGTAGGTTCTGATTAGGAGTTTAATAATACAGAGCTCGTATTACTTACGTCGATTTTTCAAGGTTTTTATTTTATTTCTGATCTCACCATGGGGTGGTAAGAAGCTAAGTGGATTCTAGTAGAACCCTTGCACTTGGGGCTAACATAATAGATATTTACTCGTCGATCAAGGATCTAATTTTGTGTCTTTTGTGTGCTTCCAGGTAAGGACCATTTGGACTACATAGCTTAAGACAAGTGCTCCACCACGTGGGCGTCCGGAGGGGGTGCAAAAAGGGCAGTTGCTCCTCCCTAGCTTTATGAAAATATCGCTTCTTTTCAAAAAACTGATCTTTAGTAAGTTTATCCTAAAAAACTGAGTATTCCTAAATTTCTTATTTAAAATTTTAATCAAATTGGCACCACAACATGAGATAAAAAAGCAAGCTGGCTATTCGTTTTTTCATTACTATATTTTTCTTCATCGTCACCCCAAAATTGCCCCCTCCTGGAAAAAAGCCTACGGACGCCCTTGCTCCACCATTCACCAGCTTGAGGATGCTTGGACGCTGGAGGTAAACGATGCAATGACCGATGTTTAGGCTAGTAGAATGATTGAAAGTGTGGCCCAAGGGGAAACAGGATAATACAGGCAAAAGTTTGGATGTATTTGAAAGACCTAGGGATTAGTAGACTATAATAGACACGAGTATTGAAACTGAAACTAGTGGTGGAGAACTATCGATGGTACTTACGATAGTTATCGATGGTTCTCACTATCGAAATTTGTAATACTATTACAAATTAAATTTGGGATTCTGAATTTCAGCTGTTATTATTTTTTAATTGACTAACCGATAATTATCGATAGTGAAAATAAGCCATCTATAATTTTCAATAGTGAGAACCATCGATAACTATCATAAGTACCATCGATAGTTCTCCACCACTAACTGAAACTCAGGTCCCAAGCTTTTAACCCCTTTAAAACCTAATTTCGTCGATGGTCCCCCGTGCCCCGGAGCTCGACGAACCCCGCCAGCGAGTCTGCATCTGCCATCAGCCACTTGCCACACATGGTCTAGGCTGGTAGCCAGCGATTAGCAGCGTGCCGTACCGAAGAGGTTTCCCCCGTAACGATGTCAAGGCCGCGACCCAATGCGAGGTCGTTGGCCCCCCTCTGTCGCCCCTTTCTACCCCCCTTCCAGCTTTTTATCTCTCTTTCTCCGGGGCATAATCGCGAAGTTCGACGATAGAAACCTCTTCCGCTTTCCGCCGACGGAATTTTCACTGTGCACACGCTCGAACGCGAGGAATCTGTGCCGGGAATGCTGCTTGTTGTTCCACCGGACAGTGCTAGGTATTCCTGGGGATAAATGGCGACTCGAACGGGGGTGGGAACAGTATATCTATCCTGCAAGCTATAACAGCATGATCGCCTATTTTAAAAATCATCCTTCACCCTTCTGTCACCTAAAAATCATAAATCTATGTTCAAAAGCTTTCGCCAAGCTTCTGGAAGCTTACAATAGCACGAGCGTTAGTTCGCAAAAGGAGGAGAAAATTTACGCCGCGAACGTTGACAGAAATAAGGTCGTCTCGATCTTCCGATAAATTATTCAACTCCCTTAGATAGGTACCTAAGAATATACACCGGGAACAGTACAAAGAAGTTGAAAGCCTAGACCACAGTTCCAGAAACCTAGACCAAGAATAGACTCTTCAATTATCCACATTTCCGTCTGACAATAAGTTTCTTGAAAAACACCACGAACTCCATATTCGATTTTCCGAATCATTGTTTCTTTCACCCTGATTTAAATTTCCAAATTAATTCCCAATTAATTGCACCCTCAATTTTACCCCGAAGCCACTGTCGCTCGGTTGCCAGTATGAATGGCCAGGACTCGATTCACATTAGGGTCTCGTAGAGGCCGATGAATATGCGACGCGCATGATATCCGTGGATCGTAGGAAGTTCTCGTCGACGATCCGCGACGCATTCTTTCGGCCGTTGTCGCATTCCCGAACGGGCAGAGGATGGAAGTCCGTGACGAAGAGGATCGCGGTGTCGGTGACCCGTCATCGAATCGATCGGCCTGCTAATTAGCCGCGTCCGAATCCGACGCGGTATCCGACGTCTAATCTGCATGATAAAAGGCACGGGACGATAATTGAACGGCGATAAGCATCGGAGTTTGCGCGCACCTCGTTTACACAATCACTTATTCGATTCTTATCGATCGCTAATGGAATTAATAAACATGCCTCGTAGCGCGTCGATCCTTCTCCAGGATCGATCTCCCCCCTTCGATTCGTCGAAGCATCGCACGCGTCGCTTGGAATTTTCTCCGATAAAAAAGGCGATCTTTAGTCACCATAGATCTTCTTCCACGTCGCGAGATGTGAGATCGCGGTTATCGAGTGAGGGGGGCACGTATGCGCGTTCTATCTCGAGATAAGAAAAGGAAAAACGGCGGTATCGCGAGAGAGAGAGAGAGAGAGAGAGAGAGAGGCAGAAGGATCGCGTGCCGGAGATGGAGCAATCGATAATCCTGGATTCTTCCGCTATGATGCCTTTCCACGAAGCTCTGTGTGCCGTGTGTCATTGCACCAGCTCGGGAAGAGGTGAGACGGGTTGCATACAGAGTGCGCAGGATGAAGGGGGCTAGGCACCCTCGTGCACGCATGCACAATGCTCGAGGAGGGTGCAACAACCTCCTCCACCTTGGAACTAGGAAGAGGAGAACGGGCAGAAGGAGAAAAGGACGGCCGACGACGACTCGGCGAGAGGCGAGAGAATAGAGTCTACAGTCGCGTTTTCAAGCACCGCCTGGCTCCGTCTGTGCGCGCGCCAGGGGAAAACCGTGCGCTCTCCTCTTTATCAGCGACCCGCGGAAACGGGGAGTATAGTGCCTCTCCGAGATATAGTGACTTAGTTGTGAAGTCCCTCAGCGGGGTCTTACCCGACACCCTGTTGGGTACTGGCCGCTAAACGTGCCCCCCTACTACCTCTTGCAGGACTGTATTTAGAGAAGACCAGAATAAAACTGGGGCCTTGGGCTCTTAGGGCCCTGATTTTGCCCTGGTCTTCTCTAAATACAGTACTGCAAGAGGTAGTAGGGGGACACGTTTTAGAGAAGACCAGAACAAAACTGGGGCCTTAGGGACTTAGGGCCCCGATTTTGTCCTGGTCTTTTCTAAATACAGTCTTGCAACAGGTAGTAGGGGGGCACGTTTTAGAGAAGACCAGAAGAAAACTGGGCCCTTAGGGACTTAGGGCCCCGATTTTGTCTTGGTCTTCTCTAAATACACTCCTGCAAGAAGTAGTAGGGGGGCACTTTTTAGAGAAGACCAGAACAAAACTGGGGCCTTAGGGTCTTAGGGCCCCGATTTTGCCCTGATCTTCTCTAAATACAGTCCTACAAGAGGTAGTAGGGGGGCACGTTTTAGAGAAGTCCAGAACAAAACTGGGGCCTTAGGGACTTAGGGCCCCGATTTTGTCCTGGTCTTCTCTAAATACAGTCCTGCAAGAGGTAGTAGGGGGCACGTTTAGGGGCCAGTACCCTGCAGGGTGTCGGGTAAGACCCCGCTGAGGGACTTCACACCTAAGTCACTATATCTCGGAGAGGCACTATACCCGTCCGAACTTCGTGCACAGAATGTTACTCAGCGATGCCACTAATTTCCCTCATCGTTCCTGACCAGGATGCCCGGCACCCTGGCCTTCGCGAGTATGCCTAGCCTCGCTGCCCCGAGAGCTTCCTGCTCGTCCAGTTCATCATCCAGGCGGAACAGAAGAGGATCGCAGTAATTTTCTAACGAACCGCCAGCTCGATTCGTTCCTCGACAAACGGGCTGATTTATAGCGGCTTCCCTCCCTCGTGTTTATGGGCGAGCGTCGCGGGGCAGCGCGGGGAATCGTCGGTGCTGGCTAGCAGAACCGACGCGCTTCGCTCTCGATCGAAGCTAGATGGGCGCAAGGACCCCGGAGTCCTGCGGGCGAGCGGAGCAGCCCGACGGGGCTGAAAGCCTCGCACGACCGTGCTAGCACGCCAGACAGACCCATAAAACGCTTTATATTCCTGCCCGCGGAGTACCAAGCCCGAGTCCAGGCTATATACGCCAGTTTTCTAAGCTGCAGGCAGCGACTCTGCCGAAAGAGAATAATAAAAGCGTGGCTGTCTGCGAGTAACGCTCGCCTCTTCGACCCGATCGTTTCGTCCTGGACGACTCGGCACTTGTTCCGCGAGGATTCCCACTCACGGCTTGGGCAGCTAGGAGCAGAGGAGGACGGCGGGATGAGAAGAGCCGGAGAGGTACTCTGGTGGCTTCCAAGGTGCTTCGGAGACAGTCCCGAGGGAGTTTTTCGGGAGGAAATAATATGGGGTGGCGCGTAAGGGATTTTTGGGGAGGAGTCAATTGCTTGGGGACTCTGGCGTCTGTTGGAGGATTTATTAGTAGGGGCGAAGGAGGATCTTGATGGAGATTTTTAACACCCTGAGAATGGATAGAGTTCGCGGTGATATTTTTTGGAAAATAGCTAAAGTATTGTCTCTAAGAATGTTTACTTGGAAACTGGATGTAGGGAAGCTTCGAGAAGCATTTTCCAGAGTTTGTGTCTCTATTGTCCGAGCGTCAATTTTTTCGATTGGTTGAAAAATAACGAAATTGCTACACTTTGAAGCAAAAAGCTCATTTTCGTGTGTAAGGAAATGGTGAGGTAAAAATTAAAATAGCAAAAAAAAAATTACAGTCGGACGATACAGAACACATGTAAGAACATCTGTTCAAAATTGTTTAAAAATCCATAGAGTTTTACTCAAATTACAGCGTACTCCCTTTCGGAAAACGTGGTTTCGAGAAAAACTTGTTTAAATTTTTCGGAATGTTTTGATATATGCAAAAAAAATTGTATCTATTATTATTCAAAGCTGTCTATATCTTCATTGAAAAAAATTAACGATAAAAGTGTTCTTGTCACTTAGAAATAAATTTCCAAAGATGCAGTATTTCTTGCCCTGGCTTAGAAGGATGGTTTAACCCCTTTATTATGTATTTGAAAATTTTGCATGTTTCCTTAAACACCACCGAAAATTATCTTACAGGGAAATTAATTCTGCGGGACTGTTTTAGACTCCACGACACCGGTTAAGCGTTAATGCATACAACACCCCGCCACTGTTTTTATTTGCAATTCGAAGCCCCCACACCGAGCACCCTTTCAGTACCAAGAATAGCACACTTTCCACTTATTAAAGTCTCCCCCGCTGGGTGTAGCCAGGAATCTCCGTGAGAAACAGCGGAAAGAATGTGAAATGCGCCGCGGAACGAGGAAAGTCACCGACGACAGCCTGGAATCTGGGGATTTCGTGGGGGTCTAGGCGCGGATTTCTAACGAGCTCGGTTGCAAAACGGATTTGCGCGTGGAGCACGATGCTCGTTCCCCCGTAGCCCCGGCGCACGCAGCGCGAAGTGAAAGTAACATTCTAGACACGTGATGCGGCATCACGCTGCACGCCGCGGAAAAATGCATCGCGGCTGCACCTGTGTGCAGTGCATTCTACACGCACGCCGCGCCACTATCTACCGTCTGACACGTGTTTCGTGTCAGGCAACGCGCGAGATCGGGGGATACGCGTGCACAGTGTTCTTCCAAAAAAACAGTAGGTACTTTCCTCCGTCCTCTATCCATTTCCTGAAATGTGCTCCGAGGAATTGTGTTTGGGGTTGTACACGAAATTGAAAAAAAGAGACACAGAAGGAAGGGGTTGAAACCCCTGTGAAGCACTTATGGTTGACTTTTCTACTATTCGTGTGACTTCAAAGAGTAAATTTGAGAAATTCAGGTCCCTGCGGAATCCTCAAATTTTCAGACTCGAATATCTTTAAATTTGCAATTTAATATTTTCAATTAAACTATAGAAACAAAAAAAGTGAATAAATAAAACTAAAAAATTAAAAATATAAAAATTTACTTAGTTTAAATAGAAACTTTTCTTTTACACTGAAACGATTAAATTAATTTCTATACAATTTTGAAGAGTGTTCAGAACTCCCTTCGAACGATCTCGGAGGATTTTGCCGCGCTGCAATCAGTTTGCTCGCGACAAATGTCAGCAACCCTTGCGAAGGCAAGGGTGCAAGTGTCTTGACCTTTTCCAATTACTCCGAGCAAGATTCAACCCTTCCTCGAGGGAGCCCGCCCCTACGAAGGTTCTTGAAAAGCCCGTGCTCGGTCCACAATAGTTGCAGCGGGTTGATAAACATCAGCAGCCCTTTGAATCAGAGAATCCCAAGCACCCTGACCTTCTCCAACGACACGGAGCTAGAGGGGACCCTCGGCAAACTCTTTCTCCAGGACTCACCCTTCCTTCCAGCTTCCACAATCAATCCCATCAGCAGGACAAATACCGACCCTCCTGAAACGCACGGACCTCGCGCGAATAAATATCCTTGACCCTCGAAAACCCTCGTGCGCGATGTCCTCGGGAGACTCTCCACCGGCTCGAGGATACGGCTGGGTCGCGGGGCATCTAATCGTTGGGTTTACATCTCGAATAGCACAGTTCTACCATTTGTAATAACGCGATGAGTACGACTGTCTCAAAGAATCCGGTAAGCTTCCATTACGGAGCACAGCGAGTAGTTGAAATTGCAGCAGGAACTTAACAAGTGGAAGATAAGAAGAAGGTTGAAAGATACTAAACCAAGAAGCGAGAGATTCAACCTTTTACCCTCAGTTTTACACCCAGACTCTTCAGCTTCACAGCCCAGTTAAAATTCGAAACCTTCTTCCATCAAGGAACAGTGAACCGAGGAATCTCGAAACTGCGAGTTTTGAAAGTAGTGGTGGAGAACTATCGATGGTACTTCAATAGTTATCGATGGTTCTCACTATCGAAATTTTTAATAATATTAGAAATTAAATTTGGGATTCTGAATTTCAGCTGTTAATATTTTTTAATTAACTAACCTACGATTAATAATATTACAAATTAAATTTGGTATTCTGAATTTCAGCTGTTATTATTTTTCAATTGACTAACCTACGATTAATAATATTACAAATTAAATTTGGGATTCTGAATTTCAGCTGTTATTATTTTTCAATTGACTAACCTACGATTAATAATATTAGAAATTAAATTTGGGATTCTGAATTTCAGCTGTTATTATTTTTTAATTGACTAACCTACGATTAATAATATTACAAATTAAATTTGGGATTCTGAATTTCAGCTGTTATTATTTTTCAATTGACTAACAGATAATAATCGATAGTGAAAATAAGCCATCTATAGTTTTCGATAGTGAGAACCATCGATAACTATCGTAAGAACCATTGATAGTTCTCCACCACTACTTGGAAGATGTCTGAAACACTAGGATCGTGGACGCGGTGGGGTTCGAAGCCCCAGCGTCCCCAACAATTCACAGTCCAACCCCCGGAGACGGAACTCCTAGAAAGAGGAGTCGCGGTGTCGATCGCCAGCAGCGTTGCACCCGCTGCACTCGCTGCACTTAATGGGCACAGAACGAAGGGAAATGGAGGGGGATCGAAAGAGACGGAGAGCGTCGGGGCCTGCGAAGAAGGGAGGACTCCGGGGGGAGGGCGAAGGAAGGGGCGGAGGGCAGGGAGGAACGGCTGAGGAGAGGAGATGCAGCCGGAGGAAAGTGGCGGAAGGGCGACGAGGGGGTGACACGGCGGGGTCAATACACCCGTAATCTCGGTGAAATGCACTTGGTCGCAACTACCATTGCCGTTACGCGAGCCCTACCGTGATCCAGAAATAGGGCTCTGCCGGCGCGTAAATATCGCCTCGGGCTCAGCACCGCGAATATATCGCGGCGTTCTTCCCGTAAAAACCTTCTCGAAAAATACGGGCCGTGTGAACTATAAACCGAACCTTCCGAAACAGAGATATCTTCCAAAGGCATCCTTTTTTTATTCAACTATTTTCCCTGTGGAACTCGATTCCGTAGAAAGAAAGGAGAGCTGCTAAAACTCCCCAAAGCAAATCGTCTCAATTCCAAGTCCCGACGAATAAACCACCCCTAAAATTAAATCAGCATCCACCAAGGGGGGCACGATTAGTGGTCCAAACACGTTGCCACGTGGAAACCAGGGAGAGACGGCGTTCCCAGAAGGAGGATCGCTGGGAGACCGCGATATCGCGACGATTCCTCGCCGTTTTCCCCGTGAAATTAGAAAGTCGCGAGGCTGCGGCCACGAGGATGCGGGTTCCCGATATTAGAACCGGCAATTACCGTTGATCCGCGATCGGGCCGCGAGATTCACGATCGGTATCTCCTCGGCCGCGCATAAATCCTCCTATCCCGGATAGGGGCCGGTCCTGGTTTCTCGTTTACCACGCTCGCAGGAAAGTAGTCGCGTGCATCCCGACGTTTTCTGTCGTGTTTGCCCGCGCGACTCTGCCTCGGAACAGCCTCGTCGACACTCCCACCTGCAACCTAGTTCGCGTCGATATTTATAACGATCCCCGAGGCACGAGACACCGCGACGGTTCTCGCGTTCCAACAACGAACGCGTGATCCTCGGAGACTGGAGGGTGGTGGCTGCGAGGGGTTGCTTCGCGAGGGAAGAAATGAATTTCGGGAATGGACGTTATGAATCATGGGTACTGGTGGAGAACTATCGACGGTACTTACGATAGTTATCGATGGTTCTCACTATCGAAAACTATAGATGGCTTATTTTCACTAGGGTAATTCCGGGTGTGATGGCCCTGCGGGTGAGATGGCTCGATCACGCTCCTTTTGCAAATATATTTTTGTCCTATACAAAACCACTAAATTTACGGTGTGCTGATTTTTTTAAAAGGTGGGCCATCTCTCCCCGACTTACCCTATCGATAATTATCGGTATTGAAAATCGTAGGTTAGTCAATTAAAAAAAATTCAGAATCCCAAATTTAATTTGTTATATTATTAAAAATTTCGATAGTGAGAACTATCGATAACTATCGTAAGTACCATCGATAGTTTCCTTATCTACCTTAGGTCCTTAGATTGATCTCGCACAGTCACCAAAGGAGTTCCGAACGAAGAAAGCTTCGTGTGAACTTCTACCTTCCAAGAATCTGGTCCGTCGTTTATTATTAGCATGGACGATGATTGGATCGACGATAGCAGGACTATAATTGGTCCTATTAAACGGTAATTCCTTTCTGATTTAATTGCCGGTGTAGTACTAGGGTGGCAGCAACAGCTCGCCAGAATCTTACTATGTAATAACAACGTGTACGATAGTTCTGTTTTAAAAACGGCGACATCAGGTGCTGCAGACTCTCCTCCTCATTTTGCTTATCTCCGCCGTGTTATCTAACCGCGAAACGGCGGAGCGAAAAGCGGCAGGGGGCCAAGGGGAAGGGTGAAACTCGACGAGCAAGCCGAGCGGCTCGAAAAAAGGAGGAATTCAGGATTCAATAAAGCGATCTTACCAGTTGACGATTAATTGCTTCTGATAAATTATTATGGGACGTGTTTCTAAACAGCCGCGGCGGAGGATTTTACGACGGGCACGCAGACGGAGAGTCTGCGCGCGGGCAGCCATGAATTATGGGAACAAAGAGGAGCACGAAGCGATGCTTTACCGCGGGAACATGTTTCTGGAGCAACCTCGATAAACTATCTTAAGTGGACGCGGAGTTTCTCGTTGGGATTAAGAGTCGCGAATCTCTAGCGAAATAGAGCAACAAGCACCCCTCCGCTTCCATCGCGATATCCTCGCGTCGACGTTCAGAAATCTCGATCACCTCCGTGCCGAATGTCATTTTCGGAAGAAGGAACGAACCCTTCGGCGTCTCCTCGTTTCTGAATTTCCACCCTCGACTCTCCACCCCCCACTTTTCTCAAATCTCGAGGCAACCCCTCCGCTCCCCGAAAGACACCTCGTCCTACCGCGAGCACACCTCCGACGCCTGTCCACTCGAAAATCCATCTTCTCGCCGATAGGTACCGTTCCAAGGCGCGCCACCGACGCCCACGCGCCAGCGTACGAATCCGTCGGATCGTGCCCCCGCGCCGCACCTTCCAACCCCCCCCCCTCCCCCACGAGCGTTCACCTCCGCGAGCGCGTAGAGTTCGAGGCGATCATCGAGGGGGCTGTTGTCTCGGGCAGCAATGCGGGACGGACGCACGCGCCGGTGCAAGTTGCGTTGCAATGCAACCGCGTTCAAGGCTGCGTCTCGCATTCCGCCGCGGCTTTTACCACTTTCCTGCTCACGTGCGCCGGAACGGGCGCTCGTGGCAATGCGCAAATGTGCAACCGGGCACCCGGGGAACCTGTTTCGTCGCTCCTGCCGCCGGTTTTTTGCCGCGCCCCCCCGAACCCCTCGCCTTCTCGCGGCTAATACGCTCCGCGCGCGATGCAACGACTTATGCAAAACGTTACTTTGGCCGCTGTTTCGCCGGTCCCGAGCGCCTGCGCGGCGACTTTCTTGCCGATAATTGTCCGCGATCGATCGACTGCTTCCACCCCGGCGTTACCGCGGAGGATCTTCTCGCGGGAGAGGATCCGCTAGGCTGAGCCTGGACCTTGCCAGTTTATCGGCGGTGGTGGCTTTGAGCCTGGAGATTGCTCGGGGAAGTCCACTTAGGTTATCCGAGATTTTTCCGGCGTATCAGACGGCAAATGGAAGTTAATTGGTACGTTAAGTCTCGCTTTGATGCGTGGGTGTAATGAGTAGTGGTGGAAAAATATCGATGGTACTTACGATAGAAATCGATGGTTCTCACTATCGAAAACTATAGATGGCTTATTTTCACTATCGAAAACTATAGATGGCTTATTTTCACTATCGAAAACTATAGATGAGTTATTTTCACTATCGAAAACTATAGATGGCTTATTTTCACTATCGAAAACTATAGATGGCTTATTTTCACTATCGAAAACTATAGATGGCTTATTTTCACTATCGAAAACTATAGATGGCTTATTTTCACTATCGATAATTATCGGTATTGAAAATCTTAGGTTAGTCAATTAAAAAATAATAATAGCTGAAATTCAGAATCCCAAATTTAATTTGTAATATTATTACCAATAATATGAATTTATAATATTATTACCAATAATATTAATTTCTAATATTATTACCAATAACATTAATTTCTAATATTATTACCAATAACATTAATTTCTAATATTATTACAAATAATATTAATTTCTAATATTATTACCAATAATATTAATTTCTAATATTATTACAAATAACATTAATTTCTAATATTATTACCAATAACATTAATTTCTAATATTATTACAATTTTCGATAGTGAGAACCATCGATAACTATCGTAACTACCATCGATAGTTCTCCACCACTAAATGGGAGGCTTTATTACAAAATGGAGAATTAAACGCTGAATTTGCGCGAGCTTCAACGTTGCTTTTGTTACGAAAGCTACTTAGTCCTTGTATTGGATCTCGAAGGAGTGTCCGAATGCAGAGGCCAGCCGATCGGCGGTGCGTCCGCACTGCACTTAACTGGAAATCGTTTCCCCTTTTCCGTTCTGCTTTCGGTGTCATCGTTCTTCCGCGGCTGGCGTGTCTCGTAAAAGCCGGCGGACTAGTTCCCTCGGAAACCGGCGGACACGGTTCAGTTGTCGAATTAAGGTGAACGCGTAATATCGCGTGGCCAGCGATATCGCGCGGTGAAAATCGCGTGTCACCGATCCGACGTGTCCCCCAAGTGGAACACGCGGACTTTCAAACAGAAGATGGAAACGGCCCGTTTAAGCGGCTAATCGCTAGCGTAGCATGATAGCTAGAAAGTGCTCCTTTATCGCGCTGCCTCGCGGATGTCGCCTGTTTCACTTCGATACACGGGGGCCACCCAGGAGCGATCGGACGCGTGAAAATCGCCGCGCCCCGATCCCGGGCGACTAAACAAATAGTCGAGTCTGTTTGCAAATAAATCTTCCCCTTCGACAGCGATTGCATTGCGCGAAATTAAACCCGACACACTTCCTCGCGCCTCGTCTATTAAAAGGATCCCTGGGAAAATGGCCACAGGGTGCGTCTTTAAAATTTCAGTTCGAAGAAAGCTCGCTTCATCAAGCTGTTCGTTAATTAAGCCTCTTATCATCATCTCCCTTCGTGCCCCACTGATCGATCGCTAGGGGTAGTTTGAGTTCGCAATTGGAAAACTCTGTCGAGCAGGAAAAGCAAGTAATCGTAGGCGAAGTTCGTTGAAATTGGTAAAGTTATGTAACCAAAGGGTGTCCACCCGTTTAATTAATAATAATAATAATAAAGTGGATAGAAAATATTGAAACCCTACCGAGGAAGATGACTATGTAAAAAAATATGAAATGCAGACGTACGGTTGAATTACTTAAAAAATGAGCACTCCTTCTGCTCATCGTACATGCAAGTACCAAAGAAACCTCTCCCACAGCCATTCACCACAAACTCCGCCACCGCCAGGCGGGCATTGAAATCACGAAACCGAACGGGGACAAAAAAAACACCACGCAGAAGGCGGCCGAGAACCCGGACGCCCCAGCAGGGCAACGTCCCACATCTGGCCGTCGGAAACAATATCCACCTAAATCTGCCTATGAATCTCTAGCGGTCGGCGGTATCGTTGCCCGATATCCATGAAACCCTCCTCCTCTCTGCGCCGCTCTGTCCCGTTGCGAGGAGCTTTCTCGCGGGTTACTGGAGAGAGCACCCATCTCTCCTCCCTCCCTCTCTAGCCATAAGCCGCCGGTGTGCAATTGCACGTGCGCACGGGGGAGCGGTGCAGCTGCAGCTGCAACGGCGCTCGAGCTAGCCGGCTCTCACGTGCTGCCGTTCCGGCGAGATTGCCGGCCCGCGAGAAAAGGTGACCGTGCCTCGTGCGCGCTCTCGCCTGCACGCCAGTGCATCGAACGAGGTATCCAGGCTGACACCCACGCCAGAACGTTTTCTGGGCCGAAAAATGGCCGGAGAGCGCCGTTCACTTCCGCGTGGCCTGCTGCAGCCAGCAGGCCAGACCCAGGTTCCGGGTCGGTTTTTCGCCCTGAAAACGTCGCGCGATTGTCGAGGCCCGGTCCCTCTCTCCCTCTCTATCTCTCTCTCCCTCTTTCTCCGTTCCCGTCCCTCTTTCTTCTATCCCCCCGTCTCTGTTGGCCGGCCTGGGCGAGCCGGGCGTGACCAGTTCCACGATTTTTTTCCTCTTTCTCTCACTCTCTTTCTCCGTCCCCTCAGCCTCTCCTCTCCTACTCCCCATTTCTCTCTCGCGCGCCAGCTCGCCCTGTTGCTAGTGCTGTCTCCCGGCTCCTTCCTGTCCGTCTTTTCGAGACAAGTCCTCGCGGCTCCGATTATGTGTCGAGTTTCGATGGCTCCGGGCGGAGTGGATCGGTCTTCTAGTTGCAGGTACACATTGAGGTTTTTTGGAATTATCGTAGGTCTCTTTAGGGTGATTAATAGTTACGTGGCTTCAGAGGTGATTAGGAGGTATTCGCGAGTAGCTGAAGAATGATTTATCGCTCAAGTGGCTCTCCGTTATTCGATTCCTAATCGAATGAGGCATCTCGGTCCGCACTCGAGGCTCGAGATACCCGCGGATCCCTAATCGATGTACTCCACTTTGTACTTGAGTTTAGAGATACACAGAGATACCTGGCCGAACGATTCACCTCGTTTTCCACTTCGGCTGCGGGATGCCTGCGGATTTCTAATCGAATAACTCGCCTCGTTTTGCTCTCCAGTTTAAAGCCACCTGAATATAGGGGGAGTTGGGGCACTTTGGTGCAACGGGCACAATGAAACATTAATATTCTCTTGATATGTAGAAACAGTCAGAAGTTAAAAACATTTATTTATTTATTTATTTATTTAATTACTTCCACGGGTAAAGACCCTTTAGTTTATAATGATTATTCATAAAGTAAAAAAAGTGACAACATAACGTACATAAACAAACAATAGTAATAACTAATACAACCAAATTTAAAATAAGAAATTACTGGTTGTGTAAAGAGACGTTCAAGCGAACATGATCACAAGACAGTATAAATTATCATCATGATAGAAGATATAAGATTATAAGATGATACCCTATAGATATCAAGATAATATTAATGTTTCATTGTGTCCCCTGCATCAAAGTGCCCCAACTCCCCTACATTCCCATTTCCATATAATTCTCTGGTTAAACCTAAAAAAAAAAAAATCCAACTACGTGCTTCATCAATCCGAATCTAAACTCTCAAATCCTCCACACGAACACCAAACAAGAAAGCGTCACACTTCAACCTCAAGCTTCCCACTCACACCATAAACAATCACTCCCACCTTCAAAACCCCACCCGTAACAACCCCCGAAAGGCTCCCCGTGTCCCCAGAGTGGATTTCTCGCGCACCCACTGCCACGCCGTCGCGAGAGCGAGGGGGAGGAAAGGAAGTGTGTCGATCGAGGTGGAGGGCGTCGGGGGTCCGCGATCCGCCGAGGGAAAAATCGATCTCTCGCTGGAAATGCATAACGCGAGGAATGCACGGCGGTGCATCGATCGGTTGATGGTGACCAGGCACAGTAGCGTAGCGAGTGATCCCCGTACCTGGCGAACGCCCACAGACTCCTCTGGTCCGAGTGATCGGCGTGGGCAGCTTCTCGGCACCGTCTCCGTCCGCTGTTTACATCAATTCGGATAATCGCGCCGCGGTTTCTCGCGCCGTACCGTCGAGTCGCTCCTGAGAGCCCGGTTGTCGCCAATCGTGCGTCGGCTTCACCAATCGCGCGCTCTTTAATTGCCGCTGACGAGAAGAAGCCACCAAGAGGGACCGCCGCGGGCTGACGGAAGCCATGGTGGCTGGCTACCTGAAGGACGGCTCTTACACGATTCTCTTTTTCGTCGGAAGGTACTTTTCGCTTGAAATTTTTAGTTCGTCCTGATAGTGGTGGACCTCGCAGTTTGTGGGATTTAATTGGTGATGGTGGTAGGGTGCATGTACCAGTATATGAACATGTACCAGTGAATGAACATGTACCAGTGAATGAACATGTACCAGTATATGAACATGTACCAGTATATGAACATGTACCAGTATATGAACATGTACCAGTGAATGAACATGTACCAGTATATGAACATGTACCAGAATATGAACATGTACCAGTGAATGAACATGTACCAGTGAATGAACATTTTTTATTAAAATGAGTAAAATAAGTTATTAAAGTAAGCAACTAATTAATTACAGACTTCTTTTCATTTCTTGCTTCATATCCAAACAATTTTTTGCTGCACGTGGAATCAATCGCGCTGCAAACATAATTTTATAATAGTGTTCATTCATTAGCCTTAACTGTTCATTTACTGGTGCGTTTACCCTACTTCGATGGTGACGGAAACTTTGTACACGCGTTTGACTTCGGATGTGCAATGTTGCTGTAGTTACTACATGATGCTTGCCAGTGATGGTTGAGCGACTCTTCCTTCGAGTGTAACTGAATTTTATTATAGTTGAACCAGCCGCGGTTGAGTTAGGAATTCCTGCCGCGAGGAGTGGCTTTTAAGGCAGCCAGTTAATGAACTCTGTCCGTTGCAGGCTACTTTTCATCGATACCATTAGTATTATCTCGTTCGCGCGTGGAATGAAGTTAGTTTCTGTGTATAGATACTCTAGCTTGTAGTTTTGTGTCTTGATGTAGTCGGTTGCCTTAGAAACTTACTGTTCTTCTGATCCACATTCCCACAAACGTCGCAAACTTTTAAGAATCTTTAACCGGCTAAGAGCCACCGATACACTCCTGTTTTTCAATCATTCCTCGGCCTGCCGTTCGTAAGATCGAGGCGTGTTATGTTGCATGGAAGGAATTGAATATCGAGGCGAGCGTTGGACGTGGAAGGGTGTAATCTGGCATCGAACGAGCCGGGAGCAGGCTGGCGTGGCCGTAGCTTCCGAAACGAGCCTGTTCGTCGCCAGCAGATGCACGATATCTGGAAATGTTGCGCCCTCGCGAGTCGATCGCGCGCCATTAATCATTAGCTTCCCTCGTGTTACACGGATCCCCGGGAATATTCCTGCGGCGACGAGGAGGGCGACACCGGGACCTCACGCTAATATGACGAGCCAGACGGCCGCTCGACACGAGCGATTAAGAAGGCGCGGTTTCCTGCTGTTAGCCGCTCGTCGAGATTAATTGCGTCCCCGGGACGGAACCGCGCGTTTTATAGATGCTGCGCGGAGATGCGAGGCGCGCGAAAAAATTAAACATCGTCGCGACGCATGGCACTGCGCTCCTGTGGACGAGTAGCGCGTGTCGTCCTTGGGAATTGAATGTTTTGCAAGCAGGTGCTGGAGGTTGGATTATCTTGCACTGGAGGTGATGGAAATTGGAATACTCTGCGGTGGAGGTGATGGAAAGGGGAATATTTTGCAGTGGAAATGATGGAGGATGAAATACTTTATGGTGGAGGTTGAAGTACTTTGGAGTGGAGGTGATGGAAAATGGAATACTTTGCAGTGGAAATTATGGAGGTTGAAATACTTTGGAGTGGAGGTGGTGGAAATTGGAATACTTTGCAGTGGAAATGATGGAGGTTGAAGTACTTTATGATGGAGTTGATGGAGGTTGAAATACTTTGGAGTGGAGGTGATGGAAAATGGAATACTTTGCAGTGGAAATTATGGAGGTTGAAGTACTTTATGATGGAGTTGATGGAGGTTGAAATACTTTGCAGTGGAAATGATGGAGGTTGGAATACTTTGCAGTGGAAGTTATGGAGGTTGAAATACTTTGGAGTGGAGGTTGAAATACTTTACGGTGGAAGTGATGGAGGTTGAAATACTTTGCAGTGGAAATGATGGAAATTGGAATACTTTGCAGTGAAAATGATGGAGGTTGAAATACTTTACGGTGGAGGTGATGGAAAATGGAATATTTTGCAGTGGAAATGATGGAGGTTGGAATACTTTGCAGTGGAAATGATGGAAATTGGAATACTTTGCTTTGGAGGTGATGGAAATTGGAATACTTTGCAGTGGAAATGATGGAAATTGGAATACCTTACAGTGGAAATAATGGAGGTTGAAATACTTCATGGTGGAGTTGATGGACGTTGGAATACTTTGCAGTGGAAATGATGGAGTTTGAAATACTTTACGGTGGAGGTGATGGAGGTTGAAATACTTTGCATTGGAGGTGATGGAAATTGGAATACTTTGCAGTGGAAATGATGGAAATTGGAATACCCTACACTGGAAATAATGGAGGTTGAAATACTTTATGGTGGAATTGATGAACTTTGGAATACTTTGCAGTGGAAATGATGGAGTTTGCAATATTTTGCAGTGGAGGTGATGGGGATTGAAGTATTCTTGGCGTTATATATTTAATAAGTATTCTGGATATTTAATGTCTACACGATGGTACCTATAGTAAATTTGGGAGCCCCAGAAACTCGCAGGAAGTGGTACCCCTTTGTACTCAAACCGTAACAAACTCCTTCGCTGACTTTCCACAAGGATTCAGTGTCTCCACACCAAAATCTCCCACTACGAGATCGTGTCCCCGATCGCACGATCCAGTGAACCCGATCGGAAGCGGTGCCATCACAGCGGTAGGAAGACGCCGAGAAACTCACTTCCCCGTCCACGCGGACGCCCTTCCCCGAGATTTAATCCACCCAGGAGGACGTAATAAGCACGTTTATTGCGGCAGTCGCGTGTAACTGTCGCGTGCGATTTTTCACTCCCCTGGATTCAACGTCGCGCCAAATAGACGTCACTTCTAGCCGTGAAAGTGTGTCAGGAATAGGCGGGCTGAACCGTTGCCGCCGACACTCTGCCGAGAAGAAGTCCGTCCGGTCACGAAGAACGGGCAAGTGGGCGATGCAGGGAAGATGGCATCAAGGTGAGAGTTCAGATCCACATCGAGGCTCTAATCGAACAGTGCACTTCTCCATGGAGACCGCACGTCGAAGCTCCGCGTACCTTGGACCATTTACCCCAAGCATCGACGCCTGCACCTCGAAACCTCGAAACCTCTAAATTTGCACGGCAGCCGACTTACCGCGCGATCACGCAGGAGTCAACCAGCCGAGATCTTCCCAACAAAGAGTGGGCTTATCTTTTCCTATCTAAATGGAAACACAAAGGCCTCATAAATCAATCACCGTGCAAGGTTCACCACCCTCTGGTAGGCCACGAGACACCGGCTTCTCGCTAGAACACCGTTGGAACAATGCAATCAGACCAAGCGCCGACTTCCCGTCTTACCGATAATTAATTGCATCCTCCGGGTCGGCTGAACAAAGGAGCAATATTTTTCAAACGGCGCTGCCCCGAAGGATCCCGCGCCCTTCTCCTCCTACGGGCGTGTCCCTTTCCTCCACCTGTCGCGCTCTCACGCGAATTCATTTCCCGTCCCCGGCTAAAAATAAACGACGGAAGAGAGCACAAAGGAAGGAAAAGTGGAGCGACAATCCAGAGGCGATCCGTTCCTTTCCCGCAGCACGCATCTCCCGCGCCTCCTCGGCGCCCGTAACCGCCTCCTAACGATACGTAAAATCATTTCACGCCGCCGCTCGTCGCTCCCTTCACGGGCGATTAAGGGGAATTGGGTCGGTTTTGATCGGTGAAAGATCCCGCCGCTCGGTCTTTCGCCATTCCGATGGATGAGAAAGGCTGCTGGCTAGAATCGGACGAGCAGCGCGGACTCTGAGGATCCTCGACGTTAGTGGTGGAGAACTATCGATGGTACTTACGATAGTTATCGATGGTTCTCACTATCGAAATTTATAATAATATTACAAATTAAATTTGGGATTCTGAATTTCAGCTATTATTATTTTTCAATTTACTAACCTACGATTTTCAATACCGATAATTATCGATAGTGAAAATAAGCCATCTATAGTTTTCGATAGTGAAAATAAGCCATCTATAGTTTTCGATAGTGAAAATAAGCCATCTATAGTTTTCGATAGTGAAAATAAGCCATCTATAGTTTTCGATAGTGAAAATAAGCCATCTATAGTTTTCGATAGTGAAAATTTAACCATCTATAGTTTTCGATAGAGCAAAAATAAGCCATCTATAGTTTTCGATAGTGAAAATAAGCCATCTATAGTTTTCGATAGTGAAAATAAGCCATCTATAGTTTTCGATAGTGAAAATAAGCCATCTATATTTTTCGATAGTGAAAATAAGCCATCTATAGTTTTCGATAGTGAAAATAAGCCATCTATAGTTTTCGATAGAGCAAAAATAAGCCATCTATAGTTTTCGATAGTGAAAATAAGCCATCTATAGTTTTCGATACTGAAAATAAGCCATCTATAGTTTTCGATAGAGCAAAAATAAACCATCTATAGTTTTCGATAGTGAAAATAAGCCATCTATAGTTTTCGATAGAGCAAAAATAAGCCATCTATAGTTTTCGATAGTGAAAATAAGCCATCTATAGTTTTCGATAGTGATAACCATCGATAACTATCGTAAATACCATCGATAGTTCTCCACCACTACTGGACGTTGGAGCATCTATTAGGTGGCTCTGCTCCTTGCAGCATCTAGTCACTTCATATTTTCTTAGAGCCCTTAAAAGGGAGGATTGCAATTTGTAATGCGAAAGCTTCGACAGCAACGCCTGCTGGTATCAAGGAAATATTCTTTATTCTTAAAATGGAGACATTTAATGCCCCTCCAAGAAAGCAAGGCACTGTCTTTTCATATTGAAAGTTTCGTGGACGAGGCAAGGAGTCGATGAAGTCATGTTTGGAATTGATGTAATGTAGATCGTTAGCAGCACCTATAGCACCCATAGCTGGCTGGGAGACTGTCGTTGAACTCGGCCTGCACAGAGTGTACAGTGAACTGACGTGGATTAATTGTTCCTCGACTAGCAGGAGCGGGGTTGTCGCTATTTTTTATCGAACTGACACGAAATGACTTCATCGGACGCGAGCGTAGGGTTCGATTGCGTTTTATTAGCCACGGCCTCGCTTATCTCGATATAACCTGCAACCTGATGACGCTTCTACGTTGAAGACTTAATTGCGAGCCCGAGGTTTGCGTCGAGAACTTTTAGCCTGGTAAGCCAACCTTTGATTCTGCTCTTTATTTAACGTTTTGGCTTGTTTATTGAACATTTTCGATCCTTGTTTCTGTTTTCACAAGGACTTTGTTCAGAACTCGGAAGTCCTTTCTGCAACTTTTTAATTTTCTTTGTGGGATTGGATTTGTATGTTTTCCAACCCTCATCATTTTTAAATTCCTCTTGATGTTTTTGGATCTGCCTCGGTCTTCCTTGATTGCCTGCCAGTGAAACAATTTCTTTTCTTCATTTAATTATATCATTTCGTAAAAAATGAGGGCTCTTTCGAGGCTCTTTCTAAAAAAAAGGAATCGCCAATCTATTTGAATTAAGTCGAACCCGATTATATTTCGTGCGAAGAAAAGAATTCAAGGGGAGGGTATAACGAAAAGAATGACGTGCCAGAAAGAAGAATTAGAAAAACAGGAAAACTCAATGAAATTCGTGATCAAGCGCAAACACCTGGATGACATTTGGCAACTAGCAACCAAAATCGTCGTCGGACAGAGTTCACGATCACAACAAGGAAATGTCTCGAATATAAATAGAGGTATCAAGGATTCGCTCCATCAGTGGTCAGCTCGGCTCTGAGTTGAAACGGTAACCTGCTTCTTCGCTGCAAGCCTTGCGATACATCAGACAAAGTAGCGAACAAAGTGCCCGTTTCTTTTGGGAAAGAACAAGATAGTCGACCTGTGCTGTGAAAATATGTTGGAGAAATTCTGGCTGAGTTTCGAGGCTGTGAAAGCGTTGTGGTTTTCTTTCGTGCGAAACGAGAATGCCGATCGTTTTTGGCGTTTTCTGACAACTGGATATTTCGATCGAGTAAGTCGACTTCAATTACATCTCGGAAACACTCAGTCACGCGTTCCCCAAATAAACTCCCATCGCGTACCATTATCAAATTATTAAATAATTAGATTTATAGACTCCACTCGAATAAACTCAAGATTCTCAAAATGTCATATGGAGATGTGGAATGACTGGAGCTCGAGGAGTTGGTTAAATCGACGGATTAAGAATTCACCAGGAATAACTTAAACCGAGAACTTGCTTAACGCTATTCGATTACCATACAAGTTTCGCGAGAAGGAGTCTTCAAAAGTTCCACGAAAGTGCATCACCTAATCGATCTAAGACACTTAATCTCCTGAAACAATCTTCAACGCATACTCCCTTGCATCTTCGAAGAAAGCTCTTCACAGACTGTGCTTAATTTAAAACTATAGATGGCTTATTTTCACTATCGAAAACTATAGATGGCTTATTTTCACTATCGAAAACTATAGATGGCTTATTTTTGCTTTATCGAAAACTATAGATGGCTTATTTTCACTATCCAAAACTATAGATGGCTTATTTTCACTATCGAAAACTATAGATGGCTTATTTTCACTATAGAAAACTATAGATGACTTATTTTCACTATCGATAGTTATCGGTATTGAAAATCGTAGGTTAGTCAATTAAAAAATAATAACAGCTGAAATTCAGAATGCCAAATTTAATTTCTAATATTATTACAAATATCGATAGTTTTCGATAGTGAGAACCATCGATAATTATCGCAAGTACCATCGATAGTTCTCCACCACTATTCACAGTGACTCTCCAACTTCCACTCAAAACAACACAGTCTCCGTGTTTCGATTAATCTTTTACCCCCTCGGACGTTCACCTAAAATCACGCACGCAAGGTTGCCTCAACAGGTGCAATAGAATCGCTAGCCGAATTGGACGAGCGATCGATGGAGCGCCTGGCGCGGAGGTGCACGCCAAGTGCAAGTTGCACCGCGGCGCGTGCATCTCCGGGTGCCTTGGCTGAGAGCGAGAGAAATCGGTAGAAATTGGGCCAGTCGGTCAATTGGAAGTAACGAACCCTCCGCCAACGTATTATTTTCAAAATGATTCGTGAATGGTAGCCAGGCACCGCCAGCCTCCTCCCTCTCTCTCTCCCCCCGATAATTAAGAGTAACCACGAGACAGATCCCCTCTGTTGTGCTTTCGTGACGTGTAATTTCGCTGGAATCGCCTATCCAAGACGCTTCGTTTATTGTTTAACCGAGCCGTTAAATACGCCCTCGTTGATCCTTTAAATTATATAAACGCCTGGCAAATGAACAGTGACGCGACGCTTTGGTTCCTTGGACGAGGGAAGGTTGATTAAAACAGAGGGATGAGGGAACTTGAGAAATTCCAGGGTTTCGAAGATCTTAGTATTGAATATACGAAGTTATAGAATGTGGAAACTGCTAGATAAGCGAAGTTTAGAGAAATTGCTTGGTGCCTGAGGGATTTTAGTTTCCAATTTAATCCATCATTGATTGCTAGCTTGAGAAATAGATAGATGGGATTCTAAAATATTTCTGCTTCCATTTCGATTCATTTATCAATCTTTCATTCAAGAAGACTCATGTTTTCTTTTTTACTTTCTTCATTTACTAATCCTCCCCCAAGTCGATCACCGTTTCTACCACTCGTCTTTTCATTTGTTAATTCAAAAATATCGAGTGGATCGATTTAAATTAAATCCAACGACGTTGAACAATAGTTGGACAATATTTGCGCGGAAGGAAGCGTCGTTCCGCAGACTCTCCCCATTTGTTTTCTCCCTCCCCTCGTTCCGTAAACTTGAAACGCGTGCACAGTGTTGCGATGCAATTAAACCGCCAGCAGGAAACGGAGATATCGTTATCAAACAAACAGAACCGTGCACCGACCGTCTCGATTGCTTTTGAAATTTCAGAATTCCGTTTTAACGACGCTGGCCTGTCTGTCGGGAGACGTTCTGTCCGCCAAACAGAGACTGCAGCGTCGTTTTCTCTCTCGGTCGAAGGTATCCAGCGTTTCGATGAAATTCCGCGGATCGGGCTTCTCTCCTGGATCGAGTCGCCTGGAAAATTAGTATTTCATCATCGGGAAAGGTTAAGGAAAGGCCACCGGGGCCCTGTTTTCCACCACCTCGGCGCTTATGCCGTGTAAAAGGAAAACGATAGAAAGCGCTGCATCGCGCTGCTTGAAAACTGCATCTCAACGAGGATCCGCGATTAGAAACAAACTTTCACGCGTGCGAATATTTTCTCCGCACTTTATGACTCCGCGGTCGTCGATCCATCGACGACTCCGCGGCTTCTATCGATTGGCCCGCGCGAAATCTGTTTCTCTTGCCTGATGGAATTCTGTGGAACTATTAATTCTGTAGAATTCTGAGCAGTTTAAATATGATGGATTTCGATTGAATTTAGGTGTATTTGAAGGTAATCATTCGGTGGGTTTATTTCGCCCGGGAATATGTTGAAATGATTGTGGGTAGATTGTTTAGATTGTAGATATTTTCTTGATACTTGAAGTGATACGTTTGAGCTAACTCGTTTCTGTAAAGGTTACTCAGTTTCCTCCTTTCCTCTCCGCCCCGCGTTTTCTCGTTAATTGTCCCCGAGCTTTTTCCTCGATTTTCCTCGTTTCGCCATCAGCCACGAAGTAGATTTTAACATTCATCGAGCCACGTCGAGGGGAACCGGTTCCAGAATTAAAAGCGACGGGGTAATTGATTTCCACCGTTCAGTCCCCCGCAAAAAAACATTATTTTCTCCTAATTTATGCGCTTGCAGGAGCGTCGCGACATGAACAAATTCGAAATAAGAATTTCCATTTAAACCAATCTTGGAATTTTAAAAATGAAAGAAGAAATCCTTGACGATTCCTAAAGAAAAAAAAAGACATTCGAGGAATAGGTAATCCGGAAATCAAAATAAAATAGTGAAATCGAGGTAAATCCTCGAATAAAGGAACGTAAGATGAGTCTAAACCTTTAAACTAAACAAGCTCTTCGACGAACGACTTCCACTTCGACGAACTTGGCACGCTAAAAGAACCAGAAAGCCGTGGATTCGACAAGTTTCTATAAATGAGGAAAACAGAGGGGGCATTCCAGAAGGAATCACCGAGGAATCTCCTTTTTAAATCGGAATGACAAGGCGTCGAAGAATGCCGTTTCAAAAATCGACCACCAAAGTGTATACGAGTCGTAAAGAATTTTTTGTGACCCCGACACCGCGGCACGTCGAATTCGACTCGCTTATCAGCGGGTTACTTAATTGAGGAGTTGTTTATCAGTCGGGCTGACGGTGGCGCTACGACTGCGCGGCACCCGATAAGCCCCGGCGTCCTTAATTTCCAATTATCCTGGTTATTAAGGCCGGGGAGAAACTTCGCGGATGCTTCCTTTCACATTGTAGACCTCGCGGACTTGTTTGTCGTCGCGGTGCGGTTTAATTGAACCGCCTGCTCGCGGGAGGCACACTTATGCACGGATACGTGGCGGGCCGTGATTTGAAGTGCGCGCTCCAGATTCAATTTTCTTCCCAGCAGCCCGGGAACACTTCCGTTTATTTAATTAAACAGCGCGGGCTACTCCGTTCCGCTGGCACTTCTCCGTCACATGTTTCACCTATCCGGGACTCTCGAATCCATATTTCACTCGCCGGCGACGTCTTCCAAGTAGTGGTGGAGAACTATCGATGGTACTTACGATAGTTATCGATGGTTCTCGCTATCGATAATTATCGGTATTGAAAATCGTAGGTTGGTCAATTAAAAAATAATAACAGCTGAAATTCAGAATCCCAAATTTAATTTGTAATATTATTAATCGTAGGTTAGTCAATTAAAAAATAATAACAGCTGAAATTCAGAATCTCAAATTTAATTTGTAATATTATTAATCGTAGATTAGTCAATTGAAAAATAATAACAGCTGAAATTCAGAATTCCAAATTTAATTTCTAATATTATTAATCGTAGGTTAGTCAATTGAAAAATAATAACAGCTGAAATTCAGAATCCCAAATTTAATTTCTAATATTATTAATCGTAGGTTAGTCTATTGAAAAATAATAACAGCTGAAATTCAGAATCCCAAATTTAATTTCTAATATTATTAATCGTAGGTTAGTCAATTGAAAAATAATAACAGCTGGAATTCAGAATCCCAAATTTAATTTCTAATATTATTAATCGTAGGTTAGTCAATTGAAAAATAATAACAGGTGAAATTCAGAATCCCAAATTTAATTTCTAATATTATTAATCGTAGGTTAGTCAATTAAAAAATAATAACAGCTGAAATTCAGAATCCCAAATTAATTTTTGTAACATTATTACAAATTTCGATAGCGAGAACCATCGATAACTATCCTAAGTACCATCGATAGTTCTCCACCACTACTTCCAAGTAGTACAAGCCCGAATTACTCGTACAACAGGCCATCGACTAACCGCGCACCTCCGGCAAAGAACTTGGCTCCTCGAAGGCCCCGAGACAGTTGCGCCGGTAAATCAACACCGAGGGTTAGCGACGAAGAATATCGCGAAACATCTAAATCGACTGGAACACGATCACCTTAAGCCCACCGCGGCGGGCTTATCGCGCGATCCTCCACTGCCCTCGATCGTATCTCCTCCCCCGATCGCCGGCGCCGCTGGATTTTCCGCGATCGAGGAAGTGGCCACGGTTGTTTATATGCACACCGACTGTTTGCTCACCGATTGCATGCGTGCATATGCACCGTATGCACGGGCGGCGTGGCGCACGCAGACACGTGAACGGATGCACGCGCGACGCGAGGTCAACGGCACGTTGGAAAACAAGCGACTCGGTGCGCGCACACGCGCGAACTCTTGCACTCTCTATGCAAGCAAGCAAGTTGCGCGTGTGCGTGTCAAGCGGTCGTCCAACATTATCGGGGCAATTTCGATTGCTTCCTTTTTTTAACCCCTTCGGCGCGTGTCCTTTGTTCGCCGCGACCAGGGAAATGCATCTGGGCGACAGTCGAGAGGGGCAGAGGCGGGCAGATTGTTGCTGCCAGTGGCAAGTCCGTTTTTATTTACGACGCTGTTTGCTTCGAGTGCCTCTTTATTGGAGCGTTTATCGGACCGCGCTTGTTTTCACTGGGGTTATTTCTCTTTGCGAGAAAGAGAGGGGCGTTTCATTTCTCGGAGGATCGAGTGGACGGAGTAGATATGTACGAGGTGGATCCTCTTCGATTTTGGAAATTCATCTGGTAGTCTTTGTTTGATGGAAGTGAGAGATTTCTAAGAAACGATAAGGAAAATGGGGAATTTTCTTCTTGGGAATAAATTAGGAGAGAAGAAGGAAACTCTTCAAAATTGTCATTCATTTTCTTATTGGGAGGACTAAGAAAACTGATTGAGTCAGCATTCTTCGTGATTCACGGTCGTTAAATTTGCTCCAGGATCTCAGTATTCCGTTCACAAATTATTATAATTTCTCGGTTCAAGAGGAGGAAAGTTTTGCGAAGAACAGAAGAAAGGAATTGACTTCCACGTCGGACACCGTCTTCTACTCGATTTTCCTCCGGCAATTTTTACCACATTCAGACAGATATATGCGCGCAGTTTCACGTTCGTTCCTCTTCCTACGCTTATTTACATTCTTCCCAGCGAGATCTCTCGTACGTACACCCGCAAAAAGACCATTAAACGAGGCGGGAGTAGGCGGAACGCCGACTGATGAAAGGGGAAATTGGAGGGGGAGGAGGAGAGATTTCCACGGGGGAAAAGAGAGAGGAAGAGAATTTTTCCTGGACGGTGAAACTGTCCCCCGATCGACTTTCCGTGCGACGACCCACTCGCCGATAGAATCGAGCGTGCTTCCAATGCTATCGCCGATGCTATCTTATCGCGAATCGATTCTGTAGCTGGAGGACCAGCTCTCTAGATGCAACTTACATCGCATGCTCCTCGAATCCACGCTTATCGACGCTTCCGTCCCTCGATTCCCCTCTTCCGCTCGCGAGAGGCAAAATGGAGTTCAGAAGCTGATAAAAACTGTCGTTTCACTAAGATCACTTATGCAAACATCAGCTGCGAAAGACTCCGACCCACGGGAAATCTAAAAAACTTGAAGATACTGCTCCGCGTGCTTTGAACACGAGGCGTTTCAAGGTCTAGGACCTGGTGGCAGTAGAAAATCATAGGTCAAAAACCTTGCGAGCTTCCCCGGGGGATAAGTGACAAAGCACAACGACATATCCTTCCATGCTTTCCACACTTTCTCCGCTATCTGAAAGCTTCCATATAGTGGTGGAGAACTATCGATGGTACTTACGATAGTTATCGATGGTTCCACTATCGAAAACTATAGATATTGAAAATCGTAGGTTAGTCAATTAAAAAATAATAACAGCTGAAATTCAGAATCCCAAATTTAATTTGTAATATTATTAATCGTAGGTTAGTCAATTGAAAAATAATAACAGCTGAAATTCAGAATCCCAAATTTAATTTGTAATATTATTAATCGTAGGTTAGTCAATTGAAAAATAATAACAGCCGAAATTCAGAATCCCAAATTTAATTTCTAATATTATTAATCGTAGGTTAGTCAATTGAAAAATAATAACAGCCGAAATTCAGAATCCCAAATTTAATTTCTAATATTATTAATCGTAGGTTAGTCAATTGAAAAATAATAACAGCTAAAATTTAGAATCCTAAATTTAATTTGTAATATTATTAATCGTCAATTGAAAAATAATAACAGCTGAAATTCAGAATCCCAAATTTAATTTGTAATATTATTAATCGTAGGTTAGTCAATTGAAAAATAATAACAGCTAAAATTCAGAATCCCAAATTTAATTTGTAATATTATTAATCGTAGGTTAGTCAATTGAAAAATAATAACAGCCGAAATTCAGAATCCCAAATTTAATTTCTAATATTATTAATCGTAGGTTAGTCAATTGAAAAATAATAACAGCTGAAATACAGAATCCCAAATTTAATTTCTAATATTATTAATCGTAGGTTAGGCAATTGAAAAATAATAACAGCTGAAATTCAGAACCCCAAATTTAATTTCTAATATTATTAAAAATTTCGAAAGTGAGAACCATCGATAACTATCGTAAGTACCATCGATAGTTCTCCACCACTACTTCCATACTCGCCAGAAAATCCTCCCAAACAATCGTCTTGGAAAACTGCTGCTATTTTCAATTTTCGTGCCGCCTCAAATTTGCTCGCAAGGGATTTCGAGATGGATTTTGAAAATTCAGAAGCTGCAAGGTTATTCTCGATTAATCTTTGCGCGGCTTGCTAACGACAGAGGTAATGGACGGTTAGCACACTTTTAGAGCGTGATCCGTTGACTCGCAGTTCGCGATTTATGGAAGGGAAATGAAGTCTAAGACGAACCCGAGAGGCGGGGGATAATCAAGGGGTAGCCTCGTTGAATTCGTCCAATTCGTTAGATAAATGGGTGAAGTAGGATCCTTCGGAGACCGGGCGAGGGGTAGGAGCGGTGGGACACGAGAGAGCGATGAGGTTCGACGAGATAGTAACGAGTATCGAGCATTTTTCGTCCGAGATCGTAACGATGCTCGAAAGCCAGTAGAATAAAACTACGAAAAACGCGACGGCAATCAGAGGCGGCGGCCTTCCAGGCACACCTACCGCACGTTCCAAAAGCACACGTAGAAGCTTTGGAAAGCCTACTTCTAACTCCTCCGAACCCCGTTCCTCTCGAGTGGCATTTTTCTCTAATTTTTCCATTCTGTCATTTCGTCTTCGAACTCCTTGGAACAGCCTCTTGTGCAATCGCTTTGTAGAAAGCTTCTTCCGAGTAGTTAATATCAAGGATTAGGAAGTCAAAGGACCGAGGGTCGCAGAAATAAATAAAAAACTTGCAATTTTACGGTAGCTTTAATTGATTTATTATTACTATCTTTCAAAATTTTATTATTATTATTATTTCGTCTTTATTAGTCGTCAAACAAAAACAAATTGTTTTATATCGTAGTGGCAGAAATAAATAAAAAAACTTGCAATTTAATGGTAGCTTTAATTGATTTATCATTACTATCTTTCAAATTTTTATTATTCTTATTATTATTATTTCGTCTTTATTACTCGTCAAACAAATACAAATTGTTTTTTATCGTAGTGGGGACAATTTTTACGGGTCTTCTTTTATGCGTGATGCATGGGTTCCAAGAGTTTTTTTCCAACCTGAAACAGCCTGTAAATGATAGGCCAGTTTTCGCCGTGGACACGATGATTCTTCGCCACGATCTATCACGATGACGATGATGAAGCTACGCGAACGCGTTGCGATTTTAATGGCTGCTCGTCGTCGGAGATAACTAATGCCTTTCATTCGAGTTTTTCCGTGTTATTTCGTGTTATGAATCTTCGTCGATCAATGTTAATCATCCACTTTTTTTTCGCTTTCCTTCGTTGCGCTCCACTTCTGTGCCCCGAGTTCCAACGAACCGTGACAGGGAAATTGTTGCGCGCGGCATTTCTGTCAATTAGTTATTCGCGAAAAAATTGTGCTCGCTATATGTCGGAATTTAATTCTTGTTAAATTGCAACGCGACATTCTCCGCTTTACCCTTGAGGGACTCTCAAGCACAAAGCTGCACAGACTGGTTCAAAGAATCGCCGTGAAGTCGAAAAAAAACTTTTATCGTTGGTGTTTATGCTATTCTTAGCTTTTACCGTCGCAATTTTTATTCGCATTTGCGGCATTCCTCGCGTCGAATCTCGGCCCATTCTCTCCTCGGCGAGAAACTTCTTACTTCGTTATTAATTTTCTAAAAACCGTCTGATTAAAACTAAACAAGCCTCCCTAATTTCGTGTTCCCGTTTCTGTGATTGCAGGTAAGAACCGTGGACGCGGCGAGACAGAGAAATCCATTTCACGCTTCGCCCACGTCGGTTTCGTTATCCCTCACGGCTGCCCCGAGGTACGACTTTACTCGTAAAAACGTGGCCAACGGCGAGGAGACCTCGTAAAGTCGCTTCGAACAGCGGCGAAGAAATTGCGCCCGTTACATTTAACCCCTTAACTTTCGTGCTTTCCCCTCGGATAAAAGTCAATTCCCATTACAGGGACCGGAGTGCCGTATTTCGCGGCCGAAGCGCGGTAAATGCGAAAGCTGTCTTTGCTTGTAACTTCTCCCAATTTCGTTCGTATTCTTTCACCACCGAGTTTCCGCGATTCGATCTCCATTTTTCGAGCATTCTATTTAAGCCAGCTGGCAAAAAGTTTCGCGGCGCTGCCCCATTATTCGAGAAACTTCTCGCCACGAAACTTCGGGATACCTAATTGCCTTCCACGTTCTACGAGTCTTTATCTACCAACTATTTATGATCGCATCGTCATCTATCATCGCTTTATTGGCACGTCAAGCAAGAAACTAGAGGAGCTTTTTTTCAAGAACACACTAATCCTCCACGACCGCAGTGACTCACCCCGGTGCGCACGTCAGACGCGAAAAAAAGGACGTAAAACGTTGGAAAGAAGGGTAATGGGTTAGTAGATACGTCAGAACGTGTCAGACGATCCGTCTGCGCGGCAATTACGCGAAAATATTTCACAGCGCAATTACGATTACGACGGGAATCATTGGTCCACCGGCTATCAAGCCGAATTGCTTTCTCCCGCCATAAAGCCCCACTTCTCGGCGTTCGACGGACGAGCGGCGACCTTCAGACCGAAGTCGCACACCGTCGGGGCAAATATTCTCTCCCACCGGCGACGCAGACGGTTTTATCGCCGCATTGTTGCGTCCCGGCGCTCCCCATCGACGGGCAAACGAGTTTCGGGATTCCACCCCTGGACGTCGGTGCGATCCTTGCCCTCCGCCCGGGCAAGCGAAACTTGTAGACGACGCGGGGTAGTTTCCCGAGATTCGTCTGAAAGCGGCGAGAAAAATTTGATGAGATTCGCCGGCTTCTCGGGGATGCAATATCGCGAGAGTGAAGGGGTGGTGTCATCCCTTCGAGATAAATTCTCCGACGGGAGGGATTGTTTCGTTACGCTTTCGAACAAATACCAAGAATCGAGAGGTAAACTTCAACCACTAATGGTGGAGAACTATCGATGGTACTTACGATAGTTATCGATGGTTCTCACTATCGAGATTTGTAATAATATTACAAATTAAATTTGGGATTCTGAATTTCAGCTGTTATTGACTAACCTACGATTTTCAATACCGATAGTTTTCGATAGTGAAAATAAGCCAATTATAGTTTTCGATAGTGAAAATAAGCCATCTATAGTTTTCGATAGTGAAAATAAGCCATCTATAGTTTTCGATAGTGAAAATAAGCCATCTATAGTTTTCGATAGAGCAAAAATAAACAATCTATAGTTTTCGATAGTGAAAATAAGCCATCTATAGTTTTCGATAGAGCAAAAATAAGCCATCTATAGTTTTCGATAGTGAAAATAAGCCATCTATAGTTTTCGATAGTGAAAATAAGCCATGTGTAGTTTTCGATAGAGCAAAAATATGCCATCTATAGTTTTCGGTAGAGCAAAAATAAGCCATCTATAGTTTTCGATAGTGAAAATAAGCCATCTATAGTTTTCGATAGTGAAAATAAGCCATCTATAGTTTTCGATAGAGCAAAAATAAACCATCTACAGTTTTCGATAGTGAAAATAAGCCATCTATAGTTTTCGATAGTGAAAATAAGCCATCTATAGTTTTCGATAGTGAAAATAAGCCATCTATAGTTTTCGATAGGGGAAATAAGCCATCTATAGTTTTCGATAGTGAAAATAAGCCATCTATAGTTTTCGATAGTGAAAATAAGCCATCTATAGTTTTCGATAGTGAAAATAAGCCATCTATAGTTTTCGATAGTGAAAATAAGCCATCTATAGTTTTCGATAGAGCAAAAATAAGCCATCTATAGTTTTCGATAGTGAAAATAAGCCATCTATAGTTTTCGATAGAGCAAAAATAAGCCATCTATAGTTTTCGATAGAGCAAAAATAAGCCATCTATAGTTTTCGATAGTGAAAATAAGCCACCCATAGTTTTCGATAGTGAGAACCATCTATAACTATCGTGAGTCCCATCGATAGTGCTCCACCACTATTCACCACTTTAACAGGGGTGGTTTTAATCTCGCCGGAGTGAATTATCCTAACGAGGGCGGCGTTTCTTTGAACTCTTAGATTCCTTCGTCGAATTCGTGGTCGCTTGAGTGGTAAGCGGAACCAATCGTGGTCCAACGAATCGATCCGCACGGGGAAAAGAGGAAAGTGCAGCGTCGTTGCATCGGACGCGGTGCAACCACCGCGAGCACATGTGTGCACTTGCGTGCGCGCAAGTCGGACGTTGAGTGATGATATCAAGTATATATACGACTGTGTCACGGGTCATCGGCCCTCGGATATTCTTGGCAATTCTCTCTCTATCCCTCTTTCTCCCTCGCCCCCTCGTTCCCTCGATTTCTCCCTCTCTCCCTCTCTCGCCCGGTGCGCATCCCGCTCCTTTCCACTGCTTTCCCTCCCTCTTCGACGACCCTCCCGCGCGACTCGTTCGCTCCCCTCTGGTGTCATCCCGGCTTCCCTCTCGTTCGCCTCGAGATTTCTTCTCTTCCGCTGCTCCGCCTCGCCCTCTTCGCCCCTCCTGCGTTTCGATTGTGTTCGATCGACCTGCGATAGTGGTCTACGATGTTATAGCTAGCGAGGTACAGCGGGTATCGAAGTTAACTTGGGATTTTAGACGAGGCTCAGCGTGAATTTTCTTTCCTCTTTTTCCAAGGAGACTGAGAACAGCGATTATTATTTTGTGACGAGAGCCACGAGCGGCGTGCAATTTTTACGACGGAAAGAGCGAGCAGCCTATTGGATTACGATAAGCAAAACATTAATGAAACAATGTGCAACGATATCCTCGATGCCTCACTATCGCCCCGAGGGGGCAGAAAAAATCGCGGCTCGGCGAAAAAATACGAGCCGCGTTCCCGCGATTTATTTGCAATGACAGTCGTAACTTTCAACTTCTCTCTGTCGCTCTTCTTTTTTATCGAGGCTAAGAATACTTGCCCAGGCCGCTTTGTTTGACGTGCTTCGCTTTGGGCCGCGATAACGCTGCGTTATCGTTCAGCGGTTCAGCGTCCTTGTTGTTGCAAAAAAGGAGGAGAATTTCAATCACTGCGCTCTTTCTTCGCGAGTCTCTTGTCTCGTCGCAGCGAATTTGGAAAAATACGCTCAATTTAATCAAGTTAATTGGAGATCGCGGACCCAGTAAAACAATATTTCTCTAACTTCGTGATCAACTTTCGTTCCCCCAACTTTCGCTACCCCTAAAAACGAGGGAGGAGGAAAATCTGCGTGGTGTTTTCCGAAGTTCGCTGTGTTGTTACTCGAACGAATCGACCGTTCGAGTTAGTTCCGTTCTAAAGGGGATTAAATATCCGACGTGGGTAAGGATGACGCATCGTTGAACACCGTAACCGTTCTGCCCACTTTGCACGCCCACGCGATCCCGCGCGAACCCACGTGTTTATGCAAAAATCGAATTTCCCGGGTGGGTTAAAAGACACCGCCGCGGCCGCCATTCCCCGTGGACAAATCAGGTGCCCCTTCGAAGTGACGTAGACCCCGGTGTCGCAACACCCATTACCATACCTCGCCCGATCGGAAACTGCTCTGTTCGCGTCCGATTTTCCGTTCCAGTGACCGTGGACGTGGTAATGCGTCTTTTCTTCGCTCCACAAAATCGGTAGCGATATTTTCCATCGCCAGAAGTAGTCAGAATAACAAAATCTGAGGTGAAAAATAGTCGGTGCGTACTGCATCCCTTCTTGGACCACAAAATTAAAGGGTCATTCCGGTTAGATGGGTTGAAAAAATCGATTTTTTTTTAAATATTTCTCGAAAGTACATATCCTCAAGAATGTACTGTTAAATTTTCAAGGAAAAATTCCGATTATTTTAGCTTCTACAGAGGCTCGGTTTCTATAGATGAAAACTTTGAACGCGTTTTCCTCGAAACGTCATTTATCCAGATAAATATTAAAATCTATCGAACCGATTGCTTTATAAATTTTACTGCTTATTCTGCACACCTGTGACTCTCGCAGGGACAAAAACCAAGTATTTTCATTGAGTCTAACGTACCTTTAAAATCGAAAATAGCAAAAGAAAAAAGCCGAGGAAACATTTTTCTTGCATTTTGTGAATTTTAAAGATAAATCATTAATTATAGTCCGACCGATAACGACAGTCATACTGATCAAGAATCTGTTTGATTTTTCGGTTCAGATAAGTCTAACAGTTGAAATCGCCTTCAGGAGCGAGGCACGAATTTTTAAACACGTCATCAAAAGACCGCTTTCAAAATTATTTGAGAATCAATAATTTCATTACTTTTATATTTTTTATTTACTATAGAAATGTAGTTTACTAAATAGAAAAAAGTTTTATTCCATTACTATAATTATTTTCGTCGCAATAAATTCCTGAAAATCGCTGAATTTACGCACTAACCGAAATGACCGCTTAAAACTCAATAACATTTTATCGATTAAAACCATAAAAAATTCAAAATCACACCTGAAGCCTTCACTTTGCACCGTCAAATTCTCACTCCTGAACAGACGAAGATCGAAATTGAATTTTAATTGGCATTACTGTTTCAACAAGTCCCTGTGCGATTTTATAAAAGACACAGCCCCGGATGGAAGAATACTTTTCACTCTACACCGCCTCTGGAGTTTCGATTTTAAACGAGATACTCGAACAACATCCTCCCGTGCGTTTAAGCACCCTTCCGACGGTATTCGAACGTATTTTCCCATTGTTCGCGGGAACTCGTTAACGCGCGCGTTTGCGGGTCCAGTTCACGGGCTGTGAACGTAAATCCCGGTCAGCTGTGTTATTGGGTCATTATTCCGGGTAAACCGTGGGGAAGCGAAAAAAAAAAGCAGGGAGCCAGAGGAGCAGAGGGGTGGGCCGCCCCTCGGGGGGTTAAAAAAACCAACGACAAAGGGAGAAGGAAGAAGGTCCGCGCGAATCCACGCGAATCCACGCGATTGGATCGGCCGATTTCACGTGAAATTGGGCAAGAATTTTTTCATTGCTCGCTCGGTTAAAAGTCTGCCCAATTAGTCCCCGGCATATTATAAACGTGTCCCGTGAATCGTGGACGTTCAGTCGATCCCAGCCAGCGGCATAGCGCGGGGTGAGACGTCTCCTTTATTTTCGGAGGCCACGGAGAGAAGAAAAAAAATATATCGTCTCGTCAAACGTCGAATCCAGGTGATTCTCGCTGACCTCGACCGATCCACCGGTTTTTTTCGACGCGAATATTCAGGTTTGATCGCGTCGAGGTCGTATCATCGTGGGTCATTGAATTCTTTTTTCCGTGGCCCACGAGATCGGGACTATGGAAATAATTTATTGAAACGTAACGACCCTGAAATCCTCCAGCGAAGATGCTCGCGAAAGATCAATGCCAAGTAGAAAGTCACTTTTGCTGACGCCAGTCTTCCAACACGTGTCCACTTTCGCACCCCTTAATTGGCATTCAAAATTCCACGAGAATTCCACAAATTCGAAAACGAAAATCTTCTCAAATACTATAAAAAATTTATAACAGAGCTTCGCAGAATTTTTCGTATTATTTTTTCAAGAAATACATTCGATTTTCTTTTCATTTTGTGTTTATGTAGATAATTGTTTAGCTGGTGCCGATAAGTAGCGATTGAAAAATATATCGTGGCGCGAGTGCAGTCGCGGGCGAAGAAAAAGGGCGGAAGGTTTTCGCCTCGCGCCTCTTCAGTCCCTTTTCTGCGGCGCGTCCGTTCAGTCTGGCGGAAAACTCGCCGGGGAAAACGAAAGGGAAAGGGTGCGCGCAGTCGCTGGCTTCCTAGGGGTAATATGGGTCTCGTGGTAAGAAGTGAAAGGGAAACAACGTGCCCAGGGACACGTGGACATCCGATTGTTTTCACTTTTCGAGAAGCAAGGGTGGCCGAACTAGGGCAAACGATTATCGATCTGCACCGCTGGCGATCGCCCCTGTGAGTAAAAAGTTAGGAATATTATGAAGAATTCTTTTCGACCGTTAATAACGTAGGTGGCAGAATTTCTCAATTTTCCACGTGTTGTGTAATAAATAATGATTCAAAGAAGGGTACGAATTTCAAAATTTCTCAATGGCCACGAGAATCTTAAAAATTCTACGAATTTATCCACAGAGGAATATTTATCAATTCCAGCTCTCGATTTAAAAAATTCTCCTCAATTTTGAAATTCAATAGATACTTATCTCTTTTTAAGAATTTTTTAGATCGAGAGCTGGAATTGATTAATATTTATCTATCGAGTTTGAAAATTGAGGAGAACTTTTTAGATCGAGAGCTGGAATTGATAAACATTTCTCTGTGGATAAATTCGTTGAATTTTAAGAGATTCTGCACTGTTCCCGTGGCCGTCGTGGAAATGGCCGCCTCGAAGTACCTCCTTCCTTCTGGAGTGTTCGAGAGTGCATGATTCGAAGGAGACACCGTGTATGCAGTGCGGCAAGAAGTCGAGAACAGTCGAGCGGAGCCTCGTAGTCGTGGAACAGTGACCCCCTGGACCAGAGATACAGTTATTGCGTTTACTCTCCTCCACGCTGGTGCACCTACCAGCACGCACACTCGCGCACGCTCGCGCGGACGCGTACTCGTTGCACTCGGCCGTCCTCGGTGCATTGCACCGCTGCAGCTAGCGATGGGCTCGCGACCTTCTCTGTCTCTGTAGTTTTCGAGTTATTATATTGCGTTGCCAATCTCGACGACGCGTTTACACCCTCGAGTGTCCATTTTGAATCTCAAGTTTTCTTTAAAAAATGCAACGGGTTATTTTTTATAACTGCAGAGTGTCACAGCAGCTTAGTGCAAACAGCTCTGAAAGGTGGAAATATTATTCTAATATACTATTTCACGGTAAAATGGTGATTAGTGGTGGAGAACTATCGATGGCACTTACGATAGTTATCGATGGTTCTCACTATGGATAATTATCGGTATTGAAAATCGTAGGTTAGTCAATTAAAAAATAATAGGGTGAGTCGGGGAGAGATGGCCCACCTTTTAAAAAAATCAGCACAAATTTAGTGGTTTTATAAGGGACAAAAATATATTTGCAAAAGGAGCGTGATCGAGCCATCTCACCCGGAATTACCCTAACAGCTGAAATTCAGAATCTCAAATTTAATTTCTAATATTATTACAAATTTCGATAGTGAGAACCATCGAAAACTATCGTCAGTACTATCGATAGTTCTCCACCACTAAATTGGTGATCACTGGATTCACTCATCGATTGACTTCAGAAATTGGAGATACATTTGTGTTTGTTACGGTTTGTGGAGGTTTTAATTGGGATTTGAAGATATATTTCAAGGAATGTTTGATTTAATACGAAAGTGTCGGAAGCGATTCGACGCCATCGCTAGCTGGATGCTGATCTCGATCGCGATCGACTGGTCGTCGTCGCCTGGATCCCAAGGAAAACCAAGGAGCGTACCTACCTCGATGTGTGCGCGCGGATTCGCGCGTCGTTGCCCAAAAATTACGACGCTTTGTTTTCGCGTGCCTGCGCCTCTCCTCCCCGCGCCAGAAGCTATTTTTTTTCTGTTCCCTTTCTTTTTCTCTGTGGTCGAGTACTCCGCACTCGTCCCCTCGTCTCTCTTTCCTTTGGTCGATTATTGCTCCGAGTACAGAATTTTCTACATCCTTCTGTCTTATTATTCTGATTAATTTCATTCATCGATGAAGATTTGACTTATCCGCGAATAAAGTTGACGCAGAAATTTTTTACAGAGGTGCGATCAACCTCTGCTAAGTTGCTTATCGATTATTTCTATCTTCATCGCGCCCACGATTTCCTAATTCCACGAGAAGCGTCGCGAGCTAGAAGAAAATCGAATTCAATGCAAATTCGTGGAAGATCGCCCGTGGAAACCGTTCGAAACGCGATTCTATCGTCCCGGTGCTGCGTGCAGAGAGTTCGTGGCGTACGACGAAAGCCGGCTGCAGGAAACCCGTTTCGTTTGCTGCGCCCAAAACGAGGTTATCGCGGTTCTCACCGAGCCGCGCGTGCACACGCGTGTAATTTCGATATTCTGCTCGATTTCTGCCACGCCGCTTCCATCGACCACCGTTCGATTCTCTTCTGGTCCCGTTCCTCTTCAACAACCTCTTACCTTCGCGGGAAAAATCCACGCTGCCCTCTAGAACTTTTTCTTCCCCAGCATGCAATTGCACTTAGGACACACTCGAACTTATGAATCTCGCGCAACGTAATTTCCAGTAATTAATTCGTGGAGGTTTCCGAGATCTTAAATGTGTCTTATACGATAAGAAAGGCTCGAGGTGAACAGGTGCACGAAATAGCCGGGCCACCTTCGGACCCGATGTCGCGGGATCAGAGCAGAAGCTGATTTCTTTGACGCGAAAGCATATGTCGAGCGCTAATTAAAAGTTGCACCGTGAAGATGCGAGTATGAGATGTTTTTTATACGGTGCAGCACACTTTCTCTTTTAGCATCGATTAAATTGGAGGAAGTGCGCTTTCTTTTAACGCGCTGCTTGATTTTTTAACGCCCCGAAGTTTGTTCTTCTATAATATTTGATACACAGAATCTATAATCCATAGCTACCTTAGCAGCTTGACTCTCGCGATAAAAGAATGATCGACTGAATACAAAAATCATTTATACTTAATCGGAGAAGGGAATTCCAGAGTAAATATGTCGACTACCATTTTTCAATTTGCAATCGACGTAATTCAATTCGTCTCTCTGAAGAGGAGAAATCTGGCGGTTATTATTTTCCCCCGAACTTTCATTACGAACTCCAATTAATAAGATTGATGCTCGCCGAAAGAGTTTTTCAACGCGATTTTTCTTTCTACTCCTTGAATTCAGATTCATCGTATTCCCACCAGCATAACTTCGGCTCGATTAAACTCGAATTCCCCCAGACCAAGCTTACCTCCACACATCGAATCTAAATCCACCCCGAGCAGAATCTAGTCCGCGTAGAAACGTGACTTTAAACGCTCCAGTGCGCCTCTCATTCCGCGCGGTACGATCGTGGCCTAATTCTGAAATCGAGACGCGCCCACTGTTCTCAACTCTCAGCACCCACCTCGAGGTGCTCCCCTTTAACTTCAAATACAAACTTGCCCCCATCCGCCATAAATCAGAAGCTCCCCCCTGTCCACCGCAAAAGTCGCGGGGCCAGCACAGAATCGCTGCCGGAGAATGCCTGGGCGAAATTGCCGGGCGACAACTCGGCGGGCGCGCGAGAGACGGGAAAGCAAAAGCGCGCGTGCGCGATAAAACGGCCCCGCGTACATACGCGCGCGCGCTGGCCCCGGCTATCTGATCGTGAAAGCTAAAATACAACCGCCAAATGCCCGTACTTTCTACCGGCGCTGCTTATTGCGAGCTACGCGCGATAGCAACGTGATAAAACGGTCGGGGCGAGGGAGCGCGACAAGGGGAGCGGGAACGACGGGGGAGGGAGGGAGGGGAATGGAAAAAGAGCTGGACAAGCAAGCGGCGTCCCACTTTCCAGGCAAAAGATACCCGCGAAGATAGCTTCGCGCGGTCCCCAACGGACGCTTTCCAAGCTAGGCGAGAAAAAATCGAAATGTGCTCGATAGCTCGATTTACGGGCCGATAGCAAGTCCGGCCGGCCACTGTTCGCCCCGCGGTTTGCCGCGTGGAAATTGCCTTCGGCCTCTCAAACGAGCGTCCGCCACCCCGCGGTTCTCCTTTTTCCGTCTCACTCCGGATTGCCGAGGCGCGCTGGAATTCCAGAAATCGCGCGAGCCCGTGAGCGCGGAACGAACTTGAACGCGCTTTTGTCACGGCACGGTATCGGAAGCGTGGCTGCGGAGATCTCGCGATCGAGGGTGTACAAGGGATCTTTATTAGTGGTGGGGAACTATCGATGGTAGTTACGATAGTTATCGATGGTGTTCTCACTATCGAAATTTGTAATAATATTAGAAATTAAATTTGGGATTCTGAATTTCAGCTGTTATTATTTTCCAATTGACTAACCTACGATTTTCAATACCGATAATTATCGATAGTGAAAATAAGCCATCTATAGTTTTCGATAGTGAAAATAAGCCGTCTATAGTTTTCGATAGTGAAAATAAGCCATCTATAGTTTTCGATAGAGCAAAAATAAGCCATCTATAGTTTTCGATAGCGAAAATAAGCCATCTATAGTTTTCGATAGTGAAAATATGCCATCTATAGTTTTCGATAGAGCAAAAATAAGCCATCTATAGTTTTCGATAGAGCAAAAATAAGCCAGCTATAGTTTTCGATAGAGCAAAAATAAGCCATCTATAGTTTTCGATAGTGAAAATAAGCCATCTATAGTTTTCGATAATGAAAATAAGCCATCTATAGTTTTCGATAGTGAAAATAAGCCATCTATTGTTTTCGATAGAGCAAAAATAAGCCATCTATAGTTTTCGATAGTGAAAATAAGCCATCTATAGTTTTCGATAGTGAAAATAAGCCATCTATAGTTTTCGATAGTGAAAATAAGCCATCTATAGTTTTCGATATAGCAAAAATAAGCCATCTATAGTTTTCGATAGTGAAAATAAGCCATCTATAGTTTTCGATAGTGAAATTAAGGCATCTATAGTTTTCGATAGTGAAAATAAGCCATCTATAGTTTTCGATAGTGAAAATAAGCCATCTATAGTTTTCGATAGTGAAAATAAGCCATCTATAGTTTTCGATAGTGAAAATAAGCCATCTATAGTTTTCGATAGAGCAAAAATAAGCCATCTATAGTTTTCGATAGTGAGAACCATCGATAACTATCGTAAGTACCATCGATAGTTCTCCACGACTAGTTCTCCACCACTAAATTGATAATCACTGGATTCACTCATCGATTGACTTTAGAAATTGTAGATAAAGATTCTTTATGCTTCCTAATTCCGGCGGATTGCGGAGGTGTTTCCAAGTTCCGTCGGCCGGCGCGAGTTCAAGGTGCTCGAGTGGATGTCGGTTGTACGACGTGTGCTCCAAAGTCTCTCGGCTCACCGGCGACGGTGTGGGTTTCGAGCGGGGGACGAGCGGATTCGACGGGGAATTGGCGGCGCGACGGGGGACACCGATAATTCAATTTACCGTCAATTACACGATTGTGATACGGAGAGCGGGCGATAAGCACGCGGTCGTTTATGCGCGTTAAAGCGTGTTTGCATATCGCGTTGGGAAATTTACGATGGAATGATCGTAGACGATTCCGGGGCGAGTCCAACGCTACGCCACCCTTCCCCTCCCCTCGCCTCGCCCCCCTGTGCCCGGCAACCCGCCTTTCGCGGCATAATTATTCATACGGGAGGAGATCGATCATTGGGAGCGAGCGGCGCGGCGGTTGCGTTCCGCGGCCGCGAGATCTGCATATCGCCGGGGATATTTATGAACTACGGCGAGGAATCGATCATCCGGCGACGCCGGCGTAAGTCGACGTCGACATTGTTGCGCGCGTGCACCAGCTGGGAGTAAACGGTCGCGAGCCAGATACCGATTGCTCTCGTTGAAAATGTTGCGACGATTGGGCGACCTGTGACACTTCTAACTGGCTTTGCTGCCGGGGTACAGTGCGGCACAAAAGTTTCTGTGAGAAAATCTCGGCGGCTTCCTCGAGTGTATCGTACAATGTGGCGTTGCAATATTGTTAGATACCCCGAGCCTTCGCTAACGCGTATATCTGGACTTTGTCACCCATTTCGATTGTTAAACACTTTCCGCGAGACTTTCCCTTGCACCGAGGCTGGGCATCGTCACCCACTTGGATCCTTAACTCTTTTCAGGCGTACTGTCGTTCGCAGAAAAGAAGGCGCCTGGACACTAAACGCGGCGAGGGGCTACTTTGCTCGCATTGGCCAACGCGGCAATGTCGACCAATACGAAGAAAGCGAACGCGACACAGGCTGTGGGAGCCAATGCGAGAAAAGTAGCCCCTTTGCCCCGATCAGCATCCGGGTGCCAACTTTTTTGCAAACCGCAGTACGTGCCTTAGCCATAAACAAGTGGATTAGGACGTGGGCCTTAAGGCCCTTCTTCCAACTGAAATCACTTCAAACATGGAAAGTAATTTTTTCCAGTAACTCCATTTCTACCCTCGCAATAACCAATAGCAGCTCCTATTTTCTCACCCTCGCTATAGCAACCACCAATAGTATTCTCTCGTTAGTCTACGTTCGTTTGGAAACTCGTGGAGGAGAGTCAGAAAGCTCTGGTACTTTGTACAGTCAAGTCACATCCAATACACTATTTAATAAAGACGTGTTTTGTTTATTGGGAAACCAAGTGGGGGCGTGGCTTAGATTTCAGCGCTGTGGTGGTGAGCTGGCAAACTATTGAAAGTAGGCCCGAATCTCATCAAACATTCCGAATAAGTATTTATTAATCGAAGAAGTAAAAATTTATTGTTCCAAAAAATTTAAAAACACTCGTTCTTCACAACATGTCTATATAAACACTGATAATCGTATGGACTTCGACGGATTTCGGCCTACTCACAGTAGTTTAATTTTCTGTCACTAGTTGGCGTATCGAAATTCTTGGTTTTCCAATACAAGTGTTCAAATTTGTTCCTCCGCGGGTTCACGACAATATTCATATAGTAGATACTGGTGCTGGTGACGATTTAGGATCTGAGTAGTCTTCTTGTTGACACAGGGAAGTCCGGGGTGCTCGCTTGCATCTTGTTTAGCAAGAAGTTGAGGTCTACCATCGATCTCTAATTTCTTAGGATCATTATTAACAGCCCCTGACGTCCGTCGTGGTTATTTGTTATACACATCTGGCTCTATATTTTTGTTAAAATTTTTGAATCCACTTGTTGCGAGGAAGAGACTTCTGCTCTTGCTCCTTAACCCAGGAGTATATCTACAATTCTATACGGACTCCACGCCGAGTGCAGAGAGAATCTCGTTCTTAACCCTTAGGCTGCCGCTATTTTTTCGTAAAAATAGGGGTCCTTTTTTTTTCAAAAAATTGTTATATATGAGTAGTCAATAGGTCCCATAGAGTCGAGGGGGTAGAACCGTGCGAATATAGTGTCTATAGCGGCAGCCTAAGGGTTAACGAGTGGCGTGTACTTGCGTTTCATCGAAGCCTCTACTTAACATAGATCATAAATCCATACCGGCCACTGCCGAATCTCTCGGCCGCGGTCGATCAATTAAAAATAGGCCAGCGAGGACGCGGCGCGCGACCTTGAGCAACAATTGATCCTCGATTAAATGTCAGCAGACAGGTCCAATTGGAAACTCTGAAGTACGATCGATCGTTGATCCAACATCCACAAGAAGTCTATTAAAACCTCGCGCGTGTCCCAGCGACGAAAGCCACCGAAACGAACCAACGGCGCCTGGCCACGTTTCTAATCGTGGAAAGAGTGGCGTTTTCGTCACGGTGTTGCACGCGATCCCAGCTGCCAGGGCACGAAGAAGAAAGCCGCCGTCGGGCGACAATGTTTCGCGGGTATAAATCAGATCGGAGAAAGTTACAACCCCAATTAACCTCCGTGATACGGGATGACTCGTGCGCAGGGTTCGTTGAACCACGATCCCCCCGAGAAAACGAGCGAGCGGCATGAGCCGGCCGTTTTGGTCCGTTCACCTGATAACAGGCCACGTTCAGCTGGATAAATATAGACCCGCGGTCTGTCGGCCACCGGCTCTCGGAATTCGGCTTTCGGCGGGAGCAATCGCTTCGATTCAAGACTGATAAGAGGGCGCGATAAGGGAGACTCCCTTGAACCAGCAGGAAGTAACGTGATCTCCGTGTGTCCACCATATTGGAATCGTCCAACAGTGGAGCTACTGTGCGAGCAAAAGGACTATGGTTCCTTGTGGGACTTGGAGGAGCAACGGTGCGAATCCGCGATGAGATTTCACGCGAGACTGTTCCATCACGAGATAAAAATTAAAGGAAATAATGGAAATAGTCGCGAGAGGAGATTTTAGAAAATATATCCTGAAACTTGTCTAAATTCATGAAATTAATGACAAAATAATTGGAAATTAATAAAATACCTACGTGAATAGTTGTCTCATGAGATTAAAGTCTCATGTGAGACACGATGATTTGCATCTTAAGAACTTGGTACTGTATTCTACTACTTAGCTTTACTACTTTAGATTCTGATTTCATAAAAAAAAATATTTTTTGTAAAAATGGTCACATTCATCTGTATTAGTCAGTCACATTTCGTGATCCCAGAGTTTATCGTTCGAAAGTTTTTAAAAGACAGACAAACACACAAACATATCGAAGCTTTCTGCTTTATATATTAAGATAGTGAATTAAGTGCTCGAGCACTTGTAGACACGTGGGCCCACCGAGCACTTAGAATACAGTACCCACGTTCATTAATCAGAGTCCCCACTCCGTGCTCCGAGATTTCCACTGGCTAAAACTGTAGAAGAAAATCTCCAGGTTTATCCCGTTGAAATATATATACTTATTATTATTATTATTAAATCGAATTCGCGTTTTCTCGAGAGCCACGTCTAGTGGTGGAGAACTATCGATGGTACTTACGATAGTTATCGATGGTTCTCACTATCGAAAACTATAGACGGCTTGTTTTCACTATCGTTATTGAAAATCGTAGGTTAGTCAATTGAAAAATAATAACAGCTGAAATTCAGAATCCCAAATTTAATTTGTAATATCATTACAGATTTCGATAGTGAGAACCATCGATAACTATCGCAAGTACCATCGCTAGTTCTCCACCACTATCCACGTCCCAGTTGGCGGAGATTCTTGAACCCGCGTTTCTCCAGGAACGACGCGATAAACTTTCCAGCGACGTGCGTTAACGAAACCGCCATCTCAGCCCCTTTTATGCACACGTTGCATCGTTCGTCGCTCTTCCAGCTAGGCGCGTCATCGGTCTTTGTTTACGATGACGTAACCCCTCCCGCGAATCGCTGCTCTAGTCTCTCGAATCAGCTTTCGTAGGCAATCGGATCGCTGCTTTTCAATCCTCTGTCCTGTCGCCACCGAATTCGTCCCGAAAGCCTCGGCCACGCGCGATCGATGGGACAAGGAAGATTCGGACGGTTCGGATCGCGGCGATCGATCGTAATTCAATTGTCACTACACGACGCGCAGAGTTTCGGGGCGGGCTGATATTTTATTGGGGTGATTGACTCCTCCGCGAAGGTTCATACTCGTTCTACGCGCGAATCGCGTGCGAATTCGCTTTCGAAAACTCGCCCCCTCGCTTCCGCTGATTAATGGAATGTTTGGTCTGTTGGAAATGATCGTTTCGAGAACGATCGAGCGGAATGTCGGCCGCGTCACGTTCCAGCTCGATATTTTCGTCTGCCGGCGGCAAACGGAATCGGCGTGTTTGCTTCTTTTGGGGGAGCCATGGAAATTCGAGCGACGTTGCTCCCTTTACTCTCGCGGGAATCATCCACGACGAGAGGTTTACGAAGAATCCGAAAGGGAAACGGCGACTCCAGGGAAATCTCGCGGACCGGTGGAATCCGTGCACACTTGTTCTCGTTTCGTTCGGATTTCTGGCTCCTCTGATTCTTGGCGACGAGGCACCGATAAAAGTAAGAGTCACATTTGTCTTCGGTCGCTTAATTAAGTGATCGGATAATCATTGGACACGAGAATCCGATGGGATTCTCAGCGTTCCCGAACGATCGACTTCGCCTCCGAAATTCGTCGCTCCCCTTCCCATTTGCATGCGTTCAAGTTCAACGAACTTGAGCGGGGTCAATTCGTAGCGGGCCCTGGAACTTCCTTCAACGAGACCTAACCCCGCGAAACCTCGACCCGACATTGAGCCAATGAATTACGAAAATGACTGTGGAAGAAAAAAAAAAGGTCGCAGGGAACGTCGCGGTGACGTTTGCGCGCTTACGCATCGGCCCGGATTCTGCGAAGCGCAGAAACCACGTCAGGCTTAACGAATCAATGAGTAGTAACTGCTCGCGAAGTTCGCCAGGAATTGGGACAAATTGCATCGCGAGCAAATAACAGAAACGTTCTGCGAAGCGTGCCAACGCGAGCCCTGCGACCCCCAACGATATTCAAATCACCTGGACTCGCCCAATAAATCCCACCCCCGACGAATCACGGAGGGGGGAAGTTGCTCGCAATTTCCACGAAACCAGACACGATTTTTATCTGAACGTCACGGATCCCCGTAGAAACAAGAGCATCACGGTAAATATCACGAAACGAAGCCCCCCTTCCCTCTCTTTCACTCCGAATCCCCTGTTCCCACCCGTCTTCTCTCGTCGCCCCGTCTTTCCTCCCCCGTCTGTCGTGCAACGTCGAGTTCACCGAACCCGGGATGACGTGGACTGCCATGTTGGGAACTTATTATCTGACTCCGTTGTCCAACGACCCTAGCTTTTTGTGTATCGCGACGCGACCGGCCGCCACGGGCCGCTCTCGAGTTTAGTTCCCTTCCGATTCCACGACGGGGGAGGATCGGTCACGTAAACACGCGTAGTCACGTGGCGGCTCGCTCGTCGACGTGGAGATCCACGATCACTGGCCACGGGGTTGCGTGATGATCTGGTGCCAGGGGATTCCATGGAAATCGGAGAGGTCGAGGTAGTGGTGGAGAACTATCTATCGATGGTACTTACGATAGTTATCGATGGTTCTCACTATCGAAATTTGTAATAGTATTACAAATTAAATTTGGGATTCTGAATATTTTTCAATTGACTAACCTACGATTTTCAATACCGATAATTATCGATAGTGAAAATAAGCCATGTATAGTTTTCGATAGAGCAAAAATAAGCCATCTATAGTTTTCGATAGAGCAAAAATAAGCCATGTATAGTTTTCGATAGAGCAAAAATAAGCCATCTATAGTTTTCGATAGTGAAAATACGCCATCTATAGTTTTCGATAGTGAAGATAAGCCATCTATAGTTTTCGATAGTGAAAATAAGCCATCTATAGTTTTCGATAGTGAAGATAAGCCATCTATAGTTTTCGATAGTGAAAATAAGCCATCTATAGTTTTCGATAGTGAAAATAAGCCATCTATAGTTTTCGATAGTGAAAATAAGCCATCTATAGTTTTCAATAGTGAAAATAAGCCATCTATAGTTTTCGATAGTGAAAATAAGCCATCTATAGTTTTCGATAGTGAAAATAAGCCATCTATAGTTTTCGATAGTGAAAATAAGCCATCTATAGTTTTCGATAGAGCAAAAATAAGTCATCTATAGTTTTCGATAGTGAAAATAAGCCATTTATAGTTTTCGATAGTGAAAATAAGCCATCTATAGTTTTCGATAGTGAAAATAAGCCATCTATAGTTTTCGATAGTGAAAATAAGCCATGTATAGTTTTCGATAGTGAAAATAAGTCATCTATAGTTTTCGGTGGAGCAAAAATAAGCCATCTATAGTTTTCGATGGAGCAAAAATAAGCCATCTATAGTTTTCGATAGTGAAAATAAGCCATCTATAGTTTTCGATAGTGAAAGTAAGCCATCTATAGTTTTCGATAGTGAGAACCATCGATAACTATCCTAAGTACCATCGATAGTTCTCCACCACTAGGGTTAGGTCTCTCAGGCAAATTCTCTGGTAACACTTGGGTGGTCCCTTGACCTGTGTAAAGATTTCAGCGAGTGCTGACGCTAGGGAAGAAGGAGGGTCGCTTCTTTGAACACCGCGTTCTCGACTCGCTGATATGTCCGAGCCGCGGGGCACCCGAAGGGCTGCTATCTGAAATATTCTCGACTGAAATTCCATCCAGGGCAGGTGTAAAAAATAGTAGCGCGGTTGTTTCTACTACGATGCGCTCGGATTACGTTGTCGGCAGCTTTTTCATTATCGCGGGGTGTGTCGCGTTTCGTTTGTACGTAGTATCTGCCGTTCGAATAATACTGGCGGACGGCTAGGCGCTGCGGGCGTGGTGCCGCTGGTAATATAATAGTTCTAAAAGGCAACGACGGCGTACTTGTATTCCAAATTCGATCCGCGACTGGAATTTCTCCGCCGAGGCTCGATGTCCATCGATTCACTTCCCTTTTACGAGCCAGTCGGGCTTTCCTATTCTCCTTGGAAACCCATTGGAAAGTTGCATGATTGATTCCGCTTATATGGGCCGGCGCGAGTGAAGATGTTCCACGATCGCCTTAATTGACGGCTCGGGTCCCTTCCCCGCTTCGGCAGCTTTCGAACGGCCTTGCAGAAACCGTTTTCCCGTCCCTGGTCGCCTCGCGAAACATCCAACAGCGGCGGACGGGGAGGATGCCGACGCGCAATCGAATGCGGACCAGCCGCGGTGCAGCTGAAAGGTGACGCGGTCAATCTAATCGCGTTTGTAAGCCGTTTCACGGAAAACATTTCACTCCCGGCCGTCTGTCATTCGCGCGCCTGTCGCCAGGCGACTTTCCACTAAAGGCGAGTGGCGTTTTCATCGAAGGAGATTTCGTCGAACAAATCTACTGTAAGAATCTTTGCGGAAAAGTCGAGAGTAATGGCTCATGAATTATTTATTTCATTATCCACTTTTGGTACACGGTCCTTTGTAATAATTCAGAACAGTGAGATCTGGGATTAGTTTTTAATTTAACTGTCGTGCGTTTGTTCGAGTTCTATTTGAATTCGAGTCGGATCCCACTAGTCGCGGTCTGATTCGAGGCGCAGCGCGAGTCCGTCTTAATTGCCGCCATGAAATAGCTCAGATGAGACGTCATTGTTATTGTGAAACCGAGTGTTTGTCAACTGCCCCAGTATCACGATGGAATCCGCGGGATTTCTGCCTCCGCGAGCTTCTTCCGTATTGAGTCTCGCGATGCTCCAGTATCTTATCATTCACGCGCAGTCGACTTTATGCCACGTACAGCTGTTATTCCTCTGATTTCTCAAAGGTACCAAAAGTATTTTTACCTGTAACATTATTATCCAAAAACCCATTTCCCCAAAGAACCCACGAAGCCTTCAAATTTCCTCATCGACCAAAAGAAGGAACCCCCGTCAATTACAAACCAGCTTCTGACCGAACCTCCCCTTTTATCCGGCTGCAAACAACAGTTCCGTTGTTAACGGTCGTAGAGGGGCTGCCTTCGTCGAAGGAAGCTCCGTACCAATTTTCCACGAGAAAATCGACCCGCGCTCCCGATAACGAGCGGGATGTCGAAGCGAGACACAGTCGTCTCATCGTGCCCGTCTTTTGTCTGTTGCAGAGTGGAAAGCTCAGCGTTGCAGTTGGTGTACCCGCTGGATTCTCGTCCGGTGCAGCTAATCTTCCGGGGGTTGCAGGTGGTCAAGGATAAACGAGCCCTCGTTCGAGATGTCTCGGGCGTCGTTAAGCCTGGCGAAGTTCTGGCCATCATGGGCCCCTCGGGTACGTTTGCAATTATCTGTTTTAAGGATGCTGCGAAGGCGGGTTGACTCGACGTTGCTTGGTTCTTCAGGGGCTTCGGAATTGGTTAGCCTTAACGTTTCTATTAAATTTAGGTTGATACGTGTCCCCTTTTTATTTCTATTCAATTCGGTTACATAGATTATTATTCATTAATCCCCGTCGAATTTAAATAAACAGATTTGTTTGGAGTAGTTTAAATGGTTCTCATGCGCCAAAGGGCTTCCGTTTAATTAAATAAATAAATAACTAAATAAATTATGGATATCGTAGCTTGGGAATTCGAAAGGGTGGCAAGCGACTCGATGTTGTATCGGGAAAGGGTGGGACTTTAGGCGCGAAGTAGGGTGGATGAACCAGTAAATGAACACGTACCAGTGAATCAATATTTTTTATTAAAATGAGTAAAATAAGTTATTAAAGTAAGGAACTAATTAATTAGAGACTTATTTCCATTTCTTGCTTCATATCCAAACAATTTTTGCAGCATGTGGAATCATTCGCGCTGCAAACATAATTTTATAATAGTGTTCATTCATTAGCCTTAATTGTTCATTTACTGGTGCGTTTACCATATCTAGACACGGATTGGGGAACAAGCCCGTGGTGAACGCCATACTAGTTTCACCATAACCTTGGAAGCGAACATACACAGATAATTACCGTCACGTTTATATCATATCGGTACTTTCCCTTCGCGAAATTCGAGACCCGTAGAAACTCGGTAAGAGCCATTGGCGAGCAGAGCGAGGCTTACCGAGAGGATAGATCACGTGGAAGTGAAACGTAATAATCTAGTGACGCAAATACTCGCGAAATTGTCCAACAGGGAGGCACCGAAACTCGATCGCGTGGCGAGCGTTATTTAACAGAGACCGTAATGGCGATGTCAATTACTCGGAATTAGAGGCGTGAAGCCTGTCCAAAAATTGGGATGATTGCGAAGTGGCGAAAAAGGGGTACACCGTGCGTCACCAATTACCCTCTTGACTCACTGTCGCGTATGAATTTCAAGAATCGTAAAAAAGGACCAATTGACTCGGTGGACGTTAACAACAAATTAAGTAATTTCACCCTCCGTGACGCGTGTGCTCTGCTTTCGAGTCTTTATTAAGCAAATTTTCATTTAAATTCAGCAATCAATTAAATTCAAATAATTCAAATTCAACTAAATCTTTTTAAATTAAGTAATTTCACCCTCCCTGACGCGTGTGCTCTGCTTTCGAGTCTTTATTAAGCGAATTTTCATTTAAATTCAGCATTCAATTAAATTCAAATAATTCAAATTCAACTAAATCTTTTTTCCGTGGATCTCGAAAATTCTTGAGAATATTTTAAAGAAACCTGGAGCCACTTGGAAGTATCGCTAGCGGTACTTGAATTAAACCTCGATCGCGATTTTACTTAGAAGAGCGTTCGCGTGGTTCGCGCGTTTTCTATCTTTAAACGCGTCGCGTGTCCGCGTAACGAGCGAGTCCGTCCCTTCTTGGCGATATTTATCGCGGGATTCCTCTCGCTCCCCTTGATATTTAACAAGCCCCCCGGCAACAACCACCACCCCCGCGAACACGTCGAGTACAAATCATCCGTGCTTTGCTGTTTCGCGGTTTGTCGTTAACGTCTGCCGCGCATCCGACGCCTGTATATCTTGAACCGGGCGAACGAAGCGCGGTTCTACGAACCAAATGTACTATTCTGGCTCGCTTCTCGACACCACGGTTAACACGATGGCGCCTTTGAAACATGCATTCGCGTTTAGAACCAAATTGGTGAATCAGTTGTCAGCCTGACAGGGAAAGTTCACGATCTGGTCGGGCGTGCTTCCACCGAAATAGATCTATGAACTTGGATATTTACTCCCTCCGAGCTGTTTGTTCCACGAAATTCCCCGTCAGATATATTAGAATCATTAATATTCTCTCATCCCTCAAATAAAACCAATAATTTGTCTAATAATAATAACAAAAAAAGTAAAATAGGACCTAAGTCACGTTTATTTTTTTTTTACACTTGATATTTTTATATTCATTCTTTTTTTTATTTTATTTTGTATCGTTTCTTCTGTTATGTTCTGCTTCTGTGTTTTTTTTATATCTTTTTCTTGCTCAAATGGGTATTGGCCCGTTTATGTGTTAAATAAATAAATAAATAAAATAAAAAAAATTATTTACTTTATATACATAGATTCTTACTTTCCTCCAGCATCAACATTTATTTTAAAATGATCGTAGAAGTATTCTATTCTACTGGATTTACAGAATATTTCAAACGGGGTGGGAGAATGATACACATACGATTTTGTAGTTGCAGCTTTTATTAACAGATTCACGAGTATTCTACAAATTTCACTAATGGCACGTTGCTTTCTGTTAAGGTTGCGGCAAAACGACATTGCTGAACTGTCTGTCTGGCCGTGTTGGCGTGGATGGGGGTGAGATCTGGCTGAATCGCGAGAGGCTGACAAAAAGATCGCGCAGAAGAATCTGCTACGTGCAGCAGCAGGATGTATTCTTCCCCGATCTCACGTTGCGGCAGACCCTCGAGGTGAGTCCTCATTTTCCTAAAATCTCTTCTATATCTGAATTACAATATATCATTATCAAACATTAAAACAAACAATATCCTAAGTCAAAGCGAAACTTTAGTGAATATCGAAATTCATAGAAACCTCAGTTATCTCCAGAATCTTATTTTACTACAATTCCATCGAAACCAAAATCAAAATTACAATTATAATATTATTCCCCTGCGATCTAACCCCAGCGCGCGACACAAGAAATTTAAGAAAGAGCAGAAGGTGTTCCCGCCTTCGCAAACAAGCATCGCGTAGGCTGGTTACCCCAGCCGGGCGCGCAAGTAGAAACGGTCGAACATAGTCAGACGCGGCTAGACGCGTGCACGCGAGGCAATAATAGGAAGCGGGCCGTCCGCGAGCGAGCTGTTTCCTTGTTTTCCGGGAAAATCGCGGGGCAACCGTGCCAAGTTTATCGTCGAGGGGCCTCCGTGGGAAATTTATGAAGAGCCGCGATCGAAAATTAGGAGGACACCGGGCATTGGGGATCGCGCGGAATGCGGGCCAAAAGCCAACCGGGCGTCGTCTCGCGTTTCCGAGGATTTAAGCGCCCGGTGGATCGCGTGCGGCCGTTCAGGCTGCGATCGAAATCGATACACCGGTGTAATGAATCGACGTGACAGTTCGACGTGGGCCTGACACGGGATTCTGGCGAACATCGAGACAGTTGGAACGTTGAGAGAAATTGGGAGACGACTGAGACATCTGATGAGGAAATTGTTTCATTATTCTCGGATACAAGAGGGAAGATATATATCTTGTTATGCAACTGACTAGACTTATGCTCTTTGTTAATACAATCTTGACTAGTGGTGGAGAACTATCGATGGTACTTACGATAACTATAGATGGCTTATTTTTGCTCTATCGAAAACTATAGATGGCTTATTTTTGCTCTATCGAAAACAATAGATGGCTTATTTTCACTATCGAAAACTATAGATGGCTTATTTTCATTATCGAAAACTATAGATGGCTTATTTTCACTATCGAAAACTATAGATGACTTATTTTCACTATCGAAAACTATAGATGGCTTACTTTCACTATCGAAAACTATAGATGGCTTATTTTCACTATCGAAAACTATAGATGGCTTATTTTCATTATCGAAAACTATAGATGGCTTATTTTCACTATGGAAAACTATAGATTTCTTATTTTTGCTCTATCGAAAACTATAGATGGCTTATTTTCAATATCGAAAACTATAGATGGCTTATTTTCAATATCGAAAACTATAGATGGCTTATTTTCACTATCGATAATTATCGGTATTGAAAATCGTAGGTTAGTCAATTAAAAAATATTCAGAATCCCAAATTTAATTTGTAATATTATTAAAAATTTCGATAGTGAGAACCATCGATAACTATCGTAAGTACCATCGATAGTTCTCCACCACTAATCTTGACTCCAACTTTCTTGGACACCAGGTGATCCTTTAACGAAGAAGCTCTTTCCACGAATACTTTACATCGTCATACTTTCTCCTTTCTCGTCGATCGCTGCCGTGCGAGTCGTGACGTTCGTCACGTCGCCGTTCCGTAGAATCTTTACCGTTCGATTGAGCAGTATGCAGCTAAGCGAGAGTCCCTCGAGCTTGGGCGATTCGAAAGGAGAAGCATAAACTAGATTCCTCAGAGCTTCACTCAGTGTGACACTTGTACTAATTCTTCAAACATTCCCTACTTTACGAGGTACGAATGTAAGCGATTTTTTAATATTCGGGAACCTCTGCGTCCACAGATGAAGCTCCAAGGGTCTTATTTATTAAATTGCAGGCTAGAAAAAAATTTTGACAGCTCGTGACAATGGTCGTTTGCCCGCGAGTAGTCCAGTTTCCCCGTTGCTCGAGAGATGACCGCTATACACGCGGCGAAATATCATCGGCGGCCACTTTCTCTCTCCGCATAACGGATCCTCTTGTGTAACGGACCCCAGCCGTCGAGAAAATGGCACGTCCGTCCGCGTTGCTCGTGACAGAGCAGGGTGTGTCGACCGCGGCAGTCGATCCCTTAAGCCTCGTGCACACGTGCGACGGAATCTCGTGATCGATTTCTAACGACTTGGTGCAATCACCATCGATCAGTTAAAAACGCCCGAGCAATCCAACTTCGATCCATCTACCCATGTCTTCCGTTGAAAATTGGAAAAACACGGGAAACTTTTAATCTCGAAGGAGTCTTTACAATTCTCGAAAAGGCTTCCATGGTTGTTTGAAATATTTTTAGATAGAATCCCTAAAGCTTAACGTCACGAGGCTATTTTCTTTTAATGGATATTCTCTGTCTATTGTATTAAAAGTAGACAATCGTTCACCGATCCCTTTTCAGTACGAATTTCCTTTACCTCCTTAAAGAAAGAGGAACTTGATAGTTTCTTCTCGTTGATCATTCGAACGCGAACTGGGCTTCCTTTCGCTGAACTGTTTAACGGCCCGGCGAGTCAGAATTTCAAAGAGGCGCCTAGGAATGCCGGAAACAATGGGCTCTTCGATTGCCTGTTTTACATTGATTCTAGTTAACCAACCGCGTCGAATGCTATTATCGGTCGTTTGTATAGAGGCATTCTTTCGACGAACAATTAAATGGAATCATCAGCGGTGCATATAGAATTTTAATAGCCCACCCAGGGATCGACATCCTTCGCTCTTCTATTCATCCTCCACTTTCAATCACCCCGACGAATTTTAATTGCTCGTTCACGATAGCCGAACCATCCTGCAGGCTCTCTTATAAATTAAATAGAATTAAACCGTAGCGTCCAAGTGTTTCCCTTTAATTCCACGACGTTTCCAACGAAACCCTGATTGCAAACCCGTGGAATCGAGTTACCGCGTTCAACTACAAAACGTCTTGCCGTCGCGGCGCCCAGCACCGTCGACGGCGGAGGAGTTAAACTCGTGCCAGGAAAAGGAGAATATTTTCTTTCGAGATTATCCCCTCCGCACCGCATTGCGGTGACTTCGTTACAGCCGAAATAGAGGCGCAGCTGGCGGGACAGGATTCCAGAGGCTAGCTCCGAGCGGCCTCGTGTTTTTATTTATTTATTTATTTATTGATATCAGACGGGGTTAACCCCACTAATGAACCCAACAAAAACTAACATAGTACTGTACAGAACGCGAAACATAAGACAAAAGCGAATACAAAATGAGATTAAAAGTTTCCCGTGTTTTCCTTCGTTTCCACGGGATCGCGCTCGTTCCGCCGAATTATCGAATGCGCGTGAACACGTGCCGCCGTGGAAAGTCCGCCGCGCACTACGTGCAGAACCGCGAACGGCCGATGGTGGCTCGTTCCTATCCGCGGCGTTCAACGACAAAGGTGTGGCCCTCGTTACACCGAGCTCTCGAGCTTCCTCTTTCGCTCGGCCACTTGCAGTTCCTGGCTTCTTACGCAATTCCTTAGTTTTCCCCTCGATTCACGTGTAATTGCCGGGGTCAGGCCTCGAAACACCGTTCGGCTGCGCCTCGCGCTGACGCAATACTGTCAACTCTTGGCGATGCAAAGACTTTGTCGATTTTAACGATCAACGAATTAATTATCAAGTGTAAATTAGATATTACTATTGCAAGTGTTCTGGTGTTTCTAAAAACAACAGAAATGTGAAAGAATATTTCCAGCTTCTAATAAGAGAAGGAGTAGGACTGTCCCGGCGTGGATTTCAATGAAATTATAACGGGATGATAGGGTAAGTCGGGGAGAGATGGCCCACTTTTTAAAAAAATCAGCACACCGTAAATTTAGTGGTTTTATAAAGGACAAAAATATATTTGCAAAAGGAGCGTGATCGAGACATCTCACCCGCGGTGCCATCTCACCCGGAATTACACTAAATCTCTACCAATGAAGACTTTTGGCACTTATTTTAGCCACAGAAATGGTTACTCGTTGTTGCAAAAATGAAGGTTAAAGTTGCTTTTACCACTGCGCCATTATTATTCTCGGTAAAATGAATCGACCATGGAGGTATATTCCTAAATGCCTGACCGGAAATTTCCCAGGTTTAACCTTAAAGCTCCACTTTTTTGAAAACGAGTGGCCATCTGTGGCTGGAATAAACGCGAAAGTCTTCACTAGTAAAGATCTATCTCCCTTGAATTATGTACCTAGTTGAAATTCGCGTGGAGCAGTTCTCGTCCTCCCCTTGCAAGTAGTAAAATCAGCAAATAGCCAGGCACATCGCCCAAAATGAATATTTCGCTTCGCGGGAGGGTGCGATGGAAAAAATTGCACGTACCATTCCGAGAGTATTGTTATCGCGATGGATTTAACGATCGCGCCCCCCGCGGGGTACGTGTCAGATGGTAATAATAGACGGAAAGTGGCCTGGACGTTGCGAAACGGAAATGCACGTCCACGCCGGGGGCTTTTGCTTACGTTACTGTTTAATGCGTAAACGGGGCCAGGCGGCGCGCACGAGATCACGCGATACCGATCTACTCCGCGGATCGTTTCGCCGATTAAATCGACGATCTTTTCCGTGGGTTTCAGTACCAGGCGAGGCTCAGGCTTCCGGACACGTTCTCGCACTCCCAGAAGATGCAGTGCGTGGATCATATCATCGAGGTCCTCGACCTCGCCGCCTGCCAAGACACCAGTGAGTATTGGGATTTTCTTATTTCCGCTACGCAATCTGGTGGCGAAAATTAACCCTTTAGCGCCAAACGTATCATATATGATACATTCCTTTTTTTTGCCGTTTGCACTTGAATTTCGCTGTTTGCAACAGTTTAAGTGAAACATGTTTAGTGTAGTTTTATTCACTGAAGAAAGTTGGATCTATCTGAACCCTGTATTCTTTGGTTTTTTGTATTTTGACTTAGGAAAAAAATAAATTTAAAGAAAAATAAAAAAAATTTGTATAAAAATATATAAATTCAGACCATTTTTAACGATAAAAATAAAAGGGGATATTTTTCCTTCGACGGCATCTAGGTGTGGGTGCTGAAGGGTTAAAGCACTGAAATCGGGTTAGCTGTCACATGTAGTGGTGGAGAACTATCGATGGTTCGCACTATCGAAAACTATAGATGGCTTATTTTCACTATCGATAATTCTCGGTATTGAAAATCGTAGGTTAGTTAATTGAAAAATAATAACAGCTGAAATTCAGCATCCCAAATTTTCACTATCGATAATTATCGGTATTGAAAATCGTAGGTTAGTCAATTGAAAAATAATAACAGCTGAGATTCAGAATCCCAAATTTAATTTGTAATATTATTTCAAATTTCGATAGTGAGAACCATCGATAACTATCGCAAGTACCATCGATAGTTCTCCACCACTAGTCACACGTAATTGGCAATATTGTGAATTTCGACTGTTTGATGGTCGATTTTGTAATATTTAACAGACTATTTAATGACAAAAACATTATTGCACTATTTCAACACTTGTGTGAGACCAGTCGTGTAACGCGATTGACCCGATTTCAGAGCTTACAACCGTAGATGGCGCTCTCACAGAATTTCCCATAGATCCATGCAAGCGATTGACGGATCCAGTTCATTCCCAGCAACTTGTTTTTACAATCCGTCCTCCCGCGATCCATGGGGTTGATCTAAAGCCCGAGTCTCGCGTGACGTTTCAGCAGCCGATTTTTAACTTCTTGAGTTATAATTTTATTCGATATAATTTCTCCCCCTTCCTTTGGGGTAATCGAAAAATTGAAAGATGTATTTTTTTTCTATAGTCAATCGTGTTTGACTTTTTAGTTTACAGATAGCTGTGTTTCCGAGTAGCGATAGTAATCGAGCAACCGAAGCCACTAATCTTTTACGATCTTCTATTCCCGTTCCCTTCGAGGATCAAGAGATCCCGGGGACCAGAGCAGTACACAAAATTGTCCCACTTTCTTCGACGCCGTCAGTAAATTCACCGTAATTTGTTTATGCACGCGAACGAGAAGCCGCGTTTAAGAATTTACGACTGCGAACGGTGAGGAACGGTCGTCCTGACTTTCCCAGTGGGGGCCAGTCTTCGTTCCCGCCGCCATTTTGATTGACGATTTCCGCGCTCGTAACTCGTCCACCGACGAAACTGGTCGCGGATATCTATTCCCTCTGATAAACGCGAAAGGAATCGAGGCATCTTGTCAAAACCACCTCCTTTGGCGTAAATAATTATTTTTACTTATGCTATACATCACCTCTGCTTTATTTCCAGTTATCGGGGACTACACAAAACGAGGACTCTCGGGCGGCGAGAAGAAGAGGACGAGCATAGCCTGCGAGCTGCTCACCAATCCGTCGCTGATGTTGCTCGACGTAAGTTTCCAGGCTTCAAATTCAGTGGAAAAATTCACTAAACATTTTCTATACTTTATCATTCAGAAACCAACCCTCTAAATAAATCCCCACTTGTTCAGTCGTCCTTTCCTCTGAAGCAAGGGTTCCCTAATTAATCGAGATTCCCTAATTAATTGTTGTCGTTCAGGAACCAACCAGCGGGCTGGACTCGCATTCAGCACAGGCGTTGATCTCACGACTGAAGAAATACGCGGAGCAGGAGGGCAAGAGCATCGTGGTGACGGTGCACCAGCCCAGCTCCAGGATGTTCCACAGCTTCACCAAGCTCCTTCTATTGAGCCGAGGCCAGGTGGCTTACTACGGTTCCACGGCGAACATCGGCAGGTTTTTCTCCACGATAGGACTGACTCTGCTGCCGCACTACAACCCCGCTGACTTCATACGTGAGTGCAGTGGAACTACGTTAAATTATTAAGCAGTGGAAATGAACCCCTCCACGAGCTGACCCTTCCTGAATTAATTAAACTGATAGACTGTGGCAGTGGGCCTCGGGAGTGATATTCAGATTCACTCTAGTATTCCAGAATGCACTTAGATTGGAGTAGTTTAACTACCCTCGGGTCTAACGACCTTTCTAAACAGGATTATTAACATTTAATATTCCCCCTTTCGAACTCAACACTTCGAAACGTATTTCGCAGTAGGAGAATCAATGATAGAAGCTTTCGATCCAAAAATACCATCCGCCGACGAAAGCTGAGCTTTTCATTCATACGCGGCACCCAACTCTATCGATCGACACTCGCTACTCCCCGCTGTCCCTCAATTTCATTAATGCATAAGAGCTCAGCTCAGCAGCGCGTAACAGCCTCGCTTCAATTAAAACGCTCAAGGATTAGCATCGTATCCCGGTAAACACCTCCTGGCTTGAAAATAGTACGCAGTTGCAGCGCGATTTAACACTATTCCTACCACGAACCGGTCGAAAAGACTGTTTTTAAAATGTCGATTAGAATTTCCTATATACAACGTAATTTAATCGAATTTAAACTTCACGATTTTGCCTCAAATATAGGGTAAACGCACCAGTAAATGAACAGTTAAGGCTAATGAATGAACACTATTATAAATTTATGTTTGCAGCGCGATTGATTCCACGTGCTGCAAAAATTGTTTGAATATGAAGCAAGAAATGAAAAGCTGTCTCTAATTAATTAGTCGCTTACTTTAATAACGTATTTTACTCATTTTAATAAAAAATGTTCATTCACTGGTACGTGTTCATTTACTGGTGCGTTTACCCTACGTATAATACATTTTTGAATATTCACTTCTTGTTTTATTGTTCATTTTCGGAGAAAAATTTGTAGTCTGTCTTACCTAACGCGACCGGTCAAATGACGTGGAATGTGTCGGTAGGAATAGTGTTAAATCATTCCCAGGATGTATCGCTACTTTAAAACGATCCTCAATGAACGCGATTAAGGAGTCATTCTGGTTAGACGATTTGAAAAAAATCGATTTTTTTTTATAACATTTTTCGAAAGTAGATATCCTCAAGAATGTACTGTTAAATCTTCATTGGAGAATTCTAATTATTTTAGCTTCTACGTAGGTATTTTCTGAGGAGCGCGGAGTTCAAAAAACTTTGAACGCGTTTTTCTCGAAACGACATTTTTTCACGTGGTGCATGCAAAATCTCAAAATCTATCGAACCGATTACTTTATAAATTGAACTGCTTATTCTGCACACCTGTGCCTCTGACCGGTACTAGAATCAAGCATTTCTGTTGAGTCTAACCTACTTTTAAAATCGAAAATAGCACAGAAAACACAGCCGAAATACATTGATTCTTGTATTTTGCCCGGCATTTTGTTAATTTTAAGGATAAATCATTTATTCTAGTACGGGCCATAGCGACTGTCATACTGATCAAGAATCTGTTTGTATTTTTGCTTTCAAGTAAGTTGAACTGCTGAAATCACGTGCACGAGCGAGGCATGAATTTTTTAACATGTCATCAAAATCGCCATCAAAACCATTTTAAAAGCAATAATTTTATACCTTTCATATTTTTTATTTACCTTAGAAATGTAGTTTAATCGATAGAAAAAAGATTTATTCCATTACTATAATTCCTGTGTTCGCAATAAATTCCTGAAAATCGCTGAATTTATCGGCGCGCTAACCAGAATTATAATAATAATAATAAATCGCCTTTATTCACCACAAGTTACACGAATCAAGTGATGAGTGGGCGAGGTTCAGCACACCTGCTGTTTTGCACCCCTTAAAAAGAACTCGGGGGCCTCAGTGTTTTATGGAATTCCCCTGGCGATGGTAGAGGCTTTATGGTGGCCGTTGGATTGTTTCAGTGGAGCAAATAAAGGGGCCGGAGGAGGTTCGGGATCGCATCGTGGCCGCCGCTAGGAACTCAAGACAGGGACCTGACTGCCCGCCGGAACTCCGCCCGGAATACAATCCCAGCCAGCATCCGCTCTGCGACCATCTCATCCATTACCACGAGCACCACATCAGCCACAACGGTACGATATAGCGTGCAGCAATCGGTTCATCGTGCCGGTGGCCCCGCGTGCACACACGGAGCCTCTCGGATCGCAGCGGGCTTGTTGTGGTTCCGGATCGCTCGCTTAAAACTCGAGGATCGAGTGTCGACGCGTCGGTAGTTTGTAGGTCGAGGGTTATCTGGGACGAGGGGGTTTCTCGAATCATCGAATCGTTTGAAATTGAGATTCCTCGGGGACTTGGGAAGGGAGACGTCGAGCCTTGGACTGATAAGGGTGAAATTGTAAGCCAGGGTGGGATCGGCTCCAAGTGTCTCGCTTTGTGAATTTCTCTAGCGACGGTTTTCGACTCGAGGCGTCTCTGACATTTGATTCTGTTGGGGTTTTGCAGTGAAAGAAGACGAGGGACGTACACTGTGGTTGGACACGCAAAGCCACGCCAGCAGCAGCGCCAGCTCCGCGGACGAGGACTTTTCCTGGCAGTGGCCCACCAGTTTCTGGTCCCAGTTCAAAGTGAGTACCATTCTGGGAATATTTTTCCATCGTTATACCACTAAAAACGATCAACTTTCTAGGAGAAATATTCTAAAAAACAGTGTTCACAAAGGTCTCGAGACTTTAAAACTGTACCCAAGCGGGTTGCGAAGGACTTGGTCGCAAATTTATTTATTTATTTATTTATATATATACGGGAAAACCCTTTGGTGCATAGAAAATAAAAAGTAGAGAAATAGTGCATAAATGTAGACACACGAAAACAGAACACGTAAAACCAAAATGAAATATTGCCAAGATAGAATACAAGCCAAAAAAAATAGGATAAAATCCAATAGAATAATAGAATAATAGGAATTAGCGGGAACTATTTTTTTTTATTATTATTAAATATCTTTATTGCACCATTACAATTAAATTAAATTAATTAACCGCCTTATTCGCAGAGCGCTTTAAAGAGTACCTACCTATAATGAATGGCAGAAGAAATCAACTAAATGCGCGACAGAGTTAGAAATTCTTGGGACTTTTCGAACAACCCCCGTAGAAAAGGCTCCGAGTAGAATTTCTCAACAGAAAATGTTAGCTGCAGGTTGATTTACAGCGCTGGGATGACGAAGGTTCTAAAAATATTTGCCTGATAAACATTTATACAGTATCGCGAGATGTTAGCGTTTCTTTCCGCGTTTGTCTACTCTCCAAGCAAGAGTTCGATTAGAAAAATACCCCGTGCTCGCCATTCAGACCTCTCGAGAAATTTCTACCCACCGAAATCACGACTCCTCTTCCGACTCGAGCGGAATTTTCAATCGGAGAACCGTGCCGCAAAGCGTCGTTGAAATTATGTAGGCCAGCGCGGACGCCGCGTCGCATTTCCGTGAGCGACAGCAAAGTATATGAAAGTATTAGAAACGTCTGAAGGAGAGATCGAAAAGTTCGATTGCGCGCGAGATTAATAGAGCATGCGAACAAGCAATATGAAAATTTAGATGAGTGGCCTGGTATGCCGGGGAGATAATACGAGGGGAAAATGGAAATGACATCAGGATTCAAGTTTAATGCGAGCATTAAATTCGTATTAGTCCCAGCGAGACGTTTATCTGAGACGTTAACGCATTCCAGATAACGTTCAAGGTGCCGGACTGGTGGCATTTGTTCCGTCTGAGGTGTTACGCTCCGTTCGAGTTCCCACTGCGTTCGCGTAATTTCCCTAACGCGGGGTGGGCGATCTCCCTGCCGCTTGAAACATTCATTAAGCAATTCACCTCCGCCCGCCGGACGCGAAACGGCGCAATCCCTTCGCTTCAAACATTTAGCGCAGGAACAATTAAAAATCCCGCCTAATGAAACCTGCGTGCAGCAAGCCTCAACGTTCAACTCTTGGTTTGCGTGACTTATGAAAATTAAATATCAGCTAACTCGCGAAATATTCCACTCTCATCGACAGTAATATTCCTCTGTCATCTATTTTTCAATTGTATTAATTTTTCCAAATTCCCACAACGCAATGCTCCTCCGTTTCATTCTCTCCAATTTACTCAAACAAACTACAAAATTTTCAAGCATATTCGAAACTTTCACTGCCCCATAAAAAATTCGTCGTTTCTCCGTTTTATCGCTAAATTCCATCGGATCCAAGCCACCCTGGAAACGCGAGTCGAGAAAGAGGGAGGGACGGTGCCGAGCTCGGTCCCCGAATCGCAGAAAGAAAAACAGGCGCGTAATGCAGCGTGAAAGAGTTGGGCCGACGCAGCGCAGAAAGGAGAACTAGGTCGCGTTTACACGATTCGCCATATCCGGATAATTACCGCGACCAGTATGCCCGTTCGCGTTGGCGCTCTTTGTACGAATGCACCTCGCATCACTTGCATCACTTTTACCCAACGGAACTGCTCGTCTTCTTCGTCCAGCTACGTTGCAGTTGGATCGACGCGGAGAGCGGCTCGCGCGATGCATTTCGTTCCAGGAGTAGTGAACCTTTAACCTTCGGTTGTCGCACTGGGTCAAATTGACCCTGCGGTTTTTAAAATAAAAAACCTTTTATCGAAACTCTTATTGCTTCAAATGTTTTTTATGCATAATGACACTTTAAATGTCAACTTTCAACGAGCGGCATATATTCTACAATGTTCAAACATTATTTCAGAATTTTTTAGACTTAATTTAACAAATAGTTTTTAAATAATAACTGGTTGAAAATTGACCCAGTGTGACAACGACGTTCGAAAAAGTAGGTGTGACAACCGAGGGTTAAGGAAACACCGTGGACGATGCCTTCGGATCGAAGGTTAAGGTAAAGGACCAGTAGTTGACCATCAATCAGTAGTCGACCTTTGTTCAGAAAAACATGAAAAATAAGGTTTTTTGAAGTGCAGTTCTCTAACTGCATTTTGTTCAAAAGGTGCAGTTCTCTAACTGCATTTTGTTCAAAAGGTGCAGTTCTCTAACTGCATTTTGTTCAAAAGGTGCAGTTCTCTAACTGCATTTTGTTCAAAAGGTGCAGTTCTCTAACTGCATTTTGTTCAAAAGGTGCAGTTCTCTAACTGCATTTTGTACAAAAGGTCGTCACTTCTAAAAACCTTATTTTTCATGTTTTCCTGAACAAAGGTCAACTACTGGCCCTTTACCTTAATAGATCGACGGTGGGACGAGATCGTTGGTAATTCTTGGAGCAGCAATTTGCTGAGGATTAGGGCCACGGAGAGTGTCAGGGAACTAGTAGGACCACGAAGACTAATGAAACTGCTCGAACTGGTAGAACCACTTGGACGATCAGGATATTTGTACTACTAATTACTCGCTAACACTTGTAATTCCATACCGAAGGAAAGTCTGAGATGAAGAAATCATGCTGAAATCGTGGAGCCAGATTGTCAATAACTTTCAAGCTTAACGATGTTGTATCTAAAGCTTATCGGACTAAGTTGCTCCTCTCATCGTGTCGAACATATTATAAGGAAAAGGGAATAATACAAGTGGCTCGTCAGACGAGTACCTTTCATTTGAGTTTGGTTAAAAAGGAGGAGAGAATCGAGGAAGGTTATCATTTATCTCGACGCGGTGATAATTGAGATTTTTCTGCCGAAGAGCTCTCGAGCTGCTTTCAAAAGCCGAAAGTTGGTTGACTGAGGATCGATGGTGTCGCGGTGATTGAGCAATTAACGATGTTAAGTTCCTCCTCGTTCTTCACGGTTAAATGCCCTGCGTATATAGTTGTAATTTAAAGAGGCCTTCGGAACCGGCATTGTGCAACTTTGCGTTCTATTTCCTCACGGCCGCTGATATAATTGAGCTGCACCAAAGAGGTGTAGCGAGCAGCAACCTTGCGGCCTGTGACATTGTCGCGCGCCACGGGGGCAGCGCTCGTGTCATTATGAGCGTGCAATTAGCCGCGGGCACGTATCTCGCGTCGGGTTCAGCTCTTCATCGATTAGACTCTTCCACGAAACGTTATAAATCCGAACGACGTGGTCCAGTCCCTCGTTAATTCTCGCGGGGACTCTCTGCGCAGCGAACTAGCGCCCGGCGATTTCAATTGCGGCACCTTCGAGCGCCTTCTAATTCAAGCGCACTGAGTAAAGTAAAGCCTGGCGTAACCGAAGTCTTGGAGAGGGCAGCTCTTAATCTCGAATTGCTTTACTTTCCAAATAGTGGTGGAGAACTATAGATGGTACTTACGATAGTTATCGATGGTTCTCACTATCGAAATTTGTAATAATATTACAAATTAAATTTGGGATTCTGAATTTCAGCTGTTATTATTTTTTAATTGACTAACCTACGATTTTCAATACCGATAATTATCGATAGTGAAAATAAGCGAACTATAGTTTTCGATAGTGAAAATAAGCCATCTATAGTTTTCGATAGTGAAAATAAGCCATCTATAGTTTTCGATAGTGAAAATAAGCCATCTATAGTTTTCGATAGAGCAAAAATAAGCCATCTATAGTTTTCGATAGTGAAAATAAGCCATCTATAGTTTTCGATAGTGAAAATAAGCCATTTATAGTTTTCGATAGTGAAAATAAGCCATCTATAGTTTTCGATAGTGAAAATAAGCCATCTATAGTTTTCGATAGAGCAAAAATAAACCATCTATAGTTTTTGATAGTGAAAATAAGCCATCTATAGTTTTCAATAGAGCAAAAATAAGCCATCTATAGTTTTCGATAGTGAAAATAAGCCATCTATAGTTTTCGATAGTGAGAACCATTGATAACTATCGTAAGTACCATCGATAGTTCTCCACCACTATTTCCAAATATACAATTGCTTTAATTTCCTAATCCACCTTTGCCCGGTGTGTATTGTTCCTCCATTTAATATTAATGGATGAAGAACCCACGACGATTCGCTCACGTGTAAATCTGTGTTGTTCGATGGTTGCAGGTATTATCAGAAAGAAACTTTCAAGAGGCCCGGCCACGGATGCTGTCTCGCCTGAACTGGCTGCAGACGATAGCCCTCGGCTTGCTGGCCGGACTGCTGTGGCTCAGGCTTCCCAGAACCGAAGCGGCCCTCCACGACATCCAAGGTTGGATGTTCTTCAGCACCACGTATTGGATGCTGTTCGCCCACTTCGGTGCACTCTCCAGTTGTGAGTCTCCACTTCTTTCCAATACTCAAAACCATTCAACGTATCCCACACCAACTCCCATTCATCTGAAAAACATTTGAACTTCTAAAGATTCAAGAACACGTCCAATTCCCTTAAAAATCGTAGAAGAGAACACTGCGGAATTTTTTTTTTAAAAATCAATTGCAATTAAAAGGAACTAATTACTCTCGCCGCTCCGTGGTAAATTCACTTGCTGCTTCGCGAGGGCTCGTTAAATTCTCCTAACCGCGAGAACGCCGAGCTCTCTCGACGTGAAATGCGCCTGTCGATGGCCAGTCGATTTTAATTAGCAACCTTTTGCCCGGGCGATCGAGGATGAGGAGCGCGCGACTGAAAAGCTCCAGCTGAAAGTTCTCAGGTGGTCCTGGGCCGCGGGCATTGCGCAACGGCGCAGAAGCAGATGAGAGTAGATTGGCTAATTGAGCGACTACCGACGTAACACGCTCAATCAGCCATTCAGTAAAGCCCGTTTTTTTTTATTGCAAAGATTTGCAAAGGACCGGAGAAGAACGGTCAATCAAGAGGCCCCGCGTCAAGTATGTAGGTCGCGCCGTGACCCACTGGCGAGGGCGCGCGCGCGCACCGCCGTAATTGAGGCCCTTTTGTCGACAAAACGAGCGTGACAAATTTCAAACGGGGAATCAGACTGTAAAATGACGCGAATTAGACGTTCTCCACGCGGCTGCCGATGGGAATTCTTCCTTCGATGTCGAATGAACCAGTTCGACGGCTCCGATAGACGAAGTCGACGAAGTCAAAGAAGTAAACGAACCTTCTGTCGCGCTGGCAACTGTTCTAATTGCCGTTCGGAAACCAGCTTTCCTATTATTCCAACGGAAACTAGCTCCTTTAAGCGACCTCGTCGTTTGTCACTCGATTCCTCAACAATTACCTGCGAAGCCGTTGCAGCGCATTGCACGGTGCGCTCGTAATGAAGTCATTCAAGCGGATGACTGTCAGGATGGTTCCGAGCGGTGTTATAAAATTTCTTCGAAAGAGGCAGAGGGAGGGACGAGATAGTCGCCATAAAAATCTGAAAATTAGTGGGACTCGTGCCGTCGCCGATTTCATTGAGGAACGAACGCGTTTTCCAAGAAGAAAACGCAATAAAGAGCGAGCGGGATGGGGGAACGTCGATAGATAACCGTGCCCCCCCTCTTCGCTCCCCCCTGTTGGAGCAAAGGTGACAAATCGCCGGGAACAAAGGGCAGTAAACGATAAAACGGAAAAGTTAATAGGCTATTCCGGCGACTATTTTAGGAGGCGCATAACTTAGGCATAGCCGCGGCCTAGTCGCAGCTACTCCGACGGGCGGTGGCGTTTTACAATCGTCGTCACTTATCCCCCGTAGAAAGCGAAACGGCCTGGGCGAGACGCTAAAAGCGAGCCCGGGAAAGAACGGCAGCTGTAAAACAGATTTTAGCATCGCCTTTGATTCTCCTCCATCTCCGTTTCTTTCTATTTCTTCATCCCCTTGCCTGCTCTCCTCCGGCCCGTCCCGGCGGCCTCGCACCGCGAGCGTCCTCCATTGTTCAGCGTCTGTCTTTTTATCGAGATGACGCTTTCGTGATAAATGTGTTTATCCGTGGAGAACTATCGATGGTACTTGCGATAGTTATCGATGGTTCTCACTATCGAAATTTGTAATAATATTACAAATTAAATTTGGGATTCTGAATTTCAGCTGTTATTATTTTTTAATTGACTAACCTACGATTTTCAATACCGATAATTATCGATAGTGAAAATAAGCCATCTATAGTTTTCGATAGTGAAAATAAGCCATCTATAGTTTTCGATAGTGAAAATAAGCCATCTATAGTTTTCGATAGTGAAAATAAGCCATCTATAGTTTTCGATAGTAAAAATAAGCCATCTATAGTTTTCGATTGTGAAAATAAGCCATCTATAGTTTTCGATAGTGAAAATAAGCCATCTCTAGTTTTCGATAGTGAAAATAAGCCCTTCTATAGTTTTCGACTGTGAAAATAAGCCATCTATAGTTTTCGATAGTGAAAATAAGCCATCTATAGTTATCGATAGTGAAAATAAGCCATCTATAGTTTTCGATAGTGAAAATAAGCCATCTATAGTTTTCGATAGTGAAAATAAGCCATCTATAGTTTTCCATAGTGAAAATAAGCCATCTATAGTTTTCGATAGTGAAAAAATATGCCATCTATAGTTTTCGATAGTGAAAATAAGCCATCTATAGTTTTCGATAGTGAAAATAAGCCATCTATAGTTTTCGATAGTGAAAATAAGCCATCTATAGTTTTCGATAGTGAAAATGGGCCATCTATAGTTTTCGATAGTGAAAATAAGCCATCTATAGTTTTCGATAGTGAGAACCATCGATAACTATCGTAAGTACCATCGATAGTTCTCCACCACTATCGGTGAGCCTCGAAGCATTTCCTTTTGAAACTGTGATTTCACTTTCATATATTATAATATACGAAGCTTCTTCAACAGCGTACTCCCTTCCAATTCACTCATCTTCAAAAAAGTGTCTTTCATTAACGAGAGATTCTCTTTTAAAAGAGGTCCTCCAATTTCCAAGATTACCAACCCTTCTTTTATCTTCTTATTTACTCCAAGCTGTCCACCGTGGACTTAGGGTGTTTTATTTGTAATAACGCGGGGCAAATTTCTGTTTCAGTTCCTCCAGAGCGCGAGGTTATCAACAAGGAGCGGCTGTCGGGATCGTATCGGCTCTCGGCCTATTACTTGGCGAAAATGGTCGGCGAGTTGCCGCTTACGATTACACTGCCTGCAGTCTACCATACCATTAGTTACCCGATGTTGGGCTTCCATAGTACAGCGGTTTTCTTCACCCTGCTGGCGTTCCTGCTACTCAACACCGTCGTCGCTCAGGTACGTTCCATTCATCTTATCTCGCGCTCGCTCCCCCTGCGCTCAGTTATCTTCGCGGAGCGCTGAGTTTATTTTCCACGGGAAGAATTATTCGGGCGACCGAATAATTCGAACGTGCGTGCAGTGCTGGAAGAATAGTCACCCTTGACTGGTAGAGGAGAAGAGCAGAAAGGTCCAAAGCATTTCTTTAGAGCGTCACGTCTGACCAATTACGGAATTCATCTACTTAAAACGCTCCACTGTCGCTCGAGCCTCTTGTTGGACGTTGATGGAGTTTAAGAAGGGGTAGTTTCTTTATTTTTTAATCTGCTTGTTATGCGATCACTTGAGGGTTGATTTACTTTATTCGTTTAGCGGTGATTACCAGAGATGGGCAAAATTTATATTTAAATAAAATTTCGAATAACGATTACAAGTTTAAAGAAAATTTCATCATTCGTTAACACGAGTTATACATTGCTTTTATTATCTTATTCTAGTTATACTTTGTACACTAAAGGATTTTATTCGTTACTCGAAATTTTATTTAAATAAAGATTCTACCCATCTCTGGTGTTTACTTGTCAGCTTGATGGACAAAAGGTCAAACTTGGTTATTTAATAAGCTGAAAGACAGTAGAATTCGATGATCCACTTACGAACTCACCTTTTCACCTTGCATTTTCTGCTTCACAAGCCTCCTCCGCTTCGGAGACAAAGACATCACTCGGCTGTCATTCGCAGCGCATTCCCCGGAATGAAATAAAGAGGTTCTATTTCATTTTATTACTCCGTGTGCAGGAGGAAGTCGTAAAGATTCCGCCGCGAGGCGTATTTTCACGCGAATCCACTGTCCCGGAGCTGTCCGAGCGCGAATCCAGCGACCGTTAGAGCCTCCGTGGCCTAGTAGCGAAGGGGAGCCATTGAATCCGAGCTGGGCGATCATTAACGTTTAATCGCTCGATAAACTTCCCTCCCCGCGAAATGAAATAATAGAGAAGCGACAGCTTGTAAATAGAACCTCTTGCAGTATCGCCCACGCGACCGAACGTCCTACTGCGTCGTCGAGCGATCAGTTTTACACGCGTTTTACTGTCCGCCGTGTTCGAAACGCTCGGCCGGAAGTACCCGCGTTATGGCCGAATCGTAAAACGAGAACACGCGTTATGGAAACACCGCCTCTGTTCTCGCGGAACGGCGCAACATCGGCAAACTGGCGTGCATCGCGGTGCAATCTATGCCGGTGCACGCGAATCGTTTCCATCGACGATTTAAGATCCAAGAACGACGTTGGAACGCGAACTCCATCTCGATTCGCAATGAAAACACCGCGAAACCTAACGCAACGTAAATAAATTCAATCTTGCTTAAAAAAAATATTCATTCATCATCTAAATCTGTCGACTAATCGTGTTACTATCGTTCACGAGCGCGGCACCGCCCGGTCTAATTGCGAAACGCTAGAGTTACTCATTTCCGTCAATAGGTAGGTGGTTTTGAAAGTAAATCGCGACCGCCTTTCCATGCTACGATGACTTAGTATTGACCGTAGGTGGCCACCGACGAGGGAGCGAAGGGCGGGGAAATGGAAACCGCGAAATTCTTGACGTTTGCGTTTCGCGGTGCTGCGAATAAAAAAAGAGGGAAAATTCGCTGACAGAGTTGCGTCAGAGCAGCGTTACCCAAGCTGCTGCACCAACGGTGTCACCCTGCTGCATCAGCAACGGGAATGCGTGCGCGTGCGCGTAAACGTCCGTTAAAGTAGTCGATCTTTCTCGGCCGGTGACATTCGCGGGGTAAAGCCGCGATCCCACTTCGAGTATTCTTGGAGCAGCTGGAGGAATATCGAAGGCACTGTGCGTCGGAGAAACAGCTTAGTAACTTTCTCCGTCGAGGGTGTTGCGCATGTGGGAGTGAAAATTTATTATGCGCTGGAAATTATTATTATTATTAATATCCACGGGAAAACCCTTTAGAATACTAAGTAGGTACTCACACCGATTATTTATTTATTTTATTTTATTTTATTATACCTTACTTTGTTTTAAGTTACTTTAATTTTATCTTGTATTGCCTACATTTATATTTTCCTTTAAGCTTTGTGTCTCTTGTAACTAAAGGGTTTTTTCCGTTAATAATAATAATAATAAGTTTAGACAGAATAGTACAGTCATTAGAGAGTAAATACAATATAATAAGAATAAAATAAAATAAAATAGAATAGAATATAACTGAACAAAACAAAACAGAAACAGAACAGTCTGTAGATAACAACAAAAATAACGGAAATTTACCAGCGGCCGTAGCCGTGATGGAAAACACCGGTTCTCGTTAGATCACCGAAGTTAAGCATCACGGGGCGGGTACTGGGGAAAGATGGGTGACCACCTTTCTCCCGGTGCACCGTTGCTGCTGGGACCCGAAGGAGAGAGAGGAGAGGAAAAAAGAATATGACTTATAGTTCGTTGGGCAATATAAGCGGTTAAGCTTGAAAAACGCCATCCTGTTTAACAGGAGAAACAATATACGGAAATTGAAATTAAATGCCCGAGGAGTGGCGAGGTTTCTTTTAGGAATGAAATTAGCGTTGTGATGGATGTTGACGAATCCTGATTCGTGTGATTGCAGAGCGTGGGATTCTTCGTTGGCGCCTGCTGCTTGGACCTCCAGGTGAGCATAACCGCGTCTGCACTTTACACGCTGGCGACGCAGCTGCTGGGTGGATATTTGGCGACAGCGGTCCCGCCGTGGCTCGCGTGGGCCAGGTACGCGAGCATGGTCCACTACGCCTACCAGAACATGCAGATCCTAGAGTTCGGCGTCGGCGAGCCGATCATGTAAGTGAAGACTACTAAATATCGATCGATCCTCTGGGTTTTTTTTCCCTAGGTTTACTAAGCGGTATAACAGCTCGGAAAGGTTTTTGCCCTTTGCGAATACTCCCTTAGCAAAATTGCCTCAGGAAGTTCCATTAAACTTCACCTCTTCCTCGATCGAAACGTCGGTTTCTAAACCCGTGACGCAAGTGGAATAGAAATAGACGCAGAACTACCGCGATCATCCCCTTAATTAATTATCTACGAACTTCCACCGTCACAGTCTATCGTGCGTCACTCGACTCGCATTTCCCAGCTGTCTCTACCCGTGCTCAGGATCGCGGGATCCCCCCACGGGTAAAATCCCCGCCAATAACCCACCGCGACGCGTTAATCGCATCAGCCGGCATTGATCCGCCTAACACGCCCCCGAGTGTAGAGGAAGAGGGAAGCAAACGGGAGGATAGAGGTAGAATCGACTTGGACACACCTTTTATTCAAACCCATTACTACCACTATCAAACAAAAATGCTCGCGAGCCGTTCGTACCCATCGCTACATTCCCCGAATAATGTGCAACTAGGACGTTAACTTCTGCCTTGGCGGACGAGTAGAGGCTCGAGGGGTTGAGGGGTGCCCGAAGTCGATTCTTCCTTCTTGTATCCCAGCTTTCTAGAAAAACGAGCGGCTGGAGTTGAGACGGTATCCAGTTTAACCGGTGGCCTCCTCTGTTCCAACGACAGATGCTCGCAGCCAAGCAAGTTCTCGGAGTGCAGGAACTCCACCACGATACCGGTGTCCGCGATCCTGGAGAGCCAGGGCGGCGCCAGGGGCTCCGGTCTTCCACTGTGGGCGAACACCGCGGTACTCCTGGCGTTCCTCGTGATATTCCGCACCCTTGGCTACCTGGTGCTGCGCTACTACCGTGTACCGAAGTGAATCCGCCAGCGACGATCCCTGTCCGGTGGACCATTTGCCGCTTCGTCGCCGACCCGACCGGTGGCCGGCGGGTCGGCGGACACAGAGAGGAACTCTCGCCACGCTAACGGGAACGCCGTCGAGCTTTAACCCCTCGTCCCGTGGGATCGCAACGACGCGGTCGGCCCGCGTGGCTCGCAGAACTCCGACGAACGAAACCCGAGCCGCGATAGTTTATTTTTCCAGGAGAATAGAGGTTCAGCTTGGAGCCATTCGGCTCGGGGGGGATGGGATCGATGCGTGGCGCTGAAGCTTCTGACGTCTCGCGACTCTTTCGAACCCGCGGATTAAGCGCTCGTAATTCAGGCGTCGCGCTTCAGAGCCGCGTCGCTCGCCAGCCGCCCGAGCATCACTATTTTTAATTACCGAACGATTAGCGAATATTTTTGTCGACCGTACACGCAAACTCGCAAGACTAGCATACCTCAGACAGCCAGGGAACCGGACGACGGGGCGAGGGGTTAGACGCGGTCGGGGGTTGACACGAGTGCACCCTCTTTGGTCGCCTTCCCGATAAAGTCTTGGCGACGAAGAGGCGCGCGGACGCGCCGTCGAACAGACTCGGCGAGGACTAATAACGTAAGATTGTACCACGTAGAGACTTTATATCACAGGCTAACGGGGTGCGAGAGCAGGGCGCGAGGATCAGCGACGAACGTGCGAGAGGGGGGGCGAGAGGAGAATGCACGCGCGCGGCTGCCGGACTCCTTTTCTTTTAATTTCTTGCGGCAAGAAGGGTATAATAAGTAGAAGAATATGGGACGGAGTGAAAGGGTTTCGTGGTGGCGAGTGAGCCGGAGCGAATGGTGGATCGCGTGAAAGAGATTCGGGGGGTAGGGGGTTGAGATTAAGAGCGCGCGGGAGTGCTTTTTTTGGGTGGGGAAAAATAATCGAAGCGGCGTCGCGGGCGCCGCGAAACCGACTGAAAAGATACAAAAAAAAATAAAAAAATAAAAAATAGAGGGAGAAGGCGAAGACGAACGCGTTTATATACGGGACGACGTACCATTTCTTACATAACGGAGGCAGAGTAGGGAGCATACACACCGCGGAGAATCGCGTAGGCTTAGGTGGACACGCGTAAAAGGCCCATTATTAATCGTTTAGCGAGTATCTCCGACACCTTTACTTTTTACCTTTTTATTAACGCGCACGCGCGGAACTATTGCTACGTTCTAATGATATTCGAAGCTAGATGGTAAGGTGAACTGCTGCTATTTCATTACCACACTACTATTACACGTTAGTACTTTTTATTATCGACCGATTTGTATGATAAAAACCGGAGGGGATTTCGGAGGCGGCCGAGACTTCTCGAGGGCGCGCGAGTCTTTTGGGAGAGGAACGGTGGAGATTGTTCGACTGTATAAAAATAGGAGAGCGTCGATCGAGGAGGAGCGGCGCGAGGCGTGTGATCCGGGGAAGAGGGTGGTGTAGATAGAGAAGAAGAGGGGCGGCGAAGGGGAGGAGGAGACGGGGAGGTTAGTAGGGTTAATTGTTGAGCAGAGTCGCCGGCGAGCGGTGTATCTAATCGAGCGCTCGAGGAGCTGCGACCACCGAGGGAGGGGAGTTCGAGATTCGGACGCCGGGTTTAGAACTTGTCAGTGGTCTCTGACGTATCTATGTGATGTTTTCTTTTTCTATAGGAGCTCGATACGTTACGAATGGGGATCCAAACGGACCTTTCGCGAGCGGTGTAATAATTCATTGGCTACCTTGTGTACATAGAAATGATATATATATATACAAATATTATATATATATAACTATAATAATTATTATCATTATTATTAATATTTTTTAATTATTATTTCTATTAGTAACTATCGCATGTACATGTGAAACACGGACTGAACGAGGAGGCACGCGACGTTCTTTTCTTTTCTCTTTTTTTTCACGAATATAACACAGACACACATACACGTTTCAATTACCCTCACGATTACCAAACTGTTCCCCTGTGACACTGTGTTAAGTTCCGGGGAAAGTGGGGAGCCAAAGGAGAACCGTCAAGTTAATCCTTTCCTCTCCAGAGTCACACACACAAACACGTGCGTACACATACTCAGAAATCACGCAGGAAAGCCAGTGTTCGTAGGGAATAAACAGGCAGACGATCGCGATCGCGGCTGAGCAGAGTTCGAGCATCGGTCGAGTGAATCTTTTACACGAGCGTCTCGGTTCTCTGTCTTAAATTCTCGCTCGTTCAGTAAAATTCACCCCCGAACTCTGATCAGCCGAGATCCCGAAGGGGGGCTGTTTCGTGCGGTTTTAGTCGGCCGACGGGCAACGCGACGATTCTGTGCGACCCGTCGTCTTTCTTCGGGGTCTTTGAAGGAGCTCCGGGAAACCGTCGCGCGTCAAGAACCTTGCATATCCCCGTCAGATCGCGCGACTCCTCTGCGTCGACCGTTCCTCGCGCTTCTCTCTACGCCCTTTTTTCTTGAAGAACCTCGGGGTCGAGAGACAGCGCGGAGGGAGGGTCCCGCGACTCGAGCGATTATTCACTGACGCTTCTCGAAGGACGCGCGACGGGACTCGTCCGGCGCACGCACAACGCAATATCCACCAAGTGTTCAAGTGGGTTCGGTGGGAGCGCGGTCGGGGGTGGGTTTCGGGGGAGGGTTGCTTGCCAACGGTAGGATTTAAGGGGTAGAATTGTCGCTGGAAGAAGAGACTGCGGAGGGTAGATATCAGAGTGGAGCATGGGAAGGGGTTGATTAAAGGCGTTTTGGAGGCGAAGATTTGGCTGTGCCCGTGTCTGTGACTGATCAGTTCGTTCGTATCGCTTTCTTTTTCTCTATTCGAGCGTCGGAGAGGAGGCGGAAGAGGAGCGGATAGTGAACGCTGAATTGCGGGAGAATGCTGGGAAGAAGTGGACGGTGAGCGAGGCTCGGCGAGAAAGCCGGGGAGAAAGAGAGAGTGCAAGAGAGAAAGGAGAGCAGCGCGCACCGGTTAGGAAGAAGAGAAGGAGAGGATTAACGCGTTCGAAAGTCGTTCACCGTCGCTGTTCGTCCAACCGTAGTTTTTTTCTTTTCCATCCTCCACCTACATGGCTTTTCTTCTTTCCAACGCGCGGGGAAAACTCCGCTTCCGTTTTTCCTCGACCTCCTCGCGCTGAACTTTCTCGCGGAGACCTTTCGGGGAACGCGATTAGCTCGGTCATTTGATTTCAAGATTATTTCGCGTCCGCGAGGAACAACGGAGCGTATTTCGAGGAAAGTGGAACGGCAATTTTCGTCGCGGCTCGCGGAGAGATTTATCTTTCCCTCGTAGATCTTCCTCGAAGCCGAGGGAAGATCGATGAAGCTCCTTCGTTCTCTGTCCGTCGATCGATGAATCAGACGCGGCTTTCTCCCCGCTTGTCGTTTCTGGAACGACCGTATCAGAGGAAGCGGAATCGTGTCGAGGGTGTCGATCGATCGACTTTTCCTGCTTTTCTTTCGCCTTCGATGCCGTCTCCTTAAATGGCGTTGAAAGGGAACCAGGCGTCGGCTAAACTCATCAACCGTCTCGAGTGCGCGTAGATGTCTTCTCAAAATTTTGATACTCGTATTGTATACACTCTATACACACCGTTTCCAACATTTTTATACGTTTACAAATCACCGTTTCCACCGATGGAATTTAGGAAGGATTGAGGGGTCCTTTCGAACGAATCGAGCGCCGATTAAAAGCAATTCTTGCGATCTGAATGGAATCCTCTCGTAAATCACCAGATAAATATCTGCGATGCGAAAGAAAAATATCTAGAAACGGAAACATTAAAAAAATAAATAGAAAGCAGGAAACGAAGTGCTTGAGTCTCGCGGTGGATCGTGAGATTTCTTCGAACGTCGCTTCATCGGTGATAAATAATTAAAATTCCCACTTAAAGAGTGTCCAATTTTACTCGTCCACCGAAATTCACAAGAATAATCCAAGTGGAAAACCGCAAGAATTGCTTTTCAATCGCCGATCAACATCCGAAAATCAGATTTCTCGACGCGTAGGCGTGTCTGACACTCGTCGACGCGTCGGTTTGGTGTAATTAATGGACGCTAGCTCGTATTATCTATCACTAGGCGGGATGCAATCGCTTTCGCGTTTCATACCGAAAACTCGTAATCTTTCTCGACCTTCTACACACGCTTTTTGCACTGAAACACGAAATAAGACTGACAACGTTTTTTATACATGTTGATGTGATCCGAGGGACACCGTGGGTCCCCTCGTGTCCGAGATCGATAGGCGAGGGGATCGAGCGACGGGAGGCTCGTCGGCGAGGCTCGCGGTGGGATCCGACACAGCCAAAAAACTCTCTACCGACGATATTTTTCACGTTTTTCTAGCTCTGGCTTCTTCTTCGCGAGCGCGAATAGATTCGGCTGACCTGGGGGGTTGTGGGCTCGGGAGGAAAATTGGGGCGACAGTGGAAATCCAAAGGGGGAGGGAGGGAGGCTTGGTCTTTGGCCCTTGGTTCGTCGAAATATTTACCTCTCCTGTTCTATATTGGAGCTGACCCGTTTAATAAATAAATAAATAAATTACATTACATTCAAAACACTCGGAGCAAGATCGAATTGGTTTCATCGAACGAACGATGTTATTCCAACTGTGGGATTTTTCTTCGATATGATTCTTGACACGATGGAAGTGAAATTGAGTGGAAATGAACCTCGGTCCATTGATCTGGCTCCCTTTTTAACTCGTTTCGATGAAGGAACTGTGGAAAAATCTTCGACTAGGACTGGAACAGTTCGTTTCGTTGGACCAGCTGGGGGACGAAGAGGCGGGGGAGGGAATCGGAGGAGAAGATGAAGTAAACGCGCGACTGTTTCGCTTTACGAAAATAGTGCCTTTTTTACGAAGACTCTGTTGTTTGTGCCAAGTCGAATTCGAGGGACGCGAATGCGTTCGTTTGCGCGCAGCACGCGTACACGCTAACGGGGGTGGGGGAGAAGCGAGGGGGTGAGATGGATTGATAGAGACGAGGAGAAACGAGAAAGAAAGATCGAGAGAGACTTAAGAAATTTCCCATGGAGAAGCTCTCGCGATCTCGATGGAAAGTTGATTAGGAATCGATGGGAATTTCTGTCCTGAAGTAGAGCGTTAACTTCACATACAATAATATCTCCAAAAACGAACGACAAATATAAGTAGAAAAATTGTAAAGTAGCTTCTTAATTCTAAACTAAAGAGAAAACACTATTACAATTTCGAAACACCAGAAACACCACCACTGTTCTACCTAAAACCGACGCTCTGTCTTCTGGAAGAATTCCCATTGCCCCGTTCGAGGGCTGACAAGGTAGAGGTAGAGGAACGATACGGAAGGATTCATCGAGCAGCAACGGCAGCACAGATAAGACACGGGAGAAGGATTAAAGCTCACGCACAAACACGCGATAAATGCCAGGTAGGAAGACAGACACCGTGAGACAAGAAATTAAAGGATGAATGTCAAAAAAAAAAAAAGAAAGAATGTGTGAACGGCGATGAAAGAAAAAGGGGGGTGCGTTTCTTGCATGCGAAGGGAAAGGGAAGACTTGGAATTAATCCAGAGAAAGAGGGGAGGGGAGCGAGTACCGCGGGACTAACAAAAAAAATAAAAATGCCAAAAAGTGTTCCACTAATCAATGCCGCCGTGGATCCCCAATTAGTACCTACCGTAAACCGAATGAAATTACGTCTAATAATCGAATTGTAGAATGTGCTAAAGGAGACGAGGAGGATGAGAAAAAAAGAAGTTAATATATAACTCTAATTATGGTTATATATATGTATATTTACCCGTACATGTATATATATATATATATATCATTGTGTATGTATTTATATATCCAGGCCTATGTATATACATGTTCGTGTATATATATACGCGTGTATATAATTAAATATACACATGCATACTAACGAGCAGAGCACACCGATACGCTGCACGATTTATTTCCATCCCCCACCCACACCCCCAACCCCCGCTCGCATATGAAATCGTGATTAAACGCGTAACTCGCATCTTCGATCATCATCATCATCATCATCATCATCATCATCATCATCATTTATCATCATCGTGTCATCGTCATCTCCCGCGTTCGCCAATATCCGCGCGACATTCAGACTCCGCCGATCTATTACTGTATATACCGATCGTATCAAATATACATACATATACATACACATATATATATACATATATTAAGCACTAACAGAATTACCCTGTTACTATTATTACATACGAGATGATATTAATTAACTGATAGTATTATACCTGTTATCCCAGTAGCGTATACTACTGCCCCGCTACACGCATAAAGAAACCCACCCCAACCACCCCAACCACCCCGCCCGCCCCTGTTTAGACGGGAAAAAAAATGGGAGAAAAAAAAAAAGAAAGAAGTATATCGTTATCTACCGTTATCGCACCTTTGATTTTTACCGATAAATCGTTGAATAATCGTCATTGGTATAACTGTAAGGTTTATTATTATCATTATTATTAATATTATTATTATATTATATTGTATTATTATTAATATTGTCATCGTCAGCATCGTCGTTGTCATTGTCGACGCACCACCATCGTCCATCGTCGCGAAATCATCCTCCTGATCGCTCTGTACCGATTTCTCGTACCTTCTTTTCTTTTCCAAGGCCCCGTTCTTTTTCATCGACGTTCCATGTATACTACGGCTCTTTCGTTCTTTCCTTCGTGGTTGCCGGTCGATTGGCTTCCACGATCTTCACTTTACGACCGATCTCTTCTTCCCGCAAACTGAAACGATGCTTCTTCGCTGGCCGATTTCTTCTCGTTGCGAGGTCCGTTTCTTTTTTTTTTCTCGTCGAGAGAGGATGAGAGGATTCGGGACGATCGCGATTGACGAGATCCTTCTTGAACGAATCGATCCATGGAAAGATCGCGGTCGCGTTTCGACGGGGCACCGGGTGCTTGCGAAATTCGAGGGTTCGCCGGGGCGGCGGCGACTCCTCTGCTTCGGGGAGCAGTGGCTGCTCGAGATCGGTTTCTTCGAAAGAGAAAGAGGTTGCAAGCCTCCGAAGGTTTCGTGATCTCCAGCAGCCGTTGCTTCCTCTCCGAGGCACAGACCACCTTGGACTCCCGTTTCCAAACGAGTCCCGTCGCCCTCGCGCGGAGCCTCATAGGCTAAATAATTCTGACGCGGTGAGTCGAGCGGACTCACTCACGGGGGAACCACGCCAAACGGTCGCCGGGACGCGTCGCGCGCTCGGGAAACGTGCCTCGGCTCCTTCAGCGCGTTTTTCATTTTTCTAGAGGCATTGCTAAGAACCGTAACTGTTTGTGGAAGGGGCCGTCGCGCGGGGACAGTCTCGTTTCCAGAAAGAAAAGGCGAATCATCCCCTATGGTATCCACCTGTCGTTGTCCCTCTTCCCAGAAAAGAGACTCGAGCGCGCGGCGACGTGCCCGGCGAGAAACCACGAATCGGTTTCCCCTCTGGTTAACTTAGACTAATTAGGAAAATTCGGGGAACATTTAGGGAACGAATGCTCTGGAACGGAGCTCTCTCTCGAGGGTGCGATAGGAAAATTCAAGGGTGTCTCCGCAGAGCTGGATCGATCGTGATCGGAAAGCACTGGTGCCGAGAGGGCGCGAGAAGAAGCACCGAGAACCCTGTTGTCATTGTTATCCTACCCTTACAAACCCATCCCCCGTTCCCATCCCTCGTCGTTTCGACGCGTGCGTGTGCGTGTGTGCTCGGCGTGAGGCGATCCAGCGGTTTCGAGTCCAATCGAGCCCGATCGATCCTCGATTCCGACGCGAAGCTTCGCTCATCTCCGACCAGAACCAGCGCGAAATCAGCGACGATTGTGTCGGGGAAGGAGGATATTTTATAATATCTCCTCTTATCTCTCGCGATATCGATCCCCACTTCCACCGCCAAAAACTTCGCCTACGAATCCTTCGTTCGCGGCTCGCAGACGCCAGCGAGCGCGCGCGCGCGCGCGCGGTTTCTCGGCTTATTTAATTTGTAAATAAATCACGATTCAACCAACACACGACCAGCGAGTTGTTTGATTTCAACGCGCCGAGAGCGAGATCGAGATCGAGGGATCGATTCGACGCCCGTTTTGGGGATCGAACGAGGTCCCGGCAGAGGAGCACGGACACGCGAATGTTACCGATTTACTTCGAGCACAGTCGATTCCCCCTCGACACTCTTGTGCAGCTTCGAATTTCGAGACTTTCGAAAATTCCGCGCGCGCGCCCCCCGATGAATTTGCGCGAGACCCGCGTCGATCGAGAAAACGTACACCGAGCGGCGAGGCTCGTTCAAATTCGGGGACGCCGACAGCCTTTTGCTCAATGCAAATGTTACCATTCTGTCGAGCACAATCTGATCTTGCGACCAATGGAGAGAGACAGCTGCGACAAATTAATCGGTAGATAGGATTATTAAGGCCCGTTGCGTGTAGCGAAATTACTCGGCGATTAAAAATTGTTTCGGGAAGGGAGGCTCGCTCCGACATGCTTGAATCCACCTGGCGTGTAAATAAACAAATAAATTCGAACCGCCCTCGACAGGCTCAGATTGTGCCCGGACTATAAACATTTATTAGCGACTAAACGCGCTGTTGCATACGTGAGATGTTCGCTTGATAATTTATTGTAACCGTTATGGAATGGGGAGAAATGAATGAGAGGAGGGATAGAGGAGCTGTTGATCGGAAAAGATTTATTGTAACATAGTTCTTCCTGGAGCTCGTGCTAAGAGTCGCGGGAAAGATTATCGACAGCGCGGCGCTCGATCCGGGAAAGGCGGATCGGAAGCGTAGACAGATGGCTTCGCTGACTGTTCTAGAATTTTCTAAATCGTTACCGCAACCATCGATACTGTTTTTTCTCGCCTCGTTCGTTTTACAGCAAGCATTCTGGGCAACTTGAGGCGTACGAGCACCCTCTGTACAGCACCCGTTCTTATTTCCCATATTTATTTCGAATCTGCCGCCAAAGCTCGGGTTCGCGCGTCTCGAGCGCTCCTCGCGGGACGCGCTCGAAGCTCCGCAAACTAGGTCCCAGGTGTTTGAAAGCGGCTTCCAGCGTGTTTCCTTGGCGAGCGTTGCGCAAGTGGAAGCGCGGCTTAAGGCCACGATAATTGAGAGAGAGAGAGAGAGCGGGGAGAATTTTGGAAAAGCTTTGCAAAGATTCTCCCCGACAGATCCGCTCCGAGTAAGCTAGATAGCAGACGCAACTTGTAAATCGAAAGCTCGTTCCGATTCGAGCGGGTGCCGCGCTCCGTCACTTCGATATATCGATAGTAGCGCGCTGCGGGTCGCGCTGGAATTCGAACGGAACTGGAAGCGATCTCCGAGGCGAGGCTCTCGATCGATAAGCAGGGGATCGACCCGGGATCTCGTGGAGGAGAACGGTTCCTTAGTCTCAATTACTATAATAAGTATAGCTGGCACGTCACTCGCGGCGAAGCCGTCTCGAGGGGCGCGCCAAGCTCTCAGCTCGTACAGTCGTGACAATCGACTCGAGATCTATCGCTGTAACCACTGCCACTTTTACGGCGCCCGGTCGATAAGCGATCGCGACTCTGATAACGAAACAGTTGTCTCTCTTGATACCGATCGGCGAGCATTGCTAATTACACGTTTCGCGATGCATCTATTGTCAACTCGATTCTCGTGATTATTAGAAATATTTTCACTTCGATTTTGTTGCGATGTAAAACTCTTATCTTCTCCGAGTGATAAGTAGCGTATATTTAAGGGGTAATTCTACTTTGATCGGTCGAAAAGTTGAGCTACTTTCAAAGATCTTTTCTCAGTGAATACAACTGATAATTGAATAAATCTTTTTGGTATTTATTAAGATATTCAGCAGAAATCTGTAAAAATATTTTAATTCCTCGGCCGATCAAGTAAAATGGCCCCTTAACGTACCAGCATGCCAAAGGAGCGCGAAATATTGGGGGTGTCAGTGTCATTGAGTGCATCGTGGGGCAGGTAAATTGCATGAGTAATATGGAACCGTGTCGCTTACCGATCTGCGCGCCGCGACCGTTCTATAGCCGGGACGATTTCAATCGAAGCGCGCCAATTTCGATCGACGAGCCCCATGCATCCGCGAGGGACTGCGGATCGATCCCCCGAGGTGATCGGTACGGTCCACTTCGGGGGGAACTACCAGGGGCGTCGCGTCGCGAACAGGTATTTCGGTACTGGTGTTAAAGAGTTGCTGGCAACTTGGCGAACTGAGAGAGCTGCCCTGGGTATCTTTGATTGTGTCTTTCGACTGGAGAAGTACCGAATTTACTGTCCGCGAGGCGTCGGTCCATTCGTTTTCTCGTCTGTTACATTATCCACTCGCGAAGTGTGCCAGGTTCAAGTAGCTTCCAAGATCGAGGTGGGACGTGACCTTTCCCGCGCCGTCTCGTTCGAACGAGCACTTGCTGCGCGGCGCGGGTGCGCAGTCGTCGCGCGCGTCGGCGGATCGTTGGAGCGGTGATTAATGGATATTTCGTTTGGAGTTACTTGAACTTGGTATTGGCTCGACGTAGTTGAACAGGCGTTGTCGCGATTGTGTTATAGAAAATGAAGATTGTTGAGATAGAGGAGGAGTGAAGAAGAGAGAGGCGTGTGTGTGCGTGTATTTATGAGAGAGAGAATAAGGAGAGAGAGAGAGAGAGAGAAAAAAAGCGAGGGAGCTTTAGTACGCGTGATTTGTGAGACAGAGGGAATTTTCCAAACGATGGCGTTTACCCCTTCACCAACTATATGCAATATGAAATTGAGTATACAAAGCAGAGCAGCGAGAACCATTTGTCCTAGTCCTAGTATTCAAACTCATCACCATAATTTATAACCGATTTCAATTTAAATCTAATAAAATGATGTTATAATACCAAGGCACGCTTTCGTGATTTCATCCACACCCGCAACTGTTTCTCCGAGGGGATGTTTCTCCGAGCTTCTGGGATCAATGTTTTGAATAAAGATAAGGAACTACGATATTTACGGTAGAGAAGTGAAAGCGTAAATATATTTGAACACAAATTTTGTGGGGTAAAACAGATTGCGCGCTCCGCGAGAATTTCGTACACCGCCATCTATCGGGTCGTGGCCAAAAGTAGCGCCCCCGATTGTAAAAGAATCCTACTAACGCTGTGACTTATAAAATGAAATGCAGCACGCACTCGTTATAAACTCGACGAACGCTATTCCGTGCGGCCAATGACGCGAGTGAGAGAACCCAAGAGCAAGCGAGAGAGCCTCTCTATCGTTCTCGGGTTCTCTCACTCTCATTCAAAGGATTCCAAGAAATAGTGGGAATAGTCGCCAGGCGTACAGCGCATTCTACAAACGGGCTTATAACGAGTGCGCTCCGTATCTCGTAAACTATCGACTTTTCGATGATCTTACCTTATATCTTTTATACGCAGAATAACTCGAGGAATAAACTCATGTAAAAAAATTGGTATAGTTCCATTTGAAAAAGAGGTGCAATTGCAATTTACAAGTGCATCGATGCACTTGCGGGAAAAGTGGCGCGATGGAACGACAGAACTTGTTAAACAGTACAAAACATTCTTGTATAATTTTCTTCTACCTTCGCTTGGAACAGAACTATAACCTGACAAAGTCGCTAGAATCACTCATTACCAGAGATGCAAGATGCGAAGAATTCCGACTGCAGCGACCCTTGCGGTGGAGTAAGGAATCTCAGCTCGTGATGTCTCCGCTCTATAGAATAATATTCTTGAGTAGTACATTACACGGGCTTTTTTGGCGGGATACCGTAACAAACATGCGCGAACGTAGAGTAATGACGGTTTTGATACGGTTACTCTACGTTCGCGCATGTTTGTTACGGTATCCCGCCAAAAAAGCCCGTGTAATGTACTACTCAAGAATATTATTCTATAGAGCGGAGACATCACGAGCTGAGATTCCTTACTCCACCACAAGGGTCGCTGCAGTCGGAATTCTTCGCATCTTGCATCTCTGATCTCTGGTTGTAGCAGTGAACGGAGGAAATGCTATGATCTCTGAGGAATTTGCGGTGGGGGTACGCCTCTGAGGAATTAGCGGTGGGGGAACGTCGAGCTCATCAACGCCAAAATGAATGCAACCCCTGCGCGCATGCGTATTTGCAACCCCGGGATAAGAATAAGATGGTGTGTATTTTGCAAATAAATATAATATTGAATAAGTTCGCTTTAAAGTAGTAAGGACTATCTATGTGTATTTAGTGTTCAACTCGCAATTATATTACGAAGTCCGGTTAATTAATTCGAGGCTTTCGTCTGTTATATAGGTAATCAATTCGTTGGAAGCGTCGGTGAATGTCAACTGGTGTAACGAAAACGGACTGGACGAGTGCAGCATTTACAATATGTGATTTTTAAGTGGAAATTAAACATAAGTAAGTAGAATGGAATTATTATATATCACTGTACATTATTCAGAGTATTTTGATAAACCACATGTAGAGAAAAACCGCATCTTTTAATTTAGAACAGTACCCTATAACTTCCCATTTCCCAATTAAATCCCAAAGTCTGCCTCTGCGTTGATCAGTTCTGTATCTTCGATTCTCTCTCCGAAGGCGCTAACTTAGTGCCACCTCTTTCGACGTCATGTTCTCCTGTTACGAAGCTCAATTTTGGAGCGTTCAGAAAATTTTGTCAGATTTTAGCCAATGTATCAGGAGAACATGAAGCGAAAGGAGGTATCCTGAAATTTCATCGTCCAAGGCCTCTCGAAAAGTCTGCGCCTCTACGTCGAACAGTTCTCCGGCTTCGATTCTCTCTCCGAAGGCGCTAACTTAGTGCCACCTCTTTCGACGTCATGTTCTCCTGTTACGAAGCTCAATTTTGGAGCGTTCAGAAAATTTTGTCAGATTTTAGCCAATGTATCAGGAGAACATGAAGCGAAAGGAGGTATCCTGAAATTTCATCGTCCAAGGCCTTTCGAAAAGTCTGCGCCCCTACGTCGAACAGTTCTGCGCCTTGGATTCCCTTTCCGAAGGCGCTAACTTTGTGCCACCTCCTTCGACGTCATGTTCTCCTGTTACGAAGCTCAATTTTGGAGCGTTCAGAAAATTTTGTCAGATTTTAGCCAATGTATCAGGAGAACATGAAGCGAAAGGAGGTATCCTGAAATTTCATCGTCCAAGGCCTCTCGAAAAGTCTGCGCCTCTACGTCGAACAGTTCTCCGGCTTCGATTCTCTCTCCGAAGGCGCTAACTTAGTGCCACCTCTTTCGACGTCATGTTCTCCTGTTACGAAGCTCAATTTTGGAGCGTTCAGAAAATTTTGTCAGATTTTAGCCAATGTATCAGGAGAACATGAAGCGAAAGGAGGTATCCTGAAATTTCATCGTCCAAGGCCTTTCGAAAAGTCTGCGCCCCTACGTCGAACAGTTCTGCGCCTTGGATTCCCTTTCCGAAGGCGCTAACTTTGTGCCACCTCCTTCGACGTCATGTTCTCCTGTTACGAAGCTCAATTTTGGAGCGTTCAGAAAATTTTGTCAGATTTTAGCCAATGTATCAGGAGAACATGAAGCGAAAGGAGGTATCCTGAAATTTCATCGTCCAAGGCCTCTCGAAAAGTTTGCGCCTCTACGTCGAACAGTTCTCCGGCTTCGATTCTCTCTCCGAAGGCGCTAACTTAGTGCCACCTCTTTCGACGTCATGTTCTCCTGTTACGAAGCTCAATTTTGGAGCGTTCAGAAAATTTTGTCAGATTTTAGCCAATGTATCAGGAGAACATGAAGCGAAAGGAGGTATCCTGAAATTTCATCGTCCAAGGCCTTTCGAAAAGTCTGCGCCCCTACGTCGAACAGTTCTGCGCCTTGGATTCCCTTTCCGAAGGCGCTAACTTTGTGCCACCTCCTTCGACATCATGCTCTCCTGTTACGAAGCTCAATTTTGCAGCGTTCAGAAATTTTTGGCTAGATTTTGGAGCGATGTATCAGGAGAACATGAAGCGAAGGGAGGTAGCCTGAAATTTCATCGTCCAAGGCCTCTCGAAAAGTCTGCGCCTCTACGTCGAACAGTTCTCCGGCTTCGATTCTCTCTCCGAAGGCGCTAACTTAGTGCCACCTCTTTCGACGTCATGTTCTCCTGTTACGAAGCTCAATTTTGGAGCGTTCAGAAAATTTTGTCAGATTTTAGCCAATGTATCAGGAGAACATGAAGCGAAAGGAGGTATCCTGAAATTTCATCGTCCAAGGCCTTTCGAAAAGTCTGCGCCCCTACGTCGAACAGTTCTGCGCCTTGGATTCCCTTTCCGAAGGCGCTAACTTTGTGCCACCTCCTTCGACATCATGCTCTCCTGTTACGAAGCTCAATTTTGCAGCGTTCAGAAATTTTTGGCTAGATTTTGGAGCGATGTATCAGGAGAACATGAAGCGAAGGGAGGTAGCCTGAATTTCATCGTTGGAAACTCTGCGCCTCTACGTCGAACAGTTCTGCGCCTTCGATTCCCTTTCCGAAGGCGCTAACTTTGTGCCGCCTCCTTCGACATCATGCTCTCCTGTTACGAAGCTCAATTTTGCAGCGTTCAGAAATTTTTGGCTAGATTTTGGAGCGATGTATCAGGAGAACATGAAGCGAAGGGAGGTAGCCTGAATTTCATCGTTGGAAACTCTGCGCCTCTACGTCGAACAGTTCTGCGCCTTCGATTCCCTTTCCGAAGGCGCTAACTTTGTGCCGCCTCCTTCGACATCATGCTCTCCTGTTACGAAGCTCAATTTTGCAGCGTTCAGAAATTTTTGGCTAGATTTTGGAGCGATGTATCAGGAGAACATGAAGCGAAGGGAGGTAGCCTGAATTTCATCGTTGGAAACTCTGCGCCTCTACGTCGAACAGTTCTCCGCCTTGGATTCCCTTTCCGAAGGCGCTAACTTTGTGCCACCTCCTTCGACATCATGCTCTCCTGTTACGAAGCTCAATTTTGCAGCGTTCAGAAAATTTTGTCAGATTTTAGCCAATGTATCAGGAGAACATGAAGCGAAAGGAGGTATCCTGAAATTTCATCGTCCAAGGCCTTTCGAAAAGTCTGCGCCTCTGCGTTGAATAGTTCTCCGCCTTAGATTCCCTTTCCGAAGGCGCTAACTTTGTGCCACCTCCTTCGACATCATGTTCTCCTGTTACGAAGCTCAATTTTGCAGCGTTCAGAAATTTTTGGCTAGATTTTGGAGCGATGTATCAGGAGAACATGAAGCGAAGGGAGGTAGCCTGAATTTCATCGTTGGAAACTCTGCGCCTCTACGTCGAACAGTTCTGCGCCTTCGATTCCCTTTCCGAAGGCGCTAACTTTGTGCCACCTCCTTCGACATCATGTTCTCCTGTTACGAAGCTCAATTTTGCAGCGTTCAGAAATTTTTGGCTAGATTTTGGAGCGATGTATCAGGAGAACATGAAGCGAAGGGAGGTAGCCTGAATTTCATCGTTGGAAACTCTGCGCCTCTACGTCGAACAGTTCTGCGCCTTGGATTCCCTTTCCGAAGGCGCTAACTTTGTGCCACCTCCTTCGACATCATGCTCTCCTGTTACGAAGCTCAATTTTGCAGCGTTCAGAAATTTTTGGCTAGATTTTGGAGCGATGTATCAGGAGAACATGAAGCGAAGGGAGGTAGCCTGAATTTCATCGTTGGAAACTCTGCGCCTCTACGTCGAACAGTTCTCCGCCTTGGATTCCCTTTCCGAAGGCGCTAACTTTGTGCCACCTCCTTCGACATCATGCTCTCCTGTTACGAAGCTCAATTTTGCAGCGTTCAGAAATTTTTGGCTAGATTTTGGAGCGATGTATCAGGAGAACATGAAGCGAAGGGAGGTAGCCTGAATTTCATCGTTGGAAACTCTGCGCCTCTACGTCGAACAGTTCTCCGGCTTCGATTCTCTCTCCGAAGGCGCTAACTTAGTGCCACCTCTTTCGACGTCATGTTCTCCTGTTACGAAGCTCAATTTTGGAGCGTTCAGAAAATTTTGTCAGATTTTAGCCAATGTATCAGGAGAACATGAAGCGAAGGGAGGTAGCCTGAATTTCATCGTTGGAAACTCTGCGCCTCTACGTCGAACAGTTCTGCGCCTTCGATTCCCTTTCCGAAGGCGCTAACTTTGTGCCACCTCCTTCGACATCATGCTCTCCTGTTACGAAGCTCAATTTTGCAGCGTTCAGAAATTTTTGGCTAGATTTTGGAGCGATGTATCAGGAGAACATGAAGCGAAGGGAGGTAGCCTGAATTTCATCGTTGGAAACTCTGCGCCTCTACGTCGAACAGTTCTCCGGCTTCGATTCTCTCTCCGAAGGCGCTAACTTAGTGCCACCTCTTTCGACGTCATGTTCTCCTGTTACGAAGCTCAATTTTGGAGCGTTCAGAAAATTTTGTCAGATTTTAGCCAATGTATCAGGAGAACATGAAGCTAAAGGAGGTATCCTAAATTTCAGCTCTCCGTTCAATACTTCTTCATTAAGAGACGTTTTTGAAAGACACAGCGTTAAAGTAGCGCATTTCAAAATCTGGTTTGTGGGCGAATAGGTTTGGAATTTGGATAGGAATGTTCTAGAGAATCTTTACAATAATAATACGATTTTGTAGAGTTTTTCCACTTTATTGTCTTTAAAATACATTCAGTACATTGCAATGGAGCGATACATGAATATTAAATAAGTAATAAGTATATTTTCAGTTTATTTTATATATAAAATTTTGGCTTCAAATTTCAAGTTCTTTGATTCAGTGGAGTACTCAGGATTTGACGGTAATGACGGTTTTGATACGGTTACTCTACGTTCGCGCATGTTTGTTACGGTATCCCGCCAAAAAAGCCCGTGTAATGTACTACTTAAGAATATTATTCTATAGAGGGGAGACATCACGAGCTGAGATTCCTTACTCCACCGCAAGGGTCGCTGCAGTCGGAATTCTTCGCATCTTGCATCTCTGCTCATTACACGACAGGCTTTTAGTATAAAATTTCTCCGAAAGGCGGCGCCACTATTGGTCTCTTCCGATAGATGGCGGTGCACCAAAATAGAGCGAAGTGCTGTTTCTCGTTTCATAACCTAAGATTTTAATACTCGAAACACTTGTCAAAACAGTGAATGGACGATATTGTTGTTAAAAATGGTTGCATAATGAACTACGGTGCCCGTAATGAAATGTATTCTACGTACTAAACCATCTACTTAGCAATTGAAACTATATTTGACCAATAACAGAATTCTGTGAGGTTATCCTTAACCTCTCACCATGGCGAAGAATAGAAAAGGTATTTAAATTACTCTAACATTTCGTTGAAAACACATTTCTACGTATCATTTACTTAAACATAATTATTTAAACGTCTAACACTCGTGTCTCATTTATTCGTAGTGTTCGAAGAAAGCAAGGAGGAACGTATGGTTATGACAATCGGCGAGGTTATACAGGAACTCCTGAAAGCGCACCACGAAAACAGAGATGTAGATTTAAACAAGTTGAAAACTCGAATTTCTTCCAAGTATGGCCTGGAATCATCGCCTAGACTAGTCGATATCATTGCAGCTGTGCCTGCCGACGCGCGAAGGATATTGGTACCGAAGTTGAAGGCGAAGCCTATCAGAACCGCCAGTGGAGTTAGTACTTTAATACATTCAAATTTTGATGCAAGCTGATAAGTAGGAAAACCGAAGAATACATTCTGCGGATAATTTGGTCGTTACAGATAGCTGTCGTCGCTGTAATGTGCAAACCTCACAGATGCCCTCACATTAACATGACTGGAAACATCTGCGTTTACTGCCCCGGCGGGCCTGACTCGGACTTTGAGTACTCGACGCAATCTTATACCGGATACGAGCCTACGTCTATGAGAGCCATTCGTGCGAGATATAATCCATTTCTGCAAACGAGGCACCGCGTCGAACAAGTAAGGCTTATACTAAGATTTATTTCTCATCAACTTATCGCTAAAATCGGACTTAATAACAATGTTAAATCATTTACAGCTGAAACAATTGGGACACAGCGTAGATAAAATTGAATTTATCGTCATGGGAGGTACTTTCATGTCATTGCCAGAGGATTACAGAGACTATTTCATTCGAAATCTACACGACGCGTTGTCCGGCCATGTCAGCAGCAACGTCGACGAAGCGGTGAAATATTCCGAACGAAGTCGGACGAAATGCATCGGGATCACCATAGAAACGAGACCAGATTATTGCCTTAAGAAGCATCTTTCCGATATGTTGCGTTACGGGTACGTGGACTTCAGGATATTTTATATAAAAAGAAATTCTTTATGTTTGAAAACAAGAATCGTTTCAGCTGCACTCGCTTGGAGATCGGTGTGCAATCTGTTTACGAAGACATAGCACGAGACACCAATAGGGGCCACACTGTGCGCGCAGTGAGCGAGAGTTTTCAGTTATCAAAGGATGCTGGTTTTAAAGTAATAGCGCATATGATGCCGGATTTACCAAACGTGGACATCGAGAGGGATGTGAATCAATTCATTGTAAGTCACAGTTCAATTTTGGTATCTGGTATTCCTGCCTATTTTAATTTTAATTGAAGACTAACGTGTCTGCAGGAGTTCTTTGAAAACCCTGCCTTCAGAGCGGACGGTCTGAAAATTTATCCAACGTTAGTTATACGCGGCACAGGTTTGTACGAATTGTGGAAGACTGGGAGGTACAAAAGCTACCCACCGAGCGTTTTAGTGGACCTTATAGCTCGCATTCTGGCTCTGATACCTCCTTGGACACGTGTGTATCGCGTGCAAAGAGATATACCTATGCCTTTAGTCAGGTAACTATAACTAGAATACTCGCTTTTCTTCTGTTAACATTTTATCGTGTCTTTAATCGTAATTAATGTACAGTTCGGGCGTGGAGCACGGAAACCTGCGCGAATTGGCGCTGGCAAGAATGAAGGACTTGGGAACTGATTGTCGCGACGTAAGAACTCGAGAAGTAGGCATTCAGGAGATACACCATAAAGTACAACCCTATGAAGTGGAACTAATACGTCGTGATTACGTTGCAAACGGTGGATGGGAAACGTTCTTGTCGTACGAAGATCCTACACAGGATATCCTGGTTGGTTTACTCCGACTGAGGAAGTGTTCTAGTGAGACCTTCAGGTACAATATTGATTATTGAGACACGATGGAGAAAACGCAATTATGTTAATCGATTTTGTACTTTGCAGGCCAGAGCTGAATGATAAATGTTCGATCGTACGCGAGCTTCACGTGTATGGTAGTGTTGTCCCTGTGAACGCGCGAGATCCTACAAAGTTTCAGCATCAAGGCTTTGGAATGTTGCTGATGGAAGAAGCTGAACGGATAGCGAAGGAGGAGCATGGATCTCAGAAGATCTCTGTTATATCAGGTAAGGTGGAAAATAAATTCTTTCTAGTATGACACATTTCTGAGAATCTTTGTAATTTTATTTTCAGGTGTCGGTACAAGGAACTACTACAGAAAAATGGGCTATGAACTCGACGGTCCGTACATGTCCAAAACGCTTGTAGATTGCACATAAATGTTGATTATTTTCGTACAATAACGAAAATTTGGTATTTAGTTATTTTCTTACCCTTTTCTTATAAACAACTGTGATATTAATTTCTCCGATTGTCAAATATTCTAGTCGGATATAAGAATTTCTCTAACTTACGATAATACGGTAGAATGTAAGAATAAAATATGTAACGTGAACGTACACGTTACACTTCACACTCCATACGTCATACATCACACTTCACACACTACACATCACATATCATACACCACACAATTACATTTCACACACTGCTCTTAACTTAGGAACTAAGTAGTCGTCTTACGATATGGGCACAATGTGGTAAGTATTCAGGTAAGCTATTGAATGCCCCGCGAAAACGCAACAAAGTTGCAAAGGACAAATTTTTTCAACAATGTTGCAAATGAAATTGGGCTGTTCGAGAAATAAAATCCCGGTTTGCAACTTTGTTTCGTTTCCCAAGAAGGAAAATTCTCCCTTCATGAGATTAATCACTAGTTACTTACCTTGCGATCGTGCACTATGTGGTAAGTATTCAGGTAAGCTATTGAGCGCCCCGCGAAAATGCAACAAAGTTGCAAAGGACAAATTTTTTCAACAATGTTGCAAATGAAAATGGGGTGTTCGAGAAATAAAATCCCGGTTTGCAACTTTGTGCGTTTTCGAGAGGCGCCAAATCCCGATTTGCAACTTTGTTGCAGGTGCAGCCCGAAATACTGCTTCTCTTGCAGGTGCAAGAATCGTGCAATGAATTTCGGAACAGGCCGTTTTTGAGGTGCCGCACCTGCAAGAGAAGCAGTATTTCGGGCTGAACCTGCAAAAACTCGAAATTTCAGCGGCGCAACTTCTCTTGCAGGTGCAGCGCGAAAATCTGCTTCTCTTGCAGGTGCAAGAATCGTGCAATGAATTTCGGAACAGGCCGTTTTTGAGGTGCCGCACCTGCAAGAGAAGCAGTATTTCGGGCTGCACCTGCAAAAACTCGAAATTTCAGCGGCGCAACTTCTCTTGCAGGTGCAGCGCGAAAATCTGCTTCTCTTGCAGGTGCAAGAATCGTGCAATGAATTTCGGAACAGGCCATTTTTGAGGTGCCGCACCTGCAAGAGAAGCAGTATTTCGGGCTGCACCTGCAAAAACTCGAAATTTCAGCGGCGCAACTTCTCTTGCAGGTGCAGCGCGAAAAACTGCTTCTCTTGCAGGTGCAAGAATCCTGCAATGAATTTCGGAACAGGCCGTTTTTGAGGTGCCGCACCTGCAAGAGAAGCAGTATTTCGGGCTGCACCTGCAAAAACTCGAAATTTCAGCGGCGCAACTTCTCTTGCAGGTGCAGCGCGAAAATCTGCTTCTCTTGCAGGTGCAAGAATCGTGCAATGAATTTCGGAACAGGCCGTTTTTGAGGTGCCGCACCTGCAAGAGAAGCAGATTTTCGCGCTGCACCTGCAAGAGAAGTTGCGCCGCTGAAATTTCGAGTTTTTTGCGTTTTCGCGGCAAACTTAAAACCAGTATGTAAACTTATAAACTATTATGTGTGTTGTTTGTTGTGTGTTGTTTGTTGTCTGAAGTGTAAGAACGGTGTTGAAGCAGTGTATGAGTAGTGTATTAAGTATTGTCACAGACGATTGTCGTGTCGAGCACATTATGTATTCCAAACCTTAAATATATTCACTTTGTGCATTCCAAATACTCCTTTCCTTTCCTATACTATTCAGTTTCCGCCATTAAATAAAAAAGCTTTAAGATGAAACATTTTTTGTATTGTCAATGGTTAGAAAAATAAAGCATCCTTGTGAAAGTGATATCGTTTTATTTTCATTCTCCTTTCTCTTCCGTTGAACAGAATATATTCATAAGACGATCTTTAAATCGTTACTCTAACAGAAACATTTGTAAATCGCGGGTTCCGACTCTAAAAAAGTACCTACTTTTACCTGTGCTGAATTCTAATTCTTACCACGCGCGGCGTTACAATCTGTTTCGAGACTTCACCTGAGGCCCCTCAAACCGGTGACAGAAAAATACATTGGTTGATAGTTCTATCCTGTACCTCGTCTGTGATCTTATTTTAGACTATATAATTCAATTCGCTAACGTTAGTAGTCTTCTCTGCTGGTCCGATCAACTATTCCATTACCAGAAAATCCCCAAATTCTACAGATACCTACCATACCCGCTGCTGTAACAGCAGAATCTCGTCACTAACCGTACCAGCAAGTCTTTCAAAAGTGTTGCATAAAATGTCTGCGTGGAGCACAGTAGTCACTGTTGCGGAATCAATGAAGGAACGAGTGGACCGTGAATGGAGTACAGATAGTCTTTTCGCGTTCGGTAAATCTGAGCTGTGCCGACGAGGCCCCCCCGTCGATTGTGCGTACATCGGGCGATCGTGGCTTGTATCGATAAGCGGCCGTCACGCACTGCCGTCAGAGAGCGTAGGAAAGTGCTGCTACGGATGTCGAACAGGTGTCCCCACTTCGTCGCCCTAACCTCGGCGCTGCTCGTTTGCTCCGCAGTGTCGGATGTACACGTATGTGCAACGCATGGGATGTTCACCTGGAGGCATTCTCGTTACTAGGTCATAAGAGGTGTGTATCAATAAGATCCGCGTTAATCGAGCTGTTCGCTAACCGGGGAACAGTCGCGCGCTATTACGGGAGCGGCCCGTGTGTGACAGCGTACCCCGTCGTCCCGTAAACGTGCAGCTTATTCAAGTTCGAGCGATCGCACCTGGCGCCTCTCGCAAGTCCAGATCCCTCGAGCACCGTGTGTATTCGATATCTGCGCCCTGCTCTCCTTCTGTTCACCGTACCAGGATCTCTCGTGCAACGCGAACGCATCGTCGGCACATTCAATTTCGCGGCATCATCAACGCTCGCGAAAAGTCTCGCGTGTCTCGGTATATTCCGTAGTGACGTGCCGTGTGGCGAGAACGAATTCCACGCCGGCCGACCGCAGTGTGGTGCGTCCCATAACCGATTTCTGTGGTGAATCTCTTGGGGGCCGAGCGCGAGGCGCCCGAACCCGTGGTAGAATCTTCGCCGTGGCTGGAAAGGGACAGTCGGCGAGAAACGGAGGAGGCTGGCCGATCGAAAGAGCGCGCTACCGACCGAAATTGGGTAAATGTCGTTTTAACTGGTGACACGCGGCCGATGATAGACCATGTGGTGTGTGCAACGTAACGGTGCTCCGCGCGAGTACGTGTATGTACGGCGATATTTGCTCCCCGATGCGTCTCTTTATCTTCCCGAGTAGCCAGTGCCACTCGACGCTCGTAGATAGACTCCGTGTCTTCTTCGGACTTTTCTGCCCGATTCAATGGTAGAATCTACGCGTTCTCGTTGGTTCGCCCCGTGAACCGAGGAATCTCATTCCGCCGGCTACGTCAGTGTTCCGTTTGAAGGAATGCGGCACACCTGCTCATCTGCTGTCGTATTCCCAAGGTCCTTCGTCTGGCTCCTTACCTTAAGCGTCGTTTCCAAACCTGCCGTGGCGAAACTTTCGGCAGGGCGATGTATCCCTGGCGATTAAGACCAATTCGTCGTAATGCGTGTAGAAAGAACGGTCGCGGACCATTGCTCGTCGGGACAGGTAAATTATTCATGAGGGGAGGCCGGTCTTTTCCCCTTGGATTAGTTGAATAGACAGAAATCCAGCATAGCTCGGCGGTGATTAATAAAACAAGTGAAAGGTTCGCCGTGAAGTTCTCTCAGGGTGACGAGCGGGTTGACCGGTTAAAGACGGCACGTTATTCGACCTGCAAGGACACGTGTAGCCAGATCCGATCGTCCCTTATGCGGCGGTTACAACGTTGATATTCCAAGTAACATATCCGCCGCGATTAGTGCATCGTTCTACGTGGCACGCACTAATTATATACAAGATTCCAGTTAAATCCGTGGCTCGAGCAACGATTGGAAAACGCGATTGTGGGAAACACGTGAAAGTTGCGAAGCTTATTGTTACTGTTCGTGAAAACGGTATTTTACGAGGTCCCATTAACGCATGAATAATACTGAGATTACCTTGCTTAAATACATAGATCGAAGGATAGGTGTTAAGTGCACGGGCGTTCTCCGATAACGCGATACGATTCCAGTGTTCGTGAAGCGAGGAGAAATACGAGAATATCATTGTCGATAAATAAATTCGATTCGCGCAGATGAGCCACGCGTTTTTCAGCGAGTAAACGCGCTGCCTTATTTTAACGATTAAACACGATCGTTTTAAACATCCTCGTAAGTTGAATCGCAGTTATATGAGCGCGAGTTATCGTGCACTGTTTACGGCGAGGAATCGAATTAACCCGCTAAAAGGTTATCGACGGATTTCGAATTTTCGATTGGCTGAACGCCCCAGCCCCGCGCAACGTGTCCCACCACTTTTTCGTTGCACGCAGGCTGGCCACCACTCGACAAATATTTGCCGAAAGGTCCCTTGCGTGCACGCTAACGCGTAAGACACCGTTCGCAACAATGTCGAAGAACATTTTCTCCACGATACTGGTGTCTCGAATTTTTCTTGCCGCGTGGAATGCGTTTTTGTTAGAACTAACTTAAATAAAAGATAAGATTGCTCGGTGTGATTCTCTCGGGGAGATAACGATCTCGTTGCCATGGATTAGAAAGTAGAACGTGAGAGATGAGCCAACTCGGCTACATAATTTGTTTCAAAAGTATTGTCTCTTCCTCCCCTCTCTAACCGCGAACCGGGGATATATTTACTAACAGTTGGCAATTAGTTAATTCAACCCGAGCACGGGATAATGCAGTGATCAAATTAAGTGGTTCCTTGGCAATGGTGGAAAAAAAGGCTTCTAATTGATCACGCATCCTCCTAGCCTCGCTCTTTCCTTCGCCTCGCCCGTTAATTATGCGCGAACCGGTGAAACGCAATATCGAGCGGCCTCATATTTTATGCACTACATCCGCCGCGTTTTCGAAATTCGTCGCGACCATTTTTCTCTCTCTTCGATCGTGACGTTCGTGTTTCCCGCTTATTTCCACGTGGAGGAATTTTAAATTGCCGCGTTAACGGTAATAACGTGTAGCGCTGCTGTCTTATCGCCTCTTAACAATCGCGTTAGAGGAGGAAGGTCGATAGGGGAGGGAAATGTGACGTGGACCACGCGAAGTTGCTCTCGAAAACTAAATAAACCGTGAACAGGCGATGGGGTCGTGAACAAAGAAAGAATAATTTTTTATAAATATCTAAAAAAGATACTGCTACGTTTTCTTTAATCGAAATTCTTACCACGTGAATTTTGAAGTATACTTTACTTCCTCAAGGACAGTTCACATGTCGACTCAAGTAGCATTGGCGTAAGCGTTCATTTCCCAACGTGGACTGAATCCTGTTTACTTCTTATCGCCCATGACGAATACCATTCTAATCGTCTCTTTATTAAAAAAGTAGAACTACTCCTGCACTTTTATTCCTCTCTGAACTAAAGACAGAAGAAAAATTAATTAGGTATCTCGTGCTTCCATTAAAGCCTCCTGCAGGCCAGTTTCAAAAAAGTCGGAATCTCCGGATATCTTAAGTTTCCCTTGTAAGTCGCTATTCATTGGATGTCGAAGAGTAGGCGTCGTAATTGAACGGTACGCGTAGAAGCATTATCTAAAACGAGCAATTTCTTTGATGGCCTTTCGGCTAACCGGTGTTCCGCCGTCAGTAGCGCGTCGTAAAGCGCGCAGCCGTGCTCGCGATTATCTGCATACAATACGGCTGACCTGGCGCGTGCTTGCGCGTCTTTTTGTCTGTTTCTCTTTTTCTTTCGCTGGCACGCATGCCTGTGGCCTTTTGTGAAACACCGTTCGCCTGGCGGCGTGTTATCGACGCCCGCACGGGAAACCTTCAAAGACTCGTTGCTCGCGCTTTAACGAGAATCCTTCGCGGCACTCGACACCGTCGCGATCGCAGCCTTCAATGAACCGCCGGCGAACCTCTCCTTACACCCGATTTCCAACGCTACGCAGTGCCGCGCTAATACGTCGCGGCAACAGAGAGATGCGGGGACGCTAGACACGCCGAACGGATCGATAAGTTAGGTGCACCAGCTGTGCGATAATCCCTCGGTAATTCTTATCGTTCGTCGCGTTTCATCGCTGCTCCGGCGACATTTGCATAATTGCTTAATTTCCTGTTTACGGGGCATTAGCGACGGGGATGTTCGAGTTCGTTTTCTATCGGGAACTGGTCGTTCTACCCGAGACGTTCGAGTGGGACTTCCGGGACTTTGCTTCGCCTCGCAACACTTTCCCATTAACTTCGTCGCATCCTCGAGGAAGATTCTCGATCACGCGCCATCTGCCAGACACAGAGGGCGATTACTTTCGTTGATCTCCAGACAGGATCTACCCGATTCAGTGTTGATAATTCTTGGTTTCGAGGATCGCTGGAATCGTTTGATCCTTTTTTTTGCGTTGTTGCCACGAGGAAGTAGATAAAACAGAGGGGATTAGGAAGAGCGATACCGGCAGTTATGAATGGGGTTTACAGTGGAAACAAAGTACGCCGAGGGATCGTTGGCGGCAGTCTCTTTTCATGTGGAATGTCCGCGATGAAAATAAAACGAACGCTTCGATCATACCGCGGGCTTCCTGTACGTTTCCATTGTTAATCCGTCCTCCATTACCTGGAAAACTTTACGCCGGTTTTGCGACCCGTATAAAGCGCGGCGTAATAACGGTATTTCGTACGATACAGGGCGATCTTCATTGTATCGCTGGTATTGTCGAGCTCCGCCGGTATGTGTAATCGCGCGACATATGCTATCGGGATTGGGAATTCCGAAATGTCGAGATAAGAAGTCGAGAAAGAGAGGTTAGGGTGATAGTGGAGAATATTCGTGCCTTCTGCGCTCGTAATTTAAGCTGCTGCATTCCGACAGTCCCTTGGAGACGCAAATACAAAGCAGCAGTTGTATCTTCGAAGTGAGCTCGCTGATATTCGTCAGCGGAAAAAGAAAACTGGAACCAAAGAGTAGAATACTTTCTACAATTTTATTGAGCAAAATGGGAATGTTTTCAATCATAAATTATAAGAGAAGGGGCATATTTCTAGTTGTGCCATCGATCTCTACCAAAGAATCCAAAGCGGACGGTATTCCCAGCCGAATTTTGCCACCTTCCAAGCCGTGTATTTATCTGTTCACCGATAAATTACACGTAATCGCAATCTCACGATGAGAAGGGACAGAATAACGCCATGAGTGGGCGCGATTTATAACCTAGGGAATTTCATTCCTCGGCGAACAATGAATACCGACACCGGGGGAACTTAAATCGTCGCCCATGGTATTTCTTCGTTAATGAAACAAAGGAGCTCTGTCATAGTACAAAGCGAATAAACTATACAGCACCTCGATTGTGCTCGAAAGCAGTAATTCTTGAAAAAAGAAACACGCGATCGAGCGCGCGCGTAGGGTGAGGGACTCAATTACTGACACCAACCAGTTACTGTCATTTTAAGCTATTTTGCTTAAAATAACGAATAAATAAACGTTTAAGTGAAATAACTTAAGGCGACAGTAATTGGTTGGGTGCCTGTAGTTGGCTTCTTTACCCGATACGTGATGTCACCGATCTTCGAAACGAATTTTCTCGAAAACGGGGCTTCCTATGCAAAAGCTCGGCCCCATCATTTTCGTTCGTCTGCCCACGAAGAATCAGCCCTCCCTCGCCACCCTCGTCTACCGTGCGCCTGTAACCGGCAGAGGGCGTTGAAATCTCCGGCGATATTGGCCCGAGATTGGACGCGATCTCGTTGCGCAGAAAATCGATCTCGCTGGACGAAAACTAAGTGGCACATCGGTTCCTCCGGCGGGCTCACGCGTCGAGGAACCGTTAGCCGGCGAAGAATGGCAGATCCCCGAGATTTGCTTAAGAATTCCCGAAAGAGTGCTCGGAGGCGGCCTCAAAGATCCCACGCTTCGGCATCGCCGGCCCCTCCCCGAGCGAAATTATTATCGATTCCGTCCAACGCGGCCCGATTCCGTGCGGAGACCAAGTTCCCGTGCTCGTGGCCCATTGAGAATTTCAAGTTACATCGGCCGCTTGGAAATTGACGGAGAGTTATGGCCTCGGAGAGATATATATCGCGCTTTCGGTCGAGATGCTGCGAAGTTGCAATGGCCCTCTCCGCGACTCGCTTTGTAAAATCCATAACGCGTCGGGGTCGGCGAACAGTTTTGCGCTGTACGTACGTGTTCGCGGAAGAGCTATCGCCGCGATGAAATACGCGCGAAGCTGGGATTCGTCCTGGAAACTTACGTCGCGAAAATCGTCCGCGTCGTATCCATCATCGCTGGCTGACGCGAGATCCAGAAATGGAAATAGCGTTATTAAATTCGAATTCCCCTGGCGTGCTACTGGGACTCCAACTTCCTCCGACGTTCAAATGGCTACAGATGCATTTCAATCGGCTAATAATCGCAGACCTCGTCGAAAGCATTGCTCTTCGAATTCGCCTGCAGAAGTGTAGGATTGTTAGGAGAATTTAGATACCGTTCAACGGACAAGACGCAGCCGCGTGCAAATGTTTATAAAAAGGCCTTAAGAAATGTCCGATAGCGTTATTGTAACGACTGCCTGGTCCAGTCAGTGAGTCTTCTCCAGACCTCAAATCGCAAACAAGTCACCAGCGTTATTTCTTGTTCGCCATCGAATTAAAACTATATAACGTTATTTAGTCAGCGAGTTTATTCTTCAACGTTTAGTCGCTTTACCCTTTTATCTTACAGAATATTGGCGGGCCACAAAGTTTTTTTTTAACTACCACTTTCCACGAAAGGATATTAAACTGTCCAATCTTCTCCCAAATCAACGCAATCTTGCACACACACACACACACAGTGACATTCGCGTGAAGCTTGGGTGCATCCCACTTCTGATTTGTTGGAAAATTACAAAGACGGCTGTGGTTGTTTCTGAACTAGCCTTCTGAGCCATTCAGAGCAGCCTCCTTCACCCTGGGCCCAATGTCTTCGATGATCCTCTACCAGCGCAACAATTACCAAATGGCCCTCCGATATCTCTCCAGCTTTCTTATCGCGAAACGTGACTCCTCTAACAAGAGCCGCGTATGATTCCGAGAAAGGCACACTTGGATCTAGTTATGCAAAAAACTACCAACCACCAAATTGTCAAAAAATTATTTAAACTTAGCATAGATCCCAAAATTTTGCGATCTTTATTTTGCAAAAAATTAGCAACCCATAGAAGTCATAGAACTCTTAAATTACACAATTAATAAACCTACAAACCCATAGTTACATTTTAAGTTTAAAAAACAAAAGCCACAGAGAATTTGAAATAATATTAATCATACTATTCACTGTTAAATACCTCATTAAAAAACATTGCGAAACATTACCAAGAAATAAAATATAAAGCTACTTTTCTTTAGCAATTAAACTCATCGAACTAAATTTTCTCAGTTTCATATGATGAGGGTTGGTAGCCTGCATAACTAGGCTCACTTGATATTCTTCAAAAGCTATCTCATTCCACACTAATCTCTCTCCTCTCTCCCGTTCGTAACAATCGCTATTTATTCCTCTACCCGAGCATTTAACTTGGCGCGTTTTCTTATCGTCACGACTGGCCGCGAAGCACACTTTCCCGCCAGAAAAGTTGGCCTTATCATCACCCTTGAGACTCCCGAAGGCCCTACCTTTCTCAGCTCTGACTCACGCGGCAATCGAAATGGGTGTCGTCGTAAAATACACAAAGATGACGGCGAACCAGTCGTCGGCTGTTATTTCTAACACAGAAGAGGCTTCGCGATCGACGATACCCTGAATTACCACGGTGTACACGACGATTTTTGAAGAGATCTATGAAGAGAGATACAGCGAGAGGAAGAAATCACTGCCGATATCACCGCGATGTAATATCGCGGAATTCTATTCGCGGTTGGGCAACGATGCGAGAACTATTGCTTTGGCGTCTCCCGGATCCTTTGACAATATAACCCGCGGACCGGTGTGTACTTCCGTGTGACGGCTACCAGCGCGAAATGGCTTTTTCCCCGCTGCGCCAATCGATCGCGATAGAGCACTCGGGTGCCGCTAAATTTCTGGCTGAATTAATATCGACTCCGCGGGGATCCCCCGGCGTCAGGGATCGATCCTCCCTCTATCGCGAACGCTGCCCTCCCGTCGAATTAATGAGAGCACCCCCGCCGCGGTACACGGGCTAATTTGCAGCTCGTTTTTCGATCGAGATTAAAAACGAATCCCGCCCCGACGAAAGCCCTTGGCGGATCTGCCGGTCGCGAACGCTGGATGAAGTCGAGTGGCTGGTTGGGGACCGAGTAATGATTTGATCGGCCATTTTATCCCGATCATTCCGGCGGGATTGCGATCAGAATTGAATGAAGCCGGCGCTTCGAAACGCCAGCGGACTGGATGTCGAATTTGCCGACGGGATCGGTGCCGTTTAACGCGCGAGATTTCCTGACCAATTTGCCACGGGGCTGCGAGTAACGTAATAACTCGGGTCGCTGCTTGTCGCGAGAAATAATTCCACGTATGAACGTGGAAGCGGCTGGCAAAGGGGAACTTAACTTTCTCATTGATCACGGAGGCTCCGTTAGCAATTCGTTATTAGTTTCTATTATAATGTTGCTAACTTGCCATTCCGTTCCGAAGTTATCAAGCCCACCATCGGCTTTGATTTGTCCACCGGCTGGCAGAACCGTTCCCTGAAACCGCTGCGTTGGGCAACGCAAGGTTTCTTTTCTTCGCGTCTCGTTTGCACAAGTGCATTACACTTCGCTTCATTATTATTCCGCTAATTTGCCTCCGTAAATAGCCGCAGCCGGCTCCTCTCCCTCGCGCAGCGTTCGTTTGCGAAACACGATGACTTCCACGAGATATTCCTGCCGCTTCTAGATTTCGACTTTATAGTTAAGAATCCCCTGCGCCCCGCAACGCTGTGGCGCAACATCTGATTGCGAAAAATCGAGATCACGAGGGGCCCGGGCTCCATTCGAGGAGGATGTTAACGGCTGCTAAACGTTTCGATGAACGTACACACCCCGCCAAGGATCCCGAGATCTTAATTAACCATTCTGCGAGCCTTATCTGCTGGCCCAATCGGGAGATGTGGAAATTACCAGAATCCAAGATACCGAGAGATTTGCATTGCCCTCTACGAGCCGGGGATTCCCGAAACTCGGTTACTTCCGTTTCGCAATCCGCGATACCGCCGTCCAGATCCACCGACGAACGATTGCGAAAAACGTAGGATTACGCGAGAACTCAGCGCCGCTGGGTGGGGAGGGCATCAGCGAGTCACGGAGTGTTGTAATTAATTTGCATCGCTATCTGCGAGCTTTGAGCCGCTCGCGACTCGTAATTAACAATACACGAGAGTGTGGCCTCCGACTGCTCTAAATCTTCAATTAACCGGCAACTTTTCTAAGCGCCCGTAATTTAATTCGTACGAACTTCCGCCGCTAACGAGCACTGTGCCTCGATAAAAGACACTTACCGCCCCAGAAATGCTTCGCAACCCTCTGCCCGAGCTCAGGAGACTCCGCTCCCTTTCCAGCCGCGCCTCGAGGCGCCTCGGATGTTCGAGGGAATCGTGGCCGGCACCCAAGTCCAAAGTCGATCCCGCCCCGCGCTATATTTTGTTTGACATTCCGCTTCGAACCGGGTCAGAAGTTCCTCGGGGCGGGATGCCCGCTTATTGCCTCCTGGACACGGGCTCCAGGACCTCGGCAGAGTCCTCCAGCCAGCGTTCATCAAACTTGGAGCATCCCCCCCCCCCCCGTCCGCCTCTCCCCGAGCCGCGAAACTGCCTCGACGTCGGATGCTGGGATGCCAGAAGCGCGCAGACGTTTTATTAAAATCGGGGGGAAAGCCTCGGCGCGGCGTGTCTCTCCGGCGGCGTTTCCGCCTATTCCCCGCGCGGTATGCAATTATAGGGTAGCATTACACGGAGGCTGGCGGCCCGCTATCGCGATGAAAGTGAATTATTCAGCGGCCGCTAATTAATTAGCATCAATGGAGGAGGCATCGGTGCGGTATCATTTTCCCAGGCGGCGCGGGGCCGAGCGGGAGGGCCGCGCGGCCTCGTTAGAGCCAACGAGACCAGAGATGATGCTTCTGTACCCTGTGCGACGTTTCCGGCGCATTTCCACGGAACGCACGCATTGTGCCTGTCGCTTTAATCATTGTTAAGAGGCAAGCTTGCCGAGGCACACGGAACTTCTCGCTTTTAGTTGTACCTAAGTCGTAAGGCCTTTAAGCAGCTTACGCGACTGTCCGTGTAGGTAATGGCCCTTGACTAATTTCGCGGACGGTTTCTTCCTGCCGCCAGCCATTTTGGTCCACGGCGGCTGGGAGCCGTTACCGTTTCTGAATCTTTAAATAAGGGGAATTTATACCCACGGCTTAAGGCGTAATTGTATTAGATCTTTTTTGAGGCACACTTACGCGGGTAATGTGCCCGGAGATGACGTGATATGAGCTTCATGATAGACAGATGTGAAATGGCAAGCGAGGAGTTTTTATTGGAACTGAGTTCTGCGCTCCACTTGTCTCTTCCGAAAGTTGTACGGCAATATTTCTATTCGACTTTCCTCGTTCTTCATTCCTCGCTGGAATTTTACAGCGCTCGGGAATAGCTGCCCCCGTGGAGGGTGAGATGATTCCGAAAAAGGAGCTTCTGAATTAAATTCTGAAGGAAGCTTCGATCGCGTTCGGTTCCATTAAGGCCTTCGTGTTCTCTTTATATCTCCTTATCTATATCCACGGGGGAGAGGCTCGATCGACCCGCGAGGGGCCCCTCTTTCATTCTCCTGTTTGAAGAAACGCGCGAAGCGTGGAATAGAACGGTTCCCGTTGCTCTCTCTCTCCCTCGAGATAGATTGAATTTCCCGAGCAGTTTTCACGGTTGTAGTTGTTCCGCCGGAGCAACGTCCGCGTCCGAGCCGTGAAAATGCATCGTGGGCTTCGCGCCGGGACGCAATCATTGAGTTTCGAACGGCTGGAACGAATGCAGGAATGCGCAGGCAGCGTGGCTCGATCGTCGGGCAAGTGGCGCGGGTAAGAGGGAAGCCTGGAAGCGAATCGATAATGGTAAATTGTCTTATGTATTACATGCGTAATAAATAAACAGTGGAAGTTCGCGTGACTTCCGGGGCCGGCGGAGTTGGCCCGGCGCAAATACGCCCGGACAAAAGCGATCCGTCAGCGAACGAAAGGGGGGGGAGGGCAAATATGCGCGGCTGTGTAGAAACATATCATCAGACATCCAATATTGAAGTACACGGTGGCGGGGATGACCGGCGGGGCTTGAAGATCGCGGGAGTATTTGGTGGACGGGCGGTTTGCTCGATTCGAAAGAGACTTCTTTTCGCGACGTCACTTCTCCGAGGCCTTTGCGAACTCCTCTATGACTCCGTCAAACTCTCTAACGGGGCTCTGGAACGATCGTTTGCTCTAGAAACTCTCTCTGTCCCTGATCGATTCTGCCACTAAATCTTAACTGACCTCGCATTGCAGAGCAACCCACACCTTTAGATGTTTAAAATGACCACCGTTTTAAGATAAATGAAAATTTGAAAATGTATTTCAGCTGAGGTTACTATTTGAGGTTCCAGGGTGCGGTGGTATTCGTTGGTTGTTTTAGGTAGCTCCAGCTGGAGGGCAGAAAATATATTGATGTATTAGTGACTAGCAAAATACCCCGCGCTTCGCTTCGGGACTAAGAGATATTAATTACTCCGTGAAAACACAGTTTACCCCTTTTCACCCTCTTAGGGGTTGATTAGAGCAAAATCCTGAAATTGGTATTTAGGCATTTGGGTGGGTAACCTTTGTATTCAAAAACCGAATTGATATCTAATCGAGTCTAAGAGATATTGAGAAATCCATGAAAACACAGTTCACCCCTTTTCACCCCCTTGGGGACGGAATTTCCAAAAGTCCTTCCTCAGTGAGCGCTTGCGCCATGAAAACAATGTAGCTTCCAAATTTCACGTTCCTAGGTTAGACGGTTTGAGCTGGGCGTTGATGATTCAGTCAGTCAGTCAGTCAGGACTTCTTCTTTTACAAATATAGAAGATATAAGAATAGCGATGGTAATAATAGTAGAGGTAGCAAGTGATAAGTCAGAATGCGGAGGCCTCGAATCCCCCAATCCACTCGAAGTTAGACCTCCTAGACTCCCGAGACTTTAAGTACCCGGGTCTCTTCTGTTCCAGATACTTCACAGGGCTTCGCCAGGCGCGTAGTCATGTGATTCTACCGAACGAGCAGGCTGATCTCCGTCCCAGACTCGGTTGGCGACTAATTTCCCGGTTCGAGTGAACCTCTTCAGGCCTCTCTGGTGCTCCCAGCCGCGCAGATCCGGGTGATGAGCTCGGGGTACAAGCTGACAAGCCCCGCCCGAAGATGTTCCGCTCCAAGATTCGCATTCACACGTGCCAAGTGATACTGCTCACGTCGCTGGTATGGTTCCTGGTGGACGTGATGGTCCTGATGCTCTATTCGGATTGCATCGGAGGGTCCGGATGGGGTTGCGCGGAGAGCAACAAGCAGCAGCAGACGCTGACGGAGGAGAGCGTGCCCCATCCGAAGGCGTTCAAGGACGAGCAGGCGTCGGCAACCGGCCAGCAGAGCAAGAGGCGGTACGCGCAGTCGGAGCTTCATCTATGGAGGCCGGCGAGGATCGTGCGCGAGACCAAGGGTATGCCGGGCGAGATGGGGGCGGCTGTGCACATATCGCCCGAGGACGAGGCCAGGCAGCAGGAGCTGTTCAAGTTAAATCAGTTCAACCTGATGGCCAGCGACATGATCTCCCTGAATCGCTCCCTCAAGGACATACGCCTGGAGGGCTGCAAGACGAAGAAGTTCAGCAAGTACCTGCCCGACACCAGCATCGTCATCGTGTTCCACAACGAGGCCTGGAGCACGCTCCTGAGGACCGTCTGGTCGGTTATCAATCGATCGCCCAAGTCCTTGCTTAAGGAGATCATCCTGGTCGACGACAAGAGCGAGCAAGGTGACTTTTAACGCTGAGAAGAGGCTTTCTCTCACAAAACAGTGGATGTAGATGGAACTGCAACAGCTTCAGCGCCTGCACTTTCGCTTATACATTTATTTAATCCGTAGATCACTTGAAGCAAGATCTGGAGGACTACGTGAAGACGCTTCCGGTCCCAACGTACGTCTACCGCACCGAGAAGAGATCGGGCCTAATAAGAGCCAGACTGCTCGGGGCGAAGCACGTGACGGGCCAAGTTATAACATTCTTGGACGCCCATTGCGAGTGCACCGAAGGCTGGCTGGAGCCGTTGATATCCAGAATCGCCGAGGACAGGACCACGGTTGTCTGTCCCATCATTGACGTGATTAGCGACGACACGTTTGCTTATATCCCAGCAAGCGACATGACGTGGGGTGGTTTCAATTGGAAACTCAACTTCAGATGGTAAGAAACGCTGATTGCGAGTCTGTGATCCTCGCCTCGGATCTGCCGCTTGCTGCAATTGATATCAATTCGATTGTCTATGAATTCACAAGGTATAGAGTAGCGCAAAGGGAAATGGACAGAAGACTGGGTGACAGAACGGCTCCGCTGCGAACACCCACCATGGCTGGCGGGCTGTTTTCCATTGACAAGGAGTACTTTTACGAACTGGGCGCGTACGACGAAGGTATGGACATTTGGGGCGGTGAAAATCTCGAAATGAGCTTCCGGGTGAGTATTGGCCGATGATTCCGTGTAGTTTTTTTAGTAGCGCAAGCGGATAGGTAACGAATACCAATATCGTTTAACATTTATTTAACACAGTTGCCGCAAAATTGCAGGTGATTCCCAAAGGAATGCTTGTCACTTGAGAAATATACATCCTTTTGTATTTGCTTTTTCAGCTCGTCATGCCTCTTGTATATTGTCTTTAACATCCTCTTCATAAGCCATGTTTTTCTTTTTTGGTATATTTCCTACTGAGAAGTAGACGTGAATTGGTAGTTAGAATTGACACTAGAACTTCAATTGCCGGTGTCTTGGATGAGAGACTTGACTCACGCTGGTTTCCGAACGCCTCGGTTGAAGCTCTAGCGTTAAACTGGGCGACTGGATTTTTCCAAAGAGAAAACGCTCGGGACTTAAATCCCGCGATCGACCGTGGACACTTCCATCTTCATTTGTGAACTCATAAGTACCTTGTAGGTATGGCAATGCGGCGGGACGTTAGAAATCAGTCCATGCTCACATGTCGGACATGTGTTCCGAGACAAGAGCCCGTATACATTCCCTGGTGGCGTCAGCAAAGTAGTACTACACAATGCGGCTAGGGTGGCCGAAGTCTGGATGGATGAGTGGAGAGATTTTTACTATGCCATGAACCCAGGTTAGACAACAACGTGTTTAATTCCATTCCGTAACGCGTGACAATTAATTCGATCGACGCCGCTGCTCCGCTCGGCGGACGGATTAACTTTGTAATAATCCCCCTTGAATTTTACTTTAGAAAAGTGTGCGAATTGTTGTAGTTTTCTAACAAGATAACGGGTTCTCGGCGCGAGAACGTGGAAGGTAAAATCGATTGGAAATCTCATGCGGCTCGTATAGCGGTAGAAAATGTCCGACACGAAAACATACTCGCACGAATTATAAGTACACATATATATACTTGACGGGTATCTGATACAAGCGACGCTGTGATATCATTGATACAAAGAGAGAAAAAAAAGTATACCGTAGCACACTTTTTTATTTACTCCTAATCTGCTTTGTTTGAGTACTGACTATGTTGTTATTCTATTTCTAATGTTCCACTTACTAGAGCTCACGCGCTCTCTCTCGTAGTAAGTGCTCCTCTCGCATTGCAAACACGGGCATACACTAAGGGCCAAAATCGGCTTCCCTTCGGAAATGTGGCAACGTTGCATGTCACTAGGCACAACTCAGTAATTCTAGTGACATGCAACGTTGCCAAATTTCCGGAGGGAAGCCGATTTTGCCGCCTAGTGTACACTAAGGGCCAAAATCGGCTTCCCTTCGGAAATGTGGCAACGTTGCATGTCACTAGGCACAACTCAGTAATTCTAGTGACATGCAACGTTGCCAAATTTCCGAAGGGAAGCCGATTTTGGCCCTTAGTGTACCTAGCTCCATTAAGTAAGTTCGTTATGTTTCCAACTACAAGCGTATTTAGAACGTAGGCTGGAAGCGTAAGGGAAATATTCCGCAAGTCTGATTCCTGTCTGTAACGCGCGTGACGAGCCAAAGCACCCCCGGGCATCAAACACCTGTAACTGCGTAGGTCGTTGATGCTCAATCGTAAGATTAACTTTGAGTGTTTTCTTACTGTTGTCACATTAACCAGATTGTCTGCATCCACCACGAGTTTTGTATTAACATGTGTGTGTTCATCCGTAAACGTGTTTTCAAGTATCTCAGTATATTCTTATCGGTGTGCGAATTGGTGTGCAGAATTGAATTCGCCGTTATATAATCGACTCCTTTGCATTTCGATATAGTTCGAGTGTAGTCTTTAACCACTCATCCATCCAGCCGACTAACAAAATGAGTTTGCTTGCTTTTTAGTTGATATACTTATGAAATACTGCATTATAGGTGCCAGAGAGGAGAGCCAGATCCATCTGAATAATCCTGAATCTAATATGTATTAGCTCTTCCTTCTGTTTTTTCTTTTCTCTCTCTCCAATTTTTTTTGTTCTTCTTCTTGTAAACGTGTTATGAACTTATTATTGTAATCGCTAACATACTAACAGAACTGAGTTGGTTAGATATGGATGTGTGGTGGGACATTGGAAATCGCAACGTGCTCGCACGTCGGTCATGTATTCCGTAAATCAACACCATATACGTTCCCTGGTGGTACGAGCCGGATAGTGAACCACAACAATGCGCGACTCGCAGAGGTCTGGTTGGACCAGTGGAAGTACTTCTATTACAACATTAATCCAGGTAGCACTAACACCAGCATTCGCCGAAACAAACGAGCAAAACCTGCAATGATCGCTGTGTTCTTAACGGTGTCCTTTATGTGTTCTTTAGCTTGTGTCTATCTCGCATGCTTTTTATTCTGTCGGGAGATTGGCATGCTTGTAAGTTGCATACGCTAACGAGCTTCATGCGGCCGGGTACCAGCTACACGTATATCAGATACCCGTTAACACTGTATGTATAGGAAAGTGATTTAAAAAAAAAAAGAGCGTTCCTTTTCATTTCGATGCATCCTCGAAGCAAAGTAGCCCGGAGATAATGGGCTGTAGCGTAAAAGTACAAAAAAAAAAAGAACGTTGATACGCGAAACAAGAACTGGCCCCCACTGAATTTACAAGTGGGGCTTGTGGATATGTAACCGTTGGCGAAACACAATCCTTACAGTCTCTCTGCATAAGAAATCTTAGAAATACAGTAGCACAAGTTATTTCCGAGGGCAAGCATAAAGCATTAATACACCACACGTGGCGATTCCTTTATTTTAGCACATACCTCTGACCACACTCTACCTTCAGTGAATATTTATTCAAGCAAGCACATTACCGCATTATACAGACTTGCACTGGGTGGTGATTAAGTAACGCTCAGATGATTGTTTTACCCATAGGAGCACGGAACGTAGCTGTGGGAGATGTGTCGGAGAGAATCAAGTTGAGAGAACACCTCAAGTGTAAAAGCTTTAGATGGTATCTGGAGAATATATACCCGGAGTCCCCGATGCCGCTAGATTATTATTATTTGGGCGATGTACAAAATATTGATACGCAGACTTGTTTGGACACTATGGGTAGAAGGACGGGAGAAAATGTTGGGATTAGTTATTGCCACGGATTGGGCGGTAATCAGGTGAGAAAACATTTGATGGAGATGATCCAAATTAGGGCTGGGACTATTCGAATAATTTAATATTCGAATGTTTTACGAGTATTCGAATGCTACGAATAAACTTCGAATATTTGAGTATTCGAATGTTATTATTCGAATATTTCAGTATTCGAATGTTATTATTCGAATATCTCAGTATTCGATTATCTCAGTATTCGAATATTTCAGTATTCAAATATCTCAGTACTCGAATATTTCAGTATTCGAATATCTCAGTACTCGAATATTTCAGTATTCGAATATCACAGTATTCGAATATTTCAGTATTCGAATAGTATGGTGTGAATTATAACTCATGTTATTAGCTTACAAGATTTCACCCTGCCAAACTCACAACTGAAACTAAATAAAAGCTTTTAAAAAAAGGAACCTAAAGAACTTGAGTTATAATTCACACCATACTATTCGAATATTTAAATATTCGAATAGTACTTAAGTATCCGAATACTTAAATATTCGAATAGTACTTAAGTATCCGAATACTTAAATATTCGAATAGTACTTAAGTATCCGAATACTTAAATATTCGAATAGTACTTAAGTATCCGAATACTTAAATATTCGAATAGTACTTAAGTATCCGAATACTTAAATATTCGAATAGTACTTAAGTATCCGAATACTTACATATTCGAATTATATTCGCCAAATAGTCCCAGCCCAAATCCAAATACCGAATTGTTTCTAACGCGTTCTTCTTTGTATTCAGGTGTTTGCTTACACTAAACGCCAGCAAATTATGTCGGACGATATGTGCCTTGATGCAGCTAGCCCCCAAGGTCCTGTCAAGATAGTGCGATGCCACGGTATGGGTGGGAATCAGGCATGGATCTATAACGAGGAGGTACGTTGTATTAATTGAAACAGTGTAACGTCCGCGAACTAAATACCAAATAATTTCTTTAACACATTCCTTTCCAGACGAAGATGATCAAACACACGAATACAGGGCACTGTCTGTCCAAACCTCGTTCGAGCGACGCGATGCAACCTGTCCTAGCATCGTGTGACTCTAAGAATATTGGCCAGAAATGGATTATGCGTAGCAAATTCAAATGGCAAGCCAGCTAATACCAGCTGGATCTGAGTGCGACGTCTGTATGTAACAGTTGTTGACGTGTACAGTAAGTCCTCCTGGATGTAAGCGCGTTGATCGGGTCCGGCTGCTCGCGCGCGGAGGAGACCACAGTGCTGTCGAGAGCTGAGAAGAATGGGCCTCGAAGGAAGGCCCACTATTAGCGACGCGTTACGTAGAACGCCCTACAGGCAGAGTGAATGAATGTTCCCATTAACTCTTGCTAGCCCTCCGGTGCAATCTTGTCAGCTCGCGATAGTATTTAGTGCCCAAGTATTTCGCTCCTGGGTCTGGCTCGAACTGTTCCATCAATGGACAATCAATGGAATAGCGAGTTAGAGTGAGTGAAATATTCAACAAGGGACTTTTGGCCTAATTCCTGCCGTCACGTTGGCAGGTTGGATCGATAAGGCCTGCGCGTGGAATCAGTCGTTTATCAATGAATAATTCTCTTGAGATACGAGGATTTAAATGTTTCGTAGCGGATGACTGAATCGACGCGCGGGGCTTGGCGCTTTTCATTACCGAGGCGCTAGTTGAAGAGTCGCTCGCGAGGAATAAGTGAGAAATGTGGCGGCAATGGTCCTCGCGCGCACGAGGAGGGATTACTGTTCTTAGGAAACTACAATCAAGAACTGCACAGTCTAAAGACTGCTCTGTACGCAAGATCGCGAAGAGAAATAGTATTATATTCCATAAAAAAAACAAAGTCCAGTATCACCTCTTTCATCGATCCACCGGATACCAGTGGAGTCGAGGGTGCAACGGAAAATCGACCTCTACCTTAAAGCGACAGATCGAAGTTAAAGCTTTTAGTTACATAGGATTTATTTACTGTTATACAGCAGTATGGTGTATTTACTGCCATCTCTCGTGGTATGCCTTTGATCGATAATGCACAAGTGTGTTGAAGAGAAGGGATATTTCTAATTGTGCGTGGATGTACACAAAAGTGATTCGAATAGACACGTATGTGAAGAATTCTTTTTTTCTTTTCTTTCTAAGTAAACAGTAGAGAGGGAAGCATATCAGACCACTGTTATAAATAAATAATTGTTAATACAAAAGATGAGAGTGACGTGTTTGATAATATGGGATGAGTGCAATGCCGGATGACTGGAGGATATATCAGTGCGCTGGAACATAGGATATATGCTTGTGGCGTAAATGTCGCCCGGTTATGACAGCGTGAATGTTTGAATGCAAGCGGCAGTTTATCGCGACAGGCTACTGATCGCGATTTAGGACTTGTACTGTACAATTTTCTAGCGATTAGGGAAGAGCACTGAATCTTTTTTATACTGGTATTTCTAACAGTTCCTTGTTGCATCTCGTTCGTATAACTTAGTTGTTACATTTCTTTTTATTTCGTTCGGAAGGACTTACTTATACCTGGATTCGCCATAGCAATATGAGATTACGTCTACGAAATAATATCGTTTAAGAGTAATGAGAAATTATCGACTGTTATTCGCTGTAATGTTATACTTTTAAATACTTTCTCACATTCGAGGCAGAATGTCTTCCGTATTTTTCTTAAAAAAAAAACCGAAGTAGGTGGATATTTTTACGATATCACTATCGTCTTGCGTAGCTACGATTCTTAATAGATTCAGACTCATTTTACCTTCCATGTAGTAGAGGCGTGCCGAAAGATTTCGAGTGCAATACACTTGTTGAGTATTATTCAAAGGAAGAATTTCCTGTAAGTAATGTAAAAAAAGAAGAGATTGTTATCAGATTCTGGCGCCCTTCCCTTGCATTATCGTAGACACTCGAGTTAATGATTTTTCACACTTTGGGGAAGAAAAACCAAGCAGTTGACAAAGTGAAACATTTCTCCCGGGAAATGTTAACCGATTATTACATTCGCAGTTGGGGAAAATGACATAATCGACTCTGCAACTTTAAATAAGATGACACTGAACTACATTTATAATACTTAATATGCTATACGACTCTAAAATTTCAATTTAGAACAATTCTAATGTCAAAAGATATACTCAGTTTTATGTTATTCGAAGCCGTTGGTGATGGTGCAACAGATTATCGTTTACAGCTTAATAATATATTTAATTACCCGCAAAGCTATAGTATTTATTTTTGTACAGGACTTGATTTCTATTAAATCGATATATCATTTCAACATACGTTTAACTGAAGTTTGTATTAGCTAATTTGTAGATAGTTTATTAGGTGTTTAAAATTAAGTTGCAGCAAGATCGTAGTAAATTTGCAAACATAGGGCGAATTCCACTTACGCACAAATCGCCCGTGAGTTTCATTACGGTAGTTTTCCTTACACGTGACTGCGCGCATGGTAAAAAATTTCAAAGTCGATTTTCTCGAAAATGAAGCGCGATATCAAAAAATTGTATTCCTTTTTTTCGACTTATTTACTTGTCATAAATCGAAAAGAAAGAGTAACTTTTTCTCATATCGCGCTTCATTTACGAGAAAATCGACTTCGAAATTCTTAACGTTGCGTTCAGTCGCGTACAGGAGAACCTAGCTTAATGAAAATCACAGACGATTTGGGCATAAGTGGAATTCGCCCATAGAAAACGACACAATCGATACTGATCTGTAAACGTACCTTTAACTTTCAATTTAACCATCGAAATTATTTCTTATTCTTTATAATAGAAACACACGATTTCAAAACAATATATCTTCAAAGACAATAAAATAATCTATGTACGCTCCATTAAGTTTTCCTATATTTATATTAATAATATATGCGTATATCTCGTCCGAACGATTCGATTAACACACTTCCATTTACTTTTTAAAACCTTGGTACTTCTTTAAGCGTTAGTTAGTCATTTAATGTCCAACGAGGTTCGCGCAAAAAGAGTACCGATTATTAGTGTAATTCTCTCAAAGTGGAACTCGCTATAAAGGATTGTAAAAGATCGTGTAACTACTTCTAACCACAGTCAGCGCACGTTTATCGCTGAACGCAGAGATAAAATGTGGATTATGGTTTTGATGTGCGTCTGAAATAATTTTGAATTAAATAAAGGTGAAACTCTGATTTATACCATCTCGCATCGCTTGAAACGATCTATGATTATGTATCGCATTTCTATTATTAGAATCATGATTCTAATAACGAATCGAGGGTTCGAGAAAAGAAAAAACATGGAATATTATTACAAGATATTTATTATATTTACTTATTGCTCCTTAACTTCGCGCAATCTCCTAACTGCGGATCTGACAGACGCAGCTGCAGTGGTCGAATAAACCCATGCACCTCCTGCAACTGTCCTTTTACACCGCTTGCAGGACCAAATCCCAACGACACTTCGCTTCATGGCATCCTATCGTGGAAAATATAAATTCTACTGTGAGACTCGCAGAGGGGATAGAAAAATCGTAAACTAGGCAATTTCTGTTTGAAAAATATACTCGAGAATTATTATTTCTTACCTTGCCGCAGAATGTGCAAGTGTATTTGCTGTGTTGGGTGATTTCCATCTTTTTAACCATCTTCCTGAGGGAGGCACCATATCGGGTACCATATTTCCCGGTGATTCCAACCTTCTTCGTGCGTTTCGCCTGGCAAAATCGGAAAATGAATGTATTTTGGAAACTTGATGCAATTATCGAAATGGTGTAACGGGGAACAACAATGCACTGTTTTGAAGTTTAATTACAAGTTGAAACACTTAAAATAACTAAGCACTCGAGTATCGTCACTTAAAGTTTATCGTAAAAAGAAAACAGTAAACGTATAGGTTAAGTCAGGTGAGTTTGTTATGAGATTGTTTGAACTTTTCGAATTATTATTTAGCTTGTAACAAATCAAATGCGTCGAAAGATTGCACGTATGAACGCTTTGGACGCTTATTTACTACGAAGAATTGAGTAACAGATGGATTATTTCGCGAGGTTAATCAAACGTAACCTCCAATCATAAATTCATCACAGCCGTCTTCGACATAAATAATATCGCACAATATACGTATCAAAGCATTGCCATTGTTCTTCTCCACCACAACGCGTACGATTCAGTTTATATTTCAACGAGATTCACAAAATATTCGTCAATAACAATTCTTACCATTTTGCACAATTATAAGGTACGTTCCAAAAGAACCGGAAAAAGGCAGAGACTCTAAAGCCCGATCTCCATCGCGCACCCCGGTCACCGGAAGTCGCGATGCATGGCGCATTCACGGAAAGCGCGAATTCAAATCACACCTTACGGATAATAAACCAGTGAAGGTGAGTGAAGATCTTCACTCATCTTCACTAGCAACTAAACGCGAACCCACCAGTGTACAATCCTTGCCTCGACTACCGCGAGACCGATCTCAACGATGAATCCCAATCGCGATTCTAATCGGACTGAAAACTGCGGCGCGTTTAAAAGAAATCTGCTAACGCGGCGCAGTGACGGCGGGTATGGAATCCCGGCCCCCGTCGAAAAGTTTCCACGTATTTGGTGGCTGCGCGGCCTGACCCCGATACCTGCACCGTTAGATCTCGACGAGGAGTGCATACGAGCCCGTTGTCAGGATCGCCAGTTGGATCGCGGCCGCGTAGAGGAAAGGATTCGCGCGCGCCCCGCGCATGAGAACACTCGTTAAACCGGCCTGAAATATGACGTAGCCAGTGGATCCCAGACCAGCCCTGGCCCCGTGCGCGTTAAATCAGTGTTGCTCATCGTCGGTGATCTCTAATAGCCTTATAGCGTGATTCAACTGATCGCTTATCACTCCGCGGGACCCGCTAATCGTGGCACACACCGAGCCTGAGTGCGAGCGTGTCAATTGGTAGGAAGGCGCCCAGCCCCGGCTAACGATGGTCGTGAAAATCTACATATCGGGTATCAGCGGCAACAAGGAAGTGAGTGCGAAAACAGCCACCGCGACCGACCGAGCATTAACGATAATTTTGCGCGAGAGCGCACAGCTAGAGAAAGATAGAGCGAGAGAGAAAGGACTGCCTGTGTGTGTGTGTGTGTTTTTGCGACGTGTGGGTGCGCGCGTGCATGTATGCGCGACTCGAGGAGAATGCCAGATTTACCGGGCACCTGAATTCTTACGATATTTCACGGCTACGTTGGATCGGGTTACATCGGTGACCACGGCGGTCACTCGTAGCGTCGATTTACGACGCGACGCTGTCACTGGCCGTGGATCTTGTTATCCGATGCGACGCGCGGAACCGACTCCGCTTATCGTCCATCGAGATGCAACCTCTCCTACGGAACCGGGATGCACCCTCGGTGCGTCGCGGAAACGTACATATGCTAGACCCCCGATGACCACGGTGATCCCGAACGATACATTTTACGCCAAGTGGAACGTGAAATGCTGTATGTAGGCAACGGTGGAACCGTACGCGGGGGGATCCTAGAACGGAAACGAGGAGATTAGCCGTGGGAAATAGAGCCCTGGGTGCTGGGTGATTGAACCATCTTCGACGAATGTTTATGTTCAGGATTTATAGGGATTCAGCGCGTCGATCTCTTTATTCTCTTCCGTAGTTGTCGTTTCGATCTTCCGTCGTGTCCATATGTGGCAGTTTATTTTAATATCGATCGGTTTATAACGTCCGGGATTGTTGATAAGATCGATGGGAATGTTTGCACTCGATCGAACGATTGTTATCTGATTAATAATCAGTGCTCCTGGAGTGTTATCGTTTCTTCTGGACTCGGCTCGAAATGATAATTTTCCGTTCTTTCAGGTGAAAAAAAGGCAACAGCGTGTTTTGATGATATTAGATAGCAAAAATGTAGAATACGAAACCATCGATATAACGGAGCCAGGGAAGGAGTTAGAAAAGGAATTTATGCAGACAAACAGTATCGCGAGGGACAGCAAATATCCGTTACCTCCACAAATATTTAACGAAGACGACTACTGTGGGGTAATTATCATAGCGAGCGTTCCCACGAGTTAGAATTCAATGGTCGCCAGAGAAATGGGGATTTACTTCTACGTTCTCGTGCTCTACACAAATTTCTAGACGCCCGTGAATTTATAAATGCTAATAAGGAACCGTCTCGCAGGATTACGAGGACTTCGATCTGGCGAACGAGATAGACGAGCTGGAAGAGTTTCTGAAAGTGGCGCCGCCTGCCAGCGCAGCAGAAACTGGTGTAGATTCGAAGCAGAGTAAGGATATCCAAGAGAACGGGAACACCACGAGTCGAGAGGTAAATGCCGGCGTCGCTTTAACGTAGCTCGACGATCGCCGAGGAAGTTATTAGATCTTTCAATCGACTTACAATCACTTTAGTCATGTATCTGTGCCCTGCCCTTGGCACTAAATTTACACTCTGTCCGTACTAACTACTACATGTTCATTTTAGCCTTCCACAGAGAAAGATTCGGCTGCGCTGCAAGCAGAAAGGTAAGCGCTACAGTCACGCCGATTGCATAATTCTGTAATCATTCATTTAAATTAGGTAATGGCTATAACTCTAGGTATAGTGTAAATAAAAAAGACGAGCGCTTCTGGCGCGATATAACTACCGTTTTTAAAAATAATAGCTTTCGTATTAGATCATTCTAACACTTCCTTCTTTCGTCGTCTCAGTGTAGAGGAAAGGACAACTCTGCCAAATGAAAATGCACAGTCAGATGAATCTAAACCAGTAGAGCACGACGGCGGGACGGAGATCGCGTCTGAACAGAATGCCGAGCACACGGAGGAGAATGCGGATAAAAACGAAGAGAAATCCGACGACCAGGAAAAGGAAGAGTAGGCGTGAAATTCGCCCATATGACAGTGGGACGACGTTTCACACCTTTTCGACATCCTTGGTTTTCCATCGATAAGGGTATTTTATAAAAGCTATATCTATCACATTTCTAAGGCTGAGTGAAGGTACTGCCAAGATAATACGTCTGCGACGCAGAGAATTATATCGAGTGAACAGTATAAATGAAGTATAAGCGGTAATTTTATAGAGCTATTTTATATTGCAAACGAGTGCGATTTTTCGTCGAGAAATTTTTCAATAGGTCTGGCTAGAAGATATGGACCGATTTCATCCTTATTCATATCACTAGATAAGAAATTCTTTTTTTAATTTCATATGTCGACATTTTGCATTATGTATATCGTCTTGCTTGTTACTTTTAATCGCGACTCTAACGATGCGCCAGGAGATAATACATTCTCTGCACCGAGAATGCTTTCTGTCCTATCTGTTAGACTCATCCTATTTCGAAATCATTTTTAACCTTTCGTTTGAAATTCTCGCGCTATCGATATCTTTTATTCACTTCCTGATCGCAATCTCATTTACTCGCGCTCCGGAATGCGAACTCTTCATTTATCATTCATATTAAAAAACGGCTTCCAATAATATCGAACGTAGAATGTGATAGTGATTTATTTTTAATTCTTAGATCTCATTCTCTTGGTTTTGTAAAAAAGTTTTTAACAGCTTCCCGTTGCTAAAATTAAATTTGGACAGTACGACACTCAGTTCTGCATAGGATGCAATTGTTAAAAAAGACGACGCGAAAATTAGTTGTAATCGATTTTACCGATTTTTATCAATTTTATGAATTTCATCATGCGCACTAATAATTCTTTATTATCGAGTACATCTTAAAATATCTCTTGATATTATTTCTAAGCAAGTTAGGATTAATTTAGGGCAGATTTCTTAGTTTTGCATAACGCATCGGACGAAATTGCATACGAATTCAATTACTGTCCATATTATTTTTAATCCGGCTCGTACATACATCCCCCGGGTAAATAGGAAACGAAGCGTGTGTGGCGTAATTTATAATCGCAATGGCTCGTTTACTTTTCTTGCGCTCGAGCTATTTACTTAGAGGCCAATTAAATATCCAAGTACACCGAATTGTTGAGAATCCCAGACCCTTTTGTCAAAGGCCTACTTCCGATCGCGTCTCTACGAAGCTTTCTACCGAGGCTTAGTCCGGACAGCTTGAAACAGTTTATTTCCCATGTACCACCCCACTTGCTGATAAAATAATAGGCAGGTATTAATCACGAACAAATCGAAGCTTTACGCAAGTGTTACGAAACTGTTTTGTTACGAGAATAAAAGGAACATAAGATACAAAGTTTATGACGTAATGATTGTGCACGAGATAATAAGCCTGACTAATTTTAATCTAGCATATCGCAGCTTCTTGAATATAAAACATTTGCTACCACAGATGAGCTAGAAAGAGAATTATACAAAAGCTTTTTCTGAAATAAATCGAGAATGTCTACCGCGTTGTTATCGTAGAAACGATTATATCCGTAAGTAATAGGTGTTGGACACGAGCATTGCAGTTAATAAATTTTAACACGGTATATTCGAAATGTATATTTACGAAAAAAATAATAATTCATTACACATGATGTATATGAATCATGCTGATCATTGTTACATGCATATGAAACTTTACTAATAAATATCATAACGGAAATTTAAGAGATATCTGTTTAAGTAATCCCGTACGTACATCAGTTTTGCAATCTAAGAGACACTCTGGATACATACATTGCAGAGTACTAACATTTGTACAGAGAGTTTTCGCCAAGGAAGATACGTGACTGGTTAAACAGTAGAATTATGCAGAATACAAAGGTGATGAAACTTTCATTCCAGGAACGTCTATCACACGATGTGGTAAGTAACATATTATTAATACATTAATTCATAATGCATTATAAATCGTATACATATATCTTCCGTTCTGTATTATTTTCAGTGTCTAATAAATATGTTAACAATTGTATTATTCGTATTATTTATTTGCTTTGTAAATTATAAGTATCTGTTTGTGTCAACGGTAATTAAACGACTAGTTATTAATGCTAATAAATATGAAAAGAAAATATCTACAGTTGCCGTGTACCTTTTTAAATATCGTAACAAGAGGTAAACACTTGAATATGTTTGAGGAGCAGACTTCGTTCGAATTCAGCGTATAAATTAGACTCTATTAAAGCAACGTTAAACGTGTGGCGCGATTATTCTTAGGAGAATACGTTCCATCGTGTCCCACTATGCAGTTATTGTCAATTGAAATTTGTTCGTTAACAGAGCGAGATTAAACCGTAAGAACTGTGTGAGGCGTATAATATAAATTCTTCAAATATCTTTCCCTTGTATGTTTGCAGTCTCTCCTACGATGAAACGAGAACAGCCTGAAAACAATAATTTTCGATGTGTTTTTGGTGATACTTATGAGGACCTTTTATAATATAATTAATTACAAACGACATACAAAACGCTGAACGTAATTTCAAATAAATTCGTCAATCGTTAAGAAGTACTTGATCGTCTTCGGTGAACAAAAGGTTGAATTTAATTCGACAATGTGTGAAAGGCACGATCGACGTTTAATTCTTACGATGGATGTTTAGAACACAGAACGTTGCGAGAAAAAAGTGAGACTGAAATGACAGAGTTATACAAAGGTTGAAGTTTGCTTTTCTGTTATGATAATATCGGTCGAAAGTGAGAGTGATGGTATAGAAATGGCATCTCTTCTGTTTTTTAAGTGAATAAAGAAAAAAAAATCAAAAACAAAGGCGTGTATTCTTTTTATAGAATTTTGTTTATTTCTTTTTAGATTATTTATTAGTTAGGTCATTAGTACTTGCTGTGCATATTTATTCATATCTTTTAATGTATACATATTATACAACATCTTTGCTAGTACACATTCATTGTGAATGCAAAAACTAATATCAAATGTTGAATGTTACTCAGAAGTAACGCACAATATATAACAAGTATACAAATATTGTTCGTAATAACAGATACTTTTGTACACTCAAATGACGTAATACAATGCACATAGTTCACGTGTGATTTCTAAAATCACAATTCTAGACACTGTAATGCAGCTTTTTTGTAGTTACGCGGTAGGGAAAATTGTTTTTTTTAACGGCGCTGTAGAGACCTCGGAATTCGAACTTGAATGCGCCTCGTAATTCAAAAGAATACGGGAACAGAATTAATTAAGAAAGAGGTGTAAAAAATAAAAATAGTACCAAGTGAGATGTGACTTCACTGCGTGCGAATAAACAGTCTGCTACGTATCAAAGCTGCATAATCAATTCTAGACACCATTCAACAACCACACAAAGGATCTGATTAATACACGTCGCGGCAAGCTTCATTATAATTCGTTTAAACGTTTCTCATAGTTTGTAAATTAGTATATACTTCAGCGGCGCGTAATGTTCGTGAAAGGCATTCCTCGCGCGTTACTTTTCACCAGGTAAGAAAACGGAATTAGAACAAATTAGTATCTGCATTAGTAGTGATACATCGGACGCACTTTTAAAAGTCCACCATAAACTTTATACTTATCCAGGCACTATTAGTATGTATTAAAACAAATATGAGTAGAATCATCAATACGTACGATTACTTGAACGAAAGGTAGAAGAAAAATTAAAAATGCAATGATCGCTAGTGTAGAGTAATGCTGCGAATAATGATGCTTGGTACCGCAAGTAGTTTTTTTTTCCCCCGATTCTGTACGATTATAGTGTAATGCTTTCTCTTTGTCGTAAAATAAATATCCCTCTTAACGTACAATATTACCCATACAAATTAAATAACAAAATGATATCCGAATTTCGGCAGCTAACAGATTCGATAAGTTTCCAACATGAAAGAGAACTATCCTTTAATAAGTACCGCCATAAATAATGGTAAGAAAGTACTTCCTACGCTGGTATCTGCCAAATAAATTTTAAATTATGCGAGCCACGCGATTTCTAAGACAGTAGTTTTCGTATAGACAGCCGTAATAACGATATTTAACAAAAAAAATTTCTCTTAAGATACTAGTTGCACCTGTAAAAGGAGTGCCGTATTATGCAGACCGTATTTTCAAATGTTGAATAAAAATTGTGCTATGCCACTCGGACAATGAAATATTTCGTAGTATTTTTAAGTTCCTTGTTACATTATACCAAAAATATTATGCACGTGTTGTTATTATGCAGAGTCTCAAGCACTGTAGTTCATATTATATTATGCTTACAAATTATGTATTATTCGTAATGACAAAAAAAAATGAGAATCGAGAAGATTACTGTGAATTCTTGTACCGTTTGAAAAAAAGCTCCGTAGTTGGAGAAAAACAATTTTGAAATCCCCGAAATTTTCTATCACATATGCGTTCTAATTCGCGCAACGCTGACAAGTATCGGCCACGATTTTTTTTTACTGGATCTGTGGCTTTAATAAATAATTATACGCGATATATTGGTTCCATATGTGATACAAACTTTGAGGAATACAATGCGTCTTTCTTTTCACGGGGATACTCGTCTTGTCGCGTTTGAAATTCACAGTTTACAATACGTGGAGTAAAAAATAGAAAAAAAATTTGAACTGTTATATTATGCTGAGAAGATTAATCAATCGGGATGCGATTGATTTACTTCGATTAAGTAATAGTAAAATGAAACATTACTTACAGTCTTACATTAAGGGCAGAAAATCAGTCTACAGAAGGTTTGCGATCTCTTCAACAAAATCTCTTAAGTAAAATATTAAGCACATTGTCCGTAATATACATTTGCAGTAAATTATATATACATGAAAGCAAAGTACACTTATATTATACACACTCGCGCATCGATTGAAATTGAAAATTAAAACTTCGATGTTAACGCGACGATTGAAATTGAAAATTAAAACTTCGATGTTAACGCGACGATTGAAATTGAAAATTAAAACTTCGATGTTAACGCGACGATTGAAAACGTGTCTCGCTTCTGGAAAATTGATTGTAAATCAGAAACTGGCAAACACACGTTTCAACGTGTTCCCTTTAGGAAACTGTAGTTTGCAACTGTCGATTTTATATGTTTGCAACGAGATATAAAGAAAGCATGTATACATGCGAAGATAAATGCTATTATGCCATTTTAGTATTGCCAAAGCTGTAGAACTCTTTCGTATTCTGTTTATTCTACATGCTTTTTTGTGCTGCACCCGCAGCCATCGCTAGGTGCATTAAGAACGCTACGACAGTCTCTCAGTTACAAAATTATAAACTGCATATAGGTTTCTCAGAGATATGCAGGGACTAAAATTAAACTGAAATATAAATACACACGTTTACGATGCATATAACTCGGGCATAGAAAGTACCAATACTGTAATAAAAAATATGTAAGAAATTGCTACTACCAAGTTCTTTTCGTTAATCATTAACGCATAAATAAATAAATAAATAAAACATTATGCGAAATTATAATTTTTTGCTACGTGAAATCTACTTTAAGTCACGTGCGGAATTTATTTTAAATATTAAACGCTATTAAATAAACATTGTACGTTCAATTGATTTCTACGTTTCTAATACGCATAAGTACCTTTTAATTACAGATTTTAAGAATGGCGATGGTGGAATAAACATCTTACAGATAAGAAGAAAACTACGAAGCAAAATACTGCTGTAACTATTATAGGATATTCTCGCTATTAGCGATAGACACCAGTAATTAATATGTTAGGTATTATACAGTAGCGATAATTATAATTATGTATACCTCATGGAAGGCATAGAAATTAATAATACGACAGTGCGATATGGATTCTGAGAATTGTATAAACGATTACATTGCAGCAGTTTTTATCTTCTCTGTAACGAAATTAATAGCTTATAGAAGCCAGCATTGGCAATACCAAAAACGAAGAGCCTGTGTATAAATCTTCTTTGAAATATACTTTTCTGTGCATTTTCATGTAAAACACCACCTTCTGCGACTGATTTTCTGTTAATTTATTTTTCTATTGTATGCACTAACTTATCATTTCATATACTAATAAAATTTAGTTAATCCGTACCAAAGTATTTCTGCCCGAAATGATTTGGAGCTACACTATGAATCTCCGATGTCAATATCTTCATCTGTAAAAGGGAATTGAATTTCACTGAAAACATTCAGACGCATTCGCGACTTACAAATGTAGCTTAACTTGCAAACTGATTTCTGCTCTCCTGCTACGACAGTACTACACACATCAATTCCGTAACACTCTTCATAAAGTTAACTAAAAATCGTTTGTAATCGAATTACGTGAAATGTAAAATGTTCCCAGTCGAAAAATCGATTTTTTTTATTGCATTTTCCGAAAGTACTATCTTTTGTGAATAAAATTCCGCTTGATTTATAGTAAAATTCGCAAAATTGCCAAGAAACTTTAAACGGGTTTTTCTCGAATATTTTTTTCTGATTGCAAACGAATGGAGGTTCAGATCGACTTGGAAAAAATTATAGGATGTGTAAAACATGTGCCATTTCCCGTCAAACCTCTGATATGGTCCGTAAAAATTCGAGATTTTCATAAAAAAAATACGAAGCCATCGGATTTCAGTAGCGCATCATTATTCTTTGTGCGCTACTGAAATCTTTAAAATTTTTACGGACCAGATCACAGGTTTGCGGCGAAATGGCACATGTTTCACACATCCTATAATTTTTTCCAAGTCGATCTGAGCCTCCATTCGTCCGCAATCGAAAAAAATATTCGAGAAAAACGCGTTTAAAGTTTCTGGGCAATTTTGCGACTTTTACTATAAACCAAGCGACATTTTATTCAGAAAAGATAGTACTTTCTATCGATTTTTCGACTGCCTAGTTCCCTTAAAGCTTGATACTGAATTTGCTCGATAATTGTGGAGTTCAACAGAGATGAGAAACTTTACTTACGACGCGCTAAACGTTTATATAAATCATTACTGTGCGATCATAAATCATGCATAGAGAACATACCTGAGGGAAGGCAGTGACTAGAGATTTGGCAGCGATTGGCGTACAAAATAAGTTTGACAAAATGATATTTTCTTCCAGCACATTATGCTCCTTCAAGATAGCAATTGCCTTTATCACAGTGTTCCCAGTACCTTTAAATCAAATTATTATAATTCCACAACATGCAGACACTGGTACTTCAAAAAAGGATAATTTTGCATTCTTACACCTTCGTCGACGTGTGTACAACAAATAAGAACCAGGACATTAACAATTCTCAAAGATTAGAAGCTAAAACCTCGCACTTACTCATTATCGGATACATTAACAGAACTTTCCTCTCGGATATGTCATCTGGAAACTTTGCGTAAACCACTTTGGCCTCGTGAGTGTCCGCGTCGCTTTCCACCAATATCTTCCCAATCCTTATGCTACGACAACAATCTCTCAAACCCTAAAAAATTATGCGATTAATGTGATCTAAGAATTAAGGCGCCTGAAATTAGCAATTCACCTGTTCCATGGCCTCTCCGCTTCGCACTATGGACACGCCGCAGTTGCCTTTCTGGTACTTCAAGCCGTTGTACTTGGCTCCCGTCGGTGTAGTGACCACACATTTGGAGAACGGTAGTTGATTCAAACTTTCTTCTATAACCAGTCTTATCTAAAAATGTCAACAGAGGAGTATAAACTACTCCTTCTTCTGTGATAACAATCTAAGTCGCATACACATCCCTCGCAGAGCCTGCTTATGCAGCAGAATTGCTATCAGTACGCGTACCTTAACAGTATTTGCATAAGATTAGAACAGGAATGCCTTAATGACAACGAATTCCTTGAAGTCAACAAGAAGGTAAGAGAAACGTTCTTCGTATATAATTAATTACACATTTTCGATGAACATACGGTTGTTCGAAGTGTAATACGAAACGTTGGTGCCGAGAACGTGCCTCTTTCCCAGAAAAAAAGCTTTCTATTTTATGTTGCGCGCACATTTCTTCCGTGACATTCGAAGCTTCGCGTCGAAAAATATCTCGAAGTGGCAAAAGTGGCGTGAAAAGTGAGTGACACTTGATGGAGTAGCGTTATTAAAGGAAAATCGAACTCACCAGTCGGTCGGCGTAGAACTTGAAGTCGCTCCTCGTGGTGTTTCTGTAATGGAGATGCATCATGTTCGATTAATCTGTTTGATGGGAAATTAACAACGTGACGCACTGACATCGTGCCGGCTTTTAGATATTTAATAAAAAAAGTTTTTTACGGAGACTGAATGATGATTCGAGATCGATTTACTTACTTGTCCCTCAATATAGTCTGCAACTCCTTCACCTGATTGTTGCACGGAAGGATCTTCAAATTCGGCCCATAAACGTCGCTGACATCGTTGCTTTCGTTAGATTTCTTTGTCACCGACATAATCTCCGTGCTACCCATATTGGATTCTTCACGTGCATGCAATACCTCCGTGGACGTTTCTCCAGCGATGCGCGCAATGCAAATGATGCGAATAGAAGAAATGGAAAAAGTAGCGGACAGGGGTACCACGAATTCACTGGCGCCAGGGAATTTTTATTGTTACTTCGAGGTTGGCAGACCTCATTGGATTTTGTTACTAGCGGGCGAATTATTTTAGCACTCTTCGGGCGAATTCCACTTACGCCCAAATCGCCCGCGATTTTCATTAGGGTAGGTTTCTCTATACGCGACTAAACGCAACTTCAAGAATTTCAAAGTCAATTTTCTCGAAAATGAAGCGCGATATGAGAAAAAGTTACTCTTTCTTTTTGACTTATGACAAGTAAATAAGTCGAGAAAAAGGAATAAGATTTTTTGATATAACGCTTCATTTTCCAGATAATCGACTTTGAAATTCTTGACCTCGCGTCCAGTCGTTAATCCAAAATATTGGATCATAAATAAATACAATTTCAATATCCCCGCTCCATAGGCGTGGAAACACGTCGATGCCAGAAGCCGAGTATAGATTTTTCTCGAATCGTTAAACTACGTTTTTAATTTAAGTTGGTAACAATTGCAGCGCACTTCAGACAGCATCGTTATTAATTTGAAGTACGCATCGTCCAGCATCGTCGAAAAGATGGTGGATCGAGTCGCTGGTTTCAGTATCGTCGAGTATCTTTCACTTTAGAGGAATTTAGACAAACCGGCGTATCTTGCTCGCGGAGCGTGAATCAGAGAATCGAAAATGGGCTCGAATAAACGGCACAAAACCGAGAAGAGCCGGGACGCTAAGAAGAAGCGTCACCGCAGTCGGTCACGGAGTTATACGCCTGAACGCGAGAAATCGGATAAGCACAGGCACCACAAAAAGCATAGAAGGAAAGAGCGCAAGGATTATGACAGCGATGGTTATTATCTGATTAATTTCTATTTACAGTATTAGTTGCACGATGGCCATTCTCGATAACGCGCGTCCCTCGCAAATTGCTTATGCGCCCACGAGCGTAATGTAATATTGTTTGTTGCGTGCAGTTAGTTAGGCTACGCTTTCGGGTTCCGCTTCGTTCTTCCTCTCTGGTTTCGAAACTGTATCCGTGTTACATCGGCAGACATGCTTAGCGAGTCTCGAAGTACAAGATTAAATAATTCGGAGGAAATCGAAGCAAATAATCATTATATTATTCATAGGTACATAAGCATTTTCTACGATGAACATACCGCATTTAATATCAGTTAATACTGCGCCCGTTTCGTTCCAGTCGAAATAGTTAACGCGCCTCCTCCGCCAAAGATCTCTAAATCGTCGCACCCGTCTACGCCTCCGCCCCCGGAGATTTCTAAGCAACGCAGCCCCTCGCCGGCCAAGGGCGGAGGAACGCAGAGCTCGTTGTCCATAGACGAGACTAATAAGTTACGAGCGAAACTAGGGTTGAAACCGTTGGAGGTCGACAGCGTTTGCAAGGACGACCCGAACAAGATCAAGGACGATCTGGGAGAGTTTTATCACAAGCCTGCTCCCGACGTTAACGAGAAGTTGAAGACACAGAAGTTGAAGGAGAGGATTGGCACTCAGAAACAGAAGAGGCAGATCGAATCTAATTTATCTAAAGTAAAGAATCTAGGCGATTGCGATTCGGACGACGATGCTAGAGCTTGGATCGATAAGAGCAGGCACATGGAGAAGGAGAAGAAGAAAGCGGAAGAGAGAGTAATCATATATCCAGAATACTTGAATATCTGTGTTAAGAACAGATTAAGAACGCAGCATTCTAATTTCTTTTAAGGCCAAAATGTTGGACCAACTGGACGAGGAATTCGGAATTGGAAATCTGGTTAAAGAAGAAATCCACAGCGCCCGTAACACTGCTTACACCGAGAAGAATTTAAAGGGTCTGAAAGTGGAGCACAAGATCGTAAGTATTTATATTCGCGGCGTGTTTTGATCGCCGTATAAATTAAACAGTGTTATTCGAATGTTATTTTAAAATAGGACAAGTTCGAGGAAGGTAAAACAGTAATCCTGACACTGAAAGATCGCGCGGTGTTAGACGAGAGCGAAGACGTACTGGTGAACGTGAATATAACGGACGAAGAGCGTTACCAACGGAATATCTTGAATAAGACTAAGAAGCCTGGTTACGACGCGTACGACGAAGATAACTACGACGAATACGGTATTCCAAAGAAGATCGTCTTGGAGAAGTACGACGAAGAGATCGAGGGCGAGAAGAAAGATACTTTCGTGCTAGGAGTGAATATGAAAGAAGTTAAGCAGTCCAAGCTTGATTCCGTCAAGCAGCGTTTGGCGAACAAGCGATTAGAGTCATTGCATTTAGCTGAGCCGAAACTAGCCAGTGAATATTACAACGAAGAAGAACTCGCGAAGTTTAAGAAACCAAAGAAGAAGGTAAGTCTTCGAAATAATGTTCTAATAACTTCCACGAGTGTTGTTAATAATTTGCCACCTCGCAGATACGAAAAATCAGGAAGAAACTGAAAGCAGACGATCTGATCCCTGAAGACAACGATTATCTCCGAGATCTTGGAAGTAGAAGAAGCAAGCGACCGGAAGAAACGACAGTCGAAAATGATGGCTTAGATGTGGACGACTTAGGAGGTATTTAGCGCCTTAAATTCCACGAAGTTGTTTATTATACCGTTTTAAAACTGTGTAAACCATCTTCTCCCGATTCTCGAATCCAGCTCCCACTGAGGATCTCAGCGGAGTGAAACTGGAAGAAGACGACAAGGAATTGGAGTTGCAATTAGCATTAAAGAAAGCACAGCGCTTTAAGGAATCGCAATTATCTAGTATCGAGCAGGTCGTCGAAACCATAAAACAAGAGCCCACAGGTTCGGACGACGGTCAGGCTGGGAATATCGTTCTTAATGCTACGGCAGAATTTTGTAGAACCTTGGGAGACATTCCTACTTATGGTCTCGCTGGGAACAGAGAAGAGAATGGCCAGGAACTTATGGTATCGACTCGTTACAATAATCTTTTACAGGACTGAATCTTTCCAAGTCTATTTTGTAATTCAAATTGCAGGACTTCGAAATGGACGGAGTGAAAGAGGAACCGCCTGCGAACGAGGAAGAAGACGACGGTCGCGGTGCATGGAACACAGTCCAACTAGGTATCTCCCTCGATTTTTTTTATATATCTTACGAAACACAAATCGCAATTAATTTTACACCGAAATATTAATAACCCTACTGTACGATAGACGAAAGCACGTCGGAGCCAGTAACAATGGAAAACGCGATTCTGGATGCAGAACCTTCTCTCGGGCACGGCGTCGGCGGAGCGTTAAAGCTCGCGATGAGCAAAGGCTATTTGCAAAAAGAGGACAGTAGTCGGCCGTCTGCATCGCGTTTCGCCCATTTACAGGCTCAGAATTACTCGATAGAGGACAAGACTTACGGGTATGTATCGCACGTAACTATCGGCTTCGATACAAGATGCTTTCTTACACGCTCGCAACGGGCTCTCATCGTGAGATCGATGTAAGAAATACTCTTCTATCGAACGCATTCGAAACGAACCTTGTTAGAAACGAGACTCTAGTGAATTTCAAACTGTTAGTTAACAGTCTCTTAAATAGAGCCCGGATTTCGGTGCTCGGGAAATGGATGATCTGCTACAGCAACGAGAGTTTAACTACTTTGTCGGAGATGGTGAAAGGCCTGAGAAGCGAGTAGGATGTTAATTGAGGTATGTTTATGTTATGCGATTCTATTCTCGCGCGCGATATTCGAACGTTCTAACTTCTAGACAAGTCCAGTGTGGATTAAACTTACATTTCTCTGATTAGCAATAAACGAATCCTTGTAAATGTTTCAACGTACGAAGTATGGTGCGAACCAAGGGTTTAAGATAAGGATTCTTCGTATCAATTGTAACTGACAATTTGTTTCTAATATCTTCCGTGCAATTGCCAATTCTTCTCATAGGAAGTTAAGTCTTCTTTGAGAACCACAGTAAACTAAAAATTTAGAGTGTTTTATACGGATATGGGTTTACTTATGATATCATATGACTTGTTTAGACTCGTGTTGATTCAATCGCATAATGTAATGTATCTTGAGAGCTCAATAGCCTGTTTTTCGATGAATATATTCAAAAACATGATCGATATCCACGGTGACTTAAGTTTCTTGAAACACCGAATTCCATGGGCTGCTGTAAATTTTTCTATCCACAAAGAGTATCTATTTTATCCTTCTACTTTATCTCTCTTTCATCGAGGTCCAACTTCATCCACGCTTTTGCATTTTCAGAGACGACGACAAATTTGGTAGAAGAGATCGTTTCAACGGTCCGACCTCTGAATTTAAGGAAAAGGACGGTTTTAAACCGAACGTTAAGTTGGAGTACATCGACGACGATGGGCACGTTTTGAGCGCCAAAGAAGCTTTCAGATATCTGTCGCACAAGTTCCATGGGAAAGGTCCGGGGAAGAATAAGGTTCGTGACTTTACGACGATCGTTTCTCCCGTTTGAAAAAAACTGCAAGGCGCGTGGCTAATTGTATCGTGTAATCTCGTAGGTTGAAAAACGGATGAAGAAAGCCGAACAAGAAGTTCTAATGAAACGTATGTCATCCACGGACACACCTCTAGGTACACTTAATTTATTGCAGGCGAAACAAAAGGAAACTCAATCGCCGTATATAGTGCTGAGTGGCAGCAAGCAAATGCAAACGTAAGGAATCGGTTGTTAATTAAATTACGTAGCTTATTATTACCGCGTGCTAATCACGAATGATTTTCTTCCAGGACTAGTATATCAAAGTCGAAGCATTAAAGGTTTTAATGCTAACTTTAATATGAGAATTGTATATAATATACAGACAGGAGAAAATCTCTTATCGGTAAATTTGTTCGGTCAGTACAGTACGTTATCGATCGTCGAGAAATAACAATACACATTCTTTTTGATTTGTTAATTCAAGTACAGGATAATAAAGCAACATTTGTGAGTTTATAAAAGATGTTGATTTTTCCATTACCTTTTTTTTCCTTCTCGAAGGAAGACTGAAATTCTTAATTGACAATTCAAGAGTTTTTATGCTTCTCGGATTTCCTCGCGTTATACTCCTAACAGCGATTTTTCAAGTTATCTTTAATGTAAATTTCCAAGATTCACACGGCTCGAATGTTATTTACACTGTACAAGTTGGATATGGTAGCCGAAGATATGAAGTATTCAGTACGTATGCCAGAGAAAATTATCTAAATCTTCTCAGTCTATATAAAGTGGTACAAATTCAGTTTTTGTCACTTCTTTTCATAGATAATATCGTCTTATGCTTATGCAAAATATTCTCTTACATTAAAGGAATACACATACGTCTATCACAATAAAATTAAGTGGGGGGGGACAAACGACGAGCTATCTTACTTCAGCCACGTTAAAGAATTACGATCTACACTCTGAACCAGTAACAAGTTTGTAAAGGCTGCTTTATAGTTTAACACGCGGGTTTACCCCTTTACTTCTGCATCCTCGATCACAATATTCACGATTAACTTCTACTATTTATCCGTAAAAATCTCTACTTGGATGATAGAAATTTGAATGCTACAAAATATTTTACCGTCCCTAAACAGTCGCTATATAAACGTTCGCTGAACATTCTTTCGCTTAGTATGAAATGGTATTGTGAAGTTGAAAATATCTTTCCTCTCTCATCGAGCGAAAGGATTTTTCTGGTAGTCGGTGTGTCAATTTCTATTACTCTCGGCCGACATTGCGTGGATCGGTGTCGCGCGACTTCGCGTCGAGAAAATTGGTAACAATTCGTCGCTACAAAGAATGCTGCATGGCATTAAGTATAGGTATCCCTGATATCACAAGGCTTCGCTTTGTGCAAAAATATTAATACTTGATCTCACGAATCTTACACGTTGCACAATAAAATCTATAAATTATATTTTATAAATAGGCGTCTCCAATTATACACACTTAGTTACAGTTACAGTTTTTGATAATCGTTTAGAAGACTTGCTCTCTACTCCCTATTCACGATTCATTACTTCTCTCTTTTCTTGAGTTTTTTTTTCTTTTTTTTGGAAAGTTTGGCACTTCTCTTAACGGCTCACGAAAAGTAATAGGAATTCCTTCTTTCCCAATTTTCAACCGTTTATTTGGAACCACTGTTTCCCGTTGACGAGGGAGCATACTATCTACTGTTAACTTCGAACCGCGAATAACTTATAAGTTCTAAGAAAGACGTTTGAGCAGCTCTGAAAGGCTTTCAAAGGAATAGAATTGAGTCATGTTCAATCGCTAAAAATAGCATCTTCGTTGGCGAACGAAAATGTTGAGTAATTAAATGTTAACAGTAGAAAGTATATCGAAGAGAATTCCTATTATTTTTTAAACGACCTGCTACACACTCTGATATTTATTTTAACTTACGGATATGACTCTGTTTGCTGGACTCTAAGAAATTTAGTTCGCACCAGTAACACCATGCCTGTCGTAAAATTAATAAATTTCCAATGAACTTTATACTATACAGTTGTCTAACAAAATTATCACTACGCAAATGAAAAAAAAAAAAATCCAACATCCTCTGTGTTACTGTTATGTTAAACAAATTTCTTAGCATCGGCAAGTTTATATATATATATTATATTCGTGTAAATGTTCCCTATTCTCACCTACAAGTCAGAATTAATGCAAACTACGCGAAATAGATAAATATTTTCAGTAAACACTAGACCCATGGATTCTTTTCAATCCTTTCTCGTAAATCCTTCATTTTTCATATGTATTTACTAAGATACTCAACTAATCTGTTAAGTTTTTATATATATTATAAATTGACTCTGTTTTCTCATTCGCTCTAATCTTCCACTCCAGTATACAGAGTGCTTCAGAACTGTAGATAAAAACGTTAATCAAATAATAGAACTCATAAAAAGAAACAAGTCCTTATAATCAGGCTTTGAAACCATTATACTTTGCGAGATATTCTGTGCTTCAATTTGCAACTTTATACAGAACAACTCGTACCTTTCTGCATTGGTTTACGAAGACTAAATATGTTCTCTGAAACTGTTAATTAACGGACTTACGTTTCTCACGACCTTTGTAGTTCTTTTAATCAGTTCTATCAATGAAATTAGTTTATATCTACATGCTCGAAACACCCTGCGATAAGGTATTAAAATCATTTGGTATAAGTATCGGTAAAAGGGAAGTGCGAGCCCCAAATGTTTCCATCGATGATCCGCTGAACCATCAAATGTCCCGTTAAAAAATGAAAATCGATCATCGTATCAAAAGTGTGTGTACAAGAAGCTAAGCAATAGTATGAAACCGTGGTAGTGAACGATCGAATAGTAATGGTAAAGTTACTACTAGTTTTTCGGGTATACCTTCCGCAAGGTGGTGACCTTCCAAGGTATCTTCCTCGAGCGGAACATCATAAGCAATTGTTATCTGTTCAATGTCTCTACTTTCTGGTTCTGAGCGTTCTTGTTCACGTTCTCCTCTTGTCCAGTCGGGCTCGGGAGCCTGACCGGTTTGATCGATTTCAACTTGGTCGTTCCACCGTATCTGAAGTTCACGTCGCTGCAAGTGTCCAGGGGGTGCATGGTGCCGGTCATATTCGTCAGATCCTCGTCCGTGGTGGCCTCCAGTTTGCTGGTGGGGACCTTCCTCACCGATCCCAGCTCGTAAGCTGACTTGGACGACTTCAGCTTCGCTTTAGCGTTCAACGGCAGCGAGACCGACTTCTCCAGATTGTCTACGAGCTGGATCTTCAGGTTCTTCTCGTTCTGCGTGACTTGCTCGTCGGGGGAGTTGACCGTGTCGGTGATCTGGATGTCTATGTTGACCGTCTTCGGGTCGTTCTCGTCGTCACGAATCGTCTGCTCGGAGTACTCGTTCCTCAGAGCGGCCAGTTGTGCTCGTTGCTTCTGTATGTGGTTGTGCGAGTTCGAGAAGAACGAGGAGACCCTCTCGAGCTTGGCGACCAAGTTCGGTTGGCTGAGCGTGGATTTCAGAGGATAAGGCGTGTCTATCGCGGCGTTGTTCTTCAGGAGATTGTGAGATTCCCTGCCCGTCGAGTTGCTCTTTATCATCGCGAACTTGTTGTTGTCCTCGATCACTTTCATGGGATAGGATCTGCTGGTGGTGCTCCTGCGCTTCTCCGCGAGACTCAGCTGCGCGATTATTCGGCGAATATCGCCGGGGAATTCGATATCCGGCCGGGTGTCGGAGAGCTGTTGAATGAAAGCGCCCAGAGTCGCGACGGTTACTTCTAGACTGCGGTTCTGAGATTCTAATTTGAGGAGAGTCGATTGTTGCATCGACCGTGTCGTTTCCATACGGTGGAGATTGCTCATAGTGATCTCGAGTTGCTCGCTCAGCTGGCCGACCTCCTGCGTCAGCTGCTTGTTCAGCACCTTCATCTTCTCCAAGTTCTCGATCTGCGGCTTCACCGACATCATCTCTTCCTGCAGCACTTGGTACTCTACTCTATACTCGTTCAGCTGCTTCGTGATCTCCTGGTCCGGATAGAACACGCGCTTCATCACGCGGTCCAAGATCTCTTTGTCCACAGCCGGCACCCGGGTCTTCAGATACTCCATGATCTCTTCGAAGCTGTCGCACCTGAGCAATTGATCCTGATGCTCCTTCAGCAACGCCATCGACACTCGGAAAAGCACCTCGGTGCTCTCCAGGAAAAGTAGATCGAAGACTCTGGTCACGAACCCGAGCGGGAACTGACTCGCGAACAAAGTCAGCAACCACGGCGCGGCGTACAGCGTGGGCGAGACTTCGTGCTTATCGAAATGACTATAAATCGCTGGCAACCTATCGTGCAGCAATCTGGATAATTGATACAGGTACAATTGTAACGCAGCCATGTCGGGGAGGTAGAGTTTCCTCAGGCCCCTTCGGAACATCAGGTGCCGCAGCAGGAAGAACGCCTGGTCCTCCGACATGTGCAGCAAGAGAACGCCAGCGACGAAGCTCAGCCCCTGGCAATAACCGACCTCGTGATCGAGGAGCGAGTAAGCTTTCAACAGATTGAACAGCGCCAGCTGTCCGGGCCCCAAGGCCGAACTGAAATACGGATGATTCGGGAACGTTCGGCCCAGATCGATCAGTATCGCGTGCTGCTGGGACGTAAGCTGCTTCAGAAGTAACTCGTAAGGCGTATTGTAATTGGGGAAGTCGCGAGTGTCTATGGGCGGTTGCTTCAGGCAGAATTGCTCGGCTAAAAATTGCCACACATCGCCCCTCTTCCCTTTCGGTACACCTGCGTGGAACAAAGTTGTCGTTACGAATTTCAAATCACCTTGGTTTAGTTTAAACCGCCTACGATCACTCGACGTCCCATCGAGGCGTGATCTTCTACTGATTTCTTATTACCTTGCTTAATGGCGTGCAAGAGCATTTGATTATCACATTTCGTGGAGACCCTCGACTCTTTGCTAACGAGAAGATCCCAAACTTCCATTAACTCGCGGCCGCAACTGCTCAGTTCGTCGTACTCCAATTTTATCCTTTTAACAGTCGCTTCCTCCTGGCGCACTGTCATAAAAACAATCGTTAAACATGCCAACTGTGTACCATTTACTTTCTTTTTTACAACGAAAAGCTTGGAAACTTACCCCTAAGCCTGGCGTTCTCCTTTTCCATTCTTATTAATATCAGCTGCTGGTTGATGGCTTTCTTCCAAAGGTCCCTCAACTCCTGTTTCGTTCTACGCTTTGGGATGGCCTGAGGGGTCTTCATGATATTAATATTCCCAGGCTTATCGCTGTCTTTCTCGTGATCCTTGCCGGGAGTCACGACTCTGTTCAATATGGCTTGCCTCCACGAACCGTTCGCGTGCACAGGGTTATTCCCATCTGCCTCGGTTGGCGACATTTTCGGTGAGTTCCCCACCTTCAGAAAACTGTGTGGAAGAAAGTAAAAAGTAACAAGTACTTCTTTTTAAGAGGGAGCCCTATTTTCTTATTTCTAGAATAATTACATTGTCGATGAACCTAAGACACCGATAAATAAATTGAATGGAAAAACTCTTTTTCCATAAATAATACGAAATATCTCGGGGCAGAATCGTAACTTTTTCTTTCGAGTCTCACCAATTTGCCAACTTTTAACTTTTTTGTCGTTTCTTAAGTTCATCGACAATGTAATTAAACTAGAAATAAGAAAATCCTTGTCCTAACAAACGTGTCCATATATCTCCATTTCTACCGAACACTTTGTACCGCAAAAATTAATTTTTATTGTTTGAATGTGAATTAAAATACCCCGAAAGTTTGGAAAAGATCCGCTTAAAAGTTTCTTAAAAAAAAAAATTCCCAAGAATCACCTCATTCCTAGCCGTCCTAAATAGGGCTTCCCTTTTAATTCTATACCAGAGTTTTGTAAAGCTTCACACGTACATGTCCATCATAGAACTCTTTGGTCCAGTGTTCACAGTCAGTTGCTGCTCAGGCGAGACCCTCAACGATCTCGGTCTACTAGCATCCGGCGAGATATCGACTATAGACGGTTGTCGTGAAATATCGGGGCTTTGGCTGCCGCTTTTTATCACAGTGTTAAGATGGCTCGCGTCTCTTAAGTGCGAGCCAAGGCCAAGGTCGTCCCGCGAACCCTTCCTCTTCATGAGATTATCGAAGCTATTCGTGAGCGAGCGTTTCGCCTTCATGAATATCGTGCTCCCTACGCCCACGCTTAAGTACTGATTAAGAAATTCACTCCTGCAACAACGACACGCCGCGTATTAAATTCAATCGTCAATTCAGACAGAAAATGTGGTACCTTCCGCCAAGGCTGAAGTTTCCCGACGAGAAATACTCTCTCACCTGTTCTCGGCCGTGTCGTGAACATGCCTGGCCTGTTTCCCCTCGCAATGGGCGCGCAGCAGCCTCATTAAAAACTGATTCTGCTCGCGCAAAGTCGTCCCGGTCTCGCCAGCGGACTCCGCGCCTTTGTACCTGCTGACGACGATCTCCTGCTCCTCCTCCGGCAACAGTTCCATCCGCGAGAAGATTATGCTCTGAGTCCTTCGGTCGTTCTGCCCTAGAACCCCGGAGAGACACGCGAGCTCAATACAACGTCGACCGGGCGATTTCCTTCGCGAAATAAAAACTAACGCGGTAAATTACCTTCGATTTCCTGGCACAGCTTGTTGTACCAATACATGGGGCAGTGCTCGCACGAGAACACCGAGAACCTTTCCTTTCTCGTAACTTCGCCCGTTCCAACGTACGCCTGCGAGATGGCTGGAAAAAAAATATATATATACTGGATCAACTATACTTCTATTACCAGCAAAGAAGTCATCGCGTGCAAGGCGCTTCTCTTACCAGCGACAAGGTCGTCCGCCACGGACTCCGACTGGCACTTGAACACATAACCGATGAAGCACTCCACATTGCTCTCCTTGCAAATGAAGCCAAAGTGCTCGGGGTTCTTGATGCCTTGCACGCAACTAGCCACGTCTCTCAGCAGCTTGTGAAGCAATACCTGCTTTCTATCTGGGCTGATCAATCTCAGATCGTGACGGCCTACCTGAAATTCAACGGTCGGATCGTTTCCGTGGCATAGATAGTTTTCTACGCGGGCATGTAGACCCAAAATCCCCTACCTGGAAGAGCATGGTGCGATTGTGCTCGTCCCCAGCCTTAATCATTGAGTCTCGCCTCGAGTTAATTACGCTGCCAGTGGACGAGGCCCGGTTTCGCATCACTTCTGGCACCTGCATAGAATTATTGTTCACGGTGTCTCGGTTCTCCTCGTGCTCGTTTTGCTCCGCAAGGCTGGTGATCTGAGACTTTGGAAAGGCTTCCACGGAGCCGGTGAGCGTGGACGGCACCCCGAGCGGATTAATCGGCGATATGATCCCGCTTCCCGATACATTCTCTATGCTTCCTGTCTCGCTGGCGCTGGATTCCTTAAGTAACACGCTCCTTTCAAAACTCGCATTCTTCGCGGCACATTACTGATCGCTATGAATCTTAAGTGGGGGTTCTGTCTCGTGGGACTGAAAAAGTAGGTGATATTTGTGAATTTTTTTGAAAAAAAAAAAACTGTCGAACGGATTCATTTGAAATTTGGCAAGTTGTTTTAGTGTACTCTTAAGTATTAGTACAAATTTTTATGAGGCTATACAAAAAAAATTGTGTCTGTAGAGCGTCGATTGCAGAACGTTGAAAAATCAAAACGGTTTCTGCTTGCGTTGAAGGAAAGTGTCCTATGGTTTATTTGAAACACGAGAAGGAAAAGGGATTCTTAATCTGCATGAACATGGCTATCTATGGAACTAGGATTATGGCTGTATCTGTTACCGTTCTCTTTTCATTTAAATAATTCCCCGCGATTTTTTAACGAAATTCGAACTTTTTTCAAAACGCTGCCATTTTGACAATTTTTTATTTTTCTGAATTCTTCTAGTTCCATAGATAGGCATGTTCATGCAGATTAAGAATCCCTTTTCCTTCTCGTGTTTCAGATAAACCATAAGACACTTTCCTTCAACGGCAGCACGAGTCGTTTTTTTTTTTAACGTTTTGCAATCGACACGCTACACACGTAAATTTTTTTGTAAAGCCTCATAAAAATTTGTAATGATACTTGAAAGTAGGATAAAACAACTTGCCAAATTTCAAAGAAATCCGTTCGACAGTTTCTTTATAAAAAATTCGCAAATACCACCTACTTTATCGGGCCCACGAGGCAGACCCCCCCCCCCCTAATTCGACTAGTTTTTCTACGTGAAACACGGGCGTTGCGGTCGCTTTGGGCCCAACTGGAACGCACCCTAAAGCGCCACACTCGCGGGCAACTCACCGTGCTGTTTCTTCTGTTGTTGGAAGACGTTAGGATTGACTGGCGGTAATACTCGGCGAGGAGGTTGCTCCCCGACGATCTCGATTTCTCAAGGCCGTGGACGCGAAACCTTACCAGCGCGTCGTCGATGAAGGCCTCCGATACCTTTGGATGGGACACTTTGATTTTCCCGACGTAGAGCACCTGAAATGGGAGAATGCGATTTAGAGGACGGCCGCTTGGCGAGGATTCTGTGCTCGGAGAAAGTGAAAGTGACCTCGAAGAAGTGGGAAGAACTTGGAGATATGTCGGCGCCTAAGGACATCAGGCTGGCCGCGCTGCTCTGCGATCGTTGAGGCACATCCCTGGCTTCGAATCGGGACGAGGCTGAGTGTTCCTTCATGTCTCTCAGGAATTGCTGGACCTGCGGGCAAAATGGAGGAGCATTGAATCGCAAGTCCGACGAACGTCGTTAAGGCATTATGGGACGCGAATTAATCTTCGTCGCGCGGCAACGAACAACACAATCGCGTTTGCGGCTTTCCGCGACTAAAGTCGTTGCACTGCGTCGTGACTAAACTTAATTCCTTCTTTCCTTCTCTTTTTAATACAATCATCTACTCGGGGAAATTCCGATTTCACTTATTCTATGCTAAACAGTTTATAGGATTTACATAATACACGCCTGTTGTTATGGAAGAACGCATTGGCGGGCGTAATGTGTAGGTTATTCATCGTCGGTATTTTCGGGATAAAGAGTCGCCCCAGAAATAATCCAGGATGTAGCATCTTGACTGGTAGCGGCACCATTAATATACAAAACCGATTTCGCAAGGAAACGTGCAGCAAACGTGGCCGATGGCCGTGGACCAAAATAAACTGATTTCGGGAGCACTCGACGACAGCATGGTTCTCTCCCTTCTCTCCTCCCGTCCACATTTCTCTTCCTCGTTCCTTTTTGTCAATCAACTGCTTTTAAACTCCTTAACCCTAACTGCTCGTCCCGTTTAGCACCGTTTCTGTCAACAGTTCTTCGAAGCAGGTGTCGCCATCTGTGGCCTCGGTGACTCGTCCCCATATATCTTATTTTTCTTTACCCAATTCCGTCGACAGTAATACCTCAACTCTCGCAAAGAATTCTCGCTATTATACTGTCTATTGATAACGTGATTGGAGATTCGCGATTGGTACGTCATTGGGAAGTTGATTGATAAATAAAGGATAGTTAAGTTCCATTGATATTCGTCCAAAGAATCTCCAGTCCGACGCGCCAGCTTTTTTACCGTCCGACAGTAGATTCGTCGAACGATTACAGGACGCCAAATTATCAGCGGCTGTATAACCGTCGAGTTGAAAGAAGCGAGGGAAAAAAAGTGGACGATCGATGCGCAAGCGAATGCTTTTGACGTGGCAGAGAGCAAACAATTTATTATGCAAACCACGTACGCGGCTTCGATTGCCGCGACACCGCAAGAGCAATTATAGGGGAGACGATGCTCGGATGTGGGCTGTTGCGATCGATCGGGAAGCGATTTGTATCGATGGAAAAAAGTTTATCTTGATGGTTGGTCATCTTGGCGACCGCGAGGTCTTCGGCAGCAACGGAGAATCTCGTTGTTGCTGACACAGAAAGCAGATCCGCGCGAACCGATGGGGCTTCCTTCATCCAATTACCGGACTAGCTTCTTTTTTTTTTATTATCCGTCCGGCACCTCCCATTCTCTTGAGAAATATGAACGTCTGTGACTGAAGCGCGTTATCGACGAAGGGTAACCACTAATCGAGGAGTCAATTCAGATCAATTTCTGAAAATCGAATGCCTCTTCCTCGATCATTATCTCCTCTGCTTTTTTTTTATCTCGCGGCGGAATATTCGGAATACTGAATCTTGTTGCAAATTGCGCGCGTTTCGTTTGAATTGCAAATGGTACATTAACACATCCTCGTGCGTCATTTTTTTGTGGGCTAATTATACTTGATTGATCAGTGGCATAGAAAACGATGATCACCGATTTGATTTTAAATAGCAAACCGTGTTCCCCTGTTATTTAGTTGCATAATAACTCTCAATTATCGCGCGCGAAGTAATCAGTAATATAAGTCACAGAATCCTCAAAGCTCCCTGCCATCTTCCACTAAATCAATCACTTAAGAATTCCCTCGCGACGGCAAATACAATCCTCCAAGCATTAAAGGAACTTTCACTCCACCGCCGTTCCTCTGCAATCATTAACAAAATTACCTCGCGACAGAACCTCAGGCAACTACTACCCCCAAGCTAATTCCCTTCCAATCACAATCACCATTAACTCGTCAATACTCGTTCCCCTCGGGCGCTAAATAATTATTCCCAACTCTCGCTTCTCCACTTCCGCGACATTCCTCCACTGACCGCAAAATAAAATACAACGTACTTCGTCACACCTCGTCACGGTCCTCGATCCCGAGGCGTGCGTCGTTCCTCCCGGTCTATAAATACCACTCGGGGGGGACTCACGAAAACCGCGCAAGGCGCTGGGAGCCTCGGCTCCTCTCCCCCGGTTCGCAACGGCCGTGTTTGTCCCCGCGCGTCCTCTGCGAAGGCCTGTTTGTTGACACTGCCGTCCACGCGTGCAATTGATCAACGACAATTCAAGGTGGACGCGCGATCATCGTCGTGACACGTGCCCGTCGTCTCCACGTGGGGAATTAGATCGAGCGTCTTCGACCCCCGTGATCCGGTTGATCGGGTGTAGCCGTTAAATGGAAGCACGGGCGGTTTCGCAAGCGGCGTTCTCGCGCCAAGGACGCTCGCGTGATCGGCGATCGTGAGAAAAAACAAAGCTGGGGAGAAATCGTTTCCGTCCGCTTTTCCGTCGCGCACCACGGAGCGGCAATTAACGAGCCTAGTCGGAGGTGCGAAACCGTGCCTTCCTGAATGAAGTTCTGCCGGCGCGGTGGAGTAAACCAGGCGGCGGCCGACGACTGGTGGATCTTTTTTTTTTTCTTTTTAGAGAAACTTTTCAGTGACGCGTAAATGGGACGGAGGTATCGCTTATGAATATTTCTTCCGCGTGCGATCATTATCCGCTGGATGCGTGCATTGTTAATTATTTTTAGGAGCCGGACAAAAGCACGGCGCGTTTCGTGACTGGACTTCAAAAGGCAGAAGGGGGGCGATTGTTCCGCGTCTCCTTCTCCGTGCGATAAGGATGTTTCATTGGCAGATACAGTGTATCATTACGTAAATTTACCTCGAGACAGGCAACGACGTATTAATTATTAATGAACGGGGATTTAACGGAAACTGTGTCAATTACAGTCGGCAGCCTTTCGTGACAACAGACACGGGCCCATTCATTCTCGCAGTGGAGTAAAAGGTGTAGAATAATTATTCAGGTAGTTGCACAAGCGCGAGGCTTGCGGGAGAAAACTGTGTAAATCGAACGAAAAATAGAAATAAATTTTTTTTGGTAAATCGCTTCTAAAACGTTTCGAAAATATATTTTGAAAGTTATAGGCTGAAATTCAACTTTGTATCGATACTATAGCGATAGCGATCGAGTTAGCGCGCCTCCGAGCGCAGAGTATACCTAAAATGCATTTTTCTCGAAATCACGTTCTCAAAATTGGCGCTGGGAATAACAAAAAAAAAAAAAAAATATTTCATATTCTGCTCTATTCCTTTTGTATTTATTATAATTTTATTATTATAATTTTTTTACTTGCTATAACACTAAATAAAGTACTCTTAAAGTTTCGAAAGGATTAGTGCATTGATTTCTTTTCAAAAATTCTCCAAAATTGATACAAAAATAATGCGGGCTCCTCCCCTTAAAGAAGTATGCTATACGCTACCAGAGAACCGATCAATGCCAGAGAACTCTTCTAGATCGCCATTTAAAGCGAAAAGCACAGTGCTCTTAGAAAACCTGTCCGCGTTCGTCCGTCTGCTTTCTGTGTGAAAAGAGAAAAAGTGAGAAGCGAGAACTACGTTCCCCTGCGAGCCATGTGTCGAGCATAATTAAACCTTAATTGTTGAACCAGCGGTGGCATTCTCGGGCCGTTTGATTTGATCTGGCGCTGAAAAAGAAAACTTGGACCGTGTCGATATCGCCTTGCCTAGAAGGTCTTTGATCCTGGCTGACACAGTTTCCACTGCAAATCTCGAGGAACGCGCCGACGCCTGGCCGCGAATGCTTCCACGGATTAAAAATAATTCATTCCCCGCGGATGTCGCCTAACGAGCCCGCGCGAATGTTCTCGAGAGAAGGAACCGGCGAATTCTTTATCAACGGCACAATAAGAGGAGCACACGATTCCCACGTGCCATTTCTTCATACGCGATTCGTCGCGCCGCGGTCCCTGAGAATCCCCAGTCGTTATTTAAATCGTGTCAGCTCGGTGTACCAACGTTCTAGAGGATTTTCTAGAGACGCACGCAGCGGCCAGCTGGTCTAATTATATGCAGACAGCTTGTCGCTCCTAATCCTTCCACGAATACCTGAGCTTTCACTCGTGTTATTTAAATATCACGATCTCACGATTTCAAGCGCAACTGGCCTCGTCGGACAGCAACGCTCCACAAGCAGCACATTTTTTCAGTTACAGTCTCGAAAAGCATCGCATTCTTTGAATGAATTACTTGGACGTGTACCTAACTAGTGGTGGAGAACTATCGATGGTACTTACGATAGTTATCGATTGTTCTCACTATCGAAATTTGTAATAATATTACAAATTCAATTTGGGATTCTGAATTTCAGCTGTTATTATTTTTTAATTGACTAATAGATAATTATCAATACTGAAAATAAGCCATCTACAGTTTTCGATAGTGAGAACCATCGATAACTATCGTAAGTAGAGAGCTGTTCGAGTACTCGAAAGAATCGAGCCGAACTTGGCTCGGCTCGGCTTTTTTTTTCGGGTAACTCGATTTTTTCGGGTAGCTCGATTTTTTCGGACAGCTCGATTGTTTCGAGTAGCTAAAAAACGAAGCGATCTGAACATTCCGTAAAACGACGGCGACAACGACGGTACCGGTTAGAAGATGGAATTCAGAGTTCACTTTTTGACACTTTGAGGCTGCGTATCTCCTAAACGGCTGGTCCTACGTCGTTTTTGACGAAATTTCGAAAGAAAACTCAACTAAAGAAAGATATAATCTCCTCCTTTTAAAACGTCCCATGTACTTTAAGCAAGCAATCTGCCCAGCACTGTCGGGTTGCCCGGAATACGTTCGAACTGTTGGAAAAAATCGAGCTATCTGAAAGAATCGAGCTACCCGAAAAAAATCAAGCTAGGGTAAACAAACCAATAAATGACCGAATTGTTGAATGAGAAGCCCAGTAAATGACCGCATACTTTTATTAAGAATTGTACTTATTAATGTTTGTTTAATACGCAAAACTAAAAATATGCGATATTAAAAGTGCAACTACACTCTATTTATAAACAAATAGTAATTTTTAAATTTATAATTGACATTTCTTTGCCTAATGGTCATTCACTGGTATGCGGTCAATTACTGGTTGGTTTACCCGAAAGAATCGAGCTACTCGAAACATTCGGGTTACTCGGATCCATTCGAGTCCCGGCTCGGCTCGAAAAATCGAGTCCCGCTCGGTTCGCATTTCAAGCTCTCTCTCGATAGTTCTCCACCACTATACCTAACCTTCTCGGTATGCAGCTTATTCCTTTTATCTTCCAGTCACTGTTCTACCAGCGTTTAAGTTCCCCACACCTTTGGACATCCTCCGCGAGGCACACAGCCGAGGAACGCACAGAATGCTACATATGCACACGTACGTGTGGAAAGGCAATAAAGGGGGAGAGAAGGAGCGTGTATCTGTCCTACGTGACTGCATTAACATTAAGCCCGAAACAAGAAGGAATGCGACGGTGGAAATGCGATCTTTGCGCGAGAGACTGTTGCGCCTCATTATCGGCACATTGTTGCTGAATACTGTTATCTTCGTAACACGAATGCGCCTCAACGGCCGTCGCCTGCTACCGGATCTGCTCGCGGTTCACGCTACAAGGTGGATAACGCGTGTACGTACAATTGATTTGAAGCCCGTGCCTACCGATATGCAGATTCCTCGCTATCGCTAGTCTGGATGCTCTTCGAGGCTTCCGAGAAACCGTCGTGGATCACGAAGGCAACGGGCACACGTACGTGATCGAAATGTTACAACTTTGCCAACGAGAATCGGGGATTTCAAACAAAAAAATCGTGACGGTACTTGGATACGCAAGTGAAACATTTGTTAATCGGTTTCTACTGGGATTTAACTCGTAAATTATATCAAGGTAGAAATACGAAGGATGCTTTTAGAGGGAATAGTATTTTATGGGTTAAAAACATAGCAAAATTGAGGATTTTTTTAAAAAGAAACCAGCGTTTCGATTCATCTGAAATTTCGACCATGTTTTTATGCATCCTTGAAGAAGTTGCAATTTTTTTTTTATTCGTTTTTAATCGTAAATTTAGGAGTTATGCGTCACGCTGCGCAAAACACGTCGTCAGCTGGTGTTCGTGATATTTACCTTCCAGGTAATTTGAAACAGAAAAATGAAACAGCGTTTTACTTTGTATATATGTAGCTTGAATTTGATGAACCAGAATTTCGCTAAGTTCTGTGTTTCCCTGTTACGTAAGAAAATTGGTGCAAAATTGCATAGCAAAAATTAAAGGTTCAGACTTTTGAGTTTGAAAATTTTCCACACTGTTCAATAATTTTTTTCATTTTTTGCTGATTCATCAATTTCAAGCTACATGTGTATAAAAAACGCCGTTTCATTTTGCTGTTTCAGAGTACCTGGTAGATAAATATCAGGTACATCAACGGACGACGAATTTTGCGCGGCGTGATGGTCAATCATGCACAACTACAATATTTACGGTTAAAAATTAATAAAAATAAACCCACAGCTTCTTCAAAGATGCATCAAAACAAGGTCCAAAATTCAGATGAATCGAAACGCTGGTTTCTTAAAAAAAAAATCCCAAGTTTTGCTATGTTTTTAGCCGAAAGAATATAAGATTCCCCCCTTAATGCGGATATTAATTGTTAGATTAAAAATATTGGGGTATTCTGGTGAAAATAGTGGCGTGCATCGTGGATTCTGAAAGTGTGGAATTATGGAATATAGTGTTATTGAGTGTGGAGATACAGGATGTGAAGGTGCAGAATGCAGAAAAATGATTTCACTGCAATTGCTGATGTATGAGAGAAGGTGAGGACTTTGTAAACTGCAAGGCGTAACCTTCGAGCAAGGAACAAAGATAAATAATACTTACTTTCCTGTTTATTACGCAATCTCGGGTTTTCCGCTACCCAGAATCTCGGGCCCATTATTTTAAAGAGCTGAGATGTTTTCATAATAATACATTGCAAAAGACACTAGTCACGATAAAGGAAACAGTTCATTTTTCATTTTTTGAAACTTGATAGTGTCATCCACGAAAGATTTTTACGAGTATTAAATTTCTCGTCGTTTCAAAGGAGAAATTATTTTTCTGAAACATATTTTCATAAACAAGTCCGGCACCACTCGAAGCGCGAGTTATTTATACGCCACTTGAACTGGAAAGACATTTGCAACAAAAAAAGAAGAAAATATACTAAACAGGTTTAGTGTGACATATAGGGCACGCTAGTGGTAGAGATATTGCCACCAATAAACATTCGCAACTCGGTTCTAATTTATGGGATTTCGAGGAAAAATCAAGCTTCCACTAACGCTATAAAACAAACTTTCTACTGGGGTAGATGTCCCAATTACTGCGAAAGTCCCTATTACTGCCACTTTATTTATTTTAGTTAATAAAAAGTGTAGAATATCTAATAATAAGAAGAATAGTCTCAATTTAATGATAACTTTTTAGCAATATCCAATAATAAGAAAAACCCAATTTAATGATAATTTTTTAACAATATCTAATAATAAGAAAAACCAAATTTAATGATAATTTTTTAACAATATCTAATAATAAGAAAACCCCAATTTAATGATAATTTTTTAACAATATCTAATAATAAGAAAAACCCAATTTAATGAATATTTTTTTGTACATTATTCTTTACACGTTACGTTTTTGTTAAGTAAAATAAATGAAGTGGTAGGGACATCGAACCCTTCCCAATAATCCTAAAATAGTTCGATACATACTTTCCAACTATAAGAAGAAACAAACCACCGAATAACTCCCATCCACTACAGGACACGGGTTCTCGAAAACAGGAAGAGACCAACTAATACAAACAAACGATAATTCTCCCGCGATACTTGCTACAACGGAAAAACATGGGTTTGAAAACAATTCTCCGTTAGTTTCGTCAAACATCCGCTGGAAATTAATCTTCGTTTCGCGCGGCGGCGGTTCGACAGGCCGAGGGATAATCGCGCGCATCGAAACTCGATTTAGACCCGTCCCGTGTTTTACGTAACTTTCACCGCGCGCAAGGTAGAGGTGAGAATGCAACGGTATTCTCGGGCACTTGGGAACAACGTCGCGTTCAACGAACACCGCGGGGGCCCCGGTGTTTTTCGCGAAATAATCGGAACACGGTCAGTCAACGGTCGCCTGGCAGAGAGCTGGGATTCCTGCCCGCTCGTCGCCTGTAAATTTAGCTCCCTGTAGAACCCCGCTTCCACGAAACTGCGCCACCTCTGCTCTCCGCGGAAGCGAAAATAAAAGGGAGAAACAGCCACCAGGCCAGCGAACTTCCTCTCCTGACTGCGCGTCGGGCCGGTCGCAACAGGCAAATAATCCGCGACGAGCCGATAAGAGGACGAATAAAGAGCAACAACGGTCCGCGGACAATAGAGCGAATCATCTGTGACGAAACACGTCGATCGCGATCGATATCGCGCGATCGGATGATTAACTGTCGCTGTAAATCCTTGATTACGAAAGAACCGATCTTTTATGGTACGCACTTTGCGCTGGGTTCAAAGTAGGGTTTAATAGAGTGTGGTAATAGGTATCAATCCGTTGGTAGCGGACGGTGTGACGTTTAGCCCGAAGCGTTGGCGCAGAAGAAACGGCAGAGCTAGCAAGCGAGAGAGTGGTGAATTGCATTGGCACGGTTGTTTGGGAAGTAGAGCGAACGATAGGCGAGGATGTCGCGCGAAGAACGGTAGATTGTTTCGGTGGTAAGAAGGAACAATGGAGAGAGAGAGAGAGAGAGAGAGCGCACGGGTGAAAGAGAAGAAAAGGGGACTTAATTGTATTCCCTATCTCGTTTCAGCTTCACTCTGTCGCGCTTCACGTGCGCGATCGAGGATGCGCGGTGGATCTCCGCTCAACTCTTCCCCTTTTCAGGAAAAGAATCGAAAAGTTTACTTATTCGCGAAGTGTAATAGCCTTCCTTATAAATACCCGTCCATAAGAATTCAACGACTCGAAACAATCGCTCGAATTAAATTTCCATTGACCCTCAAAAACTCATAACACGCTGTAAGCCTTGAAAGGTTTTGACAAAGCCCACTTCTAGCGCTCCCCTGGCATGTTCGCGACAGCCCAAAGCGAGAGAGAAATACCAGTAAACCCGTTGGAACGGCCTCGAAGCGAGAGAGAGATCGGAGTGGCGGAGAACTATCGATGGTACTTGCGATAGTTATCGATGGTGCTCACTATCGAAAACTATAGATGGCTTATTTTCACTATCGATAATTATCGGTATTGAAAATCGTAGTCAATTGAAAAATAATAACAACTAAAATTCAGAATAACTAATTTAATTTGTAATATTATTACAAACAGAGCCGGATTTACATTTTCAGGGGCCCTAGGCTGAATATTCTGGGGGGCCCTCGGTTAAATATAAAAAATAATATAACGCCGATTTGATTTTTTTTTATCATGATGCTCGTATAATCTAAATAAGAATTTAATTTGAAAATTAACATTGAATATCAAAACTAAATATAACATTAACCCTCGGCAAGATTTTGTGATAAATTTTCGAAGAAAAAATTTAGAATGAGGGGCCCCTGCTAAACGGGGCCCTAGGCTTCAACCTTGTTAGCCTAAAGGGTAAATCCAGCAGTGATTACAAATTTCGATAGTGAGAACCATCGATAACTATCGTAAGTACCATCGATAGTCCTCCACCACTAACTGAGAACCCTCGATTCTCGATCTACTCACAGTTGGTTTTTCGCCAATAGCGCCTGCATCGCTGTAGGACGTAACCTTCACGTAAGGACTGGAGGCGGATATCGGCACGGTAATCATTTTTCCGTCCTTTGATGGATGTTCCCCTCACTCCCATCGATGGCTGGATAATCGAACGCGCGCCCGCGACCTTTGCAGCGACGCCGATTCTCGCGGGGCTTCTCCCTGCCTGCGAGAATTCAGATCTGGCACGTTTTCACGGACACTTCCGGGCGGAGCCGAGGTTTCTTGGAAATCGGCGCGCGCGCGCGTCCCGTCGGCCGGTTCGCCCTCGGCGCGGCAGGACGGCAAAATCCACGCACCTCAATGACGACTTTATAATACTCCTCGCGCCACGCGCTGTATCTGCCAGCTGTCAGCTGTATTTAACGCGCGCTCGCCGGGGAATTTATCGTTCTCGGGTGCACGCTCTTCGACGGTGAACCGTGGCGCTCGAGAGACGCACGTTCTCGCTTCGCCAGCGATATTGCTGGGCGATTTCGTGCAAAGTCACGACGCCTTCGCGCCAGGTCAGAAAATGATTTATTTCTGACCGAACTTGGGACACTAAGCTTCAAGGCTGCCCACAATAGTTGACCCGATTCTTGTGCAACACGCGACTGATATCCCTTCGGACTTAAATGCGAAAAGAGTAACACGGTTTACTATTCGTGTGCTCGTGTCCCAATGATTCACTGGCGGATTATATACCGCCGATTATAATCAGTCACGATCGATTCTTCACCGATTCGACGATCCAATCTCGACAGTCACGCGTAAAGGCTTTCATAACGCAGTAAACGGCGCGGGAACTTATAGTCTCTCGTATGTTTTTTCTGGGCAAACGTGGTGCAAAGAGTATCTTCGCTCGACACTACTTCAAGCTTCTAGTATCTCAGCGTAACTCGAGGTGCTTGACGATTTCGATTTGGTAAATATTGCACTGGTTTGAGGTAATTCTAGTCTATTTGTTACGATCGAAATTCTGAAGTAGACGTTCTGGACGCGGCAGAACGCTCGCGACAACACCTTTACCGACCGACGAGCAAGCATCGACTGATGCGCGTGGAGCGACCCCCGCCACAGGAGACGAATGGGATCCTCTCTCTGGATTGGCTGTCGCGCTTCCAAGTAGCTAATGCCGTTCTGGTCAGACTATTCGCGCGCCAAACTGAAGTGGAAGGGTAGTGCTAAGTAGTATCGAACCGCGCGCGTCTTTTGTCGCCAGACATTCTGTATCGTTATCGATGTATCAGCCTCCTAACGATTATTACCGCTCCATTGTTTACCTATTATTCATATCGCTTTAATTCCTTATCGCTCCCCGTTAATATCGTAGTTATATAGGTCGGGATATTGGAAATTTCATAGCTAATTATCTTCTTTGGCAATACACCAAGTCAGTATCTTAAATCGCAGCTGAATTATTTCGCTGGGTAAATTAAGATAATTTTTTTTATGAGAGGTATGTACTTTTTCTGAAGACTGATTGGGCTTGTTGATATTCTATTTTTAATTGACGCACGATGTTGGTGGATATCTTTAGGAGGATGATTAGGTGTTTGATAAATCTTCGGTAGTATTATACTTGTGCAGTGAGTCATTTCGTTAAATTTACAGTGGCGCGGTACACTTATGAATACATCATACTTCAGACGTTAATTTACATTTTAAAGCCCAATTTTGCTCGACGATAATGGTTACATAAGATGGAATTGATTACAGTAGCTGAAGGCTGTGCATCCGTATTTTCGCAACAGGGAAGCGCTCAAGTGCGAGAGGCATTTAATAATTCATAATGTTTATTTCGTGAATCAATATCGGGGAGTTTGTTGAGCAAATGGATGAAATGAGAAATTATGCGTTAGTCGTTATTGAAACATTCGATTACGTTGGTGAAGGAAGTAACCAAGTAATTGCAGTTTAAAAAACCTCCGATAAATATGGATGAGCTTCGTTTTCACACAATGTGTTGCGTTCGAACTTCTCGCCTCCGATTTCACTCGGAAATATTTGCGCAACTCTTCCTTCTACATTTTCAGCCGCGTTGCCGTTTAACTTCTCAGAAGAAGACAACAACTCTGTCGATGTAACCATGTATCCTTTATGCAAATACAAAATACACCTACCTTCGTTATTATCAATCGCAAATAAAATAATTATCGAGTCATAAAGAAGCAAATAAAGGACAGGTAACGTTGGGAAATTTAAATCTCCGGTTGACGCGCAACGCAACGGGCGTTAAGCTTCCGACTAAACGCGCCCAATATCTCGGTCACGTAGCGCAATAAACAATCGCCGCTGCACGAATGATTATAAACATTCCTGCGAGGCAATTCCGCGAGAACCGATCGCAGCTTTTCATTCCGCGATAACACGGCTCCCAGCACCGTGCGTGACTTCGACAGCTTTCAGTCCTGATTGTTAAGCCAACATTTCGCGGCGTCGCCACTCGAAACAACAATTTGCGAGTCGATCGGTAGCGTCTGGCGTTCTCGGTACTTTATCTGATCAGGCAACGTCCGCCTCGGGAAATCCGATCCGTTTCCGGGAGATTCAATTTTAAACAATACTTGCGCAGCTCTCGCAAAAAGTCGACTATATTGTCGAAATTTATCGCGCCTTGTCCTCCGTAAACACGGAAACTGGCGGTCCGCGAGCGCCGTGCCAAGAAAGTGGAAAATTTGCCCGATCGGGGCGCGAACGAAATTGGTTGGAAATTCGGTGTTCAGCCATCGTTCGACCTTATCGGCGTACTATTAGTCCTCGTTCGTTGAAGTGGCCAGCAGTTTCACCCCGATTAAAACGGACCAAGTGTACACCCTGGTGTAATAAGTTACGTGCGTCTACTGACGTCAATGATGGATTGACTTTTTACGGAGAAATTGAGGATAAACATCGTTACGGGGCAATAGCTTTCCTAGCAATTCTCTAATTCTCTTATAGAGTCTAAAGTTACCACTGCGACGGGTAATTAATTAATTCGATAAGAAAGAAATAAGAAAGAATTTAATTGTAATTTGCAGGACTTCGTTCAGAGTATTACTTAGTGGTGGAGAACTATCGATGGTAGTTGCGATAGTTATCGATGGTTCTCACTATCGAAAACTATAGATGGCTTATTTTCACTATCGAAAACTATAGATGACTTATTTTCACTATCGAAAACTATAGACGGCTTATTTTCACTATCGAAAACTATAGATGGCTTATTTTCACTATCGAAAACTATAGATGGCTTATTTTCACTATCGAAAACTATAGATGGCTTATTTTCACTATCGAAAACTATAGATGGCTTATTTTTGCTCTATCGAAAACTATAGATGGCTTATTTTTGCTCTATCGAAAACTATAGATGGCTTATTTTCACTATCGAAAACTATAGATGGCTTATTTTCACTATCGAAAACTATAGATGGCTTTTTTTTGCTCTATCGAAAACTATAGATGGCTTATTTTCACTATCGAAATCTATAGATGGCTTATTTTCACTATCGAAAACTATAGATGGTTTATTTTCACTATTGAAAACTATAGATGGCTTATTTTCACTATCGAAAACTATAGATGGCTTATTTTCACTATCGAAAACTATAGATGGCTTATTTTCACTATCGAAAACTATAGATGGCTTATTTTTGCTCTATCGAAAACTATAGATGGCTTATTTTTGCTCTATCGAAAACTATAGATGGCTTATTTTCACTATCGAAAACTATAGATGGCTTATTTTCACTATCGAAAACTATAGATGGCTTATTTTTGCTCTATCGAAAACTATAGATGGCTTATTTTTGCTCTATCGAAAACTATAGATGGCCTATTTTCACTATCGAAAACTATAGATGGCTTATTTTCACTATCGAAAACTATAGATGGCTTATTTTTGCTCTATCGAAAACTATAGATGGCTTATTTTCACTATCGAAAACTATAGATGGCTTATTTTCACTATCGAAAACTATAGATGGCTTATTTTCACTATCCAAAACTATATATGGCTTATTTTCACTATCGAAAACTATAGATGGTTTATTTTCACTATTGAAAACTATAGATGGCTTATTTTCACTATCGAAAACTATATATTGCTTATTTTCACTATCGATAGTTATCGGTATTGAAAATCGTAGGTTAGTCAATTGAAAAATAATAACAACTGAAATTCAGAATTCCAAATTTAATTTGTAACATTATTATTGTAATAAATTTCGATAGTGAGAACCATCGATAACTATCGTAAGTACCATCGATAGTTCTCCACCACTACTGGACAACTTTCATTTCGCAGCGCTATCGAAAGGCTATAATTCGAATCAGACGTGCACGTCTAATCCCCGAAGGACCGTGAAATTGGCAAAAACACAGGCCTACTAGTCGGTAAACAGTTATTTAGTATTTATAGACGCGTTTATACGGTGGAGTTTGCTCTACACGCTATTTCGGGTAACTTTATATTTTATTGACGCATTGATGTGGGAGGTGCGCGTTCAGCGTTTCGAGCAACGATTCTCGCGAGCTGGATATAGATCATAATGCGATTTCGTGAGTTTACGACGGGTCCAAAAGCGAAACTGGATCAAGCAGTTATCAATTTCTAGTCACCCACGCCCGAAGGTTGCGATTCTTTTACAGCGACCGATGCAACTACCTCCGAAGCTCGAATGGGGAAAGCGTTTCGGCATTAGAACCCGTCCGTGGACACCGCGGAACGACAGGCGAAATTTTCGCGGAGCGCTGGCCGCTTTCGAACTCGGTTGCGCAACCTGCGCGCCTTTCGTACAACCTCTGTTTACCCCGCAGTTCCGTTTCGGTTTCGAGGCTGGAGAGCCGCGGTGAAACTTCGAAAGGAGCCGGTAACTGTTTCTGTTTGGACAATGGGGGGCAGCCGTGTTGCGCAAACGAAAATGCAATCGCGACAGAGGGACACTTTCGAAGAGAAATATTTTTCCTACGATGCGCCGGCGAATGGAACAAATTGTTTGCGCGATTATGGTGTTTCGATTGAGGACCTTGTAGCAACGGGGTGCAGCTCCATCTTTACCAAGTTTGAGTAAATTAGAAGAAAATTTGTATACAATTATTAATTTGATTTAATATAATAAAAAAAGGGAACAGATTTATACAATAAGTAGTAGTTAGTGAGTTGATAAGTTTCTATTTTAATTTTTGGGGGAAAAATATTCTATAATAAAAATATTCAAATTTGAATAATGAAAATATTAATATTTGAATAGCAAAAATATTAATATTTGAATAGTAAAAAAATTAATGTTTGGATAGTAAAAAATTAATATTTGAATAATAAAAATATTAATATTTGGATAGTAAAAATATTAATATTTGGATAGTAAAAATATTAATATTTGGATAGTAAAAATATTAATATTTGGATAGTAAAAATATTAATATTTGGATAGTAAAAATATTAATATTTGGATAGTAAAAATATTAATATTCCTATAATAAAAATATGAATATTCCTATAATAAAAATATGAATATTTGAATAATAAAAATATGAATATTCCAATAATAAAAATATGAATATTCCTATAATAAAAATATTAATATTCCTATAATAAAAATATTAATATTTCAATAATAAAATATGAATGTTAATATTTCAATAATAAAATATGAATGTTAATATTTCAATAATAAAAATATTAATATTAATACATATTTCTATTTTTATTTCTGTGCAATATCAGATTTGTATCAAACGTTCACCAAACGATGTATTTTTTTTACATATAGGTATTACACATCATAACACCAAAATTGTCAAAAATGGAGCTTCACCGTAGGTAATTATGCGACCGAGGGATCGGTCTGCCTACGAACCGCTATTTTACGGAATGTTTTCGCGATCCGGCCCGCTCGCGTTGTTAGTATGTTAAGTAGGCTTGAGGATTTAGTGGAGCTGTTAGTCTGGAAACCGGAACTTCCAAGGAGTGGGTCAAAGAAGTTCTCTGCGGTCGGATTGGGTCTGAACCAGCGTTGCACTCTAGTTCGCGAATATTTAGCCTTTTAGGGGTTCTTTGGGTAGAAGGGTGAAGCTTAGAAACTTAATAAGTTCGATTAGGATAACACAAGGCTTTGATGCTGTCGGAGCCGCAAAACCTACAATGCTTCCACGATGAAGAATTTTTTGAATTTTTTACTAAGATACATGCACCCCAACCTAACCTCTGACATACTCAAGCAACCCTCCGCTAATTCGGATCGCAGAGGAAAGAAAATGTAGCCCGTGATCCAACCAGGGAGAGACTAATGATTTTATCAACTTGTTCGTACGCGATCGATCGTAACTGACGTTTAACGAGCGGCCCATTGACCGTGAAAAACATCTCCGAGGCTTCGATACGAGAGGAGGCTTCCAAGGCCTCCGATGCAGTTGCAAGTGCATCGGTACGTGCGATAATTACCGTCGCGATTATCCGGGATGAAGATCACACGTACGAACACTCGCAGCGCGATCGATGATGCAACCTGTGTAGGGACTAGTTTCCAACGGCCAAACTGATACCGCCCATTAACACCCGGCACGATTATGAATCGTCGAAATCAGATTGCACTCGGAGCTACCCGGAATCAATCTCTGGAAACACAGCAGGGGTTCCAAAAAAAACAGGGAACGTCACAAAACAGGGTTATCGAGGAAATTAAGTTTTAATGCTTTAGTCGATTAGTGGAGAAACAAAATTCAATTTTCTTATACCTATAATTTTCTTCTTAAATAATTTCTTATTTTACATTGCCGACACATAATAGCTTGCGTTTAGGTAAAGTGTGGAGGCATTCCGAATTTTATTCCAGTGCAGAAAGGACATTTATTCTTTTTAACTAGTGTAGAATTATAGATAAAAAATTTTAAACGTTAACTTACGAGGATATTTGAACATTATAACCCTTTCTGATTCGACAGTTGTTTAGTTCCACCAATAAAATATGGTATAAATCGCAAAATACGCAAAATAGAAATTCCCGCTTTCCCTCTACCATTCACTTGAAATCCACGTACTCCAAAGATCCCCAGATAAACATCAGAAATTAATTTTACAGTTTAGTAACTTGCACTGTAATTGGTTTCCCTCGCAAGCCTGCGACTTTTTCCATGGGATCTATGGGGCCAAAGAAAATTGTCTGCGAATGGGTACAAGTTACAAATCAAGTTACGAGCCTCTGCTATAAAGCCGAACACGATCAATGGACAGTAAACGAGAGGAGAGAAACGTAATTCCAGTCGGTACGCTAGGATTGTGCAAGGTTCAACGGTAGGGTACATAGTTTAGTTTCTACAGCCGCGGTGACGTAGCTGTTCTACCATAGAACGCAACAAATGCATTCGGGCACGTGCCAATGAACCATGAAAAAGAGGTCCTTTCGTTTCGTTGCGGTAATTGCGTCGTTTGGGCGTGGATGTAAAGGCCAACGAAACCGGATTATCTTCTTTTGTCTGGTCCCCCCCGGGGGGCACGGAATAACGCGAGATCGATGGGAGGAGCCTGATTAAACTGCTACTCGCGAATCTTCGATATCGAAAATCTGAATTGTGTGGAATGTCAAGGACACCGTTCAAGCCGGAGGATAATCTCGACGATCTCAACAATCTATTCTGCTCCAACAAGGCACGGGCACTTAAATAATGCAATCACTTGGGTCGACTGATAAGGGTCATAGATAAAGAACAAAGAAAACCTCTCGCTGTTTCACATCCACTCTGACGAGAATGTCGTCTGAACTCTGTAGACATTTCAGAATCGTTCAACCGTGCTGCTATTGCACCCTTTAACGTTAATGCTAGGAGCCTTTTCGCACGAGCCATTTACCTGGTAACTGTTATTTTGGATAAATTCGTGCATTCTCCGTTTCGTTTTAAGCTGGGTTTACATTATTCCAGTCGCTGGATCCAGTGAGTGGTTCGACTGGAAATCAGGCGATGTCTTGATTATTTCAGTCGTTTCTGAACCGTTGAAAGTGGTAGGGTAAAGGACCCAATTACTGACACCTGACCAATTACTGTCACCTTAAGCTATTTTACTTAAAATAACAAATAAATAAACGTTATAAAGTCATACACAAAAATAATTATGTAGTTCAACCTATAATCTATGCTATAAATTATATACTATAGTTTATTTATTCGTTATTTTAAGTAAAATAGCTTAAGGTGACAGTAATTGGTTAGGTGTCAATAATTAGGTCCTTTACCCTAGAGTGTAATAATAATAGATTCACGCAAACGAAGGATAAAAAAAACATAAAAGTAGCATCGAAAAGTAGACTTTCGATCCAGTCGAAATCTGTTGGAATGACAACACTGTACTGGAATCAACACACTGTTTACATTATTCCAGTTCTAATCCAGTGCTGTACTGGATTAATGTTAACCCAGCTTTATAAAGCAGTACTCCGAACAGTGGATATTTGGAAAACTAGCTTTAGTACTCGGCTTCGCTTGAAATTTAGATTTTGAGTTTATAAAAATTTTTTTTTAGTTTATTCTTTGTGAAAATTCATCTGGACTAAGTAGACACGCATAATTAGCTGAGCCACATTTCGCGATCTCTCCAGAGTTTATCGGTCGAAAGTTTTTAGGCGACATACAATCACACAAATATATTGGGAAACCAAGTGGAGGCGTGGCTTAGATCCCAGCGTTGCGGTGGTAAGTTGGCGAACTATTGCGAGTAGGCCCGGATCCCACCAAACATTCCGAATACGTATTTATTAATCGAAGAAGTACAAATTTAGTGTTGAAAAAAATTTAAAAATACTCGTTTTTCACAAAATATCTATATAAACTCTGATAATCGTATGAACTTCGACCTACTCACAGTAGTTTAATTTTCTGCCACTAGTTGGCGTATCGAAATTCTTGGTTTTCCAATGGAAACTTTCTGCTTTATATATTAAAATACTGTAGCGTCTCGTGTGGCAGAGCCCTTAGCGTCCCGACGACACCTGCTATCGTTAATTATTGTTCCGGCAGGCAAACGACATAATTAAATCCGCGAGACACACAGATACTGCAATAGGATCACAGTTTCCTTACATAATGGTATTATAAAAATTTTTATGTAATGTACGATCGTTCGTGCTCCAAGGATTTTACTCGAGCGATGAGAATACCGTGAGACCCCCATGCAAATGCGACAAGTCGGCGGTAATCATCCCATTAGATTACACGACACTGAGCACGGAATAAAGGGGAACCCCGTCGTATTTTCTTATTCAGCGTAACCGGGTCCCGTCCCTTGTACGTTAATTAACCCCCTTCCGCGAAGTTTCTCCAATGCGCGCGCGCGCGCGCGCGTCCTACACGGTGCTTCCTTTTTTTCGCACCGAAGCGTAACGAAGAATTCACGTTTCTCACAGTGCGCCGGCTCGTAATTCTTCGTTTAGCTTCTCGGCGTGTATCACCGCGGATGAAAACATCAGAATCACGGAAAGAGAAAAGAGGAGAGCGAGCCGAGTGAGGTAACGCGCGTATATAAATCCGTAACGAAAGACACCCAGTCGCCGCGAGTATCTATCGGTCATGATTTAACGACCGTGCAAAAAGAAAAACTCGACGAAGAAGTGCGACTGGAAAAAAACAGATTTCAATTGCTAAAGCGATCGATACGCGCATAAGCTCGTAGTCAGGCGTTACATTTTCCTATTTCTTGCATTCGTTCTCATCAATAATGCCCAGTAATCAGTACCTTCGTCAGCGTAACCCCCTCGCATTTTCTCTGTGCACGACAGGGAAAAAGATCTGTTGAATTATTGATAAGAACAATTAGTATTAAAGAGATATCTGCCTGTCATTAGGCGCACTATAAATACCACTTCTTAAGAGAACTGCAGAAGCAATAATCGCGAGAGAAAATCAGACTCAGGGCTATGTGCCGAGGAGCGCGGTATGGAAATGCGAATTCAAGTTGTCCTCGTTATGAGGGGGCAGCGGGGGATTAACCGAATTTAACGGAACGCTGGTAAGAAGCCCGATGAATGGTAAACACGGCTGGACGGGCTGCGGCGACCGAGCCACTTTTTCTCTCCTCGTACGGGCTCGTCCACGTTTTAAGATACGCGACGAGTGCACGCCGTTAGAAGACGGTGCTCGACGGTACTTGGTCGGCTTCGAACGAGGACGCGGCGAAAGAAGAGGGTTAATAACGCGGGGACAGAGGCATTCCTGCCGCAGCGTAACCGCGATAATCAGACGGGGCTGGAATACGATGGAACAGGTTCAAAGAACCGCGGACTATGCTGCCGAGAGTTGGGCGAAAGAGTATCGATGGATTGTGAGGTGTCGTTGGAGGATGCATCATCGTGGCTCGACTAGTAATTTATTCTATGTAGTTTAGAAAGAGAATATACGCGGTTAGGGAGTCTGTGGTTTACCGTAGAAGCATGCGAGGAGAATGAAAATTGTGGTGCCTCGAATATCAAAGGAAATCGAATTAGAAGCGCAGAGGTCCCGAGAACGTAACGACGGACACGTAATCGGTAATTCTAACCGCCTCCTCCTCTTATTAGCGGAGCTACTGTAGCATGCGACAAGGGCCAAGAGTCAACTGTGCAATTGACTGCGCGGACGTATGTTTCCGAGAAGTGTCCTTCGCGTTATGGAACAAATGTCAGCCGACGTTTCAGATTAAAACGAAGAGCACCGTTCGATTTGCGCTCGCTTCCTGAATCTTTACCAATCTGCCGTACGGTTTATTAGTCGCGTGATCTTCGGATCGTAGACGGTGCAATCGTTACGTGCATGCGAGTTTATACGCTCAAGTGGCCGCGCACGTTCTCGTAACGTCGCCGCTCTCCACGTTTCCACGGTTCAGGTCACTGTCAAAGTTCAACGGCAAGAGACACGGGCGCACGTACATCCCCTCCACTTCGCTCGTCACTCGTGCGACACCTCTGCGGAAAAATAAGGCAGTTCCGAACGCGTCCGTACGCGTGAAATCGATCGGCTGCGTTTCACGGGATTGTTCCGCGGTTTACGCGACGTCCGTCGATCAGCCTTTCGGCAACGAGAGACACGCATCCCCGCCGAAAATAGAATCGCGTACGTGCATAGGCGAGTGCATCGTGCCCGTTACATAATCGCTGTGCACGTGCACAGCGAATGTCGGTACGAGGGAAACCTCGTCGCTCGGAATAATGGCGATAGCGTGTGAAGCGTTTTTGGCAAGTTCGGGATCCCGCTGAGAAATCGTTTCTTAGAACATTGGGGATATTGACAACGGGAGGCACGGACGAGTCATCGCTAGGATTAAACGTGTATCAGGAATTTCTTGTTCCACGAGAAACGGCGACGAGGAATGACAAAGGGGGTCGCGTCGCGCTCCCGTGCCTCCGCGTGGCGGCCAAAAAATGCAATTCCTGCCCTCTCGAGTGTGAACGTTGAACTGCGCCCAGAAGTGCGGTTGATAAATGCACTGTCGGGGGACGAATCCTTTGATTCCCAATTTTTTTCACGCGCACTTATGTAAGCTAGCAAGAGACTCCTAATTCCAGGATTCTTACGTGAAAGTGAATTAGCACGCGTGGTTACAATTTTCCAAAGTGGAATAAATATACTGTTTCGAAGGAAAAATCATCTACTATCTGTTAACTGTCAAGTCTCTTCAAACGTCAGTCGGCTTGACGTCGTAATGAATTCCGCAACATTTTCGTCCGCCTCCAGGGAATTAATACCGGCGTAGTTTCACGTCACTTTTATTAAATATTTTTTTTCTAAAGAGCCCACGAGCACGCTGACTCGAGCAATTTATCGTCGCCCTGTGTACCACCAGCCGGCGAGCAACTTACGGCGATTAAAATATGTCGCGCGAAATTACATGCTCCTACGTGCTTGCTCGTCGCCGCTCCTCCGCTCGTAGGAGCCTCACCCACTGCAAAATATTCTCATCTCGTCGCGTTTATGGCCGACCCCTTTCGCGATAAAGCAGCTCGTTTGTTACGTTTTGGCGGGGGGTAATATTTCTCGATCTACCGATAATCGAATACCTAGGATCACCGAAGAAATATGTCCTCGTCGATAAATGGGTAGGTGCAATGGACCGTGAGACATTCTACGCAAACTTCGAAGGAGATACATAAAGTAACATTGTAATTTAAGGGTCGGTCCATTTTTTATAGGCAGATTTGCGTAGGTAATTTTGTGTGTCGTGAAACAGCGAGTTTATCGCGAGAGAAAATGTTGAATAGTGGGAATTTATAGACTGACGAGTAAACAGAAGATGGAATTCTAGGGAACCGTTAGAAGGGTCCACAGAATGCGGAAAGGAGCGAGGGAATATCTCCGAGGAATTTCAATGTCGCGTAATCGCTCGGCGCGATGGTTTGTTACCGATCAACGGCGCTACGCGTTAAATACAATAAACACGGCAGAGTCTCGATAACTTTGCTCAACGGACAATCAACATGGCGTTCCAATTTCGTCACGGAATTGAATTTCACCGCTGTATCGACGCGTATTGATCTGTGTCGGGCTATTGGACAGCGTCCATCGATCTTTAGATTTACTTACAACTGTACATGTTAATACAGTGGTTCTCAACCCGGTTCCCCCTCTCCCCGTCTTCACCGAAAAATGTAAAAAATTAACGACGTTGATTTCGAAACAGAATTTTTTCACGAATAATTTTCCCAATATTCTCTGGTCAGAGAAACGTTTAAAAATTCTGGAAAATTTAGCTGGATAACCTTGCAGAATATTCTGGAATTAAGTTTGAAATTGGAGATCAGATATCGGGATGAGTTTTTATAAAAACTGATCCCCGATTAATTCTATCCAGATTCCGCGGAACGCGACACGAGGCTTATACGCAAATCCGCGAAGCTTAGCAAGAAATTCATGGTCAGCCAGGAGTGTCCCACTTTCCAGCAATGTTCGACGCACATGACAACGTCTTATCTGACCGGCGTGTGGGCGTACGGGCATAACAGTGGACATTCCTGGTAAGTGCAGCGACGCTGAGCGCTACTTTGCCGAGCAGAGATGCAAATTCGAGTGTGTCGCGCTTAACCTCGAGGAGATACTAAAAAGAGTGATGTAAAATTGGATGAAGTGTGGGTACCGGTGACAAGCCCACTTAGCTGTTCACTGGAAATTCCACCGTCGAGGCAAGAAACTTTGACAATTATAATTTCCAAGCGACTACTTTGCAATCGTCGATAAGATAATATGGAAATTAGAAGCTCTTTTTTAATACAGAAAAATCCTGGAGAAGCCTCTTCTTCCGCCGGGGAATTAGCCACGAAATATGTAGATGGCCCGACTAGTCGCCATCTTTCGGGTTCCTCCGCTATTACGGAGAAACGGTGCCCGCTGTCTGTGTCAATACATTTGGCTAACACGGGTGACGCTTTGTTTAGTGGGCGCGAGCAAACACGTCCAGGACTAACTGCCGTAAAGCGTTTCACTTTTAAAATCGTGCCTGATAGATCGATCTCTTATCTGGCACGGTGTAGGCGTACGAACACGATACTAAAAATTCCCGGTACGGGTCATTGTGTGTACAAGGTGTTATTTGACTAAACAGCGGCGCGGTAATGCGCGCGAATATTAGTTTAGACGAGTATTAAGTGGCTCCTCGGCTGTATTTCATTTATGCATTATAGAGCAGCGGAGTTGGAGACCGTAATGAATAATAATTCGAAACTAAGAAATCTCCGTCGACGACGAAGAAGAATTTCTGTACTCTATAATCTGCATAAGTGGTTTCAGAGGGACAAGTATAATGCAGACTTCGGATGATTCGTCTGGAGGAATAAATAATAAGACATGCAAAGACGAAGCCTGCCAAGTCACTCTAAATATCATGTACAGATCAATTGGGATTCAATATGATTGTATATCTGTGTCCTATATATTATCTGCGATATCTATGACTAACCGTGTCTCTGGTCGCAACGAAATTTTTATCACGTCAATTGTCTCGGTGATCTTCAGTCGCGAGTCACGTCAATGCTTACCCCAGATACTTTTTTTTGCGACACAGTTTTTCCCCGAGGATCGCCGGCGAATGCTGTTCCTGGCGAACTTTCACGCAAATCCTGGAGGCACTTAACACAAGTGACGCAAACACACGGTCACAAGATCGCGACCCGATAACTCCGCGAGATCCGCGAATGCCTCCGGTGCCATTCGTAAGACAGGAGCTAATGGTTGCGAGAGACGATACCCGTAACGATCGTTAAGGACAAACTTAATAATAGTAGCCGGATATTTACTATAGATCGCGAGTCGTCCAATTGGCCGGTCGTGGACGAATTCATGACTCGCGGCCACTTTGTGAATATATCACCCCGTCGATCCAAATCCGTCGTCGAACGCACGCTGTGTGTTTTTGTCTTATAATAATTCGTCGTCTGCGAGACCGGGAAGATACAAACGAAACGCACTGCGAGAGAATGCAACCACGCATAGAACAATATTAAGTAGGTGTATACACAATCTCGTTTGTATAAACAGAGACCTCTCTTCTTATCGTGGATCTTTTCATCGGTAATTAGCTTTACGTTTATCTTAAAGATAATATCAGTTGTTCTGAATTTGCCCAATTAGTGTAACGATTTAAAAATGGTATTCAACACACACCACCTTATTATGGGGATACTTTTATTGTTAATAGATAAAGATGGGAAAGAGAAAAAGATTACGGCCTACGTGAGGATTTGAACAGGAGTCCTTGGAATTACGAGTCGAGCACGCTAACCACTGACCCAAACAACAATCCTATGACTACTTTCATTTTTCAGGAATGTCCTTGTTTGTGAAACGATGAATCTTCTATGAAAATGATTTTTTAAAGCTACAATGCTACAATAGTTATGTAATTGTACATCGATATGGGTTAAAGCTGCTTTTCGCCTGTGTGAATTCATTTTCGAAAATGTATATGATTTCCATATTATACTAGATAACGAAGCGAAACGAGAGATATGGAATACGTTATCCTACATTTCCATCGGTGTTGAAATTACGCAAATTTAACGACTGCATTTGAAAATTTATGACGCTTCGTTTTTTAGTCAACAATTCTTTAATGCTAGTTCGAAGTATGGTGAAGCTAGTTAATAACAATATGCTTGTATAGTTTATCCCTATATGTCAGACTAGATTCGAGGATTTAGATTTCGCGAGTGAAAATGTCATTTCTTTAATTGACCACACGCGTGAAAACAAAAATAGGTATTTTCGAGTGGAGAATTTCGATGACTCAGTAAAACATTGTGACTAATTTCGTTTGTTCTCACAATTCGGTTCTAGAAAGGAGGTTAAGAAGGTCAATGTTTTTAGCTGAAAAATCCTTTAGTTATTGCTTGATCATAAGGCAACCTTAATTGTATGTCGACTGTCAATAATACCTATTGGGTGCATTAATGTTGAAACAACTGTTTATCGAAAGACTCAGAGTTTCCACGACAAACGACTGAACATAAACAACGGCGAAGGGGATAAGGAAACGATCAGGAATATGTACGTGGAAGACCATCACAGCGCAGGATTACGTACATCGCAATCGCTAATGTTGGGGTTCCGCTTTTTGTTTACATAACAGTGTGATGTTATGCCGACTGTACAAAATACACTTCTTCAAAACATGCTTTAACAAAACCTCTAACTATATACATATCCCTGAACAACTTATTATATACTTCGTATAATATTTACAACGTACAGTTACTGGCATTCGACTTTAGAACTCACTGACCAGGACCCTTCTACCCAACACAATGACATAACCGAAAGGAATCACGATGATTTTCAATTACGGTAAACCCCGACATAAACCTAACCTAAATTTCAATTCGCTACGATATCGGGGAATTCGCTTACCTTCTCACGATTTGGCGCCAGGATAATTCACCTTCTTCCGTCCTGGGATCCGCCTGTCCAGAGTTCGCCCAAAATGTCCTCGCATCTAACGTTCACCGATCCATTCCTTGCTCGACATCCTCGCTCTGGTCCCTCGTACGCTGGAACGGTCCACAAACACGCGGTAATTCGTTCCTGCCGAATTGCGCGTCCGCGATCGAGCCGAATTCGAACCAACACACATCACAAACCCAAACCGCTCAAAGCGCTCTAAACAACGTTCACCGATCGGCAGCGGTTTCACGAATGCGAGACTCGCTTTTGTTTGCCCTCTCCAACTGCTGTCAGCAGGTGGCGCGTGAAGAGGTGGGGGGTCGCTCGGAATAGACGAGCTTCGCAACAGGCCCGACATCTAACGTAGATTTTTATTATACAGTTTACAGGCTCGTGAACGTTTTTACTGGGGATGGGTTATTCGAAGCGTCGAAACCTCCGGAAACCTCGAAAACCCTCGAAAGCCAAGAAAGTTTCGGGTTTCGAGAACTTTTTGGCGACTTAAAAAGAATGTACCATCTGAGTGTCAGTCCTTATGTTACCGGCACAGTCATAATCGTGGGAATACTCTAGGTAAGTAGATTTGAAGGTGGCTCTAAAGTCACAGAACTTGCTGTTTTCAATTGTTTTTAAAAGGTATCGGGAATGTTGTCGTGGCCACATAAAGGTAAGCGATGAAGCGTCACATTGTCGCCTCTTCGTTGCTCAGGACTGCCGTGATGTCGCTCAATTGTTGTATACATAGCCTAAATTCAGACAAATCTATACGTTTAATTTATTTTGTGGGCACTGGACACTTGTGGATAGTAGTCACCCCGGAACACTCTCGGATAGTATTTATGGGACACCGTGCGATTTTGATTTCAAAGATTGAGCGTAAGTGTGAAAATTTCCCTCGTTCGCGTCGAACCGGGAAAAAGTGTTTTGACGTTTTTTTTTTGGAAACGCAAGAATAAGGCACACACAGCTGCTTTCCCCCCAAAATTCACTTCCATCTTCAACCGTAACTGGCCACGTTTGGACAGCACATTTTGTGAACTACATTATGATAATTGTATTATAGCAGCTTAATATGTTTTTCACCTTTCAGTGTATTTCTATCGGAATTATTTTTTTCAACAAAAAAAAAAGATAAGTTTTCAGTCATATTTATATTTAACATCGTACGTCAGTCAGCTGCAGTGGCTTTCGGTAAAGCGAATTGCATCATGGAAAAAAAATTCAACTTTGAAAACGCTTTGGAAATGAATAATTTTTAAGTTTTTATCCTACTGAGAAGTTAGAAAGTGAAATTAAAAAATAATTGACTGAAATTAGAGAATAATTAAAAAAAAAAAGTAGAACCGCCGCATTGGGATTTGAACACCCGACGTCCTTATTGCAACTCATACGTTCGGATTTCGGTAAGTTTCGGCAATCTGAATTGTTGGCGAAAAGACCCGAACAGGTAACGCATACGAACGGGAGTAGGGAACATTGAGCTCTATACTAACTGGAGAGAGAACAGAGCAATGGCGGCCGATCAGACAAGGTACACAAATTAGTGGGTAGAGCTGCCTCTGTCCCGCGCGGCGTCTTTACCGGTCTATACAGTCTATACCCCCACCACACGCAAATTTACTACAGGATAGTAGAGATATAGAGAGGGATAGTAGGAAGAAGAAGGATGCATGGACACACTATTTTCCCCTCTCTCTCTGATCGCTGTCGCCTCTACTTCTTCCAACTGCTGTTCACACTCCAGTTAGTATAGAGCTCAATGGTAGGGAATATGTATGCTTGTGTGCAGTGCGATCGGTGCAAAGTGGGGACGACGGTAGCTCATAGTGGGGATAAGCATCCCACGTTCCACGATTCTGGCATCACCGTTGTTACTGGTTTTGGACATTTCTGTGTCCATAATAGTCCATGCAGGTCCACGACAGGACCATAAACAGATCCAATTTTTTCAACGCTTTTTCGAGCGATAAATAAACAATTTTGCTGTTAAAAATTGTTGCATGAGAACCTGTATTTAATTCTCCCTAGAATAGGTACATATATACGATCATATTAAAACAAATTTCTATATTCTTGCATATAACCTCCCATTCAGTGACTTGTACTGTAGCATATAATATTGGTTATTCTCTTGTTTACAGTTAATTTGCCATTCTACCTTTATTCGTGATTAGAACAAATGAAAAATACTCCTTCGCTGATACTCGGGTTTCCTAATTAATTATGAATTTTCTGCAAATACTTTGTACACTTTTACGGTTGAACTAAAGTGTATCCCCCTCCAACAATTCCCCCACCCCTGCATTCCCGCCCGACGCAAATAAGTAAACAAAATAATCAATCCAAGTATTTGATATAATTGAAGCCGAAGAATTATCAAAGAAAATTCAATAATCCTTGAATATTCCTTTATCTAATTACAAAGAGGCATGGCAATAATTTAAACAACATTCCGCCCTCTAATAGGGAATTCGTGGAAAGGTTGGCCCGCCTCTCGAGGCAGCGTTCGAATTCCCTAGCGCTGGTCAGGGCGTTAAAGCGTTGGCAAGAGTGCGCGTGGGCAAATCTATCGTGATGACAATTTTAAGTGGTGACAGCCGCGTATGTGCCTGCTCGTTGCCCTCGTAGTAGCGTTGCTTCCGACTCCGCTGATGGGAAACTGAATATTTCTGAATCGGCGCGCGATTCGTTTGTGCAGCATATGGGATATTAATCGCGGCGAAGGTACGTGTTTCACTTCATTTCTCCCGCACCACAGGAACAGATGGCCATCCGCCGTGCGCTCGCTCGCCTGACAGTTTGTTAACGCGACAAGTGCCAACTCTGACAGTTTTCTTTTTCTCGCCAGTCGTATTGTTAGGCACCTGTTACCGAACACTCGCTCTTCGCGCTCACTGTAGCCGATCTCCGACGTATTGTCGTCGGTTTCTGTCCCCATCCACGTGAACAGCGATTTACTATTAACGATTTACATACGTAGCGAGCATTAACGATTGTCAGCTTGAAAATATATATTCAGTCTCGTGTGGATTCCAATTTGGATGATGCATTGATCAGCTTTATCAGGATTGTGTTGGAGTGCTTTGAGAGTGGAACTGTTAGTCGACGGAGAAAATATCTTTGCGGATGAATTGTACTCCTTTCCATCATTTGGGACAGAGATATCAAATTTAATTGATTGAAGTAGCGAATGAATGTCTCTTTTATGTCGTATTAGGTTTTGTTCGTTTTAATATTGAGAGTTTGGAGGCTCGAGTATTGCATATTCTGTAATGCTGTTCTAGCGGTTTTGGTACCATGATTCTTTTCAATTGTAGCTAAAGAAGTAGAAAGAATAATGTATTATGAATCCCAAGCAGAAACCTCAAATTCACTTCCCAATAATAGAGAACAATTTGCCTCTAATATTAAACTAAGGTCCCTGCGTAACACATTTCCCATAAAACCTCTTCCACTCTTCTAGCCAACAGTTACATAAAATTACAAAACTAAAGTAACAGCTTATACGTAAAAGTTCTCCAGCAAGAGACAGAAATGAAGAAAGCACCTTAAATTTATCAAACAACAAATGCAGCTGCGTAGAAGGAAAACTGTTGAGTCTTAACCAACCAAACGAACTTTGTGGGAAAGCCACTGTTTCCCACGTACTCGACCCAGATCAGTGCGGAAATCATATCTACTAAAATATAAATACAGATTTGGTACTGGGATGCACCACAGTTTAAAATGCAGGCTGCATAAAAAGCTGCCGGGCTTATATTTCTAGGTTCGTGTAGCTGAATAGCGAAAGATCCGTGCACGGTGCGTTCCCCTCGAAACTCGGTTGCGGAAATCGCGCGAAACGTGTTTCGGAATCATCGCATTCCGCGGCACGGGTGCACAACCTCGCCTGTCTTTCATTTCGATCGCTTTGTTCCGCGCACGCATTTGGACGATTGCTTTCCACCTAGCAGCGCCGACAGCAGCGCGTGGCTTGTGCAACCGTAACGGTAAAGTAATCCGTCGTTCGTCGCGTTACGGGGAACAATTAGAAATACATATTCCGACGTGTGTGCGTTCACACAGACACGTAAAACCTACGTACAGGTTCGCGAGGCCCCAGAAGCCTGCTAACGAATTTGTTTCGGCGAACAGGCGGTTGGTGAAAGGTCCGCGATTCACGCGGCCGCTATTTTCCATCGTAAAGCCGCGTTACGCGTTTTCTGTAATTTCCTGTATACTCAGCCTTCGCGCAATACACTTATAAACGCGCGCTGTTCGCGCAATTAAAGTGGCGGGCGCGATACTACTTTGCGTAATTAAAGTTGGTATCTTTTTTAAGTAATACTAGAATTTTTGAAACTGTCCAACGGCCATTCCACTTTATGCGATAGACGCTCCACGGAATTAATGCTTAATTACTAAATTAATTAATTACTAAATTATAAATCAGATGCGAGATAACTTGGAATTTAATTTCGATTGTTCTTTCGTTAGATCGATTGCCGTGCGACATTTTTTACCAGCTTCGGGCATTGCGGAAGGGAATGATACGGTTCCGTGGCACGTCGAGTAGTCCTTTTTATTTACTTGTTACGAAAGAGAGAGGTCGGTGCGCATGTGGAGCATCCTGGCCTGCGCGGGCTCCATCGACCCCCAAACCATTTCGTACTTTCCAGTACGTGTTTGGCGATCCTACTGTGCCAGTTAATCGAAAAAGGGAACGATAAAATCGCCGTCGATCGGCCAATTAACCGGTGCCCCTCGTCGGGCAGTCGCGCTGCCTAGGCTCTCGAGAATCGATGGTTCGCCTCTGTGATGTTACCGTGATTCCCCTGATTAGGTGATCTTTTTAACTCGCCCTCGGTCATGGCACTCGATCGTGAACTTATCAATTGTTCTTGAAACTAGAAGAACTCGGAAATGATACATCATTATAAAACTAACATTCTTAAAAGCCTTATACCACACGCGACTCGATAATATCTAAGAGCATCGTTCAAGACGGACGTGTACAATCAGCTGGATAATCGGGAGGATCTCATCCGGTTCCCATGCCAGTTGCTTAAAACCGAGAATCACTCGAAGCTGTGGGAAATACCGTACATCGCTTCGAACTTGAAACGCTGATTTTTCTTTCAGCTCCCTTCGAATAGAAGACAAGGCCGCGTTCTACATCCAACCTACCATTTCTTTCATTTCAAGAGCCCCGAGCAGATAATTTTCCTGGGAACTAAGTTATGCCTTGTTGGAAGAGTAACGAACTCTAACGTTCAGACGGATTAGTCACCGCAAGAAGATAAGAGAATATCTATAAAAAGAATCGCTTTCAACTCTCTCGGTGCTAAGCCTCGATCGCTGAACGCGTTCCGCGTGCGGGAATCATTAACTGCCTATTGCTAACCGTTGTTAGTGGACGCCCATAGGCGTTCTCCGCGCGGACCACGACGACCCTTTCGATCTTCGCAGCATCCGATGGGTTAAAAGTGGGGCGCGTCTTAAACGCGAAGTGACGGTATTGATCAGAAAGAAAGATAGACACTTCCCGATGGGAAATCCATATTACTCTTATCTCCTGTATTATCTCTCGGCCGCGTGAACACGCGACCCTTTTAAATGTCAGATGTCCGTGCGATTCGAAGGAACGTGGGAGAAAAGTGTGCATACGAATTGCGAAATAATCGTTTCGAGCTTCGCGAGCAACGTTTCCGATCGTGGTTCTACGTGATTTCTTTTTTTTTTTTGCTGCGCCCTCGCGCGCAGATGCGCCATACGCACTTTAAATTCCACGGTTTATTCGGGCCACGTACCGAGAAATATAAATTATCATGTGGCATATTGCCGCGAGTGTTTCGCGCTCGCCCACCATTCGCTAATTCATTCGCACGCGCTAATTGCTCGGCTTTCTTCGCGAGCATTTGTCGCTGCTTTATCTGCCGAACGCCTATGGCTGCTCGAAACCGATTTGGCATAAAAGTTCGTGCACGATAAAAAGGAATTCTGCAGTTTTACGAAGAACCTCGGAAATAAAACGGCGCGCGCATTGTTTCGCCTCGGTTTTAAGAAGAGAAACTCGGGCGTCGGTTAATTGGAGAAACTTTAATTTAAGTTAAAGAAAAATTGCGAGTTATTAGCGCCTAACGCTCCACTGCGAACATTTATAAAGGTCTCGAATTTTTCAAACCTTCAACCGCGGTATTCTCCTTCCAAATTGGAAAGAATTTTTCTTACATTTTTAATGGAAGATATAGGTATTCCTTCCGCAACGAGGAAATTAATAAATTTTGTAAGATTTTTTAAGAAGGCCGTTGCTAGTCTTCTGTAATTATTTTACAAAAATTAATTACCGTGTTTGGAAAGATATAAATATTCTCGTTATTCAAGACGCATTTCTACTTGGAAGTTAAATAAAATAGTTTCGATGAATATGGTCGGGAAATTGCGAGCCGCGACGAGCGGTCCGCGGAAAATCGAAAGTAATCGGCTCGAAGAGACTAAGGGGGGCGTTCTAGCCGAGGCGGACGGGCTTTTCGATGGAAAGTCCCGTATGCGAGGAACGAAAAATTTCTCGATGGTTGTTCGCGGTTTGCCGGCACCAGCGGCGGCGCGATGGACACGAAATAAAACGTCGAAAAGGTAGAATGAACACGTTAATTGAGGTTTAACGAACTTCGAGCAGCGTCGGGACAAGGAGAGTCTGGGGCGGGGAGGAGAGGCCTGTAACGAGCGTTCATCGGGATCTCCTTGTGGAATTCGTCGGGGGTTGAAAAAGCATGGGCGTTCGAGTTTTAATTAAAGCTCGATGGGCTCTCGTCGCCCACTTAAATCCCATTAATCCCGGGAATAATAATTCATTCGTTAACTAGGAATCGGTTAACATGAAACGAGTCCGATATCGCTGGAACTTGCTTGTCCAACGGAATTATAGATTTCCGCATTAATTAATAACGCGCTGAAAATGTGAGAGGGACTTGGCGCGGCGAGCGTTATCTTTGATCTCTCCTGTTGCGTAAGAAAATTATTTGAATCTAAATGGGAAAGGTCGTTTCTAATCGTATGCTTTCCCTTGTGTTGTAATTTTAGACTTTTGCCCGTGGAAACTGCGCGGAATAGCGAAGACCATTTTATTAAAAAAGGATTCAATTTAGCTCATAGAAAGTAGACGAAACGTCTGAGAATATAAATCAGGACAAGCGCATTTCCGAGGGAGGAATCGTTACGCCGTTCCGGTCAAGTGTTCTGACCCGTTGGATCTGTTTTCAGGGGGCAAGGATACCAGGCAACTGGACAACTAGGCTTACCAAGTTATGGACCGCAGGTGATGAGCGTGTTGTGTTTATGCACCACGGTACACCAGACCACTCAGAACAACAACCAGGCCAGCAAGATACTTCCACCCTCGCCGCAGGCCTCGTCCGAGGAAGAGAGTGTAAACTCGTCGCAGGAAATTCCCACAGACGAGCTGGCTCTACTAGCTAAGCTGGAGGAAGCCAATAGGTAAAATTGTAAAAAAAAACGAACAGACGCATGTGCAAGTCAAGAGCGCTTTAAATATCTTAGTGCTTTGTATCGTATTACGTGTATCGCCGCTTGAAACGATTAGGGGATATTCTGCTGGAAGGATAAAAAAATTCCGTGGATCCTGTTAATAGTGGTGGAGAACTATCGATGGTACTTGCGATAGTTATCGATGATTCTCAGTATCGAAAACTATTGATGGCTTATTTTCACTATCGATAATTATCGGTATTGGAAATCGTAGGTTAGTCAATTGAAAAATAATAACAGCTAAAATTCAGAACCCCAAATTTAATTCACTATCTATAATTATCGGTATTGAAAATCGTAAGTTAGTCAATTAAAAAATAATAACAGATGAAATTCAGAATCCCAAATTTAATTTTTATTTTATTACAAATTTCGATAGTGAGAACCATCGATAACTATCGTAAGTACCATCGATAGTTCTCCACCACTCGTCTCACAAGGGAAGATCCCGAACTCGGAAATTCAAAAAATTCTGAAACTTTGTGGATATGTAGGGAATTTCCTCCTGATTACAACGCAATTTTTTTTGCTGCCCAAAATCACTCTAAGGGGATGAAATTAACCCCTGAAAATCTGGTTATTTTCCGATTTTGTGTTATAACTCGTGAAATGTAAAATAATTTTTTTACCAAATGATAGATCTAATTAAATGAAGTGACTTTTGTCTTGAAACTTTTTTTCTATTTCGTACAGTTCGCGAGTTATAACACAAAATCGGAAAATAGCCGAATTTTCAGGGGTTAATTTCACCCCCTTAGAGTGATTTTGGGCAGCAAAAAAAATTGCGTTGTAATCAGGGGGATATTCCCTATATATCCACAAAGTTTCAGAATTTTTTGAATTTCCGGGTTCGGGATCTTCCCTTGTGAGACGAGTGGTGGAGAACTATCGATGGTATTTACGATAGTTATCGATGGTTCTCACTATCGAAATTTGTAATATACAAATTTCGTAATTTATTAAATATCGTAATTTGCGTAATTTATTAAATATCGTAATTTGCGTAAATTATTATATTCAAATATCCGTAATTTAATTTGTAATAATATTACAAATTAAATTTGGGATTCTGAATTTCAGCTGTTATTATTTTTCAATTGACTAACCTACGATTTTCAATACCGAGAATTATCAATAGGGTAATTCGGGGAGAGGTGGCCCACCTTTTAAAAAAAATCAGCACACCGTAAATTTAGTGGTTTTATAAAGGACAAAAATATATTTGCAAAAGGAGCGTGATCGAGCCATCTCACCCGCAGGGCCATCTCACCCGGATTACCCTAGTGAAAATAAGCCATCTATAGTTTTCGATAGTGAGAACCATCGATAGTTCTCCACCACTAAATTCCTCTATCGTCCAATCATTTCAAGCGGCCCCGTACCTGTATCATATTGGCAGTTCGGTTTACTTTCGTATGTTCCTGTACCTGCAGGTCAAAGTATTAGACAACACTAAAACACACAATTCGAGGAAAACGATACGTAGTTTTGCAATAATTCAATGACGAAAGTCTACATTATCACGTCAGTTCCCTTGCGAACATTGATAAATTATTGGGTCGTTAACGTATGAAGGTAGTCGCACGGATCAATAGACGGCAATGAGACGTTCGAGGCGGAGGTTTACTCAAGAGTTTTTGGTGTAATTGATGACAGGCTTATCGAATCGGATGCAAAGTCGTTGAACTCGCTGCAAAGCAATCACAGTAGGAAAGGCTCCGATACATCTCAGGTGTCGGTGGCGTCGGGGGGCAGCGGTGGTAACGGCGACGCTGCGCCCCGACGCCACAACGCAGCCGATGGCGAGGAGAACACGTGGACCCTGTGGGGTCATATCGTCGCCGATTGGGATTATCATTGGAAGAAGAGGAAAGAGTTCGTCAAAGAGTTAGTGCGTCAAGGGATACCTCACCACTTTAGGTAATCAAACTGTTTCAGCTGACTAGCTTCTCGAGCTCTTTGCGCTGATATTTGCGAAGATCGTTGGGGCCCGTTTTAATTGTTCAGATTACCGGTAACGTTGGATGGGGCTAACGAGACACTGACACCGTGTTCATTATTGCAGAGGTATTGTTTGGCAACTGCTGAGCGGTGCTCACGACTCTCCTGTTAAAAAGCAATTCGCCGAGTATATCAAGGCCACGTCGGCGTGCGAAAGGATAATCAGAAGGGACATAGCTAGAACCTATCCTGAGCACGACTTCTTTAAGGAGAAGGATGGGCTTGGTCAGGAGAGTCTGTTTAACGTTATGAAAGCGTATAGCCTTCACGATCGTGAAGTGGGATATTGTCAAGGTTCGGGATTTATTGTAGGATTGCTCCTTATGCAGGTACACTTTACAACACATTTGACGAGAGAGAGAAAGAAGTCAGGCAATAAGGGAACTTAAAGACGGTCCAGATTTGCTCTGACCCGATCAGAGAATTAAATAGGTATCCACTCTGTTGTTACAGCAAATGCCGGAGGAGGAAGCTTTCGCTGTACTGGTAGCGCTTATGCAAGAGTATCGTTTGCGAGACATGTTCAAGCCGAGTATGGCCGAATTAGGGGTGTGCATGTATCAGCTAGAACATTTAGTTGCTGACACGCATCCCGAGTTACACGCTCATTTTACGGCTCAGGGTTTTCACACCTCGATGTACGCCTCGTCTTGGTTCCTTACGCTTTTCACCACAGCGCTCAGCCTGCCGCTGGCCTGCCGCATTTTTGACGTGTTTCTGTCGGAGGGCATGGAGATTATTTTCAAAGTTGCGCTGGCCATGTTGCACTTAGGCAAGGAGGAGTTGCTAAGCTTGGACATGGAGGGCATGTTGAAGGTAATGTCCATGAGGAAACTTACGTTACACCTAAGTAACCACGCGTCACAGATGACGCTAGGAGTTTTACGTAATGTAATATATATGTTTGTAGAAGAGAACAGGCATTGTCGTGGCGAGGGACGAAGGAACATTTTCCCACCCGTGGGTCTATGTTAGGTCTTCCCTTCGTTTCACTAACACTTACCACTCCTTTTGCGTACAGTTCTTCCAGAAACAGCTGCCGGGAAGAGCCGAGAAAGATCCCGATGGCCTCATGATTCTTGCCTATGGTATGAAAATAAATCCGAAAAGAATGAAGAAATTGGAGAAAGATTATACGGTGTTAAAGATGAAGGAGCAAGAGGAGATGGTGGAGCTTCGCAGGCTCAGGGCGGAGAATAGGTTGCTACGGCAGAGAACCGAGCTTCTCGAGGCCGAGTCCGCGGAGCTGGCGGACAGACTAGTCAGGGGTCAGGTATCTCGGGCCGAGGAGGAGGAGACCGCGTTCGTTGTACAAAGGGAGCTGGCGGCTCTTCGGCACACGCATCTGGAGACCAGCCACCAGCTCGAGCAGGCTCACGAGGAGCTGAGATCCCTGTCGGTCCTGTTAGAGGAGAACGTCACGTCGAAGCAGTCCTCCCTGGACGAGATTTTAATGAAGCAGGAGGCGTTGTCGCAGAAGGAGGACATGATACAGTGTCTGCAAGAGGAACTGGTGAGGGTCCGACTCCACGAGGCGGAGAACGACGCGACGATAAGGGAGCTCAGAGCAAGGATACAGGAGCTGGAGGAGGATAAAAAGACTTTGCGCGAAACAACGCCGGATAATTCTGTCGCTCACTTGCAAGAAGAGCTAATTGCCGTGAAGCTCAGAGAGGCGGAAGCTAATCTCTCCTTGAAGGTAACTTTTTCTCCAGCGCCTCTGCTCGTTCCTTTCCTTTAACTCCAAGGAGTCACTTTGTTTCGCTTCACGTGACACGGCGTAATGTTTCAGGATCTCCGGCAAAGAGTAATGGAATTGAGCTCGGCCTGGCAGAGGCATCTGCAGGAGCATCGCACCGCCCAGCCAGCGCCCGCCAGCGACTCCACGCCGAAGAAGCTTCTGTTCTGGGAGAACAGGGGCCACGAGGTGCAGAAATTCGAGGAGGACTTAATGACCACCAGGATCCGAGAAATGGAAGCCGTGACGGAGGTGAAGGAGCTTAGACTGAAAGTGATGGAGCTCGAGACTCAAGTGCAGGTCGCCACGAATCAGCTCCGCCGGCAAGACGAGAGTGGTAAATTGCTTAAAGAGGACTTGGAGCAAGCCTTGGCCAGGGAGAAGGAGCTTACTGCCAAGTCGCGCGAACAACAGCACAAGTACTCGGACCTGGAGTCGAAGATGAAGGACGAAGCTATGATGGCCAGGATACGCGACGCCGAGCACGCTCAGCAGGTCGCTGAACTCACCCAGAAAATATCCCTTCTCGAGTTAAAGGTACTGCTCCGAAAACGCCTTTCAATTATTCATACTTCGAGTCGCGAGAAGCGCTAACTTTACTTGCTTCTTACAGAACGAGGAGATGCACGCGGAGGGTGAACTTAGGAATAATTTAGACGACAGTGAGAGAGTGAGAGAATTGCAGGATAAAGTTGCTGAATTGAAAGCTGAGGTACGTGGAAACTACGATTCCCCATTTGGGCTGCATTAATGAAAGCATTCACTTAAGAAATTGCAGTAAGGGGTGAACGGAGGAATGGGAGAGTCTAGAATCTAGAACGTATTATCAAGTAGCTTATACAGTATAAAAAGAACTTCTGTTTCTTTCTTTTCAACAAATTTCTTAAGAAAGACTATTTTAGTCATTAATGGTGGATACTTTAGTGTTGAAAGTAAATCGACAAATGCTTTCAATTATGCGCAAATGTAATTATTTCCGTATGTGTTTCTGATCGTTGGGAGTTCCGATCGAGTCTCCTCCGTTAAGGTTGAAATTCGTATTTCTGTTCACTGATCTTTAAAACGTAATACGCGTGTTTAAAGGATTAACGGTAGAAGTAATGACGGTAGATCACGAATACGTAGAGTTATGATTATTCCACGGTAGCTTGAGAGTCGAATTTTATATTAAATCCGCTATTGGGCTGCAATTTAGTAAATTTCGAGAGCTTGTAGATTGACGTAAAGAGTTTTGTACAATTTGGGAATAGAAGTAATACCAGTTGATGGCTCGTTATAGAATCTTGATTTATTATTTCAATTCCTGCATATTCATACAACTCATAGACATATATATCCACCATAATCTCGATGCAATTATTACGGTCTACGATAAAGTGTTTTTGTTTCCAGAGATTCTTGATACTTTCGAAAAAAGTACGTAGCTGTAAGTTTCTAGGATTGTGTGTAGGTTTTCTGATTAAGTTAACTGGAAGTTATTAACATAACAGCTATTAACCCATCGTGCTATCTGCCGCGCGACAGAATTCCTCTAATCGTGTTTACATATTCTTGATAATGCACTCGATATCGTTGTAACACTGTTGTATGAAGTACCCATGTTTTATAAATACTCACGTACTCCTCACGAAGATCATACTTTGCCAGAGATTTCTATCGCACCATTAATTTAAACTTGTGGTGTGCTGCTAACATATTTTTTTTTTTCAACTAACTACCCTGAAATCCTTTGATGAGCAAAGTGCCTAAAAAAAAAATGAAAAATATGTACATAATCTGTATTGTTATCTTTGTATAACTGTGTTTGTTGGGTGCACACAATCGCATCTATCGTAACGTGTAAAATAAGCGAAAGTAATTTACGCTTCTGTATTATTAAATTTATAACGCACAAATTGCACCTCTTACTGCAATGTAATGCTAATTGTCACGCTGACGAACTGTTTTCTTTAATTAAACTATGGACCGTGAAAGATAGTTGGTGAATTTTTCGAAATTTATTAATTATTAACAAACAGTTAAAAAATAGATTCTCGTTCTTTTATATATTTCCATTTAGAATTCAGAATTTCCGGATTAAATAATAGTTCGAACAAGCAGTGTAATAGAAATGTAATTAAATTCAAACCCCTTGAGATTCATATTAATAAGCGACTAATTCTCAGTTAATTCAACACTGATCTGCTATTAACAATTAACTGTTACAATGCGAAGCGAAACACAGCCTTCTCACTTCTCACCCCGGAAATTAACTCGTCTCTGCAGAGGTACCTGTACACATTAAGAATTCATTGCGTCTCATTACCTAAAGTGCACTCCTAATCGTATGTCAGTCCATTATTAATTTCTCATGTTTACGTGATTCGTGCAAATTGCAGTCTATGTAAGAAATTCTTCACGTGTCAAAGCTTCAACGATAGGATGCATACACAGCTTGCTATGTCTTCGCTGCAATGCAACGTACAATTGTCAAGTCGCTTAACACTCGGTATTAATCGTCGTTATGGTATCCGCTCGTTAAATATTGTTTCTGCACTTGCGAGGGTGTAATAATCATCGATGCTTTCGAGTCGAAGGAACCTTATATCTTTGAGGGCGAGAACAATATAAGAAAATGTCCGAATGAAACACTTGCCTATTTCTTTCGATACTTTGCGCATTGAAAATTTACAGATAACTGTTCTCATTGCTCCATCGTTTGATAGAACATTTCTTCTAATACTTCACAAATTTTCAATGCCTTAGCATCAGCATTTAAAACGTTCTATCTAGTCACGTGCTAAAATCATTCGATGATAAATCAAGCTCGCTATTTATTATACTAATTGTGCTTTAAGGACATTCTATTAGATATCGAGAGTTAGCACAGCACGGAGTAAGGATTTCATTGAAATTTTGTTTAAAAACAGAGATACGGAGAAGCATATTTAAGAACATACACCTTCAAAGATATTACCCATCTGTTTCAGTACTTTGTATTTATATACTTACGGAGCATTCAGCAGAAATGCATTACACGTGTCATTGAATTACTTGCTGCGCAAGCAGTACGGGAGGAAGGAAATGACAGTGCATTGTCACTGGAGCTTAATTGTAATTGTAAACTGAATTCTTATTGTGTGAAGGTACCAGACACTAACACAAAAGAACTAATGGTTGTTGTAAAACTAACCCTCTATTGCTGTGTTATCTCTGTCTCCTTAGTTCCCTACGCCAATCACCAGCCCGGAGACTGAGCCTTGGCGCTGGCTCGAGTAAGTCTTTACCCATCTTTAAGCATTATTTTAATCCATTTCATATATGTAGCATGACATCGGTGTGTATTTTATACAAGAGTCATTTTTTCCTGTGTACAGTTTTATACATATATTACGTACTACAATTTTTATTACATTCCATGAATGCAGGACGATCCGTTTTAATCTGCAGGTAGATACGAACCCTTAACTAGTATCCTGAGATCAGTGATGACATTGCAAAATTTCTGGTTGTAAACTGAATTTCTAATTAATTTTATAATAATAGCTTTTCTATTATTTTATATATTACCTAAGACTAAAATATTCATATTCGACTTCACAAATTTCTGTGTCCTTTTTATTTGGGGTCTGCCACGACTCCAGTTTGAAAAAAAAACAGTATAGCAGTTAAGAGTTAAGCAACATAGTACGTTGAGTGGAAAAAGTTAAACATGGAGAAATTAAATACGCCCCTTGTCCTAAATACTTTTTTGCCTCCTCTACGTTCAACGTTTCCAACCAACATACTTTCAAAAATGTATCTACTTGTAGATTTAAACAGCCCACTGCGTCTGAATCTGTTCCTACAGTTCCAAATACAATTTCTCCTTGCGTTTCGACGTAAAGTTTGTATAAGAAAGTTATTATATCTTGTAAATTACTCATAATATGTAAATATAATTGCACCAAACGTGCACTGATTGCACAGATATATTTATACGCTAAGGATTCATCGATGCTAGCCTCGTAACGGTGGATTCGAATGACTCCACGCTACGTCATCTCCTTTTCCTTCGCTGTCTCATCATCGCACACGTAACAAAGCACTGGTCGAATCTCTTTGTCGCATTTAATGTAAACTTTGCAGGCTTAGCAATCGTGCCCGCATGCTTCGTTTATTTCCATTATGCTTCATCCGATTGTTTTATTGCAGGTGCAAATTTTGGCTTTTTTACTGTACAGAGGAACGGAGGACGTATTTGAGAACATTTGTGGAGACCCCGACTGAAGTTTCCCTTTAACACATTGCTTACCAACGAAGAGGATTTCGTGATAAATATTTCACTTCGCTTACTCACACGCAGCGAGAGTTACACAAGTTTCAATTAGTATCTTACCAGCATAGCTTTTCAAGGTTCACTAAACAAAGTTAGATGGTAACCAATGTGTTAATTAGTGCATGTTATTCGTTACAGTCTTTAGCATAACGCGTGTATTTTCCATAACAAATTTTAACTCGACGATAGACTACTGAAAACTAATGAGAAGCTGAACTCTGTAACTTTCCTCTTTACTGCTTTGCATAAACTATCTCGCGTATAAACTTAAACTCCACATTCATCCTGTTTGAATCCAGTTACGCATCATCTTTTTAGTGGCGAACAGATAGCGTCTCAGCTATTTGGAAGAGTGAACAGGGTAGAAGTCTTTCAGCGTTCAAATAGTTGCGATCAAGTTCGATACACTTGACATTGTTCTGTTGTTACATATTCTCACAAAGCATAGAAATTAGACGGTAGTGGAATTACACAGAACTGAGCATTGTCTTTAGAAAGGGAAGCGTGGAGCATACTACTTTGTGAAACGATGATGTAAAAAGTTTCTTAAGTACCGCAAAGACTTTTGTGCCAACGACTCAACAGATATCGCTACATATTTTATGTGTGTCGCAGGTCATGAGGCTAGAGAGTTGGAAGCAACGTTGGACAGGTAACGGTGGACAAAACGTGAGGAGCTTCAGTGTTGACACTGAAAGCGAACTGGACGAGCGGGATCTCAGAATTTGTTTACAGGATCATATCAATGCGTCTACGCCAAACTCACCAGAGGTATAGAATTCCACGTATACCAGACATTAGGCAGCTAATTAATCGTTAAACGCAAGTAACTCCAATGGTCAGAGCCAAGTGAAAAAAACCTTCTGTTTCGTAATCATGCTTTCGCCGTAGAAAGGAATGACGAGCACGCACATAGTATATAAATCGAGGAGAACGTATAGGAATTACGTTTTTAGTTACATCTAGCTGGTGATATAATAGCAGCATATAGCAATTAACTAGGTGTAATCCGGTGGTCATTAATAACGCAGTATAAACTTGTCCGACCGAATCGATCTTTGCAATCAGGCTTCCAAGCGTTTGTACAGATGTCTCCTTAACAACTCTACGCGTTGACTAGCATCGGAAACATCTTTTAATACAGTATCATAGATGTAGAAAAAAAAAACATTTTCGACTATTCACGATTCCTTTGACTTCGCGTCGAGCCGAAGCTAAAAGTATTTATCCATTCCCCGAAGCAGTCGCCCATTGTATCTTCCATTAGCTATTAGAAGACTGCTTCGTTATCGTCGGATCAACAAAACGTGCGTTTCACGTCTAAGTCTGATTGCAATAGATGAACTCTAGATTAATGTAACCATGTGACGCATACGACAGTTTTTTATACGTATTATGCATTCTGTGTATTTTTTGTAATTTAAACCAAATGTAATTCCATTTAAGGGATTGTATATTGAGTAGAGTGAAGCCCGTCGGCGGGGAAATCGCAGATTAGAGTCGTCTTTTACGAGTGAAGTAGAGAGAAGGGAATTGTGTCTTTCCTGAAGCGACGGAGCACGTAGAGTCTCGTTAACGAATTGCGGTAGCGTATTGTCCCCGGGTAGAATTCCACTGACGAGAAATTAAATACACCGTTTTTGAAATTCGACTAGTACTCCCATTGCGTATTTGTATAACTTCTGACACACGTTTGTGTGAAACTTTACGTTGATTTCAACGATCCGAGTATCAGAACTTGCGCACAAAATCGGGACGCGTGTGTTTGTCGTTCGAAGTAGGGCTGGGACTATTCGAATAATTTAATATTCGAATATTTTACAAGTATTCGAATGCTACGAATAAACTTCGAATATTTCAGTATTCGAATGTTATTATTCGAATACTATTCGGATACTGCTATATTCGAATACTATTCGAATACTGCTATATTCGAATACTATTCGAATACTGCTATATTCGAATAGTATGGTGTGAAGTGGGTCAAAATTAGTTTACAAGATTTCATCCTAACAAATGAACCTAAAGAACTTGATTCAAATATAATTCATACCATAGTATTCGAATACTTTAATATTCGAATACTTTAATATTCGAATACTTTAATATTCGAATACTTTAATATTCGAATACTTTAATATTCGAATACTTTAATATTCGAATACTTTAATATTCGAATACTTTAATATTCGAATACTTTAATATTCGAATACTTTAATATTCGAATACTTTAATATTCGAATACTTGGATATTCGAATTATATTCGCCAAATAATTGAGCAACTGAAGTATTCGACTGTTCGAATACCGAAAAATTCGACAAATAGTCCCAGCCCGAGTTGGAAGCGTAAACGAAGGGGAGGGGAAAAAAGATTGTTTGAAAGGCACCTCTTATTTGGGCCCCTAGCAGCTGCCGAGCGGTGTTTGTGAAGCGGTCTCCTTTAAATAAATTTACTAATTGCAGATTATTGAAACCGAAACCGAACGAGATAATCGGGAGTACTTGTAAAAGTTAATACCCGGATAGCTCGTTCCTTAGTAGCGACTTCCTAGGACGTGATAATTAATTCCAACGTAAGTAATTTGCGCAGATCACAATCTCACCGCTTTGTTTTCGACCTTTTTTTTTTGTTCTTTTTTTGTTTCCAGCTTACGTGAACCCTTAACGATCCACCCTTGATTCCAGCGTTGTGCTTGTGGCGATCGAAATACAGTTCGTTAGGTATTACGTTATCTGAAATGTATTTGCTTTTAAGATAAGACGGGCAGCTGGCCGATAAATGATGATCTATCGTCGGAAGCGATAAATGCTAATTTTCGGCCGTTCGGCGTTCATTTTTTCAATGCTCTCGTTCTGGTGCAATCAGGGAACCTTTCATTTCGAGGAGATAGCGAAGTTCGTGCTTGATTATTATTCCAAATATCTTTGCGAAAAAGAATGCGAATTATTATTAACTGATTTCTTAATATACACATCGATTTCGAGGTTATGTTCCATTGGGAAGAAGTTTCTGAAACGACGGCGCGAGTGAGGCTATAATTTATTTAAAATGGAAAGTAAAATGTGCCCTGATAGCGTTTAGAAGAAGAGAGCAATAAGTATTTAATAGTACTTGAAATTTGTAAATGTGTATTTAAGATTGATTGTGGCTAAAAATTGTGCAAGTCTTAATTATTTATCTTTTTAGATGTAACGCGTATATATTTACTTACTGAAACATTGTGGTTTCGTAAGAATGGATCGACGAGTACAATTAAAGTATTTTTCCCTAACTATATTAGTTACAAATTTGTCTGACGATACTAAAGCTGATGTTGGCGTAGAATATTGTCGCATGTCGTTGGAACGTTAAGGGTTTAACGCGTCCACAATTTTTCGCTTTGGCCTAAATTACCACGTACGTTCGTTTCATTTTTTCTCACAAAACAATCGGCAAAATCAGAGATCGGAAGAGCGCATTTTTGCACCAACCACCAGAGACCTATTCACGGAGAAGTGAACTTTTCTGCTTTCGTGCACGTTCGATCACGGAAAAAGCATGTACCTTTTGCAAATCAGTAGAATCTCGATTAATCGAGATAACACGAAAAACCTTTTTCTCAAACGGGAGGCCTCGGAAATTAGGTTACTACTTTCTCAATCGACTGTTCTGGGGGAACAGCTTTCTAGAAATTAAATATTACTTTATTGTAATTGTCGACTGCATCCGGCTAAGTATTGGGATTCTGTAGGGATTTTAATGTAAAAGTAAGCTTTGTACTTAAATCGTTTATTAGTCGAAAAGGGTTTCACACATTCTTTTTAACAGAATTTTTAATCTCTACGAGAAAGAAGAACAGTTCTGAGACTAAATCAATTGTCAAATTCTACAGAATGCAATGTAAACTTCCTTTCAAGTGATTCTCTAATTATTTTAATCACTAAAATTCGTTTAAAAAATATCAGAATGTTAGTGAAACAAGGATCTCTACAGTGACCCGATATTTTCTATTGCCAGTCGACAGGAGAGAAAATGTAGTTGCCGGCTTTACACATTGTATAAAGAAAAAGGAAAGTCTTTGACCGTCGCTGCGCAGTAATCTACACCCCACATTGTTGTAAACATAGAAATTAAGCTAAGGGAAACGCTTATACTGGCGCAAGCTCAATATTTATTACCAAGAGAGGCTTAGCTTCTAATCTTTTCAGATATTTCGGCTGCGATTGAGCATGTTTTTCCTCCGTCTATAAATAAGAAGAGAGTAATAAAATAATTTCAATACTGCCCGATATATTCGAGCCGACTGGATTAAGTGCAATTTGTAACGGCTAAACGGAACTGTTCGTCAAAACTACGAATGAATTATCACGTTTCGTCGCTTGGCGATTCTCACGAACTTAGGCACGCCTTCGTCCAAGCGAATCAAGCAAACTGAACTTAACGCGCTGTATTAAATTGAGAATTAATTAAACGGTGACAAACGCGCGGGGCAGAAGGTAAATAATAATTAGTTGCACTTAAGTTGAGTAATCGTCAAAGTGCAATGTTACGCGCGTTTAAAGCGCGACTGCATCTTTTTTAGTAAGAAATTGTGATATATGCGTACGCGCCAGTATTTATTTTTAAAAGCAAACTCATCGACAAATGCATTTACGACGCCTCGATCTATTTGCGAGAGAAAAATTTATTTCCTCGATATGCGCTAAATCTTTTGTCGCTTTCCGCGGACGGCGATCGAAGTAATTTGCGAAGAAATCGATCGCTGTGACGATCATTGTGACCTCGAGTACGTTTTTTACCGAGAAAAAAGTTTAGTACGAAGAAATATAGTGTTATAGTATAAAAAAAATCCTTTTCAGCGGAAAATAATTACCAGGTTTAATTTCTTCCAATTATATCACTCTAAAATTTAAACGTAGTAAATTTTTTAACTTAGCAATATCTCTGAAATTATTTGATTTCTGCTTCAATAGTAATTGGTTTTAATTATTCTACCAATTTAATGAAGGTTTAATTGATAATTTTAAAAATGATTGAAATCCAAACTCAGTCGGGAATTGATTGACCACCTCGACTCTACGATAGATGGTAGCACTCGATCGATGTCAGTGTCCCTTCTAAAACTTTTATTCTCAGGTAGGAAACTACGCGTGAGCGACGAGTATATCATATTACATTGTTTGTCCTTTTCTACGTAAGCCTATTTTAAGAAACCACCGTCAAACTTAAAAGACACGTTTGTTTTAAGATATTTTACGAAGCAACGATCGTATCAGTGTCCTCGGTTCCCGCGTGTTATTGGCTTCGACGTATTGGCTAAAGCGCACTGTACGCACTCGGCGCATTTACTTTATATCGCACGGGTAACGAGCACCCGCGGACAATTGATTTGTTAGCGATCTCCGATTGTTGTACACAAGATCCTTCGACCGATAACGCGCACACTATGGACAACGATTATGAATTTGTCACGAACCATTGTGGGGAATATTATAACATCAGGAGTAAATAAATTTTTATTCACTTTTAAGGATTCCACCTTTATCCCGCACGCAAACAGCGAACTCGCAATTCCGAGAGGTGTTCGCCGCAAACACTAATGTACAATAACGTTCGGTATTCAACGGAAACGGATAGCCCCTTTGAACGACCACGCGTCGAGTAAATACGTATTGTATACGTTCGTCTCGTAATCGCCGGCGGAATTATTTCCTAAGCCAATATTCATGTTATCGCAATCTCCGTGGAATTATCGACGTTCCCTCGCATCGCCGCCGTACACGCGATCTACTTTGCATCTTTCGTTAGGCAAAGATCAGTCTTAACACGGTAGAAAAAAAAAATGATTGTAGTAATCATTTGCTAAATCACAGGTTCGATCCTCGATGGCTGCGAAAAAAATTCCGTCGCGACCACGTTCGCGTTTCTGTGGACGCGCCCAAAAGTCAACGAGTGCCCCATGGGCTGCGAAAGAGACACTGCCTCGGACGAGCCGTGCTGCGACGTAACCACGAAAATGCAGGCCAGACGATTCAAGTTGTTTCTCTTCTTTTAATCATCAGTTCGCACGACGTTGGAGAATCCACGGTCCCTTTGCGCCCCGTCGATGACTCCCGAAGTGAGGCGCAGAAAAAATTCAGTCCCCTCGCTTTATAGATTTAACAGTCGTCGAAGCAGCGTTCCACGGAGGAGGAAGAAGGACGAGAAGGAGGAATTGTCTGGCGGAGGGACAGCGACAGCATCGAGCGTAAAGACAAAAGTAAAAGGGGGGGGGATATGGGGAGGCTATCGAGTGATTGAGGGGGTGAGGGTGGGGGTTTGCGCCCATGGGCGGCGCAAGTTGCGGCAGGTAGTTTTCCAAATGGAGTCTATCGGCCAGAGAGTGGAAAAAAGTAATCCGTGAAAAGGGGTTCGTTGTTACGCCGGTCTGGCGCGACGTTGCCAAGTCCCCCGCGAACGAGGAGAGCAGCTGGCCGGGTTGGCGCAGGAGCGAGACTACAATGTCACGGGGCCCCCTCTCTCTCGAGGCCGGATTCCCAATTACCATGAATCTTAAATGCGCGAAGGAACAGCCGCGATGGTGCGAGTTCTTAATAAAACCAATTCGCCCGCGGTAATGTCGCGACACATAACCCTACCGCCATTAGGGGACATTTAATAGGAGAGCGGTCTGGGACAGATTTCGATAAAAAAAGGAGGAAAGAGAAAAGGAAATCGGGGAGCATTAGCAGGGCGTATTTCACGGCCCGGGTACCGAGACACATAGTTGCGAGTTTGCCCGGCCCCTCTTGAGGTGGCGGTGGCGGCAGTGTTGCCAGGCGAGAGCGAGCCACGGTGAAATGGAAAGATCCCGGCTATGGGGGTTCGCGGGTGGAAAGGGGGGCGCGGGGAGGGGGGGTGAGGTTGAAGCGAGTAAGCAAGGGAGAAAGAAAGGCAGGGACGGGCGCGGTAGAGTGAGAAAGGGGGGCTCGCGGACCGGGCAGGGATGGCGGGCCAATTAAATATGGCGGCGGCAGCGGGGTGTGGCGCTTGCGCATGCGCAGCGCCGCTTACGGCTGGGGGCACAGCGGCCCGCGGTGGCCAGAACGGGGCAGCGACTAGAAGGAACCGGCCGGCGAAGTCAGAGGGATCGACGAGTACCCGGCGTACGTTTGTGTGGTGCGCGCTGTCTTCGAGAGAGTTTCGCCTCCCAGTGTCGCCTCGAGAACATTTCACCCCCTCCCTCCCTCCCCCGTCTCGACGGTGATCGTTTCGCTCGCCCGCACGAGGAGAAGCGGCTGTCCCGTTTCGTTTCACCGAGAGAGCCCGGTCGGAAGCTGCGCGAAAGGGAAGCGACATAGAGAGAGAGAGAGAGAGAGTAGCCGATATGACGACGGCAACGGAGACAGAGAACACCGGGCCGGAGAGCAAGGAGATTAAGGACGTGAAGGAGATGAAGGAGGCGCTGAAGGACGAGATGCCGCCGGACAACAAACAGGAGGAGAAGGATGCGGCGGCGAAGAAGGAGGAAAGTGGGAAGAAAGAGGAGGCTGGGGACGCCGCGGCCGCGACGGCATCCTCGGCGCCGACCAAGGCTGCCGGCGTGCACAAGACCAACTACGAGAAGGACGTTGTTTATCTGTATCAGTTCTCCCGGACACCGCTTCTGCCCTCCATCTCGCCGTACTGCCTCAAGGTGGAGACGTGGTTGCGGCTCAACGGCATCAGATACGAGGTAAGCGTCTGTCTCTTCTTCTTCTTCTTGTCCTTAAACTGTGTGCGTATTTCCCTCTCGCCGGGGCCCAGGAATTTCTCGAACTCCGTCAAATTCTCGCGGAGAAACGGGCCTGGAGGGGAGGGGATCGATGGGAGTACAATGCTCTCGAGATCGCACCTCGGGCGTCGTGTTCCTTCCGCGTAAAGGTCAATTTGTACAGCCACCGACTCGGGAACGAGACGCGTTAGGACACGTTTGATACTCGCGCGGTCGCCGTGCGAGTTCCAGACGTGCCGAACCGGCTCTTCGGTGTCTAGTTGGCTGTCCGAATCAACCTGAATCTGCAATCCGGCGTACAAACTTCCGCGGCGGGATTTGATCCTCCTGTTGAGCTAGGAATCAAGCATACGATCCTATCGAACCGATCTGTTTGACAAGGCTCGAGGAAAGCCTGCTGGAGGTGGATCCTGCGTCGATTATTCCAACATGGCGACTCTTGTCAACCTTTGTGCGCCCAGAGCAATGTTTAAATGCGCTTCTCGGCTCGCTTTTCGTCAGTTTGTGCGCAATTAGAATCTCGTTTCGATCGCGGGCCCCGAGACACGGAGCAGGAGCCGCTTTCGTCCGACCAACGATTTTCACGGATGGCCGAGGTTTACTCCCACGATATCGATTTTTTTTTCTTCTCTCGGCTGAAAGCTGGGGGGAAATGTTTGCATGTTTCTTTCGATTGCGACGGTGCGAGGTGCATGAAAAGTTTCCTGTTTGTTTATCGATTGCTTTACGAAGGTATTTGCTATTACGTGCCTCCTCGTATTCCGACGCGATGCGTTCGCGCGTACTACTTAGGTATATATATATATATATCTTGTTTCCCATAGCCGATACGCGGCCATTCGGTAGCCTACCTTGAATTTCACGCGCAAATATTTATAGAAACCGTGCTGTTTACCTCCGGGGATTTAGACAAGGGGAGCGATAACGTGCCCCAACGGCTCCTTTCTCGGGGGCAAAGCTGAACCGTGTATAATCTCGCGTACATATGCGCTAACTGAACACACATGAATCTTCCTATTATTCACGCGATAGTTGCGTGCACACGGACAACAATCCGTGACGAACGTCAGACCTGTTACGCTCTCGTCCGAAACTAAGGCGCGATGATACTAATCGATCCACAACGAAACAAATCGTTAAACCAAAAGAAAAGAAACTCTCCCACGGACGATCGTTAATAATATTCCCCTTCCCGCTTATCTCGACTTCGATCCAACGTTCTAAACAGCGTGAAATAAACAGGAACCGTTTAGTAACCGATTTCTCTGCGCCGCGGCGTTTTCGAGCCGTGAAACTTTGTATCCGGCCCCAGTACTGCGGAGCGAGGGAGCGGGATGCCGGGCGCACGCGATCGAAAAGCATGAAAATACATTTTCTCGCGAAAGAGGTGAAAGGCCCGTCGGTGGCGGCGGGGTATGCATTCCTGTGGACTTTTAAAACTGGTTCCAGCGGCGGTGTCGCGTGGGGGAGCGAGCAAAGGGAAGCCCATTGGAGGGCTTCCAAGTTGAACACACCGGAACGAGATATGCCCTCGTGAGCCTTGATCCTGCGCGCTCCGTTTCGGGTAGAGAAGGACGCGCGCGCTAGACCCCTGCGGGCTTTGGCCATGCACCGGGCCTGACTCGACGTGATTCGCACGTCAGCCGAGAGTCGGCGTTCCTTTTAACAGGCTTTCTCCCTCGGAGGCCCGCGAGCCATCGGTGTTTTCAGGAATCTATAGCGTACAAACTACTGGATAGATTCTTCCCAAACTTTTTACTCTCTCACGTTAATTACTTAGGCTTCTGAGAGAGACTCGTATACAGGGTGGGTCGGAACGTTCCGCGTATTCGAACATTTTTAAACACGAGGCTCGTTTTCGCCGAGAAATCTACTCGTATTTTTATCGCGCGTCGCCGGGACGGCACACTTGCGCGCTCACGGATGCGATTATTCTTTTCCAGTCGGCCAGAGATACATTTCTTGTTTTCAAGGCGCACGCCTCGCAACACGTATCTCCTCGAGGCGGCTGTTTACGCGCGTTTTTGCGGCGATTTTATTTATACCGTCGTTGGAGGCGCAGAGGGGTGATACTCGGCGAGCTAACCGAGTACACGGCGATAGAGAGTAATCGCACCGTTTCATTAGGGAATTTGTGCGACAAAGCGATACAATGGTAACGGCGCGTCTTGTGCTGCGTCGAATGGAATGAAGGACGATAATAGGTAAATAAAGGGGGAATGTAGCTGGGGCGCGATTACGGTGTAGAAACTTCGCGGTTCTAAGTTCCACGGTAGGTAATGGTCCGGAGTAGTGGTGGAGAACTATCGATGGTACTTACGATAGTTATCGACGGTTCTCATTATCGAAAACTATAGATGGCTTATTTTCACTATCGATAATTAATTATCGGTATTGAAAATCGAAGGTTAGTCAATTAAAAAATAATAACAGCTGAAATTCAGAACCCCAAATTTAATTCAATATCGATAATTATCGGTATTGAAAATCGTAGGTTAGTCAATTAAAAAATAATAACAGCTGAAATTCAGAACCCCAAATTTAATTCACTATCTATAATTATCGGTATTGAAAATCGTAAGTTAGTCAATTAAAAAATAATAACAGCTGAAATTCAGAATCCCAAATTTAATTTGTAATATTATTACAAGTTTCGATAGTGAGAACCATCGATAACTATCGCAAGTACCATCGATAGTTTTTTGCTACTAGTCCAGAGAGAGTTTAAACTCCGTGCGATCATAAAAATAAAATACTTTCAGCGGAAATACGATTCTATACTAAAAATTAAACCCTATAAATTTGGGGGGTTATAAAATAGGGATAAAAAGGTAATACTTAATCCCCAATCTAATCACACTTGTGACTCTAGCTACCCCAGGTTTTTGAAGCCCAGTTTCTTGATTTTATAAAAATTAGTGGCCCCCAAAAATTATGCTGGACTTTGTATTTATGGTCCCGGAGATTCTCTTCGCTTACATTGTATACGTCGCGCGGGTCGGATGGTACGAACGGAATCTTGTCCCATGGTGGTCGCCACTTTAGAGGCATTTTTGGAAGCTCTCGACCTGGACCGCGTGGAGGGCGGTCTGTTCGGTGTTCTTTTTCATCTCTCCGACGACTCTGCCGTTGGGGGTCTTCCCGCGACATCTGTTGAACATAACGCTTCTTCCCCCGCTTTCACGAGGGGGCAGATAGTGTTTGTAGACGGTCCGAAAAGCAGATTTCTAGAGGCTGATATATCCTCCCCAATTCCACGGCTGTATTTTCCATTTCCCTTCTCGATAACGTTACAACTGTCTTTCTTCAAAAAACACTCAATTACCACTTACACGTCCCGATAAAAATTACCATTCTCTTTAATCCAACTAAAATAAATTTCTATGCTCTTAGTTTACAGTTTTAGTAGATCGAAAAGCCACGTTCCTTCGGTGTATTTATTTTTAGCCCGGCCAAAGGGGGGACGATTGCACTTTATGTAATTTATCAGCCACGATTGTCAAGTGTTACCGACGCCTACACATCCGGTACCCGCTTCTGGCTTCCCCGTTCATGACTTGTAGCGCACGCCCAGCTGTGATTGTGAAAACATTCGGGGGGATTGGATTCTTTCGATCGTTGGAGGAAACTCTTATTTCTCAGGCATCGTCCTGCGTATCGACGAAGGATGCAATTTTACAGGATCGGGGAAATCTTTCCTTTGTTCCTCCATATCGCGGATCGAGCCCGCCTCAACGATTATAGATTGTGTACTCCCTTGCGCCGAGTTTCGTGGTAACTATTTCGTAACGAACGCTCGTCCCAATAAGTAAAACGGCAGAACTGGAACAAAAGAGGTCGCAGGTAATACGGAGGAAGTCCCTATTGAACTGATCATTACCAAGATAGGTATAAATAACACGCGTGGAGTGGCCCGGATCAATTGGCCGGCTTGACCAATTTCGCCTCGCCACGTACAGTGCGCATCATTTCCAAGAAATGCTTTCTATCTGTCGGATATACGTTTCACGCTCAGTCGTCAGCGAGATTCCTCGCTATCTGACTTGTTTCGCTGTCTTCCTATTCTACACGCCGGGAAGAATTTTACCATTTTCGCTGTGGGATGAAAAGAGTCGCGGTGTAGAATCGAAGGGCGATTAAAATCTTTCCAATTTATTATCGTTGGGGAGGGGAGACCGGGGCTAAAAGTTCCGGGGGGTGAGTTGTTCCGACCGTTCTATCTTCAAAATGAAAAAAGCGTTGTACTTTAAATTACTTTTTCCTTGTAAGTTGATGAAGCCACTCTGTGGAGAAAATAATTTAAAGTAGGACGCTCTTTTTCATTCTGAAGATAAAACGGTCGGAACAACTTATCCCCGGAATTTTTAGCCCCGGTTTCCTCAACAGTAGTAAAATTTGGATATCGTCTTGGGGCTGCCTGGCTTATCGCGTCTCTTCGACGAGCCGTAAAGCAGTAAAAAAATAAACGTACACTACTTCGTGACAAAGGGACACTCTGGTGGTCGTAAAGCGTTAATTCTTTCCGCGCGCATTTCGAGGTCCTTGAAACGGTGCATAGTTCGCATGCCATTGCGAAACAAAGAGAAGGAAGACCAGCGGTTTCGAGGCTGCGCTAGACGCGCGGCAGCCGTGTCTGCCACATAAATGTGGGTTATGAAAAAATCTGAAACAAGAATTCTCTCTGTCTGGCTTCTCACGCTTTCTTGGCAGGACGCCGCGCTTTTCGGCGCGAAAGTTGGCGGGACACGGGAACGGCGAGAAATTGTGCCAATTTATCAAATACTTCTCCCTTTCTCCGCTGTTTCCTTCGCAGTACAGCGATATTACCGGTGGCGTTCTTCGAAATCATTCGATCTCACATCTTTCTCAACGGGGCTGGATTTACCGTAAAGCACATTAGACGCAGGCTGGGGCCAATTTTGAAACCTTAATCCTCGCAAAAAGCGACCTAGTTATTGGGAAACCAAGAATTTCGATACGCCAACTAGTGGCAGAAAATTAAACTACTGTGAGTAGGCCGAAATCCGTCCAAGTCCATACGATGTCAGTGTTTATATAGGCATTTTGTGAAAAACAAGTGTTTTTGAATTTTTGCTTCTTCGATTAATAAATACTTACCGTTAAGGAACTAGTTTCTGATCAGTTTAGAGGGTTTCCCGCTTTAATATTTATTTTTAACCTAATAAAACATTAAACCATAGACTTTTTTTATACTAAAAGTTGAATTAATGTTTAAACTTGAAGGAAAAATTTTAAAAAGTTGAAAATAAGTATATAATTTAATTATTTATAAGGTATGAAATAATAAGGTGACTAGGAACTAGTTTTTCATCATCTAAAATTAACAATACTAACTGCTTTCACAGACAACACCTATATTTTTCAATTATCAGTTTTTATGTTAGTAATTATTTCAAGCAATTATTTATTGACATAAACTCAAAAGAACGATTTATTTCATGAACTGATCAAAAATTAGTGCCTGATCAAGAACTAGTTCCTTAACGGTATTCGGAATGTTTGATGGGATCCGGGCCTACTTGCAATAGTTTGCCAACTTACCACCGCAGCGCTGAAATCTAAGCCACGCCTCCACTTGGTTTCCCAATAGTTTTGAAATAAAATACTTCTTTTTAATTATTAAATTTCAAGCAGTTCGAAAATTTGGGAGGCCTCATAATAACGCGCGCCTGGGGCCTCCAAAAGTATAAATTTTCGATGTTTCAAAGCTACATAGAAGCCCCCGAAACTAAATTATTTCCCACTAGCTGACCCGTTGCCCGGTTTCACCCGGGAATTATTATTTATTATTTTAGATAGCATATTTATAAATAGCCTATGATCTAATCTAGGACGTGTGTAATGTATATTCAAAAATTCATTGAAGTCCGTTCAGGCGTGAACGACGGACAAACAAACAGACAACGTTTCACTTTTATATATTAGTAAAGATAAAGATAATTTTCGTAGAATTATCAAGCATTTAATATTTAACTCGAAGCATCGCTAAAGAAGGAATTAAGGCTGCCGTCTCATTTTTGTTATGGTCCGAATCGATCGAAGCGTCTCTCGTAAACAGACGGACCCTAATGGAACTACTGCGGTTGAAAAAAAGAACTTGTACCTATATCGAGAAGTCTTGAGGAAATACTCACAGCAGGACGGCTGCGTCTAGCGTCAGAGCCTCGCTGAACGTAGCAAAAATGAAAGATAGAAAGGTCCGGGAGTGTAGGAAAGAAAGATCGAAAGATACAAAAATGTGACATAATTTGAATTATAATTATTAACGATATTACACGGAAAATTTATTTGCAGAATCAAAAGCCCCTTTCGTTCAAAGTAGTTCGATTTAAATTATTTTCTTTCAATTTAATCGGCAGACTTACTTTTACATTGATACGATGAAAAATAAAGAAATTCTGTTTCTACGTAATCGTAACGACACGTGCATCGCCGAGCAAAACGCCAGGCAGTATCGCCGGCGATCGGCGCGATGCTTTTCGGCGAACGAAGTCGCGCAGAGGGGGGGAGGGGGGGCTGAAACGCGATCGAGTGCGTGGAACGAAGCGTACGTGGCGCGCATGCCCTCATCAGGTTCGCCGGTCGAGCCATTTGTGCTCCCGGGACAATCGATTGTTTCCGACGTTTCTCCATCACGCTAAACTCGTTTCCGGTCCAATTTACTCGCGGCCGGTATATCCGCGCCGCATACCGGGCACGAAAAGTCGACTACGAAAGCGACACGTTATAATTGCAAACCGCGCGCGCGGCGCAGAGTGGCGGAATGGGTGGCAGAGGGCGAGGCGAAGCGAGAGGGGCCGCCGGCGCATTTGCACTTTTGCAATAAGCAGACCTCCGTGCCCGAAGGATCTCTCGGTGCTCCATCGAGCATAAGCATTATACTTTCATGACGGCGTAATGAGAGAAAGCAGATCTCGTTGCAAGAAAACGCCGGGCGAATTCGATCGAGGTCGCGTGCATCTCGCTCCGGTAATCTCGTGTACACGTGCGTGCGAGCGCGCTGCGTCGAAACTGCATTTTTAAGGGTGACTTATGAGACTTCAAAAACGAAACGTTCAGCGAGCGATTCTTATTTTTATATTTTCTTAATTACTACCTCTGGATTTTATGTTCGCAGGATATTTCGAAATTAAGTTCCTCGGTTCGGTTCTGTCGCGGTTTTAATAATTCTTACGCGGGGCGTTTCGTAGAATTTTGCACGCGGTTAGAGTTGACGGGTTTAGAGGAGTGGTGGAGAACTATCGATGGTACTTACGATAGTTATCGATGGTTCTCACCATCGAAATTTGTAATAATATTACAAATTAAATTCGGGATTCTGAATTTCGGCTGTTATTATTTTTCAATTGACTAACCTACGATTTTCAATACCGATAATTATCGTAAGTGAATATAAGCCATCTAGGTATAGTTTTCGATAGTGAAAATAAGCCATCTATAGTTTTCGATAGTGAAAATAAGCCATCTATAGTTTTCGATAGAGCAAAAATAAGCCATCTATAGTTTTCGATAGTGAAAATAAGCCATCTATAGTTTTCGATAGTGAAAATAAGCCTTCTATAGTTTTCGATAGTGAAAAAAAGCCATCTATAGTTTTCGATAGAGCAAAAATAAGCCATCTATAGTTTTCGATAGTGAAAATAAGCCATCTATAGTTTTCGATAGCAAAAATAAGCCATCTATAGTTTTCGATAGTGAAAATAAGCCATCTATAGTTTTCGATAGAGCAAAAATAAGCCATCTATAGTTTTCGATAGTGAAAATAAGCCATCTATAGTTTTCGATAATGAAAATAAGCCATCTATAGTTTTCGATAGTGAAAATGAGCCATCTATAGTTTTCGATAATGAAAATAAGCCATCTATAGTTTTCGATAGTGAAAATAAGCCATCTATAGTTTTCGATAGTGAGAACCATCGATAACTATCGTAAGTACCATCGATAGTTCTCCACCACTAGTTTCGAGTATTGCGCTAGATTTAGGAATGTAGGATTGGCCAGGGATTACGGAACGCGCGGCGAGCGCAGGATGGAAGGTTATGGGGGCGTCGGAATTCTTTCAGCGAAGATGTTTCAAAGGAAATAGCCTATGTCGTTTTCAGTTACGGGCATGGGCTGGGTCTGGATTTAACGAGCCATGGAATGAGCTGAGTCACGGGGCTCCGGGGAGCGCAGCTCGCGATAGATAACAAAGTTGCGCCGTGGCGGTATTTAGGTTGAGAGAAGTCCTTGCGACACGAACACCTTTCGCGATATTTATCGTCAATCGTTCGGCCGGAGCGTTACTGATTGAGCTATCATTGCAGTTGAATTGACTGGCTGAATTGCGTGATTGATTGATTGCCCGTTCGAATCGTTCGGGGCCTATTTTCGTGATGGTAAACCATGGGACTGACCTTCGGACATCGACAGGAAGTGGCCATTTAAAGCACTCTCTCTCACGAATTCCTCTACAAACCCTCTGTCAAACGAATTCCACCGAGTTTTTATGTTTCCAACGCAAGTGGCACTTTGCAACTGAATTTTATCAGAAATCAGTAAAATCTCTGGAAAAAGGGACCCAAGAACTGTGGCCCGAGTTTCTTAATCGGTAGAACTCGGACCACAGTTCCGAGTTTCTTAATTCGTAAGTGTCTTCCTTCAAATCCAGAAAAACGGGGATGTTCCCAGCAAGCTTTGCGGATATTACCATTTTAAGGATCTATTGGTCTTAGAATATTAGACAAAAGTATATAAAATTTGAAATATTTTAATATCTAGAATAGTAAATCTAGATTTAAGGAACTCGAACGATAGTTGCAATCTTATTTTTACTTCTAGAAGTAAAAATTAAAATCGTTATAACTCGGCAGCCGTTTGGTGAATTCGTTTAAAATTTTTGGAGCATATCAGGAAGATTAAAAAGAACAACCTCACAAATTTTCATCAACTTGGTATCACTTTGTATATATTCTTAAAAATAAAAAAAGTTTCAGTCGAATCGGATAATAACTTTTGAAGACACAGGTTCCGCCGATTTTGAGAACACTTTTTCTAGAAAAACGCGTTTAAAATTTTACTTGATTCCCGAGTAGCCGTGTGTTACCCATACATTTGCCTCCACTAAAATGCCTATAACTCCTGAAATTTCACAAATCTCAAAAACTCCTTTTAAATTATTCCTTTAAGTATTCCTAAAACGTTCAACATTCGAAGAATAAACTAAAAAAAAAAATCGATTCCTATCCCGGAACCTCCCCTTAAATTCCTAGGGCGCTTAGGAATAAAAGGGAACAAGTACTCAGGGAAATTTTACACACCGTTTAAATAAGTAGGCACCAAGCTGTCATATCCTACTCCTCTCCAAAGCATAATCTATAAATTAACGATTAATGGCCAGGCAGGAATTATTTCACGTCTGCGATAATTTCACAATATTATCCGCCTCCATTAGTCCCAATTGGCAAGCGTGTTAATTCAGCAATTACGCCAGGCTGTAGTACGTGAAATTGCGTTAATAAGACTTTCATTCTGTTATACCATGGTTGGCCTACTGCGCCGTCGATCGGCCATCGAGCGGGGCACGTAGGGGGGAAATGCGCGCGGCTACTTCACGCTTGAGGCAGGTCGGGCTCTTTAAATCACCGGAAATGCGCAGGTAGAGAAGATGTGGGTAAACCGTGGCGCGTTCCCCCCGTGACTCTCTGTCGTCGCCTTTTAAAACAGTTCCCGTGGAACGTACCTACTCGCCTGGATATTCCCCGTGCATTACACGCCGCGTCTAACGGTGCCAAACCCCCAAAGCAATTTACCCCTGGGGAATCCCCAAATCTGCTCGGCAGGCAGGATCGCGGCTTTCGGGGCTCGAGGGAGGTTTTACGATTGGGTCCGCTGTAAATCTTTATGGTTTCTCGTTGGCAATGGGAGGCTCATACGTTTTCATAAATATTGCGGGCATTTTATCGTCGCCGTGGATTTTGTCGAAGGGCGAGGAGAATTTTGCGAAGAGAGTCGCAGACGCGGGGAATTTATTCGTGGCGCCTGGACATCCTTGGAATTGTTAAATTTGCATGCATTGAGCAAGTGCATTTTTCCCATGCCTATGCGTGCGCCGGCTGTCGCCTTGCGCAGCCTGCGACGTGAATCGCGGCGCGTTGCTCTTCTATGCGTTGGATCCCTCTTTGTTCTTCGTGGCAGCTGTACTTTGTTTCGATAATAGGAAAGGAAAGGTTCGAGTTGCGGATCCACTGCGGTTGATTTCTTCTTAATCGAGTTAAAACAAATTTAGAAAAAATTCAAACCGACTTCAAAAAAATTCAAATGGATTGAAAAGTAAAAAATAATTTTGTTTCTTATTTAATCTATGACTTTCATATTTTTAAGTCGCTGCCTCATCATTTGCATTGTGTAAATCTGGCGCAGACTGAAAAAATATGAATGTCGTAGATTAAGTAATGGAATAAATTATTTTTATTTTTTTGAAGTCTGTTTTTATTTTTTTCCTTTGTAACTTTTTCTGGAATATTCAAAACCAGTTGCACACTTAGGATTTAATTTTGGGGAAGCTGAGTTGAACGGATAAAATTGATAGAAATATTTTTGAATATTTATTTAAAGAATAAAATTCAAGTTTCTTTTCTTTTTAAAAAGCTCCTTGTTTGAGGGGACCAGGGCTCCTTGGCCCCCCTTTTAGTGCGCCACTGCTCTATTCTCTATCCGATTTTGCAAGCGCGGACGCAGTTCCTTCTACCAATTTCAATTATTCAAGCAGCAGGAATGCAGTTCGCCTAATTCGTCCTTTAAGAAACTTTCACAATCGCTGTACGTAGGTCTTTTGTTCGACTCCCGGTTACTCTTTAGCATTCGATCGTAGGTAGCAGATGCTATCGCGGATCGATGAAAGGGCTCGCGATAATTCAACGACCCCTGTCCAGCTGCTTCGTTTTGAGAATCTTTGTTTACACGCTTTTTCAGTTATTATTTCAGCTGCGAGTTCAATCCTCGTCGATCGGTCGACTGAGGTTGTCTCTGACTCCTCTGGCGCATCACGACAACTGTTGCACGAATTAATGTGAAGTTTAGTACTCTAAATGAAGAAAAAATCGAGTCGCTAGAAATAAAATTCAATCTCTCAGCATTGACCCTTCAAATGATACAAGATTTTCAAATTTTGTTTTTTGTTATTTATACAGAGGGAAATTCTAGCTTGATTTATTTTCAGAGTAAATACTCTAAGACTTCTAAATTATATTACCAATAATAATGCGCCCTCTATATCGAGTCCCGATTACCAAATATTTTAATTTAAAACAGTCGAGACAATTTTAAAATCAATTAGCTACACGAAAGAAGACTGAATTGTTTTTAAAGTTGTATTAAACCTCCGCGTTTAAAAATCACTCGGTGAAAGCAACCAAGATGAGAAGAGCATTAAGCCAGCTTTTGAAACTCTTTTCCCCAAAATTTGCAGAGTACTTAGCCCGCATATAAATCCGGCCCAGCGTCGACGCCGCTCAAACTGCTAATCCGCTTTAGTCCGCTTGCCTCGAGCGTGCAATTTCGTTCGTTTGATCGGTTCCAAGTATTCGAAGCGTTCTACCGGCACCTCGCTCCGAATTCCTCCGCGAGCTTCCGCGCGGAATCGAGCTCGTTCTCTACGCGCGGACGCCTGTATGGGTAGAGCACTCGCGTGAATTGGAGGCGAGGCCCGTTCCGAGCGACAGGTAAATCTGTATTCATAGAGCGCGACGGGACGAGGCGCGGGCCGAATGAATAGAGCCGCACGGGCGAGTCGAACGCGCGCACGCTTTATATAGCGCTGGAAGGAGCGAGTGTATCGCGTATTGCGTCTTCGAATGGACAGTCCTCGGAACGGAAACCGCGTAGCTATAATGCGATACGTATTGACGGCCGTCGATGGAAAACAAGGCGCACGGACACGCGGCCCTTCTGCATTCTCTGCCTCTTCTCTATTTTAGTCGACTGAACGATGTTCCTTAATTAAATTGTAAAGTTTAAATTGACCGGTGAAGAAGTAACTATATAAACAGTTCCATTACCTTAAAACTAGTATCACATAAATTCGGGGAGTTTTAAATAGACCAGTGATAGTTTTACACATTAGGATAAATAATTAAAACGCATACGTACACTTTGCTTACATCCAAATAAAATTTTTAAATAATAATAATAAATTTAATTTGTATGTACTTTCTCAAGGTTTCGCTTATGACACATTAAAGGGGAATAGCCGAAGTATATTTTAGCATATTTGTTACTTAGTAGAGTAAAGAAACCAGTAAATGACCGAATTGTTGAATGAAAAGCCCACTAAATGACCGCATACTTTTATTAAGAATTGTATTTATTAAGGTTTGTTTAATACGCAAAACTAAAAATATGGAATAATAAAAGTGCAACTACACTCTATTTATAAACAAATAGTAATTTTTAAATTTATAATTGACATTTCTTTGCCCAATGGTCATTCCCTGGTACGCGGTCAATTACTGGTTGGTTTATCCTAATTAATTCAAACAGAAATGGAAAAAATTGAAATATTTGAAAAATTGAATACCTACTTCTTCCAATGGAGATGATTTTATTTGATTAATGGATACCAGAAGTGAAGATGAAGTAGTTAGATTCCAGCTGACTTTTGACTTAGATAAGTGGATTTCTTATTAATTCAGATAAGAGTTTAGATCGAAATCGCTTCAGTTTAGCGCCCGTTTCCACGGCAGACTTTTTCCAATGTTGCAGTGAAACCGACTTGCACGCCCTGGTTACCATTGCTTCGATACAAAATAACGGTGAACAACGTAAATACACGGCATCGCGTGGTTCCCGGGAAAACCTAGTTTGCCGTGCACACACGGAGCGTGCAGGAAACGCTGCATCGATTCCGCCGTACTCTTCAGTGTACTCGGATCGTTGTCTCAGCCTGCACTTGCACGCGACGCAAGTATGGCAAGTATGTGTTTCAATTTTCCTCGCGAGGCGTGCACAGACGGTGCATTCATACGAAGGCTGGTTGAAGTAGGGCGACGCGGCGATTTATCGCCCCGAGAAACGGTCCCGTCCGATAAAAAGGGACTTATTCTAACGAGGCAGTCAGAAATTAGCGGATTCTCTAAACGGGACGCGAGATTAAGTTCTCCGCGGGGGCACGGTGCGCTTCTTATCGACCAGAACGATCTGGGAACTGGACGGTAATTTTCATGCCCGGTGATTCACCGGAATGGTGTATCCTGGAATCGAGACCACTGAAGCCTCCATTGTCGCTACGCCAGATAACGATAATTCTCCTTGGAGTTCATTATTTAATCTACTAGGGTTATCGCCGTGGAAACTTCTTCGAATAATCGAGCATTTAGATCCATGGCGCCTTAGCGGTCTGAAGGTTTTAAAAAATGACCCTTCAACTCGGTCAGGCTTCTCCAATTTCAGTTTCTTTACAAAATCAACATTCACTGAGTCTCGAGTAGTGGTGGAAAACTATCGATGGTACTTACGATAGTTATCGATGGTTCTCAGTATCGAAAACTATAGATGGCTTATTTATACTATCGAAAACTATAGATGGCTTATTTTCACTATCGAAAACTATAGATGGCTTATTTTTGCTCTATCGAAAACTATAGATGGCTTATTTTCACTATCGAAAACTATAGATGGCTTATTTTCACTATCGAAAACTATAGATGGCTTATTTTTGCTCTATCGAAAACTATAGATGGCTTATTTTCACTATCGAAAACTATAGATGGCTTATTTTCACTATCGAAAACTATAGATGGCTTATTTTTGCTCTATCGAAAACTATAGATGGCTTATTTTTGCTCTATCGAAAACTATAGATGGCTTATTTTTGCTCTATCGAAAACTATAGATGGCTTATTTTTGCTCTATCGAAAACTATAGATGGCTTATTTTCACTATCGAAAACTATAGATGGTTTATTTTCACCATCGAAAACTATAGATGGCTTATTTTCACTATCGATAATTATCGGTATTGAAAATCGTAGGTTAGTCAATTAAAAAATAAGCTGAAATTCAGAATCCCAAATTTGATTTGTAATATTATTACAAATTTCGATAGTGAGAACTATAGATGGCTTATTTTCACTATCGACAATTATCGGTATTAAAAAATCGTAGGTTAGTCAATTGAAAAATAATAACAGCTGAAATTCCGAATCCCAAATTTAATTTGCAATATTATTACAAATTTCGATAGTAAGAACCATCGATAACTATCGTAAGTACCATCGATAGTTCTCCGCCACTAATCCTAGGTTTGCAGGAAATTGCTCGGGCCGAGTGGATCGTTGCGCGGAGGGTTCTCGTAAAAAAATACTGTTGCCGGTGCTGTTGTTTTCATCGAGTGTCTCTCCGACTACGCAGAAACGTCGAGGCGAGAGCTGGCAAGCGATACGGATAAACATACGCGTCGTGTAATACACCTTAGTCCGTAATCTGTAACGCGATACCACTGATATTACTGATCCCGTTACACGGTATTACTGCAGCCGAAGCGAGGAGAGCCGAGGCTGCGCGCTCTCCGCGTTGAAACGCGTCGAATGTGTTCTGCCACCTGGTGCATCGCCGACGACGCCGTAAATTGCGAGGTAATCAGGTCTGCTACGGAGAAACCTGCTCCGAATGGGGAGGGATCTGTAGCGTGGATTTAACGTTACCGTTTCTTTGGAATGTTATTTACGTTAATCGTATGACGGACACGGGCGCGTACCTCGGCCACGGCCCTATCGTATGTAATTGAAATTTACTGCTCGATAGTGATTTATCGGCATGGAATGGAATAATGGCATAGGTATCGACAACTAGGAAGTGTTTGCTCTGATTATTCTGGCACGCTAGTTATCTCGCGTGTTAGTAACGGGCGAACATATGGGAACGGTGTATAGTAGAAGGTTTCCATGGGCAAGGGGAAAATTATCGTCTTCATTTGAAAGTATACTGAGGTGTCTTTAAGAAAGTTGTACCTGCTTCATGGAAATTAGTGTATTGAAGGTAATATTTTTTCAAGTGATTTTTCGAAGAAGTTTGTAAAAAAAAGTGAATACCTACGGGTGGTTTCGATGTTAGGAATTCGTTTTTGTTTAGTTGTAAGCGATTCGAATGCTGCTAAGTAGTCCTTGGTTCCAGGGGCGGATTTGGGTAGGGGCTAAGTGGGCTGCAGTTTAGGGTGGCAAAGCTTTGGGAAAGACGAATTTTGGGGAGCTACAAATATTGGGGTGCATCGAATTTTGGGAAGCATTAAATTTTTGAGGGCGGCAATTTTGGGGAGTGCTAAATTTTGGTGAGCTGCAAACTTTGGGGAATTCGAATTTTTGGGAGCTCAAATTTTTGAGATCCTCAAATTTTTGGGAGCCTCAGATTTTTTGGAAGCCACAAATTTTGAGTAATCAATTTCGGGGTGTAATCAATTTTGGGGAGTTACAAATTTTTTGGAAGCCACAGATTTTGAGAAGTAATCAATTTTGGGGAATGACAAATTTTTGGGAGTTACAAATTTTGGGGAGCATCAAACTTTTGAGGGCGACAAATTTTGTGGAGCGATTAATTCTGGGGAGTAATCAATTTTGGGGAGCTCAAATTTTGGAGAGCTCAAATTTTGGGAAGCTGAAATTTTGGAGAGCTCAAATTTCAGGGATCTGAAATTTTGGTTTACTCATTTAAATTAAAACACTTAATGATACTTCACGGAAAGGGCGGCAGACGCTTGTTACCCCAGAGGCGCCCAACCTTCAAACCCACCCTGCTCGATTCCAGTAGCTTCTGATAAGTAGCTCTCCACGGCATTTATCTCCGTGGCGCGCGTAACGCCGTATATGGTGCCATAATCGTCCCAGCTGAGAAACGGACTGACTCACACCGAATTGAAATCCATAAAAAATAAAGAAGGCCTGCACCTGGTGCAACGGGTCGTCACGATTCGCGACACCAAGTCGCCGATGCCCCACGCGTACGTCTACCGCGATATATTTTCGTGTATTCTCGTTGCCGCGAGCGGAAAAGTTCTGTTATGTGGGGCGCAGTACGAAGAACGTGTGCAGCAACTGATCGATCGTTTCAAGTGTCCAGCCTATTTTTATTTTTAAACGATCGATGCCATCGATCGTTTCTTCCCCTCGTCTTCAAACCACTCGTTTACCCCCGCTTTGACATTCGTGAAAAGAACACGTGCCAATGGGGTCGTTTCTCATTGGAGTTCAACGCTGGGTCGTGCAAATAATTCCAAGAATGCTGTTTGAACATTGAAATATATTAGCACTTCGAGTGACGCAAGGTTTTGAAAAACGACCTTTAAATTAGTTAAACCCAACGATGGCCTTTGCCGGGAAAATTTTCTACAAATTTTAGGGAACGAGATCCAAGCTTCAATTATTTCCAAAAACTATTCTCGTGGAAGCAAGAAAAATCGACGCCACTCGAAGTGTTAAAATTGTCATGCGTAGTGTTGTAGTACTTAGATTTCGTGTATTGATGAGTGTTTTACTTTTAACCTTTTTAGTAGTTTCTGCATCGTTTGCCACGATTTCTTCTTCTTCTTCTACTGTCTCCGGAGCGGTTAGTGGGTAGAATTAGTTTCCTGTTAACGTCGGACGCGTTCATGTAAATCACGTCCACCGAGCACATGAACAGAGTCTGCAACTTCTCCGACTCTTGCGCGTGGACTTATGAAATATTAAGTCCGGCGACGTTGTAGAACCTTACTGTTTTACGAGGACTGCTCTAGAATAGATACGCCGCAAGAAATATAGAGCTTGAGGCACCTACTTTCCGTAGGCACGTTGGAATATGCCTAGACAGCTACACCATCAACGATATAATAATGGGGATTTCGGTTCTTCAAGCTCGAATGTTCTCGAGCTTGATGGATCTGCAGAGCTTCCACGAGAAACCTGCAATATCTGGTTAAGGTATCGTAAAGTCAGTGCATGAGATAAGGGAATCGAGGAAGAATTTCATTTCGAGTGATGCAACAATGCTTGAATAATATATTTGTACTTATTCGTCGTCTTATCGTTTGGTTGCGTGTTCATTACACGCGGATACAGCGTGTTAAAGATATATTATATAATAACTGGGTTGTACCAAAAAAAGTATGTGATGCAAAACAGCTTTATGGAGAAAATTAAGATTTAATACTTTAATCCACTAGTAGAGGTTCAATGAATTTATTTGCATTTTTCATGAAGATTATATAACCTAATTATGCACCAGAAAATATAAGCAATAAATTAGTAATTGTTTTCTATTATTTTAATATGCCAGCATACTGAATTAAAATAAGAAATTTCCTCTTCTATTAGATACCAAAACTTTTAGATTATCATACGGAGGGATTTGAACTTTATAACCCTTTGTGATTCGACAGTTCTGTAGTCCCAGCTGTTATCAGAAAAATTTGCTATAAATTGCAAAATGACGAAAAAAGGATATATAATACCCTTTGTATATCAGAGGATTCCACTTTAATCCTCGGGTGATGGCAACTGGGTCAATTTTGACCTGCGATCTCAAGAATCTTTCCAAACAACTTCACTTATTTTTAACTGACTTAATTCGATAATTACTTATATTACTGCAAAAATAAAGTACTTCAAAAATCAATTCAAGCGACCCAGAGTAGTTTTCCGCGCAACCCCATGTTTTCGAAGTCGACTTTCCTAAAAATCAAGTTTTTTATTCAAGTCGCACATCCCACGAGCATCTCGCGTTTTATCAGCGCCATCGCGTTAATCGTCCGATACCAGACGACGCCCGCGGATCCGGGCCAGTCTCGCGCGTCCAAGCGTATCTTCCCGCCGCGGTTTATATCGCATCAGAAATAAAGTCGACGGAACGAATGCGGGGGCAGCGGATTCTTAAAATAGCGACGAGACCTCTGGAGTCTCGATTGTGCGTATATCTCGCGCCGTGGAACAAAGAGACAGCGCCAATCGATGTTGAGAGAGCGAGAAAGGGGGGTCCCGATGTGCCTTGACTGTAGGACGGCGGAGGAAGGGTCGATTGGAGGACGAAGAGGACGAAGAGAAAGGCATGGCGAGAAGCCGACGACGAAGAGGAACGTCGCTGGTCGGTCACTTTGTCCCAAGGAGCTTGATTAGCGAGCGGCCAATCGACGTCCTCCTGCTCCACATCCGTCCCCTTTTTCTCCGCCGCGAAGCTCCCACAACGCTGGGCCATCCGAGTCTGCCTCCTTCGACGCTCGTTTCGGGAATGCCGGGCCGTTTAACCCCTGACCCCTCCGCTGGCCGGGAAACACGCGGGAAGCGTCCGACGGATTTCCAACGTCTGCCGGAGCAGAGCCTCTTTCATTCCCCAGTTGCCATTAATCCGCTTGTTTACTTATCGGTCGCGGCTAACGAGCGCTAACGACGACGCTGCTACAACTGAAACACTGCGTTCCTCTTCTCGTCGCACGCGGAGAAAAAATAACTGAGATTTATGGCGCGCGAGATACTCGGCGGGCGATATCAATGAAATATGGTGATCTACGCACTCTCCGCGGCGAGCGTTTAGCCGATCACATCTAATTATATCTCGAATCGCAGCTATTATTGTTCTATTTATTCAATCCTTTCCTTGTGCATCGATGGGTTATTTATAGAGCGGTTCTTCACCTTTCGTTCGAGTTTAATGCCACAGTGCACGTCGGCCCTCAGCTTTGTCCAAGGTTAGCGTTCTCTAAAATTAGGCTCGCGCCGGGTGCTCCATAAAGCGGAGTTACCTACACAAACCTATGCGAGAAATAGAAGTGGGAATGTGTTGGACGAAGTATTGTCGCGCGAGGTTTCGTTTCCGAGAAACTCGCCGGGCGAATTGTTTCCGCTATGTTTCCTTGAGAACCGGGCCTCGGGGGGAAGGGTGTTTTTAACGGTTCCTTTCGTTTCGTTGCTCAGCGAGGAATTCGATTCCGAGACTAGCGTTGCGCTGCTTAGAAGAAGGTGGAGTTATTCAGCTGTTAACGTGGACGAATCGAAAGCCTGGCATTGCGATCTACGGGGAAGCGTGATAAAGTGCATTCAACTGTGCCAAGAAATTCCTCGGCGGCCAGATCATCGCGAATCTCGCAGGACAATCTATTTCTACGTATCCCGGTGTGTGTGTGTGTTACTTTAATGGAATTACATAACTCCAGAGCCGCCGGGGGAAATTGAACGGTACCGTTAACAGCAGCTGTTATGATCAGGCCCCGCCCGTAATTAAATTAGTCTTTAATTGGATTACAATGTGGACGCGGATGGGGGGCCGTTTTTTCGTCAGGCCCTTGGAGTTCGTTAAATCGTTCAGAATTTATTAACGAAACCCTCATCGTGCAATTATTATTAGGTACCACGTTTTCTTTGGGCCACGTTACTTTTATTTTTTTATTTAGTCCTCTCGTTTCTGGCCGCCAACGTCCCGCACGCTCGTGGAAAGCTGCAGCTTTAGCTCTCTCTCCGCCGTGAACTCTGCTTTCTCGTTCTTTCCAAGTTGCGGCGAAGGCCCACATGCCCCGTTTGCTGCGGCTTACGCGCGCCTCGCGCCCGGCATACCACCGCAATGTACCCAATTTATCCCCTTTGCCGCGGGTCTTAATTAATTAATCTTCCAATTGAACCTCATTACTGCTTATCTTATCGCGGTGGAACGCTTGAAAGACTCCACGGGCAACGCTGAATTCGTTTTGTCGCGGGGGTTCATTGCACCGTAAATGAAGGAACGTTGTCTTGCACGTTCGCCTGCACAACAGCGTAGAAATAGAAACACTCTTGTTTCATGGTCGTTTTCAACGCTACTCATATTCACTCCTATCGAACTCCGAACAATTCTATCCATCACGAACTTAATCCGAAATTAAGCACACACTCAGTATATTCTAAAGGGGTGGTTGGACAAAGTCAAAGTGACGATGTAGAATTTTTTTTATCAACTTTTAATTATAAATCAGGTGGAGTATTTTACTCGAGCATGCGCCTGCTTCAGTGCTTTATTAACTAACAAGCAAAATAAACACATTAGGGCATCGTGAGAAATGGGAACACTATACAAAATTTTCTGAATTTTAAAATCTAGGTTAGAAATACTTTTTATTATTAATGAAATTATCGGAAATGTTTGAGAAATCGTACAGTGCTTTGAATCGATCACCCTATTATAAGGTGTCCTCAAAATCTTTTAAGTACTTAAAGTAGTGGTGGAGAACTATCGATTTCGACTCACAATCGAAATTTTTAATAATATTACAAATTAAATTTGGGATTCTAAATTTCAGCTGTTATTATTTTTCAATTAACTAACCTACGATTTTCAATACCGATAATTATCGATAGTGAATTAAATTTGGGGTTCTGAATTTCAGCTGTTATTATTTTTTAATTGACTAACCTACGATTTTCAATACCGATAATTATCGATAGTGAATTAAATTTGGGGTTCTGAATTTCAGCTGTTATTATTTTTTAATTGACTAACCTACGATTTTCCATACCGATAATTATTATCGATAGTGAAAATAAACCATCTATATTTTTCGATAGTGAGAATCATCGATAACTATCGTAAGTACCATCGATAGTTCTCCACCACTAGACGAAACTCTACGCCACATTTTTCACGTATTTTTTATCGGACTTCGATTGAAGTCCTTCAGCGTGAATCGGACTCGCATCGTATCTAGCTGTTATCTGTAGGACGATAGACGCGGTGTCCGCGCGCTCTCGCAACTTTCGTTTTTATCGACGACACACGATGCCGTAATCGCATCCAGTTGTGGCCCGTCAGCTTCGAACGAGTCGCTTCCTTCGGGCCCCTTATTGTGCGGATATCAACAGAATTATCTTTCGCGTTTCATAAGACGCCTCGCGCGGCATGAAGGAAGTTCATTGTTCGACGGATCTATCGGGAGACGCGGTCAGAAACGTAGCAGCGGGTTTCAGATAATTTCCGCGATGGGAAAGGAGGATCTTATCTGTTCGATTGCCTGGAATTTCTTCGGCATCCACTCGAACAGGCTCGTTAGCATAACGCCACGGTGTGCAATTACATGTAAAACAGGGGCGTTCGCGCGGTAAATTTCAATTATCACGCGGGATATCTTTAAAAGGGGGACAAAACTTCGCGGAAACGCTGCGGCGCGGAAAGATATGTGCAAAGTGTCTCGTGAAACTTTTCTTTAACTCGCTTCGTTTTTCGAGTAACGCGCATTCAAAGATGACGTAGGTGAGTAGTTGACAAAAATTTCACCACTTTTTCAATCCATTCTGGTTTTATTAGTTTTTAGCATCACCTCAAAATTGCAAAATGTGGTCCAATATGCATATTCCGATGGAGAATTAAAAGCTGTAGAAAACAAAATTAAAGTTGAGTTTATTTAACTAACAAAAATCCTACAACACTCTTTCAAAGCCGATAAAAAAGTTACCACTTCTGAAATGTGATAGAAAATATTATTTTGTGGGCACGTTTGCCTTTAAAAGGGCCCAAAAAGTTAGCAAAAGTGGAAGCTCCTTTGCCGGTTCCAAAAATATATTGTCCCGTAAATAAATTCTACTGTAACTGGGTTTTATACAGCTTCCAATTCTTCATCAGACTATATATATTCAACACAAACCGCAGTTTGATGCTAAAAAATAAAAAAGGTAAAAAACAATAAAAAAAAGTGGTAACTTGTATATTAATTTTCAATATTTTTCCCCAGAAAACTACTTCACCAACCATTATAAATTTTGCACCCCAGAATCAGGGCAATTAAAATTCAATCACGCGATTCCAAAGTATAGCGTGTAAATTCAAGCTCCACTATCGCGAAACAAACTTCACCCGAATTTCCCCGCGTTACACAAATTTCATAAATCCCCATAATGTGCGCTTCTCAGCCCTCTTAATCAATCCCGATATCGGATACACTCCACGCGAAAGCATCTCGTTTAGATTAGATCTACTGTGCCATGGAATTTCCACCTGGCGTCGCTGGTTTCCCGTTCGACCACCGTAATCAATTTTCCAATCGGTTCGATCACTCGGCTCCGTTCCCATATTCTAATCGGAATGATATCCCGGATTGCTCTATTTTCCGCTCCTTTGTGTCCCGTTCCGCGCGACAAAGGCTTTTGTCACGTGCGGCGTCCTCGCCGTACAGGCATCGCGTGTGTAAAGCAGCGGGCGAGGCATCGGCCGCGGCGTCGAGAGGAGGCCAGCAGCCTGGAACGTGTACGCTGTTGCACATTGACGCGGAAACGCGGCGGAGAAGGTGAACTATATGGACACGGCACACGTGTTAAACTGCTGGCCGACATGTGCGGCATCGAGTGTCGATAGGTTGAGGTAGGCCGGCCACCGACCTCCGCGTCGGCTTCCCGGCTCGCGCCCGGCTCCCTCGTCCCCCCGCCTCGCTCGGAACTGGATTTTTATCGCGACTAGGCCGCTCTCGTCGACGAAATTTCGCCTATGCGACGCTGAAGGGGGTCAGGCCCCCTCGACCGGATCCAGAAGTGCCACTTCTTCGAGAATTTATTTTCGTGTAACGGGAACGGTTTCCTGGAAGTATTTTTTTTTTTGCTGAGGACAAAGGCATGTTCGAACAGTGCGGTTATTTCTTTTATTCGATTTCTGGCTAACGGCGCAGATACTGAATGGTAATTTGAGCAGTGAGGTATTAAATAAAACTAAAGTGTTCGATTGAAATATAATGAATTGGGGAATCTTTATTTCTTTGCAAGAGAATGAAGCTTTATTTATGTATAAGTGGAGTTAATTTAGATAATTTAGAGGCAATTTAGTTTTATTTCATTTTCGGTGTTTCGAATCGGAGATATCGACCAGCCCCCTTGACCCAGGCCTCTTACCAACGCTGACAAAGCATCGCATCGAGGCTCCTTGGTGTATTCATGTAGATTTTGCTCCGATTTCGTCCCCTTAATTAGGGCTCTCTTGGAACTTAATTCTGTGCTAGGTGAATTGTTTAATTCAGTTATAATATGAGATTAGCTTGAGAGCGTATACTGCCGTTCATAAGTATTAAGACACCTGCTGCATTTGCACAATAGCGAATACTTTCCACTGCTTTTATTTTCTAGTTTTAATTTAAAATAGTGAAAGATTTGTTAGAGTTCTTTAATAAATTAATGCAACAGTTTTCACAATTATTCTACGCAGAGTCGTAATATTTTAATAATAATAATAATTCACAAACGGAGTTTTTATAGCTGTGAATGATTCATGTTCTCGTAATTTTCTGCTGCTACTAGGCGGCATCGAAAGTGTAGCTCGTTAAGTGGACGTTTAGGAATGACTGTACTCAGGGATCTTCGTTGCGTGGCTTCATATTACGACAGTGTCGTTCCCTGTAATTAACGAGACAGGCATTTAATGGTAAAGAGGCTCCTCGTGCAGAGAACGCTGTTCTGGCGAATAGCGAGCTCGTGAAACACGGATATCAGGGGAAACTTGATGCACTACATGCAGCTCATTAGTGATAACACTCTTGTACTTCTTGGTTTTCAGCTGTGTGGATTTCAAGATAATATCACATTTCTTTAACTTCGTTTATAAGCGCTTTTTCTTCCTTTGAAATCTAGAAGGCAAATTTGGAAAATTGGAACAATATACATTGCGGGATCAGGAACTCCAATAAGAGGAAGTTGAGAATAATAAATCTTGGGGGGTCGACTTTGGCGACGTTGGTAAGGCGGCTGGTCAGTAGATCAGAAGATCGCGGGTTCGAATCCCATCGCCTGAGGTTTTTTTTCCGTGACTCCCGAGCATATAAAAATTACAAAACTGTATAGATCCCCTTCAGCTTTGATTAACTTGATCCAATATGAAATAGGAAAATTTCCATATCGCCAATTCAAAACTCTATCAATTAGTACTTAGATAAAATATAAATAAATATTAGATAGATGATGAAGTAACAATTGAAGGGACATATTATTCTTCTCTCTCGAATCGTCACGTTCGTCCACTCAGGAAGCTACTAAAATTAAAATACAGAAGCGTTTCGAACGAAGGAAAATTGCCATAGCGAATTTTAGATAGGAGGATGCCACGGGAGGACGGCTCAACCTCCCGCTGGTCGTCGAGGGATAAATCGCTTTGAACCACGGTTCCACGAGCGCGCGCGCGGTTCGCAACGCTCTCGCCGCTCGAATTTAATCTCATGATTGTAGATCGGAATTTCGAGCGCGGTGGGGTGGTCAACGAGTTAGGGAATCAGGCACTTCGACCATAGAGAGGAGGATGTCAGACGAATGCAATCTCCTTTCAGTAATTCATACTCGTAGGCTTTTCGGATTCGCCGTAAGTGGCGCGTAGCGGCGCATCCTACATTCGTGTATTACGTGGGATTTCCTTCTAACTCGAGCGAGAGTAATTGCACCTACGCGCGAATTTCGCGCCTCCATTCAAAACCCTCCTTCTCGGTTTCGAGTGAAAAAAAAAAAGAGAACTCGTTCCACAATTACATCTATCGTTTCAATTTCCTTGTGCAAAGGAAAAAAATAGGTGGATTGGGAAAAGTCCTCCCCCATTGTTTCGGGCGGTACGGTACCGATTTATTTCCACTCTCAGCGCCTACTTCTGCCTGTCCGAGCCTCGTTATGCCGCGGAATTAATCGGAGAACCTCCAGCGAGCCAGAAGCGAAGGCTCCGAGGGGCCGAAGAAGGGCCACTCGTTTTACAGCTTCTGAACATCTCGGCGGGGTGCCTATTACGAATATTTATGGGCTCCACGATTCTGTCACGTCCAGCTTCAAACCTCCCTCCTCTCTTTCTCTCTAGTGGACGTAATCGAGCGATAGAGGGTCATTCGTTAACGGTTAGATAGGCGGGCAGCGTGCGGGCGCGAGTTAGATGAGAATGGGGACCACTTTCAGTCCTCTCTATTACAAGGTGCATAGCTGCTAGAACAGATATACCCACGTCCCCATACGGAACGTATTCACTCGCCGTAACGCAGATATGGCTTCACGGGGCTGAAAGGCTTAAAGCGTTGGGGCACGCCGAGATCATTATCATTCCACCACCGCACACCCTAAAATCTTCCGAATTCCACTACACCTCCATAAAGAACCCAAAATGAAAATATAATATTCCTCGATTTTACTATTAATGCGACTTTAACTGTCTTCATATTTTACTGAAAAACACCCAAAGTACCTAAGTGTTTGTAAATATTTTCTCAGCGAAGATCTGACCGACGCACAGTGGTCCCAAATTCCGAAAACGTGGCCAAAACTCATAACTTCGTTCGATTTGCATGAAAACTGGTATTTTTATGTTTTTGGGTTCGCTGACTACGATTTTGAAGTTAAAAGTAAAAAAAAAAATGGCGAATCCAATATGGCGGATAAGTATACAGAGAAATTGTTAGTTGTACTCGCAAAATGTTTTTCTCTGTGTATAAAATGCCCTAAAAAATACAATGATTCATTTATTGAAGTAACAAACATTGCTGCACAAATAAATTTTGCTGAAATGCAGTATTGAGGTGAAATAAATACACAATAATGAAATAAAAATAAATATTTATGGTGATAATATTATACTAGCGAACCCAATAGTGAAAGTTCCTTATATAGAAACTTCGTTTTTGGACTTTTGGCTAGCTTTTTGGGATTTGGAACCACTGTGCGACGTGAAGACTTCTCGAATCCTTGGACCCCTCGAAGTCTTCGACTTCAAAGAGGAATATTTTCGGGAGCTTGTAGATTTAATTAACGAAGCAGGTCGTAGAACATCAAAGTAAAACAGAGAAAATAGAGATTAGATACATTCTGAAAACTATCGTCATCATCATCGCCATTGTCGGCTGCCGCAATTTTACGTCCCCTTTTCCCCATTTCGTCCGCTCTTGGAATCGGCTGGTTAACAACGGGAACGAGTTTCTCGCGTTAACCAGGCGTGCGCCTCTTCTGCAAATTGTCGATCCACCATTTTTCTGTCGCTTCACGCGACTTCCGGTCAAGTGGGCTATTCTCGTCGATTGTTCTTGTGAAGAACCTGGAAAGCTTTCCTTTTTGCCACTGCGTTAACTATTAGTTTAAGAGCGACTTGTTCTAGTAGCTAAAATTGAACGGCAATGGTTAAAAAAGTGACGCAGAGCAGGGGAAACCGCGAGTTTAACGTTAACTGCGCGCGCACCAGTGCCTACGCACTTTCGAAATCGATTTTCCCCGAAACGAAGCTGTCCGGCGAAAAAACCTCGTCCCAACTTTCCGCCGTGTCCTATCGCAGGGAATCTACCCACCCTCTTATCAACCCAACCGAAGGACATCTACATATTCTACGATATAAAAAACGTATACCCTAACTTTCCACGAAAATTAGAATTGCAAAGTAGGGCTCGTAACCTTGCGAAGAAACTCGCCACAGTTACCCATGAATAGGGAATACAATCTCATCTAAAGCCTATCTCGGGATTCCGGGATCGGGTAATGGAAATTTCAATAATTAGAATGATTCATTAAGTGCTAAAATTTTAAATCTTTATTTAAGGTAAAGAAGCTTATTTTCTGTTATTAGTCTCAAATCGTAAACTAAAATTATTTTCAACAGTAAAAAAAATACAATAGGGTCGATTCTATCACTTCTTCCTTTTGAATTCTGTTAAAAACAGTAGAATAATGAACAGTAGAATAATAAAGTCTGAATGAGTAGGGAATATCAGTAAATCATTATGAAAATTTTTGGAAATGCACACGAAGAAATCGCAAAGTTTCAAAATTACAGTGTTTCGATTTTTACTTGTTCAGAAAATTTGCAATTCGCAACTCGCACGAATTCGAAATAGCGGAAGGTGAGGATCTCAATAATCTCATGAAACGACTATGTTTATTAATTCTGTTTATTTTCATATTTTTCAATCATCCACAAAGTAATTCACATTTTTAAAAAATCCCAAATTCTCGGGATCAAATATATCAACTCCCGGGATTTTTGGAACACAAAAAACAGCCCTGATAACATATCCCAGGATTGCATGAATTACTTGAAACAATGATATCTGCAACCCCGAGGGTGTGGATGAATCATACGTGACTCATCCCCGCATGGAATAATAATTTCGGGGGTCCACGCGACAGCTCGATTAGAATCGTCCTCCATGACCGTTAAACGAGCCGGACGAATAGTTTGAAAGAGCCGGGCGGCGTAAGGGGAGGGCGTTCATTCAGAAAATTGTTCCTGACTCATCGAGTGTCGAGCGATGAGCAGCCGCCGGACGGCTGGTTACAGTTTTACTACCAAACGCTCGGCGGATTCGAAGCCACAGAGCTGTTAAGGGGATTATAAGCCGTGCCAAGTAGTAAGTTCGTTGGACTTGGCAGTCGTGCTCGCGTTTGCTTTCGTTTGTCGAGCCGATCGCGTTCCTCCCCCCTCCCTCTGTGGTCGTTTTACGACTCGCCTAGCCTTGTAGTGAAAACCTATTTTCACGTGCGGCCAACCATTCAACTCGCCCGGTATTTTCATCGGGCCGACGGTTCCGCCATTGACGACTCCGGTCGTCGCGGTGGTCGCGCAAGACAACTGAAAAAAAAAAAAAAAAAACGATCTTTCACTGGGCGACGACGTTTCTCGCGCGACTCAGGCGTGGGTGGTGAACGAGTCGCTTTCCTCGATTCGTGAACAATAGAAACACCGTGTTCCTGTACATAGAACTGTGCATATTTATCACCCCCCCGCTTCATTCCCCGCGTTTTCTAATCGCCGACGAGTCGGTTCCCCGAGGAGAGAAACAACTCGCACCGTTGATCTTTCACGGTGCTTTTTCTCGCCGCGGCACCTCGGTCCGAGTCGCGACGATATCGAAGTGGAACAAGTCGCGAGAAAGTAGAGAATATACTATATTAAAAGCGTATTCACAATGCGAGTAACCCAGCCCCAGTATTACAGCTCGGAGAATCCGTTCTAACCCAACGCGCGATCATAAATGCTAACCCCTTCTATAACCGCTCGCCGCGTGCGTAAGCCCCTCCAGCCGTATCTGTTGAGCGTATTGACAGAACGCCCATAGGCGTTCTCCGCACGCGGCGCGTCAAGCATCTTTAACCGCTTGCCCATATTCAGAGGGATTAAATCAGCGTTATGTATTACATCCAGTAAATACTTTGAGCCATCCGCTGGAGAATGTAACAAGGTTCGGGGTACCCTGAGAGGGGACGCACATAGGAAGAGCTTCAACGGCAATCCCTTCGCAATATCGCTGGCCAAATATTTGCCACGGGGCCGAACGGTAAAAAGTTGCTTGCTTGCCACCGGTGAGCCGAGAAAGGGACAGTAGCCCGGGCCAGTTGCGTTTGCTTTCGTTTTCGGCGGGCGATCGCGGCGCGCGGGGCGAAGCACGGAGGGGTTCCGTTGGCCGTTCGCAGTAGGGCTGTGGCCGATGCCTCGGCGTGGACCCTGCGCTAGAGCAGCCAGCAACCGGCGGCGGGCAGCATCCCGCGCGATCAATACGCAGCGGGCCCTCGGCTGCGTGTGCCCTGGCTACGTGGAAATACGGCAACGACTACCATGATCGTTGCCGACGAAGACGATGACACGACTACTACGTCCATGACGAGGACTGCCTACGTACGATACCGCGGGCATAACGGCTTGGTGCCTCAGGGAGAGGTGGAGGAGGAACAGGGAGGAGGACGTTGCCAGGCGACGGAAGCTGCCTACCGCCAGAGTTCATCGTCCTCCAGCTTGTTTCTTCTCCCTTCCACCCACCCATTCACCCTCCGTTTATCCTTCTCCGCCTCTCTCTCTCTCTTTCTCTCTCTCTCTGCCCCCCTCCTCCCCACTCGACTTTGTCTTGTTCTCGGTTTTTCTCTTTTTTTTTTCTCTTCATGCTTCTCCCTCTAACCCCACGCCCTCCCCTTTTCGCCGTTACACCACTCCCTGATTCTCTCTCCGGCTTCTCTTCCACCTCCTGTCCTCTTTCTCCTTCAGTCTGCTCTGTCTCCTTTCACCTCCCTCCGCAGTCGGGCTTCGTACTTTCCTCGGCTCTGCTGCTCCCCAGCCATCCGCCGCACCACCGTGTTCCCCGTGTTTTTTCTAGCTCCTCCACTCGTCCCCTTTTCCTACCCCGTACTTCTCGCGACGGACTCGGTTCCTCGACTTTTCTCTCGGGCTTCCCTCGCTGCCCGCGACTCTCCCGCCGCTCGTCGCCGAGCTTCTCGAGCCCCCTGCGACCAGCTTCCACCCCTCGTGTTCGCTCTGACTTATTTTCTCCCTCTTTCTGTATTCCGAACTTCGGTTTCGCCGAGCGATCAGTCTCCATTTTTTTTTAAATCTACCACGAATCGACGTCCAACCCCTACATTTTAATTTCTTTGTACGACTATCGGTTTTTGTCTTCTTCGCAACCCCTTCGTCGTGCAAATATGCGGAGATCGGAGGCCAGCTGCCCCGCGGTGAATTTTTACCCCGTTTCATCTTCTCAAATTGATACACGCGTTTCGACGACGCGTACTTAGGTGTAGACCCGCGAGGGGGGGCTATTTTTCCGCCGATCGTTATGCACTTTCGAGCGCGCGCGCGCGCGCGTGCTGCTGGGATTTTAACGATCGCACGCCCCCACCGGCGACGCCAGCGCCGCCTGGGGAAGCGTGGGCCCGCGAAATTAATCAGTACCGACCACCTTCATCGATTCCACGCCGGGGGGATATTTAATTCCCCCGTGGCGTATCGGATTTTCGCCGCTTTGGCCAAGTCGTTGCCCGTTCTAGTACGGCTTCGACGCCGTCGCCGCGGCTCTCCTCCTTTCCTTTTCCCTCCTCTGCTCGTTTTTCTTTTCTCTTTGCCGGCGCGGTACGATATCGTTGGTAGCAGGCCGAGTTCAATGCACGGGATAATACACGAATCTATATTTCAGCCCGCAACATCCACCATCTTTCCCTCCTTCCGGCCGCCTACGCCCTTTCTTTTCGATCCTCCGTTTAAAGCTTCTCCTTTTCTCTCTCTCTCTCTCCCCCCTCGATTGTTCCTCCTTTTTTCTCGCTCCCCTTCTGCCCCCGTTTCCCTGCGCATCTCTCCCCCAAGGCTCCTTCTCCCTGGAATCCACATTGGCATACATACTCCGCCGTTCTTCTCTCCCCCTCGCGCCCACCCCTCGCGCCACCCGTTCGTTACTCACCATTATCAAGCCGGGCTCGCATCGGAAAACAGGCGATGCACCTCCGTCGTCGTCTCTGTCATAGTTATTGCCGCTTCGTACACCTCTGAGCCTGTCTCTTTATCGCCTCCACCCTCCCGATGGAAAGAAATCGCAGAACTAGTATCTCCATACATCTGCGTAACGAAATTAACCCGCTGCCGACGACGATCCCGTAAATGCGTTCAGTCCGTGCGGAGAACGCCCCACAGGCGTTCAACGTATACGGCGGGTAAATGGGAGCGGAGGATTTCCGCACGTCACATGTGTCACGCGTTTCTACCTCCGTCCGGAAAAGGTGCTAGACTTTGGGTATTCTGTTGCTACCACTTGACAAATCTTCAGATGTAATTCTTCTTTCTCTATTTTTGTTACACTCGGTAGTTTTAACTTCCTTCCGACCGCTGCCGCGCGATTTACTTTCGTTCACATCCGAGCGCGGACGCCGCTCGATTACCGACGATGATGAGCTCTTTCCGAAAGGGTGTTCCCATGTCATACATATCGCGACATTGTTCCCCTTTTCGTGGGACCGGGGTCGACGCTCCGGTCTCTTCTTGCATTACACGGTTAATTCAGGTGATTTCTATAGACGTCGGCGCGATGCATTGTTCCACTTGCGCCGATTGTGATTGACACAGGGAAATAAATGTTTCTCAGCGGCTTGTTTCGCCGGTGTGCCTTCCCTTCGCGGAGCCGCGGGTCGATAACCGCCGCGGCGACGCAGGGGGGTAATCGTGCGCGACCGTTTCCACAGAAATTTCGGCTACTTTCTGCATACACAGCTTCGGGCTTCGTCTCAAACGGGGGGGTTAAAAACGGTTTTTATTGAAGATTTTAGGCGGAGCAGAGTAACGCGGGGGTGGAGGGTTGAATACGATGGTCTGGTCCCCTTTGGAAGCTTTTATCCTTAATTGTGAGGTATTCGAAAGCTCCTTTTGACTCTCTCGTCGGATCTCCAAAGGAGCTTCTTTTCCTCGAGCGATTCGACGTTTGTTTAACTTTGGAGGTGGATGCTTCTGTCATATCTACGGATATTTGGATATCCGATGAGCTTCCTGATGCGATTGCAGAAACTCCCAACATTCTACGCACCTTAATTTCATTTAATCCTTCACTGTTTTCTGGAGTACAGTTCCGTGTCTGTTCAAAGTCACCGCGAGGCAGGAGAAATTGCACACGTTTCGCGATAGGATTCTGGTACACCCCAGTATGTTTATAAATGAAACGCGTTAACAGATGGCTACCGAGCGATTAGAAAGTTTCGATTATGTGCTTTGGTGAAATCCAGGCAACGGAGATATTTCTCATTGACACTGTTTTAAGGCGCCTTTGTGAACTGTATCTCTTTGCAGAAAGTGGAATACACCGTTATCGAGTTGAGTTTCTATTAGTCCATCGTTAGAGCGGGTATTATTAAACGAAAAGGCTTCTATAATTCGAATATATCTTCCAGTTTTTCCACGAGTATTAATTAATACGGATATTGATACATCATTTATTTATCGAACTTCGTTGAATCACCGACGTCGAAGCGTGAAATCTTCCGGAACGTATATCGTTTTATCAATACCGTTTGCAACTCGATCCCACCTGTAAAGGACACCAGATATCTTATTTGATTCACGGCGCACTCGGTGCGTCGCATCGACGCGTATAACTAAAGCATGCTGGTGCATTTATACGCATACTTCACGGACTAGTAGATTTTCTCTATTTACTTATTTTTCCTCCTTTGTTTTGCATTCAATAATCAAGTATTGATTAAAGAAAAGCGCAATTAAATTATGCACGAAAGTTCTCGAGAAAAAAACACGAGATATCTTCGCGGAGATTTGAACTGAAACCCTCTCGCGGTGCTCGGGATCGGAAAGCCAGCGCGCCGGCCACTGCGCCATCGAAGCCCCTTGGTGTTTCTTTACTTTTTCCGGTCTTTTTATCCGCGTATCTGCTGCTCGTATAACAGAGGCTTCCAATCCCACGCGCGTATACACTTTTCAGCGTCGTATAGTAAATATTCAATGCAAATTGCGCCCATTCGTGTAAGGATACTTTGCATTGAATACTGATACGCCTGCTGCGGCTATAATGGATATATATAAGATTTCCGAGTCCCTTTCCACGTATATACTATAGAATCTAAAGAGAAAAATGTTGCACGTGTTACTTCTATCTTTCGCGAAGATCAACTCTACCTTAAAAGCACGAATATTTTTCTAAATAAATACAGACACAGAGTAAACTATTATTGCGTTTGGTTTGGAATTTTGAATAAAGAGTCTTTCTGCTTCGATTTACAGTAGGACAGTGGTTAACGAATTCTTTTCTTCTCCTGTTGCAGAATGTGGACCATAAGCTGAAGTTCCGCTCGAAGAAGGGCGCGCTCCCGTTCGTCGAAGTGAATGGCGAGGAGATCGCGGACAGCACGATCATTCTTCGTGAGCTGAGCCAGAAATTCGACAAGGACCTGGACGTCGGCTTGACGTCCGAGCAGCGTAGCGTCTCCCACGCAATGATATCGATGATCGAGAATCACCTGGTCTGGGTGGTGACGTGCTGGCGCACCAAGAATCTTGACCAGGTCCTGAAGGGGTACAAGGTGAACCTTCAGCACGTCCTCGGTACCCGCATCCCCAACGGTATACTGAACTTTTTCTTCAAGCTTACGTTCGGACGCAAGGTAAATGCCCGCTATTCGCAATTCAGCCGCGAAATGTTAATTAATGAGAATCAATTAGACAAGTAGAGAACGATGTGGAGAAAGAAGCGCGGAGGAGATGAAATATATTGATTAGAACGGTCGCGAGCATCCGTAGTGAAATATAGTGGGATTTCTTACAGGGCGCTAAGAAGGTGAAGGCGCAAGGTATGGGCGTGCACACGCCCGAGGAGGTGTCGAAGTTCGGTTGCGCCGATCTCAAGGTCCTCTCTGACATGCTTGCTGACAAACCATTCTTCTTTGGGGATGAACCGACTACGGTAAGAGCTAATTCCATAAGGGAAAATAATTTCTTTCTAATTACGATGCATTGGTACTAGGGCTGGGACTATTCGAATAATTTATTATTCGAATATTTGAGTATTTTACAAATATTCGAATGCTACGAATAAAAACTTCGAATATCTGAGTATTCGAATGTTATTATTCGAATATTTGAGTATTCGAGTGTTATTATTCGAATATTTGAGTATTCGAATGTTATTTATTCGAATATTTGAGTATTCCAATGTTATTATTCGAATATTTGAGTATTCGAATGTTATTATTCGAATATTCGAGTATTCGAGTGTTATTATTCGAATATTTGAGTATTCGAGTGTTATTTATTCGAATATTTGAGTATTCCAATGTTATTATTCGAATATTTGAGTATTCGAATGTTATTATTCGAATATTTGAGTATTCGAGTGTTATTATTCGAATATTTGAGTATTCGAATGTTATTTATTCGAATATTTGAGTATTCGAATGTTATTATTCGAATATTTGAGTATTCGAATGTTATTATTCGAATATTCGAGTATTCGAGTGTTATTATTCGAATATTTGAGTATTCGAGTGTTATTTATTCGAATATTTGAGTATTCGAATGTTATTTAGTCGAATATTTGAGTATTCGAATGTTATTTAGTCGAATATTTGAGTATTCGAATGTTATTTATTCGAATATTTGAGTATTCGAACGTTATTTATTCGAATATTTGAGTATTCCAATGTTATTATTCGAATATTTGAGTATTCGAATGTTATTTAGTCGAATATTTGAGTATTCGAATGTTATTTATTCGAATATTTGAGTATTCGAACGTTATTTATTCGAATATTTGAGTATTCCAATGTTATTATTCGAATATTTGAGTATTCGAATGTTATTTATTCGAATATTTGAGTATTCGAGTGTTATTATTCGAATATTTGAGTATTCGAATGTTATTATTCGAATATTTGAGTATTCGAATACTACTCTAATATTCCAGTATTCAAATACTATTCTTGCTTGTAAAAAATGAACCTAAAGAACTTTTGATTTATAATTCACACCATACTATTCGAATTATATCCGCTAAATAATTGAGCAACCGCTATATTCGAATATTCGAATACCGAAAAATTCGACAAATAGTTCCAGCACTAATTAATACGTGTTACTAAAGCTGCATACAGCTTCCTATCAGAGTTACAATTGTGTTAAAGTAAAAAGAAGGGTGAACAAGTTGATTCTATTAAAAGCGAAGTGCAGAGATAAAGCGAGTTTCTAACGTGCCAACAGCTGGACGTCGTGGCGTTCGCGCACCTCGCCCAGATCCTCTACATCGACAAGGACACGCCGTACAGCCTGCGCGACTACATGCAGGAGAACTGTCCGAACCTGGTCGGGCACTGCTCGCGCGTGAAGGAGCGGTGCTTCCAGGACTGGCACGAGATCTGCACCACCCTAGACATGAACACGCATCTGCCGAAGCCGGAGAAGCAGGAGGAGAAGGAGGGAAAGGAGGACGAGAAGGAGTCCAAGGAGACGAAGGAGGAGAAGGAGGGCGACAAGGAGAAGGCGGACAAGGAGGAGAAAGAGCTGGAGAAGGACAAGGAGGTTGACGAGAACAAAGAGAAGGAGAAGGAAGGGAAATAAGCTGTCCCTGGACGACGGGGCTCCAACAAGTAATAAAGAAAGAACGGAAGGAAAAGAGAGGGGGTGGGAGATAGAGAGAGAGAGAGAAGAGGAGGGGAGAGTATGATTTAAAAAAAATGTAGAAAGTTTTAGGGTGTGATCTGATTGAACGGGGGGAGGTTGGGAGGGAGGGAGGGGAGGAGGCGAGAGATAGGCAGAGAAAGGGGAGGGGTGGGGGGAGAGAGAATGCATGGCTGTGCGAATGCGTGCGTGAGTGAATTTTGCGTGAATGCTCTGCGAAAAGGCGAGTTTGGGGAAAGGGGGTGTAGAGAGCAATTGAGAGATAGGGGAGGGGAGACGGGGGAGAGAATGCAAAACGAGAGTGAGAGAAAGGGGGGGCAGGGGTGGGGGGGGGGGGGGAGATCCAGGTCTAGAGCTCTCTACTTATACGTATAGATATTAATAGACTCATAATGTTAAATACTTCGTTTATATATATATTATATATATATATACGTTCGAACACGTTAACGCCATTTCTCATCGACACACCCCCTAGCACACCCGGGAATCGCGCCAGGCGAAACTTTTACCGTACGTACCTCGGCGCCCTTTTTCCTCCCCCCGGCCGATTAAGAGAGAGAGAGAAAGAGAGAGAGAGAAAGAGAAAAAGAGGAAAGAGCAAGAACAACGCGACGGAAGAAAGAAACAGAACGGGGCTATCTCATAAGTCATTAGAAACGTAGGTTTGCAATATATCAAATGCAATAGCCTGCCGCCAGGTGTTGTGCGAGACCTTTAATTACGGAACAGTGGCCAAAACGCGGATCGTTCGTACAACCGCAAGACGCGCGCGAGCGTCTCGTAGCAACGAGAGCCCGTAACGGAGCTCCCGGACACAGCGTCTTGCGGTCGCTTCTACCCCCCCTCCCCCATTGGCTCTTACTGTGCAAAAAAAAAAATAATAAGTTACGTGTACCTATTAGCGTTTCAAGCAACGTGTACTGTGTATCACATTTTACGATCTTCGTTTAGTCGTTCGCTTTGTTTTTCCCAATTTTGGTTCCGTTCACAGGCTTCGGGATCGCCGTCCGATGGAGGAGGGACGTTTCGATATGCCCTTCGGGGACGGGATTCCGGAGGCGAGCGTCGATTCAAGTCAACCCACCCCTTCAGGCGCGAATCACCGTTCACGTAAACCGCGCGTATTTCCCTCTCCGATTCGTCGACGCTCGTGTGATCTTTGACGAGGAGTCGGCCTCAGCTTTCAGCGATGAACCAGACGCGCATCCAGCTGGTCGGGCCGGTGCGCCAGATCGCGAATCAAGCGTAGGGCGTGCTTTAATCTCACGTTTTTAATTTCCCTTTTGTACGGCAAGAATCATATAAACGTTTTACTGTGACTCGACTCATCCGTGGTACTACTCATTCCCAGGCGTCTCACGCCTTCGGATCGACTGCTTTTTACGACGTTCTTTTTTATTTCCATTTTATTCTCCTTACTGACAACGTTCCGACGAGCGAAGACTCATTTGCGATCGGCGGCAGATATTCTATTTTACGGTTAATTTGTATATTATTAGAGATATTTGTATTACGTATGCGCGGCGCTGCAATGAGAGAGTGTAACGAGAGCGTCGCCCGAGGACGCTTTTTTGTTTCTTCGATTCCTTTCTGCGGATGCGAAAAGATGGAGGCGAATAGAGGAACGATTATCCACAGGCGAGAGCCATCGCGCGAGAGGTGTCTGTCTGGATCCCATTTTTCGGCGGAAATTCGCGAGAAGCCAGAGAAACGAAAGAGCGGGATTAAAAAAAAGAAAAAGAACAAATTTATATGAACGCTGTGCTGCCCCGTGGTTAGGTCCACTACCATTAGATGACAATTTTCCTCGGACGCGCGAGAGAGATGTTACATTTACCGTAAATTATACGAAGTGTCTTTCACGCATCGAAAAAAAAAAACGTAAAAGAGGAAAAAAAAAATGAAACAGACATTTTTTGATGTATAATGTTGTCGAACGGGAATTGAAGTTTTTTGTACCGAGGCCGGCTGATGACCGATAAAGCGGCCGCAAAAATATTCCACGAAGACACGAGGATATATAATGATAATTATATTTAAGTAGCTTACTATTATTAACGATGATATTACGATTACAATAAAGAACACAGGAATGAGAAAAGAAAATGGTGACAAAAAACGTAAACAATTAGTGTGTGGAGCTGTTTATACTTAGGAGACAACGCATACGTTTACACCCGTGGTTACATTATTATTATTATTAATTATTAATTATTATAATTATTACGAGTACGAGTAAATAAATATAATAAAATTAGTGGCGAGGGAATGATGATAAAAAAAAAAACATTTGGACAAGACCATAAACGTTGCAAGCACAGTAGGTAGGCACATCCAGTACAGTAAGATTATCAATAAGAGGAATATTAATAATAATTATAATATGACTGCTCGTTTTATGCTCGGCGCTATACATTTCATTGTCATTATTATATCACCATTTATTAACGATATACATACGAACAAATAAAATGTGTTTATAAATATAATGTGATCTTTACGAAATTCGTCGATCTTTGATTAATTCACCCAGATACGATGAGAAGTTTTAGTATCCTTTTTGATCCGTGCATGCGGGGCGGTTGTCGCGCATCGGAAGGTGGGGTCTACTTTTCGACTCGCGATTTCATTTATATACCTCGAAATACGATTCTACATTATGCTTCGATATTGTTATAATCTTTTTTCATTCTTGGCACGAAGCGATACAAACGGTATTATATATAATTTAATATTTAGGGTGAGTGTAAATTCACCCTGCACCTGCAATACCGATTTTTTGTAAGTAAGTTAAATTACTCGGTTTTAGTTTAATTTTATGACTAAATTCGCGTATTTTGCATAAACTAAAATTAGGCGCGTAAACGAAACTACAAAAAATCCTATCATCATAACCTACATAATAATAATAATAAATATATACCCATATATATAACCATCATAAATATCATAACCTACAGTGCATGAATTGAGAAAATGTTAATAATTACCAGGTTCTACATGTCATGAGATTTCGTGTGACGAATTAAAACACCGACTTCCTGAGAAATCGGTGGTTTTCACGCGCACCCTACATTGAAGAACGCGGACTCTGGGAAGTACAGTATTGTCTCCCTGAGAACTCGCTGGTCGGGACCGGCGTTGAGCCCACATCGTGAGCAGAGCCCTAATTCCGAGAGTTCTTTTCTCGCTTCTTTCTGGCCGAAGGGGTGAGCGAGATGGAACGCTTTGCGTGCGCCGGAGTGACACGGCGTCCGAAAGACGGAGCGAGACAAAACATCAACGCGTCGTCTGACTCGTACCTCCTTCGCTCGCTTCCAGTGGCTTTCGCCTTCGCCGAACAAGAGTGAGACAGAAGTGGTGGGGATAGCGAAAAGCCCACAGCGTGTGCACCGAAACGAGTTCACAGAAAGGTAATTTAATTCTTTATTCGTTTTACATGAAATTATATTGTAACACCTATCGTATTTTCTATAATACATAAGTCAGGTTATTAAAAATATTTTTCTCTATGTTATAGATAAAACTTGGGAATAATTCTCCGTGGACATGAACTTGATGTGGGACAAATGATGGAAAGCTGTTAACCTCAACAATGAACATGAGAAGACAGTGATTTTATATATAAAGTGAAGTGATTATATAGACTAAGAGTGAAAATATAATTATTATTTATATACTTACATCAATAATCATTTGTACATGATTGTATCACTTTTTGTAATATTTTGAACATGCTTTAAAGAAAATAAAGACAAAAATACTATAAAAAACTGTATTTTCATTGCAAAACCTCGAAATTTCAGTGGCGCCACTTCTCTTGCAGGTGCAGCGCGAAAATCTGCTTCTCTTGCAGGTGCAGCACCTCAAAAACGGCCTGTTCCGAAATTCATTGCACGATTCTTGCACCTGCAAGAGAAGCAGTATTTCGGGTTGCACCTGCAAAAACTCGAAATTTCAGCGGCGTCACTTCTCTTGCAGGTGCAGCGCGAAAATCTGCTTCTCTTGCAGGTGCGGCACCTCAAAAACGGCCTGTTCCAAAATTCATTGCACGATTCTTGCACCTGCAAGAGAAGCAGTATTTCGGGCTGCACCTGCAAGAGAAGCAGTATTTCTGGCTGCACCTGCAACAAAGTTGCAACCCGGGATTTGGCTCCTCGCGAAAACGCACAAAGTTGCAAATCGGGATTTTATTTCCCGAACAGCCCAATTTCATTTGCAACATTGTTGAAAAAATTTGTCCTTTGCAACTTTGTTGCGTTTTTGCGGGGCGTTCAAAAGCTTACCTGAATACTTAGGCGCAGAACTGTTCGACGTAGAGGCGCAGAGTTTCCAACGATGAAATTCAGGCTACCTCCCTTCGCTTCATGTTCTCCTGATACATCGCTCCAAAATCTAGCCAAAAATTTCTGAACGCTGCAAAATTGAGCTTCGTAACAGGAGAGCATGATGTCGAAGGAGGTGGCACAAAGTTAGCGCCTTCGGAAAGGGAATCTAAGGCGCAGAACTGTTCGACGTAGAGGCGCAGAGTTTCCAACGATGAAATTCAGGCTACCTCCCTTCGCTTCATGTTCTCCTGATACATCGCTCCAAAATCTAGCCAAAAATTTCTGAACGCTGCAAAATTGAGGTTCGTAACAGGAGAGCATGATGTCGAAGGAGGTGGCACAAAGTTAGCGCCTTCGGAAAGGGAATCGAAGGCGCAGAACTGTTCGACGTAGAGGCGCAGAGTTTCCAACGCTGAAATTCAGGCTACCTCCCTTCGCTTCATGTTCTCCTGATACATCGCTCCAAAATCTAGCCAAAAATTTCTGAACGCTGCAAAATTGAGCTTCGTAACAGGAGAGCATGATGTCGAAGGAGGTGGCACAAAGTTAGCGCCTTCGGAAAGGGAATCGAAGGCGCAGAACTGTTCGACGTAGAGGCGCAGAGTTTCCAACGATGAAATTCAGGCTACCTCCCTTCGCTTCATGTTCTCCTGATACATCGCTCCAAAATCTAGCCAAAAATTTCTGAACGCTGCAAAATTGAGCTTCGTAACAGGAGAGCATGATGTCGAAGGAGGTGGCACAAAGTTAGCGCCTTCGGAAAGGGAATCGAAGGCGCAGAACTGTTCGACGTAGAGGCGCAGAGTTTCCAACGATGAAATTCAGGCTACCTCCCTTCGCTTCATGTTCTCCTGATACATCGCTCCAAAATCTAGCCAAAAATTTCTGAACGCTGCAAAATTGAGCTTCGTAACAGGAGAGCATGATGTCGAAGGAGGTGGCACAAAGTTAGCGCCTTCGGAAAGGGAATCGAAGGCGCAGAACTGTTCGACGTAGAGGCGCAGAGTTTCCAACGATGAAATTCAGGCTACCTCCCTTCGCTTCATGTTCTCCTGATACATCGCTCCAAAATCTAGCCAAAAATTTCTGAACGCTGCAAAATTGAGGTTCGTAACAGGAGAGCATGATGTCGAAGGAGGTGGCACAAAGTTAGCGCCTTCGGAAAGGGAATCGAAGGCGCAGAACTGTTCGACGTAGAGGCGCAGAGTTTCCAACGCTGAAATTCAGGCTACCTCCCTTCGCTTCATGTTCTCCTGATACATCGCTCCAAAATCTAGCCAAAAATTTCTGAACGCTGCAAAATTGAGCTTCGTAACAGGAGAGCATGATGTCGAAGGAGGTGGCACAAAGTTAGCGCCTTCGGAAAGGGAATCGAAGGCGCAGAACTGTTCGACGTAGAGGCGCAGAGTTTCCAACGATGAAATTCAGGCTACCTCCCTTCGCTTCATGTTCTCCTGATACATCGCTCCAAAATCTAGCCAAAAATTTCTGAACGCTGCAAAATTGAGCTTCGTAACAGGAGAGCATGATGTCGAAGGAGGTGGCACAAAGTTAGCGCCTTCGGAAAGGGAATCGAAGGCGCAGAACTGTTCGACGTAGAGGCGCAGAGTTTCCAACGCTGAAATTCAGGCTACCTCCCTTCGCTTCATGTTCTCCTGATACATCGCTCCAAAATCTAGCCAAAAATTTCTGAACGCTGCAAAATTGAGGTTCGTAACAGGAGAGCATGATGTCGAAGGAGGTGGCACAAAGTTAGCGCCTTCGGAAAGGGAATCGAAGGCGCAGAACTGTTCGACGTAGAGGCGCAGAGTTTCCAACGATGAAATTCAGGCTACCTCCCTTCGCTTCATGTTCTCCTGATACATCGCTCCAAAATCTAGCCAAAAATTTCTGAACGCTGCAAAATTGAGCTTCGTAACAGGAGAGCATGATGTCGAAGGAGGTGGCACAAAGTTAGCGCCTTCGGAAAGGGAATCGAAGGCGCAGAACTGTTCGACGTAGAGGCGCAGAGTTTCCAACGCTGAAATTCAGGCTACCTCCCTTCGCTTCATGTTCTCCTGATACATCGCTCCAAAATCTAGCCAAAAATTTCTGAACGCTGCAAAATTGAGCTTCGTAACAGGAGAGCATGATGTCGAAGGAGGTGGCACAAAGTTAGCGCCTTCGGAAAGGGAATCGAAGGCGCAGAACTGTTCGACGTAGAGGCGCAGAGTTTCCAACGATGAAATTCAGGCTACCTCCCTTCGCTTCGTGTTCTCCTGATACATCGCTCCAAAATCTAGCCAAAAATTTCTGAACGCTGCAAAATTGAGGTTCGTAACAGGAGAGCATGATGTCGAAGGAGGTGGCACAAAGTTAGCGCCTTCGGAAAGGGAATCGAAGGCGCAGAACTGTTCGACGTAGAGGCGCAGAGTTTCCAACGCTGAAATTCAGGCTACCTCCCTTCGCTTCATGTTCTCCTGATACATCGCTCCAAAATCTAGCCAAAAATTTCTGAACGCTGCAAAATTGAGCTTCGTAACAGGAGAGCATGATGTCGAAGGAGGTGGCACAAAGTTAGCGCCTTCGGAAAGGGAATCGAAGGCGCAGAACTGTTCGACGTAGAGGCGCAGAGTTTCCAACGATGAAATTCAGGCTACCTCCCTTCGCTTCGTGTTCTCCTGATACATCGCTCCAAAATCTAGCCAAAAATTTCTGAACGCTCCAAAATTGAGCTTCGTAACAGGAGAGCATGATGTCGAAGGAGGTGGCACAAAGTTAGCGCCTTCGGAAAGGGAATCGAAGGCGCAGAACTGTTCGACGTAGAGGCGCAGAGTTTCCAACGATGAAATTCAGGCTACCTCCCTTCGCTTCATGTTCTCCTGATACATCGCTCCAAAATCTAGCCAAAAATTTCTGAACGCTGCAAAATTGAGGTTCGTAACAGGAGAGCATGATGTCGAAGGAGGTGGCACAAAGTTAGCGCCTTCGGAAAGGGAATCGAAGGCGCAGAACTGTTCGACGTAGAGGCGCAGAGTTTCCAACGATGAAATTCAGGCTACCTCCCTTCGCTTCATGTTCTCCTGATACATCGCTCCAAAATCTAGCCAAAAATTTCTGAACGCTGCAAAATTGAGCTTCGTAACAGGAGAGCATGATGTCGAAGGAGGTGGCACAAAGTTAGCGCCTTCGGAAAGGGAATCTAAGGCGCAGAACTGTTCGACGTAGAGGCGCAGAGTTTCCAACGATGAAATTCAGGCTACCTCCCTTCGCTTCATGTTCTCCTGATACATCGCTCCAAAATCTAGCCAAAAATTTCTGAACGCTGCAAAATTGAGCTTCGTAACAGGAGAGCATGATGTCGAAGGAGGTGGCACAAAGTTAGCGCCTTCGGAAAGGGAATCGAAGGCGCAGAACTGTTCGACGTAGAGGCGCAGAGTTTCCAACGATGAAATTCAGGCTACCTCCCTTCGCTTCATGTTCTCCTGATACATCGCTCCAAAATCTAGCCAAAAATTTCTGAACGCTGCAAAATTGAGCTTCGTAACAGGAGAGCATGATGTCGAAGGAGGTGGCACAAAGTTAGCGCCTTCGGAAAGGGAATCGAAGGCGCAGAACTGTTCGACGTAGAGGCGCAGAGTTTCCAACGATGAAATTCAGGCTACCTCCCTTCGCTTCGTGTTCTCCTGATACATCGCTCCAAAATCTAGCCAAAAATTTCTGAACGCTGCAAAATTGAGGTTCGTAACAGGAGAGCATGATGTCGAAGGAGGTGGCACAAAGTTAGCGCCTTCGGAAAGGGAATCGAAGGCGCAGAACTGTTCGACGTAGAGGCGCAGAGTTTCCAACGTTGAAATTCAGGCTACCTCCCTTCGCTTCATGTTCTCCTGATACATCGCTCCAAAATCTAGCCAAAAATTTCTGAACGCTGCAAAATTGAGGTTCGTAACAGGAGAGCATGATGTCGAAGGAGGTGGCACAAAGTTAGCGCCTTCGGAAAGGGAATCGAAGGCGCAGAACTGTTCGACGTAGAGGCGCAGAGTTTCCAACGTTGAAATTCAGGCTACCTCCCTTCGCTTCATGTTCTCCTGATACATCGCTCCAAAATCTAGCCAAAAATTTCTGAACGCTGCAAAATTGAGCTTCGTAACAGGAGAGCATGATGTCGAAGGAGGTGGCACAAAGTTAGCGCCTTCGGAAAGGGAATCTAAGGCGCAGAACTGTTCGACGTAGAGGCGCAGAGTTTCCAACGATGAAATTCAGGCTACCTCCCTTCGCTTCATGTTCTCCTGATACATCGCTCCAAAATCTAGCCAAAAATTTCTGAACGCTGCAAAATTGAGGTTCGTAACAGGAGAGCATGATGTCGAAGGAGGTGGCACAAAGTTAGCGCCTTCGGAAAGGGAATCTAAGGCGCAGAACTGTTCGACGTAGAGGCGCAGAGTTTCCAACGATGAAATTCAGGCTACCTCCCTTCGCTTCGTGTTCTCCTGATACATCGCTCCAAAATCTAGCCAAAAATTTCTGAACGCTCCAAAATTGAGCTTCGTAACAGGAGAGCATGATGTCGAAGGAGGTGGCACAAAGTTAGCGCCTTCGGAAAGGGAATCGAAGGCGCAGAACTGTTCGACGTAGAGGCGCAGAGTTTCCAACGCTGAAATTCAGGCTACCTCCCTTCGCTTCATGTTCTCCTGATACATCGCTCCAAAATCTAGCCAAAAATTTCTGAACGCTGCAAAATTGAGCTTCGTAACAGGAGAGCATGATGTCGAAGGAGGTGGCACAAAGTTAGCGCCTTCGGAAAGGGAATCGAAGGCGCAGAACTGTTCGACGTAGAGGCGCAGAGTTTCCAACGATGAAATTCAGGCTACCTCCCTTCGCTTCATGTTCTCCTGATACATCGCTCCAAAATCTAGCCAAAAATTTCTGAACGCTGCAAAATTGAGCTTCGTAACAGGAGAGCATGATGTCGAAGGAGGTGGCACAAAGTTAGCGCCTTCGGAAAGGGAATCGAAGGCGCAGAACTGTTCGACGTAGAGGCGCAGAGTTTCCAACGATGAAATTCAGGCTACCTCCCTTCGCTTCATGTTCTCCTGATACATCGCTCCAAAATCTAGCCAAAAATTTCTGAACGCTGCAAAATTGAGCTTCGTAACAGGAGAGCATGATGTCGAAGGAGGTGGCACAAAGTTAGCGCCTTCGGAAAGGGAATCGAAGGCGCAGAACTGTTCGACGTAGAGGCGCAGAGTTTCCAACGATGAAATTCAGGCTACCTCCCTTCGCTTCATGTTCTCCTGATACATCGCTCCAAAATCTAGCCAAAAATTTCTGAACGCTGCAAAATTGAGCTTCGTAACAGGAGAGCATGATGTCGAAGGAGGTGGCACAAAGTTAGCGCCTTCGGAAAGGGAATCGAAGGCGCAGAACTGTTCGACGTAGAGGCGCAGAGTTTCCAACGATGAAATTCAGGCTACCTCCCTTCGCTTCGTGTTCTCCTGATACATCGCTCCAAAATCTAGCCAAAAATTTCTGAACGCTGCAAAATTGAGGTTCGTAACGGGAGAGCATGATGTCGAAGGAGGTGGCACAAAGTTAGCGCCTTCGGAAAGGGAATCGAAGGCGCAGAACTGTTCGACGTAGAGGCGCAGAGTTTCCAACGTTGAAATTCAGGCTACCTCCCTTCGCTTCATGTTCTCCTGATACATCGCTCCAAAATCTAGCCAAAAATTTCTGAACGCTGCAAAATTGAGCTTCGTAACAGGAGAGCATGATGTCGAAGGAGGTGGCACAAAGTTAGCGCCTTCGGAAAGGGAATCTAAGGCGCAGAACTGTTCGACGTAGAGGCGCAGAGTTTCCAACGATGAAATTCAGGCTACCTCCCTTCGCTTCATGTTCTCCTGATACATCGCTCCAAAATCTAGCCAAAAATTTCTGAACGCTGCAAAATTGAGCTTCGTAACAGGAGAGCATGATGTCGAAGGAGGTGGCACAAAGTTAGCGCCTTCGGAAAGGGAATCGAAGGCGCAGAACTGTTCGACGTAGAGGCGCAGAGTTTCCAACGCTGAAATTCAGGCTACCTCCCTTCGCTTCATGTTCTCCTGATACATCGCTCCAAAATCTAGCCAAAAATTTCTGAACGCTGCAAAATTGAGCTTCGTAACAGGAGAGCATGATGTCGAAGGAGGTGGCACAAAGTTAGCGCCTTCGGAAAGGGAATCGAAGGCGCAGAACTGTTCGACGTAGAGGCGCAGAGTTTCCAACGATGAAATTCAGGCTACCTCCCTTCGCTTCATGTTCTCCTGATACATCGCTCCAAAATCTAGCCAAAAATTTCTGAACGCTGCAAAATTGAGCTTCGTAACAGGAGAGCATGATGTCGAAGGAGGTGGCACAAAGTTAGCGCCTTCGGAAAGGGAATCGAAGGCGCAGAACTGTTCGACGTAGAGGCGCAGAGTTTCCAACGATGAAATTCAGGCTACCTCCCTTCGCTTCATGTTCTCCTGATACATCGCTCCAAAATCTAGCCAAAAATTTCTGAACGCTGCAAAATTGAGCTTCGTAACAGGAGAGCATGATGTCGAAGGAGGTGGCACAAAGTTAGCGCCTTCGGAAAGGGAATCTAAGGCGCAGAACTGTTCGACGTAGAGGCGCAGAGTTTCCAACGATGAAATTCAGGCTACCTCCCTTCGCTTCATGTTCTCCTGATACATCGCTCCAAAATCTAGCCAAAAATTTCTGAACGTTGCAAAATTGAGCTTCGTAACAGGAGAGCATGATGTCGAAGGAGGTGGCACAAAGTTAGCGCCTTCGGAAAGGGAATCGAAGGCGCAGAACTGTTCGACGTAGAGGCGCAGAGTTTCCAACGATGAAATTCAGGCTACCTCCCTTCGCTTCGTGTTCTCCTGATACATCGCTCCAAAATCTAGCCAAAAATTTCTGAACGCTGCAAAATTGAGGTTCGTAACAGGAGAGCATGATGTCGAAGGAGGTGGCACTAAGTTAGCGCCTTCGGAGAGAGAATCGAAGATACAGAACTATTCAACGTAGAGGCGCAGAGTTTTCGAAAGGCCTTGGACGATGAAATTTCAGGATACCTCCTTTCGCTTCATGTTCTCCTGATACATTGGCTAAAATCTGACAAAATTTTCTGAACGCTCCAAAATTGAGCTTCGTAACAGGAGAACATGACGTCGAAAGAGGTGGCACTAAGTTAGCGCCTTCGCAGAGAGAATCGAAGATACAGAACTGATCAACGCAGAGGCAGACTTTGGGATTTAATTGGGAAATGGGAAGTTATAGGGTACTGTTCTAAATTAAAAGATGCGGTTTTTCTCTACATGTGGTTTATTAAAATACTCTGAATAATGTACAGTGATATATAATAATTCCATTCTAATTACTTATGTTTAATTTCCACTTAAAAATCACATATTGTAAATGCTGCACTCGTCCAGTCCGTTTTCGTTACACCAGTTGACATTCACCGACGCTTCCAACGAATTGATTACCTATATAACAGACGAAAGCCTCGAATTAATTAACCAGTCTTCGTAATATAATTGCGAGTTGAACACTAAATACACATAGATAGTCCTTACTACTTTAAAGCGAACTTATTCAATATTATATTTATTTGCAAAATACACACCATCTTATTCTTATCCCGGGGTTGCAAATACGCATGCGCGCAGGGGTTGCATTCATTTTGGCGTTGATGAGCTCGACGTTCCCCCACCGCTAATTCCTCAGAGGCGTACCCCCACCGCAAATTCCTCAGAGATCATAGCATTTCCTCCGTTCACTGCTACAACCAGAGATCAGAGATGCAAGATGCGAAGAATTCCGACTGCAGCGACCCTTGCGGTGGATATTATTCTATAGAGCGGAGACATCACGAGCTGAGATTCCTTACTCCACTGCAAGGGTCGCTGCAATCGGAATTCTTCGCATCTTGCATCTCTGACGACAATACTAAACTCAGGCGGCCAGCCACGAAGTATAAATAGAATTCAAATTTCCTTCTCTACTTTATAACTGCCGCCACGAAGTCGCGCGGCGCTGCGAAAACACTCCCCGAAATCAGCAGCAATGCGTGTCTACCAAGCACATTATTTATCTATGTTACAAATTCTACGATACATCTAATCATAGTATGCCATTAATGTTGTGACGTGTTATATTTTTTTAACTAAACAATCGGCGAGGATTGATCACGAAGATTGGCTGAGAACGTACAAATACCTTAGGTAAATTTGATCAGTGTCAATCGAACCGCCCTATTTGTCACGATACTTGCCATGCTCATAAGTCGAGGAGGTTATACGCGTATCCCTCAGTTTGTTCCACGATTTTAAGAGCTCGTGAAGATACCATTTAATCTCGTAAACGATCCTCCGTAACGTCGTGAAAAGGATATTTACGCAATTAATCAACACGGATCTCACGTTTCATTCCGATCTTAAGTTATCGTTTAGCATAAAAAGAAAAGTCCGATCGAGCTGTTATCTGCGAAGTCTTATATTGCATCAACCTTGAGTTCGTTGCAACGATCGCTTTTAATGATTCTGTGGATCGATTAATTCCCTCAATTACGAAATCACGATTTTACACGGGGATCATTGCGCAATTAAAGCACCAAACAAGTAATCTTCCCCTGCGATCACCTGCCCCGTGTATTCGAGCTTGCTGAAATTTAACACACTCCGCTGCGATGTAAATTTCTTAATTTTCTCCTTATCTATTTAAAAAACTGTTTCAGATAACGCACACTAGGAATTCTACTCCCAGTGTCGTTAATACTATAATTTTAAAGTATAAATAACCGTCCTATGTACTCGGTAGTTTCTTAATTTTCTCCATCGAATAAACTCGGTTGTTGTTTTCCTGATTAAAAGATTTTTGCAGGAAGTAAGATGATGCAAGATGAGCATCTCGGTGGTCCAGCGAGACGAAATGTTGTCAGTCAAGCGATAGGAAGAATATCACAGGTACTTAATTTCTGTATTCCAAGATTCCTTTTCCATGTAATTGGTGGCTCGTGAACGGAACTAGATAAACTATACTTCGCTACTTCCTGGATCATTGTAATCTGTTATCGTGCCTGTGTTGCAGGTATATCAAACATATTTGGATCTGTGGACGCCCCATGTAATATCGAGATGGACAGTCGCATTATTCCTATTATTCCTTTTTATTCTGCGTATATTTCTTTCACAAGTAAGTTGCGAAAGATTGAAAATTAACCGACGGAGATTGGCAGAGAATATCGGAAGTAATATAGTGTATTTCTGCTTGCAGGGATGGTACATCGTCACGTACGCGTTAGGAATTTATCATTTGAATTTATTTATAGCATTCCTCACTCCTAAAATCGATCCAGCAATGGATTTTGATGGTGAGTATTTAGGGCTTCGTTGATCGAATTCCAGATTAAGGAGCTATTGTTTTTTTACGAATCGAATCGCGGAATATGTCGCTGTTATTCTCGAAATACCTGTTCAATAGAGGTTTGTTCGCAGACGGAGACGGACCAGAATTACCCACGAGATCCAACGAGGAATTTAGGCCATTTATTAGAAGGTTGCCCGAATTTAAATTCTGGTACTCTGTGATGAAATCGACGGTCATAGCGATGATATGCACTGTGTTCGATTGTTTCAATATACCAGTATTCTGGCCCATACTCGTTATGTACTTCATAACATTGTTTTGCATTACTATGAAGCGTCAAATTAAGGTAAACCATCGTATTCCAATCTGTAGTCTTATATTTCTCCTACTTTGTTACTCATTTAGACCAGTGACTCCCAACCTGTGGGTCGCGAAGTGTTTTCTGGGGAGTCGCTACGAGATTCTGGGTTTTTTAAATTATATTCTGAAATACCTACATTTAATGTGTCTTCTTTACCGCAAAATTTAATAATTTACTTTATTTTATACGAAGGGTTGCAAGTTATTTGAATATTATTGAAGGGGATCGCGACTCGAAAACGGTTGGGAAACACTGATTTAGACTGATTGGATCGAGCTAGAGATTATAAAAATATAGGATTAAATGATTTAAGTAGTGTAATAATTATCACAGTGATCCGCAGCAAAGAATAATTGAATTTTCTGCTAATTTACAGCATATGATGAAATACAAATACCTGCCGTTCACTCACGGGAAACCAAAGTACCAGAACCACGAGGATACTTCGAGGTTAATACCTTCAAAGTGAATAGGTGTGAAGTATGTTTGGCGATGGAGGTGCATAAACGTGTAGATTTCTATTTTCCCCGAGTACCGTGCGGGAAACAACACATCCTTGAATACCGAAAGCAGTCAGATTCATTTCTCTCAATGACATTCACGTACCGATAAGATTTCATTCGCCTTGTACAAGAGAAGGTTTTAATTCACGAACGGTGTAATGCTAAAGTATAATGTTGTATGGTATTTAAACTGAATTGTCGTAATATATTTGTATCATAAAACTTGTACAAAGTATTGTTTAGGTCTTACATAAACGTGGACACAGTAACAATATGGACAGTACGCAGTTGTTAATGTAATATTAAATTATCCACTGAATGTAAAGAAGAAGAAGAGAAAAGAATAATGATAATTCATATACATAAGATTCGTAATATAATCGCTATTTCATTTCGTAATCTCGTAGTAGTACCGTTTTTCGTTCACTCTCTCGATGCTTTTTTCATCCGTTTTTTGTTACGAACATTCCATGTACAAGATTACGCTTCTTTACGTACTTCTTACAGTCCTTTGTCAAGTTAGAATTTTACTTTCGATTCCATTTTATTTCGCTCTGCGAAGTGGTAGTAACAATTAAAAATCATGGCTGCTAGTCTCCTTTTCAGTGACACACACACACAAACACACGCATACGCGCACTTACACGTAGTATAACGACTTAGTTCGATAGAAATCTCTGCTGAAAAGGAAATCAAGAGTTGTCCAGGTGCTCCAGGCATTTAATGAGTTCCGGCGAACGGATCCAGTGCCGCGGAGCAATTTAGCTCAATTTAGTATTGAAGTGAAACTGTTTTTTATATCAGCATCGCACGATTATACTCGGCTGGATGCATTTTATCGGAGATAGGTTTATTGAATGGTAATCACAAACGGCGATACATCGAATAGCACGTACCATTTACGACTCTCCTCTAGCTCGCCTCTATACAAATTTTGTATATACAAAGTTGTTCGACAAACAACGCTCGCGGGTTGCCGACGCAGAGTAAAATAAATATTAGGTCCTAGTACCATCGCGGAGGGATGACTTAAAAGTCCAAAGATCATCTTTCACGCGGCATCTTATGCAATATCTACTGGATAAAAGAATGTTAACTTTTATTCGCCAATGGAAAGTAAACGTTTTCTCTCATCACACAAGAAGTCGTACCAAGTATCTTTTTTCTTTTTGGATATTCTTTGGTTTGCTTCTCACTCTTCTGTCCATGTAACCGTCCCGACGAGTCTTCAAACTTCCGACTGATCGACTTATGTTACACGCTCTAATCTGTATAAAATACGAGTTCCTCCGATTATATCCGAACGCAAAAATAAAGTTTTATGTCATCAGGTACGCTTTCTACGGTCTTTCACCTTGTAGTTACTAACAGTAGTAGTCTCTTCTGGATCTTTGAAACTTGAACCCCGGGAAAATAGAGCCCTCGCGTTAATTCCGCCTGTAGCGTTTTACACCTGTTTCTCTGTTTATCTAATTACTTTCTGTTACCAAACACATTCCAAAGACAGCTTGCTGATCAGTCGAGATTTGTTCTTTGAACTTAGCGTCGACCATTGTAACGCACTCTAGACTCTGTAGACAAACGCGCACACAAAATACCCTCGCACGCAAATCTGTGTAACAAAGTTTATAAACTTTAACATATGTAAAATAGAGTAAAACTTAAAGCTTAGCGATATGTACACGACTTTGTGGGAGCACGACGCCCCACAGTCTAACGGAAGCGATTGTTAACACGTATTTACAATATATTTTCGATACTCAATAAAGCTGCTCGTGATTGCGACGAAGTCGAAATAAAAGTCTGAACATCAACAGTTTCTCGCTGTGCGAATTCTCACTCTCTCGAATCTCGATCGAACGCTTTATCTCGGCGCAATTCGTTCGCTCTTCTTGATTTCCATTTTCTTTCTCTTCGTTCAACACGGAGATACGTGAAATGAGTAGCGAAAACCGTACGTTTTACAAGGAGTGTTTCTTTCGCGTGCAAATATCTCGTTTGTTTCTTTAGTGCGCACACATGTTTTTGGTTTGTTTCTTCCGTTTATAGTAATCTCACATCGACCAATGTTCAAGAGTTTTCTTTTTCACACAACGAAGGGAATTAATTCCTACGCTTATAATACCGTTTAATTTTTCTCCTCGATCGCAAACAGTACTGGGTAAAATAACGGGTGATTAATCCCGCGACTTTGAGCGTGATTTTTAAAAATAAAGTTATGTTTAAGGAAAGATTCTGAGCGACTGTAACGCAGATTAACAGGAATAAAGAAGTCTGTCGCGGATGTGATTTTTACCCAGTACGGATTGCAAACTTCACGTTAGCCATCGTACACAAGAATATATATTTCTTTTATATTTAAACCCTCGGCAGATACGACGGGAATTTTTTAAACTTTCCACGGTGCCCAGCCCACGGTATTTTAATTTAACTTATCACAGTCCCAGATCTACAAAAGCAACAGTTAATCTTCTGAATTCCCAGTTTTTTCGTTCAACTAAATCTGCTAAATGCTAGATAACTAATAATTTATAATAACGAAACAGATAAAGCGGGAAAAGATCTATTAAAAAAGGACTATCTAAGGAAAGGAATTAACAGAGGATTACTTGCTCTATTTCTCTAATACGAAAGATTCCTCTACCGTCGAGTAAGAATTTAAAAATATATAAAGCAAAGCCCCCACGCGCCCCTCGATTTTAACGAACCCCGTTTTTCCCGATTCGCCGCAAAAAATACGAACAATCCCCATCGTACCTGGCGACGGTTAATTCCTAAGTTCAACATACTTATAACATACTTATTCGAGGTTCTCGAACTGTTCGAGAACGGCGACCCGAAAGCGTCTCATACTGTTTCTCTTCTCTTTTTTACAGGAGTCCGCTTTTGGAAATTTGAGTGGCGTCGTAGCGCGTTCGAACAGAGATCGATGGTCCCTGGGTACGAACGCTGTGTCTAAAAGCGAAAGAAAAAACGAAAAGAGACAAAGGGGTGAAGAGACGGATGAGAGCGAAGGGGGGAGGGGGATGGGAGCGTGAATGGAAGGGGAGTGAATGGAGGAACGAAAGGGTCGTTCGTTTCTTTCTCCTTTCTCTCGATTCGACATGGCAACTCCAAATAAACTTGTTGAATCATTATCGTACATCCAACGATTCTTGCAACCCCTCCGAACCATCCCCAATGCGACTCGTTTACCGTTCAAATGAAATGAAGGGGGGGGGAAGATGGGGTGGGTGTTCGGTGAGAGTTTTTGTTTTTTTTGGTCTCGAATTTTACTCGTTCAGATCCTCCGAGATCGGCTTCTTCGATTTATCTAGGAACGTGGCCGTTGTGTTTAAACCTATGACGGTGGTGGTGGTGGTTTCACTTACCGAGGAGTCCCTTTTCCTGTACGGAAGCGACGGCGGGCAGTACAATCTGAAAATCACAAGATTCAGACCTCGGATCGCTGAGCGTTGTCGCGCGCCCGTTTAACGATTAGACAAGAAGCTCTCCTTACTTCGAGGAGTCCTTACTTAGATATGTCTAAATGCGAGGGTTAATAAAATAGCAACTAGGTAACTTTCCTGAAAATTTCAACTGGGTTAACATGGGGCGACAACGTCGTGCCTGCCGTCTTTTATGGTTAAGCCGCAGCCGCGAATGGCGTAAGACTATGGTAGTTAGAGACAGGGGGATGAAATACCTTATGCTCTCTGTTCTCGAGCGCGGTGACCAATTGTTATAATACCTTCTTTCGGTATCCAGATCGCGAGCGGTCGTCCATCTTACTATGTGGTGTCTCACCGTGTTCTGAACCTCGGTGTTCAAGAAACAATAAAATAGCGCGACGAACAGGCCCTGAAAGACGTGGGATTAGCGGCGATAATAGCGAAGTGGCGTCGCGGGGTTTGTTATTGAGCCTGATGAATAAAAATTAAGCAATTCCTTATTAGCAAAAGCAATTCCTTACAAACAATTCCTTATTAGCAAAAGCAATTGCTTCAAAAGCAATTTTACTTAAACAAAAAAGGAATTTCTTATTTTCATATGAATTAAAATCATAAGTAATTGCTTGTGTTTTTATTCACACGAATTTAAGCAATTCCCAGTAAAATTTTAAAAAAAAAGCAATTGCTTACACTTTATTCATTAGGCTCATTATTTATGGTAGAGAATCGGCTTGAAAGGGACTGAATGTACATGGGGAATATAGTTGTCCCACGTTTAAGGGGCGAAGCGGTCTCTTTCGGATAAAAAAAGCTCGTTCTGCAAACAATGAATGTTGCTTGGATAAACATCGAACGTGAAGGGAATAAAATTGTTAGTAATTTACAAGGGAAGTTGGAAAATTATGCAACTTTGTGTGCGAGTAGAGTAGAGAAACATATTTTTTGGGGGGCCATTGTGCGGTTTTGGGGGGTGAAATCAACCCTTGAAAAGAGGTAGAATTTTCTTCTTCGTGGAATAATATCTCGAGAATTGTGGGAGATATGGAAAAGAAGTTTAAAGAAAAGTTGGATTAATCGAATTAAGGATTGATGGTGGGGGGACTAACTTGGAAAGCATAGATTTTTGCATAATTATTTTTACCTAGTTTTGCAGATATAAAAAAAAGATGCAACTTTCGTTTATACTTCTTTTCAATATCTCAAACCCTTCTCCAGATATTCCACGAAAAATAAACTTCTGCCTTTTTTTAAGGGGTGCTTTCACCCCCAAAACCGCACTATGGCACAAAAAAAAATATGTTTATCTTCCACACGAACTACTCTACTTCTCGCATAATTTTCTAAATTTCCGGATAGCCTAATTTCAAATGGAAGACACAAACAAATATCAGAAGGGTGGTAATCAGGGTGGGTGGTAATAGAAAATCGAACTTAGGAAAAGCACAAAATACCTCAAATACAGAGTAAGAAAAAGCACCCGACGATTATTCAACTAACAAATCCAGAGAGACAACAATTCATATTTAAATCCCTCATTCCGCCACCCTCCACTAACATTTCACGTGCCAACAACCCCCCCCCAGCATCGATATTTAACGAACCCATTTAGCGCTCACAGTCGCGTAAAATTTTCCACCCTTTTCTCGCCCACCGGAATTCACCCTCGCACCCTTATGTTAGCAGGAAACACTGAAGGCCAGGAAATACGGCGCGGGGAGCTTCGGGGGATGGATTTGAAAGAGGAAACGGCGTGTATGTGTTTCGTCAAAGGGGGAGGTGTAACAGCGTACATATACTACTGGCGATGAAGCGAGCAGCCTTTGGGAAGTTGCTCGCGGAAAGTTCGCTCTCGTAACGAGATACTTGGACCAGTTGCATTACCTGGGAAGAAAGTAACACGGCGCGAGTGTAGGAGAATGCATTAGCAACCTGACCCTCGGTGGGCCCTGTCAGCACCAGCACGTACGTCACTCCGAGGAGCGGTATCAGCACCAGCAGAGCCTTGCTCGCCTTTCGATATTGCTGCGTCTCCGCGTTCGTCGTCGACCAGAGCTTTGTTATCAGCACCTGCGGCACAGAATCGTCCTCGAGTTACGGGGCCGCTGCCAGGGAAGGAGATTCGCTGGATTTCGCTGCAAGCGTTCTGGACTCGCGACGAAGAGGAAGGGATCGTTATCAAAGGGCGACGTTAATTAATCTTCAGAGGGCTGGGCTGGCCACTATGGTGGCCACCGAATTTGGATACATTACCTGCCATTTTGGGGGTATATAAGCATCAATTTTAGGTAATTCAAATTTACAATTTCAATGAAAATATCCCGGCCCTCTGAAGGTTTAGGGGGAACTCTATTTCTAAATAGTGGGATAAAAATATTTTTTTTTTAAGAAAATCGCGATTCAATTCATCTGGGAGGGTTTGGCTGGGTAAGCTTAAGGAAAATGATCCCAGTATTAACAAAATAAAATAAAATTTAAATTCTAGATGACTCGAGTCGCTAGTTTCTTTTTAAAAAAAAAAATCCCACGTTTTGCTGTGTTTTTATCCCAGCATTAACAAAATAAAATAAAATTTAAATTCTAGATGACTCGAGTCGCTAGTTTCTTTTTTTAAAAAAAAAATCCCACGTTTTGCTGTGTTTTTAGCCCTCATTAACAAAATAAAAAAATAAAATTTAAATTCTAGATGACTCGAGTCGCTAGTTTCTTTTTAAAAAAGAAAATCCCACGTTTTCCTGTGATTTTAGTCCAAGAATAGGATCCCCCTTAAACACTACCAATTATCGTAGATTGTTATCGTCTGCTACAAATAAAAATAAAAGTGTCCTTTAGCGTTAATTGTCTCTTTCATTCTCCTATCAAAAAGCATCCCTTGCAACAAATATCTGCGCGGAGACTCGTCGCTTTAAGTGCCAAATCGGTATGACATTCAATTATAACAAACCGTAAGTATCTGTGATTTAGATTTTAGATATTCAATTATTGTTAAACTCCAGAAATTAGTACCTACAGTTATATTCAAAAGGATCGAGTAGCTCGTTGGTAGATTTCAAGCGGCTCGAGCGCGATTTTCGCGGTCGCGGAGCGAGTTGCTCGGTTTCAGAGAAGTTTTCCGCGGTACGTAATTGACTTGTCGACCTATTGCGCGGTTTAATTTCCTCCCTTATGGCGACGAGTGTTCGTTGCATTGGCTCGAAGACCCTCCACCGTTATTGGTAATTTCACTCGCAAAGGCGTACGCGCGGCTGTCGATAATGAGATCGCTGCGTACTCACCCACATTATCATGAAAAGGAACGCCACGTTCACGCCGAGCACCAATATGGCCGGGCCCTGATAAAACCAGTCGTAAGGGTGCGACACCATCCAGGGACAGTGCTTCCCTAGAGGGACTTCCTGCGAACCGCGTGCACATTTATTACTGCCTGCTGTTCCGCCTGGATCTAGGCCAACTTTACGGCTACCGTAAACATCGGCGTCGCTTCGTAATACGCGACTGTCGACGCGCGTCGCGATAGTGATTCTCAAGCGGGACGGCTGTCGTCCGACGGAGACTTTCCCGGTCGGATCGATCAATTATAGCGCGGGCGAGCATCAACTGGCTGCTCGAGGATATCTTGCGAGTTCGAAATTGTATTGGCTGGGACTCCCCGGTTTATTGGGTTTCCCGGAGAGCTCCCTGCGTCGGCTGGCATTACGCGAAGGGGTGGGATTGGTGGGTAATTTCAGGTTTGGATTTTTGGGGATCGAAGCGGGTGAAAGTTTTTAATAGATTTTTTTTTTTTTTTCAGTTTAGGTTTGTTGTACCCGGAAGCGTTCTCGAAGGAGCTACGAGTAGTGGTGGAGAAATATCGATGGAAAACTATAGATGGCTTATTTTCAATATCGATAATTATCTGTTAGTCAATTAAAAAATAATAACAGCTTAAATTCAGAATCCTAAATTTAATTTGTAATATTATTACAAATTTCGATAGTGAGAACCATCGATAGTTCTCCACCAGTAGTTTATTTTTTAAAAGATAGCTTGGGTTCAATAGTAGTGGTGGAGAACTATCGATGGTACTTACGATAGTTATCGATGGTTCTCACTATCGAAATTTGTAATAATATTGCAAATTAAATTTGAGATTCTGAATTTCAGCTGTTATTATTTTTCAATTGACTAACCTACGATTTTCAATACCGATAATTATCGATAGTGAAAATAAGCCATCTATAGTTTTCCATAGTGAGAACCATCGATAACTATCGTAAGTCTCATCGATAGTTCTCCACCACTAGTTTATTTATTAAAAAATTCTCACTATCGAAAGTTGTAATAATATTACAAATTAAATTTGAGATTCTGAATTTCAGCTGTTATTATTTTTCAATTGACTAACCTACGATTTTTCAATACCGATAGTTTTCGATAGTGAAAATAAGCCATCTATAGTTCTCACTATCGAAATTTGTAATAATATTACAAATAAAATTTGGGATTCGGAATTTCAGCTGTTATTATTTTTTAATTGACTAACAATTTTCAATACCGATAATTTTCGATAGTAAAAATAAGCCATCTATAGTTCTCACTATCGAAATTTGTAATAATATTACAAATTAAATTAGGGATTCTATTTTTTAATTGACTAACCTACGATTTTCAATACCGATAATTATCGATAGTAAAAATAAGCCATCTATAGTTTTCCATAGTGAGAACCATCGATAACTATCGTAAGTACCATCGATAGTTCTCCACCACTAGGCCACTGTACTCCGGCAATTTCGATGCCAGCTATTCCGAGAGGCTGCCCTCACGTGGAGGGATGGGCGAATCTACGCGCCAGCTATTTTCCCGTGTTTCCCTTGGCGGGGCTCGTTCATACACGATGTTTGCGCGGATCACGGGACTGACAGCCTGAACACACACCGCCGTTCTGTAGCTACAGAACAGCTGCTCACTTACCTGGTTCGCCTTGGTCAGGATCCCATGATCGAGCGACTTCGCGATACCCCACATGGCGATAAACAGAAACGGCATACCTGAAATTAAATCGATACGATGCTCTGTACACACCGGGTGTCCCGCTCGGATTTTACGATCAAAACTCTTGGATACTATTCCCGTCGCCTTCGATTAGCTAGCGATATTTTCTTAAAAGAACACGATGGATTGTAACGTTCGTGAGCCTCTTACTGATTCATGAAAGGCAATGGAAACGCTCCAAGTGATCGTAAAACTTAGGACACCATTTATATTGTAGAACTAGAAAGAGGAAACTGAAGAATTTTGTTACTAATAGAAGCACTGATAAATCAATCAATAAATTTCTATAATCAATAATATACAACTCAGTATATAAAAATAAAACAGTAAGAAGTATAAGAGCCAACGCGATATTTTACCCCATCGATCGTAAAACTTGGGACACCATTTGTATTGTAGAAAGAGGACACTGAAGAATTTTGTTACTAATAGAGGCGCTGATAAATCCTATTTCTATAATCAATAATATACAACTCAGTATATGAAAATAAAACAGTAAGAAGTATAAAAGCAAACGAGTTCCCCCCTCCCCGTGGAATTAAATATTCAAACGCGTGGAAAGTCTGGTCTCCACTTCGGATCCAAGGAAAATTGCCTCTGTCCAAATAAATCAGATCAGTAAAGGAAAGTGAGGCCTTCTCGCGACATAGACTTTCCCAATCTCTCAGATGTTCGATAACTCGATTGCTCTCGATAGGAGGCGCAGTGAAAAAAAAGAACAGAAGCCTAAGTCTCACCCCAGCCGATGACGACGCACAGCTTCAGTTTGATATTGTCACCAGTGAATGTCTTCACCACCAGCAGGAATAGGTACAACCCTGGAACAGAGCAGCCCGTTTATTCCATCTAATCCATAATTCATTTATGAGAAATATAGAATTGAGAGACTATTCTATCGCGAGCTGTAGTCAAATTGTTCGACCACGTTTCGACTGACAGCTTCCAATTCGCGCAAATTAGTGTAGAGGGTGAGGGCTGATTACCTTCCACGAACATCCAGAAGTAATTGGTCAGCTGGAAATAATTCAGCAGAGATAGGAAAACCACGCAGGTCGGCACGTCAGGCTGCATGGAGACCTGTAAGTAACAAGTGTTTTTTTTTTTTAAATTCAATGATTAAATTGTGAAATCTGCGAATGATTGGTTCTGGTGCAGGCATAATACTCTGCACTTGTGAAAAGGACAGGTTCAATGTTTGTGCAGTAGTGTAGTGATGGAGAACTATCGATGGTACTTACGATAGTTATCGATGGTTCTCACTATCGAAAACTATAGATGGCTTATTTTCGCTATCGATAATTATCGGTATTGAAAATCGTAGGTTAGTCAATTGAAAAATAATAACAGCTGAAATTCAAAATCCCAAATTTAATTTGTAATAATATTACAAATTTCGATAGTGAGAACTATCGATAACTATCGTAAGTACTATCGATAACTATCGTAAGTACTATCGATAACTATCGCAACTACTATCGCAAGTACTATCGATAACTATCGTAAGTACTATCGATAACTATCGCAAGTACTATCGATAACTATCGTAAGTACTATCGATAACTATCGTAAGTACCATTGATAGTTCTCCTGTAGTGGTCGGAAGAAAGTTTAAACTGCGAATGCTGATGGAAATAAATTAGATTCGATAGAAAGAATTCTATCTTAAAATTTATATCACATAGGTTGAAGGGGCTTTAAAATAGTAATACTTGTTACTAAATAAGAATACAGTATTATAGTATTAAATTTGATGAGCAGACACGTAAAGATATTTATGAGTTTTAAACTTTCTTTTAACCACCTCTGCAGAATATTTATTTCCACAGAACTGTAGAAGATGCTAGTTAATTTCTGCGTAATAATTTTTTGGAAATGTTCGATTCTATTAGAATAATCGCCCACGCTAGTGAACAAATACGGAGGAGGCAATGATCAAAAGCTTCAGATGTGATAAACGTTAGCATGCAGCTTCATTGACGACGTACACATGTTTACGTAACGATTTCATCGTACACGTCGGCCTTTTAATTATCGAAAAACCAGAGCCGTGTCGGCCACTCAGCGGCCGTAATTAATTTTCCTTTCCACTGGCTCGTTAGCGAGGCTCCCGGAGATTTTGCAACTAATGGGAAACGCGTTTGGCCCTGTCAAAAATTCTCTCTGAACCGGGAAGAATCGTTTTCCGGCTAATTGGTCGTCATTGCGTGCTTTTATCAATACCTCACTTCTGTTCGTCGATTATTCCTCCAATACACAGAAAGAATTCTCTTTTTTGAGAAACTCTTTCTACGAATTAACCCTCGAACAGTGGTTAATTTGCTCTGTGATTTAAATCGCACACTCCTCTTAAATTGGGGTCCTTTTAAATGAGATTCTCATTTTCTTTTGTAAAATTCACGTTTTTTTTTTTCAAGAAATAATATTAATATTGATATCAGTATGGGTTCAAATATCAAGGACTAAAATCGTAAAAAATACAGTCCATTCACGTAATCAATATCTTAGCACAATGATCAATTTCGTCGAATTAATACCATTTGTCATCAAGTATTCAGACTGTGCAAGTGCCACGCCGCGCAATTATGCAGAGCTTAAAGCACACCGACCTGTCGAATGGAGATGTAATTTCAGGCTCCAGCAACAAGTGGCGGAACTGCAGTTCTCGTGTAATCTTTTTTTCGTGTAAAAGGCCTTTGAAACTTTGTTCGCTTGGGCGTTCTTGTTTCTCATTCAAGATTCGCATTAAAAAAATTAATGTTTACTGGAGGGGCACAAATGTATCTCTTATGTACGTTCCTGAATACGAGTGAATGAAGGGAGAACGATTTTTAGTGCGAGGAGGATTGTGAAGAAATTTAAAAGCGAAAATACCTGCGTCACGTTGTTGAGAATCCACATCAGGTCCGCTAGGATGTAGGTGAACATCAGGTTCGTGTGTATTTTGTTCCTGACGCACCTTAGTTCCCTGAAACAAAAATTGATTTGCTTATTAATATGGTTTCCCAAGAATTAATAAATATAGAGAAATATGAAAGAACTTTTCAAATAAAAATTCAATATTCCAAGGCTTTTACGTTTGCATTATCATAAAATTTAATTCACAATCATTAATATTCTCACGATTATGGTCAACTATATTCTTAATCGAATGTAGAATTCTATTAAAAATATTACACGTCTCAGTACAGCGCATAATTGCTTCCCATCGTATTGCATTACTACACGAAATTTTCGCAGCATATATTCATGAACAATTGTGCACCTGTGTGCCATTAATTCAAACCAAGTACATACAGCCAAATTAATTCACGCTATCAAGTTTCATACTACCACGCAGTGACATCGTTAATAGTCTCCATAATGCGACACAGCAACCTAATATAATATTCTGCAAACACTAGCACACATTGCAGAGCAATTTTTTTATTTATTTATTAAATTAACGGGATTAAGTCCAATATATATATATATATATAGTAGGAAGAAGAACACCATAATGTACAGACGAAATAATTCAAATCCACACGAAACAAAGACGAAAGTGCAAATCATTTTTAATTACCTTCCAACGCCAGCTCCTTCGATTCCTATCATTTCCCAAGCACCCCCTCTCAAACGCTCATGATCCCCCAAGTCTATGGGTAAATGAAAACGATTTCGACTGAAATTGCTCTGTATGGAGCTACTAATTGCATTCACAATCCAATGTAGTATTCTATTGTACACGTCTGTAATAGCGCCACATATCCTGCACCGTGCGATTGCATCTCCGCGCTAATAACGCAATACTCCGTGCTCCGTTTCGAGCAGCGTTAAACTTCTCATTGCGCTCCACGGTTCCCGAGTGACATGTGACAATACTCGTAATTAGTAATTACTCCGGCGCGAAAGAAGATCCTTCAGTTAAGTCAGTTAAGGGGGTATACCTGTTTGAACCCTCGGAAAATCTATACATTTTGTGGATTTTTTTACAAGTCAACGGTTTGATGCAGATTTCCCGTTTTTTTACTATCTTTACATAGTATTATGAACTACTCGAAAAAAAAGTTTCAGTTAAAAAACTATTGGTTTTGGGAAGTTATGCATACACATCCGAAAGTCTTTCGATTTTAGACGGCTAAACGGTGGCCCTGAAAACAGCTGTATGTCATGTCTGAAATCAAAAAACCAAATAAAATTTTCTTATAAAGTATGTCAATAGCTATCGTCCAACGAAGCCGATTTTGAAAATTTTGAAAAATAAAGAAATGGTGAGAGATCAAAGGTAAAATTAGATTTTTCTAAGAGAAAAATTCACCTTTTTTCTTTATAAATAACAAACGGGGAATCGGAATAAAAAAAGCCTTCGTTGGACGATGTGAAATCCTATTATGATTCTGCATGGAAAATTGGAAGTGAATTGGTGGCGCGAGTTTTTGAGGCCATCTAAAATCGGGAGACTTTCGGACATGTACTCATAACTTCCAAAAAACGCTAGTTTTTTAACTGAAACTTTTCTTTTAAGTAGTTCATAATACTATGTAAAGATAGTAAAAAATCGGAAAATCTGCATCCAGCCGTTGACTGGTAAAAAAATCCACAAATTTTACTCATTTCCCGAGGGTTCAAACGGGTATACCCCCTTAAGTCAGTTAACTCTCTGCAACCATGAGTGCTACTTTATTCGCGGCAGGAAGGGACGAATAAAACCGGCACAAGCCAAAATCAGAATATTCCCTCCCTCGTCTCCCCCTTCAAACAATCCCCACACAACGCCGTTCGTTCCCAGTAACCCGGCAGTTTTCAATAAAAATTGACGACAAAGGGCCTCGACACGGACTCGGCCAGCTTTTCGCGGAACAAAATGTTCGAAACGGCGGATCGTTTCCGCGCGAGCCCTCTCCCGATTACACAATGCAGTCCGTTTCACATTCTCTATGAAATTATTCCTGGCCATTCTCCGGTCTCGCGTTCCTGTCGCAGCACATTCGCCTCGGTGCCCGCTGTTCTCCTCGAGGTTGCTTCAGTTCGTGGCCTGTTTCACGAGTCTAGATTATGATCGCAGTAGTATAGGGGATGTTTGGTAAGGGAGTTGTCCCGACGAGCAGCGAATCACGGACGCCGCGGATTATTAACGTGGAAGTTTAACCCTTAGTGTCATAGTGTAACACCCATGTTACACGAATTGAAAAGATCGTGCGCGCCATTTGGGGGCGTTTTCATAAACTTCAAAGCATTACTTTACTATTACCATATGTAATAAGTGTCCTTAGATCAGAAACACATCTCAAGCAGTGTTTCTTGAAATACTGAAAGAAAAAGAGCAATTACTTGGTACTTTCAGCGATCCTGGCGAAACTAAGAGTTGAAATCAACAGTACGAGACAGTGTATCACAGTAAAATTTCTACGGATGTGTTTCTGCTGTAAGGACACTTATTACATATAGTAATAGTAAAGTAATGCTTTAAAGTTCATGAAAACGCCCCCAAATGGCGCGCACGATTTTTTCAATTCGTGTAACACGAGTGTTACACTATGATACTAAGGGTTAAAGGCGCGATGAAAATAAAGGCGGCTGCAATATAACCGGCCAGGTTCGCGCGTATATCACATCCCGCGCTTTAAGTGGTTTGGCCTGCAGTTTTGTCGCTTCTAAAGTAAGATAAACGAGACCCGAGGCGCGGCACGAGCCGCCGAAGCGGTCTCAGTGGTACGAGCAAGGATTAGTCGGACTTGCCGGGTTCCATCGGTCGCGGGATTATTTCGACCGTCTGAATAACGAATTCCACCCAGCCGGTGGCTTGTTTGCTTTGCGCCGGAACGAGCCACGCTTCGAAAAATAACGGGAATAAAGTTCCGTCTCGTTAATCGAATATCGTTATTATTATATTACCGAGGAGAGATTTTATTATTCCACTGCCCGGGGAACGTTTCGACGTTCGGATATTTAATTCGAGGAAATCTTACGTTCCGAGCCCGGCGGGGAAACAGAGGAATCGCGAAATTTATAACAATCGGGGAAATTAATTCTGGCGACGGTGCGCGTCGGTAAACGTTAACATTTCCGCGCGATGGAAAGCGTGCGTTTGTTTTTCAGCGGAATTGTTGAATGGGGGATGGATGGTGGTGCCATGTTTTTTTTTCCATCACAATATTGTCGAGGACTTTGAAAAAACCGGGTTGATTGGAAATGAACTGGCGCTGGGCGTTGCACTTGCTTCCACGCGCGGTATGGAGATCTTTCGCGTGCGAAAATACTTGGACGTGGAGAAAGAACAGTCGATTGACGGATATTGTGTACATGCACGCCAGGTTTGTGAGAAAAACGTGACGATATTGAATATTTTTTTGGCACGGGGATGTTGCGGTTGGAATAGTGGAGGAATTTCTATGCTTCGTTCCGATTTGCATTTTCAATACAGCGCCCTTGATTCAGGGAAAGAGATAAAAGTGACAAATAAATCGTCAAAGGGTGTGGAAAAAATTGGGATTTTTAAAAATTCTATTGCTTCGTTATACCTCGTTTTATGGAGCCTGGGAGCTGACGTGTATTTATCCATTTTGCTGGTTTGCAAATAAATAAGAAAGATCAATATTTACGAATACAAATTGCAAATTATCGATAAATTCTGGTATTAATATTGGTAATAAAGGTTGCTTCTATTTATCGATTAATACCGCCGGTCATCTACGCTCATCAATATTAATGTTAGTAATGCAAGTTCCCCACGTGTAACTGTGTTAATCCTAACAACGGAAGTTGCCGGTTCATTAATGCCATTATGAATACCGCGGACCATTGCCATTCATCGATAATCTGAATTTAACAGGAAGCACTGACACGAAAGATTCATAATGTGTTTCGGATACGCGGGGATGCAAATGGCTGGTGGTATTGTAGCCACAAAATGGAATTTCGAAAATCTGCAGTCACGAGATTAGAAGCGAATTTTCTTTTGAAGTGGCTACTTGAATGGTTCACGCTACGCTGGAACAGGAATAAATAGGATAACGTCAAAACGCTATTGTATGACATATCGTATTTTGTTCCCCTTTAGGAAAATGTAACGCCTTTGTGGGTCGAGATAAGTATGGGGGAAATATATTCGCATACTTTCTAGCGCTTCCTATCGTCGGTGAACGAGAGCTATATAATATGTGTTTGAAATATTATAGCTGCTTGTAAAATATATTCAGATATTAGAATAGTAAGTAGGGTGGATGTCCCTGTTACTGTCAGTGTCCTTGTTATTGCCACTTTATTTATTTTGTTTAATAAAAATGTAACGTATAAAGAATAGTGTAGAACAATAATATTATTGTTAAATTGGGACTGTTCTTATTATTATTAATATTATTGTTGTACTCTATTCTTTGTACTTTACAGTTTTATTAAGCAAAATAAATGAAGTGGCAGTAATAGGGACATCTACTCTAGTAAGATATATATATATATTAGAAATTAGACTTACTAGTACTTAAAATAATTATTAGTATAAATCTTTATAGTAGATTATAATACTAGTGTTATAATATGTAGTAGTTAAGTATAATAATATTATATTATATAGTATTATAATTGATAACTATAATTACTAGAATTAGTTATAATAATACTAGTTTGTAACTAATATTATAACTGCTTAGTATTAGTTATAAGTAACAGATTATAATACTAGTATTATAATATGTAGTAGTTAAGTATTATAATATTATATTATATAGTATTATAATTAATAACTATAATTACTAGAATTAGTTATAATAATACTAGTTTATAACTAATAATATAACTGCTTGGTATTAATTGTAAGTAACAGATTATAATACTAGTATTATAATATGTAGTAGTTAAGTATTATAATATTATATTATATAGTATTATAATTACTAGAATTAGTTATAATAATATTAGTTTATAACTAATATTATAACTGCTTGGTATTAGTTGTAAGTAACAGATTAGAATACTAGTATTATAATTACTAGAATTAGTTATAATAATATTAGTTTATAACTAATATTATAACTGCTTAGTATTATAACTAATACTAAGTAATATAATAACTAAATGTGGAGCCCCACAACGTCTACTATCACTGACACAGCTATTTAATTGACAGTTGTTACCACTATCTTCAGTTTCAGGTAAATCCAATGAAAGAAATGGCACCACGTGATTTCTTCCCGGTTGCAGGTGATAATTCATCCGATAAGAACGCACGAGATAGCGCGTTTATTTATTATTCGTTGAGATTACCCCGCAAAACTGCATCCGTGCAACGTAGGAACACAGCGGAACCCCGGTGGCTATGCATATTTATTTCAGCCGCAGTTATGCCTTGAAATGGGTCAATAAGAACCTCTTACAAAAATGTTTCCCCGCAACGAAATATATTTCCAGAGAACAACAGCTCAAACGAGGGAACAAGTATAACAGAATTCCCTTAGCAATTGATATTCCTAGAAATCCCTATTATCTTGTCCTTTAAAGAGACACTTGTTAAAACAATTGCAACTGCATTATATTATAACAAGCAAGTGTCTCGATTAATTCAATTGCAAGAATTCCGCAGACAAGAGTATGATAATCCCGAAATGGCACGGTAGAAAGAACAACCCGTTGCAATTATGCTAATGTGAGCATAAATATGAATTACTTCATTGTAGTAGAAAGAAGAATTCGCAAAACTGGCTAATTTTTCGTCGAGTTGCGTTTCCAGAGTATGCAAGTAGCTTTCCTTCGCGAAGGAAAAATTCGCATTCAACTAACTACAGTTGAAACATCACCCAACGTCAGAGGAAAATAAAAAGGCAACGAATTAACCGTAAATGTAAAGTATCACGAGAAGCTCTTATTTTCCGTGATGCACACGACCGCAAGCTGCGTGTTAATTTCCTAGAATTTCCTTCACCCTGCCTCGTGTTTCAGTCTACTTAACTGTTTCTCAAACACACAGACACAAGCGCAGAGAAACGCAGACAGTTTTATCCGCTAAAGGGATCTCTTAAAACAAAGCACCCAGTTTTTATGAATTACCTACTGTTAGCAGGCATTAGCCAACAATTTCGGTTGCCATTAGCTTACAACTATAACTTTGTTAAACGACCCATAAAGTCAACACTACGATATTACAATGGCGAGCGCTTGGCTGCTGTAACTGATTGTGAGGTTGCTCCCAGTAGCGAACAAGTTGTTCCAACCGGGCCCTGGAAATTTATGTTCTCCTCGACCCTCGAGTGTTCCGCCCCTCAGCTATTTGCGTCACGTGTCGCTTGTTCACGGTGCTCCTATTCGCACAGGAGGTATTCGTTCGCGATGGTTGTTACGCATAATGTTGCACCGAAGTGCTCGAAAATTGTTCCCGTTTCGTTTTGTCTATCATTGTCTTCCTTTCCCTATTTCTTGTGGTAATTCCCAATTCTAAGAGTCAAGCTTCTTTATTCTTCGGTAGTAACAGCACTGAATTAATCCGATCACTGGTAAAATATTATCTTCGAAATTAACAATTTCATTTTCCTTTATAAATTAAATTTATTAATAAATTGAATTAAATTTATAAGGGAAATTTAATAAATTTACCCTAGGTAACCTTTCTTTGTACAGTAGAAATATTTATTTTAATTATTCTACTTTCAACGTAATACAGAATTATATGGAATTGGACTTCGGTGAATTAATTTGCTGTTTGTTATTTGTTTTACCTCCACTCTTCCGAATTGTGTTCCTTTATCTGGTAACTTTAATTATGTAAATATGAATTTCCGGATTAAGTGTTCTGTTATTCGAACATTGGTGTTCCCTTATTAACCCTCTAGTGCATAGATTTTTAATTCAGTTGGAAAAATTAGTTTACTCTCATTTGAGGATGAAAATACCGAATCCGATGTCAGTTTTCAATTTGGAGGAAATAATAATATTTTTTGCAGCGTGTGTAGCTCAAAAATCCACTTCAAACTAGATTTTTGTCAAATTGAAGACTCAGATTGATGTATTTCTTAGACCAATATGTGCGCTGTGGCACTATTTTTGGGCTGGCAAATGAGAATTCCCAACCCCTGGACTAAACAGGTGGCCGCCTTAAGGCAGGCCTATGCACTAGAGTGTTAATTCGGATAATGGAGATTCTACTTCGCAATTCAGACCACCAATCGCAGGATTGCAACCCAACAAGTATAGCATATTTTACAATTTTTAAATATTTTACATATTTAATTGTTGATTAATTATTAATTATGATAATCCACATTACCACAAATCCTGATTAATACTTCCAGGTACTTTAAATTCGGGAATACCTATATATAATTTATTTAACACAATATCGTTATCGGTAAAACATGTTATACGTTTGTGAATAACTGCACGTCGATTTCGCGGCGAATTAAATTCGTTTGCTCGGCGAACGGATAAAAAAACAAAGCTGAAAGCCTGAGGATATTTCGTTTCCTCGAACACTGTGTGCTTCGTGTGTTCCACCAGCGTGCAGTGCACCGCGGCGTCTATAATTTACATCCGTTGGGAGCCACGGACTCGCCACGGAAGTGTATGCTTCAAATCCTGAGCCCGTTTAATAAAATATCCGGCGTTCCGTGCGTTTGCTGACTTAGTACGTATTTCCGTAATAGGCGATCCCCTGGTTACCCTTTGACCTCGAAGCTTGGGTAGGTTCTTTGGTCGTGCGCACTGCACGTTAACAATTTCCTGGCCTTTCACCTGCCGCGACTTGTTTCGTCGGCATAGAATGAGAATACACTTCTGGAAATTTCTCTCTTTCGTGGTTAAGCACGGAAATACTGGCATTCGGACACCTTTCTGAGGTAACAATTCAGGTCGGGTAGTTGTAGCGTTAATTTCATCTTTTGGAGGGTGGAAATCAGCAGAGGTGAAACGCTCTTTGATCGCGGTTCCTACTGGCTTCAATAATTTCAAAAGTACAGAAGAATAGAATTCAAACAACTCAAAGGAACTAAATAAAGGTACCTACAAATATTATAAAACAGAAATCTGTGTCTCACAATAGCGTAATTTTAATTCACGTGTTGCACTGTAGAGTTAACTACGAAAAAATTAAGTTTTCATTTTAAACAACCTACCCAAAGAAGAGTAAGAAAGACGCGTGAAGTCATCAAAGAAACCGTGATCCCAGTAGATTTAGTAGAAGTATTCTGAACCGCGCCCATTTATCACATAAGTTTTTTGTAATTTGTGGTGAATAAAGACGAATTATTATTATTATTATTATTATTTTCGCTTAAAAAAATATTGGTGACAATTTGTGGTGAATAAAGACGAATTATTATTATTATTATTAATTTCGCTTAAAAATATATTGGTGACAATTTGTGGTGAATAAAGACGATTTATTATTATTATTATTATTATTTTCGCTTAAAAAAATATTGGTGACAATTTGTGGTGAATAAAGACGAATTATTATTATTATTATTAATTTCGCTTAAAAATATATTGGTGACAATTTGTGGTGAATAAAGACGATTTATTATTATTATTATTAATTTCGCTTAAAAATATATTGGTGACAATTTGTGGTGAATAAAGACGAATTATTATTATTATTATTAATTTCGCTTAAAAATATATTGGTGACAATTTGTGGTGAATAAAGACGAATTATTATTATTATTATTATTCTCGCTTAAAAAAATATTGGTGACAATATTTCTTGCACAGTGAGGGAAAAAATGAACTCGTGTTAATCCACCTTCAAATCTCTTTAAACATACAGAACACGAGTCCGGCGGACAGGTAACTCGATTATTAACAGATTAAGCCCGTATGTTCGACTACCACCCCACGGAAAAACGCTCTGTAGGCGGATACGCGACGGTCGTTCGCGAATAAAAAGACCCCGTCAGACTCGTGATCCGTTTCTCAAAGCATCTGCATTTCCCGTATGCGAACATCCGCACCCCTCCTCCGCAGGGGGTTAATAAATGATCCGACGCTCGGAGCCGAGCGAAATGTCATTTTCTTGCTCGTTACCGTGCCGCGGCGTCCACGAACGCGCAGCCGTGCATGCACGCGGGCCGACTCGGTTTGCGAATACTTACTTTCCGTGGATCTCCTAGGGTCCAATCGGAATCCATTCTGCCCGCGACCCGCTCCAGTCGATACGCAACTCCGAAGCATCCCCTCGACAATCGCGACGACCTACTAAGCGACTTTACGCAGGGGCGTAAAGTTAAAACGGAGGGGGGTGGAGGGGATGAAAATAGGGGTATAAAGAGGCGCTTTTAAAATTAGCGATTTCGGAGGGAGCTCGTATCTGTCGGAGAGTGATTTCGCGCGAGAGTTTCTTCGTCCCGTTGGGGGCGCGCACGAGAAATTCTATCGCGCGATGTTCTGCATATTGCATAACTAATTAGCCGCGGTGTCTCGTTGCGTTTTTATCAATGCCACGTCTGGGAGCTTCTTTATCCTTCTATTCCCAGCGAGCTCCCCTCGGCGGGAAAGCCCGCCGGGGAGCGTTTTTCTCCCTCCGAGCTGGGGAAAATACAGAGGGCCCGCACACCTTTCGCGGTGCTTCGCTTTAGCGTAGAATTTTAATATGCGCATAGTCTTGCGACTGCCCCGCCCGACGGCGCGCCTTATTAGATGGCTGATTTAATTAATTGTCCTGGATGGATGGATGGCATTTCTGGGCGAGCGGTGGTATTTTATGGAAATTGTGGGGGTTGAAATTCGATTAATTTTCGCGCTACTCGGGGAGTTGTTTCTGATTTTCCTCTCTCGAAGGAGCTACGAGTAGTGGTGGAGAAATATTGATGGTACTTACGATAGTTATCGATGGTTCTCGCTATCGAAAAATATAGATGGCTTATTTTCACTATCGATAATTATCGGTATTGAAAATAGTAGGTTAGTCAATTAAAAAATAATAACAGCTGAAATTCAGAATCCCAAATTTAATTTGTAATATGTATTATTAAAAATTTCGATAGTGAGTTAATTTGTAATATTATTAAAAATTTCGATAGTGAGTTAATTTGTAATATTATTAAAAATTTCGATAGTGAGTTAATTTGTAATATTATTAAAAATTTCTATAGTGAGTTAATTTGTAATATTATTACAAATTTCGATAGTGAGTTAATTTGTAAAATTATTAAAAATTTCAATAGTGAGTTAATTTGTAATATTATTACAAATTTCGATAGTGAGTTAATTTGTAATATTATTAAAAATTTCGATAGTGAGACCCATCGGTAACTATCGTAAGTACCATCGATAGTTACTTCTCCACCACTACTTACAGAGTTGAAAATTAGTCGCGATCTTCACTAGCAGTCATTCATTAATCATTAAACTCATTAATTTAACGTCTATCGTGCAGAAATAAAAGCAGATCAACTAAAACCAGGAGGACCTAGTAGTAGAAGTATGCGATTACTCCGACAATGAGGAATACATTACTGACACTAAACTGGTGGCCCGATAGTTTAGGCTTCAATCTTCCTCACTAATCTAACGCTAAATTAGAGCTAAAACCCCCAACGCTTAAAGAGCAACGGACAAATTTCGAACACGAGAGAAGAATAGAAGAACGAGTCGCCACGCGAGTTTCCATCCCCCAGAGGTATCGAAATCTGCCCCAGCGTTCATCCCCATCGATTCCCTTGCGTTATCCCGGCGGAAATGAAAGTGAACGATAGGAATGTAAATTGCTTACTTGCAGTAGAGGAATATCGAGACAGCGACGATGAGGGTGAGCAGGGAGAGGCTGTAGCCGACGAAATAAATCGTCGTCGAGATCACTTCCACGCTGCCCTCGATCGCTGGCTCGCGAACGTCGCTGCATAGGCTGTAGTTGGAATACTTGTCCCAGGTGCCATCGCTCGCGCACCACCGACTAGCGTTTTCTGAAAGAACAATAAAACACTTCACTACCCACGAACCTTGCTACTATTTTTAATATTCTTTTAATCGGTTTATTCTTCTGCGGAAGGTGAAGGGAGGAGGATTATGCTCGATTAAACATTACGTATGGTATATATCGTTCTTTAGAATATATAAATTGTAAAGATAAATGTAACAGCGGAGAGAAGTTTGGACATGGAAGCCACCCTAAGCCGAAAGGCAAGGGTAATTAATAATAAATAAAATATTAATAATAAATAAATATATCGTTCTTTCATCCTCTCGCGGTTTCCTATGTAATTTCCTAATGTATTTAATTTTATTTTGTTTTCTTTCCTTTTTTGTCCTTTTCTTTCTTTCCTTTTTCTTACCTCCCAACGGCTTTTTAGTTTAGGTTGTAGAGCAGCAGAGTTAATGCTGAACCTCGCCTACTCGCCATTGTAATTTAATTTAATTTAATTGTAATGGTGCAATAAAGGCATTTAATAATAATAATAATATATTACGTTATTAAGTATTCAGAAAATTCGACGAGAACTTTAGTTCCAACACTTTTTTCATTCACGACTTTGAATACCGACAGGATCGAGCGCTGCCAATTTTTTTCTCTCTCCCTGAAACTCGCAACCCCCCCTCGCGGTCGATACTCCCCCCGATTTGCATCATTTAAATATGAAATGTCAGAAGTCTCGTTGGCAACGGGAGCGACTGGAATCGCGGATATCCAGCGATCCCGTCTACGGGCGGGCGATATTCGTGGACCGTGTTTGCATTATTCAGGGCCGCCGATGAAAGTGGCTGCGTAATCGATGAGACTGCGGGAAAGGTCGTTCTGGAAGCGAATCGGCGCATATAAACGAGCTTTCTTAATTTACGCGAGGCAGCATCGCGCCAGCTCCCCGGCACGTGGATCGATCAACTAAGAAACACTGCTAAGAGGAAACGGAACCGCTTTGTCAGGTATCCTTTCACTCCAGCTGTGAAATCAAGCTTGCGAATTAATTACGCGAGGGGAGGTCACTTTATCGCAGGGGACGATAAAATGAAAGGAAGAGAGGAGGTGTGAGGCTTTGAAAGACAATTTTTTCGAAGGATTAGGAACGTCCTGAAGTGTTTTCTTAATTCTCTTTAACCCTCGGTTGTCACACTGGGTCAAATTGATCCTGCGTTTTTTTAAGCAAAAAACCTTTTCGTCGAAACTCTTGTTGCTTCAAATTTTTTTTTATGCATGATGACACTTTAAATGTCAACTTTCAATGATGGGTACATATTCTACAATGTTCAAACATTATCTCAGAATTTTTGGGACTTAATTTAACAAATAGTTTTTAAATAACAACTGATTGAAAATTGACGACGTTCGAAAAAGTAGGTGTGACCACCGAGGGTTAAAAACTAAGTATCGCGTGAACAAAATTTTCTGTACCATCTCGATTTGTTTTTTTTTTTATTATTACTGTTTCTTTCTGTAGAAAATTACAGAACCCTTTGGACAATTGTAACTGATGAGGCCTAACGAGCAAAACTCATTCATAGATGCATTGAGAGTTTTATCTTCACCCGTTGTTAATAGAATTCTTATTTTTGAACTCTGTGAAGAGTTCTCAGAGCCCCATTTTCAAAAAAATTACGATTTTATCCAAACACTATATTTTTTTTCCTGTACACTTAGCACGTTTTTAGTAAACTACCTTTTCATTTTCCCCCCAAAAATGGGGCCCTCGGAACGTTTGCCATCTGGGCCTTTTTTCTTAAATCCGCCGCTGCTATGAACTCTGTCCATATTATTATTATTATTATTATTAAATGTCTTTATTGCACCATTACAATTAAAATAAATTACTAAATTATTATTGAGTATAATATCGTAAAAAATAAATTATGTCGTGTGACAGATATTATTTTAGTTCTGCGAGTGTCAAACTCTGATAACCAAAACCCCCAGGGATCCCAAAAAATCTTGTTTTCCGACTTGCATGCTAATTCGTCGGAATTTCATCCGATTACCTTTCGACGTCTCCATCGATATTCCTGGTGAATGAAATTCGCTGGTGTTTTTCTATCCACTTCGAACTTGTCGCAAAAGGAACGATAGAATACCAACCGCGAGTTCAACGGGAAATATGAAAGCCACGTTCTCAACCGACGTTTTGGAAAAATCTGTGAAAAATCGCCGCGCTCGAGTGTCAGTTCCTGATAGTTTTGACGTTTAACTGATACTTCGATAACTGCGTCTTTCGAAGGTAATATTAATCGTGGCACGAGTTCGATCCCGACCAATTTCCATGTCACGCTACCAATATCGAGAAATTTCCCTTCTAAAGCGCTTTTAAATAAGCTTTTCCGCGTAAAACGATACTCCACGGCCGTGCGCCAGTTTGAAATTCAATCGCGAGGCGAATGTAAGCGCACCCAGCATTGCTGTAACTCTGATAACGAAACAGAAACTTGCTCGTTTAAATCGCTCGATTTTTATATTCAACACGCGACGCGATAGATTTTGCTAATGATAGATGGAAAGAATTTTGAAATATAATCCATTCAATTCCACGGGGAAATAAATCCCTTCGATTTGAAATAAAATTCAAGCGGTTGCCGATTTCTGAAAAAAGAATAATACGATTATTAAAAATTGGAGGCTCTATAAAAATTTTTCTACTTCTTACATTGGTGTATTTTTAAAAAAATATTGCTTCAAGGTACACTGAGAATCTCGGCTTTTCTGAAAGTGGATTTCAAACACGTGGGAATAAACTCCAGTGGGAAAACTTCAAGAAAGTGGAAAAATTTATACGATTAATATAAGGATAGCTGAATGACACCTTTCATAATGGATGCAACGCTACAGTATTACGAACAACTTGTTCCGCTCCCTTTTCCAACAACCGGGATATACACACGACTTTTTATTCCACCTTTCCAGCTTATCGTTATTTCTCCCGCGAGCCTTAGCCCCCATTGCTCGTAATTGAAATGCTGATTATGAAGCAAGGAAATTACTCAAGTCGAGAAAGAAACTTCCTCCCCCAGGAAACTTAGCAGCGCTCAGCTCGGTATTCAGAAAGGATGGAAAAGTTCGTTGAAAGAGCGTAACGAGTAACACAATAAATCATTGGAACAATGAGAGGAGAATAGCAACGTGAAGATATTAATTTTTGCCAATCACGCTTTGCAACAAAAGTATTTGTGTCCTCACAATAGAGAAATATATAATAAAAATTGTATGAAAGAGAAGGTAGAAATTTCGATGCACTTTTCTTACTCAAATGTTAGTAAAGTAATATCCCATTTATGATAATTTTTCAGTGCGAGAATAATTCCACGATTCGGTGTGGGTTGTTGGAGAAATATGTTGGCCCGTTTTTCAACGAGGTTCATCATAATTTGTAATCTCCTAGAATGTAGTATCTGCATTATGATAATGTAAGAGTTCCCTCAGAATGGGTGTCATCCCATCCTGGCGAAACTGAATTTAAATCTAACGGCGGGATTAAAACGAAATTATTTAGCATAAAATGTTTAGCATGAAGAGATTCCGCGTTACCCAGCGGTGGATTTTAATTCTTAATGAGTCCCGGTGCTCTCGTATCGTTGAGAATCTTCATTTTAGAAACCTGCTTCTTTAGAATATATATATATATATCTAATTTGTAGCAATATTCTGTTAGCAATATTCTGAGAAATCTTTAATCGGTTGAAATTGAATTCAGGGATGGGCAAAATTTTTATTTAAATAGAATTTCGAATGACGAATAAAAGTTAAAAAATTTTAATCGTCGTGTGTCGAATAAAGTCAACTCTGGTTAACGAAAGAATGACGAATAATTTATTTAACTTTCATTCGTTATTCGAAATTTTATTTAAATAAAAATGTTGCCCATCTCTGTGTTATAAAGAAATTATTTTAGTTTTTCCAATTACCTCTTCTTACTTTCTTTATTTTCAAATATCCATATTTTCTCAAACTTAGACTCTTTCCCTTCCAATAATGATCAAACACCTCCTCGTTAACTAACTTAATTACCACCCAGTCATTAACGAACGCTGACACAATGACTGCACCCGACAAAAAGGTTGAAAAATTTCGCCAAACTTTAGACCGTATCCTTTTTTAAAAAACAAGCACCGACGACGTTTCACCCACGACTAAGCGCCGAATAATAAATGGGAGGAGAATTTCCGCCAACCCAACAACGCAATTTTCTTCACCGAAGGAAATGTAGCAGCCAAGAATTAACAATCTTAATTTCACGGGACTGGAAGCATTCTCGTAAAAAACTAATAACAAAGCACACAAGTGCCACTTCACCCAGCAATATCTATGTACGAAATAATAAACTTTCAGATGGTAGAAAAGTTTCCCTCAAGTTTCCTTCTTTTCGTGCAATTGTTATCCCTCGCCCGTTACGAAAATAATAATAATAGTGCCGTTTATCATCCAGTATCAGCGTCGGCGTCTGTTAAATCCCGACGGGCCGTTTATCCCGTGAAAATAATTCCCCAGCTAGTCGGCCGAATTTTTCGTCCCTTTCTGCCTTCGCCGCGGCGTACGTTCCGCTTGTCACGCTCGCTCGACTTTATTGCAGCCGCGCCGTAGCGTCCGCTGTGCACGAGCGCGCCTCAGCGGACAATCGAGGAGCCGGAGATTTGTAGAGACACGGGTATAGCAGTGTTTGGAACGCGAAGGGGTAGCGAGTTCCACGGGGGTCGCACCCTGGGCGGCGAGAAAAATATATTATTCCTAGCAAGTTTCGAACACGTTCGCACCGTCCTGCTTGCGACTGCGGAGTCTGATTTATTTCACTTCCCTCCGCTCGTTTATCTGCGTGAATCTCGCGAAACTAATATTCCGGGATGATGGGTATAGTAGCCGGAAAAAAATATCGGGAACAAGATTGTTCCGTTATAAAGAATTGTGTATTAAAAATAGAGGAGTAGTTTAGTATTAGGATCTTTATGCAGACGTGAAAATATGAGATTTAAATATGAGTTGTTTTGAATTTTGAATGAATGTGAGTTTGAGAAGGATAAACTTGTGTTACACTGCTTTGACAAATTTTTAAGCTGCGCTGAACTGCTTTCTTTAGTTAAAATGTCCTATCTAGCATTTTAAAAATGGGTCGTTATTTCCCTTCATTCAAATTAAAACAGGTTGTCATTATTTCGTAACAGCCTAATATTAATAATTTTTTATTATAAGTATACCGGTAGGTAATGTAAATAATTGTTTTAGATAGGATATTTTAACCATTTGAACAGAAGTTAGGTTAAATACAACAGACTGTTTATAAATCTTTACGAAGCACACAGAGTTGTCTAACTTTATACTTAAAAGGTAAAAGACGTGTGGAACTTCAAATATTTCAACATACCGTCAAGGACCCAATTCCTGATCAGTTTAATATATAAATACCAAATAATAAGTTTATCACGATACAAATTTATTCCAAAAAATTATTAAATAATTATGAAGTATTTTTAAATTTATACACAAACATTTGATAGCTCATATTAAAATATTTTAGGTTGATCAGAAACTGCCCCCTTTGCATCTTAAGTGATCAGGAACTGGGTCCTTGACGGTATTTTAAAAAATGAAAAAATGCTAGATACGACAATTTAACTAACGAGGGCAGTGAATTAATTCTTACGTATGTTATACACTTCTGTTTCGAAGTTCTAATGATTAAGGTTTCCTCAATTTTATAATACCTATAGAATAATTACTTGGAATAGATTCAGAAACTAGGTAACTAGGAAATCCAATTAGAGATATCACTATCGATATCGCGCAACGAAAATTGTTTCCGGTTAAATCGCGAGTAAATATACTAAGTACATAATACCCAGCACATGTACCACCCCCGCAGTGGCCCACTGTTTATAATCCATAATTCTCCATAAGCTTCCCCTGAACGATCGATACTCGTCTAATATATGCACGCGTATTTGACGACTTTAAAAGCAGAACGTGCAGGCCAGACGAGTAAAGGTGGCCATCTCGAAAGAAGAAGCTCCACGACTCAAGTCTTCAATTCAGTTTTAAGGGGTAACACCACTCCAGAAGCAGAAAAAGAAGACCTAAATTTGACAATTTATTTTGTGAGTGTGACAAACGGAGTAGAATTTCTTTTCGGAGGGTTTATTTAACACATATTGAAGTACGAAAAACACGTGAGAGAAGAAATTGTGATTGTAAAATATCGTAAGAGTAGGAAAGGAACAACAGAGCGAATAATTAACATTGAATGTTGTTTCTTTGTGTTACAGGTGATTGTAATAAAGTAAACCTTAGTTTATAAGCTTTAAAATAATAAAAATACCTTTGTTTTACAGAGAAACAATTCAGTGTAATTATTTATGATAATTCCCAAATGGGAGGGAATTAATTGAGTAAAAGAACATTACATCTATATACAATTGGCTTTGGAAGTACATAGGGTTATTTTTTTAATCAATTTTTGTGGAAGTGGTGCACATTTTAAGAAATTAATCGATTCTTTGCCCTAAAATGAGCATTAAATTCTTTATAAAAAAAAGTTTACATTCAATCAAAAAACCGCTGCGTACTTCCAAAGCCAATTGTATATAGATTATAAATTTTCACAAAATAAATTGTCAAATTCAGGTCTTCTTTTTCTGCCTCTAGAGTGGTGTTACCCCTTAATTCTACGCTCGTTTGGACGAATGCTGCGCCTCCAATTTTCGAACTGCCTTGTCGATAGCGATCAGGTCTGAGATCAAGCCAGATGGTACTTGTGCGAGTTCCAAGTTGACATCGCTTAAAGAGGGCCGAGAGGTCTCCCTGTTGGGCTTTGAAAAATTAATGAGAATATTTCGCGAATATCTCGCTGCGCGGAGGGCCCTCGTCGCGGCTCGAAGGATACACGCCCTTTGGAACGTCTCCGGCAATTTCCGAGATTCCGGAACTCGGAGCCCGTTAAGCTGCTAGACGCGGGCTAAGTCGACTGCATTACAAGATCGTACATTAATTATCTGGCCACGCCTACGTGGCCGTGATTAAAGCGCAACGTAACGAGTTGTCTTTCCTCCGGCTAGGCCCCACTTCTCGAGGGGGTTGGAAATTGTTGCCGCTGTTTCTTAGTTCACTTTAATAACCGTTCGCCAATGTCTGAGGATCTGATATAGGGGATACTATATGCTGGTTTCAAGCACTTTTTAATGGTTTTTGTAATTGTAGTGAAAGTAATTGTAGTTGAAAGTCATATTTTTATTTGCTGCGTATCGAATTTAAGGGGTAAAACTACTCTAGGATCGATGTTTTTTTTTTGCTTGAACGAGACTTTAGGAAGGAAGAGGAGGAGGTGAACATCGACCTGGATGGCCAAATGTATGATGCAGGCATCGCAGATTAGAGATAAATAAAATTTCAAGGATTAAAGTGTTCATAAAACTTTAAACGCGTTTTGTCGAAACCACTTTTTTCAAACTTTGAGGACGGATTTCTTGGAGAATATCGCATGGATCGATTTGAAATTTTTACAGTAGTTTTATAACAATATTCTCTTTGGAAGTACGTAGCCGTTTTTTGATTGAATGTAAACTTTTTTTTTTATAAAAATAAATAATAAATAAATTGTCAAGTTTAGGTCTTATTTTCTGCTTCTAGATTGATTTTACTCCTTAATAGTAACAATAAGCTTTACGAGTTATGTTCGGATATCACTGGCCTATTTTATAACACGTAAGATATTTTAATATACTGTGGCGGACGAAAGAAAGTTTTTCAACGTTTAAAATCGCATAACTTTTTTACAATTGATCAAAACGAAATGAGTTTTTTTTTTAGAGAGAAGCTAACAGGATTAGTTTGCCAAGTGACGTGTTTCGTCGCTTTGAAAAAATGCAATTAGTCGGAATAGCAACAAAAAATAGTAAAGGTCGTTTCGTAAACTTTTTTGTGTGAGCCTGTAATGGAAATTGAAAAAACCCGTTTGCAGATTGTACTGTTTGGGTGTTTGTCTGTCACTTAAAAACCTTCGAACGGTAAACTCTGGGGTCTCGAAATGTGTTCCACTTCATTATGCCCAGCTGTTCCAGATGAATGTGACTATTTTCACAAAACAATTTTTTTTTTTTATAAAATCAGAATCTAAATTTCGAGCGAAGCCGAGTAGCGAAGTTAGTAATATGTAATTCTCTCTAATAGAACTATCTTACTTCTGTCACCGTTTTAGTTTTCTTTCAATTACTACTTTAGCTCATCAGGATCCTGACGATGCAGATAATGAAAAGCCTCGAATGGAATTAACAGTAAGCCCACGACCCACGAAAGCCTCAATCACATTATTGAGGATTGTTACAGGCGTAGCGTTGCAGTTTCAAATGAACCACCAGTGAGGTAATACGAGCCCCTGAAACTTCTTGAGTGATTGCTGATCCATACAGTAGCCCTGCTTAATAGAAGTTTAATTAAACGAACGAAAGAGAATCACTAGTTCCCCGCTGTTGCGGAAGTTGCTGCTCATAATTAATACGCAATAACTTGGCCGTAGTAAACAGAGAAGCACACGAGTCGACACATCCCAAAGGCGAAGCAAATCGTTCTGAAGTTTCTCTAAACTCTATCAATCTTAAGTAGCTCCGTTTAAACATAATAACCTTCAATTTTAATTTCCCACGGTGAGCATTAATCGCATTAATCCAACGCGGGGAGAGCATAAGTTTGGTGGATAATAAACTAGAACTCGCAGGTTCTCACCACTTGCAATTATATTTCGCGAAGGGTAATTACTAATTACGAGCTACCTCGTCCGTGCCCGACTTTCACCGAGATCTATCAACCCACGGTTCGATTGTCATCGTCGACTGCTGCTAATTCGCGGAGTCGTGATCTGCACAACAAAATTCATCTGGAAACAGCCGGCGGAGGGGGAGAATTTAACGAGATTGGACGTTTCACGCCGATATTTTGCAATTAGCTGTCTCGATGACAGATGTATTTAGTTCTCGCCTGTCAGCGTCCTCGAGTAATGAAATCATGCGTGGGACGAGCCGTTAATGGCTCTGCAAAATAATGAACGGTCAATCGATATTTTAATACAGCTATCGTTGAGTAGTACTACTGAATTTCTAATTATTACTGTAGAAATCAAAAGAAAGTGTAAACTGTGATGGTTTACTGGAAATATTCTTTAATAAAGATGTTACTAGTTATAAGTATTAGGAAAATATTATTGCAATAATAATAGTATCTAATAATATATTATATAATATTATTATTGTAATTGAAGGGTTGTAAAAGGGACCAATGGCACCAACGTTGTACTTAAAATCTAGTATTAAGTTAGTTAATACTAAGTAGCTATTATGTTAGAAAACTATCGATATTTGTAATAATATTACAAATTAAATTTGGGATTCTGAATTTAGCTGTTATTATTTTTTAATTGACTAACGATTTCCAATGCCGATAATTATTAATAGTGAAAATAAGCCATCTATAGTTTTCGATAGTGAGAACCATCGAAAACTATATTTGTAATAATATTACAAATTAAATTTGGGATTCTGAATTTTAGCTGTTATTATTTTTTAATTGACTAACCTACCATTTTCAATACCGATAATTATCCATAGTGAAAATAAGCCATCTATAGTTTTCGATAGTGAGAACCATCGAAAACTATCGATATTTGTAATATTATTACAAATTAAATTTAGGATTCTGAATTTTAACTGTTATTATTTTTTAATTGACTAACCTACGATTTTCAACACCGATAATTATCGATAGTGAAAATAAGCCATCTATAGTTTTCGATAGTGAGAACCATCGAAAACTATCGATATTTGTAATAATATTACAAATTAAATTTAGGATTCTGAATTTCAGCTGTTATTATTTTTTAATTGACTAACCTACCATTTTCAATGCCGATAATTATCGATAGCGAAAATAAACCATCTATATTTTTCGATAGTGAGAACCATCGATAACTATCGTAAGTACCATCGATAGTTCTCCACCACTAGCAGCCATATAAGAGCTTTAAATTTTCCTTTGCACAGCACTGTGCATTCATGGAAATACAAGAATCATTATTCGACCAGGATTTTTAAGTCTTCGACTGACGATTGGAACGTCCCCGTTAAATGATCGATCTCGAGGCAGACACGCCAGGCTTCCGGCTATTCCTGGGTAACGTTTCGTTCCTGCAGTTCAGGGACGGCTCCGCGAACTCGTTTAATTTCCAAGGGACGATGGGAACAGCAGTTCGACGCCAGACTTTATCGTTCCGTCTGCAACGTCCCCGGAACGTCAAAATGCAGTTACGGGGCTCGAGATTGTTCATGCACGTGCGCCATTATCATCCGTATCCGTCGGCGAAACGGCGATGCTCTGGCCAGAAGCAATTAGAGTTGTCCCTTCCATGGGAATCGAAAGCAGTAAATTCTGCGCGCGGATACGCACGAATGGAGAAATAGGAGATAGTGTGACGATATACTAGCTGTGCTTGAGAATACTAGCGAACAAATCCTCCTGTCGAGCGATGATACAAGAGACTCAACATACTTTCATATTTCATATTTCTTCGTGACGAGTTATAGGTTTTATAGTTTCTTTAAACTCGTGGGAGTTCGAGAATGGAGGTGTTAACCTCAATATGTTATAAGAGTTTCCCGTAATTGTGTAGATTGAGATTCTATCTGGGTATTGTGCTCGTTTAAAATCTATGGATTTATACCCAACTCAAGTGAAAGCTTATTCGAATGTTTGAAGAAGAAAGAGACGGCTTTACTGCGTGCATCGTGGAATTTTATTCCTGGCTGAGCGTAGGCGGATATTCACTACTTGTCAAGCGTCCGACCACATACCGTTTCATCCACTTGCCGCCGTCTGACCCCATACGGACTTATACTACTTACTCGACTGCCATGTAGACTCGAGCGCTTCCCCACATTGTGAAGTACATATTGAAAGTTTGAACACGGGTAGACACTGCTCGTTTCCATTAAAAATAACGCAATTAAACAGTCTGTAACTCCAATACCTCGCGCGAAAGCAGTTCGCGATAACTTGGAGGGAAAGCCGGAAGTGAATCGGTCGAGAGAAAGAGTCGAACATTTCGAAAGTATAATCTGACTATTTATATTATTTTCCTCGATGAATATCTCTTGTTAATTACGGAGATAATTTTACGTTCATTAATAATTTTTCACATGCATCTCAATTGTTCCTTGGAGCCTTCAATTTCGCAAAGCACTTCCTAAAGTAATATTATATTTAGAATTCACGGGAGAGTACTGTTACGAAATAAATATTACGAAATATAGAAGAATTGCTTCTCCCAATTATAAATTTTTAGATGATTTTGGGAGACATTGAAATCGACCACCCAGTAATTAAAGAGGAATAGTTTAATAGATTTCGAGTATCACCCCCAGATAAAATACGCAGCAGAGGAAATTGGCAAGGGTTAATCAGGAGGCATCCAATAAAGTGTCAGACGTCGAGCACCAGCTGGAGCAGAGAACTTAGACAGACGTTGGCTAAGTATAACAGCACCGATATCCAAGCTAAATGAACACACTGTCCGGTTAATTTAAGTCACGCTTAACCTAACCGCCCAATCATCTTCAGGCTATCGATAACGCCGCAAATAACTGTCTATCACGCTCATAACGACGGCGCTTAATAACCTCGGGGCGCTTTATCAAGGGTAGTGAACCTTTCTCCCACCACGCACCCTCTTCACTGCCACCCCCGTCGGTTTCTAAATTTCAGAGGAGGAAACGGAGGGAACGTAACATCATTCCATCCCCCGAAGAGGCTCACGGGCCCCCTGAAAGTTCAATCACGAATTCCTCGGGGGTACTCGCGCCCCAAAATGAAGGACCCCCGTTATCGCGAGCAACAAGCAATGGAAATTCGTCGATAACGCGCGGTAATTCGCGGTTCCTGCGAGGGCCACGAACGTTAGGCGACACTTTGCCTGCTTTGCCAACGTTGAAATCCAATTACCGGCCAGGCGCCACTAACTTTTAATCAGTAACGTGCCTTCCTTCGCCCCCCCTTCGCAGTCCGTGCTTTGTTGGAGGAACTCATGACGTCGCAGGGACGCAAAAAACCCTCTCCCTTAATTGGCGCCCGGCGAAATTGTGACCCCCGCCAAGGCGGAAACGGTAAATCGGATTACCAGCTGCGTAGCGATTGCTTTGTACCGTCGGTCGTCGATCGAGCTCCAAGGTAATTCGATTTTTCCGCCCGCGTCGACCTGCCACGGGGATGACTCCAATCGCGAGCCTTGGCGACCAATTAGTTACGTCCCCTCGTAATTCCAGAGTGACTCGTCTCCATTCGCCGTCCCTTGCCTGATTCGGTGCAGTAAATCTTTCGCGGACGGTGCTTGGAAGTTTGCGGTACGCCGTGTGCGGAATGACTTTGGCTCCGTTTGTTCGCCATAGTCGCGCGACGCCCATCGGCGTTTCTCGCACCGGTATATTGTCGGCTTTTTGGTAAAACTGTGCAAAGTCCATATTTCTTAATTTTCGATAGATTCAAATTTAGTGTTGGATCTATTATACAATAGATCGAGTAATAATTGAAAGTTATTGCAAAATACAAAAGTTTCTCCCCATTAGAATTTTTATTAATTTATAATAATTGTAATAAAATATGGAAACTAATTACTTTCAGTAATCCTTAAGGATTCTAGAATGGAATGATGGACTTGGTTAGTTTCGCAAATAAGCCACCCCTATTTTGTTTATCGCGTGCAAAATTGGAATTATTCTACTTTGTGTCTACTAACTCAAGTACAATTTCCATTAAAATTTATTTTAGAAACTCCATTCAATTTCTATTTAATTAAAACGCCATAGAATCTAGTAATTGAATAATTGAATAATTTCCTCACACAAGAATCGACGATAAACCTTGTAATTCTAATAAAATTTGAAGAAACTTTTCACGCCACCGACTGAATTTTGCCACGCGGACGTGCAAATCGGAAATCGAAAATCGAAAAATCACAGTTTCCTATACCGAGCGCGGCCATTGTTTGCATTTCACGTTCCGGCACGGGGGATTGTCGTTCCGCATCGATATCCACTGTCAAGATTGCACAGCCAGACCTTATCGATCGACGCAACGCTCGCTTCCTGGCCCGAATCGAAATAACGAATTTCGTTTCCAGCGGTGAAAAAATCTGCCGCGGCGCGCTTGTACAGAGTCATGAAATTCGCATTAGCGAGCCAGCGACGCGATAATTCGCGCTCCTCGACGAAAACCGTCTGCGAGGGTGTAAGCGTTATAAAACAGCGAAAAATCTAGCTTCAATCTATTCGAAGCGCGATAATAAAATTCACAGCATCGTAACGCTATAATAGGGCGGCTGTTTATTTGGGATAATATATTTTGCCATCCATAAACGGGGATATCAGGAGAAGTATCTGGAATTGTTCTAGCCGAACGTGCGAGGGTTGAAAATGTTTAAGATTCTAAGTAAAAATTCACACAGGGGTGTTGAAAGGTTTAAGTGCGAAGGAAACTTCGTGGTGAACCTCATTTTCTGATAATGGATCAAATATTTTTATATAAAATTGTATTTCTCCATTGTGGAGCTTGCAGCAAAGTGATTTCTTTGGTTCAAGTTTTCGAAGATATGAAATGATGTTGAAAATATAAATTGTTAAAGTTTCAGGGTTAATAGCTGATTTAAATAATTGATAAAATAAATATTGTGTTTATCTGTTCGCTAATAATATTGCCGGGCAATTTTCATCCCTTTTGAATGAAAGATTCTTCGCGCCAGCTTCTCATATTTGTGAAAATGAATTTCCATTCCTGGCTGCACTTATTTCCGCGCCGAGATTAGCTTAAGCTCCAGCTGCACGTTAATGACAGATTTTAAAGATCGATCCAGCGAGAGGATTAACAGAGAAGTTGGTTGGAGGATTTATTTCGAAAGTTCTAGAAAATCTTCGGGGCTGCTAATCCTTCTACCTCGCTCACGGAAGTTGGTGATTCTTTCCACGCCATTATCTCACGTCCTCCATAATTTAGCTCGACATTTTTATTAAGAAGCTGGCGATGTTTGCTCCTTTTTGTAAGTTTGTGCGCAGCAGCCTTGCGGTTACTTTTCTCACCCTGGTCGTGGGTAAATATAAAAGTGTGGCTTGCTTGACGCCATCGCTATATATAGGGGGACTTGTTTTCTCATTCGAGGAGTATTTTTCCCAGGGAGGTAGAATCTTGAAATTCCAATATCTTAAGGTTCAAAGATTTCAGAGGCTTAGGATCTTAGTGACCTACAAACTTATAGTTCTAAAATTTCTGGGTTCTGGAACTTCGAAGGTCGAATATTTCACAGTCCCAAAAGCTCAGAGTACCAAAACCTGAGAGTTCAAAAAGTTTCAGAATCTCAAAACTTGAGTGTCCCAAAATATTAGAGATCCAAAACTTCAGAGTACAAAATCCTCAGAGTTCCAAAAACTTACAGTCTCAAAACTTGAAATTAATTAAACCTCAGACTTCTAAAGCTCAAAAATCTAAAAGCTCGGATTCCCAAAGCTTCGGAGTATCAAATCCCCATAGTCCCAAAGCCTGAGAGTTCCAAAAACTTCAGAATTCCAAAACCTGAGAGTTCAAAAATTTTCAGAATCCCAAAATTCGAGACTCACAAAATATCAAAGTTCCAAAACTTGAGAGTACAAAATCCTCAGAGTTCCAAAAACTTAGAGTCTCAAAACTTGAAATTAATAAAACCTGAGACTCCCAAAGCTCAAAAATCTAAAAGCTCGGATTCCCAAAGCTTCGGAGTATCAAATCCAAGGAGTCCCAAAGCCTGAGAGTTCCAAAAACTTCAGAATTCCACGACTTGAGTGTCCCAAAAGCTCAGAGTTCAAAAATTTTCAGAATCCCAAAACTCGAGACTCACAAAATATCAAAGTTCCAAAACTTGAGCGTACAAAATCCTCAGCGTTCCAAAAACTTAGATTCTCAAATCTTGAAATTAATAAAACCTCAGACTCCCAAAGCTCAAAAATCTAAAAGCTCAGATTCCCAAAGCTTCAGAGTCTCAAAACCTCAGAGTATCAGAACTTTAGTCTTCGAAACCTTGTAACTCACACAAATGGTCATCAAGAAATCATTTGATTATACACAGAGCATACACAGATAACGTTGCACCTCGTTATCAGAAGCACACTAATCCCTCCTCCCTGTCTTGTCGACGAAATCCGATTCGCAGTAGTTACAAATCAGTTCCCACTGAACCAACTGGTAATCTCTCAAATACTTGCCAATAGAATCGCTCGTGACACATGGCACGACACATGGTGCGACCATGTCAGCAAACAGATATTAAAGCAGCAATTTTCATTGCTAATCTTAAGTAAAATACAATGACTAACTACAACAATCTCTTTCCGCCTACCGCAGATATTACTTCTCATAAAACCCGCTTATCTCAACAAAATCCTTTGAATCCCTCCATGGATTTCAACACCTAATTAATTATCGTTCCAACGCAAACATCTAAAAGTTACTCGATCCTAACACAATAAAAATTCATATCCTTGCATTATACAGAAAATATACATAAAGCACAGAAACTGCATAAAACATTCACGAATAACATAATTATTCCAATTCCAGAAATAACATTCATTAATCTTTGAAAAAAAAAATACATTAAATACGAACGTAGAAGATAGAAAAATTAGAAAATATGACGGAATGAATGTTTCAGAGGAATTGCATTTTATTTTACAATATTTAATCCTGCCACAGGTCGTCGCGTAAAATCTGGGTCGCTGAAAATTTTGCGACTATACTGCAGTCGCTATATACAACCTTCGGCGATGTGTGCTCGCTCGCTAATAAATTTTCTTGTACAATGACTGGCGCTAATTATCGCGACCCTCGCCAGCTGATATCGCCGACCGATATTTAACTTTGCCTAGTGAGACAAATTTCGTCGTCCGAATTTAAATATTAGTATTTATTTCATTAATAAACAGAGCTAATAATTACTTTACAATAACTTATTACAGATTAATTCGAATACGAGAAACATAATTTGCGAAGGAATCTTCGGATTTCAAATATATTCTCCAAGCTCCCCACTCAGTTCCTATTTTTTTTAAACAACCTTGCTACATTCAAGGACTGTAAAAGCGAACGTAAATAGGCGATAAATGCAAGAAAAATGTTGGTTCACCCCTAATCGAGATGGTCGCAGTATTTATTCAGCGCAGCGACGGTCGAGTACGATTTTTCTGTTTCCCTTAGATTTCCTTTAACCCGTTCGAACGAGCTTAATTTTATTTCTCCAAGCTCGTGGCTTCGTTCGCAACCCTTAAAACGCCCTTAAAATATTTCCCATTACAACGTTGCGCGAAAGTCGCTGAAGGCAGCCACTGTCCCAGGACATTATGGAGAATCCGCGTATTTTGCGCGGCAGCGTTCGCGCGATAAAAGTTCCGCGCGTAGAATATCAGCGTAATGATACCTGATCCCCCGATTTTACCGCGGATCATAAATATTCCTGAATCACGTGCATCCGCTAATTATCTTGCGACCGTGCATCGTCATCGTCGCTGAAAATACGGCGACCCGTGCGAAATTCACGTTATCTCCCCCGGAATTTCTGTTTTCGAGTAGGCGTTGAAATTTTATTTACACGCGGGTTGGTAAATTTGAACGACGGGGAAGCGCGAGGAGGAAAAACTGTGCCTCCTCGGTTCTTTTTTTTTTTTGGGGGGGGGGTACGAAAGGGGTGAGTTAGAAGTTTTCCGAAGGAGGAATATGAAACGATGGATATTATAATGGATGAATAATATAGGTATTTATATTACATCTTTGTCGATGTAATATTGAAAATACGTACTAATTGAAAATTAAAGTCGAATATCGCACGGCTGGCGAATGATTTATATTGCTAATTTCCAGCGCCCGGAGAGTTAATAATCGGCTGGAAAATGTGAAACCAGTTGGCACGAGTTGCGCGTGGGCACACGCCTCGCTTTGAGGCTGTAATTAAACTGTAGCTTCTAGAGAGCCGTGACGGTGTGGCAGTAAATGTAATGGGTTCGCGATAGTAAATGTCTACGTGCTGTTTACATGCGTAATAGCTGCAGAATGTAAGTATATTACTCGTAAATCGTGTATATCTAAAGTTCTGCGCGTTATTATCGAGACCGTGGAATTTCTAACGAAAAGGAATCTTCCAATCGTAAATGTGAATCATTCTTCCTTAACTTAACGCGTGGAATGGTGTTGCACTTAAATCCTTCGTAAAAGTTTGAAAGACGAATCGAGATAATTATTAGCTGCGATAAAACAAGGTGCTACTAAGTAGTTACAATTTCACCCTGCATTTTACAATTTATCGCACCCTTCGTTGTGAAAAATACCCCTACTAAGTGCCTCGCGTAGACATTCATCACAGAAAAGTAGTCTATCCAGCACTAAAATACTCAAAAAGAATTTAATCTCTGGCTATAATGCAAAGTGGTGCAAATATAGGCTGGCATCAAAAGGTTAAAAGTACGACTGACAAGGGAAGATCCCGAAACCGAAAATTCAAAAAAATATGAAACTTTGTAAGTATGCAAGGGATTTTCTGCTGATTACAATAAAATTTTTGTTGGCTGCCCAAAGACACTCGAAGGAGGTGAAATTAAGTCCTGAAAATTCGGCTATTTTTCGATTTTGTGTTATAACTCGCGAACTAAGAGATAGAAAAAAAGTTAACACAAAAGTTACTTCTGTTAATTAATTCTATCATTTGGTAAAAAAATTATTTTACAGTCCACGAGTTATACCACAAAACCAGAAAATCACCAGATTTTCAGGAGTCAATTACATCCCCTTACAGTAATTTTGTGCAGCAAACAAAAATTGCGTTGTAATCAGTAGGAAATTCCCTACATATTCACGAAGTTTCAGAATTTTTTGAATTTCCGGCTTCGGGATCTTCCCTTGTGAGAAACAAAATGAGCTGTGATGAATAAATAATGGCTTGCATTTATTTACTTAACGCCTTTAATTTCAAAACCTCTTAAAAAACTTCCGAATCTTAAAAGATTTTACAGGTACCTATGTTCATTTCATTTTTTTAATAATAATCTGTTGAACTAAGAATTAATTTACTATGAGCACTATATTGTTGACATTGTAAGCTATTTAAACCACTTCCTCTAGCATGATATGTTAACAAGCTTGTTCCAGAAAACTGAACGAGAAATCAGAGAATAAAATTTATTCAATTTCCGTAGCTATCATTCTATTATCCCCCCTGGCTGGAATTGCTTGCACCAAGGGAACAAGTAATTTCTCCAATTGCTTTCAGACTACCTGCCCTTTTTCCAGCTGCGACGGGCAAGCATTTGCAAGGGGATCGCTTTATGCAAAGTCAGAAACTGTCGGGGCGTTCGCGTAGCGGGCTCTGTATCCATTCCCCACTTCCCAAATTATTCCTCATTCCCCATTCAGGGCAGGTACAGCAGTTCCACGTCAGTCCGGCGAGGTACAGGGTATCTGCGCGAGTTAGGTAGTAACACATTCGCGGACACGTATCTCCTGTGATTTCCAGCTGAACCAACCCCCGGCCCGCCTCGATTACGCTTGATACAGTTACACCGGCGATAAATCGGCCGAATGCTCGCTCCGACCATCAATCATCCCTTTACTGCAGCACGTGCCTCTTAGGCTTCGCTTTTTGTCGGGAAGAAATATTCTCTTACAGACCCGCCGGGAATGTTGACCTGCGACTACAGATAAGTGGACTTTTCGTCGGAAATTTAGTGTTACACGTGGGAGTCTAACGACAGAAGGAGTAAAATCAGAATTTTTTCTGTTCCATCGTGGAATTATTAACCCTTCGTGGACTTTTCGGCGGAAACTTAGTGTTACACGTGGGAGTCTAACGACAGAAGGAGTAAAATCAGAATTTTCTCCGTTCCAGCGTGGAATTATTAACCCTTCGTGGACTTTTCGGTGGAAATTTAGTGTTATACGTGGGAGTCTAACGACAGAAGGAGTAAAATCAGTATTTTCATCCTGGAATTATTAACCCTTCGTGGTCACACCTTCTTATAATCACAAGTTGGTCACACAGGGTTCACTGTACCCCAGCGTCATTTCTTGAATTACCATTTTCGTATTTTTGAACCTTTTAACTTTTCAGTGATTATTCTACATTCGTAATACTTATACAGTCATGGTCTAATAGTCTTTTTCTAGAAATATAAATTTTGATATGCTAAAATTTGTAGTTGAAAATGAGCGATTTTCCATCGTTGTGGTAAAATACAGATTTTTAAAAAAAAAATTGTTTTTTTTTCCGATAAATCCCATTTGGAAGATGTAAAGGTGCGGCATTTCAAATAAAAAATTGCTCTTGGGGTACAATACACCCCGTGTGACCACGAAGGATTAATACACTACAGTGGAGCGTCAATTATCCAAATTGCTTGGGACCGAGGTGGTTCGAAAATTCGAATTGTTCGGATAATCGAACAGTTGGGAGAATCAGGCATGCATGTACTTTACACAGTTTTTAACTATAGGAATTACACCAAAAATTACTTATTAAATACGAGAATACTACTGCATTAATTTATATTACACAAAAGTCAATTAATCGCTTGGTACCGTTGCACTGGTTCGAACTTTCGAAGAAGTGATGGGGAAGATAGCAATGATTCGGATAATCGAGGGTTCAGTGAATCGATGTTCGGATAATTAACGCTGTACTGTAAAATCTTTGCTCCACTTCAATATTCTTACTAATATATAAAAGTGAAACGTTGTCTGTTTGTTTCTCCTTCTTTCACGCCTAAACGGCTGAACAGATTTCATTGAAATTTTGAATATGCATTACATATGGCCTAGATTAGATTATAGGCTATTTATTTTTTTGCTTTAGGCTTTTTTATTTTTCAAACTTCATAAGTAATTCCCCGATGAAACCGGGTAACGGTTCCGGCTAGTCCTCAATAATATTCTCAACTTCAAAAGCTTATTTATTTGTCGAAGCAGCTCATACAAACCTCACTTCTGATGGAAGCATACAATTTAACTGGTCACTGAGAGAGTCGTGGTCGTTACTAACCACCCTCCCCTGAAACTTATTCTGTTTCCCCAAAAATACAGGCACCTTTCCCAAGCAACCGTCGCGAATCAATAACAAAAGTATTCTTAAAATTTTGCACAAATCTCCAAGAATCGTCGAAGAAAAACGAGCCACGAATTGCTCTTAAATAAACCGGAGCAAAGAGCTCGCCATCTCGCCCCAGTTATCCCTCATCGCTCGAGTCGATGATTCCCGAGTTGTCCTCGATTCGAAAGGAATTGCGAGGAGTGTATCGAGGAACGGAATTCCCGGAGGTGTCACCCCAGTCGAGGATCCATCTTCGAGGCTTACGACGTTACGCGTATCGAGCGTTCAAGAGGACCACCACTCCGTACTGTGTGTCCAGAGAAGTGCCACCCCTCACCCCCGCCGTCCAACCATTGTACGCCCCTGTTATCCACTTCTTCAGCCCCCACGATGGAGCGTCGTCGGCGTCGCAGGCAGCAAAACACCGCTTCCTGTCCCAGGACACCTCGAGGACTTCCTCGCAAGATCCACGACGCAAGAACAGAGGCCACCGAAGCTCCGCTTTTCACGCGAGGAACGAGTGCGGGGGAGAAATGTCCGGTTTCCGAGGGCAACGGGGTGGACGTTTTAGGTTGCTTATAAATCACGACGCGAAGGTTCATCGCGATTAGGGTCGGCGGCACCCTAACTCTTCCCCCTTCGGCGGAGGAACGTGCTTAGAGGGTGCATCTGGGGGATGACGCTGCGGTTTACCCTAATTCGGGGGCGCTACGGGGGTTAGGGTGTAAGGGACACCTCGAAGGGCGGAGGTCGAGCGATATTTTAAAGAAAGATGTGTTTCTTGGTGGAATAAGATAGGGGACTTATTTCGGGTGATGTACAGCTGTGGTCGCAGGGTAGTTTAAGCGGTGAATGGCGACAGAAATGAGACAGTTCCATTAGAATGAATTATTGTGGGTACTGGAAATATTTATTGCGTCACTCTCTTCGAGTTGTGATTATGTTTTCTGGTATTGGATTAGTTTATTCTATTTATTTTTTTGTTAAGGGGAAGCCTACCTAGAGCGGTTCTTTGGGATTTTTTTCTAGAAAAACCGGTACACTTTTATTTATAACTATTCGTCTATTGTTAAGAGTACATCTGAACGACAGTTCAGTATTTTTTGCATTAGAAAATATTAAACGATGTGAGAGTTATAGGCGATGACCGGAATGTCTTTTTTTTTAAGCTCGTTGCAGTATCATCTAAAATGAAAAATACGAACAGTTTTGGATAGAGTATGAAATTATCTAGGCGCCATCGGGCCCGATTTTGGAAAAATTATTTTGAGACGAAATGACGGCGCTGCAAAGTTGAACCATCCGTTTTCGACAAAACGGTCGTTCCTTTCTTGGCGTGCAAAAAAAAACTAAGAAAAAAAGAAATCCCTCCGATTGCGCCTAGATAATTTCATACTCTATCTAAAACTCTTCGTATTTTTCATTTTAGATGATCGATGGTCACCGCAAAAAGCTTAAAAAAAAAAGAAATTCCGGTCATCGCTTGTAACTCTCACATCGTTTAATATTTTTTAATGCAAAAAATACTGAACTGTCGTTCAGATGTGCTCTTAACAATAGATGAATAGTTATTAATAAAAGTGTAACGGTTTTTCTAGAAAAAAATCCCAAAGAACCGCGTACAGGGGTTCCGCTGTGTGTACTTCTTTCCTCAAACAGAATTTCTCATTGTCGTTATTTTATTCATGATTCCATTCGAAATTCCGCGCCAGAATTCAAGCTCGAACGTCTCAAGAGTCAGATTTCCCGAATTCAATGTCTCATCTCGCCCAGAAAATCGCCGATCCCCAGTCGTTATCTCGCCGTTTTCATTTCCCAGCCCCCCGAATCTATTTCTGTTATCCTAATTTTACTTCTCCATTTCCTCCCCAACTTCTACCGACGTTTCCCAAAAGCACCCTTTCAGCGAGCACTGAAGGATCTCCTCGTCGTGCGGGACTCATCTTCTAGGTCCCTCTGTTCCCTCGATTGAAATCTCGCAATTTTCTCTCTGGAAACCTCAAAGATCTCTCTATTAAGAAGTTTCGAGGGGAGGAAGAGAAGCGAGTGGATTGGAAAAAGGCACGGAAATTTAACGGACCTCTATATGAACAGATCTTGCTGAGGCTTTGGGCTTTGTAGTGCTAGAGATCGTCGAGCAAGATAAATTCGCTCCTGGCAATCCAATTTATATCTAATTAAATGCTACCTATCAGATTGAAATTTCTCCGATATAAATCACAGTAAAAATGTCACGGAGAAAGGTATTTTTCATCAAACCTTGCAACTCTCCCATAGAAATCTCTCAAAATTTGTACAGAAAAATAAAAAAGCAACTCTCAACCCCCTCGAATCGTAATTAAAATTTCTAAACTTTCCTACACACAAGTGCGAAGCAGAAAGTAGCGAATAATTCTTGAAAAGGTACTTTTCATCAAACCTCGAAACTCTCCCATAGAAATCTCTAAAAATTTGTACAGAAAAATCAAGAAGCAACTCTCATCCCCGAATCGTAATTAAAATTTCTAAACTTTCCTACACACAAGTGCGAAGCAGAAAGTAGCGAATAACTCTTGAAAAGGTACTTTTCATCAAACCTCGCAACTCTCTCATCGAAATCTCTAAAAATTTCTATAGGAAAATCAAGAAGCAACTCTCAACCCCCTCGAATCGTAATTAAAATTTCTAAACTTTCCTACACACAAGTGCGAAGCAGAAAGTAGCGAATAACTCTTGAAAAGGTACTTTTCATCAAACCTCGCAACTCTCCCATAGAAATCTCTCAAAATTTGTACAGAAAAATCAAAAAGCAATTCTCAACTCCCTCGAATCGTAATTAAAATTTCTAAACTTTCCTACACACAAGTGCGAAGCAGAAAGTAGCGAATAACTCTTGAAAAGTAGCGAATAAGTCACGTTCCCGTTATCAACTCGGTTTCTATTACCGCTTTGAACAGCCCCATAAATACGAGCTCGTATTGTACGGTGATCCATAGAAGGCGATTGAAACAACGCGTATATATACGTCCAGTGGCTTCGGGGAGCCAGGATTCTTCGGAGCGGCTCTTTTATACGGAACGAGAGGCAATAGCAATTTTTCCACGCGGCCCATTACGGGGCCATCGGTTTTCTCGTAACAGCGCGAATAATCGTACGAGAGTCGACGTCTTATCGTATTTCGCATTACCACGATGCCTGCCAGCTGATTACCGTCCCCTACGCCTTATCTAATCGCACTGCGAATCTCACGACGCGATTTCGGCCGAGCAAACTGGGACAACCCCGCGGAACTTTGGGGGAGCGAATGGCATTGGTCGACCATTTGTGGCATCACTCGGTATTATTATAAAAAGTTGTGTTTTAATTGCATTGATTTATGTGTGGAGATCTAGTTAGATCGAAACCAAAGCGTAATAAAAATTTATGATTCCACTTAACAAAAATGAAAGTAAAGTCCATCCCCTAATTTTGGGGGGTTTACAGTGGGGGACTAAATTATGTGGACATTTTTAAAATCGTATTAGTTGTTCAAAATTGGTCCGAACAACTTGAGTTTTTTTGAGAAGCTAGAAGGATTAGTTTGCTAAGTGAAGTGTTTCGTCATTTTGAAAAAAGTTGCAATTGGTCGGAATAGCAAAAAAAAATAGGAAAGATCATTTTTTCAACTTTTTTTTCTGTCCTCGTAATGAAAATTTAAAAAATGCTTTTTGTATATTGAAGTAAATTGTATACACGCCTAAAATTTCGTAAAAATCGGTTAACGCTGCTCTGAGCTATAAACGCTTAAATATCGGAGAATAAGGTCGAAAATTGCGAAATTCACAGAAATCAGCGATTTTCGACCTTATTCTGCGATCTTTTATCGTTTATAGCTCAAAGCAACGTTAACCGATTTTGATGAAATTTTAGCCACGTATACAATTTACTTTAATCTACAAACGGGTTTTTTGAATTTTTATTATAGGCTCAGAAAAAAAGTTTAAAAAACGACGTTTACTATTTTCTTTTTCTATTCCGACGAATTGCAACTTTTTTGAAAACAACGAATCACGTCACTTAGCAAAATAATCCTTCAAGCTTCTCAAAAAAACTCAAGTTGTTTGGACCAATTTTTAACAAGTTATAGGATTTTAAAAATGTCCACATAATTTTGTTACTTTCATTTTTATTAAGTGGAATCATATATTTTTATTACGTTTTTGTTTCGATCTAACTAGATCTCTTAAACTATGCGGTACATTCGTGATGTTTTAAAATTCATCCCATTTATTATTACTAACCACACTGTGACGCATACGATTCCACTTCGAAGACATTATTCGAAAACAAGAGAAGAGAAGACGGATCACAAACCAGGCCAGTATATTCTCCTTTCCCAGTAGATATTCAGATCTAATTTTCCGCTGAACGAACAGGAATGACGACGTACGAGCCTTCATACTTTTCAACCCCTTTACATCTCTTTCATAGCATTCTTCTCATATGCCGTAGCTGAAGCCCAGAATTTTTCCCTCATTAATACCGCGCTTCCCCCGCGGATGCGATTCATTCTTATTAATCAAGCGAACGCGTCCCTCGAAATGAATATCGAGGAAACTTGGGGCGTGCCAGTCTCTGGATAAATTCTCGCGTTCTTGCAAAGACTCGGTTCAGCAATGAAACTCCCCGTCATGGAAAAATCTTTCGTTCTTCATAATTAAAACGCCACCACAAATGCGAACAATTTCCTGCGAAATATTTTATTTATAAATCGAAGGAGATTGATGATAACAGCGGGTAATGGAAATGAAAATGATTCAACGACCGCGTCGCGGTCGATTCGATCTGTTTGGGTAGCAAAATGGACGACCGCTGAAATAATAACCGCCTAATTGCCGCGTCGCTGTTTCGAGGCGGCTGTGCCGTGTGCTACGCGTGTGAATGAATGTGTAAACACTGTCACGTGCGGCCTCGTAATTAAAGCTCGTCGAATAATCATCGTCGACCACGGTGACCGCGGTTAGGGACGTCGTTAATTCACCCCCGATAGCCAGGACATAAACCGCGCGCCACGCATGCTTCCACGGTGTGTGGCGAACGGGGCTTAATTCACCGGAAACGATGGCCCTCCTTTGTGCATTTCACTGATACCGCATGGAGATTCGTTATTCTGGATGAACTCTGGGGAATTGCGAAGGGGTTGTTACCCTCGTTGTCGAAATTTTTGACGTTTTGAGTAGGAGGATCGTAGAATGGACGGGGGTTCAAAGGAAGCGTGGGGAAATAAGATTCGAGAGTTGAGGAAGATGGAAGGAAGGAAAACTGTGTAATGAAGAGATGCCTGAGAGGTAATAGTTCTCGAGGGAATCTGCTTTGCGATGTGGAAGTTGGAGAGTTAGGAGTTATTTGGGTGGAATATTTTGAAAGATTAAGACATCGGGGGTGGAGAATTTGAGGAAGGAAGGGATTGAAGAATGAGGGAATTGAAGAGTGAAGAAATTTAGGAATAAAGGGATTGAAAAATGTAGAAATTGGGGGATGAAGAAATTGAGGAATAAAGGGATTGAAAAATATAGAAATTGAGGGATGAAGAAATTAAGGAACGAAGGGGTCGAAGAGTGAAGAAATTGAGGGATAAAGGGATTGAAAGATGTAGAAATTGGGGGATGAAGAAATTGAGGAACGAAGGAATTGAAGAGTGAAGAAATTGAGGAATAAAGGGATTGAAAAATGTAGAAATTGGGGGATGAATAAATTTAGGAATAAAGGGATTGAAAAATGTAGAAATTGAGGGATGAAGAAATTAAGGAACGAAGGGGTCGAAGAGTGAAGAAATTGAGGGATAAAGGGATTGAAAGATGTAGAAATTGGGGGATGAAGAAATTGAGGAACGAAGGAATTGAAGAGTGAAGAAATTGAGGAATAAAGGGATTGAAAAATGTAGAAATTGGGGGATGAATAAATTTAGGAATAAAGGGATTGAAAAATGTAGAAATTGAGGGATGAAGAAATTAAGGAACGAAGGGGTCGAAGAGTGAAGAAATTGAGGGATAAAGGGATTGAAAGATGTAGAAATTGGGGGATGAAGAAATTGAGGAACGAAGGAATTGAAGAGTGAAGAAATTGAGGAATAAAGGGATTGAAAAATGTAGAAATTGGGGGATGAAGAAATTTAGGAATAAAGGGATTGAAAAATGTAGAAATTGAGGGATGAAGAAATTAAGGAACGAAGGGGTCGAAGAGTGAAGAAATTGAGGGATAAAGGGATTGAAAGATGTAGAAATTGGGGGATGAAGAAATTGAGGAACGAAGGAATTGAAGAGTGAAGAAATTGAGGAATAAAGGGATTGAAAAATGTAGAAATTGGGGGATGAAGAAATTGAGGAACGAAGAAATTGAAGAGAGAAGAAATTGAGGAATAAAGGGATTGAAAAATGTAGAAATTGGGGGATGAAGAAATTAAAGAACGAAGGAATTGAAGAGTGAAGAAATTGAAGAACGAAGGGATCGAAGAATGAAGAAATTGGGGGTGAAGAAATTGAAGACCGAAGGGCTCGAATTCGATTAAAGCAATGACAAATTGATAAAACATTTTTCCTTCAAACAATACACTTCCTAATTCAAATAAGTTTCTAACAAGATATTCCTTCAGTATACTCAATCAGATTACGTACAAAAATTCGCGAAGAAAAGCTTCCTTACATTCCCCTAAATTCGTCACCCTTCAATAACTGTTTTCCTCGATATACAATAAAGCTGTGGCACAATATTTCCTTTCAAGCTTCCATCGCGAAATTCCCCTACGTCATTCGCCATTCTCCCGATTTTTTATAAAAGGGTAGCTGGAGGTCGTGGAATTTCCACTAGGAATCTCCGCAATTAACATTTCCATCCCGCTCGCGTTTTTACCTGTCCGTGACGCGAGTTCTTGGCATTTTTCGCCGCGTTTCAAGCGCGACTAAGCCGGAGCACATTATAACCCAGGACATATACAGTAAATATGGGGGAAACAGGAGGCAGAGAGTGCCGTGATTTTGATAAACGCCAGAGTAACGAGGGATCTTAACCTTAAGATTTATCGGAGTATTAGTTCACCCTTCACGCTTGGAGAGCACTGCGCGCCTCGTGGAGTGGTGTGCCCAGAGAATTAAGGGGAGCGTGGGTGGGCTCGTGGTAAAATATTTGATCACACCTCTTTGGGGGATAACGCCGAGAGCATTGACTAGATTTATTTCTCGCTAACAGACGAAAGGGGTCTCCCGCGGGGAGATACTCGCCATCTCCAGCGGAGGGTAAAAACATTTCCCCGAGACGCGACAGACGAGGCAGCGAGACAGAGAAACATGGAGAAATAACCACGAAATCATTGGCCTGCCAAGGGGAGGGAAAGACGGATAGAACTGTCAGAAAATTAAATCCATCTCCATATCCATCATGCTGCTCAAAGTAAATTGGAGGGCCACGAAATCGAACGAGTATCGCCACCCCCTTCGAGGATTCAATATATATCACGAGAAGCACTAATAGAGGTCTATCATCGTCAGACTTTACAGAGCACTTAAGTACTCGCTCAGTAAATTGGGTGAAAAATGCTCGCTCAGGTTAGGGCGAGAAATTATGTCGGATAATTTCTCTAAGAAGACTCTCCAAGATGGAAGGGGTGATTCTTCCTCCGCGCAGAAAGGATACGAGCCTCGGCATCCCCTTTTCAGAAGCCTATTAAAATAAATGTGTCCGAATAAGGATGTTCGAATAAGCACACCGGTCTTCGAACGGACGACCGGATCGTTACCGCAATAATTCCCAGCGCTGGAATGCGTCGCGAGGGGGGGAATGTCGTTTCGACCTAATTTTCGGAACGATTTAACGCGCGATCCTCGTTATCGTTTATCGTTGCCACTCGGTGAATATTTGACGGCCGCGTTTCGCGATTTACCGGACACGTCAAACGAAACGCGCGGCATCCCGACGCGCGGGATACCGATTTAACGCTCTAATGGCATCGATCACAGAGGGATGATAATTCGTTATGAAAGATATTACGAGCGAAATCTATTCCTCTGTTACGGGAAAGGCAAACATCCCGCGAACGGCCCAGCGGCTCTCGATATTTATCGGATATTTCTAATTATCGATATCGCAGAGTGCTCTGCGTCCATTCAGCCACTGGAATACTGTCCAAATTATATGGCGCCGATATCGAAGAATATTTCCTACGAAAACTAAGTGTCAGAGTGTGAAAAAATTAACCTGGAAACATTTGCATCGTTCAAAGATTTTTATGAACTTATGTCTTCTAATTATTCCCACCCATATAGCACAATTTCGTTGCGGCAAAGTTGCAGGATGGTTGCAGTGCAAGATTGCAACGTTTCACGCAACATTGACGCAACTATGCAGCAATGTTGCGGGATGGTTGCAGTGCAAGATTGCAACGTTTCACGCAACATTGGTGCAACTATGCAGCAATGTTGCAGGATGGTTGCAGTGCAAGATGGCAACGTTTCACGCAACATTGATGCAACTATGCAGCAAAGTTGCAGGATGGTTGCAGTGCAAGATTGCAACGTTTCACGCAACATTGCTGCAACCATCCTGCAACGTTGCCGCAACGAAGTGTGCTGTATGGGCATTAATGACTGAAAAATAATTCAGATGTGATGAAGGATAAGATGGAAAAAACAGGGAATGTCTGTTTTTAGTGATTCTGCGATGTATAACGCATTTTGTTGGTCGCAATTGGGGCCGAAGGGTAATAAAGTAGAAATGTCCACATAAAGCAACGTTAAAAATTTGATATTAAAAATACTGGATGAAAATAGAACGTCCACCCTCCACTGGAACAAAACAAGGAATGACTCCAGCTTGCACTACATCAAATATTTTTATAATAATAAAAATGGACATTTATTTTGTTCTACTCGAAAAATACTAAAACAATGTAAAACAATTGTCTTTTTACTCGGTTCTTTTCTGATGTCCGATTCGAGTATAAATTCTTCACGTTATGAATAATAAAGTCAAGTTCATCGACCCCTGTTTTTTCCCCCCACCCTTCACGCGTACTTTTATCAGACACCCGCCCCGCGCGTGCAACAAGTTGCAACTGTAACAAGTAATGCGCGGCTAAGTAAGCGATAACATCGCTCGAAGAGGTGTTGCCTCTGATTATATCGAGCAGCGTGTTTCTAATTTACATAGAAAAGGCCGACGAGAGGGGGCGGGGATAATTAAAATCGTAGAGATGATTATAATCGCGTGCAGAGGGGTGAGAGCCGACGAGGGTGGCTCTTTAAGCCGAGAGCGACTGGAATAGTCTCGCTGGAGGTAAATCGAGGAACGTCATGTTGAATTTACAACTTCAGATTATTCGATGAAAGATAAATCTCGCTACCGAGATGTTGAACTCTCAGAAAGAGGGCGCGGCGTCTCGTTTCTCTCGGTTTCATTGTCGACCCGAAGTGCCTGTGTAAACATTTTTGAAATTGCTCTTTAAATGTGACAAGGCCAAGGCTAAAGAATTCTTTCGAGCGTCGCGACGCGTAAATTCATTAAGCCTTCGTTTCAATCGTGCTTCACGGGGGTAAAGAGCAGTTCTATTGAACTTTGAACAAATTTCTACTGTTTGAGGCTTGTAAATATCCTCTATTCGTCGATCAAAAGCAATTCCGCGTTACGCGTATGAAAGCGATTAAAAATGCAATCAAGCTGTCCGTGTTAGCGTGTGTTTGCATTGTTAAAAGTATTATATTCAATTTCACTGCCCATGGTTCGCGCAACGTTGGAACAATGAGGCGCGAGTGCTTTTATGTGCCGCGCTGTATAAGCCAGTTGAAATTCCGCCTAATGAACGTGAATATTTCCCATCGACTTCGGTAGAATTCATTCATCCGCAGGAATATTATCCACGATACTTTGCCGGGTTTCAGACCTCGACTGAAGTTAATTCCGAACGATGCTTCCATCTTTATTAAAGGGACCATTACTCCGAATTCCGCGACACAAATGGTCCGACGAGATCAGAGACTCAAAACCGACATGCATTATCCAGCCACATTAATTCTGAATTCGAATGCCGTCGGAACGATCAAAGGGTACTTAAATCCCCGCCCTCCGTTCTGAAACATCCATTTAGCCTTGGAGCGGAGTCGCGGAGCCACAAGATTCCCTCTCCCGGATCGCGCGATCCGCGGTCTGAAAGCGTGGAGATTTACTCCGAACGGTCCCGTGAAACTTTCTTTCACTTAAATTGAAAGCTTCGATTTCTCGATAGACCAGAGGCATCCGAGAAGTTATTAAAGACATTGGAACACCCCTACATTTCTCACGTCATCAAACCTAAATGCCATTAAATATCAAAGTTCGCACGAAAAAGCTGGAAAAATTGTGACAGTAAGTAAGAAGGGTGGACTTTCATGGGAGACACAGTAGAAACGCACGTGGGAACCCAGCTTAAGGGTTGATTGCAAAAAACCATTCCCTAAAATGTGTTGGAAACAGAATTTCGAGATAAATTCTTAAAAATGTTTGTTTCATGATTTTTTCTTTTTGTTATTGTCTGTACATGAATACGTTTGTTATAGTATACTATTTTGTGTACACTTTTGTTATATTTCTATTGGGCTTGTCCCGTTTAATAAATAATAATAATAATAAAAAAAAGAGATAAAAATATTTTTTATACAAGGAATCGATAAAATCGTATTTTTCAACATAAAAATTGTATTATTTTTTCGAAAATCTGATTACAACACATCTTAGGGAATGGTTTTCTGCATATCTCATTAAATCTTCATGCAAATCATTGGAGCAGTTTTCGAGATTTTTTTTTTTTACTCAACTTTTATGTACATAGAGGTATTTAGGCTTTTCTTGTTTTGTATTAAAGCTAATAAAATAACGAATAAAACTACTTAGACAAACAACGTTGTCTCTATTCTTATTTATCACTTTAAAATTTGCGTTTGAAGAAAGGCCTGTTTCAGGGCTAGCGAGGGTGACCTACCCCCTTAAAACTGAAAACCCTGTGAGAACCGTTCTTCCCTCGATGCCCAGCTTGACTAATGAAAGTGCTTTCTTTAAACCACGAAATTCTTGCTCCAACCCTCGAGACAATCCTGCGACGACGTGAACACGACTTCGAAATACGTCTGAAAGTTTCCCCGCGCTGAGAAATTTCCCAAGAGCCTCTGTTTCGCGGCATATCCCCGACTGACCTTTTCGTTAATGCATTCCATGCTCGCGAAGCGCGCACGCACACGTGCCGCGCGGAGACCTAAACGAAATCCTCTTAAAACCGTGACCATGCCTCGCAATCAGTCCGCCGCGGTGCACTTAAAACAGAACTGGCTCCCGCGTACGGGAATGCAAATAATTGGCCGAACGTGTTACACAAACGTGATAAGTCGAGGTAAAACTACGGTCATCGCGGAGTCAACGTCGAATCGATCCGAAATTTCGTGCTCCACGCGCCACGTGATGGCGTCCCCCAGTGCGCTCGATCGTTGGCTTATGGTTAACCCTTTGATTAATTTAATTCCCCGTGTCACTGTGCAGCGGGACACGTTGGCCTCTCGGTAACAGCTATTTATCAATTTTCCCGTGCCACCTCGATCCGCGCCGTCGTTAACAAGCTGAGTGCACGTGGTTCGATTCATCGACTCGGCTGAGATTTTGCGTAACAACAATTGTTAAACACGCGGGGTGCATTAGGTACTAGAAGTTTCGCGAAGGAGAATTTTGTCGAATTTTGTTTCGCTCGAAACAGGATAACTGGTGTAGTAAACTGGAGGTAGAAATTTAGCAAAACTGACATTTTTATATGAATTATAAATAATTATCACGGTCTAATTCCATTTTCATCGCTAGATATTTATGGCCCCGATATCCAAATTTCCACGGTGGCGCGGAACTCGTTAGCCAACTAATGACTACATTTACATTAATCAAATTACCATACTATATCTTCGAAATCGATTGTCTCCCATATTTTTCAATAACTCAGCCCCACACCTTGGACACATTATTACACAGCCGGTGCACTAATTACAAATTTGAAGCGAATCGGCGATCCACTTCCCCCGCCTCTAGTGGTGGAGAACTATCGATGGTACTTACGATAGTTATCGATGGTTCTCACTATCGAAATTTTTAATAATATTACAAATTAACTCACTATCGAAATTTTTAATAATATTACAAATTAACTCACTATCGAAATTTTTAATAATATTACAAATTAACTCACTATCGAAATTTTTAATAATATTACAAATTAACTCACTATCGAAATTTTTAATATTATTACAAATTAAATTTGGGATTCTGAATTTCAGCTGTTATTATTTTTTAATTGACTAACCTACGATTTTCAATACCGATAATTATCGATAGTGAAAATAAGCCATCTATAGTTTTCGATAGTGAAAATAAGCCATCTATAGTTTTCGATAGTGAAAATAAGCCATCTATAGTTTTCGATAGTGAAAATAAGCCATCTATAGTTTTCGATAGTGAAAATAAGCCATCTATAGTTTTCGATAGTGAAAATAAGCCATCTATAGTTTTCGATAGTGAAAATAAGCCATCTATAGTTTTCGATAGAGCAAAAATAAGCCATCTATAGTTTTCGATAGAGCAAAAATAAGCCATCTATAGTTTTCGATAGTGAAAATAAGCCATCTATAGTTTTCGATAGTGAAAATAAGCCATCTATAGTTTTCGATAGAGCAAAAATAAGCCATCTATAGTTTTCGATAGTGAAAATAAGCCATCTATAGTTTTCGATAGTGAAAATAAGCCATCTATAGTTTTCGATAGTGAGAACCATCGACAACTATCGTAAGTACCATCGATAGATCTCCGCCTCCCGTTATTTAACCCGTCGTTCGACGCTGGCCATCGACGTCGAAACATCGTTACGCATTTCCAGGCATTCCGAGCGCACTTTTACGCGCTGCGTTCCACAAGCTATGATTTCGTTAAGCCCGCGAAAGCACGGCCGCGCTTAATGAACTTAAGTGGAAACGGCGTTTGAGTGGCCCCCGCCAGAGGCCGAGTGCCTCCGAAGTATCCTTTGGCGGTTGCCCAAGGGTGGCAGGGGGTGGTTCCCCTCGAGCGTTGCCGTTAGCAGAGGGCAGTCTTGGTGATCTACGTCTAAATCCAATTATAACCACCGATCGAGGATCTATCGACGATTCTTGCAGACAGAGCGATCCTTCTGATCGCCTCGTTTTTCTCGCCCCTTCTACTTCGAAAGCCTTTAATCCCTGGCCCCGCGAAATCGTATCACCGCCAGGCTCGCCGAAGGCACAGCAATATTTACGGGAAAACCGATGCTCGGGATGAATCGTTTCAATCTCTGGCAGCGTGCAATTCGAAGGGCGCCGTACATGCTGGGAAACATTTATTGCACCGCTCGAATATTTAGCGCGTATTCACTCGCACCTCATTTAGCGTTGGTATTAGGAAAGTGCTTTTGCGCGATTGTTGTTAAAATATAAAATAAGTTGAATACCAATAATTCGCAAAATCAGGAAAAATCAATTGTTGTTCAAATATAAAATAAGTTGAATACCTATAAATCGATAAATCAGGAAAAATCGATTGTTGTTAAAATATAAAATAAGTTGAATACCAATAATTCGCAAAATCAGGAAAAATCAATTGTTGTTCAAATATAAAATAAGTTGAATACCTATAAATCGATAAATCAGGAAAAATCGATTGTTGTTAAAATATAAAATAAGTTGAATACCAATAAATCGAAAAATCAGGAAAAATCGACATTCCCTGTTCGTTTCCCTTAGTCGTCAAATATTTCCAGTGCTGTATTTTTCGAATAGTCAATGAATCAATGCAACAACAACTCGTAAAATAGCTAGCGTCCTCGAAAAGTTGTTCATAGAATTTGAGTACGCTCTAGTTGCCGGCCGTTTTACGATTGCGGCTGAAATATCGTCGATTTTATCCCTAGAATTTCGTGAACAGCGCAAGTAAAGTGTTGCTTTGTTATTAGTTGGAGACAGAAGGACGTCTCGTGTTAGCGATGATCTAACTGGGTTCTTTTCAAATTCGAAACCGTCTTGGGGAAAAGTCTGTAGGAAAGTTCAAAGCGTATTCTTCGCACGCGGTCCCCTCGACGAGAACCCTGCAGCTTTTCATCTTCGTTCTTTAATAAAGCCTGATTTTCTCACGTTCCACGCATAACTCTGGTCGTAAAAAGTTTGACGACATCTCGCGATGTCTGACTGCGCGGCTTCGGTTCCGCTTCCCCGTGGCTAGGCTGTTGACTCGTGTACCTTTTAGACTTCTTTTAGAATAAAGCTGAAGCTTGTATCGTATCGCACGAAAAGTTTCATTTTTTCGCGAGACAAATTGCTCGAGAGGCTCTTATTGAAAATAATAAACTGGATGAAAGTGAGCACGTAGATTGAAATTAATTAGGAAAATATCCACCTTCATTAGTAGCACACTCTTTTCTATGTAACAGAGCTTTCTTTTTTTTAATAAAATCTATAGAAGGGACGATTAATTCTGAATTTATTTTTGTCAATTTTTTTCGAGTCAAGTTAATTTTATAAAATACAATTTTTGCGAGATTCTTGACTTCAGAACGAAGGAATTGATGCGAGCCCGATTTAATCTACTTGGAAATTATGCAGTTTATTGCAACTTAAGCACGTTTCAATCTCACGGAAGCTAGTTTTCATTATTATTCTATGAAACCCCTGCTACGAGACTTAATTAAAAAATAATTATTCCTCTTTAGAACAATTGATGAGCATCCGCGAGCCTGCGCTAACAAGATGCAAGCCCCTGTGAAATTATTCATTTGCAATTTTTCAAAAAGACTTTAATCGCCCTTAATAAATATTCCATAAAAATATCACGTTCTTTCATACAAAAGAAACCTAAAATCATGAACGCTGACAAAACTAAAATAGCTCCACTACAAACAACTGTAAATATCTTAAAACTTATAAAATTATATATCTATAAATTTGACTTTGGGAGTGAAGAATCTCACAAAAATTGTATTTTATTTATAAAATTACCTTGACTTGACAAAAATTGATAAAAATAAATTCAGAATTAATCGTCCCTTCTATTAAATAATTTTCCTTTGACCACCACTGTGCTCCAAAATTTTCTTTCAAACTCCACTCGTACGATTCGCTCCCCATACTTCAACCTCCCCCTAATTCTAATCCCAAACGAACCACCAAGTCGGATTACACACCCGAGCCTTCAACAAGTACACCAAGAATATCTGAAGAAAGTTCCAGCACGACAAGCTGCTGACATCGCCGTCCCTTTCAGAGGCCCACGTGGCAGTGATTGCAATTTGTCGAAAGTACTGCAACGTACGTACAGTTGCTTTAAGACAATTCCCTTTTCCTTGTAAATCCCCCGTCGACCCCGAAACGAGGAAGGCGAGGGCTGTCGTAAAAATCCTATTCCCAGCGCGCTCGGCCGCCGACTTCGTCCTTTTATTCCGGCAAGTTCAACCTGACAATTCGTTGCAGCCTGAAAGCCCCTCTTTATTGGATCGTGTCTCGCGGACAGAATCGCGCAAAAATGTTGCGACCGGGCACCGAAAGAGGACTCTCAAAGAGGCCGGCCGTTGTCTCCGGCGCTCGCGCACACAACCGAAAGAGAATATTCCATTGAATTCCGCGGTTCTTTAAAGAGGGAAAGCGACACGACTCGCGGAGCATATTTCCGCGAGCTAACAGAGCCGGTGCATTTCCACGTCCGCGCCCTGATAAAAGCGCTGACGGCGGGGCATTCGGCCGATAAAAGAAGAAACTCGACAACGTGTTCTGGCTACGAAATAAGTGAAACGCTTCGTGTACTGTACTCGAGATGCTACTATTCATTTCGAACTATGGCTCTGGCTTTTTACGAAGAATTCTGCGTGGAACAAGACGACGATGGGGGGAAAATTCTGCGCGGCAGAAATCTCTGAAGATGTTCCCTTTTTGATGATTTTAATACATATTTTGGTCATTTTTTATTCGAGATTTATTGACGATGGCTGGAAAATTCTACGCAGCAGAAATCTCTGAAGATGTTCCCTTTTTGACGATTTTAATAAATATTTTGGTCATTTTTTATTCGAGATGTATTGACGATGGCTTGAAAATTCTACGCAGCAGAAATCTCTGAAGATGTTCCCTTTTTCATGATTTTAATAAATATTTTGGTAATTTTTTATTCGAGATGTATTTAATTGTATAAAATGTATTGACGATGGCTTGAAAATTCTACGCAGCAGAAATCTCTGAAGATGTTCCCTTTTTGACGATTTTAATAAATATTTTGATAATTTTTTATTCGAGATTTATTGACGATGGCTTGAAAATTCTACGCAGCAGAAATCTCTGAAGATGTTCCCTTTTTGACGATTTTAATAAATATTTTGGTAATTTTTTATTCGAGATGTATTGAATTGTATAAAATGTATTGACGATGGCTTGAAAATTCTACGCAGCAGAAATCTCTGAAGATGTTCCCTTTTTGACGATTTTAATAACTATTTTGGTAATTTTTGATTCGAGATTTATTTTGCAGATCGCGTGTATTTGAAGCTCGAGTTGGAGGAGCTTTGGCGAGTGGGAGTAATTTGTTTAGCGGAGACGCCGAAGGATTTGAAAGGCGAACTTGCACGTGAACTCGGCGCAGATAAGGCAACCTTTTCGCCCCGGGCGGATTTTCGGATTGGCGAGGCACACCGTGGGGCAAACACGTGCGGTTCAACTTTCAGAAAGCTAGGTATTCATGATAACCCACGAATCTAATTACTCTCGCCGACGCGTAAAGTTATTAACTGTAACGTGATCAAAATGTTGCGAGTTCTCGAAACTCGAAACCGCCGCGTCATTTTCCACGCTTCCGCGCCGGTTATGAATTCGTCAACTTTGACCGCGGCTCGCCGCGAAGAAAAAAGAAAACAGAGCTATAAAGGGACGCTCTGTTTTCCTCCAACTGAACGTCTGATTTTCCGCGTGTAAAATCAGATTTATCGCCGTGCTTTCATCGCGACTGTCACGTGGACTGCAAATGTAAATATTCCGCGTCGCGATAAGAAATTCTTGTAGTTTTTTTTTTATCGCTGTTCGTTCGAGTTCTAATATTATACACGGAAGTTGAGTTCTCAAAGGGAATGAGGAAGTGTGACGAGGAATTTCTCAAAGCCACTCTAATGAAATATGGAAATAATTGCGCTGCATTTAATTTCGCGTAATACTTTGGAGACGAAGCTCATTTCGTTGCAATTTCGAAATTAATTATTCTCGCAACATCTTCTGTATAATTTAATATTTGCGTTGGCCGCGATATTTTCTCCGTATTTAGAACCCCGTCGTTACAAAGTATTCCAAGAACTCCGTCTCAGTTTTTGATAATTTAAGAGAATGAATTTCTCTCAAACTTAAAAATACTCTGAGATAATGTGGAAACTCGAGTAGGTCTAAGAAGATTTTTAAAAATTCCCCTCACGAAACGGTGCCATGCAGCACCGAAAGCTAAATTTTAGAAACAAAGGGAATATAAATTTCCTTTCTGAAAAGGAACTAACATTCCTATCTAGAACGCTTTCGCTGCACGACAGATCCCTTGGGATCGTGCAAATTTCGCAGAGAGCATTCTTTTGCAATTCCGAACACAGAGTGAGTAGTTCTGACGGCGGGGATACAAGGGACGTTCTTTGTTACACTGTCCTTCAGAAGTTTTGGGTCATTAATTTAAATTCCACTTCCTTGGCAGTAGGAATTTCTTAACGTTCAAAGGGTTTGGAACCCTTGAAAGTGTCTTAGAAAACATGGTATAATATTCTGACAATCTTCTATGAAAAGAACAACACATTTAATAATCAATTTTTTGATTTCTAAATCTTTCTGCATCACCATTCAATATTCTATTTCTAATTTTACAAATACTATATAATTTCTAACTCTATTTGCATCTCTTAATCTTCTTGTTACTTTTGTAATGTTTACTAGTGCAGTAAAGAATTATTATTAATTTTAAAAAATTACTTTCGTAATGTCTACTAGCACAGTAAAGAATTATTATTAATTTTAAAAAATTACTTTCGTAATGTCTACTAGTACAATAAAGAATTATTATTAATTCTAAAAAATTACTTTCGTAATGTCTACTAGTACAATAAAGAATTATTATTAATTCTAAAAAATTACTTTCGTAATGTCTGCAGCTATAGTACAATAAAGAATTATTATTAATTTAAAAAGTTACTTTCGTAATGTCTACAGCTAGTACAATAAATAATTATTATAAATTTGAAAAAGTTACTTTTGTAATGTTTCCTAATACAATAAAGAATAATCATTAATTTTAAAAAATTACTTTCGTAATGTCTGCTAGTACAGTAAAGAATTATTATTAATTTTAAAAAAATTACTTTCGTAATATCTACTAGTACAATAAAGAATTATTAATTCTAAAAAACACCCACCACTAAAATTCCCGAACCAACCCCACCACAACCCACCCTTAACCACCAATCACTTTCACGTTTAATATCTAAAATTCAAGGAAGTCTTTTCGATTTCGACGAAGGGTCCCAGCCTAGCCAAGTAATAATACAATCCCCAGTCATGCCACACCCCAACCCTCGTGTCCGCGGCGATATTCGCGATTCCGTATTCATACGGTAATTCCGAGGGCGAAACGTGCTCAATAAGATGGCCGATGACAAGCGACGTGCCCCACGGAATCGCGGGATATCGCAGTTTTCGACGTGGCGTTGATTCCCGGTCCCGCGTAGGACCGGCTCGGGAATACGGTATTCCGCAGACGGGGTTCCGCTTTTAGCACCCTCTCGTCGGATGCGTAACGGCGTCGTAAAGCTACGGCCAATCTGGCGGCCATTACATTATGCTCCTCCATTATGTATACACATGTAGGCAGCTACGTAGTGAATTGGAAAGCAAGTGGAACAACGGCCGCGGGAGTGGTGTGCAGCGGCGTGTCTCTTACATTTATGAATATCGTGAGCTGTCGTTATAAATCGCGGCTGCTAGACGCCGTTCGTCAGAATCCCAACGATTCGCCGATTTCCTGTTGCGTCCTGCTCCAACCTACCCTTTAAAGGTTGTAGGTGCGTCCGAGGCGGGGACCAATGTAAAAGGTGGCAGTGTAAAATTTGAAATTTATTTGGAGAGTAGGTATTGAATCGGAATTGAGAATTTCGGTAACGTGGGTTTTCTTAATTTTCCGGTGTAGCTTAGGGTAGTCTGTTTGGAAAATACTATGATTTTGGAGTTGAGGAAATATTAGATTAGACAAAAGGAAATGTGGGATGACAGGTGAAGTTTTAAATATGATTTGGGAAAAGTACGAGGGAAATTAGGTAACCTGGGAATTCAGAAAATTATTTAACTTTGTGTGCAAGTAGAGTAGTTCATGGGTAAGACAAACTTGTTTTTTTATTTGTGCCTTAGGGCGGTTTTAGGGGTGAAGTCACCCCTTGAAGAAAAACAGAATTATCTTTTCCGTGGAATATCTCGAGATACTTGAGAGAAATTAAAAAGAAGATTAAACAAAAGTTGCATCTTTTTTTAAATCTACAAAACTAAATTACGTAAAAGTAATTCTTGAAAAATCCATACTTTTCAAATTACCCCACCAGCAATATTTAATTCGATAATTATTATTTCTACATTTTTGTAGATACACAAAAAAGATACCCACAACTTTTGTCCAAACTTCTCTTCAAATCTCTCACCGTTCTGAAGATATTCCGCGACAAAATAAATTCCATCCAAGCATCCAAAAATAGTTTCATCTTACGAATAAACTAATACTCCACTCGCACCGAAGTTACATAATGTTCCGAACTTCCGGGTTGCCTAGCTTCAAATCCCCCACCGTCCTTCGTTATTGGAAACTGATAATAGTCTATAAACTTCGCATTAACCCGTTGAAACGAGGGTACAAGGAGCCATTGATAGAACCATTCCAATTTTTTTGCTCGCAGAAAGGATTCTTTCCACACGTATCCCGCCTTTTTCCCACTCGAGCGAGTCGTTAGCGTTGCCCCGTTAATTAGACGAATGCAACGGGGATCCAATTCGCGTTACACAGTTCCGAGGGAAGTAAAAAAAAAGGAAACTCAAAGGGGAGTGGGAAAGCGTGATCGCGCGGATCGAAGGGGAGACGTTTGTCATTGTCGATTTTATCGCGAATTGATTCGCGAGACGTCAGTCGCGCGTCAACATTGCTGGTCACCGGAGCCCCTCGTTGAATATTCATTTTCAAGACGCCGCCGCGTATTTGCAATGGTCTGCGGGCGCGGAGAGGCCGAGGGTAACCGCGACGATGGTTCGCTTTCAGCGACATTGCGCGACGCTAATGTAATTTGATCTTAAAGCGGTGCGAACAGTTGCACACCGCTGCTTTCGTAATTAACTTCCCATCGCGCGGCGAGGTCCGTTTTTAATTAAAATAGGATATCCCCCGGGTGGCTGGCAGGCTTATTGGGGGAACGCGACGGAAAAACTATTACCCTGCAACCTTGCAATTACTGCGAGAATATCCCTTCCCGATGCAAAGACCCGTTTCAAAAGGGTCGTTACACGAGTCTTGTTATAAGATCTTCTTCTAGAATCCCGGAGACGTCTTTTTCCCCCGCTCCTTTCTCCATTCTGCCGTTTCGAGTCCTTTGCTCTCTGTCGTATCGAGAAGGGTGATTTTTTTTCGCCTATTCTTTTTTCAGATACTCGTGGGATTCTTGTTCTTCAATTAGATGTCCTTTAAGGATGACTGTTTGTGGAAGATAAATGGAAATTGGAATTTAGAACGCATGGGGTGACTGTTTTTTTTTTTTTTGTGTAGCAGATTTCTTGTATGAAATCCTGAAGACTCCCACGATCGTATAGGAAGCTCCATTTATTAACTTTGTTTACTTCGACGCACTTGTTTACTTCACGGTTCACTTCGGTGCTCCCAGCTTGCACACAGTTGCGGCTTATAGCGAGGGGCTTTTGGTTTTGGCATGTCACGTGGAAAGAATTGCGTGATGCGGGAAAGAAGAATGGGGGTTGACGCGTGAAGGAAAAGGCCGTGAATTGAGAGCGCGAAGTAAAAGGATTGGGGTAACATTGTGAGCTGAGGGTTGGAAATACTGAGAATATCTAGGGTGGGGGAATTATTGAGTGTGTGCAAGGCGTGAAAAAAAAAAATAGTCAGATTTCTGAGGCTATTGAAAATAGGGAAACTACTGTTTTGGGAGATCTGAGAGCTTTTAGAATAATACTGAGAGTTCTGAAGGTATTGAAAATACTGAAACTACTGTTTTGGGAGATCTGAGAGCTCTTAGAATTCTGAGAGTTCTGAAGATATTGAAAATACGGAAACTACTGTTTTGGGAGATCTGAGAGCTTTTAGAATAATTCTGAGAGTTCTGAAGATATTGAAAATACTGAAACTACTGTTTTGGGAGATCCGAGAGCTCTTAGAATCCTGAGAGTTTTTAGAGTTCAGAGAGTTCAAGAATTCAAGGAAACGAGAAAATTGAAAAAAAATAAAAGGACTCACAACCAAAATTTATAAGAGAACTAAAAATTAAAAACACTAAGTGCCGACTTGGAACTGATTTCCCACGTGTCAATCCTTTCCACAACACTAAAAGAAGCCCAATACTATAACACCATCCACTATTCAAGGCTTTCAAACACTATCGCAATAAATAATACTCAATCTAAATGCCTCCGCGTCCACAAACAACCCTCCTTTAAATCGGAAAAGCTCAACCAAACGCACCGTGCAAAAGAAATGAACGAAACTCGGTCAGCGTTTATTCCCCGAAACGCGCTAGAACGGAAAAACGTGATTTGCTCTTAACGCAATTACCGCGCCCCCGAAACAGTGAAACAAGGAAAACCGATAATCCCTTAATTAATGTGCAATTACGCCACGCCCCCACAAACGCAACGGTGCTCGCACGTTCGGCGGGCAGCGTGCGGAAAATTTCGCCCATCGTTCGCCTCAACTCGATTTCCGGCGACAATACGCGGCCGGGAAAAAGATACCGCTTGAACGTGACGTGACGTTTAACAGTGACGGCGTGGTGGTCTCGGATCTGAACACGGTCCCCGACATAACACGGGTTTCGCGAGATAGATATGCGGTAACAGCTGATCCGGGCGCGTATAAATCGCGGTTCGATATTCCCGCGATGCCGTTTCGCGGATTTTACGAAGAGGGCGGATCGTTAAAGTGAAAGCTACTCGCGCGAGGAACGTGCAGACTAAGGTCGGTTAGGTTATGATATATTGGCCGGTGAGTTTTGTAAGGAGTATTCTTCTATTCTCAACGTTTTCTGACTCGCTCTCGCCTTGCCAGAAAAGGAGTGAACCAGAAGTGGTGGGGATAGCGCCGAGCTCTTAACGTGTAGGCCAAACCGAGTTCTTAGCGTAGAAGTACATACATCAGAATAGGTGTGCGTTAGCTGCGAAAACGAATTCAACGGCCAATATATCTGGCCCCGAGTGGTGGAGAACTATCGATGGTACTTACGATAGTTATCGATGGTTCTCACTATCGAAATTTGTAATAATATTAGAAATTAAATTTGGGATTCGGAATTTCAGCTGTTATTATTTTTCAATTGACTAACCTACGATTTTCAAAACCGATAATTATCAATAGTGAAAATAAGCCATCTATAGTTTTCGATAGTGAGAACCATCGATAACTATCGTAAGTACCATCGATAGTTCTCCAGCACTAGTTACGAGCCACCGCGTATACCCTGTATCGATTGTGGATACGGACAGGTGGAGAGGAGAGAAAAAAAGCGAAGAGACTTTAAAGCTTTCCCCGAGCTGTTATTCCTTCTTCCCTTTACGCCTCTCGTTTTCTCGCTGGGTTCTTGCGGGATCTGGCTGGTATTACGCGCTTTAGACGTTCCTCCCCCTTGGCTTCGACTGCCACGGTGAATCCGAGATTCTGATTCCTGATTAGTGTCGAGTGAAGTTGAATTGAAGTGTTTGTTTGCGGCGATGATTCGCTGAGAAAATTCAAATGGACCGTGGTGGGTTTGAGGAAGTGTTGCGAAGTCACTTGAGCAAATTTAATTCAGGATTGTGGTGGCGGGAAGTCTCCTCCGAGATGGTTTAGAGTTTGAAGGCAGAAATTATGAGAAGGGAAATTGAGAAGCGTGGCTTGTATGTGTGGTTTGTTCGTGAATTTTATGTGGATGCTGTCGGAGTTCCTCGGGCTTGTATGGATACGTGAAAAGAAGTGGATGGTTATGAGTAATAGTGGCCGAGGGCGCTGGCTAAGTGAGAATATTGAGAGGACTGGAGGAGGTAAGAAAATAGAGAGAGTGGAGAATGCTGGAGCAGCTGAAGCTGAGGGAACTGGGAATAAAAGTTTGGAATTCGAAAAACCCTGGAAATTCTGGAGGCACAGAGTGCGTTAGAAGTGCTCAGAACTCTTGGAAAGATAAAAATTTCAAATTGTGTATCGAGAAAAGAGAACTGAGGACTAAGAATTTATCGAGAATTCTCCTGCCTCGGAATTGAATATTAAAAATTGAGTACTGAGGACGGGATATTGTTGGAATTACGTGCATTAAAAAAAGAGGAATTTGAATTTCTTCTCTGAACTAGAAACTTGCGATTTTCTACCAATATTGCATTTTTGTAACGGTGCATAGTATTCAAGATTTAAAAAATAATTCGAATACAGATGCTGCATTTCCATTATTCCCCATTGTTGCTTAAATCCAGTTCTGCAGATTCGTGCAGATGATCGATCAAGAAGAAATTATTATATAAACACTTTCCAATTTGAAACCCCACCTTGAAAATATATTAAAGACGATTTAATAATTACTACCAGCTGTAGTAATCACTATAAAAAATACCATTCGCCAAAGCCATTCACCTCAACTATTTTTAATTCACTTTTCTTAATTTCTAAGATTCCAATTTCGATCTTCGATTGCCATAAAAATAAAAAAACATTCTAACTCAAAATTTGTTTACAAACGATATTTGTTCACGGAGTGTCGCTACTCGTCGAAAAGGTCCACGGTCCTCGCAGTGGCGTGCTTTTCAATTTCACAGCAGAGTGGACAGATGAAATCACGCGATTCCAGATAAAGCATACTGGCCAGAAGCTCGACAAAATTTCAAACAGATAAGGCCCTCAAGTTTTTTCCGTTTGAAGGAGAACGAACGAGCACGACTGCAACTTACTGCTTCAATTAATTTCGATACATGGAATATGATCGAAGCTCGTTGTTTGAAGGTTTCCAGGCAACCTCAACAATTCACGTTCTGTCGAAACAAGACACGTATGCGCATCTCTACTTTCGAACCTTCCTCTGCTCTAATAACATCAGCCACAGACTTATAAAATCGCGCGAAGAAAGTAGAAGTTGGGAGGACTTGCAATTAATATTTCTGTCGTTCTTTATACAGAATCGTTGGAGGAAATTTAATTGTACGATTGAAACAATGGTGTATCAGCAATCTGATCAACATTTGAGAATGGAGAGCGTATAAGAGGATCCTCAAATCTCTTCCCTTTAAATCCTTGCGAGCCCAATCTCTTCCTACCAATCTTTCCGCGCTTTCCAGCCGATTCAGCTTTAAGGAATTGAACCGTCAAACTTCGTACAGAGGGGATATCAAAGCCTTGCTAATACGCAATCATCTCCTTACCGTAATTACCATCGATACCTATGCAAATTTTTCTTCGAGGGGCACGGGGAAATTCCACGGGGAACGGTTTCAGATAATTGCATTATTAATGAACGCGAATGGAATCGAGTCGCGACTGATCTTTCGGATGTATTTACAAATTAAACTAGGTAGTGATGCTATTGGATGTTAATAGTAATGTTTACTTTATTATCTAATTGTAATTTTTAAACGATTATTTAGGATTTTAGGTACTCTAGTACCTTGAAATATTGTAAAATATAAATATTATAATATTTAAAAATTGTCAAATCTAAATACTGTAATTTTTAAAAATTGTAAAATCTAAATACTGTAATATTTAAAAATTGTCAAATCTCAATACTGTAATATTTAAAAATTGTCAAATCTCAATACTGTAATATTTAAAAATTGTAAAATCTAAATACTGTAATTTTTAAAAATTGTAAAATCTAAATACTGTAATATTTAAAAATTGTCAAATCTAAATACTGTAATTTTTAAAAATTGTAAAATCTAAATACTGTAATATTTAAAAATTGTAAAATCTAAATACGTTTCACATAAACAAAGAAGCAATTTTGTTACGAATTTACCAGATTTACGAAAAAGGGCACATAAATCACTTGCTTAAAACTTACAAGTAAAGACACATATCATTTTCAAATCATGACTTCTGTTTTTAGAACGTTTGAAGGAAACGGTAACTACATCCTTAAAAAAATGAATTTATCTGCATTAACCCTTCGTTGCATAACTTCTTCGATTTTGGAAAAAATACATTTTTGGACTCGTACAAGTAATAATAATGAGCGAAAAAATAATAATAAAAAATTGTATTTTTTTAATTTATTCCACTTTTTCTGCCATTACGATTGTGATTATTTAAAAACCGCGAAATTACAACATTCAACGCGCTGTTTGTAAATATGTAGAAACTAGGATATCCTTAGAAACTAGATATCTTTTATGATAAAGTAGTTACATCACGCTACAGGCTAGTCAAACCAAAAAAATTACAAACAAAATATATATACTGCATATTTGCAACACTATGCAACGAAGGATTAAATTAAACTATAACGAAAACCTTGAAACAGATTTCCTCGAAATGTCACTTCAGCGCGTGTGCCCTTTTCCCATCGACTGGCTCAATCCTCCTTACATCTATTTATCACGTATAAACATTAAACTCACGCGTGCTGTCGTACCGGATACCATTGAGCTCCTCGAGGCATGGCAGCGTGGCTGTGGTCCCCGGGGGCGTCCTGGGCCAGCACAACAAGGAGTCCCATTCAATCTCGCATCCGGGCTGCTCCTCCAACCGCCTCCCAAGGGACAGCCACTCCAGCTCCTGCTGGTGTTTCACCTCCAGACACTTAATCGCCTCGGGGTTCAGCGATTCGTTCAACTTGTTGATGTAATTCAAAGCGTTCAGCACGTAATTACCGGCGGCATCGAGGGCGGTCTCGTTGCCCGGTTGCCTGGCCATGTCCGACTGAGAGGCGAGCCGTGCCCCCCGCGCAAGGTAAACACTGCCCTTGCTCGCGGCGAGTTCGTTCACTTTCGCCGCGCCGGCGAACAACGTCGGACAAGATAATCAAAACAACCGCCGGCTTCGAAATTCCCCCGCAGTGGCATCAATCATCGCCCTTAAACGGGCCTCCGTGCCAAGCGAGCATAACGATTCCTATATCTCGATCGGCCCCCACGCAACTTCAACAGCGCGGGATCAGCGAAGTCGATCGAAAGGATTATATTCCCTCCACGTAGTTCCGCAAGGTCACGTCCCTAATATCAATCGACCTCGATTCTTCCACCGTTCCCAACACGCTATTATTCCCACCGTGTTCCTCGCGGGAAGAAGACGACCCTGGCCGTGCAAGGAGCTCCTCCTGCAATGCCGGCGATCCCTTAAGGCCCGTTGCCATCAAAAGAGGGGTTGGTTAATCCTCCAGGATCCAGGAATATGCCGGGAAGTCAAGGACACCAACGGAAGGATCCCACGGAATGATTAATCCTCACGCATAGTTCTTCAGCTCCTCAGATTCAGGATTCTCCTGACTGATCCTCAGAACCAGGCACGTCGATTCCAGGTGAAATAGAAGCTAGTCCCCATGTTACTCGTCGGGTTCGTTGAATGTTGCCTGGGGAGGTTCGCTTATACCGCGGAACTGTTTTTTGTTCCAAGCCTCGGTACCTCCTCGATGCTCCCGCATCGCTGGATTTCCACGGAGACGATTGCGCGGCGGTTTCCAGTGGCGGGTAAAATCGACTCGGCACGCCGGGAAGTTCCTTTTACTGCGAGCGTTTAATCCCTCCGCCGGGAGCTTCTCATTAACGCGATATTACTTCGGGGAACAATACCGTTAATGCGTCGCGCGAGTCGCTCGCCGAGTCCTTTCGAGGCTTCTCTTTCCTCCCCGTCGAAGGACCTTCACCCTCCGGCAGCGTCAGAGTTTTGCCGGAGAGCTGCCAGCCCGGGGATATCTATCGCTTCGAGGACTAATAATCCAAGTTGCAGGACTCCCCTAACAGGTGTTCCACGTCTATTGTCCGCCAACAGCAGCGTGCGTCGGAAACTGTTCCCGGGAAGCGACGGACAACGGGGACCCTACTCTGCTCCAGGGACCTTCGAGGAACCGCGACGCCTCCGAACTTCCCCCGAAAACTTGAGGCGCGCACCTCCGACTGTCCACCCGCCTCGTGAAATTGATAGTCCTCAGACAGAAGATTATCGCTCGCTGGCTCTAGCCGGAGGCTCCTTATAATCAGCGCTTAATAGCCTCGCAAACGAGTTGGAAAACTTTCCCGGGTCCCCGCCTCGCGATTCATCTATATGTTAACTCGGCGCGAATCCCCCTAAGCCTTTCCTCGGCCAACTTCTTTCCAGCCGGCTGGTACTCGATTACCCGCGAGCCCCACTCGCTCCTATCGCTGCTCGCGGATTCAACCTCGAGAAGCACTGCCGCCAACTATTCCCTGGCAACGCGCTTTCCACGGATCCATCAACTCCAACGGCGAGACCCCGCAGATATAACTCCTGTTACGATCTCTCCGTCCCGCTCTGCTCGCCCCCAAGCACCAGAAATACTAGCAGCCCTTCAGCAACGCTCTCCCGGTTCCTCGCATCCCGGACCATCGTCCTTAGCAGAATCTTCCGTTTTATTATCCTCGGACCACGTCTTCCCGCGTGTAGGGTCACTTCTTTGAGGCTCCAGGTGTACAAATCCCTTGGCTCTACCCTCGCGTTGCCTGTAGCTAGCAGTTAGTGTCTCTTCTACCGCGGAAGTCCGGCTAACTAGTGCCAGTCGCATTTGTGGTGCGTGGAACCCGAAACGAAGGGGGTTCCTTTTTCCTCCGAGCGTTTCTCGCGGCTCGACCGGCTCCCGGCGAGCAGTGACACGCGACTGCCGGCCGCACGTGCTCCAACTGACGGCGAGGCTTCCAGAGGACCGGCGCGTTGGCCTCGGGGAAGCTGCGTCACGCTGTCCTGGCCTCCTCGTGGAGGCTGTCAACGGCCGCAGGAGACGGCACGCCGCTCCGATATGGATTTTCGCCTGTACCTGCAGCCGACGAGGGCAACTGCCTGGCCTACGGTGCGTGCACAACTAGGAGGAGCATGCGCCACCATCCTCTCTTCTCTGCCGCGTTCTCCTCGCCCCTGATGATCCCACGCCGACGGTTCTTCCCTGCCTCTCTGTGCTGCCTCGTCTCCGTTTCCTAGTCAGGAAACAGCTTCCCTGGCTCGAGACTTCCACCTGCCAGGTGGCTTTTTATGGATGCGGTGAAAGTTTTGCCTTCGCTCGCCAAGATTTACTTGGCAACAGCGATCGCTCCGAAGGACCTGGGGGGGTTGAAAAGGTACTTGAGGTGGTTGGGTCTCTTGTTAGCATTTTCTGGACTGTAAATTTACTTGTGTTTTTATACCTTGTAGTGTTTTTTATAAATCAGCGATTCTTTTGACGCGATCTTCTTATCCTTTTCCTAGGTTTCCATTGATCCTGTCCACTTCTCTGCCTCCGCTTTTATGTTTTATTCATTCGCTGTCCCCTCGGCTGTACCGTGCACCCCGTTTCCACATCCTCTTCTCTATTTTCCCAAGTTTACCCATCCCCCCTCGCGTTTGATTGGTGTTTTAATGCCACGTCTCCTCCGCTTTGAACGGGACTACCCACAGGCTAATGAAACGTCCCTGGCCTCCTCGGCCGCAGCGGCCTGTGGCTCTTCGCGGATCGTCGTCGACCTTTTCGCCGCAATACTTCTCGAATTGCCGGGGTATAAAAGGCAGATACGCTATCGAGTTTATACCCGTGCCCGTTCCTCGCGAGCAATATTCCTCATAACATCGCGAGAGGGACACTCCAAACGGCTGTAACCCACCCTCACACCCCTCCGGCACTCGAACCCTCGGTCTCTGCGCTCTGGTCTCCGCTCTGCTCCTCGCACGCAGCCTCGGTGCACGCTCGCGTGTAATTTCGTGGTTACCTGAAATCGAAACGGTCCATCTGTATGGGAGGACGTGAACGGGCGTTGCGAGTCCTCGCGCGTGCATGACACGGCCTTTGAGTTCTGCGGAGAGAAATTTCCCTGAAATTTTTCACTCCACCTCCGTATAACGGAGTAAAGAGATGGGAAAAACTTCTGTAATGTATCTGGTTGGTATGCATAATGCAGGCATCGCTTTACGGGGGATCCCGACTTTATTGAACGCTCGTGAAGAACTTTCGATACCGTGTCGTAGAATCCTTGACTCCGCGATTTACAAGGGTGCAGTGGCGCATCCGAGGGGAGCCAAGGGGCCCCGGCAAGTCCCAAAGAAAAAGGAGATATTAATGTAACCGCGACTGAAGGAATTACAGAACTTTGTAAAAAGAGAAAATTAATTTTATTCTTTAAATAAATTTGTATAATCATCGAGAGAATTTGCATTGGAAAGGTTCGACTGGGGATGGTGATTGAAATTAGAGAATTCTATGAGAAAGAATTGTATCCTGAATAAAGTGTAAGCAATTGCTTTTTTTTTAATATTTTACTAGGAATTGCTTGAATTCGTGTGAATAAAAACATAAGCAATTGCTTATGATTTTTATTCATATGAAAATAAGAAATTTCTTTTTTGTTTAAGTAATCGCTTTTGCTAATAAGGAATTGCTTGTAAGGAATTGCTTAGCTTTTATTCATCAGGCTCATTGTATCCGTATAACAATCCTTCGTCGAATTTAGCGTCAGTCAAAATTTCTTTGAGAAGTTCCAACGAAGAATTAATTAGTCAGACCGCGTTTCCCTGCTTCGTTGATAACAATGCGAGGAATTCCGTTGCTCTGGTGAAAGTTTCAAGTTTCTCAGAACTCGATTCCCGATCTCTAAGCAATCATCCGGCGAACGCTTCTCAAACGCAACCCCCGGCGCAATATCCATGCACGCGTACGCGCAGCCCTCGTCGTTCAGGGACATTGCAGTGCTGCCTCGTTTACTCTGTTATTTCTCGCCTCCGACGAAAACAAAGTGCGACGCTCGACATGATTGAAAAATTTATAGGGCGATTCCGCCATCGACTTTAAACTCCGCCGTAAAAATCGCGCCACCCCTTTTCGTCCACGTTTTTCCACCCCCGGCGCGTTTCGGCTCGCCCTTGTTCGCCCCTGACACGGTGAATTATCGCCGGGATCGACGGCAAGACGAGTGCTTACCGCTTCCCGAGGGTGGAACCGCGATCCCAGTTCGCAGCAACCGGCGAGAGTAAAATTATGGCAAGTGGAACGACGTGTTCCTCGTGAGTTACAAGGTTTTTCTGAAGGAAGTGAACGGAGCAAAAATAAACTTCCCCGTGGATTCAGTTTAGGGTGCTGAATTTTGGGAAAAGTGGAATTAGAAAGTTCTGTGAGGGATTTAAAGTAATTCGAGTTTAAAATAGTTCGAAGTTTATAAATTAATTTTTATAGGATGATAAACAGATTCGATATAATACATCCAATAATTTAAAGTTGGATTAAAATAAATCAAGATTTCGAGAATAAATATTCTGATTGTTCATTTGGTTTTTATTACGTTGTTTATTTTCATTCAGCAGTGAATTCGTGAATCGATTAAATATGTCGAGTAGATAAATGATTCGATGGATTTGATTGTTCGGAATCTCGATGGGAATTTGATGGGAATCTTTCGCCCCGATTTCTTCATTTTAAGGCCACGCGGAATTATACTGGTTCCCGTGTAATGTCGTGATATAAGAAAGACGAAGCTCAGACGGTGTTAATGGGGAATTTAAAAGGGTTGCGTGACGAACAGCTAAAGTTCAAGATGATACGGATGAAGATTGACGATAAAGCCTGAGGGGCACTCCTATTCGCTGCGAAAAGGTTTCCGTTTCGGGGGATCGTTTGGAAATAGAGTTTACAGTCTTTCCATACTGAAAGTTGAAAAGTTAATCTCTTCGAATATATAAGGCAGCATGAGAAAGAAGAATCGAAGAATATACAGACGCATGGTGCTCCCTAAACTATATAAAAAAAAGAAAGAAATATTTCCAAAACAACTTTAATCGATATAGAAATGATATTTTCAAATTAGACTTTTATTTTGTCTTTTTAATCAAATCAAATAAATAATAATAGTAGTAACTTTTCTAAATAAAGGAATGGTTAATTCTACTGGCAATTTAATATTCTTCTATACTCCTCCAACGAGAAACTAATCTAGATTGATTCAAATTAGACTTTTATTTCGCCATTTTAATCAAATCAAATAAATAATAATAGTAGTAAATTTTCTAAATAAAGGAATGGGTAATTCTACTGACAATTTAATATTCTTTTAAAATGATATTTTCATTCCAATTCAAATTAGACTTTTATCTCGCCTTTTTAATCAAATCAAATAAATAATAATAGTAGTCAATTTTCTAAATAAAGAAATGGGTAATTTCTATTGGCAATTTAATATTCTTCTATACTCCTCCAACTAGAAACTAATCTAGATTGTTTACGACTTGCAAAAATGGATTTTAAAACAGTCTATATATCTCCATCAGGGTTGATTCTCAATCCTACGTTAATTGAACATTTATTCTCTATTTCTGTGACAACAGTGAAGCCCCTAAAATCTAAATATGCCCAGCCACTTTCACACCACCCTAATAAACCTACTAAAAAGCCTCTTCGATATTTAAATATGTTTGCGTCACCTAATTTAATTTAATAGATCAATGCAGACAAAATTCAACTGAATATATAGAAATATTGTTCACAAAATCTTAAAACAAATCTGGAATTATTAATATCCAGACTGCGCCCGTTATTTGGCTCGGTGTTTTAAAATTTAATAACATTATCCTTTTGGAATTTTTAAATACTCCTCCTCCCATCAATCCCCAATATTTGCAGGGACAATGAATATTGCACGAGCGATAAATAAATCTGGTACAAAGCGCCCTCCCGCGACCGTGCATTTATTTACTCGTTCTATAATAACCATCGCGAAGCTGGGGTAATAAAGCCATCACACCCTGAATTGTTACAAAAATTGGACAATAAAATTCCAGAATATCGTGGCTAGTTTCATGTCCAAAGTGGAGGCTTTGGAAGACGAGGAAATGTCTCCGGTGGACTCTCAAAGGGATCAAAGTTCGTGTAGATCGTAACAGCTGTTGGATCAGCTCGGAATCGAGATCCACGAGAGCTGCTGGCTTCGGGTATTTAATCTGTACTCTGTTTCAAAGGGATTAGGCGAAGGCTGAGGTAAGTTATCCCCGCTGGTTTGTCAGGCTCAACCAAATAATTTGTCGCCCCCCAACTTTGACAATGTGTTCTTTACATCCTGCCAGGCAAATCCCAGGCGGAAACTCCAGCTGCGAACAACTCCGTGGCGACGAGCAACGAGCAGTCGAAAGTTCCAACTAGGGGAGCTGCTAGAGGAACTAGTGGAACTACTAGGATAATTACAACGAGGACATATCGTCCTGTTTCGACACAGACACCTTATTTGATTTCATTTCGGGTACAGAAGGAATGTTAATAATCAACAGGTTATTGTTTATTTTGCTAGGAAATTGAAAGAAGTTTGCTTCACCGAAAGGAGGTCGGGTATAAATAATTAAAACTAATCGTTGGTGTGTAAAACGTGAGAGGAATTGTTTAAATGTTTATAGACACTACTATTTCCGGTATTTAATTAATGCGTACTTGAGCAACGTGCTTTTTTACTTCTGCTATTTTCATTTCTCTCTTTCGACTGGTGATTGAGGAAATATTTGAACGATTGCAACAGGTTACCGGTTGAAAGGCGAGGGCAAAATGAAAGCCAGAATATCGATTCCCACGTAATTTCCGTTCCATCATGTCCAGTTATTTAAACGATGAAATTCACCCAGAATTCGCGAACAGACTGAATTGTCTATATTCCAGGAGGACCGTGCTGTAACCTTGTTTATGTTTCACCTTCGGGGAAATTGTTCCTTCGAGAACGCGAGCACTCTTTTCCAAATTGCTCCGCCAACTTCTCCCTTTCTCGCATTCAATATCGACCATTTCCCACGCGATGGGGCACAAAGGGTTGCGAGATGTGCAACCGAAAATTTGCAGGGACAGCGCCGAAATTATTTACGAATATTTCTGAAAAATAAACAGTGTCTTTCGAGTGAAAATTTTTAATTCAACTGGCTCCCAATTCTTTGCAATAAAATTCTGTTTAAAGTAAGATTCTGTAAAATTCTGTTTAAAATACGAAAGCGTAGACCGGAAACTGTGACGAAATTTATTTAGACAACTACACGTAGCATTATTATTGAACACGGTCGTGGAAGCTGCGCAAACACTTTTATATCGCTTCGTTTGAATCGAGCGGAGAAAACTTCAACAGTTTTAAAAATTTCTTCGAAGACACGGATAAAGAATGATAAAAAAATAAAAACAGTGACCAGTGGTGCTCTCGGAATTTAATCTTGGGGGAGTTTAATTGAAGAGATAAAAATACTTTCAATGCAAATTCAATGAAGTTCGTTAGCTGATTATAGAAAATTATTTAAAGAATAAAATCCAGGTTTCTTTTCTATTTAGAAATCTTGGGGGTTTCATTCTGTATATAATTAAACACACAGCCAGTTAAAAATGAAACATACATCGAGGAGTCATAAAAAGTGGGTTTTCATTCTCGAAGCTCCCTCAAAAAAATCTTTTCATTCTCCTAAAGTAGTAGAATTATTAATCGAGTTATAAAAGAAATGGTCAATTATCGAGGAATCCTTGGCCAACATTCATGCCACCTTTTTTATAAAAAAAATTCGAGATACAGAATTTCGTTTCATCTCTGATAAGTAGCTGCTCGTTACCAAGCTGACAATAAAGCTGGGTACACTCTCGATCGAGCGAGCAATTTCATTTCGTCGTTTGAGGGACGTCTAACTGATAAAGAAGACTCGTAATTGTCAAGTTACTCTGCGCGGCACTGTCCCCTCCACGATCAAATCGATGACCGGGAAAATTAACGAAATTACGGTGAGAAAGCAGAGAGAGGTGAAGCATCTGCACAATATTGTCTCGCCATCCGGAAAACTCGCGGCGAAAGGACGTCTCTGTCTCTTGATTATCGAGTTACGGTGTCTAATTAATTTCTGGTCGAACACTATCGAGCCGGCACACCTATCTTTGGGAGCAAAACACCCCGCGGCACGAGCGTAATTGAATTCATTAATCCACCTTGCTCCTCTGCCAGCTCCCTCTTTTTATTCTCTTGTACCTGTTGGAGGGTGACTTCGCCGTCCCTCCATTCAGCTCCGCTGCATCTCGTATTACGGTGAACAAGGCCGCGCTTCCTCCTTCCATTTATTAACGTGCGATGTTTAACGACGCCACTCGTTATGCGCCGCAAAGGAACAACAACGCCGGGATCGTTGTTCCTTCGAAGAAATCGCGGCTTCGGAGGGAGTTTAACTTTTGCCAGGGGTGTGTTACAGTAGATTTAATCGTCGTGCCAGACGTGGGGGCTGGCAGCGGGGGCTCAATGGAGGGATGTAACTTGAGATTTTAACGACAAGGTGGGTAATAATTGGCTCGGGAGAATTAAGCGTTAGGTGCGCGATTTATAAAATAATTTTCTAGATATTATTTATGAGGCTTAGTGGAATTCAAGGGCAAGTGTTCTTTGGGTTAATTCGGTTTGAATTGGTAAGAAGAAGAAGAAAGGAGCTCGAGGAAGATTCAAGTCGCAAGCTAAGGTTCTTTGAATTTACAAAATTTTATGTTGAAATAAGTAAGTAAATTAATAAATAAATAAAAATTCAGAATTCGTAATTGTTTGCTACTCTCATATAACTAAAATTGAGGAACTCGGAGGAAGAAGGGTGCAGATTCATTTGGACAGTTTTTGAGTTACGATTTGTAATATATGTAAAAGAAATTCTACACGGTTTGGTGCATGTTTGATGCAAATTAATAACTTGATATTAGAAAAAGAGCACTGATAGAAAAATGAATATTTTCACACTGAAAGTAGTAGTTATTATCATTAATATTTCTATTCTTAAAATATAATAGAAATATTAATTTCTATTCTTATTAATAATTTCTATTCTTATTAATAATTTCTATTCTTATTAATAATTTCTATTCTTATTAATAATTTCTATTCTTATTAATAATTTCTATTCTTATTAATAATTTCTATTCTTATTAATAATTTCTATTCTTAAAATATAATAGAAATATTAATTTCTATTCTTATTAATAATTTCTATTCTTAAAATATAATAGAAATATTAATTTCTATTCTTATTAATAATTTCTATTCTTAAAATATAATAGAAATATTAATTTCTATTCTTATTAATAATTTCTATTCTTATTAATAATTTCTATTCTTATTAATAATTTCTATTCTTATTAATAATTTCTATTCTTATTAATAATTTCTATTCTTATTAATAATTTCTATTCTTATTAATAATTTCTATTCTTAAAATATAATAGAAATATTAATTTCTATTCTTATTAATAATTTCTATTCTTATTAATAATTTCTATTCTTAAAATATAATAGAAATATTAATTTCTATTCTTATTAATAATAGAAATATTAATTTCTATTCTTATTAATAATAAGAATAGAAATATTAATGATAATAACTACTACTTTTTGTGTGAAAATATTCATTTTTCTATTAATGCTCTCTTTTTAATATAAAGTCAGAGCAATAATTTTATAAAGGTGCACCCCTCCCGCTGCCAGGTCTTCAATGACAATTCTGTAATTTTCTTAGGAGATGGGATAGGAAGAAAAAAATTCCCGATACCTGAAATTCCTATTTTCTTAAATTCAAATAAAAAGACTACCTTCTCCTACTCTTTTCCAATCCACTTATGCCTCCACGAAGTGACGCACACGCGCACGTTCCTCCAAGTATCACCCTTCCCAGAAACACCCAATCCAAAACAATCGATTGAAATTCAGCTCCACTCGGTGCCAGACATCCCGCCACAGGCTGACTTTACAAACAAACGAAACGCATCAAAGTGCACGATCTCGCAAATTCTATTTCCGTCGAAAGCTGTGCGTCTCGCGCTTGTTGCTCGCCGTTCCATCTTCCCCCATGAAGCTCCGCTTTTTCTAGCCTTCCACCATGCAGCGGTAAGCGACTTACGTCGGAGGAACGACTTGCAAACTTTTTCCCATAGGAAACCCGGAGCCAACCGCGTCCCCCGGGCCTTTTTCACCCAATCGCGATCTCCAGCTTCTTGAACCTCGCCGAGTCCCTCGAGCCAATCCCTCAACTCACTCGGACTTTCATTTCTTCGGAGACAAACTCCGAGAGAGATGTAAAAAAGTTGTTTCCACTATGTGTCTCTCTTCTTCTCCGATATTATGCTAAACGCAGAGTCGAAACGAAGGCTACAGCTGGGCTGGCAGCCAATATCTGTACGACAAATCGAATTGCGGAGCTTTTTCATACACGGAGCTTCTGTTGGCTGGTGCTCGCAGGGCAAGAAGGATTCGCCATCCACTTCGCTGTCCACTTGAAAAATACTCCTGTTTTTGGATTCCAGCCAATAGTCCCATGGAGCTCATCGTTCATCTTTCCGCGCCCCTCGTTCTTATCTATACCTTGTCTTATAATAAAGGCAGTCCCATCCTCGGCCATAAATCTCGAGTGGATCGGCCTCGCGTTTACGATTTCCTGCTGCTTGTTCCAGCTTTAAGCTGGGTTCACGTTAGTCCAGTCGCTGGATCCAGCGAGTGGTTTGACTGGAAATCAGTCGATATCTTGATTATTCCAGTCGTTTCTGAACCGTTGAAAGTGGTAGAGTGTAATAATAATGGATTCACGCAAAAGAAGGATAAAAAAACACAAAAGTAGCATCGAAAAGTAGACGTTCGATCCAGTCGAAATCTACTGGAATGACGCACTGTACTGGAATGACAGCACTGTACTGGAATGACAGTGCTGTACTGGAATGAACACACTGTTTACATTATTCCAGTTCTAATCCAGTGCTCTACTGGATCACTGGACTGGACTAATGTAAACCCAGCTTTAGTCGAGGAAGCATCCTTCGAACCAGCTACTGGATACAACGATCGTGTCTCAAAATAAGACTCGTTCATCCAGTCGATCATCGTGGAAAAGTGTAGAGACGTTTTTGTCTACTTGCGCGGCAAGTGGGGAATTGAATTGGACTTTCTCGAGGCGAGTTAGCTTCGATACTCGCCGCTGGGTGGCTCTAATTGAAATGAAATTGTAAAGTTTCTTAAGGGATGGAGGATCGATGTCAAAGGCGATGAGGTAACGGGGAAAATAAATAAACGGAAGTAGACAGTGCGGAGGGTTAAGGAGATGAAGAAACTTTAGGATATTTAAGCCCCGGGGTCCGCTAGGAGTTTAAGTAGCGAGCGATTTGGAACTGGTCGAATTTGAGGACTAGACTGGGTTGGTTCCTCGATTTAGAGGAAATAATAATGGGCTTTTGTTAATCCACGAAGAGGTGGGAAGAATTACACTCACTGTCAAAAAGTATATTTTAAGATGATTATTTATAATTAAATATAAAGTATCTTATCAATATTCAGTACTGAATTAAGTCTGGTCTAATGTGTAATCAAGAGTCAGTGAAATCTATTCTACTATCAAACTAGATAAATTGTGATTAAGGGGCTAGTCAGGCAACCGAAAAGAGGCGTATGTTTGTGATTTTTTAAAAAAAAAAACGGAAGCATATGTTTTTACAGAAATTTCTCCACTTGAAAGAGCAACATTTAAAGAACATTTGGTATTTTTTCATAGTAAAATACTTACGTTTATAATAAACTAACAACCGACATCCAAGAAGCCTTTTTAAAAAGTTAAAGTCCTTATTTTTTCGGGCAAAACTCACGCAAAAAAATTAAGATTTCAACTTTAAATAGCCTCCATTTTGTGTTACTAAACACTAACTAAATCTTCTTTATTTTTCGATTTTAGATAAAAAATTTTAAAAAGGCTTCTTGCATATGGGTTGTTACTTTATTATAAACGTAAATATTTTCCACGAAAAAATTACCAAATGTTCTTTAAACGTTGCTCTTTTAAGTGCAAAAAGTTTTGTAAAAATATATGCTTCCGCTTTTTCAAAAAGAATTCACAAACATTCGGCTGTTTAGGTATAACTAATTAAGTCACTTACTAATGGTAAGTTAAAACCATGCCAAATATCCACGAAAAATAAATCGCACGTACCTCAAGTTATTACTCCTACACATTAACAACCATCCAACCATACGCTGAAGACATTTATAACGATTACACCGCGCAGGCATTAGTAACGATTACCCTGAATTTCAGTAGTATAGCCGGCGGTATGGCGCGACAGGTTGCACCGAGGAAGAAAAAGAGCCGGCCGGGCGTTTGCGTGGAGGAACGTTAAAGATTCGTAAGATAAACAACAGCGTGAAGCAGGTGAGGAGGAGGTCTGATATTACGCGTGAAAAGGCTCTCGAGCTTCGTCGACCTAGAAATGGTTTACTGTCTACGTCAATGGCGAAGAGGGAATAAGGTTTTAAACGAGATAGTAGGCGGACTCTTTAAGGCTGGCGATAAAAAAGCAGATCGACCGTTCTCCTGCGTCGAGTGTCTCGCCAAGTGTTGCTCTAGAATTAAGGGCGAGCAACCACGCCATACAACATCAGCGGAAATCAATCACTAACTGCATTCTAGTGGTGGAAAACTATCGATGGTTTTCACTATCGAAAACTATAGATGGCTTATTTTCACTATCGATAATTATCGGTATTGAAAATCGTAGGTTAGTCAATTAAAAAATAATAACAGCTGAAATTCAGAATCCCAAATTTTCACTATCGATAATTATCGGTATTGAAAATCGTAGGTTAGTCAATTGAAAAATAATAATAGCTGAAATTCAGAATCCCAAATTTTCACTATCGATAATTATCGGTATTGAAAATCGTAGGTTAGTCAATTCAAAAATAATAACAGCTGAAATTCAGAATCCCAAATTTTCACTATCGATAATTATCGGTATTGAAAATCGTAGGTTAGTCAATTAAAAAATAATAACAGCTGAAATTCAGAATCCCAAATTTAATTTGTAATATTATTACAAATTTCGATAGTAAAAACCATCGATAACTATCGTAAGTACCCTCAATAGTTCTCAACCACTACTTGGAATATAATCTTATTACGATCTAAAAATGCTCATCTCCTAAAAAAAAGTGCCGCTAATGGGAGGTAATAAGTTTGAAACTGAGGATTGGTCAAAATGGACCCGTCCTAGAGGATTAAGTACACCAGCCATCTACGCGAAGTTCGGGTGATGTGTAAAGAGAAAGAAGAGTTCCTTAAATCAGAGCGATAAATAAACTGCGAACGCTGCGGAGTTCGTGGAAGCTCGAAACAAATACAAGGCTAGAACTCTAACGCATACCTCAATTTACTATTTTCATGTGTGTGTTGTGTTATTATTGCATTGTATGCCTGCTCCGCAGACTCAATTGTTCAAATTGCTGACCCTCGACTAGTACTAGGATGGAGCCGAAACGATCATGCTAGTGTTCTGGAGTGTTGCGTCTGATTACACCTAGCTCGCGTTATCTACTTTATTGTACACAACGGGCACAGCGGCGCACATCTGTGCTCCGGTCGAAAATAATGAGTACCTATTTTATCGAGGCGATTTTCAAACAGAGCTGAATAATTCGACGAACCTCGAACGTTCCTCCCATTTTCGCAAGAGAATCGAGTGAGTAGAAAAAAGAACGATACTCTGGATTTTATTTGAGTGGCATGATACTCGAGACCTTTTGGAAATGTCCTTTTCGAAATCGTCTGCCATTCGCTCGCGCGTTCTTCAATGTAATTTGAATCCCATTTCCTCGCGGGAGGATAAACCGTTGGAATTGTTAGATCCGCGAGGAACGGTGGAAAAGTACCATTTCCAGCTGAATTCTTCGCCATCGAGCGAGACAGTCGACGACATTGAATTAACGATCGTCCACAGTTCGCGCGAAGGCAATTCCCAGAGCGATCTTCGTTCCCGGGGCCCTCGATTTATGCAGCCGCGAGTTCTGCCTCCCTTTCTCAGCGTAATGAGGCGGAATCTTAAGGACCTCGCAGACAAATAAAACGCGCAAGTGCCATCGATATTCTATGGATCACGGCTGTGATATAACCTTCGGAGCTTTACATCACCGTTTACTGTCGCCAGTATTTCTGAAAATACTGCGAGCACCGACGATACGCCCAAGTGATTAATAGTGTTCGCTAACGATAGAGTAGATCCACCATTTGTGGCCACTTACCATTTAGTATTGTACCAGTTTTCGCCACTTCTTAAAGAATATAATGTTTTTCCGCGTAGGCAATAAATGTAACATTATATTTCCCGCGGTGTACTAAACAAAATATTTATGATGCGAAATTCTCCACGTAATAATGACCTGCACAAGATAATTATGCACATGGCCAGAAACACTGCAATGGCCACAAACGGTACATCTATATACCTATAATTCAACATTTCACGTTCCTTCAACCAACGAAATTCCTCGTTTCACATATCTACATAACCTGCCGTTCGTACTCGTAAACATTGAAGATTCGTTTAAGAACGCCGGTCGTCCAAACGCTCCTCCATTAATAAAAACTTAAAACCGTATACCAAAGAATCCAGCACTTCCCAAAAATATTTCTCCAACTTGTCAAGTCTTGTAAACCTACCCATCTCTAATAGCTTTCGCATATTGACATTCAAGCGCTATTAGGTTAACCGGCAACAACTGAAATCGAATGTTCCGAGCGCCACTGGACCACACGACACTTCGCGAAGGAACTTTTAACCGGCGTAAGAAAAGGAAACTACTGTGTCTCACCTTACGAACGATGGTGCCTCCGTATCGAAATGTCCGACGTCCCGCGACGATGTATTCTACGCGAAGGCTTCTAACCGCCGTTTACGCCGCTAACGGGCGTCGAGCAATCTCGCGATACTTTCGGCGAGATCGACGGTGGACGATGAAATCGCCGCGACCCTTGCGCTGCCCGTAGCCAGTTTCCACTGAAGCTACCAGCCGCCGGCAAAATTTGAAAATTGCCGATCTAGATTGACCGACTCCTATTCGCGTCGGTCATAAAACGTAATCTGCCAATCAGCTTCACCCGCGTCCCTCGCCGCGCACGCTCGCACACAAGTGGTCGGACTCGCGCGGACACCAGGCTGCAACGGCCGCGAGTTTCCCGGAGCTTCCGCGACCTTTGATCTTTATTTAGAATTTCGCGGCGGCCGGGTGCACGGGAATGTCCAAACACGCCTCGTTTATGGCGAAATATACCGCGATGCACCTGGCTCAAAACGATACGCACGACTGAGGGCGTGTAAACTGGCGCCGTTACGCTTTCAAATTCCCCGAACACGTTGCCGACAGTGGCGCCGCAATAGCCCTTCGTTGCCCGAACTCCTCTCCGGCGGTTACCGGATATCGAGGGCGTCACGTGGTGTCGCAGTTATCGATACACGGTATCGCTTCGATCTAACGTTCGAGAGATTTTTTTAATGGATCGCGATTTTTTTTTTCTTTCTCAAGGTTCCCAGGCGCGAGACACGATCTTCTCGTTACGAAGCACGGCGCGCTGTTTACGTACGCTTTTGCAACGAGACGCCTCCCGACGAGCGACTTATCTTCGTCAAATATTAACACTGTCAACGCAATCTCGGTGTCGCGGAACAATGGGTGCTTTCGTCTTTGAACAAGAATCACTCTAAAGGTACATGATGTAATTCTTTTTTTTTCTGCTTCTTCAAGGATTTATGTTTTAAGAGAATTCGCTGGAAAATTGCCAGATAAGCTTGGATATAGTTTATTTTTTTAATCGCAGGAGCTAGAAATCAATTTAATGTAAATAAATAATTGGAAGCGAACGTTTATGTGTTGTTATCGAAATCGAATATAGCGATACTGAAGAGGGTTTGGGTGACTAAATTAACTTAACGAACACGTAAATGTATAACTTCTTTAATAAAAATATTCGAGAGGAAAGTTACCTACTAATAAAAGTTTTATGATAAATGTATTTTTCTTTTTAATTGTAGATTTATATTCCTCCGATTTCTGTGACGTGCGTAAAAAAAACGTTTAAATACAAAATTAATTTTATTACCATTTTCCATTTTCGTTAATTTTCCATTCCACTAAGATCTAAGTTAATTTCATTATTCCACTTTCTACGTTTGTTTCTCGAAGCTTTCTAGATACAGAAGGCACGTAAATTGCGTTACGCGTACGCGCGTATAGTAAAAGCAACTGTGAGCCTCGATAAAGATATAATTAGAAATTTCGTAAGTACCAAACTGTTTAATAACAAAGTTTCAATGTTGTTACAGGACGTGTTCGAGAAATATTTATTTTACATACCACGCGAGGATAACGTATCTTTGTTAGAAGAAATCTACTACAAAAATATAATATGCAAGGTTGCTATAATACAGACGCTTATTAAGTAACTTTAGTTTAGCTAAATATACTCCCCACCAAGCTTAATACATTCTGTACATTATTAACAGAACTACCTTCCCCGAGGGGATTACGAACTACCGAAACTTTCCAAACCTTCCTCCGCCGTGTACGCTCTGTATCCGAAACATTTTATCTCCCCGTCGACGATACATTACTGATTGCGAGTCGTCGTAAACCTATCCACACCATTAGAATATGCTTCCGCGGCAGAACTGAGCTCCATTACATCGAGTAATTTACTTCTAGTGATTTATAATCAAGAGATACTTGAAAAATCGCCCATCACGGTTTGTGCACAGTATCCTGCGACTCGTTTTCAACTTCATCGGCACATATGCACACTGAATCCGAGATGGTCCCACCTAAAACAAAATATCTCTGTGAGTACGTGACGATGGATCGATTAGTCTGCTCCACGTGGAGAAAGATGCGCAACATTTTGTTTTACAGTTTTTTTTTTATATATTATGATTAGAGATGGGTTTCTCGAAACCCAGATAAGAAAGAATGTAAAATCAACGAGTGCCTTGGGAAATTGTGTATTGTTATATTTTTGTTTGTGTTGTGTTTGACAATGGTTGATGGAGATTTGCGCAGAAATTTTGCTCGCTTCAGTTCCCACATCAAGATATTCCACTTTGGCTGAGCTCAGATGGATCATTTTAGAAGCCCACTATTATCACAAAAATGATTGTGCGTTGTGTCAACCACCGACAATTTTGTGGTACAGTTTTCTGTCGTTGATAAAAAAGCGATAGTAAAACCACTGTTTTCTAAAGTGGTCCCTCTGAGCTCAGCCTTACAAAAAACAGAATTAGTTCTTCAAGTTTCAAGTGCTTCGAATCCGAGTTTCGAGAATTTAAAAATTATATTCGAACCCACCCCCCGATTATGACCCAAATGTATTTAAAACTAACACTACTTTTTTATTTCTGCAAAATTTAATTCTCCAATTGAGAGAGATTTACTCCTGATAATATTAATATGGTATTATATAATAAATGATAAAGATGGCATGATTCCATTAACAATCCCATCATCCCAGGGATGTCGTCGCGTGAAGTCATTAAATTGAAATCTCTTTTAAACTGTTCAGTTGCATTCGAGTTTAGTACTGCCAAGTAACGTAAATAAATCAACTGAAATCAACTTCTACGAGCGGACTGATGCATAAAAAATTATAAGAGTTGTGTGAAAAGTAACGCAAAGGTGAAATAAAATGGTAACAGGTGTTAGTATTAAATAGATATTATTGCCTGTGGCACCTTACATGCAACTAATTACCGTGCAAGAACAACAAGACATTTTTATGCTATGTCTGTGTTGACGAATATCGTTTTAGTAGGCAAGCTTCATCAATTTTTATCCAAGACGAGGTAGAAATATATGGAGCTACTATACTGCACTCACACGTGTTCGCACGATATTTCAACGCACCAAAAATTAATAAACCATAAATATCCTCGCAATGAAATATCAACGCTATCCTCGAATCTCTTCGGTTTTAAAAAGAGGGGACCAGTAAGAAAACCAAGGTAAAACAGATAGTCAAGGGTGTAGTCTTCATTGGAATAAAATTAAGCAGAACAAAACGGAGAGTATAAAAGAAATACGATTTACACAAATCAATATAAATGAAAAACAAATATTTACCCGATAATCAATTTAATTATCTCATATTTATTAATCGCTTCAAACGTTATCGACAAGCGCTCGGTTTACGAATTAAGAGTAAAAAAATTTCAATACACCATTAATCTTTAAGACCCCCCTGCAAACTACAGTACTCGAGAAATAAAAGGAAAAAAAAGGGCTTTTCAAAATAATTAATCGATCCGGACTCTGAGAGGAATGTTAGTCGATTTAAATTACACTTCACCTTTATAATTCGATCTTATAATCTTCACTCAATTATTAACAGTTAAATATTTTCCACAATTATTACCTCGAAATTTCGAAATAATGTTCAAAGGGGGGACATTAAACTGATTATCGTATTAAATGGAAAAAAAGAGAATGATGAAATCATGAAAATAAATTATATACCGGGTATACAGCGTACTATCAGGGAAGGCCCAGTGATGCGATTTATAAATGCGTTGATTCAGCTTGCCCATTATTCTTAGTATCTAGATATTTGTCTGCAAGAAAGATGTTTGCATATTACACAACATTAACTCAACGTACATCCCCCATCGGGCCATGTAAAAATGTCGAATAACACACTGTGCACGAGATTTAACGTTTAGGGTTCCATGTGTTCTATTCAAGTTTCACTTCTAACGTTACGCTAAAAAAAATAGGAACACAGGTACGATAACAGCACGTTATTAAAAACAAAACTGGAAGCAAAGATTAAAGCTTCCCACAGTAATCCCTGTTCGAAGCAACGAAATAAAATCATACAAGCATTTGTAGTTTTAAAAGAAAATTCAACTATAGATCTCTGATAATTGTTCCGAGGAACATTTTTATGAATAAAATGTACTCTTTCCTTAGCTACTGATACTAATGAATCGTAATAATATTTTTAACACATTAAGCGCCATACTAAAGACGCTTACGCAGCAAGATACACTAAAGAGGAAAAAAGTGCTTCTTTTTAATGACGAAATTAACAAAGTAAATGCCATTTTTTCGGACATTTCTTCTTCTTTTCTTTAACGAGAATGTGTTTCGTATAGAAGAGCAGGATTGCAGGAAAAAACCATCCGAGCTGACTGAATTTAACAAGTCAAGCGTTATGGCACTTAACATGTTAAAAGCGATCAAGTTATAACGCCTTCTTACTTTTGACACCGAAATTTATCCATTTACCGCCAACGTTGAGAATAATTCATGCACTGTGCAAAAATAATCAAATTATTCACAGTCTTAGATATTAACAGTGTAATTGACAGCTCTTAACTAGAACAACATTATATTGCGCGACGTTTACCGCCGTGGAATATCAAATTTCGCGAGATCGTTTCGGTAGGACGGGAATTTATCATCGATTATATTTTTAAATCATTTGTTAACTAATCCATCTTGCAGTTAATGCACGACTTCTTGCATAAAATTCTCCGGATACAAGAGAAACAAGAACTCGGAACAGAAGGGTATTACAAAATTTGTACCGACCTCTGTATAGAAGTATATCGAACATCAAGCTGTATTAGTAACGATTTTCATACAAACATGCAAATAAGATGCCAAGACAAAGGTTCTTTCTCTCTTCGAATGTTTGTACGCAGCATCACTTACCTGCGATCCTAAGATCGACTAACGCTTTATCCTTCTGTATGTACAACGCTGTGAAGAAGAAGAACAGGCTCCCAATCACTTCCACGAACATCGTGACGAACAGCGCGTATTGCAGGCTGCGAAACTCGATGAGCGAGTCTTCAGCTTCTTGGGGGACTTTCACCTGGGCGTTTAAGCTCTGCTCTGTGCGAAGAGCCGTTTTCAATCCCTCTGATATCTGAAATCGATCGAGTGCGCAGAACATTATTAATTTGGAAGTTTGTATATTTGTGTGCTTGCTGTCGCCTAAAAACTTTAATCCAGATAAATGTGACGATTTGCACGAGAAAAAGAAATTGAAAAAGGTGTTTTTTCAAAAAAACAGAATTTAAATTCCGGGCGAAGCCGAGTTTAGGTAGAGCTGGTTGTACGATAACAGAGAAACTTGAGAAATATGATTCTTTAACCGCAGAAACGGGGGAATGAAAGTGTGATTTATGATTCAAGTATCAAGCGAATGGATATTTACCAAACCAATGAGATAAGGACTTCCCGCGTCTCCGAAAGTGTGTGCGATAAGTATCTGGAAAGCTGCGGCAGTAGACCTCCTTGTAGGTATCACTACGTACTGCGGATTCAGAGATAAGAGAATTTTAGAAATGCGCTTCGATTAAACTTGCAAATTTAAAGAGAGAGACGGAAATTTTTTAATTACGTACCAACAGTATATCTGCCACAATAGACCAGTTTAAATTCAACGATAACTGTCCGAAGAATATTAACGTGTAACACAACACAGAATTTGTATTGACCGTGATGCACGCGAAGAACAATAACGGCACGCTAATCAAAAGTCCTACGGCGCATATCAGTGGATCAGCCTGCGGCCACCGTACTCTCAATCTTTGGGCCATGAACGAACCTAACGGCACACCTATTAGCCCCGATGTCATTCCGATTAATCCGAATTTGTACGCGATGCTGAAACATTTCAAACGCTGGTAAGAGCAAAGGATTTTGCAGGCGCGAAAATAAACGAAGATCAAACGAGGAAAGCATACTCTTCTTGATTCACTTTGCTCCCGTTGGGATGTAACGAGAAGCCTAGTTTCAAGAATGTTGGAGCCCACCAAGCCAGCGCGCCAGTAACGAACGCCACGCACGTGAATCCAACGGTAGAAAGCATAAAGCTTGGGCTAGAACGTAAAGAGAAATTATGAACGGAGAAGGAAATGTAGACAGAACGGTTTATTCTTTCGAGGAAAAATCTCCGAACCCGAAAATTCTAAAACTTTATGAATTTCTAGGGGATTTCCTCCTGATTACAACGCAATTTTTGTTTTTTGCTGCCCAAATTCACTCGAAGCTGGTGAAATTAACCGCTGAAAATTCAGCTATTTTCCGATTTTTTTTTAAACTCGCGAACTGTAAGAGATAGAAAAAAATTTCAAGATAAATATTACTTCTTTCGATTAGATCATGTATTTGGTAAAAAAAATTATTTTACAGTTCATTTTCAGGAGTCAATTACACACCCTTAGAGTGAATTTGGGCAGCAAACAAAAATTCTGTTATGATTTAGAGGAAATTCCCTACATATTCATAAAGTTTCCGAATTTTTCAAATCTCCGGATTCGGGATGTTCCCTTGTTAGTTGTACAGTGTCTACTATCTTACTTCTTTATTAAGGCTTTCAAGTCGGTTGACCACGCAGTGCTCGTCAAATGAGCTCCGCCTTCCCTCTCTCCTCTAATAGGGTCTTTTACCAACGTAAGTAAAAAAATAATTGCTACCACGCCTAACATAGGGGTGACGCGTAGGCCCCATCGCCAGTTAGCAGCGGCTGCTGCTGTTTCAGCCCCTATTATGTATCCCAAGCCACTGGAAATCAAATACACCGATTGATACACAATTCATACTCGATATTTAATACGTCAGAAGCGAGTTTTACATAAATAATGGAATTGAAGCTCACCTTCCCACTGGTATCGCAAAGTAGAACAATGCGAGCATTTTAGATCTCACATCTTTAACGAATAAGTCGCTAATTATTGTCGGAGCAACTGTGGAATAACTAGCTTCACCTATTCCGACAAGAGCTCTAAATAAGAGAAACCATCCGTATGACTGAAATAATGTTATACGCAAGTACAATACACAATTACACGAACTTATCGTTATCATGCATAAGAAGATTCTCGCGAGGGAAGAAAAAAATTCATCGGTATTCCATTATCCCTTTCGCTATGATAGAGCAAATTATAGCTAAGAAAATTAGGCTGAAAAGCAACCTTTTCGTAACAACGATGAACGATTTACGGGTAACAGTCTCGGATCTATTTTTAGTCGCTCGTCCCCCAGATTAAGTCTACTGTTACCCAAAATACTGTAATTCGGAAAGCGATAGTTCCTCGAGAGTAGCGAAAGGGCGAAGGGAAACAATGAGACACTGGAATTAAGGTAGGCTCTCGCTACTCCTCGCCTCGGCGCAACTTCTTTTCGCACTCAAATCTAGGCTCCCTTCGCTCAGGTTTTCTGTACCCAAAGTTACCTGAGCTTGCCTCGGTTCGTGTGTTTACTCAGTTGCTCGGAGAGCCTCTTACTTCCTCTTTTAGCGGTCACCGAAAGCGGTGGCACTGCGTCCACTCACACTACGCTTCGCTTCGCCTAGCCTCGCCTCTCTTCCTCGAAATATTCTCGACGAGTCCATGGCTTAGAGTCGGAGTGCGAGTGAAATTGTCAAAATACATAAGAAAAGCGTAGGGAGAATAAAACGAGCCGAGGCGAATCGAGACGAGAGCCTACCTTTAAACTGCGTACTTAAGAGTTACCTTCATATAGGAGCCAACGAACGTAGTCAAACCCCATAAGAACACACCACTAGTCATTATAAGCGTCCTGTTATAACGATCCCCCAGATACCCGAACAATGGTGCGAACACCATGTAAGTTAAAATAAATGCAGTCTGCAGCAGCCCGGACTCGTCGTACCTAATTCCGAACTCATCTTTTATGTCCGTCAAGATTCCTGAAACAATCACAACGCAGCTCTCGTGAGTTCCTTTTACCCTCGACAGAAAACACCAGGGCGCGATGGAAGTTGCCAGTGCAACATCCGCGCGGAATTTACTAACCAGCGATCGTGAAACGGTCCATGTAATTAATAAGATTAACGAAACATAGCACCCCGACTGTGGTCCAGTCGCTCCTGCTCATCGACCTAAGATCCGTCGGCATTGTTCCTTTTATTCGTCTTTCTCTGGATGTGTTCTGAGCATTCTCCGCGTTCACCATGTGATAATCATACGTCGATATATTTGGAGTAATGCCCTCACCAGCCATAACACGGGGGGAACTCGTATCGGTGCCAAATGCTGTTTACATCGCCGTGAGTTTGTCCGTGGTCGTAAAAATGAACAGCTTAACCTTCCTGCGTCATGGTTTAACCTTAAAAGGGCACGGGTTTACGATGCAGCCTATTTTAACGCGCTGCGCCAACATCACTGACGCCCCGCCGAACACATCGAGGAAATTCACCGACCTACGCGACCGCCACGATTTGCAAAGTACGCTATTAACTTATGTCCTACAACGCGATATCGGTGGCGTGACACCTCGCAACGTCACGCACGTATATAGGCGAACATGGTCAACATAGTCGCGCTTGACCGGCTTGACCACCCCCCCCTCCACGAACGGATCAAATAGAAAGAGAGCGTCGGGGATCGCCGCACCGTCTGGCGGTGACGCCTCTGAATAAAACTGCCTCCAACTGCCTCGTTGATAACGCAGATAACTGTAAATGAGCGAGATAACGTTCGATAGGAAATGGCAAACATCGCCTCCCTCGGAATTCGTCGAGGTGGGGGACACGTTTGCTTATCTTCCTACTTAATTAGAGAGAAATAATCTACTGCTGATTGGTATTAAAGGTGCCTCGGAAATCTCCTGGTGCATTGCCCCCTCAAATCTGATTCTTATGTAACGAACCGACGTCACTTGCGGGGATTTGCACTTGGAAACGGATTTGCATTAAAATCACCGATTCGGGCATTTTGGAACGCGCGATCGTAATCGATCCATTTCGGGGAATCGCTCCTCGACGATTAAAACACATGAATGCGCATCGGCGCCGAATAATTCGGTTTCGCCACTTTGAAATATCCTTGGTCGGGCTGGAATTATTATGCTAACGAAAACTTTGAAGATAACATAATTTCGTAGTAATAAGAGAATACCCACACAGCACACGACGTCCCGAGGACGTCTGTTTTAGGTCCCTTCTAGGTCTGTAGGTCTGAATGTCCCGGTTTGTAACAAGACGTCCGTGGGACGTCTATAGACGGCTTTGGGACGTCTACAGACGGACTCGGGACGCTTTTGGGACGTCGTGTAACTACAGTGGCGCCATCTATACAAAGTCCTGAGGACGTCTTGGGGATGCGTTTGGGACGCGTTTGGGACTTGTTAAATACGTCTTTGGGACGGCCTTGGGACGGCCTTGGGACGGTTTTAAGACGTCGTGTGATAATTCCTCAAGCTCCACTAGAGGGCGACGCGGCTCGAGAGTTTCTCACCGGTGATCATAGACCCAGTTAGTATATATACAATGGGTCCCGCCAATTAATTCTTTCTGAGTCCACTGGCGGACCCGGGACGAAACGCTATTCCTTCTTTCCTTTTCTAAGGTGGTGACCCACTGCATAGACGGTTCAGTCAGATCGCCTACAGTGGTAGTCAAATTTTAAATAACTAAATATAGTAAAGAGAAATAAATTTTGATTTCATTTTGACAACCCTTTGTTTCATCAAATTTATATTATAATTAATCGGTATCGATAACTATCTTAAATACGCCCTACTTGCGGTTTTTAAGACGTCCCAAAGACGTCGTTTAAACGCTTGTTCAGTCCGAATCCAGGCGCTTTAAAAGACGTACCCGGGACGACTTTTTTTGTAACATTCGTCCTTCAGAGGACGTATATAAGCCGTTCGTGGGAAATTCAGGACGTCCCTGGGACGACCGGTACGACTGGGGCGGACGTCCCTGGGACGCCTTTAGGACGGCTGTGTGCTGTGTGGGTACCTATATTGCATATTTGAAAGCGGGAATTGATATTCCAAGAATCGCCAACTTGTAATTTGTGTAACGCGAGAATACGAAACCATTTCCGCTCTGTATTGCAAATTGAAAAATTCAAACTCGTAGCACCATAACGGCACGAAATTTGCCCGATTTGAATTCTGCTCCGTTTTAATTTACTGTATTTAGCAATCACGAAGTGTTAGAGAATCAACGAAAGAAGAGGAAGAGCCCTCCTTCCTTCCACTTAATATTTAATTCGTTAATTAAACGAGGCATTCGAGGGAATACACGTATTCGCGGAAATCGCGGCGAACGGCAAGAAGGTGATGCCTTTTCGAACGAACCCGCCCGCTATACGTTAAAATTTTTATTTTTAGAAGACTGTGAAACTGACAAAAGCGCGGCGCCATATTGCGTGCTTGTGTTTGGTTACTGTTCTGGCGCGTGGTCGAGAATTGTTATATTTAATTAATTACCATGTCCGATAACCAGGTAGGTTCCCCCATTTTAATCAGCGTCTCGTTAACGACAACGCCCCGCTATATAAATACGCCGTAACATCCGAGCGTGCGATCGTACGTTGAGTCTAATCGGTCTAACCTTGCGTACTAGGAGCAAAAACCCGAAGCCGGCCCAGGCGACGCGAATTCCGAATACATCAAGCTGAAAGTCGTTGGAAATGTAAGAGCACGCCGTTCGGCCGACCGCATCTCCGCTATCCTCCGGCGATAATCGAGGACCGGCTTCATCGTTTCACTTTCTTTTCTTCTTTTTAGGACAGCAATGAAATTCACTTTAGGGTAAAGATGACCACTCAAATGGGCAAACTCAAGAAATCCTACAGCGACCGTGTGGTTAGTCACCTGCCTATTTTCTTTTCTCAGAACAAACGCTCGTAGAATTAACGCGAAACAGTAGCGATAGATTTTTCATAACAGACACAACGTTCCAAGCGATCTTTGAATCTCCAAAGATTCGTAGAAAGTAGCTTCAATTCTCCTAGAATGTACGATCAGTGATCGAGAGACTCTAACTGCTTGTATTCCGTTACGCGCGCGAGCGGTGTAACGAGTGAAAGCAATTGGAGTAGAAGCATGTGCAATTCTTTATCGTATATGTAAATTTCTGGAGCTTGAAATGTTAAACACGCGCAGTGCGTCCGCAGGGGAATTATAAATTACGAAATTTTATCCAGGGTGTTCCTATGACGTCGCTCAGGTTTCTCTTCGACGGTAAAAGAATTAATGATGATGAAACACCAAAGCAGGTAATTTAAATTCACTTATCTCCAAGTACAGTAGCCGGAAAGAAGGCTTGTTAGCGATAACAGGCTAATTCTAATAACTATTTAATAGCCGCGGAGCGTCGCGAGACGGAAGCTGCGCTTTAACAAAGATCGTGATACGTGAATTGTTTCTTTCAGCTGGAAATGGAAAACGACGATGTTATCGAGGTGTACCAAGAACAAACGGGTGGTCACTACTGAAGAAATTAAATCTATCATTCAGTTTCAATACCTTTTAAAGTGAAAGTGACTATCGTAAAGAAATGGACAAGTTTATCAGTATGTATATGTATGTTAAAAAAGAAACATTATGTAATTTGGGTTTTTTTACGTAACATTTCGATGTACTGTTCTACATTCCTGTAACGAGGCAAGTTTAAGGACCATCGACAGTCAGTTTCATACGATGTTATACATTCACCCACGCCAAAAGGAAAACGAAAAAAAAAAAAGAAAGAAAACAAGAATTATGCCTTAATGTCGCGCGTTTGTGTCCATTAGTAACATCCTTCAATGTATCCGCATTTCACGGTCTTCTGAATTCTTAGATTTAGATCGCGAGAGTTATTCGGGGGCAAAGTTTTAATTTTGTTGCCGGAGCAAGGTGACTATTATATAATACGAATATGATTTAACAAAATTGTTGCGTTTAAGGTACATCTGTAATAAAAGAAGTAATTGTAATAATTTCCCTCTGCCTTTTCAATGTAATTCGTAACAGCAGCGAGAGCGCTCTTTTTTAACTTCGACAGAAACGATTCGTTTCCTTTTCTCTTTTCACGATCATGGAGTAGTTGATTCGATGTAAGTAATGCGGATGCTTTATCTTGCACAGAGATGGGCGAAAAATTATTTGAAATACAAATTTGCGTACGAAATTTTTATTTCGAATCATTTTTCGCCCATCTCTGATCTCGCACCTTTAAAGCTGGATCGCCTTTACCAATGGGCTAAATGGGCTATTCCAGGGGCGCTTGTGATCCAAGGGCGCTTAAGAATCAAATATGTTGAAATGCTTTTTTAACTTCAATTTTCGAGACGAATGTTTCGTTCGCGGGAATTGTTTTTGTGGAAAACCGGGGTTTCGATGTACTGCCTTGCATAGATTGCGAAGAAATTGCACCCTCGGGGGCTGGGGTGCCAAAATTTTTTAGCCCAGGGCGCTCAGATTTGTTAAGACTGCCCTGCTTTAAAGTTCGCGATTCGAGTAACACCGAGATTAGAAATTCAGACTCGGGACGCGCAGATTATTGCTGCTGAAAACTGCTTGAAATCTTCGTTTAGAAACATTTCTACGTGGGCATCCCCATTACAGAATAGGCACTTTCTCGATGATTCGATGGAACAAAAATTTCTACAAATTGTAATAAAACTTATTCTTGTACAGATAAGTAATATAGTTTTTGTTTTTATTACTATCGCGTTGATAACTGATCGGCATTCTTCTCTTAATATTGTATGTTCGAACGGCTCGCTTTTCTCAAGCAATCTTTTCTTCTTTTATTTGAAGCGATGAAAACGATTTAAATAATAGACATGTTTATAGTTAGAGGAAATAAGTAAGATATAGTAATAACATTACTTTTAGTAGTATTCTCTTTTACGAAATCTAGAATATATTTAATGATAAGAACGCTCCTATATAACTAGGTTCTCGTTTTTCGTAATAAAGGCATAAAATGGATTTTGATATAAACAACCGTTGTAATAATGATTAGGTTTACGTTTACTGAGCTTCAACCATTTCACAATCATGTTTACATCTGTCGGTAGCATAAAATACCTGTAATAATTAATCGGAAAAATAAAAATAATTCTTCGTCTCTCTCCATTTACTTTACATACAGCTTAAGAGAACAGCTCGAAGAAATAACATTGGCGGATCACAAGGGAAGGTTTTGAATTTAATAGAACTGTTTATTTATACATAGAACAGAGTCGATAATTACTATTATTATTAGTCACTGTTTTTTTTTTTTGTTTTTCTCTTCTTCCTTTTAGCACTCTAACGTGATATTCGTAAGACCTTAACACAAGTTGATATTCCTAAAAGTAGTTTGACTATATACAGATTATCTTGCGTTAACTAGTAATCCTAGTATGTGGCGTTCTATAATTATTACATATTTACAAGTGATCCTACGTCTAGAGAGTCTGGAAGAAGCAATTTCCTGCCTCGAATAATCGCGGTATCACAAAAAAAGATCGGAACCCTCGAAGGAAGCCTTGCGACCTACGAGCAAACGTCTCGTTGCGTATGAAATTATACATGAGTGAAGTTTTCGGGTCTACGCTTTTAATTACAACAAGTGTACGCGCAAATTGCTTCTTCCGAAGGGACAACAACTTATTCGCCACAGCTTAATCTCGTAACATTTATGCACCGGTGCGAAGAAATCAGCAAGTAGATAAATAGTTCGTTCGACAAAATGAATTTATATAGTTTAATTATACACAGCCCATATAACATATGCATGCAGCAAAAATAATGCATCGAATATTGCCACCGGATCCGTGACAGTTAATCCTAGTTTCCCACCGACTGCTGCACAGTTCGCTTGCTCGATCGAATCGGAACGAAAGTCGTATCTTCCGCAGCATTTGCGTCACGTTAATAATAAACAATCTCACTGGTTGCAATACTGTCCGCGCTGATCGCATTACTCTTCGTAACGAGGGGGTGTTGATTCGAATAGCCTGAGCAGAATTCGCACGTCATTCTCCCTAAAACTAAGAACATTCGGCTGCACAGAATCGCATCTGGTTAGAGTAATAATAATCCTGCCAATTTTAACGTGTACGCCGAATAATAGCATCCCCTTCACCTTGTAATTAAAGATTCAACCGCAATCAGATCTCGCAGCTCGCTTCTGCCCCGACGACAAGTCTCGCGAACAGAAAAAATCGAGCCCCGCGGTTCGTTATTTGAACTTATTCAGAAGCAGTCCTTGCAATGAAGACGTCAGTCTTTGATTCTGTCATGTTCGCAAATCTTAGCACAACGCGCTCGGCACCTCGCGAATTTTCCAAATGATGAGCAACGACGGCAAGCCAGAAACTTCTATTTCCGAATGATCGAAAATACAGAAAGAAGGTTTTAAAATAGACTTTAATTATCGATAGAACAGTTACAGTAATAAATTATAAGACGTAACGGAGTCCCTTTTTGTATATTTTCATCACATTAAAAAAAAAAAGAGAGAGAAAAAAGAAGAAAAAGACACACGAGTTCAATACTCCTTAACAAACAATCGAAAAATTATTTCGTTAATAATCATGCTAATCATAATAAAACGAAAGCGTTCGCTTTCAACAATTTATCCGTCTCATAGCGCAACCGAAATCCCGACCAAGAAATTCAATCGTTTTTCCGTCTCCGAAGTACAAATGCTACAAACTAGATAAGTACTTTTCTTTTTTTTTTTTTTTTTTTTTATTTAGAACGTAATTTATGTATATATATTTATATATATATGTATATGTTCTTAAATAAAATGTACAAGGTATAATTCAAAACATACATTTTCTTCTCAGATATAGTCTGTCGGGTGTTAAACGACTATAAGCGACATTAGTTCAGCTCTCACCTCATTATCGTTTCCATTTTTTTCCGCATTTTCTTCGTTTCTTTTTTTTTTCGTAATATGCTTTCATTCGAATATCGTGCCTACTTACTTGCATCGTAATAAATATATAATATCCGTAAAGTACTCGAGCGATCTGTGTTAATTTCTTAAAGCGCTGTTACTTCTTGGCGAGGCATTTAACGGGGAAATAAACGTGCTGTAAGTCTTCGACTCGTTTCAGAGATAATCGGTTTTCGTGACGCCGTAGAAGTAGGTCACAGCGCGTCGCGGTGCCCTACCCACATCTTCTTCGTGTGGTCGAACCTGTGCGCCAGCCATTGCTGTTCCAACAATTGGTATCTGTCTTGGCTTAGGTACAAAGGTTTGCCGCGTCTATAATGGGACATTAACAAAACAGAGCAGTCTGTTAATATCTATCGACGAGAAAGTAATCTGTTCAATTAAAAATTCGTCGAGAGAATTGTTTCAGAGACGTGGAATTACGTACTTTAGATTCCCATCTTCCTCCTCAAAGTCGTCGAGGTACAACGACCCCCACAAACAGGCCCGTCGACCGCGAATCACGATAATATAAGTGGACGTAACTACCAGATATATGCCGGTCCCACCTCCGCAGTCGATCGAGTGCTACGAGAAAGCGTTGCATATAAATGGGAATTAAATAAAATTCGATAGAACGGGCGTAACGTGACATTTACCTGGACAGCTTCGCAGACGTTCATCTGCTTGCAGCAGTTCTGTTTCAGGCAGACAATGGTACCGCATAACAGGCAGATGCTAGTCTCTTGCGGGACTGAGTGACACTGGTGACACTGGCGCTCGTGGTAATACTAAAGAGGAAAATACAGAGACGGTATCAGAGCCTAATAAAATTCGAGCCGAGGTGAGAAGCATTTAACTAGAAGTATAACGCGCTCGGTACCGTGAATATCTTCTCGTACTCCCTCGGAAGACGGAGCAGCTTCGGTACGTGCCACGATATGTGTTGTTCTATTAGTAAATTCCTCGCCGCGTCGCTGTGATTCACGAAAAATAGAAACTGATAGCACCACAGGCGGGGCACCGAGGTGCTCGCTTCGCTGTCGTGCCAGTTCAGAGCGACCGTCGAGTTGAAGATGTTCCAGTCCATGCGCTCCGAAACAAGCTCCAGGTAATACACTAATCTAACGAACTCGATGTGCGGTATCCTGATGAAGGGCAGAGGTTGCTCGTACAAATGGTAACGGAGCAACGCGGCCACTCGCAGGAATGGTAAGCACATGGATTGTATCTGAAACGGGATGACGCATTAAAGGCTGTCCGGACAAGCGATAGATCGTTTATACCAACCTGCTGCTCGATGTGGTGCATTTTAACTCTCGCGTGCGGGGTGGATGATGAAGTGGATGGTTTAAAGGTATCGTCTGAACGATATAACGGAGTATCATTGAAGAGTTTGATAATTTTATAGAGTATAGATTCCGAGGACGTGGGGCTGCGTTCGTAGCATTCTCTCCTTAAAATCGTCTCCCTCTGTGCTTTGGTGAGGCCGCAACTTATTTGTAATATCACTTGATAGTACAACAAGTTGTAGATTACCTTTACTACGCTAGAGAAATAGGCTGAAAATAACGGAGCGTTTAGTACGGCGTGCATCGCCAAGGCGACCGTTTACGGATATCTTTCCGCTTACTTTGATCCAGATGCAAGGGCAGCAACAATATTAATTGTATCAGCAGTGCGGTTGGATCTCTGAGAAGCAAAGGTACTTCCTTTCCGTGTGGTATTATGGCGAGTCGAGGGGCAGACTCGGCGGGTATTCCGGACAATTGCTGCAAGGTGTGCTGCACCGGCCAGGTAGTCAACACTCTTGCATGCACCGCCAGCACGTGTAAAAGTGCAACTGAAAGTAAGAGAGCAGTGTGAAACTCAATTTTCTCGATTGCGAATTAAACGATCCCTGGGAACGGAACAGACACGGTATTTACCGATGCAATCGCGTTTTGGCGTTAAAGGTGTCGTGGTGGGTTGCGTGACGCACAGTGACCCACCGCGTTGGACGAGCTCGACTTCGAAATTGGTTCGAGCCACGGAAGTTACGAAGAGAAACAAGCTTTGGTGACTAGGGGAGAAGTTCTTCTGTTTATATTTCAAGTATGTGCAACTGGTCATATCCTCCATGGCCTTTCCCATTGCCACAGCCAAATTCGTGGAGATCTAAACAACGGCACATATTAAATCCCGGGAATAATGTCGAGCCTGTAATTGGCGTTTGGAAAGGGGATCTTACAGGATTCTGCGGTATCTCCCTCAAAAAGTTATGCAGCTCGGAAAGTATTGTAGCGGATGACGCACGGCGGGACCGCACCACTGCCGCGCATTCTCCCAGTTGCGGGGAGAGCGGGAGCACGGAGTTAGCCAACTGCCGACAAAGGGGGCACAGGTATTCACCGCTGTCTGTAGCGAAACTTTGCTGTCTTTGTTGGTTACGAAGAGACTGCAAGTACGACTTCAAGCAGTCTAGATGCAGATGGTGTCCACACGTTTGGACGTGAACCCCGCCTTCCCAGCCCAAATTAACAGCCAGCAGCCACGAATGCTATAGTGATCGAATAAAAGGTTACAGAAGCCTGCGTGTTATCATCGCCAGGGGATATTACGATTTCAGATTCAACAGCTTACAGTATCGAAATGACGATTCAGCTCGTCCGTTCTGCGATCGAAGTAGGCGCCGCGCGTGTCACCTTTTAATATAGGAGGATCCTCGTCGGACGTGGGTAGAACCAGTCTCTCTGACTGCTGTCGCTCGTGGCCAATAACACTTGTTGCCTGGATAGAAGGAGAATAATAGTAAAGTATTGTATTTCTATTATACTAATAATCAAGCTCCCATTGAAATACGTTCGTCCATTACCTGAACTAATACAACGAGACCCATTGGCACATCTTCGCTGCTAGGAGTAGTCTGATTGCAAATCACGCAATCGTATTCCTTTTTGCTAGTCAGCTTGGTGGTATTGTCGTCCTGATCCCAATCCATACCAGACACCCCTGCCTCGTCTGAAAAGCCGAAGAGCACGTTTACAGTTCTCTCAATTCAGAAACCCTCTCTCAATGATAGTTCAAGTCCCAACAGCTGTTTCACCTGTTTTCATCGCTTTCTCCATAAATTGCTTCTGCTTGTTGGCGAACTCCGCCATAAGCTTCTGCTGCCTCTCCTTCGCCTTCCTTCGTCTCTCCTCCTTCTCTTGGTGCTCCCTCTCCCGCTGCTTGTCCTCGCACTCCTGCATCCGCGGCCACAGTTTGTTTCTAGTCTCAACGATGGCTTCCTTGCACGTCGGGTCCAGGTTGGCGATTTTGTTGAGCAGTTGCGCGATGAAGAACGGACCGTCGCCGATCCGCGACTCTTCCGGCTGCGCAGCTGAACTACTGCCGGCCTCGTTGTCCGATATCGCGCTCTGTTTCGGGTTGTAACTGTCCGGGACGCCGGACAGCTGCGAGTGCAGCTTCAAGAGTAACGAGATTATGCTCTCCTCTACTTTCACTGTCTGCGGCTGCAACGGCCCACCCTGGAACAGGGAATAGATCGACGAGCTTAACCTTGCGATACGCTCGAGAGCTGCGATGTAAATGAAAGAGAGCTGGTACCTGAGGATCTCTCCTCTTGAAGAGTTTGTGGGAAGTGGACGTGGACGGGACAATCTCGATCGTTGTTACCCCGGAAGTGCTCAGTCTGGAATACGCTGGCTGGGCAGCGACTATTTCGTTGCCAGCCATAACGGCGGGGCGTTCGGGGGCGGGTGGTAGTGCAGGTTGACCACCAACCATATCTATGGACAATGAAAATTATGAAAATTAAATGCAAAGTATTAGTGTAATATATTTCTCGCGTGTTATTAATAGTCACTCCTTTCTTTCGAAAAAAGAGGACAGATGTTAATATTTATTCTGACTGGTATCTCTCGGAAGCGCTGTTAGTTTATGCGACGTACTATAAATTTTAGGTGGAAAAGACTGACGAGGGAAGTTCCCGAATCCGGAAATTCAAAAATTCTGAAACTTTGTGAATATGTAGGATATTTCCTCCTTATTACAAAGCAATTTTTGTTTGCTGCTCAAATTCATTCAAAGGGGGTGTAATTGGCCCCCGAAAATCCGGTTATTTTCCGATTTTGTGTTACAACTTGCGAACAGTAAAATAATTTTTGTACCAAATGATGGATCTAATTAAAAGAAGTAACATTTGTCTTGAAACTTTTTTCTATCTCGCAAGTTATAACACAAAATCGGAATATCGCCGAATTTTCAGGAGTTAATTTCAACTCCTTCGAGTGAACTTGGGGAGCAAACAAAAATTCCGTTATAATCAGACGGAGATCCCCTACATATTCACAAAGTATCAGAATTTTTCGAATTTCTGGGTTCGGGATCTTCCCTTGTGAGAGTAACGTACTGTTTAACGAAGGAGGTGGTTCGAGGGCAAGGGCCATGGATTCTTCGGTGGATGCTGGCAGTGCTCGTTGCAGAGGTATTAAATCATCTGCACTGTTGCCATCCGATATAGCAACAATTCCTTCTTCTGGTGCGATAGTCATATGAAATTGGGCTATAAAAAGAGAAATAAAACAAAGTCAATAAAATTTTAAAATGTTAAATTCTGATCGACGCCGAAACGACCATCTTACAACAAAAGTATCTTGGCTGTATCTTAATTCGTGCATAAAGTATAACGTACGCTATAGCGTACTGCGAAGCAAGCCAAGATATTTGCGAGGACTTGCACAAGATGCAAGTGGACTGTTCTGAATACTTTTATCAATGTACAAAGCTTTAGCCTTGCTCGAAAGAGCGTGCAAGAAAGATTCGATAATTTACTATACGAAGATATAAATCTCACCGTCTGCTCCGGGTAAAGCGGGTAGAGAAGGTAAGGATGGAAGAGTCAAAATGTCGGGCATCTCGTCCGAACTTTCCCACTCGAATTCACCTACAGTAGAAACAGCTGAATTTAAAATATGTACACCGAAATACAGAGGCAATCGAAGATAAGGGTAGTCTCATCGATTATTTTACTTACTGTCCGAGGTATTCGGCTCTGACTCTTCGACTAGAATAACCCGAGGTATCACCGTCCTCAAATTTTCAGACAAATTATCACTTTTATACCAACTAGACAGATCCATGTCTTTTATCACTCGAAACGATCCATCTACATTGTACTGACACAAAGGATTCGCCTGGTAAAAAGAGGCGAACGGAGATACAATATTAATCGGTAATCACAGGCAGAAATTATTAGTCACTTACAGATTTGTCAGGTATTTCCGCAGTAACCACTGCCATCTCTAATAGGTAAATGGTCAGTGCCATTCCATACTCCGATACGTTGTGTCCATACACAGCCTTGTAGAGAATTATGAAAATCATGGCGTGAAAGACTCTGGTGCGTAATACAATCCGTGGGTCATCGTAATCGGGTGAAACGGGAGCAGGGTGTCTGAACGGTGGCCACGGTGTTGCGCTGTTTTTCAGTTTACCCGACTGTTTCACGCTGAAACGGACATCAGATATTTTCAGCAACAAACAGTGGACGGCAGAGTGAATGTTTATGTATCGTGGTGAAATTAAGCGAGAGGCTCTTACAGATTGGGTATTTAGAGTAGGGCTGGGATTATTTGTCGAATTTTTCGGTATTCGAATATTCGAATACTTCAGTTGCTCAATTATTTGGCGAATATAATTCGAATATTTATGTATTCGAATACTATTCGAATATCCAAGTATTCGAATACTATTCGAATACTATTCGAATATCCAAGTATTCGAATACTGATGTATTGTGTGAATTATGAATCCAAGTTCTTTAGGATCATTTTTGTACAAGCTTTTATGTATTTAGTTTCAGTTGTAAGGTCGTCAGTTTGTCAGGGTGAAATCTTGTAAGCTAATAACTTGATTTATAATTCACACCATACTAGTCGAATACTGAAATATTCGAATAATAACACTCGAATACTGAAATATTCGAATAATAACACTCGAATACTCAAATATTCGAATAATAACACTCGAATACTCAAATATTCGAATAATAACACTCGAATACTCAAATATTCGAATAATAACACTCGAATACTCAAATATTCGAATAATAACACTCGAATACTCAAATATTCGAATAATAACACTCGAATACTCAAATATTCGAATAATAACACTCGAATACTCAAATATTCGAATAATAACACTCGAATACTCAAATATTCGAATAATAACACTCGAATACTCAAATATTCGAATAATAACACTCGAATATTGAAATATTCGAATAATAACACTCGAATACTCAAATATTCGAATAATAACACTCGAATACTCAAATATTCGAATAATAACACTCGAATACTCAAGTATTCGAATAATAACACTCGAATACTCAAATATTCGAAGTTTATTCGTAGCATCATTCGAATACTTATAAAATATTCGAATATTAAATTATTCGAATAGTCCCAGTCCTAATTCAGACAGAATCTGTAACTTACTATTCAGTGAAACGATCCATCGATATCTGAAAGTCTCTCCTGGGCACCCCTCTCAATGAAACGTGTAGGGGATCAAATAATTCATCCCAAACATGTGGCTTAGGGCCATACATTCCTTGCTGCATGTTTCCGCTAGCTTCAAGATTCGGGGCTCTATAATGTGCTATCTGTAAATGGTATTGCGTAGTTATATAATAGCACAAATCAAACGAATCGAAGGGTACGAATGATAAAACGTACATCTGCTAATACAGATTCGAAGTCTCTGTTTTGGGTGGTGCCACAGCGTTCTGGCATCAGCTCCATTAACTGGCTATGAGTCTTATCTCCCATACATAATAAAGTAACCATTTCCAAGCATGACATCTTGGCGTCGGATAAACCTTAACAGATAGATTAGAATCCATTGAATATTTAAGCTTTCCACATTGTCTTAACAGCGAGAGAATAATACAAGGACTTACCTAGATTCGTACGAACATTAACCAATGTGGCTAGAAATGTTAAGCAGCTTTCTAACATGGGAGTATCATGCTCTCCTTCTACGTATTTATACTGAGGCGTGCGATACAAACAAAGACTCATCCATTCCTTTATGTGGAACCTAACGAAACAAATAATCATCACTTACTTTCCGCTCTAAGCATAGAAATATTAGGAATGTAAATTTTGTAGCGTATGAAACAGTTACTTTTCGATGACAGTTTTCAGAAAGACGCCTGGCGGCAGCTTGCTGGCGCACACTTGCAGAAGATACAGGTCTGCGTCCACCATGGAGTTGCAGAAATTGCACTGTATGTACGTCATTGCTTGGCCCTTAATCTGAAGTCCATTGCGCACCCACAGTCCGTTTGAAATTTCGTAGAAGGCAACCTGAATGATATAATTCACTGTATCGGTCAAATTTTCCAAAATATTCCAAATTAAAGTGAAAGAAAATGTGGATTGAAGTCGATGATAGTGCTGAGATGGGGACAGAAGAATTTTTGGATTTAATAGAAAGTAGGTGTTTCGAAGGAAACTAATTAGCAGGGATAAGTATAATACAGCTGGAATAAAAATTGCTTTTGTAAAAATTATCCAATTGTGTCAGGTGATCTATATAATATCTGCGAAGAGATTGGCTTACAACTAGCGGTGGGTTCGAACTTGATTTTTAAATTCTCGCAATTCGAATCCGAAATTTTGTAAGGCTTCGAATTCTCGAAACTCGAAATTTTGTGAGGCTTCGAATTTTTGAAATTAGAAATTCAAAATTTTACAAGGCTTCGAATTCTCAAAACTCGAAATTCGAAATTTTGTAAGGCTTCGAATTCTCCAAATTTGGAATCTCAAATTTTATAAGACTTCGAATTCTCAAAACTCGAAATTTTGTAAGGCTTCAAATTTTCAAAACTCAAAATTTTGTAAGGCTTCGAATTCTCGAAATTAAGAATCCGAAATTTTATAAGGCTTCGAATTCTCAAAATCTGAAATACAAAACATTCTTGGGTTTCGAGGTTTCGACGCCTTGAGAAATCCATCCCTACTTATAACGTATGCATGATAAGTAATGTAACGGAACTTCCGAAGCCTAAACAGTTTCTTGATGACGAGACTTTAATATCAGCTGCTATGACTATCTCATTACAGTCCCTCACTGCCTCCAATTTGAATCATTCTTTTGATTCATAATTATTCCACCATACATACAACACATCAAAACGATAGAAAATTCTCAATAGGTAACTCTTATTTAAAAAAATTGAAACATTGTGACCAAGGTCGAGAAAAATACATCGCCATCTGTGAATCATTAATTTTCGATAATGTAATCACGGGAAGAATGAGATGAATCATAATATTCTGTTGGGTGCCCATGTGCATAGCAACGGGTATCGTGTACGAAACATCTGAACCTAAAATATAGCGGGAACGCTTCTGAGCGCTTCCCATTGTGTGGCTATGTGTGGCTGATTCGTAGATATCATGGTATTGCCCCCACTAAACCGACCAATCCCTTCACTGGAAGGCATTACAAAACGCTGTGTTGTCAGTTCGGTACGACTCGACGGCCGTCAATGGACGAGGAGGGAGATACTCTCAGTCCCGGAGGTGCCTAACCGAGACTCTCGCGCGTGATTAATTCCTCAAGCATTCCCTTAAAATGTCTCTTACTTTTACCATGACTGGTTCGTAGCTCTCGCGGCATTGACAAAGGAACTCTCGCCGATCTGCCGGTAAAGGCGAACAGAAGTCGAACGGGATTTGTATCAGTGATATTACATGTGCCACAGGATCGCGAAGCTGCTTTCTATCGGAATCCTCTTATCTCGGTCATAGGTTTAAGTTCTGTCGAGTAAAATGGCGGCGACTGGTAATTCGAAAATAGTTTACGTCTGCCTGGTGCTAAGCTTCGGAGGGTTCGCGAACAGTTTCGACGGTCTCAGCATTATGGACATAAAGGACGTATTACGATTCGGCATTGACACGATGAGGGACGTCCTCGAGTCGTGGGAGATGATACGTCCGAAATCTCCCGGGGACGAGGAGAACAGCTTGCCATTTGTTTACAGAATGGAGAAAGAGCTGAGGAATAGTATATCAAGAGTGTCAGACAAGATCGAGATCTATCAGAATAGAATGGAACTACGGGTGGACGCGGTAGTGGCCAGGCTTCTAACCGATCTGCCCTTGCAAGAGAAATTGGATCAGAATCTACGTCTGCTAGACCAATACATCGGTCAAATCAACGATCTGTATCATAACTTCGTAACGTACGTTACGGCGACCGCGAAATACGAGAGATACACGCTGGAAGATTTCGCCAGGACGTGTGTCTCTTCCAGATCGGGCGCCCTTCCCGATCTCTTGAAACGCATTCATCGATTGCTCGTTCCACATTCCGACGCAGACTTCCAGGCGAGCATTCTCGTATTACTGGCGAATAAGATGCAAGTAAGTATCGAGAAACCTTTAGATTTTAAAGCATCTCCCTCCTCGATCACAAAATAAATTTCATTTCCTAATACCTGAGCCCCTAGTACGTTATTTAAGCGTAGAATAAATAAAGCTACGGTTCTTTGAGGTTCGTGAAATTACGAATCTCGATCGATCATTGATAGATATACATTTCGAAGTGCTATACGTAATCTCGGTATGCGTAACTAGAACCCCATCTCGTTACTATTAAGCACAGAGTGGTATTAGGTGTGCAGGGATATTGTGACGATCAAGTGACATCCGACTGTTCAATTTACCACTCGTTGGAAACGTGTAGATAGAACGTGCCAGTGGTGCCAAATTGACTATAGTAAATTTTAGTAACACATCGTGGTACTGTATCGATCGCAAAGTAAAATAGTACATAATAATTTCTGCTAATCTAACGAGAATGGTAGATGGTACAAAGGATAGTAGTAAATATAACAATATCGAAATACAATGGCCCCGTCCACCTTGTTTGTGCAACTTGTTCTGACGATCTCTCGTGAAGCCGCTCTTTGTGAGAACTCAACAAAAGGAACAATGGAAACGGAGAACGAGGAAACCGTATTTTGAACAAACGCGATCTGATAATCGAACTATTATAGTAGCCGTAGCTACTTTTCGTCAGAAAAACTTTATCAGATTCGAAATGCTGCATGAAAACAGTCGTTAACATCGATGTCCATTGGTAGAGAACGTTTCTCCGGGCAAAACATTTCCCATCTCTCGGCAATGTCGATTCCTTTCATTCAGAATGACAGCAGTCGGAAGCACGACTCTGTATGCAGTGCGCTTTGCATAAACGGGGCTCAACGACGACAAGCGAAGCTAGAATAAAGAGGGGCATGCGCAGAGATACATAACACCATTAAAGCCACTGAACGATTCCCGAGCCGGGGGAAAGGGGGGCGCAGGGTAAAATAACAGTGGAATGATGCAGAACTCTCAGTCGTGCCCGAGCCCACCGTGAAAAGTGTTCGTTTTGCTGCTTTCTCCCGTCGCGTGAAAAGCACGCTCGGCAATTTGCGTTTCCGAGAAACGTTCGTCGAACGAATGTTTGTGCAACGGTGCGTAACGTGAGACAGGCTCTCCACGCAGCTAGAAATCATTTCTTTGCAACCACGAGGCGACCCAGTGTAAGGGAACTGCGACCAAGTCTCTCGGGTTCCAATTTTCGTTTATCGCCTTTCGAAACGCTGCGGATCGATCTCACTGACCTTCCGTGACCTCCATACGCTTTGGAAACACTACTTTCCATTTATTTACAACGAATATCGTGGCGGGTATCGTCGCTTCGATCAGATGTTTTTAATTTTTAAAAAGCGTGTAGAGCCGCCCGAGGGTGCATAAAGTTTTATGGGGAAACGGTTCGGAGATGTTGCTTTACGATATTGTGCTCCACTAACTGTACCGTCTTAAAGTTTCTCGCGTCTTCGTGTTTTTACACCGCTCGACCGCATGCCTGTCCCCTGTTGGCCTCTGTTTGTAAATACGAACGGTTCGAATATGCGAATGTCGCGTCCCACGAAGATTGTTCGGCATTGGAAATATATTTAGAGATGATCGAATAATGGCAAAATAATTGATAGATAAGTGAAAATTCCATTCCATATGCATTAGTGTTTTTCTTATTAACGGTAATTATTTTGAACACGATGTTCGATTTAGCACCATAGTATCGTGAATTTGCGTGCTGACTTTACACGGGACGCTTAACCTTGGCCGAGAACATATCTTTTGTGTAACATCGCGGCAAAGTAAATACTGCTCTTTATCTCGCGGCTTACTTGGAACTTGTACCGCAAGGGCACAGACAAATTTCGCGTTATAGAAGAAAATATGAAAATCTTGAACTAAACGATTATTTCACGGACGACCCTTTTCACGTAAATTAAGGTTACAGTGTATGTGTAATAAGATTTCGACGCATACAAAGAAACCTTAGGCGGGTCTTCGTCTAATTCGATCGAGCTAACTTTTCTTTCCAATAACAATCCGTCCCATACAAAATTCTCTTTTTCTTTCTTCAATTCCTCGAGGAAGGAAAGTTGTTTCCCAAACATTTCTCCGCGAAAGTATGTTTACTTCGACCGGCCAGGCATTTGCAACGAAACTGAGATGAAGTGGGATGAAACAGTAACTCTGATTAAATGGATGTAAATCGCCGGAAGTGCCAATAATTACCCACGGATATGACATCACTTTAAATTGATTAAATGTGATCCCCTGGAAAAAGATTAACCGGGAACTGAAAGTCTAAGCGATAAAAATCCAACGGCGCGAGTGACACATGATCTTTCTACGATGGAAACAGGCGATAACATTTTAACATGAGCAGCGGCGTATCTAGTTTTTAACGTAATCATCACATTCGACCCTTACACGCAGCCTGCGCAGTATGTACACACACGTCCCCCTGAATATCTATACGCGCCACACGTGCATACAAGTTGCAAAACTAATGACACTCGAATGTTTTGTTCCCACAAGTTTCAAGGACCATTATTCTATTAGCGAACGTATGAATGCAAATGTCCGGACGTTAATCACTTCTACGATACTGTAAAACTTCTTTCTTTATTTCTTTCTTACTTCTTGGTAAGATTCATACGAAACATGGAACGTAATTAGTTGTAAATAAATACATCGGAGAACGAGTGGTGGAGAACTATCGATGGTACTCACTATCGAAAACTATAGATGGCTTATTTTCACTATCGATAATTATCGGTATTGAAAATCGTAGGTTAGTCAATTAAAAAATAATAAGAATCCCAAATTTAATTTGTAATATTATTACAAATTTCTAATATTATTTCTAATATTAATTTGTAATATTATTACAAATTTCTAATATTATTTCTAATATTAATTTGTAATATTATTACAAATTTCTAATATTATTTCTAATATTAATTTGTAATATTGTTACAAATTTCTAATATTATTTCTCATATTAATTTGTAATATTATTACAAATTTCGATAGTGAGAACCATCGACAACTATCGCAAGTACCATCGATAGTTCTCCACCACTAATCCGAACCCTGGCCACGAATTGGAACCCGAGAGACTGAATAATTCACAACCATTATTTGTGGAATCTTTACAACCTGTCGTATCGGCGTGTAGGTAGCGCGCCATTAAAATGGATCAACAGCAGACAGCATAGATTTCATTTATACGAAGGAACAAGGAAAGAGCATCGACAATATATCGAGTGCACAAATAGAAAATGGAGGAAATGAAAGTTCTCGTATGTTCGCTCCTCCTCTTCGCGATAATAGGAGTGAGAGGGGATTTTGGTAACGACGCCACGGAAATCGACGAAATGAGGCACAAGCTGCTGCAACGCGAAAAATTGTTGGAAAAGGAATTGTTGAACCCAAGGCTGAACGTGTTGGGACTCGACGATGAAAAGTATCTCCGACTCATAGAGAGTTTCAAGACCTTCGGTAACGAGCTGGAGGAGAAGTTCCCGAGCGGCGGCTACGACTATTTAAGCTCCTTGAGCTCGGTGTGGCTATGGGCCCGCACGGAGAACGAATTGAAAGGGATCGACGGCCTGTACAACGTTTTCAGGCAAATGCAACGGGAGGTCACCGAGGAACACGCGTACCTCGATCTCCGAAAGCTGGCTGACTTCTCGGAGATCGTTCTGCACGATCCAAACGCGTCCATTGTGGGCGCGCTGGCTCGCGTCACTGAATTTGTAGTGCGTGACAAATTGTTCGTTTCAGCTTATCAGGTACAAACAATGCAATGACGACAATTTTGAAATTATAATTCCTGAGACACGTTCCTCCGCGATTGGCTAAAATTCAGTAGCTCCATCGAACTGCAGTGGTGGAGAACTATCGATGGTACTTACGATAGTTATCGATAGTACTTACGATAGTTATCGATAGTACTTACGATAGTTATCGATAGTACTTACGATAGTTATCGATAGTACTTACGATAGTTATCGATAGTACTTACGATAGTTATCGATAGTACTTGCGATAGTTATCGATAGTACTTGCGATAGTTATCGATAGTACTTGCGATAGTTATCGATAGTACTTGCGATAGTTATCGATAGTACTTGCGATAGTTATCGATAGTACTTGCGATAGTTATCGATAGTACTTGCGATAGTTATCGATAGTACTTACGATAGTTATCGATAGTTCTCACTATCGAAATTTGTAATATTATTACAAATTAAATTTGGGATTCTGAATTTCAGCTTGACTAACCTATGATTTTCAATACCGATAATTATCGATAGTGAAAATAAGCAATCTATAGTTATCGATGGTTCTCACTATCGAAATTTGTAATAATATTACAAATTAAATTTGGAATTCTGAGTTTTAGCTGTTATTATTTTTCAATTGACTGACCTACGATTTTCAATACCGATAATTATCGATAGTGTAAATAAGCCATCTATAATTTTCAATAGTGAGAACCATCGATAACTATCCTAAGTACCATCGATAGTTCTCCACCACCACTGCAGTTATGACTTAATTAAATGCACATTTCTCTGTGCGCAGGAGGCATCCTCGCAAATATGCAGCGAGAACCAGTCACTTCAACAACTGCTCTACAATCTCTACAGCACAATTACTCTTACTGAGATCAAGGGCTACAGCATGATCCAGTTCTCCTACATGCTACTACGACTCTATAATCCAGGTAAAGCGTAGCAGACCTAGTAGAATAACTTAAGCTCCACTGCCATTAACTTTGGCACTTAATTTCTGTAACGACTCTAATCCAGGCTCCAACTTCACCGAGGAAATGGAACTGGTAAAAGAGCAGTACTCGGTGAGAACGTCCGAGACTGTGAGGGCCGTGAAGACTGCCATGGCTTTCGCTCCCAGGGACCTTTGGAGATGCGACGCGAGGACACCCAAGCAAGGTACACTCGCACGTTTATATAATTCTTTTACGACAATTACAAGCGAAACACTTTTTTCCAGATGAAACCTACACCCAATTGACGCAACTATTCCAAGGCTACATCGTGAACGAGGTGGATCTGAACAAGGACTCGAGCTGCAGAGAAAACTGCGGTTATTACGGATACTCGAAAGTGCACGGCTGTTACAAAAATCAATACTGCGCGCAACAGCGCAAGTGTAATGGTAAAATAGTGAACTGCGAATACATTGACTCCGACATGTGGATTTGTCCCTCGGTAAATTAAGCTGATCCCTCTACTCTCATATTCAACTCCACGGAGGAAGCATATTGTGCGTAACACGACATTTTTTTTAGGCAAGGAACAGTGATCGGAGGTACGAGTACATACAATACGAGAACGGTAAAGTATTCGGGAACAAAGGCACCTGCCGAGCAGGAACGACGAAGGTGGACAGCTGGTGGCGGTGGTTGTTCTGGCATTGCAGCTATTGCTTCTGCTACTGCGATGATCACAGTGCAAACTCTGATCGATACTTTAGCCTGCGGAAAGTCATGTCTGACGTGGCTAACAATAAGTAAATAATCCTTTATGTGTATTAAAAACTCCAGAGAATTTAGGCTTTGCATAACGATACGTCATTTGTTCGCAGAGTTATAACGGGCATCGCGCTGAAGAAAGTGAATCAGATCATACACTTGCAAATACAGGAAGGGGAGCTGGTAGCACGTGGGAATATCAATAAAACCAGCATCAGCTGGAAACCAATAGACGCGTTCTCCGTGTTAGATAGTAACGTGAAGAGTGACGTCGATTATCACACTCTGGCGTGGGAAAAGAGGGGCTTAGATCTGGACGATTTAGTGCCAGCTCAGGACCACCTTCTAACAGGTATACATTCGTGATAAAACTTTTTTTGCTTCGCTCGCAGAATAACTAAACTTCTATGCTTTTTCCAGGAGTCAAGTTTCGCACAGTGGGATCTCGTTTGAATTTAGAGGTAATGGTAACACCGTTCAACTTCACCACGGGGAAACTGATAAAGCCACTCGAGAAGAGTTTCTGGCTGAGCAACGACGTTACTGAGAGGTAAATCCTGAAAGTTCTCTTCAGGGGTTGCCTGTCGAGGTTTTTATTCAACCGTTGTTTTTTGGGTTTCAGGAGCGAATTGCAGTTGACGAATCCCGATATACCGACTCGTGATTCTCTACCAGCATTGCCGGACTCGAAAGCTAATCAGTATTTGAATTTCGCACCCAGCGACCGCGTGAGCGACGCTGCACAGAATACGATACCCTTCCTCGACATTCAGCCGCTTGAAGCGAAGCGACCGGTCCCGATAGCGGGCGCTGGGATCTTTCACAAGGGCAGAAGGGGCTCGGGGGGATACGTGGCGTTAAAACTGATCACGTACGATTTCACCTCCCATTTGCAAGTGGATCTGCCACCCGAAACACCGATTATCCATACCCCGCCGCAGCTGAGCGAAATAAAAGCAGTATGAAATTCAATTCTGTACAAGCAATTCCAATGACTTACTGTTCAATGACATTTCTTCGTATGTTACTTCTAATCGCATAAATGTTTCATTGATTTACGTTTAACAATGCGGCATGTTTTATTCCTTTACATGTTCACGGAATTAGTTACTCTTTTTATATTATGAATAACAATACTTTTTTCTTTCGTAGCTCTTCGAGTAGATTTTTCTTATTTTTGTTTTGTGCCATTTTAGCGTAAGGCATTCGAAGTATCATTTAATTGAGATTGAAATTTTGTTTTTTATAATTCACTACACTAAGAATCTCGAACAAATGTAATTTCTCGATATAGAAAATAAGTATAGATATTATCCTGATATTTTTCACCAAATTTTTGAATACTCGTTTTAATTGTAACGATCGATTCTTGTATTTTCTTTGACGTTATGTTGTTAGTGAATATTGGTACAAGTATTGCATAAAATAATGTAAGATTTCTTGTCACCGGTGTCTTTTAAAATAGATACCTCCGAGATCCTGTGATTTATTATTAACCAAATATAAATAAGAATAAAAAATGAAACTATTATACGTACGCCTACCATGGATCGAATTTAATTGAAGAGAAACTTTGTAATGGAAAAATATTATTCGCATTTTCCGAGTCTACGTTCTTTTTTTTAAGCGGTGTGTCATTTTGGGCGGTTTCAGCCGAAATGAATTTGTGTTTACGACGAAAAGAGATTAAAGAATGTAGAGAGGTGAAAAATGTACTCACCTGAACTCGCAGAGGATGCATCATTAGAAGGTGTAACATATCCGTAGGTGGTAACACGTGACGCAGCGTGGCTCCTTTTTGACGAATAGTTTGATACATGAACACGGCGAAGTATCGATGTAGTGGAAGATGAAACGACACTTGTAAGCTGTCACTCTGTAATAAAAAACCACAAGGAAACGTTACGATACTATTTATAGGGCCATTAAGGGGAGGTTCCGATCTAGAGCCCATAAAAATAGGTGATCTTTAGGAATTAATTAAAGGAAAACTACTATATATAATTTAATGGGAATTTTTGCATTGCATTAAGGATGTCTTAAATTATAGAAATATATTTTTTGTTTTATAATTAATCATTGCAGACGGCATTGGAGAGTCGTTAAAGTCGAGGCGTAAAAAAATTCATCGAAATCGGTGGGACCTGTATCTCCGAAAGTTCTTATCAGATTCGACTGAAAATTTTCTTATTTTGAAGAATATACTTCTGGTTAGGGGAGAAACCAGAAAAAATTACAATTTTTTTAGAAAATATCGACACTCGAAGTTTGAAATCACTTTTTTTGTATATTTTTCATCCTTTAAACGTCTTTAATTATAAATTTTCAATATTTTTTTGAAATTTTTCTGGTTCCCCCCCTAGCCAGAAGAATATTCTTCAAAATAAAAAAGGGTTCAATCGAATCGGATAATAACTGTGGGAGATACAGGTTCCACCGATTTTGAGAACACTGTTTCGAGAAAAACGTGATTAAACTTTTACGTGAGCACCGAGTGGCCAGTTGTTGCCCATGCATTTGCGCTACTCAAATGCCGATAACTTCGGGAATTTTACGAATTTATTCCTAAAAGTTTGAACATTCGAAGAATTAAATAAAAAATCGTTTTTCATACCGGAACCTCCGCTTAATCTAATCGAAATCAAATGCTAGTACAAAACGGAAAAAAGGAGGAGAAAGTGGTGTTAGAATTCTAAGCGAAAGTTAAAATATTCACCACATTCGGATGAGTGTAGTTTACAGCATCCAGCCAATCTTGCAATGCTATAAGACAGAATTTGAGGACTCTCCGACTGAGAGCTGCGCTCCCTGGGCCACGCAAATGGGATGCCAAAGCCCACATCGGGTAAGCACTAGCCTCTAATTCGGCGCTGAACGCCGCATAATACGTGTTCGGCTCGAACTCGACGTGCTGATTCAACTCTCTTTGATTCACGTTCATTCCTGTGACAAACGCAGCGTACAACTTTCGAGATACCTACACCCGCGATGGTTAATTATAGATCGCCAAAATAAAAATAACCAATACCTTGGAACATAGAGAGAAAGTCGAACCACATCTCGAGAAGAGTATCGTCCCACATAAATTGCACAGCCACGGGATTATGCGACAGGACGTTATTTAAATCGGACACAAGAGGCCAATAACAGTGCTCTTTCATCACTTGTCGTCCGCAGTCCACCACGTAATGAAAATTTTTATCTGGATCTGAACAGACGGGTGTCGCGTTACATTTTAAAGCGCACAATTTAACGCGCTACGCCTCGTAAAAAAAAATACACTTACCATGCAAAGTATTTTGAATCAGGATCTTGCTCATCATGTACTTTAAACTAATAACCATAACGTGTAATAACTTTAATTGATCCACCATTCTCAGCGCCAGACTTTCGTTGCTGAAAAGCTGAAATGTAGCACGTAAGTACACGGAGCACGATCGTTCGATTTGCGAGAAGCTTCTTTACTAATACCCACCTGAACACTAACGTGAACCACTCTGTTGCTCAAGGTATCGGGATCCGTAGAACGTTCGAGCATCATTGATATTCTACTATAATGTAGCACAAACGCGCGAGTGAGTGCCTCCTTGTAATCTGGGTCCGGTAACATGTTCAGCAGCAGGCAAACCAACTTTTGCGGAAACTCGTAAGCGACCGTCCAGAACATTAATTCTTCCAAGAAGGTCGTATGCTCCAAGTGTTCTTGCAACGACGCACATTCTGAAAATGAAATCGGTAAAATGCTTGCTACGTAACTACCCCGCCCTCAAATGTCTGCGAGCCTTACCTTTGTATTCATCGGGCGGTTCCGGGTTCGGCAGAGAATTAACTGCATCTTGGTATATTCTATTGCTGTCCTGACAATAGATGTCGTACTCTGACTGTCCAGTCGAGGCGGCAGGATCCATGAGACCTCTGTATTTCTGTGGATTTGTGAGCGCCGATGTCATCACACGCCTCATTAACGTGCCCATCTTGTTCAGATCGTGGAGCATGGTTAAATATCCATCTGTGTCTTGGATAGCAACCCTAAAGTCTGGTGCGCCCACTTTGCTAGAATAAACAAAGAGAAATCATATCGGATAAAGCACTCGTACGCGTTTTATATACTTAATTACTAAGTAAACAAGTACCTAACGTACCAATTTTCACGTAAATGTTGAATAAGACGGAGAATTATTCTAGGCATCATCGCTTCCGCCACGCACAACAAATCTTTAGGAGCGGCGGTCTTATCGACAGCAGCTTTCGGGTCATGTTTGTCGCAAAATCTACGGAAACAGTGCATTGATAAATAAAATCGGTGGTCTCTTGTTAATCGCTTACGGAGATCCTTACCCTGTTTCTTTCATAACAGATGTATCGCCACAGTCACACGCGCCACCAGCTTGACTAAGAAACATATTAAAGTCGTGGCGATAGTGATTGCCATTTTTAAAGCATTCCGTACACAAGGACATACATGGCGATATACCACAAGTACGACAGCGGTATGCTACAAAATTGGGTGTCCAAACAAGTCCACAGGTCGTAGCGTTATCGTACATTCTTACTGAAATGTTTACATATGAGACATTTAGAAAAGTTTCGCAAACTCAAAGCGATATTAGTAGATTACGTCGATAATAAATAAGAGCTCCTCCGATTTGATTAAGCCTTAGAAGTTTACCGAGCGAACACTAGTTTCTTAGATAACTCTTCGCAGTTAGACTCGAACTAATTGTTAGCCTTAACGAACCTCATTGTTCTATCTGCCAAGCTACCTATCGCATCTATACGTTCGCGTCTATAGCTGCGCATTCCGACGTGTGTTTATTGAATAATCTTATTCATGCCAAATACGCAATTTACTTTACGCTTATATCATAGATTTTATAGTAATATTCAATGGCGAACTTTTTCCTTTAACAATCTTGCGCAATGATTGAGCAATCGGTAATAATAAGTTTTATATTTCCCACTCCATTCGACATAACTATACAGCTGAAATCGAGCGATGTCCTTTCTTGAACGTTTAAACCGTTCCCGTGCACGCGATATTGTACGCATTAATCGTTTGTACGCGTTTGAAAAGTGATTGAGACGACAAGCGATTAGAATAATGCTTTGGAGCATTCGAATTGACCGCACACAAAGCAGTTAGCCCGGTAGACTGGAAATTACATGGAATCCAAGCAACAATAATAAACACATTGCATAAACGATATAAATATTCAGAAAGCCCGTAATAAATATAACATTAACAGCAGCGAATCTAGTAAATTTCCGAGTTACTTTGGCACACAGAGTTCGATAATCCCTTTGCTCTCATAACCCAGGGAAACGGGGTGCATATTCTACCTGTGTTAGTAAACTCGTCCGGCGTGCAGCCACCAGCCATCAACCATTTACACCAGTCAATGGTTTCCCAGTCGTTGATGGCCTTGCTCGGATTCAAGAGTATATCCAACAACTCGTTAAGGTGCTGCGGACAGCCAGTGTCGAGGGCTGGATTGCTACATTCTGCATAGATGTACGCAGCTGCACCACGTTTGCCCTTGTTCATCAATACTTGGGCCGAAGTGCTGGAAGTCGAGGCCATCGCTGAGAACCTGACCTCGCACGAGGATACCACTGGTTGTCACTGGTTGTGATACGTGTTGCGGTACTCTCCGGGGATGACCAGTGTACAAGAGGCAAACGTGCCAGCCAAGTCGGGTGTGACGTTCCCGTCGCGCCCCCCTTGGGTGTTTCACGGTAGTGCGCCGGTAGCGCCGCCAGGGGTCTTCCGAATTCTACTAATTTCTCACAAGCTCTGCTTCGATGACTCAAACGTATAAATACAAGTTCCGAAGAACGTCCCTTGTTGCGAGCGTCGGGGGCAGCGTTTCACTGTGTAAGTCCCCCCGTAAATAAACTGGAGTTTTCCTTCCAAAACACCCCAGAGGAAGACACACACAGAAAAAAAGGAAGAGGAAGAAAAAACGGGGGAAATAAAAATTATATTATTATATTAATTAATAATAATAATAGAAGAGGGGGTACTACTACTACACACAAACACACACACTATTTTCATCCTCCCCCCCCCTTCCTTCTCGCTTCTTTCCTCTATGTCGGCAGTCCCTTCGCAGTACTCTCCGGGGCAAGGGGAGTGTTTTTGAAGCCCCCAGGGCCCTTTTTAGGCCCAGCGATGGACTCCGGATATTGGGCAAGATATCATCCCGACTCTCTTGCACTCGGGAACCTTTTATTGACGTTAAAATCTCAGGATTAAGAAACTAAAAAATAGGGTCCGCTTCAAGGAAACCTTTCAAGTCAGAGGCGGCCCATGGACCCCAGGGGACTACTTTTCTCGGCAATCTCCGTACCAGTGGGCACCCATGTCCCGTCACACACAACTCCTCTGTCTGTTCCTTTCTCATCAATTTTGACGGCATGACGACAGCATCAGGGGACCGTTACCTTACCACCACTCTACTGCGGCAAGTACTCGGTAGTAGTACAATAATCGCCTTCGATACCACGAACATCCGCATTTACTGGACAGCGCAGGCCCGGATTAAGGGGGGGGGGGCTATAGTCCCGGGCCCCACTTTCCGGGGTGGCCCCATTCTAAGTGATTTGAATAATTGAATCTGAATTATTAAGATCTGTCGATTGTGAAGACTTAATACAAGAATTAGCAAAATTAAAGATAAGAAAACAACATTTTAACTAAAACTTAATTGTACAATATATTTTTTAACCCCCCCCCCCCTCTTTTCAACCATGAGGGCCCCCGAAGGCTTGGTAGCCCCGGGCCCCACAAATCTTAGTCCGGGCCTGGGACAGCGAAACAACTTGATCGGCAATCGTCGAATGAATTGACCACAGTTTATAACTCCTCTACGATACGTCCTCCCCCCTCTGATCAAGAATTTGTCTATCTTATCGACACAACAACCACAGAGTGGCAGATCCTGATTTTCAATGAATCGGGTATATGACACGGTTTGCCAAACAAATCAAAGTTGATAGAATTAAAAAATATTAAAATCTTGGAATCTATTATCTTTAGTTGTTTCTGAGCGAGTGTTCAACGCCCCGACTATGATTAATATATGACGCGTGACGAAGGATATTAAAAACAATATAATAACGTTGACTATTTATAATCATAACAATTACAATATCTACTTTTGCACATATCTTCTCTATCCCTGTCTATAACTCTGTAGATTCAACATTTTTAATGATTTGAATCAACCCTTTAACTGGTTCGAACATGGCAGGCAACCTCGTAATAAGGTTTGAAATCGCTTAGTGGAAACCGCATTGTCACCAACTCGATCGCGCGATACGCAACTGCGGTGAACAAAATACAAAAGTAACTTCTGTGTTCAGTATTTTGCGTTCTATTAGAAAACTAAGACACATTATTGCACAATTTCAATGTTTTTCTAGAAGATTGTTAGTGCAAATTATTATTGTCCACAAAACTAGCGGTTAAGAACGGAATCGCGGCCCCATTTAAATCCCAAGAATTCCAACCAATGGGTTGCAAGGAATTTTGGGTGCTTACTATGGTAGCACTGACGCCCAATTCTCTTTTTCGTTCGGATAATCGAGCGTGTACGTTGCTGTGATAAACAAAGTTATAAATCGCAGGTAATCTCATATTTTCAACTTCATCCGGCCTAAATTAATGATAAATTGCATGGTAGTTTTAACGATCCATCGTTCGGTGTCAATATTTCTTATCGATGTCGTTAAAAACCGTGCACAGCTGAGAGTGACCAGCGGGGTAGAACCAGCGCAAGTTTCTCGTTCCCATTGTTCTATTCACTTAACGTAGAATTGTGTAATGTTAACTGTTTAAAGTTCATCGGTATATTTGACTCGAACAACGAATATCGTACACCTAAATTCGTGCACAGGTAGATTTACATCCGCGAAATTCATTCGTGCTCTTTTTGGTTATGTTCGAATGTCACTTTAAGATGGAGGAAAACAATGTTGTACTTTGTATAAAACACTTGTGAATGTAAAATAACTTATAACCTTTTAATTTTCAGCCATGGTGCGTATGAACGTTCTTAGCGATGCCCTCAAATCCATTAATAACGCCGAGAAGCGTGGAAAGAGGCAGGTGCTGTTGAGGCCCTGCTCGAAAGTGATCATTAAGTTTTTAACCGTCATGATGAGGAAAGGTAAGAAACTACACCTCTTTCAAGATATTAAGTCGCAGATTTATTTTCGTGTCATAAAATACCGGAAGTAAGGTTAACGTTCGAGGTTTACGCACTTTTGTTTCTACGATTTTACTGTATTATTTCCACTCCATCCAGGGTACATCGGAGAATTCGAGATTGTTGATGACCACCGCAGTGGCAAAGTTGTGGTAAACCTCAGTGGAAGGCTAAACAAATGTGGCGTCATCTCGCCCAGGTTTGACGTTCCAATTAACGATATCGAAAAATGGACCAACAACCTTTTGCCATCCCGTCAGTTCGGGTGTGTATTTAGAGGCTCGTATTATTTTATGAATAATCGTTCGTATAATATCATTGTAATTTGTTTATATTCTAGGTACGTCGTCTTAACCACGAGTGGAGGAATTATGGATCACGAAGAGGCTAGGAGGAAACATCTGGGAGGAAAAATACTTGGATTTTTCTTTTAATTTTTATTTAATTCAATAAAAATTTCATAACCAAAAAATACACCCTATATCCTTTGTTGATAAGTTAAGTCTACTATTTCGCGGAACCCGTATTGACCAAAATATGGAATATTATATGATACGCGATAGTTTTTCTTACGCGAGATTAACAGAACTAAAAGTTTAAAGGAATTACCGAATTAACGGAATTATTTCGATAAAAAAAAACCGCGGGAGAAAAAAGTTCCTAAACTTTTATCTAACCTAAATGATATCTCGTTATATAATACGAGACTTAGAAAAGGTGGAGCTTAATGTAAATAAGAAAAATCTTCTATTTACAATTGGAGATAAAGAAAATTTCAGTATTAGGTTAAGTGGTTTCAATGTAAACAATATTTATTTAACATTTCCATGCGATAATTCGTGGCGAATAGGATGCACGCGTGCCGAACCGTAGAGCGGGGCTGATTGGTGGCTGGCTCTGTTTGCCGATTGGCTGGCCGGCAGTGGGGACGTTCCAGCCATGCGCGTGGTCTCAATTTCAACTTTATACCTGCTGTGAACGCAGGCGGTGACGGTCGGTCAACAAAACTTTGTAATTCGAAAGAAACCCACGGACGGGTCGGTCGCGCGTCGCGTCGTAAACGTTTCTGCGTCCGGGCACGGTTCCGTTAACGAAAGTTTCCCGCACGCGTGTCTCGTTTCGCCGAGGGAACGTGCGAACGAGTTTCCATCGAATCCAACGATGTTGCCAGGTGTTACCAGGTGAATGTGACCGTTTTGTGCCGCGTTACCTGGCACTCACCTGAAGGGACAAGCGCACGGAGGAAAGCATCAGGAACTTGCCACCTATACCACCACACAAAACACATTCGTCGGGGGGACAAGCGATCGCAGCGGATATAAATTCCAGTGCACCAACGATCGGACCTTAACGTTTCGAAATATGCACGGATCTTTCGTCTCTTCGACAATAGTTGCATTGTATACTGCCAGACAAACATCTCCAACCTTTCTCTCGATGCCTCGTTCGCCGACTTGATGCACTTTCGCAACGGCGACAATCAAAAAGACTTGTTTACACGGTCCGAAACCATTTGCGCCGCGACAGACACGCGCACCTGCATAAATCGAGGCGGAAAAGTGGCGTGCGGAATGCGACGACGTACCGTGTATAAGCAAACGTTCGACGACACGTGAAACTTAATCTTATATAGATCGCATAGGCTTCGGAGGTTCGCGGACGTGTTGTGCGGTGAGACGAGAGAGGAGGAAAGATCGACGGATGGGATACTGCGCTCGGAAGCTACGCGATCGTCGATTTCACGACGGAAGGTGGGAGCGCGAGTGCAAGTAAGAGGAATGTCGCCTCGCAGGTGTACAGGGTCGTCGTAACGCTCTTCCGTCACGGCTGTCGGGGGAAAACGTAATCGCGGCTGGGATCGCCACGTGAGAACTCGAAAATGCGGAGATCGTACAGGAATCGTTGGCGTTGGGTCGCCTGACTGTTTCCCATCGTGCGATTGCCACGAGACGCGTCCACCGTAGTGAAGTGCACGAAGGAAGTGCGAGCGGAGTGAGATCGAAGAAGGCCAGAAATTTGCCAAGCCAGCCATGGAGATGCTGTGGGGAAGCGCGCTGGCGGACCTGTCGGCCTTCCTCGGCACGAGGACGCGGATTCTGTTTGCCGCTGTTTACTTCATCTGGATAGCCGGCAGCGCCTGCGCCACTGGTGAGTTTTCGCGCCCGTTTTCATCCCTTCCCATTCCAATTTTTCGTCCGTCGTGTAAGTACTCACACACTTTCTTCCAACATTTCGCGTCTGTTTCGTATAATACGAAACGCCAACGCGGATAGCGTGGCGGGGTCTCGTGGAGGCTATGACGACGCTTCGGATTCTTGTTTGTTACCACGGTTTATCGAAGTATTTTTCCATTCTTTACGAATAAGATTTTCCTCCCATCACTTGCATTAAGGTGCCGGAAAACTGGGATGCTTTCTTACGAAGGAAAATTCTAAATCTTACTGTCTAAATAGAAATACTAATTGCGGAATGTTACAACGCCAAGTTGATTGCCCCAAGCTTCCTCTTCACTATATCCTCAGAAATAAGAACGTTTAGTGATGCGTTTCACACGTTCCGCGCCACGGTGGAAACTCTGGAAACTCAGACTTCAAAGTAGAAAAGTAGTAGTCTAATATTCTCCATAATTTCATCTCCTCTTTATTCTATTCTGATTTCCACACTGCATTAACAAACACCTGTTTCCTTCATCCAAAAATTTCATCACCGATAAATAATTCAGAAGCTTGAAAATACGAGGGTTTATTTATTATAACGTTACTGAATAAAAATTCCAAGGTCGAATGATAGATGACTGCCCTCGCCGCCACGGCAGTGGACGTGTTAATTAGTGGATTCGCGTTGGCATGTAGTTTTTCCATGACAAATCTGTATGTAGAGGTAGCCGGTAATTGTCGTCGTTATTACACGCGCCTGGTATTCGCTTTGTCATGAAAACTGGCACGAGAACAGGATACACGGCCGCCGTTACGATACCCGTGACAAAGATGAACGTAGAACGCGAATGCACGGCGATAGGGTTGAGCGTTCCCTGAAACGGGTCAAGCCTAATATGCGGCGATTTAAACATTGGGAGCGTTGCTGAGTGGAACAAACAACGATCCCCTGGCGCATCGCCAAATTGCTTTTACATACGTACGATTGGTTACTGTGCGAACGTTTGTCCAAAGGCAGGTGCCTCCCTCACTCGACCTCCACTTTCATTTAATTACCCGAGCCCGAAGGTCGTACGATTTATTACCGGCCTCTCGAATCTCGGAAAAAAAAAAAATTCTCGCCGCTCGCGGTGTATACGATGCTTCGATGTTTTTTTTTCGTCACTCTCGATCGCCGGAGGCGTGTCGCGTTGCGCCGGGGTTATTGAATTAGGGAGGGGAATATAGTACGACGACTGCTCGCCTAAATAGCTACCCGGTTATCGCGTATAGCGACGCTTAATTATAGCGGTAATTCCGCGGTCCCGTGATTTACTGGCACGGTATCGATGGGTCAGCGTTCATAGCGCTGCTGGTAGTGTACAGTGCACTTCATTATGGACGGTATCAAGGGCAGATTGTAACGTTAAGTGGCCTCCCGTTAATGGACCGTAAGTCGTTTTATGCGGCAGAGCAACGGCCAAATATTGCAGCGGTATTTCTGCCGCTTTGTTTTCGTAATTGCACGCTTCTTGGCGAGAGTTCTGCGACGCTGCGAATTCTGCGGACCACGCTAGTGGGGGAGAACTATCGATGGTACTTACGATAGTTATCGATGGTTCTCACTATCGAAATTTGTAATAATATTACAAATTAAATTTGGGATTCTTATTATTTTTTAATTGACTAACCTACGATTTTCAATACCGATAATTATCGATAGTTCTCCACCACTAGACCACGCCTTACAAAGAATTTTGAAACTTTACCGTTCAGCTCGGTTTCTTCTCGGTTGAAGGGGGAGGGGGGGGGGGGGGGTTCTGTAAATTCGTGAAAATACACACGTCTGTCGGGGCTTCCGAAGTCGAGGGCCCCTTTAAGTATTGTATTTAGTGGCCAGGGCGTTGAAGCACGCGCGTGACACGTGCAACGAAACCGACGGGAATAGGAGGGCGCGGAGTTGACCAAATTGAGAATGATCCCCGGTGAATAAAATATTGATATCGATGGGCCGGAATCGGTGCACCTGCAGCGATTCACACGGAGATTGCCGTGCCGCTTTGAACGACCGCAAATAAAAATCTTGAGAAATCTCCCCTTTGGTAGGCCGGGAGCGTGTGGCGTAGGAGCCACCCTAATTGAGATTTATTACGACGTTAATCCGCCCAATTGTGTGAACGAAGTTAAACCGCTGACCTCTTCGTTGACGATTGCAAAGGATACGGAGCACGTGCCGGGCTGTCGCCTCTGTCCGTGCACTGTGATAAATAATGCGGTCGCCGCCATGTTAGAAAAATCTGCATCCTCCCCTGCGCGCCAAAATCAACGACTCTAAAAACAGGGAATCTTACGAAACTTTGACACTGTGTCGCAGTGTCTCTCAACCTTTTTTTTAGTCGCGACCAGATTTTATAATTTTAAGGGAAATTTAATGGGGTAAAGAAAACACATTAAAAATAGGTATTTCAGAATATAATTCTAACTTAAGTATTAATATTTAATTAGAAATACTTATTTCGTTCATGAAAAATCTAGCAAAATTTGGAAGTGTAACTATATTAAAAGAAACAAGTGTTATTAATTTAGTAGTTTCAACTCCCCCGAAAACACTTTGCAACCCCCTTGGGATTCGCGACCCAGATGTTGGGAACCACTGCTGTATCGCGAGCAGAATACACAATAATTCCCACGGTATTTTAAAATTCGACGCGAGCAAAGTACCATTTTTCTTTTCTTAATGCAATAAATTTCTCTTAGTAAATATTTATCCAACGCACTTTTAAGAAATTACCGAGGTCTATAATAGACAATGGGGATCCACTTCTTTATTATCTCACAGTGGAAACAGGTGGAAACTTTTGCGGCTGTTTGTACGTTGCCCCAGTTCCCCGAAATCTCTCCCTATCTCCTCTTATCTACCAGGGTGTTAATATCAATGGCCTGCGTTGTTCGGCGTGAACATTTAAGCGACGATCCTCTGTTCCGTTTTGAAAAATGCACGGCGGGGTGCGTTACAGCGGAAGCGAAATTTCGCCGTTCAAATAAACGTGTCGTGTTTTTTTGCGCGTGCAGTTTGCAACGAGGGTGAGCGTTGCACGCGAGAGGGTCACGTGCATTGATACATACGTATGCAATTAAGATGGCACACGGATGCACGCGGTTTAATACTAATTATCGGTGGTATGACCAGCAATGAAAGCGTTTGTGCATGGAGAATGTGTACGCGCGTAACGCGAGGCGAATGCGTGAAGGCGAGTTCAATTTGTAGATATTCTTTGGATGAGCATTGCGGATTCGTTCGCAGTGAAAGGTGTACGGATTGTTTCTATCTGTATTTAATCTAGAGTGACCAGTGAATAGAGTGGAGCGAGTCTGTATTTTTGATGGATTCACATTCGTCGTGGATGAATCACCCGAGATGTACATCCAAAGTGTAAAGTTTAGATTCGCCTTTAGTCGCTTGACTGTGTGGTTATTTTCATTGCAGGGAAGTTGACGCGTTTGTCATCGAATTGAGATAAGTGCAGGGGAAAGAATCCGTGAAGTGTTTGCTATTTATTAGGTGTATTAGTACTTTGGATTAGGAACTCTATGGTTCCTGGTTTATTTTTTTACTTATAATTGTGTTCTATAATAATTTCTTTAACTCTAGTTTCTTTGACATTAATTTTCTTTAATTGAATTATTTAACTTTGAAATTTCTTTAATTCTAATTTCTTTAACTTTAAATTCTTTAACTCTAAATTTTATTTTATTCTAATTTCTCTAACTCTAAATTTCTTTAACTAAATTCCTTAACTTTAAAATTTCTTTAATTCTAATTTCTTTAACTTTAAATTCTTTAACCCTAAAATTTCTTTAATTCTAATTTCTTTAACTTTAAATTCATTAACCCTAAAATTTCTTTAATTCTGGTTTCTTTAACTTTAAATTCTTTAATCCTAAAATTTCTTTAATTCTAATTTCTTCAACTTCAGAATTTCTTTAATTCTAATTTCTTCAACTTCAAATTACTTCAAAAGAATTCTTTAACTCTACTATTTCTTTAATTTCTTTAACTACTTAGTACCTCCCTCGAGTAATTCTCGACCCACTCGAGTTTCCTCACCCCTTTCTTCTAGCCCCTTTCTAATTTCAAGAAAATTGTACGTATCAGGGTTAACTTCTCTTCACGAAAAGAACCCAGCGATTCCTAAATCGTTTACCACATTCCTCAGCATTCAGTTCAAAGCAGCGACTGAATCCTTCGCGAAAGATACTCGCAGAAGCAATTACAATATCCATCAAGTGTGAACAGAGGGGGTTGCTCGCGATCCGCATGCCTCTTTTCCAGAATGCTGGGAGGAACTGTTTGAAGCCGGTGCCGCAGCTGAAACTTCTCTATTGTCCGCGCGTCCTTTCCTGCGGGATCGTTGTCCGCCAATTTACCCTTTACACCAGAATGCATTCATATGCCCTTTACTCGGCTACATTATGTCGACCATCGACCTGGAAACGCTCGTCTTCCTGGGACGGGAACACGAGGATCCATGCCAATTTTTCGTACACAGCGTTTCCACGGTGGAAGCTCGCGCTGGCTAGACTCATACGCTTTTCAATCGCGTCTATCGACTTTTAACTTCTTACTCCCAACAACGAAGAATCCACGCTTTCGAATTCTTCGTTGGATGAGAACGATCCAAAGATGAATACAGAATTTTTCCTCAGCGCCTCGACCTTCTTCCATCAATCGAACGACTTCGTCCCATGAATTTTCATATCCAGAAACACGTAATCACTGAAATTAATCGGCTCGCTGCCGCGTCGAAAGGAAAAGAAATCTCGCCACTTTCCGTTACGAGAATATTCGTATGGCAGAGGGTTGGGGAAGGCCGCCATCGATAATAATTAGCATTTTCGCGCGGCATCGCAGCGGCGAGAACGTCTTATCGGGCGATCTACATATTCCGCTCTGAAAACGCTCGTTTCGCAAACCACTGCCGGTAACGACTTCCCGACTTTCGTAATGCAAACGATCCCACCCGCGATGGACGATACGAAAGGAGGAATACGCTGCTACTCCCCCTCGAGGAGGAAACAACGATTTAAATTATTATCATTACTATTGTGGGGGGAGAAGGCTGTGCATAATATAATGGTGGGTGGTCGAAGGAAAGTGTAAGATTTTTGTCTGTGTGTGGGATAAGTAGGGATGGATTTCTCGAAGCAAAATATTCCACTTGCGAAACAGAGAATTTAAGGGGAAATCTGGTTTAGAACGCTGAAAATGCGGCGATTGTTAAGAATTATTTTCTCAACAAATATGAAGCGAATCTTTCCAAAATTTTAGGGGTGCTTTACTGCATATTTGGACAATAAGAAAACTTGTTTTTATTAAAAAATAATTCATTTAACATTGTTTTGCTAGAAATAAAGAAAATGGATTTTTCTTAATTGACACGAATTTATATCGTCGATGAATTAAAGAAATAATAAAAAGTCTAAAATTGACAAAGTTATGGGACTTTAAAAAAAAAGTTATGATTTTCACGGACAAATTTTGACTTTTTTATGGGGGAAAAAAAGGTTTGATTTAAATTCTGCATAAATGTTTGTTCATTCATCGACGATGGTTGATCAATATGTAGGTAATTAAAAATCCCCGGGCGAAGTTAATCGGTGAATTCAATTTTCCTCTATCATATACCTACACAAGTTTAGAAAACGTGAAGCTGCTTCGAATTTCTGTCTATAACTTTGGGAATACATTCTCCATGAAAATTACTGTCCATTAAAAAACTAAAAAAAAAAAAAATTTCCATCGTCCTAAACCAGGTTCCTCCCTTAAGAATTATCTTCGAATCCACCCCTATAATATAGGTAATTTTTCAGCCAGACTGTATTCATAATGTTGGTACCCCTTGGTCCCGTGCTATATAGATACGTATATAGCTTTTTCAGCGACATTATGGTATCTTTTTATCGGTGGGCTTCTAAACTTTCTTTCAACCACCGCTGCACGCCGAGGCGCGACAGGAAGACGAGATGATCCTCGCGTACATACCCGGGTCGCTGTGGCCAGAGCCACCCTCGGTTAAAAGAAATGGCGCGCACCGCGCCCCCTGTAACCTGTAGCCCGTGTAAAAGGTGACCAAGTTCGTTGGTATGGGTGCACATAATGCCAGGAAAGGTATCTATCACTGACGTCAGCTCGAACCGTGGCACAATAGAGGACAAGGGCCTTTACCTGGTCCTCGAGCAGATCCCCCCCTCTCCGCCCCTCTCGCCGTGTATTGGCCTCCGCGTTCCACTCTGCCGTTTTCTATAGCGTTCCTCTCGCTTTAACCCCGGCTACCTGGCCCTTTTTTCCCTGTCGCGGCGTCGCCGAGCGATGGCTACGAACGAGACTGAACTCTGACATGGTTCTTGCGATCGTCGAGATCGTTGGGCATTTTTACTTCATTCTTCGTTATCTACGATGGGGGAATCCTCTGACGTAGGAAGTGGCACACACAGATGAGCTATGAAACAGAATTTAAAAATCAGGGACGTGGGTGTCAGAACTCACCCTGTGTTTATTTCGAGGGTTCCTTCTCATAAATGGAAAGTTAGCTATTTAACCCTTCGAATGGGGAGTCTAGAAGATTTTATTTAATATATTAAAATTTATGCATGCTTTTCTTTTTTTTTATAATAATAAAGATTTTCAATGAAGGCGGTAATTTGTTACAGAAAAAAATTCTTAAAAATCCCCGTGTTCCTTCTTAATTAGCTACTCATCTTGTTACTTAAAAGTTATATAGGTACCTACTCTCTTTCAAGAAGTGATAGTGGTAATTATCACACGTGGCTTGATACCTAGGGTCCATCAAAATTTACCCCGTACCAATTAATACCAAATCACCGCTATGAAAAAAAACCCTGACCAGCCGCAAACTGTGCAAAGCGTCGAAGATTCACGAATCTCCTTAGCTGCAACGAAGGAGCTCGGTCCGAGCAGCGTAATGCTATCAATTTTCGTTCCTCAATTGGCCGGAGGCGGGGAGGCAGTGGGGCTGCATTTTCTAACAGTTAAATTGCTGTTGCCTATCCACTTGGTGCGTCGTCGCCCGGCAATTGCACCCCCTTGGTCTCGCCTTTCGTCGCGCTAAACCGCTTCCTATCGACTGGAGGAGTCTCACCTCGAGGAGCACGCGGGTGTCCCCCGGCTTCGGCTAAGCTCCCTCACCTGCGCGGGGATCCCCCAGGCCTCTTCTGCCGACCGGTATCGCCAGGCGCTGCGCTCTTTGCCACGGGGACGGTACTCGTACGTGTCTGAATGCTCGCACTCGTCCACCGGATGTCCCTCCTCTCCTCTTCCTTTCATTTCTTCACCGCATCATCTTCATTATCGTCGTCGTTCCCCCGCGCCCACCTCCGTCCGTGTCAGACCTCGACTCTTTCACGCGAGACGAGCGTTTCGTGTGTCCGATTGCCGCGCAAGTGGCGATGAAAGTTCCTCCCCGCGCCTCCCTATCGCCCCGGAGATATGAGAAAAGTTGCGTGGACGAGCCCGGGATGCTGCTGCTGGCATTTTCGAGGACGTGGGAACTGGAGGTGTAGAATCTAGACCGCGGAAGGATGGCTTCTAGCCTGGGAAGAGGATAGGCAACACACGGAGTCCTCATGGATAATTGTTCAGCTCTCGAGATGCTTCGCCAAGGAAGTGGATGATAAAGCAACGAGGCAATCGATACGCGTGAGCCATCGACTTCGCGGGAGGAAGCAAGGGAGACCTCCCCCTCGGTGACACGAAGCCTCAGCAAACTCCTAAACCTATGGAAACAATCGCTACAACGCTACCGCCGCGGGGATTACTCTGAGCAGCGCGGAGTGTCTCCTGATCGATAGAACTTCACGGATCCGTCGACTAATAGTCGATTCACCTCCGCGAATCGAGGATGTACCGTTTCCTCTGCTCAATGGAGACTCCGCCGTTCACCCGGAGGCAGATCCTGGATCGCTGGGCGTGATACAGAAGGAGGGAAAGGGCCGCACAGTGGTTCCCTGGTCCCCGCATTGTTCCTCGCTAGTTGAAACGAGCTTATCTCGCGAGGGCGGGCGAGAAGCATAGTTTCTTTGGGATTAAGGGGGAGGGGCGGCAGCGAGATCGTTTGCAATAATTCCCATTATTATTCCGCTCGGAGGTCTCCGCTCGCGTAAAGAGTAGGGCCCCGGCAGAGGTCCCAGTCGCGTCGTCTCGTGGTAGCCAGTGCAGGGGCCACTGACCGCCCCCGGCAAGGCTTTCTCATCTTCCACTTCTTCGTCTTCTTCTTTTCGGTTTTGTTCCACGTTCACTCCGCTCCGTGGCTAGAGGGGGGGGAGCAGCGTTACACGTGTGCGTGCCTCGGGACGCATCGGGGCACGTAAGTGGCCGCCGCCGCGGCGCAGGCCCCGATCGGGACGAGTTCCTTTATGGAAGAATAGACGACCAACTGGAATGACGGACTATGACGATGGACGATGAACCTTGGCAGCCACTCGACGCTCTTTATGGTTCTCTCATCACGGTCCATCTGTGTGCTATCGATCGGGGAAGGGGGGCTGCACTCGAAGCTTCTAGTGCAAAGGGTTTAGGTTCCCTTTGAGGGAAGTAGCGGCACCTCTGGTTGCCATTTTTTTATTTCAATTAACGCGTCTGGTTGTGCGTGGATCCGCTGGTATAGTGCCTATCCGAGATATAGTAACTTAGATGTGAAGTCCCTCGGCGGGGCCTTACCCGACACCCTGCTGGGTACTGGTCGCTGAACGTGCCCCTCTACTACCTCTTGGAGGACTGTGTTTAGAGAAGACTAGGACAAAATCGGGGCCCTAAGGCCCTAAGGACCCAGTTTTGCCCTAGGCTTCTCTAAACACAGTCCTGCAAGAGGTAGTAGAGGGGCACGTTTAGCGACCAGTTTAGAGAAGACCAGGCCTTAGGGCCTTAGGGCCCCGGTTTTGTCCTGGTCTTCTATATAGTGCCTCTCCGAGATATAGTGACTTAGGTACTGGCCGCTAAGCGTGCCCCCTCTACTACCTCCTGCAGGACTGTGTTTAGAGAAGACCAGGCCTTAGGGCCTTAGGGCCCCGGTTTTGTCCTGGTCTTCTATATAGTGCCTCTCCGAGATATAGTGACTTAGGTACTGGCCGCTAAACGTGCCCCCTCTACTACCTCCTGCAGGACTGTGTTTAGAGAAGACCAGGCCTTAGGGCCTTAGGGCCCCGGTTTTGTCCTGGTCTTCTATATAGTGCCTCTCCGAGATATAGTGAGTTAGGCACTGGTCGCTAAACGTGCCCCTCTACTACCTCCTGCAGGACTGTGTTTAGAGAAGACTAGGCCTTAGGGCCCTAAGGCCCCGGTTTTATCCTGGTCTTCTCTAAATACAGTCCTGCAAGAGGTAGTAGAGGGGCACGTTTAGCGACCAGTATCATAACCTAAGTCACTATATCTCGGATAGGCACTGTACCTTACTTGTGCTGCTTACCTTCCTTGTATTTCCCTGAATTTTAGTGCAGCTTTAAAAATTTATTCGACTAGGTAATGCCCGACTCTGCGTATAATCCGCTGTGGTACCCAGCGCGTTAGCTCGCTGTTCGTAAACACGAGGCTGCCGCGATGTTCGCGTTCACGGATCGAGGAAAGGAGATATAGGAATTCGAACCTTTTCGCGCGGAGCGGCTCGAATAATACGGCCGTCTTCTCGCGAGGAGCACTCGGGTGATCGTTAAATCTGAAGAAGCCCGTGGCCGAGGTTCAGCTGATGTTGCACTCGCTGCCTGGCCCCTTCTGCTTTGACTTGGAGATGAACGGGAAGGGAAAGATATCCGCGGGGATCCGGAGGATTACCCGCGCCGTTTAATTCGTCATCGTCCCAGCGGCTGAGTCGATAAAACTTTCGAGGTCGAAGCCTGGGACGCTTGCGAGAACCAGCGGGAAATAGAGAGTAGATTTCCTGGCAATGACTAAACCACGGACGCACGCGTGCAGTGACTCGATTCAAAGGAATCCTTTCAAGCACTCGGCGCCCCGGGTTAGGTGACTTCTCGGCGAAGAAATCGACTGGCTGGGCGGTACCGAGAATTTAAAAGAGGATCGACGCGAAGAAAACTCTGTTTGCAAAGGCAGAGATACCTAGCGACTAGCTTTTTTCACCGAGGAACTAACTAGTATAATAATATTTCCGGATGAGGCTAATCATCCTCCGGATGAGGCTTCAAGGAACTCAAAGTCGATTATCTCGAAGATGAAGCGCGATATGAAAAAAAGTTACTCTTGCTTTTCGATTTATAATAAGTAACTAAGTCGAGAAGAAGGAATAAAATTTTTTGATATTGCGCTTCGTTTTCGAGAAAATCGACATCAAACTTCAAGACGTTGCGTCTAGTCGCGGAAAACCTATTTTAACAGATCAAGAGACTGCGAACTACTCAGTGGTTTCAATTAGAATCACGCATAGAAATCTCCCAGTGACTGATAATTTCCATTCAAACTACCCAGAACCTATTTAAACTCAACTTGCAAATTCCCCACTCTAAAGTGTTCTTCAGAAAAACAGCGAAGCATTACAGAATTTCCAATATTCATCAGCTCCTTCATTCCAAACCCCCTCGCAGCCGAAAAAAGACACTGCCCCGTCAGACTTCCAGGATCCACGGAGCGTTTTCCCTCCTTTTCCAGTAAATTGCCCGTTGGTAGCTCGCCAATTGTATTCGTTCATCCGCGATCCACCTCGCTGCATACCCGATGCAAGGATGCAGCAGCAGTCGCGAGGATGGATCGTGGCTGGTCGACGCATTCCCGTCGGCCGGAATTGATCGTCCCCCACGTGTTCGTTGCTCGTTACGAAACGAGTTGACCGAGAAACCCGACGGAGCATTTTTAGGGCCCCGTTTGTTCGGCGGCAGTTGTCCCGTTAGGAAATTCCGTTTTTCGTCGTCCCGTCACCCTTTCGCCAACTTCAGGTGGACATTGTGTTCGACGTGGACGACTGGCGAAATGGCCTTTATTGTTTTAGGGGCCTTTCAGTCGACGACACGCGTGCACGCGCTAGTTTTCATCTTCTTCTTCTTCTCTATCTGTTATCTCTCGTCATCTTTTCTCTTCTCACTTTTTCTCTCTCGAGTCGCCTGTAAACAGGTCTCCGGCATGTATCCGGGTTGTCGGTGTATTGAAAAGTTCTCAAAGGGTGAAATAGATGCGCGGAAAACAGAAAAGAGGAGCGAGTGAGGGGGGGGATCTCTTTCAGACGGGGCTCTCTCTGTAAGCTTCTTTCATCGAGCGAAGCCCAGGCTATCAAGACAGTCTTAAACAGCTCTGAAATTCATGACTTAAGAGCGCGCGGATGACCTGCGAAGCCCGTTTGCTAATCTTCCGCGTTCGCGTATAATGAAACGGCGGGTTTCTGTACGGGAACGGATCGGATCGACTGCATCGTCCGCGAGATTCGATGCCATTTTGCGGTGGCGGCGAGGTGTCCGTGGTTTCGTATCGTCTATCAACGGCGACGTTTAATGTCTAATTTATTGGTCGATTTTTGTTATTGGCGGAATTTTAACAAGTGTCAATTCGAGTTTCGCCGTAGCTACATTGGCAATATAATATGTTCACATTGAAACTCAAAATAGGTAGCTTCCCTATCTTTTTTTTATAATTATCAGATTTTATTTAGCTTCACTTGTGAGTTTGTTAGTTTGTTAGAGTGAAATATTGCAAGCTAATTTTGACCCACCACGACTTCGCCTTTGCAAACATGCGTAGTTCAAATGAGAATTCAATATTTTCACTAAAAAGAATCAAATAATTTATAGTAAATTTTTTTTAAAAAATAATTTTGATGGCGGCTTAAATGACTGCCTTAGAAGAATTCCCTGGTATGACTAAAAATAAAAGCGTGGAGCCGTAAGTATTGAATATTAAAAGTTATTCAATTCCATCCAGTTTGTGTTCAAATTTATATAGCAAGTTATTTTTTTAATTAATGGACCTTAGGAAAGAACAGAATCTCACATTAATACCTACTATAAAATATCAGTAAATCGTATAAAATTCAGTTTACTATCAAGGTATTCGAACTTTGACCACCAAAAATGCCACGTGACTAGTAAGGAGGAGGACAACATAGCACTACTGTCTGTTTGACAAACAGTCGAATCTACACCTAACGGTACACTTTTCGTGATAGTCGATCGCACTCGAAAGCAGCGGAGCCATTGTTGCATCGTGATGCATGAAAAGTGAAAATACCGGGTGAACGGACTGTGGTACCTTAGCAGGTTGCGCAATGCGTACCTATACGCTCAAGGTCTCTATCAGCAACGGAAATTCTCGGCTCCTTGGGCACGACTCGGAAACGGCGATAAAAGTGTAACAATTTCACTGGCTCGTTACACACTGCGCAATAATATACCTATTACACTTTATTTTAAGATTTCACAATTTTACTTCACATTTCCTAGCGACGATATTGTACCCTTCGTGGATTTCTATTGAATATTCTCGATTTTCAGTGGTTTCCAAAAATTACTGTTTTCATTAATACTAATAAGTACCTATTATTTATTTATTAAATTTTTTAAAATCTATTTTCCCAAAAAATAGTTGTATTGATATAAACTGTTTTTCCAAAAATAGGAGTTATAATGACAAACTATTTTTCCATAAATAGTTGTTTTGATAAAAAACTATTTTTCAAAAATAGTTTGAAAATTTGAAGATGAGAAATTTGAAATATCCATCCTAAATATCAATCTACACATATTTCTTATTATTTAGTCAATAAGATTTTACACGTTATTTTGATTTTGTTGTAATCTAAAATTTCACTTCCATCCAGACGCAAAATGTTAATTAATAGATATAGTTATACTACCGCTAACATAATTTCTACCACTTCCAGACAAAAAAATATTTGTAGATCAAAATATCAGAATCAATAATATCCAAATATTTCCACGTACACGTGAAAAATAAAATTAACGGGTCAAAGTTGACCCTGCGTCCGCCATATATAGGAGCTACCCATTATTCGAGGAAGTGAAGTTTCTCGAAGCCAGCTAATTCGTACGCCACTTATTACAACAAGGCGATGTGCTCATTACCGAGAGCCGCAATCAGCGATGTTTGCCCATCAATTTTCGAGCGATGCACCGCGAGCCGCCGCGCACGAAACGACGGCGGGCCTATAGAGTCGTTTTCGCAAATTTCACCACGCGAATGCAATCGATTGTGCAATCCGCCGTCTCGAGTTCTGACGTTATTACCGCGCGCAACAACTTCAACCGTACTCACTTTTACCGCGTCACGGCGTTTCTTGTACGGGCTTGCAACTTCGCAACGTGCAGGGTATCCCATGACTGCGCGACCGCGAGCTGGCGATGATTGTGCGTAAAAAGTAAAAACACAAGCGAGAAAATGTAGAATGAGACTTTCTCGCGCGAGTCTTAATTTTGAGAAGGAACGACTTCTGTTCCCTTGCATCACCCTTGATTTGTTATTTTAATTTATTTCTTGTAATTTTTAAATTAACAGATTGAAATTCTTCAAGAGTGTTTTCGGAAAAAGAATATTTCAAGAGTCTTTTCGGAAAAAGAAAATCTTCTGTGGGTAAATGTTAATTTACATTTTCAATTTGTTACGTCACGTGGGATCATCAACGGTGCTCCAAAGCACATATAACGATGGCGACGGACTTATTTCGAAACTCATTAATTTCAAAAATAATATTCACATGTGTGTTTAATGGTTTCCTCTATTCTCTTTATTAACTTAGCGATACACTTCCAAAGCACTTGTTTACAAGAATTTTTTACCGATAAAAAAATTTTCATCCTAAAAAATAGGCCCAGAATTCCATGAATCGATTCGTACGATTCTCCACTTCGATTCAAATTCCAAGAATTTTAATTAGAGACTCAGCAGTGTCTCCACTTGTGTCTAAAATGACACTTTCGCAGGTCCAACTCTCGTCTCGCGTATCAAGCAAGACACAAAAGGCTGCTTAAAGCTGGGTTCACATTAGTCCAGTCCAGTGATCCAGCACAGCACTGGATTAGTTCATTCCAGTACAGTGCTGTCATTCCAGCAGATTTCGACTGGATCGAAAGTCTACTTTTCGATGCTACTTTTATGTTTTTTTATCCTTCTTTTGCGTGAATCCATTAATATTACACTCTACCACTTTCAACGGTTCAGAAACGACTGGAATAATCAAGACATCGACTGATTTCCAGTCGAACTCGCTGGTTCCAGCGACTGGAATAATGTAGACGTCGACGTGATTTCCAGTCAAACCACTCACTGGATCCAGCGACTGGACTAATGTAAACCCAGCTTAAGACACAGATTCCATAAGCTTCCAATAATATTACAATCGCTATCCAAAATCTATCCGCGGACCCGTGTCCCATTCTGCGCGACAAAGGATCCTGAAATCGAGGAGCTAAAAAGGAATCCTCAGAAAGAAGTCGGAACGACAGGACTCCGTAGGAGATTCCAGAGCGACAAGACGTTAGGTTGGGTTAGGTTATGTCTTGGCGGAGCGTAAAGAGGCTCCACAAGACCGTCGTGATAGCAGTTTCTCAAGCCTTTGGGTCCCTTCCCTTCGCGATTCCTGGAACCGTCGTGGATCCCCCTTTTATTTCTCCTCTTTACCCTCGCCTCGACCTCTCTTTCCACATTTTACCTTACTACCTTCGCGAACTTGGCTCGCAGCTTCGACCCCCCCCCCCCTCCCTCCCTCCCTCCCTTCCCCGCTGACCTTCCCCTCCTTTCCTCTAGACGTGGTTTCTTCGACTCGCAGACAGAGGCACGCGTGTGTACACGCGCGCCTCTATCCTACAAATTGCTCGGTCAAGAACGCCGGGCGATCCTACTCCGCCGTTCCGACGCTAATTCCACGCTACGGGCAGGAAATGCCCGACTTGTGTGTGACCAGGCAGAGAAAAGGTGTTCATTAACAGTTCCCGGAACGCCGCTTAGTACCTCCTCGCTTATAAAACCACTTTTAGCCGATTCAGAGTAACGCGGCTCGATGCCATTGTTCGAAATTTATTTCCTGGGAGGACTATGAAGATTTCGGATCGATCCTTGACACTGTTCGAAGCACCGTGAAATGTTGAAAGGCTGAACGTGATTCATCGGGGAAAAATTTGTTGGGAGTGCGCGAGGTGGTTTCCCCGGGCGGGCCGCGCTTCCCGGGAAATTCGAATTTGAAGGCTCTCGCGCGTTCGGCACACTTTGGTAGCACCTAGTGCGCGCGCACCACCCGCGCTTTCAAATTCGAATTCGAATTTCTTGGGAATGGGGGATCGTGTGGGGAAACCGTGCCGTGTGTTTTTAGCTCTTTCTTTTCTGATTTCTTGATTTCCTGATTTTCTGAGTTTCTCAATTTCTAATTTTCTGATTTTCTGATTTCCTGATTTTCTGAGTTTCTCAATTTCTAATTTTCTGATTTTCTCAATTTCTAATTTTCTGATTTTCTGATTTTTTGATTTCTTGATTTCCTGATTTTCTGAGTTTCTCAATTTCTAATTTTCTGATTTTCTCAATTTCTAATTTTCTGATTTTCTGAGTTTCTCAATATCTAATTTTCTGATTTTCTCAATTTCTAATTTTCTGATTTTCTCAATTTCTAATTTTCTGATTTTCTGATTTATTTTCACGCTGAAGAGCTATTGATAGTATTGATACATTATCTCAGATTTGTAAACTACCATTTCCACTTTTGTTTATGCAATTTTTACATTTTAAATAAGTTTTCCTTGAAACAAAAAGGTGGCCCATATTTAACCTTCCCTCCCATACCTACGTACAAATGAAATCAAACTCTGCCCAAAGGTTTCCTCGACGTTTAAATTTCCCTACTGTGACGAGGAAGTGTTCAATACACAAAGGGACAAGAAAATCTATAATCATTGTTAGCCTCGGACACAAAGACATTACTCCGCTGCCGCCTGCAGGACACAATTAGAGGCTAGAACGCGATTAGCCGGGTTAATTTAGCTGGAGTGGCCAGTGGAATTCGTAGTACCGTTTCGCGGAAGGTTCTCGCAGCTTCTTTGTCCCGTGGAAAGTATAACCTGGCTCGAACTTAATTTAACGGGTTGACCACACGGAAATTCGCCGGGAGTTCCGCGGCCGCAAGAACACTCGAGACGAGCCACTAAGTAAGGTAGTCGTGTGCCAAATTGGACCTGGTCGGCGGACTGTCCCCGTGGCATACTGAACGTTCCCTCTTCCGTTTTTCCATTAACCGTACCAAGTGAAATTAATTCGATGAATAAAGAAGACCTTGCCGGGCCACCGCGTCGAACGATAATGGCTCGGTTGGCGACTTCTTTTTTCCAGTAACCACTCATATTATTCAGCCTGGAAATTGGAGTTCCCCTCGAGCTTGCACCGTAATGCCCCTTACAAGCTCGAAATTCTTCTGTAGCTAAAAGGCAATCTATATTTATAAGAGAGTTCATACTTCTTGACACGATTCTTCCAGCTTTCTGGCCCCTGGTGACGGCATTTCACTGTTATTTCGCTAGGTTCTAGGGGTTTCTTTAAGACAAAAGTTGACGAAACAACCAAGTGCAATGGTACCTCCATCGAATGGTACAGTGGTGGCCAGAAGAAAATATGCAACTCATATTTTTACGTGTATAACAAAATTTATACTAGGCTTCACGTGTTACGTGCTACTGTTTTACATAGATGCAAATTTCGGAATAAAATCCTTTCGATTGAAACTATATTGTTTCCGTCACCGTTCACAGTTTGTGTGTCCATTACTTTCTGTGACTAACTCACATTTTTTTAGAAATTGAATTAGTAGCAATAACGTATTCCAATTAGGGCTGGGACTATTTGCCGATTTTTTCAGTATTCGAATACTCGAATACTTCAGTTGCGCAATTATTTGGCGAATATAATTCGAATATCCAAGTATTCGAATACTATTCGAATATTAAAGTATTCGAATACTATTCGAATATTAAAGTATTCGAATACTATTCGAATATTAAAGTATTCGAATACTATTCGAATATTAAAGTATTCGAATACTATTCGAATACTCAAATATTCGAATACTCAAATATTCGAAGTTAATTCGTAGCATTCGAATACTCAAATATTCGAAGTTAATTCGTAGCATTCGAATACTTGTAAAATATTCGAATATTAAATTATTCGAATAGTACCAGCCCTAATCCAATAAGCTCTACTAACCATATAAAATAGGAAAAAAAAAATTTTTTAAATGTGGGTTGGTCCGTAGTTGCTCTGACTGACTCAAATCTACTCGAGAGCAAGGTTTTCCGTTTCTCTGCGCTGCTTTTTAACATCCACGCTCTTAGACCTCTGTCACCGTGACGTGGCAAGGCAGGATCTCCTCAAGGCTATAAAATGGGACGGTTCGATTCAGGGCGTAATCTTCCGCCACTTAATTCCTCACGCGTCCTTGAGGCGGCTGTAAGAACCGTGTACGATGTAAATGCAGTTTGGTGTAATTAGAGGATCACTTACTCGAGCAAAGTGGCCAGTGCTTTGAAAGCCACTATGCAGACGGAATGTTTGGTATGTAAAAGTACTGCGGTGAATAAACGGGATCGTGCGTTCGTTCTTTTTTTTTTTTGCATGTCATTCAATTGTCTCCTAATTATTTTGACTCTTACCATACGATTTTGTAGGATCATTACTTCTTTAAGAAATTGGGACAAGTGTTATTTCTTCAGACTTATAAATACTTAAATTTCAATTTCTTATTTATTACTTTGTTTCCTCCACTCAGAGTTATTAATTTAAAAAATTACACCGCGTTCTAAGCGGAAAGTTTGAAGCGAATATTTTAAGGAACATAGTTTCGAAGGCACCTACTTAGTCTGCTGCTTTGCTTTTAAACTTGCTGCTCCTACTTTTATTTCCCTTTTACTTGCACGCACTGCGCCGTGTCCAGTAACAAAGGCTGAGAGAACGATGAACTAATTCCAGTCGATCAAAGTGCAATAACCGTTATATAGATACTCGAGTTAATCGTATCGATCGACCCTATCCAACGCGGAACACGATTCAACTTTGGTTTCCAAGCTTGAACGGCTGCGTGCAAGAAACATCAGAGCACAGTTACTTAATCATCATTTTATTATGTACCTCTAAGCCACTGTATTTCCAATTCAGATTCTATTACAGAATCTCCAATCTCGATTTAGTAAACGGTCCTCCAATTATTCTGAACAAGTATCTGCTGCAAGTAGCATTAATTAGTACCATGCAGCAGAAACGAAAATCAATTCACTCCGTTACCAGAAATGAGACCACGAAGGGTCCATCCTCGCGTTAAAAGAAACTAAAGGAATTTTACACGAATTGCTTGACCGAGTCTTGAGGTTCAGTGATCAAGAATAATTCTGTTATCAAAGATGGAAGAGAAGAATCTGACTTACAAAAAAAAATATATATTTATTAAATAAATTACTATCTATCTATAATTTAATTACATAGTTTCGTGGAATAGGAGAGCAGGGTAGAGATGGTTCACCGAATCCTTATATTGAAAGAGATAAAGCTGGTTTCAGAGGTGGTTGAATAATCGGTCGATCGACATTTAGAACGCACAGTGGTACTCGTGACTCGCTGGCGCAAAAATGATAGCGTGCGCCGCGTTTCCTCCCTCCTCCTGTAGGATTTCCCTTCAAAGGGCTTCCTTCCCTAGCTGGACACGCGATGCTTACGAATTTACGTCCCATTTACGTGTCGCCCTGCAACGCCGCGGCACGACAGCTGCCTCGTTTCTGGCCGTTTGTTCAATGAACTTTAAGCACCGCGTCGCATAGCCACCGTTTCGCCTCGCCCGCCCCCTCGCGCGTTCGCACGTGCATAATGAAATTCGCACCGTTCGCCGGGCCCACCTCGAGCACCCTGGCCGCGAAGCTTTCGCGTTCCGCTGCATCCCCCCCCCACTTGTGCCAAGGATTACTCGATCGTTCCACCTGTGAATTTTGGGGACGGCTGGTTGGAATTAGAAATCTCTGAATTGAATGTTGAGGATTTTGGGATTTCGAAATTGGGAATCTCAAATATTTGGTATTGGGAATTTCAAAAATTGGGAATTTGGAATTTTTAAATTTGGGAGATAGAGATCTCCAAATTTGGGAACTAGAGATCTTGTAGGAACTAGGGATCCCCAAATTTGGGAACTAGAGATTTCCCAAATTTGGGAACTAGAGATTTCCCAATTTGAGGAATAGAGATCCTTAAATTTGGGATCTAGAGATCCTTAACTTTGGGATCTAGAGATCCTTAAATTTGGGATCTAGAGATCCTTAAATTTGGGATCTAGAGATCCTTAAATTTGGGATCTAGAGATCCTCAAATTTGGTAACAAGAGATCCTCAAATTTAGAAACTAGAAACCCCCAAATTTGGGAACCAGAGATTTCCCAATTTGAGGAGTAGAGATCCCTAAATTTGAGGAGTAGAGAGCCCCAAATTTGTGGTACTAGAGATCTCCAAATTTGAGGAGTAGAGAACCCCAAATTTGAGAATTAGAGATCCGCAGATTTGGGAACCAGAAACTTCAAAATTTGAGAATCCTAAACCTCAAAATTTAAGAATTTCAAACCTCCAAATTTGTGAATAAAAAACCTCCAAATTTAAGAATTCCGGATTTCCAGATTCGTTAAAAAAAATTACTACTTTCCAAAGTTAAGAATTATAATTCCCCACTAACTTTCAATTTTAGAAATTGCAATTACCTACACCTCCATAATGTTACTTTCGCGAAAGAGGGGGGTTCAAGGAAAATACTATAGTTTCTAATACGCGAAGCAATTAAAACGTACTCGTGCATTAGCGCGGGACATTCTTCCACGCGTTATCGCGACCGAAAATCGCTAACCACCCTTAACGTAATTACTACCTATCGTTACACTGATTCTCTTCGCTCGTTTAGCTGAGGCCTCCGGCTAATTCGCGAAAGAACAATTCGCTCGGGCCCGTTATACACTCGCTCGCGTGCATGCGCCGTTAAAACGAAGAAAGTTCTGTTAGTTTCTCCGCGATGCATAATCCGTAATTATTCCAGCACGTATATTCATACACTTAGTATAAATTTCAACGAACATTTGAAAAAACTTGGGAAGAAACTGCATAAAAATATTTCAAACACACCCTTCTATTAATTCACTTGAATCCAACAGTCAGATAAATTCAGCTTTAATACAATAATCCACAAAATTAAACGATTACAATTAAACAAAATAGCAAAATAATTCCACTGAATATTTACAAAATGTGTCCCAATAAAATCGTCCCAGAAACCATATAATTTTTTGTTATGGAATGACGAACTTACTACTTCACATACTCCTGTGATTATTTCAAGTAGCTTAATATTGACTTTAAAAGTGAATCTAAGCATTTCAAGCTCCAGCACGCAGCTACGTTCGTTGTTCAAGGATCGAAGAGTAACTCGTTCACCGGAGCAAAGCCTTGAATTAGCACACAAGGAAATCACCGACCATTCAGCGCACATTCTCACAACCCATGCATTCCCACGGCTGAATCTTCACCCTTTTCCCCATCTAGGATCTCTACGATCCAACTTCTCTGCATTCGCGCCGAGTGCGACTAAAAACGTCTCTAAAAAAAACAGAATTATAAACTCAACGAGTTTTTCTAATCAATTATTTATTCATCGATCTACACCGCGATGGTGTTAATTAAAGAGATTGGATTAGATCCCATTGAAATTCACCACTAATGCACCCCGTTAGTGGTGGAGAACTATCGATGGTAGTTACGATAGTTATCGATAGTTTTCACTATCGAAATTTGTAATAATATTACAAATTAAATTTGGGATTCTGAATTTCAGCTGTTATTATTTTTTAATTGACTAACCTACGATTTTCGAAAACTATAGATGGCATATTTTCACTATTGATAATTATCGGTATTAAAAAATAATAACAGCTCAAATTCAGAATCCTAAATTTAATTTGTAATAATATTTATTTATTTATTTAATTAATTCCACGGGTAAAGACCCTTTAGTTTATAATGATTATTCATAAAGCTACCAAATGACAACATAACGAGCTGTTATTATTTTTTAATTGCCTACTTTTCAATACCGATAATTACCGATAGTGAAAATAAGCCATCTATAGTTTTCGATAGTGAAAAAAATCGATAACTATCGTAAGTACCGTCGATAGTTCTCCACTACACCCCGGTGCACCCCAGCGATTGCAATATCGCGCAACCAGCGTCAAAACACTCGCTCAGGGCTCGTTATGCCAGGGTTTATTTAAATCACCACCGCTGCCGCATTGTTTACGCTCAATAGAGTCCTGTACGCGCCGAACCTAGCCCAATGCCGGGCTCCTCTTTCTTTTTTTCTTCCCCCACGTCCCGAGGGAATCGGGGGGACATCGGAACGAGCGGTGCATCGACCCTCGAACACGTGGCACCACAAATTCGACCGTGTTCCACCGCTCCGTAACCATATGCGCCCGCTTCCTGGCCGCTGCACTCCGCTTATAAGTGCACTTCATTGCTGACTGCCGACGGGTGGTTATTTCAAGACAAACCCCCTGAAATAAAAAAAAAAAGAGAAACTGGGGAGAATTGACTCCCTTCTTTTGTCTTAACGCCCGTCCGCGCTGAGTCAGAACAGCCACGGAGGCTGCCAGTAGTCGAGGGAACGTAGAACTCGTGTGAACTTCGTAATTTACGATTCAACGCTCTCCACTGGCGTCGGCGTGCTTTCGCGTCGATATTCTCCGCAAGCATCGAAAGGGTTGCCCTAACAAGGCTGAAGCCTAGGGCCCCGTTTAGCTGGGGGCCCCTGATTCTAAATTTTTCTTCGAAAAATTTATCAAAAATTCTTGCCGAGGGTTAATGTTATATTTAGTTTTGATATTCAATGTTAATTTTGAAATTAAATTCTTATTTAGATTATATGAGTATTGTGATAAAAGAAATCAAATCAGCGTTATTTTATTTTTTATGTTTAACCGAGGGCCCCCGAATTTTTCAGTCTAGGGCCCCTGAAAAGGGCCTAACTTCAGCCGCCATTCTTAAAAAAAATAGATTCTTTCAAAATCGGCTTCGAGAAGTGATAGATTATAATCTTAAGAATATTCGTGGAAAATTTTATTCAAATCGGTCCACTAATCTCTGAGATATTTTTGGTGTAATTATGAAGAGACGACCTTGCGAGAAGGGGCATCATTTCTTAAAATATCAAATCTCTTTTTGGAAAGAATAAATCTTAATTTATACCTACACAAAAAGGTGTACCTCTTGATTTTCAAATATAACGCTTTCTTATATGAATAAAAAAATGAATGAATCTATCCAAGCCTCTTTGAGAATAAATAATACCACTTGCCCTACTGTCGTTTGCAAAAAACTTGGCATTTGGATGCCGAGCGGGGCAAGGGGGCTACTATTCTCGCATTGGCTCCCACCGCCTGTGTCCCCGTCCGCTTACTTTGTATTGGTCGACCTTGTCGCGTTGGCCAATGCGATCAAAGTAACCACCTTGCCGCGCTTAGCGTCCGCGGGCCTTCTTTTCTACAAACGACACTACAGATGCCATAGAAATTTATTTTAAAATCTAGTTTCGCGGTGAAAGTCACCCCACGTGACGGTACACGTCTTCCACCAAAGTGAAGTGAATTAGAATTTAGAACACTACTTTTTAAACGCCACGCGAATGGAAGTCAGTAAGGAACAACAATGCCATCGATATCCGTCCGAGGTAGCGTCTAGTGATGGAGAATTATCGATGGTACTTGCGATAGTTATCGATGGTTCTCACTATCGAAATTTGTAATAATATTACAAATTAAATTTGGGATTCTGAATTTCAGATAAATATTCTATAATAAAAGTATTAATATTTGAATAATAAAAATATGAATATTCCTATAATAAAAATATTAATATTTCAATAATAAAAATATTAATTTTAATACATATTTCTATTTTTATTTCTGTGCAATATCAGATTTGTATCAATTGCATTTTTCAATTGACTAACCTACGATTAGTGGTGGAGACCTATCGATAGTACTTACGATAGTTACCGATGGTTCTCACTATCGAAAACTATAGATGACTTATTTTCACTATCGAAAACTATAGATGGCTTATTTTCACTATCGAAAACTATAGATGGTTTATTTTCACTATCGAAAACTATAGATGGCTTATTTTCACTATCGAAAACTATAGATGGCTTATTTTTGCTCTATCGAAAACTATAGATGGCTTATTTTCACTATCGAAAACTATAGATGGCTTATTTTCACTATCGAAAACTATAGATGGCTTATTTTCACTATCGAAAACTATAGATGGCTTATTTCCACTATCGAAAACTATAGATGGCTTATTTCCACTATCGAAAACTATAGATGGTTTATTTTCACTATCGAAAACTATAGATGGCTTATTTTCACTATCGAAAACTATAGATGGCTTATTTTCACTATCGAAAACTATAGATGGTTTATTTTCACTATCGAAAACTATAGATGGCTTATTTTCACTATCGAAAACTATAGATGGCTTATTTTCACTATCGAAAACTATAGATGGCTTATTTTCACTATCGATAATTATCGGTATTGAAAATCGTAGGTTAGTCAATTGAAAAATAATAACAGCTGAAATTCAGAATCCCAAATTTAATTCCTAATATTATTACAAATTTCGATAGTGAGAACCATCGATAACTATCGTAAGTACCATCGATAGTTATCGAAAACTACAGATGGCTTATTTTCACTATCGATAATTATCGGTATTGAAAATCGTAGGTTAGTCAATTGAAAAATAATAACAGCTGAAATTCAGAATCCCAAATTTAATTTCTAATATTATTACAAATCGGTAACTATCGATAACTATCGTAAGTACCATCGATAGTTCTCCACCACTAGTAGCGTCCCCGTTCGCCCTCCGATAACTGCGTGCCCCGCATGGCTGATAAAAGAGGGGCGCCGCGAATTCGCTCGGACTCGACCAGCGGCTTTCTGAATTCTAGTCCCGACCGTGAACCTCGTTCGTTTCGGCTGGCCATTGGCGGATAGCCAAATATCTCCGCGACGGCGGCGGAACGGCGGGCAGCTGGGCCGCGCAGACGACGTAGAGGAGCCCGCGGTACCCTCGCCTCGCCAGTGCAATCGCGTTCAAGTGCATTACACCAGGAGGGTCTCAATGCCAATACACGGCCGCGGCGCGCTGCATTCTTGAAACCAGTTTCGCGATAGCGCAGAGGCGAGGCGGCCCGCGCGCGTCAAAGAAAAGCGACCGGCTCCGCTAGAAATTGCGTCATTACGATCCACGCTTTTCCCCTTCCTACGTTTTTCCTCGAATCTTCATCCGGTCTCTTCTGCTTGCTCGATCAATGGCGGGTCCCGGACTTGCTGGGGCGTGGAGCAGAAGATCCCTGATCTTTGATCACTGGGTTCCTCAACTTACACTGCGATATGCTGTTTGCTGTAGTTTTATTGAGTTTGCTGAGGATGCTGCTGCAAATCTGAAGGGAAAAGGGCGGATGCTTGGGGGTCGATGTGCTGAAGGTGACTGTCGCGGTGGTTGACTTTTTATTAGTTGTAATATTACGATTTCTGATTCGTTTTAAGAGGGAATGAGTCTTCTTATTTTTCTTAGGGCAATGTTTTTGGGTTTCCAAGGGTGTCAAATTTATCATCGCAATTAGCATAATATTATTATTATTAAATGTCTTTATTGCACCATTACAATTAAATTAAATTACAATGGCGAGTAGGCGAGGTTCAGCATTAACTGCTGCTCTACAATCTAACCTAAAAAGCCGTTGGGAGGTAAGAAAAAAGAAAAAAAGGAAAGAAAACAAAATAAAATAAAATACAATAGGAAATTACATAGGAAACCGCGAGAGGATGAAAGAACGAGCGCTAAGTTTAAATGAAGCAAACGATGATAGGGAACGTATATTAGAAGGAATGGATATTAACATTATTTAAGAAATAATATGTGTTTGATGGGTACGAATGGACTTACGCCACTTTCAAAATAAACGGCTCATTCAGGTGGGGCCATTCTGTCGAAGAGGACTAACGATTCATGAATTTCGCGAATTTGAAGATTCTTAAACGAATTCGCAACCGTACATGGTAGATATCTATACGATTTTTCAATCTTCGTCCTTTACAGCTTGTATTGGGAAACCAAGTGGAGGCGTGGCTTAGATTTCAGCGCTGCGGTGGTAAGTTGGCAAACTATTGCAAGTAGGCCCGGGTCCCAGCAAACATTCCGAATAAGTATTTATTAATCGAAGAAGTAAAAATTTAGTGTTCAAAAAATTTTAAAAACACTCGTTTTTCACAAAATGTCTATATAAATACTGATAATCGTATGGACTTCGACCTACTCACAGTAGTTTAATTTTCTGTCACTAGTTGGCGTATTGAAATTCTTGGTTTCCCAATACAAAGTTGCCCCTTTGAACCACTTTTAGCAAGAAAATTAGTCGCCCAACTGGCAACGGACACCAAGCTGCGCATATTTCGCAGAGCAGGAAGCTAAATGGCAACGGTTGCCCGTGTAAATTTCAGCAAACTTACTCGCACTCCCCGGCGTACATCCTTAATGTATGTCTGCGGCAGGACTCGACGACAAACTTACCCGAGGATTTGGCACAGCTTTCGATTTAGCTGCGACTAGATTCCCAGCCCCGGAGTCAAGGTTCCGGCGAGCAGATTTTCCGCGCGGAACCTTGAGAATCTTTTCCGAAAGGACGGAAAGCTTGGAAACGATTCCGTAGGCAGCGAAAGGGCGGGCGGGGCTTGCGCCGCGGAATGCAGCATCGGCGAAAAATTGCATCGGAATTGGCAAAGCACAGATGTCTCTCTGCGCTTTGCAGCCAGTCAAGAACGATCGAGGCTATCGTGACGCTCCTTTTTTTATCACCGTGAATCGATATCGCCCATTCGCGCGTCCACCGAATGGTTTTACAACGGTGCGAAAATTGTAACGGAGCTGAGGGACAAAGAACTGTTTTACAAGTTGCATTTTTTTAGGGAGTGAAACTTGAAATGCTTGGGAATATTTTTTAGGGCGAAACATGCAGAAATATTTGGTAAAGGAGAAGATTTATTTTCATTTCGAGAATAAATTCGATGGTTTCGTGGAATTTGGAGGTACAGAAATGGTAGGAAGATTCCAGATTAATTTAATTGAATAGTTCTTTCGCCCGAATCTCCGCGCGCAACACAGAACTGCACTAATCCTGGTGCAGCGGAAGCAAGCGAGCGCGGACCAACATTAAGTGCACTTTCGTCTTCACAATGGTACTCGCCGTGATTCATTACGAGGAAAAAGAGCAAAGCACTTGGTGCAAGTGTTGTTTTAGTCGTTCACAAAGACAGCAGGTTGGAGAATTAAACCGTTCCAAGCTCTGCGTGTCACCTGCTTCAGGATATTATTAACTCTAACGCTGTGTTTAAACAAATACATAAATTATACAGAAATTTATCAAAAAGCTTCGTTATCGTGGAAAATTAATTTTGCTTCCTTTTTATTATAATGAATTTAATTGTATTGTATTTAATGTATTTAATAGTTTGTGACGAACTATTAAGCAATATTCAAGTCATATTAAATTCATTTTTAAATTTTAAGAACCCTCCATCAATTCAAGTGTTTAAAATAGTTTTAATAAACCATTAAGCAGTATTCAATTCATATTAAATTCATTTTTTAAATTTTAAACAAATACATAAATTATACAGAAATTCATCGATAAAATTGAAGATTGTAGAAAACACAGAAAGTGGGAAAATTAAATTTCTTTTATCGGGAAATGTTCTACGTGCCAGTGGTAATACTATAGTATAGATTTTTAATACAATTCCTCTTTGTAAATAAGTTGCCAATAGTATAAAAGATTGGCACTCACAGTGCTTGCAAATTTACTAAGAGGTGGCACATACAATGTTTTCTAAAAATATAGTTCTTCTTTTAGAGAATTTTGACTGTATTAATGAAAAGAATATAAAAAATTCTGATGCATTTGGATTATTGTATACTTAAGCATATTTAGCAATCGAAACAAATCAAATTTGGCAAATAATCAAAGTTAGAGACGTTTTCTCTCTCTCCTGAAAAATTTAATTTTTGGTACTTGTAGTGTCTTCCACAAAGACTTCAATTATTCCCAACCCCGCAATTTCACAAATCACAGAAAACAATTATACTACTACGTTATCAGTTACCCATATTTTTAAATTTAATTCAACGCAAACCCTTCAATATCTCGATTCGAACATAAATCGACTTACGACCACTTTCAAAATAAACAGCTCAAATGGTATATACACACTTACATATCTACAACTTTCATTAACAACAAAACATGTTTTCTAGAATCCAAAAGTTTTTCGAGCCACTCTTCCCAATTCTGTCAACAGAAAATTCGAATCAGAAGTGTCAATCCTTTACCTGGAAACACTTCAAGTTCCTTTCGTCCAAAATCACTTCCCCGCTATCAATCTACTAAAACATACTCAGCCCCCCAATCCTTCTAGCTCTGCGGAATTCAAATCACAATAAATTCAGCTCATATATAAATCACGAGCTTGCGCCCCAAAACGGTGCCCCATATTTTCACGACAACTGGAAGAGCGAAAAATGTGGGGTACCCCTGAAATCTAATCAATATTTCAATGCACCGAACGTACCCTCCACTTTCGCCCCCTCCCCACGAAAAAGAAGGCGCCTGAAACAGTAAAACGGCGAGTGGAGTAACGAACGTTCGTAAATTGCGCGCCCAAGGAACGCACGGGTGTGTTGGGGTGCCGCGGGGCGATGTTTCTTCCCGGTCAGGAGGAACGGCTTGGTCGATGCACGGGCGAGACTCGTTCGGCGTGGATTTCATCTTCGATTCGGCCGGTTTCACGCGAGATATCTCGGCCGATAACCGGCGGAGCGCCTCCGCAAAATGTTGCGCATTGCGTCTTACAACACGCAGCGGCAGCTATAGCGACCGCCCCACTGCACCCAGGGGGGTGCACGGCAACCCCCTCTGCACTGCGCAGGTGGTCAACCTCGTGTTTCTCTGCTCGTTTCCCTTTTCCCTGCTATGCAAGCTTGTTCTGCCCTTCCGTTCCATCTAACCCGGGGATCAAAGTTGCATTTCTCCAACGGGGTTGCGAAAATTTTGGCGAAACTTGAGCGATATATTCGCCGCTACAAGGGGTAGAGATGAACAGTAGTGTCAACTTTAAAATTTATATTGTCTGTCCCTCTTAAAATCTTCTATTTGACAAAACTAAATATTCTCGTGTTGTACATTTTAATATATTAAGGTCGCTCAAGGACTTTATATTTCGCATTTACGTTTTCAATGCCACTGAGCGACCTTTAATCAATAATATGCTTTAACAAAATTTTAGGAGAATTTCTTTTGAACTATTTGGAAGCTTCTGAGAGGGTCAGAAGAAAATTTTTTGAAGACTTTGATTTTTTACTCTAATAAAAAGCAGCCCCGGGTTACAAGGAAACCCACCCGAGCCGAGAATTCTGATTTTTTTTTTAATAAAACTTCGCGTGTATGTAGAGCAGATTGGAATATGCAAGTGGCAATTTTTTCCGCGAAAATTCACTTCAAAGGGGTCTAATCAGCCCTTAAAGTTTTTTTTTTAATATAAGTTTGTAAGGGTGCAAGTTAGAACTAAACTTCAAATATAAGAATTGATCAGTTCTTTCTTAATAAAATTATCAAAAAAAAAAACGATCACTCACGATAATTTTGGGGGCTGATTTTTCACCCCTCCAGAGTGAATTTCTTCAGAAAAAAGAATAACTACTTCCTATCGTATGCTATCGTATGCTCTACACTCGCGCGAGATTTCGTTAAACAAAGAATTTTCCGGGTGAGATTGTTTTCCTCGTTAGCTGTACTAAAAATATCGTCTTTGGATCACGTGTGATTCGACAGATAAGTAGCGCAGTCCAGTAAACGATGCTCTCTGGCTCGTTTACAAAGCCCCCACCGCCCCGGAAAAAGGTGTCGAACGCTGCGAGGGGTGGAAAGCGTTTTCCGAGCAGAGATCCGGTTTTCTCACTTAACGTCGGTAAAAGCAGATTATCCACGCCCTGCCTCCCGCCCCTGCGCGCAAATGCACATGCCCTCTCGAACTTGGCGGTGACAGCTGCGCTGCTTAAAATAGGGGTTCAGTAGTTCAGCAACGTGCACCGAGGCTTTTCTATGCCACGATAACGCGGGTCTGCCTCGGATGAAACGTTGCTCCCCGCCGATCGTTGTACTGAATAAACCTGATTCTTCCCATTCATGATGCCTGTTGGCCCCGAGTCGCGGCAAACGGTAAAATGATGAATGAGAAAAATTGGGCAAATCTGTTACGTTTTGCGGGGCTCGTCGTCCCCGCCATTGCTTCCAAAACTGCGAGTTTGATTTATCAAAAAGCTTCGTTATCGTGGAAAATTAATTTTGCTTCTTTTTTATACATGCTGAATTTAATTGTATTGTATTTAATAGTTTGTAATGAGCAATTAAGCAATATTCAATTCATATTAAATTCATTTTTAAAATTTTAAGAACCCTCCATCGATTCAAGTGTTTAAAATATTTTTATTAAACCATTAAGCAATATTCAATTCATATTAAATTCATTTTTAAAATTTTAAGAACCCTCCATCGATTCAAGTGTTTAAAATATTTTTAATAAACCATTAAGCAATATTCAATTCATATTAAATTCATTTTTAAAATTTTAAGAACCCTTCATCGATTCAAGTGTTTAAAATATTTTTAATAAACCATTAAGCAATGTTCAATTCATATTAAATTCATTTTTAAAATTTTAAAAACCCTCCATCGATTCAAGTGTTTAAAATATTTTGAATAAACCATTAAGCAATATTCAATTCATATTAAATACACTTTTAAAATTTTAAGAACCCTCCATCGATTCAAGTGATTAAAATATTTTTAATAAACCATTAAGCAATATTCAATTCATATTAAATTCATTTTTAAAATTTTAAGAACCCTCCATCGACTCAAGTGATTAAAATATTTTTAATAAACCATTAAGCAATATTCAATGCATATTAAATACACTTTTAAAATTTTAAGAACCCTCCATCGATTCAAGTGTTTAAAATATTTTTAATAAACCATTAAACAATATTCAATTCCTATTAAATACACTTTTAAAAATTCAATTTCCCTCGTAAAATGTGTAGTTCGATATTTGTCACGGTAGGGTTGACTATCTTACCTCGAATTCACTTCGCGAGACTGCTAATAGTTGTTCCACGATAACTGCGAAATTATCTTAGCTTCCTAGAGCCTCGAGTTCGTTCACCCAGAAAGAAATCATTTCTGTTATTCTTATCGATCGGCTGCAGACTGGTTGCAGACCGTCGAAACACGTTGCTACGTTATTAACCCTGTATGGCTGGTTGGCGTGTCGAAGGGTGACGTGACAATTCAGTCTTGACATCCTTTTTAACCGTTTAAAGAGTTCCACCAGTTTTCTTAATTATTTATGCGAACCTGCAAGCCTGAAAGTTGCCCGGAGAATCGAATGAATTTTACATCCCAGTTATCAGAGCGTGCGACTATCGTGATAGTATTTTCAGCAGTGGAAACTTAAAGAAACTTCTCAGCGAAAGTTTCAGGCAGAGCGATTTTATTATACGAAGTGTAGCCTCGCATTTCTATTCGCCGAAAAAGTTCCGTGGATTTCGTTGGCTCCGGAGACGTCGCGGTGCTTTATGGCTCGAATATCATTCCGCGGGACACGGAGCTTCGGAATCCAATCGGATATTTAAAAAAGACCGCATAACACGAGGGACAAATACGCGGCCTCCCCTAAGTTCGTTGCACGGTATGCAAGATTCGAGAGTTTCCGCGCGATGGAGAAGGCAGCCCTCGCGTGTGCTCCACTTATTAAAGCTCTTCGAGCATCGCTTTTTCGAGTGGCCGACGGCTGCTGCGCCGAAGCTTCTGCTTCTTATTTCAGCCCCGGCGCGTTAAAGTCCCGTCTTATTTCGGCGCCCAAAGAAAACGTGGTCATGAATCCTCCATCCATTTGTCTCGTTTTGGGAAGCTGCGTGCCCAGCCTGGTTATTTTAACGCCAATCTGTTCCCTCTTTCTTCCACTTGTGTAATCAATATATCACAAAAAATTGAAGGTAATAATAAAATCACAAAAAATAGAAGAAAATATACAATCACAAAAAAATCGAAGATAATAATAAAATTACAAAAAATAAGAGGTAATAATAAAATTACAAAAAAATAAGAGATAATAATAAAATCACAAAAAAGTAGAAGAAAATATATGAAAAAGTCGAGAACGGGAAAGAGAATTATCAAATAAATCACAAAAAATTGAAGTTAATAATAATAAATCACAAATAATTGAAGTTAATAATAATAAATTACAAAAAATTGAAGTTAATAATAATAAATCACAAAAAATTGAAGCTAATAATAATAAATCACAAAAAATTGAAGTTAATAATAATAAATCACAAAAAATTGAAGTTAATAATATTAAATCACAAAAAATTGAAGTTAATAATAATAAATCACAAAAAATTGAAGCTAATAATAATAAATCACAAAAAATTGAAGTTAATAATAATAAATCACAACAAAAATAGAAGAAAATATACAATCACAAAAATAGAAGTAAATATACAAAACTTATTTTCTTCTCCTTCATTCAAGTATATCAAAGCAAAGTCTGCTCCAATCGAACTGAATTAATTTAAAAATTCTTTTAACAAAAAGATACTTCATTACACACGAATCTACTCAATTTTATTTCACCCTTTTCCTGCGGACTTAAAAATTCAATTCTATCACCAGTAAAATTTTTCCACTTTCTGGAATGCAAGCAATGAAACTAAGTAATTTACAGATTCGAAAGAACTCAATTTCCAACGAAATTTTCTGCTTCGATAAAGCACGGAGACACAGTTCCGTGGGAAAGAATGAAAACGAATATTCCCCCGGCACGGCACACACAATCGACTCGTCGCTACAGGAAAAATGTATGTCTTTTGGAATGCGAGGGTATTTATCGTCATCGTTGAAGCTGATGCGACTGATTATACAGTCGAGAGGGAAACCATCGACTAGACACGCCGCGTCGTCCGTCTAAACTGCTGCTCGCGGCGAGTGATAGCGGGTTATTTCTTTTTCCCGGCTGCGCGCTACTGAAGCACCCCAATCAGAGGAATTATTACCGTGCAACAGCCATCGATTATTGTTTCAACGGTCGTTGGAATTTATCGATCCGCGGCCCACCCCCGTCACCCATTGCTGGATCTTATTTAATGCGAAGACGCTTTCTTTCAACGCGAGTGCTTCAGAGCGTGTCCTGAAAGGGAGGAGGAGGAGGGAGTGCCTTGATCGTCGTCGAGTCGAGAGAAATTTTCCCCGCAGGAAAATTCTGTGGAATTTAACCGAGGCATCGTTGGAATTCGAATTGTGCCGTCGGTTTTGGTGAAGTCCGTTTTTCTTGCATTCATTTGGAATTAGTGGTTCACTTATTTTAGGCTCTGGGTGTTGTAATTTATGATCGAGTGAGCGGGCGAGAAAGTGAATTTCTGAAACGCTGATGGCACTGTAATTGGTATTCGTTAATTGATAAAAGTATAATTCTAAAAAGTAGTTAGCGAAACTGGGAATTTCTGTGAAATCAGGAATTTTGAATATTTTTATAAAATTGAAAATCTTTGGATATTGGGTGATTCCGGGTGAGATGGCTCGATCACGCTCCTTTTGCAAATATATTTTTGTCCTTTATAAAACCACTAAATAAATTTACGGTGTGCTGATTTTTTTAAAAAGTGGGCCATCTCTCCCCGACTTACCTTACGTAAAATATTTTTATTCTAATTTTAGATACAATTTCCTGATCAATTCAAGCTCGCATTGAATCTTCTTTATGAAGCCTTTTGGTTGGATCAGATATTGCGATAAAATGAAAATAAAGCTGCGAGAGTATGAAATGTGGAGCACTTAAGTGCCCGCTGCTGGTATATTCGTCGAAACGTTTATGCTTCCTGGCCGGCTCGTTCCAGATTAAAAAATGTTATCCACTCGTCGGTGAAATCTAAACACTCGACGAGGGACGATGTATCGTCGAGCATAAAACAACCTCCATCATTTGTACAGCTGCGGAGGAAGTAACTTCTGCCAGGGAATAATCGTTCCGCGGGTGCTTCAATTATGACTGCATTATGGCGACGGTCGAATCAGCTTTTAATCAGGTTTAACTGCCCCGGTTGGTTGTAATTTCTGGCGTTAAGGTCGTGTGGTGTTATTTATTCTACTATTGCCAGGGATGCTGCGCGAGCATTTACTTCGTTCCGAGGCAGGAAATTGAAGAATCGATGGGAACAAGTGCACTGAAATTTAAAACGATTAGATACACCGGCGAATATTTAATTAATTTTACAAGATCCGATATAAATTGAAGGCAGAGTTTTAGTAAGAATTCTATTGAATTTTGGGTGTTAAAGGGGTGAGGGGAGGAAAATTTGACAAATAATAATAATAATAATAATAAATCGTCTTTATTTATCACACTTACAAAAAAAAAACTTATGTGATAAATAGGCGAGGGGTAACTTAATTACACTGAGAAGAAACAGTGAAGTGTGATGAATATTTAAAAATACCAGAATATGCTCGCGAGCTGATAGGGTAATTCCGGGTGAGATGGCTCGACCACGCTTCTTTTGCAAATATATTTTTGTCCTTTATAAAACCGCTAAATTTACGGTGTGCTGATTTTTTTACAAAGTGGACCATCTCTCCCCGACTTACCCTACAAGAATGGAATAATAAAGCAAATACCCTCTCGCATAAATTTTCTCAAGCCCTCTCCTTCATCCCTCTAAATTGACTTAACTTAAACGTAAACTCTCTCTCGTTTTTAAAGCTCAGGAATCCATAAACAAGACTACACATCACCTTCCACGAGAATTATGTATACTGAAACACAGATATCCTCTATTGAGAAGCGCTTAGAAAACCAAGAAGTCTGGTTTCGAACCCCCGAGTTCCCCGCAAAACTCCACCCTTCCCCTCGCAACACCCTCGTCGAGATCTTGAACTTGAAGGAGAAGCTCCACTAGGTTTATTCCTGTAGCAAAGAAGCTACGCAGATTCCGACGGAGGTGCCTATGATAGCCGCGGTCCGCGGTGGATATTGAGCATTGTGCTCGAATTCCACGCGACCACCGCTGTTGAGTCATCAGGTTGAGGCGTGCGTAATTTACGGCGGTACCAAAAGGATGAAGAGGAGAGAAAAGAATGCGAACAGCCGGATGCCGTGGAGCCGAGTCACATGCACGTAAACCGACACGTGCACCCTCTTTTCTGCCACGGTCTGACGATTTTTAAGATGGGGGCGAACCCGATGGACTTTCACGCCGTAAACGAGCCGACTTACCGAGCATAACGCGTTTCCCTCGATCGTCCCTCGGTTTTGCCGTTGATCCTTCTTCGAAAGTTAACGAAGCTTCTTCGCAATTTTCTTGAGGACTATTTTTAAATTACTTGAGGGTAATTTTGGCGATTTCTTACCTGCCCCGGTATAAGAATTCAAAACCTCAGAGTATCAAATCCCCGGAGTCCCAAAGCCTGAGAGTTCCAAAAACTTCAGAATTCCAAAACTTGAGTGTCCCAAAAGCTCAGAGTTCCAAAACCTGAGAGATCAAAAATCTTCAGAATCCCAAAACTTGAGAGTCACAAAAGCTCAGAGTTCCAAAACCTGAGAGTTCAAAAATCTTCAGAATCCCAAAACCTGAGAGTCACAAAATTTCACAGTCCCAAAACTTCGGAGTGCCAAATCCTCAGAGTCTCAAAGATTTTATATTCCAACTCCCTCCCTGGTTACGTGATGTTTTTCACCTTCCATTTTTTCAATTATTAAAATTCTTTCAAAGGTTTATATAATTCATTTAACTAAGCAGGTTTCGTGTATTCGATGAAACTTCGTTTTTTAGGTTACTCATATTGAAAATTAGGTTGAAAAATATTACGTAAGAATCTACCTGACTTCTTTTCACTCCTCTGTAAGAAAACCTGAGAAATTCGCGCCTCCCTGCCTCCTTAAAAAATCCTTACGTAATTTAAAAACGACCCCTTGGCTCAAAACCCACGATCAAATTTCTACGCACTCAGTAACGATTTGATAAATTCAGGAAACATTGCAGAACTCTTTATAATAATAATTCGTCTTTATTTATCACACTTACAAAAAAAAAACTTATGTGATAAACAGGCGAGGTTCAGCATACATGCCGTTTTGCAACCTAACCCAAAAAACAATATAAAACAAAAATACGGGTCACTCATTAAATTATCTTCCTCTAAAATTAAGCCTCAGCTTCTTGTGTCAATTTTCTTAGCCTTTGTACAATAATGTTGTTTAGGGAGTAACTAATTAAAGGGGGGTGCTTATACTTTTTATCTGCGACACATGTTGCCGATGCAAATGGCACAGCAACTTTTGGCAGCGCATTAAAATCCTGCTTCGTTTTTGCAGAGACCCTCCAGGAGCCGCGTTTCACCACTCAGCCTTCCAGCAGCGGCAATATTCTTAGCGAAAATCGAACGAAATTTCTGCAGTGTCAAGCGAGAGGTGAGTAGGAAAATGCACTCGGCTCGAACGTTTGAAGAGATCTGACCCGGAAGAGATGATCCGAAATTGATTATAAGAACCCTTACCCATCGAGCTTTATGTTAATCCCCCGCAGTTTGCTAGTTAACTCGATCACGGAGCTCCTCGTGGATTTCACCTTAAGCTTACTTAACAGAGCAACTCTAGCGTACAATTTGAAAAAAAAAAAAAAAAAAAGTAGAAGTATCCATCGGCCGTCCTCTGTTTTATTCGTAGATTTTAAACTCCTAGTTTTATATACGCGAGAGCACTGGTAGAAGTAGAGCAACTATGGAAGCTTCTCCTTGAACTTACACCCACGCACTTTGAAGCGCAGAGCACTTGTAAAGCCTCCTCCATTGACTGCTAGACAAAGCCACTGGATTTCGAGGAAAAGGAACGGGCAGAGAATCTTCCCTCAATTTTGTTTTACGATACATTTTCATTTTTCTTATTTTTTTTTATTTATCATGTATTTATTTATTTATCAAGAGACACGGTAGTGTCTCGCGCCAAGTATATAATATATATACATATATATATGCGCAGCGCGAACACGGAGTGTATCTATTACGCCACGACTCGCTATCAAGAACCCTGAGATTTCCGAATCTCAATAACGGCTGATTCGATGAGGTTTTGAATGGTCTTAATGGATAGCTTGGGTTTGATTTACATAAGAAAAGTGTCTTCGTTTTGTTCCTACGGGCCTTATGAGCTGAGATATTTCGATGTAAAGTTGCAATTTGCTGATTTTTATGTTATTAAAATTCAGCATCGTCCCCGTCATCGTCGTCGTCCTACACTTCTAGGCAAGAGGGGAGTATGAAAGGGTGAGGAAATGTCCCTCAGGCACGTCGTTCATTGGATGCGGGTTTCGGCCAATCGCGTAACAAATATTTATCATGTGACAGCTAGCAGACAGAGAGTAGATCTGTCGAGGTAGTGTCAAAACAATTATAACCTGCAAGTGTTAAATGAGGAGGCCTGTCAAAATGTTTGAAATATCACGAGGATTTACAACATATAGGACACTGAATTATTGTCTCAATTAAAAAGGTAAGTCACCAAAATTTTTTAATAGATGATTTATGTAGAGCTTATTGAAACGAAGGGGACACACAGACTTGGAAGGTGTCCGGAGAAGGTTCTACAGTTCTACAATATATTGTTTTTATACCAGCAAACTATTTTTACATTAGAGTTTTTATGTAAAGCTTATAGGAATCAAGGAGACACGTGGGCTTGGATAGAAATGAAGGGGACGCACAGGCTTGGATAGGAATGAAGGTGATGCACAGGTTTGGAGGTTGTCCAGAGAAGGTTATAGATACACAGAGGAACATCTTGTTTCGCACAAGTTTCTGAAAATTTGTTAAATAAGGTAAATTGACAAAATTTGTCAAATTAGCTTAGCATTGAGAATTAAAAAAATTATAGCATACTACTTACAACATAGAGCAAGTCACATTATTGAAGAAAGTATGCTGAACACACATCTCCCTTGATACTTTTCAATCTTTTGTGAATGATATTCCTAATACTTTATTAAAATCCACAGTAGTTCCCTCGCTATTCATTAATTTTATTAGTTTCCCATTAACAATATTCCAATTCACCAATAAAGATAGTACATTAATTTTATACCAACACCAATAAAATGTGCGTTAAAAATATTGGATTTCATTGTTCATTTTCAATAAATTACCATTCGCATTTAAATTTCCTCCAACCAGACTTTCTGCCATACGCTCTCACCTCCTTCGGACACATTATGTAGTCTCTACACTTACTATAGGAAAAGTCCACCCTTCTTCTATAAGTTCTAAGTTATGTTGTAACTAAAATGTGGATTTTATATATTTACAGATAATCGAAGCACAAGATGATGCAGTGTGATCTACGTCAGAGAAAAAAATTTATTGTGATATTGTATTATATTAATTAAACTTTAATTAAACTTTTATTCTGCTTCGATCCTCTGTGTGCTTCTTGTATGTTTGTTTCATATCTGGAAACTCAAATTTAAACCAATTCCACCAATCCAATTGTCTTGTAGCTTTGCAGGTGTGTGTAGTTTGGATGACAATATAATATATTGTTAATTAAAAAAAATAACCCCGCGGGGGTGAAAAATTTATCCAGTCACTAATAAACACTACAAAATGTGTGAAATCCCCACAAAATTACCTCTTAAAAAAAGGTACAAAAAAGCGCGCCAAGTATATAATCCCATCAAAAAGGATACCATTTAAAAACTTTGTCATAAATTAATACCCATGAAAAAGACTCCCATTTAAAAACATTGTCGTAAATTAATAGCTTTACAAAACTAATGATATACACAAATTGCGCCAATTATCACAATGACTATTTATACAAAGAAAAAATGTATTAAATAATATTAAGCAGATATATTTTTATACAAATAAATATTTTAATACGAATAAATATTTTATTCAAAATACTTGGCGCTGCTCTCGGAATTGGTGTTGCTAAACTGAATAAATATGTCTGAATCAATAAGTCTGGCCTTGTTTTATTTATTAAACCAAGACAATTAACATTTTTTTCAGAGAGCAGCGCCAAGTATTTTGAATAAAATATTTATTCGTATTAAAATATTTATTTGTATAAAAATATATCTGCTTAATATTATTTAATACATTTTTTCTTTGTATAAATAGTCATTGTGATAATTGGCGCAATTTGTGTATATCATTAGTTTTGTAAAGCTATTAATTTACGACAATGTTTTTAAATGGGAGTCTTTTTCATGGGTATTAATTTATGACAAAGTTTTTAAATGGTATCCTTTTTGATGGGATTATATACTTGGCGCGCTTTTTTGTACCTTTTTTTAAGAGGTAATTTTGTGGGGTTTATTATACGGGAAGCCCCATGGTATACAAGAAAGAAAGAACATAGCTAGTAAAATATACGGAGAGTCTGAGTACAAAATTAACAAAAATTAATACATAGTAAACGTAATAGTTATAATAATCAAGCCAACAAGGATAAAACTACGTATTCATATTTCTTTTTTAAGCGATCTATAAATGCACACCTAACAGTGTTATATACTCTTTTTACGCAATAGTTTTAAAGCCGTTTACGAGTAATAATAATAATAATAAAAAATCTCCAAAATTAAGCCAACAAGGATAAAACTACGTATTCATATTTATTTTTTAACTAATCTATAATTGGACACCCAACAGTGTTATATACTCTTTTTACGCAATAGTTTTAAAGCCGTTTACAAGTAATAATAATAATAATAAAAAATCTCCAAAATTAAGCCAACAAGGATAAAACTACGTATTCATATTTCTTTTTTAACCAATCTATAAATGCACACCCAACAGTGTTATATACTCTTTTTACATAATAATTTTAAAGCCGTTTACGAGTAATAATAATAATAAAATATCTCCAAAATTTCAACCGCCCATTGTTCTCCTGAAATATCGAGTATCGGGGCGGATGAGACGGTGACCAGATGAAGCCTCCCAACTCCGGCCTGCAGCCGTAACGTGATAGCATGACCCTGTGCTAATAGTATTAGATCCCCGCGCAACATACATATGCCCCGGCCAAACAAGGAATGCCCGCGGTATCCGTGAAAAATATTCGCACCCCGAAACGTGCGAAGAACTCCCTAGAAACCGAGTCCTCGGATTGAAACGACGGACCAGAGGGCCGAGATTATCACCCTGAATCTACTAATCATACATTTCACCAAGGGTTGTTCTCCAATCTAGGATCGACTCAACCGACGCTGAATTTCAACACTCTCACGCTGCGTTTCGTTTCCCAGGGCACCCTCAGCCGAAGTACAAGTGGTTCAAGGACGGGATCCCTCTGAGCAACGAGCTCACGTCGGAGCATTACTTTCGAATACAGAGTACGCGCAGGGAGGACGCAGGGGTGTATCACTGTGTCGCCACGAACGATGTAGGATCTATATTTAGCGAAAGAATTACGTTCGCGGTAGCGTGTACGTATTAATTACGGGCGGTGCTATTGGATGCTCTGTGTGCCCATGGTACATCGTCTCAGAACGCTCTTTTTAACGTCGCGACTGATCTCGGCGAGTAGCGCGAGGAGGCTCGCGGAACGAATAAGAAGTAACGCGGTGATATTGTCTTCAGATATGGGGGTGTTCGAGGATCTCACGGAGAGGATAGTAGCCGTGAAATCGGGCAGCGCGGCTGTTTTAACGCTGCCGCCGATCGAAAGCCATCCTGCACCTGACGTGACATGGTTCATGCCCAACGGCTCGCTGTTGTACGGCATAAAGTACGCGTCCGCTCACCACACGTTGCTCATCCTGAACGCGTCTGAAAGTGATCAGGGCCTGTACAGGTGGGTATCGAAGCTCGATGGTGTCAGGCTTAAAGCTGGGTTTACATTAGTCCGGTCCAGTGATCCAGTACAGCACTGGAATAATTGTAAACAGTGTGTTGATTCCAGTACAGTGCTGTCGTTCCAGCAGATTTCGACTGGATCGAAAGTCTACTTTTCGATGCTACTTTTATGTTGTTTTTTTATCCCTCTTTTGCGTGAATCTATTATTGTTACACTCGACCACTTTCAACGGTTCAGAAACGACTGGAATAATCAAGACATCGATTGATTTCCAGTCGAAACACTCGCTGGGTCCTGCGACTGGACTAATGTGAACCCAGCTTAAGCGTAGGAAATTTAGTGGTGGAGAACTATCGATGGTTTTCACTATGAAAAACTATAGATGGATTATTTTCACTATCGATAATTATCGGTATTGAAAATCGTAGGTTACTGAATTAAAAAATAATAACAGCTGAAATTCAGAATCCTAAATTTAATTTATTACAAATTTCGATAGTGAGAACTATAGATGGCATATTTTTACTATCGAAAATTATCGGTATTGAAAAATCGTAGGTTAATCAATTAAAAATAATAACAGCTGAAATTCCGAATCCCAAATTTTATTTGTAATATTATTACAAATTTCGATAGTGAGAACCATAGATGGCTTATTTTCACTATCGAAAACTATCGGTATTGAAAAATCGTAGGTTAGTCAATTGAAAAATAATAACAGCTGAAATTCAGAATCCCAAATTTAATTTATTACAAATTTCGATAGTGAGAACCATCGATAACTATCGTAAGTACCATCGATAGTTCTCCACCACTGATAGGAATGCCTGTGGAGTGTTTTCTTTACGTTATCTGGTGCACAGGGCCAGAGCTATCAACACCCAGCTGGGCAAGGAGGAGAACAGCCCGTTTTTCAAGCTGCAAGTTAGCGGAGACTCGAATGTGGACGTCGCACCCGCTATAATTGTGAAGCCGCAGGACACGCAGATAATCAAGGACCAGGATGTTACGTATATACATTGCATTGCAAATGCTAGGTAATCTTTGTTGGTGAAGGACCTGGACTTAAGGAGACGAAGAAGAACGCCATTTTAAGGAATTTTTTGTGGAAAATGGGATGTGTGTTTCTTACAAGTATTTCCTTATTTTAGAAGTAGATGTGTTCAGCAAAACTCGGGAATTTTGTTATGGGGAAATATTAAATAATGAAGGAATAACAGCCAATCTCCTGGAAACTTTTTTTTTTAGTGGGAAGCAGGATTTCTCCGAGCTGGATCATCTGAAACCGAACAGTGAAGAAGATTCTGTTAGTAGATGAGTTTATCTAGTTCGCGAACGAAGGATTTTTGTTTTTCATGAAAACTCTATTTTTAATTCACGGAAAACGAACAATTCAGATATCGAAAAATCATGATTTTGAGTTTTTTGAAAAATCCTTCGTTCACGAGCTAGGTAAACTCATATACTAACAGAATCTTCTTCATTGTTCGATTTCAGATGATCCAGCTCGGAGAAACCGTCCTCCCCGCTAAAAAAAATAGCTTCCAGGAGAGTGGCTGTTATTAATTCATTTTTTAATATTTCCCTCTAACAAAATTACTGAGAGTTGCTGAATACACATACTTTTAAAATAAGCAAATAGTTGTAAAAAATATACATTAGATTTTCCACAAAAAGTTCCCGAAAATCACGTTATTTTTTTCGCTTGATAACTAGTCATGGCCCCTTAAGAATTTGTAGAAGAAGAAGCGGTGATAGGAAGAGAGGGTTTCCTTGATTATTTTAGGTCACTTTATGAGCTACGAACCTTGTGGACGAAGGATGGGATTCCTATCGAGAACTCTAGGATATCGTACAGCTTTAATGACTCCTGGAACAGAACGTTGGCGTTGATATCAGCAAACATCACCTACACAGGCGTGTATTCCTGTCATGTGGACCTGAGGAGTGGAGGGTATCCAACGGTGAACGCTAGTGCGAAAGTTGTCGTGCATGGTGAGAGAGCAGTGGCATTATCCTTAGAAGCCTCTAATTCCTTTGATGCTTCCAGTCATCACATGACTAACAATTAAATGTATATTATCTTCTTCAGAAAAACCAACGTTCATAACAGAATTGAAACGGGAGACCCTGAGCGATTACGGTTCGACTGTGTCTCTACCATGCGATGCTGTTGGCGTTCCTCCTCCTAAGATCAGTTGGTTCCGCAATGCTGAGCCTGTTGACCATCTCCTTGGGTCGAGGTATGAGTGGCGGATGATAATTAGGAACAGTCGATGAGTTAGTAGGAAGATATGAAGGATATGGGGAAAACAGGGAATGTAACAAAGTAGTTGTATCGAGAAAATTAAGTCTTAATACTTTAGTAAAGAAATTTGAAAAGAAAGAAGGTTAATTTTTTTGTTAAATAATTAATTTGGTTTACCTTAAAGAGAGAAACTTATGCTTAGGTAAAAAATGAGAACATTCCGTATTTTGTTCCAAATGTTTAACGTTATCTTACGGGGATATCTGAACTTTGTAACCCTTGTGCTATAAATCGCAAAATCACTTAAATTGAGTTACAGTAAAATTACTATAACTCAATTTTCTCCTTACCCTTCATATCTATTTTCAAATAATTTCCTTCTATGTAACCAATTACTATATAAAAGTAATGTGATGCAAGTTGAATTTTAATAGATTTTCAGAAATTCTATATAATTTCCTTAACGTTACCATATTTCTATATCCATTCACAGATACGCCATGGAAGAGGACGGATCCCTGACAATTAAAAAGTTAACAATGAGCGACTCAGGGATGTTTCAGTGTCTCGCTTCCAACGAAGCTGGCGAAGCCTCCAGTTACACCTGGTTGAAGGCGAAAAGTTAGTACACCCGAAGCACTAAAAGTCACTCTGAAAAATATCATAACTCTCTTTCGTTTGTTCGTCGAACGATATTTGTTTTGAACACATTATAAGTAACATAATTTTTTGTGGGCCAGAAGGATTAGAAGGCAGACTGAAAAACAGAGTTGTCCGCTGGGCAGCTGGCTACAATGTAGTCAGAGTTCGCCAATCTGATCGCCGTTTTAAGTTCTCTCAGTACCCAGACAGTAAGATCTCCGACGCCACGAAATACCCACCTTTCTTCAGATTATCTAGGCACACGCTTGACGAATGCATATATCACACCACAATGTTTGCTTCTTTTCCAGCTGTACTTGTTTTTATTCCCTTTGTCTCCCTGGTAGTTATAGTTACATCCGCAAAGCACGAGGACACGATTGTGCTTGTGAAAAGCACATTCCTCCTCAAACAGTTACGAGAAATATCCGAACTGTCGAATGAAATAGAGTACCTTGTAGTGTCGTTAGATTTAATTACAGTTAAAGAGTAGTTTACTTTAATAGGAAGTACGTGAAAAATAGTATAGCCTGCTTGTCGTCGCAAAGAGACATTAACATACGTTCATCCCGAAATTCTGCACGTTTGTGTGACACGATTAATTCTTTCCTGTATTAGGGATAAGCTCGAGGAAGCAGAACTCTTGAGAATTAGTTGTTTCCGTAGTTACGATAGAAAGTATATTTTAAGTTTCGACAATAGAGCATTCATTGTTGCGTAATAAATAATTCAGGTATGGGTAGATTCAGTGCTTTCCATTGCATAAGAACGATCACACGCAATGCAGCAATTTTTCAATGATTTTCAATCACCCGAACTCTTTTCACCTAAAAACTAGATATACTCTAATTATACTTTTATTATATACTGGAAAGCACTGAGCTGGGAAAAGTTTATCATCTCTGACCAATTGTTTGTTTCTCCCTTCCTTTTGTGTGCATGTAAATAACTTTCTATTATTGGTAATTAGAATAATGACACGTTTATTTGTCACTTGCAGCGTCCGGGCCAGTTATGGAAAATGGTCCACAGAATCTAACGATATTAGACGGAAAAGATGCGACGCTGACGTGTAACGCTGTGGCAGCTCCTATACCCAACACCACGTGGATTTACAATGGTAAATAACGAGCAAACAATGTTTTGACAAATTTGAGAGCTCTGGGATAAGAAATTCTGGGGCCCTGGCCCCCGAGAGTGCAATTTCTTCGCAATCGGTGCGAGGCAGTATATAAAAACCCCGGGTCTCCACCGAGGCAAACGCGATAAGAAACAAAATGCCCGCGAAAAAAATTTTTGTCTCGAAAATTGAAGAGAAAAAAGCATTTCAATATATTTGATTCTTAAGGGGGTATACCCGTTTGAACCCTCGGAAAATGTATACATTTTGTGGATTAGCCGTCTAAAATCGAAAGACTTTCGGATGTGTATGCATAACTTCCCAAAAACAATGGTTTTTTAACTGAAACTTTTTTTTTGAGTAGTTCATAATACTATGTAAAGATAGTAAAAAAACGGGAAATCTGCATCAAACCGTTGACTTGTAAAAAAATCCTTAAGCGCCCTTGGATCACGGGCGCCCATTTAATCCATTGGTAAATTCGGCCCTGGCAATCAAGGTGCCCACAGAATATTCAAGAACTTACGAAATCTGTCGATTCGTAGATACAATTCCCGTGGAGATCGCCGGAAGAGTGCAGGTCTTAGATAACGGGGATCTTCTAATCGCTGCTGTGAAGCCGAACGACGCAGGGAAGTACACTTGCATCAGAGCTAACGAGGCTGGTTCTGTGAACGGCTCGGCGTATTTGACTGTTTTAGGTAAGAAACACCCTTAACCCTTTAGCGCCCACACCTAGATGCCGTTGAAGGAAAAATATCCCCTTTTGTTTTTATCGTTAAAAATGGCCTGAATTTATATATTTTTATACAATTTTTTTTTTATTTTTTTCCGAAATCAAAATACATAAGACCACAGAATGTAGGGTTCAGATAGATCCAACTTTCTTCAGTGAATAAAACTACACTAAACATGTTTCACTTAAACTGTTGCAAACAGCGAAATTCAAGTACAAACGGCGAAACGGCAAAAAAAAGGAATGTATCATATATGATACGTTTGGCGCTAAAGGGTTAAACACCAGAAGCTATCAGAGGAATTTCTACTAATTACCACAAACATTTTATATTCATTTCAGTGCGGACACAGATTGTTCAGCCACCTGTTGACACATCCGTGCTTCTCGGATACACCGCGGAGCTGCAGTGCAAAGTTTCCAATGACCCGAGCGTTCTGTACGACATAGCTTGGTTTCACAATACACAGTACGTAGCACAGACAGTAAGGTAAAGGGCCAGTAGTTGACCTTTATTCAGAAAAACATGAAAAATAAGGTTTTTAGAAGTGACAACCTTTTGAACAAAATGCAGTTAGGGAGTGCAGTTCTCTAACTGCATTTCGTTCAAAAGGTCGTCACTTCTAAAAACCTTATTTTTCATGTTTTTCTGAACAAAGGTCAACTACTGGCCCTTATACACCAAACTCGAGCGATTCCCGTTCTCAAAGAAGCATTTTAAATCCTTGCAGGGTAATAAACACGCAAGCTAGTCAAAGAGTGAAGATGCGCACCGACGGCACGTTGGAAATAGTTGCCGTCCGGGCCTCCGACGTGGGCGAATACATGTGCTCCGTGGTCTCCCCCGGAGGTAACGAGACTCGATCGGCGCGGCTCAGTGTAATCGAAATACCATTCGCCCCGATAAACGTGATGGCCAGTCGAGTCGAGCGGATTTCTCCGCGCACCATAAACGTTAGTTGGGTTCCAGGCTTCGACGGGAACAGTCCGACGAAGAAGTTCATTGTTCAGAGGCGAGAGGTTTCTGATCTTGGTACGGCAAATATCACTTTACAGCAGAATAAAGAGCTTCCGTTGCAAAATAGAAATACACGCAACTTTATAATGATATTATTGCAGGGCCGATACCTGATTCTGCGCTCAATTGGATCACCGAGTGTGACAACGTCTCCGCGCAGAGTCGATGGGTATTACTGAACAACTTGAAAGCCGCCGCTGCGTATCAGTTTCGAGTGAGCGCGGAGAATAGTGTCGGTGAAGGACCGCCTTCTGATCCGAGCAACGTGGTAGTCCTTCCTCAAGAACGTAAGTTTCCTCGAGCAAGGTATTCGTCAGTCCTTCGGCAATTTTAATTAAGAAAGACCGGTCTATATTTCAGCTCCAAGCGGACCACCCGTGGGATTCGTTGGCTCCGCTCGATCGTCGTCGGAGATAATAACGCAGTGGCAGTTGCCGTTGGAGGAGTACCGAAATGGCCATATTTTAGGATACATTTTAAGGTATAGATTGTACGGATACAACGACAGCCCGTGGACGATACAGAACATCACGAACGAGGCGCAGAGGAATTACCTCATCACCGATCTGATCACGTGGAAGGACTACATCGTGCAGATAGCGGCGTACAATGACAAAGGCGTGGGGGTGTACACAGAGGGTTTGAAGATCAAGACGAAAGAAGGGGTGCCCGAAGCTCCGCCGACCAACGTGAGAGCGAAAGCTATTAATTCAACGTCGATAAAGGTCTGGTGGAAGCCACCGAATCCTCAGAAGATCAATGGGATCAACCAGGGCTACAAGCTGCAGGCCTGGATCAGCCACAACTTCTCGGAAGCGAGCGAGTATAAATCGACGACCGTGCCGCCTAGCCTTTTCGATCCTCTGGCAGAGCAGAGTGCGATTATGACCGGTTTGAAGAAGTATACCCTGTACAATATCACCGTGCTGTGCTTCACCGACCCCGGCGACGGCGAGCGGAGCGCGCATTTTCAGATCCGCACGCGGGAAGATGTGCCGGAGGAAGTGGAGAATCTGCAGTTCGACGACATAAGCGATCGGTCGCTTACCGTCAGGTGGAGCCCGCCGCAAGAGGTGAACGGAATCCTCACTTCTTACCAGCTGAAGTACATGATTAAGGACGCGCCGGAATCCTTGAGGGCCGTGAATTTCACCGCGGACGTTCTGTCCGCTAAAATCGAGCACCTGCAGGCGATGACTCACTACAAGTTCGAAGTGATCGCTTGGACTTCGGTGGGACCCGGCAAGTCCAGAGTCGCTGTCATACAATCCGGCGTCGAGCCTGTCCTCCCAGAGCCGCCCACTAAATTGGCGCTGTCCAACATAGACGCGTTCTCCGTCGTCCTTCAATTCACACCCGGGTTCGACGGCAACTCGTCCATCACCAAGTGGACGGTGCAGGCGCAAACAACTCGGAACACCACCTGGTACAACATCTACGAAGTCTCGGATCCTGATGCTAGTACAATCACCGTGGCCGGCCTGACTCCGTTCATGCAGTACAAGTTACGGTTGATCGCCAACAACGTGGTCGGCGCCTCTGAGCCGTCCGAGCCGACCAAGGAGTTCCAAACCATTCAAGCGCCACCGTCGCATCCTCCCAGGAACGTGACGGTGCGCGCGATGAGCGCCACGGAACTGCGGGTCAGATGGATCCCGCTGCAGCAGATAGAATGGTACGGGAATCCCAGAGGATACAACGTCACGTACACCGAGGTGCGGACGAACAAATCGAAGAGCATAAGCATAGAGGACCACACCGCGAACTCCTACGTGTTAGAGGACATAGAGGAGTACGCCCTCTACGAAGTAGTGATGCAAGCGTTCAACGACGTCGGCTCCTCCGCGCTGAGTCCCAAAGCCGTCGAAAGAACTCGGGAATCGGTGCCTTCGATGGGGCCCATTAACGTAGAAGCGAACGCCACCTCTTCCACTACTATACTAGTAAGATGGGGCGACGTGCCTATAGAGCATCAGAACGGCCAGATAGAAGGGTTCAAGGTGTACTACGGCGCGAACGCGAGATCCGCATTCCAGTACAAAAACATTCCCAGCAACACTACCTTCACGACAACTCTGACAGAGCTTCGGAAGTTCGTTCAATACCACGTGCAAGTCTTAGCTTACACGAGGCTCGGCGACGGTACTCTGAGCACCCCGCCGGTCCGAGTGCAGACATTCGAAGACGCGCCCGGGCCACCGTCGAACGTGTCGTTCCCCGACGTAAGCTTCACCACCGCCCGTATTATCTGGGACACTCCGGAGGACCCGAACGGGGAGATTCTCGCCTACAAGGTGATGTTTCATCTGAACAGCAGCCAGGACCATCAGTTCTCTAAGGAGTTCCCTGCGTCGGATAGAACTTTCAGGGCCACCGGCTTGGAGCCCGAGAAGTACTACATGTTCTCCGTGACCGCGCAGACGAGGCTGGGCTGGGGCAAAACAGCGTACGCTCTTGTCTTCACGACGAATAACAGGGAACGCCCGCAGGCGCCATCCATGCCGCAAGTGAGCAGATCGCAAGTACAAAGTCGACAGATAACGTTCACTTGGACCCCCGGTCGCGACGGATTTGCCCCGCTGCGCTACTACACGGTCCAGCAGTCGGAAAACTCGGGGCCGTTTCAAACTATTCCCGAGAGGGTGGATCCAACTTTAACGTCTCACACGGCGAACAACTTGAAGCCGTTCACGTTGTACCAATTTCGCATACAAGCCACCAACGATATAGGACCCTCAGCTTGGAGCACGGAGTCGGTTCAGGTCCAGACTTTACCAGCAGCGCCGTCTCGAGGTGTCTCTGGATTGAAAGTCGTTCCAATAACGACGTCCAGCATAGAGGTTCACTGGAACGTGATAGATGAAGTGTACTGGAGTGGAGACCACGAGACTGGAGGCTATCGCGTTATTTACCAACCAGTTTCTGATTTTCCAACGGCGCTTCAGGACACTCCGAAGGAAGAGGTTTTAGGGATAAATGCCACGAAAATCGTTTTGAGCGACCTGACGGAAGATAGGTATTACGAAGTGGTAGTGCTGCCCTTCAACTCCGAAGGGGAAGGCCCAGCGAGCCCGCCTGTGACTGTGTATGTGGGAGAAGCTGTTCCTACGGGGGAGCCTCAACATTTAAAAGCGCAACCAATCTCTTCCACAGAAGTCCACTTGCGGTGGAAACCGCCCCAAGCTAATATGCAGAATGGAGATCTGTTAGGATACAAAGTAACTTGCGTTATCCTTCTATTATTTATAAAAACGTCGCAAGTACTAGGGCTGGGACTATTTGTCGAATTTTTCGGTATTCGAATACTTCAGTCGCTCAATTATTTGGCGAATATAATTCGAATATCCAAGTATTCGAATACTATTCGAATATTAATACTGATGTATTCGAATATTAATACTGATGTATTCGAATACTATTCGAATATTAATGCTGATGTATTCGAATACTTTTCGAATATTAATACTGCTGTATTCGAATACTATTCGAATATTAATACTGATGTATGCGAATACCATTCGAATATTAATACTGATGTATTCGAATACTTTTCGAATATTAATACTGATGTATTCGAATATTAATACTGATGTATTCGAATACTATTCGAATATTAATACTGATGTATTCGAATACTTTTCGAATATTAATACTGCTGTATTCGAATACTATTCGAATATTAATACTGATGTATGCGAATACCATTCGAATATTAATACTGATGTATTCGAATACTTTTCGAATATTAATACTGCTGTATTCGAATACTATTCAAATATTAATACTGATGTATTCGAATACTATTCGAATATTAATACTGATGTATTCGAATACTGTTCGAATATTTAAGTTTCCGAATACTTAAATATTCGAATAATACCATTCGAATACTCAAATATTCGAAGTTCATTCGTAGCATTCGAATACTTCTAAAATATTCAAATATTAAATTATTCGAATAGTCCCAGCCCTAACAAGTACCCGTTACTTATACAGTATATCGTTCCCCATTCTAGATCTTTTATTTGGTCACCGACTCTCCTCAAGAGTTGGAGAACAAGCAAGAGGAGGAAATAGAGGTGGTACCAGCATCGTACCTAACGCACAGCCTAGTGTTCCTCGACAAATACACAGAATATCGCATCCAAGTATTGGCGTTCAATCCTGCCGGAGATGGTCCGCGATCTCCGCCCATCACAGTCAGAACTAAACAGGTAAGTCCACTATGCAAGAAAATTAACTTATGGCTCTAAATCGGTATATAAAATTCCATTCGTCTTGCTTGCAGGATATACCCGGGCCGCCTCACAATCTACAATTTTCAGAAATTACAATGACCAGCCTCCGTGTATCGTGGGAAGCGCCGAAATCGCGGAACGGTGAAATAATCGGCTACATTGTTACCTACGAAACAGCAGAGCAAAATGATCGTAGGTTTCTCAAGATCGTTTAAAATCTACAGTACACAATGAATCGCTTATAATATCTTTACGCTGTTCAAGGTTTCAGTAAGCAAGTGAAGCAAAAGGTAAACGAAACGAGCTTGTTGATCCAACCTTTGGAGGAGGAGGAAACTTATACCTTTATGGTTCGAGCACAGACCATAGATTTTGGTCCACCGATATCCGGAAATGTCACGACTGGCCCGCAAGAAGGTTCGCCAATGGCACCTAGCAATCTTGCCGTGACTAAGACTGTATCCAGCGTCGAATTACAGTGGGCTAACGGAGCTTCTGGAAAAGGGCCTATTTTGGGATACTACATCGAAACGCGCAGAAAAGGTGAGATCGTGAAACGTTTTTAATATCACAGAGTAGAGGAATTAATAAAGGGAGCGGTAGAAATAATTCATTGACGGTATATCGCAAAGTTGGGTGAAAGGGACGTTGAGAATCTATACGAAAATCTTTGCTTTATTATTTCAACTTTATACGATTAATGAAAAGAAAAAAAAAACAGAATAGTACGACTTTCATTACTAATATTGCCTTTTTTGTAATGATATAGCGATGGAAGAGTGGCAGCATTGTAAGTGTCAATGCACGTAAATATATTGAGCGTCAGTTATATTGTATTAGATGGTCTCTCAGACAGTAAACTATGATTTGTTAGTGTTAAAAATATGGCTTCCTGTTTGTAACGATCTGTGACTATATTGTTTTTGTTAGTGGTACCTATATACTATCGACTGCATGATGTCATAGCATGACATTTTCCATGGATTCTATTAGAGATACACAAAGGATCTTAACTCTTTGAATGCCGCTATTAATTTACTGTAATAAACGAATAGTTGAGGTTTGACTTGTTAGATAACAGTACTCCTACAGTCTTAACTTACCAATTCCTGCGTCTAATATCTCAGTCGATGCCCTTTCGATCATGTAACATAGTACAGCGTGACTTCGCAAGTTTTCGATTGTTATTTTATTAAACCGTCGATGTTAGAAGTGTCTGTAGCAATTACCGTCGAGGCGTAAACTGTCCGCAGACAATTGTTCCTCGAGAACCGAGAGAACGTAGGACGTGTAATTATTTGTGTTTTGTTGTAAAATGAAATTGCAAGAAAACCTGCGGAAGTTTCTGAGTGCGTTTGATATCTGTAATGGTAGCGATATAAGCGTCATGTATTTGTAATTGTAGATGACAGTCGTTGGCAGACAATAGTGCGTAGCAGTAACGGGCCGCTCACAGAATACTCTGTGTCGTATCAGAATCTGCTTCCATCCACGTCTTACCTGTTTAGAGTAATATCGTACAATCGTTACGGGATCAGTTACCCCGCGTATTCCACGGAAACGGTAAATAACACAGTCCTAATTATTCTTATCCATTGAACATCGATATAATAAATATTCTTCTTTCTTCAGATACTAACTCCATCGAAATTGTACCTGGAGTACGCGTACTTGCAGCACAAACCATTCTACAGGCAGACTTGGTTCATGGTCACCTTAGCTGCCACTTCGATTATAATTATCATAATGGTCATCGCGGTGTTATGCGTGAAAAGTAAAAGCTACAAGTATAAACGTAAGCTTCTTCAGATACAGCCTGAATGATGAAATTCGCGGCGATTAACGCTAATGAAATATATTTTAGAAGAAGCGCAAAAGACACTGGAGGAGTCCATGGCGATGGACACGGACGACAGGCAGGAGTCTGATTTAGAGCTTTATAGGTCGAGGCAAGGAGGGGGTGGTGCAATGAATATGGCCAATGCTTGTGGCACGTTGGGCAAAAGGAGCACTTTGGGAAGAAAGTCCATGCATCCTCCGCCTCCTACGATGCTAGGTAAATCGCCCCCTAGACCGTCGCCGGCTTCCGTTGCTTATCACAGCGACGAGGAGAGCCTCAAGGGGTACGATGAAAATCCGGATGACAGTAGCGTTACGGAGAAACCTTCGGAAATTAGTTCGACAGATTCGCAGGTAAGCATTTTTTAGAAATACAAGCAGGTATGTGTATAAAGTATCTTCGACGTGGTTTGATTCTGGTATATTTTATGTTGCAGGGGTCTGAAAGTGAGAACGAAAGTGTACACTCGGATCCACATTCCTTTGTAAATCATTATGCTAATGTGAACGACTCGTTGAGACAGTCATGGAAACGTCAGAAACCAGTTAGGAATTATTCGTCGTACACTGACTCGGAGCCCGAGGGCAGTGCCGTTGTCAGTTTGAACGGAGGACAAATTATTATGAACAATATGGCAAGGTCGAGGGCACCGTTGCCTGGCTTTTCCTCCTTTGTATAATGCATTTCTTCACGAAAGAGCGACGCTTTTATTGAGTAGATAGGGTGCCGGTTCGGCATAGCGACGAGTATTATGTTAAAGGAATCTGTGCTGAGCACGAATTGGTTTTAACGTGCCGACGTTGTTCGGTGAAATTATTTCTCCGGGGGTGGAGATTTCGAAATTGGTGTACACGCAAAGAGAGACTGGTTGTTATAAAATTTCGATCGTCCTCGTAGGATAGTTCGTTAGGGTTTTAATAGCTCGGCACTTAAATCGATGTACACGGAGTTAAAAGACTTACGTTGAAACACGTATTCGATGGTGTTTCACGCACGCTAACATCTCTTATAGTAATTTTAATGCTTCTGGCACCATCATATTGTGATATATTGAGATACATATTATTTATACTTTTAGATAAGGACCTAATGTGTATAATGAACATTTTTTACTTTTATTAAGTGAATCTGAATGTCCCACGGATCTCTCGAGTAATGCAGTGCTTGCATTCTTCTTTTAACTCTAAGAACGTGACACTTCCAAGCGTTCTGTCGATACGCCCTATAATAAACATCGCGATAGCATAATATTGTTAAATTAACAAGTGGATAACTCCGTAACGAGAACTGACAGAGACAACCAGGTAACTATTGGAAGTTAATCAGAGAATCATATTTTATACATCGATTAAACCGCAATCTCTGTTGAAAACTTTCAATACAAACAGCATAATAAGAACTAATTTTACAATTGAAATGAAATAGTTTTTTTTTTAATGGTTCTCTAATTCAAATTTGCAAGTATTTGTGCTGTAAAAAAGAGAAACATATTACGAGATATAAGGGGTCGATTTAGATGTACGAACAGCTCACAATCAGGCCTATCATATCAATTTTGAATAACTTGCATAGACGAAAGATATCTGAATCTAATATTATTCTACTGAGTAAATGGTGGACATAGGAGTGTTTACATAAAATGCGACTGCGTGCATTTCTAACTATTTGTAAGCGATCTGTTCTTAATATTATAATATATAATGTACATAAAACTTATATTAACTACAAGCTAGCGATACATACTGTACATTTAGTCTGCAGCTTAGGCAGCGTTAGGTAAAAATTTATTCTAAATAATCTCTAGACATCATGTATTTATCTTTCTTTTTAAATAGATACTTATCAGCTTTTTTATCATTCTTTTTTTTTGTAAATCGTCGAGAAAGCAATTCGGCTTTCGTTCGATTATCAGCATCGATTCATTTGTAGTACATAATGTATCACACTTACAGTATTGAAAAACATCGTCATGGATCCACTCAATTTAGGACAGTCACGTTTTTTACCGCGAAACATTTACGCGCTTTAATTACTCTTCCGTAGGAGAGACAGGTATTAAAAGCGAAGAACATTTCAGACTGATAACGAAACTTATATGAAATGTTTCCCCCTCTTTTTTAGTACAGATTTCGTAAGGAACAAGCCATAGAAACGATAAAAGTGTTCGGAGATCGTAGGGAACGTAAAATAAGTTGTAAAGAATATTCTTTGACAATATACGATAAAATCTAGGAGTTTCTTACTGAAAATTACATGCGTTCAGATTGATTGAGAAATTAAAATAAAACGGCAGCTATCATTCCACTGCGTTATTATGGAAAAATTGCTCGTTGCGTTGCGAGCGAAGTGGTTGAATTATAATTGAAATTTGTACGCGTTGTGTGATTTCGGTTAATCACGATTTTAATCGGAAAACGGTGATCAATATGTGTCATAAACTAGACGGCAAGTTGTTTGGTACACGTTTATACTTTTAAAAGCAATTATAGTCTTATTCCATGCAGTTATCTCTCGTGTTAAAAAAAACTTGCTTTCTAGTTTTCATCGATCGCGTAGCGCTAACTTTACTACTCGTTAGCATCGGCTCGCCGATCATTGTCGTCCCTGTGTCATAGCGAAGCATTCTCTTTTTTTATTCCCAGAAATGGAGGAACTGAAACATTTCTGCAACACTGCCAATAAACCATTTTTTAGTCGAAGAATACAATTATTTCTACATGCATTTCTGTGTACCAATAATGTATTTAATCGAGGTGCATTCGAAATTATAATACACATGTACAAGACGTTTCAAATACATGTTGAACTTTTAATAAAATCTATGCAATTTTATTGGCAATGTCTCTCTACGACTGTATAGCCAATAGTGTTCAGTAGGTCTTAAAGAATTTTTTACGAAGATTAGAAGGAAAAGATGTTTTCGTACAAAGAATAAATCTGTTGTAGTAAGCGATGTTTATTTACGCAAAAAGTTTCTCACACGCCTCGTACCACTTGCCGAGCTTCGGCGGACATTTCTCCGAGATTTGTTTAATCGCACACCACGCAGCGATATCTGCTATATTAGGCTTTTCTTTACCGAACCAATCCGAATCCAACTTATTAGCTATTAACCGCAGTATCTGCTGTTTCTTCGCCGACGACTCTTGGAAGTGTAAGGAATGACACAAGTCTAATATCGAATCGGCAGTATTTATTCTTTGCGGGCAGATGGAATTTTCGTAATTCCGCGAACTTAACAACCTACTTATGTATCTTAAAAAATTCGTTTCACCAGTTACATGGTAACTATGTAAGCCAGATACAAGTTCCAGATCTTCGACTGAAAATTAAAATTCTTTATAAGTACTTATTCTTTATTCCTCAAGCATTTCTTTAAATACGAATTCACTTTACCGTCTTTCCAGATCAGTGAAAGGTTTATAACGCTGCCATTCGGGGAACTTGAAACTGAACGGTGGACCACAGGCCCTTCTTCGTTAATACTCGAGTGAACATAAGTTTCTACTTTAATATAAACGTCCTCCCACAACTTTTGCATCGCTGATATAGAATAAGGAGGTTTCTTTGGGTTCGCATTAATAATAAGTTTCACATTAACTGGCTCCTGTGAAAATCGATAGTAAGTAATCAACTTTGTCTAGATTAATCATTTAATCTCAAATCTTCCGTCCCATCGACGTTACCTGACTTTCGCAGCCTTCATCGACTGCAGTTTGATTTGTCTCTTTCAAGAACTCGCAGAGCATCGACACTTGCTGCTTAAGCTCGGAGAGTTGCGTTAGTATCTTCTCTTGCCTCACCTCCAGTGCGTTATACTCTGGTAACGGACCCTGGAACAAAATACTTTAACAGCTATTTTACCGAGCTATTCGAACATAAATTCTCCTCAGAAAAGCTCGACTCTCCCATCACTCGTTTACTTATTTCTTCATAAATTACGGAACACGGTTTCCGTTAAGCGGAGAAAATAAGGAGAAAGATGCAGCGAAGCAGATAAATGAATAGAATTTTGTTGCACGTACTGTCGAAAGAAAATTACATTTCGCTGCGAGCCGCTTTTCATCACTCGGAATCCCGAAGCGATTGCCAGCTCAGGCGTGACAATTCATTCCTCTACTTATAATAACAAAGAATCTCTCAAGGTGGAGAAATATCAATAGCCATTGCACAGGATGGCAGAGTTATTAGAGATTCAGCATGGGGAAAAAATGTGGAAAAAACAGTGCCATAGATTACGGATTTGACAGTTGACCAATAACATTGTTGTCCAATGTCCACAGTGGACAGGCAGAAAGGTGGAGAACATCTCCCCCACCGGGTTAGGTTCTACGCGTGTTTGGTTATACAACTGTACTTTGCAGCTTTCGGGTTGCAGTTCTAATTTAGTAAGCCTGCCCTTCCTCTATAATAATTATCGCCGCGTTCCCCGCTTATCCGGCGTTTCACGCTGAATTTTCGCGCCCGCGATGACCGCGTAGTGTCCTGTTAGACGAAAAATTGGAGGGGCAGGCATCGATCAAGCCTGGCAGAACCATATTCCCGGTCGATCGTGATTAGTGCTTGTGGAAATTTTGGGAGGAGTCATGCACAACAAGCACGGGACAGAGGAGAGGCTGGCGGACACCATGCACGATAAACGCGTGAGTACGGGCGTCGTTATTCTAGAATAACTTAGCGGCCACGCGTCCCTAGGCATCGTCGGGATAACAGAATTGACGGGAACCTTCAAAAAGCTGATAACCTGCTCAGTGATATCAGGCACGTTGTTGCACACGGTCCCCGTATGGTCGCCGTCCGTTGATCGTCCACCGTGGATATTTCGCATTTCGTACATGGTTTTCGTGTGACGCAGCGCGCCGGGCAGGGAAACGATCGGTTTCAACGCGTACATCGTCATCTCGTCGCGCATCTCGCTCCTTTCCTCGGTATTAATCCGTGGAGGGAAAAAAAAAACTCGATAATTCGGTCTCACGCTCGATTGTCGCACTCTCGTTCGTCGCTCGTATTTCTCGATTTTCGCCGGACGGCCATTTTTCATTCATCCACCCTGCCCCCGCCCGCCCCGCGGCGCACAATCCCGGCTCCGTACGACATCCGTTTCAAAGATGGCGCCATAACTTGTTCGCAAAATTACACTATGCACGGGGATCATCTGTTGTTTATTTACGAGACTCTTTGGTGTATTGTTCAAGCGCAATATTCTCGAGTATTATAGTAGCGTAATTATCGACACAGTTGGGTTAAATCGAGCGGCTTTTTTAGTTGTATAGGGATAATCGGGGGGACTTAGATGATCGAGATATCCGTGAAATTTGTCGCACCGTTTCTGGCGTTCGTGCAGTTTTCACGGGCAGCTTCGTTTTTATTTAATTATTCGGTAGCTTTGAGTTTTGGAAACACATTTGTTTACGTTGTGGACGTTGCTCGCGTAGTCCCCTGATTAGTCACGTCGACTAGTGGTCAATTCTCTAGCTAAATACATCGGGGAAGCATTGTTTTTCGTAGAATTCGCGATGGATCCGGCGGGATGCGTGTTGCCGAGAATTTATAAAGCCACGGTTGATTGCAAGATGTATAATAAAAGACGATGCAAGATCCCGTGTTTGAACTTGACAGAATTCTAGTGTTGGAACAGTGAAGATGTCGCGTTCGTCGCATGTTTCTCTTAATAGAGATCTATCGTTAAATAAATTACACGGCAAAGGTATTGAATAATTCTCGTCTGTATTTATAACGATCATTCCTCATTGACACGATGGTACATGTTGAAAAAATATGTACCGACGAAACGACGTGCCGCAAATTGGAATTAAGGTGGTGTCCTCTGTTGAAGCTTCTCTCGAACTAAGGTTAGATTTCTCTCTTGCGGGTAACAGTGAAAATCCGTTCGATCGGGACCTCGCCGATTAATCGCAGCCCTCGATCCCGCTGCAAAGCATGGCAGATTAAAATACGAGGAGCCGTGCGGAAAACTAGGCGAGCGAAGTCGACAGGAGAGGAGCGAGAAAAAGGTTTCTATCGGAAGTGCGGTTAGAATCGCGTTTTTCCAACCGCGCATGTCGCCACCTATTGTTGATCTGACAGGATCTTGTGTAGTTACGGTGAAAGCTATTGGATCTTCTGTACGCCTCGCGAGGAATCTGAAGAAGCGATCGTTCGGTCTCCAGATTCCATGAAACCCTTTGAAATCCGGTGGATATGGACGCGGCCGATCCGTAGATCCCCGTAATTAGGGAACGAGGGCGTCTAGTCGAAGATATCGTCCACATTTCCCGAGTAGATGCATTCGAGGCCAGACATGGCGGCGATCCGATGAACCAATTGGAACGGCGCTCTCTTAGAGGATCAGATATTGTAAATTCCCCTTGCAATCGCGTCAGTGAATGATTTTCTCCACTTAGTTTCGCCGTTATCGGTAGGAAAACGGGCCGTTATCGTTCGGATAGGCTGGCCCGTCGTTCGGCGACCGTAAGGCAGAAGCCACGCAACACCGTAGCGGAGCGTTGATCATGAAAGAGTTGTGTTTGGTCACGTGACCGTGGCCGAAAAATGGCGCAAAGATCAGAGTACAAACATGGGTTCCATTTCATTGCTACGGTGTCATTTGTATTTGTTTACAAGCGCGCGTTTTCACAAACCACGTGTTAAGTAAGTGCCATTTCGTTGACAGTGCGTGACGGACAATGACGGGGAGAGGGTCGAAGAGACGGGGCCGACCGCCGAAATCGGTGGTCCTGGAAAGGCCGAAGAAGTTTCAGTATCACCTGATGAAGAAGCCCAAGTATCTGCAGAACAAGGGTTCGGAAACGCCGAGCTCGCAGCCGAGCACGCCGACACCGTCCCGGCCGTCGTCGCCGGTCGAGAGCGAGGAGAGCAAACGGACCACGCGCACGCGAAAATCACGAGGCTCCAGGGACAGGCATTCGCGAAAGGGCGGCCACTCCAGTTCAGGCGTATACCACCGCCGAGGTTACAATCCGAACGTAGATTACAATGACTCCGAATACCACTACGGCTCGGACTTTGGCGACGAGTCCAGTGACAAGAGCGACGGCGAAGAGGATCCGCTCCAGAGCGACGTTGAGTCGTCCGAGAGCATAGAGGAGCCGGATCCGTCCAGTGACAGTGACTTTTCTCTATCCAGTTACAGCACCACCAGCGGCACCCCTCGCAAGACTCTGCTCAGCCAGCAGAGACCGCCGAGCCCGGAGCCGCTGTGGCTGCAGAATAGGGATCTGCCGCCTTTGCTTTTACCTAAATCTTCTGACGACCTATTAGTCCCTAAGGAATATGTGATGCCATCTCTGTCTATCTACGAGGTACTCAGACACTTTCGCACACTGGTGCGCCTCTCGGCCTTCAGGTTCGAGGACTTCTGCGCCGCACTCGTGTGCGAGGATCAGACAAATCTGCTGGCCGAGATACACATTATGCTTATCAAGGCTCTTCTCAGGGAAGAGGACTCCCAGCAGACGCACTTCGGCCCGCTCGATCAGAAAGACTCTGTGAACGTTAGTTTATATTTCGTGGATTCTATGAGTTGGCCGGAAGTGCTGCGCTCCTACGTGGAAAGCGACAAATGCTTCGATCAGAACATCTTGAACGTTCTGTCGACCTGCGAGTACCCGTTCACTTCCATCGAGGACAGAATTAAGGTGCTGCAGTTCTTGGTGGATCAGTTTCTCATCACGAATCCAGTGAGGGAAGATCTGCTGCACGAAGGTACGCCGAGACGGTATTTCTTGGTTTATCAGTTAGGAAGCTTGATTCAGCAGGAAAGATTAATATGGCCATGCTGAGAGACTAATTATTTCGCTAGTTTGATTCTTTCGAGCACTCAAAGGCATCAGGGATATTTTGAATAATAATGATTTGTTTATTACTACGACGGTACTCTTTTATACATTTGGCGAATATCTTCTTCTAGGGAATATGCATTACGACGATCACTGTAGAGTCTGCCATCGTTTGGGGGATTTATTATGCTGCGAGACATGTCCAGCTGTGTTTCACTTAGAGTGCGTCGAACCTCCGCTGGTTGATGTTCCTACCGAAGATTGGCAGTGTAGTACCTGTAAAGCTCACAAAGTTGCGGGCGTCGCGGATTGTATACCTGACGTTGAGAAGAACGGCTCGCTGTGTCGTCAGGAACATTTAGGATTCGACAGACATGGCAGGAAATATTGGTTTCTTGGGAGAAGAGTCTTCGTGTAAGATATACTTTACCACGCATAAATCAAAGATACTGCGTCCCTCGAATTAACGGAACGTATTCATATATATTTCAGGGAAAGCGAAGACGGCGAAGTTTGGTACTACAGCACACCTTTGCAATTAGCCGAAGTAATGCTGTGTTTGGATCGCAATGAAATGGAAGTTGCCCTTTTTCGAGAATTATCCGATTACAAGGACGAGATTGTGCGACAAATGGAACTCACAGAATCAATTACTAATCAATACAAGGGCAATAAAAAGTCATATCTAGAAGTAGAAAACAGTAAGTTTACGTCTTTACAGTATTCGCCTTTTAAGACGTGACGTTTAACGTGTTCTTTCAACATTCTCTAATTTAGGTCTCATACAGAAGTTACAAAAGGAACGTCAGGAGAAGCAGGAGAAGGAGGAAGAAGAGAAAAAGGAGAAGCAGAGGCAAGAAGCCGAGGAAATGGTGCGTAGAATACACGAGGGTACGGATTCTCTCGAGGAGCAGTTAGCAGCTGTTACCGACCAGCAAGAAACAAAATCGTCCAACGAATCGGCTGCAAAGGAAAATACCCCGGAAGCGGTAGCAGAAAACGTGGAAGTAGACGGCGTAGACACAGATTTATCCGCGGACGCTGGAAACAAGGGTGTGAAAGGTACATCGACTTCGTCGTCCGAAGAGATTGACGAGGAGGCTTTGGAAGGAGACGGTGTCGCAAAAATTGGCAAAGATGGTACGTTGTGGAAATATAAATCTCTGCTACAAGCATCAACCATAATCGTTTCTGTTAATCTTATAGGTAAGAAGCACACGATTGTAACGAGGTCGAAGACAGGCTCCTTGCAACCCAGGACGTTCAACATGGACGATTTGAAGAAGCGCACTACTGCACAGCTGTCGAAGGAAGAGTTAGAGAAGCTGGATAAAAGCTTGAAGGAGGAAGGCGACGGCACCAGATTAACGAGACAGAAAGCCCATCAGATAGCCTCCGGCACGCATCTTTTCAAGCTGGGCATGGACAACAATTTCAAGTCGTACGTGAATCAGTACAGCACCAATCCCATTGCTCTGAACAAGGCGCAGCGTAACGAGGAGCGCGACAAGAAGAGGCACTTGTCGCACAAGTTCTCGCTCACGCAGGCGTCTGAATTCAAATGGGTGGGAAGCTTGACGGGAACTCGTGCCCTGCTAGTCAGCACGCTCCGCCAGACGATTCTTCAGCTGGAAAGCAGCATTCAAGCGCCGTTCATGCACACCAATTGGCCTCTTCTCCGCAAACCTTGGACCACGGCGGTGGGTGCTTGCGTGAATCCAAGGGATTTCGCGCGCGCCCTTATCGTACTGCAGGCGTGCATCAAGTCGGTAGTGTTCGCAAGCGTGTGGCACGATCAGCTCGGGCACGTGAAATTGCAGAGAGTGACCGCCCTCGAGCGGGAGGAGAAGAAGCGTCAGGACAAGAAAGACAAGAAGGAAAGGGAGGACGAGGAGGAGCGTAATCGTTTATTCAACTTCGTCAAGTACACGTTAGGCTTGAAGCATCAAGTGTGGAAGCAGAAGGGCGAGGAGTACCGAGTACACGGGCAAGGTGGCTGGCTGTGGGTGTCTGCCGGTCGTCGTTATAGATTCTCCGATATGTCGAAGTTAGGTCTTCGAGCGGGCCCGCAGAAGTTTATGGTGCAGATTCGAGATCAGGAAGGGGTGAAGATGGCAGCCGTGGATCCTGCCACTTACGATTTCTTGATGAAGGAATACTGCCCGTCTAAAAAGGAGGAGAACGTGGACGTGAAAATCAAACAAGAGATCAAAGAAGAAGAATCATCGAAGCTCACCGTGAACGCGGTGGTAAAGCAAGAATGTAAAACGGAAAGTATAAAAACCGAACCGCCGGAAGATAAAGCAACTGATACAGAAACCGCGAAAACGGAAGAAGCTAAAACGAAGACAGAATCGCAGCAGATTAAGCAGGAATCGAAAATGAATTTATCATGTATGTTTGCACAGTAAACGACAGTCGTTGGAGGGAGGTTTTATTATTAACATGTTCTCTTTGCTTCTCAGTTTTAGCAGGCACGAAAATCGAGGAGGTCTTCACGCCGATCAAAGGGTTCGAAGAAATCGACATTACTAAAGCACTGACTACCACTGGGAGGCTGTATTATCCGAAAATTGCTAAGAAGACCAGGATCGACGACTTTCTAGCGCGTAGAACACATTTGAAGCTTTTAGAGGAGAGAAGATTACTGCAGTCGGTGAGTAGGCGTGTTGTTGATCGCAGGTTTTCTCATTGAATTAACGTGCGATCGTATTTCAGGAGAAGTCCAAGGAGCTGCAGAATCAGTCGACGAACCAGAAGGCCGATGGGGAGTCTGAGATCGACATAGAAAATAACGAAGAGAGCGATACGGACGGAGGGGACAATTCCTTGCAGAGCATTCTCACTGGGAAGCAGCCTAGTAAAACTATCTCTGCGTCGGCCAGGGAGATGCTGGCTGTAATAGGGAAGCGAATTCAGCACGTGAAATCTCAGTACGCCAGTATTATGAGGCTTACTAAAAATAGTAATTGTTACTCGCGATATTGTAATATGACGACGGCCCCGGGGAAGATCGCGACCGCTGCGCAAAGCTTAACGTCCACGTGTTACTCTCCCATGTGTATCCAAAAGGCCCGATTAAAGCGCGACCTTATCACGTTATTAAGAAAAGCTAACGCTCTGAATAACAATCAATCGCCGTCGAACGCGGCCGTCGCCACGGCCGCGGCACAATTACCGCAGGGTGGAGTGAAAACGGAGGGAAGCGACGATGCTAAAGAAGCGATTAAGAAGGACTTGGAATCCGCGGTGGCCCTGGCGACGCACTGTAACGACGAGCCAGCGGCCACTAACGTGGTGAAAGATAGAACATCGCCTCCTGCGAAGAAAATAAAGGTGGAACCTTCGACGGTGAGCTTCCTACTATTTATTTTCATGTATTTAAGAAACTCGATAAATGAACTTTTACGAATATACAGCGATACATCGCCCATAGTATAAAATTTCTCGTTTGTGATTTGTGATGTATAAAGCAAGGCCACTCTTTCGTAGAATGCTGATGCGAATTCCGATCCTGTCGATGTAGTGACGACTACCACGAGCAATGTAGTAACCACCACAACGGTCACTACGACGCAGCAGACTGTAAAGACAGTGGACGGTGTTGTGCAGACCCTGAAGGAGAGTACAACGTCCAAGAATTCAGTCACGTTTTCGTCCGAAGTGAAAATGAGGTGAGAGAATTCGAGTACATTATTTGATTGCGACGACTATAATCTCTGAGGAATATTTTTATGCTCACGATTTTGATTACGATCAACAGTACGGGGCACAAGACGATAATTGTGAATCGAAGAGGAAGAACCGTGCAGAGGAGCACTGTGGCTAAAGAATTGAACGCGGATGGCACGGAGAGAGTGTACAGCGCAATCTCGACCGAAGGGAAGATTTATTTGAAAAAAGTGGCGATTTCTCTGGCGGATAGAAAGAAGAAACGTACCCCAGTCAAGTATCCTTTGTGTTCTACATTTTGCACAAAAAACAAGTACCGCAGTATATTGCTGCTGCCGCAACACGAATTACGCAAATTGTCCAGAGTTGGCGGGCGAATACCAGTTCAAGGTTTCCATCACATGGCTAAGGTGGTGAATTAAGTTCGTATTTACGATAGCGGAGTAGAATTCCATTGTTTAATTCGATTTTATCTCGTGAATATTAGGCGAACTTATCGGTGTGGCCGTATCCCTGCCCCAGGCCGTTGTTCAAAACTTGCTGGTTGTACCGAACAGTCGGTATAAAATCGTTGTCCGCAGCGGCCCTTCAATTGAGAATATTATGGGGCTGCCTTCGATGGGACGACATGGCTATGAAGCCATTGTCCAGCGACGGCAAGCACCAAATCACCACAGACACGGAAATAATGTCGTTAGAGATCCTCAAACACCGCCACGTCGGCCAGTTTCTGGATAAAGCGCAGTACTTACGCAGAAAAGTGGTGATTCCTTTGGAACTCCCGAAGCAAGTCAGAGGTTCGTATAAATTGGGTAAGATAATTAGAAGTCCGCTCGCAATTACCGAGATTTTCTACTCCGCAGAAGTAACATCTATAAGAAGTGGCCTCAGAAAGAGGAAACGACCGGAATCGCCGCAGAGCACTGAGCCGCAAGTTGCAGAGGAATGGGTTGACGAGGATAAATTGGAGCTGTGGGAAATTAAACAATACGGCGACAGGTGTGCTAGCGAAATATACTTCGAAGTTCTTCTAATCGACAAACACTGAATTAAGTGTCTTCCACCGTGTGTTTCTATTAACAGTTGTGTGCCTTTTCAGCGCAGTTGTACTAAACTTCATTTCTCACTCTCTTTCCTAATTGAATGTCTTCTAATGGAGTTCCGCCTAGTTGCGGCGCGTAATGTAGGGAACGACTGTATTGAATTCCTGATACTTGTCACCTTATAGAATCACTCGAATACTCACCTATCCTTACTTAACACCATTTGATACTAACCCTCCGCTTGGTGTGTGCCCTATCCAGGTTAGAGAAGGCTAATGCCCAGATTATTACTAGGAGTCGATCCGGTCAGCCACAGTCGACAGGTGTCGGTTTGAACCGAAACGCCGGCTCGAATTCTGGTATGAGCGACCAGCTCGTCAGCGGCAAGGCGACGCCGGAGGAGATCAAGGAGAAGATGGAGCAGCAGTTACGCATACAGAGAGCCGCTCACCAACAAAAGCGAGCGTTAGAAACGCTCAAGAGCCCGGCTAACTCTGCCTCGCCTACGCAACTTGTTAAAGTCACGGCTAACTCTGGCCACGGTGAGGCTCGAGTTCTATAATCAAGCTTACCTCCAAAACGAATAATAGCTGATTTAAAAAAGTTCATAATTCGTTACAGACGGCACAGTGAAATTAGTCTCCAAAGTCGCGATACCGGCGAACCCAAACAGCGGGACGAAATCGCAATTAACTTCTCTATTAACGACTCCCACGCAAAACAAGACTTTCATCGGCACCAGGCGTATTTACATGGCGAAATGTAAGTGCGGAGTTGCATTTATTTCAGAATTAAGCGTATTGGTTTAATACTCGATGCTTTCCCTTTAACAGCATCCGACGGGACGACTAAAGTTGTTTCCGGGCCTACAAGCATTTTACCAAAGTCGCAGTTGCAGAGCGGGAATCAGCAGTCTCTGATTAAAGTTTCCGGCCAAGCAGGTATACTTGAGTTAACTTATTTGACTCCGTTGCAGATCCAATTAGATTCTATTAATCTTCGCTTCGTTTTTATTGGAATAGCACCCGTGCAGCAGATTCAGCAGAAGGTACAGATCCTAAGAGGACCGGATGGGAAATTGCAAGTTCGAGGCCTGATGCCTGGCCAGCAGTTGGTTCAGATGCCGGATGGAAAGCTTCACGTACTGAATACTGGCCAGGCAATTGCCACTAGCCTTGCACAAACTGGTGGAACGAGTTCGACTACGCAGGTGAATGATTTGATGAATTATTAGCGTCGCGGTATAATATCAGAATAGAAGAAATGGTCTATTAACTCGCGTAATTATCCTGCAAGACGAAAACGGCTACTACGACCAGCACGACCAAAGCAGTTGCAACAGCTAACGCCACGTCCAATAAGACCAGTCCGACTAAAGCAGCGGCGAATGCAACGCAACAGGTGCAGGCAGCTCAACAAGCACAGCCTCAGCAAACTGCGCAGGCAGCGCAACGTCCAACAGCTACCGTGGCCATTGCAGCTGCTACACCTACGCAAACAACCAAGAACGCCATTATGGTGGCGAATGCTGGACAAATTGTACAGGGTGCACAGGTGTGTTTAAAGAATTATTCTTCCGTCATTTTTGGAGACAGGTCCCACTGATTTCGATGATTTTTTTAACGCCTCAACTTTACAGACTTCGCAGTGCCGTCTGCAATGATTAATTATAAAACAATTTTATATATAGTAGTTTTCCTTTAATTAATTCCTAAAGATCGCCTATTTTTATGGGCTCTAGACCAGAACTTCTCTTTAATTTTCGGAGGGTTTTGTGGCTCTGAAATTTGCGTAGTAATCAAGTCTAATATACACGAAACATTGGAATTTATTAAATATCAATCATTCCTGTAGGTATTATCCTCTGGTGGGCAGGTTATCAGTGGAAACCAAATAGTAGTCACCAACGCGAACCTAGCTCAACAGCTTGCATCGGGCAAGGCTCAGTTAACGACAATCGGCGGCCATCAAGTGGTAATCCGTAGCACGCCGACGGGCAATCAAATTGTGCATTTAAATTCAGCGAATAGTAGTATCATAGTGAAGAATACCGTAACGCCGAACAAGCAACAAGGTACGTCGCTTTATAATACGTACACTTTTAAACAGGAAGCACATTGGAAGATAAATTCTCTAGAAAGTATTTCAATCTTTCAGTTCCTGTCTTGCAAACTGCTCAAACGACAACGGCCGGAGGACAATCAACCGAAACAACAAGTAACAGCGTGACCAGCAACGCGTCAACAAATGCAACATCAACGACCACGACTGCGACAAATCAGACCTCAACCGCTCCCGCACCCGGGAGCGTAGAAGCCTCTTTGCTGGCTGGCCAGCCGCCCGGCACGGTCATCAAATGCGTTACTGCTCAAGTTATCCAAACCACTCAAGGGCCTCGGATAGTTTTGCAAGGTTTACAGGGCGCGGACTTTACTCCGCAGCAGCTGGCGATGGTGCAGCAGCAAGTTAAGCAACAGCTGCTTAAAGCCCAAGCTACGACAGGGAAGCAAGGGGTTTTAGGGCCTACCAAGATCTATCTAGCTGTCCAACCCGCGCCGAACAGCCAGCAGACGGTCCAAAGCTCTCAGAGTTCTACGACGGCGAATACCCCCGCTACTCCAACGGCGAAGGCGCAGACCGCGCAGCAACCAGTAGTCTCGCCTACGGCAGCAACCGAGCCGCAAACGGGAACAGAAAGCATTCCAGAGCTGCCACCATCCACGCCGAGCTCTCCCGAGAAACCGAAGGTGGTCGTCCAGCAAGTCGGGCAACCGAGCGTCCCGTCGGAAGAGGAGCCACAGAAAACGAACGTGGCCAATGGCCAACAGCCTCTGCAGTCCCTGAAAGAAAGCGAATCCTCCGCGAACAAATTCATCCTGACCCCCGATTACATTCAACAGACCATTAAGAATGCACTGAAGCAGGAGAACCTCAATCCCGAGATCGAGGAGAAGCTGCTGCAGCTGCAACGGTACCAAGAGAAACAGATGAAAGGCAGCGTGGAGAATTCCGTGGCCTCTAATCAGACTCACACCACACCGACGATCACGACACCCCGTGTCCCGTCTCGCAAAAGACCAGCCCCATCGAACATTCCAACACCGACTACACCCACCTGCGTTCAATCAGCAACCGCTGACCAGGACACGGAGTGGGCAGAAACGCCTAGAAAGAGACCAGCCCTGAAGCAAGAGAGTCGCGAGACGCCGAAGGTGCAAAAGATCATCGAGCAGACGGAGATCGAGTCGGCGCCGAAGAATCGCGCGGCGAGGATGAGGGACAGCCAAGAGCTGCGGAGGAAGCAACAGGTGCACTCTCGAATGCAGGTCCTGTTGTTCAGACACAAGGAGCTACTTAAGAAGGATATCCTGAAGAAGAGGGCGTTACTCGAGAAAGAGTTGCAGATAGATATTCAGAAGGATTTGTCGGCGGAGCTGGCGTCTAGGACGAAGGCGGAGAGGCACAAGCAGGACGAGGTGAAGGTGGGAAGCGCGAAACGTAAAGCGAACGCTCAAGTGGCTCAGCAAGTCAGTCCTCCTAACAGAGGCGGAAGGCCAAAGAAGTTCAAAGCCCAAGGGAACAGTACCACGCCGCCTGGCGCCTCCACCGCGGCCACCCCGAATAGAATTAAGAAAGAGAAGCTGTACTGTCTGTGTAGAACACCTTACGATGAAACCAAGTAAGTCCCCGAAGAAACAACTACGTTCTCTCTGGTCCCGTTCGACTAATGATCACAACTATCTTCTCCCGCGTTAGGTTTTACGTTGGATGCGACCTCTGCAACAATTGGTTTCACGGGGATTGCGTGGGTATCACGGAAGAGATGTGTAAAACCCTCTCAGAGTTCGTCTGCACGGAATGCAGACACGCGAGAGATACGCAAGAGCTGTATTGCCTGTGTAAACAGCCCTACGACGAATCTCAGTACGTGATATGCTGATTACTCTACGCTGCCCTGCAGCGTTCCATTAGTCTTCTGCGAATTAAATGAGTTTTGCTGCCGTAGGTTTTATATATGCTGCGACAAGTGTCAGGATTGGTTCCACGGCCGATGCGTGGGCATCCTTCAGTCGGAGGCAGACAATATCGACGAGTACGTTTGTCCGAATTGTCAACGGAACTCTTCGGTGAATTTCGCTAACATGAAGAACCTTAACGCGAAGGACCTTGATCTCCTGAAGAAGCTAATTAAGCAAATACAGGTAAAGTAATTGTACAGAGAAATGCCAGACCACGAAACTAATATTACGATCGTCGATGCTTAGGCACACAAGAGTGCTTGGCCATTTATGGAGCCGGTGGATCCAAACGAAGCGCCAGACTATTACAAAGTCATAAAGGAACCAATGGGTAAGTGAAACTTAGCACTACGAACAGAATTTCTCGAGACCTTGAAGCACCCGATTGATGGGACTCAAGGGTGATCCAAGCTTCAGTTCCAGTTTTCGTAATATTATCCATTGCGCTTGCAGATTTACAAACGATAGAGTTGAGGATAAACGACAGATCTTATAAGAAGTTAAGTGAATTTATCGGAGACATGACAAAGATATTCGACAACTGTCGTTATTACAATCCAAAAGAGTCACCGTTCTTTAAGTGCGCAGAGTCCTTAGAAACTTATTTCGTTCACAAAATTAAGAGCTTGAGAGAGAAGTTCTCCGAGGGGAAGTAAGCAATCAAAACCATGGGAATTGTAACTATACACGTGCGGAAGTACGTAAGCATCGACGGATTAATAATTTGTGCAGTGTTTAAAAAGGATCGATCTGTGCCAGTACACGCCGTAGAAAGAAAAACAAGGAATGAAAAAGAGACACTCAAAGTAGCCATAAGTATGTAAGGGTAGGGCACATAAGTCCGCTATTTATTAGAGTTGTGTGAACCAGTTTTTGATTTGCCTTCGCGGAAGCGAGCTTTATTTCAACTATGCCGCGCAATGAATTTTGAACCGGAACTTATAGCGTTTTTAATAAGGCCCATTGATCGTTCGAAGAGGAACCAGTCTGTGAGAGCAAAATGTCCACTTGAAACAATGATGAATCAACACGCCGCTAGGCTAGAATTTACGTTTAAACCCGCGGTAATATTAACGCCATGCTGCTACTTCGTACTAGCGACTTTTATTCTTTATTTATACGGGAAAATGGAGCATTAGTTTATTAAGTATACAACGCTTGGCCACCGATTTCTCTCTTTCTCAGGGTGAAACCGCGGAGATCCGACTAATGATAATATTCGCGAACCGAAATGGAAGAATGTGCAATACAAGATTTACTCCTCGTGCCTACTTCTATCGAGAAAAAACGTCCCTTCCATTTCTCTCTACAAGTAGAACATGGTTATAAGTTTGCGGTTCAGGAGTCATTCGTCCCGCATAAAGCATTACAATATTTATGTACATCTATCAAATACATGTAATTATGCATGTTACGAGGATAATTAACAAATATATCAAATCAGTGCCACTGAGCGTTTAGAACGATGAGTTTTTAGTAACCCAACGCGAAACGACTGTCCACGGGACTCTCGTCGAACGGTTCACTTCGCATGCAGCAGGAGGGGAAAGGAAGGGAAATGGTCCAATCTTCGACGTCGTTACATTTTATCGAATAGAAAAAAGATAGGGGGGGGGGGGGAGGGGGGAGAACGAAAGCAGGAAACAAATTTTTTCTCTCGCGTAAACGTAAGAACTATTTAGCAAGCGCATAATAAATTGTACAAACTTGTTTATTGTGCTCACAATTAACTATTATTATTATTATGTTGTTTTATCACATAAATTTTCTATAAAATTGTTTATAAGTAGCACGTACGATAATTAGCCCGTAAGGAAGGCAATCAGGCGACGCCTGTGCACCTTTGTACATACACCCAAGTAGAAGCGTCCGGATGGAACTAGACTATGGAATTTTTCTCGGTTCTGATATGACAAAAGAACGCAGAATCAGTTGTGAAACGGTAAGAAGCTGATTTCGATGAAAATATTGTTTATATTTTAGCTGTTAAACTACCGTTTATGGAAATTACGAAGCTGTACTGCGCTGTACATGTACGAGTATGTTCGGTATATATCTATAGTGTCAATGAGCTACGAGAGCAATACTGTTTCGTGCGACATCTACAAAGAAATATATATATATATATATATATACATATATATATAAACACATATATACTCGTCGGAAAGAAGCATGAAAGAAATGAAGGGAAAACCATTTCTGAGACGTCTCGCTAGCGGAATAACAAGAGTGAAAGTAAATAATTGAATATTCGACTCTTGAGGGCGCAGAGCTTACTTCTGTGAATTGTAACTTACCCGCGGACGCGCACCGCGAAGAAAGCTGTAAGAGTAATTCGCGTAAGGGGAGCCGATCTGTTTCTCTCTGGCGTTAAATAACGGAGAGTCGTGGCTTCGTGCATGTACATTAAAGCTACTTTGTATGTTTCACGAGCGTCGGGGCGCGTCCACTGATCGTTCAGGCGAAGGGAGGGGAGAGAAAGAAAAAGCAGATCGCTCAAAGCAGGTTGTACATTTCCTCGCCAGGATATAAACGCTTGTACAGTATTTTTAATTCTCAAAGTCCACCGGAACCTGGCACTGATCTGTTTTTTACCTTCGACTTTCGATTACAAACACAGGATATACTGCACGCGGCACCGCGTGCCTCGTTACTTTGCCCAGGTTCATTGTACACCGCCATTAGCTCTACCGTTTCGCCACGCGTCTCGTTAACTTTATCTGCGGGGCAGAGGGGGCGTCGCTGCGTTTTATCATTGCGTGATTGTGCTTTGAAAAGAATTTGCGTTCGGACACTCGCGCCGTGTCGACAAGGTTTTATTTATTTCTGCTCGCTTAACTCTTCCCTTGCGGCCTCCCCCCTCCGGCTTTAAGCTACCAAGCGTTCCTCAGCAGCTCTTGTATCTATAATTCGCGTACCGGGGCCCTGCAGATCGCGGGGAGTTAAGCGAGCATTTTAAACGGAATTTTATTCCTCTGGTCCACGATACGCGGCCCCCTCCCCTGCATTTGAGATTCACTCTGTCAGATCTTTGTACACGTTTAAGGTTCCCCCGCACGTGCCTCGGAACGTTTTCCGACTCGTATAGACGTTCAAACGGATATTCATAGCAAGTATTTAACAAGTATTCGCGTTGTTAAGGCACTTCTACGAGCGGCGGCGGACGACTACGCCCGATTCATAAAGTTCTAACGGCCAATAGCTTTATTATTTATCCGTCCGGGGCAAACGGAGGAAACGGGTGTGTCTGAGGGAGTGAATCCTTTTTAGCGAGCGAGGCGCGTGGTAGCTCCGTTATTCGAAGGTCGTTAAATACTCTTGGAACCATGAACGCGTTTGAGATAATCTTAGACGGAGTACGGATCATTCTGTCGAGAGGGGGATTCCTTTTCTTACATGGGGAGCGACGCCCGGCGATGTGTCGGAGGAGAATTTCTTGTGTAAAAAAGAACAGAATTGTAGAAACACTTTAAGGGACATGTACTAGATATTTAGCCACGTAAGTTTCTGGCATGCTACCGAAATGTAAAAAAAAAAAAAACAATTAAGTAACGGGTGGAGAAATTGCAGCCGCGTAAATCTTTACGCCGCTCCACTTTTCACCCGCCCGATTTATTAATCATGTAACAAGGTGTTTATTTCTATTAAGGAGAAAAAGCAACAAAGTGTGATTACAATAACTATATTCGTCTATAAATCTAATAGTACTAGTTTATAATAAATATATTTGTACTAATTTTAATCATAAACTTTGTTGTTTTTATTGCACTATAAATATAAGTTAGAGGAGAGCATAGTACGTTAATTTACATTTTTTAATTTGTAATTGCTTAAAAAAAAATAATAAACTGCTGTATGACAGTGGCTTCATGAGACTTTAAACGGAAGTACGTTATTACCGTCTGATTTATATGTATAAAAAAATGGGAAGAATTCTACTGCGAACTGGTGGAATTAAACGCTGATTCGTTAATTATTACTCGAACAGGGTGAACTTAATAAGTACTTTGAAGTTGCATTATCAGTTGTTCACTTTCTTCTGTCGTCGTTTAAAACAAAAGTAAGAATGTGTCATTCACGTGGATGAATTGCGTACCCTTTTATTATTATCTTTAATTCTTCTTTAAAGTGTTTTTCCGTTCTCGATGAACTAAGGACACATGTATATACGTATAATCGAATTTCGTAGACTCTCTATGCCAGTGGCGATATTTTAATATACACCAAACTTTCTAATAATATGTTGTGTAAAGGTGCTTTATATTCCGTTCGAAAGCGTCCACAACCTCGCCGTAAGTACAAAGTAAATCGATTCGAATGCAGCTCTCGCGAAACAGAATGTTGCTCTTAAGCCAGAAATCCATCGAAATGCTAAGCTATGCGATGTTATATTTTGCCATGCTACTTTTAAAAAAATTATCTTTAACACATTCTTATGGAACCGTTTCCACCAAAAGCTAAGCCAAAACATAGCATAGCATAACAGAGCTTTGCTTAGCTTCCCGGTGGGGAATTCCCGGCTTTAGTTAGCAAGGCAATAAGTTCGTCAAATATCCGTAGAACTCCATCATGTGGCGAAGGCACCGTTGCCGGGCGAACCCGCGAAACCCTACACCCTCACCGAGATCCCCGGGCCGAGGTCCGAAGCTTTGCTCAATGAATTCTCCAAGATTCAGGTTCGCATTCTCATAAATCTGCTACGAAAACCGTATTAAAAAAATAACTGTACACCATGAAATGAAATATTGCAGCAAGTAGGCTCCATTCAATATTTTGCAGACTACCAAAGGTCTACTGGAAATTATCTAGCAGATATTGACGGAAATGTTTTCCTAGATATGTTTATGCAACTCTCTACCATTCCACTTGGATACAATCACCGGTCAATTCTCGGCGCCCTGGCGTGCGCAGGAAATCAAGTAATAAACACAACACGAAATTCTGTTATTCGCTAAGATCCCCAGGAAACTGTAAACGTAATGTACTTTCAGCGAATAATGGCGAACAGGCCAGCGTTAGGATTATTCCCTGGCTTAGAATGGCCCTGCAAACTCCAAGATACGTTGCTTCAACCTTGCGTAAGATATCTTCAAACGACAGACTTGGGAGATGCTAAAAATCTAGCGAAGCGATTCTTAAATGTAACATTGCTGTCTCAGGTAGCGCCGAAGGGATTGCCATGCGTCTACACAGCCATGTGTGGGGCTTGCGCGAATGAATACGCTATACAGGCTGCATTTATTAAGTACGCAGCCAGACGTCGTCGAGGCGCAGACTTCACAGACGAAGAGAAGAAGAGCGCGCCGTACAACAAACCACCTGGCTGTCCCGAATTATCCATTCTATCTTTCAAAGGTATTTCAGCGTACGCTTGTAGATGTTTCAACGCCACGAACTGATGAAACTACTGAAACAATTAGGAGGATTTCACGGTAGAACCTTTGCTGCGCTGGCAATGACGCATTATAAGTACATGATGAAAGTGGATATACCTTCGCTACCATGGCCAGTAGCAAGCTTCCCACGTTACTCGTATCCGTTGGATCAGCACGAGAAGGAAAATAAGGAGGAAGACGCACGATGCTTGGAAGAAGTAAATACACTTAGATGGTAAAACGACGCTGCTGATAGTCGCAGCATTTCTATCAAGATGTTTCTTAAAAGGTGGAGGATATAATAGAAAAGTGGGAGAAAGAAATGCCAGTAGCCGGTGTCATAGTCGAGGCGATACAGTGCGAGGGAGGGGACAGGCACGCTTCGCCAGATTTCTTCCACGATTTACAGGCTATTGTTAAAAAAGTAATCGATAAATGTTCCACTTTGATTTTCGTAAGGAGAGCAATTAGTGTCTAGAATACTAATTACACAGAGGTCTATCCCCTTGATAATGGACGAAATACAAACGGGAGGCGGCGCGACGGGACGTATGTGGGCGCATGAATATTTCGACCTAAACATGCCCCCCGACATTGTCACGTTTAGTCGAAAAATGCAAGCGAGTGGTTTCTATCATTCCTCCGAGTACATGTAACGTATCGTTCTATTATTTTGGTGTTTATTTCTATTATTTCATCGGCGTTATCGCAATATTATTCGATATTCAACTGTATTGGAAATTGTTGCCCTCTTAGGCCGGCCCTCCCGTACAGACTTTTTAATGCGTGGATGGGTGACCCGAGCAAAGTATTAATACTGGAAGGGATACTGCATACCATCGAAGCGGAAGATCTATTAACCCATGTTTGCGTCGTCAGCAATTATCTACTTTGCCACCTAAACACATTGCAGCAAGAGTTTCCGCAACTTATGTGCGCTGTGCGAGGCAGAGGATTCATCATTGCGTTCGACGTGGTGTCCAAGGACATGAAGAATAAACTGATGCATCAAATACGTGGCAAAGGTAATTAGTTCTTTTGATACGTATGCGGTGAAACGAAATTATTTATGTAGGGTCATAAGTATGTTTCGCGGATTATGGTTTCGGCATCGGAGGAGAGTTTCTTTACTAATCATCAGTGTTATTGACATCAGGTATCCAGGTGGGAGATTGCGGGACAAAGTCAATTCGATTACGGCCGGCCTTAATATTTGGGGAATACCATGCTGATATCTTTTTGGAAACCCTTCGTGCCTGCTTGCAAGAACTCTCGCAGAGCTGATATATTTTTAGACGATGTTTTGGTGTTGTACCATATACATATTTATTAAATTTATACTTTCAAAGACTGAGCATTTTATAAAAGTTATATTAAGGGGGTAGACACGGGTAATGCAGCGCGCTGTATACCGACACAATCGGGGCCGAAACATGGGTTTGGGCATCATGAGCAAGTTTTCGGCTGGGTGAGGTCTCATTCGAAAGAGAAACGTTCAATGCAGCCCGCTCTGGACATGGTTCAACGAGATTGTGTTGATATCTAATAATGTGAGTGTCCAAAGTAGAGAACAAATCGACAAAATACACTGGCAGATTCCAAGTATTTGTAGGGCACTATTTAAAAGAGTTTTGTGACTCAAGCGATAACCAGAGCGGGCTGCATTGAACCTTCCTCTTTCGAATGAGACCACATCCAGCCCAAAATCTGCTGATATAAGGACGAGCAACGTATATATTCCCGGGACTGCATTCAGAGATGCAAGATGCGAAGAATTCCGACTGCAGCGACCCTTGCGGTGGAGTAAGGAATCTCAGCTCGTGATGTCTCCGCTCTATAGAATAATATTCTTGAGTAGTACATTACACGGGCTTTTTTGGCGGGATACCGTAACAAACATGCGCGAACGTAGAGTAACCGTATCAAAACCGTCATTACCGTCAAATCCTGAGTACTCCACTGAATCAAAGAACTTGAAATTTGAAGCCAAAATTTTATATATAAAATAAACTGAAAATATACTTATTACTTATTTAATATTCATGTATCGCTCCATTGCAATATACTGAATGTATTTTAAAGACAATAAAGTGGAAAAACTCTACAAAATCGTATTATTATTGTAAAGATTCTCTAGAACATTCCTATCCAAATTCCAAACCTATTCGCCCACAAACCAGATTTTGAAATGTGCTACTTTAACGCTGCGTCTTTCAAAAACGTCTCTTAATGGAGAAGTATTGAACGGAGAGCTGAAATTTAGGATACCTCCCTTCGCTTCATGTTCTCCTGATACATCGCTCCAAAATCTAGCCAAAAATTTCTGAACGCTGCAAAATTGAGCTTCGTAACAGGAGAGCATGATGTCGAAGGAGGTGGCACAAAGTTAGCGCCTTCGGGAAGGGAATCTAAGGCGCAGAACTGTTCGACGTAGAGGCGCAGAGTTTCCAACGATGAAATTCAGGCTACCTCCCTTCGCTTCATGTTCTCCTGATACATCGCTCCAAAATCTAGCCAAAAATTTCTGAACGCTGCAAAATTGAGCTTCGTAACAGGAGAGCATGATGTCGAAGGAGGTGGCACAAAGTTAGCGCCTTCGGGAAGGGAATCTAAGGCGCAGAACTGTTCGACGTAGAGGCGCAGAGTTTCCAACGATGAAATTCATGCTACCTCCCTTCGCTTCATGTTCTCCTGATACATCGCTCCAAAATCTACCCAAAAATTTCTGAACGCTGCAAAATTGAGCTTCGTAACAGGAGAACATGATGTCGAAGGAGGTGGCACAAAGTTAGCGCCTTCGGAAAGGGAATCGAAGGCGCAGAACTGTTCGACGTAGAGGCGCAGAGTTTCCAACGATGAAATTCAGGCTACCTCCCTTCGCTTCATGTTCTCCTGATACATCGCTCCAAAATCTAGCCAAAAATTTCTGAACGCTGCAAAATTGAGCTTCGTAACAGGAGAGCATGATGTCGAAGGAGGTGGCACAAAGTTAGCGCCTTCGGGAAGGGAATCGAAGGCGCAGAACTGTTCGACGTAGAGGCGCAGAGTTTCCAACGATGAAATTCATGCTACCTCCCTTCGCTTCATGTTCTCCTGATACATCGCTCCAAAATCTACCCAAAAATTTCTGAACGCTGCAAAATTGAGCTTCGTAACAGGAGAACATGATGTCGAAGGAGGTGGCACAAAGTTAGCGCCTTCGGAAAGGGAATCGAAGGCGCAGAACTGTTCGACGTAGAGGCGCAGAGTTTCCAACGATGAAATTCAGGCTACCTCCCTTCGCTTCATGTTCTCCTGATACATCGCTCCAAAATCTAGCCAAAAATTTCTGAACGCTGCAAAATTGAGCTTCGTAACAGGAGAGCATGATGTCGAAGGAGGTGGCACAAAGTTAGCGCCTTCGGGAAGGGAATCTAAGGCGCAGAACTGTTCGACGTAGAGGCGCAGAGTTTCCAACGATGAAATTCAGGCTACCTCCCTTCGCTTCATGTTCTCCTGATACATCGCTCCAAAATCTACCCAAAAATTTCTGAACGCTGCAAAATTGAGCTTCGTAACAGGAGAACATGATGTCGAAGGAGGTGGCACAAAGTTAGCGCCTTCGGAAAGGGAATCTAAGGCGCAGAACTGTTCGACGTAGAGGCGCAGAGTTTCCAACGATGAAATTCAGGCTACCTCCCTTCGCTTCATGTTCTCCTGATACATCGCTCCAAAATCTAGCCAAAAATTTCTGAACGCTGCAAAATTGAGCTTCGTAACAGGAGAACATGATGTCGAAGGAGGTGGCACAAAGTTAGCGCCTTCGGAAAGGGAATCGAAGGCGCAGAACTGTTCGACGTAGAGGCGCAGAGTTTCCAACGATGAAATTCAGGCTACCTCCCTTCGCTTCATGTTCTCCTGATACATCGCTCCAAAATCTAGCCAAAAATTTCTGAACGCTGCAAAATTGAGCTTCGTAACAGGAGAACATGATGTCGAAGGAGGTGGCACAAAGTTAGCGCCTTTGGGAAGGGAATCGAAGGCGCAGAACTGTTCGACGTAGTGGCGCAGAGTTTCCAACGATGAAATTCATGCTACCTCCCTTCGCTTCATGTTCTCCTGATACATCGCTCCAAAATCTAACCAAAAATTTCTGAACGCTGCAAAATTGAGCTTCGTAACAGGAGAACATGATGTCGAAGGAGGTGGCACAAAGTTAGCGCCTTCGGAAAGGGAATCTAAGGCGCAGAACTGTTCGACGTAGAGGCGCAGAGTTTCCAACGATGAAATTCAGGCTACCTCCCTTCGCTTCATGTTCTCCTGATACATCGCTCCAAAATCTACCCAAAAATTTCTGAACGCTGCAAAATTGAGCTTCGTAACAGGAGAACATGATGTCGAAGGAGGTGGCACAAAGTTAGCGCCTTCGGAAAGGGAATCGAAGGCGCAGAACTGTTCGACGTAGAGGCGCAGAGTTTCCAACGATGAAATTCAGGCTACCTCCCTTCGCTTCATGTTCTCCTGATACATCGCTCCAAAATCTAGCCAAAAATTTCTGAACGCTGCAAAATTGAGCTTCGTAACAGGAGAACATGATGTCGAAGGAGGTGGCACAAAGTTAGCGCCTTCGGGAAGGGAATCGAAGGCGCAGAACTGTTCGACGTAGAGGCGCAGAGTTTCCAACGATGAAATTCAGGCTACCTCCCTTCGCTTCATGTTCTCCTGATACATCGCTCCAAAATCTAGCCAAAAATTTCTGAACGCTGCAAAATTGAGCTTCGTAACAGGAGAGCATGATGTCGAAGGAGGTGGCACAAAGTTAGCGCCTTCGGAAAGGGAATCGAAGGCGCAGAACTGTTCGACGTAGAGGCGCAGAGTTTCCAACGATGAAATTCAGGCTACCTCCCTTCGCTTCATGTTCTCCTGATACATCGCTCCAAAATCTAGCCAAAAATTTCTGAACGCTGCAAAATTGAGCTTCGTAACAGGAGAGCATGATGTCGAAGGAGGTGGCACAAAGTTAGCGCCTTCGGGAAGGGAATCGAAGGCGCAGAACTGTTCGACGTAGAGGCGCAGAGTTTCCAACGATGAAATTCATGCTACCTCCCTTCGCTTCATGTTCTCCTGATACATCGCTCCAAAATCTACCCAAAAATTTCTGAACGCTGCAAAATTGAGCTTCGTAACAGGAGAACATGATGTCGAAGGAGGTGGCACAAAGTTAGCGCCTTCGGAAAGGGAATCGAAGGCGCAGAACTGTTCGACGTAGAGGCGCAGAGTTTCCAACGATGAAATTCAGGCTACCTCCCTTCGCTTCATGTTCTCCTGATACATCGCTCCAAAATCTAGCCAAAAATTTCTGAACGCTGCAAAATTGAGCTTCGTAACAGGAGAGCATGATGTCGAAGGAGGTGGCACAAAGTTAGCGCCTTCGGGAAGGGAATCTAAGGCGCAGAACTGTTCGACGTAGAGGCGCAGAGTTTCCAACGATGAAATTCAGGCTACCTCCCTTCGCTTCATGTTCTCCTGATACATCGCTCCAAAATCTACCCAAAAATTTCTGAACGCTGCAAAATTGAGCTTCGTAACAGGAGAACATGATGTCGAAGGAGGTGGCACAAAGTTAGCGCCTTCGGAAAGGGAATCGAAGGCGCAGAACTGTTCGACGTAGAGGCGCAGAGTTTCCAACGATGAAATTCAGGCTACCTCCCTTCGCTTCATGTTCTCCTGATACATCGCTCCAAAATCTAGCCAAAAATTTCTGAACGCTGCAAAATTGAGCTTCGTAACAGGAGAGCATGATGTCGAAGGAGGTGGCACAAAGTTAGCGCCTTCGGGAAGGGAATCGAAGGCGCAGAACTGTTCGACGTAGAGGCGCAGAGTTTCCAACGATGAAATTCATGCTACCTCCCTTCGCTTCATGTTCTCCTGATACATCGCTCCAAAATCTACCCAAAAATTTCTGAACGCTGCAAAATTGAGCTTCGTAACAGGAGAACATGATGTCGAAGGAGGTGGCACAAAGTTAGCGCCTTCGGAAAGGGAATCGAAGGCGCAGAACTGTTCGACGTAGAGGCGCAGAGTTTCCAACGATGAAATTCAGGCTACCTCCCTTCGCTTCATGTTCTCCTGATACATCGCTCCAAAATCTAGCCAAAAATTTCTGAACGCTGCAAAATTGAGCTTCGTAACAGGAGAGCATGATGTCGAAGGAGGTGGCACAAAGTTAGCGCCTTCGGGAAGGGAATCTAAGGCGCAGAACTGTTCGACGTAGAGGCGCAGAGTTTCCAACGATGAAATTCAGGCTACCTCCCTTCGCTTCATGTTCTCCTGATACATCGCTCCAAAATCTACCCAAAAATTTCTGAACGCTGCAAAATTGAGCTTCGTAACAGGAGAACATGATGTCAAAGGAGGTGGCACAAAGTTAGCGCCTTCGGAAAGGGAATCGAAGGCGCAGAACTGTTCGACGTAGAGGCGCAGAGTTTCCAAGGATGAAATTCAGGCTACCTCCCTTCGCTTCATGTTCTCCTGATACATCGCTCCAAAATCTAGCCAAAAATTTCTGAACGCTGCAAAATTGAGCTTCGTAACAGGAGAACATGATGTCGAAGGAGGTGGCACAAAGTTAGCGCCTTCGGAAAGGGAATCTAAGGCGCAGAACTGTTCGACGTAGAGGCGCAGAGTTTCCAACGATGAAATTCAGGCTACCTCCCTTCGCTTCATGTTCTCCTGATACATCGCTCCAAAATCTAACCAAAAATTTCTGAACGCTGCAAAATTGAGCTTCGTAACAGGAGAACATGATGTCGAAGGAGGTGGCACAAAGTTAGCGCCTTCGGAAAGGGAATCGAAGGCGCAGAACTGTTCGACGTAGAGGCGCCGAGTTTCCAACGATGAAATTCAGGCTACCTCCCTTCGCTTCATGTTCTCCTGATACATCGCTCCAAAATCTAGCCAAAAATTTCTGAACGCTGCAAAATTGAGCTTCGTAACAGGAGAACATGATGTCGAAGGAGGTGGCACAAAGTTAGCGCCTTCGGGAAGGGAATCGAAGGCGCAGAACTGTTCGACGTAGTGGCGCAGAGTTTCCAACGATGAAATTCATGCTACCTCCCTTCGCTTCATGTTCTCCTGATACATCGCTCCAAAATCTAACCAAAAATTTCTGAACGCTGCAAAATTGAGCTTCGTAACAGGAGAACATGATGTCGAAGGAGGTGGCACAAAGTTAGCGCCTTCGGAAAGGGAATCTAAGGCGCAGAACTGTTCGACGTAGAGGCGCAGAGTTTCCAACGATGAAATTCAGGCTACCTCCCTTCGCTTCATGTTCTCCTGATACATCGCTCCAAAATCTACCCAAAAATTTCTGAACGCTGCAAAATTGAGCTTCGTAACAGGAGAACATGATGTCGAAGGAGGTGGCACAAAGTTAGCGCCTTCGGAAAGGGAATCGAAGGCGCAGAACTGTTCGACGTAGAGGCGCAGAGTTTCCAACGATGAAATTCAGGCTACCTCCCTTCGCTTCATGTTCTCCTGATACATCGCTCCAAAATCTAGCCAAAAATTTCTGAACGCTGCAAAATTGAGCTTCGTAACAGGAGAACATGATGTCGAAGGAGGTGGCACAAAGTTAGCGCCTTCGGGAAGGGAATCGAAGGCGCAGAACTGTTCGACGTAGTGGCGCAGAGTTTCCAACGATGAAATTCATGCTACCTCCCTTCGCTTCATGTTCTCCTGATACATCGCTCCAAAATCTAACCAAAAATTTCTGAACGCTGCAAAATTGAGCTTCGTAACAGGAGAACATGATGTCAAAGGAGGTGGCACAAAGTTAGCGCCTTCGGAAAGGGAATCGAAGGCGCAGAACTATTCAACGTAGAGGCGCAGACTTCTCGAAAGGCCTTTGACGATGAAATTTCAGGATACCTCCTTTCGCTTCATGTTCTCCTGATACATTGGCTAAAATCTGACAAAATTTTCTGAACGCCTCAAAATTGAGCTTCGTAACAGGAGAACATGACGTCGAAAGAGGTGGCACTATGTTAGCGCCTTCGGAGAGAGAATCGAAGATACAGAACTGATCAACGCAGAGGCAGACTTTGGGATTTAATTGGGAAATGGGAAGTTATAGGGTACTGTTCTAAATTAAAAGATGCGGTTTTTCTCTACATGTGGTTTATTAAAATACTCTGAATAATGTACAGTGATATATAATAATTCCATTCTAATTACTTATGTTTAATTTCCACTTAAAAATCACATATTGTAAATGCTGCACTCGTGCAGTCCGTTTTCGTTACACCAGTTGACATTCACCGACGCTTCCAACGAATTGATTACCTATATAACAGACGAAAGCCTCGAATTAATTAACCAGTCTTCGTAATATAATTGCGAGTTGAACACTAAATACACATAGATAGTCCTTACTACTTTAAAGCGAACTTATTCAATATTATATTTATTTGCAAAATACACACCATCTTATTCTTATCCCGGGGTTGCAAATACGCATGCGCGCAGGGGTTGCATTCATTTTGGCGTTGATGAGCTCGACGTTCCCCCACCGCAAATTCCTCAGAGATCATAGCATTTCCTCCGTTCACCAGAGATGCAAGATCCGAAGAATTCCGACTGCAGCGACCCTTGCGGTGGAGTAAGGAATCTCAGCTCGTGATGTCTCCCCTCTATTGAATAATATTCTTGAGTAGTACATTACACGGGCTTTTTTGGCGGGATACCGTGACAAACATGCGCGAACGTAGAGTAATGACGGTTCATCCGACTATTGTATATGTATTATGAACGCAATTGTAAGATTTGATTGTATTGCATTTCACTTATTTCAATAAAATGTAGTTAAGTGATAAAAGAGTATTATTATTTAACAAGCCTTCCTTCACTACTTACTCCTTTCGATTCCAAGTTCGAGAAATAAAATCCCGGTTTGCAACTTTGTGCGTTTTTCGCGAGGAGCCAAATCCCGGGTTGCAACTTTGTTGCAGGTGCAGCCCGAAATACTGCTTCTCTTGCAGGTGCAGCGCGAAAATCTGCTTCTCTTGCAGGTGCGGCACCTCAAAAACGGCTTGTTCCGAAATTCATTGCACGATTCTTGCACCTGCAAGAGAAGCAGATTTTCGCACTGCACCTGCAAGAGAAGTTGCCCCGCTGAAAGCTCGAGTTTTTGCAGGTGCAACCCGAAATACTGCTTCTCTTGCAGGTGCGGCACCTCAAAAACGGCCTGTTCCGAAATTCATTGCACGATTCTTGCACCTGCAAGAGAAGCAGATTTTCGCGCTGCACCTGCAAGAGAAGTTGCCCCGCTGAAAGCTCGAGTTTTTGCAGGTGCAACCCGAAATACTGCTTCTCTTGCAGGTGCAGGCCGTAATACTGCTTCTCTTGCAGGTGCAAGAATCGTGCAATGAATTTCGGAACCGGCCGTTTTTGAGGTGCCGCACCTGAAAGAGAAGCAGATTTTCGCGCTGCACCTGCAAGAGAAGCAAATTTTCGCACTGCACCTGCAAGAGAAGTTGCGTCGCTGAAATTTCGAGGTTTTGCAATGAAAATACAGTTTTTTATAGTATTTTTGTCTTTATTTTCTTTAAAGCATGTTCAAAATATTACAAAAAGTGATACAATCATGTACAAATGATTATTGATGTAAGTATATAAATAATAATTATATTTTCACTTTTAGTTTATATAATCACTTCACTTTATATATAAAATCACTGTCTTCTCATGTTCATTGTTGAGGTTAACAGCTTTCCATGATTTGTCCCACTTCAAGTTCATGTCCACGGAGAAATATTCCCAAGTTTTATCTATAACATAAAGAAAAATATTTTTAATAACCTGACTTATGTATTATAGAAAATATGATAGGTGTTACAATATAATTTCATGTAAAACGAATAAAGAATTAAATTAACTTCCCAATTTAACCTTTACTTCATGTATTTAGAATACATTTAAACGCGGCCCAGTTCTACTACCGTATCAGCAAAGTACACGACAGGTGAAAAGAAGGAGCTAACAGCTCCCTCTCGCGTTCATCAGATTCATTCAATTTTGAGTGTATATTCTTTATTTTCAGCATGTTTTTACTTCGCTATTAGTATTTCTACAGACCAGGTATAAGATGAAGTTAGTATGTAACGTTAATTTTTTCATTTTCTTACCATTTCCATGTTGCATACAATATTATCGATTGAGAACAGTACGCGACCATAACGCCACTAGCGCTTAGAATTAAAATTAAATAGTTCATCCTGTGGACCACTAGATAGCCATAGCGTGCGTTTCTCTGTAGGTAATGCAGGTTACGTTAATACCTTTGATATTGTAGAGAATGATTATATCAACAAGTTCGTTAAGAAGTTAGTTACATTTAAATTCTTCAAATAATTATTTAAATTATCACTGTATATTATAAATTCTGTTCTTTTGTCTGTTCACAAACGATTATTAATTTACAAACAAATATTATAAATCTTTTCAATAAAAGCTTCAAAAGTGTTCGTACTGAATGCTCGTTTTATCGAAAGAATTACGGGCTCCATAAATAACTGATGCACTTTATAGTTGGACCACGAACTATAAACCTCAGACTAAATTTCTAAACGATATACACGCGTTCTCCAACGAATCACAATATTTGTAAAAAAATAAAGAACGTATTTACCACGTAGTCTTTTAATTCCATTTGACATAATACTCGCGATTATTTTGCACAGTGGTCGCTGTGCGTCGAACGAGAAGCAAAGAAGAATAAAAAGTACGTTCCATCAAAGCAATAATGTAGCCTTTATTTTTAAAACATACGATCTTAACTCTTCCTCACTGTTAAAATACAATTACCATATACAAGTATACAATGCTGTGATAATCATGAAATAGATTTAATTACTCGAATCCTCTGCACGCAGTTTATCATTTAAGGAACATGTTTCTTTAAATACCATCCACCGATTGCAGCGATCCGTTAACCATGTGCCTCGCTAACCCCGCCCCCCCACCCCTCCTTCCCCGTCCACCTACCGCCCCTCGACGAGCAATCATCGTTGCCCAATCACGCGCGACAATTTAGCGATCGTTAATCCCTATCTATTATTTAAGTAACTTCGTTAAACGCGCGAAAGGTGTCGGTGGTGAAAAACAATGATACGGAAGGGTTCGTAATAACATATATTCTATGTAACACAATACTTACATAGGTACGTCTATGTGTCCATTATATATATAATAACCGGCCATTATTATATATATAACACAGAATTATTAATAAAATATAATGCTCGATAATGTTAATCGTACGGCTACATTACATTATTATCTCGTTTCTCATCATCGTCATCGTCGTCGTCGTCGATCGGTTCGGCTACCATCTACGATCTTTATGTCGGCTCATATATAATATATGTATATACATATACAATAACAATAATCATCTCAAAAGGCTTATACAATATTATTCGGCTAGCGTACGGGTAGCTTGAGATTTCTTACTTCCTAGTTAAATATTTCTCTTCACCTTATAGTACAATATATCCATTTCCTGAACCACGATGTCATCGTTTTATTCTCCGCATCTTTGCGTCGCGAGTACGCACGTTGCATACCTCCTCCGTCGCGTTACTTCATTTCTGTGTTCACCTTCGCGCTCGACTCGACAGCGAACGTTTCTCGTAAATGCACCCGCGCGCCTCTATCTCTCGCGAGGAAAATCAACTCGACAATTTCAAGGATCGCTTGCCCCGGATCTATTCGCAATAGATCGATGGCCACGTGCGCGAGTGGTCGCGCGTTCGATCGAGGCTTTCTCCAAGCGACAATTTCTCTATCTAATTCTCTAACAGAATGGTATCAATCACAGTGTTTAAACTTATTGGAAAATCGAGCATCGCGCGTTCCACTTGAAGCGCATCCAGGCGAGTCGTTACCCCGTGGCAGAAACTGCGTCTCGACGTGTCGCCGAGAACGAGGAGGGAGGCGGGATGCGAACTTAGTACGAGACCGCGATGTATTCCGGCGAACAATAAAGAAGGGAACGCTGTTAAATCGACGCGGCACGGTCGCAGGTGTTTCTACGACGCAGGCGCCCTCGCCGCGCTATATGCGCACCCGATGGGCGCGAGGCAGCGCCATAAGAGGGACCGCGGCCGAATCGCTCGATAAACTTTCAGCGAACTTCGGTGACCGGCGAGAAGTCGCTGCGCGTAAGAAATGCAAACTCGCCTGTTACGCTCGTGATTAACTCGAGGAGAGAGAAGAGTCCTCCTCGCGTCGATTCTTCGGGTCGGTTCGGTTTCATTCGGGGGTTTGGCTCGTTACCGCCGAGAAACTTGCTTCGTCGAAGCTTCTCGGCGTCTCTTTACGATTCACGGCGAAGTCACAATGCAGTTTGCGCTCTACTTGTAACACGAACTACCGCGGCTGTTCTAGCGATCATGAAAGGCCCTTCCTATCCGTCCAATCCGTGTTTACATCACGGCGACAAGCATCGAAATCGAGGCGCGTACAAATACACGGTATCACCTATTGCTATTAGCGTATTGCATGAGCCCTCGACGAATCGGCGGGTCGATTATATCGCTCGGTACTTCGCTCTCGCGACGACATTATACTCGGACGCTCGACTGGACGAGTAACTGTGCGAGCCAGTGTTAACCCCTCGGGTGACGTCGCTTTAAAACGCTCACCGCGTGCGGGACACCTCTAGTCCCGCCTCTTAACCACAGCTACTGAACGCTCATGGGCGTTCCTCGCGCATGCATGCGTCCGTAGCACCCGAAGTGTTAAACTGGACGACCGGGTCGGGAATATTCCTTACAAACAGCTTCGCATGACAGGCTTGTACAATATAGTAATCTCTAGTTGTGTCTGAAGAACCCTCTTCGCACACGCGTGTATTTATACATATACTTATGTAAATCGAAGTTCGACAGAACGTGGGTTTAGTGTCGAGGAGCCGTCCCTTGAACTGATCGCAGAAAATAATGACGGATCGAGTGGGTTACAAGCATTCAGTGTTAGTTCGACGTTTCGCCGGTATCAGAACAGACGATCGTGCGCGTTCGCCATGGAAATGCGTCCCAGCCGTGTAAAACGTATTGTTCGATGTTCGTGCCCAATTCTGATATGCTTTATTATCTAACCACGCCTGTGCGACGCTGGCAATAGCAACGCGGGCGTGGGGACAGTCTTTGCGTAAAAGGAGTCTTCGTGTATGCGTGTCGCGCGTCGATGTTGCGTAGCCTAATTTAATAATCGTTTTACCTAATGGAACAAACGCGACTCGCCGCCGTCTATTGTCTAATTCGACGCGTGGGGTCGAAATTAGTTGTGGGTCCGAAGCTACTTTACGAATTCTCGAAACTGGAATCCGAAACTCCGAGGCTCGAAGCTCTCGAAACTTGAAGTGCTGATTCTGTTTCGTAAGCGAACAAAAATTTTGCATAAATCTATAATTAAAGAGAAATGTAACAATATAAAAATTCTCGAGGCACCTTGCGAACGATTCTTTATTTTCACTTCTCTTATCTGACTTTCGAGAGTTTCGAATCCCGAAAATATTTCAAAGCTTCAAATTCTCGAAACTCGAGAGAGTTTCTTGAGCTTCCGAGATTTCGACGCTTCGAGAAACCCATCCCTACTCGAAATTATTCCTCGGGAGACCCGCGCTTCTGATCTCGGGCGCGCGGTGGAAGGTTCCTCGGGGATAGAACGCTTCGAAGTTCTCACAGACGACCATTGCGTTGCGACGTGGTAACTGCGCGTACAGGATGGTTTTATCAAAAAGAAAACAACGCCGCTATCATCGCGAGTGGGGCATTGAGATTTCGAAAGAGAAATTTCCGAACTTCTTCCCGCAAGACACTGTGATTATTACTTTTACTTAAAAATAGTTAAAAAAAAAACGAACCACCCTACACGCACCACCACCGCTACATTACAGATCACGTTACGACGCGTTAACTTCTCCGTATTCTTTCAAATTTATCCTCACCCATATATCACACTGCAGATCCTTACGCAATAGTACGGCTAATAATATCGAAAGATTCGTTGCAGCGTTTCCTAAATTCCGTTTCTAATCTAGTAACGATACTGCTAATAGCTACAGTGATTGTATCATACCGATAAAAACTACGAACACCAACTTCCACAGACGAAAGGATGTTGCTAATAAAGATTCAGCGTAACCAGTGGCGCACCGAGACGCGGAGGGGCCCCGGCACCCCCAAAGAAGGGGGTTGTAACAAGAAAGCTGTATTTTATTCCGCAAATAAATTTCTATAATCACCCAACGAATTTTACTGAATTATAAATATTTTTACCCGTTCAACTCGGCTCCCCCTCCAAGATTAAATCCCGTGTGCGCCACTGAGCGTGACTATCCAGTATCCGACACGCCTCTACCTTGTTTCCATTCTATCAATGACAGAGCGACGCCTTCGACGGAATATTGCGTACACCCGGTCGGGGCGAGTAATTAAGAACACTGTTCGCGGCGAGCACGGGCGAATGAAACACTTCAATGGACAGTGGTTTTGATCGATTAAGGTCGCCGTACCGGCGTGTTCGAATTTCGTGCTTGTAGGAATATCCATCGAAGCTGTCCTTTATCATTAAACGCCGCTCTATATATTTCTCTTATCACCTTGCTCGCTATTCTCGCCTAAGGTTTACTGTCACTATTAAAAATTCCACTCCAGTCTCCGTCTATCTCGATCGACAGATAAATCCAACAATGATAAGTTAACAAAGAAGTAAGGTTTTCTGATTTCGTTAGCGCATTAATATTTTGATTTTTCTACTGGATCCGTGGAACGATAGGCTAACACCGTAGACATCGATTGTGCGTTGTGTATAAAGTGGTCGTTCGGAGAGAATCATCCGTTGAATTTGGAAAGTATCCCTACGGGGTTTGGTACGTTAGTTTCTATTTAGACGAGGGGGTGGATACACGTGGCTGCGGTTATGTCCCATTAATGGCACGAGTATTAAAGCACCGCGCGGTTAATAAAATCATCTCGCCAAATCCCCCGACAAATTACGTATATTCTTTTGAGCAACGAAATAAATATTATGCGGTACACAGATGAAAGACTTTCTGTCAGTCGAAACGAAGTTAAGTCGGTGTTAATTCTAATCGCTATAATCTACGTTACTATCACAATGGAATATTATACGTAATAACATACAAGCTACGCGTTTAATACGCCGCTAATTTTATTGCCTCGTCGATATAGGATTAACACTACCTAATAAATAATCGATAAGAACGGGGGAGAAGCGAAATTCAGAAATTAAAATTTACCAGCGCGGCGTCTGTCAACCGTTAAAACCTAACAGCACGGTTACTAATCCATTACACGATCCCTAAATCACCGTCGTCTTTATTAAAAAATTCATCCTCCGCGAGACTCTTAAAAATAAACCCCGCGCAGAACGATATTCACCGAAAAGAGAACTAAGAAACCGCGGCGCGAACAAGCGTGCAACAAGTAACGGACAAGATGAGTTAATAAGCTCGGTACGGTTTTGTTGGACAGGTTTATTACCATAAGGAGTCTGACGATAAAGTTGACACTGAAACGTGACCGACGTCTCTTCTTTGCTTTTGTCATTCATTCTTCAGTCGGTGTATAGCTGTGCAATGTGTGTGTGTGTGTACGTTAGAATAATCCGTGTGTCTTATAACGTGGCATAACCGCAGCGTTTATTACACGAGACGGCGTTGGTCGTCGATAAATAGAAAGCGTCTGCAGCAGCGATATATTACGGACACACTCGGGAGTTTCGAGTAGAGAAAAGAAGAAAAGAAATCAGGGGAAAGAGTGGCTGGTCGCTTTTTCAAGGTCGTCGCGAATTTCGGCGAGTCGAGGAAATTAATAAGAATTAATTAGTTATCGCGGCTCCTCGGTCGCCAATTGTCTCTAAACCGAATCTTCGCCGAAATTGCGCGACGGCCTTCAGTCGTGCTCCAGCGCTCTTCGTATTTCGCGGTCGGCGCGACGCGCATGCGCGCTGGTGCGGCGCGCGAATTAATCGGCACACACGCATATATTTGACACGGAGTATTGGCGTAATACTAACGAGTCCCGCGAGAAACGCAACCGCGGATCCGAGGATCGCGCGTTCCCCGACAACCACTTGACGAGCTGGTCACTCAGACAGACGGTATTCGTGTGCCTTCGAAGAATGATTGGTAATGACGATGACGATGGTAATAATAATAATGATAATAATTAATAAAAATTAATAATGGTAATAATATAATATAATAATATATATAATATATAATATAATATAATATACTATCAATAATAATATGTCTTTGCTTCGTGCGGTCGACCAAGCGCAACAATAACGCTCCAACCCCGGTCAAGCAGGGGATCGTCGTTCTTTTTCTTTTCCAACCGACATCGGCCACTAATCGTCTGTTAATTAGTCGCCGCACGCCGCGCGTTTTGGTCTCATCGTTACGGCGACGCTTTCCTTTTTCTCTTTTTTTTTTTTTTTTTTTTTTTTTTAAACAGGTACATACGACACTTCTCGTCGCCCGAAGATGTCGCCATTCCGAGCGCGGCCGGTTTAAACGGAGCACCCGGTCGACCGCACCGTCGAAAATTGCATTTTTTTTTCATTAAAATCGATATGAGATCGTTTTGGTATGATAATTCCCGGCCATTGTTATCCGCGACGATTGTTTTTACCTTCGAAATCTCGGCGATCATGCTGGACAGGGCCCTGGATCGGTATCCTTACGGGGCGATCGCTGTCTGCTGGCTTGTTTGATATATATATATATATGATATATAAATATGATCGCCCCTAATTGGCTCGCTGGTCGAATCGATCGAATATACACATATATATATATGTGTTCCGGTTAATACGCGCGGACTACGCTCCGCCGTCGCAGCGTACAGTGTTGCCAGACGCGGGGACGCCTCTGCGCAGGCGCGCAGCCCGAGGCGCGGGAATCCTCGTGAAATACAAATACGAGCGGGCGGGAGAACTTCCGATATAGAATATATATATTATAAGATCGACGGGGATCGAGCGGACGCGGCTGAACGGTAAACCCCGCTACCGGCAACACTGTAGACGCGAGAGCGACGTAATTGCCTATTGCCGCGCGGAGCGCGGTCGGCGCTATAATATACAATTTCGGCCTAAATTCGTCCCCGGCGTTTGAACGTTTTCAGGCGACCTATTTAAATGCGATTACAATATTATACAATACATCGAGCGAGGTCCCTCGACTCGATAGCAACGAATTCGACTAAGTAATATTGACACGTTCAGCTTCGCGTGGAAGGTGTAACGTACGAAATATAATTTCAGTGCCTATCGGCCGGGCCGCCCGTCGCGATCGAAGCGATCGGCGGGTCGATCGAGGCCGATGCTCGCACCGACAGGTGGCGCCTCGCTCGCCCTCGATCGCGATCGCGGCCCCGCCTATCATTCTCGTTATGAAATAAACCTGAGGTATCTTTAAGTCTGTAAAGCTTCCGTTACGAATCATTTTAAGTTCTCGTTCTCATCCCGTTCGCGCGCGTCACCGCGTTCACCCTCGGAGAGCTTCTCTACGCCATTCCCAACGTTACCCCAGCGCGCCCTTCCTTCCACTATATCGTCTTCCTCTATTTTTTTTTTTTTTTTTTTTTTTTTCGTTTTCTGCGAAATGTCACTTCGCGAACAAGACAGTGAACGGGGAATATTTGGCATTTCGAATGGCACAGAAGTTAATCTTGTACTTGGGCTGTCCGCGTAGTGCCTTGCGCTTCAATTCCCGCCAAAATTCTCTTTTACTTTCGAACACCCGTTTCCACGGAAAGGATTCAGCGTCGGTTATCCGGGCTTCTCTGATTAGTTCGCGCGTGGGCGTCAGAGCGAGCAGGTTTCGCGGCCAGCTTTGCCGGAAGCTTTGGGGAAAATGGACTTCGTCTGACAAGTGTCGGATAATACTACTTGCTCGGTGGCGCGCGAAGATCGTGTTAGGGAAATGTCAATTAGGTTTTAACGAATCTAACCGTGGAGAGAATAGCAAACAGAGACGCAGGTGTAAAAGTAGAGGGGTAGATTTCATCTACCCCTCTCCAAAAACGCCAGTGAAATTAAAATATATACATACATTTTTAAAGTGAAGTACAGGCTGATTTAATACGAACGGAACGCTTATTTATGTTCCTCCATGTTCAAGGCATGAACAATTTTATTGCTCGGTGTAAAAGTCGAAACTGAAATTGAGGAATAAATGGAACAAATTGTGTCTAGAGAAACTACCTTATTCCCATTCAACTTTTATCCACTTCTTCATAGTTTGAACAACGAAGGCGATAATTAGGTGTTCGATTTCTATTGAATCCTTCGATATTTCACCAAAAGTGTAAGAAGATTTCTCCTTTAATCGGTAGTATTATTCGACGTTCTATGGTAGACCCCGCTCGATCTTCGCCGAGCTTTTACCTCGCCACTCGAAATGCCCGAATCCAGCTGGGATTTCAACGACAACGTTCCTCCGCGTGGTGTTTTTTGGAAATCGCGCATACCGATCGATAACTGTACGCCCAATGAACCATTTCGGATGACAATTTTGACCTACAGAAGGAACCTATTTGGACGGCAATTACTTTCTATTCTATTCTTCCTTTCTTTTTTACATCGACCGAGGAAAGTGTCTCGCGACGGTTCCCGGCTAATCGCCCTCCGGTTATGTCTCCCGACAACCCGTCCAGTCTATATTGCAACGCTATTCGACGGTAGCGACTTCTACACCAGCTGGTTCTTGCGTTCGATCGAGCACAGCTGACCCTCCTCGCCGATTCGTTGGAGTCCACGCCGATTCGCGTTGCACGGTTAATCGATTCGGAACGTTTTTTAAAAAAAAAAGAAAAGAAAGAGAAACCTAAGTACGTAGACAACGCAAGGAAACGGTTTAAAACTTTACAGCCCCCTTCCCCCGATGATGGATCCTCTTATCGTTATCGCTATCGTCGGCAGATCGAAAGGGGAACTCGATTGAGACGCGACGCGGACCGTCTTTGGCTCCGAATGAAAACTGAATTGTCGCGATGAAACTGTCGATTACAGTCACGGCAAATGAAATCTTACCGATCGCCGGGCGATCGGTAAGCGTTTAATTGACGCTCCGCCGTGCCCTGTTCTAATAAACCAGCGGCTTAATCTCAGTAACGGTTATCGTTTAACGGGGCGACAACGATAGTAACGGTGATAATATATTAAATATCGACGCGCGATCGTGAGATTAATTGTACGGTAAAAATTATGCGAGAGAAACGACGTAAGAATGCGCTACGCGTTAAAATTGTACTAGAAGATGAGCATCGATCGACATGACGGAAGTGGATCCCCTCTCGCGAAACGATTCTGCCAGAGTTCCGGGGCGGGGGGGGGGGGTGTAGGTTTCGTTCGAGCGATGTACAAAACAGGCCGAGCGGCACGAGTTTCACTCGGGAACGGCGGAGGCGGATCTCGTTGCTCGCGAATGATATACGCCTCGTTCGTGATCTCGAAGGAAAACTTAATCGAACGAAACGTTCGCGCGCATGCGTCTCGATAAAAATTCATTCGAACGGCGTCGAAAACTGGCTTCTATACCCTATTATAGTCTTTGAGAAATACCCTTCGAATTTTTCGTTCGCGTTGTTCACCAAACAGGCGACGAGCCGCGTGAAACGCTTACATCGTTAAAACAGACGAATAATAAAATTAATAATAATAAAGAATCGATTAAAAATTTGACGACCGGGTGGCAGCGGGATCGTTCCCCGGATGCGATCGGTCGAAGGTGAACGCGAGGGAGATCTCGCGCCGCTGCCACGTCGCAAAAGTCATAGAGATCAAATCTGTTCGTTCATTTCATTTTTTTTTTTTTTTACAAATACGAATTATACGCAGCGCCTGGAATCACGCGGCGCAATCCGACGCGCACATCCACACCGCGGTGAGACGTTTCGGAAACCAGCGGAACAGTCTTTCCCACGCGCCTTCGTTTTCGAAAAGATCGGCGGGCCGAGTGCGTCGAGCACTCGGCCCGCCGAATTCATTCGTCAATATAGTTGTAAAAAATATTATCCTCCAACGTTGCGAGAAACCGTTGTGAATCTGTCAAAGGACCCGCCGAGTAACAAAATAAAAAAATAAATAAATATTAGAGTACATAATTCATTGAACAAGATAGAGGCGCGAAGTGAGAAAATCGCGAGTCGATCGGTAAGAATAAAGCGCGCTCTACTCGCGTCTGCGTGTCGTGAAATCGAACGCCGGGCGTAGGAAAGTCTTACTCGACACTCTTCGAGTCGATTCCATCCGAATCGGCTTGCGCCGCGTGTTTGAGACGGCTTGCGCGTGTCGTGCGAACGATCGAAAGCGAGAATGGAGCACGTTTAACGACGTCGACGGCTGCGGGAGCGCGCGGCGCGATCAAAAAATCGCGCCTCGGCGATGTTGCGCGCGCGCGCGATACCGATCTCGGTGGATCGCGGGCGCGTTCCAGTTGGGCCCAAAGCGACCGCAACGCCCGTGAGACTCAACGAGAAACACGGGCGTTGCGGTCGCTTTGGGCCCTACTGGAACGCCCCCCGTGGCGATCGATTCAACTGCGAGGCCCCTGCGTCTCGCGCGCGCAGGCGCCCTCTATGGGGAACGCGTGCTTGGGTCGTCGAGAGATGGCGGGCCTGCGCCCGGCGCCGCTAGCCTCGGTGATCGTCCTTTTCCTCGCGCACCTCTCCTTCGTTTTTTCCCCCAGCATTTTCGCTTCGCTGAATTGTTTATCTGGCAGTATAATAATTGGTGTATAAAATTTTGCTTCAGCCTGGTCGCGACGCGCCCCACCACCACCCGTTCTCGCGCGTGCCGCCGAACGCGCCGCCGTGCATCCTCCGTTCGTCCGTCTCAGCCTCCGTCGGCCCACGATTCAATGTCCGATAAAATTTAGAGAAAAATATCACAATTAGCTCCGCTCGACGCAATCACGTTCCAATTGCACGCCTGCGTCCTTCCAGGAAGAACCATCGGTCGACACCGAATTCGAACGCGTCCGGCCTTCTTCCTCGCGTCCCTCGACTCACTCCGCGCGTTGTCGCGCGCTCCTCGGCGACGGGATCCAGCGATACTCGCCGCGGATGGAGGGAAACGCGGCTAGGCGGGCGGAAGTAGCGTAGCGATTTACTCGGGGCATGCTCAAGTGATGTGTAAAGCGATATCCTTGAGGGTGCTAATACGACTTTCGACGAACACTATGGGGCCTCGGCGCTCGGGACGCTTGCCCGCCACGGTGCGCTTAGTTTCTAAATACGTCAGTGTTCGAAAATTCTTAATTAAGAACTCATGCCGCTCGAGCTCGCTACCTTCTCCGACCCCCTACGGATTTTATTGTTAAAGCTACCGCGCGAGGTGTCGCCAATCGATTTGATTTATATTTGTCGCTGAATATTTCGCAGCGCATCGAGTGCGAAGCGAACGGTCGAGTATGGGTCACATATTTTTAGGGTGTCCGCGATGGCTACGAAACTTTATTGAAATCGACGCGGCGATATCTCGCGCAAGTGGCAACTCCTCTCCTCCGCGGCTCGCGATTCTCAGTCGCCGAGGATCGCGCGGCGATCGGCTCTCGGGGACCAAAATGAGGGCGGGAAATCGAGCGGTGACCGCCCTCACCGGAAGAAGGAGGACCTATTGCAATGACCTAAGAGTCGGTTCGGGAACCAGCACGTCGTGAGGGACATGCCAGCTCGCCCGGGCATCGCGGGCGAGCGCGTGTCTCTTCCACGTACCGAACCAAAAGAATTTTCGTTATGGCGAACCGGAGACGAGGCCGTGTTCCGCGCTCTCGTCCATTCAGAGACAGGGAGAGAGATAGAGAGAGATATAGAAGTATAGATAGAGAGAGAAAGGAAGGGAAACAGAGAAAGCGCAACAGTCTAAGGATGCCTCGTCCCGCTCGCCAATTATTCGCTATCTACTAATCGATATCCCCTTGATTACGTCTAAAAAAAAAATGACCCTAACGGAGTTTGCCAAATGCCCGACGAGCGACCAAGAGAAGTCGTTCGGCGATCGCGCAACGATCTTCCACGTCCAATTCTCTACTCCCTATCACTCGAGCGCCGACGCGTCGACGATCCTTTCCCCCGTTCGCTAAGAATCGTCGGCCCTTCTCCGATCGTCCGTCATCCGTCATGGGATTGACGTTTCACCCGCCGAACGCGTGTCCCCTCCGCCCTCCGTCCGTCCCACATTCGAGACCGTCCGAGGGAGCGAAGGAACACGACTGGCCGGTGACCAAGTAGAAGAAGAACGGGAATAGGCGTTCCGACGCTCGCCGACGCGAACGCCCCTCCGCGGGGACGGCTGTCGTCTCGTGATGGGCAGAGCGAACCGTTCGTGCTGGAAGATGATGGACGATAAGTTCGTCGCGGGCGGCTGAGCCCGCGACGACCGCTGCTGTTGCGCGCGGGGCGAACCGGAAGCGACGATAGATGGCTCTGGTCGACGGCTCCTCCCGCGCCAGTGTCGCCCTCTGACTGTCGCCGTCGCGATCAACGACAAGGCGGCGACGACGGCGACGACCACGACGACCACCGCGAGCCGGCGATTTTGGCAGTTTGGCGAAGAGGTGTTTCGTCTGCTCTTTTTTACTTTTTTCTGTTTTTTTTTTTTTAACGTAGCATTGGCAAACTCTGGGGTCGGCTCGGCGACGATCTCCGCCCGCGGACATACGAACGGGGCGGTCGCTTGGCCTAGTCGCCGAAACGGCTGCAGGCCTTCTTCCACTTGCACTGCGTGCACCAGAGGTCCCGGTGCTCCATACCGTATACCTTGCGGCACTTCTTCGTCTCGCCGCGTATTCGACGGGGCGACGACGGCATCTTGCCCGTCGACACCGTCAGCAGGCCCATGTTCTGCTGGTACGCCTGGAACGGCCTGGGCGACAGCTTTATGTGCTTGATCGGCGTCCCCTGTAAACAGAGGATTGTGTAGTACAGGTTAATTAGATACACTCTGCGCGGCAAGTTTCCATTAAACGGGGAGGGGTTGGTTCGTGGCGGGGCCGGTGCAATTGGCTCGTTCGATTCTGACAGCCTTGACACGTGTGGTGTAATGACAGTTTTTGTTCAAATTGTTCTGAAAAGAGCCCACCGATACTGAGCTTCTAATAGTGCTGTATAATTCGCTAAATATTAAAAAATCTGCAACGAAATTCAAAATTTTAGTTGGACAGATCGATAGAGAATTTAATTGCGAAGAATTTAAAAAAAAATCGTAAAATTTTCTGGAAAATTACGACTTGTAGGGCGATTTGAACAAAAAATGCCATTATGTTCCACTGTGCGGCCCAATTCACGTGGTTGGTACTCGTTTCGTCAAGTCTTCTGTAGCATTGCTATTAAATTCTAGATGTATTTGAGGAATACTATAGAGACTTTCAGTAAATGGATACCAACACTGCTTTCCTTAGATAAAAGGTTCTATCTGGAATTTCGAAACATTCGAGAAAACTGAAATTTTATTAATTTTTATGTGCTGTCGTTGTAAAAAAATTAAGTAATTAGACTGTTTTTAGATCTCTAAGAAACACCTCGAATTTTCTAACTTTACCTAAACGGTAAAAGATGTGAAGAATTTCAAATATTTCAACATTTCTTTAAAAATTGTAAAATGCCAGATAGGACATTTTAACTAAGGAGAACAGAACACTGGGAAGTGGAGCACTAGCCATCAGCAGTGGCGCACCCAGAGGGGGCAAGAGACCCTGGCACCCCTAAATGGAGGGGCTTTGTAGGAAGAATAGAAAACTGAATTTTATTCTTTAAGGGGTTACATACACCTAGAATGGTCGAAACAAGAGAATGTTTCCAATAAAGAATTTTGGGAAGCTAGAACATCAAACGAAGGTCAATTCCGGGGCCCCGAAATCGACGATTTTTTGAAAATTCAAAGAGAAAAATTCTTTCACTTTAATCTGTACCTTAAAATTTTAAACACGGTTCCCTCGAAACTACGTTTTGCAAATCGGTGCCAATGATATTTCAAAAACTACTCAACCGATTTCAATGAAACTTGGCACGATTATTTCTCACATCAATATCTAGCCTTTATCATACGGATTTTTATGTAATACCCACAGTTTGGTTTTAATCACTAAAATACTGATGAAACTTGTCGCAGAAATTGCATTACGAGGTTGAATTAAAGTTCAAATACGCATATCTTTTTTTAAAAAAAATAGCGTATGATAAAGGCTAATTTCGTTTACATACTTCAAGAGACATTTTTCTTTTTTTCTTTTGGATGACACCCAGAGCAGATATTTCTCCCACCGCCAACTCCTTACGTGACGACCCTGCTCTGTTCAACAGCAGCTACACGCCGAACAACATGAATTATCGTCATTTTTTGTAAAATATTCTTTAAATTATAAGCTCTCAAGTGCACATTCCGATTTTTCATTAACGAAATTACTTATAGGTAAAAAAGTCCCCTCTTTTCACGGTTCTAGGTGTATGTCAGTGCCGTCTTATCGTTTTCGAGGGCCCTGAGGCGAGCTCCATCGATTTTCCGCCTACAATTTCGATCTTTCAATGGTAAAAAAAATATTAAAAATTAGAAATTTAAAAATCTAGCTCGATAGCCCTTAGAGAATGTCATTCTGCATAGATTAACGCAGAGTTCGCGAAAAAAGTTTGTAAATTGTTGAAGTTATGATGCTTCGGGCAGACATTGCTGCAACCGCAGAAAGCGAACGGCAATATATGACAAAAGTGTGTTAAATAATTTTTTTTATATGAATAAAGGTGCCATGAACTAAATACAATTATAAAATTTTCGATTTATTTCACACCTCTCGAGAAAAAAACTCCCAAATATAGTCCCTCAAAACAATAAAATAAATACGATTAAACGTGGGGTCCATTCCACGAAAAAAGGGCCTCATTTTAAAATCTAAATTTAGGTGTAATTCGTTATTTTCATTCCGCCACAGTTGGAGGATCCACTTCCAATTTTTTTCTAGCATTTACAACCCTTTCTTTAATTTTAAAGAAGCATTGCCTCTTTCGCCTCCAAATTAAGACGGCACTGGTGTATGTAACCCTTAAATAAATTTTTCCAATCACCAAATAAATTTTCCTAAATTTCACATTAAATACATCTCCATCCCCCCAACTCTCTCCCCCAAGATTAAATCCTGCGCGCCACTGGCGACCAGAATTTCTACCAGAGTGTCGGAATCGAACTAGCTGACTGTCAACTCCCTACGGTAACAAAAGGCGTAGCAAATTTCGAATCTCATTCCACACGTCCCCGCTTGTACTTTACGCAAGGAATCATCCTTTACCCTGCCCTACTATCAATCTCCCCTCGCAGCCACTCTACCCACCGGCGATTGTGAAATAGTGAACGCTGCGTTCCGTTCTCTGATCCCCACCATCACGCTCTCGGCATTATTGTTACTAGCGGCGGGGATAGCTTCCAGGCGAAGCTGCTTCTGGTACTCGGGATCCTCGTGCGGAGGCCGGGCCATGTCCCGGTGCGACATCGTCGGCGGCGAGCTCATATGATCCACAGCGACTTCCTGATAATAGAACTCCTCCTCGTGGTCCGACATGTCATCGTCCTCCTCGTTGTCGTAGCCCTTCGACTTCTTCGGCCTGCAAAACGTCAAAACTCCGTGAAAAATTCTCACTCAGAATCCCCCGTTCACCCAATCCCGAGGCAGCGTACAAGATCGCGCGCGCGCGTTCGCCACTCGCGAACTTATATCTTATCGCCTCTCGGTTCAAGGTTAATCGGCGCGCGACCTCGTGAACGGCCCCGGATTTTCGCGGGGACTTGTTGCGCCTCACAGGCTCGCCACTTACCCCAAGTGTGATTGGCGCACGTGCTCCTCGATAAGCGCCACGGTCGCTTTGATCTCCAGGCAGCCCGGCCAAGTGCATTTGAACACCACCGCCGCGTTCGCCTGAAAGCATAGGTAACGCTGAGGACGGCGAAACGACGGTTACGGTTACATCAGTCGGGGACGGGTCAACGCACGGGAGCCTCGCGGGTGCCCCATCCTCCCCCCTCCCCGGTTTTTCCCCCGTCCCCGGTGGACGGAAGCGACGGCAAAAAGTGGATTTCGAGCGAATAGCAGCACCGACGGGGCAGCTTCGATTGCCGGCAATGATTTCGGCAAATACATCGGGGCCCTTTGAGGGCGCCTCACGGCTCGACGATCGACGCGCCCTGGCGTGAATCGTCTGTACGCGAGCCGGCACTCGCGCTCCCGCCAAACGGGGGGAATCGATGCGCGGGGGCCCGGCCTGCCTGGTTGCGCGCGCGTTTCTTTGTTTATATGCCCGGATAGCGCGGCGCGGAGCTCTGCCGCGATCACGTGCTATTGATCCAGGAACGATACGACGCTGCCAGCCACCACGAGGCCGGACAGCGATCGGGCTTTCGAAATCACTCGCGGTGCGTGCGCAACGGGACAGCCGCGTTGCTTGGATGATTCGCTTTTTAAGGGATCTGCTATCCTAAAAGGGGGTGCAACTGGGATTTCTTTAATTAAGTAACTAAGCCTCCGGGTCTAATTGTAAGTCTCGGTTAACGTTGAGGCTGGTTGAATTTTAGAGCCCCCTGATTATCCTTGCTGCATCTTCTTAATTGGTGGATTTTTCTTAACCTCCCAAATGTAGCCCCTCAAAACAATAAAATAAATACGATTAAACGTGGGGTCTATTCCATGAAAAAGGGGCCTCATTTTAAAATCTAAGTTTAGGTGTAATTCGTTATTTTCTTTCCGCCACAGTTGGAGGGTCCACTTCCAATTTTTTTCTAGCATTCACGACCCTTTTCTTTAATTTTATAGAAGCATTGCCTCTTTCGCCTCCAGATTAAGAGGGCACTGGTTTTACTTAACTGGTATACTGTTTTTTCAAACGTAACTGGTATTTTGGGGTCGTGGCAGACCCCAAATAAAAAAGAACACAGAAATTTGTAAAGTCGACAGTAGATCAAACTCTATGAATACCTATTTTGTTCTTAGGTAATGTGTAAAATAATAGAAACGTAGAAACTTAAACTATTATTATCAAATTAATTAGAAATTCAATTTACAAACTTAGACAACCAAATATTTTGCAGCGAACCTTGCGTAGGGGAGACCGGGGCTACAAGTTCCGAGGGGTAAGTTGTTCCGACAGTTCTATCTTCAAAATGAAAGGAGCGTTGTACTTTAAAATATTTTTTCCGTGTAAGTTGATCACGCCACTCTGTGGAAAAAATAATTTAAAGTACAACGCTCTTTTTGATTTTGAAGGTAGAACGATCGGAACTTTTAGCCCCGGTCTCCCCTACTTGGGGTCATGACTGACCTCAGGATACCAGTTAAGGGTTAAAACGATTGCTGAGTTGGAGGCCGAGGTAACTTGCTGGAAGAACAGCAGTGTGGAGGTTTGAAAGGTTTATTAAGGTCCGCCGTGCTCGAGAAACAGTTTTTCGCGGTGGCATTAGTGCGCCTGACGTTGGAATTGAATAGTGATAAGGGGACACTGTGCGTTGGCACTGTGAAAGTATGAACGCTACCTCTAAGGATGCTCGCCTCTTGTATGCCACCGCGTACACGTGTAAAAGGGGAGGCTAAACAACGAAATTACCGCAGTCGTAAATGTCTCGCCGGTAAGCAGCTGCGCGGCAACACAATGGGTGTGCAAGAATATGCAATTGAGGGGAAAGTAAGTTTTGCGCTGATCCGAGGTGATATACGACGGGCGATTTTATCGCCGCGGATAAGCATTGTTAGATCTGGTAGCTGCTGGCTCGAGATTAATGGATTGGGAAATCTGTGCCATTAACACCGAGAAGTCGAGTCACCTAAAAGAGGCGCGGCGTAAAAACTGAGTCAATTCGATATAAAATAGAGAAGACTGAGGCGAGGAGGCTCCTCGGTTGGAGTTTGAAAACAAGAACCGATACCAGTGGAAAATAAACAAGCGCGGGACGCCGCAGGAAAGCGAGTCCCAGCTCCGCGCGTGAGTCACGGAAAACGCCTATACGGACAATTCCCATGACGCCTCGAGTTTTCCAGGTAGCTTCGTAACAGGAAAAACGGTCGCTCCCCGTGAAAAATTGTTCGCCTGTTCAAGGATCTTTTTGCCCGTGACATCACCTCTGGAACGGTACACGCGGGCAGGCGGCGTACGGCGTAGCATAGGCATTACCGAGGTCACAGACCTTCTATGCCGGTTGGCAGGCAATGCTCTCCCTTTGCTTTGCCTTGCCTGCCTTGCCTCCAACAAGTCAGCCCGCGCCCGATCCTTTTCCCTCTCGCCGCGGCGGCGGCGGCTTTCGAGCTGCATTCGGTTACATTCGCCGGTAATCGTGGATACGGACCGCCCTCGGCCACTCAATCTACCATCCCGAGCCGCTAAACACTCGACGGCCGGGCTCTCTTAAAATATCTGAAATCGACAGGTAGGCGGATCTCGATGCGAGAGCAAAAAGAGATTCTAAATTGGAGTAGACTGCGTCGTTAACAGGTTGCATCGGCGCGGTGCGCGCGCGAGAGCGCGATACAATGCCGAGCGTCGCGATTGGTCCCGCTCTGTCCCATTGGCAAGACGGTGAAAAAAAAAAAAAAAAGAAAAAGAAAGGAACGAGCCGCGATCGAGAAGAAAGAGAGATGTAAATCTTCCGAGGAGAAGACGATCTCGTGCGGTGTTTCGAGCTGGCCAGGGATGAGTAAGCGGACAGGGTTGCCGTGTGCTAGAGTCGTCCGTGGGTGCAACGGATACGATGTTGCCGGCAGTCTGGACGGCTATCCTAGGATCGAAGAAAGAATCGACTTTCGGGGGACTTCCAGCTACTTCCTGCGGAATGGGACACTTCCCCCGCTCCGTTCCTTGGTTAATGGCTCGCGTGCACGGGCCGGAGTGTTATTTGGCGAAAGTAGTGACGGGTTCGAACCGCTCGCGAGTATTTTTGTTTGAATGCAAACTACCAAAGTTTCTCAGTGAACTGGAATTTATGCGATGGATCGATTGGTAGTGATGGATTCGAAGCGTTCGTGAGGAAAAATAGTTTGTCACGATTTTGTTTTGACGGGGTAAGAAAGCGGAGGCTTTTGTTCCTCGAACTTTCCCCATCGAGCGAGTCGATTCTTTGTCCAACTGGATAGTGGATAGGGATGCGCGCCTGATCTCTAGAGCACGCCGGCCATCTACCCTAGGCTGCGAGCTCGTTTGCGCTACCATTCTGTCTTCCCCTCGTTGCCCACACGTCCTACAGGAAACGGGGCACGCACTGGCGTGCACGCCCTCTGGAATCTAACGTCAGTCTATCAAGTCACGCATGCACGTCTGGCGTCCGTTTCGGGCGCAGCCTGGACTCGCTTATAATTAGACCCGTGCATGCGATGATCCACGCCGAAGCGACCCGCGCCGCGCCGCTCGGCGAATGAAAATTCCAAGCAAGGTCCCTCTTTCTCCGTGCGCCGGGCGTGTTTGTTTCGCCTCGCACCGTGCCGGCTACCGTGCACGCGCCGCGCCACGGCATCGAATCGAGCGTTCACCGGCGAGGTGAACGCAACCAGCGCGACACAGCCACGAAAATCGATCCGAGGCTAGTCGCGCCGCGACAACTTGCTTTCCACACGGTGGGCTCTCGCTTTCTCCGCGCGTCTCTCGTCACGCTGGGCTTCCTTGGAAACGATCGTTAAACCGTTTCTCGATCATTACTATCGCAGTAGTGGCAGCGCCACAGCTCTACCCTTCTTTCCACGGATTTACACGAACCACTGCATTTTGCAATTTGTTCCTTTCCCTGTATTTGTTCTATAATAAAGCTTTCACTATTTTTATTATTACTACTCTACCCTTCTTTCCACGGATTTACATGAACCACTGTATTTTGCAATTTCTTCTTTTCCCTGTATTTGTTCTATAATAAAGCTTTCACTATTTTTATTATTACTACTATCATTTCATTCCCACGATTGAAATACCAATATCGATGGTTCTGATAAGATTTTCGATTCAACCACCTATGGCGTCGATCCGTCCCACGGATTCTAACCTCAATTTTACGCAAAATGCGTGGCGCGGCGAGTCGACGAACGCATCTTCTTCCCCCGGTGCTAACGCCGCGTATCGTCGCGCCGCGCGCGCCTGTGTACGATCCTTGACGTCACGCTATAATTCGATGTCAATTCCCATTTTGGAATCGCATCGTCACTTCTACACAACGCCGGGCAGGCTTTCACGGAGAGAGGCGGTCGGATGTGGCCGCGCGGGAACCGCCTGGGTGAAAGAGGACCAAGCGCGCAGGAGGGCGGGCGAAGAAGAGGGAAAGAAAGAGAGGAGAGGACTTCTCGGTCGGCAAGAGAAGTGGGGAGGCGAGGGTAACGCCCGGGAAACCAAAACAAACCAGGCTTCTGTGTGTTGGCGCGTCGATCCGTGGCGTGTGGTGAGGGTCGGACGTTGACCCTTTTCAGAGCAACACACACAAACGCTTCACGCACCAACACACGGGGCATATACGGGGTGGCGAGAGAGGAAAAAATCCATGGGTTTGTTATGGGGGGATATCGCGGCGGCGAGGGCCGAGCAGATGTCACGGGAGTGACGGCCGACGGGGAGATTAGAAAGTTTTTAGAGCAACAGATAAGAGAGGCCCGGTAATGGCTGGACTCTCCGGGCAACGAAATGACGCGGCGAAAAAACCCATAACGATCCCCAGGCGATCTTCAGCCACGCGTATTTTATGCCCCCCCCATTCTAACCTCCACCCGGTAGTAAAACGTAGAAATTATTGCTAACGCGTGAATCGTTTCGCGCTTTAACGTTGCCACCTTGAATGACGCGCATCTACGGACCGGCTGCTACTATTATTTTTCGAACGCCGGGCTCGAGGAGGCGGTCCGTTGACACCGGGCGGGTAAAAAGTCAGGGACCCGGGGCGGCGTAGCTCTGGCATTGTTCGGCGTCGTTAATCCGTAGAAATTGAAACGCCGCGAAATTCTACGGACACAGAGAGAGACACGCTGGAACTCGCGCGATTCGGCGCAATTTCCAAGCAAGAACAGGGGTCGACGACACAGCGAACAGAGAAAGAGAATCGCTCCGAGCACGTGAGAGGAGGGAGGAGAACGGTTGAACATCCGTGAGTCACGATGTAACTGCGTCAGGATATTCAACTGTTTTTAATCCGCGTCCGATCGCGGCGAACGGGCGCCTCGAAAATTCCGCCCGGCCAAGCAGAAAAGACCGAAACCATCGTAATTCATTATTCCCCGAATTACCGGGACTTTCTATCCCCGGAACGGTGGTTTCCCTCCGTTCGAGATACAAGCGATAAATCTCGATTTGCCGGCGTGTTCGCCGCCATTACCGAAGGTCAGCGCCACCAGCGTGAACGCGATGAAACGACGGTTGCCTGGCCCCGTCGGCGGGACAGAGAGCGACGCATCGAAGGAGAAGGACAAACCGATGCGCTCAAGAGCAAGAGCGCAGGAGGGAAGAGTCGCGCATGCGCGGACACGTTGTTTACGTCTCCGTTCGCCGGCGTGCATCCCTCGCGGCGCCTCCGCGAAACAACAGAGGACGCTAGCTCACCGGCGGCTACTCACCGCCTGCCGGCGGCAATCCACTGCGTTACAATTCCCATTTCCATCGAATCTATCGCTGCGTTTCGAACGAACTATTAACGATGCCTCCTCGAATTTTTTACCTCTTCATTTCCGACGCAATCCGAGTAGTTTTTGTAATATTATTCGAGGCCACGAGACTCTGAACGCCTCGACGAACTTCGGGAGTAAGAAACGTTTATATTAAAAAGTCCTTCTACGGTGGCATCGAAATATCTAAAGAGATGATCGCCGCGGGCGAGCTGGCCAACAAAGGAGATAATGAGCCAACACGAAAGACACAAGATAGGATAAAGCGGCGAGATACGAGACGCAAATTGCCGGGTCGCTTGCTCTTCCTGCTTATCGTCTTATCGTTGACTTTGACTTTGACTCGGAGTACATTCCACCGTGCGGTAAAAACCGACCGGTTACCTTGTTCGCTCGTTCTTCCGCGATACGCGCGCGCACGCGCTCGCATGCGCGCCGGTTTCTTTTCCGTCGCCCAGCCGCGGGCATCCGAGAATTCGAGGAGAGAACGTCGGGGCTGATTAAATAACCACCGCCCGGTCGCGGAGCCTTCCTTTTTTTTTTTATTTTTTCACACGTGTCTACGGGAAGTGCCGCGCATTAGCATAATAACTTATGATTCCTACTTTCAAACGGGGATTAATTATGCCCCCTAATTACACTAATTTAATGCGCGCTTGCACTTTCGTCCCGGCACTGGCTATTGGCTTTAATCGATCGAGGAAGACAGAGGAGGGTGGATTGTTGCCGGGGGAGTAATTGAAACGGAGAATAGAGTCGATTGTTCTCTCACGGTGGAGAGCCAATGGTGGCAATAATACTCGAGTGACTTCGCCGTGAAATAAAACAGGGGAATTTGCGATTTCAATGCTACTCAATTACGAGATGCTTTCAACAACTTAGGTTAACGTAGGTTCAGTTGAAAAACAGTCGTGACTGAACTTCGCCTGTGCTTGTGTCTTTGTTTACTTTCGTCCCTTGTCATTTTCTTGTTTGCAATAAAGAAACTTAACCCTTTAACGCCCAGAGCCGTTATTTCAAAATTGTGAGATAATATATGTATTAGTCTATATATACATATAATGGTTCTATAGGATAACTAAATCAAAATTGAATATTGATTATTTCAATTTTTCTCCATTCCGTGCCGAAAGTTAAATATAAACAGACGATAGAATTTTACGCACATTCAAAATGAGTGTTGCACCGGTGCAACACTGGGAGTTACAGGGTTAATAATAATAATAATAATAACAACTTCTGAGTAGCTACCACAACGACGACCCCAGATGCAGGGACACTAAAAAATTCCAGAAAATGGCAACAAGAAAGATGACAGACTCCCACACACACTCACAGTTCCCACAATGCATTTTCCCAAATAGCACAGAAGAACCAACTCGACCATTGACTTTCACACGTCCTCTCACCTTCACGTTATATTAATAGATATATCTCTACCGAAACGTTCCCCATTTTTAAAAAATTGACTCTCGCTTAAATTCCAAAGAATCTCCGGCGTCGTGACTCGCGACAGTCCGTGGCTGTTTCCAGGATCACCGAGCGTCCGAAACCGGTACGCGGTACCGTTACAGGTGGGAAACACGGTTTTGGGTGACGAGATGAGCTGATCGTCATTCATTCTTAATTGCCGCAAGGGGGTCCACGGTGAAACGTGCTCGTCAACCGTGCCGCCTCTGCCCGGGTCACGTATGAGAAACGTTTCGAAACGCGGCGCGAGTCGCTCGCATGCATTACGCGCCTGTTTTCTTTTTTTTCTTTTTCAGGTGGCTGTCAGCGGTGACGGACTGTTACCGTTCACCGATTCGCGAGCGAAAGAGCGAGCGATTGTTCGCCGTCGTATCGAACAAGGACGCTCTCCAAGGCCAGCCCCGTTTCTGCAAAGAGTGAAATATTTATTCGAGCTCTTATCGTGAGAGGCTCACTTGTTATTGCCAAACTGGACGGCACCGTCTGCCGTCTGCTATCGGACGGTGGATGGTTCAACATCCAATCTGAGGTCGTGCGCAGCTCGTCCCGCGAGAGACAGAAAATACGACGGGAACACGCTGCGTGTTAACCCTCGAGCGGCTCGATGCACTGCGCAGGAGTCGAGGCCTGGGTCTCTTTTGACCCGTCACACCATGCGTGTATAATTCTTCTGTTCCATTTCGCAAGCTTTCTGCGGTGATTCTTACGGCGACGTTACGCGCGGGTCTAAGAAGACCCAGTTCAAGGAAGAACACTTTGAGGATCGGTAAGTATTCAGCCTCGGAGTCGACGGATTCTCGCATCACGTGCGAATACTTTTTTTTATCAATCCAAAGACTGTTGGAATTGACGGAAGAGGTGATAATGCGATGAAGCAACGTCTGGCGAAGTGGAGGACTTCTTGGAGAGGACGGATAGCTTCTCGATTTAGCGGTGCTAATCGTTTTAGCGTGTAAAATTATTGCTGTCATAGAAGAGTTTTTTTTATCTTTTTAATTTTGGTACCTTTATCTTATATTGGTAATACGATGATTCACGCAACATCCATTTATAGTTAAAGAAGCTGCGCCGGCATGCATTTGTATTTCAATTTTATCCTGTTTTCGAAAATAAGGTTTTTATAATTTTTCGAATTTCTCCGCTTTCTACTTTCACGAAATTCAGCAGATTAACACTGCTGCCTGCAAGCTTTACCTATATTTTCAACTACAGTGACAACGCACTGTCCCATTTTAAATTCTATGCTCAACCAGGAACAACGTCACCAGCAAGTGGAACAATGATGTTTCACCTCTGCCCCGTCGACTGATTAAAATCGACCGATTAAAGAGACGACAAGGTACTTCAACATTCAGTCCTCCATAGTCACGAACGTAAAATGACTCGCACGGTCACTTCACTGCCAAATACCGCGGCTAGAGGCCTCAATTGTCCTCGCTTCCTGTACAGGGCTCTCGAATCCACCATTCAGCTCACTCCTACAAGTAAATTAATGCTGCACGCGATTCTTGGGACGCGCGTGAAAACAAGCTCGATCTCGTTCCGGCGAGATAAAACAGGAGGGTGGCCAAGCACTTGGGAAAATAAAATTCGGCTGCGCGGTTAGACGTCTGCGTCTGTTGCACCGTGTTTGCTCGCTGCCACCTGCGAACAGGAGCGGATTTAGAGATTTGGTGCCCCTAGTAATTTGACGCCGTTGGAATATTTTAATTTTAAAGATTCGTGATAATTTCGAAGTTTATTCAATATGGCAATTCACGTATGAGTTATTCCTAATTCGGTAGATGAAAAATGGTAAGATGAAAAATTCAAGCCTCTGTGTTAAAACGTTTTTCAATTTCTTGTGCTCGAAATTTTCCACTCCTCAAAATTTGTAGCTTCCTAAAATTAGTCGCTCCCTAAATTTGATGGCTTTCCAAAATTTAACGGTTTCCAAAATTTAATGCTCTTCAAAATTTAAAGGTTCCAAACTTTGCCACCCCCCCAAATTTGATGCTTTTCAAATTTTTTCACTCCCCCAAATTTGATGCTTTTCAAATTTTTCACTCCCCAAAATTTGATGCTTTTCAAATTTTTCATTCCCCAAAATTTGATGCTCCTCAAAATTTAAAGCTTCCAAATTTTGCCATTCCCCCAAATTTGATGCTTTTCAAATTTTTCCGCTCCCCAAAAATTACCGCTCCCTAAAATTTGATGCTCCTCAAAATTTAAAGCTTCCAAATTTATCATTCTCCAAAATTCCTCGCTCCCCCAGAATTTATTGCTCCCCAAAATTGACAGCTCCCCAAAATTGACCGTTCTCCAAAATTTATCGCTCCCCAAATTTATCATTCTCCAAAATTCGTCGCTCCTCAAAATTCCCCGCTCCCCAAAGTTGATACACCCCAAAATTTGTGGCTCCTCAAAATTTTTCGCTCCCCAAATTTGCCCCCCTACGCTGCAGCCTACTTATCTCATCCCCAAGTCCGCCCCTGCAGACGAACTTGTCTCCTCATGTTTTCGAAACCTTGATACAGAGCCCGCCAGCCCAGACCCATGTTCCTTGATTAATCACGTATAGAACTGTTCGTCGGCCCGCGACCGAGAAGGAAACGGCCGTCGTATTCAAATTCCCGGTTTATCGTTCGCTGCACGATAAGACAAACGACGCATCCTTATCGGCTGGCAATGTTGACTTGCACGGTCCCGTTGATTTCAATCAGTTTCGCATCAAATTCCCCGTTTGCCTCGCGCAAACATCCTTCTATATATACATCCACGTAAAAAGATGTATCTTTATCTCCTCGCGAACAATGCGCACATCGGTGTACGATCGTGTCTCGTGTTTTTTTTACTGCACTCGAGATAAAAGCGATCTCCTTCGCGACGGGCCTAGCTGCTGTTCCTTCGAGCGATCGAATTCGGATGGGGCCAGTCGAGCGGCGAGTTACAAGAGACAGCGCCTGAGAGAATCAAGGTCGCTTTCGCAAATTTTAAAAGGGGGTGGTGCCGAACGAGTTCCCAGCTGGCCAATCGGTTACACCGAATGGTCGAGGCGAAGAGAAAGGATACTGTTCGAGGATAACGTTACCCTAGGGCAGGACTACTTTGCAATTTAATCAGGGAATGCCGAACGTTCCTTTGAATATTATGCGGAGTTCATTCGTTCATTGGTGCGCCGAGTGTACGCCTTCCCTTTGATACCACGTAGCAGTCGATGATGCAAGAAATCGAGAGCACAGAGAACCATTCCCTCAATGCTTCGTCACAGAATCACGGTCGAAAACTCTTGGAATATCTGTCCTCTGTAACTTCCCCCCAAAAGCACCCTTAAATTAGGGGTGGAGAACTATCGATGGTAGTTACGATAGTTATCGATGGTTCTCACTATCGAAAACTATAGATGGCTTATTTTCACTGTCGATAATTATCGGTATTGAAAATCGTAGGTTAGTCAATTCAAAAATAATAACAGCTGAAATTTAGAATCCCAAATTTAATTTGTAATATTATTATCAGTAATATTAATTTGTAATATTATTACCAATAATATTAATTTGTAATATTATTACCAATAATATTAATTTGTAATATTATTACCAATAATATTAATTTGTAATATTAATACCAATAATATTAATTTCTAATATTATTATCAATAATATTAATTTGTAATATTATTACCAATAATATTAATTTGTAATATTATTACCAATAATATTAATTTGTAATATTATTACCAGTAATATTAATTTCTAATATTATTACCAATAATATTAATTTTTAATATTATTACCAGTAATATTAATTTGTAATATTATTACCAATAATATTAATTTCTAATTTATTATCAATAATATTAATTTGTAATATTATTACCAATAATATTAATTTCTAATATTATTACCAATAATATTAATTTCTAATATTATTACCAATAATATTAATTTCTAATATTATTACAAATTTCGATAGTGAGAACCATCGATAACTATCGTAAGTACCATCGATAGTTCTCCACCCCTACTTACATCTGCGGCGCGCTCAGGATTTAATCTTGATTTAATTTCTAAAGCAAATTCAATAAAAATTAATTTAATAAATGAAATCCAGTGGTCTTTTCTTTTCACAAAGCCTCTTCTTCGAGTGTCTTTTCTTCGCCGCCGAGTATATCGCTCCAAACTATCCGAAAAGAACCGATTCCCACTCGACATCCACCGGTTCCCTCGGTAGAATCTCGCCGCGCGCTGCGCGCAAGTAAAAGTGCACTCGCTGCGCAGTAGCCAGCCGACTTTCGTTTTCCATGCGCACAGCGACACCGCGAGTTGGAAACGGAGAATCGGGAGCGCCGCGGTCTCGAGGATCGCCCGGGGAAAAGAAGGATCTCGCCGATGGAGTGGAAACGAAGGATAGACAGGCGAACGATCGACCCGCTGGCAAACGCTTCCGATCCTTTCTCGACGGTCCGGTCACGTCGCGTTTCGCTTGGACAGCGGATCAGCTGGCAACAGATTTCGCCCAGGCCGAGCGTGACAACGATCGATCCCCGTGACGCTGTCAACGGCCTTGCCACGTAGCGCGGGCACACCGGTTCTCCTCGGCTTACCTGAAGTTGAGCAACACGCGGCCTGGGCGCGGCCCCGTCATAGGACCAGTTTACAGTTACTCCCAGCGCAAGAAGAAACCAACTGGCTATCCACCGCCGCTTGAAAACTGGCGTCGAGGAGCTCGAGAGATCTCGCTGGATCTTCTGGAACCCTTCGGCGTCGAATAAAACACATCACGGCGGTGGTTGAGTCGATATTTGGTGGAAGAGTCTGCACTTGATTTTCAGTAGTTGGTAATTGATGGATATTATTATTGTAAATTATATTTTTGGAGTTCTCCTAGTGCCGGATACTTAAAGTTTATTCTCAAGTAAAAAGAAGGGATTTTTAATTGCTTCTAATTGTTTTTTCTATCCCCTTCACTGTTCGCGCGGAATAATGGCTCGATAGCGTTTCAAATATCACATGTATGGACCAATGAATTTATTAAAATGAGTAAAATAAATTATTAAAATAAGTAACTAATTAATTAGAGACTTCTTTCAATTTCTTGCATCGTTTCCAAGCAATTTTTGCAGCACGTGGAATTAATCGCGTTATAAATATATTTTTATGAAAGTGTTTTAATCGCTTTTAATTGTTTTTTCTATCCTTTTCATTGTTCGCGCAGAATAACGGCTCGATAGCGTTTCAAATATCACAAGTATCGACCAAAGAATTTATTAAAATGAGTAAAATAAGTTATTAAAATAAGTAACTAATTAATTAGAGACTTCTTTCAATTTCTTGCATCGTATTCAATCAATTTTTGCAGCACGTGGAATCAATCGCGCTGTAAAAATAATTTTATAAAATTGTTCATTTATTAGTCTTAAGCGTTCATTTATTGGTGCGTTCACCCTATTATGGAGCATTCACTTATATTATCCTTGCTCTGTCTTCTCGTTTCTTGCGATCGATAGTTGATTTACTAGATTCGCGTCGAGTTTTCCGCTTACTAAATTTCAGACTCCCTCGCACCTTTCATTTGCACGCCAATTGACACAGCAAGAATCAGAGATATCGCGTGTGCCCGTTTTATTAACTGGGCAGACCGATGTCGAGATAAGGTACTTGGCCCCATTACTGGCCACGGCACAATATAATCGTCTGAGCGCTAGTAGCTTTCATTGACGCGCGAGGAAAGTTAGTAGGGAATTATTCGAGGATGTTGGGTACGGCGGATTTGTAAATCAAATTTTTATGCTCGAAGATCACGCGTGGGAATGAATTTCAGTGGCAATCTTAGTCGAAAGTTAATCAATTTCTAAGTAAGATATTAATAAAGCTTTTCCCGCGATGGAAACTATAAATTAGGAATGTCAATGGTGTATTTTTATCGCAAATTCAGTTGAATTAATTCTTAATTTTTATTCTATATTGTCAATTTATTCAATATTTCATATTTTATCGTAAATTTGTTTGTTTGTCTGAATGAAACTGGCCTCGAAACGGAGAAGTTGGAAAACACAGAATATTAAATGTATTTTACTAAAACATTTTCGTAAAATAAACAGCTGTAGCGATTGAAACTTTCGAGTTGTTATTAATACCCTCTCAGCCTCCCTCCCTTGCGCGCTGAACCGACTTGTAACCTGTGCAATGGAATCTCGCGGGTTGACGCGTAGCGATTAAGGAAAAGCGAAGTGATAGGGCGACGAATTTCGCAGAAGTAAACGCGCGCGCGGATGAAAGGGGGACGCAATTTTCTGCGGTGGTTGGAGGAGAACCGACGCGCACTTTCCCCTTTCACGCGTGTAGCCTCCTCTTTCATAAGCTCGTTTCACGGAGGAACAAGTCCCTGGGGAGATATGTGACTTTCCGACCCGAGATCGATACGAGGGAGAAAGTTAACCGATTGCGATCGAGCCGCGATGGTGTCGAAACTGCTTACGTAAATAGCGCGCCGGCTGATGTGCTCGGGCATCCTGCGCTACCCGCGGCGCAGGCGCTGTTGAGCATTCAAAAACGATTTCGAGGAACCAAATCGATCGTCGACGATTGTAAAGAGGAAAAAAGAAAAATTTTTAAATCGATTAGTCGTCGAATAAAATTTTAGTCCATTAAAACTTTATTGGATTAAAAAACCAGTCGATTAAAGATTTATTCGAATAAAAAACCAGTCGTTTAAAGATTTATTCGAATAAAAAACCATTCGTTATTCCCGAATAATTTCATTTTATTCGCAATCCTCGTTCGAAATTATTCGAATATAAATTCATTCGAAGAAATATCTATTCGATTTATTATCTATAGAAAAATTTAATGCCCAACTCTGCTTTCGATTCAATACTGAGAATATTATTCAGAGTTGAATATTCCTCGGCTTAGGTAAATAATTCTACTGTTGAATCCTCGTATATAAGTAGATTTCAAACACGGTATACGTGGAAGTGGAATTGGAAGCTGTAGAATATTATTGAAGGCATGGCAAAACGCAGTCGCTAGAATCGAATTAACCGGTTAACTGACAATGTATCATATATGATCAAAAAAAATCTGGCCAATTCTGCTTATTTGGCATTGGAATGGTAAAAATTCAATATTGCAGACTCAAAAATTGAAAAAACTCACCCCTAAACCCTATTTTTTAGGGGTTGGGGGTGTCATATGAAAAAACAACCCCCGAAATCGATTCAGCTACTCAAAAAAAAAACCCTGTGTACCAAATTTTGTGCGATTCACTTAATTTTTCGATGTTGCCAGTTTGGGCACGAATAGTAAAAAAAACCGTGCCAGTTAACCAGTTAATTAAAGGAACTGGAAGATTTAACAGTCGAATTGGAGGGCCTACCACTCGCTGCATATTAATATTCCATAATGAGGTCTATGCACGCAGGCCACAGTATCCAGCATCCCCCTCCGATCATCACAGTTAGAAATTCAGGAGGAGAAGACAGCGCTCAGGTCTTACGAAAGTCTCATCATAAAGCCAGGAATAATGACGTGCCGCAGATGCAGCTCTAAGTGTGCTAGGGTACTAGGCACGCAAGGCAGAAAGTGCATAAGTGCCACCTCAAATACTACGTAACCGGTGAAATAACTTTGCTTGCACAAATGCTAGCAGCCCGAGCGCTGTCGTTGACAATCACACGCGAGGCGCGTGATCAGGCACCTCGCGGCAACTGGCAAGCGCAGAATAACTCCTTTATTACCGCGCACCTTTGTCCAAGTGCGAGCATTCCTCATTTTCGGCCGCGTCGCGTCGCGCGACAATAATTTCCGTGGGTACCACCGCTGGCTTCCGCGAGCCTCTCCCGCCTCTGCCAACACTCCTCGAAGCTTCCACTCTTACTAAAGAGCAGGAGAGATTCCCAAGTCCCACTCAGTACTCACGTAAAGCGTTCAGAGTCCGACGAAAGGGAGAGGGCGCGCCGGCTAATAACGATTCCTCTGTGACCAGGCGACCCGGCGACTGAGGCTGCCCGGTTCAAACGTTTCTCGGGGCAAGGGTATCGGCGATAGCCAGCAAGCTGGAAGAGAAGCCGGTGCCGTCCCCCGTGAGCGCGATCGCCCAGTGATCAAACGGGTCGATTCTCGCAGAGCCAAGGCCCTCGGGGGGAGCTTTAATTGCTCGAGCCAGGTTCGCCGGTGGAGGTCAAGGTGGAGTCCGCGGGACGGTCGATAGGACGCCTGCGCCCCGCCAGGTAGCGGGGTACGTACCGCGGTTGCGAACGGGGGCCGAGGCGATGATTCCGCGGGAAGAACGGTAGGCCTGTCGGCCCGGAGCGGATTCATGACCAGCTCGTTAAGGAAGCCGTCCGGGGCTGTTGGCCGCGGCGTGCGCGCGTTTGGCGTGCGTAAAAAAGACTACCAGGACCTAGGGCAACGCGAGGCACATCGCCCCGGAACCGTACATCTCTCATCCCCCACCACGCGGCCCGGTCTGTTTGGTAAGCAGCCGAGAAATTCGCGAGCGTGCGGCCTTGACTGCCTCTCCCGCCGAAAGAAAACTGTCTAACGCGGCCCCTCCTCCCCTCCCCTGCGAGGCGGGGGACCCCGCTCGCGCGGCCTGGCCCTCTGCCGGCCGATCGGCACGCTAGCGGCGCGCGCACGCGCGTCACGCCGTCCGTCATCGTCAAGGGGACCGTTCCCCCGTGGCTGCGCGGGGAATGATAATTCTCCCAAGGCGTGCAAACCAACCGTGGACGGTTTGCCGATGCTTTTGACCATGGGAGCTGCTGGATCGATAATTGCGGGCTCATCGGCGGGATAATAAGGCCGTCGGAATGGGGGAAAGGGTCAGTGGAGAGGCTCGAGACGGAGGAGGATGTGGTGGGGATTTGAGATGAAGTTACGCGACAGCGGAGATGGTTTTGATATATTTCGGGGAAGTTGAAGGGCGTGATTTATCGCGGCCTGTAGATTTCGAGGAATTTATGTGCTGTTTGTTCGGGGATTTGATGGATTTCCTCTCTTCGGAGTAAAGTTCTGAGCTGTTATCTATGAAGCGGGTAAAGGCATTCCGCACGGAAGGATACATTATCAAACGGGGATTACCTCGTCTACGCGGTTAATAATTAGCCTTTCATAAAGTACACCTGATTCGTCATTATGTTCCGTAACTCTTACACAATCGCTTGCGCAACGTACAATTTTAATGTCGATAAGGAACTACGGGCAGAGAAGTGGCGTGCTTCTGCTTGCACGCGTCGATGATAATCATAAAGTACACTGCCGTTCATCTGATCATTCAGATGGCTTTAGTTTCCTCGCATCTACTATGCTTTCCGATAAGCTTTCCTGCCACATATAATTACTTACAACTCGCTATCTGGACTCTGAAAAACTGTTTTGCATTTTAGATTCCACTAGGGATGCACCAATCAGTGGCGGATTTAACGGGCACACAGTGGTAGAATAATATTTCTTCAAATTAGTCTACGGGTCGTAATTTTTCAGTAAAATTGAGAATTTTTATTTCAAATTCTTCGTAATTAAATTCTCCATCGATCTGTCCAACCCGAATTTTAAATTTCGGCGCTAATTTTTTTATATTTAGCGAAATATACAGCATTTTAAGAAGATTTAGTGCCCCATTTTAATAAAAAAATGATTTTATCCAAACACTATATTTTTTTCTGTATTTTATTTATTTATTTATATACGGGAAAACCCTTTGGTGCATAGAATATAATAGATCAGTAAAGAATGTATTACTACACTTAGTCCGTTTTTAGTAAACTACTTTTTTATTTTCTCAAAGAATGGCCCCCTTGGAACGTTTATCACCTGGGTCCCTTTTTTTTATATCCGCCACTGAGTTTAGTTTGCCCAAAGCTCCCTATTTCTAATATGTTCCCCCGCCCTTTAAACGAACTTTCTCTCGAAGAGTCAAGCTTTTGCCAACGGTGCCACGTTTAAAGCGGCCCATTTAGAGAGTCAATGGCACAAGTTCGACAACCGTTCCGCGAATACACGCGAGGAGGATCGTAATTGGCCATGGGGGCGACAAGGGGAAAGGCACTCTGAAGTGATGCAGACCCGCGGCTGATCAGCCCGACGCTCAAACAAACGGTTGACGATCAATCACGATGAAGTAACGCGGCTCGGGCGCGCGATGTGAAATTGAAATGAATTACGCGATGGAAAATAACGTCACGTCGAGGAATTCTCGACTCCTTCCGGGCAGGTACGAGTTTTATAATGACCGAAGGCGCAGTTTCCCTCACCACCGTAACTCTTTGCTCATTAGAAGCGGCGTCAATCCTTACAAGGTCGGCGAAGCTATAGTTTCCAAGGAGATGCTTGATGAATATACATCTCCTCTTGGCCTTCGCAGGAGCTTGCACGCATTGTCTCCGCGTTTGCATTCCTTCGGCCCCGAGAATGGGTCCGGGCAGCCAAGTGCTGCAAGCTGTCGGAGATAGACGGTGCAGGTCCCAGGATTTACCGATCGATTAAGAGAATTGTTCGCAAGATTAACTTCGAAGACGATGTGAAGAAGTTTTTTAGTAGAGACATTGCGAAGCACTTAGGGTTACCAAATTCCAAAGTGAATAAGGAGGGTAATCTAGTCTGAAATCGTTTAAAAGTGAGGACGTTGTCCTAAAATTTCGTTTTATTTTACAAAGTCCTCGATTTCAACCGATTTTAGACTAGATTCTCCTCCTTTTTCAGATTTTTGGATCTGGTAAATAGTGATCGAAGTTTGCTGAGTGAAGCTGAGGCGCGTGGATCCCTTGAGTTGTGGATAAAATAAAAAATTCCATTTTTAGAACACTGCATTTCAGTGAAAAAAGAGATGGCCTTGGATACTAGTAGTGGAGGACTATCGATAGTACTTACGACAGTTATCGATACTCACTATCAAAATTTGTAATGATATCACAAATTAAATTTGGGATTCTGAATTTCAGCTGTTATTATTTTTCAATTGACTAACCTACGATTTTCAATACCGATAATTATCGATAGTGAATTAAATTTGGGGTTCTGAATTTCAGCTGTTATTATTTTTTAATTGACTAACCTACGATTTTCAATACCAATAATTATCGATAGTGAATTAAATTTGGGGTTCTGAATTTCAGCTGTTATTATTTTTCAATTGACTAACCTACGATTTTCAATACCAATAATTATCGATACTGAAAATACTATTGGATACCATATAGTATCCCTAAAAGCACCGAACTCCCCTTCCGTGCGATTCTAATATCTTCCTCCTCCTGTATTCCAAAATACCGTATATCCAGTCGCTAATTAAACCAAAAAAGTATTTTAAATAATACATTAGACATCCTTCGGTGTCTGCGCCACCAGAAGCGAATCAAGAGTCTCTCCAAGCACCAATGTCACTTGCATTTGTGCCAACGAGGGGAACGCAAGTTGACCTTTAATCCGCCGCAGCAGAGCAACGTATGCTGCGTCCGCGTGTCCGAACTATTTCTGCACGGTCGCCTCGTGTATCGCGGTCGGATGGAATATCGCGTGGCCGAAACGTCGAAGCCGATCGGAGGACAATTCGCGTGTCACTTTTGGGGCTTGGACCCCTAGGGCGGCGTTAATTTTAGGCGGGCCCGTTGCATCCCGGCGGCCGCTTTAAATATGACCGGGGCTGGCATTGGCGAAGGTTGAGCGCGTCGTTCCGTGAGCCGATTGACGATCGAAATTAAACGAGAACGATATATTCGCGAGCGTAAGCAGCGGGGGGGCCACGAGTGGGTGCTTAAGAATGCTCGCTATGACGGCCCCTACGTGCCAGTAGTTTCAAACAGGCGACTAGAGTCGTTGCGACGGGAAGGATCGGATGGTTTTATCGTGGCATGGAACGTATCAAAACAAAGAAGATCGCAGAAGCGTTCGCTACGCTCGTAATGTCGATGTCATGGCCACTGACTTATGTCATGCAGCGCCGATGCGCGCTCGCGTTCGCTCGCGCGTGCTCGCCGCGGGATCGTTTGGTATGGAGCTCGGGTGGACTGGTATCGTACCGTTAGAAATATCTGGGGAAATGCAACGTAGGTTGGAATACCAACAAAATTACCTTTTTTTAAAAAAAGGTAGAAAAAAGTGCGCCAAGTATATAATCCCATCAAAAAGAATCCCATTTAAAAACATTGTCGTAAATTAATAGCTTTACAAAACTAATGATATACACTAATTGCGCCAATTATCACAATGGCTATTTATACAAAGAAAATAATGTATTTAATAATATTAACCAGATATATTTTAATACGAATAAATATTTTATTCAAAATACTTGGCGCTGCTCTCCAAATTGGTATTGCTAAACTGAATAAATATGTATAGATTGCATTAAAATCTTTTTCTTTCTTTCTTGTCTCAGTGTTGTCTTGTATTATTTTATTTATTAACCAAGAGAATTAACATTTTTTTGGTGTCGCAGCGCCAAGTATTTTGAATAAAATATTTATTCGTATTAAAATATTTATCTGGGGAAATGCAACGTAGGTTGGAATATAGATTAGATTCCAGCGCGGGCGGATTAATTTCGATAAACGGTGGGGTGATTGTTTGATCGGTGAGGTTTTTCCAAGTTCCGGGGGAACGGATAGTTTCTGATGAATCGAGCTGCTCGCGGGACAGTTATATAATTTATATAGGAAAGGAAAGTTGCTCAATGAATCGACCATGCCAAAGCGCTGCGAATAGCGGACTGCTTGCGAAACCGAGCGCATTCTACGGGCTTCCAAGTAGATTCGGTGCGGAAAAGTTAACGCTTCGCGCATTCCAATCGCTTCTGTAGAATTTCCTCGCCGCCGGCCAAGCGATTTCTGAACCATTCCGCTCAACGAAGCTCGTTACGAAAATGTCTTAATTACCGATACAGCTGTGCATCGTGTGAATTACGAGGCACTCGCTTTTACGATAGAAGACAACGTGTCTACTGGCAGAATTTACAATTAGAAAATTATATACAACTAATTAGCGATACTACCGTAAAGTAATTATACATACGCAAACTGTCGCGATTCCATTGAACGGTGAAAATAATTACAAAGTACGAGAATAATTTTATAATAATAATATTACGTTCACAGAGAAAAATACATTATTCATATTTCAGAGGAAAGTGTCACGTCAGAAATTAATATGCAACTAGTGGTGGGAAAAGAAAACTAGGAAGCAAAAAATATCGCGATTCCATTGAACAGAAATGGGTAAAGCTGTCTTGATCGTTCGCAGGAGTTTGAAAGCACATTATACGACTGTTTAAAGAAAATTGACGCAAGCAGGCAAGGAAAGGGGAACCGTGGCGCGTAATCGTAATGCTGGGTTAGGCCCCGATTCGTTGTTGCCGGGCGCGCGGAAATACGTACGACAGACATTACGGTGAACGTCAGGTTTACGCAATGCTATTACGTAAGGCGGACGTGTCACAATACGGCTCGCGACATCCCAGCGCTCGAGGCGTGTGCGTATGTGCTATGTGCATCGTTGGCAATGAATCGAGACGTCCGCGGCCGACTGGGACCGTCCACCCGAACGGCCCCGAATTTCGATGGAACTCGAGAGATTTACGGAACCGTCGGAGATAAGGAACGCCAACCTGTTGCGTTCTCCGAAACCTTAAGGGTCAGAGGTGAAAGCGCACCTCGAGGATGGACGTTTTCTACGTCCACCAGGATGGACTGTCTTCGGCCACTATCCAGTGGAAACATGCTTGCATAAGTTCTCTCGCATTTCCATCTGTTTCGTTAGGATTATGCAAACGATATGCACATTTACGTAATTGATTGGCCGGCCAGCTAACGTAACGCCAGTTCCCAGAGAGTTTTTTTTCCAGTTACGATGAGGCGCATTGATTGCGTTTCCTCTTACGATTCGCGGCGAGATGGCGTGGTGTGTTATTTACTTGTTGTTACTGTTTTAAGGAGAAACCCGTGCTCGAGATACATACGCGCGTATAAAGGACTGATGTAAATTAGTGGGATGGGTAAACAGATTGTGTATAAAGGGAAAGGAATTATACGTGTTTTGTATAGTTGCCAGATTAGTGTTTTTTTTGGAGGTGGAGGATGGAATGGATCTTAAGTGTAATCCTATACGTCATGGACTGGAGTGAGTGTCAAGCACTTGTATGAAAATCGCAAAGGTGAACGTATGTAAAGTTGCGAAGCGAAGTGTACCGCGGTGGTTAATAACAGAACCAGAAGCAGCTATTTCGAGTTCAGAGCTCCACTGTCAAGGAGAATTCCCGGCGAGAGCGTGAATTCCTACCCAAACACAACGAACGTTCCGAGAAACAGTCCGGAAACCTTGCCAGACTATACTGCGCGGGTCGTAAAAATATAAGAGCTCGTCGCATAGACAGACGCGGCCAAATGTGGACCCATTACGTCTCGGAACTTTTATGCGCGTTTCCCTCTTTCCCTCCTCTGCCGTTGAAGATCAAGGAGATTTTTAATCTGTGGGATATAAATTTCAAGGCGCAACCCTTTCTTGCCAAATCCTCGGAATGAATTAGTCAGCTCGCGATACGGTCCCTCGATCTTTCGCGGTGCATCCTCTAAAATCAAGGGCGAGTTGGGGTAGACGGAAGGGGGCCTTGGAGGCGACGATGGTCAAGGCCCCGCGTGTCGAATTCGCCGTGCCGCGGGGGGCTGGGAGCAGCGGAAAAGAGATATCGCGGAACTAGAAATAAATCTTCCCCGGTGCGCGTTCTATTCGACGATCGCGCGAGCGCGTGGCGCACACATTCGCGGCCGAGTTGCACACGGATATTGTTTCGCGCGCGTGCAGTCAGGGCCACGGTGACCTTAACTACCGTCCCCCGCGTGTCCCTGCACCGCCGCCTCCACCACCCTCCTCCTCCTCCTCCCCGTGCGGCCGCCTGCGCGTAGAGTAACGCTGCGCAACGGGCGGCGGGGGGCGAGAGGGGTGGCACGTGCCACCGGTGACGTCACGTGGTGTGCAGTGCGACGCGGTGCATCGCCGGCGCCGGTTCCCCCCGCGGCTCTAGAGATCTAGGTCCATTGCGGAGGCGTGCGTCGCGACGGTGGCGATATTCTCTGCGCAGACGCACCCTCGCGGCTGCATAGGGCAGCCTTGGCACCTTCGCAGGCGAAACACGGTGTTTCGTTGGGAGACTAACGAGAACGACATCGCGCGCGGTTATTAAATTCAATTTATTAATCCGTCGAACGGCGGACGAGTCTTGTCAGCTGGGCGCGACATGCATTTCGCTTTATGATTTTATTCCTGAATGCATTGGGAGGATTTAGATTTTTTATTCGAACTTTTAACTTAGAATTAGACTCTTAGTTTAAGTTACAAGCCAAGTTCCCTGACCCGGAAATTCAAAGAATTATGAAACTTTGGGGATATGGAGAGGATATATAGATTTATCTATTAGGTAATTTCTTTTGCTACCCAAATTTGTTTTAAGGGGCTCAAATTGACTCCCGAAAATATCGCTATTTTCTAATTTTGTGTTACAACTCGCGTATCAGTTTTACCAAATGAGAGCTTTAATTAAAAGAAGTAGGTAACTTTTGCTTGAGAACTTTTGGGTGTGCTGTAGAGCCAGAAGAACCTTTCACTTAGCAGTACGGTTTCGGTAGCGATAAGATGAGAGGTTCGGAGAATATGGAGGCTGAGAGGATTGTAATCATGTGTTTTGATGACCGATCATAACCTGCCACAGTGGGGAATATTGAAGGGATCTTGATTTGTAAATCGTAGACGAAACTGGAGGAATTGAGGTAGATCAAGTGTGCCGCCTCTACGGTCAGTTACTTTAGAATAAGCGAAGCTAATATACCAACACCTCCGGGGAACAAAGTTAAAACCCAGCCCTGCCCCAAAAACCCCATTGCTCCTCGCGCCGTTGCTCAAGGTTACGAGTATAATGCCACAAAGCTGGCCTGCCCTCAATGTCAGCCAGAATCTACAGAAAGACTAAAATACATCCACCAGACCGAAAAGCAACGAACAACCTCGACAGCTGCCATTGAAGCCGCGATTGCCACACCGTCGCGATCTATCCCCAAGGAATCCGCGCCGGCTCGGCCGCAAGGATCACCCGCTTCACCATTGCAAATGGCAACGGCGAAGGCCTTTCGCTTCCGGCTTCCGGCCGCGCCCGCATCGCAGACGAGTTTCCACGAAGCGACGGATCGCCCCGCGATGCGTCGCGATAATGTCGATTGTAAAAGTCGATGCAGCAGCCAACGCTATCGGCGTTATCTCCGCGGGCGATTACTTCGAACGACTCGCCAGATAAAGGTACAAAAGAGGGCAGATAGAAAACACGGGCCGGTGTCTGGCGCGCGCGGCAACGGCGCACGCGCGCGCTTGGCAGCGCGGCTCGGGCCCCGGGCCGCGGAGGAAGAGTGGGGAGCGGGATCGTGACACGGTGGTGGCACTTCCTGGCCGGTCCCCCTCCGGCCCGTCGTGCATCGCGCTCCCCAGCTGATGGCAGGCCGATATGGGAGCGCTGTGGGTCCGTTCTACTATTCTAAACGCGACCTTTCACGCTGACGAGTCTAGCCGGGAAGAATCTAGGCAGCCCCGGCGACCTTGATCGCCGAGCGCGCGGATATCTTCGGCTGCCGGGTCAGGTGGCGCGGACAGTGAAAGTGGTCGGGGGGGGGGGCCTCGAAAATTATGCGCCTCCGCGTGCAACCCCGACTGGCCCGATCGTAGATCGCCGGTAAAAGGGAATTCGAACGGTACCCCGACCCGGGTGCGCGTTCCGCCCGAGATGAATGAGCCCGAAGTCGACTTCGCGGTCGGTGAAAGTAGCAGGAACCTTCGGCTAACTGGGTCACGAAGGCTCTCGACGATCCCAGGGATATGGCTACTTGGCATTTAAGCCCGGACTCGTGGAAGGATGAGTCGGCTGCACGAAAGTCGGCCGCGCTGTCCTCCGCGCGCGGAGGAAGACGGGCACGGCCACGGTGCAAGCCGAGGGAGAATGTTTGTAAAGGCTCTACGCGCTGCCGAGGGACGACGGTAGGTGGTTTAGTTCCTTAACCTAGGTATCGATGAGGAATCTGACTCGGTGCCGAATACGCGCTGACCTATCTGCTCGAAATCCACTGAGCGAGTTATTAATTAGCACCTAACTCCCACGGGCGTTGGGACAGACAAGTAGACTACACAGTGGGCAGTGGCGGATTTAAAGAAAATGGCCCCAGGTGGCAAAGAATCCAGGGTCACCCTGCGTACAAAGCAGAATCACAAATAAATTTACGAGCTTGCGATATGAAAATAATAGGACAGAAACATATAGTATTTAGATAAAATCATAATTTTCTTTAAAAAATGGGACCTTCTGGACAGCTGCCCAAGCGGCAACAGCTCACCGGCCGACCGTTAAATCCGCCACTGACAGTGGATCATTGATCGCTCCTTAAACCACTGAGAGAACCTTTTCAGTTTATAACTTGACGCTCTCTCGGTGGTACCAGGACGTTGAAAGAGAATGTCACTCACCTGCTCGCTCTCGTAAGTGGCGCAGCTCGCTGGTCCATTCTCGATCGGGTCGCGGTTCACTTTCGACCGAATCTGAAAAAAACCATAAGAGGAGCGTGTTAAAAAAGGCCGATTGCGGGGCCCCAGCATCCGCTGGGCTCAGTTATTTTCGTAGCCGGTCCTCCGCCGGCGCGCTCACCGGCCCGCGCCTAAGTTTAGAGCGCGGCGATAATACCTCAAGGTTCAACTTGTTAGCCGCCTTACGAAATACCGAAAATCGCCGCGCGTGTTTACATCCTTGGCTCGGTCCAGGCTTATGTCATCGACGTGGACTTGGCACGGGCCAGTGGTCCGCCTGATGCAGCCTGCACTCTCGCCGGTGCACACTAGCGCTACTCCGGATAAGATATTCGGGGGGAAATCAGGTCGCTGACCTACTATCGAGGCGATTTGGTATATCAGTCGAATGGGTTGTAGAAGCTGGGGCTCACGAAACATTTGGATGATTTTTATTGAATTTCTGCGGGGTCAAGGGGTGGAGAGTTAGGAAGATGTTGTGGAAGACCTTCTCTTGTGGAAGTTAACAGTGTATTAGCAATAAAGCTTTTAAGTATTATAAGTGTATCTCTAGTCTATTTTATTAAATACCCCCAATAAGGTAAATCCGGGAGACGCGGCCGGGCCGGAAAGTTAGTCGAAACAGTTGATTTCTAGAGAATTAATTGTTCTGAACCTTAACACATTTTTACATATACACAGATGTAGAGTCTGAATATAGCGACTCGACCAACTCTCCAGCCCGACCGCGTCTCCCGGATTTACCCTATATGGTGTATCAATTTTCAGATACAGGTGAACCGTTTTCATGATATTGAAAAAGATTCAGATAACGATGGCTCGTCGTGTTAAAAAGAAATTTGTATGTGAGGTGATTGAGTGCAATATGTAGATCACGCGCAGTCTAAGAATTTTTTCTCAAAATATCCATACATTTCTGGATTCGGAGGAATGGCTCTGTGAGGCCCAACGTGTCCATTGGTGTACGCCTAATTTAATTTACGTGTGCACTGCAGGGTTAAATCTCCATTTGACCCCTACACTCTTCATTGACAGTATAAATTCTAAGATACCGCACAGTAGTTTCTAGGATTTAAGAAACTGATGCAGCATCTACACTCAAAGTGTGACAAACTGCACCAGGTATTTGTGCGCCAGCATCCCTCGAAAGTCGAGGTTGCAGAGGGTGAGCTCGAAGCTTAACGTACGCAAAAGTATCGGTAATAATTGTTGCGACTGCATTTCTTGCCGGTCAGGGCCGACGTCCGTGCCAAAACCTCTCGCGATCGATCGCTCCTTCCTGCCTTGTAATCCCCCGATTACAGAATGATCGATATGCGTTACGAAACGACGATGGTCCCCGACACCAACAAGGTAAGTCAGCCTTTCTCCCGCGGACGCCCCGGGAATCACCGTATGCGGCGCACGCCGATAACGGTTTCGGCCTTGCCGCGCTCCAACGATCGAGGATCTCTCGCGTGGCTCGCGTCTAGATTTTCATTTAGATCCCTCAACTCCACCTGCGATCCACCGATTACGGCTTACCGTTACCTCCTCCGAACGAACACCGTGAATTTTTACGAGCCGAGAACCCGTACGCGAAAGAATGCCAGCTCGATCGATTTCACTTCAACTTTCGATGAGATCACGGCGAAATACGCCCAAATGGGGACAGAATTTCCACCAGCGAGCAACAATTACACCCGTGGGATATCCCCGTTTCTCAATCAACCAGCACACTTGACTAATAAAACGGAAATAAGAGGAGGCAAGGCGTAAACAAAAGCATTTAATGTGAATCCGGCCACCCATAGGATGCCCCGGATCTGCTTCCTCACCCAAAACGGGTATACGCCACCGTAAACAAAAGCAGTCGAAGATTATCGACCCTTCATCCGTTCCCATCGGAATCCTTCGCCAACCAACTATCCCCAACTATCCCCGAAGCACCCTAGGTGCCATCTTCCCATTAGCGAAATCTCGAGTAACAACAATTTTTCCAGGAAACGATAACAGCTTTCCTCACAGAGATGCTGTTTAGTAAACACCCAAGATACCAGCTGGATCTCGTGGCAAACAGATGCTGCGGAGACTTCGAGCCATACCCGTGCAATTCCTTGTTATTCAAGCCTCGGGTTATTTTTCAAATCCCTTTTAACAACGGATGCTCCCCAAGTGGAACGAGAATTTTTCTGTTCAATCAACGCTCGGTACTTAAAGCTCCTCAGCTTCATTCTCAGGGATAAAGAGAACGATTGGATGCTCGAGGAAGCTGGACGCCCCGGTATCGTTGCTGCGGATCACATGAACTGGCCGTGGCGGGGCCCTACGCGCGAGTTGCGCCAGCTACTTACGCAACGCGGCGGTTTTATCGGCCTCGTTGACGTTAATTAAATGTAAGCCTTCGACGCGGAAGGAGCTAAGTTCGGGGAGATAAGTTCGCCACGCCTCGCGAGCGATTTAATTGTGCGGCCGCGAGGCGGTGATAACCTTCGGGCGTTCAGAAGGATCCACGGAATGTTCACGGGTGATAAGAGACCGTTATCGGGGCAGCCTCTAGGTCGAAGCCGCGGCCAGGCTTTATCGACCGTGCTCTTCCTCCTTGGAGCTTCGTAACAGTCCGAGTTAGCCTGCTTGGGAGCTTGGAGGACCAACGTCGCGACGTACGAAACTCGTTGGCAGTATTGATGTGGTGTCTTTGGATGTTTACGAAGGGCTGACTGATTTAAAAAGGCAGTTGTTAAAATCCTGCGTTGCTTAAAGTGTTGAGGCCGATGGAGACTTTGGAAGGCGAGCTAGCAAGAGGAACTTTGTCCGTGGAACCGGTGCCGGCGCGGGACGCTGGAAACTAGTTTCGAAGGTCGAGCGCTAGACACCGGTGTATGACTGTGGAGGATTGTTTTCCGCGGCCGAAGAGAATCGAAGAATTTGATCCCCTCTGATGTGGGCTGCGATTGTGGGAATGTGGATCGAGATAGAGGTCTCTAATTGGATCTGCAATGTACCCCAGCGTTATGTTATCTATTGCAATGCTATCTTTTGAGATAGGTTTCGATAAGGAGACGATCTGAGCTAAACAGTTGCATCTAGAGACGCTACACTATTTTTCTTAAGTGTAATTGCACGTCGTATTCCAAGCTCCTAGTGTTATCTTGATGAAACGATGAATAATCCTGACCCTTGGCCAATGGGACTCGCTAATTATGGAGTCTGAGGAAAAAGCGGGACCGAGTTGCATACTCGACCTTTCAAGTATGCTTGCACATCTTGCAAAGCGATAGAAGATACGAATCTCTGAGTTGGAAACTAGTATACGCAGGCCTTGACAAGTTTAAGGGAACGTATGATAGCGCTGGAAACAAGTCCCAGCATGGGAACACTGATTTCAATTGGAACCCAGGCTGGGAAATTGTTTCCAGGAAGGATATCGCGCCATTAACGAGCAATCTCGCGAAGACGAAAGGAACTTTCTTAATCCAATCTCGAACTTCTTTAGACTCGCCTGCGATTTCGCCCGACTACGTGGAAGCGTTACTGAGACGATTTGACCGGGAAAAAAATTGGTCTGAAAGTAAGAGGCGCAAAGCAGAGGGAAAAGTAAAAGTTGACTTTCAAGACCGCAAAGAAACCCACTGTTCGGAGGCAATGCGCGAGAGATTGATCTACATAGGAAGTTTACAAACTTGAGAAAGTACACGAAATCTTAATAACGATTAAGAGGGAGGGGTCCTATTTTTGGGGTTAAAAACTTAGCAAAAGTTGGGATTTTTTATTTAAGAAACTAGCGCTTCGATTTATCTGAAATTTGGACCATGTTTTTATGCATCTTTGAAGAAGTTATAGTTATTTTTTCAGATGAATCGAATCGTTAGTTTCTTAAAAAAAAATTCAAAATTGTGCTATGGTTTAATCCCCCCAAATAGGATCTCCTCCTAAAGTACTTTCGATCGAAAATCGTATAATTTTAACGCGAACTAATATTTCCAAAACCTTTTAACCCACCACTGAAGCAAAAATACAATATTCACCCATAAATGTCTTCTACCAGTAATCGTTTAAATATATCCACGATGATCGAAGACGTGCATCGTCGCCGCGTTGGAACTCAGAAAGAGCGACACGGAAGACAGAAAGAGACCGCGGAAACTGTTCCTGGAATCGCATCGACAGAACGATAGATAATCCCTATGGGTTACACGAAGGCCAAGTTCACCAGCTGCGGATTAACGTTGCAACACCGGCGGTGAGCGTTGCACTTGAATTTTATCAGATAACGAGACCGTTCGATTAATCGATAGAACGTGCGCGCGCGGGCGCGCGTGCCGATGTGCTCACCTTCTTCTTGCGCGGGTGCTGCTCCTCGAGGTAATCGGGCACGATGCCCTCGTCCAGGGTGGTGGTGGAGCCCGGGGTGCTGCTCGACGACGAGCCAGACGCGTTGTAAGGGTAGTGCTGCTGATTGTGCGAAGGATGAGCGGCGGTCGGCCATAGGGAACCAGTTGTCGGTGCCCCCTCGTCGCTGAGGGGCGGGCTGGGGGTGCCACTTCGCCATGAAGCCCCGCTGCTGCTGCTGCTGTTCGACGTGCCACCGACTCCTGGCGAGCCGACGACCATGCCGCCACTCCCTCCTCCTCGACCTCCCCAGGAACCTTATCGACGGGAACAGGGATGGTTTCTCGATTAATTATTTTCTCCACGGCACAGATTCCACGCTGATGACGGGGAACAGGGTACGCGGAATTAATGAAACGGTTGGATTGAATGGGTTACCGGGAGGCAGTGACTCCGCGCCCCTTTGGCGGTTTAAGATTTCTGAGGATTCTAGGGGTGGAGTTCTTGCTCACCCTGACGCCCGTCGTCTAACACAGGCATTGTAAAAGGAACCGCCAGTAAAGTTAAAAGAAAATTCTTTGCCAATAATTTACAAAAACTTATCATATAATATCAAGAAAATTTTATCCAACAAATCAATTTATATCCAATATTTTCAAGAAGAGATATAGTAGCTCAAGTTCGGTCGCTTTATTGACCCAAAGTCTTTATTAAAAGTAGAAATATTTATACTGAATTATTTCCCTCGACTGACTACCACCTTTTGCAATTTTTTTTTTTTTTTTGTGACACTACTGAAAGAAGGCCCCTTCGTACATCACCTAATGAATTTTACAGCCACCCAATACTTTCGCGATTTAACTCTGTCTGATAGAAATTGAAGCTCGACCCGTCATTGAGCGCGGCAAAAAAATGGCACAGTTGTCTCACGTCGGATGCTCTTTTTATGGAACACCAGAGGCGAGGCGTGCAATTATTTCGAACAAAGCCGCAAGGGGAAGGAATTAAAGACGCCAATTGCGCCGTCAGATATCTCCAGCTCGTCGATTCAATATCCCCAGACATTGAACGCAACTGCTAGCAATTGCATTTCGGTCGTTATAATTCGTTCTTGCGTGGCGCAGGCAGTGGCAAAGGAACGGCCGCGGCTCACGAATAAAATTAGGATCAATTGCCGGCGTTCCTAGTATTAGTAAGCATTCGCCGCATGATACTGACCGTAATTGTGCTGGCAGTGAAGTGGCAGGGGATTGTGAGGACTGTGTGGCGAGCATGAGAGCGACATGAGGACCAGGGCGGCGGTGCACTCGTCCATGCAGTCGCCGCGCTCGTTGGTACGGCAACCCTCGCGACCGCAGCCATGGGGTATTCTGTCGTTCCAGCCGCTGTACGAGCGTTCTGAATCGTTGCTCGAGCTGGGCCGCCGCTTCCGGGACCTGAAACCATAGCAACGGGCATTTCTAATCAGTCCCAAATACCAACACCTCCGCCAGATTACCACACCAACCATTCGCGCTCAACGGAGCTCGAAAAATACAAAACACTGAACTTTCAAACCCTTTCGATCCTAAAAACCTTGAGGCGTACCTCACGTGCGGGATTCAACTGTACATATCCCTTAACCATAGTCGCCGAACGCCCATCGGCGTTCCCCGCGCAGAGCTGCATGCATCGAACTTTCAAAGCGACAGTAATATACTCCGAGGGTCAAAGGAACCGTGCTTTCGATCAGCTCACGAGAGACAACCCCCCGAGTGGTAAACCGATACACCGATGATAATTCCATGGCAGTTCAATACCCAGTGAAATTGCCTCGTTCCCAGTGACCGAGCAGAATTCACGCCAAGTCGTACCGATCTCCCGACAATGTTGCACGCACGAACACGCGCGAGCGATCAATCGCACGTCGCGAGGAGGAATGACGGGGATTAAAGCCGGTCACGTAACGCGATTCGTCGTGGCGTAACGGAACGAGATTAGTAGATGAACGCGCGGTTTCGCAAGAGGAAGCGTTTTTCTTATTTTTTGCTTTTTTTTTAAGAAGAAAAAACATAGACGCGTGTCTCGACAATGGGGGCCTGTCGCCCGTAAAAGAGAATGAGAGCTCCGCGGTAACGGAACGACTGCGCCGGGCCGTTCGTGGAATTTCGCGTTCCTGCAATTGCGTGAAACAGTGGTTGTCCTTTGGCCGTAGTCCATAGGTAGCCGGGAACTCGGTCGTTGTACCATAATGTCCCGATGGACGCTGTAAATTACCGGTTTTCCGAGAAGAGCTGTAAAGATGCCGCGATAGATTGGCGGCTTGGCGTTTCCCGCCTCGGCGGTTGCGCTCCGCTCGAAATTACGGTTTCGCGGAAGAAGTTAGCCGACGCGTTAACGATTCAGCGAGCGACTACAGCGAACGGGCCGTGATTTTAATTTGGAACGGTGTCGACGGAGAAGCCCGCGCGGGACGGCACCCCCTGACACGCTGCCAGGCGAGTAGATCGGATGGTCGTCGCAGGACATGCGACACCGGCTGATCAATAGGGACCCTGACTTTCTAGGAAATTGCCGGGGTAGATTTTCCTCGTTATCCGCGGCGATCGGGTATCAGGCTGCTACCGTGGAATAATCGAATCGATGTTGGCGACCTGCGGAGCAACGCCCACTGATGACGGCCACGTGCTTGATAATGAACCGCGAAGCTGGGGATGAAAGGAGTTCGTGGAAAGTACGAGGACTTTTATTAAAGGCTTGAGGTAAATGAGGTGAAGAAAAACCTTAAAAATAGGTATTTCAGGATAGACATATATAATGAAAGATGGACGAAAGAAAGTTTACAACTTTTAAAATCAAATAACTTTTTTAGAATTGGTCTAAATGACGAGTTTTTTTTTTTTTTTTGAGAAGCTGGAAGGATTAGTTTGCTAAGTGACGTGTATCTTCATTTAAGAAAAAAAAAAAAAATGGTAATTAGTTGGAATAGCAAAAAAGATAGTAAATATTTTTTAAAAATTTTTTGCGAGCCTGTAATGAAAATTCAAAAATCCCGTTTGTAGATTGAAGTAAGTTGTATGCATGCCTAAAATTTCATCAAAATCGGTTAACGTTGCTCTGAGGTATAAACGCTTGAAGATCGAAATCAGTAGAGAAGAACACATTTGCCACTTCGTGCGTTGGGGGATATAATTTCCCCGGACCACTCGAGTGAATCGTCTAACAGCAAATCCGGATGCAACCAGGCTCAAAACCACCATGAAACCGACGATTAACCGTCGCCCCGTATGGCGTTTGCCGGTGGATCGCGCACTTTCTAGAAACCGAGCGCGGGTTTCACCTCCGCGACGTTCTTTCTCCGGGGAGCCCCCCCTCTCGGGGAACTTTCATGCCGAGCGTGGCTTTTCATACGAAGAGCCGCGAGGAACGAGGGGACGCGGAACAGAGAAGGCGGCGTGCCCCCCGCCGTCAGGTCAGCTCGTACACCGAAGAACAAGCGTGCGGTGTGTATGGCAGCTTGCAGAGATATAGTGGCTAACCTGGTAGCCACTCAAGTTCTGTGTAAAGCGATATCCACGAGAGAACAGCCAGCACGCGTGTCCTTCGTTACGAATTACAAGGTTGCACTTATTTAAACATATCAGCGACTTAAGCTAATGATACCAAAAAGTGTATTAAATAGATTTCTGGGTGGCCAGCTTGAAGAATAGAAGCGAAGGGCACTGTTAACTTAGCCCCTGAAAATTAGGTACTATCGATGAGGATGAAAAGGGTAGAAAGCCACCAATTGCAAATTTATATTTATATAAAAAAGTAATATTCTAACCGGCGGCGTAGTAAGAGGGGGGCAAGGGGCCTTGGCACCCCCCAAAGAAGAGGGATAAAAAAAGGAGATTAATGCAAACACGGCCAGTGGCGGATTTAACAGGGCGGCTGATGAGCAGTTGCTGCCTAGGCCCCGGTAGGCCCCATAACCAAACACAGTTATGATTAGGTATGGGAATCCAAACACTACATTTTTTTCGTCCTACTACACTTGACCCGTTTTCATTAAACTACCTCTTCATTTTCCCGAAAAATGGGCCCCTGCCCAGAAGGCCCCAACGGCCCTATCTTAAAAAAAAATTGCGATTTTAACCAAACACTATATTTCTTTTCTGTGCTACTATACTTATCCCGTTTTTAGTAAACTCTCTCTTCATTTTTCTCCAAAAATGGGCCCCTCAGAACGTTTGCCACCTGGGCCTTTTTCCTTAAATCCGCCACTGACCAAGGCTGAAGTAATTCAAGAGCTTCGTAAAAAAAAAGAAAACTGGATTTTATTCCTTAAATAAATTTATATAATCCCCTAACGAATTTTATTGAATTTGCTTTAAAAATATTTAATAAAAGATCATTCGTTATTCTCGAATAACTTCGTTTTATTCGCAATATAATTCTTATTCGATATTATTTGAATAAAAATTTCTCCAAATAATGCCCAACTCTGTTCCAAAGCAAGTACCTATCTTCGCCCCCTCTGAATCCCTACCCACGATCGAACATCCCACAAAGTCACCGTTACACGTTCCCCGTCGGCAATTATTACAAGTCCGCGCATATTCGGTCCCATTCCTGCACACCCGAGTTCCGCCGAGTGGCAGCCTCCAAAAAGTATGCCGAACACGTTCCGGCCGCCTCGGCTGAGCGTAGCCAAGGGTCCCAGGCGACTCTGTCCCCCCCTCCTGCTGCACCCCACGACGTGGCCGTGTCGCTGCAAGGCGCTGGCGTGCACGCGCGCACGCGATAGATGCCCCGCGAGGAGTAGGGAACGCGACGCGAAACGGTGTAGTCAAGGCCGTCGGTTGTTGAGCCGTTCCGCTCGGACCGGTACCATCGAGAGTCGAAAGTGAAACGTCGCGGTGTTACCCCGCAGCGAGGAATGACGCACGTACTAGGCGGTATTTCGAAAGTAACACTTTCTGGCTACGTGCACGCTCCGACAAGTGCCGCCGACAGCCCGAAGGCTGCTCGCGAAAGCACGCCGATCATTACCATCGGATCGCGACAACACGGGGAAACGGTACCGCGGGGCAACGGGGGAGGAGCGGGCCCGGTGGAGTTTCACCGTGTGGAAATACGAGCGGCACGAGGGGGATACGCGACTGGGCCCGGGGAGGGGATGAGATTGGACCTCGAGGGGAGCCACCGGGTACCGTTACGGCGGCCGCCGAGCGGAACCGAGCGCTCGCTAACCGATAATCCTTGGAACACGCTAATTGCAACGGAATCGTGTCGAACTTAGTAAGAGGCTCGAGTACGGCGGAGGGGGTAGAATGGACCGTTTAGGCGAGAAAGAGGGGAGTTCTGGGTACGAAGTTGAAGGCGGTTTCAAGGGAGCTGCGAAATTGTGGGAACTATTGGGACAGCGAGGAAAGATTCGATGATTGCGTGGGGGCCATGACCTGGGGGAATGGTTTTTGATAGAACCAAATTTCAAATACCGTCCGAGATAAGTTCGTTTTTTCTAGCGGACTTATCTGTTCTACATGGCGCCATTTTGTAAAAAATTTATTTCTATGAATGATCTCGATCCACGCGATAACCATCTTATTACTGAATAAAATTTTTCATTAATCATTTGTTTCAGATGCCTACAAGGGACACAATCATGGCAAAACGCAGAATTTTCAAGTCTCCATATACTAATTTTTCCACGACAAAAAATTTGTAAATGTAGTTAACAGAACGATTAAGATTTTAGGAAAAACGTTGTGTAGCACACTTTCTTGCATTGCCCATAAATAAAAAAATCTGAAAAATGGTCACTAATTTCGATCGCTAGACTATAATTCCCCCAAGTCTTTATAATTATCTTTTACATTTTTTCTGTTACTTTCTGTTCTTGTTTAGTGGTAACGCTTGTTTCTCTACTCTGCGTCTCTCCTCCTCCTGTCACAAACTGGGTCTTACCCGATCATGAGAAAATAAATAAATTTAGAATAGAGACTGATGGGTTTAAGTGACTTTTAAGATATCAACAGCTAATGGCCAGGTGTGTAAGTGCTTATCTCCCTTTGATTACTCTAGAATTTAAGTGCCTCTGCCCTACTACCACAGTTCAGCTGGACCTTGAGGATTATAATACTTCCACAGACGTTCCTTCAGTGAAAATAGAATAACTAACAAGTCCCTTCCTCCTATTAGTTTCCTAATCTAAAGGCGCGATTCCACGGTGAGATTTTACGTGAGACTTTTCTGTTATAAATAATAGATTTTGGGAAATATATCACGAGACTTGTCTAGTTTTATGTAACTAAAGACAAAATAATTAAACTAGTGTCACCCGAAAAGACAATTTTAACGAACGTCTCCTGGCGTCAATTATCCCAAGCCGCGATCCGCGAAAGCGCCCCAAAACACCGACAGCGTGACACTGACGCGTCGAAAGTCCCCTGTCCTCGCCAGCGAAGATGATCGACAGAAACGAAAGAGAAAGTACTAATTGCCCCTCTGCACAGTGCAGCGGATCCACGCTGCCTTGTACTTGGACACGGTCAACATGCCCGAGAGGAGGGATAATCTTTCGACGTCTCTGCCGTTAATTGCGCGGCGGAGGGTCGTAAGAAAAATTGGAGCGTGGGAAACGGAGTCCCCGATCGATCGTTTCCCTTTCTCCGATTGGACTCTTCTTTTTGCAGGGCGGGTCGCCGCGCCGAGCTTTTCGAAGCGCTGGGTCGAAGCCAGAGCCGGCTGCGGCGAACTGCACGCGCCGATCCCTTTACCCACGCGACTTTTCCTGGCCTCGATCGCCGGCCGGCCGATTTCGCGGCGTTTAAATCCGCGTCGATCTTGCAACCACTCCCACCACCTCGGCCCGATAGAAAACGCGGAGCTATGCACGCGCCTGCAGCGTTAACGACCAGCGTTATCAGCGTGCACGGTGACGTAACGTTACGCAACCGGCTCGAGCGAAGGACGAGCTCGTAGGCTCCACGTGTCGCGAGAGGATGGCGGCCAGCACCGTCGACCGTCCGTGGATCAACGTTCTTCTTAAAATCCTTGGTAACGGCGCAGCGCCGATTAGCTTCAATGACGTCTGAAGGGAGGGCTTAATGAGGATCGTCTGAACGCTTCGAATTAGACCCATTAAGCCTCGATCGCGACAGGCAAAGGTCGAACAATGCGCCGGCTTCGGCGAGGTGGGAGCCTTCGGTTGGTTTTGTGGAAGATAGGGTAAAGGACCTAATTACTGACACCTGACCAATTACTGTCACCTTAAGCTATTTTACTTAAAATAACGAATAAATAAACTGTAGTATATAATTTATAACATAGATTGTAGGTTGAACTGCATAATTATTTTTTTGTATGACGTTACAACGTTTATTTATTTGTTAGTTTAAGTAAAATAGCTTAAGGTGACAGTAATTCGGCAGGTGTCAGTAATTGGGTCCTTTACCCTATCTTCCACAAAACTGACGGTTTTCTTGTAGCGAGGTTACGTGTTCCGGTGGAACTGAGATGGGAGGCATGCAGTGATTAAATGACAGAGGAACTCAGAGGTATATACTTTGTACCAAAACCTGCCCAAGTACCCTCGACAGACGTCTTACACGTGGACCCGATCTTCTATCCGCGACCCATGCGATTGTCACTCGTGGAATCGACGAAGCACAAAAAGCAACACTCTTAAAATATACCGCTGTTCACACAGGCTTCTATTAATAAACTAACATCTATCAGGCAACAGCAACAAGTCGTAGAAGGTCGCGAGATATGGATTCGAACATGCTGCGGTTGTGAAACGAGAGCAATTTTTTTGCAAAATATATGGGCGGATGTTTTGTTTCCTAATCTAAAGGTGCGAGTCCACGGTGAGATTTTACGTGAGACTTTTCCGTTATAAATAATAGATTTTGGGAAATATATCACGAATCTTGTCTACTTAGTTTCACGTAACTAAATACAAAACAGATTTTTCATCAGCAAACGCAATATTATACTTTTAATCTCAGTTTCCTTGAGGAGGGTTCAAATCAAGAACCGAAACGTCGGATTGCTTTATAATTAATTGCTAAATAGCTGTGTCATTTTATTTTATTCTTAAATAAATAAATTAATCGTTTTATAGTGACCGAATCAGTGTGCCGAAAGCAATTTATTAAATACAAAATAATTAAAGAATTATCCCGCCGTGGATTTGCACCTTTATGCTACTGTAATGTGGATGAACGCTTACGTACAGCATGCGTCGCTTCATCTTCGATCTAATTTTCCCCGAGCGAGCACACCGATCAGACTGGGAGAGGCGGGCGTAAAGAGGAGAGGCTCTTCCGTGTCCTGGGCCGGGTGCACAGGTCGCGGTTGCCCCAGAAACCGTAATGCACTTGCCGTTATATGGGTCGGGAAGCGGGTTGATCCATATTCGGGGATACGCCGTCCCCGTGGACGGGTAACTGGGTCAGCGACTCGTGCTGCTCTAGCGAAACTCTGTTGCTAGCCCGCCACCGTGCGATCCACGGGATTCGCTATGGCTGAGGGACGCTCGGCGTACGAGCTCGTTGAGACCGGTACACGGGAGCTACAAACGTTACTTCTGCTCGTTAACAGACATCGACTGTGAATCCAGTGTCTCCGATGGGGGATGAAGGGCCGCGAAGCACAATACCGACCGCGTTCATTAATGTGGCAAGTTTCTTGTAGTGTCTGACGGGGGAACATTCGCGGCGCGAAAATTCTGATTTTAATGAAACCTCGCGGGGATGTGAGGAGCGATTTTCTTTTTTGCGGAAACTCACTTTGAAAGGGTGAATGGGGCATAAAAAACTGAACAATTTTATATTTGAAGTTTTCTTCTATATCGCATCGTTATAAAGTTATATAAAAAAAAACTAGGGTCGTTCTACTTTGGATCGTACAAGAATTAAGCTGTTTTTAAAGATATTTTCCTGGGTAAATGCAACATATAAGGAAATAAATCTTTTTGGTATTTATTAAGGTACTCTTATGTTACAAGAAAAAAATTAAAAAGAAGATTTGCAATTTGTTTTAATTGTCTTTTGATAGTGTTAATATGGCAATTATAAAAAAAGAGGTAGGTTCATGGCGTAGGTAATTTCCGGGCTCAGGCTTATCCAAAATAGAAAATTCCAAAAGATTCTTAATCTGTATGAGTGTCGCTATAACTTCTAGTTCAATTAAAAATTTGTGTTGAAAAGTAACAAAATGGTTTGAAAAAAAGTTTGACAAAACACGCAAAAAGATGTATTCTCAGGTGTTCCATGAGAAAATCTCGGTTATTTCTCAACAAAAATTATTAATTGAGCTGGGGGTTATAGTGACATTCATACAGATTAAGAACCTTTTGGAATTTTTTGTTTCGGATAAACCTGAAACATACCTTTTTTTTAGGTGCCATATTGACGCTGTAAAATCCATTAAACCGAATTAAAAAATTCTTTTTAATTTGTTTCTATAATATAAGAGTAGCTTAATAAATACAAAAATATTTAATTCATTATATGTTGTATTTACTGAGAACAAATCTTTACAAGGGCTGATTTCCTCGTAGATTTGCATTGAAGTGCACATGAGACACTCTGAGTAGATTCTACGAATTATATCCACTTAAAAACGTAGAAACACTATCGGAGTTCCCAACGAAAAATAGGTACAAAATAATTGCCCAATTTACCCCCCATTATTACCCACCCTAATTTACCTGTCAATTCTAATCCAAAGAATATCTAACGCACCCCTTCTCTGTGCACCGAATTCCCATGAAACGTCTCTTTATGCACGTGCAAACGCACCCTTCATCGCGGATGATGGACGGAGCGCCCTGCATATTCCGAGCGATTCCCCGCATCCTGCGCCCGCCGCCGGCCCCAGGACGCGACCCGCGGCGGGGTCAGCCAGCACCCCCATAAGGGGCGCGTGGCAAGTGCATCGATCCAGTTCCAAACGATATCCGGGTTACGGGAGTCGGACGGCGGGTCACTCGGCGGGATAGAGGAACGGGGTACATAGCCTGTATCGAGCGACCTGATTCCGCGGCAGGACAACCCGGACAACCTGATTTCGGCTACGGCGACCCCATTCGGTGACCCGATTCCCCCGATTCCACTGGCTTGGATTCTACGGAGGGCACCCCCTGCGCGGAGGCTTGGGCGGCAACCCCATTACATTGGAATTGAATCGTTGGCGAAATTGGTGACGTAGGGTGAATAGAAGACCGCCATTGAAATTTCCAACGCTTTTCAAAATTATCACTTATATCGCCCGCCATTGTGGGCTTCGAGGAAAGGATATGTTAGCACTCTGAATTTTAGAGAATTAGCTATCGCTAAGCTAGCTATGCTTGGGTGTGTTTAACCCCTAGGCTGTCGCTATTTTTTCGTAAAAATAGGGGTCTTTTTTTCCAAAAATTTTTATGTACGAGTAGTCAATAGGTCCCATAGAGCTGAGGGGGTAGAACCGTGCCAATATAGTGGCTATAGCGGCAGCCTAAGGGTTAATTGATGGAATTAGAATTTCTAAATTTCGTGGAGCTTGGCGTTGCTCGAAGCTAGAATAACTTCCGCGGGGAAAGGAATCTTTGCCGAGGTTCCTGAAACGATGACTGAGGTATCCGCCTCTATGCAAGCAGTGTCCCGTAACGCCTGCATATTTCAGAAGACTGTTATTCAGCCTCCGCAGAATTGATGAAGAGACGTACGAAGCTCCTTCAGGCTTATCTCGCAATGCTCGCCTATTGTCCCCTCCAGCAGCGAAGAAAAGACACTCCAGGCCACAAAGCGCCCCTCCGCCAGCTTGTTAATTGCACCTGGGTATGTAGATACCCCGGAGACCTCCCTCCGCTCGATCCTCCCGAGGTCCCCGCGTAAGGTCATCCAATTAGTCGCGTTATTCCATCGACCTTCCTCCGCCGAAATAATCCCTTCCCACCCTCGGCTGGTCTTTCCGCCCGAACAAAAGCCGGCTGAAAGAGCGGGGGTGGCCCGCGAGAGAAAAGAGTTGTAGCGGAGGCAAGGTCTCCGGATTCTCGTCGGTGCACAATAACGGCGGCTCGTGCATGCATCGCACCCAGACACAGGCGCGCGGGCGCGCGCCTTTGCGTGTGTTGGTGCACGTGCACCACTCCCTGTTTCATTGCCCCAGATTCGCCGTTGGATAGAGAGTGACCCCCCACCCCCTGTGACCAGTCCAAGTGGGAGTAGGGCCAAGAGCGTCGTCAGGGAACCCTCGGTCTTCATCCTCCTCGCCTTTTCTTCCTCCCCTTTCCTCCTCCACCTCAACAAGTAGCGGAGGCTGCCAAGTACTACAACAGGTACACACGGCCGTATGCAGCGGCACGTGCATCCGCAGTGGAGCGGCCGCGGCTCGCCAGCCCCGTGGATGTGTATATATATATGCGCGCGCGGGCGCGCGTGCGAGAAGAAAGGGGAGAAAATGGGGCAGAGAAAGGGAGGAGAGCGTCGTCGCGGAGAAAGAGGGCGCGACGAGGGAACGGGGAAACAGGAAGGATGAAAACGAGGCGCGTGGCATCGTGTACCTGACCCATTTATCCGATGCGACTCCGCACCGCTTGCTACGTAGCTCTATCGATCGACCCAGATCCGTGGCCCCAGCCTGGCACGACCTACTATTTGTTAGGCCACCTCGGCCACCCTCTTCTGCCGACGCCGCCGCGTGCCCCTAGCCGGTCGCGATCGCGGCCCCGGCGGAACACCGCCGATCCCGCACGCGCTCCTTCTCTGGCAACCTTGCGGAGCGCGGAAGGTCGCCAGTCGCTGAGGACTCTCGACTTTCGGAACTGACCACGGAGAGTTGGCGGGCCTTCGGGGTGCTCGGGTGGAAACTGACGACCCCGGGGTCGAAATTGGCCGAGCGGCCATCTTGCAACTTAACCGGCGGCGCGTGGTGGACCCGTGGTGTCGTGAACGCTGGGACCTAAGTAGGGACTATTTTCTTCTAGAGTAGGGGAAGCTACTGGGAATTGGTTAGTTGATTGTATTATGAAATCTATCTTATATTCTCAAAATATATGTCTATTGAGACTCATTAACTAGATTTTGTAAATTAATTTATCTCAATATTTATTTAAATTAGGATTAATAATAAAATAAGAAAGTATAATATTGTAAAAATCTGTCTCAATTCTTTATAAGGATATTCAATATGTTAATAAAATAAATAATGATACTAATCTTCAGAATATATATTGATTTGTTGGGTAAAATTTTCTTGACATTATATGATAAGTTTTTGTAAATAGTAAAACTATCAAAATTAGAATTGATATAATTAACCTCCTAGTTTATTTGGAATAGCGCGTAAAATTGAGTAAGCAAAAAAAAAATATCATTCGGGTTTAATATGAACTGGTGTAGATATTGAATTAGCATAAATAAAATTATCTGGGTCTCTTAGAATATATGGATATTGAGGAAATATTGAATTCTGAGGTCTGATTTTGATGGTCCTTCCTTGAACTTCAACCCCAAAACTTATACTTCTTGTTAATCGGCTACTAGAGCCCAGCGCAGCTTAACTTAATCCTCTACATCGCTTCCTCGTCCATCATCTTCCAACTCCCAGAACCCAGTAGACTCTCTATTCATAATCCATTCGCTGCGTTAACCCACCCAGCCACCGTTGCCTCGGCGAACGCAGCGGCGCTGAACGCTGAGGCAGAGTGAGGGACATTTTATGCCAGGCTCGTAGAAACAATTCTATGCCGAGGCTTCGTGCTCAAGAGAGCCAACAGACAGAAATGACATCTGCCAGTGGCGCGACACTCTGTAGGTCAAGACCACGCGGCTCGCTGGCATATTTCGTCGCTCGAGACCTTGGCTGAGGAGCGGGCCTAGCCTGCACACCGCTGACAGAGGCCCACCTTCTAGCGTCCCTCGTCGCAGCCTCGTCCTGGCTACTCTAGCCTTGCGGAGCCTTCGTTCCGAGCCACTCCGCCGGCGACGGATTGCTCTAGGTCAGTTGAGCGCGGGGATCGCGGCACCGCGGGGAATAACCGGCGGAGAAAAAAACCCAATGGCAAGGCGAGAGATCCGGTGGAAGCTCTGGGAATGGGAGTTTACCGGAGGCTACCTTCTGCTCTTGCGAAATATTCTTGGTTCGTGTTCCGACGATAGCTGGAATTGGTAGGCGTGCAGTGTAAATCGTTGGAGCTAGCGTATGCCACGAGTGAAAGTCTTTGAACACCTGTTCACACGTTTGCCGTCGCTTTGGGGGCTATGTAGGTCTCTTCTGTGCGAGAAAGTCGCGTTACTTTTTCGCTCCTGCAGTTGTGTGCTCGAGGGATTGTCTTTTTATGAGAGCTGGCAGGATATGCGAGCTAATCTGAATTTTCTTTATGTAATTAATGCGCTGGGTGTATGGAATTGTCTGAAATGCACTGTTTAAAATTTGGTGAAGTATCTTGAGACGTTGCCTTCTTGTAGTCTTAGTTTTCAAGTGTAATTCTGAATGAAATCTTCTCGAGTATATGCTGTGAATTAATTCCGCTGGAAATTTCAATCGATTTTAGCATTCGAACGTCGTAAACTTGCTTCGTTAAAACTTTCGAGATCCAGAAATCATTGATGGAGACCCATAACCCATATTTGTAAACACCGATATGACTTCTATTAATTTGTTATCGGAATGTAGGTAACGTCTCCTAGATTTATCGCGCACAAACTATCCCCGGACTCCCAAACAAGGCTGGTCTAATAGAAGCTGAAGAACTTCCATCCATCTTCATGCTCCCACTAAAACGCATTGGTGTTAACGAGCAATTTACTACGTTTGTAACACGAGGTCCCGAGCAAGCGACACACCGCGCCTTCAGACGTATTCATTTTCAATTAACATACTTTCGGCCTCTTATCTTAATAGGCGGGGACCTTATTCAGGAGCTTCATTAAGGGAACAATTTCGGAGCCAACTTTCAGGTAGAAAAAGCTGGATAATAATCGCAAGGCCAGCCTAATTACGAGCCTACATAAAGCATAATAGACTCCATTCACCGAGTCGTGCTTCATCGAAACCTTCACAATCCTCTCTAACATCCAACTACACTTAATGCCAGCAAACAGTGCCACAACCATAATGATCATCACCCTGAGACTACTTAATGACACCCGAAATTCTTAATGACTCCTTCCAGCTGAAAGCCACAGTGGGACTCTAAACAACAAACTTAATCCCAACCATAAATAATAAATACAGACATAAATTTTAGATACAATTCTCCCTGGCTTCTGTCACCGATTACAATTCAGACTTTCCTTCAATCACTGCTAGGAACGATGCCACTATTACCAGAATTTCCATTTCTACCATTATTCGAAAGGAAAGGTTCTCGAAAGCAGCAGTGGAAACGGCTCGATGTCTGGAGGCCGTTACTGCGTCCACTGATCTAAATGGCCACCCAATTTGACTCCCAGCGAGAACGCTCGTCAAGAGCGACGCGGATTGGGCTCAATTAGCACGCCGAGGCGCGACGAATAAACGAAAGGGAAGCGAAGGGGGCATGGGGGAAGCGACGGGGGGCAGCGGCGCGGTAACCGGGATCGAAACAGGACAATTGCAGTCCTGGGGGGTGGGTGGTCCGGGGGTTGCTAGGGCATATACAGAACGTGGTAGTGCACCTGACCCATATAGCAGCGCCGGTATTGATCGACCTAATTCCGGTAAAACCCTCCACCTCGCCCGCAGAGATTGCCGGCCGAAATTACGTAAGCTAACCTACTGACTCACTGCACCCGTTGCCGCAGAACAAACTTTCAGTTGTTACGCCCGCGTTTCCAGTTTCGCCACCGTAAACGCGGCTCAACACTTTTAATGGAACCGCCGGCAGAGTGCAACTGGACTCTAGGGTTTCGACATTTCGCCTGCAGAATCTATAATTCTACAAAATAGCGGGGTGTAACGTGGCAACTTGTGTAACTTCGGATGACAAGAATGGGAAGCTCTGGGCGATGGAGCACGTGATTGGTAACAATTCCTTTGGCAGAAGGCTCCATCACTTGGACTAGAGAAGGATTTTGATTTTAAGTTCTGATAAAACGGTAGGTCTCTTTAATAAAAATTCGGTGAAGTTTTAAACGGTTTCAGGTATTCTACTCAGCTAGGAGTAGGTATTCTGTTATGAGATGTGAGTGTTTCTAAGAGTAATACGTGTCTTTGAGAATAGAATGGAGACATCGGGAACTAAGGTGGCCACTCCTAAAACGTAGACTTCGACAAAATCAATTATAATGCAAAGAATAATACCTAATAACAAGTTCCCTATTTGAATGAAAGAAACCAGAAGCCAGCAGAATATTACCAGAAATCCCTGGAACCACGAATTCTCCTAACAATTTAATCTGATTTATTCCAGGGCCGCTGCTAATGAGCGACGCAAGGCAAAATACTAATCCCCCGTTATAAAAGCAGCGTAGTGTCAAGAGGCTGTTATGATTTTAATAAGACGCAACGGCGATAAGCTGCTTCTATCGCGGAAGAACATAGAGCACAGATCCGTAAGCCGTAATTGAGACGGAGCTTCGACTATATCCCTCCTCAGGAACAGCCGCGAACTATGAGCCGAGGATGATGCGAGGGAGGAAATGATGCGTTGGAGGTCCGAGGTACCTAGATCGTTTGCAGTCTCGTTACGCGTGAAAAATGCGGTCCTCCACGATTTACGGAGTTGCCGGAGGTTGAGCACGCGAGGCTACTCACGTAGCACGGTTGCTCGCGTGAATCGTCGAAACGGGCCTCATGGCTCAACCAAAAAGGGATAGAAAGAGGCTCTGGAGATGAGTCAGCGCGACAGACGTGCTCCATTATGATTCTAATTTTTATCGATGTGTTACGGAAATGTCTTCCGCTTGTACTTCTACCAGAGTAGTGGCAGAAGGCCGAATATAGCCAAGGAAAATACTTCGAATAAAAATAAATTGAAATATGCTTCCACTTTTAATAAAGGCTTGTTCAATAAAGCGAACGAAATTTTTCACCGAACCGCAGTGTGACGCGTAGTGGACAAAAGTATGAAAACTGAAGTCTCAAACTCGTAGATTATTACACCTTAAAATACAAATAAAAGAATGTAGATTTTAATACTACTCAATTTTTACTGAATTTTTTAATTTGTTGTGAAAAATGTGGCTTGAAATTTAGTCGAATTTTCGGTAATTCGGAATTTGATTTTTATAAGTTATGTTTAGTATTATAAGACCTTCCAAGTTGCTGAAATTTATTTTGGTAATATTAATGAGTTTTCCCAATTTTGTATGTTAAATGTTTGACTTGAGTTTTAAAGAAATTGCCAAAAAGTACCTCCGTCATTTTTTGTACATTAATTGGAGGCATGTTAAGGACTTATTCTTGATTGGGAAGAAGTCACAATTAACCTGCTGTGTAGCAAAAAATAGTGTTTTGGTAGGTTCAGAATTATCTAGAATATTTCTCGAATTGAAGACTCGCCGAAAGCGAGGACAGGGTGAACACCCCCGACGCTAGTCAAAGCGTTAAATATACCTACTGCATCGAGTGACACGTTAGAAAATTGACTGTCCATGAATGAGTTCACAAAGCTCGCGCAGTGAATTGGACTATTTATAGCGGAGAAGAACTCAGTTTGAGTATCCAACAAAAGGACCAATTGAAGTCGAGCAAGACAACCGTTACGGACGCAATGTGGAGCAAGAGAGTTTTTCGGTAACTTTCTCCACTATGACATCACCCTCGCGAAACAGTATTTTTCTCTGAATTCAATTCCCACTTTTATCCACCGTAAGATTCCAGCATCGGAGATCATGCTGCAGGAGAAAATATCCAGGAGCGGATTTAGAGATTTGGCACCCGTAGGCTAAAAGCGTCTGCCACCCTTTCCGAGAAATATTAACTATTTAAATTCGAAAGAGTTGAGACAATTTTGAAATTAATTCAAATACGACAATTCACATATGAGTTACTGCAAATTTGCTACACGAAAGAAAAGTTAATTATATTTAAAGCTGTCCTTTAAAATTTTAAGTGAATTATATTTAAAGCTGTCCTTTAAAATTTTAATTGAATTATATTTAAAGCTGTCCTTTAAAATTTTCAAATTTTAAGGCACCAGAAAATAACGATCCAGAAAATGGCGCACGATCTTTCAGAAAAATCTTAGTTCAAAAGGAGAGGTTCCCAACTCAAACCCCTTCACTGGTTCATCCCCGCGCAAGGGTGTACGATCAAAGGGTTGGTAAATATTTGCAAGAAGCCCGAGTCGCAGATGAGTTTCACGGGGCGAGATCCTTGGCCGCGACGCAAGGTCTCGCTGGAGGCGCGCGTATGCTTTCGTCATCGATACCGAGAGATTCGAAAGGCACTCGATTTCTCTCCTGTGACCTTTCCTTTCACGTGGGGCAGGTCGTGCCAGGGCCAGGTGCAGCCACGGCCGAAAACACCGGCCGTCTACCTGCGTAACTTGGTCCCGGCGAGGCCCACCGGACGTTACAACGAGTTCCCCCCTCCCAGCCATCCCGATCGTCCTTTGTGAGAGGATCTTCGAGGCACGGTCGTGCACGACTTCGTTCACGGAGCGAAAGAAAGAAGAAGAAGAAGGAGGAGAAGCGGAGGGGGAAAAAACGAAAAGTCGAGGAGGTCGTTGGCATCGGTCGTCGGTCATGAAACAGCCGTTCCACCCTTCTCGAGGAGGGAAACCACCTTGGGGGGAAGGGAAGCCGGGTTGGAAAGGGACAGGTTCACGGAGGGAAGAGGACGGGATGGCTGTCTGTCCGAAAGATAGGGATCTGGAGTCGCAGGTGGGTGGAAAGCGTGAGTTTGAGCAGCTAACTCCGCTTCCTGTTCGCTAGCTGCCTCGCTGATGGTTCTTCAGCGGCTCATAGGATCCCCAGGCTGGCCAGTTTTTGGGGGGGATTTGATTCGATTTCACGGGGTGCTTCCTCGCTGCACTTTACGGGTGGAGTATCAGCTGGATGCTGAATATATTCACTACTGCGTTATTCTCCTAACCTCTCCTAAAATATACACTGCCGTTCCTCAGCAGTAGGACACCCGCCGTATTTGCAAAAGTGTGATATTTGGTAGATACAGAATTTCACTAGGTCTGAATAGTTGAAGATTAACTAATTCACTAGATTATATTAAAATTTAATTAGAAGATTAAAAATTTCATATAATTTATGAAGATCTTTCTAAACTTCCAGTGCTTATAATTTAAAACACCATATTCAGTAAAATTTACTAGAGATACTAAATAAACTTCCAACGTTCCTCAGAATTATTCCACACAGAGTAGATCTCCCAAGTCCCAAAGTTTTTATTTAAAATAATTTTTAGCCCACGTCTGTTTATCAACGGCAATCTACCTACACCCCGCTTAAAGTGAAACGTCAGAACTTTGAAAACTCTTCGATGGAGAAGCACCCTACACCCAAAGCTCGCTTACCCTCGAAAATAAAGTTACCCCCACTCCTTCTCCGAGTCGTAAAAATTCGTCACCCGCATGCACCGCGCGGTCCAACGGCCCACGGTAACAGAGGTCAAGGCACCCGATCTTGCCGGACTCGGGGTGAGCTCCGTCACCAAGGAGGATCCCACGAAATTCACCGTCCCCCCCTCCAGGCCCCCTCGAGGAGGGCCCGAATCGCGACAGTTGGATCGGATTCCAGGACGTTTAACGAGGGCGAGAGAAGAAAAGCATTTCGGCGACCCTCGCGTGTGGTGGAAGGGCGAAGGGACAGGTGTCCGGCGAGGGTGCATTCACGGTCTAACGATCGGCGGCAACCAGACGCCTTTTAACGCTTCCCCCCTCGGCGCAACGTGTGGGTGCGCGCAGGCTTTTTCAAACTGCAGGCGGATACCTTCGATCTTTTGGGCGGAACGCTGCAACGGGGGACGCGTAGACGCGGTCGCACACGTGTCGACAGTAAATCTAAGTTGGAACGATCCGAGGCGTATAAGAAAGAATCCTCGAAGGGAGGCTCGGTGTCCACCGACGCGGTATATCATCTTTTATGACCCTCTCACGGACCGCGGAAGAGTTTCCGAATGGATCTGAAATGAATGATCGGGGAACGCGAGGAGGGCTGATAAGATCTCGCTCCGGCGGAGTCAAAAGGGAGTCGAAGAATTCCGAGTTAAAGGGTATCTACTCTCGGTTCTTGCGCAAGCTTCGGGTACTCACTGGGATCATTCCTTAGTTCCAGGGTGGCTCCTTCGAGACGATGCTTCAGGCGTGGGAACGCATGCGGGATTTCGAGGTGCGGGATCAACTCTTCGGGATGGGATATGGGAATCTGCGGGGTACACATGATGAAGTTCGTGAATCAATTTCGCATGTTGAATTTTGGGGGAATATTTCGGACACGCGGTGCGAAGCTTCACTTTGGCGGTGGACTTTGGTAGACTGTTAGTATAATAGGGATAGGTCGAATTTAGGAAGTTCGACTTCTGACAATCGAGTTACGTCTGACTGCACGCTGGACACCGCAGAATTTGGTATTTGATGTTTCCACGTCGACTTCGGTGTGGGCTTGTATTAATTCTGCGACGCTCGAATTTACGATGGGGAATGAAAGTTGTACGAGCAGATTTAATCGACAGATCGATAGGGCGATGATGATGGTAGACACAGTTTAAGGAGATGTAAAATAGTGTAATGCAGCGGTGCTTAACCCGAGGTATGCGGATTTAAATTCGTATGGAAGCATTTCGATATAAATAAATATTATAATAGGAGTATGTGGATTTATTTAATTCTCCTTTCTCTTTAAATTTGAAAGAAGTTGATGAGCAATTTCTAAAAATATTTGACGCACTTTAGGACAACCAAGTCTCCAGGATATATAAAGCTGGGTTTACATTAGTCCAGTCCAGTGATCCAGTACAGGACTGGATTGGAACTGGAATAATGTAAACAGTGTGTTGATTCCAGTACAGTGCTGTCATTCCAGCAGATTTCGACTGGATCGAAAGTCTACTTTTCGATGCTACTTTTATTTTTTTTTATCCTTCTTTTGCGTGAATCTATTATTATTACACTCTACCACTTTCAACGGTTCAGAAACGACTGGAATAAGCAAGATATCGACTGATTTCCAGTCAAACCACTCGCTGGATCCAGCGACTGGAATAATGTAAACCCAGCTTAAAGATATTTAAAGGGGTTAAGAACCGCCGGTCTAATAGATATAGAAAATGGTTATCAAAAGAGGTTGAAGACTTACCCAATCACGTGTGGGACGTCGATGGAGTGGGATGAGGCCCGCTTCCGATCACCAGCCATATCGGCGAGCCTAGCGAAATCAGTATCCTGGTCGGCCAACCGGGCGCTCTTACGTGACTCGAGCAACCTGACCTCGTCTATACGTTTGGTCAAGCTCATCGTCTGCAACAGGATGAACGGTATACACGTGAGATCGAGTGTCACACCCGAAATTTCAGTTTCACTCGACATTATAAAGTTACCCACTATGAAAATCCATTCACCCCTGTCTCACTTAAAACCTATCACATACTCTGCACATCAATTTCCCTTGAAGCTTACGCGAATAATCAACGAGAAACTTAAACTCCTCTATTCCCGCTGCTAACTCCTCTAAAGCCATTTTGTCAGGGGTCGATTTTGAAATTTGGCGCCCCTAAATATTTTAATTCAAAAGAGTCTAGACAATTTCAAAATTAATTCATTATGAAAGAAGGAGAGTGTTTTTAAAGTTTATGCAAGCCTCAGTGTGTGAACCTTTTCCAATTTCATTCGCCTAAAATTTGTCACTCCTCAAAATTTGATGCTCTTCAAAATTTGATGTTCTTTTAAATTTAAGGCTCTCCAAAATTTGAAGCTCCCCAAAATTTAAGGCTCCTCAAAATTTAAGACTCCCCAAAATTTAAGGCTCCCCAAAATTTAAGGCTCTCAAAAATTTAAAGCTCCCCAAAATTTAAGACTCCCAAAATTAATTATTCCCCAAAATTTAAGGCTCCCAACAATGTATCGCTTCCCAAAATGTGAGGCCCCCCAAAATATGCCGCTCCTGAAAATTCCCCGCTTCCTAAAATTTGTCGCCCTCCAAAATTTGATTCTCCCCAAAATTTAACGCTCCGAAAAATTTGCCGCCCTCCAAAATGTAATGCTCCCCAAAATTCCCCGCTCCCCAAAATTTGCCACCCCCAAAATTTCCCGCCCTACGCTGCACCCTACTTAGCCTATACCACAAATCCACCCCCGCATTTTGTACAAAATAAAAACGCCTATTCACACCGCACTCAACTAAAATCGCTGCCCATCCTGGGAACTCGAAGGACTAAAACTAGCTCCGCGACTTGTCGCAGCAGCTTAAACAAACGCACTCTTGCGGTAAAGGGTCTGGCACCTGGCCCCGACCGAGGCAATATGACAAACAGCCTCGTGGCCGGATATCATTTAAATAATTGCTATGCAGCCATTCGATCCGAGAAACGCGTAACAGTCAGACCGAGAGCGAGAGAGAAAGAGAGAGAGAGAGAGAGAGAGCAGAGCGCGTTATGGTCAATAATGAGAATCCACGAGAAATACGCGCGAGTTACCGCCTCGAATTCCTGCCCACGGCGTACGTATTCGCGAGTAGGAAAAAGGGCGACCCTAACCCATCCACTTAGACGTCCCGCAGGCTTCAATGTTGCTCGCCGATCCGCGAATTGGAGCGCGCAGCCGGCGAATTCTAACCTGCGCGTTAAACGTTCCAACAGCTAGTTAACCGATTACCATTAAATATCGTAATAACAGGTGCGCCAGGAGATGCAGGTGAGTCCCGAGACGCGAGTAACGAGATCGGTGGAAAAGAAAAAATCGGCATCTCCTCTAGCGGAAACGCGCGTTGAAAAATAACGATACTGTTAGGCGTGATAGATACTCCCAGCTGATCATTAGGGAAGCGCGACCTTTTTCAGCTGAATGTCTTCCTCGCGAATCCTCGCGGGGCAAGAAAAGCTGACTAGCCTCGCTAGAAGGAAGCAGATTTCTCTCTTTCATCTCGGAATGCTCAGCGCGGGAATTCACCGCGGTGTTCCTCCTCAGACGGACGCTAGGAGGACCTCGAGAAAATGAGCTTGCTGTTTTTTAAGAATAATGTGCTCACGCGCTAAGACACTGGTAGGCGATGGAATCTTTGCCAGTGGGTTGGTATTCAACCTGTTATGATAGAAATGAAGGAGTACGTATCGTCGAAGAATTATTAATAAGTCTTCGCGTTTGCCGACTGCCTTGAAAGAAATTATTCCATAGGAAAATATTCTTTCCCGTTACTGCGAATTTCCGCGTACTCCTTTGAATAAGCGCTCGACTAACGGTGGCATTTTATTCTATTCGACGTTTAACGCAGCCGTGTCTGCGATACTGTCAGCCACTCCTGCGAAAACGTCCACCCGCGAAGGCTCCGATAACGCAGACAAAACACAACAGTCATCAAGGTAACTGCGCCCCTCCGCGGCCAGCAATCAATCGGGCCAGACAAATTTTCGTCGACGTCCCAGATATCGCAATTAATTTCCGCCTAATCCACCGATCAGCCAGCACCTTTCCGGCCGTCGGGTACAGCTGTCGCGCTTATCGCCGATAGAATCGCTCGCCTGATATCGGTGAACCGAGTTCAGTCTGTCGCGCGTCTCTCGGTTCCTCGATTAAAACCGTCCCTTTCTCTCTCTCTCTCTTATCGCCCCTCTCGATGATAAACGCGTCTCGAGCAAACGAAAACGGCGCAGAAGTCTGGTATCCACGTAGCCAGAGTTTCGTCAATTATAAGAGGAAGCTAGAAGAGCGACAGAAGAATTCACCAACGGGCGTGGAAATATTTTATACCCATCGACTCGAAGGTACAACGTAGACACAAGATTCCCTTCCCATACCGAAGTCAGCTGACCCCGATTCCCTCGGCCATTCCTCTGGGCCACGTATTTAAAAGCCGATTAAAATCGAATCAGCTAGCTCTGCCCGCAGCAAATGTTACGCGCGACGAACGCCGTGTCTACTGCTTTCGTGCGGCCGTAATTATGAAACTTTCGCGGCGAATCGATTCGTCTCGGCCACTGTGGTAGCCGCTCGCGAAACACCCCATTGCCGACCGGCAAGTACGAATCAAGGAACTCGAGTCACCGTCTCCGAATTCCCAAGAAGTTCCTAAGGTCGGGACCTGATATATTGGCCGGTGAGTTCGTTTTCGCAGCTAACGCACACCTAGTCTGATGTATGTATTTCTACGCTAAGAGCTCGGTTCGGCGTACACGCTAAGAGCTCGGCGCTAGCCCCACCGCTTCTGGTTCACTCCTTTTCTGGCAAGGCGGGAGCGAGTCAGAAAACGTTGAGAATGGAATAATACTCCTCACGAAACTCACCGGCCAATATATCTGGCCCCGACCTTAGTTGGAGGAGTTGAATATGAGTCAATTTAGTTGAAATTAACTTGGATTTTTGTTCAGATTTTTAGTTGGAGGAGCTGAATTTGGGTAAATTTAGTTGAAATTAACTTGGATTTTTGTTCAGATTTTTAAGGTCGGGGCCAGATATATTGGCCGGTGAATTCGTTTTCGCAGCCAACGCACACCTAGTCTGATGTATGTATCTCTACGCTAAGAGCTCGGTTCGGCCTACACGCTAAGAGCTCGACGCTAGCCCCACCGCTTCTGGTTCACTCCTTTTCTGGCAAGGCGAGAGCGAGTCAGAAAACGTTGAGAATAGAAGAATACTCCTCACGAAACTCACCGGCCAATATATCTGGCCCCGACGGTCCCCCCTTAGTCCCGAGATTCGGCAGGGGCCACCGAATTCGGAAGCCTGCGAGCCGAGGTTTCGGTACCGCTGGGCCCTTCGCGCCACGCTGTCGCTTCGTATATCGACTCTGTCGATGAGGAAACGTGACACGGGACCCGGTTCTTACGTAATTTTAATCCACGGCATGAATGCCAGCCGAACGAGTGTAGGAATCACGCGCCACTGAATTCGGCATGTAAATACACGCCGTTGTAGAATGCCACGCACGCCATGGTCCGCTCGGGGATTCAGGCTCGCTCAACGAGCGCATCGTTCACTCGCTGAAGCCTTCAATTACGCCGGATGGTAATGACGCGCGAATCACGCGGAGGAATAGGGGTGGAGGGAAGGGCGAAAGGGTGGACAGTTTCGTGTCTGACCGGGCAGAAGTTGGAGGAACGTATGTTCACGGGGCTCTTGAAATATAAGCAGCTGCTAGATTGAGCTCCCTCGGGGATTAGCTAGCTGAGCTGGGTTAACCGAAAACCACCCCTTTTTCGCTTCGGCGTATTGGTGCGGTTAATTAAATGGCTTTAGCGGGAGTTTCTGTGGGTGGGGACTCTTTCGGTGTGTTTCATGTGTTAGGGTGAGTATGTTTGGCATTTCGAGGGGGTGGTAAGGTTTTCTTGGGGGGAAGATGGGATTTTTTTGCGGTGAAAGGAAGTTTTATATGGGAAGAATATTGGAGGTAGATTATACTTGGATTAGAAGAATGCTTGGGTAGATTTGAGGAAATTGCTTGGACACATGAAGTGATTGTATATATAGTGGGGTGCATTATTAAATTATATTAATTTCTATGGTTTTCATTCTTATTCGTTAGAATAAAATTCCCATTTTATTAATTTTATTACTGTAAAAGAATGAAATCTTGGAAATTAATATAATTTAACAATTCACCCCACCGTTATTTTTCTGAGATAATTCTCAGAAATATTTTTTTCATTGCATTCTTTTGAATTAATACCTCATTTAAATCAATTTAATCCTTAGAATATCCCACTTCTTAATTCAATTATTTTAATTTCTTCGCGAATTACAATTACACGAAGACGTTACTCATTATTAAATAATAATATCAATTAAAATTAGATTTTTAATAAATATTATTCTTGGTACATATTTTTCAAATTTTTGAATATTTAGGACCACCATTTTGTTACAACGATAGATTCTATGTCCCAATTTTTTTTATAACTACAGGATTTCACGAGTTTTTCAGTGTGAAATGAAAAAAAAATTCTGTAACACTAAACTTATACATCACACCGTATGTAAAAAGAATTTCTGTATTCAACAACGTTGCACCGCTTAAAGCGCACTGTTCGATATAAATCAGTTACCCAAATAACTGATTACTATAATTACAATTAACGACCTGGTCCATTCTCGCGAATTGCCCCGAAACCCGACCCCCTAATTTATTTGAGCAGCGCAATTATAGGATCGCCCGCTCAAACAACTCCATCGCTCGTCCCTAGATTACCCTACTTGAATCATTCTACACGCTGTATAAATTTCAATTCTACCCTATTGGATCAGAACCCTTCCCATCGCCCCGTGGCATCACAAAACTGTCCCCCTCAATAACTTCGCCCATCGCACGAATGTTTTTTTACCCTCAACAATTATTAAATCTCTATAATCCATGCAGGTTACACTTCATCCACCATCACTCTTTTTGGTAAGGGGGCTGTCGCTCCCAGGGACAAATAAGAAACTCAAAGAAAAAAAAAAGAAACCTCGCCCATCGCACGAATATCTAAAAATGAACATCAACTTCCCAATCCCAGCATCCGTTACCCAAAGAAGCCACAAACTCCGAGGTGTCCTGCTCCCGTTGACCGCACATTCGTCCCTCCGTCGTCACCTCGGTTCCCTCTCCACCTGAAGCGCAACAGCCCCGAAGCACCTTCCCGAAGCAATCGAACCAACATGCCATTACACCCAAGCCGCTGCGACAGATCCTCCATCAGCTCCACTCCAACGACTGCGTTCCCTCAAACGCGAGCAATTCGACCGGCGGTAGCCAAGCGCCGCTGAAACTACGACCGCCAATTTCCACCGCCAATTAGCGATTCCAGGCCCTTGCTCGAGCGGCCGCTCGATAACGACCGCCCCGCTCCTCGCGTGCACGCGGCGAGGAACGTGTGCCGGAGCATCGCCAAGGCCGACCTACAGGTCCGACTGATTAAACATTCGAAAGCACTCCATCCAGCCGCGAGATCATCGAGAACTCCACGGCTGTCCGACCTCTGGTTTCCCTACGGAGGCTCGACAACTCAAATGGGACGGGGTGCCTACATTCTTCACGGCTGAACCCTCTCGACTGCCTAAAGGCCAAGCAGGAAGGAAGACCGTTCAAAGGTCACCCGGCCACGCAGCGCCGAGTGGGCGATTAGGGGCGCGTGTGGAAAACATGGAAACGGAAAGGTGGCGCACAGTGGGACAAAGTGACGAAGTTTGTGTGAAAATCAAAGAACTTTTGATAGAAATGAGATACCGTTAAGGAACTAGTTTCTGATCAGTTTAGAGGGTTTCCCGCTTTAATATTTATTTTTAACCTAATAAAACATTAAACCATAGACTTTTTTTTATACTAAAAGTTGAATTAATGTTTAAACTTCAAGGAAAAATTTTAAAAAGTTGAAAATAAGTATATAATTTAATTATTTATAAGGTATGAAATAATAAGGTGACTAGGAACTAGTTTTTGATCATCTAAAATTAACAATACTAACTGCTTTCACAGATAACACCTATATTTTTGAATTATCAGTTTTTATGTTAGTAATTATTTCAAGCAATTATTTATTGACATAAACTCAAAAGAACGATTTATTTCATGAACTGATCAAAAATTAGTGCCTGATCAAGAACTAGTTTCTTAACGGTAGAGCTATGATTTTTTTTTAAATTAAAGCTGAAAGATTGCAGAATAAGGGAAAATTAAAGAAATTATGGTACGAATGTTTTTTAACTTTGAAAATCTGTATTAAACTTGAAATCGATTTTTTCCAAAATCCTGAGGTAGTAGCCAAATTTTGCGAACGGATTTGAAATCAGCGTGACAAAATCTACAGGAAATGATGTACAACATGTGAAGAAAAAAATCTAACCGTACATGGTATTGGATAAATCACAATGTTGTTGTAATATTTCAAGTTTATCACAGATTTTCAAAGTTAACAAAACCTGTATTAAACTTGAAATCGATTTTTGAACGTTCGTACCACAATTTCTTTAATTTTCCCTTATTCCGCAATCTTTCAGCTTTAATTTAAAAAAAAATCATCGCTCTATCTCATTTCTATAAAGAGTTCTTTGATTTCCACACAAACTTCGTCACTTTGCCCCACTGTGTGGCGGGGAGGAGGAAATCCGTGGAAAACGTGGCGAGGAAGTGGGCCGTAGGAGGAAGCGTATATCTACGCTGGAGGTCGCCATGCTCCGTGGCCGTGAGCCACGTGCAAGCACGATGCACTCGAGCGCACTTTCACCAGGCTACTTTCAAATTTCTATCGCCTCTCCTCCCCCGCCCCGTCGCATTTTCCAGGCGCGCTCGACGCGGCTCGTCCGCCCGACCATGGCTCGCACCTTAGACCATATATACTCATAGACACGGCCCGCCCTATATGCATCCACGAGTCGAAGTGAAGCAAAGATAACGCGGAAAAGTTGCCCACAAGTGACCTCACTTATGGGCAAAAGATAATTCAAAATGGTTAGACCATATGTACAAGTGAGGTTATATCTTTTTCTGTGAATAATTTTTGAATAATTATTAATAGTGAAGCAAGCATGTTGTATAAAGAATTGCAAAGACAATGATTAAATTGCATTTTCGTAAATATTTATACATTCCTATAGGACTTCCAGCATTGCTTTGCCCACATGTGACGTCACGTAGATGATTTTATCTTTGCTTCAAGGCAGTTATCTGGGGCCGCGTCTATGAGTAGATATATATGGTCTAAGGCTCGCACACACCTCCGTCGTTGCGCGAGTCTTTCACGGCTAGGAGAATTTGGTAGGCGAGGTGTCGTCGACCTCGCCGGTCCCCGGATCGAACTCCCACCGACCAGACATCGGCCGCACGCTTCCTTCTACTCTGTGTGACAACAATGCTCGCGTGGTTCGCGAGCACGCTTGCGTAACCGCGGTTAGATAACGAGGCACGAAACTCGCGTCTAGTGACGTCACCGGGCTACTCCGCGGCGAGATTTAATTGACGGGCGCGGGGCGTCCTCGAGGAGCTTTCAGGCTCGGTGTGCCGTGGAACGCGGCGCTGCTGAGTGCTGACTGGTCGGAAAAGTGCGGGGGAAAATCCGAAGCCGGCGAATTCTTCGTAATGCCGCGCGATTGCTTACGGGGCAGCGTTACCGGCACGAAAATTCTGAGGTCGATGAAACTTGGTGGTGTGGAGTAAGGCTGCTCGAGTGCCCGTAAAAATCGAGTAGCTCGAATTTTTTCCAGTAGCTCGAAATTTTTCGAGTAGCTCGATAAATCCGAGTAGCTCGAATTTTTTCGAGCGGCCATTATTTACATTCCAGTAGATAAACGTAACGTAAAATATTCGAAACATTCGCATTGCCCGAAACATTCAAGCATCAAGATTGAAGTTGCTCGAAGTACATTCGAGACGCTCGAAAAAATTCGAGCTCCTCGAAAAAATTCGAGCTACTCGGATTTATCGAGCTACTCGGTTTTTACGGGTACTCGGCTCGGCTCGGAAACCGAGTCTCGGCTCGCAGGAGTGCACGTTTGATCCGAATTCGATAACGAATTAGCGATTTCTTGCGAATAAATAAAAATAGAAATATTAATAATGTCATTGTAGATTATTATTTTTCCAAGAATAGAAATAAAAATTCATCCACTCAGTAACTACTAATTATTGTAGGAAATAATAATTAGCTTTTCAATATTAAGCCAAGGTAATAATTTTATAAACAGTTCTTTCTAATTTACTACTCCGAGTTGGTAAAGATGGAGCTGTACCTCGTTGCAAGCTCCTCGATTCCTTTTTCTGCGCAAGTTCAATCCGAATGGAGTAAAATGAACCCTCAAACTTCTCGCGTCTTTCCATTTTTTATTAAAATTTTAAGAAAACTTTAAATAGGTATCAAAACTAAATAAGAGTGCTTGTAGAAAACAATCAAATTCTATATTACAATACTGCCATTCGCACGTAGAACATTTTCCAATAATTATTTTTTTTTTTTCAATTTTGCCACTTACAGTGTTTTCTACAAGAACTCTTCAATTATTCTATTTCTGAAAGCTAAATTTATACTAAAATGTTGACACAAAATTTAGAATCTTCCCACCAATCTATCCTCTGGATTTCAAATAGACTCCCCTCCTAATCTTTCCCTAAATCCGCAGGAATCTAACGAATAGCGCACAAAGGGCTCCAAAGCAGAGTGGCTTAAGCTCGATAAATTCGTGCGGTCCTCGTCACCACGGAGCTTCATTAATCGTGGCAGCTCCAACGACCGAGGCGATTGACAGAGTGAAATCGCCGGTTTTTGTCGAGCAACGAAATGGTTCGCGCGGCTAGGACACTCCTCCGTCTAGATTTCGATCTTCTCTTTGCTGCTTGATAGAAGCTGGCGCGCTGCATGCCGGGCGGAACGATGGAAACGTGACGTTCTAGGCTCCGGAGGGGACGTCACCACTTTCGTCCGACGGCGGTGGAAGGTTGCGAAACGCAATATCGGGTGAAAGTGCATTTGCTTCATTTCACAAGGCACGCTCGGAGCGCGGGGCGCCGCCGAATCGCTGGGCTGAAGAGTTTCGCCGCTCCGAGGGTGTTGCAACGACAACACCGTTTCGCGTTAAGCAACGGAAATCTACTTGTGCAACTGCACTCCAATTCGATGGATTCGAACGGGCCTCGAAGGCAGAAGAGAGTTACTCCTGAAAGATTAATAAAATTCTACGGGCCACTTATGTACAAAAAGTGAAGCGAGCGTGGAAAATTAAAAATGGAATAAAGGTGACGCAGTAATTGCTTACTACGTCGAGGATCTATGGTTTACAGTAGAGACACTGTAATAAGAGTCTGGACACGAGTGACAGTCCGCCATGTTTGATCGAAATCCCACGAGAGAGAAAGAGAAATATTCGCCATTTCACTCTTAACAACTCTTACGTTTATGGCAATGCATTGCGCACTTAAATAAATATAATAAAAAAATATATATCAAATAGAACACAAGATTTGGTTTTCTATTTTATATCTTCATTATCTTGGTATAATTGACAGATTTAAAAATCAGCGGGAATAGATGAAAAATGGCGGGCCAATGAAAAACCCAAATGCACATTTTCAGATTAATAGATAGTAAAATATCGTCATAAACGTAAGAGTTGTTAAGAGTGGTTAAGAGTGAAATGGTGAATATCTCTTTCTCTCTCGTGGGATTTCGATCAAACACGGCGGACCAATCAAAAAGTAGCCTCCTCGTGTCCAGACTCTTATTATAGTGTCTCTAGCTTACAGTATCTCTGATATTATTCAAGCTGCTATTACGTTAATAAACGCTGCGATTTTGCGCCAACGTAACGCGACTAGTTACATCACGGAACAGATATTACATCAACTTCTGTGAAACAAGCCACCAATACTCATTTACATAAGTACACCGCAGCCAACAATTCCACAAAGAAACGAGTCTACCTGGATAATAGCAAATTTTATCATTCCACAAGTGGGAGCGCAGCTTAACCTTTAGAGGGCCGGGATTTTTTCATTGAAATTGTAAATTTTATTTCCTTAAAATTTATGCATGTATCTCTTCAAAATGGCGGGGAAAGTATCCAAATTCTTAGGTGGCCACTATAGTCGCCAGCCCGACCCTCTCAAGGTTAAGGAACCGCAGTTGAACAATTAACTGTGTAGTTACTTTTCCACCCAATCTTTTAACCTCCAAATCACCAATTCAAAGACCACCGTCCACAAAATAAAATAAGTTTTATTCAACCCTCAATAATATTCCAAGCCCCACTTCGCGCAAGTGGGACCGCGCCTTAAGGCTGCAACTCGCGGCAGACCCCCTAAACTGTCGCAATCGACAAGGTTGCGCGCGATCGCCGCATACCAGGGCGCGTTATCGTGCAACGGAATTCGCGACGGGCACTGCTTGCCCCATCGACGGTCCCTGAAACACCTGCGATCGTCGATGAGATCCTTTTTTTTCCCCTCTTTGCCTATCGGCCCGTTTGAAAGCACTCGGCGTTAAGGTTGACCAGGACGGAATGCGACAGGCTTACAACGAGACCAGCCGCGAAATCGTTATGCCCGAAGCGGTCCAAGGCTTTTCCTGCTCTGGCCATATTGCCGTGGGACTGCGACGCGGACGGCTGGCCTCGTCACGAAGCAGGAAAGGAAGGCCGCATTCCATCAAACAATGATAACTGTAAACCCAACGCCGACGAATAAAGCGCGATACAACTCTAGCGGACCATTCGGCCGTTCATGGGAGACCCTAGCGGGCGAGAGCCACGCGATCGCTCCCTCGCGCGTGGTGGACATGACGATTTCATGAATCAGAACCTTCGCGCGGAGTCGAGAGTGGTTCGATCGAGGACTCGTGGAGTGAAGGCTTCCGAGGAGCGAGAGGGAAGTGGGTTTAACGAGACGCAACAGCTCGAGTGTGATCGTTGGCGATGGGCCTTTGAGGGCCTGGCATGAAAGTTTGTTTTCAAGCTTCCGATCTCTGGAGAGGTTTGAATGGGTAAATAGTTTCTTATGGCCTTTGTTTTTGGGGTATTGGTGATGATGGAGTACTTAGCTCCTGTCTTTGAAAGTTGCAAGAACGGAAATCGTTGGATACATTAAACTGGAGGAACTTTGACATGTTTTTGTAACAGTAGTTGAATCGTTACCTGGGAATTATTTATGTTTGAAAAATAAAAAAGCCTAAAGCAAAAAAATAAAAAGACTATAATCTAATCTGGGACTTGTGTAATAAATATTCAAAATTTCAATGAAATCCGTTCTGCCGTTTAGGCGTGAAAGAAGGACAAACAAACAGACAAAGTTTCACTTTTATATATTAGTAAAGATTTTGATTTTTGTTATGTAATATAATAATTCAGATTTTTACATTTGCTTCAAATATTCTATTATAACAATTTTCGTCCTTTTCCTTCTTTAATACATGTAAATTGACTGCCAATGTTTACGGAATTTACGTATTTGAACTTGCTTCTAAGTTTTAGGAGTAATGGCCTTTCCCTAATTTTCAAAATTTTGGAAAAATTTGAATTCTCGCGACTGGTATAGTTATTTATTCCACCCACGGTTGATTAAAGATCCCACGCGCCTCGCGTTATCATCGATGTAGACATGTACCGCGCGTAGGCGATCACCTACGTGTTTTCTTTCGAGCCTCGGAAGTAATTATCGATTCCCCCGAAGCACTGACGTCGGCAAAAGTGACTGCGGTGAAATTTGTAGGAGCGAGCGGCAGCTCGTGTCACCATTGTCCCGTTTCATAGCTATGGCTGTTATTCATAATCGCGCATAGTTTGAACACCTGCACGGGCACCCGTGTGCAATCATGAAAGGTCAACGTGGAATTGGTGTACACCTGTTCTCGATGAAACAACCCGCGAACGCGTGCTTCTTCCCCAGCCTTCATTCCTAGCCGAATCTTACACGGAATGTAAATGAACGGGAAACGTTTAATAAATTCCGATGGCATTGTTCGAAATCGAAAATTATATTTTCCTCAGCTAAAATGCTTTTTAATTCTTTCGAGTGCAATAATCTATATATTTAACAAAAGCGATTTCTGGGTGACTAATTTTCAAAGCACCTACTGACAGTCAATTTCTAAATTGGACACCTGATAATCTCAAACTTAATATTTTCTGCAACTCCCACTTTTCTGCATCGCTTTCCAAAATTCTGCTTACTACCAGCCCCTTTAATTACGAAATGCGACTTCCAAGAATCGAAGAATTCGGCATGTCAAGTCAGCCCACTGAATTAACCCCGCCGCGGCCTTCATTCCACCGTTTAACATATTTTTTTTTAAGTTATTTTTTTATCTATGTAATATTTCTTTTTCCTTCATTTTCATAATTTTTTTATTTCTAATTTTCTCTATTAATCCTGTACGGGTTTTTTCTATTCTCTACGTACCAAAAGAGTTTCCGTATATATATAAATAAAAATAAATAATGGCAGAAAATTGGAAATATAGCGTTCTTAAGTTTCCCTGAAAATTAAAAGAGCCCTTAATGGAATGAAACCTAGGTTCAGGGATGGGCAAAGAATTATTAGAAATAGAAATTTCGTACACAAATTTTTATTTCAAATAATTTTTTGCCGATCCCTGAACCTATCAGGGTTAAAAACAACTGATACACCGAGGGAGCCGAATGGTGGGACGATTGTTTAGGCAGCTGCCAGTGGCATTCACTGACTCGAGCTATCATCGCGCAGAACGCCGCGAACATCGGCGAGAAAACGGCCACGTTCGCGAGGCCATGACCTCGATCGAAGAATGCGCGGAGATTCGGTCCGCGTAACGGGACGCGTAAAATTCACTTCGGAGCCAGTTAGCGCCACATTGCTTGGCGTCTTTCTCCGGGGACAGTTGAAAAATAGCGCGGACCCCGGGAACGAGGCCATTTCTCCTGGACTCCGCGAAAATCCACGCCGGCGCGCGGTGTCCTTTAGAAACAAGAAGACCGACGGCCGTCGGGACTGGAAACCTCGAGGGACGGTAGAAAGACGGAAGCGCGACGTGGTTTTACGATAATCTCGTTAGTTATGTGTCGCTCAGTGCCGAGCTTGACCCTGAAACGGCAACCTTCGAGACTTCTCCCCTTTTTCGACGAATAGGATTTAGCATAACGATCGCGGGCACCCTTTGTAGGCTCAGCACTTTGGAACGCGGCTTTCGCTCCTTCTTCCTCTTACAAGGAGAGTATTTTAGGTGTCCGCCTCCGTTAATTTTTATTTTTGGATATGTTATAGAGGACCGAAAAATAAGAAACACGTGTTTTTTTATTTTTCCCCGATTTCATATTTGGGAGGTGAAAAGTGGGTTCAAAGTTAGGGTTGAAAAATCGTTTTTGTGGACTTTTTGAAAATCTGGTGAGTCAGTCATATTTCGCATTCGAAGACACAAAATTCGTCCATTGACATTATTCCCCTATCTCTAATAGTTCTCGAGATATTCCAGAAAAATGATTTTTCAACCCTAACTTTGAACCCACTTTTCACCCCCCAAATATGAAAACGGGGAAAAATAAAAAAACACGTATTTCTTATTTTTCGGTCCTCTATAACATATCCAAAAATCAAAATCATCGGAGGCGGACACCTAAAATATTCCACGCGAGAGATACTTTGAACCTTCAACAAAAAAATTGATAACCCTCGCGGGCGGACCTTCGCTGCATTGGAAGCTCGAGAAGCTTAGACTTAAGATCGCCGCGAATCAAAGAAAGTAGTAATAATTAATTCTTTTTAATTAAATTTGTCTCTTCTCATCGCCGCGCCGCGCTTCGCCACAACGCGCGACGGCCTTCATTCGAATAAAGGACGATGAGAATATTAGCATCGATAATGTCGGGCGGAGTAATAAAGTTGCTACTTAGTAATTCGATACTTGAAGGCATCGAGAGTTCCTTGAACAACGGGCGCTCGATAAGAGCCTTCTTATCGATGGACGCGTGACGAGTGACTAATGAGGGAAGTTGAATCGCAGTTGGGACGAGATAAACGGGGGACGAAAGAGCGAGATAAACACGTGCCCTCGAACGCTGCATTCCTTCGCGAGAACACTTATTGGGGGTTGAGCTGGCCAGCAGAAGAAATTGGAACGGCCAGTTGGTCCCCGCGAGCCTTTCGCAAGATCCGGGAACGTTGCTGGTAATTTATCCCTGACGTCATTCCGCGAAAGCGCGCCGCGGCGCGGCTCGAGGAAGTCCCGGCGAAACGTTGGGAAAGGTTCGCGCGCCCTGACGTCAGCCGTAATGGCTTTAATTTCTTGAATTCCAACTCTGAGAGCTTCGTCGCAGCAACGACCACCTTGTCCTTCGACTTTCGTCCGCAGAATTGCGGCTGAGAAGCTGCGACGCTGGGACGAGAAGACTCTCCGATGGGGCGAGTAGGTTGAAGCTTAAGCCGCGTTCCCACGATCTTGGATCGTTGATCTTCATTTTAGCGCGGCCATGCGGAGGGAAAAGTTTAAAAAAAATTCACGACCGAAGCGCAGCGAGAGTGAATTAATTATTATTAATTTCTGCGATTCGGCAGGCTTCCTTCTGAGTTTAATATCGCGCATGGAAACGAGGCGTCGGAGTGGATCCGTGGATAAGCATTTACATCAGAGGGGCGATTATTACGAGTTGTACAGCGAGGCTTCAGAAAAACAACGGTTACGTCATGCGAGGAAGGTTCTTGGTTATTTCTGCGCGTGGACGGTTTTCCTGGTGACGGTACGTCTCCGCTCGCAGTGACTGTGCTCGAGTACTGATACGAAACTGGGGCGAACGACACTCGGGACGATCATCTACGAGCACTGCTCTTGGATGTGAAGGTGTTGCGTAGATTGCAATAATCTAAGACTCGTAGGAGTGGAAGATACTACGATGTTTGGATACCTTAGACTATTTGGGGTAATCTTTGAGTGGACGACTTTCAATCCTGAACGAGAAAGATGGCTCCTTGATTTCTTCCAGACTTTATATTCCATTATTCCGATCAAGTGACCATGGAAATTAATTAGATATCTGAGTGATCACCGCTCCATTTTCAGGGATAGGTAATAATAGCGGATGAAGAAGTAATTAAATTGTCATAGAATAATTTGTCATTTGAGATCCCAAAGTAGAGTATTATTTTTTAAGTACGCGCGGTTAATTATTTGAACGTGTAACGAGGACATTGCCAAGTCTACCGAGCCTAAAGCTGGGTTTACATTAGTCCAGTCCAGTGATCCAGTAGAGCACTGGATTAGAACTGGAATAATGTAAACAGTGTGTTGATTCCAGTACAGTGCTGTCATTCCAGCAGATTTCGACTGGATCGAAAGTCTACTTTTCGATGCTACTTTTATGTTTTTTTATCCTTCTTTTGCGTGAATCTATTATTATTACACTCTAGGGTAAAGGACCTAATTATTGACACCTAACCAATTACTATCACCTTAAGCTATTTTACTTAAAATAACGAATAAATAAACTATAGTATATAATTTATAGCATAGATTATAGGTTTAACTACATAATTATTTTTGTGTATGACTTTATAACGTTTATTTATTTGTTATTTTAAGTAAAATAGCTTAAGGTGACAGTAATTGGTCAGATGTCAGTAATTGGGTCCTTTACCCTACCACTTTCAACGGTTCAGAAACGACTGGAATAATCAAGACATCGACTGGTTTCCAGTCGAACCGCTCGCCGGATCCAGCGACTGGACTAATGTAAACCCAGCTTAAGGCTAACGAAAATCACTGCCTAGGTACTTCGTCCGCCGGTGGGAGGCGCGCAGTTCGATTAGAGGAAACAGTTCGCCTCGTGTGCAATTAATCGCGCAGCTTTAATCGCACCTATCAAAGTGCAATTGGAGAATGACCTTTGTCATTGCCGCCGCGAAATAATACGAGCTGGTGATTCAGCCCATCCTTCGACACGCGCGTACCTTGTGTCCAATGACAGCTCCTTTTCCGCGAGATAACGCACGCCCCGTTTTGGTACTGCATATCCGCTTTGCATTGCATTCCGTTTACCCTTTTCCATACCACAATGCCGCGCGAGCCGCGGAGATACACTTCCTCGGAGACAAAGGATATTCTTAAACCGTCGAATTCCGCTCGACGCAAATAAATTCCCATAATTAATCCCCGAAGAATTTAATCTCGCGCGAGATTTGATTCCACAGATCGGTGCGTGATCTAGTAATGTGGAAATCCGCGCAGCGAGGGGCATTTAAAAAAAAAAGGAATGAATAAAACGCAAGGTTCAGCGCTGCGGGAAATTCGAACTGCCGCTAGGAGGATCTTAATAAACGAGACACGCGGGGAGGTATAACCGTGACGTTTAATTGCACGGAAGTAACAACTGCAATGAATTCTCTGTTGATAGTCGATTATACAAGACCGACGCGAGCTCCTCTTGCCGCTTTGTTGACCGTATAACATAGGAGAACGATAAACGCTAGTGGACGCTCGGTACTTATCAGTGCGTATCACCGGCGAGCAAGATATTAAAAGAGAATCAACCGTTGCGTAACCGAGGACATTCACACGTTCGCCGTCCCTCGTCTTGGGCTCCGTTTATTCAGATAAGTCGTACAACAGAAAACGTAAGCTTCGGCTTGCTGAAACACGGCATCCTTGATCCATTGCCAACCGAAGGACGCGGCAGCGCGAAAGTACGAAGCTTCTTGGAGATAAAACGCAATCGGCTGCAGTGAAATGAAGTGCACTTTCGATTATACCGCGCGGTGGTAAAGGAACAATAGACAATTAAGTAGTATAGCACTGCAGAATAATTAACTGCGGACAGGGTTATATTACTTTGGGATTAAAATTGGTGTGGACAGGAAGAATAAAATATTAATATTCCCGGATTACGGAGGCTTTCCACGAGACCGTGGAAAATTTCACCTGCAATTCAATTATAAAATACTGAATTCTAAAATTTAGAACAGAATTTTCCCCTTTTCTATGGCATACTTCTTCGGGCTCCTCGGAATAATGTCTCAGTTTTCAAAAAGCTTCGAAAAGGCCCGACGCCTAAAGCTCCATTCCCCAGGCGTCGAGACGCCGATTAGTGGTGGAGAACTATCGATGGTAGTTATGATAGTTATCGATGGTTCTCACTATCGGAATTTCTAATAATATTAGAAATTAAATTGGGGATTCTGAATTTCGGCTGTTAGTATTTTTCAATTGACTAACCTACGATTAATAATATTACAAATTAAATTTGGGATTCGGAATTTCAGCTGTTATTATTTTTCAATTGACTAACCTACGATTAATAATATTACAAATTAAATTTGGGATTCTGAATTTCAGCTGTTATTATTTTTCAATTGCCTAACCTACGATTAATAATATTACAAATTAAATTTGGGATTCTGAATTTCAGCTGTTATTATTTTTCAATTGACTAACCTACGATTAATAATATTACAAATTAAATTGGGGATTCTGAATTTCAGCTATTATTATTTTTCAATTGACTAACCTACGATTAATAATATTACAAAATAAATTTGGGATTCTGAGTTTCAGCTATTATTATTTTTCAATTGACTAACCTACGATTAATAATATTACAAAATAAATTTGGGATTCTGAATTTCAGCTATTATTATTTTTCAATTGACTAACCTACGATTAATAATATTACAAATTAAATTTGGGATTCTGAATTTCAGCTGTTATTATTTTTCAATTGACTAACCTACGATTTTCAATACCGATAATTATCGATAGTGAAAATAAGCAATCTATAGTTTTCGATGGTTTTCACTATCGAAATTTGTAATAATATTCCAAATAAAATTTGGGATTCTGAATTTCAGCTGTTATTATTTTTCAATTGACTAACCTACGATTAATAATATTACAAAATAAATTTGGGATTCTGAATTTCAGCTGTTATTATTTTTTAATTGACTAACCTACGATTTTCAATACCGATAATTATCGATAGTGAAAATAAGCAATCTATAGTTTTCGATGGTTTTCACTATCGAAATTTGTAATAATATTCCAAATTAAATTTGGGATTCTGAATTTCAGCTATTATTATTTTTCAATTGACTAACCTACGATTAATAATATTACAAAATAAATTTGGGATTCTGAATTTCAGCTGTTATTATTTTTCAATTGACTAACCTACGATTAATAATATTAGAAATTAAATTTGGGATTCTGAATTTCAGCTATTATTATTTTTCAATTGACTAACCTACGATTAATAATATTACAAATTAAATTTGGGATTCTAAATTTCAGTTGTTATTATTTTTCAATTGACTAACCTACGATTTTCAATACCGATAATTATCGATAGTGAAAATAAGCTATCTATAATTTTCATCGATAACTATCGTAAGTACCATCGATAGTTCTCCACCACTAACGCCGATTTCCACGGACCGACAGATTGCTCAGCATCGACAGTGCCTAGTTTCGAGCAGAATCGGTTGCAGCGGAGACGATGTGCACCTTGGATCGCAGCACTCATCGCCGCCTTATCTAAAGAGGGCACGTGAATCGTGCTCATCTGGCCTCCTATCTATCCATCCGCCTCTCCCCCCTTCTCTATCTCTGTACCACTGGACTGGCACACGCGCTCGAGGTCCGTGGATTTCTTTGTTCCCCGCGGATCTATTCCCGTTCCCCCGTGATCGGCGAGGCCGTTATTGGCCGGGTGCCGATGCTAATGGCGCAACCTCGTAATCGCGTTTCCACGTGCAGACTGCACCTGAACGTGAGTAACGAGCGTCTGCTAGGAAACCGGGCATGAAGGAATCTAGGAACGGTGGGGGGCCTCCAATCGCGGGAAAGGACAAAGCTTGGCGAAGACAGCCGCTTGCCGATCGCGACGGTGCTGTTGCGTCAGGGAATCCATCGCCGTGATCTTTCGCGACGGATGCTGGATCGTGGCGCTGCTCGCTGCGGTTGGACGGGGGAGCGAGGGAGAGATAGGGGTGGTTGTGTTTTTGAGGGGAGTGAGGGTTGATGTTTCGAAAGGGAAATGAGAATTTTAGAAGATATGAGCTTGTGGTGATGCTGTGGGTCAAGATGGACCCAGCGTCCACTATTTTAGGGTAATTGACACGGATTAGGGAAATACGGTCACTGATACGCTGGGAAACTGTGGAGGGTTCTCTCTCTGGTGAACAATAGTCATTTTCGTTAGCCTCCGAAGGATACTTAAGGTGCGAATCCGCGGTGAGATTTTACATGAGACTTTTCTATCGTGAGACGAAACTCTCTGGAGCAACTGAATGTAAATAATGGAGACAGTCGTGAGAGGTGAGATTTTTTAAAATATATCATGAAACTAATGGCGAAATAATTAAGGAATATTGGAATCCTTACTAATATATAAAAGTGAAACGTTGTGTCTTTGTTTGTCCTTCTTTCACGCCTAAACGGATTAAGGGATTTCAATGAAATTTGGAATATATATTACGTGCGTTCTAGATTAGATTATAGGCTACTTATTTAATTTTTATTCAGGCTTTTTTATTTCCCAAACATAGTAAATAATTCCCGCGTGAGACCAGGTAACGGTTCAGCTAGTAATGAAATAATTGTCGCGTGAGATTAAAGTCTCGTGTGAGACACGATATTTTTGTCGAATGGAGGATTCATTTTGCATGTATTTTCTCAAGCTTCCGCTTACTATCTATATAATAAAGAGGAAGGACCAAAGTATACTTTGGCATATTTGTTATTAAGTAATTAATTCAAATAAAAATGAAAAATTGAAAACAGAATAACATATCAACTAGCCCCGGTCTTCCCTACCTATAGAGATAAAGTTTAAAAAACTATTACCTCATCAGAGGTGCTTAAATGAAGACCCAATTCTTAAGACTCTTCCAGTAATTACCTATCCTCCCCTATTTTCCTACGACCTGTCTTCAATTTGTACGAATTTCTTAGCCGATAATTACTGCCCTCTTTCCTCGAGAACTACCAGTTCCTGAATTCATTAATTCCGGCCCAGAAGAATCTTCCATCGAACACAATCCCGCCAGAATATTCCGAAGGTTACATACCGAATTAATTCAGGCCGCCTGGCAGGAAATAAGGAAAATATTTTCGCCCGTTAAACCAGAGACCGCATTGTCTGACAAGCTCGCTTCCAAATTCGGAATACTTTCCACCCCCCTCTCCACTCTCCGTGCTCTTCAAAGTCTATCTTTAAACATTTTCGTCGAGAAGTCGAGTCCTTAGTCAAAGTTCGCTGCGCTCCAGCCGTCCGATCTTATCCGTATCTTCGGGACACGGTACAAAGTCGGTATGTACCTCGAAACTCCGCGCGATACAATATTCAACAAGGACGTTCGGTCGGAATCGCGGTACTTGGGAGCTAGAAAGTCCAAACACTATCGAAATCCACCGCGAATCTGTACATATGCGCCTCCAACCGAGGAAAATTAATGTGGAGCGGTGTTTAAAAAAATTCCAAGCGAATCTTAAGAAATAAGTATTTCTTCAGGTTTCCAAACAGAAGGAGTTATTCTAACAATTGTATTTCAACGATTAACTCTCGCCTGCGGACGCGGGATCCATTTTGACCCAACTAAATATTAAACTTCACGTGTTACAATTAGTAGCTACTAGCTCTGGGTCCTCTAAGAGTTTTCTATGAGTATTTTCTAAGAGTTTTCCTGTACGTAACTCGACGCAACGTGAAGAACTTCAAACTCGATTTTCTCGAAAACGAAGGGCAATATCAAAAAATTTTATTCCTTTTTCTCGACTTATTTACTCGTTATAAGTAAAAAAGAAACAGTAACTTTTTTCGATATCGTGCTTCATTTTCGAGAAAATCGACTTTGAAAGTCTCCACGTTGCGTCCGCAGGAAAACCTACCTTTAAATGGAAACTACTTATAGTGACGATATCATTCTTTCATACTTCCTCGATTGCTCCGCATCAATTACCGCCGCGTAGGGAACAGTAACAGTACCTACTTCAGTGCAAAGAAACAGTGGCGATGCAAAGTTCACGCAGATAATTGCCGTTTGCTGACAGATCAAGGAGACAGGCTAGATAATTGTATCTCTAGAAACGGTCCGACGGTGCGTGCGCCGCGCACACCGGCCATCCCGGGCAGACTTTACCTTTCGGATTAGCCAAACATCGGCCGGCCAGCCCTCCGCTCATTGACAACTAGCTACGTAAGCGTTCTGACGCCGCGGAAAGTTCAGTCCTGTCGAAATCTTAGTCAGCGCACCGGCGATACCACGCGCGGTGACCAGTTCGAGTTATTTTACGACAGAGTCCCGCTCCCCTCTCTCTCCTTTCTCCGTAGGAGCTCCGGAAGGTTTCGTCGAGCAAGCATAAACGTTGCACAGCCGAACGATTTACCATTCCGATGGAGGAGCCGCTCGTTAGGCTCGATTATCAGATCGGTAATCTTAATTAACGATGGTTGAACTCGAAACTCGACGGCCAACTTCTCTCCGAATGAAAAATTTAGAGCGCTTCTTATCTAAAATAAAGGACCTCGGAACTAATTGAAAATATAGTGGGCATTTCTCGGGGTGCCATCGCGATTACTTCGGTGGTCTCGTGAATAACGAGATTACGTTTTATCTGACAGAAATTATCGCTTCATGTATTGCAGAAATTAGTAAACTCTCCTTATCGCGTGTCGTTTGTATATGAAAATGTAGCTTGATTACGACAGCCGAGATCTTAATTAATTTAACGATTAATTCGACGCTGGGAGTGTATATTTTTGGAAGTGCCGAGAAATGGGATTTCGGGGATTGAAATCTGAAGGATGGGTCTCGACGATGGCACTTCGAAGCCGCTTGGAAAATTAAGACACTTCGTTCGACCTGAGGTTGTCTCTACGCGCCACGCTAAATACATACGACTACTTATCTAGAAGGTTCATTGCTAATGCGTTTCCTTGACTATGCCAACGGTGCCAGGGCTTAAGAGCACACGGAAGATAACGGAAGCGTCCGACAAGTCCATTGGAAAATTTCGAGAACGTTAGTCACGACGATCCAATTTGATCTGTGGAAAATTATTCCGCTGTGCATAATTTAATCCGCCGTGGACAGAAGAAGAATTTCCGAAAGCAACACTCCAGTCCCGGAAATATGAACGAGGTTGCAGATTTCCGGTCTAAAACAATTCAGATAAATATCCAAACTCGTTTTGCAACGGAGAAATGCACCGAAAGGTGAATCCTTATTTGGGGATATAGTCATTAGATTAATTCTCGTTATATCCACAACGATAGAATCGCTCGTGGACAGAGAAAATACGGTCCGAGGGGAATTAATCAATCGAGATGTGGTCAACAAATGTCGAAACTGCCCTACGTCATTTTCATTTCCATAGGTAAACACTCGTCCGCCGATAACCTCCTTATCAATGCGAATCGCCGATCGATGGAAACAGCTTGTTAATGCCATTCCTGTTTACGACACCCGGCGTACGATTCCTACATCGAGATTCGTATCGAACTAATTGATAACGCGGAGGACGGAGGCTTGTCTTGGCCCTTCTACGATGGGGTTTAAGCCGGGATCACACGTGAGACAGGAGCAGAATTTTTGGAAACTTCGGGGGGAACGCAGTTAACGTTGGATTTACACAAGTAACAAAATAGCAAGTCAAAGTTCAACTAAAGCGGGGTTCCCACTTGTGTAAAATAAAAATAATATTTCGCTTGGGGAATTCTTGAAACTGATTTGGAATGTCTAAGCAGTGCTAGATTGTACCCCTTAACTTTTTTTCGAAAAATTTATCAAAAAATTTTGCCGAGGGTTAATGTTATATTTAGTTTTGATATTCAATGTTAATTTTGAAATTAAATTCTTATTTAGATTATACGAGTATTATGATGAAAAAAATCAAATCAGCGTTATTTTATTTTTTATATTTAACCGGGGGCCCCCCGAATATTCAGCCTAGGGCCCCTGAAAAGGTAAATCCGGCTCTGTGTCTAACATCAAATGTACTCATAATTAACAATAAGTTTCGCATGGCCACGATTTGCGCCACGCATCGACAAGTGGGATCGTGGCTTAAGGAATTCCAAATTGAATATTCAAGCTACTGTTTCGTTAGAAAGTGTAGATCCATCTTAAGACAAAGTTACCATTGGAAAACGGGCCCTATTTAAATCCCTCGAATTAATTCCGCGCGACTAGTCGCGCACGTGGGAGCGCGGCTTAAGGCAGAGCCAGGCAACCCTCAGCCGCAGTTCCATTCGAAGCGAGAGAACGGCGGAGGAGCGAGATGAAATTGCAAATGTTATTGCGGTACGGTAGCTCTCTCCTGCGATACATTTTTCCCGATTACCGCGACGGAGGGAAAAGAAGGCTAGCGGCTGTTTGGGTGCGGTGAAAGGCGGAGAATGAAATGTCGCGTTACGAGCAAAAAATTCACAAACATCGGTTGACCAACTGATAAGGAGGGGACGCGTAGACAGAGAGGGAGGGGAGGAACAATACCCGCGACGCATTCGAGCTGATTGCTCGATAAGATCGGTACAAAAGACGGCCTTGGTGGGCGGATTTAATCAAGAGGAACGAAAACAATGATCTACGAGACCGGTGTCGGGATTATCGAGCGATCATAGACGATTTTCCGCGTGGAACGTCAGCTCCGAATAGCAGCGCTCGCCAGCTGATAAGAGTGACAGTGAAACTGCGCAGAACCGAGGAAAAAATACTCGCCGAGAGTATCGAAGATAATGGGACTACCCTGTGCCGGTTGGGATCAGAAATTTTCTGTACGTTTCTCTGTCGTCACGACAAGCGGGAACTGCGTGCGGCAATTATCTCGCGGAGATAAAGCATACATCGACGTTTCCCGAAACGTAAGCAACGATCCGCGAAACGATGAATCTTATCAGCAGAATGTGGGGATTCAATTTTGTGTGCAACGCGAGGTGCCAGTCGTTCAAGGCAATCTCGAATTTTTGCAACTCTTTTCTGGGAACCGCGGATTCCGTGCTACGTTTCGAACGAATCAATAAAGAAACATTTATCATCCGAGTTGTTTATTCGATATTAAAAAACTGAAGGATTGTAAATGATGAAACATGAAACATATTAAGTACTTCCTCCTTTTGAAACTCTTTAACGATTACTCGAAACATCTTAGATCATGGAAGCTACTAATAAAATAATAAGTTTATCACGATACAAATGATTCCAAAAAATCATTAAATAATTATGAAGTGTTTTTAAATTTATACGCAAACAATTGATAGCTCATAGTAAAATGTTTTAGGTTGGTCAGAAACTGCTCCCTTTGCATCTTAAGCGATCAGGAAGTGGGTCCTCGACGGTACTTCTGCCCCCGCGATCGGCGACGTGTGGACGTCGCGTGGCTCGTCGGGCACGAGTGACGGCAATCGCGACGGCAGAAGCGGCAGGAATCGTGGAGCAGCTGGACGGCCTGATTGTTCCTCCCGGTAGAAACCGGCAATCGGTGTCACTGTGTCGAGCTGCTGCCGGTGACGTCACTGTTAAACACCGTCGACAGGCCCCCCTACTCCGTGTCGCCGCCGTTATCCCCCGACACTTACGACACTGAATAAGGAACGAACGAGCGCGCGGCCGATTAGCAGCTGGCAGATAATGTTGCCGCGTGCGCGCAAAAACCGGCGAACAACGAAGCGCGCGCGCGATCCATTGTCCCTGGCGGTGTTCAGATGGGAAATGGCAGCCGGGGCGGCCGTAAATGGGACGCGAAATGAATCACTCCGCGATGGAGAAGTTGGCCAAGCGTCCGCGGCCGAGCAAAGTTCGCTTGGGGATTATTTACGGCAGAGTAAAGGGCCTTTTTAAGGAAAGCTGGCGCGGTGGGACTTCTTTTCGGGGGTGGACGGTGCGTTTGGGATAGTGGTGGAGAACTATCGATGGTGCTTACGATAGTTATCGATGGTTCTTATTATCGAAAACTATAGATGGCTTATTTTCACTATCGATAATTATCGGTATTGAAAATCGTAGGTTAGTCAATTCAAAAATAGAATCCCAAATTTAATTTGTAATATTATTACAAATTTCGATAGTGAGAACTATCGATAACTATCGCAAGTACTATCGATAACTATCGTAACCACTATCGATAACTATCGCAAGTACTATCGATAACTATCGCAAGTACTATCGATAACTATCGTAAGAACTATCGGAAGTACTATCGATAACTATCGCAAGTACTATCGATAACTATTGTAAGAACTATCGGAAGTACTATCGATAACTATCGCAAGTACTATCGATAACTATCGCAAGTACTATCGATAACTATCGCAAGTACTATCGATAACTATCGCAAGTACTATCGATAACTATCGCAAGTACTATCGATAACTATCGCAAGTACTATCGATAGTTCTCCACCACTAGTTTGGGACATCTCTCGGGGTGGAATGCTGTACTGAGACCTTCCCGGCGGTGCAATATGACTTCTTTAAACGGAACATTTGTATGGGAACCTCTTTGGACGCGGCGGTATTGGTTTCCAGTACTCGAAATCCGGAAGAGTTATGATGTCAGGGAACGTGGCAGATCGATCGCACAGCGCTCCGTTCGACGGCGGTCTATTTCAAACGAATGGTGACGTGGAAACGGCTGGCAGCCGCGAGTGACGCTCGCTGAGTAATTCCTCAGTTCTGATGGCACCGACACTCTTGTCATCGGCTCTCTTCCTACTATCTGCGCGTCACCGCGCGGGCACGCGTCACGAGCGGCCGCCGTGGAACGTCGACGCGGCTATTGTTCAAATTTGCACGAGGCTGGGAAACGAAGCGGGCGGCCTTAAATCTGCCAAGTGTGTCACAACCGGCGCGTTAATTCGAGGAACCTCGCTGCGAGAGAGAATCCCGTGAATGGGATTGATACGAGCTCAACCGGGAACTTATGATTGCCTGTTCTACTCGTGAAAGTTCGAGGGAAATATTTGGAGAAGAAATGTAGAGTCTAAACTCTAAATTGGCGCAGGTCAAAATTAAATTTAGAAATCTACGCTCCCTCACGGAGGAAAAATTCTGCGCAAGATACTTTAACAAATTCGTAACACCTTTAATGATATTCCTGAGGAATCTCAATTGATCGTGGAATTCTGGGAACACCTGTTCAAGCAGAGTTATATGCAAATGTGATTTCAATTCTCAAAGCTACTGGAGACTCGTACTCCAACGATTTGAAAGCCTTCTGTTGAAGATCGTATGGGAGCAGGAAAGTACTTACAGAGAACCTGCCCCCATTCCTAATATTTGATTTCTACCGGAGATCATGAAAAATTTCTCTGAGAATCAAACGGATGCGAGGCGCGATTGCTCTGGTATTTCCGTCTGCCTTGTCTCTTAGGTGTTTCTCCCCGTTAAGAGAAGGTACGTACCAAAAAGCAGGTCACGCAACGGTGATAACGGTAATCCGTAGAAGCCGTGGTGCAACGTCGTCCACGTGGAAAAGCAAACGAAGAAAAGCGTGCCTTACCCACGTATCTCATAAATTGCAATACCACCGCTTGGTTAGCTTTGTACTGGCTCCGGGCAGTAATGACAGCCTGGGTTTTCCCCCCCGGATCACTCTGGCCATTACCGAGGTAGTAATTTGGAAAGTCCAAGCTGAATATTGTAGCTTTCGGACAACTCACGGTACCTTATGACGAATCGTAAATCCGAGATAATTTTAACGAAGCTGGGGACGAAAATTCTATACGTTAAGTAAATAATTTTAAGTAATTTGAAATTTTCGAAAGTGATGTCGAGCCAACTCGATAAATGGAGTGCTATATACTCCGCGCGAGGTTCGTCGGGAGACATTAAACAAAGGAAGTTTATCGTCCAAGTGAGGCTTACTCATTCGTCGAGTATGCTTATATGCCATTTGCTCGTGCAAGCACGCGTATACGCACATGCGGTACCGTTCGCAATTATCCGACGTAGTCTAATATCAAATGGGTACATATTCCGCTTTCGTTACGCCTGCCGAGTTCCTTTCGATACGTATTATACTCTTTCTTATCAGAAGCAGAGAGATATCGATGTTTCATGTGCAACGGGGGCCTCCAATGACCCCGGAAATCAAACGTAACAGAGTTGAAGTTAAGCCAGTGGTTCCAAACTACGACTTACACTGTCATCCATTCCCCAATCAATATTTCACTTTCAATTTATGCGAGGCACAATTAAGTACATCCAAGTCCAGTAAAGTAACTTTTCTTTTGTAACAGAAAAGTATAGTGGTGGTCAAAAGAGAAGTCTGTTAGGGTAGGTACACATACAAGGGCGTCCGGAGACTTCTTTTCAGGGGACAACTTTGGGATGATTGTAAAGAAAAATATATCCAGCTTGCTATTTTTAGCGCCAATTTAATTAAAAATTTAAAACAGAAATGTAAAATATTCCCTTTTTTAGTATGAAGTTAATAAAGATCAGTTTTGAAAAATAAGCGATTTTTTCTCAAAAACCATGGGGCAACTGCCCCAGTGCATTACTGTGGATCGAATTATTGTCTTTCAACGAAAAGATTTTTTCGTGTACAATTATAATTATAATTGTGACCTCAATTTGTGTTTATTTCTGTTTATGTATAAGTAGAAAATTATTTTTAAGTTTCTAGAGAATATTTAGAAATTAAAAGAAAATTAAAACCGACTTCAAAATAATAACAATGCACTAAAAAGTAAAAAATAATTTTTTCCCTTATTTAATCTACGACTCTTATATTTTTTAAATTTTGAAAAATAAGCAATTATCTTTTACAAGCTAGGGGAGCAACTGCTCTTTTCGCATCCCCTTCCGAACGCCCATGTGCCCACATTATATTCATATCACCAGTCTACTCCGAGCAAATCCCTAATCCATAGCATATAAATTGAACCCACAATTCTTTCATTTCCATTACCGCCTCCCAGTACTAAACCTAAATACCTGCAGCAAGACTCCCCACGCATCGCTACCGAATTATCTCCGAAAAAAAGTTTGACAACAATCCTACGATTATCTATACTCCAGGATCCGAGCGAAGCCGATGCATCGTCGCCGAACAGTCAGCGAACGGTACCGCGTACGCGTGCGTAAGAGGAGAGTAACTCTCGATCCAGTTCGCGCGCGTTTATCGAAAGGCGAGAGTGTCAACGTTCACCCGCGCGAAAGTGAAAATCTGGGTCCGCGCGGAGCGCAGGCGAGAGATACCGCCACGCTCGCCGATTGTCGACCAGCGACGGGGAAAGAACGAAGGCGCGAGGGACGGGGGGGGGGGGGGGAAGAGGGGGGCAGGGGGGCAGGGTAAAGGCCGGCCCGCGGCGGTATCTAGGCTGCGACCTGCTTCGCGATATCATTTGGGTCATTGTGTTTCAGCCGGGTCCAGCGAAACCGGGTGAACGCGAGGCGGCCGGCCACGCGCGCGGATCCCTCTGCCCGCGAGAAGCAGGGGCGCGCGCGCCAGCGTTATGCACCTTCCCGTGTCCACGCATGTGCGTGCCCCTACGCGCCGCGAGTGCCGCGCTATTCCGCCCCGGCCGCTCTCGTTATATCACAGGCGACGTTGCGTAAAACGTACGCTGGCAACACGCTCTCCTCTCCGTTACGGAGTATCGTGGCCGCCTTTCGCCCCTCCGCTGGCCCCTTTTTAAGCCTGCTCCCCCCGCCCCCCGCAAACCCCGCCGGCCCCCGTTAACCTCCCACGACTCTCTACCTCCTCGTTCCGTCTCTTTACACGCGGCTCAACCATCGCCGCGCGAACTCTGACGCTCGCAAGCCATCTCCTTCGCACGCAGCGAAAGTTTGTTTTCATTTTTTTTTCACGAGCACGGCACCACTACAGCGCCAGTAGCGTGCCGACGAATCAACACTTTTGGAATAAGAGCGCACACGGGCGGACGAGTGGTAACCATGGTAACGGAGAAGAATTTTTCTCGTTGGCAGGGAAAAACTGCCCGAAATAGACACTTAAATGTCTTCGTCAGCTGCGACGATGCAAATAGTACTTTATGTGCAATTTGAACCCGCAGCGTATTCGCCCTTTGATACTTCTTGCATCGTCGCAAGTGTCTTGGGTAGGATACCCTGTTATCTAGCAGCACTAATGTGTGTATATTACGTATCGAGTATTTAAAGGCTTGTCAGAGGATCTAGTCATATTACAGTTACTTTTATCCTACCGTGTAACTCGCCGAGGAACGCCCGCTGTGTCTGCCTCTCGTAGGAGTAATTTATTCATCCATCTTGTTAAATCGTCAGACGCGTCGTATAGGTTAGCCCGCACCGCCACCTACTCTCGACAGCTGTTTTCTTCTCTTTTTTCGTCGGCGGACGCCGGCACAAAATCGTTTAATCGATGGCGCAGAAGGCCGTCTAGCCCGCTCCACATAGTCGCTACGTTGTTGGAAAGTCGCCGGGCGGTGAGAAATAAGAGCGGCGCGACGACGTTGGGGAGAAGGAAACCAAGAGGCTCGATGGGATAGCCGCGCGCGCGGGAGAGCCTCTCTTTCTCCTGGCACCACGGTAACGTGGCCGCGCGCGAGCCGGCATGGCGCGTTTACGCTGGCGTTCGCACGGGGACGAGCGGAACGCGACGCCTTTCCTTGTGAATCTCGCGCGTGGAACGCAACCGCTCGGCTTCCCGTGGCTGCGCGACCGGCACCTTCTCGACCCACTTTTCTGAGAAAGGCCCGACCTCGCTTTTCTCTCGGTGCAAATACGCGCCACTTTTCCTCGCGTCCTTGTGTCCTATGCAATACCACGCGCGAACTAACTTTTCGTACCGCCGATCTCGCCCGCCTACGGGGGGCAGCACCATCGACCCATGCGAGCCTACTCCTCTATGGTAGCGATAGAAACGAGCCATATTGCGTTCTGTTTACCACATGCACTCGGGTTTATATGTACCAGCGGATGCTTTCTTAAACCTCGACAGTTGAGCCTGAATATCTGTATTGTTGCGAAGAGATGCTGTTTTCGTTGAATCGTTCGAGCAAAGGGAAAGTGTTGTTGGATATTATGGTCGCTTGCTTCTAAGAAGCCCAATTTATGGTGTGAAATTATGCGCAGAGAGGCGAGTGTTGGTTAAAGGTAGCTTTGCATCGAATTGTTGGCCGCGTAACAGTTGACAGTTGTATACTATCGGCGTGGATTGTTAGAAAGTCCCGGAGGACTTAACCGATGCATATTCTACCATATGTTACCTCCGCACACGTACAAGGTTACATTATCGATCATAATTTACGGCGCGTGCTGCATCGTTACGTCAGTGCGACTCGTTTACGAGTCGATAGTGACGGGTGGGGAGACGGGATTCATAAACTTACGCGCGTTCTGCCCGCGATCAGCTGTTTTCGCGGAGTTTCCTCTGGTCTTGCGAGGATGAAAATGAAATATCCATTGCGGCGGTTCGAACGCCGCGTGACAAAATTTCGCGAAAATTCGCCGAACCGTTGCGGGAGATGTTCTACGATAGAATCGACTTCGGTGGTGGGGGAAGTTTCGTAAACAACAACCCATTCCTACCTTTCCCTACTTGCGCGGAAGCTTTGAAACGGAAGATTTCGCGATAAGGAATACAAGCAAAGGCTCAAGTTTAATAGACACAGAACATTTCACTAAAATCGTAAGGAGTATATATCAAAGAAATACGTGGTTATATTCAACTCCGAGTATCTAAGCATGCTAAGCCTTCAGCGAAAGATATGCAAGAAGGAAAAGTGAGACCTACGAGCCGATCTCACCGGCCCATGCTATATTCTCGCGACCAAGGGCCCACGCTTTGGCACGGATCTCGCGCGGCATGCTGATTCACTTTCCCGCGGACAATGAAATTTCGTTCACGGCCAATACTGCTTAAATGCCGCGACCGGGCCCGTGGAAAGGTGCGCGTATACGGAGCGTGGGCGATTCGGCGAAGCCGCGCCGCGACCGCCTCGCGTTCCCGATGGAATCCGCGACGGTCGATTCCGGGTAATTGTAGCGGCACGCGCGTCCCATTTTCCAGTCCCATGCCGTCACGTCGTCGGCTCGGCGTGCAGCTTATTAAAAGTCCGCGCGTCTCGTGCGTACTACGCGCCCATTTCGACCGCGGAGCCTTGCGCGCGCGATGCATATGCATCACGCTGCCACAGACCTGTTCCAATATCCAAGGTAATTGTACTCGAGCGTGCTAATGATTGCGACACGGGCGCAATCGCGGTAAACCAAATCGAGGAGGGGAACGGGAGGAGAGAGAGAGAGAGCGAGAGAGAGAGAGGGAGGGGAGGGGGAGAGAGCGTGGAGTATGGGCCGAGCAAAGAGAAGGCGTTGCATTGTAAACTCTATGACCGACTTTACGAGCGATCGGCTAGGATGCAGTGCCTCCAACGGCCGGTCGCCGTAGCTAGCAGCCATGTTGTTTCCAAACGCCGAAATCAAGCTCGCAGCACATTTATGTACGAGGAGAAAGGTAAGGCGATCGTTGTTTACGCGGGCAATTATGTCATAACTTTCGGTGCCGTGTCTCTCTATCCTTCTACAAGAGAATATCATACGAGCGATTTAAAAGAAAGAAAAGGATCGTAATTAACCGTTCCCAGGCCGCCATGCGGGCCCGAGTCACTCGACGGTAATTCTTCTGGTTTCGTTACGCAAAGGAATCTCGCCTCGGATCCCCGTATCGATCCACGCTTTTCTCCCTCCCTCATGCATATTCGATTTTTACCGGACGGTTCGATGCTAAACAGACGCCCATTTTCCGAACCGGCCTTTCCAGGATAGCACACGGACGTTTATCTACTGTTCCACAGATCGTAAGCTGCCGTAGGAAATTCCGTGGCATAATTACGTAGCAGTACCCGGAATAATTGCATGTATTAAGATAATAATAAAAAAAAAAAAGAATCTCAGGCTAACAGAGTTTCGACCGGCAAGCTTTCTTGGCGATATTACTCGGCCCGTCTATGGGAACAGATTCTACCGTTGATTATAGGAATTATACGATAAAGGCGCTGCTCGCGGTACGGAACGGCAGCGATAGAAAAGGAATATTCATTTTATAACGCGGAGCGGTTGGCTGCGATCGAGAAGTGGCGTTTCACGGTGGTTGCGCGCCGCCTCTAGTTTCCACTCGGCGACATAGACGGGCACACGGACGCCGGCCGGCCGGCCGGTTCGCGTGGCTATAGGTTAATACTTATGCGGAGTGGCCATCCGTGATCCATCTTGCGTAACCTATTTACCGGCGAAGTGGTACAGGCGCGTATGACATAATCCCGTGCAGCGTAGCACGCACTGTAGATCCCGGCCCGCTCGGATATACTATTTTAAATAGCCCGTTGCCGAGGCGCGCCTGCGCCGTGGATCGCGTCGGCACGCCGACGCGCGGCGTTACGCAAATTAAAGGTACGCGAGGAGAGCCGACCGAACAGGGGGGCATAATCCTGCTTTCCAATTTAACCATCGTTATATCAACCTACCAACGCGATACAATTCTTTCGGGCGTATAAATTTCCACCTTGCCACACGATTCAAACCTGTTCCACACCACAACACGCATTCCTAATATACGTACGAGACAGGAGTCCGGCGCGGAAAGCCTCCAAGCCTGTATACTCCTTGCAAGGATTAACCGGGGACTTCACCTAACGTTCAGCAATTAATTAACTTCGGCGGCGATACCTAATCTCAGACATATTGCAAATCGACAGAGGGAGACGGAGGGACCAGCGAAGAGATTGACCACCTGCTGCAGCGCAACCAACTAGAGCAATGAATTATTATACGTCCGCAGAGCCGGATCTACCTTTTCAGGGGCCCTAGGCTGAATATTCGGGGGCCCTCGGTTAAATATAAAAAATAAAATAACGTTGATTTGCTTTTTTTTATCATAATACTCGTTTAATCTAAATAAAAATTTAATTTCAAAATTAACATTGAATATCAAAACTAAATATACCATTAACCCTCCGCAAGATTTTTTGATAAATTTTTCAAAAAAAAATTAAGGGGTACAATCCAGCACTGGTTAGACATTCCAAATCAATTTCAAGAATTCCCCAAGCGAAATATTATTTTTATTTTACACAAGTGGGAACCCCGCTTTAGTTATCGCAGCTGAACTTTGACTTGCTATTTTGTTACTTTAACCCTCGAGGAGATTTTTTGAAAAATTTTTCGAAGAAAAAATTTAGAATCAGGGGCCCCCAGCTAAACGGGGCCCTAGGCTTCAGCCTTGTTAGCCGAAGGGGTAAATCCAGCACTGTACGTCGGGTATCAGTGGGCTGTCAGCAGCTGTTGGATGGACGCCGGTTCCCCGAGCGGGAGGAGTCAGCCGCGCGAAGATTCGCCGAGCAAGTTCGGCCACGAAGAGATGCGAAAAAGAAGGAGAGGCGAGTGGGAAGATAAGGCGGTATTTACCGGAAGTGCGAGCGGTCGGGAAGATAAGGCGCCGAGGATCGCTGCGAAGAGAAACATCCGCGTAACTACGTCATCCGCTGGACAAGCCCAGCACACGCGTACCGGGGAGTTGTTTACATCGCGCCGGTTGTCGCGGATGCGCCCGTACGTGTATACATATAGCCGAGGCCAGTTAGGAAGCGGCTCGGTCAGCCCAGTGCCCGTCGGGATATCTATCTTTGGATCCGCGCGCACAGCCCGGCGTGTGCGTGTGTGTACGCGAAGGGGGCGCGCGAGCGCGGGCCCGTCCACCGGGCGGTGGAATCTCTTACTCAATCGTCTCACGCCCGTGCCGATGACCAGTGACACCGTTAAACGCGGCCATTATTTCGAATGCCTCCCGCGGGGTCGGATATTTCCGTGGTGACCGTAGATAGAGCCGATGGATCGCGGGCGTAACGGCCGCTCGAGAGACGCACTCCCGCCGCGGAACGTGTTACACGTACAATGTTGCGCGCGTGTACCTTCTCGCACCCGCGGAGTGAAATGCACGCGTCAGTGGCTCTCAACTCTCTCCCTCTCTCTCTTTCTCCTTCCTCCTGCGCGACATCCCGGGCCGGGTGGAGGCACGCGCGTTCAAGTGACTCGATCGCGGAACAATCGGTGGCTTTGATGACTAGCTGCGATACAACGAACGCGCAGCAACGCCGAGAAATTCCTTTGTCTTCCGGTTGCGAAAACCCTCGGTCGAGAAGCGAACCGCTCGCGGACTGCGCATTATTCCCCCCTTCCCCTCACACCCTCTCCCCCCCCCTCCCTCGGGGGGGGGGGGGACCAACGGCAGCTCGAAAACTACCATTTACGCGTGCCCGCGCGAAGAGATAAACGCTGGCCCGGTATTTACCGGTTCACGCTTCGGTGAACTTGGACGTCATTGAAAGTCTCTAGCGCGTTGCATGTGAAAACAGGCGCTGACGCGCGGGGAGACCAGCTTGCGTCAAAGTACGGTAGCCGGCGCGTTAATTGTGACACCCTGCGTTTAAAGGTTATTAAGAAGGGTAAGAAATGTCAGCCCCTCCCTCCATCTCGCCTGTTATAAAAGCGATCTCGGCCGCGAGCGTTAATTGCGCGATATAAGCGATAGGGATAAATACTCCCGGCACGTTCGCTGCACGCTGCTGCCGGTAGATAACGTTATGCGCCTAGCGCTACCGTAAGAAACCACCCGGCGCGGTGATTTCTCGACCGCGCGCGCGCGCCGTTGGCCGAGCGTAAAAACATCGGAACCGGACACTTCGGTTTGACCAGATCCGGTTGATTTCCCCCCCCCCCCCCCCGAGCGAGCCGCGCGGCGAGGTTTCCACGAAATGGAACTGCGGTCACGCCTCGGCTGCCTAACGGAGGTGTATAGAAAGATATTGCGCTAATGCGTTCCACGTGGGGTCACGTCGGTAGCCGGTGCACAGGCGAGCAGCGCTGGCCGTGCTCGCCTCGCGCATAAACCGAGGCTCTCCCGCATACACGCGCAGGCCAGCGCGCTCGCCAGTGCCTCTCATTACGCATCTAACCGCGCCCACATAGCGGTATCGGGGCAGCGTGTATTTCTTCGCTACGCCTCACCGACCGTAATAGCCCTATCCCTCGTTTTATGGGGTATTTATTGCGTTTCGCTCGCCACGATTTTCTACGAGTTCACGGGAACGCTCTCGCGGCGCAGGGAGCGCTGGCGTTTTGTAAGCCAGCGCGTACCCCGTCCGTAACTCGAGAGAGGCGTGTCGAAAATCGACGGGCAACGGCGGTGGACGCGCCACGAGGCGCAGCAGCCATTTCCTTCTCCGAAACCATCCGTTAACCTGTTGTTCGTCTGCTACGAGAGGGATAATATATCCCCGCTACCGCCAGTCTCTTCTCCACCGTTTTTACCCCGGAATATTCTCGGCGATCGCCGGATCCCCGCCAGCGAAACGGATTTCGATCGCCACCGGGTTACGCCGCGGGCGGCGTGCGGAGTGCCCGGCGCGCTCGTATCCAGACGCATCGTTGCAAGGTAACGCGTCCGTCCTTCTCTATCCCGTCCCGAGCACGGGCCAGAGGAGCGTGTCTCGCTCATGCGCGCCGCGTAAATGGAGCATCCACTCTATAGTCCGCTTGCGGAACGAGGTCACGAAAATTAAATTTTCTGATTAACGGCGCACGCAGCGCGCCCGGCAACTCCCCGGCGCCTGTCAACGCCGGATCCTTGCGTTCCCTAATAGCCGCGGATCGGGCCACTGTGCCAAACCGGAGAGGAGGAAATACGCCGCTGGAATTCGCCGGGCGTGCCGTCGGCACAGCCGGTGCCGCGTTACCGCCGGCGAGAAACGCATTTCCCCGCTCTGGAAAGTGGTGTCTAGCGGTGTGGGACACCGGCCTACGGAGCAGCCCGGCTTCTGCGCGTGCGTGTGCGTGTACCAAGCGTGTCTGATGCGCGCTAACCTGCTCGGATGCAGCGAGATCCGGCGGGTGTATGGATGACGTATCAAACCTCGTTGCACTTAACGTGCCCCACTCGTCGAACCTTTGTTCGGGTTTCTTTAGAAGAATTTTCCGACGTTTATGGAGGATAAAAAAAAGCCATCGCGAATCTATTTTAAGAGGCTCGAAACGACGAAACTGTTACACGTAAATAAAAGGGAAACTTCGTTTAGGTGAATGTTAAGATTGTAAGATTGACGTTTTATCCGAATTTCAAATTTTTCTGTATTTGACGATCCTCAAATGCAGAAAACTACTTCCCGAAAATATGTGACCTTAACCCGAGAAATTCGAAGGGGCGACAGAATCGAGATTTGATATAGATATAGAGTTTCCCCGTAAAATAAATAATAATAATAATAATAATATAGCATTCTCTCAAAATCGACTATTTCTAATATACTAATTTATCCAACTTCCCTCTCATTTCCTAAAAACATAGGAGAGACCGGGGGTAAGTTGTTCCGACCGTTCTATCTTCAAAATGAAAAAGAGCGTTGTACTTTAAATTATTTTTCCACAGAGTGGCGTGCTCAACTTACACGGAAAAAATAATTTAAAGTACAACGCTCTTTTTCATTTTCAAGATAGAACTATCGGAACAACTTACCCCCGGAACTTTTAGCCCCGGTCTCCCCAACTTTTCAAATATTTAAAAAAAACTTTAATATTTGAATAATCGTTCCCCTGAAAGAATCATTGCGAACAGCCAGGTTCAAGTTCATATGTAAATTCCGTGTCCTCAAAATTCACCGATATTATATTCCACGTTCCTTATATCAACGTCTTCTAACCTAAAAATATCAACAAAAAAAAGTATTCGCAACTTCAACCTGCCCACCTAACCTTCAAAAAGCAATCCTCCACCGACCGTCATTTTCCTATATACGTTGAGCATTCTCAAACCTAACCTAACGCATCCGAAAGAATCGACAATATCCTCCCTCACTTCCGGTTCGCATGTAGATCGCTCACCTCTTGCCCGTTCGGCGCGATGATGACGTCCACCTCGTCGAGGTGCTCCCGATGCTGCGTGACCTCCGCGTGTATTTCCCGTCCGTTGTACGTCAGGTAGACCTTCTGACCGGGCACAAGCCGCGCGGTGGTCACGGAGCCGAAACCAGGCCCGATCAGGTCGCGGTCGGAGTACTCGGTGCTTGGGCTCGGTGGCCGACCGCCGGGCACGGAGTCGAACCGCACTGAATAACGAGTCTTGGGTGTAATGCTGAGGCCTGACTCGGTGGCGGCCGACGCCGGCGTTTTCACCGCGTGAATTACGCCGCTGTAGTACTTGCCGTCCTCGCCGGGCGCACACACTCTGGTGCCGATAATGCTGCGTTTCGCCAGCCTCTTGCCCGTCGACATTATTCGTGGGGTCTGCTGTTGAACGACTTCTCTGTTGATCAGCCGGCGCTGGATCGACAGTCGATTATCGATCGATACGCGTCCCGTGTCGACGCGCGTCCACTGAACCTTCACGGGTCACCGCGACGCACTAGCTTTCGTTAAAGTTCCTTCCACGGAATTGTCTCTCACAAATCTCATTTGCACGCGTCACTTCCACCTCTGTCTTCCGTTCGACTATATACCGCGAGAGAGACACCGCACCGGCCCGCGAAATGATAAACAATGATCGATCACGCCGCGAGACGTGTTAATACCCGTGCGCGCCGATCCGCGACAGTCTGACTGCTGGCACACACGTGGCAGACGATGCAAGTAGCGTGGCGATCGATATTGTACGTAAGAATCGATTGGATGCAATCGAACACGCACTCCCGGAAACGGTTCACCCGGCACGTTGCGTCGATTTGATTTTTTATTTTTCTCTCTTTCTCTCCCCCCTTTACGAGCTCGTTTAATCTGGCTCGCCGTGCGTAGAGGATACGTCTTTAAGATTTATGTCATCGTCACACGAGAGCCTCCGTGAACACACCGGCCACCGAACGGCAGCTTCGCGCTGGGAAATCGCGTTGATCGCGATGGAAAAAGATTCCTAGACCGCGGCAAGACGCGGCGGCCTTCGAGGCCTGAACACAGAACTGAGCGTATCAACAAAACGGCGTGCACCGTCGCCCGTCACCGTGTTCGTCACGCCGTCCGCATGTTCCAGGCACTTGGTGATTGATCCTTGATAATACGTGGCCGTGCACGCGGTAGATAGCATAATATATGACCGACGATTGCCGGCGCGTGGAAATCCGGCGTTTTACGGTGGCCTGGGCGAGCGAGCGGTAGGCGATACGACGGCAGACGGGCACGAATGGGACTGGCGGTACCCGACATGTGACGCACAGCTGAGCGACCGGGAGGGACTGAGGAGAGACTAAGCAAGCGGCTTTCACTGCGCCGGCCGGCCGCCCGCCCGCCCGGGAAAAACAGCTGATAGATAACAACAAACCCACGTGACCCGGCCTCGAGCGCCGATTGGACGGGCAGGCTGACCTACTTACTCTCATTGGCCGACCGCCCGGGACAACGAGAAGAACGGGAAAAAATCGCAGGCCAGAACCCTAGCCAAAGCGCTTCGCACGGCGAGACCCTCCACTAACCCCAGCCCTCTCCACTTCTCGTACGCCTGTACTCGGCGTCCCTTCTGGCGTCCCTCTCTTTTCCGCCGCGCGCAAGCCGCAAAGTACGCCGGACTTTTCTGTACGGACCCGTACGAAATTTCATGCACCTACATTCCCCGCGACACCGACGATCGAGCATCTGGCCGTGCAAACCCGATCGCGGATTCCGTACAATTTCCGTAAATCCAACTCCCCCAATCAGCTGGTAGCGTTCGATGCGCAGGGCGGTCATTTTGCCATCAGCTGCGAACGTCTGTGACGAAATCCTGGCGAGTGATCAGTCTTGCCGACATCTACGGAGCTGTCGCCAATGAAACCTAGCTTCGCGAGACGCTCCTACTGCCGCTACGATACCATACTGTATCACCTTTTTAATGAAATACCCTGAATTTCACGGGGACCTTAGCGTCAAAGGATCGCAGCGTCTGCATGAGAAAGCGGGGCACAGATTGCGCGATGATAAAACACGTTTTAGCAGAGAAAATCCGTGTTTGTGCTTCAGCTGTCAGTGGACGGCGGCCATTTTACGTCAGCTGAGAAGGTCGGTGACGACACGCGCCGAGTGGAATATCTTCCGGCGGCCGCTCGAGCCTCGGGGGAACGTGTCGCAAAGAACCTCACCTTCGAAACTATTTCCAAGGCTTGTCACTGCATCGCGGACAATTGTGCATGGTCCCGCGTGGTCGTCGAACGAATGCGTGGCCGTTCGAGGAGTATCATACGATCGCAACGAAATTAAAGGCGCCTCTGCCGGGGATACATGCTGAAAATTCGATCCCGTGCCGGCGGATCTATTCCGGCCTATTCGCCCGTCATTCTCCTGCCCGTGTGCTCGCGATCGATTTAACGCTTAATTGCAGGCGACGTCGAATTACGAGTGGTTCGCGTCAGCTGAGGGCGCCAGTGACGAAACACCGGCGAGTGGAGGGTCTTGGAAGGTGAAGATTCACTTTCTTAGCCGATGCGCAGTAATCGCGCTTTCGGAAACTGGTGCACGACCGTGATCGTTTTGTCCATCGCGAGCGATTTTAGGGGGGAGGCACACGGTGGGGCGGGTGGGGGGAGAGGAGTAGGGACAGGAGTTGCGATGCCGGTACGCCGGCTCTCGGCCGAAAACACCGGCGGACGCCGATGAATCGATCGGGTGCAGCCAGTTGCGGTGCCCATACCGTATGCTTGTCATGGCGGCCGCGTGGAGGACGAGCAATGAAAATGGCCGGAAGATGCGACGAGGCCGGCGGGGAGGGACGGTAAGGCCGAATAGAAGGCAACGGTCCACGCGTTCTCAGCAGCCTATCCTAGATTTATTTCCGTGGACGTTGCGCAATAAACGCTGCGCTGTTAGCTCACTGAGACGCTACCCCCTCGCTGCGGCTTCGAAAGAGGTGCCAAGGGCTAGTGAGTAACATTTAATTGCCACCGGCTGCCATTCCTCTCGTCTAATAAAGAAACGTAATTGCGCTCGGCACCGTGGGCATTGTAACGTTATCTCCGCTACGCCCGTCTAACTGGACGATCCTCGAATCAAATCTACCGTGTTAATTTTCTTTGGAAAGCTTTTATCCGCTCGCCCCTTCCTACCTCCTTAATAACAATCAATTAAGAAACGCGTTAACTCAATTACGCAAGTTTAAGCCGTACTTTCACTGAAGCGACAACACCGCGGCGCAAATGGGCCCAGCTGGACGCGAGGGGAAAATAGGATTTTATTGTCACGACTCTGTCGTTCGTTCGCGAATCATGTTAATTGTTAATAGAGTCTGCGTGTGGGGTAGAAGAAGTTCGGGGGTTACCTGTTGCGCGGTAACGTTGAGACAATGAAGTTCGGTTGAAGGAATAATGAAAAGGTCAGGGTTCACTGTTGGATGCGATCGTCAGCCATTATTTTAATGCCATTCCAGCGAAGGTTTCAATACGTACATATTTACGCCCCACAGTGAACTCGACACCGAAAAGAAAAAAAGAAAAAAATGCAATTCGTTCCTGTTGCCTACCAGCGCCGGCCACTGCAAACGAAATTTATCACGCTCGTCGGTTTTGGTTTGCGGCGAGCTTGTTTTTCGAAGAATTGCCCTCCGTTTATGATAGCTAGCTATTGTTCTTGCTCAGCGACCGTGTCAGTCGGTTTAAAAGAATTGATACACACAGCCCCGACAAATAACGCCTAATTCCTAACTGTACTTTCCTTTGCGTCCTGTTTATGGAAGCGTCCTGTTTACCCTTCAGATCCTCCAGTGTTTTCAGCGACCAAACATGCGAACGAGCGAAGGGACAAACGCTTTTGCGTAGTAGATAACTACGCGCTACCCCCTCCCCTCGATTCCAGATTATCTCGTAGAGTTTTCGTGGAAATTCATTATTCCCGTTTATCGGTCGAAAAAGAAGCAGGCGAACGGTAAGACGCTACGCGATGACGTGTATCTCGATCATTAACACATCGACGTCCACGCGATATACACATAGGCGTGTTGGGAGATAAGATTACGTTGGCGAGGCAATCGCAGGCCTCGTGAAAACGCCAAGAGTCCCTATCACAAGTGATTTTGCTACGTTCAAATCGTTTTGCGCTCGTAGTATCGTTGCGATTAATTTCCCGGAGGTTCGTCGGGCAGGTTTCATTTACCATGACCGACGGCGCAGCCGTTTGTCTGGTCGCCTCGCTTCTATTAAATTCCGTCAGCATAGTAGTTCCCGTCGAACCCTCCGAAACGTGCCCCGTGTTCTGCGTGTGTGACGATTGGTACGAGTTGCAGCGCGCATCTTGCACAGGCCGCCATCTTTACAGCATAGACACAGGTGCACCCAGCACCGTGCAAGCCTTGGACTTGTCGGATAATGTGATATCGTATCTGAATAATTTCGAGCTGGCGGTAAGCATCCAGTTCCGATGGAACATTTTATCTGCAAGGAAAATTGAACGTGTTTCAGGAATTTCTTTAGCGTTCAGGTGATTAAGCATCGTTGTTTACATTTAGCGACTGAGATCGTTTTAGAATGCAGGTTTGACGAGTCTGAAGTATCTGAATCTTTCCGGAAACGCGATCAGCGAAATCGGTCTGAACGCTTTCGCTGATCTCGGGGAACTAACGGTGGTGGATTTGACGAAGAATCATCTTTACTATATCCTGGACAATGTCTTCGCGGAAAACAGCGATTTACGAATCCTCAAACTGTCGAGGAATAATTTCAACTCGCACGTGCCGAAGTTGCGTTCCATTTGGCTGACGGTAATGACGGGAACGATCCAACATTTGTTAGAATGGCGTCTCTCGAAGGAGAACTCGGAGAGATTGCAATTTCAACAGTGAGAAAACATTTTCTGTCTAGGAGCTAAGCTTGGACTCGTGTCAGATTAGTCATTTACCTTCGGACACGTTCAATGGACTCACGCATATCCGTCGTCTCGATCTCTCGAACAATTTGATGATTCAGATGAGCAGCGCCGTCGTGCAGACGTCGCATTTTTTGAAGAAGTTATCATTAGAAGGGTACGATAAGCGAGTCTCCTGAAACACTTCTGCATCAATTTACCCAGACGTTCCCCTAAAAAAACTACCTTTCCCTATCCCCGCTACGTCACACTAACGCTCGATTTCCAGTTCTAAACACAATTCCCCCGAAACGCTATTCGACGCGCGATCATTTATCATACGTAGATACGTCAGAGACCACTAGCAATGCAACGATTAAAAAACCTTCTTCCAGAAACCCGTGGTCGTGCAACAGGATCATGTTCGATCTACAGACGTACCTCCAGCACAAGAATATCGAATTCGACGAGGTCTGCGGCACGAAAGCGGGCCCGAAGAAATTCGAGAAGATGATTCTCGGGCCAATAAGCAGACAGCAGAATTACCATCGCTCGGCAATTAAGAACGAGACCATACAAGCAGCTAAATCGATGATTAAGAAGAACAACACCGCCAGCCTGCTGAATAAAACTCCGACACGCGGGAATGCCACGGACGCGACGAGCGTCGTCGATTCAGTGAGGAGTATTTTACCGTATTGGTTCCTCGCTGTCGGTTTCTTGCTGGGCACAGCGAGCGGGATGATTATCTCCTACGTTTGGCTGTCCGGCAAATTCTCGTGCTCCCGAAGGCACGGGCGGCGTCGTGACGCACGCAATGACCCTTCCCAAGGACTCTCTTTGTTATTGAATTCGTACCTACGGGACAGTATAGACAGTGACGCGAATGTTGTAGGATCGTGCCCGGGTACTCCTCCGCCGCCGTATCGAGAGGTTATGTTACGACCGACTCTTTATCGTTGCCCACAGACAGCCAGCAATTTGAATGACAATGCTACCGGATACAGAGGTAGGTGCACGTAGCTACAAGTGGCGATTCATTGTCGCGGCGTCACTGGGACAGAGCACGCATAAATATCGTGCCGGCTACATAATTTATCAGTTCGTTCGAATTTCAACATTTCATTCGTTATAATTTTTTTTTTCATACGAACCCGCCGGCCCGACGATACTGCGCACGATTATTGCGCGTCGCGTATTAACGACCCGGTCATCGACCAACGATCGTCAATCAAACTGACGGGATATTACTCCCCGTTTTTTTCTCCGCAAGGATTCCCAAGCAAATTCAGTAAACTAATTGGCGATAAGCAATCGGCAACGAATAACGTTCGTAAACAAGATTTATTAAGACAAACGATTTATGGTAGTCGTACGCACACATTGATCGTGTAAAAATGTAAATTTCACGATACATAATCTAGGGTACATGGCTGCAAGTTATACTACAATATATTACATACGTGTCTAACGATAAGTGTGGGTAAGTCTTTTTGGCGGAGCCTTACACGATTACAAGCTTAAGTTTCGCGCCGAATATGATACAGCGATTTAGGAGCGATCGTCGCGATCGCCTGGCGGGTTTAATCATTGCGTGGCTATCATATTACTCTTATCTACATTTTGGGTTGTACTAAGCGTAACAGTCTTGCAGCCGATGGCGGCTATTATGTTCTCTGTTACTTCGTAGTCGTATCTGGTACCGCGCAGGTCGCTTATCACGCTCGCGTCTTCGTTGAAATCGTTTGATATCAAACCAGTCGGAAGGCGCATCTTGATCTCCTCGATGACGCCGTCTTGTATCTCTAATACCAAATTAAACTGATGGAGCTTGTCGTTTTGGCCGAGCACGTCTAAAACGCGCGTCACACTGAACTTCGGTGTTTTACCGTAATTCCATTCCCACGAGCGAAATGTGCTTATTAATTCGTTCAGACCTGGAAGTATAATTGACGATTATAAAATAGCTGGCTACGTTTCAATTTCTAATGGAGTTTATAGACTTCAGGGAATGTACGCAGATGAAGAAGATCAGATTTTGTACCTGGGAACCAGTCCTCGGTAGGATTGACAAACTGGAATCCCTTTTGACGTTGAATGAGATCTTGCCCGCCGTCTTCCAAAACCAGCGCTTTTGTACGGAGGTACTCCCAGCCGATCGCGTTGATAAGTTTGTCCATGCATATGTGCGAATTCACATCTATCAAGTTCTTTATCGGAGAACGCGTAGATGCTGTGGCATTTGTTTCCACGCCGTTCTGTAATATAAAAATACTGTATCATTTTTACTTGGAAGAGAGAAGACGCAGGCCGCGTTCGGGTAAACATTGCAATTAGGTGTTGACCAATAATAACCGGTGATAATTAAATAATGATACATGGTTCTACGAGAGGAAGAAAACAACAAACCAGCGTTCGAGAAGCATAAACATTTCGCCCCCTACTAATATCGGATGCAAAACGAAGAAAGCTCAGTTATATTTCCTCGTATCTCTTGGCATTTGGCAATAGTTTCGTATAACACTAATCTCGAGACACTGTACGTACATAACTGTATCATCATTCAACTGATCCAGCGGACTTTGCGCGGAAAAATATGATAATCGTTGGGGAAAATTTTTTACCTCTTTTCTTTCAAGGGCTAGGCTTAAAGCTGATTTGTTCACGTCGACTAAGAGTGTGCAGTGGTGATACGCGTTCGGTCGCCCTAATTTCGCAGCAGTACCGGACACCTGCGTTTAATTAGAGTTAAGGAAAAACGGGTCGCGGTTCTCGCGAAGCGCGCAGCTCCACTGTCAATTAGGTTGTTCCAATATTCTTTCTCGGCATCGTTCAACTTACGCATAGCAATTCGTAAATTAAAAGTGAAATGAAAAGAAAAAAAAAAAAATGTTTTGCCGGCGCCTCTTCGATGACGATAAGTGCGTTGAAGAAAACTTCGACACATTAATGCATACAAATTCTGATGTAAACAGAAAAGCATACTGATCGCAATATTGCACGCAGGCAATCTCGCCAAAGAGTAGGTATAATAAGAGGCGTCACTCCGGGCGGAACCTTTGAAGTCCTTACTTGACCTTGGCATTTAAATTGGTTGTACACTCGAGCGGGATATTCAAATCGACTAAATGTACCTTACCACAATTGGCTGATTATTGCCGAAGTTTACCGATCATTGCCGAATGCGGCCGAATGGGCATTTAAATTGGTTGTCTCACTAGAAATCACTGTTTCCCTAGATTATTTCTGTCCTTGTCGAGTGACGCCTCTTATTATACCTCCTCTTTGATCTCGCGTTATCAAAGGACGCGCAGTGTAAACGCACCTTAAGGTAGATAAATTTAATAGCATTATTTGTTAAGCCGATTGAACTTATATCGTGAAGTCAGGGGTTTAATGAGATTTGTATGACAGTGTTGAGCTATTCTGAACGTACTTTTGGAACACCCTTATCGCTAGGAATATATGGCCATGTATACATTACATTGAAGGATACTTTGAATTCCCCTTCAACGACGATGTCCTCGCGCTTATTAACGTCAGCTTTCACGCCCCATTCCCGATACAGGGCCCTCGTGATTATCCCCAAATTGTATTTCCGATCATATCGTTCCCGCGTCGTGAAGAAGGACAAATTCAGATTACCGTTATCGTGGTAGACGGTACCGCCCCCGCTGTTGCGGCGGACCAACGCTATACTGCGCTTCTCGGCCAGCTGAGCGTTGTGCTCTATCCACGGGTTCTGGTGACGTCCGATCACGACGCAAGGATCGTTACGCCACAGAAGTAACACGTGATGATTCGTAAAATTATAATGCCTGTAGAGCCAATCTTCTAGCGCTAAATTGGTGAACACATTCGTGGATTGCGATATAAATACTGACTTCTTTATCGAGTCGTTCGGGTCACCCTGCTTCTCCTTAAGGCTCGTCGAGAATCTGGCCGCTCGGGTCAGATCGCTGCACCGAGCTCTCCGCTCCACAACAAACAGAAATCTGTTCATCAGAGACATCTTTCTCGCTGGCAGTGTTTCTCCTCTAGTCTCTCTCCCTTGTTCCTCCTCGCCTCTTCCCCTCTCTCGCCTACTGTTCCAGAGCCGAACGGGGATCGTGGAGCGGAGCACGCGAAGGCACCGATACGAGCAAAACCGTACTCCCCAGAAAACCGCGCGGCCTCTGGCCTTTTGAAATCAGTCTTTGGTTGTAATGAGCTTTCCGAGGGGCGCTTGCTACCTCTGCACGTAGGTGGGATCAGCCTTGGTTGCGGTTAATATTTACGTCTGCAGGTAGCGGGCCCTAATGGCAGGTTCGTCTCGAGACGTCGGATTGACTGGCGGTTATCGAGATGAGGTAATCGTGGAGCGTGATAGTTTGGTGCAGCCACTTCCACGTTTGGTCCAGGGAGTTGATACGGTATCGGATACCTAAACAGTCACGGCAGTCCTTTTGCATTCCTCCGTGTGCTGGCAGTTTGAAAAGAAACATTCAAATTACGCGCGACGAACGGCACGCGTAGGTAGCAACGATTTTGTCCCGGCGGGCAGTAGTGTCGCGTTCCCAAGGACGTCGCAGGCTTGGCACGCGCGGTCGTGGAGCACTCTCGAGACTCTGTAGTGCGCGGTTACGAATGTCAGCCAAAATTCATCGACGCACTCGCGGACTCGTAATGAATAAGCCAGGCATTGGCTTTTGATATTATATGAGCTCCGTGTGGTCGGAGAAAGTAGAGGGGGGGTGCATTGAACACACGCAAGAGGTTATCTAAGTTCGCAGCACAAAGTACAGCTGTCCCGCGCGCGATATCGGCCAACGAGACTCTCTTCGCCTACTCTTCGTGATCCGCCCACCCTCCTGCGGCGTTTATTTCAGGATCGTAATTATCGGCATACGCGCCCCTCTGTAAATAGCTATTTCGCCGCCGTCAATGAACGTTACGTATCCGAGGGAATATTGCTATTAAATGTGAGTATTTCTGTGAACACGCTCGCTTCGAAAAAGGATAGCTTTACACGTGAGTCATATATTTAGAATCTTACAAGGCGGGGTGCAGTGAAAGTGTAACACTCACGTTTCAGTGTGCTTATACAGGGGCACAGGGGTTGAAATATTGAACCCAGCAAGTATATTTCCTTGCTGCATATGGTTAATAATTTGCTAGATACTTAAATCTTTCTAGATTTTTAGATATTTCCAGGATAGAATTTTCCATGCTGGTTTGTAAACGATCTTCATAGCGAAGTACAATGGTACTGTGGCTAAGGTGTTAGCTTACGAATTCGCCCGTCTGTTGGCTTCACGCGCGTGTTCGAGTCCCCCTGTAACTTGTCAATATTTTTTTCCATCTCTTTTTCGATCGTTCTCACGGTGTATACGAAATTACACACGTATGTGTTTTATACATTATTTATTACTGTTTGTAATTAATAATCGGACCTTTTTACACCTTGCAAGAGTTCTTGAAAGATAAGTGGGGGTCTGGGTTCCTGTTAGAAACTACCTGAGAAAATTATCTGCTTACATTGATAAAAAATTCTATCGATTTCAGCAAAGTCAGAATTGAATCTTTATTTTATCTAACAATAAGGTAGGGTCGGAATATTGATAAATTACATTTACGAAAATAACGTTTAAATTTATGGAAGTAGTACGTATTAAAATATCCAGTTATACGCGACTGCATTCAAGTGGCATAACAATGTAAATCACTAGAATTTATGCACGTAAACGCACGCGTATCAACGGCTCGTTTCTTCAAACATATTTTGCATTTATGTATTGTATACGACACTGTGCTTCCATGATTCCTGATAACCAGACAAAACTCCTGAAAAGTTACGTTTACGTGTCAGTTAACGTCGCCGACTATAAGAGGGGGTAATTAAGGCCAATTGATAAAGATACAATATGTATTCCTTACCCTTCCGCGTGGTGTGCACTACCGTTATTGACTTTGTAGCAGTGTTGTAGATAAATCTTTCGTGGCAACAATTGCGGTACAAAACTCCGCGATTTTTATCGGCCACGTCAGCTGATGGATGTTTCGTCTCGTTTCATCGAGGATTCTCGGTTTCTTAAATTACACTGTCTAACAGCCATTTTGATCTGTAATATTCAATAGCCGCTTCTTAAATTTTTGTACGCTGAATACGAATTCGCAAACCGTTTGTGGTCGTCATCCTCAATTCTCGAGAAATTCGATATTGAAAAAAAAATAAAATTTTCAAATTTGAACATGTTCGGTTGCTTGTTCTGCCAAATTCATCTATAAACCCTCGAGAACACAACGATATAAATTATTATTGAATTATAAACATTTAAATATATTTAAACGACGATCAAAGGGAAAAGTTACAACCCAGAAAAAAAAGTTAGATTTTATTGGATAGTGTTATCTATCGTATGATTCTTATCTGGCGCCATGCAAATTGTAATTGAAGTCACTTAAGCGCAACTCGATTCCAATTTTACAGTTTCCGTTCACAAAATTCAGTCCTTTACAACAAACTTTTTAAAAATCTTGGGGCAATTTTGTGTCGACCGATTTAAAGAATAGTAAGCTATTTATATTTAGACAGTTGAATATTGTACGCGTACTAGTGAAAAGGCATTGAAAAGTATCAACGGTTTCGTGCGTAAATATAGGTAAATATACGAATATATATATATATATATATAATTCACGGTTGGATAAAAAAAAAAGTAAACCATTTTTAGTTTCGATTTTCATGCAATCTATCGACAACTCGGATATACAGTTTTAATTGACACGTCTTAATCCGTGCGTTAATTAACAAAAACATTTTGTTCCGATAAAATATTCCAAATTAAGATGCACGGATAACGCGCCTATATTCATTAATCATGCGTGGTACGCCGGCTCCATATATGCGTTAATTAATATTCGTCTGATCTACAAACATTTTATACGATTAGCTCTACATTGTCTCTACATATTCATTTTTTACGACGTTATTTGTTATTCGTCAGAAAACAGAAAGACATTCTTATCAATTGCGTCTAAAGAATAGCGAATATTTTTGCGCGAAGGATGTTCAAAGTAAAAAAGGGGCCCTACGATCGGTCCCCTTTACAATTTCGATGAAATGTGGAGTCGAGAACCAAGAAGTCAAATAGTGACATTTTTAGAATAATTTCTCGCGTCAATGCGAATTTTTCAATAATCTATTAATTATCCCTTCAAGTACCAACAAATCGAAGCGTTCTCCAGGAAGCGCGTTGGGTGGAAGCGAAGAGTGGTTGCTTCGCAAACGTTCAGCGTTTCAAATAAAATAATTTTCACATTTAATAATTTCTCGCGCGTTGAACGTGAACTCCGAGTTAATCGTGTTACGAATAATCGCATAGGTGAAGCCGGCGTTATGGCCTTGTCGTTAGTCGTTGTAAATACCATAAAGAGAATCTGCCTGCGCGAAAGTACCGTCTATCGGATCACAGTGAAATTCACTGCTCGCAACCCCTCGCGATTTATCCGGGCATCGCACTTTTCCACCGTTAAAGTGAGACTTCTTATTCACAGTACAGTTGTTCCATAATTTATCATTGCGATTAACTCTGATTACACCGTTTTCTTGAGAATTTCAGGTGTCGGGCCTTTCGCTGCAAGAGCGCACAGGGAATCGAGAAATAATGGGGAAATTGCAGTATCCCGAAGCGCATCGTGACGACACCGTCGATCTTTATGATGGAACCAAGGTTAGGATAAAAAAAACAAAACACTAAACCTGGGTTTACATTAATCCAGTCGCTGGATCCAGTGAGTGGTTCGACTGGAAATCAGGCGATATCTTGATTATTCCAGTCGATTCTGAACCGTTGAAAGTGGTAGAGTGTAATAATAATAGATTCACGCAAAAGAAGGATAAAAAAAAACATAAAAGTAGCATCGAAAAGTAGACTTTCGATCCAGTCGAAATCTGCTGGAACGACAACACTGTACTGGAATGAACACACTGTTTACATTATTCCAGTTCTCATCCAGTGCTGTACTGGATCACTGGACTGGACTAATGTAAACCCAGCTTAATATATTAATCAAGCGCGAGGAATACAAGATTTTATTCCATCCGATAGGTAGCAGATCCCTACAGATGGTTGGAGGATCCAGATTCGGAGAAAACCAAAGCATTTGTTGATGCCCAGAATGCCATTACCAAGCCGTATTTGGCGTCCTGCAAGGCACGCCAGGATATCCACGATAGACTGAAACAGTTGTGGGACTTTCCGAAATACTCGTGTCCAGCTAGACACGGAGATAAATATTATTTCTACAAGAATACTGGCTTGCAGAACCAAAGGTAAGATATTTCTAAGCATTCGTTTAAGTCGAACACCATAATAAATATACATTTATCGTTCCAGTGTTTTATATGTACAAGATACGTTGGACAGCGAACCAACAGTATTTCTAGATCCAAATACACTCTCAGAGGACGGCACTGTTGCGATTACTAGTTGTAAATTTAGCAAAGATGGCAGCATATGCGCGTACGGATTATCCAGTAGCGGGTCTGATTGGTGTACAATACATTTTATAAATACTGAAACTGGTATGATTATTGCAATTTAGTTTGGGGTGAACTTCCTGGGGAGAGTTTGCTATTAATAATTGTTTATATAGGCAAGAAGTATCCAGAAATCTTAGAGAAAGTCAAGTACTCTCCGATAGCATGGACTCACGACCACCGCGGAATCTTTTACGGCTGCTATCCAGACCAGAAGGGTAAAACTGACGGCTCGGAGACGGAAGGCAACAGGAACCAGAAGCTATGCTACCATGTTGTTGGCACACCGCAAACGGAAGATGTTGTTGTAGTTGATTTCCCCGAAGAACCTTTGTGGAGGATGTGAGTCACGTAATTGTTTAATTTCAAGAAGATTAAGCATATATTTCTGGCGTTCTCATTATATATTTTCAAACGATTAGAGGAGCACAAGTTTCTGATTGCGGAAAGTGGCTAATTATCACGCCCGTGAAGGACTGCAGGGATAATTTAGTTTACTTCACGGAATTGAAGCCGGAGACGAAATTAGATGAGAAACTGCAATTAACTCAAGTCGTTGGTAAATTGGAAGCCGATTACGAAGTTAGTAATATCTATCAAAGCGAATTCGTTAGACAGCTGCGATATTCTTCGGTTTATTCGATGCTTATTCTTTGTTAAACAGTATGTAACGAACGATGGCACCAAGGCCATATTTCGGACAAATAAAAACGCCCCGAACTACAAATTAATAGCCATAGATTTACTGGATTACGAGCAAGAGAAGTGGGTTGATGTTTTAGCAGAGCACGCTGATAATGTGTTGGATTGGGCCTGCGCCGTTGACGGTGATAAGTTTGTCGCTTGCTACATTGAAGATGTCAAGGTGAGCGAAAACTTCTCCGAAGCAATCTGTATCACTGCAAATTATAATATTCAAAAAAATACAGACTTCGTAACGTTAATAATACCACGAGCTCTCTTTTGCAGAATATTTTACAATTACACAGCTTGAAAACTGGCGAGAAACTCAAAACGTTTCCACTAGATGTTGGCACAGTAGTTACTTTCACCGGGGAGAAAAGATATTCCGAGATGTTCTACCAGTTCACATCGTTCTTGATCCCTAGTATTATATACAGAGTTGACCTGAAAAAAGACGAAGATCCGGAGGTTAGCGATATACGTGTCTCGATAAAATGCAACTGACAGAAATTGAAAAGTTGCGTGTACATAATTATCGTTCGCAGGTGTTACGAGAGATTAAAGTGAAGGACTTCGATCCTAGCTTGTACAAGACTAGTCAGGTGTTTTACAAGAGTAAGGACGGTACAAAGATTCCAATGTTTATAGTAATGAAGCATGTACGTATTTGCGGCACAATATTTCTATCTTCATAACGGGAAACAAATATAGACAACGATGATTTAATTTAGGATGCAGTTTTGGACGGCTCCATGCCGGCTTTACTCTACGGTTACGGAGGCTTTAATGTAAGCATTCAACCTACGTTTAGCGTCACGAAGCTAGTGTTCGTCCAGCATTTAAACGGGGTGCTCGCAATTCCGAATATTCGTGGCGGAGGGTAAGCTGAAAGAATGGCTGATGTCGATTAAATATATTCGCGTTCACTGCGGCATTCCCTGTGATCGATTTCAGCGAATATGGAGAGAAATGGCACAACGCCGGGCGATTCTTCAACAAGCAGAACGTGTTCGACGATTTCCAAGCCGCCGCCGAGTACCTAATTGAAAATCGCTACACCACATCGTCGAAACTAAGTATCCTGGGTGCAAGTAACGGAGGTCTACTAGTCGCCGCGTGTGTGAATCAAAGACCCGATCTCTTTGGCGCCGCGGTTGCTCAAGTCGGGTAAGCGTACACAGCGGATTCGTAATTTAACACTTTAACTCTTCAATAAGCGAGTTGATGAATTATGCCGAGAACGGGGGTCGCTTATTGACTTTTATTTATTTTATCGAGATTGCGTCGTTGAAACAAGTTTTTCTTTTGGCATTTAGACAGTCAGATTTTTTAAAATATACCAGTAGCTAAAGGATTAATAAACTTGCTTCTATTTTACATATTTTTTTTTTCAAATACAGGGTAATGGATATGTTACGTTTCCATAAGTTTACAATCGGCGTTGCTTGGGTGTCCGATTACGGCAGTTCCGACGATCCGAAACACTTTGAGAATCTTTTGAAATACTCCCCTCTGCATAACGTGAGGGTTCTAGAAAGTGGACAGTACCCAGCAACACTGCTATTAACTGCGGATCACGACGATCGCGTAGTGCCATTGCACAGCCTTAAGCTTATCGCAACTTTGCAACACACACTTGGGGAATTGCCGGAGCAGACGAACCCGTTACTCATTAGAATAGACACTAAGTCTGGGCATGGCGGTGGAAAGCCAACTATGAAAGTGGTTAGTATTTAATAGTTTATTTATTTGTTTATTGCTGGTCTTCTATCGCCACTTCTCGCTGTAAAACCCTTGTTGTTTCAGATCGATGAAAGTACAGACATTTTAACGTTCATTGTCAAGTCTTTGGGTTTGGAATTTAAATTGTAACACATACCGAGAGTATAAACAATTTTTATATTTTATACTACGCTTAAATCTTTTAACACGTTTAAGAACGTTACGCGATAACATGGAAAGTGTTGTTTACACTCTTATCGTACATATTGCAAAATACTGTTTTGAAATGATGTAATGCGCTTCTTAGCAAATTATTTCATACAGGAGGAGAATTTCTACCGTAACGAATAAAAAGGTTATGCAATTTACCCCATAGCGTTCATATATTTTCTACTGGCCACGAGTTTTAGCTGCGTTAGAGTAAACAGTACCCATCCTCGATTTCGGTGGCGAATAGAGTTAATATATGAATTTCTTTTTTATTAAATACTAAATAACAAGTATACATTTCATTAGTAACGTATGACATTGGTATTTGGTTGTCCTATATGCTTTTAATACGTAAAGAAATAAAAAAGAAGATACAATACGATGCGGTTACACCTCGTAAATTTTTTTACAATTCTTCGTGACAGCTTTTCCATCGCAATCGATCGTATTTCATTCTTACAAATCACGGAACTTGTGTAAATAGATGCATGTCGTTAATATTGCTGGAAAAAGAGACCAGTTCCTTCTTTCGCGAGCATTATTAACCGTATAAATTATTCTTTTAAACAAGGAACTTTCGCGTATCATGATCGTGTGTACATGTAGAATCCCCCTAATCACGCCGTATGATTGTGTCTCTACTCCTTCGGAACGTACCAATGAAAGCGATGCTCTCGCAAATGCGTTGCGCGAACAGTTCTCCGAGAAAGAGCATTTTAAACTACGATTTGGCTCGCTCGAGTCCCAGCAAATATCGGCCACGGAGCCCCTTCGTGGCGGACGCTTGCCGCGCGGGAAATAAATACAACATCGCCTGTAATGTAAACGCGTGTGTAAACGGACGTGCGCATTTAGTTCCTAAGACAGCTTACACGCGCTATAAAAATCACACCTATAGGATTAGTAACTAACGCGTAGGTAGTCGATAAAAATTCGGTTCTCATAAAAGCGGCGAGTGTTGTGCAATTATCACTATTCACATCACACGTGCGATACCCTGAACGCGATTTAATCATGGCACGTGATCGCATTTCTTTACATAATGGCCAAACCTAGAGGAGACACGTGTCGGATCGATAATCGTAGATGCACTTGAAGTTTAATTTGCATGTTCGTCACAACACCTGGTGATCCACGCCGCTGGTGAACAGCGCGGCGAAGAACTGGGAGAACAGTTTGCCCATGTATTGCTCCTCTTTCACCGGCCACATGCCCTCCAAGAAACCGATGTGACCGCCGCGGGACGTTACCACCACAGCTACGTTCTTCGTCTCCGATATCTCCTTCAGCGGAATAGCTAGACGCCGGCGGGAAGGATATTATTATTTTAGCGAGACGTCATACTTTGTGTGAATAGATTTCAATATCCAAGGTTAATTACCATGAACCGGTTGGAACGGATCGTCCGCGGCGCTCAGGCAGAGTAGCGGCACGCCGATCAGGTGCAGCTTATCGTGTATAGTCGCGTTGGAATAATACTCCTCCACATCTCTGTAGCCGAATTGCTTCACCGTGAAATGCGAGTCGAATTCCCGCACCGTTTGGCTCTGATTCACAAAGGCGATCGTTGTGAGCAAGTCGAATTAATTAAATTAACGAAGAGTCCCTTCGCATAGAATTTTTACATCACGAGGCGGAGTTTGTTAAGCTCACCTTAAGAATAGTCTCGATATCAACGTCAAAAAATCCAGACTCCGTCGCGTAATGCAGACGCTTAATATTCTTGCGCAACGTGCCAGCCAAGTATTTGTTCATCATCAAGTTAAAATAATTCTCCTCGGTGTTCTTCGTCGCGGCGAAGACGTTCCACGGCACAGAGATGAGGAAGCATCCCTTCAACTTCCCTCTCGCCATTACCCCCTGTTGGGCTAAGTAATTGCCTAGAATTAATCTGCAAGTAAACGCGTATGCGGAGTGTTACAAACAGAGTTCATTGCGGCGTTGCTGGCATTGCGATATACAATTAAAGGAACCGATTATGGTTTATAGAAGTGTTAGGAATTGAAATGCTTCTTAGGTAAAGGCTTCGTTACCCTCCCATCGATATTCCAGTCGCCCCGAGAGGCACGTGGGGGTAGAGCTTCCTCACGTGCTCGACAACCTCGGAGAGATCGTCGCTGTTGGCGGCGCAGTACATCCGCGGCGTCTGCAATCCCATGATTAAGCGTTAAGCCTGTTTCCATGTATTCGCGAAGCGTACGTTTCCGCGCTAACTGTACCTTCAGCTCCACGCCGCCTAGGCCTCTGTTGTTGAAGATCACGCATCGTATGCCGACCTTTTTCGCGGAGGAGACAAGGCACTTTATGTACTCCGCCTGGCTAGCGCCCGTCAGCCCCGGCAAGATGATCACGATCGGTGAAATAGCGGAGGATTCCCCTTCCGCCCAGTCCAAGGCCACTTCACCTCCGTCCGCCAAGGTCAGGATCTCTCTGCGTGACGATTAGTTAATTGCAGCGAGAACGGGCGAGATAATCAGCCAGCGATCGTTTACTCGAACGAGAGTGGTCAGTAATTAGTTCCTATTAAAATTGTCGCGCGGCGTAGGACGCGGCAATGTGCAAGGTGACGCATTTTAAATTCTGCAAACGCGCCTACTTCGCGGATCAGCCAATCGAGTAAGTGAAGAATCGAGGGAGACGGAGGGGGAAGAGGTCATTTTAAGGTCGCCTGTGATTTTCCTTATGTTAATCTCACTTTTCACCATCTCTCTCGATACTTCTATGTACATTCCGCATGTTTAATATAATATTCACGAATATTAACATACATTCTGCGCTCTTTGATTAACTCTTCGTGGTCACGCGGGGTGTATTGGACCCCAAGAGCAATTTTTTATTTGAAATGCTGCACCTTTACATCTTCCAAAGAGGATTTATCGCAAGAAAAAAAATAAAAATTTTTTTAAAAAATCTGGATCTTACCACAATGATGGAAAATCGCTCATTTTCAACTACAAATTTTAGCATATCAAAATTTACATTTATAGAAAAAGAATATTGGACCATGACTGTATAAGTATTACGGATGTAGAATTATCACTGAAAAGTTAAAAGATTTAAAAATACGGAAATGGTAACTCAAAAAATGACGCTGGGGTACAGTGAACCCCGTGTGACCAATTTTTGATTATAAGAAAGTGTGACCATGAAGAGTTAAAATGTCCTATCTAGCATTTCCCAATTTTTCAAGAGAAGTGGAAATATTTGAAGTTACACGCGTCTTTTATCGTGTAAGTAAAGTTATAAAACTCCAATTGCTTCGTAGAGATCTAAAAAAAGTATGATTTAATTATTCCTTTACAAGAACGGTACAAAAAAAAATAAAAATTCAGTTTCCTCGGATATTTCGAAATGCTAGATAGGACATTTCAAATAAGAAGTCAGTGATGGGCAAAATTTTTATTTAAATAAAATTCCGAATAACTAATAAAAGTTAAAAAAATTATCCATCACGTGTCGAATAAAGTTAACTCGCGGTAACGAAGGAATGATAATTTTTTTTTTAACTTTTATTCGTTACTTGAAATTTTATTTAAATAAAAATGTTGCCCATCTCTGAGCATCGTAACCGATTGTTTCCTAGCAATTCCTCTCAGTTTTTAATAAGTATGAAGTTAAAGGTGGACTTACCAACCTGCGATAGTGAATCGACGGTAATATTCGCGATCTAAGAAGGCTGGCCAATATAGTCTGCGCTCTGGATTCGAAGCACCATAAGGTAGGCCAGAATTTGTTCCTGACCAGCGGTACATGCTCTTCTAGGAACGCTCGGAACGGCCCGTTCGCGCATACCAGCAGCGGCGTCTGAAAGTTGTTTAAAACACTCGTGATTTTTATCGATTCACCGAAGTGTCCGAGCATTGTCCATCGCCTGGACGCTCGAGACCGTAATTCGATGAAATCGAATCTGCATCTTATCGTTTGCGACGCCCGTTCGCTCGTCCACTCGCCCGTCTATAATAGATCACGTTCCGAAGTGAAGAATTAACGAAACAATCTATGTACTTTGATTTCGCATCGTTCTTGGCCATTAATAGTCCACTGTTCTACTTTTGGCAAGACACTTTCCACGTAGACATTTTTAACGACGCAATTAGTACACACATACTTGTCAACTATTTCTGTGACACGTTTGAAACAAAAATAATCATGTTTCTAACATTGTAAATTTGTAACACACTCTGACCGCGTGAATAGCGTCCGGAGACGGGATTAATCCACAACAAATATAGCATTATCCGCCATTAAACGCTTTTGTTGTGGAAAAAACTGTAATGGCCAACCGCCACACGTGTTTATAAAGAGCTCAATACAGTGATCGCGTGCAGCGGCTCTATAATTGGCCGTAAACTGTTCCATTCTACGACGCTGGACTAATAGAATACTTCTGTTAGTACGATTAAAGAACCTACGAATCTCGTGGAAAAATTTCCGCGAGCAGCCAGAACGCTTCGTTCGATTTTTATTCGGAATAATATTTCAGTTGTGACGCGACCGGGATTTAATTTGCAAATTGCAGCCTCGCAGTTTGCGTCAGTTTTATATACAATTGTTTCTTAGAACGTTAGCGAGCTACTTTGCAAACATGATGAGTTGCACGCGTGAATAGGTCTGTCTATTGAAACATGGTGTTATTCTTCGCGGCTGACTATTTGGTGAGCGTGAGTTACCTGTTCCGGCGTTTGCGCCTGGTGCGCACACGCGCATCAAAGCACATTGGCAATTCGTCCGGGGCGAGCGCCTCGGAGTTTTAAGGTCGAATTAATAAATTGTGCAGCTCCTCGTGGCTCGTACAGACCACGAAGGGTCGTGCGAGAGTTCGAAGTAGTCGTATCGCGGAAATAGTGATAATATATCGGCGCGATGCATCGGGACCCCGATGCTTAACGCGCGAGATAAGGGAAACGAAACTTTGCTCGAGTCCAGGGGCGTCGTAATATTTCGAAACGCCGGGCCAAGCTCGTTCCGACGAGCCTCGAACCTCGCCGAGTTCTTGGTTTCGTTTCTTTTATGCAGATTTTCGAAACTTTCCATGTGGTAAATTTAGCAGACTGATGCATCGAGGATGAATCGACCACCGCTAGCGAAAATGACATCAGACACGCGACATATACGTAGTTAACGCTCGTGTGCGTTTACGGGCACCGAACGTAGGGAGTGTCGAATCAATTCGCCTTCAATTAGACTTATTCTCGTTCAATCGTAGACCAGGGGACGCCTGGAGATCGAAGTAACGTATCATCGAGCAAGTGTCAATAACCCTTAATCGTCGCGAAAATCAGCCGAGCACGTTGCACGTTCGACGAACGGAATTCTTTATCCGTCGAAACTGTATCAAATAGAATCAAGCCAGACACGGCGTACGCGTGACTGAATCAAACGCGGTGCTGATTGAGAGTAATGAAGGTTAAAAGTCTGCGTATAAACGATAACGGCCGCTGCACGATCTAATTTCAAGTTTGACTTAAGGCTTAAGTAACGCCACTGCCTGCAATGCCGCGATAGAAACGTTTTAATTTCGCAATAATTCGCTACAGGTACAGCAATCCTAGCCGACGCTCCTGCAGCAGATGCTTTTCTATATAGAAGTGCAATCGATCTACGAGCCATAACCTATCTTGTATAAAAAAACAGCTCAAGAAGCATCAACTTCGACGTCCGAGGTGCCCCTTACGTTATGCTACGACGTTTCACATCTGTCGTACGAAATCTAACTACGAACTGTCTTTAAATCGCGACAGGGGAATCGGACCAAGCAAGGTCGGCAATTTCAATCAATCCATCGATGATTAATAATTGATCAATCTTCGTTTCAATACCGTGGCTCGTTCGAATCGTAACCCATGCTCGGCGATATTTTCGGCACGGTAGTGTGGCAAACACCGGCAACGGCGGTGAAAAAGGTGGCATGCCTTCTTACCCACAATTGCCCACCATGCTTACTCACTTTGACCACTTCGAAAAGGTAGTAGACGCAGAATCCGAAGCCCAGCAGCGCCCCGTAGTAGACCGTCGGGATGTCGAGGAGTGGCTCGATGTAGTTCAGCATCCTTGTGCTCTATCGATACGTCTAAGTGGTCTCGGTTGGGCGTAAACGCCGCTGATCGCCAGGACCGTTGACAATCCTTGCACGTCGAACGCCGGTAGCCAACAACCGATCGCGACGCTTTCATACAGTGTCGCGGGACCGCGCGCATGACGTTCAAATAATTGGACGGCCAACTAGCCTCGCTAGCCGGCCGACCGGTACCGATAGCCACTGCAGCTACACGCTCGCACATAGGTGTGTATGCTCGAGATTCGGTCACGTGCGCACGAGCGGATCCGCTCCCACACTGGCGAACACTCGACTCGTCCCGCCGCTCGTCCGATGCCGTGCGTGCGACGAGCCTCTGGGAAGACACGTACACGGCCCCGTTCGTCGTGTGCACCGAGAGCCGTGTAACGCGAGTTATATAACGCCGGGGCAGAACTTTTCGTATCGACATTCGTAATGCGGCCTGCACTCGCTTGTCGCGGCCAATACGCCTCGAGCCGCGGCGTAAACGCTGGCCCGATCGTCGAAGGGGCCATTCTTGCGTTACGCTCGATCCACGAGATTGCAGAGGGGTTATGCGTCTTCCAGCGAGAACTTACTATCGCCGGCAAGTCCGCTCGATCGGCAATCTTGCGCTATTGCGACACACGCTGCTCTTATCTTTGCAGTGTCATTATGAGTGTTTTAACGGGCATTAGTCGAGCGTAGTGCAGGAAGTTATGTTGGTTGTTTCTTTTTAAATGCAACTTTGTAGGAATTAGCGGGGAAGGTCGTCGATGGTTATCAGAAGTGGCGCGCGGTATGCGATTTTCACCCGACTGCGGTAAAGCTGCGGACAGAGGCGAAGCGATAATTTCGCTTTATTACACGTCGGGTACGTTCGTGCGGTGCGCTCATGCGTCGTCGAGGTTGCTTCTGATGAGTTCCGAACGGGTAATGTTTTTGCGACAGTGGCGCACTCGGGATTTAATCTTGGGGGAGCTGAGTTGAAGAGATACAAATATTTTCATTGCGAATTCAATAAAATTCATTAGGTGATTATAAAAATTTATTTCAAGACTAAAATCCAGGTTTCTATTCTTTTTACAAAGGTCTTGAATTACTTCAGTTCTGGTTACATTTATCTACTTTTTCCTTTTTCTTGCGGAGGTGCCGGGGCCCCTTATCTCCCCCCTTTGGATGCGTCACTGTTTTGAGGTATTCAACAAACCAAACAGCGAGCTGTGGGAATTACTCGCGTTCAATTCAATTGTAGTTTACTTGCTTTTCGAACAGAGGCAGTGGTTCTTCCATTGTTTCCAGTAGCGAGTCTTGGAAATCGGTTTGAAGTAAGTGGTCGATACGTTCCAAGAATTAGTTCTCTAATGGTTTCTCCGAATATGTATTGGGGGTTGAAAGATAAATGGGAAAAGATATATAAGCACGCCTGGGGAAAGCCGTCTGTCGTTCTCTTTTTCAACCGCAGACCTTTTGAGACTCTTCATGTTACAATTTCGCTATAGTATTTATATCTCATATTTCTTTATTCTCAGACACGTAGACACACGTCTACGTTTGCGGTCGATCGCGTGGTAGATATCACCGGCTCGTCCAAGCATAAACGCTATAATACGCTGGTAATAATAATGCGACGCAAGCTTTAATAACGCCAGCCTTTTTTTTAAAACTGCTCTTTACTGACTTAGTTTTATCTGTACATTTATCGCCTACAGCAATAATCTCTAATTACTAATCTCTAAAATACTTTAACGATTGTTGCATTTTTTAAAAACCCCCTTTTTTATAATGCAATCTAAGGCGGAAGGAAACAACCACTTTGTTCCAAGAAAAACGACTCCTTTATTAAACACAGTCTTATACATTTCACGAACATAATGAAACCGTAACCAGGGCGGCTGTTTTTAGTCGCGCGGCCCGAAAATCGGCAGCGAAAAAGTGGATCTTTTTTAACATACAGTTGCAAGGATCGACGCCGCTAATAGACAATTAGAGTCGACATTCCCGCGCCAGGTACACGCGAATACGACGAGCGCGTTACCTTGATAAAAGTTTCGGTATGCTGAAGTAGAATCGAATCCTCCACTGTCCATTTCGGACGAGGCTTACGCGGTGGATCTACGTACATATCTCACGGGGCACCTTATTTCTACATGGGCACTATCAGAGGACTCTCTCTGATTAAAAGGGGCAGCTTTACTGACACATGGAAAACATATAAATATTACATCCGTAAAAAAAGACAAACTTGAGTGGAGGCAAACATTTCTTGGCGACTAATTGGCAACTTAATGGTAAACACGAGGCATAGATATTAAGCCGAGAATCCACCGGGAAGCTAAACTCAGCTATGCCATGCGATGCTGTGTTTTAACTTAGCTTTCGGTGGAAACGGTTCCATAAGAATGTATCGAAGCTAAATTTTTTAAAACGTAGCATGGCATAGCGTAACATAGCTTAGGTTCTCGGTGGATTCCCGGCTTTACTCGCACGATAAACGCAGCTTAAGGCGAACAATAATAGGTACAATAGAACTTATGTGGAACTTGCAGTTGGCCTCATTAAATATATAGAAATAAAACGTCGACGCGCCTTGCGTAACAGGTTCGCGTACAACGACTAGCAGAATGCAAACGACTAGGACCATTTTGTTCGCGAACCGCTCGCCTGTACGGTTCGAGGAAAATCCAGCACCCTTCGTCGCGCGCTCGACCCGCTAATCGCTTGACAAGGGGCCCTGCCGACGAAAGCCGGCAAGCTGCAGCTTCGCCGCGCGACGGACGAGCCAGCGCGAAGGATCCCTTTCAAGCAGAGAAAGTGTAAATCGTTTTGCTCGCTGGCCAGGGCGTCGACTGACCCCGCGACAATAATAATCGCCCGGCGAGTAAGACAGACTCCGCTGCAACGGGCCGTGCACGCGGATGATATTACACCTTAACTTATGTACAACGTTCTCGTTGGTAGAGCGTAGAAAATACATTTCAACATCCCGGCGTCTCGTGCGCATACACGTCTTAATCCTACGGCGGCTACAAAAATAATCTTGTACGCCATGGAAGCAAAGAGTGTACGCAGGGGTTACCGAGGGGGCAGGGGCTGGTAAACGTTTCCAGCAACCTCGGTAGGTAATTCTGAACGAAAAGGGGCATAGAGGATGGCTCGCCAATGAAACTCAATTAGATACTGATGAAAAGTGTGCAACATCCTACACACTTTTCAAATGCGGATCGTTCGTTCTCGCTATCGTGAGAAGTTCAGGCGAAGGAGACCTCATTTCTGTGGTCAGTCCACCCGGCTTCGTATCGGCAATAGTCACGATTTTTATCAACAGACAGATAAGAGCAACCTTCGAACGGCAGAAGGCTGATTCTAATATGATCTTTCAGCGAATGAGCAATGTTTATCCTCGTAACTATTGAAAACAGGCCACAGCGTAGATAACTATTTCGATTCAGAAGACCTGCCAAGCATGCCAGGAAATCGATCGCCGCCTGGGCACCCCTCTGTTATCTTATATCCTCGGAGGTCTCGGCGTGTTAACGATACGAGCGGGAGCGCCTCCTGTCTGCCGTCGAGGTACGTTAGAGCTCGTTCCGTTGTCTATGCGCTCTTTCGTAATCGACGCTCAGCCAGGGATGTTGAAACTTGTTCACCATATATCATGAGCTATGCCCGCAGCTCGACTCGCGGACGTATTTCGCCCAGGTGCGGGTGGGCGCCATGTCGCCCTTCCGCAGCCTGCGCTGGTCACCGCTCGCGCGGATCTGCTCCATGATGCTGCGATAGGTCTCCTCGCCGTACGTGCAGGTCAGGCTCTTCCTCAGTTTCGCGGCGCCGGTCTCGAAGCTGGTCGGCTGGCTGCCCACCAGCACGTGCAGGTTGTTCTTCACCTGCACCGCCCAGTCCCACATCTCCGCGACCGAGCAGTTGCAGACGAACGGGTTGCCAAGCAGATTCACCGACAACAGCCGCGGATTCGTCCTGAATACTCGCGGGCTAATCGAGCTCAGGTTGTTGTTACTGAGGTCCAAGTGCTCCAGGCCATGCAGCTTCTTCAGGCAAGCAAGATTCTCCGTTCCGGAGATGTTGTTGCCGGCGAGATTCAGTTGGGTGAGCTTCCTCGATCGCGAGAACAGGTTCTCGTTCAGATGCCGGACGTTGCAATTGCTCAGATCGAGGATCTCCAGGTTGGACAGATGGGGTGGCAGGAGAGGCTCGTTCTCGGGAACAACCAGAGGGTTTCCACTGAGGCTCAGCTCGATTATATCAGTGCTCACGCGATCGCCGAACACCTTGGGGTCTATGGGTGTCTTCAAGTCGCATTTGTTCAGCTCCAGGCTTTCCAGCCGCGTTAGATTAGCGAACAAACCCTCCTCCAGGGTGTGAAGCTTGTTGCCCGACAGTATCAGCCTCTTCAAGGTGGTCATGTGAGCGAATGTGTTATTACCAACGTAGCCGAGGTTGCAGTAGGACATGTCCAGGTATTCCAACGACTCGAGAGGATTCAGCAGGCTGCCGAACGCGTCTGACAGGGGGTTGTGCGAGATGTCGAGCTCCTCCAGGTGCTCGAAGACGTGGAACGCGTTGGGCAGGCGTCGCAAGCTGCAGTTGCTCAGCGAGAGCTTGTGGAGCTTCGGCAAGTGGCGTAGAACCACGGTCAGGTCAGCGGCGAACATCGGATTGCCGCTCAGATTCAAAACGCGCAGCTTGCTGGCGTTCCTGAACGCCTCCTCGGACAGACGGTCCTGCAAGTTGCAGTTGGACAGGTCCAGCGACTGAAGGTTGTGCAGATTGTGGCCGAGCGTGTTCCCGACGTCTAGGTGCCACAGCTCGTTGTCGGCGAGCACCAGCTGGCGGAGGTACAGGTTCTTCGCGAAAGCGTCGCCCGGCAGGTTCGTGATGCCTGTGTTGCTGATGTCCAGGTGCTCCAGCCGTATCAATGGAGCCAGCATGTTGGTCCAGCTCAGGGTGCGCAAGTCGTTGCCGGTCATCTCGAGCTCGCGCAGGTTCTCCAGGTGGGCGAACGCCACGGAGGACACGTAGGTCAAGTTACAGCCGTTCAGCTTCAGGTACTCGAGGTTGGTGAGGTGGTCGAACGGGCCAGGCTCGATTCGCTCCAGAGGGTTGTGGGAGAGGTCGAGCTTGTTCAGGTTCGTGGTGTTGTGAAAGAACTGTGTATTCAGGCGGCGGATGCCGCAGGTGTTCAGGTCCAGGTAGAGCAGAGTCCGACAATTCAGAAAGTGGCCCTGCACCTCGTCCAACGGGTTGTTCTGAAGCTCCAGTGTGATGAGACCGGGACTGTCCCTGTGGAAGGATAGAGACGCTCGAGTAAGTTCGAATGGGGTGTAGATTTCGCGGGACGAATATGCGGACCCACCATCGAATTAAAATAGCACTTATGTCCACCTACACGTTAATCCGAACGATCCTTACCTGAACGCCTCAGGGTCAACGTGGGCTATCTCGTTGTACGAGAAGTCCACCTCGAGCAGATAAGTCAATCCAGCGAATGATTCATGGCTGAGCTCGGTTAATCGATTATGCGCCATCTGGAGACGCCTTATCTTGATCGATTGCGGAAACGGGTCGAGCCGCGCAACGTTGTTGCCATTCATATCCAGGACGTAGACATTAGGGCTAAGCTCGTCGTAAGGGATGCTCGTCAAATTGCTTTCGGAGCAGTCGGTCACCCAGTTGACGCGAAAATAATGACAGTGGCAGTCCATGGGGCACTCCTGCTCCACCAATTCGCCGTTGTAGGCGAGCGTGGACGTCGCGACGGCGACCGTCAGCAGTAGCTGCCCTAGCATCATCTCGATCGCGCGATATATCTGCAATCACAACGAACCGCCATCAGTGTTTTATTCGTACAACAATCTTATTTCATATTTTTCTCTTCAGCCTCAGTCCCTTTGGGACGGAGAACATGGATGCCTCGCTGCGAATGTGAATTGGCCGTGAATGAATGACTCGGGGGGGGGAACAATTGTTTTATTTGTCTGGCCACATGCGGTATAGAAACGGGCGGATGAATGCAGAAAAGGAGGGAAATACGTCGCCGCTGTCGAGATTTACTCGGCTCGGTTACGACGAGCATGCTCATTGTAGTGCATTCCCAACAAGATAACCGACGAGTACTAATGGCCCGAAGCAAGTGGAACAATTGTCAGTTAAGAACGGTCCTCGCAATTGGCGGTCGGTAATTCCGAGCAACAATGCACGGCGCCACAGGTCGTTGAGCCAGAATCGTTAATCGTTTCCGTAAAGCACACTTCACTGTCCTTTTACCATTTCTTGCCGTCCCTCCCGAAAGCCCGATTTAAAAGAAGCCATTCAACGAGTTCTCCTTTTATTCCCTAAATTATTATTATCGTTAAATCCGTAGGTAACTCCGCCTCCCGTTATTCGGCCGAGAGGTTTAATTGGCGTTGTTGTTGCTGTTCCATCGGTAAGCAACGGTAATTTTAATCTCGAAAATAAAATCGTGCAGCGAGCAACGGCGAGTGACGGACGAATATACGCGTATGCAATTAAAACGGCTTTATGGGTATTATTTAAAACCGTGGGACGACGGGAGACGTGACTGTGGAGAATAAATGGTACATGTGGTAGCTCGGTACGGCCAGGCGCGCGCCTTCATCTGCATTACCATCGGTCCGTTGATCAAACATGCGCCGGCTAATGGGAGTAATTTGTACGCATTAAATTTCGCGGAGCACAATCATCTTCGTTACAGCGATGAATAACATTCGAGGAAGTTTTCGTGCCGGGGAGCGAAGGCCGGCACAAAGAAAAGTGGCGACGCCTCTGACCAGCAGTCAGCTTCACAGGCGAAGCCCAGCGGAAGTCTTTCCGCCAGAATGCCACGCGTTCCACGCTCCACTGCCCCTTCAGCTCTCAACGTATAGTTCGCCCTCGGCCCTGGGCCATTATCATCCGTCCCCCCCTCCCATCAAACAGACTCTGCCTGGTATGGGGAAGTGTATTTTCCCCTTTCGATTCCTCCTTGTATTTCTCACTGTCGCCTCGCCTTTGGCGCCACAAATCTTTCGTTTTTGAATTCCATCCCCGAGCCAGCAACCCCTCCGCGGGGCTCGGGTCATTTGCATTCAGACTCCAGGCGAGACATTCATACTTTTTGCAAATATCCTTCCCCCTTTATTCGCGATCCGGGGTTTTCAAACATCGGCGACGGAGGACGCCTTGAAGCGGAATTTACGCGGGACCCGAGTGCTTTCGTTAGAAGACGCGGCTAGAACCATTTTCGCTACCCATTCATCCACAGTTTATCTACGGCTCCGCGAGGATCTGTTTCTTATCGAGTTCTCTATCTCGCCCGAGTCGGTAACACACAGAACGTCTCCTGCACCACGGTATGCATTCAAAACGAAGTTACAGTTTGCAAGCTACTCTTCCTCCCGCTCCCCAATCCCCTCTCCCTAGACGCGATCGCGTGAATCACTGTGACACGTACGTTTGTCCTAATCTGGAAGCAAACACTTCGTATAATTAACAACTTAAACCAGAGTATGTACACGGCTCGGTTAGCGAGGGAATTATGTCTTTGATAGATCGCCTTGAAGAGAACCACGTTATCGACGCGACATCACAGTAACACGGTGTATCGCGACCGAATGTCATTTGCCTCTCGGTTCACAAATCTTTCCTACCGTTCTTTAAATCTGGATACTGCCGGGGGAATTTGCATGGGTATCGAGCGAGTGTCGTCGAATGAATATTCATAAGAAACGCGGTGCTCGCAGAGGCAAATGGATTCCTACGATCCACCGGCGGGGATTATCGGGACGGGCGTCGATTCCGATCGAGATCACCGCTACTTACGCTGCGTGTGGAGTTCGTCCCGGAAACAGGCCGAAATGCACGCGTTCACGTACCGGATAGATGTTATCCTTCCGTCCCGCGGCAGAAGTGAGGTTAAAGCCGCGAGCGTAGCGGCGGATTCGAGCGTGGCACTGGACAAAGATAGATTGAACTGAGTTTGCTGGTACCCCGGTTAAATTAAACCGTGTCCGGCTGACCGAGGTCAGGGTAAAACCTACTGACGCGCACTCTCGTTCTTTCTGCGTCGCATTAGTCTCGCGACGCGCGTCTTCACGGGGTGTTATGCTCCCCTCCCCCCTCCCCTTTCGGTTTTACAAGCCACGATTGCACGCGCACACACGCCACCGTCTTCTTTCATCCCCCCTTGTCAATCACCCGAGGTCTCATTGCTTCCGAGTAAAAATTCAGCGCGATTGAAATTCTCGTCCGTCAGACAGTCCTAACCTCCTACTACTTCGCACAGCCATAATTTACCTGTTGGAGTCGCTTCGTTCCAAAGGATGTTGATTAGTAATTCCTCGTATATTCGCGATTCGTTGATACGATTATACTATCGAGTTCTTAGTAACGCAGCATTGAAGTGGAAGGGTTGGAGAACACTACCAATCTTGATGTACACGCTCGAAACGCATGCGCGCGAAAGCTAACCCTTTTTAAAAACACGTTCCGCTCAGTGGGGCTTAATTCGCGTACACGTAATGCTTCTCGAACCCGAGAAATGCTCGCTGGATATTTATATGGAGAATCTCTTCCTTGTGGAGTGGTTTTAAGGTAGGATGCGGTTGAGTAATGGGAATATCGCATGGGATGTGTCACGACTGACACGTGCTCTATTGATTATCCATTATCTGCGCGAATTTCAACGTATCTTGCGTTCCATAAACATCGGGCGATATCGTGAAATAATTAGCAGTGTACCGTGATCCCGTTGCACAGGCTACGCGATATATCGCCAGCGCGATACAAGCTGACAAATCAATTAATCGATCGCTGGTACTTTGCCTTGAACCTAATACATACATCTTCCGCGACGTTAAAGGTTTTAGTTAAAGCTTTACCTTGATTCGTAGTTTAACGTTTAGGCCTCCTTTCTTCTTGATTATTCTTCTAATAAAACGCACTCATAACAGTTTCTATACCAAACAGAACAGTAGTAACGATTAACTCCGAAGTAGGCACCGGTGACATAACACGCGCATGCGCTCCCCCCAATTTCGTGCAACGATTATCTTTGGCAATAACGTGTTCGAAGCCCGACGTTCGGTTTTAATAAGCGTGTTAAATGAATAACACGATATTTTTATTCTACGACCTTTTTTACACTTGTCTGACGCACAGCCGCGAACACTGTTTACCACGAGATAAGATTATCGTGTATGTAACTTTCAGCAATGCGTAGTTGTTTCACGCACGTTTACGCAAATTCTAAGGTACACTTGGTCACGTGTAACGCGTACGTGGTCAAGGTGCAGAACTTAGGTTAGTACCAAACCGGGAGATGGGGCGAGCAATTGAGTCACTCGACCGGCAAAGTACTGGACAAAAAAGCTGGTTTCCTCTGCGATTAGCATTAATCAAAGTCATCCTATATCGTTTTTCTTTGTCGTGCCGAATAAACGAGGAGTTTTTTAACGAACGATCCGTCCCGCGAAGAATCGCAATTTCTCCACCGGATTTTTCCGTGTATCCACTCGAAACGGTGACGGATATAGTATTTTAGGTTACGTTAATACGATATCTCTGTGCCAATCATAATACGGCAAACGTGCAGGCGTATTGAATGGCCATAGAGGACAATGGGAAATCGATATGGCTTGGATATGGTACGTGTCACTCGTACGTCCGGGAGCGTTTGTTCACGTAGTCAATGCGTGATTGAGCGATGAGTGCGGCGCGTCGAATTCTGAAGAATCGCATTCGGCCGAATTGGAAGCGGAGGTCAGGCATTACGCCAGGCATTGCGAAACGTCGGGAATAGGATCTCATGATCTTGACTAGGAACAACGACCTGCCAGCCCCACGCTCGTATCTCCGTGGCGTGGGAGCGAGCGAGACGCCGGGGCATCGATTAACTTTGCAATTGACATTAGGTTTCCCGATAACGTGCCACTGAATTATCGCCCCAGATTAATTTCCCTCTTAGAGCGGGCTCGCCGTGACTCAATTTTTTCGCTCCGGCCTCGCGGAACGAACGATCACGAAAACGTTCAGAAACGTTGCAGCGCGTAAGGTTGCTGGAAAATGTATAGCCGTGTCCGATTGAGATTTTGGGTCGTTATTTTCTCGTGCTTCTATTAGTTCGTTTGCGAAGGTTGAAACGTCTACCGACTGTACGGTAATGGTAAGTTAGTGAATTCAAACAAGTGATGAATCTCTTCGTTGTTCTTTTCTGATTTTAAGGTTAAGGTTAAGGTTTCTATTTTCTCTTAGTAGACACTTGAAGATATTATCTTATGCAGCTCAATGAACGTCAGTGTTTGTTATTCTGATTTTGATACCGAACAATTGAGGCACGCCTTGTTCCTTTGAATGGAAGCTTCACTTTCAAATTGAATGATAAAAACGTAGGTTGTGACTGGAGGAACATAAGACTGTACGAGTGGGCGTATTAAGAATATTCCATGGCGAGTATGTGACTTAATAAATTCAATTGATTCATGGGTCACGCGTGCGCGGAAGAAAGATCGACTTGTCCGTGGCAGGCTCAAAACATCGAGCAGAATCAATTGACGTATTATAAACGAATTAAAAATGTGTAGATGTGATATAACTCGTATAGTTATGCGAGCTTTATATAGGCTGTTTTATATTCATCCGCGGATTATACGCAACCGTTCTGTACACGTGTGTACTTCGTTTCCGAATTGCACAATCACGCTGTTTATTCATGATGCACTAATGCAGTTATCAGAGTTTAAGGTCATTGATGTGACTCTTGCATTCGTTTATAATTTATACGTATCGGACCAGAAGAAACTGGTCTGTATTAGAAATTCTTGGAATAGACATCTATGCTACGTTCGTACGATATTCAATTTTCAATCATTATTTTCCAAGCTCATCTCGAAAACACGTTTAATCTTACTTCAGCTATTTGCCTACTGAATTAATCGGTTATACTTTCGAAGCAGTGATTTAAGTGGAGAAATTTCAGCACGCGATTTTCCGTAAATACGTTTCAAAATTTGTTCCGCTACATTCCTCCGAGTACCCCGTAATTTTGGGGAAAAAGATAGCGGTCTACTTTATCCACGCACGAGCAATTTATTCGTTCCTACCACTCGACACCAGAGGGCGACAAAGTTTCATTTGTCCCACTTAACGAGCAAACCGCATTTCTTCGCGACTAAAATCACAATTATCGTTCCCTAATTAGTTCCATCTTGGGGGATTCGATATTTATCATGATTGCCTTCGTGCGCGTGCACAAACCGCGCGGAGCGTGTTATTAATATAAATAAGATCTTCCATCGTTGTCGTTTCGTAACGCCTGTTATCTGATGTCTCTCGGTTAATTAGCAAAACGTACGATTGCGGGCATTATCGTAGCATCTGCGACGGAACGGAGGAAAATGGACGCGCGTATATAACCCATTCGACGTGTGCTTCAGCGATCCCGTTGAATCGAAGCGATAGCTGGTATCACGTGAGCGTATGATATTTAATTAAGCCGAGTCACGTTAACGTCTCACTCCGGCAAGAAACCGCGAGCGATCATTCTTCTCCGTATTATGGATTTATGGCGGAATTATGGCCGCGAGTCCCGTGTATTCTTTCGCGCTTATATCCCCCCTGAAATTATGTGAGAATGACTCTGGCAACCAGCCAGCGTGCCGCGGAACGCGCGGAGACAACATGTACGGAGCAACGAACTTTGGTAAGCGTGACTCCGGGGACGAGATTCTTTTTCTCTCTCTCTTAGAAAATCTTTTCGGTTGTAAAGTTCGCTCGTCGTTTCTGGGAATCCGCTCCCTTCTATTTCCATTCACGAATATATATGCGTAGACCGTCGAACGGGTTGTCCGGGGAATTACGTCGCGTTTGTTGCTTCCTCCTGGAAGGAATCGAAGCGTCGGGACGCTGGGAGTCTCGACCTCTCACGGAAATAAAGTATCACGGCATTCCGGTTTTAGAGTGTATATAGAACGAAGGTTGCGAGATTCTAATTTGTAGGGATCGCAACGACTGTAACGAGGTACTGGAATTATTCTAACGTTCTGCGATTTAATGGAGGGAAGGAGTGCCTTCTTCAGGATTCTTTCCCCTTCGAAAGAGGGGGATCGGGGATTTGGTTTAAACGCTGGTTATTTAGGAGCCTCGCTCTTACAATAGAAGCTGAGAACCGACGTCAGCCATAAAGCTCTTGACACACAGTACGAAGGTGTGAAGGACAAAGTGTTCCCAGAATTGGTCTCGAAGCATTCCTCACATTGCACGTAGACGATCGTGAGAGAATTTATAGCTGATTCTATACGAACACCTGATTTAACTTCACACTTAACAGCCCGAGTGTCCTTTTATTGCATTCTGCCGCGATAACGTTGAATTATATTAGGTGTACTCCTCTAAGTGAGTCGCATTCCGTATGTGAATTCAACATCGGGGAAAAAAAGCTTCACGTACACAACCCACCTATTTCACTTGCCCACCACTTTATTACTATTACAACGAATTTATTACACGTTCCACACGAGAATACAGTAATTGCAGAACGGGGAACCCAAGTATTTTTGTGTCCCGATAATTCTCGAGTTAATATAAACAATCCCTTTTTCACGACAAACAAAGATGTATGATTTTAATTAGCAGATCTCAATCGAGGGTTTCACAATAAAAACGTCGCTCATCAAATGTCACGAGATCCACGACTTTAGGATTTAATTATTAATATTTAAAAAAAATTGAAATCCATTGAACAAAAATTTAAGATGCTTGAGAGTTCTCGTACTCTCTTAGAAAATAGGAAAAATTGACAAGGGTTGTTTTCGTTACGGGACCCTTAATCTATATATTACGCACATGATCCTTTTTTACCATTCTTCCGCGAGGCTAACGAACTTATAACTACAGCTTCCCCTTGTAATCACACCCCTCGTCATACAGTGCTAAGTAACCAAGCGACAATCCCTGTTGCAGGGAGCAAGCCAACCCACGGAACCCACTCATCGCTCAACCGCCTAAAGGTCCGCGCACACATATCCGTCCTGAGTCAGTTCCGTGTCCGTTCTGTTCCGGCGTGCCAGTGGTAAGAAGAAGAGGGGCGTAGAGGGTCTCTTCTTCTTACCACTGGCACGCCGGAACGGAACTGACACGGAACTGACTCAGGACGGATATGTGTGCACGGACCTTGATGCACCATTCCCCAACCGGTTGCATCGTCGTCCTCGACGCGCGTCCTCGCCGACGGGCGCGTCCTCCAGGACTCGCGACTGCTTCGTCCACGCCCTGGCACGGTGCGCGCGGCCAGATTTAATCTCCGGGGCCAAGTTCGCCGGGAAGCAGTAATTCTCGAGGAGCAAGAATAATCTCGCGTTCACGCGTCGCCTCGGGGAGCCTCTCTCCAGCCGGCGCGGTTGGGGCGCTGCCTGCTGGCCCGAGGTTAGGGTTGCAGCTCCCGTGGAGTCATAAGCGGGGGTTGGGGTTAGCGGCGGCGGTGGTGGGGAGCGGCGGTAGTCGCGGTGGTGGGCGGCGATGTCGGCGGCGGAGGGGAAGGGTGGCGGGCGAGCGAGCCACTGCGCAGATCCCAAAGTCCCACAGCCGCGAGTAGGTAGCCAAACTCCGATTCAGTGAGGAGTGACCGTTCCCGTTTGCAGTGCAGCTGGAAATCTCAGGGAGAAACCGCGGTCTTTCGTCCTCTCCTCCTCTCTTCTCTTTCTCTTTCTCTCTATCTCTTTCTCTCCTGTCTCTGTCCCTCTCTCCCTGTCGCCTCTCATCCGTTTCACCCTCTGTCTCTCCCTGTCTGTCCCGTGCGCTGCCTAACCACCCTCTGTCCCAGTCGCTCCCGCGGCGTGGCAAAGCGTACGCACGCATCCCCAGCGATTTTTTTTCCCCATCGTTCGTCCGTCGACGAAGCGAGAGTTCCCTTCGTCGTTACCGGTCGCCTCGTCGGTCGGCGTTCCACCACCCCGCGTCTGTTGCGGTCCGAGACCGTGTCTCGCGGAGATTCCGAGTGTCGCCCTCTCCCCCCTCCCCTCCGCCTCGCGGATGGGTAGTCACGTGGCTGGGCGGCATCAGTGACTCAAGCGAGCCGGCCCACGGCTTCGTTTCCACGGGGCCCGACTTCGTCCACGATCACCGCGGCCGGATGAAACGTGCGTGCGCCAGTTGATCGAGGCTTCGCGCGACATTCGGGGCCCGCGGACCTCTCCGGGCCGGCGCGTGTGCGTGCAGAATCAACGGCGGGCCAGGTCGATGTGCACAACTCCAGGGACACGTACTGAAACTCCACGTCTGTCGGTGTAAGTACACGCAAAACCCTCTTTATGCCGCGTACGCAGGCGACAATGAGTCACGGGCCAGGCCCGCCTAAGGGCACACGCAGTCAGCTGTGCCCGCGAAAGAATCAGCCCTTTGCTCGCCACCGGAGCAACAGCGCCAGGTGAACGTCTGGTGTGCCGCTGGAAAAGAATCCAGACCGGAATGATGGCTTTGATAGCGTGACGAGGCATTGTTTATTAGATTAGGGGTGAAGGGAAATCGTGGTGGGACCAGTCGATGTCTGTGTAAATTTCGGGATACCGAGTGTACTGGTTAGAATAATTAGAGAATTTATTTCAGAGATTCCGGGGGGCTAATTAAGTTTCCTGTTTGCTAAATGTTTGCGCGGCCTGCACTGCCCTTTGGAGTGCGCGGCTCTCTAATTACTCTGAGCAGTGTAAATGCTAATAATTCTGTTTAAATAATATCCCTTCCGCTGGCGAATAAATTATAACGACTGCCACTGTGTGCTTATCGGTTAAATAGTGCTCTTCCCTGCTGGAAAGAATGCGGTCGAAATTTGGGGTAGTTTATATTTAATTCTCCTCTGAATTCTCAAAATTATACTTACTATGCGTAAAGGACCTTTAGATGGTCATGCAAGTCACAAAAGTCGATAAAAACATTAGAGACATCGAAAAAGTTGAAAATACAATATGCAGTTAGATAAGAGCTATTATCTTGCTTCTATCTTTATAAGAAATCTGTCCGAGATTCTTATGCAGCTCAGAAAGAATAAAGTAGAAAGAGTTCTTAATCGATCTTCTTAAAAAATGAAAAAAGGGGAACCTACCCAGCAATATGTCCTATTAATAGTCTCGAGTCGTGGGTATGCGGATCGATTTGATTAAAAACTTGATGTGAACGCGCTGTTCATGTACACGTAGGTACACATTTGCCAAGGACGTTGGGACACGTCTCGCGAGAACGGGCGGAACGTAAACAGTGCTCGGCGTGAGCATTGGTAAGGTCATTCGAACAACAAAAGACTACGCTAAAGCCCTGCGATCTATTCGACGAAGGCACGTAGCATACGAAATAAATTCGTTTCCCCTTTTGTACCGAGTCTTAGAAAAAAATCACTCGCGATCGAGAAGATGATTCATTAATATTCTGATCAGCAATTCATCGGAGCGTCCAGCGTGGTAATTAAGCACGAAGCAATTATCCATACGATTCCGATCCGAACAATACCGCGCGTTTTTCGCAATCGGATTCGGAATTAAAACGCACATGAGATGCATTATTGCCAACGACCATCCCCTAGCAATACGATTTCGCAAAAATCAGCGAACACAAAGGCGAACACGGTTCAATGGTTTATCGCCAATACGCGCGGATAACGCTCGCGATGCCACGAACCGTTAAATGTATTAAACAATCAGCCCGCCCCCGGGAAAAATATACAGGGTGTTTAGTAAACGGTGCTACAAGGGAAGAAAGAAATTAGAAAAATATAGAATACATTTTTTGCAATTCCTAACATAGTTACATATAGTTCGCGAAGAAAATTATTTTGAACATGCAGCTATACTTATTTAGTAACTTTCGGTATAAAATAAGATATCTAAGTAGTAGAAGCAGCATATTCTTCTCTTTTCTTAAATCATCGCGAATGAATTACAATACTTTCCAAATCCCAAAGTCTTCAAGCCTTAAAACAATTCTTAAAAAAGAAGAAATACCCCTTCAAGATTCCCATTACCCCTTCGATTAGCACACTCGCTTCCACGGTACAAAAGTCTCTTTCCTAACCAGACTACTTTCTGTCTTCAAATCTAAACTCACTTTTCTCAAACGAGACGATCAATGGAACAAAATTCCTTAAACACTTTCTACTCCTTCCTTCGCAAGGAATCACCAGCTGGCCAATTGCACCTTGACTTGCCCGCCCTGTATTACAGCCTCCCTCCGCCGGGCGTTCTCAAACTTCATAATTAATTTCCTGATATTAAGATGGGGGGGATACTTCTAATCCTGATAACTCCGGTGCCTCGCGAGGGAGAGGCTCGTTAATGAAATGCACCCTTACCCCCTTCACGGGATATTACTATTTTTGCAGGCCGTGGAAGGCTGCCGCGTTTCCCCAGGCCAAAAATGTTCCTGCCGTGTTATTAACATCGGCTTATATCGCCGGCCAGGTATTAAGTACGCGCCGGTATGGCCGTTCCTGTAATCCCTTTTCCCCCGGCAACTGAATTTCCAGCTCTTCCAGTGTAGAACCGGCGAGGAGCCGCGCGTAGTTTCAAGAGCTTCCAACGACGCGCACGCATCGAAACGCAATAGCGACCCGGTGCCGGCAATATCGGCGATGTTCATAAATCATGCGCACGTCCACTCGCTCTTGTCGACAAACACTTCCCTGCTCCAGTTCAAATGGCTGATTAATAATGCCCGATGTGTGCGCCTGCTACCGTCGCAGATTGCCCCGGTCTTGGGGGATAATGTTTAATATTAAGCGTCTCGCCTCGCCCGCCTCTAAACGATTTTCTTTATCCCGCGGGGCGGCGGGGTCGCTTCACTTGGCCGGCCAGCAAGGGTGCATTGATTTTGCGAGGATTTCGCGTACGGTTAACGCGCCCTGGCCGCGATGACGTGTCGGACCGCGTGCGAGGCGCTGATCAAAGTTTCTTGAGAAAATTCACTTCCCTCTTGTGTCTGGCTTTTAATTATTACCGCGGTCAGTTGTTTAAATTTAGAACGGGGGATAAACTTGGGGCGTCGTATCGTCTATATTGTCACTCCAGGCAAGTCGCTTCCTCCGTGCATACTAATAAAGAAAAATATCCAACCCGCAAACGCAGATTTGCAGAATAGTGAAAAATATTTGACGCGTATTTTTTTAAAAGAGCCACTAAAGCTGGGGGTCGATAAAATATTTTCTGATACTTTTGAAACACTGTGCAAGGGGTTGGATTTATCTCTAAAAAAAATTACGCTTCAAAAAAAAATTATCCAGAGATATTCCCGAGAAATTTATTTTTGCTGTTTTCACTCTTCCAACATGGACGATTGCCGATAACAAAAAGATACGTAATATTAAAATATTTTTCACTATTCAGCAAATCTGCGGAGTCTCGTCGAAATCGTCGTGCGCGACTTCGATCTGTGCCCCCGTAAGTATTAATTTATATAATCCAAGGGATTCACTATCGACTCCTCGATTACCACAAACCGGAAATTAGAATTATTATCCAAGCAGAAGCCGCGATCCTTTGGAAACCTCACGGAAATCTTTATTACGCCCCCATATTCGCGAATATAAATAACCGTGCAGAAATACGATACGCTATCAACTGGCCAGCCCCACGCATTAAAGCACACGATCAAGTGTCCAAGGTACATAACTCTTATCATTAGTTTGATAGAAATCTGCCGGCGCACGAACCACCCGCTCCCTCGACGACGAGGAGTTCTCGACTCGCGTTCCCCGTTCGTCGAGGATGAAAAGTCCCCGATACGAATGCTTCTGAATCGATCCCAGGGACGCGGCAGGGGAGCGAGTCGAATCCCCGACAATGTGAGACCGGAGCAAAGTATGATTATCGCGGGAGTCGCGCTCGTCGCCTCGGTACCCTCTCCGCATCCCCCGGTGGCCGCGTCGGGGCCGAGACGAAGCGGGAAAGGAACGGGGGAAAATGGAGCAAAGGGAACCGTGAGAAATTTTAATAACGAAGGGGACCGGTGTCCGCGTACAGAACCCAGGCCACCTTCTGTACCGTCAATCGACTTCCATCGGTCTCTCGCGTTAAATGTAGACGCACCTGGCGCAGCGTACGGGCGGACGCACTCGCCCGTGCACGCCGCGCCGCCGGTCTCCACCCCCCGATTAGTTTCCCCGTGGCTGGAGAAAAGGTATTCCGGCGGCCGCATTAAAAACCGTGGCCTGTGAAAATGGGCCACAAATGCGCGGAAAAAAGGTCCGGGAAAGGGGCAGGAAGATGAAAGCGCGGACGGGACAGTTTACGCCGAGGCTTGGATATTTTCGCAGCCCCCGTTCGGGGGGAGGGGGGTGGAGGAAGTTAAATCGACGGTGGAAAATGGAGATAGAGCGGCGGATGGAACGTTGTAGAATGTATAGCCTTGGGTAATTTAGAATTATGTGAAGGACAGACGTTGGCGGACTTCTTTCCAGGTGAGGGGTGCAACTTTGGGGTGGTGGTAAAGGAAAATATAATAGGTAATGGAGAAACAACCCTGGCGGTGACATCGACGAATCGGATCGCGAAAAATTATTTGGAATAAAAATTCGTGTGCGAAAGAAAAATATAGTAATGGAGAAAATTATTTGAAATCAAAATTCGTGTGCGAAAGAAAAATATAGTAATGAAGAAAATTATTTGGAATAAAAATTCGTGTGCGAAAGAAAAATATAGTAATGAAGAAAATTATTTGAAATAAAAATTTCGCACACGAATTTTTATTTCAAATAAATTTTTAACCATCTCTGTTCTCCACTCGCACCGCGTGTTTCGCGATCCGATTCGTCGATGTCACCGCCAGGGTTGTTTCTTCATTACTATACCTATTTTTCTTTCGCACACGAATTTTTATTTCAAATAATTTTTTAACCATCTCTGGTGCAGAAGCCCTCTTGCTTTCTTGTTCAATTTACTTAGAACTTTAAAACTGACATTCATAATATTCACTATTCTAGTATAAACTGAATAAAGTTCAGTGTTTAAAAAGCGAGAGGGGGCTCAAAAGGGGCTCCGGACGCCGTTGCGGACAATGGCACTCGGCGAGACCTAATCCCCAGTTAGACCAGCGAGGATTATAAAACGTATAGTCCGGAGTAATTCAGAATTAGGCGATAGACAGCGGGACTCTGTTAGACTTAATCCCTAGTTGAACCTGCCCGGGTTGTAAAACGTGCAGCCCGGAGTAATTAAGAATTAGATAGGCGATAGGAAGAGGTTTCTTATTGGGAGCGCATAGATCATTGGTCGGTGGAATGAATGGACGGAGCGGCGGAAAATGGAAGCCATTTTCCTCCCAGACGGGGAAACCTCGCGTATTTGCATTGGGAGCGAAGGAAGAAAGGATTCGACTGCATCTATGGGCCACCTCGAGCTCCGGGGAAGTTAGGAGCGACGCGAAAGTTCGAATCCAAGGGCCGGCTCGTTATTTACAGGGCTTGCGAATTGGATTCCATTATGGGCAACTTTGTTACGCGCCTCCAATGGGAAATATCAATTGAGAGGTGGAGTCGGTTATTCCGTTAAATGCTAAAACCCTCTTCGGGTCAGGCACGGGGTTTCCAGTCGTATTTTAAAAAAGTATTCTACTTTATTATACTTAAATACGTTATTATACGCGCATTGGCCACTTCTCGCGTTCCCTATAAGTGAGTAGGGGAGAGTGGGGTAATTGCGAACACGTAAGCCAAAAATCAAATACACAGGTAGGGTAAAGAAACCAGTAAATGAACGAATTGTTGAATGAGAAGCCCAGTAAATGACCGCACACTTTTATTAAGAATTGTACTTATTAATGTTTGTTTAATACGCAAAACTAAAAATATGGGATATTAAAAGTGCAACTACACTCTATTTATAAACAAATAGTAATTTTTAAATTTATAATCAACATTTCTTTGCCTGATGGTCATTCACTGGTTGGTTTACTCTAAAACGAAAACTATGTGAGAAGTAAATTGGTTTTTTATTTACAAACACACTTAAACTATTCATCTATAAAATACTGTGACGAATATCGAAAAATTATAATAAAAATCGATTTTGCAGTGAAAAAGAAAAACCCTTGGATAGTGGAGAGGAAACACGAGTTTTTATTTATTAAAACCTCGCGATTACCCCACTCTCCCCTAAACTCCCAGCAAAGGGTCGTTCACAAGGCATCCCCCGTCCGCCTCCTTGCGCGGCACTTCTCTGGCATGCACCATTCTCTCCGCCGCCGGTCGGTGAAAAGGACTACAAAAGTAGCGAGCGGGTCCACCTGGCGTGGCGTCTCTTGTTGCGTGCACGGGGTGGAAGGCGTTCGCCTGCGGCTATTGATGCCTCTCCTCGCCGAGGAGATCGTATTCTCGCGGGCGGTCGAATTAAGCGGTCGTGGGGCGCGAAGCGCGGTGGAAAAGCCGAGGGGCTATAAATACAAGGCAGACGCAAGGGGCAGGCCTCGGTGAAACGGAAAGAGACAGTGTCCTCGGCACAATGCGTGCCGCGCCAATCCTATTTTCAGAGATACACATCTCCCTCCCCCCCCCGCGGGGGAAAAGCGACAGACAGAAAGCTAGGAGGGCCCCGAGGAGGAGAGATGGAACGGAAGATGGGAGAAACACGAGGATGGATGTGGAAGGAGGGGTTCTAACCGCTTTATCCCCGAATCGAATCGTTTCCTCGGCGCTGCAGCTGGTCCCGCAGCCTTCTTTCAACGTCCATCCACCCTGACTCCGCGATACGGATCCCCTCCCGAGCCATTAGAGATGCAGAGCGCCGCGGACACCGAGAGTCGACGAAGAAAGCCTGCCGAGAACAATCTCCGCACCCAGGATTAGAGCCTCAGACACAGAAGCGTATTTCCGTCCTCCCTCGCGGATATCGCATCCCCGAAATAAGCTGAAACCGATCGTGTTTTGGTGCGGCTGGAATTTGTCGCGCTTCGGTGTATAAATATATCCTTTAATCGCTCGACTTTTAAGGTCCCCGACGACTCTATTGGGAAACCAAGTGGAGGCGTGGCTTAGCTTTCAGCGCTGCGGTGGTAAGTTGGCAAACTATCGCGAGTAGGCTTGGATCCCACCAACCATTCCGAATAAGTATTTATTAATCGAAGAAGTAAAAATTTAGTGTTCAAAAAGATTTAAAAACACTCGTTTTTCACAACACTGGTAATCGTATGGACTTCAACGGATTTCGGCCTACTCGCAGTAGTTTAATTTTCTGCCACTAGTTGGCGTATCGAAATTCTTGCTTTCCCATGGCGCGTAACTGGCGGAGGCTATAAAGTCCACGGGAAACCGGCACGGGGGTGGCGATCGAGGGAGGATCGAGGACTTTGTGTGGGGATTATTTCCACGTCGCCGTCGTGGGTGGATTCTCGTTGACGGTTTTCCAGCGTTTTCCCGCTCGTTCGCGCGTGCACGTCGGCGCGCACACGCGATAAGGGGAAGATCTATCGGCGAACTTGGCCGTATAAAGGCGCGCGCGTACGGCCGGATCGCGGATCACCTTTCCCCGCCCAGGTCGACCGAGATTTAAGCTACGCCGGGGGCGCGGCGTCGTCGGTCGGCGCTGGCTGTGAACTTGTACCTTGCACTTCAACTTTATGCGCGACACGTTGAAGGGCGGGCATCGTGTTTGCCTTTGTTGCGAAGTTTGTTTGCCAACCGCCATTGTTTACGGACCCCTTCGGTGGTAGGTCACCGAGCCCCCGCTCGAGGAGCAGTTCTTCTTTTGTCTCGAGGAACCGCGCCATTAATTGACTCAGACCGCGACGAACGGGCCCCTGACGTTCATCCTGCGCCGGGACAATAAGCGATTACTTACCACGCGGCCAACAACATTGTGCAATCGAACAATGGGGATCGGGGAAAGTATCCCACGGGAACGTACGCCTAATAGAGGCCAATGGAACAGCTACGGACTTCTACGCGGCCCTGCTGCGGTTTTATTGGCCGATGCCTCGGGATTCCTTTGGGCAGAATGTTTTGCTGCGGTGAAGCAGGATATTGGGGGATTTTTTGGGGGTGAAGCTTGAACTTTTTCAATGTGCGGTTATTTATCTTGGTGTTTTAATAATGTACATATCAACTGGAATATATTCTCTCCAATTTAGCGTAGGATTCTAGTGATATTTCAATTATTCGAGTTTTTAGAAGGATTTCGGTGCAAATTTTCACGTACAAAATTAACCCTTCAAGGTCACACGGGGTGTATTGTACCCCAAGAGCAATTTTTTATTTGAAACGCCGCACCTTTACATCTTCCAAAGGGGATTTAAGGCAAAAAAAATATTTTTTTTTTAAAAAATCTGTATTTTCCCACAACGATGGGAAAAGCTCATTTTCAACTACAAATTGTAGCATATCAAAATTTACATTTCTAGAAAAAGACTCTTAGACCATGACTGTATAAGTATTACGAATGTAGAATTATCACTGAAACATTAAACGATTCAAAAATACGAAAATGGTAACTAAAAAAATGAAGAAATTCTATCCACAAAGTTTCAGAATTTTTTGAATTTCCGGGTTCGGGATCTTCCCTCGTCAGTGGGATAGCTAAATTATCGGCAAGTAGGGTAAAGGACCCAATTACTGACACTTAACCAATTACTGTCACCTTAAGCTATTTTACTTAAAATAACGAATAAATAAACTATAGTATATAATTTATAGCATAGATTATAGGTTGAACTACATAATTATTTTTGTGTATGACTTTATAACGTTTATTTATTTGTTATTTTAAGTAAAATAGCTTAAGGTGACAGTAATTGGTCAGGTGTCAGTAATTAGGTCCTTTACCCTATCCAGATATTTCAGAGAACCCCCAACACTTTTAAACCATCCAATTTGAATCTTACTTCCCACCCCGCACGTTGCAAAACGCATCCACCGACCACCGCAGTCGTTACCTCCGAATCCCGCGAGCTATGTTTCACACGAGAGACAGACTATACCCGTCCGAGCGTCCCCTGAACTCGCAAGTTCCATTCCGGCGAATAATTACCGCACCCACTCCTCGCGAGAATATACACGTCGCGGCCGTTCCCCGCGAAGCCATAAATCCGCGTTTAACGCGATACAGAAGGCGTCGCGGGGCGAAAACACGGCCGGCGAGATATTCCGGCTTCGGGCTGTAAAAAATTAAGACACATCGCCGTCGGCGAGATAAGAGGGAAACAGAGGTTGCCCGGCGGACCGCGGCGTGTCGTTGAATTACAGTCAGCGGCCCGCTTAACACACCGCCCGGGGATGATAGCCGTGAAACGCGGTAATCATTTGATAACGATCGACTGTACACGCCAGCCTCGTCCTCCCCTCCACCGAATATCAGCGCCGCTCCACCCGGCGCGAAAAACGAAGAAACGACGCGTTTAATCTCCGGTTTCCCGTAACCGCAAACCGATCGAACGGGCCCGCGAAATATGTACACCTGTAATTCGACACGGCGCATCCTGAGCGACAGATGGAGGTGTTCACTGTTTCGCGCGAAAACAGGTGAAAAGGGGGCTGAAAGGAAGGCAGGAAGTTCTCGAGGGACAGGAAACGAGGGGGAGGGGGAGATAGGGGTGGGAGCGCGGGGGTGGTTGGAGAAAGTTTCTCGTCTAGCCCCGAAGATTCCGAACGCTCCTCGGATCGGAAGTTCCATCGAAACCGCGTCGATGATTAAACCTTGTCCGGCTGAACGTGCTTTAATGAACGCGTAAATCACGCTCCTTGGACGCGCTGAACGTTGCTGTGCTTTATGGCCGGTGAAAACCCGGCGTGCCTTACGCCGCGCGCAGAAAAATCACGGTAATTAACATTCGAGTCGTAAAATAAATCATTCGCTGGAAAATTGGGGGCCATTAAACCCTTCCGTTGCCCGCGGACGGGGGCGAGGCGCGGGGGAAAAATGGGACGGCCCGATGGAACCCGATAAATTCCAGTTCTGGGGCGTGGGTGATTTTATTCCGGGGATGGAAAGTTCCCACGCGGTTGTCGGATCTGAATTCTGCGGGTGAGATGCGTGTTTGTGCGGGGTGCAACAGAAATAAGGGAAGGGGCGCCGGTTTTACTTTCACTTTCGAGTATTCCGCGCGGCCGCCTGGAGCCTATTCTTCCCTTAGCGGGATCTCGCAACGTGGAAAGGGAAGGGGTTGTTTGAAAAGGCTAATTTCGAGATTCTGGTTTTGGTAAATTATAAAATATCTTTGTTGGCACTTGAAAGTACATATCTTGAAGAAAATTCTTCCTAAAATATCATGGTAAAATATTGTGGCCACAATTGTCGATGGCGTGATGGACCTTCGGAAATTTGTTTAAAACAGGCGCACCTGAATAAAAATTGATAAAATTTTCTTAGAATCTGAGGCAATATTTTCAGTTCTACGTACAGATTTAAAGACAGAATAATTTATTACAAAATAGAGGAGTTTCGAAATGAAAGTATCGAAAATCAGTAAGAAAATTGGCATTTTTTTAAAAGTTACGAAGAAACTATTTACCCGATCAAAAATTTGGCGCGCTTATCTGAAGATAATCATAGTTGTAGCCGGCATGAAAAATTTGAAGTAAATTAACTGCGTTATCCGTGGGCCCAGTTTCAAAAACGTCGTTTCGAGAAAAAGCATTCAAAATTTTAGAAGGAGCTCCGATCATCTGCAATCAGACAATTTCGAGGGTTGCATTACCTGCACCAAACAATCTGTAACTCCCTTACTTCTTCGAATTTTAATTTAATACTTTAAGGGTAGGTAGGGTGTATGTACCAGTAAATGAACACGTACCAGTGAATGAACATTTTTTATTAAAATGAGTAAAATAAGTTATTAAAGTAAGCAATTAATTAATTAGAGACTTCTTTTAATATCTTGCTTCATATCCAAACAATTTTTGCAGCACGTGGAATCATTCGCTGCAAACATAATTTTATAATAGTGTTCATTCATTAGCCTTAACTGTTCATTTACTGGTGCGTTTACCCTACATTATTGCGACCCTGGAATTTAGAAAACGCACCAAAAAAATTCCAATTTTTTTCGAACCATCACCATGATTAGTGGTTTCCCCCTTAAGCCCCCATAACTCAACCCGTGCTTCGGGTACAGGACTCAACAGCACGACCCCTATTCGATCCCCGTACACAGCTTACGTGCGCGCAGTGTTCGCGGAAGGAGCGAGGGGCGGTGCGGTGATCAGCGGTCGTTAATGCAATGTTAATTAGTCCCTGCTATCCAGCCGAAGGGATTGCAGCGGCGCGAGGGGGTGGATAGGCGTGCTAGGGCTAATTATATCCCCGCGGAAGCGTGGTTTTTCCATTTTCATCCGTGGACGGGGTTCTCCGACGGCGGCGATCGAAACGCCGACTAAATAATTCAACGGGCATAATTCCCGCCCCGCGCGTGCACGCGGAATGGCCGCCGGTGACAAAGGGCGAAAAATCACGGGCTGATTTTTTTCTCCCCCAACGCGGGGGTGTACCTATGAGATATCGATTGCGTGTGCGTCTTGGGCGCGCGTGCCGGGGAAAAACGAGGCGCGCGTTGGGTGAGGGGGGTGGATTATCGGGGTTGCGACACGGCAGAACGGGGGTCGGCAGGCCGCGGCGAGCGGAGGAGGCGCGTCGCGATCCCGTTTACCACGCGAAAACGAATTTACGTGCGGCTGCTTTTCCGCTCTCAAAGCAACAGGATGTTACGGGGGTGGCCGGGGGTGGATGGGGCTCGTAAATATTCCCCACTCCTACCGATAAAGCGGATCTGTTCGTGGCGGGGGCGCGATTAATATTCATTAGAAACGGCGCGGAGAGAAAAGCGGGGAACGAAAGAAAACACGGATGGAAAGGAAATAGAAAGGCGCGGTGCTTCGGGGGTAAGGGTGGGAGGGGCTGAAAAGGGGCACTCGCGGGGGACGACAGTGGGAAAAAAAGTGATATCGCGAGGATGAAAGGCGAAGGGTGTGACTGGTGGACGTACCACGGACCCGGAGGGGGTGGGTGGGTCGTGAAGGAGGATGGATGAGACGCGCGCGGACCTGGGTATCTTTAATATCTTTAATCCACACCCCTGCGCGGGAACGCGGAACGGAGGTATGCGTGCAGGGAGAAAGCACCCCCTGAGAGTCTACCAGGCCTCGCAGCAGCAGGGGTAGTAGTGGCTCTCTGTGTTTGAGCTACGCAGGCGCGGTTTATCGACTGCCGCATATATATATGTATGTATATATAGAAAGAGAGTGAATGAGAGAGTAAGGGAGAGAGAGAGAGAGAGAGAAGGGGAGGGTTAGAGAGGAGCGAGAAAAGCGTTCCGTTTCGTTTCGTTTCGTCTCGTTCCGTTTCGTTTCGTCTCGTTTCGTTTCGTTTCGCAGTAACCCGAACAATTTCTCTGCCTCCAGTTCTCTCTCTTTTCTCTTTGTTCGCCCGCCGTTCGTCTCGGCTCCGGATATTTGTCCGGATTGCAATTGCAGAGGGCTTTTTCCCACTCGTTTCATCCCACCCCTCCCACTCGGTTACCCTCTCGCGAGACCACGCTCCTCCACCTCCGCCTCGCGTGTCGCCTTTCTTCGTCCCTCCTTTGGCGAGCATCCCCGTCGTCGCCGCTCGGCCGACTCGCCCCGACCCCCGGGGAGCCCTCGCCCGCTCTCCATCCTACCGACGCCGGCGTCGCCGCGGCCTCCTCCGCCGCGCAAAGCAATATTTCACCGGGCACGGACCGCGGCCGCGGTGGAATCGCTTCGAGATACTCGATGACCGATCGAGTGGCATCCCCCTTCTGGAAATGCGAACCGGACGGGGAAACAAGGGGCGCTCCGCCGTCGGGGAACTCGTGTACCGGATGATTCGGAAATACCGATGGGATTCGAATCACTTGGAAATTGATGATGAAAGATCGCCTCGAGTGTTAATCGAACGGAACGATTTTAGGGCAGCTTTGGTTAAGAAATAACTCAGCAATTTCTATAGATGACATACTGATATGTATAAAGGGTCTTTACCCGTGGAATTAATTAAATAAATAAATAGATAAATAAATATAGATGCTACATCATCCCCTAACGAAAAGAATATTCCAAACGCCCCAAGAATGTAGCCACCGTCTTTACTTGGTAAAACGTCGACGCAAGGGGAAGCTTCCCTAAATATCTGCCACTTTAATAACCAGAGAGGCAGCATCCCACCAACGACTTCTCGCACTTCCCCGATCTTAAAGCCGCGTAGAATGCCCGGCCTCCGACCAGCTATTTCACAGCCACCGCGTATATACTCTTCGAGCCCCCCGCTCGTTGGGTTCCACCCCTTTTCCCGTCGCGATCGCTCGCAGCACCCCGTTCCGCTATCGCGCCAGGATTCCAGGCCATCGGCGAATCTTCCCCGTCATTTGCATAATTTCCTGGCAGCCACGAGTGCCTCTCGAACGAGCAGGCGACTCCCGACGATCGCCGAAACTAGCGTTCTCGGCGGTCGTGCCCCTAGCCTGTTGATCGTTTTATGAAAATTTCATGGCGCGTCCCAGCGGCCATCGTCGCCCTGGCCGACTCCCGAACAGTGATAGCCTGTATAATATTCGATTCGGACGCCCCCGCGGCGACGGTCCTTCCACGCGCGCGCGCGCCTCTTTCAATTATATCGATACCGACTCGGAGATAAATTGCTCTTTGGGAAGAACAGCTGTCCGACGGACGGGGGAATTCCACGGGCCCCTTGTTGTTCCCTGGAAATATCGGCCTCCTCCGGCACCGAAAATTAATAGCCCCTCGGCTCGTTAAACGCCGTTAAATCCGAAGGCGTTCGCTCGGCCATCCTAACGACTCTACGAGCACTTAACGAGGCATCTGTCGTGTCGAATCGCTCGGCTGCCCTCGAAAATGTAAATGGGACGTATAAAGGGTGGTCGTAGAGAGTTAGAGGCTTAGAGATCCCCAACCCTGAAATTCAAAAAATTATAAAACTCTGGGGATATATTGGGAAACCAAGTGGAGGCGTGGCTTAGATTTCAGCGCTGCGGTGGTAAGTTGGCAAACTATTGCAAGTAGCCCCGGATCCCATCAAACATTCCAAATAAGTATTTATTAATCGAAGAAGTAAAAATTTAGTGTTCAAAAAAATTTAAAAACACTCGTTTTTCACAAAATGTCTATATAAACACTGATAATCGTATGGACTTCGACGGATTTCGGCCTACTCACAGTAGTTTAATTTTCCGCCACTAGTTGGCGTATCGAAATTCTTGGTTTCCCAATAGAGGATGCATAGCTTTTTTTTTGCCACCCAAATTCACTCTGAGACAAAAAAAGTTTTCTTAGAAAACGTTTTCTCTTAGGAGTTTTCTTCCTTTAATTTGGTAACTTACACCTTTTACAGTTCGCGAGTTATAACACTCGCAGAAACTCTCCACCCCGGAAAGAAGCCGTGGCTAACTCGTGGAGCAAGTGTTTCACTCCTTTTTCATCCCCAAAGGCTAGCAGAGGCTTCGGTTTCCTTAACTTTGGCCACTTTCTTCTCGGACACCCAGTACTTTTTCGTCTTCTTTCCTCGGCGAGGTAGGAGGGATCCGTTTCGAACAGGTGGTAGACCCGGCCGGGGACCAACAGGTAGGAATCCGACGGGTCTGTACGGGTCAAGAAATGCATAAATTAAGCGAGAGGGGGCTGGGCGTTAAGGGGTCCAGTTGCCCGGTCTACGGACCTGTAATTTATTCCCAGCTGCGAGCGCGTCGTTCACCCACGGTCCGGGGACTATTCATTAAGACGGGGCGGGAGAGCGTTAGATTAAAGCCAGCGGCGGAGAGCCCGGGCTCCCTTAACGAATTTCCCGATTTCCCTGCGCTTTTAAATATGCTGATCGAGTTAGCCGCTCCAACGGGATGATACCGGCCCGCGACTTTTTCCACCGGCCGCCGGCAGCGGGCGGTAATCGAATTAGCATTTCAATTGCAGCCGCGATTCGCGGGATTTCTATGGAACCGTGCACGCGCCGCTCCAATCGCCGACCTCTACTACTCGCGCGCCGAACGTCCGCCGTTATTAACGGCTTGATCCGTTAGCATTCTAGGGATCTGGGTTAATTGCCGGGCAAAGGCCGTTTATAGCGTCGCCTTTCTTTCGCCGGCAGACCCATGAATATTCCGACATGCAGACTGTTTTTAAGTCCCGTACACGTGCACGCTTTTTCGTGCTTGGATTCTTGTTTGATTCGCGGAGAGACGGGGTGGAATTTGTTGGCGGACGGCGAGGAAGGGTGGTTGCTTGTGTGGGAATGAATTGGTGCCGCGAGATCGGAGGTGTGAGTAGCTTCTTTTTGGGGAGGTCGGGGGTGCAAGTGGAACGTGTATGATTAGGGTGGGGTGGATGTTTCTCTAACCCTTAATTGGTGACGTCCCACTTTGTGACATGAACGGTCGCGTCGAGTCTCGGAGACTCTTCTTTATTAATTTCACATTGTCAAGCCTAAAGTTACTTTCAACGTGTACGTACTGGAGCTTTTAGTGAATTTATTGCATATTTGAAAAGATGCTTTCGCGTATTTTATTCTAAAATAATTTCGAATGAAAAGAAGGGAAATGTAGGAGAAATAATTCTGCAGGACTCTTCCAGACTCTACGTGATTGTTTAATATAATAAGGGATGATTAATATTTGAATTTTCCCTTCTGTTTAAATTTCTTAGCGATGGCGTGGGAATATTTTTGACGTCTACTATTAAGTACCTACAAATTGAATTTCCTTCTGTCGCATAAGTCTATTTTAGAGGGAACAGACGAATTATTTCAACTACGTCCGGAGAATCGAACGAAATTGAATATAATTTTTTAATATCATCGGAAGTTGAAGCTATAGAGGTGATTCATGGGGGTTATTTCAGCGCCTCGTTTCGTTTCGCGTCATTATTTCCGTCGCAGAGTGATAATTGACTTTTCAAACTGCAATTTTCAAAGTCCACAAGTCGTTAGGCGGGCAAATGAATTTTACATGGCCAGCGTTATATCACGCACGATGCCCCGAGAGGTTTTCCTCGGACAGACAACCCAGTTTCAAGTTGCCCTCCACTTAATGACTTTTCTTTTGACGCAGCAAGAAAGTGGAGCGAGTCAAGGATTATCACCTCCGTTCCGTCAAAAATCCCACTTAATGACTCTCAGCCGTCGCAATAACGACGCGGATACGTGCGAACGTGGCCACTGGTGCGCGTTAACTCCTTTACAGCGCAGTGAGTCGAAGCGATCCTAAATCGGCAGTCTGTTGCCAATCCAGCCCCCGTTGCGATACTTATTTTCTAAAATTCGAAGCAATGCAACACAGCTGTATATAAAAAAAAACAGCTAAATCGAGAAAATTAAGCGTTTCGTTTCGGGGGAATTTGAACTTTATAACCCTTTGTTATTCGACAGTTTTGTGCTTCCAGTTGCCACGAAAAATGGCAAAAAATTCAGAAAAATAAACATTCCACTTTTTTCCCTTACAAATATACACTAGTGATCGAAAGAAAGTTTAAACTCCGAATGGTAAAAAAAGTAAAATACCTCCACCAGAAAATTTAATATTTTTAAAATTCATATCCCATAGATTCTGAGTGGTGCCAACGTAATTTAATTAAACTTCTAACCACCAATTTTACAATACCCGTATTAAAACTAAATCCTCTAATTTTCTTAAAGAGAAAATGACAAAAGAAAGTATTTAAATTCTTCAAGCATTAACAAAAAAATTCTGTCTTACCTAACACATCCTCGCGAGGCGATCAAATTTTATTTTTCCCAGTGAATTTCACGCACGACGTCACCCCTTCTAAAAAGTTACCGCACACTTTGCTTCCACTCTGCGGACGAGCAGGAAAGCACTGTTACGATTCTAGCTCGCACTCGAATCGTAAACTTTTGCTATTCAGGCTGCCGGTGATTCCCTCGCGCGTGGCTCGCAGCCATCACTGCGGAGGGTGTAGCTCCCGACGGGCTCGGTCGGTGGTTAGCCAAGTCTGGGTATGAGTTTGGCTCATCTTCAGTTCAGTTTTGGAGCCGGCGAGGCTGGAACGAGATGAGTTGGAAACGGAAAAGGGGATCCCTGTAAATTGAATGACTCGGCCTGTTATATGTTACCCGCGGCTTCTTTGCTTTATACTCCAGCCACCCCGGGCCTCCCTCGCGGCCCCGAAATTGGGCGGACTGCGCAGATTCCATTATAGACAAGAAGTCAGCGGAGCACGGCCTAGGTGGCTGGTTCGATGCCGAGCCCGCCATGTATTATGCATGCCCCGGACAAATTTCGTCGTCCACGCTAGACAAGAAAACGCGTCCGTTTATTATTTACTTCGCTCTTTATCGGTAAACGGGGAATCTCGGATCGACGTGCTTCTGGCCGGCCGGGGGCGGTTGAATAATTTACGGCGAGCCAATGTAACGGGGCTAAGAACGCAGACACGAGACGAACTTACACAATCCACGCGGATGGGGTCGATTATGTATTATATGGGACAGCGATCTTTAATATTTCTCTTGAAGATTTCAAGATTTTAATAAATCAAAACTGATGTTCCCTCTTCGCTAGCTAATAATTTAGGTCGTATCCAACGCCGGGCAGAAAGTAATAAATACAGAATGCTTATGCAGTATGCTACTTAAGATAAACACAATTTATTATTTTCATCATGTTTCAAGTAATATTTTGTCCATTTTCGATTGCATGTAATTAGTGTTGAATTAATGATACAATGGGGATTTTCTTAAGTTTAAATAAAGCATTTTTACCAACATTTTGTGACCAAGGTGTTGCTTGAATTGTGATTCCAACCCCTGAAATAAATTCCTTTTTATTTTTCGATGTCGTGGGGTAATGACGAACAAATCTTTAAGCGTTTGTAGCTCAAAGCGACGTTAACCGATTTTTATGAAATTTTCAGCAAGTATAAAACTCATTTAAATCTACGAAAGAGAGTTGTGAATTTTCATTACAAGCTCAGAAAAAAGTTTAAAAAACGGTCTTTACTATTTTTTTTCGATATTCCAACCAATTACAATTTTTTTCTAACGCACAAGAAGAGGAATTTGATAAATACATTTAGGTATGTTGGCAGTCAAGTAATCACGAGCACCAAGGGTTTTTCCTTTTCACTATAAAGTTGATTTTCATTACAATTTTTCAGAAATTCATCACAGTAGATACTTTATAGAAATATGAATAGTTTAAGTATGTTTATAAGTAACAAACAAATTAATTTCTAACACAGTGTTCGTTTTGTTTGCTCTTTGGCTCAGGTGTTCGCAATTACCCCACTCTCCCCTATGTCGATTGAAGATTGAAAGTAGATCTCTGTCTATGCTCCTCCAAGCTTGTCGAGTTAAGTAAACGAGACAGTGGAGGAGGAAGAATTTGAATACACATATCACCATCTTCGATTTTCATACCAACCCTCTGTTCGCCACCCCTACGCTATTTCCCCGGGTGCAAGAATCGCGGGAGCAATCGAATCAAGGGAAGAAACGCAATAAACCGGTCTCCACTGACCGGATCAAACATCGCACAGTTCGAACCTAATTTCACGGAAGCATCCAGCACAAATATTTCCCTCCCCTGGTGGCCAAAGATCCCACCCTCTCCCCCCAGCTAATGCAGGGCCCTTCGCCCTTATCTGCCCGTAGACAAGTGTTGTTTATCAGGCTGATGTCGCTTATAGCGATGGCCAGAAAGCCCGAGTCTCGAGGTAATCACGTCCCCCTTGATCCCAGCTCGAGGAAAGCCCGCTTTCACCCTATTCCTCGCGACTTCCTTCCCGTGGATACGCTGCCCTTCGGTTCACCCCAAGAAATACGCTGTCTCCTTCAGGCCTAACTCTGGGAACGGTGGCGTGGGTGGGGGCGCAGGGTCGAAGGAAAAAACGTCCGATTTCTCGTGGAAGAAAATAACGTCGGGCCTGCTGCCATACGGGATATTACATGCCGCGGATGTTAACGTCCGCCTGTATCTTTTTTTCTCCACTCTTTCTCTCTCTTTTTTTTGTCCCGGCCCTGGGAGACAGAGAGAGCGGAGGGCAGGGAGAGACGTATAGCTCTGTCAGATAGGCGGAATGCTGTAAATCTGTGCATTATACATGACAGCGAGATCAGCGCCATTTGTTATTCCGCCGAGCAGGGCGCAGAGGGAAGAAAGGGGGACGTGAAAAATTACTGCCACTGCCAGCACTTACCGAAACGAGGCTTTCGGGGAACATCCCACTGCGGAACACTTGCCAGGAGACTAGTTACGGAATTGAAATTATCAGCGGTCGGCTCTCATGCTGCGCCGTGAACCAACTGTCCCAACTTTTTTCGCCACACGTAATTCCGTTTTTTGCATGGAATTCGTCCAAGGGGTGGGAATCCCCGAGGTTCGATGTTCGACGCCGTTTCTGATCTTTGATAAGTATTATCGCAGACAGCGGTAGGTTTGCAAATTGAGTTACAAAACGTCGAGCGCTGGCAAAGTGTCCCGAAAATGCTGGTGGACTCAATTAAGAGGATGTGACTTTAATCTGACCTGATTTTCCACAGCTGGGCGAGTAACTTTCTAATATGGGAAAGTGTATATTAAGTTACACGATGTGGGTCGTCTCTCCCAACGACGTGGTTCATCTCTACCAGCACCTCAGGAGAGTCAGATCTCATGATTTCAGGGTTCAACCCGATTTTCATTTAGCATAAAATTCTGAACATATTAGGCTTATTCAGATAAAAAGAATAATTTCAGTATTAGTTTTAATAACCATTTTATATTAGATGGTCGTCCCACTTGAAATATTTTACGTTACATTTGGTATTACATAATCTGAACGCAAGAGACTTTTGGATATTGTAGCTTAATCTTTTAGACAGCTACTATTATATATTATAAATTTGTTATTAATTTGTTTTTCTGGTAAAAAGTTACACCAATCGTACTTGATTTTTTTAAATTAAATGTTTATATCACGCACAAAACAGGGTGCAAGCTCGAAATGTTTTGTTCCTATTTCTCACTTACTTGGTATTTTTACCATCAGATGCCATTTATATTTAGGGTAAACCAACCAGTAATTGACCGCATACCAGTGAATGACCATTAGGCAAAGAAATGTCAATTATAAATTTAAAAATTGCTATTTGTTTATAAATAGAGTGTAGTTGCACTGTTCATATTCCATATTTTTAATTTTGCGTATTAAACAAACATTAATAAGTACAATTCTTAATATAAGTATGCGGTCATTTACTGGGCTTCTCATTCAACAATTCGGTCATTTACTGGTTTGTTTACCCTATTAATTATACCAAGAAATTGATGAGGTACCATTTAGATGACCAGTGCGATATTGGCAACTCTCCCCTACCTATTCTATAAGAACACAAACATCTATCGTCGCACAATTCTCCCCAAATCCCTTCATTCCAGCCCCGAAACCAACAGATTCGCCTTCTGTGCTACATTCAAGATTGCCCCTTTTACATCCCAAAATTGCTCCTCCGGCGAAACGAAGCCAACTGCATCGATTTTAACTCAGCGTTGCTCTCCATTTCATCCTGAAACGTGTACTCGCCCAACTTTCCGCAACTTCCATCTACGTCCACGCGAGCTTCAAGCCGAGGGGTGGTAAAAACGACGGTGGGAATACTGGTTTTCATCGACCTGTTAATTTTCGGAGCGATCCGCTTCTCGGAACTATTCGGAGGTGTTATCGTTGTCCCTCTCGCGTCGGCGGGCTAATGTTATTTACTTTGGGGAGCGTGAAAAAGTCGCCGCACGGGGGCTGAAGCTACCCGGGCGAGATCCGTGCGCGAATTGAACGCGCAGGTGTCCGTAAATAAACTTGCATCGGGTTTGTGCAGCAAACCGGCGAACGTTAAAGGGTAGTTACGTTCTCGCGGGTTGCTCCGCTCACAAAGCTCCTCCTTTCGGCCGTCGGGATTTTTACACCGCCTAACCGTTCCCGACGAGTCCGCGCCTCCGGGAATATCGTTTACATAATTACGCCGGCGATCCCAGCCAAGGAGGAGCGCTCTTCCGCGTATAGCGCACGCAATAATGAAAGTGGAAAGGGTTATTTTAAGTCGGCGATTTATATACAGGGTGTACTGGAGTTGGGTGTCGTCTGAGGCTGCGCTTCGCTAATAAAAATAAGACTCCGTCGGGGGTGGAGGGTTAGTGGTGGCGCAGAGAGGGTGCTTCTTTTTAGCGAGAAGTAATTATGAAGTGTAGGGGCTCCGCGGGGAAGCCACTGGTATTTAGAAAGGGGCTCCGGGAATTTATCTAATCCACATTGAGGATCTTAAACGCGCGAAGTGTTGCGGTGGACCACCGGTGGTCCACGCTGAACAAAATATTGTCGACTTGTAACGTTTCAATGCAGCCACGACCAGCGTTTTCTGTCCTTTGTGTTTCACAGTTCTGTTATGGCTTCTTGATAAAGAATTCCTGGCTTTGGTCCGCGTAACAGTTTCTTTACATTTACCCGCGAAATGAAGTAAAAGAACGCGAGGTACACAGTGTATACGATGCCACTGAGAGGTCTCTATTCAATATTCCAGTCTACATCGATGGCGTTGAGGGGTTGAAGTTAACAGACCTCGGGTGGTTGAAACATAAGCGCCGTCAGAGGAAAGCGTCTTTATCTCCGCGGAGAAAAGTGCGGGAAGGGGGAGCTATAGAAAGTTGAGTGGTCGCGTAACTCGAAACTTCGCGGAGTTAGGGGTTGAGTTGTATCGGCGTGGCCTTCTGGCATTGGACCAATGACATGTTGTTCGATGCATTTTGTAGGGGACGACGGCGCGCGTCCCCCGACATGGGTTGTTTCCAATAATCAGGACCCCGCTATTGACGGGGACAAGATGCTTTATTATGCTCGAGCAGTCGACATGCTCGACTTCAACCTGCTACGGTTTACCGCATCTTTTTATTCGGGAGCTTGTGCCGGAGTTATTGAACTGTTTGGGAACTTGGGAAGCTTTAAGAGAATTTGGGATACTTATTTTAAGGAAGGTACTTGCTTGAGTAAATTGCACTTGCGCGGAACTGAAGCTATGGGAAGATAGACCTTTATAAAATATTTTTAACCTTTTCTCTGCCACTTGTATATCTTCTATGAAGCTGAAGGAATTAGCTAAGCTTCTCGTTAGAAATTGTCAGTGTTATCTTTGAAGATAGCTTCTAATTCCTCCTGACTCCCAGAAACACTTAGCTACTCTGTTAGATTTTATTAAATACCTACTAATTGACCTCGGGTCTATGGGAAGATAGACCCTCATAAAATTCTTCTACGGAGCTGGGGCTAAGCTCCTCATAAATAATTGCTAGTGTTATCTTTGAAGATGGCTTCTAATTCCTCCTGGCTTCCAGAAATACTTAGCAATTCCGTTAGGTTTTATTAAATACTAATTGACCTCGGGTCTAGTAAAATATCAAAGAAGCTCGCGATATTGAATGCACAGTACACGCGGGGATTTTCATCGAAACAGAAATTAACTGTCAACTGAATGGTCCCTGTTATTTGATTGCAGGGCAGTTCCAGTCGAGGAGGAGCTCATATGGAATGGCATCACGTGGACCCTCGGCGACGACGCTGCCAATCGCGATAACGATTGCCATCGCGATGTCAGTAGTCGCGAACGGTCTCTGCCCGAGCCAATGTCGCTGCGACGACGAGAGCCTGCGGGCGTCCTGCGCCTACGCAGGCCTCGAGGTGGTGCCGATCCAACTGAACCCGGAGATCAAGCACCTGGACCTGTCCAACAACCGCGTCGGGAACATCCACCTGTCGTTCGGCTTCTACGGTAACCTGGAGACCCTCGATCTCACCCTCAACACCATCCACACGCTGGGCTCGGACAATTTCCTCTTCCAAAAGAAGCTGGCCACCCTGAACGTGAGCGGCAACGCGGTCAGAGCGCTGGCGAAGAACGCGCTGCAAGGCCTGGCGGCCCTGAAGGAGCTCAACCTCGCCAGCAACAACATCTCCGACATGGACGAGCAAGCGTTCAAGAGCACGGGCGAGTTGGAGGTGTTGAATCTCAACGACAACGCCATCACCAGCCTGCCGAGCGGCTTGCTGAGGAATCTGCACAAGATCCGCACGTTGATCCTCAAGCAGAACTCGCTGCTGGAGATCCCGACCGACAACCTGGCGCTGGCCCCCAGCTTGGAGAACGTGGACCTGTCCGACAACCTGATACAGGAGCTGGACAGGGACTCGTTGCCCCCGTTGCCGTCGCTGGTCACGTTGAACCTCGCCAACAACGTCATCCGGAACATCGCCGGCGACACGTTCGACCGTCTGCCCGGTCTGCTCAAGCTTGACCTCTCCGGGAACAATCTGACGTCCGTGCCAACGTTCGCGCTAACCAAGCTGCGCGTACTGTCGCAGCTGGTGCTCAGCAGGAACCCTCTGGGTGTCCTGGACGCCTTGGGTTTCCGCAATCTGTACGAGCTGAGGAGCCTCGAGCTGAACGACTGCTCGATCCTCAGCGTGCACCCGAAAGCGTTCGACGACAACGTGAACCTCGAGCGGGTCTCGCTGGACGGTAACCGGGGCCTGAAGGAGCTGCCGTTCAACGTTCTCTTCGGCGCCAGGTACCTGAAGTGGGTGTCCCTCCGTCGCTGCAGCCTCTCCACCCTCCACCACATGCAGTTCCCCGTGGACGGCCTGCTGTCGCTGCGCGTCGGCGGCAACCCGCTCGTCTGCAACTGCTCGATGCGCTGGCTGTGGAACGTGATCAGGGCGGAGGAGCTGCGGAACGAGTCGAGGCTCGAGCTGGACACCCACGACATCATCTGCACCGACGAGCAGTTCGCCGGCAAGCCGCTGATCGCCCTGCCGGAGGGCTCGCTGCAGTGCAGCCTGACATTCTTCTACCTTTCCCTGACGGCCGCCGGCAGTATCGCCGCCACCGTTGTCATAGTGCTGGTGATCGCCCGTCAGACCCACGCGAGGAGGAAGAAACGGCTGGCGTACGCGGCCCCAAGTCGGCCGGAGTTCCTCGTCTACGTGGGCAGGAGCAACAACCGCGTGGACAAGAACGCGGAGTCGTACAGCAGGCGGCTACTGGCCCTGGGCGACGAGACGCCGTACGACACGTCTCGCGGCAAGAACGGCCAGCCGAGCCGCCAGCCCCAGGACACGAACATCTACGAGACGCCCAGGTACACCCGCGTGAGCCGGCGGGACGCGGAGCCAAGGCAGCCGGCGGAAGAGGGCGTGTACGCTGTGGCCGACGTGAGCGATCCGCGGGACGAGCCGCCGGAACTCTTGTCGCCTTATCGCGCCCAGACCCCGGTGCCACCGAGGTCCGCCGTTCACAGACTCGACTGCGCTTACGACTACGACTACGACTACGATTACCAACCTCCGCTTCCGCAGAAGCCTCACGTAGTGTTCGTCTGAGCCTGCAGTCTGTTGCCGTCTGCACCGAGCAGTACATACTGAGAACAAGAGGCGAGGGGGCCGTGATCCTCCTCAAGCGCACCTCGGCTCGTTTCGCCCATTGGCAGGCTGGGCGCTTCGCGGTAACCGCGCGGGGGCTGATGCAATAACGGCGCCTGCATCCCCGCGTTACTTATCCCCATGAATATTCCCCACCGCGACACGTGGAAGCAGGAGTGGCAGGTCTCCCGTCTGCCTGGCTCCAACGCTGTCCCCTGGGGAAACGGAACCACTGTCTCTCCGCCGCCTTTCCACCTCCGGCTCCCTCCGGGAGATTCACCCTACCAACGCGAGGTAGTGCCATCGACGATGGAGGCTGAGCCGTGCCGATGGGCTGATGCGCCCGTCGACCCGATGTAACGGAATCCGAGAAAGAGCCGCCGCTGAGAACGGAGCGCACACTCGACGCGTAATCCGTGTTTCGGCGAGGGGATTACCGTAAGAAATGCCCCCCCGAGGTGGATCCATCGTTGTCGCGATCGGGGGAGACAGGGGCGAGGCTCTAATAAGGCTGGATCTGTTCTAACTGATTGCGCGAGATCAGCCGTGATACGGTAATCCTTCCCGGAAGTATCGATTCCAGCGTCTGCAGGGACGGCTGGCGTGCCCGACAGCCTTACTGTCCCCCGCCCGAGAGGGGAGGCGGATTTTAGAGCCGCTCTTGAAGATCGTGGACGATCGGGGAGCCACGAGCGTTCGTCCAGGATGGAAGGACAGAAGCTGCCACGTGACGCGCCACCGAACGGCGGCCACGCGGCTGAAAATGAAATGTCTTCCGAGATAGTTGCGCCGCCGTTGAACCAGATATGCATTTTCGCTTGGCTAGGGAGGCCGCGTAGGCGGGCGGGCCGGAGGGGGGGCGCCATCCGACTTGGAATGTAAATTGTACCGGGGGCGCAAACGTGCCGGTTGCAGCCGGGAACGTATTTATTTCCACGGATTGCGTCGGATTCCGTTGGTTCAGTGCAAATTGTCGGGGGCGCCGTGTTTCCGCGTTCATTTCGCGTTTAAACCAAGTGACAAATCAAATCAAAGCAGCGTCTCGTTAGCCCGTTTAAACCATTCTAGGGCAGCGTACCTCACCCCTCGAGATCGCTCTCCGTCTATGTTTCATCCGTCTGCGTCTCGCTGGACGTCTTCTCCTCCACGTTCACCCGCGCAACGGTGCACCCTTCGTACACATTCTCCCGGCACCCCCGTCCGGTTCCCTCGTTCAGGGTCCACTTTAGGCCGTGCAAACCTGGGCGACGGATGCCTAGCGTGCCAGGTCGCCTACCTCAGCCGAGGATTTTAACGGGGGACGATTTGTGAAGAGAAAAACGGCAAGGCAAGGTCGAGTCCCGCCGTTCCTCCGTGTTTTTAAGGGAGCAAAATGACGCGCGATTGTTTGGAATCGCGGGGACGAACGGGCACCCCGCATTTCCCTTCTCTGTCCCGCCCGTCGAACGGCCGATGGAGAGGACCGTTCATCAGGATCTTGTAAATTGAAGCAATAATAGACGCGACCTTTAACCGTAGGCACCACACTACACACTGGATATATTTAGAGACGAGATTACACGCGTTTATACAGACATAAGCATATATATATAAATAATATATATATATATATATATTTATTTATTAATTTATGATGTTAAGTTTGGAAAGATGTTACGTTTTGAATACAAAAATGAGAGAGGAAATGAAAATATAGTACTTAAAAGCATCACGAAGATAATGCGCACGTCTCCGTCGTGGAACATCGCCGGGGGTTGTCGCGCCCTCGAATTCGCGCGGTCCACTATTGGTAGCGTCGGCAGGCGTCACCAAGTCACGGGACGATTACCCGAACTCGTCGCCACGATCCACGGCGATTCGTCTGTATGCGTGCTCTGTGTTTGTGTGCGTGTGTTTCGCCGTCGAGAGCGTGTCCTCGAAGCGTCACCCGTCCGTCGAGAAATTCTCGCGGAATATCGAATCCCGTGCTGATTAAAGCCTCCCATTTAGATGGCTCCTCGATAGGCAAAGTTTCAGCGTTAAATATTCATCTCGCCGTGGGGGAACTGTGACCACGGCTTCGTAAACGCTGGATGTATGATTTCCGTGGGACTGATTCGAGTTCACATCAAACGTAAGGGTCCCTCCTTCAGTCCCAAGAGACAAGAAGACAGTTCATAAGAACGCACAATTTGTGTAACTTACAATTAGCTTAGCTTCGCATCGAGTCCACAGAATTGCAAACGAGGGGCAAGAAATTGACGATTTATTGTATTTAATTCTCCCCCAATAATTAAATTATCAGGTATTAATTTTATTATTTTGAATACAACTTTTACAACTATTAATTTGTTAATATACATATTTAATTTAATTCTAAACTGTTTTTTTCAAACGTAACTGGTATCTTGTGGTTGTGACAGACCTCAAATAAAAAAAGACACAGAAATTTGTGAAGTCAACCTCTATGAATATTTTGTTCTTAGATAATTTATAAAATAATTGAAACTTAGAAAATTGAACTATTATTATAACATTAGTTAGAAATTCAGTTTACAAACTTAGACAACCAAAAATTTTGCAGCGAACTTTGCGTGCTTGGAGTCATGGCTGACCGCAGGATACCAGTTAAGGGTTAATTATATATCTGAATTGTACCAACTCGAGAGTGATTGAAACAGAATCACCGCTTTGCATGTACGTGTTAGGTATCCCGTAGTCCCTCGCGCACCCCCATCGCGTTGAATTTCACCAGCTCGCCTGACACTCAGCCGCTTAATTCACGTTGCCATTCAGCCGCAATGGCAGCCGGGCGCGTGGGTGGCGGCATAAAAAATTAAGCGAGCTAAGCGGGGGGGATGAAATATTCGCGCCACCTGTAAGAACGTGATTCCCGGGGAAATGAACCGAGACGGTTCCGCGGTGGCTGATATTTCTTCCCCGAGCGTCTCGCCAGGAGCAGACGGGTCTGAAAAATTCATCTTCCCCTGCCGCGGAGAGGCCGAGCCGAGGGTGAAAGCAGAAGGTCCCACTGACCTAGAAGTCGCTGGCTCCTCTGGCCTTCGAGGTCGTCCATCACGCGCAACTTCTCGGCTTCCGATACGAAGTTCCGAAACCGATCGGTCGGAACCTGGAAACTTGCTCGCCGTCCCCGGCTCCTCCGCGGCAATCTGGTTGCGCCGGGACTTTCCGTTTGCACGTTTTATATCCCGTCGACCCGCGCCTCTTCCGCCGCTGATATCGATAAAGTGCAGAACTGTCGGGATATGTCAGGGGTCGACGCGAAACCCACCCCACTTAATTCTGTCGCGGCGAAGTTCGATGATTGAGTCGCTGAACAGGGCGGGCCGTGTTCCACGATTTTATCCACGGGGAATGGAACTTATCCTGGCATTTCGTTGTCAAACTACGAGGAGTGGCTCGGAGGAAGGGGGTTGAAGAGATCAGTGTCACGCGTCGCTTGCGGAAATAGATAGGAAGTGTCCAGAGATCCGAGATGAGCGAAAATGTTATTCAAATAAAAATCTCGAATAACGAGTCAAAGTTAAAAAAATTATTGTCGAACGAAAGCATTAACTTCATTCGTCAAATAATCTAAGGTTAAAGTAACTTTTATTTGATCCGTTATTTAAACAATTTTCTGAATAACTTTTGAATTACTTCAGTCGTGGTTACTCTTTTTTACTTTTTCATTGAGGGTGCCAGGAGCTCTTGACCCCCCATAATTACGCCACTGCTCAGGATCGGTATAAATGGATAGATCACTGGGGTAAATTCTCATCGAGCACGGAACAAAGGTAGATAATCGACCAATTCTAGGTGAACGCGAAGCGCGCGGGTGAGAAGAGGCGAGAAAAGACCACCTTCCGACGGCCGAAAATATTAGAGCAGGAAGCGTTTTGTCGTGGCCACCTTCCCGCTCGGTTAGCCAAGATTCTTCGGTGGCACTTGGCCCCGACTCGTTAGTCATGGTAGTTAGCCACGCTGCGCGACTCCCCGGGTCTGAAGAACGAAGAAGAGGAGGCTGAAGAAGGGAGGGTGGTCCAGGAGGAGGGCTGGATCGCGCGAGAAAGACCCAGAAGAGGGCTAAGCGGCTTCTACCCGTCTGCTTCCTCTTTCCGTTCCACGACGGGCAACCCCCCCACTTTTTCCGGCTCTGCCGCTGGGGGGATTCCGATGGGTTTCGAGGGCGCGCCCCCGTTCGACGGCTATTTTTGTATGTACATAGAACGAAACCTACGCAACGTCGTATGCGCACCACGTTCCTCGAACGCGTGAAAACGTCCGTCTGTGTGTGTCCGTTGTTTCTCAATTGTTCGTTTACCTGTCTGTCTTTGTCTATCACTCTCTCTCTCTCTATCTATCTCTATCTCTGTCTTTCTCTCTACATTATCACCGCCGGTTTCATAACAACGATGCAAAGATACAAAACTCTCGAGAGCCTTTTCGGATGGAATTTCGCTTGTAAATGGAATGGTAGGCGACACGTGTATATGCTTCACCACTTCCTCCGGGGCTGGGTGAACGACGCCCGTCGCTCGATCGCTCGAGTGCTGCCTCGTTCACTCGCCTTTTCGACGATGCTAATATCCCTGATGAAGGGTGCCGCCGCCGTGGCGACGCCCGCCTTCCGAGGGAGATTGCTCGGCCACGGTGTACGTTGTACAGCGACTTGGGCGTTTAAGCGCGTTTTGGCATTAGAATATTAATCGGGGGACGTAAATTGCTTGTTTCGACTTAAAGTTACTTGAGAGTAAGTACTTGGTATCCTGCGTTTAATAATTAACGACAGTGCTGGGAGTAGGTCGTTGTATGAGAGGCAGGGATGACCTCGGAGTAGATTATACCAGAGTTTTCATTGAGCTTATAAGTTCCGGTCTCTTATGCCGGGTTTACACCTAGGCGAACACGAACAAAAACAGTATTCGCGAACGTTTTCGTCCGTTCTAGTCGTGTTCACTCCGCCGCAAACATGAACAAAACTCAGCGTATGAATCGTATGTGAATGTTTGGTTCTGTTCGCGGCGGTGTGAAGACGACAAGAACAGAGGAAAACGTTCGCGAACAATGTCTTTGTTCGTGTTCGCCTTGGTGTAAACCCGGCATTATGTTGCGCGATTTTATTTATTTTCGCACGAGCGATCGCACTGTCACGCCTTGTGTTACCGAGTTGTTAGCAGTTAATAGGTTCTCGAAACTTCTGTAGGTAACAAATAGTACAGTGGGAATTTGTGTTCCGTGAGCTCGCGATAGAACACCTTGCGACCACTCGGACACGTGTCGATAGGTTAGGATATTGTAACGATTTATTTCACACGCCGCTGCGAAATTGCAGCGGTGCCCGAGCAACTCCCTCTGAAACGCCAAGGGTGTCTGTCCGCCGGCTGAGCCGCGTTTACTCGTGTATCCGACGTTTAATGGAGCTAGTACTAGATTAAGGCTAGAATTAAGACAATATCGACACCAGCGTTTCCCGAACGATTTATCGCGGAACAATGATGCCAGTCGCTTCGTTACAAGCTTCTGTATTTACGTGCGTTTATGAAACCGGCTTACTTGAATGCGTCCACTGTTTGTGCCGTTCGTACCTTTTCTTCGTCCCTTTGTCTGCTCGTTTTCCGTGCACCTTTAGCCACTGTCGCGTCCCCGTCAACCGACGAAGACCAATCACGTGTAACCGTTCCGTTCATCTCCGCGCGAATTCTCGTTGCACCGAACCTAACCTATGTCGATCTTTCCTGTAAATAGTTTCGTCCATTCGTAGCCTTTCTGTACAGTCCTTCGCTTCATGCCTTCTTTCTCTCGCATTCTCCATCCCCTCCCCTCTAAAAAAGGCCGGACGGGATGACAACGTCGAGGGCACAATTCCGAGCCTTCGACGACTTTATACTTTGCTGTTTCGCAGAATTCCGATACGCGGACTTGGCTAGTTTCTTCGTGGGGAGGATCGCGATGTTTTTTGATCTAATAGCATCTCCTTGGATCGAGCGTAGCGAAAGCACCGATGGTCCCGACGCTCGATCGAAGGCGCAACGATTTACGGTGTTCGATAAAACGTAGACGTAAATTCGTATTTTGCATTAATGTATCGCAAGTCGTGTTTAAAATTCTTTACAATTCCGATCGACGACAATAGGGGCTCGGTCGACTTTTGCCACGCGTTCAAATTGCAAGGGGCGAGCCTCGTCTTGTGAAACTCCGCTCGAAATCTCGTTCGAACTTTGGGCTGGAGCTACGAATTTATACTTAACGATTTATATATATATAACAAAAAAAAGGTATATATATATACACATATTCACGGGTACATATGTATGTACTTACATACACGAAATATTTTAAGTAACCATATAGAAATTTCATACATTGCTAATAAAAATGTTTAAGATACCTAATAAAGTTATATTGTATATTCAGTATAGACGGTAGAACATGTTCGATCCCTTTCGCTGTGTTGCTTCGCTGTGTAGACTATCTCCGCTACTGTAATCCCCACTGTCTCGTGTGTCCAATCCTTCTGTGTGTATCCTTTGTATCTCCTTATTCTACTTAGACAGGGAAAGATATTCGCTTATGACGTAACCGTGGATAAGGCGAATACGATGGCAGCGTTGGCGAGTTTCGAGAATTTATTTTTTTAAAAAACACAAAAGCGCCGGTACGAGAGGACGCCGAGTTGCACTCCGTTGAATAAACAGGGGATAGCCGGGAAGTTTTTTTTTCATGCACGGGTACAAATAGATTTACTTTAGGGATAAAATCCTGTTTAAAAATACCACGCCGCGGGGACCATAAATTTCACCTCTTCTCTCCCCTCCATTCACCCGTCGGCTGAGCGCAGGAAGTTGCCGAAGTGTAAGTTCTTTTTTTCTCCCACGTTTAAGTGCCGCACCGGATGGTCTTTAGTAAAATGGTAAAGAAAACAAGCGAACCGAGTACACCGTAAAAGGTGCGTAACTCGAGAGTCTCGAGTTCGGACATTTCAACGCGGAGTTCGTCGGAGACCGATAGTACAGAAGATAAGTCGCTGCGCATATTTCACAAATACGTTTTATTCGTGCGATATGTATTACGTACGGACATTTCACTTCTCTTTCATCCATTCGACGTGCGTGGAATGAACTGTATCGTTATTGGCGAGATTATTTAAATACAGACGAGTTCACAGTTTTTATTACATAGTAATTGCTTTGAATGCTTGTTCGACGAACTTTACAACAGTATTGTACAGTATTTGACACTTTAATTAAAGTCAATTAGAATGCTAGCTGAAGAGTGTATGGATGTGTCGAGCTTTGCAGCGTCGCTTCCGAAAAGTTACGATACTATTTCCTTTCTTATCGGATGGCTACGTCGGAATATCACAGGTAAAGTTCGAAGTCCACTCTCGCGGCGTTGTAAAATTGATTAGTCTCCCCTGTTCTTCGCACCCACGCGCCGCTCTTGAAGTAACCCTCCTTCGCCCACTCGTGCATTTGCTGGGTCGTATGTGGCCCATGGATTTCAGCGTTCTCGTCCTGCAGCCACTTCAACTCCCAAGTCACTTCATCTTCCTTGACATCGTCGTTCTCGGAATTCGCTGCTCCCTTGACATTGTCTGAAAGTAGACATCGAATGAGTTACGTGTGCGTAATCGTGCACGAATGTAATTACGCGGCAAGTGTAATTACTTTCACTTTCATCCAACTTTGCTTTCTCTTTCTCGTCGAAGTCGTCGGCGTACATATCCAATTCCGCCTCCTGTTTCGAGGGATGCGCGCGCTTTTCACCCACCTCGACCTGTAAAAATTCGCATCGCGATAGAATCTTTGAAATTTTATTATACTTTCATCGTGATAGACTACCTTCTTTTTGATTTGCTCGTAACTCTCTTGATATATATCCATATTCCCCGTACGCGTCAACAGTTCGTTGGCCAATTCTGTTAGTTTCGTTATGTTAATAGAATTTTCGTCATCCTCCACTTCCTTTTTCTCCTTTTTCTTCTTCCATCTCTCGGCGGTGGTCAATCTTTTCTTTCCCCTGCCTGCGCACGATCGTTAAAGTGAATACGCATTCTTTAAAGTGGAATCTAATCGATTCGAACACCTACCGAGCCTACATAAAGCCTTGGAAACTGTCTCGCCGGGTTTCAAGTACTCCAATATCTGTTTATAGAGCTGAGTCGGGTCGAACATAATGTCCGGACCATCCTCGTCGCTGTCGCTATCGCTATCGCTACCTGCCAATCCGTGTTTCTCACTGCTCTCAGTGTCCTTCTTTACGCTTGCTGCGGAACTCGGTTTGATCTATCAAGATTATGCCTTAGTAATGTTTCGCGTCGCTGAGTAAACAAGGCAGGTTTACAGATAATTCTATTTCTCTGCTGTATGAAAACATATTCTGATATTTCAATATGCGACAGTCATCGAGCAAGAAAGATCTCGTGCAAAACAAAAGCGTATCCAGCTTTAGAATCAGTTCGCTATTAAAGTCAAGTTTCGTCATGGCAAATAGAAACTCCGTAGAACATTATCGACCATAGGCCGCATCGACTTTCATCTTTCAATTGATTTTACGAACCTGCATCCAATCAATGTTGTCTAACCAATTATCTCTAATCTCTTTCTCTTTGTTCCAAAGATAATGGCCATCCTTATCGAAATGCCCTTCTTCCAATTCTTCTTTCATATTAAACGCCGTGAAACCCACGTTCGTTTCCGCAGCAGTGGGTCCGTCCTCGACACCTGCGCAGCCGATAGAAATCTTTAGCTACGAAGAATTCGTTGTCTACGCTAATTTTATGTGTGTCTCTGCGTACCTTCGAAGTCGTCCTCGTGCATCACGTTGTAGGTATCCTCGTCCTTCTCGTCGTCCTCCTCGTCCGAGTCTAACGAGTTTTTCACCGGTGCCTTATTAGTGGCTGCGTCCATCTCGTCGAACTTACGCTTCAACATTCTCTTAACTTATGAGTACCACCTATAAAATAAATGATACTCGTGCTTTAGCTGGACAGTTTGTTAATGACACTTTCTTCGTCCTGTATCGGCGTGTAACCGAAATAACAGAATATTTCGCTGAAGTGAAGTACAAATAATGTAATCCTTCATCGAACGATACGTCACTTGCGTTAAGGTAGTTATCACTCAACTTTGCGCGCTGATAAGTTCAGATTAGTTTCGAAATGCGTGACAGACGAGAATTTCGGGGAGACGTGTTGGAAGCGATATAACGCTGCGCCCGATTTAGGTTAGATTTCGGGCAGGGTGGGAAATGACATTGGTTTCCAGAAGCGTCGCCTGGTAGAATGAAGCAGAATCATCAATCACACGCGTATGAAACTGTACACATTTACACGTATTGTATGAACTGATCGTTTACAATTTACATGCCTCGACGGATAATACGCAGTAGATACTCGAGAATATTTAATGTTTGGCAAATATTTCGCAGTCCACGGGAATTGAGAATCTTGAAAATTTAGTATTTTATGTTTTCAATAAGATATTCGACGTAAATTCGTTTCCCACCCGCCAGAACTTTAAGGTGTTCCAGAAATACATCAAGTGTGCAGACTTATAAGTGGGTAATTGAATTAATTGAAGGGAACTAACAACTTTGTAATTAACGGTTCGCTAACTGTTATATAATATCTTTAATATTCTGTCTTATTATTTGCAATCCAACAGTTTTCTGTGCGATTACAAGTACTCTGACAAGATCAGGGGCGGATTTTGATTTAGGTTAAGTAGACTGCAGCTTGGGGAGGCAAATTTTGGGGGCGATATATTTTAGGGAGCGGTAAATTTTGAGAAGTGATAAATTTCAGGAGTGGCAAATTTTGGGAAGCGATAAATTTTGGCAATAGCAAATTTTGGGGAGCATCAAATTTTGAGCGAAAGCAATTGGCAAAGGTTTAAACACAGAGGCTTGAGACAATTTTAATACTCACATGTGAGTTGCCATATTTAATTAATTATGAAATTGTCTCAACTCTTAAATTAAAATATTTAATAATATTTCGCGGAAAGGGTGGCCAGAGCCACTGATATATATACTATGGATACGAGATTCCCATAAGCCCGCTGTACAGCGGTTGAAGCGAATTGAAGGGTGAGTTTAGATGCCAGCGCCGCCACTGTTTGTCCGATGTATTAAAGGAAATACTCGCGTCAGCGGCAGTTGACGTCGGTTGGCGTGGCAAAGTGGGGCAAAGTATGGAGCACCGCGGGTGATCGCGGAGCGAAGGGAAGTAAGTACAACGGTCGAACGATGGTGGCGCATCATGCCAAAAGCACCTTCAAATCGCTTCAAGCATCTCCAATCCATAAAAATACAAATACAAAAATATATCAGTGGCCAGAGCAGAGATGCAAGATGCGAAGAATTCCGACTGCAGCGACCCTTGCGGTGGAGTAAGGAATCTCAGCTCGTGATGTCTCCGCTCTATAGAATAATATTCTTGAGTAGTACATTACACGGGCTTTTTTGGCGGGATACCGTAACAAACATGCGCGAACGTAGAGTAACCGTATCAAAACCGTCATTACCGTCAAATCCTGAGTACTCCACTGAATCAAAGAACTTGAAATTTGAAGCCAAAATTTTATATATAAAATAAACTGAAAATATACTTATTACTTATTTAATATTCATGTATCGCTCCATTGCAATGTACTGAATGTATTTTAAAGACAATAAAGTGGAAAAACTCTACAAAATCGTATTATTATTGTAAAGATTCTCTAGAACATTCCTATCCAAATTCCAAACCTATTCGCCCACAAACCAGATTTTGAAATGCGCTACTTTAACGCTGCGTCTTTCAAAAACGTCTCTTAATGGAGAAGTATGGAACGGAGAGCTGAAATTTAGGATACCTCCTTTAGCTTCATGTTTTCCTGATACATTGGCTAAAATCTGACAAAATTTTCTGAACGCTCCAAAATTGAGCTTCGTAACAGGAGAACATGACGTCGAAAGAGGTGGCACTAAGTTAGCACCTTCGGAGAGAGAATCGAAGCCGGAGAACTATTCAACGTAGAGGCGCAGAGTTTCCAACGATGAAATTCAGGCTACCTCCCTTCGCTTCATGTTCTCCTGATACATCGCTCCAAAATCTAGCCAAAAATTTCTGAACGCTGCAAAATTGAGCTTCGTAACAGGAGAACATGATGTCGAAGGAGGTGGCACAAAGTTAGCGCCTTCGGAAAGGGAATCTAAGGCGCAGAACTGTTCGACGTAGAGGCGCAGAGTTTCCAACGATGAAATTCAGGCTACCTCCCTTCGCTTCATGTTCTCCTGATACATCGCTCCAAAATCTAGCCAAAAATTTCTGAACGCTGCAAAATTGAGCTTCGTAACAGGAGAACATGACGTCGAAAGAGGTGGCACTAAGTTAGCGCCTTCGGGAAGGGAATCGAAGGCGCAGAACTGTTCGACGTAGAGGCGCAGAGTTTCCAACGATGAAATTCAGGCTACCTCCCTTCGCTTCATGTTCTCCTGATACATCGCTCCAAAATCTAGCCAAAAATTTCTGAACGCTGCAAAATTGAGCTTCGTAACAGGAGAGCATGATGTCGAAGGAGGTGGCACAAAGTTAGCGCCTTCGGGAAGGGAATCGAAGGCGCAGAACTGTTCGACGTAGAGGCGCAGAGTTTCCAACGATGAAATTCAGGCTACCTCCCTTCGCTTCATGTTCTCCTGATACATCGCTCCAAAATCTAGCCAAAAATTTCTGAACGCTGCAAAATTGAGCTTCGTAACAGGAGAGCATGATGTCGAAGGAGGTGGCACAAAGTTAGCGCCTTCGGGAAGGGAATCGAAGGCGCAGAACTGTTCGACGTAGAGGCGCAGAGTTTCCAACGATGAAATTCAGGCTACCTCCCTTCGCTTCATGTTCTCCTGATACATCGCTCCAAAATCTAGCCAAAAATTTCTGAACGCTGCAAAATTGAGCTTCGTAACAGGAGAGCATGATGTCGAAGGAGGTGGCACAAAGTTAGCGCCTTCGGGAAGGGAATCGAAGGCGCAGAACTGTTCGACGTAGAGGCGCAGAGTTTCCAACGATGAAATTCAGGCTACCTCCCTTCGCTTCATGTTCTCCTGATACATCGCTCCAAAATCTAGCCAAAAATTTCTGAACGCTGCAAAATTGAGCTTCGTAACAGGAGAGCATGATGTCGAAGGAGGTGGCACAAAGTTAGCGCCTTCGGGAAGGGAATCGAAGGCGCAGAACTGTTCGACGTAGAGGCGCAGAGTTTCCAACGATGAAATTCAGGCTACCTCCCTTCGCTTCATGTTCTCCTGATATATCGCTCCAAAATCTAGCCAAAAATTTCTGAACGCTGCAAAATTGAGCTTCGTAACAGGAGAGCATGATGTCGAAGGAGGTGGCACAAAGTTAGCGCCTTCGGGAAGGGAATCGAAGGCACAGAACTGTTCGACGTAGAGGCGCAGAGTTTCCAACGATGAAATTCAGGCTACCTCCCTTCGCTTCATGTTCTCCTGATACATCGCTCCAAAATCTAGCCAAAAATTTCTGAACGCTGCAAAATTGAGCTTCGTAACAGGAGAACATGATGTCGAAGGAGGTGGCACAAAGTTAGCGCCTTCGGGAAGGGAATCGAAGGCGCAGAACTGTTCGACGTAGAGGCGCAGAGTTTCCAACGATGAAATTCAGGCTACCTCCCTTCGCTTCATGTTCTCCTGATACATCGCTCCAAAATCTAGCCAAAAATTTCTGAACGCTGCAAAATTGAGCTTCGTAACAGGAGAGCATGATGTCGAAGGAGGTGGCACAAAGTTAGCGCCTTCGGGAAGGGAATCGAAGGCGCAGAACTGTTCGACGTAGAGGCGCAGAGTTTCCAACGATGAAATTCAGGCTACCTCCCTTCGCTTCATGTTCTCCTGATACATCGCTCCAAAATCTAGCCAAAAATTTCTGAACGCTGCAAAATTGAGCTTCGTAACAGGAGAGCATGATGTCGAAGGAGGTGGCACAAAGTTAGCGCCTTCGGGAAGGGAATCGAAGGCGCAGAACTGTTCGACGTAGAGGCGCAGAGTTTCCAACGTTGAAATTCAGGCTACCTCCCTTCGCTTCATGTTCTCCTGATACATCGCTCCAAAATCTAGCCAAAAATTTCTGAACGCTGCAAAATTGAGCTTCGTAACAGGAGAGCATGATGTCGAAGGAGGTGGCACAAAGTTAGCGCCTTCGGGAAGGGAATCGAAGGCGCAGAACTGTTCGACGTAGAGGCGCAGAGTTTTCGAAAGGCCTTTGACGATGAAATTTCAGGATACCTCCTTTCGCTTCATGTTCTCCTGATACATTGGCTAAAATCTGGCAAAAATTTCTGAACGCTCCAAAATTGAGCTTCGTAACAGGAGAACATGACGTCGAAAGAGGTGGCACTAAGTTAGCGCCTTCGGGAAGGGAATCGAAGGCGCAGAACTGTTCGACGTAGAGGCGCAGAGTTTCCAACGATGAAATTCAGGCTACCTCCCTTCGCTTCATGTTCTCCTGATACATCGCTCCAAAATCTAGCCAAAAATTTCTGAACGCTGCAAAATTGAGCTTCGTAACAGGAGAACATGATGTCGAAGGAGGTGGCACAAAGTTAGCGCCTTCGGAAAGGGAATCTAAGGCGCAGAACTGTTCGACGTAGAGGCGCAGAGTTTCCAACGATGAAATTCAGGCTACCTCCCTTCGCTTCATGTTCTCCTGATACATCGCTCCAAAATCTAGCCAAAAATTTCTGAACGCTGCAAAATTGAGCTTCGTAACAGGAGAACATGACGTCGAAAGAGGTGGCACTAAGTTAGCGCCTTCGGGAAGGGAATCGAAGGCGCAGAACTGTTCGACGTAGAGGCGCAGAGTTTCCAACGATGAAATTCAGGCTACCTCCCTTCGCTTCATGTTCTCCTGATACATCGCTCCAAAATCTAGCCAAAAATTTCTGAACGCTGCAAAATTGAGCTTCGTAACAGGAGAACATGATGTCGAAGGAGGTGGCACAAAGTTAGCGCCTTCGGAAAGGGAATCTAAGGCGCAGAACTGTTCGACGTAGAGGCGCAGAGTTTCCAACGATGAAATTCAGGCTACCTCCCTTCGCTTCATGTTCTCCTGATACATCGCTCCAAAATCTAGCCAAAAATTTCTGAACGCTGCAAAATTGAGCTTCGTAACAGGAGAGCATGATGTCGAAGGAGGTGGCACAAAGTTAGCGCCTTCGGAAAGGGAATCTAAGGCGCAGAACTGTTCGACGTAGAGGCGCAGAGTTTCCAACGATGAAATTCAGGCTACCTCCCTTCGCTTCATGTTCTCCTGATACATCGCTCCAAAATCTAGCCAAAAATTTCTGAACGCTGCAAAATTGAGCTTCGTAACAGGAGAGCATGATGTCGAAGGAGGTGGCACAAAGTTAGCGCCTTCGGGAAGGGAATCGAAGGCGCAGAACTGTTCGACGTAGAGGCGCAGAGTTTTCGAAAGGCCTTTGACGATGAAATTTCAGGATACCTCCTTTCGCTTCATGTTCTCCTGATACATTGGCTAAAATCTGGCAAAAATTTCTGAACGCTCCAAAATTGAGCTTCGTAACAGGAGAACATGACGTCGAAAGAGGTGGCACTAAGTTAGCGCCTTCGGGAAGGGAATCGAAGGCGCAGAACTGTTCGACGTAGAGGCGCAGAGTTTCCAACGATGAAATTCAGGCTACCTCCCTTCGCTTCATGTTCTCCTGATACATCGCTCCAAAATCTAGCCAAAAATTTCTGAACGCTGCAAAATTGAGCTTCGTAACAGGAGAACATGATGTCGAAGGAGGTGGCACAAAGTTAGCGCCTTCGGAAAGGGAATCTAAGGCGCAGAACTGTTCGACGTAGAGGCGCAGAGTTTCCAACGATGAAATTCAGGCTACCTCCCTTCGCTTCATGTTCTCCTGATACATCGCTCCAAAATCTAGCCAAAAATTTCTGAACGCTGCAAAATTGAGCTTCGTAACAGGAGAGCATGATGTCGAAGGAGGTGGCACAAAGTTAGCGCCTTCGGGAAGGGAATCGAAGGCGCAGAACTGTTCGACGTAGAGGCGCAGAGTTTCCAACGATGAAATTCAGGCTACCTCCCTTCGCTTCATGTTCTCCTGATACATCGCTCCAAAATCTAGCCAAAAATTTCTGAACGCTGCAAAATTGAGCTTCGTAACAGGAGAGCATGATGTCGAAGGAGGTGGCACAAAGTTAGCGCCTTCGGGAAGGGAATCGAAGGCGCAGAACTGTTCGACGTAGAGGCGCAGAGTTTCCAACGATGAAATTCAGGCTACCTCCCTTCGCTTCATGTTCTCCTGATACATCGCTCCAAAATCTAGCCAAAAATTTCTGAACGCTGCAAAATTGAGCTTCGTAACAGGAGAGCATGATGTCGAAGGAGGTGGCACAAAGTTAGCGCCTTCGGGAAGGGAATCGAAGGCGCAGAACTGTTCGACGTAGAGGCGCAGAGTTTCCAACGATGAAATTCAGGCTACCTCCCTTCGCTTCATGTTCTCCTGATATATCGCTCCAAAATCTAGCCAAAAATTTCTGAACGCTGCAAAATTGAGCTTCGTAACAGGAGAGCATGATGTCGAAGGAGGTGGCACAAAGTTAGCGCCTTCGGGAAGGGAATCGAAGGCACAGAACTGTTCGACGTAGAGGCGCAGAGTTTCCAACGATGAAATTCAGGCTACCTCCCTTCGCTTCATGTTCTCCTGATACATCGCTCCAAAATCTAGCCAAAAATTTCTGAACGCTGCAAAATTGAGCTTCGTAACAGGAGAACATGATGTCGAAGGAGGTGGCACAAAGTTAGCGCCTTCGGGAAGGGAATCGAAGGCGCAGAACTGTTCGACGTAGAGGCGCAGAGTTTCCAACGATGAAATTCAGGCTACCTCCCTTCGCTTCATGTTCTCCTGATACATCGCTCCAAAATCTAGCCAAAAATTTCTGAACGCTGCAAAATTGAGCTTCGTAACAGGAGAGCATGATGTCGAAGGAGGTGGCACAAAGTTAGCGCCTTCGGGAAGGGAATCGAAGGCGCAGAACTGTTCGACGTAGAGGCGCAGAGTTTCCAACGATGAAATTCAGGCTACCTCCCTTCGCTTCATGTTCTCCTGATACATCGCTCCAAAATCTAGCCAAAAATTTCTGAACGCTGCAAAATTGAGCTTCGTAACAGGAGAGCATGATGTCGAAGGAGGTGGCACAAAGTTAGCGCCTTCGGGAAGGGAATCGAAGGCGCAGAACTGTTCGACGTAGAGGCGCAGAGTTTCCAACGATGAAATTCAGGCTACCTCCCTTCGCTTCATGTTCTCCTGATATATCGCTCCAAAATCTAGCCAAAAATTTCTGAACGCTGCAAAATTGAGCTTCGTAACAGGAGAGCATGATGTCGAAGGAGGTGGCACAAAGTTAGCGCCTTCGGGAAGGGAATCGAAGGCACAGAACTGTTCGACGTAGAGGCGCAGAGTTTCCAACGATGAAATTCAGGCTACCTCCCTTCGCTTCATGTTCTCCTGATACATCGCTCCAAAATCTAGCCAAAAATTTCTGAACGCTGCAAAATTGAGCTTCGTAACAGGAGAACATGATGTCGAAGGAGGTGGCACAAAGTTAGCGCCTTCGGGAAGGGAATCGAAGGCGCAGAACTGTTCGACGTAGAGGCGCAGAGTTTCCAACGATGAAATTCAGGCTACCTCCCTTCGCTTCATGTTCTCCTGATACATCGCTCCAAAATCTAGCCAAAAATTTCTGAACGCTGCAAAATTGAGCTTCGTAACAGGAGAGCATGATGTCGAAGGAGGTGGCACAAAGTTAGCGCCTTCGGGAAGGGAATCGAAGGCACAGAACTGTTCGACGTAGAGGCGCAGAGTTTCCAACGATGAAATTCAGGCTACCTCCCTTCGCTTCATGTTCTCCTGATACATCGCTCCAAAATCTAGCCAAAAATTTCTGAACGCTGCAAAATTGAGCTTCGTAACAGGAGAACATGATGTCGAAGGAGGTGGCACAAAGTTAGCGCCTTCGGGAAGGGAATCGAAGGCGCAGAACTGTTCGACGTAGAGGCGCAGAGTTTCCAACGATGAAATTCAGGCTACCTCCCTTCGCTTCATGTTCTCCTGATACATCGCTCCAAAATCTAGCCAAAAATTTCTGAACGCTGCAAAATTGAGCTTCGTAACAGGAGAGCATGATGTCGAAGGAGGTGGCACAAAGTTAGCGCCTTCGGGAAGGGAATCGAAGGCGCAGAACTGTTCGACGTAGAGGCGCAGAGTTTCCAACGATGAAATTCAGGCTACCTCCCTTCGCTTCATGTTCTCCTGATACATCGCTCCAAAATCTAGCCAAAAATTTCTGAACGCTGCAAAATTGAGCTTCGTAACAGGAGAGCATGATGTCGAAGGAGGTGGCACTAAGTTAGCGCCTTCGGAGAGAGAATCGAAGCCGGAGAACTATTCAACGTAGAGGCGCAGACTTTTCGAAAGGCCTTGGACGATGAAATTTCAGGATACCTCCTTTCGCTTCATGTTCTCCTGATACATTGGCTAAAATCTGACAAAATTTTCTGAACGCTCCAAAATTGAGCTTCGTAACAGGAGAACATGACGTCGAAAGAGGTGGCACTAAGTTCGCGCCTTCGGAGAGAGAATCGAAGATACAGAACTATTCAACGTAGAGGCGCAGAGTTTTCGAAAGGCCTTGGACGATGAAATTTCAGGATACCTCCTTTCGCTTCATGTTCTCCTGATACATTGGCTAAAATCTGACAAAATTTTCTGAACGCTCCAAAATTGAGCTTCGTAATAGGAGAACATGACGTCGAAAGAGGTGGCACTAAGTTAGCGCCTTCGGAGAGAGAATCGAAGCCGGAGAACTATTCAACGTAGAGGCGCAGACTTTTCGAAAGGCCTTGGACGATGAAATTTCAGGATACCTCCTTTCGCTTCATGTTCTCCTGATACATTGGCTAAAATCTGACAAAATTTTCTGAACGCTCCAAAATTGAGCTTCGTAATAGGAGAACATGACGTCGAAAGAGGTGGCACTAAGTTAGCGCCTTCGGAGAGAGAATCGAAGATACAGAACTGATCAACGCAGAGGCAGACTTTGGGATTTAATTGGGAAATGGGAAGTTATAGGGTACTGTTCTAAATTAAAAGATGCGGTTTTTCTCTACATGTGGTTTATTAAAATACTCTGAATAATGTACAGTGATATATAATAATTCCATTCTAATTACTTATGTTTAATTTCCACTTAAAAATCACATATTGTAAATGCTGCACTCGTCCAGTCCGTTTTCGTTACACCAGTTGACATTCACCGACGCTTCCAACGAATTGATTACCTATATAACAGACGAAAGCCTCGAATTAATTAACCAGTCTTCGTAATATAATTGCGAGTTGAACACTAAATACACATAGATAGTCCTTACTACTTTAAAGCGAACTTATTCAATATTATATTTATTTGCAAAATACACACCATCTTATTCTTATCCCGGGGTTGCAAATACGCATGCGCGCAGGGGTTGCATTCATTTTGGCGTTGATGAGCTCGACGTTCCCCCACCGCTAATTCCTCAGAGGCGTACCCCCACCGCAAATTCCTCAGAGATCATAGCATTTCCTCCGTTCACTGCTACAACCAGAGATGCAAGATGCGAAGAATTCCGACTGCAGCGACCCTTGCGGTGGAGTAAGGAATCTCAGCTCGTGATGTCTCCGCTCTATAGAATAATATTCTTGAGTAGTACATTACACGGGCTTTTTTGGCGGGATACCGTAACAAACATGCGCGAACGTAGAGTAATGACGGTTTTGATACAGTTACAATTGTATTGCATTTCACTTATTTCAATAAAATGTAGTTAAGTGATAAAAGAGTATTATTATTTAACAAGCCTTCCTTCACTACTTACTCCTTTCGATTCCAAGTTCGAGAAATAAAATCCCGGTTTGCAACTTTGTGCGTTTTCGCGAGGAGCCAAATCCCGGGTTGCAACTTTGTTGCAGGTGCAGCCCGAAATACTGCTTCTCTTGCAGGTGCAGCACTAAAATCTGCCTCTCTTGCAGGTGCGGCACTTAAAAATCCCCTTGTTCCGAAATTCATTGCACGATTCTTGCACCTGCAAGAGAAGCAGATTTTCGCACTGCACCTGCAAGAGAAGTTGCCCCGCTGAAAGCTCGAGTTTTTGCAGGTGCAACCCGAAATACTGCTTCTCTTGCAGGTGCGGCACCTCAAAAACGGCCTGTTCCGAAATTCATTGCACGATTCTTGCACCTGCAAGAGAAGCAGATTTTCCCGCTGCACCTGCAAGAGAAGTTGCCCCGCTGAAAGCTCGAGTTTTTGCAGGTGCAACCCGAAATACTGCTTCTCTTGCAGGTGCGGCACCTCAAAAACGGCCTGTTCCGAAATTCATTGCACGATTCTTGCACCTGCAAGAGAAGCAGATTTTCGCGCTGCACCTGCAAGAGAATTTGCCCCGCTGAAAGCTCGAGTTTTTCCAGGTGCAACCCGAAATACTGCTTCTCTTGCAGGTGCGGCACCCCAAAAACGGCCTGTTCCGAAATTCATTGCACGATTCTTGCACCTGCAAGAGAAGCAGATTTTCGCGCTGCACCTGCAAGAGAAGTTGCGCCGCTGAAAGTTCGAGTTTTTGCAGGTGCAACCCGAAATACTGCTTCTCTTGCAGGTGCAGCCCGAAATACTGCCAGAGATGCAAGATGCGAAGAATTCCGACTGCAGCGACCCTTGCGGTGGAGTAAGGAATCTCAGCTCGTGATGTCTCCGCTCTATAGAATAATATTCTTGAGTAGTACATTACACGGGCTTTTTTGGCGGGATACCGTAACAAACATGCGTGAACGTAGAGTAACCGTATCAAAACCGTCATTACTCTACGTTCGCGCATGTTTGTTACGGTATCCCGCCAAAAAAGCCCGTGTAATGTACTACTCAAGAATATTATTCTATAGAGCGGAGACATCACGAGCTGAGATTCCTTACTCCATCGCAAGGGTCGCTGCAGTCGGAATTCTTCGCATCTTGCATCTCTGCCTGACCAAGCTGCATTTAAAAGCCATGAAACTCTCGGATTTGAAACTTGAACGAATCATTTTAAATTAATAAATACAAAGAACTTGAAACCAAAGGAAATCAGCAGTAAAGAAAGAAAATCATCAGAGGAATATCAGTATCATTGAAAATTTAAACAAAACTAATTTGTGACAAGGAAACATATTCTGCAGTACTCGTAAAGAACTATGTTACAAACTAAAAAACTGAATACCGCAATGAAAAAGCACAGTTTTTGTTTCCTTTTACGAGTTCTAAGTCCGTACTATTTTCCTGGAACACTCTGTATACTAATGGACGAGTACACTATATATGCAACATGAAACAGCTGATCCCGCGTGGCTATAGCATTGTAAATGAATTTTGCAACATGTATCGATTCTTGCGGATATAAACTGTCGGTAAGAGTCGGAAATAAACAATGGATAAGTACAAGCACATCTCAATACACGAAATAAATAAAGCTACAGCCTTTACTTTAAATTGTTGTCTCCAACACAATCGCGTATTTATTCGCACAACGTGTCGAGATTAAATTTCTTCTCTACACCGTAGAATTCTATAAAATATGTGACAGCTTATCACGTCTGTGTAATTCTATTTCTACTATCTACTACTTTCATTCATCATTATTAGGGAAGCAGTAAGTACAATGTTTCGTATAATAAATACGAATAACACTTTTCAACTGATACCAATTATTTTGTATCTCAAAGATCGTGTAATCGATGTAGATAGCATCCGATGTTTAAACATATCACCGAGATTACGTACAATCCTCTCTCGAGCCTGTCGATAGAAATTTATATACAATAATTATACAACAATGTTATTATCAAACGACATTGCTTTATAATAGGTTATTAATATAAATCCCTCGAGCAGACCAAGTTATTTTGAGCATACCCCGAAGGTTGGCTGCCAACCTCAGAAATTCAGAATCTGCTTCTCCGATTTAATGTCTAAAACATTCTTTTGATTAAACCCGTTTAAAAATGGACCCAGATTCTACGGAAATGGTGAACGAAATCAAAGATAAGGTAATATTGCACTGGAACTGTCGGAGCCTCGTGGAGTTCCCCGAGGTGATAAGAATCTACGGCAGCCACATCCAAGAGATATATTTAAAATGGAATAAGCTCACGACGTTGCCTCCGTGGATCGTAGAACTGTTCAACGTCACCAATTTGTACATATACGGAAACTTGATCAGGGAAATGCCTCCGGAACTTTGTCAGATGACTCAGTTAACAGCCCTAGACTTGAGCGCTAATCAATTAGAGCGAATACCAGCCTGCATAGGGAACTTAGTCAATTTGAAATCTTTATTACTAAATCAGAACCTAATAGATAAATTACCAGTCGGTAAGTCCCTAAACTCTGCCTCCACGAGGGTGTATTTGATTTAATTCTTTGCGTACTTTTTATAGAAATGCATCGAATGCATAACTTAGAAATTTTCTCCATTTCTGGGAACAGATTTGTTGTGTTACCAGAATGGATCGGTTCTTTGCCAAAACTGAAAGAGTTAAACGCGGACAACAATTACCTGATGGAACTGCCCAATAGACTTACGCTATCGCCAGAGATATCGGTGATCTCCGTCTGTTCGAACAGGTTGTTATAAGGAATAAATAGAAACGGTCACTGCGTTCGGATAAATTATAGATAAGACTTTCTGTTAACGGTATCGAATGCTTCTATTTTATGCAGAATAACTTTTATATAGGCTAAGGCATTTACCGCTAAATGGATTTCTATCGTCCCCTTGCATTAGATTCGATGCAAACTTATATTTGAATTATTTGTCCTACCCACTTCTTCATCAGTTAACGTCGCAGGTTCAAGATTCGTACACGTACGATCAAAGAGGTATTCTCGGGTATGGGTGAGTAATACGTACGATTATAAATTAAACACGAAATAACGGTTGAACAGAAAAATGTAACTTAAGGTATATTTTAAACATTTTTAATATAAATTAACGCACAATTTCTTGTTCCGTTTTAAATTCTTAATGCTAAGAAATTGGCGTTCGTCATTATGTTTATAAATAAGCGTGTATATACAATCTTAGATGTTTCAAATCCAATTACGAGAACACTGTGTTACGTACGAATATAAAGTTGAACATAAAAATAAATGCACTGCACGGGAAAGATACTGATTTTCTGATTGTGTTGCCGCGGCAACTTTTAAAGGTTTACAATGTTCACGAAAGCACAGTGGTTTCCCTGTGGGAGTTAGCTTTGAGGAAATCTTACAGCGAAAGGTAAATACCGTAGTTTCATGGACTATATCGTTTTCAACGAGAACTCGCCGCCAATTCAATGCAAAGATTCGATACTTAATTCTAGGTATAATCATACGCTTAATATTGCTACATCACCTATAAATATAACTGTTCGCTATGAACCGATTGCCATAAATAATTGCCAAGTACTTGACTTCGCAATGTCTCCTATAAATCATGCCTCTTGCAACTTGCTAGTAAATGGACCTATTAGTATTTGCGTGAACGCTGAATGCCAGCAGCCAATCTTCACGGAAGCTTGGGTTACCGTTGGCGCCAGCCATCACACAGAGCCTGTGACAACGGTCGCTTTATGCTGCTGCAAAAGGTACGATAATTGTTGTCTATACGATCTCTACGTAATATCAAGGGGATTTATCTTAATTTTGCAGATGTGCGTCTGAGTTTACTAAACATTCCAACATGACAGTTATTCATGACTGGCATCGTATAATTTAATGTTACTTACTTCGTTTAATAGGCAATTCTGTAAATACGATATATTTAAAATGTAATAATAAAAGACTTGTAGTGTTTTTAAATTAGATTCAACGATCTTTTATCATTTACTTTAAACGTTTATCGGCAGTTGCTCAAATGTATATCATTTAAAAATATTTTACCTAACGTTCTATCTTACAGCGGCCAGTAGCTCGAATTTCTATTATACAAACATGCTATAAATATTTTAGTCGCCGAATGCCTGCTCTGAAAAATAGCACGTCTCTCTACGGCTCGAAAATTTTTATTTGTAGTAAATTTCTGTCTTCTCTAATGTAGAAAGTTTTCTTTAGACCGTTCCTTTAATTTATTCGTTACGCAGTCCTACGTTTAAGCTATGAGAAAGTCTAAAGCTCTGTCGCGATCGACGTTGCATTTCAAAAGCGCGGCGGATGCTTCCTCTTCGGGGAAACCTAAGTCGCGCAAGGTGCACAGATTTTTATAGTAAACTTTCGCTTTCTCTTGATTGTACTCTGTAAGGGCGAGTGCTTTCTCAGCGTCCTCTTCGGAGATTCCTATCTCCTCTAAGGACTGCACAGCCAATAAGTATTCCACGATCTTTTTGTTATCCTGGCCACCCAAGTCGCGTATGGCGCGAGCAGCTCGCGATAAAGGGAAACCCATGTCGTTTAGGTGGCGAGCTAATTTCTTGTCCTCCTCCGTTAAGTCCAGTAGCAAATTCATGAGTGTAACTTGATTCGATACTATCGGCTCTTCTATTTTCGATGCTTTGTGGGAAGTGGTGTTGGGGTATTGTAAATTTGGCCAGGGTTTCCAGTCCTGTTATAACAGATAGATAATTGAAAAATTAAATGTTTATATACAGTGGGGGACAAAAGTATGTGGACACTTTTAAAATCGTATAACTTGTTCGAAATTGGTCCAAACAACTTGAGTTTTTTTGAGAAGCTAGAAGGATTAGTTTGCTAAGTGACGTGTTTTGTCGTTTTGAAAAAACTTGCAATTGGTCGAAATAGCAAAAAAAAATAGAAAATATCATTTTTTCAACTTTTTTCTCTGTGCTCCTAATAAAAATTTAAAAAATGCCTTTTGTAGATTGAAGTAAGTTGTATACACGCCTAAAATTTCATAAAAATCGGTTAACGTTGCTCTGAACTATAAACGCTTAAAGATCGCAGAATAATGTCGAAAATCGCTGATTGCGGGAATTTCGCGATTTTCGAATTTCTGGGATTTTTTAATTTTCTCCCCCACTCTTTATAAACAATCTAGTCTTTTAAAAAATACTGTTACCTCCATAAAAGGTCTTTCTAAGTCCCTCTGTAGTTCTTGTACAATCGTGGAAACGCTGCGGTGTTTAACATTCTCCTGTTCATTCTCTTCTTCTTGATTACTCATTTCGATTTTGCTATTATCATTTTTCTCTTCGGCATGGACTTCGCTCCGATCGCTAATGGTTAAGTCGTTCAGTATACTCTCTAATTTTGCTGGCGGCACCCACTGCGATGTAGGTTGTAGCACCTAAACAGTGAACAATAAACATATTGGAGTGGCCATTCGCTATTTAAACGATTACAAATCCATTCCGTTAACCTGTGCGAGTTCCTCCATATCATTAATCGTCTTTAATTCCATATTGTCAAAAGGACTGCTGGTGTCGTTATCAAAATCGGCGAAATCGAGACCGTTCGTTTTAACATCGTCGTGGAGATCATTCGCTGGCGGAGATAAAGGCTGTGGAGTAAGAATCGTTGTCTCCGGCACGGGAGCGTTTACAGGTGTTTGTTTGACGGCGTCGGGCAGCGGCGGCGGCGGAGGTGGGGAGAATTCTTTCTTCTCTTTCTTCCTCTTCTCGTCTAATCGGGCGACCCGTGCTTTATTGTTCGCTTGTCTAACTTTACGCCATTCGGTCATCTGGAAATCAAACTTCCAACAGTTCCTGTTCGTTGGCGTCGTTTAAGTTAATCGTTATACTCTACCTTCTCGAGCACGGATCGCTCCAAACTGAAGTCGTACGTCAACTTCGACACGTCCGGTAGTTTGTTATTATATACAGCTGGTAAACACACCTTCCTCGGAGGTTTATAGGCCTCTGCAATTTTGACGTGAACACCGTCCATGTAGGACGCGACCAGATCACATTGCGCCGACACCGATGAGCGAGCCATACTTCAGAAGTACAGAACAATCGCTGGCAAATACTTCGCCAACTTTTAAATCAATATACACGATCCATATAATGTCATGACATAGTATATGCTTCCTGTTTTCATCTCTTTCGGATATCTTCGTACATTTAACACCGCATACTTAAAACATAGTCGTGGGAAATACACCCAAGTAACTTTTCTGTTACATACGCCAACTCGTATTTGACAGCTTCTCGTGATTTAAATTTCCGATGACTTCCCATGCAGCCGCACTAAACGAAATTAGTGTATAAGAACGCAGCGCGCAAATAATTCGGTTCGCCACCTAGCGGTGATGTCCGCGCACTAAAGAAGTAAAGACACTAATTTGAAATGTGCGCCATAGTAAATCATTTGTTTAGAATTTGAAAGTATAGTTAATTGACAACAAGTTTCTGTATGTTTTGAAATTATATAACTACGAGAATGCTTACCTTCCTTAGCAGCCAATAAATAAAAAGAAATCTGTCAACGAAGAATTTTTTTCGTTTAGAGTTATAATTATAATTATGACCTCAATTTGTGTTTATTTCTGTTTATGTATATGTAGGAAAATATTATTTAAGTTTTTAGAGAATAAGTGGAAATTAAAAAAAATTAAAACCGACTTTAACAAAATAAAAGTGTACTAAAAAGTAAAATATAATTTTTTTCCTTATTTAATCTACGACTCTTATATTTTTTAAGTAGGCGTCAGATTTACAAAGTACAAATAATAAGGCGCCGATTTAAAAAATATGAGATTCCTAGATTAAATAGGGAAAAAATTATTTTTTACTTTTTAGTGCATTTCTATTTTTTCAATTTTTTTAGGAAAGAGCGAACAAGCAACGCACACGGGTAGGAGTCATGGTGGGGATAAGCACTTGTCCAACGTTCCCAAGGGCGGATCCAGAGGGGGGCGATAGGGGGCCCAAGAATAATAAAATAAAAAAATATTATGACGTTGTGTATTATGCTCTATAAACAATTAATGTGAATTAAATTATTTAGGCTATAGTATCAGATAGAGATACTAAAATATAAATTACAAGAAAATTTTAAATCCTCTAAAAGAAGGTTCAAAAATGTACTGTTACATAGAAAGGCTTTTGAATCCGCCACTGCACGTTCCACGATTCTTGCATCACTGCTGTGTCCGACACATGACGGGACTGGACTACTAGTGACTACTAGTTATAGACAGTTGTGACAGGATCGAGTGAATTGAGTCACTCGTCACTCACCGTCAGTTGATCCGAACAGAGACACATATGCGGTTTTATCTGCCTCCGAGTGCTGATCTTAACATCTGCACTTGAAACGTTATCATTCTCAAGCGGCTCAGTTGATTACCTCCCGAAGATTAACGTGGCGCGTGTTCTCGCAACCTTGTCCGACTTTAACTCCGTTTGAATAAAATAATATTTAAAGGACCTCCGGTAACTTCGAAAAATGACGGTCACAGCTATCGCTGGTCTAACGATTCTGATCCCGCGGGAAATAGCGTATTTCGGTAGAAATATATCGCGCCTTTATCATCGCCATCGAAAACTATGCTGTGTGAATGATTTTCTGTTAGGAAAATGCTTGTCAGCGCCGCTCCTCGCCGATACGCGGACCTGTCACACCGGCAAAAGCAAAGTGGACAGTTTCCCTGGCATTCTGACAAAACAGCAGGCGAAAGAGCTAGCGTCCAAGCTCACCGCAGAGGAACGTGATCTCTTTCTGACCGCTCTGCAGGAATCTAAATCCGACGACGATAAGGCCGGATTTCAGCGTAACTACTTATTCATTAAGCTAGTAGAATATACAGGATGAAATCCTTGCGACGCGGATATATCCTTGTTGCACTTCTTTCAGGTCAGTTAGCAGTTTTCCGGTGGTGCAACGAACTCGGAAGACCTAGCAAGATACCTTCGCTGGGCACCGTGGACGCTACTGGCAAATATTGTCGAGTGCCTGACGATTGGCTGATACGCAAGTATGGTAGGAACACCAAAATAACTTTTGCCACGATTAATCAAGAATAATTCTTAATATTAAAACAGATTCAATAACATTTTTTGATATTACTAGTGTGCGTTAAGGAATATTGTTAAATCAACAGAGACGTTTGGACTAGAGCGCGCTATAATTGTTATACACTTTTTGCTTGAGAAACTGGTGGGGACGGTACGCAACGGTCGTAGCACAATTCTCTGTCCAAAATACCACCATTGATTTAACAGAATTTTTCTTTGATATTGGAGACTTTGATGGACTAATAATAACCCAGAATAATATACGATTTTGCTAATAATTCTAAGTTAAAAAGCGAAGATATTTATTATTATCGTATTGCGATTCTGTGTAATTCCCGTTGTTCTTTAATGGTATAAAATTTTTCCCCCTATTGCATTCTACACGGACATCTCGCTGTAAGTTTAATGCATGTTAAACTATATATTCTACTAAATTCTGCGGCCTAACTCTTTCACTTGCTTCTCTTCTACTCTCACTGAACATTCTGGATAATTTAAAAAGACTACAGAGCCACACTTAGGTAATAAATCACATTATATACACACCGGTACCATCTTTATCGCGGTATACACGATAATATCATTCGATTAGAGCCGCTTAAATTATATTTTCTGGATAAGAACGTAATATGCGATAATAAATATTTATGGAGACTTGCCTTTTCCGTTATGCGCAACTTTTTCACGGGTGATACACTCGGGAAATCTGCGCTTGAAGGGGGGAAGTTACCCTCGATATCCCTAAAACCAGAGATGGGCAAAAAATTATTTGAAATAAAGTTTCATGCATAAATTTCTATTTCAAATAATTTTTTGCCCATCTCTTCATACATAAATTTTTATTTAAAAAATTTTTTGCCCATCTCTGCCTAAAACAGGCCTTTTTTCAAACGCAAATTGTAAAGTGATAAATAATAGTGAAGAAAATCATTCCCTACGACGATTTTTATGTTGAAAAATGCGATTTTATCGATTTCTTGTAAGAAAAATATTTTTTATCCTTTTGTCAAGTATTTATCTCGAAAATCTGTTCCTAACACATCGTAGGGAATGCTTTTCTCCATCTCTCATTAAATTTTCATCCAAATCGTTGGAGCGGTTTTCGAGATTTTATGTTCAATATCAAACGGAGCACCGCGAACAAGCATTTACGTTTTTACTCACAACTTTTATGTACACAGAGATATTTAGACTTTTCTTTTTTTGTGTTAAATCTCATAGAACAACGATTAAAACTAGAAAAAAAAGATCTCTCTACTGTTATTTATCACTTTACAATTTGCGTTTGAAAAAAGACCTGTTTTAGGGCTATCGAGGGTAACTTACCCCTCAAACAAACAATCGCTTCATGCTTTTTAACTGAAACGTACCATTCTCTTCGGTAGGATTTTCTACAGTTTGATTAAGAAGCTCGAATACATTTTTCATATTTCGAGAATCCCTTCACTGAACATAATGCGGTATGATTCTTGCCTGAATAGCCAGGTAAAAATAAGTCGATGCTTTAGGTAAATAATCTTACAAATTCCACTACATAAGACTGAATTATTGAAATATATTTACAAACACAATTTCCATTATTTAAGTTGAATTTTCACATTCCCCCGTAGAACAGCAATTTTGCACAAACTCAAGAATGCTCTTTTTTATAGCGTAGAATTCATCCTTCTTTTTAACATATGTTACGCACTGTTTAGTAAACTTTAATGTAAATGTTTAGGTGAAAAGAATGTACTTTGGTTTGAATAAAGTTTTATTTCGCAAAATCTTGTGTACGTGATTAATTAGTCGATCGTCCTAAGAATCTTGAGTTTCTATCGAATAGATTTCACGCAACTTCGGCAGGCACTTTTCATATGAATGTTTAGAGTTAATTATTATTTAAAGATACAATTTTAATTCATCCCCATTGCATATCTAAAGAAACGAGTGCATGTATGGTAACTAAATAGTTTGTGTTTCGTAAGTAACGTGAAAATTATCTTCTGGTAATCGAGTATTTTCTTACTAGCGATCCTTGTTTCTTTAAGAAAGCACACTCCATTTATATTCTGCTCTTTCCCGTTACAGTTGAAAAAATTCCAGGACCGACCACGAGAGATCTAGTATTAGGTACGAAACTCGATGTATCTCGTATTTGAAGCTTCACGCTACGCTTGAAGTATCAATGTATCTGAAAAGACACGATAATTTCAAATTTCTTGGCTAATGTTCTTACAGTTGGAATTGCCAACGCAATTCCATTCATCGGCTTCGGTTTTCTCGACAACTTCATCATGATTGTCGCTGTACGTATCCACAGGCTTAATACAGTTTATTCTCCAGTGTGTAATTCGCTCGTTTCAGGGGGATCAGATCGAAATAATGTTAAATAAACGATTCCCGATATCCACTATGACAGCGGCCGCATTAGGAAACACTGTGTCCGATATAATAGGAATCGGATCCGTACATTACGTAGAAATTTTTGCACAAAAGGTTGGATTGCGAGCGCCGAAGCTTACTTCCATCGAGTTAAATCTGCCTAAAACAAAACTAGCTGCTAATGTGGTATGATATCTGCTTTTATATTCTATTTAAAAATACCGGAGAAAGAATGAAAATAATTTCTGAACAATTTAGGGACGAGTTGTCGGAGTTACGATCGGATGTATAATCGGGATGTCGCCTATTCCCTTGTTCGCGTATTTCCATAATAGCGATTGAAGTTGCGAATAATTAGGCGTTTAAAAGTCTTTCTTGCGCACCAAGCAGACGCGTAAAGAATGGAGACGGAAACGATCCGGTTACTATGTATGATATAAATGGAGCTTTTATCATTATTTGCAATATTAATTTATGACAATCATACGTGTTTATGTAATATAATTGTATCCTCTGTAATAACGAATGTATTTAATGTACGAATGTATATAAGATCACTTTAATGTATCATCGAAATGGTACTAACAGCGTTAGCAATAGATGTACTATAGGTGTCTTGTATTCCTAATTAATTCTCCGTCTATTACCGCAACTTAGCGAGACTCGCCTCTCGCGGATTGCATTAGCTTTAAAAAATAATAACACACTTGCGCGTGTCTCATGTTATTTATTGGAAAAATCACTTTGTTAGTATAGAAATTATTCATACGTTTACAAGTTAGTACAAAAAATATATACTCTTTCTTTTCTCTAGCGAAGGTGTTACGTTTTGTTAATTCTCTAAAATTCGGACATTTAATCTTCAGTACTTGTGACCCCGAGTTATTTTCGTGACGTAATTCACGTAATAGCTCCAGTCGTCCAGAAAAAAATCTATGCCCAGGACTTGGTTCCAATCCTGGATTCTAAGAAGCTCGTCCGAGTCCTGCCTCAACGTGGTACTGTCCAGGACGAACTTGGTGGGCGTTATTAACGGATCTGTGTGCCCGATTTCGTCCTTTATCGTGTGCAACGTCTGCTTCGACTCCAAGCCCGAGTATTCCGGTAGCCAGGTCATAACTGAATTCAGCCACCATTCCCAGCGCTCGTTCACAGTCTCGTTTGATTCGGTGCTCTCGCAATACTCTTGAGTTTCATTGCAACTCGATAAAGTCGGCATGAAATCGGTGGGTAAAACATTCTCTGACGCGGCCTCTACTGTTGTATCCATTATCGGATTTAAATCTACTTTCGTGATGTTCGTAGGATTTGTGGTTGCCTGCCGTGGGCTAAGTACTGTCCCTGGAAGGTAGCTCGCTACTAAAGCGGAGCCTAGGAGGGTGACTATCCCCGCGGTATACGTTGCCAAACATATGGACGATATGTTTATCATGGCGTGCGCCACGGTTATTAGCTCCATCGAATTCATTAGGCAACTCAACTCCGTATACGAAAACCAGCCCCGTTTCCGTGCTTCTTTGTAAGCTATATCTTTCTCCAGTCTCTGCAGTCTTTCGCAAAAGTCTTGACTGCTAACGAAAACCGTCCAATCCTAAGTAGTTTGTAAAATTCATATGACTATTAGTAAAATTGATTAGTTAAATTATAATAGAATAGCGTGAGATCGTATGGCTCCCTTACAATGGCGTTGAGAAAGTCCTTTTCCAATTGATTCATCTCCATTATACTTAAATCACCAGATTGCGCCCATTCGAAGTTAAAAACTTCACCTTCCTCCCCTTCGTCGTTCAGAAATTTACTCGCCACCATCTACAAAATACATATTGTAATCTCCCGAACCACGATACCTTTCTTGAGGAGAGGTTCCGGTATAAAAATTGTTTTTTTTTATTTTAGTTTTCGAATGTTCGAGCTTTTAGAAATACGTGTTTAAAAGGATTTATTGAAATTCGTAAAATTCTCGAAGTTATAGGCATTTGAGCACTCGGCGCTCACGTAAAACTTTAAACACGTTTTTCTCGAAACAGTGTTCTCAAAATCGGTAGGGAGGAAATCAGAAAAAATTACAAAAAAATTGAGAGTTTATAATTTTTAAAGGCGTTGAAAGGACGAAAGATATAGGGAAAAAGTGATTTCAAACTTCAGTGTCGTTATTTTCTAAAACAATGTCATTTTTGTATTTTTTCTGATTTCCCTTCTAGCCAGAAGTATATTCTTCAAAATAAAAAAGTTTCAGTCGAATCGGAAAATAACTTTTGGAGCTACAAGTCCCACCAATTTGTATGAATTTTTTAACGACTCCGCAGTGCCGTCTGCAATGATTAATTATAGACCAAAAAATATATTTCTATAATTTAAGACATTCTTAATACAATGCAAAAAGTCTCATTAAATTATATACAGCAGTTTTCCTTTAATTAATTCCTAAAGATCACCTATTTTTATGGGCTCTAAACCGGAACCTCCCCTAAAGCAACGCGACTCAAATTACTACCAATGAAACGAGGAAAAGCTCAGAGGGTGCCACTCGTTGAAGGTACTCTGGATTACAGTCTTTCAGTCTTTCTAAGTACAGCAAAGCCAAGACTAGGGAACAAGGCGAGACGCACGCGTTTCTAGAGATTCTACTCGCTTCCTCCACGTCCAGTCGTTCCAACGTATGACCGCTCCTCGCCTCGGTGAAGAGTTCCGCTGCCAATTCTAAGAGGAAATTGTAATTACGCAATCGCTGTACCAGAAAGCAATTCGATCGATTGCTTAACATCGCTGGAAACCAACTAAAGGGATACATCGCCAGCGTAACATCCCAAGCGAAGGGTAAGGAATGCAAACGATTTGTACTAACCAATAACAGGCAAACTGAGACAATCGGTCATCGGTAATTTCGAATAGTATAACGACTTCGTTATACGATGTAAGAACTCGTCATGATTGCCCATGCTCTGTAACACGACGCAGAATTGAGAAACAGAGGATCCTCATCCCCTTCAAAGGAGATGGTAAACAGCTGCCTTACCTTAACTTTCGGCGAGGCTTTTCGTCAGACAAACAAACAAACGGAGCGGACCAGGCTTCCTATACAGATTCGAATCTACACTCCCTGAGAGGGGAGCGAGGAACGATTGTCTTTAATACAAAGACCTCGTGTCCGGAGTAATATCAATCTATTATAATTTCAGGCGAAACGTGATGATTTACGTTCCCCGTGCATAATGAATGGGGCAGAAGATGGAATGCCATTCGTGCCACTACAAATAGAAATCAGCTGACTCGAGAGAATGTTACGATATTTATCCGTCGAATTAAACGGCGAAGTAGTGACGCCAGTTTGAAAAGACGGAGCCAGATAAGACGCTCGGGTAGGAAAAATGCTCGTACTTTCTCTCTAATTACGCCTTCGCCATATCGTGCGTGCGTCTCATTGTTGGCATAACTGCGAGGCAATGAACTCATAATTGAATTACCAAAATCGAATGAGTTGAGTGAGTGAGCAGAATGCTTCGATTTGAATGCGTAGAAGTAGAAAAGTAATCGGTCGTTGGTTTTTAAGTATCGAGCGGAATCACGGCTTCCTGGTCAGCGGAAATATTCGCGAGACGATAATACGCGTCAAGCCGAGGGTCGATATTTCTGTATCACATTTCTTAGGTGTGGTGCGAACGTCGTATTTATTAGTAAGGATTCACTTGCGGCTACTTTCACGCGCTAAACAGGTTATTTGACATATGTCAGATTTCTTATTACCGAATTAGCTACTAATTGGTAGCATCGCCAAGGGATTGAACTGCCTGGAAAGTGGCGTCGAACAATAGTAAGCCACGTGAAAATGTGATAGCAGTGATGCGTTTAAAAGGGAAAAACAATAGCAAATCCTTTCACAGCGTCTACAAGGTGCTTTCGCGTATATGCCGTAAGTACACTGTGTTTAACACTTTTAACTAACAAAACCACTCGTTTGCTTCCCTCACGAGACAGTTCTGTTATTATTCCACGCGATGTATCGGATTACCGAAACTAATTTAAGATTTCGAAGTATTATTTTGCTCGTATATTTTACTTCACTGATAAGCGAGTTTGAGAAATAAAAATCCTGTATGTTGCTCATAATTATGTAGAATTGGAAAGTATTACTTCCGTCGAGTGCTTTAAGAAATACGATGATACGCACGATGATGAGAATGATCTTGTCAGTAGGAACCGCTGATAAAGGCCAACTCGATGGTTTCATGGCGGATGCTGCGACGCCATCGGTAAAGAATGGCCATAATTGCAGCAATATGGAGTTCGCGGCGCAACCAGCGAAACAAGCTTCGGACGTCCCGAATATTATCGCTCCGAAAGTACTGAGGAACTTGAACACCCAGAGACTGAACAAACAGTTCACCGATGTCGGCCTCGTCGCCGAGGGCTGCGTTATTAGGGCGCATCGATCGGTCCTGGCAGCGGGCAGCGCGTACTTTAACGCTATGTTCACTGGCGGTCTTGTCGAGGAGCAGCAGGAGCTCATAGAAATTCATTCCGTGTCCGCTAATATCCTGTCGCTACTGGTGGATTTCATTTATACCGGGAACGTCGACATTACTCAGGACAATGTCCAAGAGTTGTTCGCAGCTGCTGATATGCTAGAATTGGACGAAGTAGTGTCCGGTTGCATTGTCTACTTAAAGCAGCAGCTGCACTACTCGAACGCTCTCGGGATTTATAGGTGAGATTAGCGTCCGTCGAATGTACACAAAGTATTCCGTGGAACTGTCTTCCGAAATACCCTTACTTCGCAGATTCGCGGAAGCGCATAACCGATTGAGTCTTCTGGAGACCGCTCTGCGCTTCATACACATCAATTTCCCTCAAGTTTCTCTGGAGGAAGAATTCCTGGATCTACCGAAAGAGCATCTCGTTAATTTTCTCAGCAGCGATTATATTCATATCGACACTGAATTCCAGGTCTGTATTTTTCCACGAGAACCGAAAGCGTGCATCTGCGGGTTTACAGTCAATGTTTCTATGTACCATCAGGTCTTCCAAGCTGCGTACAACTGGATCACCCATGACATACCATCGAGACGGTGTCACGTATTCGAGATATTAGGTCACATACGTTTACGGCTGTGTTCAATAGCGGAATTAGAACGAGTTATTTTGGAGTGCAAAGACGCGAGCCTCCTTGTTGCGCTGAGGTCCATACAGAAAGATTTGGTGTCGAACAAAGGGTGCCTGGTGTCCCTTCACGCGCAACCAAGACTTTGCGTGAAGAAGAACATTTTACTGATCGGCGGTTCGAGGCGCGAGCACTCGGAGCACAGCGGTTGCAGGGTTATCGAAAGTACTTATGAATCAGTGGAGAAATACGATATATTCACAGGGTACAATCACGTTCTATTTATTTAGAGACTTTTAATTGCCTTCCAATCTTATGATTGCTCTTACAGACAATGGAGCAAAGTGGCACCGATGAGCATAGGTCGAATTCTACCAGGAGTATCGTCGTTAGACGGTAGAGTGTTCGTTGTTGGCGGAGAGATGGAGTCGGGTATTACCGTCACTTGCGAATGTTACGATCCACGTGACAACGTGTGGACTCCGTTCGCCTGTATGGAGAAACCTAGGTGTGAATTTGGACTCTGTGCCTTGGACAATAGCTTGTACGCATTCGGCGGCTGGGTGGGCGACGATATTGGCGGATCGATAGAAGTGTACGATCCGATAGCCAATTCTTGGACACTAGATGGACAACTTCCGGAACCGAGATTTAGCATGGGGGTGGTCGCTTATGGAGGTGAGAATTCTCCGAATTTAAGAGGGTAGGTCCCCTCGGTAGCCCTAAAACAGGCCTTTCTTCAAACGCAAATTGTAAAGTGATAAATACCAATAGAGGCACCGTTATTTTTTCTAGTTTTAATCTTTATTCTACGAGCTTTAACACAAAAAAAAAGTCTAAATATCTCAATGAATATAAAAGTTGTGAGTAAAAACGTAAAGGCGTGTACGCGGTGCACCATTTGATGGTGAACATAAACGTTTATGTTTTTACTCACAACTTTTAGGTAAATAGAGATATTTAGACTTTTCTTTTCTTGTGTTAAAGCTCATAGAATAACGATTAATACCAGAAAAAAAAGTTTTCTCTACTGTTATTTATCAGTTTACAATTTTCGTTTGAAAAAAAGACTGTTTTAGGGCTAGCGAGGGTGACCACACCCCCTTAAACCAATAAACACGTGCAGGTAACAGGCGAATCTAAACCTTTGAAAATTTTCGCAGGATTGATATATATAGTGGGCGGTTGCACGCACGACAGCAGACATCGTCAAGATGTAATGTGTTACAATCCAGTGACTAGGGAATGGACTTCCTTAGCTCCGATGCTCACGCCGCGCTCGCAAATGGGAATCAGCATTCTCGATGGGTACCTTTACGTTATCGGCGGCACTAATAAAAATGGATTATTCTTGACGTCGGTGGAACGATACTCTTTCGAGAAGGTAATTTCTAACGTGCTAACTCTCCGTTAAGCATTCTCCACTTCCTCGTTTCACTCTGTTCCAGAACAAATGGACCAACGTGGAGCCCATGCACCTGGGCAGGGCGTACCCAGCAGTCGCAGCGGTTGACAGCCGACTCTACGTGATAGGAGGCAATCTGTCGCAGGAAATCGATTTTTACCGGACGCAGATCACGATTCGTACCGTCGAGTGCTACGATCCGCATTCAAACAAATGGCACAAATGCGCCTCGCTGCAGACGAGCAGGGGCGAGGCGGCGGCGATCGTCGCGCCGGTCTGATTGAAATTCCATTTCAACGCTGACGAGTTTAGAGTCCGATGTGACGAGCGTATTTTGTATCACTTTATCCATGCGCCGTTTCGTTTCGCGTTCCAGAATGATATTCGAATGCCTGTGTGAGATTGCTTAAGTCGATGACATACGTCGAACGAGAAACGTACTTTCTTTGGCTACCTTCTTTTACGTCGTATATACAGGCATAATTAAACGTATGGAGGGTATTCCAGAAATACGAGATAAGCCGGGACATTTAATTTCTCGCGCCAAAAGAAATCGGAAAGACACGTGTGAGTTCGGCACCTACCAATCAACGACTCTCCCTCCTTTCTTTCTCTGCATTTATTGGCTGTCGCGAAGCGTGGAAACCAATGGCAATCAATCCCCATTCAGTATTATTTCGGCCGTGGGAGAATTCACTCGACTTGTTGCTTCAAGCGTCTATAAAAATCTGTGTTTATTTCGCGCGTGAGTACAGCTTGCAAATGAAATTCAAATACCACAAACCGGAAGCTGAACTCTTGCGTTTTAAATGGCCGTATCTTGAACGAAGTTTGACTGCAAAAAGTGAGGGAACCTCGGATTTCTTTTCGCGCGAGAAATTTCTATGACCTATAATTTTCGCGGCAGCTTTATAAGCTAGAATGTATTTTTTTATGACTTCCAATTTTAAACTGTCGAAACGTCGGTAGTAATTTTTCTTTTCTACGGGATCATAAAATGCAACAGGATTTGAGAGAAGGAAGGTCAATGAAATGTTCCATTTTGAAATTAGTACAGTGCTATTTTTCTGTACCCTCGGTACATAAATTATGTACGCTGATTCCGAAAGGGAGGGCCATTATATGTGAATCTGCTATGATAGGACTAGGAAGCTACGATTTTGAAATACTTTTAAAAAAAAGAATTTTATTAGCTGTAGAAATGACTGACTGTCTTTCACGTTCTATAGTCATTTACCAAAGTTATTGATATACGATATTCTATTGTAAATTCGATCGCACTACACAACGAGAGATAAACGGATATTTCAATGCAGTCTTGTGTAAGAAAGGGATTTCTTAGTGCAAAGGGTGCAAGGCGAGATATATCTAGTTTTCATCGAGAATCGTATGTATGCTTGTGATATTTATCGATCTTTTTTTTATATCAAATCAACTCACTCTACGATAACCGTGTATGTGTGTTCCAATACTTATCAGTTTTTTTGCGGGTGCAAGAAGAAATGAATACTTAATACTATAACGACATTGTCTCTTTAACTGTTTTTTTATTTTCATTTAAATTCTGTAACAGCGGATTTCGAATCGCGAGATCCTGCAGTATCTATAAATCACTGCAGTCATAGATTTACAGTAATAACACAGGGGTGGGTTCGAAGCTAATTTTTAAATTCTCGAAACTCGAATCCAAAAGTTTTTAAGGCTCCGAAACTCTCGAAATTCGAATCCGAAAGTTTTTAAAACATCGAAACTCTCGAAATTCGAATCCGAAAATTTTTAAAGTTTCGAAACTCGAATCTGAATCTTTTTAAGGCTTCGAAACTCTCGGAAACTCGAAGTGCCCGAGCACTTTTTTTGCATAAATCGCTAGTGATCATAAGATTCAAAGAAAAATATAACAAAATGAAAATTCTTTATCTGGGCTTCGAGAGTTCCGAGTTCTCGAAACTCAAAACTTTCTTGGGTTTCGAGAAACCCATCCCCAGTAATAAGTTTTACAGAGAAGCTTCAACGCAACCGAATTTCAGTGTTTAGAAGTGTGTCTGGTGCTACGTTGAAATTAGAATCGAAATATCCTTTTTATATACTATAAAGTTCGTAAACAGACCTGATTTTTAAAATTCTAAGATTAAGAATTTTGAAAGCATAGAGAAATATATATATAAGTCAAAAGTAAATTTTCAAGAAATTAACGAGGGATGCTTCTCACAATATAAATTGCTCTTGCAAATTCGTAAACAGTAATAACAAGTACTTAGCTTCAGAATAATTTTTACAAGTCATATGTATATTATATCAATGTAATTCTATAATCAAACTATTCTTTATGTTCGCATTGTAATAACAGACTCCACTACATTAATTACTCCTATGTACTTCTTATACCAAAGTTTCTTTTTTATTACACGATAAAATGATATACTGTCGTAACAGCCTCTGTTAAGTTTAATTTAACTGTGCCCCCTTTTCATAGACCCTTGATGTCGAACTTGCTATCGGTTAATCAGACATGAAATATTATTTACACGCTTTCTAATAAATATAATCAAAATATCAGTAGTAAAATACAAACACGAGAGGACAGCAACAAATGATAGCGAGAAGTTGTGGAGAAAAGGGGAGATATATAGAGAGAGGGGGGCAGAATCTTGACGAGCGATACACGTATGAATAAAAATGTATAAGAACGTTCTTTGTAGCCCGGAAGGGAACAATAAAGTATTATCTACTAACGTACGATTATATATTTACGCATATGCACTTTATATTAGTTTCCGGAACAAGATCAATTTGAAGTTCGATACATTGGACAGCTTTTGTACAAAAATTTCATTGATCGATAAGCGTATAAATATTTCGCAGAAGAAAACAGATATTATGTTACATTTAAAAATAGTAAAATCGATAAGTGCAGGACGCGAGTGTCTCGCACAATATGCGTTATTGTTAAATAACCAACTTTGGCTTTAGAAAGTTGAAAATAATTCCCACCAGTTTCGTGGTAACTGCTCGATGACGAAAATTAACGAAGAGAGAAACTTTAACTATTTTTTTTCAAGGGGAGGACTAAACGGGCATCAAATTCCACAAAGTAAATTGAATATCGTGTAGATATGAAACTTTTTATTCGTAGGACTGACATATATTTCTTGTCGGGTGAGTCTGTGATTAGAACCGATCTTCGAGTCAAAGAGATTTGCGTACAGTTCGTTTAAAGAAGTCCGAGAAATAAATATGCACTTTGAAGTTCTGACTATCTTACGTGTGCTACGTGACGTACAAACTATCCAGCAGATTTTACAAACAAGTAAGCGAATGATACTAACTCCCGTGAACATTTATATAAATGTATGGTACACATCTTTCGTATATACTTAACTATTACAAAACATAGTCCAATTCGTATCTAATGTACTGATTCTTTGGATCGTTCATAATTCGAGGATAGCCAGCCACCAGAGCATCTTGCCCGCCTATGTAAAGGGAATTATAGATTTTCCAATACACATCCCGTACTTTTCGCGCCGGGTGGAATAATCCCTGCAATTCCAAGAATATTATCGTCAAACTGTGCCCTTATCCATCGCGTTAAGAAAGTTCGACGAAATCCAGTGGATCTCGACCATTTCAAATAAGAATCTCTTCCCAAGTCACATACCTGTAAAGTATATTGCAATATTTTAATTGGTCCAAGAGCGACACGCAAGCCATCTACAGCGTCCATAAATGCTTGCACCAAGTGCGGCGAAGTCTCGAAGACATTGGGCCACACGTGATTCAACAGATGTATCAGTGCATCCTCGCATCCGAAACCATAAACACCCAGTGCCATGTGTTTAATGGCAGCGCATGCAGTCTGCCTGTGCACTAAATCCCTGTAACAGTAATAAATAATAAACTGCGGCCTTCTGTCCATAAAAGACGGTAGCTGTTTTCATGAACGTTTCTCTACCTGTCCATGAGCGCGTCCTCTAGCAACGGACTAACGGCGTAAATGTAATCCTTCCCCATTTCTCCGATGTATTCGAACAAGAACGATAAAGACTTCAACACGCCGTTCTGCACGTTCAGCTCTGGCACTCTGTATTCGTTCATTAACGCGGGGAGTACTGTGAACGGACTGCAAGTTTCCGCGACAATAGCTATGGCTACTGTAGTACACACGCGATTCTGGCGTTCTTGTACTTTCAAATTGTTCAGCAGCGTGGCTAACACGTCGTGAGGCCTGCAAACAGAAATTATCGTTTCGAAAGATTGTTAAAGCATAGTTTGCTAGCCAGAGTTTTGTGGTAATAGTTACCCTATAGCTTTTGCAATGTAGCCAAAGGTATTGACTGTAGCTCTCCTAATCGCTTTCTTGTGAGCTTTGAGCAGCTCTAAAAGCTCGAAGCATATCCTCATCCATTCCCTGGCAGATACATACTCGGGGCCTCTGTCTGCGATCCTACCTACCAGGTCGATACAATTCTCTTGTACCTGGAACGCGGCAAATTTGATATTTAGTAACGTCTGTATTTTAACATCTGAATTTACAGATAGGAATTTTTGTACGAAGCGACACTGACTTTCTCGTGCCTGTTCTTCAATATTGGCGTAAGTCGCGGCAACAGGTCTTTGATGGGCGGCGTCATTTTTGTCATTCCTATGACATTAACGATAGCTTTCAACGCGCCTAAAATGCTACCCAAAACTTCAGGGTATTCCTCGCCCAAGTATTCATAAAGCACGACACCTAAGTGACCCATTAGTTTCTCCTGTTGGTAATGCAAACGTACTTCGTTAGTAAGCAATTCATAGAATGAATCGTGAAAATCAATTTTACCTCTTGGCAGGTCTTCATGACGACAGCAATTCGCGAGATTAGATCAGCCGCCTGTTGCCTAACTTTCGCTGACTTGTTATTCAATCTCCACAATATCGTACCGCATATCTGCGGCAAATACGCCTTCACTCGTTTCCCCAGTGTGTTCACGATGGTGCCAAAACCGTTCAGCATCACGACATCCTGCGGCGAAGTAAATTCATTATAGCGTTCGCTTAAACGAAGCTTTGGCAGTATTTCGAGTGCTACGAACCTCTGTCGTCTGTTCTTGGAAGGCGTATAAGATGCCGTCTATAAGTTGCTCCTCTAAACGGGAATCAACATCCGCAGCTCCCAAGTTGCCCATTATTTTTTCGATAGTTTCCATAACCATTTTCCTGTACTGTTCGTTTTCGTCCTTCAGATCGTCCACCACGCGGTTTATAATCTCCGACGCGCCGACTTTGTTCGCGATTTCAACCGTCGTGTCGACCAGCTACGAAATCAAGGAGTTAGAACGTTCGCAGCCTTTCGCGAGCTTTGGTTACACGCGGGATACTTACCTGCCTGTAATTTCTACGATCTAAAGCCATTCGATGATTCCAAAAGTGCTTGAAGAAATGAGGAAGAATCTCGTCTTTGATGTACTGCGCTTCCACACCATCTGTCCCGCAACATTGTTTCACCACCTATTGGGAACGTTTGCATTACTTTTAGCCACAGGAAACTTTAGACAGTAATGTACCATTGTTCGATCATCTTACCTTCAAGACAATCTTCTTCATTTCTTCGTCGGGCGACTGGAACTCACGAATGAGAATCAACATCACTTCGCGAGTATAATAGTTAGCGTATTCAGCGTCCATGAGAGGAATTAGATAACCAATCGCCTTCAAGAAGGCAGCAAGACCTTTCCCCCTGTGCGTACGAATACCTTTCCAGAGCGGTTTCAGAACAGAGTCAAAGCTCTCGATACCATAAGGCGTTGCTGCCTCGGCCAACGCGGCAATCGCCAAAGCTGTGATAGTACGAACTTTTTGCTGCTCGTCGACCAAGCCTGTGAATTAATCAACGTCCTTTAACCGTTTCCTTTGAAATAGAAAGACTCGGTGGTCCGCAATTTAATTACCGTGCTCTATGATCTCGACCAAGCTCTTCAGATGCGGCAATATAGCGCAGCCCATAAGAATAGCGATTTGTTGTACGATTTTGATGCCAGTGTGCCGAGCTTGCCATGATTTTTTACTACGACACACGGCTTTGAGGAACGGCAGTAGAGAAGGGATTCCCAACGCCGACGCGACCACAGCGAATGCCCTTGCGGTGGTGTTGCGCACGTACTCGTCTATATTATCGATATCCGGTCTCATCGTGGAGATCATCGTCGCTAGACCAGCTGCTTTCGCCAGATTAGAGATTATTTCCCTGCCTTCAACGCGAGCATAGTAGTCTTCGTCGATCAGCAGGGGTTCAATGACGACCAAAATCTGAAACGCAAGTTGTATTTTACTTTCGTCGAGATCAGAGGCAGATAATACTTTGTGAAATTAGCGTACGCACCTTATGTACATAAGGCCTGACCAAATCGTCGAGTTTGTAAAGAATACGATCGATGACTTTCACGAGAAGATGACGCTCTTGATCCTCCAACGTAGGAGACATAAGGAGAGGAAGTATCTGATTGAACAACGGGCCCGCGCCGAATTCTCTCGCCTTGTCTGTGATCTGTCTCAGAGCGGCCTTCCTCATCGGCGGCGTGCCATTCTTGATTTTCAAAAGCAGCTTCATGATCTTCCTCTCCTTCTGCTCCTCGGGACTGAGGGTCTCCTCGTCGACGTCCACCAGCAATTTATCAAAATATTGTGCGTCCTCTGGCTTCATGAACGGCAGATTCCCCTTCGGTTGATTGTCCACGAATTTTGCGGTTTTGTCTTCCGTCTGGATAAAGAATCCCTGCGGGGTGCCGGCGATCGGCGTTGGCGTAGCGGTGAGCTTCCTCGCGGGCGTGCGAATCGGTATGTACCCTATCGCAGGAGAATACACGCTTGGTTATTATTATTCTGTGATTGTCTCGGAGTAGATAATGTTTCCGACGCTTACCCGCCGGTGGCTGCAGAACTTTGTAGCCAGGTGGAAACAGGGCGTCTAGTTCGTCATCTGAGAGCGGTCTGTTCCGCTCGTCGATCTCTCGTTCCCAGCGATACGCTTGGAGCTGCTCCGGCGTCATGGACATTAGGTGTCCCGGCGTCGGGGTGGCCAGTCCCATGGCTTTAGGTCCGGTTGGCGTCACTCCGCTAGGTGTTAGAATAGAAGTCTGATGTGGAGTCGCAAGGGGCGTCGCCGGTGTCTGCGGCGTCATAGAGCCGGGTGTCTGGTTCGAAGGTGTTTCGTCCCACCGACTTCGACGTTTGCTAGCAGACGGCGTCGGTGTCTCCTGAATTAGATCCCCGGCGACGCGATCGGTCCTCGGTGTCTCGGCCCAGCCGCTGCTATGCCCGGGCGTTTCTATTGAAAGGAATCCCGACATCGTTAGCTGGGTTTTTAATACCTCGGCGGCATTTACAGCGCGAACGTACCCCGTTCAGTTTTCGGCGTTTCATCCCAACGATTTCTACGGCTCGATACAGTTTTCTCGTGGGACGGGGTTTCCCTACCAGGAGTAGCCGCGCCAGGCGTTGCATGCCCTGGAGTAGCATCCCACATTCTAGTACTTACGCCTGGCGTCGCACCAGGAGTTTCTCCACCTTTGCCGTGGCCAGGCGTTTCGTCCCATCTGATCGCAGCTGGTGTTACCTGTTGGTATTTAAAGAGAGTTAATGGTAACTCGTTTTTCTACGTGGTTCGGAAAGAAGCTCGGGGGTTAGTTCATTATTACATCTGCATTGTCCCAGGATGTTGGAGTGGCAGTGGTACCACTTGACTTTTTCGGAGTCGGAGCGTCATCTGTCTGATCCCAACGGCCCCTTTTCTTTGGCGCTGGCTTGGGCTCGCCGTTTGCTTTTAATGTTCCTTCTTTGGCTTTCTCTGCTAGTTTCTTTCTTAACTGTAAGCACACGGAAGAATAGTCGTATAAATTTTTGCATTGCTCAGGCAGAAGTAAAGCTATGCTATGCGATTCAATACATTCTTATGGAATCGTTTCCACCAAAAGCTAAGCTAAAACGTAGAATAGCTTAGCTTAGCTTCTCGGTGGGTTCCCGGCTCAACGAAGGAAGCTGAATGGAACGTTGAATTTACCTCGGTTTCCTCGCCTTTGAGTAATTGTTCCCGCATAATCTCAGTGTACGTCCTAGAACCGATATCTGGAGTCTTGCCACCTGTAATCAAGAATCAAACGTCACGCAAAGCGCAACCATTAGACAATCGTTCGAAGAATGCTCAAATTTTCAGAAACTTCTGACATACCTAGTCATTTTATTATAATATTCATTGTTTAAATGCCCTCAGAATATGTTTGCGCATATTCTAAGTAAACTACTGAATTCACTCTCATTTCCACGTTGCATATACCATTAAGTTAAGCGACAGAGCGGTTCCCGAAAGAGATCACAGATGTTATCATATTAATCGCACAACGGACTTTAGAGAGCTGCAACAGCAGATGGCATATAGCATACGTACGTGAAGATTTGGTGCCATAGGGAGCACTGTCCTGCTCAAGCCTTCCACATCGAAAAATACTTTAGCCATCTAAAAATCAACTCATTCTTGTTATTAATAATATTTGCACACCAACCACTCATACTAGTTTTTTTTTTTTTTTTTTTTAATCAATATTTACGTTCTCGCGAAAAACACATGACACAATGAGAGCTCAATGGGCATACCATTGTCTAGGTTTCGATCAAGATGCCGAACGGAAATGCTTTCGCTAAGAAAGGGGGCGCGCGGAAATGATATGGTGATCAAGATGGAAAACAAGATTAAGTCTCATTGTATCATTTATACGAAGTGACTGTAATGCTGTGACAATTCAATCTCGCTTAACCTTCGACATAGTATCCTCGGTAAGCAGATGATTCCAAATGTGCAGACCGTCACTAAGATTGGAAAAAAATGTATACATTAGTATGTATTTGAAAGAGTCGCATTCATTCTCTTCATTCAAGCCAGTTTTTTTTCTACTTCTCATTGCTCCCATAATCTGAGCATAAAGAAATCTTAGATCTATTAGCTACTAATAACTGAGGCAGTGTTCCGGGTAACGTTTCTCGTCCACGAAATGGATGAGAACTTTTTACAGAAGCCGCGCTGCCTCGGGCGTTTTTTTTTCGGCAAGCAGGGATGCGCTTCGTCGTTTCCTCAGTTATTGTAGCGGCTAATACTACAGCAATATAGGGATGTAATGATTACTTAAACATTCGTAAGGGAAACGTGGATTACAATACATCGTTTAAGGTAGAATCTGTACATGTTAGGAGTAGTTTCGTGCTTGCTGTAGTATCGATATACTTAGTATCTTCACTCTATATATATGTACACAGGGCTTATCTAAGAACATACAATCTTACACGAGTCAGTGTGTGAAAACTTTGACTTTACAGAAACATTCAGTGAATTAAAGGTGTCAGATACGATGCATGATAGGCGAGTCGAACTGTTACCGTGAATTCGTTCGAAACGAAACTTTCGTGTTAATTATTTACTGGTTCAGACGGACAGAGTATGATCTTACCGAGTGAGTAAGATTATATAACAGGCTTCGACTAATTCAGGGGAATTGCGTATTCTGCTGTTACGTTGTATATTTATAATTTCGCTTATCTGACAAAATTCGAGATTATAAAGATAATCGTAAAAAGAAATAATTGTGAATTATAGAGAAAAAAGTAATTAAATGTTGCCATTTAACTATTGAAAACTTTGTGTGGTGATTGTTTTTCGAACATGTATATAGCATTATGATAGGAAAGAGTCAACTTCGCTTTTGGTATGGAGATAGAATTGATCTTGTCGTACGATATATCGTTTTAATGAGAAATTATAAGTTAATTAATTAAAATCCTTTTTTATTAAAGTCAAGTTGACTCCTTCTTTGCGGTACGTTGCAATATATTTAATGAGTTCGTTTTCTTATAAACTGTAGTGATAAAAAGCTTTGTTGTGCATATATTTTGTCGCGATATAATCAGTATGGAATTTTCTAAAATTTGAGAATTCGAGACTGCGAATATATTCGATTACGAACAGTAAAAAATCTGTTTTCTGTCTGTAAAGATATTTGTAACAGCAATTATCATAGTTCATTATACTGCTACAAAATATAAACAAAAACGGTAATATGTAAACACACTTATGTCTAATTACCTGTTCTGTTCTTATAACTCATAGCTTAAAAGAAAGAAAATACCAACCTTCTGCGAATGGATCAACACGTTCGGGAGATATAATCATTCTGCGTCTTTTTTGCCTATATTCATCTTCCCTATCCGCTATGGTGGGTCGTCGTCTGTCCGCAAAGGGATCATAATCTTTTTCGCTCTGAACAACGAAGCAATTAATTATTACCAGCGTTACTATTACCCGTAGGATTAATAATAAAATTTCTTCGTGTATTCTTTACCTGTGCAACGTCATTAAGCAATGCGGCGGGTGCATTGTAACCGGGTCTCTTATTAGTGCTAAATGTAGTTTGTTCGTAATCTTCGTCCTGGGAAAATATAGAGCAACGCAGTTAAATATCGTACTTTTCAAGGGAAATTACTGAAATTACCTCAATTTCATCGTTGGCCGCAATCGATGTAACGTAGCCTTCGTATTTATTGTTACTCCCATCGTAAATGTCCTGATCGTAGAAACCAGTCTTCCCTAGACCGACTTGATCTTTTTCCGCCGCTACATTTTGAATCTCCTTTTTCTTTGACTGTATTTCTCTTATTTGTGCTTCAATATCTGCAGATTAACATAGTAGTATTCGTTACGGTGATACGGTGCGAAAAATAAATCGCAATTCAGAAAACGATACTAAAACTCGTGTGAGTAATTATATCGTATATTTTCCGTTTCGGATCGCCAGTAAATTCAGTCGACAACAAACAAACCTTCGTGCGTTCTGGGAATGGAATCCATCGTGCAGCGTCGAAACCTGACAGCAGGCAACCCCTGAAATTCCCGTCAGAATATCCGCCCGACTCTATTTCCAACACGTGAGCACGGCTTTTATCTTTATATTGTCACACGCGCGTAGCCCGTTCACGTTATCGATAACATCCGATCGGATGTGAAAATAATAGCGGAGAACCAAATTCCGTTCCTTACCAATTTTTACATTGGTAATGATTATAAGATGGCATACTACGTATTGTTCCTAAATCGTTAGGGCGAATTAATATTAATGTCGCGCTCCGAATTAAGGTACGTTTCCAATGAGACTATTCGCTGCTGTGAACACTCGCCCTGAAACTAGGGATATTTCGTTGCCGCCGTAATGTAACTAGATTGCGTTTTGCCATTGTAGCACCAGATAAAACATTCATTCGATTAAATCGCACTTATTTTAATTATTAAAGAACATCTTAATGGTTCTCTAATAGTGCTTTGACGCCGAATTGCTCACGGAGGAATTAATTACAGACTTCTCTTAATTTAGTTTTGCTTGGTGAAAATTTATATTGTTTTTTTTTAACCTTTCTCTTTATTAAGGCCTTCTTACGGATTATAAATGTTAATTTTTCATATTTTTTAATTGAATTAAAAATACATGTTTTTGTCCCAATGACCGTGCCCTGAAAAGTGCGTTGTTTGTATTACGGCGCTCCCAATTACAGTGCCCTGTCTTCGAACTTTGACCTGTTCAAAACATTTTTTTCTACGAGAGGTGTTTGTGTGTAATTTTAATATTATCATTTCTTTACAAAAGCAAAATATGCAAATATAAAGTTCTGTTCACCCGTTCTGAGAAACGAAAGTAAGGTTAGGTTCAGCAGTTACAGAGGGAGCCAGTGGGCACCAAATTCCTGTCTCTATTACTGGCTTCACTTTAAAAAATACGAAATGCGTCAAAAGCGCTCATTTTGCTATTTTTTCGTAAAACTGGAACCTCTTATGATATAATTAACTCTTTACATAAGTGCAAATCATGATAATTATCAATTTATTCACGTTTCTAAAATCCGTGTTCCTTATACAGTTTCCGGTAAGGATTTGGATAAATCCATCGAAATCTTCATACTCATTTTTTAATTTTTTTTTCCTATGTTTTAATTGTTTAAAAATGCATTCTTCTCGTTTATAACACATACATTAATAGTGTAACTTACTTACGAAAAATTCGTTCCCTATTTATTTATGCAAGTTTTTTTGTGCGGCTACTTTAAGTGTAAAGGCACCGTAATCGGAACAAGTACTCTATGTAATTTTGAATGCGTCACAAAGAGGGACGGAACGTTTAAATGCAACATAATGAGTATTCCTCGTAGAAGTGAATAAAATGTTTCTGCATTTAAATGAACCGCATGACCATTTTTTCGTTCTTTGAAAAACATTTCTAGAACGATACAAACGTTTCAGATACAGTAGATTTATAACACGGGAAGATAATAAAGAGTAAACAAATGTCAGACGCTCCTGTGGGCAAATGTTTACTGATAAAGAAAAATTTATTATTTAACTACTACCCGCGAAACAGAAATGTACGCGTTAGAAAATTGCGTAAGTTGACCAGCACATTACATTTACCCAAGCTAAGGATCTTTGATATCTCATTTATTTCTATTATAATTACATCTCATAATTTATCGGATCCAGCTGTGTTTTAATTTTACAGGATATTTTTTACAATTCACTTTTATTATATAAACTTTTGAAATTTAATTATACTTACCTTCCCAATAGTTAGTCACGATCGAGCACTTTACCAGTTGCAAGTATTTCTTACTCTCTCTCTCTTCTCGTCAAATACGTTCTTAGAAACGGTCACTTTTTACTTCGTTTCGTAACTTCTCGGATATACAGCGTTCCAAGCACAAGGGGCCTACGTGAAAGTTTTAACGTAGCAGCGAGCAGACGCTGATCATTAAGAAGCTTCGTAATCACAGTGATTATTGTCTCCAACGTCCATGCTCAGGGTTATCGTTTGTTTGTTCCTCGTTCATTCCTCCAACATCTCCGTTCGTGTGGGGATTCGTTTCCTCCGATTTCACAGAACGTTTCCTATCACGAATACGTACTTACTTAGTTTCACTGACAAGGGAAGCCCCCGAACCCGGAAATTCAAAAACTTTGCGAACATGTAGGGGATTTCCTCCCGATTACAACGCAATTTTTGTTTGCTGCCTAAATTCACTCGAAGGGGGTGAAATTAACCCCTGAAAAATTGGTTATTTTTCGATTTTGTATTATAACTCGCGAACTATAAGAAATAGAAAAAAGTTTCAAATCAAAGGTTACTTCTTTTAATTAGATTACATTTGGTAAAAATATTAAAATAACACAAAATCGGAAAACAACCGGCTTTTCAGGGCTCAATTACACCCCCTTAGAGTGAATTTGGGCAGCAAACAAAAATTGCGTTATAATCAGGAGGAATTTCCCTACGTATTCACAAAGTTTCAGAATTTTTTGAATTTTCGAATTCGGGATGTTCCCTTCCGAAATACATATATTCCATTGTGGTCATGCGATTTCTCCTTCATATACTAAATTCGAGAATTAAGGTAACCAGATGTCATCATCCGTTATCTAGATAAAGATTAAATAATCACATGTTCAGCGGTAAACGAGTATGTAATTTTCTTAAGTTCAGGTCCCATCGGGGAAGGGAACTTTGATCCTTGCCGCAGGTGTGGCGCGTGTAATCATTTAAGAGGTGGCGTGCCGCTAATGATTTTGAAACTCTGATTAACCTCGTTTACCAATCGATAACCGCGTTTCTTTTGTCACTCGTTCAGCAATTCCTATATAGGTAATAACATCGTATAGATACGCAGCGACGAGATCGACGAGACGATAACAATCCGCGTGAAATAATAAAGCTCGTAAGTCTTCTTCTCGTCCATGGCGGAGGCTCGACTCTTTATCGCGGTCCGATCAAAATATTTTACCGTACCCCGATACCAATTATGCGCAGAATGAGCGCCAGGTTGCATAATTAACTTTGCAACACGTATCTGTTATGTGACTCGAGGCCGAGCGCGAATTATTTATTAAAAATCATGCAGCGGGCAACTGGCGGGGTCCGTGATCATCAGCAGTTGATCGATGCGATGATAGATGTGCATAGATTTAACATTCAACCGATGCTTCCTCCACCGAACAATGATGCAGTTACATTGTTAGCTCATTTTTATTACAATCAGCTCCTCGAGAGCTGCTTGCCAGTGGTACTAAAATTTTCTTTTATTCTTCATTTCCATTCACGTAACACGCCGCGGGACATTACAACGCGTTCTTTTGTCTGCCTAATAGTTAGGTACATTGTAAAATAATTGCAATACTAATGAGTCACCGGGCCCGATAATGTTAAGCGTACACAACTTCGATGCTCTGACGTCAAAAGCGATTAAGCATCTTTATAAATAGTATCGTATCGAAATTTTCGGGATGTCCTGCCACTTCACGAGCTGATATTTCTCAGCAAATGACGTTCGCAAATTTGCTATAACCTAAAATACGCCATGCCTCCGGGGGCTTTTATATTCCCTCTGTCTTCCCCGTTACAGTTCCTCGAAGTGTTTAACGGATCCGCGGACTTGTTTGACGAATTCGTAGAGTTGTTCACGCGAAGAAAGTATCATATCTTGTATACGAAACCGCATCGGTACCGACATAATACTTTCCGACCCCGTCGAGAGATCCCCGTGGATCATTAAAGCGAGGGGGCGGCACTTACGCGTTTTACGTCCGCCGTGCAGGCAGAGGAGAGAAGCATTAACGGTGAGCCGTTATCGACTGTCCACTTCCGTGGGAGCGGCTTATCAGTAGACCCATTGGATGGGGTTAAAAATAGAAGGCACAGTTTGTCGTAACACACATGCGGCGGATGACCTCAGTACGTGCCGCGATATTATCTGTCGTATCGAAGCCGGAGATCATCGGCAGATATTGGCAGGCAAATACAGAGGTCGCATGAACTGTTATCAACCGTTAGCCCGGTTTCACACGGCGACACATGCACGATGGCTACCGATTTTTCTTCTTTTCTTTTTCGAGTATCGTCGCGTGATAGGTTCCATAATGATCGATGTAACACCATAGAAATCAATGATATACATGTATCGCCATGTGAAACCGGGCTTACGCTGCGCCTCCACGCGGGCAATAAAACAATCGTGGATCGACGTTTAGCGAGCAAGTTTATCGGCACGATTAACAAAAACACGTGAAAACGAAAGGTGACTGGGGATTAAAAGATCGTATCGTTTTTTAAGCACAACAACGGCTAATAATAGACACTGATAAACCATCTCGCGAACTTGTAGCGATATCATTGATCGATATTGTAGAATCTGCAATCGATATTAACTTCTTTCGCCAAAGCCACGTTTTCGAGTGCCATTGCCACTTGGCGACATAACCCTTTCAGTAGGATCCTCTTCGATCACGGATATATGGTGCATATTTACTAGAATCGCGTGTTTATCGTGTGATTAAATAGAAGAGGGAAGAAAGTCTGCGGGAGATACAGGATTGCCATACATCATCCTCTAATCCGACCGTCAATTATTGATATCGCTGATTGCGATTAGACCTTCTTCGACTTTCCCGTTTAATCAGTTCCTGTTTATGATACTGCAGTGTTATCGGGGAGTTTAATAATAGAGAGCCGGTAGCTGGAAAGAAACGAGCTTCTGCATCGAAAAGAGAACCGGTACGTAAGTAAGTACATACCTATTCTTACTAAATACCGGGAATTTCTGATAAAGTGCGAAATTACTCGGGAAGTAGGTACTCGATAATGATGGACAGCTGCAAGGCTGGCTTTTTAATAAATCGAAGGAAGCCGCGTGACATTCGATATATTCTATAATTCATATACATTTGCGAAGCAACCGAACGTGACGCGATGCGATTAAAAATTATCGCGCTTGTAAATAAGCAGCCGTATACGATCGATTTTAATTTCCCGGAGGATAATAATTCTAATAAATAACTCGAAGGATAAACAACTTTCTGCTACGAAGCTCGCAGGCGACGATTCCTTTTTTCAAATCACTTCGAGATTGCACACTTTCAATAATACATTTCGATAAAGCGGTATCTTTATTACCGTCCGTATCGCCGAGAGCCCCGATTTACGAAATCATCGCGTAAATTTATCGCCAACGACGGGGGTGCGTCGATATCTCGATCGTTTTCATACCGAGCCCGAGGCGTGCATATAGAATCATTAGCGAGGCATGTAAAGCGCACGATATCGGGATTTTTGCACCATCGATGTGATAAATTGGCCCGAATGCGAGATCACGTGTGTGTCACATTTTGATGGATCGCGAGATTCACTTTCAGCCGTCGGTTATTTTTAGGACGTGCGAGCTCCGCCATTGTTCTTCCGATGGAGTACCTGGAACGCGTGCGCATTCGGGTCACTCGTAACGAAATGGTAATAAAATTAAATACTTAGCATCGCGCAATCGATCTGGTCAATCAGATCCTCCCATCTTCCAGGCTAACTAAGCTCGATACTAATAGTTACCAGACTACCCTCGTAAATTCGATGATCGGCTGATTCACAAAGCTGCTACGTATGATTCTTTTTTATCCCGAAGGAAAGTTTATTATTACGGAGAAGTAACTTCAGCTAAGAGAATCGACGAAGCTGCTTATGATGTTGCATCAACGCTCAAAAGTGCCAGTTACTCAATTGTTTAGAACGTATCCACGAGGAGGTTGGCCATCGGGACGTTGCGATACGCGTGTCGTCCCGTCCCATTAATTTTGCAAACGAGTTCCCGGCGTTGCATGAAATTTACCGTACTAGTCGGCATCATCCGCCGCGTCCCGCCGCCTCTTCACATTTTTTTTTAAAACAATCGCGCGACGACTAAATATAGCCCCATTGAAACGCAGACTTTTGCTGCGCGGCGTTCCAACGTCGCTGAATTAATTCACCTGTGTCCATCAAGTATTCCACGCAGCCACGTACCGATAATGTCGCCCGAGCACGTGCAGCGTCTCTTTGTGTCCCGTTTTAGAACGGATCGACGGAATAGCCATTAAACCTCCCAATATTAAGGGGCCATCGTTGGTTCGTCCGCCGGACAGCCTTTCGCGGGAGTTTATTTACAAACCAGGGCGTCGATGTTCGCTGGGATTGAGTCGTTAGCAGTGAAAAGAAAGTTTCCGTTATATTTTACTGCATTTATATTTGCAAACGTATTTTAAAATTTAGGTTCCACAGATTGCAGGCTTTGTAAAATAGGCCACTGATGCAAGCAGAAGCTTCCAAAAATATAAGTTCTGAACTTTCTTTTCGGTCAGCGTGGGTTCGTAGCTTGGCGCGCAGCAGAGCGAGATGTGCAATCAGCTCGCGCATAGATCGCTTAATGTTTACAGTGCTTTTAAGACGCACCTTGTAAGCAAATATGCAGCGAAGGCCGCGTTGTAACAGAGAGACGATGCGTCTATTTTCATTTCGCGTGCGTGATGCAGCAGCACGTGCCGCGAAACCCAATGGAAGAATTATAGGGACGCAATGGGGCGCGGGTGGGTGGTTGATACGCGGGATGCGGAGCCGCGGATATGGGCTCGGGTAAATGTTGGACGATCGGAAGGGTTCCTCTGTTGGAACCACCCTTGAGACCCGCGACGCTGTCGTCCCGATAACTGAAGAATTACGAGGTCCTCGTTAAAGTGGACGAGCTCCTCAGGCTGGCACCTTAATTTATCAGAAAATCGATAGGAAGGTGGGGGCAGTTGGCTTGTTCTTACCTTTCGGTTAACAAACTTCCTCGCGCATCTCACGGTATTCCTAGATGACGATACTTCTTCATTATAACTTATAGGTCGTGAACTATGCCCTCTCCATTTTACTATAGATTCTAACATAGGGTAAATCCGGGAGACGCGGCCGGGCCGGAGAGTTGGTCGAAACAGTTGATTCTTAGAGAATTAATTGTTCTGAACCTTAACACATTTTTATGTATACACAAATGAGTCTGAATATAGTGACTCAGTCAACTCTCCAGCCCGACCGCGTCTCCCGGATTTATCCTATATAGGGTAAAGTCACCAGTAGTCGACCACTTTCAGAAAACATGAAAAATAAGGTTTTTGGAAGTGACGATCTTTTGAAAAAAAGTGTAGTTCTCTAACTGCACTCTGTTCAAAAGATCGTCACTTCCAAAAACCTTATTTTCCACTTTCAGAAAAACATAAAAAATAAAAAAGGTTTTTGGAAGTGACGATCTTTTGAACAGAGTGCAGTTAGAAAACTGCAGTTTTTTTTCAAAAGATCGCCCCTTCCAAAAACCTTTTTTATTTTTTATGTTTTTCTGAGAGTGAATAATAAGGTTTTTGGAAGTGACGATTTTTTGAACAGAGTGCCGTTAGAGAACTGCACTTTTTTTCAAAAGATCGCCCCTTCCAAAAACCTTTTTTATTTTTTATGTTTTTCTGAAAGTGGAAAATAAGGTTTTTGGAAGTGACGATCTTTTGAACAGAGTGCCGTTAGAAAACTGCAGTTTTTTTTCAAAAGATCGCCCCTTCCAAAAAACCTTTTTTATTTTTTATGTTTTTCTGAAAGTGAATGAATAATAAGGTTTTTGGAAGTGACGATCTTTTGAACAGAGTGCCGTTAGAGTGCAGTTTGTTCAAAAGATCGTCACTTCCAAAAACCTTTTTTATTTTTTATGTTTTTCTGAAAGTGAATGAATAATAAGGTTTTTGGAAGTGACGATCTTTTGAACAGAGTGCAGTTCGAAAACTGCACTTTTTTTTCAAAAGATCGTCACTTCCAAAAACCTTATGTTTCATGTTTTTTCTGAAAGTGGTCGACTACTGATACATAGTCGACGACTGTTGTCTTTACCCTACCTCTCTCTCATTTGCACCCCTATAATCTAATATCTCTTAAATTTCTAAACTCTCCTCTCGTCCCTTATTCATCTCTCCAACTCGACATACTCCGCATTTAGCGTGACACAACGTGGCGAGAGGCTGGATCGAATGGTCCAAGGAGCGTGAGTCACCACGACAAGGAAGACCGGTGTCGAGGGGCTTGACAAGGTTTCTCACCCGCTGTCCGTGCGCCCACGGTCACTGATGCGCGGACTAATTAAGAAACATAATTACTCGGGATATGAAAACACTCACCTTCCGGGCGTTCATCGAAGTGACACAGATTCGTGGAGCTGCAGACGCGAGAGATCAGGAATGTGCTTAAAGCCACGCTACCGCGTGGAAACCACCGTTTCTAATTTCCGAAATTAATTTAATTACACTGGGGTTAATTAATCCGGTAACTCCAGGCCCACTAAAAAATCAAAAATCCCTCGGTAAACGAATAAACGACTCTTGAAGCGTCTATAAACTAGTGTTCTTCGAAATAAGTATTTATCTTTGATCGCTGAAACTTGAGAATCATAAAAAAGCGTGTTTAAAGCAGAGATGGGGAAAAAATAATTTGAAACAAAAATTAGTTTACGGAATTTTTATTTCGAATAATTGTTTCCCCATCTCTGCTTTAAAATACATGACTTATTACGCGATCCTCACCGATGATTTGCGTCGGCCGAGTCCCGCTCGCGCACCTTCTGACGCAACCCTTCTCACCTGTTAACGCGAAACGTTGCGTTAGTCGGCTAATTGAGATCGAGTCAGAGCGCAACTGATTGGGGGGTCCGACGACGATTCCCTAATCGCGGGAAAACGAAGATCCCCCGGGGCTCGAGCACGCGCTCGCGCAGACAATGCCGGCTCGAGGATGCGGTGAGTCATCCCCAACCGCGAGCTATCGCCCCGTACTACGCGCCAGTACATAGCGGCAGAATGCATCATAGGAAATGTGAGATGCTCGTTAGTCTCGTTCCAGGTGGCTCGTTATCGCTGGTAGCAGTGTGTCAAGTATCACATAAGTTAGCCCCAACGCGTGGCGCTCGTGTAACGCTTGGTAAAAGGAGAATTATGAAAGAAGCTCGTCGATTCAGGCAAGAAGGAGAGTGGTCCAGATCCGCCGAGAGGCTGGTTTGTAGGGTCATTCGGAGGTGGTTGGACGAAACGCCACCCGGAATTCGAGCTTGAAGGGTTACGGGCACCTGCGGGGGTTGGGGAACAGTCTTCTTCTAGCTGAATGGCGAATTTTATCAATCACATTTCATTTCTTGTCGAATACTTTCGAACGAACCTGAAGAAGGGGGAATTTGAAATTTCATACTTTTGTTAATTATGCAGATTTCAAGTAGGGCTGGGACTATTCGAATAATTTAATATTCGAATATTTTACAAGTATTCGAATAATACGAATAAACTTCGAATATTTCAGTATTCGAATGTTATTATTCGAATACTATTCGAATACTGCTATATTCGAATACTATTCGAATACTGCTATATTCGAATACTATTCGAATACTGATGTATTCGAATAGTATGGTGTGAAGTGGGTCAAAATTAGCGTACAAGATTTCACCCTGACAAATGAACCTAAAGAACTTGATTTATAATTCACACCATACTATTCGAATATATCAGTATTCGAATACTTTAATATTCGAATAGTATTCGAATACTTTAATATTCGAATAGTATTCGAATACTTTAATATTCGAATAGCATTCGAATACTTGGATATTCGAATTATATTCGCCAAATAATTGAGCAACTGAAGTATTCGAATATTCGAATACCGAAAAATTCGACAAATAGTCCCAGCCCTAATTTCAAGACTTCTGGAGTATGTTCTCACGTCTTAATGTTTAAATTGAAGAGTCCTTGTAGAAAACGCTGCAAGTGCCACTCTGCCAAAGTGGAATTTACAGTGTTTTCTACAAAGACTCTTGAATTCTAAAAATGGTACCCTGCCCATTTGTCAATAATACGGATACACCTTGCTAGTAGAATCTTTGTAGATTATAGCGCCATTAATTCCATTTGATTCTTGTAATCGATTTCTATTAAGGATTGCTAAAATATTTGCTAAACTTTTTTCAGTGAAAATCCCTAGAATTCACAATTTTCTCAAGTTACAATTTATTTCTTTAAAACGGTGCAGTGAAAATAATTGAAACTCGGTAGATATATACTACACGTACAAAAAAATTGAAAACAGTGGTACCATTTCTTCAACATTTTTTCAGTTCTTTTATCCTTCAAAATCGTCTCTTTCCATAAGAGTACCTACGTGTAAAATCGGTGAAAATTAAAATCGTTACAACTCAACAACCGTTTAGTGAGTTCGTTTAAATTTTTGGAACACGTCAGGAAGATTAAAAAGAACAATCCCACAAATTTTCATAAACTTGGTACCAATTTGAAGACGGGTTCCGACACATCTTTAAGTTCCCCAAGTGCACCGATCTCAAAGTCCATGCTCAGGTACTACAATGAAGACGATAAAGAAACAATGGCCGCGGTTGTTCCTCGTGCAGCGATCTATGACCCCGCTAAATAAACGTTATCAGTTTATCGAGCAAAGCAGATAGTGAGTTAACATAAACACGCTATTCCCTCGATCGTCCGCCGCGATAGGAGATGTCCAGCAATTCGATTCACCAACGCGCGCGATCGTGTAATCGATGTGGTAATGGGCTCGAAATCATCGCGCGCAGCAGGTAATTAAAGGTAACAAAGCGCACGAGGAGAGATTAAGTTCCCCGGAAGAGCGAGTCCCAAGCGAAAATATTTAAAGTGGAATTAACAGTATCCGCGAGCGTAAGTTGCGCCTACGACCAGATTATGATAATACGACTCGTTCTCACCGGTGACGCGCGGTGACATTTAGAGCCGGCCCCGTTGGACGTGCAAAAGCCGCGGCAGAAAGGGAAAGGAAACGCTTTGGGGCCTCGAAATTCAAGCTATCAGCGAACTTGGCACGGAAGACGCTTTGGCAGTAATCTCTGGCAGTGAACTTGCGATGCATCGCGTACTGGCCTGGACACTCCTTTGCTTGCCTTCCGATCTGCCGACAGTCGGCCGGACTAATTACGAATGATAAGAAAATAAGAGGAAGGAAGCTTGAAAAAAAATTGTAAAAAAAGAAGATTGAAAGCTGTCGACGGTTTACGAATTTATAATTTATTTAGAGGAATTTGTGTATTAATTGATGAACCACAATAGGATTAAAAATCCTTAAATTTTATTATTATTATTATTATTATGATTATTATTATTATTATTATTATTATTATTATTATTATTATTAATATCAACGAGAAAACCCTTTAGAATACATAAGTTTAAACAGATAAGTACAGTAATTAGAATTAAATACAATATAATAAAAAATAAAATAAAATAAATTATTATTATGGGACGAGAAAACCCTATTGGGAAACCAAGTAGAGGCGTGGCTTAGATTTCAGCGCTGCGGTGGTAAGTTGGCAAACTACTGCAAGTAGGCTCGGCTCGCACCAAACATTCCGAATAAGTATTTATTAATCGAAGAAGTACAAATTTATTGTTCAAATATATTTAAAAACACTCGTTTCTCACAAAATGTCTATATAAACACTGATAATTGATCGTTATGGACTTCGACCTACTCACAGTAGTTCAATTTTCTGTCACTAGATGGCGCGTCGAAATTCTTGGTTTCCCAATAGAATTTTATAATTTATTTTTTATTTATTTTAAGAATAAATTATTTTATTGGCAGGATATTTCGCCAGTCTCCAGTGAATATTGTAATTGCCAAAGCTCGATGGATACTAGCGACTGCACATGGTCCTCGACCATTCTCTTGTGCAATCCTTCTGGCACCCCGCGCTTTCCCCCGTTCCATATTTTCCCCGCATATTCGGGGCGTGCCACACGCGCGCTGGAAACATTATTTTCCACGTCTGCCTCTTATCTCAGTGCCATTAAACGCCCGCACTCGGCGATGCTTTCGCGCTCGCAAATTTTCTTGCAGACTCGCGTGACACGGTTGATTCAACGCTCCCGATTGCCTCGGGCTCGACTGTTTACGTAACACCGAATTGCGAAGGACAATGTTAATTATTCCTGACGGGTATATTGTGCATCCATACCGGCGGATGAAAAATTATACCCAACCGCGATATCGAAGTTGTCAGGGGTAAAGAATGGCTCTCAGCTTCTCCGCGAATATTACGACGAGCGCGTTCTAGAACCGTTTGGAATTAGATTTATTATCCCGGCGGTTCTGTCGGCTCGTAATTGCCAGATAATGGAATTGTTTGCGATAGACGCTTAACGAGCCTCCCCGCGCGCGCGCGCGCGCGCAGTTTCCTTAGCGAAATTTCGTTTGCCGAACGTCCAACTCCCATCATTCAGTTCCTCGAACTCGAACGGTCGACACTCGGCTGCCTTTTCGCGTCTGACTCCCTCGTCCATTCCCATTTCCCGGGCCGTCGCGTTATTTACCTGATTAATTTGACGTTTCCCAGAAGCGGAGGCCGATACGAAGGCGAGGTGTGTAATCACTGCTGCATAGTACTCAATTACTCGCCGGATGACTTATTCAATTACTCGTCGCGTCAGGTGACTTTTCCATAAAGGATCCGCGTCGCATGTTGAAACGTCTCGACCCCACGCGTACCGCGCGATACGATAACGTTAGAACCAGTGCTGGATTTACCCCTTAAGCTGGGTTTACATTAGTCCAGTCGCTGGATCCAGCGAGTGGTTCGACTGGAAATCAGGCGATATCTTGATTATTCCAGTGGTTTCTGAACCGTTGAAAGTGGTAGAGTGTAATAATAATATATTCACGCAAAAGAAGGATAAAGAAACATAAAAGTAGCATCGAAAAGTAGACTTTCGATCCAGTCGAAATCTGCTGGAATGACAGCACTGTACTGGATCACTGGACTGGACTAATGTAAACCCAGCTTTAGGCTAACAAGGCTGAAGCCTAGGGCCCCGTTTAGCTGGGGGCCCCTCGTTCTAAATTTTTTGTTCGAAAAATAGACTAATGTCTATTTTAGAAGCGTTGTTTTCACATTTCTTGTGGATCTAAATGGTTTCCCTGAATAATTTGATAAACGGTGATTGAACGGTGGTGCTTAATGAGATAGTGGCGGGTGGGGTTGATGGGGAGAGAAATTCTTATCACTGCTTCTCAGCTTACAGACACTTACGGAAATTGTGGCATTTCGTATATTAGTCTTGCTCATAAAAAAATATCAATACTGCGCATTTAAATATAATTGAAGGCGATTCAACCCTGTAAGTGTAAGAGAAAGGTGTCTAAAACGACTCCCCTTAAGGCGTATTTCATATAAAAAATATAAATGCATATTGTTTAAATAACAACCACTCTCAATCCCGCAAAAACTACTTCGAACCCCCTAAATTCCCCAGAATCATCCCCACCTATTTAAATTCCCCAGACCCGATCAGATCCCCAAAGCTCACCGCCAGCGGACCCAAAACTCGCCGGCACCAGTTCTTCCAACCGAGCACCGTCGAAGTCTCTGAAAAGTGTCAGGCGCCACGTTGCGTCCAGGGGTCGAGGGTTTCGCGCTCGGGGTTGTCGATCGGCGGGAAGACAAGTGTGTAAGTAGCTATAGCCGAGGCGCGCACGGGCTGGCCTCGAGGGGAAGAGGCTACGAAGCTCCGGTGCGTCGCCAGTTCGCCAGGTGAGCGAGCGAGCGCGCGCGGGAAACGGCCCGGTGTCGCCGCACCGCGTGAAAGAGGGGACGCCTCGATGGTGGGGTGTCCGCGGCGGCTTATCTGGCGACTTTATGTATATTACGATGCCCAAGGCAGGAGCGCGGGCAGTTCACTGCTGGCTAACTGGTCGGAGAAGTCGGCGAAGCCGAGTCTCAGCCCGCCGGCCCGGTACAACCAGAGAAACGTGTTCGAGAGCGAGCGACGTCGCGCCGAATTAATAGCCCGTACGGCACACGTGCTAGCACCACAGCCACGGAAAGGCGCGCACACGCGTGCACGACACAGCAGCTCCGCTCGCCTGCCCGCCTGCCCGCTACCCGCGACACCGCCAGCACGGATATATACAACACGCCTGTATACCGGTCAGGTGCGCGAAACAGCGGCCGTAGTGGAAGCCCGGGGCGGCGCCGAGTTTGGCAAGCTGATCGAGTCGGTATCGGTACTTCTCAGTGATCACTTCGATCCAGGATGATCGTCCTAGCGTGGTCCCTGTTCGTCATGGTCTCGCTGCTGGTCGCCACCATCCAGGCCTTCCTCGCCGCTCCTCTATCAGGTAATGGGAAATTTTTCGGCTGTCCAATAATATCGCGCGCAAGCTCTAGCCTACTTCGCCTAGCCGCGGGCCGTCCCGTTCTTGGCTCTCGTAACCGAGCGATTCGAATAACTGTACGTGGGCAGAACTTTCGTGAAGGAATCCGTGAGTCACGCGAAGCCAGCTCTCGCTGGAACACGGGGACCGTTACGGTTTACCCGTTCGCGTGGAATACATCGCGAGAATTCGGCGAGAGCCGATCGTGCGTATGTATTGGAAAGGTCGAGGGCTTCGGGCGATGTGTTTCTCGTGACATCGGCGAACGTCACGTAGATCACGGGACGGGCATAGATCGAAGACTCGACGGCTTCGGTATCTGGCCTCACGTGGCGCCGAACGTCAGACACAGAATCGTTATTCAGCGGTCGCGCGCGGCGCATTATTTTGCTCTTCGCGTGTACTTACCTCGGTCGAAGCTTCTGGCACGGTTCTGTGACTTTGCTGCGGGCCCGATAACACGGGCGAATGTAAACAGTGAGCGAGGCGGGTTTTTTTTCTTGTTGTTGCGAGTTGGGTCGCCTCGGTTCCGGGAAAATGTTCGTGCTTGTGAATGGGAGATTTAGAAATGGATAGAAATGGGGAGTTATGATTATTTTAAATAATTGGTGGGTGAAATACTGTTTGGAGGACCTTGTTCCTCGGGAAGAGTGAGAAACTCTTTAGATGTAGGTATTAAAGTATTTAAGAGGTACTGACACTGTAGAACCCGGAAAGGCAGCCTGATTTTGAGAATTTTTTTATGCGAGTATAGTGAATGGAATATAAATTCTGTTTAAAAGCCTTTATTGTATCATCACAATATTTAAAAAAAAATTTAGACACCACAGCTCAACAAAAGAAGCTTCTTCAGAAAAACAGTGTTCCGCGGCCGGAAAGATTTCTCCTTTATTTTTTGACATAGCACAAAAACCAAAATTTGTTTAGTCTTAATACTTTAAGGCTTAAACTATTCCTCTGTGACGTGGTACTGTTAAGCAATCGGTGGTCGGAAGAAAGTTTAACATAAGGCTTTAACTATTATATAGGTTTCATTTCAATTTCCTATGTTTCTTCCCCACTCAGTTTAAATTCCCTTCCAACCGCTACTATCGGACCGTTTCCGTTGAAACAGAGTAGAACAGCAAACCTGCGGAAATCTCTATGCACATACGCATTAAATCCCACAATCCGTGCGCTTAAAGTTTCTATCAAACATCTTACAACTGTGCATTCAAGCGTCCACAGTGCCGGACCCCTTCCCGAGGAGAAAGTGTCTCGACCAAGCGATCCTCCACTTCGATCGCCGCGCGGTTTACTGAAAATCTTATCCAGCGTCCCTTTCATTCCTGCTTGTGCGCGACGAACCTCTCCGCGCCGGGTTCGATGAATGAAAATCGACCGCGAGCCGGTTGAGCCTCGTCTAAGTTCTCTCTGACGAAGGGCCCGCGTTAAAAATAGCCCGGCGCGAGAGAGTCGAGGCGATCAACAACAGCGCGTTTCATTCTAAGATGCCTGTGCACGTCGAATGGTTAGATTTAAACCTGCGTCGTCGCGGTTTGCCAGCAGTGGACGGTGCCTGGGCGAGCGAACAGCGTTGATTCGTCGCCGCGCTTGGCGTTCTCGCGTCTACGCTCGGTGTCCCTGCATTCGGGGCAAGTACGTTAGGTGCGTTGGCCGGGGAACTTAATTAACGGCGCGATTGAAAGAGCGAGATACCCCCCGCTGTTCCGCGCTGGCGTATCGATGCGTTTTATCGGCGAGGGGATTAAAAAGGAACTTCACAACGCGCGGGCAGATTAGATTCGCGCTCCCCTCGTCGACAATAAGTCCGCGGTCGTGCAGATTTTATCCAATTGTATCTCGAAAGCTTCCTTCTATTTATGCCCGGCTATTTATAAGTCGAGGGGTAATTAACGAAAGCCCGAAATCAGAGAGGCGACTTATTCGCGCCGATCGATAAACCGTCGGTGTCAGATAAGTGTCGAATTAGCGCTCCAAAGTTCGCTCCAAGCCCGACGCGCCACTTTTGGCGGCGAATCCTTCGTATCAACCCACAGCCCGTTCAATGAACTTTGCTCCGGCGAGATTCGACGTTTAATTGGTGATAGAAGGGAATCTCTTCTATCCCGTTCCAGTTGCTTAAGGTGAATAAGTTTCTTTGGGTTTTCTGGGTGATTGGAAGTGTGTTAAGTACTTAAATGTGTGATAGGTACTTGTTTCAATACTTCTGGGAAATTAATAATATCAATCCCGGTGTCAGAGATTCTCTGCGTTGAGATAGTTGAGATGGTAAATATTTTGCTTCTAGCGGAAATTTATAATAATAATAATAATAATTCTTTATTGCGCAACACACTTTACAAAAGAAAACATATATGAATATAGGATTTCTCTGCGATAGGAAAGTAGAATCTTTGTGGGTATATACTTGCGGGGAAACTTCGAGCCGATTCTATTGACCAGTGTTCTTTATTTAAACGCAACAGCTTCGATTCTCGTGGAATACGAGTTAGTGTTGTCATGGCAGTGATTCGATAGAGACCCCACCCCGAAATAATGACGCAGAAGGAATTCCCTATCTCCTCAACCTATCCCATCTCCATATCTTTAGCACTCGAATACATCCGGGGGGCTAGAATTTCACCCAGATTTCTTTCATTATGCCACCAACTTTTTTACAACAATTGAAATATCACTCGAAATAAAAAAAATTGTCTAAATTTTCAATTAAATGAAAATGATAATATAATCTCTCTAATCAAAAAAAGAAATCCGTCCACGTGACGGAGGAACCGGTCCCCTTGCGATTCACGAAGAATATTTAGATTTATACCGAAGAAACGGTATTCCTTGGCAGAGGGACCCGTTAAAAAAGAATGGCACCCAAGTTCGATCGGCCGAATCTACCTGGAAAAAAATTTTCGACGCGTCACTCGGCGGACAGCGATCGCGATTGCGCGCTCGTATTTTCAATAAGCTCGGGTATTTTCGATACGCGATGTTATGTCGAGATCGTTATTGGCCCCGATTACCGTTCCCCGATTCGAGCATGCGCGATCAATGGCACCGCTGAGAAAAATACGCTTTAATCCCTACCGATGGCTATCGGGAGGCTTCCCGTCAATTAGGCAGTCCTCGCATAATTCGGGGACGTTCTGTCGCACGATTACGATCGGCTTCGAGTGTTTTTTCAATATCCCGGGGTATTTTCGTTCGGGGCCTCGATCGGCGAGCAGACAGAATCTGATCGAGCGGATCTCGGTTCCGTCGGAGCATTTTTGATCGATGAACTTTCGAACGCAACCCGCCTGGTTTGATTTCTTCGGGACTTTGGCCATTTCTCTTTTGACCATAGTTTTGGGGAAAGATTTAACTGTTCTTTGCAAAGTGTTGGTCTGAAAGAAGGGAGTAGGTGCTTTTTACAGCACTGAAAGGAAAATAGAATTTATAAGTTAATAATAAATAATAATAATAATAAGTTACACTTTATCCTTATTTAGCATTATTCTCAGTATTTATTTATTTATTTATTTCCTTTTACTGGTAGATTCCATATGACAAACAAAATGCATTACGACACACAAGATTATGAACCGTAAGCACACTAAAAGGAAACTAAAATTTAACTGGTAACAGCAATAGGTATAAGGAAATTAAAAATTCAATAGAAAGATAACTGAACAAGAAAAATTCAAAAGAAATTATCCTAGGTATCCTTCCATAAGGAAACCCAAGCACTTCAGACCAAAACACATTTGCATCTTTCATGCAAAAACATCCAAACTGGATTCGCAAAGCTGAAAGGTGGCGAGATGATCGTTCTTTAAAAAACACATTTTATAAAGAACTGCCCAATGAATATTCTACCATTTCAATCACAGCGTAGCCAGCATTAATTCATTGAAATTCCACTAAGAGTGCATAGCAGAGATTGCATAAACTCTGCGGAGATCGCTCTCAGCAATATTCGCGAATGGAAAAATCGACTTTCCCGTCGTTCCGTGTAGAGTTGCCGCTCTCGGTATCGAAATAACGATACACTCGGTTGCCCCGGCAGAAGAAACGGTGGAACGAGACGCGGATGAATTTGATTCTGCGCGTTAATTACACGCGCGCGCCGGGCTCGGCTCGTGCCCGAAGTTAAATGCCCCGAGTCCGCCGATCGATTCGTTTACCTTAATTGTCGTCGGTTATCCGTTAACGAGCCTGTCGCTTTCTGTCAGCCCTATTGGCGGCCTGCCAGTGGCCCTTTTAAAACCAGCCTAGTCCTCGTCGATTGGATATTGTAGTGAACTGCTGCAGCTGCGGAAAACCGGCGCTCGCGTGTGCATGCTTAAGACGGGACCATCTAGCACGGTGCATGTAGAGTCTAGTGGTGGAGAACTATCGATGGTACTTACGATAGTTATCGATGGTTTTCACTATCGAAAACTATAGATGGCTTATTTTCACTATCGATAATTATCGGTATTGAAAATCGTAGGTTAGTCAATTCAAAAAAGCTGAAATTCAGAATCCCAAATTTCATTCACTATCGATAATTATCGGTATTGAAAATCGTAGGTTAGTCAATTAAAAAATAATAACAGCTGAAATTCAGAACCCCAAATTTAATTCACTATACCGATAATTATCGGTATTGAAAATCGTAGGTTAGTGAATTGAAAAATAATAACAGCTGAAATTCAGAACCCCAAATTTAATTCACTATCGATAATTATCGGTATTGAAAATCGTAGGTTAGTCAATTCAAAAAAGCTGAAATTCAGAATCCCAAATTTAATTCACTATACCGATAATTATCGGTATTGAAAATCGTAAAAATTCAGAACCCCAAATTTAATTCACTATCGATAATTATCGGTATTGAAAATCGTAGGTTAGTCAATTAAAAAATAAGAACAGCTAAAATTCAGAACTCCAAATTTAATTTGTAGTATTATTACAAATTTCGATAGTGAGAACCATCGATAACTATCGTGAGTACCATCGATAGTTCTCCACATACATTGTACACTCAGGGACGTAGAGACACTAAATGTCGAAGCTGCCGAGGCGCGGCAACCATCGAGTAACACTTCATCGCCATGGATGATGTAATTAAAACTCCGAAAAGCACGGAAGGAGAGATGCTCGACAAATAGTCACGTGCCGGAACGTCTCACGTGAGTGGGATCTAATGGCGAGTGGAACGATCCACATCGATCGGCAGACTGATAACGCCAATCCGAGGCTTATCGATCGATCACCGTGGATCAAGTGGGCCAAGTTAGGGGTCGCCTTTAAATTACGTAAGGCTTTCTTGGGGGGGAGTCCGATAGCGTCTTACGTAACATTTTTTAAAATAATCCTTACTTATTTCAAATAGTGAAACGGTGTCTGTGTGTTTGTCCTTCTTTCACACCTAAATGGCTGAACGGATTTTAATAAAATTTTGAATATACATTAAATACATCCCAGATTAGATTATAGGCTATTTATAAATATGCTATCTAAAATAATAATTGCCGAGTGAAACCGGGTAACGGGTTAACTAATTTTCAATAAATACAAATTCTGTCATTAATGTTCCAGGAAAGTAGTTTTAGTTTAAATTTCCCGAAACCGAGTTAAATGAATTATGTAATATAAACCTTTAAAAGAATTTTAAAAACTGAAAATATTTAGTGCAAGAAATATTACGTAAGGAGGGGGTTGGAATATTAAATCTTACGAATTCTTATTATAGTGGGGGAGGGAGGGGGAGGAAATCGCCAAAATTACTCTTACGCAATTTAAAGATGAGCCTCTTATGCGGGAGCCTACCAACCCCCAAAGTGGCAGGAAATTAATTAAACACAGAATGGATTCTTCATTTTAAAAAAAATTACCAACCTATACAATTATTAAAACTACCAAGTCACAGTTCCATTTTAGGCTTAAAAAACAAAAACTAGAGAAACTTTATAATAATATTAATTGTACCACTCGCTATTAAATACTCCATCAAAAATATATAAAACAATATTTTGTTCACTTCTATCTAACCGATAGAAGTAAAACTACTTTTCTTTAGCAATTAAAATTTTCAAACTGTGTAAGTTTAGTCAATTTCTGCGTAACTTGGCCCAAGTGCCACAAACGCTTGCTTCTTGGACCTGGGTGCGAAGTAATCGACAGGTTCGATAATTCACTTCCACGCGACCGGTTTGCCGGTATAAAAGTATAAGGACTTTTTAAAGGCGCGCAAGTTTTACTGGCCGTTTTCCTTTGTTCCCTGCGCTCTCGCCGTGCCGAGACTCGCGGTGACGCGGACTAGAAGGAAGTACGAGTCTCGTGGTCGCCGGTGAATCAGTGACAGCTGGATAAACGAAAAACGCCATTCAGCGTCGACGTAGTCACTCGCGGTAATAGCTGCTGGAGGCGCGTTTTAGGGAAAACCGCCTCTGCGAGGTCTGCAACCGACCACCCCGAGGGAAAACGCGGTGATTACTCCGTAATGAGCAGCCCGGAGGGTCTGAAAGTCTGAATTTTCGGCTAGAAGGAACAACGGCGGTAATGAAGGCCCTTCGATGGCACAATGCCTCGTTCGATTCGCTGTTAATCGCTCCTATTTGCATCTTTCTTCTTCGTTCTTCTTAGAAGAGTCTCTTATACGTTCAATTTTCACGCGTATACTACTAACTCTTCGCGTGAACACAGTCCGTGCGGAGACCGCCCCGCGGGCGTTCAGCGAGGATGGTTAAGAGATGCGAGTTGAGGAGTCCCGCACGTGGCGTTTGAATTGTCAGCAGCCAAGGGGTGAAATGTTAGGTGCGGGTACAGGGACTTAATAATACCGGTATAATTCTCAAAAATGTGTTAGTTTCGCCAATAAAGCTATACCGAAATCGATATCGTACCGAAATAGATAAATACCGAAACCGATATCGTACCGAAACAGATAAATACCGAAACTGATATCGTACCGAAACAGATAAATACTGAAACCGATATTGTACGGAAAAAATAAATACCGAAAACCGAAAGAAATACCGGTATTGTACCGAAAACCGAAATAAATACCGGTATTGTACCGAAAAAAATAAATACCGGTATTGTACCGAAAAAAATAAATACCGGTATTGTACCGAAAAAAATAAATACCGGTATTAAACCGAAAAAAATAAATACCGGTATTTTTTCGGTATTCTTTTCGGTACAATATCGGTTTCTGTATAGTTTTATTGACGAAATATCGGTATCAACTTCCTGCCGAAGATACAACCGAACAATACCGGTATAATACCGGTATTTTACGTACCTACCAGTAGAAGTCCCTGTGCGAGCAACAATGCGACAACGTTTACTGTATCAGCGGTTATTCAAAGGGATTATACCCTCGAAACCCGCCACCCTCCGTGGTCCACCTTTAAATCACGAGATTTAATCGGTGACCCAGTTCGAGGCAAGCGCGCATTCTTCTAATCCGTTTGGTTAAATTCCTACGCGACAGGAACCCGGCAACCCGGCCTCTGATGACGGACGTATTAACATTTATATTCACCACGTATCGCGCAAGAGCTTCAGGAAACCGTTACAGACACGTGGCTGTAGTCTGTCCCCGGTTTCTGCAAAAATTTGCCGCGTGAATATCCAAGCTGCCCGTCTACCGAGCGAACAACCGTTTCTTCTCGGCATAGGTACTCGCGAATCTGGGCGCGCAGATGTTGGACACGGAGGATAAGGTCGTTTAACTCGAACCAGAAGCATTGCCTTCGACTGCTGCCTCGCTGGCATTATTCTAGAATCAGGTACAATTATTTACAAAAAATCGAGAGACTCAAAGAAACGCAGAAAGTCACCTTCGAAATTCTTATCCCATTACCGAGATTCGAACGTCCGTTCGCGAATATGAATTCGCGAGACTCGAATGTCCCGTGCACCAATCACGCTCCAAGTGTCGATTTCATAGATCCATCGTCACGGAATAATTTACCCGCCGGCTGAATAATTCAGATCGTTAACGAAATGAGAACCGGTAGGCGAAAGATCAAGGCCTGTTCTAGAGGAGCTGGAGCGAATTTGGTTATTTAAAACCGCGACACGTTTCGTCGCCTCGGCTTCGTGCCGAATTCTCGCGGCGACGGAAAGCACGACGCGACGTTCGGCGGCTCGGTTGCCGTATGCGCTATCTCGATCCCGCGGGGAGTCATCGGCATGCCTCGGCTCTGGAACGGAAGCTGAAGGGTCCGGTGGAGCCCTGGGTGGCTCTCGTCGATCGCGGCCGCCGCGAACAATGGCCGGGGAGCCACTTGGAGCCAGGTAACAATACTTCCCGATAATAATACACGGCGATCGCGAGAAACTGGGCGCCAGCCAAGTTTCTTCTTGTCAGCCTGAACTCGGCCCGAAAACAAAGGGGCTGGTTCGAAGGTCTTCGTCCACCGGCAGAGATCCGAGATAATTGTTACATCCTTTTCGGCCCTGGAGGACGACTCTCGACTCGTACACTCGGCGCGATCCAGGCCCCAGAAATGGATCTATTAACGGCCGTTGATATTTATAATGCTGCACCTGACCTTCGCGCCTCTGCATAGGCACAGGTTAAAATTCCGCTATTAATATTCACGGACAGAGCTAGCTAATTGACTTCTTGGGAGTTCGCGCGAGGTTCGCGAGCCTTCGCCCTTCTTCGGTAAAGTGGAACGCTGGAACGAAGCTTTAAAAGAATTTTAGAATTTTGAGGGTAGCTACGGGATTTATTAGGAGATTTATTAGGTTTATAAGGGATGAATTTAGGGGAGCTTGAATTTTGGTATCGCTAAAAACGAAATCTGATGGTTAGTGGTGGAGAACTATCGATGGTACTTACGATAGTTATCGATGGTTCTCACTATCGAAAATTATAGATGGCTTATTTTCAGTATCGATAATTATCGGTATTGAAAATCGTAGGTTAGTCAATTAAAAAATAATAACAGCTGAAATTCAGAACCCCAAATTTAATTCACTATCGATAATTATCGGTATTGAAAATCGTAGGTTAGTGAATTTAAAAATAATAACAGCTGAAATTCAGAACCCCAAATTTAATTCACTATCGATAATTATCGGTATTGAAAATCGTATGTTAGTGAATTGAAAAATAATAACAGCTGAAATTCAGAACCCCAAATTTAATTCACTACCGATAATTATCGGTATTGAAAATCGTAGGTTAGTCAATTCAAAAATAATAACAGCTGAAATTCAGAACCCCAAATTTAATTCACTATCGATAATTATCGGTATTGAAAATCGTAGGTTAGTCAATTGAAAAATAATAACAGCTGAAATTCAGAACCCCAAATTTAATTCAATATCGATAATTATCGGTATTGAAAATCGTAGGTTAGTGAATTTAAAAATAATAACAGCTGAAATTCAGAACTCCAAATTTAATTCACTAGATCGATAATTATCGGTATTGAAAATCGTAGGTTAGTGAATTAAAAAATAATAACAGCTGAAATTCAGAATCCCAAATTTAATTTCTAATATTATTACAAATTTCGATAGTGAGAACCATCGATAACTATCGTTAGTACCATCGATAGTTCTCCACCACTACTGATGGTCTTCATTTTCGTTTAGGAGACGTGGTTTCTCAGAGTGTCTGTATTTCATTTCGTCAAGCTACTTATTTCTACTTTATTATCTTTGAAAAGGATGGATGCTACTTCGCGAGGGGGGAAGGGTACTTTATGTGTACTTAGAAATCCACTGTACAGTGCATTTTCGAGCGCACGTGCGCAGGCGATTGCGTAACGTGCAATCAGTGACGGTGCTTCTTTTATCCGCTGCAACGCCAGAGAGTATCATTCTACGCGATTGTCTTAATTGCACGCTTGTTTGCCTATCCACGAACGCAGGCGCTATCGTTCACGACTCGGCCGAAAGATTTAAAAGTATATTCCTACCACGAACCGGTCAAAAAGCCCGTGTTTAAAATGTCAATTAGAATTTCCTATATAAAACGTAATTGAATCGCCTTTAAACTTCACGACTTTGCCTCAAATATACGTATAATACATTTTTGAATATTCACTTCTTGCTTTATTGTTTATTTTCTGAGAAAAATGTATAGTCTGTCTTACCTAACGCGACCGGTGAAATGACGTGAAATGTGTCGGTAGGAATAGTGTTAATCGAATCGCAGCGTTCTTCGGCAGCCGTTCACGGTCGCCGTTTGGCGAGCTGCCGAAAGTTTTGTTATAGAATGCTTGTGTTTACGTAAGAAAGGCCAGCGGAGTGAATCTACAACGAATAATCCCGCCGGGAGGGGAACAGATAGAACGAAATCTGATCGTAGATCTCGGGCTCGCGATCGATCGGTCCTTTATTCCTGCAGTTATCGCGGCGAAAAAACATATTGTTTTTAATTGAAACCTGATAAAAAAGACTGCACGATAGTATCTCGACCCACCACTATCGTCCCCACGATTTCGTCTCGAAATATTCGTTTTCAAAATACTCGCTTTATCGAACGACTCGAGTGGATCTCGGAATATCGAGGCTGATCCAGTTTCCTTGATCCACGAAACTAAATCGTAGAAGGACAGATCGAGGAGATATTGCTTCTATGGTAATTCAGAAACAACTGCGATATTTATATTTACTACAGTGTCGATCCGAGATACACGACCTCCGACTGGATCTCGTTCGTTAATTTCATGGTTAATAGGATCGCATTGGATATTCTTGTTTTCCTCTTGGAAGGCCCCAGACTGTTTCAATGAGAAGTGGTGGCTGAACACTTTGCATCCAGCGTGCAATAAACACAGACCCGACGCTGAGTATTCTGATGACTGTTAGAAAGATTATCGTGCAAGCGGTCGTCACGTTCGCGCGACTATCTGAGATCGAGCTGAATCGCATCGCATTTTCCAAAATAAAGTGACTGATACGCGGGGGTACAAAGTGTAAGGTGCGATAGGCTTTCGCCGACGTTCAACGATCCCAGAAATCCGTATAAAATTATAATAATAATAATAATAATAAATTATTGCACAACACACTTTACAAAAGAAAGCGAGAAAGAAGAAAAAAAGAAGGTCGATTCGATTTATGTGGCGTTCCTGAATCTTTTTCGCGGTCCATGGATTGCTCGAGGAAATAAAAACTACAAAAATTCACATCCACACAATTTCAAAGCGTTAGTTTTTTCCAATATCTGACGGGTTATTTCGAAAAGTCCATTGTCAGATATTCCTCCTTCAAACCTCTAAAATTCTAAATTTCCCGCCCTCCTAATCGACCATCAGTCTACCCGAAATTTGGGGTTGAACGGGAAACACTAATTTAATAAGCGGCGGGATAGAAGACGACGAAAAACGAGCTCGGAATAACAAGCAATTAACGTGGCCAGCTTTCTGCGCGCGGCCATTGTTCGTTGCCTGGTGAATTAGACTTTATCACGCGTAGTAAAGGCGAAGCCTGGATGATTAACGGCAGACGCACGCGTCCAGGAATAGTGTACAATGGAAAACAGTTTTACGAGAGTGTCAGGCTCGAGGACTTTGTAGATTATTAGTCAATGCAACAACGGTTGCGCAACAGCTTGCTGGAACGAGACGTGGAAGATTCATCCGCGCTGCGAGAAACTCGAGGGGGTGGAGGGATCGACGGGGCGATCCGAGGACGCTGGATACACCGGTGTTGTTCGTTGAGGGCGATTAATAGAATAGGGCGAGACGTCTGCAAAATATGTAGGGTAGAAGTACCGTTTGTGGCCATTGCACTGTTTTTGGCCATGTGCATACCGTTAAGGAACTAGTTTCTGATCAGTTTAGAGGGTTTCCCGCTTTAATATTTATTTTTAACCTAATAAAACATTAAACCATAGACTTTTTTATACTAAAAGTTGAATTAATGTTTAAACTTCAAGGAAAAATTTTAAAAAGTTGAAAATAAGTATATAATTTAATTATTTATAAGGTATGAAATAATAAGGTGACTAGGAACTAGTTTTTGATCATCTAAAATTAACAATACTAACTGCTTTCACAGACAACACCTATATTTTTGAATTATCAGTTTTTATGTTAGTAATTATTTCAAGCAATTATTTATTGACATAAACTCAAAAGAACGATTTATTTCATGAACTGATAAAAAATTAGTGCCTGATCAAGAACTAAGTAGTTCCTTAACGGTAATTATCTTATTTTTAAAATTGCTTGCAGATCATTATTATGTGGAGAATTTCACATCATAAATATTTTGTTTAGTATACCGCGCGAAATATAAGGTTATAATTATTGTTTACACGGAAAAATATTATATTTTTTAAGAAGTGGCCAAAACTGGTACAATATCTTAATGTCGCCACAAACGGTGCATCTACCCTACGTCGAAATGCTCGCTGTATCGACTGCTCGTATTCGTGATGTTTACGTAATGAACGGTTGCTAGAGCGAGGCCGGTGCGAGACTGTACCGAGCGGATTTAGTGAAAACCAAGGTGCTAGGGAAAGTGATCAGATATTTTGTGGGTCATCGCGGGACAAACAAGCAAAAATAAAAAAAAGGTTAACAGATCCGTGAGGAGATCGTTTGCGTACTTTGTTCGAGCATTTACAATATATTTGAAGATACATCACATAGATCTCTTCAAAATTTGTGACTTTAAAAAAATTTGATGCTCCCTAAAATCTGTTATTCCCCAAAATTTATTACTCCCCCAAATTTATCGCTCACCAAAATTTGCCGCTCGCCAAAAGTTTAATGCTCCCCAAAATTTGTGGCGTCCAAAAAATTCGCCGCTTCCCAAAATTTATTGCACTGGAAAATTTGCAGCTCCCAAAAATTTACCGCTCCCAAAGTTTACTCCTCCCCTAAATTTACCCCTCTCCAAATTTGTCGCTCTCCAAAATTTGCCGTCGCAGGTTGCAATCCTACTTAGCCTACATATACTCAAAGCCGTCCTTGCCTCGTTCCACATATTCAAAATTACCCCTCAATTTCTCCCGCTGAATTGCATTTTTGGGAATACCTCGATCCCCTCACGAAGTACGCGACGTATTTTAATTTAATATTTCCCGACGCGGAGGCCCAGGAGTGCAAACTTTTGTGGAAACAACAGACTGTACCTACTAGCAGCAGTAACAATTTCGCGAGCACGCCGGAACGAGATGACTTTTAAGCGCGTTTCCGTCCGGGAAAGTTGGGAACTTTGGGCGAGAAGTTTATCAAGCACCGCTGTAGTGTTTCTCAGCGAATGCGAGGCAGAAAACGGATTACGAAGTGGGTCGTTCCTTTTAAACTGATAGGAATGCGGCATTGTTACGAGCGTGCAGGAATAATGCCGACTGACGTCGGCCTGCAGGCGAGACGAGATCCTTAAGGCGGATTCATACGCGTCAGTGGTAAAAAGTTTCCTGTTTTGGAACGTAGCATCCCACGCTTCTCCGTCTCAGTTACCGACACTGACACTCACGGCACTCACAAGGAGACTATTTCAGGTGTCCGCCTCCGATGATTTTGATTTTTCGATATGTCATAGAGGACCGAAAAATAAGAAATACGTGTTTTTTTATTTTTCCCCGTTTTCATATTTAGGAGGTGAAAACTGCGTTCAAAGTTAGGGTTGAAAAATCATTTTCGTGGACTTTTTGAAAATCTGGTGAGTCAGTCATATTTCGCATTCAAAGACACAAAATTCGTCCATTCACACTATTCCCCTATCTCTAATAGTTCTCGAGAAATTCCACAAAAATGATTTTTCAACCCCAACTTTGAACCCACTTTTCACCCCCCAAATATGAAAACGGGGAAAAATAAAAAAGCACGTATTTCTTATTTTTCGGTCCTCTATAACATATCCAAAAATCAAAATCATCGGAGGCGGACACCTAAAATACTCTCCTTGTCAGTCGTCACGACTTCGCCTTCGCAGCCTTTTCCTTGCCAAAGTATTATGCCACGGAAGTAGCTGCACCGGGGACATTATTTCGCGGGACAATAATGGAGCTCTTGCACGAGACCCTTCAGTGCGGCATGCGTAGTTTCGCGGGCATTAACTTGTCCAGTGGGACAAATTGCTCGTTAGTCTCGATCGTTGCAAACGTCGCAAGACAAATCAAGGACCATCGCGAGCAAGCATGCGAGTGGTTATCGTTTGGTTTCATCTTTTGAGATACGACGTCGTCACTGAGAGGCTTGTTTGCGTGTCGAATTGGCGCACCAAAGTTCGCGGCCTCTGAGGACATCCTGTTTACTTCGTGGCGCGTAGATTTTCGATATTCTCGCCACTATCCCGCTGCACCCTTTTGTTCGGCAGTTTAAAAGCCGTTTAGGGCTAATACGATAATAACGAGGCGCAGAATGGAGTGTTGTGTTTGCAATTACCTGGCGAAGATGGACGCGGCAGGGGTGAATCATATAAATTGCACGCGCTGTATTCGCGACTCGCTGTCGCAGTCTTTTTCGTCACTATTTTCCTCGTGAAATTCTGGCTACAGAACGTCCGCGTAAGCCTCCATTCGTGATCGGATTAGTCAGATTAATATTTTATTGTATAAGGAAAAAGAGCAGCGACCGAAAAGTGTTGAAGAATTACTAAATCGCATTTTTTTGGGGGGAAATTGAGTTAGTAGCAATAGTGTATTCCAATGGGACGTAGTAATCATATAAAATAGTGAAACTTAATTTTTTTTTATGTGGGTTTGGAGGTTTTATCGAAAACGAAGCCTTTACTGCAACTTTGTCACGCTTGATTTTCTTCTTATAATATTTTTGATTGAATGATCGCCTCTTGGAGTATTGATTAATAGGTAGAAGAACACCCGGTATATTTAGTGGTTTCGTTAATCAATTTTTTCTTAAACATTTTTCGAAAGTAGGTATATATTCTCAAGAATGTATTGTTTAATTTGCATAGAAAAATTCTGATTATTTTACCTTCTACAGAGGCATTTTGTAGGCGTTTCTCGAAATGTCATTTTTTCACATCGTGAAAGTAAAATCTGAAAATCTATCGAACCGATTGCTTTATAAATTTTACTTCTTATTCTGCACACCTGTGACTCTCGCAGGGAGTAGAACAAAGTATTTTCATTAAGTCTAACCTACTTTTAAAATCGAAAATAGCAAAAGAAAAAGCCGAGAAAACATATTTCTTCCAATTTGCCCGTCATTTTTCTAATTTTGGAGATAAATCACTAATTACAGTCCGAGCGATAGCGATCGAAATCGGAGGCCCCCCTGTCGTCATCGTGAGACACGTCTCGCTTATGTGGATTCCTGTAACGCGCGCAGTTTACGCGGCATCACACGGTCCACCGAGGACTTTGTACTTAGCGCGAAACTATTAACGATGATTCCGCGCAAGGTGCCTTAATTGCGAGTGACCTCCGAGAAACACGATCGTCAGAGACGGGCGAGCGGGAAATTGGCGGGGACTCGTGTCCCGTGCAATTTCTCCGAGGCGAATTGCGAATCTGCGTCCCAGACGTTTCGCGCGAGGCTCTCGTCTGATGCCTTCTGTGATCCTCGTTTGGGAATCGATCGTTTCTCTGCAACTGCTGGAGGTAAAATTGGTGAATCCTGGATTAAACAAATCGAGGGAAAGAGGGGCTCCAAAGAAATTTTCTGAATTTTAAAATCTAACTTTTGTTAGAAACACTTTAAAAAATAAGCAAATCGAGGGAAACAGGGGCTCCATAGAAATTTTCTGAATTTTAAAATATAACTTTTGTTAGAAACACTTCACCAATAAGCAAATCGAGGGAAAGAGGGGCTACAAAGAAATTTTCTGAATTTTAAAATCTAACTTTTGTTAGAAACACTTCACCAAAATACTTTAAAAAATAAGCAAATCGAGGGAAAGAGGGAAAGAGGGGCTCCATAGAAATTTTCTGAATTTTAAAATATAACTTTTGTTAAAAACACTTTAAAAAATAAGCAAATCGAGGGAAAGAGGGGCTCCAAAGAAATTTTCTGAATTTTAAAATCTAACTTTTGTTAGAAACACTTTAAAAAATAAGCAAATCGAGGGAAACAGGGGCTCCAAATAAATTTTCTGAATTTTAAAATCTAACATTTATTAAAAACACTTTTCAGGCAAATTATGGAAATCGTACATTGCGTTAAAGCGATCACCCTGCGTAAGGAGGCCTCAAAATCCTCTAAATGAAATCCTCAAAAGCCTCTAAAGATTTTAACTCTGCCCTTAAGCTGGTTCAGTGTATTTCTAAAAATCGGAGCCAAGAAACGATGCAGGAATCAGGAAAACGATGACACTACAAATCAAAAGTTACATAAATATACTATCAAATTGAATCATCTAATCGGCAGTGTACCGTGAAACAGCAGGTTCTATCGAAACAACGAGGCACCTACCTAGCAATTAGTATCTACTATGCAATCGTGTCGGGGTGGACTCGAATTTCTGTATGAACTGAAACACGAACGACTCCCTTTCTCTCTTTCTCGTCGCTTTAATCGCGACCAAACGTACACTCGCGTGAATCAAACAGATTTCGAGGACGCGTATGATTTTCAATGGGCTTGAATTGCGCAACGATGACTGAAAGTGTAACAAACATTTAGAAGAACAGTGTTTCAGAACGCTGTTCTTTAACGCTCCGTCATTCAGCACGAGTGGACTCTTGAAAGTGTGACTTCACGCTTAACAGCATTTCCCGTCTCCCGAGTAGTCTGTCAATAAAGATTGCGATCGGTTTCAATTTTAAAGCAACGACAGACGATGCCTCATCGTAATTCGAGGGGCCGAGCAGTCGATAATCTCGCTAAATAATCAACCGCGATTAAATTATAAAACCCCATGCGCTCGATTAAAACGCCTCGCGTTGGAATATTTACAATTCCATCCATTCGTTTTTTATCTCGAGGAAAAGTCCGAACCAGTGAACTCCGACACAGAAAGAAACGGCGAGCACAGAAGGGGGCGTTCGATGGTGCTTGACATTTCTATCCAGCCGCGGCAGACGTCTCGCGATAACAGTTATCAGTGGCACTGGCCTGGCGGTAATTATGCGAGGCGCGACGAAATCGCGCTTCGCAGGAGAAGATCGCGATGGTGACGCGTGTTTTGTTCCGCGAAAGTGCGGAGAAAACGGGCAGAGCTTACGAGACCTGAATTATCCTCGATGTGTAATAGTTGCCAGCATTTGCGCAGCACTCGCCTGGAGGATTAGCATAAATAAATAAAAGAAATTCCAGGGAAACGCGAAGTATTTTCTTTAACAAAATAAAACAAGTTTTCTCGTAACTTCTGAAATTCATAATTAGAATTATGTGTATAAAAAAAGTCTGCATATATAACATTCTATATTTATCAGAAAATAAAATTGCTTATTTTCTAAAATTCTATTTTGAATCTGCCTTTGCTCCGTCGAAAAATTTTCTTCTCTTCGGATTTAGGTGAATAAAAATAAAAACTTTCGCGTCGAATTTCTAATGCTTTGCCAGTTTAGTTTTGTAATCCATTCAGTGTTTTGCGTTGGAAAAAATGGAAGCTTTATTATACTTAATTTTATGCTGCAGAATAAGTAACTACTTTTTAATATTGAAGGGTAATATTTATAAAATTCCTGAAGAAACTACCATCAAAACCGTGGACTGCAAAAATGTCACCAAACGCGGAGCCTCGAAGCGAAAACGGCAACCCTATGTAAATCATGGTGGATCATCGCGCTCGCGGTGTTTGCAGGTGACGAGATAAAAGAATCCCGCTGCTCGGCGAATTGGGGCAACCCTGGCGCCGATGTGACATCCATTACGAGAGATATATTGGCCCCTAATGTCGATCTTAATTCCTTGATTCTATCATCGAAGTTGGAGATCTTCTTTATCTAAAGTATACATCGATGCTCGGACTCGTGACATTGTGCAATTTAATCCGACACATTAATCCATCCCGCGCGACGTAATTAAGAAATATCTTGCCTGATCCATGGATTAAAAAGGGGATATCGACTGAGCTGACCCTTGAATTCTTAAATTCCGACGGCAAGGTGTAGATTCAGCTCGCGTATCTTTCTCCGAATCGCTCGAGATATCGCCTCTCTTTGTATAAAATTCCGCAGAAGGTGGAGGCTTGAATCTTTCAAAAGCCCCGACGGAAATTATTATTTTTTTTATTTTTATTATTATTATTTATTAAATCTACGTTGCTCGTTTAAACAGCTAAGGCGAGCAATCGAGGACCTCGTTTTTATCGCTCGCTTTCTGAATCTCCGTCGTTCCAAGCGCATGCACGTCGCTAAAGGCTCGTATCTGTGTCTTATTGCAGTTCATGGAGTGTCGAGTTACGATGTCACCGGCGCTCAGCGGCCATTGGAGAGCAACGAGGTGATTCATAAGGCTGTCAACAGCCACCAGTACCCGGACCATTCGACAACCGATGACGATCGCGACAGCAGGGAGACGGTATACGTGATCGAGTTCGAGTCGGAGTCGAACGAGAAGGAAGAAAGCCTGCAGACCAAAGGGAACGACGCGTCCAACGGTGAGCACCCCGGTCACCGTCTAAACCCCTCCCCCACTCGAACAAAGAAATCGAAAAGGTGGAGTAGAATTTCCTCGCAAGAGTCATAGCTTCCGAGAATTATTCGATTTTATTGATCTCTGAGGTCGGGGCCAGATATATTGGCCGGTGAATTCGTTTTCGCAGCTAACGCACACCTATTCTGTTGTATGTATCTCTACGCTAAGAGCTCGGTTTGGCCTACACGTCAAGAGCTCGGCGCTATCCCCAGCACTTCTTGTGCACTCCTTTTCTGGCAAGGCGAGAGCGAGTCAGAAAACGTTGAGAATAGAAGATTACATACTCCTGACGAAACTCACCGGCCAATATATCTTACCCCGACCTTAGTTTTTTTTTTAAATGAATTTAATTCATATATTTAATTTTTTAATAAATTTATTTTTTATTTTTGTGAAAAATTGTCACTTGCGAAACTGATTCTCTCGAGAACGAAGATTTAACTTTTCAGGGGCCCTAGGCTGAATATTCGGGGGGCCCTCAGTTAAATATAAAAAATAAAATAACGCTGGTTTGATTTTTTTTATTATAATACTCGTATAATTTAAATAAGAATTTAATTTCAAAATTAATATTGAATATCTTGAATATACATTTTTTTAAGAAAAATTTAGAATCAGGGACCCCCAGCTAAACGGGGCCCTAGGCTTCAGTCTTGTTAGCCTAAAAGGTAAATTCAGCTCTGCCAATTGGAGACAAGTATTCCACCGTTTCGATTCTGCTTCGATAGAAGAATCATACCCAATCGTTAATCGGTAATTGTTAATATCTGTGATCGAGTCGCGAAGTACGTAGCAGCTTCTAAGTCAACAGTTACTCGAATAACTGATCCTCCAATTACCCCAAGCGTTATGCAACACGCTACAGTAACCCCGCGAAACGTCAGCCACCCATGTGTATTCCGATCTCGATTTCATAAATTATTCTTCATCGACGTCTCGGCCGAGCCCGTCTATGCATTAATGTATTAATGAAACCGGCGGGCGTTCTCTCGCATGAATATTTACGAAAAGGGTATATATATATTTATGTCGCGTATTAACGGCAATAGCGATCATCCCGCTATCGGAATCGCTAATGTCGCGTGGACGACGCCGCGCAGTTTTTGTCCAAATCATCCTACAGGTCGTAATTTCTCAGAAACCTTGACGATTTTTTTTTTAAATTCTTCGCATTTAAATTCTCTATCGATCTATCCGGCCGGAATTTTAAATTCCATCGCTGATTTCTTTTTATTTTTAGTATCAGTAAGTATCCGGGGGCTTTTTTGCCGCCGATTTCGAATTTAGTCAGATTTTCGAAATTGAAGATTGTCGAAGATTGAATTCAAATATGTTGAAGCGAAATTTAAAAAATTGGGCTTATTCGAAAGAAACTTAGTGCGTACTTATATGTAGTTTTTTAGCGACGAGATTTAAAATTCCAGCCGGACAGATCGATAGAGAATTTCATTGCGAAGAATTTAAAAAAAAAATCGTCGAGTTTACTGAAAAATTAAGACCTGTGGGGTGATTTGAACCAAATATGTCATCAGGTACGGACCACTGTGCGGCGGCCGATGCTCGGGGAACTTTCCACGCGATACTTACGCCACGTTCGTCCGGGGAACACGTTCGAAGCGTTCCCGGGACGTGCGTCGCGTGCCTGCGAAATCGGTGCGTCCGCGAGTCGACATCGGGTACTTGATTTCGTCGGAATCGCTCGCCGTCAGCTTATCAATCTTTCAATTCGCCTTCATCTGATTCCATGCCCGGCAGTGTGACATTTCAGCGGAGTATCGGTAGGCGTTTCCACGCGCCGGTTTCTCATTGCTGCTTATTTATAGTCTTACGGAGCGGCTAGTTAACTCTCGTTGAGCTCATTAGCCCGGCACCCATTCGCCGATCGCCAGTATCGAAAGACGTAATTTACATGAGACTTTACACGCGAGGGTAATTGAGCTAAATCGAGCTTGGCGTTCACTCGGGGCGATATTAATCTGCTGGTATCTATGCCTGCGATCTTTCGGATAGTACAGTGCCTCCCCGAGATATAGCGAGTGCTTCGTTGGCAGGTTAAAGGCTGTTTGAAATTTGTGGTTTCGATAAAAAATTGTTTCTCATTGAAACAACTCGATTGCCATAGCTATGAAGAGAGTAGAATCTGTTGAGTTTTCATTTTAAATTTTTCTTATATCTATAATAGTTTTCGAGATTTGAAAATTTACTTAAATTGTGTTGAGTAACTCTAAGGTGCGGGTGGTGGAAATTTGAATTTTATTGAAATGCTAGATTTGGCTATTGGAGGGTAAGAAGAATTGTAGAATTTCAGGTAGAAAGAAAATTTACTTAAATTCTGTTGAATAACTCTAAGGCGGGGGTGGTCATAATTTGAATTTTACTGATCTACCCCGTTTAAGTAAATAATTTAATTTAATTTAATAAATATATATATAATTGGGGGATAAAGTCCCATTAGTGTACAAGAAAAAACAGAGAAAAAGACAAGAAAGAAAAAAGAAAAATAATAATAAGTCATACAGGAAAGTAGGAAATCACACATTAAGCTTTAAGGGGTGTTTTCACTCCGAAGAATCGAAAATGAGCACAAACGCAAAATTGTTTGATAGGTACTTCTATCGAGGTCCTCTTCAAACCTGCGTTATTACAAAAAGTTCGAGTAACCGATTTTCCCCTCTGACACCCTCAAAAGAAGGAGCTTCATAAGAAGAAAAGAAAACTAGATTTCATACAATAAATAAATTTCTATAATCACCCAATGAATTTCACTGAACTTGCATTGAAAATATTTTTATTCCTTCACCTCAGCACCCCAAAATTAAATCCAGAGCGCGCCATGACCCCTGATCGCTACATCTCGGGGAGACACTATGCAGAAACGGATTTAACGGGGGGGGGGGGCGCACCGGGCGCGGGCCCGGGGCCCCCACTTCCGAGGGGCCCCACAAAAACCAACTTTCCACTTTTTTTTAATGACACTTTTTTATTGAAATTAAAACACTATGAGTATGTTTATGTGTTTAAAAATATGGTTGACGTGATTTTATTTTCCCTGTCTTTCCCTTTTTTGTAAGGGGCCCAATATTTTCTTTAGCGCCCGGGGCCTCAACCGACCTCAATCCGCCTCTGACACTGTGCCGCGATGAAATACATATCGGTGGTTGCAAATCTCAAAGCGGCCCCTACACGATGAGAAGACTTGCCTCGAGACATGTCTTGAGGCAGGTCTCTTTCTCTCCTTCTCTCCACCTTGCCAGCACGAGACATGAGACCTCGTCTCGAGGCATGCCTCAAGACAAGTCTCATCAGTCATCGTGTACGACAGGCTTAAGATCTCAGTTTTCCCGCGAGCCATCGCCGAGCCGCTTCCCTTCTGGACGTACCTATTAACGTCTTCTCTTCCTTCATAGGTGGGTTTCTGTTTGTTTCAGTGGACGGGGACGGGCAGAATCCCCTGGACCCGTGGTCGATCGTCTGGTACATCGGCTCGTTCGGCGGCCTGGTGGCCTTCTTCCTGATAGTCAGCTGCTCGGAATGGTGTTGTCGCCGCGGCGGGAGGCCGCTGTCGGTGGCCTGCTCCCAGCGTGCGGACGCGATGAACGGCGGGCAGGTGGTGACGGAGACACCGCCGCCGCCGTACCACCTGTTCGCTCCGCCGCCGTACGACTCGGTCAACTACGGGGAGATCGTGGACAAGACAACCGGAGAGAAGGTGGACATTTACGTGATATCGGTGCCGATCGGTAGGCCGGTGGTGCAGGTCCCAGCCTAGACGGCCCTCGGTCGCGTCCTCGGGACGAGGACTCGAGGCGAATCGACACCGAACGACACCCTTCGGGCGCAACGGATCCGAAGAAGCTTCTCCCTAACCGGAGACGCGAGGCTGGTGTTCCAGCGAAGCATAGGCGCCCAATTGACAATCGTCTGCTGACCCGGAGGCACCCAGAAGACGAGCAGCGCCGAGGATGCCAGACGCGCCGGGCCCCGGGACCTGCGCAATTTCAACGCTTTAACGAGAGAATAATGAAGGTTCTCGATGACCGCGGGACGAAGCCAGAGACCCTTTTCAATGGAAGGATACTAGTGGATACGATTAAAGAGTTAAGCACGCTCGATGCTTGGGGCCGGACGGAGTCCCTCGTGGGACCAGGGACGATTAAAGATTCGAATGCTGACCGCTGGGGGTCGGTGGCACCGAGCTCGATGGTTGGGGAGATCGAGCAATCGGTTTTTAAGCGAGTGTAGATAAGACAAAGTGACTAGCAATGGGAATGCTTCGTAGAGGTAGCCTAGCGGAGGCGAAGGAGCCAGCAACGGGAACGGCAATCAAATCTCATTGTACTTTAAACGATTGGCAGCGAACGACGCTAGCCGGCGGTGACGATGTCGCTCGTGGAACGAGCTGAAACGATCGCGCAATTAAACGACTGCGCGTGTGCTTCTAACGCGAATCTGTTGCACGGATATCGAGCGAGGAACTTTTAGATTACCGAAGCGCGGATGATAAGAGTTCACGGGTTAGCGATTTTCTACGCTGTAGCGAGGGGCAGACGTGGCGTTGTACAGAAATCGTGGGTTTTATTTGAAAAAAATTGTTTGTCCGATCACTGCCTCGGCACGTGACTCGTGTCGAAATTATACCACTCCGTCTTACCAGCTCGACGCCCGTGCCTGGTTGCGCTCGGTTCGCCGTACTGCCGTTAATCGTTCAAGCAACGCGCACCAGATTCCAACACAGCAACGCACAAGGCGCCTTTCGATATTTTTATACGTTCGAAACATCGGGTAGAGAAATCTGCGTGCGCGGCGTGAGACGAAAGATCCAGGCCATCGAACTGTGTATCTTAATTGAGTACTGGATACGTGATACTCTGCTTGAAATAATTGTATATCGTAGCATAAGCGTAGAAATCGGAGCACTATTTCATTTGCTCGCCTTGATTCTTTAGAAGCATTGTCTGCTGTAGTGGGAGGGAATTAAATAGACTGCAGAGCTCGCCGAGAAGCTATACCCACGTTAATTCAGCAGCATTGTAAACGTTTAAGAGAACGAGGGATATATATTCTCGGCAGCCTCCTACGGTCAATTGATTCTCCTCCGATTATAATTACTTGGAGCAGTGTAAATGGCATCCGCGGCCAGCTTTTGCGCGAACGTGCCTCCACCGTGGAAACCTTCGCTCGCTCGTAAAACAATGTCACGGGTGTATTCGCTATTCAGGCATACGTGTTCTGCGTTGATTGCTGCCGATATCCCGGTGCATGCAGCCGTTGCGTAATGACAGTGTAATTCGTTTATACGACCTGAAGGATTCATCAAGCGCGAGCACGCGCGCGAAGTGCCCGAACAATCGCCAATATTGGTCCCCGCCTGCGATTGACCTCAATCGCCAGCGCGCCGAGTCCGGCAATTGTAGGCGATTATGCATGGATCGCGAGTTGACTTGCTGGCGAAAAGAATTTCAACCGAAGGGGATCGCGAGAACATTCCCCGGAACGGCATTAAGCCAGCGTGCGAGGAAACCTGAAAGCTTTCCAGTCTCACTTGTCTGAACGCGTTCACCGTAATCGAAGGACTGACGGGGCGAATTTGTAGATTCGAGTAACACCGCGCGGGAAGCGAGAAGCCGAGTATTTCCTTGCAAAGGTAGAAGCTTTCGCCATAAACAAGTTTCATTCGAGGCGATAATGCCCGCTTGTTTGAATTTAATTTGTACGAGCGCGCAGCAAAATCGTTTTACACAAGTCCGCGCGCTTTCTAAATAAGTTGCGAGCCTGAGAAATAAGTCGAAAGGTTGAAATGAATTTTCTTTGCACGGGGGCTTCGTGCATTTTTTTTCTTTGAAGAAAAATTAATTTCTAATATCGGATCGTGGCAGACGCAAACGGATTCAAACGAGAACGAAGCTTCGCGCGAGGAAGTTTTATTCTCTATTCTCGATTTATTGGATGCAGAATCATCTTGATCGCAATTGTGCTGAGAATTAAGAGGCACGCGGTATTTACGATTGAATGTGCAGAGGAAAAGAAACGACGGCTTGTTCGTAGGAAAAGAGCGCTTCCTTTTATTTTTACTTAAATTGCAGGACGACAATTTCGTTACTAGGAGTTTAATATTCTTTAAATAACATATTGGATAATCGCGTGATGAATGATGTCCGTGTATGAATACTCGAAAACGCGGGGGATTTGTTTTACTTTGTTATCGCATTGATCTCCGTCATATTTAAAGTTTGAAGAACGGCCAGCTTTCGAATGAAGAAGAGAAACGAATGCGCGTGCGCGTCCCTGCGCGCGAAGTATATTTGTTGCGTGGCGAATGCTAGAGAGATTTATCGTAAGATTAAGTACAACGTCAATTATTATTATTGTTATTATTATTCTAATTATTCTAATTATTGTCGTCATTGTCTCTGGTGATTTTATTATCATTGGACTCGTAGCCGTGTTCCCCGATGACGATGGGAACGCATTACGATGAATTCGCTCTCATTGAGGCTCGCAGAGTCGCAACGCCGTCGCTATTTATTTTTTATACTTTTATACGTACTGTTTATACGTGTTCGAATGTCCCTACGTTACCAATAAAATTTCTTTACGCACGAAACTAATTCCCGCGCCCTTTCTGATGATCTTTCTCGAGAATACGGGAAACTTCTTGAGGCATACAGTTGTATGGTTATGTTTTCCCTTGTGACGTCGCGTAGTCTTTCAGCGTTTAGTTTCTTCAACTATTTGCACATCGGAAGTTCTATTTTCTACAAATTTAATTGTACTTTTGTAGGGTTTCCTACTTCCGGTTTCCACGGAGGGAGAACTTGCGAGAGAGCGAGATGCCCTCTTGTGGCGGAGTCGGAAGTATCGCTGTATCGAAGAAGCAAAAAAATTGAGTAAAATCAAGCAAAGGGACTGCCACTGCTGGAAAATGCGAAAACATCGAATTTAAGAAGGGTTGCATGGAGGATTCTGATTTGGATGATCTATAGTACAATTTTGTTCATTTCCGGTAACGATCGTAATCAACTTTAGAAATATATACAATTTTTTAATACATTATAAGGACTCTTCGTGTTTTTAGACTATTTTACGAACCTCAGTTCGTAATTTACAGGAAACTCGAGTTTCCTTTTAATTAATTTAAGGAAAGACGACAACCCCAAAATTACTGTCATTAAACATATGATACTTAATTGATTCACTCGGTAACTTCCTGTAGTTCGTTTTAAATCTGAAAATATTCTAACCCCTCACACCTGAACGCGGCCTTAACCCGCGCATTCGGACACGCCAACTTAGAGAAATGAATTAAATTATGCGCGTCACATGATCCTTAACTCAACAGTTCCGACAACATCACGCTAGCGACTGCCTGTTACGTTATTTTCAACCGGTCGGGGGTGCAATTTTTTTGTTTTACCTGGCTTTAACTTTCATCGAAAATCACGCGTTGTAACATTCGGTACACTGAAATTAGAATGGAACCGATGTGGCCGCACAAGCGCCAATAAGAGTATCAAAAATGGACAATATTACGGCAATACTTTGTAAACATATAACCTGATCATGGATTATTTAGGCGAGATAATAGCCCTTGGAATTGACAGTGTAATCTTTGGTATCTGCTTGAAACAGTACTTCCATTGCAAAGGTGCAATTATATCAGTCAAGGTAAATGGATCAATTACCGGCAGGATTGTCCGTCGAATCGTGACTAAATTTATTCCTCCGAAATCTAACCTCAAACGCTCTCACTCCGGCTATCGCAATTTCTCAGTATTTATAACGCTGTGCGTAATGCTTAAAAATACTTCAAAACGTTCAGTTTCTCTACAGGATGCAGAGTTCCACGAAGTCGGCCCGCATTTGGGAGAGCTCATCGACCAGAGCCCCGACGAGAAGATAAGCTACATAGCCATCAGCGGAATCGTAAAACCCTTAGGAAAGCCGTTGAACAGCATCAACGATAGGAAAATCACCGGCGTTGTACAAAAGCTTAAAATTAAGGAACATGTCGTAGCCAGAAGCTCTACCGGCTTCTGGTACAGCTGAACTTTCTTACTACTTTCCGAAACGCGTACATCCCTGGAATTAAAACTCACAGTATACCCTTCGACGTTTAGGACAGACCAGGAGCGCACAGTTCATAAAGTATATAACACAGTGCCGTTTGTGTTGCAACGCGGCACCCAATCTGTAGAAGTATTAGAACCATTGTCGGCAGACATTCTAGACTTGGACGTCGTGTCGAACACCTTCGAACCAAGCGTCCCATCGTTCGCGGATCATTTATGGGGCTTCTTCACAGGTAGAGAACACGGATAAATTAATTCTCCGTCGAACGCGGACGATTAATTCGTTACTGATCGCAGGTATTCGCCAGCGCGGTTTACAATCCACGGAAGAACTGCTTCGCGAGGGGGCAGTTATCACGGGTATAGGCGAATTAGCGAGATCGAAATCTAAGACGCTCACGTTGCAACGTCCGTTGAACGGCACTCCGTTTTATTTAACAAGCATGTCGATTAGTTCTTTACTTCGAAAATTAGACGACCGTAAAAAGACGTATAGGTGAGTGAAATATGCAGCTCCAATGACAAAGGCGTAACGTTTTCTCACGCCGTCGTGGCACGATTTAGATTGCTGTGCTTCATGTTCGGCGCGATTGGACTGCTAATCGGCGGAGTAGTGCTTCGACGTTATTGGAAAGATAGAACGGAACAAAGATTAGCGGACGAGTTGAGGCAGTCTCTCGCTGCTTCTCGAAAAGAAAGAAGGCAGAGAGTGAGGGACACTGAACTTAGAGAAGATCAGTTGTGCGTCGTCTGTCGCACGAATCCCCGTGAGATTATTCTTCTCCCGTGCGGGCACGTCTGCCTGTGCGAAGATTGCTCCGATGATATTACCAATGATTGCCCTGTGTGTAGAGTACCCATCGAGCAAAAAGCTGCCGCGTATATCATCTAAGATCAGGATGAACACGATGCTCTTAAGGTACATTTCACGATAGTTTCTTGTTACTTGGTAAAAAGGAATATTTATCGAAGATAAATGAATATTCTCGAAAATCTGACGACGAACAGTTACGGCGTGTCTGCAAAAATTGAAAGATAATCGGAAATTTCGAATATGTACTTCTAAGGAATAAAGTAATTGGTGGAAGTGGTTGAACTCGAGCCAAATTTGTTTCAATTGGAATTATTGAAATGCGAGAGTATCTGTGATAAGCTTACCATCGACTTTGCTGACTTCTTGGTTAAATTAATGTAAAGAAAAATTAGAGAATATAAGATATTTTTATTGAATTGCGTATATCAGTAGCTTCCAGTAGTACGCGTGATGTCAAAATTCTATACTTTGCGTTCTCTTGTCATTATCTTTGTCTTCGTCCTTTCCGTTCGAAACATTCTTAATCGAATTCATCATTCGTTTGACTTTGTTACTCTTTCCGATACCAAGCTTCGGTAGTCCCCTATTTAAACCTTCCAGCATGATGCAAGCTTTACATATTTCTTGACTTGAAACGAATCCACATCGCGAGCAAGTTCTCCTCTCGGGCATTTTAACAGTGTCTTTCACTTGTAACGTTTCTCCTATAACAGAGCACATTGATTATATATCAGACATTAAGGGGAGGTTCGAGTCTACAGCCCCCAAAAATAAGTGATCTTTAGGAATTAATTAAAAGAAAACTACTGTATATAATTTAATGAGACTTTTTGCATTGTATTAAGGATGTCTTAAATTATAGAAATATATTTTTGGTTTTATAATTAATCATTGCAGACGGCACAGGGGAGTCGTTAAAGTCGAGGCGTTAAAAAATTCATCCAAATCGGTGGGACCTGTATCTCCAAAAGTTATTATCCGATTCGACTGAAACTTTTTTATTTTGAAGAATATACTTCTGGCTAGGGTGGAAACCAGAAAAAATACAAAAATTACATTTTTGTTAGAAAATAACGACACTAGAAGTTTGAAATCACTTTTTTCCTATATTTTTCGTCCTTCCAACGCCTTTAAAAATTATAAATTTTCAATTTCTTTTAAATTTTACTGGTTTCTTCCCTAGCTAGAAGTATATTATTCAAAATAAAAATAGTTTCACTCGATTCGGATAATAACTTTTGGAGATACAGGTCCCGCCGTTTTGAGAACACTGTTTCGAGAAAAACGCGTTGAAACTTTCACGTATTACAAAGTATAACTTCGTGAATTTTACGAATTTCAACAAATCCTTTTAAACACGTATTCCTAAAAAGTCGAACATTCGAAAAAATAAATAAAAAAAATCGACTTTTAGACCGGAACCTCCCCATAATAACACCATAATAACACAATTATGTTACAATTTTATTTACCGGAATGAATGATATCCAATATAGACGAAGGTCTAACTTTCTCTAAATCTTTAAGAAAGGTCCTCGCGTGTCCGCGATATGCATTTGGCGCGAACACGCACTCCGTTGAGAAATAGACCAAACGCTTGAAATACGCGTACATTACTATCTCCTTCTCGTAAGCATATTTAAGAGGTTTACATCGCCTTATGCAATCCGCTCCTGACTTCGACGAAAGCAAAGCGTTCATTATTATTCTGCTCGGTACACAAGCTTTACTTATCCTGCTTTATTCCCGGCAAAACTTACTGTTACAACTGAAGTGCACCGCTGTAGTCTCGCGACATCACCTCGCAAGATATTCATAAGAACCGTTTCCGCTATGTCGTCCGCGTTGTGCCCTGTCGCAATGCAATCTACGCCGAGGAGAGCCGCACCCCTGTCCAATGCTTGCCTCCGAAAGACACCGCAGAACGTGCAATTACTTTTTCTACCGATCTGAAAGAACAAGAGTATTAGATATCCGACTTGAATAATTCTAACGGAAAATTACGATGTATATTCGTACTTCTGCCACAATTTCATCCATGGTCCATCCGTACAATTCTTTGTAAGATAGTATCTTCAACGGCAATCCGTAATCATCTTTATTCTGTTGAACAGTTTTTAAACTATCGTCCCTGTATCCTGCAACGACATAAACGTCTTGAGAAAGAGTCTCTCGAGCCTCTGATCTTTGTAATAATCTTTCCAACAAGCTACCGGTAATTCCTTCGTCGATCGATAGAAGAAACAGATCAATCCCGTATTGGTATCGTTCGTTCAAAGTCTTTAGAACATAAGCAAGTACCGTGGAATCTTTCCCTCCAGACGCTCCAATAGCAACCTTCTCGCCAGGTTTAAATAACTGGCCCTTCGCTATAGTATTATGAATCTCGCTTTCAAAAGCTGCGAAGAAGCACTCTTTGCAGAGGGCGTGCCCAGTTTTAGGTCTCTGCAACGGAGAGCACACTTGTCCTTCTCACACCTGCTTTGACTCGGAAAGTTCGTAAAATCGGAGTGGAAATTATTTAACTTACTTTGAGGATAGCATCTTTTCCACAATTCGTTGAACATGGAATCGCCATTTTGATTGGATAATTTCACTATATTCTACTTGCTTTACCTATGCCACAGATGTCAGAATGAAATGTCTATTACAAGGGTTTGTACCTCGAAAATAACTCTTTTGTTTTCTCAGAATATCTGCATTCTTCTTTGTCAAAGGAGTTAAATGAATTATATAGTCTTCGTTAATCGCGATCGACACGTGATGCTTGCGCGCAGGTTATAACTGAGCCCTTATTTGAAAATAAGCTATTTTCCCGCGCGCGTAGAAATCACTTTCGAAGCGTAGTTGCGCCGAAATTCACTTGCACGCAATTCAATTCGGGCGACGTAAGAAAGATGAGGGGAATCGGGTTTAATTTAAAGTACTTATATTTCTAATCACTGTCGTCGGCAGTTGAAGCGTGACGGGTTTCGAAGGAAATTTAATCCTCTGGCTTCTCTGGAGGCGGGCCACAAGGTTGCAGCATCTTCTCCATAAGATTGAATCGCACGCGTGCCTTTGCCTCGTTCTCAGCGATAGCGAAGAAGTTGAGGAGATCGTAATGTCCCATGTAAGAGCTGCAGGAGTCACGATGCTGATTTACCAGCCACTCGAACTTGGTTGTGTCGGCGTGGCCTGTGCCGATGTACTTCGATTGCAAATGCTCCAACTGACTGTGGATGTTGTAACGTTCCCCCATACTTCGCTATTCTCGTTTGTCCGACACGCACAAAAGCACGATACAGAATACTATTCAATCGCTTAAATGGCTTATTGATACTTGGCTCAATTTCTTGCCCTTTAAGTTTATCGTGCGACAAACATTTGCGTTGCAGCTTGAACGTTCCAGGTAGACAGAGTAGAGGGCATTTTAGTCAGCTGCGTAATGCAGCGTTTTCATGTATCCAGAATGGAGGAATAGAAATGGTATCGTTTACGAAAATTTTTTAATGTAAAATCGAAAACAACTATAATTATAATGGCACTTATTGGGGGAGAATTAAAGAAACCTTTTACCTGCGCAGGTATTAAAATCAGTCTAGTTTATTTCGTGTATTTGTAATTATAAATACTGCTAGCTTACAAAAGTTAAAATATTGTGTGTGTTATTTAAAGTGATATTGGAATCTATATACATTGATAAAGAATGTTTGGAGGAAGCTATCCGAATTATATATTTGTTTCGAAGTTGACTTAATGATATAACAGAGAAGTAATATTAATATATTACCGTTCTATTGCATTTCTATTTGTTTTAATCGACGGCTGTCTGATTGCAGGTATATTTCTATTTACAAACACGGAGATTAAAGTAAATTCAATTGGACCAATTGCATCGAGCATAATATTATACAAGATTACTCTGCAATTTCGGTTATTCCGCATTTAGTCGGCAGGGCGCAGCACTGGTCGCTTGTTACGTCAGACAATAATGACGTGCTAATGGTTAATGGCTTCTACTTACTGAGCTACCTTTATGAGAAAGCCAAATACAATCCAAAGAAAATTCATGAGATATGATGCATCGGCTGCTAAAATTATAAAATTATGATTGCCTGAACATTTAATTGTCACGATAGCTATTAATATCTATCGAACTTCACTCGTGGCCTACGAAATATGTGCTGAAACTGTTTACCGAGCAACGAACGTAACCATTCGCACTCATCGCTACGTTGGACCAGCCCGATGCAAAGGAACCCAACGATCGGCGTGATATCACAGGATTTACATTGCACGTGAGTAGCGATATACGTCATTGCCTCGGGAATCGTTGGGAAAAAAAAACGGTAAATGACTTTCTTTCGCGAAAACTGGGCAACTCCCTTGCCACCCAGTCGTTAACAATGGCGGCTGCGCTAGGTCGACCGAAAAATTCTTTTCTAGAAAATATCCTTTAAACCGACGAGTCATAGGCTCGCGTCGGCTAGATCCTCGGTTTTCTCCACGGAACGTCGCGGCACACCGAAATTTACCGTTTTTCCTTACATTTGCCGGGGAATCGCGCTGCTCGGGAATATTGTTACGTCGACTAAACTGTACATGTGCGTGTTCGTGTGCCTTCCCTCTTACATGTGCGTACCGTTATGTATGTGTGTTATATCCATGACGATCAGTATCAGAGTATTGAGGAGAACAGAAATAATTGTAATATTTTAATACTTTCTATACCGATTTATGTTAAGGTAAGTGGTAAAATAATGTGAACATTTATAAATTAAATTGCATTTCACTTTGAAGTCGATTAAATGCCAATTTCCCCCGATGTTACTGTATTTACGTACTCGCTGATTGCAAAATACACACAGTTCGATCGGCTTTCATTGTTTCTCTAGTAAGTCTTTCTGCGTTACTCCGATAAGTATATATATATATCGTGTAATTGTATTTGTATAATTAAACTTGAAAAAGAATATGCGAAGAGCCACGTGAACGTATACGGATAATTATCCTGATAATTATTTAAGCTTATAGAATAGTAGAACGATAACGGTGCCTTATTAACTCGGTGTATTACTAACATTTGTGTATTTTAGTAGGTGACATGCCTAGCAGTCGTGATATCGAGCGAGCCGAACGTAATGGAAGATTTCGAACGCGCAGGCGAGGCAGCACAGGAAGCGATATAAATCGTCACAGTTTCGAAGGGTCCGACAAGAAGCACAGGAGGCATGGGAAAGGGAAGAGTTCTGGAAAAAAGAAGAAAAAGAGGTCGAGAGATAAGTCCATAGAGAATGTCCCGACTGTAGCGTCTTCTATCATTAAACCTTTGGTTGAATACTCAGACGTGAGTAGCGAAGATTTGTCCGAACCGGAAGCTGGGGAGATTCAATCGGAAGATAGTAGGGGTAATAGCTACACGGACGGAGAGGTACCTGAGCCAGTTTTACAGAGGCGTTACTATGGCGGAAGTCCAGTGCGCGCTCTCGGGGCGTCACCTATTAGCCTTTCACCGTCTCCGCCGGTTCAGCACAGGCATTCCGGCCGGCATTACTCGCCGAACGAGCAGCAGCCGTCGGCGATGCACGGCGCGACACCCGAGTACGAGGAGGAGTCCAGACGGTACGCGAGAAGAAAAGAGAAGAAGCACAAACGGGAGAAGAAGAAGAAGAGAAGCCTCAGCCCATCGTCCAGTTCTGGCAAGAAGAAGAAACGAAAGTCGAAGAGGCATTCTCACAGTATGAGCCCGCATCGAATGGCCGATGAAATTATCGTAAGCCCGGACCACGAGAAGCCGGTCGGAAATTGGTCGGAGTCACCGCCTTTACCGTTGAAAGACAGCACGTCGCCGATATCGCCGGCCACGCCTCAGGAGCAGAGATCCATGAGCGACGTGGAAATCGAGATGACGAGGCAGGCCCGGAACGTAACTCCACCACCGCTTCCTCCGAGGCCGCCGGAGTCTCCGCACACGCCTCTGTTGCCGCCGAGGACAACAACGCCGGAGAGTAACAAAGCGAGTCTGTCTACGATGAAGCATACCCCCGAGAGGCAGAAGCACAGTCCTAGTATCCATACTCGGCGTGGCAGCGTCAGTCCGGGGCCCACCGTTAGTTCAAGTCGTAGGAGGCCTCACAGCCCGAGCCCACCGTCGAGGCGAAGGGACCACAGCCCAACGAGAAGAAGAGACTTCAGCCCGAGTCCGATGGTGCATAGACTCAGGCACAGTCCTAGTCCATCCTCCAGGCGGCGGGAATTTAGCCCAAGCCCTGTGGGTCATCGGCGTAGAGATCCCGTTAGTTCTCCACCTTCGAATAAACGTAGAAGACGAGACGAGTCCGATCGACGGCACAGGCACCACGAGAAGGATCGGAGGGACAAGAGAAAGTCGAGGTCAACTAGGAGCCCCACCGGAAGCAGGTATTATATCTCTATCTATTATAAATCTGTCACAATAAATGTTCGAACGAATTAAGTTGCAATGATCAAGGTTCCGCTGTCCCTCTGTCGTACAATAGATAAAATTGTTGTCCAGGTTGCATTTGCCACTTTCCCGTTCGCGATCCCGGAGCCCCGGAAGATGGGGCCGAAAGATGCAGTCGCGCTCAAGGTCGCGTTCGCGCAGACGAAGTCGCACGCCGAAGAAATCACGCTCGCCCAGCAAGTCCCACAAATCGGCCAGGAAACACAAATCGAAGAGTCCTCGCCCCTCGAGAATACCCTCCCCTTCCCCCCACAGGTCGAGGGCGAGAAGTCCGTCGAGCATCACCGCGAGGAACCTTAGAGTGCAAGCGAAGATTAGTGAGACTAGTTTATTCGCCGAGCTCGTGAAAGACAGGAACATGAGGGAGTTGGCGTACAAGAAGTTGCAAGCGGCCAAAGAGAAGGCTGTCAATCAGGACGAGGTTCAGATCATAGAAGGTACGGACGATAAGGATGCTAGTAACGCGTCCTCCGAGAATAAAGCTTCCACAGACAATAAAGACAAATACGTGAATCATAAAGAACAGTCGAAGACGAATGAAAGCATGAAGTCTGTCGATGTGGTGGATATCCCTGTCCCAGTGGTAGACGATGGGCTCTCAGGGAAAACGCCTCCATTGCCAATGATGCAGTCTGTCGGCGCGACGAACTTAATGCCCGGTGGTAACCAACCACCCCTGGCGATTGTATATACCTCGCCGACAACTGCGATTAGTAATTGCCCGATGACTATCACGAATAGTCCGGGCTTTCCACCGGTCACGAATGTACAAGTACCTCCATTGCCACACTCTGAGCCTGCTAACGCAGCTTTACCGCAAGCATCCATGCCAGTGCCTATTCCTGTATCAGTACCTGTTCTCCCAAACTTGTCTGTACCACCGCCACCTATACCGATCCCGGTGCCAGCGCCGAACACGGCCATGTCCAAGTTCAATCCACCTAACAATTTAGTTCCTCTTAAGTCCGTAGATCCCCCTAAGCCTCCTATCGTAGCGTTCAAGACGAAAAGCTTGTCGAGACTGCCGCTACCACCTGGAATCAATCAAAACGATCTGGAGAGCATAGACTCGCCGCCGAGTCGCTCGCCGAGTCCACCCGTCAAGGCGCAAATGAAGTTCCCGGCGTCCACGCCGAAACCACCGCAGAAGAAGAGTATCAAAGATTTACCTATGCCGCCAGGTAAACCAACTCTTCTTTCTATCGCCGTCGTTTTCCAGTCGTCGCGGAACAACTTGGAAACGATCCAAGTAATACTATTTTTATTCCTAGTTGTCCCTGGATCGGAAGACTTGAGCGGAGAGGACGATCCGAACGCGACGCCGCCGCGCACGAAAGTCGAGCGTGTACCGCCGAAGCCGAAGTTAAAGAGACCGAAGATCTTGAAGCGCAGAGGCTCGCGGAACAACCACACGCCTATGTCCGCCTCCGGCGGCAAAGACTGGGGCGAGCGCTGCGTCGACGTGTTCGAAGTTATAGCGCAGATAGGGGAGGGTACTTACGGGCAAGTCTACAAGGCCCAGGACAAACGAGCCGGCGTACTCGTCGCGCTGAAGAAAGTTCGATTGGAGAACGAGAAAGAGGGATTCCCCATCACGGCGGTGCGCGAGATCAAAATTCTGCGGCAGCTTAATCACAAGAATATCGTCAATCTGAGGGAGATCGTCACGGACAAACAGGATGCCTTAGACTTTAGAAAGGTGCCGGAACGTTGGCATATATGCGCGAGCGTACAGGTGTCCTCGGTCGTCGAAACGCAAGTAACGTCCCATCGTTTTTTTCTTCCGCAGGACAAAGGCTCGTTCTATCTTGTGTTCGAGTACATGGATCACGACTTGATGGGCCTTTTAGAATCCGGTATGGTCGACTTCAACGAAATGAATAATGCGAGCATTATGAAGCAATTGTTAGACGGATTGAATTACTGCCACAGTAAAAACTTTTTACACAGAGACATTAAGTGCTCGAACATTCTCATGAACAACAAGTACGTAAACCATACCGCGAACGGCGATTCGCTTTCGAATTCTACAGTCTGTTTGTGTGATTGTAGAGGGGAGGTGAAGCTGGCCGACTTCGGACTGGCGAGGCTTTATAACGCCGAGGACAGGCAGCGCCCGTACACGAACAAAGTGATCACTTTGTGGTACAGGCCGCCCGAATTGTTGTTGGGCGAGGAGCGTTACGGGCCCGCTATAGACGTGTGGAGCTGCGGTTGTATTCTAGGAGAATTATTTTCTAAAAAGCCGCTGTTCCAAGTAAGGAAGCCGCAATTTATTTTTTCTATTTTTTTTCGAAAGACGATCCTGTTACAATTCCGATTTCTCTTATCAGGCCAATGTAGAAATGATGCAATTAGAGATGATCTCCAGAGTCTGCGGCACGCCGACTCCCGCCGTTTGGCCGTCTGTGATAAAACTGCCGCTGTGGCACACACTAAAGCCAAAAAAGTCGCACAGGAGACGCTTGCGAGAGGACTTCTCGTTCATGCCCGCGCCGGCATTGGATCTCCTAGACAAAATGCTGGAGCTAGATCCGGAAAAACGAATAACGGCCGCTGACGCGCTTAAGAGTGCTTGGCTGAAAAATGTTCAACCCGAGCAGTATGTGTTCTTTCTGTATTCCAATATGCTTATAAAGGGAGATATTATTTTCGTCGATTTCGTTTGTAAGATACGTTGCGGAGTTAGAGTTGTGCCTGTTTTTTTTTTGCATTCATATTGGAATATAATAGAACGAAACTCTTTAGGATTATAAGGTTTAGTTTCTTTGTAGTGTTCTTGATGTGGTTTATTGTATTGGTTGTCGTGTTGCTCATGAAATTTACACATCTTCCGTGACAAATTAGGATGCCAGCGCCCCAGCTTCCCACTTGGCAAGACTGTCACGAGCTCTGGAGCAAAAAACGAAGACGCCAGCTACGGGAACAGCAAGAGAGCTCTGCGGGAAAGATACCTCTGCTCCCTCTACCAAATAAAGGAGGTCCCCATAAGGCTATTGAAGATCTATCCGATGTCGGGGGGTGAGTAGCCGTAGAGAGACATATTCGCACAAACTGGGATGCGATCCAGTACTGACCACAGATACTAATCGCTTACACACGTAGATGGCTGTGTATCCGCAGTTGTGCTTGGCATTTACTTTTTTTTTTTCTTTCCTAGCAAAAAGTGCGTTGTCATAGAAATATTATTATTTAATGAACGAAGACGTAAACTGTTGTAGTATCTTACTTCTCGTCGTCCGTTTGCATGCTACTCTCGATAGTTGGATAAAAAGGAATAAGTTAATTTTAGTTTGATTCACAGTCGTTCAAACACGACGGGTGGCTCTATAGCGCGGAGACAATGGAATTATAAGATACGAAAATGTACATCCATCGGTGGCCCCCTTTTCGCGGGGCTTTCCGTGCACGGGGGATTATGTTTCCGCAAAACACTTTGTTTCTTAAGCACGCGAAACACTTCCGAGTGCATAGAAAGAGAAATTCACGGCGACACGTTTGTCACGAGAGAATATGTCGATGGCGGTTTGACCGTTTGCGTGGCTGGCATCTTCGGATATTAGAGTAACACGTGTATCGATGATTCAGGGAGATCATCGTACCGGTCGTCGCGACGCTATATTAGTATTCTTCATTTAAGTGATATTTTATTCGGTTCGAAGGGTGATTATAGGTATTTATGTGAATGAAACCAACGAGTAATTCCTATTTCGATCCGTTTGTGATCCAATTCAATCAATTGCCTTAGAAAGTGGATCTAACGAGCTTGAGAATTGACACACTTTTCGCGTCTGATAATATCCTGACCAGAAAAATAGATAAATATGTACATATTTGCCGATCCATAAACACGTCAACATACATACGCATATTACTACATGTTTGTGTATGCAAGGAAAGAGAATGCACATATGTACAATTTTATTCTGAAATCCATAGATGCATTTACATGACTTGCATGTATATGCATACTGTCGTCAGTGACCACAATTGTATCAACGATATATAGATATATCTGTGAAATATTCACCTTCGGGCGACGAACCGTTGAACAAAAACAAAAAAGAAAGAGAGAAAGAAAACGAAGGAAAAAAAAGGTAAAAACAGCAGTAGGTTGTATGATTGTAAATAAAACGGAATCCGAGTTGCTGGAGTTTCATATTGTTAAATTTTCATATTAAACTACCAGATTGAGATATCTACAAGCGTATGAGATAGTAATACGAAGCGAATGAGGATGCGAACGAATAGGCGATCTTTATAATATTTAAAAGTCTTGGAGTGTAAATAGGTCGAACGGATACAAAGAAGAGGCGGTCGGAAGATCGAAGATATGGAATACGACGAGCCGAGACTAAAAGAAAAAAACAAAAAAGAGAGAGAATGTGAATGTATTTACGGAAATATTAACGTCACACGACCATCACCATCGATAATTCATTTTATTTACGTTAATTCAGTTTATTTAAACATTCACATTTATGGATTAGGTATATTTTAATAGGTCACAATTCCGCAACTGTGTTATAGTTCGTTACTCTGTATTATGTAGATAGTTATCGTAAGTTTCAATATACGAATGGCAAAGGTTTTTGATATCTCTGTTAAATATATATATTCACGTTTATTTGCATGCGTTCTGTATTGTGATGCCATTCTTATAATGAAATTCGGAATTTAGACAAACCTAATGTATCATCGTCGTAATGTAAAATAATACTGAATTACTGTAATATAAAAATATTTACTGAATGTCCAAAAGGCGTTTCGCCTAACATTTTTTTTTTGGACAATGAATTTCCAATGTTATTAAAATATTTTATCGTTTAATTTGTTTAGCCCCTGCCAATGCGTCTATATTTTAATTTTACGAACTGTTAAGTAACCATAATCCTTTGACAAAAAAAGAGAGAGAGAAAAAAAGTATCATATCTGACAACACTGGGACCTTGGGAATGAATTTAAAAACCAGTATAATACACTATGATGTTGTACACAATGACAATACTCTTCCAAAATGTGCTGCAAAGTACATGTTACTTTTCTACTTATTCCACAATTAGTTCGAGATAGATCTTTTTTATATATATATACATCTGTTACACTTATGTAGAGCGTGTGAAAATAAATAGCACGTTGATGTTACGATGACACTCTGTTCCGCAGAATACGATGAGATAAGATTAGGAGTGTTTCAATTTTCTTCATACATGAAACTATATGACATTAAATGATAGCAAATGGATGATTGAAAGATTCGTGCAATTCGTTGCAAAATAAACGCCCCATTATGAGTTCCACGAGTTTCGTCATCTCGCGTGCCATTTTTACAAAATTCATGCCTCTTTACGTCACAGCGAATTTCAAGATACAGGAATTTAAGGAGAAATTATAAATACGTATAACTAATCATGTGTGCTGCTTTAGTTCTGATAAATTCAACTCGTTGAACGCGAATACTTAACGAATCATTTAAATGAATATAAAGAATTAATACGCGTAATGTGGTAGCAATTTAACAGAATTTTCTTGCACTCGAGAAACATAAATGTTTCCTACGTTAGATAATAATTTAAAAAAGATTTCGAATACCTTGCAACAATTATCCGTCTACATTGATATAATTATTACTATTTTACTTTAATTAGTATAAAAAAAGTCATGCAGCTACAGCAGAATGAAAAGAACAGTTTGTAAAAATAGCGCGATTTTTCGGCGCGTTAATAATTTATCTTTAAATATTCTTATTCTAGTAGCACATATTAAAAAAAATTCGTTGTTAATATATTTAATTTGTATGATCATATTCGTGTCAAATTCAAGTTTCCGAATTAACTATTTTTGTACTATGCATTTAGAAAATACACGCGCAGGATGACTCTGATAGCTGTACACAAAATAAATCGTACATTTCGAGCATAAAAGGTGTACTGATACATGACCATTTACTTTAGTTATTATATACATACAACTAACATGTAGAATGCATGGAAATTTGCATTTGGTTATGTATATATTAACTTCATTAATGCATATAGTAATAATAATCGTGGTATATAATAGATACTACACGGAGAATTACGTTCACATCATTCTATCGTCCATGATAAGCAATTACTGTGGAGTTTGTAGAGAGCAACATGCACTTTAAATACGAAACAATAGTAATTATAAGCAGATGGAAATTGGCAAAATATCTAATCAGAAAAACATTATGTTTCAGGAAATAATGTTATTGTGGCTGAATGATAGAGGGAAAATTTTATAGCACTTATAAGAATATAAATAGGTAATGAATGCTCTAAATCTGTACGATTATATGTTTATACCCAGGGTGTCCAGTTTAATAATTCACATCAGACTTTGGTTTTGTGTATCATATAACAAAATCCATGTGCTTGGGCTTTACGATTAAAATAAAAAAATGCTTGATCGTTTTCTGCAGAAAAGATTTGGGGATGCAATGAATTTCAATGATCATTATATTAAGACCTCTATATTCGTGATCCTTTATCGAATAGCTCTGTCATGTTACTTCACTCGTAGAGATATAAACAATAAGTATGCAATGAAATTGTGAAAAAAAAAAAAGAAAAGAAAAGAATAAAATTTACAGAATATGAATAAAGTTTGATATGCTGTGCCTATTAAATTGCATGTATATCCATACGAACTAATGGTTTATTAGTCTTGCTTCTTCGATATGCACATTTATAAGTTACATCATCTTTTTGCATGACTTTCGTTCAGTATTAAAATAAGTGTTATTCTTGGGTATTCGTGTGTCACCACTTGTATCGATAGTGTCTACATAACATTCAACTAATTGCGAAGTTTTCTTTAGTATTATATAGTTGAATATTTTATTGTCTGGAACAGCATGGTTTCTTTTAACAACATTAGCTTCGCTTTAACATAGTGTAAGTCAGTTACAGAGTTTCATTAGCGATCAAAGAATTCTCTCTGCAAGTAACAAACTTTATCGTATTTATAATACGTCTTGTTAAATATACTAACTACTTGCGTCTTCCATATAAATGCATTTAATAAATCTCATTCAATATGATACTTTTATAAACAATCGCATTTGCTAAGATACCCAGTCGCCTCTTTACAATCCTCCCTAATGTACATTTCCGCTTGATTTCAGGTCTTCCAAACGTTTAAAAATGGAAGCGGGCTACAATTCCCATCAGAATCGACTCGGCGCTGAATCCCATTACGGGGGAGACAATATGTTTAATCAAACCGGACCATTCATGGTCTCGCCGTCGTCGTATTATTATGCTAGTCCTCCGCCTGTCAAACCACGACCCAAGGGAGACGCTAGCGCTCACATGACGGAACTGTGCACGGAAGATAGCCTTGCTCGAAAATTAAGTATTCTTACAAATGCCTTAAATCAGGGAAAACCGATTCGCGTCGATGATCTCATGTCACTCCGATCTGATAACGAGGTAAACACTTTAAGATCTTCGTCTCGACCGCCCCACCGGCTGTGTAACAGCAATGTTACCCGTCGTTCGTGATTGCAGAGTGATCCAAAAGTAGTACAGTTGTTAGGAGAGCTGCACGCTGAACTCCGGCTCGCTGCGAACTCGAGACCAAGCGGGCAACTAGAATCTCATCTTCCCGTGTTGAATCCACCGTCTTTAGGTGAGTTACCGTCCCTTTCGTTCCCCGTTTCGCTGCTCTCGATGCCATATTGACGTTTCGAATTCAACGACCTTCCAGATACGAACACGTCTCAGTCGGGAAACTTCGATGCACACGCGGTTTACGCTGGCGACGACGCGATGAGCTCTGGAAGATGGTCGCAGCTGGCCACGGCTGGTGTTCGCAGTGCATTATTGGCGCTCATGTCGCGCTATGGTTTGGAAACTTACAATCCTTCCCCTGCTATCACCCGACCCCCAGGTAAACCGGCATCCAGCCTGACGCAGAACCTATTCCTGCCCTCGACTTCCTCTCAGTCAGCATTCAGCTCATAATGATTTGTATATAACAACTCTTCACAGCGTTCTAAGCCACGTTTTGTATAAAGTTGAAGAAGGTCTAAATTGCTATTTTTTAAATTAACTAGGCATGGAAGTACAACCGCATCTGAGTTGTTTATAGACACTACTATCTGTTCATAAACTGTAAGTGCACATTCGGTGTATACTTGTATATAATTGATATATCATTAATATCTGACCAGTTACTTAATACGGTACTTGTATCTTTAATAATATCGACATGCTCTTTATAGTGCACATTTATGCGACGTACAACGTAAGAGCTTTAAAGTCTTAAAGTTTTCCCTTTTAGTTCTCGTTAGTTGTAGATTTATTTCCGGCATTAGGAATGCCTAATATATTTATGTACATACACGGAAACGGATGTAAAATGTATGTACACTTGGAAGAAGTTAAAACGAAACGTTCTATCTAGACACTTTTCTTTCTTTCTTTTTTTTTTTTTAAAGAAAAAGGCATAGTTTCTTTTCAAAGTATTCATCGTTACGCGTACAGTTTTATGTTAAGCGATATGTTCTGTTACAATGAACGAGTTCATTAGCGGAAAGAAAAGGAGGAAAAAAAGAGACGAAGGTACTTGGAAAAAAAAAGCTTATATTGGATGCATTCTGAACGTTTATTTATTGCATAAGATTTTTTTATATAAGATATTTACGCTTATTTATTATGCAAGTAACTACAGGATGTAATGTACATAACGCATTATCAAGATATAATAAAGAGACAAAAAGTACAGAAATGTAGGAGGATTCTTTCAGGTCGGGACGAGAGACGCGCGATAGTTTCCGCTAGAAATGATCGTTAAAACTCTTAACGCTGTAAAAATACATATATTCTTGGTTAGGTACTTACAAAATTACATAAGTCTAAGGGATGCAATTTACATGTCGAGACGAAGTCAGATAAAACTATTCGAGACGGCAGGAACTTTTCTCCACCAGATCACATGAGCAGGGCAGAGAATCGAATTAACGCAAACCTTTCACGAACGTTTCAGATTGAAGTGGTTACGAGAGAGAGAGCACGTACACTGTGAAAGTGAGGTTAGGATGTGTGCTTCTGTACCGGCGACCTGCATGAGATCCGTGACGGTGTTATGGCGAGTTGCGCTGCTGCTCGAAAACAGGCCCCAGGCAGCGCAAGAGTGATCGTTCGGTGAAGTGATGAACGGTACGACAACACAGTGTGGGACATGAATAATAAATCTTTCCCTTCTATTCAACCTGTTCGTTTCAATGTTCGCGCTGTGATACTACTATATGTGCAATAAAAAACGCAGCGAAGTAATTTAATGGCAAGTGAAAAAAAAAAGGAGTATTGAATTGTTTGAAAAAAAAATACACCTAACCTCGTCTACTTTATCGATGGCTACGTCGGACGTTCTGCAATTTCATTATTACGTAGAAAACGAATGCGCGCGGAATGCTACCAAGGGTTTCGCTGGAATACTCGGAGAAGCATTCGAGCAATACAAAAGTAAGTATCTGTCTGCTGTTTCTCCGCAAACGAAGTACGTTTTCGATCTATTTTTTTCATTGCTTTTTAATCTATACTTTGTGTATTAATTAGTGTCATATTGATGTTCCTTCTCTATTATTTGCTTTCATTTAATATGTGTTGACTTAACAACAATGTAAGTTGTAGTGGCAAACAATAGTTCGTAATTAACCCTTGAGCAGACGCCTGCTTAAGGGTTAACGACACATGTTTTTGAAACTATCAATTACTCTTATGGTTGCAGAATTATGGAATGAATATTTAAAATTGCAAAAGCGTTGCGAAGATATCGATGTTAAGATTCCGTTCGTTGTACGTGAATCGGAGAGTTGTCGAAATGAAGTTGCGTAAGTCTCTGTTATTATTGTTATCGGCGATCATACGCGATGTTCTCTTTTATTCACTGTGCGTGTGTGTGTGCATTTTGATAGCGGAATACCAGAAACATCGGAAGGGCACGAGATTCAAGCATCGTCTGAAAATACAAAAGCGTCTACATCCTCGTACGAGAGAGTTTCGAATGTGTGCAGTTCCGACATCACTTCGGATTGCGACGATAATGTCTTAAGCCATAATAAACCCGTTCAGAACGAAATGGTAAACGAGATGCTATTAACGAGTCCAATACTCGTGAAAAGACGTTCTAAATCTAGAAGGAGCAGCGTCGTGCAGGGTCGTTCTATTTTAGAAGATTCCGAAGAGAGTAGTACGTGTTTATCGGTGAAAGAAAATAATTCCACTTTGATAAGTAGCACCCAGGAAGATGTCTCCAGAGAAATGGAGTGTTCGTTTACTGAGAATAATAACGACCAAATAGAGTGTACGCCTGTATCTAAGATGTCCAGAAAATTGGGAGTTAGTAAATTGTATAACGTCGATACTATGTTGTTGCAAAACGGTAAGAAGTTAAAACAATCGAAGCTCGTATTTCTTCAAACAGAGGAAACCACTGATAATGGAGCTTACAAAGCGTGCAAAGAGAATCCACTGAGACCACATATGTCGCCTACGCCTGCGAGAAATGTGATGGGGAATTCGAAGAATGGAATTAAACCGATGGACGAAGAAATAATAGAAAGCAGTCCTACGAAAGGTGTGAATAGAAATTTAAAGATGAAGAATCTAAGACTGAAGCGAAAGAGTCCTGCGAGACATATTCAGACACATTCTATATTTGATAAAATTATTGACAATAAAACTAGTAGAACAAAGCTGCCTTTAAGCGAGATCCACCCGGCTAGTGTTAGTCAGCACTTCCCTGTAGATACATCTACGCAAAATGATGAGTCGCAGTTAATTAAAAGATCAAAAACCTACGCTCCTTTGCACCCTGAAAGTATCGTAAGCACTATGGATATCACAAATTCTCCATTCTCTCGGTTGCTTGTTACCTCTCAAGATGTATATTTTGAGGATTCCGACTTTGATACCGAATTGTCTATCCCAGTAGAAGAAACTGAGAATGTAGAAAGTGCGGAGAATGACAATCAAGCGCAGAAAATAAAACTTTCTGAATCGACCACTCAATCGCAGAATATAAAACTTTCTGAATCGACCACTCAATCGCAGAAAATAAAACTTTCTGAATCGACCACTCAATCGCAGAACTATAATTCCTCTACAGGCGACGACGAGACGTTCTTTATCTTAGGGGAAAACCTTAGACAAAATCCTACTCGTAACGTAGAAGCATTAAAAGAAAAAGAACCCCACAGCAAAATATTTCAATTTCCGCGTTTAAAGAAGAGTCTTATGGATAGCTTTGATATGTAAGCACCGTCGATCTAAATACAAAAAGGTATAAAACATTTATAGCCATACATCCTCTGTTGCAGACTACCTGACAAAAAAGATGTCCCTATCTACAAATCATCGAAGAATAAATCTGAAAGGACAAAAATGACTGGCGTTTCTTGTTGGGAGTGTAAACAGGTAACAAGGAATTATTATTTTAACTGTAAAGCGATTAATACGAGCGTTTAGTCGAAACGATATTAAATTACAATTCTCTTTCTGTTGTTGCTGCGCAAAGGCATTGGATTGTAAGTCAGTGCTATTATTTTATATCATGCATCTACAACGATGATTGTATGTAACACAGCTCGAACAATTTCCTGTAAAAGATCTTACTTTTAGTACTACGCTAACCTTGGACTTTCCGAGGATGAAATAAAAGCGAGGCAGAATCAGTGTTCCCGGCATAGAACTGTGCACAATGAAAGGAAAGATACACCGGAAGGTAGTTTCATCGATATATTTTGCTAGTGGAATTGCAAAGTGATATCTTGTTCGTTGCTTATAAGCCTTACTATTTTTTCAGGATTCTGGGATCCTTTGTTCCCTGATACATTCACGTCCACTTTTCCAGACGACTGATCCGAAGAACGTTAACATGCCTTCCGTGTATAAGTATTCGAATCGTATAAGGATTGGTTGCTAAGTATTTATATTGCTGTTTTATAACATTCACTGGCTGCATAATTTCCGAAATACCTCCTACAGATGCGTAAGATTTACAGTAGAGTAAAGAGGGAGTAAATATTAAGGCACAAAACACATGCTGCGCGTTGTTGATTTGAACATAGAGTGATTTATTATATTATAACACATATAGTATTACATTTTGAGTAACATAGTATAGATTTATATAACTATATTATTTCATCTTATATAGACGCATTCCTTTGCATAAAAATATAGAATCTGTTATATGAATGTGTGCTAACAAAGGCTAATGAAACTTATCGTTTGGTCAAGCAAACTTTCACGTTCTGTTCACAGTATGTCGTTTGTATTTAATTTGTAACACGCTGGCGAATTGTAATATACGAATTATAAATTATCAACTAATATTCTGAACTTCTCTGTACTTAGATGTGCCAATTACAGAACTTTCCAGAGCGGAAGTGACATTGGAAATAAAAGTTCCCTGTATTGTATTCTACTTCGTTTACCACAACTGATTCACTTCGTCTAATTCGATCTATGCTTTCTCGTCCAGAATGAAAGTTTGACTCCTAATTTAGAGAGAAAGGAAGGGCAAAAATGCAAGTCACGAAGAAGAAAAATATTATTCAACTGTAATCGTACTGCACAATGAGAGGAAAGGAACCTTGAACGCAGCCCACTGATCCTGCGGGAGGCTGGATCTACAGGATCAACAGTGCTGCAACTTTAACGTAACGACAGCATTTCTGTTTATCATTTGCCATATCGATGATATCCTCGTGTAAACATGTATGCTTATATTTTCTTTTCCTTCTTTACATACCGCTTAACATCATTATCACGATATGATGATTGGACATTTCATTCGGGGACTGTTCCATCGACACTTCCATTTGATATTAGAACATTAAGTTTATGTTACGTGGTCATACTATAATTCGTATTTTTTTTTCACACCGATAAAACATTACTCTTATAATTTTCGACAATGACGATACTTAATTATAAACGCCCGTGACTATTGTGCAGCTCGACCATCCTTTCTCGTACGCGTAGAAAAAAGACTGACAAATACATAGTTCCCGCGGACCCTTCGCGTACGATTTTTATATTTAACACCGAATAAAATTTCATTCTGCGGAAGTAACAGTCGTTCGTCGAAAGCCGTATTCTTTAGAATATTTAACAGTATGTATAAAAATTCTGATTTCAATTTCTAGAACTATGATCTCGAGACTTGTCTTTCAAAAATAAAAGCTTCTTTCCCGTTTTATCTATCGAGTGGTTCGTTTCGCAAAGGAGTAAGAAATCGGTGAGAAACAATTAGATATAACGTGTCTAATGGAATGCATAATTCAATAGATCTTCAAATAATCCCGTTCGAACATCGGCGTCCCGCCACGTTTAATAGAATTGACTGAGCAGATAGGACTATGTTAATTACTTTGCAATATATTTTACTATTCTGTTTAAAGCTGTCGTAAAGCACGTTCGTGAGGTCATTCATGAGAGGAAGCAACGTAATTTCAATATCACTTAAACGCTAGCTTCGCGAAGTGAAGGAAGGAAGGAAGTAAGCTACGCAAAGACTGAGCTACATAATCGGTGGTGAGCGCTGATCTCCGGTAGCAAAATAACTTTGGAACTTGATAACATCGATTACTACGAAGGTCGCTTTAAAAGGCGATTCTATGAGAATACACAGTACAAATGATCCTATTATCAGCCAGCGTTTAGAATCCCAACAGCTGCATAGCTCAGTCTTTCGAATCCGTGTTGCTTGGTACCTGATCGTTCAAGTAGGCCGTAGTAAAACGAGATACGTAATAAACATTACAGATTGCTCCTGCTCCGTAGAATAACTGTCCAGCAATGTAATTTGTACGTATCATTTGCGTATCATCGCGTAGGACGAGTGTGATTAGTAGAATTCCAGTGTGAAACTTAATACACGCGAGAATTAACGACGCTCTCTTTTTAAAGCGCAGTTGAAGCAAAGCTTTGTAATCCGTTTCGCGCGGTTTTACACCTCGAAAGTATCTTGAAGTGGAAACTTATAGGAAACGAAAGGTGGAAAATTGATTCTAGATTTCGTAGATATGATTATAATCGACTAGAAATATTTGGCCATGTTTCTCCTTTCAATAGATTGTAATTAATACTTTGCCTTAGCTCGCCGCCCGCTGCAATCTGGAGTGTTGATTTTTACTGGCCTTCCTTCGTCGAAGTGGTGGGTCCCGTGGGAGGAGATTTCTCGGCAGAGGGTGCGGGTAAAGCCTTGACGATAGCGTGTACTTCTTCCGCCACGGCCATCAGGACGAACTTAAATTGTTGCTTCGTCGCTACCATGTCGGGCCTCTGGTCTCTTATGTGTTCTAAAGTAGACGCGATATCGATTTCCTTGGCTCCTTTCATCATACGGTTCAAGACCATGTCGATTAAACAGTATGTACCAGTGCGACCGGCACCATCGCTGTAAGGAAATTATTATATCTCATTACGGTTCACTTCTACTTTTGTACAAAAGGTGAAGATTTAAATAGAAAGCTTGTTTACCTGCAGTGAACGACTATGGGGCACGATCTGCCTTTGTACGACTTGTTGATTTTTCTGAAACGATAAGTAACGAGCTTTCAACGTCGAGCTCACTGTTTAAGGCGTAGGAGCGGATATGAAATGTTTAAATCGAAGGAAGCGCACCTGCGGAATTCCAGGAGAGACTTGGTAGAGTAGGGCACACCATTTTCCGGCCATGATAAGAAATGGAATTGCGTGACGGTTCGGGTCTCGCCGGTGCGGAGATTCTTCAGGTAGAAAGAGCGCACCAAGTAGTCGTCGCACCAGAAGTGCTCGGACACGAGGTGCACCTCGTACGTGTGGTAGGTTTCCGAGCCCTCTTCCGGCCAGTAGCGATGGCACATGGCTACACCCTCCTCGGTGAGTCTAGTTAACATAACAATCACGACGCTGCCCTGCTCCCAAACGAGTTGCCAGAAATCCGCTGTTGTATGCGGTAGAGGTCCTTGAGTGGCGATGTAAGCTGGATTCCGAGGATCGTGATCCGTCTAAGGAAGAAAAGTACCATTGTAAAACACTGCCTCCTCATCGCCAGCCTTCGTTTCTTTAAAAGCAAGTCACACGGCTTGCCAAGGTGCACAGAAAGCGCATTTGCTAATTCGTGAGTTCCTCTACGATTCTTGAACACTTGCCAAATAATTAGAGACCTGCTTCTACCAGGTCCTGCAATCGAAGCCATTTCGCACGAGCTATTGCGTACACTAGTGCACACTAGGCGCGATACTTTAGACTGCCAATTTGCATATTGCGTGTTCTAAAAATGTGGGCGTAACTTCCGGGGCGAATTCGTCACGCAGAGATAGATTATAGAAGAAAGATTCGCGTGCAGGCTTGCCTTGCACAATATTTACATTATATTTCTCTGCGTCGAATTCATCTGCCAAGTTACACCCGCATAATATCCTCTCTGCGTGTGCCTCAATTGTCATGCTTCGATTCGCAACGATGGAAGGAATGTCTACCGAAAGCGTTGTCAAAAGAAAAGCATTGCCGCATTGTCAAACTGTTTTAGAGGGTGCTCGTAAATGCAAATGGTACAAGTTCTGCATGCTCGTCGCGTGACTTACCGACTTCTATTTTCAGTTCCGTTTCAACGAATTTATGGTGAAAACGAGGTACACATATTATTGTAGTCGGCGTTAGTGTGCTCGGAAGTAATTGCGAGAATGCTTACAATAGTGGAGGCGTTAATATAGTCGGAGTTCTTGGCGTTAGCGAGGTCGTTCAGAATCACCCTGGAATGGTCGTAGGGAACCGCCATGCCGGGGCGATTGCAGTTAGCATTCCCCTCGCTTTCGGCGGCTTCGGTGGAGCAAGGGTCCGCTTCGTACGCGCACAACACCGTCCATTCTTGATCTAATCGGTCCTTGTTTTTTATATGATCCTCCATGTAGCTCTAGAATATTTGTCGTGAATATCATCCATGTACAACAGAGATCTTTCATAAGAAATAGTGTGCGTACGTACGAGAACCATCTGTCCCGTTGATATGTCCATGTTCACTAGAGCTGACTCGTCTCCCCACGACGACGTGCTGGAACGATTCGACGGCTGGTTACTAGATTCGCTCTCCCGGCTCAAGCTAGCGATGCGGGGTGACTCCGGCTTGTCCGTCGGCTGTTTCGCCTGCATCCTAGCTCTGCACAGATCCTGGTAGTCCTTGGAGGCTTCTGGATCAGGCGTGGCCAGGCCTGCCAGCTTAGCTCTAGACTTAGCGTGACGCCGAGCGATCAGCAACGTCACTGCTGCTGCTGCGCCAGCAGCCGCACCACCCGCGGCCACCACTGCGCCGAACAGGCTTGAACTCATCTCCGGCTCCCTGGCAACCTCCAGCGTGGCGGGTAGTTTAGCCTTCGAACAAGATAGCGCGGTTAATCTCTATTCTGCGGAGCAGTTCGAACAGATCCTTCAAATACACTGCTCAAAGCAATTGTTTTGTACGGTTGGATAGAATACTACGTTTCGCTTAATGGCATTTCTACGGAGTGTCTAGCTTATGTAGAGTGTAGAGCTTCGAAAGTGTGGGGTACCTTATCGAGTCACGATATTAGGATAAGTAGACGATCCTCTAATTGTTTTGGGCAGTGTATGTTGCAACTTAAATGCCTTTGTAGTTTCATGCTTTAAGTATGGTTTTAAGATGAACCTTGTCACCTATGCCTGCACGGACCACCTCTGCGCCCAGGGTTTCCTGTAACTTGCCTCGTATATCATCTAAGACCGAAATATAATCGACAGATTAATGATTATCGTTCGTACGCACGCAGAGCTCTCGCACACACCTATTTTGTCAACGATGTCGGTGGAATTGTAATTCTTATTATTTCTGACTACTTTGAAAGTCACTTCAGCCCTGCCGACTCGGATGTCTGTCAACGCTCCGGGTGTTAGCCCCAGCAATTTCCCCACCTGTAGAATTCAAGGAGATGGCTTTTAATCTGCGCCTCTGTGTGTAGGTGCTTCGAAGGAGAGTTTTATTACTGCACCTCTTTGACGACGTGCTCGCCCTCGGGCCACGTATGGAAGGCCTGTTGAAATTCGACGTACACGTGATCCAAGTCCACATTGTTATACGACTTTGGATCCTCCGACTCGTCGTCTCCAGTCGCCGCTTCCTTCTTCACTAACGGAGCTAGTAACACCTCGTTCTACAAGGTAGCGTTCAAGCGATCACATTATCCAATCATTTATTTCACTTTCTACCATTCTTACTCACATCTTGCTCAGTTTCGAACGAGTCCGATTCATTTTCATCCTCCAGAGCTGGAAAGGTGTTTGTTCGTATTTAGATGAATACATTAAGTAACGATTGGAAACTCTTTCGAGTTTTGTAGACCAGCGATGAGCGACCCGCGGCCCGCAAATCAAATTCACCCGATAAATTATAATTCTCTGATTAGTATATTTAAGGGGAGGTGTCGGTCTAAAAATCGATTTTTTTTTTATTTCATTTCTCGAAACAGTGCTCTCAAAATCGGTGGGACTAGTATCTCCCAAAGTTATTATCCGATTCGACTGAAGCTTTTTTTATTTTGAAGAATATTCTTCTAGCTAGGGGAGAACCAGTCAAATTTAAAAGAAATTGAAAATTTATGATTTTTAGAGGCGTTGGAAGGACGAAAAATATAGGAAAAAAGAGATTTCAAATTTCTAGTGCCGTTCTTTTCTAAAGAAAAATGTAATTTTTGTATTTTTTCTGGTTTCCACCCTAGCCAGAAGTATATTCTTCAAAATAAAAAAAAAGTCAGTCGAATCTGATAAGAACTTTTGGAGATACAGGTCCTATCGATTTCGATGAATTTTTTAACGCCTCGACTTTAACGACTCTCCAGTGCCGTCTGCAATGATTAATTATAAAACAAAAAATATATTTCTATAATTTAAGACATCCTTAATACAACGCAAGAAGTCCCATTAAATTATATATAGTAGTTTCCTTTTAATTAATTCCTAAAGATCACCTATTTTTATGGGCCAAAGGTTGCTCATCACTGCTACAGACACTTACTAGACGCTATTGGAGTTTTAAACGCGTAATTATTCGTCGAGAAAGGGGGGCCCGGTTTCTTCACGTCCAAACGTTCTCTCCTCTTAAAACCCGCCACTTCTCGCCTCCACAGAAGTTCATTCAAGTCATCGTCCAACAGAGAGTCGTACGCGTTTTCTACTAATAAAATTCAGCTTTATATCCCTAATACTCACGACCAAGTTCCTATCATTTATCTAAAATATTACCGTCCGTATTTCCGTTAGATTTGCCATCGACAGCCTGCACGAGACCGCCTTCAGTGTACATGGCCTTCTCCACCGACGAAGTATCCTTCCGAGGCAACTCGCCGTCGTCATTAACGTCCTCGTAGTCCTCGTTCTCATAGTCGTCGTTCTTAGAATTACGTTTCACGTTCTCCAATAGAAATTCGCCCGTGCTAGAGAGCTCGGACAATTTCCTTGGGTGCTTGTACTTCCTGGAGAACGCCTTCTCGTACTCCACGTCCAAGTCGTCCCGCCTTTGCTCCTGCTGGGAGTAACGATCCGGAGGCTTGTCGTTCACTAGGAACTCCAACTCCTCGACAGGCATACTGTCCATGGCGTTCGGATCTCTGTCTTCGGTGAATTTTTCCGACAGCTCTTCCTCCTCCAGAGCGTTCTTTAACGACGCGATGGCGTCGTCGTTGTAATCCCTGGGGTTGTAGGGCTGTCGCCTGGTCCGGTAGAGCCTCTCGTCGATGGCCAGCGGCTCGTTCCGCGGCTGGCCTTCGGGGTCGTCGTAGTTCTCCTCGCTGGCCAAAGAGTCGTACTCGTTGTAAGAGCCGGGAGGGTACCTCGACCTGTAGAATGTAGAGGCGGGGTCTCTGGGTTGCTCCTTGTAAGGTGATCTTGGGGGCTCGTCCTCGTAAAGCGTGCCGCGGAGGTATTGGCTAGGGGTTCCGGGTGGGTAGAACAATTCGTTGGCGAACTGGCCGCCGGAATTGCCGTTGTTCGGCGTGAATTTCACTATGGCTATAGCGGGTACCTTTGAGCAGGAAGGATATCAATCAATAGGCAGCTTGTGGGCAGAGTTTGGGAAAAATGTAATCTAATTACGATTAATATGTAATTGTTTAGCAGAGCTGAGCAAAATGTAATTTAATTACAAATCGCGATTAAAATGTAATTGTGTGGTTGATTACACATTATTTTCTGTAATCGTTAATTTAGGTAGTTGACCACAATTTTGTTACACATTATTCTCTGTAATCGTTAATTTAGGTAGTTGACCACAATTTTGTTACACATTATTTTCTGTAATCGTTAATTTATGTAGTTGATCACAATTTTATCAACTACCTAAATTAACGATTACAGAAAATAATGTGTAACAAAATTGTGGTCAACTACCTAAATTAACGATTACAGAAAATAATGTGTAACAAAATTGTGGTCAACTACCTAAATTAACGATTACAGAAAATAATGTGTAATCAACTACACAACTCCATTGTAATCGCAATTTGTAATTACATTACATTTTGCCCAACTCTGCTTATGCGTTACCGTGGTTACCATCAGTTCTAAGCTCTGGGTCGCTTACCCTGGTCTGTTCAATTTCATTGTCGCTCTCTAAACGTACCCGTTGCCTCAAATGCTGGCAGAGCCTGAGGTCGTAATTCTCCCTGAAGAGAAAAAGCAGATAAATCAGATTCTTTGTAAAACGATATCTTTCTAGAAAATCGGACCACGATCTCCTACCCGTGACGCAAATTGTGTAAAGACGTTTGCATGATGCATTGGGTGTAAGGGTGGGTCCATTTGTAGCCATCCGCTTGTAGCCTCTCCAGTTGCAGTCTCAACAGTTCCAACTCGTCCACGTCGAAATTGTACCTGTCGGAGTAAGAGGAATATTATAAACGCCCTTTGAGAAATTAATGCTTCATCGTGCGAAAGGGGAAACGGAGTTGAAGGTTGAGAATTAACTGTACATGGAAAGCCAATTACAAATTTAACGCGAACTGTTGTGCCTCGGGGAGTAAAATAACTTTACGCTGCCGATGAATGGAGAGGAAGTAGTACAGCCCACTTTATGATCAGGCAATAAAACGGAGAAACTGCTCGGCCTGAAGAGTGGCATCGGGAACAAGTTACTTATCATTTTTAGGGCATACTTATACACGTGATAGCGGAGCGTACAAAATGTAATTAATTCTGAAACGTATAAATCGATCTATTGTTGCTAATAACAGCAATAATAATATTTCGATCTCGGATAATTTTAACGGAATATTCAACTTGGAGTCACAATAGAATTCCCTTACGTTCGTGACTATTAATAGACAGTACTAAATTCTGAAACGGTGCCATCAGTCGTTAGCGTCTGATCATATAAGGGCGTTACTACTTGCGCCCGCTGACGCCGTACGATTAAGCGTCGAGCGTTCCACTAGCTGAAATCAGCGAAAGTGGAACAGTAGCCTGAGGGGAAGCTGAGTGATTCTTTTCGCCTCGATGCACGTGTCAATGACACGTTGCAGGGAACTGATTTAGTGGCGAACATCAGGTGGAAATATTTAGAAGAAAATTCATTAAGGTGAGACTCTTATTCTTCTTAATAATTGATACTTCGCGAACGGACATTCTATACTCACTGATGGTAATCTTCGTCGTTCAGGTCGATGTAAAGTGGTAAACATCTGCCGAATGCCAGGTCTAAAACGACAGAAAGAGATATTCATTCCATCCACCTTGCACGCTCCGAGATATTTTAATTAAGAAAGGGATGTCAGGCGTTACCATTGTAGCAAGTTTCCGTCCGAGGATTGCAGAGGCTTTTGCTGAACAGGCACCCTAAGAGTGTAAACGTAAACTATATTTAAAAATCACCCCAAAAAAATTCGTCAGAATTCATTAGCAACACATGTTTCTTTTTTTAATTCCCCAAAAATTAAGTTTCTTTTTTCAGACGCCACACTAGAAATATCCCGTAAGATATTTTCTGTAATCTCAGCAATGTTAAATTCACTTCCCAATGAAAATTAAATTAGACGCAGCCGTGACTGAAATACTCCTCCCCGATAGAATCAAAGATTTCACGGTCGCCGGACGATCCCACGAAATCTGAGAATCTCTTTCCAATTAGCTAATGCGACCTGCGAGCTAATTTTCGAAACGCCCCAGCTCGGATCGGAAATTGAAATTGCGTAATGCGGAATATAGAACGCCCGGGCCTCGCCGCTCGTTTTGTTCGCGACGGATTGACGCAAAGCGTGTCTGCGTCATGATTTTCACGGCCCGATTCTCGCGAGCACGTTTTCCATGGTTGCCTCGACGAGATCGCAATACGTTCACTAATTAGAAATAGCGGCCGCTTTCCTACTCCCATTTCCCAGACGCGGGCGTCCCTTAATCCTTAATAAGGGTTGGGAGATCGAGCAACCAGACGGAGGGCTTCGTTTGCGGATGTACCGCGTGTACAACGCTCATAAATCTCCGATCACCCTCTGGGGAACAGATGAAAATCTCTTGTAAAACTCACCCCCTCTGCTCGTTTAAGGGAGGAAGCCACTGTGAATTTTTTTCTCCCGATTTTTCTGGATTTTTATAATATTTGTGGTGTCAAAACTATAACTGCAGAATTTCAAAGTGGATCTCAAAAATTCTGGGAGCTACGAAAGGTTTTTTATAGGTAGCGCAGCGCTCAGAATAGTAAAAACAGTAAGTTGGTGTTAATCGCCCGAAAAGTTTATGTCCAATTATGATTATGAGCTTTTATTTTGTTTAGAATTAGGCAGAGAATCACTGGAGTTGCAGAAAGTAACTTCTATCAAAACTTTAAACGCGATTATCTCGAAAACGCATTTTTCAAACGGGCGGATTAATAACTCCGTCAATTTTTATCGGATCCACTTGAAATTTTCAGAGAATATTCGTAATAAAATTATCTTCAGTTAAACGTAGAAGTGTTTGGATTGAATAATTCATCTAATCGCAAAAACTAATTCAGAAAAAACATGTTGATTTTTCATAACTTTTCTTTCAACGTTCGTCATTTCTTCAAAAATGATTATTTTTTAAATCTCTACGCTTAACCGAAGCTATTGTAATATAATTCAAGAAAACCTTCGAATTTTTCAATTCCGAGCAAATGTTGGAAACTTACACGACCGCCCGTTTTGAAAATTTCTTTAAAAAATTGTAGCCATAATACCCAACATTTTTCAATCTAGAAGCATAAAATATTACTTAAATATATTTATTTTCAGTTGGTGATAAAGATTTTTGGTAAAAGGTTACATTTCATTATAAAAGCTTTTATTTTCGACGCGTCACAGTAACTTCCCCTTAAACAGGAAAAATTCAGTGGGAAGAATCTTCTCTTTAACTCGCTAATTACCAATATCAATGATCGGCAGGTGTGGGCAGAGGGAAGTAGTAGGCGTTCCAAAATTATAACGAGTGTCGTGAAACTCGAGCACCGAGCCGTGCAAATAATTTCGGAATTCCCCACCGAAGTAGCGGTTGGAGTTTAAATTTCCTCTTCTGATAAAATCGAATTACAGCGCCGGGAGACGGTGTTTCATTTCCTTCGACCTTCGCCTGCCCGTCGAGCATCCCTGCAAGTGTCTCCGCGCGAGCTACGGGGCGCGAGATTCTCTGTTCCCACGGATTTCGCGAGCCAAGAAAGGAACGTAAGGAGAGGAGCGGGATTAACGAAGAAAGACGAGGCTCGGCGAGAGGAACGCGACGACGAGTGTCCTAGAGCCGGGGAAGGAAGAGCTGAAGAGACACCTGAATGGGTCAGAGCGGTAGGTGGGAGCGGATCCAGGGCAGAATGAGCGGAGGCGAGTTTTGCAAAGGCGGTGGCCGCGTGGGATGTGCGGCTCGATAATCGTCGAGTGGGCAGCGGTGGAATATCGAGCACGCAGAGTTCCAGGCCGCCGCCTCTGTCTCTCCGTTCCCCGAAGAAACGTCGAATTTCGAAGGTCGCCGCGGAATAATGGCCGAGTTTAATCTGGACCCGTGAGGGCTGGGGCTGCAATGGGTCGCAGGGGCGAGGGTGAAATCCGAGTAACGAGGTGGGACGTCTCGTCCTGCGGGCAGAGCGAAGGCACCGAGGGGTGGCTGATAGGAAATCGATGGCTGACTTTGAATTTTCAATGGACATATGGGGAAAAGCGATATCGGAGGAACGATTGCCCCGCTCGACGTCTTCTCTCATCTTTTACCTCCGCTCGTGGCGGCAAGATTGTCTGGAGTGTCGCACTCAATAAAGAACGGGCGAGGGAACCTCTTCAAACTTTCGTTGCTAATATTCGCGACGTACAGTTTGCGTAGCCTACTTCTCCGCCCTTGCCGCACCGTTGATTAAGTGAAACTTCAACGGCAAATGGAGTAATCGTCGTTGTTCCCGCAGCTGTTACTTCCCACGCCAATGAAAGTTGAACGAATGGAAATTTATATAGAGCCTCCCCATACTTTCCACGGCTTTTATGGGGCGATCGGAGGGAAGATCGAACGATTTTAAATTATCCGTCCACTGGGTAAACGTGGTGCGTATTTTTCTTCGGGTTTATTGGCACGCGATTCTGCAACCATTTTGCGATGTTTGAATGCTTTGTCGACGATGTTTTGATATTTAAGTAGAAGAGACTCAAGAAATTTATTGGCTATGAAGATTAATAATAATTGTAGCTGCTCTTAGCGAACGTGGAGAAATTGTTACAACGCAACGTAAATTTAGATTTACTTTTTCGAACGTTTTGTTATTTAAAAACTATTTGTTAAATTGAGTCTCAAAAATTCTGAGGTAATGTTTGAACATTGTAGAATATATGCCCATCGTTGAAAGTTGACATTTAAAGGGTCATCATGCATAAAAAAAATTTGAAGCAATAAGAGTTTCGACAAAAAGGTTTTTTACTTTAAAAACGCAGGGTTAATTTGACCCAGTGTGACAACCGAGGGTTAAGGATTTCTTGTTTTTGGGCCATTTGAGGGCATTAGTTTACGTCAGAGATGGGAAAAAAATTATTTTAAATAAAAATTTCGTACACAAATTTTTATTTCAAATAATTTTTTGCCCATCTCTGGTTTACGTGAATAACCCACAGACTTTTCAATAATTGAAGGACCATAGTGAATACGAAATCGAAAATCTGGGCACAGAAATTCTTCGCAATCCCATGGAAAAGGCAATAAGAAGTCAATTTTGCATAAATTTGAGTGGCAGTCATTTTTTGGATATTATCTTTGGAACTTGATGTCAAGAAATTTATAAGTCTCAATAAGTCGTAACAAAAAAAAAATGAAAATGAAAGCATCAAATTTAAAAATAAGAAATGAAATTTAAAATGAAAATAATAGAATAAGAAAATCGGATGATGAGTTTTGCGTCACTTTTACCATTCGCTCGGGGAACGACAAATTTACTTTTACTTATTCCGCGAAAGCGTTAATCGATAATTGCGCTTTGCACGCGCGTGCAAAGGAAGGCGAGACAGCTGGTGGAAGCGTGAATAGTCTCGGAGGGAAATTTGCATGAGCAACAAGAACGGTCACGAATTTACTTTCTTCGAAGAAAAGAGCGACAATGAAATACACCAAGCTCGTCTCGAGATTCTCGATATAATTTATTCACAATAGAAATAGGTAATTATTTAATCTAAATAATAACTACTAGCTTGAATTAAAATAAAATAAATTTAATTGATATTTCTCGCGAGAAGTATTCTTCGTTTCAACGACCGAGAGATCAATCCGTCTAAGTTCTGGAGAACTATCGATGGTAATTACGATAATTATCGATGGTTCTCACTATCGAAATTGGTAATAATATTAGAAATTAAATTTGGGATTCTGAATTTCAGCTATTATTATTTTTCAATTGACTAACCTACGATTTTTACTTTATTTTATTTTTTATTATATTTAATTCTAATATTTTTTATTGTATTTAATTCTAATTACTGTATTTATCTGTCTAAACTTATGTATTCTAAAGGGTTTTCCCGTTGATATTAATAATAATAATAATAATAATAATACCGATAATTATCGATAGTAAAAATAAGTCATCTATAGTTTTCGATAGTGAGAACCATCGATAGTTATCGATTATATTTGTAATAATATTACAAATTAAATTTGTGATTCTGAATTTCAGCTGTTATTATTTTTCAATTGACCTACAATTTTCAATACCGATAATTATTGATAGTGAAAATAATCCATCTATAGTTTTCAATAGTTCTCCACCATTAGTCATCACAATGGTACTCGATCCTCCTTTCTAAATCCTCGCCGGGGATGATTTCAGTGAGCGTGACTGGCTGAAAAACGTGCTGACCGGAAGGAACGGAGTCCTCGCTTTATAAGCCGAGAGGGAACGAAATCGTCTTTAATCGCTCGCGACGGCTCCGAGAGATATGAAATCAGCGAGGAATTTAATTTCTCAGCTGCACGTTTTCACTTCCACGCAGGCTGCCGCTGCGCTGTAATATCGAGCAGTCGACGACACCCACGAATGGAAGAATTACGTGCCCGGTGTACTCATCTCTTCTAATTTCATTGGAAAGTGTATCTAAGCTTTTCCTCCATAAAAATACCCGACGTTGTTCTCGCAACGTTTCAATTTTATTAAAAAAAAAAAATCTTATTCTAGGTTCCAAGGATATCGGAGGACCCATAAAGGAGCTCCTTTTGTGCCCGCGGCGGAACGATCGTACTCACCGACATCACCGTCGCCCAGAATAACGTGATGGAGGAGGAAGAGCACCAGCAGCTCCGAGCCTCCACGCCACCACCGTTTACGGCCCATAGATGTTCCTGCAATTGCGTATCTAATTTACGTCTCTCGCCGATAAAGACCCCATTTCCTTTCGACCAGATCGCAATCGCCCGGCTTCGCGTGGAAGAAAGGAAACTAGAGCGGCTGGGGGGAGACGCGAAAAGTCCACGGGCGTCCGTGAAAAGTTGTATCGCGCGATAGGAAATTATAGTTTCTGCTCGGTAAACTTTCGTTTGTAATGCAAAGTTTATTGTCGACGCCGCGGGGTATATTCAATTATTGCGGAAGTTTGTTCTTTGCGGGCTCGCGAGGAAGATAAGTAAAGGGGTGGGAGACTTCAAAGGGTTGTCTTTGAAGGAAGGAAATTATGCTAGCCTCTGGTATTTATGTAGTTTTAAGTGTAATTAATTTTACTGGCTGCTGTCATTCAAGGATCATCTGCCAAACTGGGATATGTGTACGCGGTTCAGTGTTTACTTCGATAATATTCTTACGTAATCACCCTGTATGTGTACCTTTCGTGCTCGCTAATTGGCTCATTCCACTGAATTGCGCCGAGACGCAATTAGTCGCAGCGACTTACAAAGATCGAAATCCCAGAAACGTTACAGTTTTATAACTCTATTATTATTATTATTGTAAGATATCGTGACAATTTGTGACGTGAGTTCATAAAAATACGCAGCAATAGCTGAAGCATACTCTGATCTAAATTTATTTTAAAATACAATCGTGGGGTGTTTGTAAAATTCAAGAGACCCTTTGCATTAAACGCCTCGTCACAGTAATTCGATGGTACTTCTGCTGTTTTCGTGAAAGTGAAGCGTTAATTTCACGCGACATCCTCTCGAGAATAACTCGCGCGGTTATTCAATCGCCCCTCTGGATGGTGCGACGGACACGGGATCGCTTTAAAGGGCGCGGTACAGGGCACCTTTGCGTAACGCCGCAAGCTCCTGGGCTCACGCAATCGTTCGTACGCGTACGTCCAACCGGCTGACACGCAACAGCGAGACAAGTCACCACCCCTGTATCTGAAAGCTGCTTATTGAAGCCTGACAATCTTCTGCCTAATCCCAACCGTTTCCACTACGCTCACAGCTTCCACTAATTACTATAATTGCTTGTGAACTCCGTTAAAAGGGCACTCCTCCCCTTCGGGCGGCCCTGATTTCCGATAATTTCGTTACTCGCGCGCCCATCGGTGGGAATTAAAAATAGAGTAAACAGAAGGAGAGAGTAACACTCAATTACGTGTAATACCTCGCGCGATTCCCACTGCAATGCAATCGTAGGTAACGTTACTTCCCCCGTTTGCACGGTAACTGTTCGATTGAGAAACGACCGAGCACGTCCACTCGCACAATGGAGATTCGAAGCATCAGGTTGTAGTCACGTTCTTCCTCTCCCCCCACCACCCCGGGAACCCTGCGTGGCGCTTCGTAGCGGCGGCGACGGCGGCGGCTTTTCTGGACGTAACTGCCGTTCTTGCTTACCTGGGCGTGACGCGTCTCGATCCTCCTCTTCGATCTCTCAGTACATCCTGCTCCCGGTCGCTCGGGCCCCGAGTGTCTCTGGATCCGCTGGTGGGTGACGATGATCGTTGTCCGTTGGAATGGGACGGCACCTTAGACCATTTCCCTCCGTACACGTCCTGTTGGGCTGCAGCAGTGCCACCGACTGAGTAGTCTTCCATCGGGGAACACTGTGGAGGGCATGCGTTGGCTCTGGAATCGATTGCACCGCGCACATGCCGGGTGCCAGGCGACCGAGGATGCGAATAGCGATGGGACCAATACCCTCGTGATACCGGGACCTTGAAAACGTCGCTTCCCCGGGACAGGATCGGGACTGTAGATCGCCATGTGAGTATGACGATCTGGGTACAGCTCAGTGGCCTTACAGGAGTCGTAGGAAATTAGGATGTAGTTGTACTGTGGCGGTAGTATAGTATGCGGGGGAAGAAAGTAATTTTACCACAGACCGGGGTATAGTTGCATGGTAATGAGTGACGGCATTAAATTGATGAGTTAGAGTTTAGACAGTACAGTTGTGTTAATAATATGCGATATAAACAGTGGCGGATTTAAGGGAAAAGGCTCGGGTGGCTAACGTTCTGGGACACTCTGTACACATAACAGAATTAGGAATAAATGCGCGCATGTGGTACGAAAATACATACACTGAATATAAGGTATAGTTCTGTAGTGATACAAGACTTTTTGGCGGGCAGAATGGAAGACTATAGTTTTCACAGTCATAGGATTACCGCGAATGTCACTTCCTTCGGAGACATGCTATTCTAACGCGTGGGGTTGTTTGAACGCGGGAGTTCGCCCTATCGAAATTCACAAGCATGGGATCGATCCCATCGCTAGAGGGGAATGGGAAAGAAGCGGGTAGGGAAAGAAATAATACTATCTACAATAATAGAGACACCCAGAGCTCCTCTCGTGACGTCCCACTATCAATAGGCAGATATTATTCCATACCTTATCTCGAACAGCTTAAGGACACTGATCCCTAGCTCGATTTATAAAGCTTTCTCCTTTTTCCCCCCTTTATTTTTCATTTTCGAAGTAATGTCGATCTGCGGCCGTGTTCGTAAGCCAACGCCTGCGCATTTGTCTCTCCATTCTTGCGACGATTACCCTACTCCTCTTTCGAGCACCTGTTGTTCGCTGGCTATACATTCCCCTTACAATAGCCGAGCATCGTGATCCGCATGGTTTCCTTAATTTGGAAATCTGATGGGGAAGTATCGGCTAAGGTGGAAATAATAACCTAGGCGTTGAAATTCGACAATGTTTTTTAGTGAAATATAAGTTTCTGGGAATTGAGGCAGTGAGAGTAACAACGGACTAACCCACATTATTTTTCTTCGAAATTGAGGTAGTAGTAATAATGTATTCCAATTGGTTCTATTAATCATATAAACTAGGCAAAAAAAATTTTTTCAATGTGGGTGAGTCCGTTTTTGCTCCCAGAGACGATCGAAGCATAGGACAGGACAGGCGTGAAGTATTATATCTTATGGGAGTCCGTGTCACACGAAGTGAAATACCGACTTCGTGAGAAATCAAATGGTTCTGACCTGCAACCTAAATTTAAGAACGATGACACTGGGAACTAAGACAACGCGATCACCGAAGTCGGTAAAATTGTAACCGCTAGTATACTGCATTCCACTTTAGAGTAGACTCGTTCCGCCACAGACCAGGTATAGGATAGACCTATCACGCAATGTAATTTTGTGTCACATGCTCGGGGGGCTCGCGAGCCCCCTTAACATTTTCGTGTCACACCCAATGTTATCGATTCAGTCTAAAATAAGATTACAATGTTACGAGAGGTAGGAATTGAAATTAAATCTTATCGAAAACATTTAAAATCTAAAACGGCCTGAACGTTATGACTAATTTCAGGAAACATGTTGCATACTTCCGTTTACTAATATAATTTGATAGAAGCATAATTTGCACTATAAATTTCGACTCGTACAAGCGGCTTCTTAGGAAATGTCCAAAAAACTGAAATATTCATAAATAAAAAATGAAACCGCTGTTTTTTCGGGACTTGCGTGGTAACACCTTGTAGGGTTCTTCGCTGCCTTTCGACTCGTAATAGCGGCTTCTTAGGAAATGTCCATAAAACGGAAATATTCATAAATCGTGTGTATTTCTGCTTACAGGTAAGGAATGTTGACAACCTTTGCGTTAAATGCGAGCACCGGCTGGATTTCCGACTTTATTCATCGATATGAAAATTGCACCAGATACTGCTTCAACTGAATTATCAATTACACTTGTAAGATTTCATTGTATCGCATTTCACTTATTTCAATAAAATGCAGCTAAGTGATAAAAGAGTATTATTATTTAACGACCCTTTCTTTCCCTACTTACTCGTTCCTATCCTAAACCTAGCCGTTTTCAAGTTACTACACCTGCAAGAAAGGCAGATTTTCGCGCTGCACCTGCAAAAACTCAAAATTTCGGCCCCACAGCTTCTCTTGCAGGTGCAGCGCGAAAATCTGCCTCTCTTGCAGGTGCGGCACTTCAAAATCCCCTTGTTCCGAAATTCATTGCACGATTCTTGCACCTGCAAGAGAGGCAGATTTTCGCGCTGCACCTGCAAAAACTCAAAATTTCGGCCCCACAGCTTCTCTTGCAGGTGCAGCGCGAAAATCTGCCTCTCTTGCAGGTGCGGCACTTCAAAATCCCCTTGTTCCGAAATTCATTGCACGATTCTTGCACCTGCAAGAGAGGCAGATTTTCGCGCTGCACCTGCAAAAACTTGAAATTTCGGCGGCGCAACTTCTCTTGCAGGTGCAGCGCGAAAATCTGCTTCTCTTGCAGGTGCAAGAATCGTGCAATGAATTTCGGAACAGGCCGTTTTTGAGATGCCGCACCTGCAAGAGAGGCAGATTTTCGCGCTGCACCTGCAAAAACTCAAAATTTCGGTCCCACAGCTTCTCTTGCAGGTGCAGCGCGAAAATCTGCCTCTCTTGCAGGTGCGGCACTTCAAAATCCCCTTGTTCCGAAATTCATTGCACGATTCTTGCACCTGCAAGAGAGGCAGATTTTCGCGCTGCACCTGCAAAAACTCAAAATTTCGGCCCCACAGCTTCTCTTGCAGGTGCAGCGCGAAAATCTGCCTCTCTTGCAGGTGCGGCACTTCAAAATCCCCTTGTTCCGAAATTCATTGCACGATTCTTGCACCTGCAAGAGAGGCAGATTTTCGCGCTGCACCTGCAAAAACTCAAAATTTCGGCCCCACAGCTTCTCTTGCAGGTGCAGCGCGAAAATCTGCCTCTCTTGCAGGTGCGGCACTTCAAAATCCCCTTGTTCCGAAATTCATTGCACGATTCTTGCACCTGCAAGAGAGGCAGATTTTCGCGCTGCACCTGCAAAAACTCAAAATTTCGGCCCCACAGCTTCTCTTGCAGGTGCAGCGCGAAAATCTGCCTCTCTTGCAGGTGCGGCACTTCAAAATCCCCTTGTTCCGAAATTCATTGCACGATTCTTGCACCTGCAAGAGAGGCAGATTTTCGCGCTGCACCTGCAAAAACTCAAAATTTCGGCCCCACAGCTTCTCTTGCAGGTGCAGCGCGAAAATCTGCCTCTCTTGCAGGTGCGGCACTTCAAAATCCCCTTGTTCCGAAATTCATTGCACGATTCTTGCACCTGCAAGAGAGGCAGATTTTCGCGCTGCACCTGCAAAAACTCAAAATTTCGGCCCCACAGCTTCTCTTGCAGGTGCAGCGCGAAAATCTGCCTCTCTTGCAGGTGCGGCACTTCAAAATCCCCTTGTTCCGAAATTCATTGCACGATTCTTGCACCTGCAAGAGAGGCAGATTTTCGCGCTGCACCTGCAAGAGAAGGTTTGGCTTCTGGGCTAGCTGGTAATCCGGAATTTGTGGGAAATTTGGTTCAAGAGGGCTTTTACAATGATAATACGGTTTTCTAAAGTTCTTTCCACTTTATTTTCTTCAAAATACATTCAATACATCGCAATCGTGTGATACAGGTATGTATAAATGAATATTAAATAAGTAATAAGTATATTTTCACTTTGTTTTATGTATAAAATCACTATTGCCTCGAGTCCACTGTTGAGGTTGGTAGTGTTTCCATATTTGATGCACTTAAGGTTGTTGTCCAGCAAGAATGATCCAGAAATGTCTCCTATAACAGACGAAAAATAAATTATAGCAACTTGTATGATCTGGAATATATTAAAAGATTTTTATGCAGAATGAATGTAAAGAAAAATTTGTTAAGCCCCCCTCCCATCCTTCTTTATAGCGCGAGGAATCACAACGAATCGAGCTGAAGTAAAGCTCGTAATAGCGGCTTCTTAGGATATGTCAAAAAAACGGAAAAATTCATAAATAAAAAATGAAAACCCTGTTATTTCGGGACTTGCGTGATCACACCTTGTAGGGTTCTTCGCTGCCTTTCGACTCGTAATAGCGGCTTCTTAGGAAATGTCCAAAAAACGGAAATATTCATAAATAAAAAATGAAAACGCTGTTATTTCGAGACTTGCGTGCTCACTTCTTGTAGAGTAAATTTCAATGTCTTCGATAAACTAATGCTCGGCGCAAATAGAATCCAATTATTATTACTTCTCTAGAATGATTAAACAGTGCATTAGTAACTTGCGGGAATGTCATTATCAGCGTGTATTTTTAATACTTTTCGGCGTACGATACGTGAAAGCGTTCTACTGCACGCAAAGTACTAATAAATAATGTCATCTTGTAATTTATATCTTACACGGGATTTGAAGAAATACCATTTTTGAGCACCATAGTGTCTTGATCCCCGAAATGGATTTTCGCAGTGAAATCCGCGTGAGTCGTTCACTGGCCGAGTCAAAGCATAGCGTAGAAAAAGCCTGCCTTCAAACAAGTTACACGTATACAAGCACGCACAGACCTTTCAGCATTTCAACACTTTTCAGAGTAGTTCCGGATTTGGACGCTGTTCATGATCAGAGGCCGCTAAATTCAGTCCTCGAATTATGGGTCGGTAATACAGTTTGGGTGGTGACACGAAGTCCCATAAGGTGATAGGTCTATTCTATACTTCGTCGATGGTTCCGCTACGACCAATCGCGTGTGGGGCTGCGCAGATCGGTCGCTAATCGGTAGGGGCGTAGGTCTACTCTTATATGGAATGGAGGATAGAATTGCGCAAGTGGAATTCGCCCTTTTTTCTACTTAGAAACTATATAATAAGTACGTAGACTTTTGAAACAAAAATGTAATAATAACGCGGGAATATTTATAGGAGGTTCTTTTTTATTTACAAATTATTGTTTACAATTTCAAATTATTCATGCAGTCGATAAAATTTGTCATCTTTCTAATCGTACTGTTTTTATACATGGTCTGCCATATCTGCGTTTGGCCTCTTGGAGAAAAGCATTTTCCATTTGTCTAACGATTTCGTTAAAAAATAAATTCGATAAATGGGAATGGATTACTGATTTGAATTCAAATGATAATGAAAAATCGATAACGCACGTTTGCGCGTTATTCTTTAACCCCGGACTGAAAAGCCACAGCGTGTTCAAATGATTAAACAATTTACCATCTGTGCACTCAGCCTTCACTAAATGTGGTTTTATCGTAGTTACTTTCGAGGTGTAACTTTCATTTATAGGCGGAAATCCTATTACTAATTTGGCTTTCTGGATCTCGTCGGTTTTGGAAAAAACATGGGACGTTTTACAAAATGGCACGAAATGTTTATAATTTTTCACGTCCGCTACAACATCGTATATCTGGTCCATCGAAAACCTGTGTATAAGAAGAATTCCCAACAATCTCTTCTTTATAATAAGAGATCCAATCGTCAACTTCGTAGAACTCACCCTATCAATTTACGACCCTCGTATTCTTTCGTTTTCGAAGTTTCCGCCGTGTACATTCGTTCGATACATTGCTTTTTACGATTACTCTCTTTCTGAAGTATAACACTTTCGAGTAATAAAATACGCCTGCAAAATAATATCATTTCTTTCGATCTAAACTCCACTTAAACAATTTTTCCATTCACTATAACTAAAATAAATGACTTTAATGAGAAATTACGAATGTTCAGTTGGGAACGCACCTTTATGTTTCAGTGAATTTGCAAACTCTTATTCCAATTATTATAATGGGTAAGAGGTAACGGCATTTGTTCGTAAGATTCAAGAGTTATGATAAAACGAGAAATAAAAACAAATATAAAGGGCAGAAATCATTACTCTTTTCTTTACTCGAGGTACAAAGGCGTAGAGGCGTGGTTAAGAAACTAAAAATTCGTGCGAGCTAGGTTATACACATTTTCTTTCGCAGTTCTCGCGGCCCTAATTTTTTGTCATTATGATTACACACATTTAATCTAACCTACATGCTTCCTCGTTAAGAAACTCTCAAGTTAAATGAATTACACATTCTGTAAAGTGATGCGAAACCACGAAACGACCAGAAACATAACCTATATATACACATACAGAACACTCAACGAACAGCAGATGATTACAGATCCTGATAATATTAAAAACATTACCTATACATGATGGCATATAAACTGGTTACGCTTTACAACTATTCAATATTAATAAAATTTACACACGTATAAACTATAACTCCAAATACAAATGCATGGCCTTCAAACGCTATCTACTTTCAGAACTGCACTTCATTGTTTTCGCGTTTCCGCACTACTGAGCATTTTTCTCACTCAGAATGGATTTTATAATATTTATACCCGAGCATGTATAAATACACGCGGAACTGCATCGAAGATAAAACTATGCACAAACATATGCATCCTATATATATATGCTATAAGCACGTGTGAGCTGCACGGGCTGCAAATGGATTTAAAAATAATACGACATTCTTATCATTACATATCGAACTGTAATCTGCAACGGGTCTGTCCGAGACATTGCTTCCGCGCACTGAGACAAAGCTTCTGTTCTTTTTTATTAACTAATAAATTATATAACTCCGTCATTCCCCAATTCGATTACATTTTTATTAGACGACAGAATTCTGTCCCCGAACAGTAAGCTTCGCATTTACGTATGCGCAATCCCGTCGGAGAGAATCACAGAATAGAATTATCGACGTTCAAGCGCAATTTGACAAATTGTCTCGCGTCCCACGTAATTCTACGTCAGTGAGCCAGCCGGCAAGGTTGGTACACCCTCACGCGCAAGGGTTACATAACACAGGCACCGCAAACGTCTCACCGATTCGTTTCATTTTTTTAAAAAATGGCTGGCATCGCACCGCAGACTTGTAGAAATGTGTTTCGACAAGTGAGTACTCGTGGCACGTTATCGTTCGACGACAGATCGACCCCTTCGCCGTCATTTGTTCTTACCATTGTCGCAACGCGTTGTGCAAAAGTTGATAACCAAACCTAACTTCAATGCGCCCCGTTCCTAACGTCAGATCCGTTGTTTTCTTCGTTCGAACTGCTAGAATGTACTTCGATAAACTCCAATTGAGCACCAGCGTTAATTTTGGTTTCCGCGTAGAGTAGTTATTTGTTGGCCCACGCAACAACGTAAGTCCACCGAAAGTAACCGATTATAATTATGTAAGTTGAGTTTCCTACTTTACTTGGCAGGGATTTAACGAAGGAATATCTTTCATTCGACTTGATACTATATATTTCCTTCACTGTTAACAATTTTAACAGTGTTACAATAGCTTTTATACACGGATAGAGTTAATGTTATGTGGTTGTATCGCGATAAATGTCCGACCCAGTTTAGCGCTTCAAAATCAATTTCTTTTCGCGAGTGTTCGCACGTCCCAATTAATCCTTTTCAAGGAAACCTCTATCTGTATAATTGTGAATGCAGGTCAGAGGTCTGCGCACCTCGGCTAGCCAAAATGCTGAGGCCAGGCTCAAGACGTTCTCGGTTTACCGTTGGAATCCGGACAAGCCCGATGAAAAGCCGTACATGCAAGAGTACAAAGTGGACTTGAACACGTAAGTTTAGCGAAGAAATTTTCTATTTCCTTTCACGTCTATGGAATTTGAAATAAATGGGATTCCAGCTGTGGTCCTATGGTCTTGGATGCCCTGATTAAAATTAAGAATGAGATGGATCCAACTTTGACTTTCCGTCGGTCTTGCCGTGAAGGCATTTGTGGTTCCTGTGCTATGAACATCGGCGGTACGAACACATTAGCGTGTATCAGGTATTTCATAAGCGTCCTTACCAAATGCTTATCAGATGTAAGAGAAATTAATTCTAGAACACAAACTGTATCTACGATTGTTGCAGCAAAATTGATACCAATGTAAGTTCGTCTAGCAAGATCTATCCTTTACCGCATATGTATATAGTGAAGGACTTGGTCCCGGATTTGACGAATTTCTACAATCAATATAAGAGTATACAACCGTGGCTGCAGCGCGGCGATGGTAAAAAAGCTGGATCTACGCAGTACTTACAAAGCGTTGAAGACCGAAAGAAATTGGTAACTTACGATATGTACTTATATTAGGGCTGGGAGTATTTGTAGAATTTTTCGGTATTCGAATATTCGAATACTCAAATATTCGAATAGTCAGATATTCGAATACTCAGATATTCGAATACTCAGATATTCGAATACGCAGATATTCGAATACTCAGATATTCGAATACTCAGATATTCGAATACTCAAATATTCGAATACTCAGATATTCGAATACTCAAATATTCGAATACTCAGATATTCGAATACTCAAATATTCGAATACTTATAAAATATTCGAATACCCAAATATTCGAATACTTATAAAATATTCGAATATTAAATTATTCGAATAGTCCCAGCCCCAGTACTTATGCTGTCGCTATAACGAAATGTTACGATTCTCAGCTTTGCTAACTGTAGTATATAATTTGTTTTCAACGTAGGATGGTCTCTACGAATGCATCTTGTGCGCTTGCTGCAGTACCTCCTGCCCGTCGTATTGGTGGAACGGCGACAAGTACTTAGGGCCTGCTGTTCTTATGCAGGCTTACAGATGGATCATTGACTCGCGGGACAACAAAGCAGCGGAGCGTCTCGAGAAACTGAGAGACCCGTATTCAGTGTTTCGTTGCCACACTATTATGAATTGCACTCGCACCTGTCCAAAGGTAAGTCTCGGAATAATAAGGTCAATAATCTTATCGACTTGAAACTAAATGTCTCCCTCTAAACAGGGTCTGAATCCTGGGAAAGCTATCGCAGAAATAAAGAAACTGTTAGCTAACATTAGTGAGAAACAGAAACCGGGTCTCGGCGCTACTGCATAATTAAGTAGGAAAAGAAGTTAGTCAACCATGTGTATTTTTTTGCTTCAACGCGGTTACGTATGTATGTACGTTTTGGTGAATAAAAATGCGTAATCAATCCACGAATAGTATTTGGTGAAACAGCGTGTGCTGAAACCAAAGAATTTTTTCTATGAAATAAATTATATATATTTCAATTATTTATAACGTCTTTCACTGTAAATAAGTCTCGATACCTTGGTTATAGGCGTGTAGTTGTATTTATATTGGAACAATTTATGTTATGTACATTCATACACGAAAGTGGAACGTAACATGTTAAACCTCGATTAATAAATGCAACGTGATATATTCAATATCTTATACGAAATACTTTATACCTTCACGATAATGTATTATTACTGATATGAAATTGTCGAAAGATTTAATAATTCTCCAATGAGCAAAATTCTATTCTCGGATATGTATCTTTAGCCTTTCTTTTATACTGCAAACAAATATACGGCTACTTCCTCTGATATTTACTAAATGGAATTGGATATCCAAGATCATCAAAAATATACGATCGTATTATGTAATATTACTAGAGATTCGTGCGTTAGATATGTCAGAGAACAAGTAGTAATACTTTGAATACTACAATTATTGCGCGTAGATTGCAAAGGTTGCATGATATGCATAATCGAACACTATCTACGTATTGTTTAAAACTTTTAAAGATTTAGCGCAACGGGATCTAGGGCTCCGCGGCCATTCTACTTCTTGCCGTTTCCCTCGACCGATTGTGCACCTCCGCCGTTCGCAGCGTTATACCGAATATGTCTTCGTGATAACGATTTTCGTCCTGCAAAGGAACAAGTCTCATACACGGTCCCAATAAATTATTCCATCACGGACTTGCGCGCGACTTACCCGCAGCGACAGCATGTACGCCTCGACTTGCTTATCCGTCAGTTCGCCGTGAGTCTGTATAATCTGTTTCAAAGTCTGATAAACATTCTCCGCCATCGTGCAATCGCCGCAAACGTAAAAATGACCTCCTTCGTACACCAGCATGTTGTAAATTTGTGGAGCTTCCGCTTGAATTAAATCTTGCACGTACGTCTGCGAAGTAAAGATAATTGATCGTCCCTCCAGTGTTCGACAAACGCAGATTTTTATAAGCGAATCGATCGCATTCTAAATGCGAAACCTTTTTCAATCCGGGTTCTCGAGAAAGGGCCAGGAAGACTTTGTCTAAGACTCCAGCTTTCACCATTTCTTCTTTCTCTTGCCTGTACAGATCCAAGTTCCTTTGGCGGCAACCAAAGAACTGCCAGACCTTCCCATACTCGAGCTCTGTAAAATTTCAATTCCGCATTTTTCTTTATTAAGACTATACCGTTAAATGAAACTTGTGGTACCTGGATGAGACTTCATTTCCGCAAGTCGATGGTGCCAGAAGCCGCGGAAGGGTGCTATTCCTGTGCCTGGCCCAACGAGTATCATAGGCGCTTCTGGTTCAGGCGGCATATAAAAATTAGGCGCACTGGACACAGAAAAGGAGAATATATCTCGCGTACAATGCAACATGGAACGACACGAATAGCTGGTAAGCGTGGACTTGCCTGCGTACGAACACGTAGAGAGGTTCTCCGTCCGATATCTCGCGCAGATAATTAGAGCAAACTCCAAAGTGAACTGGTCCAGAACCACCTGACACATTTTGTTCGAAAATAACTTGCTCCCTCAACAAAGTGTACTACAGAGAAGTGTTAAAACCGAGTACCTTGAGTTTTGTATTGTACCACCGCGACAGTGAGATGTATTTGTCCCTGGTGTATATCGGGGGACGAAGAGATGCTGTAGAATCTCGGTTGCAAAGGGGTCAAGTGAAGCAGCAGCAACGGCGCGAAAGGCTTCACAGATGGGAACTCATTTAGTACTTCTACCAGGTTGGGAAACTTCCAGTGTCTCCAGTCTTCATAGGCTGCTGGATCCTGATAGAATTCAAGTTCCTTAATGATTTTCACAACCTTGGAAGTCTATTCGCTTACTGAATAGTAGCAGGACATTTACAGAAGCTAGAAGATTAAGTTGTGCCTGCTCTTTTGGATTGGTAGCTACCGCAGCGAAGTATCTGAGGAGGTTCGGTGTCGGCGGTGTCGTGATATCTAAGAATCTGGTTAGTAGCATTCTCACGGAGTTAGGCAAATACCTATCGTGAGCCACCCACGTTTTTAAAATACCTATTTAACAATTTAGAAGAATGAGAATCACCGGGGAATAGCAATTTGGTATTTCTAATTAGGGCTGGGACTATTCGAATAATTTAATATTCGAATATTTCAGTATTCGAATGCTACGAATAAACTTCGAATATTTCAGTATTCGAATACTACGAATAAACTTCGAATATTTCAGTATTCGAATGCTACGAATAAACTTCGAATATTTCAGTATTCGAATGCTACGAATAAACTTCGAATATTTCAGTATTCGAATGATACGAATAATCTTCGAGTATTTCAGTATTCGAATGTTATTATTCGAATACTATTCGAATACATCAGTATTCATTACATCAGTATTCAATACATGTATTTAGTTTAATATTCGAATATCATTCGAATACTTGGATATTCGAATTATATTCGCCAAATAATTGGGCAACTGAAGTATTCGAATATTCGAATACCGTAAAATTCGATAAATAGTCCCAGCCCTATTTCTAATACTATTCGTGCAAACCATTAGGCGTATGCGACTGCTTCTGCATTTGTAGTTCGATCGGCGTGTCCGGGTCAAAAGGAGTTTCCATTCGTTTCAGAATTCCTTCCACGAGTTCTGGCCTGTTGCACGCGAAAACCCCCAGGTGATCGCCAGGCTTGTACGATATCTCTATGCTCGCTATATCGTCCAACTCCAGAAGTAAAGTGGTCCCGCTGTGAAAAGGGGAGTACGGATTAAAAATTGATTACAGATTTATAAAATTATCGATCGCGTATAATCACCTCATCGGGTCGCCACTCAAGTTCGTCTTTCGAAACATGTTACAAGTAGTTACATTCCTATTGTGGCATTTGCTCAGTGCTGAAATAACGTTGGTTTAAATTCGATGAGTAACTGAATCTCGAATTAGCAAGCGTACCTTTTCCAATTGGTTGAGGGTCAGCTTCGACGAATCGAACAGTCGCCGCTGTCAGTGCCTCCGATCCTAATGACAAAGCGACTTCGAGCAGAGTGTCGTCGTCGTCCAGGCAAAAGGTCTCGCACGCGACCTAGAGCAAAGATTATAAAGAATACGAGCTAGTAAGAACATATCGCGCGACTCTCATAACAGAATACGAACAGCGAAGGTGTCAGCTGCCCATTTCCGGAAAGCTTGCTCCTGCCCACACATCTCATCTCCTTGCGCCAATCGCAACAATCGTTCTCCGCCTAATTCGCCTAACAAGTTATCCACGTAGCGACCGAATGCACAGAAGTTTGGATATGCCGACGACCCCAGTGCACAGACGGCAAACCTGAACAGAAATTATCGTAGATTTCGATCTTATGCTTACTGATTGAATTTAAGTACCGCGTACCTGACGTTACTCAAGGGCCCGAAAGTATCTTCCGCTTGGGATTCTGTGGTGGACCCACGAAGCGAATCCAGTCTATCTAATTTCTTAGAGTGACTTACTTCCGACTGGCTGTTTGCTTTAATGAAGGATTTCGAGGATGCCAAGCTGTAACCAGAATAGGAATTATTAGAAGGCAAATTGCATCGAGATACAGAAACCTGATAAAGATATACCGTCACCTTATCTTATTGCCACTATTGATGTATGTCTCGTTCATCTTCATTGCGTACAAGTTCTGAGCGAAAGCCTGGAAATCAGAAGGCATCACAGTGGAATCATACTTGAAGTTCTGAGTTAATTTACAGGCGAGATGTTTACCTCGCCATTTTCCGGAGGATCGCCGTTCCCGAAAGTGGACGTTATGACCAGCAGCAAAGCTTCGTGCTCGATATTGCTGATGTCGTAGTCTGCCATGGAGAGAACCTAGAATCGATAGCTTCAAGTATTTTTCAGACACTATTTCCCCGTAGAGAAGTCTGCTAAAGTAACAAATACCTGGGAATGGAAAGCGTGTCCCAGTAATTCGCCGAGCTTCTCGGCGTACATCTGCGACGTGCCAGTTTCCGTGGCGAACAACACTGTAGCTTTTATCCTCCTGGACAAGGCTCTTCCGAACAGCTTCGATGTAAATTTCACAGCTCTGGAATTATTCACAATTCATTTGCGAATTTAGTCGTCGCACTTTACATCGCTTTCGCGGTTTACCTTGCGATTTGCTTGAAATGGAACTTTCTTCTCGGTTTCTTGGAGGTCGATTTCTTATCCCGACCCTTCTTCCACACGTGCGTCTTCCAAGCAGGGTCCTAGAGCCGCGGAATAAAGGATGTACCACGTAATACGCAAGTAGGGCTGGGACTATTCGAATAATTTAATATTCGAATATTTCACAAGTATTCGAATGCTACGAATAAACTTCGAATATTTCAGTATTCGAATAGTATAGTGTGAAGTGGGTCAAAATTAGCTTGCAAGATTTCACCCTGACAAATGAACCCAAAGAACTGGATTTATAATTCGCACCATACTATTCGAATACATCAATATTCGAATACTTGGATATTTGAATATATCAATATTCGAATACTTGGATATTCGAATACATCAATATTCGAATACTTGGATATTCGAATACATCAATATTCGAATACTTGGATATTCGAATACATCAATATTCGAATACTTGGATATTCGAATACATCAATATTCGAATACTTGGATATTCGAATTTCATTCGAATACTTGAATATTCGAATTGTATTCGCCAAATACTTGAATATTCGAATTGTATTCGCCAAATACTTGAATATTCGAATTGTATTCGCCAAATACTTGAATATTCGAATTGTATTCGCCAAATACTTGAATATTCGAATTGTATTCGCCAAATACTTGAATATTCGAATTGTATTCGCCAAATACTTCAATATTCGAATTGTATTCGCCAAATACTTGAGCAACTGAAGTATTCGAATATTCGAACACCGAAAAATTCGACAAATAGTCTCAGCGCTATACGCAAGTAGAATAAATTCATTGTTCAATAAAGACCTGGGCATCATACGACGGTTTCAGATGATAAAGAGCCATCTCCTGGTGGAACACAGGCGTAGCCGATCCCGATATCGGCGGCACGATCCACAGCCAATCCGCTGGGCAACCGTTCCTCAATCGCATCTCGTTTTCATAATGTTTCATGAAAGATTCCGATGCAGTATGATGATCTACGATCGTCACATTTTTCATCTGAAAAAGGATCTGAATTTACCATCACTGTTCCCAATGAATACCGAACAGAGAGTAAAATGTATGTACTTGGAAACTGTGCAGCACAGCAAGATTAGCTTCTATCATGGCTTTATCCTTCCACAGAGAAGTGGACGTCCTCGTGTCGAGTCCCATATGCGTTGCTATCGTCTGTAAACAATATTCCATTTTCATTCGCTCCTCGATATGAAATACTTCACCCAAGTTTCTAATTATTCTTCGTTCCTCTAAAGTAAATAAAAGATTACAAACCAGCGCACAGACATACCTCCAGCAAATTGTATCGCTGAACGTCGCACAGGTCTCTTGCTCCGATCTCGGTGCTCATGTACCACCCATTGAACGGCGCAGCTGTGAACTCCAGTCCTCCGCAATCGAACACCATTCCCGACACAGCGGGGACACCGAACCACTTCAACTCCAGCTTCTCGAACCAATCGTATCTGTTACAAGCGAACGATTAACTTTTGCAAGTCGATTAACAATGGGAGCCTGCTGACAATTAGCAGCGATACCTACGTGGGATGGCTGAGCGGCACTTCGAGAACGAGCTCGCTGGGAATGTCGAAGTAATCAGGATCGTGACCGTTCGCTGATAGCACCAACGGCAGCACGTCGAAACGCGTGCGTGCACCTTTCCAGCCTAGTTTTATGCACAGCTGTGCGAACGATATCATTAAGTATGCATATCTCGGTAGAACCAACTCCGGAACTGAATGCAGTTAACAACGCAGAGTTAACAATGCAATTCTTTAATCAGAACTCGCGATGTTTTACCTCCGTGAATTCGACGTTAGCTGGATCACCGACTATGCTACCATCTGGATTTTTGTAACCGGCATAGCCGATCAGTTGCTGATTCCACACTCTGTAGTCGTGCTTGCCGTCTGTTCGTTGCGGGAATATTGTTATAGCGGACCTGCGGATTTAACGCCGAGTAAGCGATAAGAATTTCGCGCTACGCCAAGTCTCTCAGACCTTTATTACCTAATGTTCCCTTTGTTGGTGCTGTACTTGATGTGGTTGCACAGAGCTTCGAACATGCCGCTGGTCGTGGTCACGTAGCGACAGTCAAATACCTGCGAGTACATTTGAAAACGATTAGATTTCGAAGTCTTAAAGAATCCGCGCGGCTACGTACTTGAAGCTTGGACCATTGAATGCGGCCGATACATCTGGCGGCATTGCGCCAAGCCAATTTCGCTCCGAAAACCAATTCCGTTTCGGTCAGCTGGTAGGTACTCGTGGCTAGAACTTCCCTTTGCACGTATTCCCAGCGCGAACGGTGAGCATCGCTGTTCAACCTATGTTTGAAAATTGGGTTTTAGGCGGAGATAATTGGGCTTTTGGGAAACTTAGGTATTTCAGTATTTTATTTTAATGTTTTATTTTATTATAATAAATTGCTCGCGAGCAACTGGGACCACAGGTACTGGATATCGCAGATTTACGATGATTAATTCAGCTTAAGACTTTGGTACCTTCTGATGGAAGAGAAGTACTGCTCGAGGAAATCTTTCGCTTGCAGCAGGATTTCTTGCTTCGAACGAGACTCTGGTCCGTGAGTCGGCAGCTGCATAACGCTGCCGAGGCACACTTGCTTGGAGCACAGTGTTCTCTGAAAAGACAGGTTACAGATTTATTAGTAAAAAGGAAGATTATTCTTTAATTTTATCGCTAAAGCCGGGAATCCACCGGGAAGCTAAGCTACGCTACGTTTTAAAAAAATTAGCTTCAATACATTCTTAAGAAACCGTTTGCACCAAAAGCTAAGCTAAAACATAGTATAGCTTAGTTTCTCGGTGGATTCCCGGCTTAACGCTTTTCAAAACCTCAAACAATGAATCAGTAATCCAAAGAAGAATAATTAAAAAAAAAAAAAGAGACATTGACGAACTTATATTTAAATATTTAAATCTAGCGCCTAATCAAATGTTACGATACACTATATCCTAAATCCTCGATAAACCACGCGAATTAAAAATTTCACAAAATAATTTCTATATTTAATGCGAGGGATTATTTCTGAACCTCGAATATTTATTTCCTCGTCTACTGAATTATCCAATGACTTTAAACGGACCATTTCTTACACCCCTATCCGCGCAACTAGTGGGCCAAACTCACACTCGCTCTTCGATAGTATTGACTCGCTCCGTTAGAAATTCGCCCACTCGCAGTTCCTTCGAAATCCCAAATCTCCGGCGAGAGTATCGACAGAGAGTTACCCGAAAGTTGGAAATTTTAAAGCCACGGTGACTTAACTAATAGAAAGATAGAGAGACGGGAATGGGAATATATTTTTAAAGTGCACGTCGCCTACCTCGGCATGCCTGGCGTGCAGAGAATCGAAGGCCTCGGTCTTCTGGATGAGGTTCCTCAGTTTCGTTGGTTTCTTCTGACTCGCTCCCGTCGTCTCGTGCTCCTTCATCTCGCGACCTGTCGTATTCTCTCCGCTTCGAAACCCGCCCTGTCTCACCTGTCAGCGCTCTGTTCCCACACTGCCACGGGTTTCCTTCGCGAGCCACCCCACGAGGAAGAAACGAGAGGGGGGGTTTGCGATCGGCGAAGGTACCCCGGCGAGCGAGTGACAGATGCGCGACAGAGGTGCGCAGACGCTTTACCGCGCCCGCGACTACGTTTCGGCGATCGCTTTCGCGCATCGTAAATCTCTCTTTCGTTCGATAATTCGGCCCGTCGCGATCGCTCTGCTTCTGCGACACTGTATTTTACGACTCCGCTGATTAGCCCATTGAAATCGCGGGGATTATAACTGCATAGATACTCCGCTGAAAATGATCGGTAAATAACCGTAAACCAAGTCTGTAGCCTCGTGACTGAGGCTTCACCTGCGCAATGGCGATGCGCAGTGGATTTGGCGCGTCGGCTTGAAACCTTTCGCCAACGAAGTCTTAAGGCGGAACCACACATTCGCGTTCGGCAAACTGCTCGCTGAAGTATCTATAGTATTTCGTCGTTTCGATTACTAATCGGGAACTGCAAACATTCGGACAGAAGCTCACGCGAATTAATTTAATAGCGAATGTCCACTTACATGTAGTCGCTCGCCGAGCGTGTGGTTGCGCCTTTACGCGTCACAATTCTCAATACTCTAGTAGTACCGACGTCTATCTGGATTCTGGATCTTCGATAAGGCGTTCAATGACCATCAGTCGATTGTAATTATTGGCCCACGGTTGTAATAATAACTGAAAATGTCTAGGTTAGAATTAAACGATGCTTTGTAGTTAAAACCGTGACGGCGATTATCTTTGAGAATACTCTTTCGAGGATCACGATCGAGTTTAAATAATAGTAAATATACTAAGTGAACAATAACTACGTTAATAGTAACTACGTTTACATTGAACGCTGGCGTCTCGCGTAGTACATTCGAGTGAAAGATTAACGCGCCAGAGTGTCACTGCGTGGAAGCTGACTTTACTCGCGTAGTATAGTTCGAAATTGACATAGCCCGCCAGTGGATTTCGTAGACCGACGATCCGTCTTAAATCTATTTGAATCGAGCGTTTAAGGTTGTTTCAAGTGATTATTTTATTTAATACAGATTCATGTAAGTACAGGAAAAGTGTATTTAAATGTAATTATCAGGGAAACGATACGTTGAATAGTAATAACTCGCGAGCAATTTCTGCACCTACGCTCGCCAAACGTTTGCACTATTCTGTTTATATCTTCGCCCAATAGTGAGCAGAATAGGCACAGAAATGGAAGAAGATAGTCGTAAGTCTGATCCAAGACCCTACAACGTGACTCCGGAAAAGCTGCACAGGACGCCGCAAGGATGCGGTAAGTTGTACAGTCTTTGATTCGCGACTGGCATAAAAAATATAAACGACCTTGTGATGTAGGATCCAGCAGAAGGGACGCGAAAACGCATTCGGAGGAGGTTAAGCGTAAAATTCATTATACTCCTCAGAACAGTCCGGATAAGTATCAAAGGACGCCTCAGAGTAGCGGTACGTCGATAAGTATACATTATTTTCTAATATACAGATATCGTGCTTACTTTAATTTATAATGAAATATTTTACGAAAAAAGTTGAATTCGTGAAAAATCGGAAATTAGAGTAGATGACCTTGAAATGCCTGACACCCCCACTTATTAACATTTCTCCTTGATTTTCTAACGTCCTCATAAACACCTTGTGGATTACTAGCTTTACTACTCTGCTTCGCTCGAAATTTAGATTTAGATTAGATTTTTTTGGTGAAAATTATCAAATTTATCTGGATTAGTCAGGCATATTTCGCGAGCCCAGAGTTTATCGTTCGAACGTTTTTACAGGCGACAGACAAATACACAAAAATATAGAAGCTCTCTGCATTATATTTTAAGAATTATTTTTAATATCTACAAAAACCTTGTCACAGGATCCTACCGAAAGGAAGCAAGATCGCTGTCGGAGAGCAACAAGCGGAAAGGCCCACCGTCTCACGGCGAAAGTCTCGAGAAAATCCCGAAAGTCTGTCCGAGCGGTAAATTCGTTAACACGTTGATCGGGCAATGGTCGAAGTACACGGGCGTCCCGACGCCTTTGTCGCAACCGCCGGGAGTATGATCAAGCATCACGCAGCTTCACTCCCCCTAATAAATCTACTTCCCAGTTAATAAATAGCGCGAATACACAGGTGCAGGAGAATGCGATGGTGGAGGAAATGCGGCGAGTGTACGCGACGGAAGAGCGGAAGATTCAGCTGCTGCAGAAGAAGCTGCAGGCCGCGGAGGAGACCATATCCTCGCTCTCTGCTTCCCGCGAGACCGAGCTCAGGGCCAAGGAGGAGATACTGAGACAGCTACGTATCGTCCCTCGTGATCTAATTGAAACAGATTAGAAGGGCTGATTAATAATAATGTTCTCGATTTTTCAGGTTGAACACTGACTGGGAATCGATTACCAAGTATTATTACGAGATATCCGAGAGCCTGAAAGGATTCCAACAGCACAAAGATAATCTGTCCGCGTTGTACAACAACGTTATTCTCAGGCAACAGGCGGCGATGAAGAAAGTGCAGGAGGAACTGGGTAACTTGAAACTGAAAGGTTGTAAGAAGATTTAATGTTGAAGTGAAGATTATGTGCATTTGTTTCTAATTTAGTTAATAGTTTTTTATACTCTTATACAGACGAGGAACAAAAAAGCATTGTTGCCGTGGCTGAAAGTAAAGTAATAAATCAAGAGAAAAGGTATTTGGAGGAATTGTTTAGTGAAGAGCTCAGCTGCTTCTTACTTATTTAATAATCTCGCGTTTTTTTTCTAATAGAATACAGGAAATAATGATCGTGGAAGCCGAGTTGAAGAAACAGTTGGAGAACTTTAGAAGCAATGCAGTTTCGGAGATGAATCGTTTAAATAACGCTCATGCGGAAGAAAGAGTGGAATTAATAAAGGTCTGAAATTCGATGTCTGTTTTAGACATTTTTGTAATCTACATGCTACGTAATAGGGAAAACGTGTATTATCTAGTCTTTCGAGTGTAAATATAATAGTTTATCTATATTGTTACTGCACGTTGTTATCATACATGCGCGATTCCAGAAACAAGAGAAACTCACGTCGGCGAACGAAGAATTGCTGTTGCAACTGAAGAGCGTCGCGGATGAGAAGCTAAATTCGACGAAATTATTCGAGCAGAAGGAGAAAGAAATCGCGAAATTAGAAGAAGAGATTTGTACGCGCAAGTGAGTCCACAAATGAACGGTTTAATTATGTGAAAACTAACGTACGAGTTGTGTTCTAACAGGAGTAAGAACGAAGAACTGTTGTGTGAAAATGCAGAATTAGGTGCAAAGTATAAGGAATTAGTTGATATAAAAGAGGAACTGTCGAAGCAACTGGAGTCAAAGTTGCAAGAAGTAATAATAACTTAGCATGATAGTTTTTTCCCTGTGCTTCGATATTTCAATATATGCAAAAGTTGATATTATTTCTGGAATAGATCGACAGGCTTCGAGATAATTTAGACACGAGGCAGGAAATAGAATCTAGTTTGGCTAAGGACCTCGATACGATTGAGATTAAGTACAGAACCACGCAAACCGATTTACTGAATGCGGAAAATAAATTAAAGGAGGCGCAAACTCGCAATGTAGAACTCGAGAAGTCTATGCAAGATATAAAATATAATAAAGAAATATCAGTGGCGGAATTAAATAAAAGGATTCAAATCTTGACGAAGGAAAACGAAACGATCCGTTTAGAGAAACGTGCAAAAATTCAGGTATATTTACAAATAAAAAGTAAGAACGTAAATACTGAAACTACTAATTTCATTGATTTCTGTTAAACAGGAAGTAGAGAATTCGGAGAAATCTTTGCAAGAGAAACATGAATTAGAAGTGTTAGCTTTGAAGGCAGACTTCGAAACAAAACTGTCGGAGATGAAGAAGACAATAGACACGCAAAATTCTGCCTTTACCAAGTTAAATGAAAATTTGACGAAGGAAAAGGAAGCGATACTTTTAGAGAATCGTGCAAAAATTCAGGTATATTTACAAATAAAAAGTAAGAACGTAAATACTGAAACTACTAATTTCATTGATTTCTGTTAAACAGGAAGTAGAGAATTCGGAGAAATCTTTGCAAGAGAAACACGAATTAGAAGTGTCAGCTTTGAAGAAAGACTTCGAAACAAAACTGTCTGAGTTGAAGAAGACAATAGCCACGCAAAATTCTGCATTTACCAAGTTAAATGAAAGTTTGACGAAGGAAAAGGAAGAGATACTTTTAGAGAAACGTGCAAAAATTCAGGTACACTTACAAATAAAAATTAAGAACGTAAATACTGAGACTACTAATTTCATTGATTTCTCTTAAACAGAAAGTAGAGAACTCGCAGAAATCTTTGCGAGAGAAACATGAATTAGAAGTGGCAGCTTTGAAGAAAGACTTCGATAAAAAACTGTCCGAGATGAAGAAGACAATAGCCACGCAAAAATCTGCCATTGCTAAGTTTAATGAAAATTTGACGAATGAAAAGGAAACGATACTTTCAGAGAAACGTGCAAAAATTCAGGTATACTTACAAATAAAAATTACAAATAAAAGAAACTACTACTTTCATTGATTTCTCTTAAACAGGAATTAGAGAACTCGCAGAAATCTTTGCAAGAGAAACATGAATTAGAAGTGTCAGCTTTGAAGAAAGACTTCGATAAAAAACTGTCCGAGATGAAGAAGACATTAGCCACGCAAAAATCTGCCTTTACCAAATTAAATGAAAATATAAGTGAAATGGCCGATGAGAATCTGAACAGACAAGTAAAACCACAGAGTGCAAAAGGGGATCAGGATAATTTAAAGGGGAAATCGCAATTGTTTGTAGAACCGAAGTTCACAGAAGCAATCACAACGTACGGAACGGGAAGTCAGTCAAGATTAAGTCAAAGCCGTGAAAGAAGAGGGCAACAATCTCAAGTTGCAAAAAAGATCGCCACCCCAAAAAGAGCGTCCAAAGATAAACAAGAAATGTCGAGTCAAGAAAAGCTAGATTCCATATACGATTTCAACACTTCGGAAACTAATCGCGAATTACCGAAGGTAAATTGTAATGTGCGCGATCATAAAAAAAATGTTGTACCACGTAATTACGTACGTCATTTCATTTGCAGATATTATCACAAGTAAGGCTAGAGAAAAAGATTAGATTCGATGTGCGTTCTCCGCCAAAGGTGATATTGCTTAATAATAACTTGCATTAGTATTATTCATCCGCCCTTTTTCATCGTGCAATGAAGAGAATCAAATGATCCTATTTTTACAGGTTTACGATTCCACGGAAAATTCTTCTCCCGATAAAAGCAAAGGAGCAGCAAAATCGATCGCAGGATCACAGCCGAAGCAAGAACAGAAAAAAGAGGTATTATTGTTTAAAGACGCTTTTATATATTATTCACCTAACTGCATGCTTTAAATACTATTATGTACGAATAGGAGTCCGATGATACGCCACAGAAGAGGAAAATTTTTAAAACACGTGGTGCTATGGTACGACAATATGGAACTCAGCGAACAAGATTTAAAAACTAAAATCTTTCACATAATAATAAATATTCAATTTATACAATTTTCTATTTTTAATTAACTTTCTTTAATAACAAATAAGAAACATCGGTAACAATGTATAATTAACATATTCGACAATAAAACACACGTAACTTTACAAGGTGTTACACGTTTCTTACGTATCGAGTATACTTGGAACATCATTTTATGGAGTAGATATATAGCGTTGGGCCCTCTGTTTATAATTATTTCATAAGTTGATCGTTGCTTTATATATGTACCATGGTATATTATATAAATGATACACTTATATTCCATTTCGAAAGTGCAAGACTGTATATATTTCGATTGCTACTTTAATTGAAGTCTAATCAACAGACGTTCTTATTATCCATACTTACATTCCGACTTGATTTCAATCACTCATTAAACTGGAGGCGCAATCCCACTTCATTGACCTTTCCACAGCCATTTTCCATTTAGAGTACCTCAAGTCTCGCTCTGCAACACGAATACATGAAGTTACTTATTTACAATCATCCTCGTACGCTATCACACCGTCCAAGAGAAAAATATTACCATCCTCCCCTATGGAAGGCGTGAATTTTGTAACCTGCGACGCATCCACATCACTGATATCGACGACGCCTGCTCCGATACCAGCTAATATAGCTGCGCCCAATGCCGTCGTTTCCACCATATTCGGCCTCACTGTAGAACCATTTTTAAACATTAAAATACAAGTACACTCCTCTACTAAACTTCGGTACGAATTTCTGCATACCAACACTTATTCCCGTGAGATCTGCTTGCAGCTGCATAAGCAAATTGTTTACCGTCATTCCACCATCAACCTGCAGCTTCGTTAGTTTCGTGCCCGAATCTTTCACCATCGCTTCTAAGATGTCCCTTGTCTGAAAGCAGACAGCTTCCAAAGCTGCCCGAATAATATGGTACTGCTGCGTGTCTTCAGTGATACCACAGATCACCCTGAGAAATCATACATTTTTTACTTGCTTATTAGAATATTAAGGAACGGTAGTTGTCTTTTAAATGTTACTATCGAAATTGCGTTTACCCTCGCGCGTCCTGTTGCCAGTAGGGCGCGTACAATCCAGAGAATGCCGGCACAAAGTACACATCCCCAGAACACCTTACGGATTCCGCCATTTCTTGCGACTCCCCGATATTACTAAACAGTTGCATATTATCGCGCAACCACGACAAGGCTGCTCCAGCCACAGCGACGGAACCCTCCAGCGCATAAATCGGCGGTGATTTACCCATTTTGTACGCGATAGTCGTTATGAGGCCTTGGGTTGAATCTACTTTCTGAAATCAACGTAGATTCATATTTTTTATCGACTCAGTCTACAGTACGATCGCGGGCACAGTAGCGAGAAGCGAGCACCTACAACATTTCCAGTATTATAAAGCAAGAAACACCCAGTTCCGTAAGTAGCTTTCGCTTGTCCAGGTTTCAAGCACAGCTGGCCAAGGAGAGCTCCTTGTTGGTCACCTACGCACTACGCGGACGAGTAAAAAAGAAAGAGATTAATTTAACTGAAAATCAACATCCAAGTCTAGCCGTCGCTTTAATAGCTCACCCCTGCGATAGGTACACCAGCTAGAACCTCGGGGTTCGAGATTGTAGCGTAGACTTCAGCGCTGGATCGTATTTCGGGAAGAATGTGTTGCGGGATTCCGAAGAATCGACATAACAGAGGATCCCATTTCAGCGATTCGATGTTCATTAACATTGTGCGGGATGCGTTCGAAACATCTGTTACGTGTAACTGTCCCTTCGTAAGATTCTATACAATTACAGTGAAACGAGTAACAAATTAGAGTAATTATATAACAAATATGGTAATAAAAATGGATTAATTAGTATACCCAAATCAGCCACGTATCGATTGTCCCGAAAGCACATTTCTCAGCGTCTACCGCTTGCTTGACGCGTGGTATGTTATCGATAAGCCAACGTATTTTAAGGGCGCTGAAGTACGGCGACATTGGAAGCCCGCAAAGCGGCTTTAAATAATTCTTGTTCCTCGTCTTGTTGGGTATACTGTCTAGTATGTCCTCCAAAGTCGTGGTTGTTCTCATATCGAGCCATACTGCACGTTCGATGTAAAAAGTAAGGCATGAATGTTGATATTTTTGCTAATATAATCGCACTTAAACATCGTGTATTACCAATCGCATTGTGTAAAGGCTCTCCAGTATCTTTGTCCCATAGCAAGGTTGTCTCGCGCTGATTGGTGATGCCAACTGCCTTGATATCCGAAGCACTCAGACCAACATCTTTCAATTTTTCTACCGTCTTCTTTATGCAGTCTATAACAGCCTGCAAAATCTCCTTCGGATCCTGCTCCACCCATCCTTCTTGCGGATACTTCTGTTTGATTTCGATTTGATGCGAAGCTACCACTTTTCTGCGGAGCACGTCGAATACCTAAACCGGAATATCCAATCAGCCATATTTGTATACTTTCGTTTTTATTAAAGCTTTCTACAGATCCGTTGCCAATCGAGATTCAAGCGAATTCGAACTGTATCTATTATATTTATTATCTTTCAAATTTGCTAATTTTATAAACGTAGCGAACAATCGTTGAGTTCGGAATGAGTTAAGATTCTATAGTGACAGAAGGATTCTGATAAAGTATGATGTGTTGTTTGGTTTGCACTGTGATACATATTATCATAAAGTAAACACGATCATATAATTGCATGGCCATCATCTATTCGAAGTTCAAGTTCCACTCTGGTATCTCTTCTACTTAGTCGCTCGGTGTTTTCATTCGGTTGCGATTTAAATGCAAAGGGAAGAAATACGTGGACTTACTAGGAACCTAGCGCTGCTCGTCCCTTCGTCGATCGCGCCAATAAACGGCCCCGAGCGATTGATGTTCTGCGGCATAGTTTCTGTCACCCGAAACGTCGGGTTTCGAAAAGTATTTGAACTTATTTGAAAGATGACCTATGCTTAACCTTCGTCGTAGGCTCGTTATATAATGACGCAGATTGAATATAATATACCCGATCGGTGATAAGAGCGCGTATCGGGCACGAAATCAGGGCATACTTTTTTTCACGTTCTTACTTTCATAATACATCGCTTCATGGACTACGTCCCAATTCTATCTTTCATTAAATAACACTCTACAACGTGACGAGTCACGAGCAATAGTAAACATATGTACATATCTAGTAAAGAATCAGCTGCGAGGGTTTTTTTTCGTCATCATTTGACAACCTATCTCGCAGGTCATGTTTGAAAAAACAAGCGTTCGATACGACAGAAATACGCGAAGCGTCTCGTCCACGTGGCTTGTTTGTTTCTCTTTTTTTTTTTCCTCGCTGTAACGTAAACGAGGCGTGCGTCACTACGAGTACGTTAAACGACTCCGATTGATGTCGATTCTATCGTCCCAATGAAAGCGACGCGAGGCATTCTCGATAATATTCCGTTTCACAGAATGTAAGTCGGGACCTATATTGCAGAACATATTCGCCAAGGTAACGCTCTTTTACTCCCGTAAACGCATGTATCTCGGTTTTCATCTATTACGCGAAGAATTCCCTTTCAACCTAACGTTGTTCGTGCATATCGCGAGGGGAAAGAAGAGAAAAGAAAAACGCATCGGTAAACGATGCCCCCGGGTGCAACGTCGCTAGTATTCTTTTGCACCGCGAGGTTTGCAACGGGGATGCACTCCGATATCCCTATGGTATAGTAACATTTCGCGGTCGGGCAGTATTTATCTCATTTCACTTTGCGTTACCGGTAAGGAAAGACGTTCGTTCTCGGCGGTGGTGGACAATTATTTGCCCGTTGAGATAATTGAATTAGATTAAGTGCTCTCACCAGTGTGCCTAATACGCGTGGATTTTCTAATGTTTCAGGCAAATCACTGTTAAACTGGCTTCGTAATACGCGTATATTACTTGGCCGGATTTCTTTATTACGGTAGAGTGAGTATCGCTTCTTCAAATATATGTCGTGACTGTCCATGCACTGACCCTCTCTCTCTCTCTCTCTCTCTCTCTTTCTCTCCCGTTCGCTCTGTCCACCTCTCTTTCTCTCTCTCTCTCTGAACATAACGGCGCTAGCCTTGCCATTACGAGGGGCCTCGTATTTCGATCATACGGAAATTCACGAGCGCTATTTTTCGCCCCGTGCAACGTGCACGGCATTCGTCTTCGGCATAGGTTAGCGATCTTGTGACGTGTCAAGTGAATACTCCATTCCATATGGTGGTCGGTGCTCGATTACCAGCGCGCTGGTCATTGACATGCTGGCATTTAACTCGAGCCTGCTTTCCTATTTCCCGTTCAGAATAATTCACCGCGAATCCTTGCTGCCAAACGATGCATTAACGTGCGCAGCTTTACCACGGAGCCGTCGGTAGTACGCTCGCGTAAAAAGACGTATGCCATTAAAAGAAATTTTGCAGCACAGATATAGCATGACTATTGATTCCCATTAAGATTTTTTTGTATCCCCTCACCCCTCCTTTTTCTTTCCCCGAATTTTCGCGCCAGCTACCGTCGCACTTTAATTCTTTCTCTCCTATTATCGATAAACTCCGATCGACGAGCTAACGATATAAAAATAAAATACCTTTCCGATTTTTCTATTTCATTTCGTGCGAGCATTCGTAAACGCGATCGTAATAAAATGAATTCTACCTTTCAACTCCTTTGTAGATTTATATATCTTTCTAAATTGTATGTCCTGTATTTCGAAATCGGAGCGACTATTAGCGGGCATTGACTGTTGTGTAAAGTTGCTGGAGAGAAACATGCCCGTGGTTATTGAAAGGCTTTTCTGTAATTTTCATACCTCAGTGCTACTGTAAGGACTTGGCACGAAACAGGACAACCCCATCATGCAGCAGCAGTCAGTAATGGAAGAGGGAACGGCCTACGAGCTACCTACCTACGATGAGACATTCCCAGTTCTTCCCGAGTCCAATTCGGGCTCAGGGAAGTTGAATATTTTCTCCGTAAATAATAACTTACAGCTTGGACGCGTAACTATCACACAGGTATAAACTGTTCGGCCTCGACGCGCGTTTCAACTATCATTCTTATGACTCCATGCCCGTTTTATCGGTCCGTTTAGATGTTCCGTGTGCCCGGGGAAGAGCGCAAGTTTGATCATAGCGACAAATTTGGAGAGCGCGAATCTATACGTACGTGCAAGACCATAATGAAAGAGACGAACACGATCATTGAAATAGCATCTTCGAAGGATCAATCTCTTACATTCCTAATAACTGGTAAACAGAATCAGGTGTTGGAAGCCAAGCGTCGAATTTTAACAACATTTCAGACCCAGGTCGAGCATTATATTTCGTAAACAATGACTCTAGTAACGCTTAATCAAGTTTCGCAAGGATTTTAAGAACTTCGTTTTCTTGTAGGCGAGTAAACAAATTAGCATTCCTAAGGACCATCACCGTTGGATACTTGGAAAGCTGGGGCAGCGACTTAAAGATCTAGAGAAGACGACTGCGACAAAGATAAACGTTCCACCTGTGCAGGATCAATCAGACACGATAACGATCACGGGAACGAAAGAGGGTATAGAGAAGGCTGAGCACGAGATTAGAGTAATTTCGGACGAGCAGGTGAGTGGGTTTGCTTCTTGACGATTAAGTTGTTCCGATACCAAATAAATAATGAGCACTCTGGATTATCCTACAGTCGAGAAAAGCGTTCGAGAGAATATCCGTGCCAAAGATATATCATCCCTTTATCCATGGCGCGCATAACGAAAATCTGAATGCTATGATGGGAGAAACTGGGGCTAGAATTAATATTCCCCCTGCCTCTGTCCAAGAGGACGAAATTACCATCGCTGGCGAGAAAGAGGGTGTCTTGGCTGCGAAGCAAAAGATCGAAACCATCTACAGAGACATGGTAGAAATTCTTTACCATGGGAATTAAATTCTGTTTCATGGGTTTTGAAATTAAAGTTAAATTTCTAATTCAGGAGAAAAGGTGTACCACAGTATCGGTGGAAGTTCCGAAGTCTCAGCATAAATACGTAATTGGACCTCGTGGTAGCACAATAGCAGAGATACTGCAAGTGACCGGTGTGAGCGTAGAAATGCCCGCGTCCGATTCACCCACGGGAACTATTACCCTGCGAGGTCCTCAGGAGAAGCTTGGCCAAGGTAATCATCAATTTGTAGATGATTAAATATCTAGGCATTCGTTAATGGTAATTATATATTCATACGCTGTTACAGCACTGAATAAAGTGTACGAGAAGGCAAACAGCGTTCGCACGGCCGTAGTGAAAGCACCCGTTTGGATTCACAAATATATAATAGGACGAAAGGGTGTGAATATCAAACGTATTACCCAAGAAATGCCAAAAGTGAACGTGGAGTTCACCGGGAAGGAGGATAAGATTAAAATCGAGGGGCCCCCCGAGGAAGTAGAAAAAGCACAAAATGAACTGGAGTTAATGGCTAGTGATCTTATATCTAAGCTCACTTTTACAGAATTAAACGTTGATCCCCGATTCTATAAATACATTATTGGGAAGAATGGATGCAACGGTGAGTTGGAGTTTACATTGAAGCAATTAAAAATCGTGCGATTAAATACGTTGCATGTTCGTCGTACATGTGCTAATTTCTTTTCCAGTGAATCGCGTGAAAGAAGGAACCGGCGTTGTCATTAATATCTCTGAGAATGACGGCAGTAACGTCATTCGTATAGAGGGGAATCTTGCTGGCGTACTGAAAGCTCAAACGGTTCGAGATTTTACTTAGTAAAATACGTACTATAGCGTTTAATCTAATTTTTACGCTTCCCTTTTTTTTCTTTCAAATTACTGTAGGAGCTGGTTGAAATGGTGAAGAAATTGGAGAACGAGAAGGAGAAAGATGTGATAATTGATCACCGTTACTATCCTAGTATCATCGGGAATAAAGGGGATAATATTAAAGAAATCCGGGATAAGTTTAATCAAGTACAGATTACTATTCCTGGTCCAGGTATGTAGCGTGATATATGCAATAACTAGAACTCGGATTTATGCCAGGTACAAACATCTGAGAGACCTCGGCCCTCGCTGGCACTTAGCCAATGAGAGCTCGGTGTGCATTTTTAGAGTGCAGGTCGCATCTCTCATTTTGCATTGTTATATATAAAAAAAAGAATATATTCAAGATCAGATTAGTTTTACGTAAAAGTGTTTGAAAAAAGAAAACGTTTTTTCGTAGGCGAGAAAGGAGACGTAGTGAAAATTAGAGGGCCTAAGGAAGACGTAGATAAGTGCCATAAGTATTTAATGAAGTTGGTGAAGGAATTGAATGAGAATAATTACGTGCTAGAAGTGCCCATCTTCAAGCAATTCCACAAGTTCATTATTGGAAAGGGTGGAGTGAATATTCGCAAGGTTGGTATTCGGCACTGCGAAAGTATTAGTCGAAGTTTAATTGTTCCTTTTACGTTTGCCCATTTAGATCAGAGAGGAGACTCAAACGAAGATCGATTTACCTGCCGAAGGCGAGAAAAGCGATGTCATAACTATCACCGGAAAGAAAGAGAATGTGGAGAAAGCTAAGGAAATGATCCAGAAGATACAAAATGAGCTGGTATTTGAATTGTTTTCGTATCTATAGATATAAGATTGCTAATCAGTTTTTATATGAAATATTTATTGTTCGTATTAGGCAAACATTGTTACGGATGAAATAGTAATTCCGCCGAAGTTCTACAACTCTCTTATTGGCACCGGTGGGAAATTGATTCATTCTATTATGGAAGATTGCGGCGGCGTTGCGATTAAGTTTCCCACCGCGGAAAGCCGAAGCGACAAGGTAAATGGTTCTCCGTCTATTATCAGAAGGAGAAACTATTCGGAATGTCGAAACGACGAGATTAAACTTCTTCTGATTGTGTTATATTCAGGTGGTTATCAGGGGGCCAAAAGAGGACGTTGAGAAGGCAAAGCAGCAACTGCTTGAGCTGACGAACGAAAAGCAATTGTCTAGTTATTCGACTGAAGTCCGTGCCAAAGTGCAACATCACAAATTCCTCATTGGAAAAAATGGTGCCAATATTAAGAAGGTCCGTGTGCAAGCCACTTAATCGTTCGTTACTCCATACAATCGCAAGTTAATCATTTTCGTATCTTATGGTTCTTAGATAAGAGAATCGACTGGAGCGCGTATCATATTCCCAACGGACGACGACCAAGATAAAGAAGTGATTACTATCATGGGAAAGAAAGAGGCTATTGAGAAAGCTAAGGCTGAGCTAGAAGCTACAATCAAAGAAATTGTAAGAGCATTCGTTTTAACTTATTAAGAATGAATTTCAGTGCCAATCTCAGCCAAAAGTTAATCAATTATCCGGAATTCTTGTGACAATTTAATTCGCTGCTGTTTCTGTACACAAGATTTCAAAAACTTTGGCTTATTATTTCACTCTTAATTTTGTAGCTATATTTCTCAATATTGCGTTTTCTCATAAGAATACGTGTTAAATTCAAAGTTAAATAATTTAAAAACTACCAAATAAATTTTTTTAAATTTTTTCGGGGGGTTTTACTATTGCAGAAAAATGAATTCCTTCAATTTTCAAAGTTTTTCGCTTATTTTTAATGTTACTGAAGTTCGTCCTTAATAGTCGAACGAATGGAGTAACTTTTTAAAACACACTTGCTTCGCAGGATAATATTACCGAGGGCGAAATCCGTATCGATCCGAAGCATCACAGACACTTTGTAGCACGCAGGGGTGGGGTGTTGCATCGTATCGCTGATGATTGCGGAGGAGTGCAGATCTCGTTTCCAAGAGCTGGCGTCGATAGCGACCGCGTCATCTTGAAAGGGTCGCACGAGTGCATAGAGGCGGCGAAGCAAAGAATGCGAGAGATTGTACAAGAATTGGTGAGTTGATAAATGTAATTTCGCGATCGATATCAGGCTCTAAACGTCCCCTTCGTCTTTCAGGAATCAATGGTAACAGAAGAATGCATAATACCACAGAAACATCATCGCACAGTTATGGGTGCAAAGGGCCGCAAGGTGCAGATGATTACGTCCGAGTACGACGTGCAAATTAAATTCCCCGATCGTGAAACGTATGGTCAGTATAAGTAGCTCCATTCTATCGTCAGAATATTTTAATAAAGATCAAATTCATTCACTGACGTGTCCACGTTTTAGATGAACACCGCGTGACAGAACAAATGAACGGCGAGAACGGAGAAGTTGCGGAAACTATCCCGGCCTGTGATATCATACGAATCACGGGGCAACCAGAGAATGTTGCAGCTGCGAAGCAAGCGCTGCTCGATCTTGTACCGATTACAATAGAAGTGAGCTTTCCTACTAATAATATCGAGCAACGGGGAATATTGAATAATTCGATTATTAAATATCGCATAAACATCCCGATTTTAGGTAGAAGTGCCGTTCGATCTTCATCGTTCCATAATAGGGCAGAAGGGTCGTGACGTGCGCGAACTGATGAACACGTACGATGTTCATATCACGTTATCTCCCGCAGAAGAGAAGCTCGATTACATCACGGTATATACACTATAGTTACACTAAAAGCTAATTACGCCATCCCAGAGAGTAATATTATAATTCGACTCGGTAGATTTGTGGAACACCTTCGTGCGTCGAGAACGCGAAAGTAGCTATTCTCAATAAATGCACGGCCTTGGAAGCCGATCGACAAGACAGAGCTCTGAAATCGTTCGAACTGAAGGTAACATGATTTCTCTTTATTAATCACGTCTCGTAAGAATCTGAAAAAATTAACCGCATTTTATTTTAGATCGAAGTTGATCCAGAGTATCATCCAAAAATAATTGGACGAAAGGGAGCCGTGATTAATAAAATACGCAACGATCACGACGTCCAAATCAATTTCCCGCGTAAAGGCGATCCCGAGGAGCACACCATTACTATCATCGGTTATAAAGACAATGCTTACAGCGCGCGTGGCGATATCATGAAAATTGTTAACGAATTGGTAAGTGTATTTATCAAATCTCCAACTCTACACAGCGATTAACTATTGATCAACGATTTCTTTCATATAATCTAGAACGGCTTGACAAAAGAAGAGGTGAATATAGACGCCCCCGTGCACTCGCGTCTGATTGGTTCGAAGGGTAGAAATATTCGCAAGATTATGGACGAGTTTAAAGTGGACATTAAATTCCCGAGGAAAACCGATCCCGACCCCAACATCGTAACGATCGTGGGGACAGAGGAGAATGTAGCCGACGCGAAGGATCGTTTGCTGAATCTGGCGAAAGAATATGTAAGTAACGATGTAGCAACGATAGTCAAGAATTTCCGAGACCGTCGACCATCGATAATTCTCCACTAACTACACGGTGCTCGTTGAATTGCAGTTCCAAGACATTTCCGAGAACGTGTACCGGGAAAATTTACGTACAGTTCCACGAGAGGAGAGGACCTTGGGAAATTCTGGATTCGTGGTGAAAGGGGGCCCTTGGGAACAGCAACCGCAGAGCGCCCCGAACACCGCCAGCGTCGAGGAGTTCCCGCAATTCGCCGGCTACTCGCATGTGCCCGTGGCCAACCCCGACGGCCCGTGGGGCGTTAAGCGTTAAAAGGAGAATAGAAAAGAAGTTTTAATCAAGTTAAACAAAAAAAAAAAAATCAATGAAACGTATAAGGTAACAAGGTACGATAACTTTCCTCTGACAAACAATTACAAAAGGGTACACACATACACACGAGAGATTAGTGCTAGGTGGTTCCCTGTTCCATTACTGATGTTGCTGCATACGACCTGGCCACTCAATTGGACTCTGACACTGGTTTACTACATAACGTTTGATGATGGTGTTTATATTTGCAATTCGTATACCGATATCCTATCGATCTGTAACTGTAACGCATGATATTTTAATTAAGTTTCTCGCCATGTTAGGAACGTATACAACACGCGTACACATACACACACTCACGCACACGGGACACACATACACGTGAAGTCAGACGCAGGATGCGTTTACGAGTGCATCTAATTTCGTGTAATCTTTTATTTCCGCTGAGATATGCCTTTCAGGTACAGATATGTTGTACTTAAAGACTGTGGCTTCGTAGGGATGAATTCTTTTCGTCGTGTATTATATATATTTTCTCAGATCGTCTCTGTATCCGTGTAGATTGCCCGGTCGAATGCCCATCGCGCCGCTCGACCGGGCGTATGTTTCTTGTTAACTTATTTATACTTTTTTTGTACATAAATTGCATTTTTTTTTTTTGTTGCGTTGCACTTAAGTGGAATCGATTTCGAACCTTAATCACGGTATTAGAGTCTTGTATGAAACTTTTCGCGAAACGTAAATGCTTTAAGGTCTTTCTAAGGAAAACGTTCCTAGATACGATTTTCTTGCGTTTCTTTTTAAGTAGCTAGTTTAAATAAGGGGGAGGGTCGCTTCACACCGCTCGGGCTCGCGGCGGTTCACGAAGCGACCCCCCGAAAAATCTGCCAGCAAATCAAGTGGTCGTTGTAAATTGCCCAGAATGCTGGGCTCTAACATGCAGAGAGAGGGAGAGGTGTTTAGGTAACGGCGGGTATACGCGTCGGGGGAACATAATCTTTAGAAAAGGCCTTGATATTTTTCTACTGCTCTGATGCAGTTGAACATCAAAGACGAGACACAGGATCATTGGCGTCGTTGCTGAAAGAGAAGGAATCATGAAATATTTTGTAATTTAAACGTGATACGTAATATTCTTTGAACAGCCGTTTCTTATTTATTCTACTTCTATTTTACTGTTTGCTGTACGATGTGCAAGTCTTTGCATTCTACTATTTATGAGGCCAACTAGCTAAGAAAAAAAGATATTCGGTTCAAGTGCCTTGTCTATTTTCTTCGAGACAGCTCATTTCAATTGTTGGAGGAATGTGAATATTAGATTATATATAAATACAATTATATATATCTATATATATATATATGTATATCTGTATATGTATATATATATGTATATCTGTATATGTATATATATATGTATGTATACACGTATATATAAAGAATATTGATAATAATTATATTACTATACATATATATAATGATCAATATGATAGATATTGTACTCCGCGTACAATGATATACTACTATCACAGGAAAAATAAAATGATAGATCATGTATACAGAAATTCACTTATATTTTTTAGATTTACAGTAATTTTTATATAAAACTACTTGGGTACGAGGACCTATGTGTCATCTCCAATGCATGGTTTATACAAAGAAAAAGACAAAAAAAAATAATAAGAAAAACGCCAGAATTAGCAATTTTAATAAGTTTAGTTTTGGCTAAGAATTTGATAGACGCTGTGCATGAATGTACCTTTTTCTAATGAATTATAGATACGAATTATTGTAATTACAAAATAATATTCTCTGTACACATAATGGCATAATACATGAATTCTATTGTAACAATATATACATACTTAATCTATTGTTAAGACAGTGTTATCTTTACACGCATCCCCATACTATCCGTTTTATGCGCGATCATGATACATTCGGAATAGAGCTGGGACTATTCGAATAATTTAATATTCGAATATTTTACGAGTATTCAAATACTACTCGAATATTTTACAAGTATTCGAATACTACCCGAATATTTGACAAGTATTCGAATACTACTCGAATATTTGACAAGTATTCGAATACTACTCGAATATTTGACAAGTATTCGAATACTACTCGAATATTTTACACGTATTCGAATACTACTCGAATATTTTACAAGTATTCGAATAGTAGATATTCGAATACCGAAAATTCGACAAACAGTCCCACTCCTAATCCGGAACAGATCGCAACATTTTTAACTGTTTTACAAATCCATCGTTTGGTTTGATGCAGTTTCTCGCTTTCTTTACTGTATCGTAAGCTTCACTGTAAGATAACTTTTCTGTAGTCATCAGATAAGAAATTACGATCGCTGGCGAACGAGACACGCCGGCGTTGCAATGCACAAGGATATTTTCCCCACGATTCTCCTTTATAATTCTGCCACACTTCTCTATCGCCACTGATATATCAGACTCCGGTAGATCTAATAAATCACAATAATAGTACTTGATCCCGCGAAACTTTACTGTCGCTTCAACACCGATACTTAAGATACGCAAGATCTCGTGTTCCTGTAGAATTTCTATGTTCGCAGTTGGGTCCTGCGAACTTAGAAACAAACCTGGCGTCACGCACGCGATCTGTAAGTCAGGTTTATCGTCAACCACGAACGGCGTCGCAGCTGGTAATTCCCTTCTCTCCCCATTATCTTCCTCGTATCTTTGACCGAGCGCAGTTGTCACAACGGTCTTACAAGATTTCAAACGTGACCTCTTATTCTCTATGAGACTCTTTAGATCCATTCTTAATAGATGAACAATGGTCTTTAGAGAGAGCGGAAGAAGATTCAGTTGATTGAGAAATTAGTTTGATTGTAATTCCGCTATACCTTTAAATGTTTATTGTGCTTCGTGCGCATATATCGGTACAATTGTGTTAGGGTAATTAGGGTCTGCAGGTTCTTTAAATTCTATGATGCATTTATCTAGTTCTTCTTGAGAGTACTCTATGTTCGCGAGGTATAAACCATGCGCCGGGACAATCTGTATCCTAACATCCCAATTCCGGTGATTCGGGACTTGTAACATAATATTTATATCTCTTTCTGTTAGTCTCCCTGCACCAACATTGATCAAAGCAGCTACCATGCGCCTGACCTGCAGAAAGATTCATTAGGACGAAATAATAATAATGAAAGTAATCGTTTATTCTTTATCGCATACCTGTTTATACAAAAAGGACCTTGCTTTAAAGGTAATATTCCAGAAGTCAAAATTTTGGCACAGGGGATCAAACGGCATAAGCGGTTGACCTTTCTCTACAGTGATTGCTTGCAATTGTCTTACATACTGGACAGGCTTCGTTGATATCGTCTCTGCGCTAAATGTCCTAAAGTCTTTTGTTCCCATAAAAAGTTGCGTCGCACGTTCCAATTTTTCTATGTCGAACGTTTCTGATCTACAAGTGTACGTGCGCAGAGTAATGATGAAATAAAGAATCAGATCGTTTACGTAAAAATAAACGCATTTCTTGTATAATACCTCAAATGATAAGCATGCGACATTTCCGATATAGGTATTCTGTGTTCGTTCTGGTCCTTGGCTCTCATAAACCTATAGACATAAGTTCTAGATTTCGCGAAATATCTTGCATGGAAGTCCTTCGTCACTGGAATAAACTCCAAGAGCCTGAAAAAATACGGTAAATCAATTCGTCAGAGGTACCTTAACGGCTGAATCATGTGCTAGCGTAGAAACGTTAATTACCTGATATCGTGTTTGCATGTAAAGAAATAACGATTCATATATGTCAATGCGAGATTAGGATTATACAGACAATTGGACTCGTTCCGTAGGTCGACGTGGGCCGTACTGCACAAAGCGTGCACACCGACGTCTGTCCTATAAATCACATATTTACGTCCTACAATTATTGAAAGAGGATGTAATTGTTTTACTACCTGACTGCGTAAAGTGTTTAAGTAGCTAACGTCGTGCAACGTGATTCACCTGCTGGAGAGCGTTATCTTCGGCCATTCTAAACACTTTGGTACTAAAGTTGTGAGAGCGTCTTCTATAGCCCCTTGAACGGTGTCAGGGTCACGTATTGGTTTGATAAACCGGACCACATTTTTCTGCAGTCCTCTAAATCGAAATGGAGCTAATAAATTCGAGGTGCAAATTACAACTGGCGTTCGCGCGTTGCACTTGTTTTAAACAATTTCACGCGTAAGATTTAGTGTTTATAGATTATCCACAGGAAATATTGGCGTTTGTAGTGTAAAGCATAAACAAGGAAATAATTTATATATAGAATTGTTGAAAGCAAGTATCTTTTGTTGTACCTGTAGTGCGTACCGAGATACGAAAATTTTAGAAAGTATCTTCCCATTCTTGTTTTCACTAGTAGATTATATAGATAGTAAACCACTGTCAAGGTTTTAGAATAGTATGCTAATTGTCTTGCCTGAATTGAGATTAAAATCTACTTTTAAAGGGATAACCTCAAAACGAATTTCTCGCACTTGCCGGGACCACAACACGGCGGACCGCCATGTCCCCCCACGTGCATGCGCACAGTTATTTACAAACGATTTGCTAGCGACATGTAATTTAGTGGCGGTAAGCGCGTATAAGTTGCGCGTGAAATTTGATATTTTAATATATACCATGGAAAATGATTTAATTGAATTATTTCCAAAACTAATTTATGAACTTTTAAAGTTGCGTCTCAAAATACAGATTCTTAATTACCTTTCTGTATCATATTTGTTGTTATTTTGAACAGTTGTCCGACTCGATTAGAAAAATCGAAAAGCAGTTTTTATTTGATGACCCCTTTCCTTTTCTCCATCCTCGTCACCAAAAAGCTTTTAGTTCGAAATGGTTTTGACGCTCAAAACGAGCGTCAGCATGAAATCGCACCTTTATATACTCGTCTCTCTTAATTAATCATAGATCTTCTAGAAATAATTCACGAACTTTTGCAATAGAATCTTAAAATACAGACCCCCGACTACATTTCTATATAATATTTACGATTATTCTATCTCTAATTAATCAATTATTAACAGCTCTTGGACACGATGACGAGCGTGACTTCGCTATTACTAAATACTCGTGTTTCGCAATGAATTATGAATTCTCTATAAATAATTTAAGCCTTTTTGCAGTTGCATCTTGCAATACAGACCTCATAGGACTTTTCTATACATTGTTTCTTTACAGAACTAATGTACTAACTGTCCATAAAAAATATAAATAATCGAACACTTGTCGCGCAATCTTGCCCTTTCATACCGAAGAAAAATTCTATGCAAAATCTAAATTTAGACGTGCTACTTTTACACGCAGACATAAATATCGTAAATAAATCCGGCACAGATAAATATTCTATTACCTTCGCATCTGTATAATTCATTACATCTCTATTCTGATACTTTACGCGATAAAATAGTCGCGTTGTGCAAGCGATTCAAATGACGAGAGATTACATTGATCTCTGTATAATTGATAAAGTAACGTGCACTCTGGTAGATCGATCTACATTCGCTTAGAAACACGCTTTTCGCGATCCTATTATTCTGCGCAAAATAGTTGTCCAACAATACCGTCTGTCTGCGCAAACGAGCAATGTGGAAGCAACTAATTCGGTGGTGGAAAATCATCAAGCAATATTTAAGGAACTGCAACATTCATGGCGTCAGATATCTGGCGGACAATCGACTCTCTTATCCTGAAAGGTAAAGATTCATTCATCAAAGAGTCGAACGGAAAAAAAATATGTACTTCTATCTTTCGTAAAGCAAACCATACTTTAACATCCCTCGCAACAGGATTAAAAAATCTCACAAAAGCTTGTATCAAACGTTTTGACAACAGCGATCTACTCGCAGATTCTTCTGGCTCATCTCCTGCGCCCTATGTTGGTACGGGTGCGCAAAAATGATCAGCGATGTATTGAGAAATTACATTAACTATCCTGTCGCTGTGACTACCGAGACTTTGTTCGTCGATTGGGAGACGCCGTTCCCAGCGATTGCTTTCTGCATTTCCACTACTAGAGCAATCAAGACCAACTATTTTAGAAGGTTTGTAACACATGTCAGTCGCAGTGAAGCGCAAATTTTCCTCAAACTATTATTTCTACTCTATTCTATGGAAAAGAATCTTCATTTATCGGAGATAATTTGAAACTAAACAAAGTTTGTTTTTAAGGAACCCAGGCATGTTCACGAATTACACCAATCCTCTCCTGCTCCAGGCAACAGCGGAGGAACTATTGTCTGCTTACGAGGAGGTCAGAAAATATCTTTTCTTATTTGTACTATGTTTCACCCGTTCATTTCACAATCACAACAGACAAGATAATGAAAAAATTTCCACGTGATATTTCCCCCCTGTCCAAACAATTTTAGCGACTAAACCCGCGGATGAATGTTAAATATTTTGCTAGTTCAATTATTTGCCGCAGATCAGAGTGCCTTGCACGGAGATGTTGGCGGATTGTGCATGGAATAACGCGAGATTCAACTGCTGCAGCGAGTTCCGAGAATTAAAGAGAACTGGTATCGGTTACTGCATCGCCACTAACACGTTCCACCTGCGCAAGAACCGCAAACCAGGCGTCGAATTGTTCGTCAATCGAACCGTGAAATACGGGGATCTCATCGTCGACGTTCACGTGAACTCGAAAACGAAGAAACACTTTCTCGGGGCGTCCTCCGTTCGTATCTGTCCATTTCGTTTTAAATCCATACCACTGAAAAGCAGAGATCTAAATGAATTTTAACAGTTGCATCCGTAGTAGCAGAGCGTATAGTAATTTTTAGATACCATTCGAGAAGAATACTATAACTCTCACAGATTACTCGTTGAGAAAGTACCAGCTTGACAGTAATTTCATCCCACTGATTACACAAGTCCCATTTCGATCCTACAATTCAGGTGCACGTTCTCAACAATCTGCAGCTACCTATGCTCACCAACGTCGAAATGGACGATATACATATAAAAGGTGGTAAGACGACGCATATCGGGTTCACGATGGACGACACTTTCAACGAGGACGGCGTGAAGACAGTGGCGGTTAAACACAGAAGCTGCCGCTTCCCGCACGAAACGCTGCCCGATAATATATTCGACATTTATAGCAGCGATTCGTGTTACATCGAAGTACGTCCACGTTCAATTGAATCTGTCGAATCTGTAGTCCTGGTGGTATTAAAGCAACGAGTGGTCCCGACAGCTGATCATAGAGCGGATGATAGAGTTTTGCGGCTGCGTGAACTTTTACTACTTCGTACCGAATGGGGCACGGGTCTGCAACGGAACCGAGATGGTCTGTATAATCGCCAACAAGGCGAACATCACGTCCCAGTCGGTGAAGGATGAACGATGCCTGGCGGATTGCGAGGGAACAACCGTCGTCCTGTATGAAACATATAAGAATTAGAATCTTTCAAAGCTATGGTGATCGATATTAATTTATGAATGTACATACTTTGGGAGAGTTGGGTCGAGGGAGCAAAGTGTCTCTCGAGAATACTGTTGAAGTTGTTGGGGGCCATCCCAAAGTTGCTTACTTTATCTTCCTCAGTTCTTTTAGTAGAATATATATTTAGTAGTATAACGTGATATATTGGGTTTTAGAAATCGAATGGAACCTTACGAGTACGACTCACCAGGCGTTTCCTACTCGCGCCTTCAATTCTCGTTGCTATCGCATCCGACCATAAGGTATCGCCGATACGTAGTGAACGACCTCTTGGACGTCGTAGGTGAATCTCTACTGCCTAATCTTCTCCACATATTTTAGACAATCGAACTTTTGGATAATTTTAGAAACCGCAATTAATATTCTTAGTTTCAGTTGGAAGTGCACTAGGCCTCTTCATGGGTGTCAGTATTTTAAGCATCTTCGAGATACCGTACTGGTTATTTATTCGCCGGGACAAGATAACATAGAGCAAATGCTTCAGGCCTGGGTATTAAAATTAAAGATTGATTTACTGCCACCTGCCTGTTTTGCATTTTTCCGCGATGCAGCAACTATTGCAGCGTCGAAAATGAAAGATGGAAAAGTACTACTAATAAACGCTATGTTTGATCCATCATTTGCATTCGGAGGGTGTACGTCATTTTTCCCCTCGCTGCTTTATCTTGAAAGTGTTTGCTGTTAAACACACGCGCCAGGAAGAGAGGCAGTGCTCGCGAATAAATCATAGATACGATTTGAACGAAAGGTTTCGCGGTTACTGCTTATATAAGGAGGAACATGTGCCCGCGATATTTACTTCCTCGATCATGGCAGCGCCGGAGCTGCAGGTACAGCTAGCAGCGGTGCACGTGGGCAGCAAAGTGAACCCCGAGACTAGTGTATACCACGATTTGCTGAGCTTCCAAGAAGTTCAACGGGTAGTAGAACGCTCGCTAGGCGGTGAAGCGAAGGTGCGCAAGTTCTCATTGGCGCCGTACTCCGACGGGAAGCTCGGATTTCTGGGATCTCACCAGCGGCTCTCCGTAGAGGCTCGGACTAAGAACGGTAAAGAGACCCTGTCTTTCTTCGTCAAAGTGATCCCTTACGACGTGCCAGCTCAGGCCGAGTACGTGGCCGACAAATGTGTCTTCGTTAAAGAAAGATTGTTCCACCGTCGCATAATCCCTCAACTCTATAACGAGTACAACGGCGAGCCATGGACATCGGCGTGCCACTTGGTCAAGGAGAACCTGCTGGTCTTCGAAGACCTGGGCGCCAAGGGATACTCGATGAGGAAAAAGCTGTTCACGAAGGAGCTCGTCGTCTCTGGCCTGACTAGTATCGCGCGACTGCACGCGTCCTCCCTTCTGGCAGAGGCACGGCTCGGAGTGTCTCTGAAGGAGATGTACCCGGACGCCTTTGTGGAGAATGCTTTCAGCCCGACCGGCCAGACTCGTGCCTGGTTCGACGTGGGTGTTAATGCCATCGTCGCTGTGGCGAGGCAGCTTGGCCTCGATGCAAGCTTGATACCAAAGGCCTGCGACCATGTGTACGCGGCTCTGGATATGTCACCTACAAAAAGGAACGTGGTCAGTCACGGAGATCTGTGGGGGAATAATTTCATGTTCAACGACGACGCACCGCCGAAGTGTTTGCTGGTGGACTTTCAATTGCTGAGGTACTCACCGTTGGGGCACGACGTTGCGCAGCTCCTCTACCTCTGCACCGACCGCGAATTCAGGGAGACTTGGGAGCCAGCTATGCTGGAGCATTATTACAACGTGCTTCGCGAGACCATTAGCTCAGCGAAGTCCACGTCCGTGGAGGTTCCACCTTGGTCAGAGTTGACTCAAGGAGTTGAAGAGCAACGCTTAGCTGCTGTAATCACCGCGGCTACGTATCATCAGACTGTATTGCTGGATGAGAATCTGACCGCGGAGATCATGAATGATCCTGACCAGTACAGCGAATACGTGTTCCAGAGCAGAGACGAGATTGTGCTGCAGAACATGAAGAAGGATCCAGAGTACGGTAGGAGAATCATGGAAGCTGTTACTGAATTGGTCGAGCTCAGCTTTCGACTCGACGAGCTACCTAAACCCACGTGAGACTAAAAATTCTTGCGACCAAAGAACGATCGCGCGGATTAGAAGAACACAATGGTACATTAAAGTATTGTATATAAATAATATTGAGATATTATATACAAATATTTATGTATATAAATGTAAAGTACTATATATTTCTCCGACAGTATGTAATAAATAGTATACACGAAATAAAGGCTGCATCTTTTTATACCTGTGTTCATTTACGTATTTCACGAAAGAATTTCAATACTCGTTGATTTATTTTCTATACAACAGAGGCCCCGGGAACGAGAGTGATGCGAGTAAAAGATTTCTAGAGATTCCGGTACTTCCGTGTATCGAATACTACGTTCCAATCATCAACTCGCACCACCCTCGTCTACTGGGATTTAATTGGGATGGAATATTGGTGCCTATCTTTTTCCTCGTCACTGTTCAATTGTTTTCTTCGCCCGGAAGTATGGTGGACAAGAAGGACCAATTATGGTCACTGAGTTGCACTTTCGCCTCGTCCGCGTCGTCCAACTCAACGACAGGAGAAGATTCCCGTTTAGTTGGCCGCGGGGATTCCTCCTCGCTCTCGCCCGCTGACTCGTCGTCGACGTGCATTTTCTCGTCCCTAAAAAAATGCTGACGTTAGAAGGATGAAAGTTTAATAAATGATAACGAGGCCAGAATAGCTCTTCCACGAGTCGTTGAATTACCTGTCATCCGTTGATTGAGCTTTCGACGTCGATGACATCAATAGAGAAGTAATGAAAGATGCACAGAGCATCTTCATAGGCGGCAAAGTGTGGGCCGAGACGCTGAGGAGCTGAAACACGTTGCTGCTATTAATTCACTGCATTCCAGGGGCTAAATACTTTTAATTGTTCCCCCTTATCACGTTCTAAAAAGCTGAGACTAGAAGACAAGTGTATCGGATTGCGTTGACCAAAGGGGAGGTTTCTCCTCTTCGAGTGATAGAGACAAAATTGTAACTAAGCGAAAACAATACTCCTCGCAGAAACAATTACGTGGAATTGGAAATGCGTCTACACGTTAGTCAGGCTCGTGACGCTCGCCAGATCCGATTAGTTAATTAGTTTTAAGGCTGACGCAGGCACACCCCCGAACGCAAAATTTCTGCAATTCCTGTAATCTTCTACTTCAGATCTAGGTTGACGCGTCTTTTACGACCTACACGAATCTTCGCCTCGGTGTACACCAGTTTTCGCCAGAGAGTCGCGAGAAATACGCGTGTATCATCAAACAGGCCTGTGACGAGAAAATAACTGAGAAAAATTACAAAGCAAACTCCGAAGCTCTTCCCTCCACCCTTACTGTCTATTCGAACAATCGCCTCTTTATTAAATACTAAAAACGATCCTCCAAGCATTCGTACAGACTTTGTTTCTACGGAGAAGAATTATTCCATGCAATTTATACGAAGAGAGGCGACCAGTTTAAAACAGTTTAACGAGATTAGAGATTCGGAACGTCCGCCCCCGAGGTGCACCATTTTATTAATAGGTAACGAAACAATCAGGACAGTTCCCGCGGGAGATAAGAGTTCCTGGCTCGCCAACAGGTTCGTCCTGACCTGGTTTCACCAGAACATTTGCGAGTAAATTCCGGAGCGACGTTGAAAACCGTGCTCCCCCTTTGTAACGCGAATGAATAAAGGAACGGCGCGGTGGAAAGTTTGATTCTTCGTGCGCCGTAACTTCGACGTTGCTCGTTAATCTCGGTGGAAGTATCGAAAACTTAATTAAACCAAGAAACGCCACCGCGCTCGGCACGCAATCTCCTATATTTACTGCAACGTAGAAACTCGATACTAGATTAACATAGCGGAGTATCTTAAAGTAAACGCGAGCTGAAAGACTGCTGGATAGTCGAGGGAGAAACGAGGATCCTTCCTCGCTATACGTTTAGCGATCAACCAGGAAGAAACCGGCTGGTGCGTCAATGGAAGACGCCAGTCTCTACGATGACGTTACAGGAGAATACGAAACGTAGTAGAAACGGAGGTAGCTGGTAAACAATTAAGCCTCGGCGATTCCATGGAACTGACGCAATTTGTACAGTAAAAACGAAAGTGGCGAGCCGGCGGATATCCGTCCGCTGTAAGTAGCGACGTGCCTAATTAATTACGCGCTACGACGTTTCACGGTCCGCTTTATCACGTCACCGGGACACCTCGGCTAACGAGGATGATGCGTCTCGCCGCGGTTAAGAAAAAAAGAGAGAGTATTTAAGAACGCACAGGCTTCTGGCTAAGCGAGCCGGTCGCCGGCTACTTGTCTAATATCTGCGCGGTGGAATGCCGGACAATTGAAAAATATCCGGAGCTATCTGGAGAGCTTGTTTAATATTAATTAGAGACAGCGTCCACGTTCTTCGCGAACGCCATCATTAGAGATCATACGGCCTTAAGGACCGCTGCCCGGGCGGTGATGATCCTTAATTTGCTTAGCCTCCAGACTAACGCAGCCTCCAAATGGGGCAAGATTTAACTTTCAGAGAAGGCTGATGTTATCGCTCGGATTCCACCGGCGACAATGCCCGCGAAGTTTCGACCAGCCTGCACTTGTTGCGCGTCCTCCAGCGATAACAACTCGGGGGAGAAACTTGCCGTGGTATTGATTCTCCATCGAGCACCGATGATACACACGTAGGCCGACTTTATTGTTCTCGAGGGTACCTCGCGCGACCGCCGCGATATCGCAATCTCTCTCATGTATTCACGAGGAGCCAGACATTCTATTTTTGAATCCAGCTTCTACGGCATTTAACTGTTTCAATGATCACGAACCCATTATCATTCGGAAACAGAGGCAACTCTCTGGTTTCTCCGATCCCTTTAGTTCTCCGCTGAACGAGCGACAGATCGCCCCGGCAGTTCCAACTGTCTCGCGCATTTTCCAGGGGTGACGGTGGGGATTCTTTTTTATGAATCATTCGGAGATGATCTATGTCAGCCAGCTTCCACGAAGATGAAAATAATTCCTCGAAGCGACGCGTGCAGGTTCTCCATCCAAGACAATGCCCTAGGTCAGAGGGACAACTGGAACGCCGTGAGAGGGTGGGAGTGTGGAGTAGCAGCTCCTATATTAAATCATGGCGAGGCCACTTCCCAAAGTCAGTCATACGTCGAGCGCTCGAGCACGCGAGGAACACTTCTCCCCCGAAGATCTCTCCATTCTCGTTCACCTCTGAAGAATTACCAGTGAATGTTATCTGAGTAGTGGCTACTTATCAGTATCGCAGGAAAAAGTAAATCGAATAATTGGAACCGTTTTGAAAGTAGCCGTTGGAATTCTTCTGAAATAACTCCGGCATATTCCCGGGCTTTTCTATTCAAGGAGTATTTGAAGAAGAAGAAGCCGGCTGTCTGTTCCCAAAGTGTGCAACGACCAGAAGCTTCTCTGCTTTCTGTACAACAATTCTCCGGGCATGAAGTTAACGGCGTGGAGTTTTGTGTCGTGCGTCCTGGTGGCTATCTTGTTCCTGGCAGCTACTACGTCCGCATACCCTGCCAGCAACCCGGAAATAGTGAGTACTCTCCCTTGTGCTCTGTTCTCTCAGCGAGGTTCGCACTAATTAATGCAAGGTCGAGGTAGTTCGCAACCACCTGCAACTTTACATTTCTCTCAGTTTAGCATTTTATGGGAGATGCATTAATGTTCCCTCGGTGTCTCGGTACATCCATGTTTTCCAATTTCCTTTACTGGCACTCCAGAATCCCGGATCTCAATCCACATCTTTCTCCCCGAGTTACTTCCATCAAATTCAGTCCCAAGCCGAGTTTAGTGCGTTGACTACCAGTAGCTTAGGGACCTCGGCTCGTAAACTCTTGCTCCTCGCCGCAAATTAAACGTGCGCAACGTTAGGAAGAGCGCTAGACAAGCCTAGAAAGATGTAAACGTGAGTGAGCGTGCTGATCTATTGCTTCGCAAGCCAGCTACCCGGAAAAGTGCCAAGTCTCCTAAAAGGGAAGCAAAGTTTCTTGAAGTCAATCCGTTTCGTTTGGTTCTCGCTGAAGATTCAAATAAATCGCGCTCCCCCTAACAATCGCCGAGTGTTATCGTCGGGTCGCACGAGCCTGCGTCGATCAAATGGGGCAAATAGATACACGTACCGCACGCGCTTACCGATAGTAGTATTTTGTTCGAGATGACATAATTCGGTCGTTGGTATCCCCATTACCAAGGAACAAAAGCCTGTGTGCAGAAGTGACTTCCAGCAAGGCCTGAGATTAATAAACACTGTTGTGACTCGTTTATCAGTGGCAAGATACCAGGCGAACGGTGATGGGCCTAAGCGCGTTTCACCGAATCAATAGCTGTAAATAAGATTCGTATTTTCCTTGTGCGTAGGCACGTGGGCCGGAGACGATGATAACGTTGCAAACTTAAGTGGACGTTGATCACAAGCGTTCCTTGTTAAATCCATCTCCTTTCGCCGCTTCTATTGGCATATCTAATCGGGCTGAACTGTAGGTGGTACGCGATACTGTAAACAGTAACAGAGTTCACGCTTTCCAGAATCACTTAGCGAGACAATTCGGCTATAAATAACCACGGAACGATTGTCCGGTTTATTTATACGCCGCGCCATTCGAAGGTCCCAGCGAGATTTATTTCAACGTTGCCGATCATTTCTTTTCAAGATGTACAACATGCAGGCGATCGAGAACATGCGACAAATACCGCAATGGCATTGCCTCCGCTACAGAAAGTTCGACCTGGTGCGTCGCTGCCGGAACTACCGTCTGGGAAGGAAACACTGACGAATACAAAAGCCCCGACATCCAGGATTTATGGCTACCAACAAGTCCCTTTACTTCAAGCTACATCGATCAGCTCTTCTGAACGTTCTACTACACATGTTTAAGTTCATCTGAGGCAACGTGAGCCACGTAACCGGCTGACAAGCAGAAGCAACCGTCGTTTACCATAGATTGTAACTTAACTCTTCGTGGCACATCGTTTACTTCAAGACTGTAATTTTTAAGACTTCACTCGAGCTCTCTATGCCTTCGTCGCGCAGACCCAAACGGAGTAAATAGCAATGGAAGGAACTTTACACTCAATCTCCCCCGACAACTAGCAACTTAAGCCTTCCCTAATGACAGAAGAATAAATAAAGCTTGCCTGCGTTTCACTAAGTTATTAATCTCGCTCGTAACTCTATACGTTAATTATTTATATCGTATTATATGGGAAACTGTATAAATGCGCTTCGATCTCATTGTACGATGAGAATGTGTTGTAGAATAAAATTATGTTTTTTATTGCAAATGTATTCGTCAAAACGGATTATTCACCTGTTGACGTGCTTTACCTTAATATAAAAAGAGCAGTTGCAAAAATGTATTCGGAACACTTACTTCTTCCACCATCCCCTTCCCACGTATTCCTAGTTGCTCGTGCGTGTGCGACGCTGTCTCCTTATCGGTGACGGTCTTGGCCGCGATCGTGTTGGCGAAAGCAGTCGCGGGCACGGAATTCGTAGACAAACTTTCGAGCGAAATGGCCACCTCGGATTCCGGCTCTAGCGTCAACAATTCCTGGGAACGAAGATTGTATAAATGAAATGCTCGTACTTGGTGCAAATCGGTATCGCGCATTCTATTACGTACTTGATTAGAATCTAAGAAGAAAAGCTGCGACTTCCGTTGCCACTGTCTGTCAGAGGAGTCCGGTTTCTGCTGCAGGCGAGGCACGAAAGTAGCGCCTAAGATAGAACTGTAGTTCTCGATGACGGTGCTTCTCGTGTAAACGGGTTTCGATCTGCGCGGCGTGAACACGAACACTGAAACAAATTGGTAAATTAATACGCGAAAGAGAATGAGAACTCGATTCGCATTCCGGGAGAGCGTTTAAGCTTACGTGAATTATCGGTCGTAAATACGGCCATGTACGAGGATTTAGGATCCGCCGCGAGCGTGGCCACTTGCAAAGGCACGCTCCATATTAGCGTAAGCGATAAGATGTTCCAGACCGCGATGTGCTCCGTGGAAGCTGCTACTACGAGGTGGCAGGCATCTTGCCTCCCGAATTCGATTCGCCTAATCAGGTTTGAGTAATAACGCTAATGTTATTCTTTGACTAACATCGCTATCGTCTGCCATGGTAACTTACATTACTTGATGCTCGTATTGACTGTGCGTTAAGCTGCACTTGAACGTGCAGGTGTCGGGCGTCCACATCGTTACGCTGCAACCGAAACCGATGCCCACCAACGAACCATCTACCGAGAACGCGGCATCCGTTACGGGCAGATTTCTATAATCCCCTATACTGTGGCACAGCCAGTGTTTCGATTTTTCTAGGATAATCGTGAGTGTTACAATTAGTGGCGGCTATCGAGCGTGCATTAACGAAGCGTGTGAAGCTTACGCACTGTGCGTTGATGAAGATTCAACCAGGTTCCACAGTTTAAACTTCTTGTCCCTGCCAGTTGTGACCGCTAGGGTTCCGTCGTCGTCGAAAGGAGTACTTGGCTGGAAACGTAAAGCGTTCACGCCTCCCTCGTGAGGAAGCTCGATCGATGTGTTCAATACGAACCTACGAGTTTCATAAAAATTTTCATGACTTTTGAAGAGATTCTTTGTAGAAAACGCTGTAAGTGCCAAAAATCAGATTCTATACTTTCCGAGGATTTTCTTTTTTAATTTCAACACTTACAGTGGTTTCCACGAGGTTTCTTGAATCGAACACGAGCGAGTTACGTTCTGTACTTACAATTGCTGTTTAGTGTCAAACATCCAAAACTTGAGCCTTACTTCTATACACGACACTTTATCGTTTCGTTCTTCGACAGTCGCCATCCACGTACCATCGTAATTTAAAGCTATTTTCGTGACTTCTGTGTTCACGATGATTACGCTACGCTCTTGGGTTAAAAAGTTTTGTGCTGTAATATTTATCTAAAATACATCGACATTTATATTCGTGTTTATTTCAACGCATATCCTCTGTGAGATATTAAATCTTGGATCGCTACTTACATTGTACAGTAAGCTTTTCGTACGAGTGTTATAAAACTGAACATGCCCAGTGCGGCTATTCAGAACCAGAGAGTTCGTACGCGGATCGACAACGAGACCAGCGGGGAATAAGTCTTGGGAAGAAAGAGCCACTCCCCACGTGAAGTTCTGTATTACAGAGGTCAATTTCCTTTGCGGATTCACGACCACGATACCTGTAATTTTTAACGAGCGTGAAATATTGTTAAAGAAGAACTTGAAATACTAGAGCGATGAATATTAAAAGACCGTTATCTAAAGTAGAAACAGCGACGTATAAATTGTCTGGGGCGATAGTAAGATGTTTAATGGGTGCTGGCAATCGAGGGAGAAAAGATTTCTGGTGCGAATTCGCTATAACCCATTTCACCAGCACGCACTCTCCTCCGCCAGTGTACATGTGACCACCTGTAATTTTTATAAAATCACTACAATTATGTCTAATGGTGTACAGTCGTTATTGCATCGGAATTAAAAGGAATGTAGAAACACCCGTATATTACCTGATTTACTAAACGCTATTTCCGTCACGGGTAAAGTATGCCAGTGGTAAACCGCTGTGTAAGGTCTCGCTTGAAACAAACTCTTCCACACTACCACGCGACCCGTCGAGTCTCCAGTGGCGACGCACTCCTCTTCTGGATGTCCGGCGAGGCATGTCGGTATCCTGCCTGTTTTACCTGTCTTGTGCCTGCGATCGGGCGATACAATAATATTTCAACGCTGTTCCGTTAATTCTTCAATGATAGATAGCGTTTATTAGATGATTTTACGTACAGTTTATCGACAAGGTTCCTCGACGGATTCAATATGTGCAGATCTACGTCGTGAAGCACGGCAATTAGATTCTCCCCATGATTCCCAATTATATCGACATAATATTCATGGGAATCAGTTCTGCAAACAAAGAATCGAATTGAATTACCGCCTTCCCATCGAAGGGCCTTAGAAACCTTCACTTACGGCATACACGTGGACTTTGTACAGACTCCGTTGTCTAAATCGAATAAAGCTATATAAATCTTTGTGTTGCACTTGGAAATGTAAGTTACGAGCACTTGGCGCAACTCGTTTCCTTTGTAAGTTTTATAGTTAACAATGTGAAAGGTTTTTATTTTTGGTTCTTCCTGGAATATCAGTTTCTAAAGGGAGAAGAGAAATAACAACGAAGTGATTAAAAACATTCGAGAAGCTGTTGCGCTAAACCGAAGCTTACGCTTCTACAAGATAAGTTTAATATTCTTACTAATTTCTTAGTGATAATGCCACTTTGACAGCTCCAGAAATTCAGCTCCCCATGCTCTGTGCAGGCGATAACGGCATTAGGATTTTCCGGGTGCACTATTAGTCCCGCTATCCGATGGTTCGCTGGTTCTAATTCTTTAACGAAGTCTCCGGTTTGCGTGCTATAGGCTCTGATGACGTATTTCCATACTATGTACAACGTCCTGCAGGGATGGAAATAAATTAGTGGAGAAGTTAAAAGGATGTATTTTAGTAGAAATAAGAACAGTGCCGGTAAAATTCAATTTTACGAGAGTGTAATTTATTCGTTATTCGATCTTTCTATTTGTGCGCTACGTAAGAAATATTACAAGGAAGAAGCATTAAAGTCTCCGTAGTCGTTAAATTAAAACTTACTCTCCGTCGTGGGAAAAGACTGGTCGTTGATCGATTATACTACCTCCACCTTTTCTCGTTAAAACTAAATCGTCCACATCGATCACATCAATATTCGCAGACTGCCGCCTTGCCCTTAACTTCATCTGCATTTTGTCAGTTGACTGGCGATGGACTAACGCTTTCGATAATTACGCCCCTTATTGCACGCTCCATACATTAATCACACTCTACAGCACAAATTCAACGTAAAAGATTCTATTCCGGCAATTACACGTGCTGCACTCCGATTCACTCCGAATAACCAAACCAAACGTCGACCGCATGGTTCATTCCTGTTTCTAAACACGTAGAACCACGTTCATTCGACAATCCTGCAACCATGGGCGAATAAAACACTTGCGATGATGCACTTCATGGGAGTCGGTAATTTATTGAGACAGGTTTCTACTTTACCTTGTGAGAATAATTCGACGCGCGTTACGAAAAGTAGCACGTTTCATTTTTTCTACATGCAGTTGTCCATAAGATAAAAATTAAACGTGCTACTCTTCGTAACGCGCGTCGAATTATTGTCACGCGTTTAATGTTGTGAGTATACACACAGACGAGGTATAGGATAGATGTATCACCTTATGGATGTTCGTGTCGCCACCCAAACTGTGTTACCGACCCATATTTTGAGGACTTAATGTAGTGACATCTGCTCACGAACAGCGTCCAACTTGCCAACTACTCTGAAATGTGTTGAAATGCTGAAAAGTGTGTGCGTGCTTGTATACGTGTAACTTGTTTGAAGGCAGGATTTTTCTACGCTATATTCTTTGACTCGGCCAGTCAACGACTCACGCGGATTTCTCTGCGAAAATCCATTTCGCGGATCAAGACATTATGGTGCGCAAAAATGGTATTTCTTCAAATCCCGTGTAAGCTATAAATTACAAGATGACATTATTTATTAGTACTTTGCGTGCAGTAGAACTCTTTCACGTATCGTACGCCGAAAAGTATTAAAAATTCACGCTGCTACTGATATTCCCGCAAGTTACTAATGCACTGATTAATCATTCTAGTAAAGTAATAATAATTGGATTCTATTTGCCCCGAGCATTAGTTTATCGCCGACATTGAAATTTACTCTACAAGGTGTGACCACGCACGTCCCGAAAAAACAGCGTTTTCATTTTTTATTTATGAATATTTCCGTTTTTTGGACATTTCCTAAGAAGCCGCTATTACGAGTCGAAAGGCAGGGAAGAACCCGACAAGGTGTGACCACGCTTTCTAGTAAAGTAATAATAATTGGATTCTATTTGCCCCGAGTATTAGTTTACTGCCGATATTGAAATTTACAGTAAAATCTAATTCTTGAAAGCCTCGCAGAATGTTGCATGATGCAACTGCAAATCGAGTTACTTTTTTAAGGGGTTATATACGTTTCTTAGCTCTAAATCGTGGTCAATGTTTGCGAATGATTCAGGGATAAAATATTAATCCGATTGGTTTAATTCCTTTTGTGTTTTATAGGTATATGTCTATATACTTATGGTTATATACCTCAGACATGAGAATTGGAAAATTTATAAAAATGTGGGTTTCTCAAAGCATCATTTTCCAAGACGGTGGGCATGATAATTGCCTCACCGTTCATCCGATTAACTTCATTGTTTCCACACATATTCTACATAAGATTCGTTATCGGGTGACGTTGAGATTTTTCAATTAAATTCAACTATTTTTTAATAACAAGCAAAAACGTACGACTTTTATAGCGCAAATCGCGATCCTTTTCTTCAAAGTATAACCATTTTCGCAATTTTTTTTCGAAAAATGGCGACGTCACCCGATAACTATGATCCCCAAAATTGTTAAAAAATCGGTGATATTTGTTTCGGACCACTCGTAGGGACTGAATCATGCCCACCGTTTTGGGCGGCGCCAGAAAACATGTTCTACGCCACTGCCCACGAATGCCACATTTTTAAAAATTTTCCAATTCTCATACATGTTTTATAATCTATAAACGTATACCTATAAAACACAGAAAGAATTAAACCAATCGGGCTTATACTTTATCCCTAAATTACTACCAAACATTGACCACGTTTCTGCGCCGAGGAACGTATATATATATATATATATGACCCCTTAACTGGGAGTCGTTGGAGCGAGACAGAACGACAACACGACCTCTGCCAAAGTCGCGCTCCATCGCCGAACGATAACACCTGGCAGTTCAACTTTACACGCGAGAGTGATCGGAACTCAGTGAACGTGCGAGCATATTATTTCGTGATATATCGATTCCTAAATTAATTTCATCGATTACTGGACCATGTGGGAGGTCGCTTAACAAGATTCTACTGCATTTCACTCAGTATTAGGAGACTTCTTGACCCACTGCTTCGGTACATTTAAAAATTTGCAGTGCTTCGTATTTAAAAACATGAGATGGCTGTGCGTTTTAGTATTGTCAACGCGAGTGTGGAGTCAGTAATTTTACGCATCTTGAACTAGTAAAGACTCAGCACCGGTGCTGAAATTGCTTTTTGATCGTGAAATTAAAGTGACATTTTTGTGTGTGATACATTCTATTCGGTACTACTGAGCTTGGTCTCTGAAGCTGCTGAAGAAGCTTCCTGTCTGCATGGATAGCAGTGAGACTGTGTTCTATAATGGGTGAGTGGTACATTTTAATTTTCTCAATTTTTCTGCATGCTATTGAACGAATGATTGCTGCAGCGAGCACAGTGATCACGAATACGTATTTAGTTTTCGTGAACAGTAACATTAACGCGCGTGCTTCCAAATGTTTAATACAGACAAAAGCAATAAATATCAAATTCGACGTCAAAATTCTAATATCGCGTTTTAAATATTCCAAATTATCTTTCTTGAATTTTATAATCAAAGCTTGATGCTTTGAATACGAGTCACACTTCTCAAGTTTAATTACATTCGAGTCATTAGATTCTCTTAATAAAACGAGAATGGAAAGCATTCATTTCTTAAGGATTTTCAACTATATAACTTGAAGCTCTTTCTCATATAAATATAAATAACTTAGAGTGACAGATGCTATTGGTACTACTTGGTCACTGTGCTATTTTTCTCACTCCTTAAAATATTTAAACCAGCCTAGCAATAAGTTTTAGTTTAAGAACTTTAGTCGTAAGATTTTTCCAAATTTTCAAAAATGCACAAAGCATTGGTCGAATGTGGACCAGAAATATTTCGTAGAAATGGGTCACTTTCGTAGGTACCTCCGCGCTGGTGTGCTCGGCTCCTTGGTAACGTTTCCCGAGCATTGCGACTTGCGAAACGGAATCAAGCTAAAGCCTACGATCTAGTTTAAGCGTCCAGATCGAGCCAAACCAATTTATTCGGTGAGCTTGGTTCGGTCTGGACATCTATTCAAAAATGCACTTGCGTACTTCGAACGATAAGCTTCTGTGTTCCGCCTCGTTCTTTTTAAATATAAGAGTGTCAAATGCACTCTTCTAGAAATACAATTCGCCTTCGATCTCTGATTTCGATTCGAAAATTCGGTGCATCGACGGTGAATGTTCGCGTCGCATCTTTCGGTCCTTTCGATCGTTTTGTCTCCTTTGCAATCTCAATCGGGAGATTCTTAGCTTTCGCATATCCCTCGAGATTACGCAAATGCATATTTGCAATAGATTATGCCACCGGGGCCCATTGTAAAGAGTGCGATAGGCTAAATTTAGTGACACCTTTTGTATTTGCTTTTGCTTTCTCTTACGATTAGCTTCACCCTGCACCGTAGATACGTAAAAATTTGACTCCAAATTCGCGGTAATACTACTCTAAGGAGATTTACTCAGAATTTCGTTGGCGGCCTCAGGGTGGAATTAGATCTGGGTTAAGCTTTACTAACATTGTAGAGTAGAATTGGAACATTTTTTTGGCATTGCATGCCATTAGCGCCTGACGAGGCTGCTGTTTTCACCTTACAATTCGGAATTAATATGCGCCCAAAGAGGCTGCTTTTCTTCCGTCTTGTTACTAGGCGCCCATAGTGGCTGCCGTTTTCTTTTCTTTTTCATTAAAATTGAAAAGTATTAAACGCTCAAAGGTGCCACTGCTTGTTTCTATCAGTCTTGAGAATCGTTAAGCGTCCATAGAGGCTACCCTTTCTTTTCTCATTAAAATTGAAAAGTATTAGGCGCCCAAAGGGGCACTCCTTTTTTCTATCAATCTTTAAAATCATTAAGCGCCCAATGTGGCTGCTCGAAATTTTTCTGAATGTCCGAATTGCGTGGCGCTCCATGCGGCTGCCTGGAAATTAAAGCAAATTTTTTGGAACTTGTTTAAATACAAATTGTCTGTTTCAGTAATAGTTTTCGTGATCGCTCGTAATGCGATCGTAGAGTCAGTGTTTTTGCGCAAGTAAAATTAGTCGAGAGCTCCGGTGCTCTAATAGCCTTTTCACCGCGAAAGTAGAGTCATGCACGAGTCCAACTGGAGCTGCTGGACTGAGGGCTAAAGGGGTGCTGAGCTGAGGGGTGCTGGTCAGAGGGCTGCTGGTCTCAGGGTTGCCGGTCAGGGGTTACGAGTTTGCAGAGATGCAGTACTCTTGATGACAGCGAACGGTGAGTCACTTTATAATTCTTTGAATGTGGGTGCACGCAGTAGAACATAATGGTTTCTGTAGAAAACGTAGCGTAGCCAGCTCTTTAGATTCTGGCCGTTCCAACACAAATGCGCGACATGCAGGGGCCCATTTCACATGGTCGGTTTTCGTTTCGAGAACACTTATGCAATATTTCGCGAATATGGTCTAGGGCGTCTAGGCAGTAGCCTCATGACGTGGCTCTTTTCTAAACCATATTTACGAAATATTGCAGAAATGTTCTTAAAACGAATGCTAATTATATGAAATGGGTCCCTAACCCCTGCGCATGTGTTGGAAAGAGCAGAATTCAATGAGCTGACCATACAAGGTATTTGTAGATAGTGACATGCATGTGTCTGTTTTAAAATCAGAAAATTAAATCAATACAACAGTTGCTCGCGATTTTTCCAATTCCGATTAATAATTCGTAAAATAATCTAATTGATCGAGTCGAGTAGAGTCACCGCGAAAAATTTGAGAAAGTCCCTAGTGGAACCAGACTTCCTAGCAATCTTGCAGTCTAGCAAGATCCTTTGTGGTCGCGCGTAATGCGATTGTAGAGTCCCCGGTTTTTTCGCGTCCATCTACATATTTTGATGACCCCGCGGCTCTTACTTAGAGTATTACCGCGAATTTGGAGTCAAATTTTTGCGTATCTAAGATTTGTTCAGAGCACCGCAGCTCCAGTTGAATTTTCTTCGCGAAAGTAGATCCAATTTTTTGCGCATACAAACCTCGCCCAGAGCACCGGTGCTCTAATTGCTTTTTTATCGCGAAAGTAGAGTCAAATTTTCGCTTAACTTCAATTTTCAGCTTAGACTTGCCAATGAGATTCTAGGCCCTAGAGAAGGCCTAGCTCATGGGCCCTGGAGAGGGCCAGAAAATTAAATCAATACAAATGTTGCTCGCGATTTTTACAATTCCGATTAATAATTCGTAAAATAATGGAATCGCTCGAGTCGAGTAGAGTCACCGCGAAAAATTTGAAAAGGTTCCATGTGGAACCAGACTTCCTAGCAATCTTGCGGTCGAGCAAGATCCTTTGTGGTCGCGCGTAATGCGATTGTAGATTCCCCGTTTTTTTCGCGTCCATCTACATATTTTGATGACCCCGCGGCTCTTACTTAGAGTATTACCGCGAATTTGGAGTCAAATTTTTGCGTGTCTAAGATTTGTTCAGAGCACCGCAGCTCCAGTTGAATTTTCTTCGCGAAAGTAGATCCAATTTTTTGCGCATACAAACCTCGTCCAGAGCACCGGTGCTCTAATTGCTTTTTTATCGCGGAAGTAGAGTCAAATTTTCGCTTAGCTTCAATTTTCAGCTTAGACAGGGCCTAGCTCGTGGGTCCTGGAGAAGGCCCAAGACACGGGCCCTAGAGAGGGCCTAGCGCGTGGGCTCTAAAGAGGGCCCAAAAGGGGCCCTAGAGAGGGCCTGCCATAGGCCCTAGAGAGGGCCCGAAGCATGGGCCTTAGAGAGGACCTGCAGCATAGGCCCTAGCGAGGACCTGCAGCATAGGCCCTAGCGAGAGCCTAGGTACACGCTAGCTGGGAGCCAGCGAGGCTGAGAGGATGACAGGATGGACCAGATTCGCCGACCGGTGAGTCATATTCTGTACTTGCATGCGATAATAGACACAAGTATCTTGTATATCTGGGTAGTAATCTTTGTGCGTGCATTTTGGAAGGGTAAGCATCCTACCTAATTGCACGCAGCGCAGTTTGGTAGGATATGCATCCTACAAAATGCATGACCCACCGAGTCCATTCCGAGAGCAAGGAATGTGATATAATTGAAATTCCCCCCATAAACATGACTCATGTATGAAAGAAGCTAATTCCGTTTAATTCACGAAAAAAGTTCACACGCAAAGATTGTGAAATCATCTTTGCTAATTCCAATTGTACCTTTAATCCGCGACAAACATTAAAAACGTTCTCACGCAAAGATTGTGAAATCAACTTTGCTAATTCCAATTGTATTCTCGTTCTCCGTTCGAACACTGATTCATCTGTCACTTTTTATACTTGACATTCCTTTATTGGCCAGAAATCAATTCAGTGCTCAGATTTTCAAGGAATTTGCGGGCGATGTCTGTAGTTGACACAAAAACTTTTATAAGAGAGACATCTTCTATTAAAAATGTCCAATGAAAATCGTTTTATGATGGAAAATAATAAAAACTTGGTAGAGACTGATTTAAACGAATCGAAGTCGGTAATAGATTAATAGCACATTCGGCAACCTGCACTAGTGCCCACTGAATGCGAACTTTTTCGCTTCCCATTGGCGAAAATTCGCACCCAATGCGCACCATTGCGACCGTCTGAATACGCTGTAGGAGAGATGCGGAGAATATGAAACATTTTGTTTTAAGTCGACTTTATAGTTTTTTTCTTATACAACGTCCGCCAATTCCGTTTTTAATGTTTTTCGTGAATTATAGAGAATTAGCTTCTTTTAGACATGAGTCAAGTTTATGGGGGGCGGGGGGATTTCATTACTTTTTTCATAATTAGTTATAAATTTTGTAAGTGCTATATTTCATAATGGTCTTCATCATGAGCGCGGTTCATATTCTTGTATTCTTTTTTTGCGTACTTTTTAAACGATTTTTTAGCTTTGATCCTCTGTTTGTTTAATAGGTTTATATGATTTCATCATTTTTTTTCACAATTAGTTATAAATTTTGTAAATTTTTTAATTTGCTGCTCTTTTTTCAAATTAGACCATGCTAATAATTAGTACTATACTATAATATAGTTACCTCTATACTATACCTCGCAGCGTGTACACACATATGAACCCTATAGACTTTAAAGTAAAATCTTTTGAAAGAAACTAGTGAAAAGTGATTGAGAAAAGTGATAGTGACAGAAGACACGTAAGGAAACCTAGGCTAAATTATTATAGCATTAAGTATTTAAGGCCCCATGTAAAATTGCCAAGTAGTCACTGAATCATTAGCTTTGTCGCACTTTCGTAGGATGGAACTTTCTTTCCATCCATTTGTTTGGGTTAATAGGCTAAGGTTTTCATGTACAGGGAGATCGATGGGACTTTGATTCCATCTATCTCTCTACGGGTCTCCAAGCGCAGCAACCTCCTCGTGGTGAGATCTGGTAATCGGTGAGAAGTGACAACCGAGCCAATGGCTGCGATTGTGAAATACTCTACTTAGTCGGATATAACAATTTCTCTAACTTACGATACTGTGATAGAATATAAGAATAAAATATGTAACTTTATGATAGAAGAATAAGTGCAAGTTGGATAGAAGAAGTCGTTATGATAGAAGAATAAGTGCAAGTTGGAATATTTCAGCGAGATACTGGAACTGATGCGTTTTTGACAATTTTTAAAATCCTCTTTGCATCAGCACCTTATTGAAATATACCAACTGACAATTTCTTGACATTCAGGTATTCCATGTTACATCATGAAAGCATGTCTTCCACAAATAATGCTGTTGTTCATATAAATTCTTATGTTAAAATAATTTGTTTTGCGTTTAATGAACTTGAATAGGATAGCAAGGTTAAAAGGCGTATGTGTTCTTGTTTTGTTGTGATCCTTCTTTCTCTGTTGTTGCACGGAATACGTTTATAAAACGATCTTTAAATTGTTACTCTAACAGAATCATTTGTAACTCGCGGGTTTCAAATGACCTAGGCCGGTATTCATAGTCGCTACTTATTCTTCAGCAAATGCTTAAGCATTCGGCATCCTTTACTAGCTATTAGATCAGTAGAAGATGCCGCATGCTTAAGCATTTGCTTAAGAATAAGTAGCGACTATGAATACCGGCCCTAGTTTTACACGTGTTGAATTTTAATTCCTACCATGCGTAGCGTTACAATCTGTTTCCAGACTTTACCGGTAACGTTGCATGCGACACTAAAATGGTAAGGGGGTCCTGGGACCCCCCAAACCGGTGACAGAAAAATGCATTGGTTGATAGGTCTATCCTATACCTCGTCTGTGATTTAATTCATACCTAACCTATCGCCACGAGAGATTCAAATTAAAAAGTGAACATACTTCGTTGATTCGAAATAAGTAAGTACTCGTAATTCCTACAATATAGCATCTCGATTGATCGTCAAATAGCCCAACTCGGCGATCAGTATTGAAGCCCTTACTGATGTACGATTATAAGTATAGATGGAATTATACTGAACCGAGTATATTAACGCCAATCGTAACGTACGTTGTTTGCAGAACAGTTTCAGATCAACCGTTATTTTATTCCTCCTTAACTGTACATATTAGGCGATAAACATGAATTAAAACTTAAAAGAAAGAAGTCAATACTTCGAGTGTGCAATAAATATAAAGCACGCGGCTTGTAAGTTGGATGGAGAGCAAGCGGTGCACGCCGACGGAATTCAAGTAAAGATTTTATTGAAATATAAGGAATCTGTACCAGACAGAACTAAAATTACCGTTGAATTTGGTACTACCGGGGTTCACATATCGTATATGCCTGCGTAATCGCTGGATTATCATTTTTTCTTGTTATCTCTCCGTGTGTATCGTTATAAGTAGTCTGAATATTCTATAAGTACAGAAACAATATATCGAAGGTACGCGCACAGTCTATTCTCGAAAGTTCTAAAGCTAAAAAAGGATCATCTTCTAGACCTGCAGTAGTTCTCACGACTTTACATTTACAACTTAGGGTCGGGGGAGGGGGTCTCGCTTCGTCTATTTACAAAATTAATAACCGAAAATGGTCTAAAGCTACGCACTCTCTCTTTCTCTCTCTCTCCCTCTCTTTCGTTCCGTTATCGTATAGAGTGTAAGTTCCGACTATTTACAATTTTTACAGGATACCTCTCTCTCCCGCTCTCTTTTCCTCTGATTCAATATACAGCATTACATTTTACAACAATTTAAACGTGTACTTGAATCCCGTTGCAACTCGCGTTGCAAGCGAATTGTGACCTAATTGTACACAAATTGCCCCATTCTTTTCGTCAGAAAAAAAAATAAAAATAAATCGCTAAGTATTTCTCGCTGGATCTGTCGGAGAAATCGATTGTGGAGTCTACGAAAGGAAACTCAATCGGTTCTGGAATTACCAATGCTTTTAAATTATGTGAAAACTCCACGCACTACCATGTACAGACAATAAACAGTTGCATAGTTTGATTTTGTTTTCCTCTTTCTCTCGTTCTTTTTTCTTTTTTTTTTTTAACGGGGCGCATTGCATACACAGTCTAATAATACTATACTAAGAATGTAAAAACCTAAAAATTTTTATATTAGTTACAATAAATAAGCAACGTATATGTTTTAAGTTTTACACTTATTATATTACTTTTAACTATATATCACGGATCTTTTTACTGGTTCTGAATGGTGCACGCGCGAAACTGGGTTACGGTGCTAAAGTTGTTTAAAAATTAAACCGATGCTCTCGAGCGGTAGCATTAGTTGTAAAAGTTCGACAAGATTAGAATTTGGTTGTTGTACTCGATTTCTTCCGTTCAAGATGACCGTTCGAGGTAGGAACATCTATTTGGTGACACGCAGCAATCTCGACAACCTATCCAAGAAATAAAATTGCGCTCCCGCGGATATGCGTTTAAACGATCTCTAAATATCGTTGGAATCGAATTACGCGCAACGAACTTTCTCTCTCTCTCTCACTCTTTCGCTCTCGTATCAGACACTTTACGCGCAGTCAGTCCTTATAAACATACAAATGAAAAACATTCGAAGGTATAAAAAAAATGCAACAGCTAACATTAAATAACACGAAATCGATTCATAACAAAAACTGGAAACTGATCGAACACGTTTCATGGTGTCACAAAGTAATCGCGCGAAATGTCGTCGACAAACGTGTATTATTTCCTCCGCCTTCCCTTCTTTCCATGAATCGGACATCCGATTGCGATAACGATCCAATGAAATCAATCTGTTCTTTTCAACGCATCTTCAAACGAATCTTTAAAGTCTACGAACGAATGGTATACACCACCTCTCTTTTCCGTAGCGGTGTTTACTCGCCAAGAGAAAAGAAGAAAAAAAAATAATATAAAGAAACAGAGATGTTTAGTGGTAAATACAATTATATAATATCATAATACGCTGAGAAATACGTCGTCAAGATTAATAACGTTAGCTCCTTTTTTTTCTCTATACTCGAAAATTTCACTTCTTCCTTTTTTTTATCCTTCCGTTTCAAATTCGCTTCTACGAAGCTGCTTCGATATTCTAAAAACGAATTAGAAAAATATTCTCTTTCCAGATCTGTACTATTTTATCAATAGTAAAATTGAAAATTATCTAGTTTACACGCAGTCTCCTCGGCTGAATCTCTATATTGAAGCGGAAATGCAATCGATCGGGAAATCGTGTTATCCTCTAACGTTTTCAGATCTCTTTAGTACACAGTTAAAGGTCTATCAAGCGTTTTTAAAATGTACAAGTATTGTATCACGACGTGACAAAAACCCGTGACGTATTATTTCGCCCCTGCAAGATCGTCGATAGTTCTCGCCTATCTCGCGCGCACTTCTCCCCGAAACTGAAGCCAAGCGTTCAATTTTCGGTTCAATGAAGATTAGTCAAATATCAGGCTCACACTTTTGCCGGAAGTTCCGAGAACTTGCTTTGGAACGTACGTGCCGGGAAAGCGAGTAGCAAGCTTTTTCGGAAGTTACTCTTTACCCGCGCTTTGTGACCACGAGAAGTCCGTCTCTTAGAAAAGTTTTAATCGCTACAGTCGATATACAGGGAATTTAAGCACCGCAGGCGCGAAGTTAACCGAGTAGCAGAGCTCACAGAAAGATCTTCGCAAACCTAGATTCGCAAAGTAATCGTTCCCGGGCAATTCAGTTCATTTAGCAAGCCGCTCCGAGGCGTCTACTCGTAGTGAATTCCCACACAACCGCTAAGAGATACCAATTATACCAACGGCACACAAACGCCAGTTACTTTAGCTTCCACCGAAACTGAATATTCTCAGGAACGATTTCATTTCTAAATCCACGCGTACTAGAACCCTTCTGCCTCCTTCCCATAAATCCCATTAACCCGCTTAAGTTCGCCCCCGAAGCTCTGAAATGCCCCGTATACCTTTGGCTTAACACTCGACGTGCGAAAATAATTTATATTTACAATGGTTCCATTATAATTTCACAAGTGAAACGTCCCCCGCGCTAGAAGAACGTTAATAGATATCGCTCTTAGGATCCCTCTCCCGGAAGAATCCCTTCTCAGTCTTACACTCCCTGATGGTAACGGTCTTCAGATTCACCGTGACGTCCGTGATGAACACCTGATCGGCCACCGGATTCCTCGCGTGCCAGTAATCCGTGCCGGGGCTGGAGAGCGGGACGTACACGTCTGCTGTTTTCGTGATCTCCGTTTGCTTCATACTTGACGTGTTATTGTTGTTGTTGTTGTTATTGTTGTTATTATTATTATGATTACTGTTATTATTGTTATTATGACTATGATGCCCGTTCACAACAGTGGGTAACCTGTTGTTGTTCGTGTAAGAGTCCGTGGGGGTGGGCGACTTGTGACCGTTAGCGTCCACCGTCACGGTGCCGTTCGACTTCTCCTGCTTTTGCTCCAGCAGGTGCCTCTTCTTGGTAGGCTGCTCCAATGGCGTGTCTATCTGGGGGGACAGAGGCGCCGGCGGTGCACGCGGCAACGAGGGCGGCGGTCCGTGCGGCACGTCAGCCTCGGGGCGCTTCTTGTCCTGCACCGCTGGCGCTGGTGTCGTCGGCACCGCCGGAAGTGGTTCCTCTGGCGTCGACTTCACGCTGGAGGAGGACGGCCTCCTGCCGTTAACCTTGTGACTCTGCAAACGACGTTCGGCTACCTTCGTGGTTCTAAGGAACTAGAGTTCAATTTACTCAAGGGCAGCTCGTATGCAAAAGTTCTTCAAGAAATTCTATTCCCCGCTATTTCTATTCATTTCTCTTTCAATTAAACTTACTAAACGACGCTTAATGTTTTAATGCGACACGCAGCGGACGTCGAGGGACGCGAAGGACGCGACTATCGTTCTCGAATCACGTATTCACCGCGGATTAATGCGAAAACTCTTTCTCGTACTACGAGTGGAATGGGAAGACACGCAAACTTGGCGTTATTCGCCTGACGCTTTCGCATACAACTGCTCTTAAATATTTACAGGGCGCAATCGCAACCGGAACGAGCACTTTTTAGATGGAGTTGAGGTTAAAGCGGAGTTTATAAACATCAACCCCTGGAATTCTTAGCTTCAGTACAGAGTACTTATGTTATTCGCTACTTCTGACTTGTAATGAGGAAGACTGAGTAATAACTAACTCCACAGAGAAATGCTAACCTCTGAATTTACGAATCTCACTCCGGCATCGGGATATTGAAGCCAAGGTATTCAACTCCGCGCAAATAGCACTCGTTCAGGTTATGATTTGCTTATTAGAGAATAGCCTGGTACTAACGTGGTAAGAAGGAGACGTGGGGTTACTCTTCAGAGGCAACAACCGAGGAATCTTGTTCGGCGGAGGACTTCCGCTACCGCTGCTCGGGCTGCTGGTGGTAATGGTGACTCCGATTTTCCCCGACTCTTTGCTGAGAACCTCGGCTTTCCTCTTTGTGCCCGTTGGCTCTCTCCTAGGCAACAGGGGGCTGTCCACGCTGCTGTTCGAGCTGTCCGAATCAACACTGAACGCGGACGCCGATAGGTCCGGGGCGGTAGGCGACTCGTGCCCATCGAGAGAACTCGGGAGCGTGTCTTCGTCAGGTGCTACGGGATTCAAGCGAGGAACCGACGTACTTCCGGTAGTCGACTCGTCCTGACTGTCCTCGCCGACCCTCTCGTCTCCGCCAGGTTCTGGCTCGACCACCATGTTGGCCAGAACTTGCTCCTTTACGTAAAGAAATTAAGGAATAATTAAATTAGGCTGTTTATCCATAATTGCACGCGTCGATATGAAAAATGCTAGGGATAATTACGAATATCGTGCTTCTACTACGTGAGTCAATAAGGGGCTGTCCTTAAACTGCGTGAGGATAATTTTGGAGAATTCTTACCCCTTTCCTCCCCAAGTATAAAAATTCGTAAGATTTAATATTCCAACCCCCCTTACGTGATATTTTTTACCTTTAATTTTTCAGTTATTAAAATTCTTTTAAAGGTTTTTATAATTCATTTAACTCGGTTTCGGAAAATTTTGAGTAAAATCACTTTTCTGGAACATTAATGATAGAATTTGTATTTATTGAACATTAGGTTAAAAATATTACGTAAGATGCTACCTGCCTCCCCCTTGTAAGAAAACGTAAGAAATTCGCCCCTTCCTCCACCCAAAAAAGGTCTTACCTAATTTAAGGACGACCACCCCTAAGACGGCGTCCGAACCTTCGTCGTATTAAACGGTACAATTGTAATGGGAAATTAAATGAATTTAGGAATAAAAATGGCGCTGTTTATTTATGAATAATCTGCTTACACTGTATCTGGTGTCCCTCCGCCTGGGTCTTCTCGTGTTTACTACAACATCCGCGCCTTTTTGACTTTCCTCGTACAATTCGATTAATCTGACGTCTAAAATGTTCTCTTCCGGTTCCCACGTGTTGTATCTGAAAAGCGGAAGAAAGTGTTTATTCGTGGGTTTCTTTAAATAGAAACCAGATTAACGATTCTATTGTCTTCGACTTACTTTTTACTCCATCCTTTCCATTTCACGAAATACTCCACTTTACCCTGTAATCAGATCGACAATTTACATGTTAATATTGATGTGTGAGTGATTATTAAGATCATTTTTCCGAAATTTTAATTTTGTTTATAGTGACACATTAAAGGAATATATATATATGGCAATCTATACCGTGTGTATGTATTAACAGATTTTTCATGAACACAAAGTGGTATAAATTATAAAGGAGCTCGCATGATAACATTGAGCGCTCCGTTTTTTAAAAGTTTTCTTCCTCTGTGCACGAACGTAATCCCTGTCGCGTTTAAATATATAAACGATAACAGGAAAAAAATCGCCTTCGTGTGATAATAAAAAAAGTATTCGCGCTTTGAAAAGAGTTACGTTGAGAACTGTTTACTCCGTTCTGCTTAATCTCTACAATAAATCAAGAATGACAAAGGATTTATTGTGACAATGGAGGGATTTGCAAGGGATTTAAAACGATACTCGTAAACTGAACGTTCAAGTCTAATGTTTCTGCAGGGAAGTGAATCATGCTCTACAGTAAAGTTACAACACCACGATATAGCTACTACCTTGTAACAATATAAGACATTCTGCGACCAAAAATGGAAGATCTTTAAACCACAACAGTGCTCAATTTGAATTTCCGTTTTACACATCCTAAAGCCTGATTCTCAACGAAACATATCCCGATTAGCATGAGAATCCGCTAGAATAATTGTGTCGATCCGCCATCTGTGAGTAATCCGCCTAATTAATTACTACCGACATCTAACCTTACTTCCGGTATGCAACAATACATCCAATAACAAACAAGCCAATCTCCTAACCTCTGGCGTTCCTAACCTCTGCTCGCGGTACTCCGAACCTCGAGATTCCGAGGCTCCAACAAGGGGAATGTGTAGCATAGCTATCGGAATAAAAGGCATCTCACATCTGCATGGCAATTGACATTCCTATAGGAACATAACCTATGAACCCTTGGCGCCAGTCGCCGGGCATGTTGTAATGTGCGGAATCGAGCCGATCGCAAAGATCCGTCTCGCGCGTCTGCGTCAACGAGCGGATCTTCGAATCTATCTCGATGGCACACGGTCGATAAAACGGGCGGCGTTGACTTCCACGAGAGCCGATGGCACGTCTCACCTATTGGCCATCGGCCAACGAACGAGAGCGTGCCGGACCGGTCGTGGTGCGCAGCCAGTATGACAGTTGGAAAACAATGACATAACTGTGCTCGGGTATAGACACACGTCGGTTTGTATCGCGCATGAGCCACTCGCAGCTGAGATGTCTCCCTCTCTCGCGTGCTTTATGTCGATTTACAATGTTGCCAGCCTCGAAACGTCGTTATCCGTGCCTCGATATCGCCGGCACGACGCGAGCTATTTTTTGGCAACCCACACGAAAGTTCATGCATGACAATGGGGCAAGCTGAGCTTTTGTACGCGCGCAAACATAATGCCCGATGGAATTTTTTATCTAACTTGGATAAGTAACTTGGCAGACGTATGGTAGTAGAAATGAGCTCCTCGAGGAACCGGTACTAACCTCAATTCTAGGTATATGAACTTCTAAGGCGTTCGATCGGGAGGGTGAATTAAAGGAGTTGATTCTGTATTGGGACATGGGGTGTGTGTTATTAAAAATGGGTGTAATTGTATTGAGAGAGAGAGAGAGAGAGAGAGAGAGAGAGAGAGAGAGAGATATCGGGAAGCATTGTACACGATAGAAATTGTATGCCACGGGGAGGGGCAGAATCATTGGGATGTGTAGCAGGAGAGAGAGAAAGAGTTTGCGAAGAGGAGGAAATGGCAACGGCGCTTAGACAAACAGAATCCGTGTGGTGGCGCCATCGCACGGCGACGGTTGGAACCCTTATCACTTACCCGCTTTTCCCTCTTCTTCGTAATCCGTTCCGCGGCGTAAACTCTGTCACCCAGATCCATGATGTTTTAATCCTTGTTCTCTGTACGAGTCTCGAGGTTGTTAATATATCCAATGGGTAAGCGCTGGGTGTCACTATCGAAGCACGCCGAGCAACGTAACACCATATGTACCGGCACTGGTTCGGATGCTTGTATTCGATCGGGATGACACACGCGTAAACACACGAAATAAAACGATAGACGATGGTCGTCCCTCACCGTACGGAATGTGGCGTTAATCTCACTGAACGCTCGTGCAGCAGTTTAGCGCGCGCGACGTTCTCACAGGATGAAAGTACAGCACGGCCACGTGTTTGGTGAAGGCCGATCAATCCGATCGCATCCTCGACGTGTTGAGCATCTTCAACGGGAATCATGTGAAGTGAGACGCGGCACGTGTTGTCTCGGATACGAGAACGCTCGGCATCGCTCGATGTTTTCCGCACAGATCGCAGCCCCGACCGACCGACCGACCGGTGATTAGAGTGGCTGCTATTTCAGCGGCGAGGCGGCAATGCGGCCGATGTTTTTTGAATGGCCAGTAGTCGCGGCAAGACCGGCGAACACGAGCGAAGTCGGCGTACAAGCACGTCCCATCGGGAAGGGGATTTCAGGCGGCACGGTTTGCGCGCCGCGAGTTTCTTCTTCGCCTGTTCACCGGACGATTATCCCGTGTACGATATTCCGCCGAGCACCACGGCCCACACGGCTGCGTTTCGTCGCTCTTATCCCTCGGTGTCGCCCCGTCGTTGTGTACAGAGAAGGAGTTGGGTGGTTTCTGTGTGTATGTGCGCTGGCCGGCAACACGTTTTCTGCTTCTGCTGCTGCTGCTGCTCCCTTCGTGCGAGATCGGAGCTCTCTCGTGACGTCAGCGATTCCCCCTCACCTCGTAAACACCAAACATGGCCGTCGTACGGATATACGCTGGTCGAGTGCGTCCCAAGCTGACGGTGAAAACTAATGTTGGTACAGGCACTGGCGGCTCCAGAATCCGCGTGCGAATCGCGGATACGCGTTTCCAATCGGCGTGAACACCGGACAGGCTGCCTATGTGCGATTATAGGAAATTTGGAGCGATCGACTCGCAGCGTCTAGCACATTCTGCGGATCGAGGCCGACTAGAGCCGAGGTCTGCCGAACTCCCCTCGCTGGCTTAGTGGACTCGCCCGACCCGCTCGAGGTTAGACGGGGAGGGGGTAACGGTAGAGAAAGAGCACCGAACGGGGGAGGGGGAAGCTCTCAACGGTACGTGCGCCGACACACACACGGCGAGCAGAGAGAGAAAGATGGGGAAAGCAGAAGAAGGAGAGCGTGATTGAGTGTGACCGACCGACGGCGAGGAGGGGCAGGGTGAAGAGGGAGAGGAGAGCAAGCGCAATGGAGGTAGGGAAGAGAGACAGCGCGACCAGGAGCGCCGTCCTCGGAACAAGAAAGCTGCCTGCCTGCCTGCTTGCCTGCCTGCCGCCTGCTTGCTAGCCAGCCACCCCAAGTTCCCTTCTAGGTACGTGTATATGCGTGTGCCTGTGTGAGAGAGCAGTCGATGCGACGTTGCCAAGTCTATTCCGTCGATAGCACCGCACCAAATGTCACAGCCGTACCACTCGATAAACTCGAGAGTCCTACCAACGTTGTCGTTACGCTCACTATTTCTCGTCACACCCGTAACGAGCGTGTCGTCGTATCCATTGGCTGGCGCAGCCACCATTCGATCGCGACGTCTCGCGGATCGGTGTGCCGCTTCTGCCGTGCGTTCGCGCCCACGATGCGGCAACACTGTATCCTCTTGCGACGTACTGTCACACACTACCGCACGGCATCGGTCGCCGCATACACGATTCGCATTTACAGTAAACAGACGGGTCGGGATCGGGCTTATTCGACGAAATCGCGAGCACGGTGTCGCGATAGCGCACGGTATCGAACGAGAGCTACGTAGAATGGAGCGCGTCGCAGTAAACGGGCGGCGCTCCTCCCGTGAAAACGTGTGCAACCTCAACGGATCCCGAAACGAGAGTGTCCTCTCCCGTGCCGACGAACACACAGGGAGAGCGGTCCGAGAGACGGACAAGGAGAGGGATAGGAGAAGGAGAGAGAGAGCCAGATGGGGGAGCCCTGCTCTTCTCCGTCCTTCGGCGTAAATAGCAGGATAAAAAAGCCACGACGGCGACCCGCTATTGGCGGGATCCCCGAGGCGCCACCGACGCAACGAACCCCGCGCCGCGGCTCGGCCAATAGCCGCGTGGCACGGCCCACGTCAGTTCCCCTCGACTCGCCGAGAAGGCGGGATCACCGGCCGACGGTTCAGTTCTCTCCCGAGGTCCCCATCGCCGTGCCCCCCGCGCACGTCCCTGCATTCCCCGTCGACATGTCAGCCTTTCCGTTTTGCCGCAACTTTCCCCCTCTGTATTGTAAAACAGAGACAGACTCTGTCTCTCCCCCCTCCCCGTCGCCGTTCCCCTCGCGCAGGAAACCCGAATAGCGGAGCGCTACCGTGCCGCCGTCGCCGGTCTCTCTCTCCCTCCCTCCCACCCTCCCTCTAGCACTCTCTCGCTCTCTCTCTCTCTCTCACACTCACTTTAACGCCCACGGGTGTGTAAAGTCGTATATACCGCGTGTATGCAAGCGCGGGGCGGGCACATGGACGAGGGGGGGACAAGAGGAAAGTATATATGTACATTTACATGTGTACACGAACCGTACATCGTCACAAGCGTTTCCCCTCTCCGTGGCCGCGTCGGCGGTGGCCGACCACCGTCGGTATTGAAATATCCTGGCCCTGGAGAGGCAAGTAGCCGTGCGGCGATGCCGCTTCTCTTTAGAACCACTACGCTCTCCGCACCGAGAGACCCGATCTTCCTCTCCTCTTCCTCACCCCCACCCTCTCCCCCCCCCCCCGGGTATGCACCTTTCCCCTTTCTTCGCCTCTTTGTCCACGTCCTTCCGCCCTTCCCCCCCGCGCGCCCGCGACGCTCACGTAATCCGTCTCTCTTTCCCGATGTGCCCTTGCTAGGACGGCTCCGTAGCCGCGGGATGGGGAGTCGCGTACCCTCTTCCGCGACGAGTTCGTTTCTCCCCCTCTTGCTCCGTCATCCCGATTCGAGTCTCGCCTCCCTCTTTCAAACGCAATCAATGGTAACGTACAAGTGCCGCCGCGCAACCCTGCTACCGACGCGCAAAAACAAAAAATGCGAGCGTGCACGCGTGTCGCGCGCGCGGCATTGCGCAACCATGGAATATACAAAGGCAACGTAGATGGCGTGCCTTGGGTACGCGGCTTATGGCACGTCCCCACCCTTCTTTCTCCCCTCCCCCCCCCCCCCCCGCAGACACGATGCTCTCCTTTGTTCTTTGCCTGTCATCGGCGATCCCGCGGTTAGCGCGTTTACAGCAACCTCCTTCATTTTCTTTAGGATTTGTACCGCATGTTTTTCTAGGGCTCCCATCCGCGTCGAAAGTGATCTCGAGAGCGCACGAAACTTTGATGCCCGTGACCATCTTGCGAAATGGCTTGGCCCGCCGCGTCGCGTTACGTTTCGACGCCAATGTAACGAGCCGGCACCCTCTCGATTTCAGGATATACAAAGTCGATTACGGAACGAAAGTGCTGCGTAAATGCAGACATCCGATTTACTGGTTCCGAATTAATGGAAACCAGCCACGTATCGATAAACAGGCTAGGTGTCAATCATTCGATACACCCGATCGATATGTCGGAAGCAGAAAATCCCCTGGATCGTTCGATCTCGCGTGTCTCTCCTTGGGACGCGTGCTTCGCGGCGCACGCGAGCGCAGCGCTACTCGCGAACCCCCGAACAAGACCGTTTCTATGGCTCGAGCGCGGCAATGCGGTTGTGTAAAATAAATACGAGGAGCGAGAGAGCGGCTAGAAGCGGCGTAGTTACCGAGAGATGGCGGCGAGCTAATTAAAGCTGCGCAAGAACGCGATAAGCAAGGGCGAGCGCGCACGTAGCCGCAGCGCACGCGACCAAAGATACGGGAGAGTACGATGAGGCCACTGATTCGCGTTTCTCATTATGCGGGCCGTCCATCGCGGACACGGCAACGTCGAAAGCAGGGCGTGGCGCCGGGGCTCTTCGTGGATCTAAATCGAATGCTACGCCGTCCGTCCAGCCGAGAAAAGAATCTCCCTATCGAGGATCGTAACGAGGCCCCGCGATGCATGGCATTCTCACGTGAACCGCTACTATGCCGCTGCGTCTATGGTGCGCTGAGTCTACGAACTAATTCCACTCGGCGCACTCGCGATCGTCGTATTTAGGCCTATTTCAGACCGGACGCTCTAGCTGCAGCTGGTATCGCGGACATGTTCGCGGATTTTCCATCTTCGGCTCGAACACACGTGTCACGTCACCTCTGAGGTCCGCGATGAGGTTAGAAAGAAGTGTCGCGAATAGGTTAGAATCGGCGACACGCGCGCACTACGGGATATAACAGTGGGCAGTAAAAAGTTAGCCAGAAACACGAACGGGTTCACGATTTCTTGTCGCGCTGGATCGAAACATGCCTGATATTCACGAGAATTCTTTTTATCAGTTCGATGCACTTTTTAACTGTTCTATACGCGTCGAGACTAGCTGAACAGGGCTGCAAACCTTTCGATGCCAATAATCGAGGAGCACAGAAATCGATACGTTCAACGCATCGATTTTTCGTCCGTTGCGCACTGCATCTCGATTCTTCTCTTGCGTAACGACGCGCTCGAAGAGTGATCGACGGATCAATTCAGTGGAGCTTGAACGTACGCCATTAAACGGTCGCGCCGCTTGGATCGCGACGTTTCCGTTAAGGGATATAGGTACGTATTTATAGGCAGCAATTTATAGCTGTCTAATTCGCTGCTTGAAGAATTAGGTACATAGACAGGTTATGGTTCGGACTTCTTAGCTATTCGATCGTTCGAGGAACTCTGGCAAAGCGATCGTTCGAGAGCGGTTTCGATGCAGCGCCGAGAGAAGCCGAGGTCCGTAGTTAGGTTGGAAAAAGTGGCCATTTAATATCTCGGGACGGGAAGACGATATCGAGATGAATCTTTCCATATGGTATTCTCTACCGGCTTTCATGCTTATTTTTATAAATCCCATCGCTGATCGTCGAATAGTTTTCGGGATAATGGACATTTTAGGTTAGGCCGGTGGAGACATCGCCGAACGCGTTCGGAACGTACGGTCGGGAATTTCTTCGTAATTACTTATCCCTGCGTTATCGAATAGTAGAATCTTCAACCTGAGTAGCGCTAAAATGGCGATTCGTGGTCTGAGCGGGTTTGAACAACCGCGGTGTTTCGAATAATCCTGCGGAGCTGTCGAACGCTATTGATTTAAATTTCGTCGTTTCTGCACCTCCATTATGTAGCAATCTCCGTCCGCCATTTATCTTTATTAATCAAAGGCCGCGGAGAAATTGAAATCTTTGATCAGCTCATTCCTCGACATCGTTCGCTGCTCCAATTAAGGTTTTTATCTCGCGTGAAATTATGCCACGGGTTTTCTTCAGGGCGGTATGCATTTTACAAGTCAGTCGGCTGAAAGATTAAACGCGCGTTAATTATGCGGGGGAACGAACGATAATCGATACGTTCCGTTTTCGAGCTTCCTAAAATCGCTGTGCAACCGCTGGCGTAATGTGCTTTTTGCATTTCTCATTTGTGCTCTCTATTCTCGCTTTTGGTGCTCGGGAGATTTCTGCGAATCCATTCGCCGAACAAATATTCTGGATCATGGATTTTTAAAATCTTTGTTATATTTCCGACAGACTTTCAATTCCAAATATCCCCCTGAGTGGATTGGTGCTCTAATGCACACCGTTCACTTAGAAACAAGGGGAAGAAAATTGCATCCGAAACGATTCCTCTCCGGCGTGTAACGAAGCTCTTCGATCTGCAGCAAGCACACGACGCGCGCGTATAGAGAGCAACAATTTCGTACCAATTACTCCTCGGGTCTCGTTTATCCGGCGGATCTCGATTTAACCGACCCGCCTCGATCCCGATACAGTCGCATAATCGAGTTCTCGCTGCACTCCTATCGGGACGATACACACAGGCGTGCATTTCGCAGTCAAAGGGAACCTCATTAAATCTCTTTCCACTGCGCCGTACAAAGCGTACTTCATTTTTTTCGCCTTCCTCCCCATATCCCGTCGCAGTCTATTAAAACGTTTCAGTACCATCCGATGAGGGCACTGAACCATCCTCCGTACCGCGGTATTGTTCCTGCAAACATCGTAGCATAAAAACTATGAAACAAACGGGTCTGCTTTCTACTTTCGCGGATATTGCATGCCTACCAATTCCGCGACTTTTTACTCACAGTCTCCGCGCTTTGAAAACGGAAAGAGTGCTACCGTAAACTGGGGGAATATCGACATGTTTTTGGAACATTTTGCTATCCTGCTAATACACATAATAAATGCGAAAGTGTGTTTGGACGTTTGTTAGGTAATCGCGTCGCAATCACGCAACGGATCTTTTTGAAATTTTGTATAGGGGAAAGTGGGGTAAAACGGAACACCAATGTTTCTGTTAGATAAGAGCTGCGAATGAGTTGGTACCGCGCGACATGGAACCAAAGGGTCCTCGTAGCATTTTATGATAGACTATAGATCCCTGCGGTACCAACTCATTCGCAGCTCTTATCTAACAGAAACATTGGTGTTCCGTTTTACCCACCCGTTCCGTTTCACCCCACTTTCCCCTACACGCAGACTAGGATCAGGAATAACATATGGGAAACTTTTTATCCCGATGTTTTTAACCGATTTGGACCAAATTTTGCATAATTACTCTCCAGAACCCTGTGGAAAATATAGGCTACTATGAAATCTGGATAACCCAACCCCTCCCCTTATTTCATCCTCTTGACATTCTGTGGCAATCGAAGTTTTACCCAGGCAACACCGGGTACTTTAAGCTAGTATAAATATAAAAATTACGATTTTCATATTTGTTTTAAATATCCTATCGTAACATTGTATCTTTCGTGAATGTACCTACTACAATTGTTACCATTTTCATCCTCTTCCTTCTTTAATACACGAATGCATGCACATACCTGTTAATTAGCTGCCAATGTCTCCCCACTTTACAGTGCCTTCCTGCACGAAATATTTAAAACCCACCTTCCACCTCGACCCCCACCGACTTCCTCCCAAATACCTCCAATCTCCCTTCAACCTCGGAGCCCCCCTTTCCCCAGAAAATCCTCCTCGCTGCCCGCCAGAAAGATAATAACCTGACAGCTTTCCGTTACCGATTTCAATAAATAAATTACCACAGATTCCCGCATTTGCACAGAATATTGAGAATCAAGGCTCCCCTACGGTTTCAGGCTTCTCCTGAGGTAGTGAGCGCTTGGCGGGACGGTGGCGCGCAGCTCTTCGGCCGGGGTTTCGCGGGGTACGCGTGCAGACACCCGGTAGACGGACACCTACCCACGTAAGTTCGATTATTAATTCAGCGGCGGGAGCGCTTCGGCGGCGCAGAGGCTTGGCGCAATGCACCGCTCTTTATACGGAGCGACGCACCGCGGGCTCGCTGTACCGTGGTGTGCCAGCGCGCACCGTCGTGCCCGGTCGTGTGCGTCGCTAGCGCGCGCGCGAGCGCCGCGACAAGTTACAAGCGGGCCGACGGCTGTACATACGTCGCCGCGTTATCGGGCCGGTGTTATCGCGCGAACTCCTCTCGCGGCGCTTAAGTGCGCTCCGCGACTCCCACGTACGCCCGTGAGTGCGCGCGCGGGCCTGATTGAAAAACCTCTCGACGCGCGGCAGGCTGGCCTGGTTAGCCCGCGACGAACGGATACGTCGCTGCGCTCGTCTATTTGGAAACGAACGGGATCGGTTTCGCGGTCGCGGCTCGCGCCATGTTTCGCGGCTGGGGCCCGTCGATCACTTGAAACATGTAGTCGGGGGTTTTGGTTGAAATAGTCGATTTTAGGCTTTGCGGGGGGAGTGCGTTTTGGGAGAAGGGGGTTTACGGTTTCACTGATTTTATGAGATCTATGTAGATTGGGTTCGTTCGAATGGAGCCTCGGTGAATGCGATTGAAGATGATTTTAGCTTTGTAGTCTGGCTTTTGATTTCTTTCACCCAGTTTCTTTGTTCAGTTTATTCATTGTGTGTTGTAAACTAAAGGGTTCTTTACCCGTGGAGTAAATAATAATATGGAATTCGTTCTGGGAAATTGTTTGGGGGTTGACTATTTCTTAGTGCAGTGACTCTCAAAGTGTATTCTGATGCGTCACCACCATTTTGTATTTTTTTTTTAAGATTATTAAGTTAGAATTATCTTCTGAAATATCTATTTTGACCGTCTTCTCTTCACCTTGTTAAATTTACCTTACCTTCCAGGAACTCAAGGGGGTCGCAGGTTTTACGAATATTATAAAAGGAGATCTCGGCTGAAAGAAGCTTGGAAAACACTCGACTACTCAGCTCATATTATTTATCACGCTGCAGCACCTACGAAATGAAAACCTCAAAGTTCTCAAGCTTCGCACTTCCATCGCAGTCAGAAAACACCACCGTTCCCTTTCCACTTTCTTCGAGGGCCCGATGAGTCGGGACTGGAAGAAAGTATGTGAATCGTGGTTTAATCCCCGAGCGTTCGGTTAATCGCCGCGACTTCCGTTTCTTAACGGGCCAGAGGCATTCCGTTTGGCAAACGGGCGGCGACCGAAATTTACGAACCTCGGGAACGGCTGCTGGCTGGCAGCTAGCCTCGCGCGCGATAACGCGTGGGAAGCAGCCGAGGACGTTCCTTTTCGTCATACGAAGAATGTCGCGTTAAACTTGCGCGCGCGCGCGCGCGCCACGCATACGTGACCGCGTGCACGATGAAACGGAGACAATGCGCGGCGACAAGCGATAAATACCGTTCGACCGTATCACCGTCCAACTGTCGGCGCCCGTTCGATTTTCGAGCGAGCTTTCTCCTGCCGATAGGTGGGGGGCTCGTAGATTGGGACCTTCGTGGCGCGTGCACTGCCGAATTTCCACGGCGGACCGCGGAAACTTTCGAGCGTTGCGCCATTGGAAGCGAAGGAACTGAGAGGAAAGTAGAAGATGGTGCTTTGGAGATCTTCGCCGTGGAATCCCCACGCAGCACTGCGCATAGTTCTGCTTCCTTAGCATTGTTCTAAGCGAAGCAGGGGAGATTGGGGCTAAAAGTTTCGGGGGTAATTGTTTCGACCGTTCTATCTTCAAAATGAAAAAGAGCGTTGTACATTAAATTATTTTTTCCGCGTAAGTTGATCACGTCACTCTGTGGAAAAAATAATTTAAAGTACAACGCTCGTGTTCATTTTGAAGGTAGAACGGTCGGAACAACTTATCCCCGGAACCTCTGGCTCCGGTCTCCCATAGTTGAGATTCTTAGAAATTCAGTTTACAAACTTGGACAACCAAATATTTTGCAGCGAACCTCGCGTGCTTTGGGTCATGACTGACCCCAGGAGACCAGTTAAGGGTTAATAACACCCTCTACACTTTCCCTTTTTCGTGGGCCCGTTTTGTTCCATTGGAACAAGACTCATTGAAGCATCCTGATGGGTATAAAGCTACCGTGTACCCATATACGGCTTATTAAGTTTATTCTGCTCCCTTCGCGGAATCGATGGACGTGTCGGTTTATTTTAAGGACACCCTGTAGCAGCCAGAGGCGGTCTGCAACTTGTTGCTCGATTTTTGAGCCCAGTCTGGTGGGCCCTACCATTTTGTTAGCTTGGCAGGCTCCTGGGGCCTTCCCTCGACACTCGACCCAGCACGAACGCGGCAGGCTTCGAGCTGGAGTTGCTTTTCCTATCGCCTCGCTTCGTACTGTCCTCCACCCTCCATTTTCTGAACCGATTTTCTTCCTCTTTTTCTTCTTCGCCCATTGCCACGGATTTCTTACAAAGTCGCGGAGGTTTTTCAACTGCCTCTAGTTTCTATAATATATGTATTTAACATTTAAAAAGAAGTATTTTATTTTGCGACTGTAACTGCTTAGGTTGTTTTTTTATATTGCTGTTCGCGAGGAGTAAGGTTACTCGTTTTGTACTTTTCAACGCATCGCATTCTCTGCGGCCGGAATAATTCCTTGAACCGTTTCTGCGACACACTCGACTTCTTCGGTAATTCTTTGTATTCGTTCAAACGTACGGTTAACCTAGCGATAGGTAGAATGCAATACTCTGCTTTCTCCTCTGTCTAGTCTTCACTTTCTGTCGTCGCCTTTTCCGAATTTCTAACCTACTTCCCGTGGATGTTTTGTAAAACGGGTTTTGACCCGTAGATGTCAAATAAACTAAAATTTGCCCCAGCTCGCGCAGTCATGAAGCGTTGCGCGTAACAACCGCCCGCAGTGGACAATACTTTGCGAATAGTTTCCTCTTAAATTCCACGTGTCCTATCGTCCATGGCGGTCTTAACGTGCCATTCTATTTTAGATTTCGAGGCATAAACCCCGCGTAAAACCGCCACACCCTCCCTTTGTTTCCTCGCGCAGAGCGCGCGGTGCCCCGCTGATTTACATCCACCTTAAAACACAAACGGGCCCCTATGAAGCGCGATTAATCGTTCGAATAACACATAAAAGCATCCCAGATCTCGCTCCCGACCCAAGAAATCGAGCACCGCCGCGGTCGACGGTCGTCGAAACGCGTCGGTCATCGCACCGACGATTTCTCGTCGCCGTGACCTTATTTCTGCGAATATCTTCAACGGATCCCTTCGTCGATCGTCGAGGAACGATCCCGATAACGATCGCGTCGATAGTTTCCGAGGAAAGCGGATATTTCCCGGGAGCTTGGTCCGCCGAACGGCTTTCCAGAAAATCGCTCTAGCGTCCGCAATTTTCGAGCGATCGACATGAAACTCGAACGGTAGGGCGGCGAAATGGTGTGGAATCGGCGGCAAAAGGAATCGTCCCGATATGTTGTTTAACAGCGGAGATATAGATGAGCGGTATTCGGTCTGCGCGCGGACGAACGGAATCGCGTGCACGGTCTGCGCATGTTGCCTGCCTCTCTCGAGCCAAGTGGAACTTTCCACGGCGCGAGACCCGACGACCTCGACGTCAGTATCGATATCTCGAGGTGAGATCATCGGGTTTCGATCGTTTCTCGCCGGCACCCGCTTTCCCGCGAATTTTCCTTCGGGCTTCCCATCGACGGGGCCATTTAATCGACTGCTTAAGAGGCATCGAGGCGACGATCTTCTCGCTTTCCCATCGACGCTCGTCTACTCGAGCGCCTTCGGCACGGAACAGCTGCCACGAAACGTTAGAAGCGACGATGGGTCCCAAAGCTAGCTGACTAAAGTGGGGTTTAGCTAGCTGCGGGAAAACTCGCTGATTCCCTCCCATGATTAATAGAACTCCAACCGATCGGGTTCGTTAATCTGTACCTATTTGAATTGTTTCCTGGCGAACGAAAATATTGAAGGAAACCGTGAGGATTCAGAGAACTTCCCCCGTAGAAGGACAAATATCCCCCCCCCAGAAGAGCTCGTGCGCGTTGCACGGCGAGACGTAGCCCTTCGCTCCTCTCCTTCCCCCGGTTTCGCGCTCGATGATTCCGTCGTGCTCGTTTCTTTGCGCGCAGGAGAACCTGTTTCGAACGCGTTACCGCTGCCCGTCGAATCGGCTGCGCAGCGATTCCAGAAACCCCTTCGACGTCCCCTTGGATCCTCGCGCCGCGGGCACCCCCGGGCACCCCCGGGCGGCTGGAATTCCTCGGGAAAAAAACCGGCGATAGGTTCGCCGACGAGTCGCCCCGCGTTCATCCTATCCGCGGTTCAGCGGGCAACCCTTCCCGGCTGCGTTGCGAGATCAGACGTTGGGCTGTAAGAAAGGGAGGAAGGGCACCGTCGGCGTCCCGGGGGCGAGGGAGACGAGCGAAGCGCGACAGAGAGGAGGGTGGAGGGAGAGAGAGAGAGGGTCGCGGACCCTACACCCACCCCGATAATTCCCCGTCACCATGGAAACACCCCCGAGGCGTCCCTGTGTCAGTCCGCCACCCTCCCCCGCGCCCCACGAACACCACCAGCCGACCCTCCCCTCGCCCCCTGCCTCCGCCGAAGCCCCCTCCTGAAGCCCCCCGTTTCGCGAGTCCACCAGGAACTCGGTATCGATCCGCGGACGAGTTCGAGGTCCTACGTATTCTACGGGGAGTGTTACTGACAACAGGATCGTCCGCTTTCTCTCGCTCGCTCCCTCTCTCTCTCTCTCGCCTCCCTTCTTTCTGCCCCTTCCACCGCCCTCCACCCACCCCCGCCGTCGTCCCTTGCCGTGCGTGAACGAGAGCCGCTGCTACCCTTCCGGCAACCGGCCCTGCCCGCTATCAGGAATCGCGGCGTTATTGGATCTCATCGGCCCCGAGACTCGCGACCGTGTCTCGCCGCGCGGCCGTCGATCCTTCTCGCCGCGAGATCACCAGGCCGCGTTCGATCTCTCAGGCGAGCCGCCTTTTCGGCTCCATCGATCGAGCCGACCGGGGTATTTTTAGAGTTCGTCCCCGACGGTCTAGGCTGCGGCCTCCCCCTGCCGGCGTCTGCCCATTCCGCGCTTTCGCTCGGCAAGGTGGCGTCTTCTGGGGTTCGGGGGATCCTCGGACGGGACCTGCGGGAGGAAGGGTCGAAGGAGGGATTTCGGGGAGCAACGTGGCTACGCGCTGGCTGCTTATCAAGCTACCAAGCGCCTGCTCGATGAAGCTCGCGCGGAAACGCGAGATTCCGCGCCGTCTTCGGCTGCGGGGTCACTAGTTTTCCATAGGGAATCGGCAGAAATTCTTGGACAAGTGTGTCGACGAGCGGGAAACGGTTGAAGGGGTGAATTAGGTGCACTTGGGAACAACGACGTTTACCACTGGGGTGTAGGTGGAAAGCCGCGCGGTGGTCCGAGTAACAAGATCTAACCCCTGCCTCTTCGCTGTCATTCTCAAACCGGTGCCCCTTCTGACTATTTACCTACTCTCTTCCTGCTCCTCTTTTAAACTTCGCGCGAGCAGCGGGCTGGTTCTTCGATTATTTGTTATTAGGGTAAACGCATCAATAAATGGACACTATTATAAAATTATGTTTGCAGCGCGATTAATTCCACGTGCTGCAAAAATTGTTTTGATACGAAGCAAGAGATTAAAAGAAGTCTCTAATTAATTGGTTGCTTATTTTACTCATTTTAATAAAAAATGGCCATTCACTGGTACGTGTTCATTTACTGGTACATCCACCCTAGCGTCTCCGGTTCAACTCTGCTGATTCAATTCGAACCACTTGACATGTTCTTAGCTCCGCCAGTCTTGCAACGATTCCCCCCTATTCAGGTAAACTTATCGGGGGGCCAGCTCGATATCGCAGCTGTGCATCCAGATCCAAGAAACGCTGAATGTCCGGGGGAGTCGGTCGCGGTAGACCGGCGTCGGGCCGGTTTATTAAGGTCTAGACTCACTTGTCCGTCCCGGGTCAGAAGAAGAGGAGCTCAGAGGGTCTCTTCTTCTTACCACTGGCACGTCGGAACGGAACTGACACGGAACTGACTCGGGACGGACAAGTGTGTCTACACCTTTATCCTGTGCTCGGCCGCGCTGTACCGAGGGCCCGCTGGAGAGTTTAGGAAACAGTACACCGGCGGTGCATCTCGGTGCGTCGCGGCGAGCGCGTCTGGCCTTCTATGGGCCGTCGCAAAAAGACGCTGCCGCGGATAGGTTCGTCGCGCCGCGACAAGCTGGCACGTGTAGATTCCCCGTCCGCGGGCGACAGGCTTATCGCGCCGCGCGTTGCCCCGTGGAAAGGTGACACCGATGAAAGAACTGTAATCACTCGCGGCCAAGTGCTTCCCCGACAGAGCCTCGGTGCTATTCAAGCTTCCTATCAACGCGATTACGTTTCTGGGGACAGAGAGCGGAGAACCGCCGCTGACGAATGTGCCCGATTATCGGATTACTGTCATTCGATAAGGCGGCGTAGAGTTTCTCGCAGCTTTTAACTACAGTTCCGCCGGGCGATCGAGCCGGGCTGCGATGAATTTCGGGGACGGGTAGCGTGTTCCGAACAGCGAGGGGGGCTGGAATTGATGAAGATCAGCGAGAGGGCACGCGGTGAGCTGTCACGGTGCAATCTCGCCGCGGTAACTTCGAAAGAAGTAGCTGTGTGGGCGGAGGATTATTGTTAAACGTCTTTGTTGCACAACGCAAGCAGAAAAACAACGAGAAGGAAGAAAAGAAAGACAAAAGCAAGGGCGGAGTTGAGTCAGGGACTGTATTTCAACTTAAGCTAAGGCGATAACTTAACCTAGGCTTAAATTAATACAAGAAACTTAATTTATTTATTTATTTATACACAGGAAAACCCTTTGGTACATTCAGAATACAAAAGATCAGTAGAGGAGTAGTACATAAAAGTAGAAACACAAAAACAGAACACTTAAAGCTAAAATGAAATAGTACCAAAATAGAGTACTAGAAAAAGTAATAGGATAGAATACAATAGAAATAATAGGAGTTAACGAGAACCATTAACCGCATTTCTCGCAGAGTGCTTGAAAGAGTATAATGAGTGGCAGAAGAGATCCACTAAATCCACGACAGAATTAGAAATTCTACAAAATCTATCAACACAGTTGTTCATGCCAAAAGTGGTAGAATTTAATAAAAGAAACAAAGACAGGACAAAGCAGCGGAAAAGATTTATAAAAACATTTGAAAGATGAGCGAGTAGGAAGTACGCGGACTTCGGAAGGAAGAGAATTAAAATAAGGGGGCGACGTAGGAAAACGAAGCGCGAATGTACTTTATACTAGTAATCCTTTAGGCAGTGATCGGTATAACCGCAGCCATTTGTGCAATTTGGGAGCAAACCCGGAAATAACATAACCTAAACATTCATTCAATCGTCTGCTTTCCAAGCTAATTGTTTACCTATCTCTTTCTATCCATATTTCTGTCTCTTTCTTTTTTACACTTTCTTTCTTTGTCTACTTCCGCTTTTGCTCCAAATCGCAGCAACCAATCAGCGACGAGACACGTTGTTCCGATCTCTCTCTACAAAATCACTAGTTTGTACGATGACAAGGGACGGAAAGCATGTCTCGCGAACGAGTAAAGTGAGCTGCGCGAAAGGATGATCACTCTCGGAGACAAAAGACCTGGTCACTTGCGGAGACAGCGCTGCACCTACCCCCGCGCGCTTGTTAGCCGCGCTTAGATCTCGCCGAGTATCGCTCGGAGCTCGTGAAATGACGAGGCGATCGCTGAGACCTTCGGTTCATACGCCAGCCCTCTCGTCTCTCTCGCGCCGCGCTCTCTGTCTCACTCCCATCGCCTCTCCTCTCCCTCTGCCGCGCTCCGCCGGCTTCAGCATAGCACGCGCGGTTCTTTGGCTCGTTCGTTACGCGCTTGTTTTCTCTGTCGCGCCGCGGCTTCTTGCGTCAGGCAGTCCTCTTCTCGCTCTCGCGAGCCCCGATAAAGAGACGCCTGCCTCCGTCTCGCTCTGTCCAACGGGAGGTGAAAGCGAGCGAGAAGACGGCGCGCGCGATCAGCCCCGTTTCTGCTGCGGGATCTACGGCGCCTGCGCGCTGCGTACCAGTCAATCGAGTGATCCGCGTTAAGGGCTCTTTCACACCAGACGATTCTGTCGATCGCCATTGGCACTTGGATCCATTTCCACTATTTTCTATATTTCTTTCGGTTTTAACTGTTACTAATTTTCTGGGGCAAAGGGGTCCGTTGGGCCAGTCGCAAGCCACAGTCGAGTTTGATAAGGCTTCGAGACTTTGACTTTTGTGAGTAGCTGTGACGCGTAAAACAAAGGCATCGCTAAGCTTTTGGAATATTCAAAATTACCTTCACCTTCGATATTCCGAGTTCCATTGAAACCTAAAATTTCATGTCACACTTTTTATACTCGAAATTATCGCAAAACTGACACGGAACCATAGAAGGAACACGCAAATGAGTAGATTAACCGTTTAACTCTAAAATTTTTACATATTTCAACCATAATTGGAACGATTAAATACTCACTGAAAAAATTCTGCAGATTTACAATTACAAAATGCCAGTTCATCCACAGATGTCCTTAATTAACAGGTCTTTAGCCTCTATTATTTACGGTGTTCCAAATTCGATAGCATTAGTAGTTCATAAGATCCTTCGGTGTTCCAAATTACCAACAGTATTCCAAATACTGCACTTCCTCTACACAGATTCGAAGCGCTTCGAGGAGCTTCGGGTCCCATCACTAGCCGTTCCCTCCTCGGTCGTTGCATATTTAAAGGAATTAGAGATAAGAAAATCGAGCTGCCCGGGGAATGTATCACGGCTGGAACGACCAGCGAGTGAATCGCTTTACATCTAATGCATCTTAATAAATTCGCCCGCGGTGCCCGGATCCTGGGAGGCTTCTGCTTCAAACCTGCCGCGTGTCGCAGTAACATCCTGAAGCATCGAGAACGCGCCTTAAGTCCGCGGTTTTAATTACCGACGGGAGTCCCGCGTCGCCTTTATCATAAGCAACGGCGAGTGTCTAATCTCGCGGCAGCCTTGGAGATCCTTTAATTACACATTCGGCGATCGACTGCCTCGTCGTTAAAGTGAAAAGTCGCGTGGCGAAAAGTTCTCGATGCTTTCCCCGATAAGTCGCGCGTTGCCTCTCGATAATTGCGCCGGCCCGTGGTTTACCGCGCGCGGTTCCCATTTATCAGAGACCCGGGTTTATTACATTTGCGCATTACCAGCCGTTATTATCGCCATAAAATATGGCTTCCTACGCGGTTCGAGGTGGCTTCTGTCGCGATAAGTATCTTCCAAGGCTTCTGCCGCCACATTTTTTCCTCGCTTCTTTCCCTTTGTGCCGCCTATCGCTCCTTTCGGCCGGCACTCCCCGTCGCTGCGCGATAAACGCTCGGCGTTACCGCCGCTCAACGGCGACGCACCGCCGGTAATACGTCCATCTGTGTTTTTTATTAACCGATTGTAGTACGAGCGTCGTTTTCCGCGTGGCGGATCGCGATCGTCCTGATCCGCGACTCGTGGGACCTCGACGACCTCGGCGCTGTTCTGCTCTCTCTCAGCGTTATCCCCGGTGCCTTCTCCGTCCTCTTTCCAATGGGGTATTACCGTTAATTATGGCTTTGCGTTTAGAAAGAAGGGAAACGGGAGAGAATAGGCGAGATTCGCTGTCCTCGAGGTTTTACACGGTTTATTTTAACGTGCTACTTAAATAGGAAAATATACCTCGGCGCTTTGCTTTGGGCCTGAGAGATATTAAGGACTCCATGAGAACACATTTCATCCCTTGTCAAAGGTGACAAGGAAGGCTTCTTGAGGGTTGATCAGGGCAAAATTATGAAATTGCTTTTTAGGCATTTGTGTGGGGAACCTTTCGAAGTGAAAACCAAGTTGATATCTAATCGGGCCTAAGAGATTTCGAGCAATCCTTGAATTTTCAAACCCTCATTTCACCCCCTTAGGGGTTGATTAGGGCAAAATCCTGAAGTTAGTTTTTAGGCATTTGTGTGGGTAACCTTTCGAAGTGAAAACCAAGTTGATATCTAATCGTGCCTAAAAGATATTAAGGAATCCGAGAAAATACACTTTACTCCTTTTCACCCCCTTGGGGATGGAATTTCCAAAGATCCTTCCTCAGTGGGTGCCTACGTCATGAAACCAATGACCTTCAAAATTCCACGTTCCCAGGTTAAACGGTTTGAGCTGGGCGTTGATGAGTCAGGGCTTCAGTCCCAAGTACATTTTTTCCCGATGATTATCGAATGAATAATAAAGCCCACGTCCCAGCGCGATGGACTGCGAACGCGCTGCTGACGACGCCTCCGGTGTTCCTACGATTCCATCATCAATGACGGTCCGTCGCACGAGTTCTAAGTCAAAGGAGCTGCGTTTAGCATCGACACCTAGCTTCACAGCCCAACAGCTTCCTGGAGTGGTCCTCGAATCTGTTGCGAGCGCGCGTGCAAAGGACTCGGAGAATGATCGAGAGCAGCCCCCGCTGGCTGGATCCCGCTAATCCCACGGGGAACGATTCGTCATGATCGTCAGTCGGTCGTCTGGTTGGTTGAGCCGGCATGGAAAGCCATTGTTACGCTCCTATGAGTGGCACTCGCTATCTCTCTCTTCCGCCCGTGGCGCCCCCATCAACCCGCCGCTGGAGCGAGAAGAGAGAGAGAGAGAGGGAGAGAGAGCGAGCGTGAGGAACAGCCAAGGGGAAGAAGGAGTGCCAGGGGAGGAACGGAGAAGGAAGAGGGACGATTATAATTACCCTTTCGTGTCAGCGAAGTGAGGTCGTTTCTTTCACTCCGTATTCTCTCACCTTGCCTCCCATCTCTCTCTCTCTCTCTCTCTCTCTCTCTCACCTTCACCTTCCTCCGTCCTCTCTCCCTTTCCCCCGCCTTCGCTAGACCCCCTTCCTTTTACGCTTAACAAACACCCTCCCCCATTAACATATCCCCTTTGTCTTTCGTCGACTCCGTTCCTCTTCTCCCTCGCTCCCACCTCCGCTCCGTCGAGACTCCTCTCTTCTGCCCCCTTACGACCAATCCCCTCTCCCACCCCCGCGCAAGATTCGCTCGCGAAAGAGAGTTAAGTGACCCGAGGCTCGCGTGACGTTCTCCCGCACTGGGACGCCTCTTTCAATATTTTCCGAGGCTGGATATGTTCGATGTTGAGGAAGCACGGGTGTAACACTTTGTTGCTCTGGAAGCGCCAACGTGTACAGACGCTTTGTATTTACGAGCCACCGGCTCGTTATCACCGAGGATACCACTTCACCTCGTCCAGAGTTAAGGTCTAGACACACTTGTCCGTCCCGAGTCAGTTCCGTGTCAGTTCCGTTGCGGAAGAAGAGGGGCGTAGAGGGTCTCTTCTTCTTACCACTGGCACGCCGGAACGGAACTGACACGGAACTGACTCGGGACGGACAAGTGTGTCTACACCTTTAAGGTCCGCGCACACATATCCGTCCTGAGTCAGTTCCGTGTCAGTTCCGTTCCGGCGTACCAGTGGTAAGAAGAAGAGGAGCTCAGAGGGTCTCTTCTTCTTACCAATGGCACGCCGGAACGGAACTGACACTGAACTGACTCGGGACGGACAAGTGTGTCTACACCTTTAGTCCGAATAGTTTCGAAAACGCTACCGTGGGGCCCGGAATTCCCGATCGAAATCCGTTGCGTCGATCAGCGACAGTTCGGAGCGTTCAACGGAGCTCGGACAGGTTCGGTAGCCCCCCCTCTCTTACCGAGCGTGTCACCGAGCCTGGTGTCCGTTTAATGGGATGATGAGACAGACGGTCTGTCTGCGGTTTCTCGCCGACAGACAGAGGAGACGGTCACAGTCTGACTGACTTTGCTTGCCAGTCCCGTGTACCGGGACCACCGGAAGCGGCCCATCACCGCCCCACATTCTCCGCTTCCGCTCTCGCGCTCTTGCCCGCCCGAGTCGCGTCGCTACGTTCCTAACGCCGGGGATCCCCCCCCCACCTACGAACCGTCGATCGCCGCCAGTTGCTGTCCTCCCGCGGCCAGGACACCCGAAAGGCGACAGTCAGAGGACGCGGGAATGGATGGAAATTACACGGCGTCCCGCTACTCCACCGGATGGCGAGTTTCGCGGAACAAAGGGGGCCAATGCAACGTCCCCTTCACGAATTCGCGAGCGGAATCATATGTCGGGCTTCGACGCTCCGGTCCCGATGGTGCCCTGCCGTAATGATAGTGGAGAGGGCAGCGTCCTCGTGCTTTGTTTAGCGGAGAGTACGCCTCGCGGCGGTTTGCTCGAGCATTTGCTTCGGTTTTCAGTCGTTGACCGGGGAATAAAGGAGCTGGCGCTTGTCGGAGGTCTGCGAGGATGCTTGGGAATGCTGGCCACTTCCATCCGAGAATCTAGATGGTTGAATGATTTTGATCGCGAGCTTGGAGACTTGTTACGGGCTTCTGGAATTGAGGGAACTGGAGGAATCTGGCACATGCCATCGTTTTATGATTGTATTAGGAGGTGGCGGAGTTACGCTGCGGGAACTAATTAGTGGTACCATAAACTGGGGGGACATTGGCAGTTGCTTGACGTCTGTTGGAGAAGGAAAAGGAGAAGAATTTTATACATTTCCATAGTTGTGGGACAATCACAAACGAGGCAATGTTGTGGTAGGGTACTTAAGGGACTAGGCATTCGAAAAATCGATTTTTTATTGCATTTTCTGATCGTACTATCTTTTCTGAATAAAATTCCGTTTGGTTTATATTAAAATTCTTGGAATTGTTGATTTAGCAGCTGAAAAGGTCAAGCGGCAACTTACTGCGTCGCCTTTGTCTAGAAACTTCATAGTTGCGAATGTACGGAGGTTCAGATCGACTTGAAAAAATTACAGGATCTGTAAAACGTGTGCCATTTACCGCGAGACTTCTGATATGGTTCGTAAAAATTCGAGATTTTCATAAAAAAATTAGAAAGTAGCGCACAAACACGGCCCAATTTTTCTTGAAATGATCGCCGTTTTTCTTGAGCGACTTCAACGTTTCCCTACCCGTTCCCCCAATGGATATAGAAGTTTCGACAGAACTCGGTGTTAGTATGAATTTCTTAGGGAGATTGGAATAGAATAAAGCCACTTTTGTTACATAGATATAGATAATGGGCCGGTGCAATATTAATGCTATCAGTGTCGATGTTCGTTGGAACATAGATGAATCATTGGTCACGAAAATAGGCGACGATCTGACACCGTTTGATCGGAGACGCCTATTTTCATCACGTCTGGGTAAAAGCGTCGATATATAGGTACTTACTCGATGCTGAATACGCTCGTGTTAATTACTAATCTCGTCGGCGGAGCCTGCGCGTAAATACAACCTACGGCTCTCTTTAATTAACTTTGTCCCCCCTTTCTTACACTTTCCCACTAATTCTGATTATCCATTAATACTTGGAGCCTCCGTGGCGAATGCCGTGTCGCGAAATAAAGTCAATGAGAAAATGCAATCCACAAATTGGAAGAAGTGCAGTAGAAGTTAAAATTCCCTGTAACACTGAATATTAAAATAGGTCCTGCGTTACGATAAAATTAGTGGTGGATTTAAGGAAAATGGCCCAAGCGGTTCCAAGAGGCCCATTTTTTCCGGGAAAATGAAGCGGTTGTTTACTAAAAACGAGCTGAGTGTAGTAGTACAGAAAAAAATACAGTTTGGATCAAATCATAATTTTTTTAGGGTGGGGCCTTCTGTGAAGGGGCCCAGGCGGCAATTCCTCGTCGGCCGTCCGTTAAGGATGTATCAAACTATCTTCAAAATGATACCAAGTTGATGAAAATTTGTGAGATTGTTCTTTATAATCTTCCTGATGAGCTCCAAAAATTTTAAACGAATTCACTCAATGATTGCTGAGTTATAACCATTTTAATTTTCACTGATTTTACTATGGAAAGACACGATCTTGACAAACAAAACAACTGATAAAGTGTTGAAGAAATGATGCCACTGTTTTCAATTTTTTTGTACGCGTTGTATATGGATAGATGAAAATATCTGCCGAGTTTCAATTGTTTTCTTTACACCGTTTTAAAGAAATAAATTATAACTTCAGAAAATTGTGAATTCAAGGCATTTTCAGTGCCAAAAGTTTAGCAAATAGTGCTCGAAAAAGCATTTGTAAAGGAAAAATACCTTTCTAGGAGTAAAAATAAGGCTTCCATCTAGATTTACTATGCTTAAGACGTAGATATTCAACTATTTCAAATTAAAATCCACCACTAGCTAGAATATCAGCGATACTCTCAATTCTATCAAGATTCATCCATGAAAACGAATGCCTACAATAAAAATTGCGCACGATCAATGTTCGTGGCACACCTCGCTCTATTCCAGCTCCATCGAGTGAGAAACTGTCGCGGAATGGTATTGCGGTGAAATCATCGGCGTTTCTTCCACGGTGCGCGCGTGCCAGTCGCGCATTGTCACGGTGACTCGAGATCATCGGGATCCCGGCACACCGTTCCGTGGAAACCGCCCATACACCTGTAATTCATCGTCCCCTTTGTTCGATACGCTTCTAATCCGATCGGATCGGCCAGCCCGCGCGTTCCGGTCTTCCCAGAAGCGAGACAAAGCGTCCCGGTGACGTTAGCCCGCGGAACCAGTGGCGGCGTTCTCGCCTGGCTCGCGCCTGGTCACCGTTGGGGCCTCGCGTTAAATTAAATTGCTGACCGCCACTCAAGTATTAAATGCCCCTGAATCCTTAACGACTAGGTGCGCGGCGAACGGGTAATTAAAGTAGTCGTAAATTAGCTGTAAACACGGGGTTAGCGAACGGGCCATTAAGGCAGATTACAGACGATTAATTAAATTTCCCTTCCGCCGCCGCGCAGTTCGCGGTAATTCAGTTTAAACAGTGCAAAACGTGCCGCCTAATCTATTCCACTATTTGCACTTGCTAACGACTACGTGACAAGTAGATCGTAACAGACGCTTCGCAACAAACTATGCACCTACTAGGTATGCACCGCCTGAGCGCAAACTTTACGCATCGTTTGCGACTCTACTTTCCTCCGTTATCACGCACACGAGCTTTTTCAACCTTCAAAATACCGCTGCCAGTAAAAACACCGATTGGACACTGACTTTGCTGCCTCAGCCTTCAGAAACCACTCGCGAACCGACACCCAATCATCACCGCGCGGCAAATAAATAAACCCTGTACAGAGTTGCCTGGAAAGTTCGTGCGAATTTACGTATCCAACTGTTACATAGCACGTGGATGAATTTCGCGAAGTAATAAGCTAAAACACTCTTGTATAAATACGCGATACCCAATCGAATTTCTGTTTCGCGGAACGCCATTGGTTGCCCTCCATCTCCGAAGCGAGGAACTTTTGTGCGAAAGACGTTGAAACTTTTCACACAAACCGTCACCGACGACGGTTCGATAATTCGAATCGGCGGGGAAAAACGTCCCCGGAAAAAAGAGAAGGGCCGGGATTCCTGGCCGCGGTTTCGTCCACGTTCCGCGCGCTCGTCAGCGACGTCACGGGCAAAGGGGGAAGAAAGAGCCGCGACGTCTGCGCTTCTTTCATTTCGCCACGGCGGTGACAGCGTGAGGGCGATTTCGGGCGCGCGAAAACGGATGACTTTTGGAACGTCTCCAGGTGCGGAGCGGCACCGTGGTCCCGCAGACGAGGCGGATAAAAAACGGCGTCTAATTCGGGAACGCCACGTTCCGTGCACGCACCGCCTCCGAGAATAATAAAGTATTCTCGTACGCGAGCGTCATGCCGATCGCGGGCCGCTTTTTCCCTCCGAACAGCGATTTCGAGATTATCTGGACTCTCCGGACTGAGGACCTTCTGGGTGCGCGGCGTTGAAGGTGGATGCTCGGGGACCAAGCTCGGGTGAGCGAACGGGGGCCACCGGTATCAGAGGATAGGTAACTCGGTACTCGGATCGAAATCGGCGGGGGACTTAGCTTGGTTCTTGGTTCCGGAACTTAAGAGCGAGCCTGAGGAACTTGAGGTGATTCTTGGGAATTTTTTTCTAAGAAACTGTTGATCGGATCTTTTCCAAATTTTCAGGGCATTTTACTTCACATTCGAACAATACAAATTAATTTTTTCGTTACATAGTGTTCGGTAGGAGCGGAGATATAGTACGAACACGTTCGTAGAGACTCGCGTGCCGAAGTTCAAATTTGCGGTTACGTTGGAGGCCCCAATTCTTCCCTGAAATAAAAAAAACACGGATTTTCTTATTTCTAGTATAATTAAATTGTCGACGGATCTCAAACTTTTATAAATAAATTCAAATCGCTGATTTCGGGAATTTCGCCTTTATTCTGGGATCTTTAAACGTTTGTAGCTCAGAGCAACGTTAACTGATTTTGATGAAATAGCGAAGGGAAACTAAAATTTCCCTCTCCAAGGAATTTTGCGAAATAGTGGTGGTTCCAGGAGGAGGGTCGAAGACAATTGATTGGCGTAGGCGTGTCGCGAAGAACAGTGGTGAGGGTGAAATAGCGCGAGAAAATCTGAGTCCCTCCCGCGTGTCGGGGACCGTTGAAAACTACAGGTGTACGCGACGGGGACTTTGGGCCTGATGTGGTGACCGCGGGGCTGCAATAAAACTCGCATCTGGTTGCTGTCCTAATCCCTCGGAACTTTCCAACTTGACTGCGTTAATAGCCACACTCGGTAGCCTTACAATTCTGTTTAATTAATAAAATTCCCGACGAAGACTGTAAGCCAAGTGTCCGCCAGATGACGACCGCTGCTTGACCATTTTCATAAAATACTGTAGAATATTAGGGTAGATGCACCGTTTGTGGCCACATTAAGATATTGTACCAGTTTTGGCCACTTTCTAAAAAATATAATATTTTTCCGTGTAAACAATAATTATAACCTTATATTTCGGGCGGTATACTAAACAAAATATTTGTGATGTGAAATTCTCCACATAATACTGATCTGCAAGCAATTTAAAAATAAGATAATTATGCACATGGCCAAAAACAGTGCAATGGCCACAAACGGTACTTCTACCCTAGCGACGAGGAAAAGCCAACCCTGGTGTGAGCTCGAATGCAATCGAATCTCGATCGGCCAAAAATCGTTTGAGCCGAGTGTGCAGCTAATGGCCGTGGGCAGATAAAAATCGGTAAGCGGTAAGCGTAAAATTGTATCCACCCTCTCTGCGCTCAGTGGAGCCGCGACGTCGATGTTTACTGTACCTCTTAACCCTTATGTCAATAACCAACTTTACCTACGTTGTTCAATGACCGGGGTACAGCTGTACCCGCGTGGTGAAATCATGTATTTAAGGCTCTTTAGAGGGGTGATTCGTAACTTTGTAATTATACTTGACTTCGGCAACCCTGAGGTGAGCCGGGAGACCTTTATTAGGTATACGGGACTTTCCGCATGTATCTCGAAATGAAACTTTCTTTTAACGGGAACATAAAAAATTTTAGGAGGCAACGCTCGGTTGCTGTGCAGTACAGCTGTACCCGGTTATTGACATAAGGGTTAACTTCGTACGAATCTAAATCTACGCATTCGATTTATTTTCTGCCGGTTTGCCTTCGATTCCGTTTGACACTTTAGTCTCCACCGCTCCAGATGCCAATGTCGAGGGTCACCGGTCTACCGATTACCGCCCTTCACGCGCCCCGATCTGTGCCGCCCTTATCTCCACGCATCCAAGAATCCGTCGACCTTCTAAACGCTTCTGTTCCCCAATTATACGCGACGCGGTCCCTCCGCGATCGCGCATTGTCGCCGGTTTCCTGCTATCGACCACGATCTCGCCCGGCTGCCCGCCGTAAAGATGGCGATGTCGGTGGGCGAGATTAACAAGGTAGCCCTGGGCGAAATTCCTGCAGGGGCGAACGAGACGGACGGCGACGGAGGGAGTCGGGGAAGGGCAAGGGACAGGAAGAGAGGCAGAGAGAGAGAGAGAGAGAGGGAGGAAGAGAAGGAGAGATAGGCAAAGGGGCAGAGGAAGCGAGAGCGAGGGAGTGAAGTAGAGAAGGAGAGATAGGCAAAGGGGAGAGGAAGCGAGAGCGAGAGACTGAGAGAGAAAGAGAGACCGAGCCACAGGGAAAGCATCGCACACGGGCAGGTGTATCTGGCGGCAACCGATCGATACCTCGCTCCGATTATAGAGGAGCGGCCGACACTGAATTCTGCATGATGCTTTTGTTCCGCTCTCTTTCGCGCCGGCCAATCGGATTTTCTATTTTCGCACCCCGTCGACCGGGAGACGATCATTTATCCGTCAGAATTGCCGTTGTCGCGCGGGATTCCGCTAAGTAGCGCGGGTCTTCTTTCCATCTCTCCGGCGATCTTTCCTATTCAACACCTTTCAGGGAAGAACTACCTTTCACACTTCCTCTCAGCTGTTTAAGAATGTCAAATTCTTCAATCCTGAACGGGGAGTTAGAGATTCCCCGGTTTTGCGAAATGAATCGGAATATAATCGAATTATAATCGCCACTGTGTCTCGCGAATCTATTCTTCTCGCGACTGGATCGCCCGGTACGCAGATTTCCCGAGCACGAAATTTTCCAACCGTGTCCCCAGAGACAAAGGAGAGGCTCGACGGTGGACGATCGCCCGGCACGATACAGCTCGGCTGGACTTTGGCGAGCAAACACTTTCGAATACCGGCAATCAGTGACGTAATCAGATAGCGCGATGAATATTCATGAGCCGGGGCGCATGCGTTCCGGCCAGCGTTTGCACGCTTATTAGCATAACTCGTCTGCTTTTATCCATTAGCCATTGGGCCACGGGACCTAAGTGAGCGTGCCACTGCTCGCTTCGCCGGCCGTTTAACCGCGCTGTCCAATTAATATAACCGCGGGGAATTACAGAAAGAAGGAGCGAGAAAAACGCCGGGGAAAGAATAAGGTCGTCGGGTTTAATCGTGTCCAGCCCGGGCTGCGAGTACACTTCGGGCTGAAAGTGCCACGGGATAAATGCGAATTGATCGGATCGCCAGTTAACGCGGCGAACATTCATCTGCCTTGCTAATTGGACGTTACAGGCGATGATCGATGGCAGAGTAGATTGGATCATTGTATGGATCGCCGATGATCTAGCATGTTCAATGAAAGCCGCGGGTTTCTTTCGGGAACAGAGCAAGGTAGATCCCGCTAGCCATTATTTTGCATTAAGGGACATTCCCCTCGATTCGCTCAAAAGATATGCGATCTTTAGGATTTTTTTTAAGATAGTATTGGGAAACCAAGTGGAGGCGTGGCTTAGATTTCAGCGCTGCGGTGGTAAGTTGGCAAACTATTGCAAGTAGGCCCGGACCCCACCAAACATTCCGAATAAGTATTTATTAATCGAAGAAGTAAAAATTTATTGTTCAAGAAAATTTAAAAACACTCGTTTTCCACAAAATGTCTATATAAACACTGATAATTGATCGTTATGGACTTCGACCTACTCACAGTAGTTCAATTTTCTGTCACTAGTTGGCGTATCGAAATTCTTGGTTTCCCAATACATCTTGCGGGGAAAAATTTTTGTGGTCTTTGTTCATTCGTTCTGCAAAGATATGGAAACATTTTTCTTTTAGTTTACTGTAATGGTTGCTGCTGGAATTAAAGAGGCGTGAATGGTAGACAGTAGAAATCGATGTGGGAAAGTTTGAAATAAAAAAAGAGAAGATATTCTAATATGCTGTATCAATCGCTGTCGTGTGAGCCTTTAAAAAAGCAAATAAAAATGAAAATTGCGATTTTTTAACAGAAACGTAAGAAACCGGGGTAATTCTACGGTTAAAAATGTTAATAACGAAACACTGTGACCTGTGAAATTTGTGATCGAAGGTTGATACCATAGCGAATTTAAATGCAAAGAAAATGCCACCGAGATTTTCGAAATCGCCTCATAATTTCTTTTGTTACGCTGTCTACTCTTCGGGTAAATTATGTTTCGAGATGAACGCGTTTTGAGCTTTGCTTCTATCGTTGTAGGACAACACTTTTACCGAGTATTCTTCAAATTCTATACTATAGATAAATATACGCAAGGAAAGAAATCGGTTTTCAGAAAATTTTTAAAGAGAATGCCCTTTTAAAGAGAAAAGCAAAATTGTAAAAATTCTAGAAGCATCGCTTCTAAAATAATGCAACCTGAATCTTGAACTCTTAAACACATCGAAAGCGTTAAGAATTAATGGGTTCAAGATCCTCTCTTCCCACTGCATACTTTTCTTCCTTTAATCAAATAGTAACGAAACTCAATGAAATTGCCGTTTCGCGTCGAGAAGCTTCAATGAAAATAGTACTTCTCGCTCTTCAACTGTTTCATTTACTCTCCGTGATATCTCTGGAGTCAGCAATTGTTATTGCGTCCCCGGCATAGACAAAGGAACTTGCACGGTGCCCGCGATCGGCAATTTCGTATGCGCCGACCCAATATTTCTGGCGAGCTTCCAGCCGGCGACAGCGCCGAAAAATTCGGGGCCATGTTCTATCAGGAGCCAGCGAATCGCTGATACGGCGACGAAACGGAGCTAACAATCCGCCTGCTCCTCGTTTTTTTGGCGCGAGCCACATCTTGGATATCGAAGGAATAACGAGGAGGGAGGCAGAACGTGCTCCGCCAGCGTAGCATTATCTCGCATCGCGGCGCGTAATTATGTAATTACCGATCTTAGCCACCGCGGACAGGGTCTGATTATTCACAGCGGCGAAACCTTTTTTTTTCTCGCACGGTTTACCGATGTTCGGCGAGTGTGCCCCGCGTCGTTTAATGGAGGGCCCCGGAACGGGGGGGCAGTTATATCTCAATCATCTTAATGTCGGCTCCATCGTATTTAATCGGTGGCTTGATCGGTGATTATCGATCGCGCATCGATTCTCAGAAGGGTATCTTGTGGTTGCTGGTGATAAGGAGCTGCGGGTCGATTAATTCCTCGCGATTCGATTGCGGATAGACGGTGGTGGAATTTGCGGACTCCTCTGCGCTGAGATAATTGATCGACAGGGATTTTATGGAATCGATGCGTTGGGTTGAAGGCTGGAAAGCGTGGAAGAAGTGTCAAAGGGATGAGACACGGATCGTTCTGAGGTAGGAGTTTTTGTCCTTGCAATGATCGCTTTGGATCGAAGCATTGGACTAGGAATTTGAGCTTGGAAGCTTCAGAAGGATCGGGGTGATCTTTCGTATCCTAATCGCGATTACAACTGGGAATGTAGATTGTTTTTTATGACTATGGAGAATGGTAATTAGGTGACGAAGATTCTTTGGTATCTACGCGCAGAGTTGAAAAGTAGGTAGATGCCCCAAGTAGTGATGGGATTCGAAACACTTCGAAGCGAAAAACTTTGAACCATTTCGAACGTTATTCGAAGCTTAAAATTCTTGAAAGTCTTGAGTCTCGATAGGTCTTGAAAGTCTTGAGTCTTGAAAGCTTGAGTCTTGAGTCTTGAAAGTCTTGAGTCTTGAAAGTCTTGAAAGTCTTGAAAGTCTTGAGTCTTGAAAGTCTTGAAAGTCTTGAAAGTCTTGAAAGTCTTGAAAGTCTTGAAAGTCTTGAGTCTTGAAAGTCTTGAAAGTCTTGAAAGTCTTGAGTCTTGAAAGTCTTGAGTCTTGAAAGTCTTGAAAGTCTTGAAAGTCTTGAAAGTCTTAAAAGTCTTGAGAGTCTTGAAAGTCTTGAGTCTTGAAAGTCTTGAGTCTTGAAAGTCTTGAGTCTTGAAAGTCTTGAGTCTTGATAGGTCTTGAAATTCTTGGTCAGACTTGGTCTTAGTCTACAAAGGCCTTAATCGACAACCTTAATCAAGACCCAAGACTTATCAAGACATTCAAGAGTTTTAAGCTTCGAATTAGTCGCCTGATATGCAAGACAGATTCGAAGTGCTTCGGATCCCATCACTAGTCCCAAGCTCCAAACCGGTGAAGTCACCTCGCCTCGCCTTTAGACTTCCCCCTCGGAAAGATGCACACTTCAAACTTACCAAACATTCAACCTCACTTCTCACCCGAGCCTATCAATCATCTTTCCACCCACTTCCAGCAATCTTGAACTCCATTGCCGAGCACCGATTCCCTTGCACCCAGAAGAAGTTCGTCCTCGCGGATCAAGGATCCACGGTGATCCTGCCCCCTCGACCCGCGCGCGCCATAAGCACCCGGCCCAGGTAAATCAGCTCCTTCGAAGGGTGGTCAAGGGGCGAATAGTGTCGCGAGATTAACTCGACGATAAATACAAATCGTCTGGTGTTCTCGTGTTTTTCGTTCGGTCCGAGGGGGAGAGAGACGAAGAGAGAGGAGCAGCAGAGAACGAGGCGTGGCTTCGACCCCGACCCCATGGTATTTTACCATACCCCTTTAATTCGGCGTATAACGCGGCTCGATAACGACTGCCAACTGCTCCCCCATGGGACTCGTTTTCACTGTTCCGCAGTTCCTTCCTCAGACCACGCGGGCGATTCCCTCATTCGCCACTTTTTTCACAATCATCCTTGGATGCTCGTATCCTCATCTGACAAGGAAAGTATTTCAGGTGTCCGCCTCCGATGATTTTGATTTTTGGATATGTTATAGAGGACCGAAAAATAAGAAATACGTGTTTTTTTATTTTTCCCCGTTTTCATATTTGGGGGATGAAAAGTGGGTTCAAAGTTAGGGTTGAAAAATCATTTTTGTGGAATGTCTCGAGAACTATTGGAGATAGGGGAATAGTGTGAATGGACGAATTTTGTGTCTTTGAATGCGAAATATCACTGACTCACCAGATTTTCAAAAAGTCCACAAAAATGATTTTTCAACCCTAACTTTGAACGCCGTTTTCACCTCCCAAATATGAAAACGGGGAAAAATAAAAAAACACGTATTTCTTATTTTTCGGTCCTCTATAACATATCGAAAAATCAAAATCATCGGAGGCGGACACCTAAAATACTCTCCTTGTGAGTATCAATTGTTTCTTATTGCTTCCAGCACCCGAAATGGAAAGAAATTCAACTGCATCAGTAAAGCATAAAGTATTGGATGAATAGGAATCTAGAGTAGGTACCCTTATCTCTCCTAATTTTTTCTCGCTATTCACTCTGCTTAACAAAATTCTCTCGTGCCTAAAAATATACCAGCCTACTCTACCATTATAATAATTCCCTCGATCAATTTCCGCCAAAGCAGTTTCACAGCCAAAAAATAAGATTCCCGAGGCAACAGCCTCTTAAACAATGCGCAGAGAGAAATCTCTGCCAAAGTAAGCAGCAGCAAACTGAATTTCCCACTGGTTCGCTACACTTTTCCCCTGTTTCTTGATTGTCTCATTAAATATCGACGAGTGTCGAAGGGCGAGTGTCTAGGGGTCGACGCCACTTGCCGAGGTCCCAACCCCACCTCGGCAGTGATTTTCAGGGAATTCGATAATATTTTAACTCCCAGCGATCTCTGCGCGGTTCACTTGCGCGATTATTCTAACTCACAGGCTACAGAACCTCGGCGTGATTACTTAACTATCAGCGAATCAACGTCCATCAATCACAAAAAGACCCGCCACACCTCGCTTCCCAAGTCGATTTGTCAAAAGCTGGGTTTACATTAGTCCAGTCCAGTGATCCAGTACAGCACTGGATTAGAACTGGAATAATGTAAGCAGTGTGTTGATTCCAGTAGAGTGCTGTCATTCCAGCAGATTTCGACTGGATCGAAAGTCTACTTTTCGATGTCACTTTTATGTTTTTTTATCCTTCTTTTGCGTGAATCCGTTATTATTACACTCCACCACTTTCAACGGTTCAGAAACGACTGGAATAATCAAGACATCGACTGATTTCCAGTCAAACCACTCACTGGATCCAGCGACTGGACTAATGTAAACCCAGCTAAAGACTAATTCTCGCGCAAGAAATCCCTCGTTCCCTCCGTACCTGCATCCCCCCTCGCGCCCTCCACTTCCTTCCGCACCCCGTTGCTCGAAAGTTCTTCGTTTTACCGAACGAACGGTTCTCTTCCCTTTCCATTTCTGAATGACAAAAGCGTCACGCTTTCCACGTCTGGTAAACGTCCTTGGACGTGCGTTTCACCGTGCGCCAAGGCGTTCCCGATCCGAAATGACAGGCCCAGGGACCGAGGAGGGCCCCAGGTTCGAATCGGAAGGTGAGCCTCGCTCGTAGCACGTGCTCCCCACATGCCGCGCTGTCCCCTCGCCAGCTTTTCCGTCGATTAGAGGCGACCGTTTTCCTCGAAATAGAACCATTTATTAACGCGCCTCGCCGCGAGGACGAGACGCTCTTCCCGAAGCAGCCGAACAACCGTCCCGATAATGGCCACCAGGAGCGAACGACCCTTATCTCTCTCTGTCTCTGTCTCTTCGCTGGCCAGCAGATAAAGCCGGAAAGTTGCCCGGCAATTTGTACGAGGACGAATCCCCACCGTAAATTCTCCTGCTTAGCTTGTGGAAGTGCGACGCGATCGGCCGCCTAACTCCAGGAAACCGAGAGCGAGCATCCGCGCTCGCAGGACGAGGCGTCTGCGGATGAAAATAAAGGCGTCCCACGCCTGTCTATTGTTGGAGCTTCGTAGATAATATCGATCATGCCGCGTAACGAGAGACGCCGCGTAATTCCGTTCATTTCCTGCCGAAAATACGTGGGTACCGGTCGTTTCAGAGATACTGGTCGCTAGGTACCCGAAGAAGTTGAAAGCAGAGTTGGGAATTAGGGTAAAGCAGTTGAATGTGACGACCTCTCGTAATACGAGGCCCCAGCTTATCTCCGATACAGAATTCTTGGAAGTTACAGCGATGCTATTTGTTTACTAACTAACCGTGGGTTTGTTGTTTTGTCCGCACGGTGACATTGTAATCAATTTAGCGTGTTGAGCAAGCATATATTTCTGAAATACGTTACGTACAGAAAGTTTTTGAAGAGTTCGGTTAAGTAACAAATACCCTTGTTTTCGAATATGAGACTCGTGAAAGTTCAACTGATGGGAGTGAGGAAGAAATTGTTCTGAATGATGAAAGCGATTGGGAAAGAAAATTACGATACAGAATGCTTGTTTCGCACGGGGCTTTATTCTTCAGATGTGCTGGGTGAACAATGGGTTAAGTGTACGTATGTGTAAAGTGTTATGATGGGCGTGGTGGGCCCACGAAGACTGCGGTAGTGAAGAAATAGAGTTCACATGCCGAATTTATAAAAAAAGAAAGAAAAAGTAAGTTTCAGGAAAAAACAATCTGGGTCTCACATTAGGAACCCATTTCTTTTATCTGCGTATTTGAATGACTTTCGTTTTTATTTTATTATGGAGAAACCGAATCTTTGTTATAGTACTTTCCAGTACGTTGCTAAATAATACATTCAAACTTCTACTTTCAAACTGTGTATCGAATTTTATAAAAGTGTTCTTAGTCAGGAGTTATGTTTTTAAGAAATCGGTCTCATATTCGGCTACTTTATCCTAACTAAATGAAGAATGTTTTAAATAACGGATCAGATAAAAGTTACTTTGACATTTTTTATATTTTTTTTAACTTTCACTAGCTATCGGAAATTTGTATTTAAATAAAATCTTTGCCCATCTCGGCTTGAAAGAACAACAAAACAACAACAACAACAATCAAACAACTCGACTCAACCCAACTCACACTAAAATACCACTCGCGACACACATTTCCCCTTGCAAAGCCTCCAACTTCACCGCCTTCCAAAAATCACCACTTCCAGTAAATCCTCGACTCTCATTAATTACCTGCTTATATACATCTACAGTCTACACGAATAGGTACATAGGAACTAACAAAATCCCCGACTCAGGGACTATAACAAGTATCGCGTATCGCGTTTGTGGATCGCGGGGAAGGTTTCCACGCCGCGTGGCCGCGTCCCGATAACACGGCAGAGATAACAGGCCGCATCGGAATCCGTAACGATCCCGCGCCGCGGATCGAACGTGGAAACGTGGCCGCGCCGCCGTGGCCCGTGACAGTTACTTAACTCCGTGCACCATCTGTACCGTAGCCGTGCCATTACCGTAATTAGGGTGTAATTGGGCATAAATTGCCCGCCGCCGCTGCGCTCCGGACGGCGAGCGCCGGACGGGCTCGGAGCGAGCACGTAGCACGGGCGAGCGCGGAGGGGGCGGAGATAAGAGGGGGTTGGCGGCGGTGGCGGCGGCGGGGCGGTGGAGGGGAGGGGGTGACAGGCAACGCTAGCGTCGGCGGGGGTGGGAGCGAGAGGTAGCGGGAGCGAGGGCGACGTCGCTACCGACACGCCGCGGGAGGGGGTATCGGCGAGAGGGCGAGAGGTGGGGGGAGGAGGGGAGGAAGCGTAGCGTGAACGTAGCGAGAGCGAGGATACGCGCGACCGTGCGTGCCTCACGGTGCGTATGCATGTCGGGACACGCGCGTGCACGCTTACACACCCTCCTCTCTCGCCCCTCTGGCCATGTCGCGCGTCGCTGTTTTGGCGCGCGATTGTTTCCTCGTCCGGACGCGACCGACCAGGACGCCTTCCTTCCTCCTTCGGCTGTCCGTCGGCTGCGAAGCGAGGGCGAAAAATGGATGTTTCTTTACTGACGGCGATGGTGGGAGGAATGCGCGGGGATAGTTTAGTGGGGGTTGTTTTTGGGGGGTGTTCTGCGGTGGGTTTGGGTGGAGTAGAGTGACGCGGGTTGGGGGTGGTGGCACCGTGGATCCAGAGGGATGAGGGTGTTCTGACGGGGCGGCGGTGAGTTAAACTTGTGGTAGTGGGTGGGAGATATCTGAAATTTATTAGTTATACGGAATGGAGATATGAGTGTGAGGGATGTAGAGAGGGATTGTATACAAGAAAGAATTGGTTTAAAAAATATTTACTGATTTAAAAACAGTGTTTTACATATTCAGTTTAATATTAGACGAAAAGACATTAGGGACTTTCTACAATTTATACCACACATTTTGAAAATAACAGTATCAACAAACGAACTTCGTCAACGTAAAGCATAATATTTATAGTTTATACAAAATAACACCAGATATCTCTAGATTGTTAGTACTAAATTTTACACAGGTTTATACGCAAAGCGGGACTTTTAGCCTACAGAATCGCGTTGCTGTGTAGAATTGAAAATGTCCATTTTCGCAGGGAACTTCGCCGCGCTCTTTATATTCAGGCTGCAGGGTGATTCGCGGCGAAGAGAGCTCCCCTCGGCCCTATTTGCCGTGTTCGTCGTGACAACATGTAATTTCCAGGGAAGTGCGGGAAGAGCGTGTTTCGCGAGGTGGCTGAATTCAACAGGTGACGCGCCGCGTCCAGACGCGGCTCTTTAGCTAGATTCTATAGAATTTCCACGCTTTTCCCACGAATGTATGCAAAGTGATATCTATCGAGCCTCGGGTTAACGGAACGAAAGGCTGACCGCGATGGCTTCGACGAAAACCGTAAATTCAACGTCCCATTTCTAACTAATGATAACTCTGCTCCCTTGGCAAATGATTTTTACGTTTCTCTATGTAGGTGTTCCTAATATTTAATAATAATACTGGTCAATAATATTGCTTCGCTTTTGGAAGAAAAATTGAAAACAATCGCCGACTGGAAACTTTGGCACGCCACTGAGGATCTCCCTAAATATAAATCTTAATTAATATATAAAACAAAAAGCTTCTACATGTTTGTTTGTTTGTCTGTCGCCTAAAAACTTTCGAACGATAAACTCTAGTATCACGAAACGTACCTCAGCTCATTATGCCTGACTAATGCAGAGGAATGTCACCATTTTCATTAAAAAAAAATTTGTATAAAATTTTATAAAATCAGAATCTAAATTTCGGGCGAAGCCGAGTAGTAAAGTTACTCCCCTATAATCATTACGATACCTACTATCACTTCCTAAAACGTGTACTATCGTGTAGAAGAAACAGTGACCTTGGAATTCCGTTTCATTCAGCAAAACTGATTCACTGCACACGACACTACTTAGCAATAGTAAAATATAAAGAGCATGAAGATTTACAAAAATAACAATTCCAATGAACGTGACACTTAAAACGAATAAAACGTAACAAGTCCCCCACACTCGTCGTCGATTATTAATTCTCCCGTTCATCGGTGATGCCTTTTCTCCTCCACAAAAGGACACGAATATCCGCCCGCGAACACCCGACGACATTTTCCACCCGGGGACTTTCCGTCGCGTGGCAGAGGGGGGAATTTAAACGAGCGAAATAAATCTCGCAGCCCCCTTTCGCGCACCCGCCGCGAGCCTTTACGAGCTTCTCTTCTTACGATGATAATGAGCACTATCAATTTGCATCTGGGTTATTAGCACTTGCTCCGCTGTTCCTTAAGTCAACGACAATCCTTAGCCTGTAATTTAAACCGTCTTATATTGATTGCTTCCGGCCAGCCCGGTGGCGCAGGTAGCCGCTACCAGGCACAATTTACGCCCCTGTCTGGGTCATCTTTTCCAGCGGTGACTTTTCCTGCGAGGAGTATCGGCGTCATTACGCGTCTCGCGTGGTTAATGGATATTTAACGATTGTTCTGAGAGAATTGGAGTGCAACCTGCGTTTCACTCGATGAACCATCGGCTTCCAAACAGTAATTATTCTATTTGTTAAAACCTACTAAGTGTTCATTGATCCTTGGTATTTAGAGAGAGTTCCCTTAGTGCTTTATTTTTTCTTCTCTGCTTTATTCTTTTGGCACGCGGGATATTTTCCTATAAATTTATTTTCTCAATTTTGGCACTTCTTTCTTGGTGCCTCCATTATTTTGGACAAGATACTTCCTCGAATGCAATGAATCGTGGTATCGCGTAGCACCTCGACGTCTCGATTCGCGACAATGTTATCCGACACAATGCAGCAGAAGGATTCCTGGGAGCCGAGCGCAGCCAGGATCCGAGCGACTCGCCCGTGGCCAAGGTTTTATGGCAGCGCGTAAAATGAGTTACAGGCCGGATAATCGGGCAATAAACTTCCGGTCGGGGGCCCCCCCTCACCCCTCCGGTGTGGGCGGCCACGTGGGTCGGCCGGAGTTGCGGTAATACGGCGACGACGTCGGTGTAAATATATTTATTACGACCGCCGCCCTCTCCCCGCTAGCTCGAGCAGGTACGAAGAGGGTCAGCGTGTCTCGGCCACCGAAAATCCTTCTCCTCGGATCGGCGGGGGAGGATTCCGTTCCTTCCGTCGCCGCCGAGGGACTGTTTGCGCGACAGCTCGAGTAGTCAGGCTCGAAGGACCCGCGACAATAATTTATGACCTTCCCCTGAAGGGGACCTTTTCGCCAATGCTAGGGGCCCCCGGAGAATTCTCTCACCCCCATCGTTTTTATAATTGTTTACGTATCGCGTTTCCTCCTGGCTTTTGTTCCTCTTTGCCCATTGACGGGTGCTTGCGACGGGGGCCCAACCGTCCAGAGACTCGAGGGAAACAATATCGCCGATTTGGTAGGTAATTTTGGAAGAACTTCTTCCAGTGGCGCACGCGGGATTTAATCTCGGGGGAAGTTGAAGGGATAGAAATATTTTTGGTGCAGATAAAATTCAATGAAAATTAGTAGGTGATTATCAAATTTTATTTAAAGAATAAAATATAGTTCTGAAAACTGCTGCAACGCTTTTGACGATTCTCTTGATTTTTTTCGTGGGATTAAAATATTCCCTTAACAAGGAAGTATTATTAAATATTAAATATTAAAATGTGTTCAGAAGAAATTAATTTATTTTTCTGGCACAAAGTTACATCAATCATACCTGACTTTTTTAAATGTTTATAGCACGCACAAAATAAGGTGTAAGCTCGAAAGAATTTGTTTCTATATATTTCGCATTTTGCATTTGTTATTTTTACTATCAGCTGTCGCTTACATTAATTAATTACTGGAAAATTGATAATTTACGATTTAGATGACCAGTACGATATTGGCAACTCTCCCCACATCAATTTTTCACAATTGACTTTTATTTACACCTCAATAAACCCCTCACCAAGCAGAATCACTGATCAGAATGTCTCAGTATCAGATCGTTAAAGAACCTTCGCACATGGAATTAAATTGGAGAAGCTACGAATTGTCAGAAATATGAAAGAACGACGCTATTCCGGTGCAGCAAGACGGAATTGGTAAACAAGTTTACCACGACTCCCCGTCTTAGTCATCCGACGCGGTGGACGTTATTTGCGCGCCCATTATCATCCTGCGGCCCAGGTACCTGCACCGATGACGCAGGCCTCGCAGAGTCGTGAAAGAGCGCCTCTAAACGCGGGGATAGAGCGATCTCCGGGACCCTCTTCGTCCCCGTTTCCCTTGCATACAATGGAGCCCTCGAGTCGGCCCGCTCCGGCCAAGTTATTAGTTCCTCGGGTTCAGGCTGAGATAGGGGTGTATTCCAAGGTGAATCGACGATGAAACCGTGGCCCAGATAGGCGTGTGCAATTTTTTTTCGAACACGCGAGGCGCGAGAATCGCCGCTGCAACCTTTTCTCTCCAACCAATGCAAGAGAGAAAATAATCCGGGTGTAGTGGTGGAGAACTATCGATGGTACTTACGATAGTTATCGATGGTTCTCACTATCGAAATTTTTAATAATATTAGAAATTAAATTTGGGATTCTGAATTTCAGCTGTTATTACTTTTGAATTGACTAACCTACGATTAATATTATTACAAATTAAATTTGGGATTCTGAATTTCAGCTGTTATTATTTTTCAATTGACTAACCTACGATTAATAATATTACAAATTAAATTTGGGATTCTGAATTTCAGCTGTTATTATTTTTCAATTGACTAACCTACGATTAATAATATTACAAATTAAATTTGGGATTCTGAATTTCAGCTGTTATTATTTTTTAATTCACTAACCTACGATTAATATTATTACAAATTAAATTTGGGATTCTGAATTTCAGCTGTTATTATTTTTTAATTCACTAACCTACGATTAATATTATTACAAATTAAATTTGGAATTCTGAATTTCAGCTGTTATTATTTTTCAATTGACTAACCTACGCTTAATAATATTACAAATTAAATTTGGGATTCTGAATTTCAGCTTTTATTTTTTAATTGACTGACCTACGATTTTCAATACCGATAATTATCGATAGTGAAAATAAGCCGTCTATAGTTTTCGATAGTGAGAACCATCGATAACTATCGTAAGTACCATCGATAGTTCTCCACCACTATCCGGGTGTCTAATAAAGGGGAGAGCAACCCTTAGTATCCTCAGGGTTGAATGAATTTGCGGAGATATCGCTCCACCTTCTCAGGACTTTGGAGCAAATTTCTAATTAGTAACTATCTGATCTAACGAATACACTTGGTGTCAGGTCTCCGTCTTTTCCGTTCTGCGGCTTTCAGCGACTTCCAGATCGCGCTCGCCTTCCAACGGAAACGGATACGCGAAGTAGGACGTCGGTACAGGTTGCAGAGGCATCGCGCACAAACGGGCCGCTGAAAAACAGATGCGGAATCCCTCTTAAATATTCATATCGCGTTGGTGCATGGGAATACGCTCCCCGATCGTTCCATCTGTGTCAGACGTTCCCTGATGTCGCCGATCCAACGGAGCCACGATTACGCAAAGCCGCCCAATATTCGGGGGCATCGATGAAAGCACCGTGTACAATTCACAAGCATCCGTTTGAAAATAATATTCCAGTCGACGGGGTGGTCTAGTTTCGCGTGAAAGTCGAGCGCGCTTAAACTGGGACAGCTCTGTGGAGATTCTAATCTACGGAATGTGTATATCCATGGGTCAAAATTGAGGATACTTCATCTTCTTAATATATCTGTCATTGATAGGAGTATTTGGTATGAGTTAAGCCGGGAATCCAACGGGAAGCTGACAAGGGGATCTTCAGGTTTGGCAATTTCAGAAAATGAAGATCTTCGCTTGGGCATTAATTTCCCAAAGCAGTAAGGCACGCTTTTCAGCCAAATTCGAGAAAATCGACTTTGAAAAATTCTGAGGTTAGTTCATAGCACTCACGAGTAATTTTATTATTGACAGTTTTTTTTTATTCATTTGAACGCCTACCAAATTCGTGTGAATTAACAGATATTTAAATATAATTTTCAATTACAAACTCACATCTTATTTTAAATTATCTCTAGCTTGAAAAATCGTACTTTTTATTGAATTTTTCACAGTCAATTTTCTCGAATTTGACAGAAAAGCGTGTCTTACTGTTTTGGGAATTTAATATCCAAGTAAAGACCTTCAAGTACCTACACTAAGTATCAACATATTCTGAAATTGCCACACCTGAAGGCCGGCTTGTAGGATAAACTATGCTATACGATCCCACATTTTAACGTAGCTTTTGGTACAAACGGTTCCATAAGAATGTATCGAAGCTATTTTTTTTTAAAACGCAGCATGGCATAGCATAGCTTATCTTTTAGGTGGATTCCCGGCTTTAACTTTCAGACTCTTCCGAGCAACCATTATTACACTGTACTGCCTCGCCCGATGAAAACTACTTAGCTACAGATTGCTCGATGTTATCACCAATCAGATAAACCCAATGGAAATCAAGTCCCACTACCAATTTGCCCCAAGATTTCATACCCTGCATCATCCTGAGATCACTCAGTATCGCGACCAAGAGTCAATCATCCCCCAAATTCATCAGTCCACCCCACGAAACGTGGCCTTACAAACAGCCAAACTGTACCAACAACCCCCATCACGTAGAGATTCTATCACGAGTTACTGGAACAACTCAGAGTTTGTAAAAAAATTCCCACACGTTACTCTGACCGCTGGCAGGCTAATCTTCCCACCCACGCATCGATCCAGAAATTGTGTCGCCCCCGCCACGCGAAATCTGGCGAAGAGGGTACACAGGCAGTCGGCTGGTGCACGGGGAAGATCAACCGCGATCGGGGGTAGAAAGTGTACGTAGCGAGCGAGACACGCGAGCGGCCCAAAGGCGAGACGGAGAGGGTGAAAGGGTCTGTAGTTATGGGAGTTGCTCTGTGGAGTGGAGTAAGCATTGTAAATCAATACCCCGACGGCTGCCGGCGCTTCGAACGCGCCCCGCATTTCAGCATGCCGATACACTGCAACTATCCTCCATCGCTGCTGGATGCCGGGATATAACGCTTTAATAGAGCTTGCAAATAGAGAGGGGAAGGGGGAGGGTTGACACGGGAGGGAAGGCAGGGACGAAGAGTGGCCCCTCGGGACGAGGAGCTGACCGCGTGTCCTCGTGGAAATTTTCGAAAATTGGGTCGTCGATCTTGCGCACTGGGATTTTTTATTCCAGATTCTGGATGCCGGGTCGCGCTTTCGATCGATGGTGAGCTCGAAATCCACCGATGAATGATCTCGCGAGTCCTTTTCCTCCGCGCGGAAGCAGAGATTTACATTTCAAGAGGCTTGCCAGTGTCTGTGTGTACCTGCGCGCAGAGTTCGTTTTGCTTTTCCTCGCGGGGAGGAAAGCCACGTCGCAGAGGTGGGGTGTACCTTGGTACCAGGGATAAGTAGACACCGGGACAGAAGTGGTTTTATACACGTACGAGGGAGGTATCTTTTCGCAAATTCCGCCCCGTGATTATCTCGCGATCTCGCGCTGGCTCTGACCTGGTTGCATCTTTCCGGTGAAAGGACCGCCAACAGCATCTATTTTAATGATCTTCATAGCCACAGCGAGACAAACGCGTACTCTGCTTCCTGGATAGTAATAAGAACTCGGTAAAAAATAGGAGAACTCTATTCAAACGTGATAAAACCTCGTCAAACACTGTCGAACTCCATCAGACACGCTCGACTTCAATTTCTACTGTGGAAGAAAATTTCATTGGGCAGAGGAAACTTTAAATTATAAACAAACAAGAATCCTTCGACCTGGATCTCGGGCTAAGTGTTGATATTCAGGAAACTTTCAAAGATATCGTCCCCCCGGTTCTCAGCCAACTTCCTTCAACAGCAACCCTTCCATCGTCTCCTTGAAAGATGGCTGTTTCCACGCTCGCTTCCGGGGCCAGGTGCAGGGCCCAGTGGATCCTCGAGCGGATCGTCGCGATCGTCGCTCGCGGAGGCACGGGGTCAAAAAGTGGCTGGGATGAGCAGAGCGTTGGCATCGCGAGGGCAGGTGGAGCTATTTGGAGAACAGCCCACTCGAGAGGCCACCGTTTTCCTCTCTCCTTCGCCCGTTCCCTTCCTTCCGTCCTTCTTCCTCGCCCTCTGCCCGCTTCCTTCCTCTCTCCCGCGCGCGAGGACTCCCCGGCTGGCCGAGGAGGGCCCCGCTAGGTTGGCAATGCTGCGAGGAACGACCAGATGGTCCTATATATCCATCGTGGCAGCTGCGATGGTCCCGTCTCTCCAAGACGGAACCCACTGGATCACGCTGGAAAAAAGGGAGCGTGGCTAAGGCGCGATCATCTCTTTCCTGGTCGAGGGTGGCTTCGTCCAATGCTGCGTTTCTTAAGGCTTAGGCTGGAGACGCTGTGCTGCTCCACGAGGATCGGAAGATCAGTTAGGAAGAAGAACTAACCTTGCTCTCGCTTCTTGGTGTCTAGATCCGCGTCAGTTAATAGGAAATATCAGACCACAGGCTTTAAGCCGGGAATCCACTAAGCTATGCTAGGGTAAAGGACCCAATTACTGACACCTAACCAATTACTGTCACCTTAAGCTATTTTACTTAAAGTAACGAATAAATAAACTATAGTATATAATTTATAGCATAGATTATAGGTTGAACTACATAATTCTTTTTGTGTATGACGTTACAACGTTTATTTATTTGTTATTTTAAGAAAAATAGCTTAAGGTGACAGTAATTGGTCAGGTGTCAGTAATTGGGTTCTTTACCCTATGCCATTCTTTGTTTTAGCTTAGCTTTTGGTGCAAACGGTTCCATAAGAATGTATTGAAGCTAATTTTTTTAAAACGTAACATCGCATAGCATAGCTTAGCTTCCCGGTGGATTCCCGGCTTTTTCTACGTGGTCCAATGACTAACTGACAATAGTTTTTCGGGAATAAATAACTTCCTTAACCAGTGTTCATCAGGTAGATTTCTCGTGATAGAGCCTTCGATGATTTCCGATACTCGGGGCTAACGATCGACGGTGGTGGTTGGCGATCGAGCATGGGGAGGGTTTCTAAGAAGCCATGTTAAGATGTTGATCGCCATGATTGGAGATAGGGTAGGAGCAGAAGGGAAGCACGTGTCGGCGGATGAAAGGCTGCGGAAGAACGATGGGATGCTCCCGGAGCGACAGGTTATTCGTGCGTATTATCAATTTTCGCGCAGCAGCTGCCACGATCGCATCTGAGGGCTCTATTTACGAGCGGCGCGAGGCGACAGAATTTTTAAGGCGGCCGTGCCTTTAAGTCCCAGATACGATCGGGTCCGCGGCGCTGCCTTCCACGCTTAATCGCCTTTCTTTTTTCCCCATTTCCCTCGCCTCCTCCGGCTTAATGAATTTCGCCGGCGACAGAGCGTGTAATTACGCCATTCGCGGGGCCGCGGCTTGCTTAGCGCGCCCGATTCATTAAACCGGCGAATTCGTAATTACGCTGCGAAAGAGAGTTGTCCCCTTCGCGGTCCAATTTAGTTTCACCGGCTCGCGGTAGTAATTATGCGAAGCGCACAACTCGGTCGCGTGGGCGGTGGACGCGATTCCACGGAGAAGAATAAGGCGCGCGGCGATGGTGAAATGATCTCTGTATTGACTGGTTGAAAGTTTCGCGGAGGTTCGAGCGCTTGCTGCAAATTGTGCTGATAAATAATTCAGTGGCACAGTCGAAAATGCTCGTCTGACCCATTTTCCGTTTCGCCTTTCATTTTTCGCGCAGGCGGCCAGTGGAATCGCAAAGGAAAGCGGACGATAAGCGACCGCAGGTGGGCCACGGTGTAGAATCGAAGGAGAGGGGGAATCGATACGATATCTCGCGATACTTATCGGCTGGCTGGTACCGGAGATCCGCTCGCTCGGGGCATGACCCGGCCAGCCGTCCATTTTGAAAGGCATGCACCTTATCTGCCGGCTCGTGTCACCATCGGCTTGTATTTTACCGCAGATAAGAGCGCGCGCTGCGCCGGTTACAGCCTCGCGCAATCATGGTGTCCTCGGAGAGCAAAGAGCCTTCGAGAATAGTAGATGCGAGGTATTCTAAGTCGATTATTCTTCAAACGCCTCTGACACCTTCAAATCATTCTTTTGACTTTTCTCCGTTTAGGAAGAGAGCTTGCTAAAGTGACTTCTGGATTCTCGTTGCGTTGATGTGTGAATACTTCCAGCGGCGGATTTGGAGATTTGGCGCACCTAGGCTGATAAGTGTCGAGGCATTTTCAAAATTAATTCAATATGACAATTCAGTTATGAGTTAGGTATTTATAATTCGGTAGATGGAAAGGAAGTGAATTGGTTTTAAAGCTGTCGCGAGCCTCTGGGTTTGAACATTTTTTATTTTATTTTCCTCAAAATTTGTCGCCCTCCAAAATTTTACGCTCCCCAAAATTTAACGCACCCAAAATTTAACGCACCCAATATTTGACGCTCCCCAAAATTTAACGCACCCAAATTTTGACGCTCCCCAAAATTTAACGCACCCAAAATGTGAGGCTCCCCCAATATTTTCCGCTCTCCGAAATTTGGTATCACCCAAAATTTGTTGTTCCTCAAAATTTGACGCTCCCCAAAATTTAATGCACCCAAAACTTGACGCTCCTCAAAATTTAACGCACCCAAAATTTGACGCTCCCCAAAATTTAACGCACCCAAAATTTGATGCTCCCCAAAATTTAATGCACCCAAAATTTGACGCTCCCCAAAATTTAACGCATCCAAAATGTGAGGCTCCCCCAATATTTTCCGCTCTCCGAAATTTGGTATTACCCAAAATTTGTTGTTCCTCAAAATTTGTTGTTCCCCAAAATTTGCCGCTCCCCCAAATTGATCACTCCTCTAAATGTCCCACTTCCCAAGATCTGCCGCTCTGCAAAATTTGTCGCTCCTAAAATTTGCCTCCCTAGGCCGCAGCCTACTTAGCTCATACTACATATCCGCCGACTATTTCCTCGAGTTACCATTTACTTAGGTACCGAACGAGCGAACCTCCATTTCGCAATTAACCAGCCCCCCTATTCTTCCACGAAATATAAAATAAAAGAAATACTTAAAAAGTGAAAAATATACACTCAAACTTCTCCACGCGATACCTAAATAATACTATTCACGGTGTCGCGGGTTGTCCCAGCCGACACGTCTGGGAGGGCACCAAAAGTTTGCGACCGACTCCAAAAAGAAACTGCAAAGCCGAAGGAAGAAAGCAACAAGTCACAGCCCCCGGGGGGAAAAGGCATGCATTGGTCGTAACTCCGCGGCGAGCTGCAGCTGCAAGACGCGCGCTGCGGCGTATCCTCTGCGCAGGATTGGTGTCCTGAAAGGATGTCATAAGTTACCGACAATTTTCTCCCGCGGTCGAGCGGCCGTGGCCGTGGAAGGGCGCCATAAGTTACCAGCAATTTTCTCTTATCCCGCGACCGGTGCGCGCGTTATCGCGCCTCGCAGCGAGAAAAGCGGACGGCGCCTGCAACAGGAACAGGTAGAAAGTGAAAGGGAAGGACGCGAGGGGGCGGGCGGGGAGAAAGGATCGCGGTGTACAAATTGAGCGAGAGGCTGGACAGGGAGGATGAAAAGTCGTCGAAGCTAACGATTCGCCGGAGGATTTTCTGCAGCGGACCACTTGCATCCCTTCAGCTTTCCATTTCGAACGATTAATGGTGCAGTTTCGTTGGGAACGGCGAAGCTACAGAGGGACACGATGGAACTGATGGAAGGACACAGTATTTAGTGGAATGCGTTTAGATAACAGAGTTCCTTCTGGAGTAGCGGTAATTGTTTCAGATAATTGGGGGAGACTTGTGGCCAGCGAGCACGAAAGTTGATAGGGACTCGGATTACAGACTTCTCAGCAATTATGGAGATATTGTGACCTATTTCGATCGACCAATAAGCCTCTATGATAACGGAGTGATTAGTGGCTGACGGGTTACCTTTGGACTTCGTTATCGGTGAATCACGCGCACCATCGGGACAAACAAAAATGATGGATGTCGCGATGAATTTCCTGATATGTAGTCTCTTCAGTCGGGGCTGCAGATCGAATAGAAATCAGCGAACCCGGTGATTTGTAAATGAGAAGCGTGTCTTTTTCGATTCTCTCACTCCTGGGAGGAGAATTTCCAGTGACGCAGAGGTGGTTACCTCGATGTACATTGAACATAGGCGAGCGGCGAAAAGGCACTCTGCCACGACACGCGGAGAATGGGATTGCATTGCGCGGGCACGGAGCGTTCATTTAGCGATTGATCGGGGCCATAAGGTAGTGGAGATGAAACGAGGCTCGAAGTGCACCACTGACGCTTTCCAATCGCCCCGCAGTTCCCTAAAACGTGCGATACAAGTGACGGACTCTAGACCCACCGCTTTCTTTAATTAACTTCGTTAATTACTTTTTATGGAAAGCGGGCTTTCTTGAGATCGACGCGCGCCGCAACGTTTGCCTTGGTAGACAGCGTCAGCAATGATAGTCAAGCTCCGAAATAGGTAAACGACAGTGGAGGAGGTTCTCTCAGTTCTCTGCGATGTGCCAAGCTCGATTTCCTCCGTTTCACGGAAAACCGGAGAAGACGAATAATTCCCAAGCTGCTTTGAATCCGCTCAATGCATTTGGCACGCTAGGCGACGTAGGTGCGCTAAGTGGATGCACTCGCTGCAGCGAGAATCTTGCTGACCATACTCGACGGGACTCGCTACAGTAGATGGACCAGCTGTCACAAGATGCATTCGACGTGCCGGTTTCATTGGATACGTTCTACTCGATCTCGACGCCCCAGATGCATCAGATGCATTAGATGCATCAGATGCACCAGATCTGCTCGACGCAGTCCAGTTGCGCTAGATGCATTCGATGAACTCGTTGAACTCTCTGCACTGGATGCACCGAATGTACTGCACGCACCCGGTGCATCGAGTGCATCCGCTGCACTCGCCAACACCATGGTGAACCTACTCGGTGGCACTGATCGCGCCAGGTGGACCAGCTATCGCACTCGATGCAACCGACGTGCTCGTTTCATTGAGCACACTGTAGCAGTAGATGCATCAGATGCACCAGATCTGCTCGACGCAGTCTAGTTGCCCCGGATGCATTCAACGAACCCGTCGAACTCTCTGCGCTGGATGCGTCGAGTGCGCAGCACGCACCTGGTTGCGTCGAGCGCAACCAGATGCACCCGATGCGCAAACTGTACCCGATTGACTCGGGCGTAGAAGTTGCATTCGACAGATCGATCTCGAGGAAAATCGTCACGACAAGACCGCGTTCCAGGTCCCTACATAAGAGCGCAACCAACGACCAATTAACCGCCATGGTTGCCACACCGAGTCCCATTAACATGCGGACAATCGCGCGCCGATAGTCACGGGCCGACGGGGACCGGCCGATTCCGTCGCGAACGAAACAATTACGCCGCGGATCCCTGCACGGAAAAAGGGAGCCCCCTTAATCTCCTTTCATGCGTGACTTTTGGTCGATTGTGCAACAGGTGGTGAGCTCGACCTTCGGCCCCCAGCTCGTTCTACGCGCCATTCGAAAGCCGTCGTTCCCTTTTCCTAGCGCTCCGCTTATCGCCGGCGACGAGTATACTCGGCCGGTCGGAGAGATACTCGTTACACCACGCGTCCTACGACAATCCACTACTCGTCTCCGCAGTGGAGAAGCTTGGGACTAGGAGGAAAGTAATAGGCAGCGTTGGCTCTTCCAAGTTCCCCAGTCCAGGCGACGGTGATTCGATTTTTAGCTCGCAATAATTCATCGTCAACAACACGGCGAGGAGTTGAACCGTTTAGAGTATTCGTAACTCACACCTATTACTTAGCTTCATCCACAACAGAGATCCGGTACAGTAGCATCGCTAGAAGGCAATTTTCTAGCTGCAGGGGGAGGTGGGGTACAATGAAACTGCAATACTCTTTGATTCTTATAATTTTAGATGAACATTGACTGTTCAGCCTTTAGATTTTATTAGTGACATAAGAACAACTAAAACATTATATAATAATTCTCGACGTGTCTTTCACATCTATTACAAGGTGTTGACTTGTCTCTGGCCGAAAGCGCACTGCCCGTTCGGCTCCCCGACGGTGTATATGATCACAACACTGGGTTACTAGGGTAAAGGACCCAATTACTGACACCTGACCAATTACTGTCACCTTAAGCTATTTTACTTAAAATAACGAATAAATAAACTATAGTATATAATTTATAGCATAGATTATATGTTGAATTACATAATTCTTTTTGTGTATGACTTTACAACGTTTATTTATTTGTTATTTTAAGTAAAATAGTTTAAGGTGACAGTAATTGGTCAGGTGTCAGTAATTGGGTCCTTTACCCTACAGAAACATTAATATTCTTTTGATATCTAGAAACAGTTGGGAGTTCAAAACATGATCACAAGACAGTATAACTTATCATCATGACAGATGATATAAGATTATAAGACGATACCCTATAGATACCAAGATAATATTAATGTTTCATTGTGTTCCCTGCATCAAAGTGCCCCAACTCCCCCTAAAGATCGAAACCCAACGACCACGTCGAACCCAATTCCTCCGCGACGTTTCGAACTAGATCGCAAGTCGGTGGTTTCGAAGGAAGGGCCCCAGTGGACGGGGCCAGGCGAGTCCGTGAACCGAGGATGTCGCAATCCTTACGTAACCGTCGTAATCCTTCGTATTATTCCGTGGCTGTCGAACGGCCGCGTAGCCTCGAACGCCACGGAACGTAGACGCAGTTTTCCAGGAAACCATTACGAACTATAGCGAGCACCTTAGCCGAAATTGCCGTGTTCGTGGGTCCAGGGGCGATCGATCGTATCTGTGGCGCGGCCTTGCTCGAGTGTATTATACTCGAATCCCGTGGAGGGACGAGCAGAGAGAGAGAGAGAGAGGAAGAAGGAGAGCGGACCGGGGGAGCCGAGAGGGACAGAATAAAAGCAAACGAGAGAGAGAGAGATTGTCGATGGCACGTGCCTCTTCCTCCGGCTTTGACTTTCTGCGCGTATTCTAATTGCGAGGATCCAGCTCCCTCCGTGTTTCAACCGTGACAACCTCGGATGGCGCATTTACGCGCTTGTTGGATTAAACTTGAATTAGCGATGGCAAGTGAAGAAGCATTGTTCGCCGTGCAGTTTGAAGGGAAGCTCGAAGGAGGTTGAGTCTCGTGAGCAGTCAGTGTCGCGGATTCTCCTGAGACCACTTGCTGTTTAGTGGGATATTAAGCGCGCGGATGACGGGGTAATTCGATGTATGAAATGTATCAAGTACGTCTGGAATATGGGGTGAGATGATCCTGTTGCATCTCCGAGTTGAAAGAATGGGAGAGCTGCCCGGAAGATGGCTATTTTTTTCAGACTTCTTGTAACGGAGGGTTCCTTCCGAAGAATCTGAAGTTCTAAGGTTCTTGCAAGGCTCTCCCATGTTTTTCCCAAGGTCCTCGCAGAATCCTCTTCCTCCGTCTCCCCAAAACCATCCAACCCACTTAAGCTCCACCGCAACCTTCCGCTGCATTCGCACGAATCCAGCGGGCATCAGCGCGTCGAGTGGAATTCCTTCAGGGTTGCTCCGCGACGTGGCCAGAAAACGAGGAAGCGGAGCGCGGCCGGAGGAGGAAGACGAGAAAACGCGAAGCTGGACGGAAGGGACACGGAGAGAAGAGAGAAAATAGAGGAAAGCTCGCGACGAACCAGGGCCGTTAGTCAAAGAGACGAGTTCGCGTTGATTTACAGCTTACTAAATAGACGCGGTTCTCTTACGGTGCCCGGTGCTCCGTCGCCACGGAATGCAGGAGGACGAGGCGGAAAAACGCGATAGAAGAAGAGGAAGGACGCGCGTTCCCGTCGCCCTCGTCGCGCGGCCAAGCGGTGGCCAGCGGCGACTAAGAGGGAACGAGAGGGAAAGAATTATCGAGCGATTGGTTAAGTGGGGTCCACGGGACACGTAAGCGAGGTCACGCCTGGTGTTCCGAACACGCTTCCAGCAACCGCGAGGATCCTCTGCGACGTGGAATGCCCTCCGCGGGGTTAATTCGCCTCCAGCTGCGTCGCACGAGCTTCGATTCTGCGTCTGAAGCGACTGAACCGACTCCGCGCCATCTCTCAGTGTTCAGATGCGCCAGGAAGCTTCTGAAGGGTTCGAAGACGACGGTGATTTACGGATAAATGTCACCCCAACTCGATGAAATTCGATACTCTTCCTTTCCACGGAGTTGAAGTTCGTAATAGGAAGAATAGATTCGCGAGATTACTCGACGAAACGGTGGCTCTGAAATGTTTCTGGCAACAGCTTCGGTTCGCCCAGAAACGCAGAAGGATTGCCAGCGAGCCCCGACGGGATTCGCGAGCGTCGAAGCCGAAGCAACTGTTCACTGCGGCGTAGCGCGGCGCAATTCAGCGAGTCCCAGGGACACGCAATCGTCACGGTTCTTCTTGATACCGGATTTAAAGGCCTTATGCTCGGTTTTCACGAGTCTCCGGTGTCGCTGAGTAATCCTATCCTCGGACACATCTAGCCAGCATAATGTCGCCCGACCGGTAGCGCGAGAGACGGTCGGCTGTTCCCGGTAATATATTAATTCTGCCTTCAGCGACGTTTCCCCTCTCTCTCTCTCTCTCTTTCTCTGCCAAGCCTCCACGAAACTAAACGACGCATCGACGGCAAAAAGAAATGGAACCGGGACGAAGAATTCGTTGCGACTCGCGCTACGTTCCACTCGCTCCTGAATAATCACAAACGTCCCATCGTTACCTACTACCCGCGGAACGACATCGACCTTCCACGTTCCGAACGTCCCGCCGGAACGCTTACTCGCGACATCCAGGCATCGGAAGGCCGAGGATCTCTTCCGCCGCTGGCGAGGAGTCGAGCAGAGGCCGCAGACTCTGTAGAAACGTAGAACGTCCCGAGGATTCATTCGGTCGGTTTTTGCGCAACTCGTCGCTTCGGTTAACCCCTCTGTCCCCCCTCCTTTTGAACGGTGGCCCTCCTCCCGAGACAAGGCTCTCAGCCGGTCATTGATTCGACGGGTGGATCTCGAGATCGGATCCTTCTCGCGCCCGAGCGTCCGTTGAGTCTTTCATTGAAATGCCTTTTTCCTCCCCCTTCCGTCTCCTCTCCTCCGTCTCTCTGCTTTCCATTCCCCTTCGTCTTCCTCTATCCCTCTCCACTCCTCTCCCGGATAATGCCCGTTTGCTCGAGCACGCTTCGAAGCCGCCTTCGGTGAAGAGGAACGCGATAATTGCGCGCGTGTGTATGCGTGTAACGCGCGTGTCGCGATGCTATCGCGGGGGCCCCTTTCCGCCCGGCCGGCGGAGTCGATGGATTTTTAAGGCGTCCGCGAAGGACACGGGGCCCCACGAAATCCCCGTCGGGATCCTCCACTGGCGGAGGGATCGGCTTTAGCTGCTCTCTTTTGGGGCCCCGGCTCTCCGCCGCCCCTCTTTCCTGGTTGCGTGCCACGCTGATAACCGGTCGACGGATTTACCGGACGCTATCTCGCTGCCCGATCGCGTATCCTCCCCCTCCCCGTTCGCCGTTGTTTATGACACGATCATTGTTACGACTCTGTTTCGTTTTTCGACGGCGCGGACGGGCGCGTGGAATTAGGGGGTACCGGGCAAAAGCGAGGCTCGCGGGCGGAGCCAACCCCGTTGCTAATCACCTGCGGTGCTTAGCGAGCAGTCTGCGAGGGATCTTTGCTCTGTCAGCTGATTGAGGCATTGAGGGAGAACGGATTTACCCACATTTTTGGCAAAATCGTAATCACTGATCCTGTGAAATAAGAAAGATTAAGTTTTTTTTTATGCGCGTTTGGCCGTTTTGGCTGTCAATGCCTCAGTTGTGAGTGATAAAAGTGTCTCGACACTCGATTGAATTTTGGTGACTTGGTTATTTAGTTTTGGAACTCATTAGAAATTATTTGAGACTTGATTTTTGTTGACGTCAGCGAGTAATAGGTGACTAAGTTTTGGACTTTATGAAAATGAAAGATAGAAAAAGGAGAGGTCTTTTTCTCGATTTTTAAAACAGTCGTTCTCTTTCTTCTCTTTTTAAACGAAGATTTCGCGGCATTCCCGTTGAAGCGCAAAGTTGGCGCTATTTTTAAATCCAGCCGTCTATTATTGGCTTTAACACGGGCAGCCATTTTTACGAGGGTACTTAGAAATCGGACTCTTTCTTGCTTCTAAATTTGTACGGCGCGCAAGTCCTGCTAAATGCCCAATCACTGTTTTATTTTCATCCGAGAAATTGCTTTTTCGATTATCCCTGAAACCTCCCCGTGTGTAAAGAAAACTCAAGCATTTCCATATTCATTTCTATATTCCAGCACTAGTAGGAGTAAAATAACAACTCCAACACCCTCCTTTGATTACCATCGATTCGCCGAATGAAATCCATTCGATCCCCTTTCAAAAATCGCCCCCAAAAGAAACTATTCAAAGTTACCCCCAAAGCACAACCACTCAAACTTCGTTCACCTACCAAATTCCCCAAGGCTATACCATCCACCTCTCACAAGGAGAGTATTTTAGGTGATGATTTTGATTTTTGGATATGTCATAGAGGACCGAAAAATAAGAAATACGTGTTTTTTTATTTTTCCCCGTTTTCATATTTGGGGGGTGAAAAGTGGGTTCAAAGTTAGGGTTGAAAAATCATTTTTGTGGAATATCTCGAGAACTATTAAAGATAGGGGAATAGTGTGAATGGACGAATTTTGTGTCTTTGAATGCGAAATATGACTGACTCACCAGATTTTCAAAAAGTCCACAAAAATGATTTTTCAACCCTAACTTTGAACCTACTTTTCACCCCCCAAATATGAAAACGGGGAAAAATAAAAAAACACGTATTTTTTATTTTTCTGATTTTAATCAAAATCATTCGAGGCGGACACCTAAAATACTCTCCTTGTCAGCTACATTAAAAAACCAAGCTTCTAGTGCAACAAAAGAATGCCCAAGATCCGTATGCATCCTTTCGAAAGTCAGTCCGAAGGAACTTTCCGTTCCTTCGATCGCCCTCGCTCTTCCTTTGTGCGGAATCCAAAGTCTATCCCGACCGCTGTCAAAATAACGTGCACGTGCTGGGGCACGAAGCGCACAAGGAGTATACCCAGCCCAGTGTATCCCGGATTTGATGGAACGAAGCTGCTGGAGAATCCCGATTTCGCGTGAGAAGAGAGCGCAACACGCGCAAGCTGTTGGCCGCGTCGGTGCGCGCACGGGATCGGCGCGTGTCGCCGCAACAGCCCAGCTGCCGAGCTCCTCTGTCCATTGTGAAAGGGAAAAGGAGGGAAAACGGTCCCCCGGGAGGGTGGCTACACGGGCGAGCCCGGATATATCGCGTATAATGGCCCGAAATGGACAAATTATAGAGCGAATCTCGAGTACGTCGACCCTATTACACCGGCACGCTCGTGCACGAAATGAATCCTTGCGTTGCATCATCGTGTGGTAACTGATCTACTGACAAGGATGCGTGCGCTGATTCTATTACATCCGATGAATGAACGAACATTTGCCGGGGGAACGTGTGTCTTAACGTTGGAAACGATCTTGGAATATAATTGGAGGATCCCTTGGTTTCTTTAGTAAATGTTAGCGGAAGATGAACAAAGTATAAGTAATAGAATTTTGCTGATCCCTTCTCTAGATTTAATTACCTGCACCTACAAAAGTGGGATTAATATTATTTATTTTTCATTCATGTATTCATTTATTACGGGTAATAAGTCTTTAGCACATTATTTGACACGAGTAGAAGACTGATAAATAAGACAGCATTGAGATAAAGATTAAAGTACACAAATAGCAAAGAAAACAATAGAATGGAATGAAATAAGATGTACCTATCAATATTGCAAGTTAATCATCCAGAATACCGAGAACTGAATTTCTGAAAGTCGATAAGCAAGTGATAAAATTCCGAATGGAACTCACAGTTCGGATGGTAGAATAGGATGAGAACGGTTCATTTTCTCAACGATAGAGTCACGAAAGTATGTACCGCTTTATTACCCGTATTATGCAAAACGCTCCGCCAAAAGCTGCAATTACATTCACGAAGCGTGGCGTTTTTTCGACGTTGCCTAACGAGACAACGATTCGAGGGGGCCTCGTCGGGCGTGAATTACAGGCTCGATATCCTTAATGTCACTTCATTCTCATTATCGTCATTACCCGTCTCGTAATCCCTCTCTTATTGTCGCTATCACGCTCCTCGAGCCAGTCATTTGCGGCTCCCGCGATACCGCATCGATTACGACAGGTGCGTGCCACTCACCGCAGTCCACGCTCGTCTCCCGAAAAAGGCACACAGATCGATTCTCGACACATCTACTTAGCGATCTCTGATCAACGCTCTCGATCCGAAAATTCTAATTTCAATGGAACTTTGTGTGAACGTGAAACGTAAAAATCGATGTATGCAAGAAGGAATTGAGGGGCTAAAATTAATGCTTTGACTTAACATTAAAAGAACTCTAATTGAAAAAATATCTATATTTTCACACGATTGGTAGGTTGTAGTTATTGAGTTGGTAAGTTTTTAATTCTATTTCTGGCGAAAATATATTCTATAATAAAAATATTAATATTAATATAATATTACCTAGGTTAATATTAATATTTCTCTTTCTATTTATTTAAAATAAATTTGCATCAAACGCGCACCAAACGATGTAGAATTCTCTTTAACATATATTACAAATCATAACTGAAAAACTGTAAAAAATGAAGCTGCACCATTCTCGTTGCAAGATCCTCAATTTTCCTTTTCCAGGGAAAAACACTCCGAAGGTGCGAAGGTCCTCAACGTCACAGCGTTTTCTTAATATTCTTCTGATTTTCCTGTTGCCATTACCTTTTTCTTGTCCCTCCCTTACCACGCCGGAGGGGTGGAAGAACACAACGGGGAGGTTGAGCGTCGTTCCGGGGCGAAGCCTCCCAGAAACTTTGCGCAGCAAACATTTTCTCTCTGCACCGTTGCTTCCACATCGACGTGCGACGTAAATGGCACTCGTTCGTCGCGCCTTGGTGCACGAACACCGACGAAGAAGGAAGTGCAATCAACGACTGTGCTGCTTGATAGCGCGTGACGGAATGACGTCATAATCCTAGTCGCGACTGTAACCGTGGTGTATACAAGATCTGCGTGCATCGTGGATCGCGCCTGGCCAGATGGAGGATAACGGTTCGCTGTTCCAGTTTCCTCGGTCGATCCTCCAGTCGTTGCTTCCTCTTTCCCATTGTCCCCGTCGAAATTTACGCCGACTGTCCACCGACGGCGGTGCATTCGCATTGCCTCCTCTGGATGGTTATACGAACTTAAAAGCGGACGACGAAAATTCGTTGGCGAGGAGGGCAGTGGATTCGTCGCTTCTGGCTCGGTTTAATCGAGAATAGTAAATCTATGCTTGACATGCTTCTGTGTACTTTGCAGCGGACCTTCTCGTGGAATTGTTGGAGAATGAAAGAAGAGGGAAAGGTGTTAGGAGCTATTTTGTCAAAAAATAATCTGACAAAAAATTAGCGATTTTTTCCACATAAATAAAAATAGAAATATCAATATTTTTTCGCCAAAAATAGAAATAAAGAACTTACCTATCAACTCAAGAAGTATTGTACTACCTACTTATCGCATGAAAGAATATATTTATCAGTTGTGTTCTCATTTCAATATTATAAGTCAGAGCACTAATTTTCTAAATACTTTTTTCTAATTTATATGTAGCTTCACCCCTCTTGCCGTAAGTTCCTCAATTTGAATCTTCGTTAGGAAGTAAGGAGATCCCTTACACACTTTCTCCAGGTCAGTGACACTGAGCGTCCCCCATTTCAAGGATATTTCATCTCTCAAGAAATGGGATCTCAATTCCCTTTTCTTCCAAGACCCCAGGGGTCCGAAATCGAAGTCCCATCTTTTCCCTCCGGTACCAAACACTTGAAACCAACTCTACTCCTCTACCTTACGAAGCCTCCGCCAGGGGCCTGGCAAAGTTTTCCCACCCAAGTGGCAAGGATCTGTTGCCCGAAACGCAGCAAGCACGCTTGGTCCACGGACGGGGAAGAAGCCTTTTTCCCACTGTCCCGTGCCATTCCTCGACTTCATCGGCCGTCGATCTCGATGGAACGCGCGGGCACCGCGGCGAGAGAGACGCCGATGGCTTCGGCTTCTTTTCTGAAAGGACGAGGGCCAAGGACAAGGAACTGGAGAGCATTTAGCTAAGCATGCGACTAGTTTTTGTCGCGCAACTGCGAAAGGAAGACAGGAACCGTGGGCAGCCAGGGAAGGACAAGGGGAGGAGAGGAGGCGAAGATACTTCGCCGCCAGGTGGCAAGTATGCTCTTGAAACCTGCCGTACGTGCTGAAGATCTTCCCGAGATACGGGTTTAACAAGGTCAGGAGGACTACGGATTTATAGCATCAAAGCTCTTTTCCACCGTATTTATGCCCCCTTTCTTCTCCCGCGGGCCACCCTGCCTCCACTTTAATCCCGCGCCAATTACCCCTCGGGTGTTCCTTCAAAAGCCACCGGCCAACATATCGAATCATCATACATAGAACTTCGGTTCCGCAGATTCTCCCAATTCTTTGCCAATTAAACTAATCTCCTCGGCGATCAAATTCCACGCGCCACGCCGTTATGCCCAATTTCCTCCCGCTCCAGTGTCTCTCGCGAGTTCGTTAACACAGTTCGCGAGAGGTTTCTCAGAAACGGCGACGTTCTCGCTCGGGCAGGAAAGCAACACCGGCAGGCGTTACGTAGCCACCGTGGCGATTACGCGAATCGTCCCGAGGATCGATAGCCGCTGGATCGTACGTTTTCCGCCGTTTGGATCGCCGCTGATCCACGCCGGCCAGCCACGGCTCTGTGTACGTGCACCGCGCGCGCGCACACGCTCGCGTCCTCGTTAAGCGACTAACGATATTTCAACGTCCTGGCGGCAACGACGATTAACGTCCCTGCAAAATTCTGACGCAGAGCCGCGCGAATTTACGGGCTGGACGGCGCAACGTCCGCTTCTAGGCGACCGTTATTCTGGAAAACGGGCTCTTTGACTCCCGTTTTCATACGGTGCCGTGGATCGTGCCCGTTTCCTCTGGCTTCCGCGGCAGTGGCAATTTCAGGGACGGGAAAGTTGAATTAGACGTCCGGGAAACCGAACGGGAACCCGTGCGACGGAGATTCTAAATGAAATCTTATGGATTTTTCAATCTCAAGTGGCGATGGACACTGCATTTTCTTCGTTCAATTTTATTCACTTCGAATTGGGGGACTGGTCTTCGAATAGGCGGATTATTTAGTGGAGAGCTTAAGACTGAAGTTAAATACTTGAGTCCTCCGTGGAATTGATACGATCGCGATTGAATTGAATAGGTATGGTTGGCGATCGATTCATCTCTGGGAATGCAACAACCGAGCGCCGCGACTGGAAAATGTTATTTTCGCAGATAACGAAAGTTTGCAATTAAAGTTACACAGTTTAAATATAATTGGAGTCGGGGGTTTCGCCGCTGAATGGAGACGTGAGTGCAATTGGGTCGCTCGGAAAATTTCTCGCCTCGCTTTTTCTCCCCCGTAATTGGAAATCGCGGGAAATCGATACTCGCCGGTTTGTTACCTCGCTGCCTCTGTTTTCCATCTACGTTTCTTCCCCCGTCCAAGTTCGCTGGCTATTACTCCTAATAACTTACTGTGCAGCTTGGCGGAGCTTTGATGTTGCATTCCGCGGATCAGATAATGAGCTTCTGTAACTTTGCAACTGGCGATAACATTCTCGTGCAGACGTATGGGAAGAAGTTCGGTGAGACCATTACCGAAACTAACAAACGTGGCGAAAGTTCTCGCAAAACAATCCGAACGAACTCGTAAGTGCTTCTGCTTCAAATTTCAATTCATCACCCTTTCAGTCAATACACTTATTTAATCGCAGTGGCGGATTTAAGGGAAAAGGCTGAGGTGGGAAATATTCTGAAATGTGACAAGGTGCTCCCGGCAAAATGCCTCAGTAGAAGCTAAAAAATCGGAATTTTTTCGTGAAAATTTAACAGTACATTCTTGAGGATATGTGCTTTCGAAGAATGTTTAAAAAAAAAACGATTTTCTTAACCCGTCTAACTTGAAGTTTAGTAGTTACAAATTTAAAGTTCAATCTATGCAATAAATCAGGTAATAATCGAGAGCTATTACAAAATACATAAATTTCTATTAATTTTTTCTTGTAAAACATCTAGAAACAAATTACTTCCATTAATCCTTAAACATTTCAGAATAGAATTTCACCGTCCACTCAGCTCATTTTCATTTCTCCCTCCCACAAGCTCCACTAAAATTACCAAAAACACCCCGATCTCCCCAAAAGACAAATTCCCTCGCCATCACCCAAATCAGCATTCACCTCCAGCCGCTCCACAGCCAACAATCAGTTCCGCTTTCCTCCACGCAGCGATCAGCGTGAATCAGGATCGCCCGGTTCCCCTACGTCCCGATACGTCCAACAATAGCCTGTATCTTGTCGGCTCTGATCGAAAAAGGTGTCGCGACCCACCCACGTAGCGTCTGCCTTGAAGCGGACGTAGGTGGTTGCGGCTAGCAACGAATTAAAAGAGCCACCGTCGCCCTCTCCGTCCCTCCCGTCGCCGGGGGTGCAAACGATTTCAAGGGTCGTTACGTCCCCTCCCCCCTCGCTCCGGAGTCTGCGGGTGCAGCGAGACGCGGCAGAAGCGGAGGCCGAAGGACACGAGGCGCTCCGTCTTTCTCGGCTCGTTATTCCGGTCAGGGACCACCTCCTGGCGTGGCGGCGGTCCTCATTGTAGGACAAGTAGTCGACGACTCTCTTCCGCCGCGGAGGGTCGGGAAAAGCAACACCGACAACGCCGAAGGTCGTTATGAAGCGAAACGAGGCGCCCGCCGATCCTCGCCAACCTCTCTGTTTAGCCCGCGCCGGGGGACGCTCTCCGGGACCTTCTCCGCCGGCTCGCGTCCATTTCGCCTAATCTCAACCCCCACGAGCGCGGGCTTTGTGACTCCTCCACGGCACGGAGAGCACTGCGAGGGGCCGCAGCTTCCCCCGTCACGGCTTTTCACACGCGTTTCTTCCTCTTTGTCTGGCGGCTCGAGCAGTGATCCTGCGTCGGGTTTTGTCGCTTCTTGGGGAGCCTCTGGCTCGTGTGGGGGTAGCTAGTTGCTGAAGGGGTTGGAGGGAAGGTGGCTCGGAGAGGAGCTTGTTTGATCGCCTTCGGAGTATAGAGTCGTAGGAGATCGTTGTAGTTGGGTATAATTGGGTATAAATGGGAGGAATTTTCTTTGTGGACCGAGTTCGATTTACTGCAGTTCCAGGTAACTCATCCAAAGTGGAGTGACGCTAATCCTCATTGATCAGTTAGCAGAGTTGCCAGGCAATCCAGTACGTGCATTGTGATATTTGACGTCGCTTGGCTTGGATTGGTTTAAGGTATACGTCTACACGACGACACTTTTGTGTCTACTTAAATCAAGTGTCTTTTGTGTCTAGCTAGAGCTAGTTGCAGTGTCTTTTGTGTCTAGCTAGAGCTAGTTGCAGTGTCTTTTGTGTCCAGCTAGAGCTAGTTGCAGTGTCTTCACTCCAGCTAGAGCTACTTGGAGTGTCTTCACTCTAGCTCCAGCTAGTTGCAGTGTCTTTACTCTAGCTCTAGCTAGTTGCAGTGTCTTCACTCTAGCTAGAGCTAGTTGCAGTGTCTTCACTCTAGCTCTAGCTAGTTGCAGTGTCTTCACTCCAGCCAGAGGTAGTTGCAGTGTCTTCATTCTAACTAGAGCTAGTTGCAGTGTCTTCACTGTAGCTCTAGCTAGTTGCAGTGTCTTCACTCCAGCCAGAGGTAGTTGCAGTGTCTTCATTCTAACTAGAGCTAGTTGCAGTGTCTTCACTGTAGCTCTAGCTAGTTGCAGTGTCTTCACTCCAGTCAGAGGTAGTTGCAGTGTCTTCATTCTAACTAGAGCTAGTTGCAGTGTCTTCACTGTAGCTCTAGCTAGTTGCAGTGTCCTCACTCTAGCTCTAGCTAGTTGCAGTGTCTTCACTCTAGCTCTAGCTAGTTGCAGTGTCTTCACTCTAGCTCCAGCTAGTTGCAGTGTCTTCACTCTAGCTCTAGCTAGTTGCAGTGTCTTCACTCTACCTCTAGCTGCTAATCCCGCGACGATAGGTGGAATTCAGTGTCGGGGACTGTTCTAGGCAGTTTCCAATCTCCCGGAAATTTTTCTGAGTGTCGTGTACACTTGATTTAGACACAAAAGTGTCGTCGTTTAGACTTACCTTTAGCGTTGGTACGACGTCATATGGGTCAGCACACCGTCATTTATCCACCACGTATGGCAACCCTGTCAGTTAGGTACTGTCCGTACCTATTCCAAATGCGACGCAATATTAAGTCCGCTGAACAATTCTTCAGAGTGAATCCCCCAAGGCTAAGCTTCGAAGAAGCGATGCAAAGCACGCGATTAGCAGCTCGTTCCTCTTGTCAACGAGAAGCCCTCGTCCCTCGTCCCAGCCGGGCTCGAAGAATTCCCCGAGAACCTTTCCCAAGACGCATGCCTGTCCCTTGTTCAACCGGCGGGGAATCGGCCAGATGACACTATCTGGCTGATTCGCATGAGTGCGCGTGGAAACGAGGAGATACGCGCGTGAGCTGTTTAGCTCCTTATCATCGATCTTCCAGCGAACGAGATGCCTCGCTCCGAGACCGTTTGCGCTAACTCCTAAACGCTTTCGCGAAGCGTAGTTTGCGAGGGATTCTTTAAGAATCCGTCGAATCAAACAGAGATCACGGAAATAGTTCCGCGGAGTCTCGCGACACCACGCCGAGCAGAAGTTCGTTGACGATAAATCACGATCCGCGGGCAGCTGGGATACGATGGTTCTAGAAACGGGATCCACTTGGATCGATCCGTGAGCCGCGAATCAGATAATCATCGATGCGCCGTGGAGACGACCGACTCGCCAAGCAACGCGTCACAGAAGACTTAGTGTCAGTGGAATTCACTTTTCAAGCGGTTACCACAGCTAGGGACGCTTCTTGTCACACTTCCATTGACACTTCACTTGAAGAGTTATACTGGGAATTTTGGGGGGAAAATTAGAAGGCTTTTTTAATCAAACTTTTATATATTCGAAAGCGTACATGTTAAACTACTCGTAGTAATTTTTGCGATGGAAAATATAAATAAATAAAAGAAATAGGTATTAGCGATCTCCCGGCAGCGATTTGTTCTTCAGTAGTTTGCGGGGTCCACTCTAATCTTGACCTGGTTGATCTGAAATAAAAAATTCGGGGAATTTAGTTAGTATTTTATATTATCTACTCCATAATCGTTCATTATCTCGAAAAATTAATTTTCCACAAAATGGCGGCTTCTCATAGCAAATTTTCGCCACAAAATCGCTCTCATTTTTCATAATTTCTCATCTGTAAAATAAAAACAGAAAACCTATAAAAGTATCGAAATTATGAAAATGACATCTAAGAAAGGGCAATTTTTTAAAAAATTGCTTCTTTCGTCAGACAAAGATGCGATGTTAGTTTATTTTCATAAAGGATTAAAGTTTCTATGAACTTCAATTTAGGTTCACGCGGGATCCACGCGTTTTGTGAATACTCGAATTTGATCGGAATCCTTTTCCTGAAAAGAAGGACCAACCATGCGAAGTCCAGTAATCGGATGCACGTGGTCAGAATCCAACGAGCTTGTTTTAGCACGCATCTCGCAAGGTTAAATGGTGACTGAATGGGTGTCGTGGTATCGCCGCCCGAGGCGGATAGTGGCCCCCTCCCCCCAGTTTCCCCACGCTCTTATCGTGACGCTGGAAACGTGTTTACTTCACCGCCTGGCTGGCTTTACGACTTCCGTATATCCGCGTCCAGCAAGTGTGCCAATGGTTAGTGGACTGTAGCCTGTCCTTTTCCATTAACCCTTCCGCAGTGCAATAAAACGGCATCTTTCTCGTGCATCGCTGCGAAGGGGTTAATCTTCTGTTAACGGCAGCTGGGTCATGTTCGACCAGAGCGTAATATTAAATAGTAACACAGGAATACTAAGAATTCCTGCAACAAAAAGAAACTCGTTCAAAGGAACCCAGACACCGAGTCCTGTGTGGTCACCCACGTTCTACCGTGTTAATTCGAAAGGGGGTACGTGCAACTTTAGCTTAAATTGAATTATTGCTGCCAGGTGGCAGAAAAATGGTTTATCTATATGTATATTAAATAAGAGAAACATAATTGCGTTGAAACTGAAGATATAACAGTTTTTATTTCTGATGTAGGTACATGTGTGAAATCGGTGCCTGATTTTGGGAGTACCTATCTTCTACCAAAGTCTCCTTTGGAATTTATGAAATACTAGTTGACCCGTTATCCGGTTTCACGCGGGAATTATTTATGATGATTTCAAAATAAAAGAAAGTCTAAAAAAATAAATAAATCTGATCCAGGACGTGTGTAATGTGTACCTATTGAAAATTTTTAGGCGTGAAAGGACAAACAAGCAAACAAACTCTCACTTTTATATATTAGTAAGGATTTTACGGGTTCATCACAAACATTTAGATACCTTTTTACCCAGACTTAATATTTACCCCAATCCGATTTATATAAAACACCGATGACATAGCAGAAAATACTAGAAGTCATTTATCTCAGAACCACCATTTGACAAGAAGCCCTCTCGAACTAACACAGCAGCTTGGTTCACCGTGTTAAACTACACATCTCCGTTACGCATTACGCGAGTAAGACACTGTCCCCCTTGTTCCCCATTGCCGAGTCCGTGCCCGCTAGAAAAATTGCCCCGCGTCAGTGAGAGGATTGCGCGTACCGGCGGGAGGAAGAATAAAAAAGAACAGCAAGGTCGCGTTCGCGAAGAAAAGGAGCGACCCCGCCGATGCAGTTACGCGAGCCTTGGGGACGGAAGGAGGAACGTGGACTCGTAAGAGCCTGTGACGGAAGGAGGACAGGAGGTGCTGGAGTGTCTCGAAGGAGGGGGCCGGGTGAGGACGGGAGTGGAGCTGCCACGGCACGACCCTCGGGCGGAAGGGCGCGGAGGGAAAGGCAGAGGAAAGGTCTGCGAGGGTGTCGCGGCACCAGGAGCCAGGGGCGAGCAGACGCCGCGACGGTGGGACAGAGAGAGGAGAGAGAGGCGCGAAGGGAGCCGCGAGGCGAAGGTGGCGGGCACAGGTGCGAGGGAAAGAGGAGGATGCAGATACGCAGCGGAGTCCCGAGCGTTTCATGGGTGTGCGATCGTGGAGGAGGCACGACGAACGCGTGAGGGATTCCTCTGCTCGGGAGGGGGCTCTTCAGGGGGGCGCGGGGTGGCCGGTTTTATCGGATCCTAGGATCGAGGGGCCGCTCGCGCACCGACAGCCGCGATCGAGGGAACCGCGACGGGAACTCGGAACACGACGCCTCGAGAGTTCGCGTGCATTCGTGCTGCACGGCTCTCCTCTCGCACGATTCCGCTTCCCCACCCGTTCCGCTTTCGGCCACTTCCCCTCTTGTTAGGCGCTGGGCCAGCCGCATCTAATTAGAGGCACGATGAATTTCAATCAATTAGAGCGGGCTGCGAGGAATGTCCGATATATCTGTGGGGTAAGGCGGGTTATGCAACCGTGTGGGGCTTGCTTCCTCGCGGAGGCGACAGTTGTAGATGAAATCGAGGCGCACTTGCTGGCTCTGTCTGTCCACCTTCGACTTTGGAAAACGGGGGTTGAGATTGTGCTTGGATCGTGTTCGATCGTGTTCGTGGACGCCCTTCGCAAGCATCACTCTACAGAGATGAATACTTATGTTTGTAGGATCACGGAAAAAGGGAGCCTCAGCGCGGCACTCGAACCCGCGATCTCCAGATTTGTAGTGCGCTGGCCATCCGCTTTTAAGGTTTAGACACACTTGTCCGTCCCGGGTCAGTTCCGTGTCAGTTCCGTTCCAGCGTGCCAGTGGTAAGAAGAAGAGACTCTACGCCCCTCTTCTTCTTACCACTGGCACGCCGGAACGGAACTGACACGGAACTGACTCAGGACGGATATGTGTGCGCGGACCTTTAAGGTCTAGGCACACTTGTCCGTCCCGAGTCAGTTCCCTGTCAGTTCCGTTCCGGCGTACCAGTGGTAAGAAGAAGAGACCCTCTATGCCCCTCTTCTTCTTACCACTGGCACGCTGGAACGGAACTGACTCGGGACGGACAAGTGTTTCTAGACCTTTAACCACCTCGACTACCGCCGACTCCCCAGGTCTTGGTCTTCCGTGTCCTCCTCTTATGCTATGGGGGTTCCTGATCCCACATGTTCCACTAACTAATCACTCCCACTTGTTCTCTCCGCGAGAAATCAGCCTGTGCCTAATCACACCGCGAATCCAACCTCCCCATCCACAACCTCCAAGTTTCAGCAGAGCCCCTCGGACTCCGAGAGCTTCCCGAGCTCCGAGGAAAGGAGTATCGCGGCAAGGTGAATCCCGTTATTTGCGCGGCGAGGGTGTAGCTGCCAATAAATCAACAAGTACGCGGCGCGTACGGGTGTTCACAGTCTGTTGCACTCGCGTATCGGTGGATCACACGGATAGCCGTGTCGGCGATGGAGTCACACACGGACGCACGCGCGGGACACGTGGACAGGAACGAGCTGAAAGAGAGCTAAAAAGGGAGGTATAGCCTCTCGCGGCGCTCATGATTTATCTCGTCGACGGCTCGGAGGCTTCGCCGAGCGGCCCCTCGGAATTTCTGGTGGCGCGAGTCGGACCCTGCCGGCTCCTTCTCGACGAAGGGAAGTTGATCGAATGGAATACGTCGACGGAGCGGGAGGATCCTCCTTCAGCTCAACCTAGCATTGACGGACGACTTCGCGTGCCCCAATTTCGTGGCCTGCCCCTTTACCCGTGATCACTGCTCCGTTGGCATTCGACGATGGGGTGGTTGCAGCGTATGCTCTACGAGGGTGGGGATACCGACGGCCCGTGGCCTCTGCAAGTCTTCTACGAAAGAAAGAAAAACATTTCCTTCAGGGAAGGAAGGAACGATCTACGAAGCACAAGGGAATATAAAATCTATGTCCTTGGAAGGCTTCTTTACTAAATTCTTTAGCAAAGCAGCGCCTCGATTTTTAGTTATTTATTTAACCCTTCGTAGCCACGCGGGGTGTATCGCGCCCCAGAATATGTCTTCGCCAATATTTCTGTAAATTTCGAGGCTTTAATAGTGAAATTTAAAAATTCGGTGAATTTTAATAAAAAAGTCGCTTTTATCCATAACTATTTTTTCAAATACAAATTTCAACGTATCAAAATTTATATTTCTAGAAAAAGAAAGAAGTATTACGAAGGCACAATTATCACTGAAAAGTTGAAAGAATCAAAACTACTTAGGAAAATGCTAACTGAAAAATAACGCTGGGGTGCAGCGAACCTCATCTGACCAAATTCTGATCATAATAAAATCTGACCACGGAGGTATAATTTTTCATCTTGAACAGATAAAACCCATTTAGTAAAAAAAAAAACAGTAGTAAATGCATTACAATTAAAAACGAAATAGTACAGAGACGCAAACAATTAATTTTGAAGAATAATCACGATGGTTAATGAAGATGCCTTTAGTACACCATCTGTAATATCTCGCTTCACCTCCAATGTCCCGTAATAAGTGGAACTCGGGGGACACTGGTCAACATCCAACTTGATCTACCTTCGTCAACGTCGCTCGACCGTCGCCCCAGGAAGTCCGGCCGATGAAGACGCGCAGGGTTTCATTCTCGCGTTATTGTTTCCCCCGAGCTCGCCCCCAAACGTCGTTTGCGCCCGATATTCAACTGGTCACCTGTTGATCGCGGCGGTACGAGTTCGCGGCACGCCGGAAACAAAAACAAATTCGACGTTTCCGGTTGCAGGACCGGTCCTGCCGTCCAGCTCGCCTTGTCCCTCTTCCCCTCTGACAGACGATTCAACGTACTAATTGGACCAGTATCATGCAAATGCGCCTCTGTTACGATTATCCTCCGCGATGCCCGCAGAACGCTCGGGGATCGTCCGAGAAGCGTGACAAAAACGATGCTCAGCTGTGATCGAGATAAAGCAGTCAGCTGAATGTCGAGTGGTGTGCAACAGCGGGGGTGCGCTTCGTGTATCAACGACGTTGATACCTTTTTGCTGGATTATTTGAAAATGACACTTGGTCACCGAGCGTGTCATCCAAAACGTGTAGAAGTCCAGTAAATGACCGCATACTTTTAATAAGAATTGTAACTTAATACGCGTAACTAAAAATTTGGGATATTAAAAGTGCAACTACACTCCATTTATAAACATATAATATTTTTAAATTTATAATTGACGTTTTCAATGATTACATCAAACGTGATACATTGACTACAATTTACGGTATCTTATTTTATCCGGTGGGCCAAGCAGAAATGCTACTAGGGAGGCGTCAGGTGAAACGGAGAAAATAAGTGTTAAAGCTGAAGCTCGAACCAAAGGGTTAAGTGTCTTGAGCGACAAATTGTGCAGAGCTACAAAACACTCTTTGTACTTCTGTGTTACTACATTGCAGAGACGATCGTTTTCCTTTTCGAGAAAGGGGCTTCTAAGTAGCTTCGCGGATGGTTCGCCAAGCTTTTTCCGCCGCGTCCTGGGAATCGAGAGCCTTTCTTTCCGCGTAAGAAAGTCTCGCACGCTTTAATTACCATTCAAGCCGGAGGGCCAGAGTGAGGGCTGGCTCATGCAAGTATAATTCTCTCTTGGATCGCTCTCTTCCTCTCTCCTTCGTTCGGCTGGTCTCGTACAATTCCTCTGCGCTCCGCGATCCCGAAGCGGCCGTGATACGCACGCGAAAACCGAGGGAAACTCGCCAGGGAAATCTGTTCTGGTGTCCCATCGTTCCTCGCTCGCTCGCCTTTCACGCCTTCCTTCCTGTCCAAATTCCGGCCCACTCCCGTATCCGCGTATCTGCTCCCCCCTCTATTGCTTCGTTTCAGCTTCGCCGTGCGACTTATTATTGCCACGTCATCGCTGTCCATGCATTTCGTATCAGCCGCGAGGAACGTGACCGAGGCTCGCCTCGTCGTAAGCGGACACTCTCGAGACACTTCTTGTAACAGTGTCTCGTGAATTCACAAATTTCCTGCCCCTCCTTCTGTTTCACGAAAGTATCCCACGCGAGACTTAAGCCGGGAGTCCACGTGGAAGCTAAGCTGAGCTACGCCGTGCTATGCTGAGTTTTGAAAAAAATAGATTTGTTACGTTCTTATGGTAACGTTTCCACCGAAAGATAACCTAAGCTGTGCTACGTTTTTTATATTTTATGTCATAGCTAGACATAGCACAGCGTAACATAGCATAGTTTAGCTTAGCTTTCCGTGGATCCCCATCGTTACGCGAGATACACGGAACCTGGAAAAAGTAAACCGATGGTACTTCTTTCATTTAGATGAATAATTAGGTAGGGGAGACTAGGGCTAAAAGTTCCGTAGGTAAGTTGTTCCGACAGTTCTATCTTCAAAATGAAAAAAGCGTTGTACTTTAAATTATTTTTTCCGTGTAAGTTGATCACGCCACTCCGTAGAAAAAATAATTTAAAGTACAACGCTCTTTTTCATTTTGAAGATAGAACGGTCGGAACAACTTACCCTCTGAACTTTTGGCCCCGGTTTCCCCTACCTACTACAAATATATTTTCCTTTCCACCCTGAATCCTAGTGCACGCTAACTAACTCTTAATAATAATAATTGTTTATTAACGGAAATAAATTCCACTTGTACATAAGAAACGGCATTGAAGCTCTTAAGCCTACAACAAAGACATCGCGGGTACCTATGAAGTTAACAATTCTATGACGCTAATGTGCTGCTCCTCTCAGCGCCAATTTAATTTTTGACATAAATGTGCCAAAAGAACTCTTACTGCATTCCATTTTTTTTTATCTAATTAGAAGCACACTGTGTCAAATAAAGTGATTCAAAATGCTTCGCACAACGAACTGTTCCAAAGTTCTTACGTTCAATAAGCGCAGCACTGATCGAAGGATCGTTCGCACCGATGGATGGGTGCGCGATGGGGTTAAAGCACCAAGCGTCATCGAGCATGCTACTCGCGACGAACGACAGGCCTGCACGGTGATGCGGATGTCCGTGAATGTTGGGCCAGATTGTTGGCCGTCGCGCGTTGCGTCCGCACGCGAATATCTGTGCGCATGCGACGCGAATCAGCGTTCCAGCGAACGCCGAGGTGCACACGAGCGAAACGCAGACGACCCATTTAATGCACGCCGCGTGTATCCGTTGCAGCGTGTAGCTGCCAGGCTATTTAGCCAGCCAGCCGGCTCTGCGGCTAACTGGAGTCTCGAGATAAACGACGCTACGGGGCTCGTCCACAGCCGCGCGTGGCTTCGTCGATAGAAACATCGCACATTTCAGGTAGTCTGATAGATTTCGTGGATGTGAGGTGTTCGAGGTGCTCGGGGAAATGAGCTGCGCGGAGAATCGATGCAGATTTCGGGTGGGGAGGATCTTAGATCAGCAATTGTAGGTAATTGAAGCATTGAGAGTAAAAGTGGATTAACTCACATTGAAAAAAATTGAGTTTTCCTATTTTATATGATTAGTATAGCTTGTTGGAATGCATTATTGATAATAACTCAATTTCGCATAAATGTGGGTTAGTCCGGGTTTGTTGATTGCTTCCAGAAGACCATATACAGTCGAACCTCTCTTACTCAAAAACTCTATAAACCGAAACCTCTACAGGCAATTCGAAGATTTTTCCCTTCCCTTGAGATTCGAGTTATCGAGCTTCGACAGTGTATCTGACAATCGGTAATAACTATGAAAGCCTTAAAGAATTACTCAGTTCCTTACCAGCGAATATAGAATTTTCAAATCAAATTTGCACACCTTCAGTCACCACAATTACAGTAAACCGTTAATTATCCGAACCTCTATTATCCCAATCAGTGTTACATCATCGCTATCCCCACCATTTCTTGGAAGTGCATAATAACTATACCTATATTGAAATTACAGCGGTAGTAGGTAATTCCTATAGTCATAAACTGGATAAATACATGATGCTTGATTCTCCGAACTGTTCGATGTTCCGAGTCACCTCGGTCCCAAGTACTTCGAGCAATTCCCACTCTACTCCATCATCCAAGATTCTATTTGAAAGCCCTCAAAGCGCATCGTTCTTCAGCACCGATGTCACACCTCAGCCCCCTTGTACTCCTACCCGACGCACCGCGTCCACCGAGCCTCGCGGACGTTAATGAGAATTACCGAAAACTCTGTCCCGGAATGGGGACGTCGGGTCACAGCTGGCTTGCACTCCTCGATATCGACTCGCGGAAGAATAGTCGACGAAAGAATAGGGAAATCGGGCCAGGGAGAAGAGAGGGGGCCGGCGGTGAATACAACGGACGACGCGGAAGAGGATGAAGAGGCTGAGCCCTGAGCGAGATCTCTCGCCTGGCTTCGAGCCAGCCACCGTTCGCATCGTCATCGTGTACTTTCCCGCTGCACGTGGTAATAAAGATCGCCTCGCCACTCTAAATCGCTGCCTCGACCCTTTTTTCCAACGGCGCTCTGGCCGAATCAGCGGCCCCCGAAAATCCCTAGCGCGAGGCAGCGGCGCGATTCGAATTTCCTTCGCGGTCCGAGGGAAGCCGAGGCCGCGAACGGTAACGGAAACAGGCCTACCGTCTCGTGTTAATAAACAGAAGCGTTCGCGTGAATGACGGTGACGCGAGCGTCGACCGCGGCCGACTCGATTTCGTACTCGAAGAAAATTGAAAGCTCGGTAGCCCGCCGCGGCTCGGCAGTCGCGACTTAATTATAGTGATCCGTGTAATTGCTATTATTTATCGCGGCAATGGCAATCCCTGTAATTGCCGTCATTTAAGGCTGTCGTTAAATTCGGGGTATCATTAAGTTCGTTTTCTTCCTGCGCCCGGTTCCCTCGATCACGATCCTCTTGATGGGATCGGCCGAGAGCTGGCAAAAGGATAAGAGGGGGTGTCGGTTCTGCTTGGATAATTTATTTGGCGGCCGGCTCGCGGGATGGGGGGATTAAAAATTCAGGCAACAGTGTACCTTTCGATCGGATCCCCTCCTCTGCTCACTCGGCGGCATCCAGATAGACGCAGAAACGATCGTCTCCGAGGGAGAATCTCGCGTCTCGCGTGATCGCCGACGAAGGGGGGATTAAAAGCGGAGGGAACACTGGTTTCCAGCTGGATTTTCGGGTCGCTAGTCCGCGAAGAATCGCGGCGAGGAGCGATACGCAACAAGTTTCGGGGGACATTAACTTTCGTAATGGCAATTTATCGCTCCTCCGTGCGAATTATCGCGGACCGTTCGCCACCGGAATTAACGATGCTGCGAATTTCGCGTGGCCGCGGGTAACAAACAAGCGAACACCGTCACCGAGTAAATAATCATTACTGGGCGAAATGGCCTGCTCGCCAGTGGCCCATCGTGGCGGCCATTTGTACGTGGCGAACTCATAAACGGCATAGCAGCGCAGTGGTTTCTACAGGATGCTTCCAGAATAGATGGCTGAAAGGTTGCAGGTTCCTTCTGGGAAGCTTAAAATACCGAGTGGCTTGTCCGGGGAAATTGAAAGTGGCTGGGAAAATTTCTTTGAGATTCATTCTTGATGAATCTTGGCTCGTCTGGCACCGTTCAGAATCTGAACTTCAGATTTAATGCTTCAGTTGGACCCGAAGCGGTTTCTGACGATAGATTTGGGTTAGATAATCGAGTTTGTTAACGTCAAATCAGTGGAGATTTGATTTTTTGAGTCGAGGTGGACTCTTGGATTCCTTTCGTCCCGATGCAGTTGTCGGTGATCGGAGAACTTCTTCTTGGCTCCTCACTGTATTTATAAAAGAAAATTCAATGATCCTCGTGCGAAGGCTGAAGTTATCCAGCTAAAAATGAAACTGAATCTAGTTTATCGTGATCCATCATGACCATCACGCTTTTCCAGATAAAATCAGTAGAAGTTGCACGCTCGACGGATGTGGGAACGAGGGGGGGAATGAAGAAACCAGTCGCGGATAGAACAGACAAACGTCTGTTGGGAACAGACGCGGCTCCGTTGCGCAACAGCTTCGAACGGGACCACGTTAGCGCGATCCATCCCAGCGCACGGAAACACGCGTCGACGATTAACCGCGTTATCCCTATTTGCATGCGGTGTTTACACGCGTGGTTAATTATGCGCGATGCGTCCGCGATTATTAAGTTATTACGCGGCCGAGCGTCGCCGGAAAAAGAGGAAAGAAACGAGCTGGCCTCGGGGGATGAAGCTGCAGGAATAGTCGATGGAGAATCGTTGGTTGCGGCCGCGATTCACAATCTGCGTGATCAATAGCGCGAGAGTGTTTCGTAACGTGGACAGGCAATTTGAATCTTCTTTTGGGTCGAATCGCGAAGGAAGGCAGCTGATTTCTGAGGAGCTAGTGGTCTGTGGAACTCAGAGTCGGGAGGACTAGTGGCTCGAGGAATGAGTGGTCCGAGGATCCAGTGGTCTAGAAAACTACTTAGCGATCTGAGGATTTACAAACCTGAAGGTATTGGGATTTTTTTATTACCGCTACGCGACCTGGTGGCGAAAATTAAAGCAGTTCAATCGCATTAGCTGTCACATGTAATGGGACAGTATTGGGAATTTCGATTGTTTCATGATCGATTTTGTAAAATGTAACAGACTATTTAATGACTAAAACATTATTGCACCGTTTCAATACTTGTGTGACACCAGTCCTGTAATTCGTTTCCCTCGATAATTACAGAGCTTACTGAAGTAGATGGCGCTTTCACAGTATTTCCCAATAGTGATCTAAAGCTGGGTGCACATTAGTCCAGTCGCTGGATCCAGTGAATTGTTTGACTGGATATCTCGTCGACGTTTACATTATTCTAGTCGCATTATCCAGCGAGTGGTTCGACTGGAAATCAGGCGATATCTTGCTTATTCCAGTCGTTTCTGAACCGTTGATAGTGGTAGAGTGTAATAATAATAGATTCACGCAAAAGAAGGATAAAAAGAAAAAGTAGACTTTCGATCCAGTTGAAATCTGCTGGAATGACAGCACTGTACTGGAATCAACACACTGTTTAAATTATTCCAGTTCTAATCCAGTGCTGTACTGGATCACTGGACTGGACTAATGTAAACCCAGCTTAAGAATCCAATGATCCACAGACCACCCGTCCCAAGAAACCCAACCATGACAGTTCCCTTCAATTTTATAGTGGGAACTTAGAGCAACCAAAAGTATCACACTCAACATCTATCAAGCTACTTCTAACAGCTAATTTGAACGAGGCTTGTCGAATTCCGTTGACCACTGCAATGCAGAGTCTCGGCTCCAAAAGAATTCCACACACTTATACAGAGGAGGGTTGCAGGATCAACAACCCGCATAGTTTAGATTCAAGGGGAACGCGACTGCGAAACGTAACGTTGAATAATGAACCAACACGAACATGTAAAGCGTTACCTGAAAGTTACACCGGGTTATGCAGGGTTAACTGGTAAAGTGGTTATAATGCGCCAGTGCGTCATGCACACCGGCCTTGGCGCGGTGCATATGACGTATGGGCACATCGTGCGCGCTAACTTTTTCCGCGTTTGATGGCAACGTTTCTGCCAAGCTCCACTGCGCGATACCCATCGCGTTCCTTCGATTCTCCACTCTTCCATTCAGCTCTCCTTTCCCAACCCTTCCCGGCCAATTCCAGGAAACTTTCCCCCTCGAAAATTCCAACGATACTACTTCTAACGCGATTCAATTACTCCCACCATCTCCGTTCAACCGAGCAAACGCCAAGCTACATACTTTTCTACCCCGCGGATTTTCCATCTCGCGGTGTCCCCGAGGAAGTCGCCTAAATTCCTTAGTCGATACGCGTCAGATATTATTTCAAAGCTTGCGCTCCGATACACGCGTCCGCGTCTGCAGTACAGGAATAATCGCACGCTAATTAGACTGTCACGTGTCGCAGGCAGCGAAGGCCGGGACACGGACGTTTAATCGAATTAGTAAGGCACTCAAGCGTGCCGGAGGGGTGCTCAAATAGAAACCCGCCCCGAGACTCGATGGTGTTTCGATCTGTTTTGTCTCTGGCTCGTGTAGTCCACCCTCCCTGCACGCTCCTGCCGCCGCTAAATCAATCTTCTCCGTTCGACTTCAGCCTCGCTCGGGATCCTGTCGATTTTTTTAATCGACCTTCGGCTGGACGAAACGTCGCTCCTCGCCCTGACGTTGATGACATTTCTCTGGGCGACGTGGCGAGCGATGCGCGTCGGCTCATAAATGTCAGTTGCGATGGACATTTACAATGGATCTGCTTGATAAATTCCCAAGTCCCAAAAACCTTTCGCTTCCCAGGATTACTCTGCCTTACTTCTGCATCGAAAATTTAGGTTCCTTTGCAAGTGACACTTACGTTACTCGTGGATTTTGATAGCCAACTATCTATGCCAACCGAATACACCTGGGATCGTAGATTCGTGGCGCAAGATCCTCAGCGCTCGCCCGCTCGCGTGCAGTCGCCATTTCATTGGACGATTCCCTGCCAACGTCCAGACGGTGTCTCGCGGTCGATCCTCGCGATCGTTTACACACCTGACTGGCCTAGTGCAGGTCCGATCGAAACGCGGGCATGCACGCTCACGTCCCCGTGTTATTCGCCGCCGTGTAAGTGGGAACGTACACACGGGTTGCATGAGTTAGGTCGCACGGCTGACCCAGATAGACGCCGAGCGTCGCCGTCGTCGCCGTACGAGGCGAAACGCGATTGGAAGAGCTGCTCTAGATTTCGCCGCGTTTATCAATCCCCCTGTGTTATCGATGGGCGCCGCGCGAAATCCCACCGGGGCGGCGAAATCGTCACGCGAAACGGCGATCGCTGATCGCTCCACTGTGCGGGACGTCTTGCGAGATAAAATGCAATGGGATCGTCGATCTTTGTCTAGTCTCTGCGCGAAGATCAGTTGGTGTTTTAATTATTTACGCTAATTATAGTTGAACGTGGTAAGTAGATGCAGTGGTTAGGTTTGTTAGGATGGATTAAGGAGAAGCTTCGCAAAGGAAGGATTCTGTGGAACTTTTGGGACTGCAAGTTCGTCAGTGGTATTCGGATTTCCTCGAAGATAAACCAAGAGACCTCGTTTTTCAATAAATCTGCAGTTTTAAATAATTCTACTTTCTTCTCGGTTGCTTTTTCATGAATGATTTTGTGGGTCATCTCTCCCAAAGACGCGGACCATCGCTCCTAACGACGAGAGCCATCTCTCCTAGCATCTTAGGAGAAATGGGCTGACGATGACTTCTGTTTTCAACCTGATTTTCAGAAAATATTGTCTTGAGCGGTCTTTGCACTGTGATGCCCTGACTTTTTTGTCTTCCAAAGAATGTGTTTACTAAATTAAAGGTTTTTTTCTATATATTAATACATGTTTTGAGAATACAAAATTATATTTTTAATGCTTGCTTGCGCCAAAACAAGTGCGCTTAAAGCCAATATCGACCAGTATTTCAAAATCAGCATAGAATTCTAAACATATTAGGTTTATTCCAATAAAATAAATAATATCAGTATTATTTTTAACAGCTATTTCACATTAGATAAGTCTACTGTCCCCAATTTACCCAACAGAGATGCATTCTACACAATTTTTGTGACACAGTTGCCTTAAAAGCGGGGATGCACCAAGGTGCACGATCATTTTGAGTGCGCAGCACCCACTGACCATCGAAAAGCACATGCACTGGGGTCCATATCCCTACAGTGTCTCAGGTCTACACTACCCCAGTTCGTTCCGCGATCTTCCGAAGGTCCAACTTGATCCACCCTGACTCTCCACAGCTTTCTCAATCCTGCATAGCCTGAATTTCATGCGGCCTGATCAATTTCGAGTCTAACTGGCCCATATCCGTCCCATCGTCGCCCCGTGGGGCACAGAGGCCCCCCCGAAAGGGCCTTGGAAATCCGCGACGACGACGCCCGGGGTCGCGGGACGGCGATCGTGCGTAGAGTTCCAGCCGACGAACAGACGGAGAACAGAGAGACTATGGCAGTATCCGGCACGAACGTGCGCATAAGTGCACGCTGGAATGCCCCGCGTAGCAGCGGTGCATACTTAGCGGTGCATACGTGCCGCAACACACCGACGCGCTCGCACGCGCGCGCGCGTCCTTGCCACAGGCTTAGAGAGACGGGCGAACGAGTCGGACAGAAGCAGGATCTGCCTGCGCGCACGTGTGCGTAGGCATGTGCAAGCGCAAGGTCGTGTCTCGGGGTTGGGAATTCGGACTGCCAAGGGTTCCCACCCCTTCGTATTGCACCAGAATTCTGACACTACCTGCACGCACACAGCCGCCGAGTAACAGGCAACAGGGATCTTGTGTTTGTGCGCCTGAGAGAGAGAGAAAGAGAGAGGGGGAGAGAAGGGCGGTGGGAGGTTGAGAGGGAGAAAACGAGAGGGGCACTACGTCTCGTTTCTTTCCGAGGTATCCTTCGGGAATACCTACCGGGTGAGCCTAAGGGAATTCGCCCCCGTGGTTCTCGATGGAACTTGTTCTCTGCTTCCCCGTTGGTAGTTGATTAGTTGCTGGATGCGTTGTTAGCCGGGCGTTTCGAGACAACCCCGCGCTTCCAAAGATGAGTGATACTTGTGCAGGGGAAAGTGTAGGGTTACCTTGTGTTTCTAGCAGAATGAGTTAATCTGTCGTTGATGGTTTTTCAATTTAGGGGTGATTTAAGGGATTTTAGAGAAAGAGAGTTCGAAGGGGGTGTACGTTAATACCTACGTTGCGGAAGACTATAGTTAGGTACTACTTTATTCGACGGAGTTATTAATTAATATTCCCCAATTCTGTTTCAGACTCCCTGAACGAGATGCCCAACGCGATGCACAGTTGAGAACCCATGGGAACGGCTACGGAGGACGCGAACCTGCGCGAATTCGCGAGGCTCACCCGTTACGTACCCAGGCTGATCTGTTCGCGTAATATTATAGTCCGGTGAGCAGTAATCTGGGTTACGCCCTCCCCTCGATTCATAAGAACCACGCGTTGAAGTGGGAGAGACCGTGATTTCTCTCCCTTTCTCTCTCCTTTCCTCTCACCGTGGCTTCCCTTCCCTATCTTTTCCCTTTTCCCTGTGTTTCCCTCTCTCGCTCCCTCTCTCGAGCCTCCGTCTCTCTCCCCGTGACTAGCTTTTCCTGTCGTATTACTTCCTTCTTCTTCCTCCCTCTCTCCCCTACTGCTGTCTCTTTCTTCTTCTCCGTCCTTCTGCTCTCTTCCTGCCCCCTGGCAATTCTCTACGCCCTCCTCCATTTCCCTTCTCATTACCGGAACCCCCTCCCAAATTTCACTTCCTCTGGATCTGTTCCAGCGAATCAAATTGACATTTTTTACCAACTAACGCGAGGATGGCAACGTTTGCTCGACTAAAGCGAGGTGATGATCGAAATTTCGATGCGCAACGGGTCGTAGATAGCGCAAGTAGAATTTCAATCTAAAAATCACAATTGAAACGAGCTCCGAAGTCGAAAACTTGTTGCTCGTTCACGACGAACTTCTAAGTAAAGAGCCTCGCTCGCTCGAGATTCTTATCTCTTTCTCTGGAAATTCCATTTTTGATTTCACTTTACAAAGGAGGCGCCTTCGAATCGTCCCTAGTCCTTTTTCTCGCGAGCAATTCTTCACAGTCGTGTGCCGCGCCTCCCGGCGTTCCCGCGTTACAAAATCCTGCTCGAGCGATCGCGCTCGCCACCGGTGAAGCGAATTTTTTCTCCCAAAGCGTTCTACTTCACTCCGCCGTACTTTTTCACCGGTGCTCCACTTTCCCGCATTAATTCTGAATTTACGATCGTTCGGCGGCGAAGTTCGCGCGCCGCGCCGCGTACAAATATTTTCAGATACGCCTCGCGACGAGCCCGCTGCTTATACCGTCTCTCAGGTTTAATTAGCTTTTGCCAGTAATAAATTACAGTCGACGGGGATAATAGCGTATATATCAGTCTGTATTCCAGGAGCTCCTTTCGAGGATCACGGTCGGGCACAGTGGTCTAGATTACGGCGAGTGGGAATGAACTTTAACGTCGCTCTGATCAAATTGAAATTCACCTCTGAAGAATCTATCTACGTTCATCTAATTACCTTACCGTAGAAATAAAGCACACGGAATAACAACATCAACAGCGTTTTTTATTACCCTTTCCCTAGCCTTCAAAATCTGGGCAAAAATGATTTTCGCCGCCCCTTGTATTTAATCATAAACAATTATTTTAAAATATAAAAATTCTTGACAGTGAGCGTAATTGTTTTCTAGGCGTTTGTTGAATAACAAAAGCTTCTCCTACGTTCTTAAAAATTTTTCAAAAAGTTCCTCTTTTGCTTTGGTTGTTATTGATTTCAATTTTCTCTTTCTAGCAAAAATCTGCCGCTCTGGTCAGTCGCCTTGCTTCGCCACCCTAAGTAGATCGTGGCTTGGTCATAAGTCGTAGAAAAACAGCACGACGTGGCTGCAATTCGCGTGCTCCCTCGTTCCATCCTCTTTTACAGGGACGACGAGCTGGACACCGGCGAGTTTATCGAGCAAATCAAGAGCAAGGGACGTAAAAGGGGCGAGATCGCGTGCAGCGACGGACTTCCAGCGGGGCGCAGAAAAGTCGAATGGAACGGCTGCTTTTAGGTCGAGTTGAAACGAACGCGCCTCAATTAAAAGCGGCTTGCCGAATTAAAAGGGGTTTTATCGACGGACGCGAGGTGTCCGTGTTGCCCAGCGCCCTTTCATTAACTCGAGATGCCCCTCGTCGTTGCTATGTACTTCGCACAAGGCCCAATGATAAACGCCACGGCGGAGCGTCTCGTTCCTACGAGCCCTTGGAAGCTCGAGCTGACGGCGTCTGCCCGCGCGGCCAGAAAAATCCCGTAATCCTCTGCTGGCTCACAAAAAGGCGGAAAAAAAGCAGCCTATCACAAAAGAAGCTAACGGAACCCGCTGGCGTTCACTGGACGAAGATGAACGTTAACGGTGTTCGCTGTCGGAGGTTTCACCGCGCTAAATACACAGCCGACACGTTCCTCTATCGCCTGTTGCGCTCGCCTTGCTCCGTACGCGCGGCGTGAGGCGAGCAAAAATCGTGGCAGGGGCCTTGGGAATGGCCCCTTTGCTCGCGATTGCAATTGTGTCCTGGGCACGAGCTTCGTGGATGGAATAATGAATAGGATATGAGTTATGCATTGTGGTGGATATTATTTTCAATTTTCTGTAGCTTTTGCTTTTTAAGCCTAAAGTGGAACTATGGATTGGTAGTTTTAATGATTGTATTAATGATTGTATAATGATGTATTGTACAATGTAAGGGTTGGTAAAAAATTGTTTGCGAAATGAATATCAGAAAAGTATGGGACTCATACTGCGTTTAAATAATTTTTGTCATTTTAAGTGTTAGTAGATTTCTGCATAACTGGGTCCAAGTGGCAGAATATGGTGAAGCTCTTGTGGGAAATTAGAGTTACTGGGTAAAAAATTAGTAGTGATGAGGGGAGTGATTCAAACAGGAATCTGTTAAGGTCTGCTGCAGTTATGTTGTACTTAATAGTTTTGTTATTGATAGCGCATCTCACAGCCAACAAAGTGGATCCCACACCGATTCCCTTTCTCCCTTCATCAACACACTATCCATCCGTGAAAAGAAGCTACTCTGAGGGGAAGGAGAGAAGTTTTTCATTGAAGAAAGTCGAGGAAGGGACAGAGGGGAGAACCCTGCCCCGTTCACTGTGGGAATTTGTAATTGCACGACAATATCCCGGCCGCAGCGAGGGGGACTTCTCTTTAGGGGATAGGGAAGATGATCGTCTATTTAGAAAGTGCTGTCAATGCATGCGACGAGGAAGGATGGGTTTCGATTGGCAGCTCGGCTGCGGAGAAGCGCGACGAGGCAGCTTTAATTTAATTTCACCACATCGAACACGTTGATTCTTCCTAATTCTATCTCTAACGTCACAGAACATTTACTCCCACTTATACTATCTTACAAATCCCCCCAAAGAGCGCTAAAATATTCAAACATTTCGACCACTTACGGTCCATGCATCTTCGACTCACCGCGACTCAAACTCTCCCACCTCTTTTCCACTTTTCATCTTCCAGCAATCCTTAATTCTCAGTGGTTAACCCCATCGCTCCTAAAATTCGCCTACGATCGGAAGAACCACATTGGCCGCAGAAATCCGCGAAGGTTTCCCCGCTCGCGTCAAGCAGCTCGTACCATTAAAATTACCCCGGACATTAATGAACCGATCGAGCAGTAGGCCTTCGTGTGCGGCGAGCGACGGCCAGGCCTCTCTCCTCCGCGCTCCTTCTTCCTCCTCGCCTCTTTTTCTTCCTCCTGCAGCGTCCCGCTTCGAGATTTATTAACACGCGGGCCTGTACACGCGCTGCGAATTACGGACATCCCGTTCGCTGGACGCGCGAGCGCTCCGCCGTCACCCCGCTCCCCTATTTGCACACAATGCGACTTATGAAAAATATCTGTATTAAATAACCGCGTTTTCGACGTGCCCGCCTCATTGTTCGCCGCCCGAGCCCCGTTGAATCACCCGCGCGATGACTCCTCGCGATCGTCACCGACCTGCAGGCAACTTGTGAACACAGGTGTACCGAGTAGTGGCGTCAGTCTCCGAAGCGTCGATTCGCCTGGCGTCCACTGCATTCTGGGAAAGTCTCTGGGGCTTTTGGATTCCAGGTGTACGATAGCGATCTGTGGTAGTTTGGTAGTGAGGTATCAGTGTTGGGTGGTTCGTAGTTGAAGACTTTCAATAGACACTGCCTTGAACCATCATCGAGGCTTGATCTCTTCTGCAAACCTCGCTACTTCTCGACGTAGAAGTGAAGAACTGTACTGCTTGGTGGAGGCTGTAGATTGGAGATTGAGATTTGCGGTGGAAGCTAACTGTAGATGCTCTTGTATCTGTAGTTTTTTGAAGAAGCTTGTGAAGTGGGATTTTGGAGGAGAAAGATAGTGCAGTTGCGAGTAGGGTAGATGCACCATTTGTGGCCACTTTAAGGATTTCACTGACTTTCATCGTAATTATCTTTAAAATTGTACTTGAAATCGGGAAACTAAAAGATTTACTAAATTTTACACTATCTTTACTATTAATGTCTAAGTTACCTTTAACTAGAGAAATCCTTAAAGAATTAATAAAGTTAAAAAATATAAGAAATCCATTTTTCACCGTTTGTGGCCACTTTTCGCGTAAGCAATAAATATAACCTCATATTTCTGGTGGTATATTATACAAAATATTTACGCTTTGAAATTCTACACATAATTAAGTGTCTGCAAGCAATTTCGAGCTAAAAAAACGCGATAATTATGCACATGGCCAAAAACGGTACAATGGCCACAAACGGTACATCTACGCTAGATGTATTTGTTTGGTAGGCATGGAGAGAATGGGAGACAAAAGGGATTGTCAGAAAGCTGTTTAAATTTTTGTCGCTTAGACTATCATTTTCACGATCCAGTAGTCGAAGCGTTTCAACCATCCACGTTTGTATATGGCGTTTTTTTGTAGTGGGTTCGTTGCCACGTTATTTCAGTGTCACAATTAGCTCCGGTCTTCCCTAAGTCTGATTAATCGCCTATCAATATGGCGCTTATCTTTTACTGAATCTAGAGAACCTTACTGAGTAGCGTTTCCCCGGTAAAGGCTACTTCAGAATAATAACAAAGAGAATCATCGATAGGTTTCTTTTAAATTGAGAACGATAAACAGTCGAAAGGAATCGCTGCTCGCGAATCGATCGTGAATTGCAAGCACAGTGGTCGACCAACGCCGCTCGCCCTACAAATCCACGAATCATGGGAAACGGCCAATTCTCAGCATCCGGTGACTTCCAATTACGTCGCATTGTGCCTAAGGAGTCCTCTCCGTTCCCGTTCCCGATGCGACGAAGGGAAAAAGACACAGAGGAAAGAAGAACGGAGGCAGAAGGAAAAAAGGAACTCGATCGCGACGCGCTCCCGTATTAGAAGGCTGTACAATAAAGAGGGGTGTCTACTATTTCCTACACAGTTGGTGAGCTCGCTTGTGTGCGGGACTGGAAGCCAGCTAACTTTTCACGTGTCTCTAAATAAGGGGTTCGACACACCTTCTGACACATGTCAGTCACACTCAAATCTGGCGAATCATCCGGCCGCGGGTTTCCAAAGACAAAAAGGACCAAGGGAGAGGACCAGCTCTAGCGTCTGAATTGCCAGCTCGGTTTCTCACGAGAAGGAAGCAGCCGTAGGGGCTGCCTAGGCACTCGAAATGTCACAATACTCAAATCTCCACAGCGCTGGGACGCGTTTTATCGAACTCGAAAAAAAGCCTACTCCACTGGTCGATTAGTCGAGTATTTTTTCGAGTAACTGTTGCAGATTGTAAATTGTAATCGATACGAGAGGTACTCCAGCAATCAATATTCTAATTGTAGCAATTTCTAATCACAAGTTTCTGGAGCATTTTTTTAGAATAAGAGCTTGATACAAACTCGAGCGCAAGACGATCAATCGAGAGGAGTGAATGGGATCAATGGAGGCATCGTTCCACGTCCTAAATTCCCGTTTACGATCTCGCGGTCTTGTTGCACGAGCAGCGTCGAATAATGGCAGAACGAGGGCGGGCACTTTCCACCGTTTCTATTTATTTGTCGGGGTCGAGGGTGTTAGAGGGTTCGTGGCACTGCCGTTTACAATGACTGCTATTCGAATGCTGATCGACGTGATTTCGAGATGGGGGAGTCGAGACGCCTTCGAGCTTCGCGCGTAAATTGTTCAGAACGTGTTTCGTGGCAAAGTTCACTCGTTTTAACAAATGGCACTTCGCGATCTATGGATATCAAACTTCATAAAATTGCTAATTCTTAAATATAGTTTTTAAGTTTTTACCCTTTTCTTACGGCCTCTGCTTTGCGAAGCCTCCACTAACGAGGATCTTACGAAGCGATTTAAGAAAAAGGTAAAAATTCTGTGACTCGCTGTGGAGATTATTTCATCCAGTAATCAAAATTTGCAGAAAGTTTCTGTGATAAAAAAGAATGATTGGTTAGCAAGAAGCTATGTAACAATGCGAAACAAATGCTTCGAATTTTCTTAGGTACTGTCTAACTCCAGGACATTCGTCTTGAAGAGTTGTTTAAGGCGATAATGAGATCGTAATTACGATCGAGTCGAATCACGGTGCACCTTCTTCGAGTGGCATTTATAACGCACCCCGTGGTTGGCTTTGCCAAAGAAATACGAGAACGAGGAGCCTATTACAGGGGTGAAACGAGAATATCTTACCAAGTGGCGTCATAAATCGCGGCAGCCCTTTGGAACCCTCGATGGCGACAAATAAACACAAGCGAAACAGGGTAACTAGCAAAGGGGCCACTAAAGAAACCGACCTATCTCAGTGCAACGGAAGTTATTCTTATTAACAGACCGACTCGAGCTTCCTGCCAAGGAAACGGCCCCTCTTAAACTTCCAACCGGCAGAATTACCTAAATTATTTAAACGGAAGCGAAAAGGAAGCCCGACTTCGTGAAAATCAGCGAGCAGTCAATCTTTAACCGAAACTAACTCGTGAAGTGAAGCTGAAGAAACCCACTTCGTGCTCCGTAACTGAGCAGAACGAGCTGTTAGCGTGACTCCTACACGTTCGATTGAATAAAACCGCGTAGGTGACGAGCGCTTCGGTGTTTTGCATGGCAACGAGAGGCTCGAGGGATCGCGAAGCCTTGACGAAGATCGCGGGAGCGCCGCGAGGGCCATTATTTCGCTCCGCTCCGTCATCGCGTGCCGTTTGCTCGACGCGGTGTCACACGGTGGCCGTGGGTCACCCGGTAGATCCCTGTTCTCATGTCGATACTGTTATCGGCTACTAAAAGATAATCGCCCACTCCCGACGCATCGACCACTCGCGTGGGCGTGCGACCGGCTGCATCCTCGCGGAATTTATTCAGCTGTCCCCAATTGCCATGGAATTCCACGTCAACTAGGTGAATACCTTGCCGGCCGACGTCATCTTGCAACGTGCATTAGCTTGGCAGATGAATTTCTCACACTGGGCAACGGAAGGCGCAGCTCTGTTTCAATTCTCGGACCCTAATTTCTAGATGCAATCGAATGTACTCGAGTGGGTACATACTCGCGCGTGTGCGAGGGTCGGTGGAGAAGATTCTGCCGAAGGAGTTGTGAGGATTTAGGAGATTTTTAGAGGCTTCTGTTTCCTTCGATTCCTGGTGTCGAGTTTACTTCATTTATTATGTAAGGTAATTGGGGGAAGATGCCAATTAACCATAACTCAGAGTTTATCCAGTAGATATTAGCGTGACCGTGTGAGTTCTTTTGCTGTGAATGTTGCTAAAGGAGATCGCTTGGAATTTGTCTTAACATACAACATAGGTAATACATGTTTTGATACAGATTATGCTATAGCTTTTGCTGCCGCTTGATATTTTGTGTTGTAATAAGAAAAAGAAAGCGTTATCTACAGCGGCAGGTTGTTAGCTGGAAAGAAGGTATTTTTCTTATTTATTCTGATTTTTGCTGAATCAATTTCTTTTGCATCATTTTCAACGCTTCATTTGGGTTGAAATGGCATCGCAATGAGATTAAGATGTCCAACGAATAAGTTTTTTATTATATTAAAAATGTATCGGCATCCCAATGCATTGGAGTAAAATACCAAATTGTTTGTGAGAAGAATTGCTATTTTTATGGGTTAACATTTAATTTTTGTTATTTTAGTAGCGTGCGTTTCATAGTACATTCTTTATATAACAAATAAGCTTTGTTGATTTGATAGAAACATATACATTAAATTTTTTATAAATTTAATAAGAAACCTTCGGCATCTTCCCCGCACTTACCTTACCTACTTCATTTATTTAAACGTAGAACGCTTTGCGCTCCAATGAATTCATTCGAGGAGAACGCAAACACCTAAATCTGCCGTTAATTCAAAATTTTGATATCTCTGCTAAATGCATCCAAAGTGCAAAAGGGGTTGCCGCGAAAGTTTCCCGTGGGAGCGCGGCCTAACACGGAGACGAATCGGTCGCTATCTGGTCGCGATTCCGCGCCTCCGCTCCGCCCCGACGCCCCGGCGCGGCGTTTACGTAATCGCGATTACGCGCGGCGGCGTCCTTGCGCGGGACGTGATTCCGCGCGCGCGGGCGGGCGTATCTGTCTGTCACGCGACTCGCGTTCGCCATTACTCCAGAGGATTTTCAGCGTCCGTGGCCGTTCTCTGCGCGCCTTCGGAGCGGATAAAAAGAACCGGTTCCCGGGGCCCCGGCGTCCAAGCAGCGCGGTGAAAAATATCGCCGATTCGAGATACGCGTCCCGTCGCCGTCCCTCGCGCTCCGAACGCTTCCCTCATTTCTGCCTGTACACCTTCGTCCTCCCCTGCCTCCCTTCTCATCCTCGCGCCTCGGAGAACGGAAGCATTAGTCGCGAAAGCGCATCGAGCCACTTGTCACTGAAGATTATCGACGAAATATTTGGAAAATACTCCCGAGAGCAAGGAACAATTACACCTTTCAGACATCGATGAGTTGTCAAACCGGCGTCAGCGTTGGCCAGTTGTCAGAGGTGTTGTTTTCCCCTGTGCACTAATCTCTTTCGCGGCGCCAGGTCGAGAGGGACCGTGGGAGATAAAGAGGCTGTCGTTAAAGGTTTAATTTCCCTTTTACGTGACGGCGAGGCCTCGCGTGCGCGGCGTAAAGGAGATGTCCACGGTGTCTGACCGCGTCAGCGTGACGATGAATCGTTGATGGTCCTCGAAGGGTGTTCAGAAATTTATGCAGGAATCCCGGCCGCATTCCGTCAACATGGCGACCGTGGAACGAGGGCCGAGCGGACCTCCGTCACTCGATTTCGTTGGCCCATTCACTCGGAATCATCGCCTGGCATTCAGAGAGATTAAGGATTCTCTGGGCTTGAACAGTCTCGGTAGCTTGCGTTGCAACTGGGAAATTTCATTGTCGGGTTCTGTATTTCGAAACACCCATGCTTGATCTTTAAATGGAGCAGTTGGAATATGTTACCCTTCCTGCTCTTTGGTCGCTAGCTTAAATTCAGACATCGAAGCTCGTTGCAAAGGCAGGTCTGAAAGACCTAGAAGCTTCCAAGGTTCAATCTACGCACAGAGGCCTTGATTAACTGGCTACTTAGTTTCATTGTCACAGCTCGAACAGAGAAAGTGTACCAGAGTCCACGCAAACGGTGGCTTATTCCACCGCTTCGCTTATCTAATAACCAGCTCCGTGAGGAGCTACTTTGCCCTCCAACGCGTGTTTGCGATACTCGTTCGCGAAATTTTTCCGGCCCCTCGTCCACCCGTTAGACGGCGAGCGGAAGGTAGTCCGCCAACATCAAAAGAAGGAATACATTATCCTCTGGCAACCGCCCAAGGAAATCGGTCTACGCCTGGCTGGCGTTTCTGCCTCGGCATGCAACTCCGCAACTATATGTATATCCATTGGGATCGCGAGATTCCGAGTGCGATTCCACTGCCATCCATTTTCTCGTCCCAGCTACGGATTCTCGGAAATCCATCGGTGATCCCCGATGCTTCACGATCACGAAATTTCCCCAATTTCCAACCGATCATCCTTCAACCTTCCCACCGTTGTCCTCTCATTCCTAAAACAACCATCGCACCACCTAATCATCCCCGACCAAGTTCTCGAGGACACCGAGCGAGAATAAGCCCTCTATTAAAAACCCAGCCATTGCTTCACACATCTTGCTGTTACGTAATTCCTCTCCTTCACTGATCACTTTAATACCCTCCAATTAAGACGGCAAAAATAAAGCTTGACAGCTCCGTCCGTCCCCCAAACCTTGCGGCAATTAAATCCCCTTGAAATCGATCTGAGAAATGGAAGCAGGCGTGGAACTCCACGATTGCCAATCCTCTTCGCATCCTATTCCTCCGAGATCAGATCACCGGATGCGCGGAGGCTGTTGGACGCGAGACTGGAAATCGCGGACAGATGAACTGGTCGAAAGGTAGGCTAATGTTGCGATGCACGTCGGACTACCGGTCGCAACAGCCGCGCCTACCGAGCCGCTTTTATTACCAGCGGTTCCTCAGGCTCAGTCGACCGGCCGCAATATGGTGACCGACCCTCCGCGGCGCCAACAGGCATTGATTTCACGCGTGGGCCAGGATACGTCGTTGGGGGCATATCGATCGCGGCCCCCTGCACCGTTTCTCGCCTTCTTCGCCGCACTTTTCAACCCCCTCCTGCAATGAATGGATAACGCGCGAGCTATCGGCGACGATAAGTGGCCAGGAATACTGTTTTCCTCGGTGCAATCATCTTGTGGCACCTACTCTCGTCCGGGGAGCGAAACATTTCACGAGCGTGAGCTGGGTAATTGAGATACCCCGAGTGTCTCTTAAGTAGTCGGGTATCTAGGTAATCTTCGTGTCGAGTCTTCTAGATCTTCGTTTATCCTTTATGTAAATGAAGGGACAGCTGCGTTTGCATCGAGAGCAGGTTATTCACAGTTCTTGATGGGAGTTTTATATTTTGTTAGTAGCTAGGTGTTGAGGATCCATGTACGGTTACGAGTTAATGCCATGATTACTGTATCAAGAAGCTCTCTCGGCTGCCAAGCTGGGTCACGGTCCTCGGGATACTAGTGAACCGGAGTTTGCGGGTCGACGTTGTCTAGGATATGCAGTCCCAGCTTTGCTTGGATCGCGCAGCGAGGGGGGTGGCTTTCGAGGGTGCAGCGGAAAGATATCGGGAGGAAAAATCGGGCCGCGAGCCAACGAGCGTATCAGCGGCCGCGGCTAGCTGGCATATCGGGGTCATCGCGCGTTATTTCGAGACCTCTTTCGCGTCGCTGCCGACGATACGGAGCGCACGATGATTAACCGTAACCAAAAAGGGGGAAAGATTGCGGGGAGACAACGGGCTGGAGCGAAACGGCCTGGTAATTAACCCACTTGCACCTCCTGCAGCCTCGGCCACGAAAATATCATGCGAAATTTACTGGCTCGCCGAATGTATCGCGTCGTCGTTGGTTCGGAGTCAGTGACTCGGTTCCATCTTATCGGGGGTTCTTATCAAATTAATGGAAATTATCAGTGGCATTGTCGATCGACGATCTAATTAAAATTGTATTGAAGAAGTGTCTCGCGATGGATAGTGAATAAGTGTAGCGTGGAACTGCTTAAGTTGTTGCTTTCAAGTTTCTTTTAGTTATTTGTTTCTGACACTTTTTTTTTAATTTTTTGTTAAAAGAGTAGTTGTCTTTGTATTGTGTGAAGATTATTGCAAAAATATTTGCGCAGGAAAAAATAATGTTTCCGCCCGGGATCGAACCGGGGACCTTCCGCGTGTTAGGCGGATGTGATAACCACTACACCACGGAAACTTAGTGACTGCGAGGTCTTTCTATGCAGTAATCAATGCACTATCATTTAATTACGCTACTGTGTATTAAATGTAACTTGTGAATTCAGGCCCTGATACAATAAATTATACATTTTGCAATGATATTATTATGAAGTTACATAAAGATATTACATAAAGATACTAAATTAAAGAATAAAGAAAGAGAAAGAAAAAATAGCGCAAACGCGAGGTTCAGCAGTGACACTGTTTTGGAACATAACCTTATTAAAATCAATAAAAACCAATAAAAAAAGTTAAACTTTTCAAAAAAGCAATAAAATGTAGGTAATGCATGTTTGAATTTAGTATCAAACTTATAAATTGTTTTTAAATCACTCATGAGAGTTTTTAAAGTTGAAAATGTTTTTAAAAATTTTCTAATGTATTTTGTGATTTTATGTTTACGTTATTTTTTTTTAATAAGAGTTGTGCTTTTCTAGAAAATTTAAAAAATAGGTATCTTACTCCTACCTATATATTTTATATCGTTTTTTTTACTGTGTTTTATAAATATTAAATTTCGTATCCATAAAATTTCACTCGCTATCAAAAATTATATTTTTTATTAACTATTTATAATTATATATAACGGGCGGCAGAAATCATTTTTACCTTTGTTAATAACAAACTTACATACACTTATTACAGTGGCTTTCATTCATTTCTTCACTTGTCTAAGAAGATCAAGTTGAATGTCATCCTTCACAAATGAATTCTGTCTCAACTTCGAAAGTAAATAGAGTTAAGGACTACGTTAAGATGTTATTTAGAATTAGGGCCCTTTCACACGAGATAATTTTATATCTCAGGGCTGGTATTTCAGACATATTCGCGTAATAGAAACAGTGTTGCTAAAGGAAAATAAAAAATATAGAAACTGTGTGAATAGCTGCGAGATACCAGTGGTGAGTTACAGAAGTGTCTCGTGGGAAAAGGCCCAAATCGTTAGGCCGCGATATAAGTAAATGCAACGTTGCATCCGATAGTCGTGTTTCAACTTCAGCTCCATGTACGTGAATGCAAAAGAGATGAAATCAAAATAATGTTTCCGCCCGGGATCGAACCGGGGACCTTCCGCGTGTTAGGCGGATGTGATAACCACTACACCACGGAAACTTAGTGATTACCGTTCGCCAAGAGCAGTTGGGACGGCGCATTGGCCTGACCATTACAGCGATTATTATTACATTCGGCCTACTTTTCCTTGAATAATCCATGCCGCTTCTGGAGTGGCTTCGCATTGAAAGTGCATACCTTCTTCGGTATAAAAATAAAAATTACGGCGTTACTTCCTTTATAGTTAGAAGGAGCGGAGGGCAATTTGGGAATTTTGTAATAGGTCTCTGGCAACGTGCAATCGATTTACTTGGCTGCAACCAATTATCTCCAGCCAAGAAACTTTGCAAAATCTCCTCAAATATATAATATGTTTCTATCAATCAACATTACTTGAAGCAAGTTTTTACGAAAGGAAAGATCAGCGTTTTCTATTTTCCATGTTAAAGATTCAAGTACCTAAAGAATATTCAACTTTCCTCCACCTTGCATCAATCCCTAAAATAATAAAATCCAGCTATGCATTTAACTTTCTTCGCAAGAGATCTTCCATCTTCCATTCCCCACACAAGAACCCGCCAAAACAAAATTCATATCCACCCAAAAAGACAAAGACGATCCCACATAGAGCCTCCTCCGTCGCCATCAACTATCAATCGTTGAAACTCAGATGCAAGGCCGCAACACCGTAAAAACCGCAAATCGAATCGAAACTACGAAACGACGAGGCTCCCGACGCCACGGTCGAAGCTTAAAAGGGAAAGGAAATCGAGGCAGAGGAAGGAGCAATTAATTGAATTCGCTGCTGGCCTCGGAAGCCGCGTGTCATTCGACGCACAGCAGCATCGTAAATCGAAGATCCACCCGCTGGCCAACCAATCAGAGCCGCGCACGAAATCACCGCGCGGCGGACCAGCGTCCTCGTCCTGCTCCTCTGATCCTTTCACGAGCCTTCTATTGTCCTTGACGCTCCTCCAACTCCCACGCCTTCGTCCCGAAAACCCTCGCGTCCTCTCCCCTCCCCCTTCGATCTTACGCCTCCGCGGCCGGCGAGGCGCGATCCTCTCGCCGAGCAAGGACCTCCGGTTCGCCTCCTTGCAGCGCTAGGTCCCCGCGGCTCGTGGTCTCCTGGTAAATATTGGCTCGCGCTCCGACAACCTAAGACACCAGCTGCCAGCCAGCCAGCCCCGATCGCAAGGTCGAGGACACGATGATGCTGCCCCGGAACAAGTACGGGGGCGGAGGAGAATTATCCTGCGGGAGGATAATTTATCTAATGGCTGGTGGATCGATATTACTCGACGACGCGAAGGGTTCTTAATATCCCTCGCTTAATCGAGGTTTACCTTTAGCTAGAAGGTGGATTCTACGTGGTCTGCGACTGCCACGAGAGTCCTTCGCCCTCGAGGACTCTGAAGGATCGCATCTTGGCCCGTGGCAAGTGTCCAGCTTTGTCGTCGAACGTTCCTTAAAGTGGCTGGGAATTTCATTGAATTTTCTAGGGGATATCTCGTATCCAAGAACTTTCACCGTTTCGTTCAGCAGATCCTAGATGACCAATGGCGATTTTAAATTGTGGTGTGTTTCCACGAAGCGCCCGACAGGCGAAGGAATTCTGTGACGTGTTCGCGTCACAATTACTCGACTGTGCAGCGTGAAAGGCAGCGCGCGAGGGAGGAAAGGGGTGCAGGGAAAAAAGCGCAAGCAGCAGGGGTGGAATAAGCGCCGGCGCCAAACGAGTCAGTCGATAAACACCCCGACGGATCGTCGGACCACCCTCTCGGCCACCGTGAAACCCCCCTCTGTAGCCCAATGACATAAAACGCGGCAGGGGTGACATGCTAGGCCGAGCGAGGGGGGTTGCACGGCGAGGAATTCATGGAAAAGGAAACCACGCATTAACCAGCCACCGCGGGCTTAACTCTTCGACGTCCTCGTCCTCGTCGAGTGATCGATTCCAACGGGGGATGCTAATTAACCAGGGTAAAGGGGAATTTTGTTAATCGGATGCATGTGGACAGGGAAGATGCTGATGTACCTAGTGAACGTTGGGTGTTTCGGTGGAAATTGGGTCGAGATATCGAGGACTTCTTGGTGGAGCTTGAGTACGTGTTTGGGACACTTTGGATGCACGATTTGCGGTTGTTAAAAGACACCAATAAAGTGTTGCTGAGGGTACAGCGTCCACTTGGAGCTATCGACTCCAAGCCAGAAGGGGATTCAGAAATCACAGGAGAGTGAAATGAACCTCGACTCGCTCTCTCTTCAAACATTCCGAGCAAAGAAACCAAACCAGCACCGACGCTAATAAGTAAGATCCACTCGCAGCCACGAACTCACAGCGCTAATGACTACAGACGCGTTCAAATAACGAGTAGTCTTAGCCTGTCTGATTAATCTTTGGTCTTCCTGTGTTTCGCTAGTCTCCAACCACCCGTCGTCCTCATTCTTCTTCAGCAATCTGTGGTGCCATGTAACTACTGAGTAACTAGTCATCCTAGTCTTCTCTTCTATCTATGAAACCCTTCGAGCTCCATCACTGGATGATCACATTCTTTTCACAGAACAGTATAACAACGCCATCACATAATGCCATTACACAGTCGCGATAAAAATTCCATCATCCCAGCCATTCACAAAGAGAAGTACCAAGCTATCGCACGATTAAAGACACTTCCCTTCAATTGCAATAATATTTTCGAGAAAGTAGCGAGTAGAACTTGCAATTCGAAGCGGAAACATCCAAACAGCGAGATCACTCATGGGCAAAAGACAAGCTTACCAGTTTCTGACCGCCTGAATCCAAGCATCCATCAAACGGACAAGTGGATTTGGAAATGCAAGCTCACAGGACGCTGTAGAGGGATGAAGATCCACGGGACAGATCGAACAGCCGTCCCCGGCATCCGTAGATTGCGCTCGCGAGCCGCAGCTCGAATTTGTCAAGCAGAAATACCTAGCAGCGCGGACGGCGCCTTTTGTTCCCGCGCTCGTCCTCCCTTTATGCGCCTCCTTGGATCGCTTCCAGAAGTGATTTGCATCTAACGAAGCCACTTTGTTCTTGCGCGACGTGGCCTTTCTTCACGGGACACGGGCGTCCAACGGGCAGGCACGTAAATATTGGAAGCTGGCTGGGTGGCGCGGGCGGATGACAGCGGAGCGGGTCCGGGAGCAACTCACGGTTGGGACGGGCTTTCGGTATTGTCGGAAACAACGACAGTAGCGTAAATAAGGGGATTTTGCGTAAAACACGCTGCACTTTGTGTGGCGGTGATCTCGGGAAGGTGGTTAATTAATTTCTGGTAATTCGGGGTGATAATCGTAGGAGTGGATGCGTTAAAGGGGAACACTTGACATTTATATTGGGTGCTCTGTGCTTCGCTGTTGCTCGAGTGACAGGCAGAGTGTTCTGAATACTTCAGAATTTCTAGGTTTAACTCTCCGACTTGGATCTCTCAAAATTTCGAAGCTTCCATTTCTTTTTTACTCATGACCATGGTTAAGTTCGCTGATTACCTACAAGAAAGGAACGATCTTCCGAAGAAGAGGAAAGTATGTGATTTAAAATAGAAAGCAGCCATCGTCTATCACCGAAGAAGTCGATTGCCAGCGTGAGAGCCGAGGTCGCCGACCACAGAACCGTCAAAGAGGATGGTAGGGACCGAAAGACAGAAAAGTCACGGTCGCTGGAAGTGTTACGCCACTGTCTGAAGAGCGAGTTCCGAGGAGACTCATTAAAACCGCGCGTCATCGAGTACGCCGAGGCTTTTCCCCGGGAAAGAGGGGAGAAAAAAGTCGCGAGACAAGGTGAAGGGTGTAGTCGATACTCTAAGGAAGATCTCCAGATCTCCATAGAGTGGCAGTGAAGCTGAACGAAGAGGAAGAATGAAAGGCCTTTGAATAGCTGGACTCTGGCTAATCGTTGAAAAGCAACGCGGACTTTCGCGACGCTCTCTTCAGCCATTAACACACAGGGGTAGTATTCCCGACAATTTGTAGTCCCTTCAACCTCCGATTGTGATCGTAATGGGCGGAAGAATCGATTTCGTGCGATCGTTTTCGAACAGGGGCATCCATTACGATCGCGACGCCGAGTGGTAGCTCGTTAGGAGCTCGTTAGCCTTAATTTTCGGGGAAATCCTTAATTATCGGGACGGGAGGGCGGGTCGTCGATGATTCTTGGCACCTTTGCGGCCTGCCATCTTGTTTTCGCGAGGGAATTCCGCGTCGCGTGCTTTTCGTGCCCCGAGATCCGAGTGCAATGTGCAATTGGCACAATCAGGGAATACTGAATGCTGATGAAGGTGCTGCGGCGTTGCTCGTCACAGGTCGTGTGATCAGTCATTAATCGGTAACCAGTCGATCGAGAGATTGCAATGGAAGAGGGAGTAGGTTTGCGAGTTTTAAATCAGAAAGATCCTCACGGATCACAGGACTTGGAGCAGAGCTGCAGTACGATACGCGGGTTGAATTTAATTTGGCGTGGATATTGAATGGCATAACCTAATCAACGATGAGGAACGGACAACGGTGCCCCCTTCGACTTGACGCTGCCGCGCCATATTTGCGACCCCTCTGTTGTAGGGCTGGTGTAATGCTGTTAATACCGATTGCTCGCAAATATTAGCAGGAGAGGTGATACCGATAATATTGTCAATATTCAGGAACATTCGAAGGATTATGAACGTTTATAAAGTATATTAAACCTAAAAAACACGACAACGCTGACCACTGAAAGTCTAATCCCATGATAAGAAGAACACAAGCCTTAATGAAGTTTATAAAGTACTCTGACAGTGACTGAGACTTCTTCAAATTATTAATTCGCTTTTTACAAAGCGAGATCCTCCACAAATTTCTAAGTCCATCCATTTCCAGCTCGCCTATCGTCCCAAGACTCCCAAGTAACCATCGAGAGCAACAATTGTTCTCCACCCGAGGCACTCGAGTCGCCGAGTCGCGTTCGGCGAGTGTCAACAGCCAGCCGGAGTGGCCAGGAAGGCATCGAATTCGACGGGAGAGGCTGGCCAGGCGACGTTAACGATACGGCGTGCTAACGACCAGCGAAACGTCGCCGCTTTGCATTTCGACGGCTCGGGAGCTTCTCATTCGAGATTCAAAGCATGCCCGCCAGTAAACCGAGCAATTTGGCCTGCTGTACTGCCGGCATACGTGCAGAATTGGCCTTAGCTTCTTCCACCTGAATCGTTCCCGCTGTCGTGCAGGCCCTCGCCGTTCCCGGCCTGCTTTCGTACGGATCGCCCCGCGCTTCCACTCGTTTTCGTTCCCTAATCTAGCGGCCTGGCTGCCTTGCGCGCACGAAGCCGGCGGAAATTATTAATGAGCCTGTCTATGGGTGAAACACGGATACGACATGCTTAAACATACCACTCGCTGTGGCAGTTTTATATTTTATTCGAGAACTATAGTTCTTTATTCTATGCCTGAGTGAAGTGCTGAAGAGTGCTGAAGAATTCTTTAAATTCTTCGTTGAAAATAGGTGCCCGATGGTGGAATTTTCGCACGAAATCGATGTTGGATTGGAGTTTTCCTTTTGGATAGGGTTCCGTAGATTTCTGCATCTTTCTCGGTCACCGGGTATTTTTTATGAGTTCTTCTCAGCGCGATTACAAACGATTAGACTTCGGCGCGTGAGGGTGGCACGAAAGGATGCCGAGCGACGGTTGTAACCAGGCGAGGGAACCGCGCAATGTTGGAGCTAACGAGGGAATTTATGCGAGTTTCCCTAAGCAGAGAGTGGACGGGGCCGATGCAGCACCGAAATAACCGAGATTTATTTCGCGAGGGTCCGCTAAATCCTGTTAAGCGGCGCTCGCGCGGACGACTTAACGGCGTTCACGCGTCACCGTCGCCGCGCGGGCGGGATTCAACGGGGATCATTGATTATCGAGCCTAACGAGCTCAATGGAAATACAGATAGGACCATAGTCAGGTGGCGAGAATATTTCCCTGCATCTAGCATACACGTTCAATGAATGATTGACTAATCTTAATGTTGAGCGTGAAGAGTTTGATATTGAGCTTCAAGCTTCGTCAGTCGGTAAACTCTGGGGCCACGAAATGTCTTCCAGCTCATTATGCCTAATTAATCCAGGTGAATGTGACTATTTTCACATCAAAAAAATTAATAAAAAAATTTTGTTGTATAAAATCAGAATCTCAATTTGGGGCAAAGCCGAGTAGTAAAGCTAGTCACGTATGGAATAAAGACGATTTGTGGTGAATAAAGACGATTTATTATTATTATTATTATTATTATAATAGGGTGTGGGTGACTTTAAGTGATTCTACATATTATAGGGTCATTTAGGGAAATGCGTATCACATTTTATCTTTCGCTTATATAGTATTAAATAAATACAACTGAGAAATAGGTAAATACAGTTTGATTATTTATTTCAAACTCTTTTACAAAATACGTATAACATTATAAATGTATAAAAACTATATCTATTTTAATATTGCAATAAGCTTTCTAAAATACATCGAGGATGTCCATCTCTCCATACGTTCACAATCGACGAGTATTAATGGTTGAATCAATTCTGCCAATTGGTTAGTGTGGCTGGAGCAGGAAATGGTGCATCTCTCCTTCAGGTGTGTCTCTCTCGAAACGAGCCTATAGTTCGAGAGAAAGGCCATGCATGATCCATTTCTCCACACATCTGTAGTTAAATAATTCTCCGCGTCAGGTGAATAAAACAAGATGAGGCAGAATCGCGCAGACATCAAAGGTCGCTGTAGTAAAATTCACCCTTTAACATTTCTAAAATTTCAGAAATTTTCTCCCACTTACCTGCACGATGCACGGTTAGTGGTGTTTCCAAGAAACGGGAGGGAACTGATGGGAACTGATCGAGAGAACCCGCAAGTCCTCCGTTCTAACAGGCGAGTAACCGTTGGTTTCGCGTTGCCCACGTGCGTGCCGCATATGGGACTGATTTATCGCCGCGCGGAGCCCCATAATTCTGTGATCGAGCGCATAATTTCACGGGAGCGCAAGGAAAACGCTGGTAATAAGCAGACGGGGAGGCTAGCCAGCGGTGAATGCGCATTGTGTTGTCGCGTATGGAGAGTGGAAATGAATATTTCTATGGGCTCGGGCGACGCGGGCCGATTTCTCGCCGATATTATCGCGAGACTGGAGCTGGCCCCCCCCCCCCTCTCCTCCCGATATTAACACACCGAATAATTAGCCGGAGAAAGTGGCTCGGGGTCAGCGGTATCTTTCGAAAACTGGACGGCAAATAATTGATCCGTCGCCGTTCCCGGCCGATCGTGGCTTTCGAAACTCCGTCTCCTGCTCAAATAATGAATTATTGAGCCGCCTCGCATGCCGCGCCGCGGCCACGTCGATGGCTCACACTGGCGAAAATCGATTCATCGATTCCGGCCGTCGCGCCCCATTGAAAACTTTATCTAAGTAGTTTTGCAAGCCGTGTGGCGCGAAAACGCGAGGTCACTCGTGCTGTGAGTGGCGCGTGGCCTGGGCGCTGTTTCTCGTGGTTTATATTAAAATTGTATAACATTTGTATAACATTTCAGTGGTACGGATCCCTTCCTGGGCACCCTTAATTCGTTTAGGACGTTACTTCATAGTGTTAATCATAACCTGAATGGTGTAACGTAGTTCTATCCTTGTTGGCTTGATTATTATGACTATTATGCTTACTATGTATTAATTTTTGTTAATTTTGTGCTCGGACTCTCTGTATATTTTACTAGTTTTGTCTTTCTTTCTTGTATACCATGGGGCTTCCCGTATAATAACTAAATAAATAAATAAATAACGAGGAACAACGTACCCCCTCTATCTTCCCGTGGGATGATTTGAAAATACTCCATTACGAATTTCAAATTGTAAAATAAACCTACAGAATTATCTAAAGATCACGAACAACCCAAGAAATCACTGGTCCGAGCGTACAAAAGTTACAAAGTGTTCTAATCACTCAACAGTCAATGCTATAGGGGAGACCGGGGCGAAAAGTTCCGAGGGGTAAGTTGTTCCGACAGTCCTATCTTCAAAATGAAAGGAGCGTTGTACTTTAAATTATTTTTTCCGTGTAAGTTGATCACGCCACTCTGTGGAAAAAATAATTTAAAGTACAACGCTCTTTTTGATTTTGAAGATAGAACGATCGGAACAACTTACCCGCGGAACTTTTAGCCCCGGTCTCCCCTACCGAAGCATTTAAGTACCCTGATCACACTACCCAAATCAACATCCCCATTTGTTCAATCCACCTTCCATGCTTGTTGCTTTAAGCCCTGAAGAAATCAACCCCCTTCGGTTCCTCGGATCGATGCCGAACGCCCCCGTAACTGCCCACGTGGGAACGTGGCCTAACGTTCACAGAGCCCGTTTCATTGATCGCACCTCCCACGAATTCGATGAAAGCCTCCAGGACCACTACCAGAAGGGGGCGTGCGCGGGGGGGAGGGGAGGCGGATTAAAATAGCTTCACGCACAACAGGTCACAGGTTATTTTTAAGTCCGCGGTTCTTTCGCCGGCGCAGCGTTAATAGCCCCGGTCGCGAGTCCCCCCGCGGCTATCCGCGCGATAATAATTCACCGGAGGAGTTTGACTTTTAACGGGGCCCGGCACGCGCTTTAAAGGTGGAAATAACGCGGCCATTGCGTCAGAGCCGAGATTCCTCAGCCTCGATTCAACCGGCGCATCTCTGCCGGGGCCGAGCGATCAATTTGTCGCGGCAGAACTTATGCCCGGCCGGTAGGAATCAATTTCCTCTGGCAGGTGTAATCAACCGGCCGTTATTATGCACGCGCGCTCACGCGTTTATTGGCAATTAATTGCTCGGCCGGCCCGCGTAGGCGAGAGCGCCTCGTCTCGTGGCAGCTCGATTGATACTTAATCGCCGATTAATTGTACAGAAATTACGACTTAATGCGAGACGCGCCTCGGCTCGCTTCTATCGAGGCGACGGTAATTGGAGAGCGCCTCGTACGCCCGATTAAGTAGCGGCTATTAATACGCCCGATAGGACGTCTCGGTTTTGGGAAACGGTGTCACCTAGCTGGTGGTCACGGGGGTGTCAGCATTAGGCGTGTTTATTGGAACGGAGGGAACCAGTGGGAGCTGCAGGTGGTCGGTGATTTCTCATCGCAGAGTAACGCGCGAGGATTTCTTGTTGATTTTGTCGCGGAGCTTAAATAGACGCATGCGACTCGACGCGATGGTGTTCGTTGAGGATTATTCTTAGTAGAAAAGGTTAAGTGGAGCTTACTGCTCGACGAGAATCAGATTCAATATGACAGATGGTTGGAAATCGGTCGGGAATGTGCGCGGTGCCTAATATCAACAAGTGGAACGACGCCGGGCAGGATCGAATCGAATCGAGAGGGATGAGCGGAGGCTATTACTCAACGTACCTTTAATTTCCATCTATACAGAGGCAACTATTGAATCTACCCCCGCGCCTTTTACCATCTCTGCTAATAGATCGATCTGACGGATAACGAGAAGCCCACCGAAGAGTGACGTTTTCATCGGGTTTAAACGAATGAAGAACTCGAAGTGGAGAAAGCGAAGAGAGTTGGATCGAACTGACGGAAGCTTGACAGGTTTAAAAAAGTTCTTTAGCCTCCAAAAGCCACTGTATCCCACGTTCCATATCACAAATTTAGTCGCAAGAAATACCAGCCACTCGAGCATCCTCCCAAAAACGAGACTCTCTCGGTGTCTAAACGTGGCCCGTCGCCGTTCGCGCATCCCCCAGGACCTGCTGAGAAGCCCCGACAATCGACGACGAGGCAGGGGGAGCAGGGGCGAGTTTGATGCCCGAACAACCGCCTGAGAGAGATCCTAATGAAGATCCGTGGGAAGCGCGGCGGAAGCGCCTCCATCATTCCCGTCTATGGCGGCATCGCGTCGGCACGATTGAGATTTCTGCGAGCAGGTGGCCCCCCGTAATAAATCGTATTGTAAGCAATCCCCTCGGGTAGCCACCTGCGAATCGATATCGCGACCGGTCCAAGGCGGCTCGCATGCAAATTCGAGGGAATCATGGGAGGAAAGCTGGGGTTCGCCTGCCTCTCTTCCTGTCGCTTAGCCCTCCTCGCGAGACCCTTCGCGTCCCAGCTTCCTCCTCTCGCCTCCTTTCGCTCGCGGATCGAGGAAGAACAGAGGACACCGTGGCCCAAGGTCGCACCGAGCGGCAGTCAAGTCTCTACCACGAATCGCAGAAGAAACGGTACAGGCTACGAATTCCGTAGCAACTGGAACACCTCCTCTAGGACCCCTCCGCGCCATTGCTCGGCGCACTTGGAAATTACGTGGAGAGACATCCAAAGTAGAAACGTCCAGCTTTCCACCCCCCTCGACTCCCACAGGCGTCACCACCTCGCCATGGAATATATACTGAACCCAGGACAATCACGTGCAATGGACATTCCCCTAAAGCGGTGCTCAAGACAGATGTAATCGCCATGCACACGTGCATTACACAACGCCTGGCGCTGATATACTCGCGACAAGTAAATTCGCTTCACCTGTCCGCCTAGTTTAGCTGCCCCTAAGAGGACTATGAAATCTCCTTCCGCTTCCGTTCGAAGGTAATTAACACTCTCTACCTGTTCATCCGCGTGAAGTCTTTTTGCTAGGCGAGGATGCATACGTTGCCATTTTTCCATGCGAGATCGGACAGTTCCTCGACTTGTTCTCGCCCGGTCGCGAAAGCCGCGCGTCTCCATAAATCACGAGGGCCGAGGTTGCGAGTTGTGGGCGTCCGGTGCGCTCGGGAGGAAGGGTTCTCTGTCGGAAGGGCCCCGTGGTTGGTGTGGGACGGCACCGTGGTACCTGGGCAAGGTGGTACGGGGGCCAACAGTTAGCGCCAGACGGTCAAAAACTCGCTGGACCGGCTGCCACCGAGGGTCTTCTCTTTTTTTTCCCATCGTCCTTTTGCGCCGCGCCGCCCGCTCTCGTCCACCTCTCATTCATCCTAACCCTTTCGACGCCGTCCAGGGCGCACCCCGCGATCCCGATCGCGTCTAGAAGCTAGTTGCAGGGCAATTAGAGCTCTGCGTCGCTTTCAATATTAAGTACGCGCGTCTCACGATTTCGTGGCTTGGATAGGTCCTCGTAGCTCTGCGAGGGGCTTGAGACTCGAGTCGTCGAATTGGTCTCTCGAACTTCGATTAATCGGCGCGAGTTAGACTCGAGTATTGCCTAAAGTTTAGCGATATAATCGAGTGCGAAGTTGCACGAACAATGTTTTCCACGGCCCTGCTGGTGATTTCCCAAGGGCGACGGCTCTGAAACGAGGAACCAGTGACGGGTGGAGTGGAAATATGTTAATTTCACGGTGCCGATGATATCGATGACCGTTGCAACCGTGTATCCCCTTTCGCTCGAGAATTATCGGGCTTGAGATCCTGAGAGCCCGTTCGGGAAGGAACGCGAGCCGTTGGAACGAGCGAGGCCTGATCGGTGCGTGCTGTGGAACGGCAGGAGGTGGAAGGAACGACCCGGGAACAGGTCGTCGAAGCGAGTAAATGGCACGTCAGCGTGGACTGCGGGCAATATCGGCGGCGAACGTCAGAAGGCCGGCCAACTTTTTTTCCTAGCGAACACAGACAAATCGATATCTACTCGCGCGCAGCGGTTCCAACGTTTTCCTGCTGCTGCTGCTGCTGCAGCAGCAGCCTCGACCGCAGGGTCACTGACACCCCCGTCGTGTCGTTGTCTGATGAAACGGCGAGCCCCAAGCTCCCTGTTACGTCCCTGCCCAGATTTTCCGCCGCGATCCCTGCGTTCCTCGATCGATTTCGTCGAAGCAGGATACAAAAGTGGGTGATTTTCCAAGGCCGGTTGTGATTTTATTTCGAGAGGCAGGAGGAAGGGCTTTTGATTGAAAGACGAAGAATTGTCAGGGGTACTCCGGAGTTACCGATTTTTAGGGAAATTGGTAGGTGATATTTGGAAGACGAGCTTCTTTCGTTATGCATGGTAATGAAGGAGGCAATGGAGAACTCGTACTTACTTGAGGAGCGAGGAGTGAAAGGCGAGGAGTCGGGTACCAGAATTATTCATCTCAGCTAAGTGAGATTGCAAGGATAATTAATGACAAATATTAAATTGCTGTGCCGGCTTGAGTGGATATGGAATTTTAGCGCAGGTTTCTCTGATCGAAAGAGGAGAAGCTGTAATGTTCGAAAGCATCGAACTTTCTTAAATGAGATCATAAAGGTTAACCGAGGATACTTGGAAGATGAATGTCTTCGATTTTCTCAGATCAATTTTGAATGTATTCTGAGCACACTTGGTTTAACGAGATCTCCACTTGCGAGTGATGGAATTATGAGAATTCTTGACTCGCGGTATTGGACTCGCGATTGTTTGTCGATACATAATTCATGCGTCATGGATCAACGAGTGGTTTCTAGAAAAGGTGTCCCATTGTCGTTCTCAATAAAACACTCGAAAGCGCTGCCTTTGAGACTCCAATTCCAATCATTCATAGCTGCCATCGGACAGTGGCGGTCTCAATTAAGCTAGAATCAATCTACGAGGTAGCGTCGAATCCAATAGCGTGCAGGAAAGGCAACGGAAACTGGGTCAGCGCAATTTCATAAAACCCCTTCCTGAAACAGCAAACAACGTTACATAGTCGCTTTCATAACGTAGCATCGACCCGCGTCCTATCACTTTTTTCCTCGCGGCTGCGCTAAAAACCGACCTCGCGCGTTCTTCAGCCAGAGTGGGACACCCGAAGACGTGTCCATTGGGAAGACTTGTCTGATCGGGAATGCGACTTTCGTTAAAGGATTGACTGTAACTCTGGGCTAAGAATTACATACATCAAAGAAGCAAATGTTCAGAGACAAGGGCTAAATTACCAAGAAGTTCAGCCCAATCCTCCGTTCCTTCGTGGAGAAAAAACTAAACGACTCAAGTCTGTTTATTCTCCAATTCTATATACGTATTTCAACTCGAGGAGCAATATTAATGGAGATTCTAAATAACGAAGTTAGAACTCCATCGCTCCCCTTTCTCTTCATCCATGAACAATCGAGTCACTCGAATAGGTATATCAAGCCTACAATAATGTCCCTTTCCTCTCATCTGCGAATTAAGGAACAAAAGTATCCCAATACTCTCACATTACAAGTCCCATTCCTACGTCACAAGTCTGATAGTCACAATGACTCCCCAAATACCAAGTCAATTGAGTTCCTAATTAATGAAACTCGTTTCGGTCTCCACCCACAACACCCAAAATTCTCCATACCGACAGCTCCAACCCCCACCCCCGAGCCGAAAAGGTACTTCCTCCCCCGGTGCCCAATCCCCAAGTCTCCCAAGCAGCGACCCAACTGAAAAGGAGCTCCCAGAGGCCCCAGCGGCTCGCACGATCCCCGTCCACTTGCTGGCGTTCCTGTCGCCTTGTTAGAATCGCGACCCTCTCCTCGTTTCTTCCACGCACGGCAGAGAGAGCGTGCGCCTCTCTCCTCGCCGCGGCAGCACCAGTTTGGTCCCAGCGAAGCTCTCCTCGAGCCGGCCGCTGCCTACCCCTCGAACGCGCCGTTTCTACCCCTTCGTCCCTCGACCGGTCGCGCCCCGTCATCGTCCAAGCCCGCGTACGCATCCTCCCGCTTCCTCGACCACCTCCTTCCTCCTCTAACGTTCCTCGTTCGCCACCAGGTCAGACAGAGTCGCGGGGAGAGCTCACCCTTCCCCGTGTCGTCCCTGTTCCCATGTCGCTGGCCGTCCCGTTTCCTCGACTCCGAGCGCCGCGGGGTCGCCTGACCTCCTGCCGGCTCATGCGGGCCCGGTACCACGGGCAGCCGGACGCAGACGTGCAAGATGGCACGCCCAGCTGTCGCCACGCAGACGCCGTCGTCGATGGCAGCCGACGCGGAAACAGGATCGCATGCGGCACGCGTGTGCGGAGACCCTCGAGGCCGCGGGAGGCGGCTGTCGTGTCTCCAAGACTTCCGCGACGCTTGGATCGCCGGTGGATCGTGGCAGGGGAGATTGAAGAATTTTGATAAAATTTTTTGTACCCACACAGTTGGTGTTGTTCTATACGCGTTGCTATTTTCGAGGTCGCGCAGTTGTAGAGATCGGTTCGCCGTGCGCTCGGCTCTGTCTCTGACATCATTTGCTGTGGAACTGGTCACGTATGTCTGATACCAGCATTCCGAGGAGAAATTCGAGCACTACGTATCTCGCGCTCGAAGCGTCAAGCACGCCCGAAGGAGTACTCGCTCGGAAACTCTTCAGAAATAGACGCTGAAGTCATGGGAATGAGAGAAACAGGAGCGGAAGATTTATTTCTGATTCCTCCGGACGTTCGCCACTTAGCTTCCGATGATCGCTCGAGCACCTACACTTTCCACTCACTCGTCTCATTCTGCTTTCCAACACTGAGCCTGCCCTTCTGATTTTTTCTTGTACGTCCGGCGCGATTGGCTGACTGCTTGGTAAACCGTCGCTCGTACCCAGCGGCGAGTAACGCTAAAAATACCCGACGGACGTTCAACGTGCGCTCTGAATGCCAGCCGCTGATGATAATGACGACGCAGCGCTGATACCGCTGATTGTTTCGCCGCGGTTGAATCGTCTCGTGATTACTCCAACGGATTAACGCAACTGCGACGCTCATTCGCTGGCGATTCGGCTGACGAACGTCAGGTTGCGGCATATGCAAATTCACCTGCATATGCAAAAACGTGTAGACACTATTGCGCGCCACGTCAGCTTTCATCGAATGTAACTTTTATTCTGTCATGTCGAAGCTGCTTTACTCCTTCCCTTATTAAACGTCCAACGTCCATTAAGGTACTTTTACGTTGGAGCTGCGATAAACGATTAGAGCGACGATAAGAGCGTAGCGTCGAAATATATTAGGGTAAGTCCGGGAGAGTTCGACCCCCGGGAGAGTCCGGTGAGTGTTGATATTTTACTGTGTGTTATTGACAGATAATAAATGAAGCCGCTCGTTGTTTATCTCACATTGACCATTGTCAAAAATCCATATTTGAATTATAAGATACAGTTGAGACTTTATGCGAGGCTGAAAGTTTTTGGACCAAGTTACAGTGGTGGTGATATTTGAAAAACAGGTAAGTTTATTTACACTCTTCTGATATTGAGGATATAATATGCATATAACTACTGTGTAACACCAACAATACGTTTGTATTCGTTTTTAATTTTTTTTTTTTGATAAGTTGGTCGATGGCTATCTTGATTATCCGTAGTGGGTGGACGGTTGCAGTGCCAATGTTTTTCGTTGAAAATGAAAATAAATATTCGAAATTATCGCACACTATAATTTATATATACTCTAAATTGCTTGGGCTTTGCTTTAATGTGCATAAAACGACAAAAGTGTGAAAAACAACGAAAAAAAACTACAATTTCTTTTCCAAAAAGTGGTGGGAACTCTCCCGGACTTACAATATATTCTTTTATAATGGAAGTGTTTATATTGGAGCAGATCTACGTTTTCTAAGAGACGTCCAACATAAACGTACCCTTACACCAGGTCTCTGAAGCCTGATCGATGTCTAATCGAGGCCCTTTCAAAGTCCATCTTCGTAACAGATCTTACTAGAATAAATAAACTTTAAATTCCCATAGGCTCGTCTAGAATCCTGCAGAACAGCAGGAATCAATCTCCCCAGCCTTGCAATTACGAGCACCGAATGGCGAATTTCGCGAGCACGAATCTGGTCCCCGTTCCGCTCGCCGAGAAATCCATCGTCGCGCTTTAAACGCTTTAATTGGCGATTTTTCAGCCTTTAATGGCCCTCGCGAATTTCCCGTTTCCTTTCCCCAATGCCCCGCCGTTTGCTCTCTTCGCCTCCTCGCCCCGCGTTCAAACAAACGTCCCCTTTGTTCTATCCTTCCGCGGCCGGGCTCGCGAATCCGTGGTTTCAAGCTGGCTCGCGGTCGCTGTTTTCGCCGTGGCATTTACATTTCTCAAGTACGTATGAATATCGCGGGTATGCAAACGACCGTCTCTCGCGTCGCGACTTCGTCGGCCGCGAGACGCGATTTGCATAATTGGAACGGCGGAGCCCGGCGCTCGCGTCATTTCCAGCGTGCGTCGGTCTTCGCTTATTCCGCAGGCACCAACGATAATCAGTAATACTTGCACGATTTACGGCCGAGTATCGATTCGCTCGCTAACATCCTTCGCTTAAACGTGCCTCGCTTCGACTCCGTGGCGCTGCGGACTCGATAGTGGATCCTTAAACCGCGGGTACTTGACAGTTTTCTGGATGACAGTACGATTACACAAACGACTATCATATCTCAGGGAAAAATGTCCGATCTTCCCTTCAGATCTTTCAGCCTTCCAGTGGCACAGAGACGTTTCCCCTGTTTCTTTAATAAGCGAAAGACCGCGACAGTTGCGGCGTCCGCGTGCCGCTCAGGCTTGACAATTAAATTCAATCGGTTGATAAGTATCGACGATTCTATCGGCGGCAATGCCTGCCCGTATACGTTTGGACGAAAGATATCGACGACCGCGACACGTTGGCAGATGTTACCGGGTGAAATCTGCCCCGGAAACAAGGCGAGCGGCGCGGCTTACAATTTGCAACTGACACGGCCGATAATTAGCGTGTTCCAGAGTTGCGTCGGGCTTGTGTGATACTTTCAGCGGATAATTAAGGCGAGCCAGGCCTCGAGCGGCGCGTTATCCAGCCGCGGTGAAACCGGAGGAGGATCGCGCGTGTTTGGACAAGTTTTACGGCGGGGCTGTTAAAGTCTTTACGGTGGACGGTGTTGTAATACCGGTAATTCCGGCGTAATTTCATTTCCTGATGAAAGGTGTACCGGTGGACGTTCGACGAAAAGCGACGCGAGCCGCCGGGATACTGGGAATCGGGCGAGCTGAATTCCGAGGGGAGGGCTCCGGGATGCAAATTTAAGGGAGGCTATTTTTCGGGCAGACCCTTTTAGGATTTGAATTTTAAATACGCGGTGTTAAAGGATGTGAAAGGAGGCAGCACTTCCTGGATAGCGATATTCTCAGAGGAGATTGTGGAATTTGAAGGATGATGGATTGCGGAAGATGATTGACAAGTGCTAGAAGAGGAGTAACGGTACACATGAGGAACCCTGCAGCTGAGGAACTCAAGCTGCAGGACTCCAGAGTTCAGATTCTCAAAGTTTAATTACACTGCACTTAGTTCTCAAGCCTCCATGGTGATAAAAATCGTGGAAAACCAGGACGAATCACCCTCCTCTCCGGTCAACCCTCTTTCGCGATCCATGCGGGGTCCCCGGACGAGGAGGATCGAAGGGGGCCCCCTGGGTCATTAATCATCGCCGGTGGAGTCGGCGATCGAGGAGGGCCGGGCCGAAAATGGCGGTCTACTCGCCGAATTGCAGAAACTACACGGGCCTCGCTCCTTCCCCGATTGGACGATTCGCCCTTGGTCTCTCGCAGGGGTCGCGCGGCTCCCGTTTCCTCGAGAAGCGTCGCCATCCTGTGGCGAGCTTTCGAACCTCTCCGGCCCAGCTTCCCACCAACGCGCAGCCGTTCCACGCAGCCCCAATTCGCCCCATCTTCGCGGCCACCCCTACGCGCGCGCGGGGCACCCTCCGCGCCGTTTTCGCCGCGCCAGGCTTTCTCCCTCCCCGCTGCCGCTGGGGGTTGGTAATTCCGGCCACGGGGTTGCGATTTTATCGGCCGACGGCGGGCATCGCCACTGGTTTCCGGGAAATCACGCGAGTCGTGGGGGCACTGCGCGTGCCACGGGAAATTGGGGTGGTTTCGAAGTCTCGCTTGTCGCCGGGGTTTCGGAGCGGGCGATTAATTAACGTGACACCGGCAATTGGGGAAGACTGAGAATCTTGGAGAACGGATTGGAGGTGATTTCTGGATCGATCGAAGCTCCAGTGTAACTTTATTCTATTTTGCATTCGGACGAATGTAAATTGTGAAAGAACGAAGAAGGATAATATTATCCCGGTTCATTTCGCACACGCATAAATCGCACCGTACAATATCGCAGCGTATAAAATAATATAGAAGGAGGATTATAGTCCCTGTTTCCCAGTGTTCCGTCTCCAGGATGCATTTCACACAGGGTGGTCGAAAAGTCACGCAATCCGTATCCCGATCTAATAGCCGTTCCAATACAGTTCGCGTGACATTTCAGCCACCAGGTATTCTCAGGCCCCGCGAATCCAACACGGTGTTCCCATCGTTTTCGCCGATTTATCGGTCGATCACGGTGCGCCGACGACCGGCGGCTTCCGTTTCTTGCGTTTCAGGCGTGTTCGCCGAGGTAACTTTCGCAGAATCAACAACGCTGCGTGGTTCGATGACTTAAGGAAGATATGTTAACTTTCGACGAATGCAATTCCTCGTTCTAATATTTTTTTTTAAGTTCCTTCGAGCAATATGGTGCTCCATAATTAATTAGCAAGGTCGATAAGGGGATTACAGTGAATGCACAAAAAGTCGTTGCTTTCGGACCGATCGTTAGCGCGCGCTTTCATTCATGAAATTCGACAAACACTCTGCGCAAGTTCGACCGATATACAGGAGACTGACTCTTCCTCAACCGAGGGTGGTTTGCCCCCGATATATATTTAGGCTCCTTCCCCTTCCTTCGATCGTTCCCCGTGTTTCGTGAAATAAACGACGGATCGACGACGCGGGTACTCGGAGACGGGCTCCTATTATTCCAAGGAAGTATCACGATGTTTTTAATGCTTTTAAGAAACTGTCCTAGGTCGCAAATCTTTCATATTCGCTGACCACAATATTTACATCTCACCGTCGATAAATCACCATAAATCGTGCGCAACGTTAACCGTACTTAAACAATATAAACTCAAATAGCGCCGAATGAAAAGGAGGCTCTAATAAAGGAATAAGGGAAGAGAAAGGTAAAGGCGATTACCGCCATAAAAATAAACCACCCCTCGTAAAACTTCGGCAATTGTCCCCTCAGCGTTAATCCCTGCAACCTAAATCCTATTACCATACACCAGCGGTTGCTGTTAGCCAATTAAAATCGAAATATCACGCCGTAAGTCATAGGACCCGAGCGAAACAAGCGAATGACTAATTCCCAAGGAACAGTGAATCACTTCCGGTCCACCAGTCGCAGTGATCGAAAAAGAAGCGAGCCTCCAAGTACCCAGAATCCCCGACGCACTCCACTCGACGAATCTTCGATCTTCAATCTTCAATGTTGAAAGAAACCACCCCATAAACGCTCCTTTCAAAGCGACCGACCCCGCCGCGTAAACATCTCGTCTGACCAACTTCCATCACTAACAGCCTCCCCTTTCCCTTTCATCCCCCGTTGTTCACAGTTCTCAGAGCACCCCGTCGTCGGACGCACCGTGTGCCCGTTGCACCTTAAAACGTCGAGCCCCACGTGCGCGCACGCGTCTCTCTGACGCAACACGTACGGTGACGTAACCCCGACGAACGTCGTCGCCGTCGACGGCAGGCTCGAGGACACGGCGTTATCGAGTGGAGGTTAGGACGACGGCCGGTTGCGCTTGCGTGCGTCCTCGTTTCCACCAGCTCTCTCGCACTCTCTCTCGTTCTCGCGAGTCTCTCCTCGTCTCTCCTCGTCACTCCCCGTGGTCGTGGCCCCTGTCGGAAAAGCAGCACACGAGAGCGGAGTTTCGCGTGGAACCGCGGCTTTTCGAGACGCTCGACTCGCGTATCCCAGCCGGCGCTCGGCGCCCCGACGCTCTGGCCTAGGCTCCGCAGGGTGCTTCCAGCCGCCCCCGTGTGTCACGTGACGGTGGTGGCCGCGACCTATCGCGAAACACCGGTGCACGGTGGTCGGGGACGCGCCTTCCTTCGGCCAGCCGGATTTTCGCCGCCAGCTGCCTACGCTCGACTCGGCTCGACGCTGCTTTTCGAGGCTGGAGGGATCGATAGCGAGGCCTCGTCGTTCCTGGTTGCAAACCGCCGACTACGTCTCGCGACCAAAGGTGAGCCTCTCGTTCGGCAGGACACGCGACCGCGCGCCGTCCACACTTCGCCCGGTGAACGAACCTTCACCTGTACCACGGGGGGTCGAAAGCTCGCGCATGGGGGTGCATTGCCGCTGGCTCGTCGCGATTCGGGGATGCTCGTTGGCTGCGTCCACCTCGGGACGCGTGTGTACGTGCAGGCACCGGCTCGCCGTGGTGTGCTGCTTGACGACAGTGGAGGGGGTGTGGTACTGATGTTTCAGGGGGGGCGAGGAGGGTTCGGCGAATATGCGGGGAGGGATTGAAATTGTTGGCGGTGTTTCGTGCAACGCGGATGATGGAATGTTGATGTTTTTCGGGAGAGGGAGCGGCGGAGAATGTGGGTCAGTGGTCGTTGGCGCTGGCGCCGTGCTGCCTACCCTTTCGCCCGTCGGGGGTGAAGGGCCGAGGGTTCGCGTAGGGCGGGTTTCTTGGAGATTTTGAATGGGAAGTGCGGGCTTCCGCCCGAGGTGGAATATTCTCAAGCGGGGAGTGTTTCTTTAGTGGTTCGGCCGAGGGGATGCTGCGCGTTGAAATTCAGATAGGGAATTATTAAATATTTATGCGAAAGGGGTGGTGTTTTGGCTCTGTTTTCTCAAATAACGAGAAACAAAAGTTTTGCGCGAGAATTTTAACTCGTGCTGGGAGAATTATATTGACACGAATCGAGGAGTCTTAGCAACTAGCATACTATCGGAGAAGGAAACCCTTTGGGGGTTGATTAATTCGAAATTATACTCGTTGAATGAAGCCCTTCGCGCGGTACCAATTCCAAATATCGCCGAACTAGAGGAGGTTCGATTAAGTAAAAAATAAAAGTGAATATTCATATTCCTATTCAGCAGTAATTCACTTACAATCCACTACTTTTTTAAATAAACGATCCATCAACGACGACCTTGACGCTAGAGCCAAGACACACGGGGAATTTCAAGATGGAGGTCGTGTTAACCTTTCAGCATGGCATTTAATCGATATCGAGCCGCGGTTTCAAAGTCGTCGCTCGTGTATTCCTGCCTGCAACGACTGCTGAAACTTTTAACACCGATGACAATTACCGCTAGCGGCACGGAATCCTCGCGCAGCCACGTCTCCGTCATCGATTAACCGTGTTACAGGCGAATACAATTATGATCCCCGTGGAAATTGCCCAACCGTATGGAACGGTGGCTTGTAACAGGCCTGGCAATGTGCGTGCCACGCGGCATAGTTACTTCGCCGCGGCGCGAGATCGCGTCGCATTTTTAACCCAGTTTCTCGGTAACGGGACGTAAACGACAATAATCGCGCGAACAAGCCGTGAAAATAGCGTCGAAAGGAATACCGGTTTCCCTCTGCAATTATGGCAATCAGAAAAGAACGCAACTTTATTGGTGGCCTGTTAATTGAACTCACTGTCAACTGCACGCGTTGCAAAGTAACATTCTGTGTACGATTATATTATTATTATTATTATTATTAGACGTCTTTATTACTCAAGAGAATGAATGTACAGGAAAATTAGAAGTGATAAGTCAATAAGAGTAAAGGCGAGGCTGCAATATCGGCAACAATATCGTTGGGGAGTCTATTGGATAAACAATAGACACGGAATTTTAATTAATGGACTACTATGAATTATTAAATTCTCATTTATAATTTGAATTATTTCTATAGAAAGCTTGACGAATGAAGTGAAGCTTGAAATAAATTTTCATCGCTCAAAATACCTACCTATCGACGTTTGCATGAAATTTTTCAACCCGCGCGGAGAATCGCGCGTAAAAAGCAATTCTATTCAACTTCGACGCAAGCTACTTTCATCGCGTGCTCGCGTGTCATTATCGTTAACGATATTATCGTACTCGCCACTATCCCGTGAAACAGCGTATCCGGATGACGGTTCTAATAATAACGTGGAAACGCGACACGAGCCGCTTTTATCTCCCCGGCACACATGCGCGCATTCAAGTTCAGACTTTTCACGGACGGTCGCGTTTCCGCGTGTGCGATCGACGCTTTGTCTCCGGCGCCCGGCGACGTAATCCTGTTTCTTCGCGCGACGAATGGAAAATTGGGTCGGGCTTCTGGGCCAGAAGTTGCACCGTTAAATGGAAACGAAATTACCGCGGAAGATCGATCGGATCTCCAGCGGACGATGGAAATCGAACCCCCCACTTTGGGCGTCGATGGAAATCGGATCGAGCCGCGAAATCCAGCGATTAGAAAGCTAGAAGATCGCATACCACGGGTCGTGTACGTGACGGCGGATCGGCAACAATAGCGAAAGTTTTAGCGGCGGAAAAGACCCCGCGGCGAGGACGCTGTTCCACGCGAGTCCACGGTGTCGTTAATTTTATCGGTCCATCGCGATAACGCCAAACCCCGTCGTGACGACCCGCGGCTAGTAAAAGCCCGACAAATTTTTCGAAACGCTGCTTCCTCGTGCATCCATTATCGAGGCTCCGTATCGCCTCGATCGCGAGTGTTTCTTTTGAATACCTATGCGATTCCATTGCCCGTTGCGAAGATTTCCTGGAGAGTTGTCGCTCAAACAGTTGTACATTGTATTTATTATTTATTTCTTTCTTAACCCTTGTATTTACATTTGCCTTTCCGCTTTTTGTGTATCTTTACCTTTATTTTTACATTAATCACTTTACCTTCCATAGTATCAGTTTTATAAATTTATACTTACAAATGAACTGAAATAAAATATAAACTTATTCTACTCTTTACTCTACTTTGTCTAAAAGTTGTGCATAGTCGAAGAATCGAAGAAGAATCTTTTAATATTTGAATTAATCCCGGAAGCGTGGAGGCATGGAATATTTTAGCTAATGAAGAATGCGTTGATAAGATATCAACATTGGTTTTATTAGGACACTTGTAGTATTAAGAAACATTGAGTCTAATATCGACTGAAATCCAAGTCGCTTACACCGAAAAATAATGCAGGCTGCACTTAATTTCTCTACCTTTGCAATAATCCTAAATTCTTCATTTCCCAACGTTCGAAATATTTTAAAGTCTCCACTACCTACTCCCTTCTCCGAGTCACTAATAAATTTCCCCCCACAAATCTCAGAAGCGACTAACCGCTCGAATTTACGCCGGAACGACGATCGATCGCGATCGGCTCGTGATCCCCGCGCCCACGGGTCGCCTCGCTCGCGCTGGTACGATCGATCGCGATCGGGATCGTCGCTACCGTTCGTAATCGAGCAAATGATTGCATGTACGTGTCGATCCCGCGGCGGCGTCGCGATCGTGCCCGATAATAAAGAGCCGCGCCGCGAAAGTAAACGGAGCGAATCGGCGATAGGGGAAAGTGAAACGATCCCTCGTGACGTACGACTAATGATAAATCGGATGCATCGCGACGTAAATTGTGACACCGTGGCCTCGCCTAATGCCATCGATCTTTATTACCCACCTATACACCGATCGACTCGAGCAAATTGTAAATCGCCCACGGTGATGTTTGTTTAGTTTGCAATTAATGGACCGTGGCGGCGAGCGCCTGGTCATTAGCTTAACAGTATTCAACGCGTTCAACGGGTGCACCTTCGGCTCCCGATTGATTAACGATCGCCGGAATATTCGACGACATCTCGCCTCGATTTTATCTCACAGAGCTCGATACAATAATTCCCTTTCTTAACTGTACCTACCTGTTCCACCCGTGCCTCTTGCTCCTAATGCCACTCGCTTCGAGAGTATCGAACCGTTCCGCACGCATAAATGCAGTTACAGTGCACTTAGCTCTAAATTGTCAATTTCGCGGGCACGAAGCTCCTTCGACTAAATTACATGGCATTGATAATGGAGTTAAAGGTACGCGGGTAACCGGAGTCTGTAAGTAGATACACAACAACAAAGCGAATTAAGTGGGATTAAAATAAGCTTCCCGAGAATTCGACCAGGAGGACGCGCTCGGGGTTCGTGGCCTCGTCCGTTCAACCCCTCCCCGGGCGCGCGAGTAGCAAACGGAGCGACACCATGAATTGGCAGGGTGGCGAGAGGGTTGAAAGCGAGCGGGTCCGTGTGTGCACGCGAGAACATGTCGAGATCACGGCCGTGGAGTCGTAAAACACGTGCGAGAGAGGCCGATGTAGGTGGGGAACATATGGGGAAGCCTGGCTAAATATAGAGAGCGCTTTTATGGCGTACGCGGTCGTGCCACGGGACCCAGCCGATCCATGGACCCCGATGGCCTTTACAAGATCCAGACGAGCCTCTCATTAGGACCACGGCCAGCATTATCGGGCCGCATCGCCATGATTTCGCTGACCAAAAAGATGGGAAGCCCTCGCTGGCTGGTCGTTGACGATGGGCGTATGCCATTCCACGGGGATTTAACAAACGCTGAGTCGTTCGAAGCTTGCTTTCGACGAAGCAACGCGAAAAGAGCGGAGGTAGGACACTTTCCCGAGATCCTTTAGACTCTACGAGCTCTCTCTGTGCCCACCGGTTGGATTAAACGTAGCTTAAGCGACCGTAAGCGAAACAGAAGCTCGTCTTAATCTAATTGGAGCGTTGCCAGACGACCGTCACCGTCATCGCCCGTCAAGGTTCACCGGCAGTCAATGAGAGGTGCCTTTGTCCACCGATGGATCACAATAAAGCTTCCGACCGTGAGGTACGATTCGCTTGACTGGCCGCTGCAACTCGAGGAAACAACGACCGACGAAGTGCACGAGCGGCGGGTTCAAGGACGACAATGGATATTGCATTCCCTCTGTTGCAAATCGTCCTTCGTTCTTGCAAGAGATCTTGTAAAAGAAGTAATTACTGGTGAAGTCTCTTTGGTCTCGAGTACCATCGTGAGAGTAAAGACAGTCGCGAGGCGACTCTGCGGTGGTCCGCTGGGTGCTTCCGAATCAATGTCTCGCGATTCGTTTGAGGGACTTTGAAGCTTGAGTTCCTACATAGACGAAGAATGGAGTAGAGTCTTAGCTTTCTTCTTTAACTGTAACTTTACTGTCCCGAGTCTTTTAATACTGGACCACTTTCTGTGAACCCATAGCTCAATTGCACATTGCACTCTCCGCGCACCAACGGGGTAGGCTTCCCCAGAAAGCTGTCCGCAGCTCTCGTTAACAGCGATTTTTCAATCGCGATCCTCGTTATTTAATATTCATCCGGTTGGGGGGACGAAAAGTCCGTCCGTGGACTTTTTTCCAGCCAAGTTTCCCACGAGTCCGTGTCCACGGAGCGCGGGAAAGGAGCGGGCGCGAGCTGGCGACAGAGCAAGATGAGAAAAGAGAGGGAGATGGAGAGGAGAGATAAGCGACGCGGCTGCTTTCCAATTCGCAACGGATGATCGCGCGGGCAGAAGTGCGTGAGAGGTAACGTGGGCGGGTGGAACTTATTGCGGTGGGTGGGCCACGCAGGGAGCGTGCAACGGAGACCGCCGACGGAACCCGTTTCTCCTCTGCTGGCGCGAGGACCCGGCGGAGGGACGGGTTCGAGGGAAGCCGAGCAACGAGGACGAGCGTCGAGGAATCGCGGCTTGAACGACGAGGACACGCGCCGAGGAAGCGGGGAGAACCAAGCTGCTCGACTGAGCGCCAGAAGAGGACGAGGATAGTTGAGGCAGAAAAGGGCCAATATTCCCGTAAAAAAAAAGAAACACGCGTGACGCGGGTTACGGAACGACAGAGGGGCCGACAGGGCCGAGGGACGGAGCTGTTCCAGGGAAACAGACGAGGACGGCGCGATACCGCGGCGAGGGAGATCGACGAGGACGGCGGCGGGAAGGGGGAACGACACACGATGCTACGAGGAACGGCGACAGAGTAGAAAAAACTGGGCACGCAGGCATGTTGGTGGAAGCGCGCTCTGTTCGTCGGACGAGGACGAACGATCGAAGCGAGAGAGTGAACCGGGCGAGCAGGTTGGAGCGAGGGGGACGGCAGAGCGAGTGAACGGTTGAATGAGAGACCGAGTGACTGAACAGAGCGGGAAGAGGATATCACTGGTGTGGAGGAGAGGAGGATGGATTATCGTGGGAGTACTGTGCCAGACGAGGAGGAACGGCTGATGATACCACTGAGTCTGCTGGTGCGCGACGAGGATAGAGCGCGTGGTATCGCAGTTGGTTGAACGGAGACACGAAGAATTCTATGCGCTGCGTGTATGAGACGAGGACAGAGAGATAGCAAGTTGACGATGAAGAGTGGGACACCGTGAATTCTCTTGCTCGCGGCGCACAGAGGATGGAGTATATTTGATGGAGTGCTCGAGGTGGAAGGAGATGGCTGCTTGCTTGTCGGGGTGCATATTGGCCCCAGCTCGCAGCAGGGAGAGAGACAAAGGTACACCGAGAGAGAGAGAGAGGAGGCACGTATGCGTGGCTACTTGTTGGAGAGTGCTCCGAATGGGATAACAGAGGAATATGGTAAAATTAGTCCCTAAAGAGAATTTACGATGGACAGTAAATGCATGCTGGACGAACGATATTAAACTGCACCCCGCGCGGGATTATTGAATAAATTTGTCTTGTTTTCGAGGCCTCTGCTAGCTTCCCGGATATGTGTCTTGAATAAATCTCGTATCTCTGACGGAGATATATTTACACTCTATTTCCTTTCGTGTCGGGCGAAAATATTCCAAAGAGACACACGTATTTCGAGGATTTATAAATGCGATCCTAGGTATAGTTACACGAATCTGAACACTTTGCGGCAGCAATCCCTCGTCAAACTTGCGCGCTGCCCAAACACGTGCTATAATTACGCACAATTCACTCTGCAATCATCAGCGCGCGTGCAAATATAGGCTACATGCCTCGCTGTCACAACTTGCGGCGCATTCGACGATTGTTTACGGATCGCATATAAATTACGCCGCACTTATGCAATTGCAGCCGCCCCGAAACACTGACGGGGCAGCGAGACTAGGTATCCACTAATTTATACAAATGAAATTAGGTATCCTCGAGGCAATTGCACCGGTGCGTCGCAATTACGAAAATTAGCCCTGTAATTTTCGCGTATAAAATGCAAGAGGCGTGGATACGCAAATTGCCACGGGGTAATGGCGACGCCGGCAGCCGCCCAAAGAAACCTGAACAATTTCGTCGGCCTTAATGGGAACTTCGTTAAACCGCGCCACGCTCACTGGTATCCTAATTAACGATTGTTTCGTCTCGCGTTTGTTTCCGCGCAACTGTAATCAGTCGCGAGTGGCCCGCAGAGAAGTATGGAACTTCTATATATTGAAGTATTTGATTTCGAGGTACCAGCGAGCCAAGCAGTATGGAAACTCCAAGTTTACTTTGAAGCCGACAGTGGAATTTAATTTCACGATCGCGGAAAGTTTCTATATAGCATGTATCTGAGAATTCAAAAGAATTCTATTGTCCCTATGTAACATGCTTTTTCAAATGGACCTAAAAGAGCTTGATTAGTTTCATGGAACAATCTCCGAAACGTCACTCCCCAATTTTGAACATAGCAATCTCGCTAACTGGTTCGAAAAACGTTCATCCCACGGTTCCATGGTGCTCGCCGCAAGTTTCCGGGGGAAAAAGTTCGTTAACGCGAGGGAAAAAGCTTGGTTCATGCGCCGGGGACCAGTTGTGCAAACATCGTTAAAAATTGCGTCCTCGACTTGCAAAAAGACCGATGGTCGGCAGGGAAAAAGTGGAGCACGGTGTTCGTCGGCATTTCGGTGGTAAAAAGGGAACTGGTCTTTCGTTTCCTCCAAGTTAATGAATGATCGAACGATCGAAGGTCCGTTCCGCGGTTGCTGATAGCTCTGAGTGTGCATTATTTTCTGAGACCAGTTTTTCTTCACAAGATTTCTTAAACTTCGCCGCGCAAATTGCCCCCAATGAAATTACAAGCTTACAAGCTCACTCCCTTGCTTTCTTTGTTGTCACAGATCTGATGTGACGCCGCTGAGCAGGGTGGTGGGCTGTATAAAGGGGCGAAATGAAGGGTGGAAGCAATGACGTCCCAGGCATGGTCACCGTTCCCGCCTCCGCGTCCCTCAGCGTAAGTATGCGCACTAAAAATCCACGTTTTATCTGTTAAACAGCCTCTGTGCTACAGAAATTTCCCTGCCACATGCTAATTCCATTGTATAACAAAATTGGATTTGAAAAAGATTGCGGCGAACAGCGGTAAAAAATCTTGAGAGTTGGTACAAAGAAATCTTTCGTTATATAGTAATTTAAACCACCACTGAATTAAAACGTGGAATTAATTAAAAAGCTCGCGCGAAGAACAATGGTTCCTCGAAGATAATTCTAATACTTGGTAACGTGGAACGTAGAATTCTAATAAATTTAACAGGCTTTTGGAACTCGTGCAAGGAACCCGGCACTTCATTAGTTAATTCAACGGCTTGCGAATTTAAAGCGCACGATTATGATAAATTCGAAAGAGACTAAAAGAACTGTATGACAATCTTACGAGTTAAATAATATAGCAGCGAACAGCAGGATTTAAATTCCCACAAATATTTTCCACCCTGCAGGGATTTTGAAATCCTCCTGAAATTTTCAGGGAAAGACTTGGATCCCCGTCAAATTGGATACCTGACGTATCGAGGATCCACTTTGACGTACGTTTGACATGTAATACCCTCCGCTCGGGGAATGTCGCGAAAGTTGCAGTTTTAAAATTCCCGTGCAGTTGTTGGGAAATCCCCGCGGGTTTTGTAAGAGGAGAACGTAAAAGCTTCGCGAGGCCGGGGATTATCGGGGAAATTGCACCCCGTCCGTGTCGTTCCGTGTTTTATGCGCGTCGGAAAGTTATGAGAGTATTAATAAAGAGATTTATCGGGCTTTGTGATGTAAAGCGTGTACAATTATTTTGTAGGGCGGTTGCCTGTGTCGCCTTAAACTTTAGGGATTAGAAAACTCGATAGACCTGTCTCATTATAAACAATTCATTTCTCACAAGATCCCAAACTATATAATTTCCTTTCTCCATTATATTTCTTTGTATTTTCTTCGACCTTTATGTTTCAATAAATGTATACATAATCGGCAAAAAATAGTGTCGAGCAGTGTACATATTAAGGAAACTCTGGCAAAGAAATCCCCACGAATTTCCGCGACAATCCACTGCAAACTACAAGCGTCCAGGGACGGGCAGGAAATTCCTCTTCAAACTTTTTGCCCGTCAGAAGAATGGTCCCCCGCTATTTTAGCACCGCGTGATCGACGATGACCGCGCGACGACTCCCAGGGGGGATTTTTCCAAGTGTCGCCGCGTTTCGAGGGGGGGTTGATTTCGCAAGCCAATTACCAGAGGCGAGTTTATCGCGGTGGAGAACCGGGCCGTCGTTGAGCAACGCGTTCGGAGAGAGAACCGGTGCTGCAAGTATTCCACGAGTCGACAGTCGTACGTAGGTCGCGGCACTTTACCATCGATCGTTTCGATCGGGCCCTCGATCGATTCGATGGAGGATCTACCGTGGGCTGCCTCCGCGCACGATACCAAGGGGGGGAATTTATCTGGCCAGAACGATCGACAGGACGATTTTTTTCGTCCTCTGCTTCCCGCTCCGCTCGCGAGCATCGTCTCCCAGCGCGTGTCTCATTGGAACTTTGAATATTCCTTTGAAGATCGATGTTATATTTCTGATTAAATTTGAGTAAAAATATTTTTAACTTCCTAAGGGGAATTAATCTTTAATTTTCCGGGGGATTTCCTTGTAGGTAGGGGAAAGGTGGGATAGTTGATCAGCGGGGATACTCAAATAATTAAATACAAACAAAGCAAACCATTATTATTATTTTAATAAAAAAGAAAAACTATCCCACCTTTCCCCTAAATATTATACAATTTAAGCGCTACCCTTTACTTAAAGTGATTTCTAGTTTCCCAGTTGAAATTAGGAATTTTGAGGTTCATAGAAATGATTCGTTCGTCGAAATTCGGGAAGTTTATGTATCTCCGCACGTTTTCTAAGCGAAGTGACTATCTTCGCGAGATCAAGTCCAGGTTGGGCGAGAAGGGAAGTGACGAATGGCGAACAAAGATAATTGGAAAATCAGCTGGAATGGACGGCAGAAGGAGGAATTGGAGGAAAGAGTGGGAAAGGTGCGTGTGTTGTTTGCCCTCCATTTCGCTTTCCCCTTGCAGACCGCCCCGTGTTAGCCCGTGTCGAGGCCAGGGGTAGTCCCACCCCTAACCCCCGTCGAACGACACTCGTACCCCACGAATTTATCAGACGCGCCGCCGATAGAAGCCAAGTACCAATTAGCTACGTCGTGTATAGCGACGGATTAGCGTCCACAAGGGAAAAGCGAGGCAGAGGAGTGACTGCAGCGATTCCAGGGAGCGGAAGCGTCGCTTTAATTAAACTATTGCGCCCCCGGCGAGCTTCCGGTGTGATTGATCCGGCTGGTGACGCTTCGTCGGAACGAGCAGTTCATTATTTTTCGTAATTCTTCCTGTTTCGATTGAATTCCTTATTTTCGTACGGAGAGAAACGAAATTCTGGGGCGTATCGGCAAGTTTCAAACTCCACTGGGTAAAAATGAAATCTTATCGAAACATAGATATATTAAAGAAGGAAGGGATATCTAAAATCGGATTTTCTATTTTGAACTTTGAGGATTCCAAGTCGCTCTGCAATATTTTCCATTTATTAGTCATTCCACGCATCCTCCACTTGTTAGTCACTTTACTGTCGAGTTGCGAGCAATTTATCAGATTATCAATTACCAATTACAAGCTCGTGATGGCAGGTAACGATGGAGGTTAGTTAGAAATTGCACGCCTGGCAAATTGGGATGGCGAAACAGGGCGGAGGTATTGGCGAGAGCTGCGGTATACTAAATAGGTACGGCGAATTCGATGGTATTCGTATCGAGCAGGTATCTGGGACAGTTTCGTTTTCAACTGCGTCGCTGGAATTGAATTTTCCAAGACTATTTCGTCGGTGGGTGGTGTTTGCCGAGCTTCATCGAACGGAAACTGTGTTATATACGCGATGTGCCTTCGTGAAATCGTTCCCGCGAACGTGGTAGCTGAATCATCGATGGAATTTGTCCTTGTTCCATTGTTTTTTATGGAGGTGGGAAAATGGGGCGTGCTTTTTGTGACGTGATAGTGGTTTCAAATGGATGAGCCGAGGTCGAGCCAGGCTCTTTGATTTTTCAGCTAATCACTGTTATTAAACGTTGGTTAACTAATTACTTCTCTCTTATTAATGATAATCGGATGCAACGTGTTCTTAGTTCGTCGTATTTCCACTTGGGAAGTTGGAAGAACTTATAAATCTGGCTTGCACGGTAATTTCAGCTATGTGGATTGCATCGCGTTTCAATGGCGATTAGAGAAATTTTTAAATTGTATTTCTATTCTAATTGATGATTAAGTAAAGTAGATGGTACCTACGTGTACTAAGTCTATTTCGTAATAAGTATGATCGAGTTTTTGAATTAGAAATAAACGAAAACTGTTTTGTAATAGAAGCAGGCTTAAGAAAATAATTTCTATCCATAATTTCTATTCGTAGTTTCTGCATGTAGTCTCTCCACAGCTTTTGTAACGAAGTTCATTGATTTCGATCTAAGAAATCTCTCCTTCCCTGATTATTTCAAATAACTCCTTAATCAATATCACGAATAATCCTAAAATATAAGGAACGACCTATATCGTTTGTAACTTTTTAAAGTCTTGGACTCTTTTCAATCGAGGATATACGAATGTCCACTCACAGATAACGGCAGAGGTTCACAGGTGAAATTCCGCTGGTCTTTGTTCGCAAGGTCACAGCTGTAGGCGTTTTATGAGTCCACAGGAACACGGAAAACTTTCAGCGGACGTTGAAGGCACTGACCGAAGGGGGCACTGCAAAATCACGAACACAAAACTTGGGGATAACACTTTAGAACGATCGGGGGGCATTAGATGGACGCGTCGTAGCTAAACCAGCAAAGGTACAAAGCGTATATTCAGTGGTGGCGAACCTGTGACCCGCGGGTCAGATACTGACCCACGAATACTTTTTAAATGACCCACGTGCTGATTTTTATATCATAAAAGAGAGAACAGGCAATCGAAAATATTGAAAAATTAAAGTATAACAAATTTTCGGTGTTTCCAAATTATTGGTACCCCTTTTACCACTTTCCCCTCCCCTTTCCAAGTGGCGCCACTGACTTAGTCACCCACGGGCTTGTAATTACAAAAAATAATGAACAAAATTTGATCCACCTCTCTAAAAGGCTCACCATAACTGTTATAGTATTTCGTACACAAATTTTTATTTCAAATAATTTTTTGCCCATCTCTGGTAGGTAGTAGGTACTACGAGAGGGTTGAAACGTGAACCGAGAAAGAATTCCAAATTTCTCTTAAAAAAAAAAATAATACCTAACTCGAGGGTGCAAAGGTCGCAGCAATAGTAAATTGCAACCCACAATGTAGATGAAAGCTGACGATGAGCAACGACCGTTACTACTACAATATTAAAAGAAACTCGCAAGATAAAACACTTCGCAATTACCAAAAAAAAAAAAAACTACTTATTTGCTAGACGAATACAATTTACCACAGAGCGATGTTATCGCGACGAAAGACCGCGCACAACTGCCAGTATTTTATATCGTTTCGTAGGTCACGGTCGCTTCGAAGCCATACCTGCAAATACCTGCTCTACACCGATTTTCCATCGAGGCCTGAATAATAACGGCTCTCACTACGGGGCTCGGTTTAACCGCGTTAGCCGTTAGCAGCAGCAGCAACAACAACAACAGACAGGGGGCACTGACCTCTTATCTCAAGCGGAAGCACGCTGAAATATTGCCCCTTAAAATATATTCCCTTCGATAAACGACGTCAATAAAAACATAAAAATCCCAATGACCAGCCACTAAAGCGTGCCCCTTAATGACGCCCTTAGGGTAATCAGAGTGGTTGAAAGTTTCAAAGGCTCCCCTCGACTATTTTACGCTGAACCCTAAGCGAAATTACTAAGGTCGGGGCCAGATATATTGGCCGGTGAATTCGTTTTCGCAGCTAACGCACACCTATTCCGATGTATGTATCTCTACGCTAAGAGCTCGGTTTGGCGTACACGTCAAGAGCTCGGCGCTATCCCCACCACTTCTTGTGCACTCTTTTTCTGGCAACCCGAGAGCGCGTCAGAAAACGTTGAGAATAGAAGAGTACTCCTCAGGAAACTCACCGGCCAATAAATCTGGCCCCGACCTTAGCTCGTGATCGAGTGGACCGAGCCTCGAGCCATCATCCTCCGTTCGCCAAGGCTTCGGATCGCTCGCGATCTCGTGGCCACGATTATTGCACGCGTTTGATGAGCATTCGTCGTTTATCAGGGAATTAGAGCCGCGTCGGGAGCATGTCGTAGACCGTCGGAAAGGCCTTACTAATTGGCTTTAAGTGCCGCAAGGCTGTGGCGTTACGGCAGTACCGATGGAGATGTATCTGGCCGATCGAAGGACAGTTATTTCAGCGTTTGCGGCCGGACGAGAGTAGCGTGCTTCTGCGAACTGGTTTTCTCGGTAGCTTTGATAATACGACAGCCCGGGCCCTCGTTTTGCAGAGAATTATCGCGGACGGGTATATACCTCGGAAGCGTCTCCTCGGTATACACGATCCACCCTACCACGATGGCCCAGCCACGTCCTTGGGATTATAATAAAATATTGACTGGACGGGGCGTGCGTGGGGAGTTTGCGCCGCGATCGAGAACCGATTCTTCGGCGGGTGTTACTCTTGCTTTCGATACGATTCTTGTTGTGTCGGTTGTAATGGAGATAGGGATGACGTGGAATCTGTATCGAAGGGTCTGGAAAGTAGCGTTAGAATAATTTCTACAACATCCCCTATTAATGATGGCGAATTGACGATAAGATCGAATTTTAAGTAGCTACAAAGATCCACCCGATCACCCATGAAATAGTAATGGGAACAGTAATGCGAAGTTAAGTGGGTGATTTGCCTAAGTGAGTAAAGTGATTGGAGTGCGTACTAATTAGTAGTTCTACGAGTAGAATAATCTTCCAGAGCTTATCTTTCAATTTTTAGAGACATTCTGTATTTTCAAAGACGACTGGAGATTCGAAGCTGAGTTCTGACATGGGAGGTGTTCATTAAAAATACGTGTGCTCTCGATTTTATTTATGGATGATCCACTCCATTTGCATCAACTAATTTAAGTTTCGTGTAACACTGCAGGACCGCCGCTTGGGTCCGATGGCCGATCGAAATTTTACGTAACGCTGGCGAGGCGATTACGGAGTCTGATAGCGGAATAAGAATTAACGTCCCATCTAGAACGACGTTTTACGATTCAACGCCGATCTTGATACGACGCTGCACATATCTTTGCCGCGAGCATCGCGATGCGATGAGGATACGCTTATTAGACGAGAACTGTCCAAGCCGAGGCGATAGAACTGTCTGACGATTGAGACTTAAACGGGTCTTTAAACGCTACATTACCGTGGAAGCTCGACACGTGCTGCGACCAGAGGCGTTTTATGATCTACCATAATCGATCTTTTCAATTTCGAAACTAACTATTTAGATCCCATAATTCATGGGGCTTCTGAAGCTATCAACCAAGCGAAACAATTCTTCGTCCACAGATCATGACTGGCGACGACAGCATGAGCGACGACGTCTTCGAGGTCGACGACTACGCCTCTGCCCACGCAATGTCCGCTGGTCTGACGCCGGGAACCGCGGAGCAGCCATTGACCACAACCCCGTCCCCGACCGGATATCGAGACTACAAGCCACCGGCGGAAGTGTTCACCGAAAATTACGGCTACTCCTCTGCCACGTCCAAGGACTACGGCAGCGTCAGGAGCTGTCTGAAGAAGGCCAACGTGGAAGACGCCGGGTTCACGCACAAGGTGAGTCGTTACTCTCGAAATCGAATGGGGCTTCTTCGCTCCGGGGAGAATGCATCCCGGAGGCTGGAACCCGGTTCGCGTCCAACGAAATTCGCTCGCAATACGCGGCGACGTTGTGCTCGGGGAGAATAGCTTCGCAAGAAAGTGGATTTATCTGACGCGATTTGCGATTCCCGCAACGTGCCTGGGGACTCGATGACGTCGGCTGTGGGGTCCAGATTCTGTATCTGTTTTCGGTACGGAGCGCCGAATATCTAGTGACGCTGCGGGGCAGATGCAATTACATGACGGTAGACCCTGATCGATATAAGAATATCCTCGGTTCTCTTACTGAGCTACCGTAAACTGGGGGAACATTGGCATGTTTTTGGAACATTTTGCTATGTAATATCGCATTCGAAAGCCGATATGCGGTTTACATTAGAAAAATGCCTTTAAATTTAGAAAATATTGCAGGCGTGATGAGATATTAATGTATAAATGTCAGAATTAGGTTAAAGTGGCTCCGCGACGAGTAAAGATACACGGTAGCGACATTCGACATGTACAGGGTGTTTTTCATGCACTTGGCGTCGAGACGCTGCCGCGTCTCTAGATAAAAATTAACATTTTTACATTTGCTTTAAGTATCCTATCGTAACATTGCATCTTTTCTGAATGCACTACAAGTGTGAAAATGCATAAAATTTTTGTCCTTAAGCTTTTTTAATACATGTTAAATATGTGCCAATGACACCCCGTAACCCGGTAACATTGACACATCTTATATTGGGAAACCAAGAATTTCGATACGCCAACTAGTGACAGAAAATTAAACTACTTTGAGTAGGCCGAAGTTCGTCGATGTCCATACAATTATCAGTGTTTATATAGATATTTTGTGAAAAACGAGTGTCTTTAAATTTTTTTGAACACTAAATTTTTACTTCTTCGATTAATAAATACTTATTCGGAATGTTTAGTGGGATCCGAGCCTACTTGCAATAGTTTGCCAACTTACCACCGCAGCGCTGAGATCTAAGCCACGCCTCCACTTGGTTTCCCAATAAATAGCACTACAAAATGTTAAAGTTTTACCACATCTGAACTTACATTAACACTTAAATTTGTTTCTTTTCATATTCAATGCACTCTATTTTATATTTTTGGATGTTTTTAATTAACATTTTTAAATTTGGTTTAGGTATTCATCCAAATTATAACATTGCATCGTTTGTGATTGTACTACAAGTGTAAAAATGCATACATTGTTTTCCTTTCCCTTTTTATTAGATGTTAAGTAGATGCCAACGTTGCCCCGTACTGCCAATGTTCCCCCAGTTTACGGTACCTCGCCGAGGTAGCAGCGAGATATCCAGAAAGCTAACGCTGCGTTCCGACGTGCAGCTGTTACCTAATCTACCACCGCAAACACACCCCGAACTACCCTTCGCCGCGATAGAAGGCCCCATCTCATCAACAGGATTCACGTCCATCCCCGTTCAACCGCGCCCGAACCATTCTCCATCCAAGATTCCCGATAATCAACATCCGTCCGATTCCAAAGTCCCCGCGAGCTGGCCTCCCTTCTCGCCGACTCGCGGCGCGTCCTACGAGCAGATTTCACGAGATATCCCGAGCATTCCCGGCATGCATCCGTCCCGGTGAAAATACACGGCGCAAGAACGTCGTTTGATATTCATTACCGGCTCATTTGCATGATGAATGGGACACAGTGTTCCACGGATGTGTAGGACCGGCAAGGTCAGTCATGCCTTCGTGCCAAGGTCAGCCTGCCCCGTGGCAAGCCAGCGGAATAATGATCGGGAATGTCGAGGTCCATACTATGCCCGTGTGGTACGGCCCCCAAGACGATTCCCTACGTCCTTCCTTCGGCTTCTTCCTTTTCTCACCGGGCCCCGAGTCTCCCCTCTTCCCCTTCCACTCGTCGATTCATCTCGCTCCTCCACGCTCGCCGGGCCCTCCCGGACTCTCTTTCCTTTTTCTTCTGCCTCTTCTTACCGATCTACCCTCTCCCCTCCCACTCCCAGCCTCGCTACTTCCACCGTGTTTTTCCTCTTTTCACGCTTACGCTCTTCCCTTATTTTCCTGCGCCCTGTCTTCTTTCTTCCCTCCGTTATTTTTCTTCGGTTCCTATCACCGTCCTCTTCCCTGGTTTTTATCTCTTTGCGCTTTCAAGGAGGTACGTGGCTTATTCTTACATTTGTGGTTCAGCAAGATTTCGTTTTCCTCCTGTGTCTCTTTCTGGCTCCCGAGGTATATTGGCAGATTCCCCCTTCATTTTCTTGTTGGACATTGTTCTTCCTCCGTTCCATCCTTCGATGCGTTCTCTGTTTTAATGGCAGCCTCCGGCGTTCCTATCTACCTGCTACACTTCGTTTTTCGTCCCCGATTGGCAGAGACGGGATTTTACGATCTACCGGAAGCGATCCCCCGATTTGCCTTCGAACCACAACACGTCTGCCGGTTTATGATCGAAGCAAATCGGTTAGCCGCCGTCTCTGGCTTCGCCGAGGATCCCGTCTTAACGCGATATCGTCTCGCGGTCGGATTGTTCTTGGAGGATCGTTAGTCAGGGTTCATTCCACGGCTGATACTTGCACGCTTTCGCGTCGAACTGGTTTCAAGTTTCGAACGAAACCCTCGCGTTTATCGCGGCTCAATCGACGGGGGCCCCCGTCGGTCCTCCTATCGATGGAAGATTTAATCTGCGAGTTTTGAACGGCGCGCCTCGTCGCTGATTGAATCTCAACGCTTCCCTGAATTTCCCTGGCCATTACTGTCCGAGTACATCCATCCACGAGCGAAGGATAGACAATTGCTCTTCGATTAATCGACCGGGGATCGCGTCGCCAGGCCGGGGCACTTTTTTTAGAAATCCATTATCACTTAATCGCTGTTATGGAGATTGAAATTGGACGAAGTTGGATAGAAGCTTCGAAGATGCAGTTATACGCCAGAGGAGATAAAAAATAAAGTTAGGCTTCGAACGATAATGCAGCGCGGAATGAAGCTACAATTACCATCACTTTCGAATAAAGACTTCGTCCCCCCCAGTTAACGAAGTAAACCGGAACGCAGCTGTGCCCCCGAAGACAACGAGCTCCTCGATGACCAATCAAAACTTTAACTTCGAGCCCTTCGACTTCACGAGCTGCTCGGAGAAAAAGCGTCGATTTAAACGGCGGTTCTACGAGCGGCAGGTGGATTGAAAAAGCCTGAAAATCAAGGGTGAGGAAAGGGTATCGCGTGGAGGCGCGGGATTTCTTTCGGGACCGGGGGCCAGTCGCTTGCACGCGCCTCCCTTCTTTGCCGAAAGATTTGCAACAGTGCAGCCGGTCGCAGCACCAACCTCTTCAATTATCCCTTATAGGAGAGTGAGTACTCCGGGCTCGAAGAAAACGCGAGGCAAGAACCGGCTTGGGGGCCCGTGGACCCCCTACCGGTTTTACTTCGCCCTGCCGATCGGTGGAGCAGTCCAGTCCTTCCCTCGAATCGGCTTAAGGATCCCCTCGTTAATTGCCGTGACATTCTGAAAATGTTTCACGGATCCTGTCCCTCCAACAGCGTTTCATATGCCCCCTGTATCCCCCAAGAGAAAAGGAATTTTCTGGGTAATGCTCGACTATAGAAATCTGATATCAAAAGTCACCTTTTATATTCCCTGAGCTTCTTTGATCTTTTCTAGTACCGTTCAGCACACATTTCTGTGAAATTCAGTATTTATTCTTTGCAATGCGTTTCCTCTGACTATTCTCCCCATTAATTTCGATTCAAATAAGACTATCTTCTCTCAAATTTAAATTCTGGCGCGGAGAATGAACTCTGAGAAGTCAGCGAGTCTTCGAATCAGGAACACTTCCTGATTTATATTCTCCCGAAACGAGATCCATTGAAAATTCGCGGTTTTCAAGAGTCACCTCTTAATTACCACAACAACACCGCGTTTTCTTAAGAAAGTCGAGGTTCCAGCATTCTCGCGCGCTGCCCCGCGTATCGAGTTCAGATGCATCATCCTCGTCGGTCGTGTTACGACAGAATATATTATTCAGAGCGCACACGGTACACTAGGTCCAGATCAATGGGCTTGCTTCACGGTATTCGGGATCCAGCCATGGAATTCCCTGTTGCAGCCGTGCGAGCTGCGTAGGCGGATTAAGGGCACAATTGACTATAGCACAATGCGTGACCCGGATGGGGCTTTCATTGGGATATGATTAAGCTGTTCCTCCATACAAGACGCGTGCTAACGTCAAACAGAATGATTTTGCGCGGAACCTTGCGTTCCGAGGGAATCCTTCCTCGTATCACTCCTAATTACTTGAACATTCCTCTTCACAGAATCATTAGAGAATTGTCTGCACTGATCGTGACGCAACTATGATATTTGATAGGTACTTTGATAATTTGCCCTTTGATCGCACTGAATAATATATATCCTCGAGTATCTTTCCAGTTTCTGTTTCAAAGTGTTTGCGTTGAATCTCATTGAAGGTGGTGTTATTATTATTATTATTATTATTATTTATTAAACGGGACAAGCCCAATAGAAATATAACAAAAATGTACACAAATAGTATACTATAACAAAGGTATATTGGTGTCTAAAATTTGGAGTTGAATTCCATTGAAATCAGCTGCTAGCGTAATCGCGGCGAAGTAACGAGATGGTGCACGGTAGCCGCGCTTCGTTACTTGTCGACGGTATGGGGAAACGAAGCAGAGGGGACGAGGTGCACGGATCGAGTGCATTTTTTCCAGGTGCACCAGTCTGGAAGCCGACTAGAAACCGCGCTGACCTTAAGCGGCCGTGCATTTGGCGGGCTCGCGCAGTCGCATACAAATTGAGTTAGCGACCTCGTGGTAATGGAGGAAGACGAGAACGCGACCGAACGAGCCCGTGGAAGTATGAAAGCCTTCCCGCGAGAGGAGAGGAGCGGATCGAGATCGTACGCGAGAAATCTCGAGAGCTACATGCCCGCGTACGTGCATCTCGCTGGGACAAAAACCCCTTTAACACCTTCCACCATTGAGCCAACTACTATCTCATTGTCGTCGTATTTTGGTTACCAATAAAAGCAGAAAAGCTGTTGGTACTCGTTAAGCTCGTCTACCGAGTAGTGGTGGAGAACTATCGATGGTACTTACGATAGTTATCGATGGTTCTCACTATCGAAATTTCTAATAATATTACAAATTAAATTTGGGATTCTGAATTTCAGCTGTTATTATTTTTGAGTTGACTAACCTACGATTTTCAATACCGATAATTATCGATAGTGAAAGTAATCCATCTATAGTTTTCGATAGTGAAAATAAGCCATCTATAGTTTTCGATAGTGAAAATAAGCCATCTATAGTTTTCGATAGTGAAAATAAGCCATCTATAGTTTTCGATAGTGAAAATAAGCCATCTATAGTTTTCGATAGTGAGAACCATCGATAACTATCGTAAGTACCATCGATATTTCTCCACCACTACTACCGAGGGATATGAAATTCGATACTCCTAGAAGCTAAGATTTCTTTGCAACTGGGGCGAAGAAGATCGGATACTATACCTAGAGAAGCAGGTACATGTAGATTCGAATTATTCCCGTGTCGCTGAAAACCGTCCACTTTAACCGGAGCCTCGCTCGTCCAAAGCCTGCACTCGAAAAAGCACATTTATCACCGAGGAACCTAATGATTGCCCATCCCTCACCTTCCATCCTTTAAATCCTGGGCCATTTGTACGATTCTCGAGTCACCGCTTAATTTAATCGTCAATTTGTTACGCTCACTGGTGTAAGCCCCGCCAGGTACAGGGTGATTCATACTCGCATTCATATCGCAAGGTAAAGAGCCAACACTTCGAGCAGCTTCTTTAATCTTCCACAGCTCGGAAACTACAATGCACGCGACTTAAACTCGCGCGACATTTTCTCATTTGACTCACCCCCCTGCCTCGATGTATCGACCGATGAATTTATGATTGAATTCGGTGGACAATGAGCGTCCAGACGCGATTGGAAATAACGGTCCTAAAAATGGCAACGTCCACGGGTCAGGGCGGTGGTTTTTGCAACTGCATTTCACTTGGCGTTGCACGATCCAAAGAGGTTCAGCCTCTCCTTTTATCGTGAATCCGTACAACCGACTTGCTCGACCGAATGGAGGATTCAAGCCGCGTTTTTCGCGTGCGCGACCGATTGGTATTCCGCGCGACGGCTCCCCGAACTGGGAATTGTAAATTGATAAACGCTCGGCTGCGCTGCACGATAAAGAAGCGGAGACGAGGAGGGAAGGAAGGAGGCTGTGCCCTGCCTATCTGTCATAAGGTGCGCATGTTTTTCCAAGAAAATTACTGTGCCAGCCAGCAGCATTCCCGTTGGATCAAGGTCCCCATTGTACGTATCCTCGAGGCCACGTCTTCGTGAAATAGTAACGCGAAAGGGGTTGGAAAATCTACAAGCGTGCTTGGCTCTTCTGTGAATCGAAGAAGCCGGAATAATGCGGCACGAGTTGCACACCGGCGATTCATGGAACGCGGGAAATCGGGAAGCTCGCCGACTTCGTCGCGAATTTGAGAAACGACGGGGAATCCATTTTCCACTCTGGGTAGTAAAAGTCTACGAGCGGCTGCAAGAACTCGCCGAGGTGGTCTCCGAGATCGAACGTCCTCGGAATACATTACTGAAAAAACTCAATTACGAGCCACCAATAAGATATTCCCTCGACTCCCTTTTTGCACCCCCGCGATAGTCGAGCGAAATTATTAATCGGCCGTGGCGTTTCTTCGGCCATTACCGGGGCGAACTAAAGCTTCGAATTCGACCCGCTCGGAATTGCAAATCCGCCCAGCCGCTCTTTATGTATTATGGATCCGCCGGACCGTTCGATTCGCGAATGAAATTTAATTAATTCCATCGCTATCGGGCAAAAATCGTTAGGGCAGTGGATCGCGAATAGAGTCGACCGTTTGTGCCAGGAATAAGCGATTTCTCTGGAAGCCTCTAAGCAAATCTACAGCACATCAATCTCCGACAATTACACCATTAATTTCACGAACTCTCCTTCAAGTTTCTTCACCTAAAATCAATTCCTTTTACGCGCCAGTTTAAATGCCACCGAGCAGAGCCTATCAGAGGACTCAAAATCATCCGTCGTCAATGCTGGAAAGGTGAAATTGCACTGTGTCCCGTTTTGGAAATTCGATAGCACGCTCTAAATCGCAGCCCCCGTCGTCGAGTGGCGATCTCCCGCAATTAGAGCCAATTAACCAGCTATATTTAGCGTAGCGCGAGCGTTTTTACAGAATCTCGTTATCCTCATTCGCGTTTATCGGTCGGTGGTCTCCAGTATCGTTCCCAGTGTTCCTCGCCGTCTCTGTTCCTCGCTCCTTCGCCGCTCTCCTCTCGTTCTCTCGCCCGAAACCGATTAGCATACGAATGCACACGACCTTGCCGCGCCATTGGACGTCGCGAGGCAAGGAGAGCCGTACTGCACGCGCCGCCACGGGCGCGTCTAAGCGTCGTTGCACATGGATGTGCATCGATGCAACCGGCGAGAAACATTATCCGAGTGGCTGCGATTTTTCTCCCCATGAAACACGTTATCGGCTAACAGCAACGTTCCGGCAACTTCGCGCTTCTCTTATTCACGCCCGGCCTCAGTTTTCAGGGATGAAACAGCCCTCGAAGTTCGAAAATTCTAACGCATGCCACCCGAGTAGGAAATTCTGACGCTAGAAATTCTGAATTCTTAGGCGCTGCCATGGATCCACGGGATTAGCTATCGCTTAACCGGTTAACTGTCAATGTATCATATATGATGAAAGAAAAATCTGGCCAATTCTGTCAATGTATCATATAAGTATGATCAAATGGAATAACTTTTTTGTTTTTCAAACCATTTGAATGAAACTTGGTATGTAATAGTTTTTGGGGTCGCTGAATCGGAATTTGGCATTGGAATTGTAATATTCAATATGGGAGACTCAAAATGGCCGAAGTAAATTGGCTGACAAACATTAAAATACTACCGGGGTATAGAAAAATTGTATATAGGGGTTTTCGGGGTCGCTGAATCTGAATTTGGCATTGGAATTTTAAATTTCAATATAGCAGACTCAAAATGGCGCACCGAAATGGCCGCCAATTGACAAACTCACCCCTAAATTCTACTTTTTTATGGGTTGGGGGTGTCAGATGAAAAAAATTACCCCCGGAATCGGTTCAGCGACTCAAAAAACCCCTGTATACCAAATTTTGTGTAATTCACTTAATTTTTCGATGGTACCAGTTTGGGCCCGAATAATGAAAAGGACCGTGCCAGTTAACCGGTTAATATAAATTACTCATTTCGCTCGGAGTAATAATTAATAATACGGTGGGCTTTTAAGGGCTTTTTTGGGTATTTTTCGAAACCTCGTGCTATGCAGAGTGATAATGACAGTGGTTTACCTTTTTTTATGTTTTATACCAAATTTTGTGTGATTCACTTAATTTTTCGATGGTACCAGTTTGGGCCCGAGTAATGAAAAGGACCGTGCCAGTTAACCGGTTAATATAAATTACTCATCTCGCTCGGAGTAATAATTAATAATACGGTGGGCTTTTAAGGGCTTTTTTGGGTATTTTTCGAAACCTCGTGCTATGCAGAGTGACAATGACAGTGGTTTACCTTTTTTTTATGTTTTATACCAAATTTTGTGTGATTCACTTAATTTTTCGATGGTACCAGTTTGGGCCCGAATAATGAAAAGGACCGTGCCAGTTAACCGGTTAATATAAATTACTCATCTCGCTCGGAGTAATAATTAATAATACGGTGGGCTTTTAAGGGCTTTTTGGGGTATTTTTCGAAACCTCGTGCTACGCAGAGTGACAATGACAGTGGTTTGCCTTTTTTTTACGTTGGTGGACGCGCGTATTGAGAGTCACTGAACCCGAGGCGCAACCACCCCGCGGACGTGTTTCCCTCTTCTTGTTGCACATGTTCCGAATTCGATGCATAGGCAGGTATACACACGAGCGATGTATCGTCTCGTAAAGGCGCGTGTAACGCGATATCTCGTGCGTTTTCGAGCGCGCGTGCACGCACATGGCCGCCGCGCACAATGCAAATTATAATGCAGCCCGTATAAGTGCACGTCCGGCATTGTCACGTCGAACCTCGTGTATACGCGCTCCTCGGCCACGGTTTCCGAACCGTGGTCGTAAATTTTACGACGACTCTCCGCTTCGCGTCCCGTACGTCGATGCGCCGACTCTCGAGCACCGGCTCTTCTACGGTTCATCCTTACTTTGTGTTCTTTATCTTTTAATTTCGGCCTTTGATCGCGTGCACTCGTCCCCGGGTTGGGTTCCCCCGATTCTCTTTGAGCTGCTGAGTGTTTAGCGACGAGTTCCGTTGATTTCTCTCGGTTCCCAGCGATTCTCCACAATTTTGATTGCTTCATTACGTTGTGATTCAGAGATTTACTGGTTCCATGCGTTCCGCGAAGATCTCTTTCGATTTCCCCTCGATTTGCATCTCCCTTCTTGCTTTATTCGGTATTTCTGTTGTAGTTACCTCGGCTTGGAATGTTTCTCTTGAAACTGTAGTAACGGCAAACCTGTGTGCCTTGTATTATTAGATGCTCCACGACACTTACCCCTCGCATTCCCAATTTAACGCCCGGCATCCTAGATCCGCGTGGATTCTTTACGAGCATTTTTCTCTGTCACTCGAGCAGCGCCGAAGGCTTAGCCGGAATTTATATTTACACGAAACGGTGGACGGTTTTTGCGAATCTCGTTTGTTCATCTTTACGGGCGAGTCTTCACGGTACAGCGATTTTATGATCATACTGTTACAGCGTGGACGATTATATTCAGCCTCTACATCCGTTGCTGTTGCACGCTTGACGCCACGAAACGGCGACGAGGAACAGTGGCGCGTTCATCGCGAACACGTTTCGCGATCATTCAACGATCTCCCTCCGCGAAGAACATTCCTCGCGATGGTCTGCCCCGGCCTTCAGCGATGTCAATCACGACGGAGTAGTTAAAGTAAAGTACACTCGGAATACTGTGTTGGGACTGATAATTGAATTAGCTCCTCATCCTCGCCGCCCGGCGATATCTTTCTTCCCGATGACGGACGACGCGGACACGGAATAAATATAAGGAGCCGACGTTACGGGCCCCCGATAAATTCATGGCCCGCGAAATCGCATAAATAAGCGGCTGCTTCTTCGGCGCGGATGAAATCCGCACGCACGAAAGCTGGCCGCACTTTCGCCGCGGCTTTAAATCAAGCCGCGTGTTACGCTCGCGTTAATTTGCACGACGGCCGAAAGGAGATGCGCAGTTTCGCCTGATTTACGGTCGCCGCTCGATATCGGTAGTCGATTGAACGCCGACGATCGCCAAACAGTTAACGAACCGCGACGCAAGATTGATTGGCTGAGCAGTATGAGGAGACGCCGGATCGAGGCACCCGAAGCTAAAAGTACCGAGTGACCGGGACGAGGAAGAGAACAGAGGAAGAGAGAAGAGGACGACGAAAGAGGAGCAAAAGGGGCGTCGAGTGTTCGTCGCCCTTTCGCGCGATCCGGCGATCACAATGTAATTCCGTGGCGTCGCGCGGAGCTGAGGATCGCTGCCGCGAGGGTGAAACCCGCGGGAACAAAGGTGCTCCCGGGAAGAGGGAAGCGGAGCGAGGGTGAGAGGGAGAGGGAGGTCGAGCGAGAGCGGTGAGGAAGAAGGAGAGGAAGAGAAGGGAGGGCAGTGAATTAAGTTTCTCCGCCCCTGAGGCCGACACATTCGCCGATACTCGTCACGACCACCCCCTGGGGGTCCTGCGAGTCTTTCAATGGAAATTCTGCGTGAAGGGGACGCCGCCTCGGGGCCTGGGGCGATAGAAATTCGAGCGACGAGCCTCCTCGCGGCCCGAAATCGTCGATTCGGAAAAATCGGGGGTGTGTTTTGATCCCGGCAATGAAACGGGCAGCGTGCTCGATGAGGGACGTCGCTGGTAAGTCTCGTTACCTCGGAGAGGGTCGGGCGAGAAGGCGTAGAGTCACTAGTCGAGGATCAATCCCGCCACCTAAGCCGCCCCTTTGATTCCCAGCTAAGCCGAAATTTCGCGCAAGAAGCATTTGATCGATGCCGAGCGGAGCCGTTCATGCGGGAGAGCCAATACTCCATGAACGAAAAAAGACCTCGACCAGCCGAAACGAAGTTTCGGTGGCCTGGTTCGCGCTGGAGAGCGATCGCGCCCTTTGCCGTCGCCACAAAGCCGTTTTATGGTTACTCGCGTTCCTTCTGACCGCTAGCTTTTCCCCCCCCGAGGAGAAATGATCGCCATTTGTCCAGCGAACGGCGGACAAACTGTTCCGAGGCGCAAAGACGACGGAGGACCTTGCCAAACGGCACAGCCGCGAATTTCAGTTTCGATCCATTGTAACAAATATGGAGGGTCATATATGAATTTCACAGATGAAAAACTGTTACAATTAACCTATAATATCTAAATCATCATCGTGGAAGGTTGACAAGGCTCCGCAACTTTACGATCGCCGGTAATTATGATCTATCAAGTCCCTCGAAACATTAGTGGAAAGGGGACCAGGCGAAAGTTACGTACAATGAAATTAAGCGAGGCACGGAATTATCACTTACAGCCCCCTTTAGTTCATAAACCACCAGCTCGTAAAAGTTAAGAGAATTACTCGGCGCGGACTTTTACTGCCGTCCCATAAACCATTCATCAGCGGACGGTGTCCCGAAATTATCCGCGACTCCTGCGCTCCTTCTCTCGCACCCCGCGCTCGCTGACACCTGTGAGGCAGGGTACGTTTCCCAGCGGCACGATCGCCGTGCGACTGGAACGGAGCTCTCGCCGTTTGACCCGGGGCGCGGGCCAATTTATTACATTACACGAGCACTGTGTGCCTCCACCTGCATTATGCCCCGGATACCAGCGCGGCCGCGCAGCTGGGTCTCGTTTTCGAACGTGTAATTTCGGCAGCCTTTCAATGTTCCCGCGGCGGCCGCTTTATTGTTGCAAAGTGTCCGGGCTCCTGGGTCGAGCCGAGTCGATGGACTCTGGAGATTGGGCCTTCAAAGAAACGGAACGGGCCGACGAATTGTACGGGACGCTTCCAGATCTACGTAGGTCCGAAGTTTCGACTCCAAACCTCGTGTTAGAATTTTTAACACCAGGTTTGGAGTCCAAACTTCGGACCTAGGTGGATCTGGAAGCGTCCCGTAGTCTAGAGCTGGTACTACCCGACCCGCCGGGTACCTGTCAAATACCTGGGTACCTGTCAAATACCCGGGTACCCGTCAAATACCCGGGTACCCGTCAAATACCCGGGTACCCGTCAAATACCCGGGTAGACAAAAAATACCTGGGTACACAAAAATTACCCGGGTACCCGTCAAATACCTGGGTACACAAAAATTACCCGGGTACCCGTCAAATACCCGGGTACCTGTCAAATACCCGGGTAGACAAAAAATACCCGGGTACCTGTCAAATACCCGGGTAGACAAAAAATACCCGGGTATCCGTGAGATACCCGGGTACCTAACAAATACCTGGGTAGACAAAAAATACCCGGGTACCTAACAAATACCTGGGTAGACAAAAATTACCCAACTACCCGGATACCCGTGAGACACCCGAGTAGACAAAAATTACCCGGGTACCCGTGAGTTACCCGGGTAGACAAAAATTACCCGACTACCCGGATACCCGTGAGACACCCGAGTAAATGAGATAGTTGATAATTTCGATTTGACAGCCGATCGTCTTTCGACTTTCGATCATCTTCGGCTAACATCACTAATGAACGGAATAAACTTCAAGCGGTATCTCACGGGTACCCGGGTAATTTTGTCTACCCGGGCGAAAAGACTACCTCTAAGTAGTTAGAATTTAGAAACGATTCCCTACGCGAGGGGATGTTTATCAGTGACCGCCGTGGATGCTGCTCTGGACTGCAATCGTTTCCCCCGAGGTGCTATCTTCGCCCGGGTGCCACACCACGATTTCTCCTGTTAACTATCGCGCTGTGCGGTCCCATAAAGGCTACGGTCGGCGGCCAACTTTGTTGCCCGGGCTCTCCTTTCCCGATAGTAACACCTGTAGCCGGCTATAATCGTTTGACCTGGCCACGCGGCAGATTATTACATTACGGGATGGCACCTGCCTCGCCACAGGTATACACGCTCGCGCGCGCACGTGTTGCGCGGCGGCTGTATGGGCGATTGTAGGCGTCGCGGCGTAAAGGGGACGTCCTGGTGCCATTATTGCCCATTTCGGGAAGATGAATTATAGCGACGGCGGAAATAACTTTTGCAATTACTCTGCGAGAAGTCTGTCGATGTCTGGAGGCTTTGCTGTGCGCATGAACGGTTGGAGTATTTTAAAAATAATATGATGTATAATAATATGTGTTTAAATGACTACAAATTGGGGGATTTCATTATGAACCAAGTGATAATTGTAGGGATTCTTATGTATTTTTCTTCTAACTTCAAGACACTTCGTAGATCCTAAATGTTCTTTTGCAATAAGTCTGTTCAGTTGTTCATGGAAATTTAGCAATATTCTTCTTATGAGTGGCGGTTAAGGATCGCTGTAGCGGCGTTTGGACAAACGATACCAAGTCGGGGCACGACCACGATTGGCTTTCGTTCGATAAGAACTCGATGGCCTCTGTACGAGATCGAGAACCAACGGTGACTTTTTATTTGCAGACAATCCTTCTCGGTGACAGTGGAGTTGGCAAGACTTCCCTGTTGGTCCAGTTCGACACGGGGAAATTTCAACCAGGAAACTTTGCGGCCACCGTCGGTATTGGTTTCACGGTACGTATTAAATCAACGTTCGATACTTATTCAGCTCTCTGTGTAGAGGAAAGCCAGTAGCCTTGCGAGACAACACGCCTACGAGTGAAATATAGATTTCGGGAAACCGGGAGACTTGAGTGATTAGAGGAATAATTCCTAATAAAATTTCAATTAACAGAATTGTTATATTAAGTAATTTTTCTATGGGAACGTGCTTTTTCACGAAAAGAATCGTAGAGATTTCAGAACGATTGTTTATTTACTTTGTCCGTGGGATTCGTTGAACACCCGCGGAACTGGCTTTCACTCCAGCAGTGCCAAAGATCGATATTAGGTAATGGATACATCGATCTCCCGGCACTGATTCGATTCGCACGAAGAAGCCCGAGGCACAATCGAAGGTGAAGAAGTAAGTTGTGATTTTTAAATAATTCGAAAAAGGCTGCGTCTGGCGATAGCGATTCTCTGCTCCGCCAGTGGCGATAACAGGTCGTTGGCGGCCAAGAGAGGCTCGGTATCAGCCTCTGCCAATGTGAGCAATGCATTTATGCATGAGGCCAACGCTTTTACACCCGGCCATACTGGTATTTACACGCGCGAGAAATTTATACGCGTCAGTTTTCCGTCAAAACGCCGCTCCGCGGAAATTTAACTCCGTCGCGTACGCACGTACCGAGATTCCTTCAATGCAACTACGTTGTCGCTCCGAAGATAGAACCGGACCTCGCACTTGCCCCCTTGGGAAATAAATTAACCGCACAACCATCTTGTTGCGGGAAATATTGATTTACGATTGGAAGAATGATCTTTAACTCGAAAGAGGACGCGCGGGCCTTTTGGCGAGCAACGAAGGATCGCTACGAAACAGTTTCTTTGCGCCGACCCGTTAGAACGTCGAGTGCGCCGGCAGGTCGAATTTATGGATTAAAAATTAAATGGAGATTCCCAGTTCGGGCAATGCATATCATACGTGCATAATTATAATAATACGCGGTCATTGTTTATTCACCGTTGTGTACGCGAGGAACAAAGCCGCGAATATATTCATCGCGAGCAAAGTTCGATTGTAATTCATGATACCCTGCCCTTATTAACGATGCAGTATCGAATATTTGATAGCGCAATTGCAAATAACCGGTCGGCGTCTACAAAAGCGTCGGGACTATCAAATCATGCGATATATCATGGACGAAAGGTAAGGTAAGCCTGACATTTCTGTCAGAATAAACGCAGCTATCTATGTATTTCGTTTTATATCAGTAGTTTAAAGGTGTAAAGTCTGTTTCCCGAATTTAGAAACATTTTCAAACAGAAAACCTAGAAAATCTAATAATACAATGCATGAAAAAGACCAAAGAATCTGTCTCAAGCTTAACTCGCAATAGAATTCAAACTACTTCGCAATAATCGAGTGGCCAGAAAATTCATCCAAAGACACACACGCGGAATTAAAAGGAACGACCTTTCCTCGGCGGCAGATTGCGAAAGAATTCGCGGACGGTGAGCGCATCGCGTGGCGATAAAACCGTTCGCGAATAGCTCGTCGGGCAATTAAATTGGCCTGCGAAAATAAACGCGGCCGATTCGTTATCGCGACGGTTACGCGGCCGCGGTGTTCGCGAGACGATTCGCCGTGTGTGGAGTTGCGGAGGCGCGCGACCCGCTCGTAACGAGACGAAAGTTCCGCGGGAAAGCCGCAAGGAGACACGGCCATCACGAGACAGACACGTGTGTTACAAGGAGAAATCTGCGCCCGAGAGCCGGCCGTTTGATAGAGCAATTTCAACTTTCTCGAGGATACACCGCCGCTGCCTGGGATAGCTGTCTGTCCGCCGCGACTGGAAAGTGCACTATCGTAACTCGCTGAAACCGTGAACCGAACGGGGTACCCACTTCCGCGTGGAAGCTTGCTCGATTTCTAGCGATACTCTCGACGAAATCTTGCCGACACTTCGAGGGAATATTTGGCAGCGGAGACGGGACATGTTTCAAAAAACTGTGGGCCAATTCCCGTGGCTGTCGAAAGAAAATACTGCCCTCTTTAGTTAAAATGTCCTATCTAGCATTTCGAAAGAACCGAGAAAACTGAAGTTTTATCATTTCCTTTGCACCACACTTATTTTCCTTCTTTCAAATTAAAACATGTTGTCATTATTTCGTAATAGCCTGATATCATTTTTTGGAATAGTTGTACCGGTAATTAGTCGTACCAATTAATTAATTGTCTCAGATAAGATATTTTAACAATTTTGAAAGAAGTTAGGTTAAATACATTAGACTGTTTATAAATCTTTACGAAGCACGTAGACGTTTCTAACAATACTTAAAAGTGTGGAACTTCAAATATTTCAACATATCTCAAGGAATGAAAAAATGCTAGATAGGACAGTTTAACTAAGGAGGGCAGAATAGTTGGGTAGTCGAAGGCGCTTGGAGAACGATTTTCTATGTTCATATGGTTGGTTTTCTTAGCGAGGCAGCGCGTAAGGTGGCAGCGAAGCTTTCTATCAATCATGTGCAGCAGAAGGGCGCAGAATCTTTTGGAGTGAAGGGTTGCGATCTCCTCGATGAATGTAATAAACGAGGAGAGTGTGTGTAAAGGGTGAAAGAAGGGAAAGCTTCTGACAAGGGGAACAGGAAGCGTGGAGTTGTTCGGGAAGTGTGAGATGAGGGATCGTGAGAAGCGATAGAGAAATTGATAGAAGCTCGCGAGGGAATCGTTACGTCGCGAGTCAGATTGAAGTATTATCGTGTCTGTTATCAAACGTTGGAAGACACTTCCGCGTGACGGATAAAGTGTATTCAGAGCTCTCCGAATTTCGCTCCCTCCACCTTTATCAACCTCGTCGCAGTGGCAATGAAATTCCTCCCGGCGGCCAGGAAATAAAACACTCCGCCGTAATGTTTAAACCAGGAGAGCCGGGCAGGGAGTATGATGCTTTAACGTGTAACCAGCCTATCGAGGGTTGATGGAGAAAGGGGCAGGGAGCAATAAATCAGCCGACCTGACAGTGCCAAGTGGGGCTGGGCCCCGTGACGAGGCGGATTCGATGCCTCTCCTCCTGTTTCCGTTTCATTCGCCTCCCTCCGCGAGCTTTCTCTTTCCTCCCACGTGCCGAAATTTCAAGGTGGATCGCCAACACTCGATTCATCCGATTGCAAGAGGATCAACGAGATGCGGACCGCCTTGTGAATTATTTCACCTCCGTTTAAGGCGAATTTCACCTCCCCTTCTCTCCTACATATGCGCTGAAATATTCAAGTGAATAAATCGATTCGACGGGGGGATGCAGGGAAAGCTTCTAAAGAGATCGAAAGATTTACGCTGTGGATTCTAAGATATTGGAGGATTATGGTGCTATAGTAGTGCTGGATTCAAGTAACTTCAACTTGCAACGAAATTTCGAGACGAGTTTGATAATTCGCGGTGTGCAAATTTCAGAGGAGTTACGGATTTTCCAAGAATCGACCTAGCATCCAGCTGATCAATGGTTTTGGGTATCGAAACATCTCAGTTTACCTGGTAAATTCAAATCGATCGATTCGAATACCTTGGCTCTAGCCTCCGCATACTGTAACTTCGAGATGGCAAACGGTTCCTTAATAATTTGGGTCAAAAGGGAATCCTAACTCAGCTCCTTCAACAAACCCAGATAGTAAGAATTCCCAAGGGTTGAAGCACCTACTAGGATCTGTTTATTAGATTAGCAACATCATGGCTTGAATTCGTTTCCCAAGATACGATACAGGGTTGGTCGAATTGTGAGTCGGTAGGTGATGAAAGGTTCTTCTGACAGACCGTTTCGAGTCGATTTGAGAAGATGAGATGAAGGGAACCGCGGCGACGCGTAATTGGAACGCGGCCAATGCGGCTAGTCAATTAACTTTATTGCACCTTCGTTAAATCCAGAGCGTGTCTCAACCGGACGCATTTGTTTGCGCGAAATTATATCGGCCCCCGAAACGTTTATTACCGTCCACCGCGAGGCTCTCACGATTTCACGGCAAAATTTTAAGCGCGCCGAGCAGACGGGGAATTTAATACTCATTAATCCCCGCGACGCGAAAATTAATTTTCGAGATTCACCAGCGAGCTCAGCTAAACGAAGATTCAACTTCGGCAGGCGAAATTTGCGAAATTTCTTTGAGGACGGGCGGTTAATATAAATTTTTTCTGTGATCGGCACGTACGACGATAAATCTCGCGAAGGAACTACCGACACTCAGTTACTCGATCATCAATTTCGCTCGAGTCCGCGGCAGGAAGAAATGCGAGACAATAAAGTCCCTCGCGAGTGAGAGATCGTCGACATAGATTCGAATGAATGTCCGCGATCTAGAATTACCTGGATAGAAAGTGTCGATTGTAATGTATGAATCGGGAGCGTGAATCATCGACGCTGTTCTCTGTGGACCTGCTAATGGGATGAATTTGTATTTACGGTGTGCAAAGTGGGACTAATTTTGTTAATGCCGGTGTAACTCGTTTCCCGCGGGATCAAGCATAATTGCGCAATATTTTATAGTAAATTCTAAAGTCTACTTAAGTCCTAAATCTTTTCTCAACTATTTCAGACAACTAAACGGAAACGCCGAGTACTTTTGAAGTTCCGAAGGTGTAAAATTCATCACGTTTTTTATCAAACCACCCCCACGATATGAAGTATCGTAGGAATTATTTTCCCCGCGCTGCCCGAAAGTGATACTCTCTTATCCGAGGTGATTCAGATGATCGATAGCGCACCTGCAACTCATAAATGATAAGGTTCGATCACCTTCCGCGTAGACGCCAGGCATTTCTTGCGAAACGCCCGCATCGATCTCCGCAGTCTCGAGCGAGGGAACTGGGGTGCAAAGCGCGCGTGCCTCCCCGACAAATATTTACCCCGTAGAAAATGCACAAAGGGTGAATCAGATCAGCGACTCCCGCGCGCCGTCTGCGCTCCTCTAAACTATTCTTCGCCCGTGTTTCTGCCGATCCAGACGACCACAGACGCATCCCGTGGCTGGTTTCTTTGGTCAATAAGACGGCGGAGTGCATCTGCGGACGCACATGTGCAGCATTCGCGTTTCGCTCAAAGGGAAATGTGTTTAATTCGTGACGGGCAACGAGATTGGACCTTCGAGAATATCGCAACGGGGATTTTTGTGAAGTCTTGAGAATCTCGACAAATTTGTTGGCTTCTAATGAATTTTAATGATTTGTTATGAATTGCTTGGGAGTTTTAATAAACAGTATGAACCCTTCCGAGTTTCTTTAACCCTTCGTTGACACTCTGGGTGTGAGCCACCCATGAACTGATTTTGACACTCTGTACCTTCCATATGCAAAATAAGTATCTCTTTCCAAAGCTGACGTAAAAACTATTTTTTTCCTCAAAATATTATATCCGAACAACAACTCGGTAGATTTTTAACTTCTAATTCTGAAATTTATAAAAGTTACGAGTTTTCGAACATTTCCTTCGTGTTTTCTGGACATATGGTAATCTAGATTTTTTTTGCAAAAACTGTGATAAATTGTCAATCAAAAAACTATTGGAATACATTCTAGAGACCCTGAAATTGACCCACGATTTTTTTCATAAGAATTGGATTCTTTAGATGAGAGTGGCAGACGTTGAAAAATTGTTCTGGGTGTGAGCCACCCAGGTGTGTCAAACTTGATCGAAAAAGGAGGTGTGTAAACGAAGGGTTAAATTCCTCTGAACTCTTACGAATTTCTACGAATGCCTCTGAATTCTGACAAAGTCACGGCAACTTCCAAGAATTTCATGGGGCTACTAGGAACTCCGAGAAAATTCCTGTGAACTCCACTAGGTTCCGGCGAATTTCTGCGAGTTCCCGTGAATTCCACGGAGTTCCCACTTGCCAGCGCCCAGAGCCCCGGCCGGCGATCCCTCAGCGACGTTCGGCGATCGTGGCCTACGTGCGGTTTCTGCGGCAAGGCTGCGGCCGATTCGAGACGGTCCCAGAGTGTTGCTTGAATCGCTTTTAGATCTTTTTGCTCGTGCATGCGCCAGAGCACGAGGCCCAGCCGTTATTCTGGTCACGAACTCGGACTCCCTTTCTCTTTCTTTTCTTCGTTCCTCCCTCGGTGTCCTGCTTCTTCGTCGTCCCGGGCCCGGCGGTTATCAATATTTATGTCGATTTGCTTTCATCGAACCACCGTGTCCAACGGAGCCATGACAAAAAATCCCCACCCGTCCACCAACCCCCCCGGCTCGATCTTATCTCGCCGTTCCGTTTAACTTCCCTCGATTTTCGAACAAGGAAACCGACGCCAGGGGGTGGAGCAAAGATCGCGAGTGGAAAAATCACTTCGCAGCTGACCCATTTCTATGGATCGCTGTTGTTTTGCATTGCAAATCACTCCGATCGCAAATGGACGTCGCCGGAAGCTCGGTATTGTTCAAAAACTCGCCTTTGCGCTCGCCCAGTATTTCATGCTTTAGGAGAATCTGCAACGTCACCTCGCAAACAACCAGGGCGAGCTTTTTCCACCAGGTTGCTGCGAGAAAAACGGAGTCCGCTTTGGCCACGAACCTTTCGACTGCGCTGCGAAATTATTTTTAACGTTTTCACTGGTTTCCTCGAAAAATATCCTCGCCCAATAAAGTTGTTTACAGAAATCACGAATTTGTCAAAGGAAAGGGCTCAAACGAATATTCGTGGAAAGTCGAACTACTTAGTTACGAAACGCACTGGACGAAGAGGGAAGGGGTAAGTCGAGTCTCATTATACGTCGTACATTTTTTTCCCCGAGACCAATTATGTGTTTCAAAGGACGAAGAAGCGCCTCGTTTATACATTCAACCCTTTGAGGCCCTCTCGCCGTCAACGCTTCCTCTGGGAGAGGAAGCTGTTGGTAATCACAGAGAAGGAGACTCGATATGAGGCAGACGGATAACGAGTTTAAGTTCACATTGACGAAGTGCTCGAGGAATTCTAAATGAGCTTCTACGAGCTCGTTAGCGACTACGATTACACGGAACGGAATAAGTTTCGGTTCTTATTGTTCACCTGTTCGCGCCAGATTTCGACTTTGCTTACTCGCCAACCACGGGGAGCGTCTTCCTTGTCTGAAATTCGTGTTTCGTCCTATTAAATGAGGGAATAATTATTAGAAAATGTCGTGAAAGTTGAAGTGAAAATACGAAAAACAGAGTTAGCAAGGAAGATTGCGGCGAAAAGTAGTTTCTTTTGTAGAAAGCTTCGTTTCTCGAAGTCAAACCAACTTCTCACCAAGCATTTCTCTTCGTCAAGCGTTCTCTACGTGACGAATTGGGAGTGATAAGGTCTTTATTATGTCAAAGGAAGAATGAATTCATCAAATCACGTATAAATACATCGATTTTCTGGCGTTGGTGGATATCGAACTGGTGTTTACCGCCTCGTCTTTGAGATTTAGTGATACACCACTCACTCTTGCGTAATCCTCGGCCAGCTTGTCAAAGTTGCATCGGGAAAGCGTGGCGAACGATGGATTTATGTAAGCGCTGGCGCAGAGTCGCGTAGAATATATCCGATGCTAATTCCACCCAGCCACTCGAACACGAAGAAACAATTATTTTTAATAGTAAGATACGAACTGGAAGAACATCCTCCGATGAATTACAATAAACTACAACAGCCACAGTAAAATATCACACTAACCACAGATAGCATCCTCCGCGTTTCAATTGAATTATTAAAAAACACCAAACATTTTTTTATTCGCTTGCTAACAGTTCGTAACTAACGAGCAAACTCTCAAAATTCCGCTTGGAACGTGAATTCAAAATGAATGCAACGAAGAGGAAAGTGCCGAGGGAAAATTATCGCGTTCTGATAAATTCGCATCGGACACAATGGACCGGAGGTGTTTCACGGCGGTCCAGAGGCGGATAATTCAAGATAACGGGTGACAAATTCATTCCGCGGTTGCGTAATTTTTCCGTGGCTGCGACGGAGCCGCGCCAAAAACGTTAGGCCGAGCGGCTCGGTTTATGTAACAGCCAACCGGCGAGGATTTACGCCGCGAATTTACGTAAACCCCTCCGCGGCGGGATCTACATTGGAAATTCGAGGAAGTGTCTACGGAGTGCATTAACCGCGACACGTTAATCCTCTCACCGAGCGATCACGTGCGACAACTTGTCCAGCTCTATCTCGATCGCGGTCCCAGTCCTTCCTTTTCCCACGAATGTCCCGCGTACGCGAAAGAAGGTCGAAGTCACCGTGACGGTTACTCGGCTCCGATCGCCGGCCGATTGACAATCGACCGAGCGAGTCTTAGCAATTTTCCTTGGAAGAATGGCGCCTCGAATAGAACCGCGCACACGCGGGAAGGTGGATACCTATGTGAATTGACATAGACGAGCGTTAATTTGCGCTGCCGCGCGTCTAATTTCTGCTGTCTAAACGCGACGTATTGTTTCGAGAGGATTCTGCTTTCCAGCCACGTTTCATTGCAGTTTATGTAATTCCGCGGACACTTGGATGTTACGCAATATGGTTGCCGTGTATTATATCACGGAGCGCGTGTGCGAAATCTGGAATGGCTAACGAATTCGCCAGCGTACGGAGGATCCATGCTGATCTTCTCGAGTTCTACGAAGGATCATTTAGAGTTTGAAGCTTCTCTAAGGAATTTTTAAAAGATAATGGGTAGGGGAGACCGGGGCTAAAAATTCCGGAGGTAAGTTGTTCCGATCGTTCTATCTTCAAAATCAAAAAGAGCTTTGTACTTTAAATTATTTTTTCCACAGAGTGGCGTGATCAACTTACACGGAAAAAATAATTTAATGTACAACGCTCTTTTTCATTTTGAAGATAGAACTGTCGGAACAATTTACCCATCGGAACTTGTAGCCCCGGTCTCCCCTACACTTTTATAACAGTTCGCTAGTGAGTAGGGTAAAGAAACCAGTAAATGACCGAATTGTTGAATGAGAAGCCCAGTAAATGACCGTATACTTTTATTAAGAACTGTACTTATTAATGTTTGTTTAGTACGCAAAACTAAAAATATGGGATATTAAAAGTGCAACTACACTCTATTTATAAACAAATAGTAATTTTTAAATTTATAATTGACATTTCTTTGCCTAATGGTCATTCACTGGTTGGTTTACCCTACAGTCTTGTTTTGTTCTTATTGGACTGGTCCCGTGAAATGAATAAAAAAATAAATAAGTAATACTCCAATTCGAGTAGATTAATCAGAGTTTCTCCGCAATTCCTCGACGCACCAACCCTTATGCATCGATTTCCTGCCTCTTCCCTCCCTTCTTTCATCCCTCTCGCAACCCTTCGCTTACCACGGTGGTTACCGTGTAATTCTCTCCACGGTCCATCCCCAGAGGACAGCGTTAAGCGTCCGCGAGCGGTGTGTTTTGCGGTGGGGCATCGCCGTTTCCAACGTCCGCGCCACCCCGATGGGTATCGTCGGCTCGGGAGGAAGCCGCGGTGTCCTTGAAACACCTCTGCCATTTTGAAAACGAGCAGGGCAGAAGCAAGTGGGAGGCCCGTGGACGGACCCGTGTCAGGGGAGCATCCAACATCTGTCGACGGGGTCGAGGGTGTCCCGAAACCGAGTCATCTGACCGCTCGCGTCGAGTGCAAATAAGCTCCTTCCTCTTTCCTTCTGCCTGTCCCCTCGCCCACCCTCCCCGCCTCGTAATGGCAAAGGAACAGAGGACCGAAGGCGTCCCTATGCGTTTTCTGTATCGCGCGGTCTGTGTTGCAGCGTGGAACGGCGGCGCCTCGGGGTGGAGGTTCGAAAGGTGCTAGCGAGGGGCTCGAGTGGCGAGCGAAACGAGCCAACGGGCCTCGCACTTTTCGAAGGAGAAGTTGTTCTTTCGAGAAACAGGTGTCGGATTCTCCATACACGTCTCCTTATAATCGAGAATATTGCAATAGCGTGAGATCAGTGGAAAGAGAAGGCGATGAAACGCGCGCGACAGTTATTGCGGGTGAATGAGAAGTTATTATTATTATTATTATTAAGCGTCTTATTTAACAACGAACGAAAGTAAACAAAGACACAAGCACGGGCGAAGTTCAGTCATGACTGTTTTTCAATTTAACCTAAAAAGTTGAGTGGAATTTTTTGCTGAGGAAGTAGAAGGTTCTGGCGCTGTTACTCGGACTCTTCGCAGTGTTTTACCCATCGCCGACCGGGGGTTGAGCTAATAAACTCCGGCCCCCGGGGTTCGCTCACAGTGGGACGCCCGATAGCAGGCTTTGGCCACTCTGTCTTCCCTGTGTGTGGATATAATTCGTACACACGCCAGCGGCTAACGAAAGCGACGGAGAGGGGCCCAGGGACGGGGATGGTGTAAGGGGAAGGGAGAGAAAGAGAGTCATTGAAGTAGGTGGGAAGGGAAAAGAAAGAGAAGCTAGAGAAACGAGGCGATAAGCGGGACGCGATAATATTTGAGAAGTACGATGCTCTCTGTGCCGTGATTTTTGCATCTGCTGTCACAGTGGCAAAATTTTGTCGGGGATTAATAATTGGTACGAAGACTCGAATTCCTCTTGCAATTTAAGTCAGCTGCATCTCGGAGAAAATATGTAATTTCCTATTGTATTTTATTTTATTTTGTTTTCTTTCCTTTTTTGTTCTTTTCTTTTCTTTCTCTCCTTTTTCTTACCTCCCAACGGCTTTTTAGGTTAGGTTGTAGAGCAGCAGTTAATGCTGAACCTCGCCTACTCGCCACTGTAATTTAATTTAATTTAATTTAATTGTAATGGTGCAATAAAGACATTTAATATTAATAATAATATGTGTATGGGCCATCAGACGCGGGAGATAATTTCGAATTTTATGGCACTGTTTCAGAAACATGTTTGCCTGACGATACAATTGTTCCCTCGTCCAACAAGCTTCCATTCGCGGTCTGGAAGCGACCGAATTGCCGTGCGGTCAGTTTCGCGCACGCCTTGCATTATTCGGCCCTCGGTCTCGTGCGGATGTGACTGAATAATGGATGCAGGAAACGGTCGGATCAAATCGAGATATCGACGAGGCGCCGCGGAATATTCATAAGCCCCGCGGAGGATCGCGCGGCTTTAATATTATCCGTAAACAGGAATGGGGTGGTTACAGTTTCGAATTTTCTACGCCGCTAGCTTCCGCCAATCGTCGGATATTTTTTAATTGAAATCCCCCCGTAGGTTCCTCAATTACACGTTCGTTTATTTCGTTCTGGCCAAAGCGACCACACGGGCTAGCAAGTTTTAATAATAAAAGTTCCAAGCTGGGGGACACTTAATCCTCTGTTCCGTCTCTCTTGCCATGTAGCCTGCCATCTTTGGCTCGAACTTTTTGATTAAATGGACCGTGCCGCGTCTCAATCTCCCCCACTCCTTCTTATTCCCGTGAAATTAATTTTAAGCGGATACCTACTTTCGCTCGCTGAATTACGAGCAACCGCCTATCCCGCAGATTTGATTAATCCCTACCAGTTCGAGGATCCTTCCCGCCACTTCGACGGAGAATTCTTGTCGCGCTTCCTTCCGTTTCTTCCGAGGGAGAAACTTGCACGGGCTTTGGGAAATCTTAGTGCAAACGGAGATTTCAACGCCTCGATAACGCGAGACAAATCTGCTTCCTTGGTTTCATAGATATTGGAATCATTCGAGAACACGGTGAATAAGATTTGATCGGGAAGAGACAGTTTTTGGTTTTTATCGACTCTTTTAGGAGTGGTCGTTTAAGAAGGATGCAAAATTTCGATGCTGTTTGCGATTTCGTAAAGATGGTATCGGGACGAGCATATTTCAATCACGGAAAGTAAGACGACGCGAAACGACGAGGAAAGCTTCTACCTACACGTCCGTTTCTAAATGGCGGTAAATGGATGGAGAGATGTGTTAATTGAGAAAGGGGCTTAAAGTCGCGTGCAAGGTGGATGCATAAAATGGCACGCGGTATGCAAAACACGCCGTGAATTATTTTACCTTAATTCCGCGTCTGCCGAGGGAAATTTAGGGAGGAGAACGTCAAGAATGTCTTCCACAGGCGACAATAATTTTCACGGGGATACTGGCGAGTAAAGAGATCGTCTTGATCGCACGACTTAATGGCGGCTCGACAGAACACGAAGCTACTTAGGAAATAATCACTCATACCTAGGTATGTCTCTGATTTCCAGAATCTTTTAATTACTACATATCCCCAACAAATGTGAATAGCGTTACGAATCCGATCATCCGAAGTATGTCTGAAGCGAATGTGCATCTTGGGAAATGTGACCATTTTTTCCGAATCGGTTATTACATTCCGTAACACTCTATAGAAAATAAATTGGTTTCGGCGCACTGATTCGGTCACTATAATACGATTAATTTATTTATTTAAGAATAAAATAAAATGACACAGCTATTTAGCAATTAATTATAAAGCAATCCGACGTTTCGGTTCTTGATTTGAACCCTCCTCAAGGAAAGTGAGATTAAAAGTATAATATCAAAACCTAACCTAACCAATTTATTTAATATTTACGGTCGAAAATTTTAATTTGAATATTATCTCTATAGAAAATTCCATTTCATTTATATTTTACAATTAAAGACATTCTCGGTTTTATTTTAATTATTATAGTTCATTTTTTCCTACGAACAATTGTTTTTCTTTCTAATTTACATATTACTGTAGTGTGCTATTTAACGTACCTAATATTGACAGAATGTATTCTATGTACTAAAAAGTTTCACCCGTTGATTACAATAATAATATTAATTACGATCTCGTGGGATATCTGCAGTTTAAAAATTGCAACGTTTAAGCTATTTTATTCGAAGTTAATTTAAATAAAGCCTGTCGCAGCCACGATAAAAATTCCCGATATTCTGCCTCCCCACGAGAAATGTATCACGCGAAAAGAGCGATCATCGGGAAACGGGGATGAAAGTCAAATGCCTCGCGGTATTTCCAAGATTTGCTTGCTCAGTGGGTCGCCCCGACTTTTTCAGAAAACGTCGCCGGTTGCCGCGGACGTAAAATCGACCGCCACCGCACGTCCCCCGTTATATCGAACCCGGGATCCTCCGTGGGGAACGCCACGAGCCGTCCACTCGCGAATCCGCCTGGAAAATTCGCGACTTTTTTTTGTCGTGGCCGCGAGCGGACTTCGGAAACTGTATAAATAGTCGATACATCGTTCGGCGCAGGGAAAGCCGAGGCTTTTTCCGCCGCTTAAGCGCGGAAACACGATCGAACGGCTTCCATCGGGCAATTTGTCAAATTGCGAGGAAGGAGCGTCGAACAGAGTCGCGCGCGCGCGTGGATCCATCAGATCCTCCTTTCGTTTGGTTATCGCTCGTTCGAGCGTCCTTATAGCCGCGTTATCGATCACCTTGTTTGTAAGCTTGCCTCGGAAACGGCCCACGGTCGAAGGTGCTCAATTTTTATGAGGATTCCAAGTACCGTTTCCTTGCTGTGCGCGTTCCTCGCGACGCTGCTTCCCGAGGCGGACTCGTTTTCTATTCGAAAGCCCTTGGGAAAGTGCTTGCTTGTTTCGGAGAGCGATTGGATGATATAAGTACTTGCAATGGATTATTAAAAAAATTCGAGACGAGGCGTGTTGATTAATTTTACCAAGATTTCGGCGATAATTTAAGTCTAGGTTAAGTTTTCGTTTTAGGTTAACCCTCTAGTGCATAGATTTTTAATTCAGTTGGAAAAATTAGATTACTCTCATTTGAGGATGAAAATACCGAATCCGATGTCAGTTTTCAATTTGGAGGAAATAATAATAATAATGTTTGCAGCGTGTGTAGCTCAAAAATGAACTTCAAACTAGATTCTTGTCAAATTGAAGACTCAGATTGACATATTTCTTAGACCAATATGTGCGCTGTGGCACTATTTTTGGGCTGGCAAATGAGAATTCCCAATCCCTGGACTAAACAGGTGCCCGCCTTAAGTTGAAAAACAGTCTTCGACTGAACTTCGTCTGTGCTTGTGTCTCTGTTTACTTTCCTTCGTTGTTATCTTCCGTGTTTGCAATAAAGACGCTTAATAATAATTCGCGAGATGCTTCGTAGTCCATTGAACGGCTGACTGGATGCAGCTGGAAGTTAAGGAGCGGTGAAAAGTTTCACGCTCCATTTCTCCTCCATCCACGAGCTTCGATCATGAAGTCAAACTTGAAGCTACACGGCTAATCTCGTAGCATTATTCCCGGAGAGTACCGCCGCGGTATATCTGCTTGCGATTCTATCCGCGGTTCTGCGCCGCGCTCCGCTTTCCGCGCGCATAATCGGCCGCTTTGCGTAATCGCGTATTCTTAACGATCAATGGGTCGACGCGCGTCTACGAAGATGAACTCGAGCCCGGTGATAACGAGGTCGAAGCCGCGACGATCCTGCCGCGATAACTGCGGAAAAGCTACCTCGACCTTCGTCTCGAAAAGCAAATTCCCGGAGCAGACGCTCCAAGGATGAAGGCTCGTGGTTCGCGACGCCGTTATTATCTCGAGGCACGGTGTCACGAGCGCGCCCCTGGGGGCTCCTCTTCGCGAGCAACGTGCCCGCTTGCTTGCCCTCCCCGCGAGAACGGAAACGGAATGCCTGACTTTCAGTTTTACATCGCCTCCCCGTGGGTTACGCGCCGCTTGGGAACGTCTCGAATCAATCTTCGCCCGCGACTTATCTCGCGTTCGCGAAGAACATCGAACGTCCGCGATGATGGAGTATCGTGTCTTCGAATTTCCTGGGGGAAGGATCTCTGGAAGCTGGAGAGTTGCCGGGCGAGGTGAGAAGTCGAGGGGTGCTGGATTCTGCGGCGCGTTCAGGCGATCGCAGATTATCGTTTGGGTTTGGGGTTCTGTGAGGGATGAAAGAGTTTCTTTGGTTGGCTTGGAGGATTTGTAGTTGTGGGAAGACTGGGGTACAGTTTTGTTTGCGAGGGTGCAAGTGCACAATATTCTATCCAAAAAATAGAAAGTGATATCAGCGTATTTATTCGGTTAATTAAAATACTCAATCTGTTCTTTTATAGATCCTTGAGATACTTTACAGGTTCTGGTAAAATCTGTCTTGATATTGTCGTGAAAAAACTCTTCGTTGTTGTAGGTGTGACTGTTTCGCCATTCATTTTAAATAAAGAAATTAAGTAAATTAAAGTAAAATTAATTAAGTTTCACTTAAAGTCAAATTAAGTAAATTAAATAAAGAAGTTTCTTTATGCACAATATTCTACCTTTCACTTTAAAAGATTAGGTACTACCTATAATTCTACATATTTCCCTGGAAATTTTTTTCATCCAAGCCTCTGTCCTTCCTTTGCAATTTTATTCTACTCTAGTTTCCTTAACTGCAGCTTCAGATCTTCCCCTATTCTTGAGTTTTAGTCAAGTTTGCGTCCTCTCGCACCTCCAACGTAGTCTTCCGCGCCAGAGTTCGCGGGGCGACGAGAAACTTTTGTTTGCGAGGGTGCAAGTGCCCAACATTCTACCTTTCACTTAAAAACATTAGGTACCTATAATTCTACATATTTCTCTGGAAATTTTTTTCTCTCAAGCCTCTCTCCTTCATTTGCAATTTATTCTACTCCACTTTCCTTAACTGCAGCCCCGATTCTTCCCCCTATTCTCGAGTTTTCGTCAAGTTTCCCGCGCCAAAGTTCGCGGTGCGACGAAAAACGTCATCCGCAAAACAAGGCAGGCATCAACAGATCCATCCGGCACGTCGCCCAGGCTGCCGAAAATACGCTGCTAATAACAACCCTCCCTCCGCGCGGGGGGCAGCCCCGCTGTAGCGTCCCGGAGTGGGTGCGCGATCGATCTGGATCGCCCAAGATCCGGGGAATCCCCGCGGCAGCTTTGCACCGGGGGCTACGCTGGCAAAACCTGTTGCCAGCGTTCTGGCCGAGGGGTGCGCATGCACCAGCGTGGAGGAACGGCACGCGCGCACCAATCGCCATGGAAACGCCGAGGGCTCCTGGCCTAACGGAGAGGAGAAGCGCGCTCCTGCGAGCGTGTGCGCGTCCACCCACACAGCCAGCTGCACCCCCAAGGACCCCCTGCGGCTTCAGGTGGCGGCACTAGGGGGTAGAGAACCCCTCGTACAGCGTCACAGTGCCGACAGTTTCCCCGAACTGTCCAAGTCGGGCCGATCTCGCGCTCCGCTCCGCTCTGCTCGACGCGCGCGTAACCCGCCTGCTCCTCCAGTGCACGTTAACCCTCGTCATCCTCGTGAGTCTCACCCAGGATTCATGTATTCTACTGTGTGCGATGATGTTCTTTATGGTGTGCCTTTTTTTTAATGATATTTTCGTATTTTTTCTTTTTTTTAATCGTTTCTTTAAATTGCTTGGTCGACTGTGGGAGTGATCGAGATTTCGGGCTGTTTTTGTTGTTGCTTCTAAGTTGGAGGTTGTCAGTGGAAGTTTTTGTGATGATTCGTGGATGGCTTGCGACGGTTAAGAATGCACGCGTTGGCGGGAGGGTGGTTTTGAACTCTTCCATTCGGAGATTTCGTTTGGGGCTCGAGTGTTGTTGAGGGAGTTTTGTTTCGTTGGGATTAGGTTGAAGTTTATGGGTTGTTTGAGCAGATTAAGGGGATTTTGTTCAAGTTTCTGAGTGGTGAAGAGTTCGCTGGCGCGATCGCTTCGAGACGAATCGATTATATCTTGGCGACCAGTGGAAAATGCAGTGGGTTCGTTTTTCGAAAATTCGAAGGCGTGCGCTTACTTCTTCGCGGCATTTTCGTGCGTGACTCTCGGTTCGATTTGGATTCTGGACAGAGGAAGATCTAAAGCCGCTGGAAGTTTAAGAGGCGGGATTTAGCTGTAAAACATAGAGAGTTTTAGAAATATTCGCTTTTGATGTTGCCTCGCTTTGGACGCAGTTAAGCTTCTCATTCAAACGACGTTTTAAAGCTTTCGAAATCGTGTGAGGACGGATTTCAAACGACTATGTTACGAATATAAATATCACGATATTACTAAGCTTAGCGGTTGTGGGATTTTGGGACAAGCTGCTTAAGTGTTTTGCAATCATTTCAAGTTTCTCGGAACGTGCAAGATTGAAATTCTACTCGACACAGTGAATTCATCGAAAGAAGAGTTTCGTAATAATAGTCGACAATGATTTCTAATTTTACCTGCTTCTCGACCATCGAGCTCGCGTTACCAGTTATTTCGCGTGATTTCAGTGAATTTTCGCGTACTTTCGCAAAAAGCAAAGGTGAGAATTTCCCATTTTACCCGGGAAAGAAATCCAGAAGAGATTAATTCCTTTTACAAGTTCACATTCCTTTGAGGGTCGCACTTAAATCCCTCCCAGCTATAAAGTATCAGCAATCGCAGTCCATGAATCGAGAAGCTCTGAAAACTATACCTAAGCGTGGCTATATAGCTTCTTACCATTTTTACAAAATTTTACAAAATTTTCAGCAACATTTCAAAGCTTCAAAACGCCAGTCGCCCTCGTCATTGTGCTCGCTCATTTCAAATTAGACTCGCCCTTCAGCGCAGATTGAAATCTTTCCAATTCCCAGTGAAAAATAATTAACGCCGCGGTCTCGCGTGAATCTGTAATTTAAAATCCCAATGCACAACCTCGCATCCCGCGAATTTCAATTTTAATTAAATATCGACACGGCTGAAGTCGCGTCGAAACCAAGTCCCAGGCGCTCGTGTTTAAACGCGAACGCCATTTCCTCTGCCATTGAATTGTTTCGCGGCGAACAGAGGCTGCGTCTCCTGGACGGCTTCATAATCGATGCACGAAACTTTAATGATGGTTATTCGATAACGCAGACCGTATCAACTTCGCGACGGAGGGTCTAGTTACGCAGCCCTTCGACGAACATGGGATCTCCCACAATTCCACCCGGAACAGCGTAATAGCTGCGCGAAATCACGATGCGAACGCGGCGCTGAAAAACCAGCGCGAGCTCTCTAATAATTTAACAGCGAAATGGCAGATGAACGAAAGCGGACCGAGCCTCGAAGCGTTAAGCCTGGAGATGACTGCCCAAACCATTTTTTTTACGAATTATCAAGGAATGTAATTATTATTATTATCTTCATTCTTGTCATATAACGCGAATGATTTAGTGCCTCTAAGTGCCCGAAAGGTCGGAGTTAATTAATAGCTTCTTTGGAACCGTCCGCCGCTCGTTAGCCTCCGATAAACTCGAGGGAAGATAGTTAAGAAAAATGTGGAAACTTAGATGCTTCATTATTGAAGATTTCCTCCCCGAGATTCTTTTTCTACCGACGCGGAATTCCCCATCGAGGCACAAATTTAGGCTGCCACGGGGATGGCACCATGCTTTCGGGGTTCCATAAAACGCTTATCCGCTGTCCCCTCGTGGCGCGTTTCACCCCCTTTATCGTCGCAACCAGAAAAACAACCCCGGGTAACGACTATCCGCGGAGAAACTATGTACGTATCTCCTCCCGAGCCACCGGGGTGGTTTATTTATTCGAAGCATACTCGAGCATAATATTGTGACAGGGGCGAATGCAAATCGGGGAGAGAATCGTTCGTTTACGCCGATTCAGGTCGCGTTAATGAGTCGAGGATGTTCCCGCGAATAATTTCCTTTGTAATTCTGCCCTCCGACTTTTCGCTATAATAATTCCCAATTCTGAGGACTGCTCGAATATTAAAACGAATCGCTTGAATAAATTCGACTCTGCTGGAGCCACGGAAACGCGTTTCAAGTAACTTGCAGCTGAAATTTCACGAGTCCTCATTCGAACCAAAGAACTTCCATTCGAAGTCGAATAAGTATTATGCAATTTTCCTTTGAAATAGGAACATTTTCCAAAAATAAGGGGCAGTACTTAACTTTACTTACTTCTCTCTTTTCTTTTTGCCATTGTTTTTTTTATTGTTCAAATTGGGCTTGTCACTTAATAAATAAATAAATAAATATTCGAGGAACTCGAACGACTCTTTTCCAAGTGCCTCGCTCCACCACATTACTTTACAAATTTGTACAAAAATACCCGCGGCATCGGGTTTCCAAAATCACGAGTCGAATTCTCCCGATTCGAGTCGGTCAGAGGTTGGAACGAAGTAATTCGCGCGATTAATTACGAGTGCCCGTGAGTTCGGCGGCCGGTTTCCTTCCGCGACGCGGCGAGCGTCGAAGATAACGCTAAACAAGCGACTTCCTCCGCGTGATTAATCTTTATCTCGGCGGCTATCGATTCCCCATGCTGTGTGCGTCATGTAAACTGCTGCTTCCTTCGGCCAGCGGCTGTAATTCACCTCGAAGAAACCGCGCGCGCGGTGATTTATCGGGGATGATCCGTGTTACACTGGGTCGAGGAGAGCTTAAGTTTCCTCGATCGAGAGTCTTGGATCTGGCGGTGTGGTTCGTTAAACCGATCCGTAGCTTGTGTTTCTAATTGAACTAGTTACCGAAGCCTCCCTCGAGTCTTCTTAATGATGATCGGCGTGAGTAGTTATTTACTCGAGCGTAGAAATAATTTAATGTTGGAATTGTTGATCTGTCGCGGAATACGAGATCGCTCAAATAACGTTTCCAAGGCTCTCTGATTGATACGTTAAGGTGGCCGAGATCGCGGCCTTTGTTCCATCGAGAGGACGATTCGTCAAATAAATTTGACAAAGAACGATGGAAGCACTTTAAATAAATAGAGCCAGCTAGACGATCGTTCCGAGTAATCCCCGTTTCATTAACTACGCGTAACAGAGCGAAACGAGTTATTTTCTCCCGTTTATATCTGCGATGCTACCATTTTACATTCAACAACGTTTTTATATCTCCGTGATATAATTCCCTTTGGAGGGCGAAACATCGAGCGTTCATTATTTCCAGCCGGGACTGGGTATCGCGTGATTTATACGTTACTCTAGCTCCTTCTTCTTACCGCTTCTTTCGCGCGAAATCACCACTGTGAAATGGGACGGTTTTTTATTATTCCGGGATAAAACAAGCCCGCGGAGCAAATAAAGCGAAATACCAGAAACAGAGTAATTAATTCGCGGGCTTCATAAAACACCAGCGTAGTTCCATTTCACCCGTAGCGATTCCTTCGAGTTATGGACGGTTAATAAAATTCTATTACACTGTCGAGAGGAAAACAGTTTAACTCGATTCGAAGTAACAGGGAACATCTAGTCCATGCTACGAACACTTTATATCGCGGGCCGTTCCTGTCCAACGAACTTGACGTTACAGAGATTACAGTCTTTCGAAGAGATATCTCAAAGTTCTACAAGCTTCCCGAAGCGGTTTTTACAAGAATCCCGTTGTCTACCGTTGCGGCTAACTTTATCTTCTCCTCGAGAACGCCGATACACAATCAGCGAGGAGTACTTCCCCCGAAATCTCGCGGCATCGCGTTCACCGTGAAATCGACCGCGAATTTCCGTCGCCACGGGGCCACAAAAGGGGTTGACACGGAACAGCCCCCGCGAACTCGTGTGCACGAGCTTGTTTTTCGGGCGCGAGTGCAGCCTGGACCCAATACTTTCCAGTTCACAGACAGAATGTATCGATTATCCAATAGCCGCGACATCAGGGTCAGGTTAGTCGCTCCGATAACTCGGAGCGCCCTGGTAAATTAGTAATTAAGCAGACGTTTCGAGCATGACTTTTGTCGCTCCGTTTAACTGAGACGACACTGAGACCTTGTGTGGCTAATTATCTTTAAGAAGAACGCACGTCAGAGTCTACTTTAACTACGGATCGATATCTCCCGGGATTACCGACGCTACAACCCAACACTTGATTACCTGCGATCTGATAATTTCATTTGCAACCGCGAAACGACGAGTGACCGCGAACTGTTGGTCATCAGGACTCCAGTAAAGCTGGGTTTACATTAGTCCAGTCCAGTGATCCAGTAGAGCACTGGATTAGAACTGGAATAATGTAAACAGTGTGTTGATTCCAGTACAGCACTGGATTAGAACTGGAATAATGTAAACAGTGTGTTGATTCCAGTACAGTGCTGTCATTCCAGCAGATTTCGACTGGATCGAATTAAGTCTACTTTTCAATACTACTTTTATGCTTTTTTATCCTTCTTTTGCGTGAATCCATTATTATTACACTCTACCACTTTCAACGGTTCAGAAACGACTGGAATAATCAAGACATCGATTGATTTCCAGTCGAACCACTCGCTGGATCCAGCGACTGGACTAATGTAAAGCCAGCTTAAGGACCCCGAAATAACTGGAGTAGAGAAGCCAATGGATTGCATAACGCGGCAATGTGACAGACGCAGAGAGTTTCACCGTTACCGATAGAAACGCGAAAGGCGGATGGCGTGGATCCGATAGAAAAGCCGAAGGAACGCCTGGAACTCGACTTTCCAGTAGCCCCGGCGAGTATCTCTCGCCTAACACGATCTCAATTACATCCGAAGCGGTAATCCCAGCTCTCTCGACCGGCTCTCAATAAGCAGCCTTCCTCGTCCGAGGCCTAGCTACAGTTCTATCCGGTCACGCGGACCGCATCCATTCCGCCTAACTAATTAAGTCGCTAATGAAATGGTAATTGCTCGAAAGTGCAGCCGGCCGACTCGGGGCCGTTCTCAATGGCTCGCCCCTGTCGATGCTCGTTTTGTCAATCGTCCGAGGTTTAATTAATTGGAGACCGATTTGCCGATCCGACAGCGACACGACGAAGGTACCCGCGGTTACGCGATCCCTCGCTCCGTCAAACGTCGTTCGATTAAGCCACCCGGTTTATTTATTTAATTTATTTCATAGACAATAAACTGCGAGGCGCTTGAGCTGTTTTTCCTTCTAATTTTAAATCGAGGCAGATTATGCACCGCCTTTGCAACCTTTCCCTTCTTCTCCGATCGATTTAATACATTCTAAGCAACAAGTATGCAACTGCGCGCCGCGGTAATTCAGTTGATCGGTATCAGAATCCGTGTAAATGAGGATTCAAGGAGCACGAGCGCGGGATTAGAAAGTGGGTTCGCGAGGCTCGCGCGTGTCGACTAATTAAATATTGCCCCGGCGAGGGGATTAATAAGTGAATCGTGTCGCCGGTCGCAAAGTGGCCGGGGACTTTACGGCGACAAGCGCATCGGACACTTTCGCGGAAACAAGGGAATTACAGCTCGGAGAGCGTACGTGCATAGATATGTATACGCTAGTATATTCGCCGTGTCTCCACGTGGTTACGCGTTTAATGTTATGCCGCGGACGCAACGTGCACGCCTGTAACGAGCTTAATTTCACAGTAATTAGCCGAGGTAATTATCGTCGTGCGGCGGGACGCGCGCGCGTTTTCGAAAGTCGTTTCGCCCCCCGGATCTCCCTAATTATCGGTGGCTCCGACGCGTTTATCGTTCGATTCGTTAGCTCGGGGAATCACGCGCGGGGAAAATCCTGACGCGAGAACGTCGGTCATCGCGAAGTTACATCGTCCTGCCATTAACTCTGGCTACTGTGAGCGGGACATTGAAATTCGACACGCCGCGCGAGAAGTTTTTTTCCCCTGAAACCCGAACAATGCCGAAGCTTCGACCGTCGGAAACGATTAAAATTGTTGGCCGCCGGGCGAGGGGCAGAGATCTCACTGTAAATGGCTGTTTCGATGGAAAAGGGGATCAATTAGATTTACGCAACTTCCGTCTGCGAGGCGACAGATATAATTAGAAGCTACTGTTTCAATAGAGCCTTTCCTATACGAAGCAGCGCGACTCGGTAATCAATGAGCTCACGATTACCTATATAATAATAATAATAAGTCGTCTTTATTCTTTTATAATAAGTGTTACAACGAGTTTGACTTTAAGACGCAAAGTACAGAATGGGCACAGAAATATACACTTCGTTGCAATCATTCCACGCGAAGCTTCAACTTCCAAGCACGTCGGAGAGTTGCAATTCCTGTGGTCTCTGACTTCTCCATCAAACTCAGCAGGTATCAGTTTCAATTCCCCCCGAAAAAAGAGATCAAAAGGGAAAACAGTCAGTAACTTAGAGTCCCCTTCGATTTCTAATTGATTCGGTGAAATGGTCGCCTTAAGTACCACAAGTTCCCTCGGCAGGCTTCGCCGGTCCTTAAATTTCTCAGCAGCCATCGTGACGCGTCTAATTAAGGCACCTCCGCTCGGGACTTAATTTATGCAAAGCTAATCGCGCCTTTACGTAGCGAGGCAGTTCCTAACCTGCCACGTCGAGGCGTAGCCCTTAAACGACCTTTAATTAACTGACTCGATAGCGAAGCTGCAGGGCGCATTGCGCGGCAGCCTGCATTTTTAGCTCGACGTATCCGGGCCACGAAATCGGAGCGGAACGCGGAAAAGGAGTCGCCTTGGGACTCCTTATCGCAAGGACTTCCTGCTGCTCGGTTCATTCCGACGTAAAGTGTTGCCCACACCGCGTGAATTGGCACAGAAAGTTGGCCAACCACTGGGGTCGGATAATTCACTACCCGTAGTGGACTGAATTTTTAAGAACTGTTAAGCTCTCGTGCTTCCAAAAATCTTTGAGGGAAGTTGAGGGCCTGAAGGTTCCTAGGGAATGCGTGTTCAATTCTAGAGTAGTATTGATGAGAATGGTGTGGGTTTTATTTGTGAAATTTCGGGGATCTATCAGGTAGACGGGTTTGGAGGAATCGCGGGGAGAGTTGGTGCGAAGATTTCTCGCGAACTCCCACGACTTAGCCCTGAATTAAATTAACTTTCCTCTCGTCACTTGCACGCGCACAGTTTACGGCTCTATCGTTTACCTCGGGATTCTATTTTAGTGTGCACGAAGCCTCATTCGTGCACACAATCGAGAAATCGCACAGACACACTGGCGTGCACGAGCGGATATATCTTCATCCTTCTTTGAATGAGAGAAAACGAGGCGTATCGCGAGAGAAACCAGAGGACCGTTCCGCAGACACGTTTCCACGGTGAAAATGTCAAGTTGGTGACAAGCAGACAGAAAGAACTCCGGCGTATCGTCTTCCCCTGGGACACTGTCCTCGATTGGAGATTAAGAGTAAGGTGACGTTCTACCACGATTTAAGTCCTATTATTATTTTAATCTATCAAACTGCATTCTGCTGGATGCAACAATACTTTGTGAAAAACTCGAACCCTTTTCCACGAATATTGTTCGACGAACTATGCCGTCGGATGCATAGTTTCGCGTTGACAAATTTCGATGCACCGCGTTGCAAGCTGCGAGTTCGCCAGCGCACCACAGAGACTTGGACAGAATTTCTACAAGTTTCGCTTCAAACCGCGCACAACGTCCTCCGCTAATCGGAGGAAATAATTTTAATTCTGCGCCAAGAATCTAATTTCACGTAATTTTCACTATCTTCTTCGTTTATCGAAGCGCAAATTCTCTCTCGAAACAAGGAGCTTCGTTAGAAAGCCAGAGAAATTCATTTCGCGACCCTCCCTGCGGTCCCATCCTCGCACGTTCGCGATACATATTAAATATGCATCTGTTAATTCTATACGCCCGTTCGGGCGAGAACCGCGCTTTAATCGACGAATCGCGAGGGAGCTCCGATATTCCATACGCGAGCGATACCGGCGAACGCGTTGGAATTTATTTTGCACGGAGAAACATTTAAAAATAACAGCGACTGAACATGTCCCTTTTATTATCCATCAGATTTGCGAACGATTCAGCAAATGTTTGCCCGCCCGTCGTTGAATTTGTTTAAACCGCTGTCGCGAATCGACGGTGTATTTTAAACGTTCCTCGTTGGCCAGCCAGGTTCGCAGGCAACCGATTTACTCCCGGTAGAATTTCCCCGAAAGCAATCCCGTTAGTGCTCCCCGAAGTTGATGCAACTGTCACAAACATGCTTGATCAAGGGGACAGTTAACATGGTAAAGTAGGGTAAACTGGAGGCATAAACGTGGATTCATACGCATACTTCCGGGAGCTCGATAGTTAATCAAGTCTAAACGATTCTCTACCGAATCCCTCGGCCGAACTCATTTTCCACTTTCGTATCTGTAACTGCCGGAGCCACTGGATCGAACGAATCTCAGTGACAGTTACTCTTGAAAAAGCTCTTCCGCTGCCGCGAGAACGTTTATAGAAAAAAAAAGAAAGCTTCCGCGCCAGGCGCGCATCGATCATCGATTAATCTCCCCCGCCGCGATCAGCGATGCAGGGATCGAGGACGGGGTTTTTCCTCAAGATGAAAGAGCCTCGATCCCGCTTCCGGGCATTAGTCGACCAAGGGTGAGAGCAAGGGGTGAATACAGGGGTTCGTTGACCTTGCTATCCGCGTCCATCGCGTGTCAGCCCCCTTGGACAGCGATATTCTGGGTCGTGGGGTTGCTGCCGCCGCGTACGACCGTCCATTTTTCAACGAGCACCCGACCCTCCGCTGGGAAGAAACCCGCCTCTTCTATCCCGGCCGAGTCGCGGCACCCGAGAATAGAGGGCACCTCGCGTGAAATATCGCGGCATCGACCAAACCACGAATCTTCTCGGATTTGCGGGTCGACAGCGGTTGCGACGGCCAGACACTCCGGCGGCGGCCGGCTTCATCGCGTCGGGATCGACTTCGAAATTCCGAGGCGCCAGAGAAACGGGGACTCTGTCCTCCCCCCCCGTTGGGGGTGGGCAGCCGAAACTAAGCGCGCTTTCTCACGGGGGAGCGAATCGATGAGAGGTCAGCCGGGAACGACTGGCTGACAACGTTTTCGGCAGATTGTCGTGGACGATGGGGCGATCCTCGAGGAAACTGGATCCCCAGGATGTCAGCAGAAAATTTCTTACTGATTCGGGGGAACTCGGGGAGGGTGGAATTGATGCGATCGAGTGGGGAAGTTGGAACAGAAAATTTTTCGATTGTCTTCGCTTCGGATGGACTGAGGTGTGAGATATTGAATTTGGAACGGTGATTCATTCGTAACAACGTATCATAAGTTTGAGATAGATGATGGAACTTATAGATCTTTCTTTTATTATTATTAACGGGTGTAATCCTTTAAATACATCATTGCAAAGATAAGAAGAAATTAGAAATAACAAAAAAAAAACTTACTACTAAGGAGGTTATGTGTCGTTGCACTTAACGTTGATTAATAATAATACTAATAATAATAATAAGTCTTTATTCTTTTATAATAAGTGTTGTTACAACGCAGTTGAGTTTGAGACGCAAAGTACAGAATGGGCGAGGCTCAGCGCAGCTGTTATTTTATGCCTAACCCAAATTGTTGATTGCACTTACAATTATATACATAACTACAAAGTGTACAGAGAAGACTCACTCCTGACCGATTACAAGGTGCCTAAAGACAAGGAATCGAAAAAGTTCTGGAACTTTTCAATAGGTTCCATTTAAAACAATGACCGCGGAAGTTTTTTAAAAATGTTCTCACATTACAAGTTCTCAGATAGAATTTATGGATCATTGTGATTTTTTTTATGTTCATCTAATATGGCATCTCCTATTTCTTTGAATTTAGTAGGTGAAATTAGAATAAAATCCAGACAAAAATGGTACTCTACATAAACAAAACAAAGAAATAATCAAGTAAAGATTGATGATCGAAGGATGTCAGAGATCCAGAGAAAAGGTGAAGGGAGTGAGAGTCGCCATTGAGTTTGTTGAAGCAATTACAACTCCGAGTAACGAAATCCAGATGGCCAACATTGGTCCTGTACCGTTTAGCATAGAATAGAAAAATTCACACTTTCTGGGAGGCTCGGACACTTTATGTGGCCATTAATTAACTTGTACAAAAATACAAAATCCCAGGCTGCCCTGCGAACCTCCAATGTCGTCACGTTCGATTGAGTTGCTATATCGGTTTCGTCGATGTGGGACCGGAAATGTTTTCTCTTCTACTACTTCTGCTGATTGGATAAGTAACTGTGTAGGCAGTGGGAAAGTTTTCACGATGAATGATCTTTCTTCTAAGAATACTTGTCTCGAAGATCCGCAAGAATCTCTGCAGATTTTCAGGATAAGTAGCGATAGATAAGATTGCAATCGGCTTGAATTTACCCTTGGAACAGGTACTCCCAAAACGATCGCCTGACACTCGCTCCTATTAGCTTGCAAAGCTGCGGAAACCGAGTCCCCGACCTAAATTCTCCGCCGAATTTGGACGGTCCTCCGGGACCGGAACAACAATGACTATACCTCAGCGAGATTGCGCGCTCCGAATAAAAGCCTTTCACCCGAAGCTACCCTCCTTGTGTGTCAAGTCGATTGAGTTTACTGAGGCTTTTCATTCTGGAGGATCGATTAAGTCGCGCGCTCCTTGGAACTGCCTGTTAAATCTTCCCGCAGCTTCGATTCCAATTTCCACAGAACTTCAACCCTGAATCCTAATACATAGAATAACAGTCATATTTTGACTGACAAGGGAAGATCCCGAACCCGGAAATTCAAAAAATTCTGAAGCTTTGTGGATATGTAGGGAATTTCCTCCTGATTACAAAGCAATTTTTTTTGCTGCCCAAAATCACTCTAAGGGGGTGAAATTAACCCCCGGAAATCGGGTTATTTTCCGATTTTGTGGTATAACTCGTGAAATGTAAAATAATATTTTTACCAAATGATAGATCTAATTAAAAGAAGTAACTTTTGTCTTGAAACTTTTTTTCTATCTCGTACAGTTCGCGAGTTATAACACAAAATCGGAAAATAGCCGAATTTTCAGGGGTTAATTTCACCCCCTTAGAGTGATTTTGAGCAGCAAAAAAAAATTGCGTTGTAATCAGGAGGAAATTCCCTACGTATCCACAAAGTTCCAGAATTTTTTGAATTTCCGGCTTCGGGATCTTCCCTTGTCAGTGTGACAACCGAGGGTTAAAAAACATTTTTCTAATTCATTATTATTTTCTAACGAAGAAAAAGACACGCCTAAAATTCAAACTCCGCGGTGAAGTGACGGGTACAGGTAGTTCGCGCTGACCCGATTATGCAGTTGCACCCCCAACGCGATTACGCGCGTGCAATTAATTAACGACTTCCTCCCTCCGTCAAACGCGGCCCGGGTATTAAATTATGACGCCGTCGCTCGCGTCTCGTCGAACAACCGACGAGCCGAAATTTCGCTGGGAACCTCACGTTCCCCTCGACGCGATGCTCCGTCCCGCGACAATAGGGTGCTTTCGGAATCTGCACACGGCAGCGAGATCATAACTCAAGGATCTCGAATGTCCCGGCTTCGCGTGCCGATCGAGGAAACTGCGGAAAGGAAGGCTCCGTGTCGCGGTTCTTTTCGCATGCGACGTTACGCAAACGAAGCGACGTGTCTGTTCCACGTAACCGACGTTTCTACCGATTTACGAGGAGGGATGAAATTGGAGGGAAGGAAGAAATCGTTCGAGAAGAAGACGCGGAAGCAATGGCTTTGAATCTGAATTCGAAATGGAAGATCATAGGAAGGATGAAAAGAATTCGCAATTTGGTAATTTCTGCACGAAAATACTACGCGCTGGAAATGAGTTTCCCCTCATGTCTGAGAAGAATTTAATAACGAAGGAGGAGGATGTTAATGCACTTTTATCCGCTTTGTACGACCGCCCTGTGGAAAAGGTCCGGCCAGCTAATTAACCTGTCCGTTCGCCTTAACCCGCGCACGGACAAACGGATTAAATTTATAAAATTTCTGCTTAAAAAGGCTAACCACCGGTGACGGTAATCTCGTTTTCCGCGGCATCGCTCAAGCCTGTTTCTCCGCGCGGCACGCCATTTTGCGTTTATTTAACGCGCGCCAACGGTGCCCGTCTCCAATTCAATTTACCCGTTTGAACTTTCGGCTGCCGCTGCGCAACACACACATTTCACAGATTCAATTATTCCTCGCCGCGCACGTAAGTAATTATTTAATTCGTCCTGGAGGCGTGGTCACCGGACGCGGAGTTACACTCTCGTTTCCCTGTCACTTTGCAAGCCAGAATCCTGGAAATCCACCCTCTGTTTCCTGTTTTAATCTACCCTCGCGGTTTTTATCAAATTCAATTGGAAGAAAGTTGCTTTCCCCTTTTCACCATCGCGATAGTTTCCAGTAAATGAACACGTACCAGTGAATGAACATTTTTTATTAATCTGAGTGAAATAAGTTATTAAAGTAAGCATATAATTAATTAGAGACTTCTTTTCATTTCTTGCTTCATATCCAAACAATTTTTTGTGTTTAAAACATAATTTTATAATATCTAGTGTTCATTCATTAGCCTTAACTGTTCATTTACTGGTGCGTTTACCCTACCGCAACGACCCCTCGATTCCACAGATGTGTTCGCACACTTTTGCTGAAAACGCAGCCTCGATCGTTGAGTTTCATCGAGGCTCGCGGTAGTATCGCTTCAAAGTGGAAACCCAGGGAATCGTGAATCAACTGGCCAATAAATAAACCCGCATGATACGTCTCGCTTGTCGCCCGCGGACGCAGGGTCCTTTTGGACTCGTTCTGCCTGAATACTTGTTAGCTGTTACTTATGGCAACAGTCGTGGATTAAACATTGGGAGGGCCCCGATACATGAAATTCAATTACACGGTCGTTCGTTTAGTTTTCAACTACGTCTAGCCTATTTTTTTTTTTAATGTAATCGCTTTCTCCGGCAAGACTGCTTTCTCAAGGATAACAACCCACCGAAATGAAGAAGTACCTTGCCCCGCGACATCCTCCGGTATAGATACAAATGTAATAAATATTTCCAGTGCCGTACACTGGCCCCCAGGTTTCTTCACACCAATTAACGGGAATAATTAATTACGAAACTCGCTGCTAAAAATAAGCCAACAGGCGTAATGCGTCGGAATCGGCACGGCAGTCTTGCGCGGACAAATTTACCGACGATAACCGATCTCAATAATCAAACATGCCTTCGTGGTCTCGAGATACGGAAAGCAGCGGTAAGTAGTCCTCGCGACAGCTCTTTGACCGTGCAGTACGCATCCCATAAATAACAGAAAGTCACCTGCTTCCAAGGATCAGCCAGCCGAAGGTGAGCAAATTAAGCCGACGTCTTTTCTCGGGGTCACCGTGAATTCCTCCTGTCCTCGCCGTTTTAAAATTCACGGTGCAGTTGTCGAGGGGGAGCACGGGACGCAAGGAGAAAGTGAAACGAGCGTAAATCGACTCGGCTGGTATCGCGTATCCCCGTGAATCTCGCGCGATAGCTACGCTCCGCTGATTTTAATTCGTCGACGAGCCATGTACCGGGCTGCGAGAAAGCAGCCGGCAAGGACTACATAGTCTCGAGGCCTTTCGATTTTTACTCGCGGCCGCGAAGCCATTTCTGGTTAAAACGTTCGATAGCATCCATGCCACGGATTAAAATGCGATCCCTTCGTCGATCTATCGAAGCTAATCTCCGTTTCGTTGCTTCGCGACATTTGAGAGACGAGGAGGTTGGCCTTAAAGAAATTTGATTATTTACTAGAAGGTTGATTGAATTTTGGTGGATAAGGGAGGTTAAATAAATCCTAGAGAGAGTGGAAATTAGGCTTCGAAAATCAACAGAGAATCGTTGAAATTCTATTTGAAAAGGAGAGCAACTAGCGAACCGAAAATGAGATTTCTTTAAGCAGAAGTTGGGGATAAAAAGGTCCTCTTGGATCGCGCGCGGCACCCGTTTGCAAGCTGAAACGGTTCTAGTGAAACCTGAATCGCCGGGTGTTGCGCTACTAGCAACTTCTGTTTCCACTGTTCCGGCAGGTCGTATCGAAAGGATTCGTCGAAATTAAACGCTTGAAATTTGAGGGGCAAAGTGCGCGGCTCCCCGTTGTAATTAAAAACACGATCCGATATCTAACGTAAAAGTGTCCCAATTTCGGTTTAGATTAAATGCGAAATTTCAGTTGCAATTGGGATTTCCTCCGGTAGAAGCTGTTAGCTGAAGGTCCCTTGATTACAATATAATTAACATTCCTCGCTGTCACACGCAGCCTGTCATCCAATATCAAGTTATACCCGGCACCTGCTTTATATTAACTTCTCGCGTCAAAAATAGAAACGGGCTGCTATTTTGGCGTGAAAATCTGCTGTTAAATCGTCATGTGCCACTGGCCTTCGAGTCGTCAGTTGCACACGAGTTGGTTATTATATTGGCTGCTGCACTTGTCGTGATTGTTCTCCGTTATAAATCTGTCGCGCGTTGATTTTGATGTTTCAGGCTCGAGAATTAGATTTTTCTAAATTCATAATAAGTCTTCAGAATTCGTTCACTACTCGTTTCTACTTCAGTTTAATGAATGATGATTTGTTTGGACAATCTAATTAAATCTCTCGTACGGTAATCGATATTTATTCCAGTGAAAGGTAGCTGACTCGCTCGTAAATACGAGAACACTGTCTTTTAAGAGCTTCGATCTTAATTCAACTTTCGAATTTGGAGGTGGAAAGTTGTTAATGATGAATAAAACAGGGAAAGGCAGAATGATTGCGATGCCATTCAGGTATTTCAACCCTTAAGAATCAAATTCTAGCAGGATCTATTTATCAGTCGATAGAATAAATGAATCGTTGAGAAAGTCGATGAGTACCTAATACGTGAAATTTAATTTCAAAGCTAATCTTTGATTTTTTTATGCATTATTTAATGCCAGCATCGAAAACGACCTGACTTCACTCCGCAATAAAACAGCTTGCCAGTACACGAAGTTATTTTTGATTTGCAGAGCAAAAACAGCATCGCATCGGCTCTGAAATTGAAGCTGGACACTCGAAGAGCCATGGATCATTCTGGGAGCGTTTCCAGTTCGCGTTTTCCATTATTCTCCACGGACTTTGCCATTCGATGTCACGTTTTATTTTCAGTCACCGTGTATGCGTCGACGAATGCGTAACATTTCGACGCGTATTGCGTAAAATACGGCCAGAAAGAGAGAGATAGAGAGTCGTGAAATTCGGGCGTGTAAAGTGCTGCGACCTTTTACATAACCGAGTCCCGGGTAATCGCTGAAACATACTGTAACTTCGTCCTTTGCGTCTGGTTTCGCAGTAGAAAATCTGAGCGACTTTCGTCGCGGAATCCACCGAACTGTCGCTAAATTGTTGCTTTAGGTATTAAGAAAGAAATAGGAAGAAATACTTTACGACCACTTGCACGTTTCTGTATACAATTTAAACTAAATTCTACGCAGAGGTACCGAGACTTTGACTATTCAAAAAACACCAAATCGTTAGAATATTATATCACTGAAGTCAGAGATGGGCATTATTTAAATAAAAAATTATTTAAATAACGTATCAAATGAGAGAGTCTTTACCTTTGTTTGTCATCAACTAAAATTACTGCACCAAACAGGGGTTAAGAAAATTCTTTTTAAAAAGAATTTCCACGGAAAGGACTTTCATCCCGTATTTTTTATCACCCAACGGACTTGATACCTTCAGAAAATCCTCCCACTAGCAATCCAAAGTCCGCGACACCTACGACTGCGAATTTCCAGCAAGATGTTTCAGTGATAACGAAGCAAATATCGTCGGGACGTGCACGCGATAGGAACAAGAAGCTGCGAAATGAGCGTAAAGTACGGCGCGACGAGGCGAACAGAAGGCCCAAGGTTCGATTCTCCGTCTGTGGACCAGAGCAGATGAAAATACAAGGGAAGCAACGACAATGAGATCGTGTGTATTCAAGGAACGCTTATAACCGGCCTCGATCGTTTCCATGCCGGCGTATAAACACGTTTAACGTTCCGCGTTATTCGCTCCGTTTTCCATCGCGATTTCACGGATTACTCGAGAGCGGCCGGTGCGAGCCAGGAAGAGAGCACCGAGCGCGATGTGTTTCCGTGTCGACGGGCGCTTGAAAGAAATTCAAGGGATATTCGCGGGAAATCACTCCGCTCGCGAGGCATCTCACCCTGGGATCTCATTGATCCATTGCAAGTGGCGATAAAAAATCATTGAAACCCAGGTGATTCACGGGAAATAGTGGCCCTGAAATTCAACGAACGGAGAAGCGTGTGACAGGCGTCCACGGAGGCCTCGGGGTGCAGTTATTTAAAATTCGAGGGTTAGTAGGGTAAACGCACCAGTAAATGAACAGTTAAGGCTAATGAATGAACACTATTATAAAATTATGTTTGCAGCGCGATTGATTCCACGTGCTGCAAAAATTGTTTGGATATGAAGCAAGAAATGAAAAGAAGTCTCTAATTAATTAGTTGCTTACTTTAATAACTTATTTCACTCATTTTAATAAAAAATGTTCATTCACTGGTACATACACCCTATCTGCATCGATCCCGGCCAACAAGCCGAGCGACGCGCTTGCACCTTCGAATTATCCTGCCATTCAGCGAATCGAGTACTTCAATTACGCTCGTTGACGCCGCAAGGGCGCCCCCGAGGCCACGAATCAGCCACTTTCGTCCCTCCATTGCTTTTCCAAACAATGTCACCGAGGGTCCCGGCGCCCTTTTTGCTTGTATGAATTTTAATCGAGCCGGAGGAGGGTGCCCGCCGAATTGTCTGCTCGGGGCACGTAAATCGAAGGAAAGAAGAAGCGCGGAGGGTGGAAAAAAAAAGAGGACGGTAGCGGGCAGGGAAATATGGGAACGGGGAGAAACACAAGCGAGCACGTCGCGATACGCGTCGCTCCGCCACCAACATATTTTCCAAGCCGATACGCTTTCCCTCCACCCTTTTTGAAACGCGCACGCCACCCCGTGCGCCACCCCTCTTCTTCCCGCCGGTTTCCCTTTCTCCCAGGGCTGCCTGCTTCCTCGCCGCCTCTGGAAATACTCGCCACAAACGATTCCCCGGGCTCCTCGTGTCCGCGCGATCGTCAAACCGGCGGTCGGCACGTGCCTCCGTTTCGGGGTGGAAAAATCGGTGGAAAAGTTCGCCATCGCGTGAGAATCAAATCCAAGTGGAACCTTGTGAGTTTTGAACTGCGCGAAAATTAAATAGAGTTTCGAATTTAAATCGCAAACCCTTCTTTATTAATAACAGAATATCATTTTATTTTATTTTATTATACCTTACTTTGTTTTAAGTTACTTTAATTTTATCTTGTATTGCCTACATTTATATTTTGCTTTAAGCTTTGTATCTTTTGTAACTAAAGGGTTTTCCCGTTAATAATAATAATAATAATAATAATAATTCCGAGTGAGAAAAGATGACGGAGATCTACGTGCTAAACGATCACGCAATCCAATTCGGTGCAACGAAAGTTCCAAGCACTTAACAAGCGATTCTTCAACGATCCACCACCCCTGGTTCTCCTCTCTGTTCCGGTTCGACGAGAGATCCCCATCTGAAATTCTAAGTTCCACGGTTTAACGTGCCGCCGCGCTGTCTCCCTCCCTTCCTCCTTCGCGATGATTTATGGACAGGCAAAGTGCACTCGTGTGCAAGCTGCACTCGGTGTCGTCCTCGTTCCCTTTAGCGCCGCGACCGCTCGTAAATAGTCGCGACGTAGCAATTCGTTGACACAGGTAACGCGTGTTAGGCGACCCGCTGCGCGGCAACTTCGCGAGAAGCTTGAATCGACGACGCGCCGATTGATGGCCACGCTTTCATCGACATCGCGCCAGATTCGTGAGAGAACTTCACGCCGCGCGGGGATAATTTTAATCGAAGATGCGCGCGAGGCATCTAAAGCCGTCTCCTCAGCAGGTACTGTGACTTTTATTCCACGATTAAAGTGTAAATAACAAGCTCGCTCGGGCTCTATTAAAAGATCCCGAGGATCAGCTGTCGGGGGCTGCCTTCTCCCTGTCTCGTGACCCTTCGGTGACCAGAACGGGCCGGCGTTAATGTGCCGTGAATGGAATCAAAACGGTGCCCACCCCTAAGCAACTGCACCGAAGGGTGTTTGCGTCGTTAATGTCAAGCCCCGACCGCGCGGAGGCGTTCTTCGATATAACATACGATTTATAATTAATCGTCCTTCTAATTGTTACATAACGCTCGTGCGCCAGATAGCCAGGTAATACACTCCGTGGGATGTCCGTGGCAGAAGATAGAGCACGCTAAACGAGGATATTCGCAAACGCTTTCCCCGACAAAAAACAGATCCCAACTAAAAGCCCTCTCGACTTTTTAACCACTTATGGCTCCTGTACGTGACTTTTCGCGTTCCGTCCGACGGAAAGGGCGGTAAAGGACTGCAAACGAAACCAGAATGGAAGCCCGCGCCGTTCTTTTTTTTATTCAACGATCGTTTGCTTCGTTAATTACAACTTCTCCCACGCCGTCGTAGCGCTGGCGGGAATCCTTTATCACTGGAACTGTTCCATAAAATTCTTTCCGCCTTTGAAGCGAGCGGATCGATCAGCGACTGAAATTGTTTTAAGGAGAATTCACTGCGCCTAGGAAGAACGTCCCGGAGATAAGGGAGATTTAGTGTCCGGCTTTCTTCGTTCCGCGAGATTCATCGGAACGATTAATGGCGATAGATCGAGGCCTTAATAGACCACTGACCCGAAATCCAGGCGATGCTGACTCACGTATAGTCGCGTCGAAGGGTGTTCGCGCCGTTTAATTCCCGCCACAATTTCGCCGCCGACACGCGCCGCGATACCGACGGCCGAGGAAGCCGCGATAATCGGTCTACGATAAAGAGCGACTCGACTTGAATTTAGTAGGGCTCGCTGCGCCCCAGATAAACTGGCCGCTTATCTGGGGAGCAGGAAAAGGGGGCAAGGTGCGCGATTAAATAATTCTACGCGACTTACAATTTTGAATTGAACTATACTCAATTCATTTGCACTTCGTTATTGCTCGTTCCTTTTGAAATACAGTGTCTTGAATTTATGGTAAAAAAAAATGTACAGATCGATTCGAATTGGGAAAATCAGGAAACAACCAAGTCATTATTGTTGTATCGGAATGCTGAATCTGGAGTTTGCCAATGCGATTAACGTCGCGGAGAGTTGCGCTGCAATCCATCAGCGGCTACACCCTCCCTTTCCCCTCTTCATCCCCCTTTAACCTAATGATAGAGGGTTGGGAACCGTGCGAGAGATTTTTTAATCGAATTAAGCTTCGAATGTGTATAAACACATTTCAGAATATTTCGTTATATTAAGGCTTCGTCCGAGTTTCACAATTATTTTTAAAAATCGTTCTCTTCAGTCCTCGCTTATTTCATGAATAATTCATCCACTAGATTTCCTGATCCCTGTTATAAAACACGGGAAGAGTACAATGCGGAATATGGATTGAAAAAATTGCGAAGCCCCCTGGTGGATTCGCGGATCTTTAAATTAAATTTCGTGCGAAACGAAAGAGTTATGGCAGCAGTTTTAACAAAGACAGTCGTGCGAATCGGATGCATTTATCTTCGTGTTCGCAATGGGGACAGTGTACGAAACGATCGCGAGCCAATGGGGCACCATCGCATGGTGTTCTTTTACGACGATCGCGGATCCCTGGTGCTTGGCATATAAATGGCCGCATCATCGGAATGCAACACTTGTACAAACGCGCGTGCGAGGATAATAAAAGCACGTGGACGGCGTTATTGCGCAAGCCAGTTGCAGCAATAATTTGTTTAGCCGCCGAGGTGACAGCCGACGTGGCCCTGAGATAGCGAAGCTCTACATGCCTCCGCGACTCGATCAAGAAGAGTTCCCATTTAACAAGGGAAACACGATGATAATAAAGATCAATTGACCCGCTTGCATCTCTGAAACAACGGGCTCCGAAGAGGAAGCTGGAGGAAAGAAATCTTCGATGCTCTGGAATTTACTAAAATTCCATCAGCGAACAATTACTTCACAAAACTCGACCCGCTATTTCGTAAAATCCTAGCACACGAAAAAAGCAAAGGGCTTTGTTACGCAAATCCGGCGGAAAAACGGGCGCAACTTTTGTGACTCTATGCGAAAGTTACGGTTTAACGCGAACAGAATACTGAAACGGGAAGTCCGACAACAATTCCCGCGAAATCACTGGAACAAAGCGTTTCGAACGAGCTGTTTCCCCGTCGAATATTATTCCGCGAACACCGCTGCCCCGCGCTTTTGTGGCCAATTACGGCTCTCGCAACGTGTTCCAGCGTTCACGCAACTCCTCCAAAAGCGTCTAATAAACCCTCAACTTTCATCGTTCTCCGGGGCATGAATTTTTCATCCAGCCGTCGACAGCGAATGGTATTCGGAATTATTCGCGAGAGTTGACAAGCTCGCAGCGTGGCCTCCGACGTTAAAACCGTCGCGGCCGGGGAAATGTATCGGTGGGATAATTTAACGTCGGAAGAACAGTCGCCTACGGGGGTTCTTTGTACGGGAGCTGTTTATTCAAGCTGTATAAGAAATCCCGTGTCGATAAGAACACGGCGCGAGCCTGTGGGTATACATAAAGTTCTCTTTACGATGCTCCATCTGAGCTGACGCAAATAAACGCAAGAAAGTGGAGCGGTATAAATTCCTGGTGCCAGAACTTCGCTGCTACAAAGTGACATCAATTTGTTTCCCCTCGGATTACTTCAATGAGACCCGGAGAAAAAGAATTCTTCCACTCCACCTGTCTTATCCCAGAGAAACTCATCTTCCCACTACAGAGACTCGAATATATCTTACATTCGTCAGAAACGCAGTCCTCAAGTTTCATTTCTTCCAAAGGATCTTCACCTCCCGCAGAAGGGTAAACTTTAAACTGGGTTTACATTAGTCCAGTCCAGTGATCCAGTAGAGCACTGGATTTGAACTGGAATAATGTAAACAGTGTGTTCATTCCAGTACAGCGCTGGATTAGAACTGGAATAATGTAAACAGTGTGTTGATTCCAGTACAGTGCTGTCATTCCAGCAGATTTCGACTGGATCGAAAGTCTACTTTTCGATGCTACTTTTATATTTTTTTATCCTTATTATTATTACACTCTATAATCTATTATTATTACACTCTATAATCTATTATTATTACACTCTATAATCTATTATTATTACACTCTACCACTTTCAACGGTTCAGAAACGACTGGAATAATCAAGATATCGCCTGATTTCCAGTCAAACCACTCACTGGATCCAGCGACTGGACTAATGTAAACCCAGCTTTAAAGAATGCATCTTTACTCTTCACTTTCCACAAAATCGTCGAGCCGCACGTCGGAGCGTCAACTTTCTAGCGCGCCACCCGGTGCGAGTTTGTTACCTTGTTAGCCATCACCTTTCCGTCTCCGTCCGCTTATCGGCTCTAAAACCCCGGAGAAAAACTTGCTCGATCTTGGCCTGAGAGGCCCGGGGCACGCGTAACCGCTTTCCAAGCGCAATTTTTTTAGCAACGGTCCCACGGGTAACAGGTAGCCAATTACTTTCCACGACGCTCGCGCGATCCGCAGAGGCGGGGCGCCGCTAATTTTCTCTTTTCCGCGGCGAGGATCGCGGCTTCGTTATCGTCCCGGTTGCGCAATCGAGGCGCGCCCGCCGGAGCTATTGTGCGTTGTTGAGAGGAGCCTGTGCCGCGCGATTCTTCGGCCGGTCCGAGCGACGCGGACGTCTCTCCGCTGGAGCGGTGCAACGGAAGCCGGGCCGGGGGCTCTCGTTTAATTGACAGTCGCCGATCGAAGGCTTTTAGCATCGCGGCCCCCGTCGGTCTTAACGAGTTTTTCCCATTCTGGCTGGGGCGAGCGGGCAACGAACGACTCCGCTTCCTTTCTCACGGTTCACCGCCGCCGCTCGACCGGCGAAATGGCACCGAACGTTCCTCTGCTCGTTCGATCCGCCGCCTCGCTCGCGATCGACGCTCCTCTGGCCTACGGTGCACAGAAAACTCCGCGCCGCAGCCAGGGCGATCGTTAATTAACCCTTTAGCCGCGGCGCGCATCAAACGGAAGTGGAGCGGGCCGCGCTTTCTAATAGCTGCGCGATGGATCCGCGCGATAAGAATCGAAAAACGGTGGACGATGGGTGACGTTGTCTGCGGGGGAGGGATGGAGGGAAACGATTGGGGAATCTCGAAGCTTTTTCCTGGGGGTGGAACGATTTCTGATAAAAAGCTTGGTACGAATCGCCTCGCGTGAAAAAGCTTTTAGAGATAAGAAGCCTCGGTAATTGAAGAACTCTGGATTGACTGAATTCTGGAAGACTAAAGCTACCGAACCTAAATCGTCGACGCTGGCAAATACAAGTCGGAACAGGGTATCGCAGAAAGCTCCAGGGAGCTCACGAGTCGTCACGTGTCGAATAACAGTGGAGGTTCCGTAATTACGGGCTTGTTCAAACGATTCTGACACTGGAACCGTGATTATACAGAAACACGGCTGTATCTACTCGAGCAGTGGCTTTCAACCTGTCCTGTATGTTAAGGACACCCTTTGAGTATTCTTTACAGAGCTCGTTTTCTCGCCCTTCTCTTTCTTCTATGTATAATATTTCTTTCGCCCTTTACGAATGCATGCATCTCTGTGAATCCGTTCCCCTCGGTTCTCGTTACCTTTTCCCTTCCCTGCTCGTAATACGTAGAATCGAGTTGTTCTACCACGACTCCCCCTTTATCGATACAGTATAGGCCCTTATTACGGGCATCCTGTCGGTTTACGATTATGGTTAAATCGCAGGATCCGTAGATCTGGCTCGTGTACCCCGCTGGGCGTTAGGGTCGCGACGGCGCAATCGGCAATCGAGGGGGAAAGATAAAGCGTTAATCCGCAAAGAAGCTCGTTTGTTCGGATACCCGAACTCTGGTTAAGTTGTTTTGATAAGGCTGGATGGTTAATCGTGAGATACAGCGAGAAAACACAGAGTCTTGGAAAACTGAAGCCGCAGCCACGCGTTCACCATCTCCTGGGAAATATCACTCACGAGTTTACGACGGGGACGATTAAGAATTAAGAATCTACCGCGCTCCTCCGCGAGGATGTAATCGAAAACTAAGTTCCACTCTTGCAAAAGAACGCGCGCGTAGTCATTTTACTGTATATTACATTCATTTCGCGGGGAATGCGGCGGGGCGCAAAGGAATGCAATTTTCACGCGGGGAATGCAATTTTAATAATAGCGCAGTTTGGAAGATTAAAACTGCAGTTGATAAATCTGTGAGGCTTCGGAGACAGAATTTTCAGTCGAATTTCAGGGAAGATTTCCCGTGTACCGTCAAGGACCCAGTTCCTGATCACTTAAGATGCAAAGGGAGCACTTTCTGATAAACCTAAAACATTTTACTATGAGCTATCAAATGTTTGCGTATAAATTTAAAAATACTTCATAATTATTTAATAATTTTTTTAAATATATTTCTATCGCCATAAACTTATTATTTGGTATTTATATACTAAACTGATCAGGAACTGGATCCTTGACGGTAGGTCTGATAAACCTAAAACATTTTACTATGAGCTATCAAATTCTTGCGTATAAATTTAAAAATACTTCATAATTATTTAATAATTTTTTTAAATAAATTTCTATCGCGATAAACTTATTATTTGGTATTTATATACTAAACTGATCAGGAACTGAGTCCATGACGGTAGGTCTGAAAAACCTAAAACATTTTACTATGAGCTATCAATTGTTTGCGTATAAATTTAAAAATACTTCACAATTATTTAATAATTTTTTTAAATAAATTTCTATCGTGGTAAACTTATTATTTGGTATTTATATACTAAACTGATCAGGAACTGGGTCTTTGACGGTAGCTAAAGAGCACTTTCCTTCCAAGTCTCCCAGATCAGAGATCCCCTAATTATTTTACCACTCTCGCCGGAGGAATCCAGAAATTCATTGCGCCCGGATTGCACTCAACTGTTGCACGGACCCATTTCCCCTGTTGCCGTGGTTAACGACGCCGCGAGACAACCCCATCGATATTTACGATTACGATTACGCTCGAACAGCGTGCAGGTGTCTAAGCAGGCGTGTTGCTTGAACTTTCGCACCCTCGTGGTTACGGAGGCGTTCACATCGCAGGCCTGACGAGATTCTATCGATCCCGATAATCTCGAGGCTGGCTGATCGCCGGAACGGTACATACGCGAGCAGCGCTCAATCTTATTCCTCATCGAAATTCTAAGCGAGTAATTAATGTTATCTGCCGCTGGCTCAGCTGAAATCCACGGCGAGGCTCTGCTCGTTATACGTGCCATTAGCAGGGAACCGTACGATATTAGAAGCATAAGTCAGGCGGGAAGAATAATTCGTAGAAGCGAACGTTCCCCCCGGTTGTGTGCGTAATGTATTCGCATAAATTAAACGGGCGAGCAAAGTTTCGATTAGGAATCGCAGCCACAGCTCGCCGTGTGTTTTCGTGTCCCGGTGCCAGTAGAACAACGGTTCGACAAGCTACTTATGGATCTTCGACTATTCGCCTCGCGACGAATTAGCATAATGTAACGGAATCCTTGAATATTCATCGAGCGGCGACTGGCCGCGCGGTTTTCGCGACGCGACTCACGCCGATTCCGCGATACGAATACTCGCAACTCTCCGCCCGACTCGCGATACAAATTCACCCGGTCGCGTGGTGGTGAAAAAAGCATTTATACTCCTGTGCGAATTTAACGAAGTAAAAATTTGCAACCATAGGAATATTCATAGAAATCGAAGCGTTTCATCGAAACTACAATCCGCATCGCGATAATTAGAAAATCAGGGAACGGGGAATTCGAGGCGACACTTCAAAAGAGAATTAATTCCCGGAGGCTGAAAATTCCCCCGCGCGAAATAATTATTTGAAATTCTATTCGATAATCTGACACCCAATATTCGCGAATTTATTGGCAAACTAGCGGCTGGCGTATTATTAACACAAAACTGGTAAAAAAATCCAGAGAATGTCAAAGTATAATCGCGTGTTCGCGCAAAGTGTTGATGACAGATCTAATAGAAAATTCTTTTCGAATGAATCTATAATCGCAAACACGCGAGAGGCTCAACCCGTCTAAGTTCATTCGTTAACGAAGCCTTCGCATCGATCGGCATCGACTAAAATGCAGTATTGCGCTAAATCCATCGACGCGTGCCTTCAATGAAGTTATGAAAGGAAACGTGGTTAAAGGGTAGGCAACTTGCAGCGCGCAACGCCGGTTGATTAAAAACGCCGCGCTTTTGCGAGCAACCGGGAATTTTATACTAATTAGTGCCTGATGAAATATTCATGCCGCAGCCGTTTGACGCGATTAATGAGTGGACGAGTTACAGAGAGAATATACGAGTCTTGCGGCGCGAAACGCGCGAATAACCTCTCTGGAGGCATGGCTTCCAAACAATGACGTTCCAATGCTAACCGCGAATATTTTAGCACTCAGCGCTCCGCTGAAACTCGAATCAGATGCAATTTTAAGCACGTTCGAAGTAACTTCCGAAAGTTATAAAATCAGCAGACAGCATGTTCGTTGATCGAGCGGTTCCACGAGCGAAAATATTGATATTTTTAAAATACACCAGCGAGCGATCCAATTATATCTCGGCGAAAAATTTCATCGAATTGGAAACTCGATGAAATTTAGCAAATTTTAAAAGCTACTCGACTGACCGTCGAATTAACGAATTGCAGGAAAACGTTGGTCGTTATAAGCGGAAAATTCGAAGGGAATTAGCGGTCTTCTCTTTTCGAAGGCTGGTGGAAACTTGTTCTCGATAAGCACTCGCGATATTTACTGCGTTCATAGATATGCACTATGCAGTTGGCAAACGATGCACGTGTATACATTGGTTTCTAATTATATCCTATCCAGAGGAGATATTCTACTAGGCTTTTAATTTTAAAAAGCTACTAAAAGGAGTTCAACTAATTTATTATCGAAATAGCTGTCGAATTGCCTAAGCTGGGAAATCTTGATCAATTTGCGAACTTCGTTTTATCAATTAATACCAGCTTTAACGCGATTCGAATCCACGAGGGAGTTACTTTCGCGCGGCCGCGTGCAATAACGAATCGGCACCGGGGGAATATTTACATCAAGTTCGCACGGGGCAGTCGCGAATTTGTCAACCAGAATCGCGTATTTTATCGCGCGAGTAGAGAAACTGTGCCAATGCAATTCCCTCCTATATTTATCCCTGGCGTCTCGATTAATACTCGCGATGCAACCCTCGTATTTTTCCACCCCCCTCGTAGTCGGCACCTTCCATAATCTCGTTTCAATTCGTTCGAATTATACGGAGGTAATACGAATGTTCCGTTTCTTCGTCGTCTGGTTCATAGCCAACAGCGAAATCGAGTTTACGAATTAATTATAATATTTGGCGAGATATGCTTTTGATATTAAAATGCAACCATGGAGGATTAATAGAAACTCTAGTCACCGTTTTATTGAAAATATTGCACGTTTTTGCACACAAAGATGATAATAATAAAATCTGTCTTTTATTTTATCAAAATTCATCAATATAAAAAAGTATTTTATATAAATTAACTGCATTGTTCAAAATTCCAGTGCATCTCTGGAGACCCTATTTCCTTATTAATACTACCGAAGACTCATTTTTATATGAGTTCTTCTCACCGAAACTGCAATGGCGGCGCAAATAAGAAGCCAAGCCACGTATTTAATTACAATTTAATCGCATCGCAAAAGTGGCAATATTCTGGGATTTCGATTTCATTTTTCACGAGTGCTACCCGTGTCACTTTCAATCTTTGTCTTTATTAATGATGCTTCATTCGAGCACGCGACGAACATTACAGATCCATACTGCGAACGACAGTTGTAGGAGCTTTCGGAGAAATCGTGTCTCTCTCGATTTCTCGTCGCCACTTTTACCCGCTCTTACCTTTAACTCCTGCTGGAGGGCACACTTTACTTAATTACAAGGGGCAGAAAAGGGACTGGGGAGGAAGGAATTAAATGGCAGCACGAAGCATGGCGGGATGCGCACAATACGAGGTTTCGCTGTTGAAATTTAATCAAGCACCGATTCCCGATGCCGACACGCAGTGAAATTAAAAAAAAACGAAGAGCAGGGAGGAGGAAGCGATATAGAGAAATGAAGGTAACCGGAGGGAAATAGTGGCGGCGGTTCCTTTGATCAATCCTGCCGTGGATTTTCAATTGGAGGGAATTTCCGAAGCTCCCGTGGAAATGAAAAATTCCTTTCCGCGTAGCGACGTGCCACGCGAGCGAATTCAAAAAAATATTATTGAACATATGTTTTCTCAGTAATGAACAGAAGCCTAACCATTTCTGTGACACAGTTCTCAGATGAGAACAAGTTTTCTGTAGCATGGTATCTTAATTAACTGAAATGGTGCTTCATATTTTGTGGGAGAAATGGAACCGTCCGTCTAAAATTATAAATATTAATAGTTCATACTTCATTTACATAACTCTGTATTCTATCTATGTTTCAATGACATTTAATTGGTGGCATTCTAGTGAATACATTGAATTCAGTGGCATTTAACGTGCCCCTCGAATTACCTAAATATTATCAGACTATACTACTAACGCGATTATACCCCCGCTGTTATTAGAATTGCGAATATTAATGTAGCATACTGATGATATTACCACATCTACCGCTACAACCACGTATACACCACTGAAATAACGCCATTAATGCCATCAGCAACTGGAGTCTTCATGCTGAAAACACTTTGCTTCGTAAATGCCTTGCAGTGCCATCTAATAGAGCCCAACATAACTAAACGTAGTCCACTGTGCTGTACTTATACATTGGTGCTGATTCTATTCTGAATATCTTAAAGTTGAAACGTAGAACACTTAAGAATAACATTAAAATATGTAAGATTTCATATGAAAATGATTCCACAGTTTATATTCCCATTTTCATTTCATTTTCTTCATTGCTACTTTGGCGAAGTCGCTATCGTGGCAGAACTCGACGCGTTACAAACTCGAACGTCGCGAGTTCGAATCCCGGAAGTCAGTGTTAGATTTTTCCTGGCCCAGCACAAGTTCATTGATAATTTTAACGATGTGTGCAGTGTGGGAAAATGGGGGTGAATAATATTAAAATTTTAGTGTTCACACAATGATGACTTGTAACGTTTACGAACTGGTTCGATCGAACCTCACTTTGTGGGGATCTCGTTTCAGTAATGAAATTGACAAATTGTAGTCATAGTTACGCTGAGTGTGAATGTTTTTTTTTTAAACTATTTTAAACAGTAATTTCTTTGAACGATGTAAGACTATTAACACAAAAATGAGAGCTGTTATTTTTATAATGCAACGAGCATCGAGTGTTCATGAATCTGAGTATTATTAAGCATTTTATTTTCCGTCTCGAAGATTATTGAGCTAATTTCTATACACAGCAAGATACGATTTGCATTATTTTTTAGGGATCCATACGCAATTATCGGTGGATCGTTAGATACGAATTAAGAGCGTTTACGTTCGGGATTACAGTCGCCAAATTCCTGTTGCCTAGTTGAAAGGAAACGATATAATGGTCCAGGAAACAGGTCACGCCGTGATTGCCCACCAATCAACCAGCGTTAATTACTATATTAATTAGTGAACAGTTCTGACCTCTTCCTTCAGATGTGCACCCGTCACCTCCTCGTGCGTACACTACCTTCATCGTCGCTTTCCCTTCCCCGTCAAAACTATTAGGAAAGCACATTAAGCAACCGTTTTCACCGCGTTGTAGACAGGTGATAAGCAAATAATAGCCAATGGCGCGCCACCGAAACGGTGATTAATATTCATAACGACTGCTCCGACAACGTAACAAATGCTCCCTCAGGTTTCCCAGCGAAAAACGCTCATTTTTAATATTTCTGAATGAATAGACGAGGCAACGATTCGAGTCGAAGCAGACTAATCGTTACCAGAACACATCGTTGTATTAATATTTCTATCCATGTTGCATTCAGAACACAACTTTGCCTACAACTTAAAATCCGAAGTCTTAAAAAGGGAGTAAGACACTTTCCCTCAATACCAATAAATTCAAATTCATTCACAACAGCTTCTCCAACTTACTTCCTAGGACAAATCAACCAGTGAATGACCATTAAGCAAAGAAGTGTCAATTATAAATTTAAAAATTACTATTTGTTTATAAATAGAGAGTAGTTGCACTTTTAATATCCCATATTTTTAGTTTTGCGTGTTAAACAAACATTAATAAGTAGAATTCTTAATAAAAGTATGCGGTCATTTACTGGGCTTCTCATTCAACAATTCGGTCATTTACTGGTTTGTTTAACCTACTCCAAATAACAACTATCATTTTATACGAGTCGAAGGGATAAAACGATATCATCCGCTTGCTGAACCAAGAGGACCATCGTTCCCCCGCGTCGCCTATTCGATTATCACAGCACACCTGTACAGACCACGGACACCGAATACCAGCACGCCCACCTGTACGCGAGATTAATTATTGATCGGCCCGTACGCCCGATCAATCATTAATTCGGGTATGAGTAATTAATTAATGCACCGCAGATGCACCGTACAGCGCATCCGGTTAAAGCAGAGGCCTCCGCGCGATGTTTGAGCTCGCATTCGTTGCCCGACCCGCACGCAACGTATCTTACTGGGACCGTCATCGTGTTAACCAGCGGACAATTAATCAATTCCTCGAATTTGCAATGGAATTCGCGGGTACACACTGGGACGTTGACGATACCACTACGCGATATCCGGACGGTAGTGTTTCACCGCCTCGAAATCACGTCTTCGAGGACCCAATTTCGAAGCTGATGCCTCGGATCATCGATGCACGATATCCTCGGATCGATCTGACAGTGTAATTTAGAAATTTCACGGTACGGTGGGTTGAATTGAATCTACCATACAGACGTTTCACGGTGTCGAGGTTGAAATTGTAGGTACAAAGAGGATCGAAGGCCCCGTGACGCGTTGAGTACTAAACGGATTCGTGTGCCCCAGCCATCAGTGTTGCGACAAAGCGAAAACGAAGCTTTCTTTTAAGAAGAAAGGAGAGGAGGGTTACAACGGTGGCACTGACACGGAAAAAAGTGCTTCTCCGTGGCTCGAGGTAACTGACACGAAAGAAGAAAATCACTGGCGTGTGACGCGATGACGCAACTGGGACGGGCGACCCGTGAGAAGATAATGTCAGCGTCCGAGTGCAAAGCCAAGGGCGCTTGCACAATGCAGAAGATTAATTATTTAGGTTCGAGCGAGACGGGAGTTAGGCGCCAAAAATGATTTACTTCATTTTCGTCTTTCGAGAGCAGAAAACCATTCTTCCACGTACCATTGCACTTTGCCACTAGACGTAGCGACTAGGAGTCCCACAAATCTCAGTGTAGAGACCCAGATTGAGCAAAGAGAAAGAAGAGAATGCATTTAAAATGAAACGCCGTGGAGAATATCTTTCTCGAGGCCCTGCGTTTTCGGTCTCCCCAGCTCGGAGAAACGCGTTACGAAGGGCGCCACCAGTCGGGTAGCGTCGACCAGCAGCAAGACCAGTTTCCTCGGGCCCCTCGGGCTTTTTTCACGCCGGGTACAGTGTGGGTGGGCCCAAAGCAGTAGGCTGGACCGGCCAGCCTCGTCCCCGCATCACGATGCAGTTTTTACAACGAATATCTCCATCAAACACCGATTCCTAACGCAGCTTCACTTCCCTCCACTTAGCCTCTTACTCATTACATTTCAGAATCTTCACCGACACACGCGTTGCGCATTTCTCCGTATCTATCCAGTGTAACGAGGAGTTAATTTGAAGCTAAACGTCGTCCATAAACTGGTTCGATTAATCCGCTTCTAGCTGGATATAACTGGCCAATCCGTCCCCACTCGCCTCGGTTCAGAAACGCGGACTTACATATAATTGAAATCGATGGTGGGACACGAGAGGATGGATCAGAATCGAATTGCGTCCCATTTTCCTTTCCATCTGAAACCTAATCACGAGATACTCGAAGGAGCATTTCAAGTTCCACCGTTGCGCGATCGAAACTCTGATTACAGAATCGTCGAGCGCCGTTCATCTTTCTTTTGCTGGTTACGCGAAAAATCACTGCTCCTTTCTCGTAGCCGGGGAATTTCGGGGCAAGACCCGCGCCAGGATGCAATCTCGCCTGCACGATTCGCACTCAATGAAACGGGAAGCAATCGGAGCGTGCGAACGAGTTTCAACGGCGCGACGCTCCAATAAACGTCGCTTTCGAAAAAAAACGGGGGGTGAACGAGCGTTTCGGCCGCGTAATTCGCCGAAATCGTCGATATCCGTGGCGGAAGTAGATGTCGCCGTTGCTGGGGACTAGGCGGACACACGCGAGCTTTCGGGAATCGCGAGTCCGCCTGTACTGAAAATCTCGGAATTTCATCCGCGCCGGATACGCTTTGTCCGCGTCGGAGAACGCGTCCACCGAGACGGAAACCCGAGTCCCCCCCGAGGCTAACTCTGTGATAATCGCGGGCGAAACTCTACTTCGAGGATTTTCACAAGAGATTTTATCCGCGGACCGTGAAAGGGCACGCGGGGAGCTGGCCTTAAAAGCAAGCGAGTGCTTAAACGAGTACTAAGGGGATCTTGGCAATTATTCGCTGTGTATTCTCAGGATTAGACACTGGGAGTTTCGATTTAGATTTGTGCTAACCAGGATTATGTTTTTTCTAGCGAACTAGGGTAAAGGACCCAATTACTGACACCTGACCAATTACTGTCACCTTAAGCTATTTTACTTAAAATAACAAATAAATAAACGTTGTCAAGTCATACACAAAAAGAATTATGTAATTCAACCTATAATCTATGCTATAAATTATATACTATAGTTTATTTATTCGTTACTTTAAGTAAAATAGCTTAAGGTGACAGTAATTGGTCAGGTGTCAGTAATTGGGTCCTTTACCCTACGCGTCTTTTAGGCGTTCACAGTTGATCCGTTTCAATTGTATTGTATAAATTTTCTTTTCCTGTGTTTAGCTTTTGTTTTCCCGTTTCCTGTGATGGCGTTTCAAGTATATCGCTTACATTTTTAGCTGCTTTTTAATGAAGGGGAGGGAAGTGTAATTTTTGGAAACCCTAAGTAGCTGGATGGTGGAACGCAGAGTTTTGCTTCCGAAAATTATTAATACTTATGAAAGTGTCTACGTTTAAGAATCGAATTGGATGCGAAATGAGTTCGTAGATTTAGCAAACTCATCCTTTCAGCGTTCATTCAATTTTCCATTGCGATTGCTTACGTTTGTTATCTAGGAATTTACCCATTCGTTGGTTGCCTAAGTGCTTTGCCCTCGCGTTTAGTCAAAGGAGAACTGTGATATCGTTTTGCCCGCTATCTTAACCCCGTAATTTTCTGAACTGCGTCCAAGACAACTCGTTACCATGCACGGCCAGCCTTGACGGTGGCAATTGCGTCACGGCAAGTTGGTAATTGCCCGGTGGTTTAATTCGCTCGGACGGAAATGTCGATTTTTGCGATCGGCTAACGAACGCACGCCTTTTGCGGCCGCCACCGCGTCCCAACAACCGGCGATTCACTTAACGAGCGGTCGTCTCATTAAACGGGAGTTATTTTATTCGACTCCACTCCGATATCGTTCGAAAATGGTAAGGAAAGTGCGGATCAACGTCCAGGGACAGACTCTCGACTGGTCACCGCGATTAAAGTGCATCTACGACGATTTCGATCGCCGATGACGAGGCACTCGAATCACGAAGACGATTCCCAGCTGTTCTTTGTAATTCTGAAAACAGCAATTTGTGAAAACAGTGCCCAAGCTTCGTTAGAAATTGCGAGAGGCAATGAGTGCAATGCATCCAAGCTTAAAACTCCCTGAACTCGCGATTAATCGATCACAGTAGCCACGTCGAGTGGCAACAACTGCCCCGAACAATCGATTCCGGTAATTATAATTATTGACTATTGGCACACGATAGAACGACGTATTCGTCAGAATGCCGGATCGCGTGCACGCCGATGATTTTATACGGGGCAAACATTTGCAACGGCTAAACCGCGTATGGAGGTAATATCCCGCGGCAATCGATGGGAACGAGCGTATTTCGCGGATTAATTAAAACTCGCTCGCTGTTTATGTAATCGGCCGTGACGTACAGGTACGATCAACATTGGCGCCCCGTTATACAATCCATCTCGTAACAAGCCGAACAATCATGAAGCTTTGAAGCCTCTGCGAATCGTGTTTTCCCGCGCGAAACGTTGCTCGCGATAACACATTACCCATTGTCCACGGAACGAGCGTTCTTTCCCCCGGGTTCATCGATCGTTGGATGGTCGAGCGGGAGACCGATGATCTGTTTCGTATTTCAGAAGCTCGCGTTATACGCTTGAATCTCGATTACTTCTGCTTTAGATTGATTCTGTCGCGAGTGAAGCTTGAGAAAGGAAAATGTCGAGTCTGTGGAGAGATATTCGAGAAGAATGGGTCTCAAGTTCGTAATTCTACGGACTTGGCATTCTTCTTTCGATGGATGTGTGTTTTATGTTGTGGAAGAATGGGTTCGCGAGATTGGAGATACGCCCCAAAGATGGTGAAGGGTTGTGATCAGTTTTCAGTAGCACGAGAGCTTCGAGTATGTCTCTTATCTTAACATGTCGATCCCATCCGTAGATAGATGGTTTTCCTCGATAGGGGCGCACGAGCCAGCCTTCCCTCGTTACCCTACGAGCCAACTGGATATCAGAAATGCACTGTTGTGATCAACAGGTCCCCCTAATCCGGACGGTTCCCTAGCCGCCCGCCGGCTAGAATCTCCAAGGGAATCGCGACAAGCACCGTTTCCGATAAGAGGAGAGAATCGAAGCGGAGCGGCAGACAGAGGCAAGAGTGCTCGTTGCCGCGGCCAAGAATAGCGAGTATCGAGTCGGGTTGTATACTTTCACTCCGTGTTCGTTGATCGGTCAGACTCGGCCGAAGAAGCGGGCGAAGGAGAAGGCAGAAGAGGCGCGAAGCGAAAGACTTCGCCGCGTCCCTCTCTTCCTCTGGTCCAGGGTTGAGTGACCTCGAGGAAGAGACAGAAAGCGCGGCGTGATCGTCGGCGAGGCAGGAGAAGAAGAAAGGAGTGAGACGACAACGACGACGGCGACGACGACGAGCGCGACGAGGAGTGGCCGAGAAGAAGAAGAGCAAATTGGTGCTCCTGGTAGCAGGGGCCCATGAGCGGCGTGGAGTAAGAAGACCGCGCGGCGTGACGAAGCGTAGCGGGCACGGGACTAGGGGAAGCGGGCCAGCCGGCTCTGATTGGTCGACTGGGCCCGGATCGCCGAGTGGGGCTAGGGGCACGGCCCAACCTGCCCCCACCAGTTCCCAGGCCGGCAGCTCCGCTTTCAACAGGCCCCAGGAGACGATGGGACCTACCAGGCGGCAGTCCTCGCGGGACAGCGTCGACTCCACGGGCCAAGAGGCCCCACCCGAGCACTGCGAGCTCCTTTTCAAGGTCCTGCCCTCACTCCTGATACAATGCTCGCTTCACGGTTTGCCGGCTGCTTCTCACTGGCTCCACTATAGTCGGGGCCAATTGTTTTGGCCGTTTCAACACACTCAGAAGCTAAATCACGCGGTCACTTCTGCTACTTAACGTTTCTAGCGAACGAAAGGGAAAGACCGAAGGGGGGTGGTAGTTACTGGGGTAGGGAAAGGTGGGATAGTTGATCACAGTTGTTCTTTTTTATTAAAATAATAATAATGGTTTGCTTTGTTTGTATTTAATTATTTGAAATGAAATGATTTAGAATTTCGACCGAAAAAATGTTTAATTTCAATAATAAATGTTAACGGCGCGTAGCTTCAGTCAATTGAAAAGAAAAAAGTTATTTTGCAAGTTTTAAGATTGATTTCCCAACGTTTCGGTCTGTATTGAGACCATTATCAAGGAAAAGATTAATCACAAGAAAACTGCGTACACTTTTCTAAATTCTGCAACGTATTCAACGTGCGAAACACGTTTTCCTTGATAATGGTCTCAATACAGACCGAAACGTTGGGAAATCAATCTTAAAACTTGCAAAATAACTTTTTTCTTTTCAATTCACCGAACCTACGCGCCGTTAACATTTATTATTGAAATTTAATTATTTGAGTTGTCATATAAACTGATGTGATCATGTATGCCCGCCGATCAACTATCCCACCTTTCCCCTACCTACTGATAAATTTAAGACCCACTCGTAAAGCGATTTCGATCAGAATATTACTCCAGCTTTTGCCCCGACTATAGTTCGTGGAACGGGCAACCCTTTGTTATTCAAACGTGAATCGTGGACAGAGAGAATCTCTTGTATCCATCGTTTTTATAGTGATTTCTCACGAAACGTAGGTGATGCTATTGGGTGACAGCGGTGTTGGGAAAACCTGCCTCCTAACTCGATTCAGGGACGGCCGATTCCTTTCCGGCAACTACATAACCACCGTCGGCATTGATTTTAGGGTGAGACTCCTCAATTTCCCTCTCCAGGGAATCGTATCGATCTTACGTTACTTGTTAACTCGAACACAGAGGTAAATCTGCAAATGCATTGCTCACATTGAAAGAAACCTCGCTAAGAAAGACTTGCCGGAGCTGCGAAGTCGATGTGACACTCGGGAATTTATGCGTATCGAATGGAAAATACGATTTCTCTTTTTCTTTTTCAGAACAAAGTGGTAGTGGTCGATGACACGTCCATCAAGCTTCAGATATGGGACACTGCTGGTCAGGAGAGATTTCGAAGTGTCACGCACGCTTACTACAGAGACGCCCATGGTAATTGTGTTTTTACTGTACTTTGAAACTTGCTGACGCGACCTCGCGGAACATTTAATCGAGTCCCAAAAGAAGAACAGATTAAGAATCAGTACTATTTCGGTATTATTATTATTATTATTATTTATTTCACGGGAAAATCCCTTTTAAGTACAAAAATGACAAAACCTTACTTAGAGTCTTAACCCTTCGTGGTCACACCTTCTAATAATCACAAGTTGGTCACACGGGGTTCACTGTAGCCCAGCGTCATTTTTTTTAGTTACCATTTTCGTATTTTTGAACCTTTTACCTTTTCACGGATAATTCTACATTCGTAATACTTACACAGTCATAGTCTAATTGACTTTTTCTAGAAATGTAAATTTTGACATGCTAACATTTGTAGTTGAAAACGAGCGATTTTCCATCGTTGTGGTAAAATACAGATTTTTTTAAAAAAATATTATTTTCTTTTGCGACAAATCCCCTTTGGAAGATGTAAATGTGCGGCATTTTAAATAAAAAATTGCTCTTGGGGTACAATACACCCCGTGTGACCACGAAGGGTTAAGGGTATTCAAATAATGGTTCACAGAGGGATTGAAATCGTTGGAGATATTGCGTATTTATTTGAAAGATATTTGTAATAAGAAGTCTAAAATAAAATAGCACTCTTATGTCGCCGGTGTGTTTACGTGCACCATATTGCGACTCGCAGTTGATAACGGCAGCTAATATCGGGTCACAAAAAATGGTCATTAAGCATCGACTTCTTGCTAAAGCAACGAGAAGTGGACGTGGGAAACGAACGAAATAGGCGTGACGAAGTCTACTCATCCGATGATCATTATTAACTTTTTTCACGTCACTGGTAAATGCGGTGGAAAAAATGTCGCGAACTTCGCACAGGCTGGTGTTACATAAATTGCGCTACTTGCAATATTACGATATAGATACCAGCCATGCACCAATGCTCTCCAGCCATTGAATGCCTCTTTTTCTCACGAAGAGTGTCTCACTTTAATTTAGAAGCACATAGAAGGAAGGAACCAAAGGGTATCAATAGCTGAAGGTACCAATAACATTTCAGAGCCGGTTCCCTTTTTCTGTCCAAAGAAACTCACTTCAATGAACAAACAAAACACGAGAATTCTCAACAGATCTGCGGATCCCTTGCATAACCACTTGAAAATTAGAAAGAGCGCGCTTTCATTGTCGCAAATAATTCACAATTCCTCTCATCTTGCTTACTCCTCGACGTTACGCTGGCGGAAAGCGGGTCGCAAGGCGAGTCTAAATTCAACGGCGGTGGCGGTAATTTTGGAAAGCCACTTAAATGGATTCACGGCGAAAGAGCTGGAGAAGGAAACGCGAGCTTCCGCCGTGGGGGGTGGCCATTGTTTACCCGAAGAAACCCTCTTTGTAGCGGAGACTCGGCCGCGACAATAGTTAGGCGCTTCAAAGGGCTTGGTAACAATTACACGGCGGAGACACTTCGACAATGGCGTCTCTATTTCTATTAGCCTCGAGCAACGAAGCCTCTGGCTGCGACTTTGACCCGCAAAACGTGGGAAAACGATCCTCCCCGCGGGGAAGAAATAATAATTCATCGATACCCACGCCGCTAATCGGGAGGAGCATCGAATTCCTGAGTGACCGAGAGCCTGCAGTTTCTAGCTTCGTTGGAAATCGTTTGAAAACGATCGGTTCGCCCGTGGGAAGCATCGTTTCACCCGTCGACGTGTGCAAATGACTGGCCGCGTAATGACGCGGGGCAAAGTCACGTGAAGGCTTTTGTTTCCGCGTCTACCAATTACCCAGGATCACGGAACGGTTGCGCAACGCGAAGTATTGGTTACAGCTCTTTTATTGCTGTACGACGTGACGAACAAGACGAGCTACGACAACATCAGGGCCTGGCTGAGCGAGATCCGCGAGCACGCGAACGAGGACGTCGTTATCATGCTGCTGGGTGAGTCCTCGTCACTTTACGTCTCCCCCAGTTCCGCAACTGGCCGCGGATTTTTCTCTATGGTAAGAAGAAATAGGGGAGAAACCAGCCAGGCTGTCTTTGTCGCCTCGTTTCCGAGAAAGTTGCCGATGGATCGGGTCTCGTCGCTGCGCGGCAACTGGTTCTTGCAGTTTCGAGTACCTAGTTTCTTGCTTTCGTAGAAAGTCGAGGAGAACGCTTCTGGGGAGACTATAGAGCCAGAACGAAATCAATTGACTACTCGGGGCCACTTTTCTGGGCGGGAATCTGATTTCCATTTTTATTAGATCGTGTTGGATGGGAAAGAGAGTCTGTATTGTATGATAAGATGAGGGAGGGATTCGAGTTTCACGGAGCCAACGTTTTTATCGGTGTTCGAAGGGCGAAGTGCGATCGGTAAGAAATCGAGACAAACGTTTTCAGGCAACAAGTCGGACTGCGGACCGGAACGAGTGGTGAAGAGGGAAGACGGCGAGCGACTGGCGCAAGAGTACAAAGTCCCCTTTATGGAAACCTCTGCTAAAACCGGCCTCAACGTCGAATTAGCCTTCTTAGCCGTTGCAAGGTACTGGAAAAATGTTCAATTGCTACCTAATATTTTTCGACAAGAGTTGCATTATTCTTTGCAACTGATAAACCTTCAGAATTACGATTAATTTATACAGTGAGCCTAGTAGACGTTTATATATAAGTAAAATGTGTGACAACCGGAATCACTAATTGCAAAGAATGGAAATTTAATTACAATTTAATTAGTTTCCTTTGTATTTGCCTGCAAAGGTGGTGGAAAGGTGCGGGAGACTTTAAGAGTCCCTTTTGCAAAAGGGTGTCGATAAACATGAATAGAGCCGCTCCCAATGCAAGAGTATTGGATTTTTCTACCGAGGAAAATCGGAGAAATGAGTGTCGTATATGTTTTCAGGGACTTGAAAGCCAGGAAGAGCAGCGACCCCGACGACACGAGATTCAACGTCCAGGACTATGTTCGTCAGCAATCGCAACGGAGTTCCTGCTTCAATTCCAATTGCCTGACGACCTGAATTGCGCGATAGCCCAACGCGCACGTTTCCCTGCGATAGATAAAGCGAATGGTGGAACGCGGATCGGAACTCGTTGACCACGAGAATGGCGCGAAAATATTGTAGTCGTTCGAGCGTCGACGAGGAAAATCACAGAAGGATCCCTGGTCATTTAACTCGAGGCATCGGTTTTTCGTTAAAATTAGAATCGGCTTAATTGGAACAGGTAGATTTGGGAGATTCAAAAGTGAGATGTTCGCGCGGGATTGTGCGCTCGACAGGATATCGGAGCGAGGAAGCAGCGCCATCGTCTGCGACGGAGCGCACTAACAGGACAGAGATAGCTTCTACATTTACCATCAACGAACTTTCGAAACTCGCGGCACTGTTCGCTCCGCCGAGAGCGTATATATATATATCTACCTTTTATCGATGTTCGGGGCACAAACAGATAGGAAGTCGATATTTTTTAAAGCAATGGGCACGAAATTCTTGTTGACGATACGTGTATAGAAAAATATACAAATATATATATATCGACGATTAAGTTCTGTACTGTACATTAATTGTGAATAGCTTGGCGGGACAGAGATCCCCAGAGATTAGATGTAGGAAACGTGTCGATGGTTCTAACTTCCACTGTACGCGACTGTTACAGCGTTAGAGAAAAGTGTACGCGACCCGGTATCGAGAAATCAACAAAACGCCCGAAAGCTCATTGTGTGTAACAAATAGATAGACGATTGTAGAGAAAAAAATGCCACGTAGAAGAGCTTGTAGAAAATATTTCGTAGCTGCCTTCTGCACCACACGTTGGAAAATAACGCTCAACGGTCTTCAGTTGAAGGATTCATAGTTTAGCCACGACTTGTCGAAATGTTTCAGTCACGATTCTCGAGGGAAATTGAGTATATAAGTATGCGTAGAATCACATATACACGTCCTAGCCGTAATAATGATTTAGATATCCAATCCGCGATGAAATTATGTAACTGTTTCTCGAGTTTCACGACTCCTTTTCGGATATACAAATTCTTAGCGAACCATGTGTGCGTCTGTGTGTGAGTGTACCTCAACAATATGGCGGCTCGTCGCCAGCAATCAAGTGACCACTTACAAACGTTAGAACGTAATGGTCCTAACTAACCTTATAGCTTCGACCTTTTACATTTCGACCCTTTCGATTTTATATATTGTATCGTTTTTATAAAGCCTTCAACTATCATTTGCTACGAACGTTAGAAACTTCAACCGGTCGTATGATTTCGTTGCGCAGCAATTACCACGCACGTTGCTCTAATCAAGCAGAAAAGAAAGGAGCTCGAAGAAGACGCATCGCGTACCTCACCCACGATATATGTACAACAAATACGTGCTTGCCCGATCGGCGTGTACAAACGGCAAGAAACCAATTCCATGTCAAGTGTATATTGAAGAGTTATATATGAAATAAAAACGACCACTCGACCAAGCGAAATCATTGTTTTCCACTCACCGTCATCGTTGCTTGGCCCTTGTTCCCCATACCAATCGTTATATCGTTGCCCGCCGATACTTTGTCGAGGTTAATCATCCCTCGCGGCTCGTGTCCACCGCGAAATCCAACCTGCCCCGCTTCCCGTCTTGCCAGATAATCGAATTCGTTCTACTTTACCCACGTCTATCGCGATTAAACAATTCACTAATAAATAATTAATGCGGGAACGAGGGAAGCGCGTTCCGCGACCGGCAGCGCGCCACTTCTAACCAAGTTCCTGACCACGCGGAACATCTCGAACCGGACCGCTCGGTTTCAGTTTCAAATGTCGACGTACAAACAAAACGCTGCGTCCCTAACCTGCTCCTGATAAGTGCGTTACCCTGGCAGGTTCTGAACACCGTGGTATTCCGGCGTGGAAGGGCAACGGCACGATCGAACGTCCAGGATGGACGAGGTGGTGGAGTTGCGGAACATGGAAAACGCGTGCAGGCTCTGCCTCTCCACCGACGAGGCCAAGTCGTCGGTGTTCGGGATGCAGGACTCCCCGGTATCGTTGGCGGCCAAGATTCAAGCCTGCCTGTCGATCCAGGTTCGTTGAAAATGCTCACCGTCACTAGCATCCTCATCCTCAGCGTTCCTTCCCACTTTCGTACTTTTAAACGCCTCGCGTTCCGTTCACGGGCGTCACGCGAGTCCATTGAGGTTAGGTCTATGTTGATCGAGTCTATTTAGGCAATCGCTAGCGACCAGGACGATCACGAGCGTCTCGCTTCCGTTCGCCGTTTCTTTGCCCGATATCGATCGTATTAAAAGATTCACTAGTTACTGTCTTAAGAAATTCTACCTTCTATTACCTTGGTCCATCCTATTCAGCCTTTCAAGCGGGCCTACTCTTAGTCCGTACGTATGCTTTCTAGATTTTATCCACGGACAGATTATCGACACAGATATGTGCGCAGTGTGTTAAGAATGTGAATCAGTGGCACAATTATAAGGAAGCTTGTTTGCGTTCCCAAGAAAAATTGCAGCAGTGGTTGGAGAAGCATCTGCAGTCGAGTCCGATGGTAAATATATGTAGTGTTTCGTTGGACGACGAGTCGTACGTGGTACGGGTGATTGTGGTCTGTACGATGTTTCGGTTCTTACAGGTTGTAACTATCAAGGACGAACCTGTGGATCTAGATTTCTGCGAAGATAATATTGAGGTTATTTCGGAAACTACTATCGAATCGGACGTGGTGGGTATCGTGATTTTTGGAATAGAATGCGAGGGATTCGACTGTATATTAAAGGAGTGTTATTTTTCGTTTTCAGGAGTCGAACACTCTAGAGCACAGTGTAAACAATGTAGAAAGCGATATTCTCACTCATGTACTGACAGACGAGGAAGCGGACGTACAGAAAGCTCAGCCAGTATTGACGAAAGATACGGATGTCCCTTTGAAGCTGGAGCCCCAAGACGAGTATGATACCGACTGTACCATAGAAATAGAGTCTGTTACTGGCAGCGAACTTGTACCGAATCCCCTCTCGAATAAAGAAGATAGGGTGATGGAGGCCGATTCTACGCAGAAGTCTAATATGTCTGGCTCGCCGAATAAAAAGAAGCTGAGGCGGGGTCCACACACACACTTCCGAGGGGCTCGTGTCTACAAGCAGAAGTGCGTGCACTGTCAAATACATCTGCACTCGAAGTACTCTTACACCAAGCACATGGAGAGATTCCACACGGAGAAGCCAAATGGCGATGCTGGATCTGCGGAGCTGGAAGACGCCGAGGAGCTGGTGGAAGATGTGGAGGATGAGTTGATGAGTATGGAGAAGGATGCTCCCCTGACGCAAGTACAGCAAAATATTATTAGCCAATTGAAAACGTTCTCTTGCCATTCCTGCAAGCAAACGTTCAACGATCGGAGAAGCACTCTCTCCCACATCCGCCAGCACATGCCCGATCTGAGGCCGTACACGTGTATCGCGTGTTTGACGGAGTTCCCGGATCGATCGATGTACAAGTTGCACTGCGGGGCGTCCTTCGAGTGCGCGATGAAAATTGCGTTGGTCGTGCCGAATCACGGTGAGGAGAAGTACTTTACATGTAACATGTGCCTGCGTTCTATGCAGAACCGAAAGCAATTGCTTAGCCACCTATCGAAACACTCTGACAAACAGTACGAAGAACTAATCTCCCCGTCGCGTTCCCCCCCTAAATTAAAGCCAATAACCCCCCTTCCCTCTCCTAAGCGAGAAGTGAAAAAACCTCTGCCCGATGCCCCGATCATACCCCGTCCTTACAAAAACGGCGATCCCGCGCACAATCACATCTGCGATCTGTGCGGCATGATATACAGATACAAGCCGAACATGTTCAAGCACAGAGATCTGTGCCAACGTCTGTTACCGGAGGTCCGTACCTCTTACAAGTGTGTCCACTGCGGCATGACCTACCTAGTGTTCAAAAAGTTCCATAATCATATCACCTTCGAGCACAAGAAGAGAGACTTCGCGTGCTCGGAGTGTAACGCCAAGTTCAGATCGCCCAGCGACTTCTTGACCCACCACGAGACGCATCGCTTTGCCCGCAATAAAAGACAGTCCCTGGACTCGCAAAGCGAATCGGGGAAACAGGCGCTGAACATGACGAGCCCTATCAAAGACTGGGACACGTTCGAGGCGGAGGTGAACGCGGGAAAGATACCGGACGGTAATCAGTACAGTTGCGCCCTGTGCAACCTGGAATTTGCCACCAGGGCAGAACTGACGGAGCACAGGAACCTCCACCTGAAGGTGAAGATCTATTCCTGCGTCATTTGTCGCAGCATGTTTAGCAGCGCGGGTGCCCTGGAGATCCACATGAAGGATCACGGTATAGAGGATCCGAACGAGCGAAACGCGAATAGCTCGTGCGTGGAATACGGCAGCGTGGAGGAAGATTCGCGCGATTCAGCCGCGGCGAACGCCAGCGCGACCTCCGACCCCGGTACGAACAAGAACGAGTGCGACGTGTGCGGCAAGGTCTTCTCGAACATCGCGAACGTCAAGAGACACATGAGGAACATCCACCAGCCGGGCATCGTCCACGTCAACTGCACCGACTGTTCGCGCGTGTTCAAGACCAAGGAGTTACGCGACCGGCACGTGATAACCGAGCACAAGAACAAGAAGCCGATGCTCCAGTGTCCCCAGTGCCCAAAGAGCTTCGTGTTCCAAGCGAATCTGAACCTGCACTTCAAGACCGCGCACAGCGAGAAGCCGCAAGGCGGTCACAAATGCGACATCTGCGGAAAGGCCTTCATCGAGGAAGCGTCTCTGAAGATACACAGGAGCTGGCACAGCAGAGTGAACTCGCGGTTGAGCATACGATTCAAAGTGGGCGAGGATCGGAAGCCGCAGGTCAAGCCTCAGATCAAACCGCCGACCAAGCCACCGATCAAGCCGCCGATCGTGCCCAAAGAGGAGCAGGAGTTCAACACCAGCTCCGATCGGCCAGCAAGAGCGCGGAAGTCGTTCCCGAACCCGCCGACCTCTGCGAAGCCGCAGGGCAACTTTCAGTGTCAAGTTTGCAACGACAAGTTCAACGACGTGACGGAGCTGAGGGAACACCTGTGGGACGTGCACTGCGCCCGCAACAAGGCCGAGAGGAATTTCATGGTGAACGAGCTGCAGTGCGAGATCTGCACGAACGTCTTCCCCGACAAACAGACGCTGGCCATGCACATGCAGTGGCACAAGGCCTACCCCATCCTCAGCGACATCAAGAACCCGAGCTTCCCGTGCGACATCTGCGGGAAACTGTACAGCTCGAGAAAGGTGCTGATGAGACACAAGAAGCTCCACAAAGCCACCAGCGCGGCCGCCGCCAAGTGCCAATCGGAGGCCACGAAAGGCTCGCCTAGCCAGTGCCTGTGCAACGTCTGCCACAAGGTGTTCAGCAGCAACCAGTCGCTGCAACGTCACAAGTACAACTTGCACAGCGAGATGTTCAATCGGTACCGCCCGCCGCTAATGCTGAATAGCTCGCGAAGATCGTCCCAGGAGGAGCCGAAGGCCAAGAAGGTGAAGCTTGAGGTGGAGGAGGAGCAGAAGGAACCGTTCAACGTGAAGGCCACCGGCAAGAAGTCGGTGATGTGCCACGTCTGCCGAAAGTTCTTCCCGAACATGAGCGTGCTGTACAAGCACAAGCAGCTCACGCACAACAAGTCCCGCGTGGTGAAGAACATCGTGAAGGCGACGATAGCCACCAACGAGTGCGTCCCGCTGGCTGGTAACGAGGGCAAGGTCTGCTGCAACATCTGCTACAAGGAGTTCCCCGGCCTCTCGAATCTTCGCCAGCACTTCACCGTGAAACACAAGAACGTCCCGCTCAAGTACGCCTGCCCGGCGACCGGCTGCAAGCTCACGTTCCCCACCCCGGTGGCTTTAAAGAATCACGAGATCACGCATAAAAGCATGATCTGCAATTGCAACCTGTGCGGCCGGCACATGTTCAGCAGATCAGCGATGACGGATCACATGCTCAGGTCCCACAACACTATCTACGACGCGGAGAAGAGCAAAAACTTCCACAGGGAGGCGGACCTGGCCGCGTACGTGGTGCACGGCGCCGTGGACGCAACCTGCCCCGAGTGCAACATCAAGTATCCCAACAACAAATCCATGAAGATCCACTACTTCAAGTTCCACGAGAACGCCGGCCAGATATAGATCCGTTCCCCGCTAGACGCCTGGTGAAGCTCGGAGGAGCTTTCTGGGCTTGGACAATGCACACACACAGACGCGCGTCGCATTCGATGCGGGTCGGATGCGGAGTTACCGATCCTCGGGGCAGAGCCACTCTCCGAATCGGATGAACGTTGTCTCGTACTCCTTTTCTACTGTGTCATGAAGTCGCGTTTACTTTTGTTCGTGCGATAATGGACGGTGATTCTCACACGAGTCTATCGTGTTCCCCTAGCGTTGTTTCGTTTCAATACCTGCCCCCTCCCCCCCCCCCTCCCCGCCCCCCACGACCGACCTGTTCATCTGCCACGAGGACAGAGCTGCTTCCTGTTTGGTGCAGGCAACCGTGGCTTGATCAATAAGGAATTCTGTAAATAACCCACAATTACTGCAGAGAAACTGATAAGGTGATGAAGATGACGATAATGACAATGATAATGTCTATATATTTCTTCGTTCGTTATTTTTACGAGAGTTACTGCGGTGTTTATGGACACTTCTTGACTTTGTTCGTCAAGTGTACTTCCGGTGGATGCCGATGATTCGGAAGACATTGCGCAATAACGGCTGAATTTTGTCGACGCGGCTCGAACGATTTACCTCGATTCCACTCATTCCCCCAGGGTGCTGCATCGTGTTTGGTGGAAACACACTTGAAACATGTCCACGACGAAATGGAATCGTGGCCGGATGTTCGAACCGCGTTGATCTGCACGCTGCATTATGACTATCGCGCGAGTTCTCCGCACGATGACTACTGCGGAACACAAATTATACGATGCATTTTCTTTCCTCCGTTCTCCTTTTTTCTTTTTTGTTGATCAATCGTGAAGTGTATTGATGCCATTGCTATTCGATCGAATACATTTACCTGAGAAAATTGGAATCGTGCTCTCCGAGAAGCTGCGCGACTTGTACAGTTCGAGGGAGGAGGAATTGTTCTAGCAGCCTTGAATGGAGAAAAAGAGACGGATCAAACGGCTGTACGGACATCTCCAAAGCCGTGATTGCACTTTAGGTTATCGTACACCGTTTTCTGAACACTGGGGTGTGAACTCTTTTATCTTGGATTTTATTATTAAACGTATACTTGTATATGCAATGTATAAGCTGTAGCGGTTTTGCATATAGTGAACAAATAAAGGGAGGACTAATATAAATGTACATGCTTGATCTTCCTTTTGTAGAAATGCCGCGTAGAGAAATTCATTAATCACGGATCATGATCTTTTCTTCTCGAGTTCTCTCGAGTTAAGGAAAACTGTATTCCTTGCTCAATTCTTATCGTCGCAACTTCCTGTCGAACCTTCCTCATTTCAAAATCATTTCGTCCACATACATATGTAGATTTTACTAACCCTGACACACTCTTGCTAAAAGACAGAGGAGTCGAGAGACTTTCCTGAAACGTCGACTACGTTTTTTCCTTATTTGTGACATCGCATCCGTCACGAGTTTGATTCCATAGCAACGTAGAGATGAGGTAATCGATTTTCATAGCAGATCTCGTCCCAAATAGATCTGGTATAGCTAATAAATCCATCATTCTTTTACTCTGCCTTCTCAAACCCATCAAAAATTAAATTGCCATCAAATTGATTAAACCCTTAGCTTCTAAATTGGTATAGCAATCTAGAGATCGCAAAGATTTTTTTGGTACACTAGTATAGTTGCTTTTCTAATTATTTTAATGAATGCGCTTCAGCACTATTCTCAATTTCATGAATCTTTCATAGAGTATATCTTGGGGGAATTGTACGACTTAAATTAAAAAGCCTGCTTTGAGGAATTGCTGGAGAGGCACTGGGGCTAGCACGTTGAACCATTCCGTCTACCGTTAAGTTTCCTACAGCAGATGTTCGAAACGATAATTACGCTCGCAGTTATCGTTTCGCGCTACGGCCACGATAGTTCAAAAGTTTCTAAGCATCTGTAGTGTAGGAACATTGAGGATGCGTGTGCACGAAACGCTTCTTGTACCGCGACACTTTTACGTCGGCGCGGATGAAAATCTAGATCTCATCTACTTGGACTAAGTAGTAGCTGGGCGAGAGTTCAAACGTGAAAAATATTCCAATAACTATCACCTGTTCTTTTACGGATTGCATAGAATATTCCAATGCGAACATTCGAGAATTTGTACAAGTGCACGACAACATTTTTTATTTCTAACAAATTACTTTTCTTCATACACACATCTTCCTCTTATCTCGTGTCTACATTCTCAAAAACTTGTGTCTTTCACGAAAAACACAGTGCTTTACGCTGAGTAGCAACGATACTAAAGCTGGGTTTACATTCGTCCAGTCCAGTGATCCAGTAGAGCACTGGATTAGAACTGGAATAATATAAGTGTGTTCATTCCAGTACAGTGTTGTCATTCCAGCAGATTTCGACTGGATCGAAAGTCTACTTTTCGATGCTACTTTTATATTTTTTTATCCTTCTTTTGCGTGAATCCATTATTATTGAATATCCATTAACGACTGGAATAATCAAGACATCGACTGATTTCCAGTCAAACCACTCACTGGATCCAGCGACTGGACTAATGTAAACCCAGCTTAACAGAAAAATCACGCTTCTTCGATTCCCTGCACCTCGCGGCGTTCACGATGTCACGGATACGTGAACAGCTGCTAAATCGCATAGCACGTGGATCGAGTGTGCACCTTATGCGGCTGCGAACGCCGACATCCTCGTCGAATGAGGCTGCGAACGCTGACATCTTCGTCGAATGAGTCTGCACGTGCAAACCGTCAACCCTCGGTGCGCACGTTACAGCCAGTGTCCTCGAATCGTTGCAAGACCCTGGAGACCACTTGCTTTTGGCAGTGGTGGAAACAGGCGACGAGAACGCGTTAATTGCGACTCCGGAGTGCCTGAAATAGTGAAAACTTGCCGCCCGCAAATTTCGTTTTGCTTAACGTAAACCGATGTAATCGCGCATTGTCGAGTCGCCGTGCTACGTAGTTACGCGGAGGAAAGTGCAGTGAAATTTAAGGGTGTCGAGGTAAATGCTGCAGTATCGATTATCCGAGGAGTTTGGGTGCCAAGAGTTACGATTTCACCCCTGGCTGAATTTTGGGGTTCAAGTATCTAATCGTATTCCTTAAATAAAATCCCAGGTTCTTGAATAATTGTAGTCTTTTCTGTTTGCCTGTACCACTTAATTTCCTCGATCTGGTTAGTTCGTTTAATGTCGAAGCAAATTATAATACGTATATTAATCCGATCTCTAAAATGAAAAGCCAACGTCGAAACAGGCCAGAAGGCCACGTGGACCGATCCATTCCAGTCTTGCAACATAATCGCGTACAGGTTTCTCGCTTAAATATACAACACCGTTTAATGGTTTCACGATAGCGTAAGGTATACATTAGGTACGTAACACTTATGAAACAGGGATTAGGCCGGACAGCTTCGCTAACTTGTTCCATCCTGCTGCTTGTCTTGCAAATCGTTACCCCCTGATTATTTAATACTCGCCGTGGAAACTTGGACATCGTTCAAGCGTTTTATAAAGACATTTATTATAGCAATTCGTTACAAATCACTAGTTGGCTAAAACACTTCTCTACCAATTCTTTCGTTCTTCCATACAAATCACTTTCTCTCTAGTTTCTAACAACACAGTTGCATCTAAGAAATACATCTTCAAAACGAACCCCAATTTACCAAAAAATTTGTAATATTCATGACAGAATAATCATTCGCTCTCCCGATTAGTAACATACTTTCAAATCATTTCAAAATCGAAATTGGAGGCGTTCCTCGATACATTCAATGGGAACAACACTGACCGCTCGATGAAATATGATTGCGCCACAGTGTCGAAACTTGAAAGAAACAGGCTCTGATCGATGATCCGTCGGTTCTCGATTGTGATTAAACAATTTCGAGGGTCGTTTCTAATAAGCCAAGTGTCGGATTGAAGTTAACTATAGTCAGCGTTACAATGGTACACTTTAACTGCTAGAGAGTGACGAGGTGTAGCTGGGCTGTTCGAAGCTGCTCGATTAATTAGGCGGCTTCCAGTGACACGCTGGCTCGATCCTTAATTAATTGATTATGGATGTTGCGAGCACCTAGAGTCCTCGTTGGATCGCGACAGCGGTCCTCAAAGGACGAGAGACGACGAAGGATGCTACGGGAAGTGTGGGAAATCATTTTCATATTTCTTTCTTGTTTTACAGTATTTATTTATTTCTGTTTGAGACTTCTTTATATTCTTGCACATACCTCGGTCTTCAACTTAGCCTGGAAACAAAATAATTCCCGACAGATTTCACAGAAGAAGCAGCCAAGTTTGCTAAAAATTTTAATAAACGTCTTATCGTTATCGTTTCGAGTTTCAAGAGACGTCCTTTCGACCCTTTCATCTTCCGCGCCAAGAAACTCGATTATCTTAATAATCGCGATAAAAGCTGCTTCGAAGCTGCTGTTCTTGGGTTGCGTCGAGGTTCAGCCTCGTCCCGCAAATCGAATTAGCGTAGCAGAGCCACGCGAATCGTAACCTGCGAATTTTCAGCGCGACCATGCCTGTGACACTCGATAATGCGATCGACAATTATAACGTGCTCCGTAAACTTGGTCATGGTCGCTGACTCCTAATCGAATTATCTTCGTTCTTGCCTGTAAATCCGATGCACTATTCTCGCGTGGCCGTTTCTTTTTCTGTCAACCAACCGTCGACATTGAGCCCCGAGGTTCGCTCCAGCGACTCGATCTCGATTTCCTTCCAACCGACTACAGTGCGTTCCTTCTTTGGAAGGAACTGTTTTTTGTAATAAATGCCTGAAGACGTAATTCTGCGATGCGTGCAGCGACTCATCGACCTCGTTGGAGCAGTCCTTCGACTTAAATTTGATTAAGTTGCAAAGGTGCTGCCTCTGAAAGGAATGCGAGACACCTGGGATAATAAAAATTTACCACTTTTGTTAAAAAGAAGACCTAATTTTTGTTCGCACTTCGACAATTCCAGACTTTCCAAAGTGCTTCCTGTCTACGAGGTTTGATCGATAGTTGGCGACAGTCGACGGAAATTTTTAGAGCACTGACCCAGTTGATTTCAAGAAAAAAGATAGTTCAGTATTGAGACACCTCGCGCTACGCCAGTTTCATACCCGTCGATCGACACTTCAACGACCTCGTTCTCAATGCATCACACCGCGCGATGCACATGCACTTCAGTCTCCTCGTAATTGCATGATCATTTCCCCTTTGCCTGCCGTGGCGTGCTCGATTTACTGGCAACTATTATCGCAGTCGATCGTTACAGTTTCCCACCTTCAGCCCTCCATTTTCTCCTCAAATTACTTCCTCCACGTTTCTTCCTTTCAATTCGCGTGTACGTTTCACCTGAGCTTCGATCAATCTCACGCGGAATAACTCAATAACAATTCCGTCTTTAGCAACCGCGTTCTTAAAGACTCCATCCTTCGTTACTATTTTACTTTCAAACATGCATATTTGAATGAATATTTAGCCCACCGACGAGAAACAGCTTCGAGCGATCGCCTCGGTCAACGTTTGCCCAGAATTTCACACGTCTAGGAGCCTCGAAGTGAACGAAATCGCGGATCTGGATCGAACGAACCTCGCACAAGTATCGGGTGCAGATTTAACCTCGCAATGTCTCGTGTTCGATTTTCGAAATCGTTAATCCACCGGTCGAAAACGATCGACGGTGCCAGGCGTAAGTCGACACTTAACACGCGAGATCATTTTACGATATCCCTTCGGGTGATCCGGCGGATTCGTATCTTGCTTTCGCAACGACACCGTTGCACCGATTCGTAGGTGGATCGATAGGCAGAGCAGTGGTTACTTACCTTGTTTCAAGAACTCTATTCCTACCCATCAGTTCAGAGAAATTTGAAGGCGACAATGTGCTTTCGATCGAAATTACCGCGAAGAAAAAAAAAAGGAGACGAACGCGGTATCGTGTCGTGAAAATTCCGTACTTCGAGGGCGTCCGTAAACCGGTCGGTGCAATCCGATTGCGACGGAATCGGCTTTTATGTAACGTCGCGGTAAACACGCGAAACCATAGAGACAACGACGATCGACGTGGAGGAGTTGCTGGCCGCGAACCGCTTGCATCCGGCGTGTTCTCCAATTTCAAGGCCGCGCATAAGCGTTGCATAAGTGTCCCCGTGGCGGGGAACGCAGCGAAATATCGGGGAGCAGCGAGGTTTCAATCGATTCGCGGGCCCGTTTGGGAATCGCCGACGTTACGCGCCTCGGCCAAGCGGAAGCGGATGGATGCGACCGCGCTCCAAGGATGGGGATTATCATCGTTATTGTCCGATTATTATCGTGATCGATGTCGATATTGCACCGCGGAACGCCGCTCATGCAACTCTGCAACGATCTCCTCTTTGCCACTTTGCCACGTCGACACGGGAATTTCAGCCGCGTGCCACGCGCAGGGATGGGCATTCGATCGATTATTGTATTTGTTATCGAACAGAATGTAGAATCGGAGGATTCGCGAGAGGAGTTTTTTGAGATTCAATGAATGGTTTGAAAGTAGCAGGGTGGCAGACGTGAGTTTGTTGTGAGGTGTGTCTGATTAAGTGTTGGAATGAGAGGCGGTAATGTGTTTGTGAGGATTTTTTGAGAATATTCAGGGTAATCTGTGAGAATGTGTTGGGAGGAAGTTGCGGGTGGGTGAAGTTCATCAGCATTGATTTCTGTGAATAATTGGAGGGACATTTGTTCATTTGGGACGAGTTTTGATTCTAGGATACGCCAACAGCAGACGAGAACGTTTGTATGTTTATTTATCCAAAATAGTCGTGTTCAATGCAGTTTAACTTTGGTGGTCCGACAGGAACTGGTGTTTTTTAAGTGGTAGGTGCAGTTTTTTTCGCGAAGGGTACGATTAAGGATATTGTAGACCAGTGATGAGCAACCCGCCTGAACATTGGCATAAATTAAAATTCTTGGAGTAGTTATATTTATGTATTCAACCCTTCGTTGGCACTCTGGGTGTGAGCCACCCATGAACTGATTTTGACACAAAATAAGTACCTCTTTCCAAAGCTGACTTACAAACTATTTTTTTCCTCAAAATATTATATCCGAACAACAACTTGGTAGATTTTTAACTTCTAATTCTGAAATTTATAAAAGTAACAAGCTTTAGAACATTTTCTTCGTGTTTTCTGGATATATAGTAATCTTGGATTTTTTTTTTGCAAAAACTGATAAAATGTCAATCAAAAAACTATTGGAATACATTCTAGAGACCCTGAAATTGACCCATGATTTTTCCATAACAATTGGATTCTTTAGATGAGAGTGGCAGATGTTCAAAAATTGTTTTGGGTGTGAGCCACCCAGGTGTGTCAAACTTGATCGGAAAAGGAGGTGTGTCAGCGAAGGGTTAATATTGTGGCCCGCGTAGAGTAGTAGATTTCTACTTGTGGCCCACTTTGGACAAAAAATTGCTCACCACTGTAATCTAGACTGTTAATTAATGCTGTATTACCACTTACGATTAAATCAATGCGAAGTGGCTTCACCATCATTCCATGTTGTGTTATTTTATACTTGCCTGCGAACCCACACTTTCTGTATTTTACATTTAAAGTAGTTTAAGGAAATTGAAAATTGGAAATTGTAGCCAGGAATGTGAAAAATAACGTAACAAGTATTATACACAGAATAAATAGCGCGAGGAACCAGGATCAAAGCTTTACCAATACTACTGAAACTGGCAGAAGGACTCGTGCCATTTCACGGAATATTTTTTGAAATACATTTCCCCGACTGCCGTTTGAAAATCCACTTGTCACGGGGCAGGTGACCCCGCGTCGCGAATAAAAACGCCCAGCGGAAAATATTTCAACGAACGCATCGCGACCGAACGATCCTGTTTTAACGAAATATCATTCGCAGACGTATCAGCGATCTCCGCTGAATTAATGCGACAGAAGCGCGATATCGTCGTTCCAAGCGGATGCAAATAAATTTCTCACACGTTTCCCGCTCGCTGATCGAAACGCTGTCGCTTCATTCGGCTTCGAAACAGATAACCATCGTGCCGATCTCGGTCCGCGATTTTTCCACGTCGCGGGAATGGATGCTTCGGCGATAGAAAGGGTTTTCGCTTTGTAACGATTAAAACTGCAATTTGGCAGTATATTCCGAAAAGTGGCAAATCACATCGGATATGATAAGATTCGAGGATAATGGAAGTCGAGGGAAGTTGGAAGAATGCAATTTCGATTGAAACGCGGGAGGAGGGAGTTCGAGGAAAGAAATTCGCAGTTTAGTATTTCACATGTGACCATTTCCCGACCACATTGTACCCAAAAGTGAAATCATAGTCGGAAAAGTATCCCGAAGTTCTGGAACGACAATCTCCAACCGAATCGAATCTGTGATTTCAAGTCTAGAAATGGTGATCTCCCGATCTGCTGTATCAAATCTTGGATAGTTTTCAATAGAAGTTGATCGGAACTCCAAAAATTCTGAGAATATCTGCCCGAACAGACGATTCTCACAAAATTCTCCGCATAAAGCATCGACGAACTATCTTATTGAGAAAGAAATTTGCTATTCGATTCAGTTGGATGGTAAGCGAGGAAATATCGTAGTCCACCTTCCCCCGGTCATCCCCCAAATAACAAACGTGGCGCATCTTTTTATTCAGCAGCTTTTTTATTGTTTTAATTATAAAGAAGTAACAAAGAATAATAATTTCATGATATTACCATACTTTCTCTCTCTGTCGTTCGCGCGCGCATACTCTCCCTTACACGCTCTCTCTGTCTCTATGTATTTATATCAATATTATTTAATAGATATACTCATTCACGTATTGAATATCGTGGCAAATATATAGATAAAGGTTTCATCTAACGTTCACACGTCGTGGATAGCGACCGTGCAACAGAGACGCGCCTCTTTCTCTCCCTCATTCCCTCCCGATCGCCACCAGCCCCTCGAACCACCGAACCTCCGTTTCGAATCATCGAAGGCAGATATCTCCGAGGACACCCTGAACACCTCCGCTCTCCCCTTCAATTCCTCCCCTCCGCTCCGTTCTCCAACCGCGAAAACGGCCATCGTCGGGGGAACGGAGCTCGCGGGAGGGGGTGGAAACGGAAGTTCCTCGATTGACGGGGGTGGGATCGGTGGTCGCGTGCCGAACGAGGCGCTGCAACGGAAGTGCCACGATCGAGATTCATTCTCGACGGTGCCTCGACACTCCATTACGGACCTAATGACTCGATATCGTCGCGACTAACCACACATCGATTCGCGGAGTCGAGTCGCCCGGATCCCGAGGGTAACCGGAAGTCCGGGCCCTGGTGCACTGGTTCGATTATTTACTCGATCGCTCGGGACTCGATTCGTTCTTACATCTAACTCTAGAAGAATCCCGGAGACGTCCGGAGCAGATCGTTCGATTTCACTGACTGTCACAGGGAATCGAGCCCCCGCACGTAAATGTGACGAACACGAAGAGATTGCAAGATCCACCAACGAGCATCGGTCGATTCTTCGCGGATTCTGCACTTTCTGTCTGATCATTCTTGGTTCGGGAAGTACATACAAGTTAATTTGTCCGTTCGAGTATCGGAGAAAACGTCCCAGTCACTCTTGGCACTCCGAAACGAAGATTTCTTGAAAACAGGACACTAGTTCTGAGAAAGAAGAACGGTCATTCACAGATCGAAAGCTAAATTTCCGCGCGATATTCACATTGAAATCAAAGATCCATTTACATGCATGCATCTTGCACCTTCGTTCCGGGGGAGTGTCAAGAGGATCCGGGAACAGAATTCTGTCCGAATTTCCGAATCGAATCGATCCGAAGCTCCTCGCGATCGATCGTTCAATCTTCCACCCTCCCGGCCACGGGACTTCCGGTTCTCGACGACGATCTCGGCCGTTCGCTCGCTCAACTAATAAAAACTCGACAACATTGAACTATATCGAGAATTATCGCCTAGACTACAGAATTCCAACAACTAATTGGGCGCCTCCTATAGAAAAAACTAATGTGTACTAATACCAGGCGCCCTCCCCTTGACCTCACCGACGGCCTCCTAGATCTCCTCCCTTCGATCGTCCCTGGCGATCATCTGGAATCGCGAGTCAGGCGCGAGTCGCGCGCCCTCTCGAACCGCGCTTAATGAATTGCCTATCGATCGACGGGCAGAGTCTAAAATCACCATTGATCATCCCCTCCCTCGAATTCTCGCACTCGCGTGAAATTTAGCATCTCTTCCCGGCTTATTCTTAATTATCTAACGAACGGGAGACTCCCGTTAGTCGATTGCGGCACAGAACCCCCCGAGAACTCCGTTTCTTCTTGGATTCCGTTCGCAATACTTTCAGGAACGAGGATCGACGTCGCGCGATAGTAGATTCGACTCGACGCGTCGAGTTTTACCGGGATCTCGAGTTACACCCCGTGGCTCGCTGAATTGCCTAATTATCGCCGCGGGGGTGGTTCGCCCGTCGCCTGGAAAAATATCACTTAAGGGTTGGACTCTGCCCAAATGGTTCGGAGGGAGCCCGCGATCGATCGGTTACTCGGGGACGGCTCGCGGATTCGATCCAGGAGGCGAGATTGATCGGCGCCACCCTCGTCCACCGTACTTGCACGAGAAAAAACTATAAGAAACAACGTTCTCACGTGAAACGAAAAGTTCCGGTTTCCCTCGGCGCACGCACACTCACGCAAGCAAGCAGGAAACATGGTGCTCTTCCCTCTCTCTCTCTCTCTCTCTCTACGGCCCAGATTCTCCCAGACTCATTTTCTCGGCGCTCATTCGCTCGGGCTCTTTTGCGCGTGAAACGAAATTCTCATTGAAACATCTCGACGGACTCTCCGCAGCCAGCTAAGAAAAAAGCCAGGTGCCGGCGCAAGGATGGAGGCGAAATTACCGCGGAACGGCGTGACGCGGCGCACGTTCGATTGCTCGTGACAGCGGGCACGACACGCGTGTGCACGTCCGTTCGATCGATCGACACGTCGTCTAGGAGGGGGTGCGACGATCCCCGATGCACCGTGTTTCGATGATAGGAAAAAGTCTGAGAACCGTTGCCAGGCGAACGGTGGTCTTTTAACGAAGAACCTGCTTTTATCTCTGTTGCGTGTGTCACATATATATATATGCGCGTATATATATACACACACTATATATACATATATATTATTTTTTTTCAATAGAACTCTGTAGCTCCGAGCTGGCCCAGAATCGGCTGTTCTTTCTTTTTCTATAAAATTATAAAAGACGCGGATACCTCGCGGCCTCCTGAACCGTTCACCCCCTCGAGAACGGGTGACCGAGCCTGTGCGTCGCGATCCTCCCTCACCCGTCTCCTCCCACGGCCCCGAATGACGCGTCATCCGGCAACTAATTAAACGATAACAACGCTAGTTGTCTAAATAACGGCTAAACTGGTTGCTGTTGCGAGGTTTCTCACTGTTGTCACAGTCGGCCCGGCCGGCGGCCGGAGCCCGATTATTTTTTTCTTTCTCTTTGGAGGCGAATTCAGGCGCTACGTAACGTAACTTCTAACGGCGGCCGCGCCCGTTTCTCGCTGCCGGCGCGGTTACAAGTCTAACCAGAAAACAGAGTGGTACAAAACAAAGGTTCGATACGGTACAATAGGCTTGAAATTCATAGCAATAATGGTATTAATAATAGGTGGTAGTAATAGTAGTAGTAGTAAACAAAGCACTGACAAGCTGCAGAATACAATACAAAGGTACAAATTATTAGGGAACAAAAATCCATCGTGTTCGCAATTATTTCGGGACAGTCGCGCCCGTCCAATTCACGCAACCGTGTTCTTGTTCTGTGTGTATGTGTGCACGCGTAGCGGACCCGCGCGTCCTCTGTGTAATAATCGTGTACGTACACATCGTTCCGTCGCTTCTCATCCCCGCGCGTGGGCGCGTCGCGCGCCCGATATCATCTCTCAACAAAATTTCCTAACGTCGAACAGCATCGTCCCGTGGCGCCGCTCTCGATCAACGAAAGGACGATTTCGGTTTTCACCGGCGATCGATCTTTCAAGTATCGCCGGTCCCACCGACGCGTACACGAGATCTCTCTTTCACTCTCACGCTCTGCATCCCTCTTTCACCATCTCCTCGCGCGCCTGTTCCTAAACTCCATTCCGTCTATCCTCTTTTTTTTTCCCGCCATTCCCGTCGCCTTCGGCTCGTACGCACAAACACTGTTCCGCTTTGTCTCGTAATGCTTCGATATTTATATATATGTATATATATATATATATGTATATATAAAAATACAAAAAATAATTTACAAAATGATATTATAAGTATATTACACGCGAGTTTCACTTTTTTTGTCACACTTTTTTGTTATTTTTTTTTCTCCTTTTGTTTCGCCTTCGTTTGCTTCGTTCCCCGTAGTCGTAGTATATAATATCGATTGTTTCTCTCTTTTTCGCTCTCTCTCTCTCTCGCTCTCTTTCCTTCGTTTTGTGTTTTCGGGTCGAGGGGACGGCCCGGACGCTCGAAAAATTTCAAAGAAACGCTTCTCTGTACCTTTCCTCTCGTGCTTTCCACCCTCGTCACCGAGCATTGCACACGCCGAAAAGCACGACACTCCTCTCCCGCTCTCTCTCTCTTTCTCTCTCTCTCTCTCGCTCTCTGTCGCCTCGTTTCCTTCGCCGTTTTCTCTCGTCAATCTCCTCGTTAAACAAAATATAATGTAGCAGTGTATGTATATGTATATATATACACATATATATATGTATATATATAACAGATATTCATATAAGTATGTATAGTGTCTATACATATATCCATATTTATATCGCACGTGTTCTATTCCTCTCTTTGTGTGTATGTATATATATACGTATATGCATATGTAATTACGCATTTTCGCGGGCCATTAAAGAGATAGAAACAAATCCGTTAGAACAGGATAAATCACTGTAGTTTATCAAACCACTGTATTATTAACAAAAATATATATATATGTATATGTATATGTATATATATATAATATAGCGGTATATATTATATTATCTGGAGGCGCGATGCACGCTGGTGTAATCAAATATCATACAAAAAAGAAAAACAACAATAACAAACTATCAAAAAAAAAAAAGAAAAATTGGGCAGGGTAAAGTAATGTTTAAGGGAGGTCGTCTTAAAGGCTAAAGTTTTGGGGGGCGGTGGATGGTCGATGGTCGCTGGTCGCCAGGCGTCCGTTGCGCCCTCGACGACCGGCGTACATCGCGCCATCCGAGGATCCACGGATCCGCGGTAAGAAAAAGGAAAGAAAAAAAAAAAATAATAAAACGTGCCCTTAGGGTGCACACGTTCTAGGTAAAACGGTTCTCGTACAAAAATAAAGGAACAAAATCTAAAGCCAACAGAAAATACATCTCGATTACAATAATAGTATCAATAATAGTGAATAATAAAAAAAAAAGGGGGAAGAGGAGAAGTATCAAAGTAAATAACGCGGGTAGCGGGTGAGAAATAAAAGGGACCTATATACAGATATACATATATAGGCGCACAGTGTCTCGCTGTTTGTCTCGCTCGCACCCATCCGATGCAGCCTCTTACCTCATTCTCTCCCTTGCACACGGAGGACAGGCATACTTAGCTTTCACCCCTTTGCACGCACTCCCTCTCTTTCGCTCCGCGCGACAAGTGTACACGCGGTACAATGTGAAACAGCACGCGATGGACTTAAACGGAGGCGCGTGAAAATCGCCGGCCAACAGAACGCGAAGGGAAACGCGAATGGGGGCGCGGGGGGCGAACGAATCGAACGGGTGGCTCATGTTTCTCTGGTTTCACGCGGGAATTTCGTTTCCCCCGCTCGATCCACGCTCGCTCGTTCTCTCGCGCCGTCGCTCGAGGACCAGGAGAGTAGTCTCTCGCTGTTCGTTTCCCTGCCGCTTCTCTCTCTCTCTCTCTCTCTCATCCCTCTCGCCGCGCACGAAACGATGAAGACTGGGGCCTGGGGGTGGGGCTTCGGAGAAGGGGCATTTCGTAACAGTTACACTTAGGATGCGTCTTATACGAGTAACATAGTTGCTTGGTTTGGTTTCTTTTTTTTTTTTACCATTTCGACACCGAGAGTGTGACTTTGGGTGGGGTACAAAAAGGTTCCTTCTCTCGCGTAGACCTTTCCCTCCCCTGGCCCGGAGGGTGGCGCATTAACACCGCGCCACCGCCCTGGGCGCGCGGATCGAGGCCTGACCCGTCGACTTCCGGCCCCCAGCGACGTTCAGGCGCGATCTCCCCGTCGTTCGTTTCGCTTCTGTCCGGCCTAAACACTTCGCCGCCGCACCGTCGGTGGCCGAAAGTCAAAGGATCAACCCCCTCTCGTCGCTTGTGTAACCGAGGTACAGTCCTACGCGATACACGTGTGTGTATATATAATATATATATAATATATATAATATATAATTGTATGTATATAGTTTACATTCAGCAAGTAGTTAAAGTATTGAAAAATATATATGTAATTAGTTACAAATCTAATTATCATCCTCTTGTTAATTCATTACTTGGTATTGTAGAATAATCGATAGGTTTTTATTTCTTGGGTCTTTCATTGTGTTCCTCCGTGTCGTGTGCGTGTGTGTGTGAGTGTCGCGGGGTGGTTCTCTGTTTCGTGTCGTGTGTATGTGTGTGTGTGTGCGTGTGTGGCTTCGAGTGTGTCCGATACACAGAACGCATATATTGTTCTTATCCCTTTCAGCTTAGTTTTGCTTCTCTGCTTGCTATTCTCTTATCTTTTTTCTATTTTCTCGTCGTGAAACAGCTTTTCCTTTTAAAACGTTTAGCTGGAGATGGTGGCCAGTTCTCCGCTACGCCCGCGCGTTTCCCTTGCCGCTCTGACACGCGCCTGCGGAGCTGCTCCCCGTTACCAAGTTCCTTCGACCCCGGGAAAAGGGAAGAACGACGCGAAACGATGCTCGTGTCGCCTCGAACGGCACCCTTTTCCCTGCTTCCTTCGAATTTCCAAAATCTCTCCCGCCGGGGAGCGGTGAATCGCTCCGCTGCGCGCGTCAGAGCCGCTGAACGCTTCCCGCTCGTTCGTATCCCGCAAGCTCTGCTCGTCTATAAATGTATGAATATATATTATATCTAATATTGCAGTGTTCGGTTAATCGCTATGACATTATTACGTTACCACGGTTACTTGTTTCGCCATTTACGGTTAAGAAGACAATATCGATCGCTATAGTTTATAGACACAATGATACTTTAAAGAGACAGATTACCGTTTGTTACTTCGTGTCATGTTCATCATATTATTACTCATTTTTTTTTTGTTCTTTTTCATTTACTTCTTTGTGTCGTGTACCCGAGTTACTTCGAACATGTGTGGTGTCGTCGTGTGTGTGTGTGTGGCCGTGTCTGTATCGTATAAGGGTGTGTGTGTCCGCACGTGTACGTGTCTTTCTGTTTCTCGATTAACCTTAACCTCCCTCGTATCTTTTGTTTTTAACGAATACATCCATTACAGATTATGGAAAACTATGCGTAATTCTTTTTTTTGTTTTGTTCTTTCCTTGCTTACAAAGTGTTCATTACAATCGTATTGTAATCGTATAATACTATATGTTTTTTCATTTGTGTATCTCAATGTATGCTCTATATCAATATCCTGTCGGATCGCAACCATCCCTCTCGAACCCAATTTACCGTTTCTACCCACGCGGCATCGCCGACAACCCTTCCCTCGCCACCCTCGAGTCTCGCGCCGCTACGCGTCCGGTCGCTCTTATCCGCATAATCATATCTCTCTCTCTTCTGTTCCTAAAAAGAGTATACATCGTATGTATGTTACGTGTGTGTGTTTGATTCTTCGCTGACGCTGAGCTTCTCGTCTCGAGCCGAGATCCATTTGATTCGCAACTTATTGCAACGCTTCCTCCACTAGCCTCCCCTGTCGTCCCTGTCTGCAACCCCTCCTACTCCCGCGGGTCGGCGAGAACGCCACGAGACACGCGAGACCGCGGGACCAAAGCGCGAGAAAATCGAGCCGAGGACTTGCGGGTGGTTCGAGTTAGTTCGATTACAAAGATTAGAAAAATAATCGGTACCGAGGTGCTCCGGCGCGTCGTGGCCTCGGAATCTCGAAACCTCTCGCGACCCTTCGAGTGTCCCTAACCAGCCTCCCTTACCAGAAATCACGTTAGCTTTCCTCTCTTCGCGAGAACCAATCTACGTTCCAACCGCGACGGACCGTTTGAATCGTCGCGCCACAGTTACGAGACCGATCTCGATGGACTTTGATTCCGTCACTCCTCTGAAGTCGCGATTACCGTCCCTCGATTATCACCCTTTCGTAGACCTTTCTCTCTCTCTCTTTCTCTCTTTTTATCTCTTTCTCTCTCTCTCGCTCTCTCTCTCTCTCTTTAACAATAGCAGGTACTAGCATAGCTACCACAGTCGTACGTATCGTTAATAGTTACAATTAAGTTTAGATATTACTAAAGGGTACTGTTTTCCTCCCTCCTTGTCCCCTCTCGCCACTATTTCCCGGCGCTTCTCACTCCGTGTCTACCCTTATTAGTTCCGCAGTTAAAAACTTGTTTAGCACCCCCCGACACGGCCGGAGAGCCGCACTGCCGACTTGCTCGCCGCTGCACCCCACCTTTTCGCCCTTCGATCCAATCTTCTTCCCACGGACTCGCGTCGATTTCATGCCTAATAATTTGTCTAATGGATCGCGGGCGCGTTACTCGGGAATCGCCCGTGGATGGTGAACGTTTCTAACAGATCTCTCGGAAGAAGTCGGACCGAGGGCGCAGTGACGCAATGATCTGGGTCCACTGAGACACCGATCAACCCCACAATTCCTTTGTCGATTTTTCTTTTTTTTTTTTTTGGTCAATCTTGCCCTACTGGCTGAGAAGTTCTCCTTCCGCGTGCGTTAATGATTCCACGCGGAAGACTCTTTCGCGAGGAATTCAGAGAACGAGGTCCCGGCAACGCGATGGTCTGGGATCGTGCGGACGACGCCGATCGTCGGCTGGGCCCGCGCGAAAACCGCCGCGATCCCTGGGCCAGGATCGCGGCCAGCAGTACGGAAGCTGCGGCGTCGATCATACAAAACGGGCTATATAAAAATTCGTACGAAAGAACGATATTAACCGTCAATACTTAAAATTATGCTACACACTTACACGATACAAAGTTCACGCTAAGGTAGAAACTAGTCTAAAGTAGAGAGGACACGCGCCGGACCGAGCGTGACGATCGACGAATTAGAAACCACCCCCTCCCCTCCCCCCAGCGCCCTTTGCCTTGTCCCGATTAATTTGTTATCCCGCGAGGCGTAAGTCGACAGTCTCCGACCGTGCGTATTCCGTACGTTTGTCCCACGACGACAAGATTAAACACTTTTTTTTAATACTTTTAGCACCTAGTGCCCGGCCCGCGGCTCGCGGCACTTCCGCCGCCGTCGCTGCCGCGCGACTTCCGCTCGGCGGACAGGCTCGACCGGTGCTCGAGGTATGAAGAACCGAACGACCAAGGGAAACCGAGCCTTATCGAGACTTATTAACGATTCCGCGCGACGAGACCCCGCGGGGAAGTCGACAGGACGAAGACTTCAGGATCTTTGCAGATCTGCGCGCGTTTTTCTTTTTTCCGGGGAATATGCATGGATCTCTAACGAACTCTGCGATCAATCTTCAGAAGTTTCGGGATCAATTTCTGACAAAGTTGAGAACAACTGTCGCACTGAGAGCTTCGTGTGTTCATTCGTAAATCAGGTAACAATGAAGCGAGTTTAAGCGAACAGCGTTAGGAGGATTATTAATAATAATAGAAAAGAAACAACGAAGACGGACAGACGAACCTGAGACCAGACTTCTGATAAAACATCGTGTTGGATCGGATATCTACCTCGTCCTTGATCGTCCTCAGCGAGGTCCCCGGCCAGCAAAGATTTCCAAGCGTTTTGCGCCACGAGCACGATCGCGTCCTGCCCGACGAGGACAGTGACGGCGGTCTTTAATAACGTAGTCACCTAATTAATCTCGGGAACGCAGATCGTCCACTGTCGCGAGCTCCGCGGCCGGCCGTCGCGTTCTCCCCCGTCTGTCGACGTTCCTCGTCTTTTGTACTTGATCCCCGCGATCGTGGAGGCGTTCTTTGGAACCGTGCAGTGTCCAGGAAGAATCGGCGCGGAAAGTTTGGACGGCCTGGGATCGACGGGACAGCAGAGAAACCGGGGCGAGCCACGCGAGCCCGATAGCACCGGGAATTAGGGGAAAGTTCGCCAACTCCTGGGCGGCTTCTGTCGCGAACTTTCACGACCCTGAGGATGTTACTCGACAGCTGCGGAGGAGCGGAGGGTCCCGACGTCGATGCCACGCCGCCGTTCGATCCGCGTTGAAAGGAAACATCCTGCGATTAGATTAGCTTCCGGCCAGCCGTGGGAGTCGCGACACGAGACCATTTCCGTTCGTCATACGAACACGCCGCCACTCTCTTCCCTTCTATTCTCCTCTCCCTTCGTCTCCTCCTCCCTCTTCGTCTCTTCACCTCTCCTCCTCTCCCTACACTCTACTGCATTTATTATAAAAATAAAATGTAAAATCGTACCGAGGACGAGCTTTCCAAACGGCGCGGAACCGCGAGCGCTCGCCTGTCCGTCGCGCGCCATCGACGAACGATCCTCCGCGATGCTCGAGCTTCCCCTTCGATCGGAGACTCCGGAAACAACGCGTTCCCTCGATGTGCTCGCCTAAATGTATCTCTGACTGATGGACGTTCCGAGGGAACGGACCTCTGCCATTCGCCGACGGTCTCGTCGGGGGCGTCGCGAGCGGTTCCCACCGTTCCGCGAGAACCCGCGAAGTGAGTGCAATATTCTTGAATATAATACATAGGCTCTACAGATATATTCATTATCAATTCTCCGACTATACCAGTGAAAAAATAAATTATTACACGTTATTGGTAATATCTGTGTACGTGTTGGTGAAGTCGTGCGCGAAAGTGTCCACCCCCGACGATGATCCTCGACGACCTTAGGTGGGGGTGGTTTTGGGGGGTGGGGGCGTGCGTATTGTGTGTGAAGATGTGTCTGTCGCCAGGTAAAATGGTAGGGTGTCTGTGTGTGTGTGTCACCTTGCGTGTGAACAATCTGTTCCGTGTCTGTGTACTCGTGTCTGTGTGTTACTCTTGGCTTCTTCGCCGTCCCAGTTGTGTGTGTGTGTAAGGGGTAGTGGGCGGGGGATGGGGGGCGCGAGGCGCGTCGTTCGATTCCCTTTGGACCGAAGAAGAAGAAACAAGAATGGCCACCAGGGTCACCTAACCCGGACTACTCGTCGAACGGAGGCCCGGCGCCGATCGCGATCGGGCCGATGTCCGTTGGTGTCCGGCGGTGGCGAACATTAATACACGCGGCTCTACGTTAATCGAATTCCCCTAAGTTCACGTTCGCGAGCCCCGTCACGTCCAACTTCCTCCTCTTCGTTCCGCCTCTCCTCTCGAAAGAAACGTCTTTGCACGCATTCTTCAGCACACAACCGCACCGAATCAGAGAATCCTAGTACACACGCTCTTTCACTCTCACTCTCTCTCCACCCCTCCCTCGCTGAGACCGCTCGCTTCGTCGCCAACCACACGCGTCGATCCTTCCTGCTCGGCTGGTCACCCGAAGCCTGACGTCCGCTCCGCAAAGTGCCCATCCTCTTCGCCTGCTTCGTTCCTCCTCCGCCAACGATCGTCACCGGGCGCCACGTGTCCCTGGACCAGCCTACGCGGGATCCTCTCCTGAGGGGCGGACCACCGATCGAGCGAGTCCAGGTGTCGACGGACTGCCCCGACGTTGAGCACCGCGCGCCGCCAGAGACGCGGGCGACGCTAGGCAGCTCCGATAGCGGGGCTCTGCTGTGAGCTGCGACGTGGCGATCGCGCAGTTGAGGGGAGAGACCGAGCGGGAACTGGGGTGAGCAGGATTCGACGGCCTCCTCCGCGAGAAGCCCCCGGGTGATCGGATGGTGCAAGCGGGTCAGGTGTGTCAGGGTACGGAGCCTAGACTCTGGACGACGTCTCGACGCTGGAGAGAACGGAAAGCCGCTTCCGCCTCTCTGATCCTCCTCTCCTTCCTCTCTGGCAGAGCGGCACCGAGCGTCAGGCGCGGCTCTAGCCGGCCTGGTGCCTCGGTTTCGACGGGCGCGGGGTATTAGTTGGCCACGAGCAGGTGCTGGTACTGGCTGGCCGGATAGGACGCCACGGAGCCGAGGCCGAAGTTGTTGAGGCCGTCCAGCGCCGTCTTGTCCTGCTGCTGGGCGGTGTCGTTCACGTTGCTGGTAGCCGTGGCCGAGCCCACCGGGCCCAGGTTGCCCGCGCTCTGCGAGTTCCCGTTGCTGCCGGCCGCGTTGCTGCTGCCGTTCACGCTGCCGCCGTAGAACTGGTGGCCGGCGATCGTCGGGTCCAGGTACGAGGACGGGAAGTTGGCTCCCGTGTAGAGGTCGGCGGACAGGTAGCCGCCGTGGCTCGACGAGTCGAAGATGTTGCGATGGGGGAACTGCGGGTGGTACGCGGCCGGCCCGTGCTGGAAGAAGTACGCGCTGGGGTCCGTGTGTTGCTGGCCGGCCCCGGCTACTATGCTTCCCGGGGAGAGGCTACGACTGCGCGGCGAGCTCTGCGATACGGGCAGGCCGCCAGCGGCCGCCTGCTGTTGTTGCTGCTGCTGCTGTTGCTGTTGTTGCTGCTGCTGCTGCTGGTGCTGCTGATGGTGGTGGTGATGGTGGATCTGTTGCTGCATGGCGCGCTGCTTGATGTAGTTCGAGAACTCGGTGGGGGACATTCTGAAAGCAGGACGGTTACGTGCGGTTCAGGCGTCTGATCGATAGTTTCCCTCTCGAGTGGGTGGCTCGCGGTGGTCAGAGTTAAAGCGGGACAATCTGTGCGGAACCCAGAGACCATGGGCCGCTGGACACTTATCGTTAGACGCTTTCGGGAAAATCCGAATTATGCTGGGAATAGTGTCTAGTTCGATGATTCTATCAACGTCGTCGATGGGCACTTATCGAGACAGGTCGAGATTTTGTGAGAAAAGCTGATGATTTGTGAAAGAAATTCTTTACTACACGACGCGACTGTTCACTATTCCCTGTTCACCTGACTTTACTAAGTGTCCACTGCTGTCCACCTCTCAACACCAGTAAACAGCAGTGACGCAACCGTAGTCTAGAGCGATCTAACCCGCAAATCTTTAGCAACGACGCCTGGCAACCCGTTACTCCGGTGATCCGATACCCCCCCCGGATCTAGCCTCGAAGCAGATCTACCAAACAGCTTGCGCAACCGCCAAGGAAATCAGGGCCGCGATCAGTTACCAACCTGTTGGCTCGTTTGCTGCTGGTCTTCAGCTTGGTGCTGCCGAACTTGGTTTGAGCGAAGGTGGCGGTGGTGAAGGTGAGGGGCGCGGTGGTGCGTGGGATGAAAGCCGGAACGGGGCTGGGCGAGCCCTTGAACGAGCTGGTGATGGGGGTCGGCGAGGGCGCCGACGAGGAACCGGATCCGTGGCCGCTCTGCTGGTTGTTCGAGGAGCCGTTGCTCGCGTTGCTGCCCAGCGAGCTCGGGAACGGCGACGTGGACTTGGGGCTGAGGCTCAGGCCGCCGAGGGACGTGCCCACGGCCTCGATGGGCCTGAAGCATTGGGCCTCGGGGTTGAAGGTTTTCGTCACCTCCCGATCAGCGGAGCTCTCGTCGTGCGGGTCCCCTGTCTCGGAGTAGAGGATCTTCACCGCGTTCATCTCGCCGATGCGGTAGCTAACCTCGCCGGGGTCCACCCAGACGGCCAGCTCAGCTGGCAGGTTCTCCAGGATGTCCTGGATCGGCACGCCGCTCTCTTTCGCGGCACGTTCCAGCACCGGGTCGACGGGATCGCCAGTCTTCAGGCATCTGAACGCTGATCCCTTGAACGGCTTCTCCGGGTACCAGTGGCCCTTGAACTTGTCCTTGAGCGCCTTCTCGAGCTCCTCCCCGAAGATGTTCACCCGTCTGCGGGGCAGCTTGTTGTAGAGGTACGATATCACGAAGTTGAGCGCCACCTGCACCTCGATGTGCATCTTGGCCTTTGCTGGGAGAATCTTCGGGCTGTTGCTGGTCGTGGCAGCCGCGGAATATTACCGAGGACGTTCGCACGATCGGCCGTCTTGCCGCGAACCACCGTTTGGTCCTCGAGGATAGGCCGCTGGCCGATCGCACCAAGCTACCTTAGCTTTTCGCGCTGCTTCACCAGGAGTCACGCCAAAGTCTCCCCTAAATCCGTGGATCTGTAACACGAACGTTCGAAATTGCTCGTTAGATCTCGGCTATTTTCACACCTGGCGGTTTTATAGGCTCTATGCTAGATCGCGAAGTGGGCGGTCGATACGATCTGCTTCTCGAACTTTCGGGACTAGCAACGAATAATGATATTTCATGAATTATCGCGCGTGGAAGGTGCACCCACGTTCATAACGGCGCCCGGACGAAAAAGACCCGGATAAAAATTCGCGAGTCACGCACAAAGAAGCCCCCATAGCCATTCGAGACGCTTTCACCGAGTACGAAATCACATTAAAAGGCTCCCTGGGGAGTATCTTCGAAAGGCATTTGCTTTTACCCCGGAGAGACCGTGTTATCGGCGCCTTTCACGATCGCGCATTGAAACGGAACGCCGTTTCCGGTTACCCGGGCTGCCGTCTTCTGGTTCCCAACGAGAGCCAATCGTTTTCGACTTATTCGTGTGGCATAATGCCATCTTGCGAGATTCCACAAAGACCTTCTACCTGAATCCTAGACTTCTCTGTTTTACCTCGCTCGTAATTTGGAAAACGATCGTGCAGGCTGAAAGAATGAATTCTCTCTATCTGAAATAATGACGTTCTAATTCAAATTCGTAAAACGAACGAAGGAAGTCTATGCTGAGAGCATTTCGACGCCAAGAAACCTTCAATCGACCTGTGATTTCGAGAAGAAAATTGTCCACCGTGATAATTCTCCAGTTCCCATGGCTGACAACTCCAATTTCTTTCAAAGACTGACGGGGCACTCGGCATGCAACTTTTATCCCGTCTATAATGCAAACGCCTACCGGACTCACGTGCCTGGATCGAAGAGGAACGCTCGATTGGAACTACTCTAAACTCCGGGCGACTGGCAACGTTCTTAAGATCCTCATTTCCGCTCGAACGGATGGATGAAAGTCTCTCGAAAGCCTCGGCGAAGACGGAACGACCCCGAGCGTCGTTCGATTCAAAACGCGCCTTCCGGAATCTCCAGCGGCGTATCGGGGTCCAACGAATATTCAGCTACCCACGCGATTACCGTGAAGCGAACGGCAATAAAAAGGATTGCCCTTAGCGGCGCTGAGTGGCCATCTTCCACAGAGGTATCTCGTCGCAATTGCGGAAGTTGCTCTCTGAACCCGAATGACGTCGAGAGGGAAAGACTTTTCCCCCGCCCCTTCCTCGCCACCAGGCCACTTTCTTCTCCTACCACCATCCCTCGACATTTCCTTCATTCTTTCGTTTTTCATCCACCCCGTCCCCCGCCTGTTTTTCTATCTCCCTCTGCCCCAGACTCCATATTCCTCCTCTATCAACTTCCCTCCATCCGTCACCCTCTTTCTGCGACAACTCCCACTCGTCCCTCCCCGTCCTCCCTCCTCGAGGATTCCTAGACGGCCGTCAAGGCTCCCGGGTATGTCCGTCTCGGAACTCAATTCCGTCACGGTCCTGTTTCCCCCTTTTTTCACCCGTGATCCGCCGAGAAAAGGCCAGACCAAGGGGGCGGAACAGGGTGTATAAGCTTCCAAGAAGCCCGCTGGACCAGCGGCCATTTTGTAACGGGATATGAGAGGACATTCGCGTTCTCCTTTCCCCCCGCCAACGGTTTCTTCGCTCTACCCTTCCCAACCCCCACGTTCGTCCCTTTTTTTCGCCCGAATATTGCAACGGACAACGCGGTCACGGGTATTTTTCAATTACGCGAGTGTATGCCACCCTCGCGGCTGTTCTGCGGCTCGTTCGCACCCTGTCGCCGCGGTTTCGCCGCGGACGAATATTTTTGGGGCTCACGCTGCTTCATTCGAGGCTAAACGGCCGGTGATGTCTGAATTATAGAGGCTGGGGTGCCTGGAAATTGCGAAAACCTGCAGGAATGGGGGTAATTCTCTTCTGTATAAAATAATGCCCAGTGGGTCGGGCATTATAGAAGTTTTCATCCACCAAAATAGATGAAGTCGCGTTCTCCATAGATTTATTAATAAAATGCGTTTATCCTTAATCAAACGATCCCCTCCAAAACCCTACTTCACTCTCTCCTATCTTGTACAATTCGTCAGTATTTATTCCTTCATATCCAACACCCACGTTTCCCCTCGCGATCTCCAATGGCACTCGAACGTCCAAATAGACAAGCGAAAGTACCTAACCCTCTGCTAGCTTCCCATAATTCAATGCAAACCAAAGGGTTCTAGGTAGGGGAGCCAACAGCGCGCAGAGCCTGTCGATACCCCGAGACGTGCAAGTCCTGGTCTAGCTAGCACGGGGATAAAGAAACTTCCCCCTCGTTTTTCCCGGATACCATTCCGCCCTTTCCTCCGCCGTGTTTCCCCAGCCGAAAGAAAAATGTTTTCGTTCGCGCGAGGAGAGCTTCTCCGCCACCCCAGGGCTCTGGATATGTAGGTTAACCCCGCGCTGCACCCTTTCTGCCTCCGGTAGTACACCGAGACGGGGTTGCCAGAGGTATTGATCCCGGCCAGGGTTGCCGGAAGGTTCTCAAGTTAAAAATACACGGCCTTGCGAGTCGAGGAACCACCGGGCGCCGTGTCGCGTTTTCGCGGCTCACTTCTGCGCGTCGTGACGGTTTTCTTTTTCTGGGATCGGCAGTGAAGAGGGTCCGCGAACCGACGATCAGGGGGAAATTCGAAGGGGTGCGCCCCTTCGAGTGCTCTAAGCCGCGCGACCTAAGACTCTATTAAACGACTCGCTGTTAATTGAGGGGCACTGCTAGGCGAGGGATGGTAACTACCCCTTTGGGTGGCGATTAAAAACGAGGTGAATAGAGGGAAGTCGAGGGTTCTTGGCAAGAAGCGACGAGGGCAATGTTTCTCTTCAAGATTGCTTCCTTGGGGATTTTGCATATGTGTTGGGAAGGTGCATAGCCGAATTGGGGATCTACTCGCGAGGATTGGAAATATGAGGATGAAGATGGATCAATTTTAAGAAATATCTATAGTTACAAGTGGACTCAAAGTTTATTGTAAGAGGGTTTCGAACAGAATCGGGACACCCACTAATCATTACCATCTTCCCCAACTCCAACAACCCTCCACTCACGATCACCTCTAGCTCCACCCTTCCCAACGTAGCAAATTCGATCCGAGGACCTGTGCAGAAAGGTGAGGCGATTCAAAGGACAGCTTTCTTCTCCATGAACCCTCAGAGAGGTGAGAACACTGGGGGCTGGTTGCAGGTGCGCGTAAAGACCCACGAGCACACCCCTTTCCCGGTGCTCTGAATGGAGACCACGTGGCAGAAGGGACGGTGAATGTGGGCCAGACAAGTGTCCTTCAGCGAGCGGCAGTGAATGGAGTCCAGGGGACCGTCGTCGCTTTTAGGGTTGCTTCCAACATCCACGCGGGGGTTGCCGGCGACATCATCCTGGCGTCTTGTTTGGGAATCGTTGCGACGCAACGCGAATCGAAGGGACAAAGCGGCCTGACGATAATTATGCTCGTCGTCCCCGCTCGATGTATCGAGTGGGGGGCTCCCTTCGATCGAGCTCCGACGACGAGATGGCGTCGTTTCGACGGACGACGCGTAATTGCGCATCCGTGCATAGAGGGGAAGAGCAGAGCGCTTCCACGTGGAGCTCCCTCCTCGGTGATCGATTAAAACGGAAACGCTGATTTTCTCCTTCTCGGCTTGTCTTCCACACCCTTCGGCTGCGTCTAATTAGAAACCAGGTCGATCCCTTTGCTTCTGATACTCGGGGAAAAAGATTTAAGCGAGCTTGCGAGCCCGTCGAGTGCTCGAGCGGAGACACCTTTCGCTTTGACATAAGTACCAGGGAAAATTCTAACGCGAAAGTACACGTGGGCGGCTTCTGCCTTCGTTATCATTAATTTCCTCGTGAACTCTGCTCGCGCGGAAGGAGAGAGAGAGAGAGAGAGGAAGAAGTGAACTCGTTAGCAATCCGCCCTGGCGACTACTGAATCGTGCGCGATGCGAAGAGCTCGCGGATTCCGTGGGAAAAGTATCCGTGAAATGAAGACAGAAGTACGCAGCAAGCGTCGGGGAGTGGATATAATTGCGACTCGACCTAAACAGGGTCAAGACACGGGTGCTCGACCTGACCTAGTCGCCCCTGTCTTCCACCACCGGGGTGGAAAGGTGTTTAAATCGGAGCACTTTGCTGGTTACGCTACCTCGTCCAATATAGACCAAGTGCCTCCGTGAAAATCGCTCGCGTCTCTAACAAGTCGAACGGAGTGAAAATAATACGAGGTCTAATCGATAATTCTAGAAACCAGCGCACCCATGCCGTGCATTAACCAGTTCCAGCACTTCCTCTAATATTCACTTCCGAAATTCCTAAATCAATTATACACTTTCTTCCACGGAATTCAATGTCTCTCCGCGCGCAGACCTTGAGAACTGTCCCTGACTCATCGTAGATCCGCGCTCCAGGAACTATCGAACTTATCGATGGAGTAGCCAGCGACTCTCTCTCCCTCTCCCCCTCTCTCTCTCTCTCGCCTGCAACTGGCAACTCTCTGATTACTCTATTCTGACGATGAATAGATGGCCATGACGGGAGGAAACCGTGTGGAATCGCGTTACGTAACCGTCGGTTATACAACAAATCGCCGGTGTTCACGTGCGTGGACCGTCCATCATAGTGGCGACGCTTTAAAGGTCGCCCCGTCGCCGCATAAACAAATCTGCACGCGTGTACAAGCGAATACGTTGTATCGATTAACCGGAGAGTTCGTGCACCGGCGTCGACCTTCCGCGGGTCTTCCCTTTTGGCGCATCGAGCCGCGCTGCAGCGCCTCGATCTCGTGCCGGATCGATTGATCGCCGCGGTCGTCGCTCGCCGCTTCCTTTCGCCGTGAAAAATTAATCCCACGGCTGCGCCTATTCGAACGATGCGCCTGTGTTTCCGCGAAAAACGTCGTTTCAAGTTAATGCCGTTGGCTTTCCACGACGAACCCCATCCTCGGTGGTCTAAATTTCTCGACCGGCTCTTCTTCCTCGCGTAACCTTCGCGTTTGTCGTCTTATCATTTCGATTTAAACTGGAGGGACCGTTCGCCGCGCGTGGAATCCCCGCTGAAGCCTTCCTCGGCGAGCGGCCGCGACCCTGACATTAGTTTCGAACACGTGCCGGACGAGTCGCGTGACATCACTTCGATCTCGTTTCCTCAAAGCCGACGGAAAACGACCCGCTGTGACTCGCATCGGCCCTGAATTGCGCCGAGTAATTAATAATTTTTGCACGCGCGCTCCCGGCCATCGTACACGTGATCGCCCAGCGTCGTTTCGCTTGCGCAGACGGCAACCGTGCCTCGAAACTTTCCTTCCTTCCCGTCTTTCCTCCTCGCTCGTACTTTTTTCCTTGTGCTTCTCCGGGTACTCCCTCTCGGACGCTCTCGATTTCCAGCGCGTCGTGTGCCCGGTGCCGTTTCAATTTCGCAATCACCATTCTCGGAGAGCCGGGACCGCGAATAATCGAACTCAAGGCACGCCCGAACGTTTCTTTTACGAATTCGTCGGCACGCTTGCCACACTCTCGTTTCCACCGGGTTGCGTAATTATTGCGACAGAGGCGACCTTGAATTTTTACGCGACACACAGGCGGACAGTGAACCGCTCGGGATCGAATCGATCATCCGGACGGAATCGCTCGCTGACACGTGTAAAATTATGTGCTTCAGCCGGATTTATCTCGGTCCACGAGCGAGGGCGTTCGAATATAATTTCTGGTAACGAGGCGTTCGTTTCCTCGTCTACGAAAGCGGAGAGGATAGAGTTTTGCTCGTGTTACGATTCAAAAGAAGATTGTTCTTGGTGAAAAGGAGATTTTTTTCAAATTCGAGGGTTGTGTTAAGTGAAACCCGACTGTTAGTGGTGTTAATTTCCCTGAAAAAATAAACCTCGCATTTTGCATTCTTCACTTGGTTTGTCGTAAAGAACGTCATGTTTCTAGTTGTGTAATAAATTACTTTGCTCAGAATGCTTCAGTAACTAAGGTGCACGTAGTTTCCATGAACTTAGCACGGCTACGCGAAATGCAAGAGGCCAAGGGAAGAGGGTTCGTCTGTGGTCAGACGCGCCATGTAAAGTGACTATGTCTTTCTATAACTACTACCACAATCAAGGGGAACTTACAAGATATGTACACAAGGCTTGCAACAATTTCACTCAACATTGTTAATTTACACTCCCATTTACGTCTTTAAAATAAGCATAGAGTTCCTCTCGACGTACCTACGGTAGGAAAGACCACTTCATACTACGAAGATTTAATCAGACAAGTACTCTAATATGCTAAACACACCCAGAGAAATTCCTTGATAATAGAATTAGCGTAACAGAAATTTTGGCTCGAAGGGAAAAGGGACCGTGCAGAGTCCGCCTCTCTTCGCATCTCTGAATTTATCTCTCCATAACTTTTCGCACCTGCATAACCTCACGACTTGTCTTCGATAAAAGTTATCCATGTAAATAAGAACTTTAGGAAGATGCTAAAATTTTGCAACAATTTTACTCCAGATTCTCAACACCTCCATTTATATTTTCAAAAGGATAATAAACCAGTCACTGAATATCACCAAAGTTCCCTAAAAAAAAGCTACGAAAACCATCACAACCACATTCTCGGGAACCCTCTGCAACCGAATCAATCAACTCAGTGAACAACCCCCCACATTCAACCACCGATGTCGAACAATTTATTCCCGCACAGTGCCAACGCGATAGACCCTCGCCGCGACAAGTAGCCTCGACAGTCGCGCCTCCAATTAACGCTTCCGATTAATTGTACCACGGTGTTTCGGGGCCATCGATCAGCACGTGTGACCGAGTTAATATTTCAAAGCGGAAACACGGCTGGGTCGGAGGCGTCGCGGCGCGGCGCGTCTTCGATCCGATTCGTCGAGCATCGCGGCGGTTATGGGGTGGCGATAAATTACAGGCTCCCTACTTTTCTCTCTCTTTCTTCGGCGTGCTGGCAAGCGAGCAGACAGATCAATACGACACAGCCTCCGCAGACACGGGCGCCGCTGCTCCAGATAACGTAGCGAGAGGGTGAGAGAGAAAGAGAGAGAGAGAGAGAGAGAGAGCGAGGGAGGGCCTGCCCTATAAGCCTCTATTTAAATAGCGCCCTAAATCCGAAGGGGGGACGCCCCTTTTCGCAGGGGCCAGAGAAAAATGCCGCCGAAACGAACAGCCAGCCGACGGATTCGCGACCTGGGTCAATCCGTTCGACTTTAAGCTCCTCTGGAAATTACACCCGGCTGACTGAATTTCGTTCCACGGATTAGAGGGAAGCGATGCTCTCGGATTAAGCTTTGTGAATTCTCTGGCCCGATCACGTGCGAATCTTTCTGCCCGCTTCTTTCGGACTGTTCTGTATTTTTTCTGCTGCGATTGGTTTCTGTGTATCGCGGATCGAACCCGCGATAGTTTGGGAATAATTCCTGATTTTTAATTTTGGAGAATTTCAGAAGAATGGATCGCTGGAAACGTGTCGGTACGTAGGTGTCTCGAGGCAAGTTTTACAGCTGTTTTCGCTTTACGCTTCGTACCTACGTCAGATGTGACGCAAGCGACGGAATAGTAAATGCGCGTCAACGGTTGTCGGCAAATAAGGCATTCGGACGAGGCGTTTGATATTTTTTGGTGGACTCGCGCTGAGTCCGCGAAAACTCCCAACCGCGGGACTTTACTTTCAAAATAACCTGTCGCTGTCCTTCGTGGTAAAAATAGAACTTCAATTCTGGAAAGCCGGACGACTTAGACAGCGCACGTGCGTGCTCGTGTATGATGCGAGGAATTTCAGAATTTAAGTCACGATTATTCCGAAATCATACCTCTGAAATATTATCGATTCATCATCGTAAACTTGACTCACGGCTCAGTGAAATTTCGCTTTGTCTCCGAGTACAATGTTTGATTGATTTATTGGGGCTTTCCTGCCTCGTATCAAAGACTTTCGATAACTCTAAGCCTACCATTTACTCTTGCATCAGCTAACATTTCTTTATCAAACTCCAAATATTCCTGAAAATCTTTGTTCCACTGTTTCAATTCAGTGGCACGTATGCTTTAGAGTTGGATGTATCTCTTTCTAATTCTGATTTTCTCGATGCTTAGCAATTCTTTCTATCTACGATTAATAAACATTTTACAATCGAGAGCTATTTTTGTTTAATTAAACGCTAGTTAAAGTTAATTGAGGATGGTGTCGAGGAACTTTTCCACCATACTGCACACGATATATCTACTAAATACAGGATTTTGAACAGACAACTTTTCCACTTAAACAGACTTTCAACCAGCATCCGCGACTTTAAACAGGAAACCAGCTCGATCACGAAACCAGGCGAAACAGAAGGAGAAGACGAAGGTACGTCAAACAGAAACACTCCACGAAGTCTGCTTCTTAAACAACCTTTCGCCAAGAATCTTCAGGGTCCAAGGGGTGAAAGATAGCAGAAGTAAAAGGCGAATTCTTTACGATCTGTTACTTCCCCTTCTTAACCATCAGCTGAATTGAGGGTGGATCACTTGGCACCTGGCTGACAGAACAAGCCCAATTCAGCGTCAATACGAAAGCAATTTTGTATATGATAAATGTTCCAAAATACAATAAATCAAGCCCCCTAATTTCAACAAATCGATTCCTCCACATTTCGTCCAAAGTTCAGTCACGGAATAAAGACAGAATAAAGCAAATTTCAAGTGGGCGATTGCAATGATCGATCACCTCAAGATACCACGCATCCACGGAACAACGACGACCGTTCTTCTCGCCAGCCACGCCACTTCGCCTAAAAAGAATCGCAAAAGAAACGGAGGCAATGCTAGAGCACACTTCCCTGAACGTGAAAAGTTAACGATATCAATCTTCCTCCGGCCGCGTTAAGGGTAGATCGCGGAAGGGTTGAAAGGCTACGGAACTCGTCTCCGCGAGAGGCCCAGAAGAAACGAGGCAAAGAACGAAAGGTTCTTTTATTCAGAAAAGAGGAAGACGGCTCCCCGGGAGATGATCGGGCGTCACGTAAGCGGAAGCGAAGCCCGCTCGATAATTTCGCCGTCTGCGGCGAACGTTTGAATCGCCAGGCCGCGAACTTAATAGCTAAAAAGAGAGTATCGTTGGACGTCGGCTGCGGCGTAGGGACAAAAGAGGGAAGAGGAAAGCCAGTGCCATTATCCAGAAAAATACCGTGGGTTGTCATCTTCAGCCCCAGCTACGGACGATCCGGGATTCGACTTTATCCCGCGGCTGCCAGGCTTTGGTGACTTTCGCAACCGGCCGACGAGGCGGCGACTATATAAGCCACCGATGACGTTGGGAGATCGGTGCGCTAGTTGTCGGCCCTGGTATTAATCATTCGACGAGCTGGCTCCTCCGGATTTTCGCGGCCACTTGTTTTCCCTCCGTCTGATCTATCGGCGGCAATGAAAATGTTTTCCCCAAGGAGGGTAAATATTGTAGCCGTTGCGATCGGCGAAGGCGAAGATCGTTGGATATATTTACGGGTGTTTATGGCCGTGGAGGGAATTCGAGATGATGATCGATGGAACAGATACTGACTTCGAATTTCGAGAGTCACTTCTTTAATTTTCTTTTGACCATCGATGATTCAGTACAGATGAGAATGGATTAAGTTCCAAGCGAATATCACGAATGGCACCTAACGCGTCATCGATTCTCTATCAACCTTCTTCGTAGTTTTTTCTAATTGCGACACAGCTTTCGTCAGCTTCGTTTCCCGGAAAGCTGGGCGCCATAAAATATATTATTATCAATTACGCCGACGAGGCATTATCGTCCTTCGATACAACTCCACGAAATGAGGAACAGAACGGCGGCGACGCGGGAACAGGACACTTGGGAAATCCCGCGGAGAATTACTTCACTTTATCGTGTCGCTAGTTGCTCGCAGCAAGCAGTTGAGAAACGGCACTGTTCGCTCGATAATTGCCAGATAACGCTCGGCGCCAAAGCAACGCGATTGATTTTCATGGAAGGAAAGGAACTCCGGGAAGCTGACCGTCGAGTAGTCTTGGGAAGCAACGATAAATAATTCAAACAACTCGCTCCCCCGCCGTCTCTAATGCGGTCGTTGCTTGCGTCAACGGTATTCTTACTTATCTCCGTCGATCGTCCACGGAACAACCGTTTTCTCTCTATTAATTCGCAATTAGTCACGAACCGGTCTGAGCGCCCGTGGCGAGAATTATAGCTGACGTTTAGTCATCAATCGAAAACAGCGTTTCGGTTTTTTGTGGGTGAAATTCCACTTTTTTCTGTCTAACAAGCCAGCAAGCAGAGGATCGAGATAAAGAACTATGTCTGTCGAGAAATATTCAGTGGAACTCGTTTAAGCATCGCGGGGTATTCGAGTACTAAATCGAATCGAATTAAACTTAAATTAAGCTGAGTGAAACCTACGCAACTGACCTCACGTTGAACTGAATCCAACTAGTTCCACCTGGACTGGGCTAAATTGAACTGAATCTAGCCGAATACAAACGAATACTAGATCGCTCGTGACTGACAGTACTTTCAGTCGAATCGAACCAATGATCTCCAAACGTTTCTATGGAATTCCTGACGCTTCAGTTGCTCGCGGTGTTTCACTTCGATTTTCGCGATGGCTCCAGATTTTCGAACGGGCTCGATTCCATAGGAAAGTCGCGAATGCCGGCGAGCTTATCGCGGAGAAACCGCGGCCGTATCCAAAACCGCGATACGGAAGAGCAAACATCGATAGGATATCCGCGAGCTCGGTTTCCGCACGGATGAGCGAAGAATTTCTTTGTTCCCCTCTACCGGGGAGTCGCTTTCCTCTCGCGAGGCACGAAAACCCTGCGAAAATTTACGGCCCCCGCCGTGGTATCGACGACGACTCGCTTCAACGCTCTCGCCGATAATTTTAAGGAACATTCAGGCGAAACGGTGAAAAGCGAAACACTCCTCGCGGCATCTGAGCGCTATCCGCCTGTGAAAATGTCCTGCTGCTGGGGATTTAACCAAGTTTTTAATATATTGCTACAGGAAAATGATAAACGAATTTTTAAGCTCTGCGGAATATTCTAGCACGTTCTAGTTGAAAGCTTTAGGAGAAATTTGTGATTGTTATTTATAAATATGACCTGGCCTTTGTTTCTTTTTATCATCTAGCATAATTACCTTTCTTTTTTGAATATATTACACCTACTTTCTTAAGAAGAAGAGCTGTTTTTTGAATATTCACCGCGAATCGTTATCGTTAGCTTCCAACACTGACATATCGCTCGCGTGATTATTATACAGACAGCTATCTACGTTAATTAATTAGGAGTCAGATCCAACGAATTGTCAGTCGACGAGGAATTGATGAAGTAGACTGTTGGAAAGAGTTTCAAGACTGTCTCACGTTTGGAGGTAGTCTCCCAGATTTTTCAGCATTTCTTGGCTTTAAGCTCGACATTTTTTAGATCCACCGATAAACTTCGGTCTGAAATATTTTTGCGGTAGTGGTAGTTGGGGGTCGAGCAGTCTGGTGTCGGAGTTATTGCGTCGTGCTCGCCACAAATCTCGATCCACCAGCTCGGGATCTAGATATCGCTGGGATATCCGGCACATCGGAACTCGCCTCCTTCTCTCGTTACTTCTCGTTACTTTCTGTAACGACTATCTACCGTTGTCGATAAGTCTTTGCCGGGGGGGAAGAGTATAAGAATTACTAGATACTAAAGAAGAAAGAAGCCAAGAAACTATCTCCTCGCAATCGAACATCTGAAAACAAATTAATACTATCCTCTTAAACATTGCTACGCTCTTTCTTTCTCGTTTAAAAAATCATCCCCTCAATGTGAAATGAATCTGAAATGTATTCGAAATGAATCAACTATCTTCTCGCAATCGAACATCTGAAAACAAATTAATACTATCCTCTTAAACATTGCTACGCTCTTTCTTTCTCGTTTAAAAAATCATCCCCTCGATTCGAAATGAATCAGACGCCTCAGAATCCAATCCCAGCATCGCAGCCAGGTGATTTCTCTCCGAGCACCGTGTTTCGCCGCGGCCGGGACTCGAAAATAAAAGTCCATCCCCATCGATGCGGCTGCAACAATCCGCGGGGACGGGGATTCATGAAATATCCATCCATTACAGCGCGACCCGGCGCGGTATCGATTCCGAAAGCGTAACAAAGCTCTCTGCCACCGTCGACGATACGTTCCACGTGAAGGATCATCCCCCGAAGACGCTTTAAAATACCCCCGACTGCCCCGGAGCGTTCCACTTCCCCGCAGACTGCCGGTCGCTTTTCCGTCTGCAAATTACTTTTCGCCTCTATTCTCGCCCTTATCAGAAGTTCGTCCCCGGGAACAGCGCGGCGCTCGCTGGATACCGCCGCGGGAAACCCCTTTTCCTTGGATGGAGGGCGAGCCCAGGGCCGCTAGACCCCCGCGGGCGCGGCTTCCGATCGATCATCCCCGCCCACATCCTTTTCCTTCCGCTTTTCGCGATGGAAATCGCGGTCAGCCGGCTCTCGCCACTCTCCGAAGGGGCCAGCCCCTTCTGGCCCTTTTTATTGGATACACCCGTCAAAGGGGTTTTTCGCGGAACCGCGTCGAAAACTGCCGCAACCCTTTTCGCCTGCAACGCCTTTCAGGCGGCCCCTCGTTAAGGCCGGGGCTCCTTTTGTGCGGCCCGTGTCAGCTACTTGACGCTGGCCCCCCCTTTAACGCGGTAATTGAAATTACGCTCGATGGTCCTTTTTCCGCGGCCGGTTTCCCATTGTTCCGCGGCCCACACCCCGCCCGACGTTCGCCGAGTGGAAGCGAGTTTCCTTGCGCGGAAAACTTCGGGGAAATCGCGCTAAGTTTCGGATCCCGTTGATGCTCGAATACGCCTCGAACGCCGTCCAGCGTCCACTTCGATGTGGAAAGGAAGACCAAGTTTGCTTCGAGTACACTCGTTTTTTTTTTCTGCTGCGATTAGGCTTGGTTATGCGATTCCTCTTTGGCTCGCATCGGCGCGTTGAGAGACAGCGAGGAGATTCTTGTCGGGGAACTTTGAAATGCAAGGACCCGCATAGCTCTGCCATTAATATAGACTGAGAATTACCCGCAGCAGTGCGATTCCTATTAAAATCCATGTCAAAAATTACCTGCGTGGCGCAGCTCCGCGGCGAGCGTGCTCGGGGCGGTGTACGCGCGCTCGCCGCGTTCAAGGAACAGAAAGAGAATTATTATACGAAACTGGACCCCAGAGAAATAAGTGGAGGAGCCACGGTTGCCGGGTTTTAATTCGAAATAAAAAAATAGTCGCGGAATTAATTCCAGACTGCGCTCACCGCTGGGAGGGGAGCGGCAGGGGGGTTAGAGGGTGGGAAATAAAACGTTTCCAAGACACGGACCCGATCGATACCTTCTTCTCATGCAACGGGACGCACCCCTGCATCGAGGAGGGGTGGCAGCCGAGTCTATGAACGCCAACTTTCGACCGCTTCCGTATTCCTTGCGATACCGATGCTCCCGTATCGAAATTTCCCATCCACGCGCCCCTGCTTAAAAGCTTCCGGGTGCCTGCGGCGTATCCCCGTCGACGTCGTGTACACTGACACATCCGGCTGCGTAAAAAAGAAAACGCTCGACCGTTTAGCGAATAGGGAATCCATTAACGCTGCAAGGGATCGTCGTCCCTTTCTCCAATTACTATGAATCATGTACCCGTCTAACAATTCGAATTGTGAGAGTAGCTCGAGTTCAAGGCAGGAAGTAACTGAGGAGGAATAAAAAATTGCTGGACGAACTCTGAAATTGGAAGAATAATGCGCGACGAGTGTTTCGCAAAGTGTTCCGTCTGCTGTCTGTCCAATAATTTCACCTACCACTTGCTCGACGATCGCGGCCAATTCTTCCCCTCGACTGCGAGCTGTGCTCCGGCAGATTTGCTTCGTCAATAACAGCCCCGTTCTCGAGTAACCTATTTCAGACATCCAACCCGAGGAGGAGACTCTCCGCGGCGAAGTTTTACACAGAGAAACTGACGTAATAAGCGAACGTCTTGCAGGTAGACTGGACGAAGTTGTTCCTCCTCGATGCCATGTATCTTTCTAGATAATAACTACCGATTTAGAGGATCGATCTTTCTGTTGGAGAACACTCGATATCTAGAAGGAAGCCTGCGTGACTCTTTCCCCGCGGGGAACGTTACCAGGATAAGCTCACCTAGAGAGCAGCGGACGTGTTCTCGAGACCTGTTTACGTAAGTGTGAATAAGACGTGCCGCATTCTAACGGTGATCTATTTACGTCCTCTGCTCTACGAGATCCCGAACAGACCTAATTTTATATTCGGAGCAAAAACTCCGGCACCACTGCCAAGTGGAGCTCTAACAATCGACTCCTCCTCGGCTGCCTCAGCTGCTTCGTGCGCTAACATCGAGTATCGTCCAGATTTCTCGGCTCCGCGTCCAAGGGAAGGTTCTCTACCCTACGTTCGATGGAATTCGGTGTCTTTGAATACCGGGGCGAAGGCCTTTAACCGCGTCGAGAATTTCTTTCACGCTACACGACTGTCTTTTGAATTTTTATTCAGTGATATTCGTCGGATTGCATCGTCACAGAAATCTGAATTATTATCCCGGCTGAATAAGTATGTTCAAAGTGGGAAACAGAGAATTCAGTCTTGCAAGCTCGAGACGAAGCAGAAATAGATTTCCATTGATCTTTTAACCAAAAAGTTTCGCTATTCACTCGACAGCGAGCATTCAATTTGAAATCATTTGCCATTGAAAGCGCAGCCGAAAGCACAAAATAGGCAGAACTTTTGTCATCGGGCGTACGAAATCTCGAGCGGAAGTTGGGGAATCACGGTCCTGTGCCGGCCGGAAACCACCGAAACACAGCGGAATCGTCGTTTCCTATGGTTTCCCATCGCGTTTTCGGCTTAAAGCTCCCCTTTGTAATTGGATCGTTGAAACAAAAGAACGGGGGTAAAGTTTGGGGATGGTGAGAGGATTAATGCTCCTCGCAAAGAGAGCTTTGAAAGCTTCGGTGGGAAGGGAAACGGGACAACGAGCCCTCCAAGGATTTCTGTTGACAGAGGAAGGAATAAGCTATGATTTCGCGTCGATTAAGTGACTGAAATAAAATTTCAAGGATTTGTTCTCTGCACCCACAATACAATCGGTCATTTGTCCCGTCAAATTTTCTGTCACTCGTGTCGGTTCGTACAGGTACAATAAATTAACCCAACTTATCGATAACGTTATCGTTAGCCAGCACCTCTAATTGACAAGCTTCGGCCTCGGTTTGGCTTTTGGCAAAGTGCAACGGTTGTTACGCACCCGAATGCAATTATTTATCGACCCATGAAAATAGAATACTCGCGGTCGAGCTATATATAATCGTCGGCTGACAAATTCGAGCCAGAAACACGAATTCGATGCAGCCATTAATAATGACGAATGAGCTGGCCCTCTTTAGTCATCGTTCGGATACGAGTTAATATCAACAAATATCGAAACGTCGCGGTGGAATTACCGGATCGGATTACCTAGTTAGCGACCACTGTTCCAAGGAAAACGAAAAAATAATTCGTGTTGCTATAAGAATAAATAATTCTCTTCCTGGAGAAACCAACCAACCATCGAATTGGAAGTGGAATAAAATTGGATAGGCGCCTTCGATGACCTGCCGATCCTTTCGTTATCAGCAATTACTCCGCAGACATCAGAAGAAAACGTGGAAATCACGGAGAACTTTCATCACCACGATTCGCCGATCGCAAAATCTCCTGGCTTGATAAATAGTCGTCAGCGCGGATAACCATGTGCAATCTGTCTATCCGACAGAAGTAACTACAATTTAAAGCGCCTAACCTTTAACCTAACGCGTCCGAAGTGTCCATTACCTTCGGCGAGCTTAAAAAGAAACACCTTGTCGCGTGGAACTTTACGAGCGAGAAATAGGAAAACCCGTTGGGTCGCCGGTTTATTGGTGAACAAGGAAGTTGCTCGGCCATCTAGCGCGCGAACACCCAACAACGAGCGCCGTACGCGACGCCGTAAAACGGTGGATTCGTCGCGCGAATTCTCGTGAACGTCGATTAGTCTCGGTGGCGAGGCATTTTCGCGACGCAATACGCTGTAAAATTTATCAGTCGGGATCTTAATCGCGATAGCGTCTCTGCGGCACGCCAAACGACCGCGGTAATAAATCGTTTCTTCTGCGTCCCTACAAGCGGAGTCGTCCACTTTCGAAGACGGAGGGCCTGTGACGGACCTATATCACTTGCGCGCCAACCACTCGGCTGGCGCATCAGAAAATCGAGAATTATTCACGAACTTTAACTAAATGGGGTCGAAGAAGTCTCACTCCGACTTCAGTTATCTACTCGAAGGCATCGACGGACTCATTCGGTGATTTCTGGGAGTTTATGGTTCGTATCTGAATGCTAGAATACAGGGGACTATTTTAATTTAAGTGCTTTGGATAAAGCTACTTTACTTATTACAGAATTGTTCGAGAGATGCTGTTATACAGTGATTTCTATTGAATTCGTAAGAACTTACTCATAGGAGGAATCTCGCGGGGTTTCGTTCTCGAAGAGTTTCCAAGGTAATTGTTAAAGTTCCTTACCTGCAACAGAGATAATAAAAGAAAGGTGAGACACAGGTGGTGAATAAAGAAGGACGGAGGTAGTTTAGCCCAGCCACACTAAGTAGTACCGCTTCAATAATATTTATAATTAACGAGACAGAAGCTCTCGCACACTGCAGTCACTTCATAATTACTGTCGACTCGCTCCACTTACATTTGTGCCCGGACGGAATGTATTCAACAAGAAGGTATTGAACCAATAACCGAGCATGGTTCGCAGCGAAACGCTGACATTAACAGACACTGGGTGTAGGATCTATTCTCGTCGAGGTCGGCTATGTTTAGAGAATTCGAGAACGTTTACCTAATACAGAGCTAAGCAGCGGCCGCGATATCGGCGAAACACGAAATTTGGCCAGACATCCCGTAAGCCCCGAGCCTTTATTCGCCCGTAATTGCGGCACGATTCGCTTGGCAGTGATTTCGTTCTGGCTAGTAGTCAGCTCTTCGCTACCAAACGGAATCTCTTCGACTATCCTAGCTTGCACGGCGGCTCCTACCTATTAAATAGTAAAGCAACCCCTCCAAGTGTCAAGCATACACTTTCTTGAAAACACTTACTCGTTGCACACTCTCTCAAAACTCCATAGAGAAATGACGCGCGCCCATAAACGAGGATATCAAACAGATAACGGATCGCTGCTTTCTTGTGACGCAACGTTCGCGCTTCGAAAAAAATACAGTAATTCGTCGTTAGTGTCACGTTTTTACCATGCGTTATAATCACGCTCACTATCCCCACCATTTCATGGCATCCTTCAGTCGAGAGTGAGAGAATCCGATATATGCGAGACAGAACAAAAGAGACGACGCGAAGTTGTCGTCGGCACGAAATAGTATCCGCATCGCGTTAGTATCACGCTGCCAGCCCCGATCGTCGTGATTCTAACGAGGCATTACTGTAATGGAAAAAATTATCAACGTTGGGTAAGACTTTCGAGCGGTCGAGCTTCTACCCGGGGAACTTCTTTCTCCGAGTCGGTTATCGTGGCGCGACGGATTTTTATCTAGCGCGACGCGAGATAACGAGGAACAGGACGGTGGAAGTGACTCGATGGGCATTCGCGGCAGGTTTCCATTAATTAACGATCCGCTGTTGCGCGGCTGTCGTTAAGCTGATTCAAACGGCACGCTGGAACGATTCGTCAGGATGCGCGAGGCTCGACCTTTCGCGTCCGCGCTCGCGAAATGCTTCGTAAGAATTATGGTCGGTAGTAAATTAACATGTCCAGGGGGGGAAATAATTGCTTTCAGGGGCCAGGCTGTTGCGTTACGCTGGTCGACGTTGAGAAGTATCGACTCCAAAGATTCGCGAAGACGGGCATTTTTTCGCGAGGGAGATCGCGGCTGAGGGGCATCGTGGGCGAAATGTTTGAGTGAAGGGAGCGTATGTTATATTCGTCGATAGCTGGTGGTTCAACGTTCGCCTATCGATAGGAGGCTCTTGGGCTCTCGTTTGCTTTATATTGTTTGCCTTGGATGTGGAATTCCTCGGGGTTTCATAGGTGTTTGTCGATGCAGTGATGGGTCGACTGGCTGGAAGCCTTAGCTGAGTTTTGGGTCGAGTTTAGTGATTCTTCTCAGTTGCTTCGTTTCGTTTGGGTTTAAAATTGAAGTTTGGGATGTGGACCAAAGTTTGCCAAGTGGACAGCGGAGGTGCAACAAATCTAAGTTAGCTGTGAGCCAAGTTAGAGCAGATTCTGTTTTGCAGAGCACTGCTTTGTGCTACTTCAATATAATTTATTTGAAGACCTATCATGATAAGTGACAGGATTCTTTAGGATATCAGCTGTCGGAGACTATATTTCACTATTCGAGCCCCTGGCCCAGAAGTTTATTATTTCATCTCACAGCTGACAACGCGGGCTGTTTTAATAAATACATTGAATATTGATAGCCGATGGTCCGATGTCTTCAAGGCAACAGGCCCCGCACGCGCCTTTTCGCATGCAAATATCTCAATGCAATAATTACGCCTTAAATTTGCATGTAATTATTCGCGACAAATTATCAGCCGTGTAACGTGTCGGAGACAATTCGCCACATGCTTTTGCCATTGAGGATTTCTAAAGAACTGTCCCTGAAGCCACGAGGCCATTCGCTGCCCCGTTTCCTCCGAAACGAACGAATCCAATAATTCTGAACGCAGAATTGCCGGAATAATTCCTGCTCCCAAAAACTGTTTTCAAGCTAAACGGGTGTCACCAACTAACTACTCCGGTGCAACGCATGTGTCAGGAAAGAGTACGTAGGAACATATTTCGTGGGTTTTCGAGCAAATAAGAATATAAATAAAAGTTGACGTTTACGAGTACGGCGGGAATAAAACAGGCTTGACAGCTAATGCATTCAACAGATGCTAATGAAAGCAATGATAATTCTCATCCTTCGGGTCATGGAAAAGTATCGGTAAATCGAGAATTATAGTAACGTCGAAACTAAATATGGGGGACTCGGACCATCTGAAACTTGTACAGTGGAAGCATATTATAGAGGAAGAAGATCCAGACTTGTTACTCGAATTCCACGAAATTAGCGTGAAAATGTTGCGCTCTATAACGTCACAAGGATATTCCACGATAGCGCGTGATGAACAGAGATGAAAGAAGTCGCGACAGATGTCAATTTCCACGTCGACGCGGGTTCCACCGATAACGACGCTAACAGGAGCAACAATTATTCCGTTCTCTAGTTTCTTCTTCCCTCCCTCTTGACGTTCCAATTAATTCCCACCCGCGAATCAATTAAAAGTAACGTTTTTATCCGCCGGACCTAACCCAGGCTCGTAATTCAACGCGATGTTCAGATAGTACTTGACGAACTTAATTCTCTCTAATAACATACCACGTTCGTCGAATTTCCTTCGTAATACGATCATGTTTCTTCTCTTCAAGGAAATTGCAATGTTAAAAAGGAGTCACTGCCACGTTCTACAGAAAACAATCCTCCGTATCTAATATTCAAATCAGATAGGAATGACCTCAAGTTAAAAAGATTAATAACTCTGGAGACTTCTAAAATTATTTCTATATTCATCCACACCCTCCACTTCGTACGTCCATTAATCCCACCCCGATAACCAAGTCAATCTCCTGCAAATCAGAAAAAGCTCCGAGGAGCTGCGTTACCGTGGCCATTGCGATCAGATAAGGATAACGAAAGAATCACGATTTCGACTCGAAGCGTGAGAGAAGGGGGCGGGAGTCTAGGGGGCGCGAGGGAAAAGAGTGAAGTTCGAAGAAAGCAAAGAGAAACACGACGACGGGTATTCGCCCGCGCGAGATAACCCCTGCAGGTTAAAGGGTTGCGGTTCACGATCGATGCTATCACGAAATTGGGATCGTGGGCGCGCGATACCGTCTCTGATAACGTTCCAACGCCCCCACGCTCGCCCCACCCACCCCCCTGTGCCTCCCTCTTCCTCGTGGCGATATCAGTATCCGGCTGTCCTTGTCTGGCGCGGATCGCGGCTGCGTAATATCGCTCGGCGACGTTAATCGCGATAGAGCCGTTATATATCGCGATAACCGCGGTGCGTGCACGCGCGTCAAGTGCCGCGATAAACTTCTGCTCGAACGGATAATTTCCATGCCCAGCGTCCACGGCCAGGCCCCCTCTTTCTCTCATCGCGGAGATTTTCGCGGGTATTTTCCAACGGAACCGCGAACCTCGTAATATTTCAGACTACTGGTGGAGAACTATCGATTGTACTTACGATAGTTATCGATGGTTCTCACTATCGAAAACTATAGATGGCTTATTTTCACTATCGAAAACTATAGATGGCTTATTTTTGCTCTATCGAAAACTATAGATGGCTTATTTTCACTATCGAAAACTATAGATGGCTTATTTTCACTATCGAAAACTATATTATTTTCACTATCGAAAACTATAGATGGCTTATTTTCACTATCGAAAACTATAGATGGCTTATTTTCACTATCGATAATTATCGGTATTGAAAATCGTAGGTTAGTGAATTCAAAAATAATAACAGCTGAAATTCAGAACCCCAAATTTAATTCACTATCGATAATTATCGGTATTGAAAATCGTAGGTTAGTCAATTGAAAAATAATAACAGCTGAAATTTAGAATCCCAAATTTAATTTATTACAAATTTCGATAGTGAGGACCATCGATAACTATCGTAAGTACCATCGATAGTTCTCCACCACTATTTCAGACACCCTTCGCAGATTTTTAGGAAACAGAGCACTTATCCGAAACATCTTTGTGTACACTTCTGACGTAGATTCTACAGAGTGTTTCGGTCCCAAAGGAGGAGGACAGGGATTTTAAATTGAACACCGCAAGCTCGCAAGGTTTGGAGTTATTGGAGGGAAGTTTGATAAGGCGACGCCGCGTTTATTGAAGTAATTACACGATTTCGCGCTTCTCGTCGTTCGTTAAGAGCATTATCAGTCTGCGGTTATTTATCTGCACGCGAGATCGTTGTAATCTTCTTGATAATTCTTCGTGATTACTCTGCACTTAAAAGTTCCGCCAGATAAGGGGAATGTGAAGAATGGCGGGTTACGAAATTCGCGAGGCACAGCGTGAAACGTTACCTACTCGTCTGGGGGGCGTGCAGAACAGAGAGCAGAGGATTTCGGCACCGGGCGAACGTTCGCCCGAACATGTCCTATTAGCGGCATTAAGTTTTGCATCGTTAGCGCGGTTGCACGAATACCGAGCACACGTGGGATCGCGCGACACTCCAAACCGATAACGGGTCCCGCGAAACTCCCGATCGATTTATCAGCGGCGTGGCTCGCCGCGTTTCCTGAGAACCGTCGATAACGCTCGCCACGTTAATATCCGCGCGTTTCGCTTTTTACGGTCGCTTTTTAATCCCCACGTCGGCCGTAATTCGCCTGCGCTCGGCCAGCTGCGAAATCGCCGAGGCAACTGGACGAAAACGACGGTCATCGGGCGAACAACCGAAGTGGGGAGAAGGCGACGATCGATGATCGTGACGTGTCGCGTATGAACCAACCTTTCCAACGAAAGTCACTACAATCGGAGGGAATTCGAGTAGATTTTAAGGAATTCGCACCCACGTGTCACTACAGTGGCGAAATTTCTATAGTTCTGAATTAAGCCCGACGGGAGCGCTGCAATCCTTGACTTGTTCCACTTAGAGTGGCTCCTTCGGTCGCGCTGGACCACTGCATTCGCTTATCAAAATTCGTCCTCGGAGTTTTGTTATAAATCGTGAGCAAGCTAGCAAGCTTTTCGATGTAGGAATATTAACACTAAACCTACCGACATTTTATATATACCTGTTATATATACCCTTTTCAAATAAACGTTATACTTTTTTTTTTAACGGTATAGTACATATTATTATAAGGAAAAACGAAAGAAGAAGAGAGATAGATATTGAAAAATTAATAGCTATATATTATAGAAAAAGACATGCAGTCAGTTCAAGAAAAATGAAAACCTGGAATTTAATAATTTTGATTAAAGTCTCCAAAGGTAGGTTTAGTGTTAATTTAACTACCGTCGAGGGGAAGCATTTTGATAATCAGCTTTAAGTGGGTGTTTCCAGCGTTTGGCTGTCAACGATCATGGTAGAGTTGAAGTTATCTGCGGATTTTTATCGAACGCGAGATTTGACAAGCCCCCGGAGCACGAGCTCCTAGAATAATCTTCGACCATTAAGTTCGATCGTCGATAGGAATCGTGCTACATCCGCGTCGCGCGTAGCTCTGTAATTACTGAAACTCTTTCAGCGGCCTTCTTTGTATGTCGACTTAGGCCGCGGCGAGGCCAGGGCAGGGAAAGGCTTCGTTTTATACGCGACAACGAAGCACCTGGCCTGGCTATAGGCCGATAATGCTTATGCACGGCTTGCTTCGACCACTTTGAACTTGGAGGGTCGTGTGAATCGTATGGAAAACAGGGTAGTAGGTCGCCGGAGTCGCTGCTACGGCTACACGTTTCGCGGCACCAGGCTCGCGTATTCTTTACCGAGAATTTCCCTCCGTTTTATCCACCGATCCACTTTTACTTTTACGTCGGATCGATCGTGGGACACTTTGACGGCGACACATTTACCTCGTGAATTAAAAGAAATTGGACGTCGCGAACTGAGAAGCTGCAATGGAATAATTATAATTGCGGATGAATACTCGAAACGTCAGTAAGAGAATTCATGGGTCCAGAGTGATTGCCTGGGTGCACGAAAATTTGTACCAATCGAAACGTAACTGGATTAAAAAAATGACCGTTAGTAGGGTTAATTCCTGGCTCCCTGACTTCCATGTTCCAGGTTGCTCTTCAAACACAAAAACGGGAACAAAGGTGGCAGTGTCGCGTAACCTTAACGAAATATTTCACCGTGGAAAAGAATGGTGGCCGGTGTGCTCGCGCGGAGCATCGCGAAAGTCTCGTAATTTCGATGGCGCGAGCGCGCGGCCAAGCGGAGTGATAAAACAAGGCGAAATTGCCAAAGCAAACACTGCTCGTCGACACGTGGACGCGTGCGCGCACGTACACACGCGCGCGTATTCATGCGAGGGTTAAAATTACGCTCAACTACAGGGCAACTCGAGATTCGTTTGGCAACCCTGTCATTTTCTGGAGAGCCCTTAACGAGCCCCGGTCCCTCTGCCTTCCTCTTCATCGTGCTACCCTCGAAAAATGCAACCCCTCTTGACTCTGGACACGAGGCTCAAGGTGAAATAAAAGCTGTTACACCCGGTAACGAGCTCGGAACAAGCAATAACGTCTCATGGAAATTTATTACGGGTAAACAGCGGCGCGCATCCTTGGAGCCTCGTCGCTCATTCCCTCGCGATCGTGTTATACAATACGTCTAAAACAATTACAATTAAGTTCGTTTTTTTTTTGCCGCCGACAGAAGGAGATAGCAACTTTGTAATCGTTTTAGATTGAATACTCGTGCGATATGTTTATTCGTTCCTCCACTTTCCTGTTATCGGCTTTTGAACCCTTACCTAGACAAGTTATTAGCTTCGACTTAATGTTAATCGAGAATTTATCAGCTGACAACTCACGAAGATATTTAATTTAATTCTTATTGGGAATTAAGCATCGAAGGGCCAAGGTTTCAAGTGAAATTCTCCTGTGATTAATTACACAAAAATTGAAGAAATGTGGTATCAACTAATGCCCACCAATCAAAAATCACAGTGATCTCCGGAGAAGCGAAGTACAGTATTAAATAATACCTAAGCGTTTTCCTTTGATGGCCCATTACGTAAAGTGCTGAAGCACCGTTAAGATCGATTACACGTGGGAATTAAATTTCCGCGCGTAAATCGGAGAACGGGCGGGCGAGACTGGGAGGCTCGTAAAATATGGGACACACGAAATCGATCGGCGAAGATGAGCTCAGGCGATTTTTGCCCAACAATACGTACACGGCCTATAAAACCACACACAACAGATACCCCTCCCGACCGTGCTTGGCTTCGTTATATTGGATTCTGCGAATCAATAAACCTCGCTTGCGTCACGACTACGGCGATCCTAATGCAACGCGGTTGCAACGCGCGCCTCAACGCTTCGGCACACAAAACGCCAGTGTCCCGTGGTTCTGGTGGCTGGTTTTTATCTCGCAGAACAGACGGGACTTTTCATCGTTGAAACTGAAGATTCCATCGCTTTGTCTTGAAGACTCCTAGCATTTAATATATGTTCAATCGAGATGACATTATTCGATGAAATACTTAACGAAGTATGGAAAGTAAAATACTTAAAACGACAGTGTCACTAGAGAATTCTACTTTGAATGATGGGTGCCAATGCAAGCTTTGTCGATCGTTTGATTGTAAGGATTAAATGGCCTCTAGTGTGTAAATCGGATGGAGGATAAGAATTCTAAGATCGCAAGGCTTCGACCGACTACGGACAGCATTTAAGTCTCAGACTCCGAATCAAATGAAAGGAGAGCGTGTCGAGCAATCCTGAGGGTCAGAGATGACGAATACCGAGAGGGGATCACTGCTGCCAAATGTCACTGGTTTCGCCATTAACCCGGCTATGCGACGAATATTAACTCGATGAAGAAATCAATACACGAAATTGCCAATGTACAAGCAATCCACTTGCGGTCGGCGATCGTCCATCAGATGCCACCCTTCAGAAGAACACCGTCTCGATTTCCACCCATCCGACTATAAAACGTAAAACTTCAAACTCAAAACACTTCAATTACCCCCAAAACAGCGTACCATCGTATTTCCACGTTTCCCACTCACTGAATTTTGCCTCCCCGCGACGTAGACTAACTTCTGCAGCACATCGCACGCACATACACACCGTTAATTCGCTGAAAACGTGTCGTGACTTTGCAACGAGGCATCGTGCGATCGCCACGAACAATGCTGGTGTGCGTAGAGCGAGTTTCGCGCTCGACTTTCAGCGTTATTCTTGGCCCAGCCTCGGGCAATTGTGAAATTGATGGATCGCGCTGTCACGTGCAAAGTAATCCCTGCACTTCCACGAACCACGGCCAACTGCCGATCGTTTCAGCGTCGAGAGAGCAAGACTAGCCGGGCGCGCCCGCGGAAACGAGCGAGGCGGAATAAATTCGCGAAGGGCTAGGCGAATTAATAAACGCGAGGCTCGGGTCAGCGCGACAGCGCCCACGGGGCCACGAAAGCTCCGAAAGCTTCGTGGAACGCGATAACGCCGCCCTCTGTTTCACTGTTTTCTTGTCGAGCCACCGTTTGTTGCTCTTTGTTCGGTTCCAACAAACATCCAGCGAGTTTTCGGGCGCGCCTCGCTGGCTTTAATTAACACGCGCGCAAGCTCGCGACAAAAGGCGCGCGTTATCGCACCGACAAGATATTTACTCCCCCGCCGGGGGGGAATTTCAATCTTGGCCACCGTGAGTGCCACGTGAAAATGAAATTATGCGATATTAGGTTTCGAGGAGCTTCCTCTGTGCAGTGTGCAGCTCAGAGGGGTGGTTTTTGGCGATACTGCGGGGGTAGAAACACAGGTGAGGAACAGAACTGACTGGAAATCCAATGCATTTTTCTGTCGAAGGTGTGAGGAAGACTTTACAAAACTGGATTTTAGTGTTTGAATCTCTAACTGCTTAAAGAAGTTAATTCTTGAAATATTATACGAAGTTTCTAATGCACTGTTTAAACATTCTGGTAAAGTAATATTAATTACTCTAGGTATTGTTTTCTGGATCCTATTCACCTTGAGAATTGGCTTACTGTCAGACAGAAAACAGAAAATCTAGTTCTTTAAAGTCTTGCACAAAGTTACTGTGAAGTTGTTTACACATTCGAATAAGGGTATGATAATTACTCGTGGTCTTCTAAACATTATACACTGTTTCTACTAGCAAGAGGAATTAATTAGAATACCATACATCATCGTTTATAGAAAGCAAGTATTCATTTACACGAAGTCCGACTAAAAACTGTTTGTACATTGCAATTAACATTTTGTAATACGTATAAGCATTAACATTTATCGAACGTTTAAACATTGAGAACAAAATAGAATTCATTTGGCATAGGAAATCATTTCAAAGTCCGAATGTTTTTAATTACTTTATATCTGAGTTTTATCGATTACAGTTGGAAATTATTTAGTCTGGGCGATTAGTGTGAATATTGTTAACATAATTTTTCATAGTAATAGCCGCTGGGATGAATATTTTAACGGAAATATTCATTTCTGTCGAATGATTAACTGGATTTCGCAATTGCAGTTAACCATTGACCTTGTTTTGATCGTGAATGTTGTACTACTCGTAGCTCCACTGTAGCTTCGAGTCCTTACCGAGCCTCAGTCTTCGTCGGTTCTTCGAGCCTGGAGGACCTCCGGGAACCCGGAAGCTCCCTGGTCACCTGGCGGGTGCCAATAAAAATTTGGGGTTCGTTGCAAGCTATTCAAAGCTTTTTTTATCTGCATGGGTTCAAATTCATTGTTCTTAATTTGGACCTCGTTTCTTCTGTGGTTTTTGCTTAGTCACATTTATTTTAAGCATTTCTTCGATGGTTTTTGCAGGATTTCTTCTACTTCAAGCACAGTGTGCAAGAATCGCCTCGGATATAATATTGAAGGAGAGTTCGTGAAATGGTCGTCAAGGATATAACGTTCAGCTACTCGTCGACTTTCGTTTATATTGGATAGGTCACAATCGAATGGGTTAACAAGGGAAGAACTCGAACCGGGAAATCGAAAAATTCTGAAACTTTGTGAATCTGTAGAGGATTTCCTCCTGATTATAAAGAAATTTTTGTTTGGTGCCCAAATTCACCCCAAGGAGGTGAAATTAACCCCTGAAAATTCGGTTATTTTTCGAGGGCGTCGAACGATTTTCCCTTTCGACTCGGACATTAGGCTGGTAGGAACTGCTCCTTTTATACTTACCTCTCGGCTTTCATTCTTTCCTGAATTTCTTTTAATCGAGTGATTCCTTGACAGTTCCCTAGATTCTATATCCAAACCGAGGAGATCGATGGGACTTCGTTTCCATCTTGAAACGTTTGAATTCGTATAAATACGGGTACGCTGAGCCCAGAATACAATCATTATAGAACGATAAGTGGAACTTGGGATATTTCAGTAAGCTACTGGAACAGATGGGACTTGGAAAATTTTCTGAGTTCTATCTGCTCCGTCATCTTACTGAGTTATTCCAAGTTCCAATTCCTTGGTGAGGCATTCCAAGTTTCATCTATCGAGAAGGACCAGCATCCCATAAATCCTATTCTATACCTCGTCTGTGGTAGAGAGTTCTACAGAGATTACCCCAATTCACTGTTATTATTTTTTCCCACGGAATTAACTTGTATTACCTCCGTGATTCGAGTATCTACTTTTCAATGCGACGATGCGTCAGCCAGAAACTAAGAATATTCGCACTCGTGCATGCGGAATTGTAAATAGATTTTGTCGTAGCATCGATTCAAGGTTCGAGGCGAGGAAAACCCTCTTCAAGATTTGACAGGCCGTGCATTATGCCTCGTTGTCGGAGCACGGAAGCGAGCGAGGAACGAAACCACGCGGGGAATGGAGAAGAAGAATTGGAGGCGATGAAAATTCGACTTCCCTTTTCCACTCAGTTGAATTGCATGTCTACGCGCGTTCCTCGTTGACCCCGTGAACGCCAAGTGTGCCAGGAGAATTTATTTTGGCCACGGGGAGAGAATGAATTGCGGTATCAATGGGAATCCATCACGTTCCTTCGTAGTTTTCAACTTTCTTCGCCGTTCTTTCTGCTTCCTTCGCACGTGTGCTCGTACGAAAAAAAGAAGCTCGCTCGGGTCTATTTGCACCTTGATAATGATTATTCAAACTCCTAAGGCGATTGGATAGTAAAAAGTATTTAAATTATGGTCTGTATAAGAAAAGTTATATTTTATGCACAGCACCGTGATATTCTCGAATCTGTTGTCGTAAATCTACGTTGAGTAGAAAAAGTTACCGAGCGAAGGACAAATGCGTTTAATGAAATGGTTTTCTGTCGAGCCGTCGAACGGAGCCCCGTCGATTATTAATGCACACGATCGACAAAAAGTTAGCGAAACCAACTGTTTCGGTGCACGGTGCAACGATGCAAATTTCGATAATGTCGTTTCCCATTACTAGAGTAATGGGATCGATTAGCGTGCAATCGGGTAATAAATTCTTCTGTTCGATTTAATTGGAACACACTGTGCGATAGGAGGAATTGTATTTTTAATTTCTATAGCTTCTTGTCCCTCTCTATTGTCGCATCGCTTTGTTCTCGGAGGGAAACCTGTTATCATAACGGGAGGCAATTACTTTCTCTCTATTTCACGGGTCTGCGTTTTAATCCGTTTTTTGCTATATCCACCTTTCACGAAGATAAACGTTATGATAATGGGGGGAAAATAGCGTCTCGACTGTTTGCTCGCGAGAAAAATTCACCACCTCGCTTTCAATACCGCTATTTCCTCTTTAAGCTCGTACGGTCTCTCAAATTTAGTGTGCAACAAACCGAATTCCTAAATTCTCAAATTCTTGGGGCATCTAACTTCACAGTTTTCCAAGTCTCGCGTTTGAGAATTTCAAATCTATAAATCTTCAAGTTTCTAATTCTAATTATCAAGTATTACTTATATAATACTTCAGAACAAAACTGATATTTCTACTCTGCCAAATGTCCACTTGAATTCTATTTCCTTTCAATATCCCTTCATTCAACCCTCCAAACACCCTCTAAAATCGTCCAAAGCGAAACCACCCAGCATCTCCGCATCCAAACGAGAAGTTTTACTGGAAAATTCTTGTCCTCGTTCTCCGAGTGCCCGGGCACAAAAGTTTCTCAGCTCACGGTTACCCTTTTCAAAGCTAATCTCCGCGGCAAAACACCCTCGCCTCGAATCACAATCCCCATTAATCGCTTTTCCGTGGCATTGTGCCGGAGCGATCGTGGAAAGGGTTCGCGGTGCGAACGAATCGTCGCGCGATAATTAGCAGAGGACACTAATTACGAGCTGCATGCTCGAGCACGATTGATTTTATACTCGACTACACCTCCCCCCCCCGCCCCTCTGCACCCCGAGTTTCCATGCTTCCGCAACCCCGTTCCCTCTCTGGCTTCTTTTTTCTTTGGCGACTACGTTTAATCTCGCCTCCTCGACGCTGAGAAACGTCGAGGATGGAATTTATCGCCCTGGGACGAATTCTCCGTGCCTTCAATAACGGCATATTAATTTTCGGTGGAGGATGGCGGCCAGACGGGGGAGAAATGACTGCCTCGTTAATTACTAGACGATTTTTCGTACCTCCGCGCGGGTCGATTCGATTCGACGTTAAGGGTTAACCGTGTAACTCTATCAATTCGTAAAATCTTATCATTTACCAGTAAACTAAACATCCACGTCCAGCACGAAACACTTCCCCATTGGAAATGTTCAAATATCCGTCTTCCTTGCCAACAATATCTTCCCGAAGCCTCCCCTACGAAGCTTTCTGTCTCGTGAAACATTCCGACTCCGAAGATGAATCGTCGAAATCAGCGGACGAGATGAGGGTGGTTCGGACGGTGGGTCGCGTGTTTGCGCGGGCCTCGAGAAGCTTTATTTGCCGACGCAGATTTTCCAATTAAACCGTGATTAATCCGCGCGACGAATGCTTAGGGCCGAATGTTTACGGGGCAGGGCGGGACGGGGGGAATAAGTTGCTGGTACACAGCGTCGAAAATCGATATAGAGCAGAGGTTTGGGGGGAGGGAGCGGGCTGCAGAGGAATCGACGATAATCCGATTTCGATGGACGGCACGAGTTGGATAATTCGTTTGCCCCGTGCCACTCAATGATGGAGGAGAAGGACGAACGAGCGCTGTCCTTCTCGACATCGCCCTCTCTCTCTCTCTCTTTCTCTGGTCGCCGATGGGACTATTGAATTCCGTTTTCCTTGACTCGCGTGACTCGAATCGCGAGAAAATCGAGACGGGCGCAAGGGAGGAGATTCAACGGCGACGATATTTTATCGTCGGGGACAATTTCACGGTTTCGCGGGGCGACACGACGAGCGCCCGTTGATAAAACTATTTACATCGAGCTATTTATAAATTGCATAGCTACGTTTTTTAATGAGCACACGCGACGACTAATCAGCCGAGAGAGTACGGATTAATTGGAGGCTACGGTCGCTTGAAATTCGCTCGGCACGATTCGAGCACAGTGCCACCGGGCTGACCAGCAGTGCGAAATTATTCTGCATTTAGTGCACGCCGGGCTGATCGGTGCAATTCGCAACACACCAGCGAGCTAACATCGAATTTGCCAGGAATAGAATGTCTATTGTTCTACCTCCCTACATAGTCCGTCCTATTGATTTTTTTTTTTTGTTAATTCGTAGCCGAGGCACGGGTGACGAACGGAAATCGCAATTTCTGCGGAAGGAAAAGCTCGCCCCGGACGATGCTGCGACCTCAACGTAATTTGTCGTAATAGACATGTTTATTTGATGCAACAGGGAGCAGTGTGAGTCAGAGCGCGATCGCTCTAGATCTCTCGTGGGGGGCGACCTTGGAGGAAAAAACGAGACGCCACGCATCAGGAATGAGCGTAACTTCTAGATCGTGATTAATCCCACTGCGGTTCGTTTACAGATTCCAACAGGCCTGGGCATTCCGATGCACGCACGGGTCACCGATGCTCCACCATTTCGCCACGGCGACGACTCGATTCGAGTATATCGGCGGCCACGATCGATAATCGCGCGTGTAAATATACCGCGATGCTCCGTTCTCCGCCAGCGTGTCGCACCGTAAACATTCCACGACGGGAAATAGATCTCCTCGCAATTATAAACTGCAATTCTCTGTCGAAAGCTTCACCGAAACGAATACGGTATAAAAGCATTTCATATAAATAGAGGAAGCAATATTTCATGCGCTGCACCGAGAGAAAGATTTCAAGGGAACTTTACGATTCAGAGATCGAGGTACCAAGAAGGTTAGATAAGATTTACTAGCCCAAATTATTCGCGAACGTGTCTATCCTCGTCGAACGTTTAAAGAGCCCTGGAATCCCTTCGATTCAAAGTACGTATCGAACTGTCCTGTCCCACTGCTCCGTTATTGCGCCGCGGGGCCACGGCAAGTAGTCTAAGTCCAGTGGCTGGTCAGACGCGGCGACCGCGTGTCACGTTGCAGAAATTCGTATCGCGGCAGTGTCGCATAAATTAGCCGATGCGCACAATAGTAGGCGACGTAAAGCGGGCTAGATACCAGCGCTGGCAGAAGCATTCAGAGCGACCTCGAGCCCGCCAGAGGCTCAGTACTCACGTGTCTCTGTGCGCGCCGTGCCAGCGAGCACTATTCTCGTCCCTCCAGTCGAGCACGAAAGCACGAGGTGACGTCAGTCGGAAGATCACTGGCTCCGTAACACCCTCGGAATATCCTTGTCGGGTCACATCCACCGCGTTTTCTATCCTGCCGCGAGAATTCCTCTATCGCACTCTCTGCCTCCCCTTATCGAAGCTCCGCTCCGCCCGATCGGTAAGGGAACGTAGGAACAAGCCTTCACTCGCGCAACGGGATATATTATTAATTATATCCTCACAAACCGCCGATCGTCGCGACTCGCTCGCGTGGTTCACGTATAAAAGTAAAAAAAAAATGAACAAAGAAATACAGCGGGGGTTGGTGAGCAAAAGGAACGCGACGGGGTAGCAGCCGGATCGGTTTGGATCGCTGCCACTCTTCTCTTGCTGTGCCCGCGACTGTCGGTGTCGGGCGACGCTCGCGTTGTGTCGCGTCGATTCTCGAACGGAGAGCACTACGCACGAAAGAACTCGTCCTTTGCGCGCGCGCACCCGTTACGCTCGCACACGCTTGACGCGTATATCGGGGTGCCTATATGCGTCCGTGTGCGCGTTTATTGTGTGCACATGTGTCGCACGCGTGCTCCCGTGCCGCTGTTCCGTCCCGTGTGCGAGGCGTTCTCGGCCGTCGTGGTTAATTACTGTTCGCGCGAGTACACACCACCAGTCACTCGCGAGTGCCGCTGCGAGACTGAAGCGCGGGGAAACATGTGCGGCCTCTTACATACCGCCGCAGGAGCGGGGGAACAAGCATAGAGGGAGCGTAAGGGAAGTGAATGGTGGGGAAGTATCCCACTCCGTCCACCTCGGTGGGGATAACTGGCAAGGACGCGAGACCTAGACGTGCCGCTTCCCCTTAGTACCCCACCCCTCGCCACTCGTGCTTTCGGTCACGCTGATAAGGGATGATATCGTCGGCCCACTTGTTTCCCGTGAAATCCCGATTTATTCACCGAATCCAGGCCACGCTGCTCCATTTCCGACCCGGTTGGTTCTTAAATTGCTCGGTGCATCGTGCTATAGCGGAAGACTGCGGATGTCTTCCTTGGAAATTTCTGGCGACACCCTATTCGACGAGGGGAGTGGTAGTTTGGGGGTTGAAAGTACGAAAGATGGGAGGTGTAAATTGCCGGAGTAGATTCTCAAGTAGATTCGTACGGCACTGGTCAGACAATTAAACGGAGGAGCACCGCGGTGTCTGGGCGTCGTTTAATCGCGACTCGATCGAGTAACCTTGATTTACTTGCGCGTACCTCGAACGGGGCACTGGAACGTGCAGGAAGCACGTTATCAAAGGACGATCGCGATAAATCGCCAGGTAGATTCGTATCGCGACTTCCGCGATGAGGTAAGACCGACGAGATGCGACCGCGATTGTAAGGCGTCCACCGTGCTTCAGGAAAGATATTCGTGTTTCTTTCCATAACTGAGTGTAGAACGCACGTGTGCTAACAAAGGACGAGTGGGAATCGTAGATGTTAAAGGTATCGAGTTACCCTGCGGCAAGCCACGAAGGGAAACAGGGTGAATCCATGTTCCTCTCGTTTTCCTTCGGAGACAACTGCAGGCATTCGCGCTGGGTCATTAAACGAAATTTCTCGAGGGACTCGTTTCCCATCCGTGACCTTCTGACCCTCTTCCACCCCCGGAGCCAGCGGGGTGCGCCTCGGAACTTTGCCCAGCTATTTCGGTGGCACCCCGCGGCCCAAAAATACACCTCGGAAGAGATATCCCCGAGCGCGGGCGGTAAAGTCGGATTTTCATCCCCGTCAACGCGCCCCAACCCCTCCGGCGCCCGCTCGGTGTTTTCCTCCGCGGACTATTTATATCGGGAGCACGCGTGTGCCTTTTTAGCATCCCCCGTATTTGTCATGTGTCACGCGTAACGGTGGCCAACGACGGGAAGAGCACGCACGAGCGCGCGCTTCTGGGGCGGATGCCGGACTCGCGCGCCTGGAAAGTTCAGCAGGAAGGAAACATCAGCGAGCCCTTTATCCCTCCTTCGCCCCTCTGTCGCTTCTTCCTCCCTTCGCGCGTGCCTCTCAAAGGTGGCACGGAAAGCAGCGCGTGCACGTTAAATAAAGGCCGGGGCGCATTGCACTCTGCTCCTTCCACGACTCCGTTCTTCACGGCGCTTCTAACGACTCGCCTTGGCCATCGCGGCGTTATCTGCGGTCTCTGCCATCTTGCAGACTCGTTTCTTACCCTCGGAGTTTGCCGCCCCCTCGTCCCAAACCCCCGTCCGCAGCATCCACCAAGTTTCTTCCCGCTCGGTCCTCGCTTCCATTCCGCCACTTCCCTTTCTTTCCACCGCGCTCCATTGAATTCGGTTTTAGTTTCTTCTCCACGCTATCGATCGCCCCGTGTCCCGTTTGTTCTACCCTCTTATCGCGCTGCCCTTTCTTATCAATTCCTCCGGCCCCACGGACTGCTCCTTTCGCCCCCGCCGCGATCCCTTTACGCCCTCGTTTGCGCGTCACCCGCTTTTTATGCCGCCCACCCTGGTCGCTGTTGACTTTCCTTTTAACTGTGTTTACGAGCCCTATCTCCCGTTTCCTCCGTTTCATTCCCCGCCGCAACTCTCGTTTCTCGTTTCTGGCCACTTGACGGTATCGTGTCTTCCCTTCTCCGCGTGCTGTTCCAAGGGATGGACATCGATAGCGAGCGGTGCGTAAAACGGCGAATAATGGCACGCTTAAGCCGGAACAGCTGATTCGTTCCGCTAGTAAACACTATCGACGGTTGGCTCGATGCAAAAGTGCCCATTAAAAATAGGAGCAAACAAAAAGCAAGCGCGTGCTCGTTAATATCGCGATGTGACTCACGACCAGTTTATCCTCAGCCATCGCGATAATTATTTCTCATTTCTTAATTACGGGATCGGTTTCCGCGCGATCGTGTGGAATTAATTGCTTCACGTGCTCAAGGTGATAATAATCACTGCGACGTTGTTCTCTCGCCTTTCACAGGCTTCAATTGTTGCATAAAATAGGAAGCTGACTTTTTCGTTGCCGCAAGCACACGTTCATGGGCGCATCGTGACAATACACGATGATAAATATGATTACTGAAAATACAACATAGTGCACGCACAACTCTACCCTAGAACCCGAATCACAATTCAATCTCCAACGCGATAGTACGCGAGTGTCCACTCAGATTCCAGCTCCGATTGATTCGATAATCTTCCCGGCAAAACCCAGCAGTCTAAACGGATATCAGAATATGTAAACAGCTCTGATCGAACATCCCCCTCGATTCTACGAAATCGCAACGACGGCGAAGGAACCTCCCCCCGATACTCGAGCCGGCAACCCGGGACAGCTAATCTTCCACGACTCGCGAAGCGTCGGGAAGTCACACACGCCCGTCAGAAAGCGGCCTGCTTAGAGCGGCGTGTCCCCCGCCGCGGGCTGACTTCCGGCACGGTGCCGCCGATAACGACGACTTTCGAACTATCCTCGTTAATTCGCGACTGAAACCGCGGTGACGCCGTTTCCTGCTCGCGACTCGTATTATCGGATTATTGCATTCGCAGCCGGTGTACGTAAAAGTTCATACCGGTAATCCTTGGCATACTTAGCCGGACTCTCGTGTGCAGAGTCGCCGAGGTACGTGCTCGCTCTTAATCTCGGTCGAAAAACCTGCTCGAACAATATGCACGGCACGTACACACGTGTACTCGTCGCAGCCAGGCTGCATGGCTCCGTCTCTATGTGCCGGCGCGTACGTGTGCACGTAAAAGTTGCACGCTTATACACACCTCCCCCGGCCCCGTGGGCCCCTAGTACATTCTTATTCCAGTGCTTCTCTCACGTTCCTGCTTCCTGCGCCAGAAAAATTGGCTAACCCGTTTACTGATGCAACAAAGAAAAGGAAAACTGAGCGGCAGCCCGAGGAAGCGCGCCCTGGAGGCCGCGGAGGAACCGGAAGCCAGCCGGCCAGGGGAATATTAGGTTTTAACCGGCGAGCGACGCGCGATTGGGAGAGCCAAGAAGTAGTCGGTGTAATTTCGACGGTGGTTACGCAAGTGTAATGGAAACTCTGTGCGTGGAATTCTTCCTGAGAGAGTTCGACGAGTTGGTAATTGATGGGGGTTGATTTTGGGGTTGGAGGGACGAAGAAGGTGAAATTGGAGGGTAGAAATTTTCTGGAGCAACCTTAAGCTAAAGGGCCAGTAGTTGACCATCAATCAGTAGTTGACCTTTGTTCAGAAAAACATGAAAAATAAGGTTTTTAGAAGTGACGACCTTTTGAACAAAATGCAGTTAGAGAGTGCAGTTCTCTAACTACATTTTGTTCAAAAGGTCGTCACTTCTAAAAACCTTATTTCTGTGCTCGTTTCTATCCGAGAATCTTTTATGTAAATTATACTGATTAATATAGAGGGAAAGTGTTCGGAGACACCGGGGTTAATTGCGATCGACCCACCCCTGCGGGATAACAATGAGAACGTGGGAAGGACCGTGTTTCTTTGCAATTACGATTAAAAACGAGAAGCTATCGATCGCGGGCGCGCGTGTCCGTCCATACGAAATTTATGCGCGTTTTAGCGTGACCCGATAAATCGTGGGTTTGATTAACAGCCAGTGATAAGCGGGCGGGGGTGGGTAGATAATTGTGTTTGTCCTTTGGCGAAGGCGGCGTCGCGCGGCGAGTTTCTATTTTCCATGAGCTTCGTGGTCACGGCCAGCCGGCTGAAAACACTCGCTTATTAGTATTCGCTCGCTCGCCTGCTCGTTATTTTGCGTAACAAGCTAACGTTCCTTCCAGCTCCGTTTTACGGCTGACCTCGCGCGGCACGCGGACGGGGAAAAATTCGACGAGGAGCACGCGCGCATCGCGAAATTTCCTCGACTCTTCCCAACTCTGACTGTTATCGACTATCGTTCTGCGTTCACTCCGCTGAGTCGTTCTACTTGCTCCCTCGTCTATTAACAACGGCGCAATTGTTCCTCCAACTGTTCGAGACGCGGTAAAAATGAAGCGTTACTATCTCACCTATGGAATCTTCGTGTGCCCTCAAGAAATGACAGGGAGGACGAGAAAGGAAAGCATACCTGCAACACAAAATGCAAATTTCCTGTTGGTCATTTGGCAGATAGTGGGCTGACGAAACAAAAAGGAGAAATTGCTTTTGTAAACAGTGAGTGGTGATTCTGTGCGATGGAATTTTTACGTGACCGAGTCCACGCGTTTCAACAAAGACGTCGACGTACTCGAAGAGATCTCGATCCCCATAGATATCAGGCTTGCCGTTCGAGCACCGATTACCTTCTCGAGAACAGCAACTCCCTCGATATCGCAATGTTTATCGCCGGCTGCAAGGAACGATTGCTCCGATCCTTTTCCTAGAACCCGTGGAAACGGCGCGTCGGCACGTCGCGCCTCTTAGCAAGCTCGAAATAAAAACACATTCGCCAAAATTGAGAGAGGAGGGACGAGCAGCGACCGTGGGCCTTGATCGGGCGAAGGCAAATATTTGCGCGGGAACCGGCGCGAGATAGAAGCAATGCAATTGCTCGAATCGGCGTGTTCTCGAGAAATATACAGAGCTATCGTGTTGACAGAAAAGCAGAAGGCGATTTTACCGAAGAAGATAGAACTTTGTGATCGTTCAGCCTAATTCTTGCAATACTCTCTCCGTCAGTTGAATTCTGAGTTAAGCCTAGTAATATCTGATTATTTCCCTGATCACGAGCCTCGGTTCTTATTAGATTATATTTCCACGCGCAATATTACTGGATAATCGCGTCAGAATGTCACAAAGAACACCGAAATTCCGGCCCCACTAATCAAGAAGCTTGAATCGAGTCGAGTATCTTATCAGAACCTTGCTTCACACTATCAGTTCGAGTTGATCCCGAAATCTGACCGAGATCTCCCATTAGAAGCTAGCCTGGAGATCGCTGTCACCTCTCCGGCGTTGTTTCCTGGTTGAAGATCGCGCTTTTCGTCTGTTTACCAGGCACAAACGCGTTTCTAGTGCAAACACGATGACTTGACTGAAACGGAAGACAGGGGAAACGAAAGGAGCACCGCGGAGCAGCAGAAAAAATGCAGAATTGACTCATTCGTTGTATGAGGCATTTTTTTTTCGCGGCGATAAGCGCGACTGGCTGACGATAGCGCCGTTCTTATCGGCGGCACACAAGTCGAGCACGATAGCGGAATCGCGCGTCACGTACGGGCACGGGCGCGTGCGCGTGAGCAGTCCTCGACGCGACTATCGCGAGTCTCGTTTCCCCTGTTGCCAGAAAAAATATCAGGGCTTTCCCTCGTTTCTACGCGGGAACTGATTCACCGAAACACATTCGATAAATATCTAACAGGGGAAGATCCCGAAAAGGAAATATCAAAAAATTCTCAAACTTTGTGAATATGTAGGGAATTTCCTCCTGATTGCAACGCAATTTTCTTTTGCTGTCCAAATTCAGTCTAAGGGAGTGTAATTGACTACTTAAATTCGGCTATTTTTCGATTTTGTGTTAAAACTCGCGAACTGTAAGAACTGTAAGTTACCAAATGTTGGCCTAATTAAAAGAAGTAACTTTTGCTTTGAAACTTGTTTCCTGTCTCTTAGAGATTGCGAGTTAGAAAATAAAATCCGAGAATAGCTGAAGTTTCAGGGGTTAATTTCACCCCCTTAGAGTGAATTCGGGCAGCAAACAAAAATTGCGTTATAATCAGTAGGAAATCCTTTGCACATTCACAAAATTTTTATTGCAAAAATTTGCAATTTTTTTGCAAACATTCGTTGCATTCGGATGTTGCTCGCGGAAAGTAGCAACGCGTTAACACACCGGCGCCGCTCGAAGTGACAGAAGGAAGCCACCGGTTCCCACGCGTACCATCCTCGGCGTTGCAGAGACAATTCTCTGCGATTCCACGTGCGTCCCCCGAATCCCCGAGTACCAAGCGATGAATCGGCAAGTTTCAGCTGGGGATCCTGACGCCACGCGCCAGATCAGGCTAATAGGAATCTCGCGGCGCCATGTGACCAGTCAGATTAATGATCGTACGACAGTCGGTTAAGGCCCTCTCTGTCCCTCTGCCTCTGTCGCATGATTCGGTACGAGGCACGAGCGTTGCCACGCTCGCCGCGGCCATTCACGAAGAAGTGGATCTGGTTTAAGGCGGATCCACAGCGCAGGCTACTCCGCGTACGTACGTACGCGAGCGGCCGAGTGAACCGGTTCACTCGATTTCATTCATTTGCCGGATAATCGCCGTGTTCCTGTTTGCTGCCCAGGGACGTACCAACGCCGAGTGCACGCGCTCAAGGTCTCCGGTTGCACGCGCTGCGCGCTAATTTCCGCGGCCACCTGACCCCGCGAGCTTTCCACCCCCCTGCACGCTCCTTCTACCATTCTACTTGCCCGTCGCAGCGGAAAGTAGTATGAGAAGCGTGAAAGTCAGACGCGTAGCGTTCCACGCGCGACGGGTGCGCGTCGATTTTTTCAACCACGAGATTCGGGATTACGTGGGTGTATTTACGTTGCGAATCTTCACCGAGTGTTTATGTTAATTTTCTGGATAACAGTGGATGTTTTCTGCGGAGTGCACAGTGGCCGTTTGCGTCACAACCGGCGAAAGATTAATTAAGAAACTCGCGGCAGCGTAATCTGTCCGTAACCCGATGTTCACGTTAATCCGTTAACGTCCGTTTCGCAACTCCCGGCTCGCACTGGCGAGCGACTGACAAATTGGAAGTATTACGCCTCAAGATGTAGGAAAGAAGAATCATTATCGCGATGTGTCATCCGCCATGCATCAACTTCCCACTTGTTCACCTGAAAATAATTCCCTTCACTCGCGATTTAAAAACTCGCCTCGCGGATCCTCCGAGTATCATTCTCGCCTCTGTTTTTCCTTCTTCTCCGCTAAACGACACGAATATCTGTCACCCGCGTCGATATATCAAACGAGATTCGAGCGGCGCGCGAAAACCTTCTCGGTTCGCAACGTGTTAATATGTTAACGACAAACGAGCTGGCAGCGCTGTGCACCTCGGGAAGATTCATGCCCCGGCCGGGGAACATAAATTCGTTACTTTCTACCGTATCCCGGACTCCGCGGCCCTCGATCCCTACGAAACACGTCGAAGCGTGCTGGAAGCAACCTTAGTCACGACGCGAACCTTTCCATTGACGTCGAATTAACAGCGGGGAAAAGGCACTGGAACAATGAACCAACTCTCCGAGAGCATGCGGCGCGTCTCTGCGGCAGTCGGCTGCGCAGTAGATCACCTCTGACACGGCCGTCGCGAACCCATCGCGCTGATACAATCGATATCGTAGCCGTTACGTAAATCCTGTCTCTAACGCTGTTTTCCTCGCGGCGGGGGCCTGTCACGCCTTATATAAATCGATCAAGAAATCCGACAGCTGGCGCACTTCCTATTCTCCGCTTTCTACGGTCGGCCGGCTAAAAACGCGCGAAAGAATGCTCCGCGGAGAGCGCGTCGTCGCGGCGCTGTCGCAGCGAGCCAAGTAACAGGTGCAAGAAACCGGTGACACGTAGGAATTCGCGAGAACACTATCCCGCCTACGATACACATTTCTGCCCCTTACGCAAGCGACTTTCTTCCACGAGGATCCTTTGCATAAATCGCTCGGGCCAAAAAACCTGTCACGTTACACCGTCCGTTCGTTTGTTTTCGCGCGGTTTCGTAACGAGCGTTCCTCCAAGCGACAGGCTGAATAGTGAACGGAATATGCGACAAAAGAATATGTAGTTTCCAATGCGGGAAAAAAATGCGCATGAACGCACGGGCCTTCCCCCTTCGTTCGTTTCTTAGACGGCCTTCGATCGGTATTCCCGAGTTATTCGCCGCGTGTGCAACCGGGGGATCCTTGATGCATTCTTTTCATCGCCATTTCCCACCTCGTTGCGTCGCGAGGATTCAAATGCGCGAACCTCGTAGATCCAGCGGAGAATTCGTTGATTCAGTTTCGGGGTAGGGGAGACCGGGGCTAAAAGTTCCGAGGGGCAAGTTGTTTCGACAGTTCTATCTTCAAAATAAAAAGAGCGTTGTACTTTAAATTATTTTTTCCACAGTGTGGCGTGATCGACTTACACGGAAAAAATAATTTAAAGTACAACGCTCCTTTCATTTTGAAGATAGAACTGTCGGAACAACTTACCCCTCGGAACTTGTAGCCCCGGTCTCCCCTACTTTAAATTATTTTTTCCGTGTAAGTTGAACACGCCACTCTGTGGAAAAAATAATTCAAAGTACCACGCTCTTTTTCATTTTGAAGCTAGAACGATCGGAACAACTTACCCCCGGAAATTTTAGCCCCGGTCTCCCCTACTTGGCTGAACGTCTGCTGGGCAAATGAGAATAGATGCGGGAACGGGCTCGATATACAAAGGGTTAATTCGCGGTTGACGCAATCGAGCACCTCGAGAAGTGCCTCCGCCGCGAAGGTCCACGTTCTCCTGGTTTCAGTGCACGTACCGCCAGGCAGCCTCTGACGTAACGTCTGTCATAGAATTTCCAGGTCGATCGAATGCGTGCACACACGCGCCACGTGTGCTCTCGCGTTCGTTCGCTCGGCCACGGTCATCGCGGGACCTTCTTACGAGGCCCACGCACACGTACACACGCGTGTGTACATTCCGCGACGTTAATGCCCATTGTTCCTTATCGTCGCTTCTCCCTTCTGCGGCTTGTTTCGCGCCAAGCGATTCGCGTCCCCCGACCGAGTGCTCGCGGGTCGATGTGGCTGGCGGTCTCTTTTAAATTGCAAATTCTCCGGCGAATTTTCCGCGAAAATCTCGCGATACAAACGAGCCTGCCGCGTCCATTAGCGAAGCTGCACGCGCGCGGAATGAAACTCTCGTTCAATTCTTTCCGCCGGCCGCCTCTGTCGCGCGTCGGCGTCTTTATGCTGCTAATTACAGCGGGAAAAACTGTATTCGTTGCTCATTAATATTTCCCACCGTCTCGCGACTCCGTGCTTCCAAACGCGTGCGACGATCGATCCGCTCTCCTTCGTCGCGCCGTTTCCGCGTCGGACCATTAATTCGTAGATTTTCCTGGGGAAAAACGCTCGCCGTCCGGTGAATTAGCTTGGCGAAATTGAGATAGCATCGCGAAGAGGCCTCCCGCTTGACCGATAAGCGAATAGAGGAATTTAGCGCGTCCCTATGCAGGGGTCAACGATGACTCCGCGGAGGACTCGTTTGCGCCACCGGGTACTTTGTTAAGAGACTTAATAACGTTATCTGATGCATTCCAAACGGTATTCCAAAGGCACAGAGGTGCCTCGAGAAGTATTTCCATATCTTGCGAGATGTTGCAAAACTCGAATTCCTGCAGTCTCCGCCAGTCCCACTCATTAGTGAACCATAATTTGCATAATGGATTTACGCTCGGAAACGTTCAATATTTCACTGCAACGGCGCTGGAGTACTACCTGCTCGAAGGTGTATTCTTTCGAATAATTCCCGTGTTCTGGGACCCATGGAAATATCACTTGCATTCGCTGCGTAGGAAATTCGCACCATTTACCTTCGCGAGTGGATGGTCTCACGGTCGCGTGGATTAGTAATATCTGCCAATTGCGATCAGCGTTATAATCTCTTTCGCGATTTCCATGCCGGTAGAAGAAACAACGGAACCGTTTTGCACGTAACGTTACTGCAATCAATTTCGCGCGGCCATGGAGGGGAAGTTGTCGGTTGTGTAGCCGATCGAACGATCGCCAGCGATGGGCTCGAGTTCTTGTCGTGGATACGCGAATCTCAGTCAGTTCTTCATTTCTTTTTATCTCGGTGACAGTGGAGTCTTGTCCATTAAAATTAATCACAAAATAGTGGTATCGAAAGCTTAATTCTTTATAAAATTCTGAGGTTCGCAAAGGGTGGTTCGAACCATTTCGAATTCGATACATATGAATTGTAACGAGAATAGTGTTTCAATTTTATCAGTCTCAGGTAAATAATTTATTTATTTATTTACTAAACGGTTTGGCCCTAATATTAAACACAATGGAGTATAAAATAATGATGTACAGAACGCGAACCACGAAGCACATAATAATGCAGATTTTTTAAGTGTTAATTTTGTTGGTTTTCACTTTTTAATTTTAATTTTTCATAAAAATTGGAGCAGCTTGGGGAGGCCACGGAGTTTTAATAGCGAAGAATGATATTTCTGGAACGCGAAGTGTGAAACACCGCGACTGCTGCTGTTACCTCGCCAAATATTCGTGCAAGATTCGAAACTGTTGCTACTACTCGCGACGCTCTCGATCCCATCTCTAGCGGTTACACAATATAACGATTGCGTGGCCTGGCCAAGAGTACAGCGCAATGCCATGATGTTGAATGCAATGTCGGCGTTGCACCGTCGACGCGTGTAGCTTCGATAACAGCCTCGCTCTCCAGGAGGCCGTACACACGAGTACGCACGTGCGTGCTGAACTGGATTCGCTCCTGCCATTCATAAATTCACGATTCAGCCTCTATTCCGTTGACAAGCATTCCCTTTTTATCACACCCGGCCTTTGTGGAGCACATGTCCGATCCCTAGTGTACAGTCCATTTATATATGATTTTCAATTTTCAATTTTCAGTTTTATAAACACCTGACTCCTTAATGGCTGATCATTTTGACAAATAAAGATCGAACGAAATGGACAGTGGAGTATTAAAATATGTTCGTCGGAAAGAAGCGGAGTTACTTTAGACACCGTGAACAAGTATTCCCCCCACAAAGGTGAATGCAGTGCATTTTGTAATTGTTTACACCGAGCCATGGATGTTGGTATTTTTGCTCACGGTTCATGTTCCCTTTCCTGAGTCGCGTTGCGTAATCCAATCCTTCGTCTTCCGGTTGTACAGTCGTTACGCAACAAAAAGCTAATAATCCAGAACGGTGCGAATAACGCTCGGCAGAGGCGAGTGATAATTAAGATCGAGGAGAAGTTACGTGCGATCCATTCGGTCCATTCGTGTCGAACTCGTGCATCCAGCCTCGAGGGACTTGATTGGAGATCTTACGAAGAATTCTGACCATCGAATCCGCGGCACCGCGCTTCAGGAGGCATTTCATATTTGATAAGAATTTTGTTGACCTCAAGCATGTGCTCCGTATCTGCGTGGAATTGCGGTCAAGGAATCGATAAACATTATTATTATGACGGAAACGGTTAATTCGAGCCACGAACGGGGCGCGTTGCTCTCTCGCAACTGAAAAAAAATATTCATATTCCTGACATTTCACAGTCGTACGCTTAATCTGAGTGTCGTGGGCCTTCTACGATTGCATTCACGAGACAGAGTTATCGTTTCAATGAATTACGAAAGAAAGTCTGTACAGACAAGTGTGCCGCCTGTAATTCGGCACTGATAACGGTTATGTTATCCGGCGAGCGACATTATAAAATCTTCCGACCGGTCTCCCTTGGAAAACGTTCTGACCCACTTTAGATCAGATAAAAAGAAGAAGAGGAAAAGAGCGCGTGGAAAGCAAACGAGGACAGTGGCGTGGAAAAACACATTTGGTACGTGTTTACAAACCTGGCAGTGTATTTACAGATGCTTGCGATTTCGCAACGAAAGAGAAACGATTTGCCCAGCCCGGAAGAGAACGAAGGTCCTTAGCACCGATTCTGGTGGTTCCTTCGCCGTGACGCAATTATTCCAGAAAACCAGTCGAAATTCGCAGTAATTCGAGTGAACAATTACGTAACGTCCAGCTATCCAAGAAGCGAACATTCGAAGAAGGAGATTATTTCGCATTTAAATAAATTCTGATAGCCCGAAGTGCTCCGCGAGCTTCCCCATTCTTTTCGTCGCTTCTTTCCTTCAATTTCCATGCTCGAAGTGTATGATCTGGCGAAACGAAATCCCAGATCGAACAATGGAGACGCGAGCGCGATTATCGATTCGCCACATACTTATCAAAAGGCGACCCACGCACTTCGCAGTCGTACAACGATCGCAGTGAAACCCATTACACGATCCTTGCGTAATGTCAGCCGTTCATTTTGAATAATTCACCGCTCTTCCCACGCTGGAGCCTCGATTTCAAACATTCGGCGTAAATTTCGGCTGAACTTTGCGGACCTGCACTCGAACAAGAGGTCATAAATTAAACTAAAAATGAGGCCTCGTCTTAACCACTTGGAATTCGACACCTATATTTCATTTACAACATTCGAAACTGCAACTGATAAATATTCAGTCGCCTAAAATGTTAACGATCGTTAAAACCCCGCGGTGCGAAGAAAGTGGAGATTTTTTAACTGGTCAAGGCTCGAGATTGTCGATGCAAGTGGCACGAAATTCATCTTAATATTGGAATTATAATTAATACGAAGGAACTTTCGAAATGAACTTTAATCGATGAATATTCAAAGATTTCGAACAGCCTCGACGACAAAGCACCAACAGTGCAGAGATCTCGAAATCTTCGCTCCCGACATCTTGAGATCTCATAAATATTCCGAGTCCTCGTCATCGGGCGCTGAATCTTTCAGAGGTAGCGTGCTCCGCGCCGGGGAAATGCAATTGTTCCGAGAACACGAGCTACATCAACCCTGTAATATCGGGGTAATGGAAAATTCGAGGCGAGCACCGTTTCGCCGCAATTATCGTCGCCAAACGATCGAAGGCGAAAGAAACAACGGAGAGAACCCGATTGCCGGCGCAGAAGTATCGTTCAGCCTGTTTCCTCCGATAATAAGGAGAAATCATAAATTTTTATGTGCACTTCCTGGCAGTGCAAGCCAGTGTTCCCTAGGAGTGTTTGTCTCGTTCCTCGATACTATGATTGCTTCGCGTTCTCTCTTTCCTTCATCAACGGTCACCGATTGCCGGCCTAACCCTGGCCATAATCGATCGAAGATCGATCGGCCTTCGGGCCGATGAAGTATTGCGCGCAACATACTCATGGCAGACCAAGGTCTCGTTATTAGTGGGTCAGTTAGCACCGGCGACACTCTTCTGGCCGACCAGGTGCGAACAATCGTTTCGATGCTTCGTTTTTGCCGCGATCGAGGCCTCGTTTTTGGTTTACTCCCAGTGAAACTTGATTATTGACGACACAAAGCTGGGAATATTAAGATCAATGCAAACACGTGCCTTCAAATTTCAGTGCATCCTTAGGAAGAGCTTCTAAAAAATTTTGAAGACGAAATTGGAAGAGGATTCTTCTGGCTTCACGTGTGAAGCAGTCTTAATATTTTTTTTTTAAATATGGTCTCGATATGGAAGGCCATGCAGTACAATAACCGATAAAATCGAGGGGATATCCAGTTTGCAGGAACTTCCAGTCAATCCCAGTCGCCTGTCGATGAATGATAAACGAGAACGGAGGAACGAGGAACGGGAACGAGCCGACGAAAATTAACTGGATACGATTTTTCGCGCCGGTGCCTGAACGTCAGCGATTCCTGGCCACGGGAATTGATTAGCGAATTCTTATTGAGAGCCTGGCCCTTCCCCTCTCGCCGTTATCACCGCGATCAAACCATTTATTTCGCCCGGCGGCGAGATTAAATTCCCGTGACTTCTTGCACCTGCCGGCGACACGATCCTCCATATTCGCTTTCGTGAATCGCCACGGAGGATTATCCATAATTTGAACCGACGCGCTGGGAGGCATTTTTCGAATGAGAACAGTCACTCGTTAAGCAGCGAACAGGGACCACCAAGTGGGAGAAGTGTCTTTTTATTAATTCCTCAAGCTTATCAAAATGTAAATCATACGTCTGCGCCGGATTTTACACGCCTGCGTCGCTTCGAATTATTTGGCAAGTGCGCGAATCTGTCCGATGGAATAATAATTGAAATTCTTTCCTAAGTTTAGAAATCCCTATTCTCAGATTGAACTGCGACGGCACTTTACTCTCTCAGCAATTCATAATCGAATTTTCCAATTTCCATTTCCTGCTATCAGCACGATGGACGCTATCCCCAAACAGTACTGCAACGAAAATATCCGACGGTAGGAGGAAACTAACAGTTCCAACGCCAGCAAGCATAATCGAACGTCGCCCACGCTATCGATCGTCGTAGCAGCAAAGCAGAGTATTTGATAGTGCTATGACCTGCGACAGTGTAATTACTATCGTCTGGCGATCACCCTCGTCGTAGGAAGTTCCAGAGACTCGTGTTCCAGCAACCTTGGAACGGAACGTGTCTGCCTGATGATTATTTAACGCAACAGCATAATCGTCGACGACGTAACGCCGGCATATTTCACAGCGTTACGTTATAAGCTCCCCCTTCTTTGATTGCCTCGGCGCGGCCTTGAATTTCGCTTTCGAGCGTTCAATAAATTCGATCGTACGGGGCAGGCTTCGATCTTTTCAATTTAATTAATCCGCCGGCGGTCGTTTAGCGCGATAAACGCATTCGCGATCACGACCAGCCGCCCCGCTCGAGCAATTCACTTTTCACAGCGCTCCAATCTCTGGTCGCTTGGTATTTATTTTTCTATGAAGCAGAAGTAGACGATAATAGCTGCTGCGAGAAAGACAGATAGAAATTCACTGTTCGAATTCACTGACATCTTCCGAAGAACTCGAGACGAACGCAATTCTTTCAACCGATCATTCCTTCGAGTTCATTGATCCCCGGAGTGCTGTACCGAATGCCCACGTTTGAGACTCAAAGGTGGTCGCCTCGTAGATACGAAGCCGCGAGTGGTGAAGTTGCCGCTGCCCTTGGAACGGGACTGCCAAACGCAGCTGAGGACACCTCCGCTTCTTACGCTTATCGCACTCGGTTGCACGAGTGCACGTCACCTGTCGCGAGGCTTTCGGTTTCGCTTGGAATATTACCGACCAGGCCCAGGCGATATGCAATAAAGCGGCAGACGATGTGACGGGCGCCAGGCGCAGTGGAATAGTACCGCTCGTAGTCAGACAGACGCGCGGAGGAACCATTCCACCGCGACTTATCTGCGGCAATAAACCGCCTCTTTATTCGAAAACTTCTGCATCGATACAGTCTTTTAACAGCTCGCCAATGCGTGCTTGGTTGTACGGAATCTTCCAAAGCTTTGAGCAGAAATTTCAATGATTAACAGAAGTTTTAAGTTGTTCTAGAAATACTCGGTGCTTCTTGATAATAAACCGTGCAATGGTGTTCTTAATTCCATGTTACTACTTGCAAATGATAGAGTTCGAACATTAGTTTTAGTACAATCTTGTGGATTCCATGGAGCCAGATCGCGTCACGGGTTCGTTGAAGATGGTATTGGCAAGGGTATGACCACTTGGACCAGTTTTGCACATCTAGTCTGCGATCGTAGCCATTAATCCACGAGAATCTAGAACGCCAGACGAGTATCGGAATGCCGGGAATTCGAGAAGTATTAAGATGTTTGGAATTGTGACAGCTTCGCGTGTGCACCGTGTCCCTTCGTTTCCACCGGCACGCTTGAACGAACTTGGAAAATTCTATGCAACTATGGTAACGAATTTGTTGTTCCTCCACCGATGACCGAGCTCCTCGGAACGGAACTTTTATATCCGAATTTTGAAGCACATTTCCTGGGGATATCCTTGGCCCACTTGGACCCAATTTCGCAGCCGGAGATAAGGGGAACGCTCTGAAATGTTTTTGCGTTTCGAGCGGGGCATTACGCGGTCGTAAAAATTCGAGCGGACGACCATAAGTTTCGTGTCGCGGCGAGATCGGGAGCCGCGATGGAGCCCCGCTAAAAATACACGTGCTTATACCGAGGTGGCAGGAAAATCCGCGCTTAGCCGTCGATTGGTTAATTGTGCATATCGCGAGGGTAGAGGGCGGAAGATCGGGACGGGGGGGAGCGACAGGGGCGTGCGAGGGAGCGTTCCAGAACGGCCATTGCCAAAAAGTCGATGTGGCAATCGACGCCGCGTTCTTTCGCTCGCTCCCTGCCAAGCTCGGCTTCTCTGCCATCGTTTTAATTTAAGACACCCCTTCAAATGTCACGAATACGCATTCCGTTCCGCGCCGTCTCGCCGCGGTCGGATCGAAAACACACGGCTTCCCTGCCGAGACGCCACCAATTTTCCTCGCCTTCGTGGAATCTCGCCTCGTGACTCACTTTTTCGAGCGTTCGCGGCTCGCTCTTATGCAAGCCAGTTTGCAAACACTACTCGGCCATCTCTCAAAGGTGGAACGCACTTAAAATAGAGTACTCTGCTCCTCCGCTTGTTCCTCCTTTTCTGTGGGGCAACATCTCGGTTAATCTGTCTCGAATTAGCGTAAACTGTTCGACAGTGGATTACTTCTGGAATAGTTTCTATAAGGGGGAAACGTTCCTCGCGTTTAGAGAACTCAAGGTTCATGAACTTAGATTTGGCTCGGCCCCTCGGCTTCGGGAGGCAATGATAAAAATGGACAATGCTCGCGGCAGGTAAATAGAGTATCGGTTTCTTGTTTACAACGTGTACTAGTGGTTTTCTAAAAATAAGAGGCCGCGCGCGGCGGCCTCGAGGCTGTGGTCGCCGATTGATACACAGGACGGGTCCAAACAAGCTTTTATAGGCTTAAGCTGCGAAATAGGTTACCGATGACTCTCGACGGGGCTAACGTAACGTGGCTTGAGAAATCGCCACGACCTCGCGCACGATCCACGCGAATCCCGTGCCAATCTCTTTGAATCCCGTCCACGTACCTTCTGTCGCTATCTAATACACAGCCAGCGGAGGCTGGTCGAAAATTTCCTGTCTAAGATCGCTGCCACCTAAAAGCAACACCACCCTCTTCGTTCCCAAATTTTTACAAATCAAAACACTCCATGTTTACATGCGTCTGAAAGGGAAGAACCTGGAGAAACCTGAAGGAACGTACGAAAGGGCTATCGAAATTAAAATCATCGTTCAACAAATTTATAAAGTACTGCCTTAATTTCCCAGGAGACTTGGATTTTTCGAACTTTGTAATCAGAATCTTCGTTTCCACTAACCAGAAGCCCGAAAAGCAGATCCCCTGACAAAATCGAAGGCAGGGACGTGGGCAGGGCGAGACAATCTCCGATCGACCTATTTCAGGCGTCGGGCCAATTACCGATCCAGGGATCTCAATTAATCTGTCACTCCGCCGCGGTGCAGCTAACCCGAGGACTGCCGTTTCCGCGCGCGCGGACTCGTAATAACGGCGAAACGAGCCGGCTGCGCAGCCACGTCGACCCACATTTATAAATAGAGAGGCCTGATCTCCATCGTGCCCAAAGGTGCGCGTCGTGTGTCACCCCAGGAATACCATAGGTCGGCCGAGTGACCAGCCGTGCACGGTGTGAATGGGCCTTCAAGCGTTCCCGTCGGGCTGCCGTTTTGGAAAACGATCCGCCCGGGCGGGCAGACTGCTCGTAAAACGCTTCGTGTACGTAACCAGAGTGGTGGGTGGGACTCTGAAAGCCTTCCAAGGGCAGATTTTACGATGCCGATAGGTGGTGGCTCGATACCGTCCACCGGCTCTGCTCTACTTGCTTTTAGTCACTGTTAAGCTTCAAATGTGAATGAAACTTGACCTGGCAATTCGTTTGACTTCAGTTGCTCGGGACGTTGGTTCCGGGCGCGGGTTGTCTTCTGGGGTTTCGCAAGCCTCTTTGCCGAGAATTCAGACTGTGGTCAATGGCGGAGTTCAGTTGCTTTGGCTAAGGTTCCGCGATTACTGTGATCCTAAAGGTTTCTTCGCTGCTGGAAGTTTGAACGCTACGAAGGAGCTGCTCGCATTTAAGCGTTCCATTTAGCATCCCATTCTCTTCGATCTCTACCGAAGAATCTACACCTCTACTTTTGAATAACTGGATAATGATGCTTCCACTGAAGTATGCTTTATTCCTCCACAGAGTGTCGTTCAATTATAATTGAGATTAGTGTTGCCGAGACTTGACTTCGTTCATCGAGCTCGAGAAGATCCGGCGCCCGCGACGGAATCGTATCAAATTTCCATGAAAACGGCCGCCTAACCGAGAGACCTGGCAGCGTGACGCAGAAATTCGCGCGGCCTCCGGTCATCTTGCTTTTTCTTCCCGCGGAAAGTGGTTTTCTGTTTCGCGGAGAGGCCCGCCCGCCACAACAGAACGCTATTTATGCCACTTGCTCTGGGAATAGTTTCATTGGCCTGGCTCCAGACGGTATTTTTCACCTCCGTCCGCAGCCCGCGAAACAAAAATGCGCGCTCGGCTCGAACGTGGCTTTACGCACGCGTCCGCTCCAACAACAACGAACTGGTGGCGGTCGGGATGACTCAAGTGTCGTCGACGTTGCGAAAACTGGCGAATACGTGGAGAATCGGGGGGAAGGGCAGAGACTATCCTCGTGATAATGACAATCCATTGCACTCGAACGGAGCCTGCGATGCAGGAATATTCTTCGGGCTTCTTTCAGTGAAAATGGATCTCGATTTAGCTGTTGACCTTTACTACCACTACGTTTTTATCGTGCCTTATAGTGGGCTAAAATTGGATCGCGCCAGACGTAGCGCCAACTAGTTATTATGAATATTATACTACAACGAAACGCCTCACTCTGTGTACAAAGTAGAACGCAGAGAATTTTGTGAAAAAGTACGAAATTAGTGGTGGATATGCGGATACAAGATTTCAAAGCTCCTCGAATCAGCTCGTCTCGCCAAACGTGAGTCACCGAATCGCTCCTCCTCCCTAGTTAACGGGTTAAGAATCGACCGACCACCGATCGATCCATCCCGCGGACGCAAATAAAGTCAGCATCTGGCAGAACGGTCGCGATCGAGCCGTTTTGTTGCGCGTTTAACGCTGCGTCTAATAATGTAGCAAGGCCGTTCTTCCCGATGTACCGTGAATGCCCAGCGGTTGCTGGCTGTTACGACACGTTCTGTTGATTTAAATTTTAACAACGCCGCGAACGGACCCTTAATGTCCTCGCGATGCGACGATAAATCAGGCCTCGCGAGCCGCGAGACGCTGCCAGGCGTCTACCGCTGGCACGCGTTGCTGCTCCTTTATTACAACAGCGAAGAAATTGGAAAATTGTCAGGGTGTCGCGGAGGAAGTAGCAGAGAACGAACGAACGAACGAAATCATGGCCGCGGAAACGGGGGAGGAAGGACCGTGGTACCTGTCGCGAGGAATCGAATCGGAACGCCTCGAACCTCTTACTCTCGTTCGTCTTCTGCATGTTCGGGTGTGAAGGGTCGCTCGGCGCTTGGGTTTCAAAGCAGAGTTCTCTGAAATCTCGCACGGCTCTCCTGGAATCCGATTTTTTCATCTGCTCTTCTGATTCCAAGGGAACACGTGGCTAATATTCGAAGAATATGGTCGACGATTTTTTTTCGATTATTCGATTATTGCTGGAACGACGAAATCCATTGGCGAACGAGAACGAGGAATATTGAAACGGTTGTTGTCGCAAAATATTGGGAGACATTAATTGAAACGGAGGCTGGTTGAATTATGAGAAAACCTACGGTCATTTGTGTAGCTACTTTGTTTATAATATCACGTCGGTTAAAATTCTTGCTGTTTATGGATAGAACGTAGTTGTAAAGCATTGCATAATAATAGATAAATCGATGCACCGTGTGCTGTCGCTAGAAGTTGATATAAATTTGATCAAAATGTAATGTAATTGCTTAGAAAATCCCAGATTCTTCCTCGGGACCCAACATGGCTACTACCGGTACCAAGAACAGCTGACCTTTGCATCTTTCCCACTTAGTAGAAGTTAATATATTGGTCAGCACTTAAATGAGAGAGTAACATTCGCACTTAACAGCGGAAGAAACACAAACGGAGGCTGACAAATGATTGATTTATCTACTCGAAGGATCATGCATCACACTTGCATAGCAGATGTAACGCGCGGATGGGTAATTAACTCGTACTCGTTGTAATTAAAAAAACCTAGAAGCAAGCCAGAACGAGTCAAAACTCGTGATTCATTAATCATCCCGTGACTTATTGCCAAAGTCCCGTGCAACTTTGCATTCTGTCCAGGAATCCTTCTTGCGATTGCACGGAAATTATGGTAATCTCCCAATTAACGTCAAACGTCCCATAAATTAATGAATTCGTGCCCGACGCTGCTTCCCAACATTTCCGAGCCCGCAATCGATAGAACGCGAACGGATGGCCGAAAGTCTTGCCCGTCGCGAGCGGAATATTAAATTAAAGGCGGACGGAAGTGAGTCAGCGTTACGCCCGGCGATATTACGCTACGCAATTATGATGTAACGGACAGGGTGGACCGAAACATGTTTCAGGCTTTTGTGTGCAGATCCCTCCCCTTCTTCCTGGCCGTCCCTCTGCTACGAATCTCCTTTAACTACGTCAATTTATCGCATTCAGAAATGCCCCGTTAAACAATTTCAACGAAACGTTGCTTCTCGATATTCCCCGCGACAAAAAGGCCGCGATCGCAGCCACCGCGCAACGAATAAGGTGAAAGCAGACAGTTACCTTGCGTGGTGGTTTTGCCGTGATTGTCCGCTGCCTGGAGTTGTGCAGGTCCGATCTGGAAGCAGAATGGAAAAAGAGATCGTTAGCTAGCTGTTCTTTCGTTTCGTCGCGCAACAAGAGATTTCTTCGAGGGTTTGCTATTTATTTCAAAACAATTTGTCCTCAAGTCTGTTCACAAAACCACCCGCAATATTTCCTGATTACGACTTAATTTCTGTTATGAATTAAGTAGTCACGGTTGATTGAGATGCTTTCGACGAGCAATGTAAAATTTGTATAACCGATTGACACTTTCACTGGATGCCAAAATATGTAACGACCGGAGGAGTGAGAAACGAATTTCGCCGCGGTTGTTACGGATCGACGACTCCTGTTTTCCATTAACGAAACCATTGATCGGCTTGCACCGATCGCTCGGTAAATAATAATTAGCGCAGCCTGTCAACTGAGACGACAATAGCTTCTTACGATGGCTGCTTCACTTTCGCCAGTTGAGCAACGATAGACAAGAGCAACGATTCACTCCGAGAGAAAAAGCTGCGTTCTGCTTGAAACGATTCAGAATGGATCGGGAGTTTGGTAATTTCGAGCCTGAATCTCAGTCCACTGGATGCTCCGGATAAAATATTGGGGAATCAATGTTGCGTGTATCGTGAGAGTTACGTAGTTGGAATATGACAATGAGAATCCTAATGTCGATTAGAGTTTATCGATTGCCTGGTCACTCCCTTCGACCATTGCATGCGTCGTTCATCACCGAGTCACGGTAATTGAAGAAAAATTGACGGGAACACGCGGCGTCGTTAACCCTGAACTAACAGAGCCGACGGCTACGCGTTATTATCGAAGTTCACGGGTCAGAGTTCGAACTAACACGCGTGAGTTTCGTGTATGTCGGTCATGAATGTTTATGTCGGATAGCCGCGGAACGATTGACCCCGTTACGAAGGCCCGTTTTCAAGAATATCGTCCGACGATACTTATATACGCTTTACCACAATCATTCTCCGATCCTTTCACAAGTTTCTCCCAATTTCTGCGCGCCACTTATACGCAAAATATCCCGCGACTCTGCAAAATCCTTCTCCGCCTTCTGCGACAGTATTCGCAAGCTTCGGTATCTCCTTTCCCTCGGTAAATATCGTTAACTGAGTTTCGCGAAGAGCGGGGCGAGTGAGTCAACCACCCTCGCGCGACCCGATTCAATTTTTAAATCAACCGGCTCCGCTCGGGCACGGCAGGGCGCAGGGAGGGAAACAGGGAAAAAAGCAGGCCGCGAGTGCAGGCGTGCATCGACGCCGAGACGCGATCGCGACGCCCGGCGTCAGAAATAGCCGCGACGCGGTAATAAAAGTTCTCGGAAGACGAACACATCGTCGGCTGTCACCAATTACGGAGTTGCATGGGATCGCAATGCCGCGGACCGAAATATTGGCAGTAATTGCCTGGATCGTGTTACGCGGGACGGCGATCCGTGGTCTGATTCTCGGGGTGGTTTCGAGCAGGATTCTGGACCGCTGGCAACTTGCAAGAAGTTTTAAGAAGTCACTGAGAAAAGGGTGGCGGCTGAACGAAGTTGAGAATTTAAGGAAATTGGACTTCCAGGCGAGAGGAAGCTCGATAATTTTTCTACCCTGAATTAAGAATAACTGACGAACTTAATAGAATGTAACGGAAAGAATCTCGTGGAAATTGATGTGATAATGAAGAGCCTCGCTTTTTGTCCCAAAGAAGTATCTCTGAAGTAAATTTCTGTGAAATAGTAAACCATCGTAACGCCGAATTGAGAGCATTCCAAGACTACTGTAAATAGGATAGACAGAGCATTCTCTTGCAAGTCAAAGAATCGTCGCACACTGTGTTGTCTGCTCTCCATTTCCACTGTCAAAGTCCATCGACCATCGCGCTGCGTCAACCGGAAAGCAGCGTAAACTGTTTACGAATCTCGCGCTTAACAAGCGCTCGTTGCGTGTAGAATCTAATTTTCCCGCGTGCACTATGTACGGCCATTAAAGCGAGGCTCTATTAAAAACCGCGGCGCCTCGGTGTGACAAATTCGAACGGAAACTGCCTCTCGGTTTCGCACGTGAGAAGATCGCGGGGCATCGACGAGAGGAAGTGACTCCTCGAACCGCCTTGCTGTACAATGATTATTTTACATAATAGAAGTCAGAGTTGAGGCACGGCAGGACAGAGAAAGTTGATGACGTCGCCGCGTCTTGTTTCCATTATCGACGTGACTCGGCATAATCGACATCGGACGACAACGACGTAGATCGAACAATGGCCCCTCGAGCCAGCCATCACTTCCGAGTGAATATCCATCGAGAAACGAGAAATCGCAGGCTTCCTCGAGGCGAAGAAAAAACGATCGTCACAATAACGCGACGATTCTCGTGAACCTAACCACACGCACCAACGACCGCTTAACAGCCTCGCCGTTTCGTAATTAAAAGCTGATGAACCAAGACACTTATCAGTCTGAGACGTCTATCTGGTGCTTTCCCCCTCGTTTCCTTCGCCACCTTTTGTTCCAGCACTCAACAAGTGCATTATTTTTAGACGTCGCCTGATTGCTTTATAAATTCTTCGCATTCGCGCGCGTGCACCTCTGTTCACTGGTCATCTCGCAATTACACAGAAACGTGTGCACGAATCTACGCTAAATGAATTTTCTTAACAGCACGCACGAGGGGGATGGCACTGTTTAGTTGAGAATAATTGTATCGAGGGTGTGAGTAGAGTTCGCAATTAGGGTCAGACAGTGTTCCCCAAGGGGTGCCATTATCCACTCATTGCTGACTCATTTAAGCGATTAAATTAACGTGGAAATCAATAGTATCTGGGAATGTAAGTTAGCTTTGTGGTTTCTTCGTTCGTGTTTTATTTATTAAGACAGTTCGCTGAAAGATTTCCAGGGATCTCGAGGTCCCTCGGTGTCGACGAATGGTGGGAAACGATTCGATGCTCTTGTCGCACATTCGAAGGGATTTGGGGCGTTTTAAATCGTCGGCTGCTCGAGTGGCCCGAATTAAAGCCCGTTTTTACGGCTCGGCAGAGAGAGAAGCCCGAGGTTTCATTCGTCGGAGCGATTCTTTGTAAAGGGGTAAGAGCGAGCGCGCCGAACGACGCTCGCCAGGGGGTGAGAAGAAACCGAGAGGGTAGTATTGATCGCTCGGCCGAAAACATTCGCTCTCGACGACCGACTTTTTTCCGCGTCGGGGCGAGAGTAGGGAAACGGAAAAACGGGCGAGCAGCGGTGTCGAGATTTTTGCATGTAAATGCTACGCGAAGGGGAGGGGGCGGGGGGTGAGAAGGGTCGTTATCTTGCTACACGGGAAAGCTGAGTTATCACTTCGCCTGAGAATATCTTCGTAATGAGCGTAACGAGTGACAATTTACGCGGCCCCAGAAAATGCTGGCTTGTGTATTCGCTCAACGGGGGGAGACTAGGAAAATTTGAATTGTTTCAATGCAAAACTTGTAAGACTCGAGTTTTAATTTTTGCATCGTACATAATGATAAAACTCGCTGTTACTATTTTTCCCCTTGTGTCTAACACCAAAAAAATCCCTGAAAGACACTCCCCTAAAATAGACTAGAAATGTTTTCACTTGTTTTCTCACTTCCCACTGTTACCCACGATCGAAAACCCCCCACATATTTCGCCGATTTCGCGAAGAATGCTGAAGGAACAGACGAATAGAAGACGCCTCGCGTCTGTTTCGCCCGGAAATTGCAAACGGGCCGGGGAATAAACGGCGTTATCGCGGCCGCGTAGATTACCGCCCTGGATGCGGAATACTTGGGAAGTTTAAACGGGCTCGAGGCCGCGGAAAATTTCAACCAGGTCCCAGCTCCCACCCTCGCCCGCTTCCTCCCGCCGCCCTTCAACTCTCGCGGAAGATATATCCCCGAGATATACTATAAGGGGTGCCACCGCCCGGCCTCCCACAGGTCGGTCGATCAATTGCGCGCGAAGTAGAAGTTCCAGCTCTCCGGGTGGTTAAAGTTACCCTCAGTCACGCCCCGGGTTCGACGACCTCGCGTGCCGCGATCCCAAAATTACCGACGATGGAAAGCGTAGCCCCGTGGCGCACGGAACATTTCTGTGCCGTGTACGGGGCTGCGACACGTTAATTCCCGCCGATCGATCATCCAGGGTCGCCCCGTTAAAATAGCACCGCCACCCTCTTTTCGCTTACGTCACCGACGTGTCCTTGAGAAGTCAACCCCTCGCGGCGCGCTCTTGTCTAAATACGACACGAGCATCTCCCCCCCGATAGGAAATCGGGGGGATGCTCCCGGCAGAGGGAGGTTGGCGGGGATTAAAAATGACTCTTGACGCGTGGATTCCTGGTGTTCGAGCTGAAATCCGGGGAGGCGTTTAGCTCGCATGCGGGCTTCGCGATGGAACCGAAGACGAAGGGTGTTTAGGCGAACGACGCAACTACGAAGGCCAGTGAATCCTCGATTTAGGACGCTTAGCAAGGAGTTTATGAATTACTTTTAATACGCAAATGTTCGAGACGTCTATTTCCTATTTCCAAGTTGCAGTTATTAGTTTAACTGGGCCAGAAACGGGGACACCGTGTCCCGACAAATTAATATTCCTTGTTTTCGTTCGTCCCCATATTCGCCGAGGCTTGTTTCCCCAGAGGGGCAACTCTTCCCCGGGATTTTATGTAATATCGCGGGGTTATTTATTTTTCGCGGTAATTCATAATTTCTCGGCGAGCACACCGCGAGCGGAGTACACCTCTCGCGGTGGCCTTGTTAATCCACAGCTTCTCATTAATATTAATAGGCGAGCAGCGAGAATCGCGAGGCGCTGTGGAAATTTGGATCCATCTCGGTGAGGGCTAACCGGAAATTCTGCCGTAGATAAACGTTTCGCTGGTCCTCTTACTTTCTAGACAAACGTGCTAAACTTGGACTAATTAAACGAAGAATAACTGGTCTTGAAAACGGTCCACGTAATAATACAAACAGACTATCTACCTGCTCGGAGCTTAGTTGCATACTCGAGAAACGCATTAGACATCAGAAACGTGACCTAAGACTCGCCGGATTTCGATTCCCGACCGCTACGAATTCCCCGGAAGCCCCTGGAACGAGAGCGTTCCCAAATCCTTTCGCGAAGACGCGAGCCAAACCGGAAGGCGGTTTGTAAAGTGGGCGGAAAAGCTCAGATCAATATCAAGCGCGAATTGGAACGTTACGTCGTGAAAATCGACCCGTGACCTAGTGTGGACCCGCCCGTAGGTGCCGCTGTCGGTCGGTGGCGCCATCCGAAAGACTTGTTCAGAAGACGCACAAAACCCATCTCCACCCGCGAAGAGACGGGCGAACGCCCGTCTGAAAAGTGGCGGCGGAATTTTCGTCATCCCACCGGCACGTAATCCGCCACGTTTCAAGCGTCTTAATTCCGTCGCCGATCTTCTTGCCCCTCGGCCTCTCCGCACGCAGCCAGCAGCAGCAATTTGCTAAATTTTCAGACAGAGTTCCGGGGACGCTTTTAATTCCCGCGGGAAAGGAATCCCCATTCGTTTTACGGAATCTTCTATATTCGGGAAAATTTCCTTAAGCGCCGGGGGCTTCACGGTGTCACGGACGGCGACTCGATGGAAAGGGTTTTGGGCTTTGAGGAAAAAAGTGGCGAACAACTCTCGCAAGCTGGAGATCAGGATGTGTTGCTAAGAAAAGGTTCGTTTATCTGAGCTGGGTCATTAGACTTCCAAATCTGTCCTCTCTGCCCTATGTAAACTAAATTTACATTAAGGTAACTTTAACAACCTTTTTTAGGAGCTATATATCAACACTTTTTTTTGGTTCACAGTGAATCGTAAGGATTAAGATGTATAATATAAAGGATCCACAAAAATACAGCGGAACTGGAGCAGAGTAGGATCAGAGCAGAGTGGTCCTCTCTGTGGCAAGTAGATTGGGCAAGTCTTTGGTCAGCCGTGGTATAATTTCGCGTGAGCTTTGGATGGGTATACTGAGGAACTTAAAAGCGTAGTGAGCTGATGTACCTATATGTCACGTGAGTGGAGAGTAATATAGTCCAAGCTCCCTATCCTAGTTTTTAGCATGAATTCACTGAACACTCCATTACTTAACATCTAAATTCCTGTGCTTACCAAAGTGGGAAAATTAATTAAAAGAACTGATTAATTAAAAGAACGTCCTGACTATAATTTAAATAGCAAAATGTATGAAAAATTTATTTCCAAACCCAGCAGAAAGCAAGGGATATAAACGCATCGAATAAAGTTCTCTTGCAATGCAACCGCCGCTTAATACATCCAATATCCATTTAGTGAAATGAGGAGGAATGATCTGTTATGCAATTATTAACGAAGGAAACAGTTATGAAAGACATCCTAATTGCTAGCCAGGTCGTAAAAGTACAGGACATCTGCTGATGTTTCCCCTCGAATTAATCAATTTCCTCGTGCCACCCCAAAACAGTGACCTCCTTTCGTGCATAAACTGAAAGGGGGAGAGTTCACCGCGGAACCTGCAACGATAGACCCGTGTGTCTATATACCCATCCCGTAATGGGCCAGCGTGTGTTCCAGCTACTTATTTACACAACGAAAGTTCCACGTGTACGTGACGTTAACGTATGTGTTACACCGGGGAAGCCGCGGAGGATTACTATTAGAGTAGACCTAACATTAATTCCGCGTGCCGTAGATTAGGAGGACACTCTGTAGGTTTCCCCCTGCTGTATATTCCCCGTCGTCTACTCGGGCAATTTACATTCTACTTGTTCATAAACACAATGCGCATCATACATGTCGACTGCCAGCAGAGATATTCATTTCACTCTCAGAGTACCGTAATTCCTGCCCTTTTTCCCTTTCTTTGTTTCTACGCGGTTGAATCGCCGGGTGTTTATAAACAAAGAAGATCCACTACGTTATTCCTGTTGGAGCGTTAAAGTGTACGATACGATGAATACGAAAGAGGCCCGAGATGGAATTTGTCCACCGAATAAATGAAACACGAAGAGATCGAAAGGCTCGTTGATACGCCGAGCACGCTGGACAAGCCAGTTGTGCTTTTAATTAGAACATTAATGATGTATGATCGCGCCGATTAGAGGCGTGTCACCTTGATTAACCGTGATGAAACGCGTCGATGGCTATCTCTCGGACACCTGGAACGTTTGAGAGTGCTCGAATTGATCGTTAAACTGTTAGAGATTCTATCTCTTCTGCTTTAAAAAAAAATGAAGCCACCGGAATAGCGATATATCTGGGGAATAATTAGAAACACTTTCACGAGCGTGACATCGGTTACTTCATTGAGAAAATCTGCGATGGGCGGAATAACAAGAGACGTGGAGAGCAGGGAATAATACAAACTAAGTAGATTACGACAGCCACGGCCAGACAGCGCGTACCACCAAGTTCACTTGTTCGAAATGAGAGCTACATTGACACACTTTCTGCGCCAGTCCATTCATACGCACTCCACGCGATGCGAGCACAATGGAAACGTACCGATTCCTCGAAACTCAGTATCAACGAAGCGAAAAATTGAGGGGTCGTAATATCGCAAGGCACTAGGAAGAAGGAAAGGAGCTCGACGAAGTCGGAACAGAAACTCCTTAGGTATCGATACCTATTCCTCCTTTTCCTCATCACTCTTCCGAACGTCGACCTTGATGCCCTTTTACTCTAAAACAACAGTAGGTACTCGAATAATCCAACACACTGCTGCTTTTCCTCATTCAAAACGAAGCGATCATCACGTTCCAAAAAGGACCGAAAATTTCGGTTGCATATTCCATTGTGCTATGGATACTCTAGCTTTACTGTTATTACAGAGCCCACTAAAGGTTCCCAGACTCTATTCTCGACCTTATTGCATTTCCAACGAGCGTTACTGTCACTGTTTCGCACGGAGCCACGCGACACGTGTGTAATTACGAGGAGCAAAATCTGTTCCGCGAAACGAACGTGCTCCAGATTAGACTCCATCCAGATTTCAGGGAGATTTCACTGCACTGCGGAGTACCGGAGGAATATTAATAACCTAAATGCGACGCTTTCAATATGACCCCTCTACGTTTATTGAAAACGAAACCACCCCTAAACAGTGGCCGCATCGCGTTTCGAGAAAGCAGAGTTCGACGAAGCCAAAGGAGGAGCCCGCAGGTTCTCGGAAGATTTACTTCCGACGGCCAAGTACACGCATTAACTTGCAGAATTTATTGCGACCCGTACACGCGCACTTGCATTGAATAATAGCGCATTCTCTCTCCACAGCCGGCCTACGTACGCGCGTACCACCGAGGCCATGCTAATTCCTTGTATAAATAAAGGACTTATCTCTGGCCTGCACTCGTTCTCTAGACGTTATGATATACTAACCTCATTAGCATGAGGCGCTGCGGAGAAGTATGGCTTCAATAACGGCACGCCGCCACGTTGGGGATCGATGACGCGGTTGAAAGCGACTTCTCGCTCGTGGTTTAACGCTGTCAGCCTTTGGCCGGACACGCGTGGCGTGCTCGAAACGTCCCCTATCGAGTAGGAACGGCCACCGCAGTGGTAAAACTACCCGCCGATCGGGATCCTTATTCGAAACCGTCATCGAAGACGAGGCTATTTCCGTTAAACTCGAAGCGGCGAATAGAGAGCTACACGAGGGTCGGTCCTCAAATAAATCTCGTTGGTTATGCAAGCGGATACACGTGGAAGCTTTACGATACTATTCTTTCTTCAAAAAGAAGCCTCGGTTCGAGAAAAAGTACACCTCCATTAAATCCTTCCAGTTATTCATTCGCGATTTTATAAGAGAGATCCAGTGGTTCCATCAGTGACAGCTGATCCTGGGGTGTTCTTAGAAGATTACACGCTTCTTCAGGCACCGTGTACCTCGCGTCATTCGTCTGGCCGCTGATCACCAGATGGTATCCAGAGTATGTTAGTGATATCACCTTCCTCGGGTGCGAACGAGTGCTCCGTAATGCTCTCCGAGCAACGATAGCTCGAGTCTGTCATTTTTCTGTCATTTCGCTCGGCGAGGAAGCGTGCCGCACAACAGGGGGATAACGGAATGCGAACAGTTCGCGATAATAGGACGGGCCGACGGTAATAACGGCGCTAATGGCCGATACCAGGGAGAAGTTAACGGTACCAATGACACGCGCTCGGTGATAGGCGCACAGCTGGCGTAATAAGAGGTTGCGACGATGCGCGCGATTATTAATTGCGCCGGCGACACGACGAATCGCGGCGACAGGAATTATCCTGTCGACCGGGTCGATAATTTAACGGGACCCTGCCAGCTCGACCCGCGGAGGATATGGGTCGCGAGCTGGGGACGGGATCAGGTGCGCCGCAGGTGTTACGTAGCAACGGGAGCCAATAAAATATGCCCCACCGTCAAAACAAACCGTCTCCTCCTGGGGGATATTGAAATTCGATTGATGGACGATTTTTCAGCGAGAGTTTCATTTTATACGCTCGGGATATTCAGCTTAGCCTGCCGGGGCTCTCAGCCTCCCTCGATGGCCATCATTTTTCAATTCCACGCATCTGCGTAATTAGCAATCGAGGTCCAAAGATTCTAGAATTCATATCCACGATCCCATCGAAACGAACGTTACACGATCCTGAGTGTACGATGCAAGCTTCCGTGTCCCATAAAACTTGCACGCACTCGTTTCGTTCATTCCCAGCCACGGAATTCGCAAGCATGGAAGACCATCGCCGCTGGCAAGTTCGTGCAACCGTGGCGAAGAGTATCGTGCAATAAATTCGCGCGAATATCGGCGAGCGGGGTCGGGAGTGTTGGTCGCCCCCGAACGTGCCCGAAAATTATGGCTCGCCGGAAAACGCGATAGATGATGCCGAAACGAAAACGGAGCGCACGACCGAGCCATCGACCAATCGCTGGGGTCTTGTGTAACTCGTGCGGCCACTGATTGGAACGGGCGTGGGAGTATCGAATCGATTAGACCGCCGATCGATTGTCGCACGGAGCGCTCTCGTCTCGCCCCGGAAACCCTCGACTATTGCTCCACTTTCGATAGCGCTCGTGATTCCTTCGGCTCCCCAACACCGCGGGAATCACCTGCCATCAACCCAATCCTCCTCGCGATTCTTCGCCAGCGGCACGGACGATTATACCCGCGCCGAATCTGGCTTCGCTCTGGCGTTTAACGGAAACCCGCGAACGAAGGGGGCTCTGTTAACCCTTCGACGGGAACTCGGGCAGCATCTTCCGTGAAACCGCACGCCGAACAAACCAGCCAGCTCGGTCGGATGCCTAATTCATAAACGAGTGAAACGAGGGGCTAATGCGTCGTGCAGCGGCGGCCGCGGTAATATCACGGTAATGGACACCGGCGCGGGCAGCCTTGAAGAGATAAATTTCGCGATAAGGCCGATAATTAGCGCCGCTAATGGACGTTGTTATACTCGCGGACGTAAGAGAAAAACGTATCCAGAAACGCGCGCAAAAGCGGGCACATGTTAATCGCGACCCATTTCACGCACAACTTTTGCCCGCTTGCCAGCGGCGATGATGATGGAAACGCGGTTACGTAATCGGGTGTTCTCCTCGCGATCGCGAAAAGAACAGTCACGTAATTGAGGAAACGGCCTCTCCTTCGTCGACACGCTGCGTTCCTTTCCGTTGTCCTTCTGAGGAAACATCCGAAAGTTGTGGAGTCACGAGGTCACGGCGGGGGTATAAGTGATTCTGAGCACGGTAAAATTATGTCGCAACGTGTTATCCACTGGTGGGAGTATGTTAAATACCTCTGTGTTGGGATCATTTCTCGACTGATGTGCAGGAATTAAGGTAGGTATGGTCAAACGGTGGGCTGTGGATTTTATATTTGGCTGCTGGGACCCCCTTTTCATTAAATTGCGTTTTTCGGATTATCATAACGCGGAATTAAATTGCTATGTTCTAGGACAGCTTCCTTTTCATACGACTTTTTGTGCGTACACTTCCTCGATAAACTATACCTACGCGAACTTTCCATAGTACTTTCCCATTTTCTTTCCTGTTTCGTTTCCAGTTACCTACAATTATCGCGCAATCGAAGAGGCATATTTTCTTTTTTTAATATTCCACCTGCGTTCGATAATTTCTTTTTCTAGTCGCCTAGATAACAGATAAGGAACTGGTGTGACTGATTATGGGAGGAAAATGCGTCGAGGTTAGAGGTACCTACGAGTGGTTTAAATCGCGAAGGTCCAGGTGATCTTCTTTGCAATTTCATCGTGATTTGCATGAATCGTCGGACGAAGCTCGAGTGTTATACATAATTGCTTGTGACAGCAGTGACGGCCATTATCCCCTCAATTAACGCGGCAATGAACCATTACGAAAAACGAGGGAAGCGCGCGGCGCAAAAACGTCGAGTAGTCGGCGACTGCCGTGGAGTAGCTTTTTTTAAATAACAACTTTCTAACGGGCTATCACGCTCGCTGACAATTATTGCAATAAGAGGAGCCACGTGTTACGGCTTTATTAGATGACGCAGGCGGTATTCAGTTTACTACCGCGGAGGATTACGAACAACGCAGTAATGACGATAATTTATCGGTAGTGGATGCGATATTGCATAACTCTGCTCGCTCACAATCATAACAACGTTAAAAGTGCTTATTACTTCCAGACATGAAACGCGTGTCATCCTTGGTCGCACGACAAACAGTGATACACGAGCACGTACAATTTTTTGTTTGCTCGACTGAATTTGACACGATTTAGTTAGTCGCCTTTTCCTTGCACAAGCTTTCTTTCTGGTTATTTAATTGCGGGTCGAATCCACCGAAGAGGAAGCCTCAATTTTTCCCGAAATTTTTACACGCAGTTACGAGTTTATTCCAAAATTGTGAATGGGAGCTCTCGTAGCGGAAAATATGAGTCAATATCGATTTAGATCACGACCCGGCTGGAATGAATGTGAAACACAGGGATTGTAAATACGATTAGCAAATTTTCCTCGTGATAATTTGGTCTGCCCCGAATTACATCAGGACCACGGCTCACTCATACAAGGCAGCCTCTATAGAGTGTTGATCTTGAAGCTACTTTCAGAGAAATTCGAAGCGAGCCTACAAACAGATCTCCGCGCGCGCGCGCTCCTCTCGCGCGAGGTTTCGCGACGCGAAATTTGGCATTCGACGAACGGTTCTGCGTCGTCGAAGGCTCTGGTCGGCTCCTATTCACCGACAGGTGTTGTAACTGGCCCAGATTCCGGTCCGTTTACCAATAGACCGTCGTCTCGCTTAAATATATCGCGCGGCGGCAGCTGTGCGCGCCGATTTCGCAAGCCGGTGGAACCGCGGAATCCCTGCGAATCGATATCGCGCCGCGATCGCCAGTGTCGATAGCCGAAACGAGGCGCCCCCCACGCCCGTTACGAAACGCGCAAGGAAAGCCGAGATCTTTGTTTACGCGCGGCCCTACAATGCAATCCGCCGACGATCTGGCTGGCCAATTAACTTTGCAAAACGCCACTCTCGCGGAGCGTTCGTTGCGCGGCTTCGACGATCCGCGCCGGGAGAGCAGGCCCGGGCGAAAGCTTCCATCCAGGACGGGCAAGGGCCGATGTCGATCGCGTATCCGCCACGAAATCGAGCTAGGCGATCACCTTTCTCCCGTCAATTATTCACCCCGCATCCGCGCGGATTTATGGCTCGACGTTTCGCGCGTCGAACGCTCGCGCGGGCCATCCTCGGCCGCCTCGACGTTTCCCATTTAATGAAACGCGTAAATCATCCCGCGACACGTAATATCGGGCCCGGAACTCGCTGAAGCTCGAGATGCACCCATGTTCCTCGATTGAAATCGGTAATGCGCGGAGTCGCGTCAGTGAGACGTGTCCTAGCTTTTGTGTAGTTGGAAATGAGAAGAGTTAGAAGAAGGAAAGAGCGTGAGATATTGAGAGTGAAATCGAGTTTAGGGGAATTACTCTTGAAAATAAGGAGATTTTAATTTTGAAGTTATAACAGAAAATTACTCGCTATTCTTCTCTGGTATTATTCTCGAATTCTGTAGAATTCAAGGAACGACTAGAATTTCGTCTTTCGCAGCGTGCTCGAAAAATTGACTCGAGAATATGGTGCGACTGCATTCAGGTACGTGCACGAGCATGCAACAAAGACACGCGTACGTACGTGCTCCTTTTATCAATAACGTGGCGCGCATTGGTTTAAAGCCGCGCGGTTATTCAGGCGCCGAGGAACGGTTCTCTCGCGAACAATGTAAACCGTGAGCGATACAAATTACAGCTGTCAACGGAGCCACTCGTAAAGCACAAATGACGATCCGATCTTCACGCCTACTTGGTCGTAAGTCAATATTTACGAGGCGTTTAATGCGAAAGGGCAGGCTGCAACGCGACTCGCGTGCCCACAAAGATGGGGAATTCTCGTTGGACACCCTCTGCTTGGAATTTTAATTGCTCGGTAACGGAACGATCCTCTCAAGTTATGAATAACGCGGTGCTTTACATACTTGTCGAGTAAGCGAGCTGTTTATGTGGACACATAAGTGACAATGGAATTTCTGAATTTGTACTGTTCCTCTGAGTGGTAGAAAATAAAACGAGCATGCACACTGAGGAGGAAGTGAGTCGTTAAGTTTCAGTTGTAACAGAAGTCCAGAAATACGATCGTTAACCTTATTATCAATGATATTGAACTCCGATTTCCTGTGGACCGATAGCTACTTCTCACAGTTGGAAAAATTTTCAACTGCTTCCAGCAGTGATTGCAATGTAAACTCTGTAATCTTAAGGATACAAGGTAGGACGACGCGCAGGGTTGAAGATCCTGCTGCGAAGCTACGAGGACATCAATCTCTTATCAGCTTCGCCTCGACACTTGGTCGATAGAGAGTGTTATCGTGTACAAATGATCTTATCGAGAATATTTCAGGTAGTATCTGTGTACCTCTCAGCTTTACGCCGTCTCGAGAGGACTCGTCCCCTTATCGTCACTTCCTCGGAGTTTCCCACTTGGAGAATCCCACGTGCGTGGCCCCACTAGCGACGAATCGGAGCAATACGTGACAAATAGTACGAAATCTAAACTAGCTCGCAAACAACCGCGTATGAAGATACGGAAGGCGGTCCTTATCAGTGGATCCAGGACCAATTAATCTCATTCCCACGTGTAACGAAGCTTCTGTCAACGAAACACCGTTCCACGTGGAAAATTTTACCCTTTCAACAGAGCAGAACAGTATCTGGGCGCCCATGTTTTTGCAATAGTTTCGTGCGAAGATGCGATACATTAGTACAAAGTACACGGAGACATCGTGCTGATTTAGACGTCTGAATAATGTGCCAAACGGACGCGTCAACAAGAGGCCTACGTTGGCTCGACGTGTCAGACGATGTTTGCCACCCCAGAAGTCAAACAAAGGAATTCCCCCGAACGCTGGTTATTTATCACTGCAAGTAGCGTTCCACCGGGGTTCCCGTCGAACGACCCTTAATTCCCCACGGTCCAAACTCAACATTCAACCGACCCTTCACCTGCATTCACCCCCCCAGCGCTTACGCAACGAGCCTCTTTCAGCGTGCTCGCGTCGACTGGGTCATAACACAGGAAAAGCGTGCTGCTCAGTTCTTTAAAGAGGCACGCGTACTCCCCCGGCAGTTAAACACGTCCGTGTGGGAAAGTTTCGCGCTTCTATTGTGGATAAGAGAACTACGGTAAGGTCGTGAAAACACTGGGAGGAAGGAGACAATAGTGCACCGTGGTACAGAGAATCAGAGAAGCCCTAGGGTTGCATTCTGTGCCATCTTTTGGACACTAGCAGACCGTGGATTTGAGTGGAGGCAAGTGGACAGGCGCCGTGGGCCCGTAGATCCTTGTGCCCAGTAGTGCAAAACACGTTTGGTCAGACGTACCCTGGAGGGTACGCCGTGGACGTATCACTTGAATGTGCCTCGAGTAGGTATTATGAGCAGAGGGAATATAGGGTGTTTGAGAGACATTCAATTGGTATGCAAGCTGATCCCTTTTGGGGTTGAAGTCGAGGTAATATCCTTCTGGCCCCTGCATTACGGGGCTACGTGGCTGGAAAGTGCCAGACCACTTGGACGTGTCCAGGCCTTTAATCTGCTAATACCCAAGAGAAGAACGCGTCTTTGGGCTCCCGAATTTCAACCCTCCCCCCAGCCCCTCCACCCAAGCACTTTAGCATCCCCACTCTCTACTGCCTTCAGAACTTCACTATGCTTCACTATATTCCTCTATCCTGCCACCCACCGGGAACGGACAGCTGGGGCGCACGATGAAGTCGCGGTCGACGGGTAGAACTCGATCCAAAAGCGCACTCGCGAACGAAACAAGTTGGAGCAGGATCGCCAGGACCCTGCCCACGCGACTAACCCTACCTGGTTCCTAACCCGTCCACCTAGACGAGGATGGGTCCTCGATGATCCCCGGTGCTCGCCTAAATCAGCCAAGAAGCACACACATACACACGGATGGCATAGCGTGACGAGCGTGCACCGTACACGTGCGCCGCGTTCGGATACACACCTGCACGTGTTACTCCTGGATGGGACTGGACGACGAACGGGAACACGCGGGTCTCGTCCCTGCACGCTTCCCTCGGCACTAGCCCGCGACCACGACCTGCGCTCACGTAGCCGATCTCCTCGCACTGCTCGATGGAACACGCGCGTCTCTTCCTTTATCCCGTGTCAGTCTGATCCTCTGTGCCGCGCGTGTGCTGCCAGTACGTCTTACGGGCTGTGTCTGTGTGTGTGTGTGTGAGTTGGGGCGTGTACGTATATATATGTGTGTGTGTATGTGTAACGCGTGCACGTGTGCGCTGGTATGTGTACAAGTGGCTGGGTGTAGGGTTGCTGGGTCACCAGTGTGCGCGCGTTCGCGTGTAACGACGACGTGCCGCCGCGACTCGGTCTGTCAGATCGGGACGACGCGCGTCGACGCTGATTACGGGGCGAGAACGTGATAGCGAAGAGAGGGAACGAACGGGTAACACGCAGCTCGGTGTACCAGCGTAGACTGCCGGGTTCCCCACGATCTGGCCGATTGCTGGCCCGCTATAGTGGAAAGATATATAGCACGGTCGTCGCGTGTGTATACACCGCTCCAGGATTCAACGTGGCGGGCGTGGAGGGGTTACAGCCTCGCGTAAAGGTGGGGGATACGCGGCGGAATGGTGGGAGGAGAGCGGCGGCGGTGGGGCGCGGGGCGGGCTGGCGATAGGCAGTGTGACGTAACACGAGTCATCCAGGCTACAATGGTGGAAGGGAGACAGAGGGGAGGGGCCGCGGAGGGGAAGCTTGAATGGTGGGGTCTCAGCCTGGACGGAGGGGAGAGCGCAAGGGCGAGCTGGTGGGGGCCAAGTGAACGGAAGGAGGGGAGGATGGCGGTCATTAGTGCTACTGGGACACGGAAGCGAATCCTCGCTACCCTCCCGACCCTCTCTGCGGCCCGTTTCGCGACCCGGCACCAGTAACCACCCACACTTTTCTATTTTCCCCTCTCTCTCTCTCTCTCTCTCTCTCTCTGTCTCTCCCGTTCCTCCTCTTTCTTCCGTTTCACCTCTCTTCTCCTGCTCGCACGCTCGCCGCTCTCACTCCCGCCCTCTCTCGCTGGCTGTGCGCGTTCTATACAACGCGTGCTGGCCCGGGGTTGCGCCTGCACTCTGCAGCTGCACACAATCCCTTTCGCGAGGCGCTGGGCTACGAGCGCGTCGGCAAGTGAGCGAGCGAGCGAGCGAGCGGTTAGGCCGCGCTCGCGACCTCGTCCTTGCCAGACAGCCAAGATCGGGGCCGTTCCCTCGGTCCGGTGCTCCCCGTGGTTTCTTTGAAACCGGTACACTACCGGAGGATGGAATGCGTTGACCCTCTCGCGGTCCTCGCCTCGTTCAACCTTTGTGGCATGGCCGGCTCCGCGGCTTTACCAGCCTGTCCGCGAGAAGGGACCCCGGCTCGGTGTCCGGACTCACCCCTGACACCTGTGAAACGGCTCTTTGATGTTGGATACTCGGTCGTAGGTTGAGCGTGCTCGCTGAGGGAGAGATGGGGAAATTGTGTCACAGGGTGAGGTCCCTTCAATGGTGGGACGCATCGGAATTGTCGTGAGGAAACTTAGAGGAAACTTAGTCAGGTACCATCCGCGTAATCCTTTGGAAACTTCTGGAGCAGAGAATATACTCAGCACACTTTTCGAAAGATCCGCTCCAGGAAGATCGAATGGTACCACTCGATCCTTAAATCACGGTCCATTTACTAATCGACTCCCACTTCTTTCCTCCTTCTCGCACGACGACCTACGAGCCCCTAACATCTCCGTTTCTTCAATCACTCCTATCGTACTCCGTCGACACTTTTAGACGCTAATGCTAGGGTATCGCGATGCTTCTCAGGTGATCCAACACGCGAGTGTAAGAAGAGCCTCACCCACGCGTGCCCTCTACCCTTTCATCCTGCGGCTGGGTCTGCCCACGCTGGGCGTGGCAAGATGTCGCGCAGAGGATCGAGGATCGCGGGGACCTGGATGATCCTCGTCGAAGGTCAAACGGTCGTCCGCGTGCCATCTTGCCAGGAAGAGGATCGCATCCTTGGAGCGGGCCACGGGATGGGCCGCGGAGTAATATTGATCAGCCGAGCAGCGAACTTTGACATTTCGAGGATTACACGGAACGAGCCGGGGCATGGAAGCCGTTTGCCAGGGGAGCTGGCACTCGCAGCTTGCAGATTCGCTCGGGGATTATTTCCAGGGTAGTCGGTCGTTTCCATCGACCAACGTCTCGGACCGAGTAACCATCCAGCCATTGTCGGACACGAGTCGTCAGCGATTCGACGCGGTTGGGTCAAGGCTTCGATACCGTCTCGCATCGACGCCTTTCTCCGCGCCCGTTCAAGGCGACCCCCCCGCAGCTGAATCAGGCTGATTCCCGGCTTCCGACGTATCGACAGGGAGCATCGAGCCCGCTGGCCGTAATTCTATAATTAGGCACGCGTTAATTAGGGAACGCAGAGGGAATCTGGGACGTCCACTTGTCGTTGCTGCGGGGATGCAGCTTCAACGACGTGTTTCTTTTTCGGTGTATCCGTTACTTGACGGCTCGTCTGCGCGTATCGGAGCAGACGCCCACCACCGACGTCCTTCGAGTTTCGTAGCTGTTCATTGATTATTCAATGCATTTACGAGTGCGCGATACAAATAGCAATCAGATCTTTCATTTCCACACTTTTACTGGTAATAAATATCAGATGAGATTGAATTCACGAAGCTCTTCCAACCTGGATGATTGCTGGTCCACGTCAAGGTCTAATGATCCTTAAAGATTCAGTAGACACTTGTTACCCTAGAATGCTGACACTTCGGCAACACCAGTACCTAACCAGATCGAATGCACTTTCTTAGGCGAGTCAGAGTGGCTCGTCTGCAGCGCCCTGTTAGGACACGCGTGTTATAAACCGCGCTTGTCGCAGGTGCGTACGACACTTGTGTGACACGGTTGTGGGTTTGTTCACGGACACGCTCCGCGAGCCCAACCGCTGGAATGTGCGATTTAACTGAAACACGCTCCGCTTAATATGCATACGATTAACGTGCGTGCACGGGGCTGCTCGAAGGCTCGCGTGAGTAATAAGAGGACTAACGCCCGTGAAAATTCATGATGTACTTTGCTGATCGTATGCTAACCAACAGTTGCTCGCTATTCGCCGAGCGCCCGCTTCTGGCAGACCACCGTGAATTGTTTAACGTCGCGATATTTAAGTGTAACCTCTAGAACAGACTAATAGAATGAATGATATTAAGAAGAAGCTTCCTCGGCAATGCTGAGCAACTCGAACTCCCGAGTGAAGTTTAGATACCCCGCTCGGGAATTAACGCCCCAACTTCCAACATTCGATTCCTTTCGTAATGGGATATTGGGTCGAGACTCTGACTCTCGACTGGCGTAGTCACTCCCATCGAATATTAATCGCCACCGGTAAATAAACTCCTTATCACGTTGCCGCGTACTTAATTCCCATCTGCGCCATACAGGACGCATAAATCGTTGCTGCCGACAGGTCCAAGGTAATTCTCGCCCCGAAATTTCCGCCCAGGGAACTTAATCGATATGCGGTGACACGGATTCCCGGCACTGGACGTCTCCTAGCGCGATTACTCGCGGGAAAATGCTCGCTCGGTACGATTTCGTAAAAAGCCCCTTCCGCGGCAATGGAACACCGCCTTCCCGAGATCGTATTGACCCATTTTCTACCTCGTGCCCCTCCGCGAACTGCTACGCCGAAAAGGGAATCTCTGTCTACGCAATTTCATTCGTGGAAGAACGTAGAACAGAGCGCACTGTCACTTAGAGAGTTACTCAGACAATATCGAGCGAAAATAGGCATTAATTTCCGTATCCGATATCCTCTTGGAATAATAAGATAAAAGGTCATTGAATAGCATTTAGAAGAATAGCATAAAGGTACAAGAGAACCCCCTCGCTGTTCGAAACCACAGTTGGTAAGTGGAACGAAAAGTTTTGAAGCCTAATTAGGGCAGGAGCAGAGGCTCGGTGTCGTTCGAATAATTATGGACGATACTGTACGTTTACGTAGACGTAGTCGAGCATCCTGGCACACGATCCCCCGCAGGAAGATATAAGCCGCTCTGGAGCGCTTCAGAGTCGGTCGCATCCGGAGCCAGGACTCATCCCGGCTCGATTTCCTACCTCGTTGTTTCCTCCGTTGTTAGGATTCACCGGGACTCCTTTACGGGCTCCGATAAGCGGTCTCCAGCCGTGGAGTTTCGAAACTTGTCCCCGTCATGGCGACGAGCGCGCATTCGAGAGCAATCGTATTGGCGTTCGACGATGCAGCCATTCCACTCGCCCCCCCCGCGAGCCCCCCATCGAAATCGATAAAATTCATTCGGGATTATGCGGGGCCCGGTCGCCAGATGGAAAATAAACGTTCTCGCGTAAGCGTTTATCGAGTTTCTGGTCAACTTCGGCCTCCAGCTCCTTCCCTCTCCGCCGTTTTATGGATCGTGGAAATCTTCTGGCTGACCTTCCTGCATTCTCCGCCCCCCCTCCGCGATTTTAGTTATTCACGTGTACTTTGATTGTATTCTTTCCGCGTCTCGCGGCTCACGTTTCGGACGCTCGAGGAAAACTTCTCGAGGATGCTACCTACCACCGATACCTGCGAACCATTCTCGTGGAAATCATCGATGCATTAAATTTTGCAAAAGGGATGGAGCTACTCGGCGTGGGAGATTGAACAGCGATTGAACGGTGGGACGGTGTTGCATCGATCGGATACCAAACTCGTCTGCAGCACTCCGAAAACAATTCATTAATAATTTATCAGGTGGGGGTTGCTGCCGCGAGGAGTGGTGAATTAGAAATCACAAAAGGAGAGCTTCTTTCTGGAGAACTGACGATTGCCAGCGAGGTAGCCCGCGAGTTATCACCGACATGAATCTATTCAACGCCCCGGTTTCTCGGGTGTCCTCATCCCCACGAGTGTGCGATTATTTTTCGCTATGCAGTCGCTAAACTATCCTCCTCGTGACTTGACATTCATCAGAAATTCGTCACGGATACCCTGGAACCTGGCTGAACGATACGGGAGGAGGCGGGTGAAACGGAGGGGCAATAAAAAATCGGATTTATTCGCGCTGGCTGGAATCGATAACCGTTTCCTGCTCGATCGTGATTCACGGATGCCCGTTCCTTTTTTCCTCGCTGCACCTCCCTCCCCTTCTCCTCCTCCTCCTCCTCCCCCTCTTCCCCTTCGTTCGTACGCATGATAATCGGGGTCAAAGCGGGGTGAAAGGCCGACGTTCCGAGGCACCCATTGCCTGGGCAAAATTTCCAGGATGTCGATGGATGGAAATGCAAATCCATCGGGGAAAAATAATTCGCTTCTCTCTGTCGGCGAAATTGAAACTCGTTTTGCGCCGGGCGACGATGCGAGGCCGAGCGTAAGCGGCGAGACGAATAACTGATTTCACGCTGTTACTGTGTCATAACTTTGACGAATGGTTCGTGGGAGCCTGACGGAAGCCGATAGTGTTTGAGGGAATGACGATGGAAGACTGTTGCCGAACGAACGGGGCGGTTTTAGCTATGAGAATACGCTTCGTTGCCGTATTTGAGAGCAGCTGTGTCTTTAGGGGTTGAAGATCTCTCAAAGAGCTCAAAGGGTGTGTTGATCTTCAAGAAAATATATTCCATTAGTTTAGACAATTGAGGGTCTTAAAACAAAATAAGAAATTGAAGGCTAGAGTATCGTTAATTACGGAACAATTAATTCTAATTGCGCTCATTAGAAAATGCATAAAAAAAATGCGCATAAAGCTTGCCACGCGACGGGAATATTCTTCCTGCTAATTACCTGGAAAACGTTAATTGACGGAGAAACCAGGCGGGAACGCGTCTCTGGAAGTCGCCGGGAAGTTGGTTGTATTAGGACGGATCGATGAACCGCGAGGAAGTTAAGTAAAGTAGAATTTAATGTCTTGAAAGGTTTAAACGGCGGCGAAGCGTGGACGGCTCCGCCCGGCCAGTTCGACTTTCTTCGCAGTCCAGAGATATCTCGCCAACTCCACGGCTCGCATTTTCTATTATTAAATCGCCGGATAAAGGAATCCTGTCCTCCCTGTAATCGTGCCGCGAGAATCCTTCGAGCTGACGTTCGAATAAAGGGGAAATAAAAATAAAAAGTCCGGGTCACTGGGTTGGAGCTGGAGAAATTCCTAGATCTCCAGGCTTTGGGCGCTCGCCGCGCCACTTTCATGGAATCTTACGTGGAATAAAAAAAGACTGTGAATCTCTTTGCTCAATTATTTATACTTCTACTTCGCTGTCTTGAAAGTATTTCAGCTAAACATCCCGAGTAAAAAACTCCGAGTAAATCCGTGCGAGAACCCGAAGAAGTACACTGCTCCGAGAAGAAAGTGAAGCGCAGCGTTCTTCGCGCAAATATTTACCGCAAAAGTGTTAACCCCGATTTCGCCTGAGCGTCGGGCGGAGGAGCGGGAATCACGGGGAAAGAGAGGCAGAAATTCGGCGTCGAGAGAATCGAGGCGCGGAGCCGAGGAACTATTAATTTTCAATGAAAATCACACCGCTCCTTATCCCTCGCCTGTAAAATAAACATAAGCTTCGTCGGTGCGCGACAGGGGCGCTTTGTTTATCGCGAAAGCCGTCGCACCAGACCGTTTCAGCTTATCCACCCACACCACCCTCGCAGTCCCCTTCCACAAGAGAGGGTAGCATTCACGAACAAACGATACTCTTTCTGCCCGGTGAGACACGGCAGATTCGCGAGTATGAGAAAGAATTGTCCTCCCTCCCCGGTAACAAGGGCTTAATCTCTGCAGCTTTTCTCCCTTTCGAGCGGGCACGAGGAGCTTCGCGTTTACACCGCGCGCCTCCGCCATTGTACCGGGCGATTCACGCCACCGGGACGCGGATTACGCCGCTTTTTCACTCGGGGGATGGAAGAAAAATGGGGCTCGCGAGAGTGGAAACGGTTTAGCGAGGTTTAACGCTTCGTGATCTTGCTAGGATTCACGAGGCAACGACGTAGAAGCCCCTTGCAGTTGGTGGCACCGAAACCCAGTCGAAATTATGGAGTACGTCTATCCTCCGCGACGGATAATGCAGAAATATCGAGCACAGCCCCAATCGCACCTGCGTCCACCAATTTTAGAAGCCATGTCTCCCTAAAACGAAAGCTCAACCGAAAATCTGTTACTAAACGGCCCTCCGTCCATCTCCACCACAAATTACGCACCCCCTAACCAAACTACAAATCAAACCCTCCCCTGTGACAGACATATACATTTCATTGTTTCGACACATGTCAAAACTGGGTACCGCAGAAACACTCTCATCCACCGTCTACCATTTCCACCCACCCTCGCACGAATTTCGCACCCACCGCGGAGAAAATCGTGATGGCCCTTCAACCCCTTCGTCGGAGGGATTACCTTATAATACGATGCTCCCCTTTCTCCCCTTGATCCCGGCCGTCAGGGCCGTTCCTTTCTTTTCAGATCCCCGAGAGAACGCCCCGCCGTGAAATCCAGCGTGCGCACACCCCTGGCAGCCGTCGACGGGGGGAGGCTGGCAGCGGGATATGTAGATAGCACGGCCGCCTACTATCGCGAATTGGGTCACGAGCCGGCAGCGGAGCGGCCCGGAGAGGGAGGAGGGGGTGAAACGGAGAAAAATACCGACAGGGTACGAGAATGACGAAAAGGGGATGAGGGTGCCGCGGGGTAGCGTACATCGATCGGGATTGTCCCGCGAGCTCGACTTTTGCCAGGTCGCTGCTGAGCGGGTGGTAGTAAACAAGCGGGGCTCGAGGGGGAAGGGAGGGGGGTGCTCTGTTAAAGGGAAGAACTTGTTTTTCACCCCTGTTTCTTTTCCCGCTTTATTATTTCCACCCGTCTTGTCGGCTGCTGTTCTAGCCGTCGCGGTCGCGCAGAACGACGGGCACACGCGTGCTAATGGGAGTGGGTGACGCTTCTTCTGTCGTTTAGTATTACTTGCAGCTGCCATTGGATACGTTAATGACGGGCCTGTTAATGGGGCTGATGGTTCTTCGGGGCCGTCGTTCCGGGACGTATATCGTTACGAGGGGGCACACGAGCGAGAATAGTTATCCGGAAATCGTAGATGAATTACATTTGCGCGCCCGCTGCCCGGGGGGTTGCTTTTAATACGTTTTTATACGTTTCAGGACATTTAGATCCCCCTCGTGTCCTTAACAGGCACGACCTTTCCGTTTCGAGTGCCAAATTCACGCCGCTCCCAGCGGTGCAGTTTTCAAGCCGGAGTTAAATTAGTTGAACACTCCGCTGAAAACGCATCCTCGAGGGTGAGGGTGTACTAAAAGCATTTTTCGCGCTCGCTGCGGTTGCCAGTGAAGAGCTCCGACTGAACTGGCCGCGTAACTTCCAACTTACTTCAACGATATCCATTTTCATAATGTTCCTTTCGAGATGCCCGCGCGTACTCCGATCAACCAATCTTCGATCTTACTGAAACCGATCGATTCAAGACGAAACTGTGATAATTGATCGCAGGGAAAAAAGAAGCCCCAAGCGATCCACCGAGTCGTGAAAAGTGCAGTGTCAAGATTCTATTTCTGCTTAATTGTTTAAATTTCTCGTGCAGCTGAAGTTTAGCCACCCACGCCATTTAATCCACACAACCTTTCAGGCCTTACCGAGAAACAGAGGTCAGTGAAATCGAAGGCATTTCGATCAGAAGATCGTGGATCCAGGGGAGGGAGCTTGGAAGACGCCATCTGGAGGCAGTCTTCTTATTATCATAAAGAAACTCACAGCCGCGGTTTTCCCTTCTAAGGGCGACACGCTGTCGTAGTTTCGCATTTACGATTATTATAATGACGGTCGGTGGGCTCCATTACCAGGATGGCCGTCTCGCGTTCTTGGCGTTCCTCCATTAGGCTCTCTTCTTCTGCGTTTTCTCGCTTCCTTCCCCCGAATCCCCGTAATAAACCGTTCCCGCTAAAACGCCGCTATAATCGGGTCTCCTAATATCGCGGCGACTTCGCAGGATGGCATTAATAATGTGCCTTTAGTATTCATAGCCCTGTGCCGCCCCCTGACAGGAGCTGGGATACGCTGCAGATAAAGCCACCCCCGATGTGACGTCTTTGCAGATTTCACCTTCGATTCTGCGACGCGACGTTGTCTTGCAACGGGAGGAGGAAGGCACGTGAACTGTCTAGCAAAAATTACATCGGGATTCGTCTGGTTTTCTGGGAACACGCACTCCCACCACACTCGCGGATTTCCCATTTAAGTAATTAAACCCTTAGGCAGCCCTGTCTCGCTTTGACGTGGCTCTCGATTGATCGTAGAGGGGTTGAAAGAGTGGAGGGCAGCAAGTGACCGAAAGAAGACCTATGTATTTTCTTAGGTAAAAAGTAAACATATATCAGTACGAACTCCACTATTCCCCAAAAAATGGTTTTCGAATTTTCACAAAAAAATAGAATTAAAAATAGTAAATAAGTATTTGTACTTGTTTTGAAAATATACAGTTTATTTTTAATATTTATGGAATTATAAAAATATAATACAATAAAATACACTGCATACAAAATCCAATAAAAAAATATAACTAAAATCCGCAAAAAATATAAATTATAAATATTTATTGCATTTAGTATTTTTCTTCGGAAAATATGAAATCATGAAAATTAAGTGCTTGTGTCCGAGGCGATTTCCAGCCAAAATGTAAACGTTCTTAATTAAATAGTTAATTCATTTTCACATATTAAAATTCTAATATATATAACCGGTTTTTTAAATTTAAAAACCGGTTTTCGAATTTTTCAAATTTATAATAATAAACCACTTTGTAAATCCTAGTTCCTATGTGTGAATTACCTGCGAAATTTGTACCAATACTAATCTCGCAAATAATTGCTTTATGTTTATTAATTTGAACCTTGGATAGTACACTGTAAAGTGGGCTCGTATGAATATTAAATTCCACTTCATTACATCATAAATACGAAATGCCTATTAAATGCCATTACACGTCGTAATAACGTATTATGCGCGTATATTAAATTTTCTAATATTACCGGTTACGACAAGCCAAAATATTCTGCCGATTATTATTTAACGTCATGTGATTTCCAGCAATACGCGGTTTGCATAACAATGTCGGACGTGAAGCGTGCCAATGCTAATGATAGCATCGAATTCGCGATGAGAATGCGTAGAACGATACAGAAGACTAAATCACGTGCGCTTCCCAAAATTGAATCTTCAGTAACGACATCACCGCGAGATATCAAACATTCGGAACAATTCACATTCAAGCAAACAGAAAATATCCCCGCAACGTAACAGCGATAACGATGCCGCCTAACAGAGAGAACGTCATTGAAAGGAAAAAGTAATTAATGAAGATTCAACGACAAATACCAGGCGGAAAAATTGTATCAGGTAAATAAGCTGGCAAGGATTCCTCGGCAAAGAGAAATCGAATTAATCGACGGCGATACCCCGGCGAATCGATCTGGCTCGCTGCAAAGTAAATAGACGGGGGAACGACAAAACCGGGTGTATCGCGAATAATGTGTTATCGGTGATCGTGCCGTGGCCGCGTTTGTGCGAGCCGCGCGGATTAATTGGCAAACTTCCGGAATAGCACTTCTGCCCGCGCGGAGCCCGGCTCGATTATGCGCGAAACGGATGCACACCGGTACGGTCTCTGTGTGCAAATTAAGTGCTGACTGTTCAACGAGCCACCGCCGCTCGAGGGCTGGTCGCTGGGCCGAATAAAATATGGAAAATTCGACGTTCGTTTGCCATACACCGCGGAGAGAATGGAATTCCTTCGGCCGAGTTGTCGTATCGATAATGCGTTGGCTAGATGCCCCGTTGGGAAAATAATAATAATTCCCTTTCGCTCGGGCTGCAGCGGGCTGAAATCGATGCCGGTCGAGGAGGAAGGGTTGCTTCTCGCCTTCTCTGTGGTCGTTACTGGAAGCTCGTTGCTCACCGCTGCAAATGAATATTGAGGAAAAATGCTGGTCTCGCGTGGAGAATGGAACGGCTCGGGCAAAAAGGGGGCGGGGGTTCGGAACCCCCTTTTGTGACGGAGCATGGATTAATATCCAGATAGAAGCTTCTTCGTCGACGAGTGAATCCAATTCGATTAGAAATCCTCGGGGCTGCAGAAAACTGCAGGCTCCAAGGCCGCCGTTTCATTCCGTCGCGTCGCGATAGCGGGGGTGGGTTGATTAAAGTGTTGAAAATTGGCGAGTGACCTTGGGGGACCCTAAAATACGCTTAAAAATCGACTCGGCCGCGGTTCCAGGAGAGAAAGGCCGGCCTGACGTTTTGCGGAGCAATCGATAAACGGGGGTTGCACCCCCCGTCCTTCTGTTTCCGCCACCTCGGGGCACCCTTAAGAGCGGGAACGTGAGATGGCGGTTAAAGGTCAAGGTCGAGCTATTTCCTGCACGACCGAGCCTCGAATCTGTCGGGCGATGAAGGTCCGTCGAGAGGGCGGGAGGGCGGAGCTGCGAGAGGATGCTCGAAAAGGGTAGAAGTATCAGGGGGAGCGATGAAATGAGAGTGTGCTACTCGCGTGGACAGCGCTCCATGCGATATTGACAGTTGTGCAATATTCCTCGCTGGGAAAATCTAGAGCAAGGAATTTCTCTTTCCATTCCGACTTCCAGTGAAATGAGTAGTACACGCGTCAAAAAAAGTGATACAAAAATTGTACTTTGTAAGATTCATCAATAGCGCGAGCATCTCGGATCTCCGTAAAAAGTGATCGGAGAAAAGGCAGGAAATAGCGAACGAAAGTGGAAGCAGTTGCGAGGCAGAGAGTCCAACGGGAGCAAGTGTCGCGTGAGGGAATCCCGGCGCGGGTTCAGAGAACCGCGGAAGAAATCACGGACCGGAAGCGGGAAGAAGTTCGCAGACGTCAGAGGCCAGCGTGAGTTAGAGGGGACAAATGCAAAGTTATGGGTTGCAGAACACCTTAAACAGTCGTAAAATATGAGACTGCGACGGGGACCGCTCGGGGGTGCAGCGAATCGTCCTCGATCCCCCCGTCCGAGGGCGGCGTTTCCGCGCTGGCGAGAGGAGAGACGAGGAAGACACGAGGAGACAACAGGGGGGAAGAAAATATTGCGAGCGCTGAGCATCCCGTGGGCGCGTTTCTTTCACGTGCAAGAAAAAAGCACGCGGGGGTGTTTCGCGTTGGCGCCCTCGACCTAGACGACAGTTTTACTTCTCTTATAAGCTTTCTTCGCTGTTCCTTCACCTTTCCTCCTGTACACGCGACTTGTTGAAAAAAGCGTGAATGGTTGTACCTTCGAGGCGAGACGAGAAGAGTCGAGGTGAACGTATCCCAGGGATGGACACCATAATTGTTCAGCTGTTCTATAGCTTAACACGTTTAATTCCACTGTACAAAATCGTTTGCCAAAATTAGTCAGTAAAGAAAAAGTAGGAATCTTCTCTCTCAACCTGTCCTTCATCACCGATGAATACCTTCGCCTCTCACATTTAGAGTAGCACCTTTAAACGAACCTGTCGTTTTAATTTCCAAGCTTTCTTTCCAACCCTCCAATCCCACAAACGGATTCCCTGGCGAGCTCTTAACGTCCTCCACCCTCGTCCTCCCTCCGAGTCCAACATTTTTCAACGCGATCCTCACTCTTCCCGTCTCGGGAACACAAATTCTCCTCCCCCACCTCGCTGACCGTACAACAGAGGTATCGAAAAGCCCAGCGCAACAGCTAGCTTGCTCGCCTCGCTTGAGCGCCTCTTTTTCCCGGATGGTGGATGGCAGCGTAAACGAGGCGGCCAGTTCTGGTTATCCTTGCCCAGGAGCCCCGGGGAAGCCTTTAAACTGCCAAGATGGCTGACGATACGTGGGGTTGGGTGCACGCCCACGTGATCCTGCAGCCACCACTCCGCTTTTTCATCCCCTTTGCGGCGCCCCTCGCGGCCGCGGGCTGCGTCAGCCTCGTTGCACGGATCGACAACGAGGGGCAAGAAGTGGCCTGCTTTGCATAAGAGGGAAAACACCGGCGCCGTTCACTCGGTGCACCCCTCCGCCCCTCCGGCATCCCTTAATGCGAAAGCGATGTACTCCAGGGGCCGCCCCTCGGACGGGGGATGTAATTTTTGGACAGAGGGGCCCGCTTCTTGCGGACCCTCGCCCACCGATCGAGGCTCCGCGGGGTGAATAGGCTCTAGGGGGTGTCTCGATGCGTGGGCTATCGCCGGCAACCGCGGGGCCTCCGTGGAACCGTGGTCAGCGGAGAAAGAGGAGGGTGAGCTCTAAGAAGAGGATATCAGTGGCACTGATTCATCGTTTCGTTTCGAGGACTTTCAGGGGGATTTACTTCCTCCCTTTCTATTTTCCAGAGCGGCACGATTGCTTCAAGGATTCAGTCCTTGTATGCTAGTTTGAGTCCGATTCCTCGTAGTTGGAGCTAGTCTCAAGGAGGAAGTCTCAAACGTAGTCAATTCCGTGCAGTGGGATTACCATAGCGTCTCTAACCAAGTGCACAGACCAGGTATAGGATAGACCTATCACGCAATGTAATTTTGTGTCACATGCTCGGGGGGCTCGCGAGCCCCCTTAACATTTTCGTGTCACACCCAATGTTATCGATTCAGTCTAAAATAAGATTACAATGTTACGAGAGGTAGGAATTGAAATTAAATCTTATCGAAAACATTTAAAATCTAAAACGGCCTGAACGTTACGACTAATTTCAGGAAACATGTTGCATACTTCCGTTTACTAATATAATTTGATAGAAGCATAATTTGCACTTATATCTATAAATTTCGACTCGTACAAGCGGCTTCTTAGGAAATGTCCAAAAAACGGAAATATTCATAAATCGTGTGTATTTCTGCTTACAGGTAAGGAATTTTGACAACCTTTGCGTTAAATGCGAGCACCGGCTGGAGTTCCGACTTTATTCATCGATATGAAAATTGCACCAGATACTGCTTCAACTGAATTATCAATTACACATGTAAGATTTCATTGTATCGCATTTCACTTATTTCAATAAAATGCAGCTAAGTGATAAAAGAGTATTATTATTTAACGACCCTTTCTTTCCCTACTTACTCGTTCCTATCCTAAACCTAGCCGTTTTCAAGTTACTACACCTGCAAGAAAGGCAGATTTTCGCGCTGCACCTGCAAAAACTCAAAATTTCGGCCCCACAGCTTCTCTTGCAGGTGCAGCGCGAAAATCTGCCTCTCTTGCAGGTGCGGCACTTCAAAATCCCCTTGTTCCGAAATTCATTGCACGATTCTTGCACCTGCAAGAAAGGCAGATTTTCGCGCTGCACCTGCAAAAACTCAAAATTTCGGTCCCACAGCTTCTCTTGCAGGTGCAGCGCGAAAATCTGCCTCTCTTGCAGGTGCGGCACTTCAAAATCCCCTTGTTCCGAAATTCATTGCACGATTCTTGCACCTGCAAGAGAGGCAGATTTTCGCGCTGCACCTGCAAAAACTCGAAATTTCGGCGGCGCAACTTCTCTTGCAGGTGCAGCGCGAAAATCTGCTTCTCTTGCAGGTGCAAGAATTGTGCAATGAATTTCGGAACAGGCCGTTTTTGAGGTGCCGCACCTGCAAGAGAGGCAGATTTTCGCGCTGCACCTGCAAAAACTCAAAATTTCGGCCCCACAGCTTCTCTTGCAGGTGCAGCGCGAAAATCTGCCTCTCTTGCAGGTGCGGCACTTCAAAATCCCCTTGTTCCGAAATTCATTGCACGATTCTTGCACCTGCAAGAGAGGCAGATTTTCGCGCTGCACCTGCAAAAACTCGAAATTTCGGCGGCGCAACTTCTCTTGCAGGTGCAGCGCGAAAATCTGCTTCTCTTGCAGGTGCAAGAATTGTGCAATGAATTTCGGAACAGGCCGTTTTTGAGGTGCCGCACCTGCAAGAGAGGCAGATTTTCGCGCTGCACCTGCAAAAACTCAAAATTTCGGCCCCACAGCTTCTCTTGCAGGTGCAGCGCGAAAATCTGCCTCTCTTGCAGGTGCGGCACTTCAAAATCCCCTTGTTCCGAAATTCATTGCACGATTCTTGCACCTGCAAGAGAGGCAGATTTTCGCGCTGCACCTGCAAAAACTCGAAATTTCGGCGGCGCAACTTCTCTTGCAGGTGCAGCGCGAAAATCTGCTTCTCTTGCAGGTGCAAGAATTGTGCAATGAATTTCGGAACAGGCCGTTTTTGAGGTGCCGCACCTGCAAGAGAGGCAGATTTTCGCGCTGCACCTGCAAAAACTCAAAATTTCGGCCCCACAGCTTCTCTTGCAGGTGCAGCGCGAAAATCTGCCTCTCTTGCAGGTGCGGCACTTCAAAATCCCCTTGTTCCGAAATTCATTGCACGATTCTTGCACCTGCAAGAGAGGCAGATTTTCGCGCTGCACCTGCAAGAGAAGGTTTGGCTTCTGGGCTAGCTGGAAATCCGGAATTTGTGGGAAATTTGGTTCAAGAGGGCTTTTACAATGATAATACGGTTTTCTAAAGTTCTTTCCACTTTATTTTCTTCAAAATACATTCAATACATCGCAATCGTGTGATACAGGTATGTATAAATGAATATTAAATAAGTAATAAGTATATTTTCACTTTGTTTTATGTATAAAATCACTATTGCCTCGAGTCCACTGTTGAGGTTGGTAGTGTTTCCATATTTGATGCACTTAAGGTTGTTGTCCAGCAAGAATGATCCAGTAATGTCTCCTATAACAGACGAAAAATAAATTATAGCAACTTGTATGATCTGGAATATATTAAAAGATTTTTATGCAGAATGAATGTAAAGAAAAATTTGTTAAGCCCCCCTCCCATCCTTCTTTATAGCGCGAGGAATCACGACGAATCGAGCTGAAGTAAAGCTCGTAATAGCGGCTTCTTAGGAAATGTCAAAAAAACGGAAAAATTCATAAATAAAAAATGAAAACCCTGTTATTTCGGGACGTGCGTGGTCACACCTTGTAGGGTTCTTCACTGCCTTTCGACTCGTAATAGCGGCTTCTTAGGAAATGTCCAAAAACACGGGATTTGAAGAAATACCATTTTTGAGCACCATAGTGTCTTGATCCCCGAAATGGATTTTCGCAGTGAAATCCGCGTGAGTCGTTCACTGGCCGAGTCAAAGAATAGCGTAGAAAAAGCCTGCCTTCAAACAAGTTACACGTATACAAGCACGCACAGACCTTTCAGCATTTCAACACTTTTCAGAGTAGTTCCGAATTTGGACGCTGTTCATGATCAGAGGCCGCTAAATTCAGTCCTCGAATAGTGATCCTCTAGGTAGTGATAGGCAGATGTGGCGGCCGTTTTCTATTGGTCGACACCATTTTTGACCGAAACCGGAAATAGAGAGAGCAAGTAGAAAAAGAAAGAGATACTGCTCGCACGTGGAATCAGCAGCAAACTTCATTTAATGCTGTCATTTTTGAACGTGCAAACTATTGCTAACGCGTGCAGATTTTGTAAGTATGAATATTTATGAGACAAAATTTAGGATAAAGCTAACCCGTCAATGGACGAGTGAAAAATATTTCGGAATGTACATGAGTGGAGTTCCAGTGGAGTTCGTAGAGATCTAGAAACAGTCTAATGTATTTAACCTAACATGTTTTAATTTGTATGAAGAACGGCAGAAGGAAATAGTACAACTTCAGTTTTCTCGGTTATTTCAAAATGTGCCCGCCAATTTGCGACTTCCGCTTCAGGCCATAATAATGTGTAATGGCGGCCACATCTGCCTATCACTACCTAGAGGATCACTATCCTCGAATTATGGGTCGGTAATACAGTTTGGGTGGTGACACGAAGTCCCATAAGGTGATAGGTCTATTCTATACTTCGTCGATGCCAAGTGCCATTTCCCAACATCCACAGTATTTGGCTCTTGTTCTACAATTCGTTTTACAACTCCCCCTTGGCTTATCACGTCCCCAGCGTTCCACTCTTTTCCTCCCGCTTGCAGAATCAACTCGAGGCTCGTGCGAAGCACAGAGCCGTTTGCTCCGCGGAGCCCCGTGTACGTTCAAGGGCGCTCGATCGAGTCGCCGCTCGAGATTCCGCGATACTCGATACCCAGCCGACCGTAGCCCGTCGTCCCCGCTGAACCGCCGTCCGACGAGTCGAACGCGCTCCGGCCACGAGGAGCGTTGGAGCGCGCAGTTACCGAATACAGGTCACAGCGCCTCGTCAATAACGGCGCGCTACGTCGACGCGGCACCGTCGACGACGACAACAACCGAGCTCGGCGAGCCCTTAAGGAACGCGGCCGGCGACGACAGAGCCCCGCGCCACGACAATGGAACCACTGACACGGTTCCAGAATCCAGTCCGAACCACCGATACACGCGACCAATCCGTTTCCCCAGACCCTTTGTCTACCCGCGTCCTCGCCATCGTGCCCCTTCGGCCACGGTACCGGTCAGACCGATTTATTTACGGGTCGTTAACGTCCATTCCTTTCGCGTACCGTCACCTTAATGGCTCGTTACCGCTCGCTCTTGGAATTATTGATTTACAGCCGCCCGCTGGCTTTTGGCGTTTTCGCCGGCGAGCTTTCGTGGTCGACGATGCGATTTCCTTCCACCAGAGGGGTTGTTTCGGCCAGATTCGGTTGTTCAATGGAGCAGCATTTAGGCGGACTTGTACCTCGTAGTGACCTTCGATTGACAAGGAGACCTTCAGCTTTGGCAATTTCAGAAAATGTTGATATTTAGTGCACGTGAAGGTCTTCGCTCGGACATTAATTTCTCAAAGCTGTTTCAGACAAATTCGAGGAAATCGAATTTGAAAAATTTTAAATTCCCTTATGTATAGGGTCTTCCTTTACCTATGGTCAATACTCTAGGGGGCGATTATGCGTGCAAAAATAAGACGAAATTCAAAAGTGACAAAATCGTGGTAAAGATTTCGTTTTCGAGAAAATTGACTTTGAATTTCACCTAAATACGCGTGCATCGTAGACGCGTGGCCCTCAAGCTTAAGGACACTCAGAATTTTTCGAAGTCGATTTCCTCGAATTTGGCTGAAAAGCTCGTCTTACTGCTTTCAGAAATTAATGTCCGAATGAAGACCTTCACGTGCACTAAGTATCACTATTTTCTGAAATTGCCAAACCTAAAGGTCCCCTTCTGAGTTCTGATACCTCCGGCTTGATTCTGCGTTAGGTCTGCTTTCGGTGTGAAAGGTTGATAGAAATTTCGTAGCAGCGCCCCGTTCGTGGTTCGCGAGAAAATTGCACACGTATCAGTTTGCCGATGTACGAAGGTAATTGAGATGAATGTTAGTCCAGCAAGAAGACAGCGATTCAGAGCCCAACACTCGCCTGGAGACAGATAAATGGCACGCAGATAATCTACCGAATCGTTTCGTTCTCCCTTTCACTACGAAATTCCTGTCAGGCAGCCAAGAATCTACACCACGGGGGATCAACCCCCGCCGCCGACACAGTAACCCCTAACGCCTCTCTCCCCCCGCAGCTCGCCCCTCCCGCGTAACAAATACTTTGTATGAGATCGTCCAACGATCGAGGGTCTCGCGCGAGCTCGCTATCCCACCCTCTATCGCAGTTCGTAAGACACATTCGGCCGGCGTAACAGTTCCAGGCTCACGGTGGAGGTGGCGTGTGCACGTGGCGTGGCACGAGACGGGGAGGGGCTGAATCGTCCCAGTTGCAGACGGAGTTACAATATATCCCGGTCACAATGCCGGTCCCCTGGAAAGTGGAGTTATTTGTCGAGCACGGAAGCTCGCGGAAATAGTTTCCGTACGGTGCACAGACGTATTGATTTTCGTGTTTCTGTTACTCTTTTTCCAGCGCCGAAGCCTCCATTTCGCCGCATTCTTCGCGACGCCGGCTCGCGCCCGCACGTTCACCTGCCATTTTTATTCCGGCTACGGCCCGATAGATCGGCCTTGTCGCGAGGAAAAGCCACGGCGACGGAGGGGATGGAATCGTATTTCGACGTAGAAGTCGTGGTGGAAAGTTCGCGAACGAGGAGAGGGGGGGGTGGAAAATAGAAGGACAGGCCGTTTAAGCTATGTAAATGGAAAAATGGTGGGGCAAATCGCTTAAGCTATGCAAATGGAAAAATAGAGGAGCGAGGCCGGTCGCTCTGCTAAAAGGCAGCCGTTCCACGCGCGAAGAAAAACGAGAAACGAAGGGTGGAAAGACGGAAAAGTCGCTATCGAGGGATTGTCGAGCCGAGTGTTTGCTAGCACGCCCCCCTGCCCGCCCTGTTTTCGATCACCCTCCCTTCTATAGCCACCATCTGTTTCGATTTATTCGCCTGCGAACATTTTATTCGATGCTTGGATCGTGCGGTGTGTTCGAGTTGCTGGATCTCGAATGCAGATCTAGTTTGGGGCAGAATTGGAGCCGGTTGCGAGTGCAGGGGAGACCTGACGTGCATCTGAATCGAATCTGACACAAAGTCTGAGTTACTTCTGCCTTGGATCTGGTCAGGGAACTGGTCCAGCTGTAACTACGAGCTGAGATAGATTTATGTTTAACCATAATTCATTGCGAATCTCCCTCGAACTCCACTTCGGATATGATTCACAAGATCTGCAGAATCGCTATTGAAATTTAGGGGGATTTTAGAGTGAAATACCAGTGACACAGAGAGCGAAGTGGCGAGGTAGGGGTATTCTATAATAAATTTCTGAATATTTTCTTCACGACAGTCGAGTACAATGGCGAAAAGTTTCCCCTCGATCCACCCTCTGCAAGTTGCTCTTCCTGTTACGACAAATATTTGCTGTGTAAAGTCTGATGGGGCAATATTTTGTCGGCGGATCCACCATCCTCCCGCTTTAAACCCAATAATTTTCACTGTGGAATTTAATCGCCCTGATGGATCGTATGCTGAGTGGTTTGCTTTGGGGACACAGCAAAAAATGCTGTGCCAAGTGTCTGTCGATTAAAAGTATCCGATACACGATTCCATCCATCGAAAACTGCTACTTGAAACTTCCCATTAAGGGTAGCAAGCCCCTCCACAATACTTTCGCCAAAAAAAACATGATCATGCAGAAACAATCAACCCCCATGTCCAGAGCAGAAATGAAACTTAATCAACCCCACCACGCCGGCGGAAGAAAGTGATCCACGGTCCGTAATCTGACAAATATAATTCCTCCCTTGCCCTTAAAAACCTGGATCCCATTTCCACGTGATAAAAAAATCGCGCGCATCCCTCGCGCCCAGAAACGAAAGGAGACAGCGGCGATGGTTATTCTCGTTATTTAAATCCGAGCCCACCGCTTTTCTCCCCCGACGAGTCGTCTCACACGAGCTATATTTACCCTCTTCGTTGAATTATCCACCGCGTTACGCTCTATTTAAGCGGATGCTGTGAGACGCGGAGTATGGTGTCGCATCGGCGATAGGCTCGCTCGCGATAACCGTGCGTGGCCAGCGCGTCGCTTTTCGCTGAGAAGCCGAAAGTCCAGCTTCAAAAGGTCAGCCGTGGAATAAAAACCGAGGTGGCTTTGAGCCGCGGAACGGCCGCTCATACTCGTCGCGCGCGTGCTCCTCGCTCCGCTCCGCTCGTGAGCCGCATCGATTGCCACGCGTTATATCTTCCCGCGAGGTCTCGCACAGGGTGCTTCGCAAAATACGGCCCGTGAAAGGGCGAAAGTCAGGTCGAAAGGGGATGGTTAACACTATCTGAACACCCATGGCTATCAGGCTTACCCCTGCGGACATTCTCTTGCATAGATTATTGCGGAAGCTTCTGTACAGACAGAATTCGCCAAGAGTAAGCAGAAATAAAATTTGAGACAAGTTTCAAGCTACGACAGATTCTCAGACACCGATCAAACTCACTTCGCTACGATGATTACAAAGAAGGAGTATATCTACGACTCTATCGATGCAAGAATCCATCCCCGAAATAATGCTCCCTGCACCCGATGCTCCCCCAGCCCGGGTCGGTTTACTAACCCAATAAAGCTCCCAGCAAAGACGCTTTGGATCAGCGGAGGGGTTGAAAAGCGGCGTTCACCCTTCCCCATCGAGCCCAGGTCGATTATTTAAGAGTCCTTTTAATTATATCCCGGCGAACGCCGCGGAAAGGAGCGAGACAGAGGGGGCGGTAGTATCTCGGCGGCGGATTAAGAGCTCCCCGCGCGTTAAGCCGCGCGGGAGTCGTTTGCCAAGCGTGCCTCGGGCGAAACCTCGAGGTGAACTCTCGCCGATATCCAGTGGCAGGGATCGGCCGGATCCCTGGTCTGAGAACTTAAGCCAAGTTCCATTTAAGCGGCGCTCCGGCCGTCACCAGGCCCGATTCCGGATCTGGTCTACCCAGCACGTCGTTGCGGCGTGGCCGCGATTACCGTAATAAGCGACTGTGTAACGATCCAATCGATTATCGAGCCTCGACCAGCGGGTCCTCCTCCGCGGCTCGCTGCTTGCACAGGTCTGTTTACATTTCGCAGGCTTCTCGGAGCTTCCACATTTTCTGACTACTCCGGACTTCTCGGTCGAGGTTGGCGATCACGGACGTCCCCGAGGGAATTAATCTTGCGCACAAGAAGCGTGCTCCGCTCGAAGGTGTCACTAGTGCGCGACTCTGCTGCGAGGCTTGATATCCGATGGAATTGCTCGAACGAACGATTACGGTCTCGCCACGCATTCATCGCGATTATTTTAATCCCGAGCGGACGGACGATACCCACTTCCGCGCCAGAAGCCCGTGGAAGGTAAAATCCCCGTCTGCACTCCGGCTCGCTCTAATTAAATCCCAGCGAGCTTCCAGCCGAAAAACCGAGGTCCCAAAGCTCGCCCATAAAAACCATCGCCGCCGCTGGGGCTCGTTTGTCCAGGGCAAACGAGAGTAGCCGCGGCTGCCAGGGAATTCCATCTCGAATCACTGGGTCACTATGCTATCCGCCCAGGAAAAAAAAAACGAGGAGCGGGGGGAAAAAAAAGGGGGACGGTTCGAGGGTTCGCGGTTAGCCGGCGAGGATCCTCCCCCGATCGGTGATTTCTGGGCGGTCGGATCCGTATTTTCGGCCGTGTCACGATCCGCCCGAGGCCGATCGGGAAATATCGTGACTCGTAATTCCCAGCTATTCGTAACTCGCCCCACGGAATTGCGTCGCAGCCGAGATAGTTGGGGTCAGGTGCGTGGGGGAGGCGAAGGGGATCCCTTTGAGAGCAACTCGATTCGAAGTAATTTAGCGGCCGGGGGCCCCTAACTTGCTGAGTGGCGGAGCTTGGAAGTTTCCAGCATTGACGAGGATGAAAGCTCCCCCTCCCGTACCCCCGCTCGCCCCTACGGAGGCGCGAGAGGCGACATTAATCTATTCCGCATTGCCGATGATGAATTTCCACAAGCCAGCCGGGAAAGCGGTTTCCCTGCCGCATAAGCTGTTTTGCCGTGGCGGGATTGGCTTTGGACGCGGCTAAAAATTAATTACCCCTCTTTCTAGGCGCGGTGTGTTCTGGGTGAATTTTGGGAAACGTTCATCTTCAACCCAGCGGTGAACCGCGGGCTTCGAATTCGCCGTCAATCCCATCGAGTATCATTCGATTCTCAAAACTACGTGGGTTACGCGCGGCTGTCGAACATCTAGATGCAACATCCACCCCCAAGTCAGTCACACCCTCCGTGACACTTTCAGGGTCCAAGGAAACGTTTCCCTCCGGGCAAGTTCTCCCTGTGCTATTATCTTTGGCAGAGGAAGCACGGGAGAAGAGGAAGCGGAGGAATCAGCTAACACACTGTCCAATATCGACCACTCGACCCGTTGTTCCTTGGCATCGAGCGCGATAACTCTCCCCCAGCGAGCCGGGCGAAGCTTCCTGGCGTTGGTCGCGGCGTTCAGGCTCGCTCCCAATTCCAGCAGCACGATCGCTTCGCCAGCTATTCGAGGCAGTGCTTTCGACGTGTTCCCGGGTTGGAAAGCACGTTACAGCCGCTACTTTCGCCGTGTTCACGAGCGAGATCGCGTGCCCGCGCCGCATTGTTCGAGACTTTCTAAAAGGTTGCAGCGGACGTACCCGTGGCGTTTCCCGGGTTCTTGCCGCGGGAACGTCGCCGCCGAGCGGAGCCGTCGATACCGCCGTGGAATTACGAGGCGAACACGACGGAATATACCGCTTTCGGGAAAGTCGACCGTTGTTAACGCGATCCTGCTGCGGCTGGCATAAAACTTTCAGAATCATTGACTGGCCGGAGTCGGGGGCTCAGCTGGGAGCTTCCACCTCGCGGGGAGATTAAATCGTACTTTATTAACGAGGCTTCATTCGCGACGCGAGCATCGAAGAATAAATTCTGGGAGATTAATCGGGCGCCGCTCTTGAAACGATCCTGGGGATTCTAATGGAAGCAGACCTTCGCTTGGCATTCCCGATTGCCTTGGTGGGAGTAATCGATGAGGAATTGAGCGGCATTATTTCTGGATTTGGCTCGAGCTTCGAGACTGGAAATATTCGGGGGCGTAGGAGGTGAATTTTAGTGTCGGGAAAGGAAATTCTGACAAAGAGTATCTAGAATCCAACGCTGCAACATCTTCTCCTTTGAAAAAATGTAATTTCACTGTGAACCTCGTTCACAGAAGGGCTACTCTGTGGGAATATATTGCATTTAGAGATGAAGGGGGGATCCTATTCTACGAGCTTTCCTCTGCTTGTATTCCGAGGAAATCGGAGAATAGGTGACAAACTAACGGAGGACGAGAATAAAGGAATTCGGAGTGGCGCGAAGGATTTCGCGGGACCTCGGCCCGCGAGGAATTCCCGCAAACCCGTGGCAAACTCGTAGGATTCGTAGGCACGAGAGGGTGTAAACCCCGCCACGAAGATATTCGGATCACCGGGCGAAACAAAGAATCTGGGTCAGCACTGGATATTGTTAATCCGTGCTCGGTTCAACGGTGATTAACGTCGACGTTCTCCAGCGATTCGCACGCGAGCTGCTTGCACGGATTTCGGAGTTTCGGCACCGCTGGGATTCCCTGCCGGCCTCTGTTGAATTATGCCCCTGCTCCGAATTCGAGGGGTGCGGGGGTGAGATCGATGGAGCGCTGTGTTTACGCACGTTTTAAATTTTCGGCCAACTGGGTAAATTTGCGAGGGGGAAACAGAGAGGAGAGGAGCCAGCTGCTACTGTTTCCTCGTTCGGATTAAGAATGGCTGGAAGGTAGTTTCTTAGGCCGACACCTAGATGAAGACAATAGTCGAATACCACTTTAATTAATTAAAGGGAAACAGCTAAGATCGCCAAACTCGACGGCGTTTCGCTACGAAATTGTCGGCGCCACTCATCAATTATTACTCTTTATCCGCGCCTATTTTCATCCCCTTCGCCAGCCACCGTAGCAGCCACCGTGGCAGTGTACAAACACTCAATCTCCACTCTCAGTTTCCTCGACCTTATTCGCGGGGGATGATCCTCGCGAATAATAAATTGAATCCCGGTCTCATCTCTGGTTAGAAGCCCGAGGAGAAGGGCACTTTCAGATGAATCTCTAACGAGCAGCCACTTCTGGAAACGAGGGAACGAGAGGCAGAGGCCTGAAAAGGTAGACGGTTTTAGGGGGGATGGAACGCGTCGGCGAAGGGAGGGGAAATATAAAAATATCGATCTACCTGCAGAGGAATTTCGAAGAAGAGGCTGTGCACGTGCGGTCCCGATGGATTTGGCCCGTGGAAAATTAAAAATATCGAGAAAATGCAGGAAGATGAGCGAGAGAAATATTACACTTTTAATTAAATTTATTACTGCGCTATTATTCAGTAATCAAGGAAGAGAGGGCAAAGGAGCTGAGAGATAAAGTCAATCTTGCCAGTCGATAAACGGGAATAACTAAATAAGCAAACGATTGGTGTTTGGAGATAAAAGAGAAGAGAAGAAATGTTTCTTTGGTGGTCGCGGTTAGTCCCAGCCCACAAGAATTGATTCAATTTTATTAAGACAGCAAATATTCCGCTCGGCCTCGCCGGCCAGGCGTGGTTGAATTACGTCCACGGTTTTATATTCAAATTTCGCGGACAAAAGGCGACCCCAATATTCCGGGGACGTAAATTTAATTTGCGAGCACCGTCGGCGGCCGCCGCCGTGAAAACTTCTGCACACCGGAAACGTAGGTACGTGCGGATTCGAGCGGCTCCATGGCTTCCGCTTAATCGGCAGAAGCTCTCGTCGACGTCACCCTATCGACCATCGTCGAAATACTACACCGCGAGACTCTGCTGAATGGAGCACGCAATTTAATCGAACAGAGGCTGGCGAATTTAAATCGAAGCCCGTGGCGTATTTCCCACCCCGTAGCTATCGCTTTTCCCGCCTTTTGGCTTTTCACATCTCCTCTTTCGTCTCTTCTCCTTCACCCTTTCTCATTCTTCTTTCTCATTTATGACACGTCTCATTTCATATCTCTGTGTACCGCACAGAACTGCAATGTTTACGTGTACGTGGATTTGATTCTGCCTGTCCCCTTGCGTTGTTATCGCAAGGATTCAATTTTTCCACCATATTTTTCTGCATACATATTCGATTCTATTTACCTTCGTTTTATTCGCATTTTATTTACCCGCGTTGTTGTTTTCGAATGATGCCTTCCGTCTGTTTGAACTTCCATCCCTGCTGTATTTTTTGTTTTGTTGGTATGTTTTGCAAGCTTTCGTTCGTTGCATTTGTTTACAGGCAGAGCTTACCGTGGAAGCATATAAAATCAGTATTTTCATCGACCAGCTTATCCGAGGATCGAGGTAGAAAGGAAATGATATCGCGCCCGAAGATATCGCGTATAAATTAAACGTCGAACCAAGTAATTTCACAGGACGATGGATTCTTCCGATTAATAGGGAATGGTTGCCAAGGCGAACTTACAAAGATTTCGCAGGGTCTCCGAAGGACACGTACTTCGTAGTTACAAGGACGGTGAAACTCGTCGGGGAATTTAATAGGTTTTCCTGGGACCAGCGCTGGAACAGCGTTTCATTTGCTCTGGACTCGAACGTTCCCGTTAATTGTGCAATCACGTCGAACGAAGGGAAAAGGGGGCTCGATATTTGCTTTCCCCGTGGATTCCATTCTGCAAGGACCCCTAAATTTGAAAGAAATCTACAGTGTCGCCGGTGAACGGGAAGCTGGGCGAAGGAGACAGCAGGCCTGGAGAAATAACACTGTGGAGAAAGGAGCAGCCTCCACTCGAAGGAATTTAATATTTCATGGCGGGAGCATCTAGCTAATTCGACGAAGAAAAGAACGCCGGGAATACAAATTATTCCCGCAGTCGAGTTCCGCGAGATCCACCCGTTCTCGCAATGAAATATTTCATAGATTCGCATTGAAAGCGTGGGGCGACTTCCGCCAAGGAGATCAAGCTTTGAAGAATCTTTTCGCGGCGGCCTTGGCGCCCTTGGCGCGTCTTCCAGAAAATTGGAATCACTCCCATCCGTCTGGAGAAGGTTACCTGCCGCCTGTCCTCGTTGGCAATGAATAAATTTCCTTGAAAAAGTAACGAAGCCCCCTGCGAACGTGCGACTCGAGATCGACGCGCCCCCTCTTCTCATTTGTATCGTTACCAAAAAAGTATTGTTCAATAAAATTTACCATAACTTCTTAATTAATTCCTGTATCCAAGTTTGCCACCCTTAACGTAGCGAAGTGCCATCTTTCCCTTTCCAGGTCATATTACCAGCTTCTAAAGTACTCGAAGTACTCGTGTTTCCTTTGAATTTGGCACCAACGGCGATACCGTCGCGTCGATCCCCCGTCTAATGACAGCGAAGCTACTAACCACGCCACCGCGATCGCCCGCCCTGATTTGCCTGATCCACCGGCGACAATGCTCGATGGATCGAGGAAGGGGTGTCCCAGCGTTTCCTTGGTCCCCCAAAGGAGAACCAATTACTCGCCGAACGACACCAGAATCACACAGACGGACCAATGGATGGCGCTTCTGTTAGCCAGGGTTGGATACTGCAATGCAGCTTCCACCCTCTCGTCGCCTCTCTTTTCCACGCTGGCAACGTTCTCGCTCATCACCCTTCGCGACACCCTACTCCCTTTCACCCCCGTTCCTCCCCTCCTCCCGCCCCTCCCCCCCGTCCCCCGCGAGCTAGCACTTCCATTTTACGCGATTCGCCCTCCCCGCCATCCATTTCCCTCCACTTGCACTCCGTTTTCCTCTTCAAATGTCACCTCGCGGACGATTAACTTTCGCGCTGCCACTCCGCCCTCTCGGCCCGTTTTCACGGCCGTTTGATTGGGCCCGGCTCTTGACCACCGAACGGCGGTCCATTAACCGCTCAACCCCCCCTCGCTGTGCCTGCTGGTTACGTTTTCTTTCTCGGGACCAACTTCCTTTTCACCGATCCCCGTGCGTCGCGGTGCAGCGAATTTTGGCAGCTGAGAAATTCTGTCCTCGCGACTCGGGGGTGTTTCTGTCCGGGGAGACGTTAACGATGCTCCCTTACTGGTTGTAATTTTCGAGAGGAACGAGATTGCGCGTTTAACGAGGCGTAGCTGGGGCGAGGGGAGGTTTTGTAGCCTCAGAGCTGGGGGATCGTTGATGTCCCGCTGATCGTTTCGATGGGGATGAATTTGGAATTAATTCGCCCTCGGAGGGACGTCTTATATGGTGATTTTTTAAAAATTGGAAGGGTCTTCTTGCAGTAGATGTGTTTCGATCAAATTTTAATTCAAGTGTTTTGAAGTGACGCTGTCAAATGCACAAAATAATAACAGACGAAAGCTTCGGGAAACTTTGGCGGACCGAGATATTAATGCAAAGGGTCATCGAGAACTGTGTCGGGGACGCGTGAGTGTAAACAACCAGGCATAATCTGAAAGAAACAGCGTGCCTCCGATGTCCCGCGTATTCATCGCGCGTTATGCAACGGCCGTTTAAAGATGCCACGGCCCTCGGTGCACCGAAACTCGCACCGGAACGAGGCATCGCCAATGAATGACCAGTGACGAACGGCCTCGTAAAGAAGATGGATCGAGACTGACAGGAATAGATACGCGAGCAATTATCTTCTAGCCGTTTCAGGCGCGCATCTCGCGAAAACAATGAATCACCAGCCCGCGCAGTGACGTGTTATTTGCGCGCATCCTAATACCGTCCATTCGATAATTATTTACCCTCCCGGGGTAAATAATAAATACTTTGCACTGTAAAACGATCGCAGAGAATTCCAATATTCTTCCTTCTGTTTGTCCGCATTACCGGACCCACGTTCGCGTCGGACTCGAAGACGGCCAGCCAGTCGATATTTCGTTTAACGAACGAAGAGAAAACGGATGGACGGTAAGGAATCGAGTATTTGAAAGGGAACCGAGAGGGATGCTGAATCGTGTTTATTGAAACGGAGGGATTACCCGCGCGCAGGATATGAATTCTAAGCGGGAACACAGCAGTTTCGGGGTGCCATCTCGATCGGCCCTAGCATCGTTCAATTACGCACGGCCACCGAAGCGGAATCCGCGAATTCGGCTCGCACGGTCCAGCGATTTTCAATGTACGAGCTCGTATCGGCGAACCCGTCGCGATTTCATCGCGATATATTCTTCGGCGGAAGACTACGCGCGGATTTGCCGTCGCAGATTCTAGCGGAGTTTGGCGCGAAGCTAGTTTCCAAGTCGAAGATCCCGCGCACGTGAACGCAATATTTCTCTCCCGGCTGGACAGTGGGACAAAGCGAGGCGAGCGTAATTTTTGTGCTCCATTCAAGTGGTCACTGAGCGAAGAGCCGCTCGAAATAACTTCCTGGTTGTTCATTGCGCAATTCGCTTTCGCGAATCGCCAGCCGTGTTTGCGTGCGCGTATTTACGCGCAGGTACGCTCGGCGTGTCGACGACGCGCCGTTGTTCCCTCGTTCGGTATTTTTGGCCCGCCCGGAACAGCGCGAACCCACGCGCATTCCGATCGGGCCTGTTCGATGATTTTCATCCGCGAACTATTCGCAAGTGTTCCTGACACCAGCGAGTGGCTCCCCGTCAGATTTACAGCAGAAAGCCTCGCGGAGTCTTCAACGAACTCGTCGCGGTGACGTCCGCGAGTGTTATTCTCGGGCTGCCCAAGTAGTTCGAGTCAATAATTGCCGCGCACTTTCGATTCAACTACGCACGCTGCTATTTGCGAAAGGGTGTACGGTTACTTTCCGCTGTAACTAGCTGGGGGGATGGAGCTGAGAAATTTGAATACTTCGTGGCTCGAATATCCGCGGGACAATGGAGAACGATCCTGGAATAGGCGGCAGAAAATTAATAGATGTACGTGGAACGTGGCTCGACCAGATCCAACTGGTCTGCCAACAGCAATTCGCTACGAGAAATTCGAAACAGCTCGCGTACCTGGCCGCAAAATCGCAGGCGATAACACGGTTATCGGTTTAAAAATAGGCGAAGCCCGATGCTGTGTTAATTGCAGCTAAACGAGACGTCACGACGATCACTGGGACCGCGAAACGCGCGGTGCGATGGGAAATTGTTTGAATTACAAATTCAACCGAGCCGCGTACAGCAAACGAGCGACCATTCAAAGTTACGCGGATTATACTGCACTTTAATACAGATACGAGTCTTCGTACGTTCTTTGTCTCGCCGTCGCCGAGGCAACAGCTACCATGACGCAGCGAAATCAGGGATAAAATCCGCGATATTGGCTTTTTTGTTGATCAAGAGGCAAAGGTATCAGCGGGGGTGCGTCTGAATACTGAGAAAAAAAAATCCCATTTTAAATTCATCCGCGTCACCATGATTACACCGATCAGAACCCTCCCCGCTGGCAATCGCATTTGGGTTATCGAGGAGGGTAGGCGCCCCTGCGTCGTCTCGTCTTATTAGTTTAATGACTCGCCGATCAATCGGTGGCTTGTATTCGAAATTTCGCTGATTCGACACGGATCACTTGGAAAGTTCCGTCGTTACGTAATCCCTCGGCTGTTCAACCCCTCCCGAGGGGGTTGCTTTTAGAAGTTCCTAGCTTGCTGGCGGGTACCTGAAATCTATTTGCCGGGGACAGTTTATAACGAAATTAACGGAACACTCTGCGCGGCAAGTATCGATTTCGCGCGACGAAGAACAGATCCTGATACGAGTAATCCGAGATTTCTGCGAAACGCTGCGCGCGTCCCCCTCCGTCGTGACATCATCTCGTTTTACGCTTACGATTATCCCGACGGGGGATTCTTTTGTGCTCCTCTCGCCCCTACGTCTTCCCAAAACTCGCGTTACCCCGTCAAACACAATCACCATTATCACCCGAGTGATTTCCCTCGTCATCGAGGGGGAACGAAACGAATCCCCGCTTAGAGGTCAGCGGGGATGAATCTTGTTTGGCTCGATTTCGAAAAACCGGAGGCTGGATGGACGCGCGTGGGGCGGGCTGGTCTGACACGCGGTGAATCGCTGAACGTGGCCGCAGAAGAAAGGAATTTTCTCATTTCCCTTGCACGTCACCACTAACTCGACGAGTGTACGAGCTCTCGCGAGACGGCGAGCGGGCGTAAACTTATTGGTTTAACTACCCGGTGTTTGATTTTATAGGCGCGAGCATTGTGCAAGGATCGTACACCCATCGAGCGACGAAGGGGTCGATGACCGCGCTGGGAGGAAATTTTTGTTCGCAAGAACCCCGAACCGTTGAAATTTGGCTCGTTTCCCCTCGATAAATCTTGCCAGGACCATCCACTCGCGAATGCGTCTTGTTTTTCCGAAAGCTTTCTGTTGTTTCATTGGGAAAGCGAAAAACGTTGCGTGTTTCTATTTTGCCGTTACGTCATCCACTCTATTATCCGACACGAGTTTAATTCGAACCGTCAGTCGGACAAAATCGCGAGAATCACCGCGTTCCCAGCGGAACGGCGAGCGTTCTGTGTTTTTGTTTAAACAAATTGGAGGCAAGGCAACGTGATTTCTAAAAACGTTCCCCGCAGTGACAGTCCATTTTTGCGCCCTCGATTCCGCCGTTAATTATCTGTCTCGCCGCGTGTTTCGCATCTTTTTGACGTAACCAGAATTTCCATGGAAAATCTGACCGCGAGCTTTCACGTCGCTGGCATCGAACACGTCGATAATTATGGGAAGTCTCTAAGGGTTCGAATTGACGGGCCTGACGATTTGCAAATCACCCCCTTCGGCGAACAGGATTCACCGCGATTATGGAGATTCTGCTAACCACCGGGGCGTGGTAGAGTATGGTTACAAGATTTCTTTCCGCCAAAGGGAAGAAGCTGTGATAAAGTTTGCTCGGCTCACGTTCGCCCTCCGTTTCGTAAAAGTTCAACGTAGCGAGCATACATCAGGCTTGATGCTAAGCGGTGGACTGAAACTTGCGAATAATTGCGTTCACGATGCACTTGGCGAGCAGTAGATAAAAAACCAGAGGGAGGACTCTCGAGTTTTATTAGGCAAGTTTCCTCGCAAAGCGCGACGACGTTTTTATCTTCGTTTTCTGAAGAATTCTTTCTCAATTTTTTGTCGAACTAGCCAACTTTTGTTCACATCTGCCCAGATTGCTAAGCGTTCGCGAACTTGCTCCAATTTACTGGAATTTGTTGAAACTCACCCAGTGCCTTAATGTTGCAATCCACGCTAGAATGTTCCTCATTTTTCACAGGGTAAAGGACCAAGAAAAGTCTTCACGTTGCTCTGAAGCAAGCAAAAGTATATAGTCGGTATAAAACAGTTTTTTTTAATCAGAAAATTGATATAAAAACTCTTATTGGAATTTCCAAGGATAACAAAGAAGAACGTGTCCGCCCCTCTCTATTCAAAAATTGAAACCCAGGCGAACAGGAAGTCGATTAATCGAAGGAAATATTTCAGTTTAAACTACCAACACGATTTTTCCCTTGTTACCGAAGTCGAACATCGATCCAGGATACACCAATCAAAGGCAGAGTGGGATCGGTGGGATTACGCGAGGAAACGGGCCGTTGATTAAAATTGCGAAAGAAACTGGAGTTAACAGGTTTTTTAACCAGAGAGGCTGTTCAATCTCCCGATCGCAACGCCTTTCGTTCAGCCGTCGGTTTTCACGAACCTCGCGACAGATTCGTGATCTCGTCGAGCGTTTTCGCTTCGCCACGCTCCAACCAGCAGAGTTTTCCTCTTCAGATCGAGAAGTTCCGAGGAAAAGCGTGGAAACTCGATTGGACGAGGGGCGTTAGAACGTCGCGCGCATTTCGAGGCCAGAAGCGAACTTTTAAAAGTTCGATTTAAATCCAAGCGTCTATTCCTTTTAAATATATTCGTAAAAACGAGGTTGATTCTTGGTTGCTCAATAAAAATTGAACGAATCATTTGATCATCCCGTTCCTCGCCATTCTTGAATCTTTAAAGAAGAGTGTTTAGTTCCATTCGAGGCTCGCCAAGTAAAATAAATATTTCACCAATTAAGACGCGCTAACTGAACAGCCACGTGACTTCCTCGAGATATTCAAGTCTCAGAGTGATGGACAAAGGATCTAGCTGCAGCCAAAGCGATCACGTGTTTGGCTAATTATTTCCGTTCGACGGTTTCGCTTTTCTCCAAAGACTCGCCTGCCAACTTCCGATCAACAGAATGAAGGATTCCGTTTGTGAGAGCGCCGCGTTTCGGCAACTCGGAAAACCGTACGCGATCCTTACGACGTGCGCTTGCGATCCCTAGTTATATTTGTTCGACGTACGATTTTCCTCTTCCACCGTGCACGAATAATTTATCTTTCCGGGCAAACAGCTGACAGAGTAGAAAGGAACTGGTTCACGAAACTTGGAGTAAGGAGGCTTTGATTGTCCATTGTCATATGAATTTCAAAGCTGCCACGTATTGGAGCATAATAGTGCTTTCTTTAACAAGCAATAGGTAGGTGCAATGTTCGTAGCACATAAATATTCTGTACTAATAAATAGAAAACTTTCAATCATTCTCCAATTAAACTTTCTCATTTACGACATCGAAACCCAATATAAATTGAATCCTCAACATCGAGCATCGACGGTCCATTCAAACGCAAATTAACTTTTCTACTTAAGAATTCTTCAAGCCGTAGATCCTTACATCTCCTCAAAACATATTCTCAGATTTCATAGTATTCAACTCTTCCCATCGACGAGTGAATCCAACCAACTATCGTCCACGACAAAAGTCGTCCCTTCAATCAGCTCCACGGCCATCGATTCATCCCCCGCCTCGCTATCCTTCGAAGCGAACGCGACTCGACGGACACGCCGCGCCGTCGATGTAACGAGGCGGCGGTGTAGCTGGTTACAAATTTCCACGGGCGGCCAATTTAAATATGCATGAGAGACGAGGAGAGAAAAAAGGGCGCGCGGGAGAAAGGAGAGCGTGGGTGGAAGGCGAGGGTGACTGGGTTGTTTCGCGGGCGACCTCGTTAACCCCCTATAGAAGGGTGCCTCGTGGAGGTGACGAGGGCAGACGAGCTGCAGGTGGCTGACAGCGAGTCTGCCGGGATCACCGTGGAGGGCAATCAGCTTTCCCAGCTACCACGAGCACCCCGACACGCGACAGGTATAAAGATTTATTATTCACCTTCGCTGAAAATGAAAAAATTAAACGTTTCTTGGAGGCCACGTCGCGGCAGCCAGGACGGCGTTGACGAAGTGCTCGCAGTGGATTCTGCAGGCTGCAGTAGCCTGATTAAACGTTCGAGTTGCATTTCCTACCGTTTTCCCTTTTCTAGTGTCGCCGAGGGTGTGGCGCTGCTGAGAATCTCTGCTTCGCGAGCACATTTAAAAGATACTCTCGTTCTTTATTGAAAAGCAAGGTGAGATTTTTACTGCCGAAGTGCATCCAGGTAGAATCGAACGAGGTCGCTACGAAACAGTGGGCTATAGCCGGTTTTTCGTGGAGTCGCTCGTAAAACACGATACCCCGACGAGCTATTCGCGCCGGGGTTTTATCGGCGAGTTTTATCGCGACGGTGACGGCAAATCACCGATCGAATATGCAGTGGAAACACCGTGGAAATTGACATCGACGTCCCCTGACTTCGTTTAACTTGGAATCTGTCCGGAGCTACGCTGATAAATCGCTAGATGATCGCGCTGATGAATAATCGAATCGGACGTCGGCTTGTCGCTTCCGTGAATCCGAGCGGCGAGCGATAATGACCTTCTGTTCCGATTAATTCGAGGCAAATGAGCGCACGATGAACATTCGTGAAAGAATTTCTCTCATCGATAAAATATCGCCGAAATATCTAGTTGTATTTACTTAGCCTTATTACATTTCCTATAATTCACAATGGACGTGGTTCGTTTCTTTTTCCTCGTCGAGTTTAAAACGAACCCCGATGCCATCGACCCCGTGTTCCGCAACAACAGGAACCGTGACTAACTCTTCGCCCCCTGAAGGACCAGCGAATTTATCTCGTCGCGGGAAAGAATCGTCGAATAATCGTCGTTCACGTTGCAGTCCCACTAAACGGAAGTTACATCCAGCAGCTGCGCGAGTCTTCCCGTCGTCACCAGGGACTTCCAAACCATCCACCTCGCGCCGATGAAAATACCCCGCGAATACTTTTCTCAGGCGTGGGCGTTCGAACGTCATCGGGGAGCCGAAAAACACGAGATATCCCCTTTGTCGTCGCGCCATTGTCACTTAAAACCCCGCGAAATTACGAGGCCGTCGCCGTGGAAAGAACGTCATCCGATCGTCGGGGGATTAACGCGCCTCCGGCACCCGGCTGCGTGGCTTTTCGCGTTAATCCACTTACGAAGACGGTGACGATATTATCGAACGATCCGCCGCGGCTTTCTTCAGGAATGCGCGGCGGATTCGTGGCGTTCACGGAACGTGACGTGGGTTTTTTGTAACGCGAGAACAATGGGGCATTCTGAGGTGGACAATGATACAGGCTTCCGAGAAACATTTAAATAGTATGCCTGTGGGAGTTGAATATCCACAGATCAGTGTGTGTTTCCACGTGCTGCGAGTTCATGCATCTTCGAAATACCAATTTCACTGCTTACTCGACTAAATTATTGTTTCCATGGTTGTTCGGCCAACGGGCTCCCAGCATCGCTCGTTGCCGATTAAACGTATCGTTTTCGTCTGATTGTCGCCGATTGGCAAACGCATGTTTTATTCCTCCAATTGTCCCCCCACACTGGCAAACATAGTTACGCTTCTCGGGAATCAAGCCCCGCGGTCGCAATCATAAATTTCCTGCGGACAGCGTCGATATTATTCGCGATTTACGGTCCCGTTGTTGAATATTGTCCCGTATTAACGCGATTACCGGCGTAATCCGCGCTGGAATCGCGGGAGCGAGAAAAATCCACAGCTCTTTCGATGATTCCACCGCAATTGCGCCAGTTTCCAGCCACGTTCCGTCCTACTTCTGCCCGCGACTGGCGTGCTTCAGCCACGTCGTTTAAGGTTAGCCAGGAAACACGCGACGTATTCTCGGAGAAAGAATTGAAAGAAAATTTCAAGCGTCTGACGTGATTGAGGGATCTCTTGGCAACGATTTCGCGCGAGACGTAAACGTGACGGAGTTTTGGAAGTTGCGAAGAAGCGAGGGAGGGTTTTCGTTTTCTGATCGTAGCAAGCGGCGAGAAACACGTTGCCGAAGACGTAGAGTCCACTGACATCCCCGTCAAATAATAAAGCAAGGAAGTATTCCTCGAGAAAGAAGAATTTTATTTTCCACGATTACGATACTCAAACACTTTCCGAAATTCTTCTGAATTAACATGAAAGGCAAGCCTGAATCGTTGCGCGATTTATCATTTACACGACTAAGTAGATTGCACGGCAAGACACTTCGGAGATCGCCAACCGAATAGCCTCTGACCACGGGAGCGGAACGAGTCCGTTTCCCATTAGCATCAGATTAGCAGCGGACCTTTCGTTCTCGATCGTAAAGAGGACTGATAAGGGATCAGCCTCCTGACCAGCCGGAACGTCCTGCGGGGTCTCCTGATGCGGCAGGAGCCGCAATAATAACTTTCAATTATCCTGAAACCGCGCCGTGGCTTTCGTCATCCTGATAGCATCGTTCGTTTCTCTCCTCGGCCTCTCCCCTCTCGCCCCTTCGCCAGTAAGCTCCCTTTTCTCCTGGTCGGCGGCTCCGGCAGATGCTCCGACGTGACTGGTCCCGTCTGTCTTCTGATTTCTCATTCCCCTGCGGACTCGGCGTTGCGTGTAGCCGGCCAGTATTTTTTCCCTTGCTCGAATTTATACGAGGAACGTGACGCGACACCGAAGCGGCTAGACGCGGAGAAAAGCGGACCCCCGCGGGTGAACAAAGGCGAGTTTGATTCTTATTACGTACGACGGATCGCGAAAGCACGCGGAAGAGGAGAAATTTTAGAGCGCGTCACGCGACGATTCCGCTCGTGAGACGAATTGCTCGTTTAACGAGCGGCGCACGGCGTCCTCGGGAATTCGTTTGATCTCGAGCTGCGATTTGTACCTTTCACGTTACTTGTATCGTTCGCCTCGGCTGCCCGCTGACAGACAGGCCGTTCGATGAAGTCTTCGCGAACGTTCCGATGCTGCCAATGGACTGTGGCAGTGGCTGGTGCCGCTTCGCATAAAGAAGCCGACGGTGTTTCAGAGCAGCCTCTCGCGGTTTCGTCGCCGGCGAGCAAGGGAGCCGGTAAAAGTCGCCCGGGAGACCCGCAAAGTATCCGGCGAAAGGAAAGCGGACAAAGAGTATCGGGATTGCAGTTGCGAGCGAGGGTACGATCCGGCGAAGAGAAGGAACGCGAAGGCGTTAGGAGAGCGTGGAAAGGGTCGAGCTTAAATGGATCCGCAGGGGGATCGAGGATCGACGAAAGCAGACAGCGTGGCGTGTCGAAGCGCGTGGGACTCGCGTTTTATCTGGCGTGGCCAATCGCTGGAAAGGCGCAGGTGTGCACGCGCTCGCTCGAATAATAAATCCTAATCGGATCACGGAAGCGCGTCGGCGCATCTTCGGCTGCGAGTGGCAACTGCGACCGGTGCAGCTGCAACCGACGCTCCTGCCTGCTCTAACTATCCAACGGGATCGACGACCTGCCTGCGAACTTATCTAACTCTGCAGCCCGTGCACGCTATCTGCGCCTCTGATCGTAACTTTCAGGCCGCATCTCGCGGAATAAAATGTCCAGATATATATTCGTACGTTGGAGAGCAGAAGGTTGACTCCTAGTTTCGTAAGAGTTCCAACTGGATTCTGTGATTAGCCGATTTGCAGTTGAGTCAGGCAAAAGATCCACGCTCGACTCTCTATTCAGCAAATCCAACGAAAGAAGGCTCTCGTCTGTTGGTCCCCCTTGGTCGACGTGTTCGCCACAATTTCCGTGGAAAATTTCGCGCTGATGACACAAAGGTCCTCTGGCCAGGCTCGCTACGAGGGACCGCAGTTGGGAGTCCCCGCGCCACGATCAAATTGACTGTTAGAAGCTGGCGAAACTGTCTGCCAGCGTACACGGCTTTCCTCTAAGGTGGCCATACTCGAACGTACAAGTCTGTAACGTCGGCTGGCTGGGAATGGGGCGAGTTATCCGGGGAAAACGGAGTTCGGAACCGCGACAGCAGAGATTGCTACTAGGATACTCCATCAGGCTGGAGAGACCCTCCGCGCAGATTGATGTTTGCCGTAGCCGATCGAATATTGGCAAAATTACTCGCCCGCACGACGAACGGCCCTGTCGTCCTGCCTTCGCCCTCGTGAAAGGGGGCCGGCTGGCTCTTACGGGCACCGGAAGTCAATGGGTTTTTTTTTTCGACCAGCGTCGATCGAGAACGTCCACCGAGGCTCCGCGCGAATTCCACCCCCGTCGAGGGAAATTTCATTAGTCCGCGCTGGTGTTATCGAAATATTCCGAGTGCTGTTCGACTTCTGATTTAAATGTACGTCTGGAATGCCGCGATTCTTTACTTTTCTTTGGGACGCAGTGTGACGCAGCTTGCAGCTCGTTTGAGGGCATTCAAGTCCGCATTATAATAATAGTTGAATGGGGTTCATGAATATATGCATTCCGAAGAAATTCGTGCGTCCCTCTATGCTCTACGAGATGAAAGCGCCAGACCGGAGGACAATGCGTTCGCTTTTGCACGGGAGGACCGGAAGTGCTTCCTGGATCGTTGCTCAACCGTCAACGAATTTTTCCTCGATCCGCGAAGCACCAATCGCGGAAACCCAGTCCACCGACAAAGGAGTCGCACGTACTGCGATCTCTGCCTATTGTAAGCGGGCTCATCTTTGCGCACATTTCCTCCCGCCTGGTTCCCGTTCGTGACGGTTTAATGAGCCTGGAACACGAAGAGGCTGCGGGGCTGTTCGCGATCTGCGAGGATCCGCCGCGAAACGACGCCGAACGAGCCGCGGCACGAGACGCTTTTCATTCTTTTAAAGGCGGAGCGGTGCGAACGGTGAAAGAGTCTCGCTTGATCCCTCTGATGCTGGCAAGGCTAAAAGAATTTTCAGGGAAGAACGGGGGTTGCAGGTAAATTGGAAGCTTCGGGTGTTTTGAGGAAGCCGAGCGAGTGAGTCTGAAGAAAAATTGAGATCTATTACAATTTTCGGAGAAAAAAGAAAAGTGATGCATTGGAGGTTCTCTTGAAAGAATTATTAAGAAATTATTAAGACATACTAATTAAATTAAAATTTGTTTTAGTATTATTTTTGAAAAAACTTATTTATATATATAAATGTTCTGAAACATTGGTGACCTTCTTCCTAAATTCTTTGATTCACCCTTGAAGAATCGAAAGCCAGACTCATCTTGGAAGAATCCGATATTACAGCGAAATTTCGCTCGCACAGGCGCCCCGCAGCTTTTATTCCAACCGAGCTTTGTTCCTCCAGTTTCCCCAACAGGTGAATGCAACCACACCGATGCAAAACGCACGTCTCGCGCCGCAGAAAGACGCTTTCATCCTCGACGAGGATTTATTTGCTCGAAAGAATCGATCCTTTGAGGTGGCTGAGAAGCGTCGAGTGCCTTTCACGCGGATTTTTGTTTTGCGCCAGACCGATAGCCTTCCAGCTCGCACGCTCGAGCGTCGCTAATCCACTCGCGGGAGAATAAATCGTCCGCACAAAGGGATCCGCGAGAGGAAAAATCGTTTTACGTAACGTAGCTCGGATCGTCGTCACGCGCCAACGGGCAATAATTAATCGCCTCTTCTGCTTTGCTCTCGGACCCGGCTGACAAATCTTTCTGGCATGTTTTCTTAGAATATCCAGGACTTTTAAACGCCAAGTTTTCAGCCTTCTGGTGAAATCGACGGAGACAGCTGACGGGTGTTCAAAGGTTCATCTTGGGAATCGTGAGATGGCTGTCGCAGGGATCAGCTGCACGTGTCGAGTCGACGGATTATGGTTGGTGAAGAAGAAAGTCTGCGGTTGATTGTTTCAATTTTATTTGCCAGATTAAACGTCCCATCTTTTCACAAATGGAAGGATGAACGTTACATTACATTCTGCTCGAACGTCTATGCGTCAGATTTCTAATTTGATTTAACGGGTTAAATTCCAGTTGGTGTCACCAGCTTCAAGGAAATGAAGAGCATTCAGAGATTCATAGATTTTACTCGGAATCCATTGAAGTATTTAATTATCGAACGCTTCAAGTCCGACATTGAAATGAAACCGCGCGGAAGATCGACGGGCGCGCGTTTCGCAAGCAGTCGTCAGTGGACTGAAAGAACGTCACTCAAAAAGCGGCGTGAACGACAGATCGGGTCGGAGCTAAATTTTCTGACGTGTATTTTTACGAGAAACCGAACGTCAGCTGCTCCCTCGTCTTCCTCTTCTTCGTCTGAAACAAAGAAACATCGGTGTCGAGCTCGGTTCGTTGGCGTGGTTCGCTTTTCCCTGGCATTTCTATTTCCTGTTCGACGCTTCGAAGCCAGAAACCCAAAAGGAACGTTTCGTTCAACGCCTGCCACCATCTATACAACCTTCTTAACGTGCTATCGAAAGGAATGGCACCAAACTCATTATCTGCAATTTTATTATCTTAGCGTGTCCTTTAATATTCAAAGAATTTGAGTCCCCAAAAGAAAATTTTATAGTAGGCGTTGTTTCTACAGTCAGGTTGACTTAATTAGGTAACCAACGAGGATCCACCCCCGTTTCACCCTCCTCTTTTCCCATCGCGCTCTCTTTCTTTGAATTTTGAGCGCAGCCCGCTGGTCACTCGCGCACTCGGTTCCATTTGCGGTTCCATTGTGCGCCGGGGAACAATTAATGTTCCATGGTGGCGGAAATCGTTAACGCGATTCACAAAGAGTGTTCACCGGGGCTCGCCGTTGCGTTCGGGCGCAGTCGTCAGAGCGTAATCAATTTCCACGGAAGGAACAATGCCCGAAATGCAATTAATTTCTGGGGAATTTTAACGCCTCCCTCGCGGGATTATTATCATCTTCGTTCTCGAAAGTGTCGCGGACCACCGCCGGCGTCAAACGCGACGCACAGTCGCGAGTATGACGCATGTAATTATCTGAACAATTTACAATTTTAACTTCGTTGGAGTCATATAATAATTTCTTACATTAACAGTGTTATTTTTGAAAGATGAATCTGATCTCGCCTGATGATTTCCTTGCTATAGGGGCGTATAAAATGAAACACCTGTTCGTGGTTTATTGAATATTGAAGTATGAACAGTGTCCATGCCGGAAGTGTAGTTTTAGAATATTGAGGTTTCATTTTATCGAAAGGAAATAAAGACGCGAGAAGAGGGATGTACATTAAAGTTTCCTCAGTGAGTCTTGCGTTCCCCCTTCGAAACTGGCATCGAAACTGGAGCACCGAACGTACTCGGGTCGATCGAAAGCAATCGATCCGAGCGTATCCATAATGCAGTTGTGGATTGGAAGCCAGTTAGCGGCACATGCAAAATTAATACACAGCGAGTGTACGTGGTTAGTTGACTCGGTTTGTCTGTTAACCGAGAATGGGCATCGATAGCGTTTGTACCTATAACAAGTCCTATGCATAATTCGATACAGCGACAATTTAGATTTAAGAAAGATCGAGACTGAAATAACTTCCACTCGCGTTCAAATCCCTGGAATGCTTCTTCTGACACCCGTGGCCTGACAGACGACTCTAGGAGGATTTCAATGTCCCCGGAAAATTGCATACGTTAGGAGAAAGGAGAATAAGAAACACGTAGAAGTCTCCGGGCAACTTCTACGGGAGTCCCGGAATCCCTCAAAATTCTGCGCCACAGCTTCCCACCAGATTCTTCATCGGTGTTCTGGAAATCCACGAAAGCGCGAAGAAAGCGACAAGACTCCGCGAGAATTCCCAATACGGCTTCAATTTCCCGACGGAAGTTGGGGGAAAATGTACAACGCGACTACGCTCGCCTTCCTCATCCCGGATCAAGCATCACTAATGCAAACGCGGTGGAGTCACGCGATCGTTCGTACTTATTTCCCTGACGGATGCGCGTCGGTATAAATCGTCAATAAAAGGGGCAAGGAACATGGATGCTCGAATGAATAACACGTAGGTACTTTCACTTGAATTTCCCATTTCCAATGTCTCGAATTTTATAAAATCCCTGGCCTTCTGCCCCTCCGAGCGCCTAACAATTATCTCCAGCGAACGTTTAACTGGAGGAACTTTCGATTCGTTAGCGAATCGAGCGAGGAGAAAGAGCGCGCGGCTACCCGTTCAGAATTCCGAGAAATAACAGTGATCTGTCGAAACTCGTTGAAAGGGGGAAACGATTTAAAATGCCAATTACCTAAGGGAAACACAATGATCTGTAATTGTTCAAACCCGTGGTTTCCCTTCGTGCGGCGCGCAGCGGAACCCCGCGTTTCAAAGCGGTCGGCGAAAGTGACGACAATTGCATTCCGCGGCGGCCAATTGATAGAACGGATTCGTTTCCCGTTTGTCTCCGGGTTCGCGAAAGAAACGCCACTCAAACGAAAGCGCCGCTGTATTCCCTCGCTCGTTAATCCATTCCACTTATCCCGTCAGTTGACGATAAACGTATGGATGATTTTTAAAATTGCAAGAAGCAGAAACGAATTAAACGTTATACAGTGCACGCAACATTCTACGAACGAAAGTCCCATCGAATCCCTTCACAGAGGCGCAATTCCCGAAGAATCCTCTCCGAAGCAACGTTCGCTCGGAGTCGAATTTTTCCACGACGGTGCCGCGTTTTTCTCCGTCGTGGCCAGAGGGACCAGCGGGGAAAAAAGAGAAGCGGATAATGGCGTGGCGGTGACGGTTGATTTATATTTGGTCGCGGAGCGACGTGACGTAACGTTGCACGCGACTCCAATGGAGAAGTTTTCCCGCTTCTGCACGACCTGTCCCCAAAACGCGGTTCCGACGCGACTCTATCTTCCCCCACTGCTGCCGGAGATAAGATACGCGGGCGGCGGTACGCGACGGAATATCCATTCTTGTCGAATGCTATTCTGGTATCGATGAATGGATCCCATCTCGCGAAGGCGCCGCCGAGCTGCCTACGGGAAATGGCCGGGGAGATTTCTGATAGACCGAGCCGCGTCGCGGATGCGCTCGCCGGCTGGATGCATGCAATGACTCGCGGAAATGCTCGCAATTCATTATCCAGACGGATCAGGGGCGAGAGACAGGCGACACCGCCACGTGGATCCGCGCGACGAATGTATTTGCATCGTGACACACTTTCAGCAAGGGGCAAGTGAATTGTTGTTTCAACGCTGATCGAGCGGACAGGAGACATGGAATTTTCTCCTGAGAGAAATGTTTGTAAATGTTTGTAATTTCACTTGATGGTTTTATGCGACAGCTGCGGGGGCATTTGTTGCAGTTTTGATTTTCAAAATTACAAGCGGGAAATTGGTCGTGGGTGATGGACGGTAATAGGCACTCGGGGCTCGAGTGAGGATCGTGCGTCAATTTCATTGTGAAGGGTGGATCCTTCTGCTGCGATTTCAATTGGCAACGAATTATAAAGCTAGTATGATATGCAATTGAGTGTTCATTATTTGCCTAAAGTCCTCCGTCTTCGTTTTCGTTTGTACTTTGGAGGAACTCGGAATCGAAGGATTGAATACCAGTCAGTCTTCCGTGCTTGGATCGACGAGTTTCTTTGATCTTCGTTTCGAGCGTTCGAATCACATATCGGCGACATCGATCAACGAATACCTCACAGTTTCAGCTGCATCGTCATCTACTTCCGGCGCACCCGTTGGTCGCCCCGTGCACAGACGTCTTTCCACATGTGCACGCACGGTATCCTGCTATAGACATTTGCATAATACGGCTGGAAACGTGAACAAACGCGTCTGCTCGAGGCGGAAGTAATTCTGGTAGAAGAACGACCCGCGACACTGACGCTCCTCGCATTTGAATCGGGAGTTCAGGCGCTACTAGCTGCACGGAGAGATCGAATACAGTTTCTGCGGATCTAAATTGTTGTGCGAAACGCTCGTCGTCCATTAGCGGAGATATCTCTCGTCTATCAGACTTTCGACATCTGAGATGTGACAATATCAGAAACGAGGAGCCTGCAATTGACGATGAAACTTTAATCAGCAGCCACGTCTTTCGTGACCAGCTCGACTGTGACGATAATAAATCCAATGAAAGTGTATGTTTCTCTTGTGAATAGTGGATTCTGAAATAAACGAGAAATTCATCTGACAATAAGTTGCGGAGATTTTTCGACACAGCTTCTGAGGATACTTTTAAAATTCCAATAAAGTTCGCTTGAAAATGATGTTGCATCGTCAGTGTATCAAACTTCAAACTACGGTAGTCACTATTTTATTCGAGGTACCCCGCTGTTTAAAACCGCCACTTTCCGCGGAACCGTCGGTTTCGAACGTTCGAAACGTTTCGATGCAGCCACGTAAGCGTGGGATGATATTACGTGCCGCGAAATGACGCCGGTATTTCTGGAATTATGGTAATCAGCCCGGTGCAACGTTGGCTTATCGCAGGCTGATACGGTCGGCTGCAATTCGAACGTTCCGCGAGGGAGATGATCCAGTTTGATAGGATTTTGAGATTTCGAATACGCCCGGGAGAAAAATTCGCTCGCAGCCAGTCTGCGGGCTCGATATTGCGCGGATCCCTCGAATTTCCTGCGCGCACTTCTATTCCTACCCTTCGAGTAATAATTCCGTCGATTCTCTGCCGCGAAATTACTTTTCACCTGCTACCCCCTTTCCCTCCCGTTCAGATTCAGGAAATCACTAACATTCCTGGCCAGCCCGTGATTACCTTGCACATGCTTTCCCAATCTCCGACGCACCTAACGCGAAAATCTACTTTAAAATCCAAGCGTTGAAAGACCCCCGCGAATTAGTATCCCTAAAGTTCAAATCGCGAGATCGAAGTGCCACCTGCACGCTTCTCTTCCACAATTTCTGTTCCCCCTCAGAATAATCTTGCATTAGTTTTTAATTCTCGTGCCTCCAACGGAGGATTAAAGGCACCGAGAGAACGCAGCCTCGCGAGCAGATCAATTAAGAGAAGCGTGGCATTCTGGCACGAAACAACGGGAAAGAAAGTTCTCCGGTAGCGAATATTCCGCCCCGAAGTGTCCAGTTCGATGACGAGGGTTCGCGACCACCGCAGGAGAGTTGAAAGTATCAGGGTGGAGGGTGGATATCCCGGAAACCGAAGTTGCTGACCCAGAAGCTGGAAACGGGCCAACAGCGGAAGCTCGGCCGCGGCGGCGGACTCGCGAGCCTCGCATGGAACCGTAGTTATTTATCAGACGAGAAAAAGAGTCTCAGGACCAAAGATACATTAGCATCGAGCAGAGGGAGAGGCAGCTCTAACTGAATCCACGTAACACCAATTACACGGAGAACTCTCTACGCCCGCGAGCATCCTCCAACATATTCGCGCCTCGAGCTTTTACGACTTCCGCCGGTGCATTTTATTGTTTCACTTCACTTGTTTCCCCTTTATGAACGGGCGAAGTGTTCTTCCTGCTCTGAGACTCGAGTCTCCCTCATCGCTGGAGCTTGGATCGTTGCGTAAGGGTTCCTTGGAATTCAGCTGAGAACTGGAGAATCAGAAAATAGTTGCAAAGCAAGGGACATTCTTATAACGAGTTAAAAAATTATTGAGACACTTGTGTTTCCCAGCACTGGGGTAGCTAATCTCCTTCCACGTCAATTTTCATCACAGCCGACGCAGAGAAAGTTCTATTGCCATCACCGCCACAGGAATTGGTTGCCCGATGACACATAGAAAACTCGTTATCGCCGTGAGCGAACGCGTCGCGCGTTCCCAATCAGCTGAAATTCGACGGTGGGCCGTGGGCCACGCGCGCGATTAAATAAATTACAGAGTCGCGGCGGTCGTGGGAGAGACAGCCGGCTGCATAATCTGTCATTGTGTCAGTCGCAGGGCATTTCCGGCGTGCGGTGTGCGGGCGCGGAGTCGCGCGTGTAGCCGTGCAACGCCAGGCGACGACAGGCCTGCTCGCGCTTGATAATGAGTATCCGCGCGAGTACACGCGGCGGAACTGAAGCCGTAACCCAGTTTCGCTGCGGATCGACCCCCTCGGAGTCGACCAAACACGCCGAACCGCCGCTGCGCCTGGTATTGCTCGTTTTCTGGACCGAAGGATTCGGCGAGCCTGAGAGACGTCGTGAAACCAGGACCAAGAAAGTGTGATTAATGAAATGGATTTTAAGAATTAAAAACTCTGGTGCGAGGCAACGTGACTGTGGGAATGTTTCAAGCTTCTAACAATAAATTAGAAAATAGAGGATTTAGTAGGGTAAACCAACCAGTAATTGACCGCATACCAGTGAATGACCATTAGGCAAAGAAATGTCAATTATAAATTTAAAAATTACTATTTGTTTATAAATAGAGTGTAGTTGCACTTTTAATATCCCATATTTTTAGTTTTGCATATTAAACAAACGTTAATAAGTAGAATTCTTAATAAAAGTATGCGGTCATTTACTGGGCTTCTCATTCAACAATTCGGTCATTTACTCGTTTCTTTACCCTATCATAAATGAAGATTCTAGAAGGAGGAATCGGTTTTAATCGACGAGCATCCAGTGAAATTCTAATACCAGTGGATAATCGCGAGAGAATTTCTCAACTTGCTACAGGTATTTGAATGAGGGACACTGGATGATGCAACAGCCAGGGCTGAAGAGTTCGGATGTATCCCCGGTCTATCGCGAAAGTCTCTCCATACAGCGTCGTATTATGTAGTTCGACGTAATTAGCAACACTCTGTCATTAATCCTGGCCGCGCCATGTTCGAGTGGTGACGCAAATGCACGAGGTGCCGTCGGCCCGTTGTGCGAAAACATTCAACCGAGAATGATCGCGTTACCGCGTCGGAATAATTGCGAGTAACGACGATGCCACGGGGTAAAATAGGTCGTTTCGCGTTAACCGTGTAAATTTCGTGCAATTTAACTGGGCAAGATTGATAGACGCTTTTTACGCCTGCGCTGGAGAAATTCCCCCGCGCGGGAAATAAAGATCCACCCCCGACGTCCCCGCGGAATCCATTATTCCCCCAAGGGAAGCCTTTCGTGGTTCCTTCGTTCTCCAAATTGTACAACATGCCCATTGACGATAAATTCATCCCGCTTCCCCCGCGTCGTCGCCCCGCAAAAATTGCCCCGCGCCTCCCCGAATTTCGTTTCCTCCATCCGTGGATTAGAAATCGAAGAATCGGGGGGTTGGTAAGTGGTTGTCGGGGCAACAATGAAATATCACCGACACACCGTGGCCAATAATCGCGGGGACAGAAGGATCTATAGCCGTTTCGACGTTGATTCATCGCCGTGTTACCGATGCACATATACGTGTACTATATTTATGCCTGTAGTATTTCTTTCTCTGTCACCGCGTCGACGGATCCCCTGGATTTTTCCCGGAGGGACAGAATACAGTCCCCCCGAAGCTCGCTCCTTTGGCCTCGCGGTCTGATTAGCCGCGATCGCGTGCAACCGGCGAAGGCAAACACCGCGGGCAACATTTTAACGGACGGACATGATAACATTTGCGTAACCTGGTTTCTATATGACGATTTATCCCCAGGCGTCGTTGATTTATCGTGTAACTACGGAGAAGCGAGGCAGTGAGCACGCGGTGGCAGGATTGGAGGCGTGGTTAACCATTTGCTGCCTGAGATTTCGTTATTTGCGATGTGCATGGTTCGACTTGTTACCTTTGTCGAGAAACAGATTTGTTCTCCTCTGTTTAGAGCTGTGGTAACTCTTACTTTCATCGTTTAAGTACTTTGGGCCGTCACTTTGAGATTTCCTACTAGACAGGAGCTACTCTTTGGTTCCGGATCCTCTGAGCAGTGCTGGATTTACCCTTTAGGCTAAGAAGACTGAAGCCTAGGGCCCCGTTTGGCTGGGGGCCCCTGATTCTAAATTTTACTTCGAAAAACTTATCAAAAAATCTTGTCGAGGGTTAATGTTATATTTAGTTTTGATATTCAACGTTAATTTTGAAATTAAATTCTTATTTAGATTATAAAAAAAATCAAATCAGCGTTACTTTATTTTTTATATTTAACCGAGGGCCCCCCGAATATTCAGCCTAGGGCCCCTGAAAAGGTAAATCCGGCTCTGCCTCTGAGTATTGTTTTCCGAGATCGAAAGAGTTGCAACGACTGCTGCAGGACAAGAGGGATGATCGGCATTAGTATTCGCGCGTTATTATCGCGTCTCCACATCGGGGTGGCCCTCTAATCAGCCCCTCGGCAAGTTAGTTACCCCGTTACTTCGTCCAAGTCTGTAATCAACGTCACCATCCTGTGGCTGTTATTAGGCGGCCATCGCCCAAAACTAATAATTGCGGGATTCCTTGAAGGCCAGCTGCAACCTAACCCGAACAGCAACTTCTGACAGCTTCTTAGAAACTTCCTTATTTGTCCATCCTTCGCGGAGTAGTATGAGCTTCGCGCAAGTTATTGGATGGAAAGCAACGTCGTTGGGCCCGGATTCATAAACGATACACTATGTTTAATATTATTCCACTCGACTGTCTAATAAGTTTCTCCCAGCTAACGAGCAAGAGTATCGCAGTCGCCCTTGCCGTAAAGAAGCTTTATTCGATCCACTGATTGTTCGCGCGCTCGAAGAAATGATCGTTAATTCAGGCGAACGAAACGGGGACGTCGTCGAAGTTGTTTCGGGGGCTGTGCCCGGATGGCGCAATGGTGCATGTAATTTCCCATAGAGATTAACATGCAAAACTACACGGAGTAACCGGCCGTCGCCTAGATAAGCGGATACATACATTAAAATGCTAATTATTTCGGGGCCGTGTCGGAAGGCTGACGATAAAAGTAACAAATGCCGCCCCCGCTGCCGTCGACCCTCATTAGAACACGGATGATGTTCTATTTTGCTCGTGGCCCTCCCTTCGTGCATATCTCCCTTGTATCTGTGAAATCCGAGGGTCGGGAACGGAATCTGCTGCGAGTGTTAATAAAATTAATTCGCAAATCAACCGTGTCTTTTAAATCCCATTCTTCCTTCCCTCGACGTTGATAAAAATAGATTAACTGGCGTATCGTTTCCGCTTCGAGTGGCTAACGAGCGTTTAATAATCGTTAAATGCCGATTCACTTGGCACGGACTTCTCCAACAAATTCAACGCGAAATCAGCATTAAAGGTTTACAGAATGAATCTCGCATTTGCATCCGGCGAATATAAATTCACGCATTCCTGAAATACACACGATTGCGTGCCAAAAACAACTTCCCGAATTATTATCACCGTTGGCACGTTGCATAACAATCATCGCAATCTTCATAAATTCGAGTGGCGATTACGTTTCGTGCAGCTCATAATTTCCGTTTCCCATTTCGCGCTTGTTCAAGCAGTCCATTAGCCCTAACAATCTGTAAAGAGACCGCGTCTTTGAGACTTTCAATCCCCGAAATAAGGTGGAAGAGAATTCTAGAATATCTGAATAATCAATCAGTTTCGATTCGAAACTCAAATCTGTAAGGTATTTCTAAAGAGCTACTGCCTACGCGCTCAAAATCTTTTAAGATTCCCAGGAAACTCTGGCTTCATCGCTACGAACAGCCTCGCAGGTTCGAACGAGGGAGTATCTGCTTCGTCACTGGCAGTATCCTTACGTAAATCTCGCGTCACACGGCCACGTAATTGCTGGCCGATAATGGGCGTTAACGAGAAGCGGAATTTTCGAGGCAACCGTTTCCATTCGAGCGGACGCGCTAATCGCGAGCGTTAATAAGCTCCGCGCGCCACCCTTTCAATTATCCTGTCGCTCAGCGATCGTCGCGCGAAAGTCTCGTGTGTCGATCCACCGACTGGCGTCTCTAATTACCTTCGATAATTAATGTCCGTGCGTGGACCACCGAGAAATTAATGCCCCGCGAGCCGGTGAAATCCGCGCGACTGCCTACGTCGCGAAAATCTGCGGATAAGTAGTCTCAGACGCGTCGCGTCATTCAAGTAGAATAGAAGAATGTCAGACAGCGTTTAGACAATTCATTGGCCACCTTCAAACATCGTTTGCGGGCTTTGGCTCGCTTGAACGTCTTTTTACACGACCGGTAATTCTTATTCTAACTCTGGTTGTATTAGCTATTAAGTCTCATTATTTTGCTGTACTATTGTTTATTTATGTACGTTATGTTGTCATTTGTTAACTTTATGAATTAATCATTATAAACTAAAGGGTCTTTACCCGTGCAATTAAATAAATAAATAAATAAATAAATTCAAACAAGTGCGGAGAAAGTTTCGGTGACATTTTCCAGTGACTCGATGACGGGAATAGGTTCTAAAAATAAAATTCAATTACCAAGATGTTTCCCCACCCTCTTTCTAATCTTCCCTCGATTTACTCATGGTCGTAAGCTATGAAAAGCGTTTCCCGCCACTGATTACGTTGCAGATCTTGACCCGAGACCGTCGATCGTCCTCCAACTGAAACGGGATCGTGGAACGAGCGGACCAGATGGTCCACCAGTCCTTTCAGAGCGTTCACTCTCGATTGCTGAATGGAACGACGAGGATATCCCGATGTGTACGTAGATTAACGAACCGTGGCCGACCGCCTTCCGCCTCGTGAGGTCGGTTAAGAACCTGCTTGCGTGCACGGGGGGCCCGTAGCTTCTTTCGCTGGGTAGGGGGGCCAGCAGAGGAGAGGAGGGGATGGCGCATTAATTCAAGCCAAACATAATTATCCGTGTAAACGATCGGAGAACCGTAGCCACCATAAATACGCCCGTTGGCTGTAAATATGCTGGATACAGGCTTCGTGGCTCTCTGTGATGTCTCTTTCTCTCGTTACATCGTCCTCCAGCTTCGCGTTCCCGGTCCTTTCTGGACGATTTCATTTTCTGCGAGTCTGCTCGTGGCACGCTGGAGACATCAAAGTGTTGCTAGACCCGCTCGTTAAGGCGATTTGCGCGCGTTGCCTCTCCAAATTCATGCATAAACGAGACGGATGGTCCGCGGTGAATGTGCCTAATGCTGGCGCGCGAAGATCGCGGATTCGGCGATCAACGATGGATGGTTTGGGTGAATAAATTCTTAGGGATTTTCTTTGGGGAACATAGGAGAAAAGGAAGAAGGGTCTATGAAAAATTTAGTGGACTTGATAATCTGCTTTAACTTTTGGATCATGTTTGCGATCATAAACTCTACGCAGATTAATTTAAAACTTGAAGAAACCAGAGAACGAAGTCACACGGAAAACGTGGGCAATTATCGCGTTTGGTGCAAACTTGTTAGTGTGGTTTGAAGGTGGCCGTAATGCTTTCACGGAAGTGGAGACATAAATATGCCGCGATAACGATTCCACCTACGAAAATTCCTGGTCGGAAAGAAGGTGTTCCTGCCCACGAGCAAACCCTTCTATCAAACCAGTTTATAACTGAACTGCTCGGGCTTGAAATTGCCAGAAACAAGAGCTAAAATGGCACACCAAAATTTGCAACGCTCTTATCTGACACCTTAACAAATGCCGTACGATAAAGGAATGATTCTTGGAATAGCACACGAGTGTGTAACCAACATACTCGTGCTATAAAAGGAACTGTACCAGTACTTATCTTTCCACACTCAACGCACACCAAACATCAAATCAGGGCAGCTTCATATTCACTCGCATCTTGAGGACACCTAATTGCATCTGCCATTCTCATTTTAATTTCACACAGTGATCTACAAAATACTAAGTAGAATTCACAGGGATCTTTGATCAGATCCCACAACACCTGCGAATCGATCTTCAAACCTCTCCATCAGTCATTCCTGGAGTCTTAGAGCTCAGTTCAGAAAGCAAAACAGCCAAAGAGAGATGAAAGGTGATTCGTGTAGAAAGAGAATGGAGAACGAGGAGCCAACGGAGGGGCCTGCCAAAAAGGAAGAGGAGAAACGGAACGGCCGACCCAGCCCCGGTTGCTCCGGCAAATATTTGCGCGCCGGCGACGCCGGTGAAAAAATTAAGCTGATACCCGCGTGCTAATTCGCGAATGCGTGGCGCTACGTAACGAGAAGCAGCGTCAAGAGGGGAAAAAGTGTCAACACGATCTTGCTCGTCGCTGCTTGCCTTCTTATTTGCACGACCGCGAATCGCGGGCGTCTAGAAATATTACGAGCGCCCGTTTCAGCGCCCTTTGTTGGCGCGCCTCGTTAACATTCCCCGATCGGGCGTCGTGTTTCCCTTCGTCCCCTGAAGAGAAATCGGTAGCCGTTCCTCGCGGTTTACTTGGCGACGAGGCTCGCGTTTTAAGGGGTCCATAAAAAACGAAACTCCTCGCAAACTTTCCTGGTTGATATCGCTCAAGGTTACTCAACGAGTGCGCCGCAAAACTGGCCATCCCTCGAAAATGATCGGGGGCGAAATAAAGCCAGACTCCCCTTCGACACAATCGAGCTAGCCGGCTTCCATCCTCGTTTCCCCGATCCGCGAGGAACAAACAAATATTTGAACAGCGAGAAACGCGGGATTTCGAAGTCCCCGCCTCGCCTAGGCTCGAGCACCCCTTTCACGCCATTCCGACCACTTAAACCCCCCCGTCCGCGGGCCTCTCTCCGCTCATAAAAATTTCAGAAACGAGAGCCATTCTCCGATCGCGACCCGCTCGCGTGTTTACGCTCCTGGGGCAGAAATTGAATTGAAATCTCAGCCGGCACGTAGCCCTCGGTGGCTTTCCGCCCCTCCAGAGCCCCGTATTTTGTTCTCCGACCCTCCCCCGCCCCCTCGCGGAAATATCCCTCGGCCGTACCCCGCGACCCGTTTGATATCGCGTTTTCCGGCCATCTGAAAGCGCCTCGCTTCTCTGCCCGCCTCCCTTTAGCCTCTTTCCACCCTTCCGCGCCCCCCCCCCCTGGCTACCTTCTTGTGCAGCAAGGTTTCCATTACACTCGCTAGATTGGTTCCTCGAGGACGCCCTCGCTTCCTGAGTAGCCCCTGAAGGATAAGAGACGCGCAGAGGTGAAACGAAGGGGAAGGGGCAAAGGGGCCGCGCCGCCGAGGAAACGCTTGTTTCTTTACCTTTCGCGCGAATTCAATTTCCAGACGTCTTTGGTTAATTGCAATTGCACCTGCGGGGGAACCGACGACTTTCGTAACGGCTCTTGAACCGTGGCGCCAAGTTTCATGGCGGGTTTTACGCGACCCCGGGGGTTGGGCAAGGGTTCAGTTTAGTTGCTTTGATTTATGTAGCGGGAAATCGCGCCGCGAGAGGGTTAATTTCGCCAAGGTTTTGCGCACGGGGGGAACCCTCGGTTCGTGGGGGTGATTTAGCAGGCCTTCGGGAACGTGGTCTGAATTTCCCAGTTTTTTTTCTCATCTCGGCCCGAAGAAAACACGGTGGCTCGCGCGTTTCTGCGTCTGCCAGAGTCGACGCGTCGACTGCTGGGGAGTGATTAATTTCGGTGGATGTCCAAGTATCGTGATTAATGCTGGCGGGGGTAATTTTGATGGACTTTCCTCGATTTTGGCCGTGCGGTCCTTGAGGCGTGCGAGGTTTTCGCGCATTTCGTTACGGGTTCAACGATCGACGGTTTTATATCGATCGCGCAAATATTATGCACCGCACTCGTCGCGGTGTGCGCGACGACAGGACGTGTGTACTCACCTTGACACAGTAGCGTTCCGATTTGTAGCGTAGTCATGCGCGCACCAGACTCCAGACAACAGTCGGCCGATAATATAAAATTGAGGCTAGCCGGTCTAATTACGGCATTTGCGTTACCCACACGCTCACAGATGCTGCGAATTGCGAAACGATTCCGCGAACCCTCCTGAACCGCCTCGACAACATCGAAAGCTGTCCCGTACCATCGAACGAAGAATCGAGGGGAACTTCCACCAGCAAAGTTCGCAAAATTGGTAGAAAGCATCTTAATCCCTTCTATGCTAGCAAAATATGGTAAAGAATTAGGCTTTTTGTTAAGATTGATAGCACTTAGAGTTCCTTTCGTTTCCCTGTCATTATAATTTGCTGCTCGACTCTTGCAACTTGTAAAATTATTTGACCGTAAATTAGTGTGTAACAAGTTACAAAACGAATACGTAGAGCACCTTTCCCGAGTTTCTGGATTGTAGAAATCCGCGAAAGCAGTCGAAATTGTGGCACGTCTGCGTTGCCAGCACCTTAAGCGACTAAATTATCACCGAAGCTCGCGATAAACGTCTTCGAGGACTTCGCGAAGAGCTCGATTTTACGAGTATACTGTCGCAACTTCGCGCTCCGTTCTCGTAACGTTCAATTTTTAACACGGCCGTAAATAAACACCTTGCACAATCAGCCTCGAGTGGGAACCAAAATGGAGGCAGAATCGAGATAAAGCCCCCACTGCTTGGGCAACATTGCGCCGCTGGTGCGTGCGAAATTAATGATATTAATGAAATTAATCGAAGTCCCTCGTGCCTTCACTGTCGAGACGATTCTTCTCGCTCCTCGTTATTAAAGCAGGAAGAGGGGAAGACGTGGAGAGGGTGGAACGTGGAAACGACAGGGTCGTCTTGTACACCCCAGGAATAACCGAGATCTTGCGAGTAATCTCGCGCGATGTTTCTCTGGAATTACGTCGCTGTCGCGCATAAATAAAAGACACGGCCCTGAGTGGATATTATGCAACGCCTGGTGTTTTGCGGTATTCCCCCTTCGACGGATCCTATTCCTGCCTCCGCGTCTCGTATTTTTGCTCCCTGCGCTGCCCGCCGCCGTTCTAGACGCTCGGTGAGACAATGGAATGTGATTTCAGGTGCTCGGGGGCTTCCACGGTTCACGTGGACGCCACTGGCTGCGGAAAATTGAAAATTGATCAGCCAAACGCGCTGACAGGGGTTGCTGCGTTGCGTGAGAACGAAGGGAGGGAGCGTGGGGGGCACGAGATTTCCATAAATTGAGGGATACTGATATGATGTTGAAGAATTTATGCAATTTTTGATTGCCGAAATTTGTCGAAGGAAATAATTTGTTAGATGTCACGTAACGAAAAACGTCACTAAAAAGGAAACCCTAACATCGAACTGGACATGTAATTCTTGGTAAAAAATTTTGCAGCGTGGAAGTCTGCCAAGATAGCAAAAGTAAACCGAAATGTGCAAGATGCTTCCAAATGGAGGGGCAAGCGTGCAATTCGTGTGAAAGGAAGGAACGAACTGAAACGCTAATATCTATGCGAGCCCTTTCTTGGTTTGCTCTCTGAAAAAAATATGTATTTGCATGGTCGTTCGATGGACAATGCGAAATCAGTTGGACCACTTTTCCAAAAACGCAGCCATTTTTCTAACCAGCTCCACGTAACTCACGATCGTCCGCGAGAGCAGAATCGCAAACAGAATACCTAACCTGTTCTGCATTCGCATCGACGATACCGTTCCGCACAATGCAACGAATCGTTGGCATGCAAATTGCTGGCCGCGGCGAAAGAGAAGGAATCTGCGTAAATCGCTGCGTTATCAGTCGTCGAAGAATCGTTTTCGAAAACCTAGATGTCATATAGTTTCCTTCAATCTTCGACCCCTCGAATTTAGAGAACTGAATTTTTTTTTGGTTCGAAACGGAGCCATTTTAATCCACGAAAACGATATTCTCCCCGGGGACGATTAACCAAATCTAAACGCCGGAAATTGAAAGCGAGAACGCGGAAGGCGAATTCTCAAGGCGAGGCCGCGCGGCGCCCCGTGAACATCAATAATTCGGCCGTTCCCACAGTTGCGCGACACGTTTTTCGCCAGCGTTCTCATCACCGCTCCGCCGCACGAATCGTAAAAAACACAAACGTCACCGTAATTAAACGCGCTGCATCGCGTCACGAAGATAATGCGCCCGTAAAAAAGAGCTCGTAACTTCGTGCTGATACGAGCGAGGGAATAAAAAGTAAAACCACGGGGACGAGGAAGCGGTATCAGCGAGGAGAAACGGTTTCCCTCGGCAACCGTGCAACTGTCTGCTGTGATTTTTCCAGCGAGAACGGATATTAGAAATGGTAAACCGCGTGGACGCGAAATCCATTATACTTTGAAGGATTTTAATGGCAGAATTTGGGCAATGAGAAATGGCGATATGTAAAGAACAGAGAGTGAAGAGGCCTGGATCTGCCGGCCCGTTTTCTGTCTGGCCATTTCTTCTCCAAACGAGTACTGTCAACACGGTGTCAAGGCTCTGTGCTCCGTTTTATGGGTTGAACGCAAGCAACGGGAACGTGATGCCCTGTTGCGGCGATCAATTTGCACGACCTCGTCTCGTACGTGATTTACCTGCGATGTAACCAGCATGACACATCGGGACGCATCGAGTCTCCCGAGTCTCTTTATCGATAGGTGTTTTCTGAATTCCACCTTTCTTCAATTAAGGAAGTTTTTTTTTTTATAGTAAATCATTCCTCTTTCTACATGTTTAATACGAGAATACAGAGATTTTAAAAGAGGAAGCGTAATATGAATATGTTACAGAGTTTCCGATGTCGTTTCCAATTTTATATCCTCCGTTCTTGTTAAAAGGATCGTATCTTCGCGTTCCAGCCCGATCGGCCATCGTTTGGCATCGACAAATTGCACAGGCGGACTTTCCCCGCGATTACAAGCGGGCACGCGGATTTCATAACGAGCAGGTCGGAGGCGGAATGGTTAAAACTGACTCGCGGGCCCGTGACAAAGTGACGACATCGTCGACGATGCTCCGAGCAACGAGGAAGCCCGACGACGTTGACAACTGCAACGATTGTTGCTCGCAGTGCCGGCGATAATGTGGCCAGAGCTGTGGTAACGCTGGGCGAGAGCGTTGATTCCCGCGAAAGCCGCTGAAACTATTGGACCGACTCGCTTGATCTTTGTCGCAATACCTCGCCGCTCGTGGAACCTCATCCATCTTTCCACGTTTAGGAGCAGTTTCAATGACGTCTGTTCTACGGCGTCGAGTTAATTCGTCTACGCTTTCCGTGGAAACGACTGGATGAGCGTGTCTCGCGAGAAAATTCTGATTATTCATGGGAGAAATTTTTTGCTTCGCCTTCCGTTTTTATTAAAGCGTGCACAAATATTTAGGATAGTCTACTTGTCGACTATTTTCGAAAAATATAAGTTGTTTGCCTTTCTTTTTGCTGAACTCACTTTTTAATTTCAATTACGACGGATAATTTATTCAAGACACGAATCCATCTAGCTACTGATTTTACGTTCTCCGACTCGATTGACGACGTTGTTAATGACTAATAACAGTAATCTTCCAGAGCCATTCGTTCTAGGATCTGCCAAGCGTCACGATCGACCACTAACAGAAGCTTTTCGCGGGCCAACCGGAAGAGCAGTCGACCATCTAATCCCGTTGCTCTCTTACATTTCCTCCGTCGGTCTTCATGGCAAATTATCAATGTCACGTAGCGCGTCGAGCTCCCCCGGCAAATCCATTTGCCACGCGCTGTTTGTTACGCGACATCCTCCAGGCCCTTTCTCTCTTCATCCGTCAGCCCCCTCCGCGTTCGTCGAATCCGAAAGATAAATGCTCGTTCCAACGTTGGATTCTTTAAACGTACTCCAGAAAACACAAACGTATTACTGTCTCCAGTGTTTCCATTGGGAAGATGCTGTCGCGAGCGCTCGAAGATCTTCGAATTCTTTCAACCCTTGGATATTCGTGAAAAGCTTGGAGAGACTTTAGAGCGCCGCTTCTATATTGCGCGTTAACTTTACGGTTCCCTTCGTGACTTCAAAATTCAAATACTCCATTTTCGACGCCGATGAAAGCGATCAACTACCCATGAAAGAAGTTCCCGACGTCGCGGACTTCCCCGAAATTTCGCCCCTCGAAGGCGATTTGTAGTCAAGAATCCCGGTGGCGCAACCTGATAAAGTTACTACCGTCCCGTGCAATCAGGATTTACGATTTCACGTTTTTCCAGGCCGCGTTGGATAAGAAACTGCCGTTTGCATAATCGCCGGGAATTACTCGAGCGCGGCACCGCGAGCAGCCAGGGATATTCCACGTGCGACGCGTGGCTCGTAAAATTCTTTGACCTTTCGCAAAACCGCACGGGCAGACATCGCCGACGAACGGTTCGCACCGAACCGTGTCAACGAAAGCAGATCCTCGACGTCTCCACCGCGGAATATGCGCGCTCATTAGCATCGAGATTTAACGAACCACCGCGAGCAGTTTTATGAATGCCTCTTCCATGGTTCATCGTCTAACGGGTGAGCACCTGGCAGTCCGCGATAATCGGATGCATGGTTCTCGAACGGAAGAGGTCGGGCATCTTCCACGGAGAATTCTCAGCTACCGGCAAATTAATAATATTCTCCCGAAGCCGCGTCAATATCGGCATTGTTTGCTAACGTCGAGCTCCCGTCGATAACGTCGCGCTATGTCCACAAATACGTCGTTTGCCGTCGTTGTTGCTGTAAATAACGTTATGCCGTTGGCCATATTCGTGACAGATGTGACGCCACTATTGTTTGTCCATGTTTTTGACCGATGATATTGTTCCCGTGGATGCCACTCAACGCGGGTATTAAGTACCCAGTTTCTAACGCTGTCCGTCGTGAAAAGCTGGCAAACACTCCTAAATACTAAACAGTGCCATCGGATAACGATCGTGGAAAGATTGTTTCGTTGTACCGAATGAAATGTCCGGAAAGTGTAATTAGACGAATTAATCCCATGCGATTCCTCGACGGAACTGTGACGCGTGGGGTTTTCTAGGGCTGGTTGCGCAAGCCGGTCAAAATCGTTTCGGAGGTTGAAACGTCGCTGGAAGTTTTCGCAATATCAGCGACCCATCGTCGACTACTTGCTATTCACTTGGCGAAACGCTCGTGCAAACACCAGCCCGCATCGGCGCATTGTAATTCGCGCACGAACGGCCGAATGGTTTCGACCTGTCCATCTAGCTTATTAATATTCCGTATCACGAGCAGAGATACATTATTGCGCGCAGATGCGCCCTACGTTAATTACAACGAGCCGTTTCGCCCCGTTTCGACTTTCCACGGTGCAAGGTGCGTTTAAAATTAAGAGCGGTTTAAAACTGTAACTAGGTACTCGGTGAAGCATCGTCAGATTTCCAGATTTAGAATAATCAACGTTTAAAAAGATATCAGTAACGAGAACTGATCCCAGCCGCGCGATATTCAAAACCAGCAATGGTTTTACAAACAATGACGATGTTCCCCGTCGGAGGAAAAAAGTATCAGATACCATTCCACCTTTTCCCACCCAAGCTGTATATCTCCCCGCAGCGAAACGCGCGGGAAATATCCGAAAAATCTCATAAATACCGTAGTTCCCGTAACTCCGAACTTTTCACGCTGGCAAATAGATGTTTATCACGGGCATTCGTTGGCGTCGCGGACGCGCGCGCCGAACAGTGAGCTCGAGGAGCAAAAAGAGCGCCGAGAGTTACGGCCAGGACGCATAGAAAATTAACGCGTCCACGGAACGACGCAGCGCGAAACGTCTGGCGGCTGCATAAAACGCTATACAATCTCGCGCATTGTTCTTCGGAATCGTAACTCGGCGATTGGCGGTCGGTTCCGTCGGGAGAAAGAATAACCCATTACACGCAGCCTTCGGCCGCTAATCCGACGTGATCTTGCTTTATTCGCCACTTTATCACGCGGCCTGTTCGCCAGTTAATAAACCTTCGCGGGGAAAGAAATAAAGCGCGCAGGTGTACTGGTCGCGGCCCTTTAATTTCTGCTCGCCGCGCGAACCCCCGGGGACGTAATCATTTCGAGGCGTTTCCGTGGACGGGAATTGCCTTTGACAGTCTCAACCGCTGCCTTATAATGCCCGCAAATTGTATTTTAATGGGCCGTCGGTGTGCTCGCCAGGCGCGCGAGTTTGATTTATTTCGTCGAGGTAATCGCGCCGCTCGGAGAAATTGGGGGATGATGTTTCGGGATCGTTCAAGATACAAATTGCTCCAGAACCTTTGTGGACTTGGGTGGGATTAAGGGTGACACGGTATTTTTTTTACCCACTTTCCTCTTTTTATAACGTTGCCTCGGATAGTAACAGTAGTAGTGGTGGAGAACTGTGAATGGTACTTACGATAGTTATCGATGGTTCTCACTATCGAAAACCATAGATGGCTTAATTCTACCCTCTTTAGTTAAAATGTCCTATCTAGCATTTTGAAAGAACCGAGGAAACTGAGATTTTATCATTTACTTTTTACCATACTTATTTTCCTTCATTCAAATTGAAACATGTTGTCATTATTTTGTAATAGCCTACTTAATACAATTTTTTGTAATTGGTGTACCGGTAGGGAATGTTTTATTAACGTACCAATTAATTAATTGTTTTAGATAAGATATTTTTGCCATTTTAAAAGAAGTTAGGTTAAATACATTAAACTGTTTATAAATCTTTACGAAGCACGTAGAGTTTTCGAACTTTACTTAAAAGGTAAAAGACGCGTGGAACTTCAAATATTTCAACATATCTGAAAAAATGAAAAAATGTTAGATAGGACAGTTTAACTAAGGAGGGCAGAATTATCGGTATTGAAAATCGTAGGTTAGTCAATTGAAAAATAATAACAGCTGAAATTCAGAATCCCACATTTAATTTGTGATATTATTACAAATCTCGATAGTGAGAACCATCGATAACTATCGCAAGTACCATCGATAGTTCTCCACCACTAAACAGTAGGTATTTGAACCACTCCCCCACATTTCGACCTTCATCCACCATCTCCTTCATCCCATATCCCAGTTGGCAGCGGGAAGTGAAAGCAGTCCTCGCGACACAGCCGACGATCCACCCAAATCTCCGCGTAGAATCGAGGAACGAACCGATCATGACTGAATAGTCGATGCCAAGAAACGTTTATCGCGATCGCGAGACCTCGTTCCGGTATATCTTCCCGAGGAGGCTCGCGATTCCGAGGCTTCCGAATGCGCTTTGGCAGCCTCGCGGCGACAATTCCTCTTAAGTCGATCGTCGTCAAGTTTTTGGCAAGGCCGTTCGGCAACGCGCCCTTGCCTTCTCGCCTCTCGTTCCCGCAAATAGCCGCCGTAACGCGTGTGCCCGCGGCGCTACGTTGGACGGGGCTATTTATCGCCGCGGGTAAATTTGGTAACACCGGGACTGTTCGCCGCGTGACACTGTGTGGGTTTATTAGGGAAACTGTCAGAAAGAGTCGGCTGAACCGTGGAGCTTTGTTGGCTTCGTTACGCCACAGTATGTACCTATTTGTGTTTGCGGTATTTCTATGCAGATTCAGGATTAACAACGAACCGTTTCAAACGTCTGTTAAATGGCAAGCAATTCCCCTGCGCGTGTAATTCATAATATAATAATGGAGTGAGAAGCTGAATAATTGAATTCAGCATTGTCATTGTCAGAAGTTTATTTGACGTTACCAAAATCATTTTGTAAGTGGCCCACATTGACGGGTTATTTAGAATCGTGGATAACGATCGCGCGACTAGCTCTGAGAATATTCCTTATCCGAGAGTCAAGGTTTCGCAGCACGTCTGGGATTCCGGAAGGGCGGAAGGATGATCTTCGAGGAATGCGTCGCCGAACGCGATTAGACGATGCGTGGGACGCTGTCGGGATTCGGAATGATTAATTGCCGCGTTAATGGACGCGTTCGGAATTAATGAAGCCTTCGGAATCAATTTTCGCGCGTACTGTACCGCGATGAATGCGAGCGAGGAGGGCCCATTCAGTCTCCAGGCAGGCATTCATCGAATACAGGCTTTAAGTAGAAATCACCCTCCTTCCGATCGCGGCAAATGAAAAACACCCTTTCCAGCAAGCGGAGAACGTCGCGAGATCCAAGCTTCCGGAAACTTTTCAGTCAACAGTCGCTAAAAATTTCTGCAAAGATACGAACTGCTGGAAAGTGGAGGGTAGGTAAACTGTAGTGTGCGCAAAACCGTCTTCAATGCTCAGATATTTACCAAAATATCGTTACTTCTGTTCTTCTCACAGCAGTGCACAGGTATCAGAAATTGAAATACTCAGCAGCGTCGATTCTAGAAGCACCGACGCCCAAGAATGTCCGCTCTGAAAGAGACAAAGTTTCTTTCCCCCGTCGACGGTTCCGTCAGGCGAGAAATTGTTTCCGCCCGTGCGCGAATTGTAGCGGAGACACGGAATATTCGCGGCTCTCGGACGCCGCGATGAAATACTACGCCGCGGAACAAGGCGCGAGGAGGCGCCATTAAGCAGGCAGAATCGTCGAGACCGCGCGCTCTTCCGCGCAATCCCGATCTCCCTCCGTCGTTATAGTAATTATTAGCGAGCGTGTGCATTCTCGTGGCGTAGCACGGCCACGCTCGAGCATGCAAAATTGCCGGTCTACAGCCGCACTGTGGTCACCCGTCGACGGCATGCATCTCCGTTACCGTTTAATTCAATTAATTCACCAGCCTCGACTGCGGAGCCTTTCGTGCTCCGTCTTTGCTCGGGCTACCGGATTTCCTGTTCGTCGACTACGTCTTACTCTCTTCTAAGGCTGTTCGAGTACTCGAATGTTCGAGTAGCTTGAAGTTCGGACCGAACCGAGACTCGGCTTCCTAGCCGAGCCGAGTACCCGTAAAAACTGAGTAGCTCGATAAATAATAATAATAATAATAATAAATCGTCTTTATTCACCACAAGTTACACGAATCAAGTGATGAGTGGGCGAGGTTCAGCATATCTGCTGTTTTGCAACCTAACCCCAAAACATTATAGTAAGAATTAGAATTAAAGTTAAAAGCATTCGATAAATCCGAGTAGCTCGATTTTTTTCGAGTAGCTCGAATTTTTTCGAGCGGCTCGAATCTACTCCGAGCAACTTCAAGCTTGAAGCTTGAACGTTTCGAGCAATACGAATATTTTAGGTTACGTTTACCTACTGGAATGTAAATAATGGCCGCTCGAAAAAATTCGAGCTACTCCGATTTATCGAGCCACTCGATTTTTACGGGTACTCATTCCGAACCCCGAACGGTTCAGACACTTTCGCACTGGCGATTCTTTGGGAACTCTCTGCGCGTTCCTTGGTTGCCGGGCAAAGTATCCCTCGTAGAATTTCGAGCGATCCTTTGAAGCCTGAAAGTCTCTGTGCCTCGGAGTTCGTTATGAGTGGATGTGTCTACAGAGTTGAGTTTCGAGGAAGGTAAGGGATAGAAGGAAGTGTCATTGATTGGTTCCCGTGAAACGTAACCGTTGAATCGCTGTAATTTCCCGTACTACGGTGTATTTACCCCGAGCTTAAGGTGCGATTTACTACGGTGCAGCCTGGCCGCGGAAGCGAATCGATAGAGCGACTTCGGTAATTGTGTCGATCGCTCTCCCAGCATCCGCCGCAGGCGAGCGCGCCTCTGTATCGTAAGGAGCTTACCCGGAGGACCCGATCGCGTAATATTATCGAATTAATCCTTTCGGTGGTCGGAACAGGCGGGGAACGGTCTCGGAATTCCACCGACCTCGTCCAAGTTAACGCGAACGCCCGAGCAGCGAAACAATTCTGGCCCGTGGCCAGTCCTGCATTGCCAAGGACCGCATTTTCCCTGCCCACTTTCCGTGTTTCTCTCCGGCATAAAACGGAATTACGAGGGAGAAAGATGTTTCAATGAATTTCATTGCTAATAATAGAACGCGCCATTGTGCCTGGCCTCGCGCGAGCGGAATATTCGAGGGGCTCGGGCGTCCGTTCGATCGTTTCGATTTTATTGATAGAGTGTTTTCCAACTGCAAGTAGCTATTTAGCATGAAAGAGCGACGGCGAAGGTTGCCGGTAATCACCTCGAGACTCCTCCTCGCAGTTACCCAATGAGCGAGCTCGTTGCATCATTAAAATCAGCACAATTACGTTATCATCGTTCGCTATCGGGGTCGAGCAAGTAGTCTCGTTCCCAGGTGATAAGATAATGCGGGCAAAGACAATAATGACGTCACGGTTTGACAATTTAGACGGACGCGTTTGCCCGAAGGAACTTGTCCCCATTATTCTGGTCTAGATAGAGCCTAGCATGACGGAACAATGACTGCCGCTACCGAAACGAAAGTCGAGGGTCACTCCGCGGTGACCAAGTGGCAGAACATCGTCGTCGGGATTCTCTGTGTCGCGGGACCTACATATTTTCTTACGATTCCTTCTTCCACGACCGAAGAGAAGACTAATTGTAAGAGGACACGAGTTACTGTTCCACTGTGCTTTCAAATTTTCTCATTTCTCCGCCCTCGCGGAATATCGTCGCTTCGTTACCTGCCCAAATGAACGCAACATCGAGCAGTCACGTAACGCTCCATCAGCCCGGCGTCGATACGCCGTCGGCGATTCTTCGACGAGATCGAAATCGATACGCCGCGGAACTCGGTCGATCCGCCGAGGGAAAAGCGTCCGACGCTGGAGGATCGCGTAACCAGCGACGTTATCGAAACCTGTTTAATTCGTCGAGGTTCGACATCGATTAGCCGGCCGGGTCCCCGATTAATCGAGAGGGCAAACATTGTCGCGGACGGGCGGAAATCACGTCCAAGAGCCGCTGTCCCTACATGGGAAGCGATCCTGTCCGAGCGCCGCGATCACGGCCGCAATTACTTAATGGACTATGAAAATCGATCCGTGCCGGGGCCGCGGCAAAATACGCACTCGCTGCTAATAAAATCAGCCCCGCGGATATTCGGCCGCGGACGTGGACGGGACGCGGATTGATTGAATTACGCGCCGCGTCCTGGAGGACGTCGCGTTGGGGACAGCTGGGGTCGTAAATGGGTGGAAGCGCGTTGGGGGGAGAGATGAAACAGTGGAGGGAGTATCGAAGGAATAGAATACTGATAGAATGATAAAAGAGACGAGAGAGAAACCGAGGGATGGAATATAAAAGATGAAAGGAGAAGAAAGTGTTAATGCACCAGCAAGTGGAAGGTGGAAAATTCTCGATGCTCGAGTGCGTGTAAACGCGGACAGATGGAGGGGATCGATCCATAATTCATGGTACGATTATGCGACGAATAATCAGGGAATCGGGCGGGGTCACGCGATGCATAAAACTGCCGCGAAATGATACGTCCATCTCGGTTACGTAAATTGAAACGGTGCCCAGGCGGCGTGTCGAGAACGGGGGTAAACAATATCGTAACGGATATCGAGAGTTCCGCGACGGAATTCGCAGGAAATTGCCGAGAAACTGAAAGAAACTGCAGAGAGAGAGAGAGAGAGAGAGAGAGAGAGAGAGACCGGGATCTCGATGGGGAAAGGAACGCTGCTGGCTTTGATAGCTAAAACGGCGGAAAACCATTCCACCCTTGGTGCGAACCAAATTCAAATGCTCTCGAAAGATTGACACGCGATAAGGAATCAGCCTCCGCCCGGCCTCCTCCCTAAAAGCTCGAAATAAAAATTCTCAGACGGAACAAACCCTCCGAGCGGAGTCACGTCACTTTCCCCGGTTACATCCGCTTTAATCGCGAATAGACCGACAAATTCCGCCGTGGATAAGCGTATATACCACGGTAGGCTGTACATGCAACGCGGACGAGGAGAGAGGAAAAAAATGTAGGAGAGAGCAGAGAGTAGAGAGCAGAGAGTAGAGCGGAGAGAGGAGAGCGGGCGAGGGGGTGAATATCGAGCTGGCGCGAGCGAGCGAGCTCAGGCTGAATCCCCGCTGGCGTGCTCAGGCCGGCCCAGAATCCCAGAACAACGCGTCCCTCGCGGCGTCCTGGGACATTTCCCGGATTTTTCAATCGATATTGCGACGAGTCCCGTGACGTCACGGGAGTAGCCGTGACGCCTACGTGGCGGCGACGCACGCGCTCTGCCCCACTGGGTTAATAGGTTAGCTTATCGATCAGCGGGACATCCGACAACATGCACAGACCCTCTCGATTCAATCCCGACCCACCCTTTCCCACCGACTGGCCCACCCACCCCCGCCGTTCCACCCCTTTGACCCAGCGCCCTACGCAGCTCCACCTTCCCTCTCCCGAGGGAAGCGGTCTTCTTCTCGCCACGTTCTACGACCTGCACGATCGTCCACAGGAATTTCCATGCAACCCTCCCACTTCCCGATCGTTCCCCATCCATTCCCATCCGCTCCCATCCGCTCCCATCCGCTCCCATCCGTCCCGGAGCCGTGTATCGATTCACTTGACCAGAGGGAAATTACTTTCTCGCGCCAGCGAACCGGGCTCCTTGCACCCGCCGCGGCCGCCCCACCCCCAATCGGGATTTAACCTAGTTAAGTCTTCCGAGCTCGATCGTATCGCGATCATGGCTTCCATTCTCCCGTTTTTGCGCCGTTGTTTACGATTATTGCGATCCTCCCTGCGCGTGGCTCCGTGCCTGAAAGGTTTTTCGAATTTCGAGCAAGTTCGATCTGAAGGATTCTACGGGTTACTCTTCCTTTGCGGGGAGCCGTGATGCGCGAGGTATTCTTTTTTCGCGTGCTCGATTCTGAATTAAGTGTTCGAAGCTGTTCTCTCGCTGTTGGGTAGCGATGGTAGATTTGTATTGGTTACAAGAGTTTATATTCATTGAACGGTTCTGAATTGCAATTTGTTTCTGATCAGACTTCTTTGAAAAATAAAAAGAAGCTCGCTTATTCGCGGGACGATAAGCTGGTGCCACGATTTCCATGATTGAATTCGGAGCAATCCCTGTGACCGTAAAACAATACTTATTGCCCTCGAATCCGTCGAATAAAAGTATAATAACAGGGCAAGCGCGAGTTCCCCTTTCGTCTGGCAGTAAACAATTACCGGCCGTGAAATTTACGAGCACGATAAAAGAGGTAAGAAGAGGGAGTTAGGATTCTGGGGTAAAGTAAATCTCCAACGACTGTATCGGAAAATAATAACGGGGCGAATCAGTCTACTATAACGATATCATCCTGACGGATAATAAAATTAAAAGTATGTACAAATTACTGTTGCTCGTCGGCAACCATCGAATCTGCATTTCCTTCTTCGTTCAGAAAAGGAAAGAGAGGAGGAGATTGTTCGACGTTACGAATTATTCCACCGTTAAAAAAATGATCGCATTTGTTACAAAAGAGCAACGCAACGTTAAAGCAACATTGCCGGGTAACGCAATTTATTAGCTGAGCCGCTTTTCACTGGCAACGCTCGAGTTTGCGATTCTTTCTCTGTCGGGAGAAGAAAATGGGGCAAAGAATTCCTGAGCGAACTTTCGCAGAAATTGTATAAATTTCGAGGGAACTAAACCGGAGTATGAAAGTAAAATAGTCGAACAACGTAATATATTATCTGAACTCCTTGTTTCACTAAGAACTTTCGTAGAGTAAGCTGAGAAACTTATTTGCAATCTGTTCGAGTGACGTTTGCATTATTCTGGAAAGCAGTTGTTCGGCGACTGAAATCATGCTCGACACGCGAAGTAACCGGAAAATCGATGGAATCGCGGGTCCTGTTCGTTCGGCGGAAGAAAATTCAGTGATTTAGGAGGAAACAGACGAACAAGATCGGATGAAATCGAAATAAGGTTACCTAAGAGTCGAGAGATTCCCTTTTCATTCTGAAAAGCCCCCTTCGATCGAAGGAACCACCACCGCAGAGAATTATCCACCGACTCGATTCCCGCTGGAATTATTCTGAGGAATTGAACCGAGATAATTTCGCCGATTGAATTTTTCATTGCCTAGCGCTCTGGCTGCTCCAATCGCCAGCGAATTGTTCGAGGGCGTCGAGGCGGCCATTTAAGGGATGATCGGCGTTGAAGCCTGTTGATCCTTTCTCTACGTGGAAAAATTGCATTTCTTACGGTACTTCGGGCCCCTTCGTCCTAGAACAGATCGAGTTTCTGTCTTCCGTAGTGCGCGTTAAATCGACTTCGAGCGGAATCAGTATCAGCTATTCCATTCCCTATTTTTTTTCAGAATAAACTGTCGAAGGGACAAGCAAGTGAAAAATTTGTAAGAGTAAATTTGTGAAAGAGTACCTATTGCGTACAGATTATATCGCGCAGACGTTGACGGATCAACGTGTAGAATCTTGAAGAGGAGTCGAAGAGAGTAAGAACGAAGGGAAACAATTTTACTCGTCTGTATCTTGCTGCTGCTTCCGATCTATTTCAGTCCCTTCTTGTCTGTCGTTACCTTTTCCTATAGCTTCCTGCCTTTTCCTGTCCTTTCCTGTTCCTTGTCGCCTTCAACCGCCCTTTCCTCTGTCCGTGACATCCTGTCCATTCTTGCCTCTCCCTGTCTACCCATGTTCTCCCAGGTGTTGACTTAACTTCAACGTTTCTTAATTAAACGTTTCTTCGAACGTAAGAAAATTACAGATTTATTCGACTGCGTCTACTCGTACAATGGTTGCTCATTAAACTTGTTCCCATCACTAGCTCAGACAGCAGCGGTTACCCGCACAGCTGTGTCTGGTAATTGCGCTCCTCTAGGAGATTTAAAAATATGCATCTTGATGGCGAGCATTCCGCCCTACCACGAAAGATCAAGTTACAACGATGGCCTTCCTGTTAAACTTCCCCCAACTCTGGGAAAGCAAGAATGTTCCTTGTTTGTCAGATCGCTGTTCTTGGACCAACCCCGTGGCAGCGTGATTGAGTTGGTAAAACTAAGCTTCTCAGAGGAACCTCGCTGAGTTTCCTTTAATAATTGCTATTCCAGTCCTAAGGATACGCTTTCGCGTTCCACTTTTCTTCAAATTTAAACTAGCTCCCGCCATCTGCCCCACGCCATCCCCACACCACCTCCGAAACTTGATTTATTAACCTGCTCACGAGCACAATTCAAGTAACATTAATTAATCCAGCGGAAGTACAAACTTATAACGATGGAAAGGCAGGATGCAATCGATCGCGCCACGATACTGCCGTTACTCCCCGAAGCTTTTACAGCTCGAAACAACAGACGAATTCTCTTTCGGTAGAATCGTAAGAGACCAAGAATCATCCCCCATCTCCTGTCAACTACCCACCCCTCTAAAAGTCTTCCTGCAATGCAACCGCGTGCTTGACACCCTCGGAAAACGAGAGCGACACTTCGGAAGTTAATACACTTTTTGCGGGCCGCTGGGAATTGGATTGAAGAATACCGGGGGATGGTGAGTGGCGCGTGGAGCAAGATAAACACTCGACCAACAGGATGTGCCGTCAGGTTTCGCCACGGTTCCGTTGAATCGGCCGACACCGCGGCACGAGGTCGTGCTGCTTTACGAGGCTGTTTTCATAAGCGGCAGACGACGATATAATTTTCGTGTCCGTTCCCGTGGGAGCAGATAGAGCGACTGAGAGAGGGACAGAGAGGGAGAGAGAGCGAGAGAGGGAGAGCTCGTGTTGATATCGACCGGGACTCCGCCCTGTTCCCTGCACGCTCTGCCCCTTTCACCACCCCTCGCTGTCCCGTTTGCGAAAAACATCCCCGAGAACACCGGAAGCACGCGCCTCGCCTGCTCTTGCACAGGGTCCTTTTAACCTCTTGACCGTCAGCGTTTTGGGGAACGCTCCGGGGGAGGGGGGCTTAATTCCGCGAGTTTCTGGGACAAATGGAGTAATTGGGCTGACAGCTATGTTAGGGTTCGAGAAATGTGTCTCGGATATGTTGTTAACGAGGGGAATCTTGTAAATGCCGTTGGTGGCCACGAGAGCTCGCCTCGGACACATCGGCAAAATTTGAATGTGTAGCGTCTAGCGAGTTCTAGAGCCAAGTCTAGTCGTAGTTACCGATGGTTTGAATTGGTGTCCACCTGGTGACCCGATGAAAAATCGAAAGGAAGCGAGATAAATGGCGAGTGCTCGGCGCAGGGCTCTTCGGGGACCAGGCCACACTTTGAGCCAGTCCTTCGTCATGCGTCACGCCAAATCGAGGGAAGCTTTCAAAGAAGCTTTACGAGTCCCGCGTGGAAAATCCGGGTACCTCGGGAGAACTCGTAAAGAGCTCGGTTCCTCCGAGTCGCATAGCGTCTCCGAAGAGTATCTATTAAAATATTCTCGGGTACAGATAGAGGGATGAATGACATATCGCCTGGCGCACCAACGCGTAGCTATAATTCCGAAAGCAATTCACTTTCAACTGGTGTTCGGCTTCCCCGATTTTTAATACGACCCACTGTGCTTGGAAACACAGAGAACATTCTAGCGTCGCATCAGCGATCCTCTGCGACTCGCAAGCCCGGGTTGATTCTCAATTTCGACGACGACTTAATTGATCCCGACGAGCGCGGAGAAAGAATTCGAGGGGCGAAAGTGAGGGCGGACCGTTGCCGTGGATTTAAATCAGAGAGATTTGCATTCCACGGGAGCGGCGGTGTTCACTTTTATCGCGGTTCGTTTACGTCGCGGAGAGGGCATCGCGATTACATTACTTTCGTTAGGAAGACACGAGCTAACGGGACAGAGGGTCGTATCGCGTGGCGGTAGTTTGCATTCCCGACCCTCGTAAAACCGGTAAGCCGTGCATAAAAAGAGCATAAATGAATGCTCAACGCCGTGCGCGGAGTCGCCGGTTATTCGCCCGCGGATTTAGCGGGTCTTCGAAACGCGACCGCCTCGCCGCGACCTTCTTCCTCGAGGAGGGCGAGCGTCCCGCCATCCCCCGGAGAACGCGACGGATGCTCGAATTACGTAAACGTTCCCAAGGCGACGCCGCGCTTCCCAGCATCCCACTGTTCCGATTGCAACCCCCCTTTATTCTCCTGGCATCGATGCAGCTGCACCGCCGCGCAATCATCTCGGCCGTTCTTCGACGATAATCTTACGAGATCCTCGACGATCGAATGAGAAAACTTGGTGCAACGGGAAGGAAATTTGTATCGGCGCCGTGCGCTATCTGCATCGATGGTATCGCGATTCGAACGGCAATCCCGGCGCGCCCCGGCTCAACTTCCACGCGATTGCAATTCGGATTCGCGTTTCAGTTACTGTTTCGCTAAATTTCCACGATCGCTCGGAGCAATGGGATGGCTGGGGCTGTTCAAATAGCGGCGGAGTCGCGCGAATCGCGGCACGATCGTCGGAAAGCTGAAGCGTGAGCTTCGACGGGAATAATTAGAGTGTCACTGGTTTGTATCCTGAATGCAGCCGGTGGAAGTGAGTAATGGGGGTGGAGGATGTTAATCTAGGGGAGAAAGGAAGGTTACTTTCCTCGTGGCGACGACACGTGCGGAGTTTCGCGCATCCCACGCACGTTTTCCCTGAGTGGATTCTTTTTAATCCCTCCCTATTTCACGATCAGCCGCCGGCGACCCTCGAGAGCCGCCGTTCGTCTATTATTTCGATGATTTGTTGCACGGACGTGAAATATTATATTTTCTTGGACAAAAACTAAATGGATTCGGAGGAGTTTTGGGATAGTTATTGTTAAGTTTCTTTCCTTGTTCGAGAACGACTACACACAGACGCGGTCGAGTGCTTGTTTTCGGTCAATCTCGGCTGTCTATACGCACCCCATAAACTCGCGATATTATAGAAAATACGAGGCATTCGATTGCTTCCCCCGGCCACGATCAAAGTCATATTTTTTACGCGAGCAATCTTTTAACATCGTCACGCGCCCCCATAAAGCGTTCCGCGCGGTGGAAACACGTACTAGCGACGAACGAGCCCCAGCCCACCGTCCGATATCCTGTCGATATCGAGAATCCTCGAAGAAAAATTTCAGCCAGGAAGCGTCGCAGAGGGAATGGAAAAACAAGGCCGTGTCATGTATGATTTATCGCCCTTACACACCGATTCCTCCCCCGCAACCCGAACCCGCGAGGCTCGGTTCCACAAGCTTTTTTTCCAGCGACTTTTGCAACTTTTATTACCCACTTTCGAAGTCACCTCGCGACCTTTAAGATCCCCCGTCACCTTCCCATCTCGCCCCCCTTTCATGCCCTCGCGAAGGCTGCGGGATCCTTTTTTGTCGATTTCAATGAGAATCGAAGTGGAGGGAGGCGAGAGCGAGAGGGGTCGGTGGAGCGAAAGTTGCCGGGGGGCATTCGAAAGTTCGAATATTCTTCTTTCCTCCAACAGCCAGGCGGGAGTTCCACGGAAGATAAAGGGGCTGATGAATGCCCCACCATCGGCCGGAAACTTTAGCAAGTTCCGCAATTATAATTAAACTGCATGGTCGTGGAAGGTCGACTGCGATAGGATTCATAACTCTCCGCGGGGAGCGTAAACGCTCGTCGGGGTTCCCTCTTTCGTCGTCAGAGTTCTCTGCTAGAACACGGGGATATATCCGCGGCATTCGGGAGCGACAAAAATTTTCCAGTGAATTGACATCCAAAATACTTTGGTAAAGATGGTCACTGGTAGTTTCCAAGAACGTTATTTCAGGATTACCAATAAATTCTCCCAGCGAGATCTCGGTGTCTTATGTTAGTCAAAGGGGACTAAGGGTGCAGCCACCGTCGATTATCAACGTATCTCGCAACCCCCATAAATTTATGGACCACGCGTCCCCTCGCGATAACAATCGACCCGCGGGCAATTTTCTCCGCCGATACACATCGAAGCTGCTACCTATTTCGTCTCCCCGCGGGATGTCTTAAGGGGATTCCTAGTTGATCCATTAACCATTAGGCGTGCCGCGGGTGAAGGAAGAGTTCCGTGACCACCGATAGACAAGCCCTCGGGGAAACACGACAGGACGAACGTTTCCTCTTCCGTGCTGGCCCGACGGACCGCCGCCGCCGGCGCAACGCGAAAGAGCTTTCCGCCCCCTTGGAGCCACCCCCGCGCGCGAAAAAAGCGATCGTAAGACAGCGAGGTTGACTGGGAGGGTGAATTCAATTCGACACGATCGTTTGCATCGCGCGGGTGGATGTTCCTCGACGTGCCCGTCGGGGAGTACATCCTGCATGACGGCTCTGTCAGCCGTGGATCACCTCGAGGGACGTGTTCCTGAAAATAAAGAGGGAGACCGGTTCAGGGGACTCCTGTTCTCCGGCCTCGCCTCCCCGGGGATGAAACGAGACCCCGGCTCGTGCGCGATCCGCGTCGAACGATTTCCGTGGGCAATTTTCGAATTCACTTTCCCGCCGGGCGCCCCTCCCTCCGCGAGGAATTTCAATCCCAGTTCACTGGGAGTTCACTAACGAACGTCGCTTGCTTTCCGCGGCCTTATACCTACCTACGTTCATTCCTGGCACGGATTTTTCCGCCGGGGGGAGGATTCCTCGCGCATAGTCGATGCGGATGATAAAATTGCCGAGAGGCACGGCCATTCGGGGCGAATTCCAGGCCCCGTGCGCGGAAAATTCCACGATGCACGGGCGGAGGGGCAGGTCTCGCGACGTCGTCCCCCGAAAGTCTTCCTGGGACCCGTGCAATCTTATCGACGGGGAATTATTCTTCGTCCACGATCTCCGCGGGCTTCCGTGCGCCTCGTCTGCCGATAAAACGCCGAAGGGGTTTCCCCGAAGGATCCAGCCGTTTTACCAAGGGACTTTTATATCTCCGTGACGTTGTTTCGCGGAGGGCAATTCCGAGGTAAGTGTGCCTTCCCGTTCGCGTGATATGATACGGGAGGCGATACCAGGACGTAGTTTCCTCGGGGCCGTATTTCCGTTTGCGTTTCGAGCTGACGAAGACCTTTCTCGAGAAGAAAATAGGGGACGAGTACGATGCTTCTGATGTCCACAGAGGGGGGAGCATGAAAGTTTGATGGATGAAGAATTCGCGTTTTAATTAATTCCAATTGATAGATAATTTTCGGAGGGGTTCCTTTGATTTTTCGTTCACGAAGGAATTCGAACGTGTCGGTCGTCACATCGGAATATACACTCGAAGGGCGGACGCGTTCATTCTCCAACACTCCTTGCGTGGGTGATTATATGCACACACGTGTACGTCGCTGATAACACCGAGTATCAAGCGCCTTGTTCTGGTTTCAGTCGGTTCCCTAAATCCGCTTAGAAGCTAGCTTCAACCATCGCAAAGCTAATACGTCAATTACGGGGCATCCTGTTTCGTATCATCTCGCTAATATCGTGCGATAACAGCCGGTGCAGCCGTTCATCGTACGCCGATCTAAATGCGCGTAGGCTTGTTCGTTTCAATTCGAAATGTGTATCCGCATTGCACGCGATATGGGAATCCGGGGAATTCATTGACACCAGTGCCGCGGGGAAGTAAACGTGTATCCACAGTTGGATGGTAGAGAATAAAGTGCAGAAATTCGTAATAATTTTAGAGAACAAACTGTCGAATTGAGATTAGAATTTTAGAGAACCGAAGGACTGAAAGAGTCTCGGAAGGACCAGGATGTCCATGGAAGGAAATGGAAAGCCATCCCCATTTTCCAATTTCATTCAACCTAAGTAAACCACCAGCAAACGAATCTCGCGATCAATAATCCGTGCGCAAGTTTAAGATTCGTTGCAGTTTTTGAGATTCCAAAATTTTGCGGCAGGAAGGAACTCCACGTCGACTTTCAAACGAACTAACAGCACTCACAAAGGGAATAGCTTTCCTCTCTCCCGAAATAGAACCCCAGTTGATCGTCGTCGCCTTCGAGCAAGGTCGTTCTTTAAAAGTAAAGCCACGCGTACGCTTTCCTCCCTCTCGCTTTCTCCGCCCCGAGAAGCAAAGAAGTTGAAGGTTGAAACGAACAATGGTCTCTCGAGTTTCGACGAGGTGCACAACGTTTCGCGGTACCGCTCGTTCGAGGGCCATTATTTTTCCTCCCTTATATTTCTCCTTCCATCAACCCTCCACGCATTTCCTTTTTCTCGTTCTGTTTTTCTTCAAATTTCCTTTTACAGCAATCTTGAAGTGTAACAGACCGCGTGGATGGCGGCAGTAGGTACCTTGCATCGTGGTTGGATAACTGCGATCACAATCTATGCAACACAGTTAGAATAGCTCATCCATATTTAAAAAAAATTCTTCTATTACATGAAACTTATATTTTCAAACCTAACAGAATCGCAGTCAATCTCCCTTCACGCCTAATAATCGCAGGAATGGCAAACAATGTAGAAGCATAATAGCCACTAACTGTGGACTCAGAGGACTGCGATCGCATGGACTCGAAAAGTTTTGCAAAGAACGGAGTCACTTGACTGCACCGCGAGCCTCCCCAGCAGGCATTGAATCATTTTTACGTTTAAAAGTTTCGAACTGTCCCGACGGAACAGGCGAGTCCGAAGCGTTTCGTAGCGGGGTAACGACGCCATCGTGGAGCTCGATAACAACTTTAATTTTCATACGAAATCGCGAGACACAGCCGCGGGGACAACTGGGCAACGAATTCGTTCAGCGATCGTCGCGTTTCCTGGTTATCGGACACTCGTCAAGATGAATGGTGCAAGATTCGTGGGAAAGAACGTGGATCGTGTCCTACAAATTTTATTCCGTAGAACTGACTCTTAATGTGGAATCACTCTGCAAAGTGTCAAGGACGTTAAACGAGCATTTCGAGAACGCATAATGCGAGAGCAACCTTGACCCCCCTTGCCTCGTATCTCGAGGATTTCCCAACCCTGACGTCAGTTTTATTTCGAAACTATCGGTGCATGCATGAAGATGTGTTGCTTCGAGAATGAGGGACCTCGATTGTCGGTATACAAAATAGGTGGTCACCGAGGAGTGGGAGAGATCGATACAAGATACCAACCTTTAGTATGTCAAATTCCACGGTACTTGGAAGTTTTCACGGACTTCGTTACACGAGGGAGGAAGCTGCATCGGAGACAATGTGCATAAGAACGATAGTTAAGCAACGGCACGTTGTCCCTGGTAAAAAGTCTGGCGAACAATGCGTACGCAAAGCACGCCATCGCGTTATCGATGCAGCAAGAGTCGTTTCGCTAGAATTTCGCTCCCACCTCCCCCGGCGTCGTTGCTTTAAAACTTCAATGGAGTTTTCCTTGTTCACGGTTTGACCTGCCTGCAGAATTTCCCCAGCAAGGAAACGAGATTTCGATTCGATCCCGGAATTCCACCGCCTTGTTCTTTCGTTCTCCACTCACCTGCCACCCGTTTCACAGTTTGACACCTAATTTCGAGGTTGCACGCGTGAATCTGGGTCTCGTCACTGTGGATCGCCCCGGATGGATGAATTCACCCCTTATATACACAAAACTTTCGACTTGGAGTTCTATGCACTGGCAAATAAACTCAATTGTTTGGTCTGAACTTTAGGATTTCACAAAATTCTCTATTGCAACTTGCAAGTGTATGAGAAATAAGTAAGACAATGAGCCTAATGAATAAAGTGTAAGCAATTGCTTTTTCTTAATATTTTACTAGGAATTGCTTAAATTCATGTGATAAAAACACAAGCATTTGCTTTATCTTGTAGGAATTCCTAAACTGACAAGGAATTACTTAAAGGAATCGCTTTTCCTTAATTTCTTAAGGAATTGTTTACTACTCGAATGAATAAAATGTAAGCAATTGCTTTTTTTAATATTTTACTAGGAATTGCTTAAATTCGTGTGAATAAAAACACAAGCAATTGCTTATGATTTTTATTCATATGAAAATAAGAAATTCCTTTTTTGTTTAAGTAATTGCTTTTGAAGCAATTGCTTTTGCTAATAAGGAATTGCTTAGTTTTCATTCGTCAGGCTCAATACTCCTGCTTTGTGTGACCTACATTCTGTGTTTACTATTTATCTATGAAAACTATTTGCTTGCTATTTGTTTCCTAAATCTGCATTAAAATTCCTCAATGAAATGGCTTGTGTCGTGGAAAGTGAAACGACGTTAACGCCTACGCGATGGTTTCGAGTAGAAGAGGGACAGGTTTGCGTTGATTTTTGAGGATGTCAACGACCGCGAATCACCGCGGCGTGGGGTCGACATTAGCAATGTAAATATTCACGTTGAACCGAGCATAAACTCCGAGCATCATACATAGGTAACAAGATGGGCCCCGATTCGGCGCCGCTATTGCATAACCAGCAGGAGACGTAACCACCACCGACACGTCTACACGTTCCGCTTGCAGATTCACGAGGTAAAAAATTCTGTATCGATCGGGGACGATGGTCCCCGTTCAAGGTCGATCTTTCAGAGCGTAGCGAGGAAATCGAAGCTACAGCGCGGTGCAAGATCGTCGAGAAGATCAATCTAAGTCAACCTAGATGTTTCACTGAGAAACCGAGCAGTCCACGTATCGCTAACGATAACGAAACAGAGAGAAAGGCAGCGTCCTAACGAGAAATCCTACGGCGCGCTAATGAAATTGTACGATCCCACGTCCAAATTACCGAGGCCGTTATATTCCGTTTACCGGCGAAAAAACTCGCGCCAGTCGACTGAATTTTCACAGCCATCAATCGCCAGCGAATTTATCAACCGATATATCGAGCAACTATCCGACGAATCCGTGCAATCAATCCCGTGCAAAAACAAAAGCGACGTGTCTAAAGTATCCGTATTCGATTTTCACCTAAATGCCCACGGATCTTGCGTAAATTCCCGTTCAATTTCGACACGCTGCCTGTGCTCGACACGTTCCTCTCGAAGTATTAATACCAAAAAAAAACATTTTTGTTCATACAGCGAAATATGCATTGAAAAAAAAATCGTTATCGAGCAAATACACCGCGCGGCACCGGCAGAGTTGTGGCCAAAAATATTTTTGTTTTTCCACTCGTCATCGCGACGAATGTTCTTCACTTCTGATCATCGTCCTGCCCAGGGAGGTCCTCGGTATTTTTCGAATCGATGGCGAGATTAATCATCGGCGCTCGGGGATAAACGCGACAGTGGACGATCGAAAAACACGAGCCAGGTGACAGAGCACGGGAGACGGGGCGTAGTTTCCAGAGTTCGATATTAGCTGGCTTGTTCTAGCAGAAGGCACGCGTCGGCCATCTGTCTCTGCGTGTTACTTCCGGCGACTGTAAAAACCTCGATGGGGACGTCCTCGAGTCTGGACCTTCTTGCCTCGATACACGGGATCGATACGTACGAGGAGGAGAAGTATTCGCGGTGTTTCCTAGCGCCCTTTGACTCTCCCGGAGTCTGCATGCCTCTCTTTATGCAATTTATAGCGAAACACAGCCGAAACGAATAAATTGAATTGAAAATTCGTTGACAGTAATAGGACATTCTGGTTCGGAGACAATTATTTAAAGAACCCCTGGAAAGCATTCGTTATCATCGACGTAAGTGTAAAGAAATCTTCGCTTCGGAATCATGCACGTAGCGGAACGTTGAAAACCACCCTCGCGCCACCGGCGGCAATAAATAGTTATTTAAGGGAGTGCAGCGTGGCGGTTCGTGACACGTTTACGACGTTATCCACGTTCCTCGGACGCCCATCGGGGCCAGGCCTGAATTTATACGCGTCGTAGAACGTAAACTACCCCATCAAATCGTCCTTAGATACGCAGAAGGGGCGAGCAGCAAATAAAAAGAAATAAGGGGGACGCACGCGTTGTCGCGCGATAAGCGAGAGAAACCGGGGTGCAGGGTCCACGTTGATCTCCCTGCGGCCCTTGATGACCCGGCCATTTCCACGAGATTTCCAGGAGAAATAGAAAAAAAAGCTGAGCCATCCGTGGGACGATCGAGGGGTGCGATAAAGCCGAGGTGCCACCCCGGCCGGGGAACAGCTTCATCTCGGGCTGACCAGTAAATGACGGAATTTTTGCGGAAACAGGCGGCGGCGGATCGGTGAAAATGGATGTCGAATGAGACGTGGAAGTCGGCTGGGAGGCGGGTCCCCCCCGCAAGATCGAGTGGAAATATTGGAAAGGATCGCTGGGGGGTTGCAGATGATATTGGAGCGGTTCGGTAAAGCGGAGGGAGTTGGATGGATTCGTTCGAGGTGAAAGTATTGAGGAATTTTGCAAAAAGCGGGTGGAAACGTTGAAGGTTCAACGACCCATGGGAATGAACGTCGAAGAATTTGGAATCGAAGAGAATGATAAGTTACGCAGCATGTCGTTCCGGTAACAAGAACCGGCAACTTTGTTCGTCGACGGTGGAGAGGCTGGAAGAAACAAAGAGCGCTGAATGAACTAAGCTCTCCGACAGAGAATCCTCTCATATTTGTCCTCATCGATCATCCCTGGCCCCCCGTTCGCGGATTAATATGATGCAGTTCCATCTGCGAGTGACAGTTCCAAAGTAGAGGGAACACCTCCGGCTGATGGCCATGGAAACCGTCCTTCTCTTCGCAGCCTTCGAAACATTATTGCGGAACCATCAACCCTCGCCCGATGCTCATGAAATATGTCACTTACACCGTGCTGCCGTGTCGAATCGATTCCGCGTTGAAACTAGTGCTAAGTAGTCAATCTCTGTGTTAGACTCGTTCAACGACGAGGTAAAATTTAGAGAAGCATGTGCTTCCACTTTCGAGGACGTGGGAAACCGTCGCGATTCATCATTCGATATATGTGACACCCCCACCAAACTGTCTTACTCGAAACAATCACTTCGCTCCTGCTAAATGCTCATAAAAGCACATGTAGCTTACGCGAACGGTCTGTCCTCGTCCTGCCAAAGCTATAAACCTTCCCAAGAGCAAAAAGTCACAGCTCTCTTCTCTGTAGACACCATAAAAATGGGCAATCGTGGATATACTTAATATATAAAGCAGTGTTTGTGTGTTTGTCGCCTAAAAACTTTCCAACGGTAAAATCTGGGTTCACGAAATGTGTTTAGCTCATTATGCTTAATTAATCCAGACGAATGTAACTATTTCCACAAAAATATACATGAAATTTTATTTTTAGAAAATCAGAATCTAAATTCCGGGCGAAGCCGAGTGGTGAAGCTAGTACTTAATAATAAATAATTTTAAATCCAACTACAAGACTCAATTATACTAATCGATTTCACAACGTGATTCGCTCAATTATTAATTCTCTGGTAGGGTAAACGCACCAGTAAATGAACAGTTAAGGCTAATAAATGAATACTATTATAAAATTATGTTTGCAGCGAATGATTCCACGTGCTGCAAAAATTGTTTGGATGTGAAGCAAGAAATGAAAAGGAGTCTCTAATTAATTAGTTGCTCGCTTTAATAACTTATTTTACTCATTTTAATAAAAAATGTTCATCCACTGGTACGTGTTCATTTACTGGTACATCCACCCTACATCCCCGAAGATCGCCGCGCAGCTTCTCAGCGCGTAAGCACATTACTCGCGCGCACCAAATAATATTACCGTCCACTTTGCGTCCGCCTAAATATAACGAGCAAAAATAGACGGCGCGCGGCAGTTTATGGTTAAAAGGTTAAAGTGCGGTGTATAGAAAGCTGGGAAGAAAGAAGCGGCAGCGTCGATAAACGACCACCGGAGGGCTGCACGTGGCTGCACTTTGCGCGATAATCTCGTTTAGGGCACCGCGTGGCGCCCCGACGCCACGACGTTTTACGCTCAACCCGCCCCCACGGCTCAGACCTGACGACGATATTAAAACGCATGTTAATTATGTTCACGGCGAACGAAACTATTAGTAAGATCGTTTGTAACGGACAGTAAGTAGGTGTTTGGGGATGGAAATAATAAAATAGTCGGTTGAACGTGGGAATTACTGAGAAGCAGTTTGTGAGACAAAAAAATGTGAAGGGATAGATGCACTGGCAGAGTAAAATATATAATATTATAGAATAAGTGAGTGATATTTTATAATTTGTTGCTGCTCCATGACAGACTGTAATTAAAGGGGTGGATAGCTTACGTTGGATTATAAGTTAAATGTGTTTTTACGAAAGTAATGTTTAATATACTCTTTTTGGGATTTTTCTGTGGATTATTCAGGAGAAAAATTGTTCTACCAGCTGATAAACAATAGAAAGTTCGTTTGTCGCTTCATATGCAGAGGCAATAAAGTGTTGTGTTGCGTATCTGAAGCGCGTATACGGGTTTTGGTTGAACTTTAATTAATAATTTGAGCACGTGTCTGTTCACGCTCCTCGAAGCGCGCACGGATACCTCGACGGTTCCATTTCCATTCTACGCGACACCTAAAACATGCAAATTAGATTAAACACGCTTAGACGGAGTGGGCTGCATTTCTGCTGCGAATGGAAATGCGCTAAAGATTTGACTCAGGATGCATTTGTAGCTCGGCAGGCATTGTGTGCCTCGACATTATAAGCCAATAATAATAGTAACGTTTTCAATAAATAATAAAATAGTATCATTTCTCACGACTTCAGGAATTATTCATTTACTCGTATTATGTTACTGTCACTTTCATGGCGCGGTCAGTGGTTTGTCATTTTATCAGGCTGTTCATCTGACAGCATTACATTGTCAACGTTATTTCAATAATTTCACTTTGCCACCGCTTCTGTGCCAGCGCTGCTTTTTCATTAGCTTCTGACAGAGCTGCTCTGATATATTTGAACGATTCTTGTTCCTAGACGCTCCAGCGACGCAGCTGGATACAGAGGACCTTAATTCACAGTCTGCGAGTAAGGTTCACCGAGGATGTTTAACATAACAAACATTCGTAGCTGCATCTCCCGAGCCGCGCAGACAAAAGTGACTTGAACCACGTCTTCTCGCCGCTCGTCGCGGAGGATATGCAAATTAAATCCAAGCCATCCAAGGATGCACTCAGCTACAGTTGTACCCTTGCATCAATGCAAATGGATGTTTGTTAGATGGAAGAAATGGTTTCTTCTTGTTTACATAAGTACACTGTGCGAAGCACTGCAAACATGTTTGCTAAGCGTTCCTACGAAACAACGGCTCGTCGACTTAAACGCCGTTTGCATTTTATCCAGCCTCTTTCTAGAATTGTTTAACTAACAAATATTGCCCAAACTCCCTGCTTGTTATAATCCTAAAGAATACCTGGAATTCCGGAAAAGTACTGGAAAACTGACTGAGAGCCGAGGGTGTGAATGTTTTCAGTAGAACAGGTCAAGGAATCACGCCACTTCTACCTCAGCTCATTGTTTCATTCATAAATACTCATTGAGTCAACTATTTCGCTTGCTATACTTTATTCTAGCAAAGAAAACTAGTAGGAAACCATCTTCCATGCGAAAAATTTGGGACGTACGACATATGTTCAGTAGTACGAGTCAACGATTTCGCCCTCGTCAAGGTTTCCACCAGAGATGGGCAAACAATTATTTTCAATAAAAATTCAGTACACAAATTTTTATTTTAAATAATTTGTTGCCCATGTCTGGTCTCCACCTTATTATCATCGTTACACACTTTGTATCACTGAAAACCGAAGTCCAAAAGCAATATTAAGTAAAATCTTATACTCTCAACCACAATTCTGTAAGACACCAGTCCCACCATATAAATCAATGTAAAATATCTAAATGTCCGCTGCAAAAGCAATAATCTTCCCACAGATAGTTTCTGCCGTAACAATCAGTTTGAACCGTCTAAATCTTCATTTTTAAAAGATCCGCAATCACCGCTCGCGACACGGAGGAGTGTCGGAGCTACTTTCCACGCTCGAGCACAAACATTGATCGCGCGCGAATCAGATATCCCGGGTATCAGTGTTTCTTCAGCGGCGTAGAAACTGCATCGTCCGCGTCTCTTCCCTTATCCGACGCCTAGGCGCATGCAAATTAGATCCAAAAGCCTGATCTGCACGCGGGCTCGCTCAGTCGCAGGTATGTCTTGCATCTGCGGCAGACACGTCCGCCAGATGGGAAAGAGAAAATGATTTATATCGTGCCCGCGCGCGCGAACCTTATTTATCGCGTCATGTCGTTGATGAATTTACGCTGCAGCCTCTCCTCGATGCTGCAATCGCCGTTTAAGCAATTACCCGGGCCGCGGTTAATTCTAACCGCGCGCTCAATCATTCCTCCAGACGTCTGAATACTTCACAATTTATGGATCATAAATAATAACCGACGCCGGAGACGTACCGATCCGAGCGCGAACAATTATTAGCTCGCAGATCGTGGATATGCCCCCCAGTGTCGATATTAACTATTTCCCTCGGGCAGAACCGGCGGCGCGTCGTTAATGTAAATTAATCTTTTTATTCAATTCCCGCTTTCGACAGCTTTCACGATGACTGATAATTCTTGGTTTACGGCTACCCGCGAGCTGTTACTAAAGCGACAGATATCTAGGACACCAATTTCTACCGTCTGAAATTTGTAGCTTCCAGCTCGAAGGTCTCCGGGCGGCCGTTGAAAAATATCGGTAATTACGCTGAAATACTTATAAGCTCTTAAAGTGATTATTCCCCCACCAGTTTAACGCGATCCTTCTCTAGCGGGGATCTCAGAGATTAATGCCGGCAGGTGTCTCGCCAGGTAAGGTGCTCCTGGATCCAATTACGCGAACCCAGGAGAAGCACTGTGTAACTTAAACAATGGGATGGGGGTAGCCGCGGTACTTCTGACTCCCTCTCTCTCTCTCGCGGAAACTGGATTTGTAAGTTGAAATATAGCGGCGTGCTCGCGTGGCACACATAAATGGCATTGCACGCCACCGAATTTCCTTCGACGTGGCCAATTTACGCGGAATGCTGCGATTGCATATTGTTGCAATCCATTACGAAGTAGACTTTCGATTTTACTCGATGTAATGTTATGTACTCGGAAGACCCTCGATCGATTAGAAATCCGTAGGATTCGTCACGACCCCAGAAGTCCTCCTGTGATTAATAAATCCTGCTCGTTAGCCGACGTTATCCTACAGAATCCTCCGTTCCATCGGGCGCGGAGAACCAGCGGCCGTTCAATTCGACGCGAAACAAGAAGCCTCCGCTTTGGACACTTCCGCCTACACGGTGTCCGTTTTCCTGCTCGCAGGGGTCGCGCGCCAGGCGCGGGGGCGTTAACTAAATACAACCAGAGCCTCGTAATTGCAAACGGATGTGGCCTGGTTCGCGGTTTCGTCCTGAACGTTGCTCGAGCCCGTGCTGGCCAACTTCGCGGCTCGCTTTCAAAGCGGCACAGCGACGAGAAAATCTCCCTGTGCCTGGGCAGGGGGTGCATGCAGCCCCGTGGAACGGAGACAGAAACAACGGGGGAACCGATAATTGGCAAGCCGCAACAGTCGCGCCGATTGCAACAGCAATAACCCAGATTGCTCTGACGAGATAACCCACATATAGAGGCTGGCGCAGGAGAAGGGGTCCATATTTTGGGCTGATGATAATATAATAGTCATACTTATTTAAGTTTAGAAAGAGAAGTGTAGAGATGTGTGGTGTTTTTTTTTTAGACTTGAGCTTTATTCTACTGGGCTTTTATTATAAATGTATATTTGTGTTTCGTATGTTTTTAGAATAGAGATAATTAAGAGGAAGCCTCTTAGATGGATAAATGAATTATCAAGCAATTACATGCCTGTTAAAGTCTGTTGCGCCAGAAGAGGAGATCTCCTTTGAAGCAACCTGTACAAGCAGCCAGCACATAACTTCCCGCATTCCATCGTCGCGGCTGTGAAAAGGCCTCGACGAAGGGGTTCGAATACTTCGAAGAGGGTTGAAGGATCCGGGGAGGCAACGCCACAAAGCTGGATTAACCGCGATACTCGTTCACACGGAATGCCTCGTAAACGGTTCACCCCCAAAGTGAGTCGATCTTTTGAATTACTTGATCTGTCGATTAAAGGGGGTTGGTTTAGGATACCGACCTAAAGGATGGACTTGAGATATTCCCCTGGAAATTCTGGTACTTCGGCGGATGGTTCGACGTTAACGTCCCGGGTACTCGTGATGGAATTGTGCGAAGAAATTGGAAGTGGCACTAACTCCTAATATTAGGAAATGAGAGTCTTTATGGCTCCTTACGTGGGAGCGTATATACGATGCTATTCGAGGGCGACATCATCAAATATAAGCTGCGTCTGAAGACGTGTCGCGAGGTGCCGAGGATATTACGAAAATTTGGCGGATGTCTGACAATGTCTGTGCAAAGGAATGACGAAAGGGGTTGGAACTTACATAACTTAAAATGTAGGTACAGCGAGTAGAGTTTGGCAATAACTAAATAAAAATTATTTAAAGAATAGATCGACTAAAAGTTACTTCAATTCTAGATTATTTAACGGCTAAAATTAATTTTTTTATTCCACCTAAGTAGCTCTGGTTAACTTTATTCGACGCACGGCGAATATTTTTTTTAACTTTTATTCGTTATTCAAGATTTTTATTTAAATAAAAATTTTGCCCATCTCTGACAGCGAAACACTGGTATTAATAATTACCACCAATTTAAGATTGATGACTTAAACCAAAATCAACCCTTGGAAGCATAAAAATTCAAGACTCAACTTTGAAAAAGATCAACCTTCAAATGCTCGATATTTGCAGTAACTTGAATGGTTCCACTCGAACTGACATGATCGAAGATTAAACAAGGCTCCGTTATTTTCACCACCAGAATAATAACAAAAGGGTGCAACCTTGGCCCGTTTCAGCTTCAAGCACGGAATACAAAGACTTCAAACGTTCCGTTATTGAATCGCGCTCAATACAGGCATTGTTTCCAACCGCAACAATGCTCGGAAGGAAAGAAATCGAGTACGAATTAATGATCGATGCCGCTCTGCTCGGAGCACAGCGCATGAACGATGCCGCCCTTGCACAAAGGTCGGGGGTCGTGCGCTATCTTACCCTCCCACGCTAAATTCGCCTCTCCCACCGCATATCAAGTGTTTAAAAATACAAGGGTGCCTATTCACTGTTTATAGCACCGGGGTAATCCGATATAACGCTGATACCACAGATTTGCACGGTACTCGTATACATTTTAATGCAACTCCCCTGGCGATAAATGAATATCGTAGAGGACGATAAAACTGCTGCAGCTTTACAATGAAAATATACAACACTTCACAGTGTGCCTCTATTTTTTTGTAGAAATTGGGTGCATGGGGGTGAAACCCCACCTATCGATCATTCTACTCAACGACTTGATTATTTATTCATGATTAAAGGGACAATCATCAATTTGAGAGTGCTTGGGCGCACGAAGCACCCAGCAAACTTATCCTTTCTACATGAATTGCATAAACACATGACCTGCCACGGGACAATGTAACCCCAAGCGCGTCCATGCGTGGACTGCGCGTGGAGCGCAAGAGCCAGCCGTTTATATACCACCCCCCGACGCAGCGTCTCGATTGGCCACTGGCAGGAGCGGGGGTGCACATATGACGTCAGTCGGTGACGTCACTGCGCGGTCGCGTGGCAACGCCGAGGCGAATCCCGGCACGAACACCGTTGAGAAGTCATCGCGTGTACATGTGCGAAGGGATGTGGAGATGCATGCCCGGGCCGTTCGAGCTAAACTACCCCTACTTTCTCGCTCCATCCTCCTCTGCCGACACCCATCTGCCGTCCCTCTCTCCGTTCCTCCCACGCGGCCCAGTTTGCGACGCCATCCCCGTCCGACTAATCCTCCGCTTGCTCTCCGACTCGCTCTTCCACCTCGCTGCGAGGAAACTCCCAGGGAGCGAGTGGTGACGTCACGGGATAGAAATCGAGGGATGGTCATGGTCCTGTTTCGAGAAACCTCTCTGCAAACACCGTTCTCGTTTCGCCATTATCGATGCCGGTCCGTCATCGTGGTGCTTTCGTTAGGATCCGTCAGGGGTTGAGTTCTAGAACTGTCGTTCTTTCAAGGGTTACATTGGAAGTTGGGCTTAACAGCACTGATTTCAACCCCTCTTTCCCGACAACCTTTGTGCAGGATGTTCGATCGAGATTCGCCTCGTTCTTCTCCACGTCCCTGGAACGAAGGCACTCGACGCTTTCGTGACGTCGTAAAATGAATGAACAATAGTGATTGCAGAGCGATTGTTTGCGTGCTGCCATTGTTGTAACCAACGAGTTACGGATTATTTTCGTCGTGAGTGTAGGAAGATGAATATCTCTGTTAGAGTAGGTCCCTTTTATTGGGTAGTTATTTCTGTTTTTCCATTAACTGTTACAATTATAGATCAATTTAAGTAGGTGCCTATGGAGTCAACTTGTGTTAGCTGTTAATTAGAAGTAGTCGTTTTTTAACGGTTACATTTCAATATCTTGTGTTAGTGGCAACGCGGTGGCTTTTATCTCGGAGATCTTCATTTCTGGCTGGCTTTCGAGATCCTTATCACCGATTACGCTGGTCTGCAATGTGGGCGCCGTCAGACGGAATCTCAAAGGACGAGTCAATATCGTGGAACCACCAAGGAGGGATTACGGGTGTAATTGTAGGCCTAATTCATGAGGGTTGTCAACACGAATGTTTGCCGCGGCTTTGTGCTCGAATACTCTGCGCAGAGATTGCGAAGCTGCATCCCTAACGATACTGGGTCTCGTAAAATCGTGCAACGAGCATAAATACTGTTGGCCAAATAATTTCGCTTTTAATTACTCGTACACCGGGGGATAATTAGTTGCCATTAATGCAACTAATGAATTCATTAAATTCAATTTAATTACTTGATGATAATTGCTGGTCACCGTTAACTATTCATATATAACGACTTGTTCTTTTTAAAATATGAAAAAATATTATTATCTCGTAAAGTAGGTCCAGCAAGAAAAACCGATTTAAAAGCTCCAGTAGAAAAATACGTAAAAGTGACCCACTTTGATCATTTTCATCCAGCTGCTTCTCTCCCATCACAGCTAGTTCAGCCCTTAATTGATAACCACATTGTTATTTCCCAGTTCGAGCAAGATCCTCGGATTTAAACGATAGTGGCCAGGTCGTTGTGAAATATTTAGCTTGCGCGAGTAATAAATTGGTCAATAGAACTCCTGCTCTGTCTTCATTACCCCTAAAAGCATTCCAACGCGTACACTCGTACTGAAATATCCCTTACATTCATGAGATGTTGCCACTAACTGAATTACGTTTCGTACGCTGGCTGAGATGCAAACGGTACATCTATTTCTAATTCTGGCTAAATCACGAGTACCTTACGTTTCCAGTATGCAAATGGACCAGTCAGCAGGATACAAATCGGTGAAATTTATTTTCGGTTTCAGAGCGAAATGTATTGATGATGGTAAGAGGAATTGCAGTAATAGTAAGGTAAATGTCCCCATTAGCGACCGTTTAAGAGTGCGACTGGTCCGAAATAGTAATTTTTTACTAATATAGGACAGTGTTTGAGTAAAGTATGGATCATTGTATTTTTTGAAATCTCTAGTTTCTTAATCAAATTAGATTTAGAGTGATATTTGACTATTTATACAAAAATTATGGTGAAAATTATATTGGTCCTGATGTCCCCTTTATCGACCAACTTACAATTTATCGATTCTCTGCTACAATAATGAAAGGAAATGAATATTTTCTGTTTATTTTATCATTCTGTATATATTTCTAGTTAATTTGAGTAAGTCCATGTATTTTTATTGTAAAATTTGCGAGTTTAATAATATCTGTAGTATAACCTCACATTGAAATTTACATGTGAATTTACTTAAAGATGAATGCACGGCTACGTAAATAACGTATGCAACTATAAATGAAATACCTCTAATTATTATTTCTGAACTTTCTGGTTGATATTTTGCTTTCTGTGGTGCAATAAACAATATAAATGAATAATTGGTCACTAATGGGGACGCGGTCAGTAATGGGGACATTTACCTTATCGACGTAACGACACCGTCGAAATAAATGAAAAATCCGTTGACTTGTAAATAATTTTCAAAAGATATTACAAGTTAATTTCCTTGTTGTCATTGGAGAAATAAAAACTAATCAGATCCATGCATTCGTACTTCATTTTCATGTGGTTCTGAGAATATTCTACATTTTTTATGGAATATTTAAATATTCAACAGTATTTCGCTTGTCTCCTGCTTAAATCTTAAACGCTCGTGCATTATTCCACAGATCTCGCCTCGACGATGCTTAAGTGGTGAAAACAGCATCAAACGACACGTGCCCCGCACTCAACACCCATACAAGCATTTTTCCCTCAGAGACGACGATTCGAAGTACGTTTTCACGGCCCTTGCACGACCCTCTCCCTTAATGAAGATCTCGAAGTTGCCGGCGCATCGCGAATCCGTAATTAGCAGCAACGTTACCGCCGACCACGGGCTTCGTGTCCCTCATTACGACTAGTTTTCCCTCGCTGCTGAAGCTAGAAAAGCCACGAAACTCGGCCCCGTCTTTCAAGGAACTCCCGTCGAACCGGGCAAAAGGGGAAAGAACTCTGTCGGCTTTCTTAATTAGCCTCCCCCTCAAACTGCCGCGCATTCTTGCTTGCCTTAAGACGCAGACGCGTTTGACGGCTGTTAAATACGAACTACGAAGTATAAATCATTCCAGTTCCGGTGAATGCAAATTTCTGCTGATCCACACAGTCTAATATAACCTGCGCGCGAAGTTGGACCGATCAAAATTGAGGAAATGTGTAAAATTTTGAGAAAATTTTCAATGGAAAACTCTAAACTCTAATCTTAAAAAGGGCGAGGAATTTTCCGAAAAAATCGTATCAAGTCTTCTCAAATTCCACACTATTTATAATTGAACGTTTTTTAAGATCCATTTTCTGGTCCGGCAGAGGGTACCAAAAATATCAGTAATAAATTCAGAGACACTGTACACACCTGAAACTCCGCAATTTCTTTTTCAGATCACCCAGTACGTGGCAATCGAAGGATGGTAAACGAGGGTGGCGGAGAGCAAGGAAGAGAGCCAACTTAATTCAGTTAGCTGGTGCCTACGTTTCCAGAGTTAACTGCGTTTCGTTTACTTCCCGAAGAAAGTTAGCGGCTCGAAGCTGGTAAGCTGCCGATTGCAGTTGGCCGTGTTGCTTCGAGTTCGAGCGCACGTTGCTACGAAGCAATCCGGCCGATGGACTTAACAAACTAATAGAAGCATCGAATAAAGAGCAACTTTCGATGGTTGCTTGTTCGCTGGCTGCAAGAACACCGGTTCTCTCGAGACGAGCGTAAATCTACTTACAATCGAAGGGTGTCTGCATTTCTCCACTAATTCTACACGCAGCGATAAACTATTAAAAAAACCCTAGACACGTTAGAAAGTTAATAATTGAAAGCTCGATTCTTCGAAGGAATAATGCACCCCTATAAAAATATTGTTCACTCAAAAAGACTGAACCCTTCGTGAAACGAGAACGTTCGAGTAAGAATGGCGCGGAGTGCAGCGGAACTTTAGATCCTAGTCGAGGAGGATCGATTGATGTCACCCTTGCAACGGGGTTAAGTGTCGACGACACAATTCCGGGTGGCTGAGACCGGCGAATTATTGGGCTACTCGGCCACTCGCCGCCTCGTTACATCATTATTGTGTCTCGTATCGGTGAACTGGTCTAGTTACCATGGGGGAGGGAGAGGGTGCCAAGGGTGCGGGAGTGTGGATGACACCCAGTAATCGTGGCACCACCACCGACGACAGCCAATGCAGGCCACGACGGTGTCTGCTAAGAATAAAGTCATCGACGTCTAAATGCCGACTTCTTAAAATCTTCGATTTCTCACGATTAATTACCACGCTACCTACTGCGCGAAAATAAGAGGATCGTCTATCGCCGCGTTAACCACCAGCTGGTACACAGAGAGAATCGGGGGAATCATGATTTCCTGAAATATACAATATCGCGATTTAATTAATCGCGCAGGGAATGTTAATATTGAATTTCTGGTATTGGAACTACAATTTGGAATATATCCGTCGGAGCACGTTAATGTTCGTTGATATCAGCGTCGAGTATGTATCCAATGTTGGGCTTTAATGCTAATTATATTTCGATGGAAATTACAAAGGTCCATTGACACGAGGGAAGATGCTACAACTTCCTTTTTGCCAGTAACATACCTCTCCATGACATAATACACTTCAAATCTAGAGTCAAATAGGAAACGAAAAACATTTCTAAGTATTCACCAAACAGCTCAAGAACAGACCGTGTAGCTACCACACTCCACCCATTAGACTATTACTAACTTCTTCCTGCCATTCATCAATCCTGTCAGAAACTTCCCGGAGCGCACGATAAAAGAGTCGAATAGTGATAAGAAGAAGAAGAATTGATCGATAGGATTGTCGGACAAGGAACAAGAACACAAATCCACTGACAGATTTCCTTTACCCAGTGTTTCCCAGACATAAGAACAGCCCCTTAAAACAAGGGGCAAAGAAATTTGAACAGAACACGCGTATCGACGAGTCGTCATCAAGTCGAATACCCAGGGGGTCGTCTTTCCGCGGTCTCTGCAAATGGGGAAGCAGCGGAATCCTCGGCGAGCGGTGCATTTCAATTTAGTCACGTCGCGTCGAAGATCGATCGCCATCCTCCCGGGAATCGCCAAAGGATATTTCGAGAGGAACCGATTAGACTATCGGGAGGGACGCGCGTGGCCAGGTGGACGGACAAGCGGCGACGGATACGGGAAGACGCGGATCAAGACGTGGCCCGAGGGGGCCACCGCTATTGTCTCGTTAATCGTCGCGAGACGACACGCCGTTTACCGACGTGCCCGTAACAAGGCGACAGGAAGGAGATGAGAGGACGGCGGAGGGCCCCTTCAGCGATAATTACCAAGGCCCAATTAAAGCCCGAGCGCCGCGGAATCAAACGGACGCTTAAGCGGCCGCAGACGATTGTTTATCGAGCGTGTCGAATTGTCGCAATGCGGCTCACGTACCTCGTCGAACCGGTGATGGCCGTCTCGTGACTGCTAAGTGAATGCCGCCTTGTTCCTTATTGTTCCGGGGAGTTTGCGATCGGGGGAGAGACTTACCCCTTTGGGGAAACCATCCGCGGGATGGTTTTACGAGCTGCTGGGTGACAATGTGGTGGAAATCGATCGTTGAGCTGCTTTGTTGCAGGCAACGGACGGAATGACACTTCGGAACACTGCACTTATAGTTTCTTCGGGGCGATAACTTATTAGCGACGCGTAAATGTAGAACCAGGAAACTTGGTCGACTGAACTTTTAAAGTGTCATTGCGAAATGCATTCTGCACTCAGAAACTCGATCCATGCAATCCTAATCGAGCTGAACTCTGTTCGTAACGTTGAACTGCTCGTGAAGATTGAATTCTGCATGTTCCTTCTACTATCTGGAACTTATTTATACGCTGATGCGATGAAGGGTTTCTTTGAAAGTTTCCGAAAACGATTTTGTATTCTGTAATCAAGTTCGAAATGTCAAATTTTCCACTGAGATCATGCAAATTCCCAAAGATGTCACCTCGATTTACTGGAAAGCAGAGTTTGTTTTATCGAAGTTTCAGAACGAGAGAATTCCACCGTACCAAAAAAGAGGGGTAGACCGGATTAGCATCGATTACCTAATTAACGTCCACTCGCGAATTTCCTCCAGCAATTATGCAAGCCCCAGGAAATTGGATTCTTTATACAGAAGCGCTTCCGTTATTACCGGGTGTCGATGGAGCACGGGTTTGAATTATTACTGTTCTCGTTACACCAGAAACGAAAGCACCAGACATCTTTGCTCCTCGATGCAAAAGGGAAAATATGAGTCAAATGATTACCAATTGAAATCGTTTGGCTTCGCAATCAATTGATACAATGATTAACGTTTGAAAGTACATATTCGCAAGGTTGCAATAAGAAAATTCGACAAAGAGGAGTGCCACTACTTTTTGCTCGGAACTTCGCTAACTGCGTGCATTCTACTTGACTTTATCCAGGGTTTAATGATGCTCCGATAATTATCAGTGTCCTCTAATCTTAATCACTCTTCCCATCGCTTTGGGGTACAACTGATCGATTGTTCCTCACCCGTCAGGAGAAAATCGCCCCTTTTTATCGTCGTTCTACCACTCAGGAAGAGCGAAGACGAAGGTGTCCCTCAATTCCCTACGACCTTAATTGAGTAATCCGAGGAGGCGGGGGCGATTGCCTTAAACTCGGTCCCGGCCATTTCTTGTATTTGTCAAATAAGACGAGGAGTAGATCAAACATTTCGTGTCCCGGCGATAGGATTGTTATTCCACTGGTGACAAGGCACTACATCTTGCGCCAAGATGGAGCAGAGAAGCTGCTCCGGTCGGAAACTCGACCGTCTACGAACTCCGTCGTGCGATTAATGGCGAATGTAAATGTACTCGGGGACTGTAACCGTTGTTATCTAACGGCGGCGTGGAGTCATCCTTGTTTCGGTGTTTATTGGACGCAAACAGGGCAGCGCGAAATGATGCTGGCGCATTCTCCGCGAGAAACGATCCCAACAAAAAGTTTCAATGGGAGAAACCAGCACAATTTCGTCGGCGGAATTGTTATAGCGGCGAGCGATGAGAGTAGACGATATTTTCAGAAAAAAATATCCGTTCGCTCAATTCTATGAATATTTAATAAGTATACATATTTCTGTTCCTACTAATTCTACAAAGGAAAGAGTGGTCTGCTTGTTAGTAACAGGGGAGGAAGGCAGTCCAAAACGCGCACGGCCCATGGCTGTAAACAATCAACGAAGTTTATTGCAAAAAGTGGAAAAATATGTCGCGCGACAGACGAGGGCGAGGCGCGAAAGGAATTTTAATTGGTCCCCAGGCGAGTCGTACGCACGCACACTCGGTCGTGAATCGATTCCTGGTTTCATCCCCCGTGGAACGCGTGTTCGGCATTTTTATGCCAGCGTGCATCGCGCAGAATTTCGATTTCCACGGCACGATGATGTGAGACGCGAGTGCAAGCACGCGCGGACATATCAGAGGGTGTCGCGTATATTACGATTTCGATTCGATCGACGCGCGTTTACCCCTTTCGTGCATCCCCTCTGAGAATCTTTCTCCCCTCCCGAGCGTACTCTTCGACACAGTATCCACGTTGCACATATTTCGGTTCGTTTCTCAGAGAAACTGAGCGCGCAAGGGCTTGCGTCACTGTAACTCAAATACGTGGAAAATCGTGAAATTCCTTCGGGACACGGCGCGGTACAACGTCCAATCGAGGGAGCGGAAAAATTGATCTGTTTCCCTCGCGGGGTTGTTTAATGCCGACGGGAGAGCAACAAAGTTGGCGGTGAAAAACACGCGCCGAACGAACGGAGAGGAGGGAAAACAAGTATCGAGCCCTCGCTGGTAGAATAAACGTTACGGTTTAATATTCCACGGCGGAAAGCAAATGAGATATTCATACCGTTCGGAATGAAATTCAGCCGTGGCGAGCCGAGAGAGAATTTTATTCTTCTCCGTGGAAGAAGATTTCCGTAATGCCGTTTGCGGTCGGATAAAAGTGCTGCGTCGCGTAATACGTTCAGCCGGTTCTCTTTACTTACATACCCGCCGCCTGGTTCGCGTATATTCCTACGGTAACGAGGACACGTTCATTGGTATTCCAGGACACAGGACACCCCTGGTGGTACGTGCTCGACGCCCACAGCACCGTGGTAAATGCAATTATGCCGATGGTCTCAATTACCGATCTGCGTCAGCAATTGTTGCGAACAGAGCCGGCCAGGTGACGCGGATCGGAATCGTCCCGGTGTTTTCCACGATTTTCAATCGATCCCACAGGCTTGGCTTATAAAGTCGCTCAAACCCCGAGATTCGGTTTCGTTTTCCTTTTAAACAGTTTCTCCGCTTTCGAGAAGTAACTTGAAACGGGCGTGTCGCTTGCGTGAAACATTGATTAAAGAAGAGAAACACTTTGTCCACCGAAATGCGCAACACCTTGCCTGTCTCCCTTTACGATCCCAGCTGGACACGCTTGAACAAAGGCAAAGGGACCACACAGAGGCACTCGGTAATTGACAACGCGTTTGCTTAGTTGCCGTTCATTCGGATCTGCCATTTGCTTGGATCTCTATCGCACGATGAAATCGCGCCGTGGCGCGTGACCGGCGCGTAACGACGAGCAATTTCATGAAATACCAGCTGATCGATATTGCAAGGTAGATTTACGGTGGATGGGAACAGGTGACGAAAGGTGACAGCGCAGTTATGTACATTTTGACCTGCTTCGTGCGAGAGTCCAGCTCGTTATCATGGGTAAAAGGTTCAGATCAAGAAAGTTAAAAAGACAGCAAGCATTCTGGCGTTTCGGGTGGAAAAATTCGTTCGATTCCTTGAGAAATAATTTTTCCAAAGTTGCCACCTTTCTGGCGTTCGTTTCAGTCGTGACTCCCCAGCGGAGTGGATCGAAAAATCGATAATCTCGTTGCATTCGAATCTCGATATCATTTAACTCGCGTTAGTTGGTCGGGCAAAGATAGATACTTCAAAGAAATCGTCGGATACCGGCGTTGTCGAGCCGCGGAGGAGGAAGAGGAGGCAGAAAGACCGAGCTGGTAAGCGGAAATTGCGCCTGGGGGTTGGTAGCACGGATTTAACGTTGTTTTGCCCTGACCTAGCTCTCTGGGTCCCCATTCCGAACCGGAAGGTAACAGCTCGGCTGGCTTTCATCCCCACCAAACGGGATGCTACTCTCGTAGTACTCGTATACACTCACCCGCACCCCGTTTTTCCTCTTCACCCTCCTGCCCTAGCTGGTTCTTGTTGACCCTATCTCGCGCTGGCAGCCAACCCTGTCTCCACTCCAAAGAGAATGCCCTGCAACCCGGTTAGGGAATAAGCGCGAGAATTGATAAATGGTAATGACAATTAGGTCCTGTTGATGCGCACCGGCGGCGCGAGCCTTTGGTCCAAGCGTTCGACAATGGAAACACCGAGAAGATTAATAACAGTCGAGGTGCCGCGAGTGCATTTCGAGTGGAGGGTATTGTCGATTTAAAAATAGTTCCGCCGGGGATTGTTTTCCATTCGAATAGAGTATCAAGCAATTATGTCGGTGGCTGTATATCTCGCTTCTCCAAATTCTCGAGCAGAATCGATGTTTCGCTTTGGTGCGCCACGATACTTCAATATTTGACGTGGATATTATATTAACTAATTTCCTGCGCGACTATAAAACGATGTCGGGTAATATTTTCCAGCGCCGGGAGCTTATAAAATTGTTTACACGCACCAAATACTGCTGAAATTGCAATTATGCTATTACGAAACCACTGTCGGCAGTAACGTGACAAATTTCACCCATCCGAACGGTTTAAAACGAACGCCCCTTTAACGCGAATATATGAAAATTTGCATAACGAGTAGTGGCCATCAATCCAACCTCCACTATTCAATCCACCGTCGCGTTAAATTCATTTGGCACTCAGAAAAATGATTGAATTCCTTCGATAAAACTGCTAGATCCCCCATCCCCCCAGCAATTGACAACTGTTCAATCGTTCGACGACACCATCCGCGATCGATTCGCATCCGAGGCGGACCAGCTCGCAATTTATTCGCGCGCAATTTCACGGGATCCGTAATGCGAATCGGTGCAACGAGGAAGAGAGGTAGGGGCAGTGGAAAAGGCGTCGTTTCGTCAATAATAAGCGAGTCTCTAATCGATGAGCGCCCGGTGCTCGCGACACGGACAAAGGAATTTAATTTGCTCGAATGAAAAATGCGAGGGCTCGTTTCCGATCGGGCGCGATCACGGGGCATTCGGATATCCGAAACGTCGCCTCGTTACGTAACGGCGCCAAGGGATCGAACGACTCGCCCTCTGGCATTGTTTCCTCCGGAGACAAAGCGCGTCCGATTTGTTCGCGCGATTAAAGGGGATCTAAACGCCGCAATTAAAAGCACGTTAGCCCGAGCCCGACCAGTGTGCCCGTAGCTACCCAGAAAAACGCTAAAACACGGGGCGCGAATCGGCCGAAATGCACGCCCGGGAATCGCCTCGGCGAAGAGTGTTCTATTGTTCGCCGCGTAAAATCATAGAGACGCGACAATTACAGTTTGCAACGGGCGCGGCAAGTTTTCGAGAGCGCGAGCCACGCGCCCCCCTCGTCGCCGCCCCTTTGTCGAGGGCGCACTTTGTTCGGACCTAAAGTTTCGCGCAACGCCGATGGAATTGTTTTCAATTATCGTCGGCTCACATTCGCGCCGCTTGCTGGCTCGAACCTGGCGAAAGAATGCCAGCGGTGCACGCAACGAACGCGCGGCGAAAAGCGGATCTCGCTGTTTGTACCGGGAACAGGGAGTAATTGGTGGCGTTAACTGGCTCTGCCGCTTTTGTGAAAGGAACCGGTCCGGAGCGAACGATAATCCAACGATGACACACGGGTCGAATTGCCGAATGCTCGCCCATCGAATGATCCTGGATCTCGCGCCCCTTAAACGAGCAACATCGATCTCTCGAGGGCAAGGGACGAGGAGCGCGATATTTAGATTTTCGCGAGTACGCGTGGCGCGATTTATAAAGCCTCGTCGCATTGGTTTTCCAAATGAATCCCAGCGACGGCGACTCATTAGCATTCTCGGCGATGCTTAACCGGGGCGGGGCTGGAATAAATTCGCCGCTCAGGTAGTTCGATTCTGCTGGCTTTTGTCTCTGCCAGAACGGAGCGGCACGGCGCGGAGGTTGGAACGGGGCGTCGGTATGGGCGAAAGGCGTTCGACGCTTTGTGCTTGTCCCAGGAGCCGATGAATTAAAGGACCGATCCTTCCGGATGAAAAGTTTGTCTACGCGGGGACAAAGTTTTTGCCTCGGCGACCAATTATATCGCGGATCTTGTTATCGGGCTCGGGTTTTTGTTTTTTGCGACGCGTGCATGTTAATTAACGCTCGCGATGGTTAAACGCGAGCGGAGCCAGACGCGGGAAAAAGCGGCGACGGAGACGCTTCGACCGTGAACAGGCAAGAACGAAGTTACGACGAGGTTTGTTAACGCTTTGCAGAAGCCAAAGTGAAATAAAGTTCGCGCAGTCGCTGCAGAGATTTCCTGGTGCTCGTTGCACATTGGTACATCGAGCTCGTAATTAAATTCCACGCGAATTAAATAGATTTTAGGGGGAGGGAAAATATTGGCTCGAGACCGAAGGCTGAATTTCTTCATTTTCCTTGAACTCAATGGGAATTGCAGAGAAACGCAGTACGCAGTGGTTATGATATTTCCAGTCACGTTCCGGCGAAACGAAAAAATTCGCAACGTTCGAATTGTTCTTTAACCTCGTCCCGGCGTCAGGTGTTTCATTATTCACGGTATTAAACGCGTCGTTAGTGCTTATTTCGTTTCGGAGGTAGAACGTCGCCGCTTCCCAGCCGTTCGTCCTCGAAATGCGAGCGAATCGGCAGCCACCCCCAGGTTCATTATAGCAGTATTGTCCCCAGTGTTATCGGCTGCAACGCGGCACGGTAACGCGGTTACTCGCAATAGCGCGCAAAATCCTTTCCAGGAACGTCGAAATGGATTTAAACAAATATGATCCTCTCGATGCGCGGCGAGCTGGCGAAATTGTTATCTCTTGGCGCCCCTGAACTCCGTTTTTACACCCTGCGCGTTGGTAAACATCGAATTTAATTAAAAGAATGCATCGCACCCAGCTGCAATTTTCGGAGCAGCGAATTTTATGCGAAGGGAACAGATGACGGTAACAGTTTGAAGTTGATATTTTTCTATGCGTGCTAATGTCACTAATCTATTCTGGGAATTTCCATTACTGATGAACTACGGGGCTGTGAAAAAGCGTGGAGTATTTGCATGAAGGAGCTATTATCTCGTTCCATGTGTCCGTTCTTGAGCAACGATTCTTTCCTAATTAACACACAAGTAGACACACGTACGTCTTTCAAGCAGAACTTGAATTACCCTCGATGTCTCGTCTAATCAACCCCTTCGGAACCAACCCCTCTCTCGCGTGCACTTGCTTCAGGTGTCCTCGAGATTTCCACAGAATTGCATTCGTCCATTTTCAGAAAATCATCTCACAGAAGATTCGGGAGGACTGGACCGTGACAGAGGAACCCGAGGCTCGCCGCGAAACGTAACTCTTTCAATTTTCCCAGACGGCCCTCGTGCCTCCCCCGTTCCAGCCCATAAATGCAGTTGCTCTCGCAGAAACCGCGGCATTGTCTTCGCCGCGGTGTCACGGCTCGTGGACAAAAAGCTTGGAAGCTCGCTCGCTCGCGGGGATGAAAAATGCGCGAGCAGACGCGGAAAAGCCCGGAGCGTGTGAGAAGCCTGGATTTATGGCGGTCCCCCGCTTTTATTTCTCGCTTGTATTTTTATCCCCGCCGCGTCCTTCGCGGCGATAACAAGGGTATCGGTGCTGGTTGCGGCTTCGGATTACCCTGGCTCCCGCGACACGAGCGCGAGCAAAAAGACTGAAAGGGAGAGGAAGAATAAATGTGCAGCCTCGTTACCAGCCGCGCTGCTCGCTTCCGCGTTGATTGCGTTATTTGGAGACGCTCGTTTCCGCTGGACCATTAGGGAAATTAGAGGGGCTGCTGCAGAGGAAGATTCCACGACGGCGTAGTCGATCTTTCGCGTGGGAATCATGCTCGTGCAGGCAAGTCAAACTGCCTTCCTTCGAATGGACTGTGTTCTGCTAGTTGAGAGAATCTCAATTCACGATTTCGCGAAGTCATTTATAAGTTATCACTTTTTAATTAGCCTTGCGCTGTTGAGGAAGTATTCACACTTTGAGCTTAGCTCCCGAAGAATTCCTCGCGGTAACACGTATCGCGAATGAGCGTAAACGTCGATGTAAAATGAACGCGCCAAACAGCCCTTCAGACGCCACGGACACCGTTTGCCCAAGAAACTTGCAGCACCTTGGCAATTCCAGGGTACGAACAGCGTGCCGAGGAGGACGTGGAACTGCGTTGCACGGGAATTCCGAATTTCGATGGCCGACGAACCATTCACAGGCGTCGCCGTTATTAATTCGTACAACTGGAACTGGGAATTACACCTGGACCGAGTATTCCCGTTTCGTTGTCGCGTTTCGTTCAATTTCCACCGTTCCCGAAGACATTTACACGGAGCACACCACGGCAATGTTACGATCGTGGAACCGGAGCAGGTGTTGTTGACGCCTGTCCGACAATGCAACGCGAATCCCCACGGCATAATTGAAATTAAACTTTTGATCCGGCGATTCGTCATAAATTGCTGTAATTAGCAAAATCGGAGGATATTGCCTCGGAACTACTTAGGGTGTACATATTAATATTTAAAATAACATTTAAAAATCTCTGTATTTCTGATTTAAAAGCTTAACTCGCTCCACTTTTATTAACAGCCTGATAGAAAGCTTGAATGCAGTGTTTATTAAGCTTGAAATTATATTATCAGTGGATGTTCGCGGGGAATTATTTGGGCTCGTAAATGGGCGTTTTAAATCCTGCATCGGGACAGGAGTAAAAATTGCACGTCGATCTAAATCCACTGGCCCGCGTTGATTGCAATCTGAAACGCAATTACAGCACTTAACTGGCTCTTACTGCGGAATACAATTTTGCGTTATATTACGAGAAATAATTGATCCAGTTCCGTAAAATCTCGCGGCGCCGTTGGAAAAGTGAGAGAAAATTAATCCCTCGGATTCCCTTTCGCCATCCCCTCGGCAGCACTCCCTCTTTTTTCCTCCATCCACGCCGTACCCAACGGCGAGACGCCGTTACAATAACTTCGCCGTTGCTGGCCACGACAGACCGTTTAGACTTTGGACCGTTGAATATGCAACGGAAATTATGCGCGCGAAAGAATCTCGTGGGAAAATTGCCTCGTCTCTGCTCGAAGACGTTCAGGAGTCGTCCTCCCGAGCTTCCCTTTTTCCAAGTGCTCGAGGGAGGCCGAATATCTGGCCGGGAACTCGCCGCGTCTGGGCCGTAGATTCGACGCGACAAGTCGCGACGGCGCGACCGGCGCAATAATAATTTAAATATACGCTCGTCCCCGCTTAATTGTTCTCCCAGGGAACAAACACCTGGAGCGCGCGGGGCGGCTAAAGCCGCGGGAACGCGCCTCCAGGCGCAGGAAACTCGTAACTTCCCGCAATTTAGATGATAATTGCATTTACATGCGCGGTCGTTTCGTCGACTTACGAGGAACTTCCCGGACGTCGGGATCCCGCCAAGATCTCGAGCCTCCGTGAATTTCCGCGGCGCGCCGGTCCGATCGACGGAACCGTCCGAGGATCCAGAGGCGGAAACGCGATCCGACGACGGCCCAGAGGACGCTTTGCATATGGAAATTGATCGTGTTCGTCGCGCGGCTGCAGCGCCCCGACGTGGCCTCCGCATGAATAAAATAATGTAACTTCCGGCTACGAAAACATCAGCGCGCCGCTAACTTGCCTCCCCGCGGGCTGCCTCTGCCTGCTTCCGGTTCCACGGGGACAGTTCACCCCTAATGCGCCCCTCCGAGCCCTAAGCGACGAGAGTTAACGCGCGCAGAACTGAACTTTCGAGTGGACGCTTAACGGGATCTGTGATTCGCGTGTAAGAGGGGATCATCTTTTTATTTTCGTTAGTCCCGCCGGTGGACGAGGGGCAGCCGAGGAGTTGCAACTTTTCAAGCGGCTGGGGGAGTCTGGGTGCCAAGGCGGGCGCAAGTGGGCATTTGTGGATCCGTTGCTCGATGTAGTTGTCAAAATGATTGATTTCGATCACTAGATTTTCCCCGAAATAAGTGTTATCTATTGGCGCGATAGAATACGGAATGCAGGGGACAGTGGGGAGGTTCGTAAAGTTTTTTAAAACGACGCCAGGTGTGGTCGACTAATACAGTAATGCCTCGTTAGAATCACGACGATCGGGGCTGGCAGCGTGATACTAACGCGATGCGGATACTATTTCGTGCCGACGACAACTTCGCGTCGTCTCTTTTGTTCTGTCTCGCATATATCGGATTCTCTCACTCTCGACTGAAGGATGCCATGAAATGGTGGGGATAGTGAGCGTGATTATAACGCATGGTAAAAACGTGACACTAACGACGAATTACTGTATATAACATTGTTAGGTTTAGGTTTAGGTTTAGGTTTAGGTTTAGGTTTAGGTTTAGGTTTCGGTTTAGGTTTAGGTTTAGGTTTAGGTTTAGGTTTCGGTTTAGGTTTAGGTTTAGGTTTAGGTTTAGGTTTAGGTTTAGGTTAATATTAAAAATTAAACCTAAACCTAAACCTAAACCTAAACCTAAACCTAAACCTAAACCTAAACCTAAACCTAAACCTAAACCGAAACCTAAACCTAACAATGTTATACAGTAATGCCTCGTTAGAATCACGACGATCGGGGCTGGCAGCGTGATACTAACGCGATGCGGATACTATTTCGTGCCGACGACAACTTCGCGTCGTCTCTTTTGTTCTGTCTCGCATATATCGGATTCTCTCACTCTCGACTGAAGGATGCCATGAAATGGTGGGGATAGTGAGCGTGATTATAACGCATGGTAAAAACGTGACACTAACGACGAATTACTGTACTCTAGTACGCCAGGGACACTGTGCCAGTAAAATATTCAAAGTCGCTTCAGAGATTCTTTTATTTATCACGTTCGCTCGCAGCCCGCTCCGCTAAAGTTGCCAGGCCGTATTTGCTTGACGGAAGGAGAATTTTGTTCGTATAAAGGAGTGAACGTTTCAGCGCTTAGGCTCTTTTATTCAGAACATTTCAAGCGGATACCGTTATTTTAAGAGACTTATCGTAAGCAAAGTAAACCGAACGTTTAATTAAAAACTTACTTTCCCGCAGCGTGCATTAATTTACTCGACTTCTGATAGTATAATATGATTGAATATAATTTAATGGAAGCTTGAAAATGAAAATGCTCGGGCAATAATTATTCTTTTCAACGCACCACGCCACCCCACCGTTAAACGTTCTCTAAGAGAATGATTAATCACTGGTTACCGAGATTAAAAAATTGAAATTAGGGCAAATACATGCTTCTCTTAAGAGCGAAATCACGGACTACATTACTCATTGGCATAAAAATTCATAGAATGTCGGAACGCCAACAGTCCCAAGTGCTCCCCTAACCCCAGGGGGTTTTCTTTACTCAACTCGCTGGCTATTTAAAACGCGATCAATCACTACCACTGACAAGCGGCACAATCGGGACTAAACGAGCGTAAGAAGATTAAAACCAGGAAGCCCACGTCGAGGACCAAGTAATTTCGGCCTTTCTATTTTCGCAACCCCCGTCATACTTCAAATTTCGCTTCCGTTCGCGCGGTGCCCGCTTCGTTCGCGCCCCATCAGTCCAAAAGCACTTCATTTCCGAAGTACGAGGGCCCTGCCGCGTGCGTGCCGCGTACGCCGCCGAATATTCGGACCGGGTCCGAATTTTTTCCTGCCAACTCACACTCCCGTGTCGGCGAAACTCCGGCGGCGGTAATCACGCAACTCGCAGAATGATTCGAGAGGAGAGAAGCAATCAACGCCGCATAGAATCTCATCAGGATCGGGCAAGGTGACCCATCCACACCTCGTGCAGCCTTTCACACCCCCTCCACCATTTGCCACCAATTGCTTTCTTCTCCCCCCCGCTTCAAACACCCCCTCATCAATCCCCTTCGTCCAGTTTTTCCTCGCCTACCTGCGATAAGCCGGATAACGCATGTGCGTGCTTTCCACGGCATTGTGTGCACTGATTGAGTGTCGCGGAGGGTAGAGTTAAGGTGATGGATGGTCATTTTACTTGTCCGTGTGGTTACGAGAATGTGGCGTGCCGTGCAGCTTATTGAATCGTATCAATTTGAGTATTTGTACCGCAAAGTGGAACTACCGTATTCCTGTGGTTAAGCTTCTAGTTGACGTACTCGTCGACGTAGAATTTCCCGCGGACCCCGCGACAGGATGATTGACTGTCAAAGAATCTTCCCCCATCTACGAGCCCCTTTCCCATCCGCACCTGCGATTATCTAGAAATTTTAGTTTCAATACTATCCCCCCCCCTTCGCACTGCCTCTCCTTAATTCGCCACCTTTTTATCCCTGGGTAGGTACACTCCCCCCTCCCCCGTTCGATTCCCTTCATTTCCATGCTCCGCTCCACCGCCTCCCTCCCAACCCTATCAATTTCACCCCTCTGTACACTTTCTCCTTTCGCCTCTCCGTTCGTCGATTTCCTTACTCCCCTCCCGCCCGGCTGCATCCCTTTCATCCAACCAGTTACCAGCGTTTCTCCCTTTTTTTTTCCCCCCCACCACCCCCGCCCTTCCCCCTCTGTTCGACTCGTGATAGGACCGTCGGTGGCAATCAGCGCGCATTAACAAGCATCGGAGGACATCTGGGCTTTCGCTGGAACACGGAACTGGCGCAGCACCACGGTGAAATGTCAAGAGTTCGCCATGGCCGTAGGGAAAGCGAGAGGGAACGCGCGCAGGGCAGAGGGAGAGGGTGGAACAGAGAGTGAGAAAGAGAGGGCGTGATCGGGAGCGGCAGAGAGGAAGAAAGGTGGGCGAAAGGGGTGGGCGGAGGTGGAGAATTTCAGCTGCAACTACTACCTACGGCTCCGTAGCTGGGACACTGGATGAGAGAAGTCGGTCGATAGAGCTCCCGGTTCCCTCTCTCTGTCTCTTTCACCCTGCCTCCTCTCCCTCTCGCTGTCGGTCTCTCCACCATTTTCCACCCGCGAATCCCGCGCCCCTCTCTTTCCCTCTTTTCGACTCCCTTTGCAACGCGGAACAGACCGACGCGACGGATGAATGGACCGGTTAGACAAATGCTGGCAGCTCGCTTCGGAAAGTGGAAGAACCGTGCCGGGCTGAAAGTGCCGACCGCCCCCTCCGGAGAAACACACGGTAACACTTGACCACTTTAACAGGGCGGCTGAGGAAGAGAGGAATCGTTCAAGGGAAGACAGCCATCGCGGGCTTAGAAAATCGCCAGGTTGTAGCTGTGTTGATTTTCTATGGGTGCCTCTGAAGGGGTTGGAGAAATAGGTGCTGGAGAGGGGTGGCTTTAGGAGGGAGTGTACGCGGGGCGTAACGGAGCTGAGGTGTAAATTTAACAGCGCAGGGGATCCTGGACTCTCGACTGACTATTATATTTGGCTTCTTAAAGTCTCTTTTGATATGTCTATTCGTCTATCCACGAATAAAAATCATCTAATCGATCGAGTTATTAAAATTCCCATCGATCATTCGCCGATCGACACTCTCAGCCACTTCAGCGACACGGGCGTCCCTAAAAGGCTCGTTAATCAATGGGGGGGAAAAAAAAGGGAAAGCTCGCCTCGTTGTGGACGACAGGTCGAAGAGGGATGGAAAGCCTACAAGGCGAGTGTCCGTTTCGAGATTCGAACGGACGATCGAGATCAACGCGTCCACGGTCTGTCGTTTATCAGTCAGCCTCGCCTCACGCACTCTGCATTGTCGTTCGGCGCGCGTTAATTAATCAAACTGGGGGACAGGGAATGCGAGATCGGCTGCTGCAAAAGATGGTGGAGGATTTATCTTCCTCCCATGTATGCCCGGGCGCAGGTAATCCCCGAAGGAGCAGCTGATAATCGACCGTCCCCTGGAAGATTAATTTATCGGGGAGCAGCGATATCATTAGGACGCGTCCTACGCCTGCTAATCGATCAGTTTTAACCCAACGATTAAGGAGACGTGATAAACGGATGGGAAGACGAGATTTCTTGTCGTTGCGTGAGTCACTGAAACGAATGAACCGTGCAAATTGAATGACTTTCTTCGTTATTCTATTCAATTACGTATTCAAATTACGTCGCAAGAAGCAAGAGTCCTACAAGCGGGAAACTTGGAAAATTATAAACTGCAGAGAAGAGTTCCTGTAGCTGTCATATAAATTCAATCAAGGTGATGTTTGTAAAAAGAGTTTTTGTTACATAAATTCTTACAGAGATGCTAGGATGGACGAATAGCAACTCCCTGGATACTTGATCCTCTACTCCACACCATTATTCCATCTGCGCATCAATTTATCAAGATCTCTTTGCTGCGCGATTCCATAAATTCACCGGAACCACCCAGAGGCGTTCAGAGTAATAATCGCTACTGAACCACCGTGCACAATATCGAAATAACAATTTGCGCGAGATCCACGCGGAATTTTATTTTCACGAGCTTCTCGCGGCCAGCCAGCGAAATGACTTTTGTTCGCGGTGAAGTGGTAGCAATTTTGAAATAAGAAGTTGCAAGGCTCTTTGTCCACGTCAAGAAAATTGCATTTCCAACGAGCCAACGAGCGGATTACTACGGCCCATTCATAAAACCGAGAAGTCGTCTGAATATTAAAATTTAATAAGATAGTAGCCTTGCTTCTCTGCTTGGAAGTATTTATAAAAAGCCGCGAGATGAATGTCGCAAACATGTCGTTCTGCATAAACGCAAATCTTCGTCGTAGAGCTCCCGTCTCCTAACAATTAGTAATTAATATTCTCGAGTATGTAAATCCTCGGGATGTTGAAAAACTCGCTCAAAGTCTGTCACACGAGCCGTCGGAGGCGACGCAACCGAGCAACGCGAAGAGATGCTTCATTATCAGGATGCTTCTAACCCGTTGACAAACAGTGAATTTACCATTCACGAAACCCTCTGCTTTCTGTAATTACTGTGATCCAAGCGCGTCGCTGGTATTCTTTTTACGAACGTGTGAATGAAAGGGCACCTTTGCTCAGGTGTTCTCTCGCTGAATATGGGTCACCTTGCCAAGTGAAATCAGACGTTGCTACGTCTTTGTCGCGTGTGCCTTTTTTATCAGCAGTTTATTCTGGTCGGGCGAGGGCTTAACTGAAAATACCTACTGTTTGCTCGATTACTCTGGCGATAATGCATAACAGTGGGCTAAATGTAGTCAGAAATCTCTGAAGAAAAGCAGCGAAAAGGGGTGACCATTCTGCAATTGGCCAATAATTGAGATACTTCGCGAGGAATGTTGGAATCCGAAGAAACTTGAATATTATAATAACAGGTAGAAAAGCTAGTACTAAATTGCGGTCCACGTCTTCTTCTGTGAATGTAAAGTAATTGTTATGGACGTCGTACGATGTCCCAATGATTTGTGACATCGCGAAATGATTCCAACGTGTCGATGTCGCGGCTGACACACTAAATCCCCGAAAACAGTTATTGCGTACTAGACGACGTAACGATAGCGCTGGTGGAGGCAACGACAATTTTATGGCGATTTAATGCGGCCGCGGGCCAGTTGGAACGTTTAAATCGTGTCGTGTAGTTCTGGTTGAAAGTAAATTACGGTAAACGCCAGTAAATTCAATGCGCTCAATTGTGCTGGCCGTTGGTACCGTGGTCACTTACATTTGCATATGAAAGCGTCCGATCCAGCGATGATATCCGTGCTAGCATCGTATATATCATTTTTATACCATCTGAGGCTTAAACCGATATTATTTCCGTAGAATCGTATTCTTATTTTAGTGAAGTAATGTGACATCGTGTTACTTTCATGCTGCGTTTCCAATATTGCACGGCGGATGAATTAAAACAAACGGAAGAGGAGAAACTTTCGTTATGTATTTCATCTGAATTTTATGAAATTCTGAAATTTATAACTTGCTTGGAGAAAGGGAGGCGATAGCCGTGTTTTTAAATTGAGATTCGCAGCTGTTGTGTAAGCGACTGGCAGGTCTGACAAGAAAGTGGCTTAATCTACTTGGCTGGAAGGATGACTTCAGAACAGACATCGTACTATGTAAATGATGTATTCATGAAGATTGCATTATGTAATTAGGGTAAAAGATTCTACTAAGCCTAGGAAGGCTTCGTGTATCGAAAACGTTAAAAGACTGAAGCACGAACAGCCTTCAAAGCTCCATCATTTCGAAAGAAGAAAGCAAATAGCCTTTCGCGCTTGCCTCATACTGATTTAGCTGGAAAGTGTTCGCTTTAATGTGTACGCAATCAATTGCGATAAAAGACGATCGAGGCAGTAGATAACTCCTTTCGGAACTTCAGAAGTGATCGTGTTACAGTAGCAAGTATTAGACTGCCAACTGGACGAGGTCCAACACTCGGGAACGTAGTACCCTAGCGTTCGAATAAACTTTCAAAATTTGTTGGATAGGATGCTCCGAGAAAACAAAGGGAAAAACAACTGTTTTTCGCTCTCTGAACGCGAGCCATCCATCTCACTTATATTTCTCCACCAAACACTTTGCGGAGTGTTTACTTCGCCTGGAATATACCACAGACACTCGCGTCGACTTTATTTTAAATTGTAGGCATCGAATTCAATCTCTCTTCCATCGAACTCATAGAATAGAAGATCGTACAATCGACTTGCCACGATGGAACGAATAACTGTCAGAGAAGTCCGAAAATTCCATTCGCGACGAGCGGCGAAATTAAATCGAAGGGACAGGCAGCGTTAAAGTGTTCTAACACGGTCGACCATAAATCTACCAGGGGAACGATGTCACCCGATAACCCGAATCGCCCGACACGCGAGATAAGCCGCGCAAATTGCGAAACCCTGACTCTGACACTTTTTTAATTCCTGTGTTTCTTTCTCTTCCCTCGCATTCTGTTTTCCTCCCGGTTGCTCCGTCGCGGCGGAAACACCTCTCGGAAAAAGAGGCGCTTCGGGATAATCAAGATGACCGTGCCTCGCACAAAAGAGCGCTGCCTAGGACACGTAGGGTAAATTAGCCCGGGGTTAATTGGGTTACGCCGCGCTACCACTAGTTTCCACCCCCCTTTCCCAACCCCCTCTTTGTCCGTGTGTTCCCTTCGAGCGGCCGAATGGGATACGAGCATTAATTTCTTTGTTAGCCGTTTACCCGGAGGTTAATTTCCCTCGGAAGCGCTTTCACCCGCGACTTCGCTGGACCCCGTGCGCCCGATAGCCAGGCGATTCGAACTGTTGCAATAATAATACAAGCGACAGCGATATAAATGGCCCGCGGTTTTTACGCGAGCCAGATGTTTGAAAGCAATCCACCGCCGGAGTTAGAAATCTGAAAGCAGGCGAGCTTCGTTAGCGTTAACGCGAACGAAGATTACCCATTTCGCAGTGCCGATCCGGAGTCGGTGCAGTGGACGAGGATTGCTCGTTTCGTATCGTTAAGTGGAAGTCAGTCGATTACAATCTTGCGAAAATACCGTGGTTTATTGCGGTTTCATAGTCTCTTTACGGTGCTGCTGGGGAATTTGCAACGGGGTCGCCGAGACGTGACTTTTTTGTGCGGGAAATTGATTGTGACTACTGTTTTATGTGCAACTGTAGAAAAGATTGTTGCCAAAGAGGCTGCCTTCTTTTTTATCATAAAGATTCGTTGATGGTTAAAGAATTTTCGTTGCTTTTGGAAACGGAAGGGTACCGCGTTTATTTAAAAACAGTGAGCGCGTTTCATTACGAACTTGATATTCAATACTGGAAGCAGATCGTGCTGTATAAAAACACAATGTTGCCGCGGCAAATTATCGGAATTCTATAATGAATAGGCGTTTGATAAACGAACATCGTCAACGAAATTCGATTCTAGTAATTGAAATTTAAATTTGTAGATTCCCGTGATCGTTGTTCACGTAGCGAAAATACTTTATTGTGCTCGTGGCTCGCGTTTCACGGGGTCTCAGTGGCGAAAAATAATTATAACGAGTCTCGATATCCTATTGATACGGTGCAATTTTTCTCGTTAAAATTTCGAACATTCGGTGCTGTTTTACAACTCGCCGACCAATGTCCCAGAAATATACGCGGCATCCACGGGAAAAAATGCTGAGTAATGAGTGTTAAGCCTAATTTGACTGCTAATAGGATCCTAGAAGTGGGAGAACCGTAAACTCGAAACAACTTGTAATAAACCACGAGTGCTCGCATTGCAAGCAGAAACTCCTCCAGCTGAAAGACAGGGAATATCCTCTGGCGATGTCGTAAATCGTGACAGCGATGAACGGTAACGCACACGCCGGCGCAGCAGCCATTGCGCCAGCATCTTCTCGCTTGTCAGCTGCCATCGAAGAAGGCGATCGTCTGGCGAAAGTGATCCCCGGCGTCTCGGCGAGGAGGAGCTCGTCAGGAAGTTCGAGCTCGTCCAGGCGGAAATAGGAGCGAAATGGATGCGGCGTAATAACAGCGCTAGCTGCGTCGTTCATCTTCCGCGTTGACTAGCAGCGTCGCGACGCCCCAGCGAATGTGCAACTGCGATAATGGCCGGCACTAAATTAATCGCCGCGCGTGTGCACGCTCGTTGCGTGAGCGCGGACGGATCGTCCCGTTGCCGTTGACTGTTGTCACACCGCCGCCACGGCGACTAATTAGCTCGCGGCTGAATTAACGATTAGCCACCCCCGCCGTGGAATTCCACGTTCACGGCGGCGGCAAGCTTGAACGGGGCGGCGATTTCGCTCTCTGCTGGCCGCGCGTTGCGTGCAATTTGCGCAATTAAGGCAACGCGTTAGATCATCCCCAAAGACTCGATTCTCCCGAGGAGGATTGTGGGAGCGTGAGCGTCGAGGAAATTTCTGGATAACCATTCGAGGATCCGCGCGTCACTTGTTTCGGGGGGTTTAAAGTGAAAAAGTCACGGTACGGTTGGAACGGCGAAATGTTGCCGCTGTGTGTAATTTGCGGAACCGTCTGCTACCCCGCTGAAAGTACACAGGAAGATCGAGGGGGTTGGTAAACGAGGAGGCTGGAAATTTAATTATCCAATTCGTCTGCAATCCGTGGCTGCAATAATTTTCTATACGCTGCCGGTCTGTCCGCCTCTTCCCTCCGATCCCTCGATCAGCCCGCTCGGTTCACCGGGTTCACCCCTTTCGGGGGTGTGGACTCCTTTCCGCGCTCACCGCTGTGTAGCCCCCCGTGCTCGCAAATTGGATTGGACGAGGACGCGTTTCACTTCTGGACCGATTCGTTTGTCTCACCCCTCGGCCATTGGCGGCAAGGGGATGAGGGCTGGGGGTGATTTGTTCGCGGCCCCACCTTTCGTCCCTTCCAGCCCATCTGCAAGGCCGATCGAGGCAGTTAGCTATGCTAATGGTAATTATCTTCATTAGTGTCCCGTTAATTAACCGGCGCAAAACCTGAATCAGTCGACAGACCTATCGTTGTTACGGATAGGTCGACACGGCCAGCTACGCCACCCTCTGTATGGCGAATCGCTCGCGCGAATCCTGTACCGTCGAACCTGGATTCTTTTCAAATAACGTTTACTCGAAACATTATTCGAAGTAACGTGTGGCTTCGTCCTACAGTTGTGTCATTTACATAATTAATCGCTTCGATGTACTTTGATTACAACTTGATTATTGAACGAGATGAAGATTCGCTAGTAGGTACTTCACACGAAAGCCGAGGAATAGTTTCCCAGACGGAGAATCCGAGGACTTTGTAAATGTCTTCGAAGTTCATTAGTGGGTGGTAATTTTTCGAAACTCGTCTGGCGACGATTAAGAAGGTAAAAGGTTCTCGCCCAGGGTCGAGAGCTACTCCAAGGGGAAATCTGTAATGAGGCGAGGCGTAATGAATATTTTAATTACGATAATTGAGGCAGCTTATTGTCCGCCAGTCTGGGCGCAAAAGAAATCTGAAATTAAGGACTCGTTAGGGCATCTCGCCCGGCCAAAGTATCGCTGGCCATTATTTTTTTTTAAAAGAAAACTGGCAGGAAGCGATAAGTGACAATGGGGAGGCCGACCTGACTCCCGTGCAAACTTTTAATGAGAAATTGTTCTGCAGCAACTGGGTAAAAGTTCGAAGGGGATCCCATTAACTGGTATCGAACATCGAATGTTATTTCCTTGCCGGCGACTTCCTTAATGGAAATCGAACGGGGCGTTTGATTTTCCGACCGATCCAAAAACCTGTGACCATCGCACGGCTTACAGGCCACAATTCCAGTATTACTATACTGGAAATTATATCCCACGATCCAAGATTCTTTTATCTATTTTTCCTTCCCTTAGGCAAAGCAGCAAGAAATAAAGAAAGATCACCGAATATTCTAGCCGAATGTTAATTCGAATCAGAAAGAAATCAATACTGTCTAACTGAAACCTATCCAACGGTAGCAGACGTCATTCTGCTTCCATTTCTAAAGGAAAAACAAGGAACGGATACGTCGAAGAAGAAACGACAGTTACGAGAAAACTGTCAGGCCACCGTTGTTCTCGGCCAATTTGTCGCACGCGAAACGGAAAATGACATAGCGGAACGCGAACGGCACCAGTGCAGTTTCCGGTCGTCGGCGATCGACGAGGCGAGCACCCGTCCAGGGATCGATGATAATCCAATCGGTGGAAGGGGCATTCGCGTCGGGCCGGTTTAAAACGCAATTTCATACCTAAATTCATCGACTTCTGCGTCGGGACTTTACGTATTCCCGGCCGGTAGCTCTATGCTAATGGCGCACGAACGCGGAAGCTGCGGCGCATAAATCGGGTTAAGCCGCGGTTAGGGCGCGGCTCGTCGAAAATGGGCTACGAGCTGATCCAGTTACGCTCTTCTATTTTGGCCCCCGGTAAATAGGATGCACGACCCAACCGCCTGCTGCCAGCAGGCCTTTAAACCCATTCGACGAGTTTGCAAACTGGCCTCGCCGGTGGAATTGAACCTATCGCGGGGCTGAACGGCCCCGCGCTTTTAATTTCACCTGCTTGCTCTTCGACGAACTTCGAATTAGCTTCCACCCGCTGGGGAGTTGGAAGATCAAACGAGTCGTCGAAGTTGGAGAAAAATCAGTAGAGTTGGAGGTGTTCGAGATACTTCGCGTCGACTTCGTTCTGCTCTCTATTTCTTTTATGCTGACGAGGAAGGTAATGCCAAAGAATGTAGAGGCGTATGAGAATACAAGGGTTTGATTGAATTACCGATGCGTGAAAGTTTCATGCATGGGGGACCGCGAGAATTATCGATCGTTCGAATTGGAACACAAGCTTCGACACTATTCTGCCCCCCTTAGTTGAACTGTCCTATCTAGCATTTTTTCATTTTTTGAGATATGTTGAAATATTTGAAGTTCCACACATCTTTTACCTTTTAAGTATAGTTAGAAACGTCTACGTGCTTCATAAAGATTTATAAACAGTCTAATGTATTTGACCAAACTCTTTTAAAAATGGTTAAAATATTTTATCTGAAACAATTAATTAATTGGTACGTTAATAACACATTCCCTACCGGTACAACTATTACAAAAAATGATATTAGGCTATTACGAGATAATGACAACATGTTTTAATTTGAAAGAAGGAAAATAAGTATGGTGCAAAGGGAAATGATAAAACTTCAGTTTTCTCGGTTCTTTCAAAATGCTGGATAGGACATTTTAACTAAAGAGGGCAGTATTGTTGCTCCTCTTTTTTAATGAAATAAATTACTCGAATTAGTCGAGACAGGGCCTTAAACCCTCCAGCTGTAATCGATGTAACGAATTTCCATAAAGGCACACGACATCGCCCTATTACTCGTTTAACTCGCGCCGATAAATCTACGAAAACTCTGCGTTCGCAATTTCGTGCACAATTACGAGCGAGCCGAACGTGCAGCACTGCGAGTCGCCCCGTGTCCATTGCACTCGCGGACAAAAAACATTATCAGAACTATTGCCTCTCTGGGAATATTATCAGAATCGTGGAAGTAGGTCGCGGGAATGGGAGACACGAGCGTCGCCTGGAAATATGCGCGATATGAAATCCGTCCGCTAACGTTAATTTACATCGGTGAAAAGGTCGCCCAATATTCCGCGGCGGAATGTTAAAAGCGAAAGGTCGACTTTACAGCCGCGAAAATCCACTGAGAATTTCCGACGAGCGTCCGCGGGCATTTTCTGTTCAACCCAGTGCAAATATCCCTCGCGAAATTTTCCTGCGCCGCGAGGGAAACCTCGGGAAATTGCAAAACTATCCGCGAGCGGCCAATGAAAATGGCCGATACAACCTGCTAAGCTGACGAATTAATAATTCAGAGGGTGTTGGTACCGTGATAAAAGGGGGTGTCGAATACGTGCCCTGCAAACTGACCGAGGGCACAGCTTCTCGAAGAATCTCCGTGATACGCCAAAGTTTTTCGTGCTCCCCGAGCTTTTGATAAATCCTCCTTCCACAAGAATGCAAAACTTCGTCGCGAGATACTTCGGACGCGAGGTTTTCAATTGCTTTCCAGCGGAAATTCAACAAATTCGAAATCAGGTTGAAAATAGTTAGAGAGTCTTCTTAAATCGCTTTTAACGAATACGATCGTTAATATCCTACGAAGGATTCATCAGGCAAGTGCGGTGAATATTTTCGCGCGTGCAGACACTTTTATTAATGATTTTCGCGATGACGGTGGGCGAGATAAAAATTGCTCGCGGCAGCAATTACGCCGGCGGGAAGAAGGCAGAAAATGAAAAACGGAATATCGTATAAATCTTAGCCTCGGGGGAGAAATAATAATCCCGTGGGTCTGTTTTACATTCTTTTTAATTTATTACGCGGTGTAAAGCGTTACCCTCGGCGGCACACGTTCCTTTGTCTCGAATCTTCTCCGCCGTGTTTCATTGTATCTAAAAGCATCCTGGACACTTTCTGCTGCATCGAGTTGCACGATTTTCCAAATGAAATGCTTATGCACCGACAAGAGCGTAGACGGTGTATTGACGATCACGTGGGCGTAATTAGCATAATTGGTGTTTGCTAATAATAATTCTTGGAAAGCTGCAACCCCCGTCAATTCGCTGGAACGGCTATTTACGTTGCGCGTTAATTTACGTGATATTCTGTGAAAATAAACGTCACTACACGCTGCTCGATGGTTATTAAATGTTTGACGAGGGGTTAATGAAAGTCCATTTTTCTCCCGCGACAATATGTCTTCTGGGCCTCCAGGAAAAGCTTTTTCGAGATCAAAGGTCGTAGGCATGCGACACGTCGGCGACGTTATTAAATATTTACTCGCGCTGGAGGGAAACCGTGCTTTCCACGTTTCGCGTTACACTTACTACAGCCACTTTCCATGATCTTTCACCAACGCGCGGTTGTTTGACTAATAACATCGACCCCATTCTTGTTGTGCTTGCAAATATTATTCACGGACGCAGCCCGCTCGCCGGACGGACGGGGACAAACATTTTCACGCATGCGAGATCAGTTTGATTTCCCGCCACCCCCGTGTTTTCCATATTCGATCGGCCCTGTATCACGTTCAGCACAGATTCCTGCCAATACGGTAATAGGTACGCTGCTCGTACGAGGCTTTCATATTATTTAGACAACTGTTTACGGACACGGGTTTGTTACGATGGAATACTTTCCCCTCTTTCAACGAGTTCTACGAAGCAGTTAAATTTCCACTGGCAAGCGACAGCGAGGGTGGGCGTTTCGCCGATTACGTTTATCGTTTAGCAGGTGATGAAGAATCCCCAGGCGACTGATGAAATCCGCCGAGAATAGAGGGAAACGACAAAATGGAGGCGTTGTACGTGGGTGTTGCATCAGACGGAATATGCAATTTCCTGGGGTGGCTGGCACCCCTTCTGGTTCACGCTATCCCGACGAGCGGGGGCCTCTTTTGAAGCTGACGGTTCTTCGAATATTGCACGGCCATGTCAACGACAACTCCGAGGCCAGCCACCCCACTTTGTCCTCCTCATTTCGTTTTACGGTTGCCCCTCATATCGGGATTGCGTGCCGCCGTCAAGAGACATCGCGCGCCGCCCTTCTTGCCCGTTCGCTTGCCATAAATTTCTGGATTATTCCTCCCCCATCGACGCATCAACGGAATTCGCGGATCTAACTTAAGGCTAACGACTCCCCGCCGCTGGGCCCCTAAAGCCACGAAGCGGTATCGCGATAAAAATAATCGGGCCTCGAAACGTTCTCGTGTTTTCACTCGCCGGGCGGTCCAATCTCTGGGAATCGACTTCTTACGACCGACAATGGCGAGTAGTTTTTCTTTGTTTGCCGTGGCGAGGCTGCGCGAAGAGGGTCGACCACCCCTTGGCCACTGTCTTGTATCGCGTTACGCCTCGGCAAATAATTGCAACGGGGCCTCTCGGGATAAGGAAACGCAGAATGTTTTTTTATTAAATTCAGAGCGTCGTGATTGCGCGGCGTAACAGGAGCACGAGCGACAGCGTTTTTCCCCCGTTAGCATTATTTTATAATGCGTTATCTCAGCGAGTCATCCATCTTCCTAACTTCCCTCGCGGCGGACCGCGCACCAGCGGGATCGGGGAAATGAAATTTAGACGGGAACTTTAACCGCGTAGAGGTTTTTACCTACGCCTGACGAAAGTGGGTCGGCCGGATTCGTCTCCGAGCTATCTAAACTTCGATCTGGACATCTGTTTCGCGTTGTTCTTCGTTGCAAGAATATCGAGGACCCTCGACGAAATCGCCAGAAACTAATGTCGCACAACCCCTGCACGGGAAGTGGAAACACGAGTGACCGAAACACGTCATTTAAGCGACATCCTTGGACCACTTTAGGAGATATTGCTGTCTTCTTCCGTCCGTAATTCGTCACTTCGCTGCCCCTCCAATGCCATCAGCCCCCCATGCGAAATTCTCCATATAGAAAGGACGATTCAGCCTACAACCTCGACGAGCACGATATTTTTGTGTCATTTACGAAAGTGGACCTTTCTCCCCCTGATCCCAGAGTCTCCCTTCCTACATTCGGCCGGCACGATACTCCTTCCTTGCCTTCCATATTGGTTCCCTCTCGAAACGCTTTCAAGAACCCTGTAATATGATACAAACTCTCCAGAAAGAAGTCGAGAGTGCTTCTGCGGGGGTTGAACGGGAAGAAAATAAACACGACGGTGTAATTGGAAGACGATTCTCGAGTATCTCGGAACCCATTCAACCCCTAAAACCACTTTCATCGATCAACCGACGGAAGCTTCGTTACTGCTTCGATCCCGATCTCGTCTTTAACATGTCGAGTCTGTACCGTCACACTTTTCACCCAACCATTAAGGTCTGTAATTTATCACGGTGAATTGCCAAGGAAGGTCTGAAGTGGGTGCTTGCAGCCTCCTTCCTCGCGAGGACTCGAGGCTCGTAGCTCCAAGGGAAAGTAGGTCAGGACCTTTCATTCCAGCTGGAATTCACGAAAGTGAGAAAAACACGAAATTCGCCCAAGCCGTCTCGGTCCCCGTTCCTCTCTCCTCCTCCCGCATCGCTGCCTTTTGTGGCAGGCCACGGCAATGAACAATACGACCAGGCCGATGGAGAACGAGAACGGTAGTTTGCTTTGAGGGAAAATATGGATGCCAGCCCCTTAGTGTTGCGCCCGTGTGCGCTCTTTCTCCCATTCCTGCAGCCCCCTACCTTCTGTAGTCCCTTGAAGCCCCACCTTTCCCTCGTTTCACCTCTCTCAGTGGGAGGAAACCCCCGGAGCTGCGAACGATAAATGTTTACTTCAAGTTTCCGCGAGCAGCCACGTGATAAATGCATCGCATCCCGCCACTCGTCCGTCAAACCCGATGAAAAACATCCTGTTTTTCCCGCTCCACTGTTTCCAGCGACATCTCTAGAAATACCCTGTCTTGCATGAAACTCGCGTTAAGGGGCACCGTTCTCTCGGAAAATTCGTCCACGAACGGAGCGGATTAATCCCGCCTCTGCTGGACCGCAAATTGATCTTCGATTAACCCCCGTTCAGTAAAGTAAACCGAGGCCTCGGCTCGTTTCTGCATCCGCGCAGTTGGCGTCGCTTTCATTACAGCTTCCTCGAGCAATAATTTAATAAACGAGCGACACTTTTATTCTCGCCGGACGAGCAAATGTCATTCCCGCGCGACGTGTCGCCGCGAGGACGTCCCGAAAAGTTCTTTGAACGCGACAGGCGTAAAGGGTGCATAATTTAAATTTCACCGGCGGAAAGGGGAGAAGTTAAATTTTTGCACGAGTTTGCTGCACTCGCCCGTTTCCCGCCAGCGGGAACTCATGCGAAATTCCCGCTAACGAAAATGGCCACGGGCCGTTCCTTAATTTCCCCCTCGCCTCTTAAACCGCGATTCGTTTCCAGCCACCAACTTCCCCCCAGCAATCCTGCCAATTAAACCAAATATTTGCGTTCGAGTCTTGGAATAAGTATGTACACGCTATCGCCGAGCTGGGTCCATTGAGACACGAACGGCTAATCCGGGATTACCCTATCTCGAGTAGACCGATCTCTTCCGATTATCAATTAATTAAACCGTCCTTTCCCTTCGTCCGTCGAAGAGCCGCTTAATTAATTGCCGATTCAGGCCCGTCGACGCATTCCCTGGCAATTAAACTCGCAATCGCGCGGGGCAGGAGGAAGGTTTGGTGCTTCTGTGCAAACGGGGGTGGTGTCTTCCTCGAGGAAATTACAACGAAAACCAGAATTTCAGTCGCTGAAGAGTGTCTGACGATGCGCGCGTGTATCCGCGAAATGAATATTCTTGAAAGTACGGAGAATTCAGGAACGAAGCCCGGTGAAGAAGATTTAACGAATTCGCGAAACTGTCTGCTGCGCAGAGGGCAAGGCGCGGGAAATATTTCGAAAGAACTCGAGCCTTAAATGCAATAATGACTTGAACAAACTGGAGCTCTGTTCGATGTCGGTGTTTGACTTCCAAGGAAGCTTTGCCTTGCTCTCCAACGATGTAGACACTGTTTAACTTTATACGGGACGCTTATAATTCCGCGGTAGCCCCTGTTTAATTAATCGTCCAGCTTATCGAAGATAATGCTTTGACGTAGCGAAAGGCTTTTTCGAAGGAGCAAGAAGAATGCCTTTAATTATAAAGGGATTTCTTTGGGAAATGGTGGAGTCTCTCGTGGGGCTCCGTCACCCTTAGGGCCGAGATTAATTGTCTTTGGAACGGTAAACAGTATCCACTCGCGGAGCTCCTTAGGGGAAATCGTGCTTAAGAATATCCAGTAATTGAATTTGTACTTTACTGGCGATACAGTACCGAGTGCACGTAAATTCCAGAATCGAAATGTCAGAGTAAACTGTTGCATGCTACACGTTGATTAAACAGAGCTTCTAGTATTCTTGGCTAATGGAATGGTAGCCTTGACTCTAAATTACTATTTCTTCGCTGTGGAATCGTAGAAGTTCACCGCTCAAGCGCACGTGTATTGGTTATGTTTTCTCCAACGTAGGTAATTGCTGAGAGAAGTCATGTATCTGTGAATGGCTGGGCGAGTTCTGCAGCCCGTTTCTTTATTTAAAGAAAAGTGGCTACACTGAGAAACCCGTGCCATTTGTTGACGAAAATTTATCGACGGCACCTCAGCTCGGTTCGCCGATAAAAAGAGAAGAAGAAAAGCTACGGAACGGTGTTCCATCGACAACGCGGGAAGCTGAGTAGTTTTTTAACAAAGTAGAGCCACCATAAATCAGTATGGCGGCCGTAGGAGGGATTTATTGTGAAACTTTTAAAGAAAGCTTATATAGTAGACACGCGTGGATAAGGGTGCGCCAACCGGTGGTCTGGTGATGGGGTGGTGGAAATCGTAGCTACGTTAGTGGAGTTCCGTGGCGAGAGGGAGACAGAAAATGGTCCAGGAGAGGAGGGGGGTGGTCGTTGGAGGGGCAGTGGGGTGGTTATGACGCGGGTGTAACCTTGGCAACTCTGCATCCCCCTTTCTCGTGGCCGACAGCATCCTCTCTACGCCCTTTCCGTCTCTTTCACCCCCTTCTTCTCCCCTTTTCACCATTCTCCGCAACCCTCTTTCTCTTCTTCCTCTCTCCGTCCTCTGTCCTCCCGTAACCTACCCTCCACTCCGCCCCAGCCTTTTCTTCCTTCCCGTTTCTCACTCCCGAGTCACCCCCAGCCGTTTCTCACTTCGGTTTCCTATCTCATCCTCCATCCTCGATTCGCCTACTCCGCTGCAAATTCCTCCTCCGTCCTTCTCTCGCCCCCGGCCGCACACACCGACAAAGGAAGCGCACACCCTTGTCCTCCTCCTCCACGCAACTCCACCCACGTCTACAAATCGAGCAAAAGTGGAGCGTGTTCTTGTTCGAATGCACGCTCGTTTCGCACTACCTCCACTTTCTCATCCCTTCCACCGCCATCAACCCCCGTCTTCCACCGGCACCCAACTGCTCCGACAATTCCTCCGGCTATCTCACTATCCCTTCATACCTCATTTATCTTTTTCTCTAGCTGCATACCGCGCCCTCGCCCCTTCAGACCCTCATTTTTAGCTGCCGCCATCGGGAGCTGCGGAGTGTCGAATGGTCGAAATGAATTTATAAGGCAGCACCGTCTTTATCCACGGTCTCCGCGGAGGAGAGGGTCGGAGATGAGGGTGGAGGGTGGGTCCAGTATTCGCAGGGAACACGGCTGCGCTCTTAATCTCGTTGAAATGTAAATCTCGTTTAAGCCGCGTTAACGTTCTCGCCCCACGGCTGTCGATGTTGCGGTGCAGGGACGCCTTTTGGCGCTTCGATCTGCGCAGTTATGTTCCCTTCTACCCTTGCTTCGGTGCTTGTTAATTCGTTATCGCGTCCACTTCCTCCTCCCTTAGTCGACACCGGCTACTATTTCATAATAGAACCAGGGACCAGCTGTATCGGGTCCACGCGGTGTACCTGAATTTTTCAACAGCGATAGGAGGTATAGGGCTCTTCCTTTATCTTTCGGTACCATCCATGCCCAGGGTTAACGGCAAATACGACGTGCCGCGCGAATCGCAATTGCCTTTCGCCAGGATCGACCTGATCGATAGTCGCTCCGCTTAAGACGTCGCACAGTGGGGCAAAGTGACGAAGTTTGTGTGAAAATCAAAGAACTTTTGATAGAAATGAGATAGAGCGATGATTTCTTTTTTAAATTAAAGCTGAAAGATTGCAGAGTAAGGGAAAATTAAAGAAATTATTGTACGAACGTTTGTTAAGTTTGAAACTCTGTGATAAACTTGAAATATTACAACAAAATTGTGATTTATCCAATACCACGTACGGTTAGATTTTTTTCTTCACATGTTGTACATCATTTCCTGTAGATTTTGTCACGCTGATTTCAAATCCGTTCGCAAAATCTGGCTACTACCGCAGGATTTTGGAAAAGATCGATTTCAAGTTTAATACAGATTTTCAAAGTTAAAAAACGTTCGTACCATAATTTCTTTAATTTTCCCTTATTCTGCAATCTTTCAGCTTTAATTTAAAAAAGAAATCATCGCTCTATCTCATTTCTATCAAAAGGTCTTTGATTTTGACACAAACTTCGTCACTTTGCCGCACTGTGCGTCGGTGTTGCGGCTCGTTGCTCGTGTCGAAGCCGTCATCGTTCGACGGAGATCGCAGTCTTCCCGTCCGTGGTCAACCATTAAACGAATTTCGCGTGGTGGTCGATGCTCCTCCTCGTCGGTCGTTAGTGGGATAATCGATGCAGACGCAGGAATTATTGCGGTACAAGACGACACCTTCCATATTCCGCTAACGTTCCGGTTGTCGTGCGTCCCGTTCAACCCAATTGCCGTCGTCCGCGCGAAATTACGGTGCCCCATTGTTCCTGGATACCATTATTACCATTACACGGTATCGTTATTGACAGACGGATCGGCGTGGCATTCATATTCATGGCGATCCTCGGTAACGGTAGCCTGACTGCGGGGCTCAGGCGGGGGAACAGAGGGCGAAAGAGGAAGAAAACGTTTTAACCCGGGCGATCGGTCCCGTTGTACGACTGCGGCAATGAAAATCGTGCATTTCGCCCCGCACGATTTCGCCGCGGCTCGCATTAACGGCATCAATCACGTCACACGGGGCTGATTAAGGATGCGGTTACATATTTACCGCGGGCTACATATTCATGAGCGGTAGGAAACGTTTGTTTCCTGCTGGCCGGAGGAAAAATTGAACGCTGTCAGGTGTTGTTCCCCACCGCTGCTGATCGACGGAACGATTTAAAATGCAATGGGATGGGAAGCGCTTGCTTGTCCACAATCGCAGGAAAATAGGTACTTATTATTCTGTGAGTTTCGAGTATTCACGTTCAACGATTATTCGAGGATTCCGACGAGCGGGAATAAATTCTGTAGATGGGCCACGATTAATTCGGAATTTCGATCGCCCGGATTTATCAATTATTGATGAGCGAACGAGTCGTGCGTGTCCAACACTAATCGCGCTTCTAAATTAGTGAAAATTTCATCGATCCAGGAACGGAGTAGGTATTTAAAGACACTCGATGCACAGGTTCGAACAGAGAATCCACTGCTCTCGAGAAGACGGGCCAAGCGTTTTAACCTTAAGCAACGTCGATGGTCAGTTCTACAGGCGGAAGCCCGAAGGGCTCATCTGCATAAAGATTCCCGTGGTATCTACAAGATGACGAGGCAAATGAGCTCGGGTGCAATAATGTCGTCAGTTTCGCGGGCTTATTGCGCCGTCGGCCTCTAGCCGTTTGCGAGGGACTTAATATCATCCGTTGCAAGCCAAGCCGCAATATTGGACTCGTTTCGTTTCCACTGTACCTCTCGTTTCGCTGACACGTGTGCATTTGTCTACCACAGGTTCGGACCACGCACCGGCCAGGAATTCGTGCCGCGGACAATCACGCTGATCGATAGTCGAATGGAGAGCCACGTACGGTGGCAGCGAATCGGAGAATCGTCAGTGGCTGATGTAACCTGAACGCACAAATTGGGAGCGATCGATGGAACTTGGGTCTACGGTGGCAAAGGTAGACGCACCTTGCACCATCTCTTGTAAATAGGGGTTGAGGGAGGAAACTGGTAACATTTAGGTAAACTTTCCCTGCGAGAGAATTTGCAATAATAATATTAATAATAACTCGATGTAGAAACTCCAAAAGATTCAACTGAATCGAGGGGACACGGGAAAATTGAAATAATCGAGAACGCTTCCCTTGATGTTCGCGGAACAGAAGCGACAACGTACGGTCAGATTACAAGAGCCTCGATTCGCATGGCGCACCGTTGACCGGAACAAACGACCGGTTTAATTTGATGTACCAGAAGCATGGCCGACACTTTCGAGCCGAGCACCAGGCTCGTGCAGCGCCATCCCCTCGCCCTCCCTCGTCCACCCCGGTTCCCCGGGGCTTTGTGTGTTTTGACGCGGGTGCTAACTGACCCCGTGGCTTTCAGGGAGCGCGGAGGTGGATCGGGCGAAGGAGGGCTGTGCTCAAGAGCAGAAGAGGGTGGCATTAGGTCGAGGTCACCAGGACACCGAAGCGATCGATGCAGCCCGCCAGGCACCACCACCCCCGCTTCAACCCTCCGGTTTCTCCCTCCGCCGACCCATCTTCAGCGACCTTCTCCCCCGTGGAACCCAAATACCCTCGCTATCTACGATTCCTGCCACCTCCCCCTCCCCCGGACACGTTCCTCGGGCTCATTATACCTCTATTTACGTCTCGCTGCATTTAACTAAAAGCAGCCCGGAGGGGTTAAAAACTGGCGAGGTTCAACACGTGGATGTTCCACATTCAGGCCTCGATCAGCTGTTTTACCCGGGGCGTCAACGCTTCTGGATCGCGACGCGGACGCTTCGAATCTGAACACGCGCCACCCCCTTCGACCCACTGACTACGTGAAAGTTTGAGAAAGAATCGAATTTCTACCCCTCTGCGTGTTTAAATTCTCCATTCCTTCCCGAGGAGGACAATAGTATATCGACTGAGTTTATACGGAGACTCATAGAACGAATGCACGATTTCTACAGACTGTAGATAATATTTCGAACAATTATCAGCGATAGAACACTCGGGTCTGGCAGTATTTACTGGGGTACTCGTGTATTCCGACGGAATTCATAGATAGCTGATTGAATTGTACGAAAGATGGAGCACTCAGGCCACTTGGCGCGCCTTTTGAAACTGGACGCATAATTTTGCATAAAATCGAGCGGCGGAGGTGCAATCCAGCTGCCGTTTGCGACCGTAATTTCAGCGAGACCGTAAAGGTGGAATTTACGAGGGAGAGAAGCTACGCTCCCAGGCGATAATGCCCCACTTTAAGAGCGATGCTTCCTTCTGCAGCGCTAGATCTAATCAGGGGACCGAATGAATTCGCCGCGTCCGATTACCCATCGATCTGGCCGAGATCTAATTCGCTTTTAGCAGAGAGAACGTCGCCCGATCGCGGCTCTGCTCGTCTGTCTGGTGTTTGGTTTCTATGGCCTTTCTGGATACGCGCACGCCACGTTCCTTCTCTCTTTTTTTTTTTGCCTTACAAATGTCTCGGTCGTTTTAAACGTCAAGCCACCCCGTTTCTATATCGTATATTTTTAGCGATTTTTAATCCACGTTACCCGGCGAAAGTGAAACAGCGACGTTCTGCTATGACGCTGGTTCTGAGAGTGGCTTTTTGCTGAGCGAATGCGAGTCGTACCATGCGAAGAGGTGTAACGCGTTATGACGTGAGTACGTTTGGAAATCAGATCCGGGATGCTGGGAATAATAACGCTTAGCTTCGTATTTTTCACACCGTAGATATTGATTCGACGAGTTTGGTATTTGTAAATGAAGATTTTGAATTTTGTTTGGTTTAGATAGTTTAATCGTATTTCCAGGAGGAATCTAGAACGCCAGCATCCACTGACGACGAGTCCTGTCCATCCTCGGACCTCGATCTGCTAAATCCAAGGTATTTATCTTCTGCTAACTGCCTCGTGACTTATTGTAATGGAAATAGTAGACTTTGCTGGACTGCTCGGCGATCTTGTGATTAATTGACTTATTGTTGCCAGAGTTACGAGATCCTATTCGAAAGCCCGGCATCAGTTTCGTGCTTCGAAGGGTCGGAGGAATACTTTGCCCAATCTTCTGGCGCCTGCGAGAAATTTCGATCGTCGTCGCTGTTTCGCGAGTTGCGACTACGTCGATACAAAATTACGTAAGTGATGTAAGTGGTTCTTTTAAATACATTGCAGCTTCCATGCGTTACGTACTTTGCGAAAGAAGTAGGTACACCACTTTCGTAACCGGTTACACCTGATTTCGATATGGGTTTCAGTAAACGAAGAAGTAGAAAAAGAGAATACGGGTTCGTCGAGTCTTCAACATTTTCCAGGCTACAGTTGTCAGAAGAGATATGAGGTAACATAAGAAACTCATTTGCAATTATATTCCCTCCCCAGACAGTAAGAATATGAGTAAACTGGTAAATTATACAAAATCGTATTTTTTAAAGCGTATAGAAATGTAAAAATGAAAATTGTAAAAAGCTTGCGACGTCAAAGAAAGAAAATGTCAGATTTAATTTTTGCAAAAACAATATACCCTGACAGTAACGATTCGAAGCTCAATAGCTATGTAACTCTATGTAGAAGCTTCGATACACGTCATTCTTTTTTGCAACATAAATATCAATAATCCAGGAAATGCTTGGACCAACGATGTCCGTCAAAAGCGTTCAGCTTTGCCTCTGAGCTTCAAACGACATTTTGCAAGAAAAATCTTTGAAACAGTGGTCGTTAACGAACTGAATAATACCTTAAAACGAAAGCTGAGTGTAACAACCAAACCGAAAGCAATGGGTTGCAAGAAGAAGAAACTTTTTTAAGTTGGATATCGATTATTTTGGTATTGATCCAAGAAACGAATGCTTCGGATGAAAAGATATGAGAAGACGCAATTTAATTGACAAAAAAAATCTAACATAATAATTGTATTCTAATTGAAAGCAATTAATTATCCATTTCTCCTATGAAACTTCAGTAAAGCACTTATTTCATCCATCTTCTCCCTTCTAATCCCTCAGACCCAGGTAACTTTCGCCACAGAGAAGTCTTCGAGCGGTGGCGAGGATCTTAACAGCAAATCCCTAGCGAAACTTTGGTAATTATCCGAAAAGTTCAGCAGGTCACGTGCGCGCCCTTAAATCGTGCATACCCCTAACTCGTATCGTTATTACGACACCTAATGCACTCCCTTGACAGGAGGGGAAAAAGCACACCGCGAATAGTCCGTGCGATTCGTCGGAACAGCAGAAAGTGTAAGTTATCGCCCATAAATAAACTTTAATCCGGGTGCTCGGGTTTTGGGGGCGACTGTGAAATCGCGAGCCAAGTGGCGATATAAAAATCCTCTACAATAAATTCCCTGTGAAATGCAAAATTAATACGAAAATATTGCTTAACTGACACCCCCGTGAAAATAACTCTGTAATACAGTGTGACGATCGACAATTTTAAGTATACAGTAGAACCTCGGCAAATTTTTCTCCCTTCAACTGAACCTACAGCACGGGACACGCGTGGCCGAAAAACTCTGCATCGTTTCACCGAAAGTAACCGCATTAGCAAGTCCCTCCACGGTGATCAATCAAATTTCCCCCTAGCATTCAGAATATCGATCCACCCACCCCTTCGGCTCTCGAGTTTTCTTGCCCACGGACTTCGGCTCGCTTCCAAGCGTCTCAAGCGTGGCTTTTCTCGTTATTTATAGCGGACCCATGATTCCGGTCATCCCCAAGGCCCGAAACCCCGTAAACTCGGTCACGTCTCTCGAGCCGCTGCCCCTGGCTCGATGTACTTATTCCTCTTCGCGCTGTTCCTCTTCGCCTACGTGTTCCTCGGCAAGGAGAGGCATAATTCGCGAGCGAACGGGAACAGGGCGGGCAGCTCGAGGAGCGGCCACCCCGCCGGGACACGGCCGGCCAACATCCCCGCGAAGACCAGCAATTTAATCCCAGGACGTTCATAGTTGAACCGGACGAGGATCGATCCGAATCGCCTGAACGACCACGGCCGGGGAACAGCAAGAGCAGCGTGGTCGTTCTGTATCACGAGAAATCGGCCACACCGCCCCCGGCAACATCCCCGGAACCGCCCCTCAGAGCCACTCAATCGGAGCGGGTGGTAGCGCGCGGGACCAGTCGCTTGCTGACAGAAACTGACGCACCCTTGCGCCACGACAGGTAAAATAAAGAACTGCGAGAGCTTATTGATAAGCCAATGTAGAGCGAAACGTATGTATTCGGCGATTATGAATGGCACGTGCGAGGTGTTCGCGTGGCTCCATCGTTGTTGAGAAACTCCCCTAAGAATCACCCTCTTCGAACTCGAAACTAATTCCCTACGAATTCGCAGCGTTGCTGGAGAAATCCAATATTTACAGATTGGAAAGTTCCTCCGCGGGAAACGCGAAAGGTGAAATGCATTTGACACCCTTTTCATCCCTTCGGCAATCCATATTCCCCGATCCAATTAAGTTTTCCCGAAGTTACCGGGTATTCCGGGGAAGTTACAGTCGATTGAAAAAGCACGAAAGTTTCGTTCCGTATCAGAGGCCCGTGATCGAATTTACGAAGAGATCTCCAGTCTTCCCCCTTTTCACCCCTTTCTAGCGGGGCGAATCTGGTGGGGGATACGGAGGGTCGGTCCCCGGTATATCCGATTGCCCGAAGGAAAGCTACTTTGAGACGACGTCGACGTTTATCGAAGCGGCAAGGGCCACTCAACGTGCACGTTTATCAGGAGAGCCGTGTACGGCAGGCGGCCTTCTTGTCCAAGGATCATCGCGTCGCTTCTAAAGAGGTGCAACCGGCGGAACGAGGATCCGATCCGACGAGATATTCGGCCAAGTCGGCGAAAAATTTGATTAGGTCGGCCGGGGGATCTACTGCTCGTCGAGAGGACGATTCGGATGATCGCGAAGGAGGCGGACGATCGAACAAGCACTGGCAACTCCACAGCATCTTCGGGGAACGATGTCGTCCCTCTGATAATTCGATTTCGAAACTAATGGCTCGCCCCAGGTAACAAGACCCGTCAAACATAACCAATAATCCAAATTAACATTTGTGAATCACGATTCAGGATGATTTCCGAGCCTGATTTTTAGAAACCCCTTCGCGTAATATTTATTTACTGCCACGATTATCACGTCGCAGAGTTACTCACCATACCATTAGAGATGATCCCCGATTACAGTACTTGATAATCGTTAATTACAGCGCCCGATAGTCATCAACCGTGGCGTTTGATAGTTCCCGACGTTAGCATTAATTAATTATTGCCTACGGCGCTTAACGAGCCCTGAATATAGCGCTCAATAGCTCTCGACTATTACGCCCACCGGTTGTTAATTACACTCCGTATACTCGATATTTAGATTCGCCACCAAATTCGTCTACACAGATTCGAGCAAACTAACTCCGGACCCAACGGTCTTATTACCCACCCAACACCTAGCTCTCCTAATCCGAATGACAGGCTCGCAGGCTTTACGCGTCAGCGATATAAAACCACAGGCTTGAATAAAAGAAAAACGTACTCGTTGCAAGAGAAATCACGATACTGGAAATGTGTTCCGCAGTCCAGGAAGAGACGGTGACTCGAAGCAACGAAGAAGCGAAGCCTGCCCGAATCTCGCCTATCTGATGCAGCAGATGCATTCGCGGCCAAGGGAACGAGGAGACGATCGTGCATTTATCAGCGTGAACAACGGAGACGACGCGAGGAGAGTGTTCCCGTTCCAGGCGACCCCGAGCGGTAATCTGAAGATCGTGCCGAATCAGGTAGATGTTCGGGTCGGATTCTCTGGGCCGAGACGGTTCATCGAATCTTGGGGAATGTTGGCCTCAGGGCAGACGCGTAGTGATTCTAGGTGGTGTTCGAATCGAAGAAGGTCAGCGTGCTGGTCGCCGATCCGCGGCACACGAAGGTTAACGTCAAGGCCGAGCTCAACAGACCCGGAAACGAGCCCTGCGGACGGGCTTCCGACTCGTCCACGCGACCCAGGCTCATCGATCTTCCGGCAGGCTTCTCGTCCTCGGCGGTCAATCAATTGCAGGTAACGCCGGTGTCACGGCTGTCATTCACTTTCGTAATGCCCCTCGACTGACTGCTATACCGAGGTTTTTTCATCACACCGGGCTGATGGAATGCCCGCAGCGAAAACGGGGCGTTCGTGGTTCTTTTTCGAGAGAATCCAAGGGACAGCGCTGTCCGGCACGTTTGAGTATCTTCTTTGATATTGAGCGCCCTGTTATCGATTGTTATCTTGGCTTTTACAGGGATAATCAATTATGGTTTCATCCGGTGGATGGCTCAGAAACGATTGTATATTTGCACGCAGGCTAGGAGAAGCAGACCAAACAACGAGGACGAGCATAAAGCCGCGATGCACCCGTTCAAAGCGAAGCTTCAGCAGATGGAGATGGAGCAGAAACAGCAAGCAGCACCTTCAACGTCTTACCAAATTCCTCTGCTGCAGGAGGTGCCGCTTTCCGCGTGAGTTTCACTCATCTGTTAAGGGGTTAGGACACAGTAACGGGCTAAATTAGCAGACGATTTTTAGACGACGATAATAAGACAAGTAAACGATCGATTAATATAAGGTTTTGTGTTTTAGTTCACTATATTATGATATATAAGAAAAGCTTATAATGTTTACAAAATAGCATTTGTATGAAGTGCAATGTCTTCATTTAAACTGTCCTTTTTTTCGGATGGCCAACTCGTGGGCCGGATTCCGGAAATCGGATGAACTGAATCAAAAACCCGAAAAATGTCATAAACTATATTTCCTAGGCATTCACGATCCAACATTTCAAATTTTTTAATTATTGTACAAAATATAAACAAAAAGATGTCAACACTTCTGTCGAAATTTGATCATTATTTTTTCAACAACGGCCATTTTGTCAATTTTTGCAAAAATTGAAATGTTGGATCGTCAATGCCTAGGAAATATATTATAGTTTATAACATTTTTGGGGTTTTTGATTCAGTTCATCCGATTTCCCGGATTCCGCCCCACCAGTTGGCCATCCGAAAAAAAAGGACATTTTAAATGGAGACATTGCACGGCATACAAATGCTATTTTGTAAATATTATAAGCTTTCCTTCTACTTCATAATATAGTGAACTAAAACACAAAACCTTATATTAATCGATCGTTTACTTGTCTTATTATCGTCGTCTAAAAATCGTCTGCTTTTTTGGCCCGTTACTGTGTCCTAACCCCTTAAGCTGAGACAGAGTCGTCTCCTGGCCGCGACTACTTACGGCACAGGACATTGACAGAAACCAGGTCGATGGAATTTTATAGGAGGATCGTCGCGATGCCATTCGCGATCGCGATACGATTCACCATAAGATTGCATTCACCTATATTCCTTGCTCGCCGTAAAAAATGAGGCACGCCGAGCCCGAGAAACGGCACGAGCGCAGTGATTTCCAGCGATGTTTCCCAATAACGTTTGATCGCCGTGATTTCGCCGCAGACTTGGATTTACGAGCGAGCAACCGATCGATTGGGATAACATAATTCTCCCGGAGAAGACCGACCTGTATCAGGAGCTGGCCAGGCGTATCACAAATTACAAGTAAGCTTATAGCTGTGTACGATCGACCAGGCGAAAGTTAAGGGGGGTCGAGCGACAGAGAAGCCAGCTAAATTTCACGATCGATCTCTCGAGGAACGCCGATTGTATCGTGCGAATCGATCAGGACGAGTTCCATTGCCACCTGCTGGTGCTGCAGAGCTACAGCGCCTTTTTCGACGAGAAGAATTGCAAGGAAATCGACTTGACTGGGGTGAGTTATTCGAGCCACGAGGACGTTAAAAACACTGTGTCTATCTACTCGAACGTTCAATTTTCCAAACCGATATTGCCCTCGTACAATTACCGTGATTTCTCTAAGAGAACTGTAAGGAATCTTTCAGCCCCCTTGATCTCTGACTCCAACTTCCCGAAGCTGTACTTGCACGCGCGTATCCGGCAACCCTGAGCAATTTGTTACACAGAAACGCTGCTGGTCCTTCAGAGTTTCGCGGGGAAACTATTGCGGTTTTAGGTGTTATCGCTATACGGAACGTACAGTCCACCGAGTCCCGAATGGAATCCCTTTGTTCGCCCGACCCGATTTTCCGCCCCTCGATCTCTCTCCCCCTGGACGCGTATCTATCGCCATCTACGTTTGATCGTCTGTCGTCGACGTCCATCCATAGGTCCCTCCACTTCTCGCCCGCTTATTCCTAGGCGTTCTTCCGCTCCACTTTTCTTTTTCTCCCCGAGCCATTTGTCTGATAGAGTGGGTGGCGATTCGATCAGATCCCTGGCCCAGCATTGTGTTCGATCCAGGAGCAAATTCCTTGACCCTTCGTGTCACTGCCACCGTGGCTGTCGACTGGTCTATGTGGGAGTCGATGATTTTCGTGACGTTCGAGTGGTGGGAGGTTTTGGGAACGCAGCACTGGTGATGGAAACAGGGAGACACTTCGAGAAGAAGTTACAGAGAAGGCACCTTACTGAGCAACGGATGCTTCAATATTCGTAACTTTTCAACGGGGTAACGAAGGTCGAATGAATGCACGTGTCTGTGAACTGGACAGTAGAGTTGGAGCGGAGAGGGGAATTGAATATGTTCCCTGGATATTGAAGTTAGCAAATTGCCGAGTAGACATCGCCAAGGGGTTGCAAGCGACCCCAATCTCTTGTGTCAGCATCCTGGTTCTTCTGGCTCCCCTATTCCCCTCTAATAGTGACTCGGTGGGCTCGAAGCCAAGCGACCTTGAACTCCTTTTCGCCTTCCCTGGCCACGACTATATTTGACTCGCTTTTTACTTAGGGGTGAATAGCGGCTCTCGAATAATGCGACGCCCGTCGCCCTTTAAAGATTGCGAGGGGCTCGCGTCACTTTTACCGTCTATTCTTATCCCCCGTTCGACAACGCTCTCCTGCACACCCGCGTGTCAAGGGAACGAGTAATTAAAACTGACGCTTCGAGCGCGGTATTCGACTGTCCGGAGTCGTTCTAGCTGATACTTTTAGCCGGAGATCAATGTTTAACGAGACTCGCGATTTGAAGCGATGCTTTGTGATAACTGTAATTTGGGCGTTAGAGCGACGTGAACTCGAGGGCGTTCTCCATCATCTACGACTGGATGATCAGTTCGCAGAACGAGAGCTGTCGTCTTTTACAGAGGGACAACATCCTAGAAGTATTCACGGCTGCTCAATACCTTGGAATTAAAGGTACGCAATGAAAGAGTATATATATGCGCGAAATTACTATTAATCAAAATAATGTGGTGCGTTAATTTTTTATGACAAAGAATTAAAGTCCTTAAGTCTAAAGTGTTACGTGTCATATTCATTTGTTTTGGCTCTTCGCGCTTTTTTGTAGACTGTTATGTTTTTCTTGTTGTTTCTTCTTTCTTTTTTCTGTATATTCTCTGTTTTTATTTCATTTATCTTTATATCTTTTTACTATAAGCTATACCAACTGTATTACTTTGTTCAAATTTTTGTATTCTAAAGGGTTCTCCCGTTAATTCAATAATAATAATAATAAATAATAATAAATAAATTAACAGTGCAAAGTGACATTATAGAGCCTCGAAATCCAAGTTGCTCTTTGTCTGTTTATTTGCAAGGGATTTACGAACAATGATTCTATTCGCCTCCACCACAGTTTCCCATTTCCATCGATCTCATAAAACGCCGTTGCCTCGCATAATGTATAGCCAATGCTTCCTAGCACACTTTGAAAGTTCAAACCCACGGCTAGAGAAAGAATGAAAAGTTCCTCGGGGGCGATAGGCTTCCGTGAAAGTTTCGATGGCACCGCGTTCGAGTTTCGTCGAATACGTCACTGTCGAACTCGAAACATCGATAAACCGCACGAGATTCGAAGGAAATAAGAGGTGCATCGTATCTTGGCGCGGGAAACTAGGAAATTTAGATTCCTCCTCGCGTAACCGCGCAACATTATCAAAGTTCACGTCTGGGGAAAGTGAAGCACGAGCGCAACGGAGTGAAACTAGGACTGTCACTTGGATCATAAAGTCTTCGCCTTCTCTCGATGCCCATTAGAGTTAGAAGAGCAGTGCTGGGCTTTCATAGACAACGACGAGTTGTTCACAGAGGACACTGCGTTCCAGCTGTACATAGAGGCGAGGAGGATGAGGAACACTGCTGTCATGGAGCTGATGGTGCCAAGAATCATGAAATTCTTCCTGCTGCTAGTCAGCACCAAAGACTTCCTGGAGCTGTCCGTCGACGAGCTCTGCCTTTTGCTAAAGTCCAACTACATCTGCGTGAACAGGTACCTCGTTGGCCTCGTCAGTTTAAATTCTACTGTATCCCTGCTCACTTCTCAAACTCTCTATCAGCGAAATGGAAGTCTTAATGTCTGCGGTTCGGTGGCTGATGCACGACTGGGAAACCAGAAAGCAGCGCATGCTAGAGGTGCTCAAGTGCGTCAGGTTCGGGCTGATCGCGCCATGGCAATTGGTGGATGTTAAGAGGAACCCAGAGAATCCTGAGTTCATGGAGCTGATGTCTTTTCCTGAGGTGCAGAAGATGGTCGACGATGGTTTAGCGTGAGCGTTGCTTTGAATATAGTTCCTTGAGAAAATGGGGCAAGTGATCGTTGAATCGCGACTTCCTTCAGGTTTGTCATTATCAAATATTGGTACGGTAATCAGACCGAAGATTACTATCACTGGATCGACCTGCTAGGGCTCTCGGAGCCAACCAATCGAAACTGGGCTGGGGAAGACAAGGTAACTTCGAATCTTATCTACAATTTATGAAATACCTACACTCAATCGGAATGGCGTTCACCTGTTCAAGAACTACGTGACGTATCGAGAATTCCTGCTGTACCTCGAGGAGTACCAAAGGACGAAAATTTCGGAGCTGAAGGCTGGAAAGACTCGCGCGAAACCCACCCCGCCTCGTTCACCCCCCAACGATTACTCGTTCGTCCCTCCTAGGACGCCCAATAATTATGCCCAGAGCTCGGGTACGTCTGGACCTCGATCCAGAATTACGATCACGTAAAACCACCCGGCTCCGGGTGTAATTTAACCAAAATGAATCCGCCAGGTGACACTGGCGCAGTGCAGAACGATGCAGCGACGCATTCGAGGCGGCCGAATGTTCCACCCCCGAATTATATGTCGATGGAGATGCCAGCGGGCATGGCGATGCCCCCGAAATTTATGAACGAGTACCTGAGCAATCTGGAAAGAAGCAAAGGGGTGAGTAACCCCGGGGCGAACTCGAATCGAAGAGCCACGCAAAAACCGCAAAATGGACGGACACAATGATCGACGCTCGCACGAACGCAAAATCGCCACACCGATATTTCTGGCGTTTTCTATTTTTTTATTTTTTTTTAGAATACGCATCGACGAACCAATCGGTTTCTCTTTCTCTCTTCTATTTAGAAATACGACTTTAGATATTGTATGTAGCTCGTAACTCGTATATCGTATGTACGCATTAAACCTCGGATAGTATCAGCAAAAATTCGTGCACACGTGTTTGCTCATTTCGAAGACAGTTGCTATCTTAAAGCGATTCAGGGAAGCGTGTGTGCAAAGTGTAAATCGACGGATGAGGATGGAAATAACGGCGGATATTACGTGCGGTGAGTCGTTTCAAGATGAAATTTCGTGACGGATAAGGCTGGCCAGATTTTCCCGTTTCAGAAGTTTCCTTGCTTTCAGGGACTATTATCGCGGTTATCGTCAGAGAGAATCTCGAGGTAAGCCGCGTGCTTGTAAGTGGAAATAATAAATTTCGCCCAAGAAATGTCACGGAGCTGTAGTCAAAGGTCAGAGTTTATGCAGCTCGAAATCCGTGCTTAATGAAACCCGGCAAACCGTGGCGAGCGCCATTATGCGCCGCGCAATTCATTGCAATTGCACTTACACAGCATATAAGCTCTTACCTTGGGATTACACTGACCCTCTAACAATATACTTTCTACTAATTCCATCAAACACTCGTAACTGTCTTCTGCCGCTTTTCCGTTTTCCGCTCGCACAAGAATTAAGAATTCAAAGAATTCGGTGATCCTTCGAATTCACCATAGATAGCTTCCTATATTCAATTCAAATTCATAACCCAAAATGCAAGCTTTTCTCCACCTACGCGTTTCTCAATCTCGACGTGCAAATATAAAATACAATAAAAATCATTGTTTCGCGCAGAACGATCGATCGACGACCAATGGGAGGCCCGCAAACGCAGTTACCTTTGATGCCAGGCTTACTGGAGGTGGAGAGTCGCCTAAAACCTCCTACAAATCATCGACAATCGAGAAACACCAGCCAGAACGCTGCCAGCGTGGCGTGAATTTGCCGGTAATGCGACTCGCCGAGAGCTGAAAAAGATTTCGCCCTCGGAGAGGGAGAGTCTCGTCTCCGTAGCTCGCGAGCGTTCTCGTTTTCCAGGACGCGGGGAAATTAGATTACGAGAGTCAGCAGGAGAAGAACGCGACGGATGTTTGCCGATGCCAGCAGTCGAATCTGATATTTTCCGCGAAGAAGCAACGCGCGAGATCCACGAGAGAGCCGGAACAGCGAACAGACTCCGGCAAATCCGAGGAGGAGGCGGCCACCACCATTCAGGCCGTCTACAGAGGATACAAGGCTCGAAGAAGATTCCACGAAGTTAGTGGATGCGCCGGGAAACTATCGATTTTCGTACGATCTCGGTGTCGCGGTGAAAAGAATTCTCTTCTTACTCTGTGAAATTACCTCGGACGCGTGTTTGGTCCCAAGTGGTGTTTAATGTCACAACACTAATCGAACTAGATAAATTAAAAAGGGAAAGGTGTTAGCAGACAATTACTAAAGAGACAAACAGAGAAAACAATTGACAAAAGACAAAAGAGAAATTACAATTGTAAAGAGACAGAGCTCGTTCCGTACACGTTGCTTTTCCACACGGCAGATAAGGAAGTCAACGTCGGAGGAGAAACGGAATATGAAGAAGGTGGCGGAACTTTTGGCCATTCCGATGGGGGAATCGGTTCGCAAGCCCGCGCTGGAACCTATCAGAATTGCAAACAGTTCGGCAAACCAAATCAGACAGGAAAAGGAGGAAACCTGGCCGCTGAGTCCGAGGAGAAAGAGCAGGGAGCAGCCGGCCCCTCGAAATCAGAATCCACGATGCGCCGAGGATCAATTGGATCGAGCGCAAATACCCGTCAGCATTTACTACACTTTAATCTTTAATCGAATTGCAGATTCTCATAAGTCGCGCGTCGGAAATTTCAGTTCAACGGACTCCGCCACGCGACAGCAGACCAGAGAGTGCAAAGGAATCTGCAAAATCAGACGCATCCGCGAGACGTGTTACACCCTATCAAGACCATGTTTTTCTCCAATTACAACGAGAGAACTAGTTCCCCGTCGGAGAACACAGACACTGACGATACTTTCTCGCCGAGGGTGAACCAGAAGTGGACCAAAGAAACGAATTTTCCGGACGGTGATAACGTACAACGAATGAAATCAGAGGTCAAGAGTGTCCAGATCCGAGCATCGAGTGACAAACGACCACTGTGAGTGCCACGATCCTGAATAATTTGAAAGAATTTCCAGGAGAATGAATATAGGGTAGATGCACCATTTGTGGCCACTTTAAGGATTTCAGTGACTTTCGTCGTAATTATCTTTAAAATTGTACTTCAAATCAGGAAACTAAAAGCTTTACTAAATTTTACACTATCTTCACTATTAATGTCTAAATTACATTAACTACAGAAATCGTTAAAGAATTAATAAAGTTAAAAAATATAAGAAATCCATTTTTCACCGTTTGTGGCCACTTGCCACTTTTCGCGTAAGCAATAAATGTAACCTTATATTTCCGGTGGTATACTAAAAAAAATATATACGGTTTGAAATTCTACACATAATTAAGTGTCTGCAAGCAATTTCGAGCTAAAAAACGCGATAATTGTGCACATGGCCAAAAACGGTACATCTACCCTAGTAATTGGAATGATTCGTTGACAGACCACAGAGGATCAGCAGCAGCATGTTGGATTCCAACATTAACGGCTACTTCTTCGACAACTCGCTGTTCTTCCCCGATCGAGAGGCGATCCTGGTATTCGGTGGCGTGGATCCTCACGAAGAATACGGTCCGGCGGGGAACACTGGCAAGGACATTTACAGGTTTAAGCCCGACGAGAACATTTGGGAATTTGTGGGAGAAATTCCGCAAGCACGGCATCACCACTCCGTCGCTTACCTAAGAGGCCGTATTTACGTAGTGGGTGAGTGGAGTAATAGCGGAACGAGCATTGAGTCAGATTTTTTTCTATCAATATCGACTGAACGGTACATACACGAGGTCCATCTTTCATCAGCGTTATGCTGGACGCTCGGCTCGCGAATAATAAACTTGATTAGGCGTTCCCTTCGTACCGGCGTGAAAGAAGACTCGTTGCACAGAAAGATATGTATCTGCCTCGGGGATTTTAAATTCTAAAGGGAAAAAACTATTGCCAGGGGGAGCCGATCCGTTGGAAGACAAACTGCACAGGAAGAGCACCGCGGTTGGAAGCGTTTGGAGCTACGACCCGACTACCAGGACTTGGTTCAATGAACCTAGCATGCTGACAGCCAGAAAGGACTTCGGATTGGTGGTCAGTGACGGGAAAATGTACGCTATGGGAGGGCAAGACAGGAACGGGATGTGAGTTGTTAAAGAGAGCGTAATTGCGCCCGCTGCCAGCAGCGTTTCCCTTCATTTTCCCCGCTATTTATTTCCACGCTGACCGCGGCTAATTACAGCCGCTTTTCGTTTTGTGATTGTCATCGGTCAGCGTCACGGTTCGAAATTTCATTACCGCCACGAGGCCGATAAGAAAGATTACGCGAGAGCTTTGCGGCATTCGACGCGCACGAAAACCGACGACTCCGTCGCCTCTGTTGCAGTGCTCTGAGGACGACGGAAGCTTTCGATCCGTCCGAATGCACGTGGAGAGAGATGCAGCCGATGCAGACTGCAAGGGTGGGACCCGCCAGCGTGAAATATCGGGATCTTATCTGGGTCGCTGGCGGGATGACAAAATCGAAAAAGGAGCTATTCTCGAGGGACGTCGAGTGCTACGACCCGATCAAAAATTTGTTAGCTCGATTCTGTCGCGTCCCTTACCGCCAGTCGCATTATCTAGATTACATGCCTGATTTGTCGCGTACGCCCGTTATCGACGCGGCGGCTATTATCGATGCGCTTTCAGATGGCTAAAAGCGGTGTCTTTGAGGTCACCGAGGTGCTTCGCCTCCTTTTACGTGCTATCCGACTGCCTCTACGTGATCGGGGGAGCATCGACCACGGAGAACGGCACTCAGAGCACCAACAGCATCGACATCTGGGATGGCGACGAATCCGTTTGGAAGGAACAAGCGAGCATGTCGATCGCGAGGCACGGACATTCTACTGGCTCGATAGGTCGGTTTTCCGTTCAAAAAAAAAAAAAAAAACAGAAACGCGGACGATTTTACTAACTTGTTCTCGTCAAAATCACCATTCGGCAAGAGAGAAATAACTCCCGAGTACAGTAGAATTTTCATTATACGGTGAAACGCTTTATTCCTGAGATGTCCTCTTATGGGAACGAGGCGTGTACCTTCCGAATATCACAAGCCTTTTGATCATAAAAATTTACCATGAAAAGCTTACGACTGCTGGCATAAAGGATATTTTTATTGAGAATCTTGCAAGTATTCATGGCAGTGGAGAAAAGTTTTATGCTAGACTGTCTGAGGCACGACAGAAGTGTATTACTGCAAATTAAGTGCAACGGGTAAACGAGTATGGGACTCGCGAAGTTTTTAGCAGATTGCATCGGCACAATATTTTTCTACCTCGGCTGGCGATATTAATGTTGTTTTAATTGAATAATGGGTGTTCTATTGTACTTGAAATGTGCCAACAATATTCCTTTAAATTCATGCGGTAATTTTTGTACGAAAATGTGAAACGGAAGATAATATTTATTTATAAACTTTTCTTTCAGGTGACCAATTGTTGATAATAGGGGGAGTAACCACTGTGTTCATGAAAACATTGAACAACGTCGAATGTTACTGCTGCGACATAGGGAAATGGATGAAGGGCGTTTCTGCACTGCCACATCCGGTTTCCGGTCACGGGACCGTGTCTTTACCGCCAGCGAATCTTTTGATAGATCGCTGATAATATCGAAATAAAAGAATCCCTATTAGAAACCCGTTTAATGGTCAATGCATTAAACATTTTCTTACACGGTAGCGTTTCTATTCCAGGATTGCCTAATTATATCATTTTGATTTATATAAGGATTTTACACAATTTTATAAGGATTTGTTGCCTGAAATCTCAGTGGAAATAAAATATCATAGATGTTACGTTCATTTTTCATCGGAACGAAAATCAATGAAGAAGCAGACAAGAATCAAGGAAGAAAATAAGATCAAGCAAGCCCCTAAATAATTCCAGCAAGAATCATTAATAAAAATGAAACGTTAACCCATTCACAGTCTAAGTTTCTTAGTGTTTTTTTTTTCTACGTACTGTACATCATTGTATACGATTTAAAAGTCCATTATATATAAACTAATTATCTTAATAGAATTCCTGATTAAAGATAACCATTCATTATGAAAGACTTGTGAGAGATTGGACTTGATTGGGCAGGTGCAATTAAGAAAGCAAGAGAAATGAACAGTTGATGCAAAGTACATGACAGAGTGCTGGTAAAACATTTGTAAAAGTAGTGGAGTTGTGAATATGTTAAGGAAAATTGAAAATTAATAATCTTACCTTTGGTTTCTATGTTCCTGGAGTCGATCTTGTTTTCTGTCACATACCTAATTCAGGTCTCTGCTCTTTAATGAATCTCTTAACGAATCAGTTATTTCCTGCATAGTAAAATAAAATATTTGTTACTTAATTTTCAGTATGTTTAATTAGCAGGTGTCTTTTTAAAAATCCATTAACAAACACTAGAATATTTCAAGACAAGCTATTCCTAATTTAATGATAAAAGAATTGAATGAAAAAGTTCTTAAATTAAAATTGTTTACTGAACCGAATTAAACTCCTGAACTACTAAACATTTACTGCATTTAATCTCTGAAGTATTTCTATAGTTTTAGCACGTGCGAACAACCATGAATATGAATAATGAAAAACTATTTAAAACGAATAAAACCGCCTACAGGATCGTACACTGCGCATGCGCATACGCATGGTGCTTAATGCATTCCAACCGCTTAAGAGGTTAATAGTCAGTGCATTAAATATTTAATTATTCGCGGTCATTTATATTCGAGTACCTATTATTATCTAATTATATAATATATAACTCTTATTTCTGTAAGAAATATATATATAACTTTATACAAACTCGTTTTTTATATTTCAAACTTTACTTTTATTGCTCACAAACGATACATATTTCGAATTAAAGAATTACGACAATTGCAACAGAATAGAATTGATCGAATCACGAGATAACCCTATCAATTGTTTCACTTAATTGTCTACATGTAGATTACTCGAAATTTTTCATTTATATCATTCAATATTGACATACGATTCGATCGTTTCAAATTGATTTATAATCACGAAGATTAGCCATTACCTAACCCTATTCTATGTTCTGTGCGATGAATTCTTTTCAAACATACATAGTTCGCCGTCCGCGTTAAGTCCAGGCCCAGAATCGAACCATCGGAACGTACCGAAGCCCCACACTTGCACGAACCGATACACTTTCTACTTTTCACTCTACTCTCCGCCAAAAAAAATTAACATCTAAAATCAAAGCGGTGCAGACTGGAGCCCGCCGTTCGCGCAACTGTGCACACGGCCCGCAGGTGGCAGCAATAGTCTCGGCGTCCGGCAGACGCCATCTGTCATGGGAGTAGCGCGTTATGAACCGCGAAGCGTGCGTGGAAGTTTCGAAAAAGGGATTCGGATTCGAATGCGGCGAGACAACTGGCCGCCGTGCGGATAAACGCGAGTTAACCTGAAAATGGCCGAATCGTGCGAGTCGGTGGTGTCAAGTGCAGTGACGTGTGCCGTGCCCCATGGGCAGACGAACGCCCTCGAATCGCCTTGCCAGGAGGACGCTGAGACATCCTGCTCCCCAGGTACGTAAGCCTCGCCGGAATATCCCGTACCACTTTCAGACCAGTTTATTCAAACGCGAGTGTGGAGCGCGGCCATGCAACAAGTGGCACGGAGCGCTCTTCCATGCCGAACAGGAGCGTATCGCGGTGTATTCCGCTCCCCGTGCCTCCCCCACGATTCCGCCCGGTCGCCCGGTTATTTCCTTCCTAACCTGTCGATCACGTGACGTGTCGTCGATCTCACAGCGACTCAATTTTCGCGCGTACCAAGTGACAGAATCTCGACGGAGCATCCATGAACCTCATCCACGCTGATTCCAGAGAATCTTATCTAGGGCCTTGGCTACGACAGTGCGGTCCAGAACACAGATGGTCAGTCGCTCAGGATCTTACAGATTCCTAACATAAGGTTCCTTTCGTTCTCATTTCAATGCCTGTTATCAATTTTTTTTTATTCTTGGCTCTGGATATTCTTAAGCGGTAGTTTGTCTCGTTTGTGTCTGTGACGTTTGTCGAGCCTATCTGATGTAGATTTTCATCCCGGAATTCCACAATCTCGGTGAGAATTTTATTTTACTTTTCATGTATCGTATTTTCCGAAAATTGTTACGCTCGAGGGATTCGATATTACGTCACTGGCGGGAAGATTATTACTAGGCAGGTGGATAAGGGATCGGAAAACGACTATACGTATTAAAATATTCCTCCGTATGTTAAAATTAATCGTGAATATCTCCAAGCAGGAGTGTTTTCGTATTTATTTCCTCGGGAAACTCGCGATATTTCTACGTAATTAATTTTGTTCGCCGTTGGGACATTGGCGTGAAGAGAAACATAACGAGTTCCCTATACCGGTTTTATTTTATTTATTTCATCTTCGTTTGACTCGTTCTGCCTCGGATTGTTCAATTTCTGTGGTGGCGCTGTCGAACGTGAAAGTGTAACTGTCGTTAAGTTGTCGCGCGTTATATACTTCGTTAGATTTTTTTCTCAAAAAAATTACATAAGTACTTTCGAATCGCGCAGCGCTGTGGATTAGTGTGTTCTTGTTTATTGAACGATTACACAGGAGTTTTGAGGACAGCTCCAATTATCGACGATAGATCGCGCAATGATAAGTTATCTACGGTAACTTCAAAACGGTACGTTCTATACGCGGAATTTCTCCCGTATTATCTCGAATGCAGTTACTTAATCCAATCTCTAATCATATCATACATCACACAAGAATTTGTTATAAAACACTGCAGTTTGTTTTATCGGGAAATGGTATATCACGACGCACCTACAGCTGCGATTACGAGTCGAAATTTATCATCGTTTGTTTGAAAGTAGATCGAAAAGCTCGGCATGTGTTAGGAAGCGTGTGTATATTAAATATTATGCAGAATTGATCTCGTTCGTTTAAACATTTACATTTAACATTTACGCGTCTGTTTTCCACTGCATAATCAGTTTGCGCGTTACGTAGAGAGGTCGCCACGGTCTGTAAACATCCCTCCCCATGTGATTCGCGAGCGCGATGACAGAGGTTGTGTCAGGTCGCGTAAACGTCACGCGTTTTAGAGGTTAAAGTCGCAACAAGTCGGCACGATAATGTTGGACCCAATTTTAGCGGAGGACAGCACGATCCTGAAATTGGTGCCCTCGTTAGAAGGAATAGTGAAGGATTTGAAGGAAGATGCCACGCACCACGATTATTTTGTTGCCTTGCTAATAGTATTTTTGGCGGAGTCGGGTTTTCACGCGACGACAGACAACTGCAATTCAGAATGGTATGCGGCGGTACTTGATAACGCTTTACCAGTTTTCGTTCTTTCTACGCGGTTCTTTATTTCGAAGAAATCTACGCTGTAAAATATTTGTCACAGTTCAAAACTTAAGTCCCCTCGTATACCGAATCATTGGAAGTCGCAGGAGACAGGGGTCTATGAAATGGTGTTTCGATTAGCAGCTGTGCCCGACGTCGACTGCAAATTTGTAGCGATTCCTTCCGGGGACACGTTGATAGTTAACTTCTTTTCTGTTCTCGACAAGAGAAATATTTACAGCATAGCTGTGCAATGTCTAAAGTACGTTAATCCTTTCTCAAGCGACCTTTCTGGACGGTACAGAAACCTGAAAGCGATATCTCACAGGTACAGTCGACTTAGGACTTAGGTGACATCGATCCGAGAGACTTTATATTCTTCGCAAATGTTTTAATAGGTTTAAAGATGCTCTGGCGACTCCATTGCGGTCGGACGTGTTAACTAGAGCAGGGTTCATGTGTCCTAGCCTCCAGGGCCTTCCGACTGAATTAAAACTCAAAATTATAGGCATGTTAGATTACCATAGCTTGTGGCACGTGGCGCAATGCTCATCCGAATTTGACAAGCTTCGTCAGGACCTATGTAAATAATTGTATCGCAACGAAGAACTACCATAAACTTATTTTTACTCCAGAAGACAGTATTTATATTTAATAAACCCGTGTCAATCTCCTTTTCCCTACAATCATATGTACCTTTAGTAAAATATTAATAATACAGTATTCGTTGGAAAGCGAATTTCGCGGAGTCATTGGGAGAAAGTAATTTTCCCGGATTTTTTTATAGCAGAAGAAACGACCAAGACGGTGGTGACGGGCGAGAACGTCGCGGTAAACGACGAAAGCAGCGCGCAGAGCAACGGTGATACCGGTGAGTGATAACAGATTTAATCCCGCTTCGTTGCCCTCCGCTTTTCGTGCAAACGTCAGATGGAAGCACGCCTAATGCATTTATCGATCTCGCGTGTACCGTAGAAGCGAAACTCTGCGCTGTACACGGTCTACAGCGTAGAACCTGTCGGTGTCCACGTCTCCGAAATATTATCGCTTTTGTTCGGATTAATTATAACGGAAGAATGCTTGATTATTTACGTAATATCTTGAATGGACGATCATGTATAATGCATGGTAGTAACCGTAGATCGTAAACGACAGTTCCCATTATGCGCTACGGAATAAATAATTTATCGCGTTCATCGGTGTCTCGCTTGTTTACGTCGCGTCACGCGCGACCGGCTTTATCAATATTGAAATGTCGACGAACGCGTTTTAGGGGTCGTAGGACGGTAGAATCGCGGGGAACATTGGTACACAAAACTGTGATTGCCTCGCTTCTCGTGTTGCCGTTTCAGTAGGGAGTTAGACTAAGTATCAAATTCTTTTAAAAATATTTCTCGTGGATAACAAAAGCGGCAAGAGTTTTAATCGCCGCTTCTCTCGAACTCGTTGAAAGATTAAAAATTTTCAAATATCGAGAAGTAAATGGGTTGTTGGAAGATTCCCTGCGCGATGGTTTATAAATAAACTATTATAATAATGGGGGTGGCTTGGATCTTTCCATGATTATGGAAAACATCGTGATTTATCGTTACATCAGCTCTTAATTCACAGCTGTTGTTTCTCCTCCCTAACAACTTCAACTTCTTCACCCTCATCGATCATTATTTTTGCAATGGTCCTGTAGAACCATTAAATGCCTAGAACTTCCCTTCCTGGGCTCCCTTAATTCGTTTAGGACGTTACTTCATAGTGTTGATTATAACCTGAACGGTGTAGCGTAGTTTATCCTTTTTGGCATGATTATTACGACTATTATGCTTACTATGTATTAATTTTTGCCAATTTTGTGCTCGAACTCTCTGTATATTTCACTATTTTTTTCTTTCTTTCTTGTATACCATGGGAATTCCCGTATAATAAATAAATAAATAAATTCTCTGTGACTTTGGAGTATTGCAAAGGGTAGATAATAATAAAAGCCATCAATTATTATTATTATTTTTATTAATAAAAACCATCGTATTACTAAAGTGGACTTAGAATTTAAGCACGATATTCAGCAGTGTTCCATTGCAATCCATAATTAGACATGCTCCAAAAAGTATTTCTAATTGAAGCATTTGAATATTCGAGAGTCGAGGTAGATTGACGATCAGTGGAATCTAACACAGACAAGTTACTACTTAGATGGAGGCGTTGGGAACACTTCCAGGTGTCTTATTATGCATAAAGATAATGATCATTTCGCCATGCAGTTAGTGTCTGTAATTGCATTGTACTACACGTCGGCGAACACAAAGTAAATAGAGTGTTCATCCTGTTAGAATAAAGAGATATAGGTAGTGTTTGATTTGAAGAGAAGAAGCCCCGACGCGTCTACTCGCTGATACTCCGCTTTGAAATTTTAATAAGCCTCTCAATTCTGCAGGGTTCAGACGTGTCGTATCGAACTGCGCGATCTTCGCTTTAAGAAATCCCTCAAACTTTACTCCCATGCGAATTGGAAGCTAAGGACGGAGGCAGCTTGTGATTTATGCAACGCCCGCGTTATGTTTTCCCTCGAATGTTCTTCCTTTTTTTAACGACTCGTCCTTGGCCTTAACTGTGACTCGCAATCATTCGGAACTACGTGTCGGCGATGATGGCACATCGTTAATCCGGCGAAATGCGCTTCGTCAAGTGGATTTGCATGTTCCACGCGATCCTGTGAATCCGAAGGCTGCGCTCGATCGTTAGACACGGGGCGGTTGATAATTGTTATTACGTTCGCGATACGGCGCTGGTAAAACGCCGGAAATGTTTCTGCGAATCCGATTTGTCGCTACGAGACTGCGGGGCGTGTGTTTTCGTCGTTTCGCAACTCGTTTTTATCGATTCCGAGGGAGATTTTGAGAATTGAAAGCGGGGTATCTGGGGACTTTACGAAAAAGAAAGCTATGCACTCGAATGTACATGCATTGTATAACTATAACATCACGATACGTATCGCAGTGATTTCTTTTTATATCGTTATCGTTTTGTTTGATTTTGTTTTGGAGCAGCTCCTTGCATCCGAACTCCTGGTGCTATTTACCGATTTTAGGATTTCTTCCTAGGAGTGAAGTATGCAGAGGCGGAATAAGGAAAGAAGTATTTATTGGAGCATTCAAGAAATTCATGTGGTGTAAAGAGTCGAAATCCAGCACACGAATATTCTACACTTATCATTTTGTTTGGTTTTGCTTTAAACACGGTCTTGCGCGTAATATTGTAACTTCTAATATTCCTTCTCAGCTCCCCACGGTGTATGCACTAGTCTCGTATTTATTGATTCCGCACATTCTCCCGTTTCGTAGCGGAGATATTTAACGTTTGAACGAGAAAAGCGAACTGTTAGCTGAATATTTATGCGATTTAATCGGAGGCCGCGCGTAGTTGCAAACACAGAATGTGTTTTTAGCATTTCTATCGATTTTCTACCATGCAAATAGTTATAGTTCCGGTATCATTCTCGAACTCTCTGCGATTCCATATTCGTGTTTGCTTTTCAGGAACGAGAAAAAACCATTAGGTACCATTAGAATATTTAAATCTCCGAGTCACTAGGTTCAATACATTCTTACACGTTTTAAGAGCAACTCTTCCTTCGTATTTATTTATTTAAAAAATTATCCCGTTCTAGTCGCAAACTTCAGAGTCGAAACGAAAGAAAGGAGCGATGTTCAGATTCAAGTTGCTCCGTATAAATCATTCTTTATCGTAATCGTTCCCGTTTCGGCCACGTTTTTAGCGTCCATGTAAATAGTGTGACTTCTAATATTCTTCCTAGGCTCGCTACCGGTTTAACGAACTGCGAAGTTTTGGCACGAAACCGTGGAATAAAGCCGGGCAAGCGTAATCACGAATGACGTTCGCCTTTCGTAGCACACTTTCGGGCCTGAATTTCTATTCAGCTCCTCGCCCAAGCAAATTCTTTCTCGGATATAAACTGTCGCTCGTCCGGGCCATCATTGCGTGCGTTCGCAAACCGCGCCGTCACGAGTAATTATCTAGTAATCAAGCAACGTTTTCGCGCGTGAACCTTAATTATCATCGTTTCTATCGTTCCGAGCGCGATTCAAGCGTTTCCAGCCGCAAATTTCGCGGATATTTTCCTTCAATCATGGGTCCCGTTCATTTAGAGACGATAATAAAATTAGGTCGAGTGATGGGTTCGCTCAGATTTCGCGTCACGTCAGAGATCACGCGCTCGACTGTTTCGGAGACAAAAACGAAAGCTTTCCACGCTAACGATACGCGCAGACGGGCCGAAAGATAACGAGAAGCTGCCGAACCATTGCCGCACAGTCGATTGCACGGTATTTACATAGAAACGCAGTATTAAGGGGGGAGATCACTGTAAAAAATCTGAAAAATCGATTTTTTCTTTTTTACGCACATTTCAAGAATGCTGTCTCCAAATTTTATGAAGAAATTCGCAAAATTGACAGAGATATAGTATTTTCTGTGAAGCGGGGTCAAACGCGCGACTGAGCCGCGCGGAACATTGAACGCGTTTTCCTCAGAATGACATTTTTCAACCGCGTTGACAGTCTACAGAGAAAACTATGTGTCGAATTAACATGATCAAGGACATTTATTGCACGAGAAACCCATGGCTATTACGTGACGATCATTTTTTTTCAATTTTCGACCTGCTTCTATTTTTTTTATTAACATTTCCCCAATTTTGTACCCCGAAAACGTGATTTTTTTTCCAGTGGTCCGCCATTTTGTAATTTTTTACAATTTTGACTTTTTTTCATCGTCACGTAATAGAGGCAGGCTTCTAGTTTCTGAATATTATTGTGTTTTTGAATTCGGATTAACCATATGGCCTGGGCACTGCCGAAATTTTGACGAAGAGTATACAGGAAACGGATTTATGAATTTGATTGAAAAAAAATTTTTCTTACCCTTCGATATGTACACTATTAACTACACTGAGCAATATATTGAGTTACTTGCGTTGTTTGGTTGAAATAAATTCCCGAAAACACCCTTACATTTCGGACCGTTACAGTGGTCTCCCCCTTAATCGGCGTGCCGGGCAAATTGATTGCTCTAACAATTAATACAGCGCCGGCAAAGTTGTTAACGCAGGAAATTAGGGCGGACTACCGTAAGGTCGTCTAGGAAACTGGGTCATGGCAGGTGGCGAGCCTCGGACGGGCAGAGGCGTGTACTTTTCAAAATCGACCGCTAAACACTCGTTCCGCGCCGAGAGATGTTCTCCTCTCGAGATCCCTAAACTACCCACTGCAACGAAATATTCGCGCCTGCCTGTATCGCCCCTCTGCTCCACCCTTGATCCTTCACCTTGGACGTTCATCCTCCCCTACTCATCTCTTTGCTGCCCCCTCGTCAGAGTTACTCACTGCTCGCCTTCGCGTCGCAGAGCTGGCGGCCGACGAGCCGTGGAATTCAAAGTAGGCGAGAGAACGCGGCTCGGTGGTGGTTCCCGAACCGATGTCGAATGTTTTCTCGCGATAATGCCAGGGGTTTCTCAGAGGGGGAGGAACAGGACGGGACGACGACGTGCTTTCACTCGCCGGGGCATTCGTATTCAGGAATCAGGACTCGTTCACGGTTAGCTGGTGTGCGCTACTATGTCGTATGCGTATTTCGAAGCCCGGTTGCGAGCTTAAGCTTGCGCCGTTTGGCCCTCGTCTTTCTCTCTCGCTCGCAGCCGCGCCGTCCGACCTCCTTCTCCCTCCGCCAGCCCCTGTCCGCCCTTCTTCGTCGCACCAGCGCGGTGTCGGCGTTCTCTGTTCCCCGGGTTGCTCCCTGGTTCTCTCTCATCCCCAGTGCGCGCATCGAACCCGTCCTGGACGAAAGTCCTTCCCGCTCCGTCGCACGTACGGGCCCCACGTTTCTTCCCGATCGACGTTCCCGTGATACATCCAGATATATTACGCGATCCCGCCGTCACACCGGGACACCCCCGTCGCGTCGACGAGCCACCTTCGTTCCACTGTGATCCGACGATACCGCGATCCCGTGGCTGATATGCGTGGACGTGCGTGGATCGCCGACGAGATCGTCGGTGCACCTGGCGAACGATCGGACCGATCGAGAGCGGCGGCCTGCGTGGAGGCGATCGAAACGGAAGTGAACGACGCGAGTTTCGTCGTCTGTCCCGTTTGGAAGTGATGCTCCCGCGAGATTGAAGGGAGAAGTGGTAAATACGTTGAGCGTGGTCATTCGCGAGGGTGCAGTTTGGATTTTGGTGGAAGTCGCAGGCACTGATTGCCGCGTGCAGTGCTCGGGCCTCGAGGAAGGATTTCGTGTATCGGGGTTTCAGTTGTGGGAGCGACGCGAGCACACCCACCGCTCGTGGTCCCGCGAGCCTGAAGTACGTAACGAATGCATTGGTCCCGGTCTTCTGCGGGCTTGTGATTCGAGCTGTGATGAAAGTGGAGACATCGATTGGTATGCTTAGGAGCTGGGCTGCGGGTTTGTTTCCCGAGTTAGGATGCTGTGGTTCACGAATTTGACTTCGGACCGAGGAAGCACTCCCTGTGCAAAGTTTGCTTAGGCTTTGATCCTTCGCGTTTGTGCTGCGTACCGCTGAAAATAATTAGTGGCTCGTATTATCCAGCGAGGTCGCGGGGAATGCGTTCATTTTGAATTGAGATTATCGTGAAAAGTATGTGAGATAAGTAGATTACCCAAGCCTCTGGTTGATTTACGAGAACTTTATTTCCAGAGGGTTAAAAGAGGTAGCACTTTAGAAGCTACGATCTTTGCAATTGCATTATTCGCTCCGAAACTTTAGAACGCTAGCTTCGAGCACCACCCCGGCGATTAATTCTTCATCCCCTCGCTAGACACAGTGATCCGAGCGGTCACGTATCACGGTGGAATCGTAGCGTCGATTTATTCTCCGCGACTGCCGCGTCAATTTCAATTTTCTCGCGCACAGACGTGCCTGTCCCTCGGGCAGATTCGAATCGCCACGAGCGAACGGAGGGTAAATCCAAATAACCAACGACTCGGCGAGAAAAAGATGACGCGAATTAAAACACGGACGGGTGGAGGAGCACTCGAGCCGACATTCGAGGTCGTTATTAACGGCGGACTTTCGATTTATCTAAGGGAGACTCGTCCTCCGTCGACAAAGAGGCAATTCAATCTCTCGTCGGTCCCTTTCCACCCCTCGAACGATCGATCAACCCCACGAGGCCCGGCGTATTAATAGCTGAGATATAAATTTACACGCGTACGGAAACAGGCGAGCGTCGCGAACCGGGCAAAGTTTTTTTATCCTTCCATTCCTCTGTTTTCCTTCCTCGTGGATGGACGGACGTTTTCCCCCGATGAATCGTCGCGATACGGGACGTCCAATGTTTTCATCGTCCGAACGTGACGAGGGAAATATCGCAAGTTTCCCTCGCGTCGCGACTTTTCTTCTTTTGCAGCGATACGGGAGGTGCGTTTTTAGCGGCGTGACAGGTCTTCTTTATCTTTTTAGCTTATTGTCAAATCGAATGGTTGTATCGTATTCCACAGTAGGAATTTCATCGATGTTTTTAAATTTTTATTTACCTGGAGTAAAGTTTTCGATTGTATGATTATATCATATTTCTTTTATTAGGGTAAACAAACCAGTAAATGACCGAATTGTTGAATGAGAAGCCCAGTAAATGACTGCATACTTTTATTAAGAATTGTACTTATTAATGTTTGTTTAATACGCAAAACAAAAAATATGGGATATTAAAAGTGCAACTACACTCTATTTATAAACAAATAGTACTTTTTAAATTTATAATTGACATTTCTTTGCCTACTGGTCATTCACTGGTATGCGGTCAATTACTGGTTGGTTTACCCTATTTGGATTCGAGCCTACTGACCTATCAGCGATTATGCTTACGTGTCCTGAGCGGGGCAAACGAAGTCGATACTAAATAATAACCGTCGGTTTGCAGTAAATAACACATTGTTTAGACATTGCAATTTATTCCAGGATCGACTGGGATTGCTTACATAAAGCGTTGCTTATCGAATTACAGGGATTGCGGTGCCTGAATAACGACGTTTCGCGTAAACGCTTCACGTCGCGGTTTGTTCTATCGCATTAACAGGGGAATCCGAAATGCGCGACATTATTGAGATCGCCCCCTTTCGCGTCCCTTCGGGGAACACTTGGAAAATTATCCGAGATAAGCTTAATTAGTTTCTGCCCCTCGATAGGTCGTATCGTTTGCAATTTCCGTGCGTAAGGATCGTGCACGCGGAGCTATTATCTCCTCGCCTGCAAGGGTTAAATCCCTCTGTTACTCATGCTACTGACTTCCTCGCAGAATCCGCAGCTTATCTGCGAGTATCATAATTATCGATAGGAAAGGAACGGCAAGAATTATTGTTCCTTCGTCAGAAACAATCTTCGACCAACGAATGCCAGGTGTTCGAAATCGATGTCTCGACTTTCAGTACGAGAAGGGGTTGATTACGTATCAATTACAACCCCACATCATCTATCCTGTGTAATCAATCCACACTTTACCCTCAGCTCTCGCATCGAACGCCGGGAGGATGTTCCTACTTCTGGCGGGAGATATTCAGCCTGGTGAATACGTTCGGCAAGTGATTAGAGTGAATTCGGTGGCAGTGGCCTGATTAGACACGAGTTTTGCAAAGTGGTGGACGAGCGCCGACGAGGCGCGCGCGCGTTTCGTTAATTCCACGTGGTAAAGTGGACGAAGCTGGTTCTGGTGCGAACAGACACTGCACTCCCTTGTTCGAGGACTCACCGCGGTGAGAAAGCTGAAGCCATCCTGTCGCTGTCCGAGGTGGTGAGCCTGCTGGGCCTCGCCGACGACGACGAGGTCCTTGCTGGCACGTCTGAGGAGAACAGGAAGAGAGCCTTGTGGCAGTTCTACTCCACCGGGATGCTCACGCACAGCCACAGCGACGGGGAGTTCCCGATTTATTCTCAGGGTGAGTTGACAGCGGGTGTCTTTGTATTCTTTGCATTCTTTGCATGCCCCGGCGTGGGCGTGTTTAGCGTCTACTTTCCGCGGAGAAAGTCCTGGATGAAATGGGGAAGCGAGAGCGGTTGGTGTGAATTATAAATGTCTCGTAGTCCAGTAACAGTTGAATGTTCTTCGCGTGGGTAGCGAAGGAAAACTGAATTTCCTGTGTCACTCGGTCGCCCTTCGTTTCGTGCGTCTGGGGTCGCGTTGGAGACACTCCGGCTACATTGTTCCACGGAACTAAAGTAAATTGCCTTACACATTTCTGATCAAGAGCGCTTGGAATTCGTCGCATTGCACCTACTCTGCATTCGTGTGCCTCGTTTTTCGTATACCTTCTGCAACCTAAAACACGATTAAAAGAATCGAGGAACATCCCATTCTGTTTGATCAAAGGGACATTGCAGAGGACACTTGTTTGTCCGTACGTCCAGATTTTTTTCTCGCTTTAACGTGCTCGTGTGTCGAATAGAACCACTTGAAATTTTGAACAGTGTTGCAAACGAGTTTCTGTGCTTGAATATCTGCTACCGGGGGAGGAGTGCAGAACTCAAAGTTCTGCAGAAGAATCTAGCAGCGTTGCGCGATACAGAAACCCTATTTTCGAATAAAAATCAGATATCTTTCCCCTACCGTAACTTTCAGAAACTTTCACCATTTGACTACTTGGCTTTCCACTGATTTCCTGGGATGTGACAAACGAAGCTTAACATTTTATTCGCGCGTTCCCTTTTTTCGGGACCAAGTACTGGATTTGGTAGATGACTGGGAAACTCCCAAGAAAATTCAGATTACTTGTACAACAAAAGCCATTAAAAGCCCGCGATCGCCCCCCGAATATTCATGTTGGAGTTTCCTTTTTTCCCGTCTTCTCGGTTCACTTATTCGGGCTTCTGGGTCCGCTTCGATCGAATCGAAATTAGGCCAGCCGCTGACCTATATACACGGTCGGCATTAATATTGATAAACTCATTAGGATTGCTATGACTGGGTGACCTGACGGGCTAATGATGGAAATACGAGGTGCGCTTCATGGTTACGAAGCAAATCTCCGATTACCGAGGTTCGACCGAGGCTCGTGCAGCGGAGCGGCGCGGCGAATAAAACCGAAATTAATTGACAAGCAATGGAAAGAGGGGCAACGACGATTCCGCCGCGGCCGTTCCGCGAAACGCTGCCAGAATCTCGCTCCGCGTACGGTGCAGCGGCACGCCCGAGAAAAATCGAACTCCCGCGATAACCGAAAATTTACGTCACAGCGAAATGTATGCAGCGATGCGGTTGCCGCAACCGTTTCCTGCATCCTTCGCCGTCTTCTGGCGACCTACTGAGAGCCTCCGCGCGCAGAGGATGTGGCTGCGTAATCGATTTTTACGCGGACTTTTAATTGAGCAGCTTTGCGCAAGGGAAGATCCATTGCTAATGATCGCGGCTTCTCCCACGATTGCGCCACGCGGCTGCCAACGCACCGTTATCATTCAAGACACTTCGGACAACTTCCGTTGCGTTTCCATTTCACCATTGAAACATGCGTAACATCGATTCGACAAATGAAAATCGATCCAATTGTGTTTGGGGAGAGTCGATACAAATTTCCGATTTTTTATCCAGATTCTCACGTAATTTCCGTGGGCGTTACTCCCGGGAGGGTTGATTGTAGAAAAAGGTAATGATGGAGAAGAAAAGTGAAGCTCTCTGTGACCTAATTTTCTTCTTGAGTGCCACGATGCTCGGAGATAGCGCGTTAGACTGTATTTTTATTTTACGTAGATTGACGCCACTGAATATTCTGTGTATAAGAGACAGACTTCTGTGTACCTACGTTCATATCTGCAGTGGAATGACGCGCGGCGTCGGATCGTCTTCGCTGCAGGACTTTAAAGAATCAGGAGACGCGTGAGGAATTTTGATCGTTTTCCGTATGATAATGTCTTGAAATGGCGGGATTGTCACAGGGCAGGGTTTTATCAGGGGAAACGGTAGTATGGAAAACTTTCCATCCCGGGAAATCTTTCTGACGTTCGGCATGATAGCTATTGCTCCCTGCCACTGGATAAGGAGAATTCTTCGAAGGATGCTGATTTATCGCGATAGAAATCGCTGCTAGGAGCGTACGAGAAAAGTTGCGGATGTTGTCTAACGGCGTTGCGTTCGAGTGGCCGATAAATCGCGCGTCAGGCTCGGTCAGAACGAAAAGAAAAGCGATTTACATTTTGTTTTCCGCGTCGTCCGGTCCTTGGCAGCTGTTCCAGCACACTAGCGTTCCTCTGCTTGCAGTGCCATCAGCGGATGGACCGACATGCAAGCTCAAGAATCTTCCCAGCGAGGCTTCCGTGTGGGAGAGTTTAACTTTGATCAGATTCATGCATAAAATCGGGGACCAAACTAATTACGCGCTGTCAAAGAGTTGGCGACTCTGATTTCCCACGCGGCGAGCAAAGAATAACGGAAGAATAGGAAAGAGACCCTCGTCGACGGGTAGAGTCGCTCCGAGGTGTCCGTGGAATACAAACGAATCCTCTTCCCACGTAAATCCTCCCTTCTCCTGATAACCAACGCGTCTCCGGACTATTTTCACCGCTGAAAGATCGAAGGCTAACAGGAGTTTGCGTTGTCGCGTCTCCTCGGTACGCTTTCTGTTCCTTTACTCGCAAGTGGCTGGAATAGTTCAGCAATGAACTGTTGCTAGAGAGTTTGGAAGTGTGTGTTCCATCGCGCACCGAATATTAAGCAAAATAATAGAGACTGACTAAATCTCTATACGAAACAGACTATAAGATTTCCCTCGGATCTCCCAGCGATTCGAAGTCGTCTCGATTCACGTCGACAAAAGTCGCGGAATCTTCGCGAAGCCCCAGAAGCTTCCACTGAAGGTTGCAGCAAGGAATCAACTGCGAAGAGCCCCTGAAACTTCTCTAATATCTAGAAATTCCTGAGGTTGGCGTACGGCAGAGTCCTCCGTAATTGTTCAATCAAACGGCGGACATGTTTGCCCGAGTCTGATTAAAAATTCAGGCAATTAGTGGCCGAGTCTCTCCCAGCAATCTTCCTCGGTGGCAACCTGTCCGAGATTTTTCCGAAACGCTCGTAGAAATTACGAAGTCGCTTAATTGAAATCCACTTGCGGATATTATGGCCCCCGCTTGCGTACAAAGGGCGACTTAATTTCTACGGGTGGAATCGCGTTACTTCGCCAGACCGTGAATTCGTCTTCGTTACTTCCGCGGCCCGACGGGAAATTTAGTTTCGCGGCAACCGTGACACGCGTGGAGCATTATGGGGACGCGAATGAAGCGCGTTCACCGGGAGAATTTCATTAGACGGGCGCTGGAATCGGCGCCCGTGAAACGTTGATTTACTCTCGACGCCTCGTTACATCGGTGACTTCAAACGTCCCCCGCTAACGACCATCGTCTCCTTACCATTTTCCGTCGCGTGTTCGTTACTATTTCCCTGTGCTTGTCAGCTCCACTCACCCGTGTTTCTCGGGCCAATTTGCATTCGTTCCCCCGACAACTTTGCTTAAAAAGTCGGGGCCAAAGTGATCGTTGTCTCCTGATTCGAGGATGGGGTAGATACTCATTTGAATCTTATTAACTAGAGACTAAGTAGGATAAATTATTAAACGTCAAGTGGCATACATACTTGCAAAGGAAATTGAGTGAGTTCGTGTTACGTTAAAAAATAGTTGCGTATTGTAGGTACTCCTTAATTGAAGAAGTTATTGTAAATTTTCTTTAATCTATCCAGCGATAGGAGAGTGAAATCTTAAGAGAAGGCAGTGACATCGAGAATGCACGAAGGTACTCGAGCCTCGGTCAAATTAGCGGGTTCCCAATGAGCCCATCGCTTAACCGACGGAGGGGATTAATCTGGTTTGCATTTAATCAGCGGGCAACCGGCGCGATGAATATTCAAAACACACATCGGTACGTTTTACTTTAGCAAACCACCCGTGGCATTACGAATTGCCGTGGCTTGCCAAGCGTGGCAGCGACAAACTATCATTACATCGCCGTCGTTGCATTGTCACGATGTTGCGCATCGCGGGTCGAGTTGCGCCGCCGCGGGCAGAATCGCCACAGCCGATGATCTTGCGCGCTGGATGAAGGTGGGAAATGATTGTAGAGTGGAAACGGAAGAGGTAGGAGTTGCCTAGCGCCGCGGATGGCGACAGAACACTGTTTTGTAATAAAAACAACTCGGCGTCAGTGATCGTGAATGGAGGTATCGAAATAAAGAAAAAGAAAAGGAACAAACTGATAACCATGTCTATGCTAAAAATACAAACTACTACGTATCTCTCGGATAATTCAAATAGACACAACGAAACTTTTACCAAGAAATGAATATGTAAGATACTCACAAGTTTACTTAATTTTAAGTTTAATTACTCATTAAATTAGTGAGGTAGGATTTTAAAAAAGCATCCTGCTGAATTCCGCCCATTGCGCCACAAAAAAAAAAATATTAAATCTGTACTACTCAAACGCAATTTGTTGGTGTAATGAAGACGTATTATTATTATTATTATTATTATTATTAAATACACTCTCGTATCGATTAAACTCAAAGCTCGTGACTCCAATACCAAGTCTGCGCAAAGCACCCAGCCTAAAATCTGTCCCACTAACAATATTGTTCCCGCCATTCACCCATTCCACGCCCAACAAACATTTCACCAGGGATGATCCGAATAGATGCGCCGCCCTGTACGTTGCACGCGAAATCCCCGTTATTCCCGTCGAAACGAGAACGAGAGTGCGGAACGGCGGAAAGTGTGACACTCTCGGCGAGAGAGAAAAACTGGTCGCGCTTCTGCCGGGGCCGGCGAGTTATAATTTCGCAAGACTCCGTCGGGCCGGTGTACGGGCCGAAAGGAGGGGTTGGATTAAAAGGAGGAAAGCACTGGGTCGTTCGTTCCCGCGGTGTCCCGTTTGGACGTTCCACGGCGAGGGAGGCTCTTGAAGAAAGCTCATCCCCTTAGCAGCCTGTTAAATATTCAACGAGAATCCCCGTTTGAGCGTGCGTTACCGTAGTCGAAGAGTTGCGGGGCCAGGGCTACGTTCACCTGGCGCCTGGCTACGAGCCCCTCGAGAAACCGGCCGCTTTTCCTTCCCCCGACCTCCGAGACAAAAGACTCGTTAAGATTTCCTCCTCCTCGGAAATTACTGCGCGCTCGATTAAAAGGGCCGCGCTCGGTTTCATTAAACCCTCGCCTTTGGCCGCTTGTTTATGCGTCTGGATCCGCGTTTCACGCACTAGACACCGTCGAGAGGACTTCTTCTCGCAAACACCCTCTACAATGCCCTTTCTTTCGTCCTTTCTTCTTCTGAAGCACTGAGCTCGACACTAGACGTCGCACGTCGATTACAGTAGCCGGGCACAGAGCCGTAGAAGTGGCCGGACGATATTTTCGACGAGTTTAATTGCCTTTATTGGACGCTGCCTCCTCGCCCAGCTTTGTTGGAATCGTTCTCTTCGCCGTCGATTGCAGCGGCGCTACGTATACCGGTGCGAAAATCGGCGACACCCGCTGGTCTCGATTTGTAGTCTGAGTTTAGTTGGAAGAGACGGTCGGTATAGATTGTGGGCAAGATTTCGTTGATGGGCCGAGCGTCGTAAGGAACATCCAACAAACTCGGCGAAGGGTCCGGGATACGGGCGCCATAATCGTTGTAGTCGACGTAATCGCCGTTTCTTTTATGCAGGCTGGTCCATGGCCCGTAGAAACGATGTATCACGCCGCCATGCCGGGGTTTAACTTGCTCTGAAATTGCCAGGACGAATTTCGTTACCATATTCGATAGAGTAGCGCTCGGACTTCAGGTGGAACTTTATTCTACGGTCTTTTGCGAAGAATTCTACGTGGATTTTTGTATATATTTTCGTGTGCTATTATTACAGATTTCTTTCATTTGAAAGACTGTCTGGCAGTTTCTATAGAAAGGCGATTGCAACTTACCTGACTCGAAGTCTTCGGGATCCGTTGACGTCGCGTGTTCCACTGACGATATTATTAGCAGCGACAAGATTAGGATCGAATTCTTCATCTTTCGTTCGTTCCTCTCTAAATAGACACAGCATACTGTTATCTGGGCGATCGTGCGACCGCTTATATACACACTCACAATCCTCGAATATTTGTACATTTCTGCTGGCTGTTTGAAGATTAACGATTCTCGTGCCAGCTAAATGTTGTATGGTCACCGTGTGTGACTAATTATTTAGCGCCACTTCGAGCCAAGGCCTACGTAAGTTTTCAGAATTCTCGTTCCAGAAACCGCGCAGTGTTGGTGTTTACAGAATACTAGCCATTTCGCGATGTTTTTCCCAGAAATTAGAGCACCGTCAATTAGGCGATTAAGTATCGATCGAGCCATTTAATAGGTGGAGCGTACGAAAATACAAAGCTCTGTTTGCACAGCGCCTACATATCGTATTAATAACTTATTAATGGAATTACATTTTATAACAATAAATAACGTTACAATGTACGATATCAATTATGAAATTGAAGCTAATGCAAGCCTCTGACGTCATATGAAGTATGATGAATATTGCGGTAATGATTTTCGAGCAGAATTGCGCGTTCGTTCGATTAAAGCTCCTCAGCGACCCCATCCAGCTCTGCAAACAGAGAAAATGGTTTTCGTGCATTAAAACTATCGCGTAATAAAATAATCTGCTACTTAATTTGCTAAGGAAAGCTTCTCGAATACAGGTCTACAATTTCCACATTTGTCACCGTCGTCTTTGCTTCGAATTTCCAAACTCGACACGTTACAAACTCCTAACTGCTAATTAAAACTTAGGTCTTGTTACCTTACCCAACATTCGCGTAGGACACGGTGGATGATCGTCGATTTAACTGGAAACCGGAGTAGCTGTTGTCACCCCAGTCATCTTGATCGTAGAAAGGTCTGCCCAACCAAAACATGTAACCACGGTGCACGGTGTCTTTCGGCACGAGCAATTCCAAGTCGCCTGGAATTTTTCAATGCAAAAATTCCAGACGTCAATCATTCAGCACTGGCTTTTTAAGCGGCACTCCATCAATCCGCCGTGAACTTACCGTCCTCCAATTCCGGAATCGGCTTCCCACCTATGATATCGAACACTAAGACACTCGTCAAGAGAAACAGCACGCGCCTTTCCATACTGATAGCTGTTACAGCAACGTCGAATGAAAGCACCGTCGAGTTTCGGTTTGAATCGCGGCATCCCGACCCTCTCTTATATACCCTCAAATGTGGTGCGCGGCGTGACGCATCGATTTTATGTTTTGTGCAACAAAGAACCTGTTAATTCGTGTTTGAAAGCGCGCCGAGTATGACGAGCACCGCTAATGAATACTACAATCCCGAACGGATGACACGCTGGCGTGCAGGCTGTCGTCGCTTGTTTCGCTTTTAAATAAAAACACTCCGAGTTTACCGGCCAAACGCGCTAAACACGTTTTCAGACACATTCGTCAACTTTTTGCTTGCTCACAGTGTGCTTTCTTTTTTTGGATCTGATCGGTGTCGAAGACATCGAAGATTTCAGTTTGCTCATCGACTTAAATAGAAACACGTGGTTGAAGAATTTTGTCAGTTCTGCGGTAGCCACTGTAAATATCATTCTGTAGGTTTTCACTGTGTTTGGTACAAATTCTGTGCTAAGACCTCCGGAAGTTGAATCGTGCTACTTTATTAGCACCCACATCGTTTCTACCATAGACTGGTTTCTATATAATGATGTCATAGTATGGAAACCAGCTGGAGTATTCCGCTAGTTCGACGAGAAACTTTCTACCGATCTTCTCGTTTCCGCTGAACATATTGACGCACTTATCTGCGCCATTTGCATATTCACGCCGCGACTGTAAATGAGTGAGATTGGCTAGGTATTCTCTATATAAATAATTCGGTACTCTTTTTAATTTTCTTCGGAAGAGTCACAGGCGAAGATGCACCGGAATTATTCGAAGACAGACTTACGAATCGTCGGTGTTCTCGGTGTTCGAACTTAGTAACTGGAGTATCTCGCCAATCGGGTACGGAACTTTCCACTGATCCCTTGTTCTTCCGACGAAATTGCGTTAACAGTTTAAAGTACGGGGGCCGCGGAGCCCTGAGGCTCCCACCAACAATTATAATCGGATACACGACTTAGCAGCAACCGTGACGGCCTTTCTGAAACCAGAATTTCCCAAGTTCCCTCCGGGTTATTGAGATCAGGCGTTGTTGTTGCCCGTTTAATTGATGCCAAAGTTTACTTTCAACCTGCACAGTTTCGCGAGCCGAATCTCGGGGGTGTGATTAATTTGCTCATTACCCGCGAATAGATACGTTGCGAGTTTGAACGCGGAGCTTAAACTACCGAGAACCCGCGAATGATTCTTCATTCGGCTGTTGTTTCGGAACAAGAAACTCTACTCACGCATTCCCAGCGTGAACGTGTGTATAGTTTAAATATTACAGAACGTGCGTGGAATGTAACAGAGTCGATGCTACGATTTGCTAATCTCGCCGGCGAGTTTGCGGAAAGTGCCGGCAATTTGCAAAACTAATTGTCGGTTTCCGTTATCAGGGAGGCGCGGCGAGTGTGCCGGGCTTAGTTATCGGTCGGAGCGAGTCGTGTTGATAATGGAGTGCGTGCGCCTAAGTAGAAAATGACGCTAATTCGGTGACTGGAAATGATAATGAAGCCGACAGTAATTTGGGTATATTAAGATAACGTAATTAAATGCTGTCTCTCTCCGCTACGCGTTCTTAGAAGGCAATTACTGTAAGCTGAACATTCCTCGCCGAACTATTCAAATTCATTTAAAAAAGTAAAAATTTCCAAGGTAGTACTCCACTCCTTGCAGCATAAACTTTATCCAAACATAATAAAAATACTATATTAAATTATATCAAATTCATGATCTTCCATGAAACTCTCTCTATCATAATCTTAACACAGTGCGAATCGAAAATTGAAACGACCAATACTGCTATTTGTGGCATACATGTGTCTCGCCGCGCTAAGGGGTTAAGGTCAGTGATATTCGCGTCAGACGCATTCGCCGAACGGAGTACATGTGTACCAGGAAACCGATGCTACCATCGGTGCGACAGCATCGGGGACCAATCGGTCGTCGTTATTCCACAAAAAGTAGGTGCTGTCTTCAAACACTTAACGCGGACAGTTATATAATGTTCGTTGCGTGTACCAGCGTAATGATGTGTCTTGGCGGAGCTATCATTTTACTAAATAACGAGGAAGAGAGCGAGACAGAGGCGCGAGACACAATTCCTGGTGGTTTCTTTTGTGAATGTTGTATTAAACAAGCGAACTCGGATCACGAAGCTCCTGACGGGCGGCTGAGTGGAGATGCTTCGTTAATCGATTATCGTTATTAGGTTACCGCTGACGAGTTGCGCGAAGTGGTTGGCAAGCCCCCGACGTGCAGCTTTGTTTCGTACGAGAGCCGGCCATAGGAGGAAGCCCTGTGGCTGATTTCGTGGGAAATCGATGGGACGCTTTTCGCGGCGCGCGCGATTGTTCAAAACCGTACGCGGCGCCAGCGGAAAACGCGACGTCACGTGCCCGGCGTTTGTGAATGGACAAACGTTCATTGAACAGTTAAGATCTGCTGGCCCGTTTCCGCTGCGAATAGAAGCGAGGAGCGTGGTCCGCAGGCTTTGTTGTATCGTCTGCCGGCCGTCTCTCGTTTTTCTCTGCGCCGACATCGACGTTTCTGAAACAGGGAGGAGGACAGATCCAACGTCAGCCTGAATTGGCGCGCGACGTGTGGGAGGCAATAATTTTTCGTGTATTATAAAGTCTGAGGTGATCGAAGAAATGTAATCAACTTGCAAGCTAGATTCACTGTGATCTTCGAATCGTAACGTTAAAAGGGAAATATTTGTCTCAATTAATAGGACAGTTAGGTAAACAAATTTCCAATCGATACAACTTCATTTTTCGCAGGAGGCACTACTGTTAGTTTCAAGGAGAACCTGGTGGGAAATTTGGGTCCCTTCTTCGAGTAGCTAGTTTCTGATACCAGTATAAATTCAGTGATCCTTTCCTTGCTACAGTGACGATTACTCTATAATAAGTGCCATCTGTGCTACTCTTTGTTGAGTTTCAATTGATCCACGACGTGGTTAGAAATTGCACCGCAGCTTTTGTCGTGCTGAACCATCGCGTTATTCGATCCAATGATGTCTGCAGGCTCATAATAAACGTGGGAGCCGCCATTGTGCTGGATAGTAGTCTGACACATTGCAATGCTGATTGCCCTTGGCATACATTTATATCTCGCCGCACACGCCCGCTTGTGCAGCGTCCAACTTGGCTCTAATCACTCAACCTTGCAACATTCCTTTAAGTTTTTCGACACAATTCGATGCAAGTTTCTTTTACCAGCTTCTCTCAACAGCCGAGGGCTCTTTCTCCGAGCCTCCACACTCAACCCGCGAGACGATAGAAATTAAGGTGACTGATCGAGCAATTCATCTCCGAGGCCGTTATCGAAGCCCACCATCGGCTGCAGGGTAGACTTACAGGGGTGGAAAAGCGGGAACGAACGGGTTTACGCGTCCCGCAATAAATCTCCGTGTTCTCGTTCACGTGTCCACGAGCCATTGATTCCGGGGTGATCCTCCGCGAATGACCCGGCCCAGGTATTGTCGGACGCCTGGTAATTCCTCGTGCAACGAACGCCAGCTACGATTTCAGTCTTTTCAGCCGGTTTTCCGGGACGCGCGCAATCTCTTTCTTCCAGTTGTCCGTCTTCGGGCGAGTCTGATCACGTCCCGTGCAAGCGAGGTCCGTTCCTACCTCGACGAGCACTTTGGGGATCCTAAGAACTCCCTGAGAGTGGTTCACTCGGTAATACTCTTTTCCTCGCGGTCGTGGACCTTACATATTGACGAAGGGGATTCCCCCGTCCCCGGCACAGCTGCTATCGGGCAGGATATAATGAGGCAGCGCGGAGGATTGTTAGAAGGAAGAGTTCAAATCCCTAGGAGGCTCTTCTGACCACCGACGTCGGCTGTGTGTACAGAGTCGAAAGGAAGTGGTAGTCCACCACCCCTTCGCGGATACGTGCGCCCTTCGAATCGGTGGAAAGTCGCGGACAGTTTTCTGCGGCTTGATTGCTCGGGAAATGGATTTCGAATCGCGGCGTAACTGTTGTTCAATCATTTAGAAACGTTCCCGTCTCCGGTTGAAAGTTAGTTTCTAATTGAGGGGAACTATAATTCGACTGGGTACTTGGAAAGCTGCTGAGGGACAAAAGTTCGGACGAAGGAAGCTTCTCCACTTGTTCGAATTTTCATTATTTATTATCGTTCAACGATAAAGTCTGTTTGCTCGTTTCATTGGCGTAGTCGTCTTCAAGGACGAATCGCGGATACTGCGAATTACTGCCTCGATTTACAGAAACGCTTCGACCGTGCGCAAGGTGCAGTTTATGCACTTTGAAGTTGATGCACCATCATTAACGCCAGGCCTGGGCGACTGAGCATGTTTGTCTAGTCGGGCAGCCGTATGTGCAACGCGTGTAAATAAACAGGTTCTCTAGGTTTAACGTCATATTTGTTAATAACTCCGAAGGTTATTAAATATTCGCGGCTGTAGTTTCATTGAGGTTAGGCCTAATAACGGCTTTCGCTGAGCCTCGCCTTTTCACCATCCTGTGTACGAATTTGGTGAAATAAAGACGGAAAATAAAATGAAAATAAAAATTGCTAAAGCTTTCTATCTAGTGCACACCTGGATTTCAAGTAAAGCCTGATTTTTTATTAAAAATGAAAGCACAGAACTGTCATAATATACATCAGTGTATTCTTCTGGAAGGTGTGATTGATCTTCATTGTTGAAACTAGATATTTCATACTAATACAGCTCCATTCCCCTTGTTTTGCTTCCCATACGATATATTGGTGGATATGCTAATTGCATCTAACTCTGCGCAGTGTTTGGACTGACAACCTCGATGTTGTTGGGATAATAAACCAATTTCAATTGCAATAATGCCCACGCAGTGCTCCTTCGCTGTCTCCCTTACCTCTGCCATCAAAGTAGGTCAAGAAAACACCCATAAGACTCCATTACCTTTTATCTTCACTCTGTAAAACACAATGCTATCGCGACTGACAAACTCCATTACGTCTGTATCTAAGAATGCCAAGTGAAGCCGGTTTCCCGACACAGGAAATGGCCAGCAAATGACAGTCGTCGTGGAATCAGGCACGATGTTTTCCATTGCGCCGTATCATCCTCACAAATGTGCCACGTAGACCGAGCTCCTCCAGAGATGTAATCGCAATTCGCATGGAGCGCTGCTTCGTCAGTATATTCTAGTTGACGGCATTGCCAATTTACACTTGCACTCGGTTGGTCCGACCGCTATCCTTACCCTTTGCGTCTTTTTATACCACAACTGCAGCCGGGATTATTATTAGGCACATTCATCGATCACACCGTGAGCGTGGAACCCCACGTGGAGGCTGACGCAGAACTCGAGCCGCTGCGAGTCACACTCGATACCGGTGCGAGGGTAAAAGGCGCTGGAAACTGGCACAGCCAGAGAAAAACTTGCAGTGGTTCCAGACCAGTAGAGGACAGACACGCTCGACGTCTCCTTGTGCTGCAAGACCACTTTGTAGATCACTGATGCTTAACAATCGAGTCAGAGGTTGCGGAGCTCGGAAAGCTTCCTCTTAGTACACCCTCTAGTTCCTCGCGATAATGATTGCGGTACAAGGTTTGGCAAACAGAAACGGAAGTAATCCAAAGAAATCTCACGCGCTCCACGTTAACTATGCCCACCTTCCTGGGCACCCTTAATTCGTTTAGGACGTTACTTCATAGTGTCACTCATAACCTGAATGGTGTAACGTAGTCTTATCCTTGTTGGCTTGATTATTATAACTATTTGTATACTATGTATTAATTTTTGTTAATTTTGTGCTCAGACTCTCCGTATATTTTACTAGTTTTGTCTTTCTTTCTTGTATACCATGGGGCTTCCCGTATAATAATAATAAATAATAAATAATAAATAATAAATAATAAATAATAAATAATAAATAATAAATAATAAATAATAAATAATAAATAATAAATAATAAATAATAAATAATAAATAATAAATAATAAATAATAAATAAATAAATAAATATTCCCCTTCGTAACGAAACTACAATGAATCACGTGCCATCGTTAACTTCCTATCGCCAGTTAGCGATGGAATCATCGATTTCATTTGCTTTCGATTGCACGCGTGGAATCTTATTTCCATTTCACCAGGCCTCGTACGTGCATCGTTAGGCGGTTCACGCGGAACGAATGCGCGTTGCATCGATCGATCGGGATCCCATGACCTTCCCGTGTGGTCTAAAAATCCCGGGGCCTATTTGCGTCGGTCCGCACAGGCTGTGTGCATCGATACGGCCTCTATTCTTAGAGAGTAGCGCTCTCAACGGTGAAGTGTGTACCGAGCCGCGCGGCACACCATAGAGCGCACCCAGTGTCCAATCAGCCGTCGGTCGACCGGTCACAAAGGTGCTCCTCTTTCCGTTCCGATGGGGGTATAGTTGACGGCCGCTCGGGCGGTGTTGGTGCAGTCCAAGTGACGGAAGCCAAGCAAGGTGTGGTGGCACGTTCCTGCACGATGTAAACAGGCCAGCCAGGTCGAGCTCCAGTGCACCGTGCACCGTGGACGAAGACGGCCGGCGCGGTTTTCGCCACTAACCCACGTTCAGGCATCTCTTTCCACTGGAAACCACGCACCTTCCGGCGCGAGCTCCCCGCGTGCCATCGTTACCGATCGTTCACCTAAACGCGCGCAGAGCAACCACTCGCGTCGACGTTGTTCTGGTGTTAAAAGGCAGCGTGCAATGGCAGCTCGGAGAACCGACGGACTTATCGATAACTGCTATCGTAGCCGATTAGCCAACGTAATCGGATAAAAGGTGCGGCGCCTCTTCCTCCACGGCGGTTCAAACAATCAGTTGGCTGGCCAACCGTCAGCGAGTCGACACGCTGCGGGGTGGATTAAAGACACTTAATAAATAAGGATCCCGGGCGTAGTGACAACGGCTCCCTGTCTGTCGGGGCGTGATTACGGTGGCTGGTGTCTGGTGTCAGCGCGACAGTTACATTGGCGGAATATGTACATTGGATTAGGTGATACACGGTAGATCGATGGAAGCCTCGCAACGAGACGACCAGCACATGCACCGTCACGCGATACGGTTCAAGTGCACCATCGAGGAAAACAAACAAGCGATCCCAGCATTTCCACCGGGCGCAACCCGTTTCACCGGAGGATACGCGGAGGGACGTTAATTCCGCGCTCTCGAGTATCCGGGAATAAAGTTGCTAATTGTAATTGCGCGATAGACCGTCGTCCCCGATTCGCGGGGCGGATTAACCGTCGATCACGGCGGAGGACGAGCACCAGAGTGCGCGCGGTAATTAAAGAAACATCGAGATGTTTGCATGAATAGTACCAAACTGTCGCGCCCACCGAAGGGTGTGTCTCTCGCGTGTAATCCAGCCCGGTAACCATCAGGCAGCGAGCAAAGTCCGTGTCGTGGAGGTTAGACGTCGGTGGGCTTTGCGGAACGGAGAGATTGATTGCACGGCGGTCGCGTTTCTGGCCGGGCGAAGTTTCCTGACGCCTTCAAGTCAAGTTCCCCTCGAACAGTGGTGATCGGGAAAGTTCGCGTGGCGGTTCAGGTGGCGTTCGTTGAGAGACAAAAATCCGGGAGGGTGGTTAAGAAGAAGGAGGAGCTCGTGTCGTGAAGATTTTGGCGCGGGCCGTGTATCGTGGAATCTGAAGTGCGCTTCGGCACTCGAGGGGACCGAATCGATCGGCCAGGGGACCTTCGATAACATCTTCCTCGCCGCGACATCCTTGCCTCGTGCTCCTCTACTTAGTCAGGGGCCGCGGGCTCGAAACACGCCTCTCGAGATAGTCGGGGGCGACCTGCTGCCTCGCGGGACACGTTGACGCGTAATAAAATCGTTCTATGCAAATCCAACGAGCTGGCCTTTGCGGGATTGTTTCGTGAATATTCAGCAGGAATCGGCGGAACGGACGCTGATTGAACAAAGAGAGGCTTCCCCGCTGAAAATACCAAGTGATCGCGGAACACTGCAACAAAGAAGGAAACGCGGCTCGGCGATGAACCATTCGGTGCGGCTTTAATGCTTCGTAATTCCTGGTGGCATCGGTCGGAATTCAATTCTGTGATTTGTGGACTGCTTTACCGGCGTGGATTTATCTCGTGAAAACGGCGGAAGACTCGCGGATCCTTTGCAGACCAGATGCCGATGATCTGACTTCGCTGATCTCCTGTTGCTTCGCCGGGGTACGTCCAGGTCGCATCGTGAAATGAGTTTACTGCGATTTGGCCTTTTTAAGGATGGTACGTTCACTCATCGCATGTAATATTTCAGTTCAATGGAGAAATATGGGTATTAAACTCAGTTTCTTTTAAGATACAAAAATCGGTTCGAATGTTCAATATCTATTTCCTTTATTATTGATATTTCGCCCATTTCTCCGATTTCACTATGAACGATATCTTCTAATTTCTTTCAGCAGTATATGACTGTGTTAATCACAGTTTTATCATTTCTGAAATGTGACACAAAGTTCCAAACTCCAAAATGTAGTGAATAGTACAGACTCTTCATACACTTTTTCAAAATACAATTCACAAGTCTTTATGACAACTTGTTGCAATGTAAACTACATATTTCAATCGGGAAAATAAGAATTATCTACTGATTAATATGATTCACGAGTGATTCACTCGCGCAGTAGTAGAAAAAATACACATATATATATATTTCGTCACAGCACATTTTTTCTCAATGAGTGCATGTCTGTGACGTGGAAACAGCATTTGCAGGAAATTTCATAATTTTCCCGTCGAATCGTCGCCAATACCGATTAGTCAAAGCGCTGCGTCCGCGATTCGTTTTTAATTCGCAGTACAAAAGCTTTCCTTCCCAACGATTCCATTTCATGCGTTTCATTTATGACGGGGCAATTCCGTCCGCTGGTTAAAGGTATCCAAAATATTCTTGTCCTCTGGCCATGCAAATCCATTAATCTGATTACATCGATCACTTGCGTGTGCGTACATAAAATACACATTGGAATTTAACGTGACAGCCGAGCGGATCACCCACGCAAACGTGCACGATTTATCGTATTTTAATGCCACTCGAGAAATTTCTTTGGCTCTCTGATTTCTACGAATAGACAGCTGTTCTCTATGCAAATGATATATGTGAAAATATGCCGACAACTATGCAGGAAGTTATGCTGCGTGCATAACAATTAAATGTTCAGCGCTCTATTATTCAGATGCTTCGACTGAGATAATAGCGGAGTACAATTATTTCTTCTAAATTAGTGGAGGTTGTTTTAGAGTGTCGTTTAGTTCAATGAGTTTACAATTCTTTCTTCTTCTGCATCGATGCACTTGTGGGTCACTTCAGGTTCGCTCTTCTTCTCAAGTATCGTGTTTAGATTGTTAAAATGATGTTCGTGAAACAAGCAAGAATCATTCTAAACGCTGTTTTGTTAGAGAAAAACTTGATTAAACAGGAACTTCACTGCGCCCGTATTAATTGAAGCGAGCGATAAAAGCGGAATCGAGGCCTCGCTATCATTATGAATACACCTGATCGACAGCTCTGTACAGTTCCATGAATCGAACTTTATCGCTGAGTAAAACATTACTAATGTTTACGCCGTTTTATCACAAGAATGTGAGAAGAAACGGCAATCGATTTCTCCGTATATTTCACTGAATAACGCGCACGAATACTACAGTTGCCATGCATCCCGGAGAAAGTGTGCACATATTCCACGTTTGTGGAAGCATGCAGCGGATAAGAGGATGGAAGAGACACTTTATTCTGTATCGACTTGGCTGCGACCCGCGTCGAGCATTTAGGTCATCGATCAGATGGAACGGAAGCAATAACGCCTTCCGCAACCTTCAAAATTCTTTAAAAAACGAGATGCCTTGAGAAATCGTCGCGTCTCTCGGAAGTTTCTTTATGAATACCCCGCGACCACTATTCGCGAGGGAGGCAGCCACGGGGGAGTTTGAAATGCTGAAAACAGTGGGCGGAGTGTAATGGAATTGCAGCCAGTTTTAATGGCGCATAAAACTTTTCAATAAGACGACTTCCTTGGAACTCGCCAAAACAAAACTTTTCATTTTTATTCTCATCTCGTCTTTCACCGTTCCCTCTTTTTCTTCTCCTGCGCGAATGTGTCCTCCTCCTTCTGGCACGGCCTTAGTCGTACGATCGGCAGGGTAATCCCTCATTGGGACGAATGAATGCGACGATGAGCCTCGAAGATCCTGCGAAAGCCAGGCAGAAGCTCGAGGGGTGTCCCAAACATTTTAAAGGATTACATCGAATCCCTATTATGCCGGCGAGAACCGCGAGTCTCGTAGGAAAAGTTTGCGTGCGAGAGCGAACTTGCGAGGGAATTCTGATGCCACGGGCCCACTTTATATTTACCTCGATGCACGGGGAACGCGCGGGAAGAGGCACTTTGAAGGGACAAACATTCCGGGAGGCTCCGCTGGCGTCCTTAGCGCCTCGACGCCTAGAATCGTGCGTCCGCCGTCGCATTCAACCGTACTTCTCCTTTATTCGCGGCTTCTCTCCTCGTCACGGCAATACCGCGAGGTGAGAAACACTTCCGCGGCGGGGTGAAAAGGAAAACGAGGGACGGGGAGGGTGGCAACGATTTTCTGTGAAGTGTGACAGCGGTTACATAACAATGAGGCGTCGCGGCGTCAGCGTCCCTCGCGAGACGCTCGTCGATCCATCCAACCCCCGCAACGTACAATACCGTTTCCTTTCACGAGTCGGAAAATACTGCACCGTTCGATCATCCGACAGGAATGAAGGAGCTTGGTGTTTGGCGAGCTACGTGAGCTGCATCTGTCGGCCACAGGTGATTACTGGGATCGCGAGTTCTCTGCAGGATGATTTATGAACGGGTTCCTCTCGAAATTAGGGAGTTCAGATCTCGGGGCAACTGTTTTGCTATTAATTCAGTGAGCACGAAATGGACAATTCTTCCCTGTAGTCTTCGTCTTCCTACACATTCTGTGAAATACCCATGCCGGGAAGTTCCAAGATCCTCTCCTTCCCTTGTATAAAGTTTCATCCACCTCGTTGCCTTCCATCAAATTCAAGCGGACGCAGGGAAGTGCGAGAAGGGAGAGACTTCGAGGCTTCGAGGCTTCGAGTCTCGCCAGACTTCGTCCCTTCTTCGTATTCTCGTCATTCTTTCGCCGATCGCGAAAGTTTCGTCGGATTCGCCACAGCTCCTGTCACTCATACTCGACGAACGTATCGGGGAAAAGGAGTTGCAGAAAAAAACGCTAAGGTGGCACCGCGGCGGAGAGGAATAGTGTGGTCGTATTGGATTTAGCGAGGCATATTTCGTGGGTAGAAAAGTTGGAGGGTTCTTAGGGACGATGGAAGTCAATGCGCTTTGGTGGCCCCTTCCTTCGTGCCGTCTGGTTTATTAGATCCCAGCTTCGTCAGAAGAATGGAAAGGAAAAGTCAGTTTGAATCGACCACCTTTTCTTGCCAGTGTCAGTTTTTCGGATTAACATAATACTGCGGCTTTTCTTGCTGGAAAGCTTCAAAGATCGATCTTTCGTGGGTGAAAATATATTTTTAGCGGTGTCAACAAGGTTCGCCAAGGGCGCAGTCGTTTATCATTGACACTGGCTGTCGAGCCCTAGATTTAGGTACATGCATAATCAAATGTCCTATACCATGGCGAGGCAACTGTGACGCTGCATCTATCTTCCTCTTGACGAACTCTATGGTATTCGTGCTTCTTTATCAACCTTCAATCTTCATTTTGAATTTTCGAACCCCTGGACCATTCACATTTATTTTACGCTCGTCGCATTAACGCGGTAATCGAGGACACTTGGAGTGTTCTATTTTAAATTACGCCCCAGATCAGCCGAATTTAATTTCCCTTCAACGAGGAGAGTTCTCAATGAGTGGTCAGGGAACTAATTTTTGGGAACAAAGTTCTCCAGTCGACATTATGGCATTTTGGCATCCATGAAATTGCCGCTCTTTGGATTGGGCGGGGGTGGTATTTACCTTTAGAGGGAGCGAAACTAGTTCGGCGGGCGCCATAATATCGTCGACTAAACTATTTCAATAACGGGCGGCCCGCTCACGCTGAAAATGGCATTATTGCCCCGGCTGCTTGTTTTTTCCTCTTACAATATAAAAATTCCTGCAGGTGAAGTCTTTGGATACCATTAAGCAGCTGTTTTTATAGTTTCTCGAAGTCGGTTTCATCTTGATCACCGAAATGCTTGAACTACCTACGGCCGCAAACAGTGAAATCAGTGTAAAAAGTTGTCGATAATGGGGACTTTTAGTTCCCCGCATTTCACCTAAAGTTCCGCGTCAAACTGACCCCACAATACACAAAGTTTCAAGGCAACGACTGCTGCAACCAATCACGCAGAACACTTCAACCCCGCGGCTCTGTTCGAGTCTGTATTATGACTTCTAGGTACGAAATTTATGAAGAAACTCTTCTGTATTTTTACGACTTTATTCTTTTATTGAATCCGGACCTTTGTTCCTGAAAGTTTTTCTGGGTATTCAGTATTCCACCGACTCCGAATAAAGGGAAACTATTTCGAGGAAAGTAGGTTAAAACCGATCAACGTGGGTGTCTTTAACCTCGTCCTAATTAATTAGCTGTTAGCGAAACAGATTCTAATTCACTGTCGATTTGTGAGAAATGGACTGAATCTTCTCAACTCCGTCGTTTCCTGTGCGTCGCGATGCTTTCCTCGGTCGAAGACAGATTTCAAAGAGAAAAGAGTGAAATGCTGTCGATTATAATATGCGCCCTGCTAGAAAGTGACGATTCTTCACGCCCGATTTGACAACGGTGCTTTCGTTCAATAATCAGCCTCGCGAGGTGCAAGACGAGGAAGCTGTTTTAACTTTAGCCGCTGGCATCAATAACGATCGGCTAGCCGTCGATAATAAATTTTATGGTTCTCGGAGATACGCAACGCCATTAGTGGTTACACGCTCTGTTTTCCATCGCGGTGAAATTGGTTGAAATATTCGTATTATACAAAGCGAGCTTTGCCAGAGATTACCACTGGCAAGAATCGTTATTGTAATTATGCAGAATCTATCGCCCGGCGCGAGGCTACCTACTGTTATTAGCGATGTTTCAAGTTGCCAGTGCTGCGAGCCATTAATTATGCCTGTACGAGAATATGAATATCGATCGCAACCCTTTCTTACGCGTTAGCATCCCTTCAGCCGCGTAACTGCGTTATAGTTCGTTCTCCTTAGCCCGAGGCAAGAGGGAGAATTAATTATACAATAACGATTGCAGTAATTTTCTGTGGAACTTGGTGGTTCGATTTCTGAAAGCTAGAAAGCCCCGCGGTTCCCTTCAGTTTCCCTCAAAATCTCCGCTACCAATTTAGACTTTTATGAAATCCCGGGACGGCGAAAGCAATAACGGTTCACGCTGTCAATTAATGAGTTTCTTGCAGCGTGTTCCTTCGAAACGCGTGGAATTAATGCCGCTAGCCGGCCGTCGGCAGCGTAATACGTATTCTGGCGCAACTTGTTACGCGTACAACTTGCGTTTCCTTTTATCGGCACCCGCTTACCGGCTCCTGTATCGTGCTCGATATCTTCTTGTTACCGTGTAATTTATCTTATTGCTCGTCCACGGGAACCGCTGATTCATAGACATGCAAACCGAATTCCTGCTTCTTTTATTTTAGACCGGCCTAGAGTTGCGCGAGTTATTTCAAACCGGTTGCCACATGACACGTTGTCGCGCTTCTTGTGCCGCATTCCTCAATCGCTGTACACTCGTAACCTTCTGCGCGATCGGAATCGATTACACACGTATTCCAGAAAGAGGGCGACATTCGGCAGTTGAAAAGGTCGCCGTTTGACAAGCAGTCGTCGGTTAATCTTTAAACTTGCAAAGGCAGAACGTCCTTACGGAATTAGAACGCGTTTCAGATCGCTTTGGTCACTTAAGGAAAGACCAATTAAGGTCTGAATATTCTTTCCTGATGTCTTCTGGGAGTTATTAGCTGGCGTGCAACGTTAGAGCTGCGTCATTGAAAGATTCAGAAGCAACTCCTCGTTTTACTCTCGTTAATTATTCAGCAACCTTGTGAAACGGCTATCTCACCATCGGCGAGTCCGTTCTAATAAAACATACCCGCCGTTCGTTGCTCCTTCACTCGACTTGACACCTCGTAAAAATGACCAAGAGCATACCTCTATTGCAAATCACTGCGGAACCGTTCCCCTGCTGAACATTTATCCTAACTGTCTGCGATGCGTCCGCGTTGATACGTTCCAAACACCGCGAGTGTTCTATACCGATTTTGTGGCGACTAATTCTTTGCAAACTGCAGCCGCTCGCGAGGCACACAGTTAAGGAAGAACATTGCGCGGCTAATTTCCATGAGAATGAAGCTCGAGGATTCTCTCTGCGTCTCTTTCATAATGAACGCGCGAGCTGTAAGAAATTACGTAAGCTGAGTCTGCTTCTTTCAATTTGATATTCCTCGCGGTGCTCTTATCTTCCTCTCAATAAATTACCGAGTACACCTTGAATCTTCGCCAGAGAATGGTTTTATCGCGTCTATGCCAGAGAATGAAATAATTACAACCGACGATACTAATACTTTCAAATCAATTTAACATCGAGCAGGTATTTACTAGTCAAAATAAATTAAAATTTAGCCTCCAACCTAAATTTTAACATCGAGCAGGTATTTACTAGTCAAAATAAATTAAAATTTAGCCTCCAACCTAAATTTTAACATCGAGCAGGTATTTACTAGTCAAAATAAATTAAAATTTAGCCTCCAACCTAAATTTTAACATCGAGCAGGTATTTACTAGTCAAAACAAATTAAAATTTAGTCTGAGCGTGTGGCGCCACGCGTATCCTTAAAAATCTCTCCACGCGAGTGTCCTGGGACAAAGAAAACTCCATTCCATGGAAAGACAACATTTTCCCGCCGGACGTTCTAGCAAGTAACTTAAATGCAAATCGTTCCGTGACGCACAGGCATCTTCTCGAAAACACGGAGAAACAAACCAGTAAGTTCGCAGCAAAGCGAGCGGCAGACTGTTGAGTAAATTGCGGGAAAGGATTAGTTGGCGAATACTTCGTAGGATCCTGGCTGCTCGTATTTTACTGGATACATTCCCCGTAAGCATGGTGGCATCAGGAAAATTTCCGTTTTTCCGTCGCTCTCCATGACCAACGATAACGCTGGAGGTATTTTTCTGGCGAGCACCGCGATAATAAATCATCTTCCTTGAGCCACGTTTAACCACAAATTTCTGTATCTTCCTTTATGATTTACGGAGACGGAGGATGGCGAGGAGCACGGGAAACTGCGCCGTTCCGCGGGAAAGCACTCCGCTAACGCCCAATTCGCGAAATCAATGATTCGCGGGAGGATATCGTGACGCGGTTGCGACTACATCCGCGATGATCCGAAGACGGTGTCCTGGTTTTCTGTTTGCTTCAATCCTCGCGATCTCGAGTGTCGAGCGAAGGGGCTCGCGGAATTCGAGGGTGATAAGAGTGCCATGTGGCGGTGTCATCTTAAGAATTTCCTTGCGGTCGTCCTCGCAGCCCTGGCTTCGTTTCGTAAGCGACAGAAAACCGGAGCACGCTAGCAAAGCGTGGTATTTAGAGGCTGATGCTTCGTCCTCGTAGGAGGAAACCTTGCCCCAGCCCCTGCAACGACGTAAATTAATCGAGGGACAAAAGCGTGTCGATGGAACGAGCAACGAGTCTCGTTCGTCATGGCTTTCTCGAAGCATGGCGGGATGAAAGTGACTGTCTATTGCTTCTGTTTGTCATCGAGGAAAACGTGTCCGGGGGAAATCGACGGTAACCAATGTGGAAATCAGTCTTGATTTCTTATATCCAACAGAGATCGCTGAACGCCTCTTGACTGGCTGGCTCCTTTATTTCTCAAAATTCTTCGACTTTCTTCAATCATTCTAGGGTAAACAAACCAGTAAATGACCGAATTGTTGAATGAGAAGCCCAGTATATGACCGCATACTTTTATTAAGAATTGTACTTATTAATGTTTGTTTAATACGCAAAACTAAAAATATGGGATATTAAAAGTGCAACAACACTCTACTTATAAACAAATAGTAATTTTTAAATTTATAATTGACATTTCTTTGCCTAATGGTCATTCACTGGTATGCGGTCAATTACTGGTTGGTTTACCCTACTGTTTTATTAAAAGACTGAAGCTTGTACACTTAGGCGATTGAAAATCCTTGATCCGTTTTTCAAAGAATGAAGCTTTTCGATGTACCTACCTCTTGCTCGATGTTTCTTTAAAAGAAATAGGGTCGTTATAATGTTATATCGACGAGAACGTGCGCAAGGGTTTACAGTTGGCGCGTGAGGAACCGCCAACGTACTGGCTTTGCGATATTGACGACGTATTTCGTAATAACCCGTCTGGTGTGTCTTGACTGGGGGTGTATCGACGCCCCCGGGGGTGGCTTTGTTTCCAAACTGCGCCTCTCATAAATCTTGATCCGCCTTTACGACGTTCTCACGGTGCACCCTTTACGACGCCGTTCGCGAAGCTCTATCTGAAAAATGTTTTAGAGCACCGGCACCATTTGGGGAAGCGTTATCGTGGGAAATGTGTGGGTGCTTTGAGCGATCCCTAATCCACCGATGAAACTGTAAATCGCCTTCTGACCTTCCATGCTAACGAAATCTCGCGTGCCTGCCGGGAATCGACTGTTTTATTGGAAAAGTTGGGGGAAAATGTGGCGGATAATGAGATTCAAGCACGCTTCAGAGTGTCGATGTCGTCTCGTCGAGGAAAGTTCACTAGTTGATGACCCAAGTAAGTTATTCCATTTGGTTGATCCGAAGAGATCGCCACTTATATTCATCAAGTCGTAATAGAAGCGACGATATCTTGGTGGTAGTTAAAATACTTTTATCCTTCGCCAACGACCCCCAAACGCCAGCTTTTTTACTCCAGATTACATCGCGCCCTCTTTGTACGGGGATTAGGAATCCTCCCTCTAATATCACGACAATAAAGGAATTAAACTTCCCGCTTCCTACCTTCGTCGAGCAACCGTAACGAGACAAGAAATTTAATTTTCAGCAACGGGTTTATTAAATGCACAAGTAAAATCACGAGGCTGTAAATCGTCCACTGCGGGCAATTAATAAATGGAAACGCGATAATTTAGGAAGTTATTGCTGCGTGGAGATAGAATTCTACAGAGATAACGTAGCGCGAAATGAAACGATGCCTGATGTAGGAGGAACGAGACTCAGCGATGTTAATAATGTAACACCCTTTCCATAGGCGAATGAATTATACATGCTGCATAACGTGGACTTTTGCCATTCTAACAAGCACTGGTCCGTTCAAATTGGATAAATATTCCCTGAATTACGACCATTTTCCTTAAGCGTGCTCTGTCGTCCTCGCTAGAAAATGTGCGATGGAAATTGTAAAGTAAAAATTTTAATCTTCTGATCCTTTATTTTTATATAGGATTCTCTAAGAAGAGAAAATTTTCACAAATTCTCATTCAGACGCCCTGAAAAGTATTGAATCAGATGAATTTCGATGCAGTCATGAATTTTACACAAAGCCTGATGATTTAACAGAATTTCGCACTCTTCAGGTGGTTTCATATTCTTTCAGCGGTCGCGACAGCTAACGCGACGAAGCTCGATGAATTTACACGGTAATAAGGAAAGCAATCTCTTCGTTACTTCGTCTGACGTTTCCATCCCCTTAGCACCCATTAATTTCCTGCTATTATCGTGTCGAACGGCGCCTTATCCAGTCGGTTGGCCAACAATCCAACGGATGTTAGGGCGATGCTTTGTTATCGTCTGATTTCCCGTGATTATCGTTTTTTAGGCTCACTTTTAAAGTTAATTGTAGATTCTTCCGCCGATAGCAACGTGCACATTGTAAGTTACTGGGACTAATTACGGGCTTGTATGGTCTTTATATTTTTCATTCTAACTGGCAACGTTTCAGAGCTCCTTTGCGAGCTTCACAAGCGTTTGTCTCGTTACATAGCTCATCTTAATTATTAGTATTTATTATGTAGTAGATTTACTACTCTGCTTCACCCAAAATTTAGATTCTGATTGTATAAAAAAATTGATTTATTTTTTATGCAAATAGTCATATTCAGCTGAATTAGGTAGACATAATGAGTTAGGGCATATTTCGTGACCCCAGAATTTATCGTTCGAAAGTTTTTAGGTGACAGACAAACAAACACTTTCTGCTATATATGTTAAGATAAAAGAAACTTAGCATTATATCGTTCGAGGTCTACGAATTGTAAAGATATTCTTAACAAGGGAGCGTTGGGCATGAGTGTTACACTCATCTTCGGTCGTTCTTCTACGCCAACGCTCCTTTACGGCGTACCGCTGCGAGATGGGTGACCGCTTTTCTGAGCGGTTGCGCCCAGCCGCGTGCGCCTGTGTTTCCCTTCTCTTTCTTCCTACAACCAGTTATCCTCTTCCCCTCGCACCAATAAAACGGTGTGTTGTTTTCCCCGAGTTATGCTTCCAATATAAAATTACCCCTTTGCGACCACAGACACCAACTTCCTGCCTATACGAGGAAGGTGGTCGATCGCAAAGGTAGAGTATCCGACGAATCCACATTGGCGCTTCTCCTAATATGAGGTTTGCTGATACTAAGTTTGTCAGACATTTCTTTTTGCACCACCGTGCATTTTTTTCATACACCATCTTCCGCGACACAAGCTGTTTTGCCTCGTGCGTGACATCGACGAAGAAGAGTCAGTGTTCGATCGTGTGACTTTTTACTCCCGCGGAAGCTGGCTCCCCAAATGGGATTTGTGTAAAACGATTTTCTTGGAGCGACGAGCGGCTTCGCGTGGCCCCCGCGACGGCTTGTTTTGCGGCTGGATTGCATTTAGGATCTCGCAGAAGCTCTAGGAAGCGTAAGTGCAATCCTAACCGCTGCTAGACGATCGTGGTCGCCGGCTGATGCATCGTGTCACTTCGCCTTAATTGCGCGCCCCGCGCAATTGTAAATTGTCTCGTAATTCGGGTCAGCGAAGACGCTTGTTCCTTATTGCAATTAATAATACTGTTAAGTGGGCGGCGTTAGCGCGGCCCAGCGCGTTCCCGGAATCGCTCACAACACACCGGATAATTATAGACTATTTCGTATCCGAGGAGCCGGAGATCAGCCTCTAGACAGCATTTAAACGATCGTATCAAAATAATTGATTCGGCTTCTACGCCTAGAAACAAGCATCCACGATGTAGGTACGTAGGTACACACTCGGCGAGAGCTTGGCCGTCTCCTTTTAGCGGATGATCGACCTTAATTTACCGAGCGATCGATGGATCGGGTCAGGGGACAGTTTATACCCGACTTAATATCGCGAGGGCGGAAGCTTTGCGTCGCGCGCTCGATAGACCGGAAGTACTTTGACCATTGAACTGAAGCGTAACGCAGCCTTTCCCTACGTCCGCGCGCCTTATTCGCCCAAGCAACGCTACCGAGAGTTATACGAAGTGGAGCATAATTCGTGGTACACGGGTGTAGATAGCGATTCTTCGTGGAAAAATACGTCGGAAATATGGTATAAAGTTTTTCAGTGCGGGCTCTGTTCTCCGAGCACGTCGGCGGGCTTTGAAAATTCGGAGAGCACACGTGCGACCGCCTGATGCAACACAGATTCGTCGCTCTGCTGGCCACTATTTCCATTCATGCTTCTGCTTGCCAATTATTAATCGTATACCGCGTCTCCTCGCAATTCACCAATTCTGAGATCACGTTGACTTCGCACACGGATACGATAACTCTCTGAACTTAATTCTGATACCTGTGATCTAAATCGTGTGATTTGGCAGTGCCCTTTATACGACAATCAGAGAGTATAACTCTTAGAAAAAATGTATAAAAACACCTTGTATCCCCCATATAATATCAGATCTCTACTTTCTGAACCAAATATCACTGCGTGTATGTATATATATAATTTTCTTAAAAAATGCAATCTCCAGATTTAAATATTAAGCAAACAAAAATGTAATACACAAGTAAAGCCGCATAACTCTCATAAGAGTTCTCTAGGCTTCATAATAAAAAGAAAATAAAAAAAAACTCTCTGAAGTGACGATCGATGAACTCTATTGTTGTTAATTACACACGCGTGCAAGCGAGTGCTCCAAGTTGATCTTCTGAAAAAATTTTGTCACTCTTTTTCGATTCACTTTTAACCAAAGAATAGGCGCCCTCATCGACGCCCAGCCTTGCACATCCGCGACGCGATATTTAAAACAGTTGTGTCCCGTTGACGCGAGCGCAATTACACCGGCGCGGGGCAGAGCCGGATTTGGCGATGGACACGCTGGAGAAGACTCGTTCACTGGGCCAGTGCCAATAAACGCATCTCTTGGCCGTAGCTTCCGCTACCTTTCGGCGCAGACGCGCGTTGCTCGAGCAGCGATCGAGCGTAAAGGATGAGAGAGAGAGAGAGAGCAGGAGCGAGTCAGCAAACCGTAGAACATAATGCCGTTTCCGTTCTATTTTCGAAGTAACTTTTTGAATCCGAATTTCAACGTGTTCCCCTTGGCCGTCTAACGACGCTCGTAAAAGACCGAGAGTAGCCCCCTTTGTTTCCTAACGAGACGGGAAAAAATCCGCTTCTCCCTTACCGCGAGGGAGAGAAGGAGAGAGCTGGCCGGCCCTCGAGCGAAGCAAAGTGTTTCTCATATTTCAGTCGTTCGTTGTGACAGCGGCTAGACGGGGCTGAAACCGTCGGTAGATTCGCGAGTCGGTTTAAATTAGGGAGTCTAGACGCCTCGGAAATACCACGTGGTTCGCGTCGCACACCATCCCGGCGACATCCAAGTTCGAATGTTCGCGCCTCGGTGCCGTCCGTCGACGGTGCGGTCCGTCCATCGACGGAGGGATCGCTCGAGAAGACAGGCAGATCCCTTTGTAACGCGCGCGGAGCTCGTTCGCATTCGACCAGGCGTTCTACCGCAATTCTTCCCCGAAGCTCCGTTTCCGAGCTGACTGCTCGCTTTCAGCGGAATTCGAGCGTTAAACGGTGATTTTCTGCGTAGCATTAATTACGCCACGGAGTCGTATTAGTAAAGCAACGAATGTGTCTGTTTTGTAAAGGAAATGAGGTCTCGAGCCGGCTGATGTTCTTTAAAGTCGCTTTATTCCGCGTAAAGCTGGAATTAGAGGCCCGAGGCCTAGGAAATCGTTGTTTCTCTAATAGTTTCCTTGAAATCGTAATTAACCATTCGCATCGGAATGTCATTAACGCGTAATTAAGCCGGCGGCTCGTCCCGATTGCACGAAAACTATTGAATTTTCTTTCGTTCAATGCTATACTTAGCTCGAACGGTGTATGTATTAGGATGCGTGATTAAAATGCTCCTCGTTGGTGATCTTTGGAGCCGCCGAGTAATTAAACGCTTTCGAAGAGAACGAGGTTTACGAACGTGCGTGCAGCCGCAAGAAAAACCAACGAAGCGCTTAATAAGCTATCATTTCCAGAGGTATCCCACCGCGATGCATATTCGCGTGACTGTTGCCCGGCAGTTATCATCGCACGCGTTCAAAGTCGATCGCGAGCGCGCCTAGTGGTTGACATTTTTGGATCGTAACACGCCGCGAGGACTGTGTTCCGTCGCCATCTATAATTTTCTGCAATTGAGGCAACAAAAGAACGCGCATGGAAGCATGTGGAGCGCGGCGGCAACGATAAGCCGCGAGAATGCACTTGCACATTGCACTTGACGTCTGTGACGCGTCTGGTTCTGTAATCGACGTTAATAAACGCGTCAGAATTTAAGAACATTCCCCTCGATACTATCTGAAAAAGAATCAAAGGCAGTTCAAACATTCGACACTTCGCGCCACGCCATAAACCAAAAAGGCAACGACCCCGCGCGCGTCGATCACTTTTACTTCGCCCGTACGATGCGATTATGCGCGACGATTAGATTAGTAGATTCTCTATGGAGGAAATAGTGAGAGAATTTATTGGACCGTGTATCCCAGTCGCAGCCAATCGCTCCCCGTCGACGCCTCGTTCGGGACCCCTGGGTAAATTCATTAATGAAAAATTACGACGAACGCGGTATAGGAGCGGTTCACTTTCCCCCGTTCGGCCGGTCCCGCCGTGTTGTCTCGTGGTCGATGATATCCGACGGCGGCGCTTGGCGGCGTTGCGGTCGCATGGCCGCCCTCAGTGTTCGCGAGCCTCGCTCGGTGTGTGTTTCGTGGCGCGGTGGTCGTCAGTCGTTGCCAGTTTTCACCTCTCTGCACCGTTTGTTTTTGTACGCGTCCGCCTCTGGCCCGCGATAGCAATCAATTCCGTCGGGAATCCGTCCGTTGCGTACCGCGTACCGCCGCGTTAACCACGCGACAGTGTTCGTCACCGTGCACGTACTCCGCATCCATCGCGGTACGGTCGGGTTTGTGCCTGCGAGCCGTGCAGAAACCGAGTATACATCGTGTGTGTCAACTCTCCGGTGTGCGTGCTCAGCCGTCGACGTCGGCGTCGCCGTCGTCGTGGTCGTTTCCCGTGCTAAGTTCGGAGTTTTGGTGGCATCGTTTCCGTGCCTTTTTCCACGGTTGTGACCGCAGTCTCTCTCTCTCTCTCTCTCTCTCTGGCTCTCTGTCTCTCTTCCTCCGTCCCGTGTCTCTGTGCGTGGTACGGCGGCTAGTATGTGCTTCTGTTTATAATCGTTGCGTCCTTTCTCTCCGTCTCGCTCTCCTCTCACCTGCGGCCAGAAGGCACACAGGTGTCCCCGCGAAGGAGTGGCGTCGCCTGCCGTGAATCGTCGCCGCTGTGATACTACGACGTCCAGGAGCACCTTCCACAGAGTGGTTCCTTTTTTTCGAATCCTGCCCGAAGCAGGCCACATCCGTCGCCCTGAAATCGTCAAGTACGTTTCGCCCCGTCTCTTTAAATATGCCACTGCTCGGCTCACGAAATGCGTCTCGCCGGTCCGTGGGCCACCATGCTGCCTCTCGGTATTCGGGACGCGTTCCCTTGTAATCGCGATGAAACCGAATGCCTTTTCGCGTGCCCTGTAAACTCTCGCCGCAACGATACACGTTAAACGCGATCCGTTCGTGTCGGATGGCCGAGGTTACTCGAACCTGACCGCTTTTCAGAGCAAACCAAGCGTTTACATTGTATTTTTACGTGATCCAAAGCTACCCTTTGCTCGTAATCCGCGATATTCTGCTTTGGGGTCGAAGGAATGTCCTTGTCACGGACATCGCAGTCGCGCCCGCGTCCCCGAACGAAATGCAGGTTAGGTTTCGAACGTTCGGAGCAGCATCGTTGGTATTATACGCGCCCTATAACCTCACTTCCGTTTGTCGCGATTCTGACACTTCGTTGCACCGTGTTTAGCAATTTAATATAGATTGTTAAGCTGAGATAAATATATCCTCGTTGTTATTATTAGGTTGGTGCACGTGGATCGCTCCTTTCTTCGAATATACTGTTACAGTTGCATGTGTCGTTTTCTTAGGACTTTTGGGAATTTAATCGTAGTGATTCTTAACTATTCTCTATTCTTTTCTGAATTAACTTTGTTAGTTGTGTTTTAAGATTTTTCATTTTGGAGTAATTTGAGTATATTGTCAATGATAACAGTGATGCTCAACAAGGGTAGATTGCTTTATTATTCCACTTAGATAAAAACAAAAAATTGACTAAATTTTTAAATATTGTTTTTACACATTCTTTATTTTGGAGCAACCAGTGGTAAATAAGAAATACAAGGGTATGAGAGAGAGATGATTGGATAAAATTTCATATTCCAGTTCACTAAGTTTTCCCATCGTCATCCTTGATGCATGAGGTCTTCAGCTATTATGCAACAAGACCGGTTTCTCCCTATCCCTCCGTGGAGGTTGATCTTCTGCTGACTAAATGCATTCCTTCAATTTGTTTCTAATATATTTCAATTATGATTGCTTTATAGCTCATTATTTACCGCAATCTCTCTCTCAAGTCCCTCATAGACTCAACCATCAACTGAAATTCTACTTGCTTTAAATTCATTTGAAATCTTGGAGCGCACTTATATATCTTCAATTCGACGATGTTTGCCAAGTGACGAGCGATCATAGAATCACTGAGATTCCCTTGAGGAGCTATCTTCCGTTTACTTTGACGTCGATCATTTGCAACAGTCTTTCGAAATTTCATCACTTGCAATTTTCTCTGGTCCTCTTGGCTCAATTTCCACCCACGTATATGTAGTCAATCAGTTTCAACGCAATACTCCTCAAACGTTACATATATTTTCCCCACTTCAAATCCATTAATCAGCCACTCAAACATTTTGGCTCTTCACTATTCAAAATAATTATCCGATAACAATCTGAGAAATCCATAGGCGACTTAACGGACTCCTTCCTCTTCAGTATGATCTACAGAGTGTCCCTAAAACTCCCGCAGGCTTGAATAAAGGAAACAATTTCCTTTACATCATTCGTTTCATTAACTACAGATTTCCATCGCCGTGGTTTCATTTCACTCTCTTAAATCTTACCCGGAGATTCCGAGTGCAGGCAAGAACGACACTCCGCATGCACCAAGCTAATGTGAAGGTAGCCCAGGCGCGACCACCGCGACCAATTTAAGCACGGTTTCCGAAACAGATCGGAAAGCTGCGTATCCGGGACGCGGGCTGCGGCTCCAATTAAGCAGTTTGTAATTAGGGGGGCGGTGGACCGCGACTTTGCGAGAGACATTTCGCGGGACAGGGGCACGTAATCGTCGGCGGGTTCTCCCGAACGACACAACGCATGCCATTCACGGCTGTCGGCCAGTGGCCATTACCACTTAACGTTACCTCGTTCCAATTGCATACAGGATGATTCCCCAGGAGAGGCTGTTCGGTGTCGCGACAGAAAAACGCGCGGGAGAATCGCGACACGGTTGCATTGCGAACGACCGCCAGACGATCCGCGATCGGAGCCACCTTCTTCAGCACGCAGTCCTCGGCGCATCGCCCAGTGCCATAACGTCCAAGCGCCGGACCTGCGAATAAGAGATCCTCCCGCTGGAACGTGCCAACGTAACTCTACGGCGACTCAAGGTCTCCCACGTGTCCGCTGAAGTCTGCAAATAATCCGTCGATGTGATAACGAGAATCGTCCGCCACGCTAAATATCCTGCCATCTTAGAGCTGTAACTTTTTCTACGACGAAGTAGAGTATCTTCCGGTAGACACTTAGACAATAAACGAAGGCCTGAGCCCGCGGTCCACGTCCAAGTCCCGGGATCGCTGGCGCGGGATTATCAACGGGGTGCCGTCGAGCACTGTTATCCGAAGGATCGCGAGGACGGCCCGTAATCAGCAGCGTGCACGCGGCGTCCACGCTGCGGGCAGCGAGCCGGGGTATCCGTAAAGTTTCCTGGACGAGCCAGAACGTATTAAACGCCGAGCCGTGGAGCTGCCGCGAAGTAACAAGCGACGCGAGCCGACCTCTCGACCGGGCAGCCGTCAGGATGTTTCAGCTGGCCAGCACCCGGTAGCTTCATTGCCGGGCCTGGTCGCGATCCTCAGCCCCTGGAGGAGGAAGAAGCGCGGTCGTTTCAAGGATCCCCCGTCGACGATGTCTATACGCGTCAGCGGCGTCTACCTGGTGCCTAGTCCCGGCTCCAACGAGACCGGCAACGAGAAGGGCAACAATCTCGCCGCGGAGAACAACCTCCACCAGCAGCACCATCACCACCATCACCATCACCACGCCGCCAAGACGGTGACCATAGTGGCAGGGCCTCAGAGGAGCAACAGCCTGGACTACCTGAACTTCGAGGAGAAACGACAGATCATCGCGTCCTCGTTGTCCCTCAGCGATTTCCTGGCCCACGGGCCGGCGGCCGCGGCCGCTGCCGCCAAGGAAGTCGCGGCTAACACCGTCATAGGTGAGTCCAACGAATATTCTCTACCCGGGACACGATTTACGGGCAACGAGTGGATCTTGCGTCGGGGGCATTGCACCCAACCTGGGTGGGTATCTTAGGAAATGCGCCGGTTGAATCATTTAGATAGGAACTCGGAGAATTTGATGCGTGTGGCACTACACTACGTATCTGAGGTGTTTTACATTTATGAACGAGGTTCGTATAAGCGACCACCTCTCTCAGCCCTCATCCTGGTCATCCACCAGCCGAAGGTGTTCCCCTCTGAAAAAGCAGACGGTTCGACCGCTAGCCTCCGCTGGCCGCGAGTTTCGCCTACCACGACGATAATCGATAGCAATTGCAGTCCATTATCAGCGTATCACAGCTCGCGAGTCGCAGCTGCGCGCGATTACCGTTCGCTACGTGAATCTCGTAGCTCGATGCGAACCGTGGGGGGGCTTTAAAACGGGAAGAGAGGCAGGAAGAGGACGATAGAAAGGGCACGGGTGAATATGAGAGGAGAGAATCCGCGTTTAGTTCGATTATGACTCAGGGAACCCAAAGAGAGAGGTGGGGGGAGAAATGGAGGAAGAGATAGTAGACTTCGAAGGCTTGTAAACAAACCCCGCGAGTGCAGTGCACTGACTACCTACACGTGGTTTTTCTCCCCATTCTTTCTTGTCCTCTTCCGTTTACTTGCTCCGACCGGCGCTATCTTCCGAGGTCGTCGGTCTGTGCACGAGGAAGGGACAAAAGGGCGACGAGACAGAGGGGGGAAGGGACTCTCTCGGCGTTTTTCTTCCCGGCCCTTTTGAACGGGAACGGTTCGCGCGAAGGGAAGCTTTGTTATCGCTCTCCCACGAAAAGCCCGCCGCATTGTCGCGGTCGCCTTTTTGTTTCTGACGAACGCCCGAGGAGCTCTGATTGATCGTTAGACCTTGTTGGCGTCTTTGATCGCGCGTGGTTGGTTAAACTTCTGCACCGCGATCGGAGTGGCATCATTCAATGACATGCAGCATCAACTAGATTCTGTAGATTGCGAGGGGAAATTGAAGGCTCTTAACTGAATTCCTAGACGTCTGTTTCTCAGCATTCAGCTACCACTTGGCATTAGATCACTGCCGAATAAAGTTCCCACAGTTGCTTTTAGAGGAAAGCTTAATTCCTTCGACGTATTCCTCCGGAATAGCTCGGACTCTGATAACTCCACGGCCGCACAGAGATTTACTCCGCCACCGCGTTATGTATAGCCGTTAGAGTGGCCTCTTAAAGCGCGGTTTCTAGGAACAGTCCGCTCTTGTTCCGAAAAGCCTGGTGGAAAGGCTCTCCGGAACACGGACCCAACAAATGATTCACTGTTTCCGTCACTCTCGCGGTTCCTAGTTTAACGAATCTCGGCCGGGCCTCGTTGTTATCCGCCCTCCGGCCGGTCCAGATATTTTCCGCGCGCTGTTTGGTCATGCAACACGTGTTACTTTCGAAGTAACCGACGCGGTGGACGCAGCGGATCGCGCTCGGGGCACGTACGTGTCTCTACGTGTTTCGCAGTGCGTTGCTGCTGGCCCGTGTAAATCCTAGGCAGCCTCGCTGCACACGTGCATCGCGGACGCGATGCAACAGCATGCACGTCGCGGGACAAATTTACATGCGGAACGGTCGGACTTTAATAGTACGCCGCGCCGTGGAAATCTTGCTCAAACACTGTGCCTTCCGCGGCGCAACTCGAGCATAATTGCCTCTGCGCTTCTTCGCGGATCGGCTCGCGTTTAATTCACGCGGCGGCCGCAGCTGGCCGAACTTTAATCGCCGCTCCGGTTCGAAACCTTGATCTAGATGTTCAGGAAACTAATCTTATTTCGGGTGTTATCGAGTTCCTATTTATTTCGATCATTCGTCTACCTCTGCGCCTTTTTCTCTGGAGCAAACATTCCGGTGGTGATTGTGCTGCAATCGCTTCGCTATCGGCGATTAAAAACGCCCGCCTTCCCGATACAACGCCCGACGGACGCGTAATTTATCAAAACTCAATTCCCCGACGTAATTGAGACGTAAATACCACCGCGATAACGCCCTGAATCGATGGTATCCGATCTCTTGAAAGGCACAATGAAAGCCACTCGATTCCCACTCGGTGGGAGGAAATATACTAGCCTTTCGATTGCCCGTGTTTGTGCATTCATTAGTCGAGATAATCGATATCTATCGATCGTCTTGATCCCGCGAATCCAAACGAGGCTTCGAGGCTCGACTGCTTCGGCCCCACAAGAGTACGTGTCGCGAGTTACGTCTCGCTTTTCGAGTAACTTTGAAATTACTCTTTCACCGTAGAAAGTCTATTTATCCACGCGACGAATGTCCCTGCGGAACGTCCTATTTTCATTTTGCAAAGAACGTCGAGGCGAATTCTTCCGAGGAAATCTCGAGTGTTCCCCTCTAAAGAACAGTAGCCGCGCCTTTGCTGCGTTGCCGTTTAATCATTCGCGTCTGGGCTCGATGATCAATCATCCACGGGCGTCTACTATACGCGATTCGTCATTAGTCGCTTGATAATCGGTCAGGGAATTGTGCAACAGATGTGCGCAGAAACGGGCGTCTTGCGGAGCCAGTTCCGCGAGCAATTCGTTTTCTTTCGGCGGGTGTTACAGGTGCGAACAAACTGTTTTCTGTTCACGATTAGACGGACGAGGTATTAACTATCCTACCAACAGCGATTACTCACGTGTAACGAGCGATTTCCTTCGTTTTTTCTGAATCCTCGTTACCAACCGTTACAGTTGATCGATGCACAGTTATCTTTACGTAAATTCCGCGACAATCGCGTTGCCTCGTTGCATAATCTTGCCGGTCTGAATCATCATAGAGGACGTTGGAACACGTATCGCACAGGCGTGTCGCCCCTTTCCTCTCTATTCTCCCTCAAACAGCTTATCGCAGCTAACTCAAACAGTCCCTGGCTTTCTCGCCCGCGCTCCTACGACGTTCTTTCCCAAAAGCTTCCCTGATTCCTCCGGTTGGTGTTCGACTATCGCGAGGCAACTCGACCGGACAGCACGTTGCTGAAAGTCAGCCGGCACGATGACGTAGCCGTGGCGCGACAATGCTGCAGACTGTTAGGTCAGCGGCAAAGGCATAATTGCGCAATGTTTAATAGTGAACCGCAGGAAACGATAAAACTCGACGCCAGTTGAAGGAGTAATGGGTGCAGAATGCAGGCATAGCGTGGCAACAGCGCGCGGAAATCATTCATTGAGCAGAAAGCCAGCCGCCGGCTTGTCGGCTGTGTTGCTGCTGCTATTGCTCTTGCCGTGGAGGAACTTTGGTCGAGGGTTCCTCGCTCCGATAGGGCGGGGAACTGAGAGAGGAGAGGGGGCGGTGTAATTCGACGTCTGGGATGCTTCTTCGTGGTCCTCGAGCCGAGCGCAGTTAATAGGATCGTTCGTCGTTTCGTGGATTCGTATTGCTCCTCGGCGCTGTCTGACCCGATCTCGTTAAACGAGACTTACATCGACTCGGGCCAGATTTCGATTTATCGGTCTGGGCCGCGGTCAGCTACGCCGTGCCGTGGAAACCACTGTCGCGAGCTGATTTACGCGACGAAGGCTCGCGAGAATTAACGCATTGATGCATTGGAAGGCCGGTGTTACCATTGTGAAATTTATATCCCCTTTTATACACTTTTCGATTCATCTTTCTAGATTTCAAAATGTTCAGCTCGTAAGAATAGTAATATTTTTAAAGTAGCCTATTGATTAGGTAGGGGAGACCGGGGCTAAAAGTTCCGGAGGTAAGTTGTTCCGATCGTTCTATCTTCAAAATGAAAAAGAGCGTTGTACTTTAAATTATTTTTTCCACAGAGTGGCGTGATCAACTTACACGGAAAAAATAATTTCAAGTACAACGCTCTTTTTCATTTCGAAGATAGAACTGTCGGAACAACTTACCCCTCGGAACTTGTAGCCCCGGTCTCTCCTACTTAACAAATAGTTAGAATTCAGATGTTTCGCAGACGCTTCGGGTCAGGGAAATCTTGAGAACCTCGTTTGAAACGCCCTGTAGAGAAAGTAGGCCGTCGAAATTGGCTTAGAAAGGCTGCGTGCAGTGATATGCCTTCCCTTTCGCTAAGGTACTCCCAGAGGAAAGGGACGAGTATTTTAGGCTAGGCTATTTAGCCTTCTACCCCTCATAAAACCACGGAATTGATCCTTACTTTCCATCACGTGCGGTTCGGCCTTGAACTTGATACCTATACCTACTTACCTGGGCTTTATTGTCGTTGCTCGGAGCAGACGAGGAAACGTCACGGTCCGTGTAATCGCTCCTGACGTCAGCCAATCGCGAGGACACCGAGGAAAAATATTTTAATACGCTTATTGATAGTCGAGCTTGCTTGTATCAAGGATTTATTGATACGCCGCGGCACAAAGTGATTAGAGACGATCCTGTGTATGGGATAACCAATACTTCGGTATTTATAACGCCTGGATTATAGATTATAGCCACGGACTGTAATATTCATACGAAGATTATAACACTCCGCGACGTAGGCATTCAGTAAATAGTTCCACTATTACCCACCGTGTCTGCGTTTTTTTTTTTTCCTTGATGCGCGGTTCATCCTTCACGTCCGAGATGCTATAATTATCCTGAGCGGCGCATTAATGCAAAATATACTTCATTAGCCTCGTAATCGTGGCACACATCTGACCTTAGCTGCGCAAAATTATCAAGTCTCCTCTTCGATACATAATCAGTGTCTGAACAAGATGTCCGAGACACGGTGTTTTTGAAGTAATGGCAAGGAATCAGACGGTACGCGAATGACTGTCGTGACTCGTACGATTTTCCGATTCCCTCCCATTCCACCCATGATTCGACATTGTTCTGTATTTAATCACGAGGCACTCGTAAGTCAGCCGCGTTCACGGACGCCGCACGTGTAAAACACAGAAACCATAAAACGTAACAGATAACTCGCGCATTCTAGTTGGCACACCAATTCACAGATCCACGCGAGAACTTTGTACGTTCGTGCGGGGAGGTCTTTAAGCGCGACATGAAGGGGCACTTGCGCCGAAATGAAAGAGCCAGAAGTTTCTTCCTCGGACGGAGTAACAGTATAATTTCCCCGGAGAAAAGATAAGGCAGATGAGCCTGGAGAAACTTAATTCTCTGGCCGGAGCCACGTATGAATCCGTGGGCGCGTAATTACTCGCCCCGGCGAGCAAGGGAATCCACGGGTTCAGAAAGTAGTGGACTATTGCTCACGAAAACGCAGCTTCCCAACGAGTGCATGGAAATTCGCTGGAACTTGCCGCCTCGTGAACTGAACCTTCGAGTCAAGAATAAGCCTTGTGTTCTTTTCTTTTTTTTTTTTTATCCGACGAAGAGCTTCTCGGGCTGAACGTGAACTCTGCACAATGATGGGAACCGAGGTAGGCAGGGAAATTTCATGGAAAATGCATACTTTCATTCCGTGCCACTTCCCGATAGATCGTAACATCTGCGAAGCTACATTGTTCCGCGCCTTCGGTAACCACTTTTGCCTGGAGAATCGCCTTGTGGCTGGTTGCCTGCGATCGGAGACTAATTAAGGCACTCGCGTAATCCTTGCTCTTGCGTAACGCGGTAAACAGGCACGACGAATTGGCTGTTGTTTTCTGGGGAACTCGTGGCTTCAGCGGAACAGCGTTACGTATCGATCTGTCGAGTATTTTCAGCGCTTCAGGAGCATCTTTTTTCATTAATTTCCATGCGGAGCTTTGCTGGAATATTTCCGGGGTGTATTCTCTTGGATTTTCCGGGGAAATTAACCTCTAGCTCCAATTTCTCACAGAATTTCCGACCTTGGAATAAGTTATATTAGCCTCCTTCGATGCTCATGGACGTTTGCTGTTCTTCTTCAGATTTTCTTCAAAATATTTTAGCACTTCGTTAGCACCACAGTATTTTAAGCCGAACTCCTCATCGTTTATCCTCTTCCACGCAGAAATATCGTTTCCCAGCCTCTGTTCCTCGAACAGGTGAGTCATTCCGTAATCGAGGACACAATCGGCCCTCCGTCCAGCCTCCTTTCTTCCTAGCCCCGCGTGAAAGATGGCCCTCCGTGTAGGCACGAACTCGTGGAAGGGCTGGGGCCAAGAAACGCGGCTCATAGAAGATTCATAGTTTAATTTCGCCGGCTTGTGTGCCCTGGGAAAGGCGGCCTATGGAGGAAAAGCGTCCCTTGGTCTCCTATTTCCAGACGCGAGATCTGCGATCGTGGGTTTTTCACGTCGCCGCGGGCTTCCTTTAAGTCTGACGACTCGTACCGACTTTGGAAAGAGGGGTCGCCCCAACGATCGCGAAACACTTCGCCCCCTCGAGGGATTTCCCCGTGAAAAGAATCCACCGAGGCAGCTGACCGCTCCCAATCGACGTCCCCGACTCGAGCATTCACGAATTCGCGGGGCGAGGCGCGTGAAATACCGCGACAAGTCCGCGCGAAGCGCGAGCAAAGAAATTACGGGCGACGTTGATCGCTGGACAGAGTTCCCAAGATGCCACGTGGCTCGATGTTTCTCTGGTGGAATATTCATGAAGGGCTCCGATTTATTCAAGAATTCCTCGCTCCGCCTTGAAGCTACTCCCGCGAACTTCGCACCTCGTCCCCCGCGATTTATCGAAGAATCTGTTGCACCCTTTCCGAGGCTGTTTCCTCGGATTTTCCTGCTCCTTTCTGCAAGAATTTCTCGAGCTACGGAACTCTCCGGCTTTCACGGCGGAGCTGAGAAATAACGACTCGCTCGTTCGTAACTCTAAATTATTCCAAGTACACAGCTTCCACGTCGAAGCCAGTAATTTGCAATTTATTAGCGGCCGCCTGGACTTGGAACCCGTTTCAGTGTCAGAATTTTTCAAAACCAGCTGGTAGTTGACTCATCGAAGGCCAACGGAGGCGAACCCGTGCACGTGCTTGTAGGCGTCCGAGAGATTTTGCTGGGCTAATGGTTCCATTCATGCGACCCGCGGGCCGGTCGAACGCGGGTGGAGCCACAGTTCGGCCGGAGAGCGCATCCCGAAAGTTCGCCGCGGTGCTGCATGGGATCGATTAATCTTCGCGGCCGGCTACATCGCGCTGGCCGCGTCTCGTCCCGCGGAATGTCAAGGCTGTCTCTCGAGGCGAGCGGCATAAATTCGTACGGCGGAACGGTAAACATATACACAGCCTCTATTGTGGTATCAATGGAGGAGGCACGGTTTGCAGGCAGATGAGGTCATCAATCTCGCGATCATGTTTGAGACGCGAAAGCTGCGGGTTCGTCAGCGATCGACGCGCCTCTTCGCCGATCCCTTTCACTTCTTCCCTGGCCATTCCTACGTGCGACTGATCGCTTGTAAATCACACTTCTTCGCGCCGGTTGCGCCTCGTAGATGAAAACGAGCGATGGAATTTCTTAACGCCACGTTGTACGCGATATGGAAGGCGTTAGCTACCAAGTCACTGGTTTTTCGAGTCAAACGTTGGATTAGATAAATACGATTGCTTCTCTGCCAGAATTTTTATTTACCGAGTTCCGGCGGTTGGCGCGGCGAATAACTCGGTGTTCGATATCGATCATTGGCCTCGCGTTGCGCAGGGTAATTTGCCCATAATTTTCCATGCACCCCTCGGCAGACGCGCGGAGCCGCACGACAGCAAGCTGTCTCGGACAGGTGTCTGGACGTGGCTGACTTCTGGTCACAGTTTTGCCTTCGAACAAAGGAAATTTTGCATATGCGGGAAGGAAGCTCCTGCGTGAAGAACAAAATTACATTTCGGGGAATAATTCCGTGATCGCGTATGTTATATCTGTTCTTCACTGCTAGACACTCGGTTCACGTGGCAGAAGAGTGCAAACTTGCCTTCACGCTCCTCCGTCACGATCTCGCGCTGACAAAATTGTCGCCGGGAAAATTCTGTGTTCTCTTCGACGCTCGGTAAATTCAATTGAGCAGACACGAACGAGCGATCAAAGCGGGCAGGCGACGTTGCACAGCCTGGAGTCGGGCGAAACACGTTCTTCCAGCGACATTTGTTAACACGCTTGCAACGGGGGAGTTAAGCTCCTTCCACCTCTTTGTGCATAGGCGAGAGTTTTCCCAGCAACCAGGTGAACCGTGGTTCACGCCTCGTCCCAGGAGGTTCTGGCTGCACGGCCGGCGTTAATTTTAGTTCTGATACTGGACGGTTATTGACCAGCGCGGGAAAAGAGGCTGACTCTATCATACCAGCCACTCTGATCGATGTTACAGAACGAGGTTGATTCCTTTCCATCAAAAGGGAACGCTGAATTTTCAGGCGGCCGAGGTTGTAGTTTCAGGCAGATTTTTTTGCGAGCAAATGGATCGAAATGGTAGAATACAGATGTCGAAAACAGTGCACGATGTGCGCGTTTGACAGGAGTTCGGTTCAGTGAGGCTGTCAAAATTTTGGAGCATCGATATCAACGAATTTCACTCTGTATTTTTCATTTTTCCCTCTTCCACGAGGAATTATTATTCCTCCTCCGTGGTTATGATATGCATTTACGGGATACTCTGTATTTATTCATTGCGTATCTGTTTATGGTATTCATATTCAGGACGCCGAGTTCCTGTTTCATTCTTCGATTTAGCGCTGAATTTTCCTCGTATTATTCGGTTGATGGAGTAATAGATGTTTCTCGGAAATGTGCACGCGCGCGGGCACAATAGTCTCCCCCTGAAATGTCCGTCGTGCCTGACTCCGTCTATTAATGCCCGATTGATGATGTTAGTCATCCACCGACGACGATGTGTCGACATCTATGCTTTTCACGCACGCGGAGGAGGAGTCATCGTTTACGTCATCCGTCGCTCGTAGCAATCGGCACAATCAACGGACGAGCATGTTGCAATTACTAGGAAGACGGCTGCGAGTGTCTCTGAGAAAATGCATTCCTGAAAGAACAGGTTCCAGTTGGCACCAGAATCATCGATTTACTCGGTATCGATGAGGAATCTGTAAATTCGCACGGTTGTTCATCCACGGGCTATTTGTCAATTCTCTTCATCCCTGGTTCACTCTACTTGTGTTTGTCGCTACTGAATCGTGTCAAGTTTTTTTATAAGACAGCTTTCTTCCCTTTCGGTTTCGAAAATTTCGACGAAAGTGGTGCTGCCAAGGCGGAAAGATATTCGAGACTTTTTAAGTGGCTCCCTCGTCAGGAAAAAATTCTAGCAGTGAAAAACGGTAACGCAGAAGTTCAATTAAACAAATTGAATGATCGTGGTTGTGAATTACGCGATCCGCGACGCTCCCTTTTGTTTATCTCTTGTTTCATCCTGTCTTTAGTAATTGTACTCGTTAAACGTGCATTAGTGGGTTCCGTTCGTCGAAGTCGAAAGCTTTTCCAACTTTCGATAAGAAAAAACCGCAGAGCTGCGTGTTCTCTCTCGCCATTATTTCTAGCCGCTGGAACTTTTGCATTCAACGATGTAAAATTTCAAATTCCTTCTGTTTCATAAGAGGCGATTTAAATCACTTTAGCTGGCACTTTAACGCGGCAATTACTGCTGTTCGACGTATATTATTTCCGTTATCGGATAAATCTGAACACAGCAGCATGGAGAATTGAAAGCGTTCAGCGTCCCAAAACGAAACCCATTGAAAGCGAGACTAAATTGGGAAGAGAGAGTAGCCGCTCCTCGGCGATGCTTCCTCTCCCGTTTTAGCTGGATTTTCATATCGTTGGAAGAAATTAACAAAGATTGGTTCGCTGCTCCCTTTTTCGCGGCGCAATTACAGGAGGGAATTTTCTGGCGCGGCTATCGGTGTGAATTCTTCCATGCGATCGTTCGCAACGAAGATCTGCTTCCTCCCCCGAGAGATCTCAGCATCCCGATAGAAGAGCGTCCTAATTGTGCCTGGTTTCTTTTCCACCCTCTTCCGCTCCTTTTCTCCTCGTTTTTCTGCGCCCAACCTCTGTCCTCGACGAGTTCAGCCGGGGAATGCGGAGGCCCGTCCATTTATCGCCTTTGTCCGCCCGAGGTTGTCCCTAATTGCTGGATTACGAACCCGGCAAGTACGGTTTTTTAAAAACGAGCTGATTAACCCCTTTCACTGCCATTAAGCCCAAACAAGCGGGCAAGTAACAGAAACCTTAAAATAATACACACATAATAAGTTGCTCTATCGAATTCTTTCAAGCGTGACTCGTCGTTTTCGTTCAATTCCGTTTAAATTGCGAGTAAAATGCGGAAGACCCGTGTTCACCGAGAAACTGTTCTCTTTTTCGTGTTTAACGCTCGCTGATGTGGCTTCGTGAAATGCAGAAGATGCGTACGGAACGTAATCGCTGGAAGCATCGATAAATGATTGAAAATGCGGGGGTGTTGAATGGAGATGGTCGTGCTTGTTGTTCACACGCGAAACATTCCAATAGCGGAGCCGTAAAAAATAACTCGGAGAAGCGAGGGAATGAAGCGGCCGTCTCGGATTGTCTCTCGCTTCCTCGGGAAATTCAATATTCCGTCCCTTGCCATTCGATATCTTTCGATCCGTTCGAGCAGCACGGTCCACGGGATTCCTGTCGTACTTGCGAAATGAAGTTTAGAATTCCTCCGATATCGTAAATAGGATACGCCTCCGTAGGAAACTTATTTAAGATCCTTCAGACGTACCGAGGGGACGTCCACTCGAAAGGGAATAGGGAGGTCCTGAATGTACCGCGGTGCAATAAAGTGTAACCATAGACGGTAAACTGCAATCGACTGCTAAGTGTGAAAATAAAGGCAGGAAACACTCTTTTGAAGGTAGGAACACCGCGAGTAAGTACTAACACACTCGTGCTTTGGGTTGCTTAAAGGAATGAATTATAAATTTTAGCGATACTGGTTTCCAAATTTTTTTTTCACTTAATCACACGATCGTTGACAACTAGTCGAAGTTTCGTCTCTGTAATATACACGTGGACGATAAATGATAATAAAATGAGTAACCAAATAGAGATAAAGGAAATTTGCCACGCCGTAGACAAATAGATTAGATAATCCTTATCAAAGAATCGGTTAATGATATCCTCACTAGTGTAAACAGAATTTATAAGGAGGAATTCTTCACGGTTATATAGAGACAAAATTGTATTTCGTTTGCAAGTTATTTATTCGTGTCTACGTTTATTCGTGCCTCTGCTTATCTAGATCAGACTCTGTAATACATATTACACTCAAGAAATTATACTTATGTTTGATTATTATCTAAATACGTGCACGAGTGATGATCAAACAAGAACGTGTCGTTCCATGTGGAAGGCAGTGGTTGATGAGTTGCTCCACACTAAGGAACGCATAGCTCGCCCACGCGTCCATTACGCTAGTAAAGCTTCTCTAATTACGAGTTAACATATTTCGAGAGTTCAACGCGCTCCACACTGGCATTCTCTCGCGCGCACATCGCGGATTAGTTTCTCCCGCGGGAAATTTCACACCACCGCCGTCGCCTTATTTCCCTAATTTTTGTCGTACTTTAGTGACACCAATTGTCAAGAATTTTAAGGAACACAGGTACTCACGCTCCAGTTCGTCGGGCTATTTTACGGCACTGAAATCTCGTAGGTATAATACTTCCCAACGGGTTCCATTCCACGCGAGTTGCAGATAGCTCGCGACAAACGAAAAAGCATATGAAAATCTGCAAATTCCTCGTGAATACGTATCCTCGAACATTTATGGGTCCCACAGATTTACCCTCCCTTCAAACACTTTCTAGACGCTCTAAATTCACTCGGCTCGCTATAGCCTCTCGACTCTCACTCGAAATTCTCAAGGTTCCGGTTTTATCGCGCGTTGGTGATCCTCAAAAATGCTCATCCTCTAGATTCTGCTCGGTGCAGTTTCCCTCAGGCGCAGTGAACGCACAGAAATCCTCGAGGCCCCGTCGAATTCACCTACGAACCAACGAAATCCCCAATAATCCGAAATCATGGTACTCTGGTCGCCTAAGTGAAATACGGATGAAAACTGAATATCGCCCGCAGCTTTTCATAATGGAAATTGACTGAAGCCTTAGAGGATCGACGCGAAAATCCGCGGCGAGCGAAGTCCCGCCTGGTTTCCACTTAATAACACCTCGACGCCGCGTCTTGGTTCGAGATGGTATTTCCTGGACGACGAGGACCCTTCAGTAAAGGGGACAGATAGCTGAGACGACGCGGCGTTGCCCGGGATGCGTGTCGTAATGACTAATTAGCGAGTGGCTCGTCTCGCGAACCCGGATTCCGCTTAGACTGTTCGCGCAACTGGCGCGTACGTGTACTCGCAATTCAAGCGGCTGGAGTAAATAATTATGCGAGCAGCTTGCACTCTGCCGCTTTCGGGGGCCCCGTGATTCTTGTCCCCCGGGGGGAATTATTTATGGGTGTCTTGAAATTGTTGAAGGGAAACGGCTGCAAATTTGTAGTTAGATAAGTAAAATTTCTGACAATTCGACTGCAGTAGATTCCAGACGAATGCATAATGAGGTATTCCTGTTAATTCCTCCTCGAATCTCTGCTGGAAACCGTTCACACCTCAGCGAGGATCCATCAGTTGCATCTCCAGATAGAACGACGACGATTCCATCATCCTCGAGGACGCAAACACCACGAAAGCCAGTGGCATGGTGGCTGCAGTCTGTGGAAGTTGAGAGCGCCAGTTTCGTGTTATTCGAGCACGTTTCTCGAAACGTTAGCTGCCTCGGAGAAGAGCGGATCGATCGTCGGCGAAATCTCCCAGGAACTGCGGGCGAGAGACGTCGCCTCCGTGTTTCCACGTTTCTATGGGGGGGAATTCTGTCGATACACCGTCGCTGGTGTGTCGTTCTTTCTTTCCCCGTGACACGCGGACAACGTGCACCGCAATTTTCCGGCGTGTACGTGAACGATGCGCGTCACGCGACGTCCATTAACGGGACGCGAAAAGCAACGACGCCTCGTGCCAGTTTCGGCTATCGATAAGCCGTGTCAAACATTTCAGAAAGCTCCCTCGACTTTTGTCCCTTGCTCCTCTACGCTCGTTGCTGATACTGTTATCGCTGTCTGCGCATCACTCCGCGAGTTAAAATACACACCGATACTACAGAACAGGTGATTTCCTGTTGAAAGATAAGTCGACAGCCTGGAATTATGGCGAAAATGAACGGAAGCTTGGCTTCGATCCTGATATCCATTCCAATCACGACGCAGTTTTGCTCATCACTGCGATCACACGAGTTGTCTACTGTAAATCTTGAAATTCCGTGCCCCTGGAATTCCGGGACTGACGGGAGAACTGCTATCACTGAGCAGGGTTTCTGGTTTGGTGCGTTCCCCGAGTGTCTGGCCCGTGAATCATTATGAGAATTTTATGCGCGTCTTCCAGAGGGAGAATAGGCAATATCAACCGATGCAATAAAGCGTCTTATGCGCCGTGTCTGGTGTCTCGCTCCGTTAAGTGTCCGCCTCGGCTATGAATTGTTGCGATTTCGGAATCGCCAGAGCGAACGTGTTATTGCTGCCGGGGGACTGAGTGAAAACGCTTCACTGGCGTGCAAGGTGGACCGGAATTGCCACTTGATATTCGGAATTGGCGATAACTCAGCAGCGGGCAATGACAAACGAAGTCTCTGCAATCGTATCAGAATTTCTACTTAGGGATATTCAGTGCTACGGTTGGGGCTCCGATTTCGAGTGATAGATACAATTATAGACTCTGCTTTGGAAATTTATCCAATTAGTTTCCAATTAGTTTCGATAGAACAGTTCCAAAATGATTGGAATAGTAATACGTAGAAGTATATCATTTCTCCGCTGTCATTCCTTAATTTTTTGCACCGCGCGTATGAATTTCAAAAAATTATTCCCGATAGTGGCAGGGCGTCCACGACGGGTTCACAATGTTCCTCAGCGAAGAAAGGGTATTAGGAGAGAGGCGATGAAACCCGGCGAGCATTGTCCCAGTTAATCCTCTTACCGCGATTTTTCCCTGTTCCGATCGGCGGGGATTCGAAAAATGCCAACGGTTACGCGAGGCGAAATAACGGCGCCACGGCCGACCGAATAGCGCGTAGGTCCGTTACTTTTGCAACCAGCCAGCAGCAACAACCATAAAATCATGGTTCGACAGTGGCCGACTGATTTCGAAAGTTCGTGGAAACGATGTCGCAGCAGGCGCCACTTGGAGGAGTAGGAGGTGGGACGTGGGCGATGACAACGATGACATGACTGTCGGGGGACGTTTGATTCCCAGCGATTCTCCGTTAAATCGTCTCCTACGCCGCGGCACAAGACGTCGAAACGCGTCCAACTTTTTGTCTGACCAGACTCTTTCCCAGAATTGTTCTTCCACGTGTCCTTTGTACCGCTGACATATTTCTATTCACTCGTCGAACTTTCAGTTCCCCTGCTACCAATTGGCTGACAATGAGATGAAGTTTCTTCTGCGAAACATTGCAGAACCTCTGGTAGTGGTGGAAAACTATCGATGGTACTTACGATAGTTATCGATGATTCTCACTATCGAAATTTGTAATGATATTACAAATTAAATTTGGGATTCTGAATTCCTGATTTTTGAATTGAGTAACCTAGGATTTTCTATACCGATAATTATCGATAGTGAAAATAAGCCATCTATAGTTTTCCATAGTGAGAACCATCGATAACTATCGTAAGTACCATCGATACTTCTCCACCACTATCCTCTGCCACAGACTTAGTGGGCCATTCGAGTAGCGTTGGAGTCAAAATCTTCAGCATCTTCTCTTCCACTATTCTGTCAAAATTCCTGTTCCAAATACCACAATTAGGCATTCCTTTAAGGAAGTACACCTCGACTCCTCCACATTCAATCACCCCCACCGATTTCCCGCCGCTGCCAAGTACTCCAAAGCGTTCATAGTGAAATCGCAAGAGAGCTAAACAGTCGCCGCGCAAAGGAACCGCGACGTCGCGAAAAAGAGCAGCTCGCCGAGTCCGCGTAGCCTAGAAACGCGATTCTTCTGACCCGCCGTCTCGCTGTTGCCGCAACGGCGAGCAAGGAACCCGCGTTTCCAGGGTAATCGTCCAGGTTCCATATTTTTACGAGCGTGGAGAATCGAAGACCGGTAGTCGTCGAACGCGGAGGAACGTGGTAAACGGGAATGCACGAGGACGAAAAAAAAAAAGCGAAACAGCTCGTAAGGGGAATAGAAACTGTCTGTCCTCGTCGCGTGTATTACATACGGTTACATCGATCCCGCGTGCATTGCTGCACCGTTGCAGTTTCTCATACGTAAAGTCTCCGCGCACCCAGTTGAGCCCGCGATCGTTCCTCTCTCGCAGCCGGAAGACAGTCCGTGGCGCATTCCAGCGCATTGTTCGAGGGGAGCCACAGGGTAATTTAGAGCGGTCGTTGCTGTTGCTGGTGGCTCCGTTCCTGTTACTTTCCCCCATTGCTCGCTAGTCTTCTTCGGTAATAGCCGCTGCTCCCTTTGCCTCGTCTATTGTCGGCCATTTAATAGCCGCGCGCGGTCAACTTCTCTGTTAGCCACCTCTGCTCGTTGGGCCTCCGGGTGCGATTCTTTCTTGCTTCAAAGCATTTCGAAACTGCGAGGATCCCTTAACTGAGGTGCGGTATATTCTCCAAAGAACTGCAACGCTTGTGTCGAGCAGAGCCGTGGGTTTCCAGCTGAAGTTTGCTATAGGGTAATTCCGGGAGACGCAGTCGGGCTGGAGAGTTGGTCGAGTTGCTATATTCAGACTCTACATCTGTGTATATGTAAAAATGTGTTAAGGTTCAAAACAATTAATTCTCTCGAAATCAACTGTTTCGACCAACTCTCCAGCCCGACTGCGTCTCCCGGAATTACCCTATACTGAATAGTTGCTGATGGCTTGACGCCTGTCTCCTTGGACACGGTTCGCGATGATGTCGGTGAAATAATGGCGGAGAAGGATCGGCGAGTGATGTGTCCCCGGCGGAGTGTTATGTCTGTCCGCATGACGTAACCGAGGCTGGAATGTATATTCCGCATTCCGCTAACGAGCTGCAGGCTTTGTGGTCGTCGGTCGGACGTGGCCTGTGGGAGTCCGAGTTGCGATGATTCTTGATGGTTTTGTGGTTGGAATGGTGATGGGGTGGTCAGAGATTTGGATAACGACGGGAGCAATACTTCTTTCGAGATGAATGTGTGTTATAAGTTTGATCAGCATCCTCGATTCCCAAAGCATCTCGCGACTGGGCGGGCTACCCGGATCGCTCGAAACGAACGAAAGAGCCTTGGAAAGGTCTGGGCAAACCTTGACCGCGCCATGTTGCGACAGGGTCGTTGGTACCGCGAGTGTTTACCCTGTCAGCCGGCACCAGAATAGAACCAGGCCAGTCTCGATTGCTGAGAGAGGTCTCGTTGCCGAGGAGGCAGCAACAATGCGTCAGCATATGCGGCTGATGCGCATACGTGACGTAGAAGCTGGGCTTATTCGACAGACTTGTCGAACGAATTCGTTTCATTCGCGTTATTTATTGAAATCACCTGAAATTTCAAAGTAGATACTCTCGGTTCCCGTATCCCTCGAGACCTTCTATTAACGGCAACTTACGCTTCTTCGAGTCCGCGTCCCAAATTTAGAACTCACCTTGTTCTGCCGACTTGCAAAGGCAGCAATCTGTAATTCTATATCGAAACTACAATGGAGTTAGATTGACAAGTTCCAAAGCGTAGCGTCGCGGTCGCGGTTGCACCAACGCCAGCCGGGGGTTGTGTCACGTCACCCAAATCCGTCCGTAGAAGGACGATCGCGCATTCCGAGGTTTCGTGACTCGGATGGTCCGCGGGATTAACCTGGCGAGTGTCATTGGATCGTGTATCGGCGATCGTACGGTCGCTAGACCGATAAAGCACGCGTGGCTGCACCCGAGTGCAATGCAATTTCCTGTGTCGATGACGCTACCCCTATTCATCGACCGGGCCAAGTGGCCTGTTTTCAGGTGTCGAGGAGGATCGTGCCGTTATCTATCGGTTCCAAGGCTGCTACGGGGCTCTTGCTTCATTAAAAAGTACTCGAAGCGACTTCGAGGCCGTGGGCATTAGGCAATCTCAACGTGACTCCAGCTGTAAGCGATTTTTACCAGTTCAGTGACCTTCCTGGGTCTCGGAAGGTCCTAGCGCCGATTCACAAAACGGCACATTAGTCACCTAACCCGTAGTTAGATTTGCAAACGGTATATCGTACACTTCGAATCAAGATACATTTTTAACTGATGTAGCATTTTATGAAAACACTAGCAATAGAAGATAATAATTGTAACTATCACAGCATCGACTGCTCGCTCATCTTTCAAGTTCCTTAAGGCGGGTTCGTTTAACTTGAAGACTTCCAGAAATGTCCCTGCAAAGTTAACAGGGAGTAACGAACTGCAATGTTCGTTATAATTCCCAAATTCCCAAATCACAAAGTCCCTCTATCGTATATTTCCATAGTCAATTGTCTGCCGATTGCATCTAACGGAGGAACTGCTGATTCCTGTATCTTCACTTTCCACTGATGCTCTCACAGCATGTGTTTCTGCGACGATTAAATCAACACAATTTGCTGTGAATCATTTGGTCGCTGGCTTTGAAACTCTCGTATACGATACTCCGCAGGACATGGACGTTGCGTTCTCGGCGACAGAGCTCGGGTTCGATCTCGAAATTCGTATTTGCAAAAGTACCCAGCCGCTAAATCGAGTCGGGGATATAATCGAAATGGCGATGACGCAGTGTATCCAGTCTGTAGCCGATGATAAACACGCTTTAGAACTCGCTAGGAGTGGCTTGTCCATGATCGATACTCCCGTTGTAAAGGGTCAGCCAACTGAATGTAATCCCGCGGTCGGGGGACCTTTCAGTTCCGGTGTTTAACACCTTTTATTATGCGCTGCCTGTTACTCGCGGCGTTGCAAAGAGACAGTGTCGTAAAGAAGGAAAATTTGTCCAACCATTTTTATTTTATTGAGACCTGTCGTGATAAATGGACAACACTCAATGAAAGATTAAATAACATTCCACCACCGCCGTCGTTCATTTCATTAAAAATAATCTAGTTATCTAGAGTGGGGCTAGCTAGTTTCATGTCAGGGCAGAAATTTTTCTGCGAAACTTACTATTTGGTTATACAAGTGTGTGATTATGAAAGTGGAATAAGTAAAAAATCTAAAATAAATTGAATTCATCGCTTGCTTCGTGTTACATTCTCTAATATTACAAAACAAGTGATAAATTCAATTTTTCTATTTTTTTTTAACTTACATCACGCTCGTAATCACCGACACAATTCCCGACTGTTCGATGAAAGTTCCACAGTACCTGCATTGTTTTCGGCCGAAAGGTAGGCTGGCTAATCGATAGTTGGTTGAGTGAAAGTCGCAGAAGTCTGGTGCAGAAAAGTAGGTAAACGAACGATTGGAATTGTATGCACCCGAGAAGAATGGAATAGATCCAGAGGCGCGAGGCTTTGGCATTTCGTGGCCACCTTTCTCGCAGAACCCATTTCCATAAGATTGGGTCGCGTTGGTCGAATAACGTCCACGATTTCACCGAGTTAATAAGTGCTTCTTTCTCAACGGTGAATTCCGATCGACATTTTCAATTTCTAGCCGGCTTCCAATTATCACGGGGCGCGAACGATAACGACGCCGATGCACCGTGCAAACAGCGAAACTGCAATCAAGCCGATGCACCGTGCATTTTCGCGGAACTCCAACTTACTGGAGCCGTACACATTTCCATTACAACGCAATCAATTTTGCAAAAGGAGCACGATTGTTTCAAAATGGTGATGACTGGAAATTTGTAGATGTTACAGTGCTTTTGAAATTACGCAAATTTGAGACTAGGATCTCCTTAAAAATTAACAGTGGCTTTTAAACGAATTCGCAGTTGGTTGCTCGAGGACCCAAAGATCCGTGGACAAAAGCGTTTCTAAATATAATTGTCGGTCTGTGGTTCATCAAATTTGTTTTCGAATGTCCAGATATGATCTGGAACAGAGAGGATTCTTCATCTGCGAGAATTACTCGGCATAAATGCCCTCGTAGCTCGAAAATTACGAAGAGTTTCACGAGCAGTCCTCTTGGTCCAACTCGTAGCTCGTTAACGCGAGGCTCTTTTAATCGGCTCGCGGCTTTCTCGTATCGCTGCTCATACATTCGACCCAGTTTCCACGAGTTCGTTCGGCGAGCATCCTTGCGGCCAGCCACGTGCTCGAAATAATATTTGTCATAGCCGAAGACGGGGCGATTGGTCAGACGATCGTTTCCTCGTCCGTCAGCCCCGCTGTTCGCCCATTGTTGACGAATCAATGCGTCCGATCGATGGGGTTTCGAAGCTTAATTAACGCGCTTTCGGATTGATGCATTAACAGGAATCGGAACGTGCTGTATTAGCTCGAGCACTGTAAACCTCGAATGATAATTGCGTAGCTGGTATTAGCAAACGTTTCGCGGTAATTCTGCGTCGATTAAATCCCAGCTTACACTCTTCACGCGTGTTTGAGCTGCTACTGATTAGTTCAATGCACGCTCGGGGAAAATTCATGTGCAAATCTTGATCAAGCATTAGTTCCATTTCGATTCGAGATAATTCCAGACAGGCGACATAAGCGACACTTCTAATTTAATTTCAATTGTCTGAAAACTATCACACTCTTTCTCGAGCGGACTTCTTTCCCCAGGCTTTCCATCGTTCGCGATGATTTTTCGTATCGCGATGAGCGGACACACTTCGATGCCCGTGACTCGCGAAACAAACGCGCTGACCGAACAGTAATTTTAGAAATGCGATTATTCGCCCGATACGAGAGCCGGTAAAACACCGTGGCGGTGGAATGCAATCGCTGCAAATAGATTTCGAACGCGTGTACCGAGGCAACGCGTTGCCTCGCGCGCCCCGTGCCCGAGCTCGGCCACGCGCGAAATTTTGGCAGCCGCCCTTTCAATGGAACCGATTCAACGCGATCGAATTCCACGAACGCAAATTGGCAGGGGTAAAAGCTTTCTGACAGCCCCCCTGCGCCGGCCTGCTAAAACCGTCGGTTCTTAGAACTTGCAACGGATCCTCGCCGCGAAACTGTGCGCGTTGTTTCGTCGGCGTTGCTCCGAGTAAAACAGCAACATCTGAAGCGATCTGTCGCATTAGTAGCGGCCGACATCAAAGAGAATGTGAAGTTGAGAAAAAGACGAAAGTTTCGATAATCACAGCTGGAATAATTATGAAATTAATAAGTCCAGTGAAGTTCTCTTTCACAACGCGAAGTGGCTATCACGCGGAGTCCACGCTTCCGAATTTACAATCCTCCAAACTTCTCCACAAGCTAGCATACACCTGTTCACTATTTCTGTCGCAGAAATTTCGCCGAATCGTCTCGAAGGCATCCACATCCGCGACGTCGATGAACGTTCCCGATGATGTCACCTCGATCGTCCTCTCCTACGCTCTCCCCGCCTCCCTCTTCCCTCCTCTTCGAATTCCTACGCGCGAATGCGGCTCGGCGATTCTGTGTCGAGTCGTTTTTGGCGATCTTCCACCGGGAAAATAGGCACGGGGCGCCTCCGTATCGCGAATCATTGCCAGGAGCTGTTCGCGGTAGTTGAATCGCGATTTTGGGGGTCCCTGAGTTGTTTCGGGGTCAGAGAAGATTCTGTGTCTTTACGCTAGAACGGAATCCTCGCTTCCGGGTCGGGAAAGATCACTCTGGGCTCTGGCCAAGCCTGAGAGCTTCTTGAACGGTCGTTACGACGTTACGCTGGGACGTATTGTCGAAATTGCGTGTTGTTTCTTTCTTATGCAGCTAAGGCGAAGTAGAACAAGGGCTTATCGCGTATCGGAACAGAATATTCCCTCCAGAAATTCCCCCCAGGACTTAAAAGAACATTCTAGAAATTGAAGGAGTGGCAAGGTTGGTTCCATTAAACTTTGACGATTCATGAGTCACGTGGAGAGAAAGTGGGCCCACTTTACAAAACGCTTAGAACGAACACCTCCTCTCTAAACAGCCAACTATGTCTCTGGTGTCAATAATTCAGTAGGGTAATTCCGGGTGAGATGGCCCTGCGGGTAAGATGGCTCGATCACGCTCCTTTTGCAAATATATTTTTGTCCTTTATAAAACCACTAAATTAACGGTGTGCTGATTTTTTTAAAAAGTGGGCCATCTCTCCCCGACTTACCCTACATCCTAACAGCACTGTCAAGTTTCATCCCATTAATTTGCCAGCTGGTCTAAACTATTAGCCAAACGACGGCCGCCTTTCGCAATCATCCGAGAAAATAATCTTCATTTAAATGATAGATCGCAACCTTGATCCGGATTAAGCTTTCCTTCAATTATCTCGTCACAGAGTCTGAGCAGACACAGAGATCCATCTCCTGGTCCAAGACTCTCGTTTCCTTCCGCGCTTGATTTTTTCGCCTCAGTCGCGCAGCTGTCTCTCGACCGATAAGTTGATAACTTGATCGATAGTTCCGTGGCAGCTTTTCGTGCCGTTCCGCCTCGAATGGAAGCTACTTGGTGATGGATAGTCGAGCGTTCTCGCCTCGCGTATGGTCGCCACTCGGTGCCCATCAACCGCAGTTGCATCAGGCGGCGAGCTTCGCGAATGCACACGTCGACAGAGAAACAGAGAGAGAGAGAGAAAGAAATTCATTCAGCCTGTGTAATATACGCTGTCTGCTCGCGTCCACGGCGCTTGATTCACTTGTTCGTTACGAAAACTGTGCATTTACGGCTGGAAGTTACGGCAACTTTGGCAGCGTGGTTCTGCGGCGAGCGTTGGAGTGTTCCCTCCGCGAACGATACCTTTGTTGGCACTGTATACGCGCGGAAATGCCCGAGTGCGTCGGCGTTGAATTATTTGTACATAGTTCTTCGGTAAAGTGACCGAATGAAATGGAGGATAGAATGAATGGGGTGACTAGAATGAGTAATACATTTTATTCGAGCTCTGGTTACGCGAAAATATTTACTCGGAGCTAGAGAAGATAGAGCTGACTCATATCGCGGAGAAGGATACGTAGAATCGATTATTTTATAGAAAATTCGTGGGACACAAGGATTCCACGATAGCGGAGTTGACGCAGTGAGAGGTGGCGCGCGTTTCCTCGGGTCACTTGAGGAATTGCGTGGTTGAATGTCAACGTGATTGCTGCCCACGGTGTCCATGGGATCAGACGTCCACGTTATCGGAAGGTTACCCGTATATCTTGTCAGTCCAACCACTCACCTGCTGTCCACGGGTAGGCACCTGCCCTTCTCCTGTCCGGTTTGAGTAAGGTAACGGTTCCCCCGACAAAAGGAGGCTCGTCGTACAGAAAGAAGATAAAATGGGAGAGATTGGAGGAAGAGAGTGAAGAGACCAGCCGAGTCTCTGGCCCGAATGAAAATACTGAGAGGAAATAATCTAACCGGTGGTGAAGCAAGAGAGAAAATTTTATAGTCCGATGAACTAAGATAAGAGTCAATTTAAGAACCCCAAGATACGAAGCTTTTTGCTAAACTCTACCACGAAAGAAGTATTCAACTACCTACCAGTCGATTAATCAATACATTTTTATTATTCCCGCATCCGCGAGACAGTGATGCCTGTCGATTCGTCGGCAGACCGAATTTTTAATCTTTTATTCAGACGTTCAAATGGAAGTTCGATGGCAGAGAAACTGGTTTTACGGGCACGTCAATCAATTCTTCGGACGGTTAACTAAGTCCTCGTTTCGATTGAACTTATTTAGTGGTCATAAAATATTATACGACACCATGAAACAGAAATTCGTGGTGCAGATTGGGGGATTACAATTCAGAAGCGACCGACATACTCGTTGATTCTTGAAAGCACGTTTATACTCCTGAGCTGACCTGGTTTTTCATCGGGGGATGACTGATAGATGAAGAAAGTTGTTTACTGCTCCACGACGCTCATTCATCCGGACTGGTCATAACATTCAGTAAAAACCGCTCGCCCCGGTTTGTCTGCCGAATCAAAGCGCCGTCTCCGATTAAACGCGAAATTGCGTAGAAAACGTTGACGCACGGCCGGGTCTCGATAAAACCGGTCTCGAGTCGTGTCGAACGATTACTCGACCACCGAGACATTCAGAGCTACCTATCCCTGCAACTGCTCCAGATTGTTTCTCACCAGGATGTTGTTAAATAGCTGACAGCTATTAATTGTTCAGCCTCGTCGATTCACAGATCCAACCAGTTTTCTCTCGCCTCTCGGCCAAGCGTCTTACGGTGGTCGTTACGGAGCTGGGTAATAGAATCGACCAGAGATTTCCTCGGTGGAAACGACAGATCGCGCCCGCTTTTCCTTTGACGCCTTCGTTAGCTTGGCGTAATTGCAACCGCGAAAATTGGGCCACTGGATCGCAAGTCGGCCACTTTCAGTGTTTCTGCTCGGCGCCAAGACTTTCGTCGGCTAATGTCTGGTGAAAATCGAGAGGAAAGTCGGTGAAAAAGCGAACCGCGTCGTCAGGCTTCAATAATTTCCTAATCGTGGGATGATTATTGCATCCGTCCGAACTGTTTTGTAAGATTCCGTTGAAAAATTTGGAAGTACATGGAGGATTGCTTAAAAACACATTTGTTGGCTACTTGTCGCGTGGATATTCTGCAGAGTGTCTGTAAAGTTGCCCATCGAGTTGCACTATCCCGACACCAATTTATCCGAACGGAAATCTGCAACGGTACTTTCAATCGAAGATGTTTTGCGAATCGTGTATCGCGCTTGGCGGAACGAATCGCGAAAAAATTAGAGATCGCTGCGTTGAAAAAGAAACCGATAATTCTCTGTTGCATTATCTACAGTTCTTGCGTTCGGCGTTTTTGTGGCATTTTGAACGCACGGCTTCGGGAGATACGTACTGGCACAGGTGGAGACGTTTTTCCGTCGAGCATTATACGGAGATTGCGCAGGTCGTTGGATTTTTACTTTCAGTGAGGCTAGAAATGGCAAAAAATTAATTTCCTTTCGTCATTCGTAGATATTCTATGATTTTGCACCGAGTATCCTCGGTCTCGCGTACTTTTTTCGGGGTTCGTTCCACCGCGCTGCGCCTGGTGGGAAGATCTACTTTCGCGACACGTAGCCATGCGTGTCGTAACGAGACGACTGAGATAATAGTCTGACGAGGTAACGAACAGGAAATAAACGAGACCATGGACAGTATCTTCCCTTTATCGACGAAGAATTCAAGCACCTGGCGAAAATGACTACCAATGGTCTTTTAATTTAATTTTCACAGGGAAACGTTGCTGCCAAATGGTGTCAATATTTACTCGTCCAAATTCAGAGATGGGCAAAAAATTATTTGAAACAAAAATTTCGTTCACAGATTTTTATTTCAAATAATTTTTTCCCCATCTCTGTCATTATTCTTGCAAGTCATACCTTTTCTTGCCTTTCAATTGATAACTCGACGATATCACTCAGTGGTCTACGATATTTCTACACTACGATAGTTGATAAACACTGGATTTTAAATTACTCCAATATAAGTACGTAATAATAATAATAATAATAATAAGTCGTATTTATTATTTTACACTAAGTGTTACAACGCAGTTAAATTTTGCGACGCAAAGTACAGAATGGGCGAGGCTCAGCGCAGCTGTTATTATGCCTAACCCAATGATACCAATAATTAATAAGTATGAAGTCCTCGTTTGAATCGATGTTCGCGAGAAGATCACGAGAGTCGTGTAGCAAGAAATTTCTGTAATTACTCCGAGCAAAACGGCCGTTGGGACACTGTTCGAGGAGGAAAATCGAGACGCGTGGATACCGCAATCCACTCGGCGCAGCCTCCTTCTCGCACCTACTTTCGCGCGAAATACTCTCTTGAGAGAGAGAAAGAGTGCCGTTGAACGTACAAGCCCGAGAAGCTGGAAACGCTTCTCGCGCAACAGAGCCTTTGTGTTTGCATTTACATCGCCTCTAAATGCAGCCCGCACACTCGGAACGAACCGTTTCTGCTCCATATTCCGCGGGCTGACTTTTTCTCGATTACACACGATTCGTTGTCGTTCTTCCTCTGTGCGCACACGACCGCGATCGTCTCCATCAATTTTTCCTCGATGTTTTAATTTTTCGAGACGCGGGATTGAAGCATCGATCAAATTCCGCGGCGATGAATGTCGCTCAGAAATTTGCTTTTGATTTCTGAGGCTTCTCTCGATCCGACGTAGAACTTCTCGAGAGGCATTGTTCTCCGTAAGGTCGTACAAGAATTTCAATGTTCACGCGGCAAGCAGCTGCACAGGAAAGCCGTTTTCCTTTTCATCAACGGGACAGTTACTTGGCCCTATTGAGCGCCTCGATGGAACGAATTTGATAAGCAGATTATGTTCCCACTGTTCTTAGAGCGGGAAGGCAGATACTCGAGGCTTTCTTCCCTTCTCGCCCGATGGGAAACGGTGTGTTGCGTCGTTCCGTTTAGACAATGAAGCATTTACAGAGCGAGGACTGCAGACCTCGTTATTCAACGCGACCGTGTCAGTCGTGTGCATTGCACTTCCTCGAAATTCCCTCCGCGCGCAACGGTTGATGCAACGACACGCATTGTCCCGATCGCGTTACGTAAGATCGATGAAGCCTCGTCGGAATTGACCTTTCTGTAGCTTCGTCTCCGCAACCCTTTCTAATCCAAAAGTCATGGTTCTGACGTTAGTTCCCGAGTTTGAAGTTTATAAAGGTGGATGTTTATCGAGACACTGGAGCGTCGAGAAGTTCTGTCGAAGATCTTCGATTGATCCGTGCCTTAGCTTCTGTAATAAATCACCCCGCGGAATTCCCTCGCCGAACTTTTAGCGAAATTTGGAAGAGAAATCTCTGGCCCCTTTCAGACCGGGAACAAAGGCACTTTTCTTCTCGCTGAAACTCGATTTATTAGCTACAGAATTACAAGCAGCGGCGAGTCTCTCAAAGGCTTCCGATCCCCGAACGTCTTTCGCCCGCATTCCTCCCTTTGTCCCGATCAATCTCGACTTTCCGCGAGCTTCATGCGCCACGTTTTCGGCTCTCGCGTCGCGATGCTTTGCGGTGCCTCGCCTCTTTCCGCTCGAGGATTTCGGTTTCTGATTGCGGTAGCGACGAAGGGGCCTGACTCGATCGGAGGAAAAAAAGTTCTGACTTTCTGGTTCTGACTTTCGACTTCCGGCGGAAGTCGAGGCCTCTTTCCCGGCGACGTCGCCGCAAACGCGGTCGGAGCAGATACAGAAATCTCTTCTCGCCCCGTACAGTCGTCGGTGCTTCTTTTTTTTTTAACCCTGAAAACGTGCCAAGGCGGTGAACAACTCGAGCCGCTGAGTAGCGTAAGAAAGAGGGTGAAGGGCGGCGGAGAGGGTCTTCGGACAAGAAGTTGCCACGGCGAAAGAAAAAGATGAGGAACGAGCCGAGAGACCTTGGCACTCTCGAGGACAACGATGAATGGCAAACAGGAAAGAAGGAAAGAAACGGGGCCTCGCCTGTGTGGGATTTTTGGGCCAGTGATTTCCTTCTAACCGTAAGATTAAAATTGACAAAGACAGTCGTCGAATCGAGAGAGTTCCTTCAGTTTGTTACCTGTAAAGCAACAATTATTACGCTACTATCCTCCTCGGCTTGAAGCTACCTAGCCTTCAAGTAGGGAGTTCAACGTCCTCCACGTGATTCCGCAAAGAATTCTCAAGAGCCACGGATTATTACGTCTCTCCACAGAGAAATATTTTCCCTAGTTCCCGTAATAGCGCGCGAGGTCGTCTGTTCAATCGTTGAACGATTTTTCTGAACGTCTTCTCCGGTGTTGTTGGAGTGAATGCTCTCCAGGTTTATCTGAGATTCGCTCGCGGTATCTTTCCCCCGTTTGATGAGTCCCGCAGCGTCTGCGAGCTATCGATCGGTCGCCGAGGCGGTTAAGGCATTAAGGGAAATGCATCGTTGACGGGTAATTTGATTGACTGCGCGGAGACGCGGGTGCGCGTGTAGACGGGATGGGGGAATCTCCGCGGGATAAGTAGGATGAAGTAAAATTATGCAGGATACATTTGTCGAGGGTAATTTTCTAGTTGAATCGGGAGTCGATTCAGCTTCAGTTCGATCAAGTAATTCTTCTTCCATGAATCCTCAATTCTTACAATTAACGTTTCGGAGCAACTGCTAGGGTGTATGTACCAGTAAATGAACACGTACCAGTGAATGAACATTTTTTATTAAAATGAGTAAAGTACGTTATTAAAGTAAGCGACTAATTAATTAGAGACTTCTTTTCGTTTCTTGCTTCATATCCAAACAATTTTTGCAGCACTTGGAATCAATCGCGCTGCAAACATAATTTTATAATGTTCATTCATTAGCCTTAACTGTTCATTTACTGGTGCGTTTACCGTAGTTTCCCATTTCTGTTCCTCTAATTTATGAATCAAGTCAGCCTTTCCGTAATAAATCGTTTGTCACGAACTTCTGCCATGTTCTCTGTTTAAAACATGCTCAGCAGTTGCAGTTAATCCTCCACTAATCGCCCGTGTCTCGCGTACAGTACCCGAGCACAGCGCAAACTGCAACTTTGGCGCCGGAGTTGCAACTGCAATCGCGCGTACGGACGGTCGTTGCTTTTCTAAGCTTCGTGTGCTTAACACACGTGCCACGCGTGGAGGCGCGCATCGCAAGCTGCTGTGCAAGCCAGCCGTGTATTCCTCGAGAGACGGTTTAAGCTCCGATTCTCACATGTGTGTGGAACGCGAGCAGGGAAACCAGGCTACTTGGTCTCTCACTTATTTACAGGCTTTTCTATGTTTAATTTATGGAAGAAGGCAAATGCTGCCTTAGCCTTCCTGTCGCTCGCAGCAGTTGCGAAGATGCTCCTGCATCGCCCTGCCACATTCGAATTTTATACCCGGCGATTCGTGAGGAAGATTTAATTAATTGAAATTTTTAAAGTGTCACGCGGGATTCCTTTTCAAATGTGACGTGCGTGGAAGTATTTTTCATGCAATAATCTAGAATTACAATTCCCCAAACTTCTCGCGGATAGCAATATTGGTTAAAAAATTCAATATACATACATCGTATTCGATATATTTCTATATTGAATTTCTGTTACGCTGGCAACGCGCTTCCCACCCACGAATCCACTGCATTTTAATTTCTCGTTTTCCGCGTCCCAGTGTCCCCTATATTTTTCGTTTTGCATTATTCGATTGAACCCGTCCGCGGTAATTGTTCGACAGCGTTGCATTGGTAAATATGGCTGTCGCAGGATGGCCAGGGACGCCGATCGCATGGCAGATCGCCAAATCAGTGGCCGTTACGTTTATCGCCAATTTTATGTAACTATAGTTGGAAGTAACTGGGGCAATGGGAAATCTGTCAGTGGAATTTCTCGTTGCGCGAATGGCGTTGTTAACGACCAAAATCGAACGACAGCTCGAGCTTTATCGGGAAACTTCACTTATCTATTATCCCAGTCCATCATAGATACCTAGCTTCATAAAAGGCAAACAAACCTTTGCGTTACAGTCACCAGCTTTATCACAATTAAGCTCGTAATCCACTCAACTCTCTCAGTCTAAATTACTGCTATCCCCAGAAAATTCATTTTATACACGTTAAATCCCACTGAATCTCACTCCGTCCTTTATCACAGTCGCTTGATTTCTGACATGCAAATCAAATTCCACACCGACCCCCAAATCGCATTAACTCTCCGGCTCCCCGTTTAATCTGAATATATATCCAACTCACGTACTGCAACCTTCCAACTTGTATTCTACCCTAAGATAATCAGTAAAACCAGTCGACGAAACGTTAGATACGCAGTTCGAAGGAAATTAGAAATAATCGACGATACTTCCGTCGACCGTCGAGCGTCCGCAAAAATACTCGTCGACTCCTGCGCCACCCGCGCTTTCGCGGACTCTATTTTCGAGGACCGGACATACTTTATCTTGTTCCTTGCATTCTTCGGTATTTTCGCTTCGTCACGCGACCCTCGGTGTCCAAAGAAATCCCTCTTCCCGCGTGTTAGAGGAGAAGTAATGTCGTTACGCGTTCGTTTATTTCAGAAGCTCGATAAATGTGAACGTTCGGCATTCCTCTCTCTTTCTAGGGTCTGATAAATTAGCTTGAGAATCGCGGGATTACCGAAAATACGCCGGGAGTATAAATTTCGAGAACTCGACTCGAAGGCGGAAAGATCGGTAGACGATCGATAATCCTTGCAACGTCGTTGTTTCGCGACGCAAATTTCGCGCTCGACGGTGGCGAATAAACAGTCTATTTCGCGATCGACGAACCCTCTGCGCGCCGTTTATAAATTCACAATTTTCGGCTCGATTGAAATTCCATTCGATGGATTTCGGGGCTGATTTATGCGCCCGTTACCGCGAAACAACCTGTCGCCAATTAATCTCTTTAGCTGGCAAGGCGAATTAACCCGCGCTTTGTGAGAAACGTTCGCCGCGTGACGTTCGCGTATTTATCGGTACAATGTTCTGCTGAAAATGTACCGTGAATCTGTTCCGTTGATGAATCCACCCGTGGGCGTGTCGCTGAGAATAATTGCAAATGGAAAAACACCAACATTCGCCTCTTCCATTGCAGTTTACCATCGTGATTTTCCTTTCAGGCAGCTCGTTGCGAAGCGAGTGGTTATCAAAGTTCATTGATCTCGAAGTATCCGCGGAATATGAATTTCCACGATTTTCATTAAAAGTTGCCCGAGCTTCTCCGTCGACGATAATTTTTCTTGCGATTCGCGCCTCGGCCTCGAAATTTCCCCCGGGCTGTTTGTTTCGCGAAGGAACATCGGACCACACTTCGGGAGAAAACTTCGCCCCCCCAGTTGGATTATTAATTTACCTGAAAGCGAGAAGCGGTTTCCGTGTAAGCTGATGGTGACTTTAAGCACGAAGTTGGGGGTGCCTTGACCCGGGGATAATTCATTCCTCGTGTTCCATGAATGGGATAACTGAGATTCGCTTCCTCCTGTTTGCTCCACGCTCTTCCGCCACCGCTGGCGAAGAATTCCGTTCCATTAGGGGCATATATCAGATTTAAGCTTACTCTGCTCTTCCGCGCAGCCAGAAGCCTCCCCTCTGAATTTAATATATCATTTTTCCGGTACGCTCTCATCGGCCGACCCGAACTTCGTTCGATTCCGCTGTTCGTAAATAGTCACCGGCGAGTGACGTTCAAATGATAGATTTTTCAATTCGAAACTGGTCGCCCTGGAAACCTCGTTTTCACGGATGTGACACGCTTCCTCGGTCTGCGTCCCGATTGTAATTTCTCTCGCAATTCCCATTGACGAGCGTCGCGTGACCGGTGCTCCCGCGCGTTTAACTCTCTTACGCAATGCACCACGCGAAAAATCAGGACGCGGCTTTATCGGACAATCGGGGCTGGAGCGTAGCTGGTCGAACGTGTTCCACACGCTCGCCGTGGACAGGTGTTGCGCGTGGCACTGTTTTATCTTGAAGATTACGGGACACGGTTCCCCGTCAACATTGGAAATTAATCTTTATTTGCTCGCTCGTCCGACGGGCGTCGCGCGAGCAAACACGCCGTACGTGCATGCCTCCTCGGACGATGGATTTCGTTCGAAGATTAGTCGATTTACAACGTCCGAAACGCCTCCACCGTTTACTGTACCGCGTTCCTCGGCCAGAAATCTCGAATATACACGTCGAGGGCGGGTCATTTTTTAAGCAATATATTATTCACCGATAACAGAGTGCGTTTCCGTTACACTGAATCTAACACTTGACGGGACGTTGCATTCCTTCAGGCAACTTTCTATGAGAGCTGAAGTTTTCTTATGCTCTCGAAAGTGGTGCGATTGAAATTATAGGTAGTCGAGTATGTCCACTTGCAGCTGCAGGAAGATGCTACATCTCGATGTCAGTTGCATGAAGTCTGCAGATACTTGGCGCAACACAGAACACGAATCTATCGTGGGAGAGTAGAAAGTGCTCCATTGAAATCCTTTCCGCGTTATTAACGAAGACGCGTCTAGAAATCGAGTCTGATCTCTTGGTGCGTTGCCATCTTCGTGAGCTCGTGAATTTAGCAAGTCTCGAGCACTGATTCACCGCAAGATGAATGAAATATTTAGTGGATGGACGTTATAAGAGCAAGGTTCAGTGAAATCAGATTTTTTTGTTTTTTTTTGAGTGACCAGTGCCTCGAATTAGAACGATTCCGGACCTTTTGGACCATGAGGAGCTTTCGCGCGCTCGAATGCACTTCTAACTCCCATTTTCTATCGAATAAGTATTTCTCAGGGCGCGGGGATTTTAATTAATTCGAAACCACTTGCCGGTTCTGTTTACGCGCCGAACCCAAGGCAAAGGGTTCGCCTGGTTGCAAAAAGAAACGCGTTAGAAACTCGCGAGTGGATTTACAAACGCAGTGCGACCCGAGCGAATTTTGCAATGTTGAGTCGCTTCGCGGCGTTAAAAGGCTCGCGCGAGCCGTAAATAAGCGGTGACTTCCGGTACAGAGTACGCAACCGGGGAAACCCGCGCGGAACAAGCTTTTTTTGCCGCGCGTAATGTATTCCCGTAACAAAAAGCTGAACTGAGTGGACTGGGGGTGAAGTTTGCTTCTCCCCGAGCGGTTCTGCAAATTCTCGTGTAAAATATTGCGCTCAGTCTTGAAACACTTAACAATCGATGCCGCTTGACGATGAACCCACCTCGTCCGCTTCCAACGCTTTCAAAATATTTTTTCTCACTGAAACTTGCCTTCGACAATTAAGCATGACGTTAAATGCTGGTGTCTGCTTTCGTTTTCTTTTTACTTTCAATTAAAAACTCCCATTATCGACGCGATCGCATGTTATCGGAATAAATTCTCCTAGAATTATAGCAGCCGTCGATCAAGCTGGGTTCACGGCACACGAGATTTCAGTCTTGGCGATTGAGGAACACGGTCTCGTGCACCGGAAGAGTATTTTTTCCAAGTCTCCTTTGAACCGTTAGCAATACAATCGTACTCGCTTCAGAAAAGAAATCCATCTTCTTCTTCTCCTTCCTTTTTACACTTCCCCGCGCACAATATTTTCCCGGGCCCTTTCATAAGTCGTCCCGCTTCGCGTGGCCAGCTTTAATCCAAGTCACGTTCTGATCCTTCCCTCTGTACGTACCAGCGACTACTTATATAAAAATTCGATCTTTACGTGCACACAGGACCGTTGTAACCGCGTTAGCAAAAGGTAAAGGCTGGCACTTTGGTGACACACTATTCCTGCCGCATAAATCACGCCTTTACAACTCTTTGCAACTCTGTCCATAAAATAACAATCCAAACTCTGCCTCCGAAGTGGCGTCCCTTGAATGAAATTGACGACTAAATTCCGGTGGAACACCTTCGGTGTATCGAGTTTTATTTCGTGCAGGTCGTTCGAGAAGTCGAGAGGAATCGCAGACTTAAATTATTCGAATAAATAGTAGAGTGCCTCTATAGTCGAAGCGTGTGGGGAGTGCAACATCAGCGGTTCCGATTTCTATGAAAAGGAATGCTCGGCGAATTATTGCACCTATCCGGTCACGCGTTTCTCATGGTTGCGTGACTGGCAGGGCGCGTAGGTAACTCTGCTCGGCACGCACTGTGCACCAAGGTAAACGCATTACTCGACGCGTAATACGCCGTGCGTAGTACTCGCGCGTTCGAGTACATTTACACCGCTGAGATACAGCGAGGCGGGGAGTAACGGTGCTCGTTGTACGACTACCTTCGCGAAGCGCGTCAGAGTACGCGCTGCTGTCGCGAACCGGACAGATAATAGGGAAAGTTCGATATATTATTAGTCGTTCGTGGTTTGTATTACACTTGCCTGATATCGCGGAGGAATTCGACTGGGTTCTGGAGAAATTCGATTTAGCTTGGATAGAGTCGATTCCAGTAGTTTGGATCCCATTCTGTTCAGCTGTAATTGCAACCACTCAGCTCCATCTAATCCGAACGATTTCCATATGATCCTGTTCTCATGGTTTCAATTCAGTTCGACTCGGTTACAGCGGTTTCGCATCAGTTCGATTCGATTCTAGTGGTTTCGGTTCGGCTGCGTTCGGTTATTGCGGTCTCGGCTCGGTTTAGATCGTGCCTCATGGTTACAGGTTGATTCGGTCCCAATAATGTCGATTCGACTCTAATTGCTCCAGTCGGATTCCAGCAATTCGCGAAAGCATGGAGGGGAATTCTTATCTCTGATCGTTCACGGTCTCTTGACGTAGAAGCATAGTCAGACGCAACGGGACCCAAGTGGCAGGCAGAGAATCGAGTATACGAGATTCTCCTTCTGCATCGGGTCAACAACTATGCTTAATGGTCGTCGGCTGAGTCATGCTCTCTCAGGGATTCATAAAGTCGGCGCGACTGCTTCGAAAATAACGCGCGCCCACTCTCTGGCTGAGGCTGAGAGCCACTGGTATCGATGACTCCAAAAGCATCCGGAGTTCGGCCAGACGCAATTATTTGCATATTTATCGAGACCAAACACACGCGCGACTGATAAAAGCGACGATATTGAAGAGTGTCAAATCGTCCTCGGGGGAGAGACGGGGCAGTATCAATTTATCCGTGGGCATGGATCGATTGCAAAGTAATTACGATACGTTTGTACGTTTTTGTACGTTGTCACTCGATTGCTTATCACTCTCACGTTGATCAAAATCTTTGGATAATACCCTAGTGGATTTCGTGAATCCCCAATTGATACTGCGTTGCGGTTGTATTTCAATATTATTGTAGGTATATTTAAATGGAACGTTGAATAAAAGTATTTCGAGCACTCTGGTTATTTAATAACGAATGCTCCGTCGTTGTGCTTCACTCTAGCTTTACGTAGATACGAAAATGTGCAATTCAAGTGACAATTTAGGGCGCGATGATTGGAGTACGAAGAGAGACGGTAGTTTATGAAACAAGCGGGACGGAAGTGATTGAAATAATTCGTACCTAATATTAGCACCGAATTCATTTCCATTTGTTATGACATAATAATTGTCAGGAATGCTGGATGTGTTAATAGAGCATGTTATCGAATTCCAATGCAATTAGAATGTAACGATATTCATTGCTCTATTAAAATAAACCACTGGAAGCATTCCACCACTCGAAATTAATTCCATTCCACAATGGTTTGAAGTAGTGGAAATAAATTGCAGCAAAAGAAGCTTTAAAAGTGGTACTCGTCACAGAACCGATAACGATTGTTCGTTCCATGACTTCGGCGTAACGAAGGTGCAAATGTGGAACAAAAAAAAAATGACGAATCTTGTAATTACGATGAAAAGCGTCACACTATGTGACCTCGTTTATTTCCCATCATTAGCATATCTCTTTAATCTATTCTGAAATTAAAACGGTTAAAGGTGAATACCGCAAACACGATATTTAATTCGATTCTCTTTTAATCCAACATATACCTGTCACTTAACTCGATATTCTACAGTCCCCTTAAAAATTCTCTCAAATATTCCAAGCACCTCAACACTCGTCCCTCAGTTATCCCGACTGCTCGCCTGAAAAGACTTCATTTACCAGCTCCGTTCCCTCGAACACCGCAGAGTTGAGCGTCACTGATTCATTCTCTTATTGCCTCGTCGCCATCGCCGTCACCGTCGCCGCCACCAACGACGTCGTCGTCGCCGTCGACGTCGCCCGCGAATGAAACGTGTTACAGCTTCGAGACTTTTTCGCTGGCTCTTTGAAAGCCGCTCGAGCGTGGCGTTTCATTAAGTCCCGCGGGTTGTCGCCTCGCGTTCCGCCCGGACAATATCGCGACGGAACGAAGGCAATCGTGCTCGAAACTTCCGCGAGATTCGCGGTCGAAGGAAGCGCGATCGACCGCGCCGCGTCGTCTCCTGGCCGCCGAGACGATTCGGCCGGGAGAAAAGAGTCCCACCCGCTGTTCCGTTCATTACTATCGGTAGAACGTTCGGTTTAATAGTATCTTCTACAATTTGCTGGCTCGCCTAATTTAATAATGGGCGTCGAGTGTGGCGATTTCAAGAAATTCCAATTACATCGGAGCCACCGAGCCCGGGCGCATCCGATTCAATTTTTATCGAGTCGGATTGAATCATGGGGTTGGCGGAATCGCCGACACGGACCAGAGGATCGATCGATCTCGTATAATTTCCTCTGACGGCTGGAAACAAATACGCGGATGGTAAACAGAGCTGACAGACAGGCGGACGGACGGGCAGGCCTCTCGCAACTGGAATGCGCCCATGCGCCCAGGAGCAGACAGTATTCCGCGGCACAAAGCACGAGAAACCATAAAGCCACCCCTTGGTTTGCCCGCCTCGCCTTTCACCCTCCGCAGTGGCGGCAGGGGGCGTGGATCGAATCTCCATTATTCGCCTTTCCAGCCGGGGCTAAATGCTCGTTAATCCCTAATTGCATCCCCCCCCGTACGTGGACGTCCTTATGGGGTCCACTCCTTTTTCTCTTCTCTCTCTTTTTCCCGCAGGGTCGCTCCGCGGTATTTATGCCCCACTATTTACACGATTCCGCGTGCAAGATATATTCGTCGGAAAGGAAAGCTTGCGGCGGCTGATTTTATTCATAGTTCGAAGGGCACGAGAGTCGCCTCGTCCCATGCTTGGCAAATTCATTCCCATCGACGTGGACGTTTCTATCTCGACCCTGAAATAGTTGCACGAACGATTGGGAACAGCGCGTCCGTTGATGGAACTCAGCGACGAGTAACGGCAGGTCGCAAACCGATTACAGCACCACTTCGCCACAGTTCAACATGCCTGGAACAATAACGCTTGTTCATTGTCGCATGCCTGTTGCGTCAAAGCGACTGCAACGCCGTTCGAACGAGGCCCTTATGGCTCGGTGAACGGCGACATATTGCCGCGGTTCGAGTGACATTCGAGTCCATTTGTCCGCCCGTAATATCGTAGCCGCAGCTCGGTTAAGGGCCACGTCGCCGTCGTCCCCGTCTCCCCTCGCGTATCGTCCTAACAACGATAATTAATCCCCACCCACGCGTGCCGGCGTCGGAGTTTGGAGAGCCTCGATCTCGTGTTTGAAAAATGTCGCGCCACGGTCTCGTTACCCACCGATAAACGACGAAAATTTAAAGCCGCAGCCACGCCCGGTTTCTACTGCTATCTGGACGAACTCGTAGCTGATCGCGCGGAATTTCCTTCGAGCTGGCTGAACGTCGTTAATTGAAACAGGGACGACTGTCCTCCACGTTCCATATTTTCGCAAATATTTGATGACGCGTCATGCCTACAGCCGGTCTACTTATTCATGCGACGTGTCGATGAACAATGAATATATAGCACCGTCGAGGACGCCTAGCACCTATTTCTCTTGCTTTCTGTCCTTCCTTCTATCATTCTTCTTGCGAATACTTCTGTCTCCACGTGCATAATCCATCTTACACGTGGTTCAGTCACCACGCAGATATATAAGAGGCATTGAGATCAACAACGGACTAAGCCACATTGAAAAAAGAAGGTTTTTCCTGTTTCATATGATTAGCAGAATACATTGTTGCTAATTCAATTTCGCAAAAAATGTGGGTTAGTCCGTTGTTGATCTCAATGCCTCACACACACTTTGCTAAAGCCTTGGTGGTAGTGGTGGAGAACTATCGATAGTACTTACGATAGTTATCGATGGTTCTCACTATCGAAAACTATAGATGGCTTATTTTCACTATCGATAATTACGGTATTGAAAATCGTAGGGTTAGTCAATTAAAAAAGCTGAAATTCAGAATCCCAAATTTAATTTGTAATATTATTAATCGTAGGTTAGTCAATTGAAAAATAATAATAGCTGAAATTCAGAATCCCAAATTTTTACTATCGATAATTATCGGTATTGAAAATCGTAGGTTAGTCAATTAAAAACTAATAACAGCTGAAATCCAGAATCCCAAATTTTCACTATCGATAATTATCGGTATTGAAAATCGTAGGTTAGTCAATTAAAAAATAATAACAGCTGAAATTCAGAATCCCAAATTTTCACTATCGATAATTATCGGTATAGAAAATCCTAGGTTACTCAATTAAAAAAGCTGAAATTCAGAATCCCGAATTTAATTTGTAACATTATTACAAATTTCGATAGTGAGAACCATCGATAACTATCGTAACCACCATCGATAGTTCTCCACCACTACTTGGTGGTACAGCAAACTCAGTTCGTTCCTCACCGGACGGTTCTCTAAAGTCCGACAGAACCCAATAGAAACACGAGCATCCCACTTTCCCCGAAGCAGTCGCGCAGCGGCGGGATGGGTATCGGGTTTTATGGGTGTTAATCGATAATCCCTAGGTCGAAACACAGGAATCGTTCGGATTGCCCGCGATCGTCCGACCCCTGGCTCGGTGGAAGACGTCTGGGTGAGATAATGGAATAACGACTCGCAGACGTTTTCGGCGGGCCAGCCGTGCCTGGAAAACGAGCGAAAAAGTGCAAAAGATGGAGGGACGGTGTGAGGGCGCAGCGGTTAGGGCACGTTGGCCCCGGACATGGCTACAGCCCTCGCGGAGGGCTCGCCTGTAAGGGATGCTGGGGTGTTGCCATGGTGACGCCACAGTGTTTTCCGTTCCCCAATTACCTGGCCGCTGGTTGTCAACTTGAACCCCCCTAAACACATTCCGCCGGCGAACGAGGCAAGGCGACACAGGTGTGCTCGCTCGCGGCTTGCCCCGAGACACACTCGCCGTCTGGAGTGCAGCGAGCTCTCACTCTTCGAGGAACAAAAGCATCGCGGGTAATCGTTTACCTTGGCCGAGCCTGGCGGCCGCCTCTTCAACCTCTGAATCGCGGTTTTCGAATGGAGTACCGCGTGTCAGGTGAAATCGACGGCAAACGAAGCCACTGTAGAGCCTGAAAACGGAATTTCGACCGCGGCACGCGGGCTGCGTTTGAGGAAGCCTTCTTTCCGGAAAGGGACGGGGAGAATTTGCCGCGAGGGTTTGAAGGGGAGAAGGACATAGCTATCTGTTAGCTACCTGTCTGTTTAACTGGTGTACAAAACGGATCTGAAACTCGTGGAGCAGGTAGTGGCAGGACTAGGAAGTGACACTGGGTCTTGTTTGACGTGCAACTGAACTAGAAGCAACTGCGGGACTAACTGGGATTTGGAATTGACTGATTTGGGAGTAGCAGAGAAGTTGATTCGACAGGTGAAGATTTGTAATTGAATCTGCTAGTTGGGAACAACTAGAATTTTTTTCAAAGTGTTCCAGAGATCATACATTGCGCGAACCTAGATTATTCTCGTTCATGTTGGCAAAGCGTCCTCTCTAAAGACTGAACAATGGTATCCACGCAGTATTAACTCGACCACCAACAGTATCGATCACTATTCAAGAGTTCTCGGACGCGTTATCGAATCACACGGCAATTTAATCGCGGTCGATCGATCGATGACGGACTCCTACTCGGTACTTGTTACGCAGCAAGATGTGTAACAGCACGGCACTTCGTAATTCCCACTCGGAGTGGCTAATATGCAAATCGGCCGGACATCGGCTGCGGTTTAGTCCCGGTCGACGACGGACCTCGCGTTCGAGGGATTCACCGAATCCCGCCGAAGATTCCCACTTTGAGAACAAACCGAGCACGCATTAGCGCCCAATCCCATGGACAAATTAGAGGGTTGCTTTCGATACGAGGGATGCGAAAGATATGGATTTCACGGTGGGGTCATCGCCGAGGGGTTGCTAATATCAATCTACTTCCCTTCTGTAAATAGAAACCGATAGGGGGAGATCAGTGCCAGCGAATAATGTTTACCGAATGTGAGTTGGTTAACGACAGTCATTTCCAGATTTCACTGCTTTATTATATTATTCGAGCGCGCGGAGAACGAAGGGAAATACGAGAAATCAGTTCCGTCGCGATACTCTGGCAATCTGTCGATCGAGGCTGGGAAGGAAGAACGAAATCGACCGGGGAAAATCGTTTTACGATACCAGCGATTTGTCGTCCGATTTTTATGCGTCTTGCCGCGATAATGGGCGGGGTCGCGTTAAGATGCATCGGGATGCATGCAGAACAATGGGAACTGCACTCCATCGTCGCGTTAATATTGCCATTGTCCGTGAACGGTAGACGATGCACATCGGTGCAACGGCTCTCGACGGCCTTTGACGCGCATGAATAGGCCTCCCAGGTACCGGAAGCTCTTTGTCGCGTCAATTATTCCGCTTCGGCATCGATATACCTCTCTCCTTCCCTTTTCTCCACGAGCCAGCACGATACGAGCTCCTCTCGACGTGCTTGAATCACCGATCATCGACGATGAATCGACGAAACGCCACTCGTCGAGGACTTACACGATCCACCCCGATCTTCTCTAATATATCGCACCTTATCGCACAGAAATCTCTATCAAAACTGTGTTCGCAACGCAGTGTCCGAAGGACACCTCGTAACCGGGTGACTCTAGGAACTGGGACGAAAAATCTAGCCCAAGGAAGTTGCTAGGAAACAAAGTGAAACGGCTCGGGAAAGAGTATCCTCTTTTATCCTGATGATTTCCTCGGGTGCATTGAACTGTGCATCCCTCGCGCGATAAATCGATCGTTTTAAGGTCACTGAGACAGCAAATGGTTTACAAGACGTCCCGTACTTTATGCCAGAAGCCTGCTTCGTTACAACAGGTGTTCGAATCCATCAAGTCATTATATTCTCAACATCTTTTGGCACGCTTCTTTACGTTCTAGTCGACGTTCACGTTTAGACAGTGTTTCTTGGCTCATTCAGTCAGCTGATCTACGGAAACCAAAACACGCGTGCATGTCTGTAATGCAGTTCTCGATTTACGGTAGTCGTGCAAATCGTGTGTTTTACATAGTAGTCAATCTTTGGACGAATCTCCATTGATCCCTTTCATTAATCCTCCGCAAAGTACGGAGTGCAACGTTCGGACTTTCGACCAGTCGAGTTCCAACAACCTGTGAATGGAAATTTGCCTTTTTCTCAATTATTTATACGGGTTCATTTTTTTCTTGATACACCAGCTTGATAGAAGGAAGTTGGAGGAGTAGGGTGGATGTACCAGTAAATGAACACGCACCAGTGAATGAACATTTTTTATTAAAATGAGTAAAATAAGTTATTAAAGTAAGCAACTAATTAATTAGAGACTTCTTTTCATTTCTTGCTTCATATCCAAACAATTCTTGCAGCACGTGGAATCATTCGCGCTGCAAACATAATTTTATAATAGTGTTCATTCATTAGCCTTAACTGTTCATTTACTGGTGCGTTTACCCTAGGCTGGTATTTTTTAACCACGCACTGAGGTGTCCATTTTTACGTAACGAGTACAGTGTGCGGTGACTCGACATAACATCGCGTTGCCAGGTGGATGCAAGATTACGCTTCCATAGCCAGTAATTACCCGTTTTCCAATTGGTCTTTCTGGTTATTGAACATGACTCGCGTTCGTGGATCGAAACCCTCGCTCGAATGGAGGTCCCCTCGAACGTCAAGTATCCGTGCAGCTCGATCAATGTCGAGCAGTTTGAAACGGATATCGCATACTCGATCGATCGAGCGTTCTTCGAGCAATTTTGACCTACGATCGGGCCTCGGTGCTTGCCAAGGAATGCCTTCCCCCTCGTGTCCCGTGCCAACAGCCCGCCCTCTAAGCCGTTTCTGATGGCATTGAAGTCCGTTCGCATCCCGAGAAGACTCTCCACGCTAAGAAATCCAACTCTTACTCCTTTTCGCTGCGTTCTCCTTATCGGCCAAGTAACAGAACCTTTAAGCCTCTACATCCCACTGTATTGTTCCACTGGATGAACAAGCAACGCTTCGCTCCGTTCTTCCATCTGTTGAGCGCAGTTTCTTTACGCGTTGCCGAGACAGTTGACGTCAGCCGTCAATAACGCGTTTCAACGTTGACACAAAAGTGGACGTCGACTGACTGCAAGCGAAAGATGTGGCTATTTTTCAAACACACAGGAGACAGTGATTTTGTTTAACTGCTAAAGAAGATACAAATAGGTACTCCAGTTTCCCGAGGGATTAATTTAATGTAACGTTGACGTCAATCGAAATCTCCCCTTCCCTCGCGTCGCGTAACGAAATTAGTTGCGTCCTCTTTTAGAACATCGTCGATTTTAACATTCGATATTAATTGGCGTCAGTCGACGTCAGTCACGCGCGACAGCTCGTCGAAATTGATTTTTTTTCGTCGTAGTATGTAATTAATCCTAAGTGACATCTTCGAGGACGCAATGTGATCGTGTCGCAGTGGGGAGAGGGTATCCAGCAGCCGGCTAGGAATTCAGCTTTCTGGATCCTCCGGCAAAAGTGTCCCCAAGGGCCATTTAAGGCTGATAATCGTCGTTCCCGACGAAACTGCCCTACCGCACGTTATCATCCATTACTCCCCACAGGGAACACCCCAAAATTGCCGTTCGGCAACGCCCTCCCTGTCGCCCTCTCTTCCTTTTCAGCCCATCCCCATGTGCCTGCGCTCCTTAACTCGAAAGATACGCGACCTGTCGTAGCTCGCTGCCCTGGGGGGTTGCAACGGATGTTGATGTGTTTTTTGCTCCAGGGTGCATTCGATGCTTATCAGAATCCATCTGCTGGAGACAGGGTATCGGGGGTGGCGGCGGCCTTTGTCGGTTTTGGGGGTGGGTGCGTTCAATCGTGGGTGAAACTGTTCCTCAAGGGGTGTTTGTAGTCCACCGCTTATCTGTTCGAGACTGAACGTGTTGATCAACCCTTTGGGATTCGTAAATTCTTGTTGGAATAGAAATAAATGAAATGGTAGTGATTTTTTAGGGAAAGCTTCCCTTTTTTAAAAGTATTTTATTTACTAATGATGTAATTAGCAATTGGCGAAGTGAAAGATTTCAGATTTTTTATATTTTTATTACTGATACGGAAGATGTCTCTTTAATCTTGATATCGTGCGTCACGTTTAATGGGAGATTAGCGATTCTAGAACACTGTTAAGTGCAAATATAGCGCGCATAATTTCCTGTGTATTACACATCACCTCGAAGCTCGATAGGAAATTCGTCGAGGTGTGTCCGAATTTTCCGAAGTGAAATCTTTTCTTTTTTGCGAAATACGAGAGCCATTAAATATCTATGGGGCCACGGTGTCGGGTATTGATTTTATGGTGACATCGACATGGCCGTCTAACAATGAGTTAAGAGGAACGGAACCGTCAGACCACGTTCGATACGATTTTCCGCAAATATTCATTCAACGTCTGCAAACCCTGTTAGCCCTGAAAGGGCACAATAACCTCGGAAAATAACTTCTGCTTCCGCGGAAATGGAAGCCATCTTTTATCGCATTAACGTCATACGTTATACGCTTTTCCTTGTTACGTATTTTCCACCGGACTTTCTCTTGCATCGAGGACACGAAACAGCTAATAAAACTTCGCAAACAGAAAAGAAGCAATTTCGGAAAGGTCCCTGATTCGTACACCTCTCGGGAAATCACCACGTGAAATTTTCATATCGGGGCCCGATAACTACGCGGCCACTTTAGTAACTTTCTGACTCTTAATACCTGTGCCTTTTTTCTATTCAAAATTTAAACACCACTGACCATCGCGATATTCAATTCAATGTCTTATATTTCTCTGAATATCCAATGATCTTTCGTTGATATTTTTACCTCGTCCACCTTAATTCACTTAAATTCATTATTCATCCAGCGATCTAATTCTGCCAGTCGTTCAACGATCCGAAATATTCCCCGGATGCTACCGTGCATACACGAAACGTGTTTTCGAATAAAACGTCACAGTCGACGGTAACGATATTTCGATGATAAATTCGTTTCGTTCGGACGGAAGGGGTGATCGATTCCCCGTCGCGAGGGTAGTAAACGCGGTCTCACAGGGCGCTTCCATCCCTCGTCGGTAACGCAGAGAACCCTTGCGTTTTCCCCTGGAAAACCAGAGGAAATGCAGGGTAGGTACCTCAGGTCGATAACGCGAATCGAGCCCCGAAGAGGCTCGCAGTCATTCGGTTTACCATCGCTCGCTTTGCAATTTTATTTCACGTTCTGGCGAAACCATTCGACGATAACAACCCCGCCAATTTGTTCTTCAGTTGTTTCTCAACTAATTTCCAACGTTTCTGTTTGTTTTTGCAGCGAAAAAGCAGAATGGGGCGGCTCTGCGGACGAATAGTTTGGGCTCAGGGGCGAGGACACCACCCCTCGAAAGGAAAAGCAAGTTCTCGGCCCTCGGTAGACTCTTCAAACCTTGGAAGTGGAAACGGAAAAAGAAATCGGACAAGTTCGAGGCCGCCTCCTTGTGTGAGTGTATATTTACTGTTTAAAATTCGAGGCTTCTTCCACCGTCGAGTACAGAATCAGAATTAGAATAAAATTTCTTAAACGCGATCGGGGATGTTTATCGAGGGTTCCGTTTTGCGATTGCAGCGCTCGAGAGGAAGATCTCGGTACGAGCTAGCAGAGACGAGTTGGTACAGAAAGGAATCCTACTGCCCGTAATAAGGTCCACGTCGTTTCCAGAGAACGGTGAGTTTCCCACTTCTGGTTACGTGTTACCGTCTTCGCGATCATTCTTCACCTTTTCGATAAAAGGTTACAACTACGCGAACCTGGGTTCAAATTCAGCTATTTGATGAATGACGTGTGTCCCTTCCTAGCTCAATTTTACCATTCGAAAGATTTATTCTGGGAACTTTTAATCTATGCTCTCAATTCTATTTGCGAACACGTGACATTAATTAACCCTTGCGGATATAAAACAATATAAACAGAATAGCTGCCAGAGGGAAATTTGTCTTGAATTCTAGAGCCACGAAATTGCTCTTATTCGAGTCACTCGGTTCTTCTATTTCGAATTTAGCCGTTTCTATTTAGACACAAAATTCTAAAAATCATTCGTCGTTAAAATGAATCGAGTTTGTTTTTTTTTAAACTTTGCTGAACTCCATACACACGGGCCGTGAAATTCGCAAATTTCCTACGGGGGCTGGAGTTGTTCCACGTGGAAATTGTCCAGCCTCCGTCTGATCAGGAAATAAGGGTTCACGGATTGGAACGAGGCACGAAGGGCAAGTAGCAAGTGGAATGCTGAAAGAATGTAATTGGGTTTGGCGGGTCGTTATCGCGGCAGACATGAGCTCAATTTCCGGAATCGTGTAATCATTTTACCGCGGGACGATAACCACATGGCCGTTCTTACCGACAAAAGTGATAAGATAAGCTTTAGCGTGGAAGTTGTATGTTGTTATCAAAGTGCAGGAACTTTCTGCAGAATTTAAAGGCCTGCAGAATTCTTTTAAATCTTTTGTACGTGAAAGAACTTGCTTACAATTATCAGAGTTTAATGTTCCGAATATAAAACGCTCGCGTGCAAATGTCTTCCCGTTTATCAAGCTTCTGAGAAAGGTAGGTTCGAGAACGTGGAATTATACCACATTGCGTTGCTTAGTTAACATCTCAACTGGACACCATAGACCCTCGATTCCCAATGCCTTAGCCTATCGAATATTTACACATCTTCCGTTCGTTATTTATTAAAACTCCGCGCTCCCGAGGTGCCTTCAAAGATCAAAGAAATGAAGATAAATAGATGGCAGGTAACGCTACTTTTCATTCAGTGGATGGTGCTTTATCGCGACGCCGGTGCACTGTACACTTAGCACGAAACGTAATTACGACGGTGGACGTGGAACGTTCCTCCTGCTTCTCCGTTGCCCCGTGCAACTCGAGCTGGCTCGGCTGATTAATAGATTCCCGCCACTTGGGGCGCAACAATGCCTGTTGAACGTATCTTCTGTCAAAGAACTTGGCGTAGTATTGATTTTCAAACTCTTCGCCAGCTTCTACCATTATTCATACATCCGTTCTGCGGGGATCCGAAGGGGCCGAGTTCGAAGCACAGAGCTTCCCGAGCGGAACAACTTCCAATTCCTGATTAATTGTTGCCTCTAAACAAGACAAAACTTGGTCCCCCAAGAGACGGCACGGCCGCAGCGAAAGACTTGGGTCGTCATTATTCTTAAACCCTCGGTGCCTTCCCGACTATAAATATCCAAGGTGAAATCGATACAGGACAGATGCACGATAATTACGATGTTGAAAATAGCGAATGGATTGCGTCACTGTCGTAAACCTAGGGCGCTGTGTTGCTAGCCCGAACAATGCCGGTTCGTTTAAACTGCCAGGCTCTCGAGTTGTACCCCGGAAAGCAACCTAAACGGACAACAGAACGAGATCGTGCGACGAAGTTTACCGATGCCCCGAATTAATGATCCGTCTCCGGGGCAGATCATCAGCAGCACTCTTGTTGTCTCTGGCACACCGGAACGAAGGCGCTGTAGACGCGTTTGCTAACGAACGTAGAACAGTTCTGGGCGGCTGTCTGCATAGATTAATGTACGAGTTAACCTAGATGGTGCGTTGCTCGTTTTCAGAGACGGCCGGCGACTCGACGGACGGCCAAAAACCACCGACGCCGCAGCAGCCGCCCCAACACCAGCAACAGCAACATCAGCCGACCGCTGGCGGGGTCGGCACCGGTGCCGGTACCCCCGCGGCAACACCCACGTCCGCCGGCACCTTGCAGCAGTCCCAGCAATCCCATCAAGCACCGTCGGCCACGCCGACCCCCGCGACTGCCAATCCGCATTCTACAGGAACGCCCAGCAATCAACCCTCGCCGCATCTCTCGCCCCTTTATCCAGGCATCCCGCAAGGAGGCCAGCCCAACGGCAGCACGCAAGGTAAGATGCAAACATCGATACCATACGAGTGTGCAACGCAAAAGTCTGACGGTTCAAGTTAAGCCTGGCTCGTCGGCCGGCGGCTGGATTGATCGCAGCCAGCATATGTTAGGCCTTAAGGTCAACGTTACGAAGGGTGGGTTCCATGGCACGAAGTGCTGGTAATTATGGCAGAGGGTTGCTTTAGTAGGTAATAGTTTTTTGGGGATGCAGGTGGGATTGTTCGTAGCTGATGCAAGCTAAGTCTTTGCGCCGCTCGGAGTTGCTTGTAGAGTCATGCTCATTTATGTTTGATAGCAATTAACGTACCGTGAACCCGGGGCACGCAGTCAGTGGCCTTAATCGAGTTCCAGCCCTTGGGTCTTGGGCTCCCCTAACGTCCCGTATAATAAACTTGCACCGTATGCAGGTCACGTGTAGTAGGATGCAGAGAAGTGGGCATATTGTGTCCAAGGACAAGCATCTCGATGCTTTCTTCCAGATAGAAAGCTTCCAGAACTATTAATTCTCCGTAGTAGTAGTTTAATCTGATTCCATGGTTGGGAAACGTGAACTTTACTCGAGCCTCTAAAGTGTCGCTCCGAGGCAGATGCTTTCACAAGGGTTGCCACGGTGTTCAGTTCCCCAATTTTCCGGCAAGAGACATTAGAGTGGCTCGTTGCAACAAACACGAGAGAAGGTTCGCGAGAAAATTATAGTCTCGTCTTCGCTAGTACCTAATAAGGCCGCGCACAATGGCGTGAGCACAGGCGTTGACCTAATTACCGGAAATCACGCGTTAGAAGCGGCATTAATGCCCTGCCGACTATGATAGTGCTATGCGCGCCGTGCTATGTGACGACCGCTTAAATTTCCCATGGAATCTCCGCCTCGGCCATGCGCCGCATCGCGCAACGATTCCATCAACGTTGAATAATTCCCCTCGTCCAATTACATAACGACAAACGTCATGCCTCGTCAATTCTCCGTGCTTCGAGTGTTTCTTATCCTAGCTTCGCAGGCTTCGCTTTCCAGAAAACAAGAGACGATTCCTCTGGATTTTTTTAAACCTCTTTCCTTTATTTTGTAGTCCCTCTGAGTCGCCCTGTTCTCCATACAATTTGCACAGAACGAAGTCGAAATGTTTCGCGAACGTCACGCGACACCCGGGCCTCGTATCGAGTTCTAAAATCCGCCAGCTCAGAAAACAACCCTCGACCTTTCACACCCCCTTCTCGTGGACCGTATCACGAGCATCGTCCAGACAAGGCTATCGAGTTTCGTCCGCGGTTCAAACCGAAGCCTTACAACCACACTTATCACGCAGACGCGTAACACGATATTACAAGTCGCATTCGGCCGTCCGCCACCCCCAGGTCCACCTCCCTTGCTCAAGATTTCCAGGGAATTTCGTCGCTCGTTTCGCGGAATACGCCGCGCGAATTGTGCCTCGCACGCGAATACCCTTGTTGCGGGCAACCTGTTGCTGTCGGCGAATTTATTTGACGCGAATCGTGAATTACACGATTCGAATCGTCTCCATTGATAGTCCTGTTCGTGGAAGCCAATTCCTCCGGCCGGGCGAAAGTCGACGAGCGTACACGCTTGCGGAGGCGTCGTCTGGCGTCGAGTGACATAACGACGCTGAGTCGACTCGTGGATCATGCGGCACGAGGTACTCGCGTGTTAGCGTCGAATAATGCCCCCTTGCTGCACTTGTTTCCAGCGACAAACCCGTCGACTCACTGTTAGATCGTTAATTTCGGGGGACGGTTGAAGAAAAATTCCATTGAACGCTCAAGCACTCCACCGAGCACCGAGGTCTCTGAATCGCCGTTAGTGTGTTAGGCGCGGAGTGTGCGAGCGAGTCCGCGAGATTTCGGCCGCTCCGGCATCGATCCGACGTCGCGGGGACGCTCTACTACCTTTTCGGATCCGATTCCTAGCTAAACACGGGAAAGACGGGGAACGAGGGCTGGGGAAGGGGCGGGGGTTGAATTAAGCGGCCGTGATGGAGGCTGTGGGACGGAAAGGGTGCAAACAGAGGATAAAACGTCGTACAGACGTCGGGGGCTGGGTTAGTGCATGCTCCTCGCCTGTCTCGTGGCAAGAACCATGGAAGCCAACGACGATCGATACGCTCCTCTGCGTACATCGCGAGTTGAAGAGCCTACCAGCCGGCTCTCTCTCTCTCTCTCTCTCTCTCTCTTTCTCTACCTCTTCCCTCCTGCTTCTTTTATTTCTATCCCTCCGTTTCCCCCGTTCTTCGTGCGTCCCAGAAGGGGGAGAAACGCGCATTGAAAAGGATCGAAAAACGAGCCAGAGACGCGGGCTTGTTGGATGTCTGCTCTTCCGACTCGCGTAAACAAGATTCCGGCCAATTCGAGAATAAGTACGGTGAATTTTCGCTGACTCTATGGTGACCGATAATGTCGACAGAGTGATCGATCGTCGTCACGATGATCTTCCTCTGATTCGAGAATATTTACAATCTGGCTTCTACGATTTGGGGGGTAACGGAGTATCGTAAAAGAGATGGAGGTGTTGGCTCCACGGAGTATCAGGATCATCACCAACTCGTAGAGGGTGTAGTTGATGAGTCTTGAGGTTAAAGAGATTGTTCGAATCTGGAGGGTCGACCAGATGGGGTGACACTTGACTAACCGCTGAATGTTCGAGGGTGGATGTTTATTAGGCAGCTTGAAATGGCTATTTGAAGGAGCTGTTCGTTATTCTGTGCAATCGGGTGTTTCGTTCTTCGTCGCTTATTATATAAATTCTGCTTGATAAATTATGCAAACGATCTGTCTGCTATTCGCTCCACCCCTACTGCGGATTACCAACGTTGTGTCCAACGTGATGCATAATTCTTCATTAAAATTTATGATCGTAAATGATCCCACTTTTGTTTGGTCCACGATTCGCAGGGTATTCCGTATGTAACGTATCTTCATAATCTTCTTGCAATCCAATTAATTAAAATTCCCCGGGGGGGAACGGGTAAACGCATAAACCCACCGAATGGAAACACAAATATGGATGGAAGCTTATATTGACAGAATCATCATTGAAGCTCGACGGAGCGTTCTCAGGTTCCCCAGTTCTCTAATTCGAGCCGCTTAAATTATCTGTATCTTCCCTTACGTCATCGCTAACACGGTTTTCAGCTGTATTAACCACTTCCGCTTGGTTTAGAATCCTTGCATAGGAAACCCAATTTCTACAGTGCAGCAGAGTGAACATTGGTACCTGCATATAATTCAAAGATTTTAGACAAAATTGTTACAAATTCGTACCCCTAAAATTCTCGCGAAGTACAATATCTTTTACTTTAAACAATTTTCGAAGTACCGCAGGGATCTGAAATTTCAGGGGAAATACATTCCCATTTACTCTGTCTGGAGTCGTGTCTGATAATGCACGATCCATTTCTCCTCGCGCGCCCGCTGCTCTTCGTATTTCACCCCTCCATTGCGCTCGAGTCGTTATCCAGTCATCCAGTCATTCGCAACTTAATCATACCGTGCCGTAGAAAGACGTAGAAATTTATCAGTGCTTCAAAATTCAGAACCCTCAACATACACCACCGTTTATCTCGTTCAGAAATGTTCGAGATCTCCCAGTTTCGAACTTCTTACTTCCACCTTTTCGATCGATCAGTATTCCAGCCTAATCTGAGCGCTCGCGTCAGAATAAAACTGCAGTCGGTCCAGGCGACTGCCTAAGCTAGCTTAAATTCTTCACGGAATTGTGGAGAAAGGAGAATTTAATGCGCCTTCCGGCGGGTGTCGGGGCACTGGCCGAAATTCAATGAAACATGGGCCCGGCGAGCGCACCAGCGGACCATTTTTCCGTCACGGCGGGCGTGCATATTTCAACGCAGCTCCGGCTCGTTGTTTTCTCCCGCGCGTACGTGCACAGAGCGTGCAAGGGTGCAGCGGAGGGTGAGCAGGAAAGGGTGAGGGAGAGAAACACGGGTCGATATTGACGCAGGCCCGTCGTGAAACCTTACGCCAACGCCGACGACGAAATTCAGACGATCCAGGAATTCGTTTGATCGCTCGTGCGAGCACGATCGACTCCGTGAACGCCTGCACTCCCCCCCTCGGCTCCCCCCCGGCGATACTTCCCGCGAATATAATTAAAATAATTGGCTCGACGGTGGACGAAAGCCGCCCTTAATATGAATTCGTTGCCCGGTTAATTGAATTTCAATACCGAGCTGGGCGAATGCGATCTCTCAAGCGGCTTTTCCACTCGCCACGGCACGCGTTTATTAATATTTTCGAGCCTCCCTTTTCTACTTACTCGCGAGTGTTCGACCCCCCGCGCTTGCACCCCTCGGGACACGGGGTTGCGCAAGCTTCCTCTTGGGGGATTATGGGTGTAAGTAATCATTTTACGAGCGTAATTCTGTAATGCCCCATGATTTCCTGGGGCTTTGTCGTGTCGGTGTAATTTAGGGGAGGTCTTCTGTATTTTTTTTCTTCTTCTGTTACCGAAAAGAGTGGGGCAATTAGCTGACTCTAATCACCTCTCAACTGGAATCAGCTTAGTAAGCACTTTAGAATTAAACCGAACAAGTATGCCGCGCGGGAAAATTTCGGCCCGTTAAGTGGTATTAGTATCCCTGGTGGTAAATTCGGTAACAGTGTCAGGTAGATACAAAAGTTTTCTCGTTACTGGCATTAGCCACCTGCTCCACCGTTATCAGGCACGATATCAATTACTGAGTGCCGCACCATATAAAACTGTCTTCCGCGTGCACGCAACGGCTCGAGACATTTTTCACTTTGGGCTTCAACCTGCCCGGCCCGATGCACCGACCGAATCAATAACGCAACATTCGCGCGGTAAAATAAATCCTGGATGGCAGACATTTTGAGCCGTTGCTCGTCGCCGACGGTTCCCATGGGGTCGGGACAACGCGATGAATTAGTAAAACGGTGTCCAAGATCCACGAAAGCGGGCTTCACGCAGCGAATTTCAAGTAACCGACAGAGGCGACGTTACGTAAGGAAATGGGATTAAGTCGCAAACGATAATGGACGTTATTCAAACTGTACTTCTCGCTTTTAATTTATCTTTCAAAGGACAGAATGTTCAAAAGTGGGTCAGACCGTTTCATAGAATAAATCCACGCTGTCACACGGCCGTCGCGTATAAGGTATTAGCAAAGCTGCAAATTCGAATGCTATGAAAGTTCTTCGGAATTATGCGCATATCAATTTCAGGACATTCTTGTCTGACATGGTCTGACAGACTTTGCAATGAAATATTTAATTTAGCTACAAACGAAATTTCAAAATTACAAACTTTATGTCAATTTTTTTCCCCCTCGTTTATTCGCTGTCTTTTCCACAAGTTTCTGTTTCCCGGGGACTAAAAACGTTGCCGTTAAAGAGTGAAATTGAATCTACGAGTTGTCTGCGAAACGGTATTAATCCGTGCCCTTTTTCCCGGATTCATATTGCGTTGGTGGCCGCAAAGCCTCCGCGAACGGCGTATATCGGCGACTATCGTTCACGATCTTTATCCCAGTAGCTCTGAATTGAAGGCAAAAAGAGGAAATCCTCGACGCACTCGTCACTGCGGGGGAAAAAAATCCAGGCCGTGGGCCCGCGGCACCGATACCGTCGAAACTCTGTTACATCGCTAAATCAACGCCGCACAAAACTACCCCTGTGTGGGTGCCGTTGTGTCCAGGGCGCGTTCGATTGAACGAGCGACCGCGGCGCGGAAAAGCCGCGTCCAGAAAGTCGAGTTCGCGCGAAGTGTCTTTCAGCTTTCCATTAGCGCCGCGTACGCCGGTGTTTTCAAAGGGGAAAAGAATTAAATTGCCGCGATTACCCGTGCTCCCCCTGCAATTTAATCCTTTCAACGGAAAATGGGGAAATTTCTGTGATAGTCGAATTACTCGGTCACCGCGAATTCCGAATTTCCTGAACAAAAATCCGATCCTTCGACTCGCCGGAGCGAGAACTAGAAACGCGTAGTTTTTCTCTAGAAATTGTATGTAATAAAATTATCTCATGGCGCCTCATGTTTCCTCCTCGACTCTCCGTGTTGAGTTGCTGCATTTAAAGAGCTTTCATCCATATGTTATTCAATCACGATTCGCGGATGAAATGTGCCCGATTTACTCGCCAAATTGCGGTTCCGAAATTTCCACTCTGGAACTCGGAGAATTGCAATTCCTCGGTCCCAGTGCCATTACTTTGAAATGCATTTCTGCATCTCTAAGTGACCAAGGGTGAATCGACCTGCAAGTTCCCAGGCTCGCACCGCGGGGGGAGAAACTTCTCTGACCTTTAATGGTGCTGAAGTCTTCAAATGCCTACGTTTTATCGGCGTTTTATGGAATAACATTAAAGCGCCCAAGGCTCGCGAGTTATTAAAACAATTCGATCGGATGGTAATGAGCAACCTCCAAGAGATTTCTTAGACACGTCGACATCGTGATTGAACTTTAAATTCGTGCAGAGTTGGGTGCCAAAAGTCTGCTTGTGGTTACTCCTCCTTCCACTTTCCCTGAATTTGTTGCAAGCGCGCTGTTAGCCCCGAATATCCCCGAGCAACGAAACTAGAGGATTAAGAATGCCCCGCCAAGGTAGGAAGTTTATACTCGTGTCCAGAAGTTGCTCGACAATCGTTGCAACTCTTGATGAACACTCGCCAGGATTTTCCGCAACGAGGGGACTTTTGCCTGGAGTTGCTTCGCGTTGTAAATGCGAATAGCGGGGAATAAAACGGTGGCGCGAGGTATTAGGCATTTTTAAATGAAAAGAACAGAGCTCGTTAAAATTTCGCGTGCCCTTTCATTCATTTTATACAGAATTCTAAATTAATGATGAAACAAATATATTCGAGAAGCGCAGCATCGCAGAACCTCGCGGCAATTACACATCGAGCAACACTTCAATTACTGTGCGTCGTAATTGCATCGAATGAAACCCGCCCCTAAAATTCAACGCAAATAACCATCGAACGCGCCGAGTCAGTACGAAACATATCAATGATTATTCTCACTGCGCTATTAAATGGAAAAGAAAGGTTGGAATATTGATCCCCCTGTTGTTCGACGTTCCCGCGAAACGGTATTAAATCCGTCGCTCGAGAAATGGAATTAAATCGCGAGATAACGATCGGGGCTGGTCGCGGCGATTCGAGCCTCAGATTCCACGGCCAAAACGCTGAAAGCGTCCCCGCGCAAAAAGTACGGAGGAAAAGCTGGCTGGCTGAATCGACCGTCGTCGTCACGTGAAATAATCGCCATGGGGTCGATGTAATCGCTATCGGAGCGGCAATTCCACGGAATTCGTCCCGTTCGGCGTGGTTGCCGCGAGGTCGACGTTCCCTCGGCCGCTTGGACGTAATTCTGCAGGGTTATGAGCTCGTGCGCGTGACGTACAGAGCCTTTTCAAGGCCCTCGACAATCTGCTGGCGAGGAGGAAGTCTCGCGAGACCGGACATGCCACCCTTCCGCGCCATTTCGCGTCAATTCGCACCATGGGCGAAGTGCTGGCTGTAGCTGTTTCTCGCTGGTGAAAGAGGGAAGCAGTCATCTTGGTTCGTGGAGCTGTTTAACCGTTACCTAACCTTGCCGGGTTCCTGAAAAGGCTTAATCGATGGACGAATGGTAAGGGTGTTCCAGAAAGTGTGGGTAGAAATTGTGGTGGGGGTTGATATTATTTATGTGCCTGGACATGTGTATAGTTCGTGTCCAGAAGTTGCTCGACAATCGTCGCAAATCTTGATGAACACTCGCCAGGATTTTCCGCAACGAGGGAACTTTTGCCTCGTGGAACGAGGCATTAGGGATTTTTAAATTAAAAGAACAGAGCAAATTTCACGTGCAGTTTTATTCATTTTATTCTGAATTCTAAATTAACGATAAAACAAATATATTCGAGAAGCACAGCATCGCAGAACCTCGCGTCGATTATAAATCGAACAACACTTCAATTACCGTGCATCGAATGAAACCCACCCCTAAAATTCTCCAACTGGATAGTAACGTAATCATCATAATTTTCGACAATTGTTCGTGGTTCTCGATAATCATCATAACGTAATCATCATAATTTTCGACAATTGTACGTGGTTCTTTTTTTAACAGACCACTCGCAGATATTCTCTAATTTTACCCACGGTATCGTAGAAGAGGGTGTAAGAAGCTCTACGCCTGCAGATCTAACCCCAAAGCGCCTAACAATCCCGTACAGGCAACCCTTCCCTTGCGAATCGACCGTAAAACCGATTTCCCTGCGGTCGTAAACTTATTGACCACGCGAAAGAAGCTCTAAAATCGCAATTGTCGACCCCAAGCACGGTCACCCTAAAGCAGCAAAAGTGTCTTAACTCGCTGAATCCTCGCCCTCTCTTGGGTGCCCTCAAGATCAATTATTCTGTGCTTGCAAACTCACTAATTGCCATTGCCCGAACTGGTTACAAGAAAACTGTCAACCCTCGCGATAAGAACATCTGAAACTCCATAATTTCTCGTCGACCTGCTCGACGATCCAAAGAAGACGTGGCCATAGAATATCAGCGCGGAGACTCTGTCGAGGATCTCCCAGATCCACGAGGGCCATCTTCCTGCAGGCCGATAAAATGCTAGCCGCGTGATCCTTGGAGCGTGTCACTCAGCTGACCTGAATTCCAAACGATAGGAGAGCTTCTACCACGTTCGTGGGGAATATCGACGAGAGAAAAGCCAATGGCACCTGGCTGTGCCGGCGTCAAAGTACTGACGTCTTCCTCCGCCGGAGTTCTCCTCTGGCTTGTTTAAAAAACTTGCTGAAAAACGGGGGATCGATGCGAGTCGCTGCTTCGACGCGGCCCAACTTTTCACGGTGCAAGGTGTTTAGTTTTCTTTGCCCTTTCATCGCTCTTTCGAAGACGCGAATGCCTTTTTACGAGCTCCCAAGTTTCGTACTTTCGAGATCTGATAGCGGCGCGAAAAGAAGCGGAAACCGCGAGACGGTGGAAGCTGGGGCCGGTGATAGGATTGGATTCTTAATCCTTTGTGCCTGTGAGTTTGTTCGGTTAATAGGGAACTAATTCTGGGCTGCATATCTTGCGGCGGAGGTGAATTCAATGAAGGGAATATTCAATTGAAAGCTGATTTTCTGGGGTCCTTTGAGCTGCTACTAAAAGGAAGGTAATTTCAACGGGAAAGAAGGTAGCTTGTACTTCTGGGCTTTATAAATATAATTTGGTACACTAGTCTAAAAGCACCGAGTGAAGTTGATGAAGAAAATTCACCGACCGTTGGTCCGCGTTTTTATGATTATTGAATGCTGGAAAATGCGAGTCGCTGTTCTTTATTGATTGAATTCCTCGGTCTGGATGGTTTACTTGCTTTGTCGTAGACACAGGGATATTTGTGTTTAATTTAAAGACGACCTAAATTTCACCGCCAGGCAACCGGGCCTCGGTGTGATACTACAAATATCCACGGGTGCACGACCCACCGCAAGGTGTTGTCGTGGGAGTTAACGACATTATTAGTGCAACATCCGAGCGAAGACACGCGTGGCAGCAGAGGATGTCGCGAAATAAATCACTCGGGTTCGACGTAGTTGCCATGGACTTGTAATAGAATTAGCATTTTTTAGTGGCACGCTTCAGATAAATCCCTCTGATCGGTAAGGAAATCTCTATCGCGAATGGAAGTGGCACTCGTCTCCTCTGCAAACATCCCAATTGATTCAGTGAACTGGCGTTCCCCTTAAGAAGCTAAATCTAATTCACCAAAGTAAGTAAACACTGAATCCACTCCACACTAAAAAAGTTCCCTCAAAAGAAAATTCTCGAAGGAGATTCCTCTCGAGCCAGTAATTTTACAAGCATCGCCCATGCTTGTAATGCTACATCTTCCCAGCTTCCTACGCCCCGCGGCAGTAACTTGGGATCTCCGACGAAATCTCCCTCGACCTTCCGCACTGCAAAAGCTTCGAGCTAACGTAATTTCGTGCTGCTGGAACGTTCGATTCGCGCAGCCAAACGAGATCGATAATTCTTAAGCGATTACGCTCGAGTTTCCCTAAGAATCGCACGCCGATGCAGTCCGCTCGAATCAGCCCCCAACTTCTCTCCGCCTTTTTCTTTCAATCGGCTCTGCATCGGCCAGACCACCGTGTCGGCGATAACTTCTCAGTCGTTCGCGCTTCGCTGACAAATCGGAAATCGATAGCCACGTTTCTGCCGCGGAAAAACCGCGACCGCGTGTGCGAAACCAGATTTCCCAGGGAAAATTATATCCCCTTCGTGTACAGATAGGACCAGTCGCGGGGGCAGAAATCTCCCATTGGAATCAGCATTATTACACACACCACACCTTGGAAGAATTTTCTGCCTGCAAATATTTTAAAAAGTATTACGAACGAGAGATCTTCATAGTTCAGCGTCTCTCCGTAATCCTTCGCTACAAGAAGTCACCCAATTTCGTCGCAAGATCGCGAGTACGTGTCATCGAGGATTCATTTGCTTTATGAGAAACAGGAAAAGAGGAAAATCGATGGAAATCTGCAACGTCAGAATCGCGCCTTTATACGCGAACATGAACGTGTGACCTGAATCGTCGCTATTTTCCACCGACATCGATAGTTTACGCGACGTCGGGGGTATGCATAATTCCCACGGTGCGTGGCGTTGCATTATCTTTTTAAAGTGTCCGCGGCTTAGGGCGTTTTCGCACGCGGCGTAATGACCTATGAACTGGCACAGGGAGTGCGCATGGAAACGGCGACGCGCGTAACTGTTCAATGGTGCAGTGTGTATTATCTTATGGAAAGTAGCAGCGATGCCACTGCTCGCTTCGCGGCGCGAGGAATCGCTATGCAGAACGAGGGTGTGTATAAAAATATCGTTTAAACTTTCCCTTTACCACTGTACACGTTAGTCAATAGGTAGCCATCGGATTACATTGAAGAACCTAAAACTGAATTCAGCTGGAACACGTAAATTAGTGTAAAGAACCAAATTACTGACACCTTAAGTTATTTAACTTAAAATAACAAATAAATAAACGTTGTGAAGTCATACAAAAAAATGTTCAACCTATAATCTATGCTATAAATTATATAGGTACTATAGTTTATTTATTCGTTATTTTAAGTAAAATAGCTTAAGGTGACAGTAATTTGGTTAGGTTGTGCATTTCAACCTATAATTCAACCTATAATCTATGCTATAAATTATATACCATAGTTTATTTATTCGTTATTTTAAGTAAAATAGCTTAAGGTGACGGTAATTTGTTTAGGTGTCAGTAATTGGGTCCCTTACCCTACAACACAATGCAACCGAAAGGACGAGTAGGTGTCTAAAATTGTCAGTTTCTTTACCTTTTCCGAAATTACTCGGTTCAGTACCGTGGCCTGTTAGAAATTCTTCCGACATCAGAATGAAGGTGGAAGGGTGGATCGCCTGACGCGTTCTTATAAAGGCCGGCTGAATTAATTGCTCTGTTTCGTCCAGCATTTTTATTCGACGCGAGAAACCCCCCTGTTCCTTTCGCGTCGGTGTCCCGGTGAAACTAACCCCGGGCTGAAAATAATCCCGTTCGTACAGGCGTTTCAATTGTCACGGGCGGAGCAGGGCCGCGACAATTATACAGTTCAAGCGCGGCAGCTGGCTCCTTTTTCTCTCTCACTCTCTCTTTTAACGATCACTCACCTGAATTGCTCGCGAACCAAGGGGAAACCGCGCTAACGCCTGGCGAACCGGACAGCAATTAAAATTCGTTTCAGTATTTACCGTCGAAACAATTAACGACGCCAGGCGTTTCTGGCCATTCCTCGCGACACGCGCAATTAGAATTTGCCGTTCGAGTTCGAAGCAAAAAAAATTTAGTGCATTCGGTCACACCCGAGATTTCCAGTCGTTTGTCCCGCTGCATTCGATGGGATGGAAGGAAATTATGGTTTTGCGCGATCGATAGGAAATGTTTGCCATTTTCCGCGGACAGGTGAGAACAGGTGGGAAATATTCAACAGTCGACTGGAGTGCGGTAAATATTAATATCGTACCGTTTTCGATTGATGGAGGCCACATATTTAATTTACTTGTGCATTTCAGTATGAGAAATCATATCTGTAAATGTACTCGTTCGTAATTACCGGTTTCCCGCTAAAAACATTTATAATATATTCTATTATTCCACCCCGCTTTGGGTTAGGTTGTGGTGTTCTCATAGAAAATTTATTTTAGACCCATGCGACTGCTGCAACTCGCATTTAACACGACAAATGACGAGGTCAGGCTCGAATGAACTCATTCTCATAATTGTTCACTCAAGCTTCGACTCCAATCAATTCAACGATCCCGATCGATCGCTCCTTCACCTGCAGAATTTACTCCTTGGACGCAGGACGTCCGCAGAGATTTCGTTCCGATTCCGTAGCTGGCTCTTGCGCGGTCTTTGTCGCTGTTAATTGCAGCTTTGCTAATTGAGAGTTTAATGACGCCGCGAGGGCGCGAGGTCGTCCCTTCGGGACTCTTTGATCTCGCTCGCTGTTCCACTCCTTTATTCCACCTTGGACGACTTCTGTCTCCGTGGATCCTGGCAGCGTTAAGAGTGTTTTGCACAGAATATTCAGCATCGATATCTCGAGCCGCCCGTTAGTCCACAATAAGGGTAACTCGTCCGATTCTCCATCGACCCTTATTCAAATTATTCTCGGGCACAAGAAAGTGCATTCCTAATCAAGAAACGAGTCAGGCAACCCTCTCGACAACACGTTGAGACCTTCATCGAGCGCGTCCCGTGTCTCCAAGGGAATGGATCGAAATAATCGAAATACCCAGCCCTCCCGAACGATTCCGCAAGGAATATCGAGCATCTCGAGGGGGTTGGGAAGGGTTAGCAGTCGGTCAGCAACCTTCGCTGGCTCGTACCAGGTGCACGTCCGTGGACGAATACACAGCCTAGGCAGGTATAAGCCCCGCGATGGGGGTTGCAGCCACAGGCACGGTCGCGGGGCTCGTGGGGGTATAGCAGTCGGTCTGTCGAGGGGGTCGCGGTTGCTCGAAGGGTGGAGAGGGGGGACGGACGCGCAAAGGTGGCGTCGGCGTCGCGACGACCCGGAGAGAGTCAGTCACCAGCCGACCTCAACGCGCCGCGTAACCTCGCTCCTCGACCCAAAAACATCCCCGTCCTCGGTGTTCCTCTCGGTGAGCCGGATACCGGGCTGGTCGTGGGACCGGAAACCTCGCCACGTACCGCGTGCACGTCTAGCCGAACAGACGACCAGCGGCTGGAGATCGAATCTTCCCCCGAACCCCTGCTTCCTAGCGAAGGGAAACATGCACGTCGCGCGGTTCGCTCGGGGCAGAAACGGTGAAAAGGGTGCCGATCGAGAGTGCTTCACGGAATAAGGAGACGATTCCCCGGCCTCCTACGAGCCACTGAAGGTGTGCTTGAAGAACCTGTCGCCTGGCGTTCGAAGCAACAAACCACCCTGTGTCGCTCTTCGCCCCTCGCGCGTTCTCTTCATTCACGCGGTCCTCGTTCCTCCGCTGTGATACTAGGAAAAGTGATCGTACCGTCTTCGAATTCGGTGGGCTCGCGGCACGCGGTGGTTTCGCGTCCCTTCCTCGGCGGAGTTGATCCTCGCGGCGAGAAGTGTGGTTTCGGAGTGATTCAGAGGCGGTCGCGAGGCACAGCCACTCCTGGACGCGCGAGACGCGACGCGGATTTGGGTCATCGAGGCTTTCCACCGTGCCGCGTGTGATCCAATCGCGAATATTTCGGCCGCTCGATACCGTTTTCTCGGCAATGTTTTCGAGCGGAGTCCCTTGACCGAGGGGCATGCGACGACCCGGGTATCCGCGTGACCTGGCGACCCACGTAGCAGCGGAGCTGGGGTCACTGGGTACCCCGCCCGGATGCTACCGTCGACGATTCTTTCTTTCGCCACCGTTTACCGTCCATGTGATCGCTCCCTCGTGGCCTAGCCTCTCCGTTTCTGCGTGCGTCGTCACGAGTCCCCGTTCCTTGCTCCCTCGGTGCTATTAAGTTGCGTAGGAGCTGGCGAAGGCAACAGTGGGCGAACACAAACGTGACATTGATAGTTCTCTTCCAAAGTGTTATTGAGCGGCATAGAAATTAATAGAAGTATCAGTGATCAGGAATATTTACGGTGCGTTTGAAAATCTGCCAGGTAAATGAAAGGTTAGTAATAGGAAGTTGGTCTTCAGGACTGTTGAAATACCACTGCTTCGACTAATAGTTATTTAGAAGTAGGTGGAAGGATGGATGGCGAGGTAGCTGCAGGTTCATTGAAATTATTCGTATCAGATTGATGATAAGCATCTGAAATTGTACGGAAGTTTGAAATTTCATACGGTATTACTGTTCCGTGCGCATAGTTCCTGGCAACGATATATTCGTACCCAATGGTGGAGGAGAATCTCGTGTTATATAGTATATTAACCTCTCCACACTGAATATCGTACGCGGATGATGTCGGTGAACTGCATCGACCCATGCAGCGTCATTACAGAATGACTAGCGCGCATCTTCATTGTGCTGTTGTGTCCATAAATGAAACATTGTCATTGTCGACGATGCACTAGATCAAAATACTCCACATTCTAGTGGGAGGAAACTTAAATCCTGTTGGGTCAGTAGGTTAAGTGAATAGTCTAGATAAGCTTATCGGTGTTAATTCAATTTCTGATGCGTTTTATTGCCTTAAGAATAATTTAATGATACCTGAGCGTTCCTCGCTCGAAGGGAATCATGTACTCTGTGAAATATTAACAGTTTCACGATTGATAGTCGTTCGTTACACCGATTCAGCGTAATTCCTAAGTGATTAATGATCTTTGATCTTCTGATCTTTGATTAATTTCATTCTCTGATTTATGAAATGAATCCTCTTCGCACGAGACAATTCATTCCGTGATATGTCTCTTAGAATCGTGAATTTCATTGTGGAATAAAAGTTAAGTTCGTCAGTCAGGATACAAACGAGTCACTTTCGGATAGTTTTCATCGCACGAAATAGAGTCTGTTTCACCAATGCACATTAACTATGGAATTTCAATTGCACTGGTCGTCGTCGCTCGACTATACCAGAAGCCGAAGTATGCCAAAAATTTGGCAGAACAAAGGAACAAAACCTTGAACAGAATTAGAAGCGTTGCATTCGAAATGCCATTTTTTGGTACTTTTATTCTGACATTGGAAAAACAATAGATCGCGTAGCACTGTTCCACTTCCCCGATTCCGAATGGAGTGCGTCGCAATTGTTTCACACTTTTGTGAAGATACCATACAGTCCAAATAATAGCAGCTGCGTTCCACCACGATTTTCCGGGACGCGATTTCTAACTCCAAGTCTTTTTCATTCCCAACTCAGTCGTGACTTCACACTTCCGATCGAATCACGCAACATGATACTATATATTGTTTATCTAAAATCACTCGTAAATCCTCTCCTTTCATCTCCATTGATCTCCCCCGCGGCGTCGACTTAGCAATCACCATTTCAATGCACTTCCATTGCCGATGTTTGGTAGACAAGCGGAAACGGAAAGTTGCTATCGAATTTTCGGATTTTACGGGCAAGTTTCGCGAACGGGATCGCTCGACCGTAAAGAGATACTCTTTACAGCGAAACGAGAGTTTCCCCGTTAGGGAACGTCGGCTTTCACCCTCGGCTCCCTCGGAGACGCGATCCACTCGCGTATCAGACACGTCACGACGGTGTTGGACGCGATATCGCGATCGATCCGGCAATCGGTAACGCCTGCTGCGTTTCGCGAAGCCCATTTGAACTTCCGTCGCGATATTCGACGCCGGAGTCTTATCGACGTCCCTTGGAAACGGTCCAAAATCTCTTGCTCGGCTGCAGTTAGAACGCCAAACGATACTGCTTATCTTTGTGCCTTTATTCGGCGGTACCACGGCTCAATCGCGACACCATCAACCACCTCCAATCTTCCGAGCAGCCTGAATTTATTCATTACGACCATTCGACTCGCGCACGTGCAGCGCGCCCCTACTTTCAATTTACAGAATGAACCTTTCCTCCTCAGACAGGGTTGTAAAATGCGCAAGCAACGCGCGACCATTCGCGTCACGTTCATCCCTCGTGGAAGGTTAAAGAGCAAGAAGGCTATCCCCCATAAATTTCACTGCGAACGTTGGCTCCGCCGCGTGCCCCGCTTCCTTCGTTTCGTAGTTGCCGGTTCTCTCGATCGTCAGCGGCTCGATATACCGTTTAATCCGGCAATTAAACGTCCCCAGCCATAATGGCTTATCGGGGATTCGCAGAGGAGGTCGAACTGTTTCGACAGATTCGCGGGACCTTATCGGATCGAGCGGTCGTCGCTGCTGCGACTCGTCGATAAGCCATTGTTTACCTTGTATACAAGCCCGAGCGCAGGCCGGAATAACGAGCCAGCTCTCTCGACGATGCCGGCGAGATCGACGTGTCGATCCCAGCCACCAGATCCGCAGTCATCGATTCACTTTTCCCCACGCAGAGAGCGAACCCCGACGACTGCGGGAGGAAATTCGATTTCCCGTCCGCGGCTGAGGCGGCTCCCACTGACTTCGGCTGATCCTTCGGCGGAACAGTCGTCAACGAGCGGGGATTTTCTAATTAAAAGCGGTAAGGCGGCGGGATGAGCCGGGTGTCCGACGAATGAAAGAGAGTAGCAATCAGTGTTCCGCGAGGACGACGCCCGGACAGTGATCTGTAAAAACCAAATGAAAAGCGGAAGTTCGAGTGGACGGTTAACAAGATACTTTGTAGAACGAAAGTGCGACGAACACGTGACGTATGTTTCGCGAGAGATACAGTCAGGCGGGTTTCGGTGATAAAGAAACCTGCGTGGCGTCTAGTGTTCGTTAAAGAACAGAAGGAAGATTGGAAAACAGTGAGTTAAGACTTTTATTGCTCGAGGCTCCGTGGAGTTTTGCTTCGTGTGCGCCGTGCAGAAACGTGGAGTAAAAACATTCGAAAGCGTGATATCGTGGACGATCGACGAATCCTCTCGTCGCGCGCGTTCGAACGTCGAGGTATAGTTGGTTTCCGCGAGTGCGAGAGGCAGAAACGAGGAACCGCGGACTCGTGCAAGGGGGCCGTATGCAGAAACGACGGATGCAGCCGGAAACGACGACGGGGCGAGGAAACAGCGGTGGACGGAGTCGCACGGAGGGTCACTGACCTCTCACCCAATCACAGTCCAAAGTGTGATGTTTGATGCTGCAGTGGTGTTTTATGCGGCGACGTCGAAAAGGTGTGCACGCCGATCCGCTCCACTAACCCAATTTTCCACCCCGCAGTTGCACTCGCAGCATCGCCACCCCATTATCGCCCTCCCAGCCTGCTCCTTCGCGTCTCACAGTTTCATTCATCCTGGATCTCCCGCGATTTCCGCAATCGCTTTGGCACTGCGTTTCATCGCGAGACTTTGGATCAGGGGAGAAAAGGGTCACCGCGATTTGGCTGCTACAGGAAACCAGTTCATTGGGGAGGGGGTGGTTCGAGTGGCTCCGCTCGGGAGACGTTTTCGAAACTGTGGGCCATTGAACCGGGCAGACTGTTACGTGAATTTTACCGCTGGAAGGGAATGAATGGCACTTGTTGCGGGCGACTGAGAATTTCGATTTTCTTTTTCAGTCTCGTGTGCGGGGAGGGATTCTGTTGGATGGTCATTTTTCGCGTGTTCCTAACGTGTCGAACGTGTCCGTGGATTTAGTGTGCAATTAGTGAAGGGCACGGCTGGAAAGAGTCAAGGTGAACGGGTGGCATTAATTAGCGCGACTCGGGGTCCGAATAAATTGGCAGGCAGCTTAATCGACATGTTAGGGCCGACTCGAGCCGACACGGGGAGGCTCGATCGATTTCCATCTCGAGAGCTTACCGAAAGCTCGGAGAAGGTGGGAACGGAATAGGGTGCTTCATCTCCTCCGTTGAAGTGTCAGCACGAGTGTCGTAGGTACGAGAACCGATGCAGCCAATGGTCCTGAACGAAACCACTTAGTCCGACGGGTCACCCTCGAATACGACGGGGTTGTGTAGACAGCTACCCCTCCATTGACGCGTGCTGCGCACGACTAACAGCGAATGGTCCCCCTAAACATGGCAATTCGATCATCCGTCTTGATCTGTTGGTCGTTTAGGATCCACCTGGCGTGAAAAATGGGCAACGCTTATTATTATTAAATGTCTTTATTGCACCATTACAATTAAATTAAATTAAATTACAATGGCGAGTAGGCGAGGTTCAGCATTAACTGCTGCTCTACAACCTAACCTAAAAAGCCTTATTTCAGTCCTGATAGAATTAATTCCTAATAGTCCGGGGAACTTATAATTAAATCGAGGCTCCGTAATGATCGTTTTCAATCGACTAGCTCTGACCGTGAATATTAATATTCTAATTGGCGATTGAGAAAGTTTCATCCAAGTAGTCTACCCTGAGGGGCTCCAGAATAGACGTAGTCGATAAAACTTGAATAATTTCATCCAGGTCAAGAGTTTACTTTAATTCGTTGACGTCGCTGACGTTCTTCGGCCGCCCCCGTTCAAAGTTCGCGAGGAATAAAAAAAAAGAAAGAAAGCAGCGACAAAGTAAGGTGATCGAAAAACATCCCGCGGAGGATGACTCTCACGTCGTTCGACATCCTTTCCTCGTTAACTTAATTTCGAGTAATTAGAAGTGCGCCTGGAGGCGTCGTCTACGTTAACTTTTATCGCAACCCCGCGCGCGACCTAATTTCGCGGCGACTGCTTCTCTTCTATTTTTCCCTCGGATTCAAAGGTTCCCTCTGATTTTCCGCTCTCTCTCTCTCCACGAGGCTTTCTCTTTGACCCAATGCTGTAGATCCCTGAGCTGCATATGTTACCAATTTGTCATCCCTGAAAGGAATTCGGTAAATGGCTCGCGATGATCATATCACATTTCGTTCAAATTTTGCAAATACTGCACTGATACTTCTTTCTAAGTCTATTTGGTGAACACATTGATCAATCTCACGGAAGGTCACTGAAATTCATAATCAAAAGGCACCTGAACCCGAACAGGTTTTATTCCTCGGACCAAGTGGGACAAAAATATGATTTTCGAAGTTGGTGTCTGAAGTCGCCAGGTCGTTGACACTTTCACGCGACGCTTGTTTTCTGAAACCCTCGCTTTCAACCCTCCAGCGTGCCACTGAACTTCATTGGGGTTTAATAAGCAGTCGCAACTTTCACCTCAGTTTCATTCATTCTCGCCACTCGGAGGCTCTTGTTTTAATATCATTGAAGCCTCCAGAGGACGACGAACCGCTGAAATATTTCGCAATTCCCGCAGCCACCGAGCGAAGGGATGAGCGGGACCGGGTGTCACGTGTTTCCCCGGAAACAGCACTCCGCGATCCTTCACGGAGGAGACTTTCGAGACTGTCTGAGATCAGAGGGTGGGTCCTTTCATGGCTTCCCAGGCCTTACTCTCGAAAGCTACGCATTACCCTTGAGTACCGACGCGGAGTACTTCTCGGGGGATGCCTCAGGGTTGCCAGAAGCAGCCACAACCAAGTACAGTGACGACGAAAATGTTTGTCGTCGATGGACTTCAAAGAAACATTATTTCATTTTCCCCTGGAAATTTGTCTCACCTCTGATCTATCTAATTTATCAATTTTTTATTGATATTGCATCTTACTTTTAATCTGCGTATTCAATTTCCTTCTGAATAAGAAGAACAGCTGTTTTTCATCGGTTCTACCCAAGAAATCTTATTCGCGAAGTAAACATTTAGCATTCCCACGATTTGAATATTAAATAGCATGCTGGAGGATATAATGAATTATTCCACAGCCCCCAACGGGGGTGGATACGGTCGGAAGTTGAACCCTTTTGCAAATTGTTGAACGAGACATTTAATTGAGAAGTTAACAAAGCAACCAGGCCACGCTTGGGTTTATTACTGGTACAGCGCCGTTGGATTGCGTTAGTTTAGTTCGTTAATTCTCGTTGAACTATGCTACTGCGCTGCAATATTATTTGATGGGTTGTCGTTCGTTTGGAATCGGTTCGAGCTGTGTTTCATGGATCACGAAGATTAATTAACATCCACTCCCGATTGCGCTTGGGTCAGTGAATATTTGACACGCCAGAGTGATTGAACTCGATTTTGGGAATAGCTTGGAGCACATTCCGAACGCACAGTTGCGTTGAATTATATACTAGAGACTATTAGGCAAAATTCCAAGGTTTTCAACCCTGTAAAATTAGCTTCTTCGAAAAGATGCTAGCAAAACGGGGAATTTTCCATCGCAACATTAATAGCAGATTAAAACTTCATATTCTAATAATTCTTATCTCCAAATTCTACCCCAGCATCGCCATATCGGAACCCATCAACTTCACACACCCCGTCAGAGTTCTTTTCCATAGATACAGCTTCCGTATCACCTTCTATCGCGTAATTCGATGAAATTTACATGATTCCCCGTCGTGAGCGACATTAATTACATTAACACGTCGCCGCCCACCCTCTATCTCCGTTGCTCGCGGGTATTTCTCATCCCCAGGATTACCAGGGGCCTGACGATCCTCGGGGCTGCCATAGTTTTTCCGTTTCCGTGCACTTCGTCGTCGGCCCTTTGTTCGCTGGCTCCGCGTGCTCGTCTGGGAACAGTCTCGCAACGGTAGAGAGTAAACCGACGTCACTCGGTCTCTTTCATCCCCTTCCGTTGCGCCTCCCATTCGCGTTAACTCCGTGAAACGCGAAATGGAGACGACGAGAGGCGAATCTCGGCTGAGCGAAATTTTGTGGCAATTCTCGCGCGGCGGGATAAGCAGCCTTTGATATTTCCCTCTCTCTCCCCGCGGTGGCTTCGGCGAAGCAGTTTCGGGCAGCAATTAATTACGGGTGGAAACATTGATGCACCTCAAACGCTTATATATAAGTAGAATATAGTCGTTCCTTCATCAAGCGAAGCCCGCGAATTGTCGCCAAGATCCCGCTCCCGTTACCTCAAAACCACCCCCGATCCCTTCGCTACCCCATTCAAGTTTCTCAATCGCGAAACACCCTTTGCTTCAACCGTCGCATCACGAGTTACACAGCACCGTAAGAAACTCGATGCGCGTTAACACGCATTCGTCGAGCTCGAAAACCACCCCCTGGGCCCCCGAGGGGGAGAAAGGGAAGCAGTCATTATCGGCCCCAGCCACGGAGCGTTACTCGGAAGGTAGCGAGGGAAGGGATGGTTTGCCAGCGTCCCAGAAACGCGTACTTTCCATTCTTCGGCTCGATAGCGTGGCCCAGCGTGCTCCAGCGTCGACCTGTTGTCGAAGGCCAAGCACAAAGCCTCCCCCCGATGGTCCCCCGCGGTGTTTCCGGGTCAAAGTTCAACGTACGTGGCGGCCGCACACGCGCACCAACCACTCGCGCGCTACGCTGTGAAAAAGTTACGCGTTTCGCCGGATCTCGCGCGCTAGAAACGATCCAGCGCCGACCTGAGAATAGATCAAAGAGCGACAGGGTGGAGAACGCGCGTCGCGTACCTCGCTGCCGGCCTGAGCATCGACACGGTATCGCCGCCACGAATAATGGACTCTCTCTCCACCGTTTCTTCTTTTTTTTACCCTCGTTCCGTCGCCCGATTTCCACGCCTGACTTCGCCCTCTGGGAAATGGAGTGCGCTTTGGCTCCGGGGAGAGGGTGTTTCTCGCTCTTGAGCACCCTAGGGATCGGGCGCGCTGGAGACGTGGAGAATAGTGGCTGTTTGGTGGCCGTCGACGTTTCAGTGCGGTAGTTTTCAGTGCGGTGAGTTTTTACGGTGAACGTGGGCTCGAATTGCGTTTCCATTCTCCCAACAATTTGGGAATAATGGGGTGAATGGGGCGTGAATGCAGATGCTTCCCTCTGTGGTCGGCCGTTGCATTTACACGCGGGGTTGTACAGCGAAGTAGGCGTGCATAGGAAAGGATTAGAATAGGTACGCCGAGCTTTGCGGGAACGTATGATGCATCGATTCGATTGTTCGTGTGTGTCGATGGTTGTGGAACACCGCCTCAAATAGAAAATAGAAAGATCTTCCAAAGCAGATTCTCGTGTTGAACGAAAGTCTTTACTTGAGAAGCTGAGAAATTTTGACGTCCCCTCTGGAGCCGTTTCAATTTACTGTTTCAGCATCCTTTTCACGATGTCAAGCACTTTTCCTTCTGCCCCTCCCTCTTCTTGGTCGTTTTTCTGATTGAGCGAGGGAAAAGTGAGGGTCGAGATAGAATTTCAAAGCTGAAATGTATTTGCATTTGAAAATCGAAGCCAGTGAATTGGCAAGTTTTATTGGAATCGGGAATCGAGATTTTCCTCTAGAGATCTCGGGGTTGCAAAACTTCCTTCCGACTTTCTTCCTCGTGCAATCATAATATAAAAAGTTTTTCATGGTTTCCTACTGCTTGCCATGTTGGTCTGCGCTTTCCTGGGAATTTTTATTTTTTTCCTAGGAGTTAGTCGAATAAAATTCTTTGAGGTCTAAAGTCAGATAGTTATTAGTACGTTGATTTTTGGCTGGATTGACAGCAATTCGTGTATTGCGAGAGGAGAAGGTCGATGAACTACGGCCTGAATTCGATGAATTTCAAGCATTATCTGGTGACCACCAGATTCATCGATCATCGTACCACAGAATTTGGGTATCTAAACGCTAACAGTTGTTAACTGCCTCGTAGATGAGCAACGTTGCCGTGTATCGATCCTTCTATTTGGCATCCATAATCTACAAAGAGCTCCTACTTCAAAGCTATTTCTCAAATCCACATTCCTTTCCTATAACTTTATTGAGAAAAAAGACGGAAAAGTAACTCGTGCTGCTCGAAGAAGATACGCTGTATCTCAAGAGAATAGTCCTGAAAGAGCCAGAACAATGATATGGTTATCTAGGCGGTAGACAAAGGAGAATGAAATAAAAGAGTGCAGGGGAGTCGATAAAGCATAAAAGTCGAAAACACGAGACAGTAAATTGAAACGTTTTAATCGTCAAGGATCCCTGCATAGAACCCTCTCCCAATCTGTATCCGAAGCGAAAGGCACAATGGAACTGGGGTCCAAATCCACTTTTTCTTTCAAACGGAACTTCATCCCTCTCCAAGGCAGAGTACAATAGTTTCGTTGATGCAGTATATAAAATTGGTCTACTGGCAAATACGCAAAGTGCGTCTCGAATAAATGAAATGAAGGTTTCACTCTTTAAAAATGAAATTTGCGAAATTATTTTACCAGTCGCGTGACGTAGATGTGAATAAAAAATATCACGAGATTATCCACCACCTTGCTTCTCCTTTCCATTGCAGCAAACTTAACCCTACCCATTCATCCTCCGATCACGTCCATTCGGACAGAAATGGAGGGAAAAATCTATTCTTCGTCCATTCACTGTCTTCGAGCCCATTTTTTGCCTCCTTTCAATGCAGCTCGATGAGCCGATCGTTCCTCTGCGTAACTGGCGGCGATGAATAGAAACCAGCGACTTCTCGAACCTGAATGCCCATTGGGCGTGTCGAGGCGAATGCAGATCATGCGAGTTCAGTTTCAGTTTAATTCAGGAAAGTCGGCTCGCCAAGCCGTTCCAGGCTATCGGTTGATTAGCATCTCTTCAGGAATCGGTCGAACCCTTTGATCAGCCCCTGGCCTGCCTGGGCGAAGGGGATTCTTCGCTTGCACCGTCAATTGATGCTCGACGCGAACGTTCTCGCTTATTCGCGAATGTTCGAGCACTTGAAACGATGTTCTCGCTGATAGGTACTTCGGGAGCTGAGGCTTTCACAGAAGTAATCTGACCGAAAGCTTCAGACTTCTGTTAATATTTCAGGCACTTCAAATTTCACGGAATTGAAATTTCAATCGAATATTTCAGGTTTGAAGAGAGCGCCACGGTAATTCGCCGTACCTCCGTTTCCACATTGTCGCACGTTCCGACAGCCGTTGAATTAATGATGGCCGCTGGATTTTAGCGATCGGCCGGCAAGCTCGCCCTTCTTATTCGTGCAGAGTGGTTTTGGCAGGCGGCCTGTTCTAACCCAGACCCGGCAATCGATGATAATGCAGCTGGCGGGTTTCGACTTACGGTCTTTGATGTAAAGTAGCCGGCTAGACGATTGAAGTTAATCTTGTTGCGAGATTGAGTTACGCGCGGGAGTTCCTTTAATTGCGAGTCGGCGATGGCGCTTTAATTATGGAATGATAAGAGTGACGGGTAACTGACGCTGCTGCTGAGTGCTCGTAAACTGCGTTTCACGAGGTACACGTAACGGTCGATGGATAAAAGTTATTCTTTTAATGGAGGAGCGTGGGAGGACTTTGAAAATTCCCTCGGGTACTACGTGAAATGTACTTTTCACTCAGAAAATTCTTAAGAATCTTTCAAATAATGCTTCGTTGGTCTGTGATTTAAAGGAGATAGAGACAGAAAATCTCGTTTAACAACGATAAGAAACTAAATCGACGTGGCGATCGGTTTTACCCTTTTTAACGCGTAAGAAATTCGAGGCTATCTCGCCAATGGAAATCTTTGACCTTAACCACGTAAATCCAGTAAGTCGTAGTGAGTGCCGGCACCACGTTCCCATGATGTAAATCAACCCCAGCCCCCGTCCCCTCTCTAGAAACTCCTTCGAGAAGAATAAACCAGACGCCTTCGCTTCGAGTACTGAATAGATTCGACCACGAGAAGGAAGACTTTCTTCGACTTTTATGAGAGTTCTGTTTTTTCCCCTCGTGGTTTTTCTCTCGCGGCTGCTCCGTAACCTGCGGCGAAATCCCGCCGAATCGTTGACTCGTACTACTGACTGCCGATTGAAAGGAGTACGCCAGTCCTGTTTAAGAGAAATCGGCTTCCATCAATTTAAAAGGAGTTTCTACAGTCGTTTAATCGTGAAACGTGAGTGCAGATTTATCTTTGGGAAGAATATATAATTTTTAACGTTTTAGAAATGAGGATTACTGTCGACGTGTTCAATCGCTGTCCGAGGTTTCACTTTTACTTCTTTCTCCTCTGTCCAATGAAGCTTCCTGTTATCTGACAGACAGTTTATAAGGGTTTTACCTTTACTTCGAGGTCTAATGCAATTTCCTTGGCCTGTCCATTAGCGGACTCAAAATTTCAACCCCTTTCGAGCCAGCCACCTCGCGTTCCCGTCAAGATGCAATCTCGATGCGGTTTAATCTCGTTTATGCATTAGCTAGATAGCTCGTACTACCTACAAGGGACTGTTCTATTCTAGATCTTAGCCTGATATGGCCGGGGGAACTGATTTTATTAACGGTAACTACCAAAGAACCATACACTGCTACATTTCACGATTTAGCCAGGCAAAGAAGGAGTTAACTTCGAAATTAATGCAATTAACTGTTCGGTAACAGAACACGCAACTGACGACAGGCTAATTATTTCAGTTGCTTTCATTATTCCATCGTGGACAGATAGCTGATCCCAAATATTATTATTATTATTATTAGTTGTACAGGGAGACCCCATGGTTTACAAAGCAAGACAGATATAGATTACAGAGTCTGAACAGAGAATGAATTAGCCATACATATTATATAACTGGGTTTACAAAACTCGACTTAAATGGTGAAAAAGCACTAAGTGCTTCCGTGAGAATTATTCCGGCGTGTACACCGTCACTACATAGCCGCAACCAATCTGCTTCAGTCTCGCGGATATAGAGTTGAGAAAACGCGTCGGGATGCGAGTCGATATTACGTTGCAGGCTCGATGAACCTCGAGGAGCCTGCAAGGGTTTCGAAATTGCGTGGCACCCGACTGATTTTTCAGGGATGGCTGCAGTCGTCGCGCATAAATTGCGACTCGCTCCCGCGAGCGTTGGTTGAGCGAGCACGATCGATATCCGGGGCGAGCATCCGTGAATGTCGATCTTGAAGAGCTGGTGGATCGTTCTCGACAAACTCGGGGGGCCATGGTTAAAAACCGGGGAAGAAGTTTGTCGAGGAACGGAGGAAACAAGGGTCTCGATTGGAACGAGAAACATATCGATCTTCGGGGGAGGGAAAACGTCAATTTTCGGGCGAAGTGGAGGCCAAAGTTTCCCCGAAACTTCCTGAAAGACGCCTCGGGGGGACTTAAAAGCTTGTCTTTTTTTCATTAAACGTCAGAGTTCGAAGAATTCTAAAGGGAACTCGTGGCCGTAGAATTTCCACGACGCCTGCAACCCTGTGCTTCTATTTCGTTCCCGAGTTTATTGAAAAGGGGTGATAAAGTATTTGCGAATACACTACAAATAGTTTATCGTATCACGAGCACAATCGATGAGCCAATTTCGCTTTCGCGAAGAATCCAATTCCATTCATCGCGAAATTCAGCAAATTCCCCGTAGCTTCTGCGTCGGGGGATGAATCGATAATTGGCTAAGTAGAAATTCGTTCGACGCCAGCGCGCATCGATGAAAAAGGTATATTAGAGAAGGGAAGGCGAAGGGACGGAAAGAAAGGAACAGCGTTCGCGTCTGTTCGTTTCGTGCGGCACAACGACGGCAATTTGCCAGTTCGCGTGGAACACCAACGTCGCGAGACGTCGACGTCGACGTTGAATTGCAGAAAAAGGGAGAACTGTACACAGGTAAATGAGGAAGGGAAGTGGGGGCTAAAAAGAAGCAGGAAAAGTTTCATTCGTCCGATTAATTGGCGCTCGTGACTCGCTCGCTTAGAAGAACATTAATTGGGGTCTACCATTCCGTTGACGTTTCCCATGAGAAAAGGAAGAAGATGGATCTCGAAACAGAGGCACAGAGGGTGAATTCCTATTTATTCGGACTGATTCAATTTTTCCAAAGCCTCCTGTTTCCTTTCAAATCTCCAGCAATGAAGTAAACGTGGTATCTGACTCCAATTCAGAGACACCGGTGCACGAAACATCCACGAAAGGAATTTACATCGCACAGTAGCGCGAAACTACGATAAAGGAGGCTTACCAGGTAATCGATAATCGATGGATATCGAAGCATTCCAAAGGAGATAGGAAATCGTCGCAAAGCGAGAAAAAAAGGCGCACGCTGAAGTGATAGATGGCTTCCTTCCAGCGATAAATCGTCGAAGCATCCCTCGAATTTCTCGATACTGTGCCCGAGTTGCATTTCGTACGTACGCCCGTATAAACAGCCCGCCGATTCATCGCGAACGTCGCATTCCTGGATGCCGATCCAACAGCCATTTGCAACGAGGGTAATAGCACGCGTAATGAAATCTATTTTTCGCCCGTTGATAATGGGAATCGTTATTGGAAATCGATGGTAAAATCTGCCGGGGGCCTCTTCGCTCTTTCGAACCTTCGACCATCGAATAATTGTCGCGGGAGAAAAATTACCTCCTGCCGATTTATGTGGCGACCGAGGGCACTCAACGTGGATATTCATGCGCAGCGATATTTCTGTGGAGAAATTAATCCGCGATTTTACAGGCTTTGGAAAAAACTCGACTGATGTTGACGCGTACGAAATTTCATTCTTTACCGTCTTTCCTGTCACGTAAACGAGAAAATCCTTCGTTGACAGCTCGCTACTGCGAGGAGGAGGAAATTTTACGCAAAGCTCCTTTGAACCGTCTATTTTTCGGTTAATATACTTCACTTGCCAGGGACTCCGGATTTCCACCGGGCACGGTGGCCGATCAACGACAAATCTGCGAGTTTCCCGAGCACGTGCACCGAATGAATTTCATGCCAACGATGCGAAATAACCCCATTAACTTTCACAAACGAAAAACCGATTCGCGATGTTTATTAACGCTCTCATGGCGCCCACGGAAATTGGGTCGCCCGGTGAAATTCTCACCCTTCTTGGGCAACATTTCCCCCCTTCCCTCGTTCAAATCCAATAATTCTTAATTAGCTCGCGACAATAGCACGCAGAGGGCCATCGAACGCGACGCGATCCTATTATTCTACCAATTGGCTCCGTCTCGCGCGACCTTTTTACCTAATCAGCGAAAATGGTGGTAATTAAAAAATGTCGTGGAACATTTTGGCCACTAGCTTTGCTTACTTTTTACAATTCCGAAATATCAATCTAGGAATGACCCATAATTCACTTAGTTGGCCAATAATTTGAAAAGCATACGAGAGAACATATTTCATAATTTATTAAAGCTACTCTATGGATTCTCGAGGTCTCGTAACTTCCTTCCCTCCTTCGCTCCTTCGCTCCGGCTATTTTTCCTCATCGCGCTAGAATGAAAATAATTTCCAACGGTCCTTTCTGTAAATCTCGCATGGCCAGGTCCGCGGGAAGAGGAGGATTCATAGCCCGAAACTTCCGTACGGGGCGATAATTCTGGACTCAAACGTCGAGAGTCACGGGAGGCTTTTGCTCCCAGTAGTGAAACGTAACTCAGCCCTGACAGAGCCAGTGGAACAGGTCCGCGCGATCCCAGACAGAAGCGACTCCACGCTGGAAAATGGATTCGATGGAAATAGCGGGTGATAGGTGGCTGCGGCCGATTTAATGACGCACGGCCCTCGATTCCTGACGCTTCCCCATCAAATCGTTGGAGAAATTATTTTTCCAACGTTTCCGCGAGCCCGAGGTGTGATTTTGACGTACATTATCAGCGATGTGACAGGATCGGACGGACGTGCTTCATTGGATACGAGGGTCCTGTGAAATTCGATGGAAATGGTTGTTGGATTTAATTCTTTCGCGAAGATTGAATTATTTTTCCACAATCGTGTGTGTTTCACACGCAACTACATATTGCTATTTGATTTTGGAGTAGGTAGTCAAATGGATTGAAGTTTTAACTTTGACAGCTCAATTTTTTAGCTGCGCTTCCATGCACCTATACGTTCCCTTTTTTTAATCGAACGGCCATGCTTTTACATCGGCAGCGAATGAATGGCATCATTCCAACAATAAAACACTGGCTATGCGTTTGTCGCATCACCAGCAACGGAATATAAAGAAAGTAACAAAATTCCCCCAATTTACAGCAATTAATTTCCAATTTCCATGGGAGTACTCTGACGGCATAAAACCGCGGTGAAAATGTGTCATCAATGCGCGCAATTAATCATGCATTTGTCACGGAAAGTAAACTCGGACGGGAGAATGGTACAACAGTTGGAAGCCGGTTGTCACAAAGCTATAATTTCCATATTTTTCGCGCTGCAGCGTGCATAAAGTCTCGTGCGCGCAGTGCGTCAATAAGAATTAAAACTCCATTACAGAATTCAGGATAATAAAACACGCAATTCGCAAGACAAACTGAGTGACATATATTGACCGCGTTTGCTACAGTTCTACATTGAGTATGGATCGATATGTTTCGCAGGGCGAGTCGAGATGTCGCTTCGAATTTCCCTTTGGCCAAAATATAGAAAATCAGTAAAAAAAATAAGCATCTCAGAAAGCAACAATGTTCACCAAACATCTGGATTTTATACAAGACATCCAGGGGTAGATTTTGACATTTGGTGCGAATATCATCAAATATTTTAATCGAAAAGAGTCGAGAGAATTCCAAATTATTTCAATATGGATCCTCACATGTGAGTTTTAATTAATTCGCTACATGAGAAAAAAATTAAATTGTTTCTAAAATTGTCTCAAGCCTCTGTGTTTAAATCTTTTCTAATTTCTTTCGCCCAAAATTTGTCGCTCCGAAATTTTCTCACCCCCCAAATTCGCCGCCCCAGGCAACGCATAATTGTTCAAGATTCGGCCACTACTCCAAATGATTCAAAAGAATGACTGAACTGTCATACTTGAATATCAGCAAGTCAGTTCTTCCCCTCCCAGGGCATCGCGTACTCGTGGCAGCGTCTCGCAGTCTCCGTTCACCGTGGTCGCGACTTCACAGGTTGATCGCGTCGGCGGGCCTCCATCTCGTGTATAAATTACGCGAGATTAATTAACGGCGTGTAAACGAAGGCTCGCCGAGCGGTCACGTATTTGCGGAGCCCACGTACACATGTCCAGCTGTCCAATCGTCGGCACGCATTCCTCCATTGATCCGTCCCTCGGCTATCCCTTCGCTAATGCACCGTGACGAATAATCCTAAGCAGAAACGCCTGGCCGGTAATCAAGATAATTAGCGTTCGCTTCGGGCGGACCGTGGGAGAACGTATAAAACGCGCTCGCTTAATCCGCGTATCCACTGTCCGCTCGCTGATACCTTGTTCGCCCTGTACGATGCGCCCAGAGAATTTCCTCTATCTCCCGCGCACTCTTTCGCGGTGTCGCGGTATTTCACTCACTCGCAGCCCCGCTGGCATTTAATCTGGGCCGTGTAATCGGGGGAATATTTAAATCGCGTGTACACGCCTTTCTGTGTTTCGCTCGGTTGTTGATGTTTGCAGAGGATTATACCGGGTGTCACGATTTATTTTCTCGGTTTCAGTCGCGAGCGATCGTTGGTGCATCTGCGCTAGTAGTGTAGTTGAAATTATAACGACTGGGATGTGTGGGTTATCAGATATTGCTGGTAGCTGATTAGTTGATTACACGTCTGGGATTTAATAATGGATTACTGACGTCAGAAAAAGGGGAATGGTTTTTCTCAGATATACCAGGATTTTTTAAATTTCGCGTGTAACTGTTGGAGTCTCTGAGCTTTTTTTTTCCTTTTCTTCAAATGGATTGGAAGTGCGCAGTGTGGTATGGGAGAAATAAATAGGATTAAAGAGGGATAATGATTCTGCATCGACAGAGTTCGCGGGAACATTGAGTGGGCTGTGGATATTGACAAGTTTTACGCAATCCTTACTATGTATTCTAATTTTTACATCGCGTGATTGGTCGACAATGATCGCTATCGTTCTAGGCTCGAGTATCGATTGTGTCGACTCTTTTCTTGCGCAATTACTCGAATTGAAAGCAGTCGGGTGAAAGTTAGGCGCTACTACTGCCGACGATTCATTTTTACTACTCTAAATTCTATGTCCTGTACTCTTATTATTCCACCTTCTGTACCGACGCGTTGCGATTTCCTATATTATTAGAAGTCTCGTTAAAGAAGCGAACTCCGCGATTCTGTGCTGAAATCGAGAAATCGGCGGGTCTAAGATTCAAGGTAGAATTCTACGAAAGCGGTTTAATTCTTCAGTATTATTAAAACGGTAACTGGCACGATGATATATAAATCATCGATCCACCGCAAATACCGGTGAAAATTAAGAATTGAAGCTGAGAGATCGGTCACGCGCAGTGCAATCCATTTTAAACTCGACTTCATCGATTCGCTTACGTTTCGCAACTCGGTTTCTATTTAGGTACTGCCAACGTAACGGTGAAGAAGCTAGCGTTCGCCTCCGAACGCGAGATGATTATTAAATATTCTAACAGTTTTATTGCGATCGATTCACCCCAGTGAATAATTAATCCCGCGGTGCACTTCCTCGTGCGAGTGCAGCAGGGCACGTTCGCGATCCGTTTGAAACGTACTCGTATCATTTTGCTTCACTTCCTGCTCAGCACGACTCTCTTCAATAAATTGATATTCCTTGCCAGGGGTATCTCACATTTCAGGCAAACGGAAGATACCCAGATATTCAGCAGTATCGTAATTTTAATTGCTCGGACACTTGTCAGCGACGGTGTCTTTAACGTATTCGTCGAAGTTACATTGGAAGCTCATCGTATCAGAAAACGCCGAGTTTATTCGTGACGTAAATCAGTTTCAGCGTTATATCGGCCCAGTAAATCACGCTGGCCTTGTTTGGCGACAGATAAAAGTTTCCGGGGGGCAAAAAGGGTCTGCATTGTTGAAAGAAAAATTGTTGGATTCGCCCTGGAAGAGAATACTTGAGATTAATGGTTCAACCGCGTTCTTGAATGGCACTTTTTCGATTTTGATTTGCCTCTTTCTGAATGAAGACCCATGCCCGGTGTATTTTAAAGCAAAAATGCAGACTTGCAGGGTGGAGAGAAATATGGTGGCTCGTTATATTCGTCCGAGAGCTTGATAATGTTGCTTATCAAATACAACGACGTTGGAAACACTCGAGTAGAATAGACACTTCTCTCCCACACGTCGTAATGTTTGTCAGAGTTTGTCGTTAAATTACTGAGACTCTTAAAACAGTTTTTATGTCGCGTATAAAACTGGGACACCATTAACAACGCCTTTAACTCAACACCCGTGTTTCAAGGAGACGTTAAGTCGAAGCTCATCACCAAACTGTTACAGTATTTCATACAGGATGGCATATTTAAATTCATGTATGAATATATCTCGAGGAATACATTAAGTTCGAAGCGTTAGGGTGGTCGATGAAGAAATTGAGAATATCGAGGTGAAACCCCGGTAGATGAGGTAACCAAGGATACTTTAAAGTCGATATTCCCTATGAAATTCTGATGACCCCCTCCCTCGTCTTAATCCATTCCTATCCCCACACGTTCAATTTCCTTAATTGAACTTGTTCTTCGATATATGTACATGTATCCATCCCCAAATTAAAATACATCGCTCTGTGCATACACCCCACGTAGTGGTGGAGAACTATCGATGGTACTTACGATAGTTATCGATGGTGAGAACTATCGATAACTATAGATGGCTTATTTTCACTATCGATAATTATCGGTATTGAAAATCGTAGGTTAGTCAATTGAAAAATAATAACAGCTGAAATTCAGAATCCCAAATTTAATTTCTAATATTATTAATCGTAGGTTAGTCAATTGAAGAATAATAACAGCTGAAATTCAGAATCCCAAATTTAATTTGTAATATTATTAATCGTAGGTTAGTCAGTTGAAAAATAATAACAGCTGAAATTCATAATCCCAAATTTAATTTGTAATATTATTACAAATTTCGATAGTGAGAACCATCGATAACTATCGTAAGTACCATCGATAGTTCACCACTAACCCCACGTAACTTCTCAACACTTCCCCCACCAGCAAAGTGTCTAACTTTCAAAATAATTATACCTCAAAGGATCATTCCGTTCCCAATCTCTTCTCTTTAAACGCACGTCAGATTGGCAATAGAAATTACTCTCTTTCATACATCTTAAAGACCCATGGCTGCCAGTGATCCACGGGTAGAGCACCCTGAAGGCCGGGCGACAAGCAGGAATCCCAAAATAATAAACAACAGGAGAGTTCATTGCCTCTGCGATCGTTTCACATTCATTCTCGCCGCCAGGGCCTGGTCGGTCGGCCCATAACAACCCTCCCCACTCCAACAGAAATCGAGGCACCTGGATCGTCAGTGGTCCGAGCGTTCTCGCAGTCGGACGCGAAACACGGGAACGGTCATGTGCCGGGCGTGGATCCGTCTGGTTCCGGCGATCGGTGCCGATCGATCACCTCCTGCCTGCTCGTCGACGCGTGCACGTCGCGGGCCCGTTAGCCTCCGCTGACCAAATACGCGCCCGCAGTCTCTCGCGGCTCGCACGTAGCTACGCGCGACGCGTTGTGCCGTCGACGAAGGTTCTGTGTGCGCGCGTGGGTGCGCGATGTGGCCAGGTTTCCGGTCCCGCCGATCACGGCCGCGTCCGTAGCTCGCACCGCGCAACTCGCCGCCGACCGATTCAGCAGCACCCAGCCACCCTGCGCCGCACCGATGATGGGATATATTATGGGCTGCACGTGTTTCAAAGGTACCATCCTGACGCACCTGCTCCAAGGTTCGTACCCACTCAGACACGAAAGTATATCGCGGCTCGAGATTAGTGGTAGGAGTAAGAGATTCGCGGGGACACGGTGAAGGTCGCGGAGGTTAAGGTCGCGTGTATTATAGTGGCAGAGTGATTGCAGTAGACAATATAAGTACCTATGTTTGTTAAGAGAATAATATAAAGGTCTTCGCACAACCGCGTCTGAGCGTTTTGTGTTAAAAACTTAAGGATCGGCGAAATGAAAGTCAAAAGAAGTCAAGGTAACAGATAGAGCGTTACGAACTTATATACAGAAATATAAGCAACAGTATCGGTTGCTCCAAGTGTTTCCCTTGCGAAGAGATTGAAGGGTGTCTAAGATACTATGTCGCGCTTTGCGAAAATAAGGGTTTGAAACGTATTTTTGACGGTGGAGGAGTTTTGTTGTGATTAAAAGGAAGGGCTTGTGAGGGTTTTTTTTTTAGTGCAAGATTGGGATGGTGACTTGGTGCGCCAGGTATCTTGTATAGAGATTTTAAGACGGGGATGTTCAACCTGTCCAAGTTGAATGACCATCGTCAAAGGACTTAAAACAGAGATACGGTTCTCGCTCGTTTCCCGTTATCAAAATTCAATTCCTCCCGCTGTTTGCTGTCTTAAAATTGTGAAAGTGTTGTGTCTACCTTATTGTGGTTAGGATTTCACTTTCGAAGTAGCAAGCAAGTCGACCACAAATCCTGCAGCGATTTCGAAGCGCGAGCCTTGTAGAAATGCCTGCTTACGCAACGGAAAACCTACGCGTCTTTATCGCTACTTCCATAAAAAGCAATGCGAACGCGCGAGTACAATAATCCTCTGTTATAAATCCTCGAGCTGACACGTGTAAAAATGGCAGATAAACTTCTGGGATCGTTGCGATTGTCAGCGCTCGCGTCAATATTATTCGCTTCTTATTCTTCGCCACTTGAAATTCATATTCCATCAACCACCACCAGCGTTTATTTTCTTAAAACACCTCCAAGCACCATATTTCACAAATATGTAGTTAGGCGCTCAAAAGAGCCCCGTTCATTTCGATTTCCATATTCATTTTCGAGACTCCAGATAGATACTTTGTGCACCACACCGCGACCTTATCACGCGAGCTTATCGTGTTCCAAGTGAACAATAACAGAAAAAAGTAGACGCTCGATCGCGGTACAACGCGCGGGCAGAGTGATCGCGACGACGGCGGCCGCGTTACGTAGATAATAGCAGGGAACAACGACAAATTCTCATTCTGTACATCGTGTAATATCGCGGCGAGCGGGGGAGGGAGGACCGTCAGATATCGATATTGAGTGGAGCTGCCGGATGCTTGCCCAGAACGAGTGGAAACTATCGAAGCTCGAAATAGCGGCGCGTTTTCGAGCTGGTTGCCTGTCATCAGCAGAAGGCACGCGATTTCGTTCGGTCTCGAACGCGCACTGCGCCTGTATTACGCTCCTAGGCGAAATCTCCACTCGCCACGTGTGAACAATATAACGTAACAAAGTAGCATGCTCGTATCGCTCGCGACTGCTGGCGATACTACGTGCCTCCGAGTTTTTGTTAAGTTTCCAGGCAAATTACCAAGTCGGGGTGTTTATGTACTTGCTTCCTGAACAGGATGAATTACCTATGTCGTGCAGTAGAATAACTAGATCAGATCGTGCACAGCGGCTGTGGAATATACAGCCAGTATAGTGGTCTAACAAAGTTATATGTTACTCCTATCGAGCTTAACTAGTTGGGTTATTCCAAGCCTCTGCGACACCAGATATTATCGAGAGGGGTTTCGATTAGGTGGACTTTTGTGAGGGAAATTAACCGTGCTTGATGCAGAAAGTTGCATTCCTGAGTAACGTAGAATTTCCTTGCGAGGGTGACTTGTTAGAACAAAATTTCAGTCTCGGCTAAATCCACTCGCCGAAATCTCTCGCGGGAAAGATTTATAGGAACTGCAGTTCCAGTACTTACCCCCATGATCCTCAGTTTTATTCATAGTTTTACCAGACCCGGCTATACATTTTCCGCCTGGCAGACTCGTAAATCCGACACGGCCGTTCTATTATATCGTGATCTATCGGAAATGGTAATTAATGGTCCCGTTGGAATTAATTTCTGCAGTTTATTTGAAAAGTTCGGGAGCGAGAAGGAGGCCCGCTAGCTAGCATGGGGAACATTATTTTACGAGGGCAATTTAAATTTTAAAGCAGCCCCTCGGATCAAGCTCTCGAGGCCTCGTAAAAGTTGCCCGCGCGCGGTCTCGCCCGCTTCGGAAAGCTGCAAGTTCATTTCCTCGCGAGCCTCGAGGAGATCGATATCGCAACATATCAATTTCGCGAGTGCTCTCGAACGTTGCCCCGGTGAAATAACAACACTCGTCTGGGCGACGGAATCCGTTTTCGAGCTTCCAATTTCCTTCGATCCCGAAATCCCTCCGGCGACCCTATTTTCCTGCAAATTATTCCCCGTTCGGTGGCTTCCATTATTTTAATCCGAGAAACAGCCGGGAACTCGAGTTCCCCGGTGGTCTCGTTCGCTCATCGACCACCTATTCCAGGTGAATTTAATTTAATTTAAGTAGAATGTCGTTCCTCCCGGCCGAACGCGGAACCGCGCGGTTCATTTGTCAGCGAAATCATAATCATGTCGCTTAAAGAACTGCAGAAACTTTGTGGTCTAATCAAACGACTTTTGATCAGCTGCATTGCCACCCACAACTCTAAAATTTTATTTTAAATACACTAAACTGGAGATTTATAGTTTAGAATAGATTAGATTCATCAGAATAATTGAGAAAATTTATTTCGAACTGTCGTATAAATAGAAAACTAAGTGCATCCATCGCATGACACGGCGATTCCAAATTTAGAATTGCGTGGCTCTTGAAACTTCGATTCAACGATTCACGATTTCCATAGCATTTTGCACCAACTCACCTGGGGAAACGACGTTGCGTGCCGCTTCTCGCTGGGAACGCGCAACACATTGAAAAACACCATTTCTTGTCGCAAACTGCACGAGCCACTTCAATGTGGCTCTCGTGCGAGTCCACCCGGTCACGAAGTAGGTAATTAGAGTCTCGCGTTAATTTATGCTCGCTAACTTGAGTGCAGCGAAGAAAATGCCAGCGCTAGGCCTTAAGATATCGTGCTTCCTTTCCTTTCTTTCTCTTTGTTGGTCGGGTTAAAGGGCTCCAAAGAAACTTCGCTACGGCACCGAACTTCATTCTGGCTACAAAGGTATTAGACAGCCGCCTGGTCGGGTAAATGACTTCGTCGCTTAGGAAATTTAAAATTTTAAATTCAGCGTAACACAGTCTTTCCTTTCAGGTTGTCTTACATTAAATCTACTGTGCTACTAATTTTCCAGGGAACCGTATTTCCTCAGCTGTTAATTCTTTCCTCAGCCCATAATTTCTTTAAAATATCAGATGTTGAGTTTCGTGTTCCATCAACGACTGTTCATCACGCGCAGCCATGCCCTCGCACCGCGTTGGGGGAATCATTATTCAAGCTGCGCGGTCGCGACTAATTTGCTTACAAAGAAAAGCATCGCGGCTAGGCTAATCCGTGACTGCTTGCCATGCGGAACACGCTCAGCCACCTTCAAACACTGTGACATACGCTACCTTCTATAAGTATCTACTAACTGTCGAGGAGAAACATTCGCCATCACGCTAAGTCGATTAAATCTATACGCCGGATGTCAGAGTTGCTCGACAAGTTAAATATAATCTTCAATTCGGGATTAACGATGAAATGTTTAACTCGTAATAGAATTTCGTTAATTTGAATTTTCTAATTATCGAACATGGTGAACGACAGCGCGTTGACAAGTGACAGGCTTGTCAAGTTGCAGTGAAAATTGCGAGAATTTCAATTTTATATAAATACTTTGCCAAAAACAATCGCAATAAAAGCTTTCTACTACTCGACGATTTTTCAGGGACCCTTCGGTACTGTTCCAGGAGAATTTCCAATTTTGTCGCAAAATTCAAACGAATATTAAATTAAAAGTATCTTGACCGTACTGTGTACCATGCACAATGACGAAATGTGTTTTCACACCCTACGTGGTGACTGTTGCGTGCCTTTGCATGCGATTACGATGCATCCAGCCGTACGAAAGCTGAATAAGCAATTTATTTTCCTCGTGCCAAATAGTCGAATATAAGAGTTAACGTTGATACTTCACGATTAATGATTATACAATCTCCTCTGGAAATTAAATTGCAATCAATCCGCACTGAAACTCGAAGAACACGTTTCTATAGTCTAAATAAAATCAACTTGGAAGCCAATTTCTGTAGTACTATTGCACCCGAGCATACAACATATAGTTTGACTCAGCTCTATCTACAATTCTAACGGACCAGTTGACCTTTTTCCATTTTATGACATCTTGCATATGCAAGCCCATCGATTCGCAGCGTACTGATTTCTGTCGAACAAAAACGGGTGAACGAGGGAATACACGGGTCTAAACAATTACTGGAGCCGCGTGGAATCGTGTAACTCGGTCGTTCTTCTCCTTGTCTTTGCATCAAAAGAGATCCTGGCTGGCGCTCGTTACTCGCAACTTCGACAAAGGCGACTTTGTTTGTTTCGATCCTTCACCCTCCGCTTATCCGACGCTCATTAATGGAATATTCGCTAGCGATAATTAATTCTCCCCCCGGATCGTCGATAACAATGGCCGGCGGATAAAGTCTCTTCGCTAATTGAAATTTTAAAGAGGACCTCGGTGTCTCTCCGAGCTCTGTTCGAGTCCATTGCTGACGGAAGCTGTTGCCTCGTATCTTTTTCAGACGGCGAGAAACGCAACGGGTCTTAACGGGAAATAGTAGGTCGTCGATTAGTTGATGAGCATTTATGAATTTCGATACCTCTCTTCTGCGATTGCCTCGTCTCATTATTTTCTGCGATACCTATATATAGTTATCATTTGCAAAGTTTTAATGCAATGTAAATTCTCCACGTGGATCCATTAAAGTCTATAATTTCTCGATTATTTTCATGCAATTTGATTTTCATCATTTCAGCTCGGAATTAAATTAAATGTCTTCCAATATTGCCTTTGGATTCGATACATTAATTATTGGTAAATGAGCGATGCCGCGGAAAGGGGCGTGATATTTTCCAGTGCAGCAACATCTGCTAGTTGACTGATTACAACTATTTACTTTGCTCTTTTAATGCTACAGGCTGTGTTCCCTTTCTTCCTAATGAATCCCCTTTGATATTCGCGTTAATACGACGGAAACTAATGACAAATAATACACGAAAATATTTGTACCGTAAAGACAGACTGCATCGAGATGAGGATGCGACCGAATGACTCCTTTATTAGCAAATTCTCACGATGCGCACGATTCTTCCTCTTTTTCATTAACCTGGTAAAGCGTGGGCTTTCCTGGAACAGCTAATCAACGGCCTGCATCTTAATTGCTTCGAACGAACATATTCGTTTCATGCGACTCTCCCTTTCATCCGTCTCCTTTTCATCCAAGTCCGTTCGTTTTATTCTTCCAATTTTCCTCTTCACAGACAGGAAAATTTTACCCGACATTTCCTTGGTAACATTCCATCTCGCGTCTTCAGCTTCCTAACGTTTCTGGTTTCTTTCTGTTTCAGGTATGTCCACACATTTTGGATTGAGGTCGAGATAATAACCAGGAAACAGTGAGTGATAAAACACAAACATATTCTTTCTTAACATCCTCCGTTATCTCGACGAGAGGCAGAATTCCTGATTCACCAGGTTGTTGATCAATTCTCTTCTTCGTCAAACAAAAGCTTGACACACAAAGGGGTTGCAACTTAATCTCTTACCTTTATACAGACCCTCTTCTTTCCTTGCAGTAGGTACACATCTCCCAGATAAATATCGAACAACACCGAGAAAAGTTCGTGTAAACGTATAATGTCCTGACAACCAACAGGTCACGAGTGCAATTATTTCCAACACCTCCGTCAAAATAGAAACAATCTTCGAAAACGATCTCGAATTGCCCCGCGCATGATCGATATCGATGTTTACATTACTGCAATTTAAGGGTGTTATTCCATGTTACCGATATAAAGATATGCCGGCACGAGTTGGTCAGCCAGCAAAATAGCCAGAACTAGGACAACTTTATCACTCGCACAGGTCATACGTTTGCAAGAACCACTTTCATTGTCTGTACACCCTGAGCCCACCTATAGATCCAGCCCATCGCCCCGTATTTTTAGAGTCTTCCCATTATTTCCCTTCGTACAGCAGCATTCCGCCCGGCACGAGAACTAGGCCAGAGAAAAAGCAATTTAGTTGAATCTCGTGCCTAAATTTCGACCCATTATCGTTGCAGTAATTATTAGCGTTTATACGGCCAGAGCGTTCAAACAACGCTTTTACGGCTGTTATCCGTATCAGAGCCGGGCCAGAATGGTGTCGCAATTAATTATCACGATGGAAGATAAGATTCAGCGTCGTTCCCAGCCGAGAGGAGCCGGTGGATCGCGAGTCGTGGTTGCTTTACGCACGACTATTATGCGCGCGAGACGGTGTTCTGGAAATGGCTGATTACCAGCCGCCGCCTCGGCGAAACAACTGTTAATTTGCACGTTTAACCTTTGCTAATTCCGGCCAACCAAGCCAGTTTTCTCCCTCGCCTTCCACTCGCTCGCGGCAATTTATCATCCGCCGTCTCTCGGGCTGAATTCCTGTATCAATGCCAGCGGCTAATAAAACCCCGAACGCGACGCGATAAAAGTCCACTGAAATTCGACCTAATCGCGCCGACCGCGTCGGGTGGTTTCAACCAGACGGCCTTTACGACGGACTTCCCCCCTCGGAGCATAATTCCCTTGGCCAGTTTTTATTTTATGGATTTTCCAACGACACGCGTGCGAACGTCGACGGCGGGTTTATAGCGGGCGTAAAAATCACGCAGCCATTCACGGGTAGGATCGTGGAAGCCTATCTTCCTCGCGATATCGATCCAGTCTAGTATATTTTTTTTTGTCATGGTGGAGTGCTGTTCGTTGCCATCTGGTGGAAAGCTCGTCGAATTTCGCGGCTGTTCGAGGCTTCCGCGATCGATGAAGCTTTATCAAACGCTGCTATCTCACTCTCGATGATAGCGGTAGGTTTCTCGGTACTTTCCTCCTCCCTTTCTCTATAAAACTCGAAGCCATCCCTGCGGCGAAGTCTCTGCGGGTTGTCGACGGGGGAAAGGGAATTTCGAATGACCCGCCAACACCAGACCAGTTGATAAGACCACACCGATGGTCGGTAAAACATTCTCCCCTAGAAACGCTAGTGGTTCGCCTCGTTAGATGCTAGCGACATCGCTTGATATCAAACCCATTCGTACGATCGTTCTGAACCGTCGCGGATAATTCCGGCCGGCGCGCGGTGAGATCGATTTACGGGCGATTAAGGCTTCTCCTTTGGTCCAGCAGCACTTTGCAGGGAGCAATGGTACCGTTGCACGGTAAGGCAGTTTCACCAGATGGGAAAATCCCCCAGACAGGGGGGGAAACCCTGTGGAGTAAAGGTGCTTCCCGTAGCAAGTACGTCGCGGTTCCAAAGATGTCATCGCGTGTTCCTCAATCTTCCACGGAAACAGGGGTTACTCTGTCACCCACGAACTTCGAAAAAACTCAATCAATTTCGGGTGGGTGTTATACTTAATCAGCTTGAAAAGAATATCCGATACACTCGAGTGTCGTTACCGTGCTTCAGAAGCTAAGTAGCAAACTTGCCGACGCGATACATTTATCAAGTTAATGGACTCGTGAGCGTCTTGAGCAGCATCCTTTACCCTCGATGATCGATTTCCTCGACGTAGAATTTTCAACGATATCCGGTTACCGCCTGCCAGCTTCATAATTCAACGTTTTCTGCGCCGAGCAAGCGTACCGTTTTATCTTGTAACAGGGACTCGTTATTCACCCTTTATTATCGTTACTCTGCGACGAAATTAGGTTCGAAGGACTCGCGTTACCAAGTTAATCAGCCAGACGTGGCCGGTCGTTGCCTGAGAGAATGTAGAGAGGAGAGAAGCTGGGTGCCGCGAGCAGATCGCAGCTGGAAATTTCTCGCCCCGGAATTCGGCTCGTCTTTGGCTCGTCTGCACGGATTCTGCGGACGACTTCTGTATTGACTTCCATCCTCGCGAACCGATGACCCAATTCCCTCGCAGATTCCACATCCCGTCTCGTTTGCCTCCGAATTATTTATCAGCCTGGCTGGCACAATCGGTTTAGCGTCCTGCGGCTGCTGATACTACCGATACCGAGTCCCTCGGGTCTAATACGGTTCGTCTCCTCTCGCCGGAAGCTGTTCGCTAGCACCACCGCGTCGAATCAAGAACAGCTTGGATCAGGAGAAATTTTTGAACCAAGGAAACCGAATGCAATCGTCGTTTTTCGAATTCCCTTTTGCCCAGGAATCGAACACGTCCGCTCGACCGATCGGGGAGTCTATAATTTTGATTTCAAGTAGCTGCACGTTCCTTCAAGTGGAATGAAAGAAAGCTTGGGTACCGACAAGTATTTGAGCAAAGGTAGTGGGTCAATTAGCGGTCGCTTGCCTATCAGAAATCTAAGCTCCGCTTTCGAAGCACCGAATGGTTCACCTTCAATCATTTCACCAGTATTTCACCTTTCAATTTGGTACCGCTGGCGAGAGGCTATAGCTCGAGACCCCTCGAGGTTTCAAGGTTTCAATAATTGCCTCCCAGCGTCGCTCTCCCTCATTGATTGCAAAAATTTTTCAATCAAATTCAAGCGTCGCGATATTTCCAGCCATCCATAACGTCCCCATCAATCGACCCTTCCTCTCCACTGACGGGAAGTAGCTGTTCTCCAGATTTTTTCTCAAGGCAGCTTCTTGAACTCAGGAAACGCTCGTTGCTCGCGGATTGGATTAAAGAAACAGTGAACAGCTATCGAGGCTCGCGAGAACGGCGTTTGATTCGAACGGGGGTGTCTTGGAAACTTGCTGCAAACTCTCGGCGACGGGCACAATAGCCGGTTTCGCTGGTGCAGCCTATTATTACGCCTTCAATTCAGAGGTTAGATTCCCGACTGGCAGCCTGATTCATACGTCACTATGATGTGGGTTAAGGACAAACGGTGTAGTGGGATATCTCGTGGCCGGGAGGCATTTCAGAAAATTACGATACACCGCTGCTTTTGAAACCTCCCCGCCGCGGCGTGCTGGGAAATAAAGCCTGGATAGCGTGTAATCGCGGCGTAATCGGGACGAGGCTGGCGAGTCCTTGCAAAAGTTCAACGAGCTTCCTTGGGGAAAAATGGGCTCTCTTCCGCTGTGAATAGGCGTTTCCCGTCTGATGAATTTCGTACGTCCTCGAGAAGAATCCATGCGGCGAGTGGTTAAATTGCAAATACTCGGATGTGTTCGCTGTCCTATTTGCCTTTGTTCTATTTTATATCTAACTTCATTCTGAAACCGTATTTCCAATGTTCGATAAAGCTCAATTAACGTAAACAGAGTGTTTGAAGACAGTGAACGCATTGTGGTTTTAATCATCAAAGAGTGATGGTAGTGGGCCAAAAATCGATTCCTCCCTTCGGACATCCCCTGTTAGCGATGTTCACAGTAAAACAACTTTATGAGAGTCTCGCGTATAAAGAGATAACCGTTATTTTCTTGCCTTGGACTTCGCGGACTCTTCAGGGTCGATACGCCTCGCTGAGTGAAAATGAATTATTTCGTGGCCCGTCGCGAGACGTCAAGGAAGCAACGAAACGAGGAGGGAGGGGACACCGCCAGACGAGAGTAAAAAATTATGTGGTGTAACGAGGACCGGCGGGACGTCGTTGCCGTTTGTTAATGCCGAAATCCGCGGGCTGAATAACTAACGGGGTGGAAACGGGTTAAAAAGTGAGTTCCGAGGATATATCGCGGGTAATATTCGTTGGAGGGGATTTATCGTAATTGTGGTTCCGCTTTAATCGCGAGAAAGGTGGGACGAGGAGAAAAAAAAGGCGAGGCCACGCGAAAATAGCAATTTAATGCATTTTCGTTATTTATTTTCGTAACGCTGCGTCTGCCTGCGCGGGTGGACTATTTTTGAGAAATGCTTATTAATGGGATCGAGAGATTCAAACGACCCTGGATCCTTCAATTTTTTTTTTTTTCATCGTTATATAAAGAGAATTATTCTTCTGGTCGCGTCGGGACGCCCGAGGCGATGCTCTTTCCGGAGTGGCATTGAAAAATTGCCGCGTTTGCTCGGGGGGGCTTCGCGACATAATTATAAAATTGTGTACGCGGGAGCGGAGAAGTGTGAAATAAGATAAGGAAGCCACTGGCGCCATTTTAATGAGCTCTCGAAATGGAAAATCGACAGAGGTGTCGAATAACGCTACTCCAGTCTACAAAATTGAATTCTTTCGCAGAGGATTTTCTGTATGAAAAAAGATAGACGGTTTTTAAATTATCTCGACTGCTCTGCTTAAATTCAATTATTACTCGCCGTGTATTTAACGCGGACCAGCAGACGCTCGCTAAATAGCTTGAAACTGTTTTAAGAATATCAAAGAAGGCTAAAAAATGAGCTCTTTTTCTAATACTTTCTTAATACGCTTAAGCTCAGACGTTTAATTTGCATGCAGCGCGGCTCCGAGCGGCATTACCTTCGATTCGTAATTTATAATTATGAATGATAAACGCGACGGGACGAGGCAAAAGCAGCGCTGACTTCCTCTCCTTCGCGCAACGAGAGATAAAGAAGTCGCACGGAAGAGCTGCGCGCTTTGATTCTTGGTCGCTTTTGCTAGCCTCTGGCCCTGGGCGAGTTCTCGGCCCGAATACGATTCACTTCCACGACATCTGCACTGGACAGAGTCCGTGTATTTGTGACCTCGATCCATTCATCCCCGGAGATCTCGCGCGAGGGATCGCGAGGATCCTCCCGAGCGCATTTTAGCGGCGTCGCTCTTTGTTCGAGTCTAGAATTCGACTGAATCTCCGCCACCGCCTCCGGGCTCATCTGCCTTTTCTCCGCTCGCCTGCTGTTGATCTTTGACAGTTCCGAGGGGTATCGCGCCGATGAAAAGTCATCTCTTGATATTTCACCGTGGAATTTTTGCGGGGAAAAGTCTTCGAATTACCTTCGAATATTAAATGCTGCAAGGAAATAGTTCCTCCTACAACTTTCACAAAAAAATATATCTATCGCGCAATTCGACTGTCTGAACCAACAGAATTGTGCAATATGATTGGAATTTTTTAACCAATGAATTTTCCACGCGAGCAAAAAGGTCTCGAATGAAATAGCCACGTTTCCCACTCGATATTCGATGAAATTATAGACCGCGTAAAAATTTTGCAGCGGCAGTAGCTGGAAACGTCCCCGGTTCCGAGGATCCAATTTCGCTCGGCCGCTCGATTTTAACCCCCATCTTTCTCCGAATAAAGGAATCGGGTCGCGACGACGTGAACGGAATTCCCGTTGTCTCTAGTCACGGGGTGCAAAATCGATGGCCAGGGGTATCGAGAGTGGCGAACGATCGCGAGACCTTGAAGGATGGCTTTTCGATGGAATTCCTTGGACCGATGTTTGGCGGGCTTTAATAGCGCCCCGTGAATCACTGCGTCGGATTCTATGAAAATGAATCCGCCGTTTGGCAACGTTTGCTCCGGCAGCTCCATCGACTTCGCGCATTCCGTCGAGTCTTTATGTGTGTTGTTTCGTGGAAATGTCCCCGCTAAATTGAACTTGATTGGAGTTGGAATTAATAGTCATAGGATGACCTAGTTGCTGATGAACTTAAATGGCACATTCTTCTTTCGAGCATAAAGGATTCATTGATGTCCCCAGATTCTGTCATCGTGATTGCACTTTTGCATACTCGCCGGCGATCGATAGAGCATCGGGGGGTGGAGGAGGTCGGGGAAATCTCGTGAACGATGAAATTTAGTCGCGGGGGCGGTTCGCGCGTCCCCGCAGATATATCGCAGGCAGGAGGCCACCTGCTGGAAATTACTGGACCGAGGGGGTAGGAAATAATTAGCCGCCAGCTACTGGTTCCACAGGAAGCTTATTAGTGCGCGGACGCTTCGCTGCCAATTTCACGGCCGTCGGGGACGCGGATCCGAGCGAGGCCCCGCAAACGACTTGTAAATCAACGCTAATTCGCCGCGAAAACGAGCGCGCTTTTTCTCCCCGCGCTGAAGGTACTCTCTCCGTTAACGACGAGTCGCTCCTTTCTCCTTTAGCGAACGAAATATTGGCCGCGAATGCTTCGGACGTTTCAATGCATCCACCTCCTTTCTGCTCGCTTTTTTATTTCCAGAGCGAGCCAACGCTGGTTTTCGTTGCGGCGGAAAGTTTGAAATCGACTCGTTAATTATTGGAGAGCGAAGAATAATTGTTCGGGAATGTTGGTCCATTTTTCTTTCGCTCAATCAGCGGAGGCTGGTGGGAACAAATTTTAAATGATTTTACTTACCTTCGACCCTCTGTATGTTTGTTTGGGGTATCGTTGAAATCGTGGCAATTCAATTTTCACCCACTTCCACCAACAAAATTGTTTTGAAACTTTGCATGCGTGCGTAGGTTGGGTGACAATACAATTTTGTTTTTAAAAGGGGTCCAAAATAAAAAATATGAAAAAAATTCACGAACACTGAAAACTAGAAAAAAATCACCGTTTGTATGATTTTATTTAAAGTCACATATCATCATCGAAACTATTTTAAAAATAAAGAATCCTTTTTTTATTTTTCAGTACATTTTTAGTAAAATCTTTAACATAAGTTTTTTATATATTTCTTAGTTTTCCTTTCAATTTATAATAGTTCGTTTAAATTGTATATTAAATTACACTGGAATGGTTCATCTGATTTATAATAGAAGCGAACTTTCCTTCGATAAGGACTCGCTTAGAGAAAGCTTACAGCTGACTACGCGTACATTTTTAAGGTAGAATTAATACTTCGTTGACGTCGTAGCTGAAGAGTTAACTGGTGTTAACGTTTAAGTCGTGAATCCCTAGTGCGTCGGTGTAAACGGAACTCTTGGAGATTCCCCCGGGTATCCGCCTCAGACGAGTATCCAGAATTATCGGTTTTGCTGGTCGTCAATAATGTTCGAGGGGATGAACAGCCAAGTCTCTTTCTTCGGTAAATGTTTAAACATAATTCCCCATATTTCTCATTAAACAGTCGATCTTGCCGCGAAGCTTCTAAAATTGCGGTCTGTATGGATAATCACAATCCCCTTAAAAGTCATCGTAGCGCATAGAGTTACCCTAAATCTCGACAGACTCGTAGTTCCGAAGTCTGTGATTCCAATTGTAAATTTTCCTTCGTCGATCGCCGCGGAACTCATCCGGGCGGAACTGAATGCCAGAAAAGTCGGCCAGAAACGGATTTTTTCCCCGTGCCCGCCTAAAATACGAGAAAATCGCGTAAAACGGAGGTTGTTAGGCAACCTCGGGGCGCAATTTGTCTAACTAGCGGCGGGGCAACTTGCTCGGGGTTGCTCGATCCCCGGGAACCAGTTGCAAGGGATGCAGGCCAGCCTTCGTGCCACCGTTGCAGCCGCGATGCACCCGCGCGCAGCTTGTTTGCACCCTTCTGTCATCGTCGATATTCTCGAGCCGGAGTGCATCCACCGTTTGACGACCGTAAACACGATATTATCGATCATTCTTCTTGTCGTGCACGTTGCGAGACAGGAATTGTCTTCAATCGTTTCTCGCTCCTTGCATTCTTCCTATACTCATCGAAAAGAGAAAAAAGACACCACAAATGTATTTATTGGTCGGTTTCTTTTGAAAAGAAATACGAAACAAAAATTCTACTCGACATTGGATTTAAGAAAAGCTATACTCTTTGAAGCACTTAATGCGGAAAGCGGTTAACAATTCTCGTTAACTTTTATTTGCTTTCATTATATTTTATTCTTTTTTGCTTCTTTTTTATCTATGCACTATTTCTTTTATCCTTTATTTTGTTCATTTTTGTATTTCTACCTTTATACGTCAGTCCTCTACTGTTTTTCTCCGTCTTCTATGTACCAAAAGGTTTTCCCGTGTATACAAATAAATAAAAAAGAATCCACATTCAGCGACGTGGGCCTGATGCGCATAGAATTCGTAAAAAATTATGATTATTCCGTGCAGAGTTCAGCCCACGCACCAAAACGTGGTTCAAGAACGCGAAGCTTGTTGGTCGCGATGGCAGGGGAACGTGGTCCTTGAATAATGCAAATTTCGTAAACGAATGTCGGTGACGTTTAACCGAAATTACAGCCAGTCGATTGGACACGGTGCTGCGGATTCGTTCTCCGATTGGAAATCCCTCTCCCGTTGGCAAATACACGCGCGCGACAAAGAGACGGGTTCCACGTGGGACGAAAAATCAGCGGGGCCTCGTATCGACAAATATTTAGAGTCATCCCGACGCGAGCGCTCCTCCCGACTCGTGTATCGAGTGTTTTAGATGTCCCCGGTTCCGTCGCGAGTATGCGCCGCTAATACTTTCGGAAATTGTATCCCGGAGCGCGTGGACACGTCCTCGCGAGCCAAAGCGGCGACGGAAAGCGCCGGGAAACTTATTTTCCGAGTTTATTAGGAAATAAGAGGTGAAATTGGTTCGGCGAGGCGTGTCGAGGAACGGGATTCGGGTGGAGATGCTTGGACAGAAAATGAAACATCGAACGCTTCGACGCCAGTGTGTTTAGACTCGTATCCCAACAGGGAGAATAATTTTCTCCCAGGCTTTGAACTGTTTGGCCGAAGATTGACGTAAGCGGATGGTAAATATTGCTGGCAGCAAGGAACCTCCTCGAGGGAACACAGAATCCACGATGCACTCATCCAAACCATCCTCCACCCTTTGAAGCTGAATTACATTCACCGTTCGCTCTTAATTACATAGTCAAAGAATCGTTTTAATTAATCATTAGCGAGTCGAATGCGCTTGCAACGCGTTACGGTAAACTACTAACAGTGTCGCCCTGAAGTCAGAAGCACTGCTTCGTTTAAATCAAAGGGAAGCCGGTGTGAGAATTAAATTCCCGGTGCATTTAACAATTCGCCACCTGCCGCGTTTCCCCGAGCGAACAGTACATTTCCTCCTCACCTTGAACTTCGAATCTCGCGAGCGATCCCGCGCCACGAGCACGTCGTTACCATTTACCACCCGTGATACCACTCTCGGGAACATTCATTCGCAGCTGAAAAGCGAGGCCTCGGTCAAAGCTGAACGGTAAATTAAAACCACCTCCGGGAGGCGCGTTCATTTGCAATGTAAAAGAGTTCGACGCCTAATGGAAATGCCTGCAATCCCACGTTTTTCTTTTTTTCACGCCTCCAGTGCAACGTCATTCTCCGGCATTATCGCTAAATTATATACTAAAACTCGCCTCGTTACGAGAACCGAATTAACGTTACCCCTCCAGTTTCGCGTGACTGGCGGAGGGGTGGCAGATTCAAGGAGGCCCGGGTGAGCCCCCCGGGGCGGAGAGAGAAGCTTTTCCGGGCGCGCGTATCGCTGGCAGAGGAATCGGGGGGTTTCTCGCGCGACACGCCGGAAGCCGTCGCGGATCTCGAAAGTGGAGCGAAGGTGGCCCGTGTCGCGTCGCATCGGCGGATCGATAGCTCGATGCCGGGATTGGCACGTGGCGAGAGAAGCAAGAAACGCGATAGTTCCACCCCGGTATCGTTGGCACGTTCCGCGCGCGACCCTGGCCCTTTGCCATTCGCTCTGCGGGTCGACGCGCGCCGACCTGGCCAGCATTTCGGGAGCTACTTCTCTTTGGCTGAGAGACGTAATCCCCTGTCGGGAGGGCGAGGCATCCTTTTCTGCTCGAAACTTGCGGCCGGATCGCTGTCGGGGGATGATAATTAGCCGATTGGACGAGCGAAGGGGACATTTTGCTCGGGTAATGATGCTATTAAACCTAACTTGAAGCATTCCCGTAACGATATCCCGCCTGGTTTTGCAAGCCCTCTTGGGTGAATTATCTTTCACGTCTGAATAAAAGGGGGTCCTCTATATAGACGTCTTTTATACGGAATGTCGAATACGCTGCGGCATGGTTTAATTGTTTTCCAATTTAATAACACGCTGTTCTCGGCGCTCCTGGACCGTGCTTTTATTTCCCATTACCAGCCGCGGTTATTGTTTCGGACGTACCGTGGTGTTTCCAATATCGGTGCCTCCACCCGGACTCTGTGCTCCCGATCGTTTCTTTGCAACGGAGCGTGCCTCTCGGGCGAAATCAGACTCGTCGACGTCTTTCTCGTTAGTTCGTTCCGAGGCAACGATCTGTATCGTATTGGCCCTCTGGACTGTTATATCCTTCGACAGCTTCTCAATACAGGAATCGTTCAACTTTGTTTCGTCGAAAACGCGTGGTCAGTGATACGTGCAAAGTTGAGCATTATTCGAATAAATATTTATTCGAATAAGACTTGCGAACAGAATGAAGTTACTCGAGAATAACGAATAATTTTTTATTCGAATAAGATTTGCGAACAGAACGAAGTTACTCGAGAATAACGAATAATTTTTTATTCGAATACATTTTCAGCGAATAGAGTCCGGCGCGTATTTTGGCAACGGGCGACGAAACGAGGCGAAAGTTTATAAATCAGAGAAAAGGGAAGTGAAGAAGGGAGAGTAAAGTTTATAAACATTTGATGACCGAAGCTTAGCAACAATTAATTATTATTAATTTCTACACCGCGCTTCGCCAAATTGCGTACAATCCGAAACCCTTATTCGAATAATGCCCAACTCTGTAATACGTGTAACATAAAAAATAACAATCCACATCAAATTCTCCGCAGACTCTCTAATTTTCACCCTTGTAATAAGAAAACTGTCGAGTTTCTCATTAACATGCATACCTCGAACGTCAAGCGATCTTCCATCAAAATTCAGCCGGCGTTCGAGCGAATTCCTCAAACACATTCGGGCGAAATCGCCTACGACGGTTCTGGGTACAGCGGGGAAGGGGGATTCTGCCAAGATCTCTGTTTTCCTTGGCACGGGAGACACCTCGTCCCCAGGGATCGAGTCGCGGAGACGGAACTTCTCGACCTTGAAATTAAGGATGATCTCGAGCGAGCGTAATCCCGCGAACGGGAGGAAGAGAGGGGGTTAATCTTAATTTCGGAAGCCGCCACCTTCTCGACCTTGGTCGCGGTTCCGCGCGAGGATCACCGGAGCTTCGTGTTCCCCGCCGAGATTAGGATGGCTGTCCAAAGCGCAACGATAATCTCGCCCCGTGAAAGCCGAGGCTCCAAAATCGAGCTTTCATCGTGGAGGCTTATCGCGTTGCGCCCGCCGACGGTGCTCGAGCATTTTCACGCGCGAAGGACGGGCGAGCAGGTCGCTCGCGAAATCATATTTGACTCAGGATCCCGCGGGGAGGCCAAGGACGACGAGCTTCGACGAATCCTGGAACACTTGTTTCGCGTCGAGCGACGGGAACTGACTCGTTACGTCATTTGCGCTCAGAGTTGTTGAACTGTGTAAATCGACTATGTAGAACCTCTAACTCTGTCGCGCATTTAGTTGATTTCTTCTGCCATTCAGTATACTAGTTCATATAATAGTTCCCGCTAATTCCTATTATTCTATTATTCTGTTGTATTTTATCCTATTCTTTTTTCTTGTACTCTATCTTGGCACTATTTTATTTTGGTTTTATGTGTTCTGTTTTCGTGTCTACATTTATGCACTATTTCTCTACTGATCTTTTCTATTCTATGCACCAAAGGGTTTTCCCGTATATATATATATATATACATATATATATAAATAATTAAATAAATAAATAAATCGTAGAGGGACATTTTGTGGCTGCTTGAGCGAGCTTCAGGAACAAAGCAGTGTGCGGCACGTGTCCATCGATAGCCATTCGAATCTCATCGAAATCCGTCGCCCTTCATTATGGACTTTCCTGTCGGAAGCCCTCTCGAGAAGCCGGCCCTCGAAACCTCTCCGCGTTAATTCGGACCGTTATTCACAGTCTATCCAGCCGCCAAGGGAATAAAGATCCTTCGACGAGCAGCATAATCAGCTCAACTCCTCGTGAAAAGTCGAGCGTAGGCGCGAGGAGGAAATTCCCTGCTCCTACCTCGCGATCGCGTCCTTTGAATATCCCCGAGACTTTAATCCCAGACACCGTCTCTCTCTTTTTTTTTTCTCGGGGTCAGGAGAACGAGATTACCAGCCGCTCGGCGGTCCAGCCTGGATCCTGGATCGTTCCGCTCGAATTAGCGATTCTTTTTCACCCTCTGCTTGCCACGTAATCCTTCGTTTCCGCGTCGCTTTCGCACGCGCGGCCCTCGGATATGAGCGACGGCGCTGGACGAGCTTGGCCTTGCCCCGAACGAAATTGCGCCGACGGGGAGTGCGATGAAATGGAAGGGAAAAAGGAAGGGAGGACGACGGGATAAAGAGATAACAACTATTTCGTGGCGATGGGGAAAAACGGCGCCGTGGGCGGACAGTGGCGTGAAATCGATTTCAAATCGTCAGGTTGACCTTTCCTTGAAATTTTGTTTCGCCAATTCTGCCGCTCGGAAGATTCTGCTCCCACGCGTAGATCGCAGTTTCTGTAACGCTCTTCGGTTGCTTGGTCCGTGAAAAATGATCTTTCGGCAGTCTACGTAGCGGTGTTTTTGGTATCGGTTCTACTTTGCATCCGCATTGTGTGTTCTCCAGTTTCTTCGTATCGTTCGATCGTCTTCTTTTTTATTTCAAACGAGGACAAGGGAAATGGTTAGTCGGTGGAAATTCTTAACGACTCGCGACACCGTCGCGGTGTACCATAATCTATTTCTTTTCGGAGCATCCTTTCGTTTCTTCCCTGGCTCCCAGCCGCGGAATAAATGACACAGAGTCGAAGAGAATTCTGCGCGACTTATGACACCTCTTTTACCAAACCGAGATAGCGACCGGGATTACGGAACGGAGAGGCAAACGCAGTGCGATCTGCTCCAGACCGTGCAACTTTCAATTGAGAAACTTCTCTTCTGACTAAATCGCGAGAAAGAAAGTTATTCAGGCTGGAGACGTTAAATTGAACACTCTGTACATTCACTCTGGATCCTTGAAACCACTTCTGCGAGCATAAAAGGGACAGCTTAAAAGATTCAGAGTAATCTCGGGGTGTTTCAAATAAAATTCCCACACTATGTATATTTCTAACTATTATCGTCGTTAATGTAAAAAGCGAATGAAGATTTTACTGTTGTCCTCGCATTTCTGTAAGGAGAATTCAACTCTGTGTCACCAACAGAATATGCGGTGGGTTAAATAAACATGACGCAGCGTTCACTTCGACTGCATCGCAGCCCCGGAAGAAATGTGAAATTATAGAAGCTGGTATATCCAGGGGATAGAGGAGAGTGTGCCCTTGATGGCGCACTTTGTCGCGGCTCTATATCTAAATCCGTCGCCGAGATATTCAGCTCGAAAGCGTGGCGTTTAAAATGCACGGGGTTTGTGAATGGGGGCCCGGAAGCGTCGTGACCTACTTTCTACGCGGAAGTACGCACCACGCGTAGTAATAGTAAATAGAAAAAACGCTGACTCAGCGTCCGTCACTGACCAGCGCACAGGTGTCGAGCTTGGGGTAGGTCAGTGCTGCGGTGCGAGCGAGAGAGAGAGAGAGAGGTCCGACGGCGCGAGCGAGACGGCGATTGAAACGCATTAAAAATTACGCTTCGCTTTAAACGATGATATCTCGGCAACCGGAAGTCCTAGCAACGTGAAACGAAATCCGTTTTAAAGAGGAGAGCCCGCCGCTTCCTACTGTACTACTCGCATTGATAACATGCGGGTAATTTCGGAACTCTGACGGGTTAAACTTTTAGTAACTTTAATACGTCCTCCTAGTGCGCGTAGGAATAAAGTTAAGATAAAGTTTCGCGTTTTTTAAGCATCCGGTTGTTCTTAATGACCCCGTTAACTGCTTTTAATAATGTAGGTAGGTGTAATTTAATTATATCGCGCACAGTTTGAGGAATTTCGATGAGTTTAGACACTCGGGCCTCGCTGAAGTGCGTTGTTTATGCATCACTGCTTGGGATACTGGTTTGTTTTATTGAATTCTTGAATTTGTAGATTAGATTGTGTTTTACAAAGAGTCGTAATATTCTTTGTATCTGAAAATGGATTTTTAATCGTGAACAGGTACATGCGGTTATATTTGAAAAAGGGTAAAGTGATTTTTCCCATCGCGGTTATTTTGTAATTACCTAGAATTAGGTATTATGCATCTAATAAATCATTTCGTACCCACAGTTAGTAATCTAATGACGCAATCATAATAGCAATAATCTCCGTTCAAGTATTCCTATTCTGGTTTTGATTTTCCAATTGGATCTCGACTCTAACTTCCCTCTGAGTTCTAATCGGGCCACTTTCGAGTCGATTAATCGATTCCCCACTATATCGGAGGATAGTCGTATTCCCATTACAGCGGACATTTCCTAGAGCCTTGCCCGACCAGAGATCTAGAATGAACATCCAGAGCGAGCGTCTGGTAATCGCGAGAGCGAGGATTACTGTGTTATGAGAACGATGTTGAGAGGTGTTGGGCTTGCAGTCGCGAAGAAAGTCGAGCTGCCCGTGGAGACGAGCACGGATAAAAAGGCCAAGATCGCGGGAACAAGGACGGTAGAAGTGGCAAACTGAAGGGCCGTAACGAGGTGTTCCGGGTGCAGCATAAATTCATAATGTCGAGACGCGGGGAGTGCCAGGAGATTAGCCCGGGCTGACAAGAACAAACGACCTACAGCTCACTGTTGATACAAGTGTGCAACCGGCCACACCCCCTAACCACCCCTCCCCCCTCCCGACGCCAACCCCTTCGCCTAGCAAACCCGAGACACTCGCTATTGATTTATCGCGCGATGTTTTAACCACTGGAACCCGTTTCGACCGCCAGATTATCTTTGGTAGGTGGCCGCAGATGTATTTCATTGAACTTCGACCTTTCATTTGGCAAAATTGAAGCCGATGTGCGTGGCATACGCCGTGCACAGAGCGTGGGTGATCGAACGTGGGAGGGTGCTTGAAGAGATAGCGCACTATTATTATGATTCACAACGGTGTTTATACTTTCGTCCTACGCGAAATTCTTGGTGATAATAGCGAATGAAAATTATGGTAGGAATGTTAAGAATGAAACTGGTTCCACTGGAGTTTGTGCGTAATTACAAGCACGTTATTCTTAGCTAATGACGATGTTAAACAGCAGAGAGCACAGTCGCGTTTCGGCTATCAGCGCAAACTTTGGTTATCGATCTTAACCGCGTTTCGATGGAGCTGATCCGTCCCGAATGTACCGCGTAAACCCTAATAATGCCCCGCTAATGCAGCATGCTGAGCAGCGGAATCCTCCCGTTATTCAGGTCCAGGGAGCCGTGTGTCTAATACGTGGACTCAATGGAACCGCTTCGGGGGCACAGCTGTTTGATCCTTTGACACGCGCAAACATCATTGATCCTTTTATCAGTAGCGTCACATACAACGCATATTTTCTACTAAACAAACATGTCTCCTTAAAGCTTATGATGTCGATGAACCTTGTGTGAGATAACAACTCTCAGCTTCAATTTATTTCTTTGCTATTAAATGAAAAGGAGATGCTTGATTTTCGACAAAATTGCCTGCCTAGTAGCCTTAAATATCTTTAAAGTAGAGCACCACGTAAAATACCTAGAAGACCGATATCTAATCAACGATATTTGATTGCTAGCTTCTTGGTTTCATTGTACACACCCTTGCTGTTCGATCAAAGGATCCTTGCGTGCATTAATAGCCACTATTAACCAGCTTGACCGTTAAACCGAGACGGGAATGCCACCGATTCTAATTAAACTTTGACAGGGACCCTTCGTCATCGGCCAGACCACAACATGTCGTTCCGGCTGACCGCCAATTTCCGGATGGCAAAGCCTCTTGCGATCCAGTGGACGTTCTCAATCCGGTAGACCCAAGGTCTCTTGCTCCATTTTCCCTGCGCTCTCGCCGGCGATCCAATTCCGTTACCGATCCGTGCCACCTGTCCCCTCCACTCCCCTCCCGTAAAGAGACGCAGCGCGCCTTTCTGTATCGCGATCCAACTCCTTCGAGGGTGATTCCCGCGCGATCCAGGCCAGCCATCCTCGAAAACGTACCACCGCGAGCCAGAGGAAATGGTCACAGTCGAGTCCACCCCGTGGACACCGCAGGGTCCGCGCTTGCAACTGGGTTAATGGGGAGGAAATCTTGCAGTTCCGCACCGAGGGGACGTCATGGTTGACCTTAAAACCGGGGGACCGTGGGGTACCGTGCGTTATGGGTCGTTCCGACATTAATCCCGACAATTTCGCGGCTGACACTTGTGGCTTTTCGCGTGCCTCTTCTTTAATTAATCCGCGAGCGTAATTTGTGGCGTCCGGGGCTGCGATTATTAACGGGTAATATTCGTTACGATGCTCATTTGGGTTCTAAGTGGCCCAACGTTACTTGGTGCTTTTAGGGCTAACTGTATTTATTTATTTATTTATTTATTTATTCTACATGAGAAAATGCAATCGTAAAAGCAAGAGGGTGTGCGTTGTCGAATAGATTTCCGGGATTGTTACGCGAATGAAATTTCCGCCGGTTCGCCGTTGGAACGAGCAACGAGAAAACGATTCAAGTGTAACAGCAGCGAAATGGAAACGGCTGACTGATCGACCCGTCCACGAGGATTGATCGGCCACCTAATTCGCAAAGTGTCGGCGAGGCTGTCGTATCTGCGATTAAGCTAACGTCTCGGTTAGATTGCACAGAATAAAACACGCCGCGGAGGTGCAGATAGATTTCCAGCGTTCTCCTTCGCTGCCCGGAGCATCTTGGAAGTTTTGATCGACAGGTAGCGCGAGTGCTTTAAGAGGAAACTGTTGTTTCTGCGCGACGGGGACCGTCGCATGGCGACACTCGAGGGCCAAGAGGGAAGACACTCGTGTCGCATCTCTTACGTTACAAATATTTATTGTTCCAAGCGAGCATCCTTCAGGGAAGCTCATCCGCAAGTTTGCTAGTTCAAGATCGCCCGTCAATGAGCATTTTCAACCACGAACAATTTTTGAACGACCGACTCTGCAAGCCTTCCCGTGTTCAAAGCATCCCGCTGTCTGACTAAAGAGGCACCTGTACTACTTGCTACGCTGAGACCTATTAAAGCGTCGCCCGGAGACCGTACTTTCACCGTGAAAAGCTTGGAAGCACTCGCGGAGAATCGTGATTTAACCACTCGAATCGTTTCGCGAGGCCATTTTTCGCGAAATCAAATTAACGGAACTTTGTTAGCTCGTCCAGCAACTTTGTTCTTAAACGACTTAAAAAGTTGCCGGCATGGGGATCGCGGGGGACGCCGGGTGCCGTTTCGTTCGACTCGAAACTTTCTCTTCCTTTATAAGAATTCGTGTTGCAGACAGGGGAGGAACGTTTGAAGCATCGATCGTGAAACTTCCGGCGCATAAAGCAGAGAATGTTGTGTTCTCATTTATTCGAACAAACCCAGAGAAGAAAATCGTTCGAGAAGTGGATAATTTTAGATTTGTATCGTTCATCGCGACTCCCTCGCAGTTTATTCCCTCCGCTGACAATAACAGGGGCAGAAAAATATCCGCGGCGGTCTAAAAATACCGACGTTCAAGAACCCATCCGTTGGCTTTAAAGGGTTGAAGGTTGAGGTCGCGTCAGTATCATACATTAGTGGTTTGCCAGGGTTAAACCCAACCCTTTCAAGGAAACGAGTGACGTATACCGTCGGTTAGACGGGTATCCCGTTAAAGCGAAGCAGCAGCCGCAGCAGTTAATCCATTAACGTTCATCTTGAGTAACTTTCTGGCCCATAAACAGGCCCAGTCCTGTATCGAGGCGAAGAATAAATAATAGTGGCGTTGGTCGAAGTTGTTCGCTGTCGCAGCTGTCACTGCATTCACATTCAAATCCCTCTGAATGCCTGCGACAACTATTTCAAAAAGTACGTGGAATATTTTTGGAAAACTCGCTGGCGCTTGCACGTGCAACGTTTACAGTCGTTAAATCATTTCATAGCGGAAAAAACGGCGGGTCGACTACACTTGGGTGCGATCGAAACGGATTGGCGCAGTTTCGGATTAAACTGCAACCGCGTTTCATCGTGGAATTGTGTTTTGATGCTCGCTCGATGCTTGTTTGAACGGTTCGGGAGTGAAAACTGGAAGATTTCAGGGACCAGTGTTTTATTGGTATTAGTTTGGGACAAAAGCTTCAGAGACTTCAAAAAATGATAGAAAAATTGATAGATCGTGGGACAATTCGTCCTACAATAACATAGGCAGTGGTTCTTCGTTCGAGTATAGATTCTCAAGCCACAAAAAATACAGACAGATGTCACAACTAATTCGTCGATATAAAAACCCATGTTTCCTTTGACACGTACTATCCCCCAGGGCTTCAGGCTTGTTCCAAGAGTGATTACTCTCTGGAAACGTGCCCTCAAGACTGGAACCGGTGATCCGGGGGTGCTTTAAGTAGTGAAAATCAGAGGTAGACCTGAAGAAATCCTCTGTTCACCTCTTAGAACTATATAATCCTATGGCCTCCCTTTCGCCTACCTGGCCAAACTTCAAAAATCACACATGGCGCTTATCAGCTACAACTTAATCTTCCCAACGCTCTTTGGACTCTCACAGACCGTACTTATATCTAAAAAATGAAACCCAGGTGTTTTAAATGGAGGAATACCCTCGCCATACTTGACACTGGACGAGAAGGGTGGAAAGTCGCAACACTTGAACCGGCAGAAAATTCTAAATTATTCGTAAATTACGCGGAAGGACCGCCTCGGGAGCAGTGAATGGGCCTGTTTAATCCCCGTCCCCCAGGCGCGGGACGCTCAATCAAACGTGTAGAGACACCAGGCCTTCAGCGTCATGTGTGCACAAAGGTCGTGCACAGGCGTCGCGTCCGTGTCCCGACGCTGCGGCGGATTTAATAATGAGCACAAAGGCCGGCCGCGGTCGGCTGCTGCATCGCCATATTGATTTCATCCTGGACCAGTCGGATTTTAAGCAGCCAGGGACGTGCCAGCGCGCGAATACACGCGGCTCGAACCTGGCACCGGCACTGCCGGCGGAACAGTGAATATTAATGTTTGAAATTGCACGGGAAATTGCGTTACCGCTGCCCCGCGAGTTCTCGCTGACACCGCGTTTCCTCGCAGTTTTCCGGGAACCGCGAAGAAGAATTCGACTTATCGATGCTGAATGCTTTGGAGCTTACACGTGGAGCATTGGTCAGAGATAGTGGCAGACGTTGAAGAAAAATAAATAGTTTGTTATCTTTCTAATTCTATAATAGCTTTGTTAATAGCAGCTCTAATACCAAATAGAATTTTTGGTACATTTGAGTTGCTATTCGATACGAGTGCAGAAAATCGGATTTCATGCCCTTCGATAAAAATGAACGATCACGAGAATATGTGACCCTGTCGAGTGGAGGATCGAGGGTAGCCCGTCGGTGGAACTCGTTCATGGAAACGAGATGGTGCGTCTGACATTTCAGCGGAGAAATCGAAAGCTTTCGGATTTATCAGTTCACGCTCTAATAATCCGATTTATCAATAATCCGCCTTTGCTCCATTTCGCCGCCCGCGCTTTTCAAAGGCTGCCTTCGGCCCGTTCGTTAAATCAACCTCGCTTAGGCACCGTCGGGATCGCGACTCCAATTTCGACGGCTCTCACGCGGGAAATTCGGTCTGATCAGCGCGAACAAACAGCAGCATGCGAACATCGGCGAAGCTTCGCGACGATACGATTCACATTTTTGTCTCACCGTCCAATTTAAACTTATCGAGAAGCTTCGACGTCGAGGCTCCCTCCATTGTGCCACCTGGAGAAATGTTTATCGTCGAGTGAATTTTTTTTTTCGCAACAATACGGCTCGCTGTACAAAAGAGCCGGCACAGAAAGGAGGACGATAGCGGGAAGCTGTCCTTGTTCTCTGTGGGTAGCCTTTCATGCGAGCGCACGCATTGTTTAAATTATTAACTGAATTGCGGCGGCCACGCGAAACCACCCCTTAACGAATATGGTTGACAGCGGAGTTTTGGAATTACCGTGCTGAAAACGCGTTAGAGAAACCTACTACCCCCTCCGATCGGCTCGGGGCGCTGAAGATTTTCCGCCACGACGATTCGACAGTGGAATGAAATTCTTGTTGTCCCGTTAATTTACTGTTGTGCGAATTCGCCGGATGCCAGCGAGATCGCAGGCACGCGCCACTGTTCCCGCGTTTCCCGATACTCGACGGTGAAAAGGCGAAAAGCAAATTGAATTTCGCCCGGAAGAGGAACGGTCGTTTGAAGAACACTCTGCAACGAGCCACACGGTGGCTCTTCAAACGGAACGAAGAAGACAAAGGGGAAATAAATGAAAGAGGATTCGAAACGGTGGGAATAAAGCACGAGCCGGGGAAAAAAGAAGGATGCTCGTTGGCGGAACTGTTCGACGTATTTTCCCTGTATTTTCTCTCTGCCGCGTCCTTGACCGCGTGGTTTTGCAGCGTCGTTTCCTTTGACCAGGCTACGCGAAAATGGGAAATCTGAAATTTCGGTGGCGTGACGGGGATTCTCGATCCCGCTCCTTCGCCGGCCGGGAAGCTTTGGTACCGCGTATGATGGGAGTGACGCGAAAAGAACCGCGGCGAAATGGCTTTCCAATTGTTTCCAGCTGTAATATTACATTCGCAACTGTACTTTTAATATTTGGAATACTATCGTTGTTGAAAGGTGTGGCAACAACATACAAGCAAAAATGTTTTCTCGTTGCTAATTTGTTACTCGAAGGTTTGAGAAATTGCAACTTGGAAGCACGTTTGCAAAATCACGCGAAAAGTAGAGCTCTGCGTCTGGAAAGAGCAGGTCCTTCAATTCGTGGGTCAGCAGCGTGAGAAAATTACGAATTAGATTATACCCCTGTACAAGAGAAATTCACGACACAGCTACGAGGAAAATACATTTCTACCCCTCGTGAAAATGAAGTTACGAGAACTAGCTAATTGAATGTGCTACTGAAAGAGAAACAGAATTCGTGTTTCCTGCACAAAAAAAAAAGAGACCACTCGTTAAGAAACTAATGGAATATCCTTCGTTACATTCAGTTTCCTTGAGGGAATGAATATTTCCGAATTCATTTGCCTCGAAAAATAGCCGCGCTCTTGGAATTCCTATAAACGTTCCTGCTTTGAAAGATTGCACCATTTCATACTCCACGACGGAGGATCTTGAACACCCCTTATTTCTTCGCCATGAAAGCCGTAGGATTTGGCGCCGACTGCTAGCATTCGAGTGCACAAGCTCGGTGCATTCAGTTCCTTCAACAATGATAACGTCCAGAAGAACACGAGCACGCTCGTGCACAGACAAGTGGGGGAGAGAAAAATCGTTCGCCTGACCTTGCGGGTCGAAGACAATTTCCAGAATGCTGGTAGATGCGAGCCACCCACACCGCTCGTTCACACCAGCTGAATATAAATGCGAAATTTTCGCGGCTCCCGCGACAGAACGGCAGGGGGAAACCTAGGCCAAGAGGCACGGCCGCGATTTGCATGCCTTTGTGCTCCTCTGTCGTCTGCCCAGCCCGCACCCCCGACCGCCCGCAATCCCGCACCATCTGTCCCTCAAACTTCCGCGAACAAGCATGTGTTCGATATGGAAAATTTCGAGCTGGATTCTAAACATCGTCTGGTCCCTCTCGTACGCGACCTACTTCCCTCTTGGACCAGTCTTCTGCGAAACGGCTGTTCGATTCCCTTTCGCCTGGAACCATTATCCTTCTGGTGGCCGTTGTGGTGTATCAGATAACTCAGGCAACCTTGAAGTATAGGGATCAAGAGGGATGGTTCGTTACTCGCCCCCTTTAGAAGCCAGAAGAGAGTGCAACAGATATTCCTTTATGAGAGGGGTGAGTTACGTCCGGGTCATCGATTTACTTCAGATTTTATACACAATCGGTGCACGCTATCTACAATAGGGTTTCCAACGCGAAGTTGTTAATAGATCCACGGAATCGGATTGATTTCCAACACGAAGCAGAATAAACTCGAACCTATTCATTGTGAAAAGTAAATTAGAATTAAACTATTAGAATTACTTCATAAGTCAAATTCTGGTTGCAAAAGTTTGCGGATTATTTTCTCAATATCTGAGACGTCCAAGTAGCTATTTCTGCTATTTCTGCTCCTCCCGAGTCGTTTGTTCGGATGTTGCTCGCACCACGGGATAGCTGGGCTTCCCTTCTCGCCATTGGTCGCCCGGACTTCTTGGTTTGCTCCACGAGCGCTACTAATATCGAGCGAATAGGGGTGCTGCTGTTTTTGTGGCGAACGCGAAGGGTAAGACAGGTGGAAGGGATGTTTTGTTTCGGCCTCCCTCGCTGCTACGTGATCCATTCGTGGAATTTTTCGAACGTCGGGATCGACGTTGCTGCGCGTCGTTGAATTCGAAACGGTGGATCCAGGATACTCCCTTACGGTTACAAGTATCGAGGAATGCCCGGCTTTCCCTCCCATCCCTCGCAATCTCCAGCGGAAAATGAGATACTGAACGGACGTGGTGTTACGCTCGAGAGAATTCCTCGCGGGCGAGGTGTTTTTCACGACAGGCAAGATGGCGAATGGAATTTCTCACGTCTCGTACTTAATATCTACGCCCCGATTCACCGCCCAGGTGTTAGTTACATTAAAATCGAGAGGCGCGCGTGGAATTTCAGGAAAAAGGATGGCAACGTGGCAAGAAAGGAAGAAAAACAATTTTCCCTCGGTATGATAGCTTTATTCTTCGATTTAATTTCACAGCGGGAATTGTTAACGAAACAGCTTCGTTATTTCACTCCGACAACCGTCACACTGATCGTTAAACGATCCTCGCGAGAGGCGTGAATTTAATGCGATGTTAACGAAGCGGGCGCTCTTCGGATGCTTTGATTGCGGTTATATGCTACCACAATTGGTAATTAATTACACTTGTAACCGACAAGGTGTGAAGCTGGAATTCCCTTTTATTCACTCTCATCCTATCACTTGCCCTTTAGAATTAAACTGTCCTCTCTTCTCCCATAGTTTCATTATATAATAAAAAAATCGTAGAGGTGTTCTAAACAGTTACAGATGCCTCGCCCATTCGAACTTCAGTTTCTCTTAACCTTCCACTGATCAGGGAAGGAAAAGAAGAATACATAATTCTTGAGGATCCCTAATAAACCGAAAATCCTTGAGTATAATATTGCTCTGAAAGGCTGAAGGCGTTTCGGAAGGTTACACAACGCTCCACCGTCTCACCGTTCCTCGCGCTAATTCAATTCTGCCATTCCGTGACTTGCGTAATCGCGAGCAAGGACATCCCGGTATCAGCAGCTAGCTCTCTATTGTTGCCACGAATTCAAAGACGTCCATCTTCTTGTCCCGTCGGTGGGTGGTAGGTGGCGAAGATGGAGGTCTAAACTCGGCGACGAGCATCCCCTTTCTCTACGTTTCCCTTCCATCCCCTTTGTCGCTCGTCCCTTCTCCTCCTGTCCGGTCTGACCCTCTCCGCGGATCTTTCTACATCCTCCGCGTCCTTGCAATTGTTTCTTCGCAGCCGCCTCTCCCCGGCCGCGCGCCACCCCTTTTCATTCTTTGTCTCGTGGGCGAGAATTTTCGCGATCCCCGCGGGGATACTCGCAATCAACGAAAATTGTTAGCTAACTTGTACCCGAGCACGATGGCCGTCCTTGTACTTTCCTCCGTTCCTTCCGCAGATGTTTATCGTATTATCCTCTTTTGCGCTCCGCCTCGCCGTCGTCGGGACTCCTCTGTTTTCCTCGCAAATCTCGCTCCGAGGATCCATTTCGTATTTTTCAGATGGGAATTTTATTCTCCCGTCGAAACAGAATCAATTTCTACCCGGAGCACGAACGTGCCTCCTTGTCCTCGTTCCTCCGCTTATTCATTTACACGCGTATATCTGTATTTGTTGATTTCCTGCGCGAACGCAGCATCAGAAATTCCCGCCCGAGGTTTCCACATGATTTAGTCGAAGGGGATGCTCGCCTCGTGCCTCGGACTTATCTGCGCATCGACGTGCCGGATATCGGCTGAAGGATTAATGCCAAGGTTACTTGTTAATCGTTAATCCCCTGGAATTCCATTACGTCAGGCGCATTTAGGCGTCTGGGCGTGCCATTTCCATTCGCGATACACTTGAGGATTCTCTCAGGCAATTTCCGAGGCGCCACCGACGACGTGTGCGATTATTAACCCACTTGGCGTATTTTAAATGTATGGAAATTACCGTTTAATCTCGTTGGCGGAGCGATACGGGTAATCTTGTCTTAAAAATCTGATTACGGCAGTCTGGACCTGGCCGGGCATGAAAGATCTTCATTGAGGTTTATTCCGCCTTGCTCGTTTTGTCTGATCAAAGGCGGCGAGTAATCTGCCGTTAATGTGAAGATATTCTATTTAAATAACTCTTTGTACCGTTCAAAGGAGCGTTTAAAGGGGTAGGTTACCCTCAATAACCCAAAATCAGCTCCATTTTCAGGCGCATATTCTGGAGTAATAAACGAATACAGAGATAACTTTTGTTTTAATTTTTAATCGTCGTTTCGTTGACTTTGATGCACGAAAACAAAATTTTAAATATATTTACAGGGAAAAAAGTTTTTTTATAATCTGTAAGACAATCTCCTTCTTATATTGGGAGCAAAACTTTGGTAAACAAATTAATACAATTTTATTTTGTTGTATAGGAAAAATATTTGTTATCTTTTTTTTAGGAACTTATATTGAAAATGTGCTCCCGACACACTGTCGGGAATAGTTTCCTGCAACTCTCTGTAAATTTTCACTCAAATCGTGGAGCGGTTTTCGAGATTTTATGTTCACCGTTTTGGAAAACGTAGTTTCTGGGAAATCCAGTTTAAAGTTGGACATGCAGTTTTGTTGTTATCCGATATCATGTGCAGGCTCGTACATTTTTACATGTAACTCCTTCTATATTTTGAAATTTCGAAGCCCGGTTGCGCTTAAAATACGTAGAAATATGTAGCTAGCAGTATATACAAAAAACAAAAATCTTAGAACCCAATTTTCGAAAAATGTGAAGGTAACCTACCCCCTTAAGGGGCGAACAGCCGTCCCTCGTGCACCCGTTAAGTATCGAAATTATCTCATCACAGGGACGTCGGTTATCATTAGGTTATCAATCACTGGCTTGCGCGTCCCTAGGACACCGGCGTTTCGTAGCTGGAAGGGATTAATGCGCCTCAGACCGTTTCGAGAGCCCGAACTACGGAGATAACGCGATCCACGTCCCAACGGAAAGTCCTAAATAGCTCGTTAAAGCGGCGACTGTTCTCCCGGCGCGGCCATCGACGCTGGTCGACCTGGTCTCTCGAATTAACGTCGGGGCACGTTGCCCAGGACGTTTCTTGTTCAACGAGAACGGGACGGGAGTACTTCGTTAGGCTTGGCTAAATTACGACGCCGTGGAACGGCGATGCAGCCTGTTTAACCGCTCTATGACGCGGTACGCGCGTGCAAGTAACGATGCTGGATAAAAGACGGCACAGGAGCATATCAGAGTAGGCTAAGGAGAACTATGAATGGAGAAAATGAAGCGAGAGCCGAAGGATATCCGAATATCCCGAATTTTACAACTGTCGTTTAAGAATTACACGATAGCAGTAAATTGTCTTCATGTTGTGAAAATTTAAGTAAAATTCCATCCACATTTGGTGTAAAACGGAACAAGGGAGGTGCGAGGGTGAAATCTGAGAAACGAGGACGTCCAGTTAATATATCGCAAAGCGACGGTATCGCGGGCCGTTGCAGTTGCACGGTGCATTCTGCAGAGGCGCGATAATCGAAAGGATTTCCAGCAGCCACTCCGAACACAGGGCGCAGAGAGATTCGTGGCGCGGCTAAAGTCGGCCGAAAGTGTATATTACGTGAGTCTATAGAGGTAACCTGGAATCCCACGTGCGCGCACATATTCTTGCGGAACATCCTTTGCCACCGTCCACCCCTGCGAACCCTACTTTCCCGGGGGCGGATAATGAAAGGCGCCGCTGTCGGCGTTCCGAAATCAGGCCAGCGATTTCTTCCAACGTTCTAATAAACGCTCGCGACGGGAAACAACGGGCGTGGCGCGCACACGGGCCGCGTGTGTCCCTCCCGAAACGTTTTCCGAATTGTTGGATTATTAAAAGGGAAGAGGATGTTTCGTACGTTCGCCTCGCCGCGGAGCCTGATTGGTTTGGCGAGGAATGAGTAGCTGCGTTGAGTCTGTTTCGCAGAATTATTGGCTGTGACCCATTTACGTAACGCGTTTCCTTGCGCGCGGGTCACCGGTGACCCACCGTTTATCAGCGGGCAAATTTCCGTTAAGCGGACAAGCGTATCCTTTGGCTCGATTTTGAGATGAAATTGGGGGTGAATTCGGACGTGCGGAGGCTGTTCGAGGGATGTGCGTCTTTCAGACCCCGCGTCTCCTCGATGAAATATAGCAGGACGGCCTGCTTCCAGCGAACTAACCCTGTGTATGAACTTCCGACTTGCTGCAGGCACGTGCATGCCTCTCGAATAGATAATGCGTAACAGGAATACGTCGACGACCTGGATCCCGCGGGGAGGCGTGAAAGCAGTCGCATATTTTCACTTAGCAGCGGCGAGATAACGCGATCGAGCTCGATGCTGCTGGTTTCCTATGCGATGCGCGAGCAACCGACTCCCCCGTAACGCGTTCTAGTAATAGATTCGAGGTAATTAATGGCAGGCGGTGAATTAATTCGCGGGGGTCGTCTGTGAGTTTCGTGGAGCGAATTCTGGTGAAAAGAATTGAGAGGACTCTGAAGGGGGATGTTCTTTTTGCGACATAGTTTTTCGACCTCATTTATAATTTGCCAGCGAGAAGCGTGGGCTTTGGTAAAGGACGGGGTGAAGGTCAGACGGAGTTGGGGGATGTTGAAGGATTTTTTGAAAATCTTTTTTTCGAGGGAAGTGCTCGTTCGTGTCGAGATCTCTGCGGTTAGGGAGAGGGTAGTTATTTTGGATTTGGTTGTGAAACGAAGTAGGTCTTATATTTTAAACCCAATTTCATTCTATTCCCTATAATCCTTTGTATTCAATTTTTGTAAGTCTAATTGCTAATTAATAAAATTGACACTGGATAGAAGTTGATTTGTATTTAACTGCACGCTGTTTATAGATTAACTTAACTTAAAATTGCTTCTCGAAAGCAAATGTATTACTATCCTCTGCATAACGTAACTTCAAAGACTCATTCACGAATAATAAACTACAGGAAAGGGGGTGCGAGGAGCAGTCGTGACCACTGATATTACAGTAAGAGTAACTGATTCTCTCCATGCAGAGAAATAGTAGAAAGAATCCAGGATCCCGGATCCGGATCTTTAATTTCCTGGTCGAATAAACCCCCGCTCCCCCTTTTCAGAGGAGCGAGGTAGAACCAGCTGCTTGAAAAGATTGAATATAAACGCGGAACGAAACGAAGGAAGCCCCTCTGAAAATCTGTCGGTGGGGAAAGGACGGGGTGAGAAATTGAATGAGTCCAGTGCTGTAATTGATCAATCTAACCCTCAATTAATCCCACTGTGGTAGAATGATCGGTCCTGGGGGGATGAAAATTAAATGAAAAACGTCCCCCGCCAGTTCCACGATACTTCTCTTAAAGAATAGATAAAATATCCTGAATTTCAATTTTCAACGGTTCCGCTGCACACGTTCATCTATTCTTCATATTTAATCGAAAACACAGAAGCAATAAGAGTAAACTCCTGATTAAAAAACCAAATATTAAGAAGTACGAGCTTAAACAAAATTAAAGAAATTGAAATTAAGACCATATAAACACTTCAAAATAAAACATAAACACTCTAATTGGGATTTCCGCTTAGAGTGCCAGTTTATCCTTCTTCATAACCAATGTATGAGTGTAAATGAAGACCTCTGCTTCATATTCCTGAATAACTAAAGGAGTGCCCATAAAGCTAGAAGAGATAGAAAATTCACCGCTTTTAATTCCGCTGGAATGTCCAATCTCCATTGGGGTTTCTTCCATCCACGATCCCTCTAATCTCCTACAGACTCACGGAACTCGTTGAATCGCCTCTAGATCGACCGCGAAGAGCCTTCCGCGCCGTAGCAAGCATCGTTTTACGAATGAGGGCAATTCGTTTGCCCCCTGTCGCCGTAAATACGGCTGGCAGTCGAGTGCGCCGCGTCGAAGAAACTTAATTCCCCTGTCGCCGAGCACCTGGAGATATTGCTTTAAAACGAACTTCTCGATCGGCTGCCACTCGGCCCTAGGTGTCAGGGCCGCGGGCGCCCAAGGACGCGGTCCTTCCGCCGCCGTTTTCGAGGCGCGTGTGGCCCGGCACGCGCATCGACCGCGAGAGGCCGCGTTAAGGACGCGTGGCCGACTGCCGGCTCTAAATTAACGTTTAATGAACGGACGCGGGTATAATTCACGGCGAAAGGACGGATAAAAACCAGCGGAGATGGCGATAAAACGTCGACGCGTGCATTTCGCCGCGAGCTCGTTAACGCTTTTTGAACGCGGGATTAAATAACCTGAAAGGGGACAATTATAATTGCGGCCGGCTCGCAGGGCGATTTTCACTTCGGGCTCCCGAACACCAGCGGCTTTAGAAACGCTGCCCTACATGCCAGCCTGTCTGTTACAGTCCCCCGGGCGAAAAGGAAGCGCTCTCAGGTGGCCCCCGTCTTTGAGCATCGGCGAACGCTTCGCGTCTTCCCTTTCAACGGTATCCACCCTTATTCACTTCTCCCCGCTCGCGTTTCGATGCGACGCACCGAGTCGAGCGCCGGCACCCCCCTCGCGAGGAGGTTTATTCGCAGACGAACGACGGGGAGAGCAAGCGTTTCGGCGGCTGAATTTTTCATTAGAGGCGGCCAGTGAGGGTTCCGGGAAAAGGTGGAAGGGAGGGTGGCGTTCTTTGGAGGCGAAACAAATTCAACTGCGGAGGGTCAAGGCCGGGGGTGAAATGATTGCATAACCCACTTCCGATGAGCCCCGGCGACCGAAAGGATTGATTATTTTACCATCAATGAATATTGAAAAACCGGGGAACGTCGGGGAAGGACGATTTAATAATCCCGACGGTAAATAATTAACGCTGGGAATGCGGTTGAAGAATGCCGGCGTATAATGGGACTTGGTGGAGATTCGATTTCGAGCTAGTGCTGGATTTTCCCAGTGAATTTATAACGTATGTGCGTTTATGGATATTGCGGAATGGTAAAAGCGATTCGCCCGGGACGATGCGGGACCATTAGTGTCCACTTTGTTGAAAGTGACGAGCCCGCGAGCGGCGTTGAACGGAACGATTAAAAGTTGAAATTCCTGGCCATTTTATGTACATACAAATTTTAACCACCGTTTTGATTTATTATTAATCTTCGCGCAGACAAGAGCGCGAGTTTTCTGGGCACTTTACCGCGTAATTTTCTTGCACAGACTTCCTACCGACCTCGTCAAATTTCCCGAGTAATTGTAATTCCCCTTTCAAGTCAGCTTCTGTGACGATCCGATAGAAAATTCCGCGTCACGGTGCACCATCCGGAAAAATGAAAAACGTTTCCAGCCAAATCTCCCCGGAAAGATTATTCTATCCGCGCGCGCGCGCAAAGTCCCCGACGATTTCACGGATCGCGTGTGATGGGCTAAAGGGGGTTGGTCGCGCGTGCAAGGGGGTTGCGGGGCGAGGAAGCGACGTGAAAGAGGAGCGGAATGATCGCAAAAGAGTTGCGCGAGCTTTTCCGCGATGTCAGTGGCAGCTATCCCGATGCATACCAGGGATTTCAATCCCAATGATATAACCCTACCAACCCCCCTTCACCCCCGTGGCAGACAGCCCCCGCTTCATTTTTTCCTCGCTCGTCCACGATGAACGTCACCCTCGTCCTCGAATTCCAGGGAATAAATATCCGTGGACCTCGCTAAAGGAATGCCTCTCTACTTATTTCCCGTGATCCTTTGAAGGGGACCGTGATTCCTCGATCTCGAATGGGCGAAGAAACACGCGCCGTCGCATCCCTAATCGAACGCTCGGAACTCTTCAGGTATTCCCTGCGCGCCGATCCTATTCTTAGGATATTTTCCGAAATGTACATTTTACTCCACGAAATGGTCCGTGGACTGGCTCTTGTGAAGTGTCTCAGTCCCACGAAGCGATCACTTTTTTTTTAGAAATAACTGGATCACGAATTTTCTTAATATTAAAAATTCCGCTGATTTTTCCAAAGCTACCCAAAGTCTCCAATATAATTACATAATTCGGGAGCCACAGTATGTGATATTTCGGCGAGGGGGGCCAGGATGCAGCTGGACCAGGCGACGCGGTTACCGGAGTTAGCTGGGGAGTTAGATAGCCGAGTTAAACTACTTAGGTCCATTACAACTTGGACGGAGTTTGATAAGACAGCGCGGGACACGCGTCAGTCTCCGTACGGTCTGTTCTTCCTTTCGTTGGTATGCGGTCAGAGGTGATTCGGCATTCCGAGCGCGTTGAATCTGCAATTCCGAATCGTCAGCTTGAAAAGTAAAAACAACTAACAGAGAAATCGATCACGGTGATAATGAAATTTCCTCGCTCCAAGCAGACATTCTCATGTCGCGGACGATTCTGGAAACAATTCAGCGCGCACGATTGTGCCTGACACGCTGTACATTTGTCAGAAACATTGAAGAGAAAACAGCAGCCGCAATTTGGGGAATTTCGTCGCGCGTCTAGGCGCCTTTGATTTATTCGACGCAATCATTTCAACGCTGAAACCGCGTCCTCGTGTCGTTTGTGGTTCCATTCGAGCCAAAAATTCCTGCCATTCTCTTGTTTGATCGTGAACGTTCATACGCGAAGCCGGAGAAAATCGTTACACTTTTTGGAGCCCCTTTCAGTGCCATACAAAATTCATCTACTCTTCTTTATCGGGTTACCGTTGAAGTGGACTAAAAAGTACACTTCGACGCCACAGATTATCCACAAAATTCTCCCCTCCGTCCACGACAACCAGGCTACCACCACCAAAAAGATTTGTCGATGAACTTCTGCGTATATAATCTCGTTCGCGTGAGTCTGCCAGCGATCGATCGATCCCCGGATCGTTGCTGATCGTAGATGCATCTGGACGCAGACTCGAGAAAGTGGATCGACTCTCCGTGCCAGCAGTGCCAATTAATCGGTGGGTTTCTGCGGTGGAAAACTGTGATTTACGTAACGCCCCCGCCCACTGTTTGGACGGCTTCTCGGGCGAAATATTTACATTCGTTGCCCTTAAATTTTAATGAAATTACACAGAAACCGCTTGCACCGGGTCGGCCTGGACACGTTTAATTAGAATTCGTTGTGGTTGTGCAGTTGAATAATTTAGATCGCGCGATTTGTTTAATTACGGAACGAGGTGGTGTTCGAATTAACGACAGCAAGCTGCGAAAGGACATCCTCGGTTTGTTATCGAGTAATGATTTCCAGAGAGATACGCGATGCACAATTCTATTCACAATCACCGAGTAACTTAGACCGAGTGCTAAATAGAATTTAAGGGAAGAAGAGCTCCTCCACTTTGTATTTCGGTTCCCACTCGGGAATCCCGAAGGACGGAAAGTCGGCAAACTCACTTAAACCACTCCCTTTTATCAAGTATTCTGTTCCCGATTTAAAGTTACAAATTGGCAATGCCTGAAGCCGTAGAACTGTGTACGGAGTAGAATAATCCAAGTCTTCACACGTTCTAACTTCCCGTTCGTGATTCCAGTTTTAATTTTAAAAAAACACGGAGAAACTCGGAGCTTCCGTATAAATCACCACTTCCCCTCCATGCTCCATCTTCCACTAAAGTGTCGCAAATCACAGAAACCTCGATCCCGGCAAAAAAGCTGCCCAAATCGCAGAAGAATTATCACCGCGAGCGCTCGGAAAACCACTGCAGAGTTCGCCCGCATTTACAGGACATTTATCGGTTTGTTTGCGTTCGGAACGATTACTTAAATCGAACTGTGCCCGCATCGAGCCATGATCGTCATGTACAGTTAACAACGATTCCGTTATATCGCATGATTCGTGAGAAAAAGCTCGCGCGAAGTATATTTTACAGTCTACCTTGTTCGTTTCAATCCGACGTTGAACAACTCTTAGTAAATCGTCTCGCGAATCCACGGTGAAGATTTACGATTAAAAGGTGGATCCTTCTTGGAGTAAATTGCAGTCCATTAGTTCCATATCTTTGCGATTTCAATCAGACAAGATTTCGCTCGGTGAAAGCTTCAGGACTTCGTTTTCCTCGCTCAGACACAGAAATTTCTCGGGAGAGGCGCTTGCTGCGCAGCTACTACCGAGCTGTTTCTCGCTAGCCCGACGAATCGTTAAAGCGTGCGGTATCCAACGTGTCGTAACGAGGGTAGCTCGACACTCGGATGATCTTTCCGCAAGGATGAGGAGGAAAACATTGTTCCGGACGGTGCCCGCCGCCGTCACGCCCCGTTCCTTGAAAGCATTCACTCGTGAAAGTTCTCTGGAGCCTGGTATTTCTGAGACGGCAAAGGACGATGGGCTGGAAACACGTTTCCTCTCGAGGAACGCTTCCTCGCGCGGAACGACGAGCGCAGCATCTTCGATCACGTTCTTGCCGGAAGTCGAAAGCTTTTCTCGTCGATTCCTCGCGCTACCGTTGGGGGTGGGAGGGTTAATTTGATAGAGAAATGACGGTCCTTTGTTCTCTTTCCCACCTCCTTCCAAGCAGAAATATCGATGCAGTCTCTGCCGAGAATAACTCTTCCCTCGCGATCTCTGTTTACGATCACCAAAAGAAGCGTATATTTTTTATTCAAAGAATATTAAAATCATGAGCTTCCCTAACGATTCTCCAAATCTTTCTGTTTCAGGTAAGAGTACAAGAAATTAGAAAGACATTCGAGCTCACGGACGAAGCATTCAGGCTTCCATACCCGAAACTGTAAGTCAAACTGCGTGGTTATTTAAAGAATATTGAGAGCATCATTGACGTTCCAATTCTCACGCATCGTAAGTCTCATCGGCAGAAGATTCCCAAGGGCAAGATGGAGCTCGTACCAACAACGATTTGTTAAATCCTGACCTAACCCCCTTCGATTTTACACTAAATCGCAATTAAAGGTGATTTTAGACGACCCCCAATTTTGACTAGGAATAACCGAGAAACGACGGAGTTTCTCGTAAAAGCCTCCCCTTCGACATCGTCTCGTTTCACATCGATGAATCGATACTGTTTACCGCGTGCTCCGTGGAAACTCGCCGTTCCGCGGCTAGACCGTTCATGAATCAATCGGCCACGCGGAAAAATATCCGTCTGGGCGGTCGTAAATGTCCGCCCGTGAACCGTATCGAGCCACGCGTGGCCCGTGTATATCTGGAATTTATTTCTCGGCTCGTCACGTGCCCCTGGGACGCGCACGTAAAACAGGTTGCTATAGTTACGCGGTTACGAGTGCCTTGAACCTTTCCTGACCTCCGTCTCGCGACCCCTGCCGCATGTCTTCGCCCGTGTAATTCCAATTCCGCGGCGTTCTAAAGTCGTTTCACCCCCCGCAGACAATGCCACGTGGGTGGACGGCCCCTGTGTAGTAACGATTTCCCTGGCAGCGATAAAGAAAGACCAACGGAGGACTCGTCTGGAATCAATGACCCTGAGGCAACGGCTATTTTAAATCGCTCTCCATCTGGTTGCGAGTTAACGTCGCTTTTTAACGGGCCTTGCTTTCGCTCTGTGTTTCGAGTAATTAATTAGCGAGCGGCTTCGTAATTGGTCCAGGAGCAGAATTTTCGGAGGGGATTCAGGTTGGGGTGATTTTACGTCCGAGAGGCTTGCTTGTTTCATCGAAGTTTTTATGTTCAGACGATTTGGAGCAGAAAGGGTTTCTGTTTTGTTTCTGTGGGTTCTAGGAGGGGGAAGAAAATGGGTGTTATATAAATTTTAGGGCTGAATTTAATGTTTCTTCACTGTGGGTAGTTGTATTAGATTTTTTTTATTAGTTGGAAGATTAATCGATTTTGAGAATAACTGGTTTTCTACTAGGTTGATTATGTTCTTAACTGTATTCTATAACAAAACCCATAGTGTGATATCGTCATTATTATTCAAAAGAAGTGGCGATAATATCAGCGTCCCTTTTGTGAGGACCGTTGCTTGGTCTGATCAAAGCGCGACTATTCTACTGCGACTCGCAGCCAGATGGCTGTCCCATATGTTCTACAATTTAAGCTATTATATCTCGTTCGACATACAAGTCTACTTTCTTAGTTAGACACCACTACTACTGCTCTATTATTTAAATAGTTTCCACTTGCAGTAGAAGTCAGTGAAATTAGTCAGGCGATTCTTCCTTTTCCCTCAATCTTTAATATCCTCTGAAAAAGAAAAACTTGAAACTGCTTCGATTAACATCCCAACCGTGTTGCTGGTTCGCTGAAAACTTTCCTTGCGGAATATTAAAAGCCGAAAACCAGTAGAATACCCGAAGGGGTATGCGAAAAACACTGGACTGGCTGCTGAATAAACACTCGGCTCCGAAGTGGCCACTTCTCCTCCGAATAACACGGTTTTTCAACTTTAATAAGCTGAAGACCTCGGATGAGCCACTGACGCAACCAGTAGCACTCGAACTGAACTTTTTCCCACGAATTTTAGGCCCGCCGTTACGCATTTTCGCTTCGCGACCTTTATTTCTTGCAGAGTTACCTACACGATAATTTATTTTCGAGTTATAGGTACCCAGAATTAATTCCTCAAACGAGCATCGATGACACGTAGACTTTTTCAAGGCTATTATATAAAAAAATCTCTTTCCCCATTATACTGCTAAGTTCAGCGTGCCAATAATCCGACTCTATGAAAGCGCGATAAAAACTTTTATTGCACTTAAACTTCACTCAGCTTACGAATAGCCTGAATTCTTTACGTACATCGCGGACTTAACGATTATACGGCTCTTTGAAAACTTTAAAGACCAATTTTCCGCTTTAATATCTATTAAAGTAAAGTATCCAAACACGTTATATAAGAACGAGCGAAGTTCCACAACAGGGCAAGCGCGCTTTTTGTTCTTGCCGATAATTTCAGGGGAGATAGTTTCAATCTTCGATAGATTGGAGCCGAAGTATTCAATTAGCACAGAATTGTTATCGCTTCGGCGAAAAAAACGGACCAGCGATATGCAGTCGTAAAAAGATACTCGAACAAATGGCGAACAGGTTCGTTCTGTTGCGTGACGACTTCTATTCTGTCTCGTAACGTGGGAGGCACAAAGTGGGAGAGAGAGAAAAAAGGGAGTCCTGGACGTGGGAGGAATAGGCTGACGATCGATACCGAAAGAGCCTTCGTCTCTTCGAGACTGATTCCAATAACAAAATATTCGCCTGTCCCAATTTCGCCTCCATAAAGAATGGCCGCATTGTGCGGTGGGTAATAAAATCGCGATACGTTTAAGTCGAGTAACTCCTCGTCGTCGGACTTTTATTGAAAGCGAGCATCGCGAATGACAGCTATAGTCTCTCTGTCGCGTTTTCGTCAACGAAATCCAATCAGATCACGCGAGGAGCTCGCTATTAGGTCTCGCCAGCTTCCACCATCTCCGCTTTAGCGAGAATGGGGAATCATGAATTGGAGCATGAATCCTAAGTGAACCGAATCCTGATGTCAGTATCGGTGCACCCGCCACCATGTGTGAGTGTACTGCGCCCTCGCGTATCGGGTGTCTTCTAACTTCGTAAAATAGATGCCGTCCCCTACCTTGAATCCTAAAATAAAAATTAATTAGCGTACTCTTTGTGGTCGAGGATCGATTCAAAACTGGTGACAAGAAATTTAAAATTTTACATTCCCTCGTCTCTTATTCAGATTTCTACGTTACTGTATTCAGATTTCCAATTTTTTATATTCTTGTGGACTCGATGCATGTAGGTTTGAGAATTTTGGGACCAGTGAAAATTGGTTTTCCTCGAGACGAGCACTTCTCTGCCAAAGTAATCAGAGAACAATCGAATTGGAAGGGATCACAGGACACCCTATACGTTCTCCAACAGATGATCCTGCCTCCTTTCGACAGTTGGTTTCCAACAGACAAGGAAGAGGGGAGCTTCATCCAACGGAATCGATGCATGGACTCTCATGAAACACCGAAAAAAGCAACGCCTGGGTCTAGAAAGAGGTCAAGGCTCCATGGGAACCTTCAGGACCCACGAACCCTAGTTCTCCCTCGAGGAATGTTTACACCCGCGCCGGTCTACCAACAGTATTCGACCCCGGTAGCTTTTTCTTGCTTTCCTTACCTTCCTGGAAGCCTCTCGTTTTTCAACATCTCGAAGAAATTTTATTTCTATCCATACACGTGGCGGGATTATATAACAATGCGACGTCAAAGGAAAGTCGCCCTTTTTTAAACTGCTTCGGTTTCAGTGAAGCAGTTTTATTGGTTTATATTCCTGCGAAGCCTCAGAATGTTTCGCCGACTGAATGGTCGAACTTTATTCCCTATTTCCAAGTATTTACATTTACGTAAGCTGGTAAGAAGGAGCAATTTTCTCAGCACTGTATTCTGCTCCATTATATAAATACTGTGCACGGTCTGACCATAAACGCTCCTCTTCTACTGTGGCCCGTAGCTGCTCGCTAATAGCGGAAATCTATTCTCTGTGCCAGAAATTGCCGCGCTCGTTACACGAATCCTTCTTTGTTCGTCATATTCTGTTGCGCTCAGTGCATTGAATTATCTCTGTGGTTATTTGTTAAACAATATTGCACCAACGGATGTCGAGCGATGAAGCTTTCGTGGAAACATCTCGCGAGACCCGGGGAGAGAAAAAAAGCTTTTGAAAACAACGAATCGGTGTTTACACGCTCGTTCTAGGTGGCCTCTTCGACGCGACGTAACGTCGGAATTCTTTTTCGACCAGGAAACACAGGAATTAAGCAGAGAAAAAGAGATTAACGATGAGAAGACGTGCGACGTAAACAGGCTAATCACAGTTGCTATTAATAAAGCGAGATCGTGGGGAACGAAAACAGAATCGGCGCAAATACAGCATCGCGATAAATAAGCTGTCAGTCTGTCGTTAAATCGTGATACGATTGACAATTAATTTCTGCTTAATGGAAAGCAACAAATTTTCTGTTAAACTGCTAATTACGCTCCAAACGTTCGCATCCATCAAAATCAAATCCGTCAGCTTTCACTTGCAATCTATGGATCAATAAAATTATACGAGTAACGGCTATCGACGATCATTACGCGGTTGACAATGTATAACATGAAAGTAAACATTCCCAGCGTGTTTTATTTCACTTTTATCCAAGGAATTCTCCTTCCTCCGTAAAATTACAAGCTTCTTCTTTCCCCCAGAGCCACGGAGGTCTTTCATCTTTCCTCCCACATTTTTATAAACCGATTTCCTCGCCGCCTGACCTTTTGTTATCACAAGACCACATGTCAAGGGCAGAGAAACGAAAAAAGCAGCTTTTCCACAGTCTACCTCGCCAGACAGCCGCAATTCACAGAAATTCATGCTTGGTTTTCCATTCGCCGGGCTCGTTCCGATAATTCCTGCGATACCAGTCCTTTAATGGCCTGTAACTTACATTTCTACTGCGTTACACGCGAAAGTAAAGTGCTCGAAAGCTTCGAAGGCACGTGCCCGTTGCAGTGGAACTGCATCCGATAAAAATGTCCAAAGGGAACGCGTTGAATCGCCGAAACTTTTGTACCAGTGTTCCAGCCACTGAAAACCGAAAAATTTCGAAGTCGAGTAATGCCTTGGGTAGTTTCTCGAATCGAACAATACCGATCACAAATCTTTTAATTCCCATTCAGTGTCGATTGGCCGATTAAAAATTGAAGAATCAACAAGTATTCTAGGTCGTAAAATTCTCTAAGCGTTCCTTAAAAACCCACCGACGTCTCCCTACGGAATCTTAACAATCATGGTGCATCCGTTTAAGAGATATTTCACTCGACAAGCAAAATGGTGCGAAAGTTTCGGCTGAAACCTCTCGAAACAGAGATCCCGCGCACAATGAACGTCGATAGCGACGCAATCAGAAACGATAATTCAAGGGAGCCCCCGTTCGCGGCTAACTCACGGGAAGGAAAAGAGGCGAGAAAGGTGTCGGGCGCGATAAAAGTTTGAAGAGGCCGATAAACGCTGCTTTCAACCGCGGAAGCAGGAAGCAACCCTGACCGAGTTTCGGCGATTGGGGGAGGGCGAAACGTTAGAGGATAGACGGTGGACCGACGTGGCCGGGCATCAAAGCTTATAAATGCGGCATGAAAGAGACGCCAGCGCGAAGCGATTGACCCTGACCAGATTCCACGTCCGTCGGGGAAGGTGACACGCGTGATACTTTTTAGGGACCATCGCTGTGGCGAAACCTCTGAGTTTCGGGCTCTGAAACCGGCACAGAGGACGAGAAAAACAAACTGGCTGCCGGACGGTGACGGATAAGTCGCTTTGAAGCGCCATGAAATAAAAACGATCTCGGTCGCGGGCTCGTCGGTGAAGTCTAGGGTGTTCGTTTTATTGGCAACGGCATTTCACTTATAAAATAGACTTGCAGTAGAAGAAAAAATTCCGCTGTTTTTGCACAAAAATATTGCAGATTAATTAAGTTTTTTTTTTTAATTTAAAATGCACTTACATTTTTCTGAATGTAAAACTAGTTCACTGATATCGAATGTTAGAGTGTTTAAAGTACAGTTTAGACAACAAGTTCTACGTGAATTACCTAATTTCAGAAGCTCAAGCTTTTCTTACTGCTATTGTCGCAAGAAGAAAGCACTTTTGGCATAAGCCCCCGTTCGATCACTGAAGTGAACCTGAATTGGACACAGTGTATTCTTGAATGATCGATCGTCTAAGAACTCCTGCGTAATGTTCATGTAAAGCTGACAGTCCCTGGCTAATGGTGAACGATGGTAGACATCGGTGAACGTCGAGGAACAACAGTAATAATTGATACAGGCTCGCGCAGACACTTTTATTCGACCGGGGCTCGTTTCACCCTCATCCCCTTCGTTGCCTGTCAAGCTGAAATTCATTTGAAAAAGTACCCACTGGAGGCTCGCCGTGACACAGGGCCGTGAATGACGTTTATGAACGAAGTCACGACTCGACTCGTCGTCGTCATTGTTCGCGTGACACGCGAATTCGCGTCGGCTGGCGCGTTAATTTGCATGACTGAAAAACTACGGTGTAACCGGGGCGCGGTCCGTATTAATACTCGAACGATAGCGGGCTTTTCGACTCTAAAAGCGTCGGAACATAACAGCGACTGTTGTCAATAGCGACATAAAAATTTGCAATTTTGACTATGCTGTGAATTCTAGGCACATGTAGGCTGCTATTAAATCCGATCTGATGAATCGTAACCTAAGCATATTGTAAAAATGTTGTTATACTGTATTCCACATTAGAGCATACCGACGCCCCTACCGATTTGCGACCGATCTGCGCAGCCCCCACTACTACCCACCGTTTGAACCGCAAACGATTGGTCGTGGTAATTTCCAATGAATAACTGGTACAATCCCAAACGCAGGATCTGACCGTTGTCAAGGTAAACAGTGCACGAAAAGTTAACAGAGAGAGTAAGTAGAGGGCCGTGCGACGGAGAAAAACATAGGAGTCGAGCGTAGCAACGCCTCCTGAGGGTCGTGCCTGCGCGAAATCGGTATGCTCTAATGTGGAATACAGTATAGGAATATTCTGTGTTAAGGTGAACCTTAATAAAAAACAACGACATGCCGTGATGTCGATATCCCTCCTAAAATTGCACTACGGGCGAATTTATTTCGCATCGCTTGCTGCTCGAACGGGTCCCGTGCATTTATCTTCGCTCTCCAGTTTCACTCTTAAAAATCGCCCGGAGGCAGAGGCATACAAGAAACAAAGATTGATACGGTGTTTCCTTGATCGATTGTAAAACGTCCCTCGGAGAAAGTATTATACTCCGTAACAAGCACTCCGCTCTCGATCGTTGCAACATCTTGATCGTATCGACAGAGAGAATTTCGTCGATCGCCTCGCCTGTTTGTCCCATGCTCGATCGACGGGCAGAAATATTCATTCTCCCTCTATTCGTATGATGGAAACGAGGATGCGATTTCGCCAAATCGAATTTTATCGGGACGCGTGTACCGCGGCCCTTTGTCGCTTGTCACTTTCGAACCTGAATAATTCTCCTCCTCGGGGTATTTATAAATCTGCGCCCGAGTCTGGAAGGATCGCGTGTCAGGTTTTGGGAATATTGCGGGGATCTAATGGATTCCGGTATCGCCAGAAAATATGGGAATGCATCTTGGATTTCTTGGTCTATGATTTGAATTCGGATGAAGGTAGCCTGTAGCGTATTTCTCTTCCAAGCTTCAAGCTTCATTGATGGCAAGATAAAAAATTCATGGAGCGTGGGAATAATCAATACACTCGCAATTAATTTATAGATAGCAGTCTTTATTTGAAGCGAAATTGAATGGAACATAACTGCATTCGAATGGTGTGCTGAAGGGGAATTTTGGTAAGCTGTGGTCGATGTAAAACCACCAACTGCCACTTCGGTGAAAGAGGGGGCTGCTACCAGCAGCATACTACTTCCATCGAACACACCCTAATGCGGGGGTTGTGAATAGGGACGTCCCGTGGCCGCGTTCAGTTCACTTCTTTTTACGAGCGAAGTAAACTCCTCTTCTTTACGACACGCCTACTTTCCCCAACTTTTCCACGGGGAAAATTGGTTATGCAAACAGTCGCGATGATCTGCACGGCAACTAACGGTGGGCGTTTGTTTTAATTGAACACGGAAACTGCAGCTTTCCGCCTATCTCGGCCGTTTAACGAGACTTCTTTCAACAGACACTGTGTACTCGTTTCTCTACAAACTCTGCTTTATTCAATATTAATATTAATATTAGTAACTCGTACCAAAATTTATCATAAACACTCGAAACATCTGTCGCAAAATACAAAATGATAAAAAAAATAGACTGATCAGTAAAACGTTAAAAGTCGCCAAACGCAGTGATATTTCTCTCATTCGACGGCTCGTCAGCCCGCGAAAATCCGGCTTCATTCAGAAGCGTCGACGAAATTTCCGAGTAACAAAGCCACTTTTGTCTGCCGCGTGGGACGCGGGTAACAGTCGGCTAAAAGCCCCTTTCGACACTTGCTCGCGCGTAGAAAACGTCCTCGCGGTTGAACGGAGGCGCGAACGGCCACGACGGGCGAAAACAGAGGGAGAAAGGAGCCAGAGGTGGCCGGGGTGTACGAGAATCCGCTCGTACGGAAACCCGAGTGGCACGACTCCGGCGCGTAAGTGATCCGTGTGAATGGGTCATTCAGAAAGGCAGCTTCTAATGCCGAGGCCTCGCATTCTAATTGAAGGGTGCTCTCACCGGTGCGTACTTGGCCTCGCTTTTCGTCAACTCCCCTCTCTACCCCTCTGTCCCGCGCTATTTCTCTGCCTGCCATTGTGACCGCGGAGGTTTTAAGAAGCTCGTGCAACCTGATGCGCGGGCAAACGAGGTTTAAGTTACGCGAACTCTGAGAAATATAAAAAAGGATACTTACACGGGAAATTCCTATATGATTCCAGTTGACAGTTCTTGCCATATTCCACTTTTTTAATGAAAACTTTCTATCCTGAAGAGTTTCAAGATACTTCGTCTAATATTCTCAAAATTCTATGGAAAAAAGCATAAAGAGTACAAAAAGAAAAAGCACCCTGTTCTACAATCCCCGCGAGGCTTCCTAGCTGCATAAGGCAAGCAAGTAGTAAGACTCAGAGTTTGATCAGACACACATCAATAATTCTGACAACAGCCATGTGTAATTTACAATTAATATCCCGCCTCAAATTATCTGCAGTTGCAACGTGTCAGCCGGAAATGGGACGTTCTAATGGCGAGCATGTTATATATACTATCACGATGTGATAAATTCGTCGCTTCTCTTTGAAACGATCTGACGACCAATGAGGAGGTTTCATTAGAGCACGGGGGCGGGGCGAGGTTCGGCTGGTTCGTTCCGCGCGGAAGGGTCACCGGTTTGCGGACGCTGAAGGGTGGCTCGTCTCGTCAGCGTCTCGTCTTCCTTTTTCCGCGGCCGAAGCCAAGGTCGACGGGCCTCGACGGAGCCGAGGCCAACGCGTCCGAGGGTTGCAGCCACGCGCCGACCAAGCCGGTGGCAGAGCAATGATCGATACTGCTGATACACTCGAATCCCGATCGTCAGCCGGCCCACACGCCCCCCCTCCGGTGTCTGCAAGCCTGGCGCGTGTCGCGACACGCAGAAGGGCGAGTTTGGTGTCGGCTCCCGGTTCCCTCCTTCCATCAACGTCCGCGGAAGGCTCGAGTCGCGCGTCGAGCCACCAACTGCGCCCCCTTCGGAAAATGAAAAGGCCCCTCCACCGCTCTCGAGTTTTCCAGTAACGATCGGTTCCCTTGCCCGGGGTACGAATAGCGGATAACGCGTCCACCCACCCCTTTCCCTCCTGGCCACCCTGCGTCGCCCTCCCTTTGGTCCTCAGGCGCGGAGCGGAACCGCGCGGCGCCCTCGCGCCGTTCATCGCGCGCGCGCGAAATGGGACCCAGCAGCCGGTTGCACGGGGCTTGCGACACGGGAACTTTTCAAAGCTGAACGATGGGGGAATGATTGTAATTTCACCGGGAGGAATTCTTACTGCTCTTGGAAACTACGGTCCCCGCTTTTACCGCTCTCCACGTGCGCAAGTTTAACCCTCTCGCTGATTTCTGGCGGGAACGAGTGTGATGAAGCTTTCCCATGACGTAAATTAGGTTTATTTATTTTAGCATTGAAAGTAAGACGCGTTGTATTTATTTCTGTCGAGCGGTGAAAGGGTTGAAGCTTGAATCACGTCAAAGGTTGTCAGTCAAAGGTATGGGGTAACCCTCTCGCTAAGGGTTCAGAAAGTAAATCCTGATGTTGAAGTTTCTTATACACGTACCCCTATAAAAGTATTATATTTTCATTTGCGTCACTGCCACTGTATTTCGCGTTGAGTTGCACGCATCGGGCCATACGGGGGTTGAATATAAATTAAGACAGGTTATACTTGACCCCGCGAATATAGATGATCTTAAGCCTCCACGAGGATCGTATAGATCGTTCCTACGATCCTCACCCAGAATGATTGACAACATCCACCCCTTGAAAGCAAACGTGGGAAAATAGAGCACGATTGTTGAACGTGCCGGTAACCTGCTGGCGAGCGATCCGCCCCTGCATCAACCCTCGAACACAGCCCCCGGCTGCTCCTCTTCTCGCAACCCTCAGAGGCAGCAGCCGGGCGCCCACGCGTCTTCGGGGCACGATCGCGGCTGGAGTGATTTCCCGGGGTGCGTGCGCATCCCCCTCCTCCCTCCCTCCCACCCCCCGTAGATCTAAAGGCGCCGTCACCCGCTAGGACGGCCCGCGAAAGAGGGAGAGCGGCCTGTCGTCAGTACGGCGAACGCTCTTCGCCGGAGCGCACCTTGGTTCGAGTGTGGGTCTACGCCCGCCTCTCTTCCCGACCTCCACGCGCGCAACTGGTGATCGATTCGCACTTCCGCCACCGGGTCGGCCTCCTCCGGGATCTGTCAAGGTCACCCCTTCGGAACCATAGATCTATACTCGCACAGGTGCACGCCAACGGCGACTGGCTTGTCCGCGTGTTCCTTTCACAGCGCAGGGGGATTTTCTAAGGGTTCCCGGCGCGGGGTTTTTATGAAAAATTTTCCAAAGAGGAGCAGGGATCGAGTGGACGGCTTGGCGGATAGGGACTTCTTGTTCTTGGGGGGAGATAAGGGATGAGGGAGATAAAGTTAGGCTTCGTAGTGCACAGTGAATTGTGAAAGTGTGAGAGGACTTTTATGAAGAGGATTTAATGGGCTGTGTATGTAAGTTACACTGAAATTTGTGGAATATTCTTGTGGCTACGGCGAGCAGATTGTAATGTTATGCTATTTAATCGTAGTTGGTTAATTGGGTTGGAAATAAGGCCGATTAAGATCGCCGTGGTGATGGTTTGTAATTGAAATATAGTAGAATTTTGGATTTATGTATTTGTATGTAATCGTTTCGAGATCCCGGGATTATTTAATTGTTCAGCTGACGGTGAATTAATTCTATTCGTGTTCGTATTTTACGTAACTTGGGGTGACAAAGTGTTCATTCTTGCAGGAATAATCTTGATAATTATATTCCACGTAGCCACAACGGTACTTTCGAATCTTCAGTTTAATTTACACATCTCGTCTATTTAAATTTTTCATGGAAATCGTAGAAATATTCTCAGGAATTCTTATATCCGTCCATGTTCGCTGTTACTGCTGTTCGATTGATATTTTAAATTTTGACGCATCATGCTAGGGTTATTTATACCTCGCAGACAATAGTTGAACTTCGGCGTATCGTTGTAACTGACCCCGCCGATATTTTTCAACCATCTGGTTCGTGGAAGAAAAAATAGAGCGCAAAGTTCTTGCTTTCACGGAAACATATCTCGTCGCTTTACACGTACGCAACACTGAACGCTGTTTATCGAGTGAAAAATATCGACATACTTTGTTCGCTGTATCTGCCATGCAATTTTTTTTCTCGCCGATGGAATACAGTGACACATATTCAGTTCGTTGTGCACGAAAAAGATTTAGGATATTAATTCTTTATTTTCATAATTCTTATGGATCGGAAAGTGGTATCTTCTGAATGATAATTAGCAGAATAGAAGCATTATAGTACCGTTAAATTTTCCATAGAAAGTATTTACAAAAGAAATGCGTAGATGATTATGAAAGATCATCCCTTAAACGGGCTGTTTAATTTTCTTCTCCACAATCCGGTTTCACGTCCCGATACACGTGCAGCTTTCATGAAAGTTGAAACGATCCCAGGAGAACGTGGAAGCGACGGATTACTTTCACCAACTGCTAATTAAAAGTTCCTCGTCTGCTCGATTTCTGCCACCTCTTTCGCTCAGACGCAACTGGTGTTAAGATCGTAAACTTCGATCCCCCAACTTGACAATGACCTTTGTCATCAATCCGGAATAATCGTTCGCGAGAGGACCTCCAGTCGCTCTTCTACCACTTTGCTTGAAACGATCCTCGTAAAAGCGCGCAGTCAGTGATTCAAAATCCTTTAAGATCGGATTTTAAAGTTAGATTGTTAACGCGTTCACGACTTGTCGCTCAATCGGGGTCAGACGTCGAAGTGCGGTGGGTAAAAGTGAACAACCTTGGTCGGAGTTTGTCGGCTTCTGGCTAAATCGAGGGAACAGAAAGTAATTTTAATATTACGTTGAATATAATTTTGTCCATTCGAAAAGAAATACAATTTTGGTAATGTTTTGATAAAACGTTTTAACGAAGTTCCTCTCTATATTTAAAACGATCTCTAAAAGTAGCGCAGCGCAAGCGATACTTCAACGCTCAATTGATTATTTAATAAGTCTTCACAGGTCGGGAGTTAATTAAATTGTTACCATACTAAAGGGAACTTTTAACTTTTACTTCGAGGTTGTGCTGCTCGCACTGCACAATTACTTTCACTTTCGTTCACTTCTAATTACGGAACCATAGAGTTAAAGATTAGACTAGACAGTGCCGCGTTCACTGCCATTATAATAATCATATTTGTTCACTTTTATCCTTGCCACCCGATTTAAACCGAAAACAATTGTCACCTGCAGTTAATCATCAATCGTTACAAAAGTATCTGCTGTTAGCTCTACGTTGTTGAGTGTCGCGCAGAGTTGAAAGCGACGACAGAAAGTTTTACAACAAACCATTTACCAGTCAATAATTCTGAATCTATCTTCGATCGTTGCAAATTTCTGCACCCAACGCGTCAGTAATAATTTCCAACGTTTGCATATTTTCACACAGTGAAATATCATTTCTGGAGTTCAAGCCTCGCGTCTTTATCTCCCCCTTCACCCCTTGCGCTCGAAATACAGCTCTACCATTCAGCTTACAAAACATTTTTCGAAAGTCACTTTCAAGTCAGCGCAAGGCATATCACAATAATTCACTGCAGCAATGTTCTTCCCCGACGCGAATTTCTCAATAAGCCATAAGTAGCATCCCTTCTGCCTTCGAAATCTCCCCATTTCCTCGACAACCCTCGTAACTCGCTTTGCGAATCGTTCCAACAGTCGCCACGCGCCCACCCACCATGACAGACACCACCGAAATCATCCGGCAGTGAATCGCCCGAGTGAATCGTTCCCCCGCCCTCTGAAATCCAGTCACGTCCCTATCGGTCAGATCGATCGTGTCCCGGGCGTGCAAGGAACATCCTGATCCAGGAAACATCGCGAGGGTTCCGTCAAGGGGATTCGTCGTTCCTCGGGCAGCGATCGTTTCCCCGGGACCGTAGAGGAGCCGCGTAGGTGCGCAAGGGCGTGGGACGCGATACCGTGCAAACACGAAATCCCAAAAGGACGAGATGAGTGGCGTGGGTTTCCTGGCGGCCGTGAAAACGTTCGCGCCGGGTGGCCGCCGACGTAGACGCTGCGAGAAGCAGCAGAAAGTCCTGGAGCTTCCGCCCGGATACGCGATGCAACCGGATGTCGTGCCCTGCTGGGACGGCGCGCCGCCAATCACGCCGCCTGCCGCGTTCCTGCCGCCGGGATACAAAAAAGGCTTCCCAGGTGAGCCGATCTTTCACGATATTTCAAGAACTTCAATCGCTTGTTGGGGAATCTTGAGTTCCCCACTTGGGGATGCGAAGGGGGTTGCATTTTCACTCCCCATAAGTGAATTGAAAATGTTTCGCAGCAAAGGGAAAATGGTTCTAGTGTCTTGATGATATATAGATAATAGTACTTCAAGAATTGGTAATTTTATTTTTCAATTTAACTAGAGAGACCCGTGCTTTCGCTGTTTGTGTTCAACCGCAGTTTGCTTCGCTCGTGTAACGCGTTAATAGTTAACTGTCCACTTTAAACTGCGCAGCAACCGAAGGACAAAAATAGTCGTATTGCACTTCGTCAAAGTTTTATAAACGTGGCAACGATCGACGAAATTGGATAAAAGCGATCGTGCCACGACAACCACGTAGCTGAAATACTGATATCCCGGGGCCCGCGTGTTTCGTAATTTAACGAGCGGAGTGGTTTATTTATCGAGAGGTGTACCTACCGTCCATCGCGAAACGGCTCGATCTTCTTTTCCACTCCGACGCCTGGCTAACCGTCGGGCGTGAAAACTTGAAATACGACTTTTCCTTGTGTGTTTTTAACCGCGTCGCGATCCAGATACGGATCCTCGATGCTCCGCGTTTGTTTGCCACGAAAATAACCACGAAGAGGGGTTTCAATCTCGCGGAACATCCATTAACTGGTGGATCCGATTTGCGTTGCTGTTAAACGCGCTGATCGAAGGAAATGAATTTCCATCCCGAAAAGCCAGTTGATAAACCCTCTCTACTAATTGTCCGAATTCAAAATGTTTTCGGTGCTTGGCTGCCGCGAAATTGCCGTTTAATGAATTCGACGTTCCAACCACCGCTGAATGTACCAATGCCGCTGGTTAATTACATAGCATAGAAAGCCACTGCGTTAAAATAATTGCACGAGAAGGATTTCCTGTCAAATCTCCGATCAAATTTCATGCCAGAGCTTTTGTGCAGTCTCCCCTAAAATTCTTTGATCACCTAGTAAAATCTATTATCACAGCGCAGTGGATATCTTAGTGGTTCGTTTTAAATCAGATTCGCCACAACGATTTCTCGCAAGGACCAACCCGATCTCTTTATTATTTCCAAGTGGGGGCGTTTGAAATCGAGTCAGTAGAGATCTGCATCCCCCGTGAACTTGAACCCCTATCGGATATCCGCCCTTTTCGTTCTGGGCGAACGGGCATCTTGATCGTCGCGCCGTCACGTCGAGACGCGTTCGGTTGATCGCTCGGTCGCCCGGAAAATTCCCAATCGAAGGTTCGAATCGCAAATACATACCTTCCGCCCTCGGCGGGTGTTGAAATCCACGCTGACCTTTCGGCGAATTCACCTTTAACCTCTGAACCGTGCGATCGTTTTTAAGGAGAGAGCTTTGTTTTCATCGGCGGCGATGAAACCCGATGATTCCTTTTTACTGTAACGTTTCACGTGCCAACTGGCTTTTACCGGTTTTATGAAAAGCTTTTCCCCGGGCGTTAAGGGAACTCGATAGTTTTCTGTTATGTAATTGTATTTGTTCCCCTCGGTTTCACTGGCGCCTGAGTGCTGCCCGACGGAGGCACCATTCCTAATTGCTTCCCTTAAGAATTCGGCTTGCGATTCAGAACATGTTCGACGGGACAAAAGGGAACTCCGAGCGATCGCGTTTTAGTTTACGGCGTCGACTTGAGAAACGACGATTCGCTGGTGGCCGTGTCGCAAGTGGAAAAAGCTGTTTCGAAACTCCGAAGGACGCGGCCAGTCTTTTTGCCGAAGCTGAATTAATTCGATCTCGCCAGGATTATGCAGCCTCGCCACCGGGACCGGTAAAAAGTTCCTTCGGAGATCCGCGTTTCCTCGAAACTTCGGCCGGCAAGTTTCCCGTTGCACGCGGGTACGTTGTCAATTATTAAAATCGCATCGCTCGTAAATGAGGGGCGCCGCTGTCCTGTAAATTGCCGGCGGAGGATCCTTCGAGATTCAAGGAGGAGCTTGGAAAGTTGTGGGATAGCATTAAGCTTCGTCGAGCCACAAAGAGAGCCTATTGTTATCACTGATTGAAGAACCCAGAAATAAATGGGGTTTAAATAAAGAAATAATAAATTAGGAAACTCAGTTTTCGAAGCACCCTGTGCAAGGGAATTAACGAGCTAGAGGGAGTCATAATATTTTCAAGAAGTTTCGACACACAAAGGAATCTCCGGTGCACGAGAAGTCCCCGGAATGATTCTCGGAACGTCAAATATTTCGAGAAGTTGGCATGCAGCTGAGGATAGATCCGCGCGACGATAATATGTGTAGCTTCTTAGTTTCTCAAAATTCTAAAAGAATTTCTCGTGACAAGGGAAACGGAGAATCCTACAAAATATAATAACGATTGCTCGCGCCTCTTCTCTTCTAGCTGCCCGATGTAACAGCAGAAAAAGAGGCGCGAGAACGATACGTGGACAGAGAAACTTGGCTTTGGCTGTCGCGATCCGACGATTAGGTCGAGGTCGAGTTCCTCGAGTTCCGCGCCGTTTCTCTGTGGCTTATTAATGCTGGCCCGCGGTGGGACAAGTGGGTCGAATTTTTCATTGATGAATCACGAGGCGCCGTCCACGGATTTTCGGGGCTCGCGCGTCCCAGTTTCGCCGCGACGCTCTCTTTCCCTCGATCTTGAGTGGCTGCTGAAATGCAGCATCTGCATTGTCGGCGATAACTTCGCTCGCTGCTAGAGCCACTTAAAAATTTCTTCACCAACAACTAGCGCATACAGCCGTCGAAATTACGTTGTGTAGCTCGTCCCGTTTTAGAGTTCGGTATGAAACTTGGAGATAATGCCGGATCAGGTATTCTCCGAAATATAATTGAGCATTTTACCCTTTCAGTTGGTCAAAGCAGCTAAGTAGAAATGAACGCCCTTGGCGATTTTAAACTGCTCCACTTGAAACTACTTAGAAATCATTAGAAAATCATTCCCTCGTTTTAATAATTGTCATTGTTACCGCGTCCACTTACGCGGGCGCTTGAATTAAATATTCCGAATAATTAGACCCCGAATCTTCGGTTCCCGGCGCCGCGCTCCATCGTTTACCTGCACTCCTCGTTTAACAGCCAGCTATCGTTGCCGTATTTCGTTGCGATTCCTTTTCATTTCGCTAATACCTGCCGGTTCGTTTGATTGACTCGGATCTGGCGAGTGGGTATCCCTGTTTGCCCAACTGCGTCCGCTTGAACAGCGGCGCGATCGGCCTTCTATTTGCCGCCGAAGTTTACGCTAAACGATATTTAAACTTGTGCCTCGCCGTTACCAGTGGGAACACGAAACGACTCTCGACGGACGATTCCGCCGAAGTAATTACGAGGCTGCAGAAAAATCGTGCCCGCGCTGGCAACGCTCCAGCCGCGAGTCTGTAAACCCGGTACCCTCGTGTAAATTTAAACTTCGCAGCCGGGCTTTTTAATATATACGCGCCGCGATACGTGGAAGCTTTTCGACGTTCGACTCTCCGCCGGCCGCGTCATCCATTCATGAAGTTTTTCCCGAAGAGGAACGATGCGTGCTCGCGATCCTCGCCGCCAGACGCTTTCTTTGTTTCTTCCTGCTTTATGACTTGACGCGTCGATACGTTCGCCGAACGAATCTCTCGCGAATCCTCCCCTCCCACGACTTTCGACCACGGTGTAACCAGAAAGATTCGCTAAAAATACGTTTCGCGAGAGACGGGAACCACTTTCCCTCCGCGGAATGTTATCGGAGGAATGTTAAATTAGAACATCTGCTTCCTCGGAAGAACAATTGAGAAGACTTTACTGGCGACACGGGAGGTTTTTGTTTAAGAAAGCTTCGGCTCGAGGAATGTCCTATTTGAGAAATGCCGCGTTTAAAAGATTTTCTACTTGGGAGTAAGATTCTCGCAAGGATATATGGCTTCTGAAATTGCATAATTCGAAAGAGTCTTTTCACTGTCCTCCACGATTTTTTCTGGAACGATGAAGATTTCAACGATCTGGTGCCTCCAGTTGCTCGCCAGCGATTTCCATTCCCTCGAGGTGGAAATCTTTCCGGGGGCCGTCATCATCGTTCGCGAAAAAAAAACACACGGACGTGTACAGAGGAGACCAAAGGCGATTCGTTGGCGTTGCAACAATACCTCCCTTCGGTGTCGTTGCACTCCGGCCGAGAATGGTCGTCGCCAATTACGGTTCAAGCCGTTCCCCACACGCACGCGGAAAACACGAGGCGGGTAGACACACGACCGTGTTTTTCTTTCAATGGGCAGTAACGAGAACGCGCAGCGACGAGACGTATTATTACCCGTGGCTTCGTTTGTAATAACAGTAACGTGGCTCCCATTCACGTAACCGTGCAGTCGGGGCTCGGTTGGAATGGTCGTACTACTTGACAGTGGAAAAGCCAGAGTTTGCGAAAACGCGAGCGTCGTTCCTGGAGTTATTGCAGAGAAATTAGATTTCTTTTTGCGCCCGTCGACTCTAGGATATTCCAATAATTTTCACATTCAAGAATATTCGATTTAGACGCAACCATTCGATGAAATATTATTAAAATAGAAACACCGATTTCTAAAGCTACTCCCCTCCGGGAAGTGGAGTGGTATTGAATTAATTATTCGGACATTACTTTAAAGTATCTTTTCTTTTATATACTTCTTCACTCCACATTCTGTTCTCGAGCGAGGAGGCATGAAAGCTGGCAGCGGAGCTTGAACTCCAATGCGCCTGCGTCCTTCATCGTGTCACTTAAACGGCAAGGGGGTGTGGGAAATTTAGATGCAACAGACAATTAAATGGAACTCCGTCGCTCGAAGAGAATTGCCCGATAGTCAAGAACATACGAGAGACACCAAATTGTCGGAGGGATGTTAAACACGCTGTATTTGACGCTCCGTGTGTCGGCGTGGGCGAATTCGACCCTGCTTTGCCTTGTTCCTCGTGCCTGTGCATCGGGAACGGTGTGAGAAAGCTTTCGCTTCTCGTAATCAACGCTGCAAATTACCCGAACGCTCGACAAAAGCGGATACATATTGATCGCGGGAGATAATAGCACCGCGCACCACTGTTATTAATCATTGGTTAGGAGATTTCGATGCTTCCTGCACTTTGCAAGCGCGACAGTAATAGTTTTGACATAGATTACACTGTTCTTTTTTGTAAAGAGGAAATCTAAATGTCATCTTCTTAGAAAAAACAATTAGAAGGTGGTGTCAAAACACGTTGCAAATTCTTATTGGAACATACGATTATCGTAAAAGAAACTGCTCAGGACTCTATTACGTAGAACCTTGCAGAAAAATTGAATCTACTGGCTTCGCAGCTGTTAAAGTTGCCGAGCCCTCGTAAACCGCTGTCGAGGACGAAGGGATAAGACACTAGAAATGCGTGTGGTCAGCAGGAACATAGAAATTCTGTGACAGTAAAGCCACTTCTAGGTTCTCGACTGCCTACTTTGCAGGTCTATTGATCCACACATCTCTCAGCCAGATATGTCTCAAGGAAAACGTGTCTTAGGTGTCCATATCGTAAACCCAGCCTTCGAAAAGAAGAAGACGTTAGAAAGGCACACAGTCAGCAGAACTGTGCAAGGTTTTCGACAATAAAACTATTTCTAAGGTTCAAACTCGCTGCTTAGCAATTGTTCTGGACATCTATATAGTCAATTCTGGCACTTTGCAGTGATAAATGCAAATGGATTATTCATTCCTTAGATTTTTTCAGATCAGAGAGGTGAAAAGTACCTACTTTCCCTCCATCCTAGTACATTAACTGCTCGCTTATCTACTACAGTGATTTCTGCATAGATTATTCAAATTTTCCTCGAAAGTATCGCGCATCGCCTTCGAAGAAATTCCAGATACAAACCTTGAGCCGATATACAACCCTTGAACAGCCCCAGAACTCTCTCCGCGGAGAAATAAAGAAAGGAAGAAAGTGTCCCAACGGCGATTTATAGCTTGGAAAAAATTCTCTTGTGGTGTGTCGGTGCTTTATGACGCACGTTAATGAAGCCCCAGAGAGCGAACAAAGCGAGAGGAGAGGAGCGCCGTGACGCCAGTCGCAAACGCGTAGGTACTCTATCTTCTACCTTCCTCGCTTAGAATAATCTTGACCGTGGTCATTTGCCATTTTACAATATTCTGTCGTTCCCGCAAACCCCTTTAAAAATTAATCACCACCCACCGAAGAACGCTGCGCGCGTGTCGCGGAATGGCACTCGATTGACGAAGAATCATTCATCACCCAGGCAATTGTCGTTGAACAATGATAAGGGTGGTTAAAGGAGATTAAAACAAAGTAGATGAAGGCAATAATTTAAGTGAAATGAACTTTGTTCCACATAGGATCAAGCTTAAATCCCGTGGATTACAACTCTCCTTTTTCTTCAAAGAATATCCAGTCTCCTCTTGTAAATTTCGTGGAATTTCTCTGCGATGTGTTCAGGCTTGAATAAAAATGAGAACCGAGCAGACGTAACGCTTGTTCGCGTGATGTACCACAGGGAGAAATTAAATGAGCCGCGATAAAGGGAGGCATAAACGTGAGATAAAGAATATGTGCTCTATGTGTGTGATTCAGTATAAAAATGTAAATGTCGGCGAAACGGGTAACAGATGTTTTATAAACTTTATCAGGAATGTGCATTTTCGCAAACGTGACAGTTTGGGTTGGATTTCACTTTGTATTCTCGTTGGTATCGCAAAGCGTACTTTCGTCTGATCTATGATTGGTTGTACTACTGAAAAGGACTCTCGCTGATAGAAATTATATTACGTGGGCTTGACCTTGTCTGTTTCCAAAATTACATCCAAAGCTTTTCGTTTGAAGGTAAGTAATCGATATAATTAATATCCCATGATGAATAATAGATTGTTGCTTAAAAAATATCTAAAACAATCTCGTTTACCTGAAACCAATATACTCTTTCCACGCCTCTGTCACAGTTCTCTCTATTGATCATCCACCAACAAAATAATCAAACATTTGCAGAAATATCGAGCACATCAGGACGCTAGTTCGACAACACGTGTCGATGCAACTTCGTTGCATTCACCGGGATCGTTCCGTGGGCGGTTTGTCTCTTTACATGCGGTTCTATCGACCGCGCCAGCCAGCCATCGCGAAAACGATCCAACGCTCCGCGTTTCGGTCGTTGGATCGGAAAATCTGTCGAACCTGCCGAGGCACAATGTTTGTCGCCGCGAATTACTTACTGAACTGTATTCCTGCAGCATCGGACTTTAAATTTACACAGTGTCAGCAAATATTTAATCTAATATTCTGTCCAACAGCGTGTATTTTATATTTCACACACGCCATTAATCACGACGCCAGTAAACGAAAACAATTTAGTGGTGGAGAATTTGGAAATTATGAAACAATTGCACCGTTTATTAGGGGAATCGTGGTATTCCTGTTCCCTCTGTTATCTTATGCATGCCGCAGGAATGAATGAAGCCACGTTTGCGAAATCTGCGGTGAAAAATGGGGAGCGCAGTTAACGTTGCTCGACTCTTCTTGTTTGACGTTCACAGCGACGACGCATTCGTTTCCTTTCCATTCTCCGCGAACTCACCTCGCACGCGGTGGCGACGTTGTTACATAATGCACGCCGGTGCAACGACACCGAGGCGGTGCACTATTTGTTGGCGTCGAGTGAAAGCCTCTCGCACCCCGCCGTCACCCTTCCGCTCAGGGTTCCCGTTATAACCGAGCGTTTACTCCTCGTAACCACGAAGCACTGGTCCTGGATGAAATTGCAAACTCACTGGTGGTTCTCTGTAAATATCACGGGACAGGCGAAATCTTGGGAATAGCTGGCTTTCGTTCTAGCAGATAGCTCCGCCGAGCACGCCCACGCGTGGGTGTTAGATAAAAATGGTCGTACCGCGATGGATCGAGGTAAATGAAGGTGTATTAAAGTAACACGACATTGTAATACTGAAAGACGGGAGTATCTGGCTATTGTGCTACGCTTCTGTATAAACTTTAAGGCAAAATTCACATAATTACGATGCACTTTTGTACTCTAAACGTCAGCGCTTAATTAGGCTTAGAGGCAGAATACTTGGGCACTGGCTTTATCGGCGGTAGACGGAGATGCCAATAATCCGATACGGAGTCGTTTCACGAGATTGAAATTGTGGATAATTATCGGTGACCGCGCGACGGCGAGCCGGGGATCATTCGCGTCGACATTGACGGCTAATTACTGTCGTGTTTTCGCGTGCGATCGGTCGGCACGCTGATTTCCGCGATAAAACGTGAATTCAGACGGACGGGGCTAATTTCCCTCCGAAATTTCTGGCCCGCCTGACACGCGCCATTTTTGTCGCTTAATTACAATCTCGACCCGGAATTACAATTAGCCGCCGAATTGTACTGTCCCCAGTTATCCGCGGCACCCAGTTTACCGGTGCCATTATCAATTATAATCAGCGATTTTAATCGACCATCGCTGATCGCCTTTTTCGCAAATAGCACGGGGATGGAATTATCGTATTTCCCCTCGAACACGGTCGACTTCAACGACAGTATTTGCAATATTCCAGGCGAGCAATTTAATACGGGGATCCTTTTTATCGGCTCGTTGGAAACAGCTGCAAGCCACGCCGCAGCTGCAGCTGCGACGAGCAAAACGGTTAATACGATTTTCAGCCACGAATCGAAGAAAAAAGAGCGGACTAGTGGGGTGATCGAGCTTCGATCCTTCGATCGATTCGTGTATCTTTTACCAATCAACTAGTGTAGAAGAAACATTCAACTCTCAGCCTTTTTTCCCACCAGTTTGGAGAATTTAATGGTAGAATTGTTTAGATGTAAACATTTTCTAACCGCACCTCATATTGCGTGACAGTTTAGATTTAAAAATACTGTACTCGTGGATAACAAAGAAGAACACTCAAACTGTATATTTAACGAGAAAATGAATACAGGGAGATGGTCTACTGAAGCTGTTGCCAGCTTGAACGTTTGTTTCGATCTGGTTCTTCCATCGCGCGTTCTTCTCGCGACAAAATTTATTAGTGCCTGCGACTGGAAAAGGTTGTTAACTCTACATTTAATGCGGTTCTGGATAGTCTCACCTCGCACCTCTCGAGAAACCCAAACAAATCCGCCTAAACTCGGGCCGCGACGTCTGTCGAGCAATTAGCGTCGTTAAAAATTCCCTGCCGTAGGTAAATACTCATAAATAAAGCGCTATCTGTACTGCGACCGTGAGAAGAAGCCCATTCAAACCTCAACACCTAAGAAGAATCAGCACGAAGCATAAATTATAAAGAAATCTAACCTTCCTGATCTTCGAATCGAATCGACTCAAGTGTGACGTGATTTCTACCAGAAATAATAATAAAAATAATAATATTAATTCTTTGTTGCACCAGTAGACATTAAGAATAGCAACGAAAATAAAAAATATAAATACACGTAAAAAAACAAGAAAAAGAGTCTATCAGAAAGTATTGTGCAGTCTGCGAAAACTTCTCGTTCAGCACTACTTGCTTTCAAAAGCGAACTTTGCCACCCCCGCACCCCTCAGTACGCCTTCGCTGCGTTACAACGTAGGAGGAGCAAGTGTTTTCTCGTTTGTACCCTCGGCAATTAATTAAACCTCGAACAGATCGTTGATTGTGCCTCGAGTAGAGCCGATCCAAGTGCAAGTCGTGGTTCGACGTGGAACTATTTGCGACGAGCAAATATAGCGCGTTCGATAAAACAAACGACGGTCGAAGGGACGCGTGGGCTGACAGCGAATGAGAACCACGCAATTTTTCAGGCCCACGCGGTCGTGGGTCGGTTATGAAATAAAGGAGCCACTAATTTAATATTGCCGGCGACGTTTCCAATCATCGGAAGCCCACTGCACGCGGACACGTTATTATATAATATTCTGCGCGCCACTCGCAGTTACGCGCCGTGCCCCGAAAGCGCAGGTAATTAATTGAAAATGAACGGAGCCGCGGAGGAAGCCATTTGTAGCGTGCGACGATACGAATATGCGCGGTAATTATTGATTGGTAATTATGATACATTTTCAGGGGTGGAACGTACTGCGGTCCAGTTGCCGATTATTTCAATTATATAGCGGTGCGATTAATTATTTTGAAAGGTTAGCTAGGATTAATGATCACGCGGTTTCTTAATGCCATAGGTGGCGGGCAGTCGAGAAGTTCTTGCTGTTTAATTTGGTTATTCATTGGCAAGTGATCCTTGGAGAATGTCCCCATGAATATTCATATCATTACAAATGCAATAATTGCGAGCAATAATTTTAGGTGCAGGGTTCCTCGGCGCACTGACTAGCGAGTGAATGTAAAAATATTCCCACGTGAAATATCCTCCCAATACATATTAAACACTGAATTATTCCGCAATCTAATGGAAATGAATATTAAAATTAGAATTTACAACTTCGTTAACCCTCTTCATCAACACATATCGATGGCTCAGTGCACAAATATTGTAGATCCACTTTTAGCGTTTTCTTAAAAAAACAGGTTTAAACATCAATGGTATATAAGATTCACGGGCATAAAATGAACAAAAATATTATTTTTAACAATTTTATGAAGTAGATATGAAATGTGACTTTTATGTAACAAAGCAGAATCTACGAAATAGCTGGAAAAAGTAACAGAATATCACACTGTAGTAACGTCTATCGAGAAGTAGACCACCACTAAAAAATGCCACCTCGAAGAAGCTACATTTCCTTTACGAAAATCCAGCTGCCTCTTCGACCGCCATGTTTGCGAGTCCCGGAGAGAATCGCGCGCCTCTGTCAGGATAAACGGCGGCCCTTTGAGGGAGACCCAAATTCATGATCCACGCAAGCTTCATTTCCCAGTAGGAAAAGAAAGAGGGAAACGGACGGGGTTAGCAGGGAATCGCGAAAACCCCACGGGCCATTAATCAGACGTTAACCCCACGAAAAGACAGAGGCCGAAAAGCTCCGATTTGATCGCGGCCGCTTTTTACGATCCCCGCACGCTCGCAGATTACCAAGGACAGGACTTCCCCTCGCCGCCGTCGACCCACTTTTACGACGCTCCCCGTTTTACTCGGAGGATCGACTTTTCCTACTGGTCAGCCGCGATCGATTTTCATTGCAAAGGGAATGAAAAAAAAAAAACGAGGGGATATATCGTATCGGCCGTGATCGGAAGCTCCTCTTCAGAGACGAACTCGGCCATGGTTATGGCACCGAGGCGGAAATTTCGAATGGAAAGGGATCGAGTTCGAATGTCAATCTTTCACAAATTTTTTGGTGATTTGTGCAGCATTTTTTTTTTAAAGAAGTTACAGCTGGGTTGTTAGAGGTGGTTAAGTATGAGATTTTTAGTATTGAGATTTTGTAATAAAGTTCAAGTATTTAGCTTTGGACGAGGAGATAAAAAATTCAGAGAAAAGCTTAGTAAGTTCTCGAGGAATCAGACTTACTTTTAACAATGATACCGATCGACGAGAGTCAATTTACATACGTGCTCCGGTTTCCCCGCGGCTCATCAATGAACCCGTCGTCTTGGAAATTCTATTCAGCTCGCTTCTAAACGCCGCCTTTGATGCCAGCGGGATCCCGATGAAAGAACACGTACAGTGGCTTAATTGAAGTACGGGGAAATGGCGCCTCGAGATGATTCGCTAAAGGACCGCGGCCCAGCGGGATAAAAATTCATAAATGCAGGATCGACTGAATCCCCGTTTACTCGCGAAGATGGAATCCTTCCTGCCGCAAGTTCTTTTGCACGGCATCCTTCGCCCTCCGATCGATACTCGAGCATGAAACTGGAGCAGACGGAGGAAAGTGTGCAATTTTTATGGAAACTCGTCGCTGGTAGCTTTCAGTCGCGTAAAATCGTTTATTAATTATTCGACAATCGGCAGTCGTCAGCTGAGAATAAACTTGAGTTCGTGGACTCTGAAGAGTATCAGATTTGTACTCCCGATGATTCTGACACTGTTTCAATTCAGTTTTGAAGGATACTCTTGTGATTAATTCAACAGTGAAGAGTCTGTGATATTTATTTATTCATGCGTTAATATTTTCTAAAAGATCGTTCGCTATTCCAGCTGGCGTGAAGTAGTAGCAGCGGTAGATAGACTTTATCGTTCGCGATGAATTATTACCCCGCTGGAAATCCTCCATCGAAACACTTCGAAAGGTGGGTGGAACACTTCCCACGACTAGTTTGCTAATTGATGAGCCCATCCAGCATCCGCCCCGCCGCTTTTCCTCGAATCTGAATCCATGTAACGTCGAATCGTGCTCAATTCACCCCGAGATGCCTCTTGACTCGTGAAGACTTCCACCGAGCGACCGAGGAACTCGTGCTTCTACCAGGGATCCGAAAATTGCTGCCGTTAGTTTGCACTTCAACGACCACTGCCGCGGTTAATTCTCAGTCGGGACTATCTTTACATCGGTCAAGCAGCTCGGGGGACAATTTAGTCAGAGCGAGACCGCAATTTCGCGAGTTTCGAGCACGGCAGTCGTTGTTTAGGCTTCGGATTCCAGCCTTGGAAACATAACAGAGGGAAGATGAAGCTTAGTAATAATTTAGCGAGTCCAATAGATTTCCTCTTTGAATATAATTCCTCGAAGTTCAGTGAATGAAGATCAGCTGTGTTTTATTCCTGGTAAGCCGCGGCGGTCGTTTTTATTCCGCGAGGCTTGATTCTTTTCTAGAATGCGGATTCTGCCCACGCCGTTTCGTAAATAATGGAGCAACTGCGCCCATAATTCCCCTGCTATCGGGATTTCACAGAGACGATAGAACGTGCATCGTGTATAACGTGCGCATAAGACACGTTACCCACGTGCGGTGCTCGTGTTTGCGGTGATCGTGGTCGCAATAATGCAGTCGCTGGACAAGGTCGTTTGTAATAAATTGCACTTTACCCGGTGCAGTGGACTGGCCAGTTTATGGAATCGTCTGGCGACGATAAATGCCCTAGCTGGCCGGAATATTTCACGAAAACCATTGGAATCGTTTGATTCCCCGCGTTCTATTTGCCCTGGAAGCTTCATTTTCCTGACTCTACATTTTCGCCGCAGTGTTGATAAAATATATTCCGAATAGACTTGAAAAAGCATTCACCTCGGAAAAGAATCAGAAGATTCCTAAATTTTTACAGAACAGTATTAGGCACAGCTGGTATTAACACAGAAATTGGAATATGAAAATGAAGGATAGATGGGAATTCTCTCGTTGAATAAAACGATTCTTGAGAAACTAGCGATGAATTAACGAAACGGCGATGCGATAAAATTGAATGGAGGGATTAGAAGAGGTATCGCGTCCTCGAAACACCCCGTACCCCGTCTCGTCGGTCGTTAATTCACCGTGTCAGAGATGAAGCGAGATGGAAGGTAATTAATTGGGATCAGAGGTAGAAATTCCATTTTCGAAGATTTCATTGCAGCCAGGAACGTCCCCCCGTGATATTCCCAGGCTGGTCCGCGTTTCTCTCGTTCCTCACCCTTTCGTGGAAAGGAAGAGCGATCGATGCCAGGAGGAAAACGCGCCGGTGTCGACGACCTCGTCGTCACGCACACCGAGGCAACCCCTCTGCCTCGAAATCCGTAACCGTTCGTGCCTCTGAATTGCTCTGCGGTGATTCCGCCCGCTGTTTGCCAGTGATTTTGCGACTATTTGCTCGGGCTCGCCGGCCTTCAGCCACCGGAGATTCTTTCATCCATTCCGAGGCGATTACCGAGATCGACGAATACCCGGGCGAGCAGCTTCTTTATTATTTAAGGCTCACGCCAGCATTATTAAAATATTAACTTCTCGCTCCTTTGACCAGTGTTCTTCTTTTGCTTCAGACAATATCTTTCTCAACGAATGAACCTGGCGAAAGTACCTTCTCCAGAACGAAGTACTCTTCCTTGCGAATGGACTTGTAAGCAATAGCTCGTAGTTTAAGAGTTGCATGAAAAAGGGGGTCAAATGAGAGGAAATAATGATTAGAAAGCATCTCATTCAGATTTCATCGAAGCCTCGCGATTGAACGATTCGGTGCGCAAGAGAAAGGAGACGAGTAAGGCCTCCCGTTGTTAAACCCATACCGAAGTTCGATATCGCGCGACATTTCGGTGTCCGCAGTTTAACTAGTAGCAAAAGCGAATTCACGATGTTAATTAATTGTAATCGCCCGCTGGAGTCGGTCAGAGTTTGATCAGAGTTCCAGAAACACAGCCGACCGGCGTTCAACTTGGTCGCCTGTCGCGAAGTAGACGCTGCAAGCCGCATTACGGTATGCCTGACCTTAGACCGACCGAAACTACTGTCGAGTCAAACATTCCTCTATCCCGCGCTATCAGACCACGCGAAACTTTCGAAACCGACGGCGGACGATTAAACGAGAGGTGTTCGCGTGGCGTGCTTGAACACGGCCTGCGTGTATAATTACAGCTTGTAGCGCGTGATACGCGCAGGTGAAATATTAATCCCCAAATTAAACGTGAAACTTCTTAATTGGACAGAAAGTGTTCGCTGCATTCTGCTATCGGGGTAACAAACTTTTCCTATTAAATCGCACGTAAAAGAAGCACAAAAATGTTCCTCTTCCCCAGCAGCATCACCACCTCGCCAATAAAATCACTTTATACCACAATTTCTGATCGTCTTCCCCCGAAGTGTCTGAAACGGCGAGGGCATAAAAATTCCCTCCCATCGGATCGACTATCTCTCGCATCGAGGATTCCGTAGGAGCCCCGCAATTTCGATTCCCTGCGCGCGTGTCGCGCAATTCCGAGGAGCTCGCTACACGCCCGACACGGTGCACGCTCGTGTAATTTCATCGGTAAGAGGATTCTGGAATCGTCGATGAAAGTGGTACACCGAACGCGCGACGGTCATCCTTATCGTTTCCGCAACGGTCCCCGGCGTAAAAATTGAAGAAGCTCGGGGTGTAACAAATTCTTATCGGCCCGTATTCCGCGGACGTTGAACGCGGCGTTACGATTCCGTTTCTTGAGACTGGCGGCAGCGATCCTTCGGTGTCTGAGAGACCGGGTGCCGTGGCCCGGGGCTCCATCTTGGAACTACGGCGAGATTACTCGCTTCTTGCGCGTTCATCCGACCGGGTCGTATCAACAGAACCGGGGCGGGCAAAAGTGACGGCCGCTGAATCATCCCGCGGGGACCGCCGCGCGTTTTCACTCGGCCGTGATGAAGAACGTTATCGCGCCTCCCTCGCACTTGATTATTCTCCAGCACGTTCTCCTCTGCACTCTCACGCTTGTCTTCATCCTTCCCCGTTCCACCTTTTTCATCTTCCTCTGCGCCAGCATGCTTAAATTTTAAACCTTCCTCCTGCCTCACTGAACACCTTTTGCTTACTCCGTCGACCGAAGCTTTTTCGGGCTTGCGAACTGCTGTGGTTGCGACGGTTCATGATATTAGGAAGTCGGAAGGTTTAATTTATATTTAAGAACTCGAATTTTGTGTCTAGTATTCATAGATTAGACGGAATATCGAAGGGTTTCGAGTAGTGCAACAGCATTTTAGTTAGTTTGTTCATAGTGTAATGATATAGAAGAATATCCATAGCATTCTAGTATCTGCTATGATCTTGTGCCGTGGCAAATACCGACGTTCCATTTATGTGTTTCACTGAAATACTTTTAATTCACATCGTGCTCTTCCATCCTGAAAAATATTTGAACCCTCAAAGTACGATGTACTGAAATAGGATAGTTGGTGTATTATTGTACCATTGATACTACAATGTTAGACAGTGGGGCGTAAAACGAGAGAGCAAGTGTTATTTATTCGCGAAGTTAACAGGGAGAAATTCAAGTCTCGGCCCAGTGGACGGAACTACTAAATTTGTCTTGACGTTCAAGCTGACAAGTTGTCGCCTCCCAGGAACTTAACTCTCGTCGCCCGTCGCCCGTCGCCTCGGTATTGTGCGAATTAGTCGAGTGGCGAATACCGCCGAAAGTTCCCCAGAACAATTCAATTTATTCCCCCAAGCGCCGACCGCGTTACTGCAGTCTGCTCATTACATCCCGTAATTATGCATCTAGTTACACCGTGACTGATGCTTTCTTCCCTGTGTCTAACAAGCCACTCATTTCAGGCGAGAAGACTTAATAGAACGCATAGTTCTTGCCACATTCTATCTACCCTGATACTCTTGAACACCGAAAGACTTCATCGAGATGAAAATTGATTAAATTTCATCTCTAATTAAGGCCACGGAATATAGTTAAATACACGTGTGTTCTACGCCCCACATTGCTTTCGCGTTACATCAGGTATCAAATCCTCTTCGTATCAAATTCACATCCTAGAAATTCTATACAATTTGTAGACGAAGCTGCATCCAGAATATTCCAGATATCGGCAGTTCTACGTCTCGGCGCAGTTTCCATATTCAACATCTACAGTGCCATTTCGCCTGGGCGCTGTTTATTTTTAGTTGCAGCGAATTGAATCTCGCTTCGTTTCTAGCCGCCTGGAGAACAGCGTGTAATGAAAGGGGAAGGTGATGGGAAGCAACGATAAGATCAGCTGGAAGCCAGCCGTATCGAGTCGTTCCGTTAGCTGGAAGCAATTACGGGAACTTCTAGTTTTTCGCGGCGGCGGGGCAGTGAGGGTGAAACCGCCGATAAACGGTAGCGAAGTTCGCAGTTGCAACTGTTGTTGCGCGACCGCAGCCAGAGTCGATGGAAATAAGAGGGTGGGGGCGTGAGGGGGAGGAGGGAAAAATCAGCGGAGCACCCTCGAAACTCGAGCGAACCGTAAACAATGCCGTTGCCAGATAACGTTGGCCTTTATTGCACGCGTTGCTGGCCCAATGATGCGAAACTGCAGTTTAGTATTATCGTTTCGGATGGAAGTCGACGCGGGGAAAACGATCGATACCGCATCCCACCCCCTAACATCCTGTTCTCTTCCGACGAACGCGTCGCGACACCCTTTCCTCTTCACTTCGACGACGTTGGAATATTCTGTGCAAAGATTTCGCGCGGATAAAACACAGGCGAACTCTTCTCAAGCTCTAAAGAATTATGTTTTGAAAAGCAAATGGGATAGGAGAGCTTGAATCGCTATGCAGACGGAAATGGTTGACTCGTACTACTAGTTGCTGATGCTCTGATAATATGTATTTACATATCTCAGGATTTGATAGAGTTGGTTACGAGGGAAACCTTTGTGAAGGTACCTTGGGGTCATTTCGAAACGATAAATGCTGTTGGTATTTTCAACAACCATGCGCCAGCCTGCGTCAGTAAAAAATCATTGATGAAACTGAGATTCGGTGAAACCAGTCGCGTCATGTTAGAAGAGGATTAGGTCTGTAACTTTCTGCTTTAATATATCAAAACTGTCATTACGAAAAGAAAATACTGCGCGTGCTAAAAGTATAAAGTAACAATCCACGAAAAATAATAGAATGTTAGCAAAAATTCTCGCCCACTAAACGAAGAAGTCTGTGATTATTTACTAGCATGCAGTATAACGCCATGGCGAAAGTTGCTAGTTGGAAGTTTGAGTTGTCGATAATTCCGAAGCCACAGTGCCCGTATTCCCCGTATTTTCCGAAATAATTTCCAATGAAGCTTCCCCCGCCCATCGCCGAAGGACCTCCATTTATTATGCACATCGCTTCCCCTCGCATATTGTGTCAACGGCATAATCCACCGGGCGGGCTGCTCGCTGAACGTTTCCTCGGTGCTGCGAGCAAGAAACGGCATCGCGGAGGGACGCGGAAGAGAACGGTGGTTCTCTTTATGCGGGACGAAGCTCGACGTGGTTCGTTATGGCAATTTAGCGAGCACGGTACGAGCTAACGACGTTGATCGCATGAATTTTTCACGGCGCGGTCTGGCTCCTACTGTCTGTTTCCACTCGCGCGGTTTGATCGATCCAACGAGGCACTTGTTGACGGTACGTGGGCCGCGTTCTGGGTAGTTAATGATTAATCGTTCCCTTGCTGTGCAGTGTGCGATGCACGCGGTAATAGATTGCTGGCAAATTAATTACCGAGAACCGAGTAATAAATTGCTGGACGGTGTTAATATTTCGGTGGTCGATGCTAGCTTTTTGTTGGGCTTTAATGGCCTTCTTGACTTTATTCATTGCTACGCTATGATTCACGGTTTCGACTCCGCTATCAGCGTAAACGCGCGAGTGTTAGCCGGAGGTTGGAATCGGACGACTGCTCGTAAATGACGAGTACTCCGCTCGCTCTTGGCACGTGTTTCCAAGTGTTGCACGACACGTGATGCAAGGGGATGCGTGCGGTGCGTGCAGCGTCGGTGCACTTGGCATAGAAAACGCAAGCGGAATTTCGCGGGACAACTGCGCGAGCGAGCCAAAGTTGGCTCGGTCGGTGTATTCGACGAGCAAGAAAGTTGTTCCCTCGGCGTTGCTACAGTCCGTGAATTATTTCGGTCGTGTGTCTCGCTGCCGCGGGACAGATTTATACGGGTAATTACCGCCACTGGATTATTCAAACAGTTCTGGGTTAATATTTCGCGTTCCGTGCAGGCATTGACCCCGAACCGATTGACAATACAGCGCGCGTCCCCAGATAATTTCGGGGTAAAGAAATAATTCCAACGAAAATGAGTAGAGGGTTTAGAAGAACAATATACAAGTAGATGGAAATTTTTCATCGATCGGAGTAATTGCTATGAATATTGAAGACATTTCGTGCGTTCAAGAAATGAAATAGAGGAATGTGAGAAGATTCAAATGTGTTGCTTTCACGTACTATGCACTGTCTATCACAAATCTGCTCCGTGCTTCGTGATCACTTATATAACACAGAGTGATTTAACGCAATACTACCCGTAGATGGAGCTATGCGTTGAAATAAAATAGAACACGTTCTAATTATACTTGCCTTATTGTTTCGCTGAACACTCGCTGACGAGGCTCTATCTTACTCTCTGACAAACTGTATTCATCCTAGGCGTCCACACGCGAACTGCTTTCGATCACCAATCACACGCGATCAAGCCCGCACGTGACACTCGATTTTCTCCTTTTTAAAGGCTCAAACATTTCACGAATATTGGACTATTGAATATCCAACGATGCTTTAAGAGGACATCGTGATTCTCTATTAATTAATGGACTAGTTAATGAAGAATGAGAGAGACTAGTAGAAGCCCAGGGCACCTTCGACCCTCGATTTAGTCGAGCCGGGCGCCTCGACGAAGCCGAGCAGGGCGCCTCGATAAATCGCCGTGGAAAGTGCGTCGAGTTGTCTCCGCGACAGCTAATGACAACGAGGAATCTGGGGTAACGAGGGACGCCACGCCGAGGGGAGAAGGTCGACGCGTGTCGGTGGCCGTCGTCGACGCAATCCGCGCGACGTTTCATATCTATTTTAAGCTGGTGGCGAGTTTCTAGTTTCTAACAGTCTCGTCCGCGCGTTCCTACTATGCGGAACGGCGTCCGCGTGCGCGGTAATCGGTGACGTTCGTCATCCAGCCGTAAATGGAACAGGATCTTGGACTTAAAATCCCCTTAATACCACTTAGAACAGAACGACTCGATGAGAGGCATCGCAGCAAATTGATTCTCCGCAACGATAAATTCAGGGGCAGGTGCCACCGTCCCAAGGGTGCAGAGTTAAAGTGTCCACTTAAAAAATAGAAGCGGAAGTGCAGCTCGAGGGAAGGTGAGAACGTGAGAATGTCTCTTCGATGTTCTTTGTGCTAACCTCGTGGCGGAATAGATTTAATATTCCGGGGGAGTAGAAGTGTCTGTCTTCTCGGTGAAATTAACTGCGACGAAGTCGATCCTGAAATCGAATTAACGCTGGAACTGATAAGGGGTTAAGGTTAGGGCTGTCTGTTTATTGAAACTTTAACAACGATCCCAATTCCATCTCCCCAGTGAAATGATCGATCACTTTTATTAAAGCGCAAGTGCTCCCACCCTGCGCTAGAACGGATCGCGCGTTTAAATTTGCCGATCGGTTCGAAGGAGAATTGGAAAGTTTGAAGAGATTGGCTCTAGTAAACTGTCCAACGGAATTCGCAGTGAAATCCTTCCGCGTGCTTCTCGCTGCGCCCCTCTGCAAGATATTCCCAACGTCGATCTCCCTCCGTCAGCCCACTCGACCTTCGTTCTCTCTACATTGTTGACGTTATTAGTAACGTCGACGACGACGCGCTCACGGAATTCCATTGGCGCCTTTCCAAGTCGACGTCGAGGAACTATCCCGGGGAAATCCGGCAGACGTGGAAGGCCGAGGGAGCGTTGTATCACGTTATTCACGAGCCGACGAAAATCTCATTTCGCTGGGTGATCCGTCATCGTCGAATATCCAAAGCTCAGTCTCGTTCCCGTCCCTCGAACCAACGTTGATACGTTTTTGGCTGGCCCCCGTCGACCGACCCGGCCAGCCACGGGCCTTTAATTATCGCCCTGCCTCTGTATACATCGCGTTCCAACGATTTTTCAGGACACTCGCGATGAAACACGCGTGGGTATTAATATTCCCTCGATCGCCCTTTCACCAATTATTCCAGACACGAACGATCGATAACGTCGGCAAGCACTGCGGCTTTCTGTCTCCTACCTCTTGGAGTTTGATAGTAATAGAATTTGAAAATATCTTATACAGAAATAGTGCAGAAGTTAATTCGTCCAAAGTGTTTTCACCGCATTGATTTTATTCTATTTATTTCATTCTGTGATCAAGTCGTTCTAATCACGGTGTTGTTACTGTAATTTGTCGAGAAGGTTGCATGAGCATTGCATGAGTAATAGATTACTAGAGAAACCATCAGGGAAATGCAAAAATTTGGCATTCGCAGTGGAGAACGGCTTCTGTCGCCAATTGACTGTTATAGTTTGGTAGCTGCGTTTGAAACAGTGTACCTAGCGAGACAGTTGCATCTTCGCTTTTTAGCCAAAGGCTTCAATCGCGAAAGGGAAGCGGAACGTGGATTGGAACGTAGTTTCTATCAGCGTCTCGCCCCGAAATATCCTCGGTCTTGAAAAAAAAGTGGAGTTACTCAGCGATGACGTTCGACGTGCACGCGTCCCACGGAGTCTCTGTTGAAATGTGACAAAAACAGAGGGAATCTGTGACGCGAAGTGGCATGGTCAACGATCTGGACCAGCATCTGGCAACGAGATCGCCCGTTTTATTTCTATCCGCGCGAATTCGTCCCGTATGACGAATCCTTTCTTTACGACCGTAAACGCTTCCTCTTTTATATTCTTGGACTCGAGCGTTTACCGTTTCTCGAAACGGCTGTTCCGAAATCTCGGTGTACTTCGCGGAGTTCAGATTCCTTCAAGCTTTCCCTTAGAATTTATAAGCCTTTTTTAATTAGCAAATAATTTGCAACAGAGTCAGCGGTGCACTCCAGCGAAAACTAAATGAAATCTCGAAATCAAAGAGCTATTGAAATTTATGCTTCCTTCTCCCACGATGCCCTGGACTTTCCGGCCAGCAACGGCGACAAACGCAGCGAAGTCAAGCTTAATTAGAACAAACGTAACGCGCAAGCTACTGGCACGAATTTTTTTCCTCGCCAATAAAGCTTGTTAGTGCAGCGTGTCCGGCGTAAATCGCGATTTACGTGAAAATATTAAACGCGTAAGTCTATTGTCCCCCGTTGCACAGGAGAGAGTTCGCGATTTCCAGCTGCCCTCGCAGTGACGTTCTGCGAGCTCCTCGAACGTGCCTCTGAAAACGCAGTGAAACGAGAGGCGAATGGAACAATGGGGGGAAAAAGAGGACATCCCGGGAGCGAAATAGTCGGGAGTTTCGACGATTTAACGGGGATCTTTCTTCGACGTCCTGCTCGCTCCGAAAAAAGCTATTTCCCAAAAATGAATACATTTAGCTACATACGGAAGCTGCACATTAAAGAAGATTAGCGCACTGGATAATGGGGAAGAGAATCCCTTATGAATTCTTCACTCCATTGAAAACTTTATTCGTTCAATGATAGTTACAATCGGGAATATTCTTTAGAATAGAATCGAATGAGAAATATATTCAGGATGAAATATAGATCCAGGAACATGTCCGTGCAGTTCCTCGCTGGAGCCTCTTCTCTTCCCTCAGCTTTCTTTAATATCAACCCCAAAGCATTCTCGCTAACTCTTGATACAGATCGAAGTACAAAGGTATCACAGTTAGGGCAAGCTTCAGCTTTCCAAGGTTCGACCTGCGGCTCTCTGCTCCTCGAAGAATCGCGCCTCTAAAACTGTAACCCCCACTCAGGGCAAGAAGGGGCATTAAAAAAGGACAAAGAATACCTTCGAAGGGAGTTAATTATCCAGAGTCCCGTGCAATCGAGCTCCCACGAAATAAGAATCGACGCGGCGGCCCCGATCGTTTGTCACCGGTCCGCTCTGACGGTCTCGAAATTTTTTTTTTCTGTTCCAGAGCCGAAGAAGGAAAAGACTGAACAGAGTGCAAATGGCGCGGTATCGCCGAGCGTTGAGCCGCAAGCGAATCATGGCACGGCCACGGCCGGCAGCGTGCCGGTCTCTGCTGCACCCCCGATTTCAGGGGACCAGCAGAAGCCGTGCAGGCCGAACACCCTGGAAGCCAGGGTGGTAGCCAGGAGACTGATCTTGTTCGACAGTGAGTACCGTTTGATCTGTAGACGGCAGACACTAGCGCTAGACTTACGGGCAGAGGAATCCTAACACTCAGCTTTCGCACCGCCTCGAGTTTTTCACCTCTCTTTCTGCATTCCTCTGGCTGACCGATCCGTAGAACGTTCGAGGTAACTCGAAGGGAGTCTGGAGTACGACTCCCGTGCTGCTTCGAATTCTCCAGTTCTTTGGTGCCGTAGGATAAGGAAACTGGTCCAGGATAATGGAACCGTAGATGGTGTTTGCTTGGGGATGTTGGTTCAGGGTGAAGGTATCCGGGTTATTTAGTCGGGCTGCTTTGTTTCTCCGCGATCGAATGGTGGTCACACCGCGATCACGTATCCGTGAGCGAGTAAGCTGTGATTTTTAGAGTCCCTTTCTTCCTGGAATTGGATTTTTAACCCAGATGCGAGCGGGGCTCGCGCGATGCTTCTACTAACCTTTTAATGTTATTTCACTCAACATTTACGTTCCTTTTTGCGAAGGAGCGTAGCTTCTAATTGCCAGGACGGTCACATCGATTTCTCTGCGGACGCTCGCCGTCCCTTGCGCCAGATTACAAGCGTTTCGGTGTAATCCGTTCGATGAAACGCTCCATATCGGACGCGAGAAGGTAGTAAAAATAATACGACCGGCTTATACAGATTATCGGCTTTTCAGATTACGTTCGTCGCTCTACGATTGAAATAATAGGTTGCGAGGGGTGAGGGGGGAAAAAAAAAGTTGCGCGGCCCTGGGCAGGGGAATAACGTGACGTTATATCGAACGAGACAGTATCGTATCGATATTACACCCCGCCAGTTAAATCGCGATTTTACTATTACCAGGGAACTCTCGGCCAATTTAATATCGCGTAGCTCGCTCCTTTTTCATCAGAGCGGGCTATTAAATTCCTATAATGGAACCTTGTATCGACGCGCAATATCAGAAAATTGTTGCATTATTCTTTCCGCGAAACGGGGCGCAGAATTTTCGAGAGCGATCGATCGTTCCGCGGGTTGGTATCATATTTTAAGCAGCCTCTATTCAAATCTCTCGGCTCATCGTGATATTTTGTTCCAAACGTGCGCAGGAGAGTATTCAGTGAAACTGGCTCCGCGAAAGAGTAAGCAGCGACGTGACACAAGAATTTCTGACAGAAGTAGTACAACTTCCGAAGCTTTTATTCGCTCCAAGTTTTATTCGTAACAATCCGCGGGATAATACGGAAGGAAAAAGTTGCGGCAATGTATAATAAGTGCGACTGAAACGCAAAGGAAGAGCGGAATGTAAAAGGGAAACAGGGCGCGAGTGAAAAGGGTCTGCGTATGGTCGGACGCATCCGCAACTCCACTGCCCGGGAACCTCTATCTGTTTCTAATCCTTAGTGCCTTTTTAATACAACAAAATACTCTTTGGAAAGAATGCAATTACATTGTGAGAATGTGATGTGGGAGGTTTAAAAAAATTCCTTTTAACCATTACAGTCGAGAAATCTCACGTCGCCGCGTTATCTAAATGTTTCCCCACAGTTTGCGCTAAGATCTGCGGGAAACCCTCCGCGAGATCGTGTCTCTCGATGGCAGTTGTGTATACGTAGGAAGATTTTGTTGGAAAGTAAATTCGCGAGGAGGGCGGGGGTAAGGGCAAGTCGGAGATAAAAGGGAACTTTGAAGTTCAAAAGGTAAACGGGAGTTTTAAAGGCGATTCGCGACGAGACCAACGGGCACACGAAAGTTTGTCGTTCGCTTGCTAGGTTTCCGGGCAAATTTCCCGCGGAATCGATGCGAACTTTAAGCTCCGGCTAAAGACGAAGGCGTGCCGCTCTTTTTTCCGTCCATCTCCCACGGTAGCCGTGTTCTTTGACACCAATAAGCCGAACCGCAACGGCGAATCAGTGATTTAAAGCTTCGTGCCTCGTGCCTACATAATCGAGGTGTGTTTTCGAAATCTTCTTCCTCAGAAAGCGCAATGTTAACTCCTCCATTTAACAGACTTTGCTGCAGACAATGCTCACGCTTTAAGTTAACAGTTTCCTCTTGTTGATCGAAGGAATTCGATTAACTTTAACTTCCCCCGCCTGTTTAATTATACACACCTATCGTTGCGACTGAACGCCGTATCTTGTCGATACTCGCCTGGCTCTGTGGCGCAAAGTACGGAGAGTGTCGGTCGATCGATCAGAAAGCCGTAATAACCCGGTGGCAATGAAGAGGCGCAGGCAAGTTTGTGCCTGGCGACGCCTCGTCACGCTTCAACGCTAACTGAAGCGTTAAAACGTCTTCTGGCAAATAGCAGGCTTGTCGCAGCAGTGATGCCAGAACCGTGGGTTTTCGCCCACGGACCCTACCACCACTCCACGACCAAGCGTACCCCCTCCTAGCGCCTGTACCGCACCACACAAGCATACCCGTCCCTCCATCCGTGTGCCATACGCGCTGCCTGGCCGGCGCTCTCCGGCGAGAATTCGTTTTCCCGACATCGAAGCGCTTGGGTCGCAAGCAAAAAGTTATGAGTTCAAATCCCGGTGTGGATATTCTACTTTTTTTCTTTATTTAGTCTCTAATTTCTCTTCCTATATTCTCAAAAGACTAAAGACTTGAAAACTGTTAATTTTCAACGTACCCTACCGTAGGGTACGCTTTACTGGTGCGGTACAAGTCAGAAGGAGATCGCATCTTTAGCAACAAATCAAGCTTCGAAAATGGTTTATAAATTAACAGTTTTCAAGCCTTTAGTTTTTTGAGAATATAGGAAGAGAAATTAGAGACTAAATAAAGAAAAAAAAGTAGAATATCCGCACCGGGATTTGAGCACATGACTTTTTGCTTGCGACCCAAGCGCTTCGATGTCGGGAAAACGAATTCTCGCCGGAGAGCGCCGGCCAGGCAGCGCGTACGGCACACGTATGGAGGGACAGGTTATGCTTGTGTGGTGCGGTACAGGCGCTAGGAGGGGGTACGCTTGGTCGTGGAGTGGTGGTAGGGTCCGTGGGCGAAAACCCACGGTTCTGGCATCACTGTGTCGCAGGCACTTAGCCGGAAGTCTGTCAAAGATCTGCGACGCCCAGAAGACAGCGTGCCATCTCTCCCCCGCGGAAATAAAGTCGTTAATGGGTTTTCGCCTCCGCTCTTCTCCTTTGCCTCGAGACACGTGGAATTTCGAGGCTACCCCCTCTAATCACCACGCTCACTTCCCACGGCCCTTTTTACTCCCCTTTTTTTGTCTCCCTCGATGATCCTTTCTCGTCCCAAGAAACGTCGTTTGTTCTTTTCCCAAGAATCTCGTTCGATCACGACGCTGTGAAAGATACGACGGGGTCGCATCCCCCGGATGAAATTGCATCGTTTGGGGAGCACGATCCGAGGCCTGGAAAAACGAGAGGATTCGGGAAAATGGAGGGTTTAGTGACGCGTGTTTCCGAGAATTTGTTTTTTCGTTATGTTAAAAAGCTTTTCCAAGCTCGTAAAGCATGGGGAGATATTTTCTGGGGCCTTGGAAGATAATTGGAGGTGGAGTTTGAGATTCTTAAATAGAATTCCTGATGAGTTTGTGTATGTCTGTGTAGTTCGTGTTAATGCGAATGACTTTCGTTGGAGCGTTTTTTGAAATAATGCAAACAGCCGGAGTTATAAGACCAGAGCTTCTGGCTGACCATAAACGGACTCGTTTCCCTTGCTCCCTTCCGTTCTGCTGCTTCCTCGCACTTTGCACCTGCGGATCTGCACCTCTGCTAATCTGTACATTATTTTGAAAGCTGCTGTCAGTGGATGTTACTCAGTTTAACAAGAATATTCATTAATAACTCTGTTAGTAAGGAGTTGAAAAGGATCTTCGTGTGACAAAGCTTTAAAACACCACTGGCACGATTGAAAACCGAAGGATCTATAAATGAAAAGATGGAAACATTATAATACCAATGAAACATCGCCCCATTTCAATTGCAAATTAGCCTCGAGGATCCATCGCGCTGGTACAAGGAACATCTTATCCCGATTGCAAGCTAAGGGAAACGTCTCCTTAAACTTTTACGTTAGGCAGTCCCCGATCAGTGGATTGTAAATTCTGGAAAATTTACTGTTCGCGTCTTCGAGGGGGGTGTAAATTCTTATTTATAGATCCCTCTGCGGATCGAGCGTTTCAATTACGTGCTAAACAGCAGATGGGAAGTTAGCGTCGGTGATAAGTGGTCGGACGATCGATTTTAACGGCCCCGACGAGTTGGGAATTGGTTCACGGCTCGCGGTGACTCCGTTGCCGAGAATCTGCGGAATTTCAGCGATCCCCCGAAACTATCCCTCAAGTTCTGCCTTGCCAGAATTTCGGAGGCTGGCCAGCGCGGTTAGGTGTCGTCGGTTGCTCCCGCAGAGTTGCTTAAAATTCCGGGAAAAGGATGCTACGGGAAATTCGCCGCGTGTTTCGATCTCTTGACGGAGCCGCCGCGTCGAAGCTGCAAAATCTGCGCTTGTTTTACATTTTAAACGATGCTGGTGAAGCGCGTCGAGAGGCATCAAGAAATTTCTGCCGCAAACAAAACGAACACCTTCGAACGTTACGTTGACGAAACTTCGCTGCGTGCAACGTGAAAAGGCAGCAGAGTTCTCCTGGCCAGCCGCGAGTGTAACGCGCAGGCCACAAACAAACAAATGCGAGAGCAAACGAGGCGCAAATGCAAGAAACGAGCAGAAGCTTGCAGGTGCGGAACTGAACGGTCCTTTAATTAAGATTCTTTTTAGCCAACGGGAACTCGGGATCTCGCGTGAAAATGAAAGGAAATTTAAATTAAAATTCCAGGTTCCACGGACCGAACCGTTTCGCGGGACCTGTTACGCAAGTTTAATTCCCGGGTGAAAGATAGGCTAGCTTTTTCATCTTCTCGCGTCAGTTATTTGACAAACGAAAATATCGCGCGCAACTGTTCGTCGCGGATATGAATATCTGGCGGCGATGAACGTCGATCGCTGCCTCGGGACGGCTAACCGTGAAACAGCTCGCGAGGCATCGGGGCGCGAAAGAGCTTCAATTTTAAAATCGCGAATCTCCGCGTCGCTGCGCGAATATTACGAAATTACGCAGAGTCTCGTGCACCGACGGGGCGCAGCGTTCATTTATCACATCTCGCCCCGTGGATCGCGCGTTGCTTGACAAATGAACCGTGACACGAACAATACATCAGCGCGCGCGCTGAAAAAGAACCAGCGGGGAGCGGTGCACGCCGCGGGGGAGGAGGATTCCGCGCGCCGAGGGGTAAGCTTCCAGAACGGAATTTTCGTAATTCGTAGCGGGAGCGAGGCGATGCCGCGTGTTTGCCAAGCTTTCCGCCGGCTATACGTCCGCGATGAATCATATTCCCCGAAAGGATTGGCACGCGACTCTTTTCCAACCAGAGCCACCGTGTCTATGAATAAAACGGTCCAACGATCGCGACATTCCCGGCGAGTGTATTGCATTCCTATAACCTCGTATAAATACTCGAAATTTCCAATGAAAACGTTTCGCTCGCCTGGCCACGGTTAGTGGAAGTGTTTTGGCGTGCCACGTAAGTCAAGGGTTTGAGTAATGCGAGTTTGCGAATCGCTGGTGCAGTAGCAATTATTGATGTTAAATATTATGCGTTATTTGTCATTGACGTAGCGGACGAAATTTTGCAGAGGAGAGTCGCGAAATGAATTGGAGTTGTTCACTTTGCGAAGTGTGTGCTTTTAGTCCTGAAATTGTGTTAATCCTGAAATTGAATGTTGCGTTAAGGGGAAGGTGGAGGGTGTGTTGGAGTATTTTGGCAAATAGACTCGAGAAAGATTGCTGTTTAAACTTTCATTATTGGGGTAGCCAGTTTCAGTGTGAAAGCTACTTCGGCACATGCAGGTAATACTGTATTTACATTTATTTCGGATTAGAAACTCTATTTCTAAAGTTAGATCTGCTTCTGCTGTGGTGCAGCGCCTTCAACGCGCTACCCTCCAAGCACAGGCGTTCTCCCAGTGATCGTGAGCCTGGGATTCTCGGACACCACGGCCCCCTACTTTATCGGCCTTCACACTGAAACCCTTTCTTTCTTCTAAACTCGAATGGCATACCCACAGGTTTACCCACACAACTTAGCAGCAACCAATTAGGAAATACGTACCGACGTTTACACCCGGGGACCACGAACGACCTCAGTAAATTTCACTTCTTTCGCGGCTTCTGCGTCTCGTACGTTTCTTTTACAACTGGTGTGACTTATTCCCATCCAAGGTCCGCGCTTTACAGATATTATTCCGTTCAGTCGGTGTGCCTTGTGAATTTGTTTCTCTGTGGAAACCATCTAACCAATACATATTTTCGTGTGCTTTCAGTGGAGAAGGGGGTCCTAGACCAAAGCAACGAGAACCAGCAGGTGATCGAGAGGTGTTACCCTCTCCCGCCTCAGAACACTCTGATGCTGTCGGAGCTCCCGGAACCGCCGATTCCGTTAAGCGAGATCGGTCCGATTCCGCCCCCGCCGATGTTCAGCTCTTCGAGTCCCACCCTGTTGTTGACCAAGCAGAGGCAACTACGGAACCCTCTGACGGCGGACTACGAGGACGAAGGTACTAAGATCCAAGACTTTTCAATAGAATTTCATCAGAACGTTTACACGGAAATAGTATAGAGAAAGTAATTGAGAATCGTAGCGCCAAGATAATCAAATTAACAGGATATCTTCTAAGAATTTCAGAACGCTTAGAATCTCTTTGAACACGAATTCCATTAATGTGATCATTGCATTTTTTTTCACGCACATTTGTCGCAACATCCTACAACAGTGTACCTTCTGCCTGCTTTCAGAAGACCCAGAGGACATCGACGTGGAGGAGGAGGACATGTACATGCACAGGATGACCCAGCCAGACCCGACCATCGACACGTCCAGGGTCGAGGAGATCCCCGCAAAGGAGCCCAAGTTCCACGCGATGCCCCTGAAGAGCGTATTGAAGAAAAGGGGGTCAGGAAGTGGGCCCGGAACGCCGCAGAACACGCCCACGCAGGAGAACAGGCCGTTGACGCTTCGCCAGGAGCTGCACGCTTTCAAGTTAGTACGATTGTAAGCGAATCCCTAAGAAGGAACTCTTCAAAATCATTTATTCTCGAAAGACTCGGTAGCCAAGGATCTCAGCGAACTTCAGCTTCGCCAGAAATCAATGAGACGAGGATCTAAATATTGACGAAATTAGGAAGGATTGAGCAGAGATCCGTGAAAGCTCGCGAGTCTTTCTCTGCTCGACACTACACGAAACTCGACGCGAAGAATGGGCCTTTCTCAGATGGTTACGAGCGTTCAAAGGTTGCCAACGAAATAAGAAGCTCTTTTTGCTCGATTCCACTTGCGGTTAAACGTTTTTTTCGGAGGCGCTGGACAATGGAACTCGTTTCTTCGCGAGTTTAATTACCTCGGGCTTGAAATGAGAGCGTCTCGAAACCCTGAGGAGCGAGCCCGGCTCGTCTGGAACATCGTTCTTCACCCTCTATAGCCCTGTCATTTCTTTCACGCGCACACATGCATCGTACCCCCCCGCATTGTCTATCTCTTTCTGTCAAGTTCTTTTGATCATTTATCCAGTTGGACGGGCGTGTCGTTATTCGAAACGCGCGACGTGTTCGAAAGCTCATTAGCTCGCGGTATTTGCACGCTGACGCGGCGAATTATCGAGCGAATCGACCCCGCGCACTTTTGTTTCGCAGCTGTTTAACGATTTATCGTTTATCTCGATCCTTCCAACGAGGGAGGATATAATTTTCCACATCTTCTAATCCAATTATAGAGTTTATATAATTAGGATAGTTGGACTGAATTGGATTCTGGCTTAGGGGATGTCAATCTAGTATGTCACTAGCATTCAAAGATGATCGTGTATTATTTGATAGAACTATTATAAAAGAGAAAATTAAGATATCTCTAGAAATCATTTATTCCGAATACGATGAATTTTCGAAACGATAAATTCTCGACATAATATCGGAGAACCTTGAAAAATTCTTGAGAAGCTCGCCGTGCTCGGTGGAACTTGGGAAACTCGTGAGAAACTCCCGCTGAGATGTTTCCTTGCTGGATAAAGCGGGTAAGTAGTAACGCCCACTATGTGGTCAGACATAGACAAATAGTCGACGTCGTAAACGTATCTACCGCTACACTTCAAACTGGATGAGAAGACCACCGCTATCCCATTTTAATATCGAATTCAACGTTGAAAATTTCTTATTTCGAGAATTCATTGCAAGTAGATTCGTCAAATAAGAATCGAAATCTCGTCGATTTTTACTAAACTATTTTCCTATTACGATCTTGCTGCGATCTTAATTCCACACGTAGCATATTTCAAAGCTTTTAATCGAACAAATACAAAAGAGCCAGTCTTCAATCCACGCATACAAATTTCGCGACTGAAGTGCGGAGGGGTCTATTCGGGTCCCGAAAATCGACAAATGCAAACGAATTTCGAGAGTGCTCGAATCGAAGGGATCGAGAACGATGCTCCGGAGGGGTGGGAGGATGTGGGATTATCGAGAGAATAATCCCACGACACATGCTTCTCTCATCTGCCCCATTAACATGTATCAGTCACTAGTAAAGTGTCATATTTTTCTTATGCTTAACCAGAAGGCCACCGTTGAGGCCTAGGATCAAAATATGGTAATTGATCATTGGTCTAACTAAGCATGCGCGAACCAATATGGTGTACCACATCTATATATATATATATAAATGTATAAATATTTGTCTTATCCACGGCGGTTGATCGCAGAGAACTAACAATTTTATCGTATCACTCTATTTTTCTTTTTCTCTCTTTCACTTTCACTCTTTATCTACTATATCTGTTTCTTTTTCACCTATTTCTCCACCTGTTACTAACCTCTCTGCTGTTCTTCTATTCTTTTTTGTCTCTCTGTGTGTCAGCACCAAGAGCGCCGCGAGCATGGTGTACATACGACCTTAAGCATGAGAAAACCTTAGGGAAACCCATGTATAAACTCTCGCCTACGCTTCATACTTTTCCATTATCGCGCGAGAGCCTCGAACCATCTATCGACGAGCACGAGGATCCCGATCTTGACCGTGACGGATCGAGCTCGACCCGCTCGCGGCCGTGAATGGATTAAGGAACGTCAGAGCCCGCTGACGTTCCTTCGCCGTTTCACCCTTGCGTTTCGCATCGCCGCGGCTTCGACGCTTGTAAGCTCGTTCGCTTCGTCGGCGTAAAATCTCGCGGACGAAGCGGTTTGCCAGCTGATTTTCAGGCTTCTGGGGCTTCTTTCGAGTTGAATTACACGGTCGTTTGGCGGAGTGGTGCACAGGGCGTGGGAAGTTGATTTAGTAACGATTTAGTCATTTTTGTGCGCTCTTCTGTGGTAATTTGAATAACGTGTTGGAAATTGATTAACGATGCTTCGAACGTTTTTCCTTTATTATTGAAATACAAATCTTGGAATATCGTTGAACGTAGTAGAAGTTACCACAGAAGGGTTGCTTAAGTTTCCTTACCACCTAAGTGTTCGAACAAGTCGCACAAATCCAGTCGTTTAGACTTGCTAATTTTAGTAATATTTGAAAATCCTTCTCACGCGTTCGATTCAGTTTCTGTTACTGTCTACTCTTTTGCCTTAACTCTTTGCACTCTAAATTCGCAGCTGAATCCCTTGATTCTTAATTATACTTCTACATAAACAACCAAATGATGCAAGTGCAAGGGCTTAAGACTTCAGACCTGTTGAAATATTCTCCCGCTTACAAACCCCTATTTGATACCCCTACTCCCCTCGAATGTACAAAATCCCGCATCCCAAAATCCCTGGTAGCAGATCAATCGAATCTCCAGCCCCTATCCCCCAGCAATGGTAACAGAAACAAACACCTCGCAGCCACGTCACTGTCCAATTATCCGAACTTTATGAACCATTTCCGAATTCCGTCGAATGTGAAAAAGAATCGCAACAGCCGAGGATAGTCTCGGCGGATCGCAGACACGTCGTAAGCGGTCGAGAAAAAAAAGCAATTGCCATCGCGGAGGGGACGGTTGTCCGCGTCGACGTCGTTGATAACCCCATTTCAGAGGCGGGCGTCTGTGTCGCGCAGAGCCCCAACAGTTGCTTCTGTTATCTTCATCGACGCCGCCACAATCTGCATTCACAATCCCGTCCCCTTTGTCGCCGGCGTTGTTTCGTCCCTTCCATATCCGCATCTCGTACTTGAAACGTCCGTAGAGTAGAACGCTGGCCCCCAAGTAGCGTGGACCAGCGATCGACGGGGCAACGCGAGGCTACCGTTGTCTAACGTATGGCCATTTTCCTCGGCAATTCTTTCAGCAGTCGACCGGTCAGATTCGGCCTGGCCCTGCCCTGCACCCTGGAGAACAAGGAGAATGCGAGGCCGTACGTTATCAGGGAGGACGTCGACGGCGACCCGGGCGACGGGCAGGTACTTTACAGGGACGACTACGACGACGAGAAAAGTAAGTGGAACCGTGCTGCGGGAGAGCTTGAAGAGAGTAGACTCGCTCACAAGTTGGGTATGCTAGAAATTCAGAAAATTCTGCAAGTTTGTTGTGCAAGTAGAGTAGTTGATGCGTAAGACAAACCTATTTTTTATTGGTGCCATTTTCTTTTCTGTGGAATATCTCGACGACAATAAGAAATATCGGAAAGAAGTATAAACGAATGTTGCGCTTTTTTATATCTACAATATTGCGGAAAAATAATTATCGAAAAATCCATATTTTTCAAGGTACTCTCACCAACAATCCTTAATTCGATCATTACTTTTACGCAGTTTTATAGATAAAAAAAACGATGCAACTTCTGTTTGTACTTCTTTCCAATATCTCTCACCGTTCTAGAGATATTCTACGGAAAATAAAATAGCATCAAAAGATAGGTCTGTCTTATACATCAACTATTCTACTTGCATCCAAACATGCATAGTTTTCTGAATTCCCGGGGTGTCTAACTTCCTTTGCCAGTTATGGATTAGACCGCGATGGGTGGTAAAAGAGATAATTTTAGTCATAAAAATAATTACAGAATGTAGAATAATATTATTCTTGTGAGGAACTCCGTATTATGAAAAGTCGAAATTGATAACACGCTGGTCATTGGACTTGCCACCACTTGTGACTCATTTCCGATGACACATGGAAGAATCAGTGTGTGCTGACAGTAGAGAATTAATCTGTTTATTAGTAGATACAGTGCCAGGTTGTTAGGCTCGCTGATAAGCATGCTATCAGTACTCTTAATGCCACTGGCCGGGCGGTAGTCCATCGAAAGTTTGTTCAGTGGAGTGATACCTGTATCCATCGAATCTTTGGGATCGATTTTCTCGAAAATGAGGCCGTGTGCAAGAAAATTTTTGTCCCTCGTTTTTAACCATGGAAAAAGCTCTCGATTCCGTCTGACAGTCGCACAGAGAATAAGTAAGAATTCTACTCTCGAGAGGTTTATCGCTCACTAGCTTTAGATTCTATTTTTATAATTCTTTTTTTTGCGAAAATAGTCACATTCATCTAGATTAGCTAGGCATAATGAACTGGGACACCTTTTGTGACCCCAGAATTTACCATTCGAAAGTTTTTAGGCGACAGACAAACACACAAATACTTTCCGCTTTATATATTAAGATACAATGCCTCTTCTCGAATTCATGAATTATTAAGAGCTACAGAAATGATCGATCCCTTAGTTGAACGATAATTCACGAATTGAACAACGGCCAAATTTCATTAGCTTCCGCGGCGGAGTTCCGCTGTGAGTTTTTAATAGCCACCGAATCATATTACTTTCCGTTCGGAAATTTTTCACTCGGTTCCAGCATGAGATATTCCGCGGCATAATGAATATTCAATCCAACCCATCGCAGTCAGCATTACGACATTATTAACGATAAATAAACTGGCGATCGTGAATTTCGCGGCAATGTTGTTACAATCCCGATATTCCCTGTCACTGGACCAGGGAAACGATAGGAGATACTTAACAGGAAACGTCAGGGAAAACATTTTTTAATAACATTCCGCGAGGGACAGGTAGCAAGTTGGCGAGCTTAACGAGAAATACAATACAGAGACTCTCCTTTGTCAGTTTTTCCTTCTATTTCCGTTGCTGCGAAACGAATTACACAAACGATAGAGGACTGCAACGGACGCCGCTCCTAATTGGAATTTTCTTTCCCCCCGTCGTTCTTGCTCGTCGTAACCGGCGTTGCTTGACAATTGATTGCAACGATCGCGGGGCTCGTTAACGATTCCTCTGACCGGTTTTCGGGTAACGCTTGGCAATATAATCAAGACGTTGTACAGTTCTACGATTCCCTCGATCGCGGTGCGACCCGCTGGGAAACTGTGCCAAGCACGCTCGAGTCCGACAAACAGAGATATCCCCGCGAAACACAGCAGTCCCGGTTCGACGAGCGAGAGCGATCGGTCGGAGCCGCGCTGCCGCAACAGAAGCCGCGAAGGCACGGCTAAAAACACCGTGGTTCGATTGCCAAACACGTTGGGGGATCAGTATTCGCGGGCCGTACTAATTATACCCGCGCGGAGGGATATGCTTATTCACGCGGACAGGCGCGCGCGATCGCGCAAACGCCTCCAAGGTTATATTAATCCCCCGAAGATAGCTGGCAAGTGGCTCAGTGTGCTTCTGGCCGTTGTTTTGCGCCGGTTTACCGCGAACCGTTCGTCGCCACGATTGAAAAGCATCCCGTTAGTGGCACCGCGTCGATCGAGCTCGCACGACTCCTCCATGGAAGCTTGCAAGTTCTCGTAGCAGCGAAGGACGGCGCTAGGCATCTTTCTGCTCGACGAGCCGAGGGGGGAAGGACAGTGGATCGCGGGGTTCAGCGAGTCGGGGGTGAAGTTGCGGGGAAAGCAGCTCGGGATCTCGTGTCCCGATCTCGATCGAAATTTCCCTCGACAGGGGAAGCTCGACGGAGGATAAACGAGGGTGGGATTTGTCGATAAGAGCGATGACACCATGCTGTCGATCTGGACCGCGTCGACCCTGTCGATCGCCTGCGCCACGATCGAGCCCTTCAAGCGCGAGGCTCCTCTGCGTCGCAGCACCAGCTGCTCCTCGGTCGTCGACGGTAAATCGCGAACCGCTCTTAAAATAGAATAAAACGCTTCGACGAAGGATTACCGCGTGCCTCGATTGCCGATAATGGCCGTCTCTGTTATTGGTAGCGGCGTAGTCGGCGGTCAAAGTGTACGATGCTGGCGTCTAGTAATGGTGGATCGTTTGATTAACGTAGTTAGACGCTGATGGACGCTAATAAAGAAGCCGTCGATCAAATTCGTTCGCGATAACACGCGTCATGTATATGTGGAAATTACTGGAGCTATTAGGCTGCGCTCCGAGTCCCTAGATTTCGTTAACGAAGATCTATTGTCACGTCGAGCGTGCAAAGAGGGCAGCGTGGAATGGTGGAAGTGAAACCTGTGTGCAGTAGGGTACTTCTATGCTCTCGCACCCTAAAATAGTCCTTGAAAAATTTTATTACAATCGGACAGCAAGAAAAAGTGCCGATCGGGCCTTAAAGTTTAGAATTCATCAATAATTATGTTATAATGTCTTTCTGTATTTATGACAGACTAGCTGAACCGTTACCCGGTTTCACCCGGGAATGTTTGAAAAATAAAAAAGCCTAAAGCAAAAAAAATAGCCTATAATCTAATCTAGAACGTATGTAATGAATACTCAAAATTTCAATGAAATCCGTTCAGTCGTTTAGGCGTGAAAGAACGACAAACAAACAGACAACGTTTCACTTTTATATATTAGTAAGGATAAGGATAAACAGTCGTTGCAACTTTGTGCTGTCGTCAATTCGAATATTGAGAGACTGAGACAGTATCGTCCCTTCGAGAACTGTTCGAAGTTCGTTGATAAGCGATAGGATACTCGAAACATTCGACGAGAACGAAAGGAACCTACTGACCACAGATTTCACTTCGAAATTCGAGCTCGGCGGTTCGAGAGTCTTGTATCTCCCCTGTTGAAAGACGTAGTATCGCGCGAATATGCAAGCGGTGTAATTAAGGGTTTAATTGTTCGTGGTAATTGCAGGTCGGTTGGCAGCAAAGATCGCGTGCAAGGAGTCGCTGTCGCTGAAGTTAGCCCTCAGGCCTGACAGGCAGGAGCTCATCAACAGGAACATCCTTCAGCTGCAGACGGACAATGAGAGGCAGGAGACGAAGGAGGCAATTGGTGCCAAGCTCATCAGGTGAAAAGATCCTTCGCCCTTTCTTCCCGCTTTATTTCGCTTTCGAAACGGGAGCAACGCTTCCGTGCTCGAACAAAAGGGATGCAATCTTTGTCGCCACGCAACAGAAACCTCAGCCTGTCACCTTTTCTAAATTCTCCACAGGCCACCCAATTTCCTTCGCACACTTACGTACCTCGGTACAGAAACATGTGAGCCTGGTATTAAATCCGGGACTAGTAGAACGCCAATAAGTCCTTAGCATTAATAAGCATTGGTTTCTCTAAATTATCAAATCGATTTTCTCTAAAGAGGATATTAGATCCTCGAAGCAGCCTTGCCACTTGCGCGAGAGGAGGAGAAGCCGCAATATGCGATACCGATTGCATCCTGGCGAGTGTGGTTCGCGAGTATCGATGCACCTCGCGATCGCGTAGCTGCAGGGAACCGTTAAATTTAGAAGATTCGACGGGGGGTGTTGTTTCCTCGAGACGGGAGCCCCCGTCGAGGCATCTGCGAATTCCCAGACTGAACCATGGTCAGTGCTCGTGAATCGACGCGTTATGAGTGTGTACATACCTTGAAGAGTCCTTGGCGCCTTCTGTTCTCGATTTAAAGGGTTGCGAGTCTTGAGAGGAGAATTGAAAACGCTGGGGAGGGAAGCTCCAAGCCCCTTCAATTTCCTTCGCGAGAACTACAGCTCTATCAATCGAGAAGACTCGTTTAGAAGCGTAGTATCGCATCGCGCGACGTATTTCGAATTTGTAAATGAATGGAACTGACTGTGGTTCGACTGTGGATTCGCGAGGTCGTTGCAACGGACGCCTCCAAAGGCGATTACACGGGATCATGGGACGAGCAGTTGACCACGGTGAATCAGTTGTTTGTCTCCGAGCGAAATCTAGCCCTCCCTCGAGCGTTCGATCCTCCCGCTGAATCGAGGAAAGCGGATTCGGATCGATGGGCTAGCACTGATTCGCGTGGCATTGTTGTTGCAGGCGGCTGAGCATGCGGCCGACCCAGGAGGAGCTGGAGGAGCGAAACATCTTGAAAAGTAAGCTTCCCCTTGCAGGAATAAATCTCCCGCTAGCTCTCTACTCAATTCCCTCCCTATCCGTGAAGTATAATAAAATAAATGGCACGTAAGTGGGAATAGATGATACGTAGATTGCATCTGCTTGCAGAGCAAAGTCCGGCCGAGGAGAAGAAGCAGAAGGAGGAGAAGAAACGATACCTGCTGCGAAAGCTCAGCTTTCGGCCGACCGTCGAGGAGCTGAAAGAGAAGAAGGTACGTCGCTGCGATCGAACGTTTTGATATTTTAAAGTCCCTTCGCACGTGACACTTCTGTGCCTCGTGACACGTATTCGAGGGCGCGCGATTGCTAATCCAGAGCCACTGGAGTGTCACGTGGGTGCTTAGAGATGTAGGAGATTACGTGGGTGTTTCCTTGCGCAGATCATCAGGTTCAACGACTACATCGAAGTCACGCAGGCCCACGACTACGATAGAAGGGCGGACAAGCCCTGGACGCGGTTGACTCCTAAGGACAAGGCAGCCATTAGGAAGGAGTTGAACGAGTTTAAGAGTTCGGAGATGGCCGTTCATGAAGACAGCCGACACCTCACCAGGTACGCTATCTTCTTTGAAGTTGACGATGGCCGGGCCACGTTCTTCGTAGAGTTTTACAAGTAGAGCTCAGAGAGTAGTGTAGCAGAGTAGAGTTCGAATTTCGAGTGTCCCAACGTCGTCTGATGCGAGAGAAAACGATCAGAACCTTTGGAATTGGTATGTTCAATTGTCGAAAGCTTTCGAACACGAATGAAACGTGGCTGTTAACACGTTGGTCACCAAGCGTGTCCTGCTGGATGCCTCTGTGATTAATTACTCCGGCAGAGTAACCTGTAGCTGAGCTGACTGCGAGATTGATTGATTTATTTATCGCGTACTTCTTGTAATTTGGTTGGTCTTGAAAATTCGATGGAGGCAAAGGACAAGTGTTCTATTAGAACAGAATTGTGATTTAATCGAATAGTTATTTTTTTTATATATGAATGCTAAAGCATAGAATATTTCTCATCCAACTTGACAGCATTTCGTTGTATTAATGCTTGTGTACTTGGCAGAACTAGAAAAGTATAACGTAATTTTGAAAGAAAATTTATGAATAGTTTCTTGAAAGATGGATATTCGACGCTTGGTGGCGAACGTGTTAAGAAATCGCGGAGAAAGATCGTGCAACATCCTAATAGATGATTTTCGGACCACAGTTATCAACCCTCCGTGGACGGAGCACAATTAAATACAGGTTGCCAGTCTGGAAGAGACGGCTTTGGAGTTGTCGTTTGTGAGAATAGCATCGATACAGAGAGAGACTATTTTATCTACTTTATAAACATATCTTAAATCTGCTAAGAGGGCTAACTTTTATTGATTTTATCGCATAAATTACATGTTACAGTTTTCTATGAAACGGTATCTTTCAATGCACACACCAATACGAAGACCTGGTTTCCGTCTGCAGGTATCGCAACGATAACCAAACCTCCCGTCTTCCTCCCTTAATTTTTCTTCGTCGTTTCGACAAGTTACACGTAGTAATAGTTGTCTATTGTGCTCCTCCGTCACCCAATGGAAATAGATACGATGGCTCCTCCACGGAATCCGCCAACTAGTTGGCCCACTTGATCGTCGCACATACAAAATAACATAGAGGCTCTGTTACCCCTTTTAAATCTTCTCTAAAACCCGTCACGATTTATTGTACATGTCCCCGATAAACACATGTTCACCAATTTTACAATTTCTCGCACCTGAACGATATATGGAAACGCACCAACCCACCCGGACACGTAAATTCTACAGATTAATCACACTTTAATTCTTACACATTCTCCCCATGCACCTCTCTGTTTTTCTAGAACAATTCTAAGTGTCGTTACGAACAATCACCCCTCTTCTCAAGCATTCTCAAAGTCATTCACTCCTCCCAGATGAAACCTCTGTAAAAAAGAACAGAATCGTTTACCAAGAATCATTCAGATACCGTCCAAACCGGGAAACGTACAAGCATCCGTCCCCGAAGGGTTGAATCTTCTCTCTCCCCCTTCGATAAATGTCGCACCCATTCCCTCGACGACTACTTTGTTATTTTTTACGAACTCTTCTCGTCGCACCCGCTGCGCACCGTCGACAAGACGATTTAGCCGAGCAGAGAGCCGAGGGAAAAGCAAAAACGTTTGGTTGGTTCCAGGTTCCATAGGCCATGACAATTGCAATGTGTTGAGGTGGTGCTACAGTGTGGTGCGGGTATAGGTGAAGGTGCAGTGTGGTGGCCTCGCGTCGAGGCTGGATAAATCGGGGGTGGTGTCTCGCGGCTTCCGGTGGATTTTACGGCGTGAGGGGTTTGGCCGCGGTGCTCGGCCGGCGTTGACGACGGCTGCTATCAACGTTGCTGCGTCCTGTCGTCATTCGTCGGTGGTCGTGTCATCGCCCATCGATCATCACCGATCGTCACCGATCGTCCACGCTGACGACGAACGTCCCGCGTGACGTCGACGAAGATTGTGATAGGGTGGCCTGCCACCTCTCCCCCGATCCCCCTCCCAGCAAGCTGGACCATGGCAGGTCGCTCGTTGATTTCTCTTGATCCGAGACTCGTTCACACCCGGGCTCGCCTGGCGATCGCTCCGCCGATCCACCGAGTCGCTGCGTCTAGCGCCGATATTCCCCAAGCGTGTCTGCATTTATTCGATGCCAAAAACAAAAAAAAAGAAAGGAAAAACGAGGGTAGCTGGCGTGAGTAACGAAGGGAGGAAGCGACAGATTTGTCGAGACGTTGTGGCGTAACTCGTCTGGCACCGAGGGAGACGTTAGAGCCTAAGACTCCACTTTAAATCGCGGCAGGTCACAGACTGACGATGAGAATCAAAAATGTCGTTTCACCGTTTAAATAGGATACATGAATATCTTTTTGTTTTTATACTGAGGCTCCGCTGCTGTACGGTCAACGGCGAGGGTAGCTCGTGCCCTGTCGCGCTCGAGAACCTCGCCAGTTTCTCGGAAGGGTCGCGGGTGAGTCGGTTGATTAATCGGGAGCCAAGTGTCTCGCGATCTCGGGGGTAGTTAGATCGATACAGGTGGAGGGAACGAAGCATCTTCCCGAGGAGAACGTCACTTCCCTTTCGTTTCTATTATTCCAACTCGCGTGAGCTCGCGTGTGAACGAATCTGTCGTAGATGTATGAACACCGTTCTCTTTCTCTTTATTTCTCTTTTTTTTTTTTGCCATCGAGCTAACTCATCAGTGTCACCTGGCGTCACCGCGCGTGGTACGCGAACGATCGAGGCCGGGTTTCGACCATTTGTCGTTCGCGATCTTGTGAATATCTTGCGGAAAACTCAAACCGGGGGCACGAGCTCGCTGTGCTTTTCGCGCGGACAAAGGGGCATACATCACACGGGGAGAAACAGATGGGGGGGAAGAAAGGGAGAAAACTGTTCGAGAGGGTTTAGATTGGATTTAGTTTCCCTTCTCCTTTTTTTTAAAGATACGCTAGTTGGAATATTTTTATATGTTGACGTTATAGAGAGAATCTATGCCACGGAGAAGGATTTCTCTTCTTTTTTTTTTTTGTTCGAGGGGGGCGAAGAGGGAAAATATGAAACGAACAAAGGATACCTCGTTTTTTAAACGAAGAAGTGAAGCTTCGCGGCCGGCGGGCCGAGATATATATAAATATTAATGTGATTTAACGATATAATTCCACGGACCCGTGATTTTAAACGATTTTTAAATCGATGACTTCGTTGTTCGTATATCACGCTAAATGTTATGTAGTTTATATTAAGCTCGTTCGCTGCGCGGCGTCACACACACACAGACACACGTACACAGGCATACTCATCCAGGAGCGTTTGCGAAACCTATGACAATCTTGTTCGAACCGACAAGAAACTATTTTTCCTTTAACTGCCAGGCATCACTCCATCTATCTATCTATCTATCTATCTCTTCTCTCTCTCTCTCTCTCTCTCTTTTATGGAGCTGCCTCGAGGAGCCAAACGCTTTGCGATACTATTATTATAAAAAGAACAACAGCAAGTAGACAACAACAAGTCTGTTTATTGGTGGATAAAAAGGGGGTGAAACGGAGACGAGGAATGCGTCGTGCAATTACACTTTGTACAGAAGTATACATAGCGCGTACTTTAGTAGGTATTATTATTACTATCATTGTTATAGTCATCTCTAGCGACGCCTGCGCGGTCATCGTTAATTTCGATCGGCGAGAATCAGCTTCGAAATCGAACCCCGTTCGTTCGCTCGATGGATCACCGTCGATCGGCGCGCAAAACGAGTGTTTTCTGAATAGAAGAGAAACCGTTGCGAAGAAAACACGGAAACATGCTTCGGTCTCGTGCGCGCTTTAGTCCCTCGAAGCTTCCTCTTTCTACCGCTTGATCGTCATCAGTGAATCGCGCAGCTTCGCGTCGAGAGCGTCGCGTGACAACTTCCGTTTCCATCGATCTAACGAGCAGAAAAAAAATCGAAAAATTAAAAAAACAAAGCCACGAAACATCGCGAGAGAGGGCGTAGAAAATGGAAGGGAGTAATCGGCTAGGCGACGCGAGGCTCGCCATCGAGGGTTCAAGCGATCTGTCTCGCCGGGTATCCTCGATGGGGGGATGGTCGATCGTTCGCGCCGAGTCTCTTCTTCACGGTGGTGAGTCGCGGCGGCGAATCGACATTTCCTTCTAATTAATAAAACTAGTGTTTAACGATCGTCCAATGGGGTGAGAGGATCGGGTGGTCGATCTTTCTCGCGACCCTTGTCGGTGAACTCAGCTGTTCGATATTAAAAAAAAAAAGAAACAAATGTTCGTCCGACCGCTTCGCGGTGCCGGTCGAACGTGTCAGACGCGTGCGGAACGATGCAAAATGTAAGGGCAGGGAGATGAAGGGAATCGTCTCTCTCGTTCCCATTGGTCGAGCGCTGTGGCTACCGTGTAGCCGAATACAGAATATTATCCATTACTCGCCGGTCTGCCTGGCTCGTTGTGGCGTGTGAATGCGGATTCGTGCGCGTGTGAATCGTGTGTGTCGCGGGGAAGGGCGAGCGAGCCGACGACCGACGTGGATAAATACCTTAACGGCAAATTGAATGATAAAGAATAGAGAGAAGCAACAGTATGGGAGTGGAAATGGGGAGAAACGTAGAGAATCTGCAATCTCCCATTTCTCTTCGTTTCTCCCCTCTTCCCTTTGCTTCTTTTTTTTTTATCCACGTTCGTCGACGCGCTCGGCCACCCTCGAGGGCGGATCGGAGTGACGAAAGGCACGGCATGCGCGAAACATACCGACTAAGTAACGAACGACCTTGTAAATATTAAAAGGCGACTAGGCGTAAGAAATTGTAAAACACCGCAATAGAGATCCACGCTACACGCTAACGGCATTACGCATGGCAGGATGAGAGGAAGGAAAGAAGGGAGAACACTTATAAATATCGAGTCTTTAGGTGGCGAAGACAAAGGAGACTACAAGTGACTCGCGCCCTAACGATACACCATATACATATATAAATACTATACATATATACATAGATATATATATTATATATATATTATTGTATCAAGACGTGCGGAGCAGTGCGTGTGCGCTTTCCGGCACAGATAGTTGGTATTTTGTGTACAAAAGAGATGACGACGAAGTAATGGCGATGACACGCGAGCCAGAGAGCAATTGTTGGATATTTTGTCGCCGCGCCCAGTCCAGTCTTGCGTGTTATATTGTAATTGCGTGGGAGAGGCGCAAGATCATTGTCAGATGGGGCCTCTGTGTCTGTCGCCCGATCGTACCGAGTACCGTTCTCCGCCGCGATATCGAGCAAACCGAAGGTGCATCCCTTTCAGTAGAGTCGACTTCGATGAAACTTTCTAACACACTTTTCTCCCCCGTGCTGTTTCGATTTGCTCTATTCTCGTATCTCTCGCTCGAATGGTAACGGGAAGCCGGAAGAATCGCTGCGTTAACGACGGCGATCTTTATTAATTAATTGTCGCGTGCTCGGTGCGATGGCCGACGGCCGAAGAGGTCCCGCGACACGGTGGATTCCCAAGGGTTCGGAAAACAATTTTTATCTCTGCCAATTTTTTAAGAAAAGCGCTGAAATTTCGCGAGCGTACGGGGGAACGAATGGGAAATCGGTTAGGGGACAGTTTTGGATCGATGGTGCGGCCGGGTTCTCTCAGGTAATCGTATTCCGAGCGCGACAGCGATGCGCCGCCGCTCGAGTGGCTTGAATGCGTGGCGAGTAGTGTCATCACCGGGCTCAAACAGGTAAAAAAATATAATGTTTCCTATCGCGAAGACTGGCGGCCACGTTACAGTGTCTAGCAGACTTGTCCAATCGAGACTAATGCGTCTTTCGTTGCTGCAAAAACAAAAAACAGAGTTGACTCCAACCTACAAAAGATCTGTATCGCATTATCTCTCCACGCCGTTCGGCTTCTCCCCGAAACAGTTTCCAACGAAATTCTCATTTCCGACATGTAACCTCGGCAAGAAGTACCCGCGACGATCGCTCCATGTCGTAGGAACGAGTCCACGAGTCACTGTACAGCCAACAAAAGTTACCATCGACGAGGATTGAACGGATCTGCACGCGATTCGTGGAACGCGGAGGATCGAGGCGCGCGGTATCAGCGCACGGCGAGGAGTCAGGCTGTAAAAAGAAATTTGTCGCTGGCCGTGCAAACGGACGAATTCTACTTGTATCATAATATCTTACGGTAATAGTGCTATTATAAACGGTAACGACAGTAACAACAATAAGGTAAAACTCGTAATTTAAGGGAGCGCTGAGGGGTCGCGGCGCGGATTAATCGCGGCGACGGGAAGAAAAGGGTTTTTCACGGCACTTTCAGTCGCTGATCCTGCTATTTTCCCAGGGATAAGGGGCCCGTAGGATCCTCGAAGGATCCACGGCGCCCTCCTTTGTCGAGCGAGAAGCAATCGGAACGAAATAGTCGCGGAAGTGGGAGGAGCGACGTGAGATCGGTGTCTGCAACTGGCCAGAAAGATTTTTACCAAAACGACTCCGCGAGTCGCGGAGCGCAGGTTGATTAGACGTAATTACGAAATTTCGTTCTGTTTTTGTAAACGAAGTCGTCGAGGACGCTTGTCGGCGGAGGAGCAGGCGAGTCGACTCCGTTGGTAGGATGTAAGAATTTTGGGGAAACCGGCGCGATTCGCGAGCAATCGCCGCTCGGTCCACGCGAACCGTGCCGTGCGCGTGCTCCTTTCGTCGTGCTCGTTCGTTGTCGATCACGTAAGTCTGTATATTTCCTCTTCTCATCGCGGTATCCTTTTTAATTGCACGGCATTTCGCACCGGGGTTTTACGCGCGAACGTTTCTCCCACGACTCTTTATTTATTGTGTCATCCTTCGAGGAACATCGATACCTCAACAGGCTTTGCTGCCACGATCTTGCATCTTGTTTCTTTTTATCGGCTCGGACAAGGGGAACCGTGGACCCAGTGATCGCTCGCAGACGCGTCGCTCGGCACGTGATTCGACGGGACGCGTTGTATTATATATAATATCGAAATCGAGAAACCCTCTAAGTGTAAGAATAATAATGTATATATATATAATTATTATACCATAAACTTCGATCGATTGCGCTCCATTGGGGGGCGAACGAGCTCTCCCTCCCTCGTCTAAGAGCGAAGGAAAAAAGAAGGAAGAAGAGAATGAAAATTTAAAACGCACGAATACGAACGAAAACGAAGCAACACAGATCCGAGATTTCAGAGGAGAACGAAAGCTTGCTTCTCGTATTGGTTTCAAAAGGTGAACAAAAAAAAAGAGAAAACGTGAAAGAAAAGGTAAAAAGACGCTGCGTTTTTCGATCCACATCCGTTCGGTTTCTTTTGTTGTTAGTTTGTACGCACTACGATTTATCGCAATTTACTGTATTATCGATGAAATACTGTAACAAAAATACTGTTAACTATTCTTAAAGAAATTAAAAACTTTTGTAAACTGAGACTCAACGGTGTACGAGAGAAATCTTTCTTCGATGTGCCTCTCGTCTGACAAACAAGACTCTGGATTTCAAATTTCTCTTGCCTAAACTGCCTCTGAATAAATTTCTGTTACTTGGACATTAAAATCGAGAGTTATTGATCTTAAAGCAGAAGGGTGCCAGTTTTATTGCAGTTTCGATCAGGTTGGGTCGTCAAGCAAAGACGTTTTAGGGGAGAGCGAGAGGATGGTTCGAATCATCGCTTCAAACCATTCGAAGTTGGCAACGGGATAAATCTATCGTTCAGGGCAGAACTTATACTAATTAGGCGGAACATGGACCGTGTGCGCGAGAAGGCCGTCGTCTCTCATAGGGCTATCGAAATTCGTGAACTCCCTGTTCACCCTTTCGCGCTCTCTTACAGGAGTTCGTCCCAACAGTCGAAATGGCGCCTCCTGTGGAAATGGAAGAGTAAAACTTTCAGTTTTAATTTCATTTTTATGAACCCGTTGAAACGTCCGAATAGTAGGTGTTGTGGTACCTTCTTCGTGACGTAGCTCTGGACATCGTGGCCGAGGTAGAAAGCGATTCTCTGCAACCCCAGAAGAGACTTGAGCCTCAAGCATGGGTCCGGTTGCAGCAGCCTTATAAGTAGATCCTTAGCAGCGGCAGAAATCTGCTCGTGTTGAGGGATAGTCCCAGGTGGCGCGAAGTCCGTTCTCCTGTTTTCTGGCAGAAGATCACTGGACGCACCTGCCGGGTACTGCAACAAGCCAGAAACAACGTAATTACAGAGACGTCACTTCACGGTGAGACACGAGACTGCGATTAACGCGATGCAGATAAACCCTTTCAAGCCCAAGTTTTATAAGAATTTTTAGCCGAGTTCGTGAGTAATCGACGAATTTCCGAAGTTGTCTCTCTCATTTACAAGGAACGAGCCCGCACCTACACTACTGCAGTTTTTCTCACTTATTCTATCCTTAGCAACGGGATAGCTTGACGCACCGCTCAAACAACTTCGTGACCTCACTTACATCACTTATACACCACTTTTACACCATTCCGCAGTACTCTCACAGCACATTTAAATCACATTCACACTATTCTTACACACAATGCACAACACACAACACACATGAGGTCTCAGGTAAGTGTAGCAAAGATCCTCGTGGATCTCTGAGTTTCAAACCCGATACAAACGATTCATAATCACGCATTAAAGTTGCAAACTAAAATCTAACGCCCCACGAAAACGCAACAAAGTTGCAAAGGACAAATTTTTTCAACAATGTTGCAAACATAATCGCCGTGTTCGCAAGTCAAAATCCCGGTTTGCAACTTTGTGCGTTCTCGTGGGAAGCCGGTTTTCGGTTTGCAACTTTGTTTCGTTCTCCAAGAAGGAAAATTCACCCTTCATGAGATTAATCACTAAGGTCGGGACCATATATATTGGCCGGTGAATTCGTTGACGCGAGCGGCGATCGAGGAGAAATCAGCCACCACCATCTGACGATCGTGGATTTGTCGTTGGAACTGCGTGGCCCTCGCAGGGTATGGTGGGGTCACGGGAACGCTGCTCGGCTCCGCCTGAACCTAGCTGTTTGGCTATTATTTATTTTTAGCGTAATAGTTGTGTGCGTTACGAAGCTATGCGTAGACCAATACGAAATGAAGCTATCGAGAAAGTATCAATCTTCTAACCAATAAAGCTCCTGAATTTTTTCGTTGCTAACGCACACCTATTCTGATGTGTGTATTTCTACGCTGACAGCTCGGTTTGGCCTACACCCCAGAAGCTTGGCACTATCCCCACCACTTCTGGCTCACTCTTGTTCTGCGAAGGCGAGAGCGAGATGGAACGAGAGCGAGTCAAAAAACGTTGAGAAAAGGAGCATCGAGGTAGGCAAATTGTGTGGTGGGAGAATACCCCTCACGAAACTCACCGGCCAATATATCTGGCCCCGACCTTAGTTACTTACCTTGCGATCGTGCACTATGTGGTAAGTATTCAGGTAAGCTATTGAACGCCCCGCGAAAACGCAACAAAGTTGCACAGGACAAATTTTTTCAACAATGTTGCAAATGAAATCGGGGTGTTCGAGAAATAAAATCCCGGTTTGCAACTTTGTGCGTTTTCGCGAGAAGCCAAATCTCGGGTTGCAACTTTGTTGCAGGTGCAGCGCGAAATACTGCTTCTCTTGCAGGTGCAAAAATCGTGCAATGAATTTCGGAACAGGCCGATTTTGAGGTGCCGCACCTGCAAGAGAAGCAGATTTTCGCGCTGCACCTGCAAGAGAAGTTGCACCGCTGAAATTTCGAGTTTTTGCAGGTGCAGCCCGAAATACTGCTTCTCTTGCAGGTGCGGCACTTCAAAATTCCCTTGTTCCGAAATTCATTGCACGATTCTTGCACCTGCAAGAGAAGCAGATTTTCGCGCTGCACCTGCAAGAGAAGTTGCGCCGCTGAAATTTCGAGTTTTTGCAGGTGCAGCCCGAAATACTGCTTCTCTTGCAGGTGCAGCGCGAAAATCTGCTTCTCTTGCAGGTGCAGCACCTCAAAAACGGCCTGTTCCGAAATTCATTGCACGATTCTTGCACCTGCAAGAGAGGCAGATTTTCGCGCTGCACCTGCAAAAACTTAAAATTTCGGCCCCACAGCTTCTCTTGCAGGTGCAGCTCGAAAATCTGCCTCTCTTGCAGGTGCGGCACTTCAAAATTCCCTTGTTCCGAAATTCATTGCACGATTCTTGCACCTGCAAGAGAGGCAGATTTTCGCGCTGCACCTGCAAAAACTCAAAATTTCGGCCCCGCAGCTTCTCTTGCAGGTGCGGCACTTCAAAATCCCCTTGTTCCGAAATTCATTGCACGATTCTTGCACCTGCAAGAGAGGCAGATTTTCGCGCTGCACCTGCAAAAACTCAAAATTTCGGCCCCGCAGCTTCTCTTGCAGGTGCAGCGCGAAAATCTGCTTCTCTTGCAGGTGCGGCACTTCAAAATCCCCTTGTTCCGAAATTCATTGCACGATTCTTGCACCTGCAAGAGAGGCAGATTTTCGCGCTGCACCTGCAAGAGAAGGTTTGTCTTCTGGGCTAGCTGGAAATCCTGAATTTGTGGGAAATTTGGTTCAAGAGGGCTTTTACAATGATAATACGGTTTTCTAAAATATTTTCCACTTTATTTTCTTTAAAATATATTTATATTATATTTTTTTTGCAAATAAATATAATATTGAATAAGTTCGCTTTAAAGTAGTAAGGACTATCTATGTGTATTTAGTGTTCAACTCGCAATTATATTACGAAGACTGGTTAATTAATTCGAGGCTTTCGTCTGTTATATAGGTAATCAATTCGTTGGAAGCGTCGGTGAATGTCAACTGGTGTAACGAAAACGGACTGGACGAGTGCAGCATTTACAAAATGTGATTTTTAAGTGGAAATTAAACATAAGTAATTAGAATGGAATTATTATATATCACTGTACATTATTCAGAGTATTTTAATAAACCACATGTAGAGAAAAACCGCATCTTTTAATTTAGAACAGTACCCTATAACTTCCCATTTCCCAATTAAATCCCAAAGTCTGCCTCTGCGTTGATCAGTTCTGTATCTTCGATTCTCTCTCCGAAGGCGCTAACTTAGTGCCACCTCTTTCGACGTCATGTTCTCCTGTTACGAAGCTCAATTTTGCAGCATTCAGAAATTTTTGGCTAGATTTTGGAGCGATGTATCAGGAGAACATGAAGCGAAGGGAGGTGCTCTGAATTTCCTAGTCGAAAACTCTGCGCCTCTACGTCGAACAGTTCTGCGCCTTAGATTCCCTTTCCGAAGACGCTAACTTTGTGCCGCCTCCTTCCACATCATGTTCTCCTGTTACGAAGCTCAATTTTGCAGCGTTCAGAAATTTTTGGCTAGATTTTGGAGCGATGTATCAGGAGAACATGAAGCGAAGGGAGGTGCTCTGAATTTCCTAGTCGAAAACTCTGCGCCTCTACGTCGAACAGTTCTGCGCCTTAGATTCCCTTTCCGAAGAGGCTAACTTTGTGCCGCCTCCTTCCACATCATGTTCTCCTGTTACGAAGCTCAATTTTGCAGCGTTCAGAAATTTTTGGCTAGATTTTGGAGCGATGTATCAGGAGAACATGAAGCGAAGGGAGGTGCTCTGAATTTCCTAGTCGAAAACTCTGCGCCTCTACGTCGAACAGTTCTGCGCCTTAGATTCCCTTTCCGAAGACGCTAACTTTGTGCCGCCTCCTTCCACATCATGTTCTCCTGTTACGAAGCTCAATTTTGCAGCGTTCAGAAATTTTTGGCTAGATTTTGGAGCGATGTATCAGGAGAACATGAAGCGAAGGGAGGTGCTCTGAATTTCCTAGTCGAAAACTCTGCGCCTCTACGTCGAACAGTTCTGCGCCTTAGATTCCCTTTCCGAAGACGCTAACTTTGTGCCGCCTCCTTCCACATCATGTTCTCCTGTTACGAAGCTCAATTTTGCAGCGTTCAGAAATTTTTGGCTAGATTTTGGAGCGATGTATCAGGAGAACATGAAGCGAAGGGAGGTGCTCTGAATTTCCTAGTCGAAAACTCTGCGCCTCTACGTCGAACAGTTCTGCGCCTTAGATTCCCTTTCCGAAGACGCTAACTTTGTGCCGCCTCCTTCCACATCATGTTCTCCTGTTACGAAGCTCAATTTTGCAGCGTTCAGAAATTTTTGGCTAGATTTTGGAGCGATGTATCAGGAGAACATGAAGCGAAGGGAGGTGCTCTGAATTTCCTAGTCGAAAACTCTGCGCCTCTACGTCGAACAGTCCTGCGCCTTAGATTCCCTTTCCGAAGACGCTAACTTTGTGCCGCCTCCTTCCACATCATGTTCTCCTGTTACGAAGCTCAATTTTGCAGCGTTCAGAAATTTTTGGCTAGATTTTGGAGCGATGTATCAGGAGAACATGAAGCGAAGGGAGGTGCTCTGAATTTCCTAGTCGAAAACTCTGCGCCTCTACGTCGAACAGTTCTGCGCCTTAGATTCCCTTTCCGAAGACGCTAACTTTGTGCCGCCTCCTTCCACATCATGTTCTCCTGTTACGAAGCTCAATTTTGCAGCGTTCAGAAATTTTTGGCTAGATTTTGGAGCGATGTATCAGGAGAACATGAAGCGAAGGGAGGTGCTCTGAATTTCCTAGTCGAAAACTCTGCGCCACTACGTCGAACAGTTCTGCGCCTTAGATTCCCTTTCCGAAGACGCTAACTTTGTGCCGCCTCCTTCCACATCCTGTTCTCCTGTTACGAAGCTCAATTTTGCAGCGTTCAGAAATTTTTGGCTAGATTTTGGAGCGATGTATCAGGAGAACATGAAGCGAAGGGAGGTGCTCTGAATTTCCTAGTCGAAAACTCTGCGCCTCTACGTCGAACAGTTCTGCGCCTTAGATTCCCTTTCCGAAGACGCTAACTTTGTGCCGCCTCCTTCCACATCATGTTCTCCTGTTACGAAGCTCAATTTTGCAGCGTTCAGAAATTTTTGACTAGATTTTGGAGCGATGTATCAGGAGAACATGAAGCGAAGGGAGGTGCTCTGAATTTCCTAGTCGAAAACTCTGCGCCTCTACGTCGAACAGTTCTGCGCCTTAGATTCCCTTTCCGAAGACGCTAACTTTGTGCCGCCTCCTTCCACATCATGTTCTCCTGTTACGAAGCTCAATTTTGCAGCGTTCAGAAATTTTTGGCTAGATTTTGGAGCGATGTATCAGGAGAACATGAAGCGAAGGGAGGTGCTCTGAATTTCCTAGTCGAAAACTCTGCGCCTCTACGTCGAACAGTTCTGCGCCTTAGATTCCCTTTCCGAAGACGCTAACTTTGTGCCGCCTCCTTCCACATCATGTTCTCCTGTTACGAAGCTCAATTTTGCAGCGTTCAGAAATTTTTGGCTAGATTTTGGAGCGATGTATCAGGAGAACATGAAGCGAAGGGAGGTGCTCTGAATTTCCTAGTCGAAAACTCTGCGCCTCTACGTCGAACAGTTCTGCGCCTTAGATTCCCTTTCCGAAGACGCTAACTTTGTGCCGCCTCCTTCCACATCATGTTCTCCTGTTACGAAGCTCAATTTTGCAGCGTTCAGAAATTTTTGGCTAGATTTTGGAGCGATGTATCAGGAGAACATGAAGCGAAGGGAGGTGCTCTGAATTTCCTAGTCGAAAACTCTGCGCCTCTACGTCGAACAGTTCTGCGCCTTAGATTCCCTTTCCGAAGACGCTAACTTTGTGCCGCCTCCTTCCACATCATGTTCTCCTGTTACGAAGCTCAATTTTGCAGCGTTCAGAAATTTTTGGCTAGATTTTGGAGCGATGTATCAGGAGAACATGAAGCGAAGGGAGGTGCTCTGAATTTCCTAGTCGAAAACTCTGCGCCTCTACGTCGAACAGTTCTGCGCCTTAGATTCCCTTTCCGAAGACGCTAACTTTGTGCCGCCTCCTTCCACATCATGTTCTCCTGTTACGAAGCTCAATTTTGCAGCGTTCAGAAATTTTTGGCTAGATTTTGGAGCGATGTATCAGGAGAACATGAAGCGAAGGGAGGTGCTCTGAATTTCCTAGTCGAAAACTCTGCGCCTCTACGTCGAACAGTTCTGCGCCTTAGATTCCCTTTCCGAAGACGCTAACTTTGTGCCGCCTCCTTCCACATCATGTTCTCCTGTTACGAAGCTCAATTTTGCAGCGTTCAGAAATTTTTGGCTAGATTTTGGAGCGATGTATCAGGAGAACATGAAGCGAAGGGAGGTGCTCTGAATTTCCTAGTCGAAAACTCTGCGCCTCTACGTCGAACAGTTCTGCGCCTTAGATTCCCTTTCCGAAGACGCTAACTTTGTGCCGCCTCCTTCCACATCATGTTCTCCTGTTACGAAGCTCAATTTTGCAGCGTTCAGAAATTTTTGGCTAGATTTTGGAGCGATGTATCAGGAGAACATGAAGCGAAGGGAGGTGCTCTGAATTTCCTAGTCGAAAACTCTGCGCCTCTACGTCGAACAGTTCTGCGCCTTAGATTCCCTTTCCGAAGACGCTAACTTTGTGCCGCCTCCTTCCACATCATGTTCTCCTGTTACGAAGCTCAATTTTGCAGCGTTCAGAAATTTTTGGCTAGATTTTGGAGCGATGTATCAGGAGAACATGAAGCGAAGGGAGGTGCTCTGAATTTCCTAGTCGAAAACTCTGCGCCTCTACGTCGAACAGTTCTGCGCCTTAGATTCCCTTTCCGAAGACGCTAACTTTGTGCCGCCTCCTTCCACATCATGTTCTCCTGTTACGAAGCTCAATTTTGCAGCGTTCAGAAATTTTTGGCTAGATTTTGGAGCGATGTATCAGGAGAACATGAAGCGAAGGGAGGTGCTCTGAATTTCCTAGTCGAAAACTCTGCGCCTCTACGTCGAACAGTTCTGCGCCTTAGATTCCCTTTCCGAAGACGCTAACTTTGTGCCGCCTCCTTCCACATCATGTTCTCCTGTTACGAAGCTCAATTTTGCAGCGTTCAGAAATTTTTGGCTAGATTTTGGAGCGATGTATCAGGAGAACATGAAGCGAAGGGAGGTGCTCTGAATTTCCTAGTCGAAAACTCTGCGCCTCTACGTCGAACAGTTCTGCGCCTTAGATTCCCTTTCCGAAGACGCTAACTTTGTGCCGCCTCCTTCCACATCATGTTCTCCTGTTACGAAGCTCAATTTTGCAGCGTTCAGAAATTTTTGGCTAGATTTTGGAGCGATGTATCAGGAGAACATGAAGCGAAGGGAGGTGCTCTGAATTTCCTAGTCGAAAACTCTGCGCCTCTACGTCGAACAGTTCTGCGCCTTAGATTCCCTTTCCGAAGACGCTAACTTTGTGCCGCCTCCTTCCACATCATGTTCTCCTGTTACGAAGCTCAATTTTGCAGCGTTCAGAAATTTTTGGCTAGATTTTGGAGCGATGTATCAGGAGAACATGAAGCGAAGGGAGGTGCTCTGAATTTCCTAGTCGAAAACTCTGCGCCTCTACGTCGAACAGTTCTGCGCCTTAGATTCCCTTTCCGAAGACGCTAACTTTGTGCCGCCTCCTTCCACATCATGTTCTCCTGTTACGAAGCTCAATTTTGCAGCGTTCAGAAATTTTTGGCTAGATTTTGGAGCGATGTATCAGGAGAACATGAAGCGAAGGGAGGTGCTCTGAATTTCCTAGTCGAAAACTCTGCGCCTCTACGTCGAACAGTTCTGCGCCTTAGATTCCCTTTCCGAAGACGCTAACTTTGTGCCGCCTCCTTCCACATCATGTTCTCCTGTTACGAAGCTCAATTTTGCAGCGTTCAGAAATTTTTGGCTAGATTTTGGAGCGATGTATCAGGAGAACATGAAGCGAAGGGAGGTGCTCTGAATTTCCTAGTCGAAAACTCTGCGCCTCTACGTCGAACAGTTCTGCGCCTTAGATTCCCTTTCCGAAGACGCTAACTTTGTGCCGCCTCCTTCCACATCATGTTCTCCTGTTACGAAGCTCAATTTTGCAGCGTTCAGAAATTTTTGGCTAGATTTTGGAGCGATGTATCAGGAGAACATGAAGCGAAGGGAGGTGCTCTGAATTTCCTAGTCGAAAACTCTGCGCCTCTACGTCGAACAGTTCTGCGCCTTAGATTCCCTTTCCGAAGACGCTAACTTTGTGCCGCCTCCTTCCACATCATGTTCTCCTGTTACGAAGCTCAATTTTGCAGCGTTCAGAAATTTTTGGCTAGATTTTGGAGCGATGTATCAGGAGAACATGAAGCGAAGGGAGGTGCTCTGAATTTCCTAGTCGAAAACTCTGCGCCTCTACGTCGAACAGTTCTGCGCCTTAGATTCCCTTTCCGAAGACGCTAACTTTGTGCCGCCTCCTTCCACATCATGTTCTCCTGTTACGAAGCTCAATTTTGCAGCGTTCAGAAATTTTTGGCTAGATTTTGGAGCGATGTATCAGGAGAACATGAAGCGAAGGGAGGTGCTCTGAATTTCCTAGTCGAAAACTCTGCGCCTCTACGTCGAACAGTTCTGCGCCTTAGATTCCCTTTCCGAAGACGCTAACTTTGTGCCGCCTCCTTCCACATCATGTTCTCCTGTTACGAAGCTCAATTTTGCAGCGTTCAGAAATTTTTGGCTAGATTTTGGAGCGATGTATCAGGAGAACATGAAGCGAAGGGAGGTGCTCTGAATTTCCTAGTCGAAAACTCTGCGCCTCTACGTCGAACAGTTCTGCGCCTTAGATTCCCTTTCCGAAGACGCTAACTTTGTGCCGCCTCCTTCCACATCATGTTCTCCTGTTACGAAGCTCAATTTTGCAGCGTTCAGAAATTTTTGGCTAGATTTTGGAGCGATGTATCAGGAGAACATGAAGCGAAGGGAGGTGCTCTGAATTTCCTAGTCGAAAACTCTGCGCCTCTACGTCGAACAGTTCTGCGCCTTAGATTCCCTTTCCGAAGACGCTAACTTTGTGCCGCCTCCTTCCACATCATGTTCTCCTGTTACGAAGCTCAATTTTGCAGCGTTCAGAAATTTTTGGCTAGATTTTGGAGCGATGTATCAGGAGAACATGAAGCGAAGGGAGGTGCTCTGAATTTCCTAGTCGAAAACTCTGCGCCTCTACGTCGAACAGTTCTGCGCCTTAGATTCCCTTTCCGAAGACGCTAACTTTGTGCCGCCTCCTTCCACATCATGTTCTCCTGTTACGAAGCTCAATTTTGCAGCGTTCAGAAATTTTTGGCTAGATTTTGGAGCGATGTATCAGGAGAACATGAAGCGAAGGGAGGTGCTCTGAATTTCCTAGTCGAAAACTCTGCGCCTCTACGTCGAACAGTTCTGCGCCTTAGATTCCCTTTCCGAAGACGCTAACTTTGTGCCGCCTCCTTCCACATCATGTTCTCCTGTTACGAAGCTCAATTTTGCAGCGTTCAGAAATTTTTGGCTAGATTTTGGAGCGATGTATCAGGAGAACATGAAGCGAAGGGAGGTGCTCTGAATTTCCTAGTCGAAAACTCTGCGCCTCTACGTCGAACAGTTCTGCGCCTTAGATTCCCTTTCCGAAGACGCTAACTTTGTGCCGCCTCCTTCCACATCATGTTCTCCTGTTACGAAGCTCAATTTTGCAGCGTTCAGAAATTTTTGGCTAGATTTTGGAGCGATGTATCAGGAGAACATGAAGCGAAGGGAGGTGCTCTGAATTTCCTAGTCGAAAACTCTGCGCCTCTACGTCGAACAGTTCTGCGCCTTAGATTCCCTTTCCGAAGACGCTAACTTTGTGCCGCCTCCTTCCACATCATGTTCTCCTGTTACGAAGCTCAATTTTGCAGCGTTCAGAAATTTTTGGCTAGATTTTGGAGCGATGTATCAGGAGAACATGAAGCGAAGGGAGGTGCTCTGAATTTCCTAGTCGAAAACTCTGCGCCTCTACGTCGAACAGTTCTGCGCCTTAGATTCCCTTTCCGAAGACGCTAACTTTGTGCCGCCTCCTTCCACATCATGTTCTCCTGTTACGAAGCTCAATTTTGCAGCGTTCAGAAATTTTTGGCTAGATTTTGGAGCGATGTATCAGGAGAACATGAAGCGAAGGGAGGTGCTCTGAATTTCCTAGTCGAAAACTCTGCGCCTCTACGTCGAACAGTTCTGCGCCTTAGATTCCCTTTCCGAAGACGCTAACTTTGTGCCGCCTCCTTCCACATCATGTTCTCCTGTTACGAAGCTCAATTTTGCAGCGTTCAGAAATTTTTGGCTAGATTTTGGAGCGATGTATCAGGAGAACATGAAGCGAAGGGAGGTGCTCTGAATTTCCTAGTCGAAAACTCTGCGCCTCTACGTCGAACAGTTCTGCGCCTTAGATTCCCTTTCCGAAGACGCTAACTTTGTGCCGCCTCCTTCCACATCATGTTCTCCTGTTACGAAGCTCAATTTTGCAGCGTTCAGAAATTTTTGGCTAGATTTTGGAGCGATGTATCAGGAGAACATGAAGCGAAGGGAGGTGCTCTGAATTTCCTAGTCGAAAACTCTGCGCCTCTACGTCGAACAGTTCTGCGCCTTAGATTCCCTTTCCGAAGACGCTAACTTTGTGCCGCCTCCTTCCACATCATGTTCTCCTGTTACGAAGCTCAATTTTGCAGCGTTCAGAAATTTTTGGCTAGATTTTGGAGCGATGTATCAGGAGAACATGAAGCGAAGGGAGGTGCTCTGAATTTCCTAGTCGAAAACTCTGCGCCTCTACGTCGAACAGTTCTGCGCCTTAGATTCCCTTTCCGAAGACGCTAACTTTGTGCCGCCTCCTTCCACATCATGTTCTCCTGTTACGAAGCTCAATTTTGCAGCGTTCAGAAATTTTTGGCTAGATTTTGGAGCGATGTATCAGGAGAACATGAAGCGAAGGGAGGTGCTCTGAATTTCCTAGTCGAAAACTCTGCGCCTCTACGTCGAACAGTTCTGCGCCTTAGATTCCCTTTCCGAAGACGCTAACTTTGTGCCGCCTCCTTCCACATCATGTTCTCCTGTTACGAAGCTCAATTTTGCAGCGTTCAGAAATTTTTGGCTAGATTTTGGAGCGATGTATCAGGAGAACATGAAGCGAAGGGAGGTGCTCTGAATTTCCTAGTCGAAAACTCTGCGCCTCTACGTCGAACAGTTCTGCGCCTTAGATTCCCTTTCCGAAGACGCTAACTTTGTGCCGCCTCCTTCCACATCATGTTCTCCTGTTACGAAGCTCAATTTTGCAGCGTTCAGAAATTTTTGGCTAGATTTTGGAGCGATGTATCAGGAGAACATGAAGCGAAGGGAGGTGCTCTGAATTTCCTAGTCGAAAACTCTGCGCCACTACGTCGAACAGTTCTGCGCCTTAGATTCCCTTTCCGAAGACGCTAACTTTGTGCCGCCTCCTTCCACATCATGTTCTCCTGTTACGAAGCTCAATTTTGCAGCGTTCAGAAATTTTTGGCTAGATTTTGGAGCGATGTATCAGGAGAACATGAAGCGAAGGGAGGTGCTCTGAATTTCCTAGTCGAAAACTCTGCGCCTCTACGTCGAACAGTTCTGCGCCTTAGATTCCCTTTCCGAAGACGCTAACTTTGTGCCGCCTCCTTCCACATCATGTTCTCCTGTTACGAAGCTCAATTTTGCAGCGTTCAGAAATTTTTGGCTAGATTTTGGAGCGATGTATCAGGAGAACATGAAGCGAAGGGAGGTGCTCTGAATTTCCTAGTCGAAAACTCTGCGCCTCTACGTCGAACAGTTCTGCGCCTTAGATTCCCTTTCCGAAGACGCTAACTTTGTGCCGCCTCCTTCCACATCATGTTCTCCTGTTACGAAGCTCAATTTTGCAGCGTTCAGAAATTTTTGGCTAGATTTTGGAGCGATGTATCAGGAGAACATGAAGCGAAGGGAGGTGCTCTGAATTTCCTAGTCGAAAACTCTGCGCCTCTACGTCGAACAGTTCTGCGCCTTAGATTCCCTTTCCGAAGACGCTAACTTTGTGCCGCCTCCTTCCACATCATGTTCTCCTGTTACGAAGCTCAATTTTGCAGCGTTCAGAAATTTTTGGCTAGATTTTGGAGCGATGTATCAGGAGAACATGAAGCGAAGGGAGGTGCTCTGAATTTCCTAGTCGAAAACTCTGCGCCTCTACGTCGAACAGTTCTGCGCCTTAGATTCCCTTTCCGAAGACGCTAACTTTGTGCCGCCTCCTTCCACATCATGTTCTCCTGTTACGAAGCTCAATTTTGCAGCGTTCAGAAATTTTTGGCTAGATTTTGGAGCGATGTATCAGGAGAACATGAAGCGAAGGGAGGTGCTCTGAATTTCCTAGTCGAAAACTCTGCGCCTCTACGTCGAACAGTTCTGCGCCTTAGATTCCCTTTCCCGAAGACGCTAACTTTGTGCCGCCTCCTTCCACATCATGTTCTCCTGTTACGAAGCTCAATTTTGCAGCGTTCAGAAATTTTTGGCTAGATTTTGGAGCGATGTATCAGGAGAACATGAAGCGAAGGGAGGTGCTCTGAATTTCCTAGTCGAAAACTCTGCGCCTCTACGTCGAACAGTTCTGCGCCTTAGATTCCCTTTCCGAAGACGCTAACTTTGTGCCGCCTCCTTCCACATCATGTTCTCCTGTTACGAAGCTCAATTTTGCAGCGTTCAGAAATTTTTGGCTAGATTTTGGAGCGATGTATCAGGAGAACATGAAGCGAAGGGAGGTGCTCTGAATTTCCTAGTCGAAAACTCTGCGCCTCTACGTCGAACAGTTCTGCGCCTTAGATTCCCTTTCCGAAGACGCTAACTTTGTGCCGCCTCCTTCCACATCATGTTCTCCTGTTACGAAGCTCAATTTTGCAGCGTTCAGAAATTTTTGGCTAGATTTTGGAGCGATGTATCAGGAGAACATGAAGCGAAGGGAGGTGCTCTGAATTTCCTAGTCGAAAACTCTGCGCCTCTACGTCGAACAGTTCTGCGCCTTAGATTCCCTTTCCGAAGACGCTAACTTTGTGCCGCCTCCTTCCACATCATGTTCTCCTGTTACGAAGCTCAATTTTGCAGCGTTCAGAAATTTTTGGCTAGATTTTGGAGCGATGTATCAGGAGAACATGAAGCGAAGGGAGGTGCTCTGAATTTCCTAGTCGAAAACTCTGCGCCTCTACGTCGAACAGTTCTGCGCCTTAGATTCCCTTTCCGAAGACGCTAACTTTGTGCCGCCTCCTTCCACATCATGTTCTCCTGTTACGAAGCTCAATTTTGCAGCGTTCAGAAATTTTTGGCTAGATTTTGGAGCGATGTATCAGGAGAACATGAAGCGAAGGGAGGTGCTCTGAATTTCCTAGTCGAAAACTCTGCGCCTCTACGTCGAACAGTTCTGCGCCTTAGATTCCCTTTCCGAAGACGCTAACTTTGTGCCGCCTCCTTCCACATCATGTTCTCCTGTTACGAAGCTCAATTTTGCAGCGTTCAGAAATTTTTGGCTAGATTTTGGAGCGATGTATCAGGAGAACATGAAGCGAAGGGAGGTGCTCTGAATTTCCTAGTCGAAAACTCTGCGCCTCTACGTCGAACAGTTCTGCGCCTTAGATTCCCTTTCCGAAGACGCTAACTTTGTGCCGCCTCCTTCCACATCATGTTCTCCTGTTACGAAGCTCAATTTTGCAGCGTTCAGAAATTTTTGGCTAGATTTTGGAGCGATGTATCAGGAGAACATGAAGCGAAGGGAGGTGCTCTGAATTTCCTAGTCGAAAACTCTGCGCCTCTACGTCGAACAGTTCTGCGCCTTAGATTCCCTTTCCGAAGACGCTAACTTTGTGCCGCCTCCTTCCACATCATGTTCTCCTGTTACGAAGCTCAATTTTGCAGCGTTCAGAAATTTTTGGCTAGATTTTGGAGCGATGTATCAGGAGAACATGAAGCGAAGGGAGGTGCTCTGAATTTCCTAGTCGAAAACTCTGCGCCTCTACGTCGAACAGTTCTGCGCCTTAGATTCCCTTTCCGAAGACGCTAACTTTGTGCCGCCTCCTTCCACATCATGTTCTCCTGTTACGAAGCTCAATTTTGCAGCGTTCAGAAATTTTTGGCTAGATTTTGGAGCGATGTATCAGGAGAACATGAAGCGAAGGGAGGTGCTCTGAATTTCCTAGTCGAAAACTCTGCGCCTCTACGTCGAACAGTTCTGCGCCTTAGATTCCCTTTCCGAAGACGCTAACTTTGTGCCGCCTCCTTCCACATCATGTTCTCCTGTTACGAAGCTCAATTTTGCAGCGTTCAGAAATTTTTGGCTAGATTTTGGAGCGATGTATCAGGAGAACATGAAGCGAAGGGAGGTGCTCTGAATTTCCTAGTCGAAAACTCTGCGCCTCTACGTCGAACAGTCTGCGCCTTAGATTCCCTTTCCGAAGACGCTAACTTTGTGCCGCCTCCTTCCACATCATGTTCTCCTGTTACGAAGCTCAATTTTGCAGCGTTCAGAAATTTTTGGCTAGATTTTGGAGCGATGTATCAGGAGAACATGAAGCGAAGGGAGGTGCTCTGAATTTCCTAGTCGAAAACTCTGCGCCTCTACGTCGAACAGTTCTGCGCCTTAGATTCCCTTTCCGAAGACGCTAACTTTGTGCCGCCTCCTTCCACATCATGTTCTCCTGTTACGAAGCTCAATTTTGCAGCGTTCAGAAATTTTTGGCTAGATTTTGGAGCGATGTATCAGGAGAACATGAAGCGAAGGGAGGTGCTCTGAATTTCCTAGTCGAAAACTCTGCGCCTCTACGTCGAACAGTTCTGCGCCTTAGATTCCCTTTCCGAAGACGCTAACTTTGTGCCGCCTCCTTCCACATCATGTTCTCCTGTTACGAAGCTCAATTTTGCAGCGTTCAGAAATTTTTGGCTAGATTTTGGAGCGATGTATCAGGAGAACATGAAGCGAAGGGAGGTGCTCTGAATTTCCTAGTCGAAAACTCTGCGCCTCTACGTCGAACAGTTCTGCGCCTTAGATTCCCTTTCCGAAGACGCTAACTTTGTGCCGCCTCCTTCCACATCATGTTCTCCTGTTACGAAGCTCAATTTTGCAGCGTTCAGAAATTTTTGGCTAGATTTTGGAGCGATGTATCAGGAGAACATGAAGCGAAGGGAGGTGCTCTGAATTTCCTAGTCGAAAACTCTGCGCCTCTACGTCGAACAGTTCTGCGCCTTAGATTCCCTTTCCGAAGACGCTAACTTTGTGCCGCCTCCTTCCACATCATGTTCTCCTGTTACGAAGCTCAATTTTGCAGCGTTCAGAAATTTTTGGCTAGATTTTGGAGCGATGTATCAGGAGAACATGAAGCGAAGGGAGGTGCTCTGAATTTCCTAGTCGAAAACTCTGCGCCTCTACGTCGAACAGTTCTGCGCCTTAGATTCCCTTTCCGAAGACGCTAACTTTGTGCCGCCTCCTTCCACATCATGTTCTCCTGTTACGAAGCTCAATTTTGCAGCGTTCAGAAATTTTTGGCTAGATTTTGGAGCGATGTATCAGGAGAACATGAAGCGAAGGGAGGTGCTCTGAATTTCCTAGTCGAAAACTCTGCGCCTCTACGTCGAACAGTTCTGCGCCTTAGATTCCCTTTCCGAAGACGCTAACTTTGTGCCGCCTCCTTCCACATCATGTTCTCCTGTTACGAAGCTCAATTTTGCAGCGTTCAGAAATTTTTGGCTAGATTTTGGAGCGATGTATCAGGAGAACATGAAGCGAAGGGAGGTGCTCTGAATTTCCTAGTCGAAAACTCTGCGCCTCTACGTCGAACAGTTCTGCGCCTTAGATTCCCTTTCCGAAGACGCTAACTTTGTGCCGCCTCCTTCCACATCATGTTCTCCTGTTACGAAGCTCAATTTTGCAGCGTTCAGAAATTTTTGGCTAGATTTTGGAGCGATGTATCAGGAGAACATGAAGCGAAGGGAGGTGCTCTGAATTTCCTAGTCGAAAACTCTGCGCCACTACGTCGAACAGTTCTGCGCCTTAGATTCCCTTTCCGAAGACGCTAACTTTGTGCCGCCTCCTTCCACATCATGTTCTCCTGTTACGAAGCTCAATTTTGCAGCGTTCAGAAATTTTTGGCTAGATTTTGGAGCGATGTATCAGGAGAACATGAAGCGAAGGGAGGTGCTCTGAATTTCCTAGTCGAAAACTCTGCGCCTCTACGTCGAACAGTCCTGCGCCTTAGATTCCCTTTCCGAAGACGCTAACTTTGTGCCGCCTCCTTCCACATCATGTTCTCCTGTTACGAAGCTCAATTTTGCAGCGTTCAGAAATTTTTGGCTAGATTTTGGAGCGATGTATCAGGAGAACATGAAGCGAAGGGAGGTGCTCTGAATTTCCTAGTCGAAAACTCTGCGCCTCTACGTCGAACAGTTCTGCGCCTTAGATTCCCTTTCCGAAGACGCTAACTTTGTGCCGCCTCCTTCCACATCATGTTCTCCTGTTACGAAGCTCAATTTTGCAGCGTTCAGAAATTTTTGGCTAGATTTTGGAGCGATGTATCAGGAGAACATGAAGCGAAGGGAGGTGCTCTGAATTTCCTAGTCGAAAACTCTGCGCCTCTACGTCGAACAGTCCTGCGCCTTAGATTCCCTTTCCGAAGACGCTAACTTTGTGCCGCCTCCTTCCACATCATGTTCTCCTGTTACGAAGCTCAATTTTGCAGCGTTCAGAAATTTTTGGCTAGATTTTGGAGCGATGTATCAGGAGAACATGAAGCGAAGGGAGGTGCTCTGAATTTCCTAGTCGAAAACTCTGCGCCTCTACGTCGAACAGTTCTGCGCCTTAGATTCCCTTTCCGAAGACGCTAACTTTGTGCCGCCTCCTTCCACATCATGTTCTCCTGTTACGAAGCTCAATTTTGCAGCGTTCAGAAATTTTTGGCTAGATTTTGGAGCGATGTATCAGGAGAACATGAAGCGAAGGGAGGTGCTCTGAATTTCCTAGTCGAAAACTCTGCGCCTCTACGTCGAACAGTTCTGCGCCTTAGATTCCCTTTCCGAAGACGCTAACTTTGTGCCGCCTCCTTCCACATCATGTTCTCCTGTTACGAAGCTCAATTTTGCAGCGTTCAGAAATTTTTGGCTAGATTTTGGAGCGATGTATCAGGAGAACATGAAGCGAAGGGAGGTGCTCTGAATTTCCTAGTCGAAAACTCTGCGCCTCTACGTCGAACAGTTCTGCGCCTTAGATTCCCTTTCCGAAGACGCTAACTTTGTGCCGCCTCCTTCCACATCATGTTCTCCTGTTACGAAGCTCAATTTTGCAGCGTTCAGAAATTTTTGGCTAGATTTTGGAGCGATGTATCAGGAGAACATGAAGCGAAGGGAGGTGCTCTGAATTTCCTAGTCGAAAACTCTGCGCCACTACGTCGAACAGTTCTGCGCCTTAGATTCCCTTTCCGAAGACGCTAACTTTGTGCCGCCTCCTTCCACATCATGTTCTCCTGTTACGAAGCTCAATTTTGCAGCGTTCAGAAATTTTTGGCTAGATTTTGGAGCGATGTATCAGGAGAACATGAAGCGAAGGGAGGTGCTCTGAATTTCCTAGTCGAAAACTCTGCGCCTCTACGTCGAACAGTCCTGCGCCTTAGATTCCCTTTCCGAAGACGCTAACTTTGTGCCGCCTCCTTCCACATCATGTTCTCCTGTTACGAAGCTCAATTTTGCAGCGTTCAGAAATTTTTGGCTAGATTTTGGAGCGATGTATCAGGAGAACATGAAGCGAAGGGAGGTGCTCTGAATTTCCTAGTCGAAAACTCTGCGCCTCTACGTCGAACAGTTCTGCGCCTTAGATTCCCTTTCCGAAGACGCTAACTTTGTGCCGCCTCCTTCCACATCATGTTCTCCTGTTACGAAGCTCAATTTTGCAGCGTTCAGAAATTTTTGGCTAGATTTTGGAGCGATGTATCAGGAGAACATGAAGCGAAGGGAGGTGCTCTGAATTTCCTAGTCGAAAACTCTGCGCCTCTACGTCGAACAGTCCTGCGCCTTAGATTCCCTTTCCGAAGACGCTAACTTTGTGCCGCCTCCTTCCACATCATGTTCTCCTGTTACGAAGCTCAATTTTGCAGCGTTCAGAAATTTTTGGCTAGATTTTGGAGCGATGTATCAGGAGAACATGAAGCGAAGGGAGGTGCTCTGAATTTCCTAGTCGAAAACTCTGCGCCTCTACGTCGAACAGTTCTGCGCCTTAGATTCCCTTTCCGAAGACGCTAACTTTGTGCCGCCTCCTTCCACATCATGTTCTCCTGTTACGAAGCTCAATTTTGCAGCGTTCAGAAATTTTTGGCTAGATTTTGGAGCGATGTATCAGGAGAACATGAAGCGAAGGGAGGTGCTCTGAATTTCCTAGTCGAAAACTCTGCGCCTCTACGTCGAACAGTTCTGCGCCTTAGATTCCCTTTCCGGAGACGCTAACTTTGTGCCGCCTCCTTCCACATCATGTTCTCCTGTTACGAAGCTCAATTTTGCAGCGTTCAGAAATTTTTGGCTAGATTTTGGAGCGATGTATCAGGAGAACATGAAGCGAAGGGAGGTGCTCTGAATTTCCTAGTCGAAAACTCTGCGCCTCTACGTCGAACAGTTCTGCGCCTTAGATTCCCTTTCCGAAGACGCTAACTTTGTGCCGCCTCCTTCCACATCATGTTCTCCTGTTACGAAGCTCAATTTTGCAGCGTTCAGAAATTTTTGGCTAGATTTTGGAGCGATGTATCAGGAGAACATGAAGCGAAGGGAGGTGCTCTGAATTTCCTAGTCGAAAACTCTGCGCCTCTACGTCGAACAGTTCTGCGCCTTAGATTCCCTTTCCGAAGACGCTAACTTTGTGCCGCCTCCTTCCACATCATGTTCTCCTGTTACGAAGCTCAATTTTGCAGCGTTCAGAAATTTTTGGCTAGATTTTGGAGCGATGTATCAGGAGAACATGAAGCGAAGGGAGGTGCTCTGAATTTCCTAGTCGAAAACTCTGCGCCTCTACGTCGAACAGTTCTGCGCCTTAGATTCCCTTTCCGAAGACGCTAACTTTGTGCCGCCTCCTTCCACATCATGTTCTCCTGTTACGAAGCTCAATTTTGCAGCGTTCAGAAATTTTTGGCTAGATTTTGGAGCGATGTATCAGGAGAACATGAAGCGAAGGGAGGTGCTCTGAATTTCCTAGTCGAAAACTCTGCGCCTCTACGTCGAACAGTTCTGCGCCTTAGATTCCCTTTCCGGAGACGCTAACTTTGTGCCGCCTCCTTCCACATCATGTTCTCCTGTTACGAAGCTCAATTTTGCAGCGTTCAGAAATTTTTGGCTAGATTTTGGAGCGATGTATCAGGAGAACATGAAGCGAAGGGAGGTGCTCTGAATTTCCTAGTCGAAAACTCTGCGCCTCTACGTCGAACAGTTCGCGCAGATCTGTCGAACAGATCGAAGCAGATTTTCGCGCTGCACCTGCAAGAGAAGTTGCGCCGCTGAAATTGTGTGTTGTGCATGGTGTGTGGGAAGTATATTGTGAAAAGTATGTTGTGGGAACTGTATTATGGAAAGTGTTTAGGAAGTGTTTTGTGGGAAATAGTATGTAGAAAATGTATAAGGTTTTAAGAAATAATAACAGCAATATCATTAACAATCATCTTTATTATAGAAAAGCATAAGATACATTACATTATATTAGATATAATATATACTTAAATATATACAAGAGAATACGATAAAATGTATATAGGACGAAGCGGAATTAATACATTTTTATTATACTTACTTTGTGGGGTGTATGAAAAGTGTGAGAAATGTATGGAAAATATAGAGTTGTTGCGCGCAATATGGAACACTTTAAGATCTTGACAGGTGCCTATGTAAGTAACGAACTCGACCACCAAGCACGTAAGTAGTAGCATAAGGAAGTATCCCTATAGGGCTTAAAAATAGTAATTCGGTAGCCTGGCGCCCAGCAAAAAGCACCGTGCCAAACGTCATCGAATTGCTGCGCGCCTAGTAGTAGGCAGTGCACCGACAACGATCGAAAGATAAGCGCATCGAACGACGACATCGACAGCTCCCCAAACTACAGCCACGTCCGGCGGGTTGTCGATCGCCAGGCGCCAGGCTCCTTACAATGCCCCTTCGATATGTTATCGGATGTCACCCTTCGGCAGCTTCCTTCAATAGCGTCAATCGCTCTTCATAGACGTCCCTGTAATTTATAATGTCCTTATGTCGTTATCACGTTGTATAATAGGCTCGCCATGTAGGTCCATAATTTTCCTGCAGGTCCTACACGATTTCTAAATTATTTTGACACAGTAAATCATTCCTGTGCTATTCCTCGCAACTTCTCTTGCAAACTTCAAAAATTTACTTTGGGTATAAAGGTCTGCTCTATACATCGTCTGTGGTTTTAACTTGTTCTGTTGCGTAATATGTACGAAATGTATAAGTAGAGCGATTATTAATCGTGTGTATTTCTACTTCACAGGTAAGGAATTTTTACATAAAAGGCGTTAAATGCGATCACCAACTGCATTTTGGACTCTGTTCAAGGATATGAAAATTACACGAGATATGGCTTTATCTGAATTACGAAGTACTTTGTAAGATTTCATTGTATTGCATTTCACTTATTTCAATAAAATCCAGCTAAGTGATAAAAGAGTATTATTATTTAAGGAGCCTTTCTTCCAATACTTCCTTCTTCCTATTCCAAATTGCGTATAAAAGACATGCTAAAGAGAACACCTAAAATGATAACTCAAACGTATCCTGAATGCAAGGAATAAATAATCCTTCCACACTGAGCTGTTTTTAAAATTCACTGCATTAATGAACTGCTTTAAAGATGTTATTAACTATGCTCTAACTCTTTCGACCATTGCTCAAGGCTTCTGCACTCTGTTTCAAATAGTTATACATTACACAGTTGCTTTCCAAAAGTATTGCCTTAAAGAAACCCATCACCATCGATCCACCTGTGCCTCTACGTTGAACACTTCTCAGAAATAGTCTCCAAAGACGTTACTTTGTGCCACCTCTTTTGCGGTCATGTTCCCCTATTACAAAGCTCCAATTTTGTGCGTTCTGAAAATTTTGGCCAGATTTTGACTAATGTATCAGGAGAAAATGAGGCAGAAAGAGGTATCCTAAATTTCAGCTACGAAGGCCTTGCCTTAAAGTAGCGAACAAAAGAGTTGTGCCTCTCGCAGGCATTCCAAAAACTCTGCGTCTCTACGTTCAGCAGTCCTCCTTTACTGTGCCCAATTTGAAAGACGCTGTGTTTTCCATGTATGATATTCTCAAGGAAGTACCATAGATATTTGAAGTTACAGGTTTGGAATTTGGATGAAAATATGCAAAAAATATTTCTGATTAATAATACAGTTCTTTTCAAATTTTTCCCACTTAAAATAGAGTACAAAATATATAATTTCACTTTGTTGGGTATATAAAATCACTATTTTCTTGTCTTCACGGAGAAATATCCCCAAGTTTCATCTATAATAAGAAAACTATTTTTAATAACCTAACTTGTTTGCTCTAAAGAATACGACGAATGTTAAAAAATAATTTCGTGTAAAACGTATAAATAATTAAATTATCTTCCTAATTTGACCCTTGTTTCATGTACAATACATTTAAACGCTATCCAATTCTACTATCTCATTATTAAAATACACAGAAGACGTATAAAAATTACAACAGGTAAAAATATTAGGTTAGGTAAGTTATTTAAATGATATGACTCGTTGAAAGACAAAATGAACTTATCGAGAGGTGTTATTAAATTCCAAAAGTGACTAGCTACACATTAGAATCAGTTTAATCAGTCACATGCATTCTAGGCTTCTATTCTAACCTCATTCCTCTACTACATCCATTACGTTATATAATTTTTCAAAGAAGTATGACTCTTTACGACCTAAAATCTATATAATAAGTTCTTATATATCCTCTCCAAACCAAAGGAATCGTACTCACTTTTCTTCGAAATTCTAAATAAAACCGCGCAAAACATTTGAAGAAAAATTTGCGTACCCCCACTTTTTCGAGCTGAACTAAAGTTAGCGAGCAATTAACACTGTATTTAACGCTTCAAGCTATTATACTGGAGACTACAACTCTTATCGACTTAAAAACAATATAATAATTACGTAGACCCCGAACAATAAAACTGTACTTATTTTTCTTCGAAATTCTGAATAAAACCGCACGAAAAACTTAAAGAAAAATTAACGTAGTCCCCTTTTTTATATCTCGACTCAACGAGCTGAACTTCACTTCAGTGAGCGACCAATTAACACTTCATTTAACACTCAGTTGTTAACTAAATAAACTTAGCGAGTGGTAATTTAGTGCATTCCAAAAATGAATAAACACTTACCTAGTTCATGCTGTTGATCCAGATCGATTCACAGTTTCGTTTTTCGTAGCATTTTCACCCACGTTTAGTATCAATTCCAGCCGCTAGTTGGCTTGCGATCGAATTCCAGCGTGAATTGATAACGTTGCATGCGACACGGAAATGGTAAGGGGCTTCCCGAGGCCCCCGAGCGTGTGATACGAAATTACATATTGGATGATAGGTCTATCCTATACTTCGTCGATGATGTTAGGTCTATCCTGTACCGCGTCTGTGGTTGTAGTCCACGCTTACCGCTCTCCAGGGACGTGCAAGTACATTGGTAAGGGTCAACGGCCACACACGACCCTCAACCTATTCGCTCGCTCGTATCCCTGAGGCGTGTATGCCGCGACCTCGCGCACGATCGTTTCTCCATACACGCGGATTTCTTTATGCTATCCACCTATTCGTCAGCCATCCTATACCTGGCAGCCGATCGGTCCATCATTTTATTCCCCGTGTCTCACGGATCACGGCGCCTTTCGACGCGTGGCGAGACGCGCTTGGCGGGGAAAGCGGGAAGGATGAATGAAAATTGAACTGCAGTCGAGTGTTCTTGGTCAACGTATCGCGGTGGTTGTTATTGTATCGGTAATATTCAAGATAACGCACACGTGTATAAATTAGAATTACACATATCTTTGAATTTAGAAATTTATGGATATTTTGAAAATAAAAATTTTTGACTGCAAGTCATTTTGCAGTGAATCTTTATTAACAAAAATATTTTACCACGAAATGAAATATTGAGGAATATCTTTTTAACACAGCTACTTAGTTATCGTTATCGGAATCTTTTTCAATATTATTAGAATTGTTCGCTTGGGCCTCTCAGGCCCCACGTGTGCGTTGTAGGGTTAAATAGCCTACTTGATAATTTATGAGATACTAATAATCGATCTCTGATAAAAATCTGGAATAAAATTTCGAGGGGAGCTGAGTTGAAGGGATAAAAATATTTTTAATGTAAATTCAATGAAATTCTTTAGGTGATTATGAAATATATTTTATGTATGAAATCCAGTTTCCTTTTATTTTTACAAAGTCTCCCCTTTGGTTGCGTCACTGGTCTCACTAATTTAAAATATTGCATCAGTACACGAACGCTCAAGTAGAATTGTCAAATCATCTACGAAATTATGTAAATTCATTTTCCTAGAGAAATAAAGAAATCACGAACAGAGTCTTACCTATAATAACTTCTAAATAGAATTCCTCGACAGACTGATTAATCCCTATCATTGGCACGACAGCTAAAGCTTCTCAAACCATAAATATCCATCACGATACCCGATGCCTCGCTCCGCGAACAGGTTCCCCCGTGAAGTGTAATTAACGCCGACAAGGATCTCCGTCGATAATCGCGACACCGAGTTCCTAAATCGTTGTTTACAGGCGCCGAGAGAGGAGGCGGGAGGCGAGGCAAAGAAGGACGCAAAAGATTGCTCACCGCCGCCAAAGAGATATTCCAATTCGATCTTGCCGAGAACCTTGACCGAGAATAACGGTACAGAACGATCGTTATTACGAGATCGTAGATAGCCCGGGTGTTTTTAATCGGCTTACCTATCTCGCCGAGGAGTCCGATGATCAATGAAACAATCTCACCTCGCTTGAACTGCGAAATCGCGTCGATATATGATGTAACTCTTCGTCGAATAATTATAGCCACAGTAGGAAAAATATGCTATTTGTGTTTGTGCAAAAATAAAATCACCCATGTGACGGATAATGATCTTTACAGCGCTGCCAAGTGTCAATCTATTTGCAATCTGCAAACATCGATACTTCATAAAGGAATAATAAGAATTCAGTCTGACTAAGGTCGGGGCCAGATATATTGGCCGGTGAGTTTCGTGAGGGGAATTCTCCCACCACACAGTTTGCCTGCCTCGGTGCTCCTTTTCTCAACGTTTTCTGACTCGCTCTCGCCTTCACAGAACTAGAAAGAGCCAGAAGTGGTGGGGATAGTGCCAAGCTTCTGGGGTGTAGGCCAAACCGAGCTGTCAGCTCAGAAATACACACATCAGAATAGGTGTGCGTTAGTTACGAAAAAATTCAGGAGCTTTATTGGTCAGAACATTGATACTTTCTCGATAGCTTCATCTCGTATTGGTCTACGCATAGCTTCGTAACGCACACAACTATTACGCTATGAATAAATAACAGCCAAACGGCTAGGTTCAGGCGGAGCCGAGCAGCGTTCCCGTCACCCCACCATACCCTGCGAGGACCACGCAACTCCAACAGACAAATCCACGATCGTCAGATGGTGGTGGCTGATTTCTCCTCGATCGCTGCTCGCGAAAACGAATTCACCGGCCAATATATCTGGCCCCGACCTTAGGCTTACATATAAAAATGAAATGTTGTTATTTTTATGTTATATAAAATCGTCAAAGTATGCAGGTGGCTCTAATTATATTTGATCCCCCACTGTACCTTGATTCCATTCGCGACTCATTTCCCTTTCCTTTCTGTTTGAATCCTCGCAAACACTTTGACCCCAAGTAGCCTTGCCATCCACTTCATTTACGGGACTGTCTAAAATCTCTAACACGCCAGCTACCCATAAAATGCCCAAGGGCTATCCCGTTAAGGAATAACTGAATGAATAATGCGGCTTGGGTTTGCGGGCCAAACTCCTAAGTGGCCGTGAATTTCCGGGGGAAAATGATGTAACTCACCGGCGTTCTTCAAAGCGAGCGAAGAAAATCTCGCGGCGGACCATTACTTCCGCGAAGTACCGCGCCTTCACGGCCACTTGGAGGCGTCAGTCTTCGTCTTCCCCGAAGCGATCTCGAGACGCGAAAAATCCGCCGGCCGTTGAACCTGCCGCTGTTTCTCGAAACCACCTTTTTTTCTCCCCCCTCCCTCTCGTCTACGAAAACGCGAGGAGGGAAAAAAAAAAAGGCGAACCGGCTACCGGTGTAGAACGGTCCGTCAAACACGAGTGTGCCTGCGCCACGTGAACTCCGCCGGGGCTAGGCCAGCTAATTGCTGAGCAAACCGAAGCTCCCGATGAATCCAGCGACGTGGACACGTTCGTTAGCACCGCGCAGGCCTCCTCTCGACATTTCGCCGCTAAAGGGCCTCGCTCTTCCAGTCTATCTCGCCGTCCGGAATCTCCTTTCCCTCTGCGCGCGACGTCCGAGCCGCTGAGTAGACTTTCGGGTCGCTTCTGCGCGCACGAAAGAAGATTCATAGTGTCGGGGCTAAGTTTTACAGGGGTTTAAAGCTCGCGGTGGCTGCCATTAGCGAATTCGAGACGTTTATAGACGCGAGCCTTGGGAGGATAATTGATCAGACACGTTCTCTTTTATGGCCATGTCGTAAAGGGGAGTTTAGTGTCTCTGGAAGGATTTACTGGCGCGTGTATTCTTTTAGCATTCTAAAGGGCGCTAGAAGGGAGACGTGGAGGGGGTTTAACAACTATTTTATATTCGCCAAAGTGCAGACTTCGCTCTCTGAACCATTTTTCTCTATCAGATAACTTGTAGGAGTCGAGAAAGCACAAGTAGAACGATATAAGGGGAATATATAAGGCAACGAAGGAATTCTAGATCCCTGTAGTCCCTTGTCAGTGCAAACAACTGTGGGAACCTTTCTCTACGGGAAACTCGTGGTTTCTGGGCTGGCGCGTACAAAACTATTGCCCTGTTTCCTGTGCGTACGCCAAGTTCGTTCGTTAACCTAAGCGATATTGCTCCCTTCGGAGTGAGAATGCCTTCGGAGTGAAATCCTGCAAACACGGTGTCTAGAATCACCGTGGAAATTCTCCTTGTCCCTTCTCTAGTCCTCAGAGTTTTCTGCTCGGCTATTTTCATGGGCGGAATTTTCACAGACGACCTTCGATTTCACGTGAGAATCTTTGCAATTTAGAAGACCCGAGAATAGTATTAATTCAGACATCTTTCTCTTTCAATGTAGGCGTTTATATTGTTTCGTCGTGGCTGAGAAAGTGACGCGTGGATCAGACTTCCCTCGTTTTTTTCGAAGACGCCAGTGCAATCAAATCTGAACCGATGCGATCGCCGGTTTATTGCAGCGAGCGTTTGTCTGGAACCTGCACACGCGTCCACGCGACGCGCAACGATGCGTCGAATACGCGACGAGCGGATGTCACGAAACGAAGAGGAAACCCGAAGATAGACTGAGCACGTGTCGTATGTCTGCAATCGCAATGATCTCGTATTTTCGCGCGTACGATTTCCCACATCTATTCTCGCTGGCATTGCCCATCGACGAACGACCGTAACACAATCGACCAGTGGCCCACTCAGGATTTAATCTCGAGTGAGCCGAGTTGAACGAATTAAAATATTTTTACTGTAAATTCAATGAAATGCGTTAGGCGACCATAAAAACTTATTTAAAGAATAAAATCCAGTTTTCTTTTCGCTTTACAAATCCCATCACGATTAATCGGCACGTTCTTCTGCTCTTCATTTCTTCTAATTGTAAGAAAATTTTGTAATATTCGTCACTGCAAACGTGCCTGAGAATCTTCCAAGGAAACATTCTCAACGTCAAAATTCTAATTCTAATGAAACATCGTGCGAATGTAAATAGAGAAGATTGGAGAGTGCAAGTAGCAATCTTTGTTTTTGTGGAAATTCTTTGTGGAGGATTCGAAGCAGCCCTTAAAGTTGTCTTTGCATTTTTGTAATTTTGCGAGTGCGAGGAAAGATTTTAAGAATGTCTCGCGAGCGATCGTTTCAGGCAAAGTTCACTGGTATCCCGATACGCAATAGAACGTGTAAATGAATATTGCGAACCGGTTTGATCGAACGATGTCAAGAACGCGTACAATTACATGTTGTAAATTAATACTAAAACATTGGCTGGACGATGGAAGAAAGAGCGGAATGGATTATTTCGATAACGGTGATAGGACGGCTATAATCGTCGAGCTCGCGGGCCCGTTTATCAGAGCGCGATCTCGCTAGGCGATTCCCCTGTCGCCGAAGGGCGCGGAGATTTTGTAAAATCGGAGAGTCGCGAGATAAAAGGGAGCGCTGAAGGTGTCCGCGGTCGATATTACGGTGCAAAGACTCGTTCCACGCGAGGTGCATCGACCAGGGGGCAGGTTCTATTCCCAGCACGATGACGGCGTTCTCACGACAGAAACTGCAAATAGAAGCCGGTGATTACGAATCCATCATCGGCATCAGCGCGCCGGAGATGGAGTCCTTGCCAGGAATTCTCGCGCCGCGGCATTTCTTCTCGGTCAAAGGATAAAAGAAACAAGAAAACCACCCACCAGCGCCGAGAAACGTGTTTCCATTACATTTCTCTGGCAACCATTTCATAAATGTTGATTAAGTTCTTTTGTAACTATGGAATTTTTTGTCCCGTTTATATAATATAATAAATAATATTCGTATAATAATGACGATTGAATTCAATTAAATATTCCGTCAGGAGTTTAGAATTTTATTATCTTCTAATCCTTGAATTAGAGTCTGATTTTTTATAGGCTTGGCTCCCGCAGGATTATAAGAACCAAATGAAATTCAGTATCGCTTCAAGCTCGCAGAATAAACGTCGATCCTCGTAAGTAAAAGAAGATCCGTGTCTCCTAGTAAAGGGACTTACACGCGGGGATTCTGAATGTTGACAATGGCGAATACGAAGCCGGCAAAAGGAAGGCAAAAGCGTGGAGCCGGCGACAAGGGCTGAAGCATCTTCTTCGACGTCTACGGAGAAGGAATGTCGGCGAGGATCGAGAGAGAGGCAGAAAAAGAAACCAGCGAAAAATGAAGAACAGAAGCGCGGAGGGAAAGGAAGAAAAGGCGTGGAAAGATGAAGAAGGACCGGTCGCGTAGTTAGCACACGGCGGACATTAACTTCCCATTAACCGTCGGCCATTAAAGGAGCCAGGGAGGAGGTGCGCTGGCGCCAGGAATAATCGCCACCGGGTGCTAGGCGCCCTGTGCAATCCGCGCGCGGCTATCCAAGGCTATTTATAAACCTGCCCCGATGCTGCGGGCAAGCTCGCCGCGAATAAACCCGGGATAAAATCCCCTTTCCGCGGCGTTCGCCGATAAAGGGTTGCGCGTTCCTTCGCTGGTACAGGCGGCGGAGTCGTCCTTGGCTATCGGCGACCACGAATGGTGGCTCGAGAAGGATTCGACACTCCTGAGAGTTGATTTAAGAGCTGGTCCTTTCATGGAAATAAAAATGAAACCCGAGAACTAATTTCTAACTGGGGTGCAACATTGATATATAATCGAGGGGTGGGTTTTGGAAGAATAGCATGGAGATAAGTCATTACCAATCCCTTATCATTTGTACGCGTTGGTATTCCGCTATACGACGACTAGGCTAAGGTCGGGGCCAGATATATTGGCCGGTAAGTTTCGCGAGGAGTATTCATCTATTCTCAACGTTTTCTGACTCGCTCTCGCCTTGCCAGAAAAGAAGTGCGCCAGAAGTGGTGGGGATAGCGCCGAGCTCTTGACGCGTAGGCCAAACCGAGCTCTTAGCGTAGAGATACATACATCAGAATAGGTGTGCGTTAGCTGCGAAAACGAATTCACCGGCCAATATATCTGGCCCCGATCTTAGTCCCTGTTAGCCTCCACTGACCTTCCCAAGACACTTCCTCGGGGTAGCTAATCGCGGCTGGTTGGCCGGCGTCCTCGTAGGAGGATAGAGGCAAGTGCATCCGACGCTCGAGGCCGCCGAGGGCAGTAATTTTCGCTTGGGAATCGATAAGTCAAGGGGAAGAGGGGAGGAGGCGATGCACGTTGGCCATCAACCCGCAGAAAACCGTGATATCCCTCCTCGGCTCGTTGGTGGCCAACATTCACACGCGATACCAGAACTCACGTACCGCGGATAACGATCTAAGATCTATAAATAGTGCCGGCGACCGGTGAGGCGCGCTGCTCTCGGGCTCTCTTTGTACGCCAGAAGAAGAGGCCGAAGGAACTGGCGCGGTAATTACGTGGAAAAAGAAACGAAGATAGCGGTTACGGCTTGGCGGCCTCAGCCTCGCTGTACCAATCCCTGAAGAAATGTAACGAGGTACCAGTCCACTAACACACCTCCGTCCTAGCTAATATTTAGGATCTATAAATAGTCCGCCGAGTAGCCCGAAGAAGAAGAGGAACGCCGACTTGTCCTTGCCGGACTGGTATCCGAGAGCACGTCCCACGTGAACTCCTATTTGCTCCGTTTGTGGAAGGTGAATTATGCAATTATGCCCGGCGAACCACCTTTTCTCGTGTTATTGCGGGGAAACCGGGGCCGTCCAGGGGCGCTTGGGGGGGAATAAGTTCTCTGTTAATTGAAATACCTTAGCCGTCTCTAGCACCGAGTGGGAAGGGTGCTGGCTCTATGATTTCCTGCGACCAGATGCGTCAGAACCTCGAAGGGGGATTGAAGAGAGCTGGTCTACGACTACGAAAGAGCGATTACAATGGGAACCATAGCTACTCCTGTCGCGAGGAATGCCGTGGAACGGACCCTCGAGGCTGGTGCCTCGACCCCTCGAGGCTCGGAGGAATCAAACGGAGACCAGCCGAGGGTTCATCGACCAGCGGAGTAAGCAAATCCGTCGTCCCCGAGGTATCTACTAGGCTAACAATCTCGAAAATCTGTAGCATGGAATCTCATCGGGAGATATCATCGCGTTCCGGAGGAAACGAGGCGTGCATCGTGGCCTGCGTTACAATCGCGCGAACCAGCACACGCGAGCGGACGAGCGCGAGCACACTTGGGCCCCAGGTAATGCCCAACATCTATAAATAGACCTGTCGAGGGTGCAGGAGGCATCCCGATGGGGAGGTGCACGCGCTGCACGCGAGGAGGTGTCTTTCCCTCCCGGCAGCGTGGATATAAAAAGAGAAGGATCGACTGGTTCAGCTCGGATGCCTTCCTCGGGCATAGGCGCCAGAACATTGCCAGGCGGTCGGTTTTTTGGTGGCCGGCTAGAGCCGCGGCGTGCTCGACGGAGCTGGCGCTGGGCCCACGGACAACTTAATTCTATATAATTACGGGATAAACGGGGGCCCAGTTTGTTCGGGAGCGTTAACGCGATCCCAGGAATCCCAGCGATGCGAACAGACGCTAGGGACTCTAGTAACATCGCCCACGAATCTCGCGTTATCCAATGCCGGCGGAATATTAATGGCAGCACGAGAATCATTCATCGTAGCGTGTGTCGCGAAACTGTTTCTTAACCTTGAGAGGGCCGGGCTGGCCACTATAGTGGCCACCTAAAAATTTGGATACTTTGCCGGCCATTTTGCTGATATATATGCATAAATTTTAAGTAAATAAAATTTACAATCTCAATGAAAAAATCCCGGCCCTCTAAAGGTTAAAAGACCAGATCTTTGCCAACCTCTGTCTAACATCTTCTTTCAAAGTTAGGTGTTCGCGTGGAAGACTATTCTCTGGTCCAAGTCAACGTTACACGATTCACGTCCAGGGTGCAGTTCTCGGCTCCACTCGATGTTAGCCGCGAAAGTGTTCGCGCAGCGAGGTCTTCATCGCGATAAATACAATCGTGCTACGCCACTGGATCAGAGCCCCCTTTGCAGTGGATACAGGTAGGCTAGCTTCTGTTCTCCCGTCCTCCAAAAAGGAAGTAGCGTAACGAGATGGCGTTCCCAACATCCTACGGAGATGCACCGCGGTGGATCTTTTGATGCGCTGCTGTACCGCGGGATTGGTAAGCGCGCTGGATTTTTACGCGCCGGAACGGGGGAACATGGGGCGAACGCGGAGGGAAAGAGTCAACAGAGATCTGGTTTACCTTGCGAAGGTTTTCTTGCGTCCTGAAGACGCTACCCCCGACAGCCATCCTGCTGACTATCGCGCAGGAGCCGGTGCTCGTGGCCAGCTTTTTGCCCAGAACAACAAGCTCCACGAAGCGAGACTCGTCCACGAATCGGGTGGAAGAGAGGCTTTCGAAATTGAAGGAACTCTAAGCAACTCGCTGAAAATACACCCAACTACGATTCTAAGGGGTTAATAGGAAACTAGCTCACGTGTTATATAGAGAAATGTAAAAAGTTTCTGTAAATATGAGGGCCAACATAATCCAATAAATAAAAAGTTTACGAGTAGAAGTAGGTAAACGAGAAGCCGTTTCTTTCCTTTCAACCTCGAACCTCCCATCCCATCCGACCAGAATGAATAACCAATTCTTCACCAGCGATCTTCTCCAAAGCATTTCACTAGAAACCAAGTAGACTCGACGTGTATCCTTTCATTCCCCCCCTCGTTCCGTGAGTAATGATCAGATTAGAGCCCGGCTATCACGTGCTTGGGCCCCGAAACAAGGATCGGATGGTCTCGTAAAGCTCGACTGGAACACAGGCCGTCGAGTCTATAAAGGAAGGAGATACGGCAGCAGTAAAGCGTCCTTCCCCGCGCAGCCTCCCCTGGAATGGCCATTTTGGTTACGTTAACGGCCCTGGGCAGAGAAAGGTGACGATAGTTGCGCACGTCCGATGCACTTTCGGTGGATGCACCTCGGGTGTCCGTCACGCGCCTCGTCCTTCGGCTCTTCGTCCCGCTCGCGATCTTCTACGCTGGCCGCCGATCTATTTATATCGAGGATGGCTGTATCTGGGGTAAAAACGTTCGGGTAGGTTGTAAAAGAGCGGCGGAGGAAACCTTGCGCTTCTTGCGCCGATGGAGCATCACGGGGCGACCATTAGCGGTTCGTGGAAACGCGGATGGACGGAAGAGGAGGGAATTGCTTGGTAGATTGGCGACAATAGAATCTCTACGATCGCTGCTGGTTAAGTCGTCTCGAACCGTGTCAAAGTGTCCGACCGATCGGTTTGCATGTTAACCTTGTTCGGATAATTAGCAGCTGGTACGTGATGAATCACGTTCGTTGCGGGTGGGGGTGAGATCTGATTTACCGGAATCTGATTTTAGTTTCAATTTATTCGATCTGCTTAGATTTTTTTTTATTAATAAACGACACTGCGATCTTTGTCACGAGCTACTCTTCGATCTAGAATTTATTATTCCAGCTTGTTAGTTTGTAAGGTAAATCTTCCAATTATTGCTGGTGTCCCTATTACTATCCCTTTATTTATTTTACCTAATAAAAACGTAACGAATATAGTGTACAATAATAATAAGAAGAATCCAAATTTAACCCTTAATTGGTATCCTGGGGTCACGACCCCAAGAACGCTAAAGTTCGCTGCAAAATTTTTGATTGTCTAAGTTTGTAACCTGCATTTCTAATTAATTTCATAATAATAGTTTAACTTTCTACGTTTCTATTATTTTATACATTACCTAAGAATAAAATATTCATAGAGGTTCATCTAGCGTTGAATTTACAAATTTCTGTGTCCTTTTTTATTTGTGGTCTGCCACGACCCCAGTATACCAGTTACGTTTGAAAAAAAAAAACGATATATCAGTTAAGGATTAAAAATAATTTTTCTTTTTGTAAATTATTGTTTATACTTTACGTTTTTATTAAGGAAAATAAATAGAGTGGTACTATAGAAGGACATTGGAAGTAATTGGGCCACCTACCCTATTTGCTTTTATATACTACGATTTAATTTAAGACACACCCACCAGAAACGTTGAAACTCTGAATTACACTGTTATTAGCGGCTGGATATATTTCCCCTCCTCCCGAATCCGTTCGATTAGGAACTACCATGGAACGTGATCTAAGATCTACGTGCCTGGAGCAAGGCTCGGAGCGGGCCCCAATCTACATAGAGAATCTTCACGGCGTAGCGAGCAGCATCGTATTTTTTAGAGGCCGACAGCAACGTAGGACCCGGCAGACCAATATATATCACGGCCCATCGGACAGCTAGAAATTATTACAGGCTTAAGAGTTCGTCCGCCTCGGATGAGTAGAATGGCGCCCATGGGGCCCGAAACCTCGTTAATCGCGGCCCACGAAGCCACTTTTGTACCCAACAGAAAGGGAACAGAGATGCCACGAGAAAAGAGAACAAAATCGAAAAACTCGCGGCTTGAAGAAGAGAGCCGAGAGATATTTATAAGGCGTCAGCGGTGAAGCATTGGCTCGAGATAAGAGCTGTCCTCCGTAAAAGCAGTGGCACAACAAAGTAGCAGCACTGAAATTAAAATGGCCACAGGTTTTATCGGACTATAGAATTCCCCCTCGAATATTACTGAAATGGTCGATCGAGTCCGCGGCTGAGGAACGATCGAATTGGTCCCCCGAGAAACGTGGAAGCAAACGCAGCACGCATCGCTACACAGTACTAAAATCCTGCGATAAGAAACACCCAATGGGCCCCGAGCGATTTCTGGTGACCAGCATCCGCAAAAAAAAGGTTAGAAAAGCGGAGGTGCCGGGGTCCCGAGCGGCGACGAGAGAGGCGAAGTTATTCAATAATCGACAGAATGATCCGTAAAAAGGTTGGTGAACCTGGTGAACGCAGCAAAACCTCGAAGGCCGAAGTCTTGGAGCGCGCGTCCCTTAGAGACCGGTCGTTGGTTGCGCATCGCCTTCAGGCGCCACGGAGGGTGACTCTTTTTCTTCCTATCCCTTTTCTTCCCTGCCCCTCTTGCCAACCCCCTCTCCATCCCCGGCCGCCCTTCTTCATCCAGCTTCCCTCGATCCCCTACCTTCTCCATCTGGGCATCGGGCCCCGTATACGGGGATCCATTCGCCTCCGATACGCTGCGCTGAACACCGAGCAAGAAGCTAAACCTGCTCTCTCCATCCTGCGCTTCTTCCTCCTTTTTTCCCCCCCATCGCCCGGCTCGTTTTCCTCTTTACTTTCCACCCTCCGCCGCCTCCGTTCCCCGCTCCGCTGCTCCAACATGGATCCTTCTCGAGCTTCTTAGGATACGGGCCCACGTAGGAGAGGATTATTTCAGACCGAGGTCTCGTTTTTCTAACGCCAAGTCGCTTTGACGTCTCTTCTTCCCCGGGGCGAACGTTGCAGGGATTCCTTGTGGATTATCTTTTTGGTGGGCTTCGGGGCTATGGCTTCTGGTCCTCGAGTAAGTATTCTGTTCTTGGGTCCTCGGCACAGTAATATTTCTTGCCTGCATTGTCTCAGAAGGCGATTGAAACGCAAATCGAGGGGCCATAATTTTTACTCGCACGCTCCGCCGAGAAAACACCGATTTCCGTTTGCGTGACGATGGTACGGGTCAGCGTCGAGGCGCCGACCAACTGACCGAGCATGTCCGATCTTACTTTCCTCGGTTATGTCATTTCCCGTGCGTGCGCGGGTATCCCGCGTCGAAAAACCGACGTTACGAAATTCGAGCGCAGGTGTATTTAAATAAAAAGGACAGGCGCGACTGCACTTTCCGGGGGCATCGTCGGTGTTTACGAAAAACAAGCCGCGATCTGGATTGGAAACTGGCGGCAGGCGGTGGACGTGGAAGAAGGAAAAGGAGGAGTCGGGAGCACGAGATGGGAATGAGGTATCGCGGCATGTCGCCCGTGGAGCTAATTTAGTGGCTGGCGCCAGGTACCTCGTATGCGAGAGCACCCGTTAATCCTACGAGTCGCTTATTTTTATTCCCGTGTCTCTGCCGATCGAGCAACAAAACACTGGCACACCCAGTTCCCTCCTATTGCTCGCAATTCCTACGATCGACCAGCTCGATCCGCTCGCTCCGCGCGCCCGGGGAACGCTCTTCCTACTTTCGTCCTCGACCACCCAACCGATCTCTGATCGATTTCGATCCCCAAGTGCATCCCCTAGTATTTCAAACCTCAATCGTCCCTATCGAGAGCGAGGAAGCTAGAGATTATTTCACGATCGATCGAGGAATCGTTAAAGAAGATCGGTAATGGCAAAGGTCCCGCCGAAGTGGCCGTAAAATCTATTTCAAAGCTCGTTAACGATCGCGGGACTGAAATTACTGTCCAGTACCTAATCCTGATCGACGGCCATGGCCAGCGGGAGCCGGTTCGCCGCGAGTCAACGTACCGATCCGTCGATCGGCGGCGATTACAGCCCGGCCAGGGAAGGGGCCGTGGAACGCGCGAATCTTCCGTGTTTGCTTTCGATCGGATCCAGGCCACTGATGTCGCACCGGGTTATATTTAGATCCACGGATCGACGGTGGAAAAGCGAAGAATGGCCGAGGGAACGAACCGGGGTGGAGCCGCGCATAGCATATGCGTCGCGATCGCGCGGAAACGCGCAGCCCATACGAGAATCGGAACGGTCACCCGGGAATCAGTAATTAGCCAGGCGCCGATTTAATGGAGCGTGGCCGATCTTTAACGGTAGATCCGCTGGCCGCTCGCTGGGCTCTCCACTTTTCCCGACCTGCGCGAAATTAAACGTCAATAATCGCGCCGTTTGATAGCCAACTGTAAATTGGCCTCCGCTGCAGCGAGTGAATGTTACCCTGACGTTAAAATAGTACGGTGGAAATGGAGTGGTGTGTTGATTCCGACGCAGAGGGAATTGTGGGGAGGAATAAAAGTGTGGAGGGTGGAGCTCGGTGGTTGGGGTGAACGTACTAATTTTATTCAACGAAATCGGTGGGTGGTTTTATGGTGAACTGTCGCAAGTAACGTGGGGACAGAGTTGGGCCAAATATAATCTAATTACAACTTACAAATTACGATTAAACTGTAATTATATAGTTGATTAAATACACATTATTTTCTGTAATCGTTAATTTATCTGGTTGATAAAATTGTGGTCAACCACCTACATTAACGATTACAGAAAATAATGTGTAACCAACTACACAATTACAGTTTAATCATAATTTGTAAGTTATAATTGATTACATTTTGCCCAACTCTGCGTGGGGAATATAGTTGCGCGCGTCCTCTGTTATCCCAACGCGAGTCTACGCCGTTGGATCGAGTTCGTCGTCTCGAAGCTTCTTTCACGCGTGTATCACTCTCTCGACACTCTTGACACTCTCGTCCGACGCGTTGAATAACGGCGATAAAGGCGAATGCCGCGGGAATATCACGATAATCGCTCGAATGATGGATAATGATCGGGGCGGCTGCCTTTCGCGCCCCTTCCCCCACCGCCGGCCGACCATTATTCAATTGAATTCAATGCTACGCCGACCATTACGGAATTGACTTCGAGAACTTTCTTTCGGGCGTCCGTCTCGTCGGACAGACGCTACTTCCGTCGACGATCAGCCCTGCGAGAAACGATCCGCAAGCGGCTTGAAAATTACCACCCCTCGATCCTCGGTGACACTTCTGCAGGGGCCGCCAGCTCTAACCGGCCGAGGAATTTTACCGTTTCTTATATACCTCTCGTATTAGAATTAGAATTATCTGTTTGTTTATTGAGTGACGCGGAAGACAGAGACGCAAGCGGCACGAGTCTTGCATCTCGTCGAACCAAAGAAGCAGGTAGAACAGGTATTTCCTTTTTTCTCGCGGTAATGATGAATTGCGTAGATATTTCAATCGCGTAAAATACCGCAATTTGATATTCAAGGAGACACTTAACGCGCACCAATTGCTCGAACGTGCTGATTGAAAAAATCGAGGGAAAAACATTAATCGTTCAACAAGATCGAGGCGAATTAAATATAAAAAAAAATGGCTATTTTACGGACTTATGAATCAGTCGCACAGAAAGCGCGATTAACCCTTCCACGGTGAATTGTTTTATTATTTCTCTAACTAGAGAGAATCGTAACGCGATCGATCCTTAATGAAATTATTGAATTGTTGGTTACACGTTCCAGCGATTGACTATTTCCCTTGAATTATACAACTAACAAGTAGCGGCAGATTTACACTGTCCACCACAACTGAATATCCCCGAGCCTCTGCGGAGTTCTCCAAAGAACTCCTCGCGAGCGTGAACACTGCAGGCTTTCAACCTACACCACCGCCCATTCAATCTATCACCTGTTGCCCCACGACTTTCGGCCCACCGCAAATGGTAATAAAGCCCCGGGGAGAGATAAGTTAAAATTACTTACAGAGCCATCAACGTCAAGCAAGCGCAATAGGAGGTGTTAAAAGTCATCTAGAAAGCAAACTGCAGAGGAAGTGCAGGGAAGAAATTAGCACTTCCTGCGCCTCTGGTGCGTACACATTAATTCACGAGTTCGCTTTGTTATCGCGTGTCAGTCCAACGATTTAAATCTCACGCAAAAAAAACGCAGCTGTAAATTTTCAAAAATAAATTCTTTCCTGATCGCAAATACGCTCTAAAACGTTAATAAAGCGTTGACACGAACCTCAACTCTCTTACGCTTCTTAATTAACAATCATCCCACACCTAAGCATATTAAACAGACCTCCGTTTAATTCAACCTCGTTTTTCTAATTCGATCCCGCATTAATTCCCCGACTCTCCTCTCAAAAAGGATTCCCCGTGCAGCAAACAGGTGAGCCAGCGTCTCGTTACCATTTCAAATTCGCGATCGTCCGCGCGCTATTCTTTTTCTTTTTTTTTTCGTCCGGTTCGCAGAAGCGGAAGAGAAATATTCCACGCCGATCGCCAGTCCTTGGATGGGACTCCCCGCCGGCAGTAATTGCTCCTCGATATGTATCGCGATACCGATTCGACGAACGGGCGAGCGCGTCGCTCTCGGCTGGCTCGTCAACGGTCTGACGTTCGTCGCCGGGCGTGTTAATTCGACGTCGGCGGATTTACGCTCGCGGGGCGGCGAGACGCGGGCCCCGTCGTCGTTAATTCCCAGCGGCGTAGTCGCGTCACGTAGCGCATCGGTACAAAAGGAGGGAGGGACAAGAACCATCCACTCGATTCTCCTCTCCCTTTTCTCTTCCCTTCTTTTTTCTCCCGTTTTTTTCTCCTTTTCCGGCCGGTGCGCGTAGCCCGCGCCGACTGCCGAGACATTCAGATCGTCGAGGAGCGCCCATTGTGCCTGCCACTTCGCACCCTGACTGCTAAACGCGCGGCTTCTTCCTACATCGCGATACACCCCGCCGGGGGAATTCTCTCCGCGCGGAATGCGTGAATCCCGGCGCAGCTACGGGGCTGGCGGTGATTTTCGCTCGAAAAAAACGACGGGGAGAAGAGAGCGAGAAGGATTTTCGTTGGGAACCGTGGGTATTCTTTTAGAAGGAGAAAGGAAATTCGATTAACACGGGAATTACACGTTCTGGTTCGTTGGACCTGATAACTCTTATGCAGCGATTAAGATAGAAGGGCGATAAAGTTCTTCTGAAGAATGTTGATTAAGTTACTGGGCTACTTCTGTATTTTTTCTCAGCAGCGAATACGACATTAATGAATCAAAGGCAGAGTAAAGCGAGGATCAATGAGACGTGTAATAATTCTACGAACCAAATAAAGATCTTTGCTGGGTCAGCCTTGGCCAGTTCGACGTGTATCCACGGGTGGAAAGAGAGCACAGATTGCTCCGGGAAAATGGATTCATGGTAACCAATTATTGCAATTTTTCTCGCACCTTCCCGCGCTCCCTGGTGGTGTCGCTCTATCAAGCAATGGCCTTTCAACTTGCATCACCCGTTACTGCGCAGTGAGTCAATGCGTTCGGTTGCTCTAAGGCCACTTACACATTTGGATCAATCCCTTGCTGCGCGAAGGAAACTGTTCTAAAACCTACGTCTTTCAGAATTCCCTTCTTCTAACAGGAACGTCTCTCCGTGACTCCTTAAGCTGGGTTTACATTAGTCCAGTCCGGTGATCCAGTACAGCACTGGATTAGAACTGGAATAATGTAAACAGTGTTTTGATTCCAGTACAGTGCTGTCATTCCAGCAGATTTCGACTGGATCGAAAGTCTACTTTTCGATGCTAATTTTATGTTTTTTTATCCTTCTTTTGCGCGAATCTATTATTATTACACTCTACCACTTTCAACGGTTCAGAAACGACTGGAATAATCAAGACATCGAATGATTTCCAGTCGAACCACTCGCTGGATCCAGCGACTGGAATAATGTAGACGTCGACGTGATTTCCAGTCAAACCGCTCACTGGATCCAGCGACTGGAATAATGTAAACCCAGCTAAATCCACTACCAAATCGATATCCCACATTCATCAGAATTAACAACCCACAGCTCTCCAGCAGCCATCTCGAACCCAGCCGCAGGAAAATCGAGCGAATCGCTGGAATCCTTTCCGAGCGACTCGAACGCCAGAGAGATAAACGTCGGGGCAGCCGTGATCGTTAACTTCCTGCGCCGTACGATCGGCCTCGGGGATGATGGATCGAGATCGGCTGGGCCAACCTACGGAGCGCTTCGAAACGAAGAGAAAGAAGCGGCGCGCGGTCGGATATCGAATAGAAGGGGGAAAGAAAAAACGTAGAAACAGGACCGAAATAAAATGATCGGCGGCACGAACGAGTCGAGATCGGATTTACAGTTACAGTGGCGGAGGGATAACGGGAGACTCGGAGAACGCCAGACCAAATGTTATTCGGTGGGGTGCGGGCAGAAAGGAGTATGGAAAAAAAAAGCGTACCGTTCGTTTCGCGGTGATTTATCATCGAACCTATCGATCACGCCCGCCGCTGCTCGTTGTCGATATTAACGAATAAGTGATGGCTAACGACGGCGCGGACCGTCCTGCGCGAAGGATGCAGCTAGTGGTGGAGAACTATCGATGGTACTTACAATAGTTGTCGATGGTTCTCACTATCGAAAACTATAGATGGCTTATTTTCACTAACGATAATTATCGGTATTGAAAATCGTAGGTTAGTCAATTGAAAAATAATAACAGCTGAAATTCAGAATCCCAAATTTAATTTGTAATATTATTACAAATATCGATAGTTTTTGATAGTGAGAACTATAGATGGCTTATTTTCACTATCGATAATTATCGGTATTGAAAATCGTACGTTAGTCAATTAAAAAATAATAACAGCTGAAATTCAGAATCCTAAATTTAATTTGTAATATTATTACAAATATCGATAGTTTTTGATAGTGAGAACTATAGATGGCTTATTTTCACTATCGATAATTATCGGTATTGAAAATCGTACGTTAGTCAATTAAAAAATAATAACAGCTGAAATTCAGAATCCTAAATTTAATTTGTAATATTATTACAAATATCGATAGTTTTTGATAGTGAGAACTATAGATGGCTTATTTTCACTATCGATAATTATCGGTATTGAAAATCGTAGGTTAGTGAATTAAAAAATAATAACAGCTGAAATTCAGAATCCCAAATTTAATTTCTAATATTATTATAAATTTCGATAGTGAGAACCATCGATAACTATCGTAAGTACCATCGATAGTTCTCCACCACTAGATGCAGCCACGCGGAAGCAAGGATTGCTTCTTACCGGCGCTAAATCGTTTCACCGACACTAATGATCCAGCCTCTGAGGCTTTCGTGACCGGCGACTGTATTTACTGGACGAAGTTGCGGAAGAACTTTCAGACTGTTTGAAGATTTTGAAGAACGGCACTGTAGTCACTGGTTATTGGAGAGGAAGACAGAATTTATTGTTCTCGAATTTAGTATCCCATTTATTTTTATTTCCGCGGAAACGAAAACACAGCGGCAACCGCGAGTAGCGTGTCTTTAATTTCAAACGCTGACAATTCACTTTCGTATCTATATACCAACTACTGAAACACCCAGCGCGTTGTAAAAGGAGAAATTTCTCGCAATATCCCGGCGCGAATTTTCACTAAAAATCGAGCACCTGGATCGAAAATAAATGATGGTGGGTCGACAACCTCGAGGAGCATTCGTCTCAGGCAACATTAATCAACAATATTGCGAGATAAGAGAAACCTCTCTGCTCCGATATCACTCGGCGAGACATTTTAAGCTACGGATACTTACTCGTCCGTCCGAAAAATGGTGTAAATATTAATATTCCCCGTGCATGATCGGCTAACACTGTCCGCAAAGAAACGTTACTCAACGATGTTTTCTAACGTTATCTAGCGACGCTCGTTTCGGTGTAGGCGCAGGTAAACCGTCTTTGGCCTTTCCTTGGGCCGAAATTAACGCCTGGCTATTTCCGACGGAGATCCTTATTAAGCAGCGTTAAGTTTCTACAGCCTATCGCAAACGCGTTATGCAATTAGTGTGCCTCTTCTAATTGACATCGCTCAAGGTTGAGCGAAAGGGAAACAGCCAAGGCGGATTTTTGCTCCGTGCGTCGTCGTCCTTTGATTAGGGGTAAAATTCTGGAAGATCCCCGTGGCTCGTTTCGTTACTCGACGCAGCCAGTAATTTGCGTTCGCCGTGAGACGTTTAATACGTGGCGGTACCGTTGCACGAACTAGAGAGAATGGCATACCCGTTTCGATATTAATTTTAATGCAAAAAATCGGGTACCGTTTCGGCATTAAACACGGCCTCGTGGATCGAAATGCCGTCTGGATGTTAACAATCTTTCTAGTTGGCACAAATATTCTACTGTCAAAGCACACCGTTATTTATGATCAGTAAAGAGCCTAGAAAGTTTAAATATTGTGTTCTGAAATTACTAAATAAAAAAATGCTATAGATTTGAACGGAGTACGGAAAATTTTAGGACACTTTACAGAGGAAAAAGTGTGCAAAAACCTGTGTTCTACGACGCTCCGGTGATTCATTTCGCCGGGTCGTTAATTTTGCAAATATTAAAACACCGCTGAGGTCACCGATTACACACCTTGGGCTAATACGCCTCAGTTCGGGACACCTTTTTTTCTCTTCCTCGTGCCCCACGTGCTTGCGCTGCTCCTGGCACGCGATATTTTCGAGGTTTCGTAACGCGTCGTCAATTTCGCAGAAGTCACTAGCGAAATTGGCGACGCGTTTGGATCCAATTTACCTCGTAACAGACGGCTTATGATCCAACGATTACCTTAAATTCGCCCCCGGCCAGACGATCTCGCGTACTTGGGGCTGAATTTTGGATTCCCAGCCTTAACGTCGATGCCTGATTGGAGCTGATCGATCGAATCCACTCGGGACTTCTATTATTTACGGCGTCGCCTCGTTTCTATGCGAGCCTACTTCTGCACGCCGAACGGCGATTTCAATACAATAGGTTTCCTGGGATCGGTTTATGATCGAGGCGTGGGGGAGGTCGATCTTTCTTGGGTCAATCGGATGCGGCGTAGAAAAGTTTGAAAAGCGGCAACGTGACGGATTTCATTCATGATCAGAATTCCCCGGCTTCTGGCAGAGTCGCAACAAGGCATCACGCTCGGAATATCGTTGGGATCGATAAGTATCGCGGAAAATCATCTGAACTCTGAGAAGAGCAGGTCTTTGAACACAGTCGACCTGGCTGGCGAATTCCAAAGTATACTGCGGCTGATACGACATTCCGAGGCGGAATAATCTAACGCAGAGTGTAATCTAAAATTATTATTAGAAAATGAGACAGGATACTGCGAGGAGCACTGTTAAGTAACTAAAATATTTTACACTCGCCGGAACAATAGCTAATTAGGTGAGAAAATTACTCTAAAATTACGACAAAACGAACGGGGTAAGATGTGAAATATATTCACGTTATGCAACACGAAGCTCGTACGACTTTAATTATCCCGTAGCTATTGGGCCCTAATGGCCTGATACGGAAGCAATCATTTCTGTTTTAAGGAGGGAGCCACAAAGGATCGCGACTGACGAGACGAAGGAAATAAAACGGAGGATGTATAAATATCGCGACCAGAGTATTTATGAGAAATATCGGAGGCCTTGGACAACGAATGAATCACTCTTCCCGGTATTTTCGAGAAATGGGTATGAATTAAACATTCTATGCTGAAGCGTGCGTCGACGTTAATCGTTTGCTGCGCCACGAGGATCGTTGTCTCGGGCAACTTCGTCAAAACCTTAAGCCACGCTTCCACGTGTTCGATGTAAACGCGAGAATCGTCGATCCGCGTAACGAGTTGCTTATATAACTTAAAAACAATCGCTTTTCTAAGGCGACAGGCGCTAAAGACACACGTCGAGCACGTTCTTCCTTGAATATTAAAGAAAATAAGAAGGTACTTGAGTCCGGAGGAACTTGTTTTCGTAATTCAACTCTTGTTTCGACTGTTGAAGCACTGCTTGTCACCAAAATAATTGCAGAGCTGAAATTGCACATTCCAATTCAATTTACCCAACACCCTCGAGACAAATTTTCAGCTCGGAAATATTATTGTAATTCATAGCACAGGAAATGCAGCATGAAGAACGCAAAACATAAAGAGACGAGGAGCCATGAAGCGCGCGTACTTGACCAGCAATCGCATGGGCGCGAGCTTTCGTCGACAATTTCAATTGTACATTGAACCCAAGGCCGTCCATTTGATATGACCCTAATCGACGCCGACCCTCGAAAGATAAGGGGGGGCCCTTACGGTATTACAGCCGCCGACAGCCTCTCCGTAGTGCCGGGGATGATTGTGAGCTCGGCGAAGATTATCGTCGAGGCCTTAACGTCGCCGAGGCTTCACAACACCGGCAATGGAATAATACCGAGCGGATATCAGGCCTGTCAGGAAACTCCATCGGCCGGAGCTAGCGGAAAAATACCGAACGGCTGATAAGGAGAGATGGGTAGGCACACAGCTGTCAAAGGGCCTGAAACTACCAGGGCCGTTTTCACCGCACTCATCCGGGCGGACAATGATCGTTTGTCCTCGACCAATGAGCTGGAACCCAGGTACACACCTGACCCGAAGAGGGTCCCCGGAGGAGAACAGTACCTTCGGCATAGATCCTGATTTATGTATTACTCTGCCCAGACGCTGGGGCGTTTCTATGAATAAAGTGGAGGCCACGGATGTGGGTGATGAATAAAAGGTCGGACTCTATTTTGAATCGGTCCATCCGAAGGCCGTGCGCTGCAGGGCTTGCGAAATCCGCGAGCAAGTGGACGGATAGGTAAATGTTTGGCGAAACATTGCCACGTGTCGGGCGTAGCGGGCTCTTTTCAACGAAAGAAATCGAAAGCGACGGAGGGAATGCAAATATTGCGAAGGATGCAGGGTCGGGGTGATGATGGAGTTGATTCTCAAGCTTTGTCGAGTGCTCTGTATGATTATCTTTCGCGCCGGCGAATTGTACACGCCGGAAACTGTTTAAATATTAACTCTGGCGACGATTCAATATATCCTTCTGATTAACATGTGCTAGGCTTAACAAATAGTTTCGGGAACCTTGTAAATAGTATTCTTCTCTGATGGAGGAACTGAAGAGCAACCACCCCGCGATTTAAAATCCTTTTAAAAAAAGAAATACTTTCTCCGTGGTAAATTATAAATTTTAATTATAGTAGTTGTGAATTATAACGCCGGAAATTGTTTAAATATTAACTCTGTCGACGATTCAATATATCCTTCTGATTAACATGTGCTAGGCTTAACAAATAGCCCCGGGAACCTTGTAAATAGTATTCTTCTCTGATGGAGGAACTGAAGAGCAACCACCCCGCGATTTAAAATCCTCTTAAAAAAAGAAATACTTTCTCCGTGGTAAATTATAAATTTAAATTATAGTAGTTGTGAATTATAATAAATACTATAATTCTATTAACCCTGTTTTCTAACTCACTCCTCATCCCTCAGAGAAACGAATAGAGAACTACTTACTCTGCTCCCCCAAAATCGACGAACGCGCTCCGAGGAATCGACGCCCCGTCGTCGCGGCGGGATCAACGAGGCGAGCGCCTCCTGGACGGCGGAATCCGCCTCGGTCCCGACCGCGAAATTAAAATGCAACCGTGAGAACGATCGCGTATTAACTACGTCATTGAATCCGCCTGACCCTGAATGCAAACGAGACAGCCAAGTTCGCGGTCGGCTCGGATTTCGTGATCGCGCAAGAGAACGACACCGATTACGACACGACCGTCCCCCGTCAAATGTTAATCGGAAACCCGTGTCGCGGCCGGGCAAACAGCCCCTCCCGTTCGCGACTCGCTGGCGGAAGAGAGACGGGCAGAGCGCCGCGCGACTCGGCGCAGCCGCGGGAAGAAGCGAGACGCCGCGACGCGGGACATACGCACATGCGTCGCGCCGCTCGCGCGGGAATTGTAATTCATCGGCGATCGGCGCACGTCAGCTGACGGCGAAGTATGAATGAGCATATCGAGGCCCAATCGTCGGGCGGCTGCTTGTACACCGCCGTTCATAAATATTGGGACACGCCTATTGTATTTTTTAAAAAGGCGATATCTCATTGAATACTTCTCACTGCTTTTAATTTTAAATACCGAATGGAGTAAAGTTTCTTAAAACTCTTTTTCCTATGATTTTTCAGAATTATTCCGCGCAGAGTAGGTGTACTTATGAACGACTGTGTACACTCGTCCTGCGCGTGACAGGCATCGAGATGAGCAAAGAATTATTTGAAATAAAAATTTCGTACGAAAATTTCTATTTCAAATAATTCTTTGCTCATCTCTGGCATCAGGTATATGCTTTTGCCAACCTTTCTCCGCTTCCTTTCTTTACCCAGTCGGGGTTAGTAGGGGGAAATTTTAGAAACGTTTGTTGGAGAGACGACTTGTGATTTGAGGATTCGAAAGAACGAAGTTTGAGAGTAATTTTAATGTTGATTATTAATATACTTGCCTGACACCTATCAGGTATTAATAATATACTTGTCTCACGGCTGCAGTTGCAAAGGAGTGTACCGTGTTGCATAGTACAGGGACAACTTTCATATCCCAGCAATTTCAGATGTATAGTGTAGACTTTGAGCCAGCAAAGTTGGGAAACCGATGGCTGATGAATGGCCAGAGGCGTGGAAAGAATTTCGTCTAGGTGAGGAGAGGGGTAGGGCTGTGAAAAGCGAATGGAAAGTGTACGATTCAGGGAAAGGGCAGTATTGTGTTAAGGATGAGTGAAAGGAGTTGGGGCTCTAGGAAGGCAGCAGTGCCGAGCTGCTCCTTTCATTCGGCGATTCCTCCGAGGGGGTTTCAGATTCGAGTTTCATTGGTGTAGATCACATTTCTTTTATCTCACAATTTCCCAACGTCCTTACCCTTTCTAAAACTCCATTATGCCAGCACAACGTCCCGGTTCGAAGTTCCTTACACCACGTTAAATACCAGAATTTCGAGTAATAAACTCGGCGCGCAGTGGTTCCATTCTAATCGCAGATCCGAAGACTACAGAATACACAGCGGATCGAAACCTGAGAGAACTAGGAGGTTCCATTTGAAACGCGACCAGGAACAAGGCGGCCAGGTTCCCTTCTCCCCAAGCATTTCCTCGATCCCGGGCGTAGGAGGCACGAACCAACCGCGGCGACATAATTCATCGGAACGAGTCGACCATGCAAATCGATTCTCGCGACCGGTTTCGCTAAGGTCGTGCACTATGTAACGAGATCGTTCCGTAGCTGGCGCGACACTTTGTAGCCGAGATACGCATAATAGACCGCGAAACGTGCCTCCGTGGATTATTCCCCGGGGACCTGCGAATCTGCGCAGAATCGCCGCCTCAAATCCGTCCAGGTATCGCGTCGCGCGGATGAGAGCGCGGCTTCGCGCCGCAGAAGCCTCGGTGCATGCGCTGTATGCACCTGTCCCGGCGTGCAAATGCGCGGACCGGTTCGTAAAGGTCGTACATTATAGCGAGGTCGTTTTCTCCGCGATCGAAGATACCGGGCCCGCGACGATTGCTCTACGATAAACCGGCGAAGAGAGGCAAGAGGGCAGGGAGAGAACTAGCAGGGACGAGTTTCGCGAATTGCGCATTGTACGGCGCTGCTGCGAAGGATGCAGACAGGCTTCTTTCTCCGTTCCACGCGCGGGCGGCTGAAAAGCGCGTTGCCAAATCGCGTTGCGTGGCTTTTAAATAATGGAGGATTCCTTTGGCAGAGGAATGTGGTGAAATGTTTGAAAATACTGGGGGATGGTTGTTCTGGGAATGGGCTGGCGTTGATTTACCTGGAGGATCACGGAACAGACAACGAGCGTCGCTGAGAATGGCGAGGGTATAATTAACGCCCACGCGAGAGATTAATTGCATCCTTCCCATTAAGATCAATAATTTGATAAATGTAATGTGAAGTTAATACCCTGGGGATAGGAGACTGAGAAGCCAATGTAGGTAAACAAGGAGTTCCTCGAAACCGTCTGCGCACTATGGACTCTAAATGAGAGTTGAATAGTATTTCCCAGAAACTATATTTCTTACATTGTTATGTTTTCGTTATTTTATTTTATTCGTTTTGTTTTATTTTACTTTAATGTTATGTTGTTTTTCTATGCTTGTTGTACTAATTCGTTCAATCTTTGTATACTAAAGGGTTCTCCCGCCAAAATAATAATAATAATAATAACGAAGACGAGAAGCATAGATAAATCCCGGAGACTTGACAACATAAACTCTCGAATCCACGAAAATCCTCGAACCCGGGCGGAGGGTTGGTCGAGAGGGAGGCAGCAAAGGGAGCAAAGTGGAAGCAGTCCGGGGAGCAAGACGGATAGGCAAGAGTGTCTCTGGAGTTCTCCGTGGAAGGACGAAGATCCCGAAGCGGAGGATCGAAGCGAAGGAACGACTGGAAGGAAGCCCGAGGAGGGTGGAGGGGTGGAAAGACGAGGGAGGAGATGGAGAAGATGGCGAAGGGACGCGAAGAGACTCGTCGAGGGGCGAGAGAGGGGGGGGAGCGAGAAAAAGTTGAGGACGTTAAACCGCCCGCTCGTGGGGCCGCAGGGTAAAAAGATAAGCAGGAGGAGAATAGGTGAGGGAGAGGAGGGCCGAGTTGAGATAGGGGAACGGGAGAAAAGAGGACGAGATAGGGACGAACGGAGACAAAGATGAGCTGGTGCAACGTCGGCGCTAGGGAGGGGCCTCGGGCGAGAGGGATGCACGTGAAGGGGAACGGCGGGGGAGCACCGAAGAAGGGGGTCGAAGAAAGAAGAAGAAGTAGAAGAAGAAGCCGTTGAGCGGGCCCCCGCTCTCTCGAGGTCGCACGTACGTCCGTATAATTCTCGTAATACGTGTAATACGGATAATACCTGTAATACCTGTGTAACGCATTACACACCAGCGTAGACCGGCTCCGAACGACCGGTCGCCGCCACCACCACGTCCTTGCCGGCCCACGACTTTCTTTCGAACACGCGGCGAACGAGCCGCGCCGCCGATTAGGAGGCCCCCCGACGTCCGATTCCACGCCGGCCGTTTCGATTTTCCCGTCCGCGATCCCCACCGCGATTTATGGGGCTCCATCCGACTAATGGGATCTGCGGAACGACAGCGGTGTCCTTGGTGACTCGCGCCAGCAGGATTCAGGACGACGGGCAGGCCGGGGCTGCTCCACCGTCGAACCTTGCGCCGAGCGAACTGTGCCAATGACGCCACTCCAACTGGCCATGAACGCTTCGAGGTAGTAAAGTTGGTAAAGTTAACGCGAATTGGGGATAGACAGCGGAGCAGGTATGCTTTCCCTGGAGAGTGGCAGCGAATTTGGTACTCGGAGTTGACGGAGAAATCGAGTGAACGGAACTGTTGTTTAACAGGGGTGGTTTGCTACAGAAGGTGTCCCCTTCGGATCCGTCCACTGCAACAGGTTGCATAAGCGTGGCGGTCCTGAGAGGAGCAGGGAAAACTGACGGTGGTGCAAGCTACAGGTTGTACCCCGTTCTCGGTGGAATCGGAGTCATTGAACGACTCGAAGGCTACACCTGCCTCGAATGAGAAGCAAAAAGTCCCCCGGGCTTCCCGAGTGATGGGACTGATACCGTATCGATGCACATCGATACCGTTCAACAAATTTCGATCTGCTATCGATACATATCAAAGTCAACGGTATCAAAAGAAATCGATGCCTCTTTGATACTTACATATATTTACGAATCTATCGATACCTCTTTCACACCTACACGAAAATATCGACGTCTGTTTGATACCTCCACGTAATTGATTCAGAATAGTATTGGTTTAGTATCGATTGAAGAAGACTCGGTGTCGATAATTGATACCAAGTACCTAAAATTTCGATGCGGATCGATATTTCCTATTGAGTACTTGGTATCGAATTCACTGAATATAATCGACAGTATCGGTATCGGTTCAATCGCAGTTCCGAGTTGGTGAATTAAGTATAAGCGTTGCATCATCGATAATTCCACTCCGTTCTCCAATCATCACGTCAGATTTCTGGCCGAAATGAAGAAAAGGGGATTCTCTGCGGGGGCCAAGATCAGAGATGGGCAAAAAATTTCACACACAAATTTTTATTTTAAATAATTTTTTGCCCATCTCTGGCCAAGATTTTGTCACCCCTCGATACGCTGCGATGTATGAATTATAATATCGTTGGCAGGGCACGAAACATGGCGGCACTGTTCACTTATCGCCAGGCAAACCCCAGGCCGTCGCGGGAAAAGTGGCGGGCCGGGGAACGGAGGAAGGAAGAGGAGAATCCCTGCGGATTCCTCCGCTTCGGACCACTTCGCCAAAGGCTACGAGTTTCTCGAGCTATTTTCAGCTGACGTCCCTCCTTCTTTTCTCCCCCGAGCGAGTAGCCTACCATATTTCTTTGGTACCAGCAACGAGCAGCCGGCAGGAGCGAGACGGCTCCAGCAACAGTCGACACCATCCGCAACAGGAAAGCGAGGCTGGTGTGAGACGCTGCAACTGGCCAGAGGGGAGTAGACGGAGAGGAGTTGCCGTTCAGGTTTTGCTACAGGGGATCGTTAAGATAATCGCCGCTATCCTCATCCTAACTTAGCCTTAGCCGATGTATCTTCCACTCTCGATCCCCTTCGCGCCTCCACCCTCGTTTCCACCCCGTCCTCTTCCCCCACCCCGGCTGTCCGCCCTTTTTTTATTTACCAGGCCCTGTGTTTCCCTCGTCGTTCCTTGCCCCGTCGCCTCGCTACACGATCTCGCCGTAGGAGAATCGATGTTCTAATCCTCGCCGCAGAGCTCCGAGGCCCCCGAGAAACAACCACAGAGGCTGCTGAATCGTTAGTTTCTAGAGTTCCAGCTGGACCCGCTTTATCTGCAGTTTTCCAGGCGAACTGGCCATTCCGGTCGAGCGGGGATCGTTAAAGAGGGTTTTATCCGCGACGCTGGGATTCGTAAGTATATCGAAACAGCGAAATGGAAGGCAACAGCTCGAGCGGCGAGATAAGCAACGGGGAATATAACAGACGCGTCTTCATTTTACCCGCGTGCTCCCTCGATTGTAACGCTGGATGAGATATGGACAAAGAGAGCCGCGGCTGGCAATTTACGATTTATATCCCCTGCGTCCTCCGCTGATTGGCGATACAAAAGAAAAGGGGGCGGAAGGAGGGGGAGATGCCATGACGAGCACACTGAATGCCTCTCGCGAGAGGAATCTTTACGACACTCGCGCGATTTTTACCGGCTCCTTTCTTCGTCCCGCGGCCGAGCGACACGGCGCGCGTGACTCCTGCGTGTACGTTAAAAATAAATGAAAGAAACGCTCGATAAGAATCTCGCGATGCCGCTACACCCACCCGGCGCGCCTCTGGAACTGCGCGCTGCCGCGGCGGAGGATCGTACGAAAGGATTAAAATTAATCACGTATCGCGGTTGCCTGGGGGGCGCGGGGGGGCCATCGGTGGCTTCTCGCCGCGGAGACCGCGAAACGAAGGGAAAGATGAGATAAAGGAGAAGAGAAAGACGACGACGAGCGGACCGGCGTTAAACGAAAGAAACAATTACATCGCCGGGAGAGGATAAGAAGAGACAGACCTTGGGCTCCTTGCGAGATAATCATAATGTTACACGATCCGCGCCATAATGTCGTATAATGCCCGCGACACGACGCGCATTGCACGAACGCGACACGGCCATTTGCGCGCGGTCGCTTCTTCTAAAACTGGGAGCCGCGAGGAGAAATATCAGCCGACCGCCGCCTGGGATCCTCTTTTCCCTTTCCCGCTCTCTGCTTGGCCGATACGGAATTGGAGCGGCCAGGCTCCGTGCCACGGTAATTGCCCTGTCGCGGGAAAAGAAGGCCCGGCGACGAAACCGGGCGACGAAGGAGAGGAAGCCAGGGAAAAGGGAGGCAGCCGCTGTCAGGATGTGCCCGGTGAGGCCTGTCATTTTCGCTGCACTCGTCGCCGCCGTTTCGTAATTACATTCGCGCTCGAGGTGACGGAAAAACGGCCATCGAGAAGGGAACCCTCGCGTTGGTCCACTCTTATTCCCATTCGCTCGCGACTTTTGGACGTTTTAATGGTCATTTGTACATAGTGACGTCGCGATGAGTGAGAATTGGAAGTATCGGGTCGAGTGTTTCTTCTTCTTCGAACGGCTTCGAACTCGCCAGCAAATGAAGCAATGGGGGCTTCTCAGAGGCGAGGGTAGCAACTCCCAAATCAGCATCACCCTGCGCCGTTAATCCTTCAATTAATTACCGAAACGACCACGGTCCTTGTAGTCTGCAACCCTGTTGCACCTCGGACACCTCCTGCTGGACGACCGTTGCCAGAACCGGATCGTGTTTGGGATAAAATTAGAAGTCAAGAAGAGCCAAGGACGGGCTTGAGTGCCTAAATAAATCTTCTGTTCGCCCTTTCTCCCTGTGCCCTGCCACCTTCGCGCGAATCGTTTCTACTCCCACCCTCGGCATCTTCCTACTTAGTATGTTTGATACTTCCAAGTATCTCCAGTCAATTGAGACGAGTGAAACATTCTCTTCAATAAATTGGTAACCCCTCGGAGGATCGAAGTCGCGGTGAAACTCGAGGTATTCACCCTTCGGAGATCTTGAAAATCGATTTTTTGTATTTAACTTGTTATCTTGTATCTCATACCTAGAAAAGTTATACTCCGACTCGATTGAAACTTTTATTGTTTTGAAGAATACACTTCTACGCAGTGGGGAAAGCTGACATTTTTAAAAAAATTTGAAAATTTGTATTTTTTCAAGACGTCCGAAGGACAAAAAGCACAGGGAAAAGTGTTTTCCACATTCAGGAGTCGTTATTTTGTCAAAAAATTTAATTTTGTGTAATTTTTAAAATTATGTCCACCAGGGAACTTCATACCCTTTAATAATCTGGCATGAAGTTCGTATTTCACACTAATGCTTTAGGTGCTACAAGTCCCATCGGTTTTGCTGAATTTTTTGCCGCCTCAACTTCAACGAATTCCCCAGTGCCATTTCCAATGATTAATTACAGAAAAAAATATATTTCTATGCTTCAAGGTACCTTATATACCTTAACGCAAAATTGCAATTAAATTATCCGTGGTAGATTTCCTTCAATTAATTCCTGAAGATCACCTATTTGCATGGGCTTCGGACCAGAACATCCCCTTAATATAAACCCGACAATGTTTCAAGCACGCTGTACTATTTCAAGTCACGTTATTAATCCGCTAGCAGCTTCTTTGCAGTTACGAGCACATTTCGTTTCAATTGCTTCCTATCTGCTGGGGGGAAGGGAAGGGTCAAGAAGACCTCCGAAGACACGCTTCCACGTAGATATTCCAGTGCACGATATAAAGTGCAGTTACGTAACTACTAATTTTAAAGAATACACATTTTTTCTTCCATATTCCTCCTCGATCATTCCGAATGTCGGCGCAATCGCGATTTTTCACAGTCGAGTACATGCGCCAAGGCCGTCGCAGAAGCGCACTTAAAACTGGGGACATCGTTAGGCAGAATGCAAAAAATCAGGCACGTGGATTATGCAGTTAGTCGGAAATTCTTGGGAAATCGTAGGTTCGTTGGTTCGCGTAGGGCTGTAAAGTTGAGCGGAATAACAAGGGCCTTACCTTCGATTCCCGCGGGAGACTCGCAAATTTCCTATGCGTACGTCTTCGTTCTTTTACGATCGCGATACTGTTGCAAGGTATATAATTTTTCTCCGTGATCCGATCGATTTTACGACTTCCATTCAGGAGTGAATCACGCTCATTATATTCAACAGATGCAAGGTTTACGGTCAGCGAGCAGAATGGAATGTTTGTTCTTTCTTGAAATAATTAACGAGCAGCGACTGTTCAATTTTCAGTAATTGCAGCGGTGCAAAAAAGTGCAGCGCGTTCCTGGTTGCTCTGGAAGAATACAGCGTTTTCTCGTCGCGATCAATTACTCTATTTTGCTCGAGCATCGTGCAAATCGTCAGATTTCTTACCGTTAGTAGATTTCCGTTCGCGTGATTCTCTCTGAACTTCGACACGAGCTTAAGAAAACTCGCGATAACGCGGTGAATAAATGTTACCTGCACAGGTATCTATAGCTCGACTCCGCCGTACGTTGCATAACGGTTGAAAGAAACGCAGGAGGATATTTTAAGGCTACTCGAGGCTGTGATTCACGTTCCCTGTTATCATCAGGAAGCCAAGAGGATCACGAACGACCAAGCAAAGGACGCGCGGTCGTCCAAATACGATAATTCGTAATTTCGGCGTACGAACCGTGAATTCGAGATTGGACGCGCGACCGGAATCCCAAACACCTTCCACTTGTACATTCGGATACCCAGAGCATGAAGCGCCGCGGTCGATGTAGTATCGATAACTGGGAGTACGTCGCTCGACTTTAAAAGACAAGGAACAATCGCCAGGAATTCGTATCCCGCGAGAAGCGTTGCTTCGGTTTATCTGCATCGAGATAAGAAATAAGGTTAATTGCCGTATTCTCGATTTCTCAATCAAGATGGAATTGTTCGTATGCCCGCGAATGAATCAGCCATCGTCCTTCGTCCGGTTCGAAGGAAGGATACCTTCCACAGAGAAGAATATCGCCCGGTATTGTAATAAAATTAAAGAACGCGCGCGTGTCGCTCCGAATATCAATTACCATCATCGCGGCTCGACGGAGGATAAAGAAAGAGAAGTATCTTTCTTGAACCGCTGAATGGAAGAGATCATAATTATGATGGTATCATTTTATGAGCCACGTAGCCTAGAAACTCGCTTTGTATTCTTCCACGGCGCAACTTACGCTTGGAGGAATAACTCAGAGCATACTCGAGCCGACGAGGAATAGAACGTCGATACAGTAGTTGAAAAAGAACGTCCCTTCGCGAGCTAAGGTTGCTGGGAAGATTCCTGGGGACCGGAATCTCCGCGTAAATGAATTGCTAAGAAATTACATAGTTCTGTGACACTTGGGATTAATATTAGTTTCGTCAGACACTCGTTAAGATGAGATCTATCAGCTCCGTTGGCACATCCGTCGGACGAATCCTCGAGCGAAGAAGTTCGCAGGGGAATAGGGACAGGGAAATCCTGCGGTGGAAGGAATAGTTGACAGGAAGATTGCAGGTTTCCACGAAAAATCCGCGGTTTCCACGCTCCGGAATCGTGGTCTATTTTAAGGCACCGCGATCCCTAGAATTACCTGAGCGTCCCAGGTGCTTCTCGAGGCATGCAAAAACCTTGATTTTTTCGCCAGGAGCAGCATAGACGAGGATCGAGCTCCTAACGGTACGTAACGGTTAGGAATCGCCGGTTGTAAAGTAGTCGTTTCCTCGGCAGCTGCCACGGGGATCCAGGAAGAGCGTGGATATGAACGACGGCACCGAACGATACCGCCGAGAAGACGACGCGTAATAACGTTCGTCATTACGCCTTTTCCTGCAGGCGCTGTACTATTCCTGGGGAACGGAGCCGCAGGGGACCGCGGGACCAGTAATCGAATTCCTAGCCCGATCCTCGCCAGAGGCCTGCTTCGCGGGCAAACCGGATCGCGCATTTTCAGCGCGGTGAATAATGGGAATTCGTCGACTTAACGAGTTACGTACACCAAATGAGCCAAACAATCGATCTTGCGAATAAAGAATTCGTGGAAGCTGCGATATCAAAGGAAGGCCGAAGTCGATTTTCTGTATATTAAAGAACAAATTTGAATGAAACTTGGCACGATTAGGGTAAAGAAACCAGTAAATGACCGAATTGTTGAATGAGAAGCCCAGTAAATGACCGAATTGTTGAATGAGAAGCCCAGTAAATGACCGAATTGTTGAATGAGAAGCCCAGTAAATGACCGCCTTCTTTATTAAGAATTGTACTTATTAATGTTTGTTTAATACGCAAAACTAAAAATATGGGATATTGAAGGTGCCACTACACTCTATTTATAAACAAATCGTAATTTTTAAATTTATAATTGACATTTCTTTGCCTAATGGTCATTCACTGGTGTGCGGTCAATTACTGGTTGGTTTTCCCTATTTCTCACATCAATATCTATTAGTCTTTATCATACGGATTTATTTTTAATAGCCTGAAGTTGGTTTTAGTCATTAAAAAAAAGGATGGAATTTGCCTGAGAGATTGCATTACGGGGTAGAATTAAAGTTCAAGCAATCGTATTTTTTTAAAAATGAAAATTTCACAAATTGCGTATGATAAAGACTAAGTAGTTTCTTTTACATACTTTAAGGGACATTTTCCTCTTTTTTTATGACACTCAGAGGAGATATTTCTTCACGGCGAACAAGACGCATTACCTTTTTCTTTTAAATATTCTTTAAATTATAAGATATCAAATGGCAATTAACAAAATTTCTTACAGGTAAAAAGAATCATAAAAAGTCCCCTCGTTTCACGGTCCAAAGTGTACGTAACCCCTCAGCGATTCTCCGAGAGCTGATCGATTCGTTTGCACGTGGGATCTTCATCGAAATTTATTAATTGGTACCTACGTTGAAACAGGGATCAGTGATTTTCACTGGAATAGTTTCCGGGCAGGACAGATGATCCCAGTAGCGATTAGATTCATAATGGATGAGTTGATGGTGTTTATGGGATCTTTGAACCATTCACTAGCCGCACCGAATGTATTTTCTCATTAATTAGAAGCTATCTACCTGCTTGTTTTCGATAGTTAAGCAGAAGCCACGCATGGGCTAACTTGCACTGTAACTTAATTACGATTACCGTTCGCTGAACATTCAGAGTCTAGATTCTATCAAAACGTTCATGAAATTAGGTGATAGTACAAGCTTCTGCTACCACCACTTCAATTCTTTCTCACTGATACTCTGAGCAGGCAGATACTATCATCCTCGCAACATTAATTACAAAACTTGTCGACTCTCATCCAACATCAGAAACCGACACTTGATTATCCCCAAGAAACGAACCTCATGATTGACTTCGTTGAAATGAATGCTTATCACGATAATCAACGTACTTAATAACGCGACGACCGACGATCGCCTTATTAGCATCGCCGCAAACAATATCGTGAAACGGAGATTTATGGAAATTCATCGGACGATGCACAGGAGGAAATTAGATTTCACTGAAAACACGAAATTGCAAGCGAAGTATGCGTCAACTTTATCATTCATCTAAACTTTACGCAACTCTCGGATCGTATCGATAATTACGTCTGGAAAGTGTCATCGAGCTTCGAAGCTGACGGGTAGTCATATCTCGCGATAAATATTGAAATTGTAAGTACTGTTGGATGCAAAAGTCAGTTTCGAGAAAATTATCTGTAAACATTACGAAGTTAGATATTTTTTATACATAGCGAAGTTGTAAAGCTGTCTACAATATTTCAAAATTTTATATATCCTTTGTAGTTGCATTATTACAATCGCAATTATGTAATAAATTAATCAGTAAAACTAATTCCAACTATACCCCTCTTAGCCCCTTCTTACATAAATTGGAGAAATATAGTATTCTTTATTATTTATTTAATATTTGCATAATATTTGAAAAAAATATAGTCAGGAAAATAATCATAAATCCTGTCATGTTCGATGTATGTTTGGCTTAGACATCGATTCCCAAAATCTACCATATCTCTGTCAATTTTAAACACACAGCAATGAAATTTGGAGAGAATACGTAGAAAAGAATGTGGAATCTAATCATGCGTTTTATGCATAAAGGGCCTGATTATCCCGAGGCCGTTGTTGGACCCAACAGTACCTACAATTTATGAATGCAAACCGTCTGATTACAGACACTTGGCCTCCCGCAGCCTCTCGCGTACCGTGGATAAGCGAAAATCTGAGAAGGCCCTGGAAGAATGTCCCCTACGCGAGGTATCGACGACCTCACGTCGTCAGCCGACGACCTTCGCCCTGAAGAGAACCGGTCCCAAGCGTCGAGATGCGTCGCGTCGCCGCTCTCGGCCAGCATTGTCCCGCGGATGTTCGCGGATCGGATCGATTCGCGATAGAAAATCGCGAGGCTCGTCGTCGGCCGGTTGCCGGCTCCGTCCTCGTTCGCGCCAGATGCGTCTCGCACGCATCCACCGTTTACATAATGCCGCGGTTTACACGTAGGTACCAGCAGTCGCACGCCCGACACGCGCTCGATACGAAGATGTAAAAGGCGAGGGATGACTCACGATCGGGATCGAACATCATCGAGACGATTTCCATTGACGTTGCACTAGATACGTACAGCTGAGCAATTAAAAGATAGGCCCATTATAGAATTCCTCTGGCAGGTTGCCCAGTGGCGGATTTAAGAAAAAAGGCCCAGGTGGCAAACGTTCTGAGGGACCCATTTTTGAGGGAAATGAAGAGGTAGTTTACCAAAAACGGGCTAAGTGTAGTAGTACGAACCAAAATGTAGTGTTTGGATATCTATACCTAATCATAATTTTTTGGGGGGGTCATGGGGCCCTGCGGGGGCCTTGGCGGCAATTGCGCATTAGCCGCCCCGTTAAATCCGCCGCTGAGGTTGCTTTAGTAGGTACGAAGCGACCGTGTCAATAAAAGATGCCTTCAAATAAAATCGGTCTCTACTATTTTTCTCCTAATCAACGACTCCCAATGAAATTCTAAGGTAGTAAAGATAAGAACCAGGAAGCGCTGTCTCGTGTCTGGCGCCTGGGGCGAAATGTTTAAATTTCATAGTCCGAGTCCGGGATCCTCGGCGAACCCGGACTACGTCGTCGATTTCGTACGAACGCTTCTTCCTTTCGACTGATTACTAGGGAAGGTCTTAGTTCCGTGTCCTGGGTAGGGGTTATACTGGATCGCGCTAGTAAAATCGAATTTAATTCAACGAACTCAGCTCCACCCACGCGGAGCCTGTGTCGTCTCTAGTCCTGAGACACTGAGTAGTTGTCTTTTAACTCTTGACCAGCCAACCTCTGAACTGGCCACCAACATATCCGAGATTATCTTAGTGTTCTTGTAGTTTTATTGTTAAAAGCTCCCATCGCCATTTATTTGCCACTGGGAAGCGTGATCTGAGTATAATAATACCTATCAGACTCGCGACTACTTTCGTTAATTTCACGAGGTATGGTCGAAACTAGTTTCAAGGGAGAGGTGAGTCTTTCTACTTGGATTGTAACGAATAGTCGAATAATCTAAGTATTCGAATATTTGAATACTCCTAATTATTCGATTAATCTTGAGTCTTCGAAAACTCGAGAAAATTATTCGTGTTCGGAATTATTTAAATTATTCAAATATTCTAAAAAATTATTGGTATTCGAATTATTAAAATAATTACAGCTCTATTTTCTACTTAGCCGAGGATTCCAGGACTATTATAGAGCAGTTCGAGTCCCATATCCTTAACAAATAATAAAGCTAAGCAACTGACACAGCGAACATCTACTGCACAGTGCTACGATAATTAATCTCCAGTCTCGGATCAAAAAACCTTTTCTATATTCGCGATCCCGCTCGCGACTTCGCCGGGGTTACTCTGCTCGTTGCGCAACGGCGACTTTTTACTCGGCGCTGGCTTTATACGAAGAATTTTATTATCATTGACTCGACCTGTTAACCCAAAGGGGCGGTCGATTTAAGCAGGAAGATTTTGTTGCTACCGGAGGTACACGTACGTGTCTTTCTCTCATTCACCGGCAAGGATGCTCATCCTCTCAATGAGCGCAAACGAATAGTCTGGCGCGTGCCCGACATACTAAACCGCCCGAAACCACGGGACTTTCGCGCCAGGCTTGCTTGCACGACGGAAGTACGCGCAGAATTTGTAACAGACCTTAACTAATTCTAATTTACCGGCGGTGGCGTCAGGTTCGTGGAAAAGGATACATTGCCTGTCGACGAACAAGCATTTTTTACCGTCCGCCTGCGCGCGTCCAGCGTCTTCAATTGCATCTAATCGCCGCTCCGACGATCAGTTTCCTTATTTACGAGATATTAGCTTGAAATTCTACGTCCACTGAGAACATTTACCTACTTGCTCCGTTTCCGCGAGCCTGGCTCTCCGATACTCAACGAGCATCTCCGATCGAGATTACTAGAAATCAACCGAAACATTTGTAACTCGTGTTTGGAGAAGCACCGGCGTTCGCGCGGAGTAGGCTGCGAATAAGCGAGGCGGCTAAAAACACCGGCGTCACACGAGCCAATCAACGTGTCCTAATATTTCCAACGCCACTCTCATCGCGGTCAAACATCAAGGTCCTTTTCACGTTTATCAAGCTCGCACCGCGCTGCACACACACTTCCGGTCAATAGTGGATCATGCTGAACGGAGTGCTATTAAAACATCGCCGTGGATCACCAGCGCCGAGCGTGAAAATAAAACCGAAAGCGCAGGTGAGCGGTGAAACACTGGGTTGTAATGTCGATGAGTGAATCGAAAACTATCGAATGTTATGCAGATACAATTTTCCGGCGATCGATAATGATAATGGTGATTCGATATTAGAATCTTGGAGCTCCGAGCAAGCTGAAAGTGACGATACTGCAGGTAGCTAACTATAGATATTCTGAGATGTGCAAGTAGAGGTAATTAACACTTGAATACGCGAGTTCGAGGTAGTTCACAAGATGCGGCCGCAGCAGTTCCGAGTTTTGAGATTCCAAGGTGCCCGAGGTACCGAGAACGCAGCGGAGCAGAGGAACGGAACGTCAGCGGAACCCCCGGGGCGAAATCAAGTACGTACCACGAAAAGGTGCGAGCCTTCACTGTGCAACGTCTCACGAAAGTGCCCCGCGACTCGACACGTCTCGCAGCACTGGAAAGCTCAAGCGCATCGTGGAGACGGTTCGCCCGGGCGTTCCTCCTCGTCGACCGATGCGTGCAACGGCTCCTGCGAAATTTCTGGGCCCCCGAAACGACGGGATCCTTCCACTGACGGAAGCTTCGGACGCGAATTACCAGAGCGTGGAAGATTCAAACGGCCAGCCGTCGCCGCGTAACCCTAACCATCCGCAAAAGCCATCGAAGGGCTGCGCTGCCGTAAGAGGTCCTCTCTCGATACGTGTCCGAATCGATACTTGAAAATCTCGGGAGGATCGCGGCCCCCGAGTCGTTTTGCTCCTGGCGGAGGGACGGCGCGGCGTGGGCCGCGGCTAGAGAGGCATCGACGGCGAACAGGCCGGGGAACGGTGGCCAATGGAGGAAGAAGGAAAATCGCGGCGGGGCGCCGGCGGTGGGACAGGAGGACAGCGGTAGGGCGAGCAAGGGGGGCGGAAGAGAGAACGAGAGAAGAGCAAAAGAGGGGCCCCTCGGGGACGGCGGGCGAAGAGGGTCGGGGCCCCCTATACGATCCTGGCGGTGCTGCCGAGGCTGGTGGGTAAATGGGTATATAAGCGGGGCCCCGGCGATTCCATCTCGACACACGACCCAACCTTCACATCCCGATCACCGACTGAACGAACGGGTTCCCCTCGGCGAAACGAGCCTAAACCGCACGCGCGCGAAATAAAACAAGAGAGTGGAGGAAACGCTCGTGCATCTATTCTACCTGACACTCAACTGTCTCGGCTGTTCTCCATCGAGTTTCCGAGCCATTCACCTGGGACGCACGCAACGAAACGGTTCCAGAGATTTTAAACTGCCCCCCCCGAGTCCGAGTTTAAACGGTGAGAGAGTATCTCCGCGAGCAGCGGCCAGAGCAAAACAGCCCAGGAACACCGAAGTCGACGACCAGTTCGCTACCGCCGGAGGAGAGAAAAAGACGTGAGTACCATCATCCGGTCGAATTCGCGGTTAACTAGTCTCGAGATGTCCGCGTCTCCGGCCGAGGAGATTCGCTAGGTTCTCTGACTTCGTGCGCTTGTAATTCCGAAATTCTCAATTCGCTTCTACGCGAACGTCGCGTCGCGTCCGCGGACGTTCGGATGTTCGAGGAATCGACGGAGAAGTCGAGATCCGCAGGGACGTGTCAGCCGCGTCGTCTCGCGAGCCTCGCGAAGCTTTCGCAACGTAGCGTTGCAATAGTGCATCGCGGTTTTGCAAGGGAAGCACGACGGGACGTCACCGTCGGCAATCCGCGAAATGGCCGTGTTCGAAAACGCGCGGTTCGCCCGCGCGTAAATGGGATGATCGTCGGAACATATAATTTGCGATTACATTTCCCAACGAGGCGAGGCCCCGGCGTTTGCGCAATCCCTGCCCCGAGTCTCGCAACCGCGGCTGTTTTTTCCGTTCTCCTCGGTCGCCGCGAATCCTTCCTCGCGGTTAATTAGCCCTGCGTCGCTAATCTAGTCGATCTGCGTGCCGACGAGGCTGCGACACGCGAGGCGCGAGCAAGCCAACCGCGGATCCTCCAATTCACCCAGCAATCTCTTTTCCCCCCGGAAACTGGAATCGCTTCATTCCCCTTGTCGCGGAATTTTCGTCGAACGAATCGATTGGATACACGCGGGGCGGCAAAGAACGACGCTGGAACCTTCGCAAGAAACACCTAGCCGAGCTCTCTGCGATTTTCTGTCCCAAGTATCGGACCGTGGTGGCCCAGTTCTCTAAACGTTTCTTTGCCGTTCCGTGACTCTCGGAAATATTTATTTACAAGCTTCTCTTCTGAACAAGAGTGTCGACGCTTCCCCGCTGTTTTCTGTTAGATAATAACAACTGGTTGCTGTAGAATCGCTGGGGGGTTATCGTTTAAATGGCATCAAGTCGCCCAGAGCTCGTCCCTCAAAGTCCCGTTCCCTGTTTGCGTCGAAACTGCGTCGCATTCTCCGTCCACTTGACTCAATGTGCGCAGATTAGATCGACAATCGCGCGCGCCTTCGAAAAGGATAGAGCTGATAATAGAAGCCGACAGCGCGTAGAATGGAGGCGAGAGAAAGAGAGAGAGAGAGAGGAAGGGCAGAAAGCATTGTTGAAGCGGTGAGCCACTTGATGGGCCGCGACTTCTTTTGTAAGCGTCCGCTGCCATTATTACGTCTCTGATGATCTTGATAAGGTAATGGCTGGCCATCATCTTTCACAGGCATTTCCTCTACATCCGCGCGTCCCTCCCCGTGTTTTGCATCCCCCCGCGGCCTCTCGTCGCATTGTTTTTCCTTCCGGCGGCGATCATCCGACTTCCAAGCAGGAATTGCAAATAAAACGGCCCGGCGTCCATTGATACACCGGTGACTCGCAAACTAATTCCCAATCAGCTTCATTACGCCCCATTACGCTCGCTTGCAACACGATCCAGCCTGGACCATCGTCATTAAACTCGATTACACCGGCCGCTCGGTGTACACACGCTCCTTCGCTCGCTTAAAGTCTTCGACTATTTAGACTCGCTCTTAAACGTCCCCCACGCTTCGCCTCTATTCGTGGCCATTCTCAAGCTTAAACTCCGCGCGCAGGTTCCAGCGTCTTTGAAATAAATCTTCCGGGGAAAACGCCGCGAGTTCCAAACGATATCCTAGAACGCAACAAAGACCCCAGTCGTGATCTCGAGCCTCGACGCAACCGGTAGCAGTTCGGCTAGCAACCGCATTGCCAAACGGGTAGCAGCGCGCTGGGAGTCCGTCGTAAAAACTGGATCGTTGCCTCTTTCCTCTCTAGAGTCACCGTGTCGCCAAGTTTTTCCGTCCTTATCCCCTGCTGTCCTTTTCGACGCAGCATTCCACGCCGCTTGCGTTCTCCAGAAGGCGCGCCGCCGCGATAACGGGGAGAATTTTCTCGCCTCTGTTTGCGCAATTTTCGGCAACCGCGGCACAGAAACGAGGCGCGGGCCGGCCGGTCGACGAATCCTCCTCGTCTTCCTCGGTCCCTGATCCTCCGAGCGCGACGCGGCGATATCGCCGGATTTTCGCGCGCCGCAACGCTCGCCAGGCGGCTCTCCCTTCTACAGCTTCCTCCCCGGGTATAAATTACTCGCTTGATTGGCCGCGAGTCGGACCTCCGAACGGAAGGTCGTTGAATAGCGCGGCGTGAAATCGAAGGAACGCCGTCCGAGCTGCGTTTTTCACCGCGCTCCTACGCTCTAGCTCGCGATTTCGTCAGCGTCGCATTTCGCACGGTAGCCAACGGTTCCCGGCGGCGAGCAACGGGGCTGGGTATCGAATAGACACCGCGTCGATTGTCTCTGGTTTCGAGTCCGCCCGTTCAGAGCCTCTGAATGCCTGGGCGACGTGGTACGCGATACCGATGTGCGCAGCGGGAATCGATTTACACCGCGATGAGCGACGATGGTCGCACGGTGTCGCGATCGGAGCTCGATAATACGCTCGGATGGTCTTGAAAGTACCTCGGTTCTTTGCGCTTGGGCGTTAAAGAGTTTCGAGTAGAATTCCGATGATTACGTCGAGTCGATTCAATCAAGCCAGACAATGTCCTCCGCTCTTCCGCTCGCGCATGTCCGCGGAAGTTCCACCCATGTTTCGCTTTCCGCTCGCGAATCACGCAACGCTCGCCGCGTTGCAATTCCACCAGCGACGATTTACGAGGCCAACGAAAGACCATTAACCGGCAATAGTAATCATTCGAGAAATCTCCTGAATTACAACTGGCAAATCTTTCGTCGTTTAAAGTTAGCTGTTGTGCCAGCGGCTCCTCAGAGCGGCCGAGGTGTATCCAGCATCCGGTGGCGAGCTGGCGAGCGCGAGGCACGCGTGTCGCGCCTAATTAATCGTTCGTCTTTTGCGCCGTACGTGGCGGGAGGAAGCGAGTCGGGGCGTCTGGCGACGCAGAAAGACGCGAAACGCGCCGAGAACGAGACAACGAGCGCGAGGGGCACGCATCCTGTCATTAGCTCCATAACGCTCGCCTTATTCAATGCATTCGGTTCAATGTCACCTGTCCCTCTCCTTCCTGCCGGGTCTTCTAGCAGCCCCTTGCCCGTCCATCCCTTCCGTTCCTCATCTCTCTCTCTCTCTCTCTCTCTCTCTCGCTCTCGCTCGCTCTCTGGCAGCAGCGTACGATCGTAGCTTTTCGTCTCGCGGTCCATTCATCCGCAGCCGTGTGTTCTCCATTCATGGCAAGCACGAGAGAGGCCCTCGTGCTCACGTCCGCTCTCCTAACTGAAAGATTGCGAGGAAACGTCCCCTGGTAGCTCGTTTCCTCTCTGCCCGCGCGCGCTCCGTGCCTGATCTTCGTGGAATCCGGTCGGTTCTTCCACTGGAATCTGGGGGCTTGCGCTCCAGTTCCTTCGAATACCTCTGGCTCAGTTAGTCGTCGGGTCCTTCCTCTGGAGAAATAGAATCTTCGAGCTTCGGGTTATTCGAGCGAAACGACATTCTTCGGTGAACTCTATACGATAACTTGAAAGTTTCCTCCAAGGTTAAGCTGTGGAGAACCAATTGATCCACTTTGATCGGTATCGAGGGGGGAGAAGGGTAGCGAGATGTTAGCGTTGGTTACGTTCCACTTCGGATCTCCCAGGTGTTTAAACGAGTTTCGTGTTACCCCCGCAGATATCAAGATGAAGCTGATCGTGACAGCGATGATGTGCCTGGTGGGTCTGACGGTGGCCATGCCCGTGGCCGAGAACCAGGAGCCACTTCAGGTGGTGCCGTTGGAGAAGTCGCCGGTCGCCGTCAAGGCTGCTGAGCCCGAGGCTATGGCTGCCCCGGCGCCCAGCCAGGAGGCTGCCGAGCCTGCGCCTGTCGAGCTGAAATCGGCCGAGCCCGCTGAGAAACCCAGCGTCAGGAGCGAGCCTTTGGCTGCGAACCTGCAATTGTCTGAGAAGCCTGAGGAGAAGAAGGAGGAGCCTCTGCTACTGAAGGCCGACGAGAAGAAGGAGGAGCTGGCGCTGGAGAAGATGATCCCCATGGAACAGCCGCTGGTTAAGGAGTCCCTGCCTCTGCCCGCAGAGGAGCAGAAACAGGAGCAGCCTCAAGAGGCGAAGAAAGAGGAGGAGAGCTTGAAACCAGCTGCCTCTGAAGCTCACGAGACGGTGCAAGCTGCGCCTGAGGAACCGAAACCGGAACAACCTGCTGAAGCTCCACTGAGCCAGCCTGTAAGTATCGTGACGAAAGTGCTTCTATTTAGCAGCTGATAGGGTGGTCGTTGCTGGGAGACGTGAACCGTGGACGGCTATGGAAACCATGTCTCGTTTAATATTAGCGATTGGTAGAAGCCTGAGATTCTTGGACAGCTGTCTGCTGCGTGCTGGTTCGCTGAACTCGGGCATGCAATATCCAGCGAAAATTAGAGAGCTTGGGAAACCTTCGATAGGAAATAAGGGAACTATGTTGGGATCATGAGCGTACGTCGCAATGAGGCACCATCGTTACCACTTGCACACGTGGCTACTGCGGCAATCGAACTTTCATTGATTATTGGAAGAGAAATTTTGCTATTACCATTGTAGTTACCTCGCTCGTTTAAATATATCAAGTAAACCTTTGAATACAAACTTCTGCGCACTCACGACCTCCAACCACCACCACCGTCCACGCGGAACTAGCTGAAATGATATTAAATTCTATCAGCATCGATTAGCGGTTCTCATGCGGCGACAGAGAGGAGGTATAATTTCTATTAAATCGTGTTTTGGTATTTCAGAGCGGCGCGATCCAGGCCAAGAGCTCCGAGCTGATCGATTCCGCGGAGAAGAGCGCAGAGGCGAAGGAGGAGCCGAAAGAGGAGAAGAAGATCGAGGAACCTAAGCCCAGCGTGAGGAAGGAGGACGAATCTGTCGCCGCCGAGTCCTCGGAGGAGAAGGTACCAGCAGCCCCCGAGCTGAAGAAACTCGCTAAACCTCAGGAGGAGCCGGAGAAGAAGGCTGAGGAGAAACCGGACCGCGTGACGCGCGATGCCGAGGAAGCTGTCCCAGAAGCAAAGAAAGCGATCGACCTGCCAGCCGAGCTATCCCCCGCTGCGCCCGCCGAAGCCGAGAAGAGCCCAGCTGAGCCGCTAGCCCAGGCCGCCGAGAAGGTGAAGAACGTCGCTTTGGCGAGGGAGAAGTCCGAGGCAGCCGTCGAGCCCGCCCTCAGCTCCGAGGAGGCTTTCAAGAGCGAGGAGAAGCTCGAGGCCGTGGCCGCCCAGCCGGAGAAGGAGGCGAAGAGCGCCGAGGTAGCAGCCGCCGCGCAACAGCCAGCCGAGCAGCAGGCGAAGCCCGAGGAAGTGAGCCAGGCGAAGCGCGAGACCGCGGAGGCCCAGCCCCAAGCGAAGTCCGAGCCGATCGAGGAGAAGAAAGAGGAGCCCGCGAAGCAGGAGGCCGCGAAAGAGTCGAAGGAGGTGAAGGAGCGTTCGGAGGAGTCCTCCTCGGAGGAGAAGTCGGCCGAGAAGGAGGGCAAGAGCAGCAGCGAGGAGGGCAAGTCCTCCGAGGAGCAGAAGGACTCGAAGCCGGCGGCCGTGGGCGACGCCAAGCCCGAGCTGTTGCCCAAGCCGCAGGAGCTGAACGAATCGAAGGGACAGTAATAGCGGCAGCGGGAAGGCGGGAGGACGAGCAACGGTAGCCCCGGAAGCAGCAACATCATAAACGAGAGCGATCGCTCGCTACGTCGAGACACCGCGTTCAACCACCAGCGAACACGGGAATGTACGCGCCCCGGCTTCTCCTTCGCCGGCCAGCCGGAGGATCAGCGGCGAAGGGGAGCGTCGCGCGTACACGGTGAGGACGCGTGAACGGGAGCGGCGGTATAGACGGCGAGAAAGAGGAAACAGAGTGAAAGCAATCGGTGTGAATGGGAGAGAGAGATTGGCTCGATCGATTGTGGCAGGGTCCGAAAAAAGAAAAGAACAAAAAATTCCCACCCCCTCCGGCGCGCTACGATCCCGACAGGTGAGCAAGACTCGGGGCGGGATGGCCACGTGACGCCTGGCTGTGAAGGGACAGAGACTTAGAGGCGTCGGATCAACAACAACCCCCCCCCTCCCCCAACCCAACCCAAACCCAAACCCCCCCCCCTCCCCCCATTTTCCCCCTCTACGAAACGACGGCGACGACGCTCGGACGGTGGACACTTGGTTCGAGCGATGGAACTGGAGTGAATTTGCCATCAGGAGCACGTGGCCAGCCTCATCGGGATGCTGTTTGGCACGAGCCAACCAACATCCTCCAATTCGTCCTGGTGGACACTGCGATTTGTCCGCGAGGACGAAGCCGGGCCCCCGATTATTATACTCATCCCAAAATCCCCCGGTCTCTTTCTTTAATTTTTTTTCTTCTTTTTCAAAACCACACACGACCACAACCTCATCCCAATAAACTAGTGTGTAGCTCGACTCTGTCTTTTTTTTTTAGAGATACGTGTCATTATTATTATTAATATTATTATTATTACGATTTAGTACCAATACCGCTATTATTATTAATATTATTATTTGTATTATTGCTATCATCGTTATAATAATAATTATTATTATTACTGTCAATTGTCCGTCGGTGTTTACCCGAGCCGTCATCGGCACGCTTCCCTGTGAAACTAGAGATTCCGTCCTTTACGAGATAAGAGAAGCATTGATGCGAGTTCAATCGCTCGCGGGGATCGTCGAATTAAACCGATCGAACGATCGATCGCGACAAGTTTAGCCAGCTGACTCACCGTGATGATCGAACAACGAGATGGGTAATTCGATACGGCGTCGGTGTTAAATCAATACGCATAGCAATTCTAGGGATAGCATCGATTATCGTCGTCACTTTAATCGCGATATCGTCGACCGTCGCGGAAAAAAGGCCCGAGCTTTACGCTAACGAATCAGTCAAGAACCGGTATAACAATCGAAGAAAATCCGTCAGATCATCCCACACTTTTACACTCGCCTTGCACTACGCGTGAGTAGAATTTACTAAGAATTCGAAGTTCTGGTACCAAAATTCTATCAGACGCGGCCTTCTAGGATTCGTTGGAATCCAGCGATTCTTCCTAGCGAATCTACTATAGAAGTAAGTGGAATTATGATTTACTCTCGAGGAACTTCATTATTGAAATTACCTCGCCGCGAAAGGGACGATGAATCGTCTTGTCCACGGGGGAATGCACTTGCACAAGACTCGCGGATTCGCGTGATTGGCCGTCACGCCTCGCGGGCAATCTTTGCAGCCGCGCGGCGGGGCACGACGGCATTTCTCCGTGATGCATCGGGGCATTGTCGATTCATCAAAGGGCGAGTGAAAAGTTAGCGGTGCTCTCGGTCCTTGTGAACAGCGGAGGATAAGCGCGAGAGAGGTGAGTGGACCCGGGCGAAATGTCAAGGCGCCAACGATTTTGCAACGGACGAGATACGGAGGTGGTTACTTCGATTCGTGCCCCTGCATGCTTTCACGCAACATCGATCGACGAATCGCACCGCGGCTCGCACAGGAAAATTCACGGCGAAGTAATCGTGCTCGGTGCACGAATCTTTTTGAGGCAACTATCGATTCTGGATCGAATCTTCCAGGACGTGGATGAACCTTTCGAATATTTTACAATTAATGCAGGGATTTAAGATGATTTGGAGCAACTCTTACTACAAACGGAGTACAAAAAACGTCACTATATCATAATCGGAATTCTAATTAAGAAACATTAACAGCTGATTTCCTTCATAAGAGATTCGGGGACTGTCTAGTAGAGCTGGTCGAGTACTCGAAAAAACCGAGCGGCTCCAAAGAATCGAGTACTCGAATTTTTTTGAGCGGCTCCAAAGAATCGAGTATTCGAATTTTTTTGAGCTGCTCCAAAGAATCGAGTACTCGAATTTTTTGAGCGGCTCCAGAGAATCGAGTACTCGAATTTTTTTGAGCGGCTCCAAAGAATCGAGTACTCAAATTTTTTTGAGCGGGTCCAAAGAATCGAGTACTCGAATTTTTTGAGCGGCTCCAAAGAATCGAGTACTCGAATTTTTTTGAGCTGCTCCAAAGAATCGAGTACTCGAATTTTTTGAGCGGCTCCAGAGAATCGAGTACTCGAATTTTTTTGAGCGGCTCCAAAGAATCGAGTACTCAAATTTTTTTGAGCGGGTCCAAAGAATCGAGTACTCAAATTTTTTTGAGCGGCTCCAAAGAATCGAGTATTCGAATTTTTTTGAGCTGCTCCAAAGAATCGAGTACTCGAATTTTTTGAGCGGCTCCAGAGAATCGAGTACTCGAATTTTTTTGAGCGGCTCCAAAGAATCGAGTACTCAAATTTTTTTGAGCGGGTCCAAAGAATCGAGTACTCAAATTTTTTTCTTTCTCCTCGAGTACTCGGCTCGGCTCGGTCCGAATTTCAAGCTACTCGAATATTCGAGTACTCAAACAGTACTATCCACTGTGCTCCGATGAAAAGAGGTCGGAGAGAAACTCTAGGCTCCGAATATCAGATCCCGAATAGTATATCCCTATTTGCCAACGCGACAACGTCGACGAATACAAAGTCATAGCGAATTCGGTACCTCGCACTGCCTCTGCACTGGTGCCAGAAAATTACATGGAATGGTTGTTTCTCATACAAACGAAGATAGCTCCTATAAGAATCAACCAATCCAAGTAATTTTTTGGCACCAGTGCAGAGTCAGTGCGAGGTACCGAATTCGCTATAAGCAAACGGAGCACGGGCGGCGGTAGTCAATGCCAGCGAAGATCTCCTCTTGCCCCTGTGACGTTTCAAGCGACTTCTTTCCATCGGAGCACAGTACGTGACACGTCAACACCGCCAATCATAATTCTTAAAAAATAGTAACAAGTAATTCGCCAGCGTAGTCGGAAAAGTAGAGGATATCTGTAAAACAGGCAGAAGGAAGCGACATTCAACTGCCTCCGTGGCGCAATCGGCTAGCGCGTTCGGCTGTTAACCGAAAGGTTGGTGGTTCGAGCCCACCCGGGGGCGGGGTTTATTTTTTTATAAATATTCTTTATTATTTCACAATGTTCCTGTGACTTCGATTTACTTAAATCTAAACTCAAATAAATAAAACGACTAATGAGTCCAACAGTAAACTAATTTTGCAACGTATTTACTGTATTAAATAATAGATATGAATGACCAATAACAGTCGATTGCATCAGCTATTATTACTACAAATAAATAACACTCGTTTTGTATCGTGAATACCAAAAAAAAAAGAACAATTGCCAAAACAAAAGAAGGATTTGACCCCGACGTGATTTGAACACGCAACCTTCTGATCTGGAGTCAGACGCGCTACCGTTGCGCCACGGAGTCACTTGTTTCATACTTGCTTTCAAATGCTTATAAACGAGTGCACAAATATATTCATGCGATAAAATGTACAAAATATATCAGTAATTACTGATACAAGCTACTGAAAATAAGTAAAAATTGTATTTTAGTTCATATACCTCGTACAGAATTGCGTATCTCGTTGGAAATACTCATTGAAATCATCGCGCGACACAGTATTCAATTATCTTCTAATGCAAATACATGTTCACGTACCTCATTCGTAAGCATGAAGCAAGCGAGGACTCCCAACGACCACCAATCCACCTCGTGTCCATAAGACTGCCTCTTGAATATTTCTGGCGCTGTACAAAATGGTAAAAACACTTTAGGTACGAGTAAAACAGTGATCGACTACTTCTTTGTGTCCCATTCAAACACTTACCCATATATTCTGGTGTCCCACAAAAGGTGTTTGTCCTTTGCGTACGACTTAACCATTTAGCGAAACCAAAGTCAATAACTACAGCATGCCCTTCGCCGTCCAGAAGTATGTTCGTTGCTTTTATGTCTCTGTGCACTACGCCAGCGTTATGCAGAAACTCTGTAACAAAGCGGTGACTGTTAATAAAAGTTCCGCTGGCCCTCGGCTGGTAATTCAAAAGGAAGAGCGCTTACCAATAGCTAAAGCAATTTCTGCCACATATATTCTAACTACATCTTCAGGCAACGAGCCACATTCGTCAATTAGCGAGTACAACTCCCCTCCGCTCATATAATCGCTCACTGGAATTAAAAGGTGTTAGAGGAAATGTCGAGTAATATCCAATAATGATGTAACAACTGTAGACTTACGTATGTACAATGTCTTCTTCCCTTGCCATTTAAAATTACAGTCTAGCAGAAATGCGTAGTGACCGACCATAGTTTGTATAGCAACCTAAATCAAACACTCGATTAAAATACACTGCTTACTGTAGTAAGTGCGTCGAACGTTTACTTAATTCCAGTACACGTACTTCCTGCTTGGCCTGCATTACGCCATTCTCCGCGACCACTTTGGCTTTGTTAATTATTTTTAAAGCAAAGCATTCTCCGGTGGCTTGTTTCTGAACTTTATACACAGTCCCGTACGCTCCCTTAGCTATCACGTTCAGAAATGTGTAACCAGTATTCAAAGAGACTTGTTTGATTTGGAACTCCGGAAGGAACATGGCTTGAGAACGAGACACTGGCCATAACGTCTTCGAAGTCTCCGTTGGCTCCCATAATCTGTTCTCGCTCCAACTGAAAAAGGGTGAGAGTATAATACAAGCGGCGGTGAGAGTGCGGAAGATTTACGGAAGCAATGAAACTACCTTTTGTGAGAAACACGAGCTTGTGATCTAGATTCGTTATTAATAGCATGCGTTAATCCAACGCAACTTCCAGCAAGTAAATCAGCGAGACTACACTACATATAAAAAAAAGGTGCAGTAATGTTTAACAGACCGTACTAATTCATACACAATAACCAACGTTTTACTTCCTACATTAGTACTATTATTGAGATTGTAGAGGTTATAACAATATAATACCTGACTAATGTAGTTTTGATTATTGTAAGTGCGCTTGCTGGTGCCGTTACCCATTCGAGCTGAAAAATTTTAAGTTATCTTTAGTATTACGATATTTTAATGCAGTGGTACATGGTAGTAAATGTGCATTTTATTTACATTTTAATTCATTTCATCTGTTAGAAAGCGCGAAATTAATTCTGCGCATATATCGAAGCTTGGCATTTAATTGTAATAGAATGATTGCGAATTAATACATCGTTCATCGATTGATTTATTAGAAAAATCAATCATCGGATGCATGCGCGATCTACGCATATGGCGTGTGTAGGAAAATTGCTGGTTTTAGCATTGTAAAATTCTTGATTTGTTAACATAATAACGTCGTGCCATGCGTTGATATTGTATCTATTACTTGACGACTGTTCAATTTCGTAGAACTGAATCGATATTTTTGGAACTGTCAGGTGAATTCAATTGAACTGTTTTGTGATTGTAGAGAGAAAGAATCGTGAAAACTGAAACGATACCGTGAATTGTAGATGTTTTGTCTGTAACAATTATACTTACTGTTACGACGACTCAACTTCCAAGTACATTGAAAGAGAAAACAAAAGCAAGTGGCATTGTATGCGATACTACGGCACGATTTGAATTGTTACAAATTAAAATGATGGACATATTGTCACGTGATCCAACGTAACACCGATGACGCACAAGAGTGGATCTACCGTTTCAGGAATGTTCCTGTCGAAACAAAACTAACGTACCGACGTAAATGAAATATCAATTATTTCATTCGATGTTTGTGGTAGATATGTGACTTTCATTAAAAGAAACCGATGCACTGTCATGAAATCTTTCATTTTACAGACTCCAACCGACCACGATGAGTTAAAAGAATGCAATTATTGAACGACTGCAAATTGTATTTAGACTATGATTTATAACGATTTACACTCTCACCTCTTTGTAGCCAAACGAAACCAATCGATCGGTTTTCCTTTTATCGGAACCAGTAAAGAGCCAATTGAACGCAGAGATGTTTCTTTTCAGTTCAATCTTCTAATTAATTCAACCCGCTCCCAGGTCTCCTAACCACTCGATCGCCTCGGTTCCTCGAATTTGACTAAAATTTATTCCGAACGCGAAAGCGAATTTTTCAAATTCTCCGGAGAATTCGCACCACACCGGCTGATAATCGGCGAATTATCGACTAAGAATAATGTCGGGATTCTGAGGGAAAATTGCATGCACGCGACATCTTTTGAGTCACGCCTGAAAATTGCCAATGCTGAAAGAAAATTTAGGAGAAGGATTCTTACGTTTTCCGTAGTATTTAACGCGTGACAGCCAGGGGCTTCTGGAGAAAGCTTTTCTTCCTAAATAGCTACGATGGTATCGAGGACGTACGCGTCTGTTAGCGAGAAGAATTAGGCGTTAGAAGACTTTCGAGAAGCGACTATTGTTCGTCGCGCCCTGGCGTTGACTCCTGCAAGCATTGTGGCGCAAGGTGCTCAGTAGACGACAGAATCAGACAGACGTAGTTCCAGTGAGAATTCGAGATCAAAATGTTGAGCGTACGCAGGCTGGGCCAATTTGGCCATACCTTCTCGCGAGGAATGGAAACTGTTGTGCAGACTGTGGAGCAGCGTTGCCAGCACGGAGATGCTCAAGGTAAATTGTAGTCCTATGGAGGAGCTTCTAAAAATTAGGACTTGTACCTAGTGTTACCCAGAATTAATCGAAATAACTCTAGAAGCCACGAATACATTTCTGCGATATAACTTTCGTTCTTAATTTCTCTACCTTTATAATGTTTCCATACCAAGACTAAAGGAAACCACTTGTTTCTACGTTTTTCCATTACTTTTCCCCGAGGATCAAGTCTGTTTTAGGTTAGCCGTGCACATTACATAAGATTCATTTCGATTTCAGCTACTAAGAAAATGTGGAAGGCCATCACTATGTTCGTGGCGTTCCCTTCAATCGCGCTGTCAATAATTAACTGCGTTATTAGAGGCCACGAAGAACCCCACGAAGATCACCCAGAATTTATCGCGTATCCCTATATGAGGATCATCACCAAGGTATAAAATATGGAATGGCTGCTCTAACGTGTAATCCGAAATCGCAACGACATTTAATGATTTTCATTTCTGTTGCAGCCTTATCCATGGGGAGATGGTAAGCACACGTTGTTCCACAACCCGAAAAGGAACTACATACCCGGCATTGGCTACGAGGCTTAATTACTCGAATAGTAACTAGTGTCTAGTTGTACATATACTTTTATCTTCTATTGTCTCGCACGGCAGAAGACAAGCTAATAAACGTAATAAAACACGATTCGCCTTCTCTCCAATATTATTTGTAACTGGTCTCTCGAGGAAAGGAGACTGCGATATGTATGATCGTTAATGGTGTATTTAGAAGCTGAATATCTTTTTGCGTAAATAAATCATTTTAATCAGATAAATTCAAGTATTTCATCGTAGAAAATCACCCACTCAAAGTGCATTTTTTTTCGTATTTTGCTGTATTTGTACAAAGGCAATAATTTATAAAATAGTTTCATAAAAAAATTTAACTCTTATATTCTAGTTGAAAACAGCAACAATAAATACTGTTTAAGATAACAGAGTCAGAATGAGTACACTCCATGCTGGAATGGATGGATAGATTTAGCACACTCACAATCCAGGCTTCTTCTAAGAACAGATCCACTCGCATGTCCGGAGAAACGATAATTCTCTCGTAACGATAAACCTGCCGCCTTTATCTCTCACTATAGATTATCACATAGAATCGTAAATTTCACTATATATTAACAGAGTTATTATGTATATTATTATACATAATCGTATATATGTATTCATAATGAACTCCATTCAATCACGAACATAATTTACATAATACTGCAACCTTAGGAGAAAATAATGGAGAGAACATTACATCAACTTCAGGACATTGATAGTTTCGCGGATCGGAAATAAAACTAGCCTAGTTTACAAAATGGTTGCAGTTGTGGCGAAACAGTTGGGAAGGCATGGATTAAACAAGGAACATGCAAATAAAGAAAACAAGACCATATTTTACGGATCGGAGGACTGTGACCGTGTTACGGAGACGATGAGAAATCTCAATCAGAAGTACAGGCTCATATCCACGGGCTTACAAATCTTATAATGCTCTTCCCAATGAAGTTCCGAACAAGCTTTAGAGCAATATTTGGCTTCCAAGCAGAGTGAGCACGCTACCGTGCTGGGTTTGCTGCAAAATAAACATATTTTAATTTCTTCCTCTTCGATATTCCCTTCGGCAACTCTTGTAGGTGAATCGCTACCTTCTTCCATTTTTTCGAACGCTTCTAACGATATACTTCTAACGTCCGCGATAAACGATACAGGACTTGCTTCCCTCGAACAAGTATCTATATCGGTGTAATTAGAATATTTAATATCGTCGTCTGGGCTGTCGGTGATTTCTTCTGTTGGTACTTCGGAGGTAGTACTATCATCGAGAGAGGGTGAGGCACAGATCGGTTGGGGGACTTCTTCATTTGCTTTCTGTTCAGTCTTTTCAGGCTTCTCGGCTGCTCTTTGTATCACAGTGTCTCTAGTCTCTCGAGCTGTATCAGTATCAATGACTTTCACTTGATCGTCGTTAGGAGAAATTTCTACGGTAACTAAATGCGTGTTCGGCGGCTGTTTTGCGTCTTTATTAGATTGTTCCAAGTCCGATGCCACCACTTCATTTTCGCGTGTCTCCTCCGACTCGTTCTTCATCGTTTCTATATTGCTCAGCGGTGCGCAACTTTCTGAATCCTTCTCCGTTACATCCTTGTCACATTCGCTGTCGGTCGACATTGAAGTGTCTACAGCTTCGGAATGATTCTCCACTTCAGTTACTTCTTCGTCTTGCAGTTGTTCCGTACTGGGTCCCTGCTTTTGCACCTCTTCCTTGGATAATACCTTCGTTCCTTCCACTTCGTCCGACGATTTTGTATCTTGTAGAGCGTCCGCAGCTTCGTACTTCCTCTGGGATTGCTTTTCTACAGCACTTGAACTCTCTTGGCGAGCCGTGCCACGTTCATTCAGGGTGACCGCGTCGCACTGCACGTTCTCAGCGTTTGATACTTGAACTTGACAGTGTATCATATTACTGTCTTGCACAATAATTTGCACTGTCTGTGGATCATCGATCTTAATGCCCATAAGTAAATTGTTCGCGGCCACGGGCCCTTGGCTAGGTTCATTTCGCAAAAGGTCGTTCATCATCTTATCCACGAGTTGTTTTAAAAGTGTTTGGAAGTTAAGCAACGTGAATCTTTCGGATAGGGTCGTCTGCCACGACTGGCCTGGACAGCCGTGCTCCAACCACGCGGTGCAGTTAAAGTAAAAGTCTATGTGCTTTACTAACATAATTTTCTGAATGTCAGAAAAATGTTCCAAGAAATAGAATTGCTTGATTGCCGATTCCAACGAGGCTGGCGCGACGCTCTCCTTTTTATATTCGCGGGGCACCGGCTGCATCGTGGCTCTTGATGAATGGGCAGCTTGAGGATCATGGGATGCATTCATTTGTTCCATCACGAAATTTTTAGGTACGGCCTGGTGTACCTGTTCACTTTGTCTCATACTTTTTGGGACAGGCTGAGATGCAATTGATACGTACATGTTTTCTACCGGTTGTGGTATATAGTTCATTGCGGGCACAGTTTGCTGCGCGTTCTGAGGCAACTTCGACGCAATCTTCGGCGGGGCAGTCCCTTGCGTCGTGTTGTAACCTGGTGTCCTGTGTACAGTCTTCTGGAATTGTTGATTTGTGAGGTTGACGGTTTGTTGCTGCATCGCTAATGAAGTGTTAACAGCTCGTTGCTGGATCAGATGCGTAGGATTGATAGTTTGCTGCTGCATCCCTGGTGTAGGCTTCATATTTTGCTGCTGCATCCCTGGTGCAGGCTTCGTATTTCGCTGCTGCATCCCTGGCGCAGGCTTCATATTTTGCTGCTGGGCCATGTACATAGAATTAATATTTTGTTGCTGGACCCTTTGTGCATTGTACATATGTTGCTGGATCACGACCGGTTGATTAATACTTTGCTGCTGAACCATGTGCTGAGGATTGATATTTTGCTGCTGAGCCATGTGCGGAGGGGTAATACGCTGTTGCTTAACCATGTGCGGAGGATTGATATTTTGCTGCTGAGCCATGTGCGGAGGGGTAATATGCTGTTGCTTAACCATGTGCGGAGGATTGATATTTTGCTGCTGAGCCATGTGCGCATTAATATTCTGTTGCTGGCTTATTTTCGCTGGGTTCACATTCTGTTGCATGGAATGGCTCGGCACAGGTGTATTCGCGGCGTAGAATCCGTTTGCCGGAGAAACATAAAGGCCCGGCTGAGGGTATTGCTGATTTATAAACGATGGGTTTTGTGGATAAGGCGGTTTCCTTGGTTGATTGATAGGGGCGGTTGAAACTAGAACATGTCGCAAGAGACCACCTTGGGTTGCATTTGTTCCTGCCGGTCTGTTTCTATGGATATATGCCTGCTGGGAATCCGGCCTTTGCATCTCCATTCTGTAGTTCATCTGTTGCATATTTAGTATTGGATTAGCAGCGGGATTCGTCGGCATCGTCATATTATTCGGAACGACATTAGCCTCCGGTTGTAAGGTAAGATTTTCTTGAAAATTAGGTTGCGTGGAGCTAATGTTTATACATATCTGAGTTAAATTCGGAGGATACGGACTCTGCATGGTCGGCGCGGGAGCTGCATTCTGCGGTCCACCGTACGCAGGTGGTTTCTGTGCCGCGGCGTTATTGTACTTAATTAATTCCTTCGTACACATTAACTTGAGCTTCGGCGTGTAATGAAATATTTCTGCGGGAGTCAATGGTTGCATCTTGAACCCTTTATACAAGTTAAGTTGCTTCACAATATTCTCAGTGACCAGTGTGATACTCTCATATTTTAATGCTGTCTTTATTCTCATAAATTCCTTGGCTAGCAATTTATCAAAATTTACACCGGGCGGCAGACTAGGAGTACGTACAGTTAGAAGCAAATCGTGTATCTTGCTCAGAATGTCCTTTTTGACAACTTTTTTATTCTTGTATTCCTTGGCTATGGTGTCTGTAGATGTTTCAGCAGGAGGCGGCGTAAATAGCGTTGCAGAAACGACAGACGCTGCTGCGGACCCCGTTTGCGTCGGCGGGGTGGGTGAAAGTACTGAATTGGTGACGGTAGTAGTCTTCAAGTTGCTCGACATTATGATTGGATTCGCATACGATAACGGAGGAACAGTAGGTGGAAAGTGGGCCACAGGTGTTGGACACCACCTGGAACCCAGTTCTGCACTGGAGAGTACCCTTAATCTAGCTTGAGGAACATTATTCGGCTGAGTATCTGTCTTTTCTGTGGTACTATTCAGTTCAGATCTGTGTAATACTGGCTGGTTTATGCTACCCGACGCGTCGCCCACGTTGCTGTTCATTGGAACAGCTTCTGCAAATTCTCTGGCGTCAGAAGATACCGCGGTAGCCTCCGAATGCACATTGTTATTCTCCTCGACGACATTCGACGCTTCTTCTTTATCCTTAGGACCTTCGTCATTGTTCACTTCTACTTCGGTCGATATTTTCAAACTCGAATTCTCGTCGATGCCTCCGTTCGTTTTCTCTTCGACGTGTTCCCGAATACTAACGACATTTCCGTTCGATGTAATCTGACAGGTTTCGTTGAAATTCAGTCGGAGAAGTTCGTTCATATCTGTCGAGTCCATGTGTTTCCTTTTTCGAGATCCTGAAGAATCTTCACTTTTGATTCTTTCAGCACCCCCGTTACACCTGTCCGAAGTGCTAGGGGATGTCGTAGTAGCGTCCATCTCTGCTTCTGTCTTTACCACAGGAACTTCCACTTCAGACTTCGTGGTTGCTTGGAATGTTTGTGTAACATCCGTCGTTGCTACAGTTCCTTGGACAATACTTTCATCACAGATAGGCGACTCCACCGGTAGCTCTATGATTTCGGTAATTATTTCAACAGTGGGTGCTTCAACCGCGGTAAGATTTTGTACATGTCCTACGGTTTCACTTTCAACGGAATTTTCTTTATCCTCCACGCTTTTCACTATTGTAACTTCGCTTTTAATCTCTAGCCTATCAACTTCGGTGCCATTCCCTGTATCTTGAAGTTGATCAGCAGTTTTAATACTTTCATCCTTGGTAGATTCTTTGGTTTCATCAATTATCCTAGCTTTGGCAGGGGTATTCTTAGACGCCGCTTCGTTAAGCTCCTCGTGCATCGTTGAATCAGGTACAGCTCTCTGAATATCTTTCAGAATTTCTACGTAACTGGTGATCGCGCTGCCCTCGGCAGTGCAGACCCCAGAATCGCAAGAGTCCACCGAGTCCTTTTTCCTCCTCCTCTTGAACTGCTTCTGTAAGATGTCCTGGTCCTGTTCATCTTCGCTAACGGTCACGCAGTCCCCGAAGAACGTTCGAAATTTCTTCAGAACTTTCTTCCTCTTCTTCCTGTCGATCGCTTTGCTCTCGTTGTACGACGAACGTATCTTCTTCCTCTTCTTCTGTGCACAGTCTAGATTTGTCTCGCCGTGCAACCTCCTCTTGTGAGTATCCTCATCAGCAACTCTGTTATCACTGGACGCAGTCCTACTCTTCAACGAGACACCTTCCGGGGACGATTTACCCCCACCGCTGTCCCGCGTTGGACACGCGATTTTATTCCGCGGAGAGTGGTCCTCAACGCGTGCGCTAACTCTCTCATTGCTATCTAATTTTTTATTAACAATTGACTTAGCAGGTTCGGATTTTTTATGATTAAAGCAAGAACTAAGGTTCAGTTTGATCCGATATCTCTTATCTCTATCCGGCGTAGGAATTGAATTAGTAGGTATTTGATCGGACACCAGATCGAGACTTCTTTCTGTCGCGCGATTATTGTCTATCCCGACTCGCGTCGGTGGATTATCCCTTTCACTGCGCGCAGTTTTTTTATTCGAAGGCGAGTGTTTATTCCTCGCGCCGTCTTTGCTTTGTGATTTACACGTGGTATCCGCAGATACGATCACAGAGGTCCTCTTGCTTACCGACTTTTCCGGTGCATTCATCTTGGAAGAAACGATTTTGTCTAACTGTTCTAAAGCTTTATCAAAAGGATGTAACACTGTCGGTTTGGCGTCGTTTGTGGGCGCAGTGCTCCGCGCTTTTAAAACCTCCGCTTTTTCTGCGGCACCAACTTCCACCCCGTGGGATCTATCTGCATTCTCGTTTCCCTGTCGCGAATTACATTCGAGAGACGGAGCATAGGTGGTACAATTGCTCGAGACCTGGCTGAGTTCCTCGTCATCATCTACGAATAATCTCCTCCGCCTGAAACACACACGTCACACATCTATCACGTTAACGCATAAAACAGGCAAAACGTTCTGGGACGCTATGTACACGTAACAGATTTGCAAATAAATTTATGCGCGTGTGCTATGAAAATTATAGGAAACAAAAAAATAGTATTTGAATAAAATCATAATTCTTCCCTGTCTACAAAGGTTTTAAACCTAAAGGCTGACGTTCCAGTGGGACCGTTGCCGGCCGCATATTGGAACGTCAGCCTCAAGACCACTTCCCTATTTCTTGAACCTGTTTGATCAATCTAATAATTAGATTCTAATTAATTTTAATACATAAAGCAGAAAGTGTTTGTGTGTCCGTTGCCTAAAAAACCTTCGACCGGTGAACTCTGGGGTCACTAAATGTGTCCCAGCTCATTATACCTAGCTAATCCAGATGAATATAACTATTTAAAAAAAAATATAAAACATTTTTTTATAAAATCAGAACATAAATTTCGGGCGAAGCCGAGGAGTAAAGCTAGTCGCACATAAAAATGAAAATGTGTATTTGTTATACTTTCCCATTATTCCCGAATTATTTCCACGAAAGTTGTACACTAACCTTCTTTCTTGCAATCACATTTAACCCTTCGTGGTCACACCTTCTTATAATCACAAGTTGGTCACACGGGGTTCACTGTACCCCAGCGTCATTTTTTGAGTTACCATTTTCGTATTTTTGAATCTTTTAACTTTTCAGTGATAATTCTACGTTCGTAATACTTATACAGTCATGGTCTAATAGTCTTTTTCTAGAAATGTAAATTTTGATATGCTAAAATTTGTAGTTGAAAACGAGCGATTTTCCATCGTCGTGGTAAAATACAGATTTTTTAAAAAGTTTTTTATTTTTTTTTTTGCGATAAATCCCCTTTGTAAGATGTAAAGGTGTGGAATTTCAAATCAAAAATTGCTCTTGGGGTACAATACACCCCGTGTGACCACGAAGGGTTAAAACTGACAAAAATAAAAAATTCCATTGATGTACGTCACACAGTTCAAGTCCCATTCATTATTTATATCAAAGTTATTATCTGAGAATTACTGTACTACGATAGATAAAACGTACAAAGCGAACAGTATCATCTGACATATATAGGGGCAGCTGCGTTGTGGAATGTTCGAGGGTGCCGATACAGACTTTTTACTGGACGATTGACGTTTAACGTTACGTACGGACAGATAAGATATTGTCGAATAAAAATAATACGCGATTGTCGATACCTTTATCTGCTTTCTTTATGACATATATGCGAATGGAAATAGAGGGGCGGAAATGCAATGCACACAGAAGAGTGCATTCTGAATGCAATTTACATAACCCATGGGGTCTGTGAAATATTAAGTAAGTAGTATTCTATTTACGAATGAAAAACTACACAATGTAAGAGCTCTTTCACACGGCGCTGCATGTCTCGCGATACGTGTATGATGCATATCGATGTTACATTGATTATTATGAAACCTTTCACACGAAGATACTCGAAGAAACAATGAAAAATGGTATGCATCATACCAAGGGCATCCGGAGACTTTTTTCAGGGCGGGGGTATAACTTTGGGATGATGGTAAAGAAAAATATACCCCTCTTGCTTTTTTAACCCAATTTGTAGTGGCAATTTAATAAAAAAATTGAAAACGAAATTTAAAAATAATCCCCTTTTTAGTATAAACTTAATAAAGATTAGTTATAAAAAATAAGCGATTTTTTTCTCAAAATCCAGGGGGCAACTGCCCCTTTTGCACCCCCCTCCGAACGCCCATGCATCACACGCGTTTCGCATACATAGAGCATCGTGTGAAAACGGGCTAATGATAACGGGGACAGTATCATGATCCGATTGCTTTCTAGGAAAAGTAAAACTGAAGGGGCTGAATAGGTTCGCTTCATTCCCAGAACCTTCGAGCACTACATATACTTCTACTATCTACGGAACATCAATGCACAAATATCTACGAGACAAAAAAAAACAAAAATTCTCACATACGCAACTTCCCACGAAGAACGCCCTTAAAGCCACATTTACACGACACACGGTGCAGAACGCGATCCAAAACTCCCCTTCAAAGTTGCAAGTGTCGGAAGGTCACTTCAGAGACTCTCTACAGGTTGCCCATGTGGGAACGTAGCTTGAACCGCCGCGCGTAGCATGCACTGTCGTTGAAAAGTGAAAAAAAATTCGAGTGTCCCCATCGCCATGTGTGGCCCACGTGGTGTAACCCTCCCCCCTATGTTGCGTTGCACATGTGGCACCGTAATAACATCTTCAGTTCATTATCGACCGAAGATGGGCGCGTTATTTACCTCAGCAAGTTGAATAGCGTCTCGCAGCAACGTAAACAAATGAACGGGTCCAAGCCTCCCGAACGAACCTCTTGCCAACGATTCTGCGAGAGGGATTTAAAAAAGAAAAATGGCACAGAAGGGCTACCGCGAAACGATCCACAGAGGCGTCGATGGCGCGCGAAACGAGACCCGTCCGTCGTGGACACGCGCGTCCGATTACCGCCGCCAGTCACCGCAGACAGAAATGCACGATTAACTGTTGTAAACTTACCATCCATATCTCCGTCGTGCCGTTTGTTGCCGGGTGAGCACCACCAGCGGCTTCGTCGCCAGTTGGATCAAGCCGCGGCGTACCTGCTTCCGCGACAGCCCCAGATTCTGCAGGTCTGTCTTCAGCTGAAACAACAGCCACCGATTTACTTTAGGGTTAGAAACACGTGCCATTACCGATCGCGCTCTTCATTCTACTCGCGACGCACGAGAAACTCGGGATGACGGTGGAACAAAAAACGAACGTCACTCGCGATCGTGTTTACGTTCGCGTTACGCTCGCCTGTTCCGCGGGGCCGGCGCGTACCCTCCCCTCCCCTTTACCCCGAACCTAACCGATCGCATACGCGGAGGAAATCGATTCCCGTTCGCGATTACAGAAAAGTTCGAAATAAACCGCACCTTTTTCAGCAGTTCACAACGGCGAACAGGTCCGAGACTGTGAAGCAACCATTTCAATACGAGATTGTCGAAGCGCACCGCCGCGGCGGTCTCCGTTTCCGTGCTTCCCATGGTCGCAGCAGGGACAGGGGGCACGTCCGACGTCTTTACCGTCCTCTACGCTTGTGCGAAGCGACGCGATGCCTCAGTGCCACGCGCGACAGGGCCGCCGGGTATAAACACAACACGTGCGTGCGCACCCGGAATCCAGCGATCGGGACTTTCACGCGGAGATAGCCGATCGAGCGATCGGTTGCGATCGTGGCTGGAATGCTCGGGAATTCTTTCGAGCTAGACAATAATTCATCAATTTAGTGATGGAACTGCTGCCATATCGATGCATATCGATGCCGTTCAACCGATTTCGATCTGGTATTGATACACATAATATCGTACAGTATCAAACAAATATCAATAATTTCGTAAGGTATCAAACTGGTATCGATACCCTCGTGAAGTACCAAGCCGGTTTTGATTCAGAATAGTATTGCTTTAGTATCGATTGAAGAAGAATCGGTATCGATAATTGATACCAAGTACCTAAAATTTCGATGCTGATCGATATTTCCTATTGAGTACCTAGTTTGGTATCGAATTGATTGAATATCATCAATAGTATCGGTATCGGTCACACTAATCACTATTCATCATCGACTCTTTCGTGGCATGGGTCGCATCATCCCTTTTCCTTCAATGAGTGTCGTTTTTTTCTCGACTACGCAACGTGAAAGGGAACAAAGCAGATTGTTTCGGTGACTGGGCTTATTCGAAGACAATAGCCCAATTGTTAACGGCTGAAAAATAGTTATTTCTCTCTTTCAGATGGGGACGTGCGAAGGAAGGCTCCCAAACTGTAAATTGTGATTTAAATATTCGCTTCGGTGGGGTGAAATCAGCGTCGTTATATAAATGTATTTGCTTTCTGATAAGCAAATACTCTGCATTCAGATGATCAAGCGTTTCCACTAGTGGTGGACGTGATTCAAGAATGTCGATTAAGGTTGATGAAACGTGCATATATTGCTGAAGAATTTGATCAAATATCAAGTAATGCTTCGAAATATTACACTTGCAGCCTTTCTTATAAGCTACTTTCATAATTCCTTATAATGATCCCTCTCCTGATCTTTCAGGATCAATCCCACTTTCAGAGGTGCCATCGTCGCGCCTGTCATTGTCTCTTCCACTTGCGGTATTCCAAAATTCACAGTCAATCCGTGATTAACACTACGTTTGCATATTTGAAGTGTCGTTTTCCTTCTTGCGATTACAAACTGTGGAACTCTACTGAGGTCCCAAATTATTCGTGACAGTGATCCACCATTCAAATGTCAATCTTTCTAAACGGCAGGAATAGGAGTATCTTTCACCGAACTTGAAGTATTCAGAAATACTTGAAATCCAGCTCAATGAACACGAAGTTGGGCGTGGATTTGCGAGTGTTTTCTTTCACGCGGATATCTTGGAACTTGTTCCTCTTTGAGCTCCGATGCTGAACATTTACTGAATCTCGAATCCTCTCGCCACTATTTATATAGAGGACTTAATGGCGTCATCGTCGCGGACGAACTTATTGGTGAAACCGGGAGGAACTTTTATCGCTTTTCAACCAATAGCTCGGTTACACGTGGGCGCTGGTGGGATACTTTTCATACAATACGTTTGAACTTCGATCGAACTGTGTAATTACCACTGATAATGTGTACAAAGATAGCAACGCATTTTTGCCAATTTTTCGCGATAATCGGCAATCAATATGTATGCATGTTATGTTTCTCGGAATCGAAGAAACGAACCGGAAGATTCTGCTATACGAAAGAGAGTCTTACAATTGGAACTTTTGAATGGTAGAACCGATGTAAATAATGTAAATAATTGCGATAAAAATACTAATAAACCCGAACACTTCCAATGCTCTTTTGAACGTGTGCGTACGGTGATTCAGGATTTCGCGATGTGAGATAAAAAGTTGCAATGGTAGATAATTAGTAGTCGCTATGAAGGTCAGGATTCACCGCAGTGAATTAAGCGCGGCAGTTGGGCTCGCAAGGAAAATCGATGAGTGACAGACGCCGATTTTGATGCAATTTCGCTCGATTGTTTGTCAGACCAACCTAAGAACACCCTCTTTCAGAAATTTGTATTTTTGTTCGGATGAATAGAAGCTTCTTTCTATTCGATATCCAACGATGTGTAACAATGTATAATTGTGGCGGTTTCTGTCTTAACACGTTAAATGCCATGAGGGTCCCGGCCATCCCAAGATTTGTAAAAACACATTATTAGAATGAATGTCAATACTTGTGAATTTTTCAATACTATCACCATTACGGGTGCCACTGATGACTCTCAATAAGATAAATTCATTAAACACGATTATACCACAACTTATCTGTTGTGTATAATATTTCAAAATAATGTGTATTAAAGAATAATTCACGGTGGCACCACAAGCAATCCATGTAAAATTAACGTGGCATTCAACGTGTAAATTGCAAAGTTCTTAGGTTGGTCCAACAAATAAAAACATATATATAAACAACAAATTCAAATTATGCGATTTTATTTTAAAAACCACTTAAAACTAAAAAATAATTATTTTCTTGCACTACAATCTCGATTGTGTTTTTTCACTCTAAATAAAATCGTGGAGCAGCATATATCATAAAAGAATATGAATCAATTTACTATGAATCAAGCGTCGAAATGAATTTTTTGTGACATATGTGCCCTGCTCCATGATTTTATTACGTGGTCATTCCGGTTTGCGTGCCAATAAATTAAGCGATTTTCGAGAATTTATTACGATGAAAAGAAATATAGTAATGGTATGAAACTTTTTGTTATTTATTAAACTACATTTCTACGGTAAGGAAAAAATATAAAAGTAACAAAATCAATGTTTTTCAATTGCTTTTAAAAGCGGTATTCGTGACGTGTTTGAAAAGTGATCCCCCGCTGGTGTAGGTGATTCTAACTGTTAGACTTCTCAGAACCAGAAATCCAATCGGATTCTTGATTAGTATGACTATCGCTATCGCCCGGACTATAATTAATGATTTGTCTTCACAATTAATAAGATGGCGGGCAAAAATTGCAAAACTAAAAAAGCCCGGAAACATTTTCTTGTTGATTTTAAAGAAAAATCATTTATTGTAGTCCGGGCGATAGCGAAAGTCAAACTGATCAAGAATCTATTTGGATTTTTGGTTCTGATATGTCTAACACCTGGAATCACCTGTACCAGCAAGGTATCATTTTTCAAATCTGTCATCAAGACCGCTTTTAAAAGCATTTTAACAACATTCATTTTATTACTTTTCTATTTTTTTCTTATCGTAGAAATGTAGTTTAATAAATAGCCAAAAGTTTTATACCATTGCTATGTGTATTTCTTATCTTCGCAATAAATTTCCGAAAATCGCATAATTTATCGCCGCGTAAACCGGAATGACCACTTAATAAAATCATGGAACAGGACACATATGTCACAACAAATCTATTTCGACGCTTGATTCTGTAGTAAATTGATTCATATTCTTTTATGATATATCCTGTTCCACGATTTTATTTAGAGTGAAAAAACACCATCGAGATTGTACTACAAGAAAATAATTATTTTTTAGTTTTTAGCGCATTTTAAATAAAATCGCTTAATTTAAATTTGTTTCTTTATATATTTTTTTATTATTTACTTTTTAGTGTCTAAGATTTGATTTGTGGTTATAGGCTGATTTCAAGTCATTAGGATTTGTGATTGACTTCTATTTGTTGATGACTGGATAATTTTTTAAACACCTCGATGTGTTTTTTTCCATAATTTTGTATTGTCATCCAAACTGCGTACCCATGCAAAGTTTCAAGTCTATTAGATAGTTGGAAGTGTTTTAAAATTGAGTTTTTAGATTTGGACCAAACAAACATACAGACAGAGGATCGAAGCTGAATAAAATCGTTTCATAATCGAGCAAAGCTGCATCAAAATCGGCGTGTATCATTCCCCGATTTTTCCTTATCAGAGGCACAGGCAAAACAAGTCGGAAGATATTGGCCGGTGCGTATTACGTAAACACTTTTAAACAAAGATTATAACCCTGCGAGTGTTCGGTGACTTACAACAATTCCTCCCCTGATTCCTCAAATGCATATGAAATATATCTGAAAACGTTTCTTGAATGAAACGCGCGCTACAGATATGGTTGCCAACCATACTACATTTTTATCTAGTGTACTATATACTGTCATAAAAAGACATAGTACGTAAAAATACTATATTTCCGATGCATCCATAAAGTTCTACAATTTTTACTTAATTTTTCACTCTACTGCAACATCAAAACTTTAATTTGCAAAATTGAACTGTAACAGACAGGATGTTTTTTTTTTAATGAATATGAAGTGGCGGGAAGAGAGAAACAGAGCCAGTCTATCTCTCATAAAAAATGAGCTCCTCGTAAAGTATGTTAATTTAGACTTTCGGTGCAATCAAATTTTCGACATATTTATTAAAGACAATAAATTAATTAATAATGCAACATGCACAAAAACAGTTTAATCTTCTACCACTTTCCTCTGAAAAGTTCAATATTTTCTCTACTATATCTTTTATTATATTTAAATTACTATATTTTCCTGGAAAAAAGTTGGCAACCCAGCTCTAGATATTTTCTTTGCAACGCCTGAATTGATGTGTCTCGTGAAACGAATAGACACGCGAGATCGACCGTAGATTTAAAGCAGTTTATACTTCGAGAAATGCAAGCACAAGGTACGAAACGCAAAGTGTTTACGTTACGCATTCGACACCGCCGACCGGTGTCACATTACACTTCTTTAGGAGTCATCGAGTTCCAAGAAAATACGCCACGCTGCGCCATAGACTGTGATGGCGGCGAGGGTTGGAATGTTGCTTGCGGTCCTTATCTAACAATAAGCAAAATGGTCGACGGAAATTTTCTTCGAGGATCGTGGTAGCTTGGCCTCCGACGGGGGACCGAAAAAATACGAGGAACTTTGATCGATGTCTTAAGCAATTATAAATAACCGTCACGATTGTCATCTCCTTCAGATTTACGTTATTGGTCGTTGATGCGCAGTTCAGTGGCCTTGCAACGATGATACGTAGCAGTTGTTCCACGAACGTGATAGAAAAAAAGGGTTCATTACGAAACTGCGTTTTCTTTGAAACCAGATAAGATTAAATTTACTTTCTTCACCTCTAGTTAATAAATCAACGCGAAGAGATAAGGATTGCTGACGTGGTACATAAGGTCCGAGCAGTAACTGCACATTCGCCAGTTTCTTCTGAACACTGCCACTTGCAAAACGTACGTGAATATAAGTAAATTCGAAGCCATGGTAAAAGACTTGGATTAGAAACAGTTAACTTCGAAGAGTCCTTTTTGGAAGCTCAAGAATGCCAGTACGTAACGTTACAATAGATCCTTGGGGGGTAAGCTACTCTGCCTAAGATCTTTATCGAAATGTAGCCGTAAATTTACTTTTCGAAGCAGTTGGGTCCGCGATAAGAAATTATCCCCGGACCCTTCTTGTAAAAGTGGAAGGTTTGCGGCCCATGCTTTTAGGGAGGCTGCGAACCATCCCACCCCTCGGACATCCCAAAATTCTTGAGAGAACTTAGCCGACAAGAAGCCTGTGTCTAACACTTGACAGTGTTCCCCCGGACGTTGCCTTGCATTCCAGTATCTCTAGCAAATTGTTAAAGCTATGAGATACAGGATTCGCACTGCCAAAAGATATCACCAGAAGATCGCTTAACTGTCCGAGAGCGGACACACTGCAACTTCCACTCGAATAGATACAAAGTATACTACTAGTTAAAGCATTTCAATAAACGAGTCCCCGAACGACTGTGTAACTTTTCTTTAAAAAAAAAAAAAAAGACAGCCCGTGTCGATGAATACCTTAATCGTGATACATTGATATCGCTTCAAAGCACAAACGATCATAAACGTACCTGCAAGTTTACGATACGTTGCAGAGAATCTGTTTGCCGTAGTATTTTCCACGTGGTTATAATCGCAAGTAATGTATGTACAATCGACTTAAAAATATTGTTCCATCGGTAATGAATTATCGAATCAGTTATTTATAAAGGATTAAAATTTGAAAACGAAGAGTGCAGAAATGTCATACTCTGATTATTCGAACGATATTTTTCTGTTAATTGTATAGTGATTGTATGACGACTGTACGGTGATGAGCGGCCATCCATTCGATACGATGAAGGTTCAATTGCAAACGATACTAACATGTGCACGAAGGTACATACGCAAAAGATTTTACCCCGCTTGGATAATAACTCAAATCAAGATAGATTTAAACGAATCCCCTTTCGCCTGTCAAAAGCCCTCGATTTTATCGTAATCTACATCATAAATCATTAAAATGACGCGCCATTAGCGGCACGGTTTATAACACGCGCGTTTTTGTACTCGATAATCACGTTAAACTGGTGGATCAGATCCGACTGAATATTTACTAATCTGACGGCAATGCTGGTGCTACCACGCAGTACGATTTCTTTGGAAACTATCCACAAAAAATTCCCCAAAATACAATGTTTATATCTACCGCGGCAGCACATGTAAACTTACATTACACCAACAAAAGGAAAAAATTCACGTTCGACCGACAAGGTTTCAAAACATTGAGCAGGCAACTGTTGACAGTATACCCGCTTTGGTTTAACCTCAAACCACATAAAACTGAACGCTACGCCTACTTTTAAATCACATCACATAAACTAACACATAAACTAAACACGTATTCTCGATGCCTATTAACGTCACACGCACTATCTGAATTATTCTGCTGCACGCGGTTAATTACAAAACGAATGTAGACTTTGAATGCACTATCCTCTAACGCGTACGGATTTCTCAATTAAAAGGAATACCTTGTACAACGCGCGTCTGCACCTCCTACAAATGCCTAACGTTTGCAGCGGGACCTTTTCCCGTATCCACGGCAATGAATGTTTCAAACACCTCAACACGTGGCCCGGTTTAACCGAGTTGCCATCGTTACAGCGCAGATTCGCCCTTATCGTAGCTTCGCGACACACATTTTTATCCGCGTCACGTTCAACGATCCTTGCGGACATTTTCACACTACCTGTTGCTCGCCGGGATCTCTCGTAGACTGAGGAGACCGAGACCGACTGCTTCCGTCTTTCGTCCTGAAACCCCCGGATGGTGGGAGCGTGGCCCTTGCGGGGTGTCGGACGGCGCGCGATCTCTGGCCCCTAATTGGCTAGATATTTGTCGCGTAGGCTTGGAGAGAGAGAGAGAGTGAGAGAGAGCGGAAAGGATGCTCAGAATTGTATTTTCATCTTGCTCCTTATCGCTTTCTTAGAACTCCAATGCGAATATGTGTCGCGTTACGATGCCGTTTCCGTTTCCGATTACGCTTACCGACGCAGCTTCTTCGAGCCGTTCATCGAAACTGCACTAGCGAATCGCGCGAAAGAAATTCACCGTTGAGATTGTCAATGATTAACTATTATTATTATTTAGTTCGCCTTGAGCACGGGGCGGGGCGCGTCGGTCGGTCGCGCAATACTTTCGCTACAGATCCCCTGCTACAAATGCAGCCGAAACTTGTCGCGCACGTTTTCCACAGCTGCGAATAAAACGCGCGTTGACGGGAATGAAGGGGACATGGTGTAAACGAAAGAACGGGAAACAATGCAGTTTGAGAGGCCGTTCGGTGGCCCGACTGTGGACGTTGTAAAGTGCCTCGAAATTTACAACGGTAAGAGTCGTGGAAACAAGAGGCGCGCGGTTTATTGGCGCCTGGAAACACTCGCTGTTGTGAAGGGGAAAGCGTGTCCGCATGTCGCGCACGTGGTCCCTCCGTTATTAAGGTAAAGAACCGGTGCCTGGGGGCCGACCTGCGGGAGGACCTGCGAGAGGTGCTGGGGCAGGAACTGCAGGACGATTTGCTGGGGGACGATTTGGTGGGGGACGTGCGGGGGGATCTGGTGGTAAAATGGACGATTAAAAGGTACACAGCGGGGCGATGCGTTTCGCGCGTGTTTACTAAATACAATACGGTAACTTAACCTGTCGCGTTCGCGGCAACATGCTCCCTCCTGCCGAGATGGATTGTGCACCAGGTGATGACGATAATGACGGCGAAGAACACCGCTAGAGATAGGGTCCATTGCTGCGGTCCAAACGCCATCGCATATATTTCTCATTTTCCACCTGCTTTCTGTTCTGCCTTCTTCCTATCCTTTTATATTTATTTGTCGTGATATCTGTCACCTCCTCTACGCCGTCGGTGACGTTTGCTCAAAAGTATTGAATTCCACTGTTTTCTAGTTTGTTCACTGTTTTTTTTCGCACTATACGGGGTCGGATAGAAATTATTCATCTCGTTTGCAGGGGACTGATAAAGTACGGTTTGTGGATGTCTGTTACGTTTAAAGTTTCTGAGCGTCTAAAGGCCGCGTTACGTGCGCAGACTTATCAGTGATATTTTAACCCTTCCGGGTGTCTTGAATGCACATGACCCAGCGGGATCACCGTTTCCTGGAGTGGCGCAGTGTAGCCGAGATGTTCCGCGAAAAACTGATATTCAGTTCAAGGCATTCGTGGCCCCACCACTTTCCAATTCCAATTTCATAGCGTAAAAAGGGCCACGGATGCATACTCGGGGGCTCACTTCTAGGTTAGGGGGGTGTATCCGTCTAGAAAGACGAAATACTCTTTCCGCTTTATTTTTCATGGCGGTACGCACGATATCTCAACTTCTAGTGGGCCAATCTGGTCCATATTTTTCGAACACCTTCAAAAAACATAATTCTAGCAGAATCAAGGCCAAATTTTTTTTTCACAAGTTTAAGACCGTTGGGAGACGAAAAAGACACGGAAAAGATGAGATTAAATTCAAAGTCCTGCCGTTTTGTAAATTTGTAATTTTTTTCTTATAAATCTGCTATAGCCACTCTCTTACTGATTAAAAATTCTTTTGGTTTTTGCATTTCGCATTTTTCCATTTTTTATTTTCGTACTACTGTTTTTTAGGCTGTTAAAATTTTAATTTGTACTTCCTTCGACTCTACCTTCACACTCGGGTAAAATTTGCTCAGCCGATCCTGAGTGTGAGATGAACCCAAAGAGATCGAGGTGTATCGCGTTATAAAGTTACGAGGCTAAACTAACTCCTCCTAGTGGCTCCCGGTGTTAGCCCGGCAACTAACAAACTCAAATCCACGGCTTCGAGGCCGCCAATCTCATTGCCCTCGGCCTCGGCTCGTGTCATCCGCATCAAACCAGTTTGTTTTTTCTGGTATCTTTAAAATTCCTACTTGCTTAAACAACTGGCTGAACCGCTCGGGCGAGCATTCTTTTTATATAAAATCTGACGAAAACAAACACTGTTTTTCTGCTATAAAAAGTAACTTAACGCATTCATATATCAGACTATAAATAACACGTTCCCAGAAAAGAAAGTGTACGGCGCATATTGTACACAATATCGCCTTTTCCAAGAATGTTGCGCTGCAGGATAACACTCGCGTGTTAACTAAGTGACAAACTGTATTTTAAATATCAAACACGCTTTTCACTTCGAAGGAGGAGACGCGAGACGGTCCGCGAGTAACAGAATTTACGACGTAGTATCGCGGAAATTTGGAACCTAATTGTAAGTGTTCCGTGGGGTTTTTCAGTGTGCACTAGGAATTTCTAAAGATAATGGTCCCTTGTGCGCAGCGAGGTTCTAGAAATGTTGCATCTGGCGGATCCAGATGTACGTGCTCTTAATATTGTTAGAATTCTCCTATATCGACTAGCCGATAAGCTTACGGAAACAGTTGCGAGTTTTCAACCCCTTCTGGGGTGACGCCAGTGGAGACGGTGCATCCTTGTTGACACAGGCGAGGATCTTATTCATATGTAGTGAAGGGCATTCCTAACAACAGTACTTATTTTTGTCACTAAACGGAGAGCTGTGTTATAGTCGACGCAGAAGTTTTTAAAATAGATATACTTCTGGAATTAACGCTGACTCGATGGAAAAGGGGAACCGGTTGACGAGGAAACACGAGCGATCAGGGTGAAATTAAACATCGAATAAACATTGCACATGCAGTACTTTATATTCACCCCTTTGTGAACAATATAAAGAGTATTAGTATTAATGAGTAATCCCACATTAACCATTTGAATAAAATCGTAGAGTTAATTTATGATAATCGTCGATAATAGAGTTCTAATTTCCTTTCTAACTCTTACAAAAATTGAACACCCTTTTTTTTATATTTACGATGCAATTCGTTTGAATGATATAATACAAACCAATGTAAATAGAATAGTAAGTTTCTTAACCACTGCGTAATAATCAAAACCCGTTGATTGCGAGACGCGTAATCCCAATTAATTAATAAGTTACCATTGCTGTCAATAAAAGTCGAATATAAACAGTGCCATCTAACATACCACATCGTAAACTCTAACGTCTTGCGACCAGATCGAAAAGGTCAATGCCCCTTTGTATCTGCACGCACGTCCAGTGACAAGAACCACGATAAATTTTCATTTTACGAAATCTCCACCTATCCCGTCGAATGTACAATTACTTAAGAAGGAAGTTCATGTTGTAGCAATTAAATTATTCACGCGCAAAGATCGGTAAGCGCTTCACGAAACGCTTCTGACGTGATTGTCGGAGCGACAACAACAACAACATAACCTCTCTCTCCCTTACTTACTTTCTTAACCTCCTCTTACCATCCTCTATCTACACATTTACTATATTAAAACTAATTTCTGGACCATTTCGCACTTTGCTTCGCCACGAACAACAAACCTCTCCAATCCAGCATGGAATCTTCTAGAAAATTTTTCTAATAAACAATTTTATACTGCTAGTCGCGCCGCGATCATGCGCCGCGCCACGAGATCAAGAATTTAATGCCGCCTGAGATCACGAGGGTAAATCCCAAGAAGCGAAAAGGATGTCGAGCTGTGGCGGCCTGTTCAGACTCATCAGACGCCGCCTCGTGCTTGGGCTCATTTTCGCTCTGTCCCTCACCTACTGTGCCTTTTCGCTTTTCCGCAACGAGGTAAACCGAGCGAGGTTCGCGCGACGAAGCATACAGCCGTGGATTTAGATTGAAACGTTCTGTCTTCCTTAGCAAAAGACTCTAGCCCTGGATAATGATCTGGACGACATGGACGCTATGATGATCAACGACAACAACGACGACTTGATCTCTGAAGACGAGGCAATATCGGAGCAATTAAGAGCATCCGGTAAGCCACCGCCGTGGCAGGATCAAGGGACAAACGACAATGCGGTGAACATGGAGGCGATGTCCAATCTGAACGACACGGACACAGTGATCCATCCCTGTCGTAACTCCGTCCAGGTACGTCAAGTTCTCGGAGTGTATTTAATACTTTGCACGGACCATATTTATCGACTTATTCTTCCACTAGGGCAAAGCTTTGATAGTGGACGAGCGAGGTATCGTCTGCGCCAGACAGGATATATTGCCGAACGGGTGCTGTAGCATGGAGCAAAAGGATTCTACGAAGGACGAGGAGGTGTCTGTAACGAAGAGAGAGAGGTATAGCTGTAAGACGTGTAACGCCCAAGGGTGCTGTGCAATTTACGAGTACTGCGTTTCCTGTTGCCTGCATCCTAGCAAGGTGGGTTGTCGATTTCTCTTAAGTATATTCGTAGCAGTACGAAACCATTAAACGGGGCACTGTTCTCAGCAGCAAGTGAAAGGACGGAAGGACGTGCTGCTAGGCCTGCTGAGAGACAACCACAAGGCGCACAGGGATCAAGATGTGGTGAAGAAACGGCTGCGCAATCTAGACCGGTTTCAAGTCTGCCTGGCCGCGTGTCGTACATCCAGCGCCAGCGTTCGCCACGAGAATACCTACAAAGATCCGCACTCGAAGCATTGTTATACACTCCAGCCGCCGTACTCGCATCAAAGACACCGCCGTGACACCGATTCGTTCAATAATAATGGCGACAACACCGTTGTCGTTGCATCTTTTTCTGTCATGCCGTTACTTACCCTTCTCTCTCCCTTCTGCCTGATCATACATCCGCGCAATCACACGCACCTACTACCGCGCGACTATCGCGCCCTAATGTCGCTAAGCCACTACACCCGCGTGCAATCGCTATAAAATACAAATCGACTTTACCCCTTCAGTGTTTCTTATAGATTCGATCGAATGCCGCGTGCGAGCGTGGACTTGGCCCGCCATAGGTCCTGGTAGCTGACCTCGATACCAGGGTACCGTTTGTGCACGTACTCCATCAGTTCCTCTGTGATGCGGGACTTGCCCATTTCAGATACCTGATTATTGCAACGATAAGTTTAGGTGACAGAGGAAGGCCGCGGTTGCTTCAGCTAATCACTTACGTCCACGTAATCGCAATCAGCTGCCGCGTAATGGCAAGAGATAGCTCGTCTCGTTCTCTTCGACGTGTTCACCCCCGACCCGTGAATTAGAAGAGGGTGGAAGAACACGGTGTCGCCGGGCTTCATTTCGAGGTGCACCCAATCCACTGATTCGGGTAGATCCTTCAAAAAGGAAGAATGGAGGGCAGTTTGGTATAGTTTTACCCGAGGAGACCGACCCGTGTGTAGATTAGTACCAGGATGCCGTGGTAGAATTTGTTGATGGTGCCTGGCTCCGATCCCGGGGCATAGTCGTGCTTATACAGGCGATCGTATGTATGAGTGCCAGGTGCCACGTAGAGGCACCCGTTTTCGCGAACACATGGTTCCATCGCGGTCCATGAAGCCACTATCTTATGAGCTGGACGGATCGGGAAGTAATACAAGTCCTGGTGAGGCGGGTGCCTGCAAGTACTTCACCTTAGAATACGAATGCAGTGGCCATTTCACCTAGATATTTCTATTCGTTCAGGACACGGACAGATGTCTTCCAAAGAAGATACTTCCTTCGAGGTGGGAAATGGTACGATTAAGGAGACTTTCGTCTGAAGATCATGTGTTTCGGGATTTCAGGGGCGTCTTAGGAGGTACCGTGTACTCTTGAGGACGTAACGCTATTAGTGTCACGAAAGCTTCTTTTCTAAGCCAATGGCAATGTTTCCTGGATATTATAAATGGTACTTGTGATATACTGCCAATTTCAGTGGGGTTTTCTCTAGTTGATACGTGTAGTTATGCTCGATAAATAATAATAAACGCTTGAGCTGTGGGGGGGCTACGTTTCAACTCAAATTATTAAGCACAGGACACAATAAGGGGGATAATAAAATTACAAGTACAGCAGATGTGGGAACCAGATCCGTAGAGAAGGAATCGGTGAAATTGGATATTTGAAGAGTCCTGTAGAAACACTCTAAGTGCCAAAATCAAATTCCACTTGGCACGTTGATCGTTTCCCGATAGAATTTTTTTATTTTGGCATTCACAGCGTTTTCCATAAGAACTCTTCATTTGTGTATCTAATGAAGGCAAAGGAGGTAAAAATCGACGTTACTTGGAGGATCCGAATCCGACGTCAGGAGGTTTCGCGATCAGCATACTGTGTATAGCCATGATGTTCGGCCCGGTGAAGGCTTCCACGATATCCAGGACGTTCTTATGCCTGAAGTAGCCGTCGAAAACTTCGTCGTGAGTTAGATCCTGTATTTTGTTGACCGACTTTCTGTCCTTCACGTCGTACATCACGGTTATTCCGTCGCGTGGACCTTTGCCAGAGATGATGTCGTCGAACCTGAAAGGGTGAACCGCCCATGAGCGCTGGGGATGGAAAAAGAATTAAGAGCAGCGAGTGCTTAAAATTATTAATAACTAGCAAACTTTAGAGCAGACGCAAGGCGATTCGATTTCGGACCGCGCGACATCGCGATTAATAATTCAAATTCTGGATTTACATTGCTGCTGAATTATTAATGCAACGATATTTTGCATGCTCGTGCATGCACTGGTTTCGGGATGGCGAATTTATCGGTCCTCTTTTATTATTTCGCGATTAAATGAATTCTATAATTCTGTAAATTACGTTGCAGGGGATTTTCTTCTCATCTCTAACGTACCTTCGATGACACCTGTCCAGCACATCTTGGGACACGAGGCGAGGGAACACCAGGTACCCATTCTTTTCGTAGAATACTCGCTGCTGCGGCGTCAGACACTTACTGTCCTGCGTGTAACGATAATTGCTGGCCATCTTTAATATGAATTCTCTTTTTATATTCAGCGCGCGATCTGAAACAGTAGAAGGAACAATTGTTTTGGAAATGGGAACTGTAACAACTGTATTTCTTAAAAATATTTATTAAAAAGGAATTATTTTCTTAAAAATAATTCTGTGTCTATTTTTCCCCCTATTATTCCCTTCAATAGCCAAGATTCTTGCCACCGTACTTGAACCAAAGTGATTTGGATATCTCAATGGATGACGAACATCCTTAATCGGTAGTGCGTGTACGAAACCCTCGAGGAGTACATTTTTCTGAATCGCGGTTTATGTCACCCTTGGTGGCCAAAGATTTTCCCATCGACTTCTTAGAACCACTTTCGAGGTTGACGTGGTAAACATGTTTGCCTGCGATCCTACTATCCCATTGCGGCAACTACATTAGATCGATGTGAAGCTACCTCGGAAGACTATAGATTATTTCTTCTTCAGTCACCATTTAAGCCTCGTCAAGCGTTAGTTAACAATGGATAGTCCAGTGTCATCGTCTTTAACCTTATCGAAGTTAATCGTATTTGCCTTTCGTTTTCCACCGGTGACAAGTCTCCGTGAACCTGGTGAACTGACACGGTAAAAAGATAACATCTGACCTGGCATTTTCTCCTGAATCTTGATTGCTACTTCCTCATTTGCGAGAAAATCCACGTTGGTAATAAAATTATTTATGGCCTTCTCAATAAGGGCGCAGTTTTTCGTATGCATTTATTTATTGCACCCTGCTCAATTATTATATGTAAAAGTGATAAGTAGTCTAGTAAATAGCTTCTAAAATTTAAATAGAAGGCTGGCAATATTTCTAAGCTTTTATTTTGAAGGAGGGCAGTATTTTTCGATTTATCGTACAGTAATAATTAATTGTATATAATTGAAGACTAAGAGTTCTTGTAGAAAATAATGTAAGTGTCAAAAATGAAATTGTTCTGGAGAGAAAAAAAAGTTTCCTGACTTTAAATTAATTACGTTTAAAATAATTAAATTATTTTAGTCCAAATTCATGAAAAAAAGAATTGTATTTATAGCAGACACTGTATGTGCCACCACTTATTTTTAGTTGCAGAGAAAACTAAATGTGCCATTCGTTTAAATTTGCAAGCACTGTAACTGCCAATCCCTGGTTAATTATTAACTTATTTACAAAGCAAAATAGCATTAAAATTCTATACTCTAGTATTACCAATAAAAGAATATTTCTTTTAATTTTGTCACTCACAGCGTTTTCTACCAAACCTCTCTAAATATCTTAGAGGAACTCGCGACATAATTCCTGTCACTTCTACCATAATTCATGCAGACAACCTTCAACAATAAACGGGGTTCGTACCCCCGTAATAGCGCAATCTAAAAAGCAGAGTATTCAGATTCATAAAGTAGTTATCTAGTTTCTAATGAAATCCTAGTCAATTAGCAATCTTATCCTCTCGTGTTAATTTCCCACGTGTATCTCCTCCCCCAAAAAGAAGCTATTCGGAATGAGTAATTCGATCAATTCCATAATGCAATTCAGAGAGTGTTGCCGGCGATAGTCTATTGGCGAAGGAAAGCCAAAGAATCATCCCCTACTGCTTGTTCGTGCGACGGAGGAACTCGGCATACACAGGGAACCGAACCGCGCGGGGATATCCGATGCAGCGGCCGGTCTCATTTCCATAACTTTCCACGGCCGGGGGAAACCATAACGTTCCGAAAACAATTAGTTAATGGCGCGCGGGCAAAGTTTGCGCCGCGATCGAGTTACGCTTTAATAAAGTCAGAGCATTTTAAACTCCCATCGGCCGGGCTAGAACAACCTATTGTGCACGTGGACTGTTGTTCGAAGCACCCCTTGGCAAGGGTTGTGAGCCGTGCTACTGGCGCAGTTCAAATTCAATTAGTCCACCGAACCTCGCAGCCTCTGAATGGGAAAGAGAAAAGAACTGAGGATTTCTCCTATCACGAGTCTATCTACAATACACTTTACTTGCACGTAGCGAATAATTTTAGAGCGCGCGACACCCCCAAAGTCGACAGGAACCAAACTCGAAAAATTAGTAGAATGACGGCTAAGTATAAAGTAGAATGACGACAACGAGGTGGTCGAATCGACGATCGATCGTCTCGCGATCGAAAGATCGAGGGGTGGCTTTCCCTTTTTCTGCCCGCGGAGACGCGCGTTGCGCGCGTCGCGACGCCTCGCGCCGACGTGGTTCTCGCGATCCAATCTCTCTCTCTCTCTCTCTCTCCCTCCCTCCTATTCTCATCCTCCGCCCTCTCCGTCCTTCCTTCCCCGGCGCCCGTTGAATTCAGCACGTGGCATCAAAGGGAAGATATACAGCGGGGTGGTCGCTCCTCTCGGCCAAACGGCGACGACCCTCGCCCGTCGTTGCTGGCTTCTGGCGCGCGCGTTTTCTAGGATCCGCTCGGGAACGGAAGCGTCGTCGTCGATCGCCCGTCCGCTTTGCCAGCTCGCGCTTCCGACGCGATACCATCGTGTTTCCGCGTGAGAACTCGGGGGCCGTTTCTCACGCGCGCGATCGCCCGTTGTGCTACGCTCGCTCGCCATGTCACCGTGAGGGAGCGAGTCCGACGAAAACGATACTTCTGCAGGGTTGATCGATTGCACGCGCGGTGTCTCGAGAGCGATGACAGCAACGGGAACCGGGCAGATCCGAGGAACCGTCGCGCCACGATATGGATTCGTCTAGGGGTGAGTTCGACGATTTCTCTCGATCCTGTCTTTTACGTTCTCGCGAGTGTTCGTTTGAAGCTTTATAGTTAATAGATCCGTCGTGATGGGAAAATAGCGGCGTGTAATTATTTTCGCGCGAGTTGGATCACTTGCCACGATTTCTTCGCAGCTTCGCGGAGTTCGGATGACTTCTTTCCGCGTTGACAGCGGGTATTGGAAAGGAAGTCTTTGCGACACGAACGCGACGATTCTTTATAGGTACCTCGGTGTGAACATGTTTTTTGAAAGAACCTGCTTCGAGGAGCTGCGGTCTTCACAGCAAAGCTGACAATACCGCGGGACAACTCGCGGCGGAGCTCGTCGAGCCTCCTCCGGCTTTCCTTTTTTATTTTCGGACATGCTATGACGAAATGGACGGACGCGCTTCGATGAACGCGAATGTTGCTTCCGCGCTCGCGGAATAGAGAATCGCCTCCAAGCGAGCGTGGCTGTCTCTTCCTCTGCTTTTTCTTCCTTAACGAGTCGCCGCATTGTTTTTCGCACGTCTCGGCCAGCAATTAACCGGGCAGAAGAGGCTAACTGGGAGACCACTTCCGTGTGCGAAGTAATCAACGATCGGATTAGTAGCTCCGCAGTGGCTGAGTAATATTAATGCCAGTGGTCACCATTCCAGTGTCTACTTTTTCATCTACTCGTAACTTCGGAACTAATTTTTGTCATACGGAATTCGTTAGCAGAAGTTTCAATATTGCCAGCAACTGCCGCGACAGCTGATCCCCTTCCCTTTCGATTATAACTTCCGGAAGTAATAAACGTGTAATTTGAAAATTCGCCTCCTCCTCTGTTATCTTTCCTCGCGTCTCCGCCACTCTTTTCTATCCCCGTTCTTGTTACCACCACATTGTTTTCGCAAACAATAACAACAATTATTCCTCCCTCTGTGTTACACCACTGCTATCAGCCTCTGATCCGAGTCTACCATACTTCCGCAAACAATGAAACCAATTCTACCATTCGTTTTTCCCTTGATCCCCTCGCGCCTCTTTCTCCATCAAGCTCGAAGCTTTTTCCCACGTTGCTGTACTACTTTCCCCGCGCGATCGTTATCAAAAAAATCGCCCGACAGGCCAGTTCAACGGTCTCCACGTAAACCGTCGCCTCGCCGCGAGATCGGCCGCGCGTGGAGGAAGGTGCCGGGAAAATCCTCCGCGACCGGCGGATCGATCCGTTCGGTGCCGCTCGCGTTTCCGCGCTCGCGGCAAATGGAAATGAGTTTACGGAGCCAGAGCAGACAAAATCGATGTACATCGCGTTAATAATACACGGGCAAGGTCTACAACCTTCTGCGAATAAGCGCCGATGTAAAGACGCTCCTCTCCTCTCCTTCTTTCAATTCCCTCGCGGTTGGCCCGACGCGCGATATCACTCGATAACGTAACCGCGCTTTCCATCTGCCAGCCTTGACACATCCACTCTGCGATTTACATTTCTTACGGTCCACGAGGCGTCTCCCGAGGGGGCGAATGCTGAGAGCTCGGGCCGAGCAGCTTTCGCGTGAAATCTCGCGGAAAATGAATTCACAGTCAACGCCGGCAAGACCGTGGCAATTATCGCCACTTTCGCCCGTCGAACATTCGGAGCCTGTGATCAATCGCTCGTGTTTCCTTCGCTCCCGCGCCTCGCCTGCGACGCTTCGAGGCGAGCTTCTTTTTTTATCCAAGCTACGATATTCCCGGTAACGCGGGCTTCTATTAAATACACGGTGTCCCGGGATGAAACGATCGAGCCGTGGCTAATGTGAATGGACGAGTGGGAGAAAAGAAATCGGTGGGAAGTCAGCTAATTATTAAGGAAGGAAAAGAGTAACAATTTTATGCATTTTGACGCTTGTGGAATATTCACAAAAAATGTAATGTTAGTATAGGATACTTAAAGCAAATGTAAAAATGTTAATTTAAATGGCAAAATGTTTAAAAAACAAGCCAATGCCCCCAAAATTAAGGTACCCACTGATCAGGTGTCATAAATAATGCAAACGATTCCTGCAATTTGTTCTCGCTCATATTTCTTTATCGCGTCCCGCCGGCATTTAGCGGGTAAGAACATCAGCCCCTGTTTGCATTTCTAACAGCCGTTCACGTTTAATTCGCGCGTGACGAGTTTCCGCGATCGAGGACGGAAATTCGTTTTCGTCTCGTTTCGTATCCGGTCGCGGAAGGAATAAATTACTAAGTGTGGCGGTTCGTTGTCGCGAGCTTGGCTCGATAAAATAGAAAGATGTGGGATACCACGCGTGCGAATCGCGTTGGTCGATGCACCGCGACAATAGTGGAAGCGGGATTACTGCCGTGGTTTTTTTTCTTTTTTTCACCCGTTGCTTTACGGCGGAACGTTTATTCCGAACGCGATCCCGGCGACATCGAATGCGCCTGGGCCAGGAAAAGGAGAATTCCTCTCGTTAAACAGCGGCTGACCTTTTGATTAATCGCGTTTATGGCCGCTTTATACATAATCCGGCACTCATTTCACGTTTCACGCGGACCGATAATAATCGCAATTTCTGCTGTTTGCCTTGCGCCACTTGCGCGCGAAATAATGCACGATTACTTCCACATTGAACTGATTAAGCTAAGTGAGACGAATAATAATTAAATCCTAATCGACCCGCCGTGCAGGATAAATTTAGTTCAATTGATAAGAAGATGCGTACAATTCCTCGAATACGTCTAACTTACTCGTTTAATCCCAGTTCAACTGACCGAAAAATCAGTAAGCTTCGCAAATCAAGGCAAGGAAAGTGAACCAAAGCTCGCGAACTTTTCAAATTTACCTCCGTAAACAGGAAACTTACAGGCTTCCCTCCCCGCGTCGCAAATTAATTTTGAAAAACTAATTATTCGCATCGCGAGGCTTGAGAATTATCGGCCATTTGAGATCGTCCAGATAAGCCGGAGGACCTTGGAAAAAGCAGTTTGCCTCATTACGAGCGTTTGCGCGTGGAGCATCTTTCGCGAGACCGATATTCCGATCCCACGGTCTTTCCTTAGTAAATCCATACCGCACCGCCTTCTGTTCGGCCGTGTCGCGATTTATCGAACAAAAGTTGCGACCCCCCGAAGCTTCTATGGAAGGCGACTCATTTCCCTAACGCCTCCGCTTTAGGTTCCGCGGTTTAACGTTAAAGTTTCGACTCGGCGACTCGTTACCGACCGCTCGCGAGCATTTACGTTCGCCCGCGTGAAGTTCGCGGGCACGTCTCGCGAATCCGCTCGACGTAAGAGCTTGCCCCGACGCGGGGGAGGCGGAAGAGCGCGCGGGTGGCGAAGATGTGGTGTGCGGCCGCGACACCAGAAGCGATCGCGTGTGTATACGTGCAAGGGGACCCCAGTTGGCTCGAATACAGAACAAACTACTTGGCCAGACACTCGGGCACCTTACTCCCGATAAGGGAGGACGTCTGCTGAGACCAACAGTCGCGCCAGATCCGCTTCGGGAAATTTTCATTCGTTTTTACAGCGATCGCCGGCACGAGTTCCGCGTTTCCGATTTCGCTAAGACGCTGCTGGGTGGACAGGGGCTTGATTTACGGGGGAGGGGTGGTCGGAACGGTTCACCTCGGTGGACGGGGGTGAGATGCAGCCGATTTCGAATGTATTCTACGAGGGATAAGGAGCTCTCAACGCCGAACCGTGGGATCGCGATGGTCTGTAATCTCGTGCACTCTTCTTACCCTCTTTGAATCTGCTCTGTACACTGAAACTTCGACTGCTCTTCCCTGTAGCTCTGTGATAGTCTGCAGATTGCCGGAACAGCTTTTCAATCTTTCCGTAACGGCGTGTGTTTCGCGCTATTTGAGTCTCTATATCGGATTCTGAGTTCTTCGATTTTCCGCTCGGTGTGGTCTGCTTTCTCCGATTTCTCTTACTTTTCTATCGAGAGACAAAAATCTCAGCAACAACTAAGTGTAAATAATGGAGATAGTCGGGAGACACGAGAGTTTTGAAATTATATCACGGAGTAATTAAAAAATAATAAAATAATGGAATATTTGTTTCACGAGTTTAAAGTCTCACGCGGGACACGATATTTTTGTCTTATAATGGATTTGCATTTTTAAAGATATCTGACACACCTCTTCAGAGTTCTTATAGATATCCTTAAAACAACCTAGAATAGAAGAATATCTTTTCATTACTGATTTGAAATTTAAATCCCCAATCTAAATCCTTCATCAATCACAGACAAATATGCTTGAGGTGGTGGTCTGTATCGATCACAGTTTAGCTAATTCACGCCAACGATTCGCAAACGGATTGGCCAAATATCAATCAATGCACCGGTCGCGCTAATCAATATACCAATCCGTCAATCGCATTCTAGTCACGTCCGGCTGTACTAGTCAACATTGCATCCTTCTTTGAACAGACTACACCAGGATCTCGACAGTGAATCAGCCCTCAATCCCCCCCTCATCTTGTTCCCCGGTGCTCATCGATCTATCGGACACCAACGACAAGGGTTTAAGGGTTGCTTCGCGGCTACGTACGACGACGTCGAGGGACTGTAACGCGGTGAATTTTCCCCGACCGAAACGGCGAACGTAAGGGGGTCTCGGGGCTTGTAACATCACCGACATGTCCGTGGAATTTATCGCGGCTTGTAAACGTAAAATTTCGTACGATAGAACTCTGGACGCTCTCTCCCGGATTCGACGACGCAGGGCCGATAAACTCGGCCAGGAAATTCTTCTCCGGTTTTCGACGTTGGCCGCGGAAGGATCGATGGTCGATTCTCCGTGTGCGTTTGTTTCCAGCACTCAGGGACGACCGCCGGTTCGACGCGGGGATCTCGAGCGGGCGTACACCGAGGCCCGCCATATTCGCGTGTTTCCAAAGTGTATACAATTAAAAGATCATACGCGGAAACGTGTCAAGGCCTGCGTTTTCTGAAAGCTTCGCATACAGAGCAAGGTCTCTCGCCCGTCTAATGACCAGCCGTTCTCCCCGTTTCCTTTGTGTATTTCCCGTCGCTAATGCGAAAGCCCGCTCGGCAAATATTTAGAGGCGATCGCGCCCGGATTGGCGATCTTGAAACGGTTTCCTGACGGAGGCGCCGCGTCTCACCCTTCGACCGCGCGGGGAAACCCGATCGGGAGCGAGATTTATCGCGGCCACCGGATCGCACATTCGCGGAGAAAATATTCCGCGGGGCTTGTCGTTTATTATTCTCTTACGTGCAATAGAGCAATTCCCCGCGAATGTGTTATCGTTTCCCGCATTTAACGGCCTGGTAAACTTTCGGTCAATGGAGAAATGCAGGGAAATCTGGGGATCGTTCTTCGGTGATGAGAGATCCTCTTCTGCAGTGATGTTATTAATTATAATCGTAGCTATATCGTTAATCACAATTGCAGGTATATTTTTAAAAATCACGACTATTTTACTTTATTGTTGTTATTATTATTACTAAGTATTTATATTGCACGAAGATACAAAAATAAGGATTAAAAAGAGGGAAAGAAAAAATAGCGCAAAGGCTCAGTCGCAAAACTGTTTGGCAAACTCACCTTGCGATAATTTATGATTTCTGAAGATTTCAAAATTATCATTGAAACCAGAGTTGGGCAAAATGTAATCTGATTACAACGTAATTGTGTAGTTGATTACACATTATTTTCTGTAATCGTTAAATGTAGGTGGTTGACCACGATTTTATCAACCAGATAAATTAACGGTTCTAAAAAATAATGAGTAATCAACTACACAATTACAGTTTAATCGTAATTTGTAAGTTGTAATTAGATTACATTTTGCCCAACTCTGATTGAAACATATCTGTTAGATAGAATTACTTCCCCATAAGGGAAACAGTGGTGCTTTCCTGCCGCGTCGCGCCAATCGTACGCTATACTACTGAATTCCATATTCAGCTAAAGGAAACAGCACTAGAGAATCATGCGCCGCTGTACAGGGTGGTTCGCGAGAAAATCAACGGTCCCAATCGTGTCTACTGCCAATGGAGATACGAAGGGAAGGTCGAGACGGAAGTTGAAGCAGTACATCCGACAGAACGCTGAAGAGATCGAGTTAGCGGCGAAGACGAATTTCTCCCCAGGGAAATTCAAGGTTATCGATATCCGTTCGAATAATTCCACGCGGTCCGGGGAATAGCAGCCCGTTCCTCAAACCGACGGAATCCGTCGAAAAAGGAGGGTTCAATAAACGCGTCTGGCGAGCGTGTAAAGAGTGCTTCGCTCGTCTGGCCGCGTCAGTCAATCGATGTCGTCTCGATTAAACTGAATTCCGTTGCTGCCAGCGGCAGTACAATTCGCGAGCGTCGAACGGGAGCACCGTCGCGACGTAGACCGGAGCAACCGTGCCAAGGTCACCCTGGAGAATTCACGAAGATTTCTGGCGTCGATCCGTTCGATTGCTCCGGCCAGGTGCATCGGTTGCTTCTCGGTTATCGTGGAAGCTCTTGGTCAAGGGAGAGCGATAAATCATCGTTTCCCTCGCCCAGTACCGCCGAGGGGCTGTACAGAGTCGATCGCTAACACTCCGCAGAAAGGAGATAACGGAATTCAGCATTTAAGCCTCGCCGATCTCCGAAATGATCGAGCACGGGATCCCGGGTGACTCTGCTAATCAGCCACTACTTAGTCCTCGCAACGATGCAGCGATAATTTCGAGTCCGTTTAATCGGTTGGGTTTGAATGCATTCAAACCCGTTGGGTTCAACTAGCTCACTTTACATCTCAAAGTCACCAGGGCTGATAAAGGGGTTAGGATTCAAAGTATGCAGGTACTATCTTGCTCGCCTAATGCCACCCTCGCCCCTAAACTAAATCCTCTCGGATATACCGTATCCTTTGCGCGGCTGGCTTGACGAAACTGGGACACACCATGGAATCGATACGTCAGTCGTTGTCCAGTTTCGATTCGGTGCTCGGATCAATAGCGGCCGGCGGTTCGGTGTCGCGAACCAAAGCTTGAAATCGTTTTAAGACTTCGGGATTAGATCGGCGGTAGGGGAGAATGGCAATGCCTATGGGTAAAATGTGTGCTTCTCGTGACGCTCGATGTTGAAACGAGACTTCCGTTCTTCTGCAGCACGCTGGACGACGATGGTTATCGATTGCTGGAACTTTTGATGTTTGCGCTCCTTCTCGTCTTCGCGCTCCTTCGACTTCGCGAGTGTTGGGGCGCTTACAGGGGATGTTTGGTTACTAGAACACTCCGATTTTTTTTTTTTAAACTGAGCAGGTTTGCGGAGGACCTCGATGGAAGTGTCGGGCAATTTTTCGTTTCTGCACGTTTTCGATTCTTCCGGGTGAAAACACTCGTTAGAGGTTAATGTGTGATTTCCTACTTTTCTGTTTATCTTGAAAACTATAGTAGGTATAGAAAAATTTCGTACGGCTTTTAATGCTTGATAAGACTGTAATTAAATTGTTTAAAGTTTGTAATTTAAATGGGAAATTTTTACCACCAGAAATTTTAAACAATTCGATTATATAGTTTATGTAGCATAAAAATTATTCAATTTTCTTTGTAACAATTTTTTTATATCTACTATAGTTTGCAAGATATATTGGAAAATAAGAAATCACACATTTAAGGAGTGTTTTCACCTTGAAACGAAAAATTGTCTGATACTTCTGTTGAAAAACTTCTGCTTCAAAAATATTGGAATAATCGGGTAATCGAACATCCGTTGTTAGCATCGTTGGAAGTGAACTTCAGATTTTGAGTTTCTCTGATATTAAAATTCGTATTAACTCGTTCTTCTGTAGTCCTTTGGAAATGTATACATTGGGGATTCCAGTTGCTTCACTCTCAAATTTTTAGAGCCAAGGCTTCGTAACACACTGTGGTAATAATTGTCAAGTGTCGCTCGCCTAATGAATAAACTTGCGAAGAGCTGCTCTTTTCTTAAGAGGTTGAGGAAAAAAGTGCCTTTCAGAGGGTGTTACGCTTCTCGAAGAAACGTTTCTGACAGACAAATTTACAGTTACAAAGTGTTTTCTCTGTCAGTGCTCCATCAGCAACCCTTGAATGGGTGCTCTTGATGGCTCACACTTTCGTCGAGATAAATGATCTCTTAGGATCGTATCTCACACAAACAACTAGATAAATATCTGACTCCTTCGCTTCTCTGTTTACTTTCAACGCGTAATAAGTAACACAATGTTTTGGATTGGAAGGTGGGGTTAAATTCTGTGAGAAAGAATCTGTAGGGCTTTGTGTTTGTATGTTCTATGTCTGTATGATTGGTTTGCACGAGAATTTGTAATTTATGGAATGAATGAACCGGGTAATTCATGTTCTATATTCAATTATTCCTTTATTGTAAATATTTATTGATTCCTAAGATTTCTGAAGCAATTATTTTGTTCACAATATAATTCCTGATTTGCATATCCCTCAGAAATTGAATTGCCAATGCTGTCATCTATTATTATTTTCAATGGAGTTGGTGTTTGAGCGAAAAACATGATTCCTGATTTTTTCATCAGTCACAAGGATGCAGAAAAATGTGAAGGTTGGAGCGTGTGGAAAGGACTTTTCACCGGGGTCATTCTTTTCATCGATGCTTTTCCACGAAGAGCTGTGTCCTTTCATTTCTTATGCCTTGCAAAGGCTCATTAAGATCTTGATAACTCTTCCAACGTGACCTTGGGGAAGACCTTCTTTCACGGTATTTACATTTGAAGAACGTTTAAATCGTAATCTGAAACGTTTCCGCGAATTTGTGCAGACCTCTGAAGACGTTTTAACGAGATTCGTTATACGAGTATTCAAATAATCATCAGCATCGTGTACTCAAATATTCTCCCCCGCGGACAATAATTTCTTCAACACTTAACACAAATGTTCACTCATTTTATTACCAGCGTGTTATTAATTCTATAAACACGCAATACTTTTGAAGCAGAAAACAATGAAACAGGAAGCCTGCACTCCCATTTCTGAACGCCACACTTTTTACATTTAAATTCGAATTTAAATATTCGCAACGCTCCCTTTAATACCACTTCTTTGGCGCAGTATAAAAATTCAAATTCGTAACCGGAAACATTCGCGGAAGCACATGAAATCGTATATTTTTTACGACTGCCCTAATAAGGTAATAAAACCGAATTCGAGAGCTCAGACATCGCGAAATCATTCCATCAGCCACGGTACTTTACTCCAAACGAAATTAGATCGAGGATCGAGATCGCCTCTGGTAAATGCACGCCAGGAGGACCTGGCCCTTCGTTACCCAAGGATTAGGAAATTAATTACCAGGTTATTATCCGAATTCCTCAAAAATCCTTTCCCTCGTTTCGACGATATTAGTAGACCTTAGCTTTTATCCCATTATCATCTAAATTCCCTCCACGAACTTCAATCGCTCCCTTCTTCTCCCATCTTGCCGCTACTTTTTTTCAGGCCTCAATTTCTCACCTGGACTTGTTCAATAAATATCCAGTCAGAACAGTCGCGACCACGACCACGGCGCAGCCTATGTACGCGACTAAGTGAACGCAAAAGTTGTGAGCGAGTTCTTTCAGCTCCAAATTCGTAGCTTCTTCGTAAAGCCTGCCATCCGCCACGTGGCACGCTCGTTCCTCTTTGCCCTTTCTTCCTTCGTCCACGCTGCCGCCTAGGACGAGGCAACCCTTGAGAAACCTTGCCAGTATTCTCAAGACTGTATTCCCCCCTTAGACCCAAACTACTGGATGGCTCGTGTTAACTGTTGCCTTTGCCAGGCGATAACCTTCTCTGTCAGCGGTGGTGGCGACACTCGAATCCTCAGATGGCAGTTCCCGGTTTTCGGCCGACGCGTTTTCACTTCCGCCGCTCTCATTAGATTTGCCCGCTGCTTCCCCAGCGGAATATCACACAATTGTAAACAACGTGGATTCGTTACGAAAATTTCGTTGGGCTGAGAAATTCGATAAAAGTTATAGCAACGACCTGCAGCTGGGAGCTTGCCAAACGATACCCTCCGTTTCTTTTTAGAATTGTCCGCTCCGTGGCTCCCTGTCTCCCGCTCCTCCCTTTCAGCGCCCCTATTCGCCGCGTTTCCCGTCGCGTCTCTCGCTGTAACGGAGTTACGGCAATTTTATTAATTTGTCAGCCGCGCTTTTCATTACGTTAAGAATCGTCGGCGCGGAAAAATAAAGTGCCGCCTCGCTGCCCGGCCCTTCCCCGCCTCCTTGTGCCGAGATCGAGAGATTGCTTATCGAGGAAACGAAGGCACTTCGTTCTGGTCCCTATGAACTGAATAACGAACTGTTTTGCGCGCGAGCGCCTCTCGAGGAGCACCCGTTCGGAGAAAACTGTGGGTGGGACGGAATTTGTAGGACAGTCTGAGGGGGAGGAATATTTTTAATGGGACTGTAGTGAATCGTGGGTAATAGAAGGGTGGTGCGTGCACAGATTTTTCGCAAGGGTTAGATGATACAGGGGTGAGGAGAAATCACCATTGATCTTTACCTTTAACACTCTTCCCCTTTTCCTGCTCTTCATTATATCCAGTGTTCCCCCCGACGGCCTCGCCCTCGCTGCTGTTGGCTGCGGTAAAGTAATACGTTACAGGGGCTACCGTTCGATTACGAGTCACTTAATCGCCATGAAATATCGAAAATCGTTACACCCCCCCCTGTGCGCTCATCCTATTTCAGGAATTACATTTCCCGCGACGTTATTCGATATGTATATCGCGCGGGGAGTTGAAAGATTCCACCCTCCATTTCCCAACACTTAATCTCGAGATGGACAATCTGCTTTGATTCAGAACCTGATACCGTTTATGATACGCGGCCTAAGAGATGGAGGAAAGAAAGTAACGAGGGTAATGAACATAGTGGACTACCGAACTTGTGTCTTTTTCTTTCACAGTGAAGCTTTAGCTGCGAAAAGTAAATTTAGGGACTTCCATTTAGTGAGCGTGAAGCCTTTTGCTGATGTGTATGCTTTGTGAAGTATATGGACTAGCAAAAGTGCCTACTTTCGTTGCTTTTAGTGCTCAAATTCCAAAAAGGGAATATGAAGAATTGAAGGGTGGAGGGAAAAACGGGAATGTCCATTTTTCGTGATTTTGCGATTTATAGTATATTTTGTTCGTGGCAACTGAGTTTACAGAACTGTCGAATCAGGAAGGGTTAAAAATTTCAAATATCCCCGGAAGATAACGTTACAAATTTGGTATTTTAGTTAAAAATAGGAAATGTCCAATAATGTCTGTAAAAGAAATTATTTAAAAAGTAAATTATATACAAAATAAATTAAATTCATCGAACCTTGTTTCTTTACTGATAATCGTTTTCTGACATTCCCCGTTTTTTCTCCTTACCCTTCAATTATTCAAGACTCTCTAATCCTAATTCTACAGTATTGAACAGAGTGAGCTGCCTCATCCCGTGCGGTCAATGCGTATTTCCGAAATCCCCCAGAACGATCGAACGCCATCAGCGCGACAAAAAATTCGATGGAACGACTGGTTTGCCCCTTTCCACCCTCCTCCCTCTTCTTACCCTCGTTTCTCTGCAAAGTAGTAGGAAATAAGCTTCAGACGATGTTGAAACTGCCCTGAGGGTTTTATTTATGGGGAGAAGTGCTTACGGGATCCTTCTGCGTCCTGCGGGACAATCGATCCGTCATGTCTCGATCGACCCGACTTGGTCTGGATAATCGGCGAGGCAGAGAGTCAGAGGCTGCAAAAGGGGCTGGGCAAAACGAAGGGAAAGAAAGCCGAGGAGCACCGCGAAACGTGATTTGTCGTTATGAGCCGAGGTTACCGTGACAGGACCTCGTCGTTCGATGTTCCTCGCTATCGCATGTCGATCGACCACGATCGATACCGAGTGGCGCGAACGCTCGTAACGTGTACGGTCGAACGACGTTAACCTTGGGCCAGTTTTTCTCGCGACCCTGTCGGGCGACATCCTTTTCATTCACTCCGCCGATGAAGGAGCGATGCCACCGTTGAATTTTAGGCACCGCTGATCTATCTTGCGAAACTTGATTGAATACTTGGAATGAAAACTGGGGTTACTAAATAGTACACAAAAAGAGGACGTGGATTTTCACCGAAATCCAGTGTCCTCCAATCACCTAAAAATCTCCTTTTTTGTTTTATCCACAACTCGAGCGACCCACTCGCCTCGCTTTCACCGGGCAAAATTCCATCACTATTTACCAGATCCAGAAATGGAAAGGAGGGCAATTTAGTCTGAAAGCGTTTGAGAAGGAGGACGTTGTAAAATAAAACTAAATTTTAGATATCAACTTTTATTATGTATAAAGTCTATTATCTATTTTAGGCCTGAATACTCGCTGCAAAATTATTCTAATGAAATGTGAACATTAAGGTTTTCTCACAAAATAAACATTGTCCTCCTTTACTAAATTGTTATCGGCGCACTGGATCGGTCAGTTTAACACAATTATTATTTTAAGAAACTTTTCGAAAAAGCCTTTTCTCTTAAAATAATATATCAAAGCTCCTCCTTTTTCATTTCTGGATCTGGCAACCCTAAACACTACTGTCTGTATCCCCTTCCGAAATTTTTCTTTAAAACTCAAGATTCCTTCCGAACCGTTTCCTCGCGACACCACAATTTTCCGTCTTAAATTACGCAGGCTCGAGGTTAAGGGATGATAGCGAACTATATAACGAAATTGTTGTACCGAGGGCAAATTACTGCGACAAGTGTTGGAGGATTTAAGGAGAAGTTTGATCTCTACAAGCTTGCAGTATGCAATCCTTTAATTCACCCTCCCTAGAACTTCGGTGCACGGATCGAGTCGATATCCAAATTAACTGCCCCGCTATTCCAGCCATGTATCGATCGACTCCATGCACTCTGGGAATCTTCGACGAGACTCTTCCATTCCCGCGGCTGGTATCCGCTGTACAAGCATCGGTCCCGAGGCTTCCTCCAGGACACCGAGAAGAATCGAGCACTGACTAGAAGTGAATTATCAACCCCCTCTCCTCCGCCAGCGGTATTCCAATATCCTGTCGTCTATCGTGAAATGTCTGTGGAGTTTCGAACGCGCAGAGGAATCCAACGAAGCTGTTTTGCAAGCGGGGAAGCGCGGGCCATAATTCTTAATGCTCGAACCATTTGGACGAGGATCCTGGCTCCGCGCCTCCCTCGACGAGTCGATCTCTGCACTTAGAAATTGCTTCTCCGTTTTCCTCTTCGCGACTTCTTCGAGCCTCTCCAATCCGACGGATCAATTAAATATCGCTCTATCTCCCGCGGCTTACTCAGGCGGGAAGACTCGTCAACGGAATAGTTCTGAAATCTCCTCCATCATCGTTCCATCTACCGAAAAGATTTCTATCCGAATCTCCCCCGACCAACTCGCCCTTACCCGTCCCCGGAGCAAGGAGCATGTCTCTGATCGAAAAATAACACGGTTAACGAGTTAATGGAACTCACCCTTCGACTTTCGTCTAGGACGTTACACGAGAACAGCAGAAAGAACTGACCCCTTTTCACGATACCCCTTCACGCCCCCTTCTTACCCCTCGACAGCTTTCGAAGTGTGTTCCGAGGGTATCGAAGACGTCGCCGACTGTCGGCTCTGCGAACTACCGAACAACAGCTTCGCGCAAACAACGACCAGGAATTGACGTGGCGTCAGGAAGAAGAAGCTCGAGGAAGGATCTTAACAACCGTAAAACAGCTATCCTCGCGTCGTCGGTTCGGCAACGGCCCTCGGGCATCTCTGTCGGCTATATTTTCGCTTTTAATGGGGCGAAAAGCGTGGGTGCGCGCACGAACGCTCTGTTATTCAGCCCTTCCCGTTATTCGCGGTTTTACATTCACGCGAACCGATGCCTCCGCAATCGGGTCGACTCGGGGGACGTAACCACGTAACGAGCCGTCGTAAACGTTTCGAATTCGGAATGAATACGAAAGGCGAGGGAACGTTTTCAAGCGAGAATCTTGGTGGGGCGATAGTCGAGAGCTTAACGGGGTAAAGCTACCTTCGGGGACACTCGAATTTTGGCGCGTGGGAGAATCGATGCGTCTATTTAACGATAAGTTTTTTAGACTCGAAGCACTGAAGTGCATCAAGTCTAACTTTGATTCCGGAGGGGCCATTTAATTGCATCGCCTATTTTACCTTGAAAATCGATGATTTGCACTTTCTTTTCCGCTTCAATAAACCTTCCCACGTGCCGTTTCTGATATTTCCCATTGGCTTTGTGGCGGGCTCGCAATGGAACGACATTCAATTACGCTGCGGATCTTTCCGTCGCATGGGAAGCTACTGGGCACCTTTATCGCTCGTCGTTTTGGCAAGCATCGATGGGTTCCGAGACAGAAGGCACGGAGCCGCTGCTCCGACGTATCAATAATGGACTCGCTATTACTCGTTTCGTCAAACAACGATAATACAACCCGCGGCTTAAGTACACGGCCCCAGTTCCTCGACGGGGGTGGGCTCAGAGCCTCCACGTCGATTCCCGACGAAGATCGGCTTATAAATGTGCTTCAAACATACATCGTCATTTTTCTCGAGAACATCCTACAACGTTCCGATACAACTCCATACCGATAATGTCAAGATTGTTGATTTCCAAGAAATTCCAGGTAGAAGCACAGTAGAAGTCGAACGAGCAATGTCTTTAAGAGGAAACTTGGCGTAATCGACGGAAATCAAGGTTCTTTTTGAGGAATTTTTTTTACGGAAATTACACATGCAATTCTTTTAAAACTTTCAGGCTATATTATTATATATTTCAAGAAGTATAATAATTATTGTGGAAGAAGACTTATTAATTTTAATAATATTACTCCAGATTGAGGTGCATCCATAGCGTAATTTGAATAAAAACTATATTATATTTCGGTATCGAATCGCAACAACGAACCCTAGGCTGCACGCAGTTGAACAACTTTCGCAACGAGACTGTTCCAAAACACCCCCTTATTTTTATATAAAAAAATGTTCGTTCCCTTCTTGAGAAACCTAATAATATAGCCTGAGGGTTTTAAAAAGATTGCGTGTGTAGTTTCTTTAAAAAAAATTACCCAAAAAGAACCCGCCTGCAGAGATAGCAGTTTCTCGACGGAATCCACTGAACAAGCCCCTAGAAATCAAATTCGAATTCCCTGGCTCTTTATCCCAGAATCGTCGCCGACTAAAAGTGGAGGCTACTAAAGAATTCGAATGATTGACTTGCACTGTTTAGCCACGTGCTAATGGAAAAGGTCAGCTGTCACTTGCCGAATTTCATTTAATATAGACGTTGAGCTGTCTATTTCTTGCGAGGATCAATCCCTGTTTCCTCCTGGAACTTGATACGCGCCGCTCGCAGGGTTCTCCGGGGGCCATGATTTCGCGGATCTTACTTAACAGGGTGGAGGCGAAGGGCAGCGAACACGAACGCCAGTTGCAGACGCAACAACGACGGTTCCGAGACGGAGTAGCCTCTCTCGATTGTCTCGCGATGATGTAAGCCAGCCAGGCCGCGTCCGTGAACGTGAAACGATTGCAATTTGACAGGTACGTCCTTCGAGGGATGCAAATCGGGATTTCGTCCAGCCGAAGCCAACCCCGCCCCCATTGTCCGCTCGATAAATCCCCCAAGATTATTTTTCTCCACCCTCCTGGCCGTCCCCCGAGCGAATTTTTCAAGGCCTGCGCCAGACACGTCAAGGCCGCGGATGACATAACTGGCTCGTGCACGGTGACTCAACGATTCTGTCTCGCGGAAGACTAACTAACGTGGTCTCTCGTTTCAATTACGTGCCGTTACTTTTCTTAATGAAAATACGGAAGATTGAGGTGACAATGGATGACTCCACTCGCCAGAAGCCATCGTTTTAAGGCGCGAATCCACGATGAGACAGAAATATCGTGTCTCACGCGAGACTTCAATCTCACGAGACAATTATTTCATTATTTTATTACTCTTTAATTACTTTGAAATTGGACTCTCGCGAGACAAGTTTCACGATACATTCTCAAAAATCTTATCTCTTTTAGTTGTTCCTAAGATTTTTATCTCCCGCAAAGTCTCATTGATAATGATAATGATTTGAGTAAAATATTCCTAACTATTTGGTAGGACAATTACGAGGAGATGGCTAAGAAGTGGCTGCGATGAGCGATCGATTTCTATATAACCGATGCTCCACATCCCCATCGTCCCTCGGAATCCGCATCCCGTAAAGCAAATTCTCGACAGAAATGTTAGCCGATACTCCCGGCTGTGGGAAGTAAAAAGCTACCGACGCAAAGTACATACACGCTTTCGCCAATTAAATCTGCGAAAGAAAATTCCCCTCCGCGGGGAGCAAAGTGCTCCTCCCCGGCTAAACTCATTTCTCGCGATAAATATTTGCGGACCGTAGTCCCCGCTTCTGGTAGAACAGTCGGGGAGCCATTAAAGTGCTTCTTTAAATCCATCGCGGGCTGAAAACTCATAACCAATCGGGGCTGCGCAAACAACGCCTCGCGAATCGAAAGGAACCTGCAACCCGGACAACCCCGGATATCCAATTCTCCGTAGACAGGTCGAGCGGGAAGCTACTTTCAGGGGGCGACAGACTAGACCGCGAGTGATCAGATTACGCCGTTTTCGTTCTAACCAGCGACACAGTTCGACGAATATTTATAGGAGCCGCATATACCGAGCCGGCTGAATAATTTGTCGCGGTCTCGGCGAGGGCGAGCTTTTTCCTCCCGAAGACTCGTTCCATTATTTACTGGGCAGCCTAGCGCGCCGGGACTGGCCAGAGGATATCATGTAATTAAGCGTCCTGGCGGCCTGCACCTGGCCGAGCAACGACATTAATTAAAATCCATTAACGAACCTGGACGGACGGTGTCTGAGGCGCGCGGCGAAACACCGTCTATAGACGCTCCCACCGAAACTTGAGGCTGATCGATCTGCCCCGCTAATTCATCCCGCGGGACACGGCGGGATTAATTCTGAGACGGTCTGCCCTTTCACGTTTCCGCCGTTTCAAACTGTCGGTCGTGAATCGCGGCTGGGCGAAAAACTCGAGCGAAATGGAAGACCAGCTCGTGAGAAGACTCGAGCGATCTTTGGAGTGTATTTCAAGGGTGATTCATTTTATGTGGTATATGGAGGGAGTAGTTTAAGGGTTTGTAAGGATTATGTACTTCATTTTTGTCGATGAAAGTCTCACAGGATTCTGTTGTGTTGCGTTTCATTCTGTCGCTCTCATTTTCGTCTTGGAAACTGTTGAAGGCTGGGGAAGATTTGTGGACGCGGTGTTCAAGGTTTAGGTGGATTTTAATAAGTATTTAGAAGAACAGAAGTTCTGGTTTTCTATTTTATGTTATAGTGCAGAGGCGGGTTTGGAGATTTAAGACCACTAGGATAGAGATGGGCGAAATTTTTATTTAAATAAAATTTCAACTAACGATTAAAAGTTAAAGAAAAATGATTCCTCATGTAAAGTTATTTTTTGAAAATTATGTGACGTCGAATAAAGTTAAAGTTGACAAATTTATTCGGCGCTGAAGTTGAAACGCTCGACGAATAAAAAAAATTAACTTCAATCGTCGTATAATCTAAAGTTAAAGTCACTTTTATTTGATCCGTTATTTAATGTTAATGCGAAACTCTCCGTGAAACATCATCGAACATTTCAGTTTGAAAGAGTTGAGAAAATTTTAAAACGAATTCAATCCGCCAACTCAGATATGAGTTATTGCTAACTTGCTACTTGAAGAAAAATTGAATTCTTTCTAAAGTCGTCTCAAGCCTCCTAAGTAGTTTAAATCTTTACCAATTTCTTTCGCCTAAAATTTGCCTCTTAGTTGTAGTCTATTATTGTTTAAGAATGATACATTTCTATTAAATATCGATTTTAAAATACCACCCTGCCCATGCCGGCGTAGGCAAGACACCGCTGGTGCGTCTCTGTTGTTGCAATCGAAGACACTCTGTGGACAGCGGACAATTTCGACCGAAGGCAGTGGCACGAGCTTAATTACGGGTCGTCTGTGGAAACACGGTCTTAATTACAGGTATAAGCGCGCGCAGCAACTCGGCAACCGGTCGACGGATGGTTGTTACGGAAACTTTTCGAACAATTTCCCTGTTCCTTCGGCGTTTCAGCCGCGAGCTGATGATAAAACCTCTTTGTCGCGAGTACGCGCGCAACTGATTCAATTACCAAACTGTATCGCCGATAGCACATTTTGCTCGTTATTTAGAGATTACACAGGCAAAGAGACGTCGGTAGAAAATGTCTCGGAAGTTGCGACGCATTAGTCAGTTGGAGGAGATTCCAGTGATGTATAACGAATTATAGCTGACGAGCTTCAAGACCGTTTCAGTGTCCAGTATCTTGCTAGCGGCGCTCCAAATATCCCCACGGTTACGCAGACTCGCGCGATCCCTTCCTGCGAACTTTGCAGTAGTAAAAACAGCCTTATCCGCTCCGCCAACACAAAGAGGATCGAGCCACGTTCCACCGTTCCCCTTATCAGCAGAAGCTCGTAAAACATCAACTACCTGGGAGTTACAACTTTCGCCTACGATCAAACAAATCCTCGTTCCGACTGCGAATAATTTCAGCCCCCCTCCTCTCCCCCCAAAGGTCCCATCCCTTCCGACGATAACGCGTCAGTTTGATCACATGGTTGTTTTATTTGAACGCCTGAACTGAATGGCAACCTTTCCTCTGGGCGTGCACGGTATTTCCCTTGGAATCACGCTTTAATATGTGAAAAGGTTTGTCGATGGAGGGAGAAGAAGACCGTCGGCGGCGATGGGATATTTGCCCGTGGATCACGCGTCGCCGACGCACCGTTTTTCTTTATCCTCCCTCCTTTTAATGGAAATGATCAGTCGAAACGTAAGGCCGAGTTATGAATCGACTCGCCCGAAGTGAAGGAAAGTGTGGTGGGTTGATCGGAGGGGGAGATGAGGCGGTGGAATAAGGGTAACAGAGGCGGGGGATGTTCGGAGGAGATCTCGGGGGAGGTTTATTCGCCGAGTACCTCGTCCCGGTAACTTTACTTATTCTCGTCTGATCAAACAGCTCGACACGCCTGTAACGCGATAAAGCGGCCGTTTTTATTCGCGAGCGTGTTAAACGAGAGTAACTATCGATCGCTCGAAGGTTGTTGTATCGCGTCGGCCTTCGAAACTCGACTGAACTTGAATGATTGATTGAATCTCGTGCGATTCGCTTTCACGCGTGGGCCCTCCGGGTGGATATCATTATTTTCTCGTTTGTGTGTTGTTGCAATTAGCGTTTCGAATTAAGAACAGGGGACAGGCGGACGATGGGGGAGGAAGGGGGTCGAAGCAGGCGACACGATCTTTGGTTTTCAGTGGGAAGTCGATAATTGAAAGTCTTTATTCGGGTGAAAGGGTCGCGGGAATTCGATACTGTATTAAATGGATACAATGGAACTGCGAATATATTTCAGTTGAACACAATGGGGGGAAATCTGGCGGCTTAGGGGTGGGTGGAGGTGTTTGAAGAACGTGACACGAGACTAGGTAACTGCTGGCCCAAGAAAACTGTTGATTTTTATTCTATTACACTTTATGCCTTCCCCTTCGACGGACAACAAATAACTCCCCCATTTTTTAATATTTCTCTACAATATTTATACAATAAGTTCATTAAACGTGCCTCAAACATAAGAAGTATAGAAAAAAATTCCAATCTACTTTGTATCCTAAAAAAATTCGTCTAATTTGATATTATTCTGAGTGTCTCGGGAGTAACCTTAATCAGCTGAAACTGGGAAAGCGAGCAGAGCATAGATCACCTAAGTAGCAGTATTAACAAGAAGAACAGCGACTTCTGAATCCGAAAGACGGCCGCAAGGTGGATTAAGAACGCAAAGACACGCGAGGCGTTAATTCTTTTAATTCACCCGTCGAGAACTTCCACCCTTCCGTGAGCAAGAACATAGATTCTATGGATCCTTTCTTAGAGAATCTATCGCGGAATCTTTGTACAAGTTTGTCCTATAAAACCCACGGTCTGTCGGAGCCGTAACTAATTTACGCGATGGAATCTTTGGGGAAGCAAAAGAAGAAGAACTATAAGAAAAAGAAATTCGCCATTCAGCTGTACCCGATTAAACACTCCTCTTCAACTCTTCGATTTCTCTCCCTCGATAAAACACTTGGCGCGTGCAATAAGCGCGTTATAATTCAGGGAACTTGTACAAGTTGGCAAGTGTGGGGAACTAAATAAGCGAACCTTTTCGCGCGTCCCCTTCGATTCCGCGTTTCTTCCGCGACCATTTGGAGACGCGTGATGGACGAGCAGAGACACTACAACCTCCTCCTCGTTCGTGGGCTCGGACTATTCAACGATATTTTACGTATCGATGCACACAACGATTCAATTCGTTGGAAGGAGGACGAAGGACGACACGGGTGATAAAAGAGGCCGAAGCAGCTTCTCCTTTTGCTAAGGAATCGATACCGATGTAATTCCCGATAAAAATCTCATTGTACGTTGCACGAAAAACTGATTTATCTGCCGGGTCCTGTCGTCGGTGATAAATAACCCCCATTTATCCCAATACAAGCGAAGGGGGACACGCGAGATTTACCGCGTTACACCGGTTGCCCGATACCTCTGCATAATCCTAATGCACGCTAAGTGATAATAGCAATCTCCACTCTTAGAAATAAATCGCACGGTTCTTAAGGGCGCCTCCCGTTTATCGCGCGATCACCTTCGTTACCTTGATCCCCCAATCGTTTCGCCTCGGATTAATTAAACTCCCTCGAACCTGCAGTAACATCGCGCCAAGCTGATCCCTACGGATTCTTCTCCCACTCCCTTTAAATCGCTTGTCTTTCGCGCTGTATTCGTACACAGAGATCTTCTTGTCAGTTGCACACAGGAATTTTCCCATCGCCCCTTTTGTCCCCGTAAAGTGATCCAGGCTTCGCCTCCTAAGGCATCGATGTTCAATTAAGAATCTCCTCAACCGGCATTACCTCGGATTTCTGGACGAAAGGAATTTGTTCCTCGCTACTCGGCGGGAGAAAGTGGGGCAAACCGAAGGAAACGAAGAAATGGAAACCTTTCGAACGTTGTAATTATGTCGTATCCAGAATTAGGTGGGCGTATCTGTTACAATGCGGCCCTCCGTCTCGCTCCCGTCGGTGGACGTTAATTTTTAATGGAAATCAATATTTTCGAAGCCGACGGGGGGGGGGCACGTCCATTGCTTGCGGGGGATATTATTTTTAACATAATGGAGCTCTCATAATGGCACCTAGTCCTTTCAGTTGAATGTTTCATGACAGATGGATCAATATTGAAACAGAAAATCGTTTCTACCTTTCAGTCTCCGAAGACTTCGCCATAACCATAGAGTACTAATTGAGAAAAAGCTAAACGTCCCATTGAAACGGTCGTCGAGTGAGCAGGTAACTCGAAGTCCCCGAGTAATTTAGCAAAATGGCTTTACCTGCATGGTTACATCGTGGCCACCCTGTAGGGGCAATCTGGAATCCCTCACTTCCCCTCCTCTACGACCCCTCCAATATTCTGCAGCAACGAAAAGCCTGCGAGTCCCGAACGTGGGGCGGTTTACAGCTTTACACGCTTCCTCGAGGACGCGTCGTTGAAAGGATCTCAAGCACGTGGCACGTTGCAGTCCCTTCGCGCCATGTGGACACCAGAAGGGATGCATTCGGTCTATCGGGTTTACAAGTTTACGAGCCATCTACCTACGGGGGACCGTGGAATTGAGGACGCTTCGCGAGCAAGCACGGAAAGTTGACCATTTTACAGCGTGCCATAATTTTAAGTGCGATTAGGTGCTTAGTATTCCACGCGAAGTTTGAGGGTGCAAGGCTGGCCATATGTATCTGAGTGGTGTTGGCGCAACGTGACCGTTTTAATAGAACGAAATTCCGACGCGATCCCTCGTGGCTGAAAGGCCACATCAAACAAGCGCCTTAAGGTGTATTAGCTTGAACGATGCTTCGCGGATGAGCGAATCGATTCCACTGCTTCGTCACTTCCAGTAACGATCAGCTACTCTCTTCTATTCTCTTCCCCTTCGCCGCCAACCGTCTGAAGGTTCGAGCGCCATTTTTCGTTCGTCGACGAATTACCTCCTCTGAGTGCAGAATCGAATCGCCGCGCGGATATTAAAATGCACGGCCACGCTGAGGAGTTTTCATCGTCGGACGAACGGGGCGGGGAAGTACTTGCGCCTGCGAGGTGTCGGCTGGGGTAATTGGTGCATTAGGAGTTTTAAGGCAAGTGTGTTTTTAGCAGGATTATCTTGGGACAGTGGGACTCGTTTTTATTAGATCCTCCTTAAATGTCGAGGCACGTTCCCAGAGATGTTCCCTGCCAGATAAACTTGTGCATCTACTTGTGTAATATGCAATAAGTCTACGAGAGTCTACAGGTGCCAACGTTCTGCTAAAATGGTCAGAGAAATTTATTATCCATTTTTTAACGCTGCTTTGTTTTACCTCGACGTGAGGGAATTTTTTAAATTTAAACCATCGATTCGCCAGATATTTTTGTATCCAAAGTTTCCCATTTACCCGTCCACCCTGTTGTATATTAAGGGTGGTAGTTTCTTAGTTTGAAACTTTCATAATTAGAATTGCTCAGCAACCTTTGCGCACAGAGACCCTTCCAAATTAGCGATGGCCCTTTAACTTTGATCTCCGTCGTTAACTCGATTTCCCGCCATAAATTCCTATATTAGGTACTCGATACCGCGTTATCAGCGTTTTTACTCGCAATTTGCCCAGCGCCGCCGCTCCTTCGCCAAAGTTTTTCGAGCACGAAATTCGACGTTAAGGGCTCTGCGGTAACAGAATTTTCGAATGCTTTGTCGGCGGCTGTGTTTGGAACTCGCTCATTACACGGCGTGCAGTTTTGTAACGTATCGATAGCCCACGGAGAAGTTCTCTATTAATTGCCGTGCTCGACAGCGAAATGCAGCTCGTCGGATCTGCCCGCGACCGTGTTCCACCGTGCCGCGGTTTTCGACCCCTTTCCAACTTTCGAGAGCATCGCTTTCGGAGTTAATATCGTAGAGGCTGACGAGGGGCCATTTCCCACCGACACACACGCACTGGTTTGCGCTACCGATATTGGTCTCTGACCTTTTCCCACGTTGTTGCGCGCGGTGAATTTTTCCGAGCATCGATCGTTTCCCGGAAAATCCGTGGAAATTCGAGAAATCCAGCGACTTCGTCTCTTCGATTGCACTTTATCCTTCAAGGACGCACTCGAGGGCGGCTTTCGAGAGGACGCAGTGGCACGTGCATTGCGAAGTAAAAGGCACGAAAGTTTCGTCCAAAGTCCCACGCGAAAATTTCTCATTCACGCGAAAGTGTCTTCTTCTGGACTTGGCTTGAAATCTTTCAATAGGAGAGGATTTCTCACTTGGAAACGGGAATTTTGTTTCATTTCGATGGCTTTATACGAGGCGAACGACTATGCAAACTCCGAAAGCATTTCGATATTACTAAAAGTTGTCTTTTTAGGGAAGAATAAGGCAAAGGGAGGTTTCGCGTTCCGGGGGGTTAAACTGCGCGCCGATACATCCCCGATTGCCGATTTCTAGGTCAGGAAGGACGCATTTGCCTCGACACGTTCCCCACGGATCGATTTAAATCGCTCGCGGACTTCTGCCCGTTCCTTTGCATTAGTCGGGAATCGTTGCCCGAACTCACCCCTCCGACGCGATCACGCGAGCCGCGCGTACGGCCGTCGATAACGCGGGCTCGACCCTCACCGGGGATTTTTTTTTTAGTCTACTAACTCCGTATAAGAATCCCATCATTCATACACGCGATGGGACGTCGCCCCATCTTCCACCATCTTTTTCCAGCGCCCGTATTTCTACGATCGTTATTAATCACGCCCCTGTCGGTTTCGGGGGATCCGAAGGAGAGGCGAAACGTAGATTTAATTCGTCCCAGGGTCAGCAGCAACACCGGACGCTTTTTCCAAGCCCCTTCTTCGTCGAGACGTTTGAAGCACGGATGCTCTTTTCATTTGCCCGCGAGCCTTCATTTTTCAATTCTCCTTCCAATCCTCCCCCACCCATCCGCAGTTCAGTCGAACAGAACGATAATTTCTTACGTGACTGCGAAGGTTATCAGCGATTTCCTTCTACTCGCCACGCTTGCCGCGGGGATTAAATTGAAACTTGCGAACAGTAATAATTCATTCCTGCTGCGAGCTTCGGAAAGGTCGAGCCACGTTCCCCTTCGATGCACACCGCGGATAGAACCTCAGTGACCATACGTGTAATACACACAGAATCTCAGTAGAATCCTCTACTTAGATATTCCCAACGCGCCATTACACCTTCCGTATAAAAGGAATCATGGAATTCCTCGAAGCTTCCCAATTCCGTCGATCCAGAAATGTTTCTTTATTCCCAGGTACGAGGAAGAAAATACACGCAACCTTTTACGAACGACGGCGTCTATCATATATTATCCCCCCGCGTTTTTATGCCGCGATCGAGTGGAGCTCGGAGAATCGAAGAAATCAAAAAGGCGCCACGGTCTCGTCAATACTAAATCGGCGGACCCGACACTTTCAATATTAACAGGGCGTTAGGGGCCGTCCTTAAATTACGTAAGGGTGATCTTGGCGATTTCTTACCCCCTCCCTCCCCCAGTATAAGAATTCGTAAGATTTGATTTGCAACCCCCTTCTTACGTAATATTTTTTACATTGAATTTTTTCAGTTATTAAAATTCTTTTAAAGGTTTATATAATTCATTTAACTCGGTTCGGGAAATTTAAATTAAAACAACTTCTCTGGAACATTAATGACAGAATTTGTATTTATTGATACCTAATTAAGTTAAAAAATATTACGTAAGGTGCTACCTGACTCCCCCCTGCCCCTTGTAAGAAAACGTAAGAAATTCGCGACCCCTCTCCCAAAAAAAAGCCTTACGTAATTTAAGGACGACCCCTTACTGTCGATTATCTTGGCGCACCAAGTGCAAAGGGTCGTCGCGGTATTTTCAGCAACTGGCCTGTCTTAAAACAGCCGAGTCCAACCAGCCTCCTTGGTAACCTTTGCCACGTGGCGTTCGTTCGGCGATTTGAATAATTAACGTTGGAAAAAGAGGTGCCCGGTAAATTGCTGTAACCGTAGCCCACGCGAGTCCCAAGCCCGCCGCGTGCACAGCGATACTTTCAACTTCCATCGACCCAGACGGTTATCCAGAAATACGAAACGACACGTTCGAACGGACATGCATACCCACCCCCGCCGTCCGCATCGCCATACATACTTCAATACCGTCGCGATCCGAGCGATCTCCGTTCCGCGATTCTGCACGGATTCAGACGAGCCATAACAACGCTGCATATCCAATATTCCGCGTTCTATAGGCGGTGCTCGAAAGTATAAGGGCTAATAAAATCACTCGGCGCGGTACAATAACTTGGTTTCCGATCGTCCCCGGGGGAAGATTCCAGGGGTGGATACTCGCCCCCATTTTTCAGAGCGGTTCTTCTGAGCAACAAGACGGAAGACGGATCGCCGGTTCGGATCGAGGGAACAGCGATTGCTCGCTAGTGGCGCGGAAAATGTTATCGCCGAGGGAACCGGGGCGAGGAGTCTGATTGGAATACTCGGATGCCCGAGCCTCGTGTCATTTATCGTTGGGTACTTGTTGCGCGGGGCGCTGTGCACGAGCCCAGCGGCTGGAATCGCGGAGGAACGCCGGCAGGGGATCGATAGGGAAAGCCCTTGGAAGCTCGTGGCCTGTTATTTTCGCTTGGACGAATATTTGCCTATTGTCGGAGACGCCGGTGGCACGGCGGAAGCTCGATTGTCCCGATTCGATCGGGAATTCGGGGACGTTTCCGGAGGAGTTTTGCGCGGTCGATTGAAATCGAAGTAACACGATCGTTCGATGCTACTGTTTTCAAAGTCGGGGAGGGTAAGATATTTGGGACGAGTTTGAACATTTCTGTGAAGCTGGGCTGTTTGAATGGAAAGTGGATCGAGGTATCGAATTCGAGAGATCTCGACGACGCGAAATTAATTCGTTAACTGTTGTTGCGAGTATTTTTGGAAACAATAAAACGCGGATTCGTCTTGCGGCTTTGATGCCTCTCGCGTCGGTTAGTATCGTGTTGTCTGATATTGGATTTTTAAAGGATTCCCTGCGTTGCGCAAATTGAACTATATGACTTCCTGCGGGACCAGCAATGTAACTGCGAAATTTTTATTTATATTGTAGATGGGAAGGAACCAGATATTCACGTGAATCGCACGATGGAAGAGAAGGTTTTAAATTATTAAATTACTTGAATCCCTCGTGTCTGGTTGGTGATTTTTTAATGTTAACGTGTATCGAGTGTGTCTTTGAATTATTTCACGTGCTTCAATATGTTTGGAAGATAACAGGAAAGTTTCCGAGTGAAAATGAATTGGACTGGGCATGAATGTTGCAGGTTATAAATTGAGGAGTATTTTTCAAAAGATAGAAATATTTTTCCATAACCACAAAAACTCTGGTACGTGTATTAAAACAAATCATTTTTCTTTTTATTAGTACACGCACATTTTATTCTTCCATCTGTATCGCGAGAAATTCGACTCATTTAATTCTACTTAAGAACGTAGCTACACGAAAGCCTGTAACAGAATGCGTAAAAGAATTTCTGCGGGAACGTCTCATACAAATTGTTGCTGTTCTTCTCCTGTGCATATCTCCACTTTCAATAAAAAGAAGAAATAACTGCCACTGTACCTACATGCACGGAACAAAAGGAGATTCATTCTTTTATAGAACTCTCTCTAATGAAAAGAATTATTCATTAGCAGGCATGAAACGCGATCCTAGTAACTCTAAATTAGGACGGGCTGCAGCTCCTTTTCCAAATGAGCGAAGAGAACATCGGCGCGCTGAGATTCTGCGATATTTAGCAAACTCTGCTTCTTTGTGTCCATATAATTTGCAGAATAATACATTATAACCTGAACGGTGTAGCGTAGTTTATCCTTTTTGGCATGATTATTATGAGTATTATGCTTATTATGTATTAATTTTTGCTAATTTTGTGCTGGGACTCTATATACTTCACTAGTTTTTTCTTTCTTTCTTGTATACCATGGGAATTCCCGTGTAATAAATAAATAAATAATTCTTTGTAAATAAGTATCAAAACAGGAATTACAGGCAAAATTATTCGAATCCAACTCTGATTACAAGTGCAGTGGTGTATCTTTTAGAAAAGCAACTCCCCCTGAACGATATTATCCTCGTCTACATACGTTTCCTTCCCCCCACCCTGCCGCCTTAATATCGACTTGGTCACAACTGTCCACCACCCCAAAAGGAGAAGCGAACGATGTCCACCGAAGCCCGTCGACGTTTCGACCCTTTCAACAGCCCCCTTTAGGTTGTTTCGAAACTTTTGCTGGCGACCGGGAAGCTGTCCTCCGTCGCGAGCAGATGGAAGGATAACGCGATGAAATTCGGACAGAGAAAGCACCACTGCAGGGGTTGGTAGTTTCTCGATGGTTTCCCGTGTTCGTAAACAGCCAGCCTCACCCGCGTTGCCACGCAGAAGGCAGACTTCACTCTCGCTTCCCGTCCCGCGTTCCGTTCGACGTTCTCCCGCGCGGAGGAAGCATCAATGAGAAAACTTTCAACGACCCCTAGCGCGCGTTCCCGCGCTCCTACTCGGCCACCGTGGCTGCTCGTTCAAAATTCCGCCCTTCGACAAATTGAAATTGACTCGACAGCCGCGGCGCGTAACTTGCCCCGGTCTCCTGGAACACAATTTCACGAAAGCCCTGATGGCTTGACAATACGGCGCGCGGCAGCGTGGGACCGCGTGTTCCAGTCGCTCGTAAATGCTATTCCAGTTGTAAACAATATGCGTCTCGGCGGAGTGGCGGGAGCATTGGAAGCTCCGTGTCGTTTGCAGGGGGAGTCTCGTTGGAACAGGTGTGCTCGCGAGGGTTGGCTGAATTAAGGGTGCAATCAATGTTTACAAGGAACACTTGATTCTGTGAATAATTATCTATCGATGATTTTAAACGGTCAGATATCTCCACTTTTCGTAGGCACAGATTTATTATAAAAGTTTTGGAAGTTATTTCTCTCAGGCATTTCTGTTTTTGTTATTTCTCTCGTTCTGTAAACTATTGTATTATAATTCCCTATGTATATACTAGGTTTAGTCTCGTTTAAATAAATTATAATAATAATTCTTTAAATTCTGCAACACCTTCTGGGGTTCGTTCTCTATACGAGTGAAGGAGGACCGGATATTTAAGAAGTTCAGCGATGCAGAAGTCGAGGAAATGTAATTCTGTTTAGTGGTGAATGAATGGCAACTGTGATTAATAGAAATACCATATTGAGAGGAACTGTTTTAATTCCCCCCTGTAATTATTTCGTTTGATATTAACTTGGCAAGGTAAATTCATGAAATTATGAAGGATAATTTGTACGCTGTGTTTCAACACTTCGAAGGGAATTCATCACTACCGAGACATTCGTAGTACCCTGGTCATTTTATTGAACAGGAATCTGTGAAGCTGCAGAAGGCACTTATATCCAACGGGAGCATTAATGGGGGGTTCATCAATAGAATCGAGAGGAGCGCATCGCTCCAACCCCCCCGGAGCACTTTGCATACCGTACACACGGTTAATTTTATGGAAATCTCATTCCTTTAATTTGCCTCGCTCGAGGAAATTCGCAAAGAGAACACGCCGTGTGCCTGCGCGCACGTGTGCGCCTGCAATCTCGTGAAACGGTGAGTTCTATCGTTAATTCTTCAAGCACCGAATCCAAGAAGCCGCTTAATTGAAAAACACGGGGGAATTAAAGGAATGCGGAGGGCTTCCTACGCCGGAAGCCTTAATCTCCCAATTTTAATGTAGCAACGTCAACAATTCTCGCCAGACCATTTGCAAGGGAAATAATACATACTGCAGGGAACATGGAAAGCGTGACTAGCCGCTCTTAGCCGGATTTTCGCGTAAAGGGCCATTTTCAGTTTGGGATTTCGTTCGCCTACGCCTTCCTCCATTTCCACCCTGCATTAATGAGGTCTTCAATGTTTATTAACGATTAAGACAGCTTTAATGGTAAAATCCCAGGGCTTCTGTTAAAACCCTCGGCTTCGTATCGCCTGAAATCTTTAACACCCTTGTCTATTCCGCGGCAATTACAACGTCTTAGATCACTTTGAATGATCGAAGTGCACAGTGCTGGCGAAGTTGTCTCCGCGTAGACGTTGAAACAAGCTTAATGGTCGATAATGGAGAAGCCTGAATGGCAGTATAACCAAATTACGCTGTCGACTGTCTGCTTAGGAGCCGGAAAACAATGTATACGCGGCGGAGGGGCGTATAACGCAGGGAAATCTACTCCGAATTTGGCTCGCAATTCGGCCTCGCCGTCTCAATTCGCCCCTATTTCGGTCAGCCAAACGCCCACCCTTCACATTCAGCCGCCCCCGTGAAAGGCTGTTACTTCACCTGACATAAAACCGTGGCGAGCGCTTTTCTTAGACTGCAAGATATAAGTAGCTCCGCCTCTTTGCGGAGGGTTAACAATAACCTTTTAGGCGGAATAAATTTCACTCGCCGGCATAAGTCCCTCCCGAAGTGTGTACGTTTCGTGGGTCAGAGATTAAGCGGCTCGACGAGTCCTGAATCTTTTAGCAACCGGCGATATCATTAAGAATTACATAACAAATATAAAAATGAATACAAGGTATAAACACGGCCGTACTGGCACCTCGTTACTATAACAATATATAATAAGCCTCAGTCTCACACGAGTGCTCGTGCTTAAAAAGAATAACAGGAACTTCGGTCATCTAGGATCTAATTTTGTACTTATATCGCTTTCGCTATCCTTAAAATGGTAGAGCGATTGTACTTGATTTTCCTGGGAAAAACGGCTTTAAACCAGGAAGGGCACTGTATTTATGAACGTCTTAAAATAAGTCTGAACCTACTAAATACTAACCTGACCTAAGTTAACCTAAAAATATGTACATTATGTATACAAAGGTCATAAGCCTATCACTTTTTTGATCCAACGTAATCACCAACGTCCGTCGAGAGGCTCTACCGCGGTCGAGCACCAATCATGTCGCGTTGTCAACAGACATTAGTAGATTAGACGCCATTTCAGTTACCTTGGGCTGTCGGTTGTAATTTCCATTCGTACTACTTATCGCATCATCGAGTGTGCTTCGCGGCCTGCGCGTCGTTAACAGCCCCGTGTTTATGCTTTCGCAGGGACTTTTTAATGCCCCCCTCTGCCGCAGTGTATTCAATATCCTGTGGAATTGATTACTCGAATCAGCACGCAATATCCAATGTTAATCGGAAGCAGGCCCCCCGCCACTGTACACGTATCTCTAATGACTGATGTGTTATTCAATATATCTCTGCGGTCCCGGGGCACCGTTAATTGACATATTTGGCGTTGAATCGCAGGACCTCGGCTCAGAACGGCCGACCTTTCGTGTCCTGATGTAACGTCCTTGCCCAACCGATGCGTCGTTTATGAATCGATACCACGGCGCGGCAGTAAAAGTTCGAAACACACGCGCGACTTCCATGCGCGGCTCATTATGCAGCAAGTCCAGAGATGGGCAGAGTTTTTGTTTAAATAGAATTTCGAATAAAGAATAAAGGTTAGGAAATTACTCGCCACGCGTCGAATGAAGGTAACTCGGGTTAATAGTGTTCTTAACTTTTATTCGTTAATCGAAATTTGATTTGAATAAAAAGTTTGCCCGCGTGGAACTCTTTCCTTTTTTCTTCTACCTCAGGAATTCACCCACGATCCACCACAAAGACTCCTAAATCCAGTTATTTAATCCGCGCGCGGCGCCCTGCCTCTCTACAAAATAATTATGAAATTCGGCGGGGGTAACGACGTTACCGGAGCTGTAACCGAATCAGGGGTAGTTCAAGTCCGGCGCCCAGCGACGGGCATAGGCTCCGCGGGTGACATTAACGCGATTTGCTTCGGTTATTTCGAAGGGCTGATCGATATCGGAGCCGCGTGGTTGTTTCAGGTGCATCGATCGTCATGAGGCCGTGGATAACGAGCCAGAGGATCGACGCGGAGGGCCGGCTGACCTGAGCGTCCGTTGGATCGCGACGCGGGCCAGCAAACCCTTGCCAGGAGCGTTAGAAAAATCTTCAGAGGTGAACGGGAACGCGCCGGCGGAAGAGGAATGGTCCCTTGGGCCTTTGGCGTGCCTCTCATCCTCGTTTCTGCTCTGGGTCTTCTCCTCAACGGTTACGTTCTACTGGTGGTGCTCGGGCTGGGAAAGCAGGTGAATGCCGAGCACTTTCGCCAAAGATACAACCGGGGATGTATGGCCGGCGCGTTAAGGGGCCGGGGCCAAAGACAATGGATCACTGACACAGCGGGAATTATTCAATAGGCTATCGCTCTTCCTCGATGGCCGCGTTAGCGGGCGACAGTGGACGCGCAATCAAGTTTCATGGCGCATGAAAGCCCCGGGGCCGATAAATCCGAGCTGAAAACTCGCGACCCTCCGCGGACAGTCGGAGCTGATCGCGGGATCTCTGCCTCTGATAAACGTGGTCGGGGCCCAGGAAGAAAGAACTCTGTTTGAGTTTTTCCCCTGTGTTTATACAGAGATGGCGTTTCAAGCATATTTTCTTCTATGGCCCAACGAACTATAGTCTCTATTTTCCCTCCTCTCTCTCCTTCGGGTCCCAGCAGCGAACGGAGTACCGGGAGAAAGGTGGCGGTCACCCATCTTTCCCCAGTACCCGCCCCGCGACGCTTCACTTCGGTGATCTAACGAGAACCGGTGTTTCCATCACGGCCACCGCCGCTGGTCAGAAAGAACTCGACGGGTCGTTAATGAATCGCGCCTCTCCGAACAGTAGCGAAGCAATCGCACGATCAATTGGGCTTGCTTGGGACGAACTGATTGCGCACTATCCGCGCTCCAATGCGCCTTGGCTCGAGCTGCAGCCACTGTTGTCGCGGTTAAATAGGTCGCAGAGCCGCGGTCGCTGACAGAGGCGCATAGGCAATTTTTGGAAACATTAGAAAAGTTCTTTATCGCGTTAACTGGGGGTAGATTGACTGGCGTTGGATTAAGTCACAGGCCAATTTTTGTGGATACGAAAAGCAATGGGAGGCGGTAGTTTCTGATCTTCTTATCGCTGGCACCCTTTCAAGACCCGCGGAAGAAATTAATCGAGGGGTTAAGAGCATTGAATGGACAGGTCCGCGGATTTGGAGCAGCACGATTTTTCCGATCGTGGATAATCCCGCCTTTTAAAGCGGTCTCTCGTCTAAGAGTTAGCCACTCCTTTCGCAAGCATGACACATTTCTCGGCCAAGAAATGAAACCAGCGAAAGGGAAGTGGCCACCGTGGAAATAGCCGCGCGCTTTTACGGGGATCGTGGCGGCGGGCGTCGCGTCGCTGACCACGGTAGTTTGAACAACGACAAGCTCTGGTGGTCGGAAAAGATCGCGCACTTCTCGATATAATGTCGAAGGCCGGCCACCGAATGACAGCTACCCAAGTAGGTCGCATAAAATGCATCCGCAAGCTTTGTCAACCGTCGCGTCAGATTTGCACCCTTGTTTTCCCTTCGAATTACAATTCCGTTGGCAAACCCTTCACGGAGTGTCTGCGAAATTATTTCCCGCGGGTTGCTAGTATTCTCTGAAGCTCGGTATCGATCGGATATGCGCGAGAAAGAGGGACACTTTTGTGGGAACTATTTTCATTAGACGTGGAACAATCGAGGGGAAATAAGAACTGTAAATTCCGAAGACCTACTGGCTGGGGATTAGGCTTGCAAGCCGCGCGGGCAACTTTTGATCGCGCGAGGAAAAAGTTCTGTTAACGAGTTAACCATGTACGTCGTCTCCGCAGACTCATCAGCAACAAGCCGCCAATACTTTGTTGCTGACACACTTGGGCGCGGTGGAGGCGGCTGTGTGCCTGATATTACTGATCTTTACTACTGGCTCCTGGCCCATTGCTGGCAGCTGGTGCGTCCTTCACGGTTTCCTCCTGGCTCTTCTACATCCAGTCGCCCTTTGGACCGTAACTGGACTGAACTGTGACAGGTGAGCCTCTGCATGTCACCCTGCCCTTCAAACGGTCCAAACATTTCGCTTCGGAAGCTTCGAAACTACACCCTTCAGTGGTAGACTGAACTGTTTAAGTAGGCGATATGACTTCTTTCAATCTAATCTGTTTTGTATTTTGAGTAATGTTCGAGAACACAGTGAATCGTTTCGTGTAGATTGCTATTTCAAGCAGTGCCGTTCCTGGCGGGGGTGCAGGAGGTGCCCCCGCACCTGGGCGGCCAAAACTAGGGGCGGCCGCGGGCCGTTTATTATATGTAAAATTTTGATTAATAAGAATAATAAACGAAACTTTTTTTAATGATATCTGTTTAAAATTATGTATGCATAGATATAAAAGTAAACACTTCATATTAAATTCTTAATTAAAGAATATTGAATTAATAAGGGCGTCAATATTGTTTTTGCACCAGGGCGGCCAAAACCCAGGAACGGCCCTGATTTCAAGTGTAATACATATAAGTTATTTTCACTTCATCAGTTGAAGGCTAAAATCGATATCGTGTTTAAACATTTGAATATTTGAATTACTTCATGATGAAGAGCTATTTCTATCGCTGTGTTTCTCATCAACTCTGGGGAAAAAAGACTGGATTTTATTGGCCAGTCGTTTCAAGAGTGTACTTCAGAGATTCGAACTTCACTGACACGGTACTACCATCAACGGTATAAGCGGATAGCGCTGATATATTAATCTGCTTTCTCTCGTGCCCCGAGGGGAATATAATTTCTGTATTACGAAGTCGACAATTATTTCACACTGAAATACTACACCTATTCCGCGAAGCACCTGCTTTCTAGATAAATCCGATACCGTGGAAATAAATTTCCTACCTTAAATTAAAAGAAGAGGTCGACGTAACCATAAGAATTTCACGAAAAAGAACAATTCACTGGGCGTGTCACGGATATTAAGTAATAAAAGACTATTTCACGAACCATTCCATATACAGAATATTCTCCATAAAATTCTAATGACTTCCCGCTGCGGGCTGCCCAACAACTCCCAATCCTCAGAATTTCGCCTGCATCGAGAAAAGTTTATCGACGCGCCGAAACTTATCACGCGTGCCAAGACCGCGCGTTTCGTCTCCGAAAAGGGGGCCAGGACCCTTGGACCGCGGGAGGTGGTAAGCCAACGGATCGAGGGTTCTTTATCCCGGCGGGAGGCGGTGATATAAAAATCGAGTTCAATCTGGGAGCGAACGGTGACGTTGAACGAGACGTGTCCTTACGCGGCACAAAGCTGGCAAGCCTTTCAACGTAAGATGTCAATAGCGGCTCCACGGTATTCAGCCGCGATATCTCTTTGCCCGTCAACCGGCGCGAGATCTTCGATTCAATCAGAAAGCCCCAGCGACAGATCGTGCCGCTCGACGTTCCCCCTATCTGTCCCCGCGCCGGGAAAAGAAAGCGGCGGCGCTCCCTTGAATTACACCGGGAGGAACACGCCCGATAGCTTGCGTCGATAATGAATACGATATCAGACGTTTTATCGGGCGTTTCCCGTCGATAGAAGGAAGCGTGAAGCGAGCAAGATTGCTCCCGCCGTCGCAACGACGAGCGGGGAATATAAAAACGAGGCAAGATAACAAATATCCGCTATTCGGACGGAGGAATAAAAATGCAAGAGATACTGGCAGCTCGTCGATCCCCTCAGAAACCGCCTGGGTCCTGATTTCGGCGCGATCGAACACGTCGGATATTTTATTCACGGCCACCGTGGATTTAAACCCCGTCGCTCCTCGCCGACACCGTTGCTACCATCCCTCCGCCTCGCCCGTCTTTTTCCAAACCACCCCCGTTTCATTATTCACGCGCGGATGATACATTGAGACGATCCCGCGAACGATCGTCCAAGAGTGATCGGCAGAGACGAGCGTGACTTCTGTAAGAATTCTGCTGCCGACTATTTCCGCGTCCCCTATCGCTCGATTCTTATTCATTCCGCTGTGCGATCGTTGCGCAGGTATTACGCGATAGCCGCGCCGTTGCACTACACCGCATTGGTATCGCCGCGACGCGTCGCAGTGGGCCTAGCTGCATCTTGGACCGGGGCTCTGTTCCTGTGCGTGCTGCCTTTCTGGGGCCTGGTCCCACCGTACAGGTTCGTTTCCTTTATTCTACTAGCGCGATCGCCAAGCTTCGGGGGACCGTGAATCGATAGTATTTATTTCAATTTCACACGTAATTAAAGTCCCTTTAAAAAGCATACTAGGGTAGATGCACCATTTATGGCCACTTTAAGATATTGTACCAGTTTTGGCCACTTCTTAAAAAATATAATATTTTTCTGTTCAAACAATAAATGTAACCTTACATTTCGGGCGATATACTAATAACTAAACAAAATATTTATGATGTGAAATTCTCCACAGAATAATGATCTGCAAGCAATTTAAAAATAAGATAATTATGCACATGGCCAAAAACTGTGCAATGGCCACAAACGGTACTTCTACCCTAGTTAAAAACAGAGGAATTCTATCACCGACTGAAATGCTAAAACGATTTCGAACGTTCCCCGCGCAGATACAGCCCGGGCCTGGGCTGCTGCGCCCCGGACTTCGCCAACGACTCGTGGGGCCTGGCAGCGGCGCTTTACGGGGCGGTTTACGCGATCCTCGGCTTGGCGCTGCCCGCCGTCCTCGTGACCGTCTGCAATCTACGCGTGCTGGGCATAGCGCGGTACCACCGTCACCGCATCGCCAGCGCGATCTACGAAGTCACCCTGAGCGCCCAGGTGACCATCACCCATCAACGGAATCCGTTTTTCGTGCCGACCGTCACGGCGCCCACCGCCGTCAGCCCGCCCCGGTTTCGCAGCGCTGCCAGCACGGTTCGTACACCTCCACTTCTGCCTGGTTCTCCTCCCCTCCGAGTAATCGTCCTCTCGCGTGACACATCCATTCTGGGGAGATAGGCCGGGAGAAACGCGAGACTCTCGTCAAGCTATAGCCTGCAATTCGAGTTCGAAGATACTGGGCATTGATATTCGACGATAATTTCGGGGGGCCATTTCGGGTTCGTTGATTCGCGGACCCTTGCTTGTCTCCCGAGTTAGAGATCGCTGGGATTCGTACAGTTTAGGAAGCTTAAAGTCTCCCGATGCGTATGAAGACCGTAGATGTTGCTTGTATCCTGTGGTTTCTTGTTTCTGAAGTAGGCTGCGTGATCCGACAGCGCTCCACGCCGCCTCGTCGAGTATTCAGGACAGACTGTTGAATTTCTAGGTAATGCAATTGATCGGTTCTCTGTACTTGCTTTATTTCCCGTATTGCGGCCTGATCCTTTGGGAGGTTTGCGGCGTCGGCAATCAGGCACACCTCCACGACCACCCAAAGCTGGCTTCGTTGGCCTCACTTCTGCTCGCTTGTTCCCCGCCAATCAACGGCCTCCTCTACGGCTTGAAATCGCAGACCCTTAGGCGATCCGTGCAGAACTACTGGCGGAAAAAGGCGACGAAGTCGGAGCTCCAGCAAGTAATGTCCCCCATTATCAAATCTCTTCGCTCTAAGTAATATCGATCCTCCTTCTACCTCGCGTGGCCGATTCAGATCGGAGTATCGGTCCGAGTATCGAGCCAGCGCCATAAGGCTATCCGTTCCCCCGTTGATCCCTAATCATCACTGCTCAAAGGCTGCCGATCGATGCTCCCTGCCCCGAGCTAAACGTTCAAAGACAATTGTCGTCTACAGTGGATCTAATTTAGGAGATCCAGGCAAGAACGCCGAGCGCAGCGGGATCGAGGAGACCCTCCGGAAGCGGTACTGCCTCTTTCTTTCCGTTCCCCCCGCTGCAACGGAGACTCAGCGAAGCTTTATTGGCTCTAGGCTCCTGCAGGACCGGCAACAGCTTCGACAGCAACATTCTCGGCTTTCATCGGAGCAGATTGCAGCCCGCTGCCTCCTGCAACACGCTTCGCGTGCCGACCTCCGAATCAGGTAGGCGAGCAGCAGGGGTATCAGTTTCCCCGCGACGTCCCGCCCGGTTTCACCTCCTTCCGTCGACGGAGTGGCGTAAGTGTTTGCTTCGAATGGGACAGGCGAGAGCAGCAAGCTGGTGAGATCGAGCGCTAGCGCGGCCAGCTTGATGGGTCCCCATTATCGAAGCGACTTTATTGGGGCGGACGCGAGCACCGGTTGCTCCATAGCAATGAACGAAACGCCCAGGCGGAGCCCGAGGATCCTCATAACGCGAGCCTGCAGCGAGGACAGCCAGGACGGAGGAAGTCCCTTGCTGAGGAAACCTTTCCTGTCCAATGCACTTCCCTGCGACAGTACGTTCACGTCAGCTTCACCGTTTATCACTCGCGAGATACTTGACGTCAACGAGAACGTATATAGATTTCTGGACACTTGTCTCCAGAGCCGGATTTACCTCCTCAGGGGCCCTAGGCTGAATATTCGGGGAGCCCTCGGTTAAATATAAAAAATAAAATAAAGCGATTTGATTTTATAATGTAAATAAGAATTTAATTTCAAAATTAACGTTGAATATCAAAACTAAATATAACATTAACCTTCGGCAAGATTTTTTGATAAATTGTTCGAAGAAAAAATTTAGTATCAGGGCCCTAGACTTGAGCCTTGTTAGCCTAAGGGATAAATCCAGCACTGCTTGTCTACAGCTTTTATATTTCAATTTTTCAGAAGGTTCTTCTTATTAGTCCGATAGCATAAGTTCACTTGAAAATGTTTAAATCCCCGAATTGTCTGTCAGCGAAGAATGTAGGCGAAGGCAACGGAACGATCGATGCTTAAATCCTCTTTCGTGCGTTTCCGAAAAGAGCGGAGATGGCGGCATTGCAGCACCGGAAGCGACAGCAGCACGGGGAGCAGCGAGGCCAGCGTGTGGACGACGGGAGTGGCGCAGAAGTTCGCCAAGGCTAATGCGAAGAACTCGTCGGACGTTTGGACGTCGTCTAGGAGATTCGCCCGGGGCAAGAATTTCGAGGAAGGGGCGCTACTGGTTGGCGTCAGGCCCAGCAATAACAGCGAGAGCAGCGACACCACAGACACCACCGCGACCACCACCACCACCACGATGCCACCCAAGACGCCGACGATGGTGAGACTTACATCAACTTGCTCCGGAATATGCATAGACGCCGCGTCGTAAACGACTCGATAACGGCAATATACGACCCTTGTAAAGGGATCTTTAACCTTGGACGCTCGAGCACAAGAGGCACAAGAAACGCGTGAATTATTCATCGATCTTTTGAAATATTCAGTTACTACTTGCGTTAAGGAGGAATCGCATTTTATGGGATAAAAACATAGCAAAATTTGGGATTTTTCTTTCAAGAAACTGGCAACTCGATTCGTCTGAACTTTGGATAATGTTTTTATGCACCTTTGAAGAAGTTGAAGTTTTTTTTATTCATTTTTAATAATAAGTTGTAGTTTTTTATTCATTTTTAATTATAAGTTGTAGTTTTTTTATTCATTTTTAATAATAAGTTGTAGGTAGTTTTCTTATTCATTTTTAATAATAAGTTGTAGTTTTTTAATCATTTTTAATAATAAAAAAACTGCGACTTCCTTAAAAATGCATGAAAACGTGGAATAAATTTCAGACGAATCGAGTTGCCAGTTTCTTGAAAGAATAATCCCAAATTTTGCTATCTTCTTAACCCAAAAAATACCATCTTGAGCTTCCGGAGGCATTGCAAAGCCTTTGCTCCCTCGAGCTCCCCATCGTTTCTGTTGTAGGCTAGAATTTTTTCGACGAGTGCGAAACGAGGCCAACAAAGAGGTGGATTATTTATTAACGAGATTACTTGACGATGTGCGCAGGAGAATGGCGGGTGCAGAGGGAAGGCGAAGGAGCAGCTGGACGACAGGAAGAAGGAGAGAGAGCGTAGCGAGAGCGACAACAGTTGGAGCAGCGTGGACGACATCGAGTCAAAGGAGATGGCAGAGAAAAGTATGGAGGAGGACGATAATCTCGAGAAGATCGAGGAGGAAACGGAAGAACAAAGGTGCAAGCAATTGAGGCGGAAATCGAAAACGATTCGCAAGGCGGACGTTTCTCAGGATTGCAAAGAGGCCGCGCAGCGGAGGCCCCTTCTCGCCTTATCCTCTTAACTTCGATCGATGGACGTACCCCTCTTTGTTACAACTTATCCACAAATTATCCTTCGTATGATTTCACGCCGGGAAGAATTCGAGGCGGTTTCTCGCGGAGGGAATTCTCGATTTTCTTAAACAAAAAAAAAAATCCACTTGTTGGATTCTCGATTGATGGCGGTGAAAAGCCACCGGAGAAGAAGAAGAAGAGCTCTACGTATCCCTTTATGCTCGATATCACTTACAATATGTATCGACATATCCTGAAATTATATTTTTATACTTCCACTGATCAAGAGAGCAGCGCGAGAGAGGCGACTCGCGGTCCCGCGTTCTTCGCTGCGAGCGAGAGGCTGATTAACACGCCACGGCCAGGCTAATCTCGGCAAAAAAGTTGCTCCCCTTCGTCCAAGACACTCCTCGCAAAGTTGATCGTCCAATCATCCTTGCGCAAGCAAGCCTGGCGGAAAGTTCGCGCCGCGAGCTGGTCGTAATAATTCTCTTCGTTACCTCGCCGACAATGCTCGCGGCCAGAAGTTGCCCGCGAATTTCCGCGCGAGGGGAAATTCGCGAGGGAACCGCACGACAAACAATGAAACACCCGAGAAAGTTCTTTCGACAGCGGAGGAGTCCGATAGGAAGCTCGTGAATCGTTACACGGTTGCACGCCGATCCTACCGGGTTCCGTGCGATTTTCTGATAGAAATCGCGCTTGCGATTTTACAAGACGCCGGCCAACAATTCCCCCAACTTCCCGATGGACTCAGGGGAGCCCGGGAATCGCAGCGATCGAGCAACGAATATCCAGAATAACAAATAGTACCTAGGCACTTTCTGATCCGCGACGCGCAACTTGAGAAATTGGACAACCATTGTTTCAGACATCGTCGTTCGACGGGGATTCATTTTTCAGAAGACACCTGTCCACTTTTACTGAATCGCACGCTACCGATAGAAGAGTGAAAGATTCCATCGATCTCTCGATTCTCCTCGCTCTGTTTCCCAAGCGGCTCGGACAAGCGAAGAAGATCGCCGAGGATTCTATCTTTAACGCGGCGCCGAGAGTGTCACGAGTATCTCTTCGCGGAGACGAATTGAAGCTTGGATAGCCGACGTGTCGGTAGGAATGGGAAATTAGAAGAGTCATCCGGTCGTCGAAAGTTTCGCGCGTAATTGACGCGCGGATCGATTAACGTAGACGGTCATTGATCGGGATAACTGATAATAAACGGCGACCAAGTTTTACCCGGTCACGTGGACCGATAATAGACGTTAACGAAGAGCGACGAAGCGTCGTGCGAGTACTTTTTTCTAGCCTGTTCGCTCGGTCGCCCCGCGAGCCGCGGCCGATCACTGTGTTTGCACCTGACGCGGTAACAACTTGCAACTTAGGCGTAGGAAGAATCACCGAAAGTTAACCGATGTTACATCTTAAATGGTTATTGGAATTGATGTTTCGATTTTCGTAGAACGAGAGTGCGCACGAGTGGGAATATCTCCCAGCCGCCGTGCTCTGATTCTCGACGCCGTTCGACGTAGGAAAAATAATGGTCCCTTCCCTTCGAGCCCGTCGCTGTTCAACTAGAGCCATGGAAAATTAGAATCCCTTCAGCTTCGGACACCGCTCGCTCGGAGCATAGCAATTATTTTCGAAGAGACCTAGGGCGACGCTCGACACCTCCTCCCCCTCCCGCTAGAAACATCAATTTCCACGCGAAAGTACAAATTCCATTCGACAAACATTCATTAAGAGGTAGGAATCAGCGGGATCCTCGACGGCGATTAACCGCCCGTCCCTCTGGTTGGACATCGCTGGGCGTTCAAACGCCCGCGGGGAATGCGTTTACCTTTAATTCACGCGCTCGGGCTATCTGCTTTTAAATTCGTCGATTGGAGCAAGGAAACGCGGCGCTGTTTCGTCGTTCCAGCGCGATTGAACTTTGTCGGGTACAGGTGTTGCGTTGATGTTAATGTAATAGCAAGGTATCACCACCTAAATGATGTCTGAGTGTATGTCGTTAGTGCAAATAAAGAAATTATTTGAAAAGCACCGGCTATCGGATTGGTGTCCCTTCTCTTCTGACTAGGACGGGGATTATTTTTTAATTATGGAAATATGATCTTCTCGATTTGTTCCTGTTTGTATAAAATAAAATCGAGTAGACTATGAGCACAATTTATTTATATTTAAGGGTAGCTTAAATGATGTTGAGATTTCCAATTTACCTTGATAATTATATGGAAGGGCATGGAGAAGTAGAATTTCTTTTTTCAAATGCATTTGTACATTAAGAAAAATGGAAACTGAGGAAAGTACCATTGTGCCTTGTCTGACGTATAATTAAGTAAAACAATTAGTAGATTGTATCCTGGTAGCAGGAAACAGATAATAATAAATTCTCTAAGTTCTCTGTGAATAATAAATTTAACGAAATATCAAATCAAATTGAAAATGTAATATAATGAATAAACGTAAATGTATAGATTAAAATATGGCCAGTATAATTTAATTTTCATAATTTCTACAATATTTAATTCACTTGAGCTACCCTTAAACAGAAGAATATGCATATTGTCCAACATTTTTATTTAGTGTTTGTATATCTAAATTCTAAAGGAACAAATCAGGGTGGTGAGACTCATACAAGAATACTTAATTTTCTTTTAACTTTCAAGCTCGACACTACTCCTGACAATATCTCTATCACATCGGCGATAAATAATTGCAGAGAAAAATCTTCTGCACCGGAGCGAGATAAACAGAAAGATAGTCACTCATCATCGATAAATTATCTCCGCCAGTCGCTTTCCCTTTGATTTATCTTGTTAAGAGGAGATATGATATAACGACGTAATCGATGATGACGACGCTATAATCTGGTACTTCAACAACGACGGCATATCGCATGCAGCGTTCGAGTTCGTCGCTTAACGAGCTTCTGGATGGAACTATTAAACTTGACATTTCGCGAGTCATCGCCACACCATGCTCGTAAACTTGCCGGGCAACTTGTAATAGATTTTACCAAGGGGCGATCCGAGGGATGGGCCTCCAGATCGTCTCGCACCGATGCCCGATGGCGGCTGACACTCGAAACCCATTTACGCTTTGCAAAGCAGCCACCCTTCGTTTCTATCCGGAAATCCGACTTTTCAAGTTTCCACGGATAATCGGCGATCAAAATTTTCCAACGTCAAACTAGTGGTGGAGAACTATCGATGGTACTTACGATAGTTATCGATGGTTCCCACTATCGAAAATTATAGATGGCTTTAATTCCAAATTTAGTTTGTAATATTATTACAAATTTCGATACTGAGAACCATAGATGGCTTATTTTCACTATCGATAATTATCGGTATTGAAAATCGTAGGTTAGTGAATTAAAAAATAATACCAGCTGAAATTCAGAATCCCAAATTTAATTTTTAATAATATTACAAATTTCGATAGTGAGAACCATAGATGGCTTATTTTCACTATCGATAATTATCGGTATTGAAAATCGTAGGTTAGTAAATTAAAAATAATAACAGCTGAAATTCAGAATCCCAAATTTAATTTGTAATATTATTACAAATTTCGATACTGAGAACCATAGATGGCTTATTTTCACTATCGATAATTATCGGTATTGAAAATCGTAGGTTAGTGAATTAAAAAATAATAACAGCTGAAATTCAGAATCCCAAATTTAATTTATAATATTATTAAAAATTTCGATAGTGAGAACCATCCATAACTATCGTAAGTACCATCGATAGTTCTCCACCACTGGACCACTGTGAGCTCGAATTCCGTTGGGCCGGGAGAAAAAAAAACACGTCGGTGAAAGACGAAAGTGCAGAAAGACGGGGAGCGCGTTACGCGGAACAAGGCCCCCCTTGTGGGACGGTTAAGTCACTTGCCGCGCCACCCTGTCCCCTGTCGTCTGGAATTCAAATAAGGAGCAGTAAAGTCGTCCGCGCGAGCAAAAAACAATCCCTTCTACCTCGAGCGGGGCCCAGCAAACACGTTTCGAGATGTCTTTTCGACGAGAGTTCTGCCGACCGACCGGCAAGCCGGCCGCAACACTGCGCGATTAAACCGCGTGCCGGGACGACACGTTCGACGTTCTCCGCTCGGTCGTTGCGAGCTCTTCCATCCACAAACTCGTGCTGGACGTTGCTCCGGAGCCGTTGGATTTGTAAACACTGCGCGGGGGGTTGGAGATTCGAGGGAAGCTGGACGATCAGGTGGTCAGCGCAGTGATTAATCGAGGCAGAAATTATAGCGAAGGTAAAGAGATTTTAAAATAAATTTCCAATCTGATTACTGATTCTGATTCTTCGAGAATCGTACTTCAGTTATTCTTGCTATACAGTTTCGAGTCCGCCCGTGGCAACTTTCTCCTCGACGAACGATTATTTTAATTTCGGTTCACGCGAGGTTGACAAGCGATCTTTTCTGTTATCTTCGTGCAGAGGCGCGCGCAGTACACGTTGTCTAAGGAGCACGTGACAATTTCTGAGTCTTGTTATCTCGCACATAACGATGCCAGAATATTCATAAGTCTGGAGGCTTTAACCGAGCCTCACATGTTTCTTTTTTTTTTCTTTTGGCTTATTTGAAATTCCTAGGCAGCGGGGTCTGAGCGAATGATTCACGGCTGAATTACAATTGCGGCTATTTAAAAATTCGTGGACCACTGGGAAGCATGACGAGGAGGAGCAGTCTGGTGGAAATAGAAGAATCGAGGAGGAAATCGAGGTATGATTACGAACTGAAAATATCCAACGATCCGGAGGACACCGAGATAGTTTAACCGTCCACCCGAATCTTCTTACGTAAAGTGACCTCTCCCGTGTTTTTGTGGAATTTTTTTTAAGCCATTAGTGCGATAAACGATCGCTGGTATGGTTTATGGTTTATCAACGGGAGTGACAACGCAATAGGATGGGCAAATTTCATTGTACAAGGTCACTTGGTCGAATTGCACGGTCTCGTCATTCGACGCGTTCGCGTTTTGCTGAATCATATAACGCGGTGCTTAGCGGTTCCTATAATTGTCGAATATCCGCTGCAAATTGTGGCAATTGCATGCCACTTCCCGATAGTTCATCCGCCACGTTCGACGACCCAGATATGTAACTCCTCTTAATTGCGCGTTTCATTGTTTCGTTATAATATCGCTGGGCCATGAACGGGTCATTTAATCCTGCTAATTACATGTCACCCGTAGCCTCGCAAATTCTGCGATTCTTTGCCAACCCGTCGACCACGAACCACAGCGAATTACCCTTCCCAGTATTATTCTCGCTGGAAACATCCTCTGTTTTAAATGAAAAAAATTGCAAATCAAGGTTCGTATTTGTTAGCACGCTTCGTGCATCGCATATTTCCTCTATTCTTCCTCGCGCCGTGTCGTTGAACGAATGTAAGTTAAGTATGAAGCAGATGCATTAACAGAGCTTTCTTTCTGTAACGATAACATTACCTTCCGAGATCCCTCCAATCCCGATAGACTCTCTGATACAATAAGTATCTCAGCGATACCGTTGCCGAATACTAAATTAATAAACAGATACCGAATCAAGTTAAATTACTATCCCTAAACCCTGCTATGATTTACCACTTGTGGCTCCCACTCGTATCCTCGTCTCAACTATGTACGCCCGAGCGACCTCAGCTCCCTCCCGAAAATTTCTCCGCCGGTTCCTTCGGTCCGTGCCGTTACAAATGCGCGCGAGCGCATGTCGAAAGAATCTGCCGCCCGGCGGGCAGGAGCACTTACCCGTGGCACGTCTCGAATCGGGACCGTGCGTGCACGTGACAGGAAGAATTCCGCGTCAGCGGCGACGAACGCGCAAGCCCAAATTGATTTTCTCCGGTCAGCTGGCGTTGTTCATCTCGGGAGGATGTGGTTTGACGTTCCGCGCGATTCTCCGTGGCCGATTGTCGCCGGCTAGGCGAGCGTGATGGCGAGCAGGTGCTCGACGAAACGATATCGGGAACGGTAACGAGAAGAGCCGGCAGTGAATGGTGATCAAGAATCGTCTGCCTTTCGGAGTGAGTGTTGACAGTGACGAGCCTAGCCGGAACGTATCCACGCGACGTGTTTGGCGATGCCGCCAACAGGTGGCGATACTCGTTCCTTCGGTGGCTTTGATAACGGCCGCTGGTCGGTATCGATGCCCCCGATAACGGGAACCTCGGATTCGCGCGTCTTCCGCTACCGTATTTCACCTTTCAGCAGAGACAGAACATGACCTCGTCGCCGTCGTCGAGCACCAGCTCCGCGTACACCAGCACCGACGACACCAGCCATTATTATGTCAACGACAAACGAAATTTCCTCGAGTCAGACGACGTCGGGGCCGCCAGACTTCTGCGCTCCTACTCGCCGCGGCGGGGCGAGAAATCGCGCGGATTCTGTAGCAGACTGTTTAGCGACAAGTGAGTTGTGATCGGAGGGGCGCTGGCTTTCTGTATCTCAACTCTCCACTTGTCTTTTGCAAGTTAGAATTGCGAGGGGGCTGAATTAGGCGGTCGCTTGGGGATATTTATGGGTTGGTTTCTAGTAAGACTGATTTTTAGTCAAGTTACTTGAATTATTTTCAGCATCTAAGGGTATATACAATTTACTTAAATCTAGAAAATACATTTTTTTAATTTTCTTTGCAGGCTCAGATAAAAAAGTTGAAAAACGGCCTTCACTATCTTGTTTGCTATTCCTAGAAGGCTAATCCTTCTAGTATTTCAAAAAGCCTCGAGTCGTCTGGAGCAATTTTAAAAAAGTTTTATCTATGTATATATACTTTCGTCCCCCACTGTAGATTAGTTTTGCCCTCTTTAGGTAAAATGTCCTATCTAGCATTTCGAAATATCCGAAAAACTGAAGTTTTATTATTTTCTTGTCCTCTCTTTTTAATTAAAATAAATAAATTAGACTGTTTCTAGATTTCTCCGAAACACGTAGAGTTTTCTAACTTTACTTAAAATGTAAAAAACGCGTGGGACTTCAAATATTTCAACGTTTATTGAAAAACGGATAAATGCTAGATAGGACATTTAAATGAAGGAAGGCAGAGTTGTTGCATGAATGCATGTTTACAGATACGCAACAAATTATGACTGTCATTCTGCACTTTACACGCAAGATACGCCATATTTACAAGCGTGTTTACTATTTATCAATTTATCGCCGGTCAAGTGTACCACGGCCCGATAAGCTTTGATCGTCTCAATCCTCACTGACGTTGATACATCGAGCGGTATAAAAAAATCCGATAGGCTCGATTTTCATTGAGCCGTCAGTTTTGAGCGTAGGACTACGACTTGCAAACTGGAGAGTTGAAATCAGCTAAGTAGTCGAGTATATCTCGAAAACTTCATCAGCTTAATCATTTGGTTTGTTTTCGACCTTTGCGGTGTAATTATAGAAACAGTAGATAAGCGGTGGTAATTCTATAGGGCGTTTGTCCCTATTACGGAGCCCTTCTATTAAAATTATCAATGAAACAAAATTCATGCATAAATAAACCCAATTCCTAATCAGTTTAGCATATAAATACCAAATAATAAGTTCATCACGATACAAATTTATTCCAAAAAATTATTAAATAATTATGAAGTATTTTTAAATTTATAGCTCATAGTAAAATTTTTTAGGTTCATCAGAAACTGCTCCCTTTGCATCTTAAGTGATCAGGAACTGGGTCCTTGACGGTACTTTCGTCACAGGCGGTCGGCTATAAGTCGCCCCATACTACTCTCTGACTTGTTAGACGTAGTTCTTCTTAAAAAATGAATAACGAGCGAACCAATATTACCCAGGATTAGAATCCTGCAATTAAAATCCGAATCATTGGAGCGTAAGTGCACAACCGCTCGTGCATGCTCGATTGCATCCGAGTTTAAGCGTTCCGCAAACCGCTGACAATCCTCGCGAAAACTTCAAACGGGATACTGGTGCGATAGCTCGCAATGGGTTTGCAATTAATCGGGAACTTAGTAACGCAGTGGACTCACCATAAACTGCTGCCCAAAACTTCTGGATTATCACTTTCTTCCCCGTTTCGTTACCGACTCGCTTCCCAGTTCCCTGGAACGAAACTCAGTTTCTGTTGTATGCTTTAGTGCTGTGAGTAACTAATAAGACGATTAGACCTTTAGACGACGGGATACCTGAGCGTTTAATAATTATGCAAGAGAGCCGTGATCAACGCGTCGACCATATTGGGCTCCCGGGTACTGACTAAGCCTCGCGATACTTGCAATCAAAAATAAATACTTGCGAGATTAAGCCACAATTTTGTGTGTATGCGCAGAGAGCTACTTCCAGCTGATAATAATTAAATCACAGTCGCGTGAACAGAGAAGAATCAAATATGCAAGTAGAAGTAGATGGGCAAGAAATTATTAGCCTATTTCCGTATGCAAGTGATACGCAAAATGTGCGGAAAATGCATCGAGGTGCAATAAAGTGCAATTACTTTTCCTGTTTCACCAATATTTGGCGACGATTATTTTTAAGCAAAGAACGGCCATCATTCGATATTATCAGACGTGATAATAATATACCTAATCAGAATCTTAGCGAGTCTTTCGTATGTTTCCAAAATACTAATTCCCCATACAGCCATGGAAATTAAGATTCCTCCTTGCCTGCATCCTACTTCATCAGTCAGAAGCTGCATTGAATTATAATCGACGAGGATCCTGTTCCTCTTCATTGTTTTTATTTATATTAACAGGTTCTGAACGGCAGGAGATGCTTAGGGCAAGTCGGGGAGAGATGGCCCACTTTTTAAAAAAAATCAGCACACCGTAAATTTAGTGGTTTTATAAAGGACAAAAATATATTTGCAAAAGGAGCGTGATTGAGCCATCTCACCCGGAATTACCCTAACATATCTGCAGGACCATGAGCGAAATCATAATTTGTTTCAAATCACTCCCACATATCTACCTCGTCACAACGATACTCGTGTTTCTGTTCAGGTCTTATGTCACCACGAAGAATATCTTAATAGCCGGGGTGATACTAGCCACGGTGGTTCTATCGATAATAGCAGTGTGCAGTGTTTACGGGACCGACAGGGACGTGGTGATTCAGGAAAACGAAGAAACACCGCCGGATCCAGAAACGCCGTTGCCTCCTTCGTGGAGCAGATTACGAGTTTTCAAACGCGGCGCGGTTTGCGCGGACGGTGCGCCGTGCGCGGTTGTTGGCAAGTACGTTTAAGTAGTATAAACAGGAATAGTGACTAAATAATTCTCTGATAGGCGGGCAAACGAGTTCGTACTTATGTCGGACTGACTTATGACAGAATTAGTAATTTTGCAGCAGGACACTTAGAATATTTAAACTACTATCTATGATAAAGCGTCCAATTTTTGACGTGAAAAGTGATAACATATATGTTTAAAGAAACTGTTATCTATAACTTCGATTCTCAAAGAAGAAACTGTTCAAGCTTCAGATAAAATTTGACTTATACTCGTTTGCCCGCCCACCAGAACAGTGGCGCACTGAGGATTAATCTCGAGAGGAGCCGAGTTGAAAGGATACAAATATTTTCAATGCAAATTCATTAGGTAGATGATTATAAAAATTTATTTATAAATTTCTTTCCTTTTTACTTCAGTCGCGGTTACCTTAATCTCCTTTCTCCTTAATCTTTGAAGGGTGCCAAAGCCCCTTGCCTCCCCCCTCTGGGTGCGCCACTGCACCAAAAAATTCCTCCCCATTCAATCAACCCTTTTAATCCTGATTGCAATATTCGATCGCAGCTCGTCCATCGAAATGGTAAAATCACAATTCCTTACAGGACCATTTTAGAGAAGAATGGCTCGGCAGTAGACGCGAGCATAGCCGCGATGGTGTGCAACGGCCTCGTAAATATGCAAAGCATGGGCATCGGGGGAGGATTTTTCATGACAATTTACGATAAAGCGACGAAGCGAGCTTACACGTTAACCGCCAGAGACCGAGCGCCATTGGCGGCCAACGCGACCATGTACGAGGGAAAGCCCATGGAATCGTTGTTCATCGGTAGACTTCTTATCCATTCACCCCCATTAAATCCGAGGAAACTGACGAACAAATGATGCGACTAAAATCCCATATTTTCGAATGCTATCAGGGCCATTGGCGATCGCTGTTCCCGGTGAAGTGGCAGGCTATTGGGAAGCTCACAAACGTTTCGGAAAATTGTCGTGGGCCGAACTGTTCCACCCCTCGATCGAGATCTGCGAGAACGGATACAACTTGACGAAAATCCAACACGACGGCTTCAAATATAACGCGAAGAATATTTACCAGGATCCCGTGTTAAAGTAAACCCAGCCCGATTCCTCTAGCCAACCTTCCAGTCTAAAGCTGGGTTTACATTAGTCCAGTCGCTGGATCCAGTGAGTGGTTCGACTGGAAATCACGTCGACGTCTACATTATTCCAGTCGCTGGATCCAGCGAGTGGTTCGACTGGAAATCAGGCGTTATCTTGATTATTCCAGTCGTTTCTGAACCGTTGAAAGTGGTAGAGTGTAATAATAATAGATTCACGGAAAAGAAGGATAAAAAAACATAAAAGTAGCATCGAATAGTAGAGTTTCGATCCAGTAGAAATCTGCTGGAATGAACACACTGTTTACATTATTCCAGTTCTAATCCAGTGCTGTACTGGATCACTGAACTGGACTAATGTAAACCCAGCTTAACAGCAAGATCTCAGGCATCGGTTTCTTTCCAGGGAGTTGTTCGTCGACCCGAAGACCAACGATTATTATAAGCCGGGCTCGATTATCAGGCCCAAGGCACTTTGCAAGACCCTGAGGATCATCGCTGAGAAAGGCGCGCCGGAATTTTACAATGGGACTCTGGGCAAGCTTCTGGTGCAAGATTTGCAGGAGAAAGGGGCGATAATTACTACTGAGGATTTGAACAGATATAGGTAGGTGTTGCTTAAGTGAAGGGGTGTTGTATTATCCCTCCGTGGTCACACCTTATAATCATAAATTTATCAAATGGGATTACAGCGCACCAACGTCACTTTTCAGTTACCATTTTCGGATTTTTGAATCATTTAACTGTTCAGTGATAGATGTGTATTCGTAATACTCATATAATCGTGCTCTAATAGTCTTTTTCTAGAAATGTAAATTTTGATATGTTGAAATTTTTATCTGAAAAAATAGTTGTGAGTAAAAACAATTTTTTTTACTTAGAATTCACCAAATTTTTAGATTTCATTATGAAGGTCTAAAGATTTACAGAAATATTGGCAAAGATATGTTAGAAAGGACTTTATAAAGGATTGTAGGAAGTTCACTTCAGAACAATTCTGGGGTAAGTGCCGTGTGGTTCGTCGTAATTCACAGTACCCTTACCCAGAGTTGGGCAAAATGTAATCTAATTACAACTTACAAATTACGATTAAACTGTAATTGTGTAGTTGATTACTCATTATTTTCTGTAACCGTTAATTTATCTGGCTGATAAAATCGTAGTCAACCACCTACATTTAACGATTACAGAAAATAATGTGTAATCAACTACACAATTACAGTTTAATCGTAATTTGTAAGTTGTAATCAGATTACACTTTGCCCAACTCTGCCCTTACCAAAAGGCGTAGGTCCCCTAGGAACAGAGGCCCTATTCTCCAGCGGTCCCATATTCTCTATCTCACTCTAAACAATCATTCTTTCGACACCCGATAGCTGGGAGACCCAACGCGGGCACCAGCCATCGCCCGTCGCCAGGACTGTTTAGTCTCAAGCACTCTCTATCAGGACCGCACAAAGGCTAAGTCCCTGCCATAAAATCCTGAATGGCAGGGCAGCGTGGGGCCATCCGCCTTCGACCTCACTCTTAAATTTAGTGGCGCCAAAATATCCTGGCGCGCGATACTTACACCCCGCGTGACCACGAAGGGCTCTACGTTCAACAGACAATTCTTTGCCGGATGGTGAAAGCTGATCGTTTTTTCTAGAGCTACGTGGGACGAGCCCCTTGAAGCGAACATGTCGAATGGAATAAAGGTGTTCACCGTGGGAACGCCAGCGAGTGGAGCTCTTCTTACATATATTTTAAACATCTTTGACGAATTCCAACTTACTCCGGACAGCTTAGCTGACTACAACCGAACGATCCTTACGTACCATCGAATGATAGAGACGTTCAAGTACGCTTTCGCGATGAGGAACGACTTGGCTGATAAAGAATTCGTCGACGTCGAGGAAGTTAGTGCAAACACTTTTACTTTAAGGGGGGATTCTCGTCTAACAGCCCCAAAAGTAACTGGTATTTAAGAATTTTTTTTTTAAAAAGTTTTGGGCATATTGGAGTAAACTCTTTTGGGATATAAGGAGGCATCTTTAAACTTGCAGAAAATATTTTTTTATGTCGATCCTTCTTATTATTTATTAATTATTGTGGAATTTTGTCACTTATCACACTCATCTGATTGTAAAAGAAATAGAAGTCTCTTAAAGTTAGATAGCTTACGCTGCGATTGATCCACTTTAAAGAAAAAAAAATGAAAAATTGAAAGAGTTATAGCGGTCGAAAGAAAAAGTAAGTTTTTTCTTAGACAATTTTTTTATTTTATTCTTTATATCGACGAAAAAAGTATTATAAATAAAACTAAAATTAAAATTTTAGGTCCAGTTCCTACGTAAATTATTTAACTTTAAGAAAATTGTCTTCTTTTTGCAATCAGATGACGAAGAGATTCCACAATAATTAATATATAATAAGAAAGATCGACATAGAAAGAAAATAAATTCTACATGTTTAAAGATGCCTCCTTATACCCCAAAAGTTTTTAATACAATATTAACAGTAGTTTTTTAAAAAAACAATTCATAAATTCCGGAGGCTGTGAGCAGCAATCCTAGAAATATTGATAACAATTTCTACGAGTAGATTCCCCGGAGGCCACTAACGCTATTCACTCTCGCAACTCATCGTTACATTTCTGCTTCTTTTACAGTTAACGAGGAAACTGACCTCCAGGAGCTATGCCCACAGGACGCGAATGAAGATCGACGACCAGAGAACGTGGGACGATCCAACGCACTATGGAACCTCCAAGCTGAGCATAGCTAAGGATCAAGGAACTGCTCATGTTTCAGTATTGGCGCCCAATGGGGACGCGGTATCAGCTACTAGTACTATCAATTTCTAGTACGTTCGTTTCCAAAACAGTACAGACCTTGTATTAAAATTCCACGTTCTTCTTTCTTAATTAATATGAGTGAAATGAGGGGAGAAGTAGAAGAAACTAATATTGCTATTGTTGGAAGAAAATCAAGTGGCTGTTCTATACTCCACAAATACTTGGAGGCTGTTCTCAATATTCTATTTCTCGATTTATCGTGTTCCAAGCTCCAAGTATAAAAAATTAAAAATAGTGACAAGCTTTGAGCAGCGACGTGATTTTGTTCCGATTTTAGAGCCCTTCGATGTTAAGCAATTGCTTTTCTCGACAGCTTTGGAAGCGGCATAGTCAGTGAAAGAACTGGGATATTGCTAAACAACGCGATGAACGATTTCGGCGTGCCATCGACCGTTAATTACTTCGGCGTTCCACCGAGCCCGAATAATTATATCGCGCCAGGGAAGAGGCCTTTGTCATCGATGGTACCATCCATCCTCGTCGACTCGAACGGTGACGTGAAAATGGTCATTGGTGCTTCTGGTGGCACGAAGATCACCACGACCGTTTCTCAAGTGAGTATTTCTTCAGTGATTACTTTTATCACAACCCCGAGAGCAACGTGCAATAATTAACAGAATACTGCAGATGTGTGTGTAGGAGGGAGTGGCAGAATCGTCTGATTAGAGTGCAGAGAGTTGCTTTCAACTTTTTATTTGCCAGCTGAGCGATCTACTAATTTTGGCACGATAAATCTACGAAACAAAAATTGTTTATATTTCCTAAGTAATAGATAGCTTCTTTAACATTCTGATGACGCACTGATAAGCGCTATTACACACGCAGTTCGCACGATTATCCTTCGTTCAACAGGACCTTCCATTGACCACGCGGTAATTTTTGCAACGCACGATTTCAGATAGTAGCCAAGATCCTGTGGATGGGACACACGGTGAAGGAAGCCGTGGACGCGCCGCGAATTCATCATCAACTGGTCCCCACGGAGATAGCCTACGAATACGGTATACCGAAGCCGGTGATAGACGGGCTGAAGAAGATCGGCCACAAAACTGCTCGGTACCGAATCCGCGGCAGCGTGGCTTGCGTCATTTCTGTCGTGGACGACATGATCTACGCGAACGCGGACTTCCGGAAGGGTGGGGACGTGTACGGCTTCGATCCAGAATTGTTCACGTGAACGATTATCGATGATGTGTGAACAGTATCTTCCAGCGCAATTTATTAGACTCTAATCTGTAAAGCCACGTTCCTGTGTCGTACGAAACGAATGGAATACGAAGAACTGTCTTTTAGATCTTACCATACTTTCAAACGATACTGAAAACATTTATGGCAGTCTCCTCCGATTTTTATTCGGTTATTTAAAAAAGGAGGGATTATTTGAGGCATTGGGAGCAAAAACTGACTAGCCTGTATAAAAAAATAAAATACTATTTCGTATTTTATATGATCAGTACAGCCTATTGGAATACACTATTGCTACTAACTCAATTTCACAAAAAAAATGTGCGTTGGTCCTTTTTTGTTTTCCATGCCTCGATTAATCACGTCCTTATGGGAGAGACTAAAGTGGCTTTGATAGAGTTTAAGTAGTAGCCTTGTAAAGAATTCAAATTTCCCCAATCTGTAATTTACTGTAAGATGCACTGTATGTATATATAGGAACGTGGCTAAAAGTAATAGTCATTTTTTTATATCGATCTTTGAAATCTTTGATCGTGCATCGTTTTAAAGACACTGCGCGAATTCGAACTTCCCTAACATACGATTTGCACGTCTTGCCTATTTGCATTATGCGTTCATTCTCCTTGATTTAGCCCAATTTAGTTTGACGAGTTTTATTAAATAAACGAGGAAAGTATCGTAGCCGCACCAACGTAAGGTACGCGCTATTGATCCAGCCAATAATCGCTGGATGTGAATGCTCTGGAAAACTTTTGCTAAAGCATGTAAGGTTATCTATTCACTGCGCCATCGACCCGAGCAGAAAGTTGCACGCGAAGAATGCTCTAGTATTAATTAAGTATCGAAGTATGCTGCGCAAAATAGAACTTTGTCTGGTTTATAATAAGAAACCAGGCCACCTTTTACAGAAATCATTCTACTGTTTTATTGCGTTCGAAAAAAGCCTTCCGACTTCCGAGAATTTCGAAATGTGCTTCGTGGGTTTTGCCAAGATTCAGGTGCCCGTTTCGGGCATAAATCTCCAATTAATATTATATTGCTCAGATAATAATAGATTGGTACGACTACCCTGTTTAAAGGTTCAAAGTTTCTCGCGTACGATTCCGCTTCCCGTAATTTGTAAATATTTTTTTCTGCAAGCTTTGTATGACATTAAATACACAAAATTTTATATCAATGTGACTTGATATCCTTATAATTTAATAATCGGTAGAATGAACGATAAATGATTGTACACCCAATGTGTGTTTACTCGAGAAAATAGTTCACGCGAAGGTTCAGAGGAGACGTAGAGCAATTAATCTACTCGATTGTTACTGCATACTGCGCAGCAAAATGAATTGAAGAAGATGCATGGCAGACGTTACTATTGACTTTCATAGACAATACATACACACATGTTCGTTCGCTTCGACATTCTGTTTCGACGCCGCGGTAATAAGACTACTACGATTAAATAGATTAACGCGATTTCATACGACAACCCGACGATCGACTTCAATTTCGCGAACTCGACAGTCCTTCACAAGCAGTTTCCAGTAGCCATTCGCTGAACGAGCTACGTTCATCCTTTACGTGGCGAAGATAACAGTAAATGCACGTCAAATATGTACATGCGCGATAAAAAGTATTAAAAGAGAAGTATTCCACACAACCGTACGTGCAATCGTAAAAATAAGATATTTATACGCTTAACTCAAACATAGTCGTTCGATACACAACGGTGCAGCAAAGTCGTAATTACGTTTTCATCGACAACCTTGAAAAGCAGACTGTGTTGCGAGTTACTGTATTTTTAACACGGCTAGCTGAGTCACGACAGGCCTTCGATAAACGAAAACGATCATTTACAAGCCATTGTCACTTCAAAACCGATCGGTATTAATTCATAACACCTTCCCCTCCCCCAACTAATCTTTCATCTGTAACAAGTACATTGCTGAAACTCTGAATGAAACTAACAATTTATTTCTCACCCATTACAATTTGTAATTTCGACTGCAATTGGCGTAAAATTCGAAAATTGCTATTCGCGCGAAAATCGTGTCGAATGAGTCAGACCGATGTTTACATATCAGTAAACACGTAATAGATAATTGTACGTGTCCCGGTGCACATAATTCGAAAATACCAGAACGTAAATAAACGCTCCCTGTAGCTTGGCGCGAACGTGCGCGCTGTCACACTGTGTCCCCCACGTACGAAGATCAATTAGCAACCGATATCAATTAGCATCTGGTTCATCGTTAATTGGAGCATGTCGATACGTGACCGCTGCCACTCGCCACGGACTATACGATTCTGGTTAACCTAAAATTTCGTCAGTCTCGGTCATATTCTCGTGTTTCACGATTTACATGGTTTCCCTGCGATGCAGCGGGAACTACAGAGAACGCGTTCGATATCAGCTTCTTCCTTACCACGTCCCTGTGTGGCTATTTACATGCCTCGTATTACGGCGTATGTCGACGAACGATACAGACGAGAACCGTTTACCAACGCTTCGATTGCGATGTGGTAGGGAGAAGTCAATGTAACGAGCAAGTAGCAACCAACCACGACTGCGTCATGGATCTGACGTTTCCAGTTCTTTACCGAACATAAGGAACCCGCCAAATCATACAAATTTCATGCAACGAATATTTAGAGCTTCTTCAACGTTTGCCTGACTGCATACACTTCTCAACACATGCACAGTGCTTCTAGAAATACGTCGAGATTATGGCTAAACACAAAAACAGTATCCAAGCCGTGGGATCAAGCTACCAGGGCTGTCTGCATACGATGCTCACGAAACGCTTCGACGTTCCTTGCCAGCAAATAATATTAGGCTACGCTAATTGAGGCAGTCAGAGCAACAACGGAGTAACCCACATTTTTTTTCGAAATTGAATTAGTAGCAATGACGTATTCTAATAGGCTCTACTAACCATATAAAATAGGGAAATTTTTTTTTTTAATATGGGTTGGTCCGTTGTTCCTGTGACTGCCTCAATTGTTGGACCGTATTTACCCGGAATTGCGTAATGCGATGAATGTATAATGAAAGACATGAACGTGGAATAGAGAATTGGGTGCCCCTGAATATCGAGTGAATGCGAGTTTTTTTTATGAAATATGCAGTTACGAACCTCTCCGCAGCCATGACAGATGTTTCCGTTAATCGTCGCAACCGGTAACCGCGGTGGAGGCTAGACGGCTCCTAGAAACTTCTGAATTCCAGAAGATTTTCCGTCTCGTCTTTCCAACGAGATTGCACTTCGCGAACGCGCCCCGACACGCGACGAAAGCCAACGCACGCTTCTCCATTTAAAACGAACCGAATCAAAGCCGATTTATGTTATAAAACAGATTTAACGGTTGAAACGTGTTCGCGTCAGGCGTTCGAAATACTAGAGGCAGCACTGTGCTCTGCGCGTGCGCTTCGTGTTTTAGAGAGCCTATATAAAGAGCCGCGGGGAGCTTCGTTTAGACCAGTTTCAACCAAACATACGAGTGACAGGATCTTTTCTCGCCGGTGTCGTACGCTGTTGTTTTTTTCTAAACGTACCTCTCGATAAATTCTCTGAGGAGCTATGTCTGACTACTACGTTGACGAGTACGAGCACTTCAACTACGATTACGACAAGCATATATTCACCGGGCACAGTGGCAAACAGCGAAGCAAACGCGAGGCACTGACACACACAAATCATTTCGATCCGTGCGGCCATTCCAGAAAGATCCTGACCAAACTGATGAACTCCGAGCACAACAAACGTAATGTTGGAAAGACCAAGGCGTAAATTGTAAGTTGAATCCCGATGGAATTTTGCTAGCCGTTTCATTCTTGGTCGAAGTACGAGGCACCGAGTGCAGGCTCGATCTGTAACCTTGGCCGGATTGTGCGTCGTTGTTTACATTCACGGTATTTCGCGGCGTATATGCAATTCTAATCGCGTCTCGAGATCGTATTCACCAATCCAACCGCTGATTAGCGAACTTCAGTCAAGCGAACTTCATTTCCGCTCTGTATAATTCTCTCTTTGTGTAAACGACCCGGTATTACAGTCCTTTGTTTTTTTTTCCATTACTGCGCAACCATTTTAAAGGTGACTCATTTGTTACGCGAAAGCACACTTGTTGCCGTTTATGCTTCTTCGCGATGAGATAACTGCGCGGTAGAACGTCAAAACGATATCCGACTGTTTTCGATGGATATAGTAGTTCGAAGTAATTTAATGGGCGACGAGCTGCGTTCATTTTGTAATTAACAATCGTTTTATGCGTTTCTGTTTCAGGATCTTGGAGTTTGTGTCCTGTCCGCGGGAAGAGTATTCCGTTTGTCGATTCTGACAGACCGAAGTTATATTACACAAGAAAAATTCCATTTCCTTTATTCTCAGCAGTGCATATAGTCGCTGAACATAGACCCCTTACCGTAGGATAAGATAATCATTAGCACTTAGTACAAATCGGCTGCATCTTTAATAATCATCGCTATTTTTTTTTTTATGGTTTCATTGTGATTTATAGGGTAAATAACCAATATCCTAGTTAGGACTGCCGTTAATTCGGGATCAGCCTGAGTTTGTGGTTCTGACGATGTGATAAGAATTATTAAGTTATGTTTATGTATTGAATTTCGCGCACACTGTAAAAATTCGTAAATATTGAGCAGTATCTAGTTAGGAATATTTTGTTTAAATCGATGCTGAAACAAAATTGCTCAATCTCTCTAGTATTTAGTGATTCATTATGATTTAATATTTCATCCAGTGTGAACGTTAAAAACACGCATTTATTTTTTAAAGTATATCTCCCCGAGGTACATTTTTGTTAACTTCACACTGCTTTTCTTTCTTTACTTTGAATTTGTTGGGCACTTGGAAGTACTAGATAAAGATGACCATATATGTAATTTTGAAGACTAATAAAATAAAAAGTTTATAATTAATAAAAAAACGAAAAAAATTGGTTTAAATTTCAATACACCCTATCCAATCCCTCGGAAATATTTCCATCCGGTGTTTAGATATTGTAAAAAAAAATGTAAAATACCGCAAAGCACCATTACTGACGTTTAATAACATAAAATATGTAATAAAAATAATGCATCCGCTGCATAAAATGGAGTTTAAAAATCGCGATTAATACTGAAAAATATTTCGAATATCAAAAGTAAGTAAGTATCCATGATTCTTCGTAAAAATAAATATTACATTCCACGTGCCTTAAATTTCCCGTTGCTTTTCTGAAATATGGACACGCACACAAAATTGAAAAACACCGTATTGCGTTCCGTACATTAGTGTAATTCATTCTGTACATATACATTCGGTAAAAACATTGATAAAATAATTATATACAAACGGTTTGCGTTGGGGTATTAAAAAATTTCCCACTTTAAAACAGATCACGTTAATTTGTATTTCACAAAATTCAATTCTTGCCTTAAAATGCCGGTTAATATGAATTCTGTTGACTGTATAGTCACAGTCTTCGGAGCTTTTGCGAGAAATTTCTTGGCGCTCGTTAAGTCTTCCTCTTTAGAAATGATGACTGCTTTTTCCGGCCACGACGCCGGCGGTCGTACCAAATGCTTGCCACCGCAGGAACTGATTATGCCTGTAGAAAAATATCTTAGTAGCCCGTGATAAATAATCAACGATATTTGGCATCGAAAATACATACTTTTCCATTCTGGTATGGGCGGAGGTGCAATGTTCGATGTTAATACGACGGTATACCCTAACAGAAGTTTTTGTTCCCTCGCCTTCTCGAGGCTGCCTCTTAACTTGAACCCAAATTTAACTTCCGCAGCGGGGTCCTTCAATATATAGTTCTCCATCTCGACGAACTGACCCACTTTGTCGCTGTCGGTCAACCAAGTGATCGAGACTATTGGCACAGACTGCGCTAAAGCGCACAGGAACTTGAACGTCCTTCGAACTTTATCCGTGACCAACACGGTGCATTTCGTTGGATCGTCCACTTGAGACGCACCTGCAAAAAGACGAAATCAATGTTAGGCGCGGGTGAAATTACAATTCGTCGTGTACGCATCTCGTACTCACCCAGTTTCGTTACCATCCTGCTGTACGTCAGGCTTTCGATGCCCGTGAATAAAACTCTATGTTTTACTTTGAACGGCGATGCCGCCCTGAAGGAAGAAGACATACCCCTACGAGTTCTAGATGGCGTGGAAAGGACTGACGCAGTGTCAAGACTGGAGTTCATCCCCGAAGAATTATCGTCTTCTGTAAAATCTTCCTCTTGCTTTTTCACCTTGGGCTTCCTTCCCCTTTTTTTAGGAACCTTAACTTGATCGGTGGTACTATTCGCAGAGGTTTCATTAGCGCTAACTTCTGCAGACTCCTCCACTAGTGAATCAGCAATCGATTTGTGATGGCCGCGAGTTGATGTGGATGGCTTTTTACTGTTTCTCGTTGCTCTTGTAGTGGGCATCTCTGCCGTAGCATCAGGGACATTTGGAGTTTTGGGCCTTGAAATTTTGGGTCGTTTGGCTTTCGCAGCGGGTACCTCGAAATGTACATTATCGGATTCAGACAAGTCTGAGGAAGCACTGGTTTCGGCGAGATCGACGTCCGGAAGGGCATTCACGGCCGCACGTTTTCTAGTATTTCTTGATCTAGTAGTTTTCGTACTCTCGTTTACGTTTTCTTTCTTCTTCTCCATCTCTAAACGAATGGCTTGCACTTTGCGGGAAGCATTCATGATCATCTCCACTTCCTGCGACTCCTCTCCAATCTGCGAACTGATATCTTCCACCTCACGTTGCCGTCTATTGCCCACACTTTGACTGGCTTTTCGCGTTCTCCCCATACCCTGACCGATTTCTAAGCTCTCCGTCTTAGCTAAGCTGCTCAATGAACTTTGACTATTAACGCTTGAACGTCGACTTCGGTTGGTTTCGTTACCGACGGTCCCCTCAGCCATCGACTCTGCTGGTATGTTCGGAGACATTCTAGCCACCTTTATCACCAACTGTTTAGACAGCAACGTCGAGTGACTATGCGGTAGATTCGGGGTATCCCAAGTTTCTACGTCCAGCGGCGAACTCCTTTTGACCACGTAGTCCAGAATGTTTGCCGAGTTCCTCCTGGTGACGATACTACTCTTGGCGTTCCTCTTTCCACCTTTCGTAGGCGCGGGTGAATCCTCGTTGACATCCTCCTTGCGCTTCTTCGTGTTGCTACTCTCAATCAGATCCATGTGTGATCGTTTCCCGACTCGCGAAGCGTTCGATACAGTTATTTTCGCAAGTTCTGCATTCGCTAGCGGAGCTTCTTTTCCCACCTGAAAAACAGACGAACGATCAACATTCTCTTTGGTGGAATTACGCGTCCTTCCGTTCCTCTGAATGGAAGGGATAAGGGTTGCTTGTTCTTGCGCGTCGGCAAAGGGAACCGATTTTTCGTGCGCCAATGATTCGCTCGCTTTCGATTTTCGTAATCGTCTGGAGGTGTTTCTCGCTGGTTCCTTGGACGCTCCGTTTACTTTCTCGTCGTCGCTTTCGTGCATAGGGATGGACGCTCTCTCGACGTCGAAACTGCCACAGCTTGCCAAAATTGCTGAAGAGTCTGGCTTGGTGATGGTAGGAGCAGGCTCGGTGTTCTCCATGTTAATTCGAGGGAACGATTTTCGCGGTGGCCTTCCTCTTTTCTTAGGTGCGACCTTCCACGAGTCCTGCTTCGATCGATTTCTACCACTGCCCATTTTGAATCGAGTCCATGACGGGGTGGTTGGGCTCGCTGGATTCGACAGGGTACCTGAAATACTTACTTCAGGGAATCCAGCTAGAATGTCCTCGTCGTCATCCTCCAATAATATAGAGATCGGTCGATGTGGTATAATGCCGATCAACGCGTCAGACTCTTCATCAGCTGGAGATTCTTCCAATACGTGTTTGACGTTCTTCGATAAGTCCCTTTCATCTAAAATCAATTCACATGATTTTGATTCCTCTGCGTGTCTCCTCGACGATCTTGGAGTTGTTGAACCCTTAGGCGAGGGCTGGCTTGCATCAGCAACGCGATTGCGTTTATTCGTGGCATCAACTGTTTCTGATCTCGTAGCAAGTTCCTCTGCTTTTCTATTGTCAGATACGATTGCAACGGGGGTAATAGAATCCTGAGAATCTACTAAAATATTACGTTGCCGCGGTGAAGTAAGAGCAGAGGAATATTGTTCCGTGTTTTTTGACCCCACATTCGCTGTAGTGTTCAAGTCGGACCTACGAGACGACTTCCTCCCTGGCGATGAAACCGAAACTAAGTCTGTCGATGCTTTGCTTCTTCTTCCTCGCGCAAACCTCTTTACCTTACTGATTTCTGGCGAGCTGCTATCGACATTAGGCGTATTCTTGGGCGCATCTTCGCATTGCGACGATTGCAACATGTTTGTAAGCACCTGAGTCGATAATGTCGACTGATCGTACAGATCCTCCTCGTTCACATCGTCGAACATTTCGTTTAAGTTTCTCTCCACAGTATCGTCTAAAGTAGCTTTATGCGATTTCTCCGGCGCGTTCTTACTCTTCTCGCTAGAATTCGGTGGAGGCACCCTTTCAATCTCACTGAGCAGCTGCGTAGGCGCCATCTCGTAATCAATATCCTCAATGCTGCGTTCTTCCGTGGAGCTGAGAACTGGATCGAATGATTTATGCGATTCCTTGTCATCAGCATCTGAAACCTTTTCCGTGAAATTCAGTATTTGAGTAGCTGTATTATCCTCCATTTCTGTGATATCTTCCTCCTCTTCACTAACCGCTACTTTACTCTTCGCCGAGACCACGGTATTTGCTGCATTCGCTCCTGCGTGAAATTCACTTGGTAGAATTTGCGTTGCTGCTAAGTCGTCGATGTCCACCTCCGTATCAGACTCTGGGCTCGCATAAGCTTCAGGTTTATTCGTCCCGATCACCTGCGTAGGCGCGTCGAAATCCACATCAGCCTTGCTGTCTTCTATCGCTGTTGGATCTTTGTTCTTTTGGATTGCATGTTGCGCGAGCGTGTCGAAGAGATTGTCAGACTCTTTGCTCGAGTCAGCGTCATTCTTAGCTTCTTTACTCGCGTTCTGCCCCGCCTCGAAGGAGCAAGATGCTCGTTTTTCCTTCAAAGCTATTTCCGTGAGACGGCCTTCCTCGTCGGTATCCGAGTCTTCGCTCGCAGGCAACTGGCTCTTCGATGGCCCCGCGCTATCCTGACTGTCTTTCCGAGAATACCTTTGAAACACGCCTTCTTGATCGGTGTCGTCGGAGTCTTCGTCCATAAGGGCTGCTTTAAACGGAAGAGCAACTCGTTGAGTCACGGCTTCGAAGATGTTCTCATCGTTGACTCCGACTTGCGTCACTGCATCGAAGATGTTCTCATCGTTGACTCCGACTTGCGTCGCTGCGTCGAATATGTTCTCCTCGTCGCTGCTCTTTTCTGTTGTTTCATTGACAGCCGACGGTGACTTTGATCTCGCCTCGTCCAGCGAATCATCGTTCTCAATGAAATCGAACAAATTCTGTGAACCAAGCAAGTTACGACTTCCATCGAGTTCCGATTCATTCTCGAAGTTTGTGCTCAGAGATAATTGACTTTCCTGCGAACCCTTCTGAACATTCTCTGTCTGTTCAGAAGTTGTCGCAGCACCCTCATCTTTCGCAGTTGCAGCTTTCTCAGATGCGTTTTGTTCGAGGTTATTAGCATCCTTCCCTTCATCTGCTGTTAGCTTTCTCTCCCCTAATTCTCTATTCTCGACGTCTGTAATGCTTTCGCCTTTCCCAGTTGAAACATTTTCAGCGCCACTCTTTTCCGGCGTCAGGATCTCTTGGATGTCCTCGTCGTGTTGCGTATCAATATCGTGTATATCGCTCGGAATATGTTGCGTGTCAATATCGTGTATATTGTTCGGAATATGTTGCGTGTCAATATCGTGTATATTGTTCGGAATATGTTGCGTATCAATTTCGTGTATATCGGTTGAAATATGTTGCGTATCAATGTCGTGTATATTCATCGGAATGCATTGCCTCTCAATATTTTCCTCGTGCTGCGTTTCCATGTCGTGTATATTGGCCGGTATGCATTGCATCTCGACATTTTCCTCGTGCTGCGTTTCTATGTCGTGTATATTGGCCGGTATGCAATGCGTCTCGATATCTTTCTCGTGCTGCGTTTCTATGTCGTGGATACCAATTTTCTGATAAGGTAGGGCCTTCCCTAGAGCCCTGATGCTTGCCAAGCAGATCTTTTGAGTCTCAACGTCATGGATATCTACCTCGGTGTCACCCTGCGATTCGAAAGATTTCTGCGTCTCCATATCGTGAATACTGAGTCTTGGTCCACCTACGTTTTCCTTTCCTCGATCCCCGAATAATCGTGAATCGTCCATGATGTCCTCCACGGAGGAGTCTGGAACGAAACTATTCCTGCTGCTGGTGGAGGTCCTTTGCGGAAGAGACGGACGTCGAAAGACCGCTTCCTCATCGTCAGCCTGTGTCGCGGGGATCATGGAGATATTCTCCTCCAATGTGGACGAATTGTTCTACGCAGAGCATACGGGATAACGTAGAAAAACAAGTTTCTCTGCAAGACCGAGCATAATTACCAACGACTCGGGTGTTCCTGGAATCACCGTTGCCTGCTCCTTTCGACAAGTCGGTACCGGGGTCTCTGGGATGAATGGCTTGTCTTTTGAGCGATGGAGCTTGTAAATCCCGTGCACCATGCCGAAGTCCACGGAGTTTCCATCTTTCAGCTCGTAACACCGATGAGGCCTTAGAATTGACTAAACAGGAAAGTGGAAGTAGTAGCGGGGGTGTCTTTTATTCGTCGAGGATCGCGTTATTCTTCGAGGGCCCTATTTCGGTTGGATACTTGAGACTTTCCCGGTCTGGGTACTTGTGGCGTGTACTCTTCGAGGCTCTCAGGTGCAAGCCATGATTGTTTCGAACAGTGCTAAGTCAATTTTATTATCCGGGAGTATGAGGATTAACTGAAGCACGTTTTGTGATAGATATTCATATCACATTATAGATCATAATCTGTTGTATTCAATGGAGAATATATATTTCGAAGGGCATGGCTTGTACCTGGAAGCCTCTCTGTCCATTAAAGTGACCAATTTAACCCTCAACTAGTACGGTGAAATGTGCACTTTAGTTTGCCAAATATGTGGCTGATTGCAAAAGGAATTGCGCATAAACGATTGAAAAATAAACTACAGCGAGGGCAAGTTCCACTGATTGGAATTATCACTTGAACGCGGTGCTACGACGGAAGAGTATGGAATATTTATATCTCATTCTACGAGCTGAGGATTAACAGTCAGTGAAGAATCAAGGGATCCGAATCTAAACCGAATCTAAGCACATCGGTATAGATAATAGTATCTCCTTACATTGTTCAGCTTTGTCTTGTTAGACGAATTCAGGTCACAGATCCATGCCGATGTCTCGCTACCATTAGCCTCGATCTCAGCATGTTTTTTAGATACAGTCTGCAAAAAAAAGTAACTTCTTTACGAACTATCATCATAATATTCTTGCATGTGTCTCTTCTCTCGCTCGACGAGACATAATTCAAAATAAAAACCTCGAAAATATATAATACAGGTAGACCGCGCGTGTTTCACGAAAATAACAGGGTGAGTGGCTGGCAACCCACAATCTAACTTTTGATATAACGTTTCAGTCAATTGACGTATTCTATCGATACCGATGTTTACGATCGCATTCTTATTTGCCGCATAACGGTAGATTTAAACGCACGATTGCGGCAGAGACGTCAATGCTCTTATCAGAATTCGCAATAATGTGCTCGAATTGAATTCGTACGGTACAATGTCCTTTCGCGTATATTCTCCGCGTTTCAAAGTCGTCGCGCGACGTTCCGCTGCGACGAGCAGAACGTATCGGATTAATTGCCCCAATCGGGCTCTATAGGCTGCAGTCTTGTCGTTACGTATGCCTAAAGGTTGACCGATAGCGGGGGGGATTGAAATGCTCGAGCGGTATCAGATCGTATTAGAGCAAATAGAATAGTTTTCCCGCTAGCGAAGTGACCCAGGCGCTTTATCTTATCTCGCTTAGGTACTAATAATAAGAGAAATTAACGTCGATATCCTCGCACGGATCGCTTGTATATAAAACGCGAGGCTCGCGTTACGACGGAACCATAACCCGTCCCTGACTCCGCGTTGATAATCTTCGAACGAGATGTAGTTTACTGTAGCGATAATTAGCCGACTTGTATTCACATCCGTCCGAGAGTTGTACCGCGCTGGTTGTTTGTTGTACTTATCTAATTCAACCCACACAGGCGAGCGTCTATCAAAAAGTGGACAATAAATACGAGAGATGAGTGGCGCAGGCATCACTGTGTCGAAGATGACGAGGCCGGCGTGCCTGCTTCTGCTCCTCGGTTTCGCGACATTGGCATGGGGCCTGGAAGAAGCGCCGAGGGTCAGGACACCTTTGGGTGCTATCAAAGGCTACCACAAGATCTCTGCCAATGGAAGACAGTATGAAGCCTACGAAGGGGTTCCTTACGCCGTGCCTCCCATCGGCAAGCTTCGATTCAAGGTAACGAAGCATGCTCAGCTTCCAAGGCTGCTGAGACTAAAAAGCAATATCCATTGCTACGTTTGCAAGTCTGCGGTTTCTTATTCGCACGACGACCTGTTGTTCAGCCGCCTCACAGACTACCGCCATGGATGGGAGAGCTTTCCGCGACGAAGTTCGGCTCCCCTTGCTTGCAGTACACCCAGATTGCAGAAAACCCGGATGAGAAAGTGCTCGGTGCTGAAGACTGCCTCTACTTGAACATATACGTGCCGGTGCACGATAAAATGTCCTCCAAGCCGATGCCGGTGATCTTCTGGATCCACGGTGGGGCCTTCCAGTTCGGCAGTGGCATGGACATGGGCGGCAAATTCCTTATGGACCATGACGTCGTGTTCGTTACGATCAATTACCGTCTGGGAATATTGGGTACCTTGAAACAGCTAATCACAGTTTGCTAGATGTATTCGGGTAATTTTGAACAGTAGATCTTCGTGGATGAACTTGAGCTAGATAAAAGTAAAAGTGTTGCGTTTGATAGGTGTACCATTTAGAAGATGGAAATATGAAGGCTTCTCCTTGTAGCTTTCGTATTTTTAAGAACATTGTTTGAGATGAATCCAGACTGACGCCTCAATGATTTCCCTCGAAGGTTTCCTCAGCACGGAGGACGAAATAATTCCCGGCAACATGGGGCTCAAGGACCAGAGCATGGCCCTCAGATGGGTTTCAGAGAATATCGAGTGGTTCGGTGGTGATCCAAAGAGGGTGACTTTGGTCGGTGTGAGCGCGGGTGGCGTGAGCGTCCATTATCACTACTTGTCACCCATGAGCGCTGGTCTTTTCCAAGGTATCGACCGCGCTATCTCGCTAACACACAATTAAACTCTTATTGGCGTTAATCTTTTACAATCTCCCGATCTCGTGTGACGCAGGCGGCTTGTCGATCAGTGGCACGGCGTTCGATTGTTGGACGCAGACGGAGAACTCATTGGAGAAAGCGAAACATGTAGCAGCCCTGATGGGCTGCCCCACTGCCAACAGAAAGGAAATGGTCCGCTGCCTGAGGTATCGGCCTTCTAGACCTATGGTTGAATCTACTCGTGAATTCATGGTATGCTGCCTCTGTTCGGTCACGTACAACTGCAACGTGCCAATTACTTTACGAGGAATAATTCGTTTCAGCGATTTTATTTCAATCCATTCACACCCTTCGGACCCGTCACGGAGAAGCTGTCGGAAGAACCATTCATCGATCGTCCTCCCGTGGAGATCGTGAGCAGTGGTGGTGTTCATGACGTTCCTTGGGTCACTGGAGTCACCAGTGAAGAAGGGCTGTACCCGGTTGCAGGTAGAATCTTCGAGAATAGTTACGAAAATCTCTCTGCGATCACGACATCTTCCTGGCACGATGCATCTTCTAGAGTTCATCGCTAAACCAGAAGCCTTGACGATGTTGGAAGAGAATTGGGACCTGCTCGCTCCTCATTTCCTTGATTACAATTACACTCTACCTAAGGAGAAGCACGTTGAAGCTGCCAGGCTCATAAAGACTCACTACTTCGGATCAGCGAAGATAGATAGCACGACAACGAACTCTCTGATACAGATGGCTGGTGATCGATTCTTCGTCGTTGATAGCGAAAAGGCAGCCAGAATGCAGGCTAAAGTTAATCAGCAACCCGTTTGGTATTACTATTATTCTTACAGAGGTTCCGACAGCTTGAGCCGAGTTATGAGTGGAACTGCTACTAATTACGGTACGCTCTTTAGAGGGGGATAACAGTATGATAAAAAGAGAGTCGAGGTGTACGGACTGAATATTTTGTACAGGTGTGAGCCACGGGGACGATGCGTACGCTGTTCTGGATACTCCTTACATGGATTCCACGACAACAGAGAAGGATCTAAAAATGCAGCAAGCTCTGATTCAGCTCTGGGTATCATTGGCAACGGAAGGGTAAGTAGAAACGATCAACCATGGTGGCTTAAGTAAACGATTTTGGGATATTCTTGTGTATTCTTCCCTTACGATTTAGAATTCCAAACGTGGGTGGCACTCAATGGCCGAGATTAAATCCAAATGACAAGGCGTTCCAGTATTTAAATATTTCTGGGCCGGACAATATTCATATGGACAGTAATGAAAACTTGGGGCAGAAGAATTTCTGGAATACTATCGACTTTAATGAAAACAAATTAAGCAGTGCGACTGGCGGGAATATGGTGAAAGAAGAATTATAAAAATGTACTCTACACGAGGATGTTTTAGAAGTTACGCAGACAGAATTTTATACTCTTCATTTATGAGAAAATATATTGTTATAACATATTTATCAGTTGCTTTATTATTTCCACCCAATATATTTCCAAATATTATTATTTGGATATAACGGAAAAGATTTTCTGAATTAGCAAACACACGGATTAAGTGAAAGGAATTGTTTTATCACATAAATTCATTCAAAATTAATTTAAACTGTACTAAAGTGGGTAAGTGTACCTCAATTGCATTTAAACTATTGCGCTACATAGTTTCTTGTGCCTGAAATTTTACATGCATTCTAAAAATCAATTTAAACACACACGTTACCTTCAATGCTACCTTAATCATTTGTCATTCCCGCCCAATGGTTAATTAATACTTTCAATGCTATGTGTTACACGAATATTTGTATTGCATAAAGAATAATTCGTTGAAAAGTGAAAAAGGGCATGAAGAACTTACTTGATCATTCAATATAATATTGCAATCCGGGTGCCTCCCGATTTGGTTGACTCCCTTCTTAATCACATACGCATTTTCGCCGATGGTCAAGACGCCGATCTAAAATTTACAAAACGCATCGGTTACCCTTTAACCATCTTAGTTAAATAAACATGAACGATGTAATACGAAAATTCAGCGACCATAAAAATTTATAAAAATCGGGTAAAATGTATCATTGATTAAGATGAACAGTATTCCTTGCATGTCAAGAAAACAATTTTACAAGTGAAGACGAGAATTCGGTAATACAAAAAACGATTGGAGAAAGAGAAATGTAAGGAATGTTTAATGTTTAATTCATCCATACCTGTATTTCATCTTTGGTTTCGTATAAAGAATGAGTCACCCTTTGGGTCGGTGCGAAATCATTATCTTCGAAAACTTGTGTCGGAGGAATATCCATCATAGAGAATTTACTTAAAGGACGTAATTGTTAGGCGACTTTTGATTATTTTTACGATTTTGTTTAGAGCCAACGAATCTTTCACGCGATAACCTCATCTGACGCGTAGTACCACACATCTACTAGTAACTATCGCGCACGAACGAGAAACTAAATAAATAACGAACACGAACACGAACACGAACACGTAGTAATAAAATCGAGAAGTTTATACATTATTTTAACACTGTTAAAAACGAAGAACTATTCACATGTAACATAAAAGGCCGCGATAGACGGAAGACAAACATCAACTAACATATTCACGGTTTTTCCCGCCACTACTTACTTTATTTCCAGTGTCGCCAATAACTAACGAAGGAAATCCCTCTGAATTGTTTAGGGTGGGGGATCACCTACAGGAGTGGTGGCAATGTGTGCATGAGACGCCATCGGCACCACGATTGCACACAAAGACGAACAGACGCTAAGCGAGAGACGCCGCGGCCAACCAGCGTCGACAACGCACTCACACATTACCACCCTCCGGTAGGTGTTCGCCCATTAAAAACAAGTGGCCACAGAAAGAGTTATTTAGCATCAGTCTTAAATGAAGAAAAGATGAATTTTTAGAGGCCTTTATTGGAAGAGCCTGATAAATATTTGTACCTACTCAGGGAATTTTTATTTGCGCTAAACTTCCGAAAACCTTTAGGCTCTAAATTGGCTGAAATTTTGGAAACAATATCATTTTGCATGGAAATAATGTTTGTGTAAGATCCGCACCGATAAATAAGGCTGAAAGCGTTTCCAAACGAGCCAGGGTAAAGAAGATCTCGCCCGACGGCGACGGGACGTGACCGACAGCACATTTTTTGGCACGGGAAGGGCTCGCTCTGACGGACGGGCACGTGGGCCTAGGGTCGCGCGAAAAACAAAACGAAGCGGGAGACCGGAGCTCACTTTTTCGTATAATCAGCAAAGAGACACGCATTTCATGGCGTCCGAAAATATCCGAATAAAGAAAAAGATTTCTGGCGAAGTAAATTTTTTTACCATTTTTATGTCATCACCTACCTTACCCACACAGCGGCTAAACTTCCGAAAACCCGCATGATTCAAATTGGCTGAAATTTTGGAAACAGTTTCATTTTGCGTAGAAATAGTGTTTGCGAGAAGGATTTCTGGCGGCTCGAAATTTTTTTTTAAAAAAAAATCAGACTGGTAGATTTTTTCCTTTATTTCATAAAACTTCACCACAGGTGGCTAACATATGAGCCAGCTATTATTTAAAAAGAAAGTGTTTAAACACCATAATTACAAATTTGATCTACAAAAGAAAGCAAGATCCACCCGCAAGGAATTGACTGGAGGTCTTTCGAATATTCAATTCGCGTTTGTAGGCACATAAGTACATTTTAATAAGTATGGTTAGTAACGTTAATCAGACCCAGACCCATGTCGGAGTGACACTCCCGAATTCGAAAATATCTGGGTGTCCTATGTGCGAAATATTGGGGAAGCTTTCCGACCACCGGAACGGTGGTCGCGATCGCGTCGTGGCTGGTCCCGAAACAGCCTCGAACGTTTCAACGCCGTCCTGATCGATAGCCAATATTTTCGTATCTATTACGCCGTAGGGCACAGGTTGATCCTCCAAGTCTCCCCGATACGTCAATCCTAGCAGTGGATCTGCTCCTGGATTCTCATTCTCGGCAGTGCATTCTTCCTGGCTGCATCCACGCATCATCTCTCGAAATTGCTGGAACGTGGTGACATTCTCCTGCAGGCGCGCTAAGCTGTCGCTCCACAGTTTCACCTCCTTGGCAGGCCGTACGATCTCGTTGACGTTTTGGAAGTTGGACGCGCCGACGTAGCACACGTAGCCGGCTTTCTTGAACTCCTCCGTGTAATTCATGGCGACGGTGACGCTTGGCAACTGCTCTACCAGCAGCATGGCCATGGAACGAGGCTCGAAGGTGATCCACTGGTTCGCGGAGGCACCTCCGTTCTGATGGGACATCGTTTCGAACCAAGTCTGGCCGCTCGTTGCCAAGCGATTCGCTGCCATTAATCTCACGGATAGCATCACCTACGAAAGTGTCTCAATTAGAGGTATCTGCCGTACAACTGGAAATGGAAATACATGGACACGTCTTTCCCAAATTATATTCCTCTCGCCCTGATTACAAGTTAATTATCGAAAGCTTCTTATTTTTATTACACACATTTAGCTCGCCTTTGATTTCTTTCGCTCAGCAGGCAAGTTACTCTCTTTCGTTCGCACTTAGAGGAGAGAAATTTGGGAAAGCCTGCACCGATGCAATGGCTCGTGGACCTACATGATCTTTCGGATACAAGAAGCTCCATTCGCTCTGATTCGACGCCAGCAAGGACGTCCCAGAAACGACCAACTCGTGATTGTCACCGCGCACCGAGTAAAACTCGTCCTTGGATGACAGTGCTCCGGGATAGGACGACATCACGATCGATCGTCTGGGTATCGACGTGGCAGTTTTCAGTGCGGTGGAGCCGAACGTGTACTTCTTCAAGAGCCTCAGCATTTGCGTGTACCTAGAAGACCAAAACCAAAGGGACATTAGCGACGTCAGCTAAGCCACGTCTTAGCAGTGCCTATCTCTATTCGACTTTTATCGATCGACGATCTACCGTTTTACCCACGTTTATCGAAGCCGTCCTTGCCGCTAAGAAACGTAAAATTTGTCAGTCGGTTTGTGCACTGAATTGCCGGAAAATGAAGCTAGAGGTTCGAGTTAAAGATTGTACTCACGGCGCGGCGGTGTTGTGACCAATCGCGATTAACGGCTCCGCATTGTCCCTCGGCAGAGATTTCACGTAGACTATGGAGCTCGTGGGGGTGTCCGAGATGTTGAAGACACGTTGGAAAGCGGACATGTCGGAAGCCAGAGCGAGCCAAAGGAAGTCGTCGGATTCCAGCGACACCGATTTACGGCTCCGACGCACGGCATGCTTCCAGCCAGCTTCTAAACCATCCAATTGGGTGTAAAATAATCGTACCTGCAGGGAACATTAACTTGAATTACTCGATTATTTCGTCAACTATTCTATACGCATGAAGCGAGATACTATCGCCCAGTCGGCCGGTTACGATGAGTTTGGCGGTGAAACGGGTCATCCAAGATTTTCTTTTGTGTCTGTACAAAATCTTGGATTTGGTATTGGTAGCGGGTAATTAAATGGACCTCGGCACGGAATGGCTTGATTTGTGAAGAACGAATTGTCGATTTTAGCGTACCATATGCCAAAAAGGATCTGTGGATTCTAACAGCTCAGCGCGCTTGCGGATGACGGATGTGTTGTCTCGAAGATATCGCGTTAACTTTCGGCACTCGGCGGGCTTTTCCTCGCATTGGGGCCTGATGGTGTTGTACCAATGGTGATGGATCAGTTGCCAAGTGAGGCTTCCTTCTAAAAGACCGGCGGCGTAGGCTTGTACGGTGTCGGGGTATTTCGAAGATGTTTCTATTTCGATGTACGACCATCTGCAATGTTAGTCGCACTGTTAATTAATGCGCACGCGGGAATGTTGTTGCGGTTCATTGATAGAAGGAAGAGCTTTTCAATTATAGTAACTGAATTGCTGTGGACAGCTTGTTTTCCAAGGGTACTTTTATGTTGGAGCTGCGATAAACGATCGGAGCGACGATAAGAGCGAAGCGTCGAAAATCGAAATACATTATATTGTTTTATAATTGAAGTGTTTAGATTGGATCAACGAGCAGATCTACGTTTTCTAAGAGATGTCCAATCGACGCTCCAACATAAACTTACCCTAAGCTACTCTACCTCTTGCTCGCTACTATTTTCTCTTCCAAGCTACTTCATTCTTCGTGTAATGTAAATGACATCTATCAGTCTCATGTACTCGCACCAAACAGATGCAGACACCTATACACTGATTGATCTGACGCAACAGGTGTGATAACGTGGACCTACCCCTGCTCGAAAATCCCGGTCTTATAGTAGGCTCGAGCAGCGTGCATCGGCACGGCGGTTAGATCATTGCCTTGGCCCCAAAAGTCAATGCGGTATCCTCCTTTGCGGTTCCAAAGTACGGTTGCTGAATAAGTACCATCTTGTTCAACACTGCCAACAGACACGGAAGCAGAAACAGTTAAATTAATACAAGGAATTTTATTCAACAGGTTCGATGTACATCTCCCAGAAGAAACCACCCGCCTTCAGAGCCCAACGCATAGAAGCTGTGCCACTACAAACTACAAGCACCCTGGAAGCTCAACAATGCTTATAGAGTACAATTCCCCGTGACGAGTGGACGAAATTGCCTACCACCCCTCTGCTAGATCCGCAAGAAGGAATTACTCTCGAGGGATCCGAAATTGAGAGGCGAACAGTCTAATCTCTGCTCCACATAGCAAGTGCCCAGCGTGACCCACGCGCGAACGATAATGGCAAGCGCAAACAACGACGGCCGACATGCTCTGAAAAGAAACAAGACGCCGTTTATCTGTTCGGCGAAATTGTGCCTCTGCCGGTGCCACAAGCAACAAGATAAACCGCACCGAGCGCGCAGACAACGTCTCGCCGCCCGACGGGGTGGCCCGTGCAACCTCGCCAGACGATCCGCGATACTCAAGACCGCGGCGCGAATTCGAGCGTCCAGACGTCGAGCGACACTCGATACTCGTGCAGCGACCGGTCTCATCCAGCTTGTCACCGCGAAAACGCTGACGCTCTCCACCGCCGCTGCAACTTGCTAGCACACGCGCGCAACGCGTGACACGCGCCTCCGCGGTTGCCGAGCCAGAGCCGGGGAAGACTAGAGGAAACGCTGTGCTGACACTTCGATCTCAGCTGGACTAGTTCTACACCCCGCTAAATAGTGAAACCAACTGACTAACTAGATTAGACTAGTTCCCGGAAGGGAAAGATTTCGGAGCAGCGATCCTTATCGACTCCGGAAAACTAAAATCGAGAAATTGGGCATATTAATCCCTTAATCGATTTCGAGATGCTCTGAATCGCTTCGAATGGCATTCCATTTTCTAATCTAAAGAATTAGAAATCACTCAGAAATCTAAGTGTAATAACAGTTGCTAGAAGATAGCAGATAAAACACAGATATAAACAGATAAAATATAAAAAAAAGCACAGCTTAGCTTAACTTTTGGAGGAAATAGTTCCTTAGGGATCTATTGATGCTAATTTCTTTCGAACTCAAGTATAGCATGGCTCAGCTTCTAAGTGGATCTCCGGATTTAAGGCGGCTAGCTTAGTATAGGAAATGCGTGGTGCGAATGAATGAACTTACTGTCCGAACTCGCTGAGAATGATGGCCCCGATTCCCAGCAAGGCTACGGCGACGAGGATGTAGGTGGAGATGCGTGTCTGCAGCCAGGAGGCTCCTACTACCTTCAGCATGGCTCATCGGTGAGCGATACACCTTGGTTACACGAAGAAAAAAAATTACGCTGAAAAGCACGAATTTCGCGTTCTCAACCCATCGATTACAGAAGCCTGGTCTACAGCCTCTTCAGGCGCTTTAAAAGCTGCCGATGATGCGCGCTGGTCCCGTGGTCACTGGAACAAACAAATAAACGACCGTTAATGGGCGACTTGCTGGCGAGAATCGACTTGAACTTGTCTTAGATCAAACTACGATAGAATTTAACCAGTTTGAAGGATATTTCAATGGCTAACAGAGAAGCCTGAGTCGACGCTTCGAATGGCGCAAGGTTTTGAAAAATTACCCTTTTCAGAGAGAAGCGCGAACTCCGGTGAAACGTCGAGGGATTAAAGGATTGAATTGTGATTTAACCGTGGAGATTATCTTTCCCTTCGAAGACACGAGACTTGGCCTAAGGTTTTATATTGTGCAGCATCGAAGCCACTGGTCGTCCTATTCGAATTAATTAAGGGGATAGGTATTCCGGTCTAGCGCGCGATTTCATTACCATTTTTCTGAATTCTTTATGGGCAATCAAAGTAAGGGTGGTACACAACGTTTTTCCTAAAATTTTAATCGCTCTTTTAACTATATTTACAATTTTTTTTGACGCGAAAAAATTAGTATGAAATTAACAAACATCGGAACAGAAAGGGAGCGAAAGAAAACGGACTTCTCCGTTTAACATGGGGCCATTATGTAAAAAAATGTGTCCATACAGACATCCGATATTAATTTTATCGCGACAAAAAAATTGTGAATACAGTTAAAAGGACGATTCAATTTTTAGGGAAAACGTTGTGTACTACGCTTGCTTTTCTGAAAAATGGTAATGAAACTGGACCAGAATACATCCTGCGTTATCGATGGTCCTCGATAATTTCGTAACGACTAAGAAATCTGTGAAATCCGATTTAAACAGTGCTAAATAATTAGGTGTGATTATAATGGCCTGGGGATCACCTATATGGACGACTCGGCCGAAGGTTTTCTTCCATTTGCGCTCAGCCTTGTCCACTCCGACGCCTCGATTCTTACACAGCGATCGCAAGTTGCGTATGCGTTGAATCGCCGAAGCAATCAAGGACGTCGCCGATGGTATTCGTATCAATGGAAAATCGAGATCGATCGCGTGGCAACCGGATAAAGGCTGATCCGTACAGACCAGTTCCGCCTGAATTGCCTCTTTGTTTCCTTCCACACTCAGTGTCAGTGTCTTCGGTTGCATTGGTAAAAAACAATTTTTAATTGCTCCGCTCCTGCTCGGCTCCCACATGAAAATACTTCAGTTCCGCTTCACGCTCCGAGTGCAACATTTGCACATGGCAAGGTCGGCGACCAATTTCGCAGTTTTTAGACAACAATATAATATTTCCTCCAGAATATTAGAATTTTAAAAAATTTAATTCCTCTACTTTTATAAAAAAAAATAATCTGGAGCATAAAAATTTTCCGTGCTCCGAGTAGAATCCCATTGCTCCACTGTTCCAAATTTCTGTTTCGGTGTCCACTGAACAGAGTTGGGCATTACCCGAATAAATTTTTATTCGAATAGCTTCAAATAAAAATCGCGAATGAAACTAAAGTTATTCGAGAATAAGGAATACTCCACAACTCTTCTACTGAAAGACAGGGGCCATTCGCACAAACGGCACTGAACCGTTCCAGAACTAATATGCGTGAAACGGCCTTTACGTTTCCCTCCCGTGGAACATCGCACTTTTATACTAATTTAACGTCCACTCTATTTATCTGTAATGGCACAAGTTTACGAAACGATACTGTCCATCGTCCACTGGCGCAAGAGAGGAACGTGACGAAGTTTAAGGTCGAATTCTACCGCTGGTATTTGGCACCCGTCATTAAAACGCACGCGGGCAAATCGGCGAACTTATGAGACGGTGTTGCTATTAATATAAAAAGTGAACCAAGAAAGCCGCAAATCTTTTCGATACCCGCGTGTAGTTGAATGCTAACTACTCGCGTGGCAACGGGGATGATCGACGATAAGGGTAGAAGGGAAGTCGGGAGTTTTTCATCGAGCAATTTTCAATTTCTGGTGGTGATTTATCTTTACCATTATATAAAAACGCTCGTGCCATTATTTATGTACGTTTGAAAGCGCAGAACTCGAAAATTACTGAACCGATTTCGATGAGCTATAGTCTGCAGAATAGATCCAAAATCCACTTTTAAAATCCTACTTTAAATGAATCTACTGTTAAAATTAAATGTTAAATTAAAAGAGAAGGGAAATTTTAATTTATACCGTCGCGAAGCAGGGTTATTTTGCGATTCTTCACTCTTTAGAGATCTTTGGAAGAAATAGAAGAACTCGACACGTTAATGGAGTCATACGAATCGCCGAGGAAGGTTAAGGCCAGCTCATTCGCGATCTTTGCGGGTCGATATTTGTAATTAGATACGTTTAGCTGCCTCTAATTATCGGTCACCCAGTGAACTCGTTTATCACCACCGAATTGCGCAACTGCGAGCCACTATACAGCCACGGATACTAACAAGAAAAATTGTCGTTAAATGGTCTTTTGGGTAGTTAACGTCCTGCTGCGATATCGGTGCGAAGCAGGAATAGAGTAAACATGCAACGGTGACGATATTGCAAGAGTCAATAAAATTTGCGGTGCCATTAAAGTGGGAGAAGCCGAGATTAGGAATGATAAGTTAGAGTTATTCCAGGAAGAACGAGCAGTAAGATTTTTACCATCCACTCGAATGTTTCAATGAATTTTCTTCCACCACTTTCGATTACAAATTTTTTCGAACTCGCAAGGTGGAGGTTGACCGTATTTTTAGAATTATTCTGGGTAACGCGTGACGAGAATCATTGCTAACTGCATCTAATCGCAGCAGATGGGTGTTAATCAAGTCGATCGTGCTTGAAATATGCGAGTAATGACGCTTCAGGAGGCATAGTTCACTGCTCGATATTTCAATTCATTTCTAATTTCCCTGATCGAATAAATTTCACTTAACCACCGAGGCTTTTGTCGTTTAGAAGTGACTCACGGGAACCGAGCCAATCCCAGCTTTTCCCAAGTGCTTCACGCCTACAGCTAAGCTCTGATTACACGCATGTATATCGAGCAGCTCAAGGGTTCAGAGAAACGTTCAATACGATGCATTATATTTGTTGTTGACGCGGAAGATGTTGCACAAGACCGTGCGGATTTCCATCAGCATGGCACACCTCGACGAAATTTCTTTTATAAGAAGTCGCAGCTATTTATTTACTTTGACAAGGGACCTCTTGAATTTAATTTTTAATAGAAAGTGGTAGCTTGAATGGTGAAATTATTGGTTTCAACCCTTCATGGTCACACGGGGTGAATTATAAACAATAATCAATCTAATCTCAAAAAAGTAATAAAATATTAAAAATCTTGAAGAACAAAAAGTAAAAAAAAAACACTAAAGTAGGATATATCTTTCCCAATATTTCTGTACATTTTTAGACCTTAATAATGAAATTGAAAAATTCGGTGAATTTTAAGAAGAAACATCGCTTTTATCCACAACTATTTTTTCAAATATAAATTTCAGAACATCCGAATTTACATTTCTAGAAAAGATTGAAAAATACGAAAATGGTCCACGGAGGGTTAAAATTCATGATTTCTCACGAACTTCACTAAGTAGAAATTAACGCGAAAATTATAAAACTTCTTGAACAAGAGATTTACATGTTCCCGCGTCACATAGAGGAAAAGAAATGTTGCTCCGCAGTGTGGATGCGCCTAAATAGACCAAGTAGAATATCCGTCTGGCAGCAGCCTAAAAATAATTTCCCACGCATTCTCGTGGCATCAAAAGGCGACACCTTTAACGCCGATGTGTGAAAGCGTGCACATTCACGTGAAATGTCTCTATGCATATCTGAAGCTATTCAGAAAATTATTCCCGACAATTTTAAGAACTGCCGACGCGTGTCTTAACCGCCAGCGTTATTCGCAAACGTTCGCATCGTAATCCGCTCGCAAGAATGTTCTTCTGCAGCCGGAAAGCAATATGAATTATTCCCCAGCAGACGGGCGTGTCGTCGCAGAGAAGAAAAAAAGGTGTTGCTTGCTCTGGATGCATGCAAAATGCGTGTATATCAATTTGATTCGATCAGGTTCGCGCGATTATGCGGGAGATTTTTTCCTTCCATTTTCTTACACCACTGGGGGGATATATTCTGTCGCTTCGAGAGTGCCTCTGTAAATTTTCCATCAGTCCCGAGTTTGCGCTGCGCGGTAGACGGAGGCGCCTTTTACGATACGCGATGCTAGTTTAATTAGCAATTGTAAGCGTTAGCGGAGTTATAAATTCAAATTTAATTGCCCCAGTAAAACTTATCTGTAAACCGTAGCTACGGCATTAAATCAAAACGGCGAGACTCTATTCTCGCGTTAAATTGTAACGCTTCTATTTTGTAATAATGCTGACGGGGACAGTTTCGCGAGCCGGGACCGCCGAGACGCACGTGGTTTATAAAATCGTGTCTGCCTTCTTATCGGACCACTTTTCGAACCGCTTTCTGATATACTACCTTTCCTCATGCCTCGATGGCTAATATATCCACACAACGATACCGCTTAGTCGGCGCCACCCATTTCCACCGAGCAACTAAGATGATTAACTCGAGTCTCTTCGCGCGCGAGTCTCACTTCCTAGCGCATTGTACTATCTGCCCCCATTAATATTCATTAGCACTGAAGTGCTCGAGGTGCTTTCCCCAGGAAAGAAGGAAAAGAATGCCACTGATCCGTCGCTCCAATTTTTTCCCGCCCAATGCACCACGTGCTCGCGATTCAGTCAGAGCAAATCAATACGAACGTGAACTCTTTCAACCTGCTTATCGTTCGACAATTATCAACTCGACTTATCGTGCCATGTTCCAAGTAGCATAGTAATACACCAGTTCACTTCAAAAGCCTTTGCTCAGCTACTTCGTAGAAGCAATCGTGACGTTCTCTGCGTTTCGTTTCTGCTGAAGCCATTCCAACGTTTGTATTCTTCTTCGAGCATCGGCTCGGTGTCAAGATTCAATCGAAGCGTGCGATAATTCTAGACTCAATAGGTTCAACGATTTCAAGAAATCTCTAAATGCCACAGAGGCTACGAAGAATATTAATAGGGTGGATGTACCAGTAAATGAACACGTACCAGTGAATGAACATTTTTTATTAAAATGAGTAAAATAAGTTATTAAAGTAAGCAACTAATTAATTAGAGACACACTGCATTTATTTGTTTCACTTGCTGATTCATTTGCTTATGTAATAGTGAGAAATTCCTAACAGAAATTGCAGTCTTTTTTAACTCAAAGCCTCTTTAATGACTAAACTTACTTCGTCGTATTTCCCTCGCGGTAAAGTTCAAGCACTGCTTTTCAAGTAATCTAACTCATACAACTATGCAGTGGCGTGGAAGTTCGGGAAGCTATGTACTTCATACCAAGAAACTTCACTGGGACATACTATCTGCTTCACACTTGGAGCGAACTGATAGCTGTACAAACGTCTCCCACCAATTGTACCTGTCCACCCGAAACCGGGGGATGCAAAGGTGGCGAGTAAGATGCAATCGCTCGTAAATGGCACGTGTGCCCGGCAATCGAGAAAAAAGCCCGAACGATAGCGAAGTTCACGAAGATTAATCCCAGCGCTCCGATTAGAATCCCCAGGGGTTTTCCACTTTTTCAACCTGTCCCACCTATCGAGCTTAATCACCCCGATTCGGGGATCAGAATCAAAGGGATCACTAAGATCGGGGCCAGATATATTGGCCGGTGAGTTTCGTGAGGAGTATTCTTCTATTCTCAACGTTTTCTGACTCGCTCCCGCCTTGCCAGAAAAAGAGTGCACAAGAAGTGGTGGGGATAGCGCCGAGCTCTTAACGTGTGGGCCAAACCGAGCTCTTAGCGTAGAGATACATACATCAGAATAGGTGTGCGTTAGCTGCGAAAACGAATTCACCGGCCAATATATCTGGCCCCGACCTTAGTTTAGTGACGCTTGAAACAGAAGCTTGCAAAGGATCGTTGCCACTTGAAACTCCTGCCGCAGCTAGTGCACATCAGCACGTGCTCGAAGTGCACTTTAGACGCGCTTGAAACGCTTCGACTGCCGCGAGATTATAAACAATATTAGGACCTTTTTAAATAATTCTGCTAGAGCCTCGGTGAAAAGCAACCTTCCCGCGGTTTCACTGCAAAGAATTATGTAATATCTATATTTATATATATAATTCATATCCCCATGGATTGCGAAATTTTGTGAAATAGACTAGCGATATCGATGCAATGCGCGAAGCCTGGCATTGAGTTTCTTAGGAGCTCCTAAAATTCTTTCGACTACTACTACTCAGAAACGGAGCACCGCGAATCGATTGGGAATAACTCGTAATCACCCACGGAGTTTAATAGCGGCGTAATGGATCCGGCAGAAGGAAATGCATCAGCCGGCTACATCCTTCGATCACCCGGAGTCGTCGGAATGGTCGCGTGATCCCCGCGTGCGCGACGGGCAAGCCACGCGCGCGATCACGGCGAGTGATGAACCGGCGGTGTCTCGATCGAGGAAAATTGCGCTCACCTTGGCCAATGGTGTCTCTGAATTGGAGCGCGTCGTAGACGGGTAGATGATCGGTCATTCGTACGGAGATTACATTCCCTCGGTGTGCTTGATTTGCCGCGACTTTACGACGTGGACCAGTTGCTCCGACACTGAAGTCCAAGCGCGAGCACTCGTTGCTTGTCGACTGCCACCGCGAGCCGTCTGCACAGAATTTCGAGTGGACGCACGTTCCCTTTCCCATCGGGCCTCTCGCCAATCGGCGCCGACGTCCTTTATTGTACCGTCGGCACTGCCGGGACGCGACGTCGCGGCGCCCCGCGCCAAACTTCCACGCGAATGGAAAGCTTGAAAATGAACGCAAGCCGCGAAAGGAAGGGCGTCTGTAGATTTTTTTAAAAAAATTTAGTAATGAGAAAGCTACCCTGGCGATGAGAACTGCGAATCGGATCGTGAAACACTTCTTTGAACCTAATTGAATTTAATTAGAAATTTGTAAGATTCTATTTATTTTAGTATAAACTTGAAAAGATCAGGTTTTAAAAATAAACAATTCTTTCTCAGAAGCCGGGGGGCAACTGCCCCTTTTGTCCCCTCTGCCTCTCCGGACTCCAAGGCTCGAAAATCTGCTGGCGTAATGAGTTAGGAGTTTCAGGGTTGTTCGCTTAATTTTTGGGGGGTGCTAGGGTTGCGGAGTCTGGTTTGTAGGGGTCGTTTAGGTGCCGTAGGGGTAGATTGTTTCTGGCATTGATTCGATTTAGAGGGAACCGGTTGGTACTCCCTTGGCGGCTTGGGGTGAACTTGAGGAACTTGTTCTCGCGCTCGTTTTTTTATGTATGTAGGTGCGCACGGCGCTACGCTGTGCTTTATCAATTTAGCGCGGCGCCTTCATCGGTCTCTGGGTCGTCTATTCCGAGTGTTTCGTGAACCTCGTGAACCCTGACGACGGACGCTCTGACGGCTGAAAGTTGGAGGAATATTTTCAGGTTTCATGGTTCATTGCGATCGTCTTTTTTTAGGCTTTTGATTTGATTGGGAACCGCGTGGAACGTGGCTGGTGAGGGTTGTAGGGGAGGTTGGGGAGGGATGCAGGGGAGCTTGGTAAATTGGTGAATGACAAGGTAGATTGGATCACCTAGGAGGCGAAAAAGTAACATGGGTTTAATTTTTCTTTCGGTGGAGGAATGTTTTTTATCAAAGAATCATTATATACATTAGAAGGGTCATACTTTAGGCTATGAAATGTCAAATTTTCATTAAAAAATTCAGAGAAGAAGCTGCATGGTATCTTTTCAGAAAAGGCTTCCACGGTGACCATCATATCCTCGCTGTTTTTCATCTGAAACAAAATAGGAAAAATTATTCTTAAAGTACAAAAACTAGTACTTGTCATAGCCGGTTTGGGTTCTTTTAATTTTTTATAATACAGTGGGCGTTTGAACCTAGAAATTGACTTTATGACTGAAAATGTGAAAAGTGTATGTGTATGTTGCCCCTTAATTAAATACTATCTTTATTCATCTCCAGTTTGTATTTTACAGAACGATAATACCTTGCTTCAAGTGGTACCAGCTTATTACCACTGTTTCCTTGAGTGTCTGAGGTTGATACGCCATTATCGATTGCAATCTACTGGGATTATTCTCATTCTAATTAATCGGTGAATACTTTCCTGATTATCTGGAATATGGAATATTTTCTGCACATATTTTACATATCAGCACAGACTTCAATCTTTACTTTATCGATATCTCTGCAATTCGAAAGCCTAAATTGTAACGCGTTTATCGCGCGATGGAACCGTAGTTGCAAAAATATGTATTGCAAAGAGAAAGTGCTCGAGAATTTAAGGGACACCAAGCATTGAGGGATCTCCCTACTTTTACGGCCTGAAAAGGAGCGCGATGTTTGGGATTTTTTTAAAGAGAAACCCTCAATTTATATTAATTGAAAATTTTATGCCTATATTCGTATATATTTAGACAATATTTTAAAATAATTTAATTAAAAAAAAAAACGGTACCTAATATATTAAAAACGTTTTTCTCAAAACGATGTTTTTCGAGTTGGTTGGCGCGATATCTCAAAAACTAATCACCCAAATTGCTTCAAACATGGCATATATCTTCAGTAGATATCCCATTCTCGCCGATACTAAAACTATGTCGGTTTTTACAAAATTAGACTTTTGCAACTTAAAAACCAGCAATTTTTTTGCTGAAATCGATGTCTGTTTTAAACGCTGCCATTATTTTTTTAATTTTCACTATTTCTTATTTAATATAATTCAGGCGATAGCCACACTCATACAAATTACACCAATTTTCTATTTCAGATAGCTACAGCGGCTAATTTTCTGCTAATCATTCGCATATGATTTTTGTAAGGCGCTCTATTTGAAGCACTATAACTCCGGATATAACCACTATTTTTGCATACAATTTTTTTCCCATATTCTCTAAAGATCGACAAGTAAAGTCACAAAGTTGGAAGTAAATATATATAATAGTTTTGTTTTAAAAAATTCCCAAAGTTCGCATCATTTTTCATCCGTCAAAACGAACACATTATATTCGTTGGAACACAATTACAAATTGTGATCAAATCGATTGAAGCACAGCCCCGTACAGTGTCGATGCCGAGTAGTTGCACTCGATGCAGTTCTTCAGGAAGACACTCTTCGCCGCTCGAACCTGATGAGCCTTAATTGGACTTAATCGAAAATTTTAGCCGCCCTGTTATGCGACCGACCGAATACGCGACACTGATGCACCCTATTTAACAGAATTGCAAAAGGAAAGCCATCGATATCTTTCCATCGATCTATCATCGCCAATACAGAGTCGTGGTTGGAACATATTCAATAATGAATTTTCACTAACAAAATAGACAAACTAACGATTCCTACGGGAAACGAGCGTGCATACCTATCAAGATCCACTACTTCCGGTGGCGCAACCTCCCGTATCACCACGATCGCGAATATTTATTACACCAAACTCTCAGCCTTTATTTTCTCGCCTGAATTGTTTGCGTGCTCGTCGTACTTAGGCATATTCCAAAGGTATGGAATTTTTTTTTATTTATTCCAGAAAGAAGTGGGTCTTACTGGACTGATAACGCGACTTCGTGGATTCGCGTTGCTCGCGAAAGAAGATTACAAGGGAACATCCCCAATCAACAAATTTAAAAAGTTATGAAACTCGGGATATGTGGAGAATATATAATTCACTGCCAAAGGGGTGAAATTACTCTGAAAAACCGTTCTGTTAGAACTCGCGAACTGTAAGAGATATAAAAGAAGTTTTCAGGCAGAAGTTACTTCTTTAAAAAAAATGAGAACGAATTTTTTTTACTACTTATATAATTTTTATGATATAACTATCATTTGGAAAAAGCAGAGCCGGTCTTCTCTATAAAAGGGCCCAGGTGCAAGAAATATTTTGGGGCTTCAAACAATTCCTCAACGGTAAAAAAGCATAGCATCTTTTCACAGAACGAAATCACGAAAAAGGGGTAGTAATAACTATAATAAAGAAAAGAGAATAATGAAATAAAATAATATCGTTAATAATATTAGAAATTATGTTCTAATTTCCTTCTTTCTTAAATTTAATCAAGTAAATATTTCGTCCTCCTTCTTTTCCATCTTCTCTTCTCTTCATTTTTGCAACCCCTTTATTCCCGGCCCTGGGAAAAAGTGATGCGCGAGTCACAACACAAATCTAAATTTCACCCCCTCAGAGTGAATTTGGGCAGCCTCCAAAAAATTGCGTAACCCTACAATCCACGAAGTTTCAAAATTTTTTGAATTTCCGTGTTGGGAATCTTCCCCTGTTACTTCGGAGGTGTACTTAAAATACCCGAGATGCTTTTACCCACCATCCCGCCAGCCGGGAGTCAACAATCTTTCGTCGTTCGGAGACTACACACGGCCTTCGTCTCTTGCGAAACCCAATCCCACGTCCATTCGCCGTTATCGGCGTCGTTCACTTATCTATTTCGCCGCTCCGATTTACCATCCACGCCTTGTGCGGTCTTGTTTCTCAAGTTCGCCTCGGCCTCTTCGCTCCACCATTCCTCTCAATTTTACAAACGAAGCACGCGCTACGCGGCTCCATTGTTCCCTGAAATTTTGTAAACGCTGATTACGCGAAGTCGCGACGCGGGAAGCCACGGTGCCCGGAGCGGCCGCGATAACGAGATAAGACACGCGATCGGCGATGATTCAGAGATTCGCGCGGCGGCGCCTGCGGAAAGATCCGCTATCAGTCGAGCGAGCACAGTTGCGTAATCGGAGAAGCTAGACGCCTCAGGCGTGCGCGGAGGCGATTAAAAATTCCAATTAAGCCCAATCCAGCTTCGTCAGAAGTCCCGAGCTGGAACGATAAAGTGGGTGTGCAACCGGAGGCCGAGGGAACAATGCCCGCGACCAAAGCCGCGGAAAGAAGTCGCGGCCGCGTTGGCGTCGGCTCGGCTGTTGAACGAATTGTCTACGAAACAGCGAAAGAAGCCAGGTCTCGCAATCGGCGGCTATTCTTTCGTAACGCTGCGCGATCGGCGGCTGAACGGGAAGAAGGGTGGAGCGTGAATACATTTATGTACCGACGGAAAGCTGCTTATACTGTATAATTGCACGGGCATAGCCGTGATATGTGGATTAAATATTCTATGGAAATGTAAACGATCGTGGAAACGTGCGGCGTTCCTCTCGTCGATGATACGCAGATTCGTGGGTTCGTTGGGGGGAGGCGGCCTTTGCTAACTGCAGCACTACTGTGTCGAATGTGCGAGCTGTAATTATTAACTTAGATCGCGGAGTATCGATAATGTAACGACACAAGGCCGTATCACTGCGGCACGATCTTGTTCTGCTGGATGCGAGCGGAGGATCGCTGGTTCAAGTAGGCTTGCCCTTATGTTAGATGACCATTGCGAGAGAAGCTCCGCAAGATGCACAGGAGAGTAGTAATAACTCGATAATCGATAGCAATGACAGGGAGGATCAGCTGGTTCAATAATTTTGAAGCATCTCATCCCTCGGGACTCCGAGTGGCGTCTAAGAATTCGAAAGTCTGCTCCCATTGCAAAATCATAAGGCGTACGATGAAACACTAAGTAGAGGTTCTACAGAGGTTGTACAGTGATGCAATAAAATGTACAGTGGGTGGCCGAATTGTTATGCTCGAATAAAAACAGTTTATATTTTGTAGGTTTAAGCGATGGGATAAAATGGATGTCTCGTTTTAATCCTTAATACTTAAGAATACAACTTGAATACATTTATATACGAGTATAATTACTATATAAGACTATGTTGTACGAGAAATGCCATTACTCAATATATTGAGTGACTCCACTTTTAGTTTTTATGACCTGGGGATTCGAGTAGACCAATTTTTTATTTGCTCCGCTCCAGCTACTTCTTTTTAAATAAAAATTCTTTTAATTGTTCTTCAAACAGTGATCTTTCATTTCCAACGAATCCCATCTTTATAGCTTTTCATTTCCATATAGAAGAAAAATCATAAAGAATGCTTGATTTTCGGGGAAAGAAAGTACTATGCCTCCTTAAAACAGGGCTGCGCGGTCCTACGATATAATATTTTTTCAATGATGAAATATTGCGAATTGGTATTTTTAAAAAAAAAGACTCATTCATCTGCTCTTATAAAATGAAAGAAAATTCAAATAATAAAAAAAAACATCGGAGCAGTGGAGCAGTAAAAATTTTCCGTGCTCCGCTCCAAAGCTGTTTATCACGGATTGAATTCGGCGCGGAATGCTTTGCGGCGTGGCCACTTCCTGGAGTTTTGGAATATTGTGCCATATCTACTCTAAGGATATTCTCTATTAGTTCTGTCTTATTCCTAATAATTTTCCGCCAAGAAACAATAACATTCGTGCATTGTTACTTTAATTACAGCCACGACTTTCACGGATTTTGACGAAGTGTTTTTGAGTAAAATAATTTGAGTAATATAATATAATTTACTCGCTGTATGATATATAGAGGATTCTTCTTTTAACAGGAGCGTAGAATTTTCACGGAAAAAAGGTGCAAGGATTAGGGAGGAGGATCCTGTCGCTTAGAGCACTTTGCGCAGTGCGCGGCTAATTGGAGACTTTTGTATGACCGGAAGTCAAGGCCTCCGGACGGTACCGTCTACCTGGCGAGGCTAGCGAACGCGTGAGAGCAACCGAGGCATCGTGTTTCACACGGCCTGCCCCTGACCACGAAAGGGATCGATGCATTCATTGATTCGAAGGGACCAAGCTTGCCCAACTCTTCCTTTTCTCCAGGGAGGACCGCTGTACAATGAGCTGTCGCCTCTTTTTTATTTTAGTCCTTAGTAACCTGGATCTATAATTCTGAGAAGCACTGCAAGGTCGAAATTGGTCCTAGCACGGTTGGGCGTAGAGCGGGAGGTTCGTAATGAGGGAATTACTATCATCTTTGGAGAATTAATTCATAGTAATGTGGTTATTGATGAAACTTAACTGACGAGGAAAGATCTCGAACCCGGAAATTCAAAAAATTCTAAGACTCTGTGAATATGTAGGGGATTTTCTTCTGATTCCAACGCAATTTTTGTTTGCTGTCCAAATTCATTCTAAGGGGCTGAAATTGACCCCTTAAATTCCGGCTATTTTCCGATTTCTTGTTATAATTCGCGAACTGAAAGAACTGTAAGTTACCAAATGACAGTCCAAATTAAAAGAAGTAACTTTTGTCTTGAAACTTTTATTCTATCTCTCACAGATTGCGAGTTACAAAATAAAATCGGAAAATAGCCGAATTTTCAGGGGTTAATTTCACCCCCTTAGAGTGACTTGGGACAGCAAATAAAAATTTCGTTGTAATCAGGAGGAAATCCCCTATAATAGTCAAAAAGTTTCAGATTTTTTCGAATTTCCAGATTCGGGATCTTCCCTTGTTCGAGTTCCTCTTCTTTTGAAAGGATTTGCGTGCCAGAGCTTTATACCCACAATAACTGTTTGTGGATAATTGCTTCTGAGGTGTACTGCGAACAATAAATATATAAACTCGAAGCTATTATTCCAGGGTAATGATTTGGCGATCGTTGGGGGTGCAAATAATGAAATACTCCTTTTCTTTCAGAAAATATCGAGTTCGCAAAATATCTATCATTAATTATTAAACTTCTTGACTCATCCCTTTTCAATTGAAACGAAGACCCTAAGATTACTAACATAAATCTAACGAAGTCCCCAAAATTACCAGAGTACGTAAATCTAAATTCTAACAAAACCCCCCAACTATCGTAATCGCGCGACAATAGAAGTTCAAGCTTCTTGACCCGCCTCTTTTTTCCTCAAACATTATTCCAAAGAAACCTCCGCGAAGGGCGACATCGATGATCGAGTTCGCATTTCGAAATTACCGTCACGCAGCCGCTATTATTGGCACGAGCGTTAAATGCAAAAGCTTCGGCGCAAATTGTGCGGCCGCAATAAAGAGCCTCGGAATTCCTTGATTGCGGTCGAGGCGCGAGAGGCACGCGCCGCAAATGGAATGCAATATACGTCTCCTCCGGTATTCGATTCATCAAGACATTTTCTCCATGCTTCGGCACTTTTTTCCACGCGACGATTCGCCCTTACGATGCGAATACCGTGAGAACTGGCGATTAGAACGACGACGGGGCCACGCGCGATCAAGAATGCCGTGCGAAAATTTAGGCGCCTTCGATATCAAGATTATTAAGCCACGTCGTCGATCGCAACTGAACCCTATCGCGCAAATTCAATTTGTTATTCACGTTTAAACTCCACGTTAATTTAACCGAAGATATCTGGCCTCCAAGGCTTTCGATAGCGAAGGTTCGCGAATTTAATGAAACACCTTCGTTACAATCACGAACTTTATCAAGCTAATCGAAACGATCGCTCGGTTATTGGAAGCTGATAACCCTCTGAGTAATCTACTTTGCCGCAGGACGATGACTATTAAACTGTCCGATCTTGTAGATTATAGATCGAGCTTGAGACTTGACGTAATGAATCATTAAACAATATCGAGATTACTTTTCCGAGTCTCTGTTTATCCGAGAATCATGAATCAGTGTTATTATTATTATTGTTGACGGATAAACCCTTTAGAAACCAGAAGATACAAAGTTTAAAGCAAAATATAAATATAAGCTAACAAAATAAATTAAAATAAATATTCGGTGTGAGTACTTAATACTAACCCATCAATTTTATTAATTTCCTCCGCGCAAAATTCGTGTAATATTGTTTTCTCTTTTTCATAATATTCTGCTGCGTGAAAATAGTATTTTTAAGTACTTGCGGCTGTTCTGAGGACCAAATAGGGGTTCGAAATGTTTGAACCGAGGCGCGCCTCTGCGCATACGCGCCGCACCGAATCGGCGGCAAAGGGGCAGCGTACGAAATCTTCGTCCGTCCTCATCGTCCTGATCCTGCCAGTAGAAGAGAACAACGACGGGGTGAAGGACTATAAAGATGCAGGCGTAACAGGCGCTAGTTCCTGATCGAATAATTAAATCTTCCACGATCGTTGACAAACTCAAAGGCGCGGTCAAGTCGTTTTTAAATTCGGAGACCATCGCTCGTGCGGTTTAAAATGCTGTTGACGATACTTCCATTGATCGTACTTACGATTCTGAGCGGCAGCTGGTGCACGGCTTGGCACGACCATCAGCAAAGCAACGAAGAGAGCGTGGAGAAAACGGGGGTGCATACGATCCCGCTCGGTTCGGGGGCTACTTTCCATTGGAGGTATTTTTTCAAAGGTGGAATAATAAGCAGCGCTAAAGAGCGAAGAAGGATCCGGAGGCGTTGAGCGTTTGCAAATTTTTAGGGTTGATTTCATGAGCGAAATGATAGTCGCCGAAGTCCACTACATAGGCGCTGATAACACCTGGTTCGCCATCGGTTTCTCAAATTACGGGGAGCTAAAGCCTGCCGATTATTGTGTCCTGTGGGTCGATTGGCATCGTCAAGTTCAGTTGCAGGTACATAAAACTCTTCCCGCGTCGGATATTAGTGGAACATTCGGTGGTTCAAGGATAGAGTCAGAAACTTTTAGAGTTTCTTCTTTTTAAATTCTTCTCACTTATCCCACATTCTGCTAGACCGACCTCCTTCGACACACCCCGCGTGCGATTTGCTATACATTTTCTAATCGCAGGACGCGTGGGCGGACGAAGAAGGAAAGCTGAATCTAGACTCGCAACAGGATTGCGAAAGCTTCGCGTGGAGGAGGCGAGGAAACGTAACGAAGCTCACGTTCTCCAGAAAGTTCGACACCTGCGATGGGAATGACTATGTTATGGAGGTGAAAAGAAGTTTTTTGGAAACTTAATTTAGTCGATTATTCTTCTCTGATGCGGTTAAGAGTACCTGGGAATTTTCAGAGGGGAACCACTCATTTGGTGTGGCTGAAAGGACTCGGCCCACTGTCGGCCTTGGCTGGCTTGCAGATCTCCGATGCGGAAGCTTCTGGTATGTCGCGAACTGAACTGCTCAGGGTGCTGCATAAGAAGCCATCGTTTCCGTCGAACGCTTGGCAACTGGAAATGCTGGCCCATCGAGTGAAGGTGCCGAACAGGGAAACGACTTACTGGTGCCGCGTGCAGAAGTTGCCACCTGTGTTGTCTCAGAAGTGAGTCGATGTTTGTGTTAGCATGCTTCTTGGTAAATAATAAATTTCAATTTATTTGTTCTTTGGTGTTCCTTCTAGGCATCACATTCTCCAGTTTGGTCCAGTAATTCAAACAGGAAACGAGCATTTGGTTCACCACATGGAAGTCTTCCACTGTGCTGGGCCTCCGGACCTAGAGATTCCTATGTACGATGGCCTCTGCGACGGGGCTGACAGGCCAGAGAAAACTCAAGTTCGTTTCAGTTTTTAGAGAGGGACAGTTGGGGGATGGTAAAAGTATTTAAAGTTGAACTCGGGGAGGATTTGAAGATTTGGCGTCCTTAGGCTAAGTGTCTACCATCCTTTCATTGAAATATTATCGAATATTTTAATTTAAAAGAGGCGAGATGATTTCAAAATTAATTTAATATGGCAATTTACGTATGAGTTATTGATAATTCGCTATGTGAAAAAGAAGTGATTTGTTTTTAAAGTTGTGTTAAGCTTCTGTGTGTAAACCTTTTTTAATTTCTTTCGCTCAAAATTTGCCGCTCCCCAAAATTTGATGCTCTCCAAAATTTGATGTTTCTCGAAAATTGCCGCTCCCCAAAATTTGTGACTCCCCCAAATTTATCGTTCCCGAAAATTTTCCGTTCCTCAAAATGTATCGCGCCAAAAAATTTGTGACTCCCCTAAATTTATCTTTCCCCAAAATTTGCGGCTCCTTAAAATTTCCCGCTTCCAAAAAAATCATTAGGTAATTATAAAAATTTATTTAAAGAATAAAATCCAGTCTTATTTCCTCTTTACAAAGCCCCTTGCCCTCCTCCCCGCCCCTCTGCCTGCGCCACTGAACTCCCCTTTCTCATAACAGGCTTTCCTTAAAAATAACACTAAACTGGTATAAATCATTTTCCTAATTTTCCTAATTTCCCCCGTTCCTTTCAGATCTGCAAGAAGGTTTTAGCAGCCTGGGCAATGGGAGCAGACGCGTTCGTGTACCCCGAAGAAGCCGGTCTGTCGATCGGTGGCCCCGATTTCAACCCTTACGTGATGCTGGAGGTTCATTACAACAATCCCGAGGTGCAGGATGGTAGCATCGATTCCTCGGGAATTCGTTTCATCCTAACAAAAAGCCTGCGTAAATACGACGCTGGAGTAATCGAGCTTGGATTAGAGTACACTGATAAGATGGCGATTCCACCCCGACAAGTATGGAATCAACGATACTAAACCAAAGAAGCTGACGTTTCAGGCTCGCTAAAGCTAATATCGCATCGACTTTTAGGAAGCGTTCGCTTTGTCAGCGCACTGCATACAAGAGTGCACAGGGGTTGGTCTCCCGCAACACGGCATCCACATCTTCGCGTCGCAGCTTCACACACACCTGACAGGGATGAAAGTCCTCACTCGTCACGTCAGGGACGGCGGGGAGCTACCACCGTTGAATTACGACAACCACTACTCCACCCACTTCCAAGAAATCCGACTCCTACCGAAACACGTCACCATCTTGCCCGTAAAGAATTATTTCCCTGGTTATTTGAATAATTCTAGCAACAGGGGGTGAACTCTCTTCCTAATTGCAGGGCGATTCGTTGATCACGACCTGCACGTACAACACCACGAGCAGGGAAAACGTGACTCTGGGTGGATTCGCTATTTCCGATGAAATGTGCGTCAACTATGTGCATTATTACCCTAACGCTCGATTAGAGGTACGTAATGAACTCGGACGCTAGTTTGCAAGGAGCTCGTCTGGTGAGGATCATGTTCCGCAGGTCTGCAAGAGCGCTATAAGCGACGACGCGCTGAGGACTTACTTTCGGTACATGAGGGAGTGGGAGAATCAAGCGACTAGCATCGACAAGGGAATCTCAGGGAATTATAAGAGCATCGAGTGGACCAAAGTTCGCGTGCAAGCTCTGCGTGATCTCTACGAGGCAGCGCCATTAGGTTCTCATTTTAGCGCGTTGTTATTTTAGAAATATTAGTATACGCTTCTGTGAAGAAGGGTAATTTAGAGGAAGTTGGAAGCGAAAGCAAGTGGCTGTTTAAGACCACCCTCAACTACCCCAATTTTGATTCTGCTAAATCACTGGGAGAGGCTGTACCCTTGTCCTATTCCAGATAACGAAGAAGTGGTCCTGAACGGCCAGTTGATTTTGCCTGGGTTGTAATTTTTCGTACTAAGTTGCACACTGTGTTTCCAATCAGGGATGCAATGCAACGGCTCGGATGGATCTCGGCTTCCAGGACTTTGGGACAACATAGCGGCCACTCCGGTGAAACTACCTCTACCTCCGCCAGCTAGGAACTGCCCAGACTCCTCTCTGAAGCAAGAAGTAAATGCTATTTAGATTCCCTTGTCTTTGTAACTGCATAATCCAATCTATTTTCAGGAATAAATTCGCTAAAAGCTGAAAGTTAAATGGATCGCAGGCGAGGTGTAGCGAAATGTAGACAACTGTAGTTACACTCCCATCCAAGCTCGAGATTACCTGCTCGCACGGTCGAGAATAAAATACTTATAGTTGGACGTTAGCGAACAGATTTTTCGATCTATGTTCTCTCTTTATTATCTGCACTCCTTGGAAGTCGCCTAACAAGGATACAGTTCTCTAAAATAAAACAACAATTCTGATTACAGTACAGAAAATGCTTCAACGCAAAATACTTTCTACAAATAAAAGAAAAGAAAGAAATACCCTGGGCGGGCCTGGCGATAAACGTTCCCTGGTGGAAGTAGTTTACAAGCCTCCCGGTATATTTATGCGTTTCGTGGGTCCTTTCTTTTTCTTTTGGCAGTACATCGTCTTGCTGCGGATAAGCCAGCCTGATCGAATCTCGCGTAACAAATACTTGGCTCGTGTAGATTGGTAATTATAAAAAATGCGGAATAATGAGAGTAATAATAATAATTAATATCTCGTAATAATAATAATCGTTAATGGTAATAGCGAAAAACTTTGTTTTTACATGTCTCGTGAATGTACAAAAGAGGGACGCATCTTACGCTAAATGCGATATAAAAATTAAAGATATCCAATATTTACGATATAATACACATGGGCGGGTTACACATACATACGCACACACGCTGAAACCACGCATACGATAGTCGTCTTCCTTTTTCGCTTTCAAGCATAAAGATCACTCCCGGAAAATTATCTCGGCGTGATTCTTTCCCTCCCCCCCAAACCCCTGATTTTTCCTTCCCTCTCGTTTCTCGTTTATTAATACTTGTACACGATTCCGTTTTTTTATCGAACACTCGTCAGCCTTGTCTTTCGGACCTTGAGTACTGGGAAAAAAGAGAATAGCTCACAAACGTCCTAGCATGTAATATACGGGATTCTATCGAGTATTAAATTTGTACTGCCAAATGTGCTTTTTCCCTTTGCTCCGCCCCCTTTGAAGCATACGTTTCCGATAGAACAGTACACGGGCCTGGGCTTTATAGCCTGCCTTAGAGAGCAATATTTTTTAGGAGACACTACGAATACGGAAATACAGTGTTGATTAATAGTGTCACGCGGTAATAAAAATAGATAATTAGATATACTAGTATTATGATGTAGGTACGCAGTAGACATAGAATGTAAAACGGTTTGTTTATTAGGAGCTTCTGAAATTTTCCATTATTCTACTGTGCAATGCTTCAAAGGGTCAACCGTGGTTCTCTGTTGAAGATATGAGAGAGAATCTCTTTCTCTTTGGTGCTCCATTAAGCTGTAGTTAGACTTTGGAACGATCGACGAGGAAGTGAAATATAGCTGTCGCGAATACTTTGGAGAATACTAGAATACTCTTTTTATGTCAGTAATAACTTGGCGGGGGAATGTATGCGTGTAATAAAATATGACACTTTAAAGCTGCAGGTACAAAATATTTTAAACCGTGTGCTACATTCGAAGCTTTGAAACAAATAAACTATTAGATTAGGTGAGAAATGTTTAACTCCAATTTCGAAATAAACTTGTCCATCTCTAAAGTGGAGAAAGAACTTATATTTGGAAAGTAAACGTTCGAAGTACTGAAATTAAATTAGCTTTCGAGAATATGAATTGGACCAGAACTGGGACGAGTCTAATTACAGCTTAAATATCAGAAACTTGTTCTTCCATTGCTTCTCAAATATTCTTTACAAAAATTCAAGATCTAATATATATTGGAAAACATTCTTATAAAGAATAGAATTGGCTGCAAAATTGGCGAGAAACGCGATTTCCTTAAAAGAAGAATACGAACATCCAGTGGCAAATGGAATATAGCCAGTATACTTTGCGTTACTATTAAGCTTCAATTTGCACATCTTGAGGAACGTGCTTCCTGAAATCTTCCGTAGGAATACTTTAGGAACGTGATTCTCTCGAATACGCGTGGACACTTCTCGCGGACATGTCGAAGGGTGTCGTCACCGTTATCGTGTAAAAAAATTTTAGACTCTGCTAGGAACACGCCCCATTGGAAAAAATACTTATTTTCTAAAGCGTGGATACATAGCGAACCCGGACTTGCTCTTCGCGTCTCTCTCGTGGAACAAATTTTTCCGTCAAAAGTCGTTTTGTAGTAAACGTTTCGCGCGTGCTCGCGAACGAGGATCGTGGCTAGGACTTCGCGATAATACGAGTATAAAATATATATTACGGAGCTTGGAACGTGATTAGGTTCGGCTCCAAGTCCATCTCGCTACGTTATACGTATGCGTGCCGATGCAAGAGGAGAGTTCGATCGATCTGGGTCTCGTCGAAGCCTGTCTACTAATTAATGCGTCTAATTCAGCGTTGTATAAACGATACGTCACAAAACTAGTAAAATATATTATAAAAAATCGTCAAATTTTACACCACAGCGTTAGTTGCCGCCAGTTCCATCGGGCCCTCGTTGAGAGGAGCACGCGAAACGGAGGCAACTGACGCCGGGGCGCGTATCAACAAGAACCTCTCGACTAGAGTGACTGATTGTTCTGTTGCATTTGTCTCTGCAAGAAACAGTACAGTATACCGGCCTGCGCCATCACGTCCACGGTACCCGCGGCCAACGGGTCTCGACTTTTCGCGTCGGAGCGCGAGTTCGTCCCGGGTCGCAGGAGCGTCGGCCCGAACACCGTCGCCAAGTTGTGCAGGGACATCTTGTTTTGAGCCTCGTGCTTGTTGACGCGTATCAAATGGGCCAGCAGGAAATCGATGACAGCCCTGTTCACGGCTGGCAGGTTCTCGTAGACGTTCCACAGGGCCTTACCTTTCGACAACTCGCTGGTTTGAAAAGCTTCCAAGAATGATGGGTAAAGAGCGTCGGTGAAAAGAGCCTCGGGCATTTCTCGAAGATACAGCTTTAGGACTCCCGTTACGGAGTGAACATCCACCTGCGAATGGAAAGAAAGGTCAGACCGGTGAGGAGAGATGTTCCATGGAACCGCGATCTAATGATGCTGCTATAGCTACCTCTTTGAGTAGTTGCTCAGCTTCGTAAGAATTACTCTCGAACGATTTACGCAACTTCGTTAAGTCCGAAGCAGAGCCTGACACACGATACAAGCCCACTTCTCCGACTCCTCGCCTCTCCACCTCCCTCACGCAGGCTGTTATGATAAAAGGAACGTCGCGCTTCTCACGCCTATAAAGCAATCGTGCGTAATTATTGTTATTTGCGATGGGATACAACCGAGTCTTGCGTAAAATTGTGAAACGTACTTGCACACTTGCTGGATCTTCGCTCCGAATAAGCCTTGAGGCTTGGCGGATGGTACCCGCCTCAGTGTCACTTCGCTTGGAACGAAACGCAGAGCTACGTCCAGAGTAGCTGGTCCTAAATTTAAGGATCTCTCTACTTGATCGGACTGTAGCCAAGATCGGCTCAGTCTTTGTATGCATTTCCCTCGCAATACAGAGCGCGCTCCGCACTCCTCGTACAGCAAGATTCTAACGTTCTGGCTTCCCTCCAATTCGACAACAAACGTTTCACCTGCAAATGAATAGCGAAGTTAAGAGGAAGTGGTTTGAAAGTATTTGAAAGATGAATTAATGGGTACCCCATGTCGGAGCTTGGCCTCTTGCGATCCGACTTCTCGCTCGTTTGAAGTAATGTCCGTAACTATCAACCTCCACGATAATGTAAAGATCTCCTACTCTATCTAAACCTGGCGGTGTTAGACCAAGCAGAGTCAAATGAAGATCGCCCAGTAATAAGCTTTCGTCGCGACCCGATCTTAGCAAATAGCTGCCCATATCTGTTTGGAGATAAGTACGACAGGCTGTGACCCATGCCTGTAATTCGTACATTGACAAAGGTAATGGTCCTGGAGGTTGTCCCCCCTGAAAATCGAAGAGAGCAAACTTACAAACATCTTCTCGCTTCGCTCGTTATTAAAGTATTCTCATGAATACACTGTTACTCGAATCCTCGTGATCGATTTAAAAAAAAAAGGATATTAAGCATCTTTACGTTATTTATTTATTTATTCTTAAGCTGTGGATTACGCACCTTTCGGTTATCTAGGTACATATGGGAACGCATTACCTGTTGCAATGCCTCCACCGCTTCAACCCACTGAGAACGTTCAAATTCGCTGGAGAGGAAGAACGTGTACGAGTTTTGCACTCGATGCTGACTTTTATGCGCCACACGCAATACTAAATTCGGCGAGGCTAATACTAGCTGAGCCTCGAGCTCAGCGAGCTTCTTCCTATTCTTTTCTGAGCCTCTACCACCGAGCCTAATTCGCTTCTCGTCGTTCCGTTCTTCCCATAAAATCTGATCGCGCACAGTGCACGCCTGTGACCTAAATATGGAGACGATTGAGAACAGAAGTAGAGGTTGCGCGTTGCGAGAAATAACATAGAAAATGAAATACACTGGGCGCGTTTACCTCAGAGCTACAACGTTGGCTGGACTGGTCTCGCGTGGCTCGACGCAATCCTCTGTCACTAAGGCTTCCGCCACTGCCACGTACCACTTCAACTCAAATGTAAACTTGTCCCTGCCAGAGGCTTTGTACTTCGCGCAGGCGATCACGTCGTTAAAGAGGAAAAGATGTCTCAGCTTTCTGTGGCCGTCAGACAGCTCCACCACAAACGAGTTTTTCACTAATCTTCGCTGCGCTCTATCATGACTCTGAAAGGAAAACAGATTTTCTTTCACACCCGCTACGATACACTGGGCACTATCCTAGCTATTATTAACACTTCTTCTCACCGGAAACATCGATTTCGTTTGTATAATGTTGAACTCGTCTAGGAAGTTTCTAGTCATAGCCAGAGCTTCTGAAAGTGGTGCATGATCTGCATGATTCACTGGCGTGTGCTTAAGGAGATCCTACAATAAATGGAAGAAGAATTATCAATGCGATCTTTGCGATAAGATAAAGCTCGTTGAGTTAGTATATTTCCACACGATTTTATCGACTTGTCCAATCAGCACTGGTTCGCCAAGAAGTACACTTCCAATGTTTGCACATATTCTTACTTATCGATATTTCGAAGAAGGCAAATGGACACTTACGTGCAAAACCAACGCATTCTTTTGTACTCGAGCGACTGGTTTGTGCAAAAGATCTTCGAGAGATAAACCTGGACCTTTGGGGAACCCTCTGAGTCTTATGTCCTTCGTAATCTCGCCGAATTGAGTGGAATGTGCGGAACACCTTCGCACGGTGTCAGTAGCGCGAGCATAATTGTGCAAAAAAGCTCCGTACAGCCCGATATTGCTGGCCATTACCTGCAATTAACGTAACGGGAATCAGAACGCGTGACAGACTCTCTATTTCTTTCACGCTCGATTCTCACCTTGATTTGTTCGCCGATGTTAGTTTTACCATCCCACTTTTCCAGCTTCTTCCTTAGCCCGTCCAAAAACGTTTGGTGCAGCGCGTGCAACTCCGGGATCTTATAAAACATTGTGCCGAATTCATCCTCGGAGATAACCGGTTGGGAGGTTGTCAGTGTCGCTCTGATAGCTTTCATGTACTGGAAGAAAACGGTTTTACTAGGACCGGTGAAATTCCTTTGACTTTACGTGATAACGGTAAAACAAGACTACATACTTGTAGCATTACGTTTAGACATTCGACATATATAGTTTCACTTTCTACTACCGAGTTTACAATACATTTAATCATAGACGTTCTATCGTCCTCACGGTCTTTACTTTTCTCTTGTCGGCGCGGTGTAGTTGGCGTCGGCGACTCTAAGCTCCCTTCGCTTAAACTCAAAGGTTCCGCGTCGCTACTACCCGTTTCATTGTCTGTACTAAGAGCGCGCAGCAAAATCGGCGGCGCGGGACTCGCACCCTCTTCGTCCTCGCTATCCATTGCGGCTCTGTGCCTGGAAATATTAAGCGGCCTTATTAAAGAGAAATCGCCGGCCATTCGCGTAGGATCGTGTGATTTACTGCGAGCAGAAAACTTACTGTATAAAATAGTCAATGTTGACATAGTTACTCTGGTTCCCTGGCGAGTCCGGAAGGGAAGGCGGCCTCCTCGGCGGCGCTCTGTTGCCATTATTGTTTCCAACAGGCGGAACACGGGCATCGATATATACATATTCTCCTGTCTGATCTAAAGCTACGGAATCGTAGTAAGGTTCTTCTTCCGACGCTTCTGCATCACCATCTTCCGCATCTTCATTAATCGCATTTTCCAAATCTGTTTGTTAAGCACGAGCATAAATGGGATTGAATGCGGTGATCAGAATAGCGTAGAATGAGTACAACACCTTTCTCATCCTCTTCTTTGAGAGACTCCTCATTTTTCTCTTTCTTCGAGCTCCCGGTCACTTCGATCACAGTAACGTAGTTACTTGGCACATCCGGGTCGCTGTTCCTTCGGAGCTCAGGCACTTTGTCGGGACTCTTGGGTATTTCGCTCTTGGGCCTTTTGCTAGTGTTAAGAGTGGAGCTCAATTCGGAAACACACTTGTCCTGAAACTTACTTATATCTTCGCGCGCAGGCAAGGGCGGAGCCGACGGCTCAACGTGTTGAGCGTGCGAAGCGTTCGTCGGATCGGGCGAACTGTTTTCCGTCGTTTGAGAACTGTGCTGATTCTGAGACGCCGCGAGCTGCTGCTTTTCGGGACTTGTAGTGCTATTACTGTTATTCGCCAATTGCTTGTGACGCTCGACGTCCGCTAATAATCTTTCTAAGTATTCCACGTAGAATTCTTCTTTCTCAAGCTCTTCTTTCAAAGCCGTTACCTATAAATACAATATTCTCTTACTATTCGTCAAGAACCTGTGCCTTCGTACATTTGTCTCTCAGTCAAACGCATTGGCAAAAGTAAACGCAATATAAACATATATTTTGGGTCATGATAAGAGAATTCAGATAAGCAGGCGATGATTCAGTAACAGTGAACCAGACAAGGAACTTCGTCGACAAGATTTGATATTCCTAGTGTAATAGTTTAACGATTGTATCTAACAATTTAATGCCTCGTTAATCAATACATACGATACAATTAAAATATGCTACATAGAACTCTTCGCTCCACTCGAATCCACGTCAAAATCCCACTTAGTGCCGTAATTAATGCGATGACTCATGAAATAAAATTCCCATTTCCTCATAAACAAGGAAAGTTTTTGCATACAGTAAAAAACCTGACTATTAAATTCTTGGAAAGACCATTCGCCTGAAGTTACAATAAGGAAAGTGCGTTTGAATTAATTCCTTAAAATCAGCAGCTAAACACGATTAATAAATGTCCCATTTATGCATCAGAAATTTAATACTCCCACTTATAGCCCTCTTCAAATACATTGACCTATTGCCCAATCCAACCTCGCGAGCAGTTGCATTTCCCATTAACATAATAAGATTCAGTCATACTACGGCGACCCAATGAGTCATAACTTAAACTTCATATGAACTCAGTTTCTCCTCCACCCAAATATTCCCTGAATCGATCGATCAGATTTATATAAAATAGGCTGCTCCTCGCACGAGGGGCACCTTTAAACCAATTAAGCTCCCCCCAGTGCGAAGACCTGTGTAGTATTACGGCGATGTTCCCTGATAATCGTCCTCCGACCAGCTTGCGCAATATTAATTGATCGTGCTGGCAGGGCGCAGTTGGCCCCCGGTGTTCGGATCCATGAAAGACTAACTCTAATCGCAGGCTTTTACCTTCTGTTTATGCTTGACCAGGTTGGCTCTGACGTCCTCTTCCCAGGCCGCCGGCAAGGCGCTGTCCGGGAATCTTTGTACCCAGACACGCTGGAAATCGCCGAAAACGCTCATCACTTTTCTCCAGACCGTCGTTAGGAAGAACTCCTCGGGGACGGCGTTGACTCCCAGCGCGGTTCAGGCCGCTGTGTACATTGCACGGGCGCGGCGGTCGCGGCTCTCGCCCGAATTCGCCCGATCACGATCTCGTTCCGAGGCAGAGAATCCACTGAGACGTGCTGGCCTCCGTAACGAGGCATAAGTCGTTCTTTTCGCCCGCGAACGATCCTCGTTCCCTTCGCAGACAGTAGCGCGAGACCTCGTAGCCGACGAATCCACGGGACGAGCGTCACACAGCCGCTGTCATCTTGTCGACATCTCCTGCGTAGCTCACGACCGTCCGAGCCCCATGCCCTCTCCTATCATTTTGACGCCTCCGCTATACCGCGTTCGCGGACACTGCCAGTTCCCCTCTACCCCGCCGTTGCCCGTTTGGCAGGCAGCAGGTGCGCTTCACGGATGATACTCTGCTCTCCTGGCGCTTACGCAAAATAGAAATTCGTCTAGGGCTTGCGAAACCGGCCGACAAAACGCTGCCTCTTACTTCTGACAGATATAATTTACGCTCACCTTGGCGATCGCGAGTTCGGCTGCGCCCGATCCGAACGTTAGACAGGGATCAGGGCGAGGGACGTTGGATGTTTGTTTGTCGCTGAGGATGTTGCGTGTAACGCAACGATGTATGACCGTGTTTCTTTTTTATGCAATTCTCGTTAATTAGCGCTGCCCGCTGGCGAACGTTTCGGGGCGTTAGTATATTTGGGAAAGCGAGGGATCCGAGGAAGCTTTGGCGGTGTTTTATGCGCTTCGAAAGATTGTTCAATTCGAGAGGATTGGGGAACGAGAATGGTCGAATTGCGGAGTTTATAATAGACTCGGTGGAAGTTTTATTACTGCGGAAAGAGCAGTCGCCGTTTTGAATCTGATTTTAGATAGGTCTTTATTGTTGTTTCAGGGTGGATTAAAGTATGCGTCATGCTTTGAATGAATTGATCGTGCGGCGATTAGGGTAAGATAGGTAGAAGTAATTGGTAGCGTAATAGATCGAGAGATGTAACTACTGTTAAGAATGATAATAGTTGCGGGCAATTATTAAGCTTATCAAATACTCTGATCGAGTCATTAATATGCCCAACAATTGTATCAATTACGTTCGCAGATCTTCGTATAGAGTACATGTCCGCTAACTCCTTCCGGATTTTGCGGCGCCACCGTGCGCGCCTTTCAAACTGAAAGCTAAAAGCGGGATATTCGAAAGTGTAACTGTAAGAAATATTTAATCAATCGTAATTACACGTGCACGAAGTGTAACGGCGGAATATACAACGATACGCTGTTTAATGAACAGCTAAGTGCACTTTAGCTAGAAGAGTTTAGCAATCAAAGGACTTTTTTCTTTCCAGCTGACTTTTGTAAGTTACTGTACAGGTGTAGCTGTCAATCTCGGTGGCAGCACAATTTAGAGGTTATGTTTCGTCCAAAAAACTAACGAATTTTCATTAATTTTCTTATTTATCTGGAATAATGTCGTCTATAGACGAGAAACAAGAGTGCCCGATACTTCAGGAAGTATTGAAACACATAAAATTGGAATCCAAGAGCGGGATTTCGTCGTGTTTGGCACGGCTCAAGAATGACCCCAAATGCTACAAGCAATTCGTGAAAGATGGAGGCCTGGGCATTTTAGTGAATTTACTGCGCTATCATAATTTGAAGATATTGAACATGACTCTGAGCATCCTGGCAAACGCATGCATGTCCGCGGATGCCAGAGAAAAGGTATAAACGCACATCTCCTATTTCTATTTATTTTTTTTTGCAACTGTCAACGTACTTCATCGACTGCTTCAGTCGAGTGTAGGCGGAATAATGTCTCTATATATTTAATTCCCTTACGATCGTGCAACATTGCAGCAAAATAAATTTAAATATGTTTCTATTTTAGGTCAGAGGATCTAAAATTGCGAGTCGCGTAGTCTCTGTAGTAAAGCATATTAGCTTTGGGAGTACGCTACACTGCCGCGCATGTAGACTGATCGGAAATTTATCGGAATGCGACTGGCACGCTAAATCACTGTGCGAAGTCGGCGCTATTCAAGCTTTAGTCGATCTTTTACAATTAGATACAAATATGCAAACGTATTTAATGGGCGTTAGAGCTATAAGGTACTAAAGAATATTTGTTTGGGTATCGACGGTACACGGATACTAACGAACACTTGTTGCTAAACTATGCGTTCCTTTTACAGAAACATTTGGGGTATGCACGAAGGCAGTAGAGAAGAAATTTTAGAATCGGGAGTTATATCGAGAATTTCAAATCTATTAGTATTGGCGACGGAGAAGTTAGAAACAGGCGCGAAATATTCGGAGCTGGTAGAAGCGTGCTTGAAAGCCATGTGCGCTTTCTTGGTAACTCTCGACCCTCGAGTCGGGGAGCAGTTGCGAGGAGAGAAAGATGTGCAAGGCTATAAATGCATTGTGCAGTGCTGCAATATGAATAATAAACTGGCAATAAAGTGTCTGTACAATCTTTGCCAAATAGCCGAATGTCGTCCTATTTTGGGGAATTTCTGCGCCGTTGAATGTCTGATTGCTCTGATTAAGGATCACTCTGAACTATCTAAAGAAACATTGGCCATTTTATGCCTGTTCTGTAGAGAAGCTGTTAATCGAGCGAGGATTCGAATGGGATCAGGTTTAGAGCTAATGTTGTCTTTACTGAAGGATCCCGAAAACGAGAAATATCATCCCATGTTGCTGCACGGCCTGGCGCAATTCGTTTACGATGATCCGAGCATGGTGATAATGGTGAAGCACGGTCTGCTTGATATTTTAGTGACCAGATTACAGAAAATGGTGACTGAGACGATAGCCAGCGAGGAGATTAACGTCTCAAAAAAGAGGGGCAATGATTCTCCGCCTAACAAACAAGCAGAGTTAAAGTACAATAAAACTAATTTAGGACGGTAGGATCGCGAACTTATATTGAAATTTATCATTACGCGTCGCGTGAAACTAACGATTACGCTTTTATTTTACAGATTTAGTTCGGACTACTATCGAGATGATTGGAGCCCAGGCAGTGCTACTAGCGTTTCCTCGTCACCTCCTAGTACGCCCCCGTTGCCATTTTATGATTCCATAGACAACGACGAGAACGCAGAAGATAATTACAGTCCAGTTTGTAGCGATACAGAAATGATGGACAATGAAGACGGTAAATCGAATTCCGTATTCATCGTAACATTGATAGAATTATCTTATTTACAAACTTTTGAACCCTCTCTGTCTCTCTAGAACCTCAAGAGGAGGTGGAATCGTTAAAAAGTTGTAAGTCAGTGACTGTAGATGCAGAGGAATCGCAGCATTCAGAGAAGGGGAACAAATCAAGCATTTGCGAGTACGCGAACGTGTGGACGTTAGTACTGTTAAGCAGACTAAGCCATTCCGACGACCCGATTGAAAGATTGGTCGATCCCTCGACCATCAAGGCTCTGTCAGCTTATATCAGATACACTAAGAATCCAAGAGCGTCCAGAATTTTAACTAGAATCATAAGGTGAGCAATTTATTGCGTCACTTATACAAAAGACATTGATTAACTGTATTATTTTCTACACAGAAATGGATCGTATTTGATACCACTGTTGAAGCAAGGCTTCGTCTTCGAAGCTCAGACATTGTACGGTTCGGAGCAATACACCAGACAGTTGTGCGCTCTAGCAGAAACCGGCGGGGCAATCGGCGAACTCACATCTATACTACTCCGCGGAGAAGAGGCTCACAAATTAGTCATCGCGGTTTCCATACCGTTCCTAATTAAGTCGCGGTACATCCTGAAGTCTCTGCTGATCAGTTACGGCGGCCTGCCATTGATATTCCGCGTTCTCACTGATCGACAGCACAGCCTCTACGAAAACGCTATCTGGTCGATTTGCCGGCTGGCGAGCACGCTGCAAATACAGCCCGACGTTCTGGACAAGTGTCAGATCGTGGAGACAGCGTCGACCGATTTCCCGAGAGTGTACGACAACCACCCGAAGCCGGCGACGGTGACGTTCGAGCTGGACGACGGCACGACCGTCGACGCATGCAGGCACACGCTGTGCCAGAAGTCCGACGCGTTCTCCGCGATGCTCGAGGGTAACTTCTCCGAGTCGGGGAAGAAACGCGTCAAGTTACGGAACACGTCCAAGGAAGGCCTGAACACGTTGCTGCTGGCCGCGAACGGCGCAACGTTCGAGAACAGGAGCATCGAGTCATTGCTGGACGCTGTGCTGCTGGCCGACAAGTTCCTCATGGGCGACTTGTCCGACATTCTCACGGAGAGCTCGATCGCGAAGCTGAACCACAGAAACTTCAGCAGGGCTTGGAACTGGGCTAGAGTGAACTCTTGCCACGAGCTGAAAACTTGCTGCGTGAAGAGCTTCCTTACAGCGACGATGAGCAGACCCGAGAGGGTCCAGGCGTTTCAAGATTTCTCGGGCAGCGGCAGCTTCCGCGAGTTCCTGGAGGAAGTGAAGGAGATCGTGAACAGCGTTCTGTGCCAACGTTAACGGCGAACTAATTGGACGTAATTGTGATATTAATGGTAAACGAGGTATAGGCGTAATAGTTGACGGCTTGGCCGGTATTGCCGAGCGGCAGCCACTTAACGGAGCACTTTTATATTTTAAATCATTTTATTCATTCTGTACCCCTATTATTATACTTACTGTGAATAATATTTTAAACTACGGAATTGATGTATATTAATAATTATACACTTTATAGGTGTTACTCGATTCACGCTATATATGTACGTTAATACAGTGATAGGTGTATATACTGCGGCCAGGCGTGTTTGGATTTAGTTTATTCTTAAATGTATGCGAGTAAAAATACATGTAACACGCTCGAAGGAACAGAACGATGCGAGTCGAACGGAGAAGTGGTTTACTTCCCTTTTCACAGCTGACACCTTCTACGCTCTATTTCTTTGCGTTAGCTTCAGCTGCATAGACTCCGAGGGGACCGAGATCAGGTGCAAGATCAGATCTACTCGATCCTTATTTACGCATTCTATCTTGAACGATTTCACCAGCTGAAAGGTTCGATGTAAAATTTCCCAAGTCTTAAACAATTGCATTCTCAATGTACTCTTTATTTTAATCACTTCTATACCTCTGCCAAGGCCAGGGATATTTGTATCTCCGCCAGCTTCCGGCCGATGCAGCTCCTTGCTCCCAAAGCGAACGGCAGGCTGGCGTGCGGGTTCAATACACCTCGGTAAGTGCCTTTTTCCGTTCTGATCCATCTTTCCGGCAGGAACTCATTTGGCTGCGAGAAATTCGCGCTGTCACGGCCGCTCGAATAAATCGACAACACGAGCAGCTGCTGCAAGAAAGAAGATAGTCGCTCGTTAGTATCCATTGTATTTCATCTGCACGCCGCTGACTAGCTTGATCAACGAGGGAACATGTTCGTTTACCTCTTTCGGCACAAAGTAATTACCGATCACGCTATCTTCGGGCAAGTAGCGAGAAATAAACGGAGCGGTTGGATAGAGCCTGAGCGACTCTTTGATCATGCCTTTCAGCAGAGGATTGCGGAGTATCTCTTTCTGCGGAAGATCCTTCAGATGATCGAGCAGCATTTCTTGCCTCTCCGGGTGCTTCGACATCAGTAACAGTATCCACTGCAAGGTGGTCGCCGTCTAATAAAATGCATAGCGGTGAATGTTTTAGTCTAACGATTAATCGTAATTGTGTAATAACTTGCAGTTGAACGCACCGTGTCGCCGGCAGCCAGAATGAAATCAGTCACGATGGGGATCGCGTCGTCTTCTCGGATCCCCTCGTCCATCATCTTCCTCAACAAACCATCGCCGCCCAGCCGGATCATTTCTGGCACCAGCATCCGAACGATTTCGAAAGCAGTGTCGGCGCAGCCCACGAATTTCGTCCAAACTGGTAATCGTAGGTTCATCGCGAATTTAGCCGGTATTATGGATAACTTTGCGGAGTACTCGAATATCCTGTGCAACGTTTTCGCCAGCGTGTCGAAGTCACGGGATAATTGTTGCTTGCAGGAATGCCAGGAGGAGCCCATCAGCGTTGCGATCATCGCTGTCGGGTAAAAATCATTCCTTTATCTCTAATTTCTCTTGATCGTTAGTTTCGAAGCTTCACTGCTTTTACCCTCGATGGACCACTGATAAAGCTGGATCTGCAAGTCCGGTATGATAGCGTTGCTCTCCATTTGCTTCTGCCACTTCTGCCTGAGCCCCACCGCCGCCTCTTGACACGGTCCAGCCATCAAGTTCGTCGGGTCCGGCACCAGCATCACTTTATTCAAACTTTTGCGAAAATGAATCCACTCTTCTCCGTCCCTGTTGGAAGAATCGGAGCATGTTGGAAACCCTGGTGTACCTTTATCTTCGTAGAGCCAGTCAGAACGTAACTATACAGGGTGCTACATGAAAGTCTATGAATCAGCTTTCTCAGAAACAACTATGAGTATTGACAAAAGTCCTTTTTTTATATTCTAGACCGCTGTGAATGGTGCGTGTTGGTGTGGACGCATTGAGACGCCGGTATGCGAGAGTGTTTGAGTACGTAGTGTTGTATTGTGATTTGGGGGAGCGCGAGTTACTGGAATATTTAGAGATTTAGAGCCGATAAGTGTGAGAGCTGGGATCTACAATCCTTATCATATGGAAACGTTAGAAGTGCTGAATGGTACTCTACATAAACAGCAAGCCGCGCCGGCATTTCCGTATGTCGTTGTACAGGGTCCAAGCTTCCGGTACGAAGTGTTTAGGCGCCGACCCCTCCAGCCGGAAGATTCTACGAAATTCATGCGGAGAATTGACAAACACTGCCGTAACCGGTCCGATGCGCTCCCTGTAAACCGGTCCCAGTTCCCTGTGACGTCTGTCCACGTACTCGTGTTGCCGTTTCGTCCCGCCGGACAGGAGAAACGCGAGCAACGTCCCGACCACCGGCAGGCCCCGGGATTCCGGTGCCACCCGCAGTACACTTCCGGTAGCGGCTGTGGCCGCGGTCCCGTAGCTTCTGTCGCGCGACTTCTCCGCGATCTCTATCTTCGATCGGCTAGCGCCGTCCGCGGGCTTCGAGATGTCCGACAGATCCTCGATCCTCGGCGGCCTGGACGCCCCCGCGTAACTGCAACCCGGCACGTAGGTCTTCGGCTGGTCAACGCCGCCGCGGAGGCCGCCGGACCGCGCGGCTTTCAAAGCGTTTCGCGCTACGTTCATGTTCGCGCACGGCTGCGTGGGCCTCACTGGCCCACCGGTGCGCACCTTCCTTACCTACTTTCGATATCGGTACGAACGATCGGTACCAGCGAGCCGCGGCACTGTTGCGAGCGGGTTGCCTTAGCGTCGGGCGCGCACGTAACAACACTCGTGTCAAATTCGAAACCAAGCTTTGCAGACCGGTCGCTTCTCACGGCCAAGGCGAGCGTGACTTCGTTCGGAACTAGTCGAATTACCGTTCGGCAGCTGTCGTTTTTTCCTACCGTTTCCCATGCCCGAGATATATAACGCGCTCTCGCTCAGGCCTCCAGCCGGAGATAACACTTGGCGACAGTTCAGCGCGGGGGATTCATCTCCGTTCTGGTCATAATATGCTTTTCACTTTTGCAGGTTCTACGGCGAGGGAAGCGAAGCGACGGGAACCCGTGTGTCCGCTCGTCGAACGATAACCATCGGGGAACTGTTCGCCCGCCGAAGTAACGAAGCTAACGTCGGCTTCCGGCCGCGACCGGAAGCCAGGAACGGTAACGGAAAGTCTCTAGGCGAGCGCGGAAAAGGCGAAGGGATAATGACGAGGGCTCTAGCAATGCTGCCTCGCGGGGACGGCGTACACGTGAAGAAGATCGAATACCGTTTACTATGCCGTTATTTAGAAGCCGTTTACCCCTCCGCGTGCAGGTTTCCACTTTCTTTCACGAGAATTCCTGCGCTCCGTGATTCACGCGCGCTCTTATTTTCCGTCGATTACACTGGCGTCGCTGTTAATGCAATTGAGCGCGATTACCGCCGGCAGATTGGGACAATAAATATGTCGTTGCGTGGTCTGTTTATATCGCCCTTGTTGCAAAGTACTTTATGCTGTTATTAATCATCGATGCTAACGTAGTTGTTATTGTTTACGCCGCTGGGATCTGTGCTACCACGATCGTTGTATTTAACTTCTTTATAGCCGTATCTTTATTTTCGTTTTAATGGTTTTAGTGTAACAGTCAGAGTCGGAACGAGCTCGAATTCGTTTTTCATTGCCAGCAAGCACACTGGTACTTTCTCACGGTTCCGATCGCGGTTGCCACGGGACCATGGCGTCCGACCACTGCACACTGTTTAACAGTTTCGAAGATATTTAAATCTCCAGCTGAAACTCCTTACAAGGGGTGGGGACTACATTCGATATTCCCGGAATAAAGAAGAGCGAGTGTGAAATTTGCTTTGAAAGCGAAGCCACGCATAACGCCAACACTTTCGCACACATCGCAAAGCATGGGCGTCCGCAGGGGGGTGGGGGGCGGTAAAAGGGGCAGTTGCTCCCTGGCTTTTGAGAAAAATCGCTTATTTTTCAAAATTGATCTTTATTAAGTTTATACTAAAGAAGGGAATATTTTTAAATCTCGGTTTTAAATTTTTAATTAAATTGGCACTATAAAATGGGTTAAAGAAGCTAGAGGGGTATATTTTTCTTTACCAACTTCCCAAAGTTGCCCCTTCGCTTTGGAAAAAAGTCTGCGGACGCCCCTGGCGCTAAGAAATTTAAAACTTTCGGCGGAGCAACTATTTGCATTGAAGTAAGCGGAGAATCTAATAATTAAGAAATCACCCGCATTTCGACTTCTGCGCACATAATTGTTCTGCGAGTTATCATCGAATGCATAATTTCTATAACACTAGCAGCTTTCAGAATATTATTTAACTATTCATTTGATATAGACCCTTTAATCATTTTGAGCAATGCAACAACTCATTTCTCTGATTTCAGGAACTAAGTATGGACGTCGAGCTGCGCATCCTTCGACATTTTCTCCCGCAGAAGGACTGTCAAGACTGTCGCTCGCGAAAACAGCTTCTAAAGGAAATATCCGTGCAGCAAAGCTCAAAGTGTAACGTCGACGGTAAACATCTCTCGGTATCTCCGCCTGCATCCGTCGCTCCTAGGAGACTTCCTTAAGATGCAAACAGAATCGTACTTTGATATGACAGATAAAAGCGAGCGATATTCTACTTGCAAAGTTGAACAAAGCCCGGAGACTTTGAGCATCGCGATAGCGTTTATAAATAATGCAGCCGATACCAGCATCGGGTAGAATATATAATCTGATTTTGAATAGCCCGGTGGAACGGTCTGTGCCACATTTGCCGAGGAAAAAAAGAGGCCGTTGATAGAAACACGTATATAATTTAATCTTGTTTGAATGCATTCGTTTGCGAGTCTCGTAGCAGGCGCGCCTCGCCTTTTATTCCCGTGGGACGAGCCACCACTTAGCGTCTCTTTTATTCATAAAGGATAAATGGAAAAGATCCCAGTCATGCGCGGTTTGGAATAATAAACCGAGGCATTAGTGTCGCCAAGATTTATTGATTACTTGGTCCAGCTTCGTAAATACACCTGTAGACTATACTTTCTAAAATTAGAACAAGATAAGCGCGCAGGCTGGTTCTCTGCGAAAAGCACGACTCATTGAGGAAAGGATATCTATAAAATCTTCTTAATACCGCATGTTACAGCCACGCGTGATAAAAAAGAATATACATCTCTATTGTGACTGAGAGTACACATTCGCGACGACGAGCTGGCGCTTGGGAAATGTTGAGAAATCTGAATTTTAAATCGCTCGATCCCCGAGCCGATGGTCAAGGCGCGAATGTAATCGCGGGAGGAAACGTATTCGTGGAGGAACGAAGGAGCGACGTTCCCGGTGTGGTCTCCACGTGTGTCTGGAAGAGGACTGAGGGATTGCGAAATAGAGTGCGTTGATTGAATATAAAACGACTTGTTTACCGGGGAATGCAAAGCACTTTTGTCTTAGCAGGTCGGAGGAGAAGTTGTCTGGTCAATGACCCTGAAGAAATTCGCGTGTTCGACGAGATAGGACAGGAGGCGGGTTTTAAATTGCCCAGCATGTTGTGTATTGTGCTTCCCGGGAGCGGAGAGAGAGATTCTGCGATAGTTTGTACGTGTTCAGTAGCGCGAGCCACTGGCGCGTGAATGCGAATGAACGAAAAACGCGGGACAAGTGTCGGGATGAAAAATCACGGCCCCGCTGGTCGGCGCCTGGACGGCACCAGCATGGATATGCTTTAAAATAGACAGGAAAGGATATCTGAACGCGGAGGAGACCTTTGCGTCATCGCAGAAATTTCCAGTACCTATATTTTGGTCGTGATTCTTCTTTGAATGATTCTCACTGAAAGGCAATTGGCATTAGTCAGATAAATTTATTGAAACTGTTAAGATGAAAATGAAGATTGTTAGTAGTACAATCATTAATATCTTGGAGAATGATTCATGAACGGAGATTACACTAATTTACAAAATTAAAAAGAAGCAAAGACCGAGAAAAAATTAAATTTTAGTGTTTTCACACAATTGTCTCTAGCTTCGGTATTTATCCATAGATTTTTTCGGTAGACGCTTGTTTTCTTCGTAAAAGTGCAGACTCGACGTAAGAAATGAGAAACTGGGCCGATTTTTGCGATTTAGATTTTTACCAGATGATCAACTGAATTGTCGATCTCAATTTCGGACGAAAAAATGTCTTTTTTCAAATATTTCCATCGATTTCAACTATTGAACCGATTTGAACATTTTATCAGGTACATTTATTGGTAATTCAATTTTCTTTAATTTTATGTAATTTTCGACCAAATTGGACATTCGCAACACGAGATATTCGCAATTAAATAGAACCACCTTTTTGGCAGACAGGTAAAAAGTTCACCTGTCGATATCTCGAAAACGTATCCATAGAAAATTTTGTTGACCTTATTTTCGAAATCAAAGCCAGTGTTATTTGATCAATCCTTAATGAATGTTTTAATGAGAGGAACTCCTCTATAATTTTTTTAACATTTATGATAAATGCTTTCTCGTTAACTGCAGCTAATATCTTCGTTGCGATTACGTATGCGAGCTGCGCCCACCGAACGTCGAATTTCATTTCAATTCGAGGTACACATGCACGTGTAACCCTGTATCAGAGTGCAAAGTGCGATTTCCATTGTCGAAGAATGTCAGCGCACACGGATCGAAACTTCACGAAGCCCGATGGAACAGTACAGAATTTATCAACGGAATTACATAAGGCGACTCTCACTTCGACCAGCTTCATTGAGAAATAATCTACATATCTAATGCGTTTCATCACGCTCAGCGGCGACTAATTTACTTCGAACAGTCTATACACGAATCACCACATTAATTCACAAATTACGAAACAACTCGTGATCTCGAACATCTCAGCACTGAAATGTAGTTTTTATCATTCACACCTGTTCGGAATTAAAAATTCATTTCGTGTTCCATTCATCCACGCGTCGATTATCATTTCCCAGAATTATCCGCAGCGCGGTGCGATCCGATCTATGTACCCGCTGGATCTGCAATAAAAAGCAACGTAATTCTCGAATGCATTTCAGCGAAAGACGAGTCGGGCGTCGAATTCTAAACGTTTAGGTGTACGAATTTTAGCTCGCACGTTAAATTTGTGCTGAGTAACGATTTTTAATTCAATTATTTCCCTTCGCGAGGCTATTTGAAACACGCTGTTATCATACGTCGACCCTGAAGATCCCGATAAACCGGGAGACAGCTTCTAGAGCACTCTGTTGCTCGATGCACGAGGAGACGGCAGCCGCGAGGAGTAACACAAGCCCGTAGCGCATCTAAATTTCCAGTTAACGTTTCACCATCGTCCTTTTCCCTGCCGCGATGGATACCGATGTCGAGTCTTGTTTAAAAGACTGGAACGAACTAGCACAAGAATACAAGGAACTAGAAGTAAGATAATTTCTCATTAACCCCGTGTAATAACGCTTTCGCTTGTTAACGTTCGGAACAATTCTCTTGGAGGTTAAGTGCACCTCCTATGCGCCCACACGGGCGACCGGTATTTCAGAAACTTTCGGCAAAGTATTACGTTTAGATTAAATGCTCCCTTAACTGCCGCATCTTTATGGATGTATTCGTGACTATTTATTTCTACCACGATCCCACGAGCAGTCTGTCCATATTGCACAAAAAAAAACGGCGTATTCAAACAGCGATGATGTTTTAATGTTACCAGGCACTGAACAGAGAGTACCTTGCTAAATTGGAGGAAGTGACCGAACTGCAAGCGAAATGTTTGAAAGGCATCTCTCATCAGAGGTACAGGATGGGGGTTATATCGAAATCGCTGAAACAGTAAGTAACGAGTTCCGACGAATATCTATATTATTCGATTATCCTCTTTACGCTATGGAATGTATCGGATTGTCCACAGGTTGCAAGCGAAGGATGGGAGGAAGAGCTTAGGTAAAGAAATGGCGAGGAGGAAAGATCAGATACACGAAATAGAGCAGACTTTGCCAAAACCGAACGGGACGTACCTTCAGATTATTTTAGGCAGTGTTAACGTTTCCATATTGAACAAAAACGATAAGTGAGTACAGACGTATTCGCGTAGACACGAAGAAAACTGTATTCCAGAACTTACGATTAATCCGATTCATTGCATTTTAGGTTCAAGTACAAAGACGAGTATGAAAAGTTCAAGCTGGTCCTTTCTGTGATTGGTTTCATTTTATCTGTGTTGAATCTAGTAACTAATGTCAGGTAGGATGTTACTGTTTTTCCATCACACCTTAGAAGAGCTATTCTACAATATATTATCTCTACAGATAAGGTAACAGTTTTATAATAAATAATGTGTGTTGCAGAACTCTGGAGCTTAGTTTTATGTTCCTTCTGGTGTGGTATTATTGTACGTTGACAATAAGAGAGAGTATACTAAAGGTAAACGGCTCGAGGATCAAAGGTTGGTGGAGATTTCACCATTTCCTTTCGACGGTAGTATCCGGCGTTCTATTAGTATGGCCTAACACTGGGCCGTGGTATGCATTTCGGCAGCAATTTATGTGGTTCAACGTATATGTTAGTAAGTCATTCTTCCTAAAAATAAGTGTTTCATAAGCTGGTTATTGGGATTGAAATACAAACGTCTGGTTTACAGGTGTAGTGCAGTATCTGCAATTCTGTTATCAACGCGGCGTTTTATACCGCTTGAAGGCTTTAGGGGAGAGGCATAATATGGACATTACTATCGAGGGTTTCCATTCGTGGATGTGGCGCGGACTGTCATTCCTATTGCCATTCCTTTTCGTCGGATACCTATTTCAATTATACAATTCGTACGTGTTGTACACATTAACGTCCCATCCAGAAGCTACGTGGCACGTTCCGCTCCTCAGTAGCATGTTCTTAGTACTGTTCCTGGGTAACATAACGACCACTATTAGGGTAATCCCTCAGAAATTGAGAGAACGCGTGAGGGACCATCTCCCTGGATTATTCGATATAAAACCTGAGCGCAAAAGAGTGGTGAACGGGGAGAAGGATGCCAAAGCTCAGAAATGTGAGTGATAGAACATTGACCAGCATTGAATGCATTGTTCGACGAGGCGAGTATCAGAAACGATTAATAATGTACGGAGTAAAGGATCGGTGGATGCGTGAAAGCAATGTGCGATAAATAAAGTCTAAAGTAACCCGAAAGAGGAAATAGCATTTTAGATATGTATAGTAGTTCCGAGTCAAGAAATGCACAGCACACCAAAAAGTAGGCAAACTGTCGAGTCTGATTCTTTCTTTTACGCGACGACGAAGTCTTTCTACATCTACCATCAGCACTAGGCTAAATAATTAACACGTACTAGCTGGTCGTAATGTAGAAACGACTTCGTCGAAATTAATCCTTTTATGACTTTCTCAACTTTTTGACTATGCCGTTGGATATTCAATTTTATTTTAAAGTTTCGGCTATTTCACACTCAAAATCTAACCGAGGCACACCTCGAGACTATATTAATCTATGTAAATTTATTAGATCTTTTTAGCGTCTCTTATAAGTTTCCAAATTTTTACGGCATTCCTTGAATTGTTTTCAAATTTCCAAGCAAATGGTTTGGTGGTATATTTTCTTTCCGTAGTCGAATTCATACAAACGTGCAAGTAGATCAAATAAATTTCCGTTGCTTTGAAATTATATTTGGGATACCGTTTTGTATACGTTGATTTAACGCGAGTTTCCTGATTCCAATAATGCTTTGAATCTGCATAAAATGTACATATACCACCAGATAATAATTTAAATTAGAATATATACTCACGCACACACCTTTATGTTCAGTACTCACTTTCCTGTTACTATAATAGTCATTTATGAATCGTTATGCATGACACTCCAAAAACTGTATGTAATATAAATATTCGTTCTTAATGTATTTATTAAATTATATGTGTAAATAAAGGGGGTAACTCTCGTCTGATATTAGAGAAAGTAACAAAATCTCCCATAATTACCTACCTACGAGTATATTCCCATTTCGCGGGTTCCCTTTCCTACAATTAAGTAGCAATTAACATGCAAGTATGCAGCGACCTATATAGAATCATTTTTATCGCTGAAAATTTTTTAACTTCTATTTCACAGAATATCGTAACTACATTTCGAAATAACCTGATTAGAATTTCGTTCGAAACAAAATTTCAAATTTTTCTTTCAAATTGCATTAGTCATTGTTGCCCGATAACGAATGCACAGGCAGAAATGTCGCGCATCTATCGGAACGATTACACCACTGGAGAAACGTCAGTGGTAATGTGCAGTGTCGTACATTGCCGTGCGTAGTCTCCTTTACAAACGACCAGGGATCCCTTCGAAGCGTAAAATGCCCGTAAAAATATCATACCCGATTGTAATATCTGTTATCGCTCCGAATATCGGAGGCTGGGCCGGAGGATATATCACCAGGAAAAATATTAAGCCCTGGTATGAGGTAATGGATCCTTTAATTCTTATCACTGTTAAAATCCAGTGGCGTAACTTGAAATGCGGCTCGATAAACGTCGAGTATTTTTGAATTTCAAATTGATTTATTAATCGTAAATTTACGCGCAACTTGTCTCCAAACGTTTAAGCATGATTCTTTAACAACATTTAAGTAATAATTCATGATTTATGTACTAGGTTTTTAGAACAGGGAGAAGTTGCCATTAAGACCTTGAGACAAGTTACATGTCACATGAAATTACAACAATTGCGTCGACCTCAATCTAGCAAAGCCTTCGGAAAAACTATATTTAATTGTTCGTCGACTGATAACTATTTTTAAACGAATTAAGCTTCTTTAAACAGAACTTAGACTTGCGAGTAAACTCAGAATTTTCTATATATAATGATAAGATAACTGTCTCTATCTTTCCTACGCCAAGATAAAATTAGTTGCGTTAAACAAAATATATTTCCCTTTCGCCTTAACTAGCGAAGAATTCTACTTAGGGCATTTCGAACTTTAATTCTATTAAATCGGATACGATGAAATGAACTAATAAAATCCTTCTGTGTTCGATACCTAATAGACGTTAAAAAGACCTTCCTGGAATCCTCCAAACTGGGTGTTCGCTCCTGTATGGACAACCCTGTATTGCACGATGGGGTACTCTTCGTACTTAGTATGGAAAGACGGTGGTGGTTTCAGAGAGGCAGCGATACCACTTTCTATTTACTCCGCTAATCTACTACTGAATTGGTCTTGGACGCCACTGTTCTTTGGGTTACACAACATAAAATTGGTACACTAATAGAAATAACAGCCACGTTTATAATCTCAACCTCGATTACACTCGCAGCTACTCGTTTCTCTTCTACTTCTAGGCATTGTACGAAATCACAGTATTATGGGGAAGCACCGTAGCAATGGGTGTTGCATTTTACAGTGTAAATCGTTTGGCTGGCTGCTTAATCATTCCGTACTTAGCGTGGAACTCTTTGGCTTTGGCGCTGAACTACGTAATTTATAGGGACAATAAACCTAGCGTAGAGGCTGTTACAAACGAAAAGAAGGAATGAGAGCCCGCAGCAACACTTTCGTAGAGAAAAGAACAAACTGTCGATGTAGAATGTCGCCCAATGAAACAATGCTTAATATTTTACTCCTTCTTTTTTTTACAATTATTGTATCACCATTATTTAATAAGAAATGTGCCTTGCATTGAACGCACAATGCTGTTAGTATACACGTTTTTATTGTTTGATATGAAATAAAGGTTAGTTAATCAACCATACGTACATTACACTATATATATATATATGTATATATATATTATCATATATTGTATGGTATATATATTACGTAACGTGTGTAACATATACACCATACATATAATCATTATTTATTATTCGCGTCATTAATAAAATCATATAAAGAAACCTGTAAAGAATCACTTTCGTACTCTTCCATCGGGTAATCTACCCTATTCTGTGTAGATCTAACAACTGCACTATAATACTTAGTATATCTTAGCTTTGCCTCTCTTTCTACAATGTCATATTTGCAGCACGATCATAGTAACGATCGATGAATCAACATCTTTTATACAGAATAGGGTAGAATATCTTACAGAAGAGAGATATCGAATACGGTACGGGTTCGGGCGGGTCGCTGCGTTCTGCTGCCGTATCTCATAAGCGCTATGTGGGGTCTGTCGCGTAAATGTAGCCTTGTTGCTGAAGTACGTACAAGCGTTTCTCAACGGCGTCTTTGTCTGTAACGATAAAAGCGGAACGTCAACCCCCTTTGCGATTTAGCCGGGCACACTGTATTCGAGATAAAAGCATTCTAGGCGGAAGAAATGAAGAGTTAACGCAGTTTGTTGGGAAAAAAAAAGAAATTACATTTAATAAGGAGGGCTCTATCTTGACTGTGACTGACATGCTGTGATAAAGAATGCAGCAATATCTGTGCCGTGTGATACCGCTGGAAACATTCCGCGGGATTGCCAAACAACTCGTCGAGCGCCGCTGACTGACACTGGTGAAGAGAAAAAATTGTACGCATAAGTATACGCGCAAGATTTGTTCTACGAATAGAGACGAGTGGAATATGCCTGGTGCTTACCATTTGTATGGCATGGTTGTAGAGGATTTTGTCTGCAGTAGCTCCTGTCTGGTGAAGGAGGCCAGCGCTGTTGAGCTGCTTGCATTCTGTGAGGCACGTTCTGAACTTCTCGTTCATGGTATTCACAACTGGAACAAGATCCCCTTAAAGTTGCATTCGAAATGTGGCGCTATCGATTCTAGTCCCGATAAATTTAGCTATCGTAGAGGGTTCACCTTCTTTGACACTAGCAGTCGGCTGTAACCTGCCCGCTTTGAGTTGTTGCGTCGCCAGACTTAATCCAGAACTGAGCCACTGAAGAGCCCTGACCAGTAGAATCACTTGCTCGGCTCTTCTCCTCGTCGCCGCGTTGCTCGCCTGCTCGATGCCGCCCAAAGGCGCGCCCAGAGGTCCCGCTCTTGTTCTCGCCACCTCGCACACGCATTCGCACAATGCGACGACAAAGTTTAACTTGGCTAATATTTCGTTGTGTCCACGTTCCAAGAGCGTTTCCTCCGGGAGCTCGGGCGCGATGAACGTCAACGGGCGATCATCTATTGTTGTAGTGCTCACCTCTGGCAGGAGGTTTTGGAAACTACCCGCCTCTGTGAATTCATTACCAAAGGGACATAAGCAGTTTGTCGACGCCCCCTCTAACCGCAGCGAGAGATCTAAGTACCAGATATTTCGGGAAGAGTAACAGCTCTTGTACCAAAGGGAATGACAGGCGAATGCCTCAGCGTGTTGTTGTTATCCTGGAACGCTCTCGACGTAGGTGAGCCCAACACTGCCAAAGGCCCTGTCAGCAGTGGCGAGGACGCACTGTTATTTCCAGTCGAACGTCGCAACGGTGACGTTCCACTAGACGTGTGCGAGTGCCTTGCCACAGGACTGACTTGCCATGCGTTTGGCGGCGGAGGTGTCTCGCTCAATCTAACAATCGTTACAGTAAAGTCAGACTATGCGGGAAACGAGACGGTTTATGCGTACAGCGTTCTCGTACCTTCTACTTGGTGGCGTACCAATGACAAACTGAACACTCGGTGGGCTAAGGGAGCCGATATCGGGGGCATGACTCCTGTGAGAATCCACACTGCGTTTCATACTGATCGGTTGAGAGCGCGGGACAACGCTGCATCCGGACCTTGCGTTAGTGCAAGGAGACGACGGCTGCGCAACGCTTCTCTGGGATGAAACAGGAATTGGTTCCGAAATTGGCAAGAAGCATGGTCGCGGTGGACTCACTGCTTCTCTGCTGGTTTGTTTAATGTACCTAATCGATGCATGGTAATGTAATATCGCGAAGACATGATCATAGGAGAGTCTTTGCGAAGTAACGTTTCAAGTTACTCACTTAACTTGCTGCGTGTTAGGATTATTGTCTGTGTCGCTGCTGAGATCACTCTGCACAAGCACAAAGTCATCTTCAGGACTGGAACACGGACTGGTAGTCTCTGGTTCCGATCGTGTAACAGCCGTGGCTCCTTCCTGAATTACTAATGTCCCTGGGGAAGCAGGAAGCTCGGCAGGAACTGGACTTGGGCTCTCTCTGGTGCCTTGGAGGAATGGGTGGCCAAAGAATTCATCGAAAGGCATTCGGTCTCTGGCGTTGCGTCTTAGAAGACCCAGCAGAAGATCCGATAACTCCGGTGAAGTTCCAGGTGGAATCCTGGAATAATCGTCGTTGGAGTACATCGAGCGTGTTCTTTGTTGATAAAAATATATTTCAACAAGTATGTCCTACTTAGGTCCGAGGTTTGCATTCTTTTCATAGAACAACTTTAAAGCTTGAGGTGTATGAGCTTGAAACGGAGCCTTCCCAGTCAGACACTGAAAGACTATCGTTCCTAAAGACCAGAGGTCTGCTTTCGCGTCGTACTGCAACGACATTATAACTTCAGGCGCCATGTACATTGGCGAGCCACATAACGTGGCAGCCATTACACCGTCTTGTAAAAACCTAGCAAAACCAAAATCCGCTGGAACGTTAAGAGACAGGCACTTAATATTTTTATGGATTGAAAACGATTAAGTAAAAGAGAATGTAAAGTTGTCGTTGATAAATCCTTACCAATCTTTAATGTGATCTGATGTGGTTGCGGACAAGCTTTACCACAATTATGGCTGAGCAAAATATTTTGTGGCTTAAGATCCCTGTGGACGACACCTTTGGCATGTAGCGCTTTCATTGCACCTGCTAATTGCTTCAAAAACACTCTGATAGTATCTTCGGAAAGAGTGCCTTTCGCTAATTAACGCAACGCAAGATGAAATAATAGAATCAGTACGGTTGACGATTAGTTTCTGCGGGTATTCTAATGTTCGGACAAGAAACTTTTAAATGAAACGTACCACTTAAATAATCAGCTAAGTCTCCGCCATTACAATACTCCATAACCAGGAAGACATTATGATTAGACTCCTAAATGAAAAATTCTTATTAATATCATCGTGCGAACAGCATTTCTGCCACACGTGATTAAAAATATCTAGTATTTGATAGCAAAATCGTTATACGAACCTTACAATCCAATAATGCAACAACATTTTCATGATGTAATTCTGTTAGTTCCTAAAACGTAATGTTTTAGTCAAAAACTGAAGTCATGATGCAGCAGTTGCCGAAGCACAATGTATAAATCTTTTAATAATATACATTAACTTTAAATCCTTTTAGAAAACACTTCTCAACCCTGCTGTTCTCCTAATTTATACCTCGCATTCGTATTCCGTCGGATCGTAGTGACCCGGAGAAGCAAAGTTCATGTTTTGGTGTACTTTTGAATTTCTATGATTAATATTATATTTCATACGCCACAAATATAACGTTGATTTATTGGATACAAAAGTTTCAAGTATATAATCATAGAAATAATAAGATATAAAAAATAGTAGTATATAAAGAAAAATTTTAAGTTATTATTGATTTGTTTCCAGTACTGCTTCAGGAACTTTTTCTGTAGAAACTTGGAATTTCAGAACTAGTAATATTGTATAGGCTCCATATTTTGCAGGGTCCCTCGGAATATAGTATTCGAAAGGGCAATGGCCTCTAAATCCAAACAATTATATATCTACTGTTGTTATATTTTTTCTAGGATTATATAATTTTGGTGGTTTGTTTTCTACCCATTTCTCAAAAAGAAATCTTACACATGCAAGTTTATCATTTGCCCTTCTGTCTTGACAATCACTCTTGTTGTCAAAACAATACATGTGATATACAGTAAAAAAAATTCAACCGACATTGTAGCACAAAAAATAGGTCTCCCTGTGTCTGAATCCCATAAATATAATACTTCCCAATTATTGCTGTGTACTCTTCAACGCTATCACTCCCGTACTCGTACATTTCCAATATTGGTTCTGACAAATTTACAAAATTTAGGTAATGGAATAAATGCACGATGAAAATATATGAAAGCTTCGCACCAATATAATCTTTTGTTTGGGTGAGAAGTAATGAGAAAAGAGAATAAACTACAGTCTCATCACGTAAAAACATATAATTCAGATATCGAGTGCCTAAAATTTGTAATATGTAAACTTTAATTCAACACTCAGATTGTTTATAACTACAATTTTGGAACTTCTTACATATTTCGACTACCGGGTCCGTATGACCCGAAGAGTACACTCGTAAAAAACGATATTGTTTCAAGTTCTGAAATAATTTCTTATCAAACAATGTAAAATACTTGGAAACATAGTATCTGTGAAAACATAATCTTAATTTTGGGTCTCAAGGACCCAAGGAGAACAGCAGGGTTAAAGCAACAATGATTTTTTGAAAACGAATCGGAGCAAGAATCGTTTGAATTGAAATGACTTCTTTGGGAATCAAGCTGGGACAGCGGTTCCGCAGTAAAAACCAAATGGCAGCAATGAATATAGAACAAACTCAGGCACCTGTCTCTTGCGAAACAGAAATACAACTATGAAAAAGTGAAAGTGAAAACGAAAATGTGGACGGTGGGCCTCGATATCGTGTCAACAAACCTTCAGAATCTTGATCTCCTTTCCAAGCAGATTCTGCGACTTTGCCAGACTCTTCTTGGTGATACTTTTAATTGCCACCACGAAATTTGGTTTCTACAAGGAGAGAACGAGGAGCGTTATCTCGGCGGATGTAAATGAACTCACTGTTACGGTGCCAGGACGGATTCACGGTTGTAGATCATGAGATCGGAGGACGGGAACTCACTTTACGATGTCTACCCCTGAAGACCACGGCGAACGCGCCGTGGCCTATCAGGTCCTTGGTGTTGTACTCGTAGTCGCCGACGATTTCCATTCTTGATCGTATTAAATCGGCGATCGAGAGGAGGTTTCACCGATCTTCCACAGGCAGACTCAACAGTTTACAAGCAGAGGACAACAGGCAAGAGAGATTCATCGCCTGCGGAAAGATCGATACGCTTGGGTAAGAAAAGTCGCGGCCCGTCGTGTAGTATTCTCGCGTGCGGTGTCGTTGATCCTTTCTGACGGTGCCTTGAAAGGGTTGCACGGTGTTGGTCTACATTTTGTCCAACCCCGTGAGTTTACATCGATCATCGGAACGTATCACCACACCGACGACAGGGCTACTCTTAAAAATACAAAACACGATGGAGCACCTACTGTGTGTCGTAGAATCACCGTCGCAAAATGTCAGGCGATCGCGCACAGAGGTCGTGTTAACGTCGGCATGGACGTGATCACCGTACCCAACACCCGTCTCCAAAAGTGTCCACGAATTTACACGCAAATAAGTGCAAGGTTCGATAGAATTTTGTATTCTCGGGGATATTCCTCGTGACTCAATCTTCCTCCGTATCTTCGATGAATCATAAAATGCTACACTTACATGGAAACGATCGTTCTGATTAGGTGCTGCATGGTGCGCACTGCATGGCATACCGATGCTAATAATAAACTAAATCGTGCGTCTGTTTCTGGTAGAAAGATTCTTACGTAGCTTATCCATGGCGAGAAGCGTAGTGTTTATGTTTTTGTACTCGAGCTTTTGAAATATTATTTATTTATTCATTCTGGAGATATAGATTATAGGACTTCGTTCGATTAAAGTGTTTCGTTCATATTGCTTTTTTGTTTGTATTATGAACGAAACATTTTAAGGGGGCTACAGGTTGCTAACGTACGGCACTGTGGGATGTAGAATATAACTGCAGTCAGCTGTGGACTGTAGATATCACGCACACTAGTATGTATATATACGCAGCTCAAATTGTCCAACGTTATCTTCGCAGATTTAGACATCATTCTACTATTCCGTAAATGTGATTACAATGAAAGCGTGTGTATATCATTTTAGTGGCTTCCCAATCGATTTCATGAGTGACGATTATATTGGGACATTTCCGTATGATGTTAGCAAATAGTTCTTCCGATCTGTGACAACATTTCCGTTTGTTCATTGTCTGAAAATCGTAATTCACTACAATGGAATTATCCGCCAGTTTCTATTTATTTCTATCGCATACGGAAATAGTGAAAATCGCTGTATCCAAATACATTTTTAATTCAGTTGTAAAGTTAACTTCAATATTAATAGATAAATCATCTTAAGTGATTTAGAATGATTTTATATAATAACAATGTGAGTTAAAATACAATTTCGATGAATCACACTTGAACACCGGTGTCAATATGTGGGCGCGAAATTTAAACTTTCCGCTTCGTGTGTCGATGATCGAACTGATTTGACAATCGCATCGAAACCGTGAGATTCGTAAATCGAATTTTAGTTTTAGGTTAAAAAAAGTTACACTATATACATATAAGTACTTTGTATTTAGTGCAGGCGATGATATATCGAAATTTAGAATCTTCAATATTGTATTAAACATTTATGTTTATTTAGAATTAATATAATTGTGATATTAACACATAACCTTATACAGTGTGATGTACTTTTTCTCGAATCTCTAAGAAGTAGCGGCGCAATTAAATTTTGCCTATTTAAATATACGCAATGGAAGTGTAAGTGGCTACTTTTCTTCATATCTGTGATTATTTCATTAATTACACGTTTATCGAAGCTTTAACGCATCTTATTTCAGACTAAAGGAGTGTTCAGCATATTTAAGCAATTACGAAGTGTTGGATATTCTGCAGAATATAAAATCAAATAAAAAGCAAAAGATGAAGCAGAATCAATTGGCAACGATAACCTATCAGACTGTTAGATATTTAGAAGAGACGCCGTGTAAAAGGCACTCGCCCGAAAAGATCAGAAAGTTTCTGAAAGCAATGGAAACTTACAAGTTGACGAAATGTGAGAAATTGACACTATTAAATGTGTGCCCTAAAACACCGCTGGAGATACAACTGGTACTGTAATATACTATGACGCACCATTTAAAGCCAGATATACATAAAACGCTACATTTTTGTAGATCGTGGAGGACAGTGAAGATCGCTTGTCGGACGAAGAAGTAGAGTCCTTGCTACAAGTGGTAGCGACTTATTTAGGCGAAGACGAGCAAGATGAGAAAGATGGGTAACGTTTTTACTTTCTTTAACTTTATAAATTTTTAAAAAAATATTTTTTATATACGTTATGTACATTTTATTCATAATAAACATGGAAATAGTATAATATTAAATACAATTGTGCATGCGAGACTTTCAGTTGGCGCATTATCTCTTCTGATCACCAAGGTCGTCTATAGAATCCTCGTCGATCTGAAAATACATCGCGTTATACGAACTACAAGCTTCCCATTCGCTCTGCAATTTTCAATCGCTCTTCTCACCTGTGGCCACTTCTCTGGAATCACTTCGAACAAATCATCCTTCACGTCTCCTTGTATAACTATTTCGTCGTCCCCTGTCACGCTAGACCCGCACGCGAATTTACTGCCGAAGAACTTTGCGGCCACTTTCAAATCGATATCTGCGAATTGCGAGTAGAGTCGAGTAGCGGAGAAAGAATTCTTATCGAAATAACAGAGTTTGATTAAGCGTCTTCTATTACCGAAAGTGCTAAGACCAGTCACGACCGTGACCGATTTCTTCTTTCCTCTAGGTGCTCTAGAGACGGTCACAAACTTTGGAACGTCCTCTTTCTTCTTCGCCTTCAGCATACCTTTACCGCCACGCTTTTGTCGTTTCTTCTCGTCCTCGCCACCTCCCGCTTCAGTGGTGTTATCTTCTACTATTCGCCAGTGAATAAAACGACGTAAAGTGAATTATTCAGCCGAGGTGAAGTTTATCTCGAGAAATTATAATTACCCAATTTAACTTTCTCGAATTCTGTCGGTAAGTTCCTTTCTAGCCATTGCTTGCACTTTTCATACTCTGGGTAATACTCGCAGTACTATGAAAGAGATGAAATTTTGAGAAAAAGGTCGCGCGTCGACACCTCGTCGCACGATATAGAATTCGACAATCGATAGATCGGGGATCAACATTGTTTTACCTCGATGGGAAGAGAGCAGTTTCCGCAGTATTGTACTTGAATAGGATAAGTGACATTAGGATCCGGTCCTAACCGTAAATCTGGCTGCTCTTCCGCCGACATTCTCTGACTCTCGCCGGTAACTATGCCCTAAGATCCTAACCAATTCTTCGGAACGTTAACGCTCCCTCAATCGGTCGAATTGTCCTGTTCTTGCCTGTTCTACCCTTATCTTCTCTCAGCCTGCACCTTTCCACTACCCTTACAATTTTCTAAAGAATAAAGCACGAACTGTTACCTACTGTTACCTATTCAAACCGACACCGCAACGTAAGGTTAGAAATGGTTAGAAGTCCGTCATCTATGGTCATCTAGTAACATTAATCCGGTCCCGTTTCAAGAGCAGCCGTTTCCAACGATCGCTGTCCAATCGAGAAGCGTTTCGATAAGGTCCAACTGCGAAAGGGTTCCGCGGCGGTTTCGATCCACCGGCAACGGCCAACGGCGGCTGCCCGTAAGGGAATTAGACTCGGGTCACGTGACGAGGCGGGCCAATCGAAGCGGCGGGTTCGATAAGCCGCACCAGCGGAACACCAATCGCGCACATTAGACTTTGTACTTCGTTCGAAACGCACGTGCGGCAGAGAGAAAAGCGGCTCAGAGTGGTCCCGGAGTTGGTGCGCTGCCTCGTGAAAAGGGACGGACGGTTGTTTGGGAGCGACTCGTAGAAGGTGTGCGTGCGTGTTAACCGTGGGCATAAGGACGTGGCGAGGTGACGAAGGGCCGTGTGAAGAATCGCGTACGATCGTCTGTAAGAGATGACACTGGGCGCGCAGATCGAGGCCTCCGCGGAGAACGGGAGCACGAAAGATCCGCTGATGAACGGCGACGAGGACGGAGCCGCTAATGGTCAGTAAGCCGATAATTCTCTGGCGTACGCCCTTTAATTCGGTTTTCGCGGTACGAGGTTAAAACGGGCCCTCCCGGCGACGTTATGTAATGACTCCGGGTGTCGTCAGGTTACCCTGCTCCGCTCACGTTAATCTGTGCGCTCTAATGACGCGGCCGCGGCCGAAAGCCGGGCCCTCCGTCTGTTATGTAACGCGCGAATTGTGCGAATCTATGTACACCGCCGGGGGTCATGTGAGCCACGAGCCTCGGAAGAGGGATGCTAGCAGAAGACGCGATCCTGTCCTAGCAGACGAATTTCTCCCGTTCTCGTGGCCACCCGATTATTACAGAGCGTGGCCGCACGCTCGGCTTCATTCCCCGTGGACATTCGTCGTCGCTGGGTTTGCAAGCGGAGTTGCACAAGACGCGTGAACGTATCTCGTTTGACGTGCTACATCCTCCGAACACGGCGTGTACCAGCGAATCGATGAGCAATGCCTATGGTTCGGGCCGTTCGCACGCAGTTTCGTATATATTCGAAATGGTTGTGTCGCCGGCGTAACTGTGGAAAGCACCTCGGAGGAAATTAATTCCATGCAAGCACGTGATTTGTTTCACTTGGGATGATGAAACTCCGCGTTACCTGTCCGCGGTTTGATTTTGAATGACGTTAGATTGGTTTTGTTAATTCGGTGGCATTGGTTTACACGATACACTGGGATGTATTCTATTTCCTGATGCTTTTCTTTGACGAGTTGTGTTCAACAGAGAACGTTGTCCAAAATGGTTATCGAATTTAGGGAATAGATGTAATTTTAGGTATTGGAAACAATAGGTGTTTTTTTTTTAGTTACGCGAACGTTTTCTTGATATTAAGTTACTTATACGGGTCGAAGGATCTGAAGGTGATAGGTTATATCTACTCGCAGTAAAAAATGTGCAAATTATATTGCGGAATGATCGTCTTTTTTCACGTTAAATAATAATGGTGCGGTTTTATTACTGGAAACCGTATATTTAGGTTGTTTCTTCAAAGGTGATGGTGAGTGGCGTGCGAGCACCTTAATTTGAAAGAAGCCGGTGATTTTCCAAGGGGCGTCAGTGTTATTCGTCACTGTCAATTGACACTGGGCTTGTTCCGTTGATTTGCTCTGTTTTTAGAGCTCCCTTTTCCTGAAAAAAAGAGGCGAGGAAAACACGTGCATGTTAATGACCTCTCGTGCATAGGCGTAACTACTGATGATGTTGGCGATGGTCGGAAAAGTACAACGGAACATTTGTCGGAAAAATTGTTGTATGAAACTTTTCACCGAATTCAAAATACGTTGACTAGAATTGCGTAAAAGACATTCGAAATTAAGTTTTCTTTAGAAATTAAACTCGGTCTCGCGCGGATATACGATTTTAATTTAAATAAACGATGGAATTCCACAACGGTGTTTTACGAAGGGTCGATCGTTTCGAAAGAACAATGGTGAATTGCAAAGAATTATTGATAGCAGGGGTTATCGGTCTTCTTTCTGACGTTGCGTTGCGTTTCCTTGTGCCTTGGTTCCGATACAACAAAACGATATTTCGCCGCGGTATATCGAGCGGTTTTGAAACATGGTTATATTACGTAAGTTATGTCCCGACATGATATCGAAAATTGCTAGAATTTTTACATACGAGAACGGAATGTCATTACCGTGCGCAAAATACACAGTAAAACCGGTGTCCCTAATTTCCCTAAAATCTTACAGTAATTCCACCGTCAAAATATACGGTACACAAAATTGTCTTACGATTTTGAGCAAGAATATAAGATTATTTAATATACTTCCAAATTCAAATTTGAACAAATAAATACACTAAAAAGTTGACTGATTATTCAACTTATTCACACATAATCGTCGTATGAATAATTTTGAAAGCAACCTTCGGAAGGCGGGAAAATACCGATAAAGGCGAATACTTATCGTTCTATGTACTTTTTACCAGCAAACGCGTATGGTCTAGCGGCGTCGAGCCTAATGTTTGCATTTCGATTCGAACGTTCATCGTTACATCTAATTCACTTATCGCCTGTAAGATCGCGCTTATGTTATTACACAATCTTGTTTAACCGGTAAACGTACAATGCCTTCGCGTGATTTGAACATAATTATCCTATAGATCCGTTTTCTTTTGTACTTACCACGCACGATTAGAGGAATATTGCATCTCTATTAGTCGGGCTATAAGCTTGAAAGGCACGAAACATAGGTTATGTTAAGAGGTTAGCCAAACGACGATACCAGAGTCTAGAATAAATGCAATTTTAGATTTAATACTTGCTGCTTTTCTATTCTCCTACTTTTATAGCGTTCCTCCAAAATATGTTTCTTAAAAGGAATCGGCTGTTGGTTCGCAGCCTTATTTAGTCTTCACTAGACAGTCGACAGATAATATCTTAAGGAAATCCATAAAACAAGATAACGAACCCAAAACGATTTCGTGTTTGGTTTTTTCTACTCGATCTTATCTTTGGGTTTCTTTCACGCCCTCGCTCCTTATCGTTTTTTTTTCCTATCGATAAGGAAAGAATCCAAAAAGGACAATTTCGAAATGGAATAGTAAAACGCCACGCGATAAGGTCCCGATATAGCTTTGTAAGCGACAATTACTTTGTAAGATAAACTTGCGCGAGCTTCCATACATGTATGAATAACATATCTTCGGGCCGATGAAACCGAAGAATTTAAAGAATTTAGTTGCTACGATAAGACATTTTTTATTGAGGCGATACTTGATAAAGTATATATGTATTTTCAGTGTCAAGGTTTTCTCGTTGCAATTTTAATGCGATCCATCTTCTCGAGCTTTGTGTGGAAAATTTGGGTTTAAAATAGTCTGAGTAAAATTGCGCGCTCACGTCGCCGAAAACAAGTAAATTATTACGCGTCTTCGATTAATATAATATTAAAAATTACATTAATGCTATGCATTTTTCACGAAGCATTAAAATTCTTTATTTTTGAAGAGCTATTGCAGAAAATAAATTAAAATGAATTTATAATATTCCTCACGCGCTGATTTGCACAAAACTTCTTCATTCCCATTCTACCTTCATACGTTTGGGTGAACGTTCTCTAAAGACAATTCAGAATTTTGATCGATCACTTATCTGAATATGTGATCGCGGTAATTGATAATCAGTAAAGGAAGTCTGTACTAATACTCGTTTCACTCAAAGAGCAGTGCTTGTATTTGCGATAGCAATTGCGATTATTGTGATTCTAATTAAATTAAATTGCAAACGATATATCGATTTATCTTGTAATAAATAAACTAGGCCTCGTGAAAATTTGTTACGCATAGTTGTATATTTAGTTGATTTTTTTAAAATTCATTATTCTTGTTACTATTTAAATTTGATCGAAAATGCGTCGTAATAATTAGAATTAATTTTCATGGTGTATTTTGATTATTATCTCGCGGCGTTGATGTAGAAATCGTTAGAAACTGTCCTCGCGAAGGCCGCTGAAGATCAAGGTCTCTTAGGTGCGAATAACTCGAAATATGTTGGCCGTTTAACATCGGCGTCGATCCATGGAGAACGCTATTATTGTCACCTGCTCGATCGCAATTGACGATGCAGCCTCGAAGATCGACGTACGCTAGAAATGAATGTATATCGCAAACATGGTATCGGTAAAAATAGTACGGCATTTGAGTACGGACTATTTACATTGCCGTTTATTTATAAGTGCATTGGTGAATGTAAGTGGCAGCCCCAACGGATGTCCACCGCCGTATCTAGTCGAAGGCGCACCTTGCTCTCTCCAGTAGCATAATCCTTAGAATCACTTATCCGCATTCTCGTCACGATAGATGTGTTCCGAGAAACGACGCACATCGGAACAACATTCGCTTGAAAAGACTAAATGATCACTGCATTTTGCACCTATGCCAATGTAACATTCTTTCGTTACACTCTTTGAAATACAAATGGGTTTTAACTGTTCCTTGAGCTAACAGAAGTAGAAACTTCATAGGGCTGCTAGAAATTTGGCGTGTGTATTTAAGAATTTAAAAATCAGTGTAGGAAGTATTAAAAAGTTTTTGTAACGTTTGATTCTTACCTATAAAAGCGCAACATTTGGACAGCGACTCATCTATGTACAAATTTCTGCTTAGGTATGAAGGAAACTGTGGAAGAAGCAGGAAGCGCGAGCACTGCAGCGAAGAACGTTGTCGAGAAAGGCGAAGTGGAAGCTACGAAAGAGGAAGGAAATGAGAAGGATAAAGAGGAGGAGAAGGAGAAGGAGAAAGACAAGCAGAATGGCAAGAGCGAGAAGGAAGGAGAAGGTGATAAGGATAAGGATGCTGCGAATGATCAGGAGGTTGTATTCATTCAAGACATGGGCTTCACTGTTAGGATTGTTAGCCCGGGTGCAGAGCCATTCGATATCCAAGTGTCCAGTATGGAGCTGGTTCAGGTAGCTAAATCGCTTTAAACAGTGTCTATTTGTTGTCGCCAATAGTAACAAACTTTTTTCTCGTCTGTTGTCTCTAGGAAATCCATCAGTTGCTCATGGACCGCGAAGACACCTGCCACCGCACTTGTTTCTCCCTTCAGCTGGATAGCAATACGTTGGATAACTTTGCAGAACTGAAGAACATTGAGGGCCTAAAGGAGGGTTCGGTGATCAAAGTCGTGGAGGAGCCGTACACGATGCGAGAGGCCCGCATACATGTCCGACACGTTCGTGACTTGTTGAAGTCTGTGGATCCAGCGGACGCTTACAACGGTGTCGAATGCAGCAGCTTGTCGTTCCTGAACGTCGTCACTAACGGGGACATCCTCGAGAAGAAGAAGAGCAGGGCAGACTCGGTGGACTGTACGCCACCAGACTATATCATCCCCGGATGCAAAGACAGGCCTTTGTTACCGCTACAGCCACAGGCTAAAGAGCAGAAATGTCCTCCGTGCTTAAAAGTAAGATTGGACACTCGCGAGCGCAGCGGAACTCCTTTAAAATAATTCATCCGATTGTTCGTCGCAGGTTCTAACGACGTCCGGATGGAATCCTCCACCGGGGCACAGAAAGCTTCACGGCGACCTGTTATACTTACACGTGGTGACCCTGGAAGACAAGCAATACTATCTGACTGCCTGTGCCAGGGGTTTCTTCGTCAATCAGTCGACAAAAGAGGTGTTCAATCCAAAACCAGCGACCCCGAGTCATCTCTACCACAGCTTGATCGAGTTACTGAACCAGCTCAGTCCAGCGTTCAAACGGGGTTTCGCTTCCATGCAAAGAAGGAGGACGCAGAGGCATCCTTTCGAAAGAGTCGCCACACCTTATCAGCTCTATGCGTGGAGCGCGCCTCAAATCGAGCATACTATTGACGCGATACGCGCTGAAGACAGTACGTTTCACTTCGAACAAAATACCCCCCCGCGATCGCGACATAGAACTTTAATGGCACACGAGATACTCGTCGATTCTACAAAACAATAATTCCTTTATCCGCAGCTTTCTCTTCCAAGCTGGGCTACGAGGAGCACATCCCCGGCCAGACTCGAGACTGGAACGAGGAATTGCAAACGACGAGAGAGCTGCCGCGCAAAAACTTACCTGAAAGACTGCTTAGAGAGCGTGCTATTTTTAAAGTACGCGAATCTTTCAATATTCGAATGCATTCCACGTAGAACGTATCTGTATTATCGATGAATAATTTAGGTTCACAGTGATTTCGTTGCCGCTGCAACTCGAGGGGCAGTGGCGGTTATAGATGGTAACGTAATGGCGATAAATCCAGGAGAGGAGGCGAAAATGCAGATGTTTATATGGAACAATATCTTCTTTTCCCTCGGGTTCGACGTGAGGGATCATTATAAGGAACTCGGCGGCGACGCTGCCGCGTTCGTCGCGCCTCGAAACGATTTGCAGGGTGTACGGGTTTATGCCGCGGTTGATTTGCCCGGTCTTTACACTCTGGGCACCGTTGTAATCGATTACAGGTTCGTACGAAAGCACTATGACCGTTTCTATCGTGGTGGAGATTTTGTAGCGGATCACATTTTTATATACATTACGAATGGACGTTAAGGTCTTGTGATAATTAATCGTATTCCTCTGCATAGAGGATACCGTGTTACCGCACAGTCAATCATCCCGGGAATCTTGGAACGCGAGCAGGAGCAGTCTGTAGTTTATGGTTCTATAGATTTCGGGAAAACGGTTCTCACGCACCCGAAGTATTTGGAACTGGTATGTTAAGCGACAACGTTATATCGTTTGTAAGAAACGTTCTTGAGTTATAAGAGACTGATTGGTTCTGTTTTATAGTTGAACAAAGCTGGCCAGCAATTAAAGATCCTTCCTCACAAAGTGATCAACGATGCTGGAGAAGAAATTGAACTTTGCAGCAGCGTGGAATGCAAGGGTATCATCGGGAATGATTCTCGGCACTACGTGCTGGATTTGCTCCGGACTTTCCCTCCCGATGTCAATTTCCTTAAACGTAGGTTGACGTAATTGACGATGTATTTAGATTTATTTCAGTGTTTTCATTCCTTTTAATATGCTCTCTCGTAGTGGAAGGTGTTGAGCTGACTAAAGAGGCCAGAGCTTTAGGATTCCCAATCGAGCACAAGCACAGATTAGCTTGCCTTCGCCAGGAATTGATCGACTCTTTTGTCGAAGCTAGATACGTTCAATTCATTAAGCATGCCGCTGTTCATCTTCAGCAGCTCACGTCTGCGAGAAGAGTGCAGAAGGAAAAGGAAACCACCGCTAAGGCAAGGATTCATTTTTATCAGCGAACGAGATAATGGACTTATTGATGAAAACAGTGTGTAATTTCAGGAGGGTAAAAAAGAGGAAACGAATGCCATCACGGTGGACAGCAACAAAGAAGATTCCGCTCAGTCGATTATCGAAGCAGACGAGGCTAAGAAAATTGTCGAGAGTATTACTGACTCCATCACAGGCGGAGAGAAGCAAGAATGTAAATAACGGAATGTTACTTGTACTTAAACGAATAGGAACATCGTGATCATTACTTTATTCTTCTTTTTCAGTGGAGGAGAGTACCAAAGAAATAGTTCGAAGGGCTGCAGCAGCGGTTGGTAGCTTACGAGAAGCTGAATTCGACGTCAGATTTAATCCAGACGTATTTTCTCCGGGTGTCCGACACCCGGATGCAAACGGTCCAGCTTTAAAAAAACAAAAGCAGTTGGTGCAGGATGCTGCTGACTTCCTATTGACTGTGCAAATTCCAACTTTCGTGAGTTCTATTACAATTCCAGTTATTAAATCACCATCCGCCGACCACGTTTACTTAGAATATAATTTCTTTTACAGATTCGAGAATGCTTGGACCACACAGCCGCCGCGATGGATGGCAGTACATTGGTAGAAGCATTACACGGCAGAGGTATCAATGTACGCTACCTTGGCAAATTGGCAGCAATGTTAGCCGCGGTCCCACAATTACAGTATCTGAATCGTATCGCCGTGTCGGAGCTCGTTCTGCGCTCGGCGAAGCACATCTTCACATTTTACATGCAGGTATACCGATGGGAAATAAAACGGCACCGTTAATGTCTCCGTGAACAGTATCTAATACATATTTTCCAGGGTACAGAATTAATGAGTCTATCCGCTGCCATCAGTCATTTCCTGAACTGCTTACTGTCTTCCGCGCAAATCATTCACCCTCAGCAGAATCTGGAAGAGGTACGATAATTCTAAACGCAGGATACCGTCGGGTACTTTCGCTGGGCACGTTCAGACGCCCGAAAGAAAGAGCACCAACGAGCGGAAGAATTTTCTAGGCGAAAGCTTATGTGATTACCGGTTTCAGCTTCAGACCAAGACCGCGAAGCGGCGGAATAAAAGGAAAGGGCGAAATAACGGCCCTCAACAGTCCGAGGTGGAGTGGGCGTCGTTGACGCCCAAGTCTCTCTGGCAGCAGATCAAAGCAGACTTGAAGAGCTACTACGATTGGGAGACACCGTGTCCAGAGTCGCTGGACGCCACCATAGAACACTTTCATCTTCAGAAGATCTCTTTACTGCGCGGCTTCTGCATAAAGACCGGCATCCAGATATTGCTGCGCGAGTACAATTTCGAGAACAAGAACAGAGCGACATTCTTCGAGGAAGACATACTTAACATATTCCCTGTGGTGAAGCATATCAATCCTAGGGTAAGCGGCAAACACACGAGCTTCCATTATTTTATAATCGCATTATTTTCCTTTACTCGTTCTGCTTTCAGGCCAGCGACGCGTACAACTTTTACACAACGGGGCAGAGCAAGATCCAGCAAGGATACCTGAAGGATGGCTACGAATTGATCAGCGAGGCACTGAATCTCCTGAACAACGTGTACGGCGCTATGCACCCCGAAATCGCTCAGTGTCTCAGAATGCTGGCGCGATTGAATTACATAATGGGCGACCACGGGGAGGCTCTCGCCACTCAGCAAAAGGCTGTTCTCATGTCTGAAAGAGTTAACGGAATAGACCATCCGTACACCATTACCGAATATGTTAGTATCGGGCGAGGAGCTTTAATCTGTCGCATAATATGAACAATACGCATCGCGCTGCACTGTCACCTTTCGTATGTGATTAAAGATTCATCTTGCATTGTACTCTTTCGCCAATGGCCAAGTGTCCGTGTCGCTGAGGTTACTCTACAGAGCACGTTACCTAGCCCTGTTGGTTTGCGGTGAGGATCATCCGGAAGTAGCGTTGCTGGACGTAAGTATCGGTTTGATTTTCAGAGAGGCAGTTTCTTTTTGTCTTGGACAAGATCCATTAACATGTGCTACTGTTTATTCAGAGTAATATTTCGTTGATACTCCACGCCGTCGGGGAGTACGAACTGTCGCTCCGATTCTTGGAGCACGCTTTAGCCTTGAACCTTCGGTACCACGGGCCGAGATCGTTGAAAGTCGCTGTCTCTTATCACCTTGTCGCGAGGACTCAGTCCTGCATGGGCGACTTCCGCGCGGCTCTGAACAACGAGAAGGAGACGTACGCTATCTACAAGCAACAGTTGGGCGAGGACCACGAGAAGACCAAAGAGAGCAGCGACTGTCTGCGACACCTGACGCAGCAGGCGGTCGTTCTGCAGAAGAAAATGCACGAGATCTACACGGGCAAGACGGGCGTGATCCTGCCACCGATCCAGGTGCAACCGCCGAGCATGGGCTCGGTGTTGGACATGCTGAACGTGATAAACGGCATCCTGTTCGTGCAGATCAGCCAGCAGGATATCGAGAACTTCAAAGCGGAGATCGAGAAGCGGCAGAAGGAGCAAACGCCCGAGGGCGAGATGAAGGCGATCCAGAACGAGAAGGAGAACAAGAAAGAGGAGAAAGACAATAAGAAGGAGGAAAAAGAGAATAAAAAGGTAGAGAAGAAGATCGAGGCGCAGAAGGTAGAGTCGAAAAAGCTGGAGGAGAGCAAAGCTATGTTAGAGCCAGTGGTCGCGGAGAGCTGAGCTTCTTTCAAATCGCCGACGACGATTACTTAGTAGTTCTTTTTTTTTTTTGTTTCCTCTGATTCCTAGTCTTTCCCCGCCCGCGTCCAGTCTTTTTCAAGGGTAACGCGAACGCGGCGTTACGCTGTCGATTGGGATATAACACGGCAGTGCTCGCACGCCGGACACCGTTACTCTCGGTGTATTCGTATTACATTTTAAAGTGCTATCAGGCTTGGAAGTTTCACAGCGTGGCCGATCGGCGCGCGTGAGATTCTCGGGAGCGTATGGTATGATTTTCCTCGATTCTCGGTTGCATTATGCCCGGTCGCAGAATTCGTTTGACTGATTTACGGCCGCAATACAAAAGGAGAAGCGTAAAACTGATTCATCACTTGTGTAAATAATTCGAGTGGAAACGAGACGGAATTCATTGCCTTATCGCGTATGCTTAATCATCACGATTTGACTAGTTTACAGATTTAGCGAGTCGCCACGAACAAATAGGCAGCTGAAAAATACGAACTGAATACGGACGGCCTCGTTGCTGTCATCAGCTTTCTTTTTTTATCTAAGGGCTCAACTGATCATACTTCATGAAGAAGCTATCGGTATTACGTACGCTACACTTCTATTAACCGACAAAATAATAATTAGTGTTTGTTCCAGCGTACTACACAAGTGTTACTAACACTAAAACGGAACGGAAAGTGCCGGAGAGAAAATGAAACGGTATATACAAGGATCGTTTGTAAAACAAATAATGGACGTTTATTATCGTAGGACATAAGTGAAACGGTTTCCTTTTTCTTTTCTCTTTTTTTTTGTACATCTTCGATAGTATATTTTATTAGTACATATTTGAGATCATTGTTTCGTGCCATCCTAGGCATCGCTGTCATTCTCCCCATCCTAGTTGCCATCGAACAACCGTGTATCGAATACACGAAGGCATGTAGTATTTTTAAATTCCAGTAGTTCACGGTTGGCCAATGCTGGCTTCAATACGAACACCGTGAACGACGGAGCGTTCTTAGGAAATACATATCTTTCTCATTTACATTGCAAAGCTCGTCAGTTTAGAACGCATCGAGGCCAATGGAGAAAGACTTAAGTATCCGTATTGTATTCAAGAAGAATGCAACAATATACATAGCTTTATTTCTTGCTTTTTATCTTCCTGCGTACATCACACGAAGGGCTTTCTTTCATCGATACATCATTATCGTTTTAGTCATCAGTCCGCGCCAGTTTGAATCTGAAACCAAGGCTGTATTTTTATGATCTTCCATTTTTATGAACCCCCCTTGTCGCTCGTACGAAAAAAAAGAATTATCTTATAAAAAGTAAGGATTGGTGGCAACAGAAGCATGGTGTAATGACAGACGTATGCGTTGTTGCATTCGTGATCGTTGACACAGTTATCGGAAACGGCTCATTAGTCAAGTTATTGTAACAGTAGCGTCAATTTACTATTACCATTAGAAGTAACGCAGGTAGTCTCTATAGTTATAAGAATGAGAATCCACTGTTACCGAAATGTTAATCTACATCCTTTTGTTACTACATCGCGCGTCTTCGTATCGAGTGTCATTCGTTTTTTTTTTAGTGGATGACGGGAAGGCTAACGGTTCCCGCGATATAAAAATTTTCCTTTCGATCAAATTAAGTTGAAAGGAAGGATATCGATCGTCTGTTTGATATGCGTTTCAAACGAAGAAATTAATTTCGCGTCTTAAGTCAGTTATGTTTATAATGATAATGAAAGGCGAATGAGTAGACATGCCGTGTAGTTTCTATTTAACAAGTTCGTACACATTACGATATGGAATATTATATTGCACTTGTTAGCCAAAATGTACGATAAAGAATACTAGATGATAAGGACTATTGATTATAAATAAAGTTAAATACTTGATTTACATATATTACCTATTACGTGATTTCGACAAGTCGGCGTGTAAAATACAGCATTTCGCATGGAACATTTAGTTAAACCTTCAAGACGATTCTACGCTCTTCTCAAACGACGAGCACTTGCTTTGTTCCAGATTCGCATCAGTTTCGCACGCATTACTATCACTCCTCTTTAATCGTTTCCTTTTCTTTTTGTTCGATCCCGTGTGTTGCTTCTGGAAATGCTCTCTGATGTTTAATTTGTTTATTAGATACTGTTTGAACGTTTCCAATGCGTTCCTACCGCCGCGTCCTCTCTCGAAGACCATGGATATCTTTACATTATCGCTTTCCGATTCTTCCTCGTGCTCTATTACTTCGACGAAGAAGTTGCATACTAGCAAAGGATCTTTAGTAACCGATCCTTCTATCGCCATTTCAGCATGCCTCTGCTCAGTTGTGCTTTCTGAACTGTCGATTTGTTTTTCTGCAGGCTTCTTTATAACACCAGTCGCAGTCTCCGCATTGTCATCTTCGGATTCATTCATTTTCCTTTGAACTAACCGACGTTTTCTACGTGCGTGCGACCACGTATCGTTCTCTGCGATTAATTGGCAAGACCAGCCATTGAAATCGTCAATGGGCAGGTTCAGTTCCTTAATTTCTACGCGCAGCTCTTCCATAGTCTCTTCTAAGAAATTGACCAATTTATCAAAAGAGGGAAATTTATCTTGCTTCGGGAACTGTATCTCCGTTGGACGTTGCTCCCTCAATAATCTCGCGATATAATCACCGCTCTTTCGGATAACAGGCGCAGTTGTCAAATCAATGATATCTTTCGGTAGAAAAGTCCAAGCCAGTCCCCATCGTTTAGTGTGACCCTGACAGAATTCCGTCCACGTCGCATTCTCTATGTTCCTTTTCTTTAGTAATTTTAACAAGAAAAGCAAGTTACTTCTTCGACCGAACATAGAGGTGTAAACTTTCACCTTGTCTTTCATCTCTATACTCTCGTCGATCATTCGCGTTACGAACGCTCTCTCGCCACCGTGAATCGAGAGCTCCGCTTCGTTTCCAGTAGGAGCATTTCTCGGTGGCAATCGTTTCGCTACTCTCTCCGATGAACCTTCCATCTCAAAGAAAGGTGGATTACACATGGTAAAGTGGTAGACTTTCCCTTCTTCTACGACGTCTTTCAAAATCGTTTCCCCGCTCACTTTCAGCACTGTAAAAGATATAAAATTTTTATGTTAAAAACTTGTATATATTTCATGGTGCGGTAACGTAGAGCCAGTATTTACCCTTTATTAAAGATTGCAAGTTATTGTTTTCAACGTGTCGAACAGCTGTTTTCACGCTGGTTTCATCCACTTCTGTGGCGATCATTTGATTTCCATATGTCTTCGCGAATAGCAAAGGATATATGCAAATTGCACCAGTGCCTGAAGGAAAGAATCAAATGTTTATAACCATGGAGGTATTACTTTAAGTATTACAAGCGCTTTATTTTCGATACCTATATCTATACCAACAACACTCTCCATGTCGTTGAAAGAGGCATGCCCCATTAAGTCCTCGATCCATAAAATATAGTTCAAGCGTAATGGCAGAGTCGGCACTAATTTATTTGGTGGTATGTTTACTTGCAAATTGAAATCGTGTTTCAATAAAACTTCTGTTAGTACTCGCAGGCTATCTTCGCTCCTGAAATCGATCTTCACCTTGCCTGTCAGATCCTAGAATTTAAATAAATAGAACACGTTAAATATCGCATCCGATAAATGTTTATGTAAATAGAAGTGTCACTTACTGTTATTGCAATATTACGAAATTCTGGATACAGTAGCGCAAGTTGTTTAAACTCCGGCACGGTTTTATATTTATTTCTTGGATGCATAAATTTCCTTAACGACATTTTTCAATATTCCTCTATTTCACGTGATAACGTTAACTCTAAACTCTAAAAGTTAATAAATTGATCCCGAAAGAATCGATAATTCGTTTACTTTGTGCGATGGAACAATTCACTGAAAGTGGGGTTATGTTCGGGAATGAACAAATTTCTTTATTTCTCTGTTTATTTGCAATATGAGAATGTAGAAGCATTCTGGGAGGACTGAGGGTTATTATACAACCATTGTCAACATCAGAATTGTTTATTTATTGTTTAAAAAGGCTTTTTTAAAATTTGATTATATGGACGCGCGAATGCTAGCGGCGCGTGGCGGTGAAAAACGTAAATTAAAATGTGCGTCAAAATTCGCGATGGCGTCTAATTTTTTTAAGTTATACTACTGCTGAAATCAATAAATGATTCTTTTTTCAAAATTCATTTACGAACTTTTAGAGTTGCATCTCAAAATATAGTTCTTCAGCTATCTTCCCATGTGCTATTTGTTATTATTTTGTTCATAATAACTTAGTTATTAATCATGGGCAGTTGTACAACAATCGTTTTGCTGTCTTTAATAAATACTCTCATCAATTATGGATTTTCTGGGAATGATTTTTCCCTATTACAATTAAAATATGAAGCCTTGGCTATTTTTGCACCGAGCTTCCTAAATATCTCCGCCTCAATCAAATAATTACTGTCTTAAAAAACAACTCTCGCTCTCTCTCTCTCTAGAAACTACCTCCTCGCATCGTGCGCTCTTGCTATCTCGAGCAAAAAGTATCAGGCGCGCATAACCACAGTTAGTGACACGATACTACATACATATCTCTATCCTTCTTGCAATCTCTTTCTCTCCTTAGCCCCGCCCATCGAGCGACCTCCACTTCTTCCTATGACCCTGTTAACTCAGGAGAATTTCTACTCCTATTAAGTAAGAACATGTGCAGTAAAGTATTCTCCACAATCAGTGGACAGAATTATCGAAAGGAAAAGTGCAGCTTCTAAAAACATTAAGTAAATAATTGTTTATTTTCACGCGAAATATCTATATGTCCAAAATACATTGCAGAAGATAGCAAAGGTGTGCATTGTTAAATGAAGCTTCATTGTGTACAAATTCAAGTTAGAACATGCACGATTCATTTCACTATTCCGGAATAAGTCCATTCATGAAAGAAAGAAACGATTGTGTGCAAAGTTGTTTATTTCTATATTTATGTACAGTCTGAGGTCTCGAGCCTCGAACAAAGACATTGTAATTCATTATACAAATTTGAAACAACAATTGTGCTATATTGCTTTTATTTGTATGACACATATGATATATCTTCTCTTGCCTTGAGATCAACCCTAGGATATGCTTGTGCTAACAATTCCTATTGCTCATGATTCTATTCATTGCAAACTGAATGAAACATACTAACATTTACTATAAATAAAATTATCTTCGATCCTACAAACGCATACACTACGCATAAAATCTACCATATGTACAATTATTAGCAATGCTCTGATTCATATATATGCGGGTCAATATCTTCTCCGTCACAATGGTATGAAAGTTTCACATGAAACGTACTTATAAATGTCAGGGAATGGAACCGGAACAAACCCCTTATCTGCGTGCATAGCCGGTGCACAGCATTAAGCATAAATATATAAATTCCACTTCTGGCTCCATCAATGAGCTTGCCCGACTACGCACGTAGTGGATAAGGAGAACATAAGTGTCAGCAGCGTTGGTATTCCTGACTTTAAACTAGCAACGGGCAGAATTTCAACTCGCGTCTGGGCTCCCGTATCGACGTGCGTTGTTTGAATGCGGATGACCGCTGCGTTTCCATCGAGCTAATCCCGTCTGTCACGCGACCGAACTTCTTGGACCGACAAAGTGAAGGTGTATTTCGGATTACGTGGTGCATCGGGTATATCGCCACGAAATGACGAATGCAGGGAATGCGCCGATGCGGCGCATCGATTTAAAATGCATGGGAAATGGGACTTGAGCTGGGCGACCGTCTGCGAGCTCGCTGCTTAGGCACTTATCAAAATGATAAATGCCCGGTTTATCATTCTCGCCGCGCCGATATCTTGCCGCGCTGATATCTTGATGGTACAGTGAATAATTGGTCTCTGAGAAGGATCGAACGGAGCATGCATTTCTGGATTAATAAACCGGCGGGCAGGTACTACGGTTTCACTGGCCGCCGATACCCCGCTACACCTCTGCTGAAGACGCGCTTCAGTAAGATAATTTCAAATGTCGCATCCGTATGTATTTGCTTATTGTACGAGTTCGAGTACTCAGTAGGATAATGAGAAGATTCTGGTTAAAATTAGAAGAATGCTCCACTGAGGGGAATGGAATGTGTAGTGTGTTTAAAATGCAAACTGGCCGAGCATGTTGTTAAGAACAGATTCGAACATTAAAACTTTGCTGCTCGTAGCTTACGCATCCGTTAACTAAGGGAATAAAGCGCAGTCGAATGTTAACAGTCTAGAGTTAATGTTGGTTATTTCTGTAGTAGTGGTATAACAGCTGTGAGATCAAACCGACTGACACTTGTATTCGTCGGCGTTTTAGATCGATACCGATACAATGCAGAGCTGAGACAAATGGTTACTCCGCTCCATCGATTCCAAAACCTACATGCTGCGGGAAATGTGGCCGGTCCTAGCGCCGTAAACAACTGCAGAGTGATCAGAACAATGATAAGAGCTAATAATGAAAGTGAGAATAGTTTTCCAGTTGGCTCTACTCAGCGCACCCAGCCAAACAACATCTCCAAGTAATTAAAGAAAAAGGTCTACTAAGAAGATTCTGAGGAACATGTTCTTCTTATATACAGGGTGACTCACTTATACATGCCTATCAACAGAAAGTACTTATAAATGAATCGCCCTTGATAACACCTAACACCTGCGGAGATATGAATATTTAAAGAAACTCCAGTAAGAAAGCGATGACTGAAACTAATCAAGCTTCGTATGTTCGCAGTAATGTAACAACCGCTGGGAATAATCAGTTAATATTGTCGAACGCTACTGCGAACGGAACAAATAGAAGCTTGTTGGACTTTTCAGAATTCAATGAGACGGAACTAGCGAATTACAGATTACGTTACGCCGTCTGTATAACGTTTATACTCGCGACTGGTTATATCGTCGTTGCAAAATTTTACTTCGGCAATCAAGTAAGTTGCGGATCCTCCGTTTCGAACGAATCGCTCTTTGTCACGACTTCTTTGTACCTAACGATGGAAATATTTTCTTTAATAGAACCAAGGTATAGAGCTAATCCTGTTTTGGGGCGTACTGACGTTCTTATTATTTGCCTGCTTTTACACTACCTTGCATCGCCGAAGCCAACGCAACAATCATCAAGAGCATCACATTCAAGAGGAGCACATCGCGTCCGTGACTGCCACGAACGCGATACCCAATGAGAATATTAGGCCCATTCCTGTGGTGCGACAGAATCCGCCGCCACCTTATCATATTGCCATTTTAATTCCACCGCCTAATTCGTCCGACGAAGCTCCGCCACCGTCGTACGATAAAGTCGTGCGATAAATGTTACTAAATGGATCTTGTGTATAGAACTCTACCACTATATTTTTCACGTATTACATTTTTTAAAGATGAAACATCGATACGGTATACAATCAAGATATAACATTAAATGTAAGCGTTATTCATCTTTTAATTTATAGGAGAGAGATGTGAAAAAAGAGAGTAAAGGTATCAATAAGTTCTCTAGCGTAGATACATCTTACATTTGTGATATAAATGGTAAAACACACATTGACGTGATTTTTAATAATATCCGTGACTTGAGGAATGCACAGGACTTTATTACGGGCATTGCGCAATGTCTGAGGCATAAAAATAGCGCAAATGGTATCTCGTTTGATGGAACGAAATGTGTACTTCAATTTTGTATATTTACGTACACGCTCGCAATTTATTTAATCAAGCGAAACAGATAGCACAGTGTAAAATAAAGGAAAGAGAAGCATCTCTTTTATTTTCTTTAGGGAAGGATGACTTCTTTGCAAGCTGACTTGGTCGTGTTTGATGTGTAAACCGTTCACACTTTCCACGAGCTAAAAAGCATGGATTTAATTACAACTTTCATCGTATGATTATGAATAAAAATGTAGGCTAAGCATTATATGCGTTCTATATTTAATTATGCACATGTACATAATATGGATAAGAGTGTACATACAATACACGCGCGCACGAGCACACACATACATTTTTGCCAGGCTTTCAAAATTCACGGCTATAACGTAAACTCGACGACTACGTACGATTCTGTAGAATTTCTTTCGGCAATGTTAAAAGTGCATATATGCATGTAAAGTATAGCTAGTGTATAACGTTGTCTTCGCATTTAAAACAAAATGTAATACATCGTCGTGTGGAATATTATATTTTAATACTTCCGACTAGCAATAAATTTCAAGCTACACTTTCTTATATTAAACTGTAGCTTGAAAGTATTGGATATTTTCTGTTTTGGCGTTACATTAACTTCTCGAATCGGAGTACGAAACTCGTTACAAAGTTCTGCTACGCTACACCTGTATAGCTGTATCACGAAATGATTAAGTGTAGGGGCTTACGTTTGTATAGATAACGTGCTTGCGTATCATTTCATTACGACATTTACATATTAAAGAAACATATTTTTTTTGTCGATATATACCCAACATGGAGTAATTACACTGATATACAAATAAAATGGCTATATGAATATTATAAAAGTATTTTAGATTGCGATCTAAATTTCCAATAATCCACTCCTTGTATAATTTATTCATTATGCACGTTATAAGTAATGTGTAAAGAAATAATGAAAGGAAATTAGGAAGAAGTTAACGCAAAAGAAGAAAGGAATGTTGTCTCATTTAATTTCAATTAAGCATTTAGTAATATTTTTATTCTAAAATTTATGTACATATAAAAGTAATGAAATTAAATAAACAAAGCTCTATAATCTTATCGGTGCATTACAATATTTAAATAGATTCCCTTTCTCATTTTTGTACACAAAGGATTGTATGATTGTAAATCTGTTATCGAAGCTTGATAAGTAATAAAATTATCTTGCATTTCGCGGAGTGTAATTTTCAATATTTCGACGACTGTAAATAGAATAGCGATCTTTGTAGCGCTACAAGTTAAAAATTATCAAAAATGGATCGTAAATTTAGATAATTCAATACATATTATGCAGCACGAAGTACCAAATTATTTTACAAAAATGTAATTGCTACTACACAGACATACAAAGCCAGTATTTTACAAATTTTGGTTAACATAACTAGAAAGTTATGTTCTGTAAAAAGAAATGGAAATATTGGGGGATGGGTTTCGCGAAGCGTCGAAACTTCGAAACTCAAGAGAGTTCGAACCCGCCCTCAGAAAATATTAAAGCTAGCAAAAGATACATAACTACTCTTCGATGAAACTAAGTTACTGATTAAGTGATGTCTTTCTATTCAGTTTAGGGATTTGTCACATTTACATTTGTGAAGGCACTTGCATAGTCGCAAATATTTGCACATTAATCAGTGACAGTTTAGAATTACAACATTACATTAGGATTCTTCTAGCGATCAACGTTTGTAAAATCAGTTCTGTAATGCTGTGTAATAGATCGATACGAGAAGCTACGTTTTGTAAAAATACCTCCCATTACCGAAGTAGTAAATCCTCTCATCGCTCGGTGCAAATTATAATAATGATCGATTACTGGGACTTTGTTTGCCCTATTAAGGATACAATATTTTATGCTGAGGTGGCATGCGAGTTCCGGTGCTAACGGTAATCATAATTCACTGAATAATATGCACCGCGCTTAAACTCTTTGGATTTCGAATAACTTTACGTCTGTATCATACCAAATCGGCGGCTCAACGTTTCTCAAGTATATAACACCCCACATGTACGTTCTGAACCAAGCAGTTGTACCTGCGTTCACTTGATATCTCCTTATTAAAATAGGATGTGGTACAGGAAGCAGACCAACCAGCGTGCCGTGTTGTAAAAATTTCAGAATTTCACTCTCATCGGTCAAACCTCTGAAAAAATTTTTAAAGACACAGATGATGTAAGAATACATTCTGTAACGAGACAAAACAGTTCCAGTAAGAAGGGTGAAACGTTGCGCTTACTTATCGATGCAGATCTTCTCCACTTGCGGTACAAGGACTTGGAGTAATCGCATAATCGTCTGCAACGGGAGTTTACTTTTCCACTGGTACACCCAGTCGCTAGAAGGAACCCACTGATTCACATTGTTAGGAGAATTAGTGTGCTCCGTCACTCTGAGGCCACCCTTCTGTTCGATGAATCAAGGAATAAATCATACACAGGTATCGCGGGGATTTATAGACAAAGTGATACAGTTATTTTTCTTACGGGTATAACAGAGCTTTTAGTAGAACTCATTAATTCCTCTGGATTATTGGTATCACTTTGATGATTAGGCTTCCCTACATTAACAGTTACTGAAGGACTTAATGGATGCGCAGACTCTTTCTCAGTCATTTTTTCTATACCTATCATAAAAGTAATTTGGGAGCAAAGATTTTGGTAATATCTACCACTGTTGCGCAACGCGATAACACAAATTTACCTGGTGTCTCTAATAGAGAAGCTTTTAACGTTCCAGGCTCTGCTGGCTGGGCTGGATGGGAGCCCTCCATCGCGGCTTCGTTAACATTTTCGGTGGACGTACTGGCAGGCACGTGTCGACGTTGTCTCTTACTGAGAGACTTCGCGATAGTGTTACAGTCACTCGGTAAGTTCGCCAACGCGTGGAACACTTGCCTCTTGCGTATTATAGTGTAAACCAAGTTACTGTTCCCATCGAATTGATACTAATGAAACCAGAAATCTTTATTCAACTCGTTCAAGTAAGAATTATCTTTACAAATTGCGCGAGTTACCTGAATGATATTGTTGAAGATCTCGAGAAGGAAAAATACTAAATGGTGATTGGTGGGTGCTGAGAACAAGAACCAAGGTGTGCTAAATGCTTCGAGTAAATGCAGCAACTTGGTACTAGCCACCATCGACAGTGTTTTGAGGTATGGAGAGACATTGACTAGAATCGTTAGCAGGCAATCGAATAATGGCTGAAGTCTTTGATGCCCAGTTGTAATTATCTTGTGGAAAACGGTCACCAGCAAGTCGGCATGCGTTCCTGAAAACATTTCATAATTTTATAAACCTTCCAAGTAACATGAAGCAAGATTATAATACCTGTAAAAACGGGAATGTCCATGGGTACCGTTGCTGTATACGGTTTATTTAGTCTGACGCCGAAGTTACGCTCCCCGCTCAAAAGAAGTAGAATAAACACACCGATGTGCATTAGTCCAACTCGTGCTACAAAATTCGTTTCAACTATTACATATAATCAAGGAATATTTATTCACACTTGGCCAACATTTCAGGCGTTTACCAAGACTTACATTGATCTGCACGCGAATCATTTAAATGATACAGTATGGGCACCAATACTTCCAGAACGTCCGAGCTTTTTAGCACGTAGTACAAAAACTTTTTGTTGTAATCGCACATCTTCCAAAAGAATACCAATAGCTCTTGATGAAAGTGTACCTTTTTAGTCGAGTTCGGCAAGTATGTCTGCATTAACGGATTATTCAGTAATCGCGTGATACCCTTTAGTACGAACTGAAAATCTGCGGAAATAAGTGTGTTTCGGTATTATATTTCTCTTTGATTACTCGCTTGAGTATGAAGCTGAGCTTTACCTTCATCTCGATGGATGCGACTCAGATAATTAATGAATAAATTATCCCCGATAACTCCTTCCTCTAATGGTGTACCACCGCTGGTGTCATGATCCAACGTCACTATAAGGATCTGCAACGCAACGTCAACTAAAGGCTCCAACGAGTCGGTAAATAATAAATGATTGTATGGCACTCCTAGTCCAACCGGATCGTACGCACACACTGTGTTCAAGAGTGACGTGAACATAGGCAAGGCATGCCTGTTACGGAAACATAAAAATTTTGTTTAAGCATTTTTCTTATATATAAGTAGGTTCGCATGACTTTACAGGAACAGTTATTACAAATCACCTATTTTCAGGACTGGTTAAGTGCTGGATCCATCTGTTCGGAGTAACCGTAAGATCCATAGGAGGATTGTACATCGTCTCACTGAAGCACGTGACCAACAGCTTCAGCAATTCGGTTCTATTCGAATCCAGAATTGGATATCTGGGAGGTGAATGCGCGAATCCTACGCCAGCCTCCCAAATGTACTCGCAACTATCTATAGACTGTAACTCTTCCGCTTTATCCTAAGTAATCGGACAAACAACATTAGTATCTCAAAACTTTGGCCAGTTTCAAGCAGTGAAACATGCTTACCGGGCCAGATTTTCTATTCGCGGCTACCGTAAAATCGGGGCAAAACAACAGATCCTGGAATAGAAATGGGAATGAGAAAAGAAACGTCTCGTCTTCTGTAATATTCAAGAATCTTATCATCTTACGCAGAGCGCGTTAAGCAGGGAGTGAGCCAACGGCATGCTTTCTTCATCCTCTTTACCAGGTAAGCTAGACCAAAAGAATCCTTTCCAATCGGGATCTTCGAAGATATAAGGAAGCAATCTAGTCAGCAAGCGGCAACAATTCAGAACGGTCTGTTGTTCCCTTTGCGTTCTACAGCTATTGTCGACTGCCTTCACTAATTTCTCGACCGCTTTGTAGCATAACGTGGCTAAATTGGATGGTGCTTCTTCCCTTAATATACGAATCTCGGGTGCAGGGATCAAAGTGAATATATCTTGGACGTTAGTCACGTTTTCGGACCAGAACTGGTCCCAGAACGTGTCATCCGATGCTTCGATCACCTGTAATTAAAAGGTACCTGCTGCGTTTTTTAACCTAAACCTTAACATTTCGAAAGACATTTCTTCCGTAAGAATTCAATTCAATTTACGGAACAAAGGGATTGATCGGTAATCTACGTAAAGAATATTGCCATTACTTCGATGGCAATAAAAACTTGTATACTCTTCATTGATCTGAAACGTCAGACCGATCATATGTTGGTGGACCGGACAACAAACAACTTTTTACCTGTGTTTTCGACGTCAGTTGAACGACCGCTTTCCGAAAGTTCAACTTTGTGTCAGCATTTCCCATGTTGCTCTGTGTTTTGTCCACTTGCGGTTAAAAATTTCAGTGCTAAATTCCACGGACGGTCTTGTTTTACTTTAAACAAGAACGAGTACCGTCACCGCCATGTTTACACGCTAAACAGCGCAGCAGTGTTGCCAATAAGAACGTCATTTTCGAGTGATAATTGCATTAACGTCAATTGCACTGTACATCATAAATCATTATGAATTATGCGACACCCTCTCGAGTACTTTTATGGCATCGAATGATTCATTCGCTTTCAACATTTATGACGGAAAAATTGAAAGTTTCTTTCCTAAGTCAATAATACGAAACTTGAAACTTTCACTTTTAAATAAAATATACGCCTCGAAATTTTATACATCTATTTTTTAAAACAGTACAAATGAATTCCTTTGCTATATTATACAATTCTTTTCGGGGAAACGAGACAATATATCGGGAAATAATAGACGTAGGTTTTGTACATAAAATTCTTGGCTTATTTCCTATATTTTCCTTGAATCCAAACTCTGTACATTTTGATCTGCTTCCCTCTATTAACTTGTAGCCTGTTGTCCACCAGACATTGTTCCTCCGTGAAATTTGAAAATAACGTCCTAACTCCTTCTGCAAGTGAATAACTTGAAGTAGATTCAACGATACAACTGTAAAACGATGATCAAATACTATACCTTGCGTAAAGAAATATACTCTAGTTCCATCCCCTCTAGCATAGAAGTTCTCCGCTAAACACCTGCCTTTCTTGAAGCGCAATTGGGCTAAGTCATACCTCCCGTAATCTCTAAATAAAACTAATCCGCCTGGTTTTAAATATTTATGTATCTGTTGTATAACATGCTGCATTCTATAAATAAAACGTAATCTCTTCTTAGTTTGCTATCGACTTCCATTATGCAACATTTAACTAAAGAAACTATGTACTTGTCGGGGTGTATAGCTGACAAAACAAATATTAATACAACGATGTCTAAACTCTCCGGTTCGAAAGGTGTCTCCCATTCTTCTTCCGCTACGTCCAGGACGAACGCCTTACACCTTAAAAAAATGTGTAGTTTGCGATAAGTAACGTGTCACTGTTGAACGCTACATCGATACGCAAAAAACATTCTATACCTGGTAGTATCATACGCAGGATTCTGTTTCAATATGTCTATCGCTTTTACAGAAAAGTCGCAGCAGTACACGAAGAGATTGGGATCCGTGTTATACAGAAGTAGCGGAAACACTGTGTTTCCCACCCCGCAGCCGATTTCCAAAATTTTGCATTCGGTGGTACTAGGTAGGTCCAGGATTTTAATGTGACCATCTGTGTTACTTTCATCTTCGTTCTCGCTTACAGACCTCAGGCGCTGCTTGATATTTCTCTTTACTGTATCCACAGCTAACTCTGGGAATTCAGTTAGCAACCAGTGCCTATCCTTAAAAAATCTGCAACATCAAAATTGAAGCTTCTTCATATACCCACTGTGCAAATTAATTCTGCGAAGATCGTATATACAGTTTTGTCAGTGTACTTATTCTCATGGATTCCGTAAAATTTATCCCAATATTTATTCGCTTCGCGTTCGTATTCCGAGATCTTCTCGTCCGGCAACGTGACGATCGAATTTTCATTGACCTTTTGTTGGGCCAACTTTCGCTGTTCCTCGTCCCACGTGACATTGTCCCTTTAAATTATAATTAGAAGGAAACAGTCATCGGTACCCGGCGAGGTATATTTAAACGTAATGCAAGAGATTGATCGTTTGTCTAATTGAATTTTCACATCCACGAAGTCCGCGACGTACTTATTCAGGTCAAAGGTATCGTTCTTTATAGGTTAAGATTCTCGAATCTCCAGCATCGCGAAGCTTTATTAGAAATGTTAAGTAATGACAGATTTCTACCATGTATTATGTTGAAATACATTGTCATTACTGCCGAGGGTTCTGTTGCCAAATTGAGACCTCTTCTCCTTCGACCCATCGCGCTTCAGTTCTGGCACGTTTCCTTCCATCTTTGCATCGCGCGCCTCGCTATAAGCACGCGTGGATGAAAGAGATACGACGGAGCGACGAATTGCCGCGATGCCTCGCTGGAAAAATTCAACCTGCATTGTTTCTAATGCACCTCCAGATACGTTACGACGAAGCAGACGGGGTACGTTGCCGCATCGCGCGAGGTAAAGCAAACAGTCGTCGGTTGGAAGTGTTGGGACGCGTCGACTACGTTTAAATGGGTTTGGAAGAGCAATTGATTTGTGCCGCACGAAATTCTGCTGCGTTCAGTGGTGTGGCTGTCTGCGGTACGTCGTTGCACTCTTTTCGACGGAACGTCGAATGCGGCGCCGTACTTGGTGGAATGTTGGCTTATCTTATACCGTTAAACGGTGCTAACACGCTCGGAATAAAGAGAAATGATAGAAATTTCCCTAAAAGGAGGGTTAGGACGATAATCTCTTCTATTCTACTTCGCGAAGAGTACATTATCACAGGAAATATAAAAATCGAATTGCAATTCGGATTAATGGAATAGCGTCTGTAATGACTCTTAGAGGTTTCTTGCTCGATGTTACTTGATCGTTATTTCGTTCTCGCCTTGTTGGAAACGCTTATCGCGCTTAGCTCGCGCGTTACATTAATTAGTACGGAATGAAATTGTTCGCGGATCGTCATAAGTCCAATAGGACTCTTGCAGATCAACGACCTAGGAGGACAGATATAGGTTGAGGGCGCGTGGTATGCGGAAACAGGATGGGTGTGACGCAGAGGGTGCAGGTTGAGGGTGGTATATTGCGTCATTGGATGATTGGTGCTACAGGAGCGAATAGTGCGATAGCGTCTTCTCTCTCGAATCGATATTGATTCTTAATCCATAAAAACTTCGTTCCGTTCACATGAATACTTTACTGATACGCTGCAACACGCTAGACAATGACCACAATTGTTGGACAAGAATGCAAGCACGATAAGAATGTAAATACAGTATCAAGTTCCTGTTCGCCGTTATCTTTCACCGTCATTATTTCGCTCGGACAGAGTACTTTTCATTTGTATAATTACTCCTTCGTCGTCCGTGATAATTATGAAAATACATATTCGGTAAAGCTTTCGCACGAAATATTATCAGAATCATCTAGAGAAAAGATATTTTCTGGCAAGTCCTAGATATAGATCTTCCACGGCAACACGTTGCTAAGGGCTACAAGCTTCTTCCGCCACTGCACGGTGCTTCATGGCTCGTCGTGGGTGGCTACCGTGATGTCCTAATCCCACTAAGTCCCTAGGGGTGAGATCGATACATCCATTCCTCTTTCCCTCATGTTTTCGCGGGGGTTAGTACTCATCGATTTCAACTGTATTCGAAAAAGGCTTATGAAATATAATAAAAAAAATTCCAGAATAACATGAAAAATAAATTCGCAATATTTTTAACGGTTTTTTAAAAATTCGTCAGCTTTTACGTTCGAGTGGTGTGCGGGGGCATCGAGCAAATACCGATCAAATGAATTGAAAAGTATTATTAACAGTGCAATTTATCAGAAAACGTATTTGCTGTACTCTCCGCGGGGCTCGTGCGCGATAACATAGGAACGAAATGTGATTCAATGAAATATGATTTCTGCGGCAGAAATTCAAAGTTCGCCGGTGTACCGAATACCAGTATTATGAGTCTTTGAAAGAGCCCGACGAGTGCGGGATACGCTGGACGCGTATCGACTCCTATGCACCGCGAATTAAAAGTGAAAGCACAGACAGAATGCCGCAAAAACCTCTGTGGGACACGAAACGCTGCGTTCGCCTGAAAATTGCACGGGTCTCGGCGAGGAGTTCGCGGAAAGCGGAAGGGTTCGCGCAGACAAAGCGCGAGTGAGAAACATGCGCGCAGGAAGGCACGCGTGTACGAAAGGACGAGGGAGGAACGGCGAAGCGATCGGGACTTATGATCCGGTAGAGGCGAACTCGAGAACTATCCGCGTATTCGAGGGAAGACTCGCGGAGGAATTAAAGGAACGGGGGCTAAGCACGGAACAGGACTTTAAAGAAGAGCCACGCTCAGGACATTGTCTGCTGAGCCTGATGACTCGTCCATCGAGCCATAAATGATTCAGAGATTCAATTCTACTGGCGTTCGGGCGAGCTTGAACCCCGTGTACGGGCGACTCGGGGCTGCAGCGCGTAATTGATAGAAAAATGTGGGCAGGGCAATGCGGATAGCCGCGCGGTATCGGGAAAAAGAGGAAAGGGGGCAAAGTCACGAGGAGGGGTGGAGGGAAAGGGGGAGAGAGAGAGGACGTAATTCCGGCTCCTCCCTGTCCCTTCCGCCCGTAGGTTCAGCGGGGCTAGCAGTTCCATAAATTTCACGGGCGCGCGCTGAACTCAAAAGCGTCTATTGGCGTTGAGAAATTTGCAGGACCGAGGGGGACCTCCGCGTTGACAGAACAAGAATGAGGAACACGTGTGCGTCTGTGTGCACCGGCGTGCACGTGTGCGTTCCGTGCGTGGAGAAAGGGGGGCTGCAGAAAGGAGATGAGGAGGCACGCGAGAAAGAGGGAAGCGTGGAAAGAAGGCGACGGAAAAAGATAAAAAGGGGGGTTAGGGAGGGAGGGAGGGCCGGGAAGCTATGCGGAGATAGACAGAGATCGTGGCGAAAGGGAGGGAAAAGGGAGAATCCGGGGTGACGGGGGGTAGGGGGAGGGAGAGGGTGAGAGGGCGAGAAAGAGAGAGAGAGAGGGAGGAGGAAGGAGAGCGGAGAACTCTGCGCGCCGCAGCGCTACGGGGTGGTTGCCCTCGTCTGCGCTTTGTGGGAAATGCCCGCTCAATAACGCGTAGGTCCTCGTCTGCCCCTTCTCACCCTCGGCGGCATCGCAGCAAGGGCCACTGCCCCAAAAGGCATGGCCACCCGTCGAACAACCCTTATCCTGGCTCTTCCTCCTACCCAGAAGACGCTCCTCGAGACCGCCTCCTCTTTCTCTGCCTCCTCGTCTTGCAGCCGTTACGCGCCGCGTGTCCTTACGCCTCCGTCTCCTTGCCGTCTCCTCTGCTGCAGACGAAGGTGAACCGATGCTTCTGACCTGCATCGATCAATCCCGCGATCCGGAGGGCTCGTAGGTGGAAGACGGACCAGGCTCGGGACGTGCGGACGTTCTTTGAGACGGGAGAGATAAGGGGCGACCGAATCGGCGGGGGTAGCAGATCGAACTGTTAATGGGCCGCGACAGAGGCGTTCATCCGGCTGCAGATTGCGGGGGTAGTTCTTGTAGGCATCCACCGAGAGGGAAGAGACACCTACTCAGATATTTCTATTCAGCCCCTTCACCCCGTCGAATTTACACGCATCAAGCTTTTTATCTATTTTTTTTTTTTTTTTTTAAATTTGGGGGCACGTTTAATCCCATCTTTGCGTTTCAGCTTTTGGGGGAAAGTGGTCGATATCTGCCCAGTATTCCGAGGTGCCTCACCCTCGTTTCAGGCATGGTAGAACCCCCAAAGATCGTTCGGGCAATGACCCCGAGATTATATATTCCGCCGGTATAGGGTGGTACAGGGTTATTCCCCCCTGGATTCGTCCGCGGAACAGTACCTTTTAACGAATCGCGTTGGACTCGCGACGCATCGGGAAACACGCGTCGCTTGTTAAACAATAATGCGAGAAATAACCGCGGCCGACTCGTTCGACGAACAAGCCTTGCCCTGTCGCAGAATCCAGCATAAAATCCTCGTTACAAAGCGACAGATTTCATCCCACGAATCTCGCTTTACATTTAAAAGCTTGGGTCTTAAAGAACATCGCCCGTTGCATCTTCCCGTCCCCGGGGATATAAAACAATCCGCGGTAAGCCCGCCTTCCTTGGATATCCGGCGAAAGCACTTCCGTTTTGCATAATAATACCCACCGGTCGAAGAGAGCAAATTGGCATCAGTTATAGTTTTCGCGGCGGATGGCATTTATAAGCCGCCCTCGCTACATCCACCGCCTACCCGATCAATAAGTACTCTTCTCGTTTCGTAGGGACTGTTTCCTTCTGCACGATCTTCGCATTGTGACGGCTCCGACATTTTATCGCGATCGGGCATCGCGCAGCTTTTTAGCGGGATGATGAGCATGCACGTCGCGGCGCAGAGGATCTCGAAATCCCTGCACCCCGGTCCGCGGATCACCGGGCAAATTACTCGCCTACGCCTGTATATTCCGGGGCGGGCGCGTAGCAAGGGGTGAAAATTGAAAGGGCATTAAATCGGCACGCGTCAACGTTAACCGCGAATTACTTCGATACGGATGCCCGACGGAGTCAGGGGATCAGCTGAACGACTTCGTCAGTCAGTAAACTATCAGGTACTTTAAAAGTATCATTGTACAGTGTCTTCCGTGTTCACGGAACAGAGGACAGTGGTCCCTGTAAGGGTGCCTTCCAGTTGGGCCCAAAGCGACCGCAGCGCCCGTGTTTACTACGAGAAACACGGGCGTTGCGGTCGCTTTGGGCCCAACTGGAACGCACCCTAAGTTAGCACCGATAAGTTATCACAGTTCGGAGGACATCAGCGGCAAGTGTCGGAGGGTTTAGCGATCGATGCGCTCCATCATCCGTGGCCCCGTGGCTAAAGGGATTTCGCGGGGAGCCGGGTAAAAGTCCGAGAAGCCAGCGCTATACAGTCCAATCGGAATAACTCTGATTCGGACTTTACAGCATGCGTGCAAATAGATGCGTAGATACCGGCCGCTCGTGTCTATTTATAACGGCGACGGATCGCGGGGCAATTGACCGCGTGGCCTTGACTTCCTGTTGACCCGAGTGCCCCTAGGGAATTTTGGCGTACCTCCGTGGAATCTCTCGTCCGCGGCTAGAGCCCGCCGCGCCGATTTTTTTTCGATAATACCCTGCCCACTTATTCGAGGGGACACGCTCGACGACTCCAGGCAACGACGCCCCATTTACAGTATTTACGGCCCGACTAGCTTTTCTATCGATACAATTTTAGGAGGGAAGTTGCAATTTCAATACTTCCCGCTCGATCCTCGTATAACGCGGCTGAAAAAAGTCGCCACGTCCGTTAGGAAACAGAGGATGTTTGGGCGAACCGCGAACCGCCCGGGAGCAGTTGTTCCCCGGGCGGAAACGAAAATGGGAGAGATTTTTGAGAGCAGGCGATGGTCGGCGTAGGATGCCCGGCGGTGCACAATGCCGAGAGTAGGATGCTCGTCTCTCTCTCTCGCCGAAATCAGGCGTATCGATTCCTCCGCGAATAACTTTGTTTAGCTTACTCGGCTCTGCGTGCTTTTTTTCTGCAATCGGTAGGAAACCTGTTCGTACGAGCAACGGAATGTCTGAGTGGCTGCCGTCCTCTCATCTCCGTGCAATTCCACGCGTAGTAGAACGAGTCGGCCAGGTAAGATCGTTCATTCTGCCGGGGACATTTTTGTTTTGGCCACGGAGGAGGCGCGGCCCGCGAAACCGACTACGAAGCTGCGGGGGGTTGGAAAAGCCGGGAGGAAGTAAGTTTCCAGGCGGTGTGCCCTGGGATGATTGAAGCGAAATATGACCTGAAAATCAATGTCTAAACGTAGAAGCTAGAAAGTCGAGCCCTCCGGTGCTAAGATTTCAACGCTTGGCACACTCCGCTCGGCGCGCGAATATCGTTGACCGTGGACTGTTAACCGTGCCTACTCGTTGAACGTCTATGCCACCTAAGGGACTTAAGGGACGCCCGGCAATGGGGACCGAGGCTAACCGAGTTACGATCTAATTCGATGTCGATATTGGCGGGTGTGGTATGATCGAATGAGATTAGAAAGAACATGATGACAGAACGAGAGAGTGGGGGACAGAGGGAGAGCGAGAGAGAGAGAGAGGGAGAGAGAAAACTCGTAGGAGGTTGTGGAGGATGTCGAGAAATGAAGGCCAACGGCCTTGACCTTGTCCGTGACTTCATGGTGAATGAGAAGGAAAGAGAGGGAGAGATACAAGAAAAGACATCGGTCAAAACAAAGTGGCCTGCTTTCTTGTTCGGGCTGCGCGGTCGTGGCAGGCAAATCCAGGTAAACGGCCCAGTCAATGTTAATGACTGAGTCGCCGGGTCCCCTCGGCGGCGTCTTCAAAATGCTGCATGGACGCACCGCTGGAGGTGGATGATTCGGCCGGGCGATTGTGCGTTCATAGCGGCCGAAGGATCCGCACTGATTCAGACCGGAGTGTATTTGGACGATGACTGAACTTATTGGCTAGGGTGCACGTGATTTGTGACGAAGGTATGCGTCACTTTCGGGGAACCAAGGGCAAACTGTCACCGCAAATACTGATGTTATTGTTTTAGGAACGAGGGATATCTGTTTGTATTTGTTTAGTCGACGCAGGCTTCGTTTCATTACTGGCCCGTAAAGAAATCTCGGCTAGCGCGATTTCTTATTTCATGCGAGCTTTAAGCTTCTTCGAATTATTGAGGACAGATAGGATAAGAGATTTTGTTATTCGTGAGATAGTAACAGTTACATTTATTTCTCCAGTTCTCTTCAAGGCTTTCGCGAAATAAAAACATATGTACGAACATCTGTTCGACGTAAAGCCAACATTGTCGCTGCTGAAAGTGCTGTTTTTGATAATGCCTTTCTGCAACGGTAGATGTTCCCGATATGCTTGCTACCAACGTAATTGGAACGCACGGCGAGTTCTTTAAACCCAGCCCGCTGCCCGTTGCGTGATTAACGTAATCGTAACCTACCATAAAATTCGTGTCATTCGATTTCACGCCGAGAGCGTAAGCCGCCGTGTAAATCTGGGCGATACATCCGCACCTTGAACTGCATTAATAAGCGTTGCGAAAGGGGCTATTCTTCATCGAAAGCTGAAAATAGATAAGAATCGAATTACCCGATTGCTACGCCAATGGGTCGAGAATCTCCGTACGATTGTAAACGTAGAGGGCATCTTTCGGTGGTTAGTGCGCAGCTATGCCCAATATGCAGCGCCGCGGAAAGAAATTTTGGTCAGTATAACAGCGTAATAGACAGAGAGCGCGATAGCGCCGTGCACGGCAAGATCGATCGAGCGGATACCGCGTTCATGCGCAAACTTGATCGATTTAGATCGAAGATTACGGCGTTTTGTCGGACAGCATCCTGTGAATGGGAAATGTCGATGACCGCGAAGGAAATTACCGAGGTTCGCCATTGACGAGGGGTAAAAAAGAGCGACAGGGGAAAATCTCTCGTCTCCTGACCTCGAGGGAGTAGGAGAAGTGAGTGAGGTCGTTCCACGATCGATAACGTGAGTCTCTCGCGAGAAGGTGCGAAAGAACGTCGTCGGGCACCAACGAAAGGGCCGAAAGAATCGATCTCGTCCTATGAAAAGAAAGAGAGAGAGTGAGAAAGAGAGAGGGAGGGAAGGAGGGAGTGAGGGAAGAAGGGAGCGGGACAGATAGTAAGATAAAGAGAGAGAGACCGGTTTTTCTTCTTCGGCAAAAGGCTGGGAGAACGAGAAAGGAGACGACTCTGTACTATCTCAGGTAGATTTCTGCATAAGAGGGCAATACGGCGTGCACGTTTATTGCCGCATCGCGAAGGGTCGCGTATACGGGGGTGAGCGTACCACCCGCCACTGTCTGTCGTCCGTTCGCTCTCTCTCTCTCTCACTCTTTCTCTCTCTATCTTCTTTTTTCATTCTCTTCCCTCGTATCGTCCTTCATCGTCGATCCTTGTTTGCCACGCGGCGCTGTTGCCCGCGGTCTCCGTCGTGTTCGCCACTCGTTCATTCGCATGCCTGCCAACTGCGCCGCGCCGAAACTCGCGGAGAAAACCGCGGTGATCACGGGGGCCCTATCTCTCTCTCTCTCTCCCTCCCTCCCTGTGCGTCGTTCGTTTAGGCAGCCGCGCTGCGTCTTTGTCGGTCCGGCTACGGGAACGTTAGTTATCTCTTCGTCGCGCGCGACGGGCTCGTAAGATATCGGCCGCGTTCGGGTGATAGCGTTGCGCGTGTGTTGAGTGGCGGTCGTGCAGACAGGTGCGGCCGCCGGAGCCCCACCGTTGGTGGCGGCGCGCGCAGCGCCGCCAAGCGGCGACTCCGCTTAGTTTCGGGCAAGATGGGCGAACCTCGCCGGGCAGTAGCTTAGACTCTACCTACAAGACAACACATACACTAAATGTTTCCTAACCACAAGTAACAATTAATTGTACATTTATTTTATTTAAGGGAACACAGACTCTATTTTTGTAACATGCTGTATTAGTAGTGCTCCGCGGAATTTGTACGATAGTAGAGAAAAAAACGGTGCGAGGCCACACGCGCGAGGTAATAACGGACGGGGACGACGACGACGACGGAAAGCACCGAAAAGGCAGAGGGATCGTTGCCGCGATAGGCTGCAATACCGAGTGCCGCGGAACAGGGAGAGGTGATCAGGGGGGAGACGGTAGGAAATAGGCGAAACAGTGATATCGGAAGGACGAGGAAGGGCAGGAAGATAAGGGCCCCCCCACCCCCTCCGGAGGAAGACACGGCGACCGTGAGGACGAGGACAACGACAAAGGGGGCAATCCCGACGAAGACGGCGACGAGGTTGGATAAGGACGATCGTACCGCAACAGTGGCCGCCACTGAGGCTGAGAAACGACAGCGAAGTAGGTGATAATCCCTCGCGTAGTCTAGCCGCTCGTTTACGTTCGCTCGGCGCGCGGTGTAGCTCGGCCGATTCTCTCCCGGTGTGGTGCGTGTTTTAATAACCAGTTACGGACGTGGAGAAAAGTGTACGACTGATATAAGCCGTAGTGAAGTGTACAAGCCCGACACACCCTCTTGACACTCGACATCCGTCTCGTATCGCCATCGGTTCGGCTCTCTATCCCCCTTCGTCCCCCATCATTCTCGCCCATTCCCGATCCTGCTACTCGCTACATTTTACGTGGTTGCACGCGTGTACATTCGGCCAACTGCAACCAGAAAGCCGCGCACACCACGTCCATCTCTATCCTCTCACTCCCATTCCCCTCTGCTCTTCCTCTCGTTACGATCGCTCGCCTCTGTCCCCGTGGATCGTCCTACTGTCTTCTCTTTCGCTCGCACGGCGCAAAGTGATTTATCGTTGCGCCCTTCGCATCGAGTTTCGCCGTTGGCGTTTAAAACCACACCAGCCCGGCTATCGTGTCCCTTTGCGTCCGGCATATAACCATACCGTACCGTACTTCGTCCTAGCTCTACCCCCTCCCGGCGATCCCCCTCCCCCTCGTGTTCGTACGAAGCGTCTCACCCGCACACACACATACACACACGTACAACCTATCCATCCTCTCTCTCCCTCTCTTTCTTCCTCGCCTCTTTTTCTGCCTCCGCTCCACCCCGGTTTTATCGGCCCATCGGAGTGCAAATTTCGTTTCGTGACCGTGCTGTGTGGGTTCTTCGGCATCTGACCAGTGTCGTCGGGAGATACGAAAAACACGGCTGACGCCGCTCTCTTGGCAACGCCAGGCCGAAAAGCCAGCCGACGACGTACGAATAGGGAAGAGAGGAACAGGACAGAGACAGTTCTGCCCGTGGTAATAGGACCGACGGGGGCACACGGTATCGTTTCGTTTCGGGCGCCACGAGCGATAACGCCGCAAACATGTCCGTGAGAATGGAAAACGTAGCCGCGCCGAGGAAGCTCAACTACAAAATGATGGTGAGTAGGATTATTTCTGTCATTCCGCTGCGCTGACCGTGCCCCGCCGGTCGTTTCACGCGTCAACGTGCCTGGCTTGCGCCCGTCGGGGAGAGCGTGCATGCGTGCGTGCGTGCGTGCGTGCATAGTTACTCGTGTGTATACACGCTTGTTGGAAAACGCAGGCATTACCATGGGGGCGGCCGATGGCCACGAACCTTGCGGAACCGGCGTAGTTTGACAGTTTGCCGCGGGGCGTCTACTGCCCCACCCAGTCTCCTCTTTCTCTCCCCCACTCTAACCTCTCTTGTTGGCCGTCTTTTCGCGTACTCTTTCTTTTCTTCCTTCCTTCCTTCCTCCTTTCTTTCTTGCGGTCCTCTGTCGCACGACTCTCGACGAGGATTCGTTTAAAATTGTTTAAAACACACGCTACTCACAGACTTCCACAGATTCCTTCCATTCCAAAAATTATTTTTGAACGTTATGTCGTCGCGCTTTTATTCTGAGATTTCAGCGTACGAAACATTTTATTGACACCTAGTAATCGTGCAACTGGCGAAGGAGATTTAATCGTATAGACGTGTGTAATTTAAATAATTATAATCTTACATATCATGGTTTTCTTTGTAATTTATTATTTGCAGTTTGAATAGTATTCGAAAGGTTAACTTCATTGGCGTGGTAAACGATGGGAGGGGGGAATCCAGGCACCACATGGTCAATAGAAGAGTTAATATTATCCTAGTGTTAATTTCTTAGAACTTTATTTTCGATTGTATAACACTGTACGAAGTATCATTATATCTCCTATCTTTCGAATTACAAAGTGGCGTTCCGTAATCTCTGGAAAAACGCGATATCTCGGTCTGACATTTCTGACAGCGTGCTCCTGTTCTCATAGATACGGTCCTGGCATTCTGCGCAGACTCTTGCCATCTCTTCCTGTTCTCTGCCTACTTTCAATTGCTACGCTTTTCGCAGAACAATTTTACATTTTTTTCCGCTGCATCTGATCCATGCTAATATTTATCCCCGCTCTTCTACTTGGTACTAAACGAATCTAATCATATACGCTTACTCTCGAGGAAAGACTTTAAATTCTGTTCAAACGACACAGACTTCTCGATCAATCGATCGATTCATGAAAGTCTCGCGAAAACACATCACCGTGAAAATAGTATTCCACCGAACGAAACAGAACTCGATCGTTTACTACATTTCCTCTTTCTCGTGAACGAAACTTTTATATTTTTAAATTATTCAAACCGCACACGTGTGAGTGCAACGAAATATGTGAAGTTTGTTTGGTGCATTATCATCGAAATGTTTTCGTCGATATTTAACGAAGCCTTCGGTGCTTATTAATGCGAAATTTAGCCGCTCGTGAAAGCGACGTGGAGCCACTATCCGGAAGCATTCTTAATCTGCACATTGAAATTCGACCTAACGCTCGTCAGTGTAGCCAACTTCGTCCCGTGCTTTTAGTCACGCACAGTAACGTTTTCGTACAACTCCTTCGACGTCGCGCTTAATATTCGAATACACTTTCTTCTCGATGTATCTAACGGCACGATGCTTCTGAGCCAAGTGCCTAGAACACCGGAGCATGGTGAGCTTTCCACCTTCTTATTCATAACAGTACACGAAAACCAAGTAGCCCCATAAATCATTCTATCGTCCGTAACGATTCGCAATTCAGTTTTGCACGCTCTCCCGACGTCCTGATTATTATTAAGTCAGCCATTAGACAGGTTATCGCACGGTAAATGCTTTCGAACGGATTGACGTGCAAACAGCTGTTCTTTTCAGTGTTGCCAACCGCAGTGTTAGGTAGGGCTCTTATATACATTCCATTCCTTAAGTCTCGCATAACGCATCATACGCTAATGGTTTCAGTAATTATCGACGGAATTACTTCACTATCGAGTTCTCCGATATCGGCGCAGGTCTTTCGATTGAATTTCAATAATGAAAGTCGCCGGCATTTAAACCAACAATGAACACCCGTGTTTCGCGTTGCAATTAAATCGGAGAAAATCGCGGAGGTCAGTTCGGTGTAACCACCTTTTCATTCGCAACGTACTTTGAACCCCGCAATCTGAAGTGTTTAATTAACAAGCCAAATATTTTATCAAGCTCGTGGAATCCTATCTGCGGCGTATTTACGTTCAGCGAGCGGCTGCAGCGTTCGATGCAGTTCACGATCGCCGCTTTTACTCTCATTTTTTATTAATTCCAACTAGAAGAATTTTCAAAAGCTTCTATTCCCGTCGAGTCTCCAGTCACGTTTATATTTAGTAGTTTTCAACGGTCAAGCTTCGCAGTAGTAATAATTAAACGACACATCGGACGGTGTGATTAATTTCGTAGATCGTTCGCGTATCCACTGTTCTTGCGAGTTGCTGGGAATCAACGGTCCCGCAAGTTCAAGCTTCTTTGTCGGGGTAGTTACCCAACACGCTAAAGTTTACAAACTCCGGCCATGTTATTAACGAGCTTCTGGTAACTTATCGATACCCGGTGCAAAACTGTCGTCTAGTACAAGCCGAGCATGGAATTTATAGACTATGCTCGCGTGCTTTTACCTCGCCAGTTACCGCGGTCCTTAAGCTGTCCACGTGAGTTTCACACGCCCCGGTTATAGCCTGGCGATAAGAGCAACAACAATAACACCAGTAAATCGTGTTTACTACTACGAAGATACAATACCAGGGTTATATTCAGCGATCTCTAATAACCCATAGATAAAAAATCTCTACAAATAGATGTAGAGATTTTTACGATCCGGTCTCTCTGTACCTCAATCAGAGCTGCAAAATTGCGCAGCCCAATTAACCCCGGGCAATATCCATTCCCAAACGAATTCAATCTACCCGCAGTTCCCATATCGAGCAATCTCACAATGGTCACCTCTGACCTTTCAAAGGGTCGCTCGGTCACGTGCTGAGCTCCACCCGACACTTTTCCAAAATCCCCCGCGACGGTGGCGCTAATTCCGGCCGCGAAAAAAATCCGCGCACGTGAACGTGCCTGGCCCGCGGGGCCTTTTGCATCCCGCGGATACCCGACGACACGTGAAACACTAGTAATGGGCGGCGATCTTGCGGCTCCAGGCAGCGCCTCGCGGCGTCGCGTCTCGACGCTGCCTTTTCCGACTGTAATTAAACGCTGGCTCGAAAGTATTATCCTCCGCGTGGTGATGGGACCGACGGCTGCGTTCCACGCGATCCCTCTTATCGCGTCTCTCGATATCGTTCCGCAGTCGCCGGGCTTACGTTCTTGAGCGGATAGTAGCCCGGCTGGGCCGATTGACGTTGAGAATTCATAACGATAATTGGACCGATTTGTTTCAATCGTGATTACAACGCGCGGACCCGTCGCTCGCCGGCCACCGCTCCGGGCGATCCCGAGGATAGATTGTTTACAACAATAGTCGACCCATTCCGAATCGCCTGCCCCTGCGAAGTTTATGGCCGCTCGTTTGGGATTGTTTGCAAGCGGAATTGCTGCAATCGTTTAGGAATGCAATGATGACGGCGGTGGTTATGGGCGAGGTACGCCGCGGGAGGGGAAAGAATCGCTGGAAAAGCAAAGGGAAATGTTGGTGCCATTGCGGGGGCTATTAGCGATATTAGAAACTCCGGTAATGGGGGACCCCGTCCTCGTAATTAGTCCCAGGCTAACGAGAAAGTAGTGCAGCTATTGGATCGCAGCCCCTCAGGTGGATGGAAATTGAAATTCGTCGGACCCGAGGCAGAAGGGGCGTTAATTCTACAATTGGATACCTACAACGATCCCGTATCGAGGCAGTTTACAATAGCCTCGCTATTAGGAGCCATTCTGTCCATCTGGCGACCCAGCTCACCGCAGGGGGCGCGTAAAACTTATTGCAGACTATTATCCAACTAACTCTTGCTCCTTCAACGACACCATACAGCTTGAATATTAATAAACAAAAATCCGAGAAGCCTGAAACGAGCTTGGAAATACTTTCTATTGAGTTGGACGCTTGGAATCTTGCATCAGAAGGACTATTTAGAAGCCTGAGAGGGGTGGGAAAATTGATTTGGATTTTTCTAGGGGAAATGGTATAAATGAGGATTTTTCTAGGGGAAATGGTATAAATGAGGATTTTTCTAGGGGAAATGGTATAAATGGGGATTTTCTAGGGGAAATGGTATAAATAAGGATTTTTCTAGGGGAAATGGTATAGATGAGGATTTTCTAGAGGAAATTGTTAGTGGTGGAGAACTATCGATGGTACTTACGATAGTTATCGATGGTTCTCACTATCGAAAACTATAGATGGCTTATTTTCACTATCGATAATTATCGGTATTGAAAATCGTAGGTTAGTCAATTCAAAAATAATAACAGCTGAAATTCAGAATCCCAAATTTAATTTATAATATTATTACAAATTTCGATAGTGAGAAGCATCGATAACTATCGTAAGTACCATCGATAGTTCTCTACCACTAGAATTGGTATAAATGAGGATTTTTCTAGGGGAAATGGTATAAATGAGGATTTTTAGTGTGGACAGAGAGGGCTGCGCAGTTCGTAGGCGGGTGAAAGAGGAGCAGGCGACGCGAAGCCGAGTGGAGGAATATAGGGAGAAAGAGAAGGGGAGAGTGGAAAAGGATAGGAGGCAGGGACCAGGTAGGGTGAATAGAATAGACGCGGCAAGGATATCGATTATTTGCGGTTGCAGCCACTGCAAGGCTCTCCCTTCGGCGGGCGAGGACGGGCACCCGGAAATCTCCACGATACACCGCCGAACCGAGATTAATCTCATTTTTGCCTTCCGGTTTTGAGATACTTCTCAATCGAGTTACGAGGGGGAGGATCGACGGAACAGATGGGAGAGGAGAGAAACTCGTAGATACAACGCGGGGTTACTGTTCAAAGGTCTTCTTTTCACTCCAGCGACTCGTTACACTGCGCATATTATGCCTATCGATAAACTCTCGCGCTCACTGTTCATTCGCACGTTATATTACACGACAGCGATATTACTTACAAGTTTGCAAATCAAATAAACAGGAATTGGAGTTTGCAGGACTCAGCACAGGTTGCTTCGCGGTAGATTTCTTAAAGTGTCTCCTGTAAAGTATCTCCGCGATATTTAAGGAGAAATCTTGGATCTTTAAGGAACTTCACATTCTCCATCAATCGTATCATTTAGCCACCCATCTCAATCAAGCGTACTGCTCCTTTGGGGCAAGGCAAACTCTCGATTACGTGATTATAGTAATCCGCGGGCAGTCGTAATCGTCCTAGGGAATCGCCTTCGCGAGAGTAGTCGCGTAGAATCGAACGTTGGAATAATAAAACCTTGGGTTTATCGATAGCGAAAGAGCGCGGTTGTCTGGAAGATCGAGAGGCCCGCGATGTATCTTGATCAGATCGTATCTCCATCGAATGCCCGGCGGGGATCCGCGACTTGGGAAACTTCGATCGCCGTTTCTACGTCAAATTGCCTGATTACCTTTATTACTCACGGGTTTTAACGCCAGTGGTTACTTGACATTTCGCGGTGGATCACCGTACCTCGTGGTCAACGTGGATGCGATCCTTCTTCTAGGTATTCGAAACTTATTAACGGGGACTGGGACGGGGAACGGCCACTATTTGCCTCGTTCCACTAGATAGCTAAAAGGGCGCGGAAGATTGGATAATCGATCCACTCGAAACCGAAACAGATTAACCCCGTGAAATGTAAAGCGGAGGAGATCGATAAGCTTACCACTAATCGCATCCTCGAGTGCTAGATTTTAGAAGTTCTCGAAAGAGTCTGTTGATCGGCTTGGCTTCTGCGAGGCTCGATAGTGGCGTCCGCAGAAGTGGACGTTCTCGTTCAGTTCGCATCGAATCTGTACTTCGAGATTCTTCGATTGGCCCGTGGCCAGAGTTACATAATTATGATCGTGTCGACGTTCGATATCGTTCCGTTAAATTTCCACGACAAAAGACCCCTGTCCGCTGGAATTAATCGGCGTACATAGACGCCGTGACTTATTTAACGTGCTCGCCTCGAAGTGCCTTCTGTACTCTTCTGTGCGGTCTACTTTTAAGCACAGCCCACGGTGACTTAGGCGCTGTTCCTGGAATAATTTAATCGAGAATCTCGCGCGAAAATAGATGAACTTCGACGAGTTACTTGGTGAGGAGGGGCTGCGAGTGGGCGAGCAGGTGGAACAAGAAGGGAAACCAAGACGATGCAGCGCGTACAGGGCAAAAGGAAAGCGAAGACGTGGAGGAATAGATCGACCTTGGCGTGTATCTGGTCAGAAAGCAGCCACTCGCGATTTCTGTACTTACTCGGATGTGTCGTTCCAATCTACATTTGCATTTCAATTATCCCCCGTCTCCTTCGCTTCGGCTGATAAACGCGCAGCTTCCCTTTGCCAAGAACTGAGCACCAAAAGGATTATGAACAGGATATCTCAACCTCTACTAGCTCCCAATAAATATCTTTATTCTAAAATCAAACAGCACCTTATCAACTTATCAAGATTAACCTTGAAACACCAAAAACTGCAACTATATCCTATTAGGCGTAACTCGCTTATCAGTCCCACATAACAAAATTCAAGACTCTTCATTCCCCAAATGGTTAGTCCTTCTTGAGACGCTCACAGGCCACTCGATTTGGAAATCCCAGCGCGAAGATCGAACCTAAATCTCGGTCCCCGGAGGCGTGGAGCTCAGACTTGGGAACAGTTGGAGGCACTGGCAGTTTGCTGACGCATCAGAAGCGGGATTTGCGATAAACGTGGATAATCGAGGGAAGCTTGGAGCGTAGCTAACGATTGATAAGCTGAGATGGGACAACGGAAAGGGAAAGTCGGGAAGAGCGGAGTGTATCAACGAATGAATCAGCGGGAGAAGACCAGGCCGAAGGCAGAGGTTCATTTGTTGGCATACCGTTCGCGTTTAGTGCCTGCGCTCTGGGACCGTTAGGGAAAAGTGGTCGCCACGAACGGAAGACACCACCCACACGAGGAGACGGTGCAATAATCACTTTGTCATTGTCTGCTGGTTGCGTGCCTGTTCGCACAGTCACCGGGGGAAAAACTTTGCTAGACTGGGAACGGTACGCGCGGCGTGGCCGCGAGGAGTCAAGGCCGTACGATGTCCACTCCGTTCCTTGCCAGGTCCCTCCGGTTCTTCTGCATAGTGCTCGGTATACAAGATCATCTTGTATCGTTAGTTGCGTTTAGGTATATCGCGACAAACACGTAGCCATCGTTGAAATATAGATTGTATTGATTTGGGGTAGGTCTGGGTTAGGTCGGAGCTTCTGACGTCGATTTTTGTCAATGAGGACCTTGAGGGGTGCAGACTGCAGCTCCGTGTTTACCAGCTTCGAGTAAATGAGGAAAAACTGTTTAGAAAATAATAACGTTGAAATGGGAATACTAATTGAACAATTTATATCTTCATGCCATAAGTAGAAGTTATTGAGCTGATTTTAAATTTGCAATAAATTGATCATTTGTTATCAGATTTCCATCAGACGATGTAGAATTCTTTTACGTTTATCACGCGTCATGACTAAAAAATTGTAAAAAAAAAATGGAGCTGCACCCCTGTTGCGACAAGGTCCTCAAATGAGAATTGAGGAGCTCAAAGAAAACGAACCTTCTTAATATTTGGTATTCTCCAGGGGAGTAATACTCGTCCAATAGATTTCAATAATTCTTTTGAATATTCTATGTGGATGTCATCTGTAATTATATCACAGAAGAACTGCATCCAATTAAATCGCAAAGTTGCTCACCTCGTGATATTTTACAAGGTTCGTTTTTGTTACGAGCCGCGCAATTTCGGCCCCCTTTACTAGAATACATTTCGCAAAATTCCTATTTTGCATTTTCCTCGATATGATTGCGTTTTAATGTGCAGTATAAGTGCAACGACACTGTGCGATAGCACTGGAAAGTTTGATAAAATGGTGTTTCAAGGTTCTCGGCTATAATGTCAAGGTTCCTCGGGTAACTGTGCGCGCTAGATTGTCTCATCGAGCTCGGAAGTTCAGAGTTTCGCGTTGCTACAGTTCGCACTGCATAAATGCACCATTGTCCCAGGCACGCAGATCCCAACGAAATACCCAGGAATTGAAATTTTCTTCTACTTCGGATCAGCTCGCCTTTCGCGAACACTAGCAAAGCCTCGTTCTACGAAATTCATACCAGTTCCGTGTGTCCCTTCGCGTAGAAGGAATATAGGCCATGCTCGGTTCGCCAGTTGACCTTGAGGGGAGGCTAGAAGAACCCGGAACTTACCTTGACGCTCGCACCTGCACTGTAAGGGGCCCGCTGTCCACGGCCCGTGGCTAGGAAATTAATTGAAGTCGCGGAGTAACGGATGTGGGTGCGATTATCGATGCAACCTGCACGACTTCTTGGCGTCGAGGGTGACCTGCGGTCGTCGACTCGATTCGCCCCTCTATTTTCCAATTTCCTGTTTTTCCTTCGACTGCCTCTCTCTACCCATTTAATTATCTCTGACCAGCTGTCACTATTTTTAATCCATGGATTATATATATATAACTGTAGGAATAGGGCCCGCAATTTATATATATTCGGGAGCCGCGGAAAAAAGCGCCTCGGGGCGATGGGACTCGAACCCACGATCTTCGGATTCGTGCGCTTCTGGTCAGCCGCCTTACCAATGTCGCCAAAGCCGATCCTCCGAGGTCTCTTATTCCGGAATCTCTCTTACGGGGGTTCCAGATCCCACATAACCTAAGATAGATTCTCAATAATAATTAATAACTAAACTTCCTAAGTACCCGGTCTCAGGGACCATTACCCCTTCTACTCACTTGATCATCGTTGACAATGACGTTTTATAAATGAATTCCGCTCCACTGCAAATGGTCCGCGAACCACTCCTGGCAAGAAGTACAGCGCCAGCGGCGGTGTATTGTCCGCTGGGGCCCCGAACGCGAGCACCAGCCGCTAAAGCAGCATCGTTTAAGAGTACCGTAGCGATAGACGGCGATAATCCATCAACCGGGGGAGCAAGTTCAAGGAGAACGGCGGTAACGGGTCCCACTCGGGGCGAAAAGCAAGAATCGCGAAAGATGATTGGGTTTCCGAGGGCCTCGCGTGAGCCCGCGATACGGCCGGGTCTGGCGCGTATCTTTCGCGGACGATCTCATTGTTTCATGAGGTAAGGACACGGAAGCACGCGATCCAGTCTAATAATACCCGACGTCGGCCTAAACTCGGCTAAAGGGTGTCAGACTCGAGGCGACCAGGCAGCCCGCCAGCCCTCTCTCTATCCTCCTCTCCTCCTTCCCTCTTCTCTTTCATTGCAGCCTCCTAGTCCCGCGATGCATCTTATTTTCTCGAATCACACTGCCTCCGATGCGAACTACCTGAAACGGATCCGAGCCTGGGACTCTTAGGAACAAAGTGGTCGCTCAGCGGTCGTTGGGACTGTTGGGCAGTGAAGTTTCGCAGCGAATACCTAAATTGCTACAGCTTCTGCAGCGACGTCTCGGGAGCCGAGAGAAGGACCCAAGATCCAGATCCACCTACTCGGGAGATTGAACCTTGAGACCAGGCCGGAGGAGAACTATCGATCAACTTTCTGTCGTGTGCAGATAGGCGGAGCGTTTCGATTCGGGTCAGCTTTCGGCTGCTGCGATGAATATCTCTCGGCCGAGTCGCTTTTCAGGGATCGCCCGAGACAAAGGATCCCTCGCAAGAGCTCCTTTCACCGTTACTCCCGCGGGTGGTGCTCCTCGCGTCTGCCAGGGAAACTGGGGAGGCGTTCCACCGTTGTTTAGGTGGACGAGCTGGATATTCCTGGCCGTTGGTGAGCGCGAAAGGTCATTCATTGATCGCGGGGTAGCTCGGGAGGGGGGATAGTCGGTTGGAGGATGCCGGGTGTCGCTTTTCGGATCGCGAGGATAGGTGAGCCGCGGCGCAAGGGAAAACTCGCCAGCTCGGGGCGAACGATATCGCGTGCCCGAGTGAGATTTGCCTCGATCGCGACGCAAGGAGAGATCCATGTCCTGGAGGCGCGTATGTGGGTCACGCTGACGATATTGATGACGCGCCATTAACTGGCCATCTGCCTCGGTGGATGTCGAATAAAACCGGATTCTGCCGCGGTTTCTACGCTGATAGATCGCCCTACCGAGGAAACTTCATCGCCGATACCTCAATGATTTCTCGGGCCTCAACGTGCTCGCCGTCGCGCGTCGAGGCAGAGTTACATGCGCTCGTAGATCAGGCTGGGCATTCTTCTGAATATATTGAGATCAGGTAGGCCGAGGGGTGGTCAGAATGTTGCGGAACAGATTTAGCGCACCTGCTATTACCAGGCAACCTTTGAACGATGGATGCGGGGTCTATTTTGACTCGTAAGAAAATTCTCTTTCAAACACACCCAAGAATGGACCTTTATATTAGATTTCAATCTTGCAATGATCTGCAATCATTATTTCCTTAAGCGAGCCACGGTAATGAGAAACGCAAGTGCTCCGATATCGAGGATATCGCCTGCATCCGCCAGACGAGGGTTAAAGAACCTAAGCAGTTGCATCCTGCAGGTGGGTCGCCGCATCTCTCAGAAAAGGAGAAGCGTAGGAAGACGGAGCTTCAGAACTCTATCAGTTTTATCTATTTCTCTGATACATAACCAGTGACGGATTTAATAGGCGAACTATGAGCAGTTGCCGCCTGGGTCTCTCCTCAGAAGATCCCCCATAAAAAAAATTCTACTACTACAATTATTTTTTTTTTGCACTACTAGACTTGGCCCGCTTTTAGTATAAACTCCCTCTTCATTTCCCTCAAAATTTGGGCCCCTCGGAACGTTTGCCACGTGGGCCTTTTTCTTCAAATTCACCACTGGCCACAGTTCTGCTCAGTTTCTAGAATCACCGTGTATATCTCTCTCGCGTCTGTATCCCGGTGCGGAAATGTAAAAAAGAATCGCAAATAAGTAACTCGGCTAGATACACCTTCCTGCAAACCAGCGATCGGTTGTTTGCGAGATATTTTCGTGTGCTTCTTTTTCCTTTTATTGGATCCGCGGAACGGAAAGTCGATCTGATAAGGGGAGGGGGTGGTTATGAGGCATACAGTGAAAGCTACGAGTGACGTGTTGGTTTTATTTGAAATTGCATTGGCGGAGCGGGGACGAGGAACACTGTCTGGGGGGGCCTCCTTTGGAAATCATTCACGCGCGATGTCCGATCGATTTTTATCATCTTAATTAGACAGCCGACGCTAATCGGGTTCCGTGAAAAATTCGCCGCGATCTTACGTAAATTTCGCTTTCGTTTTGACGCAAACGGGCCAACTGACGTTGCGGGGGGCCATTTTCTTCTCGCCTGCCCAAGAAAATTCTGTGAAAAATCGAGGCGCAGCTTTTGTCATTCCGAAAGTTCTGCTATTTAATGGCTGCGCGAATTTTACTGTTCCTCCACTTCTGGTACCCTCGTTCGGGCCGTTTTATAGAAACCGCGGGACGATGGCTGTTAGGAGAGTACATAGTCTGTTATCCTCCGTCGGAACAGTTATTTCTTCCCCATTACTTCGGGATAATAGAAGCCTCACCGTGGCGGAATGCAGAAAAAAGGCCGGCGTTGCAGCGGTGGTGAGATATGTACAAGTTCACTGACTTCGCTATGACTAATACGAAATTCATTACTCGACCGCTGCGCGTTTCCTTCCAGACGCCTTAATGGCGCTCGAATAAGCGCGAAAACTATGCGAATTACCGGCCCAGAACCGGCGGATTGCGAAAACCATTAGCGTTTACACGGGGTGTCCCGTAAATAGCGATTATGAGCAAACAGAGGGGCCATTCCTCGACCAGAAGCGAGGGGGATATGTGTACAGGGATCCTCTGACGTACGTCCACTCCACTTAGTTTCTACGACCCAATAGGCATTTTGTATACTGTTTTACATTTGCATTCGTACAATATAATAGATGTCAGCGGCGCACTCGGGATTTAATTATGTGGGGAGCCGAGTTGAAGGGATAAAAATATTATCAATGCAAATTCAATAGAATTCATTAGGAGAATATAAAAGTTTATTTAAAGAATAAAATCCAGTCTTCTTTTCTTTTTACATAACTCTTGAATTTATTAGTTCAGTCGTGGTTACATTAATGTACTTTTTCTTTTTTCTTTGGGGGTGCCAGGTAGAGTTGGGCATTATCTAAATAAAAATTATTTAAATAACGTATCGAATGAAAGATTCTTTATCTTCACCCGTTGCAGAATAAATATAACCCGAGTTTCTTATCTTTATTCGACGAGTAACGAATAAAATTTTCATCTTTTATTCGAACTCAATAATTGAACTCACTGATAGATATATATTTCTATAATTAATTGTGAATCTGTAATTATTCGTTGAACTTGTATAGCCAATTTTATTAATTAATTGAAAACGTACCACCGTAGAACAATATTTTCGTCTGGACGTTGGTTAATTTTTCTTTTTTGATAAAAATGATCGATTCCCGAGGATCGATGCGGCAGCGGACACGCGATCGTCGCAGCACGCGCCGGGCCAATTAATCGCGACGAATTCATCAGCGTCGCGAAGGCTTCTTAGCGAAAGCCCGTGTTACGTGGCGTTCCCGCGTTTTGTTTCCGCCTCGGGGGATGGAAAAAACTGATAAATACCTACGTGTCAACGTGTTTGACGTCCTTCTGGCGACTTTTTGGATGGATTCCCAGATCAACAGGTTCCGTGGCACCGAAAATTCGTCTGCGGCGTAGCAGCTCGCATTAAAACGGTAACGCGCGGCCGCGACCAATTTATTTGTCTTCTGTTAGCTTCGACAATCGTCGCAACAGGCTCGCGTTAAATAGAAACGCGCTCGACACCGATTCAAAGGGACATTTCATATAACGCAGAATTATCTCCATTGAATTATTAATCGATCCTACAATTCTGCACCCTCCCAATACCTTTCTAATTATGCCTTCCCCTTTCTGTTTCAGGTAAGACCACGATTCCACTGGGAAACGCCAGAAATACTCAATTATCCGTGCCGATTAAACTAGGTACGCTCGTATCCTCACTTAATTTCTCCTGACTTAGTGTTAAACTGAGCTAGAATGACTTTCGAAGCCGAAGAATATTGCGCCGAGTGTATCGCGATCGCTTCCAGGCACTTCGGACTTTCTAGCTCCGATTATATGGAGTATTCGCGCGGGATAACGTGACTTGTACAACAAAGTGTTGGAATTGTGTTGCCCCGCCGGTCACGATACACGGCTTCATTAGCGAAAATATTTTCGATCCGGCCGCAGCGGAAGGCACGTTCTCCGTGCACGCGCCCGCTGCAATGTGGTACACCGACTTTTCCCTCGATACGCGAAACGATCGCATTCTGATGCGAATTTTTTCCCCGCGATACTGCGCCGCGCGTGGCAGAGAGCGGCCCGGCTCCGTAATTCATTGAAATTCCAATGGCAGATCGCGCCGTTTCAACACAGATTTCCACGGCCTTCCTGTGTCGTGCCTTCGTGCATTCTGTTCCGGTAGCTGGAGGGGCAGAGGGGTATGGTCAATCGGAAGGTGAACGCGTCGTTGCACCGTGCACTCGCTCGCCTCGAGGTCGACCTTGCTGGTACAACGATCTGAAAGTAATTAATTGTGGTCTTGGGCGTGAAATCGCTGCTTAGTATTCCGCGGTTCGCTCCGCGCCGTCAGAATCGTCCTCGATCCGGCGGCTCCACGGTCGTTTTTCGAAAACGTCGAATCGAAATTGCTCTGTAATTTATTCCGCGGCGGCTTCGAAAATTTCCATGTCATTTCGATTCGGCCTCCTCGCGTAAAGGTATACACTTTTTGTCGCATCGATCAGTGGTATTACAAATGGAGTTTGGAATTATGTAACGCTGCCCCCCCTCCTGGGAGATAAAGTACTGGGCGTGTGATCGATTGCTGGCGTCGCGTGGAGTTCTTCGGGTGACGACAATTTTTTTTTTCTTTATTTATTGAAGATGGAACGGAAGTATTTATTGAAAGGTATAAGTCACGTGTTTTAGGAACACGCGTTAGTAATTAAGGGTGTAGTAATAATTGCATTCATAAGGATTTAAGATTCACGTGATATCCCGCGCGCTGAAGTGTCAACATGGCGGGTCTGTCGAATCCGGCAGTGCCCGCGTATAATCCGAGACGTCTGGTCGCGTTAAGGTTATGTCTACCGGTGGGATCAAGTTCGATGTTTACTCGCGAGCATCAGTCGATTTAGTACTAAATTTTAGTGGCCGAGTATCGTTTCATTCGAATCGCCTGATCAATCATAAAAGAAAATCGTTCGTTTATGTAATGTGCTTGTGAATCCGTCTTTCTCGAAACCTGTCAGCGACTAATATATTCACACGTCTGTATGTTGTTCGATAACACAAGTGTCTCGAAGTCAATTGTATTAAATCTTTCGAGAATAATCATTTCTACAAGATTCTGAATCATAAGTAAATCAGGAATTTATTCCTCGTGTCATATCAGATTAAACTTTACTACTACATCGTACAAGTGTGAGGTTAGGTTTGGATTATTCTTCGACAATTCCTGCTAGCATGTGTCTAATGCCGGGTTTACACCAAGGCGAACACGAACAAAAACAGTGTTCGCGAACGTTTTCGTCTGTTCTAGTCGTGTTCACTCCGCCGCAAACGTGAACAAAACTCAGCGTATGAATCGCATGTGAATGTTTCGTTCTGTTTGCGGCGGTGTGAACGCGACAAGAACAGAGGAAAACGTTCGCGAACAGTGTTTTTGTTCGTGTTCGCCTTGGTGTAAACCCGGCATAAGACACTCTTGTAAGTTTAGAATATACTCTGCAAGGGTTTCCGTTTATTCAAGAATCTTTATTTTTCGACGAGTTCGTACAAGCTTGAAGTATGCCTGGAAATGTTAATCGACTTAATCGACCGGCGACACGCTCGATGCGATCGTGAGCCATGGGCCCGCGAAATACGAATGTAAGAGCGGCGTGTCACAGCGTTGCGTGGCGTCCGTATCTTCTCAAGGTGAAGAAACGGAATGTCCGGTATGCGCCGGCAAAGAGGAACTCTTTCGCGGAGGGATGAGCGAGCCTGACGACTGGTTCCCCCTTACCTGTTCCTCCCCTCCCCGTTCCCCGTTGAAGCCATTAAGGCCGCTCGCGCATGCGCAGCCACGCGCGTCCGTCGATGTCCAGCGATGGGACCGATCCAATTTATTCCGCCTAAAAACATTCGCCGATGGAAGCTCGCCAATATCGTTTCTTGCGCGATGCCTTCGACCCCTGCGTTGCAATTCCTCAACTAAACGCGCGCTCAGCTTATAACATAGAAGATAAACCAGTTCTCGCGTTGAGGTTAGTAATTTATCTACGTTCACCGTTCACACCGCTCGTTTACCAAACCATAGTCCCCCGAGATTGTTTACGCTTAGGCCGTTTACTTCGAGATAACGACTAACGCGTCTATCTGGAATTTCCATGAGAATCCGGCGAGTTCCAGCGTAGCAGGCACGCGCGCGCGCGCGAGGATGTTGGTCCCATCGCTAGCCACATGCACGCCAGCGCCGCGTGAAACGACCAGTGGCGTACGAGGAGTGGGGGGGGGGACACCGATGGGCGATATCGAGCGCGTTTTTAAAGTTTCGCCTCTCCCTGTCTCGGACGTCTCTATCATCCTCAGATGTATTTTACACGATCGTGCCGCCGCACAAGTATTCGTCGCTTACATCGCTATACTAATTCGAGCAGGCTTTCAACGCAGCACGAAAGCAATGAACTTGGAGGATTTATTGCCGCGTGAATCACGACTTTGAAGCCTCGCTTCGGCGGAGGGCCGATAGCTCGATGCTACTGCCGCAACTCTGCCGGGGTAATCCAATCGAGCGCGAAGCGAAAAGTTGGGGGCCAGAAGTTAATTCACCCGGGCGGCGAGGGAGGGGTGGGAGGGGGGAGTTAAAGGCCCGTCTGACCCCTGAAATTGCGAAGCGGGCTGCGCCAATGCGTGAGAGTAGTCGGAGTACCTGCGCGGTCTATATCTGTTACCGCCCGTGTCCACCGACTGCCGCATGTATCTTGGCCGTGAAGCAGTAAACGGGATTAAACCGAGTTGCAGTCCTCTAACGCACGGTGAACTTTATCTGCTCGCTTCATCGACTCCGCTACGCTCGCATGCGAGAATTTTAGCGCCGTAACGGTGCTTCTAGAAATTATCCGCCGCGTTTGGTATCGGATATCGAGCGCGTACCCGTTAAATTCACGGATATTAAATTATTCCGCGGCGGCGGGGTGCTGGTATCCAGCGATCGAACTTATTGGGCATCGCGCAGAAGCTGTCCGAACTCCGAGTTTATGAGAGGGTGATTCACTCGCTGTGAATTTCCCATCTACAACGCGCACCGTAAAGAAGATAGTGGACTTAGTTCATTTACTTCGTCGTATATTTTAACGACTCTCTCTCTATCTTGTATATTGTACTTAAGTTCGTTAAATGGAATACAGGGGCGGGGTGGCTACGCAGGGGTTGCCGCAGGGTGTGGCCGCGTATAACTAGCTGATGTATACAGAACTTTCGAAGCAAACCACGCGGCGAACCAACTTTACGTAACTTCACAATTTCCCTCTAATACTCGCTGGAATTATTCCACGGAAACGGGCAAGTTCCGTGAGTTACAATTGAAATCTTCGAGTTTGGAAGATTAATTGGGTTGTACGGAAAGAATCGAGGTGTTAATTAATCTTCGCAATCGCTCGGATTCCGTTGGAAAGACTCGAGCGACGATTGGAACGGTTATTCTCGCCAGGCGGATGCTTCCGAGGGAAAACATCTCGCCGGGCACCGTTCGCGGTTCACGCTAATGGATCTCCCGTAGCCACGCGTTTCAGCAAAAAGAAGAGGCGTTATCGTATTGGCAGCGCGAGTCCGCGGCGCTAATAGAGCGTAACATTCATGCGAGATCGTACAAACCCAGCGCTGTTTGGCCTGGCCTGGTATGTGGGACATCCTGATCCCTCTTGGCAGGTCCTGCTTCGAGGTGTATTAACATAAAAGAAAGCCCAGCCCCGAGACGCATCCTGCGGAGCCATTCGCTTTCCGATTTGCCTGGCGATTCAATTCTGATAACTCCGGCCTCGAGGAAGGTGGACTCGGAAAGTAATTATCGATCGTTCCAGGGACTTCGGTCCACCTTTGGGTATCTCGGCGTTTTGCTGTGGTATTTACTGTGTTTGTGTAATCAACGGCGAGGGGATTCTTAGCGGACAAGTTACTTAGGGATTGGTTCTGCATATTAGTAATTTTATTTTGATCGGTTCCATTGGCTTTTTATTATTCAAAATACAGTTTCTTTTAGGAAATAACTCTTTTATAGAGGAAGGAACTTGTAATATTCATGGAATTGCGCGGGATATATCTGCCGAGGAAACGCGATATTATCATAACCAAACCACTAGTTGGAAAACTGGATACGCCAGCTACTCCGAATGACAAGGTGTCATTAGACACTATTGATACTTTGCTAACGTCTAAGACGCATTGATACATCCTAGTCGAGGGGGATTGCCTTACAATCTGGCTCGCGTTGCGGCGACTGGGAATCAAAAGGTCCTCAGGAACACTTCAATCGCTCTGAGAGGATTACCAAAGGATTTCGAAAGTGCCAATGGATGGCTGATAGGATAAATAAAGTATTAAAAGCCGGACTTTGTGTTTCCCGTTAAAGAGGGAAGTTTCTACTCGATCCCGAGCTTTTTCCAATTGTCCGAGTAATTCGATCGATTGGGGAATCGAGAAAAGAAGTGGATCAATCGGTAGAACGATTGAAGAGAGGGGGGAAAAAAAATAAGGTGAAACACTGTTTTAGAAAGTGATTACGAGAGTCGCTTGACGTAGTTTCGCGTACGCTGGACGACTCGATAAGGAGCCCCCGCCGTTATCATTTATCACCGACCTCGTGCGGTCACGCCTCTTCGATAACAAGAAAGAATCGCACGGATCCCTGTGCGCCTTCACCCTTTATTTCTATTCGTTTAGTGCACCGGCCAGCTCCAGTTTTATTTACCTCAAGGAGAAATTCATTTCCCACCAGAACAAATTGACCGAGCCTTTTATTTCCACAATGTTTCGCTGCAAATTTCAATCCCGCTTCTACGGCTCGCCATTCTTCCCGGCCACTTCTTTCCTCTCAGCCACATTCTCCTAAAAACAGAAGAAGCCAATTGCAAAGGCGGCTACTTTTAGAGTGCACCGAGATAACGACGCCCGGAAGTGGTAGCAACGGAAACTGGTTCGCCGGGAGGCCACTAATTCCTCGAAATCGAAGAAACCTCTTGTCTCGGAATTGCCGCGGCGGTTCAGAAAATTTACGACAATGGCTACCCTGCAACCCCTTCGTTTCCTCGACCGTTCGCGGCCAGAAATTCGGCGTCGGCCGATAAATCGCGGACGTGTTGCCTCGTCTGTTCGCGACCGGTAAAATCGCTCCTAAGGGATGGAAGGTCGAGAAGGATTCCCCTAATTGGTCCAACCTTTCGACGCTACTGTGTCTGCAGTTACTACACCCGAATTGCACGGTGGGGAGGAACGCGACGGCCGTCAGCGTGGGCCCAACAAAGGATCGACGTCGCAGAGCACGACGGAACGATAACGAGACGGAACGATTTCGCCCGTAGATGCCGCCGGTTCAATTGAACGGCATGCAGGCAACGTGGCCGTTGGTCACTGCGAAATAGAGAACGACGTGTGAAATGGGTATCGTGATGTACCGACCGGATGCCACTTCCTGCTTACCACGTCTGCGCATCATTGTAACGCGCGCCGTACCTAGCGATGGGAATAAGACGATCCGAGGCCCCCAAGTTCACCCTCGGCGTGCGGTATCGACTGGCCAACGCCGAGCCTCCGAATATTCCCCAAATTCCCCGGGTCCCCGAACACCCAGCGAGCTTCGGACGGTTCAAGTTCCGCTCCGCCGAAGACCGATCGAAATCGCTGCCACGGAATACCGCGGGCTCGTTTGAGCTCGTTGGAAACGGAGGGGGATTGAATTTTTCCCGCGTCGATGAGAGTTATCGGGAGCTCCGCTGGTAAGAAGGGAAACAAGAGGGGGAGGAAGGGGCTGGTAAACGGTGCAGGAAGTGACGAGGTTCGAGTTTCGTGATAAGTGATTTACAGACTGGTGAGTTTCGATCGCTCTCTGTCGACCAACGAGCGACTCTCTCCTCTCCTCCTTTTTCTCCCTCCACGCAGTCTGACTCTCCAGCAAACGGTGTACCGTGTTATCACAACTATGCCAAAAATGCCAGTCGACGAGAGAGGCCTTTCTAAAGAGCCGTGGAATGCGGCGCTCGAAAGTCCTGGAAATCGCCCCCTGCCCTGCGATTGCGACAGATGCAGCGGCCGAGAAAGTCCTTCGCGCGAGATCGCGGCGGATTTATTTTTGGCATCGTTTGCCTGCAATCAGTCATCCCGGCGATCCTTTGATTAGAAGATATAAATGCCGTTTCCCTCTGACGATCTTGTGAATAGAGTACAACGTCGTGTTACTTTTTTTTCATGGGGGAAAGCGTCTCTTTGGGAATCCATCATCAGCTGGACGTCTTCAGTAGAAGCTTTGCGAACTTATATAGGGGAGACCGGGGCCACAAGTTCCGAGGGGTAAGTTGTTCCGACCGTTCTATCTTCAAAATAGAAAAGAGCGTTGTACTTTAAATTATTTTTTCCAGAATGGCGTGATCAACTTACACGGAAAAAATAATTTAAAGTACAACGCTCTTTTCCATTTTGAGGATAGAACTGTCGGAACAACTTACCCCTCGGAACTTGTGGCCCCGGTCTCCCCTACTTGCGATTAAAAGAACCAAGTTTTTTAGTTATCACACGTCTGACATTTAATTTCCGCGGCTATTTATCGACTCAGGGATGTGAAAAGGCTAATCGAGTGGGTTGGTACAACGTGTCGTGCCTACGCATTAGTTATATTAATTACAATTCATTACGAAATCCACCAGCCACGCTTTAATTTTGAAAGCCTGCTCCGAAGCATCAGTCCGCTGTAAAATCGAGCTATCGGGTGCCATGTCACTGCATAATCGTATTCCTACACTTCCGTTATACCACCCCTCGCAGAGTGACGCTGCCTCGTTGGCCCAGACCGTGACCTAAACCGATCGCACCGTCCGCGTTCGTCGCGGCTTGCGGGCCGAATTTGAAGATGAGATTCCGCATATTTCCACCGAGCTGTTTATCACGCATTAATATTCTCTTTCTACGATAAAGCATCCTCGAGCCTAGGCTCGTATCATTTCATGATTCACGGAGAGCACAACTCGAAATAGATAAAACTAATGAATCACCCAGAACAGAACAACAGACTCGAACGCGAATAAACAACTGAACAGGATAGATAATTCGGTCGGTAGTGGTGACTTGGTGGTCAGTGTGCTAACAGCAGGGGAGATGTTTTTATATTTCAGGAATTATCGAATCTCGCTGTGGGTAATCGCGAACGGTGACCTTATGCTCGATGTAAAACAAATAATTTCACGATTACGCGATTAGTTTTCTTTGGTGGGATTTAATGTTTGACGAAAGATCTTTGCGAATCGGCCGCCTCGGCGAAATCTCCCACAAAGAACCGTCCGTTATCTTATCGTTGCACCCGTAATCGTAATAACCTTTCGGATGGACGCCGAGGGAACCACAGGCAGATGCAAAAGCTTCTCTCTGTCCATCTATTAATATTTATCTGCATTAACGCGGTGCTCAAGCGTGACAGATAAAAGCTGAAGCTACGCTGCATCTACATTATAATCTGTTTACAGGAGCGTGCGCAAGAAGATAGCAATAAAGTAGCTATGATAAATGTCGCGGCGTCATGCGTCATTTAAATGGGAAGAGAGTTGAAATTGGCTGGAGGAATCGTTTCGAAGTTACTTAACAAGTTACTTAATCGTCGTCGATTTTATTATCCGGCTAGGGCGAACCCGATCGAGGTGTAACTTTTGATAACGGGAACACTCGATACGCCGTGAATACTAAATCGATCTAAAAACAAGCAATTCCCTCTGAAAGGAACGCGCTGCACCGGCGCACGAAGAACGCTCGAGCGAACCGTTCATTCGCAGAATTTTTATTCCAGCCGAGCGGCTTAACACTCGATTAAGTGTTTCGACCTTAAGCGGTCTTATTCGTCAACTGTCCAAACGTCTGGCAACATCTGTGAAAATCGTCGGTATATCTTAGCCTCGAACTTTCTGTTCGACATTGAAGGGATTTTAATGATAATCGCCGTCACCAAGGCTCGGTTAATGAATCACGATTTTTTGTCGCCTTCGAACTAATTTATTCTTATTCTTCAAGTGTAACAAGTAAAACTTATATACATTAATGGCCCCATGCAAGTGGGCATTTAGGTTCACTCGTTACATCGAACATCTCGAGCGAACTTCCAGTTACCGCCGTACATTGCAATTAAGGCCTATTTGCATCTATGTACGAAGAAATTTATCTGGCAACAGACCAACCGATTGCGCCCGCTGCAAGCACGGACTTAGCCTCAGCGATGTGTTTACTAAGGACATTAACTGACCCGAATTTGCCGTGCAAATGACTCTAATTAGGAAGCCGTAACGTTACCAGCGAGCGCCGTCCGATTTCAGGCTCCACGCATCCAAATTGCCCCGAAGCCGCTTAGTAAATACATTCGCAGTCTCAATTTTACACTATTCGCCGTGTTCACAGAATTTCATTGCCCTCTCCACGTTATTACACTCTCACTGCGCTCGTTTTCTTTTCTAGAATTCCCAACGCTATCAACACCTCGCCCTACGTAACGTTAAGAAACGTCACGCCTCGCGTGACTGCGTTTCCAATTAACATTATCGCGCACGATACCCTGCTACTGCGATACTAAGCGTGCAGTACCTACAAGAATCTCTCCATGTCGAAGGTTTTAATATTTCTTCCGCGAGGAGCCACCTGCCCGTTCCGTGGCTCCGCGAATCATTCGCTGGTCGCGCGTTGCATGGAAATTAGTGGTGGAGAACTATCGATGGTACTTACGATAGTTATCGATGGTTCTCATGGATGGCTTATTTTCACTCAGTGCTGGATTTACCCTTTAGGCTAATAAGGTTGAAGCCTAGGGCCCCGTTTAGCTGGGGGCCCCTGATTCACAATTTTTTCTTCGAAAAATTTATCAAAAAATCTTGTCGAGGGTTAATGTTACATTTAGTTTTGATATTCAATGTTAATTTTGAAATTATATTCTTATTTAGATTATACGAGTATTATGATAATCGGCGTTATTTTATTTTTTATATTTAACCGAGGGCCCCCCGAATATTCAGCCTAGGGCCCCTGAAAAGGTAAATTCGGCTCTGTTTTCACTATCGATAATTATCGGTATTGAAAATCGTAGGTTAGTGAATTAAAAAATAATAACAGCTGAAATTCCGAATCCCAAATTTAATTTGTAATATTATTAAAAATTTCGATAGTGAGAACCATCGATAACTATCGTAAGTACCATCGATAGTTCTCCACCACTAATGGAAATAGGATGCTCGATTAATTAATTCGAGACCACTGACATGTTTCTTCTGCTGTATTTCAGGGTACGAACGGTCCGAGACCGACGTACGTGGGTGCTAACAATGGTAACGCCGGTGGCGCCGGGGGCGGCGGCGGTGGCGGCGGGGGCGGCGGCGCGACGGGCGGCGGCGTCGGCGTTGGTCCTGCAAGCGGCGGAGGTGGAGGTGGCGGCGGCGGTGGCGGGCACGGGCTGAAGGGGAACACAGGCGGCGGTCCACGAGGCGGGAACCCGGTGCAGTATCGTGCGAGCGGTGCCGCGGCTTGGGGCGCTGCGCCGCCCTCTCACGCGGCTGCGGCTGCGGCGGCGGCGGCTGCTGCCTACCCGCCGTACACGCGATACCCCAGCGCAGCGGCCGCAGCTGCGGCGGCCGGCCAGATGCCCGTCGGTGCACAGCAACTACCGCCTACGGCGAATCCTTACGCCACCGCCACCTACGCACAGCACGCGTCGGTAAGTCTACATGCACTGCTCTCTTTACGCTTCCGCTCCTGGCAGGCTCCCTCGGGGAGCTTCGTCAATCGTTCAGTCGAATCCGCGAGCCTTCGATCGGCTCGGGCCTTCCGTAGTGATAAAAACTTTCGCGTCACGCCTCCGACCGCAACGTGCGCATGGTTGCCGGCTGCAAAGGGGTTTGTCGCGCGAGCATTGTTTATCCCCTGTATCGGTTCCAGTACCTAGAAGGGATATAGCAGTTTACAGCTTTCAGGCTTCGGTACAAGAGGCCCGGAAACCTTACCTCCCGAGAAAAGTGACGAACCTCTTGTCCCGAAACCTCAAAGCTGTAAAACCTTGCTATATCTTGCTAGGCACTGCACTTGAGACGCTCGCGTATCTATCGATTCTCCTCGGGGTATGCTGTGTATACCTTCGTGATCCTTTTCTCGCGTACGCGGTCGAGTTTCGAGGGGAGGGTACTTTGTACGTCGGTTTGCATTCTTTCGAATCGGTGGTTTACTTTGTTGGTACCTGTGTTGTAGTTAGTCGGGTAACCTGTAAATGTACTTCGAACATAAGCCCAGTGCTTTGTTATGTATACGTACCTTATTATCGGGACAGGGGATTAGAAGTTTCTAACGCGGTTGTGAATACGTGTGCAGTCAGTGTGAAATTCTAGACTTCGCGTAGCGAAAAAGGGGTTAACAGCTTTACGAACCGGGTGGGGCCGTGACAACGCGGCATTAGTGTTCCTTGCACGATGCGCTTTCTTACCGACGTTCTTCCACTCGGGCTTTGAAGGATGATTCGGCTTCTTCTCGATTGGTAAAGAGGATTTCGTCGATCGATCTTTCGAAATATGTTTATTCTTTCTTACGAAACCAGAGCTACTTTGCGGTCTATTTAGTTGTGCTCTTCGGTGTCCGGACTGACCGGCACTTCGGCGAAGTAGATTACATCGAGTACATAACCCAGACCTTTCGTGACGCATGCATATACTTGCCTGGGATGTTTCAATCCGCGTCTCCTTTCTCGGTGTAACGAGCTAGATTGATTTTTGGTCATACACCTTTTGGATTCTTGTCCGCGACAGGCACACTGATACTTCTTGCATACCCAGTGTTTCGTGTTGTATTATTATTCAATTGAGAAATTGCGAATTTTATGGCGATCTTGAATTACCCAGCTATAATGAACTATAAGAGAAAATTCAATATTCAATTGGTTAATATTGTGACGATTTCCTCAGGATTATTTTGTATCTCAATACTTGCGAGGCGTAGCATGAAATGTAATTTTATGTAATTTCTCGCCCGATGTATTACAGTATGGTGGACAACGGGTGCCTACAGCCTCCTCTCCAGCTAACACTAATAGTAGCTCGAGCAGCGCTACTGGTAGTCAAAGTGGAACGATGAGCACAAGTCTTAGCAATAATGCTATACAAGGACAGCAGGCAGAACAACTGTCGAAAACAAATTTGTACATCCGTGGCCTCAACCAAAATACAACTGACAAGGACCTTGTTAACATGTGTTCTCAGTAAGTTGTTTGTGTAATTTAACGATAAACTCCAAAAGTCTGTAGCGAACTAATAGTTAAATAGCGTGGCAACGGTGTAACTTCAACATTCCTAATGGAATACGAGTGGCGTTAGAATCCCGCTTTGTCACACGGGGACTGCGTCGTTTCTAATGCACTGTGTTTTTGCAGATATGGAACTATTACTTCTACAAAGGCAATTTTGGACAAAAACACGAATAAATGTAAAGGTACTACGTTTAACTTTATAACATTATTTGCTTCGCAATTATTTAAACGCTTCTGCGTAAGATAAGCATAACTGTTGTATGTAGCGATTCGTCGACTGTGCCTTGTACTTAAACGTTTAGAATATCTATGCGGGGCGATCGTTATCTTTATTCATCTGTATCGTAATTGTGTGTTACAGGTTATGGATTTGTAGACTTTGAGTCACCAGTGGCGGCAGAGGGTGCTGTGAAAGCACTGGTCGCCAAGGGCATCCAAGCGCAGATGGCGAAAGTGGGTATCTGGTTGCTCCGTAGACTGCCCAGTGTACGTTGGTTGTGCATGCAAGTACAGTAATACCAGAGTAACAGTAAACCTTTCTTCTCTTTCTCTTTCTTTCTTTCCCTTTCTCTCTCTGTCTGTCCTCTCTATATTTCTCTTTTTCTGTCTCTGTCTCTCTATTTCTTTCTCTCTCTCTCTATCTCTTTCCTTTCATTTTTTGTTTCTTCCTTCTCTGTTCTTCTCTCTTTCAATCTCTTATCCCATTCTGTGTCCATCTGTGATCCTCCTGTTTTCGCATATTTTCACGTACCTATTACACTCCCATTGATACATAACTGTTAAATGCCATTAATTTGAGAAAAGTTCTTATTCCAGTACTACTGTGACAAATATGTATACACAGTACCTTGATATATTGTTTGTATCATATAAAATTGGATGAAAAAAGTATTGAAATTTTAATCACAGTGTGGGTGCCATGGTCGTCTTTTGTAATTCTTTGCATAGTTATCAAAGAGTGATTCTTGAAACTTGCTGCTCGAGTCTTTTTATGTACGTTGAGTAAAATTTTATTATCACATCTCTGCGCAAGGACAATGGTAATAATAACTTGTAGCATTTTAACAGAAAATAGTGTGAAATGTTGGTGAGTTTTCGCTCTTATTTTACATTCTTCCATTATATATATTAGCTTGAGTTTATAGCTTCTTTTTTAAAAAATGCTAGATAATTTTTATAAAATACTATTCGATACTGTGATAAGGAGATCTGTGAAGAGATTTGTCAACCTGCTCAGAGTCTATTATATTTATCAAAAGACAAGCATGGCATCATTTTCATGGCATCATTGCTCTGCTCTTCAGCCCCTCTAGACACGCTTAGAATTTACATCTTGACAAGAACTATTTAGTACTTTACAAACCATTGCGTCATGTAGGAAAACTATTTTTTAGTATAGTGATATCAGATTGGAGCAAGATTACAAGTGTTGTAAAGAGTATTTGAAAGATTGAAAGTATCTAAATGTAACGACAAGTGAGAAAGGCAAACTATTAGCGAATTAAGATAGCGTAAACTTGCGTATCCTTCGGCTGTGTAGTATTTATTATTCTCTGAGCAAAAAAAAAAGAGAGTACTGCTACTAGAGGGGTGGTATCAGATACGAACTATATTTTCATTGGTAACGACAATTCCGAAAAGTTAATACAGAACATTCTGAGAGTCAAGTTAAATTTCATGGCGTAAGTATTCAGTTTGATGATAATATATCTTTACTGTGTAGGGAAACAGTTGTCTCGCTATCAGTGAAAATATAGTAGCAGGCAATTATGCGCAGATCGAGGTAAGGAAAACATTGCTCTCGAAACGACACAGTGAAAAATTGCTCTTCCTATCGAAACCTGTCTCACTTGTCTGAAAATCTCTAGTATTCACCAGTTCTATCTGTCATTCTGTCTTACATACCTACCAAACTATCGATGCTTGTTGCTGTACCTCGGCCACAAAATTGCTGATACTGCTGTGTCAACACATTTATAATTCATGTCTGAAAACTGCATTCGTTTCAGCACTAATTCAAGCCTCCAGCAAATATCTAATGTGCTCAAATATCTGTGTTTTAGTCCTACATAAAAGAATAGTTTCACTGCCATAGTAAACAGACTTCTAAAACTTCTTTAGATCGCTCCACTAAGATAGATTGCTTTGAAGTACGACAGTACGCGCGATACTAGTAGTTGCGATACTCGATCGCAGACACGATACAGTACATCCTATTCAATTTTCAGTGCAATTTATCGGAGCCACCTTTCTGTACTCCCTAATCTATGATACGGAAACATCAGAAACGATGGCTTACATTCATTTAGTTCTCGGTTCCTGTTGGTCATATTTATTTATTTTTTATTTTTTTTTTTTACCTACATGCGCACATTTCTGAATGGAAATCATTGGCTCCTGCCTATGTTTATTGTCCAAAAAGAAAGAAAAGAAACTAACTTGGAATGGTTCTTCTAATCTGGCCGCGGTAAAAGCACGGGGTGCCATCAGCAGCTGTGATGATGTCAGTCGCATGTGATATGATTACAACTAAATAATGTACCCGTCATTAACTGTGCTCAGGGTACATGGTACTTACTTACCAGTTAGTGGTGCTATGTGAAGATCAGGTGCTATCTTACTCCCGGGGTGTTGGTTGGCTCTGATTGACACACTTGGCTTAAATAATAAAGTTTAACCAGCACACCAAACGAAATTTGGATGTGTATTTGGGAATCTTTTGAAAGTTTTTAATTTTGCAATGATTTAGCACTCTAGCTGTAGAAGTAAAACATAATCGAACACTCCGTTTGGTATTATTACTTTACAATTCTTGTAATGTACTTAATCGCATATGATTTATAGAGAGGTGTGTACGAGATGCTATGAGAGAAAAATCCCTTATACACATTCGCACTTGATCGAGATGTACATCATTTTATTGAGATACAGAAATTTCTTAAGATATATTTATGGTTTTACGATACGTACATGTATATATAAATATGTATACGTACATGGGCATATATGTATATGATATTTAAGTACGAATACATATACATATATTTATATATATATATAATGCCATCAGCTTGGCTTATATCATAATATTTTCATTATTTATTTTTTTGTTTTAATGCATTCGCAAGATTGAAGTAAATTGTCGTAAAGTATAAGTATATTCAAGTAACTGTAGAGTTGATTGATTTTTTGAGAGAAGTGGTGGATCTCAAAATATGCTTGAGGGTGCATAGACATTGAAACTCAAGTTAGAGTTAAGTTTAATGTACATATATCTTTTCCTTTTTTGGTTCTCTGCGTATGAAAAATCATAAGCGAAAGAAACTTAAGCATGAACACATGTATATGTATGTGCATATATATCTTACATACAATGTGTCTTCTGCTGTATTGTGACAATTTGTAATTTGGCTCACTTTCATTTCTGTCTCATGATGTAACTGTATATATGTGAACATGCCTGTGCTTTTTATCATGCTTGTCTCTCCAACAACGTGTCATATGTGATTGGAAATATATTACTGCTTTGAATGGTTATTCTTGATATTGTCTAGTGAGAAGCAATTAGTTGGATTGCATTACATACTTGTTTATCTGTGATGTAAGCATATATAATCGTTGGAATAAAAGTTGCAGAAAAATTGTAGAGAAGCAGTACAAATGAAAAGAATTGTGTATGTTGTTCACTAAATTTTACTGTTGTATTAGCAGCATAGAGGATTTACCTCGCGTTTCAACATATTTAATATACTTTCGAAAGAGAATGGTCACTTGTCTTTTATCGAATTACATTTTAATCAAGATAAATTACATACATTAATGATAATCTTGCCATTAAACATCGTTTAATAATAAAAAGGAATGATTGCACAGGCGATATTCACTACCGTGGCAAACAATATATATATATTTATATACGTGTGAGCATGCTTTGTGCATAAATGTAGGATATGTTTGAGATTGATTTTAATTACAAGCACCGTAAAGCAGATTTGGAGAACCACCAGAATGTGGTAACGTAATGCCCTGAAGCATGATGACCTTTCGATATTAAAGACAATAATTATCTTGATTCATAACGATTCGTTTTTTAATACTTGTCCATTGGTATACTCAAAGTTAGATGAAAAATAATCGTCATAGTTTAATGGTCTTTTTCGTAGTATCTTGTAGATTAATGTAATTTTTTGATAAAAAGAAAACATCTATAACTTATGTATAAGGGATTTGTGTTTTAAGTACCTTGTGAATTTTAGTTCTTCAAATTTCTTGCATTTATATTAAATTTAATTTTGAGTTATGTCATTTTAACATTCGTAACGAATTTGTACAAATTGCACTTGAACCGGGCGCTAGTATCTTTTTCTTTCTTTATTTTCTGCGCAAAGAGTACACAGAATACACACTTAGTGATGTTCATCTTGTACATTGACATGAAAAGTCTTCTTAAAACCTTCACGTATTATTAACTCATCGTCGTAGTGATTTCGTCTGTGCATTCATTCACAATTACAATTACACAGGAACATGCAATATATGTTAATGAAGAATGTTAAAATGATAGATATAAATCTTCTTTAAAATTTATATATATATATTTATATAAATACATATACACACGTTCGAGAATCTACTACAATAAGTTGCATAGTATTTTTACTCTCTTCTCAGCAACAGGAGCAGGACCCCACAAATTTGTACATTGCAAACCTACCACTGAGCTTCAAAGAAAATGATGTTGAAGGTTTACTCGCCCAATACGGGCAAGTTATCTCAACGCGCATATTACGTGATACCGCCGGACAAAGTAAAGGTGTTGGATTCGCGAGGTTAGCACTGTTTGCATTTGCTCTTAGTATCGCGAGGCCTGTTATTTAAAATTCCTGCTGACATTCCGAACGCCGCTATCTCTGCTTCAGAATGGAGTCCAAAGAAAAATGTGAACAGATAATACAAATGTTCAATGGGAAGGCTCTGCAAGGAGCCAAGGATCCTCTGTTGGTGAAATTCGCTGATGGCGGCAACAAGAAAAAATCATTATACAAAAGTACAATATGGAGAGAAACCGGAGAGGTAATTTCACGTGGTTGAAGTAATCGTTAAACAGCGCGCGACGCACAGTTTTAATAATGCTACGTGTATTGTTGTAGAACATGGCTTTGAATTATGATACAAGCGGCGTTGGTCAAAACGGGGTTGCAACCACTCACATGCTACCTGCAGCCACTTTAACACAATATAGTCGTCATTACGGCCAAGCTTTACCTGGTTACAGTGTACCAGGAACCCCTTGGGTCACTCCGTACTTGGTGCAGACAGCCCCTCCACACATGCAACAGGTCGACGTGAGTTTTTGTACACATTTTTTTGCTGTCTTTGTTTCGCTTCTCTAGCACTCTTGCACATTTCCTTGACACCGTATTCGCTCTTCTGTCTACAAAGCTCTCTGTGCCTCTTTCATAATTAGATTCGTAAAAAGAAATGCCTCTTTAATATCTCCTCGAGTTTTTGTACCAAGCTCAAAGGTGTAGTTCCCACGTTAATAACAGAGAATGCTTGAAACTTCGGAATTCATCGGAGACTTTATGTTACAGATGATGCCATCAGCTGATCCTAGCAACCCACAATACAGTATGATTCCTCAGCTTACTACACAAATGTCTACATTGCATCTTGGCACTGGTTCCGTAAGTATTTTATCCTGACGCTTCCTGAAGTTTATCAGTTCCGTCCTCTGTTTAAGAATGTTTCTCAACACATCGATGTCTGTTCGCTTCTGGTTGTAAACTATTGAAAATCTTTTGTTTTTTCAGTACATAGCAGCAAGCCCGCATCCCTATCCTTACACTACTTACCCTCCTAGCATTATTCATACCATGCCATTGGGTGATTCTGAACAAACAAGTAATGCGGCATCTCCTGATGACTCCTACCAACAATACCAAGCTCAGCAGCCCAAGTAGGCTACGGTTTTTAGGTATAAACAATATTTTTCAACGGTTTCCTAATTCAATCACCGTGTACTGGGATCGGTTTTGAGGAGGCGAGAATTATTGGGTTCGCTTAGAAGAAAAACAAAAAAACAAAAATGATGGTATTTCAGATACGATTACACCGAGGGTTACGTAAGTTAGGAGAGCCACACCTGTTGATACGAAGGATTATATTAATGAAGAATAGATGAGACTAAATACATTACATAAAGTCAGATAAGATTCTTCCTCATGATAATTGACTTGCCAGCCATCTTTTATACATTTTATCCACCAGATAAAATAGGTGAAAGTAGTTAATATTTTCCAACGATTAGAGAATGAATGTTGTCATAAGAAAGGAACGGGGTTACGAGTGCTCGTGTCTACATCTACGTTTGTTCGGCACCGGCACGGCTCCACACAGCTGTGCATCGCCGACGCATCATTACGACAGTGACGGAACAAAAAAAAAAAATTGATATTCTGCGACGGACAGTTTAGTGTCAAGCTGATAGGCTTCCAGGATTAACTTTAGGTATTACATTTACTAAGGAGACGATAAGTCGAAGCTGAACGCTTGAGAGTGTGAATAAATATTTTAACAAAAAAACAAAAAAAAACTGTAAACTATAAAAGAAACGCTGCTCAGAAATATACAAAGGAGAATTCTTCCCAAGAAATAATAATAATAATAAATGTAAACAGAGAAAAAAAGCACTTCCAAATGCTAGAGTTGATAATGAAAGAAAAAAAAAAATCGCATTCAGATTCAGTTGATTGTAAATCAGTGGTACCAACCGGACTCGTGCCAGCTGGCTGGCCGGTGGCTGGGCTGCGAAAGAAGAGCCGTTGATCAGCGTTTCTTTCTCGCGAGGATGCTGAGGAAAAGACTCTTCCTTAACAGCGCACAACCACCCCATCCACAAAAACTGCACTCTCATCACAATTTGTTTCTTTTCGTTCTCTTCTGTTTCGTTCAGACATTCCAAGCCAAGGCACATATATTGTATGTATGCATCGCCGCGCGGAGATTTTTATCTACTTTTTACGAGTACAGTTCGCGTTCTCTTTTTTAAAATCACGGACGACTATATATTTTATGGACGAAAAAGAAGCGAAGATTTAAAAGAAGAAGCTGGGAGAAGAAGATAAATAAACAAAGTGAAGCTTTATTTCTAAACAAAAAAAATATAAAAAAAAACGAAAGAAAGAAAAGAAAAAAAGAAAAGAAGAATAACTTCAGGATATATGTAATATTATTATTGTAACAAGAACGAAAGGAACATAGTACTTTTTAGAGGATTTATATTTATGAGTACAGTTACTACGAATCGATATCAGTTTTAATTGTACAGTGAATACAGATATTTTTTTTAGAATTGTGCCTTTTTCAGACAAATCCGCTAGACAAGGGATCTGCTGAAAAAAAATATTATAATATATTTTTACGTCGGGTATGTAAATGCGAAACTTGAGCCAAATTTTCATCTTCTAGTTAAGGGAATATAATTGTCTTTGCGTTTGTAGCCAGTTAAATGTCCACTGCGTTCGTTTTTTGGTTACGAATTCGAATAGATTTTGTATGTGTATAGTTGCCACTTGACGGGATTGGACGGGCCGGAAACCACCGCATAAGACGGTCCGTTTTGTGGAGTCTAGGAACAAAAAAGAAAAAAAAAGAAAAAGAAATCAAACGGCGGATCATTGTAAACCGAAGGTATTTCAACACCGCCCGAGAAGAAAGAGAGCGAGAGAGAGAGAGAAAGAGAGCGAGAGATAGAGAGAGAATGAGAGACAGTAGGCTTGTTACGACGGGGATACGATAGATAGAGTGTAAATTAATTTATTATATCGAACGAACGAATAACGCGTTACTAAATGAACGAAGATATAAATGGGACTGGAGGTGAACGATAGGCGGAGAGGATCGAACGCGCGACGAAAAACTGGGAAAAGACTAGGGTGAAGGTGTAGAAGTCGAAGGATTTTTTTCTATCTACTACGCGATATCTCGAGTAAGAAAGAGGGGAGAAAGAAGGAAGAAACGAATAAAACACACTCCTCTCCTGCGTTCCTCTAAGCCCGTTTTTTTTTTCTACATCCGGCACAGTTTTCACCGTTGTCTGACTTAGATCGAGTCGGGGAGGAACGATTTAGCAGAAAGCTTTCTACCAAATATTGCGAGCTCCGGGCTCGAAGTGGCGGGCAGGTAGTTAGATAGAGATTAGAGGCGATCGTAGCTATTATTATAATATTACAATAATATGCTGTATTATTATAATTAACGATTACTATTATTGACGTCATCTAAAGTATGAAAGATTTTTACACTGTTGAGACTTGAAGTAAATAATATATTTAGTTTATTTTGGTACATCACGATTTGATGACAAGAGATAAAAGATGAGAAAAAAAGTGGTATGAGCTATTTTTTAAGAGACCGATTATTACTCGATTTGAGTCCATGCATTAAGGGAGATTAAAAAAAAAATAAAGAGAGAAAGAGAGCGAGAGATGAGAGAGAGAGAGGAAGAAAGATAGAGGCGAAAGGGAAAACCTATTTGCGAGCGTGTAATTGTTGCACAAGCGATATTGTCACCACGACTGACAACAAAAATCACATGTGATTAAATAGTGAATTTTGAAGAATTTTACTAATAGACTTGTACTAAATAACTAATTAATTATTGTGACGACCAAACAAACGAGCAGCCATTAGTTGCTGACCGAGCGGAAGAACAATGGTTCGGCCGATGAAGAGAGGGGGTGAAAAAAAAAGGAAAATATGAAAGAAAGAAACGCCAGCTCCCGCAGATTACGGAGCCGCACTGGAGAGCGGGCAGAGAGGGAGGAGATAGAGAGAGAGAGAGAGAGAAAGAGAAAACGAAAAATCGGAGTGCACGGCATAAACGAGCGAAAGGGAACGAAGAAAGAAAGCGGGCGAATGAGAGTAAGAGTGAAAGGGATTATATAAAAAAACGAAGAGAAGAAAAATGCGCGAGCTAAAGGTTGAAAGGGGGAGGAGAGCGTGAGACGAGGAGAGATAGAGAGCGAGTGCATGGGGAAGAGAGCGAGCGCGGTAACTATTGTATAGAAGAACACGCCGTGAAGAGAGAGAAAGAGAGGACACAGCGAGAGATGTTGTGTAGTTAGTGTTGACTATGAATAGGCTAGGCACCATTTTGGATAGGAAGTAATCGATTTAAGTGATTAAGTTTAGGTAGATAGTTAGATGATAGTTAGGATTAACTAAGCTGCCTCTCCGTGTTGAACGATACATATAGGTGGAGGCACCGTTCAGCCTATGCACCTCGCACCCGTCAAGACTGACTGGCTATTCATATTAATGATAAATATATATTATTCTACAACATATTATTCTACTGTAATATAAATAGTAAGGACTGCTTGCTGCGCACCGCGGGTCGGGTGCTTGGGCTGGCCGGGCGTGGTTTAAACCGAGAACACCCAATCTTTTTTGGAAACCTCGTTTTCCAAGCAATGCTGCTTTCCGTAAAAAAAAAAGCTTTTCTCTAGAACTCTAGCGTGTAGCCTCTTTCTAGATTAGAAATCACAACACTGTAGTCGTAGGCTGATTGTAGAGAGATGAGAATAAAATGAGAGAAACCGTAGGGTGTTTTTTAAGTAAACAAAATAATTATAAAAAAAAAATAAATACGAAAACGTAACGTTAGTCGAACGAGTTATCGGCTTAAGCGAGAAGTGGCGAGGCCCCGCGGTTCGCACTTTTCTTACGGCGGCGCCGAGCGCGCGCCGCCGCCACTTCGACTTTGTACAGTCCTTAGGTTCATCGGGAGTTTTTAAGTCATTTGTTTTTCTTACATTGTTAAGCGATAGGTTTCTTTTTTTTTCTCTAGCTGTAACGAAAGGATTCACCGTTTTCTTTCTGTCGTCCCTTCCGACCCTCCCTCTCCCCGCCCTCCCCCCTGTTTTTTCTTCTCTCCTTTCGTCTTCGTTCCGCTGATCCCTCTCCCACCCCGTCCGTCTCTGTCGTCTGTCGCAAATAGGAGACGAAGGACATGTAACTCTCTCCAGAAACGATACCGTACCGTCTGCTTGATCTTTTTATTTTATTTTTTTTCTTCGGTTTTTCGTTTCTTACCATGATAATTGTTATGCGGTTGTGCGACCAATGAGAACATGATAGAGATGCGACGTTGAAACGTCGAATTAGCCAGTTCGCACGCGTACGAGGAATCGGTGTAAGAGAGGAAAGGGAATGATGGAGAAGAAGAAATGGAACTTAGGTTCGGATTAATTTAAGATGGCGAGGCATAGCACGTAATGAAATTTCTAGATTAAGGCAAGTGTGTCATAGCTAGTTAAGAAAAAAAAATAGGGACTCTTAGAAGTCGATAGGTGCTGTAATAAAGAAGAAGATGAAGAGGAAAAAAAAACAAAACAAAGTTTAACAACGGTCAGAATTAGATTTTTCATGAAACTCGAAATAAGAACAGGGCATACGCCACTAAAAGTGCCCTTAGTTTATTTTGGATCGTTTAAAAACGCTAGTCTTTGTGTGAGATAATGTGGGGGTTAGATAGGGTCTTCTAAGAAAACGATAAAAAAAATGGAAAAACCGAGAAAAAAAGATACAAACGAATACTGACAACAAGAGAGAGAGATATAGCGAGAACGCAAGAGAGAGAGAGAGAAAGTGATGCAAAAAAAGATGTGAGAGAGAGAGAGAGAGAAAGAGTGCGAGACCGGAGCATGTGTGTAGGTGTATGCATAATTTATGAGATGCGTACTTTAAAAGGAAAGAAAGCAAGAAAGAAAGAAAAGAAAACATCTGCCTATTACACACGACACACAGACTGCAGACACACTGTTACTGTAAACTGCACACTGCGTGTGCACGCTCTGAGGCGTCGCTCTACACCACTTTGTACACGGGGTGTGCACCGTGAATACAGTTTTAGAGTTACTTACAAGTATGGTTTGGTATATTTCAAAGTGAAAGAATCAAATTCTTAATTATTATCGTCCCTTATTTTTGATCAATAAACGATCTGTTTTGGGGATTTATTCGAATAATTTTCTTTTCCTTTCCTCAGTTGTTTTTGCCGCGAGCCGCTGACAATCTCTCACGCATCCTTATCGCAAGATAGAAAGGAGAGAAAGAGTGAATCCCCAAATGCCTTGGCGATACCTGCCTTCCGCGCAGTACGCGTATATTTCTTGTGCTCTTCCATCTGTAGTTTAGAGATTCCGTTCAACAGTAAACTCTGCCGTTCTGTTTCGCCCACCTTTCCGTTACCCACGGGGCAGTTAAAACTGCGAGGAAGGAACAACATAGAGTCTGTAAAATAAAAATCTTACTCTGCGTACAAAACGATCGGTGACTGTATTTACACTGTTACTCCACGATATGAATGCCTTCCGTCGAATCGAGAGTAGCGACTACTGTAACATGCCTTTTTCGAAGTGGAAATAAAGAAGCCCTGACACTTCTTCTTGGTGTCCCTTTAGGACTGAAACAGAGCTTAAGCGAGTTGAGGAGACACAGGGAGCACACACACACACACACATACACACGTTCTTCGCCATTGGGCATCGGTTAAACGGACACTTATATAGTATTTGTTAACGTGTAGCAGAGTACAGCATTTGCAATAGACTGAAACAACAATTGTCCTTTGTAAGTAATGTTTAAAGTCGTAAGGCCCCCCACATTATCCTAACGTATTGCGTAATTACATCCAGCGTCCGCCTCTAATTATAAAAGAAGAAGAAGAAGAAGAAGAGAAGAACTGACGGTAGAGAAATTGTTTCTTGCGTGACCGCGGAGAATTGACGCGCCATTAGGGACGAAAACGAAGCCTTTTTTCCTCAATACTTTTATTAACAACTTTACCACGCTGACATGCGATTTGTACTGTCCCGAGTAAAATGATATCTGATTTCTGCGCAATAATGGCGATTCGAGATTCTTAAAACTGAGACACGAGACGAAAACGAGAGACGAGGTGCTGGCAATGTACGAACGATTAACTAGATCTCCTCTTTTGTCAATTAAGTGGTGGTTTTGTAATGATGTAAAATACGAGGGTAAATTAAAAAGAAAAAAAAAAGAAAAACTGACGTATTGCGGAGACTCATTGAAATAAAGGTGCGAATCTGATTTGACGCCTAGAGCTTTTTCTTAGGATATTAGAACACTTCGGTCAGAGGCGCGCGTTCTTTTGTTTTCCTTTTTTTTTTATTTTGTAAATGTATTTATTTTTACGAGAACAAGTCTAACTGGCTTTGTATGTACATCGTCTCCCGATTTGCATTCACGTTGATTTTGAATGCGTTGTTGCAGCTTACGCAGCATGACCGTTTGTTTCTATTATTTTACAATGGACGCATGATTTCGTGATCGACACGTTTCGTCAAGGGGATATTTCAAATTCTATTTCGTTTAGAGCGGTTATATTGTTTGATTTAAGGTATAATAAATACTAAAATAATAAAAAAAGAGAAGCTTATCCTTATTAATTTGCACTATATGTAGGCGAGTTTGTCTGTTGTATTTAAAAAAAATTACACGGCATTAATTTATCGCTAATGAACGACATGTCTCGACTTGAATATTCTTACAGTGTTATCTGCACCCCCAGACACCATGAACTTGGGATTCGACCAGTTGCAACACAATACCTTATCCTCGTGACCGGAAAGGTCAAATAACGGCGCTTTGGGACTGTAAAGAGACAGACATTATTTTTTTAAACAACCGTTCGCATCCCTCTGTAACTACGTAATTATAAAATACCAACCTTCTGGTGTCCCAAAGTTTCATATCGTTGTCGTATGCTCCCGAGATAAATAGGCTTTCGTTCACAGTGGACCATCGCACCGATTGCACCCACTGCGTGTGAGACGTGAATATTGTTTTCACAAGTGTTCCTTCTAAAATAAATTTACAATTATTATTATTATAGAGTTCACAGTGCTTTCTAATCCTATAACAGAAATCGATCGAGACCTGTGGATCGTGGATCGTACAATCTGATGTGCCTATCAGCAGACGCTGTTATGACAGCGCGGCACAACGGAGAATAATCGATATCAAAGAAACTTTTGTTCCCAGCAAGTTCGTGTTTTATTCCTCCCAATTCCGTGTCCCATACTTTCATCGTATGATCCCAGGAGGACGTTATCACTTCCGTTGTATCCGACCATACTATGCCGCTGATAGCTTCTTTGTGGCCTTTCATCGTCCTCGTGGGCACCTACGCGATGCAATCGCACTTTATACTAAATTATTAAATTATACGCGTATCTCCTATCAATCATTTCGCTTACTCTAGTCTTGCCGTGTTCCGATTTCAACTTTTTCGAGGTGGATTCACCGTCTTCGTTCTCATCTTGATTAGCTGAAAAGATCAACAATGATAAAGCACGTCGAACATTCGTTCCCGCCGATAAGTAGCTTCAATTCTCATTATATTATAAAGTATATTTACAAGTCGACCAGATTTTGAGCATCGTGTCCCAGCCTCCGGTTGCCATCAATGTTCTGTCGTAGTTAATGCTGACTGCCTCTAATCCGCGTTCATGCCCTCTGCATACGTGTATGCAGTCTACTGAATTCTGTGCGATATTCCAGTCCCATATTATTGCCGTTTGATCGTGAGACGCACTGTACGTTTAAACGGAGTATAAGAATTCTTTAGAAAGATGCATTTTAGTTTTCTCGGTTTCTTAGATTACCTAACGAAGCTGCCAGTATCTGAATTCAATGATATCCATGCTACTGCTTTAATGGGCGATGTGTGGCCAGGAATTACAAGATGATGTTTTCCTTTCGACGTCCAGATGTGCAGTGTATTGTCATAGCAGCCTGCTAATATCCTGTTAAACACATTATTTAGCGTAAAGCAATTATCTTTCCGAACGTTATATACTTTCTACAAATGACGTGGAGTAGAACCATTTCTCGCAAACAGCAACAGCAGATACCCAATCGTCGTGTATAAGACAATCCTGTGGCTCTGGCGGTGGATATTTTTCTACGTATTCTACGTTTATCACCTCCTCTGTGGAAACACCTCTTTCCACTATGTGCTCGGATAACGCGGTACGTAGAAATTGAGAACACACCAGAAAATCAAATTCCGTGTCATTCTGTATATCGCTCGATTCTAGAATTGGAATAAGCAATTACGTGAATTGATGTAATTCATTAGAGTTTTAGCGAGTGGTGTACGAACGGCATTATACCTTTCAATAGTTCATTTACTAGAGTATTTAATTCATTCGGCACGATAGATGTGTGCACAGACAGTGGAAAGTCTGGCACGGCATATCTAGAATTTGGAAAATCTGTTTAGCATGTGTACGTTTAAGATGAGTGTATATATGACGGCAAGTAGGATAACCTCTCAGTGCGTTTAATGAGAAACAAGTGGAAAACGCACTTACTGTTCTTGTTTGGTAACGAATCTTATTTGTATTTGTGGAGTATCGTTATTTACGCTGGTATTAGCCATCGTGGCGTTTCTATTAATTGCACGATGCTTGCGTTCCTTATATAAATCATAAATCGTGGAGTGGACGCCACACGTGTATGCTACATTTTAAACCACCTTCTATCGACGCTAAGATCGATTACTCGAAACAGTCGAAACTTGCAATTTATTTGAAATTCGATTACTGTTCTCGATTGCCCTTTCTGTAAGGTCAGAAGGTAAAACTCTTCTTATTGATTTATGTTCTTTTATGCATTTATGATCAGTGTTCGCGACTGATTTAGAAATTATTTATATACTTAATGTTTCCATTGTAATATTTTTGTAAATTATACTTATTTGCGTTGGTAAAGGATTGTGCTAAAAAGGAATAGAAATGTAAATATCCGCGGGATAGTTCAAAATATTATTTGAGATATGAACAGCGGGTTGCAACTTCTCTTGCAGGTGCAACGCGAAAATCTGCTTCTCTTGCAGGTGCGGCACCTCAAAAACGACCTGTTCCGAAATTCATTGCACGATTCTTGCACCTGCAAGAGAAGCAGTATTTCGGGCCGCACCTGCAACAAACTTGCAACCCGAGATTTGGCTTCTCGCGAAAAACGCACAAAGTTGCAAACCGGGATTTAATTTCTCGAACAGCCCAATTTCATTTGCAACATTGTTGAAAAAATTTGTCCTTTGCAACTTTGTTGCGTTTTCGCGGGGCGTTCAATAGCTTACCTGAATACTTACCACATAGTACACGATCACAAGGTAAGTAACTAGTGATTAATCTCATGAAGTGTGAATTTTCCTTCTTGGGGAACGAAACAAATTTGCAAACCGGGATATGGCTCCTCGCGAAAACGCACAAAGTTGCAAACCGGGATTTTATTTCTCGAACAGCCCAATTTCATTTGCAACATTGTTGAAAAAATTTGTCCTCTGCAACTTTGTTGCGTTTTCGTGGGGCGTTCAATAGCTTACCTGAATACTTACCATATAGTACACGATCGCAAGGTAAGTAACTAGTGATTAATCTCCCCGCATCTTCTCTTGCAGGTGCAGCGCGAAAATCTGCTTCTCTTGCAGGTGCAAGAATCATGCAATGAATTTCGGAACAGGCCGTTTTTGAGGTGCCGCACCTGCAAGAGAAGCAGATTTTCGCGCTGCACCTGCAAGAGAAGTTGCGCCGCTGAAATTTCGAGTTTTTGCAGGTGCAGCCCGAAATACTGCCTCTCTTGCAGGTGCAAGAATCATGCAATGAATTTCGGAACAGGCCTTTTTTGAGGTACCGCACCTGCAAGAGAAGCAGATTTTCGCGCTGCACCTGCAAGAGAAGTTCCGCCGCTGAAATTTCGAGTTTTCGCAGGTGCAGCGCGAAAATCTGCTTCTCTTGCAGGTGCGGCACCTCAAAAACGGCCTGTTCCGAAATTCATTGCACGATTCTTGCACCTGCAAGAGAAGCAGTATTTCGGCTGCACCTGCAAGAAAGTTGCAAACCGGGATTTGGCCAGAGATGCAAGTCTGTAGCAGTGAACGGAGGAAATGCTATGATCTCTGAGGAATTTGCGGTGGGGGTACGCCTCTGAGGAATTAGCGGTGGGGGAACGTCGAGCTCATCAACGCCAAAATGAATGCAACCCCTGCGCGCATGCGTATTTGCAACCCCGGGATAAGAATAAGATGGTGTGTATTTTGCAAATAAATATAATATTGAATAAGTTCGCTTTAAAGTAGTAAGGACTATCTATGTGTATTTAGTGTTCAACTCGCAATTATATTACGAAGACTGGTTAATTAATTCGAGGCTTTCGTCTGTTATATAGGTAATCAATTCGTTGGAAGCGTCGGTGAATGTCAACTGGTGTAACGAAAACGGACTGGACGAGTGCAGCATTTACAATATGTGATTTTTAAGTGGAAATTAAACATAAGTAATTAGAATGGAATTATTATATATCACTGTACATTATTCAGAGTATTTTAATAAACCACATGTAGAGAAAAACCGCATCTTTTAATTTAGAACAGTACCCTATAACTTCCCATTTCCCAATTAAATCCCAAAGTCTGCCTCTGCGTTGATCAGTTCTGTATCTTCGATTCTCTCTCCGAAGGCGCTAACTTAGTGCAACCTCTTTCGACGTCATGTTCTCCTGCTACGAAGCTCAATTTTGCAGCGTTCAGAAATTTTTGGCTAGATTTTGGAGCGATGTATCAGGAGAACATGATGCGAAGGGAGGTACTCTGAATTTCCTCGTTGAAAACTCTGCGCCTCTACGTCGAACAGTTCTGCGACTCAGATTCCCTTTCCGAAGACGCTAACTTTGTGCCGCCTCCTTCCACATCATGTTCTCCTGTTACGAAGCTCAATTTTGCAGCGTTCAGAAATTTTTGGCTAGATTTTGGAGCGATGTATCAGGAGAACATGAAGCGAAGGGAGGTATCCTGAAATTTCATCGTCGAAGGCCTTTCGAAACTCTGCGCCTCTACGTTGAATAGTTCTCCGCCTTCGATTCTCTCTCCGAAGGCGCTAACTTAGTGCCACCTCTTTCGACGTCATGTTCTCCTGTTACGAAGCTCAATTTTGCAGCGTTCAGAAATTTTTGGCTAGATTTTGGAGCGATGTATCAGGAGAACATGATGCGAAGGGAGGTACTCTGAATTTCCTCGTTGAAAACTCTGCGCCTCTACGTCGAACAGTTCTGCGACTCAGATTCCCTTTCCGAAGACGCTAACTTTGTGCCGCCTCCTTCCACATCATGTTCTCCTGTTACGAAGCTCAATTTTGCAGCGTTCAGAAATTTTTGGCTAGATTTTGGAGCGATGTATCAGGAGAACATGAAGCGAAGGGAGGTATCCTGAAATTTCATCGTCGAAGGCCTTTCGAAACTCTGCGCCTCTACGTTGAATAGTTCTCCGCCTTCGATTCTCTCTCCGAAGGCGCTAACTTAGTGCCACCTCTTTCGACGTCATGTTCTCCTGTTACGAAGCTCAATTTTGCAGCGTTCAGAAATTTTTGGCTAGATTTTGGAGCGATGTATCAGGAGAACATGAAGCGAAAGGAGGTATCCTGAAATTTCATCGTCGAAGGCCTTTCGAAACTCTGCGCCTCTACGTTGAATAGTTCTTCGACTTCGATTCTCTCTCCGAAGGCGCTAACTTAGTGCCACCTCTTTCGCAGTCATGTTCTCCTGTTACGAAGCTCAATTTTGCAGCGTTCAGAAATTTTTGGCTAGATTTTGGAGCGATGTATCAGGAGAACATGAAGCGAAGGGAGGTATCCTGAAATTTCATCGTCGAAGGCCTTTCGAAACTCTGCGCCTCTACGTTGAATAGTTCTCCGCCTTCGATTCTCTCTCCGAAGGCGCTAACTTAGTGCCACCTCTTTCGACGTCATGTTCTCCTGTTACGAAGCTCAATTTTGCAGCGTTCAGAAATTTTTGGCTAGATTTTGGAGCGATGTATCAGGAGAACATGAAGCGAAAGGAGGTATCCTGAAATTTCATCGTCGAAGGCCTTTCGAAACTCTGCGCCTCTACGTTGAATAGTTCTCCGCCTTCGATTCTCTCTCCGAAGGCGCTAACTTAGTGCCACCTCTTTCGCAGTCATGTTCTCCTGCTACGAAGCTCAATTTTGCAGCGTTCAGAAATTTTTGGCTAGATTTTGGAGCGATGTATCAGGAGAACATGATGCGAAGGGAGGTACTCTGAATTTCCTCGTTGAAAACTCTGCGCCTCTACGTCGAACAGTTCTGCGACTCAGATTCCCTTTCCGAAGACGCTAACTTTGTGCCGCCTCCTTCCACATCATGTTCTCCTGTTACGAAGCTCAATTTTGCAGCGTTCAGAAATTTTTGGCTAGATTTTGGAGCGATGTATCAGGAGAACATGAAGCGAAGGGAGGTATCCTGAAATTTCATCGTCGAAGGCCTTTCGAAACTCTGCGCCTCTACGTTGAATAGTTCTCCGCCTTCGATTCTCTCTCCGAAGGCGCTAACTTAGTGCCACCTCTTTCGACGTCATGTTCTCCTGTTACGAAGCTCAATTTTGCAGCGTTCAGAAATTTTTGGCTAGATTTTGGAGCGATGTATCAGGAGAACATGAAGCGAAAGGAGGTATCCTGAAATTTCATCGTCGAAGGCCTTTCGAAACTCTGCGCCTCTACGTTGAATAGTTCTTCGACTTCGATTCTCTCTCCGAAGGCGCTAACTTAGTGCCACCTCTTTCGCAGTCATGTTCTCCTGTTACGAAGCTCAATTTTGCAGCGTTCAGAAATTTTTGGCTAGATTTTGGAGCGATGTATCAGGAGAACATGATGCGAAGGGAGGTACTCTGAATTTCCTCGTTGAAAACTCTGCGCCTCTACGTCGAACAGTTCTGCGACTCAGATTCCCTTTCCGAAGACGCTAACTTTGTGCCGCCTCCTTCCACATCATGTTCTCCTGTTACGAAGCTCAATTTTGCAGCGTTCAGAAATTTTTGGCTAGATTTTGGAGCGATGTATCAGGAGAACATGATGCGAAGGGAGGTACTCTGAATTTCCTCGTTGAAAACTCTGCGCCTCTACGTCGAACAGTTCTGCGACTCAGATTCCCTTTCCGAAGACGCTAACTTTGTGCCGCCTCCTTCCACATCATGTTCTCCTGTTACGAAGCTCAATTTTGCAGCGTTCAGAAATTTTTGGCTAGATTTTGGAGCGATGTATCAGGAGAACATGAAGCGAAGGGAGGTATCCTGAAATTTCATCGTCGAAGGCCTTTCGAAACTCTGCGCCTCTACGTTGAATAGTTCTCCGCCTTCGATTCTCTCTCCGAAGGCGCTAACTTAGTGCCACCTCTTTCGACGTCATGTTCTCCTGTTACGAAGCTCAATTTTGCAGCGTTCAGAAATTTTTGGCTAGATTTTGGAGCGATGTATCAGGAGAACATGAAGCGAAAGGAGGTATCCTGAAATTTCATCGTCGAAGGCCTTTCGAAACTCTGCGCCTCTACGTTGAATAGTTCTTCGACTTCGATTCTCTCTCCGAAGGCGCTAACTTAGTGCCACCTCTTTCGCAGTCATGTTCTCCTGTTACGAAGCTCAATTTTGGAGCGTTCAGAAAATTTTGTCAGATTTTAGCCAATGTATCAGGAGAACATGAAGCGAAAGGAGGTATCCTGAAATTTCATCGTCCAAGGCCTTTCGAAAAGTCTGCGCCTCTACGTTGAATAGTTCTCCGCCTTCGATTCTCTCTCCGAAGGCGCTAACTTAGTGCAACCTCTTTCGACGTCATGTTCTCCTGCTACGAAGCTCAATTTTGCAGCGTTCAGAAATTTTTGGCTAGATTTTGGAGCGATGTATCAGGAGAACATGATGCGAAGGGAGGTACTCTGAATTTCCTCGTTGAAAACTCTGCGCCTCTACGTCGAACAGTTCTGCGACTCAGATTCCCTTTCCGAAGACGCTAACTTTGTGCCGCCTCCTTCCACATCATGTTCTCCTGTTACGAAGCTCAATTTTGCAGCGTTCAGAAATTTTTGGCTAGATTTTGGAGCGATGTATCAGGAGAACATGAAGCGAAGGGAGGTATCCTGAAATTTCATCGTCGAAGGCCTTTCGAAACTCTGCGCCTCTACGTTGAATAGTTCTCCGCCTTCGATTCTCTCTCCGAAGGCGCTAACTTAGTGCCACCTCTTTCGACGTCATGTTCTCCTGTTACGAAGCTCAATTTTGCAGCGTTCAGAAATTTTTGGCTAGATTTTGGAGCGATGTATCAGGAGAACATGAAGCGAAAGGAGGTATCCTGAAATTTCATCGTCCAAGGCCTTTCGAAAAGTCTGCGCCTCTACGTTGAATAGTTCTCCGCCTTCGATTCTCTCTCCGAAGGCGCTAACTTAGTGCAACCTCTTTCGACGTCATGTTCTCCTGCTACGAAGCTCAATTTTGCAGCGTTCAGAAATTTTTGGCTAGATTTTGGAGCGATGTATCAGGAGAACATGATGCGAAGGGAGGTACTCTGAATTTCCTCGTTGAAAACTCTGCGCCTCTACGTCGAACAGTTCTGCGACTCAGATTCCCTTTCCGAAGACGCTAACTTTGTGCCGCCTCCTTCCACATCATGTTCTCCTGTTACGAAGCTCAATTTTGCAGCGTTCAGAAATTTTTGGCTAGATTTTGGAGCGATGTATCAGGAGAACATGAAGCGAAGGGAGGTATCCTGAAATTTCATCGTCGAAGGCCTTTCGAAACTCTGCGCCTCTACGTTGAATAGTTCTCCGCCTTCGATTCTCTCTCCGAAGGCGCTAACTTAGTGCCACCTCTTTCGACGTCATGTTCTCCTGTTACGAAGCTCAATTTTGCAGCGTTCAGAAATTTTTGGCTAGATTTTGGAGCGATGTATCAGGAGAACATGAAGCGAAAGGAGGTATCCTGAAATTTCATCGTCGAAGGCCTTTCGAAACTCTGCGCCTCTACGTTGAATAGTTCTTCGACTTCGATTCTCTCTCCGAAGGCGCTAACTTAGTGCCACCTCTTTCGCAGTCATGTTCTCCTGTTACGAAGCTCAATTTTGGAGCGTTCAGAAAATTTTGTCAGATTTTAGCCAATGTATCAGGAGAACATGAAGCGAAAGGAGGTATCCTGATATTTCATCGTCCAAGGCCTTTCGAAAAGTCTGCGCCTCTACGTTGAATAGTTCTCCGCCTTCGATTCTCTCTCCGAAGGCGCTAACTTAGTGCAACCTCTTTCGACGTCATGTTCTCCTGCTACGAAGCTCAATTTTGCAGCGTTCAGAAATTTTTGGCTAGATTTTGGAGCGATGTATCAGGAGAACATGATGCGAAGGGAGGTACTCTGAATTTCCTCGTTGAAAACTCTGCGCCTCTACGTCGAACAGTTCTGCGACTCAGATTCCCTTTCCGAAGACGCTAACTTTGTGCCGCCTCCTTCCACATCATGTTCTCCTGTTACGAAGCTCAATTTTGCAGCGTTCAGAAATTTTTGGCTAGATTTTGGAGCGATGTATCAGGAGAACATGAAGCGAAAGGAGGTATCCTGAAATTTCATCGTCGAAGGCCTTTCGAAACTCTGCGCCTCTACGTTGAATAGTTCTTCGACTTCGATTCTCTCTCCGAAGGCGCTAACTTAGTGCCACCTCTTTCGCAGTCATGTTCTCCTGTTACGAAGCTCAATTTTGGAGCGTTCAGAAAATTTTGTCAGATTTTAGCCAATGTATCAGGAGAACATGAAGCGAAAGGAGGTATCCTGAAATTTCATCGTCCAAGGCCTTTCGAAAAGTCTGCGCCTCTACGTTGAATAGTTCTCCGCCTTCGATTCTCTCTCCGAAGGCGCTAACTTAGTGCAACCTCTTTCGACGTCATGTTCTCCTGCTACGAAGCTCAATTTTGCAGCGTTCAGAAATTTTTGGCTAGATTTTGGAGCGATGTATCAGGAGAACATGATGCGAAGGGAGGTACTCTGAATTTCCTCGTTGAAAACTCTGCGCCTCTACGTCGAACAGTTCTGCGACTCAGATTCCCTTTCCGAAGACGCTAACTTTGTGCCGCCTCCTTCCACATCATGTTCTCCTGTTACGAAGCTCAATTTTGCAGCGTTCAGAAATTTTTGGCTAGATTTTGGAGCGATGTATCAGGAGAACATGAAGCGAAGGGAGGTATCCTGAAATTTCATCGTCGAAGGCCTTTCGAAACTCTGCGCCTCTACGTTGAATAGTTCTCCGCCTTCGATTCTCTCTCCGAAGGCGCTAACTTAGTGCCACCTCTTTCGACGTCATGTTCTCCTGTTACGAAGCTCAATTTTGCAGCGTTCAGAAATTTTTGGCTAGATTTTGGAGCGATGTATCAGGAGAACATGAAGCGAAAGGAGGTATCCTGAAATTTCATCGTCGAAGGCCTTTCGAAACTCTGCGCCTCTACGTTGAATAGTTCTTCGACTTCGATTCTCTCTCCGAAGGCGCTAACTTAGTGCCACCTCTTTCGCAGTCATGTTCTCCTGTTACGAAGCTCAATTTTGGAGCGTTCAGAAAATTTTGTCAGATTTTAGCCAATGTATCAGGAGAACATGAAGCGAAAGGAGGTATCCTGAAATTTCATCGTCCAAGGCCTTTCGAAAAGTCTGCGCCTCTACGTTGAATAGTTCTCCGCCTTCGATTCTCTCTCCGAAGGCGCTAACTTAGTGCAACCTCTTTCGACGTCATGTTCTCCTGCTACGAAGCTCAATTTTGCAGCGTTCAGAAATTTTTGGCTAGATTTTGGAGCGATGTATCAGGAGAACATGATGCGAAGGGAGGTACTCTGAATTTCCTCGTTGAAAACTCTGCGCCTCTACGTCGAACAGTTCTGCGACTCAGATTCCCTTTCCGAAGACGCTAACTTTGTGCCGCCTCCTTCCACATCATGTTCTCCTGTTACGAAGCTCAATTTTGCAGCGTTCAGAAATTTTTGGCTAGATTTTGGAGCGATGTATCAGGAGAACATGAAGCGAAGGGAGGTATCCTGAAATTTCATCGTCGAAGGCCTTTCGAAACTCTGCGCCTCTACGTTGAATAGTTCTCCGCCTTCGATTCTCTCTCCGAAGGCGCTAACTTAGTGCCACCTCTTTCGACGTCATGTTCTCCTGTTACGAAGCTCAATTTTGCAGCGTTCAGAAATTTTTGGCTAGATTTTGGAGCGATGTATCAGGAGAACATGAAGCGAAAGGAGGTATCCTGAAATTTCATCGTCGAAGGCCTTTCGAAACTCTGCGCCTCTACGTTGAATAGTTCTTCGACTTCGATTCTCTCTCCGAAGGCGCTAACTTAGTGCCACCTCTTTCGCAGTCATGTTCTCCTGTTACGAAGCTCAATTTTGCAGCGTTCAGAAATTTTTGGCTAGATTTTGGAGCGATGTATCAGGAGAACATGATGCGAAGGGAGGTACTCTGAATTTCCTCGTTGAAAACTCTGCGCCTCTACGTCGAACAGTTCTGCGACTCAGATTCCCTTTCCGAAGACGCTAACTTTGTGCCGCCTCCTTCCACATCATGTTCTCCTGTTACGAAGCTCAATTTTGCAGCGTTCAGAAATTTTTGGCTAGATTTTGGAGCGATGTATCAGGAGAACATGATGCGAAGGGAGGTACTCTGAATTTCCTCGTTGAAAACTCTGCGCCTCTACGTCGAACAGTTCTGCGACTCAGATTCCCTTTCCGAAGACGCTAACTTTGTGCCGCCTCCTTCCACATCATGTTCTCCTGTTACGAAGCTCAATTTTGCAGCGTTCAGAAATTTTTGGCTAGATTTTGGAGCGATGTATCAGGAGAACATGAAGCGAAGGGAGGTATCCTGAAATTTCATCGTCGAAGGCCTTTCGAAACTCTGCGCCTCTACGTTGAATAGTTCTCCGCCTTCGATTCTCTCTCCGAAGGCGCTAACTTAGTGCCACCTCTTTCGACGTCATGTTCTCCTGTTACGAAGCTCAATTTTGCAGCGTTCAGAAATTTTTGGCTAGATTTTGGAGCGATGTATCAGGAGAACATGAAGCGAAAGGAGGTATCCTGAAATTTCATCGTCGAAGGCCTTTCGAAACTCTGCGCCTCTACGTTGAATAGTTCTTCGACTTCGATTCTCTCTCCGAAGGCGCTAACTTAGTGCCACCTCTTTCGCAGTCATGTTCTCCTGTTACGAAGCTCAATTTTGGAGCGTTCAGAAAATTTTGTCAGATTTTAGCCAATGTATCAGGAGAACATGAAGCGAAAGGAGGTATCCTGAAATTTCATCGTCCAAGGCCTTTCGAAAAGTCTGCGCCTCTACGTTGAATAGTTCTCCGCCTTCGATTCTCTCTCCGAAGGCGCTAACTTAGTGCAACCTCTTTCGACGTCATGTTCTCCTGCTACGAAGCTCAATTTTGCAGCGTTCAGAAATTTTTGGCTAGATTTTGGAGCGATGTATCAGGAGAACATGATGCGAAGGGAGGTACTCTGAATTTCCTCGTTGAAAACTCTGCGCCTCTACGTCGAACAGTTCTGCGACTCAGATTCCCTTTCCGAAGACGCTAACTTTGTGCCGCCTCCTTCCACATCATGTTCTCCTGTTACGAAGCTCAATTTTGCAGCGTTCAGAAATTTTTGGCTAGATTTTGGAGCGATGTATCAGGAGAACATGAAGCGAAGGGAGGTATCCTGAAATTTCATCGTCGAAGGCCTTTCGAAACTCTGCGCCTCTACGTTGAATAGTTCTCCGCCTTCGATTCTCTCTCCGAAGGCGCTAACTTAGTGCCACCTCTTTCGACGTCATGTTCTCCTGTTACGAAGCTCAATTTTGCAGCGTTCAGAAATTTTTGGCTAGATTTTGGAGCGATGTATCAGGAGAACATGAAGCGAAAGGAGGTATCCTGAAATTTCATCGTCCAAGGCCTTTCGAAAAGTCTGCGCCTCTACGTTGAATAGTTCTCCGCCTTCGATTCTCTCTCCGAAGGCGCTAACTTAGTGCAACCTCTTTCGACGTCATGTTCTCCTGCTACGAAGCTCAATTTTGCAGCGTTCAGAAATTTTTGGCTAGATTTTGGAGCGATGTATCAGGAGAACATGATGCGAAGGGAGGTACTCTGAATTTCCTCGTTGAAAACTCTGCGCCTCTACGTCGAACAGTTCTGCGACTCAGATTCCCTTTCCGAAGACGCTAACTTTGTGCCGCCTCCTTCCACATCATGTTCTCCTGTTACGAAGCTCAATTTTGCAGCGTTCAGAAATTTTTGGCTAGATTTTGGAGCGATGTATCAGGAGAACATGAAGCGAAGGGAGGTATCCTGAAATTTCATCGTCGAAGGCCTTTCGAAACTCTGCGCCTCTACGTTGAATAGTTCTCCGCCTTCGATTCTCTCTCCGAAGGCGCTAACTTAGTGCCACCTCTTTCGACGTCATGTTCTCCTGTTACGAAGCTCAATTTTGCAGCGTTCAGAAATTTTTGGCTAGATTTTGGAGCGATGTATCAGGAGAACATGAAGCGAAAGGAGGTATCCTGAAATTTCATCGTCGAAGGCCTTTCGAAACTCTGCGCCTCTACGTTGAATAGTTCTTCGACTTCGATTCTCTCTCCGAAGGCGCTAACTTAGTGCCACCTCTTTCGCAGTCATGTTCTCCTGTTACGAAGCTCAATTTTGGAGCGTTCAGAAAATTTTGTCAGATTTTAGCCAATGTATCAGGAGAACATGAAGCGAAAGGAGGTATCCTGATATTTCATCGTCCAAGGCCTTTCGAAAAGTCTGCGCCTCTACGTTGAATAGTTCTCCGCCTTCGATTCTCTCTCCGAAGGCGCTAACTTAGTGCAACCTCTTTCGACGTCATGTTCTCCTGCTACGAAGCTCAATTTTGCAGCGTTCAGAAATTTTTGGCTAGATTTTGGAGCGATGTATCAGGAGAACATGATGCGAAGGGAGGTACTCTGAATTTCCTCGTTGAAAACTCTGCGCCTCTACGTCGAACAGTTCTGCGACTCAGATTCCCTTTCCGAAGACGCTAACTTTGTGCCGCCTCCTTCCACATCATGTTCTCCTGTTACGAAGCTCAATTTTGCAGCGTTCAGAAATTTTTGGCTAGATTTTGGAGCGATGTATCAGGAGAACATGAAGCGAAAGGAGGTATCCTGAAATTTCATCGTCGAAGGCCTTTCGAAACTCTGCGCCTCTACGTTGAATAGTTCTTCGACTTCGATTCTCTCTCCGAAGGCGCTAACTTAGTGCCACCTCTTTCGCAGTCATGTTCTCCTGTTACGAAGCTCAATTTTGGAGCGTTCAGAAAATTTTGTCAGATTTTAGCCAATGTATCAGGAGAACATGAAGCGAAAGGAGGTATCCTGAAATTTCATCGTCCAAGGCCTTTCGAAAAGTCTGCGCCTCTACGTTGAATAGTTCTCCGCCTTCGATTCTCTCTCCGAAGGCGCTAACTTAGTGCAACCTCTTTCGACGTCATGTTCTCCTGCTACGAAGCTCAATTTTGCAGCGTTCAGAAATTTTTGGCTAGATTTTGGAGCGATGTATCAGGAGAACATGATGCGAAGGGAGGTACTCTGAATTTCCTCGTTGAAAACTCTGCGCCTCTACGTCGAACAGTTCTGCGACTCAGATTCCCTTTCCGAAGACGCTAACTTTGTGCCGCCTCCTTCCACATCATGTTCTCCTGTTACGAAGCTCAATTTTGCAGCGTTCAGAAATTTTTGGCTAGATTTTGGAGCGATGTATCAGGAGAACATGAAGCGAAGGGAGGTATCCTGAAATTTCATCGTCGAAGGCCTTTCGAAACTCTGCGCCTCTACGTTGAATAGTTCTCCGCCTTCGATTCTCTCTCCGAAGGCGCTAACTTAGTGCCACCTCTTTCGACGTCATGTTCTCCTGTTACGAAGCTCAATTTTGCAGCGTTCAGAAATTTTTGGCTAGATTTTGGAGCGATGTATCAGGAGAACATGAAGCGAAAGGAGGTATCCTGAAATTTCATCGTCGAAGGCCTTTCGAAACTCTGCGCCTCTACGTTGAATAGTTCTTCGACTTCGATTCTCTCTCCGAAGGCGCTAACTTAGTGCCACCTCTTTCGCAGTCATGTTCTCCTGTTACGAAGCTCAATTTTGGAGCGTTCAGAAAATTTTGTCAGATTTTAGCCAATGTATCAGGAGAACATGAAGCGAAAGGAGGTATCCTGAAATTTCATCGTCCAAGGCCTTTCGAAAAGTCTGCGCCTCTACGTTGAATAGTTCTCCGCCTTCGATTCTCTCTCCGAAGGCGCTAACTTAGTGCAACCTCTTTCGACGTCATGTTCTCCTGCTACGAAGCTCAATTTTGCAGCGTTCAGAAATTTTTGGCTAGATTTTGGAGCGATGTATCAGGAGAACATGATGCGAAGGGAGGTACTCTGAATTTCCTCGTTGAAAACTCTGCGCCTCTACGTCGAACAGTTCTGCGACTCAGATTCCCTTTCCGAAGACGCTAACTTTGTGCCGCCTCCTTCCACATCATGTTCTCCTGTTACGAAGCTCAATTTTGCAGCGTTCAGAAATTTTTGGCTAGATTTTGGAGCGATGTATCAGGAGAACATGAAGCGAAGGGAGGTATCCTGAAATTTCATCGTCGAAGGCCTTTCGAAACTCTGCGCCTCTACGTTGAATAGTTCTCCGCCTTCGATTCTCTCTCCGAAGGCGCTAACTTAGTGCCACCTCTTTCGACGTCATGTTCTCCTGTTACGAAGCTCAATTTTGCAGCGTTCAGAAATTTTTGGCTAGATTTTGGAGCGATGTATCAGGAGAACATGAAGCGAAAGGAGGTATCCTGAAATTTCATCGTCCAAGGCCTTTCGAAAAGTCTGCGCCTCTACGTTGAATAGTTCTCCGCCTTCGATTCTCTCTCCGAAGGCGCTAACTTAGTGCAACCTCTTTCGACGTCATGTTCTCCTGCTACGAAGCTCAATTTTGCAGCGTTCAGAAATTTTTGGCTAGATTTTGGAGCGATGTATCAGGAGAACATGATGCGAAGGGAGGTACTCTGAATTTCCTCGTTGAAAACTCTGCGCCTCTACGTCGAACAGTTCTGCGACTCAGATTCCCTTTCCGAAGACGCTAACTTTGTGCCGCCTCCTTCCACATCATGTTCTCCTGTTACGAAGCTCAATTTTGCAGCGTTCAGAAATTTTTGGCTAGATTTTGGAGCGATGTATCAGGAGAACATGAAGCGAAGGGAGGTATCCTGAAATTTCATCGTCGAAGGCCTTTCGAAACTCTGCGCCTCTACGTTGAATAGTTCTCCGCCTTCGATTCTCTCTCCGAAGGCGCTAACTTAGTGCCACCTCTTTCGACGTCATGTTCTCCTGTTACGAAGCTCAATTTTGCAGCGTTCAGAAATTTTTGGCTAGATTTTGGAGCGATGTATCAGGAGAACATGAAGCGAAAGGAGGTATCCTGAAATTTCATCGTCGAAGGCCTTTCGAAACTCTGCGCCTCTACGTTGAATAGTTCTTCGACTTCGATTCTCTCTCCGAAGGCGCTAACTTAGTGCCACCTCTTTCGCAGTCATGTTCTCCTGTTACGAAGCTCAATTTTGGAGCGTTCAGAAAATTTTGTCAGATTTTAGCCAATGTATCAGGAGAACATGAAGCGAAAGGAGGTATCCTGATATTTCATCGTCCAAGGCCTTTCGAAAAGTCTGCGCCTCTACGTTGAATAGTTCTCCGCCTTCGATTCTCTCTCCGAAGGCGCTAACTTAGTGCAACCTCTTTCGACGTCATGTTCTCCTGCTACGAAGCTCAATTTTGCAGCGTTCAGAAATTTTTGGCTAGATTTTGGAGCGATGTATCAGGAGAACATGATGCGAAGGGAGGTACTCTGAATTTCCTCGTTGAAAACTCTGCGCCTCTACGTCGAACAGTTCTGCGACTCAGATTCCCTTTCCGAAGACGCTAACTTTGTGCCGCCTCCTTCCACATCATGTTCTCCTGTTACGAAGCTCAATTTTGCAGCGTTCAGAAATTTTTGGCTAGATTTTGGAGCGATGTATCAGGAGAACATGAAGCGAAAGGAGGTATCCTGAAATTTCATCGTCGAAGGCCTTTCGAAACTCTGCGCCTCTACGTTGAATAGTTCTTCGACTTCGATTCTCTCTCCGAAGGCGCTAACTTAGTGCCACCTCTTTCGCAGTCATGTTCTCCTGTTACGAAGCTCAATTTTGGAGCGTTCAGAAAATTTTGTCAGATTTTAGCCAATGTATCAGGAGAACATGAAGCGAAAGGAGGTATCCTGAAATTTCATCGTCCAAGGCCTTTCGAAAAGTCTGCGCCTCTACGTTGAATAGTTCTCCGCCTTCGATTCTCTCTCCGAAGGCGCTAACTTAGTGCAACCTCTTTCGACGTCATGTTCTCCTGCTACGAAGCTCAATTTTGCAGCGTTCAGAAATTTTTGGCTAGATTTTGGAGCGATGTATCAGGAGAACATGATGCGAAGGGAGGTACTCTGAATTTCCTCGTTGAAAACTCTGCGCCTCTACGTCGAACAGTTCTGCGACTCAGATTCCCTTTCCGAAGACGCTAACTTTGTGCCGCCTCCTTCCACATCATGTTCTCCTGTTACGAAGCTCAATTTTGCAGCGTTCAGAAATTTTTGGCTAGATTTTGGAGCGATGTATCAGGAGAACATGAAGCGAAGGGAGGTATCCTGAAATTTCATCGTCGAAGGCCTTTCGAAACTCTGCGCCTCTACGTTGAATAGTTCTCCGCCTTCGATTCTCTCTCCGAAGGCGCTAACTTAGTGCCACCTCTTTCGACGTCATGTTCTCCTGTTACGAAGCTCAATTTTGCAGCGTTCAGAAATTTTTGGCTAGATTTTGGAGCGATGTATCAGGAGAACATGAAGCGAAAGGAGGTATCCTGAAATTTCATCGTCCAAGGCCTTTCGAAAAGTCTGCGCCTCTACGTTGAATAGTTCTTCGACTTCGATTCTCTCTCCGAAGGCGCTAACTTAGTGCCACCTCTTTCGCAGTCATGTTCTCCTGTTACGAAGCTCAATTTTGCAGCGTTCAGAAATTTTTGTCAGATTTTAGCCAATGTATCAGGAGAACATGAAGCGAAAGGAGGTATCCTGAAATTTCATCGTCGAAGGCCTTTCGAAACTCTGCGCCTCTACGTTGAATAGTTCTCCGCCTTCGATTCTCTCTCCGAAGGCGCTAACTTAGTGCCACCTCTTTCGACGTCATGTTCTCCTGTTACGAAGCTCAATTTTGCAGCGTTCAGAAATTTTTGGCTAGATTTTGGAGCGATGTATCAGGAGAACATGAAGCGAAAGGAGGTATCCTGAAATTTCATCGTCGAAGGCCTTTCGAAACTCTGCGCCTCTACGTTGAATAGTTCTTCGACTTCGATTCTCTCTCCGAAGGCGCTAACTTAGTGCCACCTCTTTCGCAGTCATGTTCTCCTGTTACGAAGCTCAATTTTGCAGCGTTCAGAAATTTTTGGCTAGATTTTGGAGCGATGTATCAGGAGAACATGATGCGAAGGGAGGTACTCTGAATTTCCTCGTTGAAAACTCTGCGCCTCTACGTCGAACAGTTCTGCGACTCAGATTCCCTTTCCGAAGACGCTAACTTTGTGCCGCCTCCTTCCACATCATGTTCTCCTGTTACGAAGCTCAATTTTGCAGCGTTCAGAAATTTTTGGCTAGATTTTGGAGCGATGTATCAGGAGAACATGAAGCGAAGGGAGGTATCCTGAAATTTCATCGTCGAAGGCCTTTCGAAACTCTGCGCCTCTACGTTGAATAGTTCTCCGCCTTCGATTCTCTCTCCGAAGGCGCTAACTTAGTGCCACCTCTTTCGACGTCATGTTCTCCTGTTACGAAGCTCAATTTTGCAGCGTTCAGAAATTTTTGGCTAGATTTTGGAGCGATGTATCAGGAGAACATGAAGCGAAAGGAGGTATCCTGAAATTTCATCGTCGAAGGCCTTTCGAAACTCTGCGCCTCTACGTTGAATAGTTCTTCGACTTCGATTCTCTCTCCGAAGGCGCTAACTTAGTGCCACCTCTTTCGCAGTCATGTTCTCCTGTTACGAAGCTCAATTTTGGAGCGTTCAGAAAATTTTGTCAGATTTTAGCCAATGTATCAGGAGAACATGAAGCGAAAGGAGGTATCCTGAAATTTCATCGTCCAAGGCCTTTCGAAAAGTCTGCGCCTCTACGTTGAATAGTTCTCCGCCTTCGATTCTCTCTCCGAAGGCGCTAACTTAGTGCAACCTCTTTCGACGTCATGTTCTCCTGCTACGAAGCTCAATTTTGCAGCGTTCAGAAATTTTTGGCTAGATTTTGGAGCGATGTATCAGGAGAACATGAAGCGAAAGGAGGTATCCTGAAATTTCATCGTCGAAGGCCTTTCGAAACTCTGCGCCTCTACGTTGAATAGTTCTTCGACTTCGATTCTCTCTCCGAAGGCGCTAACTTAGTGCCACCTCTTTCGACGTCATGTTCTCCTGTTACGAAGCTCAATTTTGGAGCGTTCAGAAAATTTTGTCAGATTTTAGCCAATGTATCAGGAGAACATGAAGCGAAAGGAGGTATCCTGAAATTTCATCGTCCAAGGCCTTTCGAAAAGTCTGCGCCTCTACGTTGAATAGTTCTCCGCCTTCGATTCTCTCTCCGAAGGCGCTAACTTAGTGCAACCTCTTTCGACGTCATGTTCTCCTGCTACGAAGCTCAATTTTGCAGCGTTCAGAAATTTTTGTCAGATTTTAGCCAATGTATCAGGAGAACATGAAGCGAAAGGAGGTATCCTAAATTTCAGGTCTCCGTTCAATACTTCTCCATTAAGAGACGTTTTTGAAAGATGCAGCGTTAAAGTAGCGCATTTTAAAATCTGGTTTGTGGGCGACTAGGTTTGGAATTTGGATAGGAATGTTCTAGAGAATCTTTGAAATAATAATACGATTTTGTAGAGTTTTTCCACTTTATTGTCTTTAAAATACATTCAGTGCATTGCAATGCAGCAATACATGAATATTAAATAAGTAATAAGTATATTTTCAGTTTATTTTATGTATAAAATTTTGGCTTCAAATTTCAAGTTCTTTGATTCAGTGGAGTACTCAGGATTTGACGGTAATGACGGTTTTGATACGGTTACTCTACGTTCGCGCATGTTTGTTACGGTATCCCGCCAAAAAAGCCCGTGTAATGTACTACTCAAGAATATTATTCTATAGAGGGGGACATCACGAGTTGAGATTCCTTACCCCACCACAAGGGTCGCTGCAGTCGGAATACTTCGCATCTTGCATCTCTGCACGAAGTTCCATAAGGTGATAGGTCTATCCTATACTTTGTCGACGATGATGGTATGCAACGTTATCAATTTAGAGTAGAATTCCATCGCAATCCTATTGACGGTTCGAATATTACCGACTTCGATGATTATATTGAATTAATACCCAGAGTTTTACCGTCTTTTCATATAGAGCGCGCGTCAAAACCTCTGATTTCTACGTAATCGGTATTTCAATTTGTGAGACACGAACTCTCTTTCCTACCCTACTTCCCTCAGTGTTCCTACTCACATCATTTTCACACTGTTTCCACATCATTCCTACATTCTTCCCACATTGCTCCGGGAAAAGGTTACTCCAACTCTCATGAGAATGCGACCCAACGTTTCGTCGTCGCGTCGCTGTGAACGCAGCAACATACGATGACGTGTCTGCAGCGCACCACGTGGATGGTATGCATATGACTGTATGACACGTCGCTTCCAACTCTACCTTACACTGCTAGTAAACGTCCACAGTAATTGGTGGAAGGAGGTTCGTTTGGTACAGCGTGACATTGGTCTAATTAAGTTTCAATGTTTCTTTAAGATTATTACAGTGTATGCATAGAAAAGGTGAAGCAAATAACAAGACAAAGATCCCCGTTCCACTGTAATCACACAAGAAACTACAGATTATTACGAATAGACCTTTCGTGATCATCTGGAACTTGTCTACAAATCGAAGTCAGGAAAGATAGAACAGTCATGGTAAGTAATTCTATGGGAACTGAAATATAGAATGAAATACAATTTTTCGATCCAATAACTCACGATCGCGTTTCGTCTACTTTGTTAAAGCCTGCTCCATCCAGTGCTACTTCAGTCGGAGCTGTCGGTCGCTCGCCTAGCAAAGCCATAGCGCCTAGAGCAGGTGGCGGCGGCACCGTTAGGCAGAGGAAGACTGTATCAACCACCGCAGCCAGGAGTAGAAACACAGGACCCGGTTCGGATGGTATGTGGAGGTTCTACACGGACGAGTCTCCTGGCATTAAAGTGTGAGTGGATAGAATAATATCGCCACAGTAGCGCTCTTTCAAAATCGTCGCAGGTAGGATAATCATGTAACGTGTAAACATCTGTTCACAGAGGACCGGTACCTGTGCTAGTGATGTCCCTGCTCTTCATCACATCTGTGTTCATGCTTCACATTTGGGGCAAATACACTAGATCGTAATATTCGAACTGAATGATATGGAAAATTACAGAAATCTAAGGTTTCGATTCGTTAGGAGGGAGATCGGTACGACCGGTCGTTTTTCTATATTTTCAGCATCATTTCTTGCCTCATTCAGAGGAATCCTATAACTGTTTATCATAAGTTAGGTTTCCATACAATCAATCTCGTGCACGAAGCATTTTTATCAAGGAATCGGTCGAAAATTTATCTCGAGATTGCGAGGAATACTATCATAATCGTTTACTTTCGTTGAGCCGAATTTTGTAACATTTCTAAGAAGGTTTCTCGGAGGTAATTGTATTTACACATATGTGATCGAAATAAGACAAACTAGTTATTGTTTATAACGTTACTATTAAATGATATAATGTACGATAGTAAAATAAATTATTCTTGATCCGAATTGAATTAATCTTCCCTATAATCTACTTGGCTCTGTGCGTTTCAAGTACGACTTGCCGGCAGACAATAGAATCTAAACAAAAACCGCCGTGTTCCACTTTACCCGGAAGCCCATTCGCGCCCGCGTACACGTATTGATTCGCCGCTGAATGAGCGCCGATTGCAGCGCGCGTGCGAAGAGAGAAATTCCGATACATATACCGAAACAAAGAGTCGAGCATTAATTTCATTACACGGCAAACTACAAAAGCATTTATCTCACAACAACATCTGTACAACTCCTACGAACTACCAATGTACATTATTTATAAGAACTGTAATTCGAAACGTATACCATAAATAAATAAGCTCGAAACAAAATCAAAAGTACCATATTTTCTCCCCAATCTATCTCCTAAGAACCAAAAGATTCAATCTGATTTAAAGTCTCCTACCTACTTCAAATAAAACAATACAATAAAGCTCTTAACTCTCTCGAGTGTTTACAAATACCATGCCAGTGGCGGGTTTGCGTGAAACGCCCTTGGGCGTTCAGTGATCACACCGAACCACCATTGACTACTAATTTTTACACACAATGGGTGATGAGGATTGAAACCTTGGCACCCACAGGGTTAAATCAATCCGACCGTATCCATCGAATCCAGCTGAAAGCGAAAGCATAAATTACATGTATCAAGAGACTGAATTAGATAGACCCCATGGGCCGTCTGCCAGAGGGAGATGGCTGCCAACGACAGTCGACGAGAGAAGAGGATCGAAGCAGGAGGAAAGCGTCCGTCCGGTGCGCTCGCAGTTCGACCGTCGACTCGTAAGCACGTGACCACGGGTATCTCGTTTTAGACTCGACACCGAATGCGTGAACGCAGTGAATCGTAGTCCTGCCGCCGCCTGTGGCCGCGTCAGGGTGGAAGCTCAGTCAGGTGGTCCATCGCGATGGTGGTAGTAGTAGCTGCGATGTGGCTCTTCTATCTCGAGGTAATATAGTTGCACACTTCTGTGATCTCCACTTGAAACTCGACGCCCTTCGAGGATCAAGCATTCTCAACCAGCGCGTTATCTGTGTCGCCCTCCTCGAAAGTGATCCCTCCAATGATACGTGATTCCCGAATCTCATTCCGACGCACGGTGGCGGCTTCAACTTTTTGGCGAGACTGCGACGGTCGAGCACGTACGTGCGAGCAGTGCTGACGCTGCCTTTTGTCGAGAACGTCGAGGGGCTCGTACTTTCATGATATCCACCCTCGAGATCGGTAGAAACAGTCGATATTTTCACTGGCAATGGGAACGAGTACGATATTTCGTAACGCGTGTCGCCTTTGAATGAATCGCTCGCGGACGATATATTTTACCACGTCGCGTATACATCCCGCGGAAGTTCCGCTCGTTTCGGCTACGCTGACAGTGATTTCGCGATGCAAAAATTTAGAATCGCGAGCTTTAAGGAACGGTGAGTGATGAATTGCGATTCTCCTTACCTTTAGGCCTGTTTTTATCGCCGACAGAAGTTTGTGCTCTTATTCTTGTGCGTGAGAAGGAGGAGGGGGTTGAGTGGTGCGTGAGCAAGAAAATCTTCCTTTCCGCGATCCCGTTTATTGTGGGTATAGTGAACGAAATTGAACTGCATTGCGACGCGTAGCGTTGCGGAAGTAGTAACTCGAGTAACACCGGTTGCAATCGATTCACATAGATCACAGAGAATTAATTTACTGTAACAGAATTTTCGAAATTGCTGTGATAGAATTCTTCTGCCTGTTCAGGGCACTTTTGCACCTGCACGTGAATTTTTTTCGAAAGAGGTATAAATATTGAATGGTAATAATTCAAGTGTCTGCAACGTGTGTAATAGATACAATTGATAAATGAAAAGTAAGGAAGTACGAAGGCATGTTGTTCATTGAGTCAAGCAGAATCACAAACCTATCGCGTTTTAAGTTCTCCGTACTAAATGCAGTTATACCGTGTCTGACCAAATACCGACCTATTCTACTAGAAACACAACTATCCGCCCTACATGTTTGTTACGTATGAACTATAATATCCTTTCAGCACATTCAAGAACAATGACGAGATGGTTTAACAACGACACTCGAAGCTAAACAATTGAAATATATTTTTAGAAAAAAGAAGAAAAAAATTCGAAAATGATTCCCATCACATAATTCGGAGCTGTTAATTGCACAATTTCTGCAATTGATCCGCACAAGATAATTTTGCACATTTTCCATTTGAAAAGGCACTACTCGCGTTGGAACTATCGCCTATTCGGCAAAAGATGCTTCCACGAATAAAGGAGGCACGCGAGCTGTTTACGTCGGCTCGCGTTACAAAGGCTTAATTAATGATTCCAGATTCGAAAATAGTTCTTCGGACGGCGGGGAGGGCAATCAAAGAGGATCAATGGCGGTCGATATTTTGGACGAGGACCACTTCGCCGTGAGCGCGATAGTCACGATCGGCATGCAGATTATTTTCTTTACGATCGCGGCGACCTTCCAGCTGGACAAACTAACGGACTTCGCTGGCGGCACCAACTTTATCATCCTTGCCCTTCTCACATTCTTCCTCGGCCAAATGGGCAAGGTACTCTAATTATAAACCTGGCTTCCCACATCTACATACGCGCGAATGGCATGCACCGGGGGTCTGCGATGGGAAACGGGTGGAACTGCTCTTTTCCATAGCGATCGTTTAGTCGCTGATACTTTTTATATCTCAACTAATAATATTTCCCGTGTCATTCTACATTTTTCATTCCTTTTAGACGTACGACAGTCGCCAGCTCATGGTCACCGTATTCGTCTGCCTCTGGGGCATACGTCTCTCCGGGTATCTACTGTACCGAATCATCAAGATCGGTCGCGACAAGAGATTCGAGGACCGTCGTAGTAACGTGATTCGCTTCGCGGTGTTCTGGACCTTCCAGGTACATAGGGTAAAGGACCCAATTACTGACACCTGACCAATTACTGTCACCTTAAGCTATTTTACTTAAAATAACGAATAAATAAACTATAGAATAGAATTTATAGCATAGATTATAGGTTGAATTAGATAATTCTATTGGTGTATGACTTTACAACATTTATTTATTTGTTATTTTAAGTAAAATAGCTTAAGGTGACAGTAATTGGTCAGGTGTCAGTAATTGGGTTCTTTACCCTAATTAGAATGTACATGGTAGTGCTGCAGAAACAGACATTCTCGGAACAACAATCTCGCGTTGCCCGGACACTAGTAGCTTGAGCTTGTTACACATTTATTTTGCAGGCTGTGTGGGTGTACGTCGTGAGTCTACCGGTGATAATCATCAACTCACCGCGGCACAAGATCCCGCCGGCCCCGAAGACTATGACGTCGCTGGACAGCGCCGGTACAGGGCTGTTCATAACTGGTCTCCTGGCCGAGACCTACGCGGACCTGCAAAAGTTCTCTTTCAAACAGGACCCCATTAACAATGGCAAATGGTGTAACGACGGTATGAGTTTCAACCCGTTAACCGTAAAATCGGTATAAACTTCGAGAGTTACTAAAAGAGTTACTTAATTGCAGGTCTATGGCGACTGTCCAGGCACCCGAACTACTTCGGAGAGATTGTAGTATGGTGGGGTATCTTTGTGATATCGTTGAACGTGATCGAAGGCGCCGAATGGGTCGCTATAGCTTCCCCGATCTTCACTACCTTCATCATTCTATTCTTATCCGGAATGCCTCTGTTGGAGAGGGCTTCCGACGAGAGATATCGAGAGTAAGAAGCCTCTATACTGCAACACGTGCAAACTATCTGTTGAAGGCTGCCTCTAGACACTAACCGTGCTCGCAGTTGCCTCGAATCTGTACCGTTTTATTACTCTTAAACAAGTCTTTGAAGAGGCTACACCCTGTTTAGAGTCATTCAGACTGACGTATTTACTTCGTAGCTTTCTTAAAGAAGTTTCCTAATACGAGTCTATCTATGAACGCTGGTATGATCATGTTGAATAATAAACGATATCTACTTTCAGCAACTCGGACTACCGTTACTACAAGCAGTCGACGTCGCCGCTGATACCGATACCGCCCTCCATCTACGTCGAAGTGCCGTACTTCCTGAAGTTCCTCTTCTGCTGTGAATTCCCGCTCTACGATTCGTTGGACGTGAAGCCGCGGGCAGCTGTCACCGAGTCAACGTCGATAAGCCTCGCTGCGTCCACGTAGCTATAGCCACACGCCGGACGTCCGAGTTCCGAGTCCGGCGTGCAGACAAGCACCACGGCCAGCACAGCCTTCTAAAGAGGCTGGTAGCGCGCGGTAGTTCCTGGCTGAGACTACTCGTCCGGCACTGGCCACGCCCAGCGCAGCTCCACTTCGGTAATTAAACGAGAACCGATGCATTTTCGGCGGCTAAACTGTTGACGATTCCTTTGATTGCTTGGGGACGAGATTTGGAAGGCAGTAACTGCGGAAAAGTTGGGAAGCCGCAGTCTCTGAGCTGCGTGACTGTTATATTAGCGGAGTCCGGGGACAATGGTACTTTCTGGGCTGCAGAGGCAAAGTGATCTAAACTTTGCTGGTTAATTCTAAAAGGGGGGATTGTAGAAGTTGTCGTTTCGAAGATTGATTACTGAATTGTTGAATAGTCACTCGTGGGTATAGTTTAAGGTATCCTCTGTTCAATTATCGTTTCTAGGATAGCGTTCGAAATAGCTATGCGTAGCTTCTTCCTTTGAGTATATTGTGGGGAGAATGTTAGGGGATACTAGAGAGTATAAGAGGCGTAAGAAATTGTGTATGGGATTAGGATTGTACTTGTACTACCTCGGATATGATGCTCTTGGTTTGAAACAGAGTTCATCGTGTTTAGATGAATGATAGATACAAAATTACCAAGGTACATGTGCTATACTCTTAAAAACTAAAAGCTGTATAGTCTGCACTAAAACTTCCTATGAAGGGATCACGTACTTCTCTTTCTCGTAAGATGTTTGCCAATGTACTCTATCACATCTTTAAACTCCATATCGTTCTCTGAATGGATACGTATTGGTGTAAATCACTTTCAATCGTTGCTCGAGATTGGCATCCAATGTTTGCAACATCGAAGCGACTAAAGCACTGTTAACATCTCCACGGCTTTAGGATACAACTGAAAATATTTTTGGACCAGTAGGGACCACTTGTATATTAGTCGCTTACGTCTACTTTTACACGCCTAGAGACCTGGCTTCTAAAAAGCAATTGCCAGTGTTAGGAAATGGCGACGAATAACTTTAGGACGGAAACGAGTTGATCTTTAACAACTCGTTTAATACTCTAATGTTGCTTACTTCTAATCCATATACCTGTTGAAACATTCTCTGCAGACGTTGCGAAGCAAAGTTGAATGTTACATCGTAAGGCGATTAGAAGGACACTTAGAGAAGTCTAACTGTGGATAGAAAGTAAATTAACGCGTAATCAAAGTCGGATCCAATTTTTTCTGAATGTAATTGAGGGATTGTCTCGACGATGCAAACTTCGTAATATTTAAACGAGTTTTGTTATCGTGATAGAAAGTTATCCATTTGTGAAAGGAATTTTGTAATCCCGCTCATTTCTCGTTGGATCCGCTTTTGTATATAATAAATTGATCGTAGTGTTAAATTATAGCAATATCAAACATATCCCAGTGCTGAGTAGAAAGCGATTACAACAACTAGGGATAATTAATCAACAAAGAGTATTATTAGCTGTATTCTTTTCGCAATAAACACAGGAAAAGTTGAGACTCTTAATTTTTTTACTATTAAACTGATGCAAGTACATCAGATTCTTGTTATTAATTTTTCATACGTTAAAAAGAATACAGCTATATATAGGTGACACCTATGCCAAATTAGATGTAAAATGTTACATTGTAAACGATCCATGAGGGTTGTTTCAATCGTTTGTTGTTATGTAAATCTTCAGATTTTAGATAATAAACAACAGTTGGTCCAATTGTCTTCTTATTCCACCCACATGTATCCTTATTATTCATTAAAAATGTAACGCGTATAATATTTGTTATTGAAAGTTGCCACAGAATTGCATTTTAACTAGTTTCTCAGATAATACTTCCAATTATTTCTCATTTCTTTTTCCACTTTAAAGAACATTTGCTATAAAAATACAAAAGTGCATAGTATTTGACTTACCAGTCTTTTCACTTCTCTTTTCCACAATACGAAGAAATAGATAAATGGTTATTGCGTCAGGGTGAATGGCTACAGAATACATAAGAAATTTGTTTCATAATTATTTTTTGTATTAATCATGTTTTTGGTAATAAATAACATAAAATTTACGTACAAATGTTGGCCTGTGTACTGATTGAATTAATAACGCTGTAATGAACTCTAACGCCGGGGCTCCTGTACAAAGAAATCTTAAAGTACTACACGCATAATGGTTGCACACAATAATTAATGTCATACGATTTTCTCTTTTTTTTTAACTTTCATGTTAACAGACTAGTTATAAAACTGACAACATATCAATATCAATCTCTTATAAAACAATTTTACGCTTCCACCGTGATCGCATTAGAAAGTTTTGAAATACAAAAGAAAATCGTGCGCGTTACAGGAACTTATCCTTTTTATTCTGCTTATTGTACGTTAGTAGCCAATTTAAAAGAGAAAAAAAAAACATGGAATACAGTAGTTACTTTTCTTATTCGTAAAGAATCCATCGACGCGTTAATCGTCGGGCAAAAGTAAACGGTTCACAAAATAGAAGATTCGATATTTCTATTGGTCTCGGAGATTAAACTCCCGATTACTTTCTGCATTCCTGATAAACAACAAAGAAAATGTTTTGTAAATGCTTATAAATGCAATGATTGTATGTATCCTAATACACTCGCGCACGCGAACAGCGCGCGCGTTCAGCGTGATACTTCCTAAAAGTATTGAAACAATGTTTACTGTATGATTGCTCCAGTCCTCGAAGAATATTTAAATCGCGTAACTTCAAAGTATTCGGTGCGAGTCTTACGATAGTATAGAGACGTGATATCGTAGAAAATTTTGTAAAAAGTATGTTGCGTATCTAAACTAGTGTAACTTCATTATGCTTTGGCATTTTCGTTATATTTTACAATATAGAAATACTTAAAGAATTAAAATATCATGACTTTCATCCATATAATTATTTCTTCCGTTCAAATCAATCGAGAAATACATTTACCCTCTCGCTTTTCCTTCCCGTCCAAATAAACATCCTCCCGTGAAACTTGCTTCCCGTATAAATATATACAAGATGATAAGAAATATTCATATGGATCACATGTAGCGGTTACTGTTTGGCACAATATTGTTGCAGAATTTCGTGATATACAATAAACATTACGTAGTACGATTTTCAAGCAGGAGCATGCGAATTACGTTCCTCGAACACAATCGTACATGGCAGGTAGCATCGTTAGCTGTCGCGCTATGTTACCGGGAAAACGCCTCCGCTCGATTACTCCTTTTAACAACAATAACGAACCATAACAGGATCTTTATACTATATTTCTATATATCAATCTATTGCTCTAATTCTACTGCATGAGTGATGGATACTATGCCTGCAAAGTAAAACCTTTAACAACCGTTTGATATATGGGAATTAATATTACGCCCTTACTTCGTCCAGGATTTTCGACACTTATTATCAACGAAGTTTATAAAACAGAAAAATAAAATACCAACTGTTCGGCGCCTCCGTCTTTCCGTGATTCATTCAACGAGGTATTTACCTATCGATTATAATCTAATCTGATATTTGGCAGACACGTAGCTCAAACAGGTTGACTTTGTTAATGCGCGGAGTGCAATAAATACTTCTCTTATGTAGATTTCTCATTTGGTATTTAAGTACTGGTCACGCCTTTGCGAGCTACTAACAGATTTAATACTGGATGCTTCCTGATGTACGACACCGCCTTTTTATGGGTCACCATTGTGAAGTCGTATCCGTTGCACTGCAGAATCTTGTCGTGCATACGGAGGCCACTTTTCGCCGCCGGCGATCCTTCGTGTACTTCGGTCACGTAAATACCCTGAAATGATAACGACATCGATCAGATAGCTGCGCTTCCTTCTGTCTCCGTGCTGCGTCGCCTACGCTTACGTTATCTGTGTAACCCTGCGGACTTTTCCTAAAGTCTTGATCGATCCCGCCGCCGATCTTGAAGCCGCACTTCATGACTTCCTCCCCGTTCTCGTTAACCTCCATTTCCTTGTGCAACGTGATCGGTATCTAGAGAAGCCGAATAACAGTTAGTTTGTATTCTGAAAGGCGCGATCTTTGCACAATCGGTGATACTGTGTGGACAGTATTAGCCGCAGAGGCCCTACGCTCAGAACTCCTGACAATTGTCCATTGGGCATTGACCAGAAATCTCAGGGGAAAGGATAGTGATACGTACGCTTAAGCATTCCATTGCTGTGCCAGCCTGATGCTGGAAAGCCATTTTCGCGCACATAATGACGAATGTTGTGGCTTCCTTGGGCCCTGATTGACAATTACTTCCCAATGAGTCAACGTGTGGTCACCAGTCGCGCGCAAACACTGCATGTACCGACGCAACGGCGACGGGACGGAAGATAAGTGGAAAGTGCAATCGGCCGCTGTAAAGAGAAGAGATTGACGTTCGTCTCGAGTAAACGATTAACTGGTTAATGCTGGTTAACGTCTATCAAGCTCGGCGTTGTTGAGATCAGTTAAGACAATTCAGTTCTCACGTTGACAGCCATGCGTACTGATAGATAGGAAAGTATCTCGGCAGATGGTGCACCTTGGGAAACGTAGGGGGGGTAAACCCGCGAAAATTTGAATTCCTTAGCCGATCTACACACCAACAGGCGGTAAAACGAGTCTGTTTACAAAAGTTTCTATGAGATACAAGATTCTTAGCCTTCGTAATGTATTTAAACACAAGAAAATAAAGGGTTCCAAAGGGAAATTACCTTGACAGAAAGCTGCGAAGTAATCGTTCGGAATAAAAGGGTTAAGAGAAGGTGTAACAGTGACCATCACCCAGTAAATATCTGTCCTTCTTTATTAACAAGCTGAGTTAGCATATCTCGTGAATGTTTGACACTTTGATACGACGTTCGATTGTTTTTACTCCGTCCTTTCGTCTTCGCTTTAACCATAAACGGACGACAATTAACTCATCGAGTTCGTCCACGGATACTTATACAAGGATATGATACATAAAATCTAAATTCCACCATCCCCCATGTACAAATAGTTCCCTCGATCGCTGTAGCTACGTTACAGCGACGAGGCCCTATGTATCACACGCAATCACGCAAGCACGCGCTCGCCACGCACGCTGGGAAAACGGCTTCCCTAATTCCACGTCCGAATTTTCCTCTACCTACGATCGCGAGTTTTATGATCGAGAGTTAACCAGCAAATCATACGATCACCGTGCTCGTACTTACACGTTGCTGCATCATTCCGATATTCGTAGAGTTTGTCGCGTCCGTCGTGTTTGTACAGCGTTAAGCGCGTAAACGGGCGTGTAATAAATTGTTCGGAATACCGTAAGAGGGCATACTCTGCGTATTTAACATCTCGATTCCCCGTGGACTTCTCTCCGCGCGAGAATCTGTGCCTTGGTACACGTTTCGTACCCAAATAGCAATGCTTTGCGATTAGAAAGTACATTCTTGTGAATTTAAACAGCATTGTAAGAGCTTTACGTTAAATACATGTCGACGCCATGAAATATAACCTCTGCGAAGAAGGAACTTTGGAGATCGAAGATGTAATCGTTATTTTTAGGAGGTTCAAATGAAGCTGGCCTGGCAGTTTATTGGTTAACATTGAATTAAAAGTATATCGAATATGAATAGTGGCGTCATTCAGCTCGGTAGTTCGGTATAGGTTAGTTTTACTGACCGTGACGCAGTATGGCTGAAATGTTCGATGAAAGTGTTTCGTAGTTAAAATGAAAACGAATTGATCGTGGACGAGTGATTGTTTCCTGCCGCGAAAATAGACGAAGTATGCCCCCGTTTCTGAATAGCGGACGATTAAAAAACGTACGATTATAGACGCCGTGCGAACGATACTTCGTTTAATTGTTACGATCAAGGCAATAGCCTCAAACTAATAGTCTTAGTGTACCGTAAATTCTGTTTGGCAGAAATCAACGTAAGCGTAATTAATTAGCCTCAGTCTCATTTTAAGAACGATGCATGAGGACCGGACTCCAACCAACTCCAACACGGTACTGGCATTTAAAAGTCCCAAAGTTTGATAAGTCGATCGTCGGAAAACTCGTACAATAGGTCGGTCACCGTAAAGCTCGTTCGATCCGATCTCGACTCGAGTTTTACCGCGGAGTTTTGCATTCCACCCTTTGCTTCCCTGTGCATTTCGAGAATAAACAGCTAAGACACTCTTTCACGCACTTGCAATGGATTCGTTTGTTTCGAATCGTTTAAACCCTCTCTAGGAAATGTGTATCTTTCTTTTTTTTTTTTTCATAGCCGGTAATCGAAGTGCGCGGAACTTTCGAATGCAAGGGACGCGAAGGGTACAACCGTCGACACGTTTATATAGACTATATTACAAAACTCGGTCGCGCGTCGTCGCGCAAAGTGGAAAACAATGGAATACTTAAACGTTACCTTTGGCGTTAATTGATGATCGAGCTCGTTCTATGCCGATAAATTGTTCACCCTCTAAATACGATGCATACATGTATATACACGTTAAAACGTATCGTTATACTCTGTCTCAATCACACGCCTCCCGCCAGGCTCGAAGCTGCGCGCCCCGACGCGATAACCCGAGCCTCGAAACAAGTTATTAACAGAATTAATGAAACGAAACGTCGGGGCGCACAGTTGCGCCTGGTTAATGCCGATAATTAGGAATATTGTTGCGATTGGCCCTCTGCGCTGAACAGAGAATGCCGTGACACTGAATAGCTTATTTTCTTCTTAAACATCGTGGTAACGTGGCTCGTCGGAAAAAGGGGCACGACGGCGAGGTCGATAGGAACGTCATTGGCAGCATATTTGGCGTTATAATAAAGGAACGAATCAAGTATAGCAAAACGTGTATAAACCCTTCGCCCGTAGAGTTGAACCGTGGTTACACCACAGTAAAATGGTAGCACACATGTTTCTTAAATATCAAATGGTTTGGTTGAAGGTTGAGATCGACGTTCCCGATCGTACCGCCTGTTCCCGTTTATTGGTAGACGAGTGGTCTTTTGTGCGGTGAATTACAGAAGGAAATACGACAGTTCCATACATCCGGACGATGGCAGTAATCGATTCTCGATGCTGATTTCACTCCTCGCGCCTGGTCAACCACAGAGTCCCTGGTTAACAGACCTGACTAATGATACGCATGTTCTATAATCTATACAGTAGACGATTATAATCGAGTGTTATTCATTAATCCATCGCTAAATTGACTTGTCTCCTAACGTCCGACCGGTGTCCCAATCGTTCCCGCAGAATTCCATTTAGGATATCGGTACGAGAGTTTCTAAGGTACCTAAGCGTTTGTCGTACTTTCATGTGGTGGTCGTTAGCTATTGTTCCGCGTAACGCGAGATTGGTCGATCGGTAGTGAAATTAAAGCGGCAAGGGTCGCGCGCAACGCGACGGCATAGCGGGGCGATCGATCGGAGGATTATCCGGGAGCGAATTCTCTAGAAGATCCCACCAATAAAATGGACGTTGCTCCGGCCACGGATCGCCGAGCGTAACTCCTCAACGAACCTCGTCGTCAGCTCTTAGTCGCGATCGTGTCGCGCCCGCTCTCGGAGGCCGCGGCCTCACGTCGTTATTTTCCGCGTGACGCTTAGGCGGCGGACAAACGGTTACCCCAAGGATTCACATCGTCTTTCGTAGATTCCCACTAGAATTGCCGAGTCTCGATCATACGTGTATGGTGAACTCTTGCCTCTCTTGCTCCTTCCTCTGCTGGTACCTGAAAATGAATCCGTGCAACGGGGTGGTTGGTACCTTGCTCTGTCGCCGGTGAACAGTTTCTTTTCTTACTTTTTTTTTTTTGTCAATTATCTTTTCTTATTGGGAAGAACGTTAATTTTGGTATCAGAGATATTCTTGTAATTAAAGAAAAAAAAACATGAGTCTCAACGTGTCAGCTTACTACGGTCTACGGAGGTTCGTGTCGATACCTAGCGAGCATAGATTCGACGGCCTCGATCGGCAGTCTACCCAAGCTGCCGCCGTGGCGGGTCCCTGCCGACAGACCTTGCCAGTCGCGATCACGATCACGATCTCGATCACGCTCGCGATCACGGTCACACTCTACGTCGCTCAATTCGCGGCTGTCGCTAAACCCGCTTGGCGGCAACAACGTCATGTCCTCCACCGAACTACGCACAGTCAGATCAGAGGAAAATGTCTTAATAAAATAAAAAGTCAATCGAAACACGTGGATGATTATAAGATAGTCGCCGTTTCATCAGACTCGATCGGGCTCGCAACTTAACTTGAACCGAGCTTGGAGTTGGTACATAAGTTCGCCGTTTTTTTTTTTAATATGCATGGACTTGCGGCCACGATTTATCGATCGGAAATCGGTCCAAGTTAATTTGCTGGAATTTATCAGAGTAGTTTCTTTTTCAAAATTCATCCTCATAGCTATGATGGAGTTGCTCTATTGCAAGGCCTACTTTTCTGAAATTTATGAAAGCCTGGGCACACGTGATGTAAGATTCTTCAGTGGTATCTTCTGTTAATAGAAAAATGTATTGCCTCTGGTTCTTGATAGTTTCCATGTAGGAAAGTGGTAGGAGTGAAATTGCGACTGATATAAAAAGACTCCCTTGTCCGTAGTTCTTAGTTGATCCGAGTCCTCTACATTTTTCCATCACTGGTTTTACATCGACATGAAGATTTCCAAGACCGTGATACACGAATACTGATAGTATAATCAGGACTGAGTGCTATGTGGAAACAAACAAACCTTGGCTACCTGCGAGTGGACCGGCTCGGCTGTCGGCTTCGTCGTCTCGCAAGCGAAGGCGAGCCTTCGTTGTTGGACTCTGTACTCGACTCCACCCCTCGTGAAAATACATCTTCAAAGAAAGTTACATCCATTAAACAATCACAGAACTCCCCCCAAACAAAACGGGAACTTAAACCAGCAACGAAATGTCGACCACCCGCTAGGTGACGCTTTAAAGATCAAGCGTGGGATAGAACGATTAACCGAAGGAATAAATAATATCGACAGGCGTTTACCTCTGCAAGGTTTCACCGGGACCCTGTAGCTAGGCCCCGCGCATTCCCCGCACGGGCTTCCGGACGTGTCGCTGCCGGAACCCTGCCGGCTGGAGCGCATCTTGCTCTCGGCCTCCGCGATGCTGGGGAAGTAGCGCTGCTTGTGCCACCTTGGCGTTTTAGACCTGCACGTGAAAGAACACCAGAGAGAGGAAGAGAAAAGGGCGGGGAGCGGGACACCAAGCTCCATGCAAGCAGGGGCGGATTTGTATGTAGGCTAAGTAGGCTGCAGCCCAGGCGGCAAATTTTGGGGAGCATCAAGTTTTGGGGAGCAACAAATTTTGGGGAGCGGCAAATTTTGGGGAGTGACAGATTTCGGGGAGCTGAAAATTTTGGGGAGCGACAGATTTTGGGGAGCAATAAATTTTGGAGAGCGTCAAATTTGGGGGAGCGGCAAATTTTGTGGACCATCAACTTTTGGGGAGTATCAAATTTTGGGAAACAACAAATTTTGGGGAGTGATATATTTTCGGGAGCGGCAGATTTTGGACAGCAACAAATTTTGGGCGGGCGCCAACTTTTGAGCGAAAGAAATTGGGAAAGATGTTAGCAGAGGCGCCAGAACCCCAAATTCGCCCCCGTATGCAAGCAACTTCACAGGCACGCGCTCGAGTGTGTAAGGGATGGAAGGTCGAAGGGAAACAGTTACCTTTCAAAGTCCACGCTGGATCTGTCGTAATCAATATTGATGGCCTCGTTTTCCAAATGGCCGAACGTTTTGAATTGCATAGTATAATCAAGGGGGGCCGTGGTCACCGAACGATTCTCCCTTCCCGGCACGCTGAACGTTGCGTATGGGCTTATTTCGTACATTTCTGTGAAAAAATATACCAACCTCAGTCATAATATTCAGGCGTGCCCGCTGAACGAACGTAGAAGGCTTTCAAACATATTCGCGTGTACCTGATCCATGGTCGTTGGACTTGTGGTTGTCCTGTTTCACCGGGGAGCTAGTGTAGACCTGATGATTCCTCCTGTTATCGCGCTCCGCGGTGGACTTCAGCTGCACCGTCGACACGCAGCTGGAAAGATGATGGTGCTGCTGATGCTGTTGCTGCTGGACCAGTCCCAGTCCGGACTGTTGATTCTGCTGCTGCCCGGGGAGCATCTCCCCCAAGTAATTCGTCCTGCAAACACACCACCACTGTACACACCCCCGGTCTTCGCGCGACAAACACCTGCTCTGATTCTAGCGCACCTTCCACTGCGTTTCAGCATCACGTATCCCAAAATGCCGGCCGAGATAATGAGCACAATGGCGCAGACGAGGGGCAGGACCACGTAGAGTACCTTGTGATTCGGTATAGCCCTCTTCACGTCGTCCTCCATGATCAGATCGTTAGGAGGGCCTATACTGACTCCGCTCAGGGTGGTCGTCGCGAACTCCATCTGCGTTTGCGTCGATCCAGCGTCATTGTGAGCGGTTAAACGCAGACAGTACCACGAAGCGGTTTTCAAGTCTCGTATGACTAAGTTCTCTGTGGCTTTGCTGGCCACCAGGATCCACGGTTCGGTGCTCACGCGCCTTCGATACTCCACCGTGTAGTACTGAATGGGACAGCCGCCGTTTGGCCAGGACAGGAGGTTCAGCTTCACGGACGTGCCATTAGCGGAGATGATGTCCCGTTCCTTTGGCAACAACGGAGCTGCAAACGTAGAATTTGTGGGGATGATGACTAGGGTTGATGGAAGATCAACTTCCAGTGTTCCAAACAGTTTGCCTGGAAATGAAGTTTCTATGTAATATTTAGCTCGCGAGCTGAACGTACCAGTTCCTTTTGTCGTTGCGTTTATCAGGGGACTCGGGTCCCCAGTTCCAACACGATTGTGCGCTGTTAGGTGTGCCATGTACGAGGATCCGCATTTTAATCCGGATAGTATGAACTCTGTCTGTTCCGGCGATAACGCGATCTCCTCCCAGCCGCCTTGGTCCCTTTTGTAACTCAGCACGTAACCTAAGGGCCCCAGGGCACTGTATCAATCAACCGTCTGAGGAACTTCAGGCAGATCGTGTAAATCTATTTCGCGTACCTTGAATAGTAGCCCCGCCGTTGTTGGGATGGCTCCATCTCAGTCTTATGCTATTCGTTGTAGTGTATTGGAGTTCTAGAGTCGGTGCTCTGGGAGGCATCACTACCACTAGAGTATAAGTTATGGAGTCATCGCCGAATAGATTGCTGGCTGAGCACGTGTAGTTCCCCGCCACCGACTGCTCTAATCCTGCGGAACAAAAGTTTCAAGCTCTTCTCTTGTAGTTGCAAAGCTTCACGGATTGTTCGTCGACGAGACTAACCGCGGATATTGAGGTGGCCATCGGCAGTCAGCTCGTAGTGCCGACCGGTGGAGACCTGGCCATTGCGATACGTCCAGATCGGCCGCGGCGTGGGGTTCCCAACCACCAGGCACGATAACGTGATCGATGACTTGATCGCCCGCCTCAGCAGTTGCGAGAAAGACGCCACTCTGGCTGGTGCTTTGAGAAAAATTGGGATACATTAATAATATGAGCGGAGACTAGAAAAATTTAAAAAAAGAAAAAGTAAAGCCGACTTAAAAAAAAAAAAACGCGTTAAAGAGTAAAAAATAAATTTTTCCCTTATTTAATCTACGACTCTCAATTTTTTTTAAGTTGGCGCCAGGTTTATACAGTGCAAATAAGGGAAAAAAGTATTTTTTACTTTTAGAGCAGTTCTATTTCTTTGAAGTATGTTTTACTTTTTGAAAATTTTTTATTCGATGTTCTTTAATAGGGGTAAACATAAAAATAAAAGAAATACATACGGGTCGAATCTATAACCTCCTCCTTTTTGAAGTCGGTTAAAAATTGAATGTAACTTTAGAGAAACAATCGAACCTCTGGTGTTCGTGGTTTGCGTGACTATAGTGGTGGGTTCTCCCTCGCCGAGTCCAGTAGTCGCGGAGACCCAGAACTCGTACAATTGCCTGAAAGGATCTTTCGCTATCAATCGCTCTAAATTTCGCGAGCCTGTTGGAACAGGTTAATCACCTCTCGACTAAATCTCGTAGCTCCATCGTGAGCGTATCGGTGGGCGACGATGGGGGCTCGTGCATGGTGTGCGTGTGGTGGTTGCTGGAACCAGCTTCTCTGCTGTAAACCGTGTACTTGGAGACGTTCCCATTCGGCTGCAGGGGTGGCAACCACGAGACCAATATACTCTCCGCCGTTAACGCTAATGCCTTGATGCCAGCTGGGGGGCCAGGCACTGGAACAGCGAGTCAAGATTTATTAAACGCTAATGTGTTCCTCAACCGCCGATCGAAACTATCAATAGTAATCAACAGAAACGATCCCTACCATCCTCTTCTGTTGTGCAGAAAATTGGCGGACTCAGAACTCCGTCGCCTGCTCCGGTATAAGCCAATACCCTGATCGAGTAGTTAGTGTATTTGTACAGAGTGTGCAAGTAAGTTTCCACGCTGGAGGTCTTCTTCACTTCGCCCACCGTCGATATGTCCACTGAAACAACGTGGATCAGCGTTTTAATAAACTGTATTACATAGCTTCATGTTAAAAATAAAAGGAAGACGGGAAACGTGCAGCCTATTGTTTTATTTAATCCACTTACTGTTGTCGGTAGGCACGGGTCTGTAATACACTTTGTAGCCCTGAATGATCCCGCCATGTTGATGCGGAGGCGGCGCGCTCCAAGAAACTTTCACGCTTTGAGAAGACAGAGGAATGCATGCCACTTGGGTCGGCGGGGTCTCCGGCACTGCAATAATAATTAGAATTACCATTAATCAATGGAACAAAGAGCGCAATCCTGGTTGGTAGTATAGCGACGATACGGCTGCATTCAGAAACTTAAATGCACGAACTGCCGAGTTTATTGTACCTCCTTCTTGAGTAGTTCCGACAATGGGAACACTGGCCGGACCACTGGCTATACTGTTGAAAGCTCTGATCGATATGTCGTACTTGGTGAACTTTCTCAGGCCAGTAAGTTGTACCTTCGTGGTCGCCCAGCCGTTCACGGTCAAACTTTTGCTCTGGTTCACGCCCGATGTTGAAGACGAATGCTCCGACCACGTCACTATGTAACCCAGCAGATCGCCGTTGCAGGACTCCTTCGGGGGTGGCTGTGAATGGGACACACCCTTAGCGATTACGTTCCAACTGCTGTAGTTCCTCCAGGCTGTATACGATAGTAAAGCTTCAATTCCCTTAGGAGAATTCAGACTTGTTTACCTGCCAGCTGACCATGAGCTCCCCCGGCCCAGCGGATTGCACTTTGATGTTCTGGGGTGGTTCGGTGGGTGCTGTCGCACAGAACGATCTCGATAAATATGACAGGGCACAGTTTGGGATTTTAAAACCAATAAGAGTGACAGCGTGAGCGGGGGTGGATTTGTTTATGGGTTAAGTAGGCTGGAGCCTGAGGCGACAAATCTTGGGGAGCGATAAATTTTGGGGAGTGGTCAATTTTGGGGGAGTGATACACTTTGGGTAGCGGAAAATTTTGTGGAGAAACAAATTTTGGGGAGTGATAAATTTGGGGGAGCGGCAAATTTTGGGGAGCGACAAATTTGGGGGTGTGATACACTTTGGGTAGCGGAAAATTTTGTGGAGAAACAAATTTTGGGGAGTGATAAATTTTAGGGAGCGACAAACTTCGACCGAAAGAAATTGGGAGTTCACTTCTTTCTCATATAGCGAATTAGCAATAACTCCTACGTGAGTTGCTACATTGAATTAATTTTCACATTATCTCGACTCTATCAAATTAAAGTATTTGATGATATTTCGTGGAAAGGGAGACAGTCGCTTGTTAGCCTAGAAGCATAGAAGCGCCAAATCCCCAAATCCACCCCCGAGAGTAAGGGGAGATTAAAAGAAGGCCTGAATCTTTACCCTCTTCTTGGGTCTTCGCCACCGCGGCATCAGTAGGCGAGCTCACATCAATCGAGTTTATAGCGAATATACGAAACGTGTACGTCACCGCCGGGTGTAGTCCACCCACCAGGGACACTTCCTGATCGTCGCTGGACGCCTCGAATGGAGACAAACCTGCGAAACGTTACCAGCAATCGTAGCCGCAAGCTTCGTCCGCGTTAAACACCGAAGTTCGAATCGGCGCGGATTAGCCGCGCTAATGCAGGGTTATTCGAAGCAGACGGTTAAAAGTTTAAAAGATCCCTTTGGGCGAGCCTGAATGGAGGCAGGCTTCCCTTTCAAACACTCCGTTTGGACCGTATAGTTACCATTCTGGGTTGGGTGCACGGTGTTGCCGTTATTAGAGCTGCCAGGTGTGTAGGTGACATTGTGCGTTTTCGCGGGGTTCCAATCGTCCGCCAAACCGTGATTCAGGGACCGATACTGAATCACGTAATTCCGTATCGGGCTGTTCCCGTCAAAAGCCTTTTTCCACAGCAATCGTATCGACCGCGAGCCGATTTCTATGACTTCCAGCGAGGCCGGCGGATCTGGCCTTTCTGTGTTCGATAAAATGAATGAATCCTTTAATCGGCAGGGAAATCAATTTGCTCCTCCCCCTCCCACCCCCGAAAAACCGCCCGTTAATCCATTCTAAATAAAACGGGGAACTCGATTCGTGGATTGGATTCGGGTCTCGATTACCTTACAGTTAGAACCCGCGTGCCCGGATTTATGAAAGAAGAGTGACTCTTTTCACGATGGATCCTTGTGATTCAGAAGGACAACAGATTGTTCATTTGTACACAGGTGGGGTTGTTAAGGGAGGATAATAGTCGCGGGGACTGTACCTTGAACAGCTAGATAAATGAGATGCTCGCTCCTCCCGTATGCATTGTCAGCCGTGCAGCGATAGACACCGGAATCCTGGCGATCGCTGCTGCCTATAGAGAGCTGAGACTTGAGCCCGTTATCCGTTTTGATTTGACTTATGCTCAGACGGTGGCTGTTCGCGTCTAAACGGTCGCTGTTGTGCATCCACTGCACTTCTATGGGATTATCGCCGATCACGGTGCAATCCAGCGTCACAGATTCGCCGCGTCGGATGGTCACGTTTTTGCTCTGGAACTCGAATCTGGCTGGCTCTGGGAACAGAGGGTCGCGAAATCCTTTCGTTAACTTTCGCTACTCCCTTGGAAAAAGTTGGTTCTGTGTTTGGAAGCGTTTCGGTGTGGAATGTAACTCTGTGTTGATGGCGAAAGGGATGCAAATAAGGGAATTGAAGTATGAGAATATCGAATTGAAGTAGAATAGAGCGCAATGCATTAGATCGCACGGACGTGAGTAGAAGTGAGCGAAGTAGTTGTTTAATAGCGAGATGTTTCAATTTGAGAGGGCAAATAGAAATGTAGGAGCGACCGTTTCCAACGCTGCCTCTCGCGAGCAAATGAATTCTGGTTGCGCGAGGTCTTCCCGGGGCTTTTAGAGGCCGTTTCATCGGCACAGGGGCAGGCACACACTAAAGTTTCCCCATCGATAAGATTTGAGAAGAAGGCGAGGAACGGTAGGGGCTATTTCAAAAGTACTAATAACGAGGATCCAATTAGCGATGAAGGAGGAGAATTCAAGCAAATATGGTACAGATAAAGTGCTTCGTAACTACCCTGCCTACTACAACTCAAAACTTCTCTCTCAACGCTCTTAACTTCACTACTTAAACAGATGAGCTGCAGCTCTATTGATTCACTTGCGATTCCCAACATAGAGAAACCAAGATGGCCATCGAATCAGCAAAACTCTTTCCTTTAACAACCTCAGCTTTTACGAGGAATATTTATAAAATGTCTATCACCGATTTTCACGAAACTTTAGAATTTTCTGAATCAACTCCCAGAAGCAAACCACATTCTTATCGACGGCTTAGTGCACAAATATTGTATATCCACTTGTAGCGTTTTCGATAAAAACATGAATATACAATGAAGAAAAATATTATTTTTGACAAATTTATGAAATAGATATAAATGTGATTTTTATATAGCATAAAGAAACAGTCAAGAACTATTTGTTGCATTTAAAAACTCAAATTTCACAAAAGGTGGACATACAATATTTATGCACTAAGACATCGTTATGCTCTTTAACTAAATTCTAAGGGATGAGATTATCTTCCAAAGCTTTGCCACATTGCAATTCAAGCTGACGTACTCTCACGTCGATATTTTCTAAACAGGGATATTTTGAAAACCTACACCATTCGGTGTTAAAAAAATTACTATTTCAATCTGCTTTAAAGTGCATCTAACACCCTCAATTTTTCCTCATTACTTTAACAAAAGACTCACCGTGCACGGACACGTAGATCACCTTGCTGAGGCCCGATCCAATCCCGTTGTTGGCTCGACAGAGGTAGTGCCCTTCATCCTGGGGCCCAGCCGAGGCCGTCCACAGTGAGCCGTTCGGTAATATGGTCAGCCGACCGTCCGACCCGTCCACTAGGGGTTGGTAGTCGTTGGACGTCCGCCCCCTGGCACGCAGCCACGTGACCCGCGGCGGGGGGAATCCTTTGGCCTCGCAGTGAACGTTCAACGGGTTGCCCAGGAGGGTCGCCACGTCCTGGGGCTCGAAGATCCATTGCGGTGGCACTTTGACCAGAAGTTCGGCGGTGTGGTTGACTTTGGCCGCGCTGTTGGTCGCCACGCAAGTGTACTTGCCGCTGTGACGGGAGGACAGCTCCTTGAAGACCAGCAGGCTGAAGAACTCGGCCACCCTCTCCTCGATCTGAAACCCAGACGGTCGCGAGCTGTTTGCGTTCGCTCGAGTATCGGTAAACGGGGGGAGCTACGGCCCCTTCTGGGCTCCAATTGCGGACAGAATAATTAGATATCGCTTCGTTTGGGAACTTCGTTCGACGACCGGGGAGGCTCGAGGAATTTTGGGATCGGAGAAAGGGGTCCTCGCGATCGAACTGCCGGGAAGCCTTTTATATTCGGTTTCCGGTGGAGTCGAAGTTACATGCTGCATGAGGAGCTTGTTTTGCAGTTGATCGAATTAAGTAGCAGTGCTTTAGTGTTTGAGATAAGTAATTAGAGAACGTACGCGTAAGGAGGAAGGTAATGGCTCGCCATCTTTGAGCCAGGAGAAGTATATGGGAAGATCGCCAGATGTGACGCTGCACGTCACCTGGGCGCGACTGCCTTCCTGCAGATTCGGAGGGAAGCTGAAGGGGCTCATTACCGGAGGACCTGGAACAGATGAAGAATTTCTTCAACGTTTGAGAATTATTGATCCTGAGTGAAGATCCTTCCAGTTTCCCCTTTGCGTGTACACGCGAAGTATCCACCTTGTTAATACGACAATATCAATTCTAGTGGTGAAATTACTCACTGCTAACAGTCAGTCGGATGTCCCTGCTCGCAGTTTCCCCAGACCTGGCTCGTACCATACAAGTGTAGGTGCCAGCATCGTTCGGATCCACATTAGCGATCGTAAGGTGGCCCTCGCTATCGACGCGGTGTCTTATGTCAAGGGGTAGCTCGACACCACCGCGAGACCACTCCACTGACGTGATAGGGTAGCCGGAATAAGGACAGGCTATGGTGGTGTCAACGCCAGCTATTGCGCGGACTGGCCCTATCGATCTTATATACGGTGGGCCTGAAATCATCGATCAACGATCAATTCTACTCACAAGGGAAGATCTCGAACCCGGAAATTGAAAAAATTTTAAAACTTTGTGAATATACGGGGGAGTTCCTATTGATTACAACGAAATTTTTGTTTGCTGCCCAAATTCACTCGAATGAGGTGAAATTAACCCCTGAAAACTCGAGTGTTTTTCGATTTTATGTTATAACTCGCAAACTGTAAGAGTTACTTCTTTTAATTAGATCTATTATTTGGTAAACAAATTGTTTTACAGTTCACGAATTATAACACAAAATCGGAAAATAACTGGATTTTCAGGGGTCAATTCCACCCCCTTAGATTCAATTTGGACAAAAAACAAAAATTGCGTTGCAATCAGGAAGAAGTCTCCTACATATTCACAAAGTCTCAGAATTTTTTGAATTTCCAGGTTCGGGATCTTCCCTTACCAATAATTCCTACTCAAATCAGGGTCTTTCATGTAGCAAGTACTTTCATATTGCATATATTAATGGCATTCTAATCCTAATGTTCTTATTAATATGAAATATTAAATATTAAAAATCACAAGTTACCTACATCTCTAGCTGTGAGTGTACATAAAATACAACAAAGTACATAATGAACATCCACGCGCAAAATTAAATATCATGCAGCAACGATATTAAAGAAACTATCCTCGATTCAGCCTCGAAGAACACTTTCCGAGGGATTCAGTTTTCCAGACAAAATTGCTATCGAAATTACCGTAAATGTTCAGTCTGGCTTTATGCTCTACAGTGGCCAGAGTATTGGAGGCGACGCAGGCGTACAGACCCCCGTCTTCGGCGCCCGCCGATGATATGTTCAAATGACTGATCACGTCCCCAGATTGATCGACGTATTGCCCTATCGCGTACCTGCGTGCACAATGTTTGCGGTTAAGAAGCTGGTTATTGATCGATGGGATCTAGACGCGCACCTGTGTCCGGCCGCGATCTCGCTCAGGGGCTCTCCATCTAGCAGCCAAGTGAACGACGGGGGTGGAGATCCTGTCGCCGAGCAGCGCAAGGACACTGGAGGTCCTGGACGCAGGGCTTGTTCGATGAACGTGTACTGTAGCTCTGGCACAGTGTCTGAGACAATTCAAAGGATAGTAACACACGTGAGTTATAAAATAATTGAGTCTTGAAAGAAATTGCAAGTAGAAAATATTCGAGGGATGAATATAAATTATAATAAAATGTGGCTACGTCCTGTGACTCTCACTTTTAATCGAATTTACTCTAATTTGAAAATTGTATTAGTTTTAATAAAGACTGCTAGAGGGGTACCCAGAATTCTTACTGAGAATGAGTTTCATTCATATTTGGTATTCAAGAGATTTCTCTATCGATGCTCCCAGTCGTGCAACTGTATTTCATTTATCAAAGGCAGAAGCATTGGCCATCACTGATACAGCGAAATACCTCCGAGTTTCAATTCCGCGGTGGCTTGGGCGTTTTCCTTGTCGCTCCTAACGAGGCACTGATACATCCCCTTGTCCTTTCGGCCGACCGAGCCTATCATGAGGACCAGAGGAGCCAGCAATCTGATCCTCGTGTCCTGCGCGGTCAATACAGGCACACCGTCGTGCAACCACTCGACGCTCTCGACCGGATAACCCTCCACCGTGCAATTCATAGTGGCTGACTCTCCGGAATTGATGATCTGTAAATAGCAGGGAAACGGTTAAACGATTCGTGCTCGGAAGTTAATGCCCGTGCCGTCATTTACGTTGCCGCGCGGTCCTTTCGCCCCTTTACGGTCCTGGTTCGTTTGATGGCTCTCAAAGAGCTTAATTCTTTGCGGCTTTCCTCGTCACTTGTACTAATATATCCCGTTAAATATAATACCGAACGCGATGTACTTTAGCTATTGTGAGTCACTCGATACCGTATCTAGGATGTTTGTCTGAGTTTCAGAAGAAATTAGAATTGCAACGGGGTTTTGCTGGATGTTGTCTTGATCGAAATATGAAGTTTGAAAGTGTATTTCAACCAGAGTTGGGCATTATTAGAATAATCTTCGAATAAAAATTTCGAATAAAATGAAGTTACTTGAGAAAAACGAATAATTTTTTATTCGACTAAACATTTCAAATTTTAAATTTTAAAATAAAAGTTTATTCGAATTTATATCGTTTATTTATTCGAGGCCTACAAATTTGCAGTGTGTTAATCAATTGATATAATAATCGAAATCGAATTCTGATTTTCGATATAATTAAACACAACAGAATTCTAGTCTTCTAATTCCCCCTTAATTCTGCTTTAAACATAGCCCGGCCAAGCATGTATCAGTGCTTTCATCTCCAACGCATAGACATTCACAGTAACGACTAATTTGGAGCGTACCTGAACACGGGGCTGTATCCTGGCGTTAAGTTTCGACGTGACCGACAGGTGTGTTTCCGCCCGTTGCTCACCGAGCTGATTGCTGGCCCTGCAAATGTACCTTCCCGCGTCCTGAGCGTCCACGCGGCGGATTTGCATCAAATCGCCCCATAGTTGGATTCGGCCAAACGATTCCACTGGTATCGAGTGTCCTGCAACAACAGCACAATGGGTTATGCCAGACGCACGTAGAAGCAGAGTACCGGAAGCCGTCGTACCTTTTCCGCCCTCAAATCCAACGATACAGTGAAACGAAAAAGAAATCGACGCGACCCGAGGACATTTCAGCGAGGCGGGAAATTCGACTGCGCGAATGAGAAAAGATTCTCGAGATGCTTTTCCGGTGGAACATTTTCGCCAAGGTGATTTCCATAGCCGTGCCGAAGAGGCTTATCGGAATTTCGGTTGGCCGCTATTCGGAAAACAATGTTCGAACGATGTTGGTACGACGGGATTATGCGGTACACGGTGTGTTTGGATTATACGGTAAACAATCCCCTAATTAAACCAACCGTTAACATCGCGATACCAGGTAAATTGCGGGGGCGGGCTTCCTTGCGCAGAGCAAGTGAGGTGAACGTCCGAGCCGCTCTCCGCGGAGATGGCGATCTGAGATCTCTGCATCAGCCTCGGTGGCATCGTTCCGCTGGGTTCTGTAATTTAAACGGGACGTGAGAAATAATTACCATTTGCTCCTTGCCGCTTTCGAAAGGTATTCTTGCTACCAAGTATCTTAACGCTTTTCACGCATGCGCGATTTCACGATTTCGATCTATTAACCCTGCGCAGCCTAAGAGATCAATTTCCATTCATATTCGTCATCGAGAAAAACGGATCACTGAAGGATCTGTATTCTACGCGAAAGCTTCACTTCTACTCGCGGAACTTTCAAGCAGTCTTACACACTATTTCCGCAGAATACTGAGAAGTTTATGAATGAACAATGAGAAGTTAATTGCCTGTGACAGTTAAGGTTGCAGGTTCGCTTCTTCTTCTCTCCCCAGTCAGCGCGTGGAGCGTCAGACAGGAGTACGTGGCTCTGCTGTCTTCAGGCCTGGCGGCCCTGATGTGAAGATCGCCTTGGGAAGTGACCACGAATCTTCCTCCTGTACCGAAGTAAAAGTAATCGAGTAAAATTAAGAAACTGAAAGGCACGAAGAATCGATTCCCTTGTAGGTACAGATATAAGAGCCAGGCGAAACGTGCAGCGAAATATTCAAGTTCATTCCTCGCGAGAGGATCGAACCCGTTCCTTCGAACGTGCTCGTCTCCCGTCGAAGGAGGCTTTAGTTCAGACGAGTCGGAGGGAGCGTTGCAGCCGCTAGAATGGAAAAACAGAAGCGTTCGAACGGATCTCGGTGGACCCCGTGAAAATATCACGGCGCTGTCTATCGCGATACCCCTGCAATATTCTCGCTTCGATTCCAATCCGCGGGAGCGAAAGGTTATGCAAAATCCTCGGCATCTGTCGATGAAATCTCGTCGGATCACCGACGGACGTGTACCGCCAGGCGTGAAATTTTCAATTTAGCCGAGCCAACAGCCAGGCCCGCGGACCCGTCGATTCCGCCGGACCCGCTCGACCATCCGCTGCGACTTCTCTCGCATCGTGGAACGCGCTTGCACGTGACCGCTCCTTCGAGGAGATCCTGCGACCCCGGCTGCAGCTGTGCAACTGTCCCACGACCCTGGGTCATCGCGAATGCTCGGCAATTCGAGCCTGACGGGTCTCGGAATCTCGTTAAGGACAGGTTGCTACCTAAATGGGGGTTGCCTTCGCGACCCTGGCCATCGAGGTGGCTTATTTGGAGTTCCTTGCACCATCCCCTTGCGAATCCCTTATCTTTACGCTTTTAGAATCCACATGGAGATATTCGTCAGAATTTTACACACTCAGAATTAAAATCGAGGGGTACTGAACTTTCCAATTCAAAATCTCAGGCAGTAGAACTTTAAAATTCTGAAACCGAGATTTATATAATAACGCATCTTTGGATTTCAAGCTTCCAGAGTATTGTAGGCTTCAGATCTTAGAGTTTCAAGTTTTGAGTCCTTTAATATTCACAGTCTTATCTCTCCAATAAATATTCGACTCCTCAGATTCAAAAGTGTTTGCCAGAGCAGCAAATACAATCCACTGACAAAGAACCCGAGGAACGATCCCAGAATCCACCAGCGTCCGCGGGTGCTCCTATAAATCCAACGACCGCGATATTTATTGCGCCCGCACGGAACATCGTTGCCATTCCTTATTTCCTGGACACGGTCGTTCTTCCTCCAGGCTCTGTATCAACGGGCGTCCACACGCGGACAAACCGAAATCCGCCGATAGTTGCATGGCAGACGTGGCCAAAGAAATAGGAAATAAGGTTGGTAAGTCAGCTCGACGAGGGGCGAGCTCTTCCTACGGATGCGACGTGGGGGGCGGGGAGGAGGCGGGGGGAGGGGGTTGGAAGGACGAAAGGAGCCACGAAAGGAGCAATTTAATATCGCCACCCCCGGCGGAATAAAAATACGGAGATAAATAGCCCGTAACTTCGAGCCAGCCAAGCTCGACTATGCCGTCCCCTGGAACACGTATACAACCTCGTCACGCGCCCTTATGGTTGCGCCCCGGCCGTTGGAAAACGGGCTCCAGATACCGTCGATGCGATGAAACTCGAGGTTTATCGGTACCTCTCCTTTTTCTTCGCAAGAAAAAAAAAAACCGCTGGAGCTTCGTGGTTTGGAATTCCTGTGGCATCCGTTATCTGTACATGAAACTCTTTTCCATGGTGGTTTTCCATGGTACGAACTGTGTTAAGCTCTGTACTTTATTCTGACACAGTTGTAAATGGATGTTGTGTCTATTAAATCTGGAAATTGTCTTTGCTCAAGTTTCGTAATTGTGGGTAGATGAAAGTGAGTTTCTGATGAGAGGGAGAGCTTAGCAAGTTGTCGTGCTTCGAATGATTAGGATGGCGCGTTTACGTAAAAGCTTCCAGCTACTTTGTCAGATCTTCGAGCGCTCGACGGACGCACGTACGCGACAGATTCGCCCGGCACGTGCATATTTCAATCTGGGCTTCGTTCACTTGGAAGAACAGCTATACACTCCCTCCAGGTTTCGTGGAAAAGCGAGTCAACTGTTGGTGGTGGAGATGTAAAGAGGGTTTCTGGTAGGGTGGAGGATCGGAGATTGTGAATCACAGTGTGATTCGTTCCTTCTGTCTTTCATAAAATAACACGAAGATGGATAGGCACATCGTGTTGGTCAAAGGAAAGTTTAAAGGTAACTAACTTAATTCTAGGCTTTAAGAATATCTAAGGATTCTTACAGCATAGAAATTTTAAGATATAATTCTTTCTAATAGAACTAACTTAATCTGGTTACGGTTCACAATTCAATCTTTCTTCTAACCACTACACACTTAAAGAAAAGCATCTATTATAAAGAATTACTCATTCTAGAGTCCTGAAGAAATAAAAATAGTCAAATGTGAGTGAGTCACAGTACAAAACAGATATCCGATTCGAAGCATGCCTACCTATTTCTACGTATGAAAAACAAAATTCTCCATCCCTAAATCAACTCCGCGGACCATCCTATCATAAACCTACCAATATCACACTTCATATACGATCAATGCCCCAGAATTAACAAGGGAGCGCAAGTTCCAGGTGACTCGCAGGTGGGCAAAGGCGCGGAACGGCTGCCTATTTATTCAAACAGCAACAAGGTTAAGCGATACCTACGTCTGGGCCTCGGCCCCGCGAAAAGAATAGGGGCGCGAAGCGAGCGCGTGCGATCCGGCATTCTGTACCGGCACATCCGTGCGTCAGGATACGTGCGGCAAGTTGCCGCGTCGGATCGTCCTGTACACGCTCAGGCATTCATGTCCCATACATATTTATGCCGGTCGGGTGCACGTAACAGGTACGTGTACGGGATGCACACACAGACGGGCACGTGCACATCCACAGACACCCGGGTCCGCGGAGGCAGGATATCACGGGGAGCATCGCGTCGTGTCGGGGTGTGATACGTTTGTTTCGTAACTAGCCCGGTAACATTGTGCCGTGTACACGTCGCAATGGAAGCACCTGCACGTCGTGCACCGCCGCCTGGCGGAGGCAGAGCCCCTCAGTCATCCCGTGCACCCGGTTATCATCGTCCTCACCCAAGAACAGAAGCCATCGACGAGGCATATCGGGGCGACGTGCCAGCCCTCTGTCATTAACACATCGCCTCTCCCTCCATCTCCGGGAGGTATCGAGCGCAGGGCCTTCAATCTGCGGATGTCGCGTTCACCCCGGGGAGCCGACGGAACGATAGGTTTTCTTCGTCTGAAAGGACCGAGCGACACGGGCTGGCTCGGGTCGCGTCGACGAGGTGCTTCTGCCCGATTGTGGACGCTGAAACGGGGGAACTGATACAGCTGGAGGACTGACGAGCTCTGGGAACGCTGGCAAGTTGATGGCTGCGATGGGGGGTCGGTGGGTCAGGAGTGACAGAGGCTGGAGTGATATGGCTCTCGTTTTTAAAGGGACTTGGGGATGTTGGAGACTCAGGGCGTGAGGGATTTGGTGAGCGGGTCCTTGTGGGATTTAGGAAGTGCAGGGAAGCTTTTTGGAGCTGATATCTTTTTCCGTTTGCAGGGATTTGGGGTAGTTTGGGACTGAGGGTGTGAGGAATTCGATGGGTGAGGCGTTGTGGGATTTAGGAATTGCAGGGAAGCACTTTGAAGCTGGTATGTGCGTCTTGAGATCCGAGATCAGAGCTTTCATTAGAGATTTCTGAGATTTGGTTTTGGGGAATAGGCTTGGAAATTATGAATCTCGAATGGTGGAAATTGATTTTCTTGGGGGAAGAACTATTTGGAAGCTATTGAAAATTTGATGCTTTCTAAATGATAGATACTGTTACTCCTGGTTTCTTCTTTAGCCTCGATACATCATTGATTCCTTTCCAACCCTAACATCGGTAATACTAAATGAGTACACTGCCGATACAGCACGATTGCGAGGGCTAATGTTCAAAGTTCGAGGGTAATTTCAGCGAGATCAAACTATAACGCAGACCTTCACTGTCGAAACGCTAAGTTCGAAGTTAATCACGAGTTCAAGAGTTTAACAAGTCCCTATTTCTCACGAGTTCCAAGATGTTCCTCTTCAAATACAATATACCCTAATCTCAGTACTAATCATACCATCCAAAGAAAATTAAAGTTCCATCCTGAAAACGTTCTTGAAGACTAACTACTACAGAAAGCAAATAATTAACCAGGAAGCAATAGCAAGTATTTCAGAACCCAAATAAAATTCCCAGCTTCCTCCATCCAATAATAAAAACTGCACTTTTACTCCCAAAAGTAAATCCTCCCCTCTACCCTTAATAATCTTTTATTAAAAATGTCACGAGTCACGAAGAAGGATCATGCTATCTGGAAGGATGATTAATTTCATTTTCCCTCGTACATCCAAGGTACGTCATCGTCATTTCGACGGCCTCCACCGGCAGAAGGGAGGGGGCTAAATGATCGTCAGAAGTTCATCATCCGTCCTTTCGGTAATTGGTGCCTCTTCACGAGAGCGGGTTAGGTATGTTGACATCTCATTCTCCGTTTAAAACTAGCCTTAGCGAGTCCTGGCTGCCTCCGCGTGTCTCTCACCTGCAAATCTCCCTTCTGTCCCAGCAGACGACGTCCTCTGACAGCGGCGAGCTCGTACGAGTGTCTGCACACATTTGCGAAGGGAAGGTGCCCGCCCCCTTGTTCTCCATCCCGGTCCCTCCCCCCTTCGCGACTCGTGTTATGATTACCGTTTCGTTCCCTTTCCGTCCACGTCGTTCAAAGCTACATTCTTCCCTTCAATTTGTCCGCCAACATTTAAGAGACGACACTTCTCCTCGCAATCTCGTCTTTAACGGGCTGTTTACTGTTCCTGCTGCTTTACGCTGCGCCCTGGTAAATATTGGACGAGGCGAAAAGATACGGAAGGTGTAACGTTGTAACAATCTCCCAGTCCCTCGAGATTCGGCCGCCTCTCCGAAGGCATACTTCGCTGGGGGGGAGTTGGCAAGTATCTGAGCTGCGGGAAAAATTAAGGGAGCGACGATAACGCTCCTCTTCGCTTTTTCAAACTTTCGAAGAATCACTCGCGAATATTTAATCAGCCCACCGCTAGCGAGTATATTCTTTCTGGCACACTTTAGCCACCTTTCGACTTATTTCAGCTTCCGCGCTCCGGAGTGCTTCCTCGTTCCGGATAATAAATCTCTCCTCGGTCACCCGCCCTCTCTTTTCCCGGTTTTTGTCGCGGGGAACGCGGATCCTGGCCGCGACCACCTATCCTTCTGTTTGCAGTTGCGAGCCTCGCGTCGTGTACGACCGTATATTACTATCTCTGAATATTTCCCCGTGTTTCCCGGGGATTTTCGTGCTCCTTCCAACGTCGCCATGTTTGTTCTCGCCCATTCCCGATATTAAAAACGCTCGAGTGGGTCAGGCTCCTCGGGTTCGACGTTATTGTCGCGGGAATCCTGCGGGTATGTAGCCGTTTCTTACTGGCAGGTACTAGGATGTACCTATCCCACATATGTTGCGATTTTCGTACGCGACCTGGGGCTGGAATTCTCCGCGTCGGTTTTTGTTTCGTGAGAGCCTTCGTCGTTGCGGAGGACACGACGTGGACATTGATATTTATGCGGGATACTATTTGTGATGGAAGTAGTATAGGCGCACCACTTGTCAGACATGGTCTGCCCGAAACAATGGCTATACTACTGCCATGTTATAGAACAAGAGTGCGCGAGCACTCGATGCCTGAGCTACTTACGTGCAATTGGCTTCGCTGAATCATATTGCTACGTATAAGTTATTATTGAAAGCCGCGTACAACGAATTGAATTATGCAAGGCAGTGAAAAATTGAGGGAAATTCGATCACCCACAGCTGTTCAGTGCTTCGTAGAATATTCTGTAAATACCGTGTCTCGGTGATCCCTATGCCGACACGGATTTAAACGGATACTGAATATTTTCATGTCCAACCGCGATAATACCGATTGAGCGTAATTTAAACGCTCAGCGTGGCCAGCACCGCGGGAGACACATTTCAATTAAAAAGCCGCCGCGGAGTTGAACCAACGGGTGAATTCAGCGGGATGGCGGTCTGAGAGAAGTTTAAACGTTTATTTCCGACGCGTGGAACTTTCATCGACGGTTCCCGGATAAACAATCCCCGAAACAGTCTCGCGGAAAGCAGAGGCGGAGAGAGGGTCGAAGAGGAACGGTCTTCAAACTTCGTTTTCCATGGCGCGAGACTCTCCTCGCCCCCTAGACGCCTTTCCATAAACAGTCCTCGAAGCACCCTCGGGGAAAAATGCCTCCGCCCTGCCCAACCTCTCCATTGACGGGTTTATTCGTAAATTCAAGCCGTGCACCTGCGATACAGATTTAAAGCTCAGAAAGAGATCGATTATTTCAGTGGCCAATCACCATCTGAAATTATCGAGCGTTCTTTAAACGAATTGATGAGAATGACGACTTTATGGTTCCTTTTTAATTCGTTTTAGCTTCCTCTTTTTTTTACAGTGTAGGAGTGTAAAATAAGATCAACTCTTATGCAACTTATCATTAGCATTGCTCCTTGAAAATCATAACAATTTTATATAACAGGACTGAAGTCTAAGACGAAAGCTTATTTTGAGATAAGTACGAATATTAATAATTAATCACAGGTTAAAATGTGCCTCCCAATCCCCATTCGAGGGTTATCGCAAACAGTAAATATCCCAGAAAAATATCCCCCTCTGCTACTTGTTTCGAGAAACAAGAAAAGAAAACTTCTACTAAATACACTGTACCAGTAGCTTCCCCCTTTTCAATAAAAGAACTCTCCTTTCCCCCCACTAAAGCGTCTATTGCCCTAAAAAAAACTGAAGCTAAACTGTCAAAAGTATCGTTTCATCCGCAAGCACGCACGAGACTTCGATCCCCCAATGCACGGCCTGAAAAGCCCCGCGGAGACAGCGCAGGAACGGCGACGATATGTAAAAGACAGACGTCGAGGAGCTCAAGGACGAATCCACGGTATCGCACACTCGTGACGGTCGTTTTGTCAATTATCCCACGGATTCGAACTTAATGACCGTCAGCCGTGGCCGGGAAGCGTGCGCTTCGTTCCCGTCGTCTGTCGCCGTCAACCGGCAGCGACGATGAAAAACAGCGAGAGATTGTACAAAGGCATAAAGCCGTGGAGAGGCGCGCTTCAGCGGGGGCTGAACGCATTCGCGACTCTGAAGCCGCTGAATACGAGCGTGCACGCGCGTGTGTTCCGTTCCCTGAAAAACCGGAAAAGGGTCGAGCACCTATTTCCGGTAGCGGCGGGACGGCGAGAGCGGAGGACGGGTGGCGGGGCTGGGAGGGGTGGGAGGCGAGGGCCATTATTAAAAGTATAAAGCCACTTCCGTGCGTTGCAACAGCCAGCGAAGGGTGGGGAATTAAATGGGAAGAGCACGACGATCCTCCCGCGACGGAAAAATTTCAGAGTTTCGCCGGCGTTCCTTCATCCCCCCCCCCCCTCTCCGCCATCTTAAACGAGACTCGTTCGAACGATTCCCTTTTTCTTCTACGAGTGGATTCCCCTTCGTTTGCTGTATGAGAACGATGTTCTAGTCCTCTCTGTCGTGCTCCTCCACCTTCTACTGAGGAATTCAAAGGGGAGGGGTAGCAAGATGCTTTGCTGGCTCGAGGGCTCTCGCTTCTTGGAAACAGTGGAGGAATTTTTCTGCCGAAATTCGGGGAAATTGGGGTGTTGGGTTTTTAGGTTCAGTGGGGGGCGAAGTGTCGTTGGTACTTTATCCGGTTTAAGAGCTCGCTTTCTTAGGGCAGATAGAACAGGATGGTCTCCTTTCGAGTTAGGAATCTGATTACCAATGCTGGGAGTATCTCATTCAGCATCCAGATGCTGGTGGGTTGCACCATCAATATTACATTTCCCGCGCGCGCGTGACTTGTTTACGATTATCATTGCAACATAATGCATCCCAGTGCTGAGCAAATATGGGCCACTACGGCTCCAAGATTATAAATGACGCCGCCGCTCCAGCATTCGCGGCGCTCGCTGGATTTCCGCGTTCTTGACGAGAATTTATGTACGTGATCGTTACGCGAAAGGGAAGGGGAAATTAATTCCCTCGGCTGGGAACTAACAGACGATCCAAATTTCATTTTTGGTGTCCAGGTGGTTTACGGGTTTGCACAATTCTGGCGTTCTAATTCTCGGTTGGACTGTAATCTCTGAGCGCTTGTGGACACGTTTACATTAATGTGGACACTTTTATGTTAATTAATCTTGTTTAAAGCTAAGAGAAATTAAATTAGAATTATGCTTCTGTCTATTGGAATGATAGATTTCGAGTTCTAATTCTTATTTTAATTCAACTGTTAAAATATATTCTCAAGGCAATGTGAAGAGTGTTTTCATCCCAAGGCACAGTTTGATGTTTAAAAATATAAATGATTGCGGTAAACGTGGCGCGAGAATCGTCCCCAAAAAACGGAAACATTAATGCACGTGCGTTAAACCTCGTCGCCGCATTAATAACTTAATGCTAATACCACTTTCCAGTTCGTCAGTAGTTAAAGTCAACTATTTCCGCGCCACAGGAAGAGCTCGCTTCAGAGGATCATACTTCTTAAGAATGCCTCCAAAGCAAGCTGTCGTGCACTTTATGTAATAGTTTATAGAACACTGAACCCGAGAGACATTCCAGGAACTTGCAAAATTACCCAAGAATTACAGAACAATTAGACACTGATTTTCCATGCTGAAACTTCTTCGAACGTTAATACGAAGAATATAATTAGTCTCAGGTAATTAAACTTCTCCAGGCATCAAGCATTAGATCCTCCGAACCGAAAAATATATTTCCACTGCATTCGAGATAAATAAAATAAATGAAATTAATAAGACCATCCGTTTCACCCCACAAATCCCAATTAAAACACCCAAACGATTACTAACTACCCCCGTAATCAAAGGCGACAGAACTTAATTCCTTAATACCCCTGTAAATTCTCCATCTAACAAGATTTACATTTTGACTGCGACCGACAAATTCCCCGTATCTATAGCCTCGAGAAGTTCATTGTCTCATCTGAGACTCGTTCGTGTTCCTTTCCATGAATGCTCGATCGACTTTAACAATTCCCCGAGATCGCTGTTACGCTCGCCACACGGATTCTCGCTCGAAAATTCGCGCAACAGGAGCGGCCGTTTCATTTGCAAAAGAATTTCTACGCTCACCGGTGTCCGTGCTGCCAGGTAGAAGAATGGCGTCGTCGCGGAACCAGGAAGTGACTGTCAGGTGCTCTTTGACGTCCTCCCGCGCGGTGCAAGATAAAACCGCGTTGCACCCCTCCACCACCGGGGATCTATCCACCCTTACGTCGTAGCCGGGCACCGTCAGCACTGCAATTCGAAAAGAAATTCTCGGTTAGAGGGCGAAACTTCGGTGACTGCCGTCTTGGCAAAGCGTAATTACGCCCCTTTGCGACAGCAGTTACCCCCGACAACATTTCTCTTCCTTGAAATTTTTGCGGTTCTCAACGCAAAGCATTGTCCCCGAGCATTCTGGAACGTTGCTAGTCAATATTTCCAGAAAGCTCGAGTCGTTATTAAGTTTCGAATATTTTTATTGCCCTGCCAATGGCGTACTTCAATTAGCAAATTCGATGCCTGGGTTTTCAAGCAGGATGATAATATCCGGCGTCACAAGTATCATGCTTGTCGCGTTCCTGTTCTCCATATCAAATACAAAGTCACCGCTCACGCGAAATCAAACCTCGTTACGCTTCGTGTGTATTCCATACGCGGCTTGCCGATTAATTATATTAATACGGTGTCTCGATTATCCAACTCAAACATGGAAGTTCGGTTTTCGAATAATCACAGTGTGTCACCGTTTGTCCAGTGTAAACAGGCAATTTTACGTGACTCTGTTATTGATTATTGGATGTGCAGTGGGGAGTGTTACATTCTGTAATGTGGTAGTGAGATCGTTGGGTGGGGGTACCTTTTTTTGTGAACATAATTCTTCAGCAGCTTTCTTTCGACTTTATTACGGTGGTGGTCGAAAGAAAGTTTAAAACTCAGATTTTTACATATCTGCAGAGCTAACTTAATACCCGGCTTTACTGTATATACCAAACATATTTCTCAGAAAAGATTTGGAATTGCAAATCGCTGCAAATTCTGTGGAAATTATATATAGCCAATTGCAGAAATTTTGGGCCACGTTTAACATTGGCTAAAATCAATTTGTGTGCATTGATTATGAAGATTCCATCTCGTGAACGGTGGAAATAAAAGATATTTGAGGATCTGCTTGTCCGACTAAAGCACAGTTGACAATCCACGTGGGATTGCTGTTTCTCCTTAATGCTTCTTGCAAAGAGTCGCTCGGCTTTCAAGGGAAGAAAGGAAGACGTTTTGTCGAGGTAAATTCTACGGGGTGGTGATAAGATTAGCGCCGCATCCGGAAATTCATTTTCAGCTCCAGCAGCTCCGTCGCTGCTCCATTTATCCCCAGATGTGACAGGTAGCTGCGATATTGCTCTTAATAGCACTGTCAAGTCGGTCGTCACGCTGTTACGCGGCGTCTCATTTCAGGCTGGCGCGATTTAAGTATTAAACGTAACGCGCCCCGGGCGCCACCCACCCTGCCCGCGACAGTCGAAGAATTCGCTGCAACCTCTTCTTCTTTCCCATGAAGTTTAAACGAAAGTAATCATTGCAACCCAAATCCTGCTCTTTGCCATCGCAAAACTGAAGACAGTTTAGAGCACCTTGAGCTCGATTAATCGAAAAGTATCTGAGATAAAATAAATCCAAATGAAACCGAAGCATTTCCAATTTTAGTCTCTGAATAATTGAAACGGTTCAAACGGCGAAGCATTCCTCCAGAGGATCCCAATGTCCTCGTAGAGGTACTCTGCCTTAAAAATGAAAGATCCAATTAGAAGACACCGTTGAGAAAATAGGGGAAAAGGCGGGATCATCTGTAGAATATCAAACGAGATCCCTGGAATGTGTGCTCGCGGTCGTTTCACCGGGCTAGGCCGACACTTCTTTCTCCGTAAGGCGTGGAAAAATTGGGAAATGCCTCGACAGCGATGCCGGCGCGTCTCGACGCCACGGGACCGGAAAATACCATGGCTGACGATAAAATTTCAACGCGGGGGGAGGCGTAGTGCCGGACGAAACGAAACGTGCAAATGAGGCCAATATGCGCAGATCTCCAACCAACCAGGCAACGATATTTCCCGTGGATTCGCAGCTATCGCTGGGATTAAGTTTCTCTTCGGTTTACGTGACACGGTATCGCGTATACGTGTCTATTCCGACGTCGATATCGGCCGCGATTCACCGATTCCTCGGGGCTAGATCGGTTCAATCGAGAAGGGGGGGATCAAGCTATCCTGGTGAACACGTTGTCGGGACAGTTTCGTTATATCTCACTAGAATTTGCGGTGCAAAGATTCCTCCGTACCTATTGATTCTTTTAAAACGTTGATTGACTTTATTGCCATCAATTCAGCATGCCTGAGTCCTGGAATTATGGGATGTCACTGTTGGAAGTTATTAGACGAATCGAAGGGAGGAATATAATGATTTCTATGAGATGCAAGTGATGGAAGTAAACCATAAGTCGGGCAATTTTAGAAACAGAGCTGAATTGCTAAATTCTTTCGATTGCTACGGAATCACGGAAGCTTCTTATTCCCACGAGACCACTAACTTTCCCTCTTTGATTCTACAATTATCGTAATTAATTGGATGCTTCCTCAATCTCCACGCGACGTTTGCGATCGCAAAGGTTACAGTTACATTCCGTCGGGGTTTAATTACACAGTTATTCCAGCTCTATACCAAGGAATCGTTTGACCCCAGTGTCGAAGTTAATTAATTACCAATCCCCTTCAGGACAATGAGCTGCAGATACTTCCCTTCTGACGAGACACGTTACGACGGCCTCCGTCAGAGATCATCATCGAAAGTGCCGCCCTCGATGAATATTCCCCGTGTCCCTCGACTTCTCGTCAAGCCGGTAGCCTTGGTTCAGGGGAAAAAAAGGGTGGCACAGAGTTCTCTCCTCCTTTTTCTAGACAATACACGCCGCTCTTTCCCTCTTCGGGGGATAAGCTCTTTGGCGGATGCACGAGGGGTCGAGCCGATGTCATTTCAGATAAATTCCTCGGCGCTTTTCACCCTTGTCCGGCCCGTCATCCGCCCTTAACACGAGCCCCTCTTCTTTTCATTGGCGAGATCGTGCATCGCGACGAGCAAAGTCAGAGATGGAGAGCTCGCGGAGAGGAATCAGCGAAGTTTACTCCCGTCTAATTGAATATTCCCTTTTCGTGCCTCGCGAGTCGAATGCGTCGGGGGTGAGTCGGACGGCATTTCACGCCGCCCTTTGGATCCTAGATCTTCGCCTTTGGGGGAGAGCAGTTCGACGAGTGCAGCACTTCTTTTGGAAACGTTCGCCTACCCCTTCGCAGTGGAGCTCGTCGATAACAAATACGTGGAATTATAGAAAGTGGCAAAACTTACGAACTTCATTAATACACATAAGTTGGAAGCTTGAAAGGTGCCACTAGCCAAGCCACCACCAAAGGATTCCCCAAGTCGAGCGAACGGTTTCGAGGGAGCACTCAAGACGCCTAACCAGCCGAACGAGGTCAAAGGGACCCAAAGAGTACACCTGCTGCTCCGAGACACAAGGGGCGGCTCTCACCGCATAAGAGACTCGATTCACCTTCCCAAATAAAGGCGGGAGGAGAAAGACGAAATAGGGGTTGGAGTGCACCGGCGCGCTCTCCTGGAAACCGTTATCACTACCCCGTGGAAGATACCCCAGCTGGCTAGCCTGTATCTTTTAAACAGCGATAATTAACGCCCGGATAAGCAAGCCGGTCGTGACTCGAAATGCAAACGGCCCGATGAATGGCGAGGCGCGCCAGCCAGTCCCCGCGACCAATTAACTGTCTCATTCAGGGTATCTCGTGGATCTGGACGGCCAGACGCGCGGGAGCCGGGGGTGCGTCGGACCGGATGTCCTGAAGTGGCCGACGACGAATGCGACAGAGACGAAAAGGGAGGAGAGAGAGAGAGAGGGGGTGAGTAGGGGTTGGGTAGGACGGTCAAAGAGCGTCGAGCTGAAAAGGGACGCGGAAACGAAAAAAGGAAACGAAATTGCGAGCACTGACGAGTGGTAAAAGACGAGTGGAATTGCCAGGGCGGGGAAGATTCGATGAAGATGGACGTTCCGAGATATCCAAGAAGGAAGAGGAGCGAAGAAATTGAAGCGGGAAGAGAGCCTAGCCTCGCAAGATACAGATGAAGAAAGGGTTGAAATGGGGGGCGAGGGTGACAAAGAGAGGCGGGGATGGATAGAAGCTTGCGCGGGACAGTGAAGGAAATTGACAGAGGAAGGGGGTGAAATAGGAAGCAGAGGAGAGGCCAGGACGACGGAAATGAGAAGTAAGGGACACAGACTAATAGAAAGAAAAGATAGAAACGAGACACGGAGGGGGGACTCGGGCGAGTTAGAGGATGAGGAGACAGGGAGGGCGAATCGGACTTCGGGGCGGCGGAGAAAAAGGCGGGAAACGGGGGGGCCAGGGTTCAAGGGGGGGGGGTGGGGAGTGAAATCTTGGTGAATGCCGGGTCACTCGTTTAAATAATTAAACGCGTAATTACCGCCGGCTGGAACACATTTTAATGAACGGTGCCTTTTCCACGGCCCACCCCACCCTCTTTCCGTGCTCTTTCGTGAGCCGCGCGCGCGACGTCCCATCCGTGGGAAGAGGAGGCTCGAGGAGAGAGCGTCGACCAGCCAGCGGTCTCGAGACTTTCAGGGAACCGGAGTGGAGACGTTTGGAAAGCCCTGACTCGCCGGAAGTTTCGCGTTCCCGTCGTCTCGGATCCGCGAGAGACGCGAAACGAAACACCGAGTGGACGGTAACGAGCCACTCCTTCCGTTCTCATCGGCCGTTCCTTAGGGAGCCCTTTGGCCCGTCGGTCAATCGGCATCGAGGGACGCGAGACGAGCCGCCGCCGCCGCGAAGAAGCTTCAAAGTGTCCCGGCCCGGGCGTCGGAGGCGATTCCAGGCTATTGGAAATTCCGATCGAAGACGTTCCGATCGAGAGAGCGGGCGGGTCTAGATGCTGGCAGCGAGGCGAATGTAACGAGGTTTAATTAACGCGGTGACTGGATATTCGACTTCTATGATCGTCTACGTCCGACCGCCGCTCTCGTCCTTTCTGTCTTTCTCGGCTTCTTTTTACTTCTTCTCCACGGTAATTACGTTTAAGGAGTGGAAAGTTGCGCCGTCTACTAGCAAGGAAGTTGTTAGCGGCGGGAAACGCTGTGTCTCGCCGGGCGAATGGTATTTAGCGGTTCTGTTTGCGGAGGTGAGGGATATTGCGGAATCTCTCCTCAATCGAGAAGTTGTGATTGCGAGAAAGAATGGAATAATTTTACGGCACCGTGTAAAAGCATTCCCGTGCCGGTGAGATGAAACGAATTTGCTCAGAGGTGGTTGCGAAAATAGTTTCTAAAGAGTTGAAGAATGATTGGAAGTTAACTTAGGATGTACGATCTAAGAAAAACTTAAATTAATTCAATGTATCGAGGAGAAATTGTAGCGTCTCGTGTTAATAGTTCCTAGAGATTATATTGTTGTTAAGCAACGTTATAGTTTTTGCGAAATAATAAAGGAGGAATTATTCAAAAAGTGTACCTACTTTCAGTTTGTTCACGTTTGCGTATCGGCACTTTAGTTAATAAATAATGTTAATTTGAAATATAGGAATTGAGATTATTTCAATAAAAAAAATATTATAAATCGGCTCTACAATTGTCAAAAAAATTGTTTGATGTGAAAATACCCCTTCTTATTTTCCTGTATCTATATCTTGAAAACTATGGCAGATATAAAAAATTTCATAGAATGAAAATTTAATAGCTTTTATACTCTATAAAACTATGCAATCAAATTATTTGAAATTTATAGTTCAAACAAAAAGCGTTCACCACTATAAATTAAAATTTCATGGTAACAATTTTTTACATCTACTACAGTTTTAAAGACATACAGAAAAATGGGAAAACACGCGTTAACCTTTAAGGCGTGTCTTTACTCTGAATAACCAAAAAGTAGCAGAAAAAGAAAATTGTTTGATAGTTCTATTGAGGTCCTCTACGAACCAGCGAAGTTTAAAAAAAAATCAGAATTTTCGGGTTACCAGAGTTACCTTGTTAGTGGGGCAAGTAGTGCAGATAAACGTTATGGTCGATTAAGTAGTATAGCCAAGGATTTCGTCAGACAGGTGACTTAAATCACAATTTCGTTATATCTACGATGCCAAATGGACTCTAATTCTTCCAATGAAGGAGTTTTATAGCAATTCTACATTTTACGCTTAGCCTGTAAATTGAAATTTGAACTGCAACTCCTCTGAACACCTGCACGACAGAATCCAATGACCTCAGATTGAAACTAGTACTTGTAAAAGGACGAGTCCTTTAAGATATTGAGTGATTTTTCAAAGCTGTGCTTTAAGGTACATTTTCCTCGGCCGCGTTAAACTTGCAACCTCTTTGGAAGCGGAACATATGTCGCCGAAGTTCGCAGGGAAGAATCTAGCGACAGTAAATTCGGCAAGTTGGCGAGCCCATGCAGGACTCAATCGATCGACGTGTCACCGTCCATTTCCCCCCTTCCGTGTTCACCGTGCACGGAAGTTCCGTAAGTCGAGGCCGTCGGCGGTAACAGAAATTCTTCTTCTGGCTTTCGTCGAGTCATCCCCGGAACTCGAGGCGCAGGAAACTTTCCCGACGCGAAAGCGCGCCCGCGAAGCCAATTTAAGCCGAAAAGAGGAATTCGAAAGTCGAATTTAAGCGCCACGCTCGTGACCATAGAGAAGAAGTTCGTGTGGAAGAAGTTGGCCACTTCGAGAACAGTTCTCCAACGTGGATTGCAGCCCCGCAGATGACCAATAGCAGTTTCTTCTCGTTACTGTTCCTTATATTGTTCTTTATGTATTTAGCTACTAGGGAACAAGAAGGATCAGCAGTTCACAGATGCTAAGAAACACCCGAGACAAACGTACTTTGCTATTACTTCGTGGGTTTTCCAACGTTCCTTAAATAATAATTTCTCTAAAATTTTTACACAGGCAAAATTTTCGAAAGGTCCCATCAAGTTCCATTAATTCCCACTGATTATTGTCCTTTAGTATATTTACTAAGTCCAACTAATTACCACGGTTCTTCCATCACACCCATTAAAACCCCTTAAATTATCTAATAAACTTTAAAGAAGGGTGCAAACGAGTTTCCCCCACGAAAGGCCTTCCAAGTATCATCCAAGAGATCCACGAAAACCCTTCCAACGAAGGTGCGTAATGAACATCCCCACTGGCAGGTAAACAGCGTTAAAAAGTCAGGGAACGGAATCCATTGGCGCCCGATGGAACGAAAGGCGGATCGAAGCTTGGCCAAGTTAAATGGAAGGATTCGGAATTCCCTTCTAATTTCGGTTTCCTCGTGTACAGCCGCTATCCACAGCGTAGCTTTGTATGCGTCGGTAGCGTCGGTCGGCTTAAAATCAGCCATTTAAATGGTGGCTCACGTAAACCACCCCTCCCCGCCCTGCAAAGTTTCTGTCCCTTTCTCAGCTTGGGTTTCCCTCGCAAGAGGAGCGTTTCTCTCCCGTCTGCAACCCGCGCGAATCGAACTTCCACCGATACAATTTAACGGCTTTCAGCGGCGTTTTCCCTTCGGTATTTACTCTGGGGGGGTAGATGGGGGTGTCTCGGGCGGAAACGCAGAGCCGTTACCTCTCTTCCGGGCACAATGGGATCTTCGAAGGAACTTTTAGCGGAGTCGTCGCGTCCAGTCACGTTCTCGCGGAGTGACGTCTGCCGTCTGTAATTGACGTTTATTGTGCGCACGTAATCCCTATGCCCCCCCCGGGGGAAAATGCATCTCCTCGACGTATCGATGGATAAGTAAATTTTCGAGCTGCCCTGTTTTTACGCCGAGTCGACGGAGGGCGCGGGAAGCAGGCGATCCCGAGGAACGTGACGGGCAACGATGAACAGCCGTCGACGGAGGTAGCAGGGAGGCGAGGGTCGCCGCGCGTTTCGATGACGTAAATGGAGTTCGTTGGACGGAGACGATCCTGCTGGGAATCCGTTCACGGGCGAAATCGATGTTGAAATTTGAGAAATTGCTGTGACGGGCTCGCCAAGTGGAGGGGAATGCACGTGGAGCACGGGAGTGGAAGAGTACGAGTAGTAGACGTCGATGCTTGGTCAGCCGGGATTTACTTGGGCAATGTAGCGGGGGTTGGAATTTAGTGAATGTAACCGGGGTCAGAGTAAAACGGGTCGAACTCGGCGTTTGATGAGACGAGTGATAGATACAAGTTTTGCAAGGACGTGCGTCGCGTAGCTAGTGGTACGGGTCAACGCTCTCTGAACCGGGGGCCACGGAAAAGTGTGCGGGACCCGATCGGTGTTTGACCTGACGAGTTTAGGTAAATTCGCCGTGTAAACACGCTTACTTGTACGGAAGTAGTATAAACGGGACTTTAGTCGGACATACTGTATACAGAATTCACCGGTAACTCGGACTATAGTCACGAGATCTCTGTCAACAACGTCCTCGCGTCCTATCGTTCCAATTTCTGAATCAAGAACGTAATTACTATCGCTATGGCGCGTATCGTTGCAGGAGCGCAGCTCACGTTTCCCCGGCGATGTCGGGGGATTCGCGGGAAAAAGGTATAGTAATTAATGAGCACCGCAGCGGGACACGATAATGAGACTTGTGTCCGCGGGCGCGCGGATACGTGACAACCGTGCAAAGGGAACTCGTTTCCGCCGCGATGTATCGCGCTATTTTTATGTTATTAACGGGACGGGGCGGTGGTCGCGCTATTCCTCTGCGCGCGGGTTTCTTTAATTATTTGCGCGCGTGACTTTTCATCCGTCGCTCTTGCCGTTACCTCGACTCGTTAACGGGAAACGTATCGAGACGTTTCTCATGTGAAATTCTGTTGTGCGACTCACCAGCACGGAGTGTAACCTCGCGGGAGAGGACGGTTCCCACGGAGCTGGTCGCGCGGCATCTGTACCTCGCGTTGTGGACCTCGGCGCGGAAGTCCTGCGCCAGGAACGGCGGAAAGTAGAGGGTGCCATTCCCGAGCAATTGTCTGAAAAGAAGAGGGACAAATGTAGAATCGTCGAGTGGTTGCGTCTTGTGCACAATCCTCCGGCTCTGTTACCGTTATTCCAAACATTAACTCTATGCTTTCCAACTTCCTTTCGACTTTCTGAAGGGAGGGATGTATGCAGTAATATTCTCTGCAAGGTTTCTAAGTTTACAAAATTGAGGTAGTAAAAAAATTTTCAAGTCAGGGCGCGAGTGCTTGAGCGTCTGTGATTGCTGAGTAGTATAAGGTGGTGCATAGTACGAGAATTGTACTATGAGAATATGTTGGGGGTGGATGGTTAGTTGTAATGTAAAGTAATGTTTATGTCACCCAAGTGTCGTAGGAAACTGTGCAGGTGGGTAAGTAGTAGAAGTCGGTACTTGGTGAGACGTGACGTAGAAGTTTTAGATAGTGATAACTACTATGTTTTTAGGACTACCTATAAAGAATAAAAATGACAATTCAGACATCCAATTAGTAGGAAATAGTATATTTTATGATGCCCATAGTATAGAGGAACACTCGTCAAGTAGTAGAACTGAATATTTGACGAGACCTATAGTACATACATACACGAAAATTCTATCTCCTAATTTTCGATAGCTTTTCCTGAACCTAGCTTACTCGCGATAATAAACCCAGTATGTATTTTCTCTAAACTATAAATTACAATAATGACTTATTACCGTGTTTCCTGCCACACTGTCTCATTAATATTTTACAAACCGCGCGGAACGCGTGGAAAATCATTTCATGCTCGACCCCTGTTTTATTAACGCTCGAGCGCAATTGCATCTCGAATGTTACTTGCAATATTTAGATTACCGTGAAATATGAATGGACACGTTCGATCTCTCGTCAATTTTAACACATCCGTCGCGCATTGTTCCAAGCTTCCCTCTCGCCACACTTTATTTATCTCCGCCAGCGATTTTACTATCAATTAGCGAGGATAAAACCCAACCACTCTGCGTATTTCCCGCTGACACGTTCGCGAACGGTGACGTGGAACGCATTAACCGTTAATGTAAATCATTCGCGTGGTAAACATCATGCTCGCTGACGCTGCATTTAATTCTCGTTCATATTTGTTACACGTAGAGTGGAATTTGCAGAGGGCCGCGTTGTCGATCATCCGAGTCGAGAATTCGACTATTTGCCATACAAGATTTTCTCAACATCGCTTCGCGCATGTCACCGATCGAAATTGAAGTTTCGCGCATGCTTTCTGCAGAGACGTCACTCGCCCTGAACGGTTATCTCCTGTCAGGAAATTAAACGTAAAACCGTGAAAAATTGAGAGCTCGTGGGCCGGAAGTCGACGTCTCTGACATCGATAAACTGAGGAGAATGGAACTGGATGGACTACCGATGGATGGAAAAGCTTCACCATCTCGATAATCTCCATCTTCAAGATCATTTCTTCATTTCAACTTTTCCATCTCAACTTTTCATTCTGTTTTATTCCTTTGGTCACGACGAAAGTGCTAAACATATTAATACCGCCTTTATATTTAATTATCTGTTTCACATATTCTGTGCTTATATGTATCTTTTCTTCTTGCATGCTTTATACTTCCTGTTTCTTCTTCCCTCCTCAACCTCCATCCATCTATCGCGTTTCAATGCCCCTTTATTCCTCTTCTGTTCATCGATTTCCCGTTTCTACGCTTCCTCATTGTCCCTTTCACCCTCCGACACTTCCCCCCATACTCTTTCCCCCCCTGTGTCGGCCTTCTCCCCCTTCGGTGCCTTTCATTTGCATTTATTTCCCGGCCGCCGCCGTCGCTGGCCTCGCCTCTTCTTTTCGTGCGTGCATCGTTACGTTTATGTAACCGATTCCCACCGCCCTCTTGCTCGTCTTTCCCGTTGAAACACGACCCTCGAGGGCTCACGTACATCTCCGATCGATCGTTGTGTTGGGGCACTAACTGGCAGCCAATTTCGGGAGACGTAAATGAACGACTGGCCGTCGAAGATCGAACGTCGAAATAGCTGTTTCGGGGATGAGGGTGGCGAAGAGGGTTGCTTTACAGCCAAGCTCGCTTTCCCCGCAAGCTCGCGACTATCTTTTGCGGCTTCGAAACCCTTACTATTCCCCTCCTCCGGTTTCTCTGCCCTGTTGTGATTCGACTTTGAAACGATCCAATCCTTCTACGCTCCGTCTGGGATGAAGAGGAGAATTCACAGGTGAAAGTACGTCTTTTGAAAGTCTTTAGCGGTGCTCGAGTCCCACTGTCTCGCCGCGACCGTATAAAAGACCGTTCCTCGAAGCACAGACTTTCTTCCGTTGGAATTTCGAGGGGATAGTTGTACGGAATTATTTCCCTGCTAGGGTGACAGTTTTTAAAGTACCTTGAGGAAGTATTCTAAAGTACTGTAAATCACAGAATGGGTCTAGAAAGGGGCAACTCCAGGACCAACTATCAAGCTAAGAGACCCATAATTTACAGCACACTCAAAAATAGAAAGAAGCACACCGTACCGGAAATATTTATTGAATAACTTTCACAATTACCCAGTACGCGTAATTTTCATGGCAACATGATTGATAAAATTATTCGTATCCAATTAATTTCGGCCGGGATAGTGAGCTACATATTTTGGAAATAAATAAATTTTGCAATTACATTTTCCTAGCGATAATAATAAGGGAGGTATAAGTAATAACGTGTTTATTTGAGTGATGCAATATATATTTCCAGTACTGTGCGGTCACTCAACGTTCAGTTAATTTGAAGCTTTGACGGTGTTGTTAATGGTGGGGGGTTTTAATTTGACCGCCCTGGCAGTTGCTTCTTTTCAGACCCATTCTGCTACATCGATGTAATTAACGTGTGATGTACGCGCATCGAGGTTAGGCGAACAGGAGTTTACGCTTTCCTGCGGGACGTGGGATTGCGGACAAACTTACGGGACGACCATTGGATAAGGAACATTTCAATTACCGGGAGGAAATGGTTTCCCCAGGTGCGACGGTTACGATATTGCCGAGCGTACAGCATCAAACTTCCAATAATACCAATCTTACACGATCTCGAGGGCTTCAGTTGCAGCGTTTTACTGATAGTTGGCGAAAGGCATCGTGGATTTGAATGTTGAAAATCTGTCTACTTAAATGCAGAGCGTTCGTTGCTATTAAACGCGTGGAGAGGATTATGTTCTGAAATTTTCCAGATTAAAATGATATATTTCTCTTGTTCCTTTTTGCGTGGGAATAATATAGGGCAGGAACGAGGTAGATTGAGTGAGTAGCAGAATTTAATACTCGATCAGATAAATATCGCAGGAATGTTTGGAGTTATATACGTATCACACAGAAGATTATAGTATATAACTATATAAGTAGAGATATGTGAGATATAAGTAGCGTGAATCAATACTTATTGCTGCAAGTGATATAGGAACGTACGTAACTGGACCAGTAGTAGAGGTCAATCGCTATAGATTTTTTTTTATTTTAAAAGAGACTTCTGATTGAAGTTTAACTTTAGAAAACAATTGAATGAGTTAGGCCCTGATAATTATTCACATTTACTTGACAATAGCTCGTTTCTATCACTCGAGTTCGTTGACTACAGTTAAATATTCTTCAAATTACTGTTTTGAAGCACAGTAATCAAACATTTCCAATGAAATTCGATATCCCATCAGCGGAATTTCACATTTTTCCCATATATGATATTTGTTCAATTTTCTTTTAATCACGTGCAAACATCGAGATTGAGCATTCGGTGAAATCCGTTTGAACAGCGGAACATTATAGACGTACGATTTTTAATCTCTCCCGTTTGCGTTTCCCAGCGATTCGGGATTAATTATTTCGTCGAAGTTGCGTGATAATTGCGTCTCGCTGGGATACGGTCGGAGATTTTTTCGATGCAGGTTCGATTCGTGCGTATGCACTTTAGGAAACTACCAGCAATTTACAGCGGCGCAAAAGTCCTAAATCCCGACACGTTAATCCTCTTACCCCTTTTCTATCTGGGAATTTTCCTCTGGGAAAGCGGATCTTACAAAGGCGGACTCGATAACTGTTACCGGCGACGCAACACGGCTTCTCCTAGTTCCGGTAACATTTATCGAGCCCTCTATATATATCAATTATGTATCCATATATATATATATATATATATTTATGTATATATGTATCGGTCTATTTTCACAGGCTACTGTTCCGCGAAAATATCTCCGCGACAAATGACGTCGTAAAAGAAGAGAGAAATATAATCACTGACATCGGTAAGTGACACATGGTTTATTTGCGGGGGCACGCTCCAGAAATGGAATAAATAGAATTCCACTTGAGCCTTCGAGCTCATCTACAACGTTGAAGAGAAATCTTGCAAGTGTTTAAGGAACTGTTGTATAACGGAAAATAACCATGGAAATAGTCAGTAAATGCTGACGATTGAGAATATTTCTGTGCAAGAAGCGTTCCATAGGTACAGTACTGCATAAAAGAAAGTTGAAACCATGAACGGTAACAAAAATAAGAAAATTCTAGTAGAAAGAATTGTATCTTAAAATTGATATACCTTAGACTAGAGAGTTATAAAATATTGAAACATATTACTTATGCTGATATGTAAAAATATGGGTTCTAAATTTTTTTTTATCACCACTGTACATTGGCTGATATCTTATTCGGAAGATAGTCAAGTAGTAGAAGACAATAGAAAGTACCACATAAGATTGTATAATTCGACAAGTAGTAAAGATCAATGATAAATCAAACAAAGCTTCACATGAATAATCTGAAATAAATAATACAAATCAAGAAATTGTAAAACACTTACACATTTCCCCTCAATGTTCTCCATTCCAATCGCCACAGTAACACTGTTCATTCGCGGCAACGCGTGTTTACTATTCAAAGGTCATGGCGCGACTGGCACGTGGCTCGCCTCGCCCCGATTCCAACGCGCTGTCCCCAACCCCAATGCTAATTTTTACGGAATCCATACGTCGAAGCGTAGATAAAATTACCTGAGTCGATGTCCCTTTTCCAAAGCAGTGTACACGACAAATATAGTGGACCCTACCTTATAAAGGAACACATCGGCATACAAGTGGAGTCAAACTACTCTTCAAACTTTCACACGCATGTATGTAATAACGGCGGGTGGATGAGGGGAACATAAACGTAGCTTAAGAGAACGTGTCCAGCGGAGGTCAACAGCGACTTATCGGGCCGCAGTGACGTTAATTGCTTACCTTAGCCCGGGAACTGCAGTGACCGATCTCTGATCTGGACTGGTTATCCAGGTGACGTGCGGCGTCGGGCTCCCATGGGCGGAGCAGCTTAGCTGGGAACCAGTCGTATTGGAAAAGATCAGGGTGCTTGGTGGCTCGAGGACGAACACTGGTCCCTGTTGGCCCACCACGATTTCCAGGATGCACGCTGGAAAATAGACGAGACGAAAGTTCATTAATAAGAATGCAAAGCCTGTAAATCATTCAGTCATCGACTTACGAAAAATGGTATTCTAGGGTACGAAGAATTTTATATTTTTAAGGGTGAGTCATGTAACTCTGCTTAATAAAAGTGAACTTTTTCACAGAAGTAGCTTAACCCTCCCTTGGTGGATGCGGGGTTAATTTTGACGAACCCTAAATGCAGGTTTTATAACAGCAAGAATGTTGTGCCTTGTTCATTAATCACTTAAATTTTTATATTGCGATGTAATAGTGTCATTATTATTATATTAAGGAGGCGTGTTTGAAAATAGACCCAGTTAATGCACTTCCTTTAATTTTCACGCAGTTTTCGTGGAACGGTAGGTGTTATTGTAAAACGAACGGTATACAGATTAAAAGTGCATGATTCGCAGTGTGATAGATCTCTAGGCTCCAATTGCCGTACGGTAGAAATTTCCAGAGCGAAGGAGCCGCGTGGAGCGGCAAACGCTTTGATATCGCTGTGGATATCAGGTTACGCGTTGAGAGAGAAGCGAGAGAGAGCCGTGCACACGGTCCAGTGCGCGCTCGGTACAACAATAATTCAGAAACCGGAGAAATCAATTCCGGTAAGCCGAATTCGACCTACATTCCACATCGATTTGACACTAGAGCCCGGCTGAGATTAAACGGGCCTGGGAACGGACGACCGCGTCACCGGCCCGCTGAAATATTTAATTCGAAATCCAGGGGATTAAAATCCGCTGCCTCGAAAGTGGTCCTCGATTTATAGGGCAGAATGATTTCTGCACCGCCCTCGTCAACGATTATACACTCCACCGCCAATACTTTATTTCGCTTTGCGCGTTGTTCCCATGGAATCGCGGTATTACAGCATTATTTCTCTGGAATCTTTATTTCGTTTGGGTCAACGCGTAAAAAAATTTCCAGGAATGGAAATGGAATTTTAGTGAGGGCGATGGTATTGATTCCCCATTCGATTCCAGAATGAGCGGCCGAGTTTGAACAAGCAAAATATAATTCCCAGCTCAATTTTAAGGGATGATATCGATCCAGCTTCGGGAAGCGGTGCTTCCTCTCAAATCTGACGCAGATGGCTCGCAACTGTTTCTTGGTACAGCCGAAAATGGAGATTCAATTTCGCCGTTTAAATATAGACATCGCGATCAATAAACGTGACGCTTCTTCTGCACACGATTCTTCGCGAGATGGCTGCTCCTGGGAATATTTCGGGATTTCGTTGGGAGTTTCATATCGTCCTTGGTTTCCTCAATTTCACGCGCTTATCCTTGAAGGGAGAAGTTTGTTTCTCCAGTAATTCGGACAGAGGAAATGATAAAAAGAGGGGCTAGGTAGGTGGTTCGATTCTTTTTCCCCATCTATGGAATCAATTTTTCCTGATCTTTTTTCCTCGTGGTTGCGCCGCCCTCCATCCAAAGTTTCTGGCCACGGCGAGCAACGAAACTAGCAGATCGCGACGTGTCACGGACGCGGTGATTCGAGGCTCCCGCCAGAAATGGAATTTCAATTTCCTACCCAAGGAGAGGCGGTTTGTAGCTCCTAACGAGGGATGCAAATTTCATCCCCCTCCCCCTCCGCAGACACCTAGGGCGCCTACACGCGAATCCAGACCGCGTCAAAACGTATTTTAAGCCTTGTCGCGTCCTGGGATGTGGCTAAATAATTCATCCGATGAATTATTTCCTCCGGTGCGCCGACCCCCGTGCACCAGAATCGATCCAGTCGATAGTCTTCCACGTTCCCGTGTCCCCTTATTCTATAAATATGACGAGGATCGGCTGGACCCATCCCTGGAGCCAATTACGAAGCACCCTTAACAGTCGACAATAGAAAGAAATACTTCCACTCGAGTATTCCACATTTCTACGTAAAATATAGATATTTCCCTGTAGCGAAAGTGTAGTTTCGATCTAGTTTCATATTTGAGGATGAAACTTCGCGTGGGATAAGGTGCTTACCGTTAACAGATGCTTCCAGTTTTTAGGTTACAAAGAGATTTTTGCCTCCCCCTGCCTTTGTTCGGTGGACACTGTAAATACTCGAGAGAAATCCGAGTGAGATCCACTGGCAAGGTTAGCGTACGCCGAGGAAGGGGGGCACGGGAAATGCAAAGAGCAGCGTTTTTCCCCGACACGCAGACAGCCGTGAAAACGTTTCTCCCCGAGGGAGAGGACCGCGCGTTGTCGTAGGGGTAATGGGCGAAGATAAGGATGAGAGGTCGCGTGCGTACCCTGACCCTCCTCGAGGAGGCTTCATTCTTTATGAAACCTCGCAATCCGACGAATGGAAATCGTTAACGCTCGAGGATGGCCTGCTAACGTCTCGCTCTCTTCACATTTCGCTGCTGCGACTTGTGTTCTTTGATAAATGTGTTTTTCTCGCAAGAAATGGAGAGAAGCTACAAAATAATCCAGTTGATTTACCAGCAAACATAATTCGCACTTAACACAGATAATGCTCGTTCGCTTTAAACAGAGGATTGGCGACCTTCAAACGCGAGTCGTTTCGACACCCCAAGGGTCTCTCCAGGGAAGTCCTGAGCACCTAACACTTCAGTCGCACCGGCAGCATAAATATCTTAATATTCATCCCTGGTAATATGGATCTAAGGCCAGCTTGAGGGTTCAAGCCACCAGGCACAATGTTCCAAATAAACGCTAAGAATCGTTGAATCGAAGATGGAGGGTAGATGGGAATTCCTTCCAAGTCTCCATTTCGATTATTACTTTTTCGCGCCCCACAGTGAAGGATTCCTCCTGTGCTCAAAGCGAGAGTCGACTTGTCGCGCGATAATGGACCAATGTAGGAAGGGGGCTCCCTTTCCACGGGTTTGCCCTCAACTTTCATCATAAATTTAATGAAAGCCCCGAAAGCTTTTATTTACTCGAACGCTTTCATTCTTTCTCGAGGAATCGCGGGCGGATGAGTATCGGCCCGATTGAATTGAATTAATGAAACGGACGCAGGGTGTATCTGACCCTTCTAGGACAGGATCTGTGATCGGATCGGTAGGTATCGATCAGGGAGTCTCGCCCTCCGTATTATTAATTAAAGGCTGTCCCGTGACTGCCGTTTAACGAATCGGTGATTTTATCGAGTGAACCTTCATTTCTTCGCAAAACCTGCCACTTGGGCTCCAAAATAGAAGTCTGTTGCTATGAGGCTCTTACTGGGGCGAGTTTCCAAGCGATTCTGCAAGACGGCGATCTTAAAAGACGAATTGTAAAATAATAATCGAAGGTCAGCTCACTCTACTCTCTAAAAAAAGATTAATCATGAGACTTAATTATGCTGAAAAAAATCATCACACCCACTAATACTATTACCACTTTAGATATTAACAGAATTCGAGATCAGAACTTTATACTCAAGTGAAACACAGTATATCATACCTAGGGCTGACACATGGTTTACCTATATCACTGAATTTCTGTCCCTTCGTGCTTCCCATATCGTAACTTCCACTGCGAAGTCTATCAGAATGCTATCAATAGACTTACTTCAAGTCTCCAACTCCATTAGTATCGTTATATTATTCGTTTTAACTAGTCAGAAAATTTGAGAAAGTTTTCACACCGTAAAGAAGCAAGAAAGAGGTGCAATGCTAAGAGTATAATCTGTTGGCCCCACTTCAGATCTCGCGTGATTTTGCTTCGCAGGTGAAACAAGATCGGGAACAGATCTTCTCTGGTCGTACAACAACGAGCTCGGGTTTATGCGTGTTTCGAAACTGCGGCCGCGTGATGGAGATAGATGAGGGGAGTTCGCAGTAGCAGATGTTTCGTATGGTCGTGAAACGCAGGTCCCCTCCAGATTATAATAATGATCAATCTTCGTGTCCCGCGTTACCGCACGTACTTCCGTACCGCGCGATAAATCACGGACGCATTAATCAGCGTGGCCGAATGCCGCGAAACTGTTTGTCAACTTACGCGCAACCGTGGATCTTCGGGCTGTCCTTTTAGGAATCAAGCGAGCGGTACCCGCTGACTGTCAGGACATCGGAAACTGCTTAGCCTACTTTCCGACCTCGAGCCAAGATAAACTTCTTGAACTCTACAGTGAAGAATAGAATTTCAAGAGTACGAAGAAAGGGGAAGTGACCTTGCAATGAAATCGATGTGACGTCGAAGCAACTTGAACTTAATGGAACTTAATGGTAAATCTTGAGATAATAATATTGTTATTCTTATTTTGTTTTTTAAATATTTTTCGAGACTTCGGAAATTAGATTAATATTGAATTCAATTTTGTTACCATATAGCCAGAGACAATGCTCTATTTGTTCATATTGAAGTGAGTTTCCAGAATCGTAGGTCACTATAGAATTCGCCCCATTTCAACGGCGCAGGTATTCGTCGCAATTATTTGAACGTTTCTAATATTTACGAGTGGCCCGTGTCTACAGTGCTAGGCATGAAATAATAGAGAGAAAAAACGAAGCAGAGGAAAAATATCGCGTACAATGGAAAATGTACTGATTTGTACTCGCGCAGTGGTTTCCTCCATTCCCATGCAGCCGACATCATTTTATGCATTCACGAAACCCCGTTGCATCAAAGGCTCGCATGGTAACCTTGCATTGTGGCAGCGGTTTTGGGTGGTATATAGAATCCGTGCCTCGATTCTACGCGGTCGAACAAAGCGCGACGCACCAACGTCCACCGTTAATTTATATCCTCGCCCCGTGCAATAACTCGATCAATTTATTCGTTACACCGTATAAGTTACCGCCAGTTTATCGCCCTGGGCGATATTTTAAACGCGTAACGTCCGAAGGACGACGATTTTAATTTTTTTAATTAAATTCAAGTGATACATATCAATGGATATCCCTTACTTCCGGTACAGTTATATAAGTACTTTTTATATATTAAGTTTCTACACTCAGAATTTTAAAAAATGGGATATTTATATAAAGTTTCAGTGCTTCACCATTATTAAAATTCTAAAGAATCAATATCACTAGAACTTTATTTTCGTTATAGTACCTGCACTTGAGATATATATTAGATTGGTGAATGAAAGTATTCTTGTCTTATCAACTATTTAATTCATTTTATGTCTTCGAGTGTTTGTGACATTTTTCCAGCCGCAAGCCAGCGTTCATCCCAATATTCAAAGCCACCGAAAATAGATGTCCCCGTCTTACGATTGTCAAAATTGCTGCGTTTATGTCCAAGCGAATCTGGAATGTTGTACTGGTGTACCACGATAAGGGAATCAATAAGCGGTGCCTGACAACAAACCCAAATTCCAATTCTAAATACAGCAACCAGGCGATCAGAGGCTATCGACCTCGAGACCAATCGAATTGTTGCTTCAGGCTACCAAGACACCGGGGAACTGCGGAATGCTTAAGTTCCATGGGATCGTAATTCCACGGTGGGATGGTAAAAGCAACCTTGCTAGTAAAATGGTACGAATTTCAATCGCGGCGGCCAGGCTTTCGCGTAACCGAGACTGTGGCGCGAGCGTGCAACGATATCGGGCCAGCACGTGAATAATTTGTGTATCCAGTTCGGTCTGCGAACCGAACAGCTGGCTACGTCTTCCAAATAATCCGATCGATAATCTGCCATCCCCTCTGGATCCGTTGGCCAGACACTCGACCATCGCCCACACCACCTCCAACGTCGTCGTGGACGAACCGGTTCGACCATCAGTTCTATTTGAAACGATTCGTGGATCGTTATTGCTTGGACGTGTTCCTCGAGTGACGTTGATTCGATTATAACATGGCTAGATTAATGTGACGCAAAAAGAGATTTTACGCGATTTCTATTCTTTAGGAATAACTGTATGAACGTCGTCGGTGAGAATGAAGTTTAAATGCTAAAATATTGCGTGCTTAAGATTGAGAAACGTTGAGGTTATTTGATCGTTTAAAGTTCTCCAAGTGGAACACACAATTAGCACTCGTTTCAATTTGCTTTTTCAGAAATGAAAGAACGATGGATAAATCATCGATTTACAAGGGAGACTGTTGATAACAGGTACAGAATATTCATTAAAGGCTTTCGTGTTTAGTATTTTTGGGGGAGTATAACATTTTTTCTCGTTTGATAACACGTCGCCGAAGTGTGCCCATCGTCGCAGTTGGCGATTGGGGAACCAATAAAGCTCGAGTAAAACGACATAACATTAAAGGCCACCGTTCCGTCGACGCTGAAAGCCGTGCGTCAAAGGGTCCTCCATCGCGGCGCTATCGAAATCCATCGATCGATGGACGGGAAACCTCATTCGTAAGCTCGCAAAATCTCCTGGAATGGTGTGCCTGTACGTGGCACGTGTGGGCGTGGAACGTGAGATCCGACAGTTGCAATTTTACCGCATCTTGTCACCATCCAATCTACAATGCCCCCCTCTGCCCCCCCCGCCCCCTACCCGACCCTTCGCCATGTTCCCCCTCGCTTTTTTCGTCGGTTTGTTTCGCCAATTTTCCTGGCCTGTCCCCTTTTTCATTCGCAACCCCGCAGTATCGATATCGGTACAAGTGCTTGTTTACGTAATTTCTTTCGCATACCCTCTTTGTTCTGCTGTAATAATATTTTTTTTTTTATAATAGAAGTTTCTCTTTGGACGGGCGTAGATTAGAAGTCTCTCCATTCACAGATATGTGAAGAACCAACGCGAGTTTCATATTCTATGCTGATTTATGTAAGCTATAGGTTTCGACAGTTTTCGGCAAGTAGTATGGATCAATAGATGGTCAGACAATTGAGATTCTAGATTAATCCAGGGTTAAGCAAGAATTACGAACGATGATGCTTCTCAGAAAATGATTCCAGTTAGTATATATGTAAATGAAGGGGGCTTTGTGTTGTTCAGTAAGTAGTGCAAACCAGCGAATGGGTAGACAAGCATCGAAAGTGGCTACGTCTCTCAACGAGGATGAATCAGTGCATAGTCAGGAGACTGATGTAAAGTATTTAATATCGATGAATGAATGTAATTTTAGAAAAGTGGAATGAATGTATTTGTGCTACTTAAAAAGTGGTACGAAACAATAAATGGTCGTCACATGCTTGAAACGTTCCGCAGCGGATACATAAAGTTACTTTGCCGTGCACGCTTTCTTGAATATCAAAATTCACTGAGTCCAGCCAGACGTTTCCGTCTATGCATGCAATTCGCAGTATTTTCGGGGTGAACGTTCGTTAACGTGTTGCGCAGACACGCCTTTCGTGTTGACGCGACTGCGAGCGTTTTTCTGCGTCCCTCCGCGGCTGTTTTTCCAGCCAAGCCGCGAGATTTGTCTTTGGTCAGATTTAATTTCGGCGCTGCGCTCAGCGAGGTGTTGCCGTTGAAGGAGGAACGTGAAAAATTCACCGGAGTTTCCTTGCATTCCAAGCAACGCGTGGTTGTGTTTTAAAATACGAATACCAATGAGCCCAGCCTCGTTGCTGAGTATCATTAATTAATGCACTCTTAAAGGGGCAAGTCTGAGCGGAACTTGGATCGAGTTTTGCGTTCAAAACTTTCAATTTTGGGCGCATTCGATGGAGACTGAGAAGTAGATCTTTTGAAAAATATAAATTGCGAGAAAATAGAAATTTTGCCACGAAACCTCGACGGAGGTCGCAATAAATTTTGAAGGAAATCAATAGCTCGTTATCACGATTGCCCTGTCGCTATTACAGTAGAAAGTGGCAGAAAAGTGGCGCAGTTCAGGGACGTTTGTTATTGGATTCTGCAATTAGCACGGGGCAATAATCGTTCGCACCGCAAGCAATCGAAAATAGGGGGAGGTAATTGCCCCACGCGTGTGGAAAATTGCTGCGCGAAGGGCTCGTTCGACTTTGTATTTTCAGTAGCCAATACGATATGGCTACGTGGGAGAACTTGAATGAGAAAAACATATGAGGGGAAACAACCGGTTTTCACCGTTCGTTTCAGTTAACGATTCATTACGGGAACGTTGGTTACCACCGTATTCCAAAAATACAGCAAATTGCTCCTTGCGTCGTAAATGATTACAACCTCAGCCATGTGAAATTCATGCACATTACCTATCACAGTTTCACGAACAATGGACAATCAAATAAATTCTGTGGCTAAGAATCGCGGATAAGCCTTGTCTTATACTTTTTGCATTAATGTGGTTTTGAACAATTCATTGATTCTTAATCATTGTATCTATCTTTTTCTCCAATTTAAGTTCACTTCAACGCTTGCAACCTTTAAAAAATCGTAAGCCGAGGTTGTAAGTAGCATAGCTCCATATAGGAACAGACAGGCGGTACTAATATTTACCTAATAACTGCACCGTGTCTGCCTGTAGCTAAACGATAAAGAATCTCGACTTGTTGGTGTCCTATTCCCTGACACAGTAGTACATACCAGTATATGGTCAGACAAGGATCAGTTTGCATGTAAATGAAATTGGATTCTGCTCGATGTGAGCACAACTAATGCAACTATTCATAATCAGTCATACAGTATGAACCGCTACGTACTGTTCTCCACATAAATTGACTAAATTAATTTATTTAAAACTGCCACGAACGGACTCGCAAGCGATATCCCTTCACGTTCCACTTCGTAGCAACGAAGTCAAGCTACCATGTTAGCGTTATCGCTACGTTAAAGCTCTCTATCACGGCGCCATAAATACTTGTCACGTTGCCAATGTGCCTGACACTACCAGCAAAAATTGACTCGTAAATTGAGTCATGTTTTCGGCGCTCCATGCCGCGTATCACGCGTAGAGGGGTACATATCCCGCTAGATGTCATCGCAGCAAAGGCATCGGATCCGTGGGAGGGAAAAAAGGAACGATCGTCACGCGGGCTGCGTCACACACTCGCCGCGCCTTCGACGCGTTCTGAATTACGACAACGACGGTGCAGAGTAAAAATCACGGAGGAACCTTTCAAACATTTTTATCTCCCTTTTCCCCGTTTTTGCGTTTCACGGACAAGCTGCATATTTTCAACTCCACCGGTTCTATTTACGATATTCCCCCGTGTGATTGATGCAACTCTGTCGCAACCCCCCCTCCCTCGAAGCATCGCCGGGATTGGTATTGTAAAAAAACCATATCGTTCCGTGCCTTTTATTTGTCCCTTTTCCGCCGTTCTCGTATATAACAGTTACGCGCTGTCGAGGAGCGCCGCTGGAACACGCGCTCGGTACATGTTTCCTGGGCGCAAATGAATTCACGGACACGAGTAAAAAGTGTCCATCTGTAGCCTCGCATGTTAATAATCCCTCTACGTCGCAAGACACGGAGAACGAACAAACGATTCCGCACCGAAAATCCTGATTTCTATTTAAAGAGCGACCTCGCATCGTTGTACAGGTATTATGCGACGCGTGATAAAGAGAGGAAGCAGAAAGAGCAGAACTTTCTGCAAGGGGGTTCGGCGATCCTGCCACCCTCTCGGAAAGTTTCGCCGTCGCGGGTGCATCTGGCTTAATACACGGCTGTCATCGCGAGGATTTAAGGAGCCCGGCACAGCCGTCTATCCCATTTCCCGCCCTCTTTTTCCCTCCAAGGGAGGAACAGACGCGTCGCCGCTAGCCCCGGAGCCTCGCCGCTGTGCGCGAGGTCATTGACGCGAGTGTTTAGTCAGAAAATGGAAAAAGTTGGTGGAGCGCACAGCTCAAAGGTCCGATCCTCCACTTTTCAGGAATTAAAAAAAAAAAGAGACAGTGAAAAAGAGAAGCGAACCAGAGGCAGCGCCCCCTGGCTGGAATGTCCAAGTGCTCGCACCCGTTGTGATCATCGGCTAATCCTTATTGAAAGGTGCTCTCGCGGCGGTTGGGAAAGCGGGAAACGAGGCGGCACAATGGTGTATCGGGGAAAGGCAGCGACGGTTGAAAGTTTTAGCGGCCGAGGGGAAAACGGAAGCGGAGGATCGATAAATGTAAGTGGTCGCGTTTCGTATATTTCACGGGCGTATTATTGGACACGTAGGTGGGCGCGTGTGCGCGCGAAAGCGCACAGGACGTGACTTAAATATAAATGAAAGCGCGGCCCGGGCGGAACAGTGGGGGCGAAAGGAGAAGCATCGAATGCGGAATGTTTTACTCGCCACGTCCCACCTGCACCGCTGTCGCCTTTGATGAGGAATGCACACGCGATTTCAGGTCTGCATTTTTTATCAGCCGAGAAGCCAGCGGGGGGACGGCGGGCAAGAATAACCGAACGTCGTCGGCGTTTCGAGGGATCGATAGCGGTGCACAGGTGAGGATTAAAGGAATGCAGAAGCTGCAACAACAGTTCGTTTGATATTCATGAATGATATTTGAACGAGGAACGCGCGAACGGTTTGCAACGTCGCGGGGTCGATGTTTCTTCCCCAGAATGTGAGATTCAAGGGCTTCTGAAATTGGGAATAGTGGTGGGAATGTAGCTGGGTGTTGTAACGCCTGTAATTTAGGGAAAATCAGGGAGCTGGTAGTCGAGAAGTGGTGTCACGCGGTACGTGGTCAGGCAAGTAGTATAGGTCAATGCGTGGGGCTGGTCAGTGATACGCGACCGTATGTGACGGGGCGAGCGGTACGTGATTCTATGCTGTTAGACAAGTGGTACGTGACCGTTTGTAATCAGGCGAATACTATTAGATCGTGTGTAATCGGGAAGTAACGTTGGACCGTATATAATCCGACAAGTATTACGACGCAATAGAGCCGCGAGTATGTACGCGTGTATGTGCGTGTTTAGGCATAGGAAATGAGATCGTCAGCGGTCGGACAAGTAGTACTGGTCAATAATCTATGAGACACTTTTAAATTTTCTTCGGATTAAGTGGGTCATATATTATAGTCTTTTTGCTAGTAAATTTCGATGTTAGTACTTTTATTTAATATTACATACTAAGCTACCCGATACAGAAGAACTTATCTAACTAAAGACCTTGTAGCATTAGCATTGAGTATGTATACGGTAAGAGAGTGAAGAATTTCGATCTACATATTATAAATGATTCCGAAGAACTCCAAAAGTGAACTCGAGTGTTTGGAACATTATATGTTAAAGAGTCCCAAAGGATCACCCTTCCTGATCGAAATTAATTCTCAAGTACTAAGTTACCCGTGACTTACATTTAACAATAAAACTCTCGACAGTGGCAATCCCTCACAAGGGCTTGGCCGCCTCGAAACGATATTTCGCCGAACCTCTCTTCACTCAAATTGTCAAACATCCATGTTCCCACTTTCAGTGGAATGTTTCCCGGGCGAGTGTTAAAGGGAACGGTGGTATCCCAAGCGTCGGCCACGCGAGTGGGCCGATTGTGGAGAGGAGGAAGGAGGTTTCCAGGCTCCGCGGCGCCTGGCGCGTCAAGTGCTACGACAGAGCCTAAGGCGATTATGGGACCGCCTCTGGATCTCGAAAATCTCATTACTGTCTCCGACGGCTCTGTTCTCGAGAAGCCTGCCCCCGCCGCGGCGCGACCGGAGGAAGAGGCGAGATGGCAGGCGCGAGATGGAAGAAGCACGGAAAGAGCGGAAAAGATCAACGGGAGGAGGGAAATGTCTGGGCGGAAGTCGTCGGGCGAAGACGAAGACGCGGCGGCGGCTGAAGTGGCTCGCGTGTCGGGGAAATCTGAATCCTGAAACGTGCTGGGAGCCTTTTCAGAAGGCGCCGTAAAAGCGAGGGAACCCGTGCCGCGATGGGGAAATAATAGATCCCGAGAGCGCTAGTTCTCGCATGATAATGGAAGCCAAACAATGCGGAGAAGGGATCGGTGCTCAGATGGGGGGCATCGTTTGGGGAGCTCCTGTGGCTTTTAGGCCCTTGTACTGGCTGACTGACAGCAATCGATACCGATTAACGCGAGGGAGTGTTGTGACAGATAGAAGGTGACTTGGGCTACAGAGATTCCGGATACCAAGGGACCCAGACAATCCCGTGATTACCGAAAACTAGCCTACAAACATCGATGTCTCGCATTAAACTTCCCGTTCGACCACCGAACTACAAAGTGTCATGGAATTACTAGTCTGCTACAAGCAGTCCAAGTCCCTCACAAACCGAGTACATCGTGGAAAGGAAAATACCAAAGGTTCGAAAACAAGCGCGATGGTGTGCAGAGTGGACGTTGAAAAAACGTGTTTAAAACAAACTCTTCGATAGTCTGTGATAGAACCGAGGGACGGACGAAGGGGGGTAGGGGAGGTGACGAGAGTAAAAAGTGAGGAAGAAGGCACCCGATGCAGAGGCAGCCGCTGAGCGAAAAAGACGGGGGAAGAACCAACAAGAGCCGCGAGGGGGGGGGGGGGGGGGGGAGTCGAACGCGAGAAAATCGAGGAGAAAAGGCGAGGCACGAGAAAGGACGACGCGGAAGAACGAGGGAATATCGTCGTCCGGGATTCCAAAGTCGACGAGAGAGTAGGTAGTCACGTCGACGTGAAAGATCGTAATTGCGAATTCGTTGACCCGCGAGTCGAGTGAGCTTTTCCACCAAGTCGCAATAGAGGGACGCGGAGAGGGGCGCGGGCGAGAGGGGCCGCGGGTGGGTGACTGCGGAGGGGAGGGTGAGTCCAGAGAGCGGGAGACAGCAATGGAAAGAGAGAAAGAGGCTGGGTGGAGAGGGGGCGGGGAAAAAAAAAGAGAAGGACAGAAAAGGGCGAGAGGGGGGCGGCGGTGACGGTTACACAGGGAAAAAGCAACGAGGAAGAGATTCCTCGCGGTGGGGGCGTGGAGGGCGCGGGAGAGGCGCGAGCAAACAGACTTTGCGATCGTTTATTTTTCTGGCAATTATATTCTTCCGTGAAAAGAACCCCCGAGCCCTTTTCACTCCGTATTTATTTCTGTCGTGAATGCGTCGTGAATCGTCCGACCCCCAGTGGTGCTCAAGACGCGGAGACCGAGGCCTTCCAGGGGGTTGAACGAGCCCAATGGACGCGGGGGCCGCGAATTATGGGAGCCGGAGCATCGGATCGGTGTATGGCGAGGACGTCGAGGTAGGCGGCGAGTAAGGGGGAGGAATGTGGAGATTCTGAGAAGGAAACGTAAGGGGAAGATTAAGAAGGGTGTAGGGGGGACCTGTGTGTTTATTGAAGATGGGACCTGAGTCCCAGATGAATTGAAACCTAAAGTCACGTTCTGGTAAAATCCACGAATAAATCGGAAATTAACCCCTTGCGACCAAATGATCCACAGACTATCCACAGAAATTTGTCCAAACTTGTTTCCCAGATTTTCAAGTCACCTCTGATCATCTTCCGTCACTATGTCATCGTGGCAATGTCAACACGAACGAGATTGCACTCTTGACAACATATCGTTCTTGTTTGCTCGCGAAACTGAATTTTCCGCTTGGAAATTTCTCCGAGCCACCTGGGGGATCGGAGGGAGCCTCGGATCCTTGGAAATCCACCGATACACGGAGGATGATCCTGACAATGCGACGTTCACGGTCACTTTCGCGCTTCCAGGCGAGAAGTTAGCCCGCGCCGGAAGTTGGCACGTCGTGTGTGGGTCAATTCTGTCGTAAAGCGGCAGCGAGTGATTCTTGAAACGCTCCCCCAGGAGGATTTAAAGGAACACTCTATTGGAAATGTCTGCTTTATCCCCATCCGTGTCCTGCCACCCTTGGGAGTTAAACCTTTTAGTTCGTGCCATGCGCAGCCCCGGACGATGGTTGCGCAACTATAAATGAGCAGGAGGATATTGTGAAACCTTGGACCGACTTGTCGTCGATTTTCAAGAGAGAAACTGTCATCTCTTGCTGTTTGTCTGAACCACTTGAGCCTTTCAGACCTGATATTCGATCCCTTAAGTCCTTGCGGAGTCAAAGTTTGCTCAAGGCTGTTGAGAATTTCTCGCTGACCCATTACTAATTCATTTGCACTCTTAAGATACTCGTTATTTTATATTTACAATGGTGTTCAGTTCTTTCTGTTGGAATTAAGTTTAATGATCTTCAAACAGTGCGACCATCTGTCCACTGAACTGGTCATTTAAATTTAATTTACTGTAACGTGGGCATTGTTAATGAACTGATTATTTGTAGTGATATCCAGGACTGGAGATCTATTTCGTAAACAAAGTCTGAAACTCTCGTGTCGAGTAATTGAAGTATATGTATTTTTATATTTAACTGTTATTTGTTGCTTGGAGGATTGGCGAATATATTTAGATGAATAGTTGAATTTCTTATAAAAACGTGGTGCACCAGAGGAGATCCAATCAGACAAAGTAGAGGCTTGTTAAAACGTGGTAGACAACGCAGTCGACCAGAACGGAAGGGACAAAAGGATCCTGCTCGAAGAAGCAGCACACGATATCCTCCCTTACCCCTGAAAGTTCCGGGGGTGATCGATAGGCAATAATTCTTAATTACCGTCGTGCCCCTAATTATTGGTTTTTGAGTTCGCTTGGCTGAGTTCCGCGATTCCAGCGAGTCGATAACGACAACCATGGATTGATCGACACGCAGTCCTACTCTCGCTAACGAACAGAACAGAAGGCTCCACAACGGAAAAGGGTTGTCAATGAAAACTTCCACAACCGCCCCGTGAATACAAAATATTAATCAGGAGACGCTGAGAAATACTATTTGTCGAAGGTAATATATACAATAATTTTCGGATAAGAAATTACTTTTAATAAGAGACCTGAATGATTTTTTAAAGGATATTCCGAATTCTAACGGGATGATTCAGGCCCTGCTATTAAAATCCAATTGTAAATTGCTCGATAGCACTTCGCGTAATGATGCTTGTCTGATACTCTTAGTCACTGCGATCGATACACCGTGATTCAGATTAATGGAGCTCCCCGAGTTCATTAACTATCGATAGCAAACGAGGTGCTAAAATAATAAATCACGTGACTCAGGACATTGTTCAAATTTTCACAACAGTTTTAACGTCCTCCCTTTTCAACAGAGCACTCGTACTTCCACTACGAACCACGTGTAATGGACACATTTAATATTTATTCCTTCACGTACTTAAACTTTCACGCTGAATACTTCAAAACGCTAAAAGTACTCGAGTCATCAATAAAAACACCCCGAAAAGCTGAAAGGTATTCAAATCCCCAAACCTCCACCACGAAAGCGTCAGAATACTCAAGCAAGTACACCAAAATATCCCTCAAACTTTTATAGCACACTGTTCCTCAGTGCTTCCCAACCTATTTTGAGTCACGATCTCGTTTTATAATATTGAAATAACCTGCCCCTCCCCCCATATATGGCAAGGTAAATTTAATGCGGTCAAGAAAACACATTAAAAATAGATATTTCTGAATATAATTCTGACTTAATAATATTACAAAAAAAAAACGGTGGCAGCTCCCCAGAATACACTTCGCGGTCCACTTGGGGGTCGCAACCCGCAGGCTGAGAATCACTGATGTACCTCAAGAAATCGTCATAAATAATTCGAAATGTCATTGCAGAACTCTAAGTTTCAACGAACACCCCAAGAGTTCAGAATTTTTAATCACACTGAAAGTTCTCCAACATTCGTTCCCAAACCACAAAGTGCCGAAAAGATTGACTTTATCGAAAAATCGAAAGGGTCGGAGGGGACGGGATAAAGAGGACGCGAAAGTGTGCTCAATTTGCGTGTCACGGCTTCCGAGGTCTCGCAAACAAAACACTTTTCAGAAGTCGGGCTGACTAGAGTGTGCCCCGGGGCGCCCTCCTCGGTGCCCCTCCCCCGAAAAGGGTCGGGCACTTAATTAATCGAAAGGGGAGGGGAAATCCAAACAATATTCCGCGGTGCCCTGGCTCGCGCGCGCCCCATATGCGGCCTCCGACTTCTGCCACCGGCCTTTTTTTCGTCTTCCATTGGCCGCGTCGTAAAATATTCGAGATTATATTGGATTATAATGACCGCGCTGAATATGCATAGCCTGTCCGCGCGATTCGTACGAGCCGGAATATATTTTCGCCGCGGCGGCTCCTAGATGCATTTCGCCCGTCCGGCTCGCATATTTATGGGGCTAATTTATTTAGCAACGTTGCACAGATTTCTGCTTCTTTCCTTTGCCCCAAATGTAATTTCCTTCGATCCTGTCACCGGGCAGAACTGGCCCCCACCATTGTCCTTGATTTCTCATTTTTATCGGCAACGACGAGGTTCTCGGGAAAAAGAAACTCATTTTTAATTTTGTATTCACGAGGATTTAGTGGGTCCAATATCCGGAGCTGTAATTAATTTCGATTGTTTCTCACGTTACTTTGTTCTGGGTTGGGAATTCGTTTAGTGGAGGTTCGTTATTAAGTATCGTTGCGGCGATTAGTTGTAGCTTGACTTTCTTTCGCGCCACAGAATTGCACCGACGATTGGAGGACGAGTAACAACGTTGATGGCGTTGCTGTAATGACAACGGCGATCGTATCGGCAGATATGTGACCTTCCATCCCCATAAAATGGAACGGGGGCGTGGTAACGGCGCCGTTAATTACCTGCACGTGCTGATCGTTATAATTACCGATAACAGCAACATTTTAATCGGCCCCGTTTAAATAACCGCGCTGAAATTTGTGTCGATTGTTTACGATCGCGCGCAGATCAGGGAGAGAGGGGGAGGGCTTTTTCCGTATTAATTTCTCGTCCCACGCGAAAATTGCTTCCATAAATTCAGCATGGTTGCGCCCGGGCGATACAATTCGCACGGCGACCCCAATAATTTGCCATATTAATATCGCCCCGTGGGTCAGCCCGATTCCGTCGGCGCGGTTTTCTATTTGCCCCGATGAAAAATAGACGAGGATCGTTCCCGCGGAACGTACCCGAAAATGATTATTAAAATGGGGCGCGCGCAAATATTGACGTTGCATCAGATTTCGAATTCCTGGAAAATTTCTGCTCCCCAGGTGCAAATGGTATGCTCGATAAAAAAGAATTAATGTTTCAAGCTGAAGCATATTTGAATATTCTCCGAGCGGGGAATATTCCGCTCATTATACATTCAATGATTCGCGGAGCATTATAGATTGCTGCACAGTAGAATTCATTTCTGACGCACTAACGAATTTTAGGATTTGATTTTACCACACTATTCGGTTAAAAAACACTAATGGAACAATCTCATATTTCCAAAATTCTATTCGTGCAATCTGCAAATCGATACTTACCCCCGAACTGATCAACTTACCTCTGTTACACGCGAAATTTACAATTCAAACCCATCTGAAACTCACGCGAATGAGCAGACAGCGAATTTCTCCTTAAAAAATGAGGAAAAGAAGAGCGGAGCTGGCTTCACTAACACATTAAAACATAATACGAAGCAAAAATACAAATCACGTCGTTGGCCCTGTCCCAAGTGGCTGCAGCCACAATGGGCATCCTTGCCACCAGACAGCCAGATAATTTCCACCTACCGTTCCCACCCTCGTCCTCCCTCGGCGTACACGGCGCGTGTACACGTGTGCGTCTCGGTTACGCGATGCATAGGAAGGATAGTCGTCCAGTGGAGAGACATCGATGACACTATACATATTGACAAGACACTCGAGACCGCCTGCCTGGGTCCTCGCCCTCCAGGTCCTCATCACCCTCTGGCAAACCTCCCTTCCTCCCTCTAACCCTCCCCAGCGCAAGCCAGTCGCGTAGCGGAGGAATCGCGTGCCCTGGACAGATCGTTACTTTTTTCCATCGGTACGACAAGGGGGCGGAGGGTGGCTGCGACGACCTTCGAATCAGATGAACCAGAGCTTGAACTGTCACAGGGCCTGTCGATACCGAAACTGGGATCCTCTTTTTGCGATGTCTGCGAATGTTTGGATGCAGCTGGGGTGTGTTTTCAAAGGGAACGTAGGAATTCTATCGTGAAACCGTTCCTTTTTTTCAGTACTCCGTGGGTACTGCTTAGAATTTTTTTTGGTGCCGTGACGATCTCGATGATAAGAATTCTAATTCTTCTGTTGGCAAAGACGTTAGTTTAATTCCCTGATTGCGTAAATTATGGGGGGAGAACTGTCGCGTGGTGCGTTAAATGACTGGTTGGTGGATGAATGAAATGGAACGTTACTGAAAGAGGGTGGACCGGTGATATTTGCCAACGATCTGGAACGCGTAAGTACGAATCGAACGAACTAACGAGCCTGAACCCCTGCGCGGGGCCTGCCGATAAAATCGCGGGACAATGCCACGCGTTTATTCCACAATGCCACTCGAAACTGCGAGCGCGACGATAGGGAGGCACCGTCGAAACAATACGTCTCTAAACAATAGCGATATCTTTCGACCGATTCAGATTTGAAACCGATGATGGAATAGCGATTGTTTGGACCCTCGAGGAGGAGGTCTGCGCTGCCGTCGACGATCTTTCCGCTCTGAAGGATCGCCGCAGACGGAGGGGAAGGGATCGATAAACGACAGAATTAGGTATCGGAGACGTTGGAACGTCAATAATTGATGGGTCAATGGCTTTTCCAGTTGTCAGACGATTTCGTAGTACATGAGCAGGTTTGACAGAAAGTATCACCCCCTTTGATAATTGATTTTTAATCAATTTCCAAGTAGAAAGTGGATAATATTTAACTCCACAGTTGGGAATAGAATTCCGAAGTACGATTCAAACGGAGAGCGCAAAAGTTTCGATATCATTTTAAAACGCGTCCCGAGTATCAGTCGATAGCTATTTGCGGCTGCAACCTTCCGTCAATTTTGACGGAACAATATCGAATATCTTGTCAGTTCGAGCTCAGCTTAATATTGACAGAGGGAAAGCCAACAGCTTGTCGATTCATTCCAGAGACAATTTCGAGTGAAGAATACCGTGCTAAGACAGACTCCAGTCGAGTACTTAAAACTATAAGACACGGTATAAAACCATCAACCTTCAAATCCACTAAAAACTCTCAATACTTGAAATAAAAAAAAACTCCCTCCACTTCCCATTCAAACTCCCGGCCACCAGCCACGAATCACCATCAGTGCAAATTGATCCAGCACCCTTTGAAAGAAGCTGCCCAAGAAGCCCACGATGGAGCTAATAAGTCACCCGGAAAGCGCTTGCAGCGTAAAACTTCAGGTGGCAAGGAGACGGGGCGGCCAGGAAGAGAAAGGGAAATCAGAGCCGTGGCTCGCAGAAGCGCAGACAAAAAGGAAGGAGGCCGAGAAGATGAAGACGGCCAGGGAATCGCCGCGAAGAGAAGGGGATGCGAGGGCTAGTTTCCTCATAACGCCGCGGAGAGTCGAAAAGACCGGTCAAATATTTACTGGGTCTCTCCCAAGACCCACCGCCCCACCCCTTAATAAGTTTTTTATTGCAGTTCCCTCTTTGTTTCCTCCGAGACTCACTTTCCTCGTATTTGCGCGTGCTCGATCGCGTACCCCGGTCGGGGCGCTTCTCTCCCCCCCGATCCCTCCTCCAGGCTGACAATGAACTTGGGGGGTGGCTGCGCGGCGTTCCTAGATCGTTCTCCAGACGGCTGCCGTAAGGAGGGCCGCCACTCCACCGGCCGGGGAATGCGAATTGACGTTGATTGCCTGTAGAAGCATCTCCGGGATTCACCGTTTACTCGACGATAAAGTAAACACCGCGAGGAGCATCGATCGACACGGGAACGGGATCCTCGGCGTGATTTCTCACGACGAGCAATCTTCAACCCCCTGAGCGGGGTGCTGAACGAGCCACGCGGATTTTCATCGCTCCCCTTTTACAAGCAACGAACTCGGGGGTATTCTTCGAATTTATTTCCTACGAGGGGGTCGCAACTGTCGCTCGAGGGAGAATTTCCGCGATCGTCTCAGTAAAGTATTTTGTTCCTCGTTTAATAGCCACCCCGATAGCACTATCATCGGATCGACGAAAGCGAGGCGACAAAACAGCCTTCAGTCCCTCCCTCGCTTCCCCGGATGAAAGCTCGACGAGCGAGGGGGTTGCGCCCGGCGGGTGTGAAGGAAATCGGCGCGACGATCGGCACCGCGCTGCGAACGGGGATGATCCGCGGCGACGTCGCCCGCGAGTGATATTAATCCCGCGCTGAAAGACAGCAAAGGAGGCTGGTGAGAGCGGAGAACAAGGGGGGCGGGTAAGAGCGGGTGCGCGAGGGCGGCCGTGTCTTTGAGCGGAGGCCCTTGGTGGGCGCAGATGGCCCGGAGGACGGGGGCCTTTGTAGCTCGTACATCTCGCTAATTAAATAAAAAAAAGTCCCCTTTCTCCGTTCCCTGCTCTCTTGCTGTCGCTCCGTGCCGCTATTCTTCTGGGTGTCGGCCCGCGGGCACCCGTCACCCCGTGTCTCTGACTTCGGCGGGGCGCGCGGGGGGCGGATGAGGAGGGTGAAGAGGGATAAAGCGTGGCGTGCCACTCGCCCGTAAGTATTGTCTTCGCCATTGTTCTGGCGTGTTCGCATTGTTCGGAGCGAAACGCCCTGTTGAAGCGCCCCCGTTCGCTCGATGTTATTAATATTGGGCCCCTGTAAATGCCCTGCTCGATGGCCGGGGGGTGGGTCTCGTGGCTTCACGATGCTTTGTAGTTGCAACGAAATTTTGTTGTAGATAGGGTTCGTCGGGGCGTTAGGAACAGTGATAGTGAGTTTTTGGGGATATGTATACAACTACTTTTGGGGGCGAGGGGGTGGGTTTCGCGGTTTCAAGATGCTTCGCAGTTGGAACGAAATTTTGTTGTAGATAGGGTTCGTCGGGGCGTTAGGTACAGTGATAGTCAATTTTTAGAGAGAGGTATATACTTTTTATGGTTGAATCATTGTGATAGTCATTTGAGATAGGGGTTGGAATTATTCCGAGGCACTGCCAGGTTACATGAAGCTCTGAATAAGTTCAGGTTAAGGTGTAAAGACTTCGGTGTAACGGATATAAGCGTGACGAAGCACTCGAACACCAGAATACCCAACACTTCTCATTATCGGTGCTCTACTCACCCCTGGATGTATCTTTTTATCACAAGTCCCGCGCAATTTTTCAAACGAACGAACACTCGCGCCGGCAACGATATCGAGGAATCAAGAGGCGGGTATCGCGCTGGGAACAAAGGGAAACGCGGACAAGAGGCAGCGAGGGGGGTGGAATTCGAACGAAGGAGGGTAGCCAGCTTTTTGCGGCGAGGGGACAGCGCGAAACAGAAGACGCTCTCGCTTTGATCGGGGACGATAGGGTGTCGAGTAGGTCGGAAGTATCGGAACTTCGACGTGCGTCGGTGTGCTTTTACGTTGCCACAGGCGACACTCCGCCGCGGAACACTAGATTGGCCGTGGATCACCCCCGGGCACCATTGTTTCATCTGGTGTGTAAAAGCGCGCGCAGGATCACTCGTATTATCCGTACGCGTTCACAGCGTATGAATATCCTGCTCTTTCGTTCCCCGCTACCTTTAATTAGATCTAGCGAAGACATTCCAGGCGTGCTCAAAGAGTGCACCACCCTTATATCAAACAAGCGACTCCGTGAAAGGCAGTTCTACTAGAACTACACTTTAGAAATATACATTTCTTTTTACATTAGAAATCTTTGAAATCATTTCCTCCTCGTCACGATAATATAAATTTTGTGTTAAACAGTTGCGTCAATCAGCCCTCGCACACGATTCCTGTAACCAACCCTTCCTGCCTGCATCCTCGTTTAATTCTTGTATTCATCCAACGTGAAATAAAGGTACGTTATTATTATCCAAACAGCAAGTGGTAATATTCCTGAGGTATTGGAAATATAATTCCCTGAACGAGGCAATTAACAAGCCCATGATTCGATTTCCTTTATTAATCGGGGCGGGGGGCAGTTGAGGAGGGTCCGCTTTAATCGTCGCTCGTTGAGCGACGGCCGCGAGAGCTCCCGTTCGACTAACGAGCAATAATAGTCGGAGTTTTCAAGCATTTTCACGGGACATTTTCCAACGGGTTCATTTATATGTATATACTCGGCGCGGAGCGGGGAAACGGCGGCAACAGCGGGCGTCAGAGATTAGTCGAGATTGTGGTTCGCCGACGGCACTTTCTCACGTTACCGGCGTTTATTACGGACACCACGGTAAATAGTTAATTTATTAATGTAAATAACGTATCGCGCGCCGCGGCGAACCTAACCGTAATCGTATAATAAATCCGTCCCGGGCGCCATCCCTCTTTGTTCCACGCGCTCTCACCCGCCACTCTCTCTCTCTCTCTCTCGCGTAACTCGCCTGCTCGGGAGCATGGAAAAAGCAGCTGGAAATTTCGAAACAATTCGAGCAGATTAACTCGTTACCGAGCTGTGGTTCATGCTATGAGGAGCCCGAAATTGCATACTGCACAGTCCCGAAATATTATTCCACGAGGTTTCCACTATTGAGGGCGGCTTTACACGGGATTCAGGAACGCATTGGTACAGACATCTGTTTACGCTGTATTCACTGTGCCTCATCTAAATTGTTAGAAGCTACACGATACGAAATTGTACAAGACGGAGACGAAATTGTGTTCGGCTGTTGTGGTCCCTTGGGATCTTCAACACAACAGATCCATCTCTAAAACGGGGGAGGGTAAAGATGCTTCCCTTCGCTACTTGAAAATCAGTTTCCCGAGTCTGCGAAGTATTATCTCCTCGCTACCGAGTACATATTCATACAAACACTGCCTTCCGCGGTAACACTAAAAATCTTGCAATTCGTCAGGCACCGTGGGGTTGGAATCGTCGAGCGGCCACCCCGGACACCATTTCATCGAATGCTCAGCGAACGGTTTCGCGTTTCACCGAAAACTTCCAAAAGCCGAATGCCTGTCGTCAAACACGCCACGCTGCCATCGCCGGCGCACAGAGGGCGGAGGGAGAGGGGTTGTGTGGAAGGGTGTCGGGTGAACAAGGACGCAGGCTGCACCAGTATAATCGGCTTACACCCGCGCAGCCTGACGAGCCCGTGAACGGACGGGCAGACTTGATCCCAAAAGCCTCGATACCTCCAAAGCCCCGATATAACTCCCACCCTCCGCCCTCCTCCCGCAGACGCCCTCCTAAAGCCTACCCCTCGCGAGTCCCTCCGTCGAGCAGAATGGAATACGGAGTGCTCGGGTGATCCGTTCGTATTTCCCGCGAAATGCGACCCGGGTTCGATGAACCGCGCTGACAAACAGGCACCGAGGATATTAATGACTATCGCGATCGAACTGATCCCCTGATCCATACGATTCGTCCCCATTGCCCCGCTCGCGATGGCAACCGTTTGGGTGCCCGCATCACCGTGCCACCGGGAACGTTCGATGGGACTTTTTCATGGCGCAATTAGGTGAAGGGTTCTGCGATCCTCTTGATTATTCTTCGCCGCCACTTGCTTCGGATATATCTAGATAGGGGATTTTTTTTAAGCAAATAAGATTCAACCCTTCAAAACTATTCTTAGAACGATATTATCTTCTTCTCTTAGTTTATATCCGTATCTCAATTTAATTCTAGATTTAGATTAAATTAATGGTAACGAGAGAAAAATTAAGACACCCACAATCGGAGTTATAGTAACTCTCAGGTGTCATCATATAAATTCAGTAGAATAAGTCTGAAAGTTATTTTGGTTTTACTTATATTGAAGCCTCGCTCTACAGCACTTGCTTTGTAATTCTGATACCAAAAATAAGACTGCTTTCGTGAGGAAATTTGTAAGTGGCTCATGGGATACCGATTTCTGAGGCATATAGGATCCGCTGTGATGCTCGTATGCCCAGTTTGCCAAGCGACAGCCTACTCGCTGGAAATCTGTCTCTGGAATCAAATACTAATTGTCCCAGAATTCAGCCTGAAATCCTTCACCGTACAGTGGATACCGTACGGTTACTGTCGATGGGTTAACTCGCCGATCGAGAGCCCCGCCATCGAATCGAGGAGGGATTTGGAGAGGCCGCGAGGGCATCGGGGTCGTCGATAAATTCGAGGGAAATGCAGCAGGGTGCTCTCGCAGAGCTGGCCTCGTGTTTTCAAAGCGCTTTCGAGAGAAGCGTGATGCCGCGTCCGACAGGGTAACCGGACTGTTTTTGACCTGGTTTCCGATGCGCCCGTGTCTTCCGTCCCCTCTCCGCGCCGTGCAATCGATGCCGTACGGGGTGTACTTTGGCCCGAAATGCCTCGTGCAAGGATATTCGATACGTTTCCAAACTGGTATTGCATACTATCGTTTCGAAATATCGCATCGATGCGCTTTACCGTTTTATTTCTGTCGCTTCACGTTTATGCGTGGATATAATATACTTTGAGCACCCCCCATTCAGTCAGCGATGCGGCGTGCCTTTCAACGATCACGGAAAAGCAAACAGGGGCGAATAAAATAGAAATTTCTGCAATTCAAGTAGGATGCTGGTAGTGCAGGAAAATTGCATGTTCAATTTCCAGTGGTATCTTAATTACCTATGTGCACATTGCGAGTGTCAAATATTTAGCATAAAGGAATCAGAATTGCTGCGTAATATTGTGTTTGAAATTGAGGACCTTGCAACAAGAGGGTGCAGCCCCATCTTTACCACAATAAATAGTAGCTATTGAGTTCATAAGTATTTAATTCTATTTTTGACGAAAAATATTCTATAATAAAAATATTAATATTAACTTTAATTTTTTAACATATAATACATAACTCAAACACTGTAAAAAATGGAGCTGCACCCCTCGTATTGCAAGGTTCTCAATTGGTGACTGTGAGGTAGGTGGATGTTTCTTTTCAGAGTTACGTCGTTTGAAGAGTCAGATGGAGAATATAGAGTGCTCTTTGTGAAAATAGTCTCCTCCGAACGAAGTTACGATTTCATCTTGCAGGCGACAATAAATAATCCGGTCCCGATCGAGGGAGTCTTTGTGTTTTGAAAACCCTTCCCAGGCACGCTACAGGGATGGTCCTAGAAGGTAACTGAACTGCACTTGACCCACTTTCCGATATATTGCTATCATCTCGCGGCGCGGGAAAACCGTGCTTCAGATCAAAGCACCCCGCGAGGAGAATGTTCGTTATATTTTGATTGCTTTGTCGCCGCCGCGCTTTACAAATCCTCTCTCGTCCGTGGGAGCCGTGCCACGTCGACGGAATTATTCATCCCCATTTCTTCGAGGACCATTTCGGTCTGGAATTTCTGTCCCGCGGGCCGACGATATTGAAATGTCGTTTCCCGGATGCTCGCGGAATAAAGAAGATATTATTAAAAGAAACATAGACATATTGTCATTGGAAGACGTCGGTGCCTTGGGATTTTTAGCTCTCTGAATCTCAGAGCTACGGGATCCGGAGACCTCAGATTTAAGAAACTCGGGATATCAAGATTTCAGCGCTTCAGCATCCTCCAATTTCAAATTTCTCAAACTGTCAATTATCTCGAGAATAAATTTTCACCTCGACACTGTCAAATTCTCACGAATTCAAAGATTTAAATGTTGCTTCCATAAATCGTCTGCAACGAAGCTTAGGTAATTTCCCTTCTAAGGTTTCCTGCTCTTCACTACCCCCATCCCCTTTCTTCGACTTCATACGATTTCCTTCGAAGCTGCTCAAGTTTGTGGAATGTCGTCTATCGTCTGATGGCAGAGAAGGCGAGCAATTCTCAATTTAGCTACAGAGAAGCAAAGCTCGGTGTCAGTAAAACCTCCAGCGGTTTTGACAAGCCTGATGGGACACCCTCGACAGTGTTTTCATGGCTGTGAACGTATGAAATGATGGGAAACACCTGCCGTCGTTCGAGTCATGGCGTCCACTAGGAGTCAGTTGAACCCCCTCCGACTGGTCCCTCGTCAGGAATATCGATAAGCTCCGTGCTCGAGGAGGAGGTCGAGGTTTGCGTGCGAGCCAAAAGGCATTAAGGGTAACTGGCTCCACTTCTCTCTGAACACGCTCCAGAGAGGCATCCGCCATATTTGTTACCAGGCATTTCGAGCGCGCGATGCACACGTTATAAGCGTCCAATTACGGGCTATTATCGCGCAACTTTTATTTGCACACATTCGCCAGCGCCGCGGCCTTAATCAGCTTACCCGAGAGCGAGAGAGAGAGAGAGAGAGGATTAGACTTCGAAATTTGCAGCGGAGTTTGCTCCCGGAGGTGGGGGGTATTGAGGTTATTATTTTGGAAACAAAGGGGTGGAAAATTGCGAAACGATATACAGCGGAAGAATAAGCTGAACGGTGAAATATAAATGCTTGGATATTGGAAAAATTCTTTGCGACCGAAGTGGCATTTTTCAGCTCCAAGGGGGCTTAGAGAAAAATGGACGCTAGAGGGCGATGTATAATACATACATATCAGAAGCAGTTTCGCGTAGAGGGAAGTATCCCCGAGCACAAGGGGATTTTTCTGCATTATAATACCCCTGTCTTTAGAGCAGGTAGAAGGGAAAGCAGAGGCGGACAACTTCGAGGCAGACGAAGTCAGGGACGAAAGTGAACTTTCATCTCTGAAAGCAGGAAAATGAACGACGATATTAAACTGTAAAAAGACGTTCCGATACATGCGGTGCAGAGAAGAAGACAGACGATTCACCTCGAAAAGATTTAACAGATTGCAGCCACGTATCTCGCGATAACCTGACTCTGAATAAAATAAAACTGACTGGAGGAATCGAATGGGAAGGTAGTTCCACAGGAATAGCCCTGTGATTGAGCGATTAAAATGATGAAACGTGTTTTTCTCATGCGTGAGACTTCCAGGTTTTGCTAATTTCGCGGATAAAGGGCGGGGGCTTAAGGTTCCGAGCCCACAAAGCGAGGGAAAAAGCTTCCATACTCGCGGGGGATTACGTCATTCACTTTTAAGTGCACGTCCGCGCGCAACAGGATGGAAGAAATTTTAAATCAAGTAGCCGGATATTGCAGCGGGGGAACGCGATCCCCGTAATGCCTGATATATTCCGGAAACAAGAAGTTCGAGGGAGTTGTTAAAACGCCGTTCCGAGCTCGGTTGCCAGCTAGACATTTCCAGGAAATTGCGGTGCGTCGAAATTCAACGTTGAGAAAAATAGATGATGGCATTGAATTCGATGCAGAAGCAGTGTTAGCAGCAGATGCTTGCAATTTTTTGAAGAGTTATTGGTGAGAGAAGGAGAAAGCTTAATACAGATTTATTTTTGAATATTGGATATTGGCAGGTTTAAATATTCCTGGAGGAAATGGATTTTTAAAGTAATCGCATTACTGAATAATTTCGTGACGATAGAAATTTGAATATTACCAAAAAGGAATTTATTTAAATCCGTTATAATTGAAAAAAAATTAAGATCGCCTTTTTAATTTCACTTTCCTTTTATTTCTTCATTTTGAAAATAGGACCAGGTATGTATTTCTGCACCCCTTTTGATACAGTGTAATTTTCGAAAATGTTGATGTTAGAGGTGATGAACGATACTCGGGATCTCGTTAACGGGTTGAGCAATTAATTGAATCTGTTCTTATATCAGAATCCGCGTGAAATGAAGTCGGATGCTGGAGCAGAGAGGCTTGGCAGCGTCGCTGGGGCTTACATCCTCGAGCGTTGACAATCTAATGTAATTTACTTCCTGTTTAACGTAATTAAAGTGTACTTTGAGGTGTGGCGGGACGAGAAATTAGCAGTGAACTTCGGTTTACCGGCAAACTTCGCCGTCGAAATCGACACCGCCCGCGATCCCAGCTTATCTTCCAGCAAATTTCGCGTGGAATTTCGTCGTTAGAGGTGATTTGCGAAACGCCTCCACCGAATGGATTGCCACCGCGATTTCACGCAACCGCTACCATCTTTGTGTCGCTTGGAAGATTCACACTGATAGTGAGAATGACCGAGTGTGTTTAGAGGATAATTTACAGGAAACATATTCCTTACAAATATTAGAAGAACGATATTTATCAAGTTAATCTTCTTAAAAATCGACGCACCATTCTGTACGCAAATTGAAGAGTCCATGTAGAAAACACTGTAAGTGTCAAAATTTAAAAAAAAAAATGTGGAAGAATGCTCCACGTGCCAATGATAATATTAGACTATAAAATTTTATTTTTGCCACTTACAGTGTTTTCTACAACGACTCTTCAATCGTCGACCCTTAAAATAATGTGAAAGCATTGTCCAACTTAAAATTTGTATATATTAGAAAGCTACTGTTGCTCTAATCAAACATTTTCTATAACTGCCTTCCACCACCCACAAACTGCGAGTCTCAAACGGGACCCTACACTTATCACACATAAACTGCAGCATCTACCTTTCTCCACCACTCGTCCACCTACCCTGAACCACCCACAGTCTACTCCCAAAGACAACACCCCTAACATCCCCTATAAAACCAGCACCGTTTCGTGATCGAAGGAGTCGATTCAAAAAGGCGTCCCAAGGAAAAATAGAAGGAAAGATTCCTTCGAGTTTAAGAAGAAAACCCACCGCCACATTTGAAATGAAGGGAGGGGTGGAGAGGGCAGCGATTGAATTCGCTCAGAGTCCTCTGGTTCACGGGTGAAAGAGAGGGGTTTCGGTTTATCCAAGGGTCTCCATTTCGCGCCGTTCATATTTGTACATTATCGAGGGGGGAAAGGTGGCACGCGGGTGGTGGCCCCGGGAACGAAAGGATAGAAACGCTGAGCGGGCTTTTGACGGGGCGCGGCGAAAGCTTCGGAAAAGCGGGGAATACGCGAGGGCTTTGATATACGAGCGCACCGCCACCGCTCTCTCACAATCTGCTGGCAGCCTGCATCCTCGCACCCGTGACTACCAATAATCGAACGTTATTGCGTTACCGGGGGCTGAGACCGCCCCCCCTCCCCCGCCGCTCGGCTCGCAGTCGTAACACGTGCACAGCGAAACGGAGAACGGCTGTTGCATAGAGGGGTGGAAAAAGGCAACGGGGAATTTGCTCGAGCGGGTGATTCGATTTTAATGCGTCAACTGTACGCTCGTAGGGCGATGCTGCGGTTGCTGTTGCCCAGGATGATGATTGCCCTCGCGGGGGTCGCGTTTTGTCACCATCGGAGGGGGGTGATGAAGAACCCTTCGGAGGGGGTGAAGATGTGGAGAGAGTGATTGATAACAGTGTTTCGTCTCGATGTACCGCATCCATGGTGGTGTTTGAAGGGGAAAATTTTCAAAGCTGACTGGGTAACTGGTAGCAAGCTTGTTGCTCTTTCAATGCTACAAGCTCCTCCTAAAAGCTTCTTTGTTTATGGTGGGGAAGCAATAACAACTACTAGCACCAGCTTGGGACCCCAGAAGTGTCACAGAAACGCCAGAAAATAAAATAGTTAAAAAGCAAAAAGATTTCATTCAAATTTCTCTAGACGAAACTGCAATTTTATATGCGACGACCGAATAGTATGACTATAGCAAAGTTAACGTCCCGTGGAGATTACTTTTGAGGAATGTTGAACATCGAAGGGCACCGAAGCTGCAGATTAGAATCGCGAATGAGGGTATCTGTCAATCGCATTGAGCGCTGAGAATTGTTCAATTGATTGTTTGATTAATGCTCACGATTAAATAAAAATCGTTAAAAAATCGGCGATTGGTTTAATCGTCAATCGTTGATTAAGCCTTTGCCCAACTTTGTGCAATCGGGTGACGTGTCATTCGACTAGCATTGAACCTGGAGGAAGAATGTCACGAAGACGAATGGAAAGGCCACTTTCCTCGGCTGCGAACGGCTCCGCCAAGTTTAAGAAAGTCACAAGTGCCTCCAAAGAATAGAACATTCGACGCGTGAGAAATACCAGGAGTTTAAGTTGGGAATTGATCAAAGTTGGTTGACCCGTAACTGGAGCACACGGGGTCGGCGATATTTTATTCACGCCGATCCTTCGATTCCTTTTACATCCCTCCTTTCCCCGACGTAACTGTGTTTCATCTCCAACTTTGCGAAAAATAAAAATTAACCGCGCACGCGCACCGCGCGCGAACACCTCCGAAATTTCGATCCGCGCGCCTGCGACACAATGAGGAGCAGCATCGGTGAAAATGATCAGGCCTATGTAGAACTCTGTTTGAACGAATACGTTGTTTGCACTGGAGCTGTCGCGATATCGATTGCCGTGCAATCAGCGCGGACAAAGTGAAAAACGACATTCGAAAAACTCGACGAACGTTGTTCCTTCGCTTTTGTTTGTACACTGCGCGCGTTTATCAAGCGAAGTGTAAAGTGCCGAATAATGAGCGCGCGTGGTAATGAAAAGTGAAGGAAGCACAAAAGCGTGGGACTTGAAATTTATTTGCCACCATATTTGCCTAGGTCCCACCAAGTATCCCTTAATTCCCCCATTCACGGACCTCATTGTTCCCATTTTCCATTCTTTCGACGCGCCGCACACTCCACGACGCTCTATACCGCATTCGCGTTTCCTCGTAAATTTAGAGTTCCGCAAGTTTGCAATAGGTCGCGCGGGGGAATCGAAAATGTCACTCGGAAATCTCGATGTAGTCAGTTGGAGGGCCCAGTGTCTGTCGAGTCGCCGGCTCCGCGAAGGGTCTGCGGCGGGCTGATAATTTCCTCGTGAAATTTCATGCCAGACTCGGCGCGGTGAAATCGACGAGGGAAATGGCGGGAATGCGGGAAGAGTCCCGGCTCCTCGTGCAGGAAATATGGTCGAGTGGCTCTTTAAAGCTCCTTTTTCTCTCACGTTCTCGCAGTTACGAACGTTAATAACAGCGGAACGTTATTGCATTATTCTGTCCGGTTAAGGACGTCTCTCCTCCGCCGCGAACGGGGGAGTGGAAGATACAGCGGTGTGCACACATCGCGGTCGCGGTTCCATTACGCTATGATTACGTCGAGTATCGCGTTTTTTAACGAGGAATCGACGCGGTAAAACCGCGGGTCTGAAGTGTGCCGCGAGGCTCCGGGATATCCTTGTGGCTCGGTTCTCGATTGTTAGGAGGCAGTGCTCCGGAGACATTGTGAGAGCCGATGGTAATACGCGTGTCGAGAGGCTTGGAATCCCGCTCGCTGTTATTTGATGCTGCGTCGACGGAGCGGGGAAATATTTAACAGGGAAGATTGCTTTGGGAATGCTTCGCTTCCACTAATAACGATAAGGATTACTGATTCAGGCCTTGACGGATTGAATATGCTCCGACTAATTAGTTTCGGTGACGTTACTCTGAAATAGATCAATGAAGAAAGTGGAAATGCTTATTAAAGTTAAATGTCCTATTAAAGGAATTGCATATTTAAACTCTTTTAGGCACTCCATATCAAGTTTAATACACACGAGCTTATATTACATCTAGGATGAACTCTTAAACTCGCAATATGCAATTTTTCAATCTTTCTGTAATCATGTATAACCCATCTAATATATATGTAAAGAAAGTGTACGTTCTTCACTTGAATGTAGAACAATAAGGAACCTGCCATATCGAGAGAGGGAGATAGAAGGAGAAAAGTAGAATAGAGCACGTGTGAAAAGGCCAGAGTAGACGAATAGTGCAAATAAAGGAAAGACTAATTAATGAACTTAAATTGTCGTTCTTTGGTTTACAGGTGAGAATGTAGATAGTGTAAATAATTAATGTGTAATAACTTAATGTACAATAATAAATAAATAAAACCCTTTGGTTTACAGAGAAACTAATTCTGGTTTGTTAACTAGTAAAAGTCGAAACAAATAGTCTTATATATATTACTACATGTTCTTGCGATTAAATCAATCCCCATCGCCCTCCGAGTGTCGAAAACGATGATCCACCCCAATTTTGCGCCAACTTCCCGTCGACCCTGCCCTCCGTAACCCTGGCTGCTGTATCAGTGCCCTCGACTCGTCAGCACTGATAACACAATGAACAACGCCGTCGTGAGGGGATCGCGATTCGAGAGGGTGGATTCGCGACGGATCGAACCGGGGGGGAGAGTCGATGGCAAAAACGAAAAGAAGGGGGAACGGGCGCGAACGAAGGGTGTTCTAGGGTGCCTTTTTTAGTCCACTTATCGACGAAGCACTCGACCACGATGGCTATATTTAATTCAGTGCTTAGGCGGTGAACCGGGCTACTTGACTCTCTTTTTCCCTCGGTTCGACGGACTTCCAAGCTAATTCCGCGGTATTTGGAGCGTCTATCAAAAAGCTGCATTGTGCTATTGCGGCGATCGAGGATGATCGTTTCCACACTGACTTCACCTTGACAAAGATAGGCATATTATAGCAACGGACTTCTGGTTCAATTACGTAACACCTTTGGCTTCGATTAAACTGGACTAAAATAAATATGAAAATTAAGTAGTTGAGGTCAATGTACAAGGAAACTTCCTAAGACACTGTCCTCTTTCAGAGAATGGAATCTCGAGATTTAAGATCACGAAGAACTCATTCAACAATCCTCCGTAGCTCAAAAATGGAGTTGCACTCCTCTTGCTGCAAAGTCCTCAGAGAGTATGTCGTAGAAAATATTTCGCACCCGTCATAAAGCAGTGGATCACTAATTCGAAGAATCGACGAGACTCAGTCGAGGCAATTTGCAGTTTTATCTGTCGCCCATCGAGTCGATGGAAATGCACTGATAGAGACGTCGCTGCCGCAATGTGTAAAAACGTCGCGGCGGTATGATACACGGGCGGAAATATCGCGGCGGTAGAACGCCCGCACGGTCCCCGTAAATCTTTTCGTCGAGTCTGCTGGGATCGAGACGACCCCCCCTTTCGCAAAGGGCGCGACGATAGAGTTTCACGCCCAACAACCGAGGATTATCGTTCGAAATAGATACACGACGTGGCTGACACGATTTACCAATTTAATCGGATCTCCCTCGATTATTATGTAGATAACCCGTGGCTGGGGATAATTGAATCTGGCTATTGGATACGTCACGGAAACGTCGGGCGAATTTGGGCTTTCGGCAAATGGGATTTTGCGAAATCCTCGGGGGTGTTGTCGAATTCTCGGGACAACTCGGTGGGCATTCTTCTGTTTTTAATACGAAGATCGCCTGGAGACACAACACGACGCGAGGCAAGTAATTATTTAGTACAATGCGAAGGGTAACGCTGATTACTCGAGAAATATTCGAAATCGCGTGGAGTTAATGGGAACCATGTTCGAGCACGCACGTCCGTATCGATGTGTGAATGTGTAGCGTCGATACCCGAGGCGATAGGATAATAATGATGGATTGGGGACGAACACGTGATGGATATTGCTTCATGAAAATACGATTTAATGTGTAAAGTGTGCTTTAATCTGAATTTAAATGACGAAGACGGAAGTGTGTTTGTTAAGAAGATGGTCTTCGTAGTTTACAGCAGGTAATATGAAATTGCGAACGATGGTAACTAAGGGATGTAAAGGTAAAGTAAATTTTCTAATTTCGAATATATTTTGATGAATCCATAGGTTTCGCGTTACTTCTCGTTATAGTTTACTATCTATTGCTGGGGACTCGACGAACTGGGAATAGACTCTCAGAATTTTTGAAATATCTCATGCTTCTGCTTCATGAATACGTAATGGTTGTCCCAGGTGAGAATCGCGCGGGACGAGCAGCGAATTGTACTTTAATTTGCATTTTTTTTCGAACGGGGTCTCTTGACTCCCTAAAGGGAATATTTCATTTGCAGGGACAAAGGAAAGAGAACCGGTGGATCCTCGATTAAATCCGATTTAATAGAGACGTCGAAATTGCAGCTGATTCTACGGAATAACCTGCGAAGCAGGGGTAGAACTCGAGAACCGGTTGAAAATTATTTCGAAACCGAGTGAAGACCGACACTGCAGGTTCGTGTCATTTCAGCTTTAAAAAATGCAGTCTCGATCGTTCTTTGGCTCGCTATTTCCCTAGTTATTTAAAAAAATATGCCAAAAGTCCTACCTCGTGATTTTAAAGCGTGTTTTCGCGAATAATTAGTCTTTAACACTTCCACTGTCCTCTAAAAAAAAAGCACAAAGTCCAAGCCTCGAAATTTTCGAACAGTCTGTTCGAAATAATAATTGTCAGATCAAACAGGCAGCGTGATGTCGCTGTATTGATTAACAAGCAAATAGCTTGCACTTCCGCCCCTTTCCATCGCCTCGCGGATCGATTAATATTTATTCCATTACGGGGACAACACGGGGAAAACTAATTTCACGCGTCGCGCGACACCACGGTGAATCCGATTTTGATCTCGCGTTATTATGTCCACTTCGTTCCTTCTCGATCTCCTGGCTCATTTTTTTTTTTCGTTCCCCGAATTGAACCGGGTCCCAACTGCGTACGCGCTTCATGACGCCTGACAAAAAACGATAGATCGAGTTTCGTAGGATTTCCATTTCGTTTCCGCGGGAAGGAATGGACTTTTCTGGGATTACCCGGAAAAAATATGTACACGTGCCACGCCCGCTTTTCTTTTCGTGGTGTCAGGTCGCTTCCTTCGAAGAGGGGTGCAAAGTAAAGTCAAGCAAGACGGAAGTATAGATCTAGACGCAATACTACAAGCAGCAGCACTTGGATTTCTCTTTCACAATTAGGAACACCATAAAAGTCTTGAAAGGCTTCTTTATTTCTCGTTATATCACTTAGAAACACGACTCTTTCTCGCAGCAATTTATATTTGATCTCTACAGACCGTTTTTTTAATATAAATTTAGAACATTGAAGGCGTGGTGGAGAGTGGGTTAAAAAAAAATATTGTGCAACGCATAATGCAGGAATTCGCGTTTCGCGTCGACGAAATGATGGAAAACTTCACCGAGTCCAGAGCCGCATTCTTTGGACGCGTGAGTTCGTGTGGTAGAATTCGAGGAATGGTGGGCAGCATTCGAAAGCCGAGCTTCGTTTCGGAAACACGCCGCTGCGCACTGACTGGTGTACGTTACGAATCAGATTTCCATTTCGTATCCGTCATATGTCGTTTTCGCGTCTAATCCATCACGGGCCGGCAAACGGCGTTAAGCGCGTCGCGACGCCGTGTCGACGCGTACGCCTCGTTATTGCATGTTAAAGTTCTCGTCCCTGCTGTCAGCTTGACACAACAAATCGGGTTTGCGCGCCGCGAGCGACACAACCTTGTAATCGGGCCGATATTACAGCCCGGGAAAATGGCGGATTCGAGATTGCTCTGATTCTAGGTCGGCTTCGGCAGCTTCCCTACTCCGAGTGTTCGTTAAAATGGAATGGATCTAAATGAGCGTTGGAAATCTCCGAGGATCGGTGGAGGCAATTGTGATCGAAATTATAACTTGTTTTTGTCTGAAACGTGGTGTATTTATATCACTGAAACTGTTCGTATTACCAATACTACTAATTATCTTGTTGTCTGCCTACCTTACGTAATTAGTAGAAGGATTGAAGTATACCTATGTTACTCTGCTTTTGTTTCTTTAATTTACCGATTACATGTCTGTGAAAACTAAATCTCGGGAATGTATGATATTATTTAGGGTTCAGTAGATTATAAAAGAAAAACGAGATGTTACTTTTTATTTATTTAGGATGTACTACGAGCAGTTGTCGATTTTTATTAAAATTCAATGTGAATATGAAGTGAATATATTTCACTACCACGTGAAAACTTTGCTTCAACTTGAACGTTTAATAAAAGAATTCATATTTCCTCTAATTGACCGAGTGCATTTTTCACCAAAACTTCCAGGTAACAAACAGAAAAAAGTGCTCTTCAGGCAAATGTAAATTGTGGCGTACGTGTTGCTGCAAGCATTTATGCGGCACTGCTTAAGCAGTGTGGATTGTTGGAAACTAGGTGTTAAATTTATGGCAAATGATGGAAACGATCGTGGGGGCCACTGTTCTATCGGCGAGAGCTGTTTGATCGGCGATATTGTTAATGAAATTTGCGATACCTGCCAGCGATGCGTTCCGCTTTGCGGTACGGAGTAAATATTAAGCGCGCATTTTACCGCCTCTGGCAAAACGCCCTCTGCGGTCACGCAACGCTGTGGAAATGTCCAGCTAGGACCGTAATACCGGCACGTATGGCATCGATTTTGACAAAATCGACGGCTCGAAATACGACGCGTCCCACCGACGCGTCGATACGCTTTCATCATCGTCGTGTTCGGACGAAAATCGGCCGCGACACCGTCGAAAATAGCGATTTTCGTCAATGTTTTTGAGGGACAAATGTATATTCCTTCGTTGAAATTTCGATATGAGTCTATCGAACGAGTGATTGATGTGGACGTGGGTGCACAGAGTGTGGTTATATTTTTAATGCAGGTCCATTAGAAGCGTCCGTCATTGGGTAGTTTAAATTAAAATTAATGAAAATACTGCAGGAATTTTTCTAAGCTATGACTTCGAGGCAAGTAGTATTGATAGATTTTATATTCGGAGAAACGATTGAAAGCCTTGGGATCAGTTATCGTTTGCTCGTACCACTGGTTTCCGGGCGCAGTCTGTTCAATGCTATCCCATACTACTGGTACTATTCCTTCGCATATATGTATCTGTCTTTGATAAATTCTCGCATGCACACACGTTCACATATTTCTCTGTAAAGCTACCGAGATCTTCTGGGAAGCTGGTTAAAGTTATGAATACTTTAGCGTAAAGAAGCATTGCGAATATGGCTCCTAAAATTCTTCTTCTTGAAACCTCGTACTTAAAACACCACAGATTCTTCAAACTCACCGAGTGTTTCAAACTAAGTTACCCACTAACTACACGAAATTTCATCCCCCCAAATAGCCTCCCTTAAACTTTCCTAGCACTTTCGCCCCCTTACAAAACACCACGCAAGGTGACATCTCGCTACATCGTATAATCCTTGAAAAAGTCGCACTATCCGGATCGATTCGAGGGTCGCGCTCGATTTGTCTGTCCGCGTCGATTTTCGTCGGGCGTGAAAACGAGGGGGCAATTTCCTGACGCTGGTATTCTTTCACGGAGTTGGAAAAAGGGGACGAAAGGGGTGTACGGAGAGCGAGGCTGAGCCGTAGCGACTTCATTCGCAGACAATGCTTACGTTGCCATAAGTTGACTCGACCTCGCCCCATTCTGAACCGCCGAAACGTGACCGTGTTCCCAGATCGAACCGTTTAGTTTACGAGATAACGTGGTATCTGGTAACACGGGCCAATCCGCGTCGAAGCCACCGCGTGTAATCCCATTATCATTTTCGGTGGAGGAGCCGTCGATTAGTCGATTCGGATTATCCTCACGGAACCGATAACTCAGCGTCTGCGATGTCGCGAAATCGCCGGGATAAGTGAGCTACGTCTGAAACGCGGCCTAAGAAAAGCATTTCATTGGAAATTGAATAGATTTCGCGTAATTTGGGATCTACGGGTATTTAATCTTGGAAAATTGGGAAACAGATTTGGACATGCTTCCCTGTAGGATTATCGACGATGTCACGAGGGTAGAAGTGTGATTCTTAATAGAATAATTGTTAGTGACAGTAGTGTTCTATTATAAATTTCAAATAAAAGATTTTGTAGGTTTTAATTTGAATGCTGGATTGCAAGCTTTTCTAGGCAGGAAGTAGGGTGGCGACAATGAAGAAGTAACGATGTAGGGAACAAGGGTGACTCGAATCTTCTATATTCAATAGAAAGTCGAAATTTATATTCCCCTTTTATTCATGGAAATACTGCTGACGATGAATCGACGGCTTCCAGACGTCCCAATGAAATGCAACAATAAAATGACGATTAAAACGGAGGCAGTCGAAAGAGACGGTTCGTGGTCGTTGTCCCTGGTGTCGCGCCTCATTAAAACCGTATTCTTTCGCGAAACGTAAACGAGGAGGAGAGAATCAATGGGAACTGAAATATATCATACCACACACATTTATAATTTCTGCTTGTGCGACGAATTCTGGGAAGTAGGTCGTCCACTGTTCACAGACAGACTTACCAACATATTTGAAATTCAAAGTCAAAATACTTGGAAGAAAGTTCCTCTCCTACAAACTAAGGAACACGAAGTACGACCACGAAAAACAACCACTTATTATTATATTAAACGGATCATCAGACTTGCTCAGAATTTTAAAAAAGCATATTCAAACGACCCCATCGTTCAATCACTTATTATTTCCGCCGTCAAAATTCGTAATAAATAACCAAAGTTCGGCGCAGAGAAGCTTCTCTCCAAGGGAATATTCAGGAACACCCGTTCGTCATCCCCTACGAGGCACAGGACGCGAACTCGAGATAGACCCGGCAAGGGGGTGGAGTGGATCGTCCATTTTCGAGTGGACACGTACCTTCGCTTAATGTCCGTTCACGGTACGCGGAACCTGTGACGCTGGGACACGCGTGTAGGTGTAGCGGAGAGGCTGAGGGGCTGCGGAGGGGGTGTGGGAAAAAAGAGGTACGAGTAGGTGGGTGGCAGTCCGGAGTCACAAAGAATGGCGATCGGCCGAGGGGGGAGGGGGGGGCGGGACGGGGTGGCTGGTTGCAACGGGCAGACGTTGGAGAGAGCGAGTATCGCGATACTCCATCGGCCAGAAATCGATACGGGGATGGCCAGGGGGACTGGGACAGGGGGTGGGCCGCTCGGTGTCTGTATTTTTCGCGAAAGCATTACGGACACGGGTATATTCGCGTTGCACGTGGCTCTCAGCTGTGCGCCCGAGCCCTCAACTTCGCGACAAGGAACTTTCGATGCTCGCCTGGATCGAACTTCCTGCGCTCCTTCGTACTCCGTAGAACGCTTTTAAATTGCTTGTTCGTAGTTGACGGTGTTTGGGTGAACTCGACGGGCGAAAAGTGTGTTACGTGATCGAGGGGCACGTTGGATTTACTTGAGGAGTTATTAACGGAGCCCTGGTGGCGGTATTTAGGGAAGGGGGCAGATAAAAAACGAGGAAATGGATGAAGTGATTGAATTATCTGCGCGAAGAGGTGTGAGTGACTGTGAGTGTAACGGCGTCCGCGTGGAATGCGAGTCTAGAGTATGTAAGAATGTGCGATGGGAGAATGTGTTCCTATGCAAATACGAGAGTGGAGTGTAAATTGTGGAGATAGGATTAAATATGCAGAAATGTGGTGTGAAGTAGATAGGGATGCCTGCAGACCGCGAGAAACATGGTAAATTTGTTATGTTCTATTGATAATAGTGTTAGTATACTGGAAACTACGGTGGAGTGAAGTAGTAAAGAGTACGCATGGAAAGACGCACGACGTAAGTGGTAATGGTCAGTGAATAGTCAGACGAAGTCCGCAATTCTGCACTTTCCTTTACTTTTGAGTTTTACACAATTTTAGACCCCTGTGAATGATGAATAAAAATTGCAGAACAGCTTGTATAGGTATGTTTATCAATTATTCTGTATAACATTTTCAAAACAGCCACTTTACCTTTCACGTGAAATTTGAAAAAGCTACTGTGTAAAGAAGTTAGTGGAACATTATGCACACTCTATGGAATTTAGTTAATGATTGTTTGCTCAAAATGAAGCAGGATAGGAGTTTTAATTTACGAGCAGAAAATAAAAGGGTCCGAAATAAAGCTGGTCTGAGCTATGAAAAGCTTGTTCACCTTTCAACCAACGTTCACAGGAAAAATAAACAGTGATGCATTTTACGTAAATGGTTTTTTCATCGCTTCAGAATGTATTTTTGTTTAGAATTCGTTTGAATAGCTGCTCGTGTAAAAGAGGCAGCTAAAGTGCGAAAACAATATACTCCCTGAAAAGGCGAGGAAGATTTCGCGGCGAGTGGTGCTTGATTATTAGTATATCACGGTAGTTCAGTTCAATGGCCCGTTAATTAACCGCGGGAGATTAATTGATACTCCATCGAGCTCGTTACAAAGTTGTTAATCCGGGAAAGTTCTACGAGCTTCATTTTAGTTGGCAAAGAGCAAGTACCGTGCTAGGTACCAATTGAATCTAATCGATACCTATCCCCATTCATGAGCCAAAATAATCATTACCGGTGAAGAAATAAATATTCCCAGCTACAAAAACAGAAAACTAAATAAATAAAAACCCTCTAGCCCCTTCTAGCGCTACTTGAATTTCTTTCAATTTTTCCAATTAAAATCCACCCTCCTTAAAATTATACTGAGAAAAATTCAGATAAAATTCAAAAGACTCTAAACGTAGAAAATCGTAATGATAAAATTCCACAGACGATACAGAAAGAGCTCTGAACCTTAAAGGGGGTCAGGGGGGCCGCAATTGAACGATTCCATCGTCGAAATCTCTACGGAAACCGTGCGTCGCGATAATTGGCTGACAAATTCCGTGGATCGAACCTCTCTATAAACGAGAGCTGAAAAAATGGCCGGTTCGAAATCCCGTTAGCTTGTACACCGGCATAATTAGCGAGCAGTTGGCCCGTCAGCATTTTCTACGCGGATGATTCGCTGACTTCCCTCCCCGTTTATCGGAATTAACGATAAAGGCAACTCATCGTTCCCGCCAAGTCTGCTTAAATATTTGAAGAAGTACTTGGCAAAATTCTTCGTCCCCCCTCCCCGACGTTGAGGGGTGCTTGAATCGAGGATCGACCGACTCCCATCCCCCTTCTTCAGCCTCCCTCCCCCCCTTCTACGACCATCCCTTTTCTGTCGTTTACTCGTCAATATTTCGACGCGGGTTATCTCCCCCACCCCCCCTCCCCGTAATGGATAATTTCCCACCCACGCCGTTTCCCAGGAAACTTTGTACGAACGCTTAAAAAGGCTGTCCGATATGGTCGTTGGCATCCGCCGATTGCCTCAATCAGAAATCAATAGAACCGTCTAGCAGGTCCAATACGCAGCCACGACTGCATACATGTCAATGTACTTTGCGTCCCTGTTGACGATGTTGTCTGTCGGGGATGTTGCACTCCGTCGATTTCGGCCCGATTGCCCGGGGAGCGTTAAGGTTTCTCTTTCTGCGCGTCGACGACGAGGGGGGTCTATGGGGGAGGGCTGCTGGAACCATCGGTTCCGGTGCTTTCAGTGATTGGCTCCGGGGCGAAGCAAGTATTAATGCGTGACCATTAATGACTTCGTCGAGGGGTGTCTAATTTTGCGAGATGAATCGCCAACTGATTCTATACGGGGGTTGCGCAACTTGCGCTTCGGGAATTTAAAGAAATCTCGGAGCACAGTTCCTCGATCTTCAACCATCATACAACCCCTCAAAGTCATCGTTCTTTCTACCCCGTTCGAGGGGGTTGGTGCGTCCCCCTTCGCGCGGATCGTTTGATCGAGTTTCAGGATCGGCTGCGGCAGCATCGATAAACCAGAAAATGAGAATCACTGTGAGCCGTTCGGTGGCAGAGTGTTGGCACAGTGCTCGTGATCGATTACTCGTCATCCGCGCGCGATGTCCCGAGTTCGACGCCCACCGCCCGCTGCCAAACCAAACGTACTTCTTCCTCTTTTTTCCTCGCCCACCCCACCCCCGCCCCCTTCCGTCCGCTGTTCGGGCTGCTCCATCTCCTCCGACCACCTCCGTATCCTCCCTTTCTCCTGTTCTATTTCCCCTGTTCCTCTTTCTCGCCATCGACCGTAGGCTCTACACGTAGATAGCCGCTGCAGGATGGACGTGTACGAGACGCTTCTCCTTTTTTCTCCCCTGTGTCTGGCTTTGTGCGAGGTGCGAGCCGGAGAGTGTTCCAGCGATAGAAACGCGAGGGGGGAAGAACTGGAGGCATCGGGACGTAGAGGAGTTCGATCTCTGCCAAATCAAACTTCAGTCTTCCTCGAACGTCTTCCTCGTCTTGGCGACCTTGGCAAACTTGGTAGCCCCGTCGTCACGAATTCTTATCGATTTCACGGTGAACGGTCGCGTCGAGATTTCGACGGTTGTTCCTTCTTTTTTATTTAGCCTGCATTTCCACTGCGGAAGAAGCTTGCATGCGAAAGGTACGTCGCCTGATCGGAAGTTAAATTTAGATTCTGAACTCTAAGGCTCCCGTTTTGCAGATTACTTCGCACGACGGTGTACCTCTCAGCCCCGCAACCTTACAATACCATCATTCCCTACTATTTTCATAATCAAACGCGACAAAGAAGCAGCCCCCGGCGCGTCAAAGGAAACTCGAAGCAACATTGACCCAAAGAACAATTCTTATCTCCCCCTGCTTCCGAGTATTTCAATATACCAATGAACATGCTATAAGTAGCGCCTCGCGACAAGGCTACTGTTACATCATCGATGTTATCACCGGCCTTCGTGCTCGACGCGAAACGAAATCCAAATTGCCCCTCGAGTGAAAGCTTGGAAAAAGATCGCAGATTGCTGGGCCCATTGTCTTAAGGAGCCCCCCATATAATAACAGCCTTATCACCCCATTAATCTATACACAGTCCAACCCCTGTACACGTCCCCGGGGACACACCAACCCTTTTCTTCCCCGACGTGCTGGCTATTATCGAGGTGAAGCGTAGGGCAGGGGGACCCGGATGACACGGGGATGCGCCCAGAAACGGGAATAAGGGTGTCCTGGACACTAGTCACACCTCGATTGCTGCCAATTCTCTATTGTCGTTGGCAATCGTCCACCGTTCCCCTCCGTCGTTTCACCTGCTCCTTCGATTCCCACCGTGGGGCGAAGAATTCGTTTTGCTGTCGGGACGTCGAATTTTCTCGGACTGGGATGCTTCCAGGGATCTAAAGGTTCCCTTGATTGCCTGCGCGGGCGCTGAGGCGAGCATCGTTTTATGATTTTACGATTATCGAGCAAGGCACACGCTGCTGATGTGTTCAATTGATCTTTCAGGTGGAACAGTGGATTGTGGAGGGGTGTACGAAGGGGAGTTGTCGAAAGAAAGTGTAGAGTGACATCTTAACATTTATGCTACAAAGATTTAGGGAGGGGGGATTGTAAAATAGATCAGTTATACTGACGTAACACGTAAGGGTAATTAGCTTAGTTATGCGGACGTGTAGAAATATGATTTTAAAATTTCTTGCGACCACCACAGTATATTGGGTGGATGCGTTTCGATTTTTTGCAAGTAGACTATCAGTGTATAAAATTTATAGTTTCACAGAAGCGTAATATTTGGGAGAAAGTTTCTAGTTGATAGAAAAGCGTCTTTCGTGATATGATGCTACCTTCGCAATGCTCCTTGGACCATATTATTCCCACAGTGTAAGTAATACTTTTAGAAATGCCAAAACTCACCAGTCAGAAGGAACAGCAGCACGGTCGAATCCATTCCCAAAGCCAAAATTCGTCCAAACTCGATCAATTCAGCGCATTCTCGAAACAGTTCTGCAACAGGAATCAAACTGGTTACAAATATAATAAAATCACAAACACTCTGAAAGTTCGCACCTTTCCTCTCTACACATATCAAAATATCCGCGTTAAAAATCACCCTCCAGCAATACCCCACAAATGAACAGACCCTGAATAACAAAACATCGCAATGAAACGTAACTGCATGCACCCAATAAAGCAAAATAACCGCAAACAATGGCATCAGTAAGCCACCATTGTTTCACATCCGATTAATAGGACCAATTAATTAAATTAATGTACGGAACCCTCCATTCAGCGTCTCTTACAGTGCTTCCCAATTTTGATAAGCCCCTATTCAACCATTTCAACTGAACCGCCAGAAATAGATTCTCCATTTGGTGAATTAAATAAATCCCTCCTTAACCTGTGACACCAGAGCAGCATTGTTTAACAACCCGAGAATCGTGCAGCATTGTTTAACAGCCCGAGAATCGTGCAGCATTGTTTAACAGCCCGAGAATCGTGCAGCATTGTTTAAGAGCTCGAGACTCGTGCAGCATTGTTTCACAACACGAGAATCGTGCAGCAGGATCGCTGCGTTAATGACCACTAAGAGATATCGCTGTTTCAAGAGCGAGCAAGCGTTCCATCGTGATCGAGTAACTGGTGCTCGCCCGTTTATTCGATGAATTCGAGGGCACGGCCCGGGGAGCGTAACGCATATTAGGGGAGGCGCGTTTAACAGATTTTACGGGGGTAGTGTTAACAGGCGAAGAGGGGTATGGTGCACGTGGGTCGAGAATCAGAGGGGGGGAGGAAGGGTGGGTGCCGAATTAGCATGGTGCCTCTACATCTGTCGGCCATTAATCAATTAGCACGATTCAGCGTGTGCGCGGGGGTCGCCGTGTAACGACTGTTGGAGCAATAGAGTATCCGGGGCGGCAGTAAAATTTCTGGCTAAATGGGCGGCTCTGTTAAATGATTGCCAGGCGAACTGGCAAAAGTAAAGTTTAATAACGGCGTAACGGGGAATTATGCTAAATTTTCCGCGAGTTTAGAAATTTATCGCCTTTACGGCTGGTCGCAGATACAGGCATCGGTGAATAATGGCGGCGGAAGAGGGGGGAGGTTACGTTTCATTCGTAAATGTATTCGGAGCGAGTGGCGGATCTACGTGCGCCAGGTACAGCTGCACAAAGAAACGAGCCTCCGCGCGACGGCGGTATTAATTGACGTGCAGCTTTGTCGAAACACGTGGAAAAGAGTTAACCGTCTAGACAGAAGTGGCGTGCATGAGTAAATATTTAAACGAACAGACCCTTGTGGCATTCGACGACGATCGATTGCATCGTTCTTACATGTTACTCTTCCTGGTAGGAAATATGGTTTATTTAGTTGATCGGGCTCGGTGAATCTTTTAAATTTGTTGAGGGGAAGTTAAAATGTTGTAGCTGTTTTATCGGTCGTCACAAAGGCCCGCTTGAAAGTGCAGCGAGGGATAAAAGCCGGGGGAATTCGTATCCGAGCAACATTTCAACCCCCTCGAATTGAAACGTATTAGTGTCGGCGCAGGTACACGTATAAACCGGTCGATAAGCAATAAGATTGATGGTCTTGCGGGTAAGATATTCATTTATTTCTGAAGAGCGACGTGCTATTTTTCACGGCGTTCTTCGACCAGCGTAATGCATTTATCTTAATATTTCATGCTGTCCGGGGTAGTGGGTATATATGTGTATTAATGTAAGAGGGAGGGACGAAGATGGAAGAAACGGAAGAAGAAAGGACACGATCAAGTTACCCTATTCGAGTGCAAGCCTCAGTAGCATTGCCAATACTTCCAGGCATATCTTAACCTGCCCATGAAACTTTTCTTTTCTTTCTTTCCTTTTTCTTACCTCCCAACGGCTTTTTAGGTTAGGTTGTAGAGCAGCAGTTAATGCTGAACCTCGCCTACTCGCCATTGTAATTTAATTTAATTTAATTGTAATGGTGCAATACAGACATTTAATAATAATAATAATAATATCACGCTTTTCCAACTCTAACTATCTGAATACTTTCTACTACGAGAAGAAAATTGCTGGAAGAAACGCGCTGCTGATAAACTAAAACACCATCGTCAGAATCAACTCTTCACCCCTTCCCATTTCCAACACCCTCATAAATAGAAGAATATAAGACGAGAAATCGCGAACAACTTACCCCATTTCATTATCCCTCAATTTTGTCCTCCTAGACAATCAAAGGAAAGGAGTCACTTGAAAATTCGAACGTATTATAACACGGCCCGGACGACGATGTAAATTCTAAAGGATCACGCACGACCTTCCTGATACTACTGAAGCGATGGCTCGTGTTATTGTCCCCAGACGCGACTGTTCGCGGCGTAAAGTGAGGGGCTCCCAAGACTTGTAAATACGGGACGAGACGCGAGGTTGACCTCCACCGAAAACGCGTTTCGTTGGCAGTAAAGGGACCGGGGATATGTAGTTCGCAGGGACGTGGGTTCTACTCGGGACAGGAAGCGCGACTGGGGCCATTTTTCACGGCGCGGACGTCCGTTTCCGGTCCACGATCACCGCGAAATACAAACAAAAATAGCGCTGGAAATATGTGAGGGACAAAGAGGTACGGGTGGCCGGGGGAGGAACGGGGCGAAGGGGGATGAAAGGGTGGAGGGAAGAGGACAGCGACCTCGAGGACGTGACGGTGACCCGTCCTCCTCGTCCTTTTTCCACTTCCTCCTTTCCTTCGCGCGCTATTGCTCGGAACGAGAGAAAAATCACTGTGACTCGCGTTCATTGGGGAATATTTACGATCCTCTGTGTAGAATTTGATGAATTTATTTGGGTGCACCTGGGGAACGTGTTCGGCAGAGGGAATCAGGGAGAATTTCGAACGCGAGGGAACGGAAGGGAAAGTAATGGGATATTTAATAAGCTATAATAACTTATCGTTTTCACGATGTATTTATTATTCTTCTCGTATCTCCCTCGCGAGTGTAACTCGATTTACACAGGATTTTGTATAAATTCAGGAAACCAAAGCTCTTTCTGAGATTGTCTCGCTACTCGATGAAGAATACCGTTCCCGTCCAACCCTCGTCCCGCGTATTTTTTCTGGTTTTATGGCGCGTGTACAGGGATTTACTGTTAAGGCGGTGACGCGTCTTTCTTCGCGTCAGCGCGCAGCACCGGCGAAGCCACGCTTCTGGGGCAAGAAAGTCGGTTCGAGGGGATGATTTATGGGCTGACCATGTGCGCTCGAATTTTTCCTCCTTTTAGGGAAATCGGTTTACGATCGGGAAATGCGATTATAATGTATCGTGCAGCACGAAGATGCTGGGAAATAAAAGAGCTTGGAAACTTGCCTTCCCGGCACGGTGGAAACTTGACTGCACACTAGAAGCTTTCCTCGCGAAAAGAAAGTACAGCTCCTGGCACAAAACAAGTTCGAGTACCAAAGGCAGTAATTGTTCTCTGCCTTTATATGAAATTTTGTGTTCAAATATGTGTTAGTTCTAACGAGGAGGCATTGATTCGTTGAGGTACAAATTCGATCGCGTTTGAGAGCCCCTCGAAACCATATCGTTTTTTAATTTTGACAATCACATTGTACGAGTAGATGGCTGATTAAATCGCGCGAATCAATAGCACCCTTCGCGTTCTATCATCAGTCATTGTCAACGTGCTTCGCGTAACGGGAATCCCATCGGAAACGACAGGTGAAACAAATTCGAGCGCGATAACAATGGCCGAATGGAAAAATGGTCGAGATTGTTGGGTTTTTCCGCGCTGGCCGCAACACGTTGCAACCTTTTGTAATTTCAACGTAATAACAACAACGCGGCCCTCGATATGTACGCGTGCACGGGGAACGATTGCTCCCGGTGCTTCGGCGATCAAAAACAAATTCCCGTTACCTCTTGAAACGCGAACCAATTAATCGCGTGCACAACAAGCCGATTGTTTACCGGGCGCAAATCAAATAAGGAATTCTCATGAAATATTCTTTGTTTCGTCGTAGAATTTCCTCGAACACTGTTATTCACCGCGTATTCGCCGAATTCCACGCGAAATCGTACTTTCATTCGGTCCGCTTCCATACAATGCTCAATAATGAAAAAGATTATTAACGTCATAAAGCAGAACATTCATCGCCCTACCAATTTTCTCCACTGTATTTATCTCAGACTTTATTTCCCGTTTCAATCGCTCCATTCCTATACAAAGAAATAGATCGATCGTTGTAAATTCTAACACTTTATTTCAAGATAACAAAATAATAATAATAGTACCATAAGAGTTTTACGCACACGAATCAAATGAGAATATGTTACAAAAGGAAAAGAGGAAATACGAATTATTACAACCGCATTTAATTAGTACAACCCCAAGTAAATAATTATTAAAATCTGAATTTCTACATTATGGAAATATATATCCCCATTTCCATAATTTCAGCTAAAAGTGTTTTCATTCGCCATCCCCTCGCGAAATGTAGACGTCTCTTCTCCCACGTATATTTAGGAAATATTCCATCAACCGCAGGATAGCAAGTTACGTCGAAAGGATTTGCGCCGGAGAATTATTGAAGGTCTCGACGAAGGGAGAACATCAAGCATGCCCGTACCTATCGCATGAATGCATTATTCGCTGAAACGCTCGGGCACGGCGAGTAACCATAGACGGTGGCGAACAGATTTCGTTCGATCATGCGACGGGAAAACGTTTTTCAAGCCCATCCTTCCCCGGCCCCTCTCCCCCACCCCCCTTCGCCCCACCGCTGTCACTTTGCGCCCCAACGTTTGATGCTTTTACTCGGGTATCGTGGCCGACTGCTCTCTCAAAGCTTTTTGCATCAAGTCATCGTGAAAGAAGTCGCCCGACGTGCATCGCGTGTCGTCGAGGGCCGAGGAATCATGTCATCATTCCGCCAGAGGTTTTTACAGTTCGCGACTCGAGGGCTGACTCGCCCCCCTTTTCACCCGTCCGCGCTCACCCTCCCCGTCCAGGAATATACAAACATAACTGGCGAATGGCTATACGTTCGTTACACGCCCCTTTGACTCGTGCGTTTGTAAATGCAGGGAGGAGAGGGGGGTGGAAGTGAATTCTCTATGAATTCGATTCTTCTCGCAGCAGAGAAGCTGAAGAAGGGAAGAAATGGAGCTTTTCATCCCTGTTTCTGCACTTCCGCAGAGGCCTACGAGAGAGAGAGAGAGAGAGAGAGAGAGAGTCTGAAGGACGAGTCGCATCGACGTGAAACTCGGGGGTAAGAGTCGGAGGGATCGTGGGATGATTATGCGATGCTGGTTCGAGGACACCGTTGCAGGGAAGTTAGGGGAAATTCTGGAGAATCAACTGAAATTTCGTTCACTGCCAACGTAGCTTTGGATCGTGGTCCGGCGCTACTCTGGGACGTCGACCCAAAATAAGATTTCAGCTTCTCCTCTTCAGACGGATTAGTGGATGGATGGAGACGTCTTCGTCGTGCTTCGCTTTCTTCACGTTCAAAAAAAAGGAGTAAGAGGAGAAAAAGTAGTCTCCAACCTACAATATCTTAGGATCACCACAGCATTAAACTACTCCGGAAATAATCCTCCTCTGAACCTTTCCAAAATAATAGGACGCCATTTCCACCCCACTACTTGTGTCAATCCGCGAAATTTCTAATCCCCTCGGTGACTCCTCCGACCGAGTGCTCCTCTGGTGTTACAATCCCGCGTTGCGAGGGGATTTCTGAGTAAATTACACGTCGCGATTCGTTTCAAAGGGCCTCCCCCCTCCGCCCCGTGATAATGGGAAGCGTTATTGCAGGGAATATCGAAAGGATTTGCGGCGTATTCGGCGGAGGTCTGTGGTTAATCGGTGGAAAATCTACTTTGCCAGAAAATTACGATATTGAATTCGTTGGCACTTTAACAAGTTTCCACGGGCTGAGGGGCGACGAGTTATTCGATCGATCGCGCGGAAAGTCCTGTGCCCCGCCTTTTGTCCGCCCGCAAGGATATGTCTAAATCGCTTATCCGAACGTCTCGGCTCACCTGTTGAATACGAAAGGAAAATTTTCACGCGGGCGGATCCGGGCGAGGCGCGATAGGGCCGCGAGCAGGCCTGAAATAATGGAGAAAGGCTCTCACCGGCCGTGAATAATGGATCGAGCCGGTCACGTGGATGGTCTTTCGTGAAACATGGCTCTTTTCCTCGTCCCCGTGGTTTCAGGAAGCTGGAGGTGAGATGGCGTGAACCTTATATTCCTGTGCCAGTTGGAAATTGGTAAAGAGTCACTACGAAAATCATGGGAGAGGATTAATAGCCTCCAAGTGTGGGTTCTGTGAAGTTTCGGTGCTGTAATTGATTTTTAAATGATCTTTTTGGGAAGTGGGCAACAAAGAAATTGCTGCTAATATGTAGTAGAATTAAAAATTTTAATTACATATTGATGTTAGATAGCAGAAACTTCTAGGAAAACTTTGTAGTCAAAATTCCAGCTCGAAGAAATAAAACTATCGGTATTTCATACTGTTTACCAATTAATCAGTAGATGAATCGCAGTGTAAGGTGCCTCGAAACAATCGTCTAATCGTCTAATCGAATCTGTCTATTTGCAAATATATGCTAATGACTTCCCCCGCACTGACACCGTGGCTAAACGCAATTAACTTCAAAGAAACAAGCAAGTAGAAGCGCGGACGCGTGGTGGTAAAGCAAACTTGCTTGAATGCAAACACAATAAGCTCCCGGCGGGTGCCTGCGTCACGTAACCTCGCGTAAACAACCTGTAACGCCGGTGTGCCAGGCTATTATGAAATCCAATAACGCAACTTAAGACGTCGTTATATCGTGGAAGGTAAACCAAGCGCGCTGCTACTTCGTTACAACGGTTAGGTAATCGCCAGGCTGAGCTTGGAAGTCGACGGGAGAGCAAGCAGCGCCTTTGACGCGGAGGCATTGACATCGATGCCCGCAGAATGGCAATTAAAAGGAACAGATCCACGGGAATCCATGGGAATTAGATCCGTCCGCGCAGAGATTAAATATTTTTTACAAGATGAACTACTGACGAAGGCTGCGACCACTCTTCGCAGAATAATCACCTTAAGTGTTTAACTGAAAAAATGTGAGTCTCTTCAACGAACAGCTGGTAAACTCGAATAAATGTAATTTAATATATTGGAATATATGTAAGTGTTGAAATTGAAACAAATTGACTTTGTCACTTACTTAGATTAATTTAAATGTGTTAACGCTACCCCCGAATTTATTGAATCTGTTTTCACTTCACTTTTAACCTAGAATTAAAATCGCCAAACGTTTCCAGCTCGAAATATTGCTACCAGAAGAAACGAATTTGAAGAACTCTAGGCTGTCGTTTCTGATCGATTAAACCTTCCGTCGTTTCCCCCGGTAGAGGCCGAAATTACGGAGCGCAATTCACGTGTTGCAGCTAAGGAACGTTACCCACACACGCGCGGCAAAGGTTCCAAACGGGGGCTATTTTTAAGGGGGCGCAAACTCTCGGCGAACCTTATCTAAACTCCGCGGCGGCTTTATCAAGGAGAACGATTACGGCTGTCAGTCCTCGGTCGCTTTTTCTCCGGGCCTTCTCGAACCGCAAGAGGAATTTCCGCCCTTTCGATGTGAGGGAAAAAGGGCGTCGACTTCGTCGCCGTCGAGCTTCGGAGTACGCGAAAAAACATCCTTCAAGACGAAAACGTCCGACGAGGCGAAAAGAAGAAACTTCTTCAGACGAAACACGAAGGAAATGGAAAAAGGGACACGCGGATCATTAAAACGGAGTGAACCGGCGATGAATATGAAGTGTTGTGATGCCAGTGTATTAGAAAGAGTTGTGAGTCAGTTGATCGCTAAAATATTATGAAATTCCCAATGCACGTGTAACGAAGTCCTTTGAATTATAGACTCATTTGTCACCGGTGGGATCGAATTAATGCCAATTCTGATTCCCTAATATCGTGAATCTTTCCATGAAGGTCTGCGGTAGGATGACAGTGGGTTAGGAGGAAGTGGATAAGGAGACCAGGAGAAGGGGATACTGGAGGACCTCGTTAAAGTGTTCGATGCGATACTCTGTTCCTCTCTTCAGCCCCGTGCACCGTCACGATATAGGAACAGGCGTCGGTCGCTAAATTGGAAAGGTGCGACGACGAAAAACCCTCGATTCCGCTCGACGAGGACGCTCGTGGCATCTGATAAGGCCGGAGGGTTCAATTAGCGCCCCGGGGATAACTCTGTCGTTCGATTCGCGAAACGATGTTGTAAACACACGAGGGAAGCCAAAACGCTGATGAATATAATAAATATAATGAACAGAATTCCTCTGAGCCCCGCGAGACATTGCGCATTACCAATACAAATTAATCTACACGCTAATAAATACATCCTAACTTTTCTCTGAATTTAAGGGTCGATAAATTGTCAATAATAAACATTCATTTCGTTCCAATTCCAATTCAACTGTCTCCGGTCAAGATTCACTTTAACTTCAACCCCTTAACGCTAATAAATATATCCTAACTTTTCTCTGAATTCAGGGGTCGATAAATTGTCAATAATAAACATTCATTTCGTTCCAATTCCAATTCAACTGTCTCCGGTCAAGATTCACTTTAACTTCAACCCCTTAGTCCCCACACGTACCCTTTATATCACCCTGGGAAGACTTATCTCAGGCTTAAAAACTTATCTTCCAAGCCACCATTCCTCAGACACACGCAGAGTAAAAAGTGGGAAGCCATTCGTCTCAACTTATGGCGGGATTCCTCGGCCGGCCGCAGCGGCGACAGAGCCGCGAATTGCGAGGGGAAATAAAGCCTGGAAGGTAGCGCCGATATTATTACAAATCGGCCAGGAGATCGCCAGGTGTGCTCATAAAGACGCTGGAGATAAAACAACGGTCGTAAGGCGTAATAAGTCAGCATCCCTCGGATATAAGGTCGCACACCTATATCCCACCTGACGACAATCTCCGGCCTTTCCCTTCGTTCTCAATTTCCACCGTTCCCCGGTGCATAATAAAGCCTCTTTGTCTCCCACCGGGGAGGGGGTCGACGGGAGATGAATTTATTTTCTCCTCGGCTCATCTTCGATTCAGCCGATTATCATAGCGACCGTGAGGACACTCTTGGCCCAACGGGCGGGCGAACCGACGGCTTAATGAGAATCCAACCTCTGCGCGGTGTAAATGTTCCTTCAGGGGTCGAGGGGTTTCCCACTTGGAGGAAAGAATCGCGCCTATACAGAGCAGTTTCTGCTTGGAATCGCTGGTAATTCTTGCTGGACCAAACGCTCCCTCGGAAAAGGGGTTAATTGAAATTGCTGGACAATGGCCGGTTGGCGGTGTTTATGCTTGTGGTGGGTGGGGATTTGCCTATGTAAGGCGGGGGGAAGGATCGAGGGATTAGGTGTTTTAGTACGAGGAGTTTTAATTAAATATTCGGCAAGTGTCGGGGCCGCGTTAGTGGAATAATTGGTGGTGGTAGATAAGGGTTTAGGCTACACAGAATTCCACAATTGGCCTGGGATAAGAATTCTTGGGAAAGGGACGCCTACAAGGAAAACGAATTAAGCGGTCAGCAGTTCCCAGATTTCAGTAGTATAGTCGTCACGTGTCAGACGCGACCAACTCTCTCGGAAGTGGAACGGTCAGACTGTCGCGAGACGGGACGTGCAAGGATTCTGCATTTCAGTTTTACATATTGCGAGGAGATATATCTATATTCTGTTATCACGTGTCACCAACTTCCATAAGGTGAACGATGTTTGCAAAGTAAGAAACTTGCACCTGTCACGTTTGTTAATATTGTCTCAACTGCTAGCGATATCTTCGAGTTTCCAATATTCGCACTGTCTATGTCAACTGCACTCTGACCTTCTAACAAATAAAAATTCTGACAGAATAATTTCTGTCACCTCAATTCTTCTCACTTGGGTCAACAACCATAGCGATAACAGGAAATATGAGGAATCTATTCGGGATACTTTTGCAAACGAAAAACACCGATTCACTGACACTACATTCAACTGTCTCCAAGTGATCGATGTACAGCATAACTTCCACTATTCGAACTACTGTTATCCGATTGTTTTATCATTCGAAAGTCGTATCATCCCGAAGGTAAAATGATTGAATCATCTATAGACATTACACATAGCAGTTCCTACCTCCTATAACCATCAAGATTAATACTATTCCCACTACACACTATTGTAGTATATGCAACGTGAGCATATCAATGTACAATAGTTCATTTATATTACCATTAAGTTTCAATATTGGTCTCAATATTATTCTTCCTTAAATCCTACTTCTAAAATTATTTCTCTATCCAAAAAGCCTCTTCGGGCACCAAATTTTCCCCTTAATTCATTACCACCCCCCACTTCTTTCTTCAGTAACAAACAAACACCCAAGTTCACCCCCTTTCTATAAACACGTCACCAGAGGGCCATTACCTTATCACCGGTGTTCAACGCTAACAAAAAGGAATTCTTGTCGAGAGCACAGACGCTCGCGACCACATAATGCGGCGGTGGAGAACGTCGTGCACAAATCGATCGACGGCTTCCGGTTTCCCGGAGAGAAATCTCGGTCGGTCGTCTAGTAACCCGCTGCAAGTTGAATAGCCCCCGCCAGAGGGGTAAGACAAGGACGGCCAAGAGTTATGCATTATGATTCGCCGTTCGCAAGCCCCCTTTTCACCCTCCGCCAGCAACCTAATAACATCACTTGTTGCACGGGCCGTGACCCCACCGCCAACCCCTGCCCCACGGCTGCTTCTACTCCCGACCCCCTCCGACCCCTCGCAAAACTATTGCCGCCCCTCTCGCCCCCTCCGCTCCCCCTCAGACACAGGGAAAGTCCCGTCTCGAGGATACCAGCCCGCCGTCTTATGAATTTCATTTATCTCGGCGAGCATCTAGCACGCGAGCGGCATCGCGACGCGTCCCGACGCAGGAACCGTCGTGCTCGAAGGGACGGTGGTTATGGATAACCGAGGGCCTGCTCGTCGATTTGTTGGACGTTGGATTACCTCGTGGACGAGACTTTTCATACTTCGACGGGGGTATTATTGTTGCAGCTGTTGAATACGTGGAGATAAGAATATTTAGAAGTTTTTAGAGCACAGTCACTGGACTTTATTTACGTTATTGAGGAATTCAGAATTGGAAAATATTGATAAACCACGGGGAAGGGGTTGTGGGAATGATGAAAGGGTTGGAAAGAAATTGATTCAGAGATTTTAGGAAATACGTTTCGACTTATATACTTGTAGAGGGGGTGTATCTGTTATTATGGAGGGGATGAAGGATATAGTGAAGGGTTCGGTTGCGTTGGGTGGGCGAAGAACTCGTCTGGGGGGGTAATTGGTTTGGGACCAGACAGTGGTCATCAGAAGGAGGAGTTAATTGTCAGTAACCGTTCGTGGATTTGGTTCCCTTTAAACAAGCAACGGAGAGCGCTGATGGAAACCGATCGGTTCGATGAAGGGATTTCCAATTGAATTTTTCCCCAGGCTTGTCCCATTGTGCCACTGCTATCGATCTGCTTGAGACTCGGCCGACAAAAGCGCCCACGTTCGCAACCGATTAAGAATACAAATCAGTTCCGCTTACTTTCCGCGCAATTACCAGTAAACAATGCACGGTGGAAATTAAATCGACCCATTATGTCCACTGTGCCGTAGCAATTTCACGTCGAACCGCGCGCCTCGCGTTTCGATAGAAAAGACGCGCTTCCTGTCCGTCGCTGGGCTCGCCGCGGAATAAAAATCTGTTAATGAGTTCCTGGAAAGGGGCTCGCGATTCTTGTACCCTTCAAAAAGTTCACTCGCGGAACTTGGGAATCGATAATGATCCAATTGTACATCCATTCGTGCTTAGAGAAATTGTTTCTCACTTGAGGAACCTTCACCAACTTTAAAGGAGACAAACTACAGAATCGGCGAAGTTCCACTTCGATACTGAGTTGGGTATTGACTAAATAATAAATGATTTATATAGCAGATCAAATAAAAGTTACTTTAACTTTAGATTATTTGACCAATAAGGTTAATTTTTTTATTCGACACATGACGAATAATTTTTTTAGCTTTTATTCGTTATCGAAATTTATTTAAACAAAAATTTTACTCATCTCTGCCTCGATAGAGTAATATTAGGTCAGTGCAAATCTTCGTTCATTCATTGTGAAGCGTACAGAAATATTCTTTTCACTAAACCTACTTGCACTTTTACCAGAAATGTGTCAAAGGGTCGTTGGTAACCAAGGGAAATACTTTGATTAAAGAAGCTTGTAATATATTTCTACTTTCAATAAAAACTTCGCTTCAATAAAGCGAAGGAACCTTTGCGCCGACCTAACGATGCGTTTTCATAACACACAACAGCACTTTGAGTGGTGCAAATCTTTTAAAAAATGCGAGAGCAAAGGATCGCTGAAGCTGCGAGGTAAAAAGCGAACTCAGCTTGGTTTGTTTTCGAAGCAAACATTCTGGGACCCTCGAACAATACTTTCGACGCTTTGCAGAAAAATCGATGTGAAAGCACGTTGACACCGAGTCAAAGTGGTGGTGTAAGAATGCTAAGAAATTGCAAAAGGGAAAGAAGGTACAGCTGCTACTAAAATTATATCACTGAGGTTCTACGATATTTGACGAATTTAATCTTCCAAGGTCTGCTTGAGAGGCTTGTAATCTCTCTGTTATCGATTACTGTAAGTTTCGCATATTCTGCAAGCCTGAGCAAAATAGGGAAGCATCCATTCAGCGCGGAAAAACATTTATCCCAGTGATAGACAACCGCTGATTCATTGCCGGCCACGTTTCTGTTCAGATTAGAGTCGGACTGACCCCTCAGCATTGTTAACGACGCCTCGTCGGAATTTCAGTGGCATTCCTCTACCGCTGCTCGCCGTATATCACGAGGACCGGTGCCGAAATTATCGAGCTGGCGCGGTTCCTCGTTAACAGTGGAACACTCTCAGACGCGTCGTTTCGATCGCATTTATCAAAGATTTATGAGATTTGTTGCGCGCTAAGCTCGATGTGATTCGAGGTGATAGCTGGTGTCCACGATCCCTGTGTGTGCGATGGGATCGTCGACGATGTGGGGCAGCAAAATAGAGGGAAAGGAAGATGGGAGTCGTATAACCATAAGCCAGGCATAACTCTTTTATCGTTCTTCTAAACGTCCTACATCAAACTAGTAATTGAGAAGCGCGCAAACTATGTAACAACTACTTAGTAACCTTTCAATGAGCGATGAGTAACGCTGATTAATCTCGCAAAGTAAACTCCAAGATTATCTAAAGTCATAACTGAAGAAGAAGCAAAGTAGATTTATCGAAATAAGAGAAATAATATTCGAATACAATGATTTCGATTTTTTCCAAATACCTTCATCCTCAAACTACCCTTCAGGAATGTCAAAACTGAGAAGAGTGATGTAAATCCTCGAGAATATCCCTGGAAATATCATTCGGAGAATACGTTTCACCGAAAGCTTCTCAACTTAAACGCGACACCCCATCGTCGACGTCTCGCGGCGACAAGGGGTATCGATTCGGAATCAATGGAGGCCCAATATCCAGCCCCGTGGCACGCTAATCGATATAGCGGCGTCCGGGTTTTTGCGCGTCGTTTGTCCCCGCGTAAATTGAAAATTCGTGGGCTCTTTAACAAACGATCGTCCCATTGGCGATTACGAGAGAGATACCAGGAAACGAATGTCTGCGCGAGTGGGAATAATCGACTTCTCCCCTGTCACCGGCCGACTGGTATCGCGGCTGCTAACGGCTGTATTGCCGCGCAAAATTAAAAGTGCCGATCGAACTGTGCAACGTTGATTTCCAACCCCCGAAACCGGCGACGATACATCCAATGCTCGACGGACGTCGACCGCGAGTCAGGCTATTGTCCGTGGACGGTGTAATTCGAATATAACTCGGTCCCAGTGATTACGGAGGCACTCGTGGAATAATCGAGCCTGTCGTATCGGAGTCATCGACGCCACTCGAGCGGTGCTTGTATCGCTTCAGTCTGCGCCACGTCGACCTGCACGATTTCGAGACGACCGTTGCTTGAATCGATCGAACGTGGAAGTGAATTTTGATACTCCGAATTGTCAAATTTGTAGCAGGGGAGGCGATGCTGGAGTGGCGATTGTCGAGTGTTGCGGGGTTTCCAAGGGATGCGTAGATTTGGGTGGTGTGGATTAGAATTTGTGCAGGCTAAGAAGTTTGGATCGAAAGAACTCGTATAATATTGGGTTGAAGCAAAAGCTCGTGGCGTTTTTCAATAAACAGCGTTGAGACGTGTGAAACGTTATTTATTGACAATGAAACATATGAAATATGTGCGTATTCTGAAATGTGAAACAAATATTTGTAAGCGGTGTACAAATATTTGAATATTATCTTTGGATTTCACTTAGAAAATGCTAGAAAACGCTTTGTCCCAACTAGAGTTTCAGTAAATCGATTAGTAATGTTTTTTTATTATTTTCGTTGAGATGGTACATCCTTTTAATTCTTGGCACGCTTTCCTTCGAAACACCCTGCGATTTTCTGGACATTTCGCCCTTATCGTCCACCCCGAGGCTCTAATATCCGCGCTACGACGACTTCGGCCGTCTATGTGCAAAGGAATCAACGTATACACCACAGAAAATGCCTTGTTGCGGCCTATCCGCGCGTGTCGCCAGACTCAGGGAACTCCTTAAGGCTAATTCCCTGATCCGCTGAATTATCGCGGCGGATTTCGAGCTGAGAAATGGCCGTCGTAGTTTTCTTACCCGACCAACCGCCATCCGTTTCACGAGCGTCTCACGTGTTTACGGATTGCCAGCGCCCTCGTCAGGGTTCGAGATTCGTTGGCTCGGCAAATCTGATGAGAAAGAACGAAACGAACGACTGAATGGAGGGGAATCATCTTGGAAACCGAAGTAATCTTAACTCTCATGGAGAAAATAATAAAATATGGTGGGAAATATTTGAGATTTCAATCTTGGGAGTTGGAGTGTTAGAAATTAAAGAATTGAGGACAATTTGAATATTGAGGCTCATTATAATATTATAATTCTTCTAAATAACCTGTCGTTCGACTTCGGCGCACAGCGAAGAGCAGCGAAAGGGGTTGAAGAAAGAGTATCGTGCACAGAAACCTACATAGACAGAAACTAATGGAAAGTCTTGCAGAAACAACCCCGCACAATCTGTTTACATCCTGCCTCCCATTTCTCCAAGACAAAAGTATTTCTTCCACCCCTTCAATTACCAGCGTCGAGCGTTCCTTTCGCCCAGCGGGGCCGAGTAACGAACACGGAAGAAAAGAGATAAGTCTCGAGCGTTATTACCAATTCAGAAAGATGATTCGAGGGTGGCGAGCGGCGTATCAATCGAAGAGAACGCAAAAAAGAGGGCGGACGCTGCAACGAGTCGACTGCGGGGGTTCGATAAAATCGGCCAGGGCAACAAGCAGTGCGAAGAGATGTTATCGAGTTTAAACGCGAGCCCCCTTTGGCCTCGTGAAAATTAACGATCCGCCTGTGTTACAGCCGCGAAACGTCGCGTCGCGCAAAAGCCTCCTCAGACTGGGCGTCGTTTATGCGCCCGCATCGATGATGGAATAAAAACGGTGGAAGGGGAAAAAGAACAGGACTCGCGGGACAAAGAGCACTGAGGGATTCCTTTGATCCGCGTTTCCCTCTCCGGTCCACGTTGTAATAAATGTTTTTATATCCACAGCCCCTTTGTTACAGGCAGCTTCGGCCGTCGAACACGCTCGCACCGTCGAGAATTCCGACTGTTATTGATGCGAATAGTTTTTGACAGCGGGCTAGCTGGGGTGGTGGAACTTGCGAGGCTGCGAGGGGAACAGTTGGCTCCCCGGAAGTTTTTGAAAGTTGCGGGCCGCACGGTGGATTCTGATGGGTAAATACCGTGAAATGGAGGCCATCCTTCGTGAAAATACGATAGACGGGGGGGCGGGACGGGGAGGCTGAGATGAGAAAGGGTTATGCTCCGGTGGCTAAGTTTCGGAGCCTCAATTTCAGATACTTCAGTTATTGTAATTGATGTTTGGGATCGGATGATAGAAGATGAATGAAGGAAACTGCTAATCACTTCGAGGGATAGCCGTCTACTTTTCATCAAGCAACGCGGAGCTCCTAATATGGCCGTTGGAGCCGCGGCGCTCGTCACCCTGAATACAGATCCTCGTTATCGTTCGTCCAATTGCCTAATTCGCGGAAACGACCCCACTCTCCTCCGTTCGAAGTCGGGCTAGAGGAGAGATCCCAGCGATCCCTTATTCCCCGCACGCTTAACCCTTCTGCCGATCGATCGGCGGAGGTCCCGAGAGCGAGGAAAAAGTCAGATAAAAGGAGAAGAAGCAGATACGGAGCAGGAAATAGGGAGAAGAAAGGGGGGGGTTGGGGGTTACGGGGGTGGTAAGAAACGACAGCGGGTCTGGAAGGACTCGATGGGGCCATGGGGGAGGGGGGTGAAAGGAGGATGTGCTGTCGTTCTGAAAGGATAGATTGTTAAGCTACGGCTGAATGGGAACGTCTCCTTTTTACCTCTCGTTCGGCCTTTTCTTTCGCTCGTCTCGCAGCCGACTTTTCGATTTTCTACGTCGTCGCGAAGAAAGGATATTGTTCGGCCGGCAGGAGCAAGCCAGGAGACAGGCTGAAGGGCGAAAGGGAGGAGGGCAGAGACACAGCCCGCCCTCGCCACGAGGATTTTTCATCAACGTTTGCCCAGCCAAAGTGCTGATTAGCGGGAACGGCGCCGATGAAATTGTTTCCTGCTTCGGCCACCCCCTGCCGCGATGGAAATCGGACAGCGCGCCGTCCCACGGGCAGCCTGACTGCTCGGCGGCCCTTAAATACGCGGTTTTCCCCCGGGTTCAGACGATACTTCTTAAACCACCGTAATCGAGAGCAGGAGAGACTCGAGTCGCGAGCTTAAGTCACCCTGCACCCTCGGGATTTTAAACTCCCTCTCATTTCACGTTTCAAGTAGCCAAACTTATGATTGATAAAATTCTACGTATTGCCGATTACGTTCCAATTTCACGTGGAAGTTCCGCGTCCCCCACGCTGGTTCCACAATAACCCCACGAGAACGACAATTTAACGCTGCGTGCCGAGCACTCTCGAGGCTGAATCCTCTGATACGTGGCTGGAACGACAGGGAGCGATATCGTGATCCGTTTAACCGGTCGAGATTTATCGAACAGAAGATGAGAGGCAGTAGGGGGGCGGCGGTAGGGAGATAGACACGCGAACAGATCGTCCGAGCAGCAGGTTTAATTTCCGGTCGGATAAATTTTGAGAAGCCATGGGGAGAGTGCGAGTGAAGTCGATCCGAAACGCGTCGCGGGAAAGAAGCTCGGGGGAGTTGGGGCGGGGGCAGCCAGGGGGTGAAAAGTAAACCCCGCCCGAGTCCCGTTCCCTTCCTCTCGTTGGAATGGAATCTTTTATGCGGTCGAAATGCAATCAGCTTGTATTGCACGCGCTACAACCTGGGGTGTAAACGCTGAAATATCGTCGCGGACATATAACGCTCCGAGTGTGCTAGTGCGGCGAGCTCTGTTTGCGAATCCACAATTCACCGAGTCGATCCTATTTTCGGGGAAAATTATTAGGAGCTGGGCGCGGCTGTTTAAGCGGAATGCCAGTCGCGTTTAATGAAAACGGCGTTTGATTGTGCGTGCACCGTCGAAGACGAGGGTTAGCGGGGTGCGAGGGTGGGTAAACAATTGCGAAATTGTTTATGATTTTAGTTATATGGGGGGAACAAGGGTTTCGATATTTGAGGTTCGACGATGGGTCTAATGATATTATTTGTAGGCGTTAAGATATAATTCTCGAGATATCCAGATGGAAGTGTCAGTCCACTAATATATCAATATTGGCAACTGTATCAAAATATTCGAAATAATTATCAAAGGCACTACCTGAAAGTTTGAACCCACCGTAATTAATCGACGAGTTAGAAGAAAGGACACATACCACCCCTTGAATTCGAGCCGCGGAAGAATAAATTCACCGGGGAAATTTACGGCCGCGCGGCGTAACAAAAATTAATCGCGCGGTCTATGCGTGTGCACGCCGCCGAACAATAAACAATGTCAACACGCAGTCGGGGTAAAAAGTGCTCCGCGGGAATTTTACAAACCCGCGAAGCGCGCGGAAATAACTGGCGCAGTAGCAGCGATCATAAATCAGGCGAAAAATCAGACGCGGCCCCTGAACCGAAGCGTGGGAAAATGACCGGTGTCAAAAAATTCAGTAGCCTCTGACCGAAAAGTGACACGGAAAAATGAAACTGAATGGAACCGAGCGGAATTTCGAAAATGATTTCCAAATGCTGCAAGTCCCCTCTTCCCAGCCTCGCAGAAATATAAATCCTTCCTGTTCTTCCAGCCCCTCCATCCTTCCTGTGGAATATAAATCTTCTTTCTCGCCTTTCTCTCGCAAATTCCTGATTAGAGGAGCGATTTTCCTCTCGAGATAGCCCGAGCGAGACAGGCCAGACAGTCGAGGAAACGTTTCCCCTGCTCCCACGACTTTCGACCAACATACTTCAGGATCAGCGAAGTCCGCCAAAGAGCCGTGACCGTTCCATTAGCCAAGAAATTCAATTACCCCGTCTGGGGTATCCTTCGATAATCGAGGCTTCGCCCACGGGGTCGAGGCGTTTTATTAGCGAGCTCCGAGGGAGCCAACCACCGAGGAATATGCAGGGCGGTTCGGGGCTGATAAGATAAGACCGAAACGAGACGGCTGTAATTCGACGATGCCAGAGACCAGCTCCTTAACGTATTTGAATGTTACAATTAGGGGGAGTTTATTCGGTGCTTGAGCAGAAAGTTCTGCCAGCGGGGATCGCCGCTTTCTTAGCCAAGTTTGCGGCTCGTTCGCGTCTCTGGCCCCTTGCCCCGAGACTGGCCGACAATCTTGCAGACCGATTGTCTGATTTAACCCCTGGAACAGGCGGTAATGAGACCCTCCGACGAAGAACTTCGGTTTCCCTCTTTGGGCTTGTTGGAGCATTCGGGTAGCGGAGGTGTTCGAATATTGGGAATAATTATATCGAACGTTCAAATCGGACAGAGAATTGGGAAGCAAGTAACTCACGCGTCCTCAACTCCTCGAATCTCTCAAGTGTACACCTCGCGAGGTATTCAGCTCGTTTTCTTCGACCAACTCGTAATAATCCCTCGACGCGAAAATAAACAATTCACCCCCATTCACCCCCTACGACGGCTTTCGCTCGAGACACACCCGCCAAAGAGGAGAACTCGCGACTCAAACGATTAACCCAGCGATAATTAACCGAGCAAAAGGAACAATACTTTGCATTCGCCGGTACGCGAACACTCCGTCGCGTTTCACACCCTCCCGGCGTCAAAGCGAGCGTCGCCGCGCTCGCGGCCGCTATTCACCAACCACGGCAAACAATGTGATTTCTGTTACAATTAAGAGGCGCATAATGGAGGCACGAGAGGACCGCGTGGAACAGTCGTTTTAATTGCAGAATCTTAGCTCGCCTTTCTTCGGCCAGGCCTGGTCGAACAATGCCCGGGCGTGTTTCAAAATTCATCCCCCCACCGCGCTTCCGCGCCACCCCCTCCGCCCATCATCTTTGAAGGGAAAACAAAAGCATGTCTGAGGAGCGCTCGTTTCGAAGGCTAAACGTTCCGCGAAACAGGATAATGGCGACTCCCCCCCCTGCGCAGTATAAACATCCGTTTCCTGAAAGACGCGGCTCGAGATGTGTGTTCGCCACTCGAGGCACGGTGGTTGGACGATAATCGGCAAAGGACAACCACCCGCGCCTGTTTGATCCTGGCTGCTCTCGGAGCGGCACGATTTATGAGTGTTTGTCATCGGGACCGCTCTCGCCGGTAAAGGAAGAGGGCCAAAGGAGGACTGGCGGGTTTTCCCTTGGCTGGCGGTTTAAACTGCAAAAACGGAGGGACGCGGAAGAGGATCGCTGCCTTCGAGCAGCGGTTCTTCCTTTGTACGAACGTCGAATGCGTATCGGCGCTCTCGAAAATACGCTGCTGTTTAGTGAAATTGGAGTGGTGAGGGGAGCATCGGGGGTTTTGTATGTTTATGTTTGAAACCTACTGCTGTGTGTGGAGGGAGACTCGAATTGTTTACGTCCTGGATGTGTTTGTATTTTTATGACGGGTTTAATTTTGATTAGTTTAAGACATTGTTTCGAAAAATTGAGGACCTCTCCATCTTTAATAATTTGGAGTAAATTAGAAAAAACTATTTATAAAATTTCTGCTTTGACTTCACATTAAGAGGAGAACGGTGGTTTCTAGAAAATATCCACGCGAAAGCAGAACGATGCCACTTAAAGTGTCAGCTTGCAAAAAGTTTGGAGGAATGTATGGATAGAGGAATTTATAAGGATCAGTAAATGGAATCTAGCGCCGCAGGTTGGAGTTAGGTATTGTTAGAGTGATAGCCAGGAAACGTTGGTGGAAGGACTTTCACCCTCGACGTCCGAAGGGGGTAGATTATCGAGCTATTGTGCGAGGCTATGCGTTTCGCATTAGCTGAGGATGCAAAAAATAGGGGAAGGGATATTGAAGAAGAGAAGGAGGAGGGTGGAAAGATGCGAATAGCGTATCGGTGATTGGAAATGCCCTTTGTGTTTTGGTTTCCAGAGTTCTGATGATGGAATCGCAAGGTAGGGAACGGATGATGACGGAGGAAACAATACGCCCCATTGTTGATCATACACCCCTATTGTTGTGTTTAGATGTGATTCACCGCAAACGATTTTCTGCCGCCGTGGAACCGTGAAAATCAATGATTAGGATCGCTTTTGTTCCTCAGCGTCCTCCGGAATAGGCATTATGCAATTAAGGCGTGCAAACGGACTTTGTATTCTGGCTAAATGAAAAATACCGCTGTCGAGGTATTCGGCAGAGTTGAAAAGGGAAGACACCCTCGGAATCAAAAATATATCTCCGTCTGGCCACTGATTACCTTTCAAACTCGCTACCCTCGGTGGCTCCTGGTATTCGAATTTTCTATTTACATAACAGAAAAATTCATTACTAGTTTACTAAGTTAAACGTAATCTTATCTTTCCAAAGCATTAAACGGAAAACATTTAACTAAGCCACCCCTAGCTCCACTTTTCATTCACCCATCCGAGGGATCCCTCCACCACTGAAAAACGAACCCCTGGAACCACATAAAAACGGAAGTGAAATTCGCTTCCCCTTTTCCTGCACCGACAGAAAAATCTCGAAACAATTCCTCCCCCCGCGATGTCCACCCCGACTCGCGCGATTCAGTCGGAGCTTATTACCAAATGGACGTAGCTCGCGCTTTTTCGCATTGTATCATCCACGACAGTGGTTCCGCCGAAACTCCAGGCCAGCCTCGGTAATGGAAGGATCAAAATTCATTCGAAATTTCGCCACGGCATTGCGTGGCCGCGCAATGAATGGCACATAAATTTCGTCCCCGCCCCCGCAGCTGGCCCCGTCCGCGCGGTTTACTGCGCTCGTATACGTCCCCGTGACATTTCCCGCGATGGCGACAGTAACGCGCCACAAGGTGGCGGCGGGGTGTGCTCGCGAGGATTCACGTTCTTCCGTTTCCGCGAAGAAGCGAGTCGCGCGCGAGCTTTTTTCCCTTCGATAAATCGCGCCAGCCGCTTGCAAGTATTTCCAAGCGGCACGCGGTTATTTTCGCGGGCAAGTGGTCGCAACCCCAGCGACGGGGGTGGGTGTCGCGCCCGTTGCCTCGCGTCTAAACGGCGCGTTCGCGGCGGGACCGCTTAATCGCTGCACGGCGCGACGATAACATTTGATTTATTGGCGTGAGAAAATCGAGCGGCGTCCATGGTTTTAAAGGAACGATTGACGAATTGCGGAGTTCTGGAGATCGATCGATATTGTTGCTGATGGAATTGAAAATTTAACGATGGTGAGCGTGGTATTTTATCGGAGTTTGATTTTGAACAGAGGAGTAGAGACACTTGGATATATTTCTTTTTAAGGATGCTTTATGAATTATTTTAATTTTGATGGACCCATTAGTAATTTGCAAGTAAGGGATTCTATTGTGACATTTTTGCTAAATTCGCGATACAATAGGTTTCATTTTTCTGAGTTTTACGGCCACCGAGGGAGGACAGGATTTATTCATTTTTCATCTCGCAGTGGCGAGCAGGTCCGGCCGCGGGAATCTGCCTGGCTATTTATGATTGATGGCCATTAACAGAATCTTCCTGACCATCTAATATTCATGTTTCCATTACCAGTTTCGAGCGCGTATCGACGGTATCAACGGGAGAAAGTGGGAGCAGAACGAAGGAGCGCGAGGGAAACGGCAAACACAGCGGATCGCGCGTTTCATCTGGCCGTGGTGCGCTAGAATTTATGTCCACGCCGGTAGTAACCCGTTTTATCAGAAACGAGAAAAACCACGCGCGATATTTTATATCTTTTTACGAGGGACGGTTGCTCGTTTACCGTCTGGCGTCGTTAACGCAGCGGGGCGTTCCCTATCGCGAGGACGAGACACTTTTGAACTAGAACCAAGGCGACTTTGAAGCACTACCGTCGCGAGGAAACTCTCCATTACCTAAATGTCCACGAGCGCTGATAAACGACCCGGACGATGGTCGCCGAATGTCCACGAGCACCTCTGAACGCTAACCCCTATTTCGCGACTGAAAATTGAATCAACCCTACTCCATCCGCGGCGATCCTTGGGGTCGCAGTGACAGATAAGAAGCCACACCCTTAAACATAACAAAATCAACCCACGAATCTCTCAAATTCTGTAACAGAACCCAGTCATTTAAACGCGCACGAATCGTCGGACCCCGGAACGTGAACCGGAAAGTCACGCGCCCTCGATGTTCATCGTCGCCGTCGGCGGATCGATCCCCCCTCCCCGGCCGATGGATACAAATTCGACCGAGGTGGGCGCGTGGCGTGTCCATTTGCGGGCCCTCTGCCTGGCAGAGTGTCGCCGCGTGAAACAGGGGGAACACGAGCGAAGAACGTGGGTTTTCCGTTTCGCGCGACGGATATCGGCCACCCCGGGCGCACGTACATCCGCGGATATAGAGATAGCGGAGTGGAAGCTCGGCTCGGTAGCCCGGCAGGGGGCCCCGCTGGATTTATGTCCTATTCATTACGCCAGCGACACAGCGTCACGCCGCAAATGCACGGCCGCGAGTGGAGCGCAGGGCGGCGTGTACACCGCCATCGATCCGGCGATGCGACTGCATCTGCTGGTACCGGTGTGTTTACCGTGCTGCGAGCTGCTGTTTGTTCGCTGCACCGCCGGCCAACGGCACCGTTACGCGGCGATACATTAATGACAGCCGGACGCAGCGCGTCGCGCGCCACCGGATAAGGGCTGCGAGGGTGGACCATGCTCTCCGCAGACCCTCTGTCAACGTCACTTCTTGTCGGGGAGATCTTTCGCAGGCACCGGGCTTTCGTTTCTGTGCAAGTGTCTAGTGTTGTCACAATCGCCGGGGATATTAGTGGGTTATACTACTTGGGAAGCTGGGATTAGGGGTTGTGGCATTCTCTGCTATGGAGGCTTTGATTAGATACCCTCGGTTTTCTGTGTGTATAGATTCTGGACTCTATTGAGTGTCGTAGACTACCTATGAAGTAGTTTCTCAATGAATTGAAATAGTAGAGAGTATTTGGGAGATCAGTCACAGATTTGGGACGAGACATCCTGCTAGTCTTATCTCTTCTATGGATGTCTATGGATTATGGATGACTGAGATTCATGTAGCAGTTGAGGAAACTATAGAATGGCGCTCTATCGTCCTTCCAGTATCTACCCAAGAAAACTTCATCCTCGGATACAATTTTTCTTCCCCGGTCGTTCAAGATTAACTCCGAATTTCCACGCTCGAATTACCAGAGCGTTCGTTGCTCAAACCTTTCGCAGGGAACCTGAGCACACTGACGCCGAACAGTGATTCCAGGCGACCAATGTCCACAAGCAGCAGCCCAGTATCGTCTCGCGTTTGACGGCGGCGGTCATTCTCGCTGAATTACGGTGGAAGCGTGCATCAAGCCGTTGGCTGCACTGTGCACGCAACCAGGCCTACAAACCGTCGCCCTTTGTGGCCGTTGGCACACTGCGCAGCTTGCGTGTGATCTTCTGTCGCGGACGGCCGCGATCACCAGTACTTTCGTTGTATGGTGGCAAATGAACAGGCCTCGCGAGTATTTAATCGAGCGTACGGCGCGCGTCGCAGCCATGGATCGCGGTGGACGCGTTCCATATCGCCGGGGACACGCTTCCCACCGGCGTTATCACAGACCACGGCGACCCTCGTGTCCGAAATCGCGACGAATGAATACGCGCTTTGTGCGGGAGTCAAGAGTGCCGCTCTGCGGTGTCCCGCGAGCTGCTTTCATGTCCTTTGATTCCAGAGGGCGCAGCCATCGAGTGTAGCAACTATGTGCATCTATTATGCAGAATAGATGTAATGTTTGAGTTCACCCCTTGCCTTCCAACGAGTCACACTCGTGGCGAGCATCGTGCTTTCTGTGTTGGAGCTGACTTGGCGTGGTTGAATTTAACGTGTTCCGTACCACGGTAGAAATTCAGGGTTTTGATAGGGTTTTGACTGTAAAAAGTGATGGGATAATAAATAGATCGCGATACTTGATTATAGAAAAATAGTAGTTGCGTTATGTTCTTCGTGATTTTAATGGATTCTATGTTGGAGCTGACTTGGCGTGGTTGAATTTAACGCGTTCCGTGCCACGGTAGAAATTCAGGGTTTTGATAGGGTTTTGACTGTAAAAAGTGATGGGATATTAAATAGATCGCGATACTTGGTTATAGAAAAATAGTAGTTGCGTTATGTTCTTCGTGATTTGAATTTTCTTTGAGAAAAGAATATTCTTACACAGTCGGTCGTGTCTTAGTGTAATTTTGAATGAATCATATTAATTAGTGATTAAAGCTTGCAGCCTTTAGGAAGATCGTAAGGGAAAAGGTTAATCGAGTCAGTTGCCCTCTTTTATTCTTCAAGTTTGAAGGGGTGGAAGTAGCCAATCGAAGATCACAGGTTCTCGTACAATTCGATGAGAGATGTATCGAATGGACCAGAAAACAGATTTTCCTCCCCAATGATCAGATGAACGAGACTGCAGGATTTCGCGCGTTACTCCGCGCACTTCCCTACTTCCGCCCAACCCTGGTAAACGTCCTTCGAGGAACTTTTATCCCGCGTCAGAAACTCCCCCGTCGCTCCTAACAGCGACAGAAGGCGGGCGTGTGTTATCGGGATATCGGATCACGCGATACCGAGGAATCGATAGCATTCTGCCACCACCCTTTCCACTAGTTTTCGGAGAGTCGCGTTACTGGCTCGCCCTGCCTCCACTCGGGGATAGAAGTGCTCTGTACCGAGCACTTTATTAAGATTCAAGAACTTCAGCTTTAATAAGCTTGGTTTGAACAGCGGCTGTCAAATGTACACACATTTCAAAATTCAACTCTATGCTGAAACTTTTACTGCCAGAGGGGGTGGTTTCTTGTGAAAGCAAACAATATGTCCAATGCTGGATCAACCAATAAGCAAAATAAGCACGTGTTTAAGGCATCAGGAGAAAGATAGACATCACAGAAATTTTCTGAATTTTAAAATCTAATTTTCTTTCGAAACATTTTATAGTCAAATTATCGGAAATGTCTAAGAAATCGTACATTGCGTTGAAGTGATCGCCCTCTATAAGGGGACCTAAAAATCTTTTAAGTGCTTAGAGCCTCTAAAGATCTTAATTCAACTAATTAGTTGAATATTGATTAACTCTGAATTAAGTCGCGATTAGGTAGTAAATAACTTTCTAACAGAAAATCCTGCGAATATTTTAATACTTATTGGAATTCCGAAAAAAAGTTCTCACCAACAATGGCGACAGGTTTAACAGAGGGTTAACTGTCAGGCCGTAGCTCGCAGACTACTCGCGAGATACAGGTATCTCAGTGGAATGGCAGCTTTGACAAGATTGCCGCTCGGTAAACCGCGTAATTGTCCCCGTTCGAGGGAACGTTCGTTTCCCTGGGATTCGTTACGATTTAATGAGCCCACTTTTTCTTCCTCGGAACATTGGTTAACGCCCCAAGTTTGCACGGCGAACGTATTTCCCGCTCGATCGAACGGCCACGCTCTTTATTTGCTCCTCGAGCGACTCGTCTTTTAACGTTTGCCTTTAATGAGTCGGAATTACACCGCCATTTTGTTCGATGCATCGATCCTTTCTTTTTACCCTTTCTATTTCCCTAGTCTTGAATGCCAGCTAACGAACTTGAACCTCTCATCAAGTGTATTCTACTTTCCAAGCAATTCGATTATGAATTTCACATAAATGAAATACAACCCCTGGCAATAAGTTTGGAAGGTAAAATCCAGTGGCACAGATGAAACGTATGGTAACGTTAAGTTGGTAAAGAATAATTAAGAACTTCGTTTATTATGTAATAAAAAATATGGAAGAAACAAAATGCTTGGAAATAAATATGGAATAATGTATTTAATATAAAGAACGATCTTTTAAATTAGTCAATATGATCTGTGCTCGACAAGGCTCCCGAGAGTTTCAGTTAAAATATACCCAATCACCGTCGGCCGAGGGTGAAAAACCTAACCCTATATCGACACATAAATTCCGCGAGCGTTCCAGCCGCGAAAGCGGCCGACATTTAAATTCACCGCGAGGAAGTCGGCCAATTGGCGCGCGGATCGGGTTCCTTCTACATATCCCCGAACGCACGTTCCACCAGGGAACCTGTAAACGAACTCGAAAAAGCGGACACGTACACCTGCGCCAGAGGCAGGATCGTTCGCTTTGAGAGAACGTACGGGAGTGGCTTGTATCGATACACGGGGAAACAGAAAAGCGAGATGGCAGCCGATCCCTTCGTTTTTCTTTCGCGTCACTGGGAAAGTGCCCTTTGATCGAGCACGATGTCGGACATTAGCAGCGACGTGGATGGCTAACAGAGGGATTCCCTTCGTTTTTTTCTCTTTCTTGTCCCCTTCCCTTATATTTTTTTCTAATGCGTTATCTGGGCGGAGCGGAGGCGCGCGATGAATAATTTACAGGCTGAAAGCTTTTCGGGCAAACATCCGAGGCTGCGTCGATTTAAAATTCCGATTCACCGGTCCGGCTCGCCACGGGAAACGCCCACGAGACCTATCCAGATCCGCGCCAGATCTGACCGCTTCCGGTCGTCCCGACTGATCACCTGCTTCTTGCAAACGTCATGAACTCGTTCGGAATTTAAATCGCCGCGCCGGCCTGCCTATCGGAGCGAACGGACTATTGAGTGGAGTCACTGCGGTGGAAAATGTTGATGACGGGGTTTTATATGGTGTAACTGTCTTTACTGCGTTTATTGTAGCGGTGGAAGTATTTGATACTAAAGGTCGGTTGGATATTTTCTGTGTTTTGTTTTGAGGAGAGTTTGAGGTATGAAGAGGATTAATAGAGTATCATTTCGGAAGTTTGGTAGTAATCATTAGGGGAAAAGAAGCTGTCGTGAAATAAATTATTATTATTAATTATTATTAAAAAAAATTTATTTAAATAACGGATCAAATAAAAGTTACTTTCACTTTAGAGTATTCGAGAAATAAAGTTAATTTTTTTATTCGACACATGACGAATAATTTTTTTAACTTTTATTCGTTACTCGAAATTTTATTTCAATAAAAATTTTGCCCATCCCTTTAGATATCCCTTTGGACTTATTTAAGGGAACTCATATGGAAGAAAGAACCATTCTTCCTGTCGAGATATTCAGAATCGAATTCTTCTTGACGAGAATTCAGAATACCATTAAAGTGGTGTGATTAGAAGAAATTACATAAAACATCGAGTCCAATAGAATATCATAATAAGAAGCATAGTACAGGGAGCTGAGAAAAGAAGCGTACAAAGACTAGACTCCCTAAAAACGACTTTCAAAACATCTTGAATTACAGAGCTCGTGCTCCTTGGACATCCACGTTCTCAAGTGGTATTAAAAATACTCGTTCCCTACACAATCATTGTTATTACATCCATTAAATCTTGCTACAAAGAATGGCTTCTCTCTTAACAAGTTGCAGAGGGCCACTTGGCTCAAGTTTGTTCCAAGCTTCTTAGATGCTCTCCCTTCGAATTATGTCTCGACTGTGCTTGCATTTCGCCGAATGAGTTCCATTTCATTGGCCAACAGGGCAGACTAAACGGTGAACGACAATTCGATGCTCTTCGGTGGAGAAAAGGAAGGGGATTAAAAAACAGCAAACAGGAAGAAAAACCTCCCCCTGAACATGGAGTTTTCCATTCAACGCGCAATTCACTATCGATTCGATCGGGGACAATCGAATTTTCAACGCTCCTTGACCCCCCAATAGGGGAGATCAACGGTACCCTGGCCCCCTTACCTACCCCCCTCCCTAACCCTCATGGTAATTTATATTTATGAAGCTAACTTTTGTATTTATGATCGGGACTCGCGGAGCCAGGAAAATTACATCCACCGGTACATTGAAACTTCCGGACAAAAAAAGCGCTTACCATGCAAATGGCGCGCTAGTGTTTTAAATCGTCCCTTTGAAAGATACAATCTTACGGGAAGGAACGCCCTCCTCTGTTGCTGCAGCTACTCAGGGGCACGAACTTCCTCTGCTCTCCATGCTTGCTGGAGCCTTTCACTTGGCCGATAAATATCGTAGCAAAATATGTTTGTTACTCGCAGATTAGGATCTAAGATGAGACTATTTCTTATCCCACGTTTAAACTATAATAGCCTGAGCTCCTAAAGGGGTAGATTGATATAATTAACATTGCGATTTTTTCCCCAAGAATTCCAGATTAAATTCTCTTCATTTCTTATCTATACGATGAATTTTGTACACTGAACGAAGGAAAGAAAAAAGCAGGAGCGCTTAATTGCTCAAAGTTAAATCGACAACGCGATCAGACGTAACCCATTAACGTTCAGATATTCGGGTACACCGTAATCGAAGGGCCTAATCCGCACAATTGCTATTCGCCGGCGATAAATAGCCGTGCACGGGCAGATAAGCATCTAAATACCCAGTGTTCTGTGCGCCCTCGATCACCACGTGCTCCCAGCGCACCGACGATTAGATCCCCATAGGCCAGCCGTCGCATGGCGTAACGCGATATAAACACCTTATGATTGCCCTTAGGGGATTTCCTGCCCCTAACCAACGATAAACCCGGCCTATTTATAGGAGTCGCGGCGGTTTAGGAGGGTGAAATGCATTTCGAGGGTCATGGCCCCCGTAATTCGCGGCTTCGACCGGGGACAAGTGTCCCGGGGAGGATTCAACGCGATCGTTGGCTTCTGATCGAACTAGACGCGTGGGTGGAACAGGTGGCAGCGCGCCAATTCCAAAGAACCATGCTTCTCGCTGATACGAAACGTTCCTTAAGCTCTTGCTCCAACTAGTGGCCGGTAGATCTGGTCACGTCTGGAAATAATGTTGTCTGCGAATTCCAAGTATTTCGTTTTTGAAATACAAGAGAGGAGTTGAAATAGTAAACGATGTAAAAAATATTTTCTTCAGTGGAAGAGGATTTAATTGGATGATTCCGTACTGAACTGGGTCGTGAACGATGTAAGTGGTATAATAATTTATTTTAGTTTCCCGGGACTGTTGCAAATTAAAGCTGACAATAAGTAGGTACACACGAGATAATGTATAAAAGTATATTTCAAGTTCCATTTCTGTGGAATTAGACAGGTTTATAAAGTCTGTGAACCAGAGTTTACTAACTTTTTAAGAATATGAAGCAATGTTTCTGTCATGTAATTAGCCAAAGATGTCTGCATCCATTAAAGTAATTTTATGAGACAGGCGAGGGCACTTTAAAAACTGGGGAATGTTTTTCTGCGTCACAGTATCGCGAAGGTCCAAGTCAGTGAATCCACAATTGCAGGCGGCAGGAAATGACGAGTTAAAATTTCGCGGTTCCGTCCGGGGCAGGCCGAAATAAAACGCTGTCGGTTTGTTGCGCCGCAAAGCCTCCATTGCGGTTTTACACAATTAGAAACTGGGGCACCACCCTTGTTTTTTATGAACTTAATTACGCAGAGAAAACAATCTCGCTGGCGGCGTGAAAATTCGAGTTCCAGGAGAACCTGACACCTCCCCCTTCTCATTCTACTTTCCTAACTCAACCTCTCCATTTTCTCTTAATTCCATTGCTGAAATTTCAAAAACCATAGTTTCGGGCACGTGTGAAGAGTGAAAATTGAATTAAAGTGGCAAATAAAGTAGCACTCTTCTTCCATTCAGAATTTGTAGACGCACACATATTCGGGGTTGTTTTAAAATTTCTCTGCTAACTTTTAACAAATTATCGACCTTGAAATCTCAGACTGGCCAGAGATGCTCCTTGCAAGATATAATGTCGTAGATTAAAATTGTTATTCTCCTGGTCGATTGTTGGCAGAGCCTCTTTCTCTTATCGAAGATCCAAAGAAACGGAGGCTTACCGACATTCCCATTGCGAGCATCGTACAAAGAATCGTAGCGAAGCAAGCGAGAGGCCATTGAAACGCGGGCGGACGCTCGAAAAGCGACGAAGGCCACTTTCAAGAAACTGTGCCGAAAAAAAAGTGAAAAAAGAAAGGCAGCGCAAAGTTTGCCTGAAACGTGGCCGCGTCTCTGCAGCCTCCTTCAGCCCCCTCCCTCTAGGGTGCTTTTCGTAAATGAGAGTACCAGCCATTGTCTTCTCGTTGCCGTTCCTAAACTGTGTCAGAGCATTACCGAGGCCGCGCAATCGTAGATTTCCCTTAATTGTCACGGAAATTGTGCGCGAATGCAACCTACACGGGTGTACAAAGTTGAAACGCGGCGGAAGGTTCCGAAAGGACGTCGGAAAGCGTGCCTTATCGCATCAAGCTTCTGTTTCTGATAGCGTAGATTTATCTCCCCAGAGAGATCATTATCAATAATTAATTTCGAAAGGGAAACCTACTAGCGAATATTCTTGCAAAGAATTCCACAATCGATTCTCGAGACTTCCTCTGTAGAAAGCTTCAAACTATGAAACTCAAATTAATTATTTGGGTGCTATGCAGTATGTGCGAGGAACGCTCATACACTTTCAGCGACTATGATTAAGAAATGCTACGCAATGGATTAATTTAATTTCGGTGGAATTACAATTTCTGATCTACTTCCTCAATTTCATTTCATTTCGAGGATTCCCTTGCTTCCAAGCTTCTGCCTCCCCTATCAAACAAGTGACAAGTTTTTCGCAATTCGTTTCGTGAAGTAACACCGAAGGTGTCCTATCGAAGTGCAGCGAAAACATTCGAACGCAGGTGGAATTTAAAAGGACCACGAGCGATAGGCACTCGCCCCTTAAAAATACATTTACCTCGCCACTTCTGACGGGGTTCGTTTAAAAAGAGACCAGGTAGGCGGAGGTGTGTTCGAAGCGTGGCTCTCGAGTCGGCCCCGTGAATTCGTATCACTCTCCCTTTTCATAAAACCACCCTTACGCACGTGCACCCTCGTCCACGATCCACCAGCGATTCTTGCGCCCCTTGGCAGCGGTCGCATACCAATGGAGCCCGACCAAGGAACCGAGGAGAAAGAGAAAGAAATAAGAGGAGGGTGGGGAGAAGTGGCGAAGAAACAACCCCGAGGAATATGTCGGCGAATCGCCTGGGACATGTTTAAAGCGTTCGTTTTAATGGAAGACGTAGCGCTACATTGGACTTTACTTAAGAAATACCCGGAGCGCGGCGAGAATTTTAACGGCACGGCGAGGGGAAAGGATTTCTAAGCACCCTCGAGCTTCTGTTCGCGCGAACCTTCTGAATACGTAACGAGGGTAACGTTTATAAATTATTACGCGATAGCTGCGACTTTATACGGCACACAGTTTATTAATTTACACGATTCCGAGCGGGGCTTTCTGGATTTCCCGGCGAGAGGAACAAGTCGACGGGAACTGGACCCGGTAAGCCGAGGAGCTCCATTTGTGTCGACGCGCATTGTTTTCCACGTGTTTGTACAGCAGATAGATCCTGCTACTTTATTCGTCGCAATTCAATACCCGTAATCCGATAACGCGAAATAAAATACAAATGTGTACGCTACGAGCAGTAAAAAAAAAATAAGCTCCATTTTTTACCACCCTCTCACCCCCGACACATTTCGTACCAAACCACCCCCCTTCAAACTCTGCATTGTTGCAATGAATCTTGCCCGACACACCTGTGTACAATAGCGCGGGGCGGGAATCACGCTGAAAGGCGGAAGGAAGAGCGAGATAAAGGGGGCAGAAGTAGCGTCAGGAAATCGCGCGATCGATGGGGATCAACCGGCGGATCGTTCGATCGCAGTGCGCGCGTTCGCCGCGGAATCGGCATTGGGACGAGCGTGGAAAGGCGTTTGCCCCGCCGTGAAAGGGCCTTTCACGGCGAGACAAAAGAGCCGACGGGTTTTCGCGCGCGATCGATGCGCGCGTACGAAGGGGACAGACGGAAGCTGCGAGCGAACTAATTCGAGGAGCCGTTCTCGAAACGGCGCGACGCTCCGAACGCCGATACGCCGATGGCTGGCAAAAGGTGGGCCGTATTCGAGGTGACTCGAGCGTAAGACCAGCGGAACGGAAGATCGAGAGGTCCCTTTCCAGTTTGCTCACTTTTCTCCCCCTGTCGCCTCTGGCTGCTACCACTACTTTCCACCGTTCCACGCGTCCCGGCACGGTCGAATACCATTTTCTGGCCTCTCGGCGACCGGGTTCTTCACAATCGATGCAGTCTGACGATTACAGGAATAAGTAGTAGCGGAAGGAACGTTTAAGCTGTGCGGGGTAACAAAAGTTAGACGGTTCCGTTAAAAAAAAAATAAAGATCTGCTTGATCGTAGTATGGTCATAATAAATATCAGTGTTAAGTCCTCTTTCGACGGCCTTTGAATTGAAAGAAATCTCAGACGTCCTAGTGGTGAATTTAAAGCGTCTGATAAGAAGGTGTTTGATAGAAGACCATTTCCATTTTCGGTACCATTTCGATCCTAGAGCTCGGTATTATCGAGTGGGTGTTCGGTTTAAGGACGCCGCGGGTTGGTTGGTCCCAAACTTCTCCGAACGAAGCAGCGCGGGAGCGGATTATTAAACCGGCCGCAGCGTTTCGCGAAAATTGATTTAATAAATCCGTCCCTCAACGGCAATCCGTTTTCGCCCCGTGCACGATCGAAATTCCGAGTTTTAACGGATTCAACGTCAACAGGATATCCGGCCAATCACGAGCATCAGGAGCGCAAAGAGAGAGAGAGAGAGAGGGAGGAAGAAAAAAGAGGAACCTGATTGCGAGATCGGTCGGCTGCCTCGGAATGCACGATAAACCGAGGTTAGCGTGTTTCGAACCGTGGAAACATAAATTACTAGCTGAAAGTGGATAAAACGGCGGGGCGAGGTCTGAATCGGGCGTCACTTCAAATTGGAAACGGTGAAACGGGCGTTATACCTGGACGGATCGCTCGAATTAACCACGATTCGAGCGCGCTTTGCAGCGAACCTCCTCCTGTGATCTCGTCTAATGATCTTCGCAGTCGTCGAGGGGAAAAGAAACTAATTTACCCTTGTAAAATCCCAGCCAAATGTGAAATTATGACAGAGGGTGTGGGTAACTCGCAAGGAAACTTTCCGACTCAAAAATTCTGATTTTAATGAAACTGCGTGTGACTGTAGAGCATATTGTAACATATTATTCCTACGGAAATTCACTCTGAAAGGGTGAAACCAGCCCTTAAAATTATCTCGTTTTTTCGGCGTTAAATCTAACTTTGCAACGAAGCTGGGTAGAACGAAACCTTAAATACAAGATATCTTCAGTGTTTCATGCTCTATTACAGTATCAAAAGAAAAATAAATTTATATTAGAAAAAAAATGAAGTTTTATTTAAATCAGAATTTTCGGATCGGCAGCGTTTCCTTGTCAGCGTTAATTTTAATAGATCGATAGTAGTCGTGTTTAATGAGCAATCGAAGACCTTCATAGAATTTTACGAGTAACTCAATAACTAAAAATTGAAGCGAGCAACATTTCACGTCCTCCATCCAATCACCACACTTTTAAAATCTCCACCTTCAATTCCCCATAATTCGTTTAAACTGCCGTTTATTCGGCACGCCCTTCCCTCCATTGAACATGAATTAGCCACAGACTCGATGGGAGGGCTGAAGAGCTCATCGTTGACCGCAATTCCTGCGAGGCACACAAAGGGATCCCTGATTCGCGCGGTTAATTTTTCCTTGCACGCGCGATCGCGAGGCAGGACAATCGTTTCCCCGCTAATTACGCGTACAGAGATACGCGTAGCCGCAGGTGGATGGCTCGCGTAGATCAAAGGTTGCCCTAACAATGACGAGCGAGCCTGACCTCTGTCCCGTTGCCCTTTAACAGGGCTTTCGACCTCGATGCCCCTGCTGTGCGCGCCCCGACGTTATCGGTCCCGCGCGACATCGTACATAGCCCGCCTGGGGGATTGTTATGCAAAAATTCGACGATTAACGGGGAATTGATACTTTGACGCTCCATGGAGCGTTCACGGAGCCTGGGGGCCACGAGGCTGCTGCGTTTCGTGGAAAAGATCCAACTACCTGGGTCGTTTCGAGTGGAGAGTCCTTCGAGATGGAGCACTTAGATTGAACATACAAAGTGCTTCGTGATGGATACTAAGTGACAAGGTAGAGATTCTAATTGTAAGTAAAAATTTGGAAATAAAGCTTCCGCGTTCGAAGCTTCGTTTTAGTGAACCTCGAGTAGCTTTATTTAAAAAGTGCTCATTAAAAATTCCTTATCTCCTGGGGAGATAAAGGAAAGAATTATCGATGGTTATTGGAAATGCTCTAGAAATTGGCAGACGATTGCAATGAATCTGAAATGAATTTAAATACACCGAGAATTATAACAATTTGTTCTAAAAAAATTCACTATATCCCTAATAGTACCCACCCCCCAAACAGAGACTCCAATTTCTGTGCTAACCATCTTAAATGGAGCTATATACTCGATCATAACTATGCACTAGAATTATTTCTACTTCACGCACATTGATTTCACTTTCGAATGCACCTAGAAGGTATTTAATAACTAAACCACAGAATCACTTATCCCCCGACGCATCGATCAATTAATTCGTTCGACACGTCGTGACCGACAATCGCCTGCTCCCGAGGACCGTGCTGCAGGAACACGTATATACAGAGGTGCACGCGTGTACCATGTGCATATACACGTATGTGTATAGATGGCCAGGTGAAAGGGCCCTGTGTGCCTCGCTGTATGGCTGTCCAATGGGCAAATACACGCTAGGCCGAGCACGAAGGCACCAGAAACTGTCGTGTCATTACTCTGTCGCGAGTCTCCGTGCACGGGCTCGTGAGCCGGATCGTGAACGGCATTCCCGTCGTTGCCGAATGGGCGTGGTGGCGTTGCCGTGATCGATTTTAATGCTATCCGGTCAATGACAGAGCGATACGTGTTTTCGATAACGAAGCACGCCGCTCGGCTCGTTATTAGAGAGTACGCCGGCGATAAAATTTCTGTTTGATTTACCCCGCGGATCGGGTGCTCGACCATTTACGCTAATAACGCGACGATGATTGTTTCCCTGGAGCAGGGTGCCTCGCCGTGACGGTGGGAAGGCGCGATATCGATCTTGCCCCCTTTGTCGATGCGAACGATACACGGTCTACGCTTTCGACGGTATTTTCTGTTGATACAGTAATTGGATAGCTGTGTACCATCGTTTTCATGCACTGCGAAATTTGACACTTTCGAATGGAGTAGTCGGTAGCCAGGTGAGCATTGCGCGCCCAGGTGTAGCTGTTGCTCGAGTTTACTGTGCGATAGTGATTGCTTTTCGAATGAAGTGAATATGTTTTCAAAGATAGGTCTCTATATGCAGATTGAAAGTAAGTAGAATAAATAGTAGCTATTGAAAGTAAGCATCGTGTCTGATCATTGAAGGATTTTACTACTTAGGAAATGTAGATTCGACATAAGAATAGAGAATAGTAACAATCGGTTATGTATTTAGTATCATTTATTATCCGAAATGCATGTATTCTGTTTGACATGAGAAGCACAGTAGTATAAAAGATGAGTGGTCAGACATCGATGCTTCGCGTCTGATCGTTGCGACCTCGTACTACTGAAAAACTTGGAACTCTTCTACAGCATCAAACACAACAACACCTTTGCACATAAATCAAACTGCCCACTGCAAACATTGATTTATCAAAAAATCAATGAACCACGCGTTTCACACCTTTTTGGCTCCGATACTATTTTGACTGCGATACACGGTAATTGCTAAATTACCCTAATTAAGCACTCATTAACGTCGTTATTTATCGATTTTCACGTGGAACATTCGCAACAAAATATGTACCTAGAAATAAAATACCCAAACGAAACTAAATTGTTATTATCCGTAAAACGAAGCAGTCATATCAGTTAGGGCAGCCTTCTACTGTCAACGTCTATGCGTCATCGCGCGTTTGAGCAATGCTGAAATTAGTATCGTGTCACGCTCGATCACCGAAACTATGTTAGTTTAACTGACCGCGGATTTAATTGATGAATCGACCGATTTGGCAATAACTTAAAAGCCGTCAGCCATCGTCGCGAACCGTTGCCAAGCACCGTTAACGAATCGACCTTAAACAACCGACTAATTTCAGACGACCCATTAAATACATTCGTTAACGGTAATTCGGTCGGAACAAATTTCAGGAGCCGAACCGCAATTTACAACTCGCGAATCGCCAGCCGTTAATGTTGATCGTCGATTACGATTGAATTATACGCCATTCCTGATCGCGTCGACGTACCGTACTTGTTTAAGTTAATTTTGTATCCGATCCGGGATCGAGTTGCGGGACTGTGTCGTAAAAAATTATGTGCTTGCAAATGACAAAGGAAACTCACGTCACAGAACTTCGATCAATCGGGCCTGATCATCAGGTTCACCTCCAAACTGCAACTCCCGCGCTGAAACAGAAATTGAGTAATGATACGTTAGTTAGGAAGAAGAAATCATTGTTTCATGTGTAAAAACTATAAATGTATGATTGTGGTTAATTCTTAGTGATCACGAAAAATATAGTTTGCCATTGAATTATTACTCTACAGAAATCTGGGGATTTGGACAATAAAAATTCTAATTATTAATTATAATGCCAATTATCAAAGTCTCTTTTATCATCACTCTCACTGAAACTGTACCCACTTCCTATTTCTAATAAAATTCTCTAGTAGCCCACGAGAGTTTGATAATAGCAAGAGGATGGTTTCTGTAAACGACGTCGATTATCTTCAGTGGCAATATATATGCGGAAATTTGGGAATCAGAAGAGTTCGGGCGATATCGACCACCGAGAAAAGATTCTTCGCCGTGGGAGTTTTCCCCGGTTGCTCGCGAAAGCCAGGGTCTGGCGATTTGAAATTTAAATACGGGCCAAGGTGCTGTTCGCGTTGCATTTAATAGACCAACGGTCGTACGGTAATGCGCGTCTATCGACGGTCGTATATTAATTAGAATAATAATTCCTGGCGTGTTGCGTTTAATGGAACACGGCGGGCGGCACAGAATTAATTGTATCGGACGAGAATCGAAACGCTGGGATCTCGCGATTTCCCTGTAAACCGATTAAAGGGTGTCGCGACGAGCATGCACGTTTTTCCTGCGCGTGTGTTTGCGCCGCATCGTCGACGATAATGCCGTATTTTCTCGTAATTTTCATGAAACAGAACACCCCGATGAATTTGATTATAATATATCGATCGGGTGCACCGTTTCGAGTGGACACTGAGCGTGCCTGTAAATAAGTATATTAAGACGCGCTTTGAATATCGTAAAACGATAATATTCGACGGGTAGCAATGCGGAATTGAGGTTTTTCGAGCTTTTGAAACGATACAAAGAGACGATTGCATATTATAATTATATAATTGCTGGTCCCTGATTGTTGTCACGCTATTGACTTGAATAGACCCGCATTATTTAGTAAATCTAGTTAAAAGTTTACTACGTATACAAAACAGGGGATGTCATACGAATTTTCAGCGGCGGGTATAAATTGATAAGAGAAGATGGCAAATATCCATAAGAGGGGACATTTTCAGTGTTAGTAATTGGGTTGGTAAGGTTAATTTGGACCCTGTCGGTTACAAAGTGCTTCGTTCAGAGAATAGTAGGACTGTCGATAATTATACAACTGCAGCGTTCATAATTCCATCCCGAATACCGATCAAAGGGGAAGCTGCACCAGGATCTCCTCGAAAACACAGGACTACGTCGATCTTTTTCCTAACTCCCCTCGGAAACCAACCGAAATCCTCTCATCATCCAACGTTCTGGCCCCTCCCGAAACAGGAACTTCCCAATCCTCCCTCCCCCCCCCCCCCCCCCGCACCGCCCCCCTTTCTGCTTTCCACCGCGGAGCGTAGAACGAAATCGTAAGCCGCTTAGAGACTTAACAGGCCCGACGAAAATTCTACCCTTTCGCTGCGGTTCGTACGAAATCTCCTCTGGCCTGTTTCGCCCTCCTCCCCTGGCGATCTTCTTCCCCTCGCCGCAAATATGTACAAGGGGGGGCGAAAGAATAAAAAACGAGATTGAAAAAACAAGGGCCTGTTGCGGAGAGATAGGTGAACAGAATTTTTATTACACAATTGCGGGGAGATTATTTTATGGGTCGGTGAAATGTGTCGCGATGGTGGTAAAGGAACAAAGTTAAACTCGAGACCACTAGTGAACTTTGATGGCGAGGGTTGATAGTAAAGAACCGTGTACCTCGAAAAGCTCTGTATAATAATACTCAAACAATTTTAACACAAGTGGATACAGTGAATTCACGAATCGATTAAACATTTTTCATCAACAATAAATCCTTAACCCTTGGAACGCCAACGCCTCTTTCTTCCTTTTTCTATAACTTAAAAATGTGACTCTTTCCTTACAGTAATTGTTATTTAAAACTCCAGAAATTTGATTATTCCCACATTAAAAACATTGCAACTTTATTCTTCAGCGACTGAATGCGTGGATTACACATTAATTGATGTTACTAAATCAAAGCTAATAACCAAAATGAAAAATGTACCCTACGCCACCGATTAAAAATCACCCCCAGATCCACCGAAACGTGCCCGATTCAATCTTCACGCCGAGAAGACGGGACCACGCGCCGTTCGCCCCCGATTCCAGAGAACGGCTGGTCAAGCGGCGAAATCGATTCGCTGAGCGCGGAGTCGATTCCGTGGACGTCGATCGACGTCGTTCACCGTCGACAGCCGCGACGGCCGTCCCCAGCGTGGACGGAAAGGTATTCCGGCGTCGACGCGTAAGAATTCGCTGGCGGGGGTGGAGCGCGTGAAAATCGAGGGAACGTCTACTATCGAGTTCCAACGCGGAAGAATGGAAATTCTCTTTATTCGTCCGTCCGTGTCGCTCGCTCGCGCGCGTCAAACATCGGCGAGCCACCCCCGCCCGTCCACGCTCGCGCGCATAATAAAGCCGGCAGAGGAAACGTCCCGTGACACTCGCGAGTCTCCTGTTTCAGCGCGTTATTTGCGCCCTGAAAACGCGCCGCCCCGACTCCTATCGAGTTTCCTGACTCCATAAAGTACTTTTCCCTCGCTCGCGCCTAGCTTCTCCAAGCTGTCAGGGAACTACGAACGCCAACGATTCTCTCGTCAAGTGGCGTCCGACCCATCCCACGCTTGTTTCCCTTACAACTTCAGCGATAGAGCGCCGAAAACGCCCGGCGGTATCGCCTGTGTCCGATACGTTTTCAAAATCGTCCTCGTCACGGGGCGATTCGTCAGGATTTTCGAGCAGCAACAATTCCTCCACTGTTTCCACCCCCTCCCCATTTCTTCCGCTCTTCAAACTGACAGTCTGTTACTGAGTGTTTCTTCTATTCCTACGTTCGTTGCTCTTTCTTTTCCCAGTTTCTTTTCTCATCTTTTGGCCGCGTTTTTGTGTTCTTTCCGTGGACTTGTCTGTTCCACCGTGTTCCTTCGCCCGAGCTTTACTTGTCCATCTTCCTCCAGTGTTTCTGTTGTTTCGTTTTTGATCTATCCTTTTGTTTTCCGTCTTTACTGTCGCCTTTTACCGTTCGCGATTAATTTCTTTCCGCTCTACTTCGCTCCCCTTGTTCTCCCGCAAACTTTCCTTTTTGCTTCTCAGTTTCGAACGTTTATTTTCGGTCTTCTGTGAATTGCGGGGCGGTTTCTGGTTGCTCGCTGGTCGTCGGGGAGCACAGAGACTTGATAGTGAGAATATGAGGCTACGGAGGATGTTCGATTGGACTCATCGATTTATTAAGAATACTATTCAGTTTGAAATTGATTACTTTTGTAGCCTCAGACCTCTGGGATCAAAAGACAATCCCACGAAGTTCCCGCGATACCTTGAAACACCCCAAGTGCTCCTCGAACTTATTAAACAACCCCCATTCAAGGCGACAAACAATTTTACCAGTCCCAATATCAAACCCAACTCTCCGCGAATAAAATCCAAAGAAATTCCCGGTTGAGTAGCCGCGAGAACTGGAAAGCAGCGACGAAGAAAGAAACCACCGCCAGCAACAACAACGTAATAACCGCGAATTGTGAAGGAAAATCGCGGCACGTCAGCGCTCTTTGAAAATTCCCTTCGTCGCGAGATAGAGAAGGTAAAATCATTACCCTGTTTCACAGAAGGGGGGCCGGTGGAGGTCGCCGGGAAAGCAGGAACAACGTGGACACGGAGCGTTCCATCGCTGCCCTCAGCAAACAGCCAGGGAAAAAGAAATAACTGATTAACCCGCGCGTTTGAAACGCCCGCCAATTTGCGCTGAACGGACGGACAAAGACAAAGAACGAGCCGGGCAAGAACGCACAGGAAAAATCGTCTCGCGTGACCTCGACGCGCTGAAACTTGACAAGGGATGGTCGAAAGGAACGCGACCTCGTCTCTCACCTTCCTCTCAGCGTTATTGTCGAAAAATTCCAACAAACTATCGCTGCAGGAACGGCTACAATAGAATCGAAATTAAATAATTTCTCACAACTCCCTGCATATCTAAAATAAACCTCCTCCACTTCATTCGAGATTGATTCATGATGCCTCTATCTTAGAACACCTGCTGTTGAATTCGAAATTCCAGGCATCCTGACGCCCAGCGATCAACAGCTCCGCCATCTTCGACCCTGCGGTTGCTCCCTCGACTTCTCTATACCACCTCTCCCGAACAATATCCGCGGAAAGTGAGACAGGAAGGATGCGAGGAAAGAATACCAAGAATTCTCGCCGCGGAAAGTTCTCGTCCGCGATACAAGCGGGACTGCGTTATTCTTGACGGGGGGGCCCGAGGAACTTTGGCGTATTTGAATTTCAAAGTTCCGACTCCGCGGAGAGAATACCCCAGCCCGGGGAAAAAGTTGCCGGGGACGACGAGTCCGCAACGGATGGCTCGAATTGAAACAGGACCGTGGATACTTTGCTGGGATTCCAAGTGACTTCTGCTGGATCCCTTCGTACCGAATAACCCCATAACTTCCGATGAAATTTGTCTGGTATCTCGGCGATGCTGTTGTGCGCTGGAAAAGGCTCGTCGAACGGAGAAACTTTCCAGTCGCGGCTCCTTTCGCGCTCTGGGGGCGAGTCCAGCTAGGGCTCGCGTTCGAAAGGGAGGCAAGAACGGAGGGCGTAACGATGTAACGCGAATGATTGTGGGACACGCTTCGCCAGTCGACCCTTCGCAATCAAGTTTCTGTAATCTTTAATTGACAAAGTTCGACTCTGTGGACCGTTCGTACCTGCTTGTTGGATATTGTTTCGCAGGGGCGACTTGTTAGCGAAGTTTTCTGAAGTGGGAATCGCGGTGGGTTACGGGAAACTTTATGTAAGATGAAGGAGCTGAGGAAGTTGGTGTGGAGAATTAAAATGACGCGATTTGGAATGGATGATGTCGATGCATTGGAAGAGAGGAAGAGAGAGTTCGTGAAATTGGAATTTGAACGTTGTGGGATGGTCTGTTAATTAAATGGTTCGGTGTAGTTCCCCTCACAAATTATACGTTCTACGAAAATAATCGAGTTTTCGGTGCAGAAGACCAGCTGCATTTCAAGTAGAGAGAATATACAGCCCCTGGGTCTAATATTTATTAAGAACGATAGAAATAGCTGGCCCGATTCTGCAGGCGACTTTATTCGAAACCCTCGACAGCGATCCAGTGAAATATTACTATCCTATATTCGTTTATAGGCGTCTGGAAAAATGTCTGAGGAAACTCATAACAGCACTGTGCCCCTATGCTTTGTCGGAGGTAGAAACTTTCGATTAACCTCGGTAGGGACGTTTATGTAGCTTTAAAGATGTCGAGATATTTTTGTACCACCACATTTCGAGTGGGACAAAATATTATAAGGCATGATTCATATTAAATCCACGAATAATTATAAATATCTAAGGGAAGCTTAGGTATCCCTAAATATCGTGAAAATGTGTCATTAGAAAATTATTATATTTATATTTCTCGCGTTGTGATAATTCAATATTAGTTGAAAATAAACCATACAGCGGGATTACTGTTTTTTTTTTGTTTGACGGTTTTGTGAACCATACTTTATTATTTTTTCCTATCAGAGATTTTAAAACTAAAGGCACACGTATCGTTCCCGAAGAGGTGGACCTTGTTCTTCGTAAAAGTGGCAAGTTTATCGTGAAAATATCCCACGTTGCCCAGTTTTCAGATCTTCGTCCAGCATTTCCCTAACGAGATCGAGGCGAGTTGGCTCGGCACCGATCGTAATTCGCTAATTACAAATTATTAAGTAAACCGTGCCGGGAATCGGGACACGCGCGGTAACGTCGAGCTGGCAAACAGATGAGTGGACGGTGACAATTATTGAGGATAAACTCGACCCAGGCTGGACGTGTCGCTCGCCCAGCGGTCGTTATCGGAGCCGGATAACAGATTTTGCACAACGGCCGTGATACCCTCCCACGCGAAGCGCCGGACGTCTGAGTAATTGTCGTTAACTGTTTAAATTACTGGCAATTATCGAGCCACCGATTTTCGAATTCGACCAGCTCCACATCCTCGGCTCCATCCATTGTTCCTTCCTCGTGATTTTTCATATCTGACGCTCGACGGTTTAGAGATGATCTATCGAATCGAATGAAACAATGGAGTAGTTGGATAGCGTGTGTAATTCATTTTTCAATTTCATGCTGCTTGATTACTTGGCAGGAGGAATAATCGCAGGATTGGTTGTTTGAGTGATGTGATTGATAGTTTGGAAGTTGGAGGATTTGGGAAGATTTAAAATTGCAAACTTGGAGATTTAGGTGTCTCTGATTATTTAGGATTCTTTTTGTTGGTGATAATAAGGAAGCGTTGGGTTAAGCTACCATTTATAATCGCAGATGAGGTCACTGTAAAGTATAAAAGTTTTCAAAGCGAAAAGTGTATTTAATTATTACAGGGGAGCGTGACATAAAATCAAAGGTGTGTACCCATTTTGGAAATTCAATCACCTAGCTGGATTATCCTGCCATTCATCAACGTCAATATTTCCGACGTTATACTACACGGGGATGAGCATTGTAACCAGAACCCGACACTCCAATCGCATCATTGTTACGCGCAACAAAACATCACCAGTCTCGAAAAGAGAAATCTCGATTTTCAAAACCCCCGCGTTGAGTACAGAGAACAGTCGCACGGTCTCGTTGACCCACCGTGAAAACAAAATATCCAACCTGCACTCTGTGATAAACAACAGGGAGGTTTGTTGCAACGATTCCACGGGAGTATCGTCTGGAAACCCAACACGATATTCACAGTGCTGTTCGAACGTGAACAACCATTCCAGAGAGAAGCTAACAGAATTATTCAACGCGAGAGGGTAAGGGATCGAAGAAGAGGGTCGGAATAGTGTCACGGGGAAAAGAGAGAAAGTACAGAATAGTGCCACAAAGGGAAAGGAACTCAAAGAAAAGTAGCTCAACGCGATATTCCCAGGTCAGAATCGACCAGATCAGAACTCTTCTCCCGGAACCAGAACAGGAAGCTTCGACGAACTCTCCCGGACGAATGGCGGGGTGCTCGATCCCCGTTGTAAAAAAGGGTGAAATACGGTTGTCTCCAGAGGGAAACGAGAGACTCGTGTTTTCATGGCTGACGAAAACCAATAGTCGAATCGTTGACGTTGGCTTTATTCATCGGGAAGAACTTTACGAGTGCCTGAAAATCTCACCCCCTCTCTTACTGTGTGTACGTGCATCCTCCGTTGTCATCTTCACCCGTCGACGCGGAAATTCCGCGTCTCCGCGAGGCTGGCGGGATCGAAGCAGCGCTCCTTCGATAGGGGAGATAACGAACGACGGGGATCGCGGAAAAGGGACGAAAAAAGGAAGCGAAGGAGAGGGTTAATGCGAATGCAACGCGGGCGAAACGCATCGCCAGGAGTAGGAACAATAAAATATTTCGCGTCGAGCCATCGACGCGGAAATTTGTGTGAAATTTCCGGTGACGCGGAAGCAGACGATCCGTACGAACTGTAAAGGGGACGCTGGGGAGTTGCAAAGTGACGTGGAAGCATTTGGAGAAACTTTTTCTATTTGGTAAAAAAATATATGGGGAATTCGTACGGCGTACTCGAAAGGATTTATATGCCACGTAATTGAATGAGAATGGAAAATGTGAATCGAAATTCGTGATGCGTGTTGATAAATATTTTTAAGTCCCAAAGGGTGTTTTCAAAAAAGAAATCGAAAAGAAGGAATGACGATATTCCTGAAGGTGTTTCGAGTTTCTCTTTATTGTCCGAGACACGTGTCTTGCAATTTATGTTACCCTTTACTCAGGATAAGCATACTAACCATAAAGTAACCGAAGAGGCACTTTAACCTCCCCTCGCACACACGTCTCCGCCTGCTTCGCCATCTTGCGTGCAATCCTACGGTCTCCAAGCGACTCTGAATTGTCATTCATGAACTTTCCTCGAGAATCGCGGGAACCTACTTTCCCCTCGTCCTCCGGCGTTATTCCTCCGGCAGAGTAATCCCCCCCGTCCCCGTCCTCCCCGAAACTTCCACGTGGAAAGATTAATTAAAAGAAGAGGAAAACAGTTTACCCTGTCGACGAAAGCGACATTGAAGTTCTTAACTGCATTGCGATTTACGTATTCTTCGCCCCCCACCCCCGTCGTTCCACCCCTTCGGAGCTCTGTATTTCTTCCTTCACCGACGATTCTTTTCCTCAGTCCTCCCTGTGTCTCGACGTTCCAGCCGTTTCCCGCGAGCTTTCCACCTAACTTTGTTGCTCAGACCCACGCCGCCCTCACCCCCCTGTTTAAAGTAAATACAAGACGCCCAATCCCCGCGCGCGTTCGTCTCTCGTTTCAGAAACTTCCACGGTGGTTTCCTAATCTTTCCTGCTCTTTGGCGGGGCGCGCCTCGCCCTCGAGTTCCCGCGATTTTCCGGCCTTTTCCGCCGGGTCCACGCCGATAATTAGGGGGAAACGACCAGAAATGCGATGTAACGAACGTATAAATACGCGGTCGTTACCTCCACTTTGTTTCTCGCTTTCCCTGACCGTCTTCTTCCGCGTCTTTTTTCCGCGGGCGTAAAGTTTTAACGACGAAACTTCACGGCCCCCTTTGCTAACGATTTGTCATCGATCGAGAACAGCGAGTACCTATCCTAGTGACTGTGTACCAGGCAACGGGGTTTCCGAGCTTCCAATTTGCTTCACGTGAATCTCGATGGTGGGATTAGAAAATGTGAGGAGGGAAGCAGGGTTGATGCTGTTTATAATAACACTGCGTTGTTGAGTGGAGAAAATTGAGCGTCGAAAGGGCTGAGTCCTCAAGAAGACTTGTATATCGGGACGATTCTTAATAAAGTTTTGATTGCATGGGGAAAGTATTTATATAAATTAGCGATAGATTTGCGAGATGTGTTGTATGTATACCGTGTGGTACGGATATATTTTAATTGTTTCTGGATTATTCGCTCGACGGGAGACGCGAGAATAGAATCGGAATCGCGTGCACGTGGATCGGGACGAGCTAACGATCGAAGCATTCATAATCTCCGCGTAGAATCCTATAAAGTCGTACCAGATCTGCAATTGATTGATTCGAAAATGTTGCGGCCTATGCAGATGACAGCTCAATAATGAGTCTGTCAGCGAACGACAGATCCGTGTTGGTCGTGACTCGATGTTGGCAAATTATTTTTCCCCACGGCAATGCCTGTAATTTATCGAGCGAAAGGGATGCCACAGAAAACGCCTCGCGCGACGTCTGCAGAGATATTCATAGCGAATTTGAAAATATATTTTCCGGGATTCCACTGTTTTCCAATGCTATACCCTCGTTTGTTTTCGATACAGTGTACAGTGAAAAACACTAACCGAATCGTAGCGTAGCCCCATTCGCGGGTCGCGTATCCCCCGCGTTTTGCGCACTTCGAACGGAGCAGTTAAATAATGAAAAAGTTTCTGTATATACGCAACCACAGCACACGCGAATGAAAATAACCCCTCTGTTTCCATTCTATGCAAAACAACAGAGAATCAGCATTACCGGGATTACATCATCCCGCGGATGTTTTAACAGAATTTAATTACTGCCACAGTGTAACCGAGCGAAACAATTGTTGCTTCGTGAAAAACACTCAGGAACTGAGTTCTTCCTCTGCAAATTCTGGGACTATGAATTAATCCATTTTTCGAGCCAGTAGAATTATAGATTGCTCGATGGGTGAGAGGGAAAAATATCAATTTTTGTGAATTGGCAATTTATTGCATATTTTTTTTATTGAAAACTGGGATTACAGAACTGTCGAATCACAAAGGGTTATAAAGTTCAAATAACTTAATTTAATCAAATCAAAACTTAATTTTATCGATAACTCTGTTTTGTGACATTCCCTGTTTTCTCCCTTTCTCTTCACGTGGCAGATATTATCGAAAGGTTCGAACCGAATTTATCATCCTTTCCATGCGATGAAAATGTATCAACCGAGGTGCAGAATAATCTCGTTATTTGCTCCATAATCGATTCCACCTGCAGTTTTCTCTGTGACTAATCTAGCTGAACCTCTCAATCGTTTCTAATTTATAATTCGTTTAGGTGAATCTGTTCTCCCCAGTTGTGGACGTCTGGAAAAAGCCTCGAAACGGGGCGAGTTCGCAAAAGTACATAAGACCCCGTATTAGCGTGGAGGCTGTTCAGAGTAGAGACATTTCCAGAATGCAACGTCGATGCGCAGGATCTAGCAATAAACTGTGTGGCCGCCCGCTGGAAACGATTCGATTTTGCGCTCGTACGAGCATGCTTTCGGTGCTGCTATAGGGACGTCACCATAACATGCGTCAATTATGTCTGCAAGATATTCTCGACTAGAGCTCCGTATCATGCGGCCTCTGTGAGCGTCCAACGCTACGCTCCCCTGCCGACAAGCACAAACATTTGTTCCTAGGGTAATGATCGTTTCCACGGCGTTTTATACGTGTTTGCGGAAAAAAACACTACGACTTCGCTGTGATGAATTCCCTCCAAACTCCCTTCGCCATTTCGTTGCAAAAATCAACTCCCCCGGAAGTCGATTCATTTTCCCCCGAAAATGAATTTTCCCCAAAGCCGATTTATTTCGATCCGTAGTCGATTCAATTATTCCTGAGGGCAATCGAGAAGATTACTTCGCTCTTCGAAAACTGTTCCATTAATTCTCCAATTCGCAGAGTCCTATACAGTAACCTTAATCCCTGAATTTTTTTAGATCAAGAAACGTCCTCGAGAGATTAATATTCAAAGCCCGAAGCATTCTTTTATCTTCTCTCGGACAAAATACCACCCTTCGTCTTCAGATAACTGGGAATAAAAATCTGCTACACTTAGCGAGCACACTTTCGTATAAAAGACTCCGCAAGGTTGGGATGATCGCAGGAAACGAATTATTTCGATTTACAGAACGTGGATAATAGCGTTTCGTTATCTATTGATTATCGCGCGGAACGGCATTATTCGAGCGAGGGGAGGGTGGCGGAGTGCTTTTCAAATTAAATCCATCACCGAGGAAGCGGCAGTAAATCCTTTTGAATTAACACGTTTTTCGATTTAATGTAACGTCCGCGTTTCAATCTAATAATTATGCCCAGTGCGTGAATAAATTCTCTGTGTCGGCGGGACCAAAGGGAGGCTCTCTAAAACGGAAACAAAAATATCCAAACGTCCGCGTCGGACGGCGGAGAAGAATGAAAAAGGCTCATTTTCGACGTGGAATCGTCGGGACACATTTTGTTTCGCGGTGTCCCGCTCCGACACACAAAAGCGTGGAAAAAAATCCTCCGCCCGCCCGCGTCCATGTCTCTGCGGAAAGAATATAGCGCAGCTTCCGTTGTACGCGTGCGAGCGCTCATTAATTTTCTCTCCGCTATGCTGAGTTAAATCATCTCGTTCGACGCGATGCTACACACGAGAAATATTCTTGCGCGTCGAAGGGAAAAATAAAGGGGTTTCCTTTTGGAACGGCGAGCCTTTTTGAAAAGTTTAAGTACTTTTTGGGGAGTCGAGGAACAACCGGAGTAAAAGGGGATATATCTAAGTTTCGCCTAGTGTCTGTTGGAATGCATTAAAGTTTTCAAATTATTCTGAAATTCGTGAAGAGGCAGAGAGACCGTTTCAGAATTCGAGAAAAGTAAAGGTTCGTAGTTCTGAAGTAACTCACCCCACGGTTCCAGTAGAAATTTGATACTGTCCAATTAAAAATCGACCAACTACCCCCGCGGAAACAATCCTCGCAATAGCTTCCACCGAGGTATATCTACCTACACGTGGAAGCTTCGCAAGCCAACCATTATCGTCACGGTAGCAACAGGATAATTGAATACCTAGTGCATCCCAGCGTCTCAGACACCGCTGTTGACTATTCAGGGACTGATGCAGGCGAATTAACAGAGTCGATCGGGTCACGTACAGCCCTACGAACGTCTCGGAGACTGTGTTACAGGCAGCGTTCAATGAATGCATACAGGGTGATCCAAATAACCCCTCAATAGTAACGCGAGCGGGATCTATCCGTCTAAAAAAAATCAAACTACCACTGATCCTGAATCGGCGGATGGATAACTGTTTAATTCCCAATTTTTCTGTAAGTAGGTATAACAAGAAGCTTTTTTTTTGTATTTCTAATTTCAGCACCGTCGACTATCTGCGTCATGGACTGCTTTCTTCGTTATTATATTTCATATTACTCTGATATTTTTTAGAATAATAGATACTATTATTTTAATACAGACCTCAGTGTTTTTAATCTCCCCACCACAAACAGCTATTCCTGATCGAAAGGAGTGTTTTCCTGTGACCTCCTGGCGCCACAATTCTTACGTCCTAAACATTCTTTCCACGTGGAGCATGAAAACGGCGAGTCGCCTGGAGAGTCTTACAAAAGCAGAAATTCTTCACCGGCAATGATTATACCGAAGTTTCCGGCTCCGGTAACGGCGGCAATGGCGCAGTGGAAAACGCATTATGCGCGCACAGAATATTCGTTCGCGGGATATACGCGTGAGAACCGTCCAACTGACGTGCACGTACACCGTGGCCAGCCTCGAAATTAACGGACAGTGAGCGTAATTATTTCAATGGTCGCAATGGTGGTCGGCTCGCTGTCCGACCTACATACCGGTGATGCAACCGAGCCACCCTCACCAATCGCGTTGAATTACCGATCGGCCTACTTAACAACATCGATGAACGGGCGGTCGCGATCCTCCCCCGCGACTTTCAGCGTCGTATATCGGTTTTGTTAATTGCCGTCTGCGTCGAAATATGTGTTGGGCTTGTCGAACGGCGAGCTCGTTGTAACGAGTGCAGATCCGAGAGTGCTAGATTTAATTTACGAAAGGAACTGCTTTTTACAGCGAAGGGAGGTTTAGTTATTGATATTGATTTGAGAAGGATGGGAAGAGTGGAACGCGTGTGTGTTTCGAAGCAAAGGGGCCCAAGAATGTGAATTCAGATAGAAAGTTACCGTGGAACAGTTGCGCCGCCTCCCTGGTAAACACTTGGATAATTTCTTTGAAGTATTCTACAAAGGATTTTCCTGCAAGTTGCAGCTTTCCTCGTCACAGAAGCATTAGGGAATGAAACGCTCGCGAGCGGATATCGAAAGAGGCGATAAGGGTTCCCCGCCACTGTGCAGCGCGTTTTTGTTCCGTTCTTAATTAAAAGTCCCTGAAATATCTGAATAAAGTCCGCGGCAAAGGTCGCGCGATGCTTTGCACCTGCGAACGTTTAAATAACTGGCGTTTCAGCTGCCGCTGAACGGAGGTAAAAAGAGTTAAACCGTTCGAGCGACTTGTTGGAAAGAGGGGAAAAGAAGGGGAGTACTTATTGCCTCCGTTTTAATAAGAAATTCACCCTTAATCCTCCGGAGCTGTAGGTCTCCGCGAAATTTAAACGCCGTGCTGCGCGCGAGTGGAATTCCATTTAAACGCATCGCTTCTGGAAACGTATTTATCGCTCGGAAAGAGGATTCGCGTAGCGAAGAAAAGACATTCAGCGTGACGCTTGCACGTGCCAGAGAGTGTTCCTAACGAACGCAGCTGTTAAAAAAGGTATCAGTACGAAGGCACACAGAATTTCGTTCGCTGCGGTTCAAATGCACGACCCCTTTCAGCCAATACCGCGTATTTCACCATCCAAATACTCTTTTTTCCACACGGCCCCCTCTAATGACTCTTATATGGGTCAGCCTTTATTAAAGCATGGATCCTTTTTTCCCTCGTTCGAATCCAGCTGCTTCTGTATCGTAGATTTTGATTTCGGAGGTTACACCTGTTGTGCCATTGCGGCTGCACCAGTACAGTGCATTAGCTCGCGATGTACGCGGCTTCTGTGCGCGCAACTTTTTCGAAAAATCGCGCAAATAACGAGGAACAACGAAGCTCGGAACTGATGCTGATCAAAAGTTATTTGGAGGCGTAGTGTAAAAACCGCACGGATAGAACGCAAATCTATGAAAATATAGAAATTGAGGTGCGAAGAATATATAAAAGTCGTACTGAAATTCCAAACGGTAACGAGTATCGAATAGTATTTTGAAAATTCACGTGACTCAACACCTAACTCCAAATAACATCAAAAAGAATATCAGAGAATATCGGAAACGCCAAGTGCGAAAAATCACTCAAAGCTATATTACTCATTGAAGAATTCATGAACTCTCGTGGTGCCGAACAAGCAGTGGTGGAAGACAGAAGGTCCTAGGAATAAGAGACCAACTACCGACGGACCTCGACGAACAGAGCCATCTTCGTAGAACAGCAAGGCCACATTGTGGGCCAAGTGCGCTGGAGGCATTCGGCTGTCCACACTCAAAGGCAATGGAGGCCTGAATATGGCAGGTCAGGTACTCGTGCGCGGAATCCATTGATAGGTCGTCCCCAAACAGACGGGCAATAATCTATACGGCTCGTTTGGCCGCGAGCAGGAATGACACTTGGCACCGGTACAATGGACTACAATCGACATGTCAAACGATTTTCTACGGATACCGAACCCCTGCGCTTCGTGCGCCGAAGAAAATCTATTTTCAAAGCATTTCCCTCGCGGGCCACGAAAAGATATCCTCTTAAACAATACTCAAACGATAAAACACAATTCTAATTAAAATTCAACGCTGTGAAAATCGTTGCTATCTGGAATCTCTAAGCTGAGAGAAAAGTCTTATCTAACAAATCTACCCATAATGCAGCATCAAAGGACCAACCAAGAATCTTCAACGATCTACAAATCGAAATAAAATCCTCCCCAAGTACAGATTTCCTCCGCGTAACGCTGGGATAATCGTAAATCCCCCCAGGATCCCGCATTCCATTTGAAAGGACGCGATATATCACTCTCGAAGGACGTTCATCGACCTACTCCCCCCGAAACAGCTGTCACTCGAGGGATCGAGGGTAGTCGCAGTGCAATCTCGCAATATCGCGTAATTATTAATTCGTTCGTCGCGCCAGTCGGCCGTTTAGCCCACTCTGGCCCTGTCCAGCGTCCCTTGCGCCCTTCGTTGCGCCCACGGTGCAACGATGATGCACGCGGACGAGAGCCGCGGCGCAATTAATGGATGAATACCAGCGGGATAACAACCTCAACTTTTTTAATAATAACGCCAGTTTTCCACCCGCTGTCCCAGTCGCCACCGAAAGAAGCTTACTCGCGGAGCCTGAATTTTCCACGGACGACATGGCTGCAACCCCCACCCCGCCCCACCGCTCGCCGTGTTTCGTCGGCGTTCTTGTTTGATTTTCATCCGATTGCAGGGACACTAGAGATATTTTTTCTTTTTCCACCTTTTTCCGCGCCCCGTGCCTCGGTTTTTGTTTTTCCTCTCTGCAACGGCCATTGTTCCGTGCACGGAACGACCGTCGATGGAAAAGGAAGGGTCTTCCAGCGTCCCCCCCGCGATGGAATCTCGTCCAGGTGGGGCGCGGGTGTGGCGTTCTTTCGAAGGCTACCGCGAACGAATTGGCTTGCCTCGAAAGGTGTCGGAGTAAATGGAGGAATGATGAAGAAATATCGCAGAAAGTGGTGTGGTGAAAGAAAGTAGGCTACGATTCGATTACATAAGTAGCACAGGTAGAAATTTGGTTGGACAAGAGTACTTGTGTTTGCTCTGACTAGTAGTACAGGTAGAGCTTTGGGTAGACTGATAGAATCAAGCAAGCAGTGCAGCTCAAAGTCTCGAAGAGCGAATAACTTTGCGGGTAGAATAAGAAATTCCTAACGCTGGCTTAAGACTCATAAAATTTCACAGAAGCCCAAAACACTCGAACAAATTAAATAGTTAAAAAGCAGAAAATATTATCATTCAAACCTGATACCATCACAGATTACACAGGCCATCGTTCTTTCGCCTCAGCCAGCCACCCCAGTGGGATCCAGGGACGACTGGAATCGAATTTAATTACCGATGTGCAGATATTTACTCCGTGGACCGGCGACCAGGGTGTTGGGCGTCGGCGACGGGCTCGTTAAAAATTTAATTTTCCACGACGTCGGACAAGCCGTTGCTCCGCGCGCCTCCAAAGGTCACCCAAGACGTGTACGGACCGGATGGAATTTATTTAACGGCTATACCGATTCGCGAACTTTCTATCGATCGCCGGCCCACCCCCAGGCTTCCTTTTCCTTCGTTCCCCTATCTGCCTCGGCCTCGGAGATACGGATATTTTTCGTCCTCCCGTCCGACTGGTTTATCGCTATGGAGTTCCCCAAGTGACTGGTAAACGAACGGAGGTAACAGCATCCAGACGTCCCGACATCGATTGATTTCACGAGCTTCCAGTCACGGGGTACTTGGCGAATAATGCGGTGTCTGGTTTTCGCGAGCTTCTTAATTAAGTGGTAATATTTGATGAAATTGGAGGAGGCTCTATTTAGTAACGCAGTATATTACATTCTGCCACCGGTGTTGCCCCCGAGAGCTCCGCGAACTTTCCAACTGCTGACTTCGATCGCTTTCAGCAACTTCCAGGGGACCGTTCACCCTTAGTATTTTCAGCAGTCTTATAGTTTTCAACGGAGGGGGGCGGGATAGTGCTGACGGGGATCCAGGAAAGACTCCGCCGTTCGCAAATCTGATTCTTCAACTTTTTCGGGGATAGCGGCGTAAGTTTGCTCGGCGCCGTTGCTCTGTCGTTTTACACTCAATGTGAGTCGAGGAATGTTTACCAGATAAGACCGACGGTTTCGCTACTTTCTTAATGGGATTGTCTGTTTTCCCCTCCGTTGAAAATATAATACTTTTCCGTTGTTGACGTTACGGTACTTTCAGCAATTCCGTGCGTGGTGGATCGCATTTCGAATACACAGTGCGTGCGCCGCTGATTCTCCATTCAAAAGTAAATCGAAAATGTAGAATGAAATGATTCCGTAGGAGGCTCCGTTTTCGAGAAAGTCTATTTCGAAAACATGGTTAGTATGCGTACAGTTTCCCAAGAATTTGGAGGAACATTATCCCCTTTTCCAGTTGCACTACGATTTTCGATACACCCTCGATTTCTCTTAGCTAGATGCAGAATAAGTATCCAACTTTTTTCACGCCGCTGTAGCAGTGATTCGAAATTAGAATGTCGTCTTTGTACTCGAAAGCAAAATCGCTCGACGTTCAGCCGAAATAGCGAAGCTACTCCCCTTCGTGGCAACGGCCGCCATTAATTTCATTGAGTGGTAACCAGCGGGTAACGAGTGCTTATAAGTAACGAGATCCCCTCGAGTTCGCCGTCACCGCGTCGGATTTACATTTCCGTCGTGTTACGATTTCATTTGCATGCCCGTCGGTGCTCCTATTACCGATTTCGTAACGACCCGAAAAAACGAGTACCGCGACGCTGGTGTCCTTTTTTTTTCTTCTCCCTCCCCTCCACCGCCCCTACAACGAGCCAGACCGTAATCACAATTATCCTGGCACCGAGCACGCGGACAGCCGGAAAAATCGAAGGGTTACGTCCCCTCGTCTTTGCTCGTTACCCTCTGGCTAAGTAAGTGAACGAGGGGGATGGAGCAAATGACGATGACTGTACGGTTGGCAGGAAATCTGCGGGGGAAAGGTTGGACATATAGTTGCAATATGTCGCAACTAAGGTGGGATCTAATTGTTGACTTGTGGTTCGACGTGGAGGTTTCATCGGGGAAGTGGTATAGGTCAGGGCTTTGTTGGACGAGTGGTATAGGTCAGCCTATGGTCGGACAGCTGGTGGGATAATGGTTTGGTCAGGGAAGTGGTGCAGAGTCGAGATTGATCGGCGAAGTAGTATAGATCTAAATTGACCAGACGAGGAGTTGAATTCACAAAAATATCATAATTCCATAACTATACTGAGATTTCATAGATTCCATATAAAATTGAAATAAAGTAATTTCCCTGTACGAAGGAAATTCGTCGCACGTTTCTCTCCGAACTCCGCTCGAGTATTTCCCACCAAGGAGGTTATCGATGAATCGCTTTCGAATCAATTACACCGAGATTTCCCAGAGCTTCCCCGTGCAAACAAGGCATCGCATGAAAGCTTGAAAAGTATTTCACCTCATGAAACTCGACCGCTAAGGCGAGTAATGAAGTACCCCGAATCCCTCGGGAGTCAACAAAGTTTCATTAAAGCGGAAGTAGCTCAACCTGCTACCGCTTCCCTCATAAATGAGTATCTTCATGTATGTAACTTAAATCGATTCTCGCTCGAGTTACCGACACCGGGCGTCTCCGTGTAACATCCAGCAAAGTTTAATTCCCTTCGCCTCCAATTATTCCGATGCACCGCCGGGACACTTTTCTCTAACTTCAGGTGCAAGCGAGCGAAGGCAGAATCGCTTCTCCTGCTTAGCACTCGGAACGCGAAACGTCCCTTAAAATCTTCTCGTTACGATTTCCCTTTCAAATTTCTCTTTCTATTAGGGCGCACTAGAGTTCAGAAAATTCCCGCTGCCTTCTACTTAACGAGGACCTCTCCCCACTATTTCATGACTTGTAAGTGAAAGTGGATGGTATGTATGCAGCGATCTACCCACCGTTCTGAACATTCAGGATTCTATAATCCTAGATCCTTTCAAGGTATCCATATCACTCGATCCGCACAACTCCTAACGCCCAAGTAGAAATATCGAGTAATAGTCAGACATCATATCCAACAAATCTTCAAGACAGATTTCCTCAAAAACAAAAGTCCTCCAGAAAAAGCCCTCACCCATTTTGATTCCTCTTCAAACACATATATCCACCCCCTTCGATCACACACCCTCCAACCCCTACGACCACATACTTTCCGAATTCCCAGCAAGCCCATTGGTCGGACGTATTCCCGGCGTATCAGACGTTTAAATTGCGAATTCAGTCTTCCTCAATGCCTCATTTTCCCTCCGTGAAATCGGCAGGGGGCGGAGGTACGTAGGGAGCACGCTTGACTCCTGACGCTGACGCGCATCATTGGGCTGCCTACACGCGAACAACAGGGGGAGAGACGATACGCCGTGAACGTGATCGAAGAAGAAAATCCTGCGTGACTGGGCGAGAGGATTTAACGACCTCCCGTTTATATCGTGCCTCCGTTACCTGGGCACAATCCAATTTTTTTTTCCACCTACCCCCGCCGCGGCGCAGCCAGCAGCCGCCACCCTTTCGTCCTGCCCCTTACCACCTTGATCCTCCGCCCCGGCCGAGGCAATTACCTATGCAAAGAGGCGAAAAAAAGGTAACGACGAGCCGGCTAGACGCATCGACGCGTTATCCAGGCGGAACGCGCGTCAGAAAGACATCGTCCCGAGGCCGTTAAGCTCCTTGTCTCCCTACGCGCGCCAGCCTGGGTCCAGACCGCGCCGCTCGGCGGGGTACAGAGAAAAAAGGGGATAAAAATATCGACTGACGAGGGCCCGCCTCTGATAAGCTTTCGGCGTTAATGCTGGTAATCCGGGACTTCTTGAGGGGATCCCACCATTGCCGAGTTTTAAGGGGATTTCGTTCGGAAATGAATTATTCCGCCGGCTTTGGTGGACGCGGCTGCCCTTTTTTCATCGTACCGAGTTAAGTTTCCGGGGGGAAAGCGGGTGGTGTATTTATGGACGTTCGTGGACGAGGATAACCGTGGAAATCGTTCGACGCTAGTTCCCGGTTGCCGGATTCGACTGCCCGGCGTTCGAAGATTGACGAACGTTGGGTGTGCCTTGAAAATGAGCGAAGGAAATTACAGCTGATTCGTTCTCTCGTTTTAAAGACGAAGGTCCAAGCAAACCAAATTGTTTTATGGAAAATTCGGAGGGGTTAGAAATCTCGAGCTGAATTCGGTTGCCGAAATGTACGTTTTCAAGGTTTGGAGCATTGAGTTAACCATTTTGTAATTACAGACAGCTGAGGAGTTAGTTGTGGAAGATTCAGCAGGTTGACGCGAAGGTTCGATAATCAGAGATCCATAGCTGACGCGAAGGAACACGACAATACGGCAAACGGAGCCGAGCCGTTCGATAAACTCGGTACACACGGCCTCCTTCCGTCGCGGCTGACATTAATTAATTGCGGTCAGTCAGCGGAAACGACGTCGCCGTTCTATCAGCGGTAAATTGCTCGACGTTTTGACCCCGCGACCCCCCGACCTGCGCCCCCTGCAGTAATTGAAATTTAAGACGCGAAACGAGCACATCGGCGACGACGACTCTCTGCCCCCTGGTCGTTGCTTCGACCCGATTCGATCCAATTAAGCGTCGCCTCGAGGGACAGAGCCAAGGACCACGACGTCGAAGGGCCACGTCGATTCCGTTTTCCGCGCGTTTCTTCTCCCACTTCCTGCCCGCCCCTTCCCCCTCGCCGCGCCGGTCGTTTTGGTCGCCACCTTCTCGACAGAGGGAACAAACAGTGGCCATCTGACACGATCTACTTTCGAAGGGAGTTCTGCTGACAAAAGATTGAGGCTGTGGGATTGAAATCTTTGGCTTGTTGGTCAGGCTGACCAACTCCAGATTTCTTCGTTTTCGGGAAAAGCGAATTTAATGGTCAGTCTATTGCAATAAATCAAGCAATCGTTGAAAGTTATTGCGAAATAATTTTTATTATCTTATTGTTGTAAAAAACTTGGAATATAGTTGCTTCCATTGACCCTTAAGAATTTTAGGATAGAATGATGGACTTGGTTAAATTTACCAACGAGCAAATGAAACATTTGTTGGATGGATAGAATGGAACAGGCTGGTTGTGTGGTTTTGACAAATTTCTGAGGGTGTTGTTTACGTTGAGAGGTAGATCGAATGTAAAATAATCATGGTCCTTTGGGATGGTAACCGAATGTTAGATGAGTGTGATGTAATGGGGAGGGTGGATCGAGCTTGTGGGGGTGTTCTGGTAACCTAGGAGATCGAAGAAGTTCGTTGAGCTATTCTGCTTTGTGGTATTAAGAATATTATCTCGAGTGATTTGGATTTTTCAGCAATATTAGTTCGAATAAAAAGGCAAGCTAATATTTTCTGCTTTCGTTCTTGCAACGGTGGTTAAAGGACAGAGGTCCCACCCAAAAAGTCATTTAAAACACACCATCATCGAAGAACGAGGACTCCCATGTTGCACAGAGTGGTGTCGAAAGACGGTAGACTCCCTTTTCCTTTCTAATCAAGGGATTACATCGTCTTCGACGATCGCTTCTCATTCGGGGCTAATGTCGTTGAGCGCTACCGAACATTTCATTGCCTTAATTCCACCCCAGCCGGCTCCCGCTACAATCTTGTTCCCCGAAGGAACGAACAAGGAAACGCGAATTACATAAACGCTGCCCTCGTTAATCTCCCAGGCCGTTGAATTCGATTAAATCCGTAGTAATCCTCGATCCTTACACGAAGTGATTACCCTCTACGATTTTAAACGTCACTTATCAATTAAATAAACGTCGCCAATGATCCGCCTACACTCTTCACACACGTCAATGCTCGATCTCGAATCCTCGAAACCACCCCAATGGAAATTCTTTTCTCGAATACAGATTTCAAAAGTAACCACCACAGATCGAGCGGGAAGCACAAAGACAAAGGGGAAGGAAATATCGCGAAAGCAAATCCCTTCTAGTCGACTCTCGGCCGGTTTTATTTTCCAGTGCATCGATATCCGATTCGCGTATCGCCGGGGACTCGAAAATCGGCCATTAGGATTACCGTCGGCAGGGCGACCGACAAGGGTGGCCGATTGGGAAGTCGGAGAAACATCCAGCGAGTTCTGTGCCGCTCCCCCAGGTCCTTTGAGCTTAACCCCAAGCAGTAAGACATTCGAGCCACGGCCCGATGTACGGGCAAACACGGATTACAATGGCCGTTAGCTTATGCTACCCTTGTGTGCAATAGAAAAGTAAGAAGAAACCTTAAGGGCTGCGCGGTGCCTCCTTCCACCGTTCGACCAACTTTAATGGCTCCTTCCAAGCTTCGAACTTCTTAATGTGTCCATTTTGGCGGGGAACTTTGTGTGTCGGGAAAATCGTATCCGCCATCCCGACGTACCTCGATAGAATTGTTGATAACCGACGTGTATTGAAAAATGGATATTGAAACAGTGCTATCGTGGTTATTAGAAGGATATTTCATTCTCTTCAAATCGTGTGATTATTCATCGACGATTGGGGCCACGAGTGGAATAAAAATCCAAATTTTCAATTTCTGTACCTACGTTTAGTTCCCCCAATAGTTACCGCGGTGGAAATTCAAGTTTTTGGTAGGACAATGAAAAGTGGGGTGATTTTATTTTGATTTCGGGAGCACAGGGTATTCCACGTGACAAAAAAATTGAGGATGAAGAATTGAAGGAAGCTCCGTGAATATTCCTTCGCTAGAAACAATCCTTCCCCTCCCGCAACCGAGTCGCAAGTATGCCCCCATGCTGTTGTTTTCGTTGCAAGAGAATCTCGTTAATTATTCCAGCCGTTTGCAAGCGCCCGAAAAAGGATTGCCGAGGTAAAATTTCGAGCAGCAAAACAGCAGGATGCGTCTTCCACAGGACAGCGTTGGACGCCGAGTGGAAACCGCAAAAACCGAGTCATTAGGGGAACAATGCCTATCGCAAATTCCTTCCTTTTTCCCTTCTGTGGCCACTGTCCAGGCCGAGACAAACACATTTTTCTACCGGTGCACGCTTGCGTCCTTTGTTCCCGAGACGTAACTCGTTCGACGGTTGCAAGTTTGAGGGCCGACGTCCCCCGTTAGGGAAATACCGGGGGGAACGATTAAAATGCAAAAATAACGGCGATCCTGCCTTGGGAAGGACTTCTTCATCGTTGCTCTCCTTTATTTTTTAGGGTGACGGATCGATACACGAGGGGATGGAAAAGGGCGAAAAAGAGAATTGGATTAGAGTCGAAGGAAGGGGGAGGACAGAAGAAGGAAGCCACTGGCTGCACTTCCGGCGACGGAGGCATAATAAAATTACCAGCGACGGAAATCGTGTCCCGAGGAATCGAGTTTGCGACCCGACGAATCGGTCGGGGCACCGATTTGCGACCGTGGATGTAGAAATTTGTGCCTCGCCGAGTCCTTCGATAATTTCCCCTCGTCACTCTTCAGACAGCAGAACCGTGTTTCTTAACACTTTGACAACTGCTGTCACTTACCTACGTACGTGTGATTCTTCGACTTTGATTTACTACTGTCTGTGAGTTTAAGGAATCAATGTATTTCATTCAAAGATTTCTTTGATCGACAGTCTATTTATTATACATATAATTATCTCCAACTGAAACCTTCATCCCCTAAAATTAAATATATACTGAACTGAACATTTAGGACACGTTCAATCGACAGAAATCGACTTCCATAAGACATCCCCCAGAGTTATAATCACCCTTCATCCCCCGGACGCTGCATAGAAAAATTCTCTTCGCCATCCCTTGACCATCCAAAATTTCCCGAGCATCGCCACCCTTATTCCACATCTTCCAGGAAATGACATCGCTCTCGCTCGTTCCTCCGCGACCCACCAGCCGATTTCCCTAAGATTCCATCGAGTGCCGATCGCGTGGAGTTTGCCGCGGCCAAACAGCGTCGCGGTGGCTCGTTCCCGGCGTCGCGACGACCCGCTTCCCCGGCGTATCACAGCCAGGAACACAGGGGTTCGAGGTAACGCCGATGTCCCGTGTATGTATTATGCAATGAAGCTGGAGTGCTGCTCTCGGCTGGGTCCCTCGTGCTCGCGCGCCCACGCGACGAGGGCCAAAAGACAGGGCGTGAGAGAAGGGTCGGCGAGGGAGGGCGGAACGGGCGCCGTGGCGTATTTGAACAGACACGCGACACTCGTGTTTACCCTCTCTCTCTCCCTCTCTTTTCCTTTCCACCCTTTACCCTCTCTCGGTCCGTTTCGACACTCCTGAATCTCCGTTCCTTCCTCTTTGTCCCTCTTTCTTTGTATCGTTTCACAATGGAGCACCGTACACCGGCAGATATCCCCGCCCCCTGACCCCTCGCCCTCAAACCCTCCTCCCCCCTCCCCAGGATTGAAGTGCCATTCATTTTCGAGTTGCGCGAGATTCCGCGCGCCGAAAGGCTCGACCCGTCCCCCCGGCCCCCTTTTTCTCTCACATTTTTCTTGCTCCGCGCCTTTCTTCGCCGAGTAATTCCTGCCTGGGGGACCAGGGAGCGACGAGAGGGACGGGCGTGTCAGCGCAATCGAGGGAAGAATACCGAAAGTCTGATCCACTTTCCAGTTTCGCGTAACAACGAAATCAGTGGGAACGTAGGGAGAGAGAGAGAGGTGTGAATGGAAAGGGTAGCTGATTGGGATCGGGGAAGGTCGCATGCTACGCGCGAAAACATTAGGCAAGATGGTATAGTGATGAGGGTGGATACAGTAAGGGTGGTTTTGAAGGATCGCGGTCTAGTTTTCGTGTCGAGTTCGTCTTGGCTCCGACTGTGGTTGAAGAAGATTCGAGTGTTTAGTTCAGTACAAGTTTTTGCTATTCTCTTCACCAACACGCGAATCTACTATTGAATAGACCACGTTGTGTTCAATTATCTTTTACTTTCCTAATTTTTATTACCCCCAATGGCCAAAAATAATTAAATACTTGTACCGCACTCGCGTTACGAGTACCCTCGTTTAGGCGAAATGTCTTTGCGATAAAGCTAGCGGTTTCTATAAAACGGCCGCTCGCGAAAGACACTTCCGAGGGTCGTACAGATAGCTTATTAATTAAGGCGACATTTACGACAACAGCGTAACGAATTAATGAGCGACAAGGAACGCTCGTAACCCTCTTTACAGCGTGTAATTATCCTCGAACACGGCTCGGAGATTCCCCAGCGTCCATAAGCAGAGGAATAACCCGTAAAACGCCAGCGAAAGCAGTTAACGGTTCCGTTCCATTATCGGCCGCGAGTGTCTTGTCGCGGATATTTCGCCGAGAACGTAATTCAGCGAAGTCGGTTTTCGAAAACGTACTTTCGACGCTCAAGCGACCCTGTCGGAACAGTGAAAAAGTCATTCTTGAAGGGTCGGCTGGCGAATTGTGTCAGCAGATGTCCTTAGGGCTGACCTCTCGGACGTATTTCACGCTTGAAATTCGAGTGGGACGATGTTCTTCCTCGGTGAAAGCCAGACGAGCGAGGAATCGCGAGAATATCAGCCTCCGATTGGAGCATCCCAATGAATTTCTCCGGAAATCACCAGGAATCAATGAAAGAAGGAAGCAAAACTGTTACGATGCCTTTCGTGAAAATAGGAAAGCTTTTTTCATGGTGCTCGGTTTTACAAGGCCACAAGTTTTCTATGCAACGCCTTGTATAGTTGCTTTTAAAGCAACGGAGGAAACGACGACGGTTACTCGAGCAACTCGAGGCAACGTTAGCGAAACATCGCCGCGGCGGGTGCAACAATAAGAAAGTAGAAGGAAAGTGTCGGCGGAGGGACGAGAAATTACAGGGGCGACGTAAAAATGCACCGCTGGACGATTTCACGCTTCGAATAGAGACGCCAAATCCCTCCTGCTGCGGATGTACATACATATATCTGCCCCCCTCCAGTGGCGTAACAAATGTTGGGGAACTCCGTTTCCCGGACCGTTAAAGAGATTCTGTTTCTCTTGTTCTTCATTGTGCTTTATCAAACAGTAATCTCGCCGTATTTTGCCACCGAATTCGATTTGAAGAATAAAGACACTCTCTGCGGGATGGTTAAGTGAGATTTCCAAAGAGGAATCCTCGCAATTCAAACGAATGTCTCTTGACTTCCGTCAGATTTGCTTCTTCGTTATTAGACGACGAATCTCCATCGAAGTATGAAACCACCCTTCACTGTCCTTAAGTGGGTGAAGAACGATTACCCGGAGGTACTTTCACGTCCCCCAATTTCGCTGAAATTTTCTTCCTCCATCCTCCCAAAACTGCCCACTTCCCGGAATCAACATTTCCCTCGGAGGATCCTCCGATTACTCTTCTCAAGAGACTCACCCCGAAGGAACGTGCGTGTCAGTCGAGGGCGATTATTCGTGCCGGGTGGAATTAAGCAACGTCTAAGAAATTCCCGGGAACCGTAAAAATTCCAGCAGCATCGGGTCTGTCTCGGACACACGAATTCCAGCGCGAAGGGTGGCGCACCCCCATCCCCGCGCGAGCCCCTGGGAAACGAACTGCTCCGCCGTGGAAACATTTTTAACCTGCGCGCCCGTTTCTCTCTCTAAATCGCTCGATGCCGCCGCGATACGTTACGGAGATCCACGGCGCACGTTGACCCAGCTCGCATAGAGGGTGGGAAAGGGAGGCAGAGTGCCCCCGACTCGTTTCTTCCACCCAACGGCGGGGATCAGTTCCCGTAGTGGTCACCCTTATCCCTTCCGGATAATCGTGCCGCGATCTTTGCTCATCCGTCTTCCTCCGGTTTTTCCTCCGCCTCCCCAACCCCCTCACGCCGCCCCTGTCCTTCGCGTAATCGCGTCCAGCGATGGGAACAATCAGCTCGCGAGTGAAGTTTGAGCAAACGTTCGGCTCCAGGTATTTTTGTTTCAAACGCCATCCCTATTTTTCTCGATAGGGGTGTGGGAAACGCTTGACAGATTATTTCGATCGTGTTGGGTGTAAAGTTTCGTGCGAACGTAGATACTTTGAACGACTGCTCGATTACGAATCTTCCAAGTTTGATTTTGGTAGCAATAATGTTTATCAGAAAGAAATGAAAATTTAAGGATGAATTTCAGTGACATTCTTGACCAAAAGTTAATCAATTTCCAAGATATTAATAAGGTTTTACTACCGAATCAATTTTTCTAAAAATTTGTAGGGGTTTTACTGTTGCATAAAGATTCATTCCTGCAATGTTAAAAAATTTTCGCTTATTTTTAATGTTACTGCAGTTCATCCTTAAGTAATAGAAATTGAAAGTAGTGAAATAGTTTCGTTACGTTTCATTTCAAGTACGACAATGACGTGGGAGTCTTGAATTTGGTAAGATCTTGCTCGTAGTGTACGAGATCTCCTTTGATCGAGCCTTCCAACACGATAATCGAATTACGCCCATTACTAATCGCATTACCCTGTTTTTTATCGAGCACCAAATAGGATATCCTCGCATCAGTGGGGCAAGGGGCAGATAATAGGATATTTTTAAGGGGAATACTCGAGACACCGCTTGCGGAGACTGTTTTTCAGAATGTTGTCCTCGGTGTCGCCATTAAATCCCTTGTTTCGTTGCCTCGGCGAACCGAACTGTCCCGTTTCGATCGCTGCACCCTCCAGCGTACGGGCAATCGGATTTAGCGAGTTCCTGTGTACTTAGCTGCGTGCTTTCGGACCGAAGAAAGAGCAGAATGGAATAGTGGAGGAGTACTCTACTGCGAATTCGATGACGGAAGTTGTTTGCTGGCGAAGAGATCTCCACGAGTGTCGCCTTGAATCTCTCGCCAAAGATAAAACTGCCTCTACAGAAGCGACCTTTTATAATTCCTTTTGAAAAGGTCAATGCACTGCAGCGCGAATAGCTACACCCCCTAGATGCAAGAAATCCGCATAGCACGCTCGAGAATACAGGTTCAGTATGATCTAAAAAAAAAAACAACCATCCACTAGCAAATCACCATAACACTCTGTATAACCAACTTTCAACATCCTCAGATCGAATCCTCGACTTTTCATGTAGAGATCCCTTTCACTGCACTCTTCCTGCGTTCCACGGTCATCGACACGCCCCTGCTACGGTTTATTCCCTCCCCCCTCCCTCACCTGGAGCTGTTCCCCGTTGCTAATGAAAATCCCCCGTCCCCGGGACATTATATTTCTGCTTATCGGTGACATTTTTCGCGTCCGCGCGCTAATTATCCCGATGAAGTTCCGCGAGGATTACCAGGGCTTTCCAATTAGCCTGACATCAAGACTTCTCTTCATTAGCCCGTGTCTGATCGAAGTCGTCACTATCCACCGATACGCCGTCCTCGTTGCGCGACGGCTGATTAAAATCCCGCGTATCCACTGCGGGTCTGAAGAGTGCGTGACGCCCGCTACTTCGATGCCTGTCGCGTGCGCGCGGACACGCATTCACGCGAGCCGAGCCATTCAACACTGGACGTGGACCGGGGATAAAATGCTGGTGGCGTGAGGGAAGCGAATTTTCAGCGAAGTAATCGAGCCGGAGCCTTTTAACTCTCGCCTGACGTATATGGGGTCCTTTTGTGCTTGTGGTGTAACTTACTAAGCAGTGCTACTTTCTTCGGGGAATAGTAATTTTCAAATGTAAGATCAGAATTTAATAAAAATCTTTCAACTTTCGTCTGACGTATGTGGTTTACTTAGTAGTGTTACTTTCGTCGGGGAATAATAATTTTCAAATGTGAGACGATGGGAATTTAATAAAAATCTGATATCAGGATGTACGCAGGGGAAATTATACGATTGACTCGGCATCAGTTGCGTTATTCGAGGGTTGAAGTGAAAAAGGGGAGCGCATAAATCGTGCTGGATGAAAATTTGCAACGTTCAGGGCAGTTTAGTAACTCGATCCCCGTTTAATTAATACACACTCGGACGATCCATAAAATCCGTGGTTCCCCCCTGAGAGAAAAGAACAGCCCCTAACTTCAGCCATAAACCGATCTTTCCTTCGCCCATCTGCATCCCCCTGTTAACACGGGAGATTGCAGCTGCAGTGCAACTTTCCCCAGTCTACTACCTTAAGAAACGTATAACGCGGGTTGTTGCGCAAAATTGTGGAGGTGGGTTGAAATCCTTGGAAAGGCACATAATACTGAGTTTAGTGGACTTTCATCGTTACACTTTTTAATAATAAATACAGAAAAACAACCCTGTCTATTCACATGGACTAAGATTCGTGCATTCGAAGAAACTTGTACATACCATTCTAACAAACTATCATTAATACACCATGGATAACACGAAACTCGATAATTCTATCACTTAATAACTCGCAAACAGTTCACCGTACCACGCATCGAAACAATTCTTACATCTTTCATTAAAATTCTCCCAGTCTGTCGCCAAATTCGCCACCAGGTAATTTATCTACCTTACAATTAATTCTCCAATTCCTGCGTTACCCTTTTCCACGACTGCATCCCTTATTCCCTTCAATTTCCCTTTATCTGGTATTCGGTGAAGATTGAATTCAATAACAAGATTATGCACCACAATGCTTATTCACAATTTCATGCACAGCTCGCAGTGACTGTTTATCAAAACACTATAAATGCTAGCAGCTTCGACAGAGGGGGTGGAAATTCGCAGAGGATGAAGCTGCGGGCCACGGGACATTCGGGCACGTCCGCAACGACGGGAAGCGATCTTAAGTGTTTATTAATACGACGACGAGGGCCGGTGGAGCGTGCACGTAACCTGTTTGATTATGCACCGGTTTGCGTTGTAATTACCGGCGGCCTGTTTGCCCGTCGCCGGCCAGATCTACTCGTGCAACTGTAACTCATGTGACCCGGTTCCGAGCACTGAATTACATAATACACCGTGGCCGGTGCCGCGCTGCAAACGACATTTCCATGACGTATGCGAGGCTGCGAAATGAACGGGGGAGGAAGGGTACGTGTCGCGAAAACACGTTTTAATCCGACCAACAGCGGAGGGCGAGCACTTCGGAAGAATTACCGCCAGCCGAGGCACCAGCGCGCCAACGGAAATCCCCTCGAGGCGGGAAAAGGGAATGCTTAACGAGACACTAACGGCGAGGAAACGCGTCCAAGGAGCCACCGAGCGATTATTTTAAAATAAATTATTGGACGCTGCTTCGGATAGTTTTCGATTTTCCCCTTGTTAACGCTCGAGGTTTCTTCGCCGCGTTGATGAGGTCGGCCGAGTGCTTTTTTTATCTTGTAACGCGGCAGGGAGTATTCATTTGGAAAGACACAGTAACTGAGGGAACTTACACAGGTTGGATCGTCGATGTGCAGACGTAAAGAAATTTTGCAATTTATACAGAACGACCTGAAAGCTTCCGATCCTTCCTCCTACCGCATCACATCTTCCATGATACTTCTCACAATTCACCGCAACCTTCCGCGGAAGGCTTCGAACCTTCAAACTACCCCGGCGCGTAGTTCCGCGTTCCCCGGTCCGACTGTGCGAGCGTAACTTTGAAATTTCAAGATGCATCGCGGTCTCAGCGTGCATGAATTCTTTTTTCATCGAGTCGGGAGGTGTGCACGGGTGAAATTTAAATATGAACAATGGCCCATGAATTAGCATAAGAGCATCGATCTTCCCCCCGTCCTGCTGTAAGTCGCACGGTATCGCACACTTTCGCGAGAAACTTGCCGGAGAAAAAGCCCCAGACACACTTCGCCCCTTATTTTTCCCGAGCAGCGAATAGTCTTCCCGCTCCACCCCCCGTCGCGCTCTCAGTATGTAAATCTCCGGGAATTAAATTTAACCTTGATGGGGTGAATTTCAGAGGCAATTTAAGATCCCCGATGCCTTTTGTGCGGCCCCCGGCGCGAAAGGCGTATCGACGATTACGCGGTTAAATGGCCCGGAAGTATTAAGTCGATTGTACCTTCCGACAAAGTGGATTACGGGTGTAGCATAATCCAGATTCCCCTCCGCGGAAACTTTCGTGGGAATTTTTTCCTCTCCTATCTCCCGGGACCAGGGTTGACAATGGAAAGTATCCAAGGAGGTGTCAACGGGGTGAAAAGGAAATCTCGGGACTGTCGGGTCGAAGTGGGCTTGGTTTTTAAGGAGAAAGAGAAGTGAAGTGGAATCTAGCAAGGGTGGTTCAAATAGGTGTGCGTCGATTGCGTTGCAGATGCTCGATTTCGTTAAAATAAAAAATAGTCAACGTATAGTCCGACCATAGCAAGAATATACTACTAGATACAGTTGCAGTAAACAGTTTCCTCACTCTCTTTGAGTAATAAAGACGTTTAATAATAAGAATAATAATAAAAATAATAAACATGAAGTACAGAAGAATAGTCAGAATATTGTTAAACCGTAATTGCAGCATAATTATCAAAAGCCAAGCTAGAATATCTTTAACGAAAGGCATAAATTAGGACGAATAAAGAAGAAATTGCCAAGTGGACAGTAAATAGCCAGCGATGAAAGTATAATTAATCAAGTCCATTCTGAAAGCAGATTCGAATCGACGTGTCACGTCGCCCTGGAGGAAAATAAATTTCCCACCAAGATATTTGCACACTGTCCCGCCCCCCCCTCGACATATTCATGAGACGAGGCGAGGATGGAGTGGGAAATGGATGACAAGAATTAGATTCCTCGTAGGAAACGCGGCTGGCTTTTCTACGTAGTGCCCGCGCAGCATGTCAAAGCTGACTTCATCTCCAGGAAACGTGCTCTTTCTCCCCCTCCCCCCCCCCCACCCCCCGTCAAGCCTGAAACATGCAATGTTTCTTTTCAACGAAATACGTACGGATTACTCCACCCCCTCCCTTCCCACACTCCGTGGAATCATTTCCTGACGCTTGTCAACCGTGGTGTCGCGACGACTACGAACGCTTGATAGGAGCATCGAGATCAAAGGGAATGCGAGAATAAGTCCATTCGTCGCGATGCATTATCAGTGGATTACTATTGTCGGTTTTCGGGAGACAAGGGCAAGCCTGAAATCTATGCCTGCGCCGTTTCGTCGCCGATGGGGTTTCGGACCAGAATAATCTAGAAATGTTACTACTGGAACTAGAATCTTGTATGTATTCACTTTGATAAGGAACCAGTTCGATCGCTAATAAATCATTCGTGCAAGTACTTACGCTTGTAACAAAGTGTGCACACTGAAAATTTCATGCAAATAGCCGTGTGAAGTCTGCCGAGATCATACACTATGCACCTTCTTATCCACGATTCACTTTGAAGAACCGAAGCCACACTATGCAAGATGGAATGCAGAGCACCCCCTTCTTTCACCGCACACAGAATACCGATTCAACACGATTCGAGGGGTACGCGAATAGACAAACCTCTATGCAGCCTCCCACTTTTTGGGATTTTCACGAATCTGTCCGAGAAAATTTACTTTTTTAATCCTTAAACCATCGATATCTCCTCGGAAGCAGTTCGAAGCTATCAGGGGACAAGTAACAAGAATTCGATACGCTCGGGTACCGAAATAACGCGACGAATGGCGACGATGAACACGAGCGAATTAAACGTGGCTGAGGGGCCAGGTCAGTGGTGCATGCATCATGACTAAGTAATCCCGTCGATATTCGTGAATTGTTAATCGTCGACTGGTGCCCCGACCGAGACGGACGACTTGTTCCAGGCTGGAGCAAGGATAACCATCGGGCGGGTCGCGCGGGGCGAATCCGCGTTACCCTTAATATAGAAACCGAGATGCGCCAGCGGTTTGCGGGGGCGCATAAGTAAATACAATTACTGTGTTGCGGGCGAACGCGAATGAAATTTTCCAGGAAACGAGCGTTGGATTAAACGTGAAAAACACCGGGAGACAAGAAACGAAAACACCTTTGCACGCGCTGTGGTGGAAAAAAGGAAATAGTACCGAATATAAAAATACCTGCCCCTCGTAAGCACTCAAGCTCGTGGTACATGAAATTAATTTTTCAGGATTCTATTTGCATTAGATTCTACGGGATTCTCAGAAAAGCGTTCGAGGATGGAGAATGTTATTTAATAAATGTGTATTACAGAGGCTTGGAAAATTAACGAAAATGACTTTCTTATCATCTGTTTTTTAGAGCGAGGAAATTGATATCTTTCGCGTGCTCTCTGTGGTACCTAGAAAAGTTATTCCTGTCGATTTCTATGTTAAAATATTTTATATTAGAAGGTTATTATGTTATCTTCATCGTGGAAGAATTGAATGCGGATCTTCTAAATACAATAGATTACAGTTTTCCACCCACTACACCATTAACAATAAGTACTTTTTACTCAGTTTGCTGGGAACGATTTGCCCCGCGAGCACTGGAGCCTCTTCTCAACACTTTGTGCTGAAAGCGAGAAGGAAGCGCGATAACTGAGAGAGAGAAAGGCCATGGCCAGAAGATGGTCAAAGATTTCGCGTAAACAAGAACATCGCCGGGCGTAAAGAACGTATCACGGAAAACCCGCGTTAATTTCCACGGCAACGCTTCAAGTGCCTCTGTAATTAACGCGATCCTGTAAAAGCAGCCTCGGAAGGCCGCAGTTCTGTGTTTATTTCGCGCGCTGTAACGCGCTGGTCTACGAGGTTGAGTTGTAAACGCGACTAGCTCACGAACCGCGTTCGAAGTCGAGGGAAAGTTTGTCGCGATGCGTAGAAGGCTTTGAATGCACTAACGTCTATAATTTGCGGTGGTATTTGCGTTCTACTTCGGCGCGCAATCGAGAATGGAGGAATTCAGGATTTCTGGTCCATCTTCATAAAAAATATGATGGATCAAGATTAAATTTCCATCAGAATGTAACATGGAAGACAATTTTCCATGAAATGGGGCATAAATGTTGAATAAAGTATAAATGCAGAATTCTCCTGTTGCCTTTTTATTACAAAACAACTTTAGAAATTCGTCGAATACGGACGAAGAGAAAAGCACTGGATTAAAAATAAGCGTAGAGTGTCTATCCTCGGATAGAAGATACCTCTGTATAAAAATCCTACTGTATCCATTGGCGGGGAAGAACTGAGCGCCGTGCACGCGATACATAATGCGCGCTACGTATCAGAATACAGTGACTCTCGCCAATCGACGGATGGAAAGGCCTGAAAATGAAAAGACCACTCGCTGGTTCGACGCTCCCGGCCAGCTGGAGGGCGAGCCACCCCCTTCGAGCAAACAGCCACAGAGAAATTCGGGGGGCGTGAGCGGTCGTAAATTTTTACACTCTAGATTACTCGGTGCCCGGGTTGCGAATGCCCCGTTTTAACGGCTCGTAAATTTTTTATGCGCCCTTTTTTACACCCGCCCATGTGTGTGTATCGCCTCGTCGTTTCGAGCGTTGATTCGATTAAAAAGCTGCACGTCAAACGGACATTACGACGCGATTAGATTGAAACTCGGCAGCAACGTGATACAGTCGAGTATCATTTCCAGATGGGGCAAAGGAAAACTGGTGAACGTTATTACTGATTCTGAGTCGCTTAAACAGAATCGAAAGAAGTCTGTGTTTTGGTACAAAGGGGTTGCAAACGTTCCAAGTTGTGGATCCTGACAACGAAAGGGTTTTGTAAGAAGAAAGGAAAACTGGATATTATTCTGTAAATAAATTTGTACGATCACCCAATGAATTTTATCGAATTTGCATTAAAAATATCTTTATCCCTTCGACTTGTCTAAGATTAAATTCTGAGTACCGCCTACACTGCCAGTGCCTAGAATTCATGGTGTCACTTAAAAACTACACAGATTCGAAAGGCATAGAAAAATCAGGCACGGTTACTCGACCACGATAAAAACTGAAAACTTAATTACACATCATAGCACTGATATGCTTGTTGGTCAAAATTCAAGATTGTGAAAGATGAAGCTCCCAAGTTTTAAAAAATATGGCTAACAAACACCGAAACTGAGCACACGCACCTCGCTGCATTAGAGGCACAGATTTACGCGAGGAATCTGCAAATAAATCTCGCGTGAATATCGTGCGGGCGATCCGATTTTTTAAAAGCCTGGCGGGCGCGGCGCGAAAAGCGTTTGCCAAAACGTTCCGCGAGATGCACGCGTGGCTGCCGTATCGTCATGAATTTTTAATATCGAGATCCCGCATTACGCCCGAGCCTGCTAATATTTAAATTGATAAATAAAAACGGGCGAGTGACCCGCGAACGGTGGTGGCTGAGCGATCCGACAAATCCGACTGGGCGAGTCGATTGTTACGAACGCGCTGTTTATTCACGAGGTAAACAATGTTTTATCCGCGAGAAGGGAGGAAAAAGATGGGGTGGGAATTAAATTAGCCGGCGACAAAGACATAGTTGATAGTTCCGCGGTGGCGGGGAGGGGATTATTAAAATTGTCCAATCGACAAATAAATCAGAATATTTCACGGGGAATGGTAACACGAAGTCAGCAGAGTGGGACGTTGCCCCGTCAGCGGAAACGCGAAAACGGTTCCGCTGGCCGGGGACAATAACGCGAAACGATTATTAACGACGAAACGTCCGCGACACGGGGGGAGAGGCGAAACGCTGACTGAAATTTTTTAAATGTTCCGTTCCTTTCAGAGTTTACGACGTTACACCTAATCGAGGTTTAATCTTGTTTGGGGGGTTGCTGCGAGTGGATTGCGAGGTGTAGATTCACACCTGTTCTATATAGAAAATAGGATGGCATTAACACGAGTGGTGTTGAAAATCCACCCCGTTGTATGGAATCCAATATCAACAATATCCTCGCAAACATCCACGGAATGATAGAACCCAACGACAATACACGCTGCGCATGCCCATAAATCCACCTCGTTCCATCCGACACCCCAATTATTTTATATCACCCCTATTACATTTATTCATCCATTACGAAGCCTCGACGCTTTCAAAAATCAAAGCCACCCCGCTCGCCGGATTCCGCGACCATAACCGAACAATACGCGAATTCCGCATAACTTTCGGTTCGTCCCTAAACGGAGCGGTTACTCCCCCGCGAGACACAGAGACCAGGGAGGCTTTGTTACGCGGCGCTTAACGAAAGGAGAGGGTAGACGGACACCTTCTGCGATGGCGGTCCGCGTAACCGATCCATCGATCGCCGAGCTCGGCCGAGGGGATGATTAATCAGCCGTCAAGGCGTCGCGGATTAATTTATCAAACGAATTAATGAATGAGAGGGTTATGCGTCGGGTTTACACTCGGAGGGCCGTTAATCGCCGTAAAACATGGCGGCTGCGCCGAGAGGGGGGGGATAGTGGGACGCGCGAAATAGAGGGACAGAGGGGAGAAGCTTGTACAAGCGGAACAACAATGAGCCGGGGCGATAAAAAACGGGACGGATGACTGGCGTAAAACGGGGACGGAATGAAACGCGGGCATTCAGCCCCGGGAATCCAAGACTCTTCGAAGCGGAGGGTTTCGCGCGTACGGACAAACCTTTGCCAGTGATAAACGCGTCTTTAAAGGAAACGCATCCCCCGCTTTGATTACGGTAATGGAGGCCACGCGGGGGCTCGTGAATTGAACATTCATCGCTCTGCTCGCCTTTCGCCCCCCGCGATTTCGCGAGAAGCTGCACAGAGAAACGTTGGCCCCGTCGTTCGGTTGGCAATAACGAAGCTGTAGGTACGTTTCCTCCCCGCGATCCGAGTGTACACACGCGACGCGGTCATTAAACCTGCCCCGGTCCCCCAGTGAGCCGCAAGTTTTCAAGAAAAACAGTGTTCACAGGCGCCCACCGAAATCGCGACTCCTCGAGGAGTCGCAGAGACGTTGCGTTTGGAACGACTCAACGGGGGAGAAAGAAATAATTACGAGAAAGGGTGCGCAAGACGCGGGGCAGGCTTCCCTGCCTGGGATCGGGGGGAGGGTGGAAAAGACGCGTGTGGGGAAATCCAAGAATATTCGAGGAGGAGCGGGGGCGTGGAAGAGAGGGTTTCCGCTCGTTACGTAGCCGGAAAAGCTTGGCCGCGATAAAAGTGCAGTAAAAGGAATCCAAGCTCGCTCGACGAGCGTACCGACGTCTCTGCCGCGTTAATTGTAATGGTATTAATTACGATAATGGAGCCACCCCCACCCTACCACCCCTCTGAACCCGTCTCTGTACCACTTACTCTCCTACCCCTTCAGCTCCTTTCCTCTCCCTGTCTCCTTCCCGCCGTGCCCCCCGCGCGCAACCACATCCTCCCTCTTTCTCATCCCTTCGCACGGAGTCAATTAAGTGGATATCTCAAACGAAAAATTCTAATAAGCCCGGCGAGCGAGTGCGGACGGTAGAGGCGCGCGCGCGGCCAGGGACAGAGGGATCATTATTTTTCCTTCCCTTTTTAAAACAGTTACGTTAATTCCTCGCTACGTTAGTTTTATGCCGCGTTTAATAGCGTTCAACAGCCCTCCGGCGTTATTAGGCAGTCATATCGAAAGACCCCTTTTCAATGCTCGTCGAATTTATCCTCCGTTATATGGACGGTGGATAGCTCGTGGTATTCTCCCGTTTAACGATCCCCGCTAATGTTTTCTTTGCCGTTATCGACGTGAAGATTTCGAGGACTATGGTCCGCAGATGAATGAGAAAATTTACTCAGGATAATCATAATGTCTGAACGACAACGTTCAAAGTATTGGACCCAGGTCGTATATCGAATAATTAAAAATATATCAGTTGAAATTTTCATTATTATCGACGAGGCAATCGCTCGTAAAGGCCTGACGAATTTGAAGGTGTATTATTCAAAACCTGTCCCAAAGTGTAAAGCAGATATAAAACCAGTGAAAACAGTCGGTTCAGCTTACCATCGCTCTTAAATCAATCATCGAGAGCCAGAAGACAATTCGATTATCCCCCCCCGTGCTGAATTCAACTTTCCACAAAAAAAAGAAAACTGTGCCAGGGCCCAGCGAAATTCCATCCCCCAAAAATTCCATTTCCCCTGTCGTCGCCGTCGTAGCGTGGCGAATTCGAAAAACCGCCAACTCGGTGCAGGTCGGTGTTCAATACTCCCGATAAAATCGTTCCTACCGCACAAGGATGCTCGCAGCCATCGATATCGCGTCGATCTTTCGGGTATCAATCTCGTCCTGGCACCCATCGACTCGATACGTACGAGTGCCACTCGACTGCGTTCCATCGCTGGCGAATTCCCGCGGGGAGCGGGAGAAGAAAAATGAAAAGGGGCGAAGGGAGGGGGTGGAGAAAAGAAAGGGACTTTCGAGGACTCGTTGCTGTCCCCTCGCACCGTCGTCGGCTGGAAGAAGAAGGGTGATCGGCCGAAGGGGGCGAGTGACTCGAAGTATTTCCGAAAAGGCGAGTGCCGGGCCTTTGTGCTGCGCGAGAGCACCGAGAACTTTTGTTTTTTCAACCCCCCCGCCGCCGTCGGTGGCGTTCTTGTCCCGAGTAGCGTCAATCGACGTGCCCGTAGCCGTCGTATGGGATCCCCTGCCGCGTCGGGGCAACGATCGTGATTCTCATTAATCTCTGCTTTAATTCACGCCCTCGTTCCCCGCTCCGACGCTTCGTAGCTCTCTCTGCGAACGCCCGTGGAGCATTCGAGGGACGTTTCCGCGAGCGAGCTCACCCGGGGATCGTTTAATGACTGCTGGTTAATTATTTAACTTCCGATGGGAGATTGTGCTCCGTTCCCCAGACTGTTCTTTCGGAGAAAAGATGAGGGGAACTTTTGTTTCGGGAACAAGATCATTAGAAATCATGCACACTGTTAGATTCTTCACGCCGCTGCGTGCCTAAGTATGTTTGTTTTTAGAAAATAATTGAATAAAAAATTATATTCGTATTATTCGAATATGCTTTTATCATCCACAAGAAGTTTCTTCCGAGAGACTGTTTTCATTACTTCGAAATAAATTCTCAAACAAGTTGGAAGGACCTACCCTCTTCGTCTGTTGAACAGGGGCGTGGTAATTTTGGTTAAAGTAATTTCGCTGAAATTTGGTTTGCTTTATTATTGGACGCCCAGGTTTTGAATTCGACAACAAAAGACGGCGAGACAAAGTGGCCCGTATAAAACAAGAGCGGGACAGGGAAACGGGGTTACGATAAATATTTCACGGACCGTTGCGATTGTAGTACGTTTCGCGATTCGTCGATTAAATAAATTTCAAATTGTATCCCGGTGTAACGACCGCGGCGATTGAATTAACGGGAAAGTATGAATTACTGATTAACGCGTCCCGATGATTTATAACAGGCGACCACCGCCCCCCTACCCCCCTCCTGTTAATTCATAACTACACCGAGAAATTAATTATTCCAGTCTAGTTATAAACGTCCCCTGCGAAATTGTGCCGTTTCCTTGGTGACGTGGCTTATCGATATATCGATGTATCCATGTTGCGCGATCGTTAAATGCGAAGAACGTTGTAGAGATGGGGGAGGGTTAATCAGTTGCAGGGGTTAATTGGCCCATTTGTCATTATTACCATAATAAATGCATTAATGCCACGCATTTCACGTGTCGGGTCTGTGCCGCGTGTCACACGGGTCGATTATTATTCAGTATCTATCGAAATTTGGGAGAGTTGGCGTGAGTCGGGCTGGATTCAAGAGACCCTCGTGAGTTGCACCACGTCTGAAAAAGTCTATGCGAGTTGAACTACGTTTGAGGAGACTCGCGTCAATTTTACGTGAATTAGACTTGATTGTGGAACGTCTACGCAAGTTGCACAGAATTTACAAGCACCTACGCAAGAATTGAAGTGGATTTATCAATTTATACGTGAATCAAAGAAACTCGAATACAGTCTACGCGAATACAAAATGATTCTATGAGGTCTACGCAAACGTAAACCCACACCATCCAAATTCGGAAAAAATCCTTAAAAGTTGCAGCAGGTTGGAAACGCGTTGGAGCATGGAGAAACGAATCTAAACGAGTTTCGATGAGTCTTACCTAATCCCGAAATTATGTATTTCTCTGAACATGATTTCACCGTAATCGAAACCCAGGCTACCATTTCAGCCATTTCTCGCACCAGCCCCGATTCAACTATCGCTTCCATTATAATCGGAATAATGAATTTGCGAAACGCATGGTCTTCGCGGGTCGCTAACAAACCGCTGGCTCAATGAATCGAAGAAACCCCCTGCCTCAAAGTAAAATCATGGAACGGCAGCAGCCATTGTCCGGTGTAAATTAATCATTACTCTCCGTATCGATAACAACGTTATTATTTGCGTACGGACTCGATATCGCGTTTAATATTTCAACGCGGCGGGCTTAATGTATGCATCAATGCGAGTCCCGACTACGCCGACGCTCGCAGCACGTGTCTTTCGTGACATAATAACCGATAATGCTGCACGCTGCACGATAAATTCATTCACCGGCGAGAACCGAGCCGAATATTCACCGCTCTCGCTGGGATACGCACACTGGCCCGCTGCAAAACATTATACGAAACGCGAAAATGTTTTTCACCCGAGACGACGACGTCACTGCCTCTCTGTATTTTGAACAGACCCAGCCCGATTAAAACGGCGAATGGAACAAAACGATACTGTCGAAAGGTATTCGAAATTTTGCTCCCGCTCGCGGGTATATCTTCCTCCCAGCGAGACACCCTCGTCAAGCGTGTACAGAATTAACTGAAATTCGTGGAAATAGTACTGAAAGGTGCTGCGCGTCGTAATTAATGTCCACCGAAATTTTCGGAATATCTGCCCCTCGAATTTTCTACACCGAAAATTGGATATCATCTGTTTGTTATACACATACATGTGTGCATAAAAGCTGCGTAATTTTATTAGAGGATCAAAGTATAGATAAAATAATGCCGGGACATGTGATTTTGTTGTTCCTGTAATCCATGGAATTCGAGGCAGATATTCATTTATCGGGAGATGATCAAATTTCGATCGATTGCTCGCCGGGCCAAGGCGGAATGAAATATTTCATAAAAATGTGATACGAACGAGCCGTAAAACGAAAGGATCGAATAGAAAGAGGAACGACTTGGCGGGGTGAAACAGAGGGCTGCAGGACAACGGAACACCGGATGCGGGACACATTGAAGGAGTTTTACGAGCACGTCCAACGACCTCGAGATACGCCTAACTCGAGGCTCGCATACAAATTCTATCAGGATTTTAGTATCGCTCGTTAGAATTTACTACGGCGCCTCTCCCCCTGCAGTACCGAAAAATAACGGGATTATACGTAGAGAAGATCGTTGGTACATCGAATCAGCAGATTAATTATACAAAAAGTACGCCGTATTTATGGGAAGCAAAACAGTAATTAAGTACACAGTTTGTTTGTTCGTAACAAGTCGTAAATCGATCCTGATCGAATTTCGAAAGTGCAAAAAGGCTGCAAAACACGAATGGGAAATAGATGGATGAACCCAATTTTTAAAGAGAAAATTTTAAATTGTATGGATTGTAAAGTGGGGGACACTGAGAAGCTTTAAAAGCGCCTTAAGCGGACTAGGCAGTCGAAAAATCGATTTTTTTATTGCATTTTCCGAAAGTACTATCTTTTCTGAATAAAATTCACAAAACTGTTGATTTGCAGCTAAAAAGGCCAAGCGGCTACCTACAGCGTCGCTTTGCCCAGAAAATTCAAACGCGTTTTTCTCGAATCTCTTTTTCTCTTGGTTTTCCCCTAGTTGCGAATGTGCGGAGGTTCGGATCGAGTTGACAAAATTACGAGATGTATAAAACATGTGCCATTTCCGCGCAACCTATGATGTGGTCCATAAAAATTCGCGATTTTCGTTAGAAAATCGAAAAAGTCGCGGATTTTTAGTAATCAGCAAACACGACCAAATTTTGCTTGCAATAATCACCAATTTAATAATTCTGTTTTAATTTTAGTTTTTATTGGTTGCGCCAGAAACTACAGATGTAACAAACAAGAATCGCACCTTGAAATTGGATTACGACACATTTTAAGACCAATACTCCGACACAACCGCGGAAGAACGTTAAAATATTTACCAGACAGCATCGTCATTTTTAAAGCACACGTATAATTTATACCAACTTTTTTACAATCTCTATGACAATAATAAACATTGGATAAAAGGATACATCTGGATTTGCTCCTAATCTTTTACAAATACATTAGAAAGGAATTGTTTCTTTCACGGGACGCCCAAGTCGCCTTAACTAAAAAGTTTTCCTAAATAATTCGGTGTACATCAATTCCACGATTCGATGCACCAAAAACAAAGGAAGGCACCTCGATGGAATGATATTTGTTGTCAGGCCCCCGGTCGCCTCTAACAAACGTGCCCAAAAGGAAGAAAGGAGCAATCGCGCAAACAATGCTTTCAGCGAGATCATGGAGGAATTAACGCGCCGAGGCATCGTCACCGACATCATTACCGATCAAAAGGGCAATTCGTTGTCCTGGTAACAGGTGCTGACAAACGACCAGCGTAACAAAAATACAAGGGTGGTTCGGTGCAGGCGCGCGCGCGAGAGAAAGGAAGCCCATTAGCGTTCGCGCGAAAGCGAAGTGGTCGTTCATTCATGAACTCGCCAGACATAGCGTTCTACTACCGACTATCGTACTACTATTACTACCGCCGCCACCATCGCCGGGCCGCTACGACACGGCTATACGCCACCACCACCACTTTTGCGCCGCCACCCTCGGCGGGGGCGCGTCGGTGTGGGTTACGTGCTCTCCGCCGCAAACCAGGCACCACCACCGCCGTGATACTGCACCCCCTCGCGCGCGTTCCTGGCGTTCTTACCGGAGGAGTTTCGAATACTCCTCTCGCCCGACCCCGACCCCCCTCTCGATGTGCGTTCAACGCTGCCCACCTTGACACTGAAACCGCCTCCGCCCCCGCGGCTCCAACAACCGCATAAATTAATCGCGCGGAAGTTCAGGGCGGCTCGAAGCCACGGATCCTCCGCGGGGGCGGACGCTGCAAGGGGATGGTGATGTTTGTGGGGCAGATTTTTGATCATTGGGGGACGCAAAATGGAGATGCAAGCCTGAGGAGGAGGCGAGTAGGAATCGTTAGGGAGAAGCCTGTTGGGAGAAATTTGGGGTTTATTTTTGGGGGGTTGCGAGGGGGTTGAGAGCGTTGATTGGGAATTGATAGAGTTGCGATTGAGAGTGTAAGAGGAGAATCAATGGGGAATTAGGATCTTTGTTTTTCGAAGGAAACATTTTTACATCGTGGTGATGATCTTTAGAAAATAATTGTAAAAACTGCCGCAAATCCTTACGATATTTTAGTCGTTGATTAAATTAGGGGGTACCGTTGTAAAAACGGACCCTCGGACAGAGAATGGAGCAACGTTCTGTTCATTTCCAGCAACCGGTATATTTCACTGCCACGCAAAAATTGAAATATTCTACCATTCTCTGGGAAAGTAATTTTGTTACAAGGAACACGGGGAATGCCGAACTCTGCGTTTAGTCGTACGAGGTATCCCGGAAACGGGACATTTTGAAATATCTTTTTATGCCTGTACGCGACGGTTTACGATCATTTTATAGACGCCCCGACGCGAACAAAGTTGCACAGGCTCGAAATAAAAACAACCCTCGTTCGTGTACGTTTTTTTTCCCTTCCTTTTACGAGGAATTCCGAAAACCATTCTTCCCCGCGAGGAACCACGGCAGAGGCAGGAATCTCTGAATTATTGATCCACCGTATCCGCCGAAGGAGATTGAGTAAAATATTCCATAAAATGGAAATATATTCGTCTTTTAATCTTCCGCCACCGAAGAAAAATCATTGTAACTTTTCCATTGGGAATTGCTGGCATTCCATTGTTGCTCCTTAATTCAGCCCCTTCGCTCGATTGAAATTCTATCACCGAATGATTACGAAGGGATGGGTAATGCGTTAAAACGGCACCAGGCTTTTATTATTTTTAATTGTAACTGTATCGCTAGCAGCTGTTCTTTGACACCCGTTTCTATCTAAAGTGTGGTCCACTCAAACCCAAAAGCAAGACAACCGCATTGGCTACAGGCAATTTATGTGGGTACAAACACAAAAGAGAAACTTTAAGGATGTTGGAAATTATCAACCCCCTATATATTATTTATATTTCTCAATAAAAAAAAAAAACTCTTTATCCTGACTTTCACCCAAAGATAAGTAAAATAGGCTTCGAAAGTTCGATGCTTCATTTCGAAAAACACGTGGCACGAATATTTAAAATATATCTCTCGACTAATAGTAGTTCTTTTTATTCTTTATTTATTTCATTCAAATCCAATTTTCTCCTCAATCACTCTCCTAGTTGTCGAGAATTATTCAAAATTCCCTTCCACCGAGTGAATGAAAAAGATATATCCAGCAGAATGTTCGGTGGGGCGAGATCTATTCGGTTGATTCCGAACATAAAAGAGCTGGCTCCCGAATGGAAGCTGATTCTTTTCCCCGATGTAAAGTATCAAACGATTACTACGTACTGAAAATTTTCACGCGAGAGGCAGCCCCTTGAAAACAGTTCGGTTGACCTATTTTCTTCGTCCCGAACGACAGGCTCGAATCAAACTTTCCCCGAGCGAAACATGCTCGCGAATATAGAGATACGAAAGAAGGTAGATGGTACGGTATCTCGAAGAATTTTATTATCACGAACAATCATACCGGTCGACTTGAACCCTTCAATAATATATGCTAAATATTCACGGAAACAATAACTGAATAAGGTTCGTCGAATGGGGAGGACATGGCAGAGAGTTCTCAGCATCGACGCCTTGACCCTGAAAAGTCGCCGAACTTCATAACCGTCCAACAACTTTGCAGGAACTTTTTCCTGTGACGATAAAAGGATGGTGAGAATACAAATAAACGGAGAACTCGATACATCGACGTGTAGAGCGCGCCTAGAGACTTTTCGCCAGTTTTTGTGTCTTCTAGAAAAGTTGGAAGAGCGATGGGAACTTTGAGCGAGACGAACTTGATACTCGAAATTAATTCACCGAGGAATTGTGGTTTAGATTTCAGGTAGCTACATGGGTATTGGATCGAACCAAGTCCATTTCGTTTCTGACCCAACGTTTCGTGTACTTTCCACGTGCCCCATTTGCATCACAGTTGTGGCGTTACGTTTCGATGAATTTGACTCGAGATATTTTTTAAGCTAATATACTATAGAAAAATAACAAATTATCATAGATATTACAGAAATATCTCGAACAAAGTAGGTACCGTAGAAGCTTTGTGAAACTATGAGAACGTAACAGAGGCTACAGACGATTATAAAGCATGGAGAATTGTAATCACTGAATCTCCAAAGAAGCTTTTAGAACGGACAATTGGGATTCCATGAAAGAGTATAATTATTACGAGTCGGAGCACTGTTTTCACAGAGTTTTTAATTCAGGGATGAAGAGGAATGGCTTCGAGTCGAACACATCCGAACAAGACAAAGGAGTAAAGGAAGAGACTTTGGAACATCACTGAAAAGTATGAAACAAACGATTCAATGGACCTACGCGATCGATCAAACTGTGCGAATTAAAGCAAAATTACTATTTGAGACACAACTATCGAAAGCCTAAAACAAGTTGATCCAACCCGGTCCACAACCAACCCCGCGACTGATCTCTCAATGATCCAGCATTTATCATCGAAACATACCCCCTATCTCCCTCACTCTGCACTCGGCCCATGGACTCGGTTCACTCGATCCAAGGGGGCGATCGCACTAGGTAATCAGGCGTCACCGAAATCCCCATCGAAATCGCTAACGAACTCCTCGTTAGCCTCGAGCCGGCGCCGAGAACACGTGGCTTGCTGCGTTCCAACGACAAGCCACCCCTAGCCTTTCCCTTGCCGCGGCTCCTCGGCGGTCACGATTCACTTTCGCACGGATTCGGAACTCGCAACAAAATTCGTAAAACGTGTGAACTCGAATGTGCCCCGGAATCCCTCGGGACGTTTCACGGGGGGGGGGGGGGGGGAGATCTCGACCCGGAGCGGTGAGCGGCGACGGCGACGACGAGAACGACGTGGAATGGTGCAGATTTGTAGGTGAATGAATTAAAAATCGTCTCACCCCCCGCAGCAGCCAGCCAGCCCTCGCAGCTACCGCTGGAGCTCCGACCGTAAACACACGTCGGTGGTTGATCGCGCACTGAACTTTCCGCCGCGGATCCGCCATCCGACTAGGATCCCACGTCGGCCCGACCCCCTCCCCGACGCGTGGCCACCATCCCGCGCCCCCCCACCAGCCAGCCACCCTCGCCACCCCCGGCATCGACGAACAACCACCCCCCCCTTCCCTCCTTTTTAACCCTCCCTTCGCCCGGCCGCCACTCGAAAACCGTCACCCAGCGTCAACCGTGCACCTACGCCTGCGACCCACCACCACCCCCCCCCTTTCGGGCCGACACCTAGCCCCGGCTTCACTACTGGGGCGAACAAGCCGAGAGAACGCGGGGGATGAAGTAGTTTCGTCTTATCTCGAGGGAGAATGAAGGGTTAGGGGGCCGATCATTCGCGCCCCGGGGTCGTGCACCGTGAGAGGCAGCGAGGACGTTGCACCGGGACAATTGGTCTACTAGGTTTTCTTGTTTCCTCGCGGTGCTAGTGGGATATCGCGTCTCATGGCTCGCGGGCGATGATGATGGAGGGCACGCTGAGCGGCAGGAATGCTGGGGTGGTAATTGCGTGTAAGACGGGGAGGAAATGGAGTGTTTCAGCTTTGGGACTTGAGAGATTTGGTATTGTGTTTTGTAAGGGTGTTGGAGATGGGTGCGCGAAGACTCTATCGTGACGAGATTGAAGTTTAGGTACGCAAGTGCCGGGAGCGGCAAATTTCGGGCGGTAAAATTGGTGGAAGGAGAAAATTAAAATCAATAACAACCAATAGAAAGGAAAAGGTTTTGAAAAAGCAGGTATAAAGTTATAGGTGAATTGTTTCTAAATCGCCGGTCTAATTACTATTATACTAGGAAAAGGTGCGTGTCTATATTAAAGATCTTTACAAAATACTGTAGATATTCAACAGGTAGAAAAAATTTCACTCACTTCCAAAAATTATATTTCAAAATTATTGTTTGTAATTAAATATAAAGGGCGCCAAAAATCATTTTTGCCCAGAGCAGCGGTACAGCTAGATCCAATTAAGTTTACCTATTTTGGAAGGGTTTACTGGGGCAGGTTTCTAATAAATGGCAACTAGGAGACTATTTTGTGATTGCAAGAAAATTGGAAGGAATTGAAGTGAATTATGAGGGGTTGAAGTTGATGCAGGCAAGTTGGATGGAATTCTAGAACGTTGATTAATCATTACATTACCCAGCATATAATTAAAGGTATTCACTCCCATTAATTTACCTCTCTGAAGAAATAAATACAGCTAACAAAGAATAAGAGACGTAGACACGCTTTAGAAGCTATTCGCATGCAGCGGTGGTGTAATGTTTGTTAGAAGCTTAATGCTATGCAGAGAGATGACCAGCAGGGCCATGAGAAATACGTGTTGATACGCTGGAACTAATTATCTCGCATTCTGGCGCCGTGGATGATTTTAACACGACCACGTAAGAGGCTGGCGCGCAGGGGGAGGTTAACCATCACGGCTAACCACGAGATCACCGCGAACCTCGAAGCCTCCGAAGCTCTCCGTGCAGGTTTAGCCGCGTACTGCTCTTAGTGAATTTCGAGCGATTAATAGCTGGTACGCGAGAACCCGAACGAAACATAATCCTACTCGTAACGCGGATAAACTCCGCGAATAAATGATGAGCGCGAGTTTTGCTTGCGCTCGGAGGCTGACCGATCGAAATAAATGGTAGTAATGCGCTCTCGACGAAATCGGCCATAAAGAAACTAATCCTCGAATAAACGACTTTGATCGCGAGTATATTGCGTCGAATGGAATCTTTTCGTTCGACGATTTTTCAACGAATCCCCTGTGAAATTCGAAATTGGGGATTTTGAAAGAAGAATCGGCAAGTAGAAGCTTCCAGGATTCGAGGATTATTTAGTTATATTTTGAAGTAACTTATTATATTTTAATGTCGCGAAAAGGAAAAGGAAATTTTGAGCTGCCAGTTTGTACTTTGATAGAAGTCCCACTGTGTCTTTATGACCATAAATAAACTTGGGATCATTAAAATTGAACTCGGAAGTATGTAGCATCAAAGCAAAGTGGATCTTAAAATTAATTCATCCCCTCCCCATAGAATGAGAAATAAAAGCTGACTTTGCAATATAGATACTTAATTAATTAGTGTACGTTAATATTTACAATATTCTTGACGACCATCCACTTAGCAATATTTTTCCAAATTCTACTACTTTCTTTATAAGCTCAATGCAATCTAATCGCCGGTACAATCATTGTACAATTACAAATATTTTCAACCATAGTAATAAACAAATTGTTCGCCGCATGTAAAAGAGTTTACTAATTACAACGTGATTTACGTTTTTTTATTCCGATTATTGAGTTTGCGCGTTCACCGATGCCAAACAAACAACAATGCAATATGGCGTATAAAATAGTTAGCGAGCACCGAGATTAACAACAGCGCGAAATAAATTGCCTGCGTGAAATTGTACACGCGGAAATGTTTAAACAGTGTTATCATTTTAAAAAAAAAGAGGTAGAAAATGAAACTCACGTTCGACGTGGTCCAGGAGACGGCGGCTGGAAATCTGTAAAAGCGAGGGGAGGTGATCGTTAAAGGAAAAGTGCTTTCGAAGTTTGAAGATAGACGCTTAATCAATTACAGGATTACATGTTGGAATCATAGGAATCTACATTACCATCTATCGTATACAGAACAGCCAATGCTTTATTTATTATATCTGACTATGATTCTAATTTATTACGATAAATATTCTTCATAGAAAATTCGTGAAAATTTACCTGTGGAAAAAGTGTAACGGTGATGATAGGCACATTCTGGCAAAGAACTCCTGACAATGAGTCGCGAGGGGACCGAACAACTTTCACGGATAATTTAACCTAAGTTTCGCTTCGCGGGATGATTTTATGGAAAATGAACGCGGCTCGGATTAATTATTAAGGGACACTACTACTTTTCACCGTAACAGTGAAATTATACGGGTAATTAATGGAAAAACTATCGCGACGATGCACACTGCGAACTTTCGAACGAGCGATTTGCCAAGCACTACGCGCGTCAATAGAACAACACATCGGAAGTGCATTTTGAGGCAACTTTATTATGCATTCCATGAATTCTGTTTTGAAATTTTGTTCTAGTGATTCTGTTTTATTGTAATGTACTTAAAAATTCAAATACTAATTTATATATAATGTGTAACGTCGAAGAGTTGATAAATATATTATATATCACGAAATAAGAAAAGGCGCCAAATTATCGTTCGCTAAATGGACGCTGCAGTGACTAGCGTGGTAACCTAGACAACCGGAAGTGACGACAGGTAAAGAATCTGAATGCGTTTCAAATTTAAATATGTTTATTTAAGCTTGAAGGAATATTGTTTGCTTTTTAATGATTTAATAAACGAATATTTAAATAAATCGAAGTAACTGAATAGAAATAATGAAAAGGCATTTACACGCGATTATTATCTGTCAATATCTATATTTGTATATTTTGTTCATAACATATATCTCATCATTGCAGTGACGTTTATAAAAATGTTAAATAGCATATAAATATATTATCCCTACATATTTACAGAGTATTCATTATAAATAGCATGATATTCGATCCTAACTATGAATTATTACGACTATAAAAGAATAAATAATCTCACATCAAAAGAGACGATTATTAAAATAATTAATCGAATGAATGGACCCTTCATTTTAGAAATGCCTCTGGCAGTATATTATATGTCCGCTACGTTTGATCTGTGTCGTGTAAATTGTTAAAAAAGGTTCATATTACAGCTACTTTGTATAATTCAACTATTTAGTAACGTACCCTTTCTTTTTATAGATTATTTATATTCTTAAAGCTACTATGCTGCGCTTGGGAAAAAATTCCATGTACCTAAGATGAAATGTTTTTAATTAGACTAGTTTTGTGCGATTAATAGTGTTTGGAGTTTGCAACGCCCTTTTTGTTCGGTCGTATCCTAAGGCATGAAATTAACATGATTTTCTCGCAATTCCTCGTCTTTGATATTCCTGCTAATTATCGTACAGTATTTAATCGACGTTCACATATTGCCCCGTGACCGTAGCTGTCTGATGATATCTTCGTCTGCCAGCGAAATCTTCATTCTCCTCGTTCAATTGGGCGGAACATGTTTCCACACCTGGATGCACAGGTGTAACAACAATCTGCTCATAGTCGTAAACCTTTCTTCTGTAATTAAGGGCAGAGATATCAAGCTTTTCTTAAAATATCTCTCATTTAATTAATAACGCTGGTGATAATCACCCCATAAGCCTTAGTAATGACATCCTCATCCACTTGAAAAATTTGAATTCCGATGAAACACCTGGTTTAACAGCGGGATTAGCGTGACCCACGTAACTCCAAACGAGAAAAACTACGACAATGTTGGCGATAGCGTAACCCCAGTGAACAAGAAACATGATGAGCACTTTCACCAGGCACTGTCGAATAAATACTCGCTGTTATGTTCGTGTAATTCGTACGTCGGATGCGTGAGAAAGAATACTTACTCCCAACAATGAAAACCATCTGTTACACAAGGGGCTGTACCAATTTCCTAACTTACTGTGAATATGAACTTTTCGCTCGGAATTATCCACAGCGCTACCATTTTCATCGACGCTCGGCGAAGAGTCTATGTAGACGTTATTCTCAGAAAGACTAGAATTTCTCTGTAAACAATCGAACGTACGTTTCCGTTTTACCGTGGCACGCTAAGCAGCTGAATATCTGCAAACACTTACGACAAGATTCTTATGCCTTATTCTTTCTGGGAACAGATTATCCAAATCGTTGTCAATCTCCGTTATTGAATTGTTCCGACTAACGTATCCATAATTACGATCGAATGTCGGGGACTGTGCTCGAAATCTTTGCTCCCGGATCAACTGTATATCGAACGTTTGCGCGAGAGCGAAATATGCGTAATCCAAGCATGCGTACGTCAGGAGAAATGGCATTGTGACAATTGGCGCGAGTGTGTTGATCTGGCCGGTAATGATGAAGGTCAGTGTAACAACAGCGACCACTAACATCGCATATACGGGCACTTTGTTCGGTCCTTTCTGAAAAGTTTTTATAACTTCGTTACCAAAGCAGTAGTTAAATATTTCAATAATAGACTATAGAAGTGTGCTCACTCCTCTTTGTAAACAGCTCATTCCTGGTATAACGTTCTGACTAGCGATAGACTGAAGAACACGGGGCGTGCCGTACATAGCGCCTAAACAACTGCTAAACGACGATACGTAAAGGCCTGCCAAGAGCAACACTGAAATTGCCGATACCGTTGATGCTATCATGAAATTCGTCAGGAGTGTATTGCGAGTACAAGTTGCCGCAAGAAACAACGTGAAACACAGGTACAAAAGAGTTCTGAAATCGGATTAGAAATTTAAGATTTCTCTTCTGACGCCAAGTGTGGTACGAACATTTTGAAGTTCCGATTTTTACCCGGTCCCTACTGCTGCCAGTGTGCCGTTGGGGATATCGGTGGATGGATGTTTTAAATCTCCGCTCATATTAATGCCAGCTAAAACGCCGGTTACAGTGGGAAAGAAGACACCAAACACTGTGAACCAGCTGTACCCGTTCTGATAGTCAGGGAAAGTGTTGTTCCATAAGTTTCCCGATAACCAGCCCTCGAAGCCAGCCTCTATAATATCCACGGCGTTACATAGTCACCCAGTTAATAGTATACATATTATATCTCACCTTACCAATGTTTACGTGAGTGAAACTTCCAACCATAAAGTCTACGCCGGCGAGAAGTAAAATTAGAAGAAGGATAAATTGGAGCTTTATAACCCATTTGACACCGGCGATATTGATAACAGACAACAAGATAACAGCTGCACAAGCGAAACCGCGTTCTGCCCAAGCAGATTCTAAGCCTACCAGGCCAGCCATGGATTCCCCGAACCCTAGAACGTTCAGCGCGCAACCCACCGCCTGGAAGAAAGTTTTAAAGTAATCCTCCGAGTAGCGTTATTACAGCGCGACCCGTCTCACCTGCCCAAAACAATATAGTAACCCGATAGATCCGCCGAATCTTGATCCCAACACGTGCGATAGTAGAAAATAAACTCCTCCGCTTTCGACTCTACATCGTTCGCATATTCCAACGGCGGACAATACCGATACCAATGCGATGCATACTAAAATTTCGGTTAAAATAATTATCAGACATGTCTGCGTTCTAGCGTCTCTAAACTTAATTACTATTATTATTATTACCTGTAGACAAAATTATTAGCACAGCGTTAAGAACACCAGCTTGACCTACTATCCACCCAGATCTTAAAAACACGATAACTCCAAAGATATTAATAAGACAAGATGTAAATACACCGTCCCATGTACCGAATAATACGGGTTGCGAAATGAAAAAGTTTGATTTCCACCACGGATCGGAACTCTAAAAAGTATTGCATATTCAGCGAAAATTACACGCGTTACTTCTTTAAGCCGTGATCACTTACATATTCTTGAGCGAACAGTTCGTTCGCTCCGGTTTGATACATTTCAGGCCCGAGTTCTTCGTACTCTCCATTGTTCCTGCGCGTTTCGTTAGTTCTTTGTGTTTCTGTATTGTGTAAACCGTATCTGGACCAATCGATATCTTTGTTGCTCGTAAGGTTCCCATTTGGTAACTGATCGCTTTCGTTCGACTCCATCCTCTCCTTCATATTAATGCAGTATTTTGTACGAGTGACTACTTTATATCAGTCTTCTCAGTTTCAGTTGCGGCTTTGTAAAAATAACGAATAATAAATTTGTACAGAGGTAAAAAAGTTTCCTCCACAGATCTTCATGGCTGCGTTAGTTGTGAAAGTGTCGAGCAACACTTTCGAAGCGAAATTCGATAGCTGCCCACGTGGCTGGCGAAATAACAGTTTAGTTATTTGATTAGGTAGCAAGGTAAGAAATGTCAAATATACTTAATGCTTGTTAATGTTTAGTAGGTTAGGTTAGGATCCGACTGCTGCGATTAAATAAAGCGATAGTGGTCATAGGCCTTCACAATGATATTGCGAAGTAGTAAATTCATTTTGCGCTCGGTTTATCAATCTCTTATACCACCCTTATCACCTCAAATGTATCACCTACTGGTGACGTGTTGTTCCACGATAGAACCACCATTTTTTATCTAACGGTATTAGCTATAAGCGATGTAGGAGTCGATTGCTTCATCTCCACGATGCCTCGTAATCTCTCTTTAACGTGGAAATTTTACCAATTTTACTTGCCCCGAAATAGAAGATGTATTTATTAACGTAACAATGGAATTATAAAAAGAATTTAATAATACAGAAACAGACATTTACACAGATACATCGAATTTAGAAAGCAGGATCTTTCTTTCCTGGTGCTCTATTAGAGTACTTGATCGATTGAAACGTGCGAGCATTGCTTGGATTTAAAATATACATTTATTCATATCAATTATAGATTATAAACAAATCATACCCACATAAATGTGTTAATCTAGAAATACATTCATCCGTGACACTCGTCCATCTCGCGAAGGTAGAAAATCCAGATGAGCTTCAGGATTTATTGAGGTCATTGTTCGTTCATAACATATCGCCTACGCGCAACTTCGGAATACCGCTAAACACTCTTCATTCATGTACCCTCGTCGACACATTCTCGCCACACGAAACATACGTTTTTGTTCGGTTCTTATGAGAATCGACTTCGGTGTAATATAACAATAATTGATAGTTCTATCTCACGAAATATTAATTTGCGTATTTACAATAGTATTCATATTCCCCTCCTCCACTTTTCGCCGTTGCTGAACTTGGTCATTTCTCGACCGCTCACGCCACACGTGCCGATCCCAACTCGGCCGTTCACGTTTTCGGGCGTCGCGAATATGCTTTTCTTAATTACTCCCTTTTTCGAAGACTGCACAAATATTGCGAGAAACAGAATGTTAATAATCGTCCGGTTCACTCAGATGTTTGAAATATTCAACGGACCGTACCTTGTTAGTAAATGCTAGCCATTTGTTTTTCTCCATCTCGCGTTCCTCCTCGAGCTCCTTAAATCGCTGGAGCTTCCTCTGTTTCTTTTTCTTCAGGTATTCCCTCTGTTTATTGGGATCCGAGCCTGCAACCGCGGCAGCTTGCATTTTTCTGTAAATCAATGAACCTATCACATATACAATATACTGTTACAGAAACTGTCTGTCTTTTTTGCTTAATATAAAAATATCAACGATTCTGTAATTAATTATCATAATATTCCTCGACGATACAAAGTGCGGTATAATAGTAAGGATTACGAAATATTTAATTATACAATCCTAAAAGCAGACATATAATAGTGTTTGCAGATAAAAGCAACGTTTCAACAATAGTCTATTATTTTCCGTTACCTTTTCCTGGGTTCCGGCGATGCACGCAAACAGTGCGACATCGAGAGATAAATGAACGATAATGGTATATCGGATCGAGGCGCATGGAACGGTGAAACGATTATCAGGACCGATCGGGGATAAAAGGACGAGGAGAAAAATGAACGATTAGTAATCATGGTTTCCAACAAGGTTTATCCAACAATGTTTCTCGAAAAGCTGATATACGTTGAATATTGTTAAGGAGAATCGTGTCAACGATAAATCTACGAATAAACTCCAACGACTTACTTTGATTTCTGATCTGCCCAATCCGACGCCGGCCTTTTGGCCACTGACTTCAGCTGACTAAGCATCGTGACATCCGTGTTCTTATACTCGTTGAACGTTACGTTAACGACGCCATCCTCGCTGATCGCATCTATGGTCGCCTCGTAATATCTGAAACATTTCATCCTTACTTCGACTGAAACTGTATTCATTGCTTAACGCTAAAGACATTCGAGTTTACCCTCGACAGACAAGTACAGTCCCGCTTACGCAAATGACAATTACTTACTTTCCGTCCTCGCTCCAGGGTGCCATGCACTGATCACCAACCTTCCACTTGTTGGCCAGAACTGCAAGTAAAATAGGATCTTTAGCATCCATGCCATTGGCTTGCCTTTTTTCCTGTTGTTGTGATTTAATTAAATCATGTGTCAGCTCTATTACTTCCTCGAGATCAATTTTCAATTTCAGTAGTTCTTCGTTAGTGGGATCCGTGGTGAGCGCCGCTTCCACCTGTAACGTTAAATAGCAGTATACACTGGACATTTCGGATCGTAAACACGGAAGGGATCTCCTAAAATGGACTCGCCACTCCACCATTTGTGTAAGGTTAAGCAAAAAACAAAAGCCTCACCTGCTGGAGCTGCAGTTTGTAATTCTGTAAATCGTCCATCTCGAGACCTGGACGAACGGTGTACTAGCAAATGCGAAAGTAACGTCTACCAAGCGTTCTTTTCTTCCCTAATACTACTGTCAGAAACGCAAGTAAAAGCGAACACTGGTGAACAGTGTGAACACCCTCCTGCACCCTCCCCACTATGTATATACACGATTGTGCGATGAACGCGAAACAATTCGCAAGATGGCTCTCCCGTAGCGCGGAAATTACAAAACACAAGTAAAACTGAACGTCTGAAATTTGTTTTTTTTCGCCTCGCGTTCAGGATCGTTCAGGATTAAATCCAAGTATATTACGAGTTAAATTTATCGAATCGTTTCACACTTTCGGAAGTGCACGTAGCGTTTTAGAAAAGGTCATCGTCTTCGTTATTGTCCGCCATGCATTTGTAGTAGTGAGACGAGCATCACCGGCTTCTATACGTACGTAACACATGCATATTCACATTGAGCATCTCATCTGTACGCTGCGTGGTAGTGACAGTACCTAATTGCACACACATTTTTAATTACAGCTATTTGACAGTTGGCAGAAAACACAAGTCATGGCATATCCTGTAATTACTTGTTGTTCATTTTATATAGATAAAAGAAGTGCATTTAACATTTTAACCTGAATAAATTAAGCTATCATTGTCACTGTTTAATGTAATTCGACTGCATTATGCATTCCTGTTTACTTTGCTTGTTTACAATTAATTACATTATTATGTAACGTTACAGTTTCCTTTCTGTTTTCCCAGTTTAAAGCGTGTTATTGAATTTCTAGGCGACTATGTTCGGAGAAACTAATTCTCAGGTACAAGTGAGTCCAGAGGTGCAACAGTGGTTCGTTGCCGTCGACAGGGATGGTAGCGGAAGAATTACTGCTATGGAATTAAAGGCTGCATTGGCGAACGGACAAGGTGGCACATTTTCGGACACAGCTTGCAAGCTAATGATAGGTGTGCTCTTGAGATTGAAAATTTTCACTCGATAACGGTTGAATAATGCTACTTTGTATTACGCGATTACTGTAACGCTATGAAATGTGTGGAGGCTTAATTAGTCTACAGTTTAAAACTATTTTGTTCTTTTCGATAGGCATGTTTGACAAAGAGAAAAGTGGTACGATAGATTTGGTTGAATTTCAAGCTCTTTATAATTACATTAACGCATGGCTGGGTGTGTTTCGCGGGTTCGACCATGATAATTCAGGAAGCATACAAGAGAACGAGTTGAACGCAGCTTTAACGCAAATGGGGTATAGATTGAGTCCTGAATTTATTTCGTTCCTCATAAAAAAGAGTGACCCTGCCGGTCATTCCTCTATTACTATCGATCAGTTCATTGTGTTGTGTGTTCAGATTCAAAAATTCACAGGTAAGTGAATACATGGAAATTTATAACGGTAAGGAGAAGCGTGATTATAAAATACTTTACGGTATATCGAATATTGATAGTTGAATTATATGGTTATTCGGTTGCTACTCTGTTGCAGATGCGTTTCGACAAAGAGACACAGAGCTGACGGGACAAATTACTATCGGATTTGAAGACTTTTTGGGTGTTACGCTGAACTGTAGCGTAGACTAACACTTGCCCTTTCACCTCTTACTAATTTTAAAGTTTGTTCGCAGTTTGATACTGCGAGTTCCATTTCTTTCAGGATTATAGATCGTGATTTTTAATAATTAATGAAAAACATAGCTCATCTATTTTTCTAGGTGTAGATATATACAATTTTAAGCTAGCGCTTATGCCACATATTTTGGTAGTGTTACCCTAATTACATGTATGGATTTTTAACGCTACTTGCATCGCGCACAAGTGTTTGATGAATGATTACTCTCTTTATAAGCGAAACTAAACTTTATTCACTCAGAGCTTAGTTAATAACATTGTAACAGATACAGTGCTAATTTTTCTGTCCAAGAGAAAGTATTTTAAAACTAGAAACTTGAATTCTCGTAGAACATTTTAAGATAGCGTAAACAAATTTTAGCAAATTGTCACAGCTTTATTATAGCAAAACTCTGATTCCTTAATGTTAATAAAAAAATATTTTAAAAAGAACAGTGTGCTTTTGTGTAGATGGCACTGCTTATACAGTCTGAATCATCATTAATTTACAAGATTTATGTTGTTTGGTCAGTTAATGAAGAACTTCTTACAAATCTATTTTGTATTAACTGCTTTCTTGAAACTGGAGTTAATAAGTTGTAATATCCAGAGACTACATGTACAGTGTTTAAATCTTCGCTTTCAACATCCTTTACTGTTTCTTTAGCAATGGCAGCAGAAAAGTGTTACACGATGGCATGCAACATAGTTGGAGAAAGATTTATTTACGATACTAAATATAAATAGCGAAAAGTATCACATGTTCAGGTGATTTGTATCATGTGCGAACTGAAATTCAATGAACATTCGAAATGATCAGATGTGAGAGTGCATAACCACAATTTCAGAAAAGGTATTTTCTGACTTTGAGACTTCTAATGCATCTCCGCTGTTTCGTTCGATCGAGCTATAAGTAATTTGAAAGTGGATTAACCTGTAATATATTTTTAGGTTTGAATATTTTATCGCTACCATTTGCGATCAAGGGTCCACGAACCAATCAGCCGTAGAGGGGATGGTAAATGATGCCAGAGGGATATATTTAAGAAACGGAATGGAACCAAAGCGGGATGGTAAATGATGCCAGAGGGATATATTTAAGAAACGGAATGGAACCAAAGCGGCGAATAATTATTAAAAATAAAGAAACACTCGTCTGGTATGCCGCAGCGCATGCTACTTTTATTTCTCCCAATCGATAATCTCTTCCGTCTACATATGCTTGAAAATTTTGTAATTTTTCCAATATTTTTAAATAAATATGCGGATAATCTTCCCTTAAATTATTTTTTCGCATTTTCTGTAAAAAAAAAATATTGTTTAGTTATGGACTGGGTTTGGGTGCACTGATTGACACAGTGAATATGAATAAATATTTTATTCAAAATACTTGGCGCTGCGAAACCGAAAATAATACTTCAATTTATCAAATTTTGCATTCGAAATTATCAAATTTACCTTGCATCCTTAACACCACTCAATGGGATAATATTATCATTATTTGCATTTTCTAATTTCCTTCTGTGCCTGAGAATGGTCTTCTCTTCTTCCAGGCGTTTTTTCGAAACACTCGTCTGGTATGCCGCAGCGCATGCCGATTTCACTTCTCCCAGACGATAATCTCTCCCATCCACATATGCCTGGAAATTTGGTAATTTTTCCAATATCTTGGAATAGATATGGGGATAATCTTCCCGGAGATTATTTTTTCGCATGTTCTGTAAAAAAAAATTATTGTTTAGTTATGGACTGGGTTTGGGTGCACTGATTGACACAGTGAATATGAATAAATATTTTATTCAAAATACTTGGCGCTGCGAAACCGAAAATAATACTTCAATTTATCAAATTTTGCATTCGAAATTATCAAATTTACCTTGCATCCTTAACACCACTCAATGGGATAATATTATCATTATTTGCATTTTCTAATTTCCTTCTGTGCCTGAGTATGGTCTTCTCTTCTTCCAGGCGTTTTTTCGAGACACTCGTCTGGTATGCCGAAGCGCATGCCAATTTTACTTCTCCCAGGCGATAATCTCTCCCATCGACATATGCTTGAAAATTCGGCAAATTTTCCAAAATCCTCATATAGATGTGGGGATAATCTTCCCTGGGGTTATTTTTTCTCATGTTCTGTAAAAAAAAATTATTGTTTAGTTATGGACTGGGTTTGGGTGCACTGATTGACACAGTGAATATGAATAAATATTTTATTCAAAATACTTGGCGCTGCGAAACCGAAAAAATGTTAATTGGCTTAGTATTAATAATTTACAACAACTCCCTTACAATGTATACACACATTCACGAACGCTAGCACTAGAAAGAAAGAAAAAGATTAAGACAATAAAAAAGACAGACAATCTGGCTACAATGCTTTCTCAAGCCCTATATAAATGTTCGCTATTGTGGAATTCTGCATCACGTCCCAAGTCAGCAGAAATTGTTGGGAGTTTTGTACTAACTCTGCTTAAGTTGGTAGCATGCGCATTACTAGAGTAGAAAAAGGAAAGGGCTGTTATGGCGATATCCGGTAGAGAGTCGAACGGTGTTAAAAATGAAACGGTAGTCCGCGTCGTGTAATAAAAGTATATTCAGTTTAGTTTTCTGTATTGTATGGGATTTATGTACACCTGTTTTGTTTGATTTTATTATATTCCAAATACACTATGTATATATATAAAGCAAGGTAGAGAGAATTCGTTTGATTTGTTTTCACGAACCACAAGGCAACAACAGAAATAATGAATAATATCTTGGGCCACGCGTTAAGCCGTCCAGGGGACACACGTTGGAATTCCTTATATGATTCCCTCTTGCAGATTATAAAAATAAAAGAAAAGAGTTATCAATTATGTAAAGCTTTAGGAATTAAACTGAGGAATATACTGAGCGACGAAGAGTATCTATACATACAAGAGCATGTTACTGTTACAAGACCTGTATCCCATGCCCTTGATATTCTTCAAGGAGAGACTAATACTTTTTATGGGATGGTTCTTCCCTGTTTAGTATCCTTAAAACACAAATTAGAAGCTCTACATGAAACCAACTGGACATACTGTAGAGCCCTTCTAAAATCATTGCAAAATAGTATTGAAAATAGATTTTCCAATTACTTAGACTTTACAAGTGCAGAAGCCCAGGAAGCAACAATCGCCGCATTTTCCCATCCTTTCTTTAAGAACAAATGGATAACATGTATATCCAGAGATAAACATAACCAATTATTATCAATTTTTAAAAAAGCGATACTATTGGAAACACAAAATGAACCAGCGAATACAGAACCACAGCCACATGCACAAAATAATAATTTAAGTTCCTTCTTTGATTTTGTTACCTCTAATAATACAGTAATTGATCAAACCATTTTAACCAGCAATAACGTAGAATTGATTACACTCCAATACTTTACACAATCTAATAACGACTACAGCATTTTAAATAATTTCCCACCACTCAAACACATATTTCTACAGTATAATACCACATTAGCTTCATCAGCACCGGTGGAATGATTATTTTCCTTTGCCACAATTATCAATTCAGGAAAATCAAATAGGCTAAGCGATGCCTTATTTGAGCAAAGAGTAGTTTTAAAAGGAAATTTGTTAAATACAGATTGTTAGCAAAGTTTCCTAGCAGCGCACGTCGCAGGATGGGACACTCGCGAAGCAATATCTGTGGTTGTAAGGAAAAACGACCCATGTCACAATTTCAAAAAATTTGAGTTTATGCATTAATTCAATTGTACAATATTGGATGTATGTTTTTATCAGAAAAAAATGCATGAAAACGAATTTTTTACGTTGAAAAAATAATGCAATTTAACCGAAGTCCAATATTCAATTAATACGCATTTGGCAAAACAACGTAAGTCCACAAAATTTGGAGAATACGACGTATCTTTCCTTCGTGATCCCTTTTTATTTTCTATTTATATTTATCTGCATATACTATACGTATTTTGTGTAAAATAAAATGAGCAAAATTATATTTCATATTTTTATTTTACTAGAAACAGCATATTATGAAATACCGGTGATACATAAATGTGTAACTTGTATTTTACAGAAAACAACGCAAAGCATAGAAGAAAACGAAAGAAGACAAAAAAGAAAGTAAAAGAAGGAAAAGTAATATTTTCTTTTATTTTCTTCTTAATGCCATTAAGCAGAACGACACAAGTCCACTGGACTTGTGTCGTTCTGCCTAAAGTGTATGTAAATTATTACTATTTTGTTTATTATTATTTACGTCAGTTATACGAATATTGAATATTATTCAAAGTGAAGGAAATATACGTCTATATCCTAAGAAGAAAATAAGGAGACATTGCTAATAAGAAGAATTGGTGTTTAGAACTTTCAACGACAATATCTCGAAAGTGAAAACATGTGACATGGGTCGTTTTTCCTTACAACCACAGATAGGGTAGATGCACCATTTGTGGCCACTTTAAGGATTTCAGTGACCTACATCGTAATTATCTTTAAAACTGTACTTCAAATCAGGAAACTAAAAGCTTTACTAAATTTTACGCTATCTTTACTATTAATGTCTAAGTTATCATTAACTAGAGAAATCGTTAAAGAATTAATAAAGTTAAAGAATATAAGAAATTCATTTTTCACCGTTTGTGGCCAGTTGCCACTTTTCACGTAACCAATAAATGTAACCTTATATTTCTGGTGGTATTCTAAACAAAATATTTACGATTTGAAATTCTACACATAATTAAGTGTCTGCAAGCAATTTCGAGCTAAAAAAACGCGATAATTATACACATGGCCAAAAATGGTACAATGGCCACAAACGGTACATCTAGCCTATAAGCGAAGCGTTAGCAAGCGAAAGCGTTTAGACGTTACCTGATAAACAGTCAGTCGACAAGTAGATCGAGGAATGGCGTGGAAACTACCTGCAGCGGTAGTAGGACGAGAGTGGGGCCTACTTACTACCGCCGTCTGATTGGTTCAACGCCAAGAGGAAAATTCACCGACGCTAGCGCCGAGCCAAGCCGAGTGGAGTGTAGCCAAGTGAGGCTACAGCCAACCAGCGTCGCCAAAGATCGCCGGAGACTCGATTGTCGATGCTGGTTGGCTGCGGCCTCAGTTAGCTTGGCTAGTTGGCTTGGCGCTGGCGCTGGCGTCGGTGAATTGTCCCCTTGGCGTTGATTGGTTCAGACAGGGTAGTAGGACGAGAGTGGGGTCGACTACCCACGTCTGTGACGTCAAACGATCCGCTTCGCGTTCACACCACTTGGCTTGGTTTTGCGCTGGCGTCGGGGAATCTTCCTCTTGGCGTTGATTGGTTCAGACGTCGGTAGTAGGCCCCACTCTCGTCCTACTACCCAGTCTGAACCAATCAACGCCAAGAGGACAATTCACCGACGCCAGCGCCAGCGCCAAGCCAACTAGCCAAGCTAACTGAGGCCGCAGCCAACCAGCATCGACAATCGAGTCTCCGGCGATCTTTGGCGACGCTGGTTGGCTGTAGCCTCACTTGGCTACACTCCACTCGGCTTGGCTCGGCGCTAGCGTCGGTGAATTTTCCTCTTGGCGTTGAACCAATCAGACGGCGGTAGTAAGTAGGCCCCACTCTCGTCCTACTACCGCTGCAGGTAGTTTCCACGCCATTCCTCGATCTACTTGTCGACTGACTGTTTATCAGGTAACGTCTAAACGCTTTCGCTTGCTAACGCTTCGCTTATAGGCTAGATGTACCGTTTGTGGCCATTGTACCATTTTTGGCCATGTGTATAATTATCGCGTTTTTTTAGCTCGAAATTGCTTGCAGACACTTAATTATGTGTAGAATTTCAAATCGTAAATATTTTGTTTAGAATACCACCAGAAATATAAGGTTACATTTATTGGTTACGTGAAAAGTGGCAACTGGCCACATCGTACGATTCCCTAGAATTTCTCTCACTTGCCACCAATACGATGCCACTTCCGGTGCAGCGAGCGGTGCAGCAATCGCAGAATTTCAAAGGAGAAGCAGTCACTGCACCGCTCGCTGCACCGGAAGTGGCATCGTATTGGTAGCAAGTGAGAGAAATTCTAGGGAATCGTACGATGCCACCAATTTCATGCGCAGTATGCGTGAATTGGAACACAGCCAAAACCTAACCTATCCAAGTTAAATTCCCTACAATTGGCGACCCTGACGTGATCGTCTTCCCCACGTGGAAGCTGGAAGTCGAGGGAGTTGGATACGAAGTCAGCCGACCCTGGTTTCGAGAGGGTATTTGATCAGCCTGTAGTCATTCAAATACATGCTGTCGTTGATGCTGTTCGTCCAGTACGAGAGGATGTCTATCGTCTTCTGGTCTTTATGAGCTACGTGGCACGTGGCTGTTGGATCGTCTGCATGTGTAAATCGTCTGGACAACCTCCGAGGCAGTTCTTTGACGACTGCGGTCATTGCTGTACGCCGTCCTGGGACGTCCAAGGCGGATCAACGGTGGAGTTCCTGGCAGCAGAAGTCTGTGGTGTCTGCGCCTGTGCCCCTCCTCGTCCTTGATGGCCGTCATCCGTGGTCTACGGGGGCTGCTGTCCGCAGGATTCATCCAGGATTCCTTCAGGATATTTCGGTGAGCGAGTTTGACAATAGATTTGCGTGTTGCGCAGTGATTATGAGTCCTTACCTAGGCCGTGTTCCGATTCACGCATAATGCAGCATAATGCGCATGAAGTGCATAGGGTACGTGACATATCCTATGCAGTCTATGCGCAGTATGCGTGAATTGGAACACGGCCCTAGTCTAGCGTTCGTATCGTTCGAATTTTCGCCCGCGAACGAGAAAAAACAAACTGCGACGTTGCCGCGTCTATACCGAATTCGTGGAAGTGTTCCCCGCGGGGCACGTAGCATCGTTGCGTGGAATTATCGGCAACGGCGCGTCTGGTCGGTTGGCATCGCGCGTTCGTTCAAACGACTCCGCCAAGGGCAACTTTGTTGTGATCCTGGAATAACGCCGAGGCATTGTCGTCAACAGTGTAACACATAGTCGCGACAGTAATCGTGTTCTTGCTATATTGAAGCACTGATGTATATATAACCCCACAAAATTACCTTTTTACAAAAGGTACAAAAACGAGCGCCAAGTATATATATATCCCATTTAAAAACATTGTCGTAAATTAATACCCATCAAAAAGAATCCCATTTAAAAACATTGTCGTAAATTAATAGTTTTACACAACTAATGATATACACTAATTGCGCCAATTATCACAATGGCTATTTATACAAAGAAAAAAATGTATTAAATAATATTAACCAGATATATTTTTATACAAATAAATATTTTAATACGAATAAATATTTTATTCAAAATACTTGGCCCTGCTCTCTGAAAAATATGTTAATTGTCTTGGTTAATATAAATAATACAAGACCAGACTTATTGATTCAGACATATTTATTCAGTTTAGCAACACCATTTCGGAGAGCAGGGCCAAGTATTTTGAATAAAATATTTATTCGTATTAAAATATTTATTTGTATAAAAATATATCTGGTTAATATTATTTAATACATTTTTTTCTTTGTATAAATAGCCATTGTGATAATTGGCGCAATTAGTGTATATCATTAGTTTTGTAAAACTATTAATTTACGACAATGTTTTTAAATGGGATTCTTTTTGATGGGTATTAATTTACGACAATGTTTTTAAATGGGATATATATATACTTGGCGCTCGTTTTTGTACCTTTTGTAAAAAGGTAATTTTGTGGGGATTTCACACATTTTGTAGTTTTTTCGGGTGTGAAACCGTGCTGTGCGCTATACTGATGTTCCATAGCGTGGTAATTTTTGTTGGCTTATTTATTTATTATCCTTTTTTTGTAAGAACAAAATATAAATATCTTTAGCACCTTCGGGCCATTGCCTTTTTTTAATTTGCACGTCATCAGCTTCAATTCAACTACTAGTCATTCCTTCTTCTTTACATATACTGGTGTAATGGCCATCCTCAATACATGAACCACTATGAAATATAGCATTCATAACTTTATATGATTGTCCAGCTATTAATACTTTGGTTGTGGGAATAGCACATATATTAATTTTTCGTGTTGACTATTTTATCATCTTGTAATGAAAATAATAGTAAACGAATAATAACTATATCTTTCGTCAATATTAATTCATTCTTAAACATAATATCATTTCCTGTACAATGCTCACATGATCCGTTATCTGATTTATACCAAAGTGAAAATGTAACGTTTAATAAATCGTTAAGATTATAGCTTTTTTTTTTTTCAAATTGTTAATAGGTATTGAAACAACTAAATTATTAGTAGTAATTCTTTTTGTATAATCACAAGATTTACATCGAGTAGTAGACGTTACTTGATGCTCTACCAATTGTCTTATACAATCATATTTTGTGCACAGGGTTATTAGAAATTCGAATACATCTCGTTTTAGGTTTATTGAAAAATGTTCTCCTAAACTTTGCCGTACTGTATATGTATTTAAATTGCGTATTCCATTTTCATATCGATGCATTAATATCTTCAAAACATTTGATGATTCATTACAATTAAACAATTGTTTTCTAATGGCACTCAAATGCATTAAACATTATAATACTGCATTTGCATAACATGAAACTTTATCTGTATTTTGAAAACCATGTAAAACCCAAGAAACATTTTTATGTAATAATTTTTGAGTTTGACAATTTTCTTGGACAGAATCAATTACTTTTGGCAATATCCATGGAACATCTTCCACTTTCGAATAGCGTTTTTTTGAAACAGTAATTATGTCTGCGTCTGGTTTGTACTTATATCTTAGCCGATTATATTCTCTAATAGCTTTTTCGTCAGCTATTACTGACGAAGGATCAAAATTAATCAAATGCAACCCTTCTGAAGACGTTACTCGTGATAATGCAACATAAGCTTGGCCACAATTAAATATAGAGTTGCCTATGTCCATAATAGCACTTTGTAAACTTAATCCTTGACTTTTATGAATTGTGATTCCATAACTCAGACACAATGGAAATTGTTTTCTAATAACAAATGCTCTATCCACTACTTCAAATTTAACGCTTACTCTTTCAATGAAATACTCTAATCTTGATGGTAGAAGGAGCTTAATTTTCTCTACATAATCGGTAGACATATCTTGTACAACTGAAATTACCTTAGCTATGGTACCATTCACAAGACCCAAAGTAGCATCAATGTTACGCCTTATCATAACGTTTGCTCCAATCTTAATTACAATTTCCTTTGAAAGTCCGGCAGTTTTAGAATTATCGTCATCAGTATCTATTTTCTTAATAATTCTTAATGCTATGTCTTTAGACAAATTTTGTCGATTTACCTTATTTGACATATTTCCAGAAACTTGTGCGACACAAGATGCTCTGTCTATCTATCTAATCTTCTCTGGACAACCTCCAAGCCTGTGCATTCCCTTCATTTCTATCCATCCAAACCTGTGCGTTCCCTTCAATTCTATTATCCAAGCCTGTGCATCCCCTTCATTTTTATCGAAGTCCTGTGCGTCCCCTTCATTTCTATAATATAATATAATATAATAAGCTTTACATAAAAACTCTAAATTGCTGATATACAAATACAAATATCTGGCAATTTAAATTACTACAATATATATATTATTTTGTACATGCATGGTACAAATTTCCAGAAACTTGTGCGAAAGGAGATGCTTCTCAGTCGAACCATCTCCGGACAACTTCCAAGTCTGCGACTCTACATAAGAAATCTATTTGAAAAATTTTGGCGACTTACCTTGTTAATTGAGACAATAATTCAGTCTCCTATTAGTGTAAAAACTCGTGACATTTCAAAAATCGGACAATTTACTTTATTTGACACTTAGCACTTGGTAGGTTATATTGACACTTAGCACTTGGTAGGTTATATTAACACTTAGCACTTGGTAGGTTATATTGGGTGCGTTCCAGTTGGGCCCAAAGCGACCGCAACGCCCGTGTTTCTCGTAGAAAAACGGGCGTTGCGGTCGCTTTGGGCCCAACTGGAACGCACCCCTAATAATATCTCTGCCTAGCTGTCACGTGACAACAATTTGTTACGCGATTGGCCGATGCCCGCATCCAATGAACAACGTGCCTGAGAGACATTTCCTCACCCTTTCATACTCCCCTCTTGCCTAGAAGTGTAGGACGATGACTATGACGATGCTGAATTTTAAGAACATAAAAATCAGCAAATTCCAACTTTACATCGAAATATCTCAGCTCATAAGGCCCGTAGGAACAAAACGAAGACACTCTTCTTATGTAAATCAAACCCAAGCTATCCATTAAGACCATTCAAAACCTCATCGAATCAGCCGTTATTGAGATTCGGAAATCTCAGGGTCCTGGATAGCGAGTCGTCGCGTTATAATAGCCACTCCGTGTCTTGCGCTGCGCATATATATATATATATATATATACTTGGCGCGAGACACTACCGTGTCTCTTGATTTTAGTTCATGCTATTGCAGTAGTGTGTAGTAATTTTAATAATCGTTGTACAGTTTTACTTAATATTTTGTACTATAGTATTTTCAATTACTTACTTCAAAATGTCGCTTAACGACGACAATCAGGGGACTTCGGAGAAAGGTCAAATCGGTAGCGATCCGCATATCGACAATTATAGGGTTCCGAAGATTCCAAAATTCTTTCGAAATCAAATCCCGAAACCTGGTTCGTGCGGGTCGAAGCGTCTTTGCGAAGCGCAAACATAACCGTCGATAGCACTAAGGCAGATTTTGTAATTGCTGAGCTTGATGACAAAATAGTCGAGTCACTTAATGACTTAATAACGCAAGTTCCGCAACCGGGAGACCTTTTCCAACAAATAAAAAGGCGAATTATAAGTACTTACGCATCTTCGGCGGAAGAAAATTTAAGAAAATTGTTAAAAGGGCAAATTTCCACAACGGGAAAACCCTCACTGATCTTAAACAGGTTTCGCGATTTAAACAAGGGTAAATGTAGTGACGAAATATTGCGTACGATCTTCAATGAGCATTTACCATCCACTACGCGCGCGATTTTAGCCGCTGGTGAAATCAGCGACCTGAATAAACTCGCGGAGATGGCGGATAAAATAGCGGAAAATGCTCAAAGTGTAGAAAACACGGTCGTAGCTTCTGTCGAAAAGCCCGACGTGTCAAATACCGCGTTTTCCGAAATTCGAGATCAATTAAAAGAGATTTCGAAAAAATTACAAAAAGTCGAAAATAAGCTAAATGCACGTAACTGGCGATCGAAATCCAGGTCTAAATCGAAGGGGAAACCCAATCGCGAGAAGAGTAAAGAAAAGTTATGTTACTCACACGAGAAATTTCCAAATAACCCATTGCATTGCAAGAGGTCTGTGAAGATAGCACCCCCAAATTCGAATTTTTGGGAAAACGAAACGGCATTCGTTTGTCCATCGTTTGCCCATAAAAAATTTTCGTTTGCCCGCCCTTCAAAAAAAAAGTTATCGCAAAAAAAAAATTTTTGTCAGCACCCCCATGAAAACATTTTAATGATTTCGCAGTGGGAAACGATTGTCCATCGTATGCCCACGTTTGCCCACCCAACAATTTTTTTTTCCCACCCTTCAAAAAAAAGTTACGAGCAAATTAAAAAATTATCAAATTCGTTGGTTTAACGATTGATTCTGTTAGCTTAGATGTAGAAGAGATATGCCCACCCAAAAATTTCGTATGCCCACCCTCCAGAAACAAATTAAAAAATAAAATCCCGGAAAGGAAGGGCACCGGAGACGCGATCGCGTTAAAGTTCCATTTTTTCCGAAAATATTTCCAAATTCGATGGTTTAACGATTCATATGTATATGAATATATTTGATTAAATATTTGTGTAATTGAATAAAATAGTTCTTTTATGGATAAAGCATATATTAAATGTAATAATCAGCATTATTTACACCAGTGTCCAGGTATTGGGACGTGTCCAGAGATTGGGACATTTACCTTATGCTTGAAAATTTTCTAAATTTTCTAAAATTTTAAAATAAATATGGGGATAGTCTTCGCGGAGGTTATTCTTTCGCATGTTCTGTAAAAAAAAATGATTGTTTAGTTATGGACTGGGTTTGGGTGCACTGATTGACACAGTTGTCCTAATTGAATAACACTGTAATTTAATTACTTTGTATTTCAATTACATAGTAATTCACTTACATTGTATTTCAATTACATAGGGAATTGGCCATAACTTTTTATTGTTACGGGCTGCATATTCGTCCTGGCTGTTATTAAACTACTTACGTTTCGACCATGCCTTTTTTCCGCCTCATCGAGCGGGATCACCCAACTTTTCCGACGCCTCTTCCGCGGCATGGGCGTAGAAAGTCCGGTTGGGATAGAGGGGGAAATATCAACTTCCAGTTCCCCTCCCCTTCTTGACCCCTGCCAGTTCCCCTTCCACTTCCCCCTTCAACGTCCGCTGCCGGCGCCACCGGAAGAAGTATCCGTTGGTTGGGGAAAAACCTTACGTAATCCGCGATTACTAATCTCCGCCGGTGCCTGAATAAGGTCTTCACTTCTTCCAGGCGTTTTTTGGACACAGTGGTGTGGTATGCCACAGCGCATGCTTTTTTTATTTCTGCCAATCGATAATCCCTCCCGTTGACGTATGCTTGGAAGTTCGGCAATTTTTCTAATATTTTTAAATAAATATGCGGATAATCTTCACGCAGATTATTCTTTCGCATGTTCTGTAAAAAAAAATTATTGTTTAGTTATGGACTGGGTTTGGGTGCACTGATTGACACAGTTGTGCTAATTGAATAACACTGTAATTTAATTACTTTGTATTTCAATTACATAGTAATTCACTTACATTGTATTTCAATTACATAGGGAATTTGCCATAACTTTTTATTGTTACGGGCTGCATATTCGTCCTGGCTGTTATTAAACTACTTAGGTACGTTTCGACCATGCCTTTTTTCCGCCTCATCGAGCGGGATCACCCAACTATTCCGACGCCTCTTCCGCGGCATGGGCGTAGAAAGTCCGGTTGGGATAGAGGGGGAAATATCAACTTCCAGTTCCCCTCCCCTTCTTGACGCCTGCCAGTTCCCCTTCCACTTCCCCCTTCAACGTCCGCTGCCGGCGCCACCGGAAGAAGTATCCGTTGGTTGGGGAAAAACCTTACGTAATCCGCGATTACTAATCTCCGCCGGTGCCTGAATAAGGTCTTCACTTCTTCCAGGCGTTTTTTGGACACAGTGGTGTGGTATGCCACAGCGCATGCTTTTTTTATTTCTGCCAATCGATAATCCCTCCCGTTGACGTATGCTTGGAAGTTCGGCAATTTTTCTAATATTTTTAAATAAATATGCGGATAATCTTCACGCAGATTATTCTTTCGCATGTTCTGTAAAAAAAAATTATTGTTTAGTTATGGACTGGGTTTGGGTGCACTGATTGACACAGTTGTGCTAATTGAATAACACTGTAATTTAATTACTTTGTATTTCAATTACATAGTAATTCACTTACATTGTATTTCAATTACATAGGGAATTTGCCATAACTTTTTATTGTTACGGGCTGCATATTCGTCCTGGCTGTTATTAAACTACTTAGGTACGTTTCGACCATGCCTTTTTTCCGCCTCATCGAGCGGGATCACCCAACTATTCCGACGCCTCTTCCGCGGCATGGGCGTAGAAAGTCCGGTTGGGATAGAGGGGGAAATATCAACTTCCAGTTCCCCTCCCCTTCTTGACGCCTGCCAGTTCCCCTTCCACTTCCCCCTTCAACGTCCGCTGCCGGCGCCACCGGAAGAAGTATCCGTTGGTTGGGGAAAAACCTTACGTAATCCGAGATTACTAATCTCCGCCGGTGCCTCAATAAGGTCTTCACTTCTTCCAGGCGTTTTTTGGAGACACTCGTCTGGTATGCCGAAGCGCATGCCAATTTTACTTCTCCCAGTCGATAATCTCTCCCGTCGACATAAGCTTGAAAATTTTGTAAATTTTGTAGTATTTTATGGTATAATGGCAATTGTTGCCCAAACCAGATAGAGTTTTAACACAGAAAGGAAGGATGCGTTTCGTCCCGGGCCCGCCAGTGGACTCATCAGTAAGGCGTCTGGCGGAACCCTGCCTTAGACGCGCTTGGGTATTAAGGACTAGGACGGACCCTTCTTATATATTGTTGCGAACACCCCTTGGATGGAAATCCAAGGCCCACTGATGCTCGCGAGCGGGGCAAGAGGACAGCGAGAAGAAGGCGATCGCCTGTCAAGCTGTCACTCGAAAGTCAGCCACCATTGCTAGCGGACGTCTCGATATTGTATTCCGCCTAACTAATTGTATTCGTTACCCGCTGTTAATGTTCTGTTATCGTTGCCGTTCAGTAAACTCGTGTGATGCCCTACCAAAATCGTAACAATATGAAGGGAGTGGTGTATGACCACTTGCGAGAAGAAGAGCGTCGGGAGTTGGATCGCTGGAGTGGCCCTCTGTGGTGAGGAGGCTTCACTACTTTACTCTACTAGACCGCCACATCCACTTCCCCCCAGAGAGCTTCGTGGGAGGAGAAGGGATCGAGAGAATTATGCTGATGGCGGTTGTGAGTGATGAGAGGCGGAAAGCTTGTTGCTTATATTTAGCCTTCTTTTGAGGAATCGGCGAGTAGTTATCTCGAGCCGGTAAAGGAGAGCGTGGGCGAGCGATTTCGCTTCGAAGCCCGGAGGAAGGACAGCGGCGTTTGGCTTGGTCGCTCTGCCGATTGGCCAGGTCGGAGAGGACCAAAACGGGATAAGTACGCTGACATTTTCTACATTACTATCCTTTGCTTATGGTTCCAATAGTATCAGTCAATATCACTTTTTCCCCGTATTCGTTTTACCGGAGATCGTAATAGTATACAAAATACAGTATACTGATGGGAAAGCAGTATAAGTTGACTTATGTCGAGAAATACGATGAAGAGAATAATATCTTACCTCAAGCCAAACAGTTGCTTTTTTGCTCTTTTTTGTGAATTGGAGTTGAACCCACCAAACATGTAGTTTCGACTTTTGAGAAAAAAAATTGTTGACGATAATTCTTCGAAACAAAATTATACTTAACCTGTTAATGTTGAATAATTTTCAAATTGTAGGTCAAAGAATTGGCCGATTACGGGGGACATGATAATTACAATTTCGCGAAACGTGTCTTAACGGCATTGCTGAGCAATGAAGTTGCCATTCTGTATAGTTGGCTGGGGAGAAAAGGGAAAGGACACTTCCACCGCCTGAACGTAGCAAAGCTTGTAATATGTAACTATCGCCCCTATTTTACTGTTCCTAATATTGATGACAGTAAAATTCAATGTAATGTTCCCTCAAAATTCTTCTTTAAGGTGCAGCAAAACAGGGGAAGATGGCGGCATACGACAAAGAAACGAAGGTGTCCATTCAAGGATGGCTGAAGAGAGCTGCGGACAGGCGAACACCAAAAAAATTTTAAGAGCGTGGAAAAGAGGTCCTTAAGAGGGGGTTTTTAGCGGGTAGGCCCGGTAACGGGGAGTCCCGCATAACCCCGACGTATATTATGTCGGAGTATGCGTAAATGCATTTTCCCCGTCTCTAAAAAAAAAAATGGGGGGGAATTGATCAAACGGCAGATTAAGCGCATTGATGTAGAAAAAGATACACCGAATGAAGTTTTTCCCAGATCTAATGCATCTCCGCTGTTTCGTTCGATCGAGTTATATCTTCGTAACACGTGAAAGCTTAAAAACCATGGGCTGGCATTTGAGTGCTTTGAAGAGGACCGAACTACCATCAGACTGCCCAAACGGCAGATTACTGTAAATCAACATAAATTTTCCTTTTATCATTATAACTAGGTAAAAATTTAACTTAAGCAGGCACAGAAATACACTTAAAGGTTGTGCTTCTACCTCAAATGACTGCACTATGAAACGTGTTGTAACATTGTTCTCAAATGAACGAGAAGTATTTCTTAAACGTACATCACATGACAATTCCTTATCAGTTTTTTAAACATAAAACTAGGATCCCATTTACAATACAATGTTATAATAATGTTATTAGCGATTAGAATATTCATAATTATATATCATACTTTAATATTACAAGACCAATTTACAGGGATATAATTGATGCAACAATATAACCATTTATTTTGAACAGATGTTCCAATGAACCTATGAACGATGGAACTAATACTCGGCAGAGCGATTCAACCTTGTCTCACGCAAGGCAAGCGCAAGAAAGAATTCAGGAATTCAGTAGATTGAGAAGAGCGAGGCATCTCCTCGATGTTATTTCCCTCGCAAACGAATTATTGTCAGACGGTTCTGACGTAGAGATATTGAGTCTTGTTGGTACGATAATAAAAAGATTCAAAGTTCTAGGGGTATTTAATCCACTGCTAGGTAAGAAAAGTATTTCAAGCGTGAAAGTACAACTACTTAATCTTACGATTCTTCGAGTAACGAGTAACTTTTGTAGAAAATTCTAACAAAGATACGAGAGCGTCGATATTGAAGCCTCCTCACACTGGCGTATATCACTGCTGTACGTTTTGTTCGAGCGGTGGTAAAAGAGAGGCCACTTGCGGGTGCGGTGGAAGTATGCCTGGTAATATACATTTCAAATACTACAACGGATCGTTCGTTATTTGTAAACAAGATTAATTGATTAAAGGTGGATACAGAGGTTGCGGGCATGGTCACATTGGACATCCAGGCGTGAATCATTGGTCCTGTTGTGGATCGATCTTGCGACACGGACGCTGCTTGGCTCTTCAAAAAGACATATACCAACTGCTATTTTAATACTACTGGTTTGAAATAAATTTTATTTTTTCACGAATATATACATACGTACGTATGTATCGTTATTTTTGTAATCAAGTCTTTATTGCATACAAATGGTAATACAAAATTATGTATCGGAACGCCGTTGCAAGTGTACCTTTCAGAAATAATATTCTGTCTTTATCACATTTCTTGGGCGTGTTACAGGAATGTTTCGATTGTACCTCAAATGACAGTCTCGTTATATTATTGCCTTTGGCCTATTACTTATAACTGGTATCATCACATGACAATTCATATTTGTACATAATTCGAGTTTTATAGTACAAATCCTTTTGTTTCATAGGACTCCTGACTTTCTCAGAAACATAATACATACGCATTGCCTACATGCCTATAATACAAACTGATATCGCCAATCTTTTAGCCGCAACGTACCTATAATCCATTGAAACGAAGGTGTCTCTGACTTCTTCAAAAGTACCATTCGCAAATGCATTTCGATCGTACTGTGTCAGAAGCATATCCAGAAGTATCTTTGCTCTCTGCAACACCGTGGTCAAGTACAAAGCCACCCTTTTCCCAGCTCCAGCAGCATTTTCGCTTGCATGGCCCCTGTGCCGAACGCTCCACGTGCACTCTTTGCATGTTACCTGAAAAGAATAACTTGTTCGCTTAAGTAGCACCGTTATCCGGGCAAAAAGTTATTACATAATCGAGAATTTCGAACCTGTTGGCACGCGATACAATAATATCGCAATGCGTGTGTAGGATGCTTTTGGCAGAGTGCGGTACGTCGCACTTTGGTAGCTTCCCATAGTGGTTTTACAGAATGTTTAGACGGTCTTAACTCCATGATGGTGACTTGTTGCTGATGTTCCATTCCGCAGTTTGAACAGAAATTGCGGAGGCATGTGGAGCACTGAACAAGCGCCTTTGGAAGTAAGAATTTACGATTAAGAGTGCAGAATGATTAATTAAATAGTATCGATCAGGATAGAGTGTAATGCGTACTACAACTTCATTCGTACAAACGTCACAGAGTACTCTATTTGCAAGTCTGCTGCGTATAGCATCCATAACCAGACGGTGCTGAAGAGGATAATGCGGAGGAGGAACCGCTGAATTAGCGTTTGGCAATCGAAAGTCGCACAAGGGGCACATTTCGTAGTAATTACTCGTTCTATCTGCGGATTGGGTACTGCGCACTCTACTGTCTTTCGACAGACTACGAACAGCTACGTGTACAGAGAAGAATACAAGTTGAATTGTATTTTCAAGCTGGATTAGGTACTTTGTGGCTTAAATATTTAGTTGTGGGTCACTTACAGCTGCTCATTAATTCAGAAATACACGGTGAACACATAGGATGCAAGCAAGGAAGAAGTCTTGGCTCTTGCATCCTTTTACCACATCTAGGGCACCGGAAATCTTTGTCTTCCCCCGTTCTGAGAGAAGAAAAGATTTCCTCTCGCGTGCATTCGTCATTTATTCGGTCTTTCGTATCGTAAAATGGTCCGGGAGGGGATTGATAAATGGAATCTGTCCCGTTTGTACTCCAGGAGAAAGGCATCCTCGAATAATCGTCATAACTAAATGGAAGAAAGGTACGCAGTTATTGCAGGAACGCAGCAGTTGTAATCATCATTGAATGATTCATCTCCCCTCGCTCAGAGGTGCGCGAACTCAATGATTCAAGCGTTATATCTATCTTTAGAAGAAGTGGAGCCTTGGATGTTCCAGGAAAATTGACTTCAAATTTGAATAGTAAAAATAGTTCTTACCGGCCGTCTTTTGCGAAACCTAACAGTTCCGTATCAACAACTGTGTCCGCAACTTTATTTCTTCTCTTGGGCAACACGCGATCCTCGTTATTAAGCTCGTTGTTTTCGTTTTCACTGTCCATCGACGTCTTTCTACCGCAACAGCTCTTTATAGATCGATATTTGGGGCATTTAAAGAAATCCATAAACTCCGCTAAGCTGCTAATCCAATTTCTAAGCTATATCAATTATCTCGAAACAAGTCGTCGGAAAATTTGAATACAGAATTGGTAACGCCGAGAGGTTCGATCCAGCGAGCTCACCAAGTTATAGAGAAATGCGCGTATATCTGCTTGTAACGCGTATAGAAACTCGTCGACGGACGATACGAATACCCTTTGCGCTACTTCGCGTCTGCCATAGCGTAATGAGTTAAAAATAACGTTAAAGCGAGCGCATGCGGAGGGAATTCGTGACTATTTTACACTGAATTCCGAATCATGCTTGCCGCGTATTACGTAGGTTTATAATTAACAGTAACTGAAGTGTACAAACGAGATGTAGGTATTACGGTGAAAAAAATATCTCTAATTATTGCAAAGCGCTTTGATACGCAATGTTACGTATGCTCCAAAACCAAACTTCCAGGTCAAAGTAATGTTGCGCGTTATCTGTATGGATAACAAATTTTATTATTTATCCATACACGTGTAAAAATAAGATCGATGATATACATATTAAAGAGCAAGTATTACATACAAAGGATACATGGATAAGGAATGATTACTATATATAAATACTAAATTCAAATACTTTCCAAGGCCGTGATCAAACCAGATTTGATCTGTTGCGCTATGCGAACCGCTCGTGTGTACAAACAGTGCTGCATCTACGATTACGCAATAATAAACGCCTGCGATCCAAAGTATACGATACAGATAAATAATAATAATATTGTATTGAATAAGTCAAACAAGATGCGATGAAGCGAGCGTGTGGTTCGCGTATCCTTTCTATTCGGTACCCTCAAGTACATCTATTTCGTTAAATTCTTTTTTACAAGTGGCAATTTCTTTCATTCGGACAATCGTATCGTTCTTGTTAGGGGTACGTGCTTAAAATTACAGCCCTGTAACTGACTAGTACTTTACGGTTCTTTGGCCAAACGTACACGGGTGTGCCGCGCTTAACGAGATCTCCAAATCCTACACACCCCTGGAACGTACGATTAAATTACAATTTACTTGGTACAACTACTCGTTCAGATGTTAAAAGCTCTGCTCATTACCTCAGGTCTTCACTCTAGAGCCAACTTTAATGAAGCCGTTTCGGGATTTACCATTTCTTGCTTGACTGCTGTTTTTCGCCTTGCGATGCTCGAATAGGACGTCGTCGGAGTCTGTATCCGATTCCGATAGCACCATTTTGTGCGTTGAAACTGTAAAAAGAATTTTAATACAAGTTTCAGCCACGTAACAGTGTCTTGAATTAAGGTAGAAAGTCGTACAAGTGCTGCTGTCATCCTCTGGCTCCGGTTGCAAAAGGGAGTAACGCGGTGGTTTCTTCTTAGCGCGAAGCGAACGTCGTTTCCCCGAACATATTCTTTGGCATAGACAAACGAGGCCCCAAATGAGGCCAACCCAGCACACAACCAGAGATAATAACGCTATTATCACGTAGAGAATGCTCCAATCTGAAAAATCAATTCCTCCATCTATAATTGCACAACCCAAAGCTTCGGATTGAAACGATCTTTTAAAAATTCTTATTCCAACATACCGCAGTTGGAATCACCGTTGCCGAAATACTTTTGTATCAAATTTTGCATCCAGAATGCTTCGCACATGCACAATCTTGTTTCTCGGTCGCACACTCCGTGGCCTGCGTGGGGAATAAATTTCAAATGAGAAATGCATATGCTTCGTATGATGAAATCTGCTTACCGGAACAATTATTCTGACACACAGCAGTGTCGATGTTTGCCACGGATAATTGAAGAAGCCCAGAGTCCTGTCTCAGCTTCTCTTTCAATCGCTTAACTACCTCTGGCCCGGGCATGGTCATTTTACCTCCTTTCTTCTCCACATAGAAGATTAAAACCGCTTTGCCTGTGTGCGGCTCTGCTCTCATGTTTTGAACGACTATCGACGCTTCGTCTCGTAGTAACATCTGTAGTTTCACTACCAACGAATTTTTTTGCGATACTGTTAACATGTGTGCTCCGATGTTCAATGTTAACTCAACCAGGTGCAGTAACTGCGGATCTATAAAAAGTAATAAATATTACTTCAAGTTTTATCGCGGGATATGTCTTTTCTATTTCGAACGACTTACCAGGTTTCACAATCACGGACACGGTATCTTCGCTACTGAGACCCTGATCATCCGTTACCTTTAATCTAAAAACATATCTGCCTGGGACTATGTCTGTTAGCTGTAATCAGAAAAGTGTGAATAGCGCTAAAGTATTTATCACAAGATTCCATTTGCGCGCAGTTAGACGGTTGTTACCATTAAGACCGGCGACTTGTCTGTATCCTGAATTACAGTACCGATCGCCAGGCTAGACGAGTCTCTTGTCCACTGCCATTCGCTAATTCTTAAATCGTCGGTCGATCGAGATCCATTGATAATCAGCGCGCTAACGGGTTCCGCGACAATCTGATCGCCGCCCGCGTTCGCTTTGGGGGGTGCGTTTTTATCTATGAAATAAAATTAATGCCACTCAGAACTCTTAAAAGCTTACTAATGTTCTTGCACAACTAGAACACGATACACACTTTGCGTAACTTTTACTTTGACCGTATCAGAGTCTTTGTTCCCGTTATCATCGATCACAGTTAGCTTGAACTCATAATCACCCTTTGTTAGCTTGGTAACATTAGTAACCGACTCGTTAACAGCTGAGAATTCGGCGTTACTGGGTCCACTGTTAAAAATGGGTGTTATTACATTTCCAGGCTGTTAAATATTATACGTAAAACGAAACCTACCTCATTTGTTCCCAATGGTAGGATACAATCTTGATATCGTCCTTGCTTTTCCGACCATCGAGTACAGTTTTGGTTTCTGGTAATGCTATGGTGATATCGTCGCTTGCATCAGCTACGGCAAAGTCACAGACAAAATTAGGTAACGTGCGTGTCTACACCAGCAAAGTATTTAAACATTGACAAATAGTCACCTTTCGGCGGTGTATTCGTAGGTGGTTTTACAAACACGTGAACCTCAGCTGTGGAGGACTGGTCAGAATCGTCTGTTACTTTCAGCACAAACGTATACATGCCCTCCTCTAAATTCGACAGCTGTAAATACGGCGTTCTCGTGTTTTGCATGTCCACCGCTTTATTCTGATCAGAGGGGCTCTTTGTCCATTCCCAGCTGGCTATTCCGTGATCGTCTGTACTCAAGTTACCATTCAGAGTTAGCGTGTTCTGAGGTAAATATATGATGGTATCTTGCACCGCGTTCGCGCTTGGAGGATAATCAGTTATTTTCAAAACCGTTATATTAGCACTCGTCGAGTTCGTAATGTGATCGGAATCCTCAACCGTCAACCTAAGGAGAGCAACAAGTGTACTGGATTATCAAGTAGCTCTGTCTAACTCGCGTGTAACGCGTCCAGAAAGCCGCGATACTAACTTAAAAGTGTAATTGCCAGGAACTAGATTGTCTAATTGTAACGTGGGTGTATCAACTAGATTCGGTTGATATCCGATAGGACCTTGCTGCAATTCCCAGTGATAAGAAATAACTCGGTCGTCGTCTTTGCTCGACGAGCCATCCAGCACGGCTCCGGTATTCGGTAGTTTCACGACTTGCGAGGCAGGCGAGATTATAGCAATCGGTGCTTGATTTATTCTTTTAGCTGCAACAAAATCAGTACTGCTAGTTACACGCCGATTACAAGTAATTGCGAACAAGAAAGTACAACTTACGTGGCAACACACTGACATTCGCGTATGCCTCGCCGTAAGCGTTTGGATTGTTTACCGTCACTTTAAACGTATATAAACCCTCGGAGAGATTACTTAATTTAACAGTCATACGATTCTGATCAGTCATTATGCCGGTATGACCTTCCGGCTGACTTAGAAGACTCCAGGCGTAATTGTAATGTTCATTTTCCTGCTCCGCGGGCACAGTGTAGGCGGACAACGTTACTTCGTTTTCCGGCAGACGCACTTCCTTGGACACCGCGGAGACTAACAGTCGCTTCATAGGTGGTTTCATCGATGTACCAGCGTCTTTCGTGACCTGCGCCTTTGCCTGCGGCGTGACGCCAAGTTGCGCGTCCTCCACCAAAGTACAAATGCCTGTAACGAGATATATGTATTAACGAACAGAATTAATACCAAGTTACGCGAATCGAACTCTGAAATAATTTTCACGAAGAGTATCGCTAAAGGTACCTGCAAGATTGCGTTTAAATCCAGCGGAGCACTGACAAATTCCTACGTCCGATTTATCGCCATCGTTTTTAACGCATACTTCGTTGTCCAAGCAATTTGTCCGAGTAATACAACTTATCCCATTGGTTCCGCCGAAGAGGATATGATCTCCTTCCGCGCCATCCATAAGCAAGGTACTAGAAGCGTTAATTTATAAATGGATGAATTGAAATTGACTCGATCGTTTGCAAAGCTTACCCAGTATCGTCGCTTTGATCCAACAAATCGCTCCATATTTCATCATCCTCCACGGGCTTAACTAGAATCATGCTCGGCGGACTTTCATTCGCCAGATCCATTCTGTACAACGGTAAACATATTTTGGAGCTCTTGCATTGCACATGGTAGCAAGTACTATTGTGCATGAAAGCCACGTTGCACGTGGGATTAGTGCAGCACGTGAGAACGCAATGTTTCATGTTGCTCGAATCGGGCTGACTAGTATATATTCCACTGGAAAGATTACCACGAGGAGTGTAACTCGTGAAAACCTTGGCGTATAGCGCGGGGCACAACATTTGCCAGTTTGTGTCCCAGTCCGGAGATTCGCCAACGCAGTGTCCGAAGAGCAGTAGATACAATCCCAGGTAAACGATCTCGAACATCTTAACTGAAAGATCAATCGAATATAACGCATTCGTGCTACGAGCGAGGAAGTACGCGCCTCGGCACTTACTGTTTGGCGAGGTCCCTATGTTATTAATCGCACACTTTCAGGTGAATAATAAACGTTAAAATTATCTCAGGGAATGCTTCAGGTATTTATAAAACATCTGTCGTCTCGTATATTGCTTCGCTATCAAACACCGACCACAGACTGTCGAAAGATTGTCCCGCTGGTATTAACCCCGAGTAACGTGCAGACGTACACGGCACAGGCTTATCATATATTAGCAGCATGGTATTATCAACACCAACAGCTAGCTAATCAACTGTACGGGCATTTATCATGCTTCCTGTTATACCGGAATAAAGAAAGGTCAGGCGTGGAAAGATAAAATTCGAGTGCCCCTTGTCAGCGGAAAATCTCTGTCGCCTTTAATTGACACCTTGAACTCGATAAACCCGCAAAAATAACTCATTCGTCGTAAAAGTCTGCGTGCCACTCGTTTGACAACTTGCACGCCTGTATCACCTGCGCTTGAGGAAAATAATCGCAGATGTCGACACCGGTAAAAATAATTGACAGGGTAAATCGCGGGTGGGAATTACGAAATTTTCCACGTATCAGATTTTCGTTTTACGCTGTATTTTTATTGGGCATGGGTTTCTCGAAGCGTCGAAACCAGGAAACCCAAGTTTCGAGGATTCGAAATTTTCCAACTCTCGAAACCCAGATAAGAAAAAGTATAAAAAGAATCATTCGCAGCGAGCCTTGAGAATTTGAAAATTAGGTTCGAACCCACCCCTAATTTTTATCAATACCTATCTATCCTCCTTCACAGACAGTCTATCGTATATTCAATTCGAAAGTGACACGGTGCTATATTGATTATGCAAATCAGACAGCTTGTGGATCTCACAGTTCGGCTTATCGAATAGTAATGGAATACGACAGGCTTTAATTAAAACAGTTTTCGTATCCTCGTTTCTTATGCATCGAATCGTCAATTTAATAAAAAGTTTCTTTTAAAGAAAGCATGTATCGTAACATAATGAAGGATTACCTGGTTAAATAAAATTGCATCTATTTGTTCATTGTCGGTGTCTTGTTTACAATGCACCAAATTTCGATATAACAGGACTGATATAAAGTAATACTGCTGCAGAATATTTATATTGCTATTGTCCACTAATTTTATTTTTTAGACGAATATCGTGAGAGAATAGATTAAAGAGGACGAGTTTCCTCCGGGACACATTCAAATATGCCGCACTGATGCGCAGAACACGTGAGAACCGTCGATCGCCCCGCCGCCAGTGAGCGATTTCAGAAGCCGTTTACTGCCCGCCCATTCAAACGCGCCGGAAAAGAGGTATGAGCGGTTTCGTCGTGGGTGGCCCGGCGAGGGAACGCAACCTGTGTGTGGTCTGGCGGTTCGTATGCTGGATGCGGCTGTCGCGAGCGCAGAAGATGCAAGACGCTTTGTTCGGGCGAACCGGAGGGCTCTCTCCTTGGCAAAACATAATTGGCGTCTGGTCGTGAGCGAACCCCACTAAGGTACTATTTTTATTCACCGAGCGGGTTCATTGTTTATCTCCGCGCCGTACACGTGACGTTTTGTTTTTAATCGAACGGATAACGCGCCACAAAGCCGCGTACCATGCAACGAATTTCCACGAAGCGTCTCGACTTTCTTTCCCCCTCGATCGAAATATTAAACGATTACTAATCCCCGTTTTCCTTTCCCTGCAGATGATTCTACCGTTGGTCTGTTATTTTCTAATCTTTCACCGCACGTCGTCGGAACTGACCCAGGGTTTCGTCGGCAACTCCAACGGCGAGAACGAGACACTGAAAATCCTGGAGCTGAGTTCCAGACACATGATCAAGGATTCCAATTACTTGCTGGCCAGGTACCCTACAGGAGAATTACCATCCGATTCCTTGAATTGTCGTAGTAGAGCAACGTGCGTGGAGATGCAGAAGAGCGCGTGCATGGGTACGAGATTGCCTTATACTACCACTACTTTGGACCTTATACCTGAACATGTGAGCCAAGACGATATAGAGGTACGTTAAGTTGCGTCGTAGTAAGTTGGCATACTCCTGTAAATTTCTGAGTCCATCGCGGAACAGCTCCTCATTTTCTGGGGAAGTGTACCCAAGAGGTACAGTTATAAAAGTTACTTTTCCCCTTTGTGCCTGTATACCTGCCTCAGGTATAGAAAGGCCCCATTGAAAATCACCTCAGGTACTTCCTGACCTAACTGTGTATTATTGCTAATCCGTTTCCATGGCTGTTGCAACCTTCCATATACTATCATCTCCAAGAAACTCTGCCCATTTAAAGTATATTGTGCGAAACATCTGTATGATTTTATATTATTTTACAGGAAAGACTGCACATATTACAAGCGCTAAGACATATACCAAAGTGTTGGGCAGTCGTTCAGCCTCTGCTGTGCTCGATATTTATGCCAAAATGTATCAATGATACGGTGGACTTGCCCTCCCAGGAAATGTGCAAGATAGTTTCGGGGCCTTGCAGAATTGTCTTTAATCACACCATATGGCCGAGTTTCGTTAAATGCGAAAATACAAAATTGTTTCCCAGACTGTGCAAAAATGATATTAGGGAATTGAAGTATAATATCTCGGGCAGGTGCCTGAAACCTTTGGTCCCGACCGATAACGCGCTCGCTATTTTCGAGGGTGTCGAAAGTTGCGGGATGCAGTGCAACGATCCACTGTTCACGCACGACGAGCACAAGCAAATTCATTCTTTTATCGCTTGGGCAGCTGGAATCTGTGGTTCATTCAATCTGTTCACAGTCGTAAGTATCGCTCGTACGAAACATACAATTTTTCATAATTTACCAAAATATGTTGTTTGTGTTTCAGGTAACATTTTTGATCGATTGGAGAAGTGCGAATAAATACCCAGCTTTAGTTATATTCTACATAAACTGCTGTTTCATGGTATCCTGCATCGGATGGCTTGCTCAATTCTCGACGGGTAGCAGAGAAGTGATCGTATGTCGTAAAGATGGAACATTAAGAATGAGCGAGCCAAGGTAATTCACAGTTTTTTAATACGCGTGACAAGTTTTCTGTATTTCTTTCAAGTTATTGAGCCTCGTGTAAACAACACTCGTACTAATCTTTTCAGTGGAGACAACCTGTCGTGCGTCGTTGTGTTTGTCCTTGTGTATTATTCGCTTATGGCAGCTATGGTGTGGTTCGTGATACTCACGTACGCTTGGCACATGAGTTTCCAAGCGTTGGGCAAAATCCAAGACAGAATCGACAAGAAGGGTGCTTATTTTCATTTGATCGCTTGGTGTTTACCCCTTGTCCTCACCGTCACCATCATGGCATTAGGAGAAATAGATGGAAACAGCATGACTGGTATATGTTTCGTGGGTTACACTAATCATCTGGTGAGAGCTCTGTTTCTGCTCTGTCCTATACTGATCGTCGTACTGGTCGGAGGGTACTTTTTGTCCAGAGGTACGTCGTCAAATCTGTGTTTGTTTATTTAAATTTTTCATCACACCTAACGAAAGTAATGAGATACATTTCTTGTTTACGCTTTCCTAAAGAACACAGTCTGTGAGTATTCTCTTCTGCGGATAGTAGTAACTGCAAATGGTTCAAACACCATTAACTTAACTTCAACTTGACTAGTGATTATCGTTTTTAGGACTGATCACGCTGATTCGATTGAAAATAACTAGCCAGGAAATTATATCCGAAAGGGCAAGCTCGAAGATACGAGAAACGATCGTGCGCATGGCTCTGTTCTCGATTTTCACTTTCGCCGCAGTTGGGGTAACGTTTTACTGCCACGTTTATGAGTTCCAACATTCCTGGGAATGGCATCAGAGTTTTAGGAATTACATGATGTAAGGCCGACACTCGCACCAGAGAATCGAAACATATGCACGCGTAGCATACTCACGACATCTTTCTGATCCACAGATGTGCGATAACGACGAAATACTTGGATATTTCCGAATGCAAAATGGAATTTCGACCGAGTGCTGCTAAGATGCAATTGCATTTACTTTCGCCATTCTTCGCTGGCATTCTCATGTCCTCGTGGGTTTGGACCGGTTCAACCGTAGACACCTGGGCCAGATTTCTTAAACGGTAAGACTCTACGTACTATCCTTGGTGCCCGATGAAATTCGATGTTTCACAAGTGTCGGATACACATCCCCTTTCCTCCTACTTTAGAACATTCAACTGCGACACAGAGGAGCCAATACGATTAAAGAAGCACAAAGTTATCGCCCAAGCGTTCGCGAAACGGAAGACCTTCAACAACGCCGGTCGACTGTCCATCAGCTTCCACAACACTCACGAAGATCCAGTCGGCCTAAACTTCGACTTGAACTCTGTAGCGTCGCAAGACTTCAGTTCAACGTGGGCCGCCGCTTTGCCGAAGCTAGTGACGCGCAGGGGCGCGCTTGTCGGTGCAACGGGTTCCGTCTCCAGCAACAGAAGAAACTCCGTGGACTCTGAGATCAGCTTCAGCGTGCGACGGGTGTCCGTGGAGTCCAGAAGGAACTCCCTCGACTCTCAGATATCCGTTCAAATAGCAGAATTGAAGACCACGCGCAAAGTGGCGAGCAGCTCGCGCAGCAGGCGCGGAAAGCGCCGACGTGACTTCGAGAAATCGAGGTCGGGCAAAGTGGGTCCTCTGTTCAGGAAAGGGAACGCGGAGTCGCGGGAGAGTCAACTGGGTGCACAAATATTATCAGCGTTGACCATTGGCGGTAATTCGAAGGAGCAAAGGTCGCTTCAAATGCCCAACATGAAACGGAGACCTGCTAACGCCGGCCTGGACGAGCGGACCTTGAATTCCAAGCTGTTCGACGGGAAGAACACGGGGATGCTTCTGCCGTTCCTGTTTCCCAGGCAGAGTAGCAGTAACGACGATTCGAGTAGCGATGAGAAGCAGCACCAGGAGCTGACGGGAAAGGACGCCGACATCGAGTGCGGCAACGTCGAGAAGGATGATCGGAACAGCGATAGCGACGATAGCCTAGCGGAGGAGGAAACGAAGATGCTGGAGCCCGAGGAGCCGCCTGAGCGTAGCAAGAGCAAAACCAGCAACAAGAGCTGCAAGAGCCACAGCCACGAAAGCGTGAGAAGGAGCAGGGAGGGGCGCAGGAGCAAATACTTGCTGCAGGATGAGAACATATTGAAGCACCTGCTACAGGAGTCCAGCGAGAAACTAAAAAACGACGCGGACATGAAGGAGGCGTACAGGAAGGCTGGGATGGAATCGTTGGGGTCTAGTCACAGCCCGTGTTGCCCCGAGTTAGCGCGACTAATGCAGTCCGACACGCCGACAGGCAACGCACGGGAAATGGCGACGCAAACGTCGCTCCCGTTGGACATTTTAGAGATGGAGGAGTTGAAGCAGAGCATAGACGAGATCATCAACAGTCGACACTGCAGCTCGAAGGGGACGCAGATCTCGCCGCAGTTGAGCAAGGGCAAGAACATTGCCACGTAACGCTGGCTAGATTCTTGGAAGTAGTAGGTCGGTGACTGTAACGAGGCGAACTTTGCGAGCAATTCTCTTACTTTATTTGGGTAGTAATCAGTTGCGCTGCCGTACCGTGTCTTTCCTTTCTTTTCCTTCACTTTTCCTTCTTCTTCTTGGCACTCTTACCTGCGGTTACAGTGGTTCCTGAAAAAAGAAAGCAATGAGATTACATGACAATTTAACAGTGCCAAAGTCGGATGTAATTCTTCGTTGCACGTTTAGAGGTGCAATAGCGTATGGCTTTGATTGTAAATAATATTTTATAGTAACTCGACCACAACGATGCAAATATTGTTACTTTTATACGTTTTATTATGGATAAAATAGTGATGGAATCTCGAACGTAGCGGTAAGGTAATTTTAGAATTTACGATATTCGCAGTATAAACGTATTATAATTCTTTTTATACAGTACAATCTGAATCTACTTTTAACACTACTGTGTATGTATACCCTACAAGTACTTGGATTATATACAAATGTTTCTTTTTCACGTACGCGTGACTACAATTCACCCTATGACTCCGAATTTACATTACTAATGTGCCTATTACATTACTGACAAACCCCGCGACAGTTCGATTGTTAAACCACTAAGTGATTCTGAAATGCAGCATGCGTGTACAAGTATTTTTATCGTTTACAGATATCGCGTAAATTACGCGAAGCAAACAATTCGTTCGGCACTGGCTTACCTAATTCCGTTTTGGTTCAGAATTGATCGATCCGACCGAGACTCTACGTTATACAATCTAGAGAAGCTCGTTTCGTACAAACGGAATCTAGAAATTATTGTCGCACAAGAATTGCCCGAAAAAGTATATGCTTCACTATCGCGTGCCACGTCGGTACCTATTTCTGTGCTAATTTATTTCGAGACTCGCCGGCGTACATATAATTATAGAAAAGGTCTACCCGTTATCGATAATTGATATTAACCGCCGCGTACGGTTTAAAGCGAACTTTCTCGGTCCCAAATTATCCACAGAAAGCTCGAACCGTGCGCGAGCGTACAGCAAGCGTCTTAACTGACCTCGAACCCATTAGCAATTATTATATGGATAATCAGCCACCGCATTTCCGCCAGATTCACAGTCTTCCGTAGGTAATAACACAATGTTTTTTATTCAACTCCGCCCAGAGATAACAAACTGTATTAACAAAGTCTGCGCCATTCGTCAGCTATATAGGCACCTCGATCTTGTACTCCGTACAAACGACAGAAGTATAGCCGCCGCGTGATTCCACGAGACGTTCGTCCCGCGCGCTTCAACGCGAGCCGTCGCGCGCAAAAGAAATGAAAAGAGAACTCTCGTCTTCTCCGGCCTCGTCGTTATCGCCTTCGGTGAACAGGCAACGTTAACGATCTCACGACTGGTCTGCGACAACACCCGTACGGTCCTCTTGCTCGATCCCCTCACGCTTTCAAATCTGGCCCGATACTCTCGGCTACGTATTTTTCCCCTATACTCGGTACAAATACACATCGCTACTTTAGTGTCTACGGGGTAAAGCAATGCATATGTGGCGAATGAGTCTGATGATAAAACGCTCTCCAAACACGGAACATACATGTAATCCCACACACACGTAACCAGAGGCTCGCCGTATCGCGATACACGTGCACCACACTGCCGTCCCGTTTTATTCATCCCTTGTCGTTTTTCGTTTTATTGCCATCGCACGATCGTCGGACGTAGAGAGAAAGAAAGACAGTAGCCGTTCGCATGGCGTGTGTACGTGTGCTTGTGTCTGCGTTGTCAGTGTTTTTATTTACATCAGCATGAATAATCAGGCACTATAGTGTAATAGTAGAATCGTTACAATTAGTCTCCCCTCGCAAGCGCGATACGTATCGTTCACATGCTTCAGGCTACGCACACACCTCCTAGAGCGAGTTATTGCAGAGGCCGGATGGTCCTCGAGCGGAATCCGCTTTTGAAAAGACGCGCGCGCTCCTTTTGCATGCACGTTAGGTCTGGGTCCGAGAACGGTTTACGGTACTGGTGACGCGTGCATGCTGTAGCACCCGAGGGTCGGGGGGCAGATTGGGAACAGGGGTAGAAAACGTTATGCCATGTTTGTTTCTGGTTTCGTTCACCGTCACCTTGGGAGGATGGAGGGGGAGCAGAAGTACGATATCGAAGTCAGCGGCTAATCACAGGGCGAGGCTACTTGCTCTTGACATGAGACTTTTGGTGTTTAGTGTATTCGTTACCCCAGACCAAGTTGTCCACCGACTCGCCGATAATGTAGAGGGTCGTGCTGAATGCCAACAGCGTCGCGAAGAACAGTATCCGCAGAGGCAACGTCAGCACCTCCATCACTGGATACACCCATACGCCACTTTTGATGTAGATTATGTGCACCCTGGAATGTGCGTTGGAAACATCGATTAACGACACTGTCGGGCGATATTCAAGAATTATAATCAAAGTCATCTTCTCAGCGTACCAAACTAAATAAATTAGCAGGAACACCAGGAGGCCGAGGAGGCCTTTGGACCGTTTCGGGTATGTCCTTGGTGCAATCAACGTTTCCGTGATCGTCGAGACCATGATCATCGTGTGCATCAGGTGATTCAACCACCACGGGAAGTAGGCGTCCAGGAATTTTGGAAACACCAGCTCGCGGTCAATGAGCATCAGGGACCAAAATGTGATTCCGACGAACTGCAAGAGAGAAAGGTAGAGCACAGTCGGATTCGTGTAATTTCGTTGCGCGCGCGCGCGCGCGCTTAATTTACACTTACCATGGACAGCGGGAAACTCAGTACAGCGTGTATGTAGTCTTTTAATTTACGTATGAACGGTGGCTTCTTAACGTTCGCGGCGTTTGTGCCGAACAGGTCGTTTAAGAGGCATATGAAGAAGTAAACCGCCTGGATGATCTGAAACGAGCAATTAAGATTATCAGTCTAGTCCAATGGTGAAATTTGACGGGCAGCTTTGCGAAGCGTACGCTAATTTTCGCTGCGGTTGCAGTGATTGCGTGTTTCATTTTTATAGAGGAAGCGGCTGCTATTTTATTAGCGCGTTCTTTACCTAAGTAGATATCCGATTTTCTCGTGTATTCCGCTTCATTCGGATCTTACCTTACCTTTCGATTAATTCACGCGAATGGAGAGCATTGGCATTACGAAACTGAAACGATACGCTTTCCCTCTATTTGTTACACACCCGCGCCCTATTTATGTTTCGCGGCTCACGCGACAGCAGTCGATTCGCTCACGTGCGCGTGTCACGTGACGATCCATCGAACGGATCGATCGCGCCAAATTTTAATTGGAAAAACGAAATTTCAAAGGAGATATTTCAATATTAATTTTGATGTTTATATCAATTTTTTGTGGATTTTTTTTTAGTTGAATAATTTATATAAAGTACTTTTTTATATTGCTAAATTTTGAGAAAATTCTTATTTTAAAAATATATAAACCAACTGCTCGATACTTTGCACGCAACGTTACGTATTTATTAAGTTCCTAGCGAATGCGCGCATCAAAGATCGTAGATTTCAATTGACAAAATAAGTGGAGAAATGCGATTACACTCGCATGAAAACGTGTCGGTCCGTGTGACAGTCACTTGGCCGTGCCTAGGTAATTCGACATGACGCGCGCTCGTAGCCTGTACGTGACATGGAGTGGCCCTTGAGTAATTGAATCGTGCTCTCCTGCGAGCTACTTCGTTCGGAATATCGACGTAAAATGGCCATAAGCGTGAAATTGTTCTTTACCGGTAAATAGCCATGGAAATACGTAGCATGCTTCGACACACTTTTAACCACGTGTTCTGCTAATTATACAAAAGCTTCCTACGAGACAAGATTACGTTTCACCGCAATTTCAATTGTCCCCATTTCCCCAATCACGCGTACAAGAGCCCCCGCGTGTTCTAACTGCGGTTTTCACTAGTTGCATAACGCTGTAATAGCACGCGTGGTGCAATTGCTTGTTGGAACCATCGCGCTATCCCAAGTGCAAAAAGAATAGTTTGGGAACAGCACGGTACATGCCCGTTAACGAAACAAATTACTGCCAATAGGTGGACGTTACCGTTTCGATAAATTATTGACTGTCAATGTGACAAGTGGCGCGTGCAACCGGTGATTTAACTGTGAAATTCGCTTAAAAGCCAAGCGACAGGTTGCGCAAGACGAAATTGGATCGACGATCCGATCGCTCGGGGCGAGAAAGATACCCGGGGCCGTGTCACCGAATACTAACCGCGTCCCAGAAAGTGAGAAACTTGAATTTCCCGCCGTAGGAGTTGTGCATTCTGGAGAGAGTGGGGGGCACGATGACGTACGTGTAATCATAGTACACCGAGAAAGCGAACTGCACGCAACTGATCACGTGGAAACCGATCAGTAGTCTGTCCCGCATCTCACAGGTGTTTCACCGTATCCTGAAATTATTCAACGAGTTCCCATCACAGCGATTATTCCGCGGCGATCGTGCCGGCGCGGCACGAAGCGTGGAAAAGCATCTTCGCGACGCGCTCTCTTCTTTAGCGCGCCTCGCTTCTTCCTGGGGGTCATCGTTCAGGGTGATCGATAAAGAAAATAAAAGACAAGTAAAGTCTTGACCGGTTTGCTTTCCGACCCAGGGAACAGTGGAACGCGTTTCAAGTTCACATTTTCGGATTCCCCGTTTTCATGGTGACAGCTCTACCTTCCTAACCCCATACTGGCGAACATAAATACACCGAAGATCCACGACGTTCTCCTTTCTTCCTTTTGGGTGGAAAAGGATTAATTAGATTATTCATAGACGCTTCGGCGGGTAAATCATTTTAAATCGACAATTTAATAATCATTTCTGCGAATGTTAACGTTCCTTCCTACTTGCGCATTCGTGTATAAACGAAAATTGTGTCGTGGTAAAAAAGTAGACTTTATGTTTACAAATTACGTAAGAAAGTTCACTCTCGAATTACGTAAATTACACGTAACGAAGTTGTGTTGCGAGACTGGGCAATATCGCGATGAATTATGCACGCGAAATATCTCCCGGCTATGCGAGGAACTTTCCATAATCGTGAAATTTTCGTACCGTTCGTCGTATATACGAATCGGACTGTTACACCAGACTTACTTATCGATGAATTTACAGTTCGCCTCTTAACATTTGACTTATCCACAATTCTTTTCAACCCTGAACAAATTAAAATGGCTATGCAAAACATTGCAGCATTATCAAAGACTGTACATTTAAATGCCGTATCTAACTACACACAAACAGTTTATTGCAAATTTCATATATTTACGAAACGGCCGGTGCGATAACGCGTAATCTTAACAACGCCCGACCGATAAATTGGTTCATAATCAGTTAAATTATAGGTTCGCAGTTGTTCTCCAAGTGTCTTCGATTTATACTTCGAATTTTGTTTAAAATATAATCCGATGGAAACGGGGGATCCGTTTCATTTACATTATTCCGATTGTTATCGAGAAGAACGCGTTCGCAGAGCGTGTATCATTCATGCGACCGTACGTCAACGCAGCGTCGACGGGTCAAGCTACTTTGATCCGTAGCCAATGAGACCGTTTCTCGTTCGTTTCTTTTGTCTACCGAGTCCCCTCGATGCCCGATCAATCTCCCGTGTTCACAAGCCGAGGTATACCTCTTTCTCTATTTTTTTTTCCTAGAAAAACACTCCGGCCTATTCGGTCACATGTACGTACGATCCGCGACGACACTATCGACCGCGACGATGGTCTGCGACTTACTGACGGATAGGCGAAAATACGCCACGAGAAAGAGAGGAATGGGTTCGCCATGTGCGCGAGGCTTACTTTCAAGAGCGAGGGGGACAGCACCAGCCGAGATCGGCATCAGCACAAGTGTGCAGGACGAGGATGGGCTGGCGCGGGGTGGAGCGCAGAGGACGGAGACTGTATATAGACACGAAGTCAGCGAAAAAAAAATCGGGTGTGACAGTGTGAGCGGAGCACATGGGCTGTTGCTATCTGCTATACTATGTTACTGTTCCCTGCGAGCGAAGCGGCTGCACACAATCGAAGCCGCTTATATCCGACGAGCTGCTACAGATGCACAAGTTCCGGTTCCCTAGATTGCTCGGGCGAAATCGTTTTACGCCTTCGAAAAATGCAAATAAACAGAGATCGCGGCGTGAAAATAGAGCTGGGTAAACAAAGAGAACTGGGCGTGTTGGAAGCGCAGGCTATCTACGAGTAGGAAGAGACAAAAATGCGGCTGATGCTCCCGTTCTGCGCGCAACGGGATGCGCACTGAAACCATTAAGGAACGGGGAAACTGTTTTCAGGACTTGCTTCTGGATATCTGTATAACGCGCGACGAGGGGAAATCACGATATTCGGTGGTTAGAGCCTCGCGGAGCTGTTCCGCCTCGGTTTTAATGGGTTATGGAATTAGTGGATACGGATTGTGAAGCCCGGCGTCGCGAAGAAGTCGTAACGCGTTACGTCTGTGCCATCCGTGCGGCGCGAACGTAGAAAAACCTGCACCGACGTGCGCTTTCTAATTGAAGTTTAAAAGTCTGAGATCGTTCCGTTGAAGCACGTCGTCGTTTAGGCCGTGTGAAGACCAGAGATCGAACCGAATGACTACAGAGAAATGATTGCAGCAATGGGTTACGTGTTACGTGACTCTCCGCTTCCCGCTTGCGCGCGGCTGTTACACCATGAACGGCTTGTCGTTCGAAATTACCATTTCAAACGCTGCGCCATTTTTTATTCGAATAAAGGAGTACTTGTATGTCTATTTTTATACAAAATATTATGAAGTGTTTTGTCAGTCGTTCGAATAAGATAAATAAGTGTCCGTTGGCATCGTTTAATCGTAAAAGCTAAGTACTTATTGGCAGTGGCATCGATCTGTTACGGATTAAATAACTTTCACTCAATATGATGGCCGGTTTGCAACATTGTGGCTGTAATAAAGTTCTAGATGGGAGTAGATTTGCTTAGGTTGAATTCGGGTATAAATTCGATTAACTATAAGCCGTTGCATCGACAATGTTTGTAATTTTGTATCTACGTAATACCTCGCACAATATTTACCTGTAACTGTACAGTCTGTATACAAAGGGCTAGTCCCATTTAAATAAATAATAATAATAATAAATGTATTAATGGGTAAGAATCTTGTCTCTAATTTACATAATTTCACAGCTTCTATTGCTGGGCATGGACATTGTAGCTTTGTTTTGACTTAAATTGCATTATTTCCACTACAATGAGTAGTAAGAGAAGACTGTTATTCAAACAAGGAAGTGTGCCTCAGATAAGGAACGTCAGCGATTGTGTCATATTCATATATGTGACCGATGCATGCTACAATCTTCGATTGTGTGTAGCTACTGGAGCCAACCGCAAACGTGGCTCCATCTGTGGACGTTTTGCTGCGGTTGTAAAATGTGAAGCTTGACATGTCGATTAAGGTGAAATCTATTTAAAATAATGCAAACAATAAACAAAAAATAATTGAATTTAATCGGGGAACTGTATTCCATTCGATCGTTCATTAAACTTTTCACCTCCCGAGATTTTCACGAAAGATTCACGTCACGGTATAAACAGCTCTCAGTTTTGACAGACATGTATGACAAAATGCATAAGTACAGGGGCAAAGCTAACAGAGACACGATAACTGATATTTGTTTCTGGAAACATTTCCTTGCTATACGCAACAATCTTCGTTAAATGATCCTCTATAACGATCCCTATATTAACGTAACCTTAAATATCTCACATCTCGAAATACCGAATACACAAAGACCCGGTATATCGTCGAACTCGTGTTGAAATAATCCAATGATTAAACGTGCACTGAAGCTGACATGAAATGTCAGCAATTGTAATAGGTTATAACGGATACGGTATGTTGGATTTGAAGAATTTTCCATGGTCGTACGAGATTTCACGTGCTCGCCCTATTCTATCCGATTCATCGAAGAGGGATTCGCGATAAAAAGGATGTTGCAAAAATATGACATAAACTTACCACGTTCCATATCGTGAGGTACTTGAACTGTCCCGGATCGAACTTTTTGAACTCGGTGATTACCATGGGTATTTTGAGAAGGAACCCTCTGTACATCGTGAACACGTACGTCAGGAACATCGCCGAATGGAACATTTGATTGATCGTGTACGCCATTTTGCCGAAACGCTGCAAAATAGTAAAGAATTTGTCAAACAGGTACACCTGCTTCCGAGATAATCGTTTTTTGCTGAGCTTGCCGCGATTGCCCCGGTAGCCCCCCATGTTCTAACGATTTCTCGGTTTTTCGGCGATCGCAGCGTTCTAGGTTAGGTCCATTTGACAGTCGACAATCAATAATACGACTATTTCGCGCGGGGTTATTGATTGTGTACAATGTTACGATTATTATTCCCGTTATCAGGCAAACAAACGACAGTTTTCACGATCCGCAAGTTGCCTCTATGCGAAATATGCCATGCACCCGGATATATTCTCAAATAAAGCTGTATAACAGTGTGGTGTAGTAGGATAACGGTCTTTTCGGTGAATTGTAGCGAGTAATATAATATATTTATTTTCATTCAGCTGAGATAACGATAAAGGTGTGATACGGCGATAAAGATTATGCGCAACGTCAATGTTATTAACGAATGTTGCACGTATCGTGAACTTCGCTCGAGCGATAAAAGCAAACAATCAAAACTCAGCTGTTGGTAAATTGATAAGTAGATTCTGTGGATTAAATTATCGACGAAATGTTTGACCAATTCAAGGTGCAATACTATTTCAGAATACATCAAAGAGGCAACGTCTAGTGACACCTTCTACGTTTGAAATCATTTATTGAATAGTTACCGCCCGAGTATGTAGATATGTGCTTCCACTTTTTATCGTTTCCCGCCTGCTTTAATCTGTGTTGACACAATAAATACACAATTAACATTTCTCAGCGTTGCATAACGCATGACAATGATTAATTATGTAAAAAGAGTTGCGATTGCAAAGCACGTTCCACAACAACGCATCTCCGATCTATGTACATATATTATGTATCTAGAAACGTTAATCGATTAGCATAAAGGAAGGAAAAATAGTAGCATCGTTTTCAGCCTCGCCAAAAAGCAATGTAGTGTCGAAGGTGTGATAATTCAATGTCGTAAAGAGCTGATTTACATATCTCCATTATTAAGCGACAAGCTTTGCGTCCAGACGTTCGATACCATTCCAATTCCAATGAGCAGCCATTATGAAAAACGCATTTTAATGAATGAATCGTGACGTTGACATCGACGACATTTCGTTCTGGAATGGGAGTTTCAGTTCAGTGCCGCTGACGGAATGAACCATTCCATTGGACGTTACGATCCAATTTAATCATATCGAACATATCGCCGTCGTCAGACTCGAAAATATTTTTATCGAGCCAAAAGATGACACTGAGAAATTTCTCTCAAAACTTTCATTCAACGATCTCGAATGTTATTCACGGCGATCGAACACGGTCCCGCGAGAAGTGACTGCTCGTATCAACGGCCAGACTGTAATCTGTAGTTATTGGCGCTACTTAACTGTTAATAATACCGTTGATGCAAACGAGTTACTTCGACTCGCCAGTGCGACACTTGGTATCACTATGATACTCTTAGTAAATGCACATTTTCCTCGTTGATCTCGGCGCCATGATTGAAGCAATTATTATTTTTTTCGGACGTTTGGAAAACAGGATAATAACAAAGTGACCGAAGTGGGAGCCCACCAAGGTGAACGCGAACGACTAGGGGATAAAAATCATCGCAAACTACAGTAGACTCTTCAAAACACACATGTCTCGCGATGATAAATTATACTGTTAAGGTGCGAATTCACGATGACATTTTACACGAGAATTTTTCTATCATGAAACAAAAATCTCAGCAACGACTAAATAGAAATAGATGCGAAAGATGAGATTTTTGAAAATATATCATGAAACTAGTGACAAAATAATTAAAAAATAATAAAATAATTGTCTCTTGAGATTAAAGTCTCATGTGAGACACGATCGTTTTCTGTTATCCTGGATTTCCACCTTTACAATTAGATATACAGATTAAAATTCACCGTCACTTCTTTGCTCGCAAAGTTCTGGAAAAACGATCGAAGGGAAGTTGTTTCGTAATGGCCGGTCAGAGACTAGAATTTCGTTGAAACGGGTCAACTATGATCACGCGGAAGACAATAAAACCGTTTCTTTGCCGCACTGCGTTTACACAGGCCCCGGTAACGATTCCTTTTAAACGCTGCCGAGAAGACAAATAAAATTCCAGCTCCAGCAGCGTGGCAGTCACCGATGTCAGTACTGGGAATTCGCGCTCCCCAAATAAACTACTAAGGCATGCAAATTTAAAAAAAGCGAACGATCCGATGGTAAAAGGCACAAAGTGTTCGTGCAAAGTCCGTTGCATTTTTCAGTGAACTTGGGACTTGGGCCCGAGTGCAGCGAATGGAAAACTCTTCCTGCCTATTTTTTCCGATGTCCATACAGCAGCACGTTGCATTGGCGCCACTGATGGACGATTATCAATATGATTGCCACTAATTATACCAGCGTGCATGGAACACGAACGGATGCGTGTCCTTTCGCTGGTACGGTGAGTGCGCCAACGATTATATATTCGTACGGACGCGTGCATCAGCGTGCATCGACGAGAACTGGTACGAGCAGCCGTCCAGTTTTCCAGTGGCCAAAGTCAATAGCACGCGAGGAAAAAACTGTGAGATTCCCTCGGGTCGTTTCCAGAAGCGAGAGGCATTGTTCTCGTCGCGTAAAAGGCGTGAAATCGGGCCAAGTTCAAGAGTCAGAATTGGTAATTGGGAGACTGTTTGAATAACAAACCTTAAGCCGGCATTTCCTCTGAGCAAACTCATGCTGCTAGCGAAATCTTTAAATATTGTACACGTTAGCCTGGTACTGTGATCTCGTTGAGACTAATTAGTTTCGATCGTTATGTTGGTCATCTCCTTTTAGTGTCACTACTTAGTGCGAAGTTTCAGTTAAACGTTTTGTAGCACTCGGCTAGTTTAAAATATCCCATAACCAAGTCCATGACATTGTTATTTTTCAAAGTCACTGATCATGAACTTTGTACACACGCGATCTCTGCGAGTTCTTATCTCCAGAAGTTCCTCCCAACTTCCTCGTTCACTTCTACACGTTCGAACGTTCAGCGTGTGGTATACCTACCTATAGATTGTCCTGCACCGTTATCTACCTCGCTACAAAATCAGCTCTCACTGTTCGCAAGCCCTCGATAGAAATCGTATTGAAAGTCACCTTCCCCGGACTACCGAGGCAAACCTCTACGTCGTCGGAATAGAATTAATTTCAGTACCGTAGAAGAAGTGTTGAAAAAAAGAAGACTAATTATTATTCGACTCCAAGGTACGGTCGACCACTGCAAGTCCGTTACGGTTTCGTTTTTATGTATGGCCACACATCGAGGCTCCGCAAAAGGCAGAAGCTTGAACTGAATTTTCACAGATTTCCAATAACGCGTGCTACTTCAATGCGCGCGGTGTGTGAAAAATTTCAGCTGATTTGGTAATCGAAGCCTCGCGAAATCCACTGGGTAGCCTACCTCGAACGATCCTGTACGCCGACGATGTTCAGTCGAGGAGGAGGCTTCGCTGTAGGCGAGTTCGGGACGCGGGACGCGCACCTGCCGGCGACGCGAGGCACAATAACTGGATCAGGGGCAGATGGTAAGGTTTTGTTGATCCACGGTGTAAAACGATAACGACGAAAGCCAGCGGCGAACTGGGAACTGATCTTCCCCACGACTGCTCGCCTCCACGCGCGGTGAGCGACGACGATGATTTTATCCAATCTCTCGAGGGCCGTCCTCTGATTCGCCGACGCTCGTGGAAATTCTCTGGTAGGGGCTCCCGTTGTTGAGACGCCTTTGATCGCGCTTGTCTGGCTCGATCAAGCTCGCGTCTAAAGGACGATTGCTCGATAAAATTCACGAAAGTTCGTTATATTTGAACCCCTCGCAATTGATCGACGCCAAACAGAATTGATAGATCTTGGGATTCGTTCATTGTTTGCTGTAGGATGATTGTACTCGTCTGGATCTGATTAATATTGGAGTGGGGAGATTGAAGGGTTTGGCGGTGATTAGTACTATTTTCGGATCTTTATCGTATCTTTAGTGTTGGTTGTGTCTAGACGTGCTTCTCGAACGATTGGAAACGCAAGAATTGCTTCTGCGATCTTGCTCGTATCACGTTCGTTGCTCGCTCGATAACCGGTTCCCCCCTTTAGCATTATTTACTTGCATTATGTTCTTGCAAAATCCTGGGCAAGCTATCTACGCCGATAATGAAGAATGGGGATTGTTTGCTTTAGAAAAAAGTGTTGATGCTTTAAGGGTATCCGTGTGTCCCGGATCTGCGATAGGTATGTCCGGGTGATGGTGCGTAATAATTTTTGTTTTAAACATTTTGCGAGTCGAATTGAAAAACTACTAATTGTATCCTCTTATCGAGTGATCTCAGTCTACATCGAGTTTGCTACGATGCTAAATGACAATAATAATAATTTTTTATTGCACCAGTAGAAATTATAAAAATAGCAAGAAAATAAAAAAAGTCAAATACATATTATAAGAATACAAGGAAGAGGAAAATAGTAGAGTCAAGAATTATATAGTATATGTGGAAGTAGAAGTAGAGTGCAAAAGTTTTTAACCTAACCACTTAAAACTAACGTAAAGCCAACAGTAATGCAACAGAGATAATGATTTATATTCATAAAGAACATTGTTATTGTTGTTGTTTATTAAGAAACAAATAAAGAACATTTCATACATTCAAATGCATTAAGCTCTCTAGTACCGACACCTCTCACCAATCAGCGGAACTCCCTCCCTCATATCGTACTTACCTTCTGCAGCGCAGGTCGTGACTATAAAATAAAATTGTATAAACTACGCCGCGATTTTATTATGAACAAAGTATTGGAATAGACGAAGTATAGGATGGACGTATCAACCAATGCATTTTTCTGTCACAGGTTTGGGGAGTCATATAGCACAGATCAGTTCTGTCTCCTCAGTGTCGTTCTGTTTTATCTACATACCATAACGCCATATACAGTTCTCAAGATTGCCTCCTGTTCTGTATCAATCAGTTTTATCCACCAACCACGAATCCTTCGTATTAGTACCCACAGTGTCGACAGAGGGCCGACGATCGCGTGGGTTATGCGACAGTTTCGAAAGGCCAGTTTCGCGCCGAACGTATCGTCCACCTGCTGTGCCGCGGGTCCGTCTTCCTTTGTGCTTCATAGTTTTATAGAACCGTTCACGTTCGTGGCCACGGATGAGCAACGAAGCTCGCCTTTCTTTTCACCTCGTCCAGTGCAGTGATTGATCTCGATGCGTCGTTCGTGCGGACACAGCTACCCGATACGAAATTGCACCGTTGACGTAGCATAAACAGGTAACTATACACTGCCCACCACGCCACGCACTAAATAGCCAGGCAACGTAACAGCCTTTCATTATATCTTGCTTTTTGTCGTTGTCACGGTCCACCAAGCCTTGAACATTCATACGCCTCGAACAACAGTCGAATCCTTGGCATTCGTGCCCTTAGAAACGGTCGCTAACAATCGAATTTCACGACTAGCTTCCAGAGACACTGAAAAGCCAAGAACACTGACGGGATTCGCTAAATCCATATTCATAACGTTTTCTCGCGTGCTCACGTGCCATTCTGACGACGCGCTGTGAATTCATGCGAAATCACGACTCGTTGCTAGCTAACCTCAGCTCTGAAATAAATTTTTTCTTAACGGAAGGGTGTGCATTAATTGGCAAGCACGAGTTACACGAACCGTAATAATTCAGCCTTACGCCTTTTCCGCGCCGTAGTTGTTGCACCGTGGAAGGGAAAACGCGCAATTACTTTCCTTCTCTTTTTTCGCTCTGTCTCGCGTTTCGTTGCTCAGTCCTCGATCCGTAGTATCGATCACGCTTACCAGCCCCGTACAAAAGTATTCCACCGATAAGAAAATTATTAACACCATTCATACCTGGATTATCTCTGCTCCCTAGTTACCGCGAATTACGTTTGGGTTCTAATATTATCGCACGCATAGGTTTAGTTAGCGTAAACATCGTTTAGGTAGTATATACAGCAGAAAATCATTATCGTGGGCACGGTAGACGCGAAACTGATACCGAAGCACGGCTATCGTTGCAACGTATCGAAAAAGCCCGAGAATTGGGTTGCGGCCACCATTTACGGCGCCGAAAGAAACCGGTAACTTCTGTCTTCTTCTTCTTCGCCGCGCTTCTCCCGTACTCTACCGTTATGTTGCGTAATATATCGCGGCGTTAGCCGAACGGATTGTTTTCGTCCTTCGAGTGCGGAGGGGCGGGCACACGATGCACCGCGGGGAAAAGAAAAAGAAATACCGCGAGTAACTTATACATATGTCGGGACTGTTTCAGAACGCTATCGTTTATTTAATATTGCGAAAGTTTTGCGCAACGGGACGGTTGAATCATAAGGTTATCCGCGGTCGTGGTCGCGGTTGCCACGTTAGGAATCGACACGATGACAGTTTCGATTTGTACGCTATCGTTGCTGCAACATGACTCTTGAAAACTTCCAATCACAATATCCCTGCAAACCAGCTGTTTCACGATACTCGACTGTATTTCTATTAGATAAAATTTCAATTTAGAAGTCCTCCCCTTGTACAGCGGTATCCTGAACTTACGTATTAATTGGTTTCGGTGTAAGCGACGTCTTTAATCGGGATAGAATAGAGTTTCAATAGATTACGAGATTGCTTTGCAATTAATTAAAAAATATGACAATAGCGTGACAGGTATTATACCTATTATACAGATTTGAAGGGCGCAAGCCGGAGTATCGCCGAAGAATAAAATTGCACTGCTCTGCGAATTTCTGAAAAGCTTCCGCACAGGTTCGTTCGCGCAACAATCGGCGCTGAGTGTCCGCGTTGCTTTTAATTGCAAATGTGGGTTCGACGCGATATACTGCAGCGTAGTTTTGTTGAGCAGCCATGGATTACGGCGCTTAATGTAAAGCACCGATGATCGGTGACCCTCGTCCTTGGCGGGGATCGATCGATGGAAGAATTGAATGGTTTCACGCCATAAATCGAGATATTCTTGTTCCTTCGTCGGATATACAAGTGGCGTTTCAATCAGCCTAGTGGCCGTCCAGGGCTCGGTGTATCGAACCGAAGGTACGTACGCGCGTACCACTTTTACACTCAATGCCGATTATGAATGTTTTATTCGTCGCGCGAGGGACCCCGGCCCCGACATACGTATTACTTATACCTCTTATTTTATACTCTCGGGCGCAAAAACGCTCTTACACGGGTTCATCGTTTCCAGAAACGAGTCCATCGTTTCCTGGGTGTTGCGTTTAACCGAGCTGACAAAAAACCGGACGGGAGGCATCTGCTCGATTAATTTTACTGGGAAACCTCGGTCGCAGGTGTGCGACGACGAGGGGACCGCGGAATAATCGCGCGAGCGCCATTTACATACACGCGAGATCATTAAACTGCAATCAGTCGAGGCGATAAATATTTGTTTCTGTAACTTCTGTGCGCCAAAAGTAATTGAAAAGTTTTTGTAGAAAACACTGTAATTGCCAAAAATCAAGTCTTATACCTGCTAAATATAATATTACCATCGGCGCGTAGAATATTTTCATTTAAAAAACTTTTTTTTTCAACTTTTGCACTTACAGTGTTTTCTACAAAGACTCTTCGATAACAGGCCGAGCGATGGGAATGCCTATCAAAATTTTTGCAATCCGCGTCATGAAACGTGTAAAATCGAATTGCGAATTCCCGTTGAGAGGACAAGTAAAGCAACGTTCCGTTTTCGTATTTTCATGATGTAATTCAGTTTTATACACCTGCCAGCACTTTCGATATTTTCTACTACAGGACGCTCTTGCATTTTTTGGAGAACGGGTTTACCTGATAGCGCAACAAGAACGATCGGGTGAGTCAGCCCGTACCGGTAACCGGCTTCGTCTCTCTTTTTCTCCGCTCTTCTCGCGCGCACCATCGTAGTTTCCCGTTGCCTTTCTCCGTCGATCTTCTGTTTCTCCCTCGCACCGGGCATTCTTCCTTTCCGCCTCGATCTTCCGTCTCCTTCTGGCACACTTCCCCTCTCCCTTCTTGCCGTTCGATTCCAGTACAGGTTATTCTTTTTCTTTCCTGTGCCTTCTGTCTGCCTCACGCTCACGCCCGACAGAAATATTCTTGTCCCCGTCCGACTTACCGTTTCCTTTCTTGGTTCACTCCCAGCGATGGGTACTCCTGTACTCCTTCTCGCGAGTTTCCGAGCAACTCGAGTTTGTAAAAGTTCAAATCAATTTGAATATTATCGCACATCGGAGTGATTGAAGGTGTTGGATGAACGTTGGAAGCAGATTATCGTAACGCTTGATCAGACTTGATGCGCTTCGAACCCATCGCTACTCCGCGGGCGATCCTTTTCCTTGTTCCACCAAGCGGGCGATCATCTCTCCTTGAGTTCCCTCTCGCTCTCGTGTTTCTCAGCGCCCAACACTTTCGAGCGAATCGCAACAGGCGACTTCATTGCGTGCCGTTCGCTCGTGGCCGTTCGAGCAACGAGGTCCCTTCGGCGAACGAATCCTTTGTCCCGGTTGTCCGCGAATTCGACGCGACGTGTTCGGTACGCGATAAGAAAGAATACGATCGTGCAGTGAGTTTCGAGCATTCAACAAACCGACGCACCTCCTCTCCCTTCTTCTGGAAAGTCTCACCGAAACTCGCCTGACAGTTCGAACAGTTTGACAGTGTCTACGAGAAGGGACAGTGAAACAGAAACGACGGTCAATGGACAAAGATAATTCGTGATACCGATCGAAGTGCTTAATAACCATTGAAACTATTCCGCGTAAGTTTCGCACCGGTAATTACATTCGTGATATTTCATTTTCCGATGCCTGGAAAGTTACCATTAGTTGTATAATATTCATTACACAAATATTCCTTGTTAAACATACACTACCTTACTTAGTATTATACTACACGTGTTCCAAGTATTTTTCTGCTTAATAGCGTTACGGTAAATGCGTAACAATAACGATAAAGTTAATGACTTTTTGAATGATCTCACTCGTGTTGCGCGAGGGCGCAGCAGTTAATTTTCCGCGACACCGTTAACAAGTTCCTGTACGTAATATACGAGTTCGCGATCAAGTTTACGCTCGGAAAGAGCTTCGAATCGATTGCAAGACCCAGGTAAAAGTCTGAAAGAGCAGTTACCTCGACCGGTTGAAGGAGCTCTCCCGTGTAATGTTGCGTCCTGGCGGTGTTTCACCGAGGGATGACTCATTCAAGGTGCAACAGCACCTTGTTTGATGTCTTACTGATTAATATTGTCTTTAGCCTGTCTCCTTTGGCGCGCACATCAGCGATAACCTGGAAAACTGTGTAAAGAAGGTAACCACGAAGAACGAATTCTTAGAATAACCGAGAAATGTCGATAGAATGTCTTCTCGGTGGATACGAACAGGGATTGAAATCTTGTTTTGTTCCCTCACGTTCGCAGTAATTGCTACGTGTACTTGGGTAACGCGGCATGTGACTGCTGTCATTCATATCGATTGATAATTTCCGTGGTGTAATGGGACGTTCGCAGGCGGTAACCTCCGATTGCATAAGGCTTCATTTACTTTAGTGGGAGTGTCTATTTTTGCCGTTCCACGTTTGCGAGACGCTCCATGTACCCACCATTAGTAAATAGCTCGTTCGTCAAGTTGGGAAGTATCGATAACAGATTAAAACGATTTATGTTTGTACATCATCCGCTGTTAGACTCAGGGAAACAGTGTCTGTTGATAATCCGATAACTCAACTGATAGGGTAGTTACCCTGCAAGATTTTACCCCTTTCCCTTTGCACGTGCGAGTTCCAAGTTCTAATTGCGTGCGATTGTTTCAGATCTGTGATAAAACAGAAAGAAGGGGCACGCAAGATGTCCGAGTATTGCGAGTACATGTGGGACCCGACCATGAGGGGTCACGCGAGCACCGCTCTGGCGCGAAGCATTTACGAGGAGGAGGCCAGATTTGACAAACGCGACAAGAAGCTGGCCATTAAAACCGTTAGGGCGATATTGCGGGAAATGCCGGATGTAGGTAAGAAAGGGTTCATCCGTGACGTCTGGGTCAACAAGACAGTCCTATTCTACTTGCGCACTAAAACGGAGGAGGTCGTTCCTGAAGGTTCACATTAATGTCACGTGACCCATGAACCTTCTCGGGTTCATTTCCGTGAAACCTTCATCTACTTACCAGTTTTCTTTTTTTCGATTAAGTGATATCTCTACCATGTGAAGCCATCGCTAGCCATTTATTGCGAATGTCTAATCTATCTTGTGTAGGGTAATACACCACGATCTATTACATCTCTTACATTATCTTATCTCGGCGGAGTGCAAAATGCACGGCGGAGGGTTGCTAACCCGTCTACGAGAGGCATCTACGTACATCGCGAACACTTCTACAATATTTCGGGATTATCGTCTAGACGAGAACCTGCGGCGTAGCATTGCCTTAAATGTTAAATCACATTCACAGAATATTGTGGAAGTCTTGACGAGTTAGGTGCTAATCTATTCTTTCTGGTAGGCTTGTGGTAGTCGCAGCGATATTTTTTAAGCGTGGACAGCCCTCGTAGAATGAAAGCTGTACTATGTATTTAGTACGAGTCGTTCAACTAGTCCCGTTACCGATAGTAAAACACCCGTTTCCGTGCAAGCAAATGAAGCTTCTGATTCGTTTTCAAAGCGTCGACCCTCGAATTTCCGGCGCGGCTTCTCGTCGGCCATTTTTATTTTATTCTTTCCACGCGAAGCATCACAATGAGTGGGACACGTCTGTTTGCTCCTAGACCTGAAGCACTGCACGGACGAATACATTACGCGTTTCCTGTTGGCCCGGAAGTATCGCACGGAGCAGGCTGCCGCGCTGATAGCCGCTTATCAGGCGCAAGTAGCGCATCGGCAAGATATCTTCGGAAATCTGACGGCTCGAGACCCGGCGCTGCAGCGGGCGTTGCGCGCGGGCATACCGGGCGTGCTTCCGGCCCGCGATAGGTAACAGTACTTGCTCTCCAATTTGAATATCTCTCGGCGCGATTACAGTCGAAGATGACCTAGATATCGTTCTGTTGGAATTTTTTCAACCCGTTTAACTGTTTTGACGACACAGGAAAGGCAGATGCGTGCTCGTGATCTTGGCCTCGCAGTGGGACCCGATCGCGGTGCCAGCGCTGTCGGTGCAGAGGGCCCTGTTCTTGGTCCTCGAGATCCTCATACAAGACCCAAGGAATCAGGTACAGCGTGAAACGGTTTAGCGTATTTTTCTGGAGGACCAGCACGCTCGGTCAAGTGTGGCTAGAGGCGTTCCAATTCCTTTTTCCTTTTTAGCAATCCGGTTTCGTGGCGGTGGTAGATTGGAGCGGATTCTCCTTACGGCAGGGCGGAGCCTTGGGCGCGGCGGCTCTGCGAAACCTAATAGCCGCTCTTCGGGGACGATTTCCGGCTAGATTCAAAGCTATACACTTCCTGTCGGCTCCTCTCTACGTCCAGGCCACGTTGGCCCTCGTGAAACCTTTCTTGGACGAAAAGACTCGGAACAAGGTAAGTGGAATAATTCCGATTCTGCCTGGATTTAGTCTATGATAGCTAAATCTGGAGCAGATGCTTATCGTTCGTTGTGTAACGCAGTCCTATTTCGCTTAATTCACATTAAAGTTGTAAATAATATCGTTACACCGCGTAGAATCGCTGCGCATATCTGTTCTAATCTGAGTAATTGTAATCGTATCGTTACGAAGTAAAAATCCCAATTACGTTCACCGTAATTTTGTGCGTACAATGGCTTAACACGGTGAGCTCAAACATGCTTTTGCATACACGTCTCGAGATACGGGTGGCTAAATATTGACCAGGCGACTCGAGTTAATAGCACGAGGGGCGTCGCGCGATGTTCTCGGCAAGCTGGGTATCTCGAATCAATAATTGCAGATCTATCTCCATGGGAACAATTTGAGCACCCTGCACGAGCACCTGCCCACTGACATTCTGCCAGCGGAATTGGGTGGCACGGGGCCAGCCTTCAACCCGGGACTATGGGCCGAGCCAGTCATTCATTCAGCGATGAAGGAAGCCGAGCTGGCGGCCATAAAGAAAGACAAAGAGCAGGCCGAGAACGCGGGCCGTTCCACTGACAAGAAGCTCGTCGAGTCCAGGAACGCGGAGAACAATAAGAGGAACGAGGCGAACTCGGTGGAGTCGAGCAATGCCGCGAACAGAGAGAACGGGAGGCGATTCTTCAATCCGTTCGGCGGCTCCGCGAGAAGTCAGTCTATAAAGAAAGCAGCGGTAACGAATGTAGAGCTGAATTTGATTAATCGCGGTATTGTGCACGTAGATGGGAGGAAGGCGGGAAGAGGAGAGAGTAGGACGATAAGGGAGGACGACGATAATTATTGTCAGAGTAAAGATAAGATGTTGAACAATGGGAACGCCGATTACTTCGACGACAAAAGGGAGGCGTACAAAGATTTGGAGGATAGCTTGTTAACATTCCGGTCTGAAGTAAACTCGAACGAATACGGAGTCTCGAATAGGCCGGACAGCGACGATAGTAAGGATAATTCGCTAGATAGGTCGGAGAATGCACTTATTGAGTCAGGTAAGTGCGAAACTCCTTCTGAAGAAACGAATCTCATAACGTAATAGTAATCTCACTGAATTATTAGTTTCAAATGAATCCGTCGAGTACTTACGCAGACCTTTTTGTACACTGATTCCGGTTGCGAATGACTGAATCGAATTTTTCCGGACGCCTGTTTTGACGGGAGGGAGGGATTAGGTTTAAGATAGCTTTAGGGTCTGCAAGTGACTAGGTAACTTTATAGATTTTAAAGAATACCTTGTGATATGGTAAACGTATTTAGACGTCAGTGAGGCTTTTATCTTTTTCTCATACACGGAGGGTACACTCGAAGCATTGGGTCCCAACGGGAATTAATTATTTAGAGGTATTACTAGGAACGCTTATGATAGGGAATGCATAAATTCATTTTTAGAAAAAATTCACTGCCTATTTGTATCGTGACACGTTAGAGAAATGATATAAATATCGACGATAATAACATATGCATGAAAGAATTATGGTTAATGATATTGAAATAATTTCTGTCTATTTAAAAATATCTATGCATATATATATATTGCTACAATTCGTAGCAGATGGAAAGCGAATATAGCTTGAATATTTTTGAGGTTCCTCCTTTTTTTTTATTATATATAATCTACAAATAGCTCTGTAACTTGCAACGAGTACTTATAATATGAAAAGGAGCTTAAAGATAGTATACTTACCTCCGGTTATCCTACACATTTTTCATATTATTATTCGTCTTTTTTGAGAAGGGTTTACACGACAAGAACGATTCGTATTAGTTCTGTAAATATGTATTAAATTATTTATTAATACGAAGTGCATCATGAAATTAAGGATCTCTTATCAGGTATTACATATATGAAAGTGTCTTACTATAAACATTGCGTACTTACAATTTTAGGTATTTTAAATACAACATATTTTTAAAGCCACTCTCAAATATATCTTATTATTTAAAACATTTCCCTTTGGTCGTATACGTTGAAAATAGAAAAAGTCTTATAAACCATAAATCGTAATGCGTAACTGGTGTCGTAAAAATATAAATTACTAAGTAGTAAAACAGTGGTACATAGCATCTGTTAAATGACGAGCAACGTAACGCGTATTAGCACGTTAAACGAACAATATTCCGAATTAGAAACTCAGTCGTCATTAAAATATCGCATGTTGATATCGCTAGCAGTCACACAAGCAGATGAGACGCTAAGAAAAAAGAAGTTATGGTAGAATAATGGAATACAAATTTATTGTTTTAGTACATAAAATATATATATATATATATGTATACGGTTTTAACATCAATACACATTATAAACGTAGAATCTTTAATACTTCATCACATTACCGAAAGCACCTAGCTACCATATAATTTCTTTTCTCTATCTCGCTCTCATACCGACGCACATACACTCCCCCTTTTTCTCTCGATTCGTATGAAAATAGAAAACCCTACACAAAGATCTACGATGAGGTATATAAAAACGGTAGTGAAGTGTAATGCAACAGTTTGCTTATGTACAAATGTTATTACTTCTGTGGACACTGATTTTCATTACAAACAAAATCCCTTGACATCGGTTTATAAATAATGAGGATACACGAAGACTATGTATTTTCGTATGAACCGTATGATTTTATGCTCAGCGAGGCGCAATTTATACTCGGTTATTCAATCGACAGAACATAAAACACACTCGGAACATCTAACTTTCTCAACACGGAGTTTGTACTTCACCTTGTGATTTTTCTGTTGCGCGTCGTATTCGTGTGTAAACTGTTTATCGAAAAATAACGATGGCAGGGTACAGTAGAAAGAGACTTTACGCGTTGTACTGTGCGCGGGATTATTGTCAAGTCAAGCTACGATAGCAGGAGGGACCCATCCTCCGAAGCCGCGCTCCAACTCCTCAGCGACTGCTATCGTTAAACGATCTTGATGCAAGCCGCCAACGACCTGTTGCAAAATGGGTGGAATTAAGAATGATACACTTGGAGCATCGAATTGTCAGTTAAGAGGCACAAGAATCGTACCTGTATGCCAATAGGAAGCCCTTGCTTGTTCAGGCCCAAGGGGCAAGCAGTGGAAGGCAAGCCCAAAACATTGATAATCGCAGTATACGAGAAATTAAATGGCTTAATCAGTGGCTCGTGATGCAATGGCGCGGCCGTTGGGTGCGTGGGATACAAGAACACACCGTCTTCGCCCAAGATTTCCTAAAGTGAAGATACTAGTTAGAACACCGTAAGGATACGTGGAAAGAAGAGAGGAAGAAAATTTGGATGCTTCTGGGAACATGCTTATAGAAAAATTCAAATCACTCGTCTCACAATGTTAAAATGACTATCGCAGATCCACAAGAACAATATATGTTTCTACTGATGAATGGAAAAAAGTCTCATTCTGCATGCGAGGAGAGAAAAGTATGTTTCTGTTACTACAACTAGGAAAACACGTTATACCGTGATAGACAGACTAGTGGCCTGACCGGGCCGAGAAAGAAATCGCATCCATTTAACAAAGAGTATAGTTCCGCAATTCGATTGCAAGAATTAATCGGTATCTTGAAGAAAGGAGCCAATTCCAACCCTGATGAGTTACATTACGAGTACTTGTCAGTTTCAGATATCGTGATAGTAGCTTTCTTGTTTTTTTTTTATACATAGAAAAGAGTTCGCACAGTGTGAATATCTGGATAATAAGTGGGAGAAGCCTACCTGAAATTCCTGGTAAAGATCCTTGCTTTCTTGGACCAGTCTGGCGTGCCTCTCGCTTCCGTGCTTCAGCGTGTATTTTTCGAACGTGGCAGTGAGAAGGGCTATCAGGGTGTGATTGCTCATGAACACCGTCCATTTCAAGAACTCCCACCAAAGGTTTATGTGGCCTTGCCTGTTGGACAATTCGTAAGTGAAATCCTTCTCGTCCTTGCAACTCATGTTCGCCATCCAAAGATCGATGCTCTTCTTCAGCTTCCTAATGCCGAGCTTGGTCGCCTTGATCTTGTACGCTTTATCAAGATAATGGACCACCCTCTTCATAGAGGCCTTTATTTCCGGATCTACCGGGGATGTTAAGAACTGACCGCCGTCGTCTTCCATGTAATAGAACTAAATTGAAATAATCATTCATCATACATCGCGCACGATCGCCGGCCGCAACTTAAACGCATAATTCATACCTTTATCTTCGAAATGTCTACTTTATCGTCCAAGCGTAATACGCCTGCATTTTCGTTCGCGAGGACTTTCAAGATAGGCAGCAGGTCCTGCGCGTATCTGCACATCGGACCGATTGCTAGCAACCGGTCTTGGTCTTTACTCTGAGCACTCGGATACTGACCCTCGTTCGAGACTATACCTGTGGAGGGTTTGTGCCCGAAGATACCGTTGAAGAAGCAGGGCATACGAATGGACCCGCCAATGTCCGATCCTATACCCAACGGTGCGCCGGCTGCCGCTTGTATGCACCCTTCGCCTCCAGAAGACCCGCCGACGATGTGCCTAGTGTTGTAGGGATTTTTCGTGGTGCCGTACAAGCAGTTAGAAGTCTCCCACCACATCGCCAATTCTGAAACGTTTGTCGTTGCCAAAGGGATGGCTCCGGCAGCTCTAATCAATCTTACTACTTCAGCGTCTTTCTCGGAAACAGTGTCCTTGCGAATAACTAGACCAGCTGTTTGCTTCATTTTACTGATGCCAAGGCAGTCCTGTAATCGATAATAGGTTTGAGGCGTTGAGCATTTAGCGTATTGTTAGGGAAGACTTGCCTTTGTTGTGAAGGGTATTCCAAAGAAAGGTTTCTCTTTGGCTAATAGTTCAGGAGACGGTGCGTCTGGAGACTTCAGTAGTTCGTCGCACTTCCTTGCCTCTTCGAGGGCATCCTCAAAACGGTCCTCCACTATACAGTTTAATACTGGCTGAATTTCTTTTATCCTATCGATATACGACTGTACTACACTTTCTGAAGTCAACTGTGAATATAAGGATCCGTTAGATCGAGACACATATGTTGCGAATATTTTTCCTTCTCATCGTAGAGATCCGAATCGCTATACAGGAAATGCTCGACTCACCTGCTTATTTCGAACTTTAAAAGCTAAGGTAGTCGCGCTATGCAAGAGAGTCAAATCCTTTATAGGTGGTTGAGACTCGGCAGGGCCCTTTAAAAATGCAACGAACAGATATATCCCTCTTCCGATGATTTCAATGATTCGATGAATCACGCTTAATATTTTCCCCCGGGACTGCATTTTGTCGTGCTTTTTACTCTTGGTCATTTATCTAAAAGGTAGCGAGTGCCAAGAAAAATAAGAACTACATTAAAATCCACCTAGAGAGTACAGGAATTAATACGTCACGCATCAATGGTGTAAATGGTTATAATGAACTCGACAAGAAAGAATAGAAGAAGGAGAGAAAGATGGAGTGAAGCAGAACATAAAGAATTTATTGTTATAAAATTTTTAACTTTGTTTTAAACAGGAATAAACAATGATTGATTTTTGCTACATTCTTTTAACAGTAAGAATTCTATATTCCTATCTGCTTGCGCAAGCCGGTTATGTTTATTTTCGAAAATCACGCCTAATATTCATGTCGCGAACACGCATAAATTGTCAGCGCTCGTAAACCTAAAAAAGAGGGACCGTAAAATGCCTATCGGCAGCGATAATTCTCGATAAAGCCTTGCCACGGGAGCCGATGCGATAATCCATGCCGTTCGATTATTTTTATTATTCAACGTAACCGTTACATCGACCACTCCGAGGCCGCAGAGCTCTAATAAAAAAAACGTCGCTCGTCAGTCGTCACGCATCCTCTATACACAACCGGACTGTTAACGTTCGAAAGCAGTAGATTTTTCAATGATTTCCCAATAGATCTGCAAAGTGGAACGGCGACATTGAACGCGCGCGATTATCGTGCATTACCTTTGCATCGTTATCCACGGACAGCATCAACGGCGGTATCATTGCAAATTGTATAAACGTTTCTGTCATTATATCGTTTAATGGTCGCTGAAAGAGGTTACCGTATCGCGCCGATAAAGCCCGTAATAGCGACTAATTTAATATACACCCAGCAACGAATTATATTTGCTGCGGAACTAATTCATTCAAATCGGCGAATCGGCCAATAAAGCGCACGGACTCTGATCGCCTCGCATCGCGCTCGATATTAACCCGTTAACCATGAAAAACGTGTATCAGGACACGTGTAAAATGGGCTAATTCCCTCCTTTAATCGTTTTAAAATGTACCGAGGTGCTTCTGGATTAGAAGGAACCATATTAACAGGTTAACCTTGCTCGCTGGGCGACAGAAGGAGGCACGCAATTGTTGTCTGGCTCAGCTGGATCGTTTAGACGAGCTATAGAGGCTTCTGGAGGCGGATTAATTGACTGACCTTGTGCCGCGAACGATCTGGACGTGTTTTTAGTTGGAGACGCCGGTGTGTCTGGATTAACGATCGTTGGATGAGCGAGTATCGACGCGCACACGTCTGGCATCCCACGTAGTTTCACATTGAATGAATACTTATGCGATGGTCGCGTAATTTCTGACGAACCAATAAGTATATACTGATGTAATCTCGTATTTAGGCGTCATTAGGCGTCAAGGCTGTGCCGGGCGATGAATCAGCACGCCATGTGAGTTTGACAGTGTTTGTGGTGTTTGTGGTGTTTGTACAACCGGAAGACACTCGCGGCACATTTCAGGGTAGTCCTCGTTTCGCTCGGGCGTTTTCCATCGGTCGGAAGCTTGCCGTGGAGCGGCGGTCGGCGTAACCCAAAGGGAGAGGCTGTTTCGGTCGATAAACGGCTAACTCGAAAGCACGATGGATTATCTATGAATGATCGATACAAAGTCTATCGAACGAATCCAATCGTCGGGTACGGTTAAACGATATCGATCTCGATCTCGATCTCGATCACGATCTTGCTACACCGCCCCCGGCCCCCCTCTTGTACAGCTTAGTTCATTATCGTGTTCTGTTCGACTGGTGATTTTCGAGTAGAAAAAATGTATATGAATGTTAAGTGTGTTTTGAAGTGTACTGGATATTTATTGAGTAATTGGATAATAGGCAGCGCGATATGTAACGTGTCAGTGAAAGAAGAGTGGAACGGAAAGGATTGTGAGCGATACCGGGTAGCTGCTGACGAAAATTGAGTACTTACGATAACGGTTTTAAAGACTGATGTGCACCAGTGTGCGATCGTTTGACACCTCACCGATGGGAAACCGATTCGACTCGAGTCATCGACAGCGCGATATCCCGCTTCGTGTGATGCTGCTTTTCCCGGCCACTCGTAGGCGACTGACACCGCTCCCGCGATCCTCCGCGCACACCTTCGTCGGCACGGGCACTGTAAACGGGATTCGCGCAATCGCCACAGTCGCTGGGACTTGCGAGTTGCGACCTTTTATGCGTGGTGGAGATATTTGGCGGGTCGCGGGGATAAGCTGTAAGATGGCCGCCAGGTAGCGATGGGAACGATGGCTTCGCAAGTAAGTACATAATCTATCACGTGCAATGATTTCTTCTTAACCAGTTAATCTTTTAACCTTTTATTACGAACAATTTGGTAGACACTTTGATCCGTACGTCACGGCAATGCGAAGGACAATTACATTTACATAGTATCGGTATTATTTGCTATTGAAACTTTATAATATAATGATGATAGTACAGATTTATTCGTGAGGATATTTATATTTAGTTCCATATTGGTTTACTTTTTCATGATACTGTTTTCTAATTGTCTATTTTGGTGGTTCGCATGGTTGTATTGGTGCTATCACTACCATTGGCTCTTTTTAATTCTTCGCTGGGGGTCTCAGTTCTCGGTGTGTGTGCCTTTTATTTGAATAATGGCGCGCGACTGACAGCTCCGCCGGTTGCATTCGCGCGCCACAAGGCGTTAATGACAGTTTTGTTATCTTTTGTTGGGTTTACGTAAGCACGCAATAGATTCCCAATATGTACGCGAATATTCATGAAAAAGGTATCTCAACTCCTTGGTTTTCCGCATGCTTGAAATACATAATTATCTAGCAGGGGCGTCCGGAGATTTTTTTTCAGGAGGGGGGCAACTTTGGGATGATGGTAAAGAAAAATATGCACCTCTAGCTTTTTTAACCCATTTTATAGTGCCAATTTAATTAGAAATTTAAAACCGAAATTTAAAAATATTCCCTTTTTTTTTAGTATAAACTTAATAAAGATCAGTTTTGAAAAATAAGTGATTTTTTTCTCAAAAGCCAGGGGGGCAACTCCTCCTTTTGGCCTCCCCCCCTGCGGACACCCATGTTATCTAGTTTCCATACGTGATACGAACAATTATGTTTATCGTTTGTTACAATACGTGTAGATTTTGCATTCTTTGAAGAAATATAAATGCGCGATGAAAAACATGCGGAAACCTATTGCTGGAGACTGTAACCACGAATGACGCGAAAGCGCAAAAAATTAGTGATAAACAGGATGACAGGCAGAAAATCGAATACATATTTATCACGCTCTAGATTCTAAATCGATCAAAATCCTGTTGTATATGCAATAATAGTTACTCGATACATTGCGCTCCTCAACCTCTCAAATTTCATGATCCTCAATTTCCCAAAATCAGCAGAATCTTCTCAAACCTCATTTTTTATTTATAATAAAACAAAGTCACTTCTAATATTCTTTTTCAAGCCCTCGTTCCACTTTATCGACTCGATGGAACCAGTCATTCCCTACAAACCACGCCAGATGGCGTCTTATCCTCCCCCCTCCCCCTCCGCGCCATGTCGCCGCTGGGAGGGAGAAAAGCAACATGGCGTCGATGCGCGCGCTCGTGAACGTGTGTGTGTTCCACAGGGTGAATGTCACTTTGCGGCCACTTGCTTCCTTATCAATCGACAAAGGAGGCTCGTTATATCCTCGGTGATTGCGTTATTAGTTGTGTCTAGTGCCCAGTTAACAACGCAACGGTACAGTGCGGTGAGGTCACGTTCGTCAACCCGAAATGCGGCTCACGCCCGCCGACCAGCTTTTTGAGGCTAGGTCACGACCGCGCCGCTTCTTCGCGCCCGTCGCATCATCACGCGAAATGGTTCGTTCACAGTTTATACATTACATAGCCAGCCGTACCACGCGATATACGCGTCACGGTATTCCGCACGATTCAGATTGTTCTTTGAGACTCAAATCCATAATTTAAACGCGGACCGAACTGGGTGTCGCCGTGAACCAGCCATTCCGCCTTCCACCTTGTCTCACCTCCCACCCACGCCAGCTTTCATTATTGTTTTATTAAACGTTCCCACGCGAGTGTGTACGTGCCTGGTTCCTTGTGTGACGACTTTTCGCGTGATACAGTTTTTAGCGTACGCTTCATTTGTGCCCCACCTCTCCTGATCTGTCGTATATCATTCTCAGTTTACTCAGCGCATTTGTAATACACGCTCGAAACATAATGGGTAATAAACGAGGATTTACTTTTACGTCTTTCTCGATGATTTCATTTCATCGCCTCGTCGCGCTATCGTTTCCAGTCTCGAGCGTGACCTTGGGGGTGTCTGTGACATTGCTCCCAGGTCAGAACCGTTGCGACGTTATGTCGACGAGTTTGACGACCTTACTCGCACGTAATAGTTATCGATTTACTATGACGCGTCACGGGAGATACTGTGACGAAACTTTTTTTAGTTTTTGGGTGAACGTCTGTTATTTATTCTGTTTGAAGGAATGATGTTGAGTATGATTTCATTTGTGGTTTTGTTAGAGTGATTTCGAGCGTTCTTCTTTTTGGCGCGCTGTTATTTAACGATCCGTTTCGTAACAGCCACTGCGAATGTGCGGCGTTGAGTCAGCTGTCTTATCTTGCTTCCGCCGACTGTATTTCCGGTACATCGCGGCGAAGTTTTAACCTCGTGACATATGTTGTTTTCTCTGGCACAGTAGACAAGCTAACTTACTATCGCATGATGAAATTCGTTTATGGAATTATCGAACCAATTGAAACGTGCGTCATACCTACATGCTAATTCACGTGTGTCTGTCTTTCATTGTATCTCATTTATATCTCTTTATTTCGTAAGATTAGATAGCTGCTTTCGGGGATTACGAAATCGAGTGGATCGAAAGCGAGTCGGGAGATGATTGGGATCTTAAGTCGACTTTTAAAAATTACTGTTCGGATTAAATTATATTGAGAGGTTTAATGTTCGCTGCTATTAGAAAAGAAATACCGTTTCTCTATGAGAATTAACCGAGGGATAGGAATTTCTTATTATTCCTGAAATTCAAGGAGAAAGTGATACTCACGTTCTCTTCTATGTTTCGCTTTCTAAATTTTGCAATAATTGTTCCCCGATGTTACGGAATACCATTTATTTATTTTATCGGCGAATATTCGCAAAATTTCATTTTCAGTTTTTATTTCTCCCTCGTTTCCCTTCCCTGTTTATTCTTTCATAGCTACCACCTTCACTTTTTATATTTTACCGACGTATACATTTCATAGCTCCACTATTTCCCCTTTTTCATTCTTCACAATTCTCACTTTCAATTCCATTCAAAAACCACAATTTCAGTTTACTGAATCGCAAGATCGATCCAATTACATTGCACTGAATGTGGTAGAAGAGAGGGTGTATATTCCATGCTCAATAACTCTCTTCAATATCATCCACCAAAAACCTCGAAAAATACTGTCACCTTTCAAAGTAACTACCACAAAGACCCAATCTCCATCCGAAACCACTGAAAATAGCTTCAATATACGAAATCTTCACACAATGATTCAATATTCACTTCGACCACAGATTCCTCCAAACGCGAGACGAATGCAAAACTTCTTCGCTGTTTCCACAGATTCGATTCGCCGCTGTAGAATAACGAGTGGCTGTCCGCTTCTCGACGTCTTTGCCGCCGAAGTCGCCGAGCAAGATGAAGAAGAGTTCGAGCCAACCATCCCCGAAAGCGGAGGAAGCGGGGGGAAAGGACGATGCCAGGGAGATTCAGGAGAGGTTGAAGACATCGTCCTTGACCAGCATTCTGGCTAAGAACGCAGTTCTGCTGCCCAGTGGTGTTGCTCGAGTGAAGCAGCTCCACGAGGTGAGGGCAGTCAGCCAAACGGGGTCGTCTTCCGGCTCTGCTACCGGTAAGCCAACACCTTCTTCTCTGGGAATGGCTTTTTCATCGCCCTTGCCTGTATCCTTTCGAAATGGATGTTCCGTGTTCGAGCGTTTCGTTGTGCAGGGTGGTTCGATAGGAAGGGCGCCTAAGATCCTTGGAATGTCCTTAGTAACTAATTAGTCTTGATTAAGACTCGTTGGGTGAATTGGGATAAAATACTATAGATGTTGGTCCAACTTTTGCTGTCTCTATTTTTATTTGAAAATTGATAAAACTCTGAATACTGTGCAATCAGAGTTTGTGACGTAAAGGGAGTGATGTGTCGCGTTTTCTCTGAGAAAACTTAATTTCCTTTTACAGTAATAGAATAGGACTTTGAAAATTCTATTTCCGAGCCATTCTGTTTAGAATGCTTCTACACCTTTCGTGTGGTACAAAAACGTAGGGTTATCGAAATTCAGTGCACGAAGAATTCTTTAAGTACTCTGCTTAGCATGCAAACTTAGCAAAGCACTAATAATTAACAGCAACTCGAAATTCTCTTAACACAAGTGCTTCTAAATTAAAGGTTCCTCTTCAACCATTTATCCGCGCATCTTTCTAAATAACTCTCTCGGATATCAAACTGATCAACGGGATAAGATAAAAAGTAGAGAAACCTGCTAGGCTATGCAGCAAATATGTTCTTAAGCACCACAATTGACGAATTTACAGAAAATGGGGTCGATCGATTTGGATTTTAGGAGGCCGAAGTCATTCGATTGATTTTCCTTTTCGAAACTGCACAGGGTTACTGAATACCATGGGGATTGGTGAAACTGGATACCGTGCCCGGTTTCCATTATTGGGTCAGGATAGGGTAGGGCAGGGCCAAATCGGCGTGACCATTCTGTCCCCTGTCCGGTCCCAATAGTGAGGATCGGTGTTATTCGAAGCCAAGAAGCATTCTTCTCGAAGAGCAGCAGCAGATTTCGGGGCTGGGGACGAGAACTGCTGCCCCTGGGAATCGTTCCCGATTTGCATTATTGGGTCAGGATAGGGTAGGGCAGGGCCAATCGGCGAGACCATTCTGTCCCCTGTCCTGTCACAGTAGTGAGGATCGGTGCTGGACCAAGACCCTGGAGATTTTTATCCTTGTCAGGATTTAAGAAGAGGCTGCACTGTGTTTCACTAAATTTTCACTCGGCGACCAACTGAATCCTGCGAGACTTGAACGTACCTGGATATGTTGAGGATCAAGCGTCACGAGATTTATTATACTATCAGCTAACTTTTTGTAATACAAAAGCAGGAGTCCTATAGGTGGTTTGAAGGGAAATCGCTACGGTTTACGTATGAATTTTATGCGAATAAAAAATAGGCGATGATGAGTCACATGAATGGTACAATTGTTTGTCCAGAACTGTTGAATATTTCATTTGAACGCTGTTGTTGCTGTATCGCGAAGTAGTCGAATCTCGAGCACGAGTTAGTAGAGCAGAAGCAAGCTGCATATCCCCGAGGCTCAGTGCCCGCGAAAAGTCACAGGAACATCGACCATGTTGTCTCCAGAGTTGCAGCTTGTACTGTACACCACCGACGTTAATCCTAAAGTTTTACTTCGTAAGATACTGCAGCCAATTGTAGAGCACCCTTCACTTGGGGCAGCGAAATAAAAAGGCGTCGATGGAAGGAAATGAAATCCCCCGGGCGTCCTTAATTCTTTTCACGGGTCTTCCTCGCAAATGCCAAACGTCTTGCAACAACAAACGGCCTCAAAAGCTTCTCGACAGCATGATGAAACCAAGATGCTTCGCAGACCTTTGAGGAAACATCCACTGAAATGTTTATGATTCACGACCTGGAAAATCCCACCGATTTATTCATATCCGTGAGATGCTCCGCGAGTGCCACCCGCCCTTCCATGCTTTTCCTGCGGCTGCTCGATACCCTTCTATTTATAATTCCGTGGCTCAATAAGTTTAGCCAAATATTGATTGCGACTGAACGCCTGGACGAGGAGGTCGGCTCTGGAGCCTTAGGATTTCAAACGATGCGCGAAGCGTTTGTAATGGTCGAGCAATAACGCTTCCTCGCTGTAGCATTGGAACCAGTAAAATGCAAGGAAGGAATATTATGGAAAAAGTCTGCGAGCTTCGTATTGATAGGACACCTTTTCGAAATGGTTAATATATTCGATGGAGTATCTTGAACGAAATCATTCGCAGTTCTGAGAATGTAGGATTTGTATTTGTAACTCAATCTCTGTTGAATTTTCTCATCATTTGTCTCTACTTAAAATTCTCCAGCCTTCAGTGTCTCGGGCTTCAAGATGAATTTCTACTGTATTTCTCATCGAATTTGCTGATATCATGAAGCTAGATATTTCATTTGAGGCAGTGAAAAACAACGGACTAACACACATTTCTTTCGAAATTGAGTTAGTAGCAATAACGTATTCCAATAGGCTCTACTAATCATATAAAATAGGAAAAAAGAATTTTTTATTGTGGTTTTGGCCCTCAGAAAAAGGATGACTTCTTCGAAAATAGGGGAAATAATTTTAGTTCGCCAGGTTAAGAGAGATATTGTACGGTCTATATAAAGGAGCAATTAAAAATTTAATCGCTCGCAAGTCGATGACCATCGAAAATTGATGCAGCTTTATTGAAGTACAGGTTCCATTAGGGACCCATTTCGATCGTTTTCTACATAATTTCGTATCTAGTTACTGGGACGTCGTGTTTCCTGATCGCAGATCAATTTCAACGACGGAAGTAGTTCTGGATTGCCCTCCAAACCGAGGAATCGAATCTAACCGATCATTTCCTCCAGCGAATCTACTCTTGAAATCTCGATTCCCGCATGCTAGTCGACGATGGAAACGTTAACAGCATTACTGGCTTCCCGGAGCCGGGAGAAAAATCACGAATCGTAAAATCTAATTTAACTACGATGGGTATGATCGAGTCTTACACAAGAATTTTACATCTTGAGCAAACTCTATGCATTCTGTTTAAAAGTGTTTAAATTATTCTATTTAAAAGAACTTATCATTCTTACTATTCTTTTATCATTTTATTGGCTATCAAATGCAGCACCAATGCACGTGAACACCTCTTAGCAAACACTAAACTCATCCCTCGATTTACTCGGAGCATTTGTTCCACAATTTCTTTTTCCGCGGTCAAGAATAATATGAACGGAGTTTACTAGTACCTACAGAAAAATATGTGTTGTAAAAATATCGAAGCAAATTAATCTCATTGGTATTCGTGACAGGAAAGATGAGTGTATTATAATCCTCAAGAAAATTTAATTTCGTTCTAACGATGCCCGATTCAGTCCGCGTATCGCGCCAAACTCGATCCCATCGCTACCAGCCGAATTAAGCTCCAGCAAGCAAAGTGTGCGCGCAGAGGGCCCTGTCTCTTCAATCAATCTCTCGAGCTGGATGGCTTAATAATCCAGGGTGAACAGTGGGCATCGCGCCCCGAATCCTCGTCAACCCCGTCGATCTTCGCGGAGAGCCACGCGCTCACTGCCGCGCGAGAGATCCTGCGTGTTAGGCACGCCGTAGCTACTATATTGATCTACCTGTCCGAGGGCTATATCGGTCCGCGTGTTTCGGTGCAGTAGCTTCCAGTCCACCGACGCGAGACCAACGTTCCTCTCCGCAGTCTCAATCGCGATCACGTTCCCAGAGAATAACAAACACAGCGTCCACGTTCCCCCGAGTTTGCTGGACCCAAGGGGCGCAGTCCAGGATAAGACTCCGGCATACAACGTTCAATTCATCCGAGGACACCGTCCACTAATCGGAATGGACCGTGCAGGATGAAAACCGCAGGCGGGCACGACACTGCGTGTAGATTCCGTGAATAATAGCAATTCTGCTCGAACTCATTGTTCCACGCTCGGCTCCGGTGGGACTCTGTGAGGCTTTGCCGGCCACCGAGGCTTCGGTTTCGGCGCCGTTGATCGGTGACGCTTGTTTACGGGCTGGCGTGGATTGATCGTCGCCCGTGTCTCCAATTTCGTGCTCGGTTTTTCACGCGCCGGGCGTATATATGACGTTGACGAAGCTTCGCCCCCGGGTCTATCGCGTTCCCGCCGTTTCAGTGGCATCTGCGGTTCGCTGGTGTCGCTCCGACGACGCGCCGGCCTCGGATTCGTTTTTCCTACCGTTTGCCACTTCGGTGGCGCGGGTTCGGCTGGCTTGACAACCTGTGACGATGCCCGCCGCTTAATTGTCAGGTTTCGGTGCGAGGCTGGACTTTCATCGTGGCTCTGTTCGGGCCTCCCGAGCGGTGAGTTGTTTTAGAATTCGCGTGACAATGTTCGCACTGCATAGGACATGAATCGGTTTGCACAGGACTCTTTTTTTTTATTAGGTAGATGGGCACGGTTCCTCGCGTTTTGTGATGTACTTTTTATTTGGGTTTGTGAGAATTATCGCCTCCACTTGGTGGGTTTGTTTACTTTCGGTCAATGAAAGTGTTCTTGTTAGAACAGTCTTTTCGGAGGAGTTTTATGTTTGTCAGAGGTCTTTTGCCTCGAGGAATGATCTTTGATCAGCAGCTTTCTTTTATACTCTGCTGAGATGTTTTAATAAATTCGCTTTATGTAATTCTGAAGGGTACTTATTCTATGTCAGAGCCATCGTATTCAACTTTCACTTCAGCTGGAATTTTCGTTTTAAAGTCGGCTCTTTAGACTCCTGATTTGGCTCTCCTTGCATTACGAAGTGTTTTTTTTTGGTACCAACGTAATATTCCTTAAGCTCTTTTTGTATTTCAAACGAACTTGTGATGTTTCCTCGTATGTAGAGATAAAAGTTAATGGTGTTCCTTCTCACGTTTGTAATTCTACGTGCTCGATATTCTTTCCAAGCTTTAAGATTCTATGAGTGGATTATTCTTTTGGTCACGTTCCTAGTAAATACCTTTCTTTCTTACTCCAAGATGTAGATTAAAGCGGTCCCCTTTCATATTTGCAATTTTATGCAGGAGAATGGTTAAAAGTCTCCGTACTCTGACGTTTCCATGAGAAAATGCCACGATGCTGCGGTGCGTCTTTGGTTTCCGTCATGGACGGCGACGGGTCTCCGCAGAGTCTCGGTTTGCAGATTCAGGACGGTCAGTAATTAACAATAATTGCCTGATGGTTTTACTCGCGGCCCGTTTCTGGGAGCGTTTGGTCAAAAATTTTGTATGTCTCGAAGCGTTTGGGGAAGTAGAGCCTTTAAGGTCCTGCAAATATAATTGAATTGTACTAAAACAATATGTCAATCTCTACATTTTGTAACATTTCAATTATGCATTTAATAGGCTATGAATCGTATCCACACAGGAACAAATTAAAATAGGAGACGATAAATTACAATTCTTATAATAATAGTGACTATCCTTTTCAATATAGTAAGCTTCTACAAACATTCGATTAGTTTGTGTTTCAGCGTGCGGAGAACGCACATGTGCGTTCACTGGCCGTAGTCGAAAGCCACGTCACCCACTATCCCGCACGGGGGGTGTATAAACTTGGTTTTTCTAGTTTCTCAACTATATGTAATAACATACTCCTTTTGCTGTAGCTAAACACTTGCAAGCGTTTAATCTACTCGCCCCGTGCGGAGAACGCACATGAGCGTTCAGCTACCGTATCGGAAGCCCAGCGATCCCATTGTCCCGCACTGGCGTATACGTTCAAGACTTTCTAGTCAAATTTCACTTCTTCTAAGCGACGTATGGATTTGAGAAGTTGGGTTTTTTTTATTGCTTACAGGCAATCCCCGAAATAAAACCGCGTTAGCGCCTGGCCACAGTCTCATGGACTGGATTCGATTGAGCAATTCGGGCGTCGATTTAACTGGCGTGGGTGGTGTCTCACGAGTTGTAACATTGTCTGAGCTCGCCAGCCATAACAAGGAGAACGACGCTTGGATCGCGATTCGAGGTAGGATTTCATTTAACGAACTTATAAACACCCCAAAATAAACTTCCCCCGCATCCTCTACCCTTCGCAATCGACCTCCATTTAGAAACAAAAGATTCGCGATGATTTACATAAATTTCGCGCGAGATTAACGCCCATTGAAAACAGACCCTTCGGCAGAAAATTGTTGAATCGCCAGCCCTTGCGCTGGCCCGCGTTCAGCTGTGGCAACAATTTCGTTAGACCGGTAAAACCTAATTTCCAGTGATGCGATTACACATCGATCGCGCGCTCCCACGGGCAAGGCGATGCTCGGCGGAAACCACTTAATTGAAATTAAGTGGAAGAAATTAAAATCGATGGCTCCGGGTGGCTCCTATGGGAGCTAACTCGGTTGTAGCTTTTTTCTCCCGTTAATGCGACATGAACGCTCGTTGCATGGAAATGGAGTTTAAAAGAGCCGTAACGACGGTATTTGCGCGAGCAACTCGGGCTACGGCGAGCTGGAAATTACGTAAACTTTTCAACAATCTAGTCGGCGCTTAATTTCAGTGCATCCCCCGCGACACAACTTTTTAACAACCATATTCCTGTATTGTTGTGCCTCGCGGGTAACGTGTCTCTGTTACGTGATAGTAAAGTAGTCAGTTATGGACTACTGTCTTCATATGTTGCTCGGATGAACGAGCATCAGTCACGAGGAACAGAGACAGTCCGCTTTTAGCCTGATTAAAGTTGACTTTCTTCGTCCATTGCATGGAAATGTAGCCTTTAGTATTTATTCTAGCCCTGTCGCGACTGCGAGGAGGCTACTTCAATTCTCCGGTTGAAACACGTCGATGTGTTTTCACTTGTATTTCTCGATTCGTGTTAATAACCAACAATTTCCGAAATGCACCCAACCTCGTTCACAATATCTTTATCTTTTGAACACTTTACTCTTCGTCCATTATCGGGAATACCATCTCCTTTGTAAAATCGATAAATCGACCCACAAAACTCGGTAGAAGCGTTTGCTGGTGTACCAAGCAGTAGTGAGGTCTCAAATGCACTTATTCGGACAGAAAATACCACCGCAGAGTGAATTCTGTGGTCGGTTATTAGATTCGAGATTTAACAGGCCTATTACTGTCTGGAGCACTATTAATTTTCATAATCAAAGTCCTCAACAAAGATTCTTTCCTATCCACCTCCTCGTCTTAAGGGTGCCACGTTGGATGTATGAAAAACATAGGATTATTTAGCAATTTTTTCTTTTAAATAATGAACTCAATAGGAAATCTGATTAATGGTGTTTATATTGAAGATTAAAAATTTTTTTTTCAACAAAATACAGTGTTTTTTGTGACCCAATTTTCTGTTAAAAATCACATTTCCTCAAACACTCAGCATTCCCTTAATAATATTTATTTTGAAATATCCGTATGTACTTTTTTAGATTAACATGAAAGGAAGATTCTCTCCAAATTTCAAGTCAATCGGACGAAAAGTCTCTGAGATCCGCGCAACGCCGATCGGCGAGTCAATCGTAAAAATAAATAAGTTTTTTTAATTATCACGGGATGTGTAATAAATGCCATTGATCAGATTTTCTATTGAGTTCGTTATCTAAAAGAAAAAAATGATCAAATAAATCTATGATTTTCATGCGTTCAAGGTTCAACCCCACTTTAATTCATCCTGCAAACGTCGCTATTGCCCGGCACACCTGCAGCTCTATCTAACAACTGCTTGAACTTAGGGATCGTGTTCAACGTGACTCGTTACATGGACTTCCACCCAGGCGGGACCAGCGAGCTGATGAGAGGCGTGGGCAAGGACGCGACGAAACTGTTCGAAAACGTGAGTCCAAGTGGCGAAGGCCGTCACTCGACCAAGGACGGCCCTGGTTGATCAGCGATTTTTTTTTTACATACCGATGGGACGTGCGTTGCAGGTGCACGCCTGGGTCAACTATCAGAGCATCCTTCAGAAATGCGTGGTCGGGAGGCTGAGCCGTGGCTCCGTGAGCGGAACCGCCTCGTCGCCGACGGAAAACGTCGCCTCCAACACCACCGATTGTTCGTCAGCCACGCTGGATCTGATAAAAAGTTGTACCAGTGAGTAGGCCAGCTCCACGGACCCACATTGTTGTCTTTTTTAACTGATGCAGACACCGGTAGCGCGTGAGCAATGGAACTCTGTGGGACGCCCGATTTTTACTGCGCATAAGTTTGTCATTGGAAAAGGGAGTTTTGATCTTTGACTCGGTATTAGTTAAAAGGGACAGGTTCTTAATAACCCCCAGTGAATACTGGATGTCAGTTTGATTATACTTTACTCAAATTGTAAAATGTTTAACGGTACTCAGTTTGCTCCGAAAATGGCGATGAATGTTGCACAATTTATGCAGTAATTGTTCCAATTCGTAGATCATGTGTTAAAGTACTATATACTGCTATTAGTTTTGCAATCTTTAGATCAGATAGAGTGTATTCTCCTTTCTCATTGTTCGATCCTCGCGTCACTCATTCGCAGCACGCACCACGAGTCAGGATAGCGGGTCAGACTCTAGTCTGTTCGATATAAAAATGGACTGGAGGCAAACGTCCAACTCCATCACCCTCTTCTATCAAACGGTGTGCGACTATCCGGGCGTGTCGTACCAGGTGAAGATGATAAACGAGTCGAAGTTGGTCTTCAGGCTGGTGTTCGAGAAGGACATAGTTACGCACGAGCTCCAGCTATCGGCCGGCGTAGAGTGGCCGCCAGTGTGCAAGAGAGACGTGGACACCATGGAGGTAAGTGGATAGAGAATGATCACTTTAACATCTGAAGCTGTATTCCAAAACGCCATGTCCTTATCAAGTAAAATCCTGCCTAGGTTGACTTCACGTTCACGAAGAAGACAAAGGAGATATGGAAGTCCCAGGGCAGCCACACGATATGGCGTGAGCCGAACACGAGCAGTCGAACGTACAAACAGTACGAAGTGCTCACGAACACGCCGCTGTCCAATTTAGTTCACCTGTTACTCCTGCGAGCTAAGGATTCCCTGGAACTGGTGCCCATTGGGAGGCACGTGGAGGCGAAGATGGACGTGATGGGTGAGTGACTTCTGCCTCCTACGATATAATCCACCTCTTCTCGCGGAGTCTTTCAAAATTTACGAAAGCTTGCTAAAAGAATCTGAAAAGCTATATACAAATCAAAGATTCTGATAAACTACTGTTCAACTCGTGAACAATTTGTTGCGAGGATCTCAGTGCGTCGAGATCAAGTGCAAAGAATCTGGTATATTATAGTTGGAAGAAGGTGAATTGCGATTTTGTAATTCGAATCACGCCTGCCAGCGGAAATCAAGGGGCCAACTGAGGGGGCAGCTGGGTCGTTGAACTTCTCGTTTCAGGGATGGAAATATCGCGGTCCTACACGCCTGTCCCGCCATATCTTCATCCCGACGACATGGTGCCTGATTACAAGTCCGACTGCGTGTGCCTGATGATCAAGAAGTACCCGAACGGCGCGTTAAGTCCGTCCATAACCGACCTTCAGCCTGGCCAGACTCTGATGATGAGCAACGCTTTGGGTGGGTTCACGGCCAAGTCCTTCGATCGTTACTCTGTCATTCACATGCTGGCTGGTGGCACGGGGCTGACGGCGATGCTTGGGATCATTCAGAGGGCCCTGGCTAGGCGCACAGTGTCAGTATTCCTATTTTTTCGTCTTCGCTTCGCTGGTTCTTGACCTCTTCTCCGTGGTTCGACGCGGTAGCTCTGTTCCATCTTCGACGATGAGGTTGATTCGTGGAACAGCTTTCGGCATTGAACCGCTGTACTTGTTTCTATCGTTGCGTAAGCTGTGTCGTTGATAGCGATGATGTTGAGGATACCTTGATCGAGAAATATAAGAAGCTTTAAAGTCCTGAATTTTGAAATATTAGAAGCGTCAAGTCCGAAGATTGAATTTTCTGTTTTTCTGTACTAGTTTTAAAAGTTCTTGAGTTCAGTTGACGCGGAACCCTCTTTGAGTAGCGTACGAGATACACTGTGCGTGCAAAGTGTTGACAAAGTGTCGTTTTGTCGATCAGTGCAAATAGCTAGAAAGGAGCTGCCGCGCTTCGAGGTTGATATAAACCTGTGGATTCTTTTAGGAAGAGCATAAACCTCCTCAACTTCAATAAAGACGAGGACAACATGTTCTATGAGGCGCAGCTGAGCAAAGCCAGCGCGGACAAGAAGTGAGTGCATCGATTTGCATTCCAATTTCGATTGTCCTCCTTCGAAACTGTTCATATGGTGCTCTTCAGGTTAAAAGTCACGCATATCCTTTCGCAAGGCGGAAGTTCATGGTCGGGCAGACGGGGCACGGTGTCCGATGACCTGCTGAAGGAACTGGTAGCAGAAAGCTCTCCCGAAGCGTGCGTCTTCACCTGTGGTCCTCGAGGATTCATGCAATATGCCAAAAAGTAATATTAATATCTTCATCCCAGACATCGAAGGTGCACTATCCACGCCTGATCTAGTGTCCACTAGCATTCGATTCGCGAGAAATTCAAAGTAGTGTATAATGTGTGAGAATATAGCTGCCTTCAGCGACTAGCCGATTTTGTTTTGGCTGTAGCAGTTTCTTGACGTTTAATATTAGAATTTTCGAAAAGTGAAGAGAAGATCAATATGGTCGATATTTGGTTCATACATTGAAAGATACATATACAGAAGATTCGTTCAATTGGAGTAGAGAAGATGCCCACCCAACGACTTTAACATTACCTCACGTCACACCTCCATAACGATATGTCATCTGCTTTTCAGATCCCTTCAAAAACTGGGCTGGAAACCCTACCAAATGTACGATTTCGACGATTAATCATCGTCCCCAGAGAAAGTATGCCCCCATTTTTTGATACCGAGCTTAAGGGTAAAAAGGGAGAACGTGGAAACTGAAATTCCGATAATCGAGCTTTCGTTCGTGTAATTCGTTACATGTTCGCGTTTCCGAGTTCCTAAGAGAACCTTTTCGACACTTTTACTCCTATCTCCGCCCACAATATCGTTACCGTGCGTTCGTCTGACAGAAGTCTGCCGACGATACAAATGGTAAGCGGAGCTGATCGGTCCAAGAAAAGAACCCGCGAGAAAATGCCAAACTAGGAAAATTACTTTGAATAGGACAATTACTACAAACTCCGAGGTATAAATTATCGAAAGAATGTTATCAATTCAGTTTACAGTCTCGAACGACGGTAATTAGAGGCGACTCAAATGTAATTAAAAGCAATTCTGTCATTACGATTAGGTATCTTCGATGCCAATTTCGGTTCCAGAAAATCGCTGAAGGTTCGTGGCATTTTATACCACACCTTGCAGGATCGTTTTAACATTTCCCACGGTACATATCTAATTTGTACGAGAAAGATCTATATTTCTATACGACGGTCGTCTTGACAGCTACTCATCGTCAGCAATTGAACACGCTTTGTACCATATCTACGGATTTCAATGAAATTGATGAAACCAAATAGGAGTAAGGATCTTACATGAAAGTTTTAGGTTCTAGAAAGGCATACAGTTCGTGACGAGTGTCCAAACCCCCGCACGGTTCGCGGAGACAAATTATTTTTACAAAACGGAGACCGTATTTTAACTTTATACACCCTGGAGAGCTGTATTTTTAACAATTCATCCGAGAACCAACCACCTTTGCACGGATGCGTATATTTCCCGACACAGGCCAACTCGAGAAGCTATTGTTATCTGCGAATAAGATGCTTCGTTTACAAGAACGTTCACGATCCACGTTCCTCAGTTTAAGAACAGAGATACGATAGGTGTAAACGACGAGAGGAGTTCTACCGATAAATTAGATGCCCATTGAACATTCCGAGTATTCGGACTCTGAATGAACCGATGGAAACGTGGATAACAACTTGGCCTAACGATAGAGGCCTTCTAAAGGCATCGAATCGAAAGTATCTGGGAATCCCTGAGGAACCTCTGATGGCGTTGCTGAGTTCTCGACGGCGGAGGAGAAGGAGCTCACGTAGATGTAGTAAATAACGGAGAACCCCGTGGATTGTTTCTACCAACCGAGTATTTTTAAAACCCACCGCGCATGGTCGTCGAAACGGTAGAATCTCGACGCTCGATTGAAATTGGAGCGTCTTTGAAAGCGAAGGGCCCTCGCACGCGGAAGCGGCTCCAGGCACGTCGCATTCGAACATATTCAAGTGTGGACCACTCTCTGCATTTACGTGCATGTTAAATACGCCTACGTGTGTGTATATGTGTGTACATAGTTGTTACCAGAAATAAACGAACATTTGATGGCTCCACCACCGACAACCTTCACTCCACCATTCTCTGCTGTTTCCACTAATTCCGTCCACTTGATGCGAATAATTCGTCGCGAGATTGGACAGTCTCGCAGGCGAAAGCGTCGTCTGCAGCTCGCAAATTATGCTGCTGAAGTATTCGAAGTGCTTGAAGTAGTACTATTGAGATAATGAAGTGCAGAAAGCGAGGAGGAAGGCGGAGGGGCGCAGTAGAACAGTGTAGCTTCTTTCACTCGCGGTTGCAATTGACATTACTGCAATTAGCGATCGTAAAATATTCTTTAACACTTGCTACACTGTTAGGATTAAAAAACGATCGGTAAGAAGATCGGTTTCATTCGTAAATCAAGAAAACGAATCCGCTACTCGAGCGTCCTCAAGAGTGCCCTTTTAATCTCCGCTGGAGCTTCGTTTAAAGTTAAAAGACCGACAATTATCAGCTGTTGTCGAAGGACTCGATAGTTACCTTTACCTCTGCTACCTCGGCGTTCGATGCTGCCGCGGTAAGCTCTGGTAACGGTACAGAGGAGGCTGAAACAATCGAGACCATCCAACTTCGCTGCAACACAGGGCCATTTACGACCGAGCACAGAACCCTCGTAATACGAAAGTTCTGGCTCGGTTAATTTTCCCGTGTACGGCTTGTACGGTCTACCTATCGATCCTACTAACTTTACCCCCGCAACGTGACGCAACGACACCGACCATCGCGTGGCAAAGACGAGTGTCTTTTGGCTGGCAAGAGAGCGTTGCAGTGGCTGCCAGGTTGGCTTCCGTTCCATCGAAATCCTGGCCTTGAGGAGTCGCACTGCGAACGTGTCAGCTGAGATATCGATCTTCCTCGATGGACACTGGGATGCTCTTTGCTTGCCAAGTACCCTGGACCATCCTCTGCTCCATCAATCAGAGAGACAGATTTTTGGTAGCATTGGCGAACTCGGGGATGCACACCTGCTGCTTGGGGATGTTGATTATTGATCCTTTATTAGCCAGTTGGAATGCGTTCTGAAAGATAGTTTCAATGGATAATGAATATATAATTTTACAGGAAAAGTAGTTTAAAATTTGGATTTGGCTAACAGCTGAATACTGAAAATTAAAATTACTTCAGCTATGCCACTATCTGGCGATATTTACTTCCTGGTGGTTGATACGATTAGGTATTGTTTAGCCAGATTCCTTCGTTTTGTGGTGGTATGTTTCACAAAAGCTGGTGTTTTTAATTGAGTAGGTTTCTCAGAATACCTTCGGTAGGTAATGGAGCTAGAGTTTGGTGCTTCGTGTGATCCATTAGTGATCGCTTGGGACTTGAACAGAAGGAGCTATCTGCCATCAAGTATTCAGAACCCCGGTAGAAGTATCCAATACCCCGATGAAAGGAATTATCCATTGTTCAGCTGCCTATCTATGGAGAACAAACTACCCTTCACCTAAACACGACCATCCACAGTCAGCTATGAACTGTGCAAGCAAGACCACCAATTTATCACCTACCTAGTAGTCACTTGGGCACGACCATCGACCTACCAACACAGATCTTCCCATCCAATATCAACACGAGCCTCAATATCACTTTCAATCATACTTCAACCCCTGGTTTTCATCGATGCAATCGTGCCTTCCCATCCCCCGCCGACATCGTTAATCTACAACGATATCTGCGAGCCGGGATCGCTAAGCAACGCAAAGGAGTCGAAGACTCGCAGCACCCGACGTTTAATGGCGAGGAAGAAACAGTAAAAGCAGCGTCGGAGGAGCAAGATCCCGTTCGAACGATAAGCTTTTTAACAGCACACGGGGCTCCCTTGAAACCCACACCCTGGGATCGATTTTATATCTCGCAACGGTAACCAAGAGAAACTGTTCAGCACAATGGCCACGGATTTCACGAGCAGACGAGCCACGTACACTGTTTTCCACCGGCGCGGCGTACTTTGCGCGAAACTTTTCTTTGTTTCCCCCTGGTCGGCTGTATCTCTCTCTCTCTCTTCCTTCCCCTTCCTCTCCGGCTCTCCCTGAGCGCATTCATCGAGCAACTATCGCCAGAATCAACGATATACATCGGTAAAATTGTATCTGCTGACAATGCTGCACGCAGGGTGGCTCGTCGAGCCGTGGCAGGGGTGTTTTGTTGTTTAGCAACGGAATCCCTGAAGTTCGCATGAATTTCTGCTTCGCCCGTTCGCATCGCCAACTGTTTCTGGCATGGCTCGATGCTGTGGCACTGTTCGAAGCCAAAAACTTTGCTCGCGACACCGCGGACCCTGTTTCTGCTTGTTCCCGAAAGTTCAAATGGATGCCCGCAGATCAGGCGCTGATCTTATCGGGGGGGACGTTCGGGGAGGGGGGGTTGTGGTGTAGAGATGCAGGGGTGGTCTCTCTGAGATGATTAAGTGGGAGGCTGCTTTCTCGCGATCTGCCGGGTCAGACTGTCCCTTCGTTCGAAGAATCGTTTTTGGGACGCTCCCACTTTGGGGATTTGGGAATCGTTATTGAGACGATTGAGTAGCAGGTTATTATTGATGTCAGTTAATTACACGTTGATTACGGAGTCTTTAAGTCCGGGAATATTGCAATCTCGATTACTCAGATCGTCAAGCTTCCCTCGTTACTCGACAAGAAGCTCAATAATCGTTCCTCTTCGAGGGTGCAATTAATCGCCGTCGGTCCCCGCGATATCCCGTGGACATGGATTTAATTGGCGCCCCGTGGGCCACGAGTCCAGGACGCTCCTCGTCCCGTTTCCCCCCTTTGGTCGATTAAAGCTCGATGATATTTACGGTACGATTAATCCGGTGCTCCGTGCGGGGACAATGTTTCGGCGAACGTCGAATCCCGCCTTCGATGATCGAACAATGCGTCGTCCGGCCAGAAAATGCCGGCATTGTGCGGGGGAGGGGAGATTGATCGGGACCATTCTTTCGTTGTGATCAAGATAGAGGGAAAACGCGGGCGCGTGTCCATCGGTCGACAAGAAATTCTGTTGTTCCGATCGATCTGACGCGAACAACGGGATAGTCGGTGAAAATGACGCGAAAATTTTGGACGTCGATTGAATTCTCTCGACCGTGACACCGAGTCTCTGCGTGCGGATGGGAAGAAGCGTTTGTGGCGTCTACTAAGAGATAATTATTATTATTATTATTATTAATCATTGAAAGGCGGAGTGTTATGGGTAATTTTAGTTCAGGCTAGACACATTTTTATTTTGCAAACTCGGTTTGCTTTCTTCGTGTATCCAATCGCAAGTTTAGATTCTATCCATTAGCTTCTGTAGGTATTTGCACCTTGCGTCGTGATGAGGCATTCGCTTGGAATTCGTCGTATTTCATTGAAACACTCAGTCGATTTTGGTGATCGCTGGCTTTTATCATCTTAATGGTTTATTCTGCTACACACTTCACTCGAACGAAAGCACTGTTTCTCGACTAGATTACCGACCAAAACCATATCAACACACTTCCTAAATCTGTCAGCTACAAGTATCCTCGAATCCCCATCGCGCGCATCATCCCCTATTCGAGCCCTAGTCGCAGCCTCCCCCGCCGGGCCAAAATAAGCAAAATAAACTAAAAACTAGCAATCAGCACCACCACACTAAAGCCGAATATTTCCAACAAACATCCCCCTGCGAAAGTCATCAAGTCTGCCCACACACATCTTCCCCCGAGAACGAGCCGACCCAAAAGAAGATTCCAACCCCCTCGATCCCACGAAGGGCACACACACGAGTCCACCCTCGTTTCATAATCCCGCTGGAGCGTTGAATACGGCTGACAGCGGCCTGGTAAAATAAGAGGGGTATAGCGCGTGCAGGATGGGAGGGTGGGAGGGGGGAGGGGGTTGAAAGAGAGGGCTCGGCCGACTGCGTTGTGGCCGACGAGGATGGAGAGCAGGTAGAGGGGGCAGCCGTGTGCTGCACGGGGTAGCAAGGACAGGGATACCGCGAGCAGAGAGCGGTCTTCAGTCGCGCGACGGCTCTCACCCCGGCCAGTCGATCGAACTCTTCCCCGTCGGCAGAAACCAACCACCATGTTCGCGTCGAACAACCCCCTCGATCCAGCGAGCTGGTGATCCGCTCGCGTGTGATCCTGTGAACGAGACAGTGAACTCGGTTAGTGGTTAAGTAGCACCCTGCCCTCTCTGTCCCCCCGCCAGACCCCTCTGCTCTCCCATCGGCGAGGAACAGAGGAATCGAGGGGTGGCTCGCAACCACCTGTGCTCGCGAGGCCAAGCGTTGCGTGGGCAGATAACAGGCCCCGAGCCTCTGATCCGATCGACCACGAGCTTTTCTCGGGGATTCGTCGTGTAGTAGGGGGTCGAAGTCAATCGACGCTCATCCAATCTGACCTCACGCCGGGCAAATTCAATTCGAAGCTTTCGTTTCGTTGGTCGAGGTGGGCTCGCGGCGCGTCTTCCTTTCCGAAGGTAGGTGTTTGGTTTTGGTATTTGTCGAACGGAGTTAGGGGACCGCGCGGTTGGAGGGTGGATTCTGAACCTGCCCTTGAAAGTGTCTTCGTGCGGATTGATCGCGGGTTAATCGCGGATTAATAGAGGAACGCGCGAGGCTGCGATCTGGACGTTGTTCTTTGCGCGAACCAGCGGGTCAAGGCCAGTGGACGCTTTAAGGGCGCGAAGGAAATGTAGCGGAGGGGACTCGCATTGTTCCGTGCAATTTTTTAAAAGGTACCTCCTTTTCCTCGCTGCGAAGGGCACTCGGGTATAATATCACCGACGTCGCGTGACTCTCCGAGGATCAAAGCCTTCCCTCAACCCTGTCTTCCTTCTGCTTTGAATTCTGTCGACCCTCGCGAACCCGCTGGTAGTTTTCACTTGGATGCTTTACCTGAGTACCGAACCTTTATCTTATCCAGATTTTACTAAATTTCATTTAACACACTGTTCCCGAACACAGCATAAATCTTGCTTTATCACCTTCCTCCAAATTCTATTTTACTCAATTTGCAAAACTCGAGGTTTAATATTCCAGAGCTTCAGAATTTTTGTAACGAAATTTAACTCCAATATCCTCGCAGAGCAACGAACATTCCTTTAACATTTTCCTTTGCTTCTGCTCCTCGCCCAGGTGAACTTCGATCCCAGCGGATTTTCCCGGATTTTTCTGTTCCTGGCTAATCCCCGAGAAGGTCGTGGAACGTCGATCATCGCGACGGTAGTAAACACGATCGAGGAGACGATGGCCTCGCGGGGAAGGAGCACGATCGCTTGCCAAGTCGGGCAAATTGAATCCAATTGAATAGGGGGCCGTGCCGTTGCCATTTTAGTAGCGAAACGGGCGACTCCGTTTCCAAAAGGATCGGCCGCCGACGCTGCTTTTCGAAATAACCTCGCGACGAGACGTCGACCCCATTTCCCGCGACCAGTGTCGAGTGTTCGCAACACGTTGCTGAAGAGGATCCTTCCACAGGTCATCGTTTCCAAGGGCGACAACAAGGTCAGTGCATCTTAAGTACCGTTCAAGCTGGCAAATAAGTCGAGGAGGTACAGTACGTCTGGTTTAATTATGGCACAGGAAAATCGTCCCTTTAACTGCTGAAAATAGGGAAAGATAAATAGTAGGAAATATGTAGTTGTTCGATTTTCATATGCTGCGCGCATCATCGGTGATCCACGCTGAACTTTTTGTTCAGAATAGCGTGCGCCATATGTGATGCACGGGGCTTGAATGGAAAGAAAGTATTAAGGTGAATTGAAATTCTTTGTGGATGATAGCGAATATTAATAAATAAATAAATTTTGTAATATTAATTAAATGGTTTCTGCTCGTGTGATTCCATTTCTGATCATTGATTTACTTATCGTTTATAACTCACACGATCCGCCTAAATGCTCCATATGGCATCGCATCACATCGCATATTTTTTTCTCTTCCCAGAAGAAGCGAAGAGCAGAAAGAAATTTTCAAGAATTTATCTAGTTTTTAGAGTTAAAGCAGACGTACTGTATGCAAGAAAGAGAATTAATTCTGCTTATTTTTTATCACGCTCCCGAAGTTCGTCCTGTAATTTCGACAATATTATAATTCGTAACAGTGTACTGCCTTGTTTACATTGGTAGAATATATTGAATGGAAAGTAGGGGTCGTGTTAGACTCGGGCTCATTTGGGACTTGATATTCAACCGCGCTGTTGTGACATACCTATGGTCTGGTCGTTTACTGTGAGAGTCACCGTGTTAATAAATAATATTCTGCGCTGTTCTATAATTAATTACCATGTATGGAATACCTATTTGACTTTTTGGGGCGCCCAAAATATTCCACACTTCAACAATCGATAAAGTCATGCCAGCAGACGATAGGTAGCCTAATTACTTGCAGCAGCTCGCTCCACGCCAAACGTTTCCTCTCCAAAATACTATTGATGTTTTAACGTAAACTTCAACCTGTCGCCCCTATTAGAGGGAATTAACTTCGGAGCAACTTAAAGCGTTGACGTTCCCAGCGAGTAAAATTCCCTCTGTAACGGAGCTAATTACGTTACCAGACTCGAATGCCGGAGTTCGCGGTGGGCAAACGAACCGTGGAATATTAGAACCACTCGACCAATCATGTTCCACCGGAAATTTAATCACCCGCATACTAGATATCGAAGCTCGATCATAGTTTCGCCGATGATCACAATAGCTCTGCAGTTAACTACTTCAATTCTGTCAAACTTTTCTTGACCAATGCCAATCTTGATACCGAAAGTATCAATCTAACCGAAAAGTGGGTCATCGGTGGTTCACAGAGTGAAACACTTAATTAAATTAAAGGGTCTGGTGAAATAATCTCGACCCTGTCTCATCTACGATAAAAATATCAACCGAAAGCGAAACTGTGTCACAGCTGACTCAGGTAGGGTCGCGTTAAAGATCCCACTGAAATCTACACGCGTTTAACTAATTAATCCCCCACCCTTACCTCCTTTCAAATTTCCTCTCGAAAGAAAGACGCGCCACCAGCTAAAACTCCCCGAAAACATAGAATTCCAAAAGTGTTGGGTTGAAAAGAAGAGGCTGATAGGCTCGCTGGATATTGAAGCACGTGTACCTTTTACGTCTTCGTGTTGTATAGCAGTTCTCCGATGTAATACGAAGACTCAAAAGTGCCCGGTGGCTTTAATATTGGCTTTGTTTCCGATTTCTGCCTCGCCTACGATCTTCCGCGAAATGGGAAACGTGTATTCCGATGGGGAAGCGGGTGGGGCGAAAAAAAAAGAGAAGATGCCTGGCCATTATATTGGGAGGAAAATATTGATCGCTGGACGGAACCGCGATATTCCGTTTCGAAGTATAGACATTGATACAATCATTAGTTTTCCCCCTCTTCGCGAGGCCTTTCAATTATTTCCTACACGGTTATAAAAGTGGAGGCTGAAAGCACGTGGATCGCGGGGCTGGGGCAATTTCGCGACGATATTAAATTCGCAGCTGTATTTTTAATTAAGCCGCGTGACAAACGATTCCCCTCCCTCGTTTTTCAATCTCACCCCCGCTCCTCCCTCGATGACGCTTTCGCTGGTTACAAAACGATACGGTGAATCTCCGTTTTCATTCTATTTTCTTTTTTTTTTATGTACGTGTAGGTACGTGCAGCGCACGTATATTTAGAAGCATGACGGACAGACGATAAATTGGATATATCGGCTCGTTGTTCCGCGGCGGTTTGTTATAATAAAATCGCCCCGGCAAATTGACCGTCCCCGGGAAAATCTGTTTCGCGATCAGCCTCGGTGTCGCGCCACAGCCGAATGCTTTCGAGCCGGCGACGGAAAAACGAAGAAATCGCGGCCGGAGAGACGGGGGCATTCATTGTTCGACGCGGCAGAAGTAGCTCGACGAAACGGGGGAAAGCGCGGTGGGAATAATGTGTCGTGGAAAGTCACCACGAGCGTGACACATTCGAATGCTTCGCGTGGCATCTGAATTCGCTGAATGGCTCATTGAGAGATTAGAAGATATTTAGAAAAACTTCGCTCCGCGATCTGTCGGCAAGCCTTTCACTCAGAACTCACAATTAATTAATCAAAATCAAGCCCACCTGCGGCACAAAGTTCCCCGGCTTCAGTTATCATCGCCCTCCCGCAACCCCTCTGTTCTCCGCTTCGTCTCAAACTCATTATTCTCTGCGAAATATCTCCCTAACGAGATCCCGGACTAATAAAAGAAAAAAGAGGGAGTACTTGTTGGAGCAGCGTCATCGGGGGATAAGCTTTTTCGGATAACGTTTCTAGTTGCGTCGCGTCGATAAAACAATTCCTCTCCGCGGCGATGTGCGTTTGCATGAACTTTCGCGTGTGTGGGTGTGTCGTGGTGGAAACTGGGTTGCGTGGATTCCGCGTGGTGTTGCGTGGGTGGAAGAGTGGTACTCGGTGACGGGGCCTCTCCTCGGTCTCCGCTTTATTTTTCCCACCCCGTTGCACCCTTTCACCGTCCCCGTGCCCCCTTTCTCTGCTGGTGGCGTTTTGTGGGCTCAAAAGTTGGCACAGTCTAGTGCACCTTGACACACCACTCCTCTGGTATTGTGGTTGCACGGTGTACGGAGCACCGAGGAAATTAGATCGGCTAATTGTTGCGTTATGTGGACACAGGGCGGGCTAATAACGAGGGCGCGGGAGCGCAGCTGAGGCTGCTGCATTAAATTTCCACTGAACAGATGGTGGTCCCTTGCCTTGTTGGGTTTCTTTGGCTATTAGGGGGTGCATTCGAATTTTTTCCTCGTGGAATCGGGGGCTATTTATTTTTCGGTTAGGTGGGAAGCTGGATTCGTGGAGAAAACTGGGAATATCGCTTTTGTGGTAGAGAAGTGGGGAAAAAATTCAGCTAGTACCAATCTAAATTGTTTAAAATTCAAATTTAACATTTCTCGAAGCAAAGGGTCTATTTCTCTATTATCTAAAGAATTTAAAATTTATACGAGCTCCGACAGGAAGGGTTTCTTTAAATTCGGTATAAAATAGAGATACTTTTTGGGTTGTTTAATAATCTGGTTACTGAAGGAAATGAAGTTCCTTGGAAAATTCCTTCCTCCTTCGTTCACTGTTCAAAATGCTGTGTCAGGTTTCTTTTTATTAGCATAGGAATTGAGGAGACCCAGACCTGTGAGATTCCAAAAGGAATTTTTGCAATTACTTAAGCACCGTTACAAAGTTTTTCTAACTACTAATTTAATTAATCCTTAAGAGATCTGTTCCACTCGAAGGGTCGGCGAAGAAGTTTCTTTCGTTGCGTCTGGTGTTTCGAAGAATTAAATTTTTTTGCTCCTGTCAGGTGTAAGAGGATATGATGAATTGGTAGTGAAGCCAATAGAATGCTCGCAATTAAAACCGATCTGGAAATTAATTAAAGTAGGGGGTAATCTGGAAATTACACAGTTTACACAGCGTTCCACGGCGATCGGTTTAATTCGACGCTCTTCGATTCCCTCGGATTTCAACGATACCGTTGTTTGTTCTTTCCCCTTGGACAAGTTTATTTCACGAATCACCCGCGATTATTCGTTTTATCGTCGCGCTTTGCGTATAACGACTGTTTTCCGCTGAGTTGAATTTAATTACTTCATTCCTATCATAATTCTACTACATTATTCACAGTGGCTGTCATTAATGTGGTGTAATTAAAATTTAATGGCGGATCGTCATCGATATGGCTGTTTTCAATCACAAAATCATATCAAACATACACTATCCACATACACAATTTTTTAACGGATTACCTTAACACGCTCAAAATAGTACCAAATTAGGAAATTTTTTTTTAATGATACTATGAGGTTGAAAATTATTTATATTCTTCTTATGTTTAGAGCACGTATTAAGTAATGAATATATTGTATAAATATTCTACAGAAATATTAAAAAAGTGCCGAGTTATTTGTTGTTCCGCGAAACTCCTTGGAAATTGGAATCGCTTTTTTCAAATTGGCTGGCAGCATAACTTGAACAATTTGTATTCGATTCACTTGAAATATTAATAATATCTTCTATAATAGATTATTTACAGAAGTACACACGGATTTTATGATTGATTAAAAACTTATTTTTACACACAATATAGGCTTAAAATTTTCAGACAAATTTATCGGTTAAAACTGATATTCTCTTTAAATATCGACCACTTTCGCAAAAATTAATATTTGGACAAATCGCTATAGTAAATGTCATGTATATAATGAAAATGTTCGGTTTATTATCAAAATATTCTATTACACAAAGCCGACATATTGACGCAAATTCTATCCACGTAAATAACACAGTAAATTACCACTTTGCGATACCATAAATCTTTCACTCCACAAGTAACAAAACGGAGGTTGCAACTCATTACTATTCAGCTATGCTAATTCCTCACATTCGACCGATTTCCCAAAATCTCCATAGCCGCCCTTCGCGCTCGATTACACGAAAAGGTAGCGGTACGACACGAGAGGCGCTCGATCGAAATTTATCTCTTCTTCTTTCGCCCTTACCCATTCTTTTCGCGATACTCGTCGAAATCCTCCCCCGGCAACTCGTGCGTGACTCGAGCCAACCGATTTCCCCGTGTGGACACAGGACGCACGTGTTCCTCGACAAACACCAGATAAAACGACAAATTTCCTGATGCAGGAGGTGGATACGGGCGATATTTCTGGACGCCACATTTTTCAGGCAGGGACGGTCACGTTTGCTCGCCGCGAGCCACTGTGCGTTTATTTCCGCGAACCCGAATGCTCATCGCGTCCTATTTCTCTCCTTTTGCTGCCTCCGCTCTCCCACTTATTTTAAGATATGAATGGGAAAATATATTTAGCCGCGTTCTTTTTTCCGCAGGGAAAACACCGGGCTTTCTCTGCGGTCGTCAGCGTTCCATGGGGACGGTCGGCAGTTGTGCCTCGCGAGGGTTTTATTTCCCAGATCTCCTCTAGCTTTGACATAAATTACTGACACGTGATACGGAGTATTAAATATGGAATAATTTCTATCTCTATATATAGAACAATCTCTATCGTGATTCAATGGCGAAGCAAATGCAAAGCTCAGCGCATGTGCCTTTCTGACTGTCGATTTCAAAATTAAAATTACAACAAAAGGAGAAAATTATAAAATATAAAGTGTAAGAAAATTTTTCATGCTAAAGTTGACTCCTAAATTCTTTCTTCCTTTTACCAGGTCTGACGTCTTTGTAAAAGATGCAAGATTATTTTTTATATCTACATAATTAATAATAGCTTAGAATAATAATTATAGAATACATGTACTTGGTATAGAAATGGAAATTAAGAAGTAAAATAAGATAATTTAAATATACCTAAAACACCTTTGACAAGTACCACATGTGCTGACGGCGTCACGGGTGGGGAAAAGTTGTAGTCAGCTTCCCCATTGCACGATACTGGAAATATTTATTGCAACGTTCGAATATTTAGCGTGTATTCACTTCCACCTCATTTAGCATTAGTATCCGTAATGTACTTATGCGCGATTGTTGACTAGGCACGCAGTGGTCGATAGCTTGGGTGAAATAAGTTGGGTACCAACTGCTTTTATCAGTCACGTACCTAGTTATAACGATGCAATAAATATTTCCATTACCGTGATTCTTTGTATCTAGTCGACTCCACTGATAGTTCCACAGTGGCAGTTTTATCGAACGACGGGCGTCGCCTTGAATTCCATCTCCATTTTTAATATTTTCCAACGTTGATTCTCCAGTTTAATAGGAAATAACTGGAGGCTGGATGATAGTAGATAAGAGGAAGAATGGTCGAGCGGATGTTCGAGCTCCGTTACCTTCGATCCTCGATTATTTCACGCCTTCCAGGCGACACGGTTCTGGCTCTCTTTATTTCGCCTCGATTAGAGTGTAAATGATCCGCTCCGTTTTCGCAGGAACTTCCTTCGCGATTGCCCTTCGTCCGACACGCGACTCAATCGTTTGCATTACGGGTAAAAGAGGTGTTCGTCGAAGCGGTCGTCTTCTTGCTCCTTGAAATTGCAATCCGAACAGGCTTCTCTGCGAAATGTGCGTTCGCTCGAGTACTATCCACAGTGATGTGTGTGTGATACAGGAACTGGAATAAAAAAGTGGGATTTTGTTAACGTATATTCACTAAAGTAGATTCAGTTCTTTGTAGTAAAAAGGTCTCCAGTATTTATCTTAACACTTTTATAATATACAGTGCCTGATCGAAGTATTGGGACACTCATTAAAACAGAAAATTTAATCTATTCAATAATTCTTGGAAATCTTCGAACCTACCTCTTTTAAATACAATAGTAATAGTTCGATCTTTCATCAGTAATATAATTAAATTCTTGGGGTCCGCGTGAGCCAGTGAATAAATTGAAACGGTAAATACCGTGTTAATCACCGAACCGCCTGCGATTAAGTACCCAAATAATTTCTCCAAGTGCTCAGCGAATAACTGAAGAAACTTAATAATCCACTGAGACACTGTGGAAGCTCCCGAACACCATTGCTTTGTTTCTGCAAGCAGTCGGGCTGTTTTTTCGCGTTCCAGACTCGCCCATCGATCTGATTCCCGACAAAACGCGGCACAGTTGGAGATTCCATCGGGGACAGATATTTCACCGAACTTTCCCACAGCGCGGGTTCGTCGTATCGAATTAAAGTTCGCGGTCGCGCGAATTTCCGCTCAAGAGTGGGGCGGCTGCGGAAAGCAGTGGAAGCTTCGGGCGCTCGTTAATGTATCGGAAAGAATTTAATCGCGGGTCGGGGGCAGGGGCGGGCGGTAAATTATATCAAAGCCCTTCGACTGCGACCACCCGTGAAAACCACATTCCGCGAGTCGTTGAGCTAGGGGAGAAAAAAAGAAATAGGAGCAGCAACGATGCATCGACGATATCGCTGACCCCTTTCGCGGCCGCGCATCACCGGGGTAAATTGTTTCCCCTGTGAGAAGCAATTTCAGCGTTCGAATCAGCGTGATTCGGTGAAACCTGCCAACTGTTTAAACTGCCGCAAGTCACCGCGAACCCTCGTTTTTGTTGCCACGCTTTAAACTCCTCCATTCAAGCGAAACGCCCGCTTCTCCGCGGTTCATTGCAATCTCTCGCCATAGGGGCGCAGGAAGAATGACTGTCAAATTTCGGTGAAAATTGATTTAAAATCGAGTTCTGATCGGACTTGGGCAAGATTTATTTGAAATTATTTCAGGAGACTCTGGACGAGACAAGTTAAATAATTCAGAGGGGAAATTTTTTAAAATAACTTTCCGTCAGACCAATTTAATTTCTAATATATTTTATTCAAATAATGACCGTGATTCGATATGCAAGAGTTTCGTACAATCGAGTATCGACAAGTCTTAGTGATTTCTTAATGGCTTAGGTGGACACAAGTTGCACTGTGCACAAACAGCATCCGTAGTTTAGACAGACTCCACTGGTATATACCATCCTCCTCCCACACTCATTAAAGCATACACGTCCCTTAAATTTCTCCAGTGGCACGCATTAACAGAGCCCCATCTTCACAGCCAACCGCCCACACCTGCAGCGCACCAGCAGCTGGACAAACTTCAGCGTGCAAGTGGATTTGCAGCGTCTTCCATCTCGTAATTACAATCCTTCTTCCCCTGCCTCCTTGCCCAAAGAAAGTTGCCGGGGATTTCATGAATTGCAAATTCCCTCATCGCTCGACTTCGCCTTCTTTTATTCATCCAACGGGGCTAATTTCTCGAGACAGTTAATCGTCGCGACTGCCGGGCAAATCGATTCCGATGCACGCGAACCGAGTGCCCCGGCAAGCTGTGCCGGATTCAGCCGGCGAGCCTCGCTGCCCGCGTGGTAACGAGGCTCGTTTCTCTAATTCGGCGGTGCGGGCTCGCATATTTGTAATGAAACGAGCGGACAAAGAGAAGGCGTTAATCGGATTTATGCAATTTCGCGGACCAGCCGAGACTCGCGGTAGTTCTTCGCTCCGGTTCCAGGAAGAATACCGCGGAACAATCGATTCACCGCGGCCGGCGGCGGAGAAGGGGGCGTAATTTGCTAAATTAATTCCGTTTAATTTCGTTTCGTTTCCCCCCGCCTCGCCCCCGTTTCTCCGTCGATTCAACGGATTAATCCCGCAGTTACCCGCGGGAGGGAAGTTGAAAAGCAGGCTGGGGCACTTTTCGCGCCGCGACGCTGCGGCCGCTGTAATTTGCCGGTTGGAATTACCTTTGATCGGCCCGCCATTCAAGTTACGCTTATTAGAATTCCCCGCGGTCGCTGGGGGATTAGAACAATTCGCTCGGCCACGAAGACTCTCGTTATCGCGGGAATAAATTGTTTGAGGCGCCTTCGGAGCAAAGGTGATCCTCGGGATTCTTTTAAGGGTATCGGTCAGCGGCGATTTCCGGGACTCGAAGATTTAACAGTTCGTGGGAAAGTTTGTGCAGCCGCGATCTGTGGTGGGAATCGATGTGTAGTAGGCTGGGAACGGGATTTCTGAGAGGCATTCCTGGTTCAACTTAATTTATGGGTAGCCTTTCACGCGACGGGGAAAGTGGGATTGGAAGACCAATGGGAACGTGGTATTGAAAGCGAGATGCGGGGGTGAAAGCCTCGTTGCGACTGGATGTACAGAGTGGTTGGGAATTGTAGGTGGATACTTTGCAGCTTGATAAACGTTGTTGGGAGAAGCTTAATCGCTTCAGAGATGCTAAATCTTACTTTGTTGGGATGAGTAAGAGTTGCTCGTTTGTTCGGCAGAGAATAAGGAAAACTCTAATTATTAACATTACCTAACGTCTTTGTTCCACTAAGTTTAAATCTTAATATATAAAGCAGGAAGCTTCTATGTGTTTGTGTATTTGTCTGTCGCCTAAAAACTTTCAAATGATAAATTCTGGGATCACGAAATCTGCCTCGGTTCATTATGTCTGACTAATCCAGATGAATGTGACTATTCTCACAAAACAAAAACTAAAAAATTTTTTTTTATACAATCAGAAGCCGAGTAGTAAAGCTAGTTTAATATAATATTAACTCTTGGTTGTGACAGCTATTTTTTTTCAACGTAGTTTTCACATTGGGTCGATTTAATACAACCCAATTTTGCTGTTTAAAATCATTTGTTAAATTAAGTTCGTAAAAATTCTGAGATTAAATTGGAACATTGTAGAATATAAGTTTATCGTTGAAAATTATTATTTAAAGTATTCTCATGTTTAAACAGTAGTACCTGGCATTCTCAAATGCTGCCTCAAAGATATTTTACCTCAAAGTCAAATCGTGGGCCACTTTGGTTCAGTGTGATAAGCGAGGGTTTTGATATTAAGCTATACCCAACTTTGAAAACTGATATTAAATGTAGAGTATTAAAAGTCCTCGTTCTGTGTCCCAATTACAAACATATTTGCATCGCTTGAAAGTTAGCTTGCAAATTGAAAAAAAAATTACCTGTGCATTTACGATCACTTTCCAACGACACAGTCGTGAATTCCGTTTCGTTCCTCGCGACTCCCATCAACCTGTTAGCAGCTATAATTTACAAGCACCCAGTGCAGGACGTATCGATCATCCCTCCCAAATAGCCGAAAGATTTTCTGGATGGCGGTTGGTAGGGAAAAGTGCTCCACTGACCCGATTCAATCCAGAATTTTTTTCCATCGACGAGAAGCTCTCGAGGAGTAGCGTCCTCCGAAACAATGGAGTCTTTGTCCTTCGACGTGGATCGGCGGACGAGCCGGGGCGATCCACTATCGATTAGCCGCGCAATCTGGGGGACGATTTGCATAATCGAGTGCGGGCCAAATGAATATCGAAGGCGGAGACGCTGGGAACCGCTGCGTCGAGGATTTTCAGAGGTATCGAGGGGTGGCTCCTTTCAAACCGCCGACCCCAACCCCTTCGAAACACATGAATACCGGAGACGCTGGTTGAATGGAGAGCGCCGTGCAGATCGAAATCCTTCGATTCCTCGCGGGGCGAAGGTCAGAAGGGGGTGCGCCGCGGAGTTCAGCGACGCCGACGAGCTGTCCGCGTTAGATAAAGTGGTTTAAGTCAGCCGGGGAAAGGCTCGGGGCGCTTTTGGGCCACCGAGCTTCTCACGGTCATTAAAACTTGCTAACAGGGGGGCGGAGGTCGAGGAACTTGAATCGCCCCGCGCACACACGCGGTCGAAAGCTGGGAATCGAGGAGGGAAACGCTTAGAAGCGACGGGGGAGGGGGGTGAGTTCTCGCAGGTGAAATCGGCTCTTTTCGAAGACTCGGCGCTCGTTAAGTACGGATTTCATCGCTGGGAGACGTGGAAAATCTTGCGGGCATAGCTATCTCGCCACTACCCTTACTCTCCTCTTATTAATTCGAATTTAATGTGGATGGCCTCGGCTCTCAGCTGTTCACTTTTTATCGACGATCTTTTTTAACGACGTCATCCATTCTCCAAGGTTACACTCGGTTTACTTTTTATAATAGAAATTAAAAAGTGTACTCCTAGTTTCAGTGTATGTATAGGTACATAGTCGTGCCATAAATTCCCTCTATAATAAAAATGATTTTATGTGGTAGATAAATTAAAGCAGGGGATAAGTTTTTTATATGTTTTATTTCCGAGGTATATTATGATGTGAAAGTACTTGTAACTGCTCGGAACGACCAGGTTTTCCTCGAAAACGATTCTTTATATGAGTTAGCCACTCATCTATCGTTAAGTTCTCTAACAAGGTAACATATTGAACCCACAAACGCCAATTTTGGTGAGAATCTGCAGATTTGCAGAAAATTGAGAAATATTTGACACGTATTTTTTGTTATCGGCAATCATCCATGCTGATGGGGTGAGAAAAGCCCCTAAGTCAGGAGTCGAAAACATATTTTCGGAAATTTTCTAAAAACTAAACAGAGGGCTGGATTCGTATTTTAGAAATTCAGACTTCGAAAAAATTGTCCTACACTAAATAGTTGTCGAGATATTCCAGAAAATCTGTTTTTGACCCCCAATTTTAGGGGCGGTTGATTCGCTTTAATATTCAGCACACTTGAAACTCTTTTTTCTATGCTTGCGATCTGGAGCATTCAGTAGTTGGAGTTTAATGTGCAGCGTTATCCACGCGAGTGTATTTCGAAAATCTTGGAGGTATACGGCGTCGAGTGGCGTCGATGAAGTGGTTAGCAAACAGAGAAAATCGGATTAATCGACTGGGAGGTTCGATTAAGGGCTATACGTTCGATCTGAGGGCGCTCGAGCGTTCGACGTGCTCGAGTTGCAGCCGAAACAAATCGGCTAACTCCGGGGTTAATATTTCGAGGATAAACGATCGTTGCGCGCGGTTTCGATATGTTCATCGCGAAGAGCGATTGAGAAGGGCTTAATTTTCATCTCTTTCGCTCTCCTTTTAAACGTTTCATATTACTCTATCATACATATAACTGAAGCTAGTGTGAGCACAAAAAAAACGGCATTTAAAATAGTTTATGTATATGTATATTAAATAAGAAAACCATATCTGCATTGAAACTGAAGATACAACACTTCATATTTTGGACGTCTGTGAAATCGCTGAAAGTCTCCTTTGGAGTTTAGAAAATATTTTACGGGTTAGTCACAAATATTTAGATACCTTTTTATCCAGATTTAATATTTATTCTAATCCGATTTATATAAAATACTGATGGCATAACATAAACTACTAATTGTAAGAGTCATTCATCGCAGAACCACCTTTTAACCAGATACGCCCTTTCAAATTAGCACGTCCAGCATAGCCACGAGGAATACGAAAGAACAGTGCCTGAAATCCATCCACCCCAAGTGAATAAGCCCTGCACGAAAGCACGAAGTGTACCACAAGCCCTCAAAGCATCATTCCCAGTCTCAAGTTCCCCAATCCCAAATAACCCTAGTCACGTGCAATCCCCAAAAACCACAAGGACCGTGTCTCCGGGTTCGTTCCACGCGACACTCGACACTGCCGTCCTCACCCTCCGCAGTCTCAACTCATCCACCCTGCGTCTCGCTTCTCATCAGCCAACAGGCAAATCGTCGCGTCACGGCGAGCAGAAGTCGCATCAATCCTCATCATTGCGAGGGGGTTGGGGGGTGGGTCCCTAGGGTGGCCGGCTGGACACCGTCACGCGGTGTCGATCGCGATCGCCGCAATCGGGCCGCGAAAAGGCGAGACGGAGGGCGGGGAAGACAACGGGGTGAGCAGATGGAGCGGGCATATACCCCGGGCGAGTGATTTTTCACGATGAAAAATCGCGCGCGATCAGGGGATCGCGGCACGTCCTAATTCACCTACTCCGACCTACGTGGCGCTACAGATGGCAACCGTGGACAGGGGGAGGGGGTTGGAGAGCAACGTGGCTGTCCATCGAATGCAACCCGTTCATATTTCATCATTGATACCGTGGAACGACAAAAGCTCGGCCCCGTGATCTGTCACGAGCAAGGAGACCATTCAGAGATCCCAGCGAGCGGCATTTCTATGCGAGCTGCTCCCTTTCATATTCCTCTAGCTTTCCCTCCGTGCACGCCCGCGCTACCCTTCCACCTGTGTACGCGACCTGATAATGGGATTTTTCTCCCTCCTTCTTCTCACCGAGCCGCATCTAGTCCGCCCGCGGGTCCATCGGCGCGTGTCGATGCACGCGTGCATCGGAGGGTGCACCACGTCCAGGGGCTGTGCGAGAATTTTTTTCAACGGTTTTCGGGGAAGGTTGGTTCGAGCGAGACGTCAGACGGATCTCTTTATCGAGGAAGGTTTTTCCTTCGGCCCATCTGGCCGGGGAGGCTGGTCTGCGCATGACTTCATCGCGACATCGATCATAATGCTTGATATTTGGTTATTATTGGGCTGCAGGTGACGGGGCGACTTTTATCGCGTAGAATCATTCGAGGCAGCGTTTCCCAAGTGAATTGTGCCATGGAACCCTTGCAAGTTTACGGGAACATTCTTAAATTACGTACAGGTAATTTTGGCGGTTTCTTTTTTGTCTATTTTAATTTCTACACTGAATTGAAAAATATCTTTCTCCTTTGATATACGAAGAAACAAAAAGTGGGGATACACGGTTTCGTGAAAAACGAAAAAGGTGGCATATTAAGAAATTACAATGGATTAATAAGTATTACAGATCCTATTTAAGAGGTGGGTAAGATTTATTGAATATTAAAATTAATCAGAGTAACTGCATCAAGCTATTTAAAATTCTATATAAAAATGTTAAGACGTGTGCAATTCGCCACTCTGAAATTTTTATATAATAGACCTGTATTATATTATTGTACCTGTGCCACAATAATTGTACACGAGGAATCCAAGAAACTTGTGCTGAACTCTTTCCCCACAGATAACTATGCATCGCATTTGCAAAATCGAAGAGTACATATCTACTTACTTGGGAATCACATCCTCGAATGTACCATCAGTGTTAACAAGAGTGTATTTCCATGTTCATCTTCAAAGCGTACGGACCTTTGATCTCAAGTTACACATCGCTGGCGACGAACAGAACGTACACGTAAAAATTCGATTCCGGGTACATTTGATGCCTTTCAAACCCATCACCCAATCAGACTAGTAATCTCGAATGATCTCGACTTGCACGATTCATTATTCCTCATTCCGAAACAGTAATATAACCCTCGAAGCGTAGCATCTCGAAGAAATTGGCGTCCATAAAGAAGTCTCCTTCGCCTTGTCACGCACCAAGGGACCCTTAGATTCTCGTTCACTGCATTCTCAGACTTTATTAACCACTGCATAGCTTAAAGTAGATGCTTTTTATATCTAGAATATCAGCGTTTGTGGAAATGTGAAACTGTACTTCAGTTATCACGAAGTTTCAAGGATATGAAATCACGGGGATGGAGTGGGGTGTCCAGGTTTCATGTTAGCCTATACTTTCCACAGAATAGGTGAAAGGGTTTAGGAATTAGTAGGGGACATACAAGCATTTTATTTTATTTAATAATATATAGATATCCACGATACCTCCTTCAAGAGATTATAAAAAGAAATCTTTCTATATTAATAAGAATCAGCACCCCCTCGATTGTCTCGATCTTCCAAGCTTCATCTGGGAACACGGTACGCGTGCAATGCCTCACTATCGCGACGATAAACGCCTCCACTTGGGCATAATTGGTCCTAGCTAATTGACAAGGTGTTTGTCCATAAAGGAATCACGAAGCTGGATCCCAAGAGCACCAGGACGGCATTACGTTAATTATGGGAAAGTAGCGTGGACGGGGGAGGGGTGCGATTTGATCGATACCAGAGCTTTGCCGCGAGTCGCGGAGTGAATTCGGTGGATTGATGATCCCAGGCCGTGTCCAAATCGATTCATTAAGGACACTGGCCTCAGAGCCGGCCTGGCCTCTGCCGCTTAATCGACTGTGATTAAACAATGCACCGTCCAGTCGTGTTCCAGTCGACCCCCCTATAAATAGAGAGCGGACGGGGGCTCTTTGAACCCTTCGTGGCGCAGACCGCTGTTTCGGCCTTACACGTTTCAGGGTAGCATTTGGTAAAGGGGAGAACTCGATCAGTGACCTACGGAATCTTCGAACTGCTATCGTTTTTCGGGGGCAAACGTGGAACCTGGTAGCGACGAGGTTTTTGAAAATATTTTCTAAGGGAACTGTGAAAGAATCGTGTCCAAGAATAGTATTAAATAACTCCTACATTTATTATTAAAAATAAATACAAAAAAACTGTAACAAAAAACATGGTCCAAATTTCAGATGAATCGAATCTCTAGTTTCTTAAAAAAAAATCTCAAATTTTGTTATGTTTTTAGCCCAAAAAGTAGGTTTTCCTTCTTAAAACACTTGACCCTTCAAGTAGTCTATCTCCCTGTACGAATTTAATTTCGGAGTGTAAAGAAACGTCTCTGGTATCGTTACCCACCCCTTCTTCCACAAAAAAGACGTCCCCCTCGACAGATTCCTCGAACGAAGCTTACTCACCTTCCCAGTATATCCCACACGCTTCTAACCACCCATAATACACCAACCCCTGTTTAACCAACAAACTACACCTACTAAGCGGGCTTCTTGCTCTCAGTCAGCTCGTTCGTCGTCCCGCCGGAAACGTCGACTGCGAGCGTCGAGAACTGAGACAGACAGAAGAAAGCATGCCACACACGATACTCGATGCTTTGTTAATTAACGTGGAAGCGACGACAGGCCGAAATATAACCGTGAACAGAGTAGCGACGAGTCAGCTCGACGGACTAATCCACTTGGACGGCGGAAAAGCGGACGGCCGAGGGAAAGCTGGTCTAGTAATTTACTGTATTCACTGTGTATAACGTAATAGCTTGGCCTGGCTCCAATAAATGAATACACAGCGGTCGAAAGGGGCCGAGCGCGAAACGCGCGATAGAGTAAAAAAAAGGGGAGGGTTCTTTTCGACGGGGGAGCACGGCTCGCGTTTCCCAGCCGCGTCCTTCCCTTTTTCCCGCGCTTTTACACGGGAACGCTTGGATCTCGTCGCGGGGCGTTTCGCCGACGGACAGAACGGTCTCGAATTCACGAATTTTCCGAGCCGTGCGCTTGATACGATTTATCGCTTCGATAGGGAGCAACGAGGGAAAAGAGAGCTCGTCGACAGACGGTTTTCATTTCCGATCTTTGACGGGGAGTGACCGATATTCGGACTCACTTCCAGAGTTTCTCGGCTGCTTTGCAGATTCGCGGTGCAAGCTCGTGTCACGGCGGGCGACATGTATGCGGTTGTACAGGTTGTACGGATATGAATGGTACAATATCATCGCAAAGGGGGTGGTTTCGTGGCGACGAGTGAATAAAAATTGTGAGGCGAAGTCTTTTGAAAATTTCGGGGGTTGAAATTTTAAACGAAGGGAAAGGGGGAAATAATATTCACATAAATATTAATAATAATTTAAAACTTTATCGACGTTGGTACTTATTATTTTAGCTCTATCTTGAGGCACCAATGGAGACTGAAATAAATTATTCTAGCACTTACAGTGTTGGCGATTTGAATCTGCATCCCTCGGTATTAGAAAAATTCTTTGCCAGTCGCATCGTTTACCATTTCAACTCCTCAATGCTTTATGTGTGCTCACGTTTGATTAGAAATGAATATGTATAAGGAATTGTTGATTACCCGCTGTAACAGCGTTTCCACACCGCCATTTACGGCCGCCGAAAAGCGAGCCTTGCCCAACTAATGTACTGCCTGGTCCAGAGGAAATTCTATCGCGCGTTAATAGAGACACTTTGTTATGCAAAGCTGGTTTGCATTTTTAAAGAAGGCTTCCACGCGAGCGCTGCCGTTCCTGGCTCCCGTGGCCTCGAATCGTGCGCTGGGTTTTGGGATATTACGATTTCCCTGCGCCCCACTTTCCAGGGTATGTTCTTTTCGTGCGATGAGCTGGGGAATGTAGTCTGCTTCTGGGGTTCTTTGCTTCAAAGAATATTACAGGTTTCCATATTCCATCAGCTCCGAAGAATTCACCCTTCTGTAATCTAATTCATCCACTCGTAAATCTGTATATATGCTACCCAACTCCCAGGATCGAATTCTGAAGCTTTCATCTTGTCAAGCAACTATCGAACTCAACCCCCACCTTCCCCTCTATTCAGAACTCGGTAGCCTTCGCGTCTGCCTTAGCCCCAAAATCTCAAATTACCTTCATTAAAACCCTAAATCTTCCTATCACAGCTTCGGAACTCCGCGTTCTAACGTCCCACGCCGCCCCGATCAAACAACCAGTCTATTCTACTGCGAACAAGCTCGCCGCAGAAGTTACCATCTGCTTTTATCATTCCCTCAGTTGGACCAGACTTGCAGACACAGAACCACCCAGCGAACTCTGGCCCCGCGTGAATTACATGCACCGCGACGTGTCGTAAATCTGGGGCGCTAAAGCCACTGGTTTGCACCAGAAGTTTCCGCATCAGGCTCGCAGGCCCGGAAATATCGCCCAAATAGATTCGATTTCCCCGCAACGTTCAAACAATATCCTCGCGATATCGTTAAGCAACGCTAGGGTGAACAGCTCGAGCCACGTCGATGGGTAGTCGCTCACCATTCCCCGTGCACTCTTCGGAAGGCACTCGGGAATGAGTTGGATAAACAATCCCCGGGGAAGTCGCGGTCCTCGGGGAATTAAGGGGGCCGCGGGATCGCTGGAACGAACAGGGCTCGTACCTTGATAAATATTTGCCTGGACGCTGGACAGCATCGATGCTAATACAGGAAAAGTCTCGGGGGAGTTGCAAAGTTGCAGGAATGGCGGGAGTCGAGAGGAAGTTCCGGACGAGGCCAATACCGTTCTATCGGCTGGATTCTTCGTCGATCGAGGAACGGTTAAGGTGGATAGTCTACTGGGGGGTTTGGATTCAGAAAATACTGCGCACGTGGATTAGGGAGAAGGGGCACTCTACTTATGTTGGACGAAACGATTTCGTCTTGGGAATGATCGATTTTCATTGTCGAGGCGGATTTAATCTGCTGGGTGCATGTGTGGCAGGTGATAAGCACTCGTATCTCGGTTGGTGCATTGGTGTGGATTAAAGAGGTTCTTTGCGCTGTGGGAGTTTTCCTATTCCTTCTGGGTCTCATTTAAAAATTCTTTAAAATTCTCGGGATATTAGTTTTGAATGAGAGTCTAATGTTTCTTTACATAATATACGGTGCTGGAAATATTTATTACATCACTCCAAGTTATGCAGAAAGCTACCAACCCCCAAAATGACGAAAATTAAAAAATAAAAACTACAGAAAATTTAGAATAATATTAATTATACTACTCACTATTAAATAACCCGCTAAGAAACATTGTAAAATAATAATACTCAATAGAAATAAAGCTACTTTTCTTTAACAATTAAACTAAATTTCAGATCACTAAGGGTTGGTAGCTTTCTGCGTAAGTTTGCCCAAATGTGAATTTAAATCCCGAAATGTAGATGAAAGGAAAAAATTTCCAAGGGAAATTGGTGGCTGCGTGATGGTTTCTTATGGACCATTCTGTCAGGGAATATTCAGAACAAAATTCTATTAGAATCACTGAAAGACCCGATCGCGCGAACCAAGGGTCATCAATCATTGCGTTCTCACGTTCAGTCGTTCGAGGACGATAATCGAACCGAGCATGATTTAAGCGGCCCTGGCAACCACTTAATGGCTGGCGAGATGAGTTTTTGCACAGTGGGGAATGTTCGCGCGACAGCGTTTGGCTGGTTGCCACGGGGATTCTTAAGATACCCCGATGTTTTTGCTACCACCGTACCCCTACCACTGCGGAGGACGCGCAGAAACTGGATGCAAAAATTGATGGTGCACCGTGAGACCATTTCGCTGTCAAAGAGATACATTGGAAGCAAGCATCTTTCTGCCCGTTTCGAAGAGAGCAGCGGCCAAATTTGAGGAGGAAAAAGATGATTCGAAGTTTGACCTTTTGCTAAAACAACCCCTGGATAAGGAACATTAAGGAACATAAGGAACATCATGCTACTCCAAAGACTCAAAATTATCTGACAAGATTATTAGTCTAAATGTTTTCTGGTTATTCCAAGCCCATTCTATGTGATTCCGATGATTTAATTCAAAGTGATCCTCAATAACGAGCTCACGAGGCGGCTGAATCTCGAAAACGGGAAACCGCGCGCGAAGGAATTGAAAAGCCACCCTAAAACCCGAATAACCCTCTAAATGAATATGTAAAACCTGTAATTTCCATTCGATGCAAAGGAGCCTCGCGTAGATTTCGACCACTGGAACGCCGAGGGAACCTAGTCCTCCTTGCTCCCTCTAAAGTAACGTTGCAGTGTCTTGGAATAAATTCTCCGTCAACGGGAACGATTCACCCTCCGCGGAATTCTCCGCTCCCAACCGAGGGGAAAAAAGACAGAATTCTCGAGGTAAACGCGTCTTCATTGAAATATCGCCACCGAGGATGTTCCACGGGGTAGGAAATTACCGTAATCAGTTACCTCCATAAATTACCATTAAACTGCTGCAGCTTGTTGAAGATTACACGGGGCGATTCGTTTTCATTCACCATTCGGGCCCCGCCGCCGCGGTAATTGATACTAATCGACTTTGATGATTCCCGGGATAGGCAAAGCCCGAGATTATTTGCCCGCAACTGTATCTTAATTCGTCCAGTTTCTTTAAAAAGAGGCAAGCTGCCATTTCCAAAGGTGTTTCTCGATGAAAGAGCAGTTGCTCGGTGACGTTCCCCTTGGTGTTTATTTTAAATTGCCACTGAGACGTGAGGATTAAAACATGGAAGCGGAATTCTGAAGTCTCTTCTACAATTGAGGGGCTCAGTGGAAACCAGGACATGCAACATATGCATAAATTTCTTTGTACCACTAATTTGTTTCTGCAATGCAGTGTAATTCCACCACCTCCTAATTTAATAGCATGTACGTTTCACCGAGCAGAATCATATTAAATTTTCACGCTGAGAAAAAACAAGTGCGTAGTAGAAACGCGACAACTCGGCTCATTGGGCACACGTGACCTAATAGAATTAATTATCCAGCTAAAATTTGATAATAATTACCGTTTAGAATAATTACAATTTCATCTTCAACTTGCTTTCCTCTGAAATCATAAAACCGTGACATGTGTCTGTTTTCCACTGGGCTCCTCAATTCTTCGAAAGAGTTTAAGAAGATGAAACCATAAGACGCCACTCGGGGACTTCTCAAGCTGAAAGACACCGGGACATTAATTTACCGTGAAAGTAGAAGAAGGCATTGAGACACAGAGAGTTGACGAAGAGGACTATTTACAAAGTCGAGAAGAACTAACTGAGAAAGCAAAGCGAACTCTTGAAAGTTTATTGAAGCAAACTAAGGGAGAAAAGTAGCTCGCAGAAGCCTCCTAGTAATTATTCCCAGGGCAGTTTAAATATAAATGTGATTCGAAGAGGGTGACTGGTTGATCTGATAACGGGACGGTAGGAGACAGCCAACTATATTCAATTGCGTTCGTTAATTAACGCGAGCCCCGAAGATCATCGTGTCACGGATTCTCAGGCTCGTTAGCTCCAGCGATTCCGTCGAGATTACGGAGGTTAAATCGTCCCTTTGAGCCAGCGCCTTCGTTTCAGATGTATTCGATCGCGATTCGGCCGCGGAACGAGGGTTGTAACCCCCGTCCGCGTTTAACGGTCGCTATTGGTTCCGAGGGAGTCGTGCTACGATCTCGTAGTCGGGATAAACCACTGGCCAGACCGTTTCAGAGGAAGTATTATGAGCTCGGCGAGTGTAACGTCCTGAAAAAAGATTCTGACGGCCCGGTACACTTGCGCTGCTTTACCCAATGACGTGTCAATTTCGAAAAGGCTATCGATACTCGGAATTCTTCGAAATTATAATTAGCAAAGATACAACATTCGTGTTAAATTGTAGCAATTCTTCTTGAACTGTTTGATCTCCAGTTCTTGATATTACCTTTATTTCCAAAATTTCATGTTTCGTTTTGAGAAATTCCCCATTAAGTCGGTCAAACCTTTTCAAATTGAAATCGAATCGAAATTTGATGTCACCATTCATTTATTTATTTGCATACTTTACTGTAATTTTTACTCTGCATAAGTTGGTTACTCGCGTTTAATAATAATAATAATAATAATAACTCTGTGACCCTTGGGACAATACTTTTGAGGCTTTCCAGTAGATATAAATAAAAATAAAAATAAGAATAAAATATCCGTGTTGATCCACCCATACTTTATCACAATAGAAGTCGGATTACACGAAGTAAGTCCCTGAATCTCCACCACCTTCGTCTGTTCATCCTCAGAATTTCTAGTTTCCCCAGTTTCTGAGGCCACCCTGGCAATCCTGGTTTTACTAATTTCATCCTGAATACGATTTGAGGGTTCGTTAACGCGACGGCGCTACAGCCGTCGTAAAGACGATTAGGTGCTGTAGCCGCGGTTAAGGTTCATCGGTTTCAAGTACGACCAGCGCGTAAAACGGCCGTGTCTGGCGCAAATGGGAAGGGTTATCGAATTTTCTGGATATTGGCAGCCGGAAATGACGTATCTCGCGTTATGCGCCCGATGCCAACGGTCGCGTCCCTGGAATTCGCTTTCCTTCCTCTGGGTCGTAAAGTCGACGACCGACGCAATGCCTACTAAAACTCAGTTGATGGTGCACGGGGAATGCCCCATTCTCTGTTTAACGATCGAGACCGCGCTCGTGCTTTCCCGTTTTTTATGCTCGATGTTGTGTTGCGATTCGCGCCTGCTCGATACAAATCTGTGGCTTGACCAATGCTCGCCGAACAATGAACTGAGAACCTCGAGGAATTTAGGATTCTGTATTTGCATAAGTAACTCACTGTGTCTCTCCCAGAGTTTCAAACTCTTCGTTGGTTTTCCGAAACCATTAAAACACCACATTGCAAATGGTATGTAAATCTTTCAATGGTATACATTACTGGAAATATTTATTGATTCCCTCGACCTATGAAACAATCTCCATAACTCCATGATTGATGAAGCAGTTGGTAACAGTCGCGAAAAATAGTTTAAAAAAGAAAACTTGACGAAAACAAACTGTTTTCAACATTTTGTTAAAGCAAATTTACAGCGTTTAGTGCACCATGAAATTTTGTTTGAAACATTTTTTACTGCCTCTTGTAGTTTATGAGTTAGACGCGAAGAAGTGCCTATTTGACTTTGTGCTAAGTTTTCGCACCCTTAAAGTGCGACTGTCTTCTTCAGTCACTCTATAAACCCACAGAGTTTCGTTTCACTCGGTGAGCGCAGGTTCGCGGTGTTCCCTTGTCAGTTAACGTTTGTAACTCACAGTATCAGTATTCACATGCCAGAAACAGTGAAGGGTTGTAAGGATTAATATTAAACGAGGTGGAAGTGAATACACGTTAAATATTCGAGCGATGCCATAAATATATCCAGCACCTACTTTAGCCTTGTCGGTGATAAATGTGAAAGGAAATTGATTTCTTAATCTGAAAGCAAGTAGTACACAGATTTATCGAAGTGGTAAAATTACATGTACGTGACAGCAGTCGTCGCAATGTTAAGATTGATAAATCAGAGACTGAGAACTGCTCCGTTTTAAGGCCGAGTGTTTAAGCCTGTAAATTAATTTACAAAGGATCTGTTCAATTTCCCAGTGCCATGTGGGTGTTCGTATGCTTTCGATTATCGTCACAAAGGGCTCTGCAAAGTAGTTCGAAGCTCTTTGAATCTAATCTGGAATCTTTCCTGAACGGTTCACCGGGGGGCCGAGGGGAAGTAGTGTCGGGATCGTTGCACGCAGACGCGACTGCATTTGAATTTAAAGTACAATTTACAGTGCCATTTTAAAGGGAGATGTTATTCTACATAGAGCACGCCGGGCCGGCAAAACACCTGTATAACTGTTGGAAAAAAGCGTTACAAGCCCGAGCGTCGCATTTATGCTCTACCTATACTACTGAACCATCTCGTATCGAGGTATCCGCTCGCGCCAGCAAAAAACAAAGAACTTACTACCATTAACAGCTTAAGTGAAGCAAGGTTCGACGAAATACACTTTTAAAATTTCGCTCATCTTTTGTACTTCGAATGCTTTCTACAAAATCACTATGAAAGCAGGCCACCGCCAGTCAAAGTGTTATTATCGATCCACAATACCGCCGTGCTACAAAATGCACATCAAATTTATCTCAAGAGTCTAAAGATACCTGTCCCCTTTTCCATAAAAAAAAAGAACATTCTGAAGCACCCTTTGTGAAAAATTTAACAACTATTCGCTCACGAGTGCAAAGGGTTCGCGGGCCCTCGCGCAAAGACAAGCTTACATAATCTTCAAAGCCATCCTCGGCGGTGTCTGTTCTCCTGCGCAGAAGGGGGGGAAAAAAAGGAAGAAGAATTAGCAGCTCGTAAATCCTCCCGGTGCATCTGCAGGTTCCATCCAATGCAGATCACTGGGACGCGCTCGAGGCTACTTTATCCTGCCAGATTATGCATTTAAATCCCGGGGATGCTGATTGCAGCACACTTATCCGCTTACGGGAACGATAGACACCGCGATCGATCTCATAATCGGCTCCTAATCCGGTATCATTGGTAATCGATTGATAAATGGAGGAAACGGCGGGCCCTGCAGCCGCATTGTGGACGCTCCTCCCTGGAGGTGCACCTATAACGTCTGCGTATTTTGGGGAAACGCGGCGAATCGAAGAAATTAATTGTCGCTTCGCTACGGTCATGAATTATTTATAAAAACTTTTCTCTTCGTATCGCCGCGTTTCGCCAAAATGCGCGACGACCTTATCGGTTAGCTTCACCGGCCTTTATTCCGCGCGAGAATCGCGAGACGGGGAACCGCGCCGTATCAAACGTTAATTACGCCTTTCCCCGTTCTAACGAACGCGATGGGGCGAGCTAAATTCCCGTGAAAAATGGCGTTACCGTTAATCCAACGCTGCCCCGGCCTTCTTGCTCGCGGCTCACCCCGGATAGATATTAATTATGAAGTCACCGTTTCCTGGCGAATTTTCCGTTCAAAGGGATTACTGAAAGATTAGCTATCCGTGTCAGGGCTCTTTTTTAAGCAAGCTTCTATAGAATTTCTGTGTACATCGTGATCGATATCGTTTGTGAAGCTGGCTTTAATCGAGGCACACCCGCGATGATAGCGAAACAAGTGGTTCAAGGTCGATTCCTGTATCGAGCACCGCTGTAATATGTTTCCACGTTGCTGTTTTGAGGCACGCTGTTTAATCTGCCTCGGGAATTATAGTCCTCCGGATAGGGAAGCAGTGACTGCACGGAATCAAGTATGGCAGGCCGCATTGTTGGTAGTCGAGAGCCAAGTTATGGCCGCTGTTGAATCGCGTAGGAGCTAATTATCGCGGTCTTAACAACGTTGCTTTTGTAATTTACATGTAGCCCTGTCGGCAGATTAATCGCACGGGTGGCTCGGTTACGCGATGCGATAGCTCTTGCCGGTGAAATGCTCCGCAGCTACAATGCCGTTTGAATAATTGCTCGCGGTCGGGCGCTATTGTCCTCCTTGATGTGTTTCGATCCCTAATCATCGGGCGTAATCTACGACGTTAAAGAATGAATCGGGCCGATGACAAATAGACGGGTTTGTCGAGTTACCGTGCAAGTCGTTATGCAAATGAACGGACGAGTTTGCAGTTCAGATTGATACAGGACGATAGGAATAACGCTTGACTCGTCGGAGCGAGCGGAAAGAAGCTCCTTTCCGCAAGGAATGCACGTTTCGGAATCGGAATTGTCGTTGTGAATCGAACAGTGCCGGGGTGAATTGACCAACGAAATCAATGAAATTTGTAGAGGCCCCTCCCAATTAATTGTGCACGCTGCGCGGACCAATTAGGCGCAGCGATGTGTATTTAATTTGATCAGGCTGTCGATAGTGTCGGCTAATCGAACGAGACGAAGTAATGCGACCTTAATTGATGAAACGGCAATTTTGACGCACCGCGGAACTTCGTTATCGTTTCGGCGACTTTCCCTTTTTTTTCCCAAACACGTCGGGGTAATAATGAAATTCGCCCCGTTCGCGTTATCGCGCGCGTGGATCGACGTCGACAGTAAATTTCGGAGTATCGCGTTCGCCGCGACGAATATAGTCGTCGCTGATAACGGAACGCATTTCTATAAATCTGTCCGGCAGATTTTATCCGGAGCATTCTCTTGCAGCGAGCCTCGTAAAGCACGGGCGCGCGGAATCTATGCGAGCGACCGGCGAGGCTCGCGGATCGCGGGCGTACGGGCCGATGACAGCGGCAAATAAAGAATGTTCGACAGGAATTTTCACAGAAATAAAGTGAGGTCCTCGGTTGTTCGCGGGAATACAGAATAACAGGGGAATTAAACGTGAAATCCGAGGGTCGCCAGTATTTTTTCCATTGGAACTACGAAACCTATTCCTGCGGTACTTACAAAGAGGATCTGAACGCAGCACATTTAATTACAGAATAATCAAGGATTACCACGTATACTACAATTTAAATCTCCCCTACAACTGGCGTATATACAATTCCCCGCTCTCGTTTAACAACTGCATACCTATATCGAGGGTCCGCGAACGCTGGAACTTTGAATTCGATTATCCCGAAACTTTTCAGTCAAGCGCTCTCACGCGTTTCGCACGTTATTATCCACCCTGGGCACAAACTACCGGGAGAATTCGAACGAAATCGGTTACCTCCCCCGTCCAACGTAACCTAAACTCTCGCTGTCACCTAAATGCCGCCCTTCGCTCGGTTATCGCGGGAAAGAGCTCTCTTGGCCAGGCCTCGGCACACACGCAGAAAAAAAAACCCGACCGCCCGAGCCGCCAGTCGCAGGAAACTAATTGCTCCTGGAAGGAAGTTTGGAGAGGAGCCCTCGGGCCTGTTTGTCGACACAGGGGTAATCCGTCGTGCGCGGCGCCACGTTATTCGACCAGAAGCGAAGGGGTTGCCCGGTCTTTAACGTTAAATCGCGGCCCATTGTCCGGCCGGCGGGGATCTCCGGTGAAAGACGACACCTGGCCATGGATGACACTCGCGCGGAACAATACGGAGATTGAATTATGAGCCGTGAAGGGGCCCCTTTGTCCCCCGGCCTCCGGAGTCGGCCGTGTCTCAGCTGACGCCCTTTGTCGGCGGAGGCGCTCGGCGATCCGCTCCAGACTCTTTTCACCGCGTGGATTTGGAAATTAACCGCGCACGGCGCGGCCGGTCAGACCGCCGTCGTCGCAACGAGAGCCCCGCGACATCCTTCGACCCGACGCGGAGGGCAAAATGGCGGTCCGCTCGCTCGATACTTCTATTACTCTGCTTTATAGGACAGGGCGGGGGATTTATGAAAATTACCTCCGAGAACGTGGAGATTGAATTTTTTCCCCGCGTGCTCGTAAAGAGCGAGTTTTCCGGACGTTCGGAAGTAGCCTTTTTTTTTTCTTTTTAAAAATATGCAGCCACTAGCGATTTTGAGAGGACGAGAGATATCGGAGATACTTGGGGGAGGGATGCTGGTTAAATGGTACCGGTACTCTTGAGAAATTCCCCGGCTTAATTCGACGTGTCACCTGCAAGTGGCCTCCGGGAACTTTTCCACCCCCGCTCGCCAACCTCCCCCGTGGAATTCGACGTCGTATAACTGGCGCGCGATGGAACTAATAAAACTGGAACATTTGTAACAAGCTGTCCAGCGGGGGCGCAGTAAAAAGTCGAGTGTATAAAAGAGTTTAATCCAGGCGCTTTTAAATCCTTTTCCAACGGCGCCCCTCGCCATCCACCCCCGTTGTAATCGCTCTTGTCGAACTGCAAGTTTCTGGGGAGCTCCCGGCTCGGGAGGCCGATAGCAATTACAGAAGAATCGGGGGGAACGTTCTCGTTGTAGCGATTTCTCGTGTCTCCGAAGCCGTTCGAGACGTCGGTGGCTCGCGGCGGAAAATCGGATGGGAATGGATATTTTAATAGCCACGGCGATCGATCGTATCGACGCCCGTGACGGCGTTTTAGCGTCATATTGCGGCACGCTCGAGCAAAGCAATCCCGTTATCGCGCCGCGCTATTAATCATTGTTCGGAGTCGCGAAAGGTTAATATTCCATTGGAGTGTTGCCGCGGCGCACGAAGTTACAAATTGTAATCGAAATGCGAGAGCCGCGGTTACTCGGAAATCCCGAACAAGGTGGTCGGCGGTTGCCGTGGCTCGAGAAACCCACGGTTAAATCGCGAAGCTCGATACGCTCCTGCGTCCGATAACGTTAGCCCGGGATATCTGTATTGCGTGGCGTCGATTGGCATCGGTATTTTAAATCATCGATACGTGTGTATCGATGGCCAACGATACTGTGAATTATTCGAGCACGCCGATCGTGACAGTTGTCGATTAAAATCGATGAGTATTTGTGCTTTGGGTGTAAAAACAGCATTATGGTTAGGTATGATTTATTGCGAGATGAATGGGCGACGACTAATGTAAAGCATGATTGAAATAATTAATAATAATCTATTACATTTGAAGAGGGACGTGGTACCTGAAAAGAAATCGACGTTGCCAGCGTACAAATTAGCAGACTTAATTGCAAGATTAATTGGGTCACGTGTTTCATTTGTCGATTTACAAGCGCGGGAGAGAAATGTCGGTCCTTTTCTTCTTGATCGACATGTTTCAATACAGTCGAATAATTAATTTCAAATGCATAATTTAAGGGTTCTCGTAGAAAACACTGTAAGTTCCAAAAATCGAATTCTATAAATTCTATAAAATTTTATATTTTTACTCTTCAATTTTGTTAAGTTAAATCGCTTGAGTATCGAAGAACAGTAACTTTCAGTCTGCAAATCTTAGAGAACCATTATACCTAATAAAAGCAATATGGAAGCGTTGCAAATTGTCCACAAGCATCGAAATTGCTAAATAAAACGGCGTTAAAAGTCTAATCAATAGTCGTCGGCGGTAACCCCGGCACCACTAATTCTCAAGCTTCGAACGAATTTATGAACGAACGCATCGAATGCATCGGTCCAGCGGCCATTGTCTCCCCGACCGTTTGAAAATTTCTCGCGGGAGCGATCGCCGCGATTAATTCGATTGGCGGATGCGCACCGCCGGAAACGGGGAATTAATAAACCTTGATTGCCAAACGAGTAATTGGAAAACGTGACGTTCCCCTGCCACTTTCCCCCAGGCCAACTCTCGCGTCCCTATTCCACCGAAGGAAGTTCGCTCGACGGCGATTTATATCATCGCGCGCGTCCCGATTTACCGAATCGAATTATCTCGGCAACGCGAAGCAGCCGGCTACGAGTTACGGTCCCCGCGTCGAGTCTCAGGGGCGCGTATAACTCGGAGGGCGGATAACAGTGGGCAGAAATCCGGCCGATCGTATTTCGTTTCCATCGACGTCGCCCGTGACGGCGTCGCGCGTACCTATGCGGAACGACGAATTTGCACAAAGGCTGACGGCGCGGCGTTCCACAGAGAGGATCGGAAAAAGGAGCCGCGCAACTGCGCCGGCGACAGTTTCAGGGGCGCGACGCCAACAGACGCTGTTCCCATCCGGAAATGCGAGTGCCGGCGCACGCAGATGTAAATCACGGATTCACCGACGGTGCACGCATTACCCGGCCGCTGCTTTATGCGTCTTGCTTTATTCAACGGACTATCTCGGGGCAGGATAATATCGGGCATGCTATCTGATTCCCTCTGTGGCCGATACTCTCGCGCAAATCAAATATGCAGCTCGCGATAAGATAATCGAACGGCTGACGATGCTGGAAACTTGGAGCTGTGAAATTGTTGCAAATAGGAAAAATGACGGGTCGTAGTGTTTGCTGTAAAGAAACAAAATTCCTTCTCGTTAATCTTTTAGTGGGGAAATAGAACAGTACTTATTGTTAGCGAATATCTTGGCGTGGAATCACGCCAACGCCAGACGGCGTTGGAACTCTTAATTAGGTACGATTGGAGTGAAAGAAGAATCTGTGGTCCGAAGAAAAATTGGGCTGGGGTTGAAGAAGTGATACGGAGAAGAAGCACTACGTGGTTACCACCACAGCTGTAATTGATCAAATAATAAGGAGCATTCGAATACTCGAATTATTCAAATATCAGGCATGATCGAATTACGGATTGTACCGAATCTGAACATGAAATATTTTTTCACTCTTCGTCGTGGAATTCTTTTCAAATAATCGAATCTTCGAACACTCATAATTATTTCAATCTCAAATTCGAACACTCGTAATTATTCGAATCTCAAATTCGGACACTCCTAATTATTCGAATCTCAAATTCGGACACTCCTAATTATTCGAATCTCAAATTCGAATTCTCTGGTATTCGAATATCTGAATACTTATATTATTCGAATAATTGTTACATCACTACTCAAGTAGTTACCACGAAAATTGACCAACGTGAATATCTATAAATCACTATAAATCCCTCGAAACGAAGAAGAGCCATTATTCATCAGTGCGCTCTGCGGAATCGTGACTACTAGGGTTTAGTAGTCTCCCGAATTATTGAAGGCTAAAGAGTACGCAGACCTCCAAGAATTTCAAGCCTCAGCAAGAAGGAGAAGGATGTTTAAGCAGATAGTTTCAAACGAGATAGGTTAGTCACTGTTAAGAGAACACCGTGTCGTGGAAATCGTACATTCTTCCTGGGGTCTGACAAGCCGGGGAAGGTATCGCTGCAGAGGGAATGGTGGGAGGCACGTTATTATCCCGAAGGATTAATTCCAAGGCACCTCGGCCCCAGCTCGACGATTCTCGCCTAATTGCCACGATCTCGTCCGACCTGGCGCCGAAGACGGTTTAGGAGGGACAACGTTCTCGTTGAATCGAAACCGTGCCCTGTAGTTTCATCCCCACCTTCCCTTGTTACGCGAAATATCTCACCGAGCGAAATTTTCCCCACCGCGATCACGGATTTCATGCAATTAATCAAACGGGCGAGAGGGTACGCGCAACCGTGGACGTCGGCGTAAAAAGAATCGCGACGCGGTTTTGCCTTCGACTGCTATTAATTAGGACAGAGCTGCGAGGAAAAACTCGGTGTAGAGAGACGAATCGTTTTCACCTGCTAGTCGATATCCAAGGCTGTCCACTTTGTCGGGCCGGTCCATTTGGCCGATTGTCACCGAGAAAATACAGCGCGCTGTGAAACACGCGCTTGCGAGGGAACCCGTGAACACTGAATTTAAAAGATCTTTTGAAAGCATTGTTGCATTGGGCGTACAGTGCTGGTGAAAAGAATGTTTAAAACTCGCTTGGGATAGAAGTTTTAAGATGCGATTCCGTCGAATGGAACTATTTTATTACCGCTACCATTCAAATTCTCCTTTGACTACACTGTAGATTGAGAATCACTGACACGGGAAGTTCGGCAATTTCGAAAATTCAGAAAAGTCTGAAACTTTCCAGAAGTGCAGCTCAAGTGATGTTAATAACGTGAAAGTATTCTTTGATTCCGCAATAAAACGGTCGTAAGGGTGAAAATACCCCCTCAAAGAAATCGTGAGTTTTCATATTATCGTGAATACTTACGAAATCGTAAAAGATATCGAAAAAACGCTCAATTCAAATTTTCATGGCTTTCGACATTCTACAATATGGGGATAAAGAATTGTTGAAGAAAGGGTGGTGGGGATGAATTCTGAAAAAAATAATATTTTTCGCAAATTCTATATCGCCGCTTTATAGGATACAAAAAAACAATGGAACTTCGAATTTAACTTCTATTTGATATCTTTTACAGTTTCATAGATATTCACGATAATCAAAAAAATTAACCATTTTTCGATCACGTTTTCACCCGTAAGGCCGTTTTATTGCCGAATCAAAAAGTAGTTACGTTATTAGCAATACACGAGCCACATGCCTGTAAAATTTCAGATTCATTTGAATTTTCGATACAACTATATTTTTCCTGTAGAGTTCGAGCGTTTATTAAATTCGGTTTCACTGAATGGATTTTACTGTTTGATAATAACGTAGGATAGAGGAGTACACACACTCGTATCGAAGCCGTTCCGTAGAGGTTTGGCGAGCGTTGTTTTGATTCGTTCAGTGTGTTTGGAAAGTTCAGTTCGTCGAGGGCAATGGCACGGTTCCCGTCGCGCTCGGTTCATCGTTTGTTTTCTCGTTACGCAGTGCTGGAATTTTCCAAAGTTCTTGGCGCTGCTTGCGACAAAGGTTCTGAAGTGACAGATGGATATTGATTATCGAGGATACATAGAGATAGAGAGGGATGCTGCTGACAAATTAATCTCGACGAAGCCAGGGGACGAACTGGCTGAGGACATAATTATCTTCGACACATTGGGTATGCAATCACGTGACTTTTTGAATTCTGCGCCTTTCGGTTTGTACAGCGAGCTCTGACACAGTTACATTGCCACAATTCACCATTCAAATGCTCGGTATTCCATTTACTCCAAACTGCTCGCTTCAAAGCGTTATGTTGGCTTGATTAATATAACCACGTTGAAATTCTTTGAATACCATTTCTCAAAATTGTAGCAAAACTCACGCTACGATGTTAACGGCGTTAATAATGTTTAGTAACTTTTGAAGTCTTCATCCTCTCCTACATTAAACTTATATATTGCAAATTGACATCCTAACATTAGTTGTATCCTACTTGAGCAACCTGCACGTCCACCTGCACTCGCAATTGCATCTGCATATGTAGCTCTGGAGCTTTGGAGATTCGGAGGTGCAATCTGCGCTTGCCACTCGTCCCTGCATTAGAGATGAGCAAAATTTTTATTTGAATTAAAATTTCGAATAACGAATAAAAATTGAAGAACTTATTCGTCATGTGTCGACGACAATAAAAGAAGTAAGTTTATATCGACGACAATAAAAGAAGTAAGTTTATATCGTCGAATATAAAAATTAACTTTATTCGTCGAATAAAAAAATTAACTTCACCTAATTATATAACTACCTATTCCATTTCTCTCGAAATTTCGTTCACACTTCGTGCCACTTCCCTTCACACGATTCGTCTTTTTATTCACTCTTCACCCCCATTTCTCACCCCGAATCTTCGAACCCAGCTAAGATACTCATTACTCAAGCCGCCAGGATATGCACACACATTTCCAAGCCACTCGTACACCGTCGATCCTATCGAAACGACGCTGCTAGTTGCACGTGGATAATGCATCAGTGTGCCCCGCCGCGCCGTGCAACGGAAATCATAAAGAAGCGCATCGGAAAGACAACCGTATCCGTGTCTGGCGCATCGAGCTCCCTCCACTTTCCGTGTATTTCTCCAGGGCTTAGTTCCTCGAGTTTCTTACCGGAACACAGAACCCTCGGACCGTTTTTCTGCTATATAACGCAAACACCGCGACATAAACACGAGCGTGTACCCGACAAAATCCAAACGTCGACCATCCCCCAGAGATTACGCCGCAGCGCTGCGTGCAAGTAAGACTGTTCCATCAAGTTTCCACTATTTCCCCGGATCTTAAACTTCCTCAAAGGAGCGTCACGGAGGTGGAAAGCCTCGAATTTCAATTTCAAATACGCACCACCACACGCCGCCTTACGTAACCGAGTACCAGCTACCCCTTTGCACATTTAAAACCGCTAATGCCTCAGCGTGAAATATCGCCCGAGAGCTCGCCCCCTCTTTTTTATCTGCCTCGTGACCGGGCCCACCGTCGGGGGGATAAATCAAGGGAAAAATGTCCAACGTCGGTGGGAATCGGTGTCTCCGTCGCGCGGATTAATTATGCGACTCGCTCGCTCGAGTAGAGATTCGCCAGCGACGGGTCTCCTGATCGCGATAGACCGTCGTCGCGGAGAAGGGCTTTCCACTCGATAGGGCAAAGATTTAGGTGAACCGGGACGGGGGCCTCTGGAACCGTCGCTGTTAAAGGTCTTTAAAAGCCTGCACTCGTGCGGGAGCTCTGCCGAAAGAAAAAAGAGAACTAAGGGAGGAAGGAGACGGGAAACCGTGAAACTGAAGCGGAGACAGAGCGTGCCGAGACCGGTGAAAGAGAAGCTGCTGCTCCGTTCGTGGAAACGCTCCAGAAGATGCCTGAAACTCGGTTTGGAATTAAGATAAGTCGGGTAGAAGGATACCGGGGGTCCATCGGAAACGGATATCCCCGTGGAACTTCATTTCCCGGGGGAAAATAAGTCGTTCGACGAGCAGGCATCCAAATCGACGCGATATTAAATAAGTTCCCTGAACTTCGATTCGATCAGGTGCACGCGCTCTCGCGGCAATTTCTGCGCCGCGTGACCAGCGGATATTCATCAGATTTGTAATTGAAGCTGCGCGCGTTAATTAGCTCCGCCTGCTTAACGCAAATCGCGGTCAAATCGCTCCATTGTTGCTGCACCTTGGCTGGCAGGAGTTGGCTGGGTAAAAACGCGTGAATATTTGTTGACACGCGGCTCTGTACCCTCGTTTATCAGCGGCTGATCAAACACGCGATCGATCGGGAACAGGGTCGAGTATCGAATGCACAGGATGCATGTTGATGGCCGTAGTGCAAACCTTTCGAGCGATTCCACGGAATGCATGTTTACGCGTGCAAATTATAGGATTGTGTAACAGGCCCGATTAAGTCCGCCCGGTTTGCTGGCACGAGACTTTTCGCGTTCGGATAGCTTTCTCTCGTGGGAGTTGAGGGACGAGGATCCGAAGGTTTGAAATAGTTTCGCCGATCTTGGGGCGAAATTCTGTTTATTAGGTAAAGATTAAGTGTGAAAGCTTAACAGGTGGAGATTGAAGGAAAGTGGGAATACTTGGTGGATCGAAAGATAGGGAATTCCAGTTTAAGAAACTTCTTCTAGGTATTCGTGTTACGCCTTCTACGATCCTCGATCATCTTTTGTAATCGACTTTTAACGACTCCAAACGAACCGGAGCATCTCTGCCAAGAATACTTAATGAAACCCCCAGCGTCCCTTACTCCACGGCAGTCGACATCCAAGATACCTTGCAAGTCTCGCCAATTCGAGCCTCCTCCAAAATTAAAGATCATTAAAACTCTCACTTACATTTCACTATCATTTGCCCATCGCAAGCACGAAAGTATCTCCACATTTTGATCTGTACGCCAACTGAAACTGTTTTAGACAATTCCCCCAGGAATTCATAGTAAAAACTTAGAAGGCTAAATTCTAATTTCCTAGTCGCGTCTGGACGCAGCGTCGAGAAATTCAAATTCGATTTTCTCGAAAATGAAGCGCGATATCGAAAAAGGTTACCGTTTCTTTTCGACTTATAATAAGTAAATAAGTCGAAAAAAAGGAATAAAATTTTTTGCTATTGCGCTTCATTTTCGAGAAAATCAACTTTGAAATTCTTGCAATTCCAAGCAACAGAGTTTAGTCGCTCTCGCATGCTCCGCGCAAATCTGTCGCGTCCGCTTTCGAGAATATACCTTAGACACGTGGTGGACAACCTTTTATTACCCAGAAGGTCATACCCACGCAGGGGGATTATTAAACGCCTGGATAAAAGGCAAAGCGGCGAATCGATCGCGGATGCAGCCATCCCGTTACGCTGGCCGATATTTCCCATGGACTACGGCCGAGGATAGGATGCGCTCGCACGTCGGATTCCCGTCTGTTTACGAAACCGTTCGATCGCTGGTCCGCAAACAAGATGCAGATCACGCCGCTGTCAACGATCCAAGTGGCTGCTGCCGTTAATTCCCCTCGCCCCCTTGATTACGTCGAACGCTGGGGCACACGGGGGTAGCTGGGGGGATCTTGATGGCGGTGGCTGGTCCGTGTTATTATGCAGCGTCTCTGCTGAACGAGCCGGGGAAGACAAATATTCATGCTCGCGGAAACGAGCCTCTCTGTTTGACGATGTCTCCGCTGCTGGTCAGCTGCTAAACGACGAGCAGCTTTTGTCCAACACCGATTTCTATGAAAGCTCGCCTGACTTTTGAAACATTATTCATCATTTTTGTAGTCTCGCCTCTGGATTTCATGTACCTTCAATTTTCCTCCTATAATATTTGTCATGTTTATTTGTTAATATTAATGGCAGCTCTTTTCTTTCGTACGAGTTTGTTAATACTTTATACTTCGTGTGTTACCTTGGCAAAGACATATTAGTATCGTAGCTTAACGATGTATGTGAGATCTTTTGTCAATTTCCAAAGCCCAAGTGGGATTGAATTTTTCCACGTGTCTGTTTCAATTTCCAAGGTTCGTCTTTGACCCCGACTAACGTTTCCATTGGCGACCACGACTTCCACGACCCCTTTATCGATCACTCGCGTCTATTTTCCCATCAGAAGTGCCCGTCGATGCTTTCACTAATTATTCTAGTGCGCCTCTGTGAATAGTATCATTCACTTGACCGCACGAAAAGCGACGATGAGGCTCCCGTTCCTTTCAATCTCTCGCCCCGAAGATCTCCCTCCGCGCCTCAGATAACGACGCCACTGACTCTTCATCCGATTTCCATCGCGATCGATGGGAAGCACCGCCGCTCGAATTCCGCGCTCGAGGACCGCGTGCACATGCAAGAATGGGATCGTTTCGCGCAACAGTTCCCTTGTTCGCAGTTTCCGTCCCGCCATTCCTGCCGTGTCCGTCTTTCCGCGGGCCCCAACGAGATTCCGACGGTAACGAGAAGTTCGACGAGCCATTACGCCGACGTCGTCCGCGACGCCGCTCCACGGAAATTGGTTGTTTCGAGTGGAGTCCGGGCCGTCGCGTTCCTGCGAGAACACGTCGAGCGCCGGCTCGCCCGTTGGCCTTTTTATCAGCCGGTCGATCACGTAGGGAATCATTGGGATGCTGGGCTGCCTTGGAGGAAACGATAGCACGTCGGGAAAACGCGCGACGTGACGTCGTCGTCGGGAGACTCGACAACTGCGAAACCGATCGGCCCCAGCTATCGTATCGTTTGTCACACTTCCGCTCCGTTGCAGGCGTCGTCGCTCGGCTTCTTTTTGCTCCGAGTTTAAAGCGACGCTGCTTCTTCGGAAGTTCGGTTCGAAGTGCATGAAGATAGAGTGGAGGCGAGGTTCGTTGATATTTAGGGTGCCTTTGATGAAATATCTCGAATTCTTCGGTTAAGGGATGAAGAATTTTTCTTGTGAGTTTGAAAGGGGAACTGGATTTAACTAGATATGGAAGAAATGACTATGATTGGCTTTGGAGGAGGGTGATAATTTATTCCATGTGGGTTTTTTTTTTTTAAGTATTTAAGAGTTCGGTGAAAAATAGAAAATAGTCCGGAATTAGAATTTTCCAACCCCTTTGACGAGAATACACCACAGACCGAACCCATTCAAGTTTCATCGATCTTCCCCAATGTTCTCAATTCCTCGTTCACAAAATTCGACCTACTATTTCCCAAGTTACTGTACCTCCCACAGTGCCTCTCACTTTTACTGCTCCTCGCTACTTCGACCCAAAAAACCAGACACTCGAGTATCACATCTTCTCTACTCCTTCGGCTCGAGGATGCCAGATACAGCCCCCATTCAACTTCCATAAACTCAGAAAATTTAGCTTGCTATTACCCAACTTACTCCTCTACCTCCTACTTTCGAAACCCTTGTTACTCCCACTGAAAAAACAAACATTATCACGTCGTCTTCTTCATCCCCTCGACTCGAAGACACCGCGAATGGAACCCATTCAAATTCCATCGACCTCCTCCGCCAGCGGGCAGACAAAGGGTTGGCAGAAGTTTCGCGATTAGAAAAAGGGCCCCAGTGATCGCCAGAAACTGATCCTGGGGAACGTCGAAACGCCGACGGCACCAGTCGGTTGGCGCATTGTGCAATTGTCGCCGAGCGATAATGAGCGCGCGTCCCTCGAACAATGGGTCCTCCACCCTCGTGTCCCTCCGCCGGCCGAATTCGGATAATCTGTCCCGTTTGACGTTGAAGATATCGCGGAACGGATGCCAGCGGCTAATTAGCGATCTCCGGAAGGACGAGCGTGCCGCGACTCGACGCACATTTCAATGCGTGCCGCTCCAATTACCACCGCTGGCCCGCTACCAGGGTTAATTGGCTCCTGATGATCGATACGCGTTAAAAACAGACCACCGTGTCTGTGGAGCAATCTACCGTGCGAGGGAAATCAATCTACGATTGTTACGCTGGAGTCTTGAGAAACGCAGCTTCAGGGGCTTCGTAATTTCATTACAGCGCTCGGGGATTTTTGTATCGAGATTCGGGGGTGTATGGTTGCTAAGTCGTCCAATGTAAATAGGGAAGGGCGTGTGGCGTGCAATTTTTTGCGCAGCGAAATTAATATTTTGAGTGGCGTCAGCAGGTTTTCGTATTTTTATGGCGTGCTTTTACGGCCACATAGGTAATTTGTTTATTTTGCTAAACCTCGCGCCACTCGTGGTGTTAAAGGTGTTTTTGCGGGGGTGTCTTCTTGTTAAAGGGATGAATTTATTACTATAATTTCCAAGCGTAATAACTTTTGACGGTCTACAGTATCTCGAAAAAATATCCGTCCACCTCAATGTGACATATTTTACATACTAAATCCACTTGGAAATAAAAATTCTAATTTTTCAACATTTTATGCAAGAAGGGCCTGACAGGGCTATAATTAAAATAAATTTCACTGATCAATTTATTACATACTTCCGATTGCAATGATGGAACTACAAAGGGGATATATCAAATTTTTCAATATTAAAGACACTTTTACGACAACTTCGCTATGTATAAAAAATATCTAACTTCGTAATGTTTATAGATACTTTTCTCAAAACTGACTTTTCGTGCTGAGGCCCTTATTGTATCGAACAGTGCAACTGTAAATGGTAATCGGTCTGGAAGAATGATTTAGTGGAGCCATTTGGAGGGACCTAGTGGTTCCACTTTGCACTTGTAATCAGTGACTTTATATGTATTATCGATTCCTATTGTTCCATCGACGAGCAGGTACCTCCGAGTTCGTTGCGGAACGAGTTTTATAGTTTCCCCGTCGTTATGGTAATGCCCTCAGAAAGTACGATTCAAACTAGTCCCTCTTATCCGGCTACTATAAAAAGCAGCAGTCATTCAGTGCGCCCATTGGCGCGTACTTAGGACGCCCGAGGAAACGAGAGTTTTAATTAGAAACGAACTGAACGGAAGCAATAAATAATGCCGTGTGTCGACGAGTGGTATCGAAAATATTCCACGTTGCTGTGTGTTTTCACAAGCGTTACGCTCGATGCGAAAGGCATAATTAATGGCAGCAAAGCGGAAGACAGGAATCAAAATAAAAAGTAGAAACGTCACATGCATCGAAGCCGGTTAGGTGGAGCATCGAGAATCGATTCGTTCGAACGCTGCGCCATTGCGTGCACCGGCACGCGCCTGCGAAATCGTTGTGCCCGTTTCGATTTTAATTAAAACGATTTCACGCCGCGATCAAGCGTTTATTGATTAATTAAAGTCGCTGTTACACTGGCACGACGATATTCCTGCTTAATGTCGCGGATCGATCGTAATTTCCAGTTACGTTTACGATACGCGGGAATCATTCGGCCTGTCTGTGATGAAATCGAATTTAAGGCTTGAAGGAATGTCGAAGATAAAAAGAATTGGGAATTTATCCTGGTATTCTGCTTCTTTACTCCACTATGTTTGAAAAACAGCGAGTAGGATGTATGATAGTCAGGGGCGGAATGTATTAATGTATGCAAATTTGACGAGCAGAAAATTTTGGGGAGTAATAAATTTTGAGTAAAAGAAACCGGGAAAGGTTTAAACCCAGAGGTATGAGACAACTTTAAAAACAATTAAATTATTTCTCATACAGCGAAATAGAATAACTTATATGTGAGTCGCTATATTGAATTCATTTTAAAATTGTCCCAACTCTTTTTAATTAAAATATTTGAAGATATTTCGCGGAAAGGGCGACAGACAACTTGTTAGCCTAGGGGCGTCAAAACTCCAAATCTGCCGTTGATGATAGTTGAGGATACCTATAGAGTGAAGATGGTATAAATGCCGATGAATTTTTAAATTACTCGGAATGATCCGAGTTTCTTTTTAAAAGTTCGATTATCCGCGGAACGTATAATCTTGTGTTAGTAATTGATTAAAGTAATACCACATCTTCCACCACAATCGCCAGAAGCTTTCGAGGGCGGGCTGATTAACCGCGTCTCTGCCCCGACTTGCAATATTTCGCTCGCCGGCGGAGCCCGTGCAAACACAGTTGCGCAGACCCTGCAGTGATATCGCCGGTTCGTTCGCCGAAATTCTCTCCCTCCGTCCAACAGACCAGGGAGACAGGAAGCTGAAGAAGTCGACAAGGCGAGGGCGTCGAGAGGAAGCGTCGATGCAAGAGTCATTTCCGCGCAGACAGCGATGACTCGAGGACAAACGAGAGTCTTGGCTAGCTAGTAATTCCTTTGTGTGCGAGCAAATGTACGGAGTGAACCACTTAACACTGCCACTTTGAACGACCCCTTTATTATTCGTTGCATTAGAAAGGGTCTCGACGCAGGAGTTCCTCCCTTCGAATAGAATTTTGATATCTTCTGCCTGGCGGAAGCAACATGGTTGCCACTTTAATATAAAGGGAGCTCGATGGCTTTTGAATGCGAAAAATGGATTACGAATTTACACGTTCGTTCCGGGGGAACAATTTTAATCAACCCTTTAGCTGTTTCAATTTCGCGTTCCCTTCTGCTTTAATTCAACGCGGATCCAAAGAACATGCTTATAATTTTCGATCTTCTCATAAACTTCTAAGTGCATCCGACGTTTCGCTATACATAGCACAAACTATCAGGTCGGCGCGAAAGTTCCTTCTCTGTATTGGACTAAAGTCTTCTATTAAAAGTGAAACTATATTACAAATTTTTTTAATCAAAGTAGGTATTTTCCTCGGCTATCTATGACCTTTTGCCACTTCTCTGCTGAAAGTATTAAAATACACTTCCGTACACCCAACATTACCTGACAGTGAGCGAACGAACTTTCCCATCGACCTAATAATTATATCCGCCTTGTTAGAATTGCTAATTCCATTATTCTTTCGTAACACTTTGCGTCCCCTCGTCGTCATCTTCGTGCATCGTACAGTTATCAGTATATTTATACGCAATTCTCAACTGGTGTCGATTGAAACTTATTTAACAGGATCGTGAAGTATGGCCGAAGCTTCCTACCTGTTATCTGCATTAATGATAACCGACTGTATCTCCCGAGCCACTGGTGCCTCGTTTCTTCTCGTTACCTAGCATGGAGGAGACCAGGGAGATTCGTCTAAGAAAATCGAACGGCAATGCACACCTGCGTGTTCATACATATTCAACCGGAACGCAAGGCTAGGTTCTCGTTCACGGCTGGCTTGTCGTCGAGCTGCTCGAGGTGGCAAATTAACGAGAGTCGCAATCGGATGCGGAGCTGCTCGACAATTCGACAAGTTACGGAAAGTTTCGTTACGCTTCCAGCGTTTAGGGATACGCTTCCCTTCCAAAACTCCACAGTCGTATGCTCCGTAAGTTAAACATTAAGTCAGACATCGCTGACATCTGTTCATCTGTCACCGCTACTCTCGGATGTTCAACAATGATTTCGATGCAGCTGCTGATGAGGCGCGCGAAATTTTGCGAGGGACTGGAGAACAGTCTTCTGCTAAATTTAAAAAGTCAGACATCTTGAACATGTATTTATTTGATTCAGTAGACCCTCCAGTATTCGAATTAATAATACGGATTTTTGGATTATGAACACTCATGGTCGTTATTAGTTATTAAAAATAGGTTTGTCCACAGTAGTTGCTAAGTTGAACAAGTCAGACAACTTGAACATCTCTTTATCTATTACTAATTTTATTACTACTACTCTTAGCTGCTTGGCGTGACTTCAAAAGAAGCCTTACAATTTATAATTATGTTATATCCAAAAATTTTCTAAAATACTGCCATCGTATTCAAATGGACAGGTGACATTTGAGATATTCGCGATAATACTGATAATCTCTTAATTTCGTCCACGCCTTACCACATTATAATAAAAAGTCGTTTCCCTCCTCGACTTCTCCGTGTCCCTACCGTCGCCCTCAAAGGATTTGCGTTCCCTTCGACGTCCCGCCAATCGACCCACGTCTCGAGCTTTTAATTTCTCGGCGACGCAGGCCCCCAGGTGATCGAGCGACGAAATTGCTCGCTCGAGGAGTTTCGAAGACACGGAAAACTCGAGACGTCGTCTGCCCGTTTGAGCAATTGGTACGTGATGCGCGACGATCAGCACATTATCGGATTAATTCGGCCTCGTCAAGTCTCGCACGGGCGGCTCCTTCCTCTAACTTCTGCTCTCTGAGCGGAGAATGAGCCTGTAAATCGAATTACTGGACGAAAGAATGCTCCAACTCGCGATTCTAATCTCCACTCTACGATCACACGGAAACATCCAAATTGAATTCTTGAAATTCGCTTATTGCCATGCCTCTCCTCTATTAAACGCACTGCTCGCACCTTTATGCTTGTCCAATTTCCTTAAATTTTCTTATACTTCTTCTCACTTTGTCCTAATTCGTCTGCCAATTTTTTAGCTTTAAGTTTACTCTTACGTACAGGGTTGGGTTTTAAAACAGCAACAATGCTATTTCTCCCTCATTTATCAATTAAACATTTGTAATTGGTGATGTAATAATGTCTGCATTACATCATTATTACTATTAATTATGCCAAGTCCTATTCTGATTCTCAGAGGAGTGGCTTGTGCATGACGAGTAGCCTTCTTCTTCTGCAACTGACATTCCCCCCTATATCGATCGATTCCATTCTAATTATCAATTACCCCTCTGTCACATAACTATCCCCAGGTGACCTAAAGCTTCTGCAGTTCCCTAAGACAAATTATCAGTTAATGTTCCTCAAATCTCCCAGAGATAGTAAACTAACAGAACCCGAAGATACACAAGTCCCTGGAATTAGTTTGACGTGCCAAAGTTCGTATTCTTTCGATTAATCGAGGCACCTTTGTGTCCCAAAGGGGCGTGGAGGAAGGGGTCCCAGAAATCGAGGCTGCGGAACGGCCTGAGGCTTCGCTCCGCGGAAGAACGTCGACGGTCAACCTGCTCCTGACAGGCGAAAACACGACAGAGCTGTCCAATTGCTTGTGCCCCGAGAAAAAGGGGGACAGAGAGCCGCGGGGAGGGGCGTTCAATTTTTCCGTCTTTCCCGATAAAGCACGGTACATGTTAACGCGCTTTGCTCCTTTTCTCTATCCGGCTGCAGACGTCGCCGTCGCGCGACGACACGGAGCGCTTCCTGGTCGATCCGGGACGGGTATCAAGCTGATAAGCTCCTTTTAACGACGTCTAACTGTCGGGAGCATCTTACGATCCGCTGCAGCTTGAGAACACGCGGCGATTTCGATCAATTTCGTATACAATCGATCGTGTACAGGGCATTCCCGGAACGAGGCGTCGGATATCGTTGACCTGTACTACTTGCTGCGACGCTTTTGTTGCTTGCAGTCGCTTTGGGTAAGGATTTCAACGTGGATACTGGGTCATCGGTGCTGCTGAATTGGTCTTGAGGTACGGGCGGTGCTGTTTCATTTATTTATTCAGTGGCGTTAACGAGGACAGTCACTAGACTACTAACAAGGGAAGTTAGGCAACTCGGAAATTCAGAAAATTACGTGACTTTGTGTGCAAGTAGAGTAGCTCATCCGTAACTCAAACTTATTATTTGTTGGCGTCATATGCGGTTTTAGGGGAGGAAATCACCCCTGGAAAAATGGACAAGGAAATGGCACCAACAAAAATAAGTTTGTCTTACGCATGAACTACTCTACTTGCACACAAAGTTGCATCATTTCCTGAATTTTCGGGTTGCCTAACTTCCCTTCTAATTGTAAGTTACATCACTGGCACAGGATGAGTTACGGAGACGTACAATATAGTACATTAAGTAAATATGACACGGTTTTGATGGGTTTGTAAAAATCAACGAGTATTTGGAGTTTGGAGTTTCTGAAAATATCAGGTTCCATGTCCCGCAACTTTAGCTCGATACTCAAGTTCCATATTATAGAATATGCAAGGTGTGTTCGATTGAGTTGGCAGGTTCCAAAGACTGGTGTTTCTCCGAACTTCTATCTCCCCGCGCTTGTATAATCTACCAATGAAAACTTTCCAAGCAACACCTGAGTTTCGCCTGACACTCAGACGCTTCGAAAATGACTCGAGCAAACTTGAATACTGGTAACAAGTATCCCCAAGGTGGCTCTAGACACAGCTCGACTTTCTCCACGCGACGCGTCTTTGTCAAGCTCCGTTGTACCATCGAGAACGATTACCCCGGAAGCAAGCTTCGGAGCCTCCTTTCTTCCGAGGCACATTCGCTGCAGTCGAAATCGACGGCTTGGAAGTCCGCTGTTACACGCAACAACGTTCGAAGGTTTCTGCGGCGGTGGCTCGGGGCGCAGAGTGCGAATGCTGCAAGCTCGCAGGCGGCAGCCTGTGTGTACACGCGCGGGAAGGGAGAGTTCTCCGCGGGATGAAATCAATAATACAACCACCATTCAAAGCGGTGTCTCGGCGGCCTTATGGTATGCTGTGCGTTGCCACTCGGCGTTAACTTGCTCTCTAGTGTTACCAGAGAAACGACCAGCCAGCCCCGACGTTTGCGAAACCTCCGTTTCACGGTGCACGCAAACGCGTCCAACACCTTTGGCGTTCCGTCGCCCACTCGATGATTAAATCATACGTTAACAGTGAACGTCCAGCTGGACCGTTTTCTGGAGCTCGATTGGGAATGAAACAGTGGTTTTTAAATTGTAATGGCAGGGGTATAATACTTCCTCTTGGCATTATGAAATTCTAGGAAACTTGTATAAATAAATAGTATGGTAAGTAGAAGAATAATGTTTAGACTATACTGGTGAGAAAATAAGATAGTTTCAAACGAAAGAATTATATTTTAAAATTCGTATTCCAGAATTTGGGTTTGCCTGTGCAAAATATATTAAGTTAATTATGCAGCATATAAAAGTAAGAATTCTAAACTTTTTTCTATCTACCATTGTAGATACTTGTACAAATATATACAATTGTACATCTCTTTGTGCAGAAGCTAATGGGGTTGCGATACTAAAACGAATCCGTAGAGTTTCCAAGTTCCATTGTGCATGAAATCGATATCGTATTTGCATATTTTACACTAAGATCTACCGGAACACTTTCGTGTCTCTGAATGTCGTTAAAAGTGAACTGAGAGTAAGATGTGCCTCGTATGACGTGCAACAATTCGTCTGGAGCGCGAGTCCCGCGATAACGAAGTGGGCAAATATTTAACGAACACAGCGCAGCGCAGGGAGAAAGAAAAGAACGGCTAACGAGGGGAATCAGTGTCAGACAACTGGCTGCAAAGCCTTCCTTCAAAATGTCGCGTGCATTAATTTAACGAACGTGTCGCGGTCATTCGCGGCGTTTACGGGCCTAGACCATTTAAACTTCCCCGGGTAACAGTTTCGGGGGTGAGGGGGGCGAGCTGTCGCGTGAACTTGACGCTTTTGCCGCCGTTCAATTGGACTATGGATTTGCTGGCAGAGACAGACGTTTATTCCGCGGTAAATCTGCATCGCGAGGCCGATAGAGACATAGAAACAAATGGAAGCGAGGGCGGTATAGTGGAGCGAACGCGGGGGTATCTAGACCAGCACTGCGATTAAAAATGAATGGCCCATCTGAACGAACCGGGCTTATGAAAATATTCCAAGTTTTATCTATCGTTTTATCTTAGTGGGGTAGTTTAACGCCCATCTAGTTATATTCCAACAGAATTTCCAAAGTTCTCAGTGCGATACTTTAATGTTCGACCAGATGGAACTTGGATTACCTTAAACGAAGAATATGAAACTTAGATTATTTGAATAAGATGTTGAAACAGATGGGACTTGGAACACTTTCAGAGTTCCATTTGATTTAACACCCTACTAAAATATTCCAAAACCCATATGCTCTTGTGTGTCTAGAAATTAAATAGAAACTACAAATTAGTGGTATTTAAAGATATTATAAATATTAGACGACAGAAATGCTGTACCAAAGTGGAGAATCTGTGGCTATACTTTAGTTTGGAATAACGACGACCCTCTGCGTAGTTACTGGTACCATCGAAGCCGATATCGACGTGGATTGGCAATAATTATCGACGAGCATACGGTGGTACCGAGAGCCCTTTAATCCCTGAAAAAAAAGGACCAGCGAGTTAAGCCCCAGAATTCAATTTGAACTCGGCAAGAAATTGATATCGAATCTCCTTCATTTCCGGATTCGGGGGATGCCGGAAGACAAAAAATGGTAGATGCTCGGGCTGAAACTTTGAAGCTCGTTGCTGATATCGCAATTCTGGCCTTCTGGATTCCATCGAGGGGGTACACAACCCCACAGACTTCACCCTTAAATCCAAAATCTCGTCTCATCCTCCAGCAGGCAGCGATTTTACTGCACGAAGCCTCGGTATCGTTTCAAGGAGACTCGCCATTTCTGAAACAACTCCCTCGTATTTGTAAATATTCTCACATTTACTTCCCCCAGATACGTAAACCTGTCACAGAACGCGTCAAGATAAACACGGGGAAAGGCACCCTAAAAGGAAGGAGCTCCAAGTTTCTTCCCCCCAGGCTGCTGAATTTTCTACAAACTTGTAAACATCAAACACACCCATGACGATCTGCAATTTACGAAATAGTCGTAGCAACGCAGCTCCCCTTTCGCGGGCGCGCCGAGCCGGAAAGACACGAGCAGATCGAAGCAGCTCGGTGCACGTGCCGTTCGCACGGTCCGGCTCGCCGCACGTCGCTGGAATCCACCCCCAATCGGCGTTGGAGCATCAGCAAGGGGCTGGAAGACGGCGATGATGCGCTTTGTTCGGGCTTCGCAGTCCCCGCACGCCCTGTGAAAGTGTTTTCGTACGGAGCCGGGGAAGAGGGTGGGCGGCCTCGACAGCCACGGTTACACGATCGTCCGCCACACAGACGAGGGGTTCGTTCCACCCTCGGCGACGGTGGATTCAATCTAGCGGGATTATCCGCCACCTCCGACTGGCGGGCGATCGCACTTCTGTGCGGCCACGATCGGAAGTGGCCTGTGTCAACTCGCCATCTTTCGCCAGACTACCCTAATACTCGACTTCCAGCTACCAAAGGGGAAAATGAAGGCTGGCCGGCACATAGGGCGCGACCCGCAGCCACGCCGCCCGAGCTGGGGTGGTTCCGTTGAACGCGCGTCTCCGGGGGAGATTGGCAGGCCTGCGGGTCTTGGGGCGCTTTGAAACGGAGCTTTTTCAGGGAGGAAGGATCTTGGGGAAGGTGTGCGGAGAGCTTTCTTCTTCTTCCCTCGCTGCAACCGGGGATGGTGTTTCTTTTGATGCGGGGCATGTGAATGATCGACGCGGACAGGGGAGTTGTTTTTCTCGGCGAGGGTTGGGTTGTCACCGGAACTCCCGTTCTGGGGTTTAGGGTTAATTTAGCGAGACTTCTGGTGAGACGGATACGAATCTTGTGGTTGTAGAAAGAATTTTAATTGAGGAGGGTTGATTTTATTTTTGAGCTGCAAGGAAGAAGGGTGCAGACACAGATAAACATTTCAATTTCATTTGATAGACATTGTATTATAAAATAGGGGTTTGTGATTCCCATGTTACAATAATCGAATATGAATACAAAGTTGAGTTTGAAGAAAGGCACATGGTGTTATAGAGGGCTGAAGAATTTTTTTCGAAGGATATGTAAATATTCGTTCCACGAAGCTGCCTCGGAAAAATGATTAAATCAGAAAGTGAACTTCTGCCATACGTTCCTACGGCGTTTCACCGATTTCGTGTGGCCAGATGCATTCCGTTGGAGCTTTTGCTCGAGCGTTTCGATTAAAAACGGTTTTAGAAACAGATTTACGGTCCTGTTGTTTTTGCAGTCACTACGAGAAAGCTCCTCCTTTTCGCGACGGCGGTGCGGCTGAAATATACGTGGAATGCTGGCGGCGAATACAAATCCGCCATTTGTTTCCGGCCTCCTCCTCCTTATTGCGGAACTTCGCCGTAGTCGCGACCGTGATACCACTATATCGAGTCCGCAGAAAGACCTGCCATCGGTTCAACGCCGGAAATTGTAACTTTTTCAAAATAATAGTGATCCAGCTGTGAAATCGTGCGTGACGATCAAGTTAATGTTACGAGCTGCATCCGCCATTTTCTTGATGGGATTCTCGTTTGGCGAAAGGTTCCATTTAATTACGGTCCATTGAACCAGGCTGTAGGAACTCGTTACGATTGCATTTTACCCATTGGGGATCGTAGAAACCAAATCCCAGGCGCTGGAAGTCCTGGAAACCCAGTTGCACGCTTTGGGATCAGTCGCGATCGAGTTCTATGCGTTATATAATCTAGCAATCGAGTCGCGTGCGTTCGTATTCCGAGCAATCGAGTTGCGTGCGTTGGTATTTCTATACAGCAATCGAGTTCCACGCGTTGAACACCCTATTACCAGAGTTTCACTCGTCGGAAATTCTGACGATCATATGGAATGCGATGGGAATCCCAGAGTCTGAGTTTTCGGGGTTGAAAATTCTGATAGTTCCTATTAAACAGAGTTGATTATTTTACAGAGATGGGCAAAATTTTTATTTATGTGAAATTTCGAATAACAAATAAAAGTTCAAAAAATGATTCAATGAATAAAGTTAATTTTTGTATTCGTCGAATGTTTCAATTTCAGCTTCGAATAAATTTTTCTACTTTAACTTTAACATTATTGAGGTCTGGCGTACGCGTTGCATTGTGAGTCGAAGAAAGTTAAACTTAAAGTTGAAAAATTTATTCGACGGTGAAGTTGAAACGCTCGACGAATAAAAAATTAACTTTATGTAATTGCCGAATAAAAAAATTAACTTTATTCGTCAAACAATCTAAAGTTAATAGCAAATTACGGCATTCAACTACCTATGTTGCTTCGAAACCTCTAATAATCAAGCTTCATATTTGAGCCATCGTGTTTGACTCGTGAAAAATAGCCTCCCCGCAATTTCTAAGCGTTCGTAACTCTAGTTTGAGAATTGGTATGCCTCCAATACCTTGTCCGCTTAATTTCTCGTGATACAGTGTTTGCAAAGGCGCGGGATTTTCCAATTAACACTGCCGCCCCGTCACACAGACGGGCATGGCCAGCGTGCACGCTGTTATTGGGGATATTTCGAAAACAGCCGCGGCGGGGTGGTCCGTTCCGCCCCTGCATACCAATGCACTCCGTGCGGCCGCAAGATGTACGATGCTCGCGAAAACTTGGCATGGTTACGATGAAGCGGTTCTGCTCTTTGCGAGTTGCCCCTTTTTTTGCTCGAACTCGAGATTAAGGTAAACGTGACGTGAACTGCTTTAGGCTTCAGGCCACGCGAATTGTTCCTTTTTTCCCCCCTGTGCTTTTATGCTCACTGCCTCCGGGGGGCGTACGAACCGGCCTTTTTACGGTTTTGATGTTTGTACTGGTACTAAAGCGATGTCTCGTTGAGGTGCATTGCACGGAGAACTTTTGATTAGAGTCTGCTGAACGTCCGAAGTTGGTCATGCAAAAAGATCCTGTCCTCATAGTTCCTAGCCTAATAAGATTCCTAAGATCAATATTCTAAAATAAAACGAACACCTGACTTAATCCACTGCTGAACTTGAAGGGATATCGAAGCGAGCTGGCGCTTGAAACTCTACCATTTCCCACAGGAAATCCTGCGCGGTATATATTATTAAGAAACCTAACCCGGAACGTTCTCCACAGGAAATCCTCCACAGTGCATAGGTATTATTATTTTGCCAGCATTCCGCCTTGCTCTTCAATTCCAATTCCACTCAATCGTCTTCAGCGCCCTAATTACCTACAACAAAAACATTTCACCAACGTTGCTTCCCTCTGTTTCAGCTGCAGGGGTTTCACCCACCCGTTCCACGAGATGATCCACCCCCGTCACTATAAAATCAGCGTCCAGGATACGAGATCGCCGGGGCAATGGCGATTAAGTAAAAACCTGCGCGCCGCTGGAGCCCCGCTGTAATTGCCGCGAAGGGGGTAGCTGTCAGTTGAAGGGGGCGGCGGGGGATCAGTGGAATGCAGGGTCTGCCGTGAAAATGCTGGTGGACGAGTGTGGCAGCGGGATGGGGTGGACTTCGGCCAGCGTCCGCGGGGGTTGGTCCACCCCGGGCGGATGCAGGAACTCCGCGATGAGCTTCGGGGGCAGCGTGCCCTCCCTGCACCCCGCCGGCTCGATAAGATCGCTGCGATCCCAGCACTCCATGCAGGTAATAAAAACCATTGGCCACCCTCTCGTTTTCCTTCCGATTACGCTCGTTCTTGTGGAAAATGCGCGGCGCTATTAGCGCGTCACGGAAAACCCTGGGTTTCTTTGGCTACTGGACTCCCTTTTTCTGCTGGGCGAACATCGATCAGTGCGGGTAAACGTTGCATTTGGGGGAGGGGGGTTAAAAGTAAGTGTAATGATTGTGAGATATTGGACGGGGGTGACGAGTTATTTTGGGGACGAATTTCTGTGTTTGAGAGAATTTAAAGGGGGTGTGGGTCTTTTTATTGAATATTTATTATTCAAAAATAATAAAAAAGCTGCTACTTCTTCGAAGGTGCATAAAAACATGTTTCAAATTTCATATGAATCGAATCGCTAGTTTCTTAAAAAAATTTCTATAAAAATTTGTTTACATGTTTAGCACAAAAAATAGGATTCCACCCTTAATCCAAGCCTCCCTCAAGTCTAACACTCTAAAATAACAATACATCTCATAATTCACAATGAAAGTTTCAATTACCGCTTTAAAGCATTCCAACCTAGCCAGTCACCATGGAAATACGAGTCTTGAGCCAGGATCCAGCTAGCTGGACGTTGGGATTTAATTACGGCGGCAAGAATCGATGTTCGTTCACGGTTTCCGTTCGCCTTGGGCGTGAATCGTTAATCAGGGCCCCGGGTGAGAATTGCTCGCGCCGTTCGCCCCCCTAATCGGTATTCCATTCGCGACACTTTCCACCGGCGCCGGGGGTTGGGGCCAGAGATTCGACGGCGCGCAATTTCCAGGCCAGCTCCTATACCGAAGCGTGGACACGCGTGCGTTCGATCACCGTTGCCCTTCTCCGCCGTGCATCGCAGGACACTTTCTCTTTCCTCAGGGCGTGCCAGAGACACCGCGAAGATGCATGCACTGCCACCCTGGGCACATGCCCAGCACCCCGAACAATTACGTCCACCATCCGATGCAGTATTACACGCCGAGCCACTGCCCCGAGCCGAGGAACGGGGTCTACACTCCTCATCGTGGCAACTCCTACCATGGGGGTGAGTTTTTCGTTATCGTGTGTCGGACATCGACTGGAGAAGGGAGATACTGGGAGGGGGATAAATTTTTTGGGGTGTTGGAGGTTTGGGGGATTATTTTGAAAGGCGGTTGTTGTTTAGTGAAATTATGGTTTTGGTGTTGGGAGGGTAGGAGGGTATATGTTAGTCGATTAATTTTAATAATTTATTAGATTCTATTGAGCCGTAGTTCCATGGAATGTAGTATGTATTTTGGGTGCAAAGGCGAAGATTCCACGGATTTAGGAGACTGTAGTAGCATTGTTGATAGTACAGAAATTATCAGCGATGATTTCTCAATTTTTCACGTACTCGCGTATTTGGAGTAGCCATAAGTAGTTCCAGTGTCTCCGAGCTCGTCACTATCGGACTCTAATCCTTGGAGCTCGTCGTCGTCAGGTTCTAAAATACTCAGGTCGTTATTGGATCCCAAGCACTCCAGGGAATCGTAGCTTCCACATGCCATAACTCCTGAATCGTTATTATTGAGCTGCACTACTGTAAATTCGTTATCATCCAGTTCCATTGCTGTGGAGTGGTTATTATTGAGTTATACTACTGTAGAATCGTTAATACCGAGCTCCACTACTGTAGAACCAGTATTACTGGCCACCGCAATTCCGAAATCCTAATTATTGAGACATGCCACTTAAAAGCTCACAATTATTATCGAGTCTCACTACTCTGCAATCACTATTACCCAGCTCAACTACTGTAGAATCCTTACGTACCGTTCGTAACCAGAAGGAAAGGAGGAAAACAGCATGCAGTACATTCTACCCATCCCCAAGATTTTTTCCAATTGTCATTTAGAGATAGAGCCGTCGCGTTTTAATTCAACTTGTCCCCCAGACACGTTTTGCGTTTCATTTGATTCGCCGGAGACATGTCTCAGCGAGATCCTGCAACTTTTCTCGTAAAGCCGCGAGAACAATAACCCGTGCACCCTTTCGGGCCCCGTAGTAAACTTCCCCATAATCTTGGATACCTCTGTTTTCGTTCTCGCGGCGTTGCACGCTAAGTGACTGGCCTAATCCGCTTCTGCGAAGTTTCGCGACTTTGTTCCAATATTCAACAACGAGCGGCTGGCTGCAGGGAACAGTGGAATATAGAGTGCTGTTTGTCAGATTGCAACTGTTCTATCTCCGCGCCCCAAGCACGTATTTAACGGTAATGCAGCTGGATATAATTTAAAGTAACAACACTAGAAGCAACATGGACGAGCTCAGGATTAGTGTCTATTCATTCGGCCTTTGTTTCGAGGGTTTACGTATTCGACGGGCACCATTATGGTCGTCTCGAGCGCGTCTGCTGTCCCACTTACCATATCTGCGATCGCGGGAATTCGAGGCGCGATCCGATGGCGATTTTTCACGATCGAAAACAATCCCGTCTAAAGACAATACGCTCGTTCGAGTAGAATTGATTTTTCTTTCTCCCGGCTTCTCCCGGCCCCTTTCATCGCAGCCCAATTTATTAAGTTCGGCCTTTGTGGAGGGCGGGAGAAAGGGGAGCGGACCCGGGAGCGGTGTGCTTCGCTGAATGCAAGGCAACTACGCCTTTGTATTGTTTAAAAAATTACCAGGCGAACTGCTGGCGGTGGAGGCGGAAATGCTAAGAAGTTTGAGGCAATAAGGAATCGCGAACGGTAGGGAAGAAGCTTCAGCTAATTAAACCGGCAATATTGAAAATAAAAGCATAATTACCTGCAGATTTATAATTCAGAGCTAGGAAACGTAGAAATTTCTAACTAATTAGAAAACAAACTCGATTCAAGTGCTACTTGCGAAGACAGTTAAAGTCTACATTTGTTCACCGTTGCAACGAGGGAACGGATGTTTATTTGCTGTGACTCCTCAAGGGTTCTCGTGCCCCATTATTATCATCCCCCGAGAGGCTGCATCGAAACGTTTATGATAGCGATCGCGCCGTAAACTGCAGCCAGCCCCGTTCTACCCAAGAAACTTCAACTGGTTCGAGCAGGAGTAAATTCAGATAAATCGGATAGAGCTGCAGAGATATATTACAGAGTTCAGCCTGGGCTGGATTATGTTGCCCTGGGAAACAAGGCGCGAGGAGGGCAGCATTTGTTCCAACGTATCGCCCGGGCGCGTTGTAATCTTCTCCAAGTCCAGGGCGAAGCTGTTGACGACATCTGACACTGATTTTTCATCGAGCCCAGCTGGCTGTACACCGTAAGCCATGCGACTCGCTTCTGGGTCGTCGACTGAGCTACTGCGCTGCTTAAGCCCTTTGGGACGCCATAGGAAGGTCGTCGATCCTTCCTTCATTCGTCGATCTCATTCAATCGAAGTTTATCAGTGTTCCTAGAGAACCAGCTATACGAAGACATTCCGCATCAAGTATTACTCAGAGGAAGATAATTATCCCAGATTTACTTGCAAGTTTGAAGTCTAAAATCTGGATATTCGCTTCACGATTTTAGTTACTCAAAGCGTCCAAGTAATCCCCCCGCGAAGTGTAATTCACGCGATGTACGAAGTCCTGCAACACAGCGATCCCTTTTCACTGCACAGCCGGGGAATACTGGAATCCGAGTTAGCAAAGAGCTCACAGTCAAATAAGTCTCGCAGCGCAAACGATGGAATCATCTGTTTCCCCCCCGTGATAAGAGACAGAACTAACAAAAATTCTCGCGCAAAGTAAACACGGTTGCCCTACTTAACTCCGGCGATAGGAGACAAAACCTCGCACCTAACTGCAGCTGGGGAAATAAAAAAACGGAAGATTCAACAAGTTGGCCTGTGCGCACGCGCCGCTCGTTGTAGGTCGACGGCGGAACCGATCCGTCGAGCCCGATTGGCCAACGGGGACACAGATCCGCGCTAATTCGGCGGGTAATTCGCGAAACGCGACTCGATTGAGCCATCACGGCGCATAAACCGGCGTGGCTGTTTTTCAAACGACTGGCAATAAATTCGCTTTGCCGATAAATGCGTTCGAGCAGCCGTTGCGCGACCAGCCTCGGCAATCGCGACGGGTGTATACATACCCTGTTTCGCGTTTCGCAACGAATCGATTTCGAATTTCGTTGACGGCATTACTCCACCCGTTTGTATTATGTAGATGACCGCGTGCACGCAATTCCGAGGGAAATATCCGGCTCCAGCGGCAAACTTCTGTATTTTTCGCTCGATTTACCGGCTCTCCGAGCGCTCTGGCCGAGGGGAATTCGTTTCGATGCATCGTTCCAAAGCTCTTCCCTATTTGCTTTCCGTGTTCCCTGTAAGCGTCCACAGAGTACGAACAATACGTTCATTATGCTGTTATCGCAGCGGCCCTTTGTTTTTTTTTAAATACAACGTTGCGGCCTGAACCACCCGGTTCGCACCTAACCCTCTATGGAGGGCAATATTGTTTGGGTCTGTTGCCTCGCATATGGTTCAAAAGCTTCATTTTTCGTGTATCTCGTACGTGTGAAAGTGTTTTGGATCATGGATGAAAATTCTGAGGTTTTGAGGACACTTGCGACGATGTTACTTGGTGACTGTGGTTGAAATTGTGGGTACATTTTGGGGTAGTTTTGTAGGGTAGACTGATCTGAACGACTTTTACTTGAAAGAATTTTTAAGCTGGTGGGTTTCTTGCAAGCTGATGTAGCATCTGTTGTATTGGCTGACTATTGGCTGACCTCTATCACTGGCGCTGTCTTATTCCCCTTCTGTATTCAATACTCCAGTCCTCAGATTAATTACATTTTACTATACTTCAAAAATATGCTACAATATCCCGGGAAATTGATTAATAATTTTTCAAATATTAAGTTTGAAGTTAAAATTCCCTAGAATCTCAAACCTCAAAATCTTCAACCGTATATAAATAATTTATCTCTCATATAACTTCCTAGAATCGGTAAGACCGCAATAGATTTATTTATTGTTAATGCATCTAAGTTGTATCTAAAACTCTTTAATCCAAAACTGCTCGAACGTCGCATCATGTTTTAGAAAAATGGTCCTAGCGCCGTGTTTCAGCTCTAAGAAAACAATTTTCCCAAGAACCACCGCGAATCCCGTATCGTTTCACGGATCGAGGGAACCATCCCCCTGATTGTCTCGTGGAGCTAAATCATCCGATCTCTTTCACGATTCCCCGCCGCTGCAGCTTCTTGCACGATATCGAGAATCCACGAAGCCTTTTGGAAGACGCGTGTTTGTCCCTTTGTTCTCGTTGTCGTTCGATTTTTGACAAATCTCCAGTCAAGCTCGCGTTCGCGTCAGCTTGGAGTTCCGATCGGGCATTCTTCCTCGTTTCAGATTGAAACGGGAACTAAAGGGAGAAATACCCAATAGGAGCCTTCTACTCGATTCTACAAAGCGCTTTGTGAATTTCTTGACGGATTCAGGTTAATGATGGAATTCCTAAGTGTAAAACCAGATGATGCGATGATGGATAGGTCTGGTTTATAAACTATAGCTCGTGGAATATGTATGTGATATTTAGAGGAATTATTGAATATAATAAGAGTGTTCAAGTGTGCGACGAGGAAAGGAACGAAGAGAAGCTTAGGAGAAAATTTGTTAGGAAAATCCTCGTAACTTTTGCAGCAACACAATGATTCGTGGGCGCCATCAGAGCCTTACACCCCCGAAAAAGCCTCATAATTCCTTTCGCGGCAATTTCACGAGCCGTGAAGACCGCCATTTTTCCAGCCACCCCTTACGACCCAGGATCTTCGTCTTCCCGCTTCATTTTTCACCTCGAGGTTCATTTTCGGCCGACTTATCTTCTTCCCACTGCCTTCGGGGTAATTAAGAATATTTCGTCTTTTTGGGTAATTCGCTTTTGCCACCATTTTTACTTTCACCTGTCCCAGAAAAAGCTCCCGTTTCATTCTCCTCTTTAAAAACGATGCTCGACTTATAAAAAATAAAGAAAATTCCTGGGAAGGAATTTTAAAAAAGTCCAAATTTTGTGTTTACGTCTGATTAGAGAAAACTGAAGCTGTCGGAGAAGAAAATCAAGGTTGATGAAATGAAACGAGTGCAAATGATCCTTGACGTTTTTTCTTTGAGTTAATTGAGAACACTTGCTGTAAAGTTACGATTTACTTCGCCAAGTGCTTTTCGTCTGCAAAAAAAAAACAGGGAGGGGAGCTGGACGTCGAAATAAATAAGTATACAGCTTGGTTCCTTTGGGGCTCGAGATCGACGGTGGAAATTATGGTTCTAGCAAAGGGAACGCCGTGAAATATTTTTGACGACGTGGAGCTTTCGTTTCCTCTTTTCGCGATAGAGTGCTTTCGGTAGCGGTAGTTAGAAAAAGATTGGCTGGGGAAACGTAATAAAAATGCAAACCGCTGGCGGAGCTGAAATTCTACTTTAAATCGGTTAGAAGTTCGTTGCCTCGGCGAAGACAAATTTACGCTAAATTCCGCTGTGTCGTAATAATTACTTTCGTTTCGCGTTTCACGTTGTAATTAACCAGGAGGGGAGGGGAGGACCGCGTGACAGAACGGAATATTTAAAGGCCCCGGGAGTTGGGAAATTAAAAATGCGTGTCGTGCTGTTTTCCTTTTTCCATTCCCCGCCGCTGTGATCCGCGTCTCTATTTTCCCTTTTCAATTTCTCTCCTCTCCTTCCTCGTTTTTGCACAGCACGTTCGTATCAGTTAGAAAATTGTTTCACGGGCGGGAAGTGAAGGGGGACTGAAATTGCCCGTCGATGTTTCCCAGGAATTCAAGCGTGGATTAAGAAATTTTATTGAAAGTGGATGGGGAATAGTATCTAGATATTCACTGACAACATCCACGAATCCACTGAGAAATATAACGACGAGTCTCGAGTCATTGAACCCTTTATTATTAGTCCCACAGTAGTATAACTCAATAGCAACGACTACAATTCTGGATGTTGGTATTGACGACTCAAGTATCGGTCGTGGAACGATGATCAGAAGGGCAAATATATTTCTCACCATTGTAGAAACTAATTTTCACACGAAGCCACGTCTTTGCCACCGAGCTTTCCACGTTCATCCCACGTTGCAGCCTCTAACGTTCGCTTTTAATAACAGCGATTCCAGGGTAAACAGTATTTATCACCATCGCCTGGCTTAGCCAGACACAAAACAGGCCACCACGTAAATTCATTGGTCGCGTCTGTTAGCGCGTTCTCGGTGTAATTAAGTCCCTGCAAATATATCGTCGAATTACGCAAAAACAGGCGAACGTAATCCCAAGGGGTTTAATCCTCGCGACCGTTCTCAATTTACATTTAACTCGCGTGCGGGCGGAAGATCGGCCGCGGACTTGGAGCTTTCGAATTCTTCTTACCGCCCTCTCATCCACCTTTCTCTGCCCGCAGACACTCGGATGCGGTACATGGAACCTGACGAGAGCATCGCTGGGAACAATAATTGGGTGCTCGGAGACTTGAGAAGCCTCCATCGCTGTGTGCCCACTTTTCGTCGTCCAGGTACGATGAGAATGTCGACAGAGATAACGTCTCCCTTTACCAGACTCATTCCACGAGATTCCCACTCTTGAAAAGTAAATCAAATCTCCTTGATGAAACCTTTAATCAGAAATAATAGCAACTTGCCAGGAAAGAGCTCCGATTTAAATAAAATATCCTCTCTGTGATTCCAATTTCAATCTTCTTAAGTTTGAACACAGCAAAAAATCAAAATACATTCCATTACACAGCTCGATTTTTTCGAAATTTTAGAACTCTCTTCCAACTGGCGTGGAGATCAAGTTATGTGTAACAATGCTTGCAGCCTAGCAGAAATATATTATATTTTTTTATAACACTGTGTAAAGTAAATGTTGAAATTGGAAGCAGAATGGGAAAAGTATTCGTCGAAACGTGCTGGCCCGCGTACACGAGAACAGGAGCGCGCGATTTAACGACGCAATCGTGAAGAGGGTAATCTTTCCCTTCAGGCATAGACGTCGCCGGCATGCGAACACATTTCTACCCGGAGGGCGGCTGGGGGTGGTTGGTCTGCGCAGCTGGTTTCCTCGCCCTGTTGCTCACTACAGGAATGCAGCTCGCTTTCGGGCTTCTTCATGTTCACGCCGCGCGACACTTCGGCGAGAAGCACCTCATGGATTTAGGTACGTCCCATTTCTTACACCCCCCTTCGCGGCATCCTCCCCCACCGGGCTAGCGAAAATTTCGCGTCGCCGAATCTCGTTTCTGCTGCATGCTGGCAGAATCTCTCGAACAACGTTTCGACGTTCCTCCTCGTCGAGCAACGTTTCTTCTTCCGAGGAATCTACTGCTAGGAAATTCAGGGACCTACAAGCGAAAGGGCCATTAACCTTTCACTGGTACCTAGGAAGTTTTCAGACAATACAAATTTGAATAATTGAACATTCTTAGAATTTAATTATTCATATTTAATATTTGAAAGATTGTTATTCAATGACCAATAATTTGGGGACTATTAAGTCACTTTCAATTTTTAATAAAAATTCGGGTTATTTTTAGGTACGTACGTCGGATATTCGGAAATGTAGAGATCGTTATCCCGTTAAAAACTACCGCGATGCGGGAGTTTCTCTTTAGGATGAACGCAAAATCGTGGCTAGCATGCTCGTGAAACATTCATGCGCGCCGATACGAGAGTTAAGTGCCGGCAGCTGTTCCCCTCTGCGGGATTGATTCGATGATTCCTTTGCAGTCACGCGGGAACGTATGAAATTTTCATTTCGCGAGTGGAGGCTGCGTTCCGTTGCGAGGAATCGTGCCGTGTCGAGGACTTTGAACATCCAGCTTGCTCGATAACGAAACGTTTCTCGATTCAGGCCCCCTTGGTTTGTGTGCTTCCTTCCGTTTGCACGCTAGTGTGTATTCAAGCTGTTGAATTTTTATTCGCTAAAAACTGACGTTCACTCTTTCTTTCAAGGATCCTATGCCACATTATTATTTATTACATGGAAGTGGAATTTTTATTTGCTTAAAGTGAATATGTAGATACTTACTTCTCCCTTGAAGAATCCTACGCAAAATTATTATTACGTCAAAGTGAATGGTAATGAATAGGAAATACGAATGAATTTTGTAACTTGAATTGCTGAGTTTTTAATTCTTAGTCACTGAAGACGAATACTTAATTCTCCTTTGAAGGTTCGTATGCAAGATCATTATTACATTAAAGTGACTTGTAACGGAAAGGTGATTTTGCCGGTATTTTAGTTCCATGCTCGTGAAGTCTAGGTAAGAGAGCTATACGACGCCCCTTTACAGAAATTCTTCTGTCAACGTGGTCCAAGTGGCCTAGCGAAGTCACCCCTTGTAACGGGGAATGAAATTCACGTCACGTCTGCTCGCTTGATTACTTTCCCGATCCCGTTAGAAAAAAAGATTACTTTAAACTCTGCGATGCCACTGTTATTAAATAACGGCCGCGAGAAAAATGCTCAGCGCGATTCTGTGCGAATAAATCTCGCTGGCTGTGGCTTTACACCACGGTTCGTACGTTTAAAATATCCCAAAGGGGGGATCCCACCTTGGCTTTCATGAACTATAGAATACCTCTGAAGCGTGCAGGCACGAGCTTTTCTTCGATGGGTCGCGGGTTTCTTCTGGCCTATATTTTGATGAAATAATTCTATTAAAAGGGGTAAGGTTTGAGAAGTATGAAGGCTTTAAAATTGGAGGAGTTTTGAAGTTTGAGGAATATAAAATTATAGGGGCATGCGATTTGAAGAATTTAAAGCTACAGGATTTTAGGAAGCATGAAATTTCGAGAATCCAAATTTCGAACGCAAGTACTCTATTATCGCGTAACGAACAAGGCGTCGAAATGTCGTGAATTTTAGAAAATCGCTATATGAAGAATGATCCATGAGATATTGATTTCATCGGTATACGAAGTCAACAAAAAACTCGAGTTGCTTCTTCAATAAAGGCGAGTGAATGGGGTGACAGGGCTACGATCTGAAGAGAATTTTTCCTCGTAAACTGTGCAACGTGTACCTGCAGCAACCCCCTCGCGATATTTTAAAGATGACACGTCATGCTCGTCAAACACGGATAAAGAGCCTAAGCACTTAAGTTCGACAAAGAAGGTCGATAAGTCAATTGAAATTCAGGGGGTGAAAGGGATGATGGATGCACGTGTTTCCACGATACATCAGCCCTCTTCTTCTCATGAAGACAAAATTCTTAACGACCCCACTGAACATCCCCTTCGACGTTTCATATTTGATCCAATGCCACTTAACATGGAATACTTCAAAGCAACGACTTATGAACTTTATCAAAATTTGTTTACTCTTCTCTAATTCATAGAAAGAAGTGGTAAACTATCCCCACTTTCATGCCTCCTCTGAAATGGCACCAAACTAATCACAAGACCAATCATACTTATTCTACCATCACTGTGCTCAATTCTATTACTTCTGTCTGCCATTTCGACAGAAAAGTGCACACAGATCCCACCGAAAGTACACTGATCCCCAAGCTTTTCGACTGCAATGCGCGTACAGCAAACACCGCACCTCCATTAGGCAAGATACGCGCGGAAATGGAGCAGCAAGTTAACCAGAATGTTCATTCATTTGTATAAATTAGCTTTGCGAGTGCCATTATGACTTTCGTATACGCCGCAGCGTCCACCGTTCCGTGCTCTACGCGCACGTCGCTTCCGCGTGGCCTCGCTGTCGAAAACGTCACGGGGGGCATGGGTATTAAGGTCGAGCGTTAAAAGCGGCCGGGCTCGAGGCCTATGGGAGGCTTTACCTCCCGATAATACATGAAATACGGAAGTATTCGATAAGTCGGGGCTTGTTTAAAGGCGCCGGGAAAAATAATAGCCGCCGAGAGACCCGCGGCCGCGCTTGATAGGGACGTTCTCCTTCGGCTGACAGCTGATAGATATTGGAGGAGAGCTTATCGTTGACCTACTCTACTTAGTTATCTAGTATACATCACACGGGGTGGCGAGTTGAAAAGTTCGATCGATCGGCTGCATTTACGGCCCAACCGCCCGTCGACGGACGCGTAATTTATGGGGGAGGGTGAGTTTTCGCAAAAATTACGCGATATTCACAATATTCAGCCGACTACCACCGAGGCGATATATCGTGCGTGGGGCAATCGATCTTCGCGAGCGCAATACGACCATGTCGACGTTCAAATATTTTTCGCCGCGTGGGGGGACGTTGACGTTTGTCTATAAATTATGGGGCGCGGTGTGCTTAATTTATGGATGTAGGTCCGCAGTTCATTTCGAAGCGAGTGAGGTCCTTTAAGACGCTCGAGTCTCAAACACGTGCGTAGCTGTACGCCACGTGGTTGGAATCATTAATCATCGATTAGCTGGCCCGTCGGTTTTACGGCGTGGAACCCAAGAACCGTAGGCCAATATAACGCAGCTAGGGACGGGATCAAGTTCAATGTGTACTCGCGAATCGGAGTCAATTGCAGCGCGAAAGTTCGCTTCGATGTTTTATTCTATCTATTTGCAAAGTACTCGGGTTATACGAGCTGCGTTCCAACGCCAGAATAAGTACCTGTAGAGTTCGGAAATGTAGTTATAAAGTACTCTGACGTTTGAACGACTCGAATCTCGTAAAAGTAGTACATACTTGAACCTTGAAAAACAAAATAGACACTTTTGGCGAGTTCAATATGGTAGATAGAAAATTATCGTAGGTTAGAGTACTCATAGAAGGTTCGAATCTACTTGGTTTGAAAGTACCTACCGCATATATTTGTCAAAGTTCTTATAAAGATTTAAAACTTATCTCGCCTAGGTTCGAGTCTATTTAAAAGTATTGCTTTTCTTTTTCGAAGTACCCATGAAGTACTTCATCCCATCTCTACTTTCCTTCTACATGAAAAAGGCGCTTTTAATGTGAGCGTAGGTCAGCTGCCGAAATTTTTACCACTGCATGGTGTCTGCGTGCTTTCACATTGAGAGTTTCGGCACGTTTTCGCGTAGATATTTTTTCGAAAATCCCCAAATCCCTGAATGTGTAGTTTAAAAGCAAATCATGCTGGGAGTTCCCTTTTTCATAAAACTTTCCCAATTTGAGGGGCCGTTAATTTTTCGAACCACGCGCGACCAAAGTGTCAGGCGTCTCATTATCGTGTTTGCCGTAGAAAGTAGCGACGTGTCAGGTGGTCTGAAGGTTTCGATCGTCCCGCGGCCCATTGACCCTGGGTCTTAGGCTGTAAAAGTGCTGGAAAGCGATCCAAAGAGGATATTGAAACGCGATTTTGTCGGTCGTTTTGCTAACCAGCGGTCTGTTAAGAGCCGCTTAATTTCCACAGCTCGGGATTAAAGGTGAAAAGGCGGGAATGAGCTTGATTACCATGACGCTCACGCGACGGGAAAGTGAAAGGTGCCCCCTCTGAAGGGACATTTTTCTGGTCTCCGGAGCCATTCCCGGTGTCAAAGCAAAGGATGCGCACCGCTGCATCGATTTCTCGCGCGAGCTTTCGCTTCGCCTCAAGAAACCACGCGGAACGAAACAGAGTGCTCCCTTCTATCCCACGGGATACAGAAATTTTAAGCACATACATTTCCCGCGTCACGATAGAGTCTCTCAAGCGCTATTAGCCTCGCGATTTGTTAAACCTCCACAAATCTTCCGCTTGCTGCTAGTCTCGGTAAGCGTTGAAAAATTCTGCAGCCCCCGCGATTCCTAAGTCCAGCAGTCCTTTCGAGCCTCGCGGATCTCAGAGATTTCCAGAGCACAGTCAGCGACTTCCGCAAACAGGTAATCCTTTGAAACTAATTCGAGTCTTTGATGTTTTAAATTCGTCCCGCGGCCACAAAGATTTTCTGCTTTATTGCCGAGCCAGTAGCTTATTCAGTGTCACGACCAATTGCTTCCTGAACGATCGAGCGATCGGTGGAAAGGCACTCCGTGGACGTCGCGGAAGTTGCAACCCTTCCGCGGAATGTCAGCTGTGTGCAAATACGCGAGGTGAGCCTTTGTAACAGAGGTAAAGGTCGTCGCTTAAAATATTGTTCACCGTTGAAAAATGTCACGGCGCTAATGTCTCGCCGCCGAGTGCACTTCTCCGCGTCTCGTCTGGAATCGCTCGATTGCTTCGCCCTCGCCCCCGCGCGCCAAACTTTCCCACCGGGTATCGAACTGTCCATGCACGCCGAGGTATATGCATCGAACACCCGCGAACTTTTCACTCAATCTTCGCGAACTGAAGCGCCGAGAAACTCGCGAGTGTTCTGCCCCGAGAATCAGGAAACGCGCTTTAAGGGTTGAGTGAGAGATGTGATTTTGGAAGGGTGGAGGTGGGATCGCATCGAAATCCTTAGTTTTTTAAAAGGGGTGTAGGAGAGGAGTCAGCTTTTGTTTTTGGTGATTTGATGGGGGTGTGGATTTTGTGGCGTGGGGGTGGAGAAGGAACATTATAGATTTTAGGGGAGAAAGTTAAGTGATTAGGGTTGAAACTACTTTTTTTCTTGGTGCCTCAGTTTCTTGAAATTTTTTGGCTTTGTATAATAAGTCTTTTAATATTAATTCACAGTGGAATTTCGAATATCAGTATTGATTTTTTCATAGTGTCTGAGAAATTGATTGTGAGTGTAAAGTCATTCGAAGTTCAATATTGTTTAGGTTGATATTTCGTTGTATACAATTAACCCGTATTTTGGAATCTTTTAATTTTTGTGTGATAATTGTAAATATGTAATACTCATACAATCATGTCCTAATAGTCTTTTTCTAGAAATATAAATTTTGATTTTTATTTTGGTTAAAATTCATCAAATTTTCAAATCTTATTATTAAGGTCTAAAAATTTACAAAAACATTGGCAAAGACCAGTTAAAATTAGGCCCATCTCTTTGGAATACTTATGTACTGATCTTATTAAATGAACGATATTTGCTTGCAAACTTTGAACGATCGATTTTTAACTTATCATAAATCCAGAAAAGGGAAGCTTCGATCAGAAAGGACTCCCTAAAAATTAGAAAACCAAACACTGATAAAAGTATGGAAAATCCAGGAAAATCTATCTTCTTCGTCGTCGCTCGCAATGATTCCGTTTCTGATTCACAAATTTTCTATTCCTCACCGCGGATCCGGCGAAACAGGTCGCGTGAGGCGTTCTCTCATTGTTAGAATGCAGAGACACTCTCGTAATTCGCGCAGCCTGTTGGAAATCGGGGCTGGTAGTTTTCATTAGAGCCCGACGAACGTGACCCGATGCTCGCTTTTAAATATCGCGCAGCGATTCTTCACGGTGGAATATGCTTTCGCGATGTTAACGACGCCGTCCACCGACTTCGATGTTCCTCATACCGCGATCACGCGGGAAACGCCGGCGAAACGATTTCGCAGCACAGCGTGAGAGCGAAGTTCGACCGGAGACGAGGAGATTCTCTTCGCGTGATGATGGTGGCAGACAGTATAATCAGAGCGCACCACTGTAAGGGTGCTAAAATATTTAAATTCTTCTAGCGTGGAAAAATCTATGGATCCTAGATTTGAAACTCCATAGAAAGAGATAAAATATTCTTCCAAAATGGTACTTTCATTATTAAATATTTATTTTTATTTAACTTCACGTGTTTCTAAAATTAAAAACACCTCTGGGTTCGATGACAACCGCGATTAACTCCAGTGATCTCGCACCAGATCAATTTTTCCTCGACCGAAATCGAGTGAAATCCAACGGAAGTGGTAAAATCCTAGCGAGCTCGTTTCGCTGCGCATTAATCGCCGCACGTTGGAAATCTCTGTGGGCGGTGACAGCTGTTCACTCTGTAAATTAAAAAAAAACAGCCGGTCGGATGTGTGCTACGGTGGGTCCCGTCGATCAGTGGTCGAACGAAATCGCGGGTAACGCGGAGTATCGCCGGAGCTTTCGACGTTTCGACTCGGCTCGCGGAGGGACATCGAAACGCGAACGATGAAACGGAGTTTCGCTGTGCTAGCGGCCTGGCGGATCCAGGGAAATCCCATTTTCCGGGACGAGGTGGAAATTGAATGTCACGGGTCGCGGGGGATCCCTCGGTGACAGACAGAGAACGAACAGCGAGCTGTTCTGTAAATAATAAATGCTCGCTCGGTCTGCGGGTCGCGAGATCTCGAGCGATCCTACCTCTCGCTTGTCTCCTTCCACGATGATGGATCGCGGAGGTCTTTATTCTCGTTGGTGCAAAGATCGGGGCCGTACAACTGACTTGGACTGACGGCGCACATTATCCAAATGCCCCTAGTAGATCTTCCTTCTCCATGAAACATGCTCGCCGCAAATATTCGAGACAGGCTTGGCCATTATTTTCATAAAATGTATTAGAAGTGACTATCCAAGTGATATATCACATTAGTCCGGCAGAAGTTATTTTCAAGTTCTCGCATTTTATCGTTCGGTTATAATTAGGCGATTTATTTGGACTGCTGCAGTCGTTTCCTAGGTGAGATGTTTGAAACCAGAATTATTAATTTCAATTTTGAGTGCTTCTCGGTAGTTACTCGCATTCCAAAATATTTTATTCAGGTACTGCCAAAGCTGGCTTAATTATATGGCCACGAGGCTCTCCAACTAACCTGAACAGCATATTCCACATTCTATATAATTATACCTTCAAGGAACTACTAAAAGCAGCACAAATTTGTACTACATTATCACTGTAATTGTAAGTGGCATCGGCGTGCTTCCGACGATGTAGCATCCTGCGCACACTATCATTCAATTTTCACATCCATACATTCTAAAACGCATGGAAAGTATCACCCGGAGGTCCCCGAGTATTATTCGAGTCAACGTGGTAGTCTCGTCTAGAAGACCAATTTTTGGCCTTTCTTTATCAATCCATTAATTATTACTACACATGGCTGAATTTTTTTACAACTTTCTGAAATGTTAACAAATACAAATACGCTTACGATGTTAATAAACTTCGTGCCAAAGAACAAGTCTCAGTTTCGATTTGTTTCATTGTGATTAAGATTGAAACAGAAATGCCTCATTTTAGAAAGGAACGACTGCCTATTACTACCCTTAAGCAAAACAGTCGATCGCTAAGAAAATCCTAGCCTATTCCAAGCGACATTTCTCAAAACCTCGCCTCACTCCATGACACGAAAAGGCAGCTGGAGTAGCGGCCGCAAGACCCTAAAACCTGAAACCCCCGCAGAGCCTAGTCGCGCAATCCATTTAGCCAGCGCGATCTTCGCAAGCTGCTCTCGCGACCGCGACGTCGTGCGTGTCGATAATCGAATTGCAGCCACCCACCCCGTGGTCCACCCCGGTTCGAACAGCAAATCGATACACGGAGCGGTGCGCGACGCGTCTCGGCGACACGGTTACGAGGGTGCAGCGGAACATGCAACGTGTGCATCCGCGAAGAACCGCGTCCCATTATGCGCCCGTTGTTCCCTCTCCCCCCCCCCAGGCTACAGAATCGCGCGCCTAACGTCGTTACCGTTTATCGTCTGTTGAATATTGCGTGGTAGTCGGACAATGACGCGTCGGAGGACATCGTCGCCTGACGTGGGACGGGGCGACGGGGGGGGGGGGGGGGTTGGAGCGATGCATACGAAGCCGGGGCAAACAGGGAAATCAAGGAAGCGACGCGAGGGCTTATTAGACCGTCGCCGAACGTCGAGCGAGTTTCACGCTGATATCCTACGCCAGCGTCTTTAATGACGTTCCGCGGTTGGATATTAAATCTGCCCGATCGCGTGAACCGCATATTGGATCACCGTGGATGTTCATCAGCGATGCAGCTCGCGGGTGCGACCCCGTCGCATATTGGATCGTAAGGTGTGCTCGCGCGATATGGGAAACGATGCCCCTTGCCACCCTCTACCTGCCTCCCGTCCGCGATAGACGGGCCGACTTAACGAGGGCCGTTCCACTCGATCTCGCGTGAATATTCGATCGATTTGACGATTGCCAGCGTCGATTTGCGACCGTGCGAAGTAACAAAATTTCTTACGCAGAGATTTCTATTTTGGGATTTGGAGCAAAAGTGCTGGATAGAAAGTTTTACTGTGCACAGTGAAAGAAATAAGATAGTTTCGTTAGAATGAATAGAAGTGAAGTCTGCTATGTATTCAGTTTGTACGCAGACATGTAAATATACGAGCTTGAAAGTCTCTCCTGACCACCACTGTGGAGTAAGAAGTGAGATTCTTGGATGGTTTTTAGGGGACCATTGAGATTTGAAATTTTTGGGGTTCCGAGTAATATTGGAGGGGAGTTGAAGTATTTTGCTGTACACTGGGCAGGATGCAAAGCGTCTTGAAGTTCATCGTTAGGGGTTAGCAGGCAGGGCAGCTCTTGGAATAGGAAATCTAGTGGAAGAGGAGGGTTTGCATTCGCGACTACGCCTAATTTTGACGAACGAAGAAACGGATAACTCTCGGGAAAGTGGGTCTATCCGGGGTTGGTCTCTGAATCCCTCTGAATGCAGGCTGCACGTGCGCCCAATAGCGCGCCGCGGTTCCCTACATCACTGAAAAGAAATCCCCAAAGCTTCGGCTTTCTTACGCGGCTGTTGGTCGTATACTGGCTCCGCCAGCCGATGCGACGAGTATCAAGTATCAGGGAGATCACAATGGTGCCGAGGCTGATGCGTTCTCTCCGAAGATATTACATCGGGGACGCCGTCAGGACTTCGGGGGAGCCTGGATTCGCAGAAATTTTTTTCGCATTCGAGGTTCAAGCCGACGAGGAATGCGACTTGATAATTAGTTGGGAATATCGATAGAGGGGAATCTGGGAAATTTATAGGGGTCGTTTGGAAACGATATACCAGAGCTGCAGGGGGACAGGTTGAGAGAATTCTAGGAGGAAGTTAGGGGTGGTCCAGAAGTGTTCAAGAAGGGAAGTAGAAGGGACATAGAAGAGTCGAAGGAGGAACTTGGAAGAGATCTACAAGGGTTTAAGAAGGACCTTGGGGACTGCTAAAAGAGTTGAAGGGACTAGAAAGGATTTAGAAGCCTTTCAGGAGGCACTTGTAAAAATTTAGAGGACTTCAAGAAGGAACCTGTAGAGATCCAGTTTTAGATGACTTTAAGGAGTTGGCTAATAGAGATGTAGATCATTTCATGGAACGTCCAAGTAAGTACAGACAAAGAATACATCAAGAAGGGATGGGTGTTAATAAAAAAAATCAATTCAAAAGCTACTTGCGAATAGTAATTAATTAAAAATTTCAATCTAACTCTATAGAAGCGAAACATTTCCAGCAAAATAAGGCGTCCGTTGTTGCGGGGGACGGTTAAGAACGTTGTCTGCCGTCGCCTATCGATTACATGCCACCGTTTCCGGCGCTTCTTCTCCCGTATAACTTAAAAAGTTTCTCCTTCCTTCTTTATTTTTTTATTAACGGGAAAGCCTCCCTTGTTCCGCTGTATTAGTTCCACTTCCCTTCGCTGTATATACACTATTTAGTAGCGATCGTTCGCCAGGTGCTTGGAGCGACGGGATGGTGAATTATACAAGCGGCGTTTCGTCCCTGTAAATCGTGGGCTCGTTAAATATTTGACGGGGCCGTAGTCCCTCGTAAATTGAAAATTACAGACGGGCTTAACCTCGTCTTCCACTGCTGCGCTCGTGAAATATTAAAATCGTGTGTCACAATCGTAGCTCCTGTATCCCCGTTGAATCAGGATTTAGCGCAAATGGGTCGCCGCTGTTTTCGATTAATTTTTATTCGAGAAACTGCACTTTATTGCGCCGTCGATTCCGTGTAATCCTCTTGCAACGCCGGAGGGATTTATTTCGATCGAAGTATGCCAAGTGGACACCTCTTCGTCCGTCTTTTGTTAGGTCTATTTGCGCCATGTTTCTCGTTTCTTTATTCAGTATAGAAGCTATGCTAGCAGTGTCTGTTACACGCGAATAAGCGCCTCGTATAATTCAGGCACGCATGGACTAAGCACAAGAATAATCTCGTGGCGAGGTAGGAAGGTCAGAGATTCAAGGCCGACTATATCGTGTACCATCACCATCACACTTTTACCATCTCGATTATGTATTAGCCGCGGATGCGCCATCGGCTGTCTTTTAAAGGGTAAAAAGGCGGAAGCACCTAGCTTACGTTACTCGGTGATCTTGATATTACACAATTCCCAATCCTTTTTGTCTATAATCTTCGCGCGCGAATTTGCCAATCCACTTCTCGGGTTTAAGGATTCTCAATCCAACAATTCTTCTTTTTAAAGGTTTGTTAGAAAGTAGAAGCACAGTAAAAAAAAAGAAGAAACGTGATACCTTTAACACTAGGTTTATGGAAATTTCTTACACAACTACCTATTTCTATGAGCACCCGTTAAATTGACGAGTAAAAGAAAATACGAATTTTCTTTCAAAAATCGATTTATCAATTTAAATATAACTTAAGTATATATAATATTAAGCTGCACGCTTAAATAAATTACTAATAAGTAAAAAGTATTTTCCCAGAAATTATCACAGAAGTGGTGACAATAATATTAACGTTATAGGAATTTTTTTTATACTGCGCTTGCTAGCTACTGAAGATCGTTCTTTATTCTCGTGCTTATCGACAAAGCAGCAATAAATACTCAGGCCATACGATAAATCATTTGAGATATCGGATCCGGAGCAGCAAATATATCTCCGACAAATTATGATTTCTACCTACTTAGTAGGTACTTTTGTATTACTGTTATATTTATCACTGTCGTAATAATTCCACGAATGAAGCAAATATATTAGGATATTTAGGAAAGCCTAGGAGGAAATAAATGTATGTAAAAATTCTTTGCATAGACTTATTTTAATTTACAGTACAAATTGGTTATAATTAATGCTAGGTTTTATTCGCAATTCCTTTTCGAAATTTTAAATCCGTCAAATTGACGAGTGCCGTAAACCCAGCGTCAACGACGAATTTACCGTAGAAAAGAAAATTACTCCTCGCAAGCTCAAAATCAGAATCTTCTGTTTGGCAACGTTTCCTTGTCAGTCGCTACCCTCCGAGAGCCACTGTTACGCAACATTCTCCCGCATCACGCGATGACCAGCCCCAACTACGAACTTCCAGGAACCAAAGCAACGAGACAAACATCCCTCAGCGTCCAAGAAATCTTCTCAAGGAACCACCAGAAGCCATCGCGCGTTCTGTTTTCTGCGAGGCAGACGCGACCCCTTAAAGACTTTCCAGGGATTCTCCCTCGCAGGAAAGTTGTTGATTCGCCTAATGGGATTTCCGCATAACGGGAAATTCATCGAGGGAAGGGCTCGAGGAACTCGTAGAAAATACTTGGTCCCAAGCGACACCCCTCGCCGGTGGGGGGAGGCAGAAGAACCGTCTTCGGTGGTTATTTCCGCGAACAATCGAAAGCTGGTCAGTAAGTCTGCCACCCCGTCCTTGCGTGCCGTCCAGGATATCCGGGAAAGGAGCTTTTAGCGTGCTCGTTACACCGCATTCACCGAATCTGGGTCAAAGATTCTGAAACGCGAAACAGCGCCGCGATGTAACGATAATTAAAACAATGCCAACGCGAAAGTCGAGGGATCGCGGCCGCGAGGGGTGGCCAACAATGGCCGCGGTTTTATTTGACCGGGATCGAAGTTCTCCGCGGGACACACCGGGGACTGGCTCGCTGGGGAGGGGAGGGGGAGGGAGCAGCATTGTGGATCTTGGAGCTTTTGTGCGCGGGAGAGAGAAATCGTCCCTGAAAGAGCATTGTCAGGCGACTATTTCAACGATCTCTTTAACCGTGTTAATGAATCTCGCGGATTAATCTGGCTGGCCTGAATGCCGGGCGATAACGATCGGCGTTTTGTATAATGGATGAAAATAAGGGACTGCTGCGGGGTTATTGGGGGAGCGTGGGGGGGGGGGGGGGTTGAGGTAATCTAATGAAGCTTCAGATAAGGGTGGATTGCTAGTTCTTGCGGCGCGGTTTGCTACTTTTCTTTGTGTTTCTAGTTGAGTTTCGAGGTTTGCTCTACTTGCCCCTGCTCCCCGGTCCTTTTATCCGTTCAGGGCTGTATGCTCACTTAGTTTGCTAGTTTCTTGTTGCCCCTCTTTTACTGTGTTCTTTCCATCGCTGCAGCGTTTTCAGCCTTCTGGCGCTTCTTCCTGCACTCCTCTCTTTTCTGCGTTTATTTCTGTTGCTACTGCCTGTTCGTTGCGTTCTTTTTTCAAGTTCCTCTTCAGCTGACACCTCCCCTCCCTCCCCCCCCTCCCCCCTCCCTGTCTTAAAGATTTTCTTCCGCTGTTGCATGTTTCTTGATATTTTTTAGTCCCGGAGCTGAAGCTTCTATTGTTACTTCTTTCTGTTTATTTCTTCGGTTGTTGGCGCCTCTTTTTCTTCCCCCTTTCGTAAGTTCTTTCTTCTTCTTCTTCCTCTATTATACGCGACGCAGAAATCAAGCTCCAATGGAACAATGATCGCGGAGCAGCGGCCGGGAGCATCGGAGGCAGGCTCTTCGAGGCTACTCCTCCTTTCGCAACTGGCAACTTTGTTCCAGCCTCGAAGGAGAACATTAAGAATCGATAGCGAGGTGTATTGGAACTGGTGCTGCGGGCACTTCCCGTTGAAACGTCCTCGAGCGAAGATCCGGAGGAACGTGATGAATGTGCAGGAGCCTGATTGTCATCGAGGTTCTGTCCGTAAAAGAAACATGCATGACAGTGGACTAGCAGAGAGTTCTGCGGAGTCTCGCAACCTAAAGGCATCGCAGCAATGTCTCCCCTTTGGTAGTGGCATCTTGCACTCCTCGGGGATGAAAACCATAAGGGAAAACGAAAACATTTACGAGGGCACCAGAAAAAGGGAAACTGAAGAAATGAGAAAATAAAGAAGAAAAAGATGAGAACTAGAAATATTCGATTAAAATTAATTTCATTTTATAAAATGATTTAAATTTCACGCTCTAAACACAGAACTGGCAATACTACGGATTAGTATTGTTGCGATTATGTGGTGGTAACCATAAGATAGTATGCGGGGACTGTAAAAAAAGAAATTAGAAGATAATTTTTAGTATATTAATATAATAATCTAGATTGGGTAGCAAAGGATATTGGAAAAAAATGAGAGTGGATTCTGAAGAAATAAATTCTTTGGCACCATATCTTTTACGGTGTCAACTTTGAAATTCTTTTGTGGGGGGATTTAACCCAAAATACGTATGTAAATCATTCGGACTATCTACACTGAATTTGTAAGTGTCATTCTTTCAATTTTCAGCTAGCAGAACCCACCGTATTAGAAGTCTTCTCAATTAATTTCTTGTCGCACAATTCATCCCCCCTGCAACTATAAAACGTCCAAAATAAAGCACGCTATCCCACCGGAGGTACACATATCGTCCATTACACTAAGCAGAAGTCGAGCAGCCATCGACGCTGCTCTCAAAGACTTGTTAAATTCCTCAGGTTTCCCTCATCATCGAATTTCATCGGTCTCAGTTGTCCGGTTTCTGATTTCCTGCCCGTGTAACAATGCCCAATGAACCTCCGCCGGCAAAGGAGCCTAGAAGAGGTCCTTCCAAAGGAGTCCAACGCACGCGTTCGCGATGATTGGAAAGCGCCGCTTGGGAAATACCTTTTTCACTTCATGGGATAACGTCCCCGCGTCTCTATGTCCTCCCGAGCAAGCCCGAAACATACACCCTCCTGCCGTTACCGTGGCGATAAAAGGGGGCTTGAAACGCTCCGGAAAAACGCCACCCCCGCCTCCGGGACCAGATGACCAAACTCGATTAAAATCGCTTCCAGCCACGGGAAACTGGAGGTAAACGGGTCGAGCGAGCTGCCACGCCCGTATGCACGCCAGTTATCGAATTTATGAACGCATTTATTCGCTCGTAGGTGGGATTTATCCAGCTATCGGTGGTTTTTCACTCGTTTCACGCTTCGACCCATGAATCTACTTTCTGTGGCCTCTTATCTGCCTGGAGAGGCTAGGAACTCTCGCCGCCTTTGCAATTAGTGGGTGGAATTTGCCGAGCTTGACGCGGATTGCGAATTTGCGAATGCATCTTTGATCGTTGAAACCTGAAGTACGATCTTTGCTCGAGCAGATATGTCTTCTATATTTTCCTGGTCGATCTGGGCGTGCATGTTTCACTCACGAAGTGTCTTACAGGCGCTCCGAACCCTTGTTTCGCCCTGCCTTGCATAAATTAATTTCCACACGCCCCTGCAAATTGACTAAATAGACGACAAGCGACGGGGATGTTGGAACGATAGCCTAGCCGAGGCATAATCCCCAACGGCGCTTTGATGCATTGGATATTTTATGCTACACCGTCAGCAACAAGTGTTCCCCCGTTTCGACACTTTTTGCACGAGCTCGGTACACAAGGGTGAAATTTTGGGGCGGGTTTTCGATGCAAATAAGCACCACGCCGGTGCCGCTATGCTCCAGCTTCCATAGAGCTATTACCCAAGAGCCTTGCTCGATGTCAGTGCCTCTAATTGCCTCCTTTAATCTCTTCTCCAAGACCTTGACGTGCCTCGAATTATGCAGAACTTCGGAGAAGGGAGGGAACGCCCTTTGCCTTCAAAAAGAAACCCAGTACACCGAAATATCCCATCCACCTTGAATTCACGTATTCGCGTTCCCTGGACTCCTGAAAGCTTAATCCCCCTTTAATGCAAGTCGGTCTCACAAGGAATGGCATTTTTTATTCTCAAGTGACTGAAAAAAACATGGTGCCTCGGAGTGCAATAAAACAGCACGCCAAACGAAGCGAGCCCGGTTCCCAGCTCTCCGATCGGGGGACCAAGACGCAAACGGAATCCAATGCATTTCGAGCATTCAAGTGACACTTTACAGCGTCAGGTTGCTGGAATCTTGGTCCTCTATCTCCATGAGAGTCCTCCGGAATCTTCGTTTCCCATCGTCGCGACGAGCTACGCTGAAAAAGCTCCCTCCCCGACGAAACGTGACTCTGCCTTTCGCGCGAATTACAGCGGGTAGACGCTGGGACCGGAAGTTAGGAGGCACTCCATCCCCGGAACGCTGCAACCGGGGCGATGCAGCACCGATAAGACCTCACGTTTCACAGAGGACCGTTTAAGCTCCGATGTACCGAGCACAGGGCCGCGAAATCCTGATGGGGACGGGGGGCTGGGTGGATAATTATCCGCAGCCAGGCGATGCCCCTTGATCCTGGGGATGGCCTGGAGATAATTCTCCGAACCAGTCAGACGTCACTCGGGTAATCCGCGTGCAATTACTGGGAGTTCGGAAAAGTTGGAGATAATTCTACGTGTCGGCGTTGCCATCGCGAATCCTCGTCGATCCTGCACGTCCTTCGCAGCTCCTGTCTGCTTCGGACAGAGTGGAGGATACTACGTAAGGAAACTATCTGATGGGAACTCGACAGTTCGAATTTCGAGTCTGAATGATTCGAGGCAATTTGGGATACGTTTGATTTAAATCGTCGAGGGTTTATTGCGCTCTGAGTCACTGTTATGGTAATTGGATCAGGGGTGGTGATGGATTTGAGGTTTGATTTTAGTGTAATTTATGACGGAGTCGGTGCAGTAGTTGTGAGTGAATTTTTTAGGGGAGTTTTATTATTGGTGGTTTTATTAAATATTGTTCTGCGGTTTTGGTTTAGAAGCACTTGGCGCATGTGTGCCAGGATTCCCATTCAAGATTACCATATATGTTGAATCTTGAAAGTTAACTTAATTACCACAAAGATTTTAATCACGACTTTCGCCCACCTTCTCACATGTTTCTCGAGCAACACTGACACAGATCCAGCGCTTTCGATTGGGGGAGTTGGGGGCAAGGGATGAAATGAAAGAACTTCCTTTCCGTCCCGATACTTCGGTAGATATACATTATCTTTACAGAGGATTGTATACGACGTGGTCGTAAAGCACGGGACCAGGGTCAACTTTCATTTATGGCGTACAGTAAGTCCGTAAGATCCTCGTTAATCCGGTCCAGTTGGGAACAGGGGATGTTCGAATTAAACGGACCCGTATATCAACGAAATCTGGGTTTGCGACCTATTGCTTTATCGGGGGAGATTCCGTGGAAATAACAGAAATTAAAGGGGGTCCATTTGCTCGCAGCTAATCGATGGAGAGAATAATAAAACGGACATTAGGGACTATTTAAAATAACAAGTTCGGAGCTAGAGGTGAAATGTATTATTGAACAATCTCTGGATAATTATTTTAGAATAATGTGAACGAGTATTTAAAGCACCCCGTATTTATCACATTTTCACATTATCACGAAAAATCCTGGGAAATATACAGCGGGATTGCAGTTAATTCGGATGGAGCAGCCCGGATGTAACGTAGTCTGGGATTAATAAAATTTTATTGCATCGCTTGGGAAGATCGCGCGAATAAAAACGCAATGAGAGTTCGTTAATTTTGCATGAATTAAGCAAAGAGACGATCTGAAACGAATGGAAGCTCGGATTAACAGGAAATACAGATTAATAACGATTTACACTGTTCGGTTTAATTGGTAATTACAATTCACAGGGAAACTTCAACAAATCGCGAGTTAATAATTAGCCTACATAAATTAATTGCGGGCGTGACCGACTTTCGTTAATTTACGTTGTCAATATTATCCGCAAGTTGACGTGTGCCCAGAACCTTTCTCAATATCCCTTCGGTAGAATATCACGGCAGATGTTCCCTCTGACGTGCATCCAGCGAAATTTAAATTTCAATTTTTTGTAATTTGAATTTACACGTGACGGCGCACCTAGAATTTACTGGAAATAATATTTACGCACGGTGCTTCGTGCATGTGATTTACAAAATTATCTACGCAAGCGGTTTTAAGCGTTTTAATGCGAGAAACATCGCTGGATACATTTCAGTATTTCAATTCCGCGAGAGATTCGTAATCCACGATCTCATTTATTTAGTCTTATTATAAAAGCCTAGCAAAATTGTAAAATTTCTCATCGCGACAGGGAACATTACATTATAATTTAGAATAAATTTAAAAAAAAAAAGACAAAGAAGAACACGTAATTCTCTAAAGCCTCTAAACCGCGACGAAAGGCAGAAAACCATTTGCATCCACAAGGCTGTACAAATATCGTTAATTGCAAAGTAAACGTTGAAATTTGTCCCACATAAAATTTTTTTTTTTGTCAGGGAGGAGGGAAATTAACAGCGGAGCGCGAGATTCGTGGTTCAGCGTCCACTTTCAAATGCGAGCGTTTAACGACTCGGTTGTTGCATCGAATTTCACGCAGCCGAACACGGCCGGCATAACGGCGAGGAATAAAAGAAAAGCGGGCGTTGCGCGGGGGGCTTTAAATTTTAGATCAACACAGTTTCAGCGCGCAACACTGTGCAAGTGGTATAGCAATAACGAGGGAGCGCCGAGCACCGCGGAGTACCTAATTCAATGAAGGAACAGTGGAAATTTATCGTCTGGACGTTGCATCGCGCTGCAAGATACGGGTTCCGCGTAGGTGCATATTAAACTGCAAGATTCACGCTAGCGCGACCGCGAGACATTAAATGCAGCCCGTCGTGATTTAACGCTGAATCATGCAAAGCAAGTCTAGCAATTGCATTTTTCCGTGTCTCGTCGTGAAGAAAGATTTTCCTCGAGCAACGATTAGCCGCTGGGTGGCAACTGTTGCAATAAAAAGGTGGAAATAGGTAGAAGGTTGAATGGAAAAGTTGGAGAACCGTGGGCGAACGATAATTAGAAGTTGTCCGGCAACACGCGTACATTTCAAATGGTATTGTCAGCGGCAGTCGAGTTTGCCGCGCGGCCATTTCCCCTCGCGGCGGGCGGGAAACTTTTCAAATTTCGCCCCGTGAACCTTTGAACTCCCTTTCGAGGGTAATACCGTCGATTACTCGCGTTCTGGTATCGCTTCGCGTGGTATTTTCCATTTCCTGGTTACTCAGCGCCACGAGCACCTTCGCATTGTATTTCCGCGTGGGCGAATAAAGGATTTTCAACGGGGAATAGCGGACTGCAGGTTTTGAGGAAGCTTCGAAGGCCTCGTGGAGTTGAAATTCGAAAGAATTTTTATAAATTCAATTCTTGCATTTCTCTAAAGTCGAAGTGTTACCAACCGTGCTCGTAATCTGGGATTGAATTAACTCTGCTCCGTTTAACCCACCCTTTTCCGGGTCCGCGCTTTTTTATTACCGCGAACAGGGCAATTTGGCTTGGAATTAATGGATATCAATAGTCGCGCTATTAAACAGGGCGAAATAAAGCTCGACTAGGGCCGTTTTCCGCCGAGCGTCCATTAGCTCAGAGTTTTGATTGCGGTGCACCTGGTTCGGTTGTATTCACAGTGCATAGGGAGCACGCGCTCCATATCTGAGAAAGCTTTCCTGGCCTGGAACAAGATTTACCGCTTGCTAAGTTCTCGGCTCGCGGAACTTTCTACGATCGCCCGTGGCCATTGTTTCGCGGACGAGATTGCACAGAAATCAGAATTCCCAGCCTGATATCTCAACAGTGGTATCTCAGGGAAGCTACTAAAGACACGTGCGTCTGATACGTACGCTGCGAAGCAGAATCGAGTTCCCTTCCTATCGACAGCTCCTTCTGACTCTTTGAAATATTCTCCGTGGAACACTAACCAACATTCCACCAACGGTAGCATTATTAAGCTTTAAGATTTATAAGTTTCAATCACAATTTAACTACAGTACTATTTAGAAATATTTATTGCATCACCCTCAAGTTTACTTGGTATGGACACTTGCCATAGGAATACGATTGACAGAATGATTTACAGCGCGATTTATTTTCGCAATAAATAAACTTTGCAATAATGTTTAACTCCCACCCGTCCCTTGTGTCAATTTGATAGAAACGCAAATGTACACAGTGCACGTTGCGATAAATGTAAAACTGCAATATGCCCTGCACATCGCTATATTATTTGTGAACGACGTGAACAATCGTATGTCTGAACATACAGAAATTTTATTTCTCGTTTTCAATAAAAGAATTTGCAAAATCATCTATTTATCTTTACATTATATCGATTTTCTTACCATTATGTCAATTTGACACCAAGGGACAAATTGAATTGGGAAACTGAGTGACGGATGAGGGTTAATATTCGAATGATGCAATAAATATTCCCAGTGCCGTATATTCCTCAATCCGAGACGTTGAATCCGAAATTATTCATGAAGGGATATCATATTTCACTTTCAACTCGAGCATCGATCATCTTCTTTAAAAACATCTACCTCCCACCATAGAACCTTAACCCCCCTAGTCCAAGATTGCATCGTCAGCCTCCAAGTTTCATTCCAATAATCGCCGGCCATATTCAGTCCCCGATCGAATCCCGAATTTCGCAATAAAAAATCCAACTCTCGAAGCACTGGGAGCTCCCGAGGGACCCCGAGGGATCCGCACCCCGTCGAGAACCAGCCCTCCCACCGCAGAACGGGTAGCCTACGCTGCGGCGCCGAACAGAGGCATCCCCCCGATTTTCCAACGGACCAGGGAAATGTCGACCGTGGCCCGTTCTCGCCCTGGCCGGGAATTTCTGCGGCCCTTATCCGCGGCGCCCTTCAACGCGCGATCCAACTTTCGGACAATGCCTGGCGAATATTACGGATGTTTCCGGCGGCAGCGACTCGAAACTCGAACGAACGAACGAACGCCGGGAGATAGAGGGGGCTCGGGGAGGGGGATGATTATCGCGGAACAGGACGAGCGTTTCTCGCGGAATTGTTCGCTAACGAAACGTCGGCAGCGACGCTCGCCCCGTTATTCAGACGGTAGTCGCCATAACTCTGCCCCCCCTTTTCTTTTTCACGCCTTTTATTTCGACGTCCACCTCCCCCCGCGGGGAATTCGACCGACAAGGGCCGCGTTGCTCCACATTTTATCCCGAAAAACCCGTGGAACACCCCCCACCCTCTTCTCTACCACTGTTAGCCTACCCCCCCTTCCACGAGCTGGCGACTCGGTTCGATGGCTCGGCTCAATCGATGCCTTTCACGATTCCTACTTCGTCAGCACGCTCGAACGCTCGTTACGTCGGCCAGGTGACACCGTGCGACGGATTTCGATCGAGAGCTTTGTAAGGGATGGAGTCCTGGGTGGCTTTAACCGGTTTCGGGGGTGAACGGTCTGCTACGGCGTGCACCTTTCCTGGTGGTCGGCGTGGGCGGCTGTAATATCGAACGTTGGTGTTATTTACCGTGGCGGATAAATTTGAGCGGTCACCGGTCTGCGGTGGATCGCAGTGGCTGAATAAAGCGGTGGCGCGTGATTGGCTGAGTTACGGATTTCGGGTTTCGTATTTTGGTAAGTGGTCCGTGGCGGGGGAGGGATTTATGGTATCGCTGAGGTATGAGTTCTTGTTTTCCACCTGGTGTCTCGGTAATCAGAGGGGGAATCCCTTTCTCCAGCCGATCTATAATCGATTGCAGTTTTTAATCAACCCACGGAAATTTCGCGCGCCCCCCGTGGCGCGATCGGTTTAATTACTCGCTTACGCGGTTAATTAATCTCTCCATTCTTGCGTGTCGTTCCACGTTCCTTTGTTCCCCATATTTCATCTATCGCTGCGTTTGTTTTGCCGATCGAACACTCGCCCCACCCTCCTCCCCACCCGCCTTGTGGGCTCTGTAAACAATGGTGGGAGTCGATGGAAAATATGTACGTCAATTAAACGACACGATGCAACGTGGCCCTTTCGGGTTCGAAACGTGGGCGTAGCCAGGATTTCATTCAGGGAGGGGGGTAATTTATAAATAGTAGAACGAATTTTATTATTACATGTTACGTATAATTGGATACACCCAATGCTGAGTTACTTTACAATTTAATTTATTTTGTAATGAATTAATTGAAATTTGAACGAACGATTAATTTATTATTTTTTTTCCTGTGCCAGGAGGCATTCCCTGCTATCGCCCACCTCTTTCCTACCTTGGCTACGTCCATGTGTCGAAACCGACAGCATTGTTCCCTTTGTTCGAGAATCATTGACTTCCTTGCAATCGCCCATTGAATTGTATTAACTTTTACATATTAATCACTTTAAAACCCCCGCCAAGCTCTTTTCGCAAGTTTCGAAGGACATTACCGACGAACTTCTTCACGATTATCAATATTCTCCAGTTGCACGAGGAGGGGGTGGGGAAAGTTTGCAGCGTGGAAAGTTAAGAAACGGCGTCTGGAACCGCATAAACTTCGGTCTGCCGGTGCGAGAGGTTGTCTGATGGCCGTGCCTTCCTGGATTGTCAGCGAGCGACCGTATCTCACGGGCCAAGCTGGGGAAATCGATGGTGCACGTGTACTGCGTCCCAATAATTTACGATTCGCGTGCCTTACGCCCGATCGGCCACGTAAATTGAAGATTTCATTAACCGTGGTGCCCTGATTTTCTGTTGCCAGTCAGCGCGCGCTGGCGAACGTGGCCCGTTCGGTTCGCCGGTCCCCGAAGCCTCTGCTCCACGCAGACATTCGATAACGCTCTAATTATGTGATTCGGAAACTCTACACCGGTTCATCGATAGCGGTTAGCAGAGATCCAAGGGTGGAGAATATTATAGGAGGCACGGGCAAAATGTCACGAATTGATTCGCTGCAAAACGTTGGAGGAATGGATAGCTCCCGGGGAAGTTGACTAACCCATTTGGGATAATGGATCGACAGCAAGTAATTGACACTTCGCCGCGCGCTTAAATCGAACGTCCCAGCATTGAAATCCTGGCGTTGAAAAGGTGCGAGGGGGAAGGAATTCTAGTGGAAGGGTTTGGGGAATGGAAAGTCACAGAGTACCGTGGAAAGTTGCGAAAGCTATTCGACGCACAAAAGACTCGACGAAGCTTGGAAGTAACGTTATTGTTTGACGAGCAGCTATTCGTGAATTGCGAAATTAGAATGGCCCTGCGGAATGTTTAGAGGGTAAGAATGGGAAATTAGACGGAACGGCTGTGTCGAGAGACGAAAACTAAATCGAAGGCCAGCGCTCTTTTATCGAGGTTTCAACCCCTTTCATCGCCGAACCTCTACCCTCGAGATTTTAATCAACCGCTGAGGAAACACGGATCGGTCACGTATCCCGAGTTTCGCTTCGTTTAATCCCGCGAACGGGGTTGTTGGGACTTGTTGTGATAACAGTTTTAAGGTCGAGGGAATTAATAGAACGAAGAAGTAGAGTAAACTAAATTCTCTTAGTTTGTTTATAGAAGACTTCGCGAAGTTTTATAGCAGTGGTTCCCAAAACGTTCGCGAAGTGTTTTCTGGGGGGTCGCCATAGTTATTTTTAGTTGGCGATTTCTAGCGCTTATTTATTTCAATTATTAAGTTAGAATTGTATTCTGAAATACCTATTTCCAATGTCTTTTCTTTACCTCATAAAAATTTATCTTGGCTTATACGGTGACGGGGATCGCAAGTTATTAAAATATTATAAAAAGAGATTGCGACTTAAAACAGGTTGGAAACACTGTTTTATAATAACGACTTTCTCTCGTGAATCCCTCAAAACCCTCCGATCGATCTATGGAACGTTGAAAGAGGCGAGCGATTATTCCTGAAAAATTAATCCCTGTTTGCTAAGGAAACGAAAATAGCCCCGATATCGTCGGAGAAAGTTTCGCGGACCGTGCTGCCGTCATCTGGCCCGTGCTCTGTGGGTTTGTCGAAACCCACAAAGGAAAGTTTAAAAGGAGAAACACAAAGGGAACGTGGAAAACGAGGCTGCCTGAATGGGTCAAAGTCAGCCAGTTGGCAGTCACTTGCGGGTTCGAGATTGAAAGCGGACAAGCCAAGCAAAAAGGAATTCCCACGTTGCGCGGAAATGTCTCTGGAAACTGAATCAGAAGCCGCGTGCAAGCCATCCCGTCCCCCGCGGGAAAGGGCTACGTAAATCCCGCGCCGGGCTCCCCGCGCTGTTTTTCCACGTTCGTTCCCAACTTTCATCGCGGCGCAGCGAGAACTCGCGACAATAGAAATCTGATAAGGAAACCCAGCGTAGCGGGAAGCAGTCGCGTTTCGCAACTTTCTCCGCTGGTTTTTCCTCGTGCCACGATTATTTTCGCAACACTGGACGGAGAAATATAGTGCCCGTAAGGAATAGACCATCTAGTCCCTTTTATTCAATTCAAACTTCAACCCCCAAGATTTTTCACTTAAACCATTTTCACTTACCACATTATAATTATTAAGTACGTTTATTTTTCTCTTGATACGTATTCTAGGCAACATATTATTATTATTATTATAACAACTCGTAGCGCGAGACTCAAAATTCACGGCCCAACTTTCACGAAACTCGCGGTGCACATTCCACGGAATTCAGAAGACTCCCAGTAGTACATTCTATAATAACTCAGGCACGCCTAGTCACGGGCTTCGGAGCCGACTACTGCCAAAGTATACGTTCCATTAACTTATACTTGGGTGCCGCAGATCCTCCCCCTGAATTCCCACAATCCCGCGCCCTATTTCGCCACCCCCTCGCGTTCCCCGCGTCACGCAGCATCGACGTAAATCAAAGTAGTAATTCGAAGTGGCAGGCGATGCAGCTCGCTCGATGATCCATAAAGGAGAACGGAAGGAATCTCGGGGAACGAGCGGGGGCTCATTAACTTTCCAACTGCATCGAGGCCCGTGCTTATCGGCGTTATCAGGCCGGGCCAGTATCTCACGACCTAACTAGAAATCGATGAGACACGTCGCGGCCGTCCGCCGCTTAATACCCGCGAAAATTATTGACCAAGTTTCCCGTGCGCTCCACGGTGCCACCGAGCTGGCAAGAAAAATGGCGTCGCGGGACGCGGGGATAAAGGGAGCACGTTCCACCTGCTCGATGAATAATGCAAAAAGCGTGTACCCTGCCCTTCTGCTCTTGCCCCTGTAACGCCGCACGGTAACGCCCGCGTGGCCCGCGGGATGCTCCAAAGAACGCGTTCCAATGGATGCTAATTAAGTCCTACGTGACCCACTTAGCATTACGTCGAAGAGGTTGTAAGAAACGATCGGGAAAAAAGGTGACTGCGGGGGGGTCTGAATGCTAACGCGGATACTTTACTTCATCGACAGAGTTCAATTCAATCGACATTCGAAGATAAGGCTTTCATAAAATACGTCTGCATTCCACGACCGGGTCTTCCAGAAGATTCACCCCCATCGACGAGCACCACCGTCGAACAATAAAAACTCGAAACGGTCGGTCCCTGCTGGAGGGATCCTTCTTGATTCTCTACTACCCTCCTGAATGACCATCGCCGAGGAACAATAAAGAAGAATCTACTGCGATGGGGGGTTCCGCGAGCTGTAAGCCTTTCATAGCGGAAGCTAATTAGAAACACGTAGAGCTTGCGCGGGGGCGGAGGGGTCGGCTCGCGTTTAATTGCTCGAATTGGCCCGGCTGAATCACACCAGGCCCCTCTAATTAACCGTGAAGGAGACGCAGCCCCGCGAACGGCAGCCTGTCCGGCCAGGAGCGATTCAAAATTCAATGGCAACTCCGCGGCGGGGAAGAAAGAAGGGGGTCGTGCCAGCGCGCCCCGCTGAAATTGTATATAAAATTCCAGGAACGCAGCGGCGTTCCTGTACGCCCGAGCGCTAAATGAGACCACGTTCCCCGTTTTTCTACCCCATTTTTCCCCGCCTCCCCCGTTCCGCTGTTTTTTTCCTGCTTTATAACGACGCGACGCTTTACGACCGGCGCATCCTCAAAGTCGTTTCACTCGTTACGGAACGTCGACGTTCGCGCAAAAGGAACGCCGTGACGGAGGGAAGGGGATCGAATGAAACGACCGGCGGCCCTGGGGACGCTGCGTTTCGCGTTTAATCCTAGCGCGGGGCCAAGTGTCGCGCCGTGTAATTTTCAATGGGAGAATAAATTGCGAGAGACGCTCGCTGGGACGGGTAAATTGCGACGCAAGGGCAACTTTCTGCTGGTTGAGCTTCAGTGGAGGAAGAAGGGGGAGGTGGCGAAGATGGAATTGAATGAGGTGAATGAATATAGAAAGTGGGCGAACTGGGCTACTCCAGGTGGAGTGTGCACGCTAGGTAATTTCTGCGTGGATTCAGAGGGGGTGGAATGTGCGTCTAGTTGACTGCTTTTCATCTGAATTGTATCGAGTGGGAGGACGTCTAAAAGTTCACAAGCGAAGTTACTGACAGTTCAGTGATTCTAAAAGCTTCTACAGTTGGACCCACGAACCTTTTCAGAAGTTCTATAAAGGGCTCGCACTATATCGCCTTTGCGTCGCTAGTCAGCACATCAGTGGCGTCAGTGGTTTACGATAATGACATTGAGGCATCAAATTGATGGTCAAACGAGCCACAAGTTATGAAAGTAATTAAAGGGAAACACCACTGTGACGGCCGGAAAAATAAGTCTTTAATAAAAAAAAATTTACAGACTGCATATCATATTTTTATTACTTACTTTTAGTACAATGTCTTAAGATATTATAAAAAAGGGTAAATGGACATTGTACTAAAGGTAAGTAATAAAAATTTTATATGAAAATTCTAAATTATTTACAATAAAAAAATTCTTATAGAAGTCTTATTTTTCCAGCCGTCACACTGGTGTTCCCCCTTTAAAAGATTTTGGACGTGTTTGATCTCATTTCTCCGTGACTATTGCAATAAGTTAAAAGTATTCGAAAGGGCCCCTGAGAAACCAACTAATCAACCCCATTTTCCCAGTTTCTCAGTCTCAGTACTTAAGTACATAATTCGTGCTCAGCTTATCAATTTTCTCCACTGTTTACTTTATGGAGCTCGCATACTAATAGCTGTTAATCCATCACGCCTCCCTGCTGTGTGCACACTTCAAGTGATATTTCGACAACTCAATCTTTTACTGAGTGCCATAGGTAAACTCTACCATAAAATACAGCATGCATCCACTTTTGCAGAGTTTAGACACTTTACAATGTTCCTGTGGGTAAACGTTAACACGTTTCGTCAAAGGTACACGGCGGCGGTGGAAAGTTCAGCCCCGAAACTGGTCGTGTGTTTGCCCCCTTACCCTGAAGTAACCATCGAATTAACGTTTCAGCGTGGGTGGGGGCGCTGAGTGCTGCGGTTTCCCGTGGATCGGCTCCATTGGTCGTCGGCGCGTGTCGCCGCGGAAGTACAAGGCTAACGGCAGTGATTGGCGGTCTTGTGCTGGCATTGGCCTCCCTCTTCACCTCGTTCGCCGTTGAACTACACCAGGTGCTCCTCAGGTGAGTAAGAAGCCACTTAATCGCATCAACCGCCGATCACCCGCCGCGGATTAAACGACTAGCATCGCCGATTCTATCCTCAGCGTGAAAGGACAGACTCCGCTCGCGTTAATCCTGGATTAAGTCCGTACGCCTCCATACTGAAGCAGTAGATGAACAGATGGGGTGTTCCAAAAAGGAATTTAAATTTCCTACATTATTACATTAATGACTCTAAAACAGTCTGATAAACGTGGTGTTAATTAATTATCTGTGAAGAACGTAGCAAGTTCCTACCCCATTTCCACGGTTCTATTCGCAATAGAATTTAGATGAATGATATTTTCCAAATAGGGGTGGCGCGTATTCACATTTCACCAAAGTAGCCACGACTCCTGCCCACCACGAATTTAGTTTCGCTGGCAATTAAGGTGGACCTTTGTTTTTAACATTCGTGGCAAACGCAAGACAAATTAACGGGCCACCCAGCCAGGGTTTTCTAAGCTTGAACGCCCAAGGGTGGGACGCAGCGTTCGCTAGTAATTTATTCCAAACAGGGTCCCTTGGCAGGGGTGAAAAATGACGAGCGAGGTAACAAAGGCTGGGAGGAATGGGCGACCTTCTGCTTAGGTTCACTTGAAATACAACCCTTCGAAGGGAAAATCGACGACGATCGGTCTTGGTTGGAAATCTTGACCGCGAGTTACGCAAATGTTGATGCAGGCGGCGGAAAAATGCTGTGGACAGGGTTTAGGTGAACGGAGACTTCGATAAATTTGAATCTTTGCTGAAATGTAGTTCAAGTGGCGCTAATAACGTGACCATTTTGCTAAGGTTGAAAGCACTTCCTGAAAGAAATTGTGGGGAAAAAATCTGGGATCAGTCCGTCAAGTAGATCTTAAGATATTATGGCAGCTATTTTGAAAACACGGTTTGGAGGAAAATGCGTTTAAAGTTTTCCATATCACCGCCATGTCGCCGCATCGTTCAAACACCTAAAACTTTTTTAATTTCAAGAGTTCAGATATAGAGCTTTGCACATACATTTTTGAAACAGTATTCTTAAAGAAAATGTAAGACAAAATCGACTTTTTGAAGTAGAATACCCACTTAATCCCAGTTTCCATATTTCCAGAATTATCTTCACCTATCAGCTTAAACTTACACCTACTTGAACCACGATCGTGCAAATCACATTTCCAAAGTAATCTGGCGAAGAAATCAGAACGGAGCAGCCCATCTATTCCATCGTATTACTCGAAACGAACGTCCACCCATCATCGCTCATCCCCATTTTAGCGACGAAACAGATTCCTCAAGTTCCTCGCGACGACACCGCGTTTATACCCCCGAAACGAATAGCGAGCCTCGTTTCCCAATTCCTGGAGAGACAGCTCCAACCATCCTCATAAATCCCGAACTCAGAGCCGCTCAAAAGTTCGCCCTGATTCCCGTGTATCTCCGCGAGGGTGCAACCCGCCGAAAAACATCTCGCCCCCGTTTTCCCCGACCCTCCACCCCGCCGCGTCCTTCTTTACTCTCGAGGAATCGTCGACCTATTCCCAGTCGAAGCGCGCGGCGAACTCGAACGATTCACCTTTGCAAAATGTAACAGCTACGGTCTGGTGCTGGGTACTGGTGCCGGCCTCGTGAGGGAAACGGCTGGTCTGGTGCTGGGCCATTACTTCCGGAAACGACGGGAGTTCGTCGAGATGGTCGTGCAAGCTGGCGCGGGAGTGGGAATAGTACTCTTCAGCGTCTTCTACAAGGAGGCAGTCTGGTAAGTTATTACTTGTATTTCGAGTGGCCCAATAGCCAGTCTCCGTTTCGCCGTTCGTGTCCGATTTGCCCGCTCGGCGTCCCCGCGGGACTGACGATCGGCCCGCCGATCGCGGTTGTTGAAACTTTGACTGCCGATTCGCGATGGCCTTGGGCGATTTCGACGGTGTCGTTTTATTCCCGAGGATTCTATCGCGATGGGTTGTTGACAGTTTGACAGTGGGTGGCGTAGGGAACTGTGGAACGAACGTGTCGAGGGCTGTTGGGATAAGAAACCGATGCTTCCGTGTGTGCTAGCAATGATTGTTAGTCGCTTCTGGATGATTGTTTGCTCGCCTGATCGGATTAGGTAAATAAAATATTCGGCCGCGTAGAGTGGCAAGTAGAGTAGGGCAGTGTGTGGTCGGACAAATGGAATGGTGGTGGAGGACATGATTAGGGGAATAGAATGGCTGTGTGCGGATATCAAGAGGCAAAATCAACACCGTGCTTGAACACGCAAGTGATATAGCGTCCCATAGGTCAGACCAGTAGAACAGCCGCGTGCAGGGCCACGTAGAATGGCCTGGTGCGTTAATGGGCATATTCAATGGAGATATATGGGAGTTGTGTATTGGCAAGTTATTGGAAATGCTCCGTGGATATCGAAAATTCTCTTCTTCTTATCGATTCTCTTCGCGTGCTGCCGGTTCTTCTAATTTACTGCTCAGAACTTTAAATTAAAATGTACGCATGCAGTTCTGCGCTCTCGTATATTGCTGGGCACTATTGTTTGCTAGTCGGTCACGCGAAAATTAAACGAAATTCGTTGAAAATTGCGTTTGCTCGAAAACATGTACGAATTTATTAAATTGTGAAGATCGAAAAACTACGTTTGAGCGCTTTTGGAATTTGAGAGGCATTCAAAGGTTTACAAACACATTTTCGTACCAGTTACTTATAAAATTTTACAATGATAGATAAGTTTAACATTAGAAGTTGTAAAACATTGTGTTCAATAATAGAACAATATTTTTTAATGCGCCCAACGGCGACAGTTTAAATATCTCGAAACAAGAAATACATGAATTACACTCAATCATAAACACCGGCACACATAATTTTAAAAAGATTGTACATGCCTTTTTGGGGTATTTATATTTCAACGAATTTCAATTTCATAATCATATATTCGACAAAAAATAGTGTCGATCAGTACAAGGCAAAGAGGTTCGCGATTGCTATCGCACGATCACAATGCGATAAATCGACAGCCAATTCCGCAAAGGTATTCAGTTTAAATATCAACCAGTTAGCGGGGGGCGAATTTGTCGCTTCTACATCGACGAAAGCTGATTGTGAGGTTGCCTGCAATGAGAGAAACGGGGGAACGATTCCTCGTTTCTGGAGGATCGGCATCAAAGGGAAGCGAAGATCACAGGGGTGGCTGTTAAGTATCGGCAAACAACTCTACGCACGACGTAAACCGCGACAGATAAAAATCTCCCTGCAGCTCCACCATCCCGCGAGCAAACAAAAAAAAACCTTGCTTTCAGCCTGCATCCCTTTTGTCGTGCACTTTACTCGAAAGCATATCGCGACAGTTTCACAGTGGCCACCGAACGCGAAAACGGCCGAGCGAGCTGCACGTGAAATAATTGAACGTCCATTCCCCTCTGTAACCGTCTGTTCCGTCGATGGAACGGTTTGTTTGGCGTCCTCGATCGCGACTCGTTAGAACGTCCACCGAAATATTACGCGACACGGCCGCGTGACACGCGTTTCAAACCGGTAGGCCGGATACCGGCGACTTTGCACTCCGAAGCAATGTGCCGGAAGCGTTCGCCCAGGATATCTCAAAGCACTGTTGACATTTTATTACTTTTTCTCTACCAGCACAGCTAGAGAACCGTTTCGGTGGATTACTGTATAAAATTTGGCAAATGTTATGTTTCTAAATAAAACGTGTTGCGTATTTGACAGTCAGGAATATATGAAATTATTGGAAGCAGTTTGAAGCTTCAATTCATCGTTGCTGTCGCATCGAGAATTATCGCACACTCCGCAGAGCGATCGTGCTTACTGTAAGCTTCCATTGCTCCGGCCGCGAGCAAAAAACGCTCTTAATCCCAGTAACCGGGAAAGTCCTCGAGTTACTTTACCTACTGCTCGGTTAATTGCGTTAATGGATCGATCACACTTTCCCAACCGGACATATTAAACGCCGATGACGAACGGAGGAACGGTTCCTGCGGAATGCTTTTAATTAAACGAACGACGGGCAGGGTCGTAAATTTGATCGAGACCCCGCTCATAATTAAATCTTGAGTAAAGCGAGGGAACGGAATAGAAGGAAAACCGAGACCTGACTTGGGAACGTTTGAATCTGGTAACTAGATAAGTTTATCTCGCTAGATATCTTTCCTGGGATCTCTTTAACGCGGAACACTTTCTACTCGCCGCTTCCATTTACACTTCTTTCTCTTGTGCTTCAGATACATTTAATTTGTCGATAGAAATAGAACTCCAATAATCATTATTGTGAAGAGTATTCGGAAAATTTTTAGATATCAAAATGCGCTACATATTTCAATCGCCATAGGAGTGGGAACAGGTTGTAACGGTTAAATAGCATATGTATTCAAATTATACAGAAATAGCTGCAGTCTCGATCGATTAAAATGCAATTTCAATTGCAAATTCCATATCGCTCCAGATGGAACTCCAATAGCTATTGATGCAGGGCGTAGCTTAATTCTGGAGAGACGTACCGTGTCAAATTCAGGAAGCACGCGTGAATGCGGGATCGGGATGCAAGCGGCGCGCTTAAACGAATGACTTGTTGCATCGTTAAGATAGCCTAATTGTCAGAGATCAGACATGATTCCAGCCGTTTAGCGGCAGACTAATGCTTTTCCCGGCCTCCAGACAGGTGATCCACGGCTCGGCTCGAATCTACTGCATTGCAGGTGCGATATACGAGATGCTGTGCACCTTGCAGCGGAAATAATCGGGATGAAGCGTCGAGTATCTGCGTGGCACCTAGGCTCCACTCGGCGGATAATTTGTTAAGTAACAGGCACTTTGGGATAAAGAAGGAATTTTAGAACGTAGGGAAAAGTGTTACCCTTCGTATTCTGATTTCCTGGATACTTAAGCAGAGATGAAATTCACGCCCGACGATACAATTTCATTCCCTTCGATTCCCTAAATATTCTGGCAACAACGACGGCCCCGAATTCATTTAATTAATACGGAGCAGCGCTTCTGCCAGCGATACAATTTCATTTTCTCTAATTTCACAAACGATACGACGGTGTTGCGCACTCGCATCGCTCGTGAGTAATAAAACTCGCTGCTAACGATCGAGTTCCATTTTCTCTCGTTTTCTTGTTCGCGCCGTTCATGGGGATGATCGAATCTGATGCTGTTCGACTGGCTCGCGATAGAGCTCGCTTTCACTTGCCGGATATCGGTTCCCTTCGTTTTACAGTCAGTAGCAAGCATTTGTTTAACGTGACATTAATTTCTGCTGGGAGAAGTTTCGTCTCTTAATTCTTTGAGGACGAACTTCATTATAAATAAGCGAAACTCTTTAAAAATTTGAGGAATGATAGTCATAGTTATAAGTTTGATTATTTTATATCCAGCAGTTGGATCCCGGGTACATTCTAACAAACAAGATTATCATAAAAGATCAAATATTCAACAAATTGACAAACTAAAAGAAAAACCTAAAGCGAATTCAACTGAATTTGCGATAAAAATACATTGCCATTTTTGACTGGTTTTCATCACAGGAAAAAGCTTTATGAATGTCTTGGAAATTGATTAACTTTTGCCTAAGATTGTCACTGAAATTCATCCATAAGCGTTGACATCACGAACGTGAATCTCAGTTCATCGAATTTTATGATATTTTATTCGTCTCCACACTAACAATACTCTAACCAATTATAAACCTATACTACTTTACCCGCTAAACCTATTCTGCTTTCAGTGTCGTAAGAACCGTCGGGCACCATCTAGTACGTGTAAAAAATAGATTCAATATCTCTACCTCAGCGTTCACATATTTCTCCCGCTTGTCTGCCCATATACGCACCCGTACTACTTGTTTGGCTTCATCAAACTTCCTTGCGGCTAATTTCCTAAAATCTCGGAGTAATTATACGAACCCGAGTCGATCCACTCTAGGAGAAGTATAATTGCCTCCAGACTACGGTAATTCGCTTTTGCGAGCGCTGTAACTGTGCGATTTCAATGGAGCGTTCCATCGAGTACAGGTGTTCCGACGCGCGCGAGCTTCCGAGCGAAATTCCGGGCACGGGAATTTCTCACAGAGAAATGTAGGTTACAGGATATCGCGGAGCGGACGCGTAGGTGTTTCCCGGGCGCACACGTGGACCCCGGCACCCCCGCTGTTACCGAGGAAACACGCCCACGCGATTTTTCGCGCAACGCTCTCGGCCGCGTCCCACGCACGGCGATAAATCTGCGACCTCTGTCCCCGTAACTGAATACGAACGGAGAGAAAGTGGCAGAGGAAGAATATTAATCGGCGGGTCTCGTTTCTGAAGCGCGTATCAGAAGTCACTGAACGTCGAAATGATACGGCCGTTCCGGCGGCCGCCGCGTCGCCATCAATCAGGCGACAGCCGACGTTCCATCAATCAATGATCGGGGCAATCCAGCCGCGACTCCAATAGCGAAGCGCTGTCTAAGTCGTAAGCATATCGCGGGCGGGAAACTTTGTAAACTTTCCGTGCATGTTTTTCAGATCAGTGTAAAGTTTACGATTGGAATTTTAGATTAGGCGAAAGTAGGTAATTGAAAGAGGCGGAACTCTAGTCTCGAATTCCATAAATTACGGATACTTTATTTAACATCAAAGTAATTTAAAAATCACAGAATAACATAATCAAATAATTTCACACGAATATACGATATCCTCAATTTCACTTCCCAGTGATTCGAAACTACATATCCAGAAGTGAAGTCGACGAAACTCAAAGTCACCGGAGGCTGGGCGTAAAAAAGCTGTCCCGTATTTAGGGCCGAGTCGATACTCGATTCCAGCGTGCATCGCTGTGATGAATATTCAAGTAGCTCGGACTAAAGTGGCCTGAAATACCTGGGAACGCCCATGGCAGCATTGTCGTAAATTACGCCGCGCCGGGGCTGAGAGCGTCGTAAAAACTCGCGTGAGGGGCGGGTTCGTTAGATACGTAACAGGAAGACGAGGAATTTAATCGCGTCCCCGTAACCGGAAACAATGAAACCATTAACGTTCCGGGCCCTCCTTGTACGCGGGCTTCGGTACGGAACGACGTCAGCCAGTAGTACAAGTAGGGCATTAACGCGACACGTGTTCGCCGCCGGTGATATACCGTGGCCGTGTTACCCGACGATCGTAATACCCCTCGTCACCTGTTATTTATTATGCCCGTAACACGGTGAGAGCCTCGTGAAAGGCGATACGGCTGCTTCGTAAAGAAATATATTGTGTATGGTAGCGGGCGGGCGGGGAACGTGGGTCGTCGTAAAACGTGGCTCGGCGGGGCAGCTTATCGGGGCGCTGCTAGTCGGCAATAAGCGACGAGCAAGGACGGTCAGCCGCTCGCTGGGAAGACGCTCGCGAGGTGAGGGACCCGTGGCCCGTTCCGGGACGAGAGGAGGGTGGAACCGTAAGTTTCCTTGTTCAAACCTCATCCCCCGAGGGGCAGGGCTGTAGTGAAAGATCGAAGACGCGTAGTGATGGAGCGATAAGCGTTGATTGATTGCCTGTTCAGTGACGGAGCTGCGCCTTGTCGGATGAGTGGAACGGGTGTCTGAAAGTGGCTACCTAGTTGACGTTCAAGCGTATACATAGAGTTAAGAAATTGCTACTAGACATGTAACAGTATGAGTTTCAACCCTTCGCGCATGATGAACCCGTGAACGCCGACGGGCGTTCGATGAGCACTACGAGCAAATGAGGGCGGAGAATTTTCGAACATGGCATAGGGCAAACGTTTCAAGTTACGTTCTCAAAGAGATGAACTTTCCTTTGGCCACCACTGTAGTTTAGTCACATATTTAGAGTAACTAGGCTGCAGTTAATGAGATAGGTGGAACAGGTGCGTTTCTGCGGTTGACAACGGCATATTCGTGGTTTCTCGAGCACATAGAACGTAATCGTACGCGACGTGTATGTGCGAGGGGTCTCTGTACGCGGAGGAACAGGTAGAGATGGATCGTGTGCGGGCAGACAAGTAGAGCAGCTCCATGTTAAATGCGACTAGGCACTCCGCCAGACTAGACTTCACTCAAATAACTAGAACAGATGCATATGCATGCAGGCTGGTTTGCAACTATGTCTTACGAGTAGAATAGACTCGTACACGGCTGGACAAATGGAACAGATCTGTGCGTAATCAAGAAAGTGGAGTAAACAAACTGGAAGAGGGTCTGCATGCCAGCGGATAAGTAGAATAGCTCCGTATCAGAAGCGACGTGATCTGTATCTGGTCAGACCAGAGAAATTCTCTGTGGAGTTCCAAGGAACTCGCGTGTAGTCGCACGAGAACTTGCAGTGCTTCCGTATCGAGTTCTACAAGCCTCGTATACAGCCGGGGAAGCAAAGTAGCCCCATGTCGGTTCGTAAAAGCAATGGTTACGTCCGTCGAACGCAACAAGTAGAACGACTCTGCCCTTGCTTCGGTAACTGGAACACGGAAATAGCATATAAATGGAATTGACTTGTCAGGAACTGAATTAATAGAGGATCGGCGCTAAAAACAATTCTAGTTTCCACCCCAATATTCCATAATATTCGTGAACGATACAGTTAAGTGGAACAGGTCCGTGTTTCGAGCGGCAAGTGGTACGAGTCCCATTAAAGTCAGACGGGGTGGATACTTTATGCGAAATTTATAAAAAATCTCTGCACTCTGCAGGACAAACGGGGAAGTTGGTTATTGTTCACGACGTTAAATTAGCGAGTTGGAAGCAAAAAGGGTCGTTGCACAGGTTCGCGAATGATTCCTCCGAGTAAAGTTTAAAGCCAGTTGAAACGAACTAACGTGAGAGGCTTCCGGCTGTTTCGCGGATCTCCCTGACTGCGGGAACGTCGTCCGACGTTTCATGGCACGTCCGCGGTATGAGCTTTGCGGTCCCTTTGAACCGTCGACGAAACGTGAACTCCCTGAGCGGCTCGCGCCCGTAGGTCCATCATGTAAAGCGTAATTTTGTTAGAAGAATATGCGTGTCTTGGCTGCTCCACGAGAAAGCTTCGTTCTCATCTTCTTTCTGACCCGGCGCTCGTAAACCCTGGCGGTCTCCTTTCTAGAGAGATCGAAATTCCATGAAAATCTATCTCCTCGCGGAGGGAAAATGCGAATTGTTCTTTATGAATTCTGTTCTCCGACTCGACAAATTCTTCCAACGTGGAAGCAAGAGGAATTCAAAATTCTTCAAACGTGGAGGCAAGAAGAATTGAAAATTCTTCAAAAGTGGAAGCTAGAGAGAGAATTTATATTTTATACATATAACACTCTTCCCCTGGTTTATAATAAAAAGTAGATAGCAGTGGAAATGCAAAATGTTACCCGTGTTAATTCTCTATCTCTGCCGGAAGCATCTCCACTGTATTTAAACTCGTACAATTACTGATTATTCCAAGCGAATTACTTCAGCCACTCCTCTTGTACAAGCGAAACTTTGAAATTTTAGTTAACTCCTAAATGTCAATTCCTCCTTCCCAGTTAGTGGGCAACAACTCCGGTTACTATTCACCGAAACGGCTGCCTAAGAATCGAATACAAAAGGAGCACTGTAATAGGTCGAAAGTGGTCAGCCAACAGTTGACGTTTACATTGAAAACATTTCTCGTCGCGGCGGAGGACAAAGATCGAGGAATTCGCCCGAGAGCTGTCGACGGGTATTGCGTCGGTATTTATACGAGCGCAATATCGCGGTGCGCGTGGCCGGGTCGATATAAAAGAAAAGTTATGTAACTCGATTTAAGGGGGAGCCCCTCCTGTAACCATAACGACACGCTGTTTTCTCAGGAAGCTGGGCTGGGAGCCCGGGATGCAGTCCGTAACCGGCGTCCTCTCGCTGGCCTTCTTCCTCGGCTTGATTTACAGGAGCGCCTCCCTCTACCATCCCCAACGGCGGGCCATGCTGCACCTGAAGAACCAACGGGGCAAGGTGAAAGAGAAGAAGCCCCCTACCAAGGTGCCCAGGCAGCCGTGGGTCGATCTCAGCCCTCTGGGAAGTCGCCCCGTCAGGATGCTGATGCTGGCTGCAGGAGCCGCTGGTTTCGGCCTTTACACGCCCGCCTTTTACATCGTGAGTACGCTAATTCCCGCGTTTCAACCCCTCGTCCTGGCTACCTAACCGCGCTTCCCAGCAAACTAGGCCAGCGAGCTCTCGTGACGCATAGAATCGGGCCAGATTCGCGTATCAATAATCATCCCCGTCTGAATACCTCCACGAATTTAGTCAATCAGATCGCTACCCTGAAACCGAAATCTGTGTCTTCGGGACAGTGAAGAGGTGCCCTCTACCTAAGTGCATATTCCAAAATGCATGCTTCCCCCCAAACTATAGATCCCCACATGTTCCAGGCTTGCGGAGCCGCGCTTCAGCTTACCCGTCGATCAAAGCTAATTTCCCCAGGCAAACCAGTAGCTGCCTAACCCTAGATCATGGCACCCAGATCCACGCTATTGCTCGTCTAATAGTACCCTCGTCTCCGATCACTGACCACACCAGAAGCATGGTTAGACTAAGGCACAATCTCCAGACTGTCGCTAGCACGAGTGTACCCTAATAACTTCGTGTCTAAAGTTTCGACACTGGCGCTCGTTGTAGATGTCTCTGATAGTCGTCCATCATTGGAGACATTGCCTCTAGCTTTCTATCCACCTTGCATGTGGCTCGAGCTCCTTTTCCCTCTCGTCGGCGCCCCGCTTTCCCGCGCGCTGCTAAAAGTGCTGCATGCCCGCGGGCCTCGGTGATCGGCGGCCATCGCGGCTCCGTTCCGAGCGTTTTCAATCTGCTAATGAGTAACACCGGTTGCAGGCCGTGCAGGGGCACAAAGACGGCTTGGAGGGCAGCGCTTTGGTGCTGCTGCAGACGTGCCTGGGCTTGGCAGCGGCGCTCGGTTGCGCGGCTTGGGGAGTTGTTACAGCCAGGCCATCCGCTCAGTGCCTGGTGTCCAGGCAGTACCTCTGCCAGGCGGCGCTGCTAGGAGTCGGTCAGTATACGCGGCACTGCGGTCTTCAGGGCTTAGGGCGCATTACGGGATGGGCGCAGCGCCTAGAAGGGATACGGCGAGGTCGTAAAAGCCGCGCAAGTCCCACAGGTTACAGCTCTGAGGTTTCTCGACAAGAGCTTCGGCATTTCTTCCTGGGAGGCGAAGCTTGCCAAACCTCTGGCTCCGAGACCTCAAAGCTGTACACTTTGGGACTCCCGCAGCACTTACAACCTTGCTATATCCTCTATAAACACTATAACTAGCCTCCAAGGCGCGTTCGAGGGAAATCTCAGAGCAGGGTGGACTCTGGGGGTTGCTTTACGATTTGAATATTCTAATTTCGGTGATTGGGCGCCTGGTGAGAATATGGGACACCCGAAACGGTGCGCGAAACAGCAATCAAACCTTCCACTAACGTTTCATTTTATAGTTAACCGTGATAGAAGTGGAAGCTACGGTAAGTGTGCCTCTCTGAGAAATACTTGCCCCTCTCGTTCTATAAGATCGGGGCTCCGGGTGTTGATCGTTAAGGGTTGAAGATCCTCCTTGACCGCGTAAGAGCTTCTATCCCCAGGCCGCCCTATCGTTTCGCGCCGGTGGTAAGATGATTTCGATTGGGCGAGCCGACCATGCGTGAAACGCGCCCCCTCCCGCTGCCCAGAGCCACCCCATTAACGGCTCCACGGGCCCCAGCCGCGATATTCTCCGTGGCCTGGGCAAAGAACGGCGGGAAAGCGGAGGACAGAGGAGAAAGAATCGAGCGGGGACGGGGTTGGTGGCTCTGGGGACAGACTGGAAAATACTTTGTGTCGGGGGCTGGAGGGTGAGCCGGCTGAATGAGGGGCAAAGGCGTGTATGCGGCCGACACTCGAAGAGCTCGACAGCTTCAAAAGGGCGATAGAGCGGCTTGGAGGGGGTTGGGGACGTCTACCCTGGCTGAATGAGGGCTACGTTTAGAAACCTCCGGCCGACGAACCTTCCCGAAGGAAAGCACAACACGCGCGCGGCCGACGGCGACCGTGCCCGCCGTGGGCAGCTCCCTTCCTACTCCGGGAGTCTATAGGGTGTCCCGATTGGCCACCCTCGCGGCTCTTAGACACTCCGTAAGCGCGCATACTATTTTATAGTAGATTCAGGTGGAACGCGCGTAGCTCCGGCCACGAATATTTCCAAGGCAAATGGAAGCCTGCGGTCCACCGACCGCGGGATGTTTGAGCAGCGTGGAATATTTTATGGAACTTTAAGCTCACCCTGGGCGAATGAAGATCGACTGCGTGCCAGCGCGGGATCCGGAGGATTTCCACGTGTTTGAGAACCGTGGGGGAGGAAGGGGCGGTTTATGTGTTTTTGGGGGTCGCGGAGGATCCACTCTGTGCTCAGTGAATATCGGTATTGACATTAACGGGACAGAGCACGATATATGCAATAAAGTTACCGTAGTGCGAGACGTAGGAACGTGAAGTATTATAATCAGTTGTAATTCTGAAGTTTGAAGAAATCTATGTGGTTTAACTGTAGGCAGTAGACAGTAGAAAATGAAATGGGTGATTCCATAAAGAATAACGAAATCGCCGTGGAAGCTTCGTTTCTTATTGTCAGTTATTAACGTTTCCTTCGGATGAGGAACTTTTGCGCAGACAGAAAACTCATCGTTACTCTTTGATCACCGAATTGTAACTGACGCGTACTCCAATCAGACACGAGCCACGGTAATATAAAACAACTTGGTCACTCGAACACATTGAGAATCCTCGAAAAGATTAATAGAATTCGAATTTAAGCTCGCAAGGGAAGCTTCCATCGACGTCGGCCGGATGGATGCCTCGAAAGTGGAGCGCGACGATCTCGATCGCAGGGATCGCGCTAATTCCTCGGGGACCGCGAGCACGAGCCGCGCCGTCCGCGAACAATGCGACATCCACGGGCAGAGACAAGGGTTGCCAGATGCAAAACGTGCCAGCAAAAATGCCGGGGCGAGCGTAACTCGTAATCAGCGGAGAAGCGTATTTCCCGGGCCGATGGGCGAGGGAGGCGGGGGCGGGCGGTGTGCAGGAGCACGTACACGCGGAATAATGCGGCGGCCCGTCCCTTTTTTTCCCGTCGAAAAGGAGACCTGACAACCGAGAGCTAAATATACAAGCGGCCGGGGAGGACGGCAGCGGCACCCACGGCCGAAAAAAACTGGCTTATCCACGTCGCGGTGGATCGAGTTTGCCTCCAGCACCGCTATTCACCCGCGGGAGATAAACTATCCTCCGGTTTGAAAAAGAATCCTCCGTTCCCACCGCCGACGGGACCGCGCGCGTCTCGCCCGCGTCCCATTTCTGCCTGCCCCGTCGAGACGGCTAGACGAGGAGTCAGTGTCGAATTTTTCCCGACCTTTTGCCGCGGATTAAGCAGAAATTCCGACGGCGAGAGGAAATTGGATCAAGTCGCCCGGAAGCTTCCGCGAATTAAATTCGACGGCGGTGGTTGCGAGTAAGCGAGCATCGAACGCGAGTAAACGAAAAGTGTACATTGTACAATGTAAGTACCTATATAGAATATGATGGCGTGAAGTTTCATCGCGGAGTGGCTCGTTTTTTAGAGAAACTCGGGATGGACGTGATTTTTTCCCTAATGGTAATCTTTTCAGTACAATCTCCATCTTGGTACATACAGTTCCGGACAAAAATATTGGGATACTTTTAACACAGAATAACTTTTTCAAAATTGATCAAAATGAGTGGAGTTTCTTTGAGGAGATAGAAAGGGGTACGTTTATGTTGGAGCTGCGATAAAAGATCAGAGCGACGATAAGAGCGGGATGACTATATAGATGACCAACGATAAAAGCGTCTGGAAAGAAATATTTCGCTTTCATCGCTATTATCGCAGCTCCAACATAAACGTACCCTTAGTTTACTAAGGTGTTTCGGCGTGTCCCAATACTTTTATCCGGCACTGTACATGTAAGTACAGGGAGTAACTCTATTAAGTCTCGCAGTGGTAATTTCACCCTGCGTTAGTCGTCATTCTCGAGCGCACCTTCCCCCTGTCATCGTCGTCATCTCGCTTTGAAGTCACCGTCAGCGTTGTCTCTGTTTAGATTCGCCGTCGTCGTTCCTGCTTCAGTCGTCTCATTATCTCCGCCCGTTTGCTCAGCCCTCGGTATTCGCCAGAAAATCGGCGGCACCCTAAAACGATCATCATCCCTCTAACATCCGCCACGCCGTTTGACCCTGTTCCACATTCGAATCGTCGGCATCCAAGTCGCCAAATTGGCGCAGGATTAGTTCGAGCAACGCGCGGAAGAGACCATAGCGAATAACTTGAGTATTAACGTGGCTCGCGTGGTTTATTAATACCAACGGTACCCGTCAACGGTATCAGAATGGAGCCATCAAAGGTTGGCTGGCTAGAGGATGACGTTTCATTGCTTTATTTCTGACTGCCGCTAATGACCGCGCAACGTAAGAGGATTACGAAATAAACTGCACCTCGGGACACAGCGAGTTGCAACGGCGGAGTATCTGTGACGAATGCAGCAATCGGGATCCCTAAGTCCCGCCGCGAAAGACTAGCGAAATAGGGGTGGTAGACTTGCGGGGACGTTTTCAGGAAGCTTCGACCATTCTTCGATTATAATCGAAGCATTCAAAGCTATAAAATTTAGTAACTGCATACACTGATATATTCAGGACACACTTCTCCATCTTTTTAGACTAAATTGAACTTCCTAGCGTTTTTAGTTTTCATGTATTTCATCAAATCGTTGCTTTTTTTCCAAAAACTCATGATTTTCAAACACAGGTAGTGGAAGGTTTAATTGTAATCTGTGGGTGACTTCTCCGTGAACGACAAATCTCTATGTAGTGATTCCCAAGTTTTTTTAAATATTATTAAGTTAGAATTATATTCTGAAATACCTAGTTTTAATAGGTATGTTTTCTTTACCTTATCAAATTTATCTTACCATATACAGAAGAGGGGGCGGATTATTTGAATATTATAGAAGGGGGTCGCGATTCAAAAAAGGTTGGGAAACACTGCTCTAAACCGAATGCATACCCTTCCGAAGTACCCACCACCGTACTGTATCTGTGTTTCACGATTACAGCAATAGCGCAGGTGGCACTGGGCAGCGTGCAGGGCTACCACGGACTGGTTTTAGCGTCTGGTTTGTATGGCGCTTCCCTTGGTGGCGCCCTATACTCCCTGAAGATGCTGGCCCTCGAGAGGTTGAGGGCGAGACACTTCGCGAGGGCCTGGGCCCTTGTGCAGGCCGCGGAGGCACTACCTATCCTTCTCGGAGTTCCTCTTACTGGTAAATAAAGCCCGCAATTCTCATTAAGGGGTGTTCCTAGCGTGGCGGCTGAAGAATCTTAATTTTTCGGGAATTAACGTCACACTAGGAACACCCCTTAACTACCCTGCGCTCACTGTCTTTCTCTCCGACGAAATAGTACTCGTACCAACCCTGTTGCAGGTTACATGAACGCGAACAGCCCAAGGGTGGGCTACTACGCGTGCACGTTAAGTTCCTTGTGCGGTGCAGCGTTGCTGTTCCTGGTCGGATGGGGCCGGCAGCCCGCGACCCCGATTCTCTCGGGGCCCCATATACCCGGCGTGGTGGCCCCGCCCCACTGCGCCTGCCCACCGCCACCCAGGCCCAGGCTGCCCAAGTCCCAGTCCCTGCACGTGCCGCTGGACGTGGAGGATCACCTGCGCGACAGGGAGGTCGAGAGGATCCACACTGCCGATCATTTCTACCAGCCGCAGTTCTACGGGCCCCTGAGACCCAGCAAGAGCGTCCCGGAGGGCCTGAGCCATCGGGACTCGTACAGGAATCGACCGAGGCGTCATCGCGACGTCACGGTGATCGAGCAGATCACTACCAGCGTCTAAGCGCTCGTAGCTTCGACCCATTCGAGGAACAGATTCGAGTTTGGAAATTCGCGGCTGAGCTAGCGCGAGGGTTGAACCGATGCTGGATGGCTGTTATTTGTGTTTAACGGGAGAGTTAATGGGGCACTGGGGTTGAGATCGCGGAGCAAGAATTCTTGCTGAGGCAGTAATGAGGATATTGGTTGCGGTTGGGATTGCGAGGCATCGTTGATGCGTCGTTGGTGGGATATCAGGGAACAGGTGTTCAATCATTCATAGAACTTCGTGTATCCCCTTTAAGTTCCTCGGGGAATAGGGAACTCGGCGGAGAGCGAGGAAGACCCGCAGCACGCCTTGGAGATTTAATCCGAGATGCTGAAAGGTTTACAGGCAGGTGGTACGGAGTCCTTTCTCACTGCGCGGGATTTAAAGTCGCAGAGTAAAGGAGCGGAAATGCGCGCATACACGGTGCCAGTTTCTAAGACACATAAGTATCAAGGATAAAGAATCAAAATCTATGTATCCCCTTAAAGAGTCATACTCCTCCTCACGTCTCACTTCCCATCAAATCAATTTAGCATCCCAAACAAATCTATATCCACCCAAGTCACCGAAATTAATAATCACTGACACAAATCCCTTGCATAAATCACGCCGCACAAATTTCCACTGGCACGACGTCGAAACCCCCATAAAATCTCGCAACCCCTACTAACCCCTTTAAAAGCCAGAACCAAGCACATACCCAGATATACCGTCAATTGTAAAAAGAGCAGCGAAGTCGTGAATAATTCAGTGCCGTGATCGAAGGCGCGAATCGAACGTCACACCGCACGATTGGAATGTAGGAAAACGTAACGGGGGTTAGCGGCACCTGACGGGGGGAAGCGTGCACGATCCCCATTCCAAATCAGTCACAATTCGAGACGATTTCGTTGTTTCCTGACGGTGTACACGAGTGCGCGGTAGTTTGGCTCCGTTCAACCATTAGTGGGGAGGTAATCTTTTGCGAGTGCCATTATCGGGACGCGCTCGCACACACGGGGTCGCCATGAAAATCTCTCGTGGACAGGAATTCTATTCAACCACGATCAGCAGGCGGGCCAATCGGCAAACCCCTGAGGGAGAAGGATGCGCGGTGTCAACAGAATCCCATCCCGTATAAGATTACGAGCGGTCAAACTGACCGTGATTGCGTTCGGCCGCCAGTAAATTCCGAATTTACGCGATTACTGGTGTTTGCTGTGGCATTGCGCCGTGACCTCGGCGCGCCTGCCGCACGCAACCCGAACGCCTGCGGTGGAGGATTCGCCGGGGTTGCGTCTTCGCGGCGCCGGGCTAGGTAGTAACTTCATGTTCCCCATTGTCTAATGAAATCCTTCGAACGCCTTGCATTTAACGAACCTCCGTAAAGTGGTTCAGAAATAGGCGGCGAATTATTATAGGGGAAAATTTGTAAAGGGGTACGCGAACGTGGGTGACCAATTTGGATGTTTTGTAGTTGGTGCGTGGCGTGTGTAGTGAAGGGTTGAAGGAACATAGTGAAGTATTTGAAATTGTGGGATAATTATGAAGGACCTAGTATTTCTGAACCGAGGGTGTTTTATAAATATTGGATACAGTTTCTTTTTTTTTTCTAAGATCCTGAACTTATTACTCGACCTATCTGTGCGCACGAAGGGACGTCGTTGCTTGGTGTAGATATTATACAAACTCTGATATTTGGATGGGGACGCGTTTTTGAGAAGGTAATATTGCTAATCATAGAACAATGTCGCGAGCTAAGTATCGAATCAAAATGACTTGTGAAATCAAATTATGGGATATTAAGGAATCTTAGACTGTTGAACTATCGTGAGAAGATTCTATGTCCTCCCATCGGTCGATGGTGGGGGACACGATGGTATTAATGTATATGTAAATGGGAATTTATATAGTCTATCTGATCTACGATTAAAGTATCGACGTAAGTTAGGGAAATATTTATTCGTGTTAATGGTTTCTTACGATTAGTTACGATATTACTGCGAGGGAAGTATCTATCTATGGTGCTCCATGAATGATCACTTTGTCACTTTCAGAATATCTCAGAACTCTCTTTCTACTAATCACCAACTATCCCGAATTCTTCCAAATCACAATCTTGCGAAATTATCACACCCCCCATTCCATTTCCCTTCCTCAAACGTTCCCACGCGTTTCCAAATACCCGATACTTTCCCATTTCATTCTAAGTGTTACGGAATTTCGATAGTCGACGGTTTCACCCCCATCCGTTTGAAGCTTCGATAACTTGCACGTACAAAACACTCGGTGCACCAAACATTCCGGAGTTTCATGAGCCTTGCTGTTTCGGAGCTCGCCGAAACTTGGATTGATTCGAGTTTCGTATCCCCTCCCTGGAAACATTATTTTACAAGGACCAACTGTTACGAGTGGATCGATATTTCCCTCCCGTGTGTGTTCACAAAGTAACCCTTAGTAAAAGGGGCAAAAACGAGATCGACAGCATGGACGTTAAGTTTCTAGGGGGAGAGAGTATATAGAGAAAATGGAGCTGGTCTCCGAGATCGTCACGCGAATCGCCAGAGACTTTGCGTTTAAAGTGCAGTAGGGGCCTCGAAGATAAGTACAAGCTAGGACGAACTAAACGTGTGCACGTTGTAACTCAACGATCGAGCGTTGGTGAACAATTAGCGTGGTCACCGTCTCATCGTCTCGTCGCCAAACAAATTCTCTGTATCAACCCGTGCATGTACAGGGTGGTCCGGAAATGCTGGTGTATTTAGAAAGTGTGGCGATCTCAACGAAAAGTTAAGCGCACTTCTCGATCGCACCGCCATTACTCGATCATCCCTCGTTTCGATGAAATCAATCATCGCCTCTATTAGAGAGACACTCGCCCTTTCCTTTCGAACTCCTGAGAAGTGAGCTACACTTCGAGAGCTTCGAGAATACGATTCTACACCCTGTAACAGGTATTTTAACTGTGGTTTGGTCATTCGCTCAGATTCTGATGAAAGAATTGCAAGTGAACTACAGTGGTGGCCGAAAGGAAGTTTAAAACTAATATTTAAACTTAAAGGGGGATTCTCGTGTAACACCAATCACGGTCATCTGATTACAAAAAACATTCTTAAAGTTAGATAATTTACGCTGGGTCTGAACCCAAAATTTTAATTTTATATATATTTTTCATATTTATTATTATATTTATGATTTATTTATTATTGATTTCATACTATTTTATTTGTAATACTTTTGTCATCAATATAAAGTAAATTTATCTAAGGAAGAAAGTTACTTTTTCTTTGAAACGCAATAAATTTTCCAATTTTTCATTTTCTTTTCTTTAAATTAGGTTCAATTAATAAATAATAAGGAGGATCATTAAAAAAAATAATTCTCTACAAGTTTAAAGATGCTTTCTGATATCCCCAAAGAGTTCAATCCAATATTACAAATAATTTTCTCCAAAAAATTCATAAATACCAGTTACTTTAAGGGCTGTTACACGAGAATCCCTCCTTAATACTAGCCTTTACGTATTATGTTGGTATGCACCACTGATCTATTTCACAACCCCCCAAAATATGGGACATAACTTTTAAGATACAATTCTTTCTAACAGAAGTTTCTTATTTCCGTTCACAGTTTAAAGTCTCCTTTGGCCACTACTTATACTACTGGCGCGGAATGGCGTCGCCTCGAGGCTCCGATACATAATCGAGTGGTCGAACGATAACACGTTTAGTACCTGAATATTAAGTGTTATAGGCTTACATGACTATTACCACGCGAGGATCGTTTGATTATCGTAAAAATCGTTTCCACGTGATAGACTTTATTGTACGTTGACGATGAGCCGAGCCTCTAATGTGGCGTTTTAAAGAATTCCGTATGTACAAAAGGCGCGTGGAAGGAGTGAGAAGTATCGCAGGAACCTTCGCTAATGTACAAGAAGATATACGAACAGATATGTAAACGATTCACTTTGTTAGTCGTTTTTTAACGGACACTACTGTCACACTCTGCTCTTCGCTGTCGAACTACACGTTTACTATCGTACTGTTACAAGATATGTTAAGCCGGGTCCACACTTTTATTTGCTGCTTGTTCGTGGCTGTAACGTAGGGCGAGGAAATCGTACGCGATCGATGAGTAAAATGTGGTATTGTATTTAAATTAAAACGAAAGGTGATCAAAAAGAAGGGTGGTTGGTGTTGAGGATCGAACGAACGATTCAGGAGTTTGGGGATGGAAACGTTGCGAATCCCTAGGGTAGTTGAGAAAGTTTCTTGTGCGCGGGGGATCGACTGTTGACTGTTTGAAATGCTATATAGAATTCGTGTTACACTTTCGTAGGAGAATGGAGGCTGAGCTTTACAGGAAGTGTTTGCACAATCACGATAGACCTGGAAAAGGAAAGTCACTTCAACATCGACTTTCCTGGAAATTCTGTTAGATGTATTTCGAGGAATCTCTAATATGTATACAATATATATACACACACACACATGGACACAAAAGCTTCTTGTAAAACCAACGTTTACTGAGACTCGTAATTTCTTCACCTTGCGAATACAGGCAAGGTACCCCCATTTATAAAACGTGGAGCATTTTGTAAAGTTTTATAAATAGTTCTATGTAGTTGAACAGCTGGACCAATAAAACGTATATCCGATTGTACGCGTCAATCACTTTCACTCGTCTTTTATTTCTTACGGCATGTAAGTGTAATTATGTGAATGATAAGGGCATGCGTTTCAGAGACTGCACAGAGGAGTGTAGAAATTTGAATTGCAATTAAATAGACGAATAACCGAGGTTAAACAATTTTTTTTTTATTTTTTGTATTTCATTTTTATTTCAATACTTCGAATGGTAAGTGGATCCTAGGGCCCTTCAAACCCGGGATGGACAAATGTATCATTAGATGTCAGCATCGACAAAGTATAGGATAGACTTATCATCCACTGCAATTTTGGGTTACTCCTTACCATTGATGGGTCGCATGCAACGTTATCGACACAAAGTGGAATTCGATCGTAATCCTACTGGAGGGTAGATTTGAAACTAAATAGGGTGAAAATGCTACGAACACCGACGAGGTATAGGATAGACCTATCAACCAATGTACTTTTCTGTTACCAGTTTGAGGGATCCCAGGACCCCCTTACTATTTTAGTGTCGCATGCAACGTTACCGATGAAGTCTAGAAACAGATTGTAACGCTACGCGTGGTAGGAATTAGAATTCAACACAGGTAAAAGTAGGTACGTTTTTGAAAGTCGGAGCCCGCGATTTATAAAATTTTTTGTTCGAATAATAATTTAACAATCGTCTTATGAACATATTCCGTTCAACGGAAGAGAAAGCAGGATGAAAATAAAACGATATCAGATTCGCCTTTTAACCTTACTGTCCTATTCCGGTTTATTTAACGCAAAATAAATTTCATTCGCTCGTAATTTGTAAAAAGAGTGCTTTATTTTTCTGTTCGCGAATCAAAGGCCCGCTTTGCAACTTTGTTGCGTTTTCGTGGGAAGCTTAAAACTGTTTGCCACGTTATGAGTGTGTGCACCTGCAAAAACTCGAAATTTCAGCGGCACAACTTCTCTTGCAGGTGCAGCGCGAAAATCTGCTTCTCTTGCAGGTGCGGCACCTCAAAAACGGCCCGTTCCGAAATTCATTGCACGATTCTTGCACCTGCAAGAGAAGCAGTATTTCGGGCTGCACCTGCAAAAACCCGAAATTTCAGCGGCACAACTTCTCTTGCAGGTGCAGCGCGAAAATCTGCTTCTCTTGCAGGTGCGGCACTTCAAAAACGTCCTGTTCCGAAATTCATTGCTAGATTCTTGCACCTGCAAGAGAAGCAGTATTTCGGGCTGCACCTGCAAAAACTCGAAATTTCAGCCGCGCAACTTCTCTTGCAGGTGCAGCGCGAAAATCTGCTTCTCTTGCAGGTGCAAGAATCGTGCAATGAATTTCGGAACACGCCGTTTTTGAAGTGCCGCACCTGCAAGAGAAGCAGATTTTCGTGCTGCACCTGCAAGAGAAGTTGCGCCGCTGAAATTTCGAGTTTTTGCAGGTGCAGCACGAAAATCTGCTTCTCTTGCAGGTGCGGCACTTCAAAAACGGCGTGTTCCGAAATTCATTGCACGATTCTTGCACCTGCAAGAGAAGCAGTATTTCGGGCTGCACCTGCAAGAGAAGCAATATTTCGGGCTGCACCTGCAACAAAGTTGCAAACTTGTTGCGTTTTCGCGGGGAACTGATTGAATAACTTACCTGAATACTTACCACATTGTGCCCATATCGTAAGACGACTGCTTAGTTCCTCAGTTAAGAGCAGTGTGTGACTATTGTGAAGCGTGAAGTGCAAAGTGTGGAGAGTGTGATGTGTGCAATGTAATTGTGTGATATGTGATGTGTAGTGTGTGAAGTGTAAAGTGTACGTTCACGTTATATATTTTATTCTTACATTCTATCATATTGTCGTAAGTTAGAGAAATTATTACACTCGCAGCTATCAGCTCGGTTCTCACCGATTACCAGGTCTCACCACGAGGAGGTTGCTGCGTTTCGAGACCCGTAGAGAGATAAATGGATTCAAAGTTCCATTGATCTCCCTGTACATGAAAATCTTAGCCTACTAAACCAAAGAGAGGGATGGAAACAAAGTTCAATCGATGAGTCGTTGACAAACCGAGTCAAAGTGTAGCGTACCGAAAGCCCGCCCCCTATGTCAAACTCACACTCTAAACAAGTCACGCACACACCTTTCAGCATTTCAACACATTTCCGAGTAGTTGCTGAGTTGGACGCTGTTCATGAGCAGATGCCACTACATTCAGTCGTCCAATTATGGGTCGGTAATACAGATTTGGTGGCGGCACGGACATCCATAAGGTGATAGCATCGACGAAGTATACAATAGACCTATCACCTTATGGGACTTCGTGTCACCACCCAAACTGTATTACCGACCCATAATTCGAGGACTGAATTTAGCGGCCTCTGATCATGAACAGCGTCCAAATCCGGAACTACTCTGAAAAGTGTTGAAATGCTGAAAGGTCTGTGCGTGACTTGTTTAGAGTGTTAAGATTTTCGCGCTGCACCTGCAAGAGAAGCGATGAGGCGAAATTTCGGGTTTTTGCAGGTGCAGCGCGAAAATCTGCCTCTCTTGCAGGTGCAAGGATCGTGAAATTTTAATTCCGAGTTCAATTTCACGTTTATTGCACCTGCAAGAAAGGCAGATTTTCGCGCTGCACCTGCAAGAGAAGCGACGTGTCGAAATTTCGGGTTTTTGCAGGTGCAGCGCGAAAATCTGCCTCTCTTGCAGGTGCAAGGATCGTGAAATTTTAATTCCGAGTTCAATTTCACGTTTATTGCACCTGCAAGAGAGGCAGATTTTCGCGCTGCACCTGCAAGAGAAGCGATGAGGCGAAATTTCGGGTTTTTGCAGGTGCAGCGCGAAAATCTGCCTCTCTTGCAGGTGCAATAAACGTGAAATTTTAATTCCGAGTTCAATTTCACGTTTATTGCACCTGCAAGAAAGGCAGATTTTCGCGCTGCACCTGCAAGAGAAGCGATGAGGCGAAATTTCGGGTTTTTGCAGGTGCAGCGCGAAAATCTGCCTCTCTTGCAGGTGCAAGGATCGTGAAATTTTAATTCCGAGTTCAATTTCACGTTTATTGCACCTGCAAGAGAGGCAGATTTTCGCGCTGCACCTGCAAGAGAAGCGATGAGGCGAAATTTCGGGTTTTTGCAGGTGCAGCGCGAAAATCTGCCTCTCTTGCAGGTGCAAGGATCGTGAAATTTTAATTCCGAGTTCAATTTCACGTTTATTGCACCTGCAAGAGAGGCAGATTTTCGCGCTGCACCTGCAAGAGAAGCGATGAGGCGAAATTTCGGGTTTTTGCAGGTGCAGCGCGAAAATCTGCCTCTCTTGCAGGTGCAAGGATCGTGAAATTTTAATTCCGAGTTCAATTTCACGTTTATTGCACCTGCAAGAGAGGCAGATTTTCGCGCTGCACCTGCAAGAGAGGCAGATTTTCGCGCTGCACCTGCAAGAGAAGCGATGAGGCGAAATTTCGGGTTTTTGCAGGTGCAGCGCGAAAATCTGCCTCTCTTGCAGGTGCAAGGATCGTGAAATTTTAATTCCGAGTTCAATTTCACGTTTATTGCACCTGCAAGAAAGGCAGATTTTCGCGCTGCACCTGCAATAGAAGCGACGTGGCGAAATTTCGGGTTTTTGCAGGTGCAGCGCGAAAATCTGCCTCTCTTGCAGGTGCAAGGATCGTGAAATTTTAATTCCGAGTTCAATTTCACGTTTATTGCACCTGCAGGAGAGGCAGATTTTCGCGCTGCACCTGCAAGAGAAGCGATGAGGCGAAATTTCGGGTTTTTGCAGGTGCAGCGCGAAAATCTGCCTCTCTTGCAGGTGCAAGGATCGTGAAATTTTAATTCCGAGTTCAATTTCACGTTTATTGCACCTGCAAGAAAGGCAGATTTTCGCGCTGCACCTGCAAGAGAAGCGATGAGGCGAAATTTCGGGTTTTTGCAGGTGCAGCGCGAAAATCTGCCTCTCTTGCAGGTGCAAGGATCGTGAAATTTTAATTCCGAGTTCAATTTCACGTTTATTGCACCTGCAAGAAAGGCAGATTTTCGCGCTGCACCTGCAAGAGAAGCGACGTGTCGAAATTTCGGGTTTTTGCAGGTGCAGCGCGAAAATCTGCCTCTCTTGCAGGTGCAAGGATCGTGAAATTTTAATTCCGAGTTCAATTTCACGTTTATTGCACCTGCAAGAGAGGCAGATTTTCGCGCTGCACCTGCAAGAGAAGCGATGAGGCAAAATTTCGGGTTTTTGCAGGTGCAGCGCGAAAATCTGCCTCTCTTGCAGGTGCAAGGATCGTGAAATTTTAATTCCGAGTTCAACGGCTAGGTTTAGGATAGGAACGAGTAAGTAGGGAAAGAAAGGGTCGTTAAATAATAATACTCTTTTATCACTTAGCTGCATTTTATTGAAATAAGTGAAATGCGATACAATGAAATCTTACAAGTGTAATTGATAATTCAGTTGAAGCAGTATCTGGTGCAATTTTCATATCGATGAATAAAGTCGGAAATCCAGCCGGTGCTCGCATTTAACGCAAAGGTTGTCAAAATTCCTTACCTGTAAGCAGAAATACACACGATTTATGAATTTTTCCGTTTTTTTGACATTTGCTAAGAAGCCGCTATTACGAGCTTTACTTCAGCTCGATTCGTCGTGATTCGTCGCGCTATAAAGAAGGATGGGAGGGGGGCTTAACAAATTTTTCTTTATATTCATTCTGCATAAAAATCTTTTAATATATTCCAGATCATACAAGTTGCTATAATTTATTTTTCGTCTGTTATAGGAGACATTTCTGGATCATTCTTGCTGGACAACAACCTTAAGTGCATCAAATATGGAAACACTACTAACCTCAACAGTGGACTCGAGGCAATAGTGATTTTATACATAAAACAAAGTGAAAATATACTTATTACTTATTTAATATTCATTTATACATACCTGTATCACACGATTGCGATGTATTGAATGTATTTTGAAGAAAATAAAGTGGAAAGAACTTTAGAAAACCGTATTATCATTGTAAAAGCCCTCTTGAACCAAATTTCCCACAAATTCCGGATTTCCAGCTAGCCCAGAAGCCAAACCTTCTCTTGCAGGTGCAGCGCGAAAATCTGCCTCTCTTGCAGGTGCAAGAATCGTGCAATGAATTTCGGAACAAGGGGATTTTGAAGTGCCGCACCTGCAAGAGAGGCAGATTTTCGCGCTGCACCTGCAAGAGAAGCTGTGGGACCGAAATTTTGAGTTTTTGCAGGTGCAGCGCGAAAATCTGCCTCTCTTGCAGGTGCAAGAATCGTGCAATGAATTTCGGAACAAGGGGATTTTGAAGTGCCGCACCTGCAAGAGAGGCAGATTTTCGCGCTGCACCTGCAAGAGAAGCTGTGGGACCGAAATTTTGAGTTTTTGCAGGTGCAGCGCGAAAATCTGCCTCTCTTGCAGGTGCAAGAATCGTGCAATGAATTTCGGAACAAGGGGATTTTGAAGTGCCGCACCTGCAAGAGAGGCAGATTTTCGCGCTGCACCTGCAAGAGAAGCTGTGGGCCGAAATTTTGAGTTTTTGCAGGTGCAGCGCGAAAATCTGCCTCTCTTGCAGGTGCAAGAATCGTGCAATTAATTTCGGAACAAGGGGATTTTGAAGTGCCGCACCTGCACGAGAGGCAGATTTTCGCGCTGCACCTGCAAGAGAAGCTGTGGGCCGAAATTTTGAGTTTTTGCAGGTGCAGCGCGAAAATCTGCTTCTCTTGCAGGTGCGGCACCTCAAAAACGGCCTGTTCCGAAATTCATTGCACGATTCTTGCACCTGCAAGAGAAGCAGTATTTCGGCTGCACCTGCAACAAAGTTGCAAACCGGGATTTGGCCAGAGATGCAAGACTTGCCAGAGATGCAAGATGCGAAGAATTCCGATTGCAGCGACCGTTGCGGTGGAGTAAGGAATCTCAGCTCGTGATGTCTCCGCTCTATAGAATAATATTCTTGAGTAGTACATTACACGGGCTTTTTTGGCGGGATACCGTAACAAACATGCGCGAACGTAGAGTAACCGTATCAAAACCGTCATTACTAAAGTGGAAAGTAATTAGAATGGAATTATTATATATCACTGTACATTATTCAGAGTATTTTAATAAACCACATGTAGAGAAAAACCGCATCTTTTAATTTAGAACAGTACCCTATAACTTCCCATTTCCCAATTAAATCCCAAAGTCTGCCTCTACGTTGAATAGTTCTTCGACTTCGATTCTCTCCGAAGGCGCTAACTTAGTGCCACCTCTGTCGACGTCATGTTCTCCTGTTACGAAGCTCAATTTTGGAGCGTTCAGAAAATTTTGTCAGATTTTAGCCAATGTATCAGGAGAACATGAAGGGAAAGGAGGTATCCTGAAATTTCATCGTCCAAGGCCTTTCGAAAACTCTGCGCCTCTGCGTTGAATAGTTCTCCGGCTTCGATTCTCTCTCCGAAGGCGCTAACATAGTGCCACCTCTTTCGACGTCATGTTCTCCTGTTACGAAGCTCAATTTTGCAGCGTTCAGAAATTTTTGGCTAGATTTTGGAGCGATGTATCAGGAGAACATGAAGCGAAGGGAGGTATCCTGAAATTTCATCGTCGAAGGCCTTTCGAAACTCTGCGCCTCTACGTTGAATAGTTCTTCGACTTCGATTCTCTCTCCGAAGGCGCTAACTTAGTGCCACCTCTTTCGACGTCATGTTCTCCTGTTACGAAGCTCAATTTTGCAGCGTTCAGAAATTTTTGGCTAGATTTTGGAGCGATGTATCAGGAGAACATGAAGCGAAGGGAGGTATCCTGAAATTTCATCGTCGAAGGCCTTTCGAAACTCTGCGCCTCTACGTTGAATAGTTCTTCGACTTCGATTCTCTCTCCGAAGGCGCTAACTTAGTGCCACCTCTTTCGACGTCATGTTCTCCTGTTACGAAGCTCAATTTTGCAGCGTTCAGAAATTTTTGGCTAGATTTTGGAGCGATGTATCAGGAGAACATGAAGCGAAGGGAGGTACTCTGAATTTCCTCGTTGAAAACTCTGCGCCTCTACGTCGAACAGTTCTGCGACTCAGATTCCCTTTCCGAAGACGCTAACTTTGTGCCGCCTCCTTCCACATCATGTTCTCCTGTTACGAAGCTCAATTTTGCAGCGTTCAGAAATTTTTGGCTAGATTTTGGAGCGATGTATCAGGAGAACATGAAGCGAAGGGAGGTATCCTGAAATTTCATCGTCGAAGGCCTTTCGAAAACTCTGCGCCTCTACGTTGAATAGTTCTTCGACTTCGATTCTCTCTCCGAAGGCGCTAACTTAGTGCTACCTCTTTCGACGTCATGTTCTCCTGTTACGAAGCTCAATTTTGCAGCGTTCAGAAATTTTTGGCTAGATTTTGGAGCGATGTATCAGGAGAACATGAAGCGAAGGGAGGTATCCTGAAATTTCATCGTCGAAGGCCTTTCGAAAACTCTGCGCCTCTACGTTGAATAGTTCTTCGACTTCGATTCTCTCTCCGAAGGCGCTAACTTAGTGCCACCTCTTTCGACGTCATGTTCTCCTGTTACGAAGCTCAATTTTGCAGCGTTCAGAAATTTTTGGCTAGATTTTGGAGCGATGTATCAGGAGAACATGAAGCGAAGGGAGGTATCCTGCAATTTCATCGTCGAAGGCCTTTCAAAAACTCTGCGCCTCTACGTTGAATAGTTCTTCGACTTCGATTCTCTCTCCGAAGGCGCTAACTTAGTGCCACCTCTTTCGACGTCATGTTCTCCTGTTACGAAGCTCAATTTTGCAGCGTTCAGAAATTTTTGGCTAGATTTTGGAGCGATGTATCAGGAGAACATGAAGCGAAGGGAGGTACTCTGAATTTCCTCGTTGAAAACTCTGCGCCTCTACGTCGAACAGTTCTGCGACTCAGATTCCCTTTCCGAAGACGCTAACTTTGTGCCGCCTCCTTCCACATCATGTTCTCCTGTTACGAAGCTCAATTTTGCAGCGTTCAGAAATTTTTGGCTAGATTTTGGAGCGATGTATCAGGAGAACATGAAGCGAAGGGAGGTATCCTGCAATTTCATCGTCGAAGGCCTTTCAAAAACTCTGCGCCTCTACGTTGAATAGTTCTTCGACTTCGATTCTCTCTCCGAAGGCGCTAACTTAGTGCCACCTCTTTCGACGTCATGTTCTCCTGTTACGAAGCTCAATTTTGCAGCGTTCAGAAATCTTTGGCTAGATTTTGGAGCGATGTATCAGGAGAACATGAAGCGAAGGGAGGTATCCTGAAATTTCATCGTCGAAGGCCTTTCGAAACTCTGCGCCTCTACGTTGAATAGTTCTTCGACTTCGATTCTCTCTCCGAAGGCGCTAACTTAGTGCCACCTCTTTCGACGTCATGTTCTCCTGTTACGAAGCTCAATTTTGGAGCGTTCAGAAAATTTTGTCAGATTTTAGCCAATGTATCAGGAGAACATGAAGCTAAAGGAGGTATCCTGAAATTTCATCGTCAAAGGCCTTTCGAAAACTCTGCGCCTCTGCGTTGAATAGTTCTCTGGCTTGAAGTGCCGCACCTGCAAGAGAGGCAGATTTTCGCGCTGCACCTGCAAGAGAAGCTGTGGGGCCGAAATTTTGAGTTTTTGCAGGTGCAGCGCGAAAATCTGCCTTTCTTGCAGGTGTAGTAACTTGAAAACGGCTAGGTTTAGGATAGGAACGAGTAAGTAGGGAAAGAAAGGGTCGTTAAATAATAATACTCTTTTATCACTTAGCTGCATTTTATTGAAATAAGTGAAATGCGATACAATGAAATCTTGCAAGTGTAATTGATAATTCAGTTGAAGCAGTATCTGGTGCAATTTTCATATCGATGAATAAAGTCGGAAATCCAGCCGGTGCTCGCATTTAACGCAAAGGTTGTCAAAATTCCTTACCTTATTCCACTCGATTCCAAGATTCCAAAATTCCACACGATTTATGAATATTTCCGTTTTTTGGACATTTCCTAAGAAGCCGCTATTACGAGTCGAAAGGCAGTGAAGAACCCTACAAGGTGTTACCACGCAAGTCCCGAAAAAACAGCGGTTTCATTTTTTATTTATGAATGTTTCAGTTTTTTGGACATTTCCTAAGAAGCCGCTTGTACGAGTCGAAATTTATAGATATAAGTGCAAATTATGCTTCTATCAAATTATATTAGTAAACGGAAGTATGCAACATGTTTCCTGAAATTAGTCGTAACGTTCAGGCCGTTATAGATTTTAAATGTTTTCGATAAAATTTAATTTCAATTCCTACCTCTCGTAACATTGTAATCTTATTTTAGACTGAATCGATAACATTGGGTGTGACACGAAAATGTTAAGGGGGCTCGCGAGCCCCTGAGCATGTGACACAAAATTACATTGCGTGATAGGTCTATCCTATACCTGGTCTGTGGTGATAGGTCTATCCTATACCTGGTCTGTGGTGTTAGGTCTATCCTATACCTGGTCTGTGGTGATAGGTCTATCCTATACCTGGTCTGTGGTGATAGGTCTATCCTATACCTGGTCTGTGGTGATAGGTCTATCCTATACCTGGTCTGTGGTGATAGGTCTATCCTATACCTGGTCTGTGGTGATAGGTCTATCCTATACCTCGTCTGTGGTGATAGGTCTATCCTATACCTCGTCTGTGGTGATAGGTCTATCCTATACCTCGTCTGTGGTAGGTTTTCCCCTTCTCCTACTTCGTGGCGTCATATGTCCCGGCACGCCGCCATTTAATTGCTACTTACGGTAACCTTGCACATGGCTGTGAGTTTTATGAAAATCGGAATAGCAAAACCGAATTGCCAGCACGGAATTTTTAAAGGTATTCACTGAAAAGTACATAATAACAAGTTCCCGTGCATGCTCTGTTGTAATGTTTAGACGACCATTAACTCACCATATTTAAATTTTCTTGTAAACAACTTTTACTAGTGTAGGATGATCAATATAAACTCACTGATGATCTCTATGTGTGGTTCTTTCCAGCAGTGTTCTCAAACAGTAGCCGAACCGCCAGAATGTCTCAGTCGTTGGATAAAGTGCCAGACGTGGACATCGATTCTCATGGAAGATTCAAATACATTTTGATCAACGTACAGGATAAATCCAACAAGACGAGCAAATCCATTGTTAGGGGCTACACTAGGGCTCAATGGCATGGTGAGACAGTCTGATAACACCTATTGTTTCTTCCTATTGCTACTTACCGTATTTCATTCACCACCTTGTACACCTCAGGTATTCATCCAAATTTGAACTTGTACACCGTCCGCAATTAAGTAACACCACAGTGAAATCATAAAAGTATCATTGTTTATTTATTCCATATACACAGAATTATATTTATTTGGCCCACATATTATTTAAGAATTTCTTGCTCTAACATGAGTTGATTTCATACAAGTTTATGTTCAGAATACAGTTTTTACAGTTTCATGAATAAAAATTTTCAAACGTCTTTTTTTGTGTACAAACATTATCATTACCTTGAGTGTACAAGAAATAATGTAACGAAGGAACACACGTCCTACATGCATGTCCTTTCCAGTCGAAAAATAAAGTCCACAGCTCCTGACACTGTTCTACGCAAGAGTCTTGTTCAATGATAAATTACTTAGGAAGATTTATACCATTAGGCGTGCTGTTCCGCGTATATTCTCACACGATCATGTTCGAGTAATTTACTATGTACATTTGCGAAGAGAGTAGAGTCTGTACAGCTTTACATATCCATGTGTGCGCACATGTATCATCAAATACCGATTAGCTTATTGCACGAGGTACATCGACGTCTGTAGCCTTTATTCAATTACATAGAATACTGATTTCAAGGCAAATAAAAATCAAGCTTGATCGTACGAGACACTTGTGATCTAAAAAAATAGATTCGAGATCTCTGGGTTCGTGGATCGAGTGTTTAAAATTGACTTGTGGGTGCGCGATGACGTTCAAATCGATCTGTACAGTATGTCGCATGATTTCAGGGATGACGATTAATTAGGAGGGCAGTATGACTCGTTTTAAAGAATACCGTGAGTAGGAACTGCACGAGCAGTAGCGTGCTTTCACTGGCAAAAGTTCGTTACGCTATATCCGTGAATATCTAATACGTCTTGGAAAGAATAAAGGTCGAACGAAGTCTGTTTTCTTCCTTCAAGCGCAGACATACAATACTAACGCAGGAAGAGAAAACGATACGTAAATATCGCTTGGAAAATGTGATAAAAAGTCGTTACGTAAAACTCCAAAAGCCTCAACCCTTCTTGCGGCATAAGTTTGCGGAGGCTTTCACGGTTGAGATATTTACAATTGCGCTCGGAGGTTCCCAGATGCAAACCGGGCGCAAAATTGGAATACTCTGCAAGAAGAATAAATCCTGCACTAGGAAGCCTGGAACGGTGCCGTGCTCGTAGTCTCGCTTAGACTGCAATCAGTGAAAATGCTTTCTCTCCCTCTCTCCAGCATAGAAACTATGCTCCGTACATTCACGTTACTAAGACGCCCTCCTAAAGCAGCACCAAGCTCTCTGTATATTGAAGCCCAATTTGCAGTTCTTGTGATTCGAGTTCTTCGCGTTCCTCGGCCCATCGTTGCCCCTCGTTGACGATCGCGACGTTGCCTCGGTCGTTTGCACCTGCCCTCAGGTACTGTCGCCCTCCTCGTAGTGCTCTATCAGGTCCACATCCACGTCCCTGGGCTCTTTCAATTTCTCTTTAATGGGCTCCAACTTGCTGCCCTTGTACCTGTGCCCGTTCTCCTCCTGCTTCTCCAGGCACTCCGTGAACTCCTCGCTGGTCTTCCCCAAAAGTTTCACCGGCTCTCTGATCGGGGACGGGAAGCCTGCCGGATCTGGCTCCGCGTTCCCGTGCATTAGCGTGAACGGCAGCTTCAGGGACACGTCGCCCCCCATCGCCGAGATTAGTAGCTTCACCTGCGAAAGCGGAAGCGTAGATAGAAACGAATGTTCGCGAGATCGTTAGCCCTAAATGATTAATCGAGTCAGCTACGTCGGGCGACCCAGCTTTCGAGAGGGTGCTGGAACTCCACCCTAACAATCTAGTAACTCTATATCCGTCCACATTCATTACCTTGACGTAGTAAGAGACGTAAATGGCGAACACGTTCCTGTCCTCCGCGCCGTTTCCTGGACAAACGACGGTGGACGCCAGGGTGGCGCCCGCTTTCATGTAGCTGTCTTCCAGAGCGATCCAGTTCTTCGTCGAGCTTTTCATGGGTCTGAGCGTGTAGCTTCTCCTCAACGACGCTCCCGGTCCTAGGGGGCAACCCTCTCGAGAGGAGAGCAAAGCCACCACGTTCTTGAACTTGCCGTTGCTGTACATGCACACGTCCACGTGCTGCACGATGAAAACCTGCGAATGGAACGGTGTCGTTTCAGAGTTCGGAGGTTTCTTGTAACTAGGAGGCCTGTTAGCACAGTCCCAAATTGAGTTGGGGAGCAAACGCGTAGTCGCGTTTGAAGCGAGGTGTAACTGGGTTCCAGTGGCCGTCAATCCGTTCGCCACACTGCTCGGGCAAAGTTCACGCAGCGTGTTTGGAACTCGTACGCTAGTCGGCAAGGCTATCAGGACTGTCCATTCTCGTTTTCAAACAATGTCCGCCGAGCTTGCTAATGAACTGCGTGGTAAAGGCAATCGACGCGCGATCCCTTTGTACGTACGAGACCTCTTGTCGCGAGAGAAACCAGGCTCACTACCCTCTTCCCACCCCTTTCGTTCCTTCCCCCGTTTAAAGACATTCCTAGAAGCTTTTGTCGAATTCAGTGGTAGTTTGAAGGTTTCGAGGGTGCGAAGCAAACTTGATTCGACCCGTAGAGACTGTTGCCGCGAATAACGCTCGAAATTAATCGAATGCCCCAGCCCCAGAAGCGACGAGCGCGCGCTCGATCGTTCCATTAGCGAGCTCGACTGTTGCATCGTCCAAAGCCGGGCCAAGTTTATCGACGAAAGTTTAAGGTGCGAAACAAAGCTGCTTAGCTCTCGTATTCCTTGCTCTTTTCCATTTTCCCTTCTCCGTTATTTTTTTCCTAAACGCACCTTAGCGCGGTGTCACAGGTGTCAACTTTCTTTTCATTCGAATCGCAGTACTAAGAGAAACGTGTCTCTGCGACAAAAATGGATTCTCTATTTTTAGACACTCTTTTTCCCCCTAATCGAGGAAATTGCATTATTTCGGGGTGTCTTTTCTCGTCTCTGAATTGTACTATTGGGTGGAAGAAGGGCCTCAGTGCCAGAATTCAGTTTGGAGAAATGTATCTGTAAACATTACGAAGTTAGATATTTTTTATATATAGTGAAGTTATTGTAAAATTGTGTATAATATTTCAAATCGGAATTATTTAATGAATTAATCAGTGAAATTAATTTTAATTATAGCCCTCTCAGGCCCTTTTTGCATAAAATGGAGAAGTATAGAAAATATTGATTTTAACATGATTTTTATTTATTTAATATTTGCATAATATATGAAAAATATTCTATATTTTTACAACGAATCAGAATATTTATCGTAGCTCTGTCGATTTTAAATATTTGGTAATGAAATTTACAGGGTATTTGGAGAAATAAATGAGGAATCTAATTATGCGTTTTATGCAAAAAGGGCCTGTTGTAAGGCTGTTCTTGCATCCAACAGTACAATTCACTGTGGGACAGGCGAATTTTCATCGCAAAACCTTGCACGCGGTTCGAATTAAACCGCGACCAACAGAGTTAAACCTGGAACATTTCCAGCTCTCCTTCAAGCACAACACGCAGTGAGATTACGCGAGTTACCCCTGCATGCTCCGCGAATGAAATTTTGTCCAGTTTAATGTCGTCCGAGCTGCAAATCCTGCCACGCCGGCCACTGCTAACCCACGACGCTCTGTGCTCGCTAATGAAACCGATTATATTGTTTTCAAAAGGTCCCACTGGCCCCAGTGTTTTACGCCAATGTTCTCTCGTTATCCCAGAAAATTGCTTGTCACCGTCGTTTCACGGCTGACTTAGTTATTCATCCACGAACGCAGCATTAAATGATGAACGAAGTATCAAAGTGATACTTCTGGTAGACCATATTTATCTATTTTTCAATGTTCCTTTTTATCATTTCGAGCCATTGAGAAAATGATATTTCAAATTTAAACTTCAAACTTCACAGCTTGATATTTGATATTTCAAATTTAAATTTCAAACTCCAAATTTCACACTTCGAAACTTCATATTCCACACTTCAAATATAAAATTTTAAATTTCAAATCCCACGGAATATGATTCAGGTGCTCACGAAGCGCGCAAAGCAGGAAATGGAAATAGATAGACAGTGCGAGTAACATTGGATCGTGTCTGATCAGACGCTCTGTATTCGATGCGGCAGACACTTCGTGAGTCTGGAATTCCTGGTGCATGCGTTATTTCCAAAGCTCCGGAGGAACTGTTGCTCTGACTAACCAAAAACCTCAAATATACATTTCCGTGGTGCTTTAGAAACTCGCCCGGAAAACAGAGCTCGCGAGCATCAGCGAAAGAGTTGTGAGACATTTCCGTTGTTGCATTGTGCGAGTGGAGTCATCGCGCAATAATGTATGAAAGGATATGTTCTGCAGTAGCGCGGCGTTCAGTAGTAGAGGTAGCTACATAGTCAGTCGCTCGGTATGAGGTCCGCGTCGTTTACATCGTTGCTCACGACTCTTCGCGCTTATTGATACGCTCGAGATTTACCGATAGCAGAAATATTCATTTTGTGTTTATTTCAACGATACGTATTCAAGAGAAGAAGACTTATCTTCCCATGCCTGGCGCGGCCTCACATTTCCTACGTTTTATCGCGCGATAGTTAGGTCCCCTAGCCGATAATGGCTCGCACGCTAATCGAGTTCCAGAAGCAAGCGACACGCGAAGAAGCAAGGGACGTTGTTTACGTAACGCGAGGTCCGAATTTCCCGAGGCACAAACGACCCGAGAATATTCTCCTCGTGGCCGGGAATCGTGGAATGAATTTATAATCGTCGGCTCAACGGGCATCTCTTTCTTCCATTAAATTTTAATCCACGAGTGGTTCAGCAGCGCGACTTTGTTAAAGCTTGCGAGCACTATCACGAAGACGAACGGTACTCCCGGGATGTGCCCGATTAATTTATTAATAACCCAGCTGAACTATGGCGTTTGCAATTGTAACGAGGGGGAAAAAGGGCAGAGAGCACGACGGGGTGAAGATCAGTGCTCGAGGAACGAGGAAGCTTCTCTAAGGAATTAAAGCCGATCTGTTATCCTGCGCGCGGTTCGTGGGCGCAATGAGAGAGACGCATCTTACCTTGATCCTTCTGACGGATTTACTGCTGTTGTTATTGACGTTGACGTGGACCGTGATTGAATCTCCGTGGGCGTAGATCGCGCGGTCCAGCCTCGCTTCCAAGCCTACGCGACCGTCGCTCAATAGGAAAGGCTTCTCCACCGCGGCTTGCGGCCCCGAGTTGCCTTTAATCAGACATCACCCCCCTCTCGTTATCTCTCCTACATCCCACTTCGCGAGGGTAAAAGAAATAGGAAGCTCACCCTCGCCCTCAGTGATCTCGTTCTCCGCGAACGTGACTCTTCCTCGGGAAATCTGGCTCCTCGTGCCGGCTGATGGATTCGCAGTAACTGGCACGCTGTACACGGTAGTCGCTGGCAGGGGCGGCTTTGTGGTGCGTTGCATCACTCGGATGCCCATTCTGACGGTGGTTTTCTGGTGCAGCTTCTCCTCCGCTCGTTCAGCTGAATTTTCATCGCGTCCAATGTAGTCGAGCGCCGTTCGTATTTGCGAAATATGTACCCTCGCGAGAAACGCGATCCAATCTACCCGCGCGAGTGTAACACGCTGCCGGGAATATCGAAGCGAGAAGTGGAAACGGAATGTTACGAGCCAGACGGCGGAGTAAAGTATGCAATCAATGGCTGCCGCCTTGCTCGCTGGGTTCTTTAAGTCACTCCCGGAAATCGACGCGGAAATACACACGGCAAACAGTGGAAATCCATCAGCGGATCCGTATCGTCGGTTCTTCCCGTTTTTCGCCTTCGCTCCTTTTTCCGCGCGATCGCTTCTCCCCCGTTCAAGTTCTATCGGATTGATTCTTTCTCGGTACAGACTTTTACTCACCGACGTAAGCTCTCACATCGTAGCTGGTGCCTATCGGTGCCCCGTTGTACTCCTTCGCGGGCACCAACTGCACCGACGGCGGTGCCACCGGGGTGATCTCCATCGTGAATGCGTGCGCGTTCGGACCGAGCCTCTTTATCAGTTCTTCCTGCGAAACGGAATATCGAAACACTCAGCTGCGCCAGATTACCAATTAATGGTCGTCTCGTTAGTGGCACTGAGCAGAGATCGAGCGGGGAGGGATTATAGTTTCTCGGATTTAACTTCCGTGGAAAGAATAAATGCATAGGACTAGTGACTCAACTCTCTACCAACTCAACGCTAAATTTTAACCGCTGTTGGCTTTGGAGGCGGGAAACATTGCGCGAAAGAAAGTGAAGAATACTTAAACACAAAGGCTTGAGACAACTTTCAAAACAATTCACTTTCTTTTCATATAGCAAATTAGCAATAATTTATATTATAAGTTGTTATATTGAATTAATTTCAAAATTGTCTTAATTCTTTCAAATAAAACTATTTCTCGATATTTCATGGAAAGAACGGCAGACGTTTGTTATTTGTCCTCGGATTTGAGATTACACCGACAGGGATTCGCAGACTACTTAATTACGGACGTCAATATCACTAAATATTCAACCACTTGAATTTAAAAGCCTCGAATTTTCTATTCCAAGTCCTAATCTCGTGACCATTTTACTCGACCCATTGCGGATTTTTCCTGGTTATTTCTGTTGAGCAGAGAGTCTCCGGGTAGTCTCTGACAAAGGGAGGAGCTGAAAGGGGCTTCGATTCGAGCGTTTCCTTTGTTTTTCCACTTTCCTTTCGATTACTCCGCGAACCGCTCGTTCCTCGAGGAAGCATCCCCGTGTCTTACTTTAATCGGTTCGCCGATCGATCCGCCGGGACGAAGAAGCTTCCATGCAGCGTGGAACGACTGTCGGGGAGTAACACTTTACACGTTAGCAGGTGCATCGAGCGATATGAATAATTCCCTGCGTGTCACGCGTCGCGTCTGCACGGGAAAAAGCTTGTCCGGCTTATCGCGGACGAGCGCGCAGCATTGTTGTACTTTCGCATTGTTACACTCGCGTCCGTCCCTCCACCGTGCGGAATCGTAACGTGGCGGAAAAAAGCTTCAATACATGTTCCCTTGCGCGAGAACCTCTATTCATCTTCGCTCCGTACTTGCGCGTCGACGTCTTTCTGTTTCGCGTTCGTTTCTGCGTGAACGAGATTCTCTGATGAATCGATTCAGCTGGGGGAATCGAAGTATTAATCAGTTCTTAATAGAGACGGATAGCCTTCTCGAATTCTCGCGGTGCCCTTCTTTCTACTCTCCCTGGTCAACCGCCACTGTTCTCCGTTTTCCACCGCATCAGATTTCCTTCCGGCCTCTGTTTCACCTTTTTTTCATCCACAAAGCACCTCGCCTCGGCTTCCTCTTTCTCCCGCTCGGCCTTAAAGCGGCTTCGCCGTATGCATGATTGATGAGCCACCTAACACCTCTCAGCTCCATCGCGCAGCCCCCTTTGAAATGCACCAGCCGTGGAATCGTAACATTTGTAGCCCACCGTGAAACGACGTTATCCTGCTGTTCGAGTGCACCCGTCGGGCTTTATCCGCTCGGAGTAATCTTCCCACAATAATATCGTTCTTCGTCGTGAGAGAACTTCGCTGAGGATTTCCACCGTCTCGCCCTTTCCACGAGAATGGCAGAGACCCGAGTGTTACACCCCAGTCGCAAGAGTTACGCGATACCTGCCGCCAGATAAACTCTTTTCGCCAGTTCTTTATCATCATCCCCGCGAATGAAGATCCCTGTGACTTTCATCTAGCCTTCTGTTCGCGTCGCTATAAATAATATCATCCGCGATAGGGGATAGTGTCAGGAATCTTACGGGCATCGGTATTCCCCGCTAGAGGTTATTAATTATTGCCCTTGAACAGTATGAACTCGTTACTCGTCCCGCGGAGCGAGCGTAATTTTCCGCCCCGCGAGATTTCGGGCTTCGCTGGCTCATCGATCCCAAAGTCACCGCTCCTCCGCTTCCATGGTACGGAACTGTTGTAAACGAGCCCCCGAAATTGCCTCCCTTTTATGCTCGACGATTAAAAATCAAACGACCGAGCTCGAAACGCCTCCACGTTCATCCGCTCGGTTATTTCTCGAGAACCAAATCATCGATGCAGGAACCTGGGCTTTACGCGATATCTAGAGTTCGTGGATTATTATCGATCCAGGGGATGAACGTCTGCTTCGCCGTGCACCATTCGAAACCCTCTGCTTTTTAGTCGACTTTCGAGAGCCGGTCCAGAGAATTCGTTGGGCGGGAGCAAATGATGACGGATGGCTGACCATGAAAGGGTGTCTAGTCATAATGACTTTCCATTTGTGCCCGTCCACCCTTCCTACGAATCGGTTTCCTTGTTATTGACGACTTCGCTGGTGGGAGAAAGCCTTCGTCATTCGAGGTAATAATTCGAGCCTGGGATGCTTTCTGTTTTGCGAGAAAATCCCGACAACCACGCGCGATTAACCCCGTAATTTATTTCTTCTTCGCGCGTGGAGGAATTGGAGTAATTTTGCAATTTTGTAATTTTGTAATTTTCGTTTCATGCCCGGGCGCTGGACAGCGATCTTTCTACCGCGCGCATTATGAGTGCCTTCGTTGGAAAATTAATTAAATTAGCTAATTGATCCTCGCTGTACGGTGCGCCCATGCACGCCAATGCCCGCCGGCGAAAACACGCTCGCGAATGGCAAACCGTGTCGACGTTCCTTCGCGCTCCAAACCCGATTGCCATTCATTTACATCGAGAGCCACCGTTGCAATTGCTTTTCGTTTCACGGCGTACAGCTTCGACGTCCGGGAAAATTCAAATCGTTCCGCATTTTCCCGTGATCAATCGCGGTTGTCCCCGGGTTACAGCAGTTCCTCGTGCACGGCTCGGTAACTCGTCGAGTATCGTTCAACAATGGCGGAAACAAATCATCCCTTAATCGTTATCGAACAAGCACGAGGATTCTCCTTCTCCTTTCTCGTCGAGAAAGCGCGGATAATTAAGAGTGCTCCGACGACGATGTAATTTCCATGCAAGTGAATATATCCAGGCCCTGAGACTTTCATAACCATCTCTCTTTCCTCCTCGCTTTTTACACGGCTTCGATCGAGAGGCGGATCGGGAACGGGAGACGATCCCCCCTCGACGTAATTGAAATTTTACTCGAGCCACCGTATTATGACAATTTACTTTTGCCTGCCTTGCCCGAGGGATCGATGAGAAACATTTTCCTCGCGATGAAAATTGAAAGAGTCCTTGTAGAAAACTCAGCGAGGACCAAAAATCAAATTCTACACTATTACCATTGGCACGTAGAACATTTACGATAAAAAGTTTATTTATTTGTCTTTAATTTTGGCACTTACAGCGTTTTCCACAAGTGGTCTTCAATTACCGACACGAGATATCCAATAAGGTCTCGGAAGAATTTCCCCCGCGGAAGATTCTTCCGTCTCTGATTTCATCCTTTGTTTTTTGCGCCCTCAAAGGATTCGCTGCTCGACGACTGGGTTAGAATCGTTCTTGTTTTCGGTTACGCCTATCGTCAAAGGCTGCCCCTTAATGGAAAGGACCTGGCGCGCCTTCGCTATTCGGTCCTCGAGGATAACACGAAGAAAGGAGAAGCATGAATCAACCTTTTCAAAGCTCCCGTCTCGCTTTTATTATGCAGCGTCGCTCCGAACCGACCAGAAATCACACCATGATCGCCGAAGGGTGTTTCCCCGGAAATTTGCATTCATTCGATGGAAAACCAGTCGCTTAGAACAGAATCGATCGAGCACAATAGCAGCCGTCGTTAGCGGGAACTCGCGGCGACTCTTATTCGGAGCGAGGCTAGTTTACAGCGGTTTAAGGAAAACATGATCCACGCCGAGAGCGTGGAAAGTATCGGAGGAAGTTTCGGGCGCGGAGGTCGAAATGCACCGGTGCTTCCCGCGTTACTACCTCGCTGCGCGAGTATCAGAATCGACGACGTTTTCCTCGACGTTCCAGTTTTCTCGCACGACTCGATCTTAACCTGATTCCTAAGCCCGCGCGAGGCATTCGAATGGCTGGAGCGTCTCGTGTTCGGTGTCACGTAAATTCTAGGGACTCGCAAAGTGTCCCCTTAAGCGTGAAAGGCTGCTTCCTTTAGAGGATTACGGATCCGGGGTTCCATTAAACTTTCGCTACGAGAATGGAGAAAAACTCCCGCGCGTCGTACATTCTGGCCTGCGTAAAATTCAATGCTAACCTTATCGAATTAGCTCCTCGAGGCGCCTCGGTCTAGACCGTAGATTCATTATTCTAATCACGCGCGAAATACGAAAGTAAAGAGTGCACTTGGCGGGGGATCCTTGGGGGAGAGAGCTCGGCCATTCGCGAGAGCATATTTGCATCGCAGCAACTTTTCCTCGTTTACATTCCCACTTCGGGATCATTTCATTCGTTCCCTGAAGACCTACAACGGACGCTTGGTCCGCGCGTGGGCGTATGCTTCTTCTAATTGTACATTCCACGTCGATTCCTTGGTTATTATCACTTTACGGTGCTTCCCGAGTTAGGAGCGTCGAGGATCGTTTAGCTTAACTAGCTTACAAGACTCGTTACAGCTGTCCACTTATTCTACTCGAATCCCTGGCTGAAATCTTTCTAGCGAGTGGCTTGAGAGTGCTGTATCAGGGCACCTCGCGACGAGAGCGAGTCTGAGGCCACGGGCAACTCCACGTGGACGTTGCAGGCCAGGGTCAGCTCCTGCGGAGGATCGAAGGTGCCTGCGTCACGCTGCGCATCACGCGTTATCCAAACCGTACTCGCTCGGCCGTCCCTCAGGGGCACCGATTGATATTAAAAAAGAAACGTGGAAATTTAGCCCGTCAGCGTTGCATCGATGGGAAGAGCTGTGAAGCGACACGACGAGATGATACATCTCGGTGGTATTGCTTTTCCACGGTTCACCTCGCGAGAGATCATGTTTCCCTCGCGATGGATCCTCTCCCCCATCGGCGGAATTGCTTATCCGCCACTGGATATCGGATACCTGCGACGAATAGGCGGATCCGCGTGAACGCGCACTTCTCCTACACTCGCGGCTGGTGGAAAGTGTCTCGTCGCGGAGATAAAGGCGGAAGGTATGAAAGCGTGTCGCTGGCAACCCGACCAAAAGGAGTACCGTATTCTCGGACAGCTTGCAATAAGAGCCGCCCGCGGCGGTGGAAAAGCGTCTCGAGTGCGGAAGACCTGTTCCTTACGCGAAAACCCATTTCGCGAGAGGAGGACTTTATCGAGCGAACCGCTTTGGAAGATTCCGCGCACGGCGGAGCGGAGCACGGGACAGCGGAGTAATACAACCGAATCGAAACGCGCGGCTTGTCGCGAACCGACCCCCGGATGTCTCCAGATATTTCGTCCCTGTTTCTTCCAGGGGAATCGGATCGCAAATTGCCTGGTCGCGTACCGCGTGCTCGAATCCCCTTCGGGGATAGAAGGAACAGTGAAAATTCAGCGCGAGGGACACGCGATGTGTCGAGCATCAGCCACAGGGGTTGCCTTCTCAAGTCACTGGGGACACATTTCGAGTACCGCGATCCCGCGCGCACCCGAATAGCCCGTCCTTCGATTGCCTCGACCTTCTTACCGTTCATGGTTAATTCATGGCTCGAATGGACGTATCTGGCGCGGGTGTAGCCGCGACGGAATATCCAGGAAAGGGTGGAGGCCGATAAATAATTTGCGCGACGTGCCGAGCGACCTGGCCGCAGGTCAGGGTCAATGTCAGGGCTGCTCCGCACCCTGTCGCGGGACCCGCGGGGTCGATCTCGCTCCTCCGAGATACCGTTCGACGGGCGTAAAACGTGTTTCGCGCTTCAGTCGCGTGGAAATTCATTGGGGAATCCAACCCCACGGGGTCGTATCGCCCCGGCTTTACGATCCTTGTCGCGGCAGGGACGTTTCGCGTCACGTTCCGGCGCATAACCAGCTGAAATTCCTCGTGACCTTCGGAGCGACTGATCTTTCTATCAGCCTGTAACGTCCAAGGATTCCGGGGCCACGGATCAGCGAATTTACAGAAAAGCAGCGCGAGTATACTTGAATCGCGAGCTTTACGTAAGTGCGCCCTATTCCTCGCGCCCTTCTGCCGTTGCGTAACGTTCGTTTTCACTACATTCTGGACAAATGATATCAGTCGCGACTTGCTGCTACTTGTTGCGACTTATTGCGCCGTCCCCGTGTATTCAATTACGCTCAGCCCCCTTCCGGCCTCGATTGAATTTCTCTCGTTTCAACGCGAGGACGGATTATCTTTTCCTTACCTCCGCCAGCGTGACGTGGGCGTAGGAGAGTTTACGAGACGGTTTGCCTTCGGAGACTCGTTCCTTTTTCCTGCTGCTGATTTACGTTCGACACTGACTCGGGGCGGCCAGGTACCTTCTCATCGCCGCTTCCGATAGCGTCCGCCCTCCTCTCGCGCTTCTTTTCCGTTCCGTTACCGGAGCAAGGTTTAAGAAAAGTACTCTGCAAGGCTCCTCGGACTTCCATCCATTTCAATTATCCCCGTATCTCTTTTGTATCACAGTTCCGCGCTGCCTGGCGTTTATTAAATCCTCATCGCCCCGCGTCGCATTCACAGCCGCGCGATGAAACCTACCCAAGCTGGATTTTTCGTCGCAATTAACCGCCCGCCATGCAACGACGCCTGTTTACGTTACACGGGACCCGCCCACTTAATAAACATACGAGGGGTCGCCGAAATTCACGGCTCATCCAGCGTTTATTCAATCCTCCCTCACGCGCGCGCATTAACATGATAGCTAATTAAAGCGGCGAACGGCGGGGCGCGCGATTGTTCGTGGCTACGCGGCAACGATAGCGTTCTAATCTTCTTCCCCTCCTATTGTTGCGGCAGACGTTACGCGGGGCAAGAAAATACACCGGTAATAAAGTTTCTGAGTCTACAATTACCGTGGAACCAGGTCGAGGTTGTGTTTTACGAGAAGTTTACGCGCCGTTTTATTTAAAGCCGATCACGGCGATCGAACTCTCGTATAATCTGAACATGCGTCAGCTGATCCGGAGGAAAGCAGGAGAGTGAAAAGTACAGTTCTTCTCGTGTCTTAGGGTACATTTCTGTTGGAGCTGCGATAAAAACTATAAGAGCGTCGATCAGACGGCAGTAAAAGACGCCCGAAAATAGTATATTTTTCTGGTGTGTTTATACTTAATGGCGCTGTGATAATTGAACTGTTTCAGGGGGTTAAAATTTCGCAAAGATGAAATATTTAAACGTAACTGATTCTGAAAAAGAATTATTATTATCTTCAAGTTCCGTAAAATGGTAGATCGGAAAAAGTCTGCGCCGTAAATGTAAACATTTGTGTTGTATTTAATTTAGCAGCTATGTAATCTCGTAATTTATCTAAAACAAATTTGTTATGGTGAAAATCTGTTATGTAATAACGATGAAAACGGCGGTAATGAGGAAAATTTGGTTCTCGACGTTTGTATCGTTCCATTATAAAAGTATAAAAATATATTTCTACATTTCGCTCTCATGACCGATCATTTATCGCAGCTCCAACATAAACGTACCCTTGGAAAGTCCACCTAGCTGGTACTTCGATTGTCAGTGTTCTCGATCAAAAAGTTGGCCGAGGAACCGGGAGCACAGCTTCCGAGGATGCTTGAAATCGACTCTATAAGAGGAGACGAGACTTTCCTGTCTCGCGTCCTACATCCTTCGTTCGCAGCCACGCTTGCACGGGACGACTGGCGAAATGACGAACGCGACCTCTCGATTTCCAGTTGGAGTCCGTTGCTCTCGAATGTTTGCCAGCTATCCAGAGATCTATTTACCGTGGCTGTGAGAGCCAGGGACGCGTCACGCACAGGCTGTTTGTGAAAGATCGCTCTGATCTTCGAGTGGAGCGTCTGCCGACCCAAGAATGTTTACTTTTTCAGTGAAAGCTAAAAGAAAGAACTCGGCGATGTGTATCCCAGTTATGTCGCTAGAAAATAGAGCCCTGGTAGGATTCTCGTTACCCAAAGTTCAAAGCTGACCTTTTTGGACACAGCCTGTGGACTGCAGGATAAAGAGGAAAAGCGCAGGGGTTGTTCACGAACGGTTCGATGCACATTGTTCGGTTACGTTGCGCGTGTCAGCCACAAGGCTCACGGCCTACATAATCTGCAGCCTGTGTTCCATAAGCTTAACGGTTCATTTCCGAGCGGATCAACGATCTATCAGATCCCTTAACGCCTTGTTCGTTTAAACCTTCCACGGCTATCTGACCGGCGCGCCATGTCGAGCGCGTTATTGCTCCCGTATGGAAATTGATACGCGATCCGCTGATCCCGATCGCCCCAATATCGCGACGTTTCCAATACGCAGGTCTGTCTATTCAGTTCTCGAACCAATCCACCACCGTTCCGTTCGGTTTCATCTACTTGGACGACATCAATCCTCTCCACGTTATTCGAGCTGTTTATCCGCGACGATTTCCTCCGTTATCTTCGTCGACGAATATTCCTGGGCCATACTTCCGAGGTTCTTCCTTCCATAAACCCGGCGGTGCTGTATTCGTGGCACGAGGCAACGACGCGAGCAACTTCTATATTTTTAGCAGCTGCGCTGCCCGTCACGGCTTTCCAGGCGAGCCGTTTCCCTCCTCCGTGCTCGATGGCGCGAGACAATGCTCCGCACCTACGCGAACGTTATCTCGACCGGCTGGAAAGATGCTCTGCTCGTTAACATTGCCCTCCACCCTTCGCCTGTCTTTTGTTTCTTCCCTGCGAGAATTCGACCACTAAACCTGGCCCTGACAGGTCGAATGAACGCGGCTACCAGGTTGATAACACGCGACAACACTGGCTGCGCTTTGACACCCAGAAAATATAGAAAATTTTTCTATATTTCTTACCAGCGAGTGAAATCGATTGCTAAACCGAGTAGCTTATTTCATTAATTGATTCGGAACTTACGCTTCCACGTCGTTTCGCCGAGTAATGCGGGGCACCAAGTACAGCTAAAATTAATCGACTGGGAAATCCTCGAGCCAGAGTGATCCACGAACGCTTTCACAGTTCCCCCTGGTTATTACATCTGGATTCCAAGGTACGTCACGCGGCCCTTCCTTCTCTAAACCCCGCTTGCGAGTATTTCCCTTTTTCGTCGCTCGCGATAAACGCTTAATTGGCAGTGAAACGCGAGCGAAACACGTTTTCGTTATTTGCAGAAGAGAGGAATAGCTTTGATGGAGAAATTCCGCGCTCGCCGGCGTCCCGTCGTGCCGGTCGCTTGACCAAACAATCTAGTATCGTTCCGGAAATTAACCAAACAGGAGGCGGAAGGGGAGAGGAGAAGATAGGAGTACGGGTGCCGTTTCAAATTTTCCAGGATTTTCCAGAATTCAACGGCGCGTTATGAAAACGGTTTGCGGCAGTTATTGGGCAGGAACGCGGTCCCACTCGTCCCCCCGACCCTTTATTAAATTTTCATCGATCGCGAGGTCGCCGCGGCGCGCATCACGTCGACCAACGAGATCTCCCGTATTTACGAGCAGCGTGCTCGATACCACTCAGAAACGCGTGAGCGTGAAGCGCGCCCGAGCTTTTCGTCGAACGCGTAGCAGAGAAACTGGTTGGGGTTTGGTGGGACTGGAGGGATCTCGCGTGAGCGGTGTTTAATCGCAGGTACATACCTGCAGCGGCGTTGTTTCCTGATGATCAGCCCCTGCAAACGGCGGGTACAACTGCGCCAGACACATAACCGCCTCGTTGCAGAATGTCAATCCCATTACCTCCTCGTCCTCCCGCCCGTAGCGAAAAGTCAACGTAATTTGGCCGTACACCTGCAGCACGCCCATCGCGGGCTAATTAGCGAACGGGGAGGCGGGTAATCGCGATATCGTTCGTTAGCCGACGAGACCATTACATTTTTCGAGCAATTACCTCGCGAATCGATAACGACGATTCCCGCGACCACTGATAACGCGGCGGCGAATAGTTTCCGGCGGATGGCGGACGTTCGCGTGATTACACGGGCTGGGGCCTCGTCTTTATAGGTACTTTCGAGCTACTAGGTTGCGGCGGGTAACTCGGGGAGTAAGTTTAATTAGACATGACGGAAATACGCCGACGAAATCGAGCTCCGTGTCTCTCGCGAGGGACGAACACTCCGACGACTCGGTTAGCACACTAATCCCGACGAATTAAACGACTTTGAACGCCTCTCGTGTGGAGAGCATCGAGCACGATTCAGTGACTCTTAAAGTGAAAGTTCTCGAGTGGGGAGGCTTCTAATTTGTGGACGAAAGCTTTAATTTGCTCGTAATTGTGGGGGGATGCGAGTGGACGTAGAAACGGGAAAACACGTTGACCGATATCCACGAGAGACTCGCCTTTTTATCCTGCAAGTAGTCAGGGTCAACCAATATCACGCCCTGCAGCTGGTCGATCTTCGTGTCGCTGACGATGAGATCTCTGCTGGCCAGGTAGAGAGTGAGCTTGTTGTTCTGCGAGGTCTTCTTGTATACCCTGGGGGACAAATAAAAATTATATGACTGTTTATCGATCGTTGGAAGATCGAAGTCGAAGCAAACAAAGAAAACTGAAGCCCCCTTGTTGGCTCGCGACTGGTGGTATCGTCAAACAGTTAATCACTCGCTTTGTTCTCTCGGCGAGCTTTGGCTTCGTCGTTCTCCTAACGTATTTTGCAGTTACTCGATTGCCCGTTTGATATCGAAACGGCGTAGGAAGCCAGGTGCTGCGTTTCGTTTGTTAATTTTCACTGAGCGGCTTATTCGTTCGCAATTTTCATCTACACCGCCGGCAGTTAATAATTCCATCGGGATTTCGCGTTTAAGTGGACACGGCCACGTTTATCCGGGTATCACGCGTAGTGTCGATACCGATCGATGGAAGCGCCCGGGTGTGCATCGGTAAATTCGCGACGAGGGACATGATTGGGCGGGCAGGCCGGGGACACCCGTCGCCCGTGTCCGAGGGCGAACATTTTTGCAGGTAGTTTGTGCTCCGCGTGAAAATCAATCGCTTTTGGAATAACGTTTTCGCGCGCGAAACATCGGGAATTACCACCGCCCCGTTAACTTCCTCTCGCGTAGGGTATCCGATAAACATTCACCATGGATGCGTGTACCGTAATTATGCGGGAACTAGAGCCAGCTCGACGATAACCCCTTTTAACGCGCTTCATCGTTCATCGGGAAATATGAATATTGCATTACGCGTGACTGCTGGAAACAAAACGTTAATCTCTGCCCTTTACGCCCGCGTTGTTCCGGCGTTGTTTCCCTAAGGACACTTTCTCCGCTCCAAAGTGACTTGGTGATCGAAAGCAACGCTGTTAATGGCTGTATCGATCCTTGTAATCGCCGGGACAATCGTGTTCTCGCTGATTCATGTGGCGCCGGACATTTATTCAACGGTCTAATTCCTAAACCGCACGGTTATACAGTTCTGAATTCAACCGCCGTTGGGGACGCCAACTAACAATAAGCCGATGCAATCTCTGCTTTCTCTCACCTCGAGTGAATATTACAATTAGGAGTCATGCTCAGGTTGAAGGGAAAACTTGCTGCAAAATTGTTTATGGCATTGAAGATCAATGTTAATTTTTTTCTCTTTGCATCGACATATTCAGCTCTCTGAAAGGAGGGCAAGTCTAAAAGGAATCATAATTCGCAAACGCAAACAAAAAATTGATGAACTTTGGCATGTAGGAAGGAATTGTATTTTATGAAACCATTGTTCTCGTTTTTTTTTGAGAAAACCATTTTGTTTTTTTTACAAATCTCCACCGATCCAGAGGTGTAGATTCATCCCAGAAAGCAGTGATCATCACTTTCTTAACACTCTGTACGACGAAGGAACGATTTCACCAGCAGAGCCACGTTGGTTGCCGAGTCGATGGGATCTACTAATAAAGTCGTAGCGAAGCATCCCTCCAAAGGGGTGGGTAATAAGCTATGCGCGGCAGTTTCAAGATCCTCGGCGTGTTTCAAAGTTTTCAGCCGGGTTTTAATTAAAACGACGGACAAGTTCGAAAGCCAGTGGCTAGTTTTTCACCGGTCACCCTCTTTCCGCGCGACTCTTTAATTAAACGTGAAAAACGGGAGGTCGTTGTTAATTAGTTTTCACGCGTTTCTGGGCGCCCTTTGCTAAGCCTTCGGTCGGACGAGCTACAGTAGGACGTTTGCCCCGAGCGAGCTTGAAAATTCAATCAACAAAATTACCTTTTTTTAAAAAAAGGTACAAAAAAGTGCGCCAAGTATATAATCCCATCAAAAAGAATCACATTTTAAAACATTGTCGTAAATTAATAGCTTTGCAAAACGAATGATATACACTAATTGCGCCAATTATCACAATGACTATTTATACAAAGAAAAAAATGTATTAAATAATATTAACCAGATATATTTTTATACAAATAAATATTTTAATACGAATAAATATTTTATTCAAAATACTTGGCGCTGCTCTCCGAATTGGTATTGCTAAACTGAATAAATATGTATAGATTGCATTAAAATCTTTTTCTTTGGTTCTTATGTCAGTGGGTGTGTTGTATTATTTTATTTATTAAAATAATAAATAACCGAACTGAAATAAAAAACTAACGGGAAATGTGACCTGAACCGGAAATGCGACCTGAACCGGAAATATGACCTGAACCGGAAATGCGACATGAACCGGAAATATGACCTGAACCGGATATGCGACCTGAACCGGAAATGCGACCTGAACCGGAAATATGACCTGAACCGGAAATATGACATTTCCGGTTCAGGTCACATTTCCGGTTCAGGTCATATTTCCGGTTCAGGTCACATTTTCGGTTCAGGTCGCACTTCCGGTTCAGGTCACATTTCCGGTTCAGGTCACATTTCCGGTTCAGGTCGCACTTCCGGTTCAGGTCACATTTCCGGTTCAGGTCATATTTCCGGTTCAGGTCGCACTTCCGGTTCAGGTCACATTTCCGGTTCAGGTCACATTTCCGGTTCAGGTCACATTTCCGGTTCAGGTCACATTTCCGGTTCAGGTCGCATTTCCGGTTCAGGTCACACTTCCGGTTCAGGTCACACTTCCGGTTCAGGTCACACTTCCGGTTCAGGTCATATTTCCGGTTCAGGTCGCACTTCCGGTTCAGGTCACACTTCCGGTTCAGGTCACATTTCCGGTTCAGGTCGCACTTCCGGTTCAGGTCGCACTTCCGGTTCAGGTCACATTTCCGGTTCAGGTCGCATTTCCGGTTCAGGTCGCACTTCCGGTTCAGGTCGCACTTCCGGTTCAGGTCGCATTTCCGGTTCAGGTCACACTTCCGGTTCAGGTCACACTTCCGGTTCAGGTCGCATTTCCGGTTCAGGTCACACTTCCGGTTCAGGTCATATTTCCGGTTCAGGTCACATTTTCGGTTCAGGTCGCACTTCCGGTTCAGGTCATATTTCCGGTTCAGGTCACATTTCCGGTTCAGGTCACATTTCCGGTTCAGGTCGCACTTCCGGTTCAGGTCACACTTCCGGTTCAGGTCGCACTTCCGGTTCAGGTCGCATTTCCGGTTCAGGTCGCATTTCCGGTTCAGGTCGCATTTCCGGTTCAGGTCGCATTTCCGGTTCAGGTCGCATTTCCGGTTCAGGTCACACTTCCGGTTCAGGTCATATTTCCGGTTCAGGTCATATTTCCGGTTCAGGTCACATTTTCGGTTCAGGTCGCACTTCCGGTTCAGGTCATATTTCCGGTTCAGGTCACACTTCCGGTTCAGGTCACATTTCCGGTTCAGGTCACATTTCCGGTTCAGGTCGCACTTCCGGTTCAGGTCACATTTCCGGTTCAGGTCACATTTCCGGTTCAGGTCACACTTCCGGTTCAGGTCGCATTTCCGGTTCAGGTCACACTTCCGGTTCAGGTCGCATTTCCGGTTCAGGTCACACTTCCGGTTCAGGTCACACTTCTGGTTCAGGTCACACTTCCGGTTCAGGTCGCATTTCCGGTTCAGGTCGCATTTCCGGTTCAGGTCGCATTTGCGGTTCAGGTCACATTTCCGGTTCAGGTCGCATTTCCGGTTCATGTCGCATTTCCGGTTCATGTCGCATTTCCGGTTCAGGTCGCTTTTCCGGTTCAGGTCATATTTCCGGTTCAGGTCACATTTCCGGTTCAGGTCGCATTTCCGGTTCAGGTCACATTTCCGGTTCAGGTCGCATTTCCGGTTCAGGTCGCATTTCCGGTTAGTTTTTTATTTCAGTTCGTTTATTTATTATTTTAATAAATAAAATAATATAACACACCCACTGACATAAGAACCAAAGAAAAAGATTTTAATGCAATCTATACATATTTATTCAGTTTAGCAATACCAATTCGGAGAGCAGCGCCAAGTATTTTGAATAAAATATTTATTCGTATTAAAATATTTATTTGTATAAAAATATATCTGGTTAATATTATTTAATACATTTTTTTCTTTGTATAAATAGTCATTGTGATAATTGGCGCAATTAGTGTATATCATTCGTTTTGCAAAGCTATTAATTTACGACAATGTTTTAAAATGTGATTCTTTTTGATGGGATTATATACTTGGCGCACTTTTTTGTACCTTTTTTTAAAAAAAGGTAATTTTGTTGAGATTTCACACATTTTGTAGTATTTATTGATGACAGGATAATTTGATCACCCCCTCGGGGTTATTTATTTTTTTAAATATATTGTATTGTCATCCAAACTACTCATGCCTTGCAAAGCTTCAAGACAATTAGATTGGAGGAATTGGTTTAAATTTGAGTTTTCAGATATGAACCAAACATACAAGAAGCAAATAGAGGATTGAGGCTGAATAAAATCGTTTAATTAATATAATACTATGTCACAATAAATTTTTTTCTCTGACGTAGACCACACTGCATCATCTTCTGCTTCGATTATCTGTAAATATATATAATGCACATTTTAGTTATAACTTAACGTAGAAATTATATACAAATAGAGTGGCCCTTTTCTATAGTAAGTCTCTACGACTACAAAATGTGTCCGAAGGAGGTGAGAGCGTATGGCAAAAAATCTTGGTGGAGGAAATTTAAATACTAATGGTAATTCAACGAAAATGAAAGAAGAGTATTTTTAACACACAATTTATTGGTGTTAGAATAAAATTAATTTAGTATGTACATTGCTGAATTGAAATATTCTGAATGAGAAACTAATAAAATTAATGAATATCATGAGAACTACTGTGGATTTTAATAAAGTATTATGAATAAAAGATTCAAAAGTATCAAAGGAGATGCATTTTCAAAGTACCTTCTTCGTACCTATGTTCAATGTACCTACCACCAAAGTGACTTGCTCTACACTGCCAGCTGTACGCCTTAATTTCCTTAATTCTAAATGCTACGCTAATTTGACAAATTTTGTCGATTTACCTTATTTGACAAATTTCCAGAAACTTGTGCAAAACAAGATGTTTCTCTGTCTATCTAACCTTCTCTGGACAAGCTGCAAGCCTATGCATCCCCTTCATTTCTATTCAAGCCTGTGCATCCCCTTCATTTTTACCCAAGCCTGTGCGTCCCCTTCATTTCTATCCAAGCCCGTGCGTCCCCTTCATTTTTATAAGCTTTACATAAAAACTCTAATGTAAAAATAGTTTGCTGGTATAAAAACAATATATTATTTTATAGAAACTTGTGCGAAAGAAGATGCTTCTCTGTCGAACCTTCTCCGGGCAACTTCGAAGTCTGTGCGTCCTCTCCGTTTCTATAAGCTCTACATAAATAGTATATTAAAAAATTTTGGTGACATACCTTGTTAATTGTGACAATAATTCAGTGTCCTTTATGGTGTAGAAACTCGTGTAATTTAAAAAATTTTAACTAGTCTCCTTATTTCACATTTGACAGGTTATAATTGTTTGACACTAGCTAGATTACGTTTACCTTGACCATTGAGCTCTATACTAACTGGAGTGTGAACAGCAGTTGGAAGAAGTAGAGGCGACAGCGATCAGAGAGAGAGGGGAAAATAGTGTGTCCATGCATCATCCTTCTTCTTCCTACTATATCCCTCTCTATATCTCTACTATCCTGTAGTAAATTTGCGTGTGGTGGGGGTATAGACTGTATAGACCGGTAAAGACGCCGCGCGGGACAGAGGCAGCTCTACCCACTAATTTGTGTACCTTGTCTGATCGGCCGCCATTGCTCTGTTCTCTCTCCAGTTAGTATAGAGCTCAATGACCTTGACAGATCTGCTCTCTGTCTGCTGGCTGTCACGTGACAATAATTTGTTACGCGATTGGCCGAAACCCGCATCCAATGAACGACGTGCCTGAGAGACATTTCCTCACCCTTTCATACTCCCCTCTTGCCTAGAAGTGTAGGACGATGACTATGACGATGCTGAATTTTAAGAACATAAAAATCAGCAAATTGCAACTTTACATCGAAATATCTCAGCTCATAAGGCCCGTAGGAACAAAACGAAGACACTTTTCTTATGTAAATCAAACCCAAGCTATCCATTAAGACCATTCAAAATCAAATTGGATCAGCCGTTATTGAGATTCGGAAATCTCAGGGTTCTTGATAGCGAGTCGTCGCGTAATATAGCCACTCCGTGTCTTGCGCTGCGCATATATATATATATATATATACTTGGCGCGAGACACTACCGTGTCTCTTGATAACATCTGAATAATTTTTGGAGATAGTAGCTCGCGTGACGGGGCATTAGAGTTTCGGTAAACACTCGTGAAAGCCCGGAGTTTTATTCGGCGATAAATCCTCCCACTCGTATTGCTGCTTTCCCTCGTATATCGGGAATCTCGAAGCGTCGACGTTTACACGCTTTGCCCGCTACCTATAAATTATCCTCCGCCTCGGGTATCGAGCTCCGCGTTAGTCCTTTCCGCGTCCCTCCACTTACACTGCGATTAGCTTGCGCGAGAAGTTTCCTAGACTCTGTCCCCTAAGTAGTTCTTACGTTGTTCTTACGACGCGTTGTATCATCGCGAGGATTTCCCTGCTTATTTAATAGCCGCAGCTATGTAACGAAGTTCGTTACCGTGTAACGCCCACCATCCCTCGAAGAAACTTTTCTTCCCCACCCCCAAGGACCAGGCCCACCCCCTTTTCCACATAAACGTTAAGCCAAGGGGGTTGAAACGATCAGCCAGCCGCTCGCGCAAGGTTGCAGAGCTTGCTCGATTCGTAATTGAGGCATTGTTGTTGGGAATAATTTATGCATTGACTTGGCACCGCGGGCTCCCATCTTCCCCTCTCCCTTTGTGCGCACGTCTTCCCGTTCCGCGGCAGCTTAACCGTGAAAGCCTTTCAAACACAGACACTGAATAAAACGGAACCGGCCGGGCTGGAGATATAAAACACCGGGAGGATTGGTCCCTTTAAATAAAATCTCGCTGTAACTGGCACGGCGTGTAAAGAGGGACAGGGGGCTTCTGTCGAATTGACCAGCAGCCCGTCCCAAAGCCCCGACCCGCCGGCAGCTGGAACGGAGTCAGGCCGATTCCCAGCCTCGCGGTATAAAAAACTTTAATTTCCTTCCGCGGGCCGTGGCGCGGGGGTGGGGCAGCGTCGAATAATACGCGTACTTTTTTAATAAAAGCCCGGTCTTGCGGAGCGCTCCGCGCGTCGGATTTGCAGGGAAAATGTACGACCGAGGGAACGTCACGCGACAAAGAAAAACAGCCAGCGGAGAACTCGCATTTTTCTTCCCCAGCAGAGTGCGTGGACTGATTTAATGCCCCGCGGGTCTGGGCCAAGGGGACACTCGCGGAACGGGGGATATTCCGAGACGTCTGAACACCGTATTGGCTCGTTAAAACGGCCGACGTCTATATCCGGTGGTTCGAAAGCTTCTATTCGATGCGAACTAGATTCCTATTTTACCCTTAAAATATTCTCTAATATCCCGACCAACATTACGACGGCAGCCAGCGTACGCGTGCCAGATCTAAATTTTAACAGCCCCTCTCTCCTTGGGGTTGGATCTAATTTTATGATGATCCGCGGTAGCGGAACTGCTCCCCGTCGGTGGTTTATGATTTATGCAGCAAGTCGGAACATTAGCGACGTAATGATTCGAGAGAGGAATACATCAGGCTCCTCGATCTTTCCCAGCGGTGATAGCCGCGTATATCCGCGTATATTCCGCGCGCCGACCATAAAATTGCAGCTGGCCCGCGACATTCCGCCGAGCTCACCGCTATTAGGGCCGCGCGCGCGGTCTCAGCTCTTCTTCGGCCTTCTCCCTCTCGGCCAATTACTCGCGCGAAGCTTTAAGAAGCACGTAACGTTTTACGGTCAGCGTAAAACGTTGGAGACTTTCAGTGCGCCGTAACGCTTGCCCGCCGGATCACCGCGAGAGACTCCGGGAATCACTCGTTCGCGCGTTTATCGCGTATCGCTGTGTGTAAGTTGTGGATAAATATCATATAGCGGTAGCATCTGGCGGAATTTATGGCCGGGATAAACGCGGCGAGACACGTGTAGTAGTTTCCTCCGGGAAGAAAGAAGAAGAAGGGACGTTATAGGAAAGTAATAACCCGTGGCGGGGTGGGAAACTAGATAGCTCCGAGGAAGGCCCGCTCGTTTTCTTCGATATTAAAATCCACGGTTTCATAAAGGGACCGTTATCAGGTCAAGGGTGCGCTGTTGATTTCCCACGCCGCGATTCCGCGTGATTCGCGTGCATTCCGGCTCGTTTAAACGCGAATTCGCGGCGCCTCGCTCGCCCCCCGGTGTGTCGTTACAATCCTTGTTCCCGCAGCCACTCGACTGCACGCGAAACGCAGCCAATTCCCCGTTGAGCGAAGCGCGTTCAGCCTTTGTCCCGCAGAATTTCCGAGCTGCACCTCGAACGGAAAATTCGCCGATTTCTTCCGCCCGGACGCTTTCGCGAACTCTAAACGACGAGGATAACGCGCTGCCTCTGGCCACGCTCTACTTTCGCCAACTCTACCCTCAAGTCTGACTAAAAATATACCGCACCACTGTTTCCCCGAAGTTACCCGTTCGACGAAGGGGAAAGATCGCGGTCCGTTCTGCTTCCGTTTGCGCTTCGAGGCTGTATCATTCTAGAGCGAAACGGCAGAGCGGCTGCAGCCTCGTAAATAGAACGTCGCGGAAATTTCATGCTTCCCGGGATATGGAACGCGAATGGGGAGACGAAGAATCCAATCTCCTGCGTTCCTCTGAGCAATACCTCGCACGCGTTGATACACCGCAACGAGATTCACTGATTAATGCGCTCCATGCAAAGAATACAACCGGAGATAGAGAACGCGTGCTTGCTTGTCGAGTGATCGTTGGGCGATGGAACGAGCTGTGGTGAACTGCACGTAGTCGGTTCTCGGAAGAAAAAGAAGAAAGCGCGCGCGCTTCTAAACTCGTCAAACTGTTTCGCAGAAGTGGCTGCAAGCTTTCGAAATCGATGGAGCTCGCGTTCACTATCCCACAAGCTTTTTCTGTGGCGAGGAGAACGCCGGAGTAGCGGAAGTGATCCGTCGAGATGATAGAGCCTTCAAACTTGCGATCTCCGTCGTTGAGGTAAAAAATAGTGTCGCTGTTCAGGCTGCAGGATATACAAGCTGGCGTGGGAGCGCTCCGTACACGGTCGTAAATATCCTCGCCTCAACAGGCTGGCGCGCATGCATATCTACTGAAATATCTGCGGTAAAGAGACAGAGGGTGGGACAGGACAGCCAGCCACTCTTGGGATTTCCACGGACTCCTCTGTCGGGAATATCTCGCGCGGTATCTCCAGAGGCGAGCCCCCTGATCCTGCAACCGTAACACCGTCGCGTACCGAACGCATCGCCTTGACGAATTCAATTTCGGTTAACCGCAATCGATTCCTCGGTCTCGCATCCGTTCGGTACGCATCGCCACATTCCCGAATATATTCTCGCCGGTTCCCGCGACAGGAGTATTGTTGGAAAGCAAGCTTATCCGCGTCTGCTTAATCTTCGAGATCGAAACATGTAGCTCCGAGAAAGAGAGGCATGGTTTTCTTTTACGATGAAATGGTTTCAGGGAAAGAAGAATCAATTTCCTTTCTATTTTTCTTCCCCGTGTTATCGTTCCCGACAACTGTTTATCGATTTCCACGGGGGCTGTTTGGAGAGTTACAGATTCGCTGGCTCCACTTCACCATTTACGTCTTCTCGTGTTGCAGTGGGCGTTTGCGAGCTCAATGTTTTGGAAGCGTCTCGTTCGTGTTATCGTGGAACGGAGGCTGTCGTGTTTCTCGAGGTGCACGCGGATGCATAAATTCGCGAATGAGCTCGATCTCCCCTTTGTCACTGGCTTCCGTCGCGCTCGGCTCGCATAAACGATACTGCTGTGTCGTCGGTGCAGACGCGCGCGAATTACCGCGAGTCCAACTGATTTACCCTTAATCATTATTATAGGAGCAATCGAGGGAAATACGGCGGCTTGTTATTCGCGTTCACCGCGGCACTGCTAATAAACACGCGGATTTCGTCGGCGCATAAATAGCTCGTTCGAAATGAAATATGCATAACACAATTAGCGCGAAGTTTTCATCAATTCCGGGGTATTATTGCTGCGCACTGGATTTCGAGTAAGTCATTCTCCACCGAATTTCATACCGACCATAGATTTTTAATATTCCAGGAAGAAATCTAGAATTCTACCACGACTTGAACCAGTGGCGCACTCAGGATTTAATCTTAGGGAAGCGAAGTTGAACGGATTGAAATATGTTCAATGCAAATTCAATAAAATTCAGTAGGTGATTATAAGAATTTAAAGAATAAAATCCGGTTTTCTTCCCTTTTTACAAAGCCCTTGAATTACTTCAGCCGTGGTTACATTAATCTTCTTTTTCTTTTCTCTTTGGGGTGTGCCAGAGCTTCTCGGCTCCCCTCTGAGTGAGCCACTGACTCGAACAATCAATTTGCATCGTGCCAACCCAGTGCGCGAGGTCTGCTAAAACCGCGAGCTTCTCTTTCGAAACGTGACGCTGTGAAACCGCGATATTTTAAACTTGTCAAGCCCCTTGAAGTTACCACCCGCGAAACATTGAAATTTCAGCAAAATTCCCAATTTTCAAATTGCACTGCTCGGACGGTGGGAGATCCCGGCGGGATTTCCATAGCTCCGCTTCCCAGCTCGGGCCTGTTGGATCGAACTCGCAGTTTTAATGGCCGCCGCCGTTGGATAACGACCGAACGATCGAACGACCGCGATAGAGGGCTGAGAGTGGAATAACTGTCTCGCCCCGCCGTTCGAAAACAACTCGGGCAACGGCGTCACCGACGGACCCGATAATTTCCGCTCGTCGAAGTCGTTCCACCGCGCGTTACATCGAAGAAACTCCATCATCCATATTTATCAAGCCGACGTGCAGCCATAGGCCAACGTCGCCCTTAACGGGCTCGTCAGGGCGACACGGTCGACCTTTCTCTGGCTTTCGATCGAACCACGGCCAACTACGGGTTCAATTTCCTGTCAGGGTTCGCCAAGTTTCAATTTGCTCGTCGTCGTCGTCTGGTGGGTAGTCAGTCCTCCGTGGGTTGCCTGGCTGGGTGTGAATTAATTAGTGAGTCGTAATTAATCAGCCGCGCGCTCTTCGAAATCCGTGGCTACTGTCCAGGGAGCTGCGAGCATCCATCGGTGGTCGATTATTGGCGAACGCGTAGGAAAAAGTTATTCAACCCCTCTCCCGTCGTTCAATCGTAATTCTCTATCACTTAATTACATGGACGCCCCGAGTCTTCCTTCCATAATGCGTCCGAGGGAAACTGTACACCTGCGCGAGATAACTTACCATGTCGAAATTGGCTACTTTCGCTCACCCTGGCTCTAAATAGAAAGCTGCTTCTCCAGTTACGCGTGTAGCATTGCGCGAACATTTTCAGGTGTTCGCCGTGACGATTGCTGGTCTGCGCGTTGGGAATAATCGTGGCTCTCCGAGGATGTTTTATCGCCTCGCCAGCTGCGTGGCATCGTCGAGCGTATCTTTCGCAGCGAGTTCGATCCGCCGCGTTCTCGGATACCTGCCCAATAGAGCTTGATTTCGCGCGTTCGCGCGCCCGAGCGGACCGCAAATCAATTAGCTCCGCTAATTAGACGGTCGACCGCCGCGCGGACAGCCGACGGACGCAAGATTTATCCGCGATGGGATCCGTGGGCGGTAAATATCGTTCCCACTGATTTCCCTGCAGCGACGGTGACATTTACCGTTCAGCTATCAGCCCTCCCTCACTGGCAGACTTTCATTTCTCGCGGTAATAGCCGCCCCGCTCGTTATCATCGAGAAATATACCGCGATAAAGGTGGGATCTCACGAGATCCCCTACGTGCGAGGAGAGCGAAGGCGGCTACGATAGTCGGCCGGCGAGCCTCGTATCGATCATCCCCGTCCGTCTACTTTCGGCCGGCCGTTTTATGGGTCATCTCGTTGCGAAGTCCCTGTCGGATGCGACCCATCAGCCCGATAGGGTTCCGGTCCGTGTAACTGAGCATCGAGACCACGATCAAGACCACGGCGAAGGGTCACGGAACGGGTCACTCTTTCGACAGCGAGCCCGCCAAAGCGCTGTCCGTTGGTCCGTGCGGCAATTCCATCCCCTCGGGTTCCTCGGTTTTCGTGGCTTAGAACGTCGAATCCTTTGACGACAAGACTAAGACCGTGCCTCGATTGGCGATGAATTGCTTTTGACGTGTGCTTCCCTGAAAGACAGCTTCGTCCACGAATGTTTCCTCCCGTTTACCAGCTCGCTGTTTCGCCCCTTGCAAAGTGAACGATTTAGTCCGTGGGTTCCTTTGGACTCGTCAGCGCGGAGCTCTTTGCCGGGTTTTCGGACGGAACGAGGAGAAAGGAGAGAGCGCTTTGCGGCAACTGCGCGTTAATGCAATGAGCCGCTCGTTATTGAATTCAACGTCTCGTCGATACGGGGACGACTGGTGATACGCTTGGTGAAAGGAGCCTCTGGATTCTGCAACGGTGCCTGGCAGTTTTCTTCGTGGACGCACCGCCGTGATTTCTGGTCCCTCGTTCCCTTTGCTGTCGCATGATAGATCGCACCGGCAGCCGTCACCGCAGCCGTAAATCTTTAAGAAACCGTCCTCCACGCTCCCGACCCGCGATTCTCAGCGCTGTTCTTAATGCGTTGATTGGACGCATTCGTTTCATACGTTACGCTTAAGAATAAAAGTAAAATTCAATTTCTATGATCTGTAGTCGCGGAGGATTCATAAAACTCAGTTTAAGGAATCTTACTATTTACAAATCTTGTTATTGTATTCTTAAAAGGTGATTGAATAAAGCCACAAACGTGCAAAATGATACGTGCAATACTTGTTTCTTTTTTAAATCCCCGAAAAATTAACTCGTAGTCTTAATTCGAAGAGATAGTTAATTCCAATGAAAGACTTACAATTAATCCATTCCGCAATGGTGCCCCCCCGCGACTGTATTAAAAGAAGTGTCTCTGGAGTAGAGATAATGGGTCATTTGAACGCGTAGATAGTAGTAATAATAAGTAAGAGCTAATAAATCTCTATAACTAAAAGCCACTAAAACCACCGAGCTTCCGACTATTTCCGCCATCGATCAACCAACAGTCCTCCTACTTCTCCCCTTCTAATGCCCCGTGTACGTGTCTTTCCGCGATTTCCCTGCCGATTGCCACGGCTATCTGCTCTCGCAGAGCCTGCTCGTGGCGGGGGATTCGAATGGGCGCGGTCGCGATCGTAAATCGTTAGGCGAGAGCCGCGGGATCGTCGCGTCGCCGTCGCGGCCGGGCCCATCGTCGATAATACTACTTGACGGGGTGGGTTACGAAGGATCGCGTGCTCACCTGACTGCTTGCGTGTCGCTGGGCTGTAGCTGCGGCAACGATTGGGTTTGCAGTAATCTTTGGGCTTGGTTCCCCGTGCTTTTGCCGGTCTCGCTCGCGATCTCGTCTCGCGTCGCCTCTTCGTCCACCTTCTTGTCCTCCACCTACGACAGAGCACGGGGAAATTCGTTTACTACCGTTCTCGGCAAATAGTACAGCACGCCCGATACGGAGCAGAGGGAAAAGAGCTTTCTCTTCACAGAATGCGGGCGACTGGGGGGAGGAAGTGATTCTCGTACCGTGATAGGGTAGAGGGAAACTTGTCGCTCGGCAGAGTCCGACGGCATCTCCGTGGCTTCCGGTTCCGCGTGTCTCTCGTCCTCGGCCATTTCCTCCGCGGTATTCCCGTAGCGGCCACAAAGGCTCAGTAAACAGTACAGAACAACGCACAAGTCTGCTTGCAACTATTCAGCACTCGGCACGAGACACGTCGACTCTTTCGATTCACTGACAGTCGCGCACCTTTAAACGCGCCGTTTGTCCCATCGCGATGTCCCCGACCATTCCTCGATTAATCGCCGACAAATCACGGTAAAACTTCCTCGGTCCTCCTGGGTTCACCGGTGCGCAAGAAACGCGCGAATGATTCTGCACAAGGAGCGAGTACCTTTGGGAGACGTCGATCAAAGGTGGAAGAGGGACGGACCCGCGTACGAGGGAAGGATCGATTGTTTGCACGGTTCGATTGATTTCAAAGTAATCGAAGAAGGGCAAGCATGCTTCCAGTCGAAAGGAAACACGTTGCTCTCGCTGCAACGCTCGCGACAAGAGAGCTTATCTCGCGGGAGCAAACTTCGGACAATCCGAGGTGCGATCATAAAGAAACGAGGCTGATTCCTGGAAACCGGCTAGCTGGAAGAAAGTTACGAAGCAGCTCGCTTATCCCCTCTGACACAGACACACCGAGATCTCGTTCGTTCACCCTTGTCGCTTTATTAGCCGCGGCAGGACACAGATTAGAGATCCGAGCCAGCGGGGCTTGCTGCGAAGGTGGCCCCGATCATCGGGTAATAAGATCCCGTCTGGGTCGTTCATCCGATAATCTCGATCCCGATGGAGCCTAGCCACCTCCGTTCGATAAACTCGATATCGCTCAAACTCTCCGGATAGCCTTCAAAAACCCTACGAGCTCTCCACGGACGTTGTTTCGTTATACCACCCTCCCCCCTCGCTGTCCCACTTTTCCGACAATCCCAGAAATAACATGGAAACATCGATATTCTTCAGACACATATCGGTTAGTCAAGGGAAGCTTTAAATGAATTCGAGTGAACCACATGGAATGTTTTTCGAGGACCCTTGCATCCTCGGAGGTAGGGATTCTGTGTTAAAATCAATTCAACTGTCCGTAGATCCTGTTATAAGGGAGGAACACATCTCGGAGATTGTTCCTCTTAATGTGGGCCGTGTAAAAACAAAGCTACTGGGAATCTAACAAATCCGGAGGTTTTTACATACACGTTACCAGCTTCAGAGGAGATCGAAGAAGCACAGAAGCGTGTCGAGCGTCGCCGGGTGATCCAATTCTCTTTTAGGGGCCACTTACGTGCTCGTCCAAGTCCGAGCCTCGGGGAAAAAAAGTAGCCTCGCGTCGAGGACTCTTCAGGGACATTGCCGTTTGCGTCATCGTTATCCTTTATTCGAGCCGATCAAAGAGCGAGGGTGGAAGCAGCGGTCGCTCGGTTTACAACGGACAACGGAGCCGCGAACGATGTCTCGAGATAGATTCATCCCTCGGTTAGAACGCCGTAGCGTTTAAATATCGATCTTCAATCCGGCTCTTGTCCGAGCTGCTGGACATCTCGCGCGAGTGGTCTTGGGGAAAAGCCCGGGTGGGGTGTTTCGAGATGAACCGCGCTAAACTTGCCAATTCTCGCCTGTTGTTCCTGACGGCGAAGCATCCCGCGAAACTTGGACGTGTTACATTGAATTCTGCTGGAATCATGTCGACCGATCCATTGTGAATTCCTTCACGCCCCGTCGGGCTCCAGAAGGGGCGTGAAATTGAACGTGTCTCGGTGGGCTTCTTGTGGTCCCCTTCCGCTACTGTTCGCTTTCCTTTTTTTGCGTCTGCACGTACTCCCCCCTCCCCGAGAAATCGCAGCTATTCTTCGATACGAGTCATACCGTAACTGAATAAATTTCTACGCCGGCAGAGTTGCGAATGTTCCCTCCGTCGACTTCGAATGATTTTACAGCGTTTCGCGCGGAATATCTCGACGGATCTTCACTTGTTGCCGTGACCAGAAAACGGGCAGACTCTCAGATTTTTCATCCCCTCGGATTTTCTTTGTGGCAGAAGAAAGATGGCCGGCGACAGTCGAAAACTCCAGAGGGTTACGACAAACTTCTTCTCCCTGTGATCGACGACGTTTTCCTTCGCGCGGGGGAAACTTCAACCACCTTGCGGCGTCTCATATCGCGAGATGAAAACTCGAGGGAGACGCATTGTCCGACGCGGTCGAGAATTCCGAGCGAAATGAGAGGAGGACAAGCTCGCTGATTGGAGCGGATGCATTTAAAATCGCGCTAATCATAGGGCAATTTTTCCCGCCCGGAGATTCATAAATACCACCTTTAAAGTCGAAGCAACGTCCACGGTCATTAACGCGCACCGCGACGCTCTTTTCAGTGACACGTATTTTTAGGTCGCTGCCGTTTCGTATCGAGGAAACGCTGCAGACAAACGGAAATTCAGTTAAAGGAGCAGCGCAAAAGGGAAGACAAACGACAAGTGGACCACTAATTGCTGTACGGATTTATCGAAACGTCGAGCTCGAGGTCTAGAATAGTTGGTTGTTGGAAATGCGGGAGTACAGATTGGGGGTGGTTGTTTCAATGGAAAAAGCTGGGAATTCGAAACAAATTGTCGGGACAGCGTATTTTCCGGACAGAGACGCGACAATCTGCACGGTCCTAGAAATCGACGGTCGCGGTTGGAGCAATTTAATTGCCGCTGGCACCTGTCCGCCTCCCTTCGTTTCGATATTCCCGCACGATATGTCTGGAAAGGGGCAACTGACAGCTTAAAAACAATTCGCGATGACGAGAAAATTCCCTACGATGGGCTACGAAAACTCTACGTCGTTGACAAGTATTTGAAGCGACGGTGAAAGACTCGAACCTGCGACAAAGGGAAGCTAGCCAGAATGTGCGTGCGAGGTGGAGGAAGAACACGTCGCCGAGTGGAATATTCAAGGATAAATCGAACGTTAGTCTGAGCTAAAATTGCTTACCCCCTCGCGGTTGGAATTCGTTCTGCGGGGAAGAATCTACGGAAACAACCTCGAAAGGCACGAGGAGAATTTCGCGTGTGGTGTAGGAGCGCGTGCCGTTTGTTGTTCGATTACGAGCAGACAATCGTTGCGTAAGCTGGTCGACATGGTCCACTATTTACGAGCCATTATTGCATTGTCCTTTGCGTAAGAACAGGTAATGCCGTCGAGTGTAATCCGATACAAAGCCTGTCTTGATTAACTGATTGTCAGGTAAACACGTTCCCGGCACACATGCCTCGTTAATTACACACCGATGTCCCTCGAAAGCCTGGGTCGAGGCGAGCGACTAAGCTACGATTATGGGGCGCCGGACTTTTCTCGATGTTCCCAGCCGAGGATTGCTAGAACCGCGAATCAAATGCATCCCCTGTTCTCCGCGAAGGTAAAGGGCTCTATTGTTCGAGCTCAACCCCCCTCGACATCGTAGAACCTCCAATTATTCGCCAGTTATCAGTGTGTCCTTCGATATACATTTTGCTTCGGCCCCCTCGGCCTCATTTTCTTTAAGAAAAGTTTCCATACTTTATTCGAGACGCTGGTACTCGAGACCTCCGGCAGTTTCGCTTAACGAGCTGGTAGTTCCAGGGAAGAGGTATTCGACAGTGTTCTTTTATCGGAACCCAACAATGGCCCCTAGCCGGAGGACACGAGAAACTGAAGATTCCATCGGTCACGATTGGTCAACCGTGGGAAGCAATTTCTCGTTCGATAATTAATCACCTAAACGACGACCGTGCAAATATTTCTCTTCGCACCCTGCAGGTTTCTTTAAGATCGTTTATCCAGAGCGCATCTGCCATCGTGGCACGTATTTAGACTCCACTAGAATTAACCGCAACGCTTTCTCGCCGTTTACTTTGGCACGCCGCAGGCTTCTCGCGCGTCCACGTATGGTTGGCTAGAGTTCGCTGGATAACGAGCAACAGAAGCCTTCAACGATTCGAGCCAGTGGGTTTCCGTAGTCGGTTGAACCGCGAAGCTGTGCAAAATGCACGCGGAAGTTGGCTTAATGAATCCTGCGCCGCGGAAACAACTGCGTTCCGCGCTCCGGGCGGGGAACAAATTTCCCCTGCCCGGAGATTTTCGACAGGTAATCCGTTCACGCGAGATTACACCGACTATCCGATTAAAACGATTTCACCGGGTATTCAGACGCGTGTGAATAATGTAAGCTGCAGTTTAGCCTCGAAGAGATCGTCTCGATTCTGTTACCTCAGCAGTGCCTTCGCTATAAGAAAAACGATTATCCTGCGGTGTATAAATCGCCCACCTAATTTCCGCAGCGTTCGCGAATTTTTACGCACGCGAAAATGGTCCTTGTCGAAAGAGCACTAAGAAGCCCGGGACAAAATTAATCACGAGTTAATTTGTAAGCACGTATCTCCGGGAATGACAGCTGAGCAAACCCCTTTTACCACCAACCCGATAAATTACTCCCACGGAGAGTAATTAATTAAGCGAAATATATTTCCCCCCAGTTTTCGGCTCGTCTTCGCATTCCAGGGACCACGGCGTGCCAGCCGTGTCATTCATTTCTCACGAGCGCCTCTTCCCGCGAAATACGACCGTGTCGCTAAACCGCTGGCGTTATCGATACACACACGCACAGACGCGCGAGCTCTTTGAACGCTTATACACCCTCCCGCTAGTTTGCACAGGTCAAGCGACCGCACCTCGGAAACGTGACAACTTGTCGGTAAATAAGCTACCGAAAGAAGCTCTCGCAGGGCTCGCGATTGCGGCAAACAGAAATCACTGCGGTTTCGAAGGACGTAAAAATCGCGCGAAGGTTTCCGGGAAGCTTAACGCCCTCTACGACTAGGATCGAGTCGGAGACGCGTTTGAACTCCGCCAAAGTGGAGGCGCGAGAGGATAGATCACTTCTCTGCTGTTCATTAGCGCTCACAGATAAGGAACTCTGTTTGATCCTGCTGCGATCGTCCGGAGGCGGAATGGAATGGAAAAGCGTGACTACTCTGTAGAAATTGGACGGGAAGTTTTCGAAAGTATCTCCGAAACTTGCTCCCGGATCACTTTTTTATCGGTGGATCGAAATTGTAAGGATCGATACCGCTTTCCTCGGGACGCGTGCACTGTCTTGCTTTACTTACGATCACTGGCGCGAGTCCCCGGATCACTGACTCCGCACTGTCGCGTAAACAAATGAACGACGTACCGAACGCGACAGAAATCCAATCGACACTGGATTAGCTACGTTGGGGGATACAGGTAACGGGACCCCTACCCGATCGCCACTACCACCACCATCACCCCCCTCCGAGTGGCCTCGCAGTTTACGAACGTTCCTCGGGATCGAACCCGCGAAACGTGTTGCATGCCCTTCTCGGATTAGTTCGGAGACCTTGACCTTGACTCGGCTCCCTTATCATCAATTCATCGGTTCTTGGTTTAATCATGCAAGTTCAAGGCGACCGTCGAACGGTGGAAAGCTGACGAGCCAGGGGGCGCGCACTTTCTCGAGTATTCGAAGGATTCGCTCGAAAAGTTGATCGAGATAGGCTCGAGGAGCGCGGTCAGGGGGTTAGGCCCGCGAACGAGTAGTATAGCTCAGCGCTGTGCTCGACGTCCGACGTCCAGCACGGCTCGCCGACTACTGAGCCAGCCGACGCAGGCGTCGAGGCGCCTCCTGCTCGCGAAACGTCTGCCGTGTCAGGAGGCTCTTTGCTCGCTGGAAACAACCGGCTTATCGCCTGTGTGCTTCGAAAACTTCTTACAATAAGCAGACGCTTTCTTACAACAAGCAGACGTGAATCGCACGCTTCGAACCGCCGCAATCGGTGCTCGCAGCTATGAAAAGGTGGCGTTTCCTTCGAGGCCAAACAAACCACTAAAAAGACATTTTCTTTGATAGTGTTACCCACGCGACGTCACTTGTTTCGGATAACGCGGCTGCTCTGCGCTTCCTTTGAACAGAATGCTGCTCGCCGAGGAGGATCTCGCGGCTCCCGAGTCGCTGTGACGCGCGGAAAGTTCGAGGTCGCGTGTGTGCCGGCGGTATCATCTCAACGAGCCGAGAATATTGCGCCAAGTCGACGGGCACTTTTCCCCAGGCTGCCGGCACCCTCCTCGCAGGCTTTTTTTTCACCCTCCTCGCCGTGGATAATTATCGATTCCCTGGATGGCCCGAAATACCGGGCACCGGTGTTTAGGCACGGCCTCACTTTTTTATCCGTCAAGTGATCCATCAAATCGACACGAGAAAAGGCCACCCCAAACGAATCGAAACGTTCGAGATACTCGGAACTCACGCCGCGACCACGGGAACACCCGAATTCGCGATAAAACTCATTTGGAGTCCTTGTAGAAAACACTAAATGTCAAAATTAAAGAAAATAATTTATCGGAAAATATTTCACGTGCCGATGATAATTTCTACAAGGACTCTTGATTTCTCCGCGGGTTGTTTTCGCTGAACGGTGAATATTCCCGCAAACAGGCGACTTAGCTTTCAAAGCGACTGTAATTCGATTACAACCAGCAGTGAACGCGACGATACGTTCAGCAGCGGCCACTGTCGTCACGCGAGGGACGTAGAAGGGATGCTGAGTGATCGCATCCGATTTTACGGGGAAACGAGGTTGCGGACTCGCGTGTGGGACAGTGAAAAGCTCGATCAATCCGCGGCATGCATTATTCATCGGCCCGACCAGCGTAAGCGGACGTGAGCGATCAAAGGTCCTGGCATAATGCGAGTGGAAGATAGTATACAAGTGCTAAACAGGGTGGCAGGTAGATGGGGGAGGAAAGATTAGCCAGGCGAATCGATTGGAAATTAGATCCGAGAACAAGGAGCGTCTCGAGGACTCGGGAAGCAGCTGGAAACAGCCCGAGGAGTCTCTCCAATTCCCCCGATTATGGTAATTGTGTCGACAACGCTGATGGACACGGATCGAGCGTTGCACCGGGACGTTGGTCGCCTGCATTGTTTCGCTGGGACGTTTTGATCGACGCGCGCCTTATCGCGGGGCGAACACGCCAAACGATAAGATCCATCTCGGATCGAAGGAAACGCGTTAGTTCCGACCTAATCGGAGGCACGCGTTAATTATTATCGTCGAGCCCGCGGCTCGAACGCGATTCCGACCACGTAGCCATCCGTTCGCGGGGACTACCCGCCGACGCGTTAACCCTCACGTTTGCCTAAGTAAATTGGAAACAGTTCGACGTGCAAGCGATGGCGGGGTTTTACGTTTTCGGCGATACTCGAGCAGGATGGAATACGAATTGCCCATTAGCAGCCCTTCCGATTGAAACGAAAGCCATGTTCTCGGACCTTGATAAGATTACACTCCACTATCGGTGTACACGCGTGTTAACTTATTATCCAGGGGATATCTCTGCAAGCTTCGAGGAATGAATTTCGATCCGTTTACCAGTAGTCTACACCCGACATTTTGGACATGAACTTCACAAAGGCGAACCGCGTAAAGGGACACAGTTTGTCCCGCTTCAAAGGAAAAAGGGGAAATTGCACTGACACCTAATCGACGGAAGGACAAAAGCTGGCAAACTTTCCGAGAATTTTCAGCGGTGCCGTAATTTTTCTCGTCAACTTTTCGGCGAGTCACGACAGCGGAAACTTGGCGAGGGACGAACTTTAAGGGAACATCGATCTCGTGAGTTTCCGTCTAATGCTTCTGGGCGAGTTGGAATTCATTTGTTCGCGTCACGTGGATATTTCATTATTGACTGTTCGTGGCCGAGGATCGTAAGCCTCGATGACTGTCAACTTTCTGATAGGCAAACTTTTGGGCAAGCCTGTACACGTTACCCTTGATTTACCTGGGCAATTGGTTCGTGGGCCGAATCACTCTGGGGAGAGGATCGATGATAATGAAAGAGGCGACAAAAGAGGGGAAACCGATCGATCGGATCGCGACCTCGCTTATTCCACGTTTCGCGATAGAATCACTGGTATCCACGGTTAATCGACTTTCCACGCTTGCGAGCCAAAGGGCAAACGTACGTTTTTCCACGGGAATCTTTCAACAGGATCTTTGTTCCCTACGTCTCGCGTAATTCCTTTCGTTCCGACCGCCCACTAGGAGTGGGTGTATCGCGAGGCACAAATACCACGTGTAGTTAGCCATTTCCACGTCCCCTTTTCGACGATCGCTTGCCAGGGACCGGGCAGGTGTTCGATTACGCCGTAAAATATTGCCAGACGAGATTCCGCCAATCATTATAGGAATGTCTCTTCGCCGAGGGCTGGGAGCACTAGCCACAGGTCGATTCCACGGGCTCTTTCTTCCTCGAGACTCCGCCGAGGGGTGGTTCCATCTCCGCGTCGTCTTGAAGCGTTCATAACTCACCCTTCCCACAAATACGATTCTTATTCCATTTCTGTCCCGGTCCCCGCTGAAAATACTGCTCCCCAGATGTGACCGGTGCGCGGGGGGAAGCCCGTTCAATCGTGACGCACATTCTTCTGGTTACGACACACCTGTTATTTACGTTCGGGAATTTACGTTTACGGGGCTCGCTTCATTTCCACAATTTTCACGAAGCCCCCGCGCGGTACGCGACGATCCCGGCGTTTAACCCAGCCGGCTAACCTTCAAACGTCCCACGCGTCTCCACCTACTAATTTTCTTTTCCTTCGAGTTTTAACCACCCCCGTTGGACCCACAACGCTTAACTTCTAAAGTTCCAGCGCGTCGTTTAAAATAGAGGGTCGCGTGAATTCGCTCCCTTGGAAGAGCACGCGTTTTAGTTAGTAGGAGTGTCTTTTAAAAGGGCAACGCGAACAATTAATTTCGCGGAATGTCAGAGAGGCAGCGGCAGGTAAGGGATGGAACTGAGAGAAGGGAGACGCAGCATTCGACAAAAGCAACGTACCTCGTAGTGGCTGCTTGGCTTATCCTTCGACGATCTTCGCCACGCATTTGAATTAAGGATGATCCTTGAACAAAGTCATGCTCCAGATGAAGCAGATTAAAAAGTTTGCGTAAGCCGACCCGGGGAAAATTAGCTGGGAACAAGGTCCTCCAGCAAAAGTTAGCGCTGTGGAGGCACGCAGCTAGGCGATGTGGTGGCTCCGAAAGCGAGGGAGGACGAGCGAGAAAATCAACAGGGTAGTTTCACGGCCGCTGCAGTATGTAATGCATTTTCAACGCAGCACTCTCCTCGACGTTGTCTCTCGATCTCTAGTTTCACACGAATCAGCGCGACTGTACTCTAGTAAGGGCTTGCCTCGCAAGGAAACACCTTGTACCGGCGCCATAAAAAGTAATCACGTCGATGGAAAGATGGTCCGGGATACCTTGAACTATTTTCAATCGCTGGAAGACTAGCCCAACCGGGGAAATGTTGAATAGAGCTTGGGTACACGTGAGTTTTAGACGCGTTCGAAGAAGTCTACCCGAAAGGATTCATTGCTTTGACTCTTCTAAAAGGATTGTCTCCAAGTTCATCGAGTCTCTAATGCTTTCTAAGAGATCCTCAGACTCGGGGAGAAAAGTCGCCTCGCGTCCAACCGATCGATTTGAACGGGCTCGCTTTTCAGTGAAGCGCAAGGGCGCCAGGAAGATATATAACATCAATGAGTCGATTGTCAGAGGCATCTATGAACGGATATTAAGGCTAGCGGCGATTCTTCCTCGTCGAATCCACTGCTGCGTTTCATCCGAAACTTTGCGGAAGTTCGGTCGTGGACTTCGATTCGCTGACTTTCCCAGCTGCTCCCATCTGGAACTGGAGTTTCCAACAGTTTAACCTCGCGGACGGAATCGCTGGAAAACACTGCGGCCAGCCAACGCCGCCAGTGTCTTCAGCATCCCCTCGATAACGGTGAACGTACTTTCTAACGAATCCGAGAGGGCTTGGACTTATCGCCAACAGCTGCGAGCTTCTCGAAGAATGAAATTGAAGGATTACCCAGTCGATGACAAAACAGACGCGACCGCATAAACGATGCTTGCTCTGCCGCGATTCACAGTCGCGTGTCAGTTCGCGGTAGTTCATCACGAATCGGACGCCGCGAGGGCTGAACAAATTGCCCGGGAGGAGATTATCGTGAGCACGCGACACGATCAAATATCGCCGTCGCGCGATCGATGGATCGAGAGCGGACTGGTGCGCGTCGCGTGTTCCCTCGAATCGCGCTTCTTAATTGCCTCCGAAGATCCAACGTGCCGTGGATGCGAACTCCCACGATTGACGCGATCCTGCAGTAGATCTTCCGAGGATTCGTGCCGGTCCTAATAACCGACGACGAGCGCCGAGAAGTCGGTGGGGCGCGCGAGAACATCCCCCAGAAGCTTCTAATTAGAAATGAACCTCGCATTGTCGGGACGCTCGGGATAGTTAAGCTTCGAGGATACTATAGCCTTTGTGATCCGTCTCCAGGGTTCGGCTTCCCGCCCCCTCGCCCAGGATAACGAACTTGAGGACAATGATTATGCCGCCCTAATTAACCTCCCTCGACCTTTTTCACGCGCCACGCTCTTTGTCGGTGCTCGTCGATTATAATTGAGCCACGTTTCCAGCCTGCTCATCGATCGACCGACGCTTCTATCGCTAAAATGTTGCGGCAAATTCCAGGGCCAACACCCACGCTCGGTCGCGATTCCCCAGACAGCGCAGCTGGAATTCCGCAGGTTTCGTTTGAACTGGAATCACGCGTTTAACCAAATGCACACAGGAGATCAGGCGGGAGCTGTGTTCGTGCCGGAAGCTGGCCCGAGCTCTTTCACCTAGCTACCGGAAGCCACTCGGCCTTGTACCTCTACCGTGTTTCGCACTTAGTGATTTACCCGTTCGTGCTTTTAGTACCCACTGAGAGAACCGGCTGCCCCTTCCCTATCGATTTCTGGTAATTTCCAACTCTCGCCCTTTCCTCGACCGACCGTATCGCGATTTACACACGGAACACGTTTACGTAGGTAGTATATTTGGGCCCTTCGTGGACTGCGAAGATAGTCGGTGTATGATGGAGCACGGAAGTCTGTGCAAACTAATATTAATCTTGCGTTAAAGGACGACGCGTGCAAGCCAATTAGAGGGACCTTATACAGGATCCTTGTTAAGGTGTTTGAAAACGACAAGCTATCGCGTTCGCTGTTCACTCTTCGTCGTCTTTTCCCTTATAACTTCGATTTCAGGTTCGCGCACGCGGTTACATTCCTTCTGATCAGGGACAAAGAGAGACAATAACCCTCGGGGGACCCAGCTTACCGAGTCTACATTATTCTCGCAAAAAAATCCGCTAAAACTGCGTGCCAACGTACCAGCGTATCTTTATTTTTCATTTTTATTCCCTCCGCTCGCCCCTCCCGATTCTCCTCGCCTAAAGTTCCAGGAGGGAGGGTAGAATTAATGGGGTACGCACCGGCGAGATGGACCAAGATAAACGCTCTCCCTTCAAAGTTTTACGAGGTCAGAAGACGAGACCCGAGAAAAGCCTGAACGCCTCGTTTCTCACTTGTCCGCTTTTCCATCGAGAAACATCCTCGGCGCGTTTACATTGCTCCCTCATTCCCTGTATTTTTTTTTTGTCGAATCGACGACTTTAACCAACGGATCGAAGTAATCGGTCCGCGAGGGGCAGGGGAAAATTCACTGCGCACCTGAAATATATCGTGTCCTCGGCGATTTCGACGTGGATGTTTTCGCGTGGCTTCAGCCTCGCCAGTTGTTTCGTTCCAGGGAATTTATGTACATACATTCCCAGCTGGACAGGAGACAATAAAATCGTATTTCATATGCATGGGTTGCCTGAATTGTCCCGGCGTAGTTGTTCGATTATTCGGAGTATAGCCGCGTTCATAAGATCCACTCGCGAATTGGAAATCCTTTTTCGCGATTCGTCATCCTTTTACCTTTTACTCTCCGCGCTCACGAGAAACCTGCTCGCGTTCCTCTTTTCTCCTACACTATCGAGTCAAGCGAAACGCGGAACTGTTCGAGGATACAGGCGAGATCAACGAAGAACGGAGAGAACAAACAGCGGAGGAACGTTTCCGAGTGCTCTCAAGTAATTGTCGAAAAGGGGAAACTCGTGGATTCGCGATGCTCTCATCCCAAACACGTTCTAGCTTCGATTGATCCAATTCGTCAGTTAGTACTCGCGTGTTTCGCCGCTCCGAAAGTTCTTCGATCGCACAGAGGCCTCTGGATAGCGTTCGTGACGTTAACACGCGATACTTTGCGCTTCGGGCCGCTTCAAAGGACGTCACGGCCACGCGTGGCTTAGCCAAAACGCGTGCATCGAATTCGGTAATGCTAGCGACCTTTGCGTGGCGAACAAAGCTCGCGAGTTGACCCAAGTCTCGAGCTTCTGTGGCGTAACCGTGCCTCCCAGGTAATGTCGGCGGGCGGAGCGAAACTTTGTCTATAAAGCAACTTGAAATTCGCATTGCCGGCATTACGGAAGCGAAACTCGAAAATGGCCCCGATCCCGTGACTTCCTCCGCTGGCCACGTTCAAGATACTTTCCCCGGGACAGATGCGCCGGTTGTAAAGATTTAATCGACGCATCCTCCGGTGGAAGGACCAGATTGAATCCTCCTTAGTTGTATCGTAACTGTCGCTTCCCTTCTTTAATGCCCTCGTAAAGATATTATCGCGAACGAGTTAACCAACTGCGGTAGACTGTTCCGTGGTTGAGGCGCGGTTATGGTCGATTTAAGCGCAGCCTGATCACTGCTACGCTTGTAATGATACTGGAAATCCTGAAGAATAGAGGTTCCAGCAAAATTGATCCAAGATTTCCTTCGTAGCGTGTTAACGAGTGGCTCGTTCTTCTGTTTCAGCGGACATATTCGACGAGACTGTCTCACAGTTGGAACAGTTTCCTGAGCTGCGTGCAAAGTGTGTGGGTGGCGGAAGGATCGAGCACAACCCCGACGACAGGACCCTCAAAGTCTACGGACACTCTCAAGCGAGTTGCAGAATTAATACGTCCTAACGAACCTGCTCGTCGCCTCGCCGATCTAATCGATTAACGAGCCTCCCTCGCGATTCGTTTGCGCCCCTGGGACATCGATAGACGCTTCAAACTTGTCAGAATCCCTGCGTCAAGACAATTCTGCTGTCGTTTCTGATTCTCCGTGGATTATCGATCAACGTTTCTGAGCGTAGAGTCGTGCAGTTTATCCTTTCGATTTTTTGTCGGGTCAGTAGTGGATCCCGCGATACCAACGATGTAAACGTCGTAAACCTTGAATCCGCTTGGCTAGAAGCTTCCAGCGGAAATCGCGGAAACGTGAAGTCGATTTCGTTTTGGCTGGATTCCCGCGCGGTGTCCTCGGGTTTACGAGTCACACTCTTTAAGCAAATAGCGCAGATCAATCGTGACAGAAGAGGCGAGATTATTTCCCCCTTGCTTTCGCGAAATAAAATCGAAGTGACTTGCGAAAACAGTTTCTGGAAAATTAGAATCCCGCAGAAACCCCGTAGGATCTCGTTCAAGTTTTCACTTAGCGTAAAGTCAATTTCGCCGGGGTGTTTGAATGATCGAAAGCCTCCTCGCGGTGAACGGCCAAATGGGATTTTCGAGTTGCTGGCCGATTAGAGCCTGAATACCGAAATTTGGCGAACGGTGATGAATAATTGTGGCGAGACGTTGGTACAATATTGACTCGATATTAAGTCGAGCGTAAAAGTCAGGGGGAATCGGAATTGGATGAAAATTAAACGGGGGAGTGCGGTAGATAAGATGGGATTTAGCTTGAAATTGTGTTTGTAGGGCAAACTTGGCACGTGGATGATTGTATCCGCGACCGGGAGTCCCCAACTTTAAACGATTAGCATTTTAAACTAATTTAATCCGTCCTCTGCTCCCAAGGCTACTTATAATCTCCCTGCCGAGGCTGCAAAGCATTTCGAGCTATAGTAAACTCTAGTCGAAATATAGTCTGATTTAAGCTTTTAAAGGACACGGAAAAAGTGACGAGTCGCGGATCAAGAGTCTCGACGAATGAAATTCCAAACGTGCATTCCGGCATCCACGCGTGCCTGGAGCGGAAGCAATTTTAACGTTACCGGGGTGATAACTTTTTATTTCATTTTGTCCCCCAGTCGGGGATCGAGATTAATTTGAAAACTGATTGTTTCCTGGCGGGTTTTGAGAACGAAAACAGGACAGAGGTGGCGGGGCTGAAAGATTTGCAATTATAAGCAGGGTCGTTAATGTTTGCGGCAACTATATCCTATTTTGATATTGCGTTTGGTTGCAGGGCTTTGGACAAGCAGATCACGAGATGTCCGCTAGTATACTGAAAAAGAAATACCCCGATTACACATTCACTTGCTCGAATGAGGGATACTGAAGGGGAGAAAGAAGAGGAAACTGTTCTGTGTGCTGCTGCTTCGAGGAAAACGCAACAAAAACTACATTATATACATTAAATAAGTGAAATAAAAAATTTGTAAAGATTCTACACCCTTGTCGCCGATTTCTTACAAACCCTTGATCCTTGAAATATGAAATAGGAACGTTGAAACGCGCGTTCGTATAATTCCAAACGATTCGAAGCCCTTATTGGTAATTCAGTTACCCGCGCTTTTGTTTGATCGGCAATTAAGATTAATACTCCCGTTATCTGGATGCCGACAACACGTATTTATTGGTGTAGCAAGTATCGAATGTCAATGCAATCGGGTTATTAATGAATTTGGTTTCATCGGGGATCTCGTTTCTTCTTAATTGACGCGCGTTGATTGGAAGAAGCGTTATGGAGAGAGTATCGAACGATATCTGTCTGTAAAGGGAACGAATTGAATTTGTGAATCCCAACTGAACCGGTAAAGCACTGGTCTACTTGCCCATAAGAGTAACTCGATCGATAAGAGAATCTTTAAATTATTACTCCACAGACGAGGTATAGGATGGACCTATCGACCAATGCACTTTTCTGTCACCGGTTTCGGGGGTCCCCGGATGCCCTTACCATTTTAGTGTCGCATACAACGTTACCGGTGAAGTGGCGAAACAGATTATAACGCTACGCGTGGTAGAAATTAGAATTCAACACGTGTAAAATTAGGTCATTCGTAACTCGCGATTTACAAGTGATTCTGTTAGAGTAACAATTTAAAGATCGTTTCATAAACGTATTCCGTGCAACAACAGAGAAAGAAGGATGACAACAAAACAAGAACACAGACACCTTTTATCCTCGCTGTCCTATTCGAGTTTAAAAATGGTCAAAAACCCACCAGTTCGAATATATGGCTGAAATATTTCAACTTGCGCTTATCCTTCTATATTAACCCCATACTCGTGTCCTGCGGTTACATATTTTATTTACACATTCTACCACAGTATTGCAAGTTAAAGAAATTATTATATCTAATTAGACTATTTGACAATCACAGCTATCAGCTCGGTTCTCACCGATTACCAGGTCCCACCGCGAGGAGGTTGCTGCCCTTGGAGACCCGTAGAGAGATAGATGGAATCAAAGTTCCGTCGATCTCTCTGTACATGAAAACCTTAGCCTACTAAACCAAAGAGATGGATGGAAACAAAGTTCCATCGATCCCTTAGCTTTAGATATAGAATCTAGAGAACTGCCAAGCAATCACTCGATTAAAATAAACTCAGAAACTAAGGAAAGACTACAGGTGAGCATGAAACGAGTATTGAATGGCGCAGTTCCTACCACCCTAATGTCCGAGTCGAAAGGGAAAAGCGCTCGGCGTCTCCCAATCGACTCCTGTTGCTCCGACTCATGCGACCCGCCAGGAGCACACTAGGTGTGACCTGACTGAAGCCGTCTAACGCAGAGATTGGGCAATCGGACCAGGAGACTTACGCAGGCAGTGTACCAAGCGGTACACCCCCTACGCCCGATACTTTTCCCTTTCGACAAGAACACCAGGGGATGAAACTGATCTACACATACTAATTCCATGCACAGTCGCTTGCTTCCGAAAACGGAAGCAGCGGCGACCTTCTCATCAGAGATGAGGAGCCGAGGAAAGTGCAACAAAGCTAATAATTCAGTGACTACTTTGCAATTTTACATGGGGCCTTAAATACTTTATGCTATAATAACTTAGCCTATTAAACCAAAGAGATGGATGGAAACAATGTTCCATCGATTAATTCGGTTTAGATATAGAATCTAGGGAACTGCCAAGCAATCACTCGATTAAAAGAAACTTAGAAACTAAGGAAAGACTACAGGTGAGCATGAAACGAGTATTGAATGGCGCAGTTCCTACCACCCTAATGTCCGAGTCGAAAGGGAAAAGCGCTCGGCGTCTCCCAATCGACTCCTGTTGCTCCGACTCATGCGACCCGCCAGGAGCACACTAGGTGTGGCCTGACTAAAGCCGTCTAACGCAGAGATTGGGCAATCGGACCAGGAGACTTACGCAGGCAGTGCACCAAGCGGTACACCCCCTACGCCCGATACTTTTCCCTTTCGACAAGAACACCAGGGGATGAAACTGATCTACACATACTAATTCCATGCACAGTCGCTTGCTTCCGAAAACGGAAGCAGCGGCGACCTTCTCATCAGAGATGAGGAGCCAAGGAAAGTGCAACAAAGCTAATGATTCAGTGACTACTTGGCAATCCGCCAGGTGTAACCGCGAGGAGGTTGCTACGAAAATGGCCCATCCCGAAAAAAAACTCCAATCCCATCCACCCTCCATTATAATCAACTCATCGCGTCTCGCATTGCAAGCAATGAGAGAAGCGACAATCTCACTCTACTATTTAAAAAAAATCCGTGGAATCGGCGACTCCGAAATGATTCCCGGAAAATCTCGCGAAAATATATTAACCCTTTGAACTTTACTTTGCAATATTAGAGAGAAAGGCTACTGTATTCTTTCAAAAGATTTTAATTTACTGTCCAATGTGTTAATATGTGTATACATGCTGCGTTGTATATAGGGGTGGCTCTAATTCGAAAAAGGAGCAGCAACTTTTGGCCCTCTTGTATTTTAAACGCGCCATTTCAATTATTTCACATTCCTTGCTCTCGGAATGGACTCGTTGGGCACAGTCTTTTTGCATGCATTTTGTAGGATGCATATCTTACCAAACTGCACTGCGTGCAATTAGGTAAGATGCTTATCCTTCCAAAATGCACGCACAAAGATTACTACCCAGAAATACAAGGTACTCGTGTCTACTATCGCATGCAAGTACAGAATATGACTCACCGGTCGGCGAATATGGTCCATCCTGTCATCCTGTCATCCTGTCATCCTGTCATCCTGTCATCCTGTCATCCTGTCAACCTGTCATACTGTCATCCTGTCATCCTGTCATCCTGTCATCCTGTCATCCTCGCCAGCTTCCAAGCTAGCGTGACCCTAGGCCCTCTCTAGGGCCTATGCTGCAGGCCCTCTCTAAGGCCCATGCTTTGGGCCCTCTATAGGGCCTATGGTAGGCCCTCTCTAGGGCCCCCCTTTTGGGCCCTCTTTAGAGCCCACGCGCTAGGCCCTCTCTAGGGCCCATGTCTTGGGCCTTCTCCAGGGCCCACGAGCTAGGCCCTCCCTAGGGCCTAGAATCTCATTGGCAACTCTAAGCTGAAAATTGAAGCTAAGCGAAAATTTGACTCTACTTCCGCGATAAAATAGCAATTAGAGCACCGATGCTCTGGACGAGGTTTGTATGCGCAAAAAATTGGATCTACTTTCGCGAAGAAAATTCAACTGGAGCTGCGGTGCTCTGAACAAATCTTAGACACGCAAAAATTTGACTCCAAATTCGCGGTAATACTCTAAGTAAGAGCCGCGGGGTCATCAAAATATGTAGATGGACGCGAAAAAACCAGGGAATCTACAATCGCATTACGCGCGACCACAAAGGATCTTGCTCAACCGCAAGATTGCTAGGAAGTCTGGTTCCACATGGAACCTTTTCAAATTTTTCGCGGTGACTCTACTCGACTCGAGCGATTCCATTATTTTACGAATTATTAATCGGAATTGTAAAAATCGCGAGCAACATTTGTATTGATTTAATTTTCTGGCCCTCTCCAGGGCCCATGAGCTAGGCCTTCTCTAGGGCCTAGAATCTCATTGGCAAGTCTATGCTGAAAATTGAAGCTAAGCGAAAATTTGACTCTACTTTCGCGATAAAAAAGCAATTAGAGCACCGGTGCTCTGGACGAGGTTTATATGCGCAAAAAATTGGATCTACTTTCGCGAAGAAAATTCAACTGGAGCTGCGATGCTCTGAACAAATCTTAGATGCGCAAAAATTTTACTCCAAATTCGCGGTAATGCTACTCTAAATAAGAGCCGCGGGGCTCATAAAAATATGTAGATGGACGCGAAGAAAGCGGGGACTCTACAATCGCATTACGCGCGACCACAAAGGATCTTGCTAGACTGCAAGATTGCTAGGAAGTCTGGTTCCACTAGGGACCTTCTCAAATTTTTCGCGGTGACTCTACTCGACTCGATTAATTAGATTATTTTACGAATTATTAATCGGAATTGGAAAATTCGCGAGCAACTTTTGTATTGATTTAATTTTCTGATTTTAAAACAGACACATGCATGTCACTATCTACGAGTACCTTGTATGGTCAGCTCATTGAATTCTGCTCTTTCCAACACATATGCGCAGCGGTTAGGGACCCATTTCATATAATTAGCATTCGTTTTAAGAACATTTCTGCAATATTTCGTAAATATGGTTTAGAAAAGAGCCACGTCATGAGGCTACTGCCTAGACGCCCTAGACCATATTCGCGAAATATTGCATAAGTGTTCTCGAAACGAAAACCGACCATGTGAAATGGGCCCCTGCATATCGCGCATTTGTGTTGGAACGGCCAGAATCTAAAGAGCTGGCTACGCTACGTTTTCTACAGAAACCATTATGTTCTACTGCGTGCACCCACATTCAAAGAGTTATAAAGTGACTCACCGTTCGCTGTCATCAAGAGTACTGCATCTCTGCAAACTCGTAACCCCTGACCGGCAACCCTGAGACCAGCACCTCTCTGACCAGCACCCGGCAGCTCAGCACACCTTCAGCCCGCTGACCAGCACCCGTCAGCTCAGCACACCTTCAGCCCGCTGACCAGCACCCGTCAGCTCAGCACACCTTCAGCCCGCTGACCAGCACCCCTGAGCTCAGCACCCCTTTAGCCCTCAGCCCAGCAGCTCCAGTTGGACTCGTGCATGACTCTACTTTAGCGGTGAAAAGGCTATTACAGCACCGGAGCTTTCGACTAGTTTTACTTGCGCAAAAACACTGACTCTAGATCGCATTACGGGCGATCACAATCACTATTACTGAAACAGACAATTTGTATTTTAACAAGTTTCAAAAAATTTCCTTTAAATTCCAGGCAGCCGCATGGGGCGCCACGCAATTCGGACATTCAGAAAAATTTCGAGCAGGCTCTTTGGGCGCATATTAATTCCGAATTGTAAGGTGAAAAAAGCAGCCTCGTCAGGCGCTAATGGCATGCAATGCCAGAAAAATGTTCCAATTCTACTCTACAAAGTTAGTAAACCTTAACCCAGATCTAATTCCACCCTGTGCCCGCCAACGAAATTCTGAGTGAATCTCTTAAAGAATTCACCAGAGAACCATTCGGCGAATCCCTCGACGAATCCCTCGGCGAATCCCTCCGCGAATTCTTCGATGAAACGCTTAAAACTAAACTTGTCTGCCCAAATTTTCTAAATTTCGCAGCACACACACACACACACACACACGCACCACTCAGAGAAAGCATAACAGATTATGCTTTGGTATATTAACACTATTCCTACCGACACATTTCACGTCATTTGACCGGTCGCGTTAGGTAAGACAGATTACAAATTTTTCTCAGAAAATAAACAATAAAACAGGAAGTGAATATTCAAAACTGTATTATACGTATATTTGAGGCAAAGTCGTGAAGTTTAAAGGCGATTCAATTACGTTGTATGTAGGAAATTCTAATCGACATTTTAAAAACGGTCTTTTGGACCGGTTCGTGGTAGGAATAGTGTTAAACCTTCGGACTGTGATTGCAATATATCGTAAAAGCCTATTAAAATTCTTTCAAAAGATTTTACTTTAAAGTTCAAAGGATTGTCATACACGCGCGAGACAAATAAATGAGAGGATCTCGTCGATCTCTTTGCATACATGCGGTTACAAATGTTTCGCATAGTTTGGAGGTACGCTTGCATTGCTTTTGTGTGACAACCAGATTCTAAGTATCTCATTGCAGAGATAGAAAAGAATTGACAAACGGCCACGGATTCGCTGTCGCGAGAGATCTCGAGCTGCTCGATACACTCACGCATTGCAGTTGCACAGACAAAACGCTAATACGCGACCACCATTCATCCAACCTTCCCCCATTAACGGAAGCTCCCATCTCGGGTCCGCGCCTGTGGGGGTTAGACTCACAGCAGCCCGCCTCACAATTAAATCACATGCAGCTGCAATACGCGCTCCCATCACAAAGCCGACAATTTGCACAGGCGAGTGTATCGTGCCCGAGCATCTTGTGCTAATTCAAGATCTCTTCCGACAGCGAATTATATTTCCGGAAAGATAAAATAGTTGAAAGTAGGAAATAGAAAAGTCACTATGACAAGTGTTTAAACGTATGCTTCCTTTCTAAATAAGAAACGACACGGTGCACGGTGAAGCTAATTGTAAGATAAAGCAAAAGCAAAAGCAATAGCAAAAGGTGTCACTCTCGACAAGCAAGCGCACCTCTTCCCTTAAATTTAGCCTATCGCACTCTTTACAATGGGCCCTAGTGGCATAATCTATTGCAAATATGCACTTGCGTAACTTTCGAGGGATATGCGAAAGCTAAGAATCTCGCGATTGAGATTGCAAAGGAGACTAAACGACCGAAAGGATCGAAAGACGCGACGCGACGCGAACATTCACCCTCGATGCACCGAATTTTCGTTTCTACATGGCGTGCTCCATATCACGACTTTACACAGCCTTGGCGAGTGTGGCCAAGAACGAGCCATCTGAGACCACAGAGCGGGCCGAGGTGGACCGAAGCCCGGTATCGACGCGATAACTAGAAAATCAGAATGGTCATGAACTGGCGCACATCTTCGTCTAACAAAGGTCCTCTGTGTAAAGCCGTAATAAGTTGTACCCAGCACAGCCGGCCTATGAAGGGCGAGCACACCATGCGCGAAATCGAAATCAGTGATCGAAGGAGAATTGTATTTCTAGAAGAGTGCGTTGTGCACTCTGATATTTAAAAAAAAACGAGACGGAACAGAAGCTTATCGCTCGAATTACGCAAGTGCATTTTTGAATAGATGTCCAGACCGAACCAAGCTCACCGAATAAGTAAGTTTGGCTCGATCTGGACCCTTAAACTAGATCGTAGGCTTTAGCTTGATTCCGTTTCGCAAGTCGCAATGCTCGGGAAACGTTACCAAGGAGCCGAGCACACCAGCGCGGAGGTACCTACGAAAGTGAACCCATTTCTACTAAATATTTCTGGTCCATGTTCGACCAATGCTTTGTGCATTTTGAAAAATTTGGAAAATGTCTTACGACTAAAGTTCTTATACTAAAACTTATTGTTAAGCTGATTTAAATATTGTAAGGAGAGAGAAAAGTAGAAGTAGCGAGCACAGTGACCAAGTAGTACCAATATCATCTATCATTCGCAGTTATTATTATTTGTATGAGAAAGAGCTCCAAGTTATATAGTTAAAAATCCTTAAGAAATTAATGCTTTCCATTCTCGTTTTATGTATTCGTGGTCAGTGTGCTCGCAACAGCAATCATTTGTTCAATAGCATTCAGCAAAATTAAAAAAATGAAAGTGTACTACTCACACATCGTAGAACACAGTCTCACTGTTATCCATGCAGACAGGAAGCTTCTTCAGCAGGTTCACAGACCAAGGTCAGTAGTACCGAATAGAATGTATCACACACACAAATATGTCACTTTAATTTCACGATCAAAGAGCAATTTGAGCACCGGTACTGAGTTTTAAATAGTTCAAAATGCGTAAAAACACTGAATCTACACTCGCGTTGACACTATTAACTCGCACAGCCATCTCATGTTTTTAAATACAAAGCACTTGCACGTTTTTAAATGTCTCTAAGCAGTGGGTCAAGAAGTCTTCTAGATACTGGGTGAATTGTAGTAGAATCTTGTTAAGCGACCTCCCACATGGTCCAGCAATCGATGAAATAATCCAGGAATCGAGATATCACGAAATAATATGCTCACGCGTTCACTGACATCCGATCACGATCGCGAATAAAGTTGAACTGGCAGGTACATTGTTCGGCGGTGGTGCGACTTTGCTAGAGGTTGTTGACGTTCTGTCTCGCTCCAGCGACTCCCAGCTCCTCGAGAAAAGTATTGCTTGAGAAGTCTTCTAGATACTGGGTAAATTGTAGCAGAATCTTGTTAAGCGACCTCCCACATGGTCCAGTAATCGATGAAATTAATCCAGGAACCGAGATATCACGAAATAATATGCTCACGCGTTCACTGACATCCGATCACGATCGCGAATAAAGTTGAACTGGCAGGTACATTGTTCGGCGATGGTGCGACATTGCTAGAGGTTGTTGACGTTCTGTCTCGCTCCAACGACTTCCAGCTCCTCAACAAAACTATTGCTCAAGAAGTCTTTTAGATTCTGGGTGAATCGTAGTAGAATCTTGTTAAGCAACCTCCCACATGGTCCAGTAATCGATGAAATTAATCCAGGAACCGAGATATCACGAAATAATATGCTCACACGCTCACTGACATCCGATCACTGTCGCAGGTAAAGTTCAACTGGCAGGTACATTGTTCGGCGATGGTGCGACTTTGCTAGAGGTTGTTGACGTTCTGTCTCGCTTCACCGAGTCCCAGCTCCTCGAGAAACGTATTACTCAAGAGGTCTTCTAGATAGGGTGGAAGTACCAGTAAATGAACACGTACCAGTGAATGAACATTTTTGATTAAAATGAGTAAAATAAGTTATTAAAGTAAGCAACTAATTAATTAGAGACTTCTTTTCATTTGTTGCTTCATATCCAAACAATTTTTGCAGCACGTGGAATCATTCGCGCTGCAAACATAATTTTATAATAGTGTTCATTCATTAGCCTTAACTGTTCATTTACTGGTGCGCTTACCCTACTGGGTGAATTGTAGCAGAATCTTGTTAAGCGACCTCCCACATGGTCCAGTAATCGATGAAATTAATCCAGGAACCGAGATATCACGAAATAATATGCTCACGCGCTCACTGACATCCGATCACTGTCGCAGCTAAAGTTCAACTGGCAAGTACATTGTTCGGCGGTGGTGCGACTTTGCTAGAGGTTGTTGACGTTCTGTCTCGCTTCACCGAGTCCCAGCTCCTCGAGAAACGTATTACTCAAGAGGTCTTCTAGATAGGGTGGAAGTACCAGTGAATGAACACGTACCAGTGAATGAACATTTTTCATTAAAATGAGTAAAATAAGTTATTAAAGTTAGCAACTAATTAATTAGAGACTTCTTTTCATTTGTTGCTTCATATCTAAAGAATTTTTGCAGCACGTGGAATCATTCGCGCTGCAAACATAATTTTATAATAGTGTTCATTCATTAGCCTTAACTGTTCATTTACTGGTGCGCTTACCCTACTGGGTGAATTGTAGTAGAATCTTGTTAAGCGACCTCCCACATAGTCCAGTAATCCATGAAATTAATCCAGGAATCGAGATATCACGAAATAATATGCTCACGCGCTCACTGACATCCGATCACTGTCGCAGCTAAAGTTCAACTGGCAGGTACATTGTTCGGCGGTGGTGCGACTTTGCTAGAGGTTGTTGACGTTCTGTCTCGCTCCAGCGACTCCCAGCTCCTCGAGAAAAGTATTGCTTGAGAAGTCTTCTAGATACTGGGTAAATTGTAGCAGAATCTTGTTAAGCGACCTCCCACATGGTCCAGTAATCGATGAAATTAATCGAGGAATCGAGATATCACGAAATAATATGCTCACGCGCTCACTGACATCCGATCACTGTCGCAGCTAAAGTTCAACTGGCAGGTACATTGTTCGGCGGTGGTGCGACTTTGCTAGAGGTTGTTGACGTTCTGTCTCGCTTCACCGAGTCCCAGCTCCTCGAGAAACGTATTACTCAAGAGGTCTTCTAGATAGGGTGGAAGTACCAGTAAATGAACACGTACCAGTGAATGAACATTTTTGATTAAAATGAGTAAAATAAGTTATTAAAGTAAGCAACTAATTAATTAGAGACTTCTTTTCATTTGTTGCTTCATATCCAAACAATTTTTGCAGCACGTGGAATCATTCGCGCTGCAAACATAATTTTATAATAGTGTTCATTCATTAGCCTTAACTGTTCATTTACTGGTGCGCTTACCCTACTGGGTGAATTGTAGCAGAATCTTGTTAAGCGACCTCCCACATGGTCCAGTAATCGATGAAATTAATCCAGGAACCGAGATATCACGAAATAATATGCTCACGCGCTCACTGACATCCGATCACTGTCGCAGCTAAAGTTCAACTGGCAAGTACATTGTTCGGCGGTGGTGCGACTTTGCTAGAGGTTGTTGACGTTCTGTCTCGCTTCACCGAGTCCCAGCTCCTCGAGAAACGTATTACTCAAGAGGTCTTCTAGATAGGGTGGAAGTACCAGTGAATGAACACGTACCAGTGAATGAACATTTTTCATTAAAATGAGTAAAATAAGTTATTAAAGTTAGCAACTAATTAATTAGAGACTTCTTTTCATTTGTTGCTTCATATCTAAAGAATTTTTGCAGCACGTGGAATCATTCGCGCTGCAAACATAATTTTATAATAGTGTTCATTCATTAGCCTTAACTGTTCATTTACTGGTGCGCTTACCCTACTGGGTGAATTGTAGTAGAATCTTGTTAAGCGACCTCCCACATAGTCCAGTAATCCATGAAATTAATCCAGGAATCGAGATATCACGAAATAATATGCTCACGCGCTCACTGACATCCGATCACTGTCGCAGCTAAAGTTCAACTGGCAGGTACATTGTTCGGCGGTGGTGCGACTTTGCTAGAGGTTGTTGACGTTCTGTCTCGCTCCAGCGACTCCCAGCTCCTCGAGAAAAGTATTGCTTGAGAAGTCTTCTAGATACTGGGTAAATTGTAGCAGAATCTTGTTAAGCGACCTCCCACATGGTCCAGTAATCGATGAAATTAATCGAGGAATCGAGATATCACGAAATAATATGCTCACGCGCTCACTGACATCCGATCACTGTCGCAGCTAAAGTTCAACTGGCAGGTACATTGTTCGGCGGTGGTGCGACTTTGCTAGAGGTTGTTGACGTTCTGTCTCGCTTCACCGAGTCCCAGCTCCTCGAGAAACGTATTACTCAAGAGGTCTTCTAGATAGGGTGGAAGTACCAGTAAATGAACACGTACCAGTGAATGAACATTTTTGATTAAAATGAGTAAAATAAGTTATTAAAGTAAGCAACTAATTAATTAGAGACTTCTTTTCATTTGTTGCTTCATATCCAAACAATTTTTGCAGCACGTGGAATCATTCGCGCTGCAAACATAATTTTATAATAGTGTTCATTCATTAGCCTTAACTGTTCATTTACTGGTGCGCTTACCCTACTGGGTGAATTGTAGCAGAATCTTGTTAAGCGACCTCCCACATGGTCCAGTAATCGATGAAATTAATCGAGGAATCGAGATATCACGAAATAATATGCTCACGCGCTCACTGACATCCGATCACTGTCGCAGCTAAAGTTCAACTGGCAGGTACATTGTTCGGCGGTGGTGCGACTTTGCTAGAGGTTGTTGACGTTCTGTCTCGCTTCACCGAGTCCCAGCTCCTCGAGAAACGTATTACTCAAGAGGTCTTCTAGATAGGGTGGAAGTACCAGTAAATGAACACGTACCAGTGAATGAACATTTTTTAATAAAATGAGTAAAATAAGTTATTAAAGTAAGCAACTAATTAATTAGAGACTTCTTTTCATTTGTTGCTTCATATCCAAACAATTTTTGCAGCACGTGGAATCATTCGCGCTGCAAACATAATTTTATAATAGTGTTCATTCATTAGCCTTAACTGTTCATTTACTGGTGCGCTTACCCTACTGGGTGAATTGTAGTAGAATCTTGTTAAGCGACCTCCCACATGGTCCAGTAATCGATGAAATTAATCCAGGAATCGAGATATCACGAAATAATATGCTCACGCGCTCACTGACATCCGATCACTGTCGCAGCTAAAGTTCAACTGGCTGATCACGACTTTCGTAAAGGTTGTTGACGTTCCGTCCCGCTCCAATGACTCCCAGCTCCTCGAGAAGTGTATTGCTCACGCAACTACAGGCAAAGTACTAATAAACAATGTGATCTTCTAATTTAATGCCTTCAAGCACGCATACACCTTTCAGCATTTCAACACATTTCAGAGTAGTTGCCGAGTTGGACACTGTTCATGAGCAGATGCCACTACATTCACTCCTCAAATTATGGTTCGGTAACACAGTTTGGGTGGCTACACGAACATCCATAAAGTGATAGGTCTATCCTATACCTCGTCTGTGATTACTCTGACAGAGACATCTGTAAATTACAGGTTTCGAATTCGAATTCCTACCACGCGTGGCGTTGCAATCTATTTCACGACTTGACCGGTAATGTTGCATGCGACACTAAATTGGTACGGGAGTTCTAGGACGTTAACACAGAAATTTACAGTACACCATAGACAAGTCACACGCACTTCCACATACACACATTTCCATTTGCCCTCAATGCTCCTTCGAAGAATAGGTGTTAACTGACCATCGTCCACGAACAGAGGGCACTGGAATCAATTTCGAATTTCTAGATCGGCAAGACAGTCACAGTTGGACCGCGAAAATCCATAAGATGTTAGATTTATTCTATACCTCGCGTGTGCCAGGACGTCGCAGAGGGACAGAAACATGCATTGAATGTCACGTCTATTCTATACCTGATCTGTGGCGTTATCCTACGAGCACAGGCTGTTTGCCTCATCGGTACTACACACTCCTATTCCTCGTGGAAGTTGGAGTTGCACTCGGAAGATGGGTGCACCGAAATAAGTTCCCTATGACCGCCTATCATTCAAATTACGAATCTTTCACCCCCGATAAAAAAAAGATATCACTAATATGCCAATACCAAGAGCCTGCTTCCCAATCTCGTTAAAAAAATATTACCGATCCACCCGGTTTGTCGAGATGATCGCCAGTGATATTCTTTTTGTTTAATGCATGGCACGCTTTGCCAAAACGACGCGAAACAATTGCATAAACCGAGGCTTCACCTGGTAACGAGAGCCGCTGATCAACGCAGTTTGGACATGTCGGACGCCCGATGTAGGCGTTAAAAAATTCTCAGTAATTCACCAACAGAAATAACAATGTTTTCCCGGGCCGCAAAATCAATCGTGAAATCCATCGGTCAGCGTCGATACCACGCCGGTGAAGAGAACGCAATGGTGCGCGAATTTCGCGAGGATTCCCATATTTTTCGTTTTTCATCTAATGGCGGCCAGCTTGATCATTACCGATTCCATTGAATTGCCCATGCAGGTGGCGATGGCTGGAGGTGAAATAGGACGATCCCTGTCGCAGATGCTGAAGCAAACTTCGAGACTCGACGTGCTCGCCTTGTACGACGTGGCCGCGTCCAACAAGACGTTCTCCTCTATCCCACCCAGGTTCCACAGCTTCTCCAACGGTGAACCGCTGAATACCAACGTAAGTATTTTATTTGCATCCTGCCCTCGGGTCTTAGACCCAGGCGTAGGCTAGTTGATAGTCCGACACATATCTCTCTCTCTCTCTTACGAAAACAATGATCGCGCGTTGAATCAGAACTCGCGGATGCTGACGATGTTGGAGAAGTCTCGGTTCGGTAAGGACGGCCAACAGAGCGAAGCCTTGCAGGAACCCGTGCGCTGCTTCTCTACCCGCGTCTCAAACATTCCCCAGGTACGGAACCTCTCGATAATCCGATAGGAGAATCTTCCAGCAATTACTACGAATTCTTTTTTAATTGAATTTTATTTTTCCATCGGACAGAACGAAACCGAGGAACTCGTCGAAGCTCTGCGTCATCTGCCGATCGCCGAAGAATGCGCCGTGGATCACGCTGCCAAGACGAACAAGATAGTGTCCCAGGTAAGAGATTGTATCACATATTATATCGGTGATAGAAGTAGTATCGATCGCGTGAAAACTGCGTTCCGTAAGAAATTCAATAGCACGGACGTTTTCGTTAGTTGATTCGTTCGCGAATGAACGAGATCCGCGTGTCGCGGCGTGTTTCTTCGACGCAACGCCGCGCCGATGGCGATAATAGGATGAGGAGGAGGATAGGGATGAAAGCTGGCGGGGCGACTCTAAGAATGCATATTTCAACGGGTGGAAAATCCGTGTCGCGAGTACTTTCGTTCATCCGGAATGTCTTATCGTCGCCTCGTCAGCGAAGGAAGACAGGGATTGCCTCGGAAAGAAGGACCATTTGTCCCCCTTGCAATCTTTTTTTCCATCCACGGAATTGCTCGCGAGAAGCCTTGTAACAATTTCTTCGAAAAGCTGCGAACGGTTTTTCAATATTCTGATGTACGTATGTTCGTGCGTTTGACGATGATCGTTCGCTGGAGGATTTTACTCTCATGGAAGATCCTCGAATCTCCTCTCTTCTCAAGAGATTTCAAGTTAGATATGAAGAAGCATCGGTGAGACTCGTTTTCTCGACTGCAAGCTCGTCGAACGCGCGTTAAAGTACTTGGAAACATCCTTAAGCGATCTGCGAACGAAACACGATTCTTTTGCGCCGAACTGTCTAATTTTTTAAAAGAAGAAGAGAACTGCTCGCCCCTTAGCGATATGTTGGCTCGAGGTCGTGGCTTATTCCAACCACGTTCTTTTGCGATATCCTTTTGCCCCGAGAAAGAGAGTGCAAGACGAGAGACGATGGACGGGGGTTGGGGACCGCGGCGCGGTGCTAAAATTCTCTGACAAACGTCAAAGTTCGATTAACGATCGTTTCGCCGAAACATGGAAACATTGCTCGATCACCATCTTCTATCCCCTCCTCCGTTCTGAGGGATTCCGAAAGAGAAAGAAGCGCCGGGTCACTGAAATCGTCTCTCCGTCTGTCCTCAGGGGGATAACGAGCCACGAGGTCCTCGAGTTCTCGGTGAAATGGGGCCCGCTAAGTTCCTGCACGGCGGTCGGATCGTGTCCGAGATCTATAGACAGTTGCCGAATCTCGCGTCCTATCTTCGCAAGGATTGCTCGAGGAGCGTTAACGACGCGTCCCGGCGACAGCTCTCGAGTTTCGCAGCGTTTTCGGCCGAGAGCTCCTCGGCGAGAGACGGCGCGTATGTCGAGAAATATCCTAAAAGCTGCTCGAGGAATGCCAACGATATTCCAACGGTGTCGAGGACGTGGACCGTGGAGAAGGTGTCCAAGAGGAGTCAGTCGAGGAAGAAGGACGCTAGGAAGCTGATCGCCGCGTCAACCGAGCAGACTGTGGAGAAGAAGCACTTGATCGAGATGGACGATCTGGCGATGAGAATGGAGAAGCTGGAGAAGAAGAAGGTTCGTTCGAAGAGGCCGAATGTGCCGAGGACATCGGAACTTGTGCCCGTGAGATTCGAGAAACAGTCAAGCAGCGAGAGGAAGTCGAGGAACTGGACGATACCAGCCGCCATCTCGGACAAGAAACCAAGGACGCTGTATGGATCAGTTCACCACAGACATACGTCCATCACGTGGTTCTTTTCCAAGCTGCTCGATGCTCAGAACACTGACGTGGCTGATGGTTGCCGTGAGTCCAGGTACAAGAGCCACAAGATAGGCAAACTAGGTTGCATTCAGAATCAGAAGGTGATTAAGGAAGTAAATGAGAACGACAATACTCACGAGAAGAGTCCTAGGCTGAACGCTTCGACTTCTATGAGCGACTTAGCACCAGTACGTCTCGAGGGCCCGACTCAAGGAAAGCTCAGTGAAGGTTCGAAGTCTCCCGAGCGATTTCAAGTGGAGAAGTCTAGCTCCGTTCATCAGTCGCTAAAGGAACCCGAGGCTACGGATGAGAAGGTACTGGCAGCGTCCAGCATGGACGATTCAGACTGCGATACGATCAGCATCATCGAAGAGCCTCAGAAGCCAGTGCGCAAGATGTCGTCGAAGATCGCGCTGTTCCTGGAGAACCTGATGCTCAAGAGGCAGAGGTCGTGGTCTCTGTCGACCCTTGCATCGTACAACCTCGACTCGCTGTTCGTTCAAGAAGCGGCGCCGGTCTTCAACTACGCCGCCCTGAAGCCAGTGCTCTTCTGCTGTAAGAGAGGTGACTCCAAGCCCACTCTGAAGGACAAGTTGTGCAGCAGGTTCTGCCCGAAGAAGGGTAAAAAGGACCACGACATCTGCAAGAAGCAACAGAAGGGTTGCAAGGCCAGCTGTGGCGACGGTGATCACGACCCGTGCAAGAATGTCAGATCGCAGAAGACTTATGGGTCTTCCTGCAAGAAGTACGAGCCGGACAAGAAGTGCGGAAAGAAGGAGGACCCGTGCAAGAAGAAGGAGGACCCGTGCAAGAAGAAGGAGGACCCGTGCAAGAAGAAGCAGGACCCGTGCAAGAAGCAGCAGGACCCGTGCAAGAAGCAGCAGGACCCGTGCAAGAAGCAAAAGGCCGAGACCACTTGCGGGAAATCCAGCAAGGACAACGAAAAGCACGAGGACCCGTGCAAGAAGCTTCGAAAGCCAGACACTCACGGGAAGGAGTGCAAGAATTGCGGAGAGGCGCACTCGAAGCACGATCCTTGCGACAAGTTCTGGCGCGACGATGTCCACGGAACGCGGTGCAAGGAGACGAAGCAGAAGAAGAAGCAGCCCGATTGGGAGTGTCCCACTCAGGCGAAGGCGAAGAGCTGCGACAGGGAGAAGAAACCTGCCCCACCCCGCTGCAAGGAGCAGAGGCCGAAGTGCGATCCGCCGAAGAAGCCCGTGAAAAGCTGCGAGAAGACTTGCCACAAGGAGAAGAAGCAGGACCGCTGCAAGGAGACCAGGCCCAAGTGCGAGGCACAGAAGAAGACCGTGAAAAGCTGCGACAGGACCTGCCACAAGGAGAAGAAGCAACCTACCTGCAAGGTGGAAGATAAGTGCGGTACACCGAAGAAGGTCGAGAAGAAGAAGAGCGATTGTCCGCCCGTTACTCGAGCACCAGGTTGCTCCGAGGACGGAGGGAAATCAGGCGGAAGTGGAAAAGAACCATCCTGCAGGGGATTCGCAACTGTCGCTTCCAAATCTCAGTTCTAGCTTGTAGATCAATTACACGTCGTTGTACTTCCTCCTATTTTATATTTCAACTCAGGGAGGAGGAGGATCTGATAATTTCGTGTACCGTAAACGGAGCCTGTTGCGTGAATAAACGTGTTATACCTTATGTTCTCGCGTGTTCTACTAATCCAACAATTTTATCGCAGCCTTACACGTGTTCCTCTTCGTATCTTAAATCTCTGCATTCTGCTTTGAATTTCAGCTGCAGGAGTCATCGGGGCCCTTGAGCAACCACCAGCAGAGCGGCCACGTCATTGAAGTAAGTCCCAAACACTGTCTGTTGCTTAGATTTCAGTTATATCGTTCGCGAACACTCGGTAACGGGTGATTAAGAATAGAGCCTTAGAGATTTCCAATAGCGAGACTCGTCGCTATGGCTCCACCTCCCTTCTGCCTCTTCCTCGTCGCCAAACTTACTCGTGAATGCGATTAAAACGAACGAAAAAATAAAACCCAAAACGAGAACAATCGAAAATGTCGGATCATCCTCTCTCCCCGCAGAGGACGAACAGAGGTGCGCGCGAAATCGAGGGATCGGTCGCGCACTATAAGGACCAAAGGAACAGGGGCCCTTTGTCGATGACCGCGATCATGGAGGGACCCACGATCCCCTTGCTCCCCACGATCGATCGGGCCATGTCCTGGAGCACCAGTTTCATCCCCAAGAGCCGCGTCGATTCGCGTCGCGATACGGTCCTATTCGAGTACGACAGACAACGCAACGACGACTACTTCCCCCAAGGCGAGGAGTACGAGGACGACATCGGCGCGGACTACGGTCAGCTGTCCAAGGAACTGCCCGGCAGAAGAATACCTCGCGAAGAGGACATGGAGCACTTCGCCCCGCCCGCGCTGCTATCCGAAACCGGCAATTCACGGACGAATCTCCCCCAGGAGCCCTCCAAGAAGCCTTTCTATAAACGATCCGGGCACCGGGGACAAACTCTCCGCGAGAAGGTTTCTGGCTTGAAGCGTCGATTCTTCTGACGTTCGTGGAACGGAATTACCCAGGGGAACTCTGGCAAATGTCAAGGAGCCATCCGAGGCACGCCAAGTATACATGTCAGCCGTGCGTCCTAATGTGTCCAATGCGCTTTGCTCGGATTAGAAACAGCAACCTTCTTTCGTCGCGGATTTCCCCTTGCGAGCGTGTATCGTCCTCGATATTAAAGCAATTTCTGCGCGTCATCGATAATCGTCGAAAGAGGACGATCCATTTTTCGGCATTTGCTCTCGGTAATGTTGGTGGAGGAGGGAGGTGGGCGGTTGCCCGGAGAAAGAGGGGCAGAGACGAGAAAGAGCAGGATATAAAGCAGCGCGATCTGATGTCCAGGGTATGAGAAGAGAGAAGCTGAAACTTGGCGAGCCCGATTGCGGCGAGGATCCGCCTGGCTGGGTGGAGAAGAGCCCTTGTCATCCGCCAAAGGGCCCCTGTACGCCCATGGGTCCGCCGGGTTATCCCGCGAAACCGAGGCAAGAGAAGAAGCCGTTCTGCGTAAAGTGTCCACCCAAGAAACCGTGCAAAACGAGAAAGTGTTAGGTGCGCCGGGGCACTGAGAGACAGAGGGTACGTGGAGATAGCGGCGGACACGCACCAGTCAGACACACGATCAGACTCTTCTATCGATCAAAATCTCTGTTGTCTGCGTCGTAGGCCAGGTACCATCCGACTGGCTGGGACAGAACGCTGCCACAGCGTCTTCTCGCAGTATCCACCGCAACACCGAGCAACTGCCTTCGAGCGAGGAATCATTTCTGCCTGGGATCCTCCTTTGGAAACTCATCGATCAACGCACGGAACTGGGCTGCGCCTTCGAGGACACTCAACATGGGACTCGTCTGTGCGAGGAACTTTAGCACAGGGTTTTATGGGACGAAGGAATCACCAAAATTCGTTTCCCTGTCGAAGGAATTGACAAGATACCTGTGGCAAGAGCAGAGGAGGTACTTTCGTAGTGGTTCGACGTTGATGGGTCAGCGCGGGAGAAAGCCACCTAGCTCGTCGTCGAAATTTGCACCGGAGTCGTGGAACCAACAGAATCAGCAGAGCGGACCCTGTAGACAGCCCTACGAGCGACAGAAGCCTTGTCTGCCTCTCGAGAAGTGTATCCCACCCAGCCCACCTTGCAGTCGCAAACGGCCGAAGAACCCCAAATGCCCCAGCCTACCGCAACCCTGCCCACCGCCTTGCCCAACCCCGTGCCCCAAGCCGCCAGAGAAACCTCCACCACCGAAGATATGCTACCGAAAGTGTCCTCCGCCTCCGAAACTACCGAAACTCCCCAGGTGCCCCAAGATCCCAGCACCACCGCCGCCTCCACCACTGCCCAGGGTACCCAGGCCGCCCAAGTGTCCTGTACCTTGCCCACCACCACCTGCGCCACCTGTGCCTAAATGTCCAAGGGCTCCGAAGTGTCCCGAATGCCCGCCACAACGAGAATGCCCGCCTCCGCCACCCTGTGAACCATGTCCTTGTCCACTTCCGTGTCCACCACCCTACTGTCCACCGCCGCCACCCTGCCCACCCTGTCCGCAACCGATTCAGTGCCCAAGGCCGCTGCCTTGCCCACCGCCACCTCCGCCGAGGGTCTGTCCACCTTGCCCACCCTGTCCAGAATATCCACCCCCGCCACCCTGCCCACCGCCGCCTCCGTGCAGCCCCTGCCCGTGTCCCAAGCCACCTCCACCTTGCCCGTGCCCGAAAGTCTGCCCGCCTTGCAAACAAGTCCAGCCACCCGCACCATGCCCTCCGAACGTACCATCTTGCCCTCCTTGTGGAAAAGGAGACAAGAGAAGAAAGATGTCCACGTATCAAGCACCATCTCGGTTTCTCTCGTTCAGGAACGATCGTCTCAGAAAACTCCACACTTCTGCTGTGTCGATGGGCAAGTCTGACAAGTCTAAAAAATCTGGAAAATCTGGCAAGGATTCCAAGCCCAGCAAAGAAGACACTTGCAAGGCCTTGGGGGAGATATGCCAAGACCTTAAGAAGGAAGGCTCCTGCGTGAAGACCTGCGAAAGAGAACGCGAGTGCACCGCGAAGAAGACCAAGTGTCAGGACGAGCCCAAGAAGGACATGAAAAAGAAGAAGAAGAAGAAGAAGCAGGAGGTATGTCCGGAGACGTGTATCCCAAGAGGAAAATGCGACCAGATCGTGACCGTTCCTCCACCGAAGATGGAGTACGCTCCGGTTAAGTGCCCCACCCCGAAGTTCGTCGTACCGAAACCCTGCCCAGATATGCCCCAATCGAAAATCGACAGAGACTGCGTGGAGCTTCGAGCCGGGACCAAGGCCAAGAAGGATGTCTGCGTGCCGCCACCTTTGCCGAAACCACCCACCGATCCCGTGATCCTCTGTCCCTGCCCACCCCCTCCGAAGTTGCACCCAGGTCCCTGTCCCTGTTACGACATGAAGCCAGAGTCACAGAGCACGCAGCAGATGACGATGCCCCCGTGCCCCCCAAAGGAGAAGTACGTCTGCTGCAAGGATTCGATGTACTGCCCCATGGAGAAGCTAGTTTGCAAGAAAGAGAAACGCTGCGATGCCAAAATCAAAAGGAGGGAGAAGAAGAAGAAAAGGAAATTGTAAAGGTAAGGCTTTTTCCCTTTTCAAACTATCATTCTCCGATCAAAATTCAAAACTATGCACCAAGAGGGATGCAGCTCCATTTTTTACAATTTTTGAGTTATGACAGTACCGTAAAAAAAATCTACATCTTTTGGTGCACGTTTCATGTGATAAAAAATGAGGGATTTATTTTAAATTTGGAATCTGCACCCATTACTGTTTCGCGCAATACGACTGTTCCAGATTTGATAAATTTACCAAAAATAGAAATAGAAACATATCAACTGAATTACTACTACTTATTCTGTGAAAATATATATTTTTCAATTAGTGTTCTCTTTTTAATTTCACAGTTTTTTCTAATTTACTTGGAATTAGTAAAGAGAGAGTTGAAAACTCCTCAATTCCAAGTGAATCGCAGGCGAAATACTGACACGCATGTTTCACGATTTTTTTCAGGAAAATTGCAACCAGCGATTGCGACGCAAAATGTACGACAGAGCAGAGAGGATCGCAGTTTCTTTCGAAGTCTATCAGATAATGATGTACAGTTTCCTGGATCGATGGTCGTGAATGATATATCCGGCCGACTCGTTCGCCTGCTCCCGATTCGAGGATCCACCGAGCAACCGTCAAAATTCAACACTTGATCCTCGCCATGGACCGCTCGGAAGGTCCGAAGAACGCGAGGCGTACAGCGGATGGGCCGGCTGCCAGTGTGTGTCCTTTGTCGCGTGTCTGAGATCGCGCTTTCGTCTTAAATTCGTTCTCTGTCGTGTCGAGTCTGGTCACGTACCGGGCCGGCAATCGCGGCGAAGGTTGAAAAGCCTTCGAATATGATAGAAGCCGGAAAATTCGTCGTAGCCCGACTTTAACAAAGTGGAGGGCACGAGCGCATCACTTTCGAGGCGACGAAGGCCGTTCGTCGTTCCCGCGACACTCGGCGCACGCTCTATTAATTTTTCTAAGTGAATTCCAAGTCTAAATTCGAATAGACTTCGCGGTGATCCGCGCGATAGATAACTGTCGACACCTCTCTGCGAGAATCTCACAGTGAATCGAACAGGAGGGGGCGAAGCAACGATGATGGGCTCGGGAAAACGCAAAAGCAACCGGAAAATTCGTTCCCGCCTCTGGCTCTACATGAAAATTCGACGTGTACCATTCGCAAGGCGATCATTTCGCCCACGAAACGCTAAGGCAGTGTTGGAAAATGTGTGCAAGTTTCGCGTGAATAAATACCAATGTTCAGAAACATACGTTGTTTATGAGAGTATCTTAGTTGCGTTATGCGCCGATTCGACTGACGTTCCCAGCCATCGCTAGAAACCGCGGTATCTGGATGGAATTCCAGAAGCGAAAGAGAACGGCGAGCCAGTGGTCGTAAACAGGAAATCGATCTTCCCTGGCGGAGATCGGTTGCGCCGTTTCGTTCGATCCTCGGGTATCTATCGTTGGAGCGCGGGTTAATAATTGCATCGGCCGTCGCGTTTCGCGTGCGAGCACCACCCCGGTAGCGATGGAATCGAACGCGTAGCCGATAGGCAGTGTCTCCCGGCGAGGAATTCCGAAGGTCCGTCGCTCGATCGATTACCAAAGCGAACAAAGAAGCTGTACCGAAAATTCTCTTTGTCGCGGGCGCGCGACCCGGAAACTATAAATTCGGAAGTGGATTCAACGAATTTGCGGCTGTCCGATCGCGTGGTCTCTGGCCTGAGTAATAGGAGCGCGCGGAAGGAGAAATCGCTATCAAAGGCGCTTCGTTACAATAATATCGACATTTATATACGAGCCAGCTCCGGCCGGAGGAAACAGCGAGGGGTTAGGGGTGAAGTGGGGCAGGGAGGGGGGGTGGGGGCAGGACGAGGGTTCTTATCATTTTATTATTGGGGTGAGCAGCCCTCCGTTCCAAGAACGACGCTTTACTTTTACCTTCCATTGTCTGTCCCCTCCCGTAAAGGCTTAAGGGCCGTTTCCAAATGCTCGATTCGATTATCCTCGACGGATTTCACTTTTTCCTCCATTCGCGACGCTTCGTTACTTCGTTACTCTCCTTGCACGGGCCGCGGGAACGTCTAATCGAGGTATACCGATTCCCCCCCGAAACTTAGGTATACATTGGCGCGGCCAATTTCTCTGGAATTCCGAGTACCTGTTCCATTAGCGGAAAGCTACAGTTAAAGAGACGCGAGATGGTGGAAGAATGAGCAGAACGCCGCGTTCGGGTTAACCCCAACGGTGACGGATCCACCGTTGGGGGTCTGGTTTTATCGGTGTCTGTACCGCGGCAGATATCGCGAGCATTATCACGGGCGTTCATCGTGATTGGTCGGATCCGAGGGTATCCTCTCTTTTTCCTCCCTTTCGTTCGACCAATAAGTGACGTTTCCATTGGAGAAAGGGTCCGAAGGAAGGGAGCGGGCGAAGCGACGACGGGGGAGAGCTAGCCGAGGACTGCGAGCGGAGGATGAGAGGCAGCGAGTAGAGGAACGGGCGGGAGGGTGGCCGCGGGGGTGGAAGCTGCGAGGGCAGAAAACTCCCCGCGTGGAAGAGAGTCGAACGGGTCGAGGCTGCGGATGGAAACGAGCGGGATGGATAAACTTCGAAGCGACTGTCCCCGAGGCTGATGCATAATTCAGGAATCGTCACCGGCGAGGATATTGCCAATTTGGCGTCGATGAAAATACGATCGGATTTGTCGGCTACCCCAGAATGGCTCGTCCGACGTACATCCAGTGAATTTAACACCTTCGCCCGACGTGCCGCCAGCGTACCGTGCGAAATTGCATCGGAGCCAATCGCCGGATCGCTCTGCGATCGCCTCTCTAATATCCTCCTTGCTTTCGCGCCGTTCCACGGTTAATGGCTCCCCGTCCACCCGCTTATCTAACCCCGTGCACGGTCTTCCTCCGCGTCACACCTTCCACCCCCCTCCTCTCCCCGAAATTTATTAAACCACCAACGAGAAAAGAAGCCTTAGTGTATGAACGAGTAGTCGAGAAAACTGTTGGGAATCAGACAGAAACTGCTTCCATTGAACGCTCGAACTTTTAATGGAAAAGAAGCGACGGCTCACGTGCACCAACCCGAACAGTTTAATCGGCTTTGGAATTCTTACTCCGACGAATTCCGCGGAATCCTTTCATCGACGTTAGATCAGCCCCTTTACGCGCATTATACCTCCATTAGAACCGTGTAAGGCCGTTCGTAATTCTTTTTTCTCCATCGGGGATTTCCATTTTCGAGGAACGACGCCTTCCAGGCCTGATGCTGATCGATGAAAGATTATCGGTTTTTCATGCTTTCCACGTGAAAATTTTCTCGAGGGTGTGTCGCGCGTCGAGGGGGGGAACGATCGTGGAACGTTGGTCGATTTTCCACGGATACGGGGACGCCGTCGGACCGCCATGCAATATTTATGACGAAAGCGTCGGGGTACGGGGCACGATGAAAGGACTACACTCGGAACCGATTCAATTTGTCAGCGCGCCGTTAATTATGTTATTATGCGATCCTCTTAGATCCTGGAAGCGCCCGTGTCATCAATAACCCATAAATACTTGTCGAGGATCGCTGCCCTCTATGGCGAACCCATCGAGGGAGCGAAGCTTTTCGAGGATTAGAGGGCGATTATGATTTTTCTTTCCATGGAAACAGGCACACCGGCGACGAAACAAAAAATTCACAAAGCTAAAGTCATCCTAATGGCTCGAAGCATTAAATAAGGGATTCTGAGGATCGACGAGGGCGTCCGATCGATACGGTAGAAACTTGCGACTGAATGATTCATGCCTGTTTTACCAGCGTGATTCGAGACACTCGATACACTTTCCTATTAAAATCCTGTGTGTTATCGTTATAAAAGTGGGGTACCCATCGTTATCTATTTATCCAGACAAAAAGAGACATTCGAATATCGTTCGACCGGTAAATCGGCCTTTACCGATAGATCCTCGGATCGCCATGGATCTCTCCGGTCGCGTTTCCCGCGGCCGAAGACGAGGGAACCGATCGAAAGGACGGCGAGCTGGAAAAAGCGCGATCGCAAATTTATTCGTCGGAGCAGAGTGAGGGCTCGGTGACTTGGCCAGCGGGCACGAGGAGGCGGGAAGAGTCCGAGATTTATGGGGCCGGATGCGCAAATACGTTGGAACTTCCTTGTATCCGGTTTGGCGAAAAGTTTCCTCGGTGTACGCCTGCCGCGCTTTCCCTTTTTTTTCTCTCCCCACGCTCACCGACCACATTTTTACCCCTGTCGCCGGAATTTCCATCAGGGTCAGCAAAAACTTCGGTAACGGGTAAACGTTGCGACTGGTCCATCAACAAGGCGCTCCGATCGCGTGTCGATTAAAAAATACACCCGCTTTCTTGAAACCACGAACGTTCGTCGAGGGCAAAGATCAAGCAACCCTTTTGCCGTCGCGCTTAAGGAGACTGGAGGGCGAAGCAGCGACTTTTATAACGCGATTTGAAACGCCGCTGCTTTCTGCTTTTGTGGAAATAATCAAGCACTTCCAGGCTCTCCCAGGCGATTCGCCGGAGTTCCCGGATCGTGCAAGTTCTTCCTGGCGTCCGGTTTACACGGGAGACCTACGGCAGGGGAGTTTCCAGGCGGGGAAAAGCGGCGCGATCGGACGGGAGGTTAAATTAGATTTCGTACTTCCGGGACGCTACAAGAACCTTAAAAGAGGAGGTAAGCGCGGACAAACGTCCTCCTCCGCCGAGTGGTTCGATATTCCTGCTTCCCTTCAACCCCTCGACTCACGTCTAACCATTCCACCGCCGAGGAGAGGCTCTTTTAACCGTGCCTTTAACTTCTTCTGACGCCCAAATAGTTAAATGGCCCCGGTTTATCGCAGTTCTCTCTTAAATCGCGACGAAACGTAAGGAGGAGTAATATGGAAAGAAGAATTGAAAGATTCAATGCTCGATTCACGGTATCGAGAAGCATCTCGACGAACGATGTCGGTCAGAGTATCGAGTGACCTTTCCAGCGAGCGTATTACCCCCGTGGAGGACGCCTCTTCAAGGTAGCACTCGACTCGAAAGCCAACTCCACTCGACGAATCGAGGGGATCGCACCCTCGAAACGTAGCCGATGCGAGTGTCGATTTCTAGTCGCTTCGTGGGATCGGCGTTTCGCTCGTTCACTTCGCAGCCAGCGCGAAGAAAGGGTGCGCTCGCCAAGAAAATCCTGAGGACTCGATTTCCGAAACACTGGACGCGCTATTGTGCTGCCGGGCGGAGAGAGAGAGGGAGAGAATGGACTTCTCAAGCGAGACTGTGAACGTGCGACCCGGAACCCCCGAGTTGGCGGAGCTTTCTTCGTCCAGCACGAGGGTCGGCGTCGTTGACAAGCGGAATGGAAACGAGTGGCACCGGCCGTCGCAAAAACGCCTAACGCGCAAGTGTAGCGCAAATATTCGTTTGCTCGTCCAAGGGTTCCAACGAACGAGTCCCGACATCCTTACCCACGAACTTGGAGCTTCGAGAAAAGTCTGCACAGTCGCGTATCCACGTAACAGTCGCACTTGAAATACAGCCACTCAGCTCGATCGTATATCCGGGCGGGATGCAATTTTCCCAGCAACCCCTATCATTTGCTCCGCCAGCCCGTGCACCGCCAGCCAATCTAACCCCCTTAAGCTTATCCGTCCGGCCGATTACGTCAACGGCGAAAAGCTGCTCGGAAAATGAGACTCCGATAATCGATGGGCCGCTTCATTGGCTCGCTTTTAACCCCTTGATATTTAACCCCGTAATTAGCGGGGTGTCAGTAATCCCCGGGTGTCTTGTAGTCGCGTAGCTACCCGGTTGTGTGTTGGCGGACCGGAGGCACACCGACGGTCCGCCACGGACGTGTGAGAAAGAGATTCGAGGGGGTGGAGACGCGTTATGAGAGACCGAACAGGTTCCTCGGAGCCTCTCTCCGGCAACCCCTCCGCTGGGGGTTTCCGCAGTACCGTGATTTTCTGATTAGCAGCGGGTCGACTGGCTGCGGTTAACCGTTGTTAGGTTGCCGCTCGATTGGTATGCATGGGCTGGGATTCGTGCCCACGGTACAGCCCCTCAACCCGACTATAACCTTCTCTCTCTCCTACGCCATCGACCACCACCACCGTCATCATCCACCGCCTCGCTGGATGTCGAGCAGCCGAGGCTTTCCTCCTGGACCCATCGACGGTTTTCAGTCGTTTGGTAGAGCCGATTCGTCGACGTATCGATAGCGAAAATAATTACAAGCGGATAGCTGACGTGTCGCGTGGCCCGATAGGAGTTACGATCGCGTCGAATCCTCGGTGACAAGTCGCGGCCATTTTTCAGCGGTTGACTCCGCTTTGACACCGCGCCACTCGTCGACCCTTGCCGTGTAACACGCGTTACAAGAGGGAGTCAGGGGTTTACGTAACGACTACCCGGCCGATGCACACCCTGTATCGAGCCGTCGGTGGGACGAGGCGCGACGAGAAGCGACCGGGGGGACAGGGGGGAGAGAAAGAGAAGACACGTCGCGATAGCTCGTATGAATACGTAGGTAGGAAGCAAGTGGAGGGGCTGGGCGAGATTGGGGGGTTACAATTTCCCATGGATAATGGCGCTTTGATTACCCCGTGACGCCGTGCGTCCTGTCAAGTGGCACGCCACCCATAAATGGCCAGCGCGGAAAAAAGGCCGAGGAGCGGAGAGGGTCTGTGCACGGTGTACACGGGGTGTTCCTCTACTCGAGACCGCATCTACGTGCAGCCGAAGATACGCGGAGGAGGAATAAAAAATTAACTGTCGACTCATTAGCATATATTGTATCGGATCGTACGCGATCGTTAGGCACATGCGACCGCGGTGTTCCATTGCGTACGATTGCTTCTGTCCACGCGGCTTATTCCACCCGCTCATGCGACTTCGAGGAACTCGCTTATCGTAAACGCACGATTTCCCGCGGAACAGTAAAGATCCTCCCGTTAGATACCGTGGTTTCTTCCCTCGTTTCTACTGCCCTGCTGCGCTCGTCGATGGATTCTGCTCACCGGGTACGTGGCCACACTCTCGTAGCCCACACTCGACCGTTAAATACACTATCGAGAAAGATTTTCATTCCGCGGAGCTCGAGTGGCCCTGCTCGCTCGCTCGACAGCCCTAGAACATGCAACTGGTAGCGAGCGATTTGCTGGCGCAACTCGAGTGCGCCTTTTGTCCAACTGGGCCAGCAGTTTGCGAGGCAGCGACGAGTAGCGAAACGACAATGAGACCGCCGCTTGGAAGTTTCTCCGTGGCTGCAACGCCAGAGTCTCATTGTGGCCTATGAGAACTCGGGGCTCCGTCAAATTCGATTAAATGCTACACGACCACCGATATCGAAACTCTGAGAGCGACATTTGTGCTCGAGAAAGTTCGCCGTACCGTTCTATACGCTTCAGATTTTCCTACGAGCAGAATCTCCCGCAGAAATACGAGACCACGGTCGGGAATAACAGTTTTAGTAACGCACAGACGTGGACGTGATTCCTAACGTCGAAAGACTCGGCCGTTTCGGCCAAGCAACGAGGAAGAGTCAAGTTGCAGAGCCGCGGAGAAAATCCCTGGAACGTCCACGGAACTCTCTTCCGCGTTCCACGGTAAACTCGATCGTTTCCTATTCCGCACCGATTCGTGCGTGGATCGAGTTCACTCGCAGGCATTCACATTTACGTCGGCCAGCGTGTCTGGCCACAGAATTCGCGAAAAAACCATCCGCGGAATAGCTAATTGTTCCGCGAGCAAAACCGAAGTTTCTGGCGCGATGCTACTCGATCATCAAAGATTTCTCCCGACGTGTCGGGTCGTATTTCAAAGTTTCCAAGCCCCGCTCGCTCCATTTCCCGGTTACAAATCTCTAGTCCTTCGTCTGTCTCGCCACCGCCTCCCTCGTCGCAGCCAGATTGCAGCGATTTTCGCGCAAACCTTTAACGAAGCACGATCTCCGAACGGTCGAGGACCACAAAACGCGCAACGCCCGGGGCACGCGTCGTCACGTGTCGTCACGTGTCGTTGAGTACGGTCAAACCCCGATTTAGTGCGGGCCTGTCCACGTGTCCAAATGAGCAACACTTTGAATAATACTCACGTTGCGCGCTCCGCGGCCCGGCGTCGAATCCCCACGGGCCGCCGTGTCTCTATATTCTGTAATGCATAAATCAAGGACCGGCAAATGGCATTCCTCGATCCTGTATTACCGCAACACCTCGCCGGTCCCCGTCGAATATTGGTTGCACGGCTGAATAGGATTGGACGCGATCGCGATCACGTTTGCCGCCGACAAGTCGGCACCGTCCACTCGTCACTCGATTGCAAAGTACAGTTCAAAACGTAATGATTCCACGCAGTCCGCAATCTCGCGCGCGCGCGAGCGCGAGCGTAACATCGCCGCGAAGGGATGCTTGTCAGACTGGTAGCTAGGTCGTTTCACCTCGAACGAGTTGGAAACGTGGCGCATAGAGAAGTGAATATTCGGATTTCAGAGTTGTCCACGTACATCGTTAGAATCGACACTTTTGCCTGCTGTCCGGCGACGTTGCCCATTGTTCCCGGGTCCCGAATGTACACGGTGCACGTTATTGTGCGTCGTCCAAAGAATATTAACCCGCGAGCTCCTCCTCCGACAGCGAACGGGTTTTAAAACACAGACGCAAGGCAATTACCTTGGATTTTACAAACTACATATCTACTGTATTACACTTACCTATAAAAGTAGCGTCAACGGTACTCAGTTTGGTGCCTTTTTGGATTTTTCTTCTCCCCGAGAAGAAACTCTTGAGTCTTCTAAACAACGAAGAGATCTCGAGGGAGCGAAAGCTGAAACCAATCGATTCCACAGCCAGTGAGACAACAGACAGATCCGTGGACCCGGCGATATTCTCAGTCGGAGGGAATGGATTCGCGTAAAGCAGCTTGGGACGCAGGGTGGCCCGGGGGTAGGTGCAGGAGGAACGCAAAGAGTCGGGGAGAGCAACGAGCAAAGGGTGTACAGTAGTCAAGTAGCAACGTTACCATTCGACCGTGGAGTGTTAACTGCCGGACGGTTTACGAGGCGATTCGAGGCTCTTATCCGTTAAGTGCGAACACGATGACACGAGGAGGACGCGCAGGGTACAAAGCAGCCCCGAGGGGTTCGCGATGCAGGGCGTTAATTTTAAAAACGCCCTAAAACCAACGACTTCGGGTCCCTAGCGCAGACAGAAAACGAAAAATCCTCGAGTCGAGCACCGTAAAAGCACCCCTTGCTCTTCGTCGCGCAACGGGGGTGGGAGCGGCGTCGGCGGCGCTCCGACGTCGACGTCTGTTTGGAAGGCACGACAACGATTGCCCCTCGTTGGCGCACGAAGAAACGGTTTTTACCGTCTTCCTCCCCGTTTATTTAACAACCGACGCCGGCCCCGACGTCCGCGAGAAATGAGACGTCGCGAGCGATGGCATTTTTTATCCTCCTTTCCGCGGGTTTATCGGAAATTTCCATGCGACCGTCGCGTAAACGCGTTAAGCTCGTGAGTAATCGTTCCTCTGTCGCTGGCAAGACGAGAAAGGGAGCGAAGATAATGGCAGCGCGACCGAACGACTTCCGTCCAGCCGATCACGCAGCGCCGAGCGTTTTGCATAAGTTGCGATACCTAGCGAGGCTCGAGGAAATCAATCATTTCCCTGCGGACGGAACGATACCGATGAACGGCGTTTTGCGACAGGCGGCGATCGGCAGCGTTCGCCGGGGACGTGAAAAACGAGCTTTCAGTCGATTGCTCCGTTACTTCGCCCACGATAAACGTGAGAAAATGAATTCAATGACAATGCGTCGACAACAAGTCCCATTAACGGAATAAGCAACTGCGACGTTCTGCGCGGACAATTAACGTCACTCAGCCTAGTCCCCGTTACGCCGGAAGTCCGGCACGAGGCGAACGAAGTAGCGCTCCACTTGGTTCCACCCTGAAAAAAGCAAACCACCCTCGTGTACCATAGACTCAGGAAACAAGCCGGTGCTTCGTGATTTTCCGTCACCTTCGATTTAACGATCCTCTGGCCGTCATTTACGTAATAATAATAATAATAATTCGTCTTTATTTATCACACTTAGAAAAAAACTTATGTGATAAATAGTCGAGGTTCGCCATTGTCCGCGAAGGTCGCAGGTCAGCTTGTATTAATTCGGGAAAACTAACGAGTCTACGGAGAATCCTGAACGCCACAGTTATTGCCAGTTTATTCTTGCGATGTGGTGGAGACTTTTCGGGGGCAGGCAATAAAAGAGCGGCCAAAGGGGCGGTTAGCCTCTTCTTCTTTTCTATTATACCTACCCTTGTCGTTTATCGTTGCCTACGAGTAGGTATCGATCAGCGGAAGCTTCTCTAAATCCGAGCTAAACATGTGACTACGTAACACACAGATTAATCCTAATTGATGCGTGTCGCGGATCGTCCCGCGGGTGTTTTGAATGTATCACGGCGTGCGGTTTCCAAACGGAAACCAGCCGATCTAGTCGAAGAGCCGGCGATCACAGGCGGGAAACCCGATAGCCTGATTTCCGGAAACCGACTCTGCGGACCACACCTTACGGGAATCGTCAGAACGTGACTAGTATGGGAACCGAGTTTGGTCAGTCATGATATTCATGGCCTGAGACCACCTCGGGGCCAACACGGCGACCCGATACCCTGCCAGTTATTTGATCCGAGGACGGGTGATTTGAATATTTCGGAAAAAGAGATTCATGTATATTTTATTCTCGTTTGCCGAAGACGAGCTGGCCCGCCTCGCGTCTGTACCCACTGGTCTCGGGCGCGTGGCTGGACCACGCGGGATCCCGCTTCAAAAGGATCATCGGCGGGTCTTGCTTCTGAAATCTGGCGCTGCCTCGTCGCTGGGGAACCGAACGAAATCCTCGGCAAACCCTCTGGGTAACAAAAAGCATGGCCAGCGTGGAATCAAACTAGGACTCTAAAATATTCCGAATACACGAGCGCACCACCTCAAGTGTTCCACGCTGTGGACTCTCAAAGGACTCTCAGGTGATCAGCTAAATAATAATGTTCCTCGAGCGTGCGAGACTCGACGCTTAGAGGGGCAGAGGTGTGGAGAAGCGGTGGACGAAAAGCTGCTGCGCGCTGGCAAATTGCGAGCGGAAGGGACGACCACCGCTAATCTCGACGTAAAATCGAGAAACCGCGAAGCTCGTGTTGCGCGGCGAACGGAGGACCCGCGTGCTCCGTTTCTTTGCCTCCGCATATGTTGCAAGCGTATTATGCGCATTATGCACCTAGCGCGCGTGCACGCGCGTGCACTCCGCACGCCGCAGGATTTCGTGATCTCGGTTGCCGGGCCAGCTGCCGCCTGGCCCGACGCCCCTGCCGCTTTCGGCGTCATCGGCGCGACCAGTGAGAGCCAGCGAGGGCCAGTGATTTTCCTCGGCCGGGAGAAAGATGGAACGGCGAGAGCGACCGACAGAAAGGAGAAACAAGAGCGACGGACTTCCGATACACATGACGGGCGAACCGCAACGCGATTCTGAAAGCAACTGTTTTTCGATCTCACGCGATCCCGAGCATGTTCCTCTGCCTTTTCAAAGGGTTCCCTGAACTCGGGTCAGTGGAACCTTGTAGCGAACAATTTGCAGATTGGTTCATTTATGGCCACTGAAAGGCCCCGTACCTTTTGCCTCCCTTTCTCTGAAACCAACAGTGGAACGTCCTCCCCGGGCACTGAAAGCAGAAGGCAGACCATTACGTTTGTACGTGTACGACGATTGAGTTCGCTTCTTTTACTAACATAGATGCAAATCGGCGCCAAGAGCCGGAGAAACTATCGGTTGCCGTGCGACGCGAGAAAATGATACAAAGATTCAAAGCGACGCGTTGATTTGCCCGGCGATTGCCAGATTATACCTTTTCCACAAAAGATGTGCAATTTGGCACGGTGATCGTTCGCGTCCTCTCCTAAAAGCGTCACGCGATTCCCAGTTGCAAATTGTCCCTGGACCTCGCCTTGGCTTTCTTCCCTCCTGGTCAGCAAATAGTTTCACACTCGGCGAATGTTCGGCGACTCGGATTTCACGGTCACGAAGGAACGGGATGCTCCCGGGGGCATCGGTGGCCGATGAAAGGCCGTTATGATAGGCTACGGGTTCTTGTTAGTTTTCTGCGGACTATATCTGTCGTCTGGAGCGATCGACCGCACGCTAGGCTCCATTGTTACAACCTGCGAAATGATCGGCAACGGCCGGTCTCTGGAAATGACGATGCGCTATCCAGCGCCAATAATGAGTCGATTATTGGTTAGGCAACGGCGACACGCGATCCCCGGGACGAAAATGTAAGCGCCAGCGTGGCGATCGCTTCGGAACGATTGGATGTGCTCGGAAATCGTGAAAGCCTCGATCCTGAAGAGTTCGTGTAAAGGAGTTTCTAGTCGGACGTGGAACAGAGCGCGGCCGATGAGTTTCTATGCGGCGACGGTAATTGAAATTCATACGGTGAAGCTTTCCGCGCTCAAAGCGGCCCAATATTGCCTCCTTCAAAGACGGCGAAGCGGGGCTGATTGTTCGCAGCCGCGATTTTAATGCCGTCGAAGCCTCAGGCGCGGAATTACGATTCAAAGCGTCGCGCTTTCGGCGACAGGCAATTCGGCTTTTTCGCGGCTGGCTGTTTTGTATTCCGACGTCGCGGGGCACTCGTGATTGGCGCGAGCTTCCCGTCAGTGGCGAGGCTTTGCTACTTTCTAAGCTATTATCCTTGTTCCCATACTTCCTCGACGGAGCGTCAAGCGCAGTTTCCCGGGAAAATCTGTAGTATTGGTTTCGCAGGCATCGAACGATAGATAGGTATCGTTACTCTGACACCTTGGGAGATAATTCTGTGACGAAGAGTGCGATGACGGCTGCTTCGGAGAAACGAATTACACGCGGAGGACAACTATTATCTCGAGAATTTCACCGCGATCGTCGTTCACCTTGAGCAACATTTCCCTGCCTTTGTGTCTCATTTCTCTGTTATCTTAGCCTTGGAGAAATTCTACCAAGAACGCGGAACAAGTTCGATTGTGCCTAGAATTACACGGGGGTGAAGCCCTTCGTTCGACTGTGCAAATTTCTGCCACCTCTCTGATGAATCACCGACTGTTCCCAACCCGTCCGGTACCTCTCCAAGAATCGTGTCCCCGATTCGTTGCGTTTATTCCAAAAATACACCGGCAATTCCGCTCGAAGGTTAGCCTTACGGAGCTTTCGCCTAATAGCCAGAGCAATCGACGGAATCTAAGTAGAATCGAGCGACGATATCATCAGAAAACGACTCACCATTGTGACGGTGGTTCTCCAGATGTGGATCACTTTGCCAGGCAATTCCACGACGTTGTTAGCCTCCCGATCATCCGTGACATTCCGTGAAATCGTCTAGCCGTTCTCCATCTGCAAAAAGAAAGGACATCTGTGCGAGAGATCGAAGGAAAAAAGCAGGAGAAGGGACGGGAATCTATCCCTCCGCCTATAATAACGTCCCGAGCGTGGTTGAAGCCTTGAAGGTTTCACGAGCAAAAGGTAATCAAGGGGGGAGCGAAATTAGGCCAGCCACCGTGCTAACGAGACACGCGAAAACTCGAGCGAGCGACGAGCAACTTTGAAACGAGATGCTCGACATTTTTTTTCAAGGCGGCATTCTCTTTCGTGCTTCGGCTAACGTAGACGAACGAGGATTCCAATATCCGTCGGGGCAATCTTCGGGCAACCGATTCGACGAGCATCAAATCAAATTGGTATTCGAATATCGGGACAATCTCGGGTCTAGACTATGCATAGAAAGCGCAGCAGGGCCCGGTGCAGGGTGCAGGGTTCCCGTCGTATTTGTACCGGTGTCCAGTTCAATATCGGCCAGTCACGCGAAATCAAACCACCGTAACTACGAAAGCACACGGTACCGCACCACGCCACCTGCCTCGGTAATGACAACGATAATGCACGGCCCGAAATCTTATTAATTTTAATGTTACATCCGAACGATTCGTCCCGTGGCGGGTGCGCAGGCACCGCAGGCTTGTCTCGCGAGACACTGTAGGTACATTTTCGTTCTCCTTATTTGGATTTCATCGTCGTTCTTTCACAGGCTATTTATTTGCAAACGGATGCTTCTGTACGGGCGTATCACTATTTCTACTGGGCGTAACCCGTTCGTGGTCACACCTTCTTGTAATCACAAATTGGTCGCACGAGGCTCACTGCATCCCAGCGTAATTTTTTAGTTACGTTCCATGCTACGGATTTTTGAAACTTGTAAATTTTGCGTGATAATTGTACATTCGTAATGCTCTAATAGTCCTTTTCTAGAAATGTAAATTTTGAATTGATGAATTTTTACCTAGTTGAAAAAATAGTTGTGGAAACAGAGAATTTTTTCTCTTAAAATTCGTGGAATTTTTAAATTTTAATATTAAGGTCCAAAAATTTACAGAAATATTGGGAAAGAAAAAAATTGCCTGGGGTGCGATACACCCGGTGTGACCATCAAAGGTTAATTTGTCAAGCTCGTAACACTGTTCTTCCATGTATTTATCTGTGTTTCCTGTAGCTCAGTTTTGCAGGCTCTTTCTCACCTTCCCTGCCCTGCCCCATTCCCTGCCCCGTTATTAGTATTAATTTTTACATTTCCTGCCCCCCCTTCGTTGTTCCCCACTGATTCCCTGCTTCCTCTAGCATCCCTCTGTCAGTCCCCAAGCTCGGCGCATCAGCGGCCGCGCTAATGACGGCCAGCCGCGGTGCAATCGGCGCAATCGGCGCAATTACAATTTTGTGCAGCGACCGCGGGCTTCTCTGGCTTGGTTACCCGATCGAAATGATAGGGCGATCAGTGGCTGTGGTTAAGGGTTGCGCGATATCTCCGCGCGGGGATCAACGCCGGTATGAATTTTTCACGGAGATAACGTCGAATTGGTGGCTCCGACGTCGATTACTTTGTTTCTTCGTTCCCTCCCCTGTTGCTCGCTTAACGAAACGCTCCAGACAATCTCGCGATCGTCAAGGAGCAATTTGGAGATATACTCGGACGTTAATGCGGGTCGGGAGCTCGCGGTAGATTTAATCTCGCCGAGAGAAATCCAATTGCCCTCCAAATGAAACTACAGATGCTCCTCTGGAGTCCTCCGAAAACGACTCGACGCGCTGAGCAAAGTGCTGGGAAAATCACGCGACACGTCGCAACTACCGCAACGTGCCATTAATAGGCGCTGATAAAAATAACGGACGCGCGGAAAGAATTCCTATCGCGGTGAAACGGAGAACGTGAACGACCAAGATGATTGTCAAGGATACAGAGGGAAGATACGCGAGGAGGATCTCCGGGCGAATGGTATGAGTAATTGGCCTGTTCGTAACGATCATGAAGTATCGGTAGTGACGTTAATGATGCGAGTACATTATCCGCTGGACAGAACGGCGGCGGCGGCGGGAGCGTAGCAATTTCTGTTGAATTGATAGTCAAGAAGAGCATGATTTTTATTACCCGACGGTAACTGCGAAACGATCGTAATCAGTCGTTCAATGGATCCGGGGATACGTTCGGCCGGGATCCGATCGAGGGATCGAACCGAAATGACGGGGCAATCAGGCCGCGAGCCAACGAGGGTGAAACAGCCATCGGAAACCCGTGCTGCCCTCGCCGAATGCCATTAATTTTATAGAGGGCGATCGCCCGTTCGAAATTGACAAAACTCCACTGCAAGCGTTACGGTATAGTGGCCAGCAACGGTTCCGTAATTGGATTCGCGATCAGGCCATAAACGCGCCAGTTACGGCAATAATTACGACCTAATTTGACGGAAGACACCGTGGATCCAGATCCCGCGTGCACGCTCGTCCACCGACACCCAAGGCAGACTCGCCGAGGACTCCGAGCTCGCAGAAGAAACAAGCTGTTCCCAACGATCGGGCCGGCACTTCGATCCCCGAATGCGAGGACCGTTCGCGAACGATTAATCTCGGATAAGGTGGATTTTAGTGTATCGATAAGCGCTCGATAAGCACTCACTTGGCAGGAATTCCAGGGAAGCGCGATGAGCGCGACTTTGAGGAAGTATCCGGGGAAGGTGACACAGGAAGACGTTTTTAGTGGTCAGCAACAAATTTCGGACGATTAAAGAGTCGTAAAGCGAGCTCGGTCGAGTTAAACACGGATATCCTCTTAAAGGAGTCCTTTAGTCCTCCACGGATCTAAATAGAGCCATGATTAGGCGAGATTAAGGCGAGGAGGGCCCGGTGCCAGCGAATACCCGTCCCCTGTTAAGATAAGACCACCGCCTTATACTAATCGTGTCCCTTCCTCCCGAAGATAGAGCGTTTTAGCCTCGGACCTCGTGCTCGTTGGACCCTCGTTAAAACAAAACAGTGAGGAATAAGAGGAAGGACGACCGTTCCAAGTGCGAAAAGGCCGATTTACACGGCACGCTTTCGGGCCTTCTTTCACGGCAATTATCCGTGAATCGATAAAGGATTTTAGGAACGAACGGCCGGCTGGACAGAGCAATCGAAATTTCACGATCCACGTATCCGCCTCGTGGAAAGGCCTCGCTTATTATAGGTACCTATGTACTCCGCTGTCTTAAAACTCGCCGAGCTCGTAACTCCGTTTCATCTACTGATTTACGGAGACTGGCTCTTATCTTCTTATTCGTCGATTTACGGCCCCGTCGACACGAATTACCAGCGCGCCGTCCCGAGTCCCCGGGTTTTCTACTGAAAACGAGCCAGTCGTCAGTTACCCGATTTTCTGATTCCGAAAGGCTACTTCGCCGCTCCTGTGCAACAGGATCTCGCAATAAGGGAGATAGGCTACGGCGATAAGCCACGCGTAAATATTTGATTCGTCGAGACGTGTCCTCTGGATCAAGAGCCACTTGAGAAGCTCGCTAGACTGTCCCCTGAATCCTCGCAATCACCTCGGGAAAGCACTCTCAAACTCCGCGATAACTCCTTGGAACGTTGCGTTTCCTTAACCGAAGGCGTTCGTACTGTCTTTTTAAAGAGAAAATCCCCGAGAGATCTACCGCGGCTTCGCGAGCTCGAGGTGCCGAGGGAAATAATTTGCCCGAAACCCGCGCACCACTCGATGTGGGCAACAGACAATCGTAGGAGGCAAAGAGAATAATATTACAGCGGGACGGGGCCGATAAGTAAGCCCGTCGCTCGCCGAGGGAGGGACAGATAAAAGGACGAGGAACGGACAAAGCGCGATTACCATTTGTCATGCCCGTAAACGATGCGATGGACAAGCCGTTATAAAGTATAAACGCTGCCCGCGGAGATTACGAAAGTCTGTCGCGGTGATAATGCGTTTCGCGCGACACGCGCGCCAAACGGCCGGTGAAGTGTCAGCGAAGATAGTCGCGAAGTACGGGAACTTATTATCAGATTCCTACGTTTCGTCCTTGTTTCTGTATCCCTGACAGGGGAAACCTAGAGTTCCCTTTCTCGACGATTGCCAGCTAAGTAAGTGGGAGTTTCGTACGGAGTTCCAAGCAAGCTTGCAGGGAAAAGTTGAGTCACTCCGACGACGCGTTTCCCTTCGTTTCTTCCAGAATCGAAAGCTCGGAGGGAAGTCGTCCCTCCAGAAACGCCAGCGGATAGCCGATGGTGGATGGAGACGTTTAATTTGTGAACAGGCCCTCCTATCGGCCCGTTAACTCGCCTTATAAATTAGCTACAAGACCACGCGGCCAGATAAAGTAGTATACGCGTGCTTTCCACCTCGCAGCGCCGTTTCTTCGGCCAGGTAAATGTACACGAAATTAAGATATCCGCCGGCGAGGTCGCTAGACTAAATCGTTCCCATTTATATAAGAGGTTGCTCTCGGAGGGCTCGGCGACGATTTATGTCACTCGCCTTCCAGCGCCTTACAAATTTCCTCCAGCTCGTGTGCCGTTGGATTTCGTCACTCCCGGCGGACAAAAACATCGGGACACTCTATAAATTACATGGTAATTTACGGAGACCGTATTAAATACGAATTAGTCACTCGGACTTGAAAACACGTGTCGGAACTCCAACAGGACGCGGGCTATCTGAGATCTAAGCTATGCTACTCGCTCTAGATCTTGGATTTTGCTACGCCCGCGCTGTGTTCGGGGCCAGTTATGCTACGTTCATGTTAAGTGTTCGTTATGGTAAGTCACAAGTAAACTGGCGATAAGCCCGGCGATTACAGAGATTTCACTTATAAATAATTCGGAATTGCCATAAATTCTGGTTACGCTAGTCTAGCCCGAGGCCACATCAGATGTAGGTTTCGCAAAGTCCGTGCCATGTTAGATGCCAGTTATGTCGAGCCTATTGCCTTGCTAGATCCCAGCTATGCCGAGTCTAATGTTACAAAAAATCGGACAGAACGATTGCATGGACATCTGAAAGCGAGGAGTAGCGGGTGTTTGGTAACTGGGGGCACGCGCGTGACGCGAAACGATGGAAATAAGAATACCGCCTAGCGCCTGAAACGCTGAGGAGGTCAGAAATCAGAATGCAGAGCGGATTCGTCGACTCGCCACTCGTCGATGCATCAGCGTTCAGCCGCGATTCTGTCGCATTACGTAAGTAAACGGACCGCGGGAGAACGCGTCTTCTCGCCTCGAAGCAGCCGGTAATCGAATCTAACTGTCCCGTCTCTTTCTCTCGTCTACCGTTATTATGTGTCACCGAGTCGAGCCGCGCGTATCGCTAACAACGTAATCACTGCGATTTACCTTCGCCCGCTTTACTGATTTTCATCGAAGCCTTGTCGATTCGCGACGATCGCTTCGAGGACGAGAGGAAATTCCACACGCTCGCGCCGAGTGGGTACTTAGCGCGAGTAATTACGGCGACACGGTCGAACGTACCTTGCGCCAACCTTTCATCCACCTGGTCGATTCAGGGAAAGGCTCCACTGATAGAATTCTCGGAGAGCAGTTTCGTTTGTGGAAGCCAACTGCGCTTGCGCTGCGTAGATCGTGGACCACAAAGGAGTGACCGTTTCAGTCGAAAGCTTCCCGACGATCCAGATTCGCCGATCGACCGCGACAGCGATACCCCATTTAGCCGTTCCATCGTTGCTAATAAACCTCGATCCTATCGACCCGACGCGTTGGCTACCGACCCACCGTGGATCGTGTTCGCGTCTGCATCCGTAAAATGCTGTCGAGGACAATCCGTCACTCGGTCGACTCCGTCCGTTCGGGCTTCTTTCGATGGAGAACAAGCGGGACAACTCCGCGCCGGGATACCGTAAAGTTTCGTCTTTATTACCAGGCGACGGTGAGGGCACAAGGGCGAGGGCGGATGCTCGGTGGGTTGGGAAGCTCGGTGGACAAGGAGGCGAGAGAGTGGGGGATGATTGATGCTGGCTGGTTATCGGGGACACGGACCGAAGAAGATAGCCGATCCACGGGTCTCATTACCGCGACACGAGATGCTCATATTATCGTCATTTTTATTAAACACCGCTCGTACGTTTTCGCTGGGCCACGGCGATAAAACCCCTCGCTGGAAAACGTTCGATGAAATATTAGTCGTGTTCGATCCCCGCTGGTCGCAGCATTTACCACCGGGGAAGGCTGGCCGTTGCCAAATCGAAGGCGACGCTCGGCGATCATCCTCCGACGAGGCGCGAGGACTCGGGGATTCGATAGAACCGATATACTTTTACGATGCTTCGTGGAACCGCCCGGCAGCCGGGGGAACGCTTGGAAATAAAACGGAACGCGACAGATTCGCGGATCGAGTTCCGAGCGGCCAACCGGCCGAACCGAAATTGTCGAAATAATCGTAATCAGGGATAAAACGGGCGACCGCTAATGGACGTTTAGGTGCACGCTAAGCTTGCTCTCGAATGGAAAAGCTGCGCGGATGGCCACGCTCGCTTGCCCCGTAATAATTGACTCGGCAATGCGTATAAACCGCAACATGGCCGACGGACGGATAATTAACTAACAATTAGGCTCGAGGTGGAGGAGCCCGGAGCGCAGGAAAGAAGATAAAACCGTGAACGAGTGGCATATGGCGGGCTTTTATGCCGCGCGGTGTTCGTGCTGCGCGCGAACCTGCGGGGCCGAAAAGCCTCCGCTCGAAATTGACGATTCATTCGGGATGCTTGACTTCTGTCATGCCGACCACTCGACCCTCTCCTTCCATCCGGCTCTGTCTCTCTCCCCTTCTCTATTTTCTGTCATCGCTGTCAGGCCACCGAGTCTCCCCCATATTTTTTTCATTATTCGTTGCTCGCGTGGCCGTTCGGCCGCGAAAACACGGCACCACAGCCCGTAACCGCAACTTCCTCGATCCTGCTGCCTTTCCATCGGTCTAATGCCTCTCATTGGTGTTCCAACGATGCGTGATCGCCGTGCACTAACGACGCTAAAAGTTAAAAGGATTCATCGACGGCTCTTGGAGGAACGGTGATGATCGGAGGGCTGGGATCGCTGCTTGGAAATGCGCGCGAGATAATTGCCGGAGGGATCATTATGGAGTTTCCAATTTCCACGGGTCGAGAGCGGTGCAGGAGAGAGGGGGAGAGAGAGAGAGAGAGAGCGGTGCAGTATCGTGCGAAGCGTTCGATTGAAATTTCGCAGATTCACTTTCGGACGAGGTTTTCCGATAATTCAATATAATAGGAACGCTGGCGGGCGGGCAGGCGCGCGCATGGTAATTGGTGTTAACGAACACGCTCTGTCATTCACGACAGCGAAAATGACTGCGGCCGAGTGGAGTGTTTCCGGCTCACCGGCCAACTTCCGCGGCAGAACAATGGGAGCGCTTAACGCACCGGCGAAAGTCGTTAGTCAGTGTTATATTCCGCGCTCGGTATGCGCGGCGTGCCGGTCAAATGCGTTAATCTAATTTTCTGGGCGTTGATTAACGCAGCTCGATGAACATGGCCGACCCTGGACACGCGGATGAACGATCCGGCAAATGGAAACGCAGGCTTTCCATTTTCAAACGGCGTGTACGTTGACTCCGACGCGTTTTCCATTAGCGTTTCGTTTCCCTCCGCAGTACCATTCTGAAGGTAAACGGTACGGGGGCCAAATTCAAGCGCGTTAATCAGGATTTTCTGGGAGACGATCGATCGGCAAACAGTAACGAGAAAGTTCTCGCCTGCCGCCACCGTTACCCTACCATCTGCTGTGACGCTCGCTAGGTTTCCCGAATCATCCTGGCCGCGTGGAATTTATAAGGTGCGAGCAGCCATTCACCGGCTTCGTTTACACACTCGTCCAGCGCCACGGGGATGCCGGATTCCTTTCAGGCTTTTACATCCTCCTTACGGCCATCCGCAGAGCGGATCGTGAACAAATTGGCGCTACCGAAAAAGCCTTCTTTCCTGCGGACAGCGTGAAGCGCGATCAAAAAAATCGCCGGCGAGTCCCCGCGCTCACGGAATCCAGGCTTAGAGAGATCGTGAAAGGAGCCGCGGGCGGTAGTCTGAACGTAGATGGAGGAGAAAAAAAAAACAATGTCCCCGAAAATTGGACGAAATTAGTGAAAATCCTCGTGGTTATATAGAAGCTGTCCGGGTCAGGATCCAATTATACGTGGCTCCATTCACGTGGATCTTTCGTGGCTGCCCTCTGGCCAGGTCCTCTCTCGAAATCTCTTTTTAATGGACGTGGGTCGACCTGCTCCTCGATTCTACGTTCCCCCAACGCCGCGTCACATCCGGCACGATTTACGAGGAAATTAAAAATTCTTACACGCGCGACGCGACACTTAACATCGATTCGTCTGCTTCGACGCGGACTAGAGCGATAAGGGGGTGTACCGATCTCGCGCGGTCGAGCCGACGTTCGAGCAGAGTTTCGCACGGAGATCGTGAGCATTACCACTGCACCGGCAGAGTTTCGGAATGCAAGACTCAGCTGGAAGGTAGGAAAAACGATGGAGTCCATTAGCGAGTGGTTATCGAGGAGAATACATATGTCGAGTGGAAAAGTCTCGGTGGTGAAACGGCGCGTTTAAAAAACGATTTGCGGTCCCGTGGGCCTGTGATTTTCGTCGATAAATTAACGGGGCCCCGCTGTCGGGCTCGCCGGTGATTACCGCGGATTTCAGTGCGCTCGGCACTTTACCAATTTTCTCGATTACCGGCATGAAAAGCCTCTTAAGCGACCGCCCATCGGACTAACCGGATGGCTCGGACCTCGTCCCGGGACCCCTGCCGAATTATCCAGGCCGATCGGCCTCGATTTTCCTCACCTCGCCCCGTGATGCCTCGGGAACGACCGTAATTTCGGTGACGAAACACCTACGAGAGCGTTCGCTGACCAAGTCTCACCGAGCCATCGATCGTCTCCGGCAGGTGCAGCTCGCTTGACAGAGGGACGAGGAAGGAATGCCGTAATGGCCTCCCTATTACGACGATTACCTTCCCTTCTTTGGAAGCTAGAGATTGGAACAATGCACGAAACCTTATGTAAACGATGCTCACGGTTATACAGACCTCGGAGTTCGCCCCAAGAACGAGGAAGGAAATGGCAGCGCGTGGATAAGAGCCTCCCAGAGAAAGCGACACGACGAATCCCCGAAGATCGAATTAACCGTGCACAATTACGAGTAACAAATCCGTGGCGGGCGTTAATGAGCGTCACCGGAAACGCGCTTACACGAGGAGGAGGGGTGGGAAGGGTGGAGAGAGAACGGCACCTCCTGCTCCTCCTGCCGCCGGTTCACGCAGCTTCCGGTTCGCTTGGGGCTCACCACGAAGGGGACAGAATGCACCGGTGGTGCACCGCGATAAAATCGTCTAATTGTTTCGCTAAGCGTATGTGAATGTCCAACACGCGCGCGCTCGCTCACGCAGCGTCGTTTCGTGCGGCACGTACAACGTATTTTTCTCGTCCTTCTTTTCCATTTTTTCTACCACCCCCCACCTCCCCTTCGCCCCCCCCCTCGCTCCAACCCCCTGTCGTCCCTTCCCCGGTGGCAACAAAGGAATCGCGCGGCGCTGTCACGCGCTGAGCAATCGCGCGACCAACGCGAAAATGCAAATCCGCGAGGGAGCGAGCGAGAAATCGCCGGTTTCCGCGGCGAAGGAACGCCGCGGATCGAATTAGTTCGCTCCGTGGACCGTAATATGTATGTATCGCAATTACCGCAACTATGTAACGCCAGATAAGCCACTTTTCACGGTAACGCAGTGCCACCGGTTACAAAACGCGGGCACCCTTAATGAAGATAATTCCGCGAATATAATTCCCATTACGTTCTACACAACTACGCGTGAACCTGTGTACGCGCGTACAGGTACACGTGTGTGTATATAGATTGCGTGCGATATCAGATCGGAACAGCTGCTTGGTGTGCGCGGCGCGCTGCGTGATGCGTGTGCACAAATACATACGCGAATTCAGAAGTAAAACGTTTCCCGAGGCGGTTCGACGTCGATCGCGGCGATAAGCGAGACGCTTCTTTTGCAAATCGCCGGATAGCTACGAGGCAGAGGATCGCCGGGTTAATTACGCTAAATCGGACGTCGTTAATCAACAGGCGTTGCGGTTGCTCCTGTTCGAGGAAAATAATAACGATATGGAATGGGAACATGCAGCGCGGTGTGAAGTTCGGGGTAATAATCGGAATCGCGCGGGGGAAACTTCACTCGCGGCAGCGCAACACCGCGTGATTTCCAAGGGGGATAGATAGATCGGGGGGGGAAGGGCGGCGAGGGGGGAGGACCATCGGCGAGAGGCAGAAGGGCTACGAACGTAATTAGAAGTTGTACCTCCTTCGTGGCCACGATAAGCCGCGGTCATTATTTCCGTGTTTAGATAGTCGAGCGGATGGACGTTGCTCGTGGGATCAGCGTGCCTGCCCGGGGGACGCGAAGTACACCCACCGTCGTTCCAGCTGGCTTCGTTAAAAAACACCGCTGTTAAACACCGATTCCTTAAGTCGCCACGGTCATAACAGTTGCGAATGAATCTCGAGGCTGACGGATCGTTTCAGTGCGCTCGAGGAACGCGTGTTTTCATAGAATCCTACGGAATCGGTGGTCTCGCGATTGATACCAGTTTCGAGGATACCTATGATCTTCTAGTTCGAAGCGAGACGCTTCGTTTTATTGCGCCCAGACGGGATGCTGCTCGGTCGTCTGGTTCCCATGCGAGATATAGAGGCGGCGTGGGTTATTATAAAAATTAAACGACGTTCATGCGATTGATTATGAAGATTACATATCATCGGGGATCCACGGCTCGCAGATTTCCTGCGGAACGTTGCTCGACGACAACGATATAAGAAGGAGAGGAAGAAGGAGAGGACGCGGGGAGGATCGCTCGTAATTGTGAGCGACTCCGCAGGGACAGAGAGGAGATGCCGGCCGGTGGTGTGCGATCGTCCAGCTCCGAGGCCTTAATAAGTCGTTTTCGAGAGATAATCCGCGGCGGGTGTGTCATTTCATTTGATTTCTTGTAATTTCGCCTCGGTCGCGCGGCGGAATGCCGCGTAGATGAACACCCTCTCTCGTCCCCGTGCATCGTGGGCGTCTATCAAGCACGCATTCGCACGATCGTTCTCTATTTCTATCGTTTCTTCTTCTCGGGCAGAGTTTCTCAAAGAGGAGTCAAGCCGTGTCGCGAGGGTTTCGGACGCAAGTGTACAGAGATCCGCGGCAATCCAGCTGTTTCTCGACAATGCCGTGGAACGAGGAAAAGGAGTTTCTAGATGTGACCCGGATGGAAGGGAGTCGCAGACCTCGCAGCATCCGCGTGGCGACAGAAAGGTTTGAGAGACGCTGCTCTAGGAGGCTCGTTTTTCCTCTTCGCTCGCCCAGGGCCACGAGATTACACTCATTCAAAGATTTCGGCCGGTCCTTTCAGTCGGCCGTCTTTTTTTTCCTTCCTCGCTCAATGGACCGTGGTTTCTCGGCTGGATTTCCGTCCTTCTTCAGCGACTAGTCGATCGGGGCACCGCTCGTGCCCCCGGGGAGCCTTTCATTCACTCGAAAACCAGCGAAGAGACGCGCTCCAGGTCCAGCCACGGTCACGAGCGAGTTTGGGGCCCGGCCAACGGGCTAGAAGAGGAACAGAATAGGGACAGAAGAGGAGTCTAACCGTGGCCACCGTTGCACCCACGAAATTAGTTCGTCGTGTACCTGTTTCGCCGTCCAGACGGTCCGTGTCCCTTGCGTGGGACGATTCCAGGACTTTACCTGGCGCCAAGTGATTTCATCCCGGATTGGGTTAGTCGAGGGAATCACACGGCCACGGGCCCTTAATTGACGCGATGCAACAACCGAACAGAACGGGCTATCGAGTTCCACGGGTGTAGTACGAGGAGATCGGTATTTGGTCTTTATCGATCGTAAACGGCGCCTGACAAGGGAATCGATTAAGTTGCCCTGGATCCAGCGGACCGAGGTGACTCCATCCCCCCGATACCATCGAGGACGCGCCGTGCCGGCGGAACAATTGCCCCGCTCCGCGTTTCTAATTACTCGCTCGTAAAACCGGCAAATTATTATCCACGCGTCCGTAGTCCGTAACACATCGAAGGGAAACATCCATTACCGGGGTCCATCCGTAATAACATGTCGTCTGGGGAGGATGGATCGTGGTCAGTCGGATAAAGCCAACGGCTTTCGAGTTCGGTTCGCGGAGCAGAATAAGAAGAGAAGATCGCGGCGAGGGAGAGCGATACGAGGAGGAGGAGGGCTCCGAAGGGAGAGATAAAGCAGCGGAGCTTTCCGAGCGCATTGCTGCATGGCTGGGGATAGAGGAGAGGAGCGATCCCCGGGCGAGGGTGGGGGAGGGGGGGTCGGAGGGGGAGGAGGATTCAAATTAAATGCCGTTGAAACAAAAAATGATGGTGTAATGACAGCATCGGGGGCCCTCACCGGTGGCTACGGGTATCTTTGAGCACACGGGGACGGAGAAGAAGGGAGACCGTGTGATTACCCATCGACCAATAGCCGTGCTCAGAGCGGCCATCATGGTCCAAGGAAGACGTGCAATCACGCGGTTCTCCAGCATCTTGCTCGCGAGCACCGGGATGGTTTCGTCTCCTGCAGGCACGCGTGAACCTCCTTCGACCTTCCTCGGCCGACGATGGATCGCTGTTCGAACCAGAATCTCTAGTCGACCAGATCGGACGGGAGTTAGAATCTCGATGCCGGTGATCTTTTGCGCTACATACGGAGGGAAAGATGCAGACGTGTTTCGAGGAGTAACCGTGCTTTTGGCGAGGTGTAACGCGGTTGCGCAAAAGTAAAACTAGATAATGGCCGCTTTCACGTACCGTAGCCTCGCACGGTGCTTCGCCGAACGTATGTAATTTAACAAGTACGCCTTATCCGACAGCAATCATTGATGAGCAGTGAGCCCTGTAACGTTAATTATTTTCACGGTTCTCAACCAGTCTTTTAGAGCCTCTAACAGGCAACGGTATTCACTGGAAAACCCATTCAACGTTCCGCGGTAATTAGCTCTGCTCGCGGCAGACGTGTTGAAAACAATCCTAAACTGCCCGCGCTAAACGATAAAAACGAACGAGGGAGCACCTGCATCTCGCTCGGACTCCTTTTAACAGATTTATCAAATAGTGTATATATGATTCCTCGAATAATTAATTAAACTCCTCGCGCTCCTTTATAACTACATCGCGGATTTACATATCTATACCTGACTTGGATTAAACGGGTTCGATGGAAACGCGACAGCGTCTCAATCGGGAGCAATCGAGTCTAATGAATTCCAAAGGTACAGGCATGAAACTCTTGTATTTGCATGAAACATCGAGGCAAGCGCGATGCACGCCGGCCGAGAGCCGGCAATTTATGAGCGCGCATTTTTCTCTTAACGATAACACTTAAGCCAGTGTGTAATTGCATCCTGTGCGCTTAAGGCCTGTCCACACGCGCAGGACCGGCCTGTATCGCCGCTGTATCTCACGGATCGGGCTCGGAACCGCGAGGACGACGCGTGTTTGCGCGTGCAACTATGCAAGGCAGCGCGGAGCCGGCTGGGCTCTTTTTCCCCCTATCTTCGAATCATCGCCGACGATTTCACTCGGCGCTCGTGTGAAACGCGGATAATGACGAGCAACGTCGAAGCCGGCAGGATAGCCGGCGCTTAATAACTCGTTAATTATCGTTTTAGGAAATCCGCGTGCGCGCGCGCGCGGGCACGGAGCTCTCTAGCCGCGAGCACACAAACGCGCCGAGCCGTCCAATTACTTTACGTAACTCCCGCGCGTTCATTTCTCCGCTCTGGTCGCGGTAATTGGTTTAATTGCGTTTCGCAAACGAGAAAAAAGGAAACCGCCGGAGATTAGAAAGAGCTGGCGGAACAGTCGGGGAAAGAAGGGGCTTCCCTTATTGTGAGGTGTCTGAAGACACGCTTCCATCCTGGGGGACCAGGGAAAAAGTTTAACGCGGATGCCAAGCTTATTCCTTAGAAGGGACGCGGGACCACCGCGTCGATGTCGAGACTGAAATAAACGATTGCGTCCTTTCGCTTCCGCTGAGGGGTTCGCTGAAGATTCTTTCACCTCGCGATTCCCCGCTAAACCAGCTAACTTTTGTCCAACGAACCCCCTCGATTTCTCCCGCGAAATGAAAAGCCTCGCCTCTCTCTCGGATAAAGATTTTCGTGTGGAAGGATGCTCGCGTTCCCGCGAGCAGAGAAGCCGGCGGCGAAACGACCGAGAATATGCCGACCCCACAGTCGGCAATTAACAGCGCCGCGTTTGATCGCGATTCGTCGACCTCCTTCCTCCCGGTATCACGCGATTCCTACCTGTGCCCGTAAAAAACTTTGTTGTATTTCAGTATTTTTTCTCCTTTCGGTGGACGGCGAGACGCATTCGCGGCTTCCTGCGAGATGCTATCGCGGCGAGCTTTAAGTTATCATTAAGCCAGTCCTTGGAGGAATTTTCTGTCCTCGTGAACGCGACGCCGGTATAATCGTCCCGATCGTGCCTCCGCGTCCGAGTACACGTCCACCGGCAACATAATTGCTTCTGGGAACGATCGCAGGCACATTTTACCGTTCAACGAGACATTCCCATTGTTACGGTTGACGTAAAGGCGGAGAGGCAATCGATACTTCCATCGGGCAGAATTGCGCGCCAACTCCCCGCAGGCTTGCTGCTTTGAATCGATCCTCGGGCGGATATCGCGGCGATGCAACATTCACGGGGCAACGTTTCGACGAGTGCCTCGCTACTCTCGATCGCAATGGAAAGTTTCAACAATCGTAATTGCCCGAGGAATCGTTTTTTCGACGGGGAGGGGAGGGGGAGAAAGGGAAGAGGCTCGTATGAAATTTCGCTGTAATTGGCAACGATTCTCGGTATAGAAATCCTTTGGCCTGGTTAAACTGAAAACACGACAACCCGCGCGCGTAACGGGTACGCGGTTGCATTGTTTTTTTATTTTTTCATAACTCATCCACCATCCATATTCATGGGGCCACGGCCCGAGGCCGGGGCGGTGGGACGGCGGAGGGAGTAAGAAAATGAAACAACGAATTAGCAACAGCGCAGAGTGTGTAGGTATGAATATGCCGGGCGGCCCCGCGATAAGATCGCGTGTATTTAGCAACAAAATCGCGGCAATGCGAAATGTTTTTCACGAGCGCCGTAGCACATAATGAAGTATAGTTACTTCCTGACATCACGCTAATTCGCCGGCATCACGGTGATTTATATTATATGAAATTGCGCGGCGAGGCTGTTGCGCCGCGATTCAATTCGCTATCGCGCGTTCAGCAAACCATGAACGCACGAACGTTCGATAACGACGTCGGGGCCGCCGCCGCGAATCTAAAGAAGACCGCGGGAAAATTGCGATTTGCAAGTGTCGTTAAAGGAACGATTCCCAATTGCCTCGACTTCCCCTCGAAGCCTTGCATGTCGCGAGGCAAACGCATTGTCGACGGACCCATATTTATTAGAACTTTTTGTCCCTCCTCGCGGCTTCTATTAGTCGGTTTGTACCTATGGTGCTGAGACAAACCGTCGTAGCTTCTCGTCTCGCCCGCTCGACGTAAGACGAGGAGGACCAGCGAGGACCAGCGAGGACCAGCGAGGACCAGAAGGGCGAGAAGCAAGGAGGTAACGGAAGTTGGAGGACGTTTCGCCCGCTCGACGGACAATGCCGCGACGGAGGAAGTAATTCGCCGAGGACTTAGCCCGTGGCGGTGCTCAGACTCGGCCTGTTCTCGCTCCGGCGTGCTACGCGCGTAGGAGCATTGTCTTGACAACTTAGCGGTTATTTTACACGCTGTTAGCTCGGTAAGCTAGCCACGAGTTTACCGCTGTTTCTATGCTAATGAGCCACTCCGTGGCGGACGAGGCTGGAACGCGCGCGCGGCCACGGCGAAGACGGAGAGGGCTAAAAGTCGGCGCGAGAGCGCAACGCTCTTAGCTCTTCCCTAGCCTCGAACAGCTCGAGTTAATACGGAAACTCCCGGGCCAAAGTTCGGCCGAAAGGAATCGCCGGGAAATGTATGCGTGTAACTTGGTCCCGCGAGCCGAGCCTGCCCTGTTTTCCCGTCGTCTGACTCCACTTCCCTTTAAACACGGAAAATTCCATCATCGACCGTGCGAGTACTTGCTAGCCAGCCGATCGCGACTTTGTAGTTCCGTGGAGTCCAGAAACTTCCACGAAATTGTTTTCCACGTCCGAGTTTTGCTCGGGAGTCGCTTCAAATAAATTTCCACGAGCGCGATCATTTATGCACGGTCTCAAGATTTCCGGGCAATCGGATGCGTCGTGAATTATGCCGCGAATATGTAGTTGTTCCAGTTTCCTCGAGCAGGGATAAGGTAAATGTACCAATACCTGGACGCTTAAGGGGCTTCAGGAATAGCGGCAAAGTTTGTCTCCTAATTTAATTTGTAAAACTATCATGAAATAAAAAAATGTTGTTGAAATGTGGAAGATAACACAAGTTTATACTATCGGAAACTGAAGAAAAAGTTTATGTATTATAATAGATGTATTTATTACTGAAAATACGAAAACATGTAGATGTCCCAATAAGCGAACAACCTAAAAATGCATGTCCAGATATCTGAATTACTTACATTCACGAAATTCTTCTAGCTTCCAATAAATAAACTTCGACATGTTTAAAAAGATATTAATTTTCTTGCAAATTTAACCATCTTAAACTAAATTTAAATCTCTGAAGCATTTCTTATTTATATATTATAATAATACATTATAAAATGAGATTGAAATTGAAATGCTGCCAATATTTTCTTAGTAAATAACAGAAGTGTCTTGACAGAAGCTTAATAAATTTCTCGAAATCTGATATGCATACGAAGTGTGTTAAAAATAATTATTTCTATCAAACGATTTCGAATTTTCTGTAATAACAATTTTAATTAATATTGCTAAATACTTATGCATTGTGGCACAATTTTTTGTTTTTAATTACATGAAAAATTAAGCTTGAAAATAAATAAAATTCGCATTACTGTTCAGGTACTGGGACATGGCTTTACACTGGTACATTTACCTGACTTTGAGCAAGTGCGAAAAGTTTATTACCCGTTCTTTGTCTCTTATGTCTTTTCGTTGAAACCTCTTCAACTTCCACTTAATTATAGTACGTGAGATTTCGTTGGTGTAAAGCTTCCTCCCAGCTCGACACAGCCCACGGGGAGCCAGGGGCTGCTTATAGATCACGAGCACGCGCGCGTTCTGCCCAAGTACGCGTTTTGTCACGAGTTACGACGGATAAGTACGAGCAAGTTTCTATATTAGTTTAGTGGCTGGAGATTGCCTGGCTCGCCCTTACGAGTACCTCCTCGCATACCTATAAGCTTCCTGCATTCCCCGTAGGTACAAAGGCAACTTTAATTGCCACAATAATATATGCGCGGGGCATTTGCATCTGCAGCCAGCTCCCCAACTTGTAACCGTACACCCTCTTTCCATTTAATTCCTGTTTTTACGCCAGCCCCTGACGCGCACGGAACAACTTTTTTCCTCTGTTCAGAAAACACTCGATCCCCGAGTAGATTCCTTATTCCTCGTCAATCTCCAGCCAAGTCTGACTGCTCTCGCAGCCGTGAAGAGCTCTCCACTTGCGAGACACTCGTCCTATTTAGTCGCGCGGAAAACCGGCATTCCCTCGATTACCTCCGTGAAAATGATTGATTACGCTCAGCCGATCTTTCGAGAGACGCGATCGTGCCTATCCCCGTGGCCAGCGTGGAGTTTCCAACAGAATCCTCCGTCGATTCCGTGGCATTGACTCGCACGACCTCGAGCATTACCAGTAATGGTCGTAACCGCCTTAAAAAGCGGTCTCGGGCGCCATCGGCTAGCACAACATGCAAATTGCCGGTTGCCCGATCCGACAGGGGATCCGTGGATCCCTCGATTGGCTGGCTATCCGATGCGCACGCCGTCCCGTGTATACTTTGCCCGCGCGGAACGACCACGGGGAAATGGGAAAAGGGGTCCGTGTAACCGTAGGAAATTGTACGATCGTGTGCACCGGGAAGCGATCCGCCGTTTCGTGGAACACCGGCGACGGTATTCCACCGTTACGCCCGCGACCATTATTCGGCCCGAAGGATCGAGGTCTCCGCCCGTTTCGCGGCGATGAAGATATTAGATTCGCGAGACTCGCTCGAGAGAACGGAGCGGTGACTTGGCCCGCTTCCTCTCTCGCTCTCGAATCTCGCGGAAGGGACAGGGCCCGGGTGAATTTACGGCGTCCGAGCGTTCGGGAAAATCGCCGGCTATCGATCCTCGTCTCGAGCGCGAGCGAAGGGCGGCGGGGGTGTAGGAAGGTCCCGAAGCGACGGGGGTGGCCCGTCGAAAAAAAAAAATCCCGCGCAACGAGACGCGACAAGTAACAAATAATCTTCGTCGCGGCGGGCCCTCGTTGTTCCTTTGTTTCGGAAATTTCCCGAACGATGGATGCCCGTAAAAGTGTATCATCGGCGGTATAGCACCGGACGTGCGTGTTCCGCGTCCCGCGGGATCAATGGATCCGCGGTCGAGGAACAAAGGGTTAGGATGGAGAAAGAGGCGAGAAGGGAAGGAGGGAGAGAGAGAGGGAGCGCGGAACGGGAGCAAAGGAGACGGGGAAAAGGGCCGACAGAGAGGGCCGAAAAACGGGAGTAGATCTGTCGTGGCGATAGGTGGTATGTGCCCGGTGGCCGGGGACCCATGAAAAATAACGAAAATTTAGTCGAGGGCCGGGCGCAAAGCGATTAAGTCCATTATACAGTTTTATCAGCATGAGAAAGATCTAATAGCCGCCGCCACCCCCTTGCCTCGGCTCGGCCGCTCGCTAATTCTCGCCCCTTCGCGTGTGTACGTGCAGAGGAACCCCCTCGATGTGTCATACGCGCCACTTGTGCTCGCGCCTCTTCGTCTATCGAATGCTGCAACTCGTGCGGGCGAACGGGCGAGTCTATGCAGCCGCATAGGCGTGGACCTGTCGAGATTGATACGCCGACGCCGATGCCGCGCGATTAACGTGGGCGGACCGCGACCCTCGAGAAAGTGCGTAAACAGCGCTCGATACGATTGCTGTCCTCGGCGTCTCGCGGCCAGACGCTTATCGTCGCGTTTTATCGTCGCTATGGTCACGGTTCGAAAGCCCGCTCGCCATTGGCCGCCGCGGACATTTGATTGATGCGTGATTCGCATTTCCATCGTGGATCACGTAATTCCAGGCGAAGCTCGCCGCCGGTAGAGTCAGAATTTAGGCCTCGCCGCGGCTCGGTACTTTGGTTACGCCTATGTGGCAGCGCGCAACACACAAAAGAACACAGAGGCGCGAGCGTGTGTGCGTAACAGGCGGAACACACGGTATAACTAACGAGAGCTCGAGCCGTCAACCCTCGCCGCTCGAAACACCTGCAGGAAATCACAACCCCCGAATGCAAATATTATCTTAATTGCTATAGAAAAGTACCGCCATTACCTGGAAACGCTTTTTTCTTTCAGCTTTGTGCCCGGCCCGCGTACTAACGAGCGCAACGCGGTCGAGATTGCAATCGAGGGTGGCCACCGACCGCCGATCGCCCTCTCCAACCCTCCAAAAGTCGCCCACGCATTGCGCAATCGACGATACGATGACTCGGTGGAAACGCCGCGTGAAACGTTAATAATAAATCCGTTAATCGGGGGCCCCTTTTATGCACCTCGTGCGAATCGCAGAGTTTCGAGGGTGGGGGGTGGAAATTGGAGGCCCAAGGCGTCGCGCAGTGGCGTGTTTCTCGGGAAAGCTGGCCAGTAGTAATATTATTGAATTTAAGATAAATTGTTGGAATAAATTTCAATACTATGACTCTAAAATGATAATAACGTACTGTTTTAATGTTACATATTAATGTTAAATATGCTTTGATAAATCACAAATGAAATGCAACGAATAGATCTGTAAAAAATCAGAAAAAAATTTGACTTTTGGCCAGCTTTTTGTTCGGAACGTGCTTACTGTGGGTCGACTGTTCGCCAGTTAACTTGGACTTGCCGGATGGAAATAAATGGAGGAAGCGGAAGAAAAGTGGAATGCCGAGAAGCGAACTCAATTTCTCATCAGCTAAATTGAGGCTGTGAGGTGCAAAGTGGCTTTTAGATTGGTTCCAAAGTTATCGGGCTCGCTATCAATGCAAATTCCCCGTAATGGAAGCTCTTAAGCGAAATCGGATACGTAGGAGAACGGGGGCGTTCGCGTTTGTCAGTTCTCTTTAATCGTTTCGCTGGGACCGTCGCCGAGCGCGGGATTGCGTCTTCCCTTGGAAAATCTCTAGCCCCTTGGAAACTACGGAAAGCAAACGGGAGCGAAAAAAGGGGTGGATAAAATATTCCTTTGTTGGCGTATCGAGTCTCGGTCGAGGTGAATTCGTTTCGTCAGCCGAGGGGATGACGAATCGTCGATTTGGTAACGGCCTTTGGGCAACTTCCGCCGCGGCGCGGCGTATCCTGTCAATACCGTCAGCCGACTTTTCTGCGCTGCCTTTAATTAATTTCTCATGCATACCGTGCCCGTGGAAACTCGGGTGGCTTGCGCGTATCCGTGCATAATGAGTCGGCGCGAACGAGGTTAAGAAATCGGCGGCAACTCTTGTCTACTCAACTTTCTTTCCTCTCCGTTGGCTTATTTAAGTAATTAACGACTGTCGTTACAGGCAGGGCAGACCGCGGTTTCGTTGCACGGCGCTCGACTTCCGTTGGCAGTTCGCGTCGGCCTCAGCTCAGCGGTGGTTGACGACGAAACGTAGTAATTCCGGCTTCGATTAGCCCCGCGAGGATAAACCCTCTGCCGCCCTTACGAGCCGAATTTCCGCTATCGCGCCCGCGGCAACGTATTACGATCTTAATGAGCACTTAGCATAACAAACGTAAGATCGGATCGGGTTGCCAGGCGGCGGAGTGCACGCTCGCGCGCGCTCGAGTTGCGTCGAGCGTGCTAAAGGGCGAGAAGGGTCGAGAAGGGCGAGTGGGGCGACCCGAGCGGGGGAGGAAAGAAAGGCGAAGGAAAGAAAGCGAGCGGTGCGCGGAGGAAGAGGAGAAGAAACCGCGCAGGAATCGGCGGGTGGGAGGAAGGGAGGTGAGGCTCCCTGAAAGGGAGAGAGGGCCTTTGCATTTCGCCGCGATGCGCATGCGAGCGCCTCCGACTTATGGAAGTTTAGCCGTTAACTTAACCGGCGTTTACCTTAATCTAAGATCAGCTCTGGCCTGCCGCGTGCACTGCACGGTATAATGTATGGCCGTATGAATATGCATTGGACACGGTATGAGGTCTACCACCGCGCACCGGCGTAAACGCGCGTACGTGTGCCACGTAGCCGCGACACGCCGCGTTTACCTATCCAGCCGTCCGCCCGTCCGTCCGTTCGCTCGTTCATTCGTTTGTTCGCCCGTTCGTTTGCTTCTGCCAACGGGCCTCGTTCACGTGTTGGCTCACGCTCGCTTTGCACGCGTGCACCCGCGGCTGAACCGCGCGCATTCGTTATACACTCGGTTTAACTATGTGCACAGGTTGGCTGCGCGCAATAAGAATCACCGCTCCCCCCCCCCCTCTTCTGGAGCAGCAGTCCCTGCCGTAAGAATGAAAACTCCAATCGAGCCAGCAGATTCTTTCACTGGCGTGCGATTAATCCGCGAAGTGGAGCATGTCGACCGCATCGCGTGCCCCTTTAAATCGCGCAAAACGTTTCCCTTCGGAGCCACCGCCTCGCCGTCATAATTCACCGCGAACGGGGGAGTTCCGTTCCTGCGATCCGATCGTGGCGACGCCGTTTGACGCTCGCTGGGTGCCGCGACGAAGACGCTGGGCGCGTAGGCCGAGCGCAGGTTGCACGCGCGAAACACTGTTAGCGCGCGTGGGTGTAATTTGTGAGCTCGCGAGTGCGTCTCGTGCGTGCCGGCCGATAGGGCCTCTCGGAGGAAGCAAGTGGAAGGTGGATCCTTATCTGGACGAATTTTACGAGCGTTTTAAAGGATCGTTAATTTTCGGCCGTTTATCGCAGGGCTCGCCGCGAGACCTTCGCCTCCTCTCTCTCGCCTCTCCTCGCGACGGCAGCTGTTGCTGGGATGCGCTTGGCCGACAATTCGAGCATCGATCCCTCGCCGGCTGTTTACGATGCACCGCGGAAGAAGCCAGGAGTCGCGGGGCACGCAGGTATTCCAGGTACTCGAGACGAGGCGGCCTCTCGTGACGCGATTTGTCGGAAACGCGGCGAGTTTCACGAAATTTATTCCCTCGTAAAGCCGCTTTTACGGCCGATTTGTAACATTCCTTTTTTTTTTTAAAGACGTCTCCCTTTAGTGGCACGTGAAACGTGGGCGAAGCATCGATGGAATTAGGTTATTGGGGTAGTTCTTTTTTATTGCCCGCGGAGTAACGTTTAACGTCTCTAGGGAGTACTGGTTGTACAACGTTGCTGAGAGCAACGGCTCGCGATGTCGATGACTGTTGTCGAGCCCTTTGGAGAAACGTCGACAGCATCGTTGCAGCGGGAGGACCGAGGCTGCGGCATTCATGAGGGTTAATTGGGAGTTGATGAAAACAGTTTTAACGCTTTTAACTTTTCACTTCGTCTTCCAGAGCAGGCCCCGAGACTCTCATGTATATTTAATAACCGACACGTGGGCACACTTGTCGGGCTTGTTGCCGCGATACGTGTATCCATATTAATTCGTTCGAGCTACGGCCAGCTTTAAAAGATTCAACAACCTAAGCGTGTTCGTTATCGCCTCGGACGCTAGCAAGTCGCGCTATCTTTTTTCCTTGCGATTCCTTCGAAGGTGGAGGGGACGAGATTCTTTGGGAAGCCGGAAAAGCAACGAAGACAGCTACACCCCGTGCTTTCTCGTTCTGTCGCCTTCTGGCCGCGACGCTCGTGACTAATTCTCATGTTCCTTTAATGAGCCGCCTACGGACGAACGCTCGCGCTGGTTTCCAGGTGTGCACGCGGCGCGGCGGGAACAACAAGCGGCCGTGCGCACATCCGGAAAAGGGCAGCACGAGCGTAGGTGCAAACGAAGGGAGGAAAGCTAAGCGGCGAGCTGGCTTCTCGCGGCTGGGCCGGGGTTTAAATCGTGTCACGGTTTGATAGTCTCATTACAGGCTCCGTTAACATGTTTTTTCATCGAGCCACGACCACTTTGCGGCTCGTACGAAAAAGAGAGCCGTTCACGTGCGCCGTTTCTGTATTTCCCTCGTTCTGAAATAATGGCACCCGTCACGCGGCGTGGCCAGCGAAAATAGTCCAACGCGTGATAAATGCGAGTGCCATTTGCGGCTCAACTTGACCTTTGGAATTCCTCAGACTCTCGCAATTGGGTCCTTTGAGTACGTAGGTGCTTCAAGTTCCCAAAGGAATAAGCAATTTCTAAGGGAACGCACAAAAGGTACCGTCGAACTGCACAAAAGGATTGTCTTGCGTCGCGTACGCGCCATATGGGCAGGGCGCGTAAATGCGAGCTCGCCTATCGGCACGGCCCCCCTAATTAAATGATGCCACTACCCCTAATTTCTATAATTCCTCCATTTCGGTTCGCTGCCGCGTGACTAATCCGATTTCCAGCCGCGCCGACTGATAGCGGAATAATTATTCCTTTATGGATACACGTCTATCGGGGGGGGGGGGAGGGGGGTTTGGAGGTGGGAATATTGTTTTGGGTGCGCGAGCGAGCGAGTCTCCAGCAGCGATTCCGCAAGCGATCGGAACGCAGTGTCCGGGTGAACAGCCGGCGAGTTGGTGAATTCGGTGTGAATCGACAGAAAGCGAGAGAGGCGTGCTTGGAAGCAGATGGTCGTTAGGTTCGACTCAATGCACCGCTGGTGGCGAAATTTTTGGTGGAAAGTAGCGTTTCCTTTCGGAGGCATCGCCCGATCTCAGTAGCGGAGGTCCGAAGCGTTCGCGTTCCGAGGCTGACGCGCCCGAATTGTCGTCAACCTCGTCCACTGATCATCGGTCGATCGACTGGACGGCCGCTGGTGGGGGAAAGGAACAGCGCGTAAGTAGAATCGTCCGACGCGGTACGGCACGATTGCGCGCGGGCAAATGCACCGTGCCCGAGGAGTGTGTCTGACCCTCGCCAGCGTATTCTACTAAGCACGGCGAACGGAGAATGCGGCGTAACCCCTAGCCAGGCGAGTCCACTCGTTTGCCATGAACGGGGCACGGTTAGTAGACTACGCCGGCAGAGTTTGAGCAAACGTTTTCAAAGTGGCCAACGAGTCGACCGGGTAAGTTCCCGGCAGAGAGGCTCGAGCCACGGACCACCCTTCGGCCTCGATGGCTCTTCAACCCCTTCCAGGTGGTCGCGTCGGGTCTCTCCTCCCGCTCGACTGCTCCGGGAACCGATCTCGAGAACCAGCCGGGAGGAGAGAGAGAACGAGAGCGGCCAGAAACGCTCCAAGTGGGAGAGCTCGTATCAATCTCTCCTCTGCCCCTTCACCCCCCCACCAACGCGGGACGAGTCCCACCACCTCCAGCGGCGGCCCCCCCTCCTCGCGCTATAATGAAAGATATTAACTACAATTTTATATCGAATTACCGCTGAAACACATTTCAAATTAGTTGGGCGTAGCCGCGGCACGAAGCGGAGGCGCCGAGGTCGCGGGGTGCCCCATTGGTCGGCTGGTTAGCGCCGGTGCCGAGGATTGGTCGGCGAAAGGGAGCAGAGGGGAATGCTCAGGGCGTGCCAGAACGCCGATATGGCCGCCCAGGAACGAGCGGAGGCGCCTGATGTCCGCTCAGTGCGAGCAGATCAGTCGAGGCAACCCGATGCACACGCACGCATGTCTCGCCCCAGACGACCACGATATCCCGACGCCTGAGACCTCAGCCGACGCTCTCGCCACTCGGCCGACGATCTTACCACGAAAATTGCCGCGAGTTCAGGCTGGCTGCGAATCGTCCTCGATCGATCAGCGAGCAACCGGGATCCGCGTGGATCCGCGAATCCGCTTGGGGGTGGTGACACTGACAACGAAGACACCGCTGGACATCTCCGGGGCAGGCGATCTTCGATGCATCGGACCGAGGAGTGTACTTAGTAATCGCGAGTAATCACGGTGAACCGAGCAAGATCGCGTGGGACTAAAAGTGGACTGCAACGTCGGGAGAGTTGGTTGTGGGAGTGAAGCAGATGAAAGACACTGCAAGTTCGGTGAGCGCGAGGCAAGCAGGGGACAGAGAGTTTGATAAACCGGTTCGGTGACTGTCCATTAATCGCGGGGCGATCGGGCTGATAGCAGCCGGCCGGACGATCGAGTGTCTTATCGAAGGTTCCACGGTTCCAGTTCTGTTAAGAGTTCTCGTTAAGGTACGACGGATCTAACGAGGGGAGGTGAGGGGAGGGGGAGGGGAGGGAGGGAGAGCGATTAACGCGCGAGCAGAGTCGCCTGGCGTGACAGCAGGCCTTTAACGGTGCACCGTGTACGAGCACGCGCTCCATCGCGGAAAAGCGAGAGGGAGTCGGTTTTCGTGCATAAAAAATAATTAATAATTAAACGGCCGAGGAAAGGGAGAGAAAAAGGAAAGCGGAAATGGCCGGCGGACTGGCTGTTACGCGCGGCAATTATGTTAAGTGGCCAATTAGCAATTAACCAAGGAGACCAGCCGAGCGGCCCCTTAATTGCGGCTGAGAACGCCGAGAAGAAGACGAAGAAGAAGAAGGTGGAGGCGGAGGTGGAGCGACCGAGTGAACGGGAGGAAGCGCAAGGTGCATCGCAACCATCTCACGCGCCATTTACTCGCGATTCTCGCTTCGATATCGACCACGAGACCCGCGCATCTGGCGTCGAGATCTTTCGCGCCTAGCCGGGGCTGCGCCGAGAGCCGCTCTCGACAACGTTTTCCCGGAGATCACCGTTCTCAGATCCCCTCGACACGGAACGAGAGGAATGCCGGTGAAAAGCCGAAGCGACCGCCGTGGAGATAGACGGCAGTGCTCGAGAGGATAAATCGGATACAGTGAAGTGTGAGTTCCCTAGGAAGATTCGGTGAAACGAGTTCCTGACGAAAGGCGGCGCCGTCACTGTCGGCAAGATTCTGTCTCCCAGGCACAGGGCGAGTCCTGGGGTGGCGACAGAGGCACCTGCAGGTGCCCGTAGCCCGAAGGAACCTACGTGTACCGTGATGACGGTCCATCATCATCAGAACCACCACGTGGCGGCACTGAGCGGCGTCACCGTGGCCAATAACGGTCTGAATCTCAGCAGGATGTCCGGCCTCGAGGCGCACCGGCTGGAGAGCATCGTGGACAGGAACGGAGTCAGCGTCGAGCGGCTGTCCAATGGCCTGGACGCCAGGAACAACAATCACGGCGGCAACAACGGTCTGGACGCCAGGAACAACAATCACAGCAACAACAACGGCCTGGAGCGTGGCGACGCCTCCACCACGATGCCGCAGAGATCTCGCTTCATGATCACCGACATCCTCGGCGGAGCCTCCAGCAAGATGCACCAGGCTGGCCTGCAGACGCAGGAGCCACCGGGGAGCCCGCCATCCACGCCCAGGGACCTGAGCGTCAGGCATCAGTCCAGGTCGTCCTTGAACAACAGCAACCTCGACGAGGATAGCGACGCCAGTCATCACGACGGTGCTTCCGTTACTTCGAATGGTAAGCGGTCAATTACGTCCTTATCTCGGTTTCGCCGCGGCTGGGTAAACGTTTCCGCGAACCAGCGGCGATTAAGTCGTTACGCGGTATAGCTGCAGCGCCGGTGTCGACCGAGATTCGAGATTCGTCGCGTACACGGAGCCTTTAATCGCCTACGTCCACGCTGGTTAATTAGTCGACAGAGGGAGGAACGAGGAGGCGTAGAGCGGGGAGGTCCGAAGGAGGCGAGAAATTAATTTCGCCACACGGGTTTGTTCACCTGGCCGCTCTCGCGGTGGACTTTCACGAAGGTGTCAAGGACATCCATGGGGCGGACTGTCCCGACCGGATGTTCCACTCCGAACGGGAGATCGTGTCGAGCCGTCGCTGCTCGCCGGCGCAAAACGCAACTCCGCCACTTCGGCGATCAGATATTTCCTGCCAGATAGCGGAGGCCGTCTCCTCCTCTGTCCCGACATCGTTTAGGGATCCTAATCGTCTCAAATTGGAAGTGCCGCTCCGACGCTTTAATTATCTTACCCTCATTTGTTTCATTCAACCTCTTCTACCTGCAAGCTCGGCCGTCCCGGCCGTCCGCCGCAAAGTGAATCTACCGTCTTTGATCGGCTTTCCGCGATAACGCTCTCCGGCTCTGACTGGCTGTTGAAAATCTCTCGTCTTTTGCTGCTCGAGTTTCAGCGGCGAAACCAGGAAAGGCAGCGAGCCGCTGCCTCGCGCTTCCTTCATTCATCATTTCTAACCTGCCGCGGGCCTATCGCGAGTTTACCTCGGCCCCCTTTACTTTAAATTGACCGATGCTCCACGGCTGTTGACCCCTAACGACGCCGAGCATCCCGTGATCGATTCGACTTTCGAAATTTTATAGAACGGTGCGGTTTTAACGATCCGGCGACTCTTCGTATTTCGGCGTGCCCCCTTAATTAGAGGCCTCCGCGGTTTTTTCGGGGTTAATGGAATCCCGGGTAACCATTACGCGCGGCCCGGGCTCACCGTTTCGACACTTCCGTCGATTATTTCACTTCGTTCTCGTTTATAGATTTCGTTTTATTTCGGCCGATCCGACGACCTCGGTAGTCGGAATTACACGCAAACCGGCCCCTCTCCACCCTGTTTGTTCAAGGAACGCGTGGCGCGCAATTGGGATCGCGAGACGATCAGAGTTGACGATTAAACGTCGCGCCTCGGTGTTCGTCGAATTACGATCATTGCTGGAAAGAACGGTAATTACAGCTATTTGTCAGTCTCCAGCCGGGTTCGAGGCGCATTGACAGAGGCGCCGAGGAGGGTACAGCTAATACCAATCATCTCGAAACAATTTCCGTCAATTTACAACTCGCCTTTTTTACAGCGCGTTCCCGTTCTGCGTGCCTACGGTCGATCGACGTTCCACGGTACTTTCGTTCGAGGCTAAGTTCATACGCTTACATCGTAATCGGCTTATTTCCCACAAAAAGCACATTAAGAACAATTACGCGCATGACTACGACTACGTGATTAGAGACACGGTCCCGAGCACAAATACCGCTTCGGACTGTGAGAACCGGGTAGACGGTTCTTCTTGCAACAACGGCAAAAATCCTCCGTCCTATTCCAGACAATTACTTTGCTCGCGAAATCACGAGTCTCTTCTTCTACCCTCTCCCAGCGCGAAATTCGACAAGAACTACGTGTCGTAACTGCCGCCTCTCTTTCCGGTCCGATTGTTTCCAAATCGATTTCAATTCTTGGCGCATAAGAGTGGGGGGGATTTGAAGTGTCGTTTGGAAAACAGTGCGTCGCGACAGCGAGAGGATACCAAGCCTGCGAACCCGTTCCTTTCCAGCGAACAGCATACGCTCGGTCGGCGTTATCAGTCGCGGTTAACCTCGCGCGACTAATCGTCGCCCCGGCGTCGGCCTGAAGAATTAATGAAGGCCAATTAGGAGGAGTAACGCCGTTGTAATTGCCGTCGAACACGCTTTCCGGATGATTGAACCGGTGATTACGCGCGATCCATCCTCTTGATCTATCAACGCTTTCGACGCGAGCACCGCTTCTTTCTGTACCTTTCCTCGGCCGATCAAGTTTTTCCCGCGGCGGGGTAAAGCGCGATCGCGCTACAAAACTTTGTAATTATCTAAACGGGATGTTTATCTCTTGTCGCGGTTTTCCCCCGTTTCCCGCGAGAACGGAGAAACGTAACAAAGGATTCTTCTGTTACTGGAAAAACAGCGGGAGTGATGGCTGACTCGTTGCCCGCCTTCCTCGTTCAATCCAATGCAGAGTTAATGAGCGCCAATTAGGAGGAGTAACGTCGATGCCGCGTAATTGCCGTCGGACACGCTAGCGTGGTGACAATTTTCCGCCATCAATCCCTGGATTTCCTGCGTCTCTGCGGCGAGGAAAAGGCTGGCGATGGAAAACAACTTTTCACAGTCGAAGGAAGGATCCTTTCCTTTCGTGCATTCCAAGCGAACCTTGCCGCGGCCGATTTAACGCTTATTCGATGATCGTCGAACGGTTTCGATGTCACAGATCCCAGAAAGAGCTTTTCATTCGGGGCCATTCGGCGAGCAGGGAAACGCGGGAGAAAAAGGCCCCGGTATCTCGCGGCCCGCAAAATAGAGACTTTTTCGGGCGCGTGTACAAATCGTTTGTAATCGGCTTATGAAGCCAACATTCGTTCCCTGGATCGCATTGTTGGCGTCCGTGTCGGGCCGGAAGGGGCCAGCCAGTTTCACGCCCTTAGCACGGCCGATCCGACTTTTCGCGCGCGACTAATCCGAGAACCGGAAATGATTGGCAACCGTTTAGATCTCGGCGCGGATTAGGAGCTCTATGAGAGCCTCGTAGCCGCCGAGACGAAAGCGACTTTGACTCCGAGCTCTCTTTCTCCTCTCTCCACTCTCTACCCTCTTCTTCTCTCCGGCCGCTCGCTACCCGAGAGCACCCTGACAAACGAGAACCGGCTGTCAGCTTTTTGACGAGACTATCTGCCAAGGATTAATCCGTGCTCCGGATAATCGAGGCCCGAGACGCGTCCTTATGGCCACGTCAAAGGGTATCGCGCCACGAACGGGGATGAAACCCAAGGAGAAGGGATGTCGAATAACGAACCAAGTGTATCTGTTCGAAACAGATACCTAGTTAAATGGCAAACCGAGGCGAGTGAATTTATTTGATTCTCCGTTTGAGAGATCAACGAGTCATTCGAGGAGCTGCGAACTGCTTTCAGAATCGACAGCTGTTTGCTCATCCAAACTGAGCCCTCGCGTAACAAATATTGCTAGCAATCCTCTTGTCCCCAACGAGTCGACGTGTACGAGGACGAATTGCCAGGCTAGGATTCCCTAAACATTTCTCTGCGCGGCGTTCGAACGACAGACTGTGGCACCGCTGTCGTTGGGATTCGCGCGGTTGCTTCTCGACGTTCTGTTAACGAGATTCGCGTCCGCAAATCCGCTTAACTAGCTCGTTCCAGCGTTGACAGTGCTGACCTCGCTTTGCGCTACCCTTAAAAAGGCAACTTCTGCGTTGTTTATCTTATTGGGAGCTGGACGAGTAAAGTGGCCGTGCGGACGATGTAACTTACCGAGCGAATCATTCGTCGCGGGTGATTATTATTATTATTATTATGATTTATTCGTGATGCGTGGATCGAGCAAGCGATCGGCAGAAGAGAGCTCTATCGAGATCGGAATACACGAGGCGTGCCCGAGCGTTTGAATATCGAAGGGACCAGCTGTCCAGCTGCAATGACTCCGAGGAACGTCGTCCCACACAAATATCTCGCAAAGTTAATCGGGTCAGGGCGTATTGTTTCAAACGGCTGACTCCGCAAGCGCTAGAATAATTAATCATGTACGCTTAATCTAAGATCGCCCGCTTTGTAAACACCGTGCGGAGTTTGCGCGCGGTGCAAGTTAAGCGTACGATAATATACCCTGATTGCGTTGTTTGTAATGTTCCTGCGCTATTGTGGAATCTATGCAATCTCACGGCCGTTTTCCGGCCAATAAATTTATTTATACGCAGTCGAGCGGCGAAACGAACGCACGCCGTTTCCTCCGCTGGCTTTCGAACTTTCGAAGCTCCGCCGGCGTTAATCGTTCCGCGATCAAATTCTATTTTCCGCCGAGAGCTTGCGTCACAGAAAGAAACGCCGAACCGCGGCCGTCGCCGCGAGCGATCGCTCGCGTCACCTTTTGTTTGCCAAAATTTCCATCCACGTAACCGCGTCCAATGCAGCCGCAATTAACACGCGAGCACGGTCACGAACGAAACGCACTCACACGCCACCGGTTTCCCGTGTCTGCGTGACTCCGGCCACGTACAGGGCGGCGGACACGTGTACGGGAGCCCCCTGAAGCAACCCGTTGACGACTGCTAGAAGGCCGCTCGCTAACACGACTTTTGCGTGACCGAGGCGGCCTTGATATCAGAAGGACCGAGTTTCGGTGTCGCTGGAACAGGCCACGAGTGTCTACGTGCTGCCACGGCTGCTTCGAGCCACCTTCGTTCTCGATTGTACAGCGGAACCCTCGGGCTAACCCGTCGCGACGAATTTCGTCGTCGGTCGCGATGGGAGCGACTCGACGGCAATCGCTTCCTAACTTATCCGCGACGATCGATGCCTGAGCACACAGCTTGTTAGGAGTTTTACAGAGATCGGGCCTTTATTGGTTTTCGGTCAACGCACGCGGAACATTCGATTTGCCAATATGTAAGGGAATCCGATTTGAAGTTGAAACAAGCCCCGACTACTTGCCGAGCCGGCTAGTCGCAATTAGGGTAAGCTACTCTCGGTCCTCGAGTCGTCGCGTCCCCTTTGCCACCCTGCGACCACCGGGTGTCCCCGTTTCACCCTCCATCTTGCGCCAAGCCAGCCTTTTCACTGTCAACAACCTCGGTCGAGGGACGAGGCCTCTTCTCGCGATCGAATTAATTTCTCCCTCTCGAGGGCTGCTCCGTGTCCCCGGCCCGTGTACGCGTACCAGCGACATTCAATCCGAAGGGATGCCGATTCCTTTCCGGAGCGGCACCCGCGAAAGGAGAATAGTTGCGGTCGATGGGACCGTTGTAAAACTTATCTCGTGTCCTAGCTAATTACCTCGGAACGGTCGCAGGGCGCAGTAGTCGTATTCCTATTCACCGGCCACGCGGAATGCGCCGATGAAATTCGAGAAACGCGGCTCGCTATGCACCCCGCGAAACCTTAGGCTCGCATAATTCGATCTGACAGTAACTCCCGATTGCGTTTTTCCCTATAATGTTTCCACGCTGCGACAGATCGTCGTTGCAGGCCGACACTCGACACCTCCCTGTTCTTACTCCGACGCCGAGCGACTCTACCGTCGACGGAATGGTCGGAGCTTAACGAGTCCGCGGGAAAGTGCTGCGACGCAGGGCGCGGGAGCGTCGATTCGCCCCTGGATGGATTAGCAATCGTGTATCGCACTGTTCACGACGCGCGGAACACTAATTCGACACCGGCGTCGGCGTAGTTTGTTTTCGAAATTCTCGCCGACGGTCTCTCCCCCGGGGTGACTGCAAATAGAGTGGGCAGGCAATAAAACGTTAGCCCTATAACATTATCCCCGGTGTTCTCTAGCCCCAAAGGTGGCGACACGGTAACACAATACAGAAGAGGGGTCAGATTCTACCCCCGGCCACCGCCGCCCTTGCGCACAATGCGGGAGGGTGCGTGCACAGCGAGCGACGAAAGGCTGCCGCGTACGACACGAGGCCAAGCGGGGAGGTGTGACTCGAATCGGGGAAAGAAAAAAAATGAATTCCTCCGCGTGGCTCTCGTATGCTCGAGCGAGGCAGAAATCGAGGCGCAAATCCGCCAGCGCTCGGTGCAGTCTCGTGCGTAGCTGGACGGACCATAAAACCGGGGGACGATAAAAGTTTCGCAAACAGTTGCCCCGCGTTGCTTTATGGGCAACGAAGACGGGAGGAGAAACCACGCGGAGGAAAGGGTGCAAGCGGCCCGAGGGGTAGAAGGGTAGAAAGTCCGCGTCGGTCCCTCCATTGTGCGCCGCGCCCGCGCCGGTAGCCGCGATACTATTTGCTTATTGCTTTATTTCGCCGTGAGCCGGTCGCGACCAACTACTCCGCAGGTGTGCCTTTTTACCCGCAAAGCTGGCGCAATGCCGTTAACATTCACGGAATGTAGATGCAAACCGCACGTAACAATCCGCGAATAAAAAGCGCGACGCGGGAGGCTGCGATCGGTCGCGTTCATCGCGTTCGATGGGAACCGGCACGAAACGTCTCCTCGGATTTCCCATTTCTTCATTCCATCGCGTAAAAACTCTTTGTTCGAGAGGCTTCTTATCCTCGGCTACTGGATTCCCTCGTAATTATTCCAGCCGAGCCAGAGGTCGTGATATTTTCTCTTTTCGTTGAAGAAACCCGAGCTTAATAAACACGCTGTTCGCGATCTTTAATCGACGCGTATCGAGCGTGTTCGTAGAGGAGTGAAAACGATAGATCCCGCCGGATAACAGCCCTGACGTGCCCTCCTCGCTCGTAATTAAGACTGTTGCAACCTGTGCGCATAAATTAATAAATTCCACGGCGATGTATTAACGCGAGTAGCCGTACCGCAACCCCTTTTCCACGCATTCCCATGATTTCGGACTCCGGGGCTGATTTAATCTAGTGGAAGGCAGAAAATACGCGCGGTTGCCTTCTGCCCGTAATAATCGGTCCTCCGAGCGCGTTCTCTACGCTCGTAATCGCCTGTACATCCTGCAGGTGTCGCGTTTCGTTGTAAAACAGGGACCGTTTTGCGTGGACTCGCCCGAAGACGATACCCGTCCCGCGGTGACGTGGACGACCGTGCTGGCACTAATTGCTCCGACGAATAATTGCTCGATAAACATCCTGTTAATCTCACTTTTACGTTCCATACATTGTACCCGCGCCGGTGCCCGCAAACACGCGAGGCCCTCGTTTTCCCTCTCTGTCCATAGCGCACGAAACACGACAATTTTCATTGGCGCATACAAGCCGTGCATCCGGTTGCCCCGTCGTATTTCTGACGTCTGTTCTGGCGATCGCCAGGTACGAGACGTAATTAAAGCAACGCGACACCGAACCGCGCCGCGGTAATCGTCGAGGCGTCGGGTCGACTCGTTAAAATTCTCAACCGGCGCGCTCTCGGGAACGATTCCGCTTGTTTGTTCAAGTACGGACGTCTCGCTGACAAACTGACCAATTCCTTGAGAAACTTGGCCCGGAAGAACGATAAAGTTCTCGGCGGACATGTGTCATATGGGCCGCGCGAAGATATACGATGTTTGCTTGGAAGTTTCGCGTTGGCGGTCGTGGAAAAAGCGGAGGAAACTCGCGTAGCGTCTCGCGACTGGAGGCAGGTGGTGGAAAGATCGAAGAATACTTCTCGGCGAACGAACAGAAGAAGAACAAGTACCTGTGTACTTAGGAATTGTTCTGGAGTCGTTTTATTTCCAACTAGGCGAGGATTAAAATAATCTGCATCGAGAGAGGGCAGGAGTCTTCTTCTCAGTTCGTGGAGCCAGCGTTTCGATCGCAATCGTACGTTTGCAGGAAACGTTTTCCCGAATCCCCCTTGAGAGCATCGACTGCTATTACCCGTCGGGGCAAAGTGAAACATACAAAGCGAGGAACAGCCTCGTAAAGACGCGCGAGCGCGCAGATAAAGCCTGCGTGTACGTGCTGTGGGAGTAAGCGGTGGAAGAAACGTAGAAAACGTAGCTTTCCACGGCGAGGGGCGGGAGGGAGGAGGGGTTGGAGGAACGAGACGAGAGGAGACGACTGTTTCGCGACGGTTCTCGAGTTACTTGGAACTCTCTGCGGGCGGGGTTGCCGAGGGGGTGAAAAAGTTGCAACCCAACGTCTTGGAAGTGTCTAAAAAAGAGGACTGCGTCGGTTGAGACCCGGGGCTCTAAGTGTATCACATAGTAAATTTAGTTTTCCAACCTTCGTTCCCCGCCAGTCTCCCCTTCGCCCCTCGCCCCGTTTCGAGTCTCGCAGCGATGAAATTCCTCCTCGTTCCTTTCCTGAGGGATCGTCGGCCATCTTGGCCAACATGGCGGACCAACGTTGGATCCGTTCGAGCGAATCTGGCCGATCAAACGGAGGCTAAGAGCCACGCTTTCGTTCGAGTTAACTCAATCCACCGGCTCTCTCTACCTCCACCGGCTCGCTCCTCTTCCATCTCCTCCCTTCTCGCGTTTCTATCTCTCCGATCGTTACCCCTCTCCCGCTCTCGTCTTTCCACATCCTCCACCCTACTGCAACCCTCCAGCCTCGCTCCTCCGCACCACCCACGACCGTTCCAATCGATGAGCTCGCGACAACGGCCCTTTAGATACTTTTACAAGGCCACAGGCCGCCCCCTAGGGGGTTGGCCGGCCTGATCGGTACCCCCGCGGGATTCTCTCAGACCTCGCCGAAAGAGTAGTCTAATTTTTGAGAAGGGAGGCCTCCCTCGATCCTAGCTCCGCTTTCGAGGCACAACACTGGCTCGGTGTTTACCTTAAATTTGGTACGAACGCCAGGCGACTCGAATTTTCTCGAAATTCCTATCGATCGTTGGTCCTTTCCTCTGATCCGGGGGGCCAGGGTTTGTAATGCGTCGCTGCGAGGCACTCGCGGCGATGGGAAAAGGGAAAGAAAAATAAAGGAGCAGCGTTAACGAGATTCGAGGGAGATGAACCGAGGAGGACAGGGGATGCACGGGTGGCCGGCGTGGTGTGTCTGTGCGCGTCAGATTTGATCCGGGGGAGCGGTCGTGTGTGCGTGTCAGCGCGTAGAGGCGCAAGTTGCCGACGTGTATCGGGTGTAATCGGTTTCCTCGGGGAATCCCACCCTCTTCGTGGGTGCCGGCGAACCGGGGGGATAATTTGCGGCGTCTCGACGCGGCTGCGTGGTCCAATCCGCGATACCAGCCAATCGGCTCTCGGCTGCGCGGACTCCGACTGAGAACAAAAGGATCTCTGCCGATAGAGAGGCGGCCGCGATCGCCATGCAGGAAGCAGCAAAAACGGAGCGTACCCAGGCATCGATTGCTTCCCCTGCGGAGCGCAATAAAAGCCTCCGAGCTCGCCCTAGTCGATGAATCTCTCTCTCCCTCCCCCCCCCCCTCTCTCTCTCTCTCTCTCTCTGTGTTTACCGTAGCGAGCTACCCGTTCAGCTATCACCGCCGCGCGAGCTGTTTCGTAACAGATGATACAAGTGGCAGGTGATTCTCCGCGAGATACTGAATGACGCAGAGAATCGGTGATCGGTGGAGTTTCTGGTGTGCCGCGGGCGGGTTGGGCAACGAAGCGGGTTGCTTTTCCATCGAGATTTAAAACGAATGTTGCACGGTGTTTCAGGCGGCAAGGAGGACGATCCAAAAAGTTCCTCGTCCAGCACGCTCAGCTCGGCGCAGAGCAAGAAACAGCGAAAGGCGCGCACGGCTTTCACGGATAATCAGCTGCAGACCCTCGAGAAGAGTTTCGAGCGGCAGAAATATCTGAGCGTGCAAGACAGGATGGAGCTGGCGGCCAAGCTGCACCTCACCGACACCCAAGTCAAGACGTGGTACCAGAACAGAAGGTAGGATTAAAACCCGCGATATTTATGATACCTTTGACAGATCACGGCCGTCCGCGTTGACAATACACGAGGTGGGTGGATAATCTAGAGGGACGATAAACAAGCCCGCGCGACAGAAAACCCGTCCAGCTACGTCGCTCAACGGCGGATAATAGGTTTTTCTTCTTCGAGAAGATGACAACGGGAATTCGAGGCTTGACGAGTATTTGATGGACTGTGTTACGAGTCCAGAGTTCGTTCGAGCTAAGAGAGAGTGAAGAAACAAGTAGAAAAACCGGGCATTGTTCTGGCCATTTAATCAACCCTACGGAGGTCGACAAAGGAACCCGCGAATCACGATCCCGCGGCCCTTTACGCCCGCGGTAAATGAAAACGGTGAATAGACAATGCGCGATTGACTTTGTAAACGGTTGAAAGGCACGGATAAGAAAGCGGCCGAGCGAAGAAGCTGATCGATCGGCCGGCTCGACACTTTCGTTACTTTGTGCATGTCAATCGGGGATGCTCCTCATCAGGCTGCCCCAAATGAGAAGCGTAGCGGCCCGGTCTTTCGTGACGGCGCGTGTCGAATCCGTAAATGGAAATCGCGGCGGCCAACAAAGGCGCTGTTTACGTGGTTAAACGCAAGGATCACGGGCCCGGCTCCTCTCGATCAAGCATCTCGAAAGTCATGTACCTTTAGCGCGGCCTCGCGTACACCGGTAATCGGCGGTAGCGTGAACGATCGCTTGAAAAAAGAACCAAGTAACCCCAGAACCTTCTGTTTTTGCCGAAACCAGCAACACTTCATTATTCTATGAACACAGAGTCTCTGCCCGCTGCCACTTTCGGGGCGAGTGAAAATCAGATTCTAACTCGTGGGGCTACGATGGTTCGAGGATTCCAAGTTTCTAGAAACTAGAGAGAGGGTGTAAACTGCCGGGTGCCTTTCAATTTCACCAACGTTAGGGGAATTAGAACGGGCGTTGGAGTCGATTTCAGGATCCTCCGAGCGGTATCCTTTGTGCCCGAGAAGGTTTCCACCGAGTCATCCAGTGGCGCCTGCAATTTCGTCCTGTCGATACCTCGCGGTCCTCCTATCTTTCCTCGATCATCACGCTCGTTAGTCACGTGGATCCGGTGTTTAAGATCCACCGAGGAAAATTAAAATCGCTCGCCCCGCATTGTCTTTCGTAGCCGCTTCGCCACGCTCGATTATGGACGGCAAACGAAGCTGAGGGAGGCCCGGAAAATATTTTCTTCAAGCTCGTTACATTCTCGAAGGTTCTTTAGACTCGTCGGCGACCACTCTGGCCTGGGTTACCTAAGGGTGTCTTCAGCGATAAAACGGGAATCGCTGATCAAAGGAGATTCAATTACATCAGGCACGAGAGGATGCTTGAATTTTAAACCCGAGACATTGAAATGCCCTTTAGGCGTCAACTCTTTTGTCCTCAAGTTCGCCTGCACTCAAAGACAACGCGATCCGGCCTCGCGGAAGATATAAATTTCAAAAGAATATTCAAAGGGCCGCGTGGAAAGTGTAGACACTCGGCAGCGCGAGTTGAAGATTCACTATCTCGAGTGTTTAAACGTTGAAACGTTCGCGGCACCGCTCAGTGGTTCCAGTATACTAAATGCTAGCTGGACAAAATTATTTTTTCGTCTTATTGAGTTTATATGGGGTTCAAATTGTTAGAAAACAAACTTAATTCGTACCTAGCACAGTTTATTATGTCACTAAAAATATTAATAGAATAAAATATAACTAATTCAACGAAGGAAAAGAAACCAAAATGACAATATTATAGTTTTACTATAACTATAAGTGTGCCTTATAATTATAGTAAAAGTACAATACTGTCGGTTTGTTCTGTTTTCTTTATTGAATTAGTCATATTTTGATTTTATTTATATTTTTACTGAAATAATAAACTGTACTAGGTACGAATTAAGTTTGTTTTCTAAAATTTGAACTCCATATAAACCCAAACCCGCGAAAAAATAATTTCGTCCAGCTAGCATGTAGTATACTCGAACCACTGTGCACCGGCGCAGGTTCGCCGGAGCACGCCTCAATTTTCCGCGGAGAAATTTCGTCCGAACGACTTTCCGCCCGGGGAATGGCTTCACGGCAATTTGCAGCCGGTCGTTACCGAGTGCTCTCGAAGGGTGATTAGCTGCGGGACACCCGCAACTCGTGACTCCGCGACTTCTCGGCCGTTTAGTTTGGACAAGCGGCCGATCGAGCTCAAAGAAAGCGAATCGTTAATGAGGATCTCGGAGGCCCGTGATGCGCCACGTATGGCGGCGAACGAAAGAAAGGGAGAGCAGACCGTGGTCTCTAAACCGTGCCATTAGACTGTCAATTACGAGCCGAGCGAATGGCGTAATGACAGACGCCGCCGCTGTCAGCGGTTGCACCGCTTGGCTACCTGCATTTCGGTGGCCGCTCCACTTCTCCGCTCTAATTGCGAGCACTATCGTTTCCCGTTTCGTGACCAAACTCGCTGCGTTCATCAACCAAAATTCTCATCCCGTCGCGAGAAGTATATAGTTTCCGTTCAAGGAGACGCACAACAAGTGACAACAGATAAATTGCCACGTGATGCAGAAATGCAAGAGGTTGAAAGGCACCTGCTTCTCAGCGACAAGGGATGCGGGTTTCCTGAACTTTCCGCCACTGATGGACACGAATTAATGGCCCCTTCGATAACCAGCCGTAATATGGAAATACTCCGAAGCTATCGAGGCGAATTAATCGAAGAGGGAATGACAAAAGGTACGCGTGCCATGATTATCGCGGCACCGTACGAATAGACGAAAGAAAGTCCGCTAAGGGGCCGCAAAAAACTTGGGAAAATTAGTGACGCTTCTGTCGGCCAGGCTTCTTAAGTGCCCGCTTAAAGTTTTGTTGGTCGACGCGGGGTGGTGGTGTGACTCGGCGCCTTTTCGCGGAGGCGCCGACCACACCTCGGGCGCCACGACGACGGATTTCGTGTCCCTTTTTCTCGCCGGGCGGACCAACGCCCACGAGAGACGCCGCGGCCGAGCGTCTGCTCGGCGGAGCAGCGGGCATTAAGAGCCGACGCGTGTCATTAATTCCTCGTTACGTTTTGCGCGAGCTAAGTGCGCGATTAAGAGCACTGGTTTCGCTACCACTCCGTGTCCCTGGAATAAGCGATTCCGCTCCGCCGTGAAGATTCCTGTCGAGGCTGCCTGCAATTAGAAGCGGCGTAGCGTTGATTCGCTAATCGCACGTGTAACGAGATGTCGAAGAAGGAGGAAAAGGAGCAAGCGAACGAATAGCGCTGGTCGCCAGCCAGAGTAATGAACACTCGCCGCGGCACCGGTGTGTTTAACCGCTCTTGTATCTCTGTTGTGGCAGGATAGGCGTTTAAACCGCGGAGTTACGGTGATTCCCTCGGCGGAACGTGTTTCCCGCGGAATCGATCGAGGCCGCTCGCGGCTCGGCCTCTAAATCGCCTAGCGAGACGCGATAAGCGATACGCCGGCCACTTTTTCCGGGCCGCATGCCGAGCGTACGCGAGGACTCGGTTATTTAGAAGTCGTTAGGACTCGTTACGTTACTAGCCGGCGCGAGTACCGTCCCTACTTATCGGCTAATTACGTGCACACGGCCGCGAGCCGGTGCATCGAACGCTCTTAAGTAGCGCTTTCGGTCTTTAGCGTCGCTCAAGAAACTGCATTCTAATGAAACAAGCCGCGAGAGGCGCGCTCCCTCAGTCGTTTATGTAATTCGCAACGGGCATCGAGATTCATCCGCTCGGACACGGAGATTTATGCATCCACGGCGGATTTATCGTCATCGGTCGGCCAACGAAGCCGTACAACCCTTAATTAGTTTGAATCGCGGCCTTAACCCTCCAACGGGGGCTGCCTCTCTCGCAGTGGAAAACTTTCTTCTCCTCCTTCGATTCTCCGGGCAACGATGATCTGCCGAGGAACTCGGGGTGCCGGGCAAGTAGAGGAGAAGATACGAGGGGATGATATTCTATGGAGAGAGGCTCGATTGCCAAGGAGAGATTGTTCGATGACGGGGAGCAAAAGGGAGCCCGCGGTAGCGATTTCAGAAAACGTAAGTCGAGCTGGAAAGCACCATCGAGCTACCGCATAATACTCTAGAATTACGAGTCACGTCCTGGGGGCAGGATTCCCTCGCACGCACACGCTCGCCGATAAAACTACCAAAGTTCGAGCTGCTCTTTTACGAGGGCTCGCAAACCGTACACTCGTCCTCGAAAACCAGCACGGAGGATTCCGCGATCCTTGATAGCTGACACGCACAATTCAGATACTCCATTGCGCTCAGAAAGAGAAAGCTATTTCTCGCACGATTTAAATGAAAATAACACAAGGTGAAAATGTCACGAGCGAGGCACGAAGGGAGATGAGAATCCTTCACACGGTTTTGCGATCGTTGTACGCAATCAACGCTAAACACCATCGCCAGTGAACACGCTACAACACTTTCCTCCGTAGCTATCTGGAAGCAACACCTCGCACACCAGATGGATAAGCAGCAAGTGCGATACGCGTATAACGGTCCATGGATTGGAGATTCCGTTGCGATACTACGATACCGATAAGCCGCGAGAGAAATAACAAATTGGTAGTTAAAGGCACCATACGTGTGTACATAGCGCACGAATATAATCTTATGACTCATCATCAATAGCACAATCATTAGATATAGTGGATTAGGATTTCGACCGTAGATCTTTCAAAAATTAAAACGTGAAATATCGGCGCACTGATTCGGTCAATATTAAATAAATAAAAGCTATTTTGCAAGTTATACAAATAAAATTTCCGTCATTCTCCAACGGACTCGTTGTTCGCACGTTTTAACATTGCTATTAATTTAAAAGCAGTGCAGTTTTCATTTTACTTATTCTTTCCTTGAAAATGGTCGAAATTACGACCGAAACGTTGAAAATTTTATTTGTATAACTTGCAAAATAGCTTTTATTTATTTAATATTGACCGAATCAGTGCGCCGATATTTCACGTTTTAATTTTTTAATAGCACAATCAACTTATTCTTGACTTACCTTTTCTGGCGAAGGATGACCCTCGATCTCTGGACCATCATCTCCACTCTCCAGCACCCATGAACCAGAGAATCATAGCCAGTGTTCCAAGGAAAAGGAGCAAACGCACCAAACCAAACGACGCACACACACCAAATCACTAAATTCACGACGATCGGCCTACCTCAAAATTCCAAACCCAATTGAGTCTACATAGGTCAAGTCGAACGTAAACAAACCTCGTCGCGAGACACGACGCGCGCCCCACCACGCGTCCACGTTTAGTCGCCCCAATAAACGCTTCGGCTCGTCCACAACGTTTCGATAGCATCGGTTTTGGTATTTGGAATACGCGCGCGTTGCAGGGACTCGAAGAGAAAGCGCTCGTAAATATAGCAATTACCCGGAGCGCTAGATCGACGTCCGCATTCGAGCGCTCACGAGCTTGGGTACAAACGCGCCTGCGAGGCGATCTGTTAATTAGAGACGCGCGCAAAACATTTCCATTGAAGAGAGTAAATTAGGTGCAAGTTTTACCGCGAGAGCGAGGAAAGAAGCGCGGCGAGAAATGCAGCGTAGAGGCATAAAGGAGGGGGAGAGTTGGTTTTTTGCAGCTCTTCTCCTTTTTTTGCAGCGCGCCAGGCGCCGTAACAACGTGGCGACATCGCCTTAACGCGTCGTGATTCGTGATACATCGCGATCGTGAGAATCCCGGGGCCCGTTGTTTCTTGAGGCTTCACCGACGCCAACCGGAAGAACACGGAACACACGAGCTTCCCACGCCTCCGGTAAACCGCTTCATAACGGACCGTCTTGATTTCTCGGCTAGTCAAACGCGCTCCTTTCGTCGCGATCTTTTCTTTCTCTTTTCCATTGCTTGGGCAACGGATCGAGGGAAAGCCGGTGTCACGAAAGGCCTGGCCGAGCGGCGCGCGATTTCGTGTACGATTTCAAGTACACGACGCGAAGGAATTTCGCGAAATAGGTAGAAAAACGAGGCTAATCGGCCGGACGGCGATAGCCGCGGGGGGGTGTGCTGTGTAATGATGTATTTGCATGCGGATTTGTAGACCTGTGCGCGCCCTATAATATTCCGCCTGGGAGTTTTCCGTCTAAAAATACTAAGCAGCACGGCAATTTCGCCGGAGAAAGCGCGCCGTATAAGCTAGACCCGAATCGCTATTTTCTCAGCTCGTTACGTGCCACCCCTTTAGATCTCCATTTTCGCAAATTTGTTTATCTTTAACGGGCGAACACGTCTCCCTAAACGAGGTTAAATTTGTTCGCCAGTTATCTTAATTTGCTTCTGGTTGGCTCGGAATAAAACTACGCTGGCCTCTCTGTCGATTGACGTATCGCTGCCTTCCCTTCTCTCTCCCTCGTGAAATTATACGGAACGGTGAACGAAATTGATACAGATGCAGTCGGCTGCCGAGACACCTATCCCGAGGAACATGTGTCCCGTAGTCAGCCAAGCAAGTAATAATTTAAAAATATGTCGCCCTATTCACCGGTACCTTTCTCACTCTCTCTCTCTCTCTCTCTCTCTCTCTGTCTGTCTGTCGCCATTATTATCGCAAACCGAGTCAGCAGCTTGGGTGCATTAGTGTCGCGCGGACTCGTAACCGCAAAACCACCGACCAGTCCCAACCACCATTATAAATGCATTAACTCTCCCCCGTCAGTTCCGTCCTCCCCCTTTCAACCGTGCATCGGTCGCGTAATTTTTTATCCTCCGTTGATTTAAGTAAACTCTCTCCATAATTCACGTGGCTAAACGGCCGACATCGTCGCTTCAACCATCCGAGAGTATGCATCATCGAATTTCCCCGTTACTCCGCGACGTTCGCGGATCCGAGGAATCTTTCCCAGAGTCATCGGCCGAACGGCCCTTTTTCTCCGTCTCGAGAAGTCGACGATCATTAAGCCCGATGGAAGCGATCGTTACACTTTCTTAACACTTTCCCCCCGTCCCGGCTACCCTCTCCATCTATGGCCCTTCGTTGTATTCGAGCAAGATCGAGGCAGCCCCCCGAGGTACCTCTCGCGAACGATAAATCAATGACTCTCGCTCTTTCCGCCGCAACTTCCGACCCTCCAGCTCTCACTCTCTCACTCTCTCTCACTGCCGCGGTTATTCAATGCCGATACAAAGAGCCGGCACGGCAATTAAGGGTGTTTTAGAGTGGCTGCACTCGAAAATGACCGGCCACCCCTAGCTGAACGGTGGGGGTATTAAAAAACATTACTCATCACATAATCGCACGAGCGGTTTTCATTGCAACTTGTCGTCTCCCCTTCCCTCTCTTTCTCGCCTTTTCACCCCGATCTCATATCTCCCCTCCCTCTTCTCTATCGCACTCCTGCGACTGTGCATCGCCTTTTCTGCAGCGTGCCAGCAGAAAAATGAGAAATGATCGTGGCTCGATTCAGAGGCCCCTGTTTAAAATTCATGAACGATTTTACTGCTACCCCCCTCCCACCTCTCACGCTCTCTATCGTCGACCGTCACAAAAGGTAGAAAGAGAGAGAGAGAGAGAGAGAGAGTGGCCCACATTTTCGACGATGCACACGCTCCCAGAGCAAGTGTGAGAGAGAGGGAGAATAGGGGTGGGACAGATGACAGGAGGGCGGGAGAGAGAGAGAGAGACAGAGGGATGCACCCCACGAAATATATTAATTGTCGAATTTTCCGTGCGAGCTGCATATCCGTTAGAGCCGCTTTGTCCCTTGCCAGCCACGGATCTCCTGATTATTAATTACCCTGACAACGAACTTCATCCCTCCCGCCCTCCCCCTGTCCCGCCGTTCCGTGAAATTCCGCGGCCTCGTTTCGAAGGTATAGCTATTTTTTTCTGTTTTTTTAATTTTTCTCTCGCACTGCCGGTTTTTATGGAAAAACGCGTAACGAATGTATCACCCCCGTGGCCGACGGTGCTCGTTAATTATCGTCTCGAATTTCGCAACGAGCGAATCGTCGGCTTTTAATTGAGAGGGTAGATGGCGGCGCGTCGGGGCTGATTTATCGTCGGGGTTAATCGCGACGTTTGACGGTGCCCGCGGACGGGCCTCGGTTAGCCAAAATTTTATTGCCGATCTCGCCCCGTGAACGCGTTCACTCGGAATTTTTTTGTAATTACCCCTCCGGTAATTATCCCTAGCGAATCGACTGATCGATCGGCGATTATTGGAGCGCGAGGCCGGATTAAATGGGGATCGATTACGCGTATAACCGTTGTTAATTACACGAACCCGCGGTCCGATGAAATTATTTTTTCGCGGCCAGCTGCCCGCCTCTCCGGACTTCGTTTTCGCCTTTTTAGCAAACGCCGCAGCGCTCGCAATCACGAGACAACAAAGCATTACGCTACGTTTACGGTAATAACAAACGCGTAACGCGCTGCGAGCAGCGCGCGGGACAGCGAGCTAAATCACCACGTGTCGCTTCGACCGCGAGACTGTAATCTTCCTCTCCGCTCTTTAATAATTACCTACGCGCGACGCACTGAATTGCGTAATTGATCCAATTGAAATACTGTTATCATCCGGCGACCCTCTCGGGGAGATGCGTTTCGTCCTTTCCAGCCTGCATAATAACGAGCTTGCATCGACTCGGAGACCCTCGGACGCGATTTCTATCGCGAGCTTTTTCTAGAGTCACAGACGGATGCATTTCCCTATCGCGCGGACGGGATCGAACGCGAGCGTTGCCCTTCAATTTCGCAAATGATCGCAATTCTCCTCGAGGCATCGCTCCGCGACTGTGGCTATGCACATATACGTATACACGTAATTGCAACACAAGAGTGGCGCCAGATCGTTGCCTGGTTTTTTCACCCTCCGTCGATTTTCCCGCAGCCCGTCGGCCTCGTCTTTGACCGGCACCGGTCGCTATCAACCCCGTCCGAAACGATATATCTGCGTGGCGCGTCCGAGGGCGCCTTCGCGTTCGCAGGTGGCGGCGTAGCAACTCGCGCGCGTGGCATGATACGCGATGATTAGGCAGCGAAACTCCACGGGCTATTTGTTAGTATAATAAGCCCTCGAACAGTGTGGCCAACGTAACCGCTCGCCGGCACGCCAGCCCGTTTTAGCGTAATTGTCCCAGATCGAGATTTACATACGTGAACAGAGATTGGGAAGCGGTCGGCGAGGGAAGAGGGGTGCGACGAGGGGCGGATTCGGAGAAATTGCAGAAAGTGCCGGCCGTTTTTCCCCTCGGCCCTCGATACCGTTCGACTCTCCCGCGAAAGCGATCTTATGTTAAACAGACCCGGACCGTGGCACTCGATAGAGGTCTATGACTAAAGGCTCCCTTCCCATTCTTTTTGCAGAACGAAATGGAAGAGGCAGACGATCGTGGGCTTCGAGATAATGGCGGAGAACAATTTCGCGGTGGCGGCGTTCCAGCAGCTTTACGGAAGCGGTGCGGCCGCGGTTCCGGCGCATCCTGCGGCAGGACGATACTGGCCTTACCCAGGTGCACACGCGCTACCGACCAACGGACTATTCTACCAGCAGGCGTCGGCGGCTGTCACCCTGCAGAAGCCCCTTCCGTACCGACTGTATCCGCCGACGATGATACTGGCGGGACCCAGCAACCCTCTGGGCTCCCTCACGGCCAGCTCCAGCCTGTCGAACCTGAGCAACTACTACAGAGACGGCCCGGAGATGGCCGATGGCAGGGACAGAGAGACCATGGAGAGATCGTCCAGGCAGAGGGACAGGAGCAAAAGTCCCGTGCTGAGAGAGAGGTCGCCGTTGAGGAAGGACGAGAGGCTGTACGCGCCGACGATGGTCCAGGCCGGATCTAGCAACACCCTTGGAACTCTCACCGCCAGCTCCAGCCTCTCAAACTTGAGCAACTACTACAGAGACAGCCCGGAAGTGGCGGACGGGCGAGAAAGGGAGAACGTGAACAGAGCGCTGAGGCAGAGGGACAGGAGCAAGAGCCCGGTGCTGGCGGACAGATCCCCGATGCGCAAGGACGACAGACTCTACCCGCCAACGATGCTCCAAGCTGGCCCGAGCAACACCATCGGATCGCTCGCCTCGAATCTGGGCAACTACTACAGGGACAGCCCCGACATGGTCGAGGGCAGGGAGAGGGAGAATATGAGCAGGGCGACCAGACAGAGGGACAGGAGTAACAGCCGCGACAGATCGCCGATGAGAAGGGAGGACAGCCCTCAGAGCATCAGGGCGGACAGCGACGAGGAGAGCATACACGACATCTAGGGCACGGAAGTGGTGGAAAGCTTCGGTGCGCCGAGGGAACCTTGCAGCGGCATCGAGATCGACGAGGATCGATGGGCTCTCATCGAAGAGGACCGTGACTGATGCATCGAAGGGTAGCTTCGTTGGAGGATTTCAGCTTCGAATCTCGAGCCACGTGCCCGAATCTTCCGCAACGGAGCGGCTGATTGTTCGCTGGGGCAAAGAGCCAAGGATACGAAGGTTTGCAAAGTGAAATGCTATCGTGTATTCGTTGAAGTATGCAGAGATGTCTGAACCGACTATGGCCACGGACGAAGTTTAGCTGAACCTCGAAGGGCAAGTTAAATCCTATACGCGGAACGGTCGATTTCGTGCGGCGGGAGAGAGGAAGTGACACGGCACGGGACATCCGGGGTTTCCTACATAATAGGAACGAGCGGAGGAAACGTTATGCGGTTAACCAAAGTTTGCGATTTGGAAGGTTTAGTGAATGAACGGTACGGTGAAACAGTATTCATACCCTTTATGTAATTGGTTGTACCGGTAGAATGTATCGAAAAGCGAACTCTTCGGCGTCGCAAGTGTCTTTCTGCGTAGCTTGAATGGGGGGCCATTCAGGGCCAAAATACGAACAGGCTTCGTGCCCCGACGTCAATTACCAAACGAAACGGATACCGAGGGGTGGAAGAAGGGGAAACGTCGAACGAAACGCAGCCACTTTCCACGGTGTAAATAAAAACTGTTCGCCCGTCTGGGAGAGGGGAAGGATAAACCATAGGTTTGAGAGCTGGCTAGACCTACCATCGAGGACGGTTATACAGTCGTAGCAGGAAACGAGCCGATCGCGTACGAACGCGAATCTACAATTAATATGACATTAGAGGGGGCCTGCCTGCGGGGGAAGAAGTCCGAAATGACACGAAATTACACGCGGTCGTCCGACAAGAAAAAAGAAAGGGTCGTGAAAGAATTGACGGCGTGGGGGAAGACTTCCGAGCCCCGAAGAGGGGGTCCGAAACTATTCAAATAGCCGAGCGTTCCTCGCGTTTCGTCGCGAAGCCGTCAGTTTGCTCGCTCGAGCCACGAGAAGGATCGGCTAATTACTGTCGACTGACGAGTGCATGCGCGATGTAAATACGATTTTCAGCTCGATTCACGCGATTCGTCACGGCGTTGGCGGGTTTTCACGTTTAAGGGGAGGGATTGTAAATATCTGCGCGCGAGGGAGCCGCGCGGAAATCGCATAGGTACGCGATTGGAGATGCGAACGTAGATCGAAGCCAACCGCGATAACGAGATATTTCGAAGTATTTTTCAGATTCCAGTATACGTAGAGGAGCGCGGGGGACGTGTTTGAACGATCCGAATCGATTTAGGGGTTGTTTTTATGTCTTCTTTTATCCGAGCGATGTTACGAGGAGCTTTCGACTGTTCCTAGGAACGGTGAACCGCGTTCAGTTCGATGGTGCAGACACGGGGCTCCGCGGTCAGCGATGAAATACCAGTATTATGAGTGTATAAAATTAGGCTGTACGATGGAAAAAGCAGGTGTACGAAGTAAGGGGAAAACATTAGAGGAACGGCGGGCGTTGTAAATCCGTCGAGGCGCGATCGAGTCTCACGGGTATCGTGCGACTTAACGTTAAGTAATGCAGCAACAAGCGCATAGTATAAAATCATGCTTTGTAAAATAATGTCTGTATAGCGAGAATTATTATATGGAAAATATATTATACTAAATTTAACGCCCCCGTGTTTTCTTTCTCTTCCCTCTTTGCAACGAACATCCCATCCTGCTTTTCGTAATAAGTTCGTTAGTATTCATACGGCGAGAAGATATAATCGAGATAAGCGACGCGGCGAGGTGCAGTTCGAATCGCTTGTCCGCTCGCTCGCGAGTCGTAACAGGAAGATTTAGCGATGCTTTCATTATTCCTTCGCCGCTATCTTTCCCGCGGACGTGAAACTTAATTGATTCCTCGAATTAGCGCTTTCTTCTTCGGGAAGTATATAACGAGCCGGAAGCCCGATCGTAGATCGGAATCGAACGTAAATTCCCCGCCCGCTCGAAAGTGGCCACCGGTAGAACGATCCCAGCCCTTTCCACGGTTTTGCCTATCGACCTTCCCAGCCCGTGCATAATGCGCGCGGGCCAGATCGGCCTTTAAACGAGAGAGACTTACGCCGTACGAGGCGGTTTTCACGCGACGATGCATATTGCAGGACTTTTACGATCGGGTTAATGCCTGTGCAGGGATCGTGTCTACATCGTGCTCCTCTATTTGCATTTCCATTTGCATACACACGCTGCGTTTAAATATGCTCGAGGATCTTTCGCTCGAGGAAAAGACTGGAGGAAATCCTAAACTCGCCAGGCCCAGATAAGATGACGAAGCATCCGCTGTGTTTAGCGAGTTTGTTAACTCGCGACACCTTCGACTTCACACCCGATTCAACCCCCAAAGCTTTATACCCGATTCGCGTGAAAGATTGCCGAGCGTAAAGCGGGGCAGTGATTACGAGACGCCTTCCAGCGTCGTCTCTCCATCATCCCCGTGGAATTTCGGCAGCGCGGGGCAACGGTGTAATTTGCAAGGGCCTTGCACGCCGGCAGTCGTCGAAGGCAAGAGCCGAGGAACCGTGACAGCCCCGTGCCCTCTCCGGGGGCTTAATCGCGTTTGCTTATTTCCGGCGTTGGCCAGCGGACGCTGCAATTATGTAGGAGCGAGCGCGAGCGTTAACTGCTGCATAAGGGCTCATTTTATTCCTATTAGGGTAAAACGGGTAGCCGGGAGGACGCGCGCTCTCCTGCGCGTATCCCCAATTACGTGAAATTAATTTGGGGCCCCATTAGCGGTCGGCCACTGGCGTTAACGATTTTTCCCAACGGGGCCTAGCTTCCACCCCTCGGTGCTTACTAGTTTCGAACGATACTGCCGGCTGTGTATACGCTCGCCGTTCCATTCTACGTGCAACGATCACCGGATCGCGATTACATCCCCGTCGTTGATCGTCCCCGGTCTAGGAACTTCCCGAGTAATTGGATCAGCGTTTTCGACGGCGTTCGTTTCTCGATGGTAGAGCGGAGATCTCTAGGCGATAGACAGCGTTAAGGATCTTTCAGTGAAAGGAAGTATTCAGCCGACAGAGGCGAGAGGAAAGTGAAATATTCATTACTTCTTTATACTCTGTAACCTAACCTGCTCGGACACTTTCTATGGAAGGATTTTGACCGCGAAACGAGCGTCGCTTCCGTGGGACAACGGCGAATGCGCAGCGCGCTAAATAATATCGCGTTCTTTAACGCGCTCGGCTCGTAAAATCATTTTAAGAAGCTACCGCCGAGCGGTTTGCATAATTGCAGGCCGTGCAGGCGTAGAACGGATGCGCTTATTAGCTGAAAGCGGTAGGAAATCACAGTTTCATTTTTTCGTGTTGAGGTTCCACGCGGTTCGTTTCCCGAAGGTGCACGCCCGATGGAAACCGAAGAAGCAGAAGAAGAAGAAGAAGAAGAAGAAGGGCCCGAGCGGCCGAGAGAGGATGTGGTTAACCCACGGTCAAATCGAGCTTTTGCCGGGCTTCTGCATCCTGAAACTGGCGACAAAAGAGAATCACCGGAACAAAAATAGAGCCGTATACTGCCCCCGCATCCTGTCCCCCTCTTCCTCGGCCCTTGATCAACCACTGTGAAAAAACAGATCCCCTCCTACGGTGTGGATCGCTTCGAAACAATGTGCCACTTGGACATTTTAATTATAGTTACATACTATCGTCGAAGGCGCGTTGCATCGAGATTGCGCCGCGCGGTAATTACGTGTAGAGCAGGGTGGGTACGTAAGCGCGGAGCGAGCAGCAATGTCAATCGATTATCGTCCCCGCTATCTTAGCACTGACAATTTACGTGATACCTGGCCACGGCCAGAAATCGAGGCGACACCTACTTAATATTAATGACGCGTCCGCCGGGAACACAACCGCGGCGAGCAGACGCCGAAAGCAATTAACCGTGGCCTTTTAATCGAATGCAAATAACCGGTCGGCGGCCGATTATCGACGCCGGGAAATAAAGTTATTTTGGCGACAAAACGTCGACGAGTTGGTTCCGATCGTACGCGAGAAAGGGGGCCAAGGGACCGATCGGGAAAGGTTGCGAGGGGAACGGGCCGAGGGAAAAGAAGAAGAAGAAGAAGAGGAAGAGAAGAGGCGACCGAGGTAGGTGAGTAAGAGCGTATAATGTGTCCAAAAGGCACCTGCCTCTTTCGAGCTTACTATCTTCCCATCGAGTGGTCGCAAGAAAAGGAGCTAGACTCGAGTTAGCCGATGTTATCGCGTCCCGAGACCAGCGAACCACTTATATCGTTAATTGCTCCCACTTCCGGCCTCCCTCTTCCTCCCTCTTCCTCCCTCTTTTTCCCTCCTTTTCCCTCTTTCTCCACCTTCCGCCTTCGCTCATCTCCCTCTGTCTCTCTAACACCTCTCCGCGCCACGCTCTCGCTCTCTGCCTCTCTCCCAGCGGTTTTATCTGCCGGCCGATGCGTGTGCGTGTTAAGAGCACGCATTATGCCTCCGTTAAACTTCGGAAAGCCGAGCACGGAAACTTATGCCCTTTTAAGCGGCCGCGTTGTAAGTGTATGCTCGACCCCGCTCTCCTCCGTACAATGTAGTTAATCTTCCCGCTCGAAATTATTTATAGCAATGCCGGTTGCGCGGGGGCCAGGCGGGGTGGAAGCGTTGTAATTAGGTGGTGTAACAGGGAAATCGCGTAATTTTATTGCATGTAGATCGAGCGCGCGGCCGCGAAAACCGAGGGGGAAGGGGACGCGAGCCTGGCGTAATTAATTGAAGAATATCCGATGAAGTTGTGCACGGCCTCGGGGCGAGCTCGAGTGTAAAATCAGTATGGAGCGATGACGATTAACCTTAATTTATGCCGGATTTTACGAGGGTACGTTAAACAGTTAACAAATTGGCAGGTAAAGTTTCATTATTCCCAGATCGCGGAGCGCTGATACTACCGCTATGATGATCAGTCGAGCCGTGCGCGAGACTTTTACAAAAAAAAAAGAATGTGAAACTGTGTCCTTGATTCGATAATAATTGGACTGAGACTTCTCCACTTTGTTCCTCGCTGCATAGGGCGACGATGTAGACGGGAAGGGAGAAAATAAAAGTCGATGCTCGACGTATCCGTGGGCCGCGGCTTTCGATGGATCCCCGATGATCGAGGCACTCCCGAGCAACTATATTATACGCCACTTAGAGCTGCGGAAGATTCAGGCGACAGGTGTAGCACGCGAGCAACAAAGTGGCCGCGATTCGGGGCGATAGGGCGCGCGAGAAACGACGCGTAATCGGTCGTCGCGCATCGAAATATCGCTCGGTGGCGGCATTCCTCGTGGCATCGTGTTAACGATCTTCTTTTTCCACCGGCACCGCGAAGATTCGTCGAAGAAGATTAAGACGAAACCAGTCCCCGCCGTGGTCTGGCGTGACAGGACGCGGAACGAGAGGGAAAAAAACGAGCGCCAGGATCGCGGGACTGTAATCGCTGCACGGTGCGAACAGATACTCGCGTAAACGCGTGCTTGTCCCAAAAATCAACCGGACTGCCCACCTATTTCCAAGATGTCCGGTGAAATTGATCTTAATACCGAACACGGCCTGTCAAATTGCCCCTTAAAACCCGCCAACCGTCTCCTGCGTGTTCGGTTTTGATTTGAAAACTTTGCTTGGGACCTTTCAAGCGATATTGCAATTCACTTCGTGCGAGTCGATGAAGATATGTAGCTACCTACATCTTTTTTTACGATCCGTTTCCCAATTTCCAGGTAATTTTCTGAGGCGATCGTAACGACGCCGAGGAGCATCAGCGGAGCGGGCATGCAAATAAAATTTCACAAAGTATCGAGTGCCGTGTTCAAAAGTGAAACCCTCCTGGACGCAATTCATCTTCGAGGATATAATAAATTATGAAATTTAGAAGTAACGGTGATCCGTACATGATCGAGATCCTTATCGTTAATCGAGTGGCTCGATTGCAAGCCCGTTTCGGGACGATACGCGGCACGTGCAGGTGTACCTGCAATATACGATATAATCGATGCTGTCTCGTCATTATCGAGTATCGTATATTATCGACGCTCGTCAATGCGCCGGGCGAGCGAGATTTGTCGCTCGCATCGTTGCCCATTCGGCGACAAATCATCGTCGAGCTGGGGCACGAGCGCTCCAACATGATCCCTCAATGCCGTCCTACTTACTATTTAGTTACCCTGCCTTCGTTAAGGGGGAAACCACTGCGAAATTTTTTTGTTGCATTCTCTTAATGCTTGGGGTCTCAAGATTATACCTGCACAGTTTCATAGTGGATCTCGAAAAATTCTGGGAACTACGGGAGGTTTTGTATAGGTTGCGCAGCGCTCGTAATCAAAAGAACACATATTTAGGTAAATTGATATCAATCGCCCGGAGAGTTTATGTCCAAAAATCAAAATGTATCTAATAAGAGGGATTATGAGCTGAGAATTAGGTAGAGAATACACAGGTACACAGCTGCGATCTTTGAGCTGTAGAAAATATTTTTTTTCAAAACGGGCGCATTAATAACTCAATCAATTTTTATGGGATTCACTTGAAATTTTCAGGGAATATTCGTAATACAATTATCTTGAGTTAAGCGTACCAGTTTTTTGATCGAATAATTCATTTAATCGTAACATTGAAAAAACATGTTGATTTATTATACTGTTTATTCCAGATTTCTTCCCAAGTCCGTCATTTCTTCAAAAATTAATATTTTTTTAAATCTCTACGCTTAACTGAGGCTATTGTAATATACTTTAAGAAACCGTTCGAATTTTTCAATTCGGAGCAAATATTGAAAAGTCACACGTGCGCCCGTTTTGTAATTTTTTTCAGAGTCTAACGTTATCGTATGCTGGGGCCAGACTACCGAAAAATATAAATCTGCGAGCATAAAATATTAGTCAAATATATGCATTTTCAGTTGGTAATAAAGATTTTTCGTAAAAAGTTACATTTCATTATGAAAGAATATCTTATGAATTTATTTTCGACCGTCACAGTGTCTTCCCCCTTAAGAAACTGAGAAACTCGCCCCCCGCGCCGACATAGGCGATTAAGTGCTTTGCGTACGAGATTCATAGAAGAAAGGTGCGCGTTATTAATCGCGAGGGTAAAACTGTAAGCCATCGCAGATTTGTCGAGCGACACGAGCGTGTTTGTCACCAGTATCGCGTGTAGCGAAAAAATAATTCATCCCGCGCTTCTGGAATGATCGAAACACGCGGGCTGCCTCTTCGACCGGTCGCTTACGCGTTGTATCAGATGCAGCCGCATTAAGGTAATGAATTATCGTCGCGGCATTGCGATAACCGTCGAAATGTTTAGCCAACAGTTTTCTCGGCGCTACCCTCGCGCAATTTGCGTGCATAAACGGGCGTGCCCACGCGATCGGGCCCCGGCTGGAACAGACGCATCGCCGTGCCGTGCCGTGTCGAAGATAAAGGCCCCGTGAACTTGGCGTCGAGCACATGGCCCGGCAGAATTTGAATATTGTAATTAAGAAGGAGGCGCGCTTAATCGAGATGAAGCCCGAGCTTCCTCGACCGAGCGTTTCGGTGGTCGAGCTTCGAGCGAGCATATGGCCGGACAATTACCCACGCGAGCACCGAAAAACACCGGGGACACAACGTCCCGTGCCCTTATCTGCCTTCTAGATCCCGAGCATTTTCGGGACGGTCGGTTGAGAATCCTCGGAGGAACACACACCCTCCCTTTCTCTTTCCGAAGTTAACGTACTTTTCGGGCCAACCGTGTCCCTGTTTTCCTCCGACGGGGGGAGACGTATTGTCTTACAGGATTCACGTTGGAGCGAATTACCGTGTCACGGCGACTCGTCCCTCGGTAGAGGAAATCTGAGGCAGCAGGTGAGTTCGATCGGCGATCACGGGGGTGAGTAATGCACGCGTGCAACCGTTCGGCAGTCACCGCGAAGACAGAATCATTACTTAAGCACTGTACAGTGTACACTCTGCGCGGTGGGTAGAAACTATAAGTACACAGCGGATGCCCGGTTTACGTGCGTAAAGCCGAGGTCTCCAGCGGCGGTAAATTGATAAAGTGGGTGACAAGTCGTTAAATCACCGGCAGGAACGGTCATCGAGATGCGATTGCATGTGCGGCCGCGCTCTCGCGTGCGCGCGCTGCACCGGCCTAACCGAGAGAAACGGGTAGAAACGGAGAGAATCAGAGAGAGAGAGGAGAGAGAGAGCGAGAGAGAAGGGCCGGGGGTGGAGGGAGCTGCCAGTGGCGGAGAGGAGAAAGGAGGAAGCGGAGAATCAGATTTAGCAATCGACGATATATTTCAACTATCAGCATTTTTGTAAGTTATCGTTTTAGCGCGCGGCAAATATTTGCATACGCGTTTCGTAAATCATTTATAAAATACGTTACGCCGGCAATTTACGAGTTTCGCTCGCGACTGCTTTATGAACGTTTCGCTGCTTTTTTTTTTTAGATTAATATTCCCTCGTTAGCGAAGCCTCGTTTCTCGAAAATGCACGTTCGCGGCTCGCAAAACGGCGGGTGAGTTGTCTCGCACGGAACACGGGATTTCGTTGGCCTCGCGAGCGCCACGAGCTCGATAAATTTAACCCGCGAGAAAGGGAAGCAACCGTGGCAGGTGGAATTCAGTGAGAACCGGCGCGGTAGCATACTACACGGATTGTTTACCTGCCATCCTTCCTGCGGATGTCGCGATTGGTGTTAGCCTAAATCACTGGCCCTATTTTCACCCCTTGCTCGCGCTACTTGACGAACTCTCACGCACTCGACCGTTTTCTCGCCCTTCCGCCTCTCTTCGCACCTTCGCTCTCGTCGAAATTCTAGGACACTCGAGCTAGAGCTACCACGCCGCGTGGAACACTCGAGTTCTTTTCTCTCCCTCTCTCTCTCTTTCTCTCTCCTCGATTCCCCGCGCGTTCGGTTTTTTTTTCGAACAAGAACTGTACTCGCGGAGCGGTTCAGCCGACGCCGACGGGGCATTTGAAGAAATTAGCAGGTGTGTCCCTTAAATGCCGCCACAGCTGCCCACGAGACGTAGCCGATTTCTTTTCTCTCTCTACCTCCGAGCAAACTGTTCCCCCGAGCCGCAAGATGGAAATGGTTTCTCCCATTCGAATTAACGAACAATTACTATCATTTTAAGAGATGACTCGGCAAACGGACCGAGGATCGTGCGTATTATCCACCGAGACGACTTCTGGGGTACCGATGATAAAAGGATGAATGGACGGTCGAAGGAGAATCGGGGCCGTTACGTGGCCAGAAATCCAGCTTCCACCGCGTAACAACGATCGAGCACATTGTTTCACTGAATCGACGGTAGAAATTGATTTCCTGCTCGCTGGCCTCGGCGGAACAATCGCGGGGCAGCACGTTGGACCGCTCGGGGATCGAGCGGCGGCTCGGCGGTTCGCGATGTTAAAAGAGGAGTGACCGACCACCGGTGGGAAACGGTTTCTGGGAAATCGAATGGCGAAGGTTCAAAAGTCGGACGCGCCGATGATGGATGAAGAATCATTTAGAGAAGGAGCACCGGGGTCTCGCGGGGAGGACTATTAATTACGACAAAAGGGGCCGCGGTTCGGCGTCGAGTATATAAGCGGCGGGACTGAAAAGGGCGAACGATTAGTTACTTTAACTAAATTATCTCGCGGACAATGGGGCCAACAGGTGAGAAGTCTTCCTTTCCTTCGTGTTTCTCCTAGGTAAGATGATCGCGGTGCCGATGGAAACGGAACGACCGAAAGGAAAGCGTTTATACAGGAAGGTACCAAGGGTGTTCGAGACGGCGAGGACTCTCGGAGACGTTCAACTCGGCCGTTCGTCTGCGACGAGGAGGACTGAAAGGGTCCTATGACAATGACGGGGCAAACGGGACAAAATGATCCTCATTATACCGAAATCGTTGGGCAAATTGAGCCCGGCCGCTGTTAAAGAAGAACAGTGGGTTATCCAATACACGCGGAGCGCGGTGACGGCGCGGCGTCTGGAAGCGCGGTCTGAGGTCGTTGTCGTTTCCCATTGTGTCTCGAGTGGACAGGATGATCGTCGCTCATTTGTTTCCTGGCGGGACGGCCAGAGAGAGGCGTCAAGACGGCAAGAGCAGAGCCACCGGCGCGGTGCGGCAGGAGCGGCAGCAACAACAACAAGAACGACGATGACAGGAACGCGGCGGACAGGGCTGCCTGTAATTTCATACGTCAGCGCCGAATATTAATTCGAATTCCTCCCTTAGACCGCTCGTCCTCGCAACGAACCAGCGAACCAGGCAACGGCCGGGCGGAAGGGGGGGGGGTGGCGAGGGGATGGCAGTTTTTGTCCGGTAAATGAAATATCTTCGGTAGCTGGGCGTCCTGCGGCGATCGAGTTCGCTTCCACCGGCTTTTGTGCCGGCGTTGGATTCTTCGGGGACTCCCCGTCGCGGATAAGTGGAATCATTTCAACGATCCACGAGGATCGAGGCCGCCAAGCCGCCACGCTCGACTACCGAATACCGTCTCTAATACGACTCTGTTCGACCGGTGCGCGATGCTCTTACGTTAGGGGATCTATCTGGTCGAGTCGATCACTCCCAGCACTCTCGAACCATGCTTTCGCCACTTCTGGCCACCCTTAACCACTCGGTCCCCGAAATCTCGAAGGTCCCGGTACGTAATTGGAGCAGGATGAGCGCGTATCGCGACAACTATCGATTTAATTAAGCACCAGCGAACCGACAGGCTTCGGCGATCGCTCGTCTGATGACCAGGCCATCTGCGCGGCTGCGACTGCAATCTTTCTCGCTGAAAAATCGAAGCGTAGTCCAGTTCGTCGCGCTTATCGACGAGGGCTCCTCTCGGTGGACGATAAGGGCCAGCGAGGAGGACGCGGTGGCAGCTGCTCATTGGTTCCTACGGAACACGCGCGGATCGCCGCTTTTACACGGCCGAGGGCCCAGCGCTGAGGGCCGAGGGCCCGAGCGGTCGGGTCTGTCGAGTTTATACGGCGTGTCCGGTCGTTAGAACGAACAGCCCGATCGCGGCAGATATCAGAAAAGCACGAGGAACGTCGTCGCGCGCTGACTGGCCGCGGCCAAAAGAGAGGGCGAGAGATAATTAAGGCGGTCCGTAGTAAATACTTGCTCGTCGGTGCTGCTGATGCGAGCGTGTTATATACATATATCGAGAGCGGTACATATCCCGTGACACATATTGATGATGGTAGCACTGCCATCTTTTAACTACTACTCTCCTCCGTCCCGCCTTTCGTTTTTCTCCTCTCGCCGGCGGATAAATATTTTCGATAACGACAGGAAGGGGCTGGGGCCGCGTGAAAATCACGTCGCCGCGTAGGAAATTGCCTGCTTTTGCCGTCGCGGCGACGAATGTCACTCCGGGGCCCTCGATCAGGCGAGAAACGCTTCCTGGTGCACCAAGTATGGGCGAGCCGCCGCCAAAGAAATAAAGTTTAATAGAAATTTTGCATACAGACGCCGGGGACGCGGATCGACCGTCCCCCCGGACGGAAAGAAACATGATTAATTCGCGAAATAATAGCGGCACACCGTGGCGCGCGCTAAATGCCGCGCGGTGCGCTCGCGCGTTGCATCGTGTAGCTCGCGCACGTGTAAAGATAAGCGTATAACGCGATGACACGTATTGATGATGCCAGGCGTAGCCGTCCTTTCTTTCCTCGAGGAGCGGTTGCATTGCCAAGGAAGCTCGGGGAGGAGCGACACGGGGACCGGGACGGGAGGAGAGCGTATCGAGAAGACAATTTGGCAGGGTGCCGGTTGTTAATTTTAATTACAAAAATAGCGGGGCTAAAAAGTTTCGCGCCCGATCCAACTGTCCCCGGCCCTCCTCTCTTGTAATCTCTGAATTACGAATTTGCCGTTGGACCGGGAGCAGAACAGCCCGGCGGTTCTGCCAACTACTAAAGCCAAATGCTTTGCGAACTATTAGCGCCGTCTAATTTCCCTTTCCAGCATTGTTATTTGTCAGCGCTACCGGCGGTCTTGTTACTGGCCAGGGACGCACAGATGACAGACATTTGAAAGGGTAATGGGCAGCTCGTCCACTTGCTCGCCTAGTAATTGGCAATCAGGTACGATACCGGGACGCTCGAGGTTCGGATAAACGACGCTTCTCGTCCGTGCCACCCTAATGGTCGAGTTTCTTCGAAAAGCACGCGGCTTGTCCGTGGCGATGTAACGCGAAAGGCTGATCCTTTGAAGGGCCTTCCGACGGGTTTTCAGGGAACGCGGGGACGCCGCAAGCCTGCGCGGACCGCGGCGGAATAATTTGTCAAACTTGTCACCGAGACACCGACGGGACCGTGGTTTCGCCTAATGAAGCGTCACGAAATTCCTCTGCGAAACACATTGACGATTTATCCGGCCCATTGCGCCCGACTGGCGCGCGTTATGGGAAGCGGGCGTTATTTCACGGAGCGTTACGGCCGTCTTTAGCTCCGTTCCGCGTTTCGTTTTTACCAGAAAACTGTCTCGCGGCTGCCTCGGCGCGGCTCGAACTTCCAGCGTATACGCGCTCTCGCGGACTCGCCGCCAGGACGAGCGCGCTCCTACGCCAGGACGCGTCTCTCCGGACCATTAAATTAATTACTGTCGTGCTCGTAAAGGGAACGATGTTCCACTTAACGTGCTCTGATCGCTTCTTTCCGTGCGTTTTAATTAGCGGGCGCTGAATTATGCAGCGGGGCCGTTAACGCACGAGATGCAGTTAGGAATTAATGGCCCCCGTTAATTCGCAAAGTCAATAGTGTGAATTTCCGACCGCGCGGGACAGTAAGAATAACGCGCGTGAAAACCGAGGACTAATTGAATTAATAGCCGCGATTAATTAGTACTTATACAGTCAGTTCCTGAGTAATTGGGAGGCGAGATGGATCTCTGCTCTCGGTTGTCGATGGGGGACGCGATAACGGCGAAGTGAGTGAGTAAGTAAGTAAGTAGCGGTTCTTTTCGCGGACCACCCCTCTCGTCACGAACAAATTACAAATTCGAGAGTTTCCGTGACCGACTTTCGGCGGAAGGACACGAAGCAACAGTGTAGGCACCGGTTCGTCGCCGCGATCGACGATGACCACCGGATCCCACAGTCGTGGTCGATGCTCACTTAATAAGCCGGCCAAAGCAGCTGGCCCTAAGTGAAATTAATTGACTCCGATAAGTTAGCATACAGATAGCAGACCGTGAAGGCAAGTAGCACGGGCCACCGCCCGCGTACGTGCGGTTTCGCGTGTACCTATGTCACGCGCGTGTGCGTGCACGTAGGGAAGAGACGGTAGCTGTGGTGTAGGTGCACTATCCTGCTGCACGGTCGCCTGCATAAAAGGCCAGGCTCTGCACATTGCCTTTATGATGCAAAGAAGGCCAGCATTAGCCGGCAACAATGCCTCGACCAGTGCCTCCTACCCAACCCCCTTCCCCCCCCCCTTCAACCCCTTTCGGCGCCCCCGCCGCTCTTATGCTTTTCATTTTCTTCTGGTAACAGGCTTGTTAAAGTAATAACTCTAATTACACACCGTTCGAATACACCTTCTCACCTTTTTCAATGGACTAGCGAGAAGAGCGTCTCGTTTCCGCTCCCCTCGCCGGTCGGGTCTTTCATTATTTCTCCTGCACTGCCGACTGGGCCGAGTCGAAAGTTCCTGTTACTCGCGTCCGGTCGAAGACGGTGTCGAACGTAACGCATCGTTACGGGCTTAGGTAATGCATATAGAGCGTTTCAGGGAGATGATCGAGAAGAGGCCCAATCCTCGTTCTCATAGAGAACTGATGCTTACCAATGAGTTTGTAAGTGCAAGGTGAGTTGCTACTTACTACCCCTGAGTTCTCTAGGATCCCGAACACAAAGTAGACCGTAAAGAGGCGCAAACGGAGGTTTCTCTGGTGGACGTGCCGTGCGGAGACGGTGTCGTGGTAGGTGCGCAAACAATTCGTCTTTAAATCCAATTAAGTCGAGCCTCGGAGTCGGTCGGCGGTCGCAACAATAACACTTTGCCCTTTACAATGCGGTGGCGCGGTTGCTTAATACCGCATGTGCCACGCCTCCTAGCTGCCCCCCCTCATCCCTTCCTTCTTCCTTTTACCCTGCTGGTCGACCGGCCAAACCCCTACTCTCCCATCTATCGCGCCGATGCCCTTTTGTTTCGCGGTTCATTTGTCTTTCTTCCTCACCCTCGCCTTCCGTCCACCCTCTCTTTTTCTTTCGCTCCTCTTCCCGTACCTTCGCTCACCCTGCTCAACCCCCGCACAACCCCGTTCACCCGTCGCCGGCTCGGCTGTCTCTCCCTCGCTCGTTTTGCATGGTCGGCTCTTTTCTCTCTTTTCTGGCTGGCTGGCCCCGGCCCATCCGACGGGGCTTCTCTCCTCGCCGCCCCCGAAAGGACCATAAAACGATAAATTAAGCCGCACCGAGAGCAAGAACGACCGTAAAGGCATCATTCACGGCGCACCGCACATTATTGCCGATCGATGAGGAAGATGTCACTCGACGAGACGCGTCGGCCAGCGCGCGGAGATTTACGGGCTGAAATATGACTCGTTCCGTCGACCTTTCGGGAAACGAGCAACGCGAGGCGGAATCCGCCGACGATTCTCACCGATCATCATTCCGACGTTTGCTCGCCCACCCCCGCGCCAACGGGGGATGACCTTTCCCGTCTTATAGTTAGCCGTGATTGATTGGCCACGATCCGCGTCGCGCTCGCGAAAGTCTTTCCCGAAGCCAAATGAGATCGCGAGTAATCGGGCCCGCTCCACTCTGCTCTCGATAACAAAGGGGCCATTGTGAGACATCGTGCCCGATTCGGATCCCTCTTTCACTCGATTTCGTCGCTGACCACAGCTGGCCCCGCGCGGTTTCGATGAAAATCCCTGTCGCAACCGTGGAACGACTCTCGGCGGTGTTTAATTTTCGGTGACTCGGCCCGTCCGCAACGGCAACCTTCCGATCGATCGAGTAATGACCGAGTAATAATAATGGTCGGGGCACGGACCGCGCGATTGATCACGATTTCCAATCGAACGTTCCGTGAAATCGCGTGCAGTAACCACGGTGAACGCAGTTTTCGTGGATATAAAATGCACGGCCAATTAAAGTAATGGCGAGACGATTTCGCAATGACGATTCCGTGGTCCCCGACTCGCCCCTTTCCCGGGCAAAACGAGAACGCGGTCTCGGCAAGGTCTTCAAACATTCGGTATCCAAAGCAACGGGGACGGCTCTCTTGTCCAAGTGCATAAAGTAGTGGCTGCGGACGCCAACTATTTCTCCTCGAATGTATCATTATCATTGGGCAAAACGGTATTGCCCCATAATCGGCAAGAACGATCGCCGGGGAGACACTTAATTTTCGCCGATTCGCCTAGTCCCGAGTTCCTATCGAGGCTGCGCTCCAGCCCCCTCCCCGTTCGATGATTGATAATAAGGGCCGAGCTCTCGACGGTCGGCCACGATCGTTGCTGCGCGGCGACACGAATCGCTCGCAATCACAAGCAGCCTTTTTCCACGAGTCAAACGCGATCGGGTGGCAATTACGCGCTCTCCTTTGCCCTTAATAATGACGGAACAATCCGAGCCATTTAATTTCCAGGTCTCCCAGCTCCCCCGTCCACGGTGCGAGGGAGGATTCCGTAGGCTAGGGGAGAGGTCCGTTCAAATGACAGTAATATCGCTGGCTTGTGGTTTTGTGCACCACGGCCTGATTATAGCCCACTTCCGCCGCGTAAACAACGGTCTCGGGACAAACCTCTTTAATGGCCTTTACCCCTCCGCAATGGGCAGCTGGGGCCTCGCCGGCATTGTGGGGTAAATCGTTCCACCTTCGCGTACACACACCCCTGATTTTGGTACTTGGCTTTTGTCACGTGTCCCTGAATTACGTAAACGTTGCACTCGACTCTGGTGCGGAAATTTCGAGTAGCAACGATGGTAAGATTAGCTTTCGGCAAAACTCTTCAGACTCCTAGGGTGTATGTACCAGTAAATGAACACGTACCAGTGAATGAACATTTTTTATTAAAATGAGTAAAATACGTTATTAAAGTAAGCGACTAATTAATTAGAGACTTCTTTTCATTTCTTGTTTCATATCCAAACAATTTTTGCAGCACGTCGAATCAATCGCGCTGCAAACATAATTTTATAATAGTGTTCATTCATTAGCCTTAACTGTTCATTTACTGGTGCGTTTACCCTATGTCCTTTTAATAGGTGAAGTCAATCGGGGTGAAAATCCGAAACAATTAAGAATCTGAATTTTCCCGTGAATAGAGGTAGCCTCGCGACAGCTGTACGCCTCTAAAGCTCAATTATGCTGAGCGACAGAGGCTGAGGCAGACGTGCCCCGCAGGACACGAGCGCGTTCCGCGTGCAACGGGCTTAAAGGCACGAGGACGAGATAATGAATTGTGTTTCATTTCAGTTGGCCCGAAAAGGTACCACTCCCGGCCGTCTAATTAGGCGGAGACATCTGTGGCCAGCAGCTCTCAAAGGCCGCTCGACAATTATCACTTACAGCCTCGTCGTTACTTAAATTAATTTACAGCGACGCGTAGCCGGGCCGCGACACACGCGCGGCGTAAATTAAATCGCGTAATTATACCGAGAAATTTATCGCGTAACAAGGTGCCTTCGATGGCAGATAATTCGCGCGATATACGATCGTTGAGATTTTTATCGGCTCCCATTCGGCCGATCCAGACCCAGCGTTACGAGGGACGTTAAGACGCGGTCCGGGGTTCCATCGACGATTCGACACGAAGCGATAAGTATCGAAGGGACGTTCCGCGGAGTTCCTCGCGTTTATTGTATTATACATCGGGCCTGGCAAAACGGCCTGTGGAATCGCAGAAGGCAGCCTCGGCCAACCTCCAGGCACGTCTCCACTCTGGCCTCTGTAATTTTGCGCTAATCTCGCGAGGAGAGAATCTTATCCCCAGTTGCCCATCGCGAACGTAATCTTTCTATCTATTACAGACGCCGCGCATTCGTATCTACGTACTCGCGAACTTTTGATCTCGCCATCGGTGTGTTACATCACACACAGGGGGACGCGAAACTGTTCCTTTAGCTCGAGACACGTCTTCTTCGAGTAGATGCATAACGTGGTCCAAGAGTCTTACGGCAATCTTCGATTAGCGAGCTTTTCGTCGATTTCCGCGACACTGCGACCACGCTTCGACGAGGAATATTATTTTACCAGCGGCCCAGGCAGAACCGTAATCTCCGACTGTACCGCGAAAGATCCGTTTTGCACGGTGTTAAAGCGACTCGTATGATTAGTTTAGACCTCGCGGTAATACCGCTTCCATCGTGCGAATGTGAAAGTATTTTCATTAAGATAATCGAGTGGCCCCGGCCGGCCTCGATTTACAATGTTTCTTCGATTCGAAGCTGAGCCACCTGAGCGCTCCGTCTCTCGCCTCGTAATTTATGGAAATTAAGAGGAAATAAAGAATAACTGAAATCGCAAAGGGAGAAACAGCTGAAGCGCTCCGCGCGCGTTGTTATGCTCGTGAAGATGAACCTCCGATCTTATCGCCGCTACGTTTATATGCATGGATCTGCGCAGGTGTTCGTCTTCCTTAACAGGTAATTTACAGGCGTGTATCAATAGCGTGCGCGGCAGTGGAGTATCGACTGTTTCAAATGAAACGATCACTCTAAGTAATTAGCGCCCATCCCTCCGCCGCTATTAGAAAATAGTCGTCTCCCGTGGATTGTCCTTCGAATTCTCTGGGGATGAATTACCTTCTCAGCCCGTAGGTCCCAGAATCCTGTTAGGCCACGTCCACGTCACCCTTTGCGCCCATTTTCTGCGGTAAACGGTCGTTTACAACGTCTTTCCCGCAATGATCGCCTCGGTGCATTAGACCAGTTACCGGGGGCATTGTCGTGGAGGCCCGCGTTAAAATCGTTTACTCGGCGGTGCTGCAGGCGTCCCGAAGTTGCGGGGCCCGGTATAAGCCGTGTGACAAATTGGCGACCGTTAGCCGGACAAATGCGCAGACCCGTGGCCATTGGAATCGAAAATTTGCAATCCTTTATTTAGTCAACAAGGTGGAGGGACACCCGGTTCCTCCTTTTGTCGCGACACCCTCCATTAGGCCCGGCAGCCCTTAAGGCGAGCTCACAGCACCGTCCCCCGAGTAGGTAGTAGTTTCTCCGTCGAGTTCGACGATCTGTTTGCGATTCGTAACGGACGGCAGCCTCGCCAGAAGAGTTCGTCTAAAGAATTGTTCGCGTTAACGCGTCGCAACCTCTTCTCGACGAACGTTCCTTCCGGGGGAGTCACGTTTCCTCCTACGACCCTTTCTCGCAGTCAATGCGACCACGAACTGGCGGCTCGTTACTTTTGGAGCGGTAAAACGAGAATGGAAAAGGACCGTGATTCGTGGAACACGAGCGTCGAGGCGAAAGGAAAGATGTACTAATAGGAGGGTAAAGGGGTAATGCGGGACCATCGAGGATGGATAATTTTTCCCGCGTTGCTGCGAAGCCTGTCGCCCCGGCACCTGCGTGACTGGGCCTGATTTGTCGAAATCGAGAGGGAACCGAGCTTTAATCTTCACAGAATTCTGGTTTCCGTTGCCCCGTATTATGGTATAACGTGCTAATCGCCGGAGACAGCTCGACACTTATCTCGTTTCTCGTAAAGAGGAGGCGAGGACGAGTGTGCCCGGTTTCTCCGGCGACGATCTCGTATCACGATTTCACGTTTTACATACGCGCGGCTCGTCAGGGATCACCGAAGTGATCGCGCTGGCCCGATCGTGTTACGGGATCCCCGTCCCTTCCAGTTCGTTCGGCCAGATTTCTTGCATGATCGCACCCGAATTCGTCCGTCGCGGACATGTGGACACCTTCCTCCTCATTGGCGCTCGGCCGCGATGTATATTAATGATTCTCGTTAACTGCGCGCGCCGATACGCGATCGACGCTCGCCCATTACGACCGGAAACCACCATCGATGCATCAAATCGTCCGTCTATCAGCCCGGCGGAATTACCGTGGTCAGAAAACGTCCCAACAGTTCCCTCGGAGCGAACACAGGCGCCGTAACCGAATGGTGATTCTCGAGGAGGGTGCTCGATATTCGATATTCGGCAAGGTTGTTGCCCCCCCCCGAAACGAAAAACGAGCAGGACGCGGGCCGAGTCGGCGGTTTGCGAAAATTTTCCCCGGGGATTCCACGTAATCCAAGGATTTCAGAACGCGGCAGAGGGCATACCATGGAAGCCTCTTACCGAGTTCCACGAGTTCATCCTTTCGGAAGAGACACCGCGGACCTCCCACGTTGGAAATACGATACGTAGAGCCGGGTGACGATCCCGATCACTAATTGACCGTGCCGGCCACGGCGATGATCTTTAAAAACACCCGCCGGATCGTAATTGCTCGGGACGTGGGACAGCGTATCATCCTAATTTAATAAGCCACGCAAGGTGGAGGTGTAATCTTCACCCTAGAAAAATGTTCCGGGGGATCGTAGAGGATGCCCGCGAGTGGAGAAGCTTGTGCGAGTGTTTAATTCCTGACGTAGCAGAGACGCGCAGACTTTCCAAAGACGTTTCGCGTGGGAACACAGGAGATAGACGGGAATCGAGTCACGGGTCATTTTGCGCTGTTCCTTTTTTTATTTCTGCACCGAGGAATTCGACGATTGTTTTCTAACATAGCCGCACGATATTCAGCACGGTAGCAGAACGGTCCGTCAGCGCGAATACCACGCAATCACGGCGAATTACTCGACTGATTGGATCGTTTATGCTGATCCTTTGATCTCATACCTTTCCCCTTCCTACTGCTTCGCGATGTGGCCAGCGCCTTGGGTCCGTTAGAGTTTATCTTTCACCAAATAAGGACGGAATAAAATAAGGAACGATGCCCATCCGTGGATCGAGCTGCGGTCAGGGACAATCAGCCGGCGAATTACCGATATGATTGCTACTGAAATATTCCCGCCCGACAAAGGTCGAAACGTCTGAACGCTCCTCCGCGATCGGCCGCAAGGGGTCTCGGGAAGTATTCTGTTTGCACAGCTCCGATCGAGGTGCGCGCGAGCAAATAAAAATCATCATTCCCACAAAACTTAACACCGAGGATAAATGGCAAAGAGGAGATCGAAGTGGACTGAACCGGGGCTTTCTCGAATCTTCCAAGAGATTTTGGGGTATCAGCGATACCGATTGTTCGGATCAATGTAGGTAAGTACATTCAGTGACGCAGAGTACGAATGGCACGGGGAAAGCTTTCAGTGCGATTGGGAATATCTGCCTCAGCGAGCAACTATCGGCACGTTGCACCGGCGCTAGATAACGTAACAGGAATATCGCGTTTCCACTTTCCACGTCTCGGAAAACGTTTCGCGCTGCGTATCGATCGCGTAACTGAATTAGAGAACGAAAGAGCGACGGGGCGAAGGAATATGCTCCCGCACTGGCCGCCGCGCCGCGTTTTCCCCCTTTCGTGTCCCAGCGACATTTCGCCCGGAGGCAATTTTCCAGTACATGACAATGGGAATGCGCGCTCGAAGATGACGATAAGAGTAATGGGCCGACGTGGCTCCCTTCTTGCTGTCATTATCGTTGCTGCTTTATTATCGCGTCGCTGGGTAGTCCGCTCGTTATTGCCCGCCGTTAAACGAGAGCAAAGGACTATAACGAAGCAGTGGCCGCGGCTACGAGCGGAGCGGTGGAGCTCGCTGCCGTGAATTAACGCGAGCATAAATTCCCATAGACACCTCCTTAATCGGCGTGTTCCTCTCCACACCTGCCCCCGTCCGGGGAACACATTCACGTCAGAGCTGGTTATACATGCGCGCTCAAGCCACCATGAAGACGTTGCTGACAATACCGGCTAATGCACGATACAGTAACTGATACAGTTATCCGTTCTTAATTGCCCGGTGCTCGGGACCGCGCATGTCGCTGGTTGCGGGAGATTTTTCTATCGATAACGAGCAACAATGCTGCTGCTTAGGAGTTCATCGCGCGCTCCTCGCGGCAACGTTAACGTTCAACCTCCATTAGAAGCGTAGGTAGGTGGTTGGAATATCGTTCACCTCTTATCGAACTGGAGTGAGTAGCTCTTGTCGTCAGCTCTTCCCCCTGAAAGCCTGTTCAGACCACTGGTGCCCATTAGCCGGCCTTAACAATCCAGTTGTCTTGCCAGGACTGATAGCGCAGGCTTTTCCCATTGATGGAGATTGAATTCTCTGGCCATGAGGTCCCAGGGAGAAATTAGCACGGTCTTTGGTCGCGAGTTTAAGCGCGGAAACCCCGCGGGCACGCAGAAGGATTTGCCGTTGATGGTGGTTGTAGATGGATTCGCGGCAAAGTCGTTGCGGAACGACGGCAATTAATAGCGGGTGCCTATAGGGTGCCCGCGGAAGTAAAAATAAAGCGGCACGAAGCTCGCCCCTTTGGCGGCACTACGGCGGCGAGTCATTAAGCGGACGGGGGAGGGGAAAAAAGAAGGGGGAAGGCATTGTATAATATCTCGTGCGTTACCGCGAGAGACCAAAACGGTGCACGTACACGCGCACACGTGCTGTGGCGTTTCTCTCTCTCTCTCTGCCCCTTTTCCCGATGCAATTGCAACGGCACGAGCCGTGTAACAAAGTTCGTAATTGCCCCTGATCGCGTGTTTGTTTTCAATCGATGAAAACGCCAGCGACCAGTTACGATTTTACAAATATTACATTTTCCGACCGTCACGAGTTAACCTGCTTCCGTCGCGGTCTAATAAAAACCGCGGAGGGACAGACCGCCATCCACTACGATCCGATCGAGAAATGGCCGATAGAGGTATTTGCCAGGCCCATGTTTGTGCGAAATTAATTTCCATATCGCGCCCGGGGAATGATGATTTGACAGGCGATCCAAGACGAATCGCTCGGGAATGATGGAGGGACGCGGCCGCGGACGTGATCGTGGACTGATCAGCCGCGATCACGCAGCCAGCCTCGCTTAATGAAGGTAATTAAGTTTTTCTGCATCTCGGAGTCACCAGCGCCGCGCGCTTGATGGATGCTTCGGCCGATCTGCACGTAAGTGGTAGCATGCAACGGGGGTAGAAGGGCGGCGAAAGGGACCCGAAGGCTGGGGCGGAGGGGAGGGTGGCAAACGGGGTGGCGGCAAATAGACCGAGAAGACGAATGAAAAATTAGCTGTTCGGGTGCGCGTTTTTGCGGCGACCCTTCGTCACTCCCGGCGATTTTATTCCCGCCCGAGGTGTATCGCATCGATGCACTCGTTACTCCCTGTAACGAAACGAACCGCGCTAATCCGATAAATTACGCTTTTGCGTCCGGCCTGGTGATTTAAACGCCGCAAGATGCCAATTTTCTGGGGCCCTGGAATTATCACTGTTCCCGGAGCGTTCGCCGGTTTGCCGGGGAAAGCTGCTTCCTACCGAGGAGTAGCTGATGATCCAAACCGCACACGATCGCCGACGGTAACGCGAGGAATTAAGCATCTCCCCGCGAGGCAGCGAGAGATTGTGGGCGGAAAATTGGAAAGTCAGCGCGTGGCTGATTGCCCGGGCGAATCGATGGAACTCGGGGCCCGAGTCGGGGCGCGAGGCGGCGGGCGAGGCCCGCTGCGAGATCTCAATTTAGCCGGGGAGTAACTTCTTCCGCCGACAGATTAAAACGATTACCGTGATTGAGGAACGAGATGGGGCCGCGCGGGTAACCGGCCGGAGGAAACGATCGAGCGCGCGGACTGGGTAGCTGGAATTCTTGTTAGCCGATTACGTCATTAGCAGGAACCACCACCGGCGGTAACAAGAGGAAAAGGAGGAAAAAGAGGATAGGTTAGGTACGCGCCGGCCGCGCTCGCCGCTCGCCGCTCGCGTCTACGCGCGTACCTACCCACACTTCCCGTGTTTATTTTGCATGCATCGCGCGCATTCTTTCGCGGGGTTGGGTTTACGCGCGTCCCTCGCGGTAGCTCGTACAGCTCGTGGGCCCCCTCGTGTATACTCACGCAGGATGCGTGTCGGCATGCGGATCGTTGGTATTTTATCAATCAGAAGGAGCCGGGAGAGGCTTACCTGCCGCAGCAGGTTTAGAGAACATGGAAAACGCGCATTCATCAAAACAGCGCCGCTGATACGCTGCGTTCGCGGGCCAGTTGGGGCTGGCGAGATAGCCACTGAAGAAGACGTACAATTCCAACGACACGGCCAGAGATTTCGTGTTGGGAGCGATTTACATGATAGATGCAGGCCTGGCATCGGACGCGCGGCTACCGTAAGGGGAATCAATTTCCCCCTTGAATAGTTGCAGTTTGCAGTGGGGTATCTTGTAGGATGTCGTCGGTCGCCGTAGCCTACCGGCAGAGAGGAAGCGGTGAAGCCCGATCCTGTTCGAGGGATCGTAAAAATCGCGGGTATTGCCGGATCGACGAATTCATCGATGAGATCGAGCCGACGAGTCGATGAAGGGACCGGTTAAAGACGGAATGCGGTCTTGCCGCAAGAGAGACTTTGTAACCGATCGGCCAATCGGCCCTCTCACAGGCTTGCGCAATGCACCGAGGAATGGGACACGATACATCGGTGATGAGCTACTCCGTTTGCTCTCTTTTAAGCCAGCGGCCACACACCGTGCATTTTAAACCGCAGTAATTTAGCAATCAGCAACAAACCCTTTACCGGCCACGAAACAACGCTGGGATCTCTGTCTCCTTCCTTCTGAAGCTATCTAAACGACTAGAACGATCTCGCCAAGTCAAATCTGAGTGTCCAAACGGAGTGGCGAGCGAGGAAAATGGAAAACACCGAGTGTCGGTCTCGCGGAAGACGACGGAGTTAATTCCTGTTACCGGAGACACTGCGATCGATCGGGAATCGAGACTCCCGAGCCGTTTGCGCAATCCCCGAAGGCTAAATCCACGTGTAATGCGCGGCGATCGTTCCCTTCTTTCCTCGTTTCTCCGCGACGATGTCGCGGCCCCGTTCCCCGGCTCGGACGCCCCGCAGCTCGTACGGCCCTGGCCACACGTTACGGGCTTCAAACCACAGAGCCTAACGTTCCCATATGTATCATATGTTCTGTCCTACCGTACACCGTCACGCGCACGCACACGCACGCACGCGTGTCAATTCTCACGCACTCGTGCACGCACGTCGTCCACTTAAGTCCTTTTGCGAGGGAAAAACGATGGAATTTCTACCGTCGAGCAATTAGATCGCGCGGCGATCTCTGTGCGACCAAAGAGTTAACCACTTGTCGCTGGAAATCTCGACTGCGTGGAAGCTACTGCAACGAGTAGCGATATCTAGGCTCGTCGCGGATCTCGTGGTTAAAAAAAGAATTTAAATAGAATTAAATAGGATATATAGAATTATATAGAATTCGTCAAGACTCTCTGCGTGGAATCACAGTTCGCTGGGGAACGCAGGTAAATACATTGTGCGAAGAGAAGGCGAGGCGAGGAGATACAGGAAACCGTGCGGGGGACATACTTTAACTGCTACAGAACAGGCTGCGGTCATTGCGGCGTTATATTCGTTTACTTTACGTTAATCATGGCGTTTTATGGTAATTCAATAGCGTCTTTCCCGCGCGCCCGTCCCTCGCCCCGCTGTCTCCCGGATTAGTTCACAGTCTTTCATTCTGCAATCGATCCTACGTCGTCGATACGATTCCTCGGCGCAACAGAGGATCGTGCACACCGGTAATCCGATCGATCGATGGATCGATCGATCGGCGGATCGATCGGTTGTCGTAGTTGCCCCCGGCTAAACTCCGTGGCTCGTCGATCAACCCAGGCCCTGTCCCCCTTCTAAGGAGAGCCGATTTGTTCGTTAATAATCCTTCGTCGTTAGTGGTTAATTAATGCCTCTGGTAATTAGCCTCTCTAGGAGAAGGTAATCCGTTCGCTCGCTCCTTCCTTCCTTCCTCCCGTCTTTTTATTAATAATAATCGCGCCTGCAACGATTAACCGGTTTCTCGCTCTATTCCCTTCCACCCGGAGTTTAATGTCTCTTTGATCTTGGCTCATTGGCTGTTTACGATACCGATGATTTACGGCTGTTACGGCCGCCATAAATCTTCCCTATTCCGCGGCCCGGGAGTGGAAAACTTGCCGGGAACCGAGGTACCAAATGGATCCAGTCGTTATCGATACGCGTTAATTTCAATCGTACCCACGAATCGCTCGTTACAAGGACAATGCGTATGGCCGCGTTCCTGAACGGACGGGTATCGCGGAGCCGGGCTCCGTAATTCTCCATCGCAGGAGAAGCATTAAGAACACGATCCATTACGAATAATCACTTCTGACAGTATCGTGGCGGACAAAAGTCATTGCTCCTCGAAGGACTGGCCGAAGAGGTTTTCTTGAATATTTTTCGACACATAATACTCTGGGCGGTTAGCTCCGTGCTCGCTCCATCAACTTCGATCAAATCCTACGAGTGAGACGGAGAGAAAGAGAAGTCTCTCGAGGGGCTCGATAATAAGCTTAGACATCATCTCTCTGAACGAGGAGGAGAGGGAAGCACGGGATGAAGAGAGGGAAGGAGAGACAAACAGAGAGATAGAGAGAGAGAGAACGTTTGCGGTTAGGCCGCATTAAAATGTTTACGATATATCATAATTCCGTGGAAGGACACTTCTGTTCGTCTACGAATCTATTTCGTAACCAAGAAATTTTCCGACAGTTCGCGTACGACGACTGAGAAAATCTCTCCTAATTACGAGCTTGTTTTGGCCAGCTAGAATGGGGGGTGGCTGATTTTTGAAGGAACGAGCTCACTTCCCGAGTGGATAAAAGTGTAAAAGAGCGATTGGTTTTTCACGAGCGCATAAAATACGGGAGAAACCGATACGGGCAAGAAATGCCAGGAAGACGAAGAGGAGGGCAGCGAAGGCGGAGGAGAGAAGGAGGAAGCCAATGATATTTTTGTGGTAGCGCAAAGTTAAGGCCGTGGCCGCAGAGCAAACGTCGGTCGGCCGCAATCTTCGGTCAATTTCCGAGCAAGAGGCAAGCAATCTCACTGTGCAAACAAAAAGGTGGCCACCGTGGGGTTATCTTTCGTAAAAGAAAACGGGACGGAGCGAGACGGAGAGAAACGCTGATCGACCCTTTGTCGGTGGCCCTTCATCCAGGGATACTTCAGTGGCAATCGCATCGATAATTTCGCTTCGTTTCTCGACTACCGTACGCTCCTCGTAAATGCAATCCTAGAGATATACCTATAACCTCTTCCTCATCCTGATTTTTCGAATGCCTCGGGCACCGTTCTCGCGCAGCCCGGCTTCGTGGAATTTTCATCCGCTCCAATCGCCGAAGATAATGCGCCGGGGTTTTTTGCCGCGAGCGCATGCAGATACAATGACCTTAAAATCTCGCAAATCATCCGGCCGAAGATCCGGCGAATCGGTTATCGTTAATAGAAGGTAACACGTGCGAGGAAAATCCATTCGATTACGAAAATGCTCGGGCGAGATCGGTCGCGCACGACCGCGACGCAGGTAAATCACCGGAGCTTAACGTCGGGGCAATCAGTTTCCCATCACGACTCTATTAGCGGCCGATCTAATTAATGCCTCCGAATTTTTCTTATCGAAAGCATATGATTCCGTGAGAGTCCGGGGTTAAGACATCGGTCGATCGATCTTTCCCTGCGCCGGTGAAAACAAATGAGCTCCGGACAGGCGAGGCTCGAAGCGGCCCTTTTGAGGCCCTTTGATGCCCGGCAGCTCTCGGGTCAGCCGCAACGCGCCATTCACGGTAGCCGTTCGGTCTCCTCTGACCTCGACACTTTTCTTATTTTTCCTCTGCCCCTTTTTTTTACACCAGCCCGCCCGACCATCCTCTCATTCTCTACTGGAACACCGTAATGAACCTAGCGGAATGGACAATGGTCCCGGGGTACGTCCGAAGCCACCAGAAGGGTTAATAACGATCCACCGCGATCATTAGTGATTTACCCTTGCCTACTTTCACGCCACGCTCTCCCGACATTTTCGTCCATCCTTTTTTCCATGCGCAAGTAATTCCGCGCAAGATACTGCGATGCCCTACGCCGGGACGCTAACGGCGATTAGACGGTCATCGGCGCCGCAGAAACCAGATTCCCTAATTGTTAACTCATTTGTACGAGTGTCAGAGGAAGGATAGAGCAACCTGCGAGGTAGATTCATTAAGCACGTCTCGTTTAAGTGCCCGGTACCATAAAAATCCTATGGTTCATCGTCCCGCTAAAGCGGTACAATTAAAATCACAATTGCGCCCCAATCGTGTCGTAAACAAAAGAGAAGAGAACAGTAAATTGCAACGACGCCCTTTGGCTCGGACTCCATTGTCGACGGTAATATTGATTAATTACAATGCAGAGAGTGGCGGCTTGTCAGGCAGACAGACACCTTCGGCGATCCACCGCGATCATCAAGCCTTCCATTAACAACCAAGCATGCCGTTGTGTATGGAAGTCTTTGCTTCAAACTTTATCGCTTGATGCAAAAAATTCTGCGCCGAAATATTGAAAATACGTGAGTCGTGAACAAAGAGATCTCTGAGCGCAGCTATTTCCTTTTAAACATAAACAATTTTAACAGTAAAGGGTCATTCTTTTAATTAATAAGCCTTAGATTTGCTATTCTCTTCTTAGCCATGTAAAAAAACATTTATGTATAATGATATAGAGGATTATACGGGTCGCAAGCGTGCCCTTAAGACTACTCAGCTTTAAATCCCCTCTAAAAGGATAATAGGAAAGTTATCGGCGGCTTTACAATAGCATAAGGTGTCTGTAATTAATAGCCTTGCCTCCGACCAGCTTTTCAAGTCATTTCATTGGCGTAGAGTACAGAGTAGATTCGCCTTAATTTGCAAATACCTCGAATTTCGTTGTTACTTTCACTCTGTATGTAATTCTACCCAAAAAATAATTTGCAAACTTTCATTTCCAGTACGTGAATTATGAAACGTCCGGCGTACGTTTCACTGATAGCTATAATTAGACGGTAGCTAAAGAAATAATTGATTGCCGCATAGTTTCGCCGGAACGAAAGGTTCATAAGCAAATGGTTCGCAAGTACCCCTTGGAATCAGAAGGTAGAAGGTCCTTTCCGACCTCGGAAGGGTAATTAATTAAGTTTGACTTACCGCATGAATTACAGGGGCCCGAAGTCGATTAATTAATTGTAACTTAGTCCACCCTCGCGAGCCGTCCTCTAAGGGGATTTTGTCACCTTTTAAAAGCTGTTACGGGGACTCCAGACTTTCCGGGCAAATAATGAATATCCCTCGGCGAAGGCAGCCCTTTTCAAGCCTGCGATCGATTTATAAACTGTCAGAGTAAATTCCACCCGTCGATAAATAGCTGGAGAAATAAACACGCGTTCCAGTAGCTGAAAGCAACGGCGACGAAAAAATTATTAAAGTTACGCGAAGGATATCTAAGAATTCATTAAAAAATTCCTCTCCGTATAAATAGCGAAGCGAGTGAAAAGGATACGAAGACCGATAGGTGGCTCAGAGAGAGAGAGAGAGAGAGAGAGAGAGAGAGAGAGAGAGAGAGAGAGAGGCGAGGGGGTGGTTAGAGAATACGCGAGAATAAAAGAAACCCAGCAAGAGTAATGTCTGGGGAAGCAGTTAAATTCGTTGCATGTGTGCCCTCAAGAGATTTCTACTCGCCCCTACACCCTTTGTTTCTGCGTTAGCTAAGCTTTTGTTTCGGTTATACGACCGAGGATACCGCAGGCCCGGCCCAATAAAACGAAAAACAGACCCCCCCTTCACAATGCCGGGCATTTGCATAATTTCGCGTAATCTCCACCATTTTCGCTCTTGGCGAATTCTCGTCGCCCTTCTCCCGCGAAGAAGAGGGCCAAATTAATTTACGTGGGCAATCATTTCTCCCGAACGTGTATTCTCGTCGCACGAGCGCGCGCGCGCGCGCACGCCTTTCGCTTCGACGAGACAGGTTCCGACATGCTTCCAAAACGAACGTGCCGTTACCTCCGCTACCACCCAATAATAATCGTTCCCCGCGGTCGATGAGCATACTTGCTCTCATTACCGAGATGATTATCACGTGGCTAAGTCGGAAAAGTAATCGAGGAATTATCAGCGAACGTGTGGCGGTTACGTACCGTGTCGAATGCTATTCGATCGTCAGGTCGTCCATGTTTGCTCTTGGCGGGAAAGGAAGAGAGAGATTCGGGTAAATTTCGCGGCGCGGCAGGGGAATGGGCCGTAATGGCGAACGGAACTCACGGTCGAGATGAATTCGAATGATTAAGAACGATTGGATTGTAGGTGCTCGCTTCAATTATGACCGAGGCACGCAATTCCCTCGTTATATCACACTACTCACGACTCCACGACTCCACGACTCACGACTCGCGACGACCAAAGACTCCGAGCACACGGCGGTAGACTCGGGAGGCGCGAACTTTTAATATGTGTGAACGCTTCTTTGTTAGTAGCGTGACCAATGGGCACTGACCCTATTAATCAAACCGTCTAACGTCGCGCACTCTGTACGTGCCAGTGCACACCACCCTACCTAACGTTACGCGACCGTTCTTCTGCCGATTATCGCGCCGCAGCGCAGCCTCGCGGTTGTCTTACGGAAATACTATTGTTCGGGCCAATAGGATACATGGACGAGGCAGGTTGCGATCACTCGCTATCCACCGTGACAGTTTTACATTCCGAGGGAAATAACGGTGCAGCCGCGGCGAACGTTGAGACTGAGAAAGAAATCTCCTCTGCTTTACCGCTCGTTTAAGCCAGATACGTATCTCTCCTACGAATTAATTATAGAAACACTTCCGGCCTAGTGAAAGCGGAAGTGGCGTGTAAAAGAAAGGCTAATCAGTGTAACGTACTTACGTACGAAACAATTCCGTGTGTAATTCTTTCGCTAGACACACGCGCGTCTATTTACATCGACCTATCGTAAAAGTTCCTTTTTTTTTCTTCCTTCTAATTAGAATGATTTACGATGCCCAATTACGATAAGTATCAGGCAACGGTATCTCATGACTAGTAGCGTGTGTTTTGATTCGCAACGTAGAACGTTCCCGCTCTTTCTTTCTCGCCGAACGTTGAAATTGGTCGCGGGTACGTTCGCATGGCGCTCGATTAATTAATCAAGCGTTTTCGCGCGGTGTGACACGCTTGTGCCCGAGATTCTCGTATATCTCGTTTGTGCCTTCGTAATTAACGCGTCGGATTGTTCCGTATGCCGGCGGTACGGAAAGCCCGGGATGTGTGGTAGTGCGATGGAAACGCCGGGGCGGTCTCGTGGCTCGCGTCGATCGTGTATGGCGTATGCAAATCCAAATGCAATCTGGCGGTACCGGTGACAACGGAGTAACGGTCGAGAAACCTTAGGTGATCCGGGGCGATCGAATTTCGAAATCGACACGACTGGCATCGCATAATGGCCGTACAGTTACAGGTGTGTCCAATCGTGATCGTTTCACTTTTTTTATTCTCTCTACCCCGAAGCAACGCCGACCCGATCACTTACGTTCCCCGAACCCACGTCCAGGCGAACGGAAGTCCCCACCATTTCCATATCGTTTCGCTGTCATACCTCGATACGTTCCAAATAACCTATAAATTCTTTGTCCCTTTTTGGCGCTGGTAAACCGGCGTCTGCACGATTGGCAAAGATAGAGGTTAAGGCGGAGGGAATAGAGAGACAGAGAATTAACGATACGATAGAAAGCGAATATTTTAATAGTGTTTGATGGAAAAGTGTATCGTTTCAGTGCTCGCAAGACGCAGCAGCGTTGGTTAGGTATCGCCGGCGACGCTGTGCGACGTTCAATTGACCATCTGTCGACATGTGTGGGGTTTGCGTGTTTCGTTCGCGAAGGAGCAAGAACGAAGCCACGCGAAGATTAAGGAGGAACGAGAACCGCGTCTAATGGTAAGTGGATCAACGCTATTGTCAGCACGCAGAGGACCGTACGACAGGCGCGTGGTGAGTCACGGCAATTCTTTCATTTTTTTCGGGCAAATGTCTCACGTTTTAATCCTTTCAACGCTGACTCTCAAACACTCGCTGTGCGCTGTGCACGATAGCTATCCGTTCTCGCGCAAATTGCATGCACCTACCAAACCCATTTATAGGTTAACAGTGCTGCAGGGTTTAAGACGAAAGGAACACGTGTACGCATATATATTTAAGATTTTTAAAAATAGCATTTCCAAGAAATGCGCGAATTAGTATTCTCGGGTAGAGATACAGCAATGCTGCCTGCAATTTGATAGGCAGAGGGTGCATATTTGAGAGACGTCGAAGTACAGGTGTCTCCGTTTCACAGTTTTAATAATTTGAATGGGAAAAAGGGTGTACCAGGCTATACGGTAGCTCGCATTTAAATGCGTTACAAGACTCAGAAACGCGAAACCCGCCCCAAAGGCACTGCGAACGTGTTCCGTGGTCGGGCGGGTATCGTGTAATCTGTTTATCGTGCGCGTCCAGTTGCTTTCACGACGTCGATGCACCGAATTAACGTTTTATTGCGGCAGCCGAGGATGCTCGTCCCATCGGGCGACCCTCGCGTGCTGTTAATGCCGGGGCCCAGGATGTGTACAAAAGTGGACCAATTAAGGATTCGAGGGAACAATCGCTTATTGCAATTTTCCCCATCCTTGAAACACGGCCACCCCGCATAATCAGTCGACGGAACAGAACCGTCCGTTTAGCATTCGCGGCTCACGAGGTATTTAAACCGATTGAAATCTACGGGAAGGAAATTATTCGAAAATCGGCGCGGGCAGGTGGTAGAAAATTCATTAGGCTCATCGATAATCGCGAAGAAAGTATCTTCCGAAACTTGCTCGCGATAGAATCTTTAATGCCATCCCGAGCGGGCACTCTCTTACAGAATAATTTAACAAGCCGAAGCACCTTTAATCACGAAGTTTTCCCGCCACCCTCGCTTCGCTCCCGCCCCCTTTTTTTTTCCTCCTCTTCCCGCGGAGTTTGCAATAATTTCCTTTTTCGGGCGAGCGACGAAGGGGTGGGCGGGAAGAAAGCGAAAAAAAAAAAAACGTGAAAGGGAACACAGTGGTCGCTTAAAAGAGGTTCAAAGCGACTGACGAACGAATTACCGGGAAGTTTACCAATCCCGTGCGCACTTCTGGCCTCCTCCCTCCCCTTCTATCTCTCTTTTCCCTCTCGTCTCACCCTTCCATCCGTCGACTTGCTCGTCTTTTTTATATATTAATCCCACCGCAACGACGCGCTGATAATCTTGGAAAGGGCTGTTTTAAATTGGCTCCTTTGACGCGATACGCCGCGCGATGAGTTTCATATCGGAATAATTTTCGAGCATCCTACCCCACCCCACCCCCTTGTCGTCGCCACCCTTTTCCTTCTTTTTTCAAACCGCCGTTTTTACCAGGAGGCGTCGACCGGTAACGCTATCGATTCGCTAAACGCCCCGCCGTTGATCGATGCTTCTCGCAATTTGTTAACATACTCCTCGCGTATTTCAGAAATACGTATTCTGTCTCGAAGTAGATTACAGGATGATCCACGTGTTTCCTTCGAGTGCTCCGAAGTCCTCGCATCCCGAGTTACTCGATTCTAACGAGATAATATAAATTTTTCTCATTTTCCAAGTGTCCATTCTTACCTCCAACCTTTTCCCTCCGCCGAAAAAGGCAACGATTTGCATCTCGAAGCTTCAAGCTCGCGTGTCCTCCGCTCCGAAGGACAATGGTCCCGCCGTCTCTCGGAATTCATATTTTTACGACATTAGCGGGCAGCGATTTGTCATTGTTCATTACGGGGCGCATCGTTTGCGAGACATTAATCACCCGGCCGAAAGGAATCGCCAAGTGCAACATTGACGCGGCCGAGAAACAAGAGCACACATGATAAATCCGCCGGTAGTCAATTAAGTCCCTGGCAGTGTCGTTAAACTGCTACTTCGTTAGCGCTAAAATGTCGCCACGGCGACTAGCTGGGACGGTTTAAAACGAGGAAACGGACGTGAAAAACGACAATTAGCGGAGCGCTGCGGCGTTATCGCGTCAGGAAACTGCCGCGAGTCGCGCACCGACGAAATTGTTACATAAAATTTCGCAAACCGTACGGTGTTGCGACAGCCGGCGTTTCTAACGCGAGATCGCTCGACGAGCCGCGCGTAAAAAAACTCGATGGGACAATTACGCGGACGGACCGCGGTCTAATCCAATATCGAGCTGATTTCCCAAACGTACAGTCGATTATCATTCGGCACGACATCCAGAATAATTCAACAGCCGGACACGGACACGGGAAACGGCAATTATCGCGTAACGCGACATCGCTGCATCAGGAAACCGTCGGGATTCGCGGAATAATGAAATTCTTACATAAAACCGCTCGGGACGACGAAACGCGAGGCTCGCGGTTTCTGCTCGTTAATCGCTGCATGGGCTGCACGATCCTCGTTAGCTTTCCTATCCTCGCGGCTCTGCACCCGCGACGCTTTATTTTTTCCTCTTAATTGATCCATATAATTCGCCGATCTTTATCCACCGTAAAGAGAGTCGAAAAAACGAAGGCGTGGAGGACGAGAGAATGCGTCGAGCATGCACATGCGCGCACAGAGCGGAATTACAATTGCAATTCGGTGTATTACACGGCAACGGGAAGCTGCCGCAGGAAACGGTAACTTATAATTTTCTCAGATCTTGATCGTGAAATTAAGGCCAGAGCATAAATACCGAAGATCGCGTCTAATCAGCGTATTGTTCTGCGCTTCGTATGCGGTTCAAGGGGGTGGAGGGGATACCCGGAGGCGCGCTTAATTCGCGGTTAAACGCGGCGAGAAAAGAAAGTCGCCTCCCGCGAGGACGGGTTTCTTGTTTCTTCCTCGGGAGGATATTTAAAATGCGAGGAAATGAAATCGCCTGGGTGCCTCTCGCCGCCTCGCCGCCTCGCCGCCTCGTTTGAGAACCGGGAAGATGGTAAAATAAAGTAATTGTTGCTATTACCGGGCGAGGTTGCGACGGTGTTGGTGAAATTGCCGGCGTCGGTGAAGGCCCGCGTTACGCGTATGCCGCTGGTGCGGGTGCTCGCACCGACGATTCTCTCTCCTCTTCTACGCCGCGGCTTGTGAGAATCCGGGCAATTACGTGGGCTCCGCTCGCTACGGTGTATCTGCCTTGTTTATAACGAATTAATTTAGATGTCTTAATTGCCATCGGTTAATTGTTGTGGAACGCAGGAGCGGGAACGCCGACGCGCGGCTCCTCTCCTCAAAGACACCCGGAATCCGCGAAATGGGATTGCGTTGCTTTCACCGGTGATTCTTCCACGCTTCCGTTCTGCTCCGCGATCGTTCATTAAACTTCGCGCGTACGCTCGGAGACTTGCGTGGCAAATTCTTTCGAACCTTGCGGGGACAGTATCGATGGAGGAGTTACGGGTTAATATTCAGTATCGACTATCGGGATCTACTATCTTCTGCCTTCCCTTCCTTTCGCAAAGGAAAATCACCCGTTCCCTGGCTCTCGATTATTATTCCAACTGAAAGCTAACGGCGTCGAGGCGTTGCGTGGCAGGGGTTAAAGGCGCCGGGATCGATTAAAATAGCTTACAAGGCGTGTTGGGTTTTATGAATTCCTTGGTCATTAGCCGGCTCGAGGAAATGATAATGTTAAATGCGTACGCGTCGGCGATTACAAACGCACATTATTCTCGCTTTCCTCCTGGGAAAGTTAAGGCATCGAGCGTGTTAATTATAATGAACGTTAAGTAACCGGCGTGTATGTACATATACGGCCGCTATTATCGTTTGTACCGAGCAACAAAGTCGCTCAGTCCTGCATCGCATCGGGGAAAGCAGTTTACAGCTTGTTACTTATCGCGATGGAGTGCACTAATGCGGTAATGCACGAGAAATCCTATCGACCGGCAAATCTACCATGAATTGAACCTAACGATGTTCGAAACGGTACAACGCAATCCGGCTCGTAATGCGTCGTTTTTTTTTTCCTCGCAATTTTTTTTCCTCGCTTTACACGATTCCTCACCTTCTTACGCGACTCCGCCGCTTTACCTGCTCGCCGGCAAATCCTCGCCGCTCGAAATTTGCAACGCAACAAATGGCAGCTATCCTCGCCATCTTATCTCCATCTTGCTTTTTCGAGGGAAGCTCGTTTAACGTGACTTTCCACATTCATAAGTTTCCGCAACGCCGGCGGCGAATAGAGACGTCGGGGGAGGTTGGGTAACCGAATCGAGGGGGGCTCAGTTTAACCCGGGCTTTTCCAGTGCACGGTTGCGATATCCATATCGTATAGACGGGAAAATAACGATGGAAGAGTGGCGATTGCGGGGAACGCGCAGCTATCGCCCCGGCACCGCCCGTTCGAGGCAATGGCTCCTTCACACGACAACCCAATAAAACGTTTCCACGGGATACGCGCAGCCTGTAAAATGCTAATCGCCTTGCCTCCGACGCATTTTCGAACGGATTTCGCTGGACGGTTTCGCGGAAACGGCCGGGCCCCCACCGTTCTTCCTGCCGCGACCAAGGAATCCCCGCGCGGAATTCCAGCCGGGGAGGCGATAGAATGCAGGACGCCGTTGGCATAAATCGCGTCGCCCGCACCGCGCCGCCACTTAATTGCATCGTTATCGGAATAATTAGAGCAATAATCGCGTTTTCGTCCTGGCCAAGTATTACTTCCAGCGGCGGTTTATTTCATTTCACGGTTATTTCGCTTCTGAAATGCAGCCACGTTATTCCGTCGCGCGGTATAATTTCCAGGGGATTAATCAAATTCCCCGGTAGCAGCCGAGAAGCAACTGTGACAGCTTTTCAGCGTCGTGCAGGGGTTGCGATACTTTTACGATCGCCTCGATAAGAGAGTACTTATTACAGCGAGAGGGGAGGGGAGAAAAAAAGTGGTACACGTCCGTGGGATCGTCCCGAACCCGTGTCGAACATCGACGGATAATTTCCGCGATAAATTATCCTTAATACCGAGCGTGAAATCGCGAAACGAACTTTTCGCCGGCGAATAGTTTGCGCCGTGCGTTCGATCCGCCCAAAGGCACCTGCAACGTTTCGAAAGTAGCGCGAATCGAGCGTCGATTGTGTCGCCTGCGTCCTGCACGCATCCAGTGCGCCAAAAAAAGTAAAATTTACGATCGGGGTGCGTATGATCCAAAGGTGGGCAGCCGGGTATACGTACGGCTAACGGCGTAATCGATTCGAAGGAATCGTTAACTGGCCGGAAATCGGTAATCGGCCGGAATAATCGGTCCCTTTTATATCCGCTTAGGTTTTTTTTTCCCCGCGACGCGTTAGTCGCGGGCACGCATTTTTCTACGCAAAAACGGCGGACGAGGGAGGACGCGCAGTCGGGCCCCTTCTTTCTCGTGCTGCGACTTTTTTCGTCCCAGCACGGTTACTATCGTATTAATCGGGCTCAAGCTGCGCGTATCCCCCAGTAATGAGAATTATCCCCTTTCTTTGCCTTTCCTTTTTTATTCGTTCGGCGCAATCCACGATTGCTTCTTCGTCCGCGGAGCCCATTCGACGGGCGAACGAACGAACAAACGGGATATCCTAATCGTACGGTTCATTATGAGCGTGTGCACGCTCGCGATGACTATGACTGATGCTAAGCCACGACGAATCGCGATGCGCATTACGAATAAATATCGCACTCTTTGCACGGTCTGGTCTAATGCGCCCGCTCGCAGATTGCCACTTGGGTGGGTTTCGAAAATGCATCGCTCCAAAACGAGGGAGCCATCGTGTTTAATTAAATCACACCGTATCATGCGATGCTTAGGCTTCCCCGCCGTCGAGAAAAGTTCGTCGTTACTGTCCGGAAAACTCGCGGAGATCTCGTCGATTCCCGTGGTAAACGATGAAATTGGAAACGTTGACCGATCAATGGGGACGGGATATCTATCAAGAAAATCCGTAATTCCGACTGATGGCGGCACGGGAGGCAATCCAGGCGATTCCGTGCTCGCCATCTATCTTCCGGCGCGTTGGTAGCGAAGAAAGAGGGCATAATTAAATTAAATTAAGCCCGACTGAGCTCTCGGCCTCTACCTCTCCCCTTCTTCATCGTCCTCGCCTCCTCCTCCTCCCCCTCGTCCCGTGGCTGTCCTACCAGCGGCGATAGCAGTCGACGCCGCCTTTATTTGCAAGCAATTTACGCTCCCGGATCGTGCTGCAAAAAATCTGAAAATAATGCTGCCGTATTAATCATATCCCTCCGCCCTTTATTCCTCTTCCTCTCCCGTGTCTGCTTCTCCGACAGTCCGCGCTCCGACATACTTACGCCTCGTCCTCGCATATTTACGACCAAAAAAGCACGCATCCGCGCGAGCACTCGAGGGTAGCACTATTTTCGTGCTCTGCTTAGTGCCCGTCCTACGAGGATCTGGTATTGGTGTGAACGGGGCAAGGATGATGTTTCGTTGCAATTCGTTTATTCTGGTTGCCCCCGAAACAACGAGACAGCGCGCGGGATCTCGAAAGTTTCGTTGGCGAGCGGTGTACGCGGAAAGATCAGCAACCTGATTTTCCGCTTAACCGTACGGTTAAAAGGAGGGTGGGGTATTTACACGAGAGGTGGGAATCACGGTAACGAAAATCGTAAGCTGTTCTACAGGGTAGTCGAGGTGATAATGCGCTGCTCAGGACTTCTTTGGCTTCTTCGCCGGCTGGAGGCCGCTGCCGTATTCAGAGGTGTTGAGCATCCGAACGTTCTTCAGCAACCCCATCCTCGGCCGGTCATCTTGACGCTTCGGCTTCTTTGCTGACACCCCGTCGGGCCTGAAAACGCACAGACGGCCCTTAATCGTCGCATTAGGGGCTAACCCGCAATTTTCGGTAATTCGACGTAAACGACATGTGGCGAGGACAGAGCGCGGTAATCGAAAATCGACAAAAAAGCGGACTCGCTTTAAAAACCGGCACGTACAGCCCCCTGGCCCTCTGGCCCGGCAGACAATTCCGACAACTGCCGTGCCGAATTTCATGTCCGTTGCTACCTTTCTCATTCTCGCTCCGTATCACGCGACCAATTCTACTCCGACGATCGCAAACCATTCGACCGGCAATCGAACGGGCCAACTGTCTGTAATCCACGGAGAAATCAGCTTCTCCACGCATTCCCCGTCAAGTGTCTTCGCGGTGATTTCCACGGGAGGGTGCTGGAACCCGTCGCGGAAAAGATTGGTGTTCGGACGTGTTCGCGGACTCAGGCCGGCGGTACACCCGCGCACGAGGCAGAAAGCTTCACACACGGGCACGCAGACAGGGACACGCGTAATCGCACCCACAGAGGCGTACACCATGGGTCTCTCGATCCATTGGACCGTCAGCTCGGTGCCCGCCTTTCACCCATTAAAACTGACTTGTTCTCTCTCTCTACGGGTGGAGGGCACCCGTTCTGTGCAACGAAAGCACGCCCATTCAAATCGCATTAAACGAGTTAATGCTTAATGATCGTCGGCCTCGAGGAGGGAGACGCAGAGTGCGTGTCGCGGAACCACCGAAATGTCCATAGGCGGTGCACCACCTCGCGGTGGCATTCGACGTACTGCGAGTAAATAGGTAAAACTTTGGGGAGCAGCGATTTAAACGACGATGCTCAAGAAGGAAGAGCCTCGACCATCCCATTAGAGAGGCCCCCGCGTGCGTCGCGGTTGACCAAGCGAACGCGGCGCAGACCGGAAAAAATAGAGATCTCTTGGAAAGGAAAACACGAACACGTAAGCGCCGAAAGATAGCTGGGGTGGCGACGAGGGGGAAATCAGAGCGTCGAGGAGATAGTGGTAGGGAGATTCTCTACAAAGGGGAAGAGGATACGTGGAGGCAGAGAGTGAAGGGAGGCTCGTGCTCGTCCCGCGGTTTCCGTAAATGGCGCAGCCAGGGGCCGGAAGTAGCGGTCGCATCAGTCTGTTTAATAGCCGTATTGTATAATTATGAACAATGGAGAGATAGAGCGAGAGTCGGCGAGTGGAGAGCCGGAGAGAGAACAGGAGAAGCCTGGAGAAGGGCAGAAGCCAGCCGAATGCCATGTGAAATGCATACCCCCGGAGAGATAGACGGAGACGCGGTCGGCGAGAACGAGACCGCACCACGTCAGATAGACGAGGACGGGCGAGGGGAGGCCGACGGAGATGGTGAATGAACGAGGATGAGCACGACGAGAGCCGTATGGCTTATGGCTTATGGCCGCCAGCCACCGTACACCACGTCCGCCCGCGGCCCGTTCGTCGTACATGACGAATGACACAAAGCGACAGTTTTGACGTATCTAACCTCTCTAGGAGCCACGAGCTGTCCCTCGCGGCCGGCCTGCCTGTGCTATCTGTTAACACACGTGGTTGCGTTTGTTAGTCACCGTGAAGGGAGGGAAACGCGCAGGGAGAAATCGGGGCGCATCGCGGTTAACACGACAAGCCACGCGTGATTCCGTCATTAATACCGTGAGTTCCCTCGTCTCGGCGATTGTCCGCCACGAATGTCCGCCAAGTGGCCGGAGGATAGTTCCGCGACGAGGATGCTCCTGTTCCTCGCGAGAGCAACGATACGCCACAACCTATCGCAGTACAGAGAATGACTAACTCACCGTTCGTTCACCAGTCGGTTGTAATGCTGTTGCTTCCCGGTGTCCTTCGCGTGGAGCTTCTTGCCGATTCCCCCGATTCGTTGGGGTGTCTCCCTCAGCGCGAAGCTCTTGGCGTAGTGGCCCAGGTGAAGGTCCCTCCGGTTGAAGATCTCGCGGACGTCCCGGGGGTAGCTGGAGTAGAAGCGTATCCACGAGTTGTACGCTGCAAGTCGATCGAAATCTGATTACTCGATCGTCCAGGGGGACCGAGCCTCGGCGATGACCGACAAGCGGTGCGAGCCAAATCACCGGAATCGACGGGAGAGACTGCTGGAAACACGCGCGCACCGCCCACGTGTAAATGAGGCCACGTGCCCCGCCGTAACTCGGACGTAATCACTGGCTGCGTGTGTAGCGCGCCCTTATTAATCGAGCCTCCATTAAGTTCCACGGGGGTTGACGTATACGCGGCTCTATGGGGTGTGGCACCGCGGTGAGCTATTAAGAGACATTAACGGGGGTCGAGTCAAGTGCTGTGGCTAATAGTCACCCCTTATCCCCTATTGGCGTTCTCTAGCTTCCGTGGCTGGCTGAGAAACCGGGGGGTTCGCCGGTCCTGAGAGAACTTGACATGTGCCAGTGTTACTGTCATTCCGTGCGAAAAATCTACCGTCAAGTGCTCCTCGGTCTGCTCTTTTGACGGATGGAGATGCTCGAACGCCCCCTACGCGCTCCGCAGTCGAGTTTCCAAAGCCACGATTATCGACATGGAGGGGTGGCTGAGAACGAGTTAGCGCAGGGATACTGTTCTGAATAGTTTCCTACTCTGGGCTGCTTGTTTGAAGCTTCCTTCGATAATCGAAAGCGGGGATTTGAGTGGAGAATGTGGAATAGTTTGGCGGAGAAAACTTAAATGCCCTTAATTTCGATAATTCACGTGGCAGACCTTATGGCCTGGCATTTTCCGGCTTGATTTCCGTCTGCCTTCCATCCAGACCCGTCCCTTCCGCAGATAAGAAACTTGCGAAGATCTTTCTCCCGTGGCACGGTGTCGGCGTTGAAAAGGGAGAAATGTTTTTCTCCATTTAGCACATAAATCAGCCGCGGGGGTGGTATCTTGGCTGGGAAGGCGGGGAAGCGTTGGTAGGGGGTTGGAAGAGTGGGCCGCGTGGGGCGGCATTGTTCCTAAGTGATGTAACTGCGTCTTATTGTATTTGTATCCTGTATCGCATTGTTAAGAGTCTCTCGCCACAAAGCGTAAGTGGTTTTGGCGGAAGCCACATTCAGTGGTTGGATTGTGTCGGCCACCCCCCAGCGAAAGGCGTACCGAAGCGTTCTATACTAGATTCGATCTAACTCAACCACTTCTTTCCAATAAAAAAAGAAAAAAGGAAGAAAGTAGGTGGAAACCTACAGACAGATACATTCCACGGTTTCTTAAATTTCAAACACTAGATGCGTATCATGCCCGAAAGAAATATTTCTTTCTAAATTCCGTTTACCTACTCTAAAGTCTATGAACACTGAAACGTGAATAAATTAAGAGAACCACGAAAATACTATTTTAGATTTTTCTGCGATCTAGAACAACGTTGGATTACATTCTGAAAGCATGATCGAAAGTTATACCGAAACGGATATAGCCAAGAGCTGGTACAAAGGACGACACACACACGCGCGCGAGGCTGAGTGGATGAATCTCGTAGGTTAGCGGTAGGGGTCGGAGACCAGGGGGTTGTTCCATGGAGTTGTATTCACTATTGAAAGCTGTTCGGCTCTATTGGGGTGATAATGTTACGAATTAGCGAGATTTCCACTTCTACGCACGCTGCCCAGCCCCCTACATCGGCCACGAATTAAATAAATTTCTAGGGGCTAGCGAAGCACGTGGGGATGTGACCATTAGCTCCTCCATGCTATACATTCGTATGACTCTGATCTCCTTGACCCTCGGGGGTTTTCTTTCTCGTTAAATTTCACTCTTTTTCCCGGCGGAGAATTTCTCAAATTCTTATCCATCTTTCTCTCCCACGGTCTCTCCCCATTTCCTCGCGATACTGCTCCCCCGTGGAAAGTGCAGCGACGGATCGCCGGGCGACAATTAATCTATCAATCACTCGGGGCACGTAGAGGAACGGTCAAGTGGTTAACTGTGTACCGTCACTCAAATCTCGAGCGGCTAAGCGGCCAAAAACCGTGGCTAACCTTCGTGTAAAGCCACGCTTGACGTGAGACAACTGCGAAACTCAAAAACCTCTTAGAAAGATTTATGGTCTTTATTTTTCCGTCTCGGGAATCGATCACCCTCGGATCTTTCCTACTTCCTTCGGCTCGAACTGATCCGGTCGCCGTACCTACACTTCATACAAGACGGCGGAAGGATTGTTAATCCCCGGCGGCGAGGGTGAGTATCACGCTCCCCTTCGAATGAAACTCGAATCATCGCGTCCTAATGGATTTATTATTGCAGCAAATAAATTCCTCGCCCTAACGACCCTAATAGGGTGACCGTGGCATGGCAAACAAGATCATCCTTCCTCGTCCAGAGAGTATGTAAATATCCGAGTGGCGAACGAAAACCGAGACAGAGCAAAGGCTCCATAACAGGGCCGTGTAGGGTTACTTTATATGCGAGTAGGGTGCCCGCTGGAATTGGCTTAGCCTACCCCGGAGTCACCTCGCTTTCGTTCCGATCCGACTGAATCGAAATGGTGCGCCGCTCCCTCGTCCCGCGCGAATTTTCACGAGTACCTTGTGCTTGTGCGTAGAGCCACAGGCCGGAAACGCGTTAACCGGAGAACTGTAAATGTACTACATTCTTCGTAGCGTGCGTTTAACCGTTTCGAGCCCCGTTCTTTATTCGCTCTCCACGATCACAGCCTCGAAACTGAACTTACCCTTGCAAGCCTTCTCCCGGAGCTTCGAGCCCTCGACCACCAGATTCTCGAACTCGTTTTGTAGCGCCACCGCGGCGTTGTGGGCCGACGAGTGCATCGACAAGGGAGTCAACAGTTTATCCAAGACGTCCTCCATGCTCTCCTGCTTGATCCTGATGCGCCTGGACTCGAGCATTCGTACGAACTCGATCTCCGCCGGGGTCAGGAAGATCGTCGCCGAACCGGAGGAACCAGCTCGCGCCGTTCTACCGATTCGATGCACGTAATCCCTGGCTGAAGTCGGCCCCGTGTACTGGACAATGCAGTCCACCTTGGGAAAGTCCAAGCCGCGAGCCGCGACATCCTGGAGAACAGAAGAATAGTGGTCGTTTTGTGTCGTCAGGTGATTCGAAAAGTTCTTTCGGAATCATCTTCGATCTCGCTGGCACGAGACAGGTTCTTCCTCGCTGATCCGAGAGCCCAGAGCGCGGGAAGAGTGTGGCGATCCGCCGGCTACAAATGTCTTACAAACCGCGTGGATTTCTCGTTTTGTAAGGAAGGTGAATGCGCGCGGCTGGCAGCGGGCGCCCGCTGCGGGACCCCAACGGCGAACGTTTGAGCACGGCCCTGATTTCCTTGCGTTCGGTTTAACCAATGATTTACCGAACCCAGAGCACATCGGAGCTCCGCTTGACGGCCCTGGAGACTAATCCTGGACCACCAGTGGGGGGCGTCGCGGCCCCCAAAAATTCTTTCGCGGCACGATACGGATACGCGTCCGTCCTCCCATTCTTTTGCGTTCTTTTATCGAATTAATTCGACGCCGGCCCACGACTCGGCCGGCCCGGGCGCCAGTGTGAGGGAATACGAGAAAGATATTCGGTCGAGCGGAATAAATATCGACGAGTCGATGGCGATTCGTTATCGAGGCTCGAGTCCTACTGTGTCGCAGCGGTTTCTCGATAAACGATGCGCAAATGGGATATCCAAGTTCGCTTCGATCCCGCCTCGAGCACTTTCTTCGTTCGCGGTAATTGATCGATGGAAATGGAACAGTCCGATTAGGATTTACCGATCGAGGCTCCGATAAAGCGAGAGAGGAATGGAGACGCCTACGTGTGTGCTCGGTCGAAACAAGCGGCTCGGTTGCCACCGGCGCTATGTAACGTAACGAAAACAGGGACGAGGAGCGATCGATGGCGGCGATTAAGACAAACGATCGTTTAGGAGAGAGGCCGCGATCGTGGCTGGTAGGATCGAGAACGGATCGGCCGTTCAAAACATCTCACTCGGACCATAGATCACACCGTGGATCCGGATCCACCACCGCTGAGAGCCGCGGAACATTCCATCCGCGGGGGCTCTCGTGAGTTTTCAACGTGGAAATTAATAACGCTGCCATAGAATCTCCGTACAAGTGACGCCATAAAATGTGGGCGTCTGCCATCGTTGCTCATGCTCCGGGGCACGGTGCTCGTTACTTCTCAAACCTTTCGGGCCCCAAAATTTTAATAAGGACCAGCTGGGTTATTGTTGAAATTGTTAATGTTTTAATCGAACGCATTTGGAAGATAACGATTGGATTCGCCAGGGGACAGAACAGAGACGAGGAGTGAGATCGTTGAACTTTGTGGGATGATCCACGTCCCATGCAGCGATTAGACTTTCACATATTTACATACACCTTAATCCGCCCATTCAAGGAACTGGTTAGCAATTAATCGGCCTGCGTAGAATCGACCGAGGAATTAACGAGAAGCAGTGGCGAGTCGTCATGAAACACGTGTCGAATCGACGATGCAATCGCCTGATTAAAACGAATTAATCCTCGCAGCAGACCGAGTTGTCACTCGTTGCGTGTCGCGGATCGTGAATTTTAGAATCCGGGCGTCCAATTTAATTTACTCTCCAGTTTCCTTATTTTTCGTTCCCCCAGCAGAAGTGGCATGCCAAGTCCGTGTTAACCGGCGAGGAAGAGCTCGGCAAACGTTAATAATGATGGATTTGATTATTATTATTGAATTTTTAATGATCCCTTATCGGACAATGGGATCGATCACTTTCACCGGGGTAATTACAATGGTTAAGCAGTTGTCGTGAGGTCACGATAGATCCGAAAGTTACTCCAGGACGGTAATTAGTAAACGAAAGAAAGTAGTCGGTCGTGAAACGCCTCTACATCGTTTATGCTCGCGAAGAACGCGCAGGAAGTGTCGGGCCACAACGTTTCCTTTTAAAAATTAGAAATTATCGCGATGATCGTTGCGAGATCGACGTGTTTCCTCGATAGAATTTCTCCGTTACGGGTAGCCGTCGTTAATGCGAGCGTTCGCTGTTCAAAGGCAGAAAAACAATTAAAGAAAAAGGGGGAGCCGCGCGCATAACGGGCAAACAATCATAATTATACTCGTTACGAACGCCTCATGTGCGCGCATAATTTTTAACCTCCGGACACAGCGTGGGTCCAGAGATATTAAATTCCGCCCTGAAAGAATAAGCCACGGGGTAATTTACTGCTCAGGGAGTGCCGTCGGCTATCCCCAGGCTTTTCTTCTGTCCTCTCCTTCTCTTTCTCCGCTCCCTTCGTTACCGTCCTTTCGTACTAATTCTTGCCCTTGCAGAACACTGTCATCGCTTTCATACAGCGCTGCACCGCTCTCTCTCCTCTTTTTATTGCCGCGCGTGTGACCCCTCGCGAAACAACCAGTGCAACAGCACTTCAGATCTAACCGGAACTCGACGAGAACTTACCGTGCATAGGAGAACGCCACTTTTCGCCAGCCTGAAAGTTTTGAACACGTCCGTTCGATCCTTTTGAGTCATGCTACCGTGTAGCTTGAAGAATTCTACGTCGACCAGGGGATCGGAGTCATCGTTGTCCTCGTCGACCGGTTTAGTCAGCACGGAGGACAGAATTTCCGTGTGGTAATCGACCATGTCTTGGGTGGCCATGAATATCAATATTTTGTGCTGACCGTGGCTCTATCAACAACACACGAATATTACTTATCAGACCACATTCCCACATTCGAATAAAAGCAAATCATCTGTGGAATATCGAAGCTACCTGACATTTCCCCGCGATGTAAGCGCTCAAAGTCACCATCCTCAGCTTCGGCGGGGTCACGATGTAACTCTGTGCCACACTTTGGGGGACTATTAAGTCCTCGTTGAGATCGCTGGTCTCGTCGCCACTTTTCTCCAAATTCTCCTTCGCAGCATCCACGAAAACCGGATGATCCATCGTGAGACCCGCTAACTTTTCCACGGCGTGCGTCAAAGTAGCGGAAAGCAAGATCGTCTGTCTTCTAGACAGATCTTTCCTATCCTTATCATCCTCTTTCGGTTGAATACCACTTTCAAGCGAATTCGATTCTTTCTTCTCTGTGGAACTCGAGGGAACCTTTCGCCTGTCCGTTTTTTTCGATTTCACGAAAGGTTCCTCCTCCTCGGAATCGTCCTCGCTACTGGAATGATAAACTTGCTTCTCTTTAGTGCTATCTTTATTCTCATCGTCTTCTGACTGCGAATTATTTGCATCATCCTTTTCAGCTTCCTTTTTCGATTCAACACCCTCTTCTAAGTGCTCGACATCCTCGTCGGTGAAAGTTTTTTTTACGTTCTGTCGAAGCATTTTCATCGCGTCGTAATCTGTGTTCTCGCTCGGAGTCGAAACCTTTAAAGCGCTCACTATGCTGAAATTGCGTTAGAGAACGATACTTTATTAAACAGTTGACGCGGTGCATCCTAAATTCGGATGGAAGAACGTACCCCGATATATCTTTTTCGTATCCCATGTCGAGCAATCTGTCCGCCTCGTCCAAAACGAAATATTTAACGTCCCCCAGTTTCAAAGCCTCCGTTCGTTGTATATGATCCAACAATCTACCCGGCGTACCAACTAAAATGTTACAGCCCTTTCTCAACCTAGCTTTCTCTGCTTTCCTCTTTTCACCCCCGGCCAGGTATCCCGGCACTATCCACGTAAATGGCTAAAATCGCGTGAAAAATAATTGAAATACACATACACGGATAATCAACTAACAAGGAGAGTATTTTAGGTGTCCGCCTCCGATGTTTTTGATTTTTGGATATGTTATAGAGGACCGAAAAATAAGAAATATGTGTTTTTTTATTTCCCCCGTTTTCATATTTGGGGGTGAAAACTGCGTTCAAAGTTAGGTTTGAAAAATCATTTTTGGGGACTTTTTGAAAATCTGGTGAGTCAGTCATATTTCGCATTCAAAGACACAAAATTCGTCCATTCACACTATTCCCCTATCTCTAATAGTTCTCGAGATATTCCACAAAAATGATTTTTCAACCCTAACTTTGAACGCAGTTTTCAATGAAATTGGGGAAAAATAAAAAACACTTTTTCCTTATTTTTCGGTCCTCTATACTAATCCAAAAATCAAAATCATCGGAGGCGGACACGTAAAATACTCTCCTTGTAAGCTATCGGTGTATTATTAATGCGACACTCACTTTCGTTAATTTCAAGAAACACTCGTAGGTTTGCAGAGCCAGTTCCCTAGTTGGCACAACTGTCAGCGCTCTCAAACCACTATTCCTATTCAATTTTGGTTTAACTTTATGTAAGAATTCGACTATGGGTAAAGCATATGCTAGGGTCTTGCCTGACCCAGTCTGAGATCGAATCAAAACGTCTTTCCCCGAAAATATCTGGGGCATTGCTTTTTGCTGAACTGTTGTCATTTTAGTGATGCTCATGTTTTGCTCCAAGTTAGATATCTGGCGAAATGTTTTGCGATTAAATGAATTTCCGTTATCGTTTTGGAAGCACTGTTAGTGATACTAACCGTGAAAGGATGTACATCGAGGTCTGTGAAATTTGTCCCTCCGAAGACCGGTTCGTTTATTGGTTTTACCAATCTTTGACCAATATTTGGTATTTCTGGATTGTGACCAAACAACGACGATATCTTTCCACTCGATTTATAGGGAACATGTGTTCCTCTCTCATCGCCTGTCTTACTATGACTTTTATTTGTTAATTTCTCCTCGCGTTTTTTCCTCTTTTTATTACCAACATCACCTTTTTTCGTTAACGATAAAGATTCTTCAGATTCCCCTAGTTTAGATTTCTTTTTTGGAACCACGTCCTCGTCTGTATCTACTCGTTTAAACGAACCTAACAAATTAACTTCAGTGCCTTCGGATTCACTTTGTTTTGAAAATATGCTAGAAAGTGTTTTCTTAGAGTCTGTGTCCTTCACGCTTCTCTTCCTAGCTAATAGTGTTTTGCCAAAGTTTTCCTTCGTAACTTTAGTGAAGGACACGATAGGGTCATCGGAAACTTTACTACTCGTATTTAACGACTTGTTTGCTTCTACATGTTTCTTATCCGCCTTCAAAGGTGTCTCATTAACTTCTTGCCTCGCCTTTTTTTCTTTCGTATCGTTAGTACCGACAGGTTGGATGTTGAACCTTACTTTCTTCTGTACAGTCGAAGACTGTCTGAGCAAGCTACTCTTCTTCAACTTCTGCGCCACGATCGCTGATAAACCTTTTTGTTTCACTCTCTTTTTACTACTAACGGGTTTATCGATCGAGTCGCCTTTCGAGGTATTGCTACTCGCGACTGTACTTCTCCCCGCCTGTTTGCTTTGCTTTTTCATTAAACTGAGTATAGAATCATCGTTCCTCCCCGTTGTCTATAGAAATCAGTCCGTTTTAAGCAACAATCCGAAAGCATAACTTCTAACCTCTCACTTACCTTCTTAGCGGCAGGGCCTGCGGAAATATTCAAGCAAATATCCATATCCTGCACGGTCATTCTGATCCACTGTCTTACTACTGTCTTACTTCACCAACGAGAGAAACAAGCACAGATCGAACACTCCCAAAGCGTATTAAACAGAAAACAAGCTCGATATTCACAGCCTCGAAACCTAACCTACAAACACATGTCAAGAGCACATTTCTATCCCTCCCATTCCCGAGCTACGGCGCATGCCCGAGTCGCGAGACGGCTGGCGTCGAGGCTAACTTACAAACTGTCCCTAGTCATTCCTTCTTTAATCGTTCGGTTTAAAAACGGTTCATTCATATACATATTTGTACTATCCACAGTGCAAATGCACTTGGAAGTGGTATATTTTCCATAAAGACAGTACACGCTCGCCAAGGATCGTCCGGCGTATTTCCGTGCGTGCAAATAAAACGGTAGTCGGCCGGTATTCTCGCCCGGAGTCTCGTCGCGATTAATCAGCCCGATCATCCGCAAATCGTGGGACGGTTTTCAGGGACGATTTGTCCGGGAATTCGCTAATCAACGTTGATCGGTAGAACGTCGCGCGAGCGCTTGGCCCCGGCGCTGGAGATTTAAGCGTGTGTTTACTCGCGGACATGTGTGTTTACATTTTTTACGGGAGCATCAGACAAGTGTCTGCCGGCGCGGCAACGAAAATCCTGACCACCGGTTCTGTCCCGTGCATTTCGTGTTCGGTATTCGTCGTATCGGGTCGCCCGTACGCTTGATTCGCCATGAGTAAGCTGTGCTGTATCGGATTGTCGTTGGCCACGAGGATCATCGGCACTTACACCATGGTGAGTGAAAGATCCCGGCGTCGCATAATTACGGCGTGGAAACCGGTTCCTCGCGGCGTATCGCGATAACGCGAGGCGTCGCGAAATTATGAGCCGCGATCGAAGCCGATTCCTCATTCAAATCGTTTCTCCTACTGTGTTCTTCTAGTCGCTCTCGATACTCATGGTAAACGTGCTAATGAGCAACTATTTCTCGAGAACAACGGACGAGAGTTTCTTCGGCACCGTGGAAACCTGGGGCCTGTTCGGCTTGAATTGGATGCAGGTGTTGAGGAACTCGCAGATAGAAAGGAAAGGTGGGTCTCGGAGCGGGCGAGTGTATATGGGGTGTCGTAAAACACGCGGCAGGATGTGAACAGAGGTGAATTTCTTTGCGGCTATACGAATGGGAAACGTTGTTCGTCGCGGAGAGTCCACTCTCTATCCTCGCGCTGCTCTTCTTTAGGATACCCTGTATACGCGTGTGTTCCGCCGGTGAATGTTCCGATACTAATTAAGCAATGAAATTCGTAGCGGAAACGGCCATAGTGTTCCTCCTCCTGTACACGATATCGTTCTTATTGGCCAGCGCGTATCTCACCCTGGGATCAATCTCCGTGAGTATATGCCTATCCGGTTGAATCCTCGATATGTACTTATGACCGGCAGGAACTACGTTCGAAAACGTTCGGTGCCGTGGCTAACGAGACGCGAGCAAAGCAGCAATGCTTGCCAGATAAGAATGCCTCGCGGTCGTGTATCGAAAGCGAATCGATCGCAGGCCTTCTTTATTTGAAAAACGTATTTTCGGCACGTAGCAGCCTTGCTCGAACTCGCTAACGATCTCGCTAACTTCCGCGTACGTTCACAGAGGAGGCCCAAGTGCGCCGTGCCTTGGATGTATTTGCAAATGATTAGCATAATAGATCAGTCTGCGGCTCTATCTATTCATCTGACGCACGGACAGCAATACGATGTTTACGATAAATCAATATGGTACATTCCAGTGTCCAGCGTCTATCTACGTAAGTAGCCACATTAGAATTATCCGAGTGTACCTCGCGTGTTCGCCAGTCCGAGATTTCTCGGGACGCTTCTACCCGGCAGCGTGGAAATTGCAATGACGAGCATCGCCTTCTCTGTCGAATCCAGTGTTGACCGTGTACTTTTGGATGGTGGTGCACGCCGCCCGGAGGAAATGGTACGAAGAGCAACAGCCTCCCAACGAGTTCGATCTGAGGGAAACCGTACCAGCGACGCAGCTCGACAACGGCAGCGAGCCGAAATCGCCGTCCTTCCTCTCGCAAAACTTCTCCATGTTCGAGTCGCCGAGGCCGCCCACGATTCTGCCCAAGTAGCAAAAGCAAAGCGCGCAAACTCCACGGCAAGCTCGCGGACTCGGCTGTGACTCGTGTTAGCGACGTGTATTTTCGTTCGCTGCTCGAGCGGATGGGAAAAAAGGCCAAGGATCAAGGAGCGAACAGCAACTAATCATCTGGATAAACTCGACGAGCGTGTCGCAATTTAGGTATCTCCGATGGTTAGCGTATTTATTTATAGCCGTGACCCCACTTGTCTCGTTTCTGTGCTAATAGAGATCGATTCGTTAAAGGTTAGCAGTTTTTTTACAAAAGCGTCGCGCCAAATACCGGAGCATTCGGCCAGCGGCGCGCATCCGCCTGGCGATGCTGTCCCGCTTTCCGCGGTGGATGCGAATCTTAAATTCGACATAATAACCATTGATCACTCCCGCCGGACTAATGTAACGTTGCGCGGAGAGCGCGGGCGAACTATCCCGAGATACGATGAATCTCGGGTTCCGTAACGGGGAAAATGTATAATAACCCGGGCAACTCGATAAATCAGCCCCGGGTACGCGACTAATAGAGTGTATCAAATGCCTCCACGGCGGAGCGTGGCTGCATAGAAAATATGAGAAATGGCCGCGTTTTACGTCGGAATACTTTTAAACTTCCGGGATTTGAATCGCGCGCAAGCATATTCCCTATACGGGGACCGCCGTCTCCTGGATGGAGGTCGATTTGTCCGAAAATGGTCGGAACTTTTCGTGGAAACTCCCGAGAGTAATGATCGGGCGCACAATGCCCGATAGAAAAAGCCCCTTGGCCCGCGATTTATTTCGGCCGTTTCACCGCGTTGCCCAGCGATCATTTGCGTTCGAGGAAACATGCTACGCCAGCGATCGTAACTTTTCCGAACCAACTTCACCGACAACGTATCTCGCCGCGCGATTCCAGTATCGTTTCTTGTAAATATAGGTGCGCGTCGCGTCGGTGCACTCTCGGCTCGCGCGTTCTCCTTTCATCCCCCGCCAAAGACGTGAGCAGCCCCGCGGTTAGGCGAGTTTAAAAAAATCGCCGGTCCAACTATCCCCGATCCGCCGCAGATTTCACTTCCGCGTACAAATTGGCGGTCGCAAAAAACTCGCGTAAGCTTGCCGTTCAACGATACGGCCGTGAACACGGGGAGGACAGACACGGAGGGGTTGCGCGACGTGGTTGGTTGGCGGTGCTTTTAAAAAGAACTGAGCGAGCCAATTTGTAGGCTGTCGCAAACTTTTAAAACACTAGTTGACAGCCGTCCCCGCCCTCTCGCCGAAGCTCCTGCACCGTCGTGCACCCTCTCCGCGCTCGCGCAAGCATCCTGAAGGATTCCAACCGCCATCGAACGTCTCTTTCCCTCGTCTCGCGACCGTGGCACCGGTCGGCGACGAGCGGGACTCACCCCTCCGCGCCGTGGAAGCCGATGGATTGTAAAATAAAACTAACTTGGCTCTTTCGTGGCTCGAGGACGGAGTACCGGCGAAATCTTATTCCCTCGGGTCTCTTTTATTTTCGCGTACCCCTTTCTCCCCCCTCGCCACTCCGAGCGCAATCACGAAAAGCAGACCCGCCGAGGGTCAGAGCGGCCATGTTCGTTCGGCTAAATGAGCAAGTTCGCGATCCCGGCTGAAACTTATCCGGAAATTGTATTCGCGGCTGTTACTTTTTTAAATTGTTCCGCGGAAGTTTTAAGGAAGCTTGCGGACCATCGATCACCCTTGAATAAACAGAAACTTCATCTCGCGAAGAGAGCACCGGGCGTTATGATCTTTGAATATTTTATTGGCAAAGTGACGAGGCAACGGCCGCCCTCTCCCTATTCCTCCTCGATACCGATCGCACGGCTCGGTATACTTTCACGAGGATCCGTTGGCTAAGAAGAAGGGTAGTCACACGTATGGCGCACGTAAAAGGTGGCGTCGACGGTAATTAATCTTCTTGTATGACAGTTTGGCTGGTTACAGGGCAGAGCTTGCCAGGAGCCAGAACACAACATCCCACTTAAGCTCGACGCCTAGAAAACAATTAATACGAAATTGATTAATAATTATTGCGCCCCAATTCCGGCCCCCTTGTCGTCTCGATCCCGCCAGTCACGTAGCCGTGAAAAACGGACTTTCTCGGCGTCCTCGGATTCCTCGATCTCCCACCGAAACTTCTATCACGGTGATCCTGAATTAATCCCCCGTGCGTTCGATACCTCTGCTCTCTTCTCGAGCAACGATCCAAACCTTTATGAAGTAGCCCAACAAAATCGAAGCTCGAATCGTCCGGCTGGAGTCGGGCGCGCGTGGTCGTTCCACTCCTTTTGGTCACATTTATTTGCTCGCCGCCGAAAACGGACAGTCGATTTGGCATTACTTTTCCAGACAGACAGATTTTATTGATCTGCCGCGTTCGCTCTCTGCCCGAACGAGGAACGGAGAAAGAGGGAGGCGAATCGCGATAGAGCGAAGGAGAGGAGGGCAGAACGACGGAACTGAACGCCCCATAAAGCTAACCAATGCTAATACTTCGCATCTCCGCAGTGGCGTCCTTTCGCGAGCTTGCACCCTTCGGCTGGCCGGCACCCTATCGCCCCACGGAGGATCCGTCGCGACGCCGCTGCCCTGCACCGGAATCGGCAATAAACGCGTAACCGAGCCTAATTCGTAATGTTGGCTCAGTCATTGTGGCCCATTGTGAATTCTCTTCCCCTGTTATTCGGGGGCAGCGCGAGTATAATGCTGGGGTTATCGCAGGAAACTGCCAGTAACGACTGCGAGAGGCGCGTTACTCTTCCAACTGCGCTCCATTCGTTTATCCCCCGATCCTTCCTTTTCGCTTACTATTCAGTAGTTTATTAGCTCGCTACGAAAACGAAACAAGTGTCACGCGTTGCCACAGAGTGCGGTGTTTGCTGTTTCGTAGGCATTCGACCGTTCGCCGAGCCAAGATAGTTGCGAATCTGCTATCCAGGCTGCAAAGTTTCTTTGCCGAGAGCCGACCACGACTCTCACTTACACATACCGTCAAGGACCCAGTTCCTGATCAGTTTAATACATAAATACCAAATAATAAGTTCATCACGATACAAATTTATTCCAAAAAGTGATTAAATAATTATGAAGTATTTTTAAATTTATACGCAAACATTTGATAGCTCATAGTAAAATGTTTTAGGTTGATCAGAAACTGCTCCCTTTGCATCTTAAGTGATCAGGAACTGGTGACACTGACTCAAGCAGAAACACGTAGGCCTGTGCAGACAGCATCTTTATGGTCCCGTGCACCCGTGAATGAGATCAATGGGAAACGAATGAGACTGGAATTACTCGAATACGACCCCAAAGCACGTTGCCTTAGCTTCGCTCGATTTTTTTTTTAACAAGACCGTTGTCGCAGCGCCCGAGGCGTGTTTGCTTTAGCGCGCGGATGATTTGACCCACTAGGATGGTCAGCGAAATAGGAGAAGTCGCCACAACCAGTTAAGCGTTAACGTAACCACGTTCGAGCGCCGAGACAAGGGCGCTGAAAAACCCGTGGGAAAGAAAAACACGCGAGCCTAGGGTCGTAAGGATTGCGCGTCTTGCTCTTTCCACCTCTGGCTCGGTTCCCCATTCATCCGATCGAAGGATGCACGCGAGCCTCGAGTGGGGAACACCGTAGACGGTTCTGTCCACGATCAAACTTCTAAATTTCAGGTTTTCTCTATAAACAACTGATGTTACGACTTTGCGAGTGATTCGTTCCTCCCTCTTGCTCGCGAATAAAAGCCGGAAAGGCGGGCCGATTGACCGTTCCTGACCGAGGGCCGGATATAGGCGGGAGAAATCGCATTACTTTCGAATTTCTTCGTCGAGGCGACGGGGGTGGCACGTGCTCGTGCTTTTTTTTCCTTCGATGGAACCGGGAGACGGATGGACAGCCGGGAACCGAGGAAGTAAATTTGTGAACGACGATGGCCGGCGACGCACAATAGCCGCGTTTAATACTACATTAAACACGATACAGAACGACCTACCCCGTGACCACCGTGACAAAGTTTCCTGGACAATGCGACGCGACGGCTGTATTAGTGGGCGAGGGATGAAAATTTGTACGCACGTGCGTGGAATGTTCCCCGGGTCTGTGTACTCGCTCACATTTCTGTCGCACATAAATCTCCTTTTCGTTAGCTCTTCTATCAGGAATAACCATAGTTCTTGCATTTGGACGGAACTTCTCTTCTTCTTATCGGAGGGAAGAAGAATCAGGCGAAGATCAAAGGGCGCGTTTGCCTTGGCAAACTCTTCGATCGTTCGAAGCTTTGTCTTCTCGTTCGTCGAAGTGAACTCGGAGACGGAGGGCATACTGTATCAGAGCCTCCATGTTGGGAAGTTGAAGATCGATTGGAACGAAGTCGCGGATCGATGACGGGGGTAGGATCGGAATGAGGGGAACGGTGTCTGGTTATCTGGTCGGTCGATTCAAAGTGGCGGAAGCGAAGGAAGGGTGGTGGGCGGAAGGAGCCGGTTTTTCGAGAATGGCTGCCGTAGGTGTCGAAGGGACACAGGGCTGGAACGAGGCCGCAATTAGGCGGTCCCGGGGTCGACGAGCACCGACGAGGTCGGGCATTATGCAAAGCAGATTTTAAATTTAGATGTGGCCCACCGTGCCCACACGCTTACACACCCCCGTGGCACGGTGCTCCGACTACTTTGCGGAGCATCGACCATAGAGAAGGAGTATGGTCGCATGGTCGCATGGTCGGGTCCAAGACACGCGAGGGAAGGGGGCGATGGAGGGTGTACAAGCGTGGGTCGTGTCGTGCTCGACAAATTAGCGCGTTTTAAATCCAATCCAAGGCGAAAAGGGGTGGGAATCGTTAGAGGGAGGGGTGGAGGTCGAGGGACACTCGACGAGCTGTTTTGCATTTCTGGCTGGGGCGTGCGCGCGGGTGTGTAGCCGGGCGCCCAACATTTGAGGTGTAAAATATTAAATCCAGGCGCCTCCGCCATATCGCCTACGTCCTCGAAAGAGGAGGAGGAGGCGGCGGCGGATGGAAACGGTACGCAGATAGGGGGGCCGAGAAGGGGTCCGCCGCTAGATGGGGGAGGATATGGCAGAGGGCGGCTCTGCGGCGCGCACTCAGCGAGTTTACATTTAAATGTAAAAGTGCCGAGTGCTGCTAGGCGAAAGCTGCTGTTTTGCATTCGAAAGCTCATGATTGCCTCTGAGCTTTGCTTTTGACGTCGGGCGTTTCTCGCTGTCGACGGACCAAGGGAGGGCCGCACCCGCTCGTCGACTATCGTTTCGGACAGATGGAACGAGATACTAGCTGGCGGAAAAAATTCCGCTCAAACGGAATCGGGTATTATCCGCGAAACCGATTGTCCGTCCTCGATCGACGCCCAAGCATCCCCTAATCATCGGCCGATTAATCATCCGTTCGATGCACGTTTGGATAATAAGCGCGTCGCGTCACGTCGGCCAGCGCCCGTCCAACAAATCGACCGTTAATTAACGACGTCCGTCCAGCTCGCCTCCCTTATGGGATGAGATTCATCGAATCTCGAAATCCTCCCGCTGCAACCCGCCAGTCCTCCCGTTCTTCTACATAATCCAACGATATTTCCACTTTTTGCCAGTCGCGCGTCTTCCCCGGGAGCGTCGCGATTCTTTTTCCACGGCGCACGTACGCGTACGATAGCGACCCACACGCTCACGCACGATTTATTTCCGGTCGCTCTAATCAATTCTCGGAACGGAACGGTATGGCAGACGCGGGGTTACGGAGCGAGCGAGTTAGCGAGCCAGCGAGCCCGCTGCTATTCTTCTAATATGTATGTTTCTTATGAGCGCCGGTAAAAGGGCTCCGTGCAATTTCCTATGATAGATCGAGTCCCGCGGACAAGTTCCATTACGGCCAGCCTCTGAATTATTGAACTGGCAATTCCCCGGTGACACGCGGGGTGGGGAACGCCCTGCATCAAAGTGTCAACGGGCTCATTAAGCCTCCAAATCAGGTGAACTAACGCGCTAACCGTTCCACCCCTGGATTCCTCCATCACGTTCTAATTAATTTCTTTCTTAACGGTATATATACCCTGCGATCGAACATCTTTGGATTCCCAGGTGTGTTCGATAGCAGATACGGCGTAACGAGACTTATTAACGCGGCACTCGGTCTTCTTTTGTACAATCCTCCTGTTGCGGTAGGAGAGGAGCGAGCATTTGCATTCCGAGCGATAGATCGGAAAACAGAGAGCGGCTGATAAAGCGTTGGGCTGTCCGTAATCCCTTGAAATAGGACCTGTTACTGCAAACTACTGTATCAGGGAGCGGAGATAGAGGAGATCGCTATCTGAAGTCGCCCTTCTGGTCCATATGCTGGGTTAATAAGAGCCCTAATAACGGGTGCCACCCCATCGATACGCAGGGGGCTGTCACTAAATATTTTTCTTGCTCAACGGTTGCTCTGGGAATTCGGCCGTGGCGGCGCTTTGATACGCGGGCATACATATGCCGCGAACGGGTGATGTATTTCGGGGAAACATCGATCCGCCTCTTGCAAAAATTTCATCTCTCCGGTTACGTGGCGTCGGGGAAAAGTTTTCCTCGTTACCTCGACACGGATAATCGATGGCAAATAAACATCTCCGCGCGAATCCCTCCACCCACTCCTCCCTGTGACTCGGCTCTTTTAGCGGAGAAATATCTCAATTGCAGGGGATGGGGGAGAGGATGGAAGAAGAAGACGGAGGGCTGGCTTGCGTACGGGAACTTAGGCAAATATTTTTCTTATTAATTCGTCTCACTCGAAATGCAAATGGACCAATCACGCATCCGGAAGGCTGGCGCGACCGGCGCTTACTCGAGTAATTTATTCGTAAGGGCGTTAAAGTTTCATAAGTCGTGCACATAAAATGCACTCGAGAGTGGAGAGCAAGGGTATCTAGCCCTTCCCGCCACTCTCGCCCCCCCGTTCCTCTCTATCCTGCCGCGGCAGAAAATTATGCAGATGGCGGAGAAAAGCTTTGATAAACACGACAGTCTCTGATCGTTATGCAGATCCGCGCCACTGTAAAATGGCGGCAATCTCTCCCTCTCACTCGACCATCCACCCCCCGCCTCCCCCTTCTCCCCTCTCCTTCTCTCTCTCTCTCTTCCTCGTCTCGTCCTCTCCAGCTCGCTGGACCCATGGGGTGTTTCAGCTTCTCACCCTCTTCCAACCTCCCCTACCTCCTCCAACCTCCATCTCTTTCTCCTCTTTTCACCCTTCCTCTTTCTGCCGCTACTCCTCCGCCTCCACCGCGACTCGCTCCTGATTTTCACACCCCGGCCACGGCATTACCAGCCCAAGTCGAGGGTGGAAATACGCACCCTCCTGCTTGTTTCCGTGTCGCGTCTGCGCCGGCTTGTACCACCCGGCGTATATATATGCACTGCAATTTCATTGGAAGATCGTGCTCCGGCACCCGCAAGACACAAGCAGCCCCGGCTCGCCGGCGCGCACACGCACACACGGGCCGCCAATTCCCCGACCATCCAACTCCTGTCCTCGTCCTCCGCTTCCAGACGAGCCCCAGGCAGTCATCGAGACACCAGAACACACCGCATATACTTTACAACCAGCCCATTCCCGACACCCAAGCACCACCAAAATGGTCGTGAAGCCGCTTCGTCGCCGCTGCTTTTTCTACCGTGGCCGCCCAGTTTAAGTTCCGTGGTCGTTGAATGCTGAATGAGGATCCTCGGCGCTTAGATTCGCGACAACGAATCAGAGGCTGGACCGAAACACCCCCGAGCTTTCGCATTTTTAGAAAGACCGTCCCAGTCCTCCCCCACTCGCCGGGATACTTAATATTTAACTACGGTTCTCAGCGTAATGACGAACGGCCCGAATGTTTCGTTACCGGAGCGAATCCGCCGACGTCATCGGGCCGAATCAAAAGCAAGAGCCCCGGTGTCGTAACGCGATTAGCTCGAAGCAGGGGTCTAGGTGTCGGACCCACCCTCTGTGACGGTTGCCGAAAATTCATTTTGCGGCGCGTTTAAAATTTTCATCGGTCCTCTAATTTCCGCCGTCGTCGAACCTGAGCGAACCGTCGTCGCGTTTACTAAGAAGTACCTAACTTGCCACTCTTCATCTCGCAGCGCTCTTCTCGACTCCTGACAGGATCGCGAACAGTGTATCGTTTCGCCAGTGATCTCGCTTCCTTTTTTTATCGAGTATGCAGACTGCTCGTGCATCGGCCGCCTCCCCGGTGCAATGTTTTATTCATGCGCATCGGGCATCGAAAGTGTTGCCCGTCGACCAACCGGAGCCGACTGCGTTTAAGCGCGCAAACCGCCTTTCCTTGAAACCATAGAATACTTTAACGCCTCGGCTAATTAGCCGGATACGTGTTGCGAATGAAAGTCTTGCCGCGGGTTGCGTACGGTTCCCTCGGATCTCCAACTTGCTCGCGTTCTCTTTCATCTCCTCGGCATCTTCCGCATCCTCGACGATCCTCCCGCCTTGTTACCCGCGCCGCGGATGCTCGAAACTCGACACCCTTCCGATTCCCGGCGAAATAAAGTGCCACCGCGCCGATCACCCTTATCGGTTCCCGTGTAACTTTACCAGCCGATCGATTTCGGGAGTGCCCCGACAGCCAAGGGCAGGCCACTTTTTCGCTCGTAGTTTGTTTCACTTTCCCGCTATGCATAATGCATGAGAGGATTTTGAATTCCGCTCGCGCGGATAAAAATCGTTGCTCCAGGTAACCGTCGGTCATCTTTCCGAACGGCTGCTGGAGGCGCGGTGCTATCGCGTGCTCGCTTGCGCGTCGCACACCTACCGGATCGTAGGGAAACGGTGAATAATGGATCGGGACATCGATGCGGGATTGTTTAACGAGCGGCGGTGAACGTCCAAGGGTCGATCGGTTCGTCGAACGGGCAGAGACGATAATCCAGCGACGGTTCGTGGTTCGCGGGCATCGCTGCGAGGCGGATCTTTCGATTAAAGGATAGTTACAGAGTCGTGTGATTAAGACGGGACGGGAGGAAATGCTCGTCCCGCCCGATTGGTCGGCATATCACGAATGCTCGGGGCGTGGTTCGGTTACTGGCTCTCTCGACCAACCGTTCTCTCCTTTCAATTATTATTTAATTACGCTAATTGCCCGGCGAGGCCCGTCCCCTCGCGATTTGCCAGCCGGTCGAGGGGGGCTCCGATCGTTAAGTCGATGTAAACTCTTCCTAGAATTTCCAACCAATCCTCCCAGCCCGTACGTGACCGAAATCGCGAGTATGGCCGAGGCTAAACTGCGAATCACCGTAATGATTATTGCGAGGATTGACGAAATCGTTGCCTCGAAACTTTTACTCGGTATCCTTGGGATCTTTTCGGATTTGTAGCCCAAGTCCCATAGAGTCTTCCGCGTGGCAAGGTGCTCCATTCGAATTCGGCGTCGACAGAGCTCGTCGCGGACACCGCAGGCTCGTTTTCCTTCGCCGCAGCTGCGTACAGAAATTCTCGCAAAATTATGCAGTCCAGCATAACGTGCCACTTCGGAGCGGCGGAGGATCGCGAGCGTGCATCGGGACACGTGAGCATAAATTGGCTGGGCGCAAAATTGGCCTGACAGTTTAACTATGACAAAAGCACAATAGAATGCGCCGTTTCCTGAACGCAGCATGCGGCTGTAATTTCTCTGTCTGTCCGTCCGTCTCCCTCTCTCTCTCTCTCTCCCGGTTTCTCTCTGTTCTCTCCGCTCTCTCTCTCTCTCTCTCTCCCGGCTATCCTCCTTCCACGATTGTTTTCCACTCGGCTTCTCTGTCGCGCCCTTTTTCGCCGTCTATTTCCCTCGCGGGCTCGTTTTCAAATGGCGGATATCGCGGACAGTTTAATGCCGCGTCGCAGTCACGATACTCGTTAGCGGACGATACTTTAATTTAATCGGGACCAGCCCCGGAACTTGATGTTACCCAGCTACTAGAACGAAATGGATCATTCCCTCGATCCCTCGCGGATTTCTTCTAAGATACCGGTTCGATCGAAGAAACTTAATGCTCCGCAAGCTGCGTCGTTCGATCACGTATGGTTTGACTTTAAACGTAAACTCGATTTTCATCGTTTGCGTTACGAATGTTCCCCTCCGTGGCTTAAACAAAGTATGAATCGTCCACGGCGGATCCGCCTCCGCACTAAGTGATCATTTTTTTATGACGGTTCTTACCATGACGCGCTGTTTCCTGCGACCGTGAATAACGAAGTGCGCCTGGTATCATATTAACGAGCCACATTATCGCTTGAATCGCAGACGTTTCCTCAAAGCTGAAATCACTTTGCATCAGTGTCATTCGAGAGTAAGTACCTGTGATTCGACTGCTCGTTACGAAGAAGTAGGCATGATTTTCGAAAAACTGTGGGTACCAATTCGCAAAGAGAAGACCGGAAAGCGCGACAACGTTTGGTGAACTGGATCACGATCGATCAGCCAATTAGGATCGTATGAATTTCTGGGTACACGAAGAGCGAAGAATGTGAAACGCGTCGGATCGAAGTTATGGCATCGGCGAAGCCGTGGTTTCCGCGGACAGTGGTAAAAGGACGAATTTTCCACGAGGAACCTGGCCTGGTTCTAAGTGGTCGTCGTTTGATGACGGTTATTACCATGATGCGCTGTTTCCTGCGGCCGTGAGTATCCTCCACCCACACGTCGGCAAGAAACGGCACCGCGTTGGCGTGTGTGCGTGCGCGGCCGTGTGCACGCAGCAATTGCACACGAGGAAGCAGGGCGACCTGGCACGTAACGACCGATTCCTGTGCACATGCACGCCGGGGATCGGTGGAACAACGCGTCTGATGTTGTCGGTGAACACGCCGAGCGTGCATCTCCGTTCCCCCGCAACCGCGCGTTTCGTCATTATATAATATACTCGTTTACACAGAACATTATTGTCGCAAATATGGCATTAACGTCGGAAATCAGGAGGCCGGTACTCCGTCCACCCTTGCGTGATGCGTTTTTCCAGATTTCGCTCCGGCGACGCGGCTGTCCGCGGACCGAGTATTCGCCTCGGCCAGTTGGCTTCGCTCGCCGGAAGTGGCCGATACGTTTCTGTTAAACGAATCCCTGTCAGAGGGAACGAGAGGCTGCCTCGAACCGCGTAACTCTCGCGCTTTCTCTTCTTTTTATTCCGCTCGGAACCGTTCGGCTCGGCCATGAATTCCATGCAATCGATCAGCTTGATACCGATAACGAGAGAGAGCTGGTTAAGTCTCCGCGAGTCTCTCTGATGTTTGCCCGCGCAACCACACCGAGCCAACGCCGACTACCCTCCGAGTACCCTCCGACTACCCTGCTGCAGGTAATCATGTAACTCGATTGAAGAGAACGAGCGGGCGGCCCAATAAGAGGCTCCCTTTAATCGGGTTACTTCGTTACCCGCGTTACTCCGTTACTCGGTGCGGTGATATCAGCGGAATATCAATTGTAGTGATTAACCAAGACGCCCGTCGACGGCTGAAACTTCGCTTTCCCTCTGGGAACGACCGTGCCGCCCCGGAGCAGGGGAGGGCGAGAAGGGTTTCTACGCGGTAACATCTTTTGTCAGCGGCGAATTAGCCCCGATGGAATATTCAAATCGCGGGGTCTGCTCGAGCGGAGATCCACGGGGCATTTCAATCGCTTCCTCCGGAAAATCCCGGATTGTTTTTCCTCCAAAGCTGTCCCCGAGCTTCTCGTTGGACCGCGATTAACGATCGGCCGCGCCGGGATTTCGCTAGGATCGATCCAGCCGCTACGGATTCGACGGCAATTAGCCGGGGATCGAGTGACCGTTCCAGGATGAATTAGACACGGCCTCGTGATCCGGTAAAATCGGGCCCCGAGGCCACATTATAATAATGCGAGAATCACGCGGAGCCACGAGGGTGGCAAAACAGGCAAAAGAGTACGTATCGAGGCGGACCACTCGACACAGCTGTCCGTTCGAAGCGTACGAGCCCCATTGTGCTACACGCTACGCGGCCTAACCAACCGTAAACGCTGAAAATCTAATCGGCGAGATTCAATTTCGAGCCGACAATGCTCGGCCGCCGCGGATTATCGGTGTCTCCGGCTGTATACTTTCCAAAAATTACCCTGGCATCGGCTTAACATTCGACACGCGCCGAGGATTCGGCGAGCTGCCTCGAATCGCGTTAATGGTGCTCCTTCCTGGCAACAGAGCCACACGTGTCGCCAGTGTGTCGCGCCGACGAAGGCGTCGCGGCGAATCTCCGATGGTTTAGATTTTAGAGTATTTAGAGTTTGGTTAAAAGTTTCCAAGCGGAACGTCACTCGGAACCCGGGCTCCTCGCTCCAGCTCTGTACTTGCACGGATTCTAATTACACCACAATCCTATTCCCTCGTTTACCTTCCTCCCTTTCAATGGCAAAAACACGCGCGAGCAACGTGTCAACCTTTTCATTAGCGTATCCTCCGCGGTGGTCGACAAATCCTACTAATCCCCGTTCACGAATTCTGCCGGGGATTCCCGACGGTTCGCGCGTATCGCGTTTTCGAATTTCCATCAAAATAGTCGAATCGCCTTTTTTCCCCCCTCTCGGCCTGAAAGGAACTGGGATGCCGTATTAGGCGGGGTGAATTATCGCAGAATCAAAATAATTCGATAGATGGGGTGCCGTGTATTACCAGAGGGGTGGCCATTTCTACACGTTGGGGTGCCAAAACATCCACCGTTCCTCGATGAAATATTGTCGACTCGACTATCTATCCTTGAATTTTCTATAAAAATTCACAACTACGTTCGATAATTAATCGTCCCTCCAAAACCGCTACTACCATCGCATTTTTTTGATTACTTATCAGCGAAGAAGTAAGTCACGATTCCCTTCCCGCATACTTGAATATCATTTGTCGAGAGCCGTCAATACTTGTACGACCAAAGCCTCTCGTATTTATTCATTTGAGCTAATTTTTTGGGCGTGGAACCGCCTATTAGATTGTCGTGTTGTGCTGCGGGGCAGATTGATGCCGTGGCCTGGAAAAAGTAGCCGAGACAGCTGCCAGGAGTCGTCTGATTCGCAGCGTTCCAACGATAACGATAACGCCTAATGTCCACTTGCTTGGAAAGCGATCCGAGCGATCGGCTAAACCGAAGAACGAGGAATGACACTGGATGAGAGAGCTCGAGCTGCGACGAGAGTCGTATTTAAAATGCAGAAAGGCAAACGGTGGCGTGTCAAGAGCCGTCAGGTGGCCGGTTTAAACGGCACAATGGCTCAATTCGGGGCGAAAATCCGCCGGCTAAATCTCCCATTCAAATGCGATCTCTATCCCCTGCGTCAAATGGGACCTAAGTAGCTACTTAGTTGCACATTTGGCTTGAAACTTTCGATACCCCTCGTCGACGAAGAGGTGGTCCCGTGGTGCGGCGTAGCGCGAGTGCGGCTGTGCTCGCGATCTTATCTTCTCCCGGCGATAGAAGCACACTGCAGTATGTATAATGTGTACCTGGTCGCGTCACGCTAATCTGTTTCAAATTCGCTCGGCCTTATGGCGGCTATTATGTTACACACTCTTATGGAGGCACGAGCCTCCGTGCCTCGATTCAAACGTAGCGAACGAATCGTTATTACTTTCTAACGCACCTTTTGATTCTCCCGTTTAAAAGAAAAGCGCGGCCGCGTGTCGCTTCGTTACCCTCGATGATAGGTAAATGCAGGGAGAGATAGCCCTCGTTAAGCCGTTCAACTTCTTTCCGCCGTCAATCGCAGCTGCTGGCCTTTCGAATCGTTGAAACCACTGTCAAACCGTGCCTGGGCACCGAGTCGTTGCCAAAGGCGAGCGGGGGAAACTCGGTAATGAAATCGACATCAATCAGTCGGCGAATTGTTTCGTATGAATTCGTGGTTAACAAAGTTTCCGCTCCGGGGCATATAATTCCGAGCGATCGGGCCACGAGGGTCCCTCGGTTAGCCGATACTACCGCCGCGACGAGGATAATTAGTTTTAATTGCCGCCGCGGCCGAAACTTATCCCTCCCCGTTGACGCATTAAGACCAAAGTTAGACGGGCCACAGGAGGTTTAGGTTTTGCGAAGCGTGAGCAGGTAAGGTATACACGTACTACGTGACACGGTTGGTAAACCCAAAGCTGGCTTTGTTAAGCTCGGATTCTGAGTGCCTTTGATACGTGTACTTGCACGCTAACTAACCAACCTAAGCTATCCGCAACGGGTACGCGAGCTGTGCGTGTGTTGCACGGCTCTCTGTGTCCCACGAACCAGGGACGTCTAGCCCCAGCTTCGCCCAAATTTCCTGGAGTCCCGAATTTTCGATAGATCCACTAAACGGATTCTGGAGATAAAATTTCTAGCCGGCCAAAGGCGACACCTACTTAGCTTTCCCTCCAAGACTAGAGCTTAAGTGTTTCACCGATCGGTCCACTATTCTGTGATAGAACATATCGCTATGTAATTCTTTTGCAGAGGATGTTCAAAAACCACCCATCTTTCGATTACTCTGACATGCACTGCCGAATGTATATGAATTAAAAAGTGATGTTGTAGTATGTGCATTCAGACGAGCTCGTAGGAGCCCAGTGATCCGACGTCCCTGTCTTTCACCTACGTTAACCCCCGCCTCCTCTACGCGAGTATCACCTACACGTGCGCGATACATTTCCAACTGGGAATTGAATTTCCTTGGTAATTTTAATGCCATTGTGGCTCAAGGGGTGGAGAGAGGCACCGAGACAGAGGGTAACAAACATAGCCGCAGAGCGTGCATCCCCTAACCACCTCGTAGACGCAAAATTTAGTTGGAGACGAATAGGATATCCTTGCTTCTCCCGCGTCCTCCTTCTCTCCGAATCATTCAACTACCTTCTCTGCTTTTTCTCTGCTCCCTGCCCATCCCAAATTCAATCTTCGACCCCGGCGAATTGGATATTCTGCGTTTTGTTAGTTGAAACTGTTTTATCAGAGAACATCGCAGTCGGAATTCTGTAATTTGGTGTTTTCAAACTGGATCGTTGACGGATCTTTATTTCCGGAATTTTAGCGGATGCTAGAAAGCCGTAGGATACAAAGCCAAAGCGTTATAACCACTTAAGGAAGCCCTAGCCAAAGTTGCAACAGAATCTTCCTCGATGGAGTAAGCGGATTTTCCCACCATCAAGTGCTCCCTGTTATATCTTTATAAATGGAAGCACTCGAGGCTGTATGGAAAAGCGACGGCTCGTATCACTCACCGGATTTGCAAACTTACGCCTTTATTGTAGACCGGGCGAAATTTTCACGAACTGAACAGTAAAAGTTGTTCTTATACTGTAGGATTAACATAATCTTCGAAATCGATATGATAGAAGTTTATATATTTATATAAAGGAGAGCGATTAAAATATCTACCGTTTTGCAATTAACAGATATCTTTTTTACGGCCTCTTCCTTAATAAGCTGAATTAATAGAAAAATTGTTACACCCTTATGCACGCACGTATACAGTTCATTATTGATAGACCGTAATGATATTTCACTGTCATCTATGGGTGTATATTGTTTCTACATGAATTTATGCGGTCTTTACTATCCCAGAGAAGGTAAAGAATCCACCTCAACGCCCAATGGCAATTAATGTCTCGCTAACTAATTTATCGACTTATCCCCGAAGATTATTAAGCTGCATAATCCTGGCCCTTCGAAATTGAAACATTCTACTTTAATATTTATTTGGAATCGATTATGAAATAATTTCGATAGTTTAATAAAAATATTTGAAACATTCAAAGTATCACTTCCTTCGTTACCAATTGCAGGATTTAGTTTTATCACAGACGAGGTATAGGATAGATGTATCACCTTATGGATGTTCGTGTCGCCACCCAAACTGTGTTACCGACCCATATTTTGAGGACTTAATGTAGTGACATCTGCTCACGAACGTTAACCGATTTTAATGAAATTTTAGACATGTATATAACTTACTTAAACCTACAAACGGGTGTTTTGAATTTTCATTCAAGGCTCACAAAAAAAAGTTTAAAAAACGACCTTCACTATTTTCTTTTTGCTATTCAGACCAAGTGCATTTTTCTTAAAACGTCGAAACACGTCACCTAGAAACTAATTCCGCTAGCTTCTAAAAAAAACTCAAGACATTTGGACCAATTTTAAAAAAGTTATGGTAGATGCACCATTTGTGGCCACTTTAAGGATTTAACTGACTATCATCGTAATTATCTTTAAAATTGTACTTCAAATCAGGAAACTAAAAGCTTTACTAAATTTTACACTATCTTTACTATTAATGTCTAAGTTACCATTAACTAGAGAAATCGTTAAAGAATTAATAAAGTTAAAAAATATAAGAAATCCATTTTTCACCGTTTGTGGCCACTTGCCACTTTTCGCGTAAGCAATAAATGTAACCTCATATTTCTGGTCGTATACTAAACAAAATATTTACGGTATAATTCTACACATAATTAAGTGTCTGCAAGCAATTTCGAGCTAAAAAACGCGATAATTATGGACATGGCCAAAAACGGTACAATGGCTACAAACGGTACATCTACCGTATGCGATTTTAAAGAGCGTCAACTTATTTTCCGACGCGACTGTAGCTGCAGCTGCGAAAAGTACAAGCGTTAATAGATAAAATTATTTCCGGGCTTGACGAATTTCAAGTTAAGGGGTTATATACGTTTCTTAGCTCTAAATCGTGGTCAATGTTTGCGAATGATTCAGGGATAAAATATTAATCCGATTGGTTTAATTCCTTTTGTGTTTTATAGGTATATGTCTATATACTTATGGTTATATACCTCAGACATGAGAATTGGAAAATTTATAAAAATGTCGGTTTTTCTCAAAGCATCATTTTCCAAGACGGTGGGAATGATAATTGCCTCATCGTTCATCCGATTAACTTCATTGTTTCCACACATATTCTACATAAGATTCGTTATCGGGTGACGTTGAGATTTTTCAATTAAATTCAACTATTTTTTAATAACAAGCAAAAACGTACGACTTTTATAGCGCAAATCACGATCCTTTTCTTCAAAGTATAACCATTTTCGCAATTTTTTTCGAAAAATGGCGACGTCACCCGATAACTATGATCCCCAAAATTGTTAAAAAATCGGTGATTTTTGTTTCGGACCACTCGTACGGACTGAATCATGCCCACCGTTTTGGGCGGCGCAAGAAAACATGTTCTACGCCACTGCCCACGAACGCCACATTTTTAAAAATTTTCCAATTCTCATACATGTTTTATAATCTATAAACGTATACCTATAAAACACAGAAAGAATTAAACCAATCGGGCTTATACTTTATCCCTAAATTACTACCAAACATTGACCACGTTTCTGCGCCGAGGAACGTATATATATATATGACCCCTTAACTGGGAGTCGTTGGAGCGAGACAGAACGACAACAACCTCTGCCAAAGTCGCGCTCCATCGCCGAACAATAACACCTGCCAGTTCAACTTTACACGCGAGAGTGATCGGAACTCAGTGAACGTGCGAGCATATTATTTCGTGATATATCGATTCCTAAATTAATTTCATCGATTACTGGACCATGTGGGAGGTCGCTTAACAAGATTCTACTGCATTTCACTCAGTATTAGGAGACTTCTTGACCCACTGCTTCGGTACATTTAAAAATTTGCAGTGCTTTGTATTTAAAAACATGAGATGGCTGTGCGTTTTAGTATTGTCAACGCGAGTGTGGAGTCAGTATTTTTACGCATCTTGAACTAGTTAAGACTCAGCACCGGTGCTCAAATTGCTTTTTGATCATGAAATTAAAGTGACATTTTTGTGTGTGATACATTCTATTCGGTACTACTGAGCTTGGTCTCTGAAGCTGCTGAAGAAGCTTCCTGTCTGCATGGATAGCAGTGAGACTGTGTTCTATAATGGGTGAGTGGTACATTTTAATTTTCTCAATTTTTCTGCATGCTATTGAACGAATGATTGCTGCAGCGAGCACAGTGATCACGAATACGTATTTAGTTTTCGTGAACAGTAACATTAACGCGCGTGCTTCCAAATGTTTAATACAGACAAAAGCAATAAATTTCAAATTCGACGTCAAAATTCTAATATCGCGTTTTAAATATTCCAAATTATCTTTCTTGAATTTTATAATCAAAGCTTGATGCTTTGAATACGAGTCACACTTCTCAAGTTTAATTACATTCGAGTCATTAGTTTCTCTTAATAAAACGAGAATGGAAAGCATTAATTTCTTAAGGATTTTCAACTATATAACTTGAAACTCTTTCTCATATAAATAAAAATAACTTCGAGTGACAGATGCTATTGGTACTACTTGGTCACTGTGTTCGCTACTTCTATTTTTCTCACTCCTTAAAATATTTAAATCAGCCTAGCAATAAGTTTTAGTATAAGAACTTTAGTCGTAAGACCTTTTCCAAATTTTCAAAAATGCACAAAGCATTGGTCGAACATGGACCAGAAATATTTCATAGAAATGGGTCACTTTCGTAGGTACCTCCGCGTTGGTGTGCTCGGCTCCTTGGTAACGTTTTCCGAGCATTGCGACTTGCGAAACGGAATCAAGCTAAAGCCTACGATCTAGTTTAAGCGTCCAGATCAAGCCAAACCAATTTATTCGGTGTGCTTGGTTCGGTCTGGACATCTATTCAAAAATGCACTTGCGTACTTCGAACGATAAGCTTCTGTGTTCCGCCTCGTTCTTTTTAAATATAAGAGTGTCAAATGCACTCTTCTAGAAATACAATTCGCCTTCGATCTCTGATTTCGATTCGAAAATTCGGTGCATCGACGGTGAATGTTCGCGTCGCATCTTTCGGTCCTTTCGGTCGTTTTGTCTCCTTTGCAATCTCAATCGGGAGATTCTTAGCTTTCGCATATCCCTCGAGATTACGCAAGTGCATATTTGCAATAGATTATGCCACCGGGGCCCATTGTAAAGAGTGCGATAGGCTAAATTTAGTGACACCTTTTGTATTTGCTTTTGCTTTCTCTTACGATTAGCTTCACCCTGCACCGTAGATACGTAAAAATTTCACTCCAAATTCGCGGTAATACTACTCTAAGGAGATTTACTCAGAATTTCGTTGGCGGCTTCAGGGTGGAATTAGATCTGGGTTAAGCTTTACTAACATTGTAGAGTAGAATTGGAACATTTTTTTGGCATTGCATGCCATTAGCGCCTGACGAGGCTGCTGTTTTCACCTTACAATTCGGAATTAATATGCGCCCAAAGAGGCTGCTTTTCTTCCGTCTTGTTACTAGGCGCCCATAGTGGCTGCCGTTTTCTTTTCTCATTACAATTGAAAAGTATTAGGCGCCCAAAGGGGCACTCCTTTTTTCTATCAATCTTTAAAATCATTAAGCGCCCAATGTGGCTGCTCGAAATTTTTCTGAATGTCCGAATTACGTGGCGCTCCATGCGGCTGCCTGGAAATTAAAGCAAATTTTTTGGAACTTGTTTAAATACAAATTGTCTGTTTCAGTAATAGTTTTTGTGATCGCTCGTAATGCGATCGTAGAGTCAGTGTTTTTGCGCAAGTAGAATTAGTCGAGAGCTCCGGTGCTCTAATAGCCTTTTCACCGCGAAAGTAGAGTCATGCACGAGTCCAACTGGAGCTGCTGGGCTGAGGGCTAAAGGGGTGCTGAGCTGAGGGGTGCTGGTCAGAGGGCTGCTGGTCTCAGGGTTGCCGGTCAGGGGTTACGAGTTTGCAGAGATGCAGTACTCTTGATGACAGCGAACGGTGAGTCACTTGATAACTCTTTGAATGTGGGTGCATGCAATAGAACATAATGGTTTCTGTAGAAAACGTAGCGTAGCCAGCTCTTTAGATTCTGGCCGTTCCAACACAAATGCGCGACATGCAGGGGCCCATTTCACATGGTCGGTATTCGTTTGGAAAACACTTATGCAATATTTCGCGAATATGGTCTAGGGCGTCTAGGCAGTAGCCTCATGACGTGGCTCTTTTCTAAACCATATTTACGAAATATTGCAGAAATGTTCTTTAAACGAATGCTAATTATATGAAATCGGTCCCTAACCCCTGCGCATGTTTTGGAAAGAGCAGAATTCAATGAACTGACCATAAAAGGTATTTGTAGATAGTGACATGCATGTGTCTGTTTTAAAATCAGAAAATTAAATCAATACAACAGTTGCTCGCGCTTTTTCCAATTCCGATTAATAATTCGTAAAATAATCTAATTGATCGAGTCGAGTAGAGTCACCGCGAAAAATTTGAGAAAGTCCCTAGTGGAACCAGACTTCCTAGCAATCTTGCAGTCTAGCAAGATCCTTTGTGGTCGCGCGTAATGCGATTGTAGAGTCCCCGGTTTTTTTCGCGTCCATCTACATATTTTGATGACCCCGCGGCTCTTACTTAGAGTATTACCGCGAATTTGGAGTCAAATTTTTGCGTATCTAAGATTTGTTCAGAGCACCGCAGCTCCAGTTGAATTTTCTTCGCGAAAGTAGATCCAATTTTTTGCGCATACAAACCTCGTCCAGAGCACCGGTGCTCTAATTGCTTTTTTATCGCGAAAGTAGAGTCAAATTTTCGCTTAGCTTCAATTTTCAGCTTAAACTTGCCAATGAGATTCTAGGCCCTAGAGAAGGCCTAGCTCATGGGCCCTGGAGAGGGCCAGAAAATTAAATCAATACAAATGTTGCTCGCGATTTTTACAATTCCGATTAATAATTCGTAAAATAATGGAATCGCTCGAGTCGAGTAGAGTCACCGCGAAAAATTTGAAAAGGTTCCATGTGGAACCAGACTTCCTAGCAATCTTGCGGTCGAGCAAGATCCTTTGTGGTCGCGCGTAATGCGATTGTAGATTCCCCGTTTTTTTCGCGTCCATCTACATATTTTGATGACCCCGCGGCTCTTACTTAGAGTATTACCGCGAATTTGGAGTCAAATTTTTGCGTGTCTAAGATTTGTTCAGAGCACCGCAGCTCCAGTTGAATTTTCTTCGCGAAAGTAGATCCAATTTTTTGCGCATACAAACCTCGTCCAGAGCACCGGTGCTCTAATTGCTTTTTTATCGCGGAAGTAGAGTCAAATTTTCGCTTAGCTTCAATTTTCAGCTTAGACAGGGCCTAGCTCGTGGGTCCTGGAGAAGGCCCAAGACACGGGCCCTAGAGAGGGCCTAGCGCGTGGGCTCTAAAGAGGGCCCAAAAGGGGCCCTAGAGAGGGCCTGCCATAGGCCCTAGAGAGGGCCCGAAGCATGGGCCTTAGAGAGGACCTGCAGCATAGGCCCTAGCGAGAGCCTAGGTACACGCTAGCTGGGAGCCAGCGAGGCTGAGAGGATGACAGGATGGACCATATTCGCCGACCGGTGAGTCATATTCTGTACTTGCATGCGATAATAGACACAAGTATCTTGTATATCTGGGTAGTAATCTTTGTGCGTGCATTTTGGAAGGGTAAGCATCCTACCTAATTGCACGCAGTGTAGTTTGGTAGGATATGCATCTTACAAAATGCATGACTCACCGAGTCCATTCCGAGAGTAAGGAATGTGATATAATTGAAATTATGTAACCTAACCCATAAACATGACTCATGTATGAAAGAAGCTAATTCCGTTTAATTCACGAAAAAAGTTCACACGCAAAGATTGTGAAATCATCTTTGCTAATTCCAATTGTACCTTTAATCCGCGACAAACATTAAAAACGTTCTCACGCAAAGATTGTGAAATCAACTTTGCTAATTCCAATTGTATTCTCGTTCTCCGTTCGAACACTGATTCCTCTGTCACTTTTTATACTTGACATTCCTTTATTGGCCAGAAATCAATTCAGTGCTCAGATTTTCAAGGAATTTGCGGGCGATGTCTGTAGTTGACACAAAAACTTTTATAAGAGAGACATCTTCTATTAAAAATGTCGTATGAAAATCGTTTTATGATGGAAAATAATAAAAACTTGGTAGAGACTGATTTAAACGAATCGAAGTCGGTAATAGATTAATAGCACATTCGGCAACCTGCACTAGTGCCCACTGAATGCGAACTTTTTCGCTTCCCATTGGCGAAAATTCGCACCCAATGCGCACCATTGCGACCGTCCGAATACGCTGTAAGAGAGATGCGGAGAATATGAAACATTTTGTTTTAAGTCGACTTTATAGTTTTTTTCTTATACAACGCCCGCCAATTCCGTTTTTAATGTTTTTCGTGAATTATAGGGAATTAGCTTCTTTTAGACATGAGTCAAGTTTATTTGGGGGGGGGGGGGATTTCATCAATTTTTTTCACAATTAGTTATAAATTTTGTATGTGCCGTATTTCATAATGGTCTTCATCCTGAGAGCCGTTCATATTCTTGTATTCTTTTTTTGCAACGTCAAAAATGAAAAGAAATCGTACTTTTTAAACGATGTTATTAGCTTTGATCCTCTGTTTGCTTTTGTATTTTTGCTTCATATCTGAAAACTGGAATTTAACCCAAAACTTAGCAGGTTATGATTAAGTGACAGCCAAGTGACAATTATTGGCGTCAAGTGGAGGAGAAAAACGTGATGTCACGAAAACTCTGACTGTCTGATCTCGTAAAAAAAATGATCATTTTGATAACTATTAATTCAGAATAAATCTTTTATCTATTAGACAAACAGCTTGATATATTAAGTAAAACGACAATTGGGTTCGAAAAAAGAAATTATTCGCTTAATCATATTAAAACACCGGGACTATGTCATAAAATAAGATAATAAGGCCAAAATAGCTGCGGGGACCTGTCAATTTCGCTATCATTCGTGTATAGAGACATGGTCGCTTAGTGTGCCTATGATTAGAGGGGGAATGGGAATTAGCTTCAACACGCGGCCGCGTCTGTTGATGGCGCGTTTTAAAATACAAGAGGGCCAAAATTTGCTGCTCTTTTTTCAAATTAGAGCTACCTCTATACTATACCTCGCAGCGTGTACACACATATGAACCCTATAGACTTTAAAGTAAAATCTTTTGAAAGAAACTAGTGAAAAGTGATTGAGAAAAGTGATAGTGAAAAGTGATAGTGACAGAAGACACGTAAGGAAACCTAGGCTAAATTATTATAGCATTAAGTATTTAAGGCCCCATGTAAAATTGCCAAGTAGTCACTGAATCATTAGCTTTGTCGCACTTTCGTAGGATGGAACTTTCTTTCCATCCATTTGTTTGGGTTAATAGGCTAAGGTTTTCATGTACAGGGAGATCGATGGGACTTTGATTCCATCTATCTCTCTACGGGTCTCCAAGCGCAGCAACCTCCTCGTGGTGAGATCTGGTAATTGGTGAGAACCGAGCCAATGGCTGCGATTGTCAAATACTCTACTTAGTCGGATATAAGAATTTCTCTAACTTACGATACTGTGATAGAATACAAGAATAAAATATGTAACTTTATGATAGAAGAATAAGTGCAAGTTGGATAGAAGAAGTCGTTATGATAGAAGAATAAGTGCAAGTTGGAATATTTCAGCGAGATACTGGAACTGATGCGTTTCTGACAATTTTTAAAATCCTCTTTGCTTCAGCACCTTATTGAAATATACCAACTGACAATTTCTTGACATTCAGGTATTCCATGTTACACCATGAAAGCATGTCTTCCACAAATAATGCTGTTGTTTATATAAATTCTTATGTTAAAATAATTTGTTTTGCGTTTAATGAACTTGAATAGGATAGCAAGGTTAAAAGGCGTATGTGTTCTTGTTTTGTTGTGATCCTTCTTTCTCTGTTGTTGCACGGAATACGTTTATAAAACGATCTTTAAATTGTTACTCTAACAGAATCATTTGTAACTCGCGGGTTTCAAATGACGTTTTACACGTGTTGAATTTTAATTCCTACCATGCGTAGCGTTACAATCTGTTTCCAGACTTTACCGGTAACGTTGCATGCGACACTAAAATGGTAAGGGGGTCCTGGGACCCCCCAAACCGGTGACAGAAAACGCATTGGTTGATAGGTCTATCCTATACCTCGTCTGTGGTTTTATGTGCCTCGGAAATGGAAAGGATTACGGTAGATGTCACGCCTATTATAATCTGCTCCTAACCTATCCTATACTTCATCTGTGCTTGCCTGTTTTAATACTGTGTATTTTTTACTTGCGTGAATTTTGAACATTCTACTCAATATGTTGGAAAAAACGTCTGCCACTGATAATAATCAGTTGTCCAAAGAGGATTACTTAATTATGCGTGCTAAAGATGCGCTGCCAGTTGACATTTACGCAGCTAAATCCTGGTTAATTACAGCCAAATCCTTGTTCCCTCATAGCGCGAAGGTTCAGGTTAGGATCAATGTTTACTCATTCACATTTGTAAATTTATGCGACGAGTAACAGGCAAATGAATTTCCACTAATAACGCATTTCGTTTGCCTTGTAGTTCGAGGCGTATCGGATCGAGAAGCTTTCGAAAAATGTGAAGGAAGCGGCCAAATGTTTTAGCGAGATGTAAGTGGCGTTGAAATCATACAGTACAGTAGGACACGTTTGAGAAACATTGCTTTTACATACACCTAAACAACCATTTAAATGGGAGAATAGATTTCAGAATTTTCCAGACGATCGAGACATATGGAAAGAGATCGAAACAGTGACGGCGTGCCTCCGCTTGGAACAATCCGATCCGGAAGCAGAATTTCTATGTCAAATGTTCCAACACATACCTCAGGAACTTCAACACCGATTGCTCATCATGACGGCTGATCATAGCGAGGATACGATGGAGCATTGTAAACTACTGCTGCTGTTATTGCGAAGATTTCCCCAAACTATCGCTACTCACGGAGTAAGCATCTCGAGTTAACGAGTCCGAGATACTTGTATTCGTTGTTTCGCTTCTTAGCTCATTGCATTTTCAGCCTCGCTTAGTAGAAACTCTTCTAACCGCAGAGAAACACAGTCAACCCGGACGTGCGGTAAACGGATTTAGGAGGCTACTGGCGTGCGACGCGTTGCCACTTCTTGGCACTGCGCCGGTAGAACTGAATCCACGGCTTAGCGTGAGGCTACTCTGCAAAGCGGTAGAATTTTACTTGGCATATATACAGCAGCCGCAGGACAATCAAATTCAACATCCATGGGATAAGCTATTCCAAGTGGTAGAATTAATTGGGAAAAAGTTGGGCTGGGAATTGAGTAGCTTGTTCTCGGCAGCTTGGAATAGAGATTCGTATTGCGAAAGACTTCATCAGTATGCGGTTGTTCATGCGGCGAATTTATGCGAAGAACTGGTTGTTAGGCAGCTGTTAATGTGTACTGTTGTGGTATTACTGCGGATATTAAACGAGCATAATTCGCTTATTAATAACGATGAAACTGTATTTTGTCTGGTCGAAGCGTTTGGGGAATGTGTGCACTCACCAGCAGGTGAGACTACCACGCATAGTTTATTGATTCATAAGTTTTTCTGTTTATAACTTTAATGCGTTCGTCTTGATCGTAAACAGAATTGAAATTAAAGAAACGAAAAAGGGAGGACAACGGAGGGATTGCAGTAACAAGCGACGGCGACTACAGCGGTAACGGTTTGGCACTGGCTGTAAAGTTGTGGGACCTGTTGCACAGTAGCGACTACCTGCAAAGGGAAATAGGGAAACTAAATCAACAGCTTCGATTAGATACGTGGCTGAATTGGTTTCTAACGGATTTAGCTGTGTACAAAGGGTTGCATCACGAAGTGTTAGCGAGATTGTCGCAAGAAGCGGGTGGTTTATCTGTTCACCTTCGTTTAGCGAGCACATGCTTTTTCTTGAAAGATTATAAGGTACACTATCGCGCGTTGCTTGTCCATTTATCTCGTAAGAATATTTCTAAATTTGTGATACTTTTTAAGGGGATGTTAGAATACATAGTATTAGTAGTTAGTGCGTTGCCATCAGCGTCTGGAAAAATATCGCACAATTTAACAGTCCCTTGTGCGAGGCATTTGCATTATTTAACGCTCGCACGCTTTCCCGTCATACAGTATTGTTGCAGGCTACTTCTTTCAGCGATAAAGGTAATCGGAATGAAGTTGAAGTCAAGTTTGCTCCAATTCCCTTTTTATGCTCACGGTCTTTATTTTTTTGAAGGAAAACTTTTCTTTACCCGGTGGCGTGGGGGACTTGGCCATAGGGCATGCATTGGTGTTAATGCAAATCGATTGGCCGCAAGAAGCTACTACTTTATCAACAATTACGGAGAGGATAATTAATCGTGGATCTTTCGCTTATCCATTATTCCAAGCGTACATTATATGCGTGGATATCTTGGAAGAGCTGACGTATCTGTGGACGGAACACGGGGGCGGAGTGTCTTTGGACATAGCCGCGGGATCGGGAGTTTTACAAAGTATATGTTGTTCGACATATGCTGTACTTTTTTTATACATTTATTCGCATTACATCATTGTAAAAAATATTACAGATCGACGCATCACTACACGCGGAGCCGACAAAGGCGTTCGCGAAGAAGTGAAACAAGCGATGCGTCGGCAAGCAGCTCGAGATGGAATCGATCCTCTGGATGAGTTATTGCAAAAGTTCATTATTACCGAAAAATCCGCCATTTTGCACAGTTTAATCATTCAATAAATTATCTCAACCTTACTCTCCGTAACAGATTTATAATTTGAATAGAATCGTATAATTTTTTTATTTAAAAATATACACACGATTTTCTTTAAAGCCAACTTTAATATTTTATATACACGGTATATTAAAAAGAAAAGTTGGTGTGTAACAATGTCTATAGGAATATGTTAGACTCTCTGCTCCGATATTTCTTTCTACTTTTTACATAATAACCTCTTTAGCCATACAAGGATAATAACAGTACATGGTTATCGAACTTCGATAAGCCGTATTCGGATATAGAATGACACAATTAAGCGATAAAGTTCGTACAGAAATAGTCACCACTATCCATACTGCACTGGATATTATGGGAGCTTGGTGCAACATAAGTATCTCGTTTAGTAAGGATATCAAGGATTATAAAAGTCTCAAATTATAAAAAGGTATAAGTAAACATTTCAAGTTTCGTATATTGCATTCTATCTAATGTAGACATTTAATTGAAGAGCACTTAGCAGTAATACTTTTATACCAGGCATAAAAGATGATATTTCACTAAAATCTGGCCCTGACACTAACAGCATATGAAGATCTAAGCCTCCGACGTAGTTCCCGCTTTGCACCATCTGGGATATTTTGTGCAATACTTGCAAAGTGTTCTGGGACAACTATAAAATACATGTGAATGTTTATAACATGTTTCGAGGCCGGTAAATTGCATACTATAAAGTAAGAAAGTAACGTACCTTGTTTTCTCTAAGGCAATCGTACAACATTTCGAGTTTCTTCGACACATCTTCTATTTTTCTTTTGATTTGCTGGAAAAATAAGAAACGTTCGATTATCTTCAATGTACGGTTGTAAAAAGAAAAATTCGGCTTACCGGATTCTTAGCGTTCTCATAACACTGATTCTTCAATTCATCGAATACTGTCTTTAAATGTATATGCTGTTCTGGTATCGGTGCTTTCGGTTTCTCAGGTTCGGCCGCAACGCCGAGTGTTGCAGGTTGCAACGGTTCCGCTGGTTTGGCAAATTGGGCGCCCATACTCTGAATGTTCTGATTATATTGCTGCGGATTGTAAGGTCCTTGCGGGTCAGGATAATATTTTTCTTGGGGCAAAACCTGGAAAGATCAGACGAAAATAAGATTTAAATACTTAATATTTTACACACTTTTAATGCCATTACTTACATGCTGCTCCGACTGAGGTGCAGCACCTCTCAATGGATGCAAAATGGGGTTTTGATGCTGGTAATCCGGTTTCGACTGCTGCAGAAAATGTAAAATTGTTATGCTTAAAACCAACACCCTTCTCTTATCAATTAATTCTTGCAACAACATTAGCGATAAGTAAGTACATGTTTTGATGTGTGTAACATTCGCGGTACATGGACTTTTCTACGAAGCGGTTTGAAATGCCCTCGTGTATCTCACACTGTGGTATTAGTTAATTTAATATCACACGAAACTGAAACTGTTATTTGCGATCGATTACTTATCGAACTTTTAAACGTAACATAAGGGGAGTACATTTTGCTAAAAGGTAGATAGCAATCGTGAAACAGTGGAAACTGCACTCAATCTCTGATAGTTGTCTACCTTCGTATTCACATTCTTCGAATGTTTCTCTTTCCATTTCCTGGTGCCAGCATGCTCCGCAGACATTTCATTTTTGTTGTATAATGCCAGTACTGGCTATATTATTTGAATGCATGTATCATCAGTACAATTTTCGTAACGCTTCGTCAGTTGCATGACTAGTTGTCTTAACGCGTAACCTGACGTATACTAGTAGATAAAACATATTAAAATAGTTACTTGTGCTCGAGACGGTTTTGCGATCGGTGGGTCATTCCATCCGGCAGGTTGCAGTGGCGCTTGATAGACGCTCTCGTTTCCGTACACTTGGGTTTGTGGGTGCGGTTGCGATCTAATTGGCTCGTACATTTGGCTTTGTTGCTGGCTCTGCAACGGTGATAATATGCTAGGCTGTACTGGCTTAAACGGGTCCGGGTCTTGCGGAGTAGTTGAGAAACTTTGTCCAGGGTATGCATTTGTAGCCACAGGAACTTGCGGTTGGTAGGTGTTTAGCGACGAGTAGCCTGGTAGTGGAGGAATTGGATTACTATACGGCGTTCCCTGCTGAGGGAAACCACTCTGGCCATACGTTGCTGTAGATTTTACGGATGGATCTATAAGATATTTCGATCTCGCCTGAGGACCAACACTAGGCGGTCGGGATCCAATTCCGCTTGATCCAGTTGTGGGAGGTGGCGGAGGAGGTGGTTGAGAAACAGGTGGGGAAGTGTAAGAGTGGGATGTTTGATACTGATCGTATTGCATGGATTGCATTTGGGGTTGAAGAGGAGATAATCCGAAAGGTTGTTGTTGCTGTTGAGCATTAAATGGATTTGTAGATGGCACGAAAGACTGTTTCGCAGAAGGAATGTGAGTATCGGCGAAAGGCCGTGCTTGTTCCCTTGCAACATGTAATGGATTTTGTACAGTCTGCACGGGTCTCCTTGTTTGATCGTAGTAATTCTGTTGCATCGCTGGCGCTCTCGCCATGCTTTTAGGTTCCTGAATGTAGCCTAAGGCTCTGCACAGGCGGTCTTTCAACATTACGATTTTTTCATCTTGGCTATTTCCGAGATAATTCAGCGCGGCATCAAGATCTCCCTCTGATGCCAACATCTCAGCATAATGAGATAAAACGTTGGCGATCTTTCCTTCTATCTGTATATCTCTGATACCTTGCATTTCCAGAGCTTTTTGCATTATCATTACTAGCTCCACTACTTCTTGAATATCAACATTCGAGGATTCGATCATTTTATTCAGATTACCGGAACAGATGTAACAAATCTGAGCTTCCTCCTTCAGGGTTGGATCGTCGCACGATGCCAAACGATCTCCAAGCATATCTGCGGCATACGAAACAGATTGAAAATTATACGTCATATGTTTCTGCGCTTTCGAAAAATTCATAATTTCATTCATACCGCACAAAGTAGATCGTTCTTGTGGGGTGGAATGAGTGAAGATTCCAATTAGTACTTCTTTCCAGCAGTTTATGTCGGTATTTTTAACAACCTCGGCCCAATTTTCACTGACCAATGAATTGATAAGAGAGTTCAGAGCTCCAGAATGCTCCGAGAAGTATCTGTACTGGGTACGCGCCAGTAAATCTGGTCCAGCAGCCATTGAAAGAATTACCGCATCCGCGTACCTTTTATTGTCAAAGCATAAAGACACCGCAGCTTCGATGTTTCCTAAGAGGATTGCTTGGGTAATAAGCCCATCCTCATCTGCAAAGTACATTAGATTATCATTTCGTTAACAGATCATATAATTAAGGAAAATATCAATTCTCAAGCGAAATTGTAAAATCACCATCGGATAGATTTAACTGAAAGTTGTTGTCCTTGGCCGCAACCGCGGCTGTCTTTTTACACTGTTCCTGTGCGATAGCGTCGAATGCCGCGCTTCCATCTACAATATTTCCATTAAGTACCTAAAGAAATTACATTTCGTGATCTCCGACATATTTTCTTATTTACTCAAAGCACTTTAAATTATTTAAACTGAAGCGTACATTATTCAGATTGCCAACACCTTCCGTAATGTTGTTTACGTCATCGATAGAAACGAACTGGTTCAATTTATTATTCATCGTCTCTACGTCATATCCCAGTAATTCCAATATTTCTTTCGTCACATTCTCGCCGAAGTATGCCCCCACGCAATTCCATATCTTTTTCCTATGCAAGTCACTGGTATTATCGGCTTTTCCTTTACAGTAATCACTGTACTGCTCAGTTTTAAGAACCTCCTCCAACTCGTTGGAACGTTGGATTAAAGTCGGCTGCGTGATTACTTGCGATATAATAACCCTTTTATTTGAATTTAGCGGCATATTCGGATCCACAGGCTCGTTTTCAAATATTGTCAGTTTACCACCGAACTGAAAAATGTTACTGTTTTTATAGACAGCATCGTCGATTTAATAACGTGCTGTAACGTGCGCAGATCTATAGACGATCGCATATAACGAAATCAAATCCTTACACCAAAAGACGCTCCAAATGGTCTTTTTAACCATTTCGGAGCTTTCGTCAAGACGACAGCTGGTTCGGATTGTTTCATAGACGGAGGCTGAGTGAAGGGATCCATTCCTGGGAAAGAATCTACAATTTGATTGGATGTTTCTACAGATGTCTGTTGTTGTCCGCCCAATAAAGAATAAATTGCGGCATGTCCATCGAAGCTAGTCCCCACGACCAATCCCGGATGCCTCGGACACCACGAGACATCGAAATTCCATTGATTGGTTTGTGCTAACTCGCAAATCACTTCGCCATTCTGTATACGAAAACAGAAAAGAATATGAATGGAGTCGATACTATTTTAAGCATTAATTACTAATAAACATACTGGTGCATCGGAGTTGGGGTTCCAGCACAATATTCGGTTATCTTTGGCACAACTTAGGAGGAAGTCCGGATCGTGTGGATTCCATGCAATCGACAAAACTCCGCGCTGATGGTTTTGAAACGTTTTCAATGGTGACGTGGCGAACCTCAAATCCCACAGCTCAATGATAGGGGTTTGATCATCCTCCGATGCCAGGCACAGCTGTGTCGCGACATCTGGATGCCACTGAACCACTTTCCACCGTACCTTCATTTAAGACATTATACATGTAGAAGCCATAAGATTAAAAGTAAAATCGAACGTGCTTTGAAATGAAGTTACTTTTGAATTCGCATCTGTTAGCTTGATTATTGGCTCGTTCTTCCTCAAATCCCATATGACACAGCGCTGTGAGAAAGTGGAGGCGAGAATGTGTTGCACTGCGAAAGTAAACGGGGACTGATTAATCCTGATTTTACAATCGTATTGGTAATTTAGATAGTACAGTAAAACCTTGCTTGTTCCACGCTATATATTGCACATCTTCCAGCGGCTGACTTTTAGATCCAGGGGACATCGGAGTACTTGTGTTAACAATGTCCCAAATATAAATTTCGCTTTCAGTTGCACCCGTCGCTAATAAATTTGCTTGGAATGGATTGAAATCGAGTGCCCTGACCGGACCTGTGTGTCTGTCTGGGCTGCTTATTAGACAATTACTATCGTTAGCCAACATTTTGGCAACCGAATAAATCTTGATCGTGCCATAGTCGCAGCCTCCAACAATGATGCCGGCCGGGCTGGTTCCATACGAGCCCCATATGATTTTATGAAATCTAAAAGTTTAGCACGCATATAAAACTCTGGTAATTACTTAGTAATACTTTTACGTGCATCGGGACGACCCGTGCCCAACCTGTGGTCACTCGCAATACTGGCTTTCAGTTCCAAATCGTATCCAGGTTCTTGCAAATTCAACGCATACAGATCCAAGCTGGCAGATGTGTTAAAGCTGGCGTCGAGCTGTTGGGCCGCGGTTCCAGCAGCTAATAATATCGGGTGTTGAGCAGGCGGAGACCATGCTACATTGACAGTCTTGAGCAATTCCTTTACCTTCATCCTTGGCACTCTGTAAAGCGAATTACGTTTGCATTCCACGTAAAATACTTTCATCGTCGAAAATTATCTAAATCGAGCGATGATCGCGATACATGTCTCTGCTTTTAAATAGTAAACATCAATACGTCTAGGCATCTCGTAACAATACAAACTGTGTTACTATGAATGATAGTATTACGACTCTATTAGACAGTAGCGAAGGTTCAGCGACCCACTGCTACCTCGAATTCTAACACGTGTTACATATACGCACTGGATATCTATCTATCGTGCACAGATTAGAAGATGCGTAATTTGCTTAACGGTTCCTCACCTTGATGAATTCAATTAATAGTAACCGAACGAAATTTACAGAAACGAATCCCTAACGTCAAACGAGCAGCAGTCACCCGTCAACTTCTTCCAACGTGGCCAACCGTACGTTGGGAATGGTGCTGACCTCTTCGGTATTTTTCTGACACGTTAATTCTGTCGCTCGAACGAATCGTTCTTCTTGAGATTACCATGAGAGGAGAAGGAAAAGTGTTTCTAGTTTCTATCGCGTGGCATGTTTCTCAATTATGCGATTAGTTATGACATTTCTAATGCAGTTGGGGCTCTTAATCGTAGTAGCGTGGCGACTAACTGATCTTGCCCTAATAATAGTGAACTTTGAGATAAAAAATGTAAAACAGATACGATGTAAAGAGTTACATGGTTTATTTGCGTTTATTTTAAAGAAAAAATAGAGTCCAAGCATTAAGACTACGTTGTGACACGTTACTTGGTGCCGAATTTAATAGAAAGTAGGGGCACGGATTCTCTTGGTACGGCACTGTCTTATTCACAGCGTCCTAATAATTCCTTGAAGTTCATTCCAGTTGCCGGATCGCTAGAGGTGCGTGCGTGGTGTTGTTCCGCTGGATCATTTTCGATCCATTTACGCGTCGATCGTGTGGGATTATTGACAAGTAAATAGCTCTCGAAGAAAGTGATACTTTTCGTCGAGAAGCTGTGCTCGCCATGTGAGGATAAAGGAAGTCGTCCTACTGGTGGTTCGCGTTTATTTTGAGGAAGAATCCTGGGGCTAGTCGGGTGCAAACTGTGTGCTGCGCCCGATGGGATCCGTGATAGAATTTTTAAAAAGATCGTGGTAAGCTGTAAACATTAAATGTCTCTCTCTCTCTTTTATTCTGCATTAGTATCGCGTATACTTTTGTTGCGACACGAGATTAGGAAATTTCGTTTCAATATTTGAATTTCAATTGTGTAGAAATTTTTAGTGAAAGATACTGTACGAGAATCGGGGATTATTTAATTGCTAGCGGTGTTAACGCGCGAACGATTCGTTACGAAGTTCATCCTGAGTTCTGTAACTTCTTCCAGTTCAAGGTAGACCTCGGAACTTTTTCTTTTCCCACGATGACCCGTCGTGAGAAGCCCATGATAACGGAAGTCCGACTTGAACGATAACAGTTAATTAGTCCGCAATGAGATAAACGGGACTGTTCTGAAAATTAGTGAAGCTCGAGACAGTGTTCTTTCGACGGGGGTCACGATGTGGCCACGATTCAGGCGACCATGTCGCACGTGGCTGATCGTTGTTCCGATCATCGTGCTGACAGGGATATTCTTTGTTTGGCTGAGGAAAAGTCGGGAAACCGAGGATCCTCGCAACGATTACGCCTCGCAGCGGTGAGTGATTGACAAACCAAGCACCATTTGCTTATCATTAAAGTAACAATTCGAATCGAGTTTCGCCGTCACCTGTTGCATCAGTTAGTGCAGACCGGGGGTTCTCCGTTTTTCTTTGTGTACGAACTTGTTTATAAAGTCTGAGCGGAATGCAGAAGGAAAATTTCGATTGTTAATTTCAGACTTTTGGGCAATCAAAAGGATTATATAGATCGTAGGGGAATACATGTGGTAGTAGGTCATTATATCGGGGATTCAGTGGATCCCCTGAAAACTCCGAATATCACGAAAGGTAATTTTCGGAACAGCGAGTCGTGCTGGCGCATTCTTATATCCCATTATTGAATTCTAGAGCTGCTTAATAAAAATATGTTCGATCCACGGCCGTTCGAGGGAAGAAATGGCAGCCCGGTGCTCGTGCCGGCGAAAGATTTCTACAAAATGCAAGAACTCTTCCAAATTAATCGATTCAACCTGATGGCCAGTGACAGGATACCTTTAAATAGATCTCTGCCGGATGTCCGAAGAAAAGGGTAATTTCCACGTTTCACATTGACGGTAACAGATCGACGGTGGGTAACGAAATGATTATGCAGGTGCGTTTCTCGATACGCGAATTTGGGTAACTTACCGACAACGTCGATTATCATTGTCTTTCACAACGAAGCTTGGAGCACATTGCTCAGAACTGTGTACAGCGTTATCGACAGATCGCCGAGGCACTTGTTAGAGGAGATCATCCTCGTTGACGACGACAGTGATAGAGGTACGGCGAAACGGCGGGAGTGTTAATTCCCATGCGCTTCCTATTTCTCTCGCCACCCCACATTCAATTTATTTTATGCTCCCCCGTCAGAGTTTCTGAAGGATGCTCTGGACGAACATGTGCAGAGTTTGCAGGTGCCTACTAAAGTCCTTCGCTCTCAGAAACGCGTAGGTTTAGTGAACGCGAGACTTTTGGGCGCGAACAGAGCGAAAGGTGAAGTTGTCACGTTCCTCGACGCCCATTGCGAATGCACGGTTGGTAGGTGAGCTCTTCCTTTCACAATTTCCGCGATACACATCACGAGGTATAGAAAAACGATATTCTAACGTTGTGGTTTTGTTTTAACGCGTTGCAGGTTGGTTGGAGCCTTTACTCGAAGCCGTTGCTAAGAATCGAACGAGAGTCGTATCTCCGGTGATCGATATTATAAATGACGATACGTTTAGCTACACCCGGTGAGTTGTGAAGTCACATTCATTCGTATTTAAGATACCCGAAGACTATGCAGGATATTATAACATTACAGATCTTTCGAGCTTCACTGGGGTGCATTCAATTGGGATTTGCACTTCCGCTGGCTGACGCTGAACGGTCGGTTGCTGAGAGAGAGGCGCGATAACATCGTCGAGCCGTTCAGAACGCCCGCTATGGCCGGCGGTTTATTCTCCATGAACAAGGATTATTTCTTTGAACTAGGCAGTTACGACGAACAGATGAGAATTTGGGGCGGCGAGAATTTGGAATTGTCGTTCCGGGTGTGGCAGTGCGGCGGTAGCGTTGAAATCGCCCCCTGCTCTCACGTAGGGCATCTCTTTCGAAAATCATCGCCGTACACTTTCCCGGGCGGAGTGGGGGAGATTCTGTACGGAAACATGGCCCGAGTGGCTCTGGTTTGGATGGACGATTGGGCAGAATTCTATTTCAAGTTCAATCCAGGTAAGGGAGTTGCGATTAGAAATCTAAGTTTCCGGTTGAAGTAAGTTCGTTATTAAATTCGCGCGTTTCATTACAGAGGCGGCGAGATTGAGGGACAAGCAGCCTGTTCGATCCAGACTAGCTCTGCGCGAAAGATTGCAGTGCAAAAGCTTCGAGTGGTACTTGGACAACGTATGGCCGGAGCACTTTTTCCCAAAAGACGATCGATTCTTCGGGAGGGTGAGCGGAATTTTTAGATAATATCGCTTAATCGTAGACCTGTTTGTTAAGTTACCACATTTCCACACCAGATCGTGCATGTCGCGACAGACAAATGCATTATGCGACCAACCGCCAAAGGCGCCTATTCACAGCCCTCGGGATACGCGATCCTCGAGTCGCGTATCCCACGGCCGATTCTTAACCAAATGTTCGTGATGACGAAAGGTGGGGTTGTAATGACGGACGAGAGTATCTGTCTGGACGCGCCTGAGCGCGACACTCAGCACAAAACGCCAAAGGTTAAAATAATGGCGTGCAATGGCCATAGCAGGCAAAAATGGGAGTACAACGAACAGGCAAAGACGTTCTTGCACGTCTCTTCTGGTATGTGCTTACAATCGAGTAACGACGGGGGTCCTGTGATTGCTGCCTGTACGGGAAACGTTGACCAGCAGTGGTTGCTGGAATCCGTTCCATGGAAGTAACATTACCAGTATTTTTTTTTACGCATTTACGAGCATCGAACAAGGCAATCGCCTTATCAAAAGCGGGGCAGCTGAAAAAGATGTATTTTTTCAGACACTTTTAAGCAAACTTACCGTTTCCTTAATTTCATTTTTACACAGGTGAGTATTTTTCGCGCCTATATTTGATCCACTGTAAATAAACATAAATGACTCTCACGCAGATTTGCAGGTGCTGTTAACAATTTTTTTTTGTCATTTCTATTCTCGCATACCATTTAACAATCACCACTTACTCGTGTCCGCGTTCCATATTCGTATGATAAGATAATCGCCCGGTTGATGCAAGCGAAACAACCGTAAAATCAGTGATTATGGTTCGACCAGTTCGGCGTTTCGAAGAAACGCACGTGTGTCGCGGGCTAATTTAGAAACTCCTTAAATAGCTAATTCGCTGGCCACGATTCCAGGGAAGATGATCGCGGCCGGTGATTCATAGAGTGGCTAAGGTCACGAGCGACGAATCATCTTTTCATTGTCCTCAACACCAAGGTTAACGCCGTTTTCGAGATCGCGCGCGCGTGAGGTGATTTTACTTTCTTTCGAGTCGTCCCATCGATTTTTTTAAAGCAACTGCTCGTCCGTGTCCCGTATCAGTTGGAATATCATTTTGATACGAGCAACACGAGCACTTTATTCGCGGCCTGTCTGGAGTAGTTTACCGATATCTGGGTCAAAGTCGCGTCCTCGGCGAGGCCAAGAAGCCACTTAGCTCGGAGTCGGCCTAGTCTCCCTGTTTGTTCGATGCACGCTCACCTACAGTGCCAAGTTTGGCTGAGATGAGTGAGCCTTTATTTATGGATCGGTATCGCTCCGCCGGCAGGGAAACCGCAATCACCAATCGACGCGTCTTCTTCTCGCAAATTCCAGCTGGCGGGCTCCGCTGATTCGAGATAATTACCGGGGAATTAAATAATAAAAGGGTAATTAAGAACGCCTACTTTAGCAATTCTAACTGAGAATTATTAGTTAAAAAACTGTACCCTGGCGGTTATAAAGACTGTCATTCACGATGATCGATAAGGGAATATATTGATCGGGATCGGAAAGCGAGGAAAAAGTTTTCTCCGTTGGAAGATTTATGATCCAGTCACAGCGGGAGAAAAAAGGTACCGTGGTCACGAGGTGGAAAATGATTTATAACGAAGATCACTGGACAAGTCGTCTGTAACATTATTGTGACATCTCGACTCGCTCTTTGTCCACGTGTTCGCGTCTTCGTTTCGTACGCCGCGCGTTCCGGTTCTCACACACCTATGACCCTGGGCAACCTGGAGTTTCTCGTGTTAATTACCAGTCCTCCTACCGGCAGAGGGGGGTCGGGTTGATTTTCTGGAAACAGGCCCGTTCCCCGGAGAACCTGAATTTCCAAGCTCCGCTCGCGAAACTGCCTGCATTATGCCGCGGCGGCGCGGATGTATGAAAATAGCGATCGTTGCATGGTATTCCGTAGAGAAGGAGTCTCAACATATACATCTCGAAGGAAAGAATTTGTTCGATGTAAATTCTTACGTGTTGGTACGTCCAGGAGCCTCCATTAGAATTTCGTATTTATCGGATGTAGACTGTTATAGCCCTGCAAACTTTCCGTCGACTCTACCGCGCGACATAGGAAGCGGATAAAAATTTCGATCCGTCTCGCGATCGACAAAGATTAAGTCGCTTAAAAAGTACCCGGGGAAAGCTGTCCGTCCGCGTCGAATTAAGTCATCCTCGTCTTCCTTTTGCACGCGAGGGCGAAGGATGTTAAGCGTAACTCGATCAGAATTTCGCGACGATTCAATAAGCTCGGAACCCTGGCGCGATTTCACGGGCCGCCTTAGAAACCCGGGGAGTTTAACCAGAGGTTCGGGGTGGGAACGTGGTGAAAGAGCGGAGAAAGTAAACGCAAGCAGGGGACCCGAAAGTCTCTTTAGAATGAATCTTAACTCGTACGTTGCTCTGTGTACGTATACATATATATATATGTATATATATATAATATATTTGTTTAAAATCGAATGTTACATATGAACATATATACAGTCACCATTGTGCTACAAACAGTGTTTCTGCGTGTGAAAAGTAGGAGCGACGAAGGATGGATCGTCGACGGGAGGGGAATCGTTGGCGAAGACGGCTCTGTGCCTCTCGACGGACGAATTTTGTCGTCGCGACGAGATCGTCGAGACAGTGGTAATGTTAGTAACACTCGATGGATGCGTCTTTTACGCGCGTAATCTCAAAGTGCGTGGGCGTTGGTAGGAGAAGAGAGAAGATGAACGATCTCGCGGCGACGACAATCGACGAAGGTATTTAGATTTCGTTTAGTCTCGTCTTCGATCTCGAGGCACCTCGGTCCCATCCGAATTTCTGACTAACGCGTTAACGTGCGGGGAACCCGACAGGTTGCTCTGAGCTTTTCGACACTTAGGATCTAGCGGTTGTAAAAGGTAAGGAGCGCCTGACAGCTTTGTCGGCTCCACGGCGCCGCGTTCGTGGCTAAACAACAGTAAATACGTATAACTCGGTAACCTCGGTGAAATCACAATCGTGGTACGATTTTACATATACATGTAACATGTAATAGATATATATATTACTTCTATTTATATTCATTTGTGTATATATAAATTCATATAGTATCAAAATTAAAACGTACTCTTTACAATTCGCTTGGTACACCTCGCACGCGGCTGACTATCAATTGGAGAACGCGAGACACGCACGCGCGCGCGCGTCTCTCCCCAAATTTGGATCTGACCGATGGTAATCTCTTCCATTTCGGGGCGCGAGCCCTTCGCGCGCGTTTTACCAGCGCCTCGCGCCGAGAGACGACCGTGTAAGGCGAGTTTCGTCGTTGAAATTGCACGTTGTGTTCGCGGGATTAGCTGCCTTCTGCATCGCGCATCCACGAGTTCGACGCGTCGACGTTGTTGCTTGGTGGTGAACCGTTGCATCCGTACCTGGCGCTCCTTCTCGTTGGCAAATTTTGCACCCCACGGGCACACGCGCCCTCGGCAACCCGGGAACTCGTCGATGCGCGGGAAACTAACATCTTTACGATGACTTCGACTAACTAAATTGAGCCTCGATTCGAATTCTAGCAGCTATAGGTACACGTGTGTACGAGTACATATATTATATGTATTACATTATACTCTAGTTCGCTAATGTTATCCGTAACGCGTGTGAACTGGATCGGTGCACTAGGAATATTGTTTCTCCGAAGTTTCACTTTTCCAGCCGAGCAGCTCGAGTTAAAGGGTAGCAGTGGCGCACTCAGGATTTAATTTTGGGGCGAGCCGAGTTCAACGGACAAAAATATTTTGGAGAAAAATTTATTTAATTCAATTTCATTTAATGCAAATTTAATAATATTATTTAAAGAACAAAATCTAGTTTTCTTTTCTATTTACAAACCCCTTCTTTGGGGGTGCCAGGGCTTGTTAGCCTCCCTCTGGGTGCGCCACTGAAGGGTAGCTAACATGGGAAGCAGCTTTGCGATTAGTAGGTAATCAAAATTCATTTGTAGAAAGAACGACAGATCCGTGTGCACCAAGCCAGCGCGATGATTCGCAGGGCAAAACAGGGGAATGGTCTAATCGCTATTCGGAGTCGAAAGGTAACGCAAGAACAGCGAGTCTAAGGTACCGACGAACACGATGATGGAGCAGAGTGTCCAGCGATCTCGAAGTCGACGCGGTGGCATTTTCCTTTCTTTCCTCTCTTGCTCCTTTTTCTTTTATTTTTATGGCAGGATGTCGCAATTGAAATCGGCCTGACCCGTCCACCCAGCGGCCAGTGAAATCACGCGTGTAAACTGGAACGAGATGAGATCGAAAAACGCGAGAACGTGCCGCGATTTCGCGGATAGGATAGACTCGTCCCCCGAGAAATTTCGCGGTGTGCTTTTTGCTGGGCAACTGGTGGACCGATCACCTACCGTGGAAACTGCTGGCGATCGTGCTCCGTCAGTGTCGGCGTTTTTCCCCGACCTCGCGATATCGACGCTCCGTTTACGTCGTTTTGTGTCATCCTGCCAATAGGGTGCTCGAAACATTTCTGACAGTCGCGTCATCCCGCTTGCATGTATTCCCGCGGATAAGTATCACTCTCGTCTGAAGCAATTTCGCAACGTCTGGCCGCGCCGCGCTGCGATGCCTTTTCACAAAACAAAATCTTTCGAAGGCAGCGAGGGAGAGAGCAAGAGAAAGAAAGGGACACCGTTGTCTGTCCGCTGAGAACGGGATCAGCAAAGTCACGGCTTAAACGCGTCAAATCGGTTGAGGATTTCGGTCGAAATACATTCGACCACAGATTGGTGGCTGTGGGAGGCTGCGAGGAAACCGATTTCCAAGCCTCGAGGTCTCGATCGATCCGATCCCTCTCTCTCTCTCTCTCTCTCTCCCTCTCTGTCCGTCGGTTGAGCTGCCTCTTTCTCGATCCCAGACACGCCGGATCTTTCCATCTCTCGGTGTATCTCTCCGTTAGCGTTTCATGGTTGTCGAGATCGCTCTCTCGCCTCGGCGTGGCTCCTTTATTGCGTTTCACTTTCGCGATGAGCTTGCCCGTCCGATCGGGGCGTGGCAAAAGTGTAACGCAAGCAAGAGAGGTCCGAGGCCATCGTCGGGGCCTGGATCTCGTATGCGTGAAGCAAGAAAAACAGGGCCTGCCATCCTCTCTCGACCTCACCCGTGAGGAGAGATCTCTACTCTGTAGATTCTACGCCGCAGAAGCTTAGTCACACCTCGCGCCATCCGCGTCTCGTGAGCGCGCGCGCGCGCGCGCAAGCCTGAGCCTGCACGCATGCACATTGCACGCTCGCGTACCATCCATCTCCTTACGAAATCGCTGCTCTTAAAATGGATTTTGAACACCTCGTTGCCAGAGTGCCCCAAGTCCTTCTAATCCCTCATGCGCATGCTGATACTCTGGCAGGGAGAGTGGAGAGAAAAAACCGTGGGCGCCGCCGATCACTATTTCCCGGCATCGGGGAATTGCCTGATCGGAAATTTAAATACTTCATTTCTGCCGGCCATTCTGCGCCTTTCCTCTTTCGAATTCAACGATACGCTTGCTGGACGCGATTGCAACATTTCTCTCGGAGTTTCCCATCGGCCCCGGTTTTTCCACCAGCGACGATTTCGTCCCAAACGCTGGCGGGTATCGCTTCTTATCAAGCCCAGAGGGATTTTCGTCGGAGTTGCAGGTGACTGGCTTCCCGGGCAATTTAGAGGATCGCCGGCATTCCAAGCTAGAAAGCGCGAATAGTTTCTCACGCGTCAGCACGCGCGACCGCTCCGATATCCTTTTACCTTGTCTATTCGATTTTCATCCCGTGCACACCCTTGGCAAAGAAAACGCCCAAGCCTCTCGTGCGCGGCAACAACTCCGATCGCGCTGCCAAGGTCAAGAGGATCTCCCGACCGCGTGGATCGATCGCGTTCACACCTGCGCTACTTGCAGTGAACGTCCGTGCAAGGTAGAAAGTGCCGATAAATTGCCACCTAATATCGGCGTCGGAAGTCAGTCGGCCGGATCGTTCCGTTGCAGCTGCAGCCTCCCATAAACAACCGCGCAGTTCCTGCTTCCATCTTCTTTCCCCGATCGGTAGGATTTGTCTGATTTTCCAAGGTTCGTCTGAACGTCCCCTCGTCATTCGATCTGGATCAGGTGCAATTAATCGAAGCGATCCACTTACTCCCAAGGTCGAGGTGGCTCTCGTTCGCCAACGTCGGCGTTGGTCGGTAGCGTGGTTAGAAAGTGCCTGTAAATTCGCAGCCGCGGAGAGTGAAGAGCGGAAGGCGATTAGATCGTTTCGCCCCGGGTACGGTTTTCAGCGATAGTCCGCAGGAAACGAGGGGGATAGATCGTCAGCGTGTGGGATTGCTGACGGCGCGCTCGCCAGCCTCACCGCTCGTTTGTTCCTTTCGTTCTTTTTTGCCGATCATCGCCGGCAGGAAGCACGTTGCTTTTCCATGTCACGTGGATCCTGCGTGCATCAAGTTTCCCACGTACCTGACGCCACTTGCCTTCGATACGAAATCTTCCCCTCGACACCTTCCGATCATCTTTCGTTCCTAATATCGGGGACAGTTGGGTCTATGGACTCTTGAACCTCTTCGACAGCTTCCACTTAATGGCTCGTTTCGGAGGCAATAGATTTCCAGTCTCTTCCGGTTGGCAACGATTTCCAGACCAATTAGCGATTGACAGTCCCGCAGATCCGCTCACTGATTTCTGTTGAAATTCACTTTCTAGCTCGTAAAATCAGAAGTATTGTTTTCAGTCGTTCTTCCTCGTTGGATGAATCGCCCCCGGGGCTTGAGGTTTGCTTTATGGGTGATTATTCCCCCGAAGCATGTCCTCTAGACGGGAACTAGCGATCCCGGGGTACCTGAGCTGGATCAACAGGTTGCGGGTGTAGGTCTGTCGCGTGGGTACTTCAGACGGCTCGTTAGTTACTGACTTGTTACAATTTCGAATGACTCGCAGACACTGAAAGATCATTACGACAGCCTGCTCTTTGAAAATGCCCCGCGTCGACTGCTACTCTGTCACGGAAGTTGCGTAAATCAGTCTCCGAGGCGCAAGGGAGAGTTTACATTGTACTTTGCGGGATTGGAAGAAAATCGAAGTTAAATGGACAGCGTTGATGGTAATAGCTAGCCCCTGTCTTCCGCGGAGATTGATTTACAACGATGGGGAACGCGCGTTTTTCCTATCCCTCCCTCTCACTAATGCGCGCGATCATCTACGAGTAACTAAAAAGTTGGTACTTAGGTGGAGTTTATCGTCTACTTAATTTAAGTGTAACGCTTCGCTATCCGATCTTGCTGGATCGGATCCTCTAGAGAATATTTTAGGCACGTACTTTTTTAAGGCACCTGTTGGTCCTCGACCGACACTCGGGGAAATCTCCTTCTCTAACGCGACGAAGCTCGATTTGAACGTTGCAGAATTGTGCGTGACGTTACTCGCCGGCAGAATGGTCCATAGCGGGCGAGTTCGTTTCGCCAGGCGTTAGAGTCTACACTCTGAAAGACGGCTTTCCTAACTCTAGCTTCAACAGGACCACGCGACGATCAGGTCCATCAGTGGCAGTTGGACCTCTCGCTGCAGAGACGATACCGAATTCCTAATTCGATCCCACGGAATCGCATCGACTCGCAGGGACATTTCGACCTCTAGCTAATCGCACCCGACGATGGCTCGTCGGTGGTACGATCGGGTTCCCCGGCTCAGGTGTTGTTGCCGGGTGAGAGAGGTGGAGAATTCACTTCCCTCTGCTCCTCCTGGACGCTCTCGGGCCTGCTGGTGGTGCTGCTCGACCTCGAGCTGAGGTTATCCCGGTCGCTGAAGTAGGAAGAGTCGCCCCTCTTCTCCTCTATCTGAAGCTGCTGCTTGTCGTTCCTGAACTCGTCGGCCCCGTGGCCGAGCAGCCCGGTGAAGTAAGGTATCCCCTGCCTCTGGGAGGTGATCTTGCCCATGAAGCTTCGAATCTCTTCGAAGTAAGACTCGTCGGCCCTGGGCAACTGGCCGGGGTACCTCGACCTCACCTCGTCCAGTATCGTCGGCCCGTCCGCGTCGTGTTTCTTCAGGTGTCTGTCCAGGTTGGTCTGCTGGCCGAAACACCGCTCGCAGAGCGGGCACTTGAACGGTTTCTCCTTGTTGTGGATGTTCCTCACGTGGCGCTGCAGGTTGCTGGAGATGCTGAAGCTCCTCTCGCAGTATTTACACTTGTAGGGCTGCTCGCCGGTGTGCGTCCTCAGGTGCCGCGTCAGGTTGGCGGATCTGGGGAACACCTTGCCGCAGAACTTGCACGAGTATCTGTCCTTGGGCTTGAGACCGGCTTGGACGCTGATGGAGTACGGTGGAAGGCTTGAGGCTTGCTGCTGTTGCTGTTGCTGCTGTTGTTGCGGCTGCTGTTGACTCGGGTGGCTCTGGGGCTGCTGTGGCTGGCTGGCAGCTGGGCTGGGTATCCTCGGGACTGGCTGCGACGAGGAGGACGACGTTGAGGACGTGGTGGAGGAGAATCTGTTGGGCGGCAAGGGAACCATGGTGGGCAGGGCTCTGACTTGGATCTTGGGCAGATCTGGGACCGGTGAGCCGTGGTGGTGCGACCGGTACATGGCTTCCAGGACTAACGGGTGTACGGCGTGGTGTTGAGGGAAGAGTACCGTGTGATAGGGGAGACTGCCGCCGAGGCTGTTCTGGTTCAGCACCTCGATCTCGTTCTGATTCTCGTCCCGGAGCCTCTCCTTCTTGTGATCGACGCGCAGATCGAGAGGCTCGCAGTCGAGCTCGTCCTGGTGGTGGGACTGCGGTGGCCGGGCCGCGGGACTCATGTGGGGCTGTTGCTGGTGTTGCTGTTGGCCGGTGGGACTCGAGAGGCCGCGACCGTGGCCGTGGCTCAGGTCGTACGGCAGCTCTTCGACGTCCGGCACGCGGACGCTCAGGGGGTAAATGCTCGCTTGCTTTGGGCTGATATGGCCCGGCATCTTCCTTGGACTCGAGTCTTTCTCCCGCATGGCTGGAGGGTACTTCGGGTCGTGCAGCAACGTCGGGGGCAGGGTGATCCTGTCGAGGTATCCGCTCATCACACCGCCTCTGTCACCCTCGTCCTTGCCCCTGCTCCTCGCTCGGGGTTACCTGCAAATGCAAACCAGTTCATTTGACGCGTGCTGTTCTCAACACCATAAGAAAAGCAAGGGGGATAGAGTCGGGAGGGGTCCAGTCGCAGGACGATGCTCGAAAACCCGACAGCTCGGGAACCGAGAGACAATTATCGAGTCACGATGTCTGAGGCCGCGCAGGTGATTTCAATTCAGAAAGCGTCGTCGATCAAGCCAACTCGCTCTGTCATGAATCAGAAGCACACTTGTGTTCCTTTCTTCGTTCCGACAAAGCGGGCCCGTAACTGGCCGGCTTAGAATGAACGATCGTATTAGGATCGTTGGCACACGGCGACGATTTGGAAACGTTAGTGAAAGGATCTCCATTCGCGCGGGCTTCTCGTACAAGTCGGAGCGAGACGGGGAGATGGGGATAGTGGCAAGTAAAACAGAGCTGGACGTATCGAAGCGTCAAACGCGAAGTGATAAATGTTAGCTTAGCCGGGGGCGGCGATACCGGGCGATTTTATAAGCCGCAGAAACCGATCTCTCGAGCTGCTCGCATTTTTCTGCCTCCACGTCAGACTGGACGATGTTAAAAAGCAACGAGAGCGGACACGTGGCGAGCGTGTACCGTCAGCGGCTGCCAAAGTCGATCGTCGCAACGAGACTCCGCGGAGTCTAAGGAGAGGCGTGAAAGAGGAAGGTGGCGCGAAAGGATATGGGAACCACTGGCTCGGCTGACACATTGACAGCGGGAATATTTTAGGCTACCGATTCGATGGTTCGTTTCGCGCGGCACGTGCTATCTAGCTTAATCAATGAATCATATACCACGACGTCCCGGCTTCGTTCTTACGAAAGGAGGTCCGGTCCTTGAGGGGATTCGTTTGCATAATTTTCATGGACACGTTAACGCGCACGCATCGAGAGCATCGAGGCTGGCCCGTCAAGCGCCCTTAATCGTGTCCACGTGAAAGTGGCTCGTTTTTGTTTCATTAATTTCGCAATCGATTCACGCTGAGGGGGGACATTGTAATCCAATGGCACCTCGACAGCGATTTACCAGAAATTATGGGAAATTACACAGCGCGGCGGAGGCGAGCCGTCGCATTAACGCTCCCCTTATCTGGCGTTCAGATCACCGCGTCGAGCATTACTTATGCGCGCGCTAAAGTCTCCATCAGCGTTCGCTGAGAGCTCGGCGTTTCACCGAATTCGCTGGATACGCGGCTCTCGTAGCGATCGCCCGGCTCGTTTCTCCGCGGAAATCGAGTATCGCTGGATAAAGGAAGCTGCAGCGAATTCGAGAAATCGAGGGATCCTTTCACAGCCGGTGTCGTTTCACGCGAGACGATCTAGTTACCGAAGTAGCTAATACTCAGCTGGTTGTCCGGTTCCAATGAAAGAGAAATCCGCTGGAAGACGTTGACAGTGACGCGGGGAAGGGGAGGGGGAGACGGGTAAAAGGAGGAGCTGCGGTGGAGCAAGAACCCCGTTCCAGCGTAAAAGGAGCAAAGGCAAAAAGCTCCCGCCACCGACAATAGTGAAAAGCGTTAATTACGAGTGCGGAGAATGCGAAGACGACGACCGGGCGTTGTGTCCAGATGGTATCGAAAGTATACCGTATGTCTCAAAAACGCCGTCTCGTTCTATCGTCGTTGATGCCGTTGATGATCCGGAACGGCCGAACGATTTCGTTTACAAGCCGCCGACCGATCGTTGCGTGTAAAAAGCTGGATGGATTCTACGAGATGGGAAACGCTTGTCGGTGTAATTGTAATACTCGAGCGTTTATCGCCAGAATTCGCCAGATGCGTGGAGTTGCGCGTGACTCTTTCGCCAGTCTCCCTCGGCGTATCGAAGAAAGCGACAGCCGATAGACACCGTCTCATCCGTCTAGATCTGGTTGATTAGGTTCGATTTACATATCGTACTTTCCCCCGTTCCCCTTGGATGGCCCGCTGCAAGGAGAAACTCTCGTGTGCTAATCAGATTTTTTCAGAGGAACACCGGCGACGTAACGCCCGTCCACTTTAGATAGGGCGATCTAAAGCGCGCGCGGCTACGCCTGCCCGTCAGCGTTTTCCTTTCTGAATGTCGAACCGTCGAATTCACGTGGTTCGAGCTTAACGAGCTGCCGCGGTGGTTTAATCGACGTCGCGAGCTGGTCGACTTGCGTTCCCTTAAGAGATTTTACCCCGGCCAACTTCGGGCTTCTCGGAATTTCGTTTCCCTCCAGTCAGCCGACGGTTTATCTCCCGAAAGGCGGAGTTTCTCCGCCGCGACTCGGTGAGTAATGTCCTCGGGAAACGGTAGCTGGTTCCGTGGAACGGCGGTCGAAATAAGAAGAAGGAAAGCCGGGGCACGATCCTCGGAGACTGACATCTGTTACGTGAATCAAGCTGGACTGACGCCGCTCGAGATCGGCCGAGATCCACGATCCAGTTTTCGGTTTCTAGAAAGTCGGGATGAGCCGGGCGTGGTTTGTCTCTCTTTCCTTCTTCTTCTCTTTCTCCTTCACCCTCCGCCTCTCGCTCTGTCGTCCTTGCCGGTATGATTTCTCTCCCGACATTCACCTACGTGCACCATAAGTGCGCCTCCAGGGCCGCACGCTCGCTGGACGCACGTGATGTCACTCTGCCTCGTATCTCCGCAATCGCGAGACCTCTCCCGTGCAAATCTTACGATTTTCCAAGCCCAGCCTCTTCCGCGCCAATTCTTCCTTTCAAGATCGCCCTTTATTTTGGAGAAAGTCCTCTTCCAGTCGAGCGCTCGAACGTAATCGCTTGGTGCGCACCCACGATTCCCCCAATACGATTGAAAGTGCGTTCCTGCGGCACGGTAAACGTCGTTCATGTAACTCGTGCAACGTTTCGCCACTTGTTACTCGAACGGGCCACGTCCCTGGCCGGGATGTCAGGCTCGCGGGGAAGATTCCAATCGTTTCTTTCTCGCGTGACGCAAGTCTCCTCTTTTTGATCGGCAGGAAGGAGCAGGGACGCGGGGGACGAGTGCAAAAAGTATTCAAATTCAGAGCTTAACGAGCTACTTTATTATTCTGCTCCGGTCAAGGCGCTATTATCACGCGACTGCAACTTGCGAGGCACTGCGCAATGAGCTCTGCGAGTCTTCCGATTGCAAGGCTGCAGAAACGAGCAAATTATTTTGATAACCCAAGGAGTCTGAGATTAAGAGACGCCTGCTGCAAGTAAGCCTTGCCACTCCTTGTCAGTCTGGCCGAGAGAGGATCGACGTTGCAGCGGATTTCGGAGGATCTCGATCGTTGGACGGCCGGGGCCGTGGTTACGGAGGAGAAAGACAGCGAAAAAGAAGAAAAGGAGATGGAAGGAGGACGCATCGATCCGTGTCCTTCCTCGTTGCACGGGCCTCCGTATGAGGCGCGATCGTTGTTGCCGATAAGGGGGCCAAGAGGTGCCGGCATTTAATTACGACGCGCGCCGCTTTAAGCACTCGCTTGTCGGCGATAAAGCGCGCACCACGCGTTCCTGAATCCGTACAACGCGCGTGGAAAATTATTGCTCTACGCGTGCGAGTGGGTCGACGCAATTTTTGGCCGTGCAGGCTCCTGTCCCGTCACGGTTGCAGTCGCATCGACGCACCGCGTCGCCGCTGTGACACCGTAATTGGCTGAACGACGCGCGAGACACGGTTGACTCTGCCGATCGAAACCGACGATAATAAGACCGCTAACTCGCGGGAGCTAGGATCGAGAGGCGGGACATCGCGGTAATCTTTTCGTCAGCTCCCGAATACGCCGTTCACTTCGATGATCGAGATCCCCCTGGCAATTACATCCCATCGAAACGGTCGCGGGGCACGCCAAGCCCCCGAGAGGTACTCGTTGGCCAAACGCTGATCGCTTAATTTCTTGCCGAAATGTCGGACGTGTTCTCAGAAACGAGGAGAAACTCGGCGCGTCGACGTCCCGCGGGACATCGACTCGCGGGTCCGGCGCGGACGTGGAAAAAGATGAATCTCGAGAGGGGTCCGTAAATTAAGAGCGAAGGGGAGCGATAAACAATGAAGGTGGAAGAGGGAAGGATCGGTGAAAGGTGGCGGAGCGAATACAAGCTCGTGGCGTTCGGTTCGCTGCGCGTTGCTGCGCCGGCTTAATCGTTTTCGATGTTACTTTCATTCGGGCTGACAGGCGACACCGTTCATTATTCATCGAGCTTCGTATTTCGCGGTGCTTGCGCCGGCCACTCTGGCAGAATTAATTTGTCGACAACATCTCGCCGTTGCCCCGCGCGCGCTCGTCGTCCGATAATCCCTCGATTATTATTTATGATTTCGCCCCCGCGACATAAAAGCTCGACGGTCGCGCCTGCGCGCGTCCGCTAACCAACCCGCCAACCTTGCGGACAGCTCCGTTGCGGGCCGTGTTTCGGCAGAAAGAGAAACGGAGAAACGACATCGTCGCGTCGCGTTCCGATCGTATCGCCTCTCGATACGCGGGACGTTAATGAGACGGCTGAACGGGCATCGAGTTTCTTCTTTTCCCCGCGACAACGCTCGCGGAACCTTAAATTGACGGATGACAGGCGGCCGGAATGAATAGTCGCGACTGATCCGCGAGCCTCGCAAATTGGCCCGCGCCGAGAAAGTCTGCCCTCTGCAGTAGAAACTGTCCGTCCCTAGTTAGACACGCCTGGAACGGAGATTCCACTTTACGCCGCAACGCTGCTCGGGATCCCGCACTTTGTTCACGTGCTGCAGTTACGCCACCACTTTTACAACTCCTCGGAGCATCGGACATCGAGCATCGACGTTTCGGTGCATCGAGTACGTCTACTCGAAAGCGAGAATCTGTTTCCATTTGCCACGGAAACACTGCCGTATCGCGCTTCGGTAACCTTATCGGTTGCCGAGCCGATCTCCCCGTTTCATTCGCGATGAATGGATTAAGAAGGCTCTCTGGCTGGCTTCCGGTACTTTTACAGACGGCCTGACCCTAATAGGCGTCGCCTATTAGGATCGCGGGAAGACAATGCTGTCAGCGATGACTGCAATCCCGCTTCCAAGGAAGCGACGTATCATCCGTGATTCCTCTGTCCGCTGGGAGGCCTCTTTTCCCTAATGGTGTTACGTCGCTGGACAAATATATCTTCCAACGCGCCTTCGGCACAAATAGCAGCGGCTCGTTTCAGCGAAATATAAAACAGGCCCGCGGGGTTTGGCTATCAGGTCCGAACCGATTTAGTTCCACTGGCTTTGCATCGAACTTAGCTTTGCCCGCAGTTAGCAGCTCGTCGAAGCGAAACTAAGCCGCGATGCGAAGCAGCTGCAGGTGCCTTCCTTGGCTGGAGACTTATACGAGACTATATAAATTATAAAATATAAATTCGAAAGCGCGGTATCCAGCGGGGAAAAATTTGCTGGCTCGAATTCACGGGGAACGAGAGGCAGATCGGCCGACTCCGAAGAGGTTTTCCAGCGCAGCGATTCGTAGAATTTGAGGGGAGCTGCTCGGGCATATTTCAGCGTCCCCGTTATGAGATAACATTCGGTAGTTTTCTCTACGGTCGCTCTATGATTTAGATAAATGGCAACTCATTTCAGGCGTTTCCTTATGAAACCTAAACTCTCGGCGCGCCGATGGAATTTCGCCGGTTAGACTCTCACCGTGGGCACGTCTTGGATTCCGCGCTGCTCGCTGCCTCGACGCAGAAGGAGTAGAAAAAGTTGCCAGAAAAAGGGACGAAAAAAATAGGAAGAGGACGGAGGCACGCGAGCTTGCGGAGACGCAGGGACCAGTGGTATTAGAAAGTGTAGAGGAAGACAAAGAAAGCTACGAGGGCGGGGAGGGAAGGCGGGCTGTCGGTGCATTATGCAAAAGCGCCCCGTTTCCAGCGGAGTGCTAATCGCCTGAAATATTCGCCAAATATTGCCACCGCGCCGGAAGAAGATTATGCCATTTATGGCCGTTAGATCGCTGGCTCGACAATGCTGTCGGCTGAGAATTTTTCTCACGGATCGCGCAACGCGTTTAGGCCACGTCTGGCAACGGTAACAGCCATTTGTCTGCAAATTACGCGATAATGGGGGAGCGACGCGAAGAAGAGGCACGGGAAAAGAAAGTGACTGGTGCGTGGAGACGAACTCGCGGAGAGGACTTCCTTCGAACCGCCGCAATTATCGCGATTACCTCCGTGGAATTTAACGAATTCCATTGATTTCGGAGCCAAACGAGTTCCCTGTTCAACGGACGGCCGCATCCCTTGGATCGAAACCGCCAGATGCTATCGCGAGCGGAACGATTTCGCAATTGCCCTGAAAGGAGGCGACGTCGACGCGCCGAGCAGAGTGTCGAAAGAAGCTACGCCTTTCTCGATCGACCGTCGGAAAATCGTTCGGAGCGTTGCGTTTCCAGGGAAGCAGGCGGACGAAGAGAAAGGCGCGGCAAACGGAGGAAGGGTTCGTCGGGGACAAAGACATTAAACGGTTCGCTCCGCCGTTAGACACGCCAATGGAGCAGGCCACGATCATTTTCTCCAGTCCCGGCCTGTGAAAAATACGCGTTGCCCGACGTCTGAGCGTGTAAAGCTGACTGTTGCCGCGATCCACGTCGAAGCAACTGGTCTTTGATCCTTCTGGCTAACCTACTATCAGTGTGACACATCCCTTTCACCCTGTCGACACCGTCAGGTGTTTCGAAGCCCTTCTTGTCTCGCGGCAGCGCAGGTATTGTCAGGCTCGCGAGACACGTGTCGGAGCGTTGCATCCGTCGCTGGTTTTTGCCAGTGGTTTGAAAGTGCACTGGATGCGTACGCCGCGATATGCGCTACTTTTTTGCCAACTAATAAACTGCTCGGCGAGCGCGGAGGAAAGTTTATCGGTTCGCTGGCGGTCTCGGTTCGATTTCAAAATGATTCGATAATGGAGCGGTTTCCCTCTCGATTGCTCCGCAGACTGCGGCCGCCTAGGAGGAGATCGGCAACGTTCTCGTACGCCTGCTTTTTTCCCCTACGAATAGGTAAATAGCGTTACTTATTGTCGGTGCGCGGACGCGGCGCAAAGGCAAGCTCAATTGAAATTCCTGCCGGGCCAAGTGAAAAAGGAGGGGAATTGCCGCGCGCAGATCTGTCGGAGGGGCTGCTAGATAAGCGGCCCGCTGGCCGATCCCAATCAATTATATAATTGGACGATTTCGAGCGATCCCGTGCGTCCGCTCGTGACCGAGATACGAAAATTACGTATGGGAGCGCACCTTCTCCAGCTCTAATAGGCGATTGTGATTTAAAAGGAGTGAAATCTGCGGCAGATGAGAAAACGAGCAGCGCGACACCGTAGAAAACAGAGACAGGGGAACGCCCGTGAGCGATGCCACGCCGGGAGATCGATGACCCACTGTAATTCAATTCGACGTATTAGAAAGCGTCTTTTAATTAATGCATCGGGCCCGGCGTTAGCCTCCGCTGCCGGCCACGATGGATCCGGACCAATAAACCCTCCTCGTTGCTGTGATTAATTGCGATACCACCGACGGGGCCTGGCCGCGGAGCGAGATTGCGCGGTCCGTCAATGGAGGGGTGCAAATAGACGTTCGAGAAATCGAAAGGGTGTAAATCAGCCGTTGCGAGAGCAACGACTCCTCGGACTTATTTTTCTCTTGGATTACGTCACGCGCAACTCGTCGAGCGCTATTACTTCGGAGTTTAAAGGAGATCTGGGGGAAGAAATGGGCCGCGGATGGCAGCGATCGCCCACGATGGGCCGGTGGAGAAAGGGGGACGAACGGAGGGAGAGATGGTTGACTAAGAAACCATGATTTCGTACCGTTCTGCGTGAATATTTCATGAGAAAACGGTCGGAGCACCGTCGGTGGAAGACAGTCTGCTCGGAGATCGAGGGATGGACGTATTCCGAGATAACGACCAGGGAAAAGGAATTGGCGGAAGAGGAAGGAGAAAGGGCATTTCGACGGGGAAGAGGCGAAGGGTGGAGGAGAGGAGGAGGGAATCAGGCCAGCAGCTGGGCAAGAGCCGAGTCGGAGGAAAATTCATGAAAATCTATTCCTGATTTCGGGGCCGATCGTTGTATATATTTGTGGACGGTATTGGCCAGGCCCTGCTCGAGTGTATCAGCGATCACCAACTTTCCACGAACGTGGCGCGTACGTTGTACCGTTTCGTTGTTCCCCGTTGCCACTTTCGTCCGTTTCGTAACGCGATATTGCGCGTTTCCTTGACGATAATCGGCCGCCTCTGTTCGCGGAAATCGCTCGCCTCGTGGAAACTGTAGCCTCGCCTCTGTCGCTTCCGTAGGGATCGGGAGCATCGATGCGATTTGCATCTGTTAAAAAGCTGCCTTCAGCATCCAGCAGCCGGTGGAAAGATTAGAGATCGTGGGTTGGCTGGTGATTTCACGGTCAGAGAGAAAATAACGACTGGATGTTCTAGGAAGCCGGAGAATTCCCTAATAGCTACCTGATCGTGGCCCAAATTGGCTGGTTCCCCGCCAGGCAGCATCCGCGGCGTGTTCCCGGTGTCCTTCCAAGGCCATCGGTAGCCAATCATTTGCGGAACAAGCGTAAATGACAGGATTCCCGCGAGAATTCAGGGAATTCGAGGAAACGAGCCGCGGAGCTTCTTTTTTCTCGCGTTTCTCTCGTTCCTCTTTCTCCCTTTTTTTCTCTTGTTACCCGGCTCGCCTCGGTGCTCCCATATTTTCCTGGCAGCCCGAGAACAAAGCCATCCACGATTCCGTTCTCGTTACATAAGGCTGTCGGCGTGGATTTTACTATCAAATCGAACGTGACGCGCGCTCGCTCGCAAGCCTAAATCGCGTTGCTCCTCTCCTCGGGGGCGCTCGTTCTCGAATCGGTGTCGCGATCTTTTACCGGGCCGATCGATCTCGGAGCCGACTGGTTACGATCGGACCTATGCCTCCGGTCGCGAGGGGAAAAAAAAAAAGCGCGACGACAGGCGAAGAGGGGACGCGCGTGTAACCTTCGCCGACACCGCGACTGGATGCAGCAAATCGAATCGGTCGAATCATAATGCAGGTGCACAAGTTGCACCGGTGGCTTCGTCAGCGAAACGGAGTTTAAATGGAAATCCACCGATCCGGGGAATTACCTTTGAACGGTGTCGCGCGCGAGTCGTCACTCGAGTTTAACATCCATCGCAGCACCTCGCTTCTAGAAGAATTCCTCGCGTTCCTCGAGTCGTCTTTATCTTCCAAACTCGGGCATTCGTGCATGATTAATCGAACGGCCCAAGTTTGGAGATCTACCAGTACGGTACCGAGAACAATGCACGGGAACAAAGAATCGAAAGCTGATCTTACACGATCCGCGTAAAGAGCGAATGGCGAATTGCTTGGCGCGTTAAATTACCCCCGTGTCGAAAGCATTATCGCACAGCAGCGTCTCGAACCTGCGCCGGGGATGCTGGATACGCGATCGTCTCGCGCCACCGAGGGAATCGTAATTCACCGGTCAGTGTTTCGCGTAATGCTCGAAAGTCAAGAATCTAAAGTGTTCGATCCACAAATTCTTTTATCTTAAAATGTTAATAAAGGAACGTAGGTTTTAATGTTACCCACCATTTTTGCTGAATTTACCAATTTGTTGTCAAAAATGAGGCTTGAAATTTATTCCAATTTTTTGTATATTAATTGAAGGAACATTAAACTTTATATTAGCGTCAATTTCAACTGCCGGAATTTGCCTAAAAAGGAAAAAGGAGCTGAAATCATTAAGACGTTTACGGCTCAGGCGCGTGCTACGCCCGGCGGGCATAATAAAATACTTGATAGTAGATGATTCAAATTATTGCGAATCGTCAAATACAAACCCAGACACATTTCCAACAAAAAAATTTCCAACAAAAGTGAGCCAGTATTCAGTTGACAACAAATGGCAAAAGTAAAAATTAATAAAAAAACTTTTTATTCAATAAAAAATCAAGATCACCTCATTTTTTTTAATGGAACTTCATATTTTTTATACACCTATCGCTGCATCTTTATTAAGGCACTTAGGTCGAAAACTGATTAGTTCAGAAGCTATGAGTTTCGTCCCGAGCACCCATATACGCGAAACACTGTGCGGTGGCCGATCCAGACGGCGTTACGCTTGCCCCGTAAACCGTCTGCGCATAATGAAATTAATATAAAAACCGCTCGTCGATATCGAGGCACGTCCGCGCAATTAATTACGAGTCGCCGATTATTATTGGCCGGAGATACTTTCACGAAGATTTAAGATGATTTTTCGGGCGACGCCGCCAGCGAGGGAACAGCTCACTGTTAACTCGATCTGTCGTTTTCGCGTTCGTTATTCCCCGGGTTACGGCTGCGCCTCGATTAACATCCTTACGTCACGAATGTAGACTGCGGCCTGAAATTGAAGCTGCCAAAGCCGCCGCCACCGGATTGTTTTCGCGCGCGGAACGACCAAGGACGGCTTTTCGAATCTCGATCGAAACGAAGTCCGATCGTTTCCATTTACCCAGCGATTTCTTCTCCACGAGTTTCACCGGCGACCATCCGCAGAACGCGAGGAGTTTCGCAAGCAATTCGCGGGATTATTTTGGAAGCTCTCACTCGACAAACACGACCGGCGTCTCGGGTGCAATTTTGTTACGCCCGGCGAGACGGTTTCGTTCCTTATTCCGGCTGTAAATCAAGCGGCGGGAGAAAAAAATTGCATGTCCATGCTAATGTCGGACGATTGCACCGCGCTCGTAAAAATGTCACTGCGCGGCGTCGCGTCGGTGCCGCGGCACTTGCAGCTGGAATGATCTTTTAACGAATTGCGTGGCTGCTTTCAACCAGTTTATAAACTGGCCGTTTTTGTCCCCCCTCGGCTGTGTCAAAGATTAAAACGCAGTCGCTGGAGGAAAACATGTTGGCGCTTAAAAACACACCGTCTGACGTATCTTTTCGCTAAAGGAGCGAGCGAGCGAGCGAGCGACCGTAGGCCTGCTGGTCTGCCCCGCTCGGCAGCTCGGTGGATCGCTGAACCGCGATGAATTTTTCGCCACGGCGGAGAAGAAGCAGTGGGCGTGCGTCGCTCGTCGTCTACGATAGGTGGAGTCCTCGACGACGGCAATGAGCTTAACAATGGCATTGCGATACTGCTCGAATTTAATTTGAAAGCAGCGAGGCCCATTGTACACGCGCGCGTATAAATAGACGCGCTGCTCGGTGCGCGTGCCCACGCAGCAGCTTTATGCCACCGAAGATCCGCGTCCCTCCTCGCCGCCCGGTCGAATTTGCATTTACAACCGCGAGCCCCTGCTAGAAAAAGAACGTATAAATTCTCGTTAAACGCGATTCTCCGCGAGGCGGGCCGTTTCGCCTTGGCGCGCCAACGGAGGACAATCTTATCGGGGTTGGCTGGCGAGTTCCTCGCGGAAATCGATGCCATCTCTTGCAGCTTCGTAGATATTAAACGGCGATACCTTGGGTTTCACGCGCGTCAGAATGGGAGCCGGTCTAAATTCCGCGGGTGGAAAGCGCCGATGGGACCCGAGGCTAATAGCGTCGCCGGGGTTTTGCCAGAGTTTCCGAACAGCCGCGGCGGACAATAAGGTAACACGATGACGGGCGAGCGGCCTCAAAGACGGCGCTGTCGTTCAGGAACCGTTTTATTGCCGTTTGCGCCAGTCCAGAGCCGTGGATCGCGGGGCGAGGACATTGTTCGAGCCTCGAACCTCTGGGAGTCTCTCATGATTGTCGCGCCTTTCCATTCTCGTAACGGTGGCCGTATTCAAATAACGTCGGCACACGTTTACGCATCGCGATCGTTGGGCAATCGGCGAAGAAAAAAATGGGGGAGCGACCTGCAGCCGTTAGCGCAACTCTGTTACAATTGTCGCGTCGGATCGTGCACCCGGGTTCCGTCCGAAGCGACGCCCGGTGAAGGACGGCTTTCGCGCCAGCTTCTTCTGCGATCCTCGACGGGATCCAGCTATATCGATCGCCGACACGGAGTTGTCCCGCTGGGCGATAAATCGGCGAGCTCTCGTTCGAGTCCGCCCTGGATTCCCATGGCTTATCAGTTCCCGGGCGCGTTAATTGTACCAACCGAGCCGACGTAAATAGCCGACCAGATCCGCGTGGCGAGAAAAAAAATGGAACGCTCGCCGGTGAATTATCGAGGCAGATAGAGGAGACGGTCGCGAAGGACGTTATGAATCGTTAATGGGGAGAGCGATCGCGGTGGCGAGCAGCGGGTCGAAACGGAAAAAGGAAATAATGAGAGCCCGGCGGGAGGAGTTGGGGGGGGAGCGGCGATCCCATTGGTTTCGCGAGCTCGCGAGCCCGCGAGCGCAACCGTTAACGGTGTTGTCGGTCTATTTCGATCGGCGTGGCGGCTGCAACAAAAATCGACGGCGCCTCGCCGCTGGCTTACCTGTTATCAATTAACTGTTAACGTTGCTGCACCCTCGGAACCGTAAGCGCTGCGTGCGCTATCGAACGGGCCCTGTTCTCTATGAATAATGTATCTCGGTTCGGGGAATTCGTGGCATTTAATCATTGGATCGTTAAGACTGGACGGACGACCGACTCGGCGAGATTTATGCGGCACCCACGAATATCCTCGCGCGGCCATGAGAATCCTACGGCCAGCGTTTCCTTCCTCGATCGCCGGCCATGCGAACCAACCGAGCAAACAGAGTGCAAGAAGATGCGAGCAGCCGATAGATTCGAGGGGAAAAAAGATCCAACGGAGCGGAGTTGCGCACGAGTAAATAACGCATTAGCAGTTTAATGAGATTAACAGTTCACGGAAGTTAATGGCTAGGTGAAGTCGATGGAAAAACTTTATCGCTCGGAGCTGAGTCTGACGTTCGCTGGGACATCGAAAGACGGAGTGGGTTGACGGCGGACGAGCTGGAAACTGATCGCCGTAGGACTCCCCGAGCGTTTTGGGCCAGTTACGTCGGACGCGATACGCGCGGAGAGAAATGAATGAAAATCCGCCTCCCACGAATAACGAGAGATGGTTTTCGCGCGAGGCGTGATCAGCTTGCGCGGGGTTATCTCGCGTTACTACGGTCCCTCGAATGGGCGCAGTCCCTCGCCAGTGTCTGGAGGCGCGTAAATTTATGAACGAGGAAACGCCGGGAATCGCGTTGGGAACATAGCTTTCGCGGTGTCTCGTTGCTTGAGCAGCAGAACGAACCGTTCGGTGATATAAGGACGAGCGTGGGCGACGCTTACTTTTCAAGAGGAATCGCAAGCGCGACTTCGAAACTGGTTCCCGGGCGAATTAGACGCCTGGAGCAGACGTCTCGCGGGGCTGCGTGCGAACACCGTCTCGTTCCTGCGTTACGGAAAACGATCTATGGATCTATTCGTTATCCCTCCGCTTTATCCTCGATCTAACGACCGTTTGCACCGCAACTTCCTCTGTGCAGACACTCCGAACTTTAATTCCCTTGGGAGAATTGTAAGACACCCTTTCGTGGGGATGAATTACCAAGGGGAAGACACCCTGTGTATACTGATGGAGAAGCGAGCCGCAGGAGTGCGAATGAGGATTTGTTGGACGGGTGGGCGCGGGAGCTCGGCGAAATGTCTCAATCAATTTGAGGCCGCCGCGTTTTCTTCGCCGTCTCGTCTTCGCTCCGTTCACACGGCGCGCGGCGGCGGGGTTCGAGCGAGATCAGGCGGCTTCATAAATATTCAGAGGCGCCGCGCCGGCCGAGGTTGCAACCCGCGGACCCTTGGTCGCGGGAAGGGAACGGGAGCGGGTGAAAAAAAAGCAAATGGATTTACCTTATACGTCATTCCACGACCTTGAAACCGGGGGTAGCTTGGCTGCACTTCCGGTGAACGGTTTTCTCACTGTCCCACCTGTTTCCTTGTTTCGTTCCTTCTCAAAGTTGCTTCCCCTTTGCCGCTTTCCTCCCTTGCTTAGCCACCGGTAACTGTTATGCGAGTTCACCACGATTTCCACGGGAGTGGAGGAGAGACAGATAGACAGACAGAGAGACGACAGAAGAGTCAGTCGGTCGGGGAGGAAGAGAGTGAGAGGTGAGAAGAAAGCGAAGTGGGAAAGAGAAGGAGCACTCTCGTTTGAACCAACAGCAGCACACTATCCTCACTACTCGAGCACTCTTCTTCTTCTTCGTTCATGGGATCCTCTCGGACCGTGTTCTACAGGTATCCAGATCGAAACGTCCGATCGAACATCCCGCGTATCTGTCTGGGGGAGGTCGGGCGAGGGGATTCTCCTCGCGATGGGCGAGCGGTACCTCGCGCCTCGTGGCGACCACGTGTTCCAGCGACAGATCGCGACGCGCGGCGAGCCTCGTTTCGCGCGGGTCCCTCGGAGATCGTCCCTACGGATCACTGAACCAAACTTCTTTTTATCCTCCCGTTCCTGACTAGAGCGAGGACCACCTCCTCGCGAACGGTCCTCCCTTGGCAGTCGCCGGATCGCCGATAATCGGCGGGAGACGGAATTAGGGGATCGGGTGGCGATGATTGTTGACCCGGTTTTCCAGCCGACGATCGATCTAGCACGCGCGACCGTGTGTATCCTGTCCAGTGGCCGATGGCACGGGTGGCGATCCGATCGATCGCGTGGATCGCGTGTCGTGTCGACAGGACAGCCGAGTCCTGACTGCTCGTTCCTCGGCTCTGCAGGAACGGAGGAACGGAAGGAGTCAAGCACGTTGCTCAGCACCGTCCGGCGATCGTTTGGTGCTCCTTGTCCAGGTCCTCTCTCGAGGCGTGTGATATCCCCCCCGTCGGGTCTGCCTCGTGGACGAAGCGGAATATCAGCGAACGCTCTCGAGGAGATTCGTGAGACGCGACTCGCCGCGGGTAGAGGCTCTCCAGCTCGAGAAGGGGGGCAGTTCGAGGCGAGGCGAGGCGAGGCGAGCTCAGGTGAGCTGAGGCGCGGCGCGGAGCCGAGCGGCGTGGTGCGCTGAGACGAGAGGCTCTGTATAGTTGTGAGCAAAGCTGAGCTGTGTCGCGCGAGCCGACAGAGAGAGGGATATCGTGGTACACGGAGCGAGGGAGAAAAAGCTGCACGGGCAGCAGAAGGAGAGAGAGAGGAAAGTAGACCACGGGGGAGGAGGAGGAGGAGGAGGAGGAGAAGGAGGAGGAGGAAGAAGGGATTGAATCGTTGGCGAGAAAGAGGGACCGGGGCGAGAGAAAGAGAGAGAGAGAGAGCGAGAGCGCGAGGAGAACGCACACAGAGAAGGGTAGCCTATCGCGGACTGGGCGGGGAGACTGAACCCGTAGGTTGGCGGGTAGGTTGGTAAGTAGGTAGGTAGGTAGGTAGGTGAACCACGAGGAACACACGGTGGACGTTCGTTTGTGTCGTTTGTAGTCTGGGTGGATCGCGGCGTCGGTGAGCACCGAGTGGGATAGTGTGCGCGTCGGGATAGCGAGGAGCTCCCCTGCGTGTTAACCGTGAGAGACGTCGGGAAGGTGCTCTGCTCTCCTCTCTTTCAGCTACGGAGTAGCACCACGCCGGCACGCGACCTGCCCTCTCCTACCCCCGTCTTTCCTCTCGCCATCTCTTTATCTCGCGTCTCTCTCTTTCCATCTGGCCTTCCCCTCCCAGCATCTTCCTCCTTTTGCTACTTTTGCTAGAGCGGCCTCAGCCTCTCCCTCTAACGCTCATCGTTTCCTCTGCCTAGGTTCCTCCTCAGCCTTCCCCTTCCCTCGCTCCTTTCCTCTACGCGAACTGCAAAGGGAGAAACGCGCCGGAGCGAGACGGACGGTTTTCCAACGGCGGATGGAAGTGTTGGTGGCACCACTCCTACTCGCTGGACACCGACACACCGGAATCCTCCCACCAGACGGTGCGCCGTTCGGAGGAGCGACGGAGAGGAACGTTCGCTATCTCCTCTCCGCGGTTAATCGCGGCGTAACCTCCTGCTCGGCTAATTCACCTTTGCAACTGCACCGACACCCCACCGGCCTGCTCCACTGAGGATGCCTTTCTTCTTTTTCCTCCATCCGCAAGCCTCTTGGGAGTTTCTTTCCTGGATCATCGGGCACTGATCAGCGACGAACACCCCGGTCTAATGATCACAGGTGTTCGCCCCGAGTTTCGCCTTAGTTCCTCCTCCGATCCGAAATTGCAGCAGCGGAATCCTGAAATTCAGTCGCCGCACAGCCATTGTGTTTCACTGCTGCACGTGCGCCTTTGTTTCGATATTATCGAGCAGTTTCGCGGGTAGATCGGTGTGTCAACGTTTCCACCTCTTCGTCGGTTCCATTTCGACCCTCTCCCACCGACGTTGGACGGTTCTCGTCGAGTTACTCTCGTTTCCTTCCTGGCTTCTGGGCCCACTAATTCGCGCACGCAACTGTACCGTGCCCCTACCACCAGGTTCTCGGATGCCGGTTCTTCGGCTCTCCGCGATGACGATCCGGTTGTCCTAGGACCGGGGTAGCACCGGCCAACTCGTTACCGTTTCGTTCATGGTTCCTCGCAAGCTTGCAAATCATCGAGCACAGTGTGATCGCTGGGACTCTCTTCATCTTTGACTCTTGTCATCGAAAGATACACTTTGAAACCGGGAACGCGATTATTCAGGGGATCAATTTAACTATTGATTCATGCAAAAAAAATCGATTTCTTCGACCCAGGCTCCCCCCTTAATCGCCACAAGTGAAATCTAACTCATTTAACGTTAGTTGATGACGAGTGATGAAAATGGGGCACTCGAGATCTCGAGATAGGCCGACTGTCTTAGACATCAAGCGACTTGGTATTGTCTTTTCAGGCATCATTAAGCCGTTGTCTTCTTCGTTTGTTTTTTCTCACCAGGCTAGTGAACCCCGACTACCAGAAAGTCACGGTGTAACGAATGGGTCAGTGGGGTTTACGGGATTTTCGGGCCTGCTCCCGTTAAACCGTGAAACTTCCAGTCGCGCACCGTTCCAGAGTCACGGTTCAAATTAAAGGCCGCTCCGCTGTCGCCGCGGTTCGGTCAACCGCGGCGTAGAAGGATCGAAGAACAAACGTCCTAGGCGTAATTGAAACGCGACGCGACCGTTAAATTAGCGCGGATCGGCCGACGGATGGTCGGAGTCGGCGGGAATTACTCATCCTTGCGCCGCCATATTTGGCGGAAACTTTATCCAAGCTGTAGCTTTCTGGGTCAATCTCTGGTTAGCTTCTTAGCTTTAGGTTGCCCGAGCCGGCCGAGAAACTAAGCACGACGGGTAAATCGAGGAGGCCAGCGTAGGTATATACGCCTCGAGACCTTAGATCATCGGATCCTCGTGGATCTGCTCGCTCCGCCTTGTTGCGCAACGATCGCCGTCGCCGGTGATCTCCGGCACAGCAGTCCTGACACAGTTACCTGGTCAGAGCGTTACGGCCAGATCAAAGAAATGAAAAAGGAGCATCGAGAAACCCGAGCCACTCTCGAACGCCCTTCTCCCCTCGCCTCCCAGGACCCGCGACTTTTTTGCGACCTTTCGTTGCTCGAATGAAACGACGGGAGTCTGGTTTTTCTTCCCCCACAACGGTTTCTTCGTCGGATTTCTAATCGTTACGTCGCGGATGAGGCCACTGGTCCTCTTCCACAAACAGTTCTCGCCTATTACCGTGGAATCGGCAATGTCCTATCGGATCAATCGCATCGCGGATCGTCGATCGTGATATTTGACGCTGGCAGAGGTGGGTCGGAATTCGCGACCATGTCGCGACGGATTCTTCCCTCTCGCATTCTATTCTGTACGATGACACTTCCCGCGGGATTGACGCGACACGGGACGTACGCGTGCACGCGGTGAGAACCCATCATTAGACGCCTACGCGCGCGAATATCGCCGGGGACGGCGCGAACCTCGCGCGACACGTCGTTGTCGCGACAAAAGGCCCACGAGCAGCGGAATCGAGGCGGATCGCGCCGAGAAATGTCGTTGACAGCGCCGAGCGGCCGGAAGCCCGTCGCCCAAGTACAACGATTAATAGAAATATTCTTTGCGCCCCTCGAACAAAGTAATTTGCTCGGTTTACAGAGATCCTCCAGAATTTTAATACAAGTGGGAAAGTGTAAACGAGTCTCCTCTGCTTGAAATAGCACCTATAAGAAGTCCGCGGGGAGACAGTACCTATTCTACTGAACGTATAGAAGGGAAGACGCGCGCGCCAAGTAGAATAAGCTGACCGTGGTACGACAATGCCTATTCCACTGAAACGGACGAGTAATTGGGTCAGCCAGGCGTGCACGCCGAGTTGGCGGTATTTCCCGCGCAAAAAGGTTTAAGGCAACGTGGAATCGGATGACTGAAATCTCGGTGTGCCAATCGAGGTATCGTAACGCCTTCTCGTGTTCCATCAGCGATCCGCTGGTGTCCCGATCCTCTTTATAGGCGATGGTCGAATCCCGCCCGCAGTGTTGTTGCGCTTTTCGCGGCACTCGGCGGGAACGTTCGCTCTAAATCTTCCTTTAATGGCATCGTTAGTTAGCCGTGCCGATGCGGATCGTCCAGTTCTTGGACCCGGGGTCCGGTTGTCCGTGCACGACTCGGGGCTTTCGTAGATCCTAGCTCGTTACGAAAACGCTCCGCCGACGAGCGAAAAGGAAACCGCGGCTCCGCGGCAAAAAATCGAGGCCAGCCGTGCACTCGCGGGGCGTGAACGATTAACGACCGCGGCGGTTCGAGGCGAAGTCGCGACGATTTCGGTGCTGCCTGGCCGACGTCAAGGTGGCAACTCGTCGGTAGAATACGGCTGACGAATTTTTGCTTTGTAAAATGTAGCCATCGCGATTTTTCCTCGTTTCCACCGCACGTCGATGTCAGTCTGCCCGAGGACCGACGAGACGAGCGAGCGGACGCGAGGAACGTAATTTACGACGCGCGTCAGCGCCGTCGACGTCTGACGGTAGGGGCAAAACGACCGCGGTTCCCGTCTCGATTGGTCAGCGCGACGTTGAATTTTCAGTGGGAGGAGTTCCGCTCGCGCTTACGCGTCGCACGAACGCGGTGGATGCATGCAGACCCGCATAATGCGAGCCTACGTACCTGTCAGCGAGATGAACGTCTGCCATCCGCGTCGTTACACCTCTTCGCGGGGCTACGAGCTCGGGCGGCCTCGCGTGCGCATTGCACGCGCTGCAACGGGCGACGCGGCGACGCGACGGAGTGATGCATCGGGCTGAACCTCTCTCGATAGCGATCTCGAGCAGGGTCGACAGAGGGAAAAAATGAGGCGCGGGATGTTACATACATTGCTCGCTGCGACTTCTTTTTTTCAACCGTTTCTTTTGTACGGCGCAAAGTATCGTCGCTTTCTTGCCACGCGAGAACGTTGTAACGACACGCTTAATGTATCGAGGGACACGTGTTTTTCCACCGAAAGAATGCTCCCGCTGTTGTCTCCCCACGTGTTTACTCGAACTACTGAATGAATACTTGGGCGACTCGCCACGTCTTCATTCAACTTCATCGAACGAACTATTGAGGATGTAATAGCCTTTATGGAAGCATTCAACTTGTGCTATATTGCGAAATATCTTGAAATATCCCAAAGAAAAGAAAAACAACGTTCACGCCAGTGAGGAGATTCTCGGTACAGCCTCGTCGAATAAAAATGCGGGACCAAAGAGCGCGAAATGCCGCTTCCGCGAAACGTGCCTTTTTCCCCTGCGCCAAAATTGTTCCCTTCGGTAATAACGGAATTATTATTCCGCTTGATAACCGTAATTAGCGATAGCGGTATTATTACTCGTCGAGAAGCGGTCTGGTAAAAAATTGATTACGTGCACGAGGCGTTACGTGGACGCGCTCGCGCTTTCGTGCGTACGCATTGGGGCTGGCGCGCGCGCGTGCGCGTGCGTGCGTGCATGCATGCGCCTGCACTTCTGGTGGCGGAATGATAGATCAAGCGGCTCGATAGCGATCTCGGGGCCCCGAGAAAGGGCCCGGAACACGGTGCGCGCCGCACCACGGGCTCGCGGAACCTTTCTCCCGCTCTCCGAACGATATTTCAATGTAACGTTTGATACGTTATCAATTACCCGCACCTTTCCCGCGTTACGTCACGCGCGAATTTGCCAGATTTTTCGAGCGATCGTGTTTCACCGCGGCTGCTCACCTCCCGGGGGTCTCTCCGAGGATTTTGCCAACCGGGACTCAGACATCACTGTAACTTCCTCCAGCCGATCATTGCTTCGCGATTAATTCGCGTCAGATCCCCTCACCGATCGTATTTCACACTGACAGTTTACGTTCACGAAATCTCTCGAACACTTACGCTTACCTTCCACGCGGCAATCGATGGCTTCCGATGGATCCTCGATCGCTCTCGATCCTGACCGACACGCGGATAATTACCGATGATTAAAGGACCGGGCTGGCGGAGCAGGAGTTTCAGATCGACAGCCCCCGTCGTGCGTTTCAAGACGCAGTCCGAGGTTTCTGTCGCGGAGGACGCGGCATGGCGAGTCAACTACTCCCCGCTGCACATTCGTGGTGTAGATTTACATATAAAACGGTATTGTTTTTCCTACGGAATAGGGCGCGTCTCCGGTTTCGCATTTTACAGCGGCGTGCAGGTACGTCGCGAGGCCGCAACGGTACCTGATATACGCCCGATATTACGTGTACCCTGGCGACCTATCGGTTTCGTCATGTCGCGCGTCGATTGTCGCACGAAGGCACGTTACGGCCTTTAGACATTCGTTATCCGTTCCAACCGTTGCAGTCTATCATCGATCCGGGACAAAGCAAGTCCTCGTCGATGGGAATTCTGCTCGACGATTCTTTCGCGGCAACGTTCCTCGACTGTTTCAGCGTCTCACGGGAACGCAATTATCTGCAGGGCTCGTGTAACGAACGGCGAAAAAAGGCAACGACGATAACGCTAACGTTTGCTTTCAGCGGGGCAAAAAAAAATGCATCGTGCTATGAGTTGCAAGTTTCTCGGTCCAGCTGATCGGACGTCGAAAGGAGAAAAAGGCGATCGGTTGACGATGGAAAGACGGGGGGACAAAGAAGTGTACACCGACAGGCACTTTTCCCTTCGATCGATAGTTCCTTCTCTCTATTAGCAATAAAGATGGTGGTCGATTGTTCGGGAAATGTGACTTGACACTCGAAATGGATCCTCCCTGGTATTCGACGGTGAATTCCGAGCGGTCCTTGAAATCTCGCAGGATGTCGCAATCGAAAGTAACCCACCCACCTCACGCACGCCTAATCTGTCGGTGGCGTTCGGTAATGATCTCTCTTTTACTCTCGCTCTCGATCATAACTGGGCCAGTGACTGGTTCGGGGCCGTTCTCTCTCCCCGAAGAATTTTAATTAGCTCGCCGCTGACACGTGAACTGTGGCTTTGCTTCTTCTTTCTTCTTCTTCGACTTCGATCCAGAGGATATCGTTCCTTAATCCCCGAGCAAAGTGTAGGTAGGAAGGAACGCCGACATAGTGGACGTTTTCGTTGTTACGTAAAGCCCCGTGAAGTCGCGAGAACTTCCTGGACGAGCGAATTATTTTCGCCCGGATCGATCGGTCCAAAAGAAGAAAACGACAAGAGTGCTTCGGTAGTGTCTCTCGGTTGAGTAACCGGCAGAAAAACTTGACTCGCTTCCGAGGGAATACGGGAGTCTTCTTTTTCCTCGCGGAAGGGATTTAGAAGCACGGCTCTCGACGCGAGACATGTCCAAAGCGTGCGCAATATATTTTTTCCCCGCGCCCGGCGATCATTGTTCTGGCGTGCCAGGCATCGCCGGCTGGATTAAGAGCTCGCGGGAAGCGAACGCTCCGTGCTCCACCAAGAATGTTAATCTTAAACTACAGAATTTGGGACGGGCGATTGCGCAACCAGCGCGAACGGCGACTCCTCTGTAATTACCTAGTCCCACGTCGCCGGTCTTATTTTCTAGCATTCTAAACAGGTACGGATGGATGACACGTGGGCACGCGTTATTGTCTCCGCGGATGCGCGTCACTAAGTAATCTACCACGCGTCACTGGGATAAACGAATCGTTATCGTGCCTCCTAAATAACGTTTTCAGTCATTTATTTTTACGCTGTCTTGTCTATAAAATACTCGCAACAGGTACGCCGAGGTACCTGCATGAACTGCTTCGCTCCAATTTGTCGATGCACTCTAGCGGCTCTATGACAACGAGACACTGTTTTGATTTATCTGTACCTCATCATCGCTCTTGTAAATTCACTGCGCCCTTCTCCTACTTATCTTCCTATTATTATAACTCCATTCCTCCTAATATACGTTCCCTATCATCGTTTGCTTCATTTAAACTTAGTGCTCGTTCTTTCATCCTCTCGCGGTTTCCTATGTAGTTTCCTATGTAATTTCCTATTGTATTTTATTTTATTTTGTTTTCTTTCCTTTCTTTCTTTCATTTTTCTTACCTCCCAACGGCTTTTTAGGTTAGGTTGTAGAGCAGCAGTTAATGCTGAATCTCGCCTACTCGCCATTGTAATTTAATTTAATTTAATTGTAATGGTGCAATAAAGACATTTAATAATAATAATAATAATAATAATTAGCTTCGTCTCTTGACCGTAGGTATCCATCCCTCGAGGGAGACTTTCCTCCGCGCAGACACCGGAAGTCTGACGGAGGCTCGAAAGCAATCGGTAGGCACTGTCGTCGCTTCGCGGCGGGTCAACGCGAATACCTGTGTGAAAATGTGAAAATGCAGTGGTTGTCGCGGTCGCCGGAGAAGACGCCGCTTTAGGAAGGTGCTGGCCGGCGGTAATTCGCGGCGTTTTGTTCTCGGTGATTATACGCTTACACGCGCAATCGAGCACATCGACGGCCGTGTATGGGTCCCGGGGCGGCGGTGCGCGATTGTGTTGGCGCGTGTGCACACGAGCACGGCCGAGCGAGCATTACACACGGCGTGTCCCGGGTTGCTTCATTCCATTCGCGATATTCCACATTCTTCCCACACGTGTAAGAACACATCGGTAGGTACACGGTGCCTCAGATGCCTGCTGCTGATACGAACTCTCAACTGGCTTGCCGCCACTACTGTGCAGTGTGCACCGCCATTTATGGGCCAAGGGAACATCCGAACCGTTTACGGGACAGGAGAATCCTCGCTTTTTCTGCCGTGGGAAGCGTTATCCCCGGCGGCGTGGCTGCTCCGCCGAACCAGCCGCACACACACACACATACACTCTCGCCAATGGGAATTAGGCGCGATCTAGGATCGAGGCTTTTAACGAAGAGGAGCCCGTCAAAGTCAACGAAGCAGGCCTAGGAAGCGGTTAACCGCGGATCGGGGGGAAAACGAAGGCGGCAGGGCGCAGCATCGTCTGCGATGTTTCTCAATGGGCGCTAAATGTCTGACAGAGAGTATGGCTCGTTGTGGGAGGTGGAAGACGCGTGAGATACGGTTCAGCGTTCTCATAGCTCCTCTTGAATCGACGTGGGCGCGAGAAAAGGGTTTATTGCCGTTTTATCGCGCGGATCGATGCACGGGGCATCGCGTAATTAATTCGCGGCGAGGACAGGTAACAATTCATTTAGTGATCGATGCGTTAGATATTCTCGCGACCGGAGACGATAGCCGGCGCTTTAGTCGTTGTGCTGGACTTGCTTTTTCAAATCTCGGCCGTACGAAATTTAAAAGCGAGCACAGGAAAGTGGCGGAACGCAGGTGTGCCAGTGCGAAAGCGGTGACCCATTATCCCAGCTGCGAGGGCAGTCGCGCTACCAGGGATCGTCCCGTTCGGTTCAGTTAGGAATGCCTCGATACGCCTTAACAGGCTAAACAGATGTACTCGTAAATAAGTTCCCCCCTCGCCCGATGCTCTTTCGCGGTTGCCTTCGATACCTCCGCGCCGATCCCCTCTTAATTACCCGCTCTAGGAATCTGCTTCTCTCCTTGGATCCCGTACTTTGTTGCAATCTTCACTTTCTACGTGGACCGGTGCTAGCAAGCTTTCCGGATCATCCGCGTTCTGAAGCTGCAGCTGGTTCGCTTCCGCGGAACGTTCTCCGCGGAAAATCTGGATCGTTTGCTGCCCGGTTTGCCAGGTGGTGGGAAAAATAAAAAACGGGAAGATCCTCGTTGGCTCGGCAGGGAAAAAAGCAGACGGCGGCGTGGTTCGCGCCGTTCCACTTTTACTCTGCTCTTGAGAATCCCATCGTCCGCGAACTGCACCACATTTCCACGGGCTGCTGGCAGCGAAGTCGTTCGCTAATCATGCGTACGTGTGTGTATGCTGTTTGGCGACGCGAGAGGAGCGGAGAGACGAGGAGGGGGGGACGCGTGCACGTGTGTACGTGGAGCGAGCAACAGGAGCGGAGCGCCGCTTCATCAGGGTGGGGTTCGCCGCCGGTGGAAGTTTAACTCTTCGGTTTTACTTTCTAACATCTCCCCCCGGTGCCCGCGCCCCCCTTCCTGAACGGTCTCGTCGTGCGACGACGTGTCCTGGTACACCTACTCCTTCGAGGACGAAGTCGAGCGCCGATTTTCTGCTTTCGTGTGCTCGCCTCGCCTCGCCTCGCTCATCGGTTCCGAGGGGGAAAAGTGAAGGGGAGGAGTTTTTTGCTTTTTCGGCATCTCGCTCCAGTGAAATCCTTCGTGCCGCCCTGTTTTTCGCCGGACTACTTCTCTGCCAGATCTACGGGATCCTCTCTAGATCCTCCCTTCTCCCCAGCTGCTCCCTTTCGAGCCGCTGGCTGGTTGGGCGTGTTTCCGGGTGGAGAGAGCAGGGAGCGCAGGACAGTCCTTGTTCCAAAGGTCATCAGACGACTCGGTTGCAGATTTTTGACAGCTCGCTAGCTCGAGATCGCCGCGCATGTGCCCGTTTATCAGCGGCGCGCCGTGTCAGGACGTCCGCGGCCGCGCGTGTGTGAGTAGACCACGCCAGGGTGGGGCCCTCTCGCATCCGACTTGCCGTTTTCAGTTTCACTTTCTAAGTCGTCGTGCCCCCCCCCTCGCCCCTGCGCCCGTAACCCCCCACCTGAGACCACCTTGCGGCAGCGATCTAGGCCCTGGAGTAGTCAGCCACCCCACGCCCTACTATTCGCTCGACGCCGCTCGCAGATGCAAGGATCGAGATCCACGGTCGCTCTCTCGATCGGCTCCCTCGATCCTAGGCCGCTATGACTCCGCTCCGAATCGAAACCGAGCCACTGCGCGCGACGCTGCTAGCCGAGGCTCGGTTTGCCTCTCGTCTCCTCTCGCGCAGAGTCCCATCGAAGAATCGTCCCAAAGCAGAGGTCCCTCCGCGTTCCATATTCGAAGAGGGTCGTTGCACCCAGGACACGTGCGATTCCACGAACAAAAACGCGTTACGTGGGTGCAGGGACGCGAAATCGTTAACCAGAAGCTCTCGAGGGGTCCCGAATTATTATCCACGGCACGGAGAGCGGCCGTTTTCACGGCGGAGAGATTTATCCTCGAATTCGTCGTCGGGCTTAATTGGATCGCAGCAAGGGCGTCGTCGTCGCGAGCCTCCTTCCCGTCTTCGTCCCAGCCGTCGTCCGCTCTCTTCGTCCTTTCTTTCCCCAACGGGAGGAGGCGACAATTGAAACTGGATTCGGCCTACACTCGCAGGCGGATTTATTCGGCGCGGAATTAACAACGGGCCCGAGAAAGTCATCGCGTGCCGCTATAAATTAATGTTCCGGCGATCGTATCCGCGCGCAAACATCGTCCCGAAACGAATTTCGATAGCGAGCACGAGTTTTCGATTCGCTACCGAATAAACGAACGTCGCAAGGATAAATCCGACGATCCCGTGCCTTCGACGAGCAATTTCCTCCTGAAGATTTCACGTAATCCACCGCAGTCTCCCCCGAAATCTATCGCGGAATCGGATCCAGGACGTTCCGACGGAAATGAAAAAGAGCGCCGAACCAGCAGCGGAGTTTCGAGAAGCTATTAGGCCGAGGGAGGAACGTGGATTCGAGGAGGACTGCCAAAAAGTCGGATGGAAGATTGCAGGGAGACGAGTAGGAGGAGGCGTTCTCACGGTTTCGGCTGGATCCTCTGGATGCCTCCCACGGAGGAAGAGGGTCTGCTTCGCTTGCGATCTTCTCGAGGAAGCGAATCGATCCTGTCGAAGGCGCCACCTGAGCGTGTACGCGAGCGGAGCCGTCGACGATGCGTGACAACTCGGTCAATTAACGCCTGAGCCGACAGAGATTTCGTCGTCCTTTTCCACGGAGGCCACCGCGGCGAATCTCCGAACGCCTTTTACGAAGCACCTTCGTCGCGTTCTCTACGATTCCTTGAAACGCTCGATCGGCGTCGGAGAGGTGGAAGGTTTTTTCTTCCCCCTCGCCACTCATCCGGCGTCCATTATGGTTTTCGAAGGAAATGATTAGTCGAAGCGTAACGACGGGACGAGGAAGCGGATGATTACGGAACGTTATGTTGCTCCTTTCGCGGATCCTCGGACGGATCACCGAAATAGCCACGGTTACGACACGTCCCTGCCTGGGCGGAGGTGATGTCTCCGCTCAAGCTCCCTAACGAATCGACGAGTCGCCCGTCTATCGAGCAAACCGATTCAAGGAAGTCTCTCGCGAAATCGCGGCAAAAAGCTACGCGACCAGACGAAAAAGGAGGCTGCGCTGGTCCCGGGAATTAATTATCGCCCGTCCCCGCTAATTGCCTTTAATCGTTCGGCGCGCAGCAGCGGGAGTTTGTCGAACAGCGACCCTGAGACGGTAGGCCGTCACGTGCGTCCCGAAGACACGGAAGGAACGCGAAGCGACACCGAGGCGGCCCGTTAAGCTTGATTAGGGCGTATAAGGTCGGCCGACCTTAAAGCGCGATTCGGTGGCGAGCCTAGCCGTCGCGGTGCCTCGTCGGTGACACACAATGTCGAGCCGCAACAGGAGAAGTGACTGTGTGTCTCGGGTCGGCACCTGGCCGCGGATGATGCATAGCGCCGTACCGGGCATTTCCTACCTTAGTATTTAGCGTATCATTTACATCCCCGCGCGTATATATCTCCGCTCATTATCTGCCTACGTGTAGCCTGACGCCTGACACCGCTCTCTGCCCATCTGGCCAGTCGCTGGTAACGCGGTAACGCGCTCCGCTTCCATCTACGGACCTCCTCGCCGTGTAGATCGAAACAGCCACCTTTGAATCTCCGCAGTTCCACACCGCTCGCGTGTAATTACCATTTTGGAAAACGCTTGTGGATGGACGGCGAACGGATCGGCCAGAGATCGGTGCGTGCGGGGTTGCAGGGCTCGAGTGGTCCAGAAATTTATGGGCACGAGCTGCTGCACGGTGGCGATCTCGGCGGTACGGGAACATTAATCAGGTGGAGCGCGTCAAAGGAGTCGACTGCCCGATTAACACAGTTAACCCGTGCGCAATTAGACGGGAATGCTCGCTGAAAGCGGCCGAGGAGGTCGGCGCGCTTAGAAAATGGAGGATCTTTGGGCCGCGTGCTGTATGAGCGATTAATTGCTCGGATAGCTCGGTATCGAGATAATCGATCGGGGACCGGAACACCCGCGACGCGCTTTCGAGGCCTCGAGGGCGGCTCTCGGGACGCGAGAACGGGGACAAATGGATCGCTTGCCACCGTGACGGTGAATTATTTATTTATCGGCTCGTCGATGTTTTCGGAATCCGATAGTCAGTTCAGGAATTTTCTCACGCGCCTTCGCTTCTACAAATTAGTGAAATCGGGCTGAGTAGTACTCGCGTGTATCTGAGCGGCTCCTGGGATGGTCTCGTCGCGGAGGAACTGGTCTCGCGCGGCAAGGAGCAGAGCTCTCGAGGAGAGCTCGAGGAACGACAGACGGCGCGCGATTCCAGGGATTCCTTTGTGAGGTAGATCGATTCGACGTAGCTCCTAGCTGGACTCGCTCGGCGTGGCTTTCACCTATTTCTCATAAAATCGGAAACTAGCGTCGCGTCCTCCCGTCTGCGTTTCATAGTTGACAAGACTAGATACCCGTTGAACTCGGGCACTTTCTACATCCCCGTTCCGCGCGGTTGTTTTATGGGAATAATCCGCGATGATAGATAGGTCGATTAGCCCGCGACTCGGCAGATGTTCCACGCACGTGCTGCGAGGAAAGAAGATCCCCCTATGACTTCGGTCTAATCGCGAAACCTGCAAATCGCTCGGCCGCCGTTCCATTCCCTCGATTAATCCCGCGTTCCGCGGCTTTCACCTGCTTCCATGTGACGCGAAACACGTGCCGCGGCCAGCCACTCGTAATCGCGGCGGTACCGAAATCGAACCGCGATCGTTAGCGATCGATGGACTTTCTACATTCTATTCCGCGGCTCCGTTGAGAAGATTCTATCGAACGATACTTCTTCGACGTCTGCCCTTGATTTTCATCGCCCCTCGAGACGATCTGGAGCGTTTCTGCGAGATGGTAATGGATTCGTATTCTGGTGACGTATCGTGGCCATCGAAAGGCCGGAGAGTCTCGTTAAAACGTTTCTGGAGCACGCGATTCCTGATGGCGATCGTTGCCCAACGTGACACCGTGACTTTATCGACTCCTTCTTCCCCGATCCGATCGCCTCGCGTGAAGAGATACGTAACCCCTTTGTCACGACCGTCATTATTGCCAATTGGAAGCACGCTCGCCCGGCAGTATCGCAGTACCGTCGTTTAAAACCCCATCTTCAGCCCTCCGTGGCCGAACTGCATCCACCGCACCCACGGCCGTTTGCCTGGCACGTACACTTCTCCGAGCGTTCCACGCCGATACCCAAGGTTAGGCTTTACACCGATTAGATCCGTGTCGGAAATCTTTTCTGGCGTCGCGGCGATCGTATCTCGAGCGACCGTGTCGTCGCCCGTCCCGCAAAAATCCGCGATTTAATTGCTTCGCTCCGCGACCACGTAATTAACGGTCGATTAAGCGGGATTATTCGAGCGATCGGTCGATTGCGAAAGACCGCGGCCTATCGCCCGGTCTCCTGCACGGCGGAATCGGCGACGAAACGGTCGCAGGGCGAACGAGGTGGAAGGATACGCAGGCGGTGTGAGAACAGAAAACGGGCAAACCTGTTAACGGCGATAACGGGACGGCTGATTGAAACGCTACGACGAACCGCGGATCGGCCAATTAGTTTATCAAATACCGGGAATAGCAGAGCAGAGTTTATCGCGCGGCAGATCTGCTTCTCAGTCAGTAACTCGTTAAGTTGCCATAAACCCCGGCCAGGACGATAAGCTCGGACGGCCCCGAGTCTCTATAATTCTCGCCAGCTATCGACCCGGCTCCGCCGTATTCGCACAATATCGCGAGACTTTTTGCGCGGCCCCCGTCACGATATTAAGGTATGTCGACACGGTGCCGCCTCCCGCGGCATCTAATTCGTAATTACGAATCGGACCTCTTACGCGCGCGAGCGCAATGGTCCGTTAGGAGCACGGGGCGATAATAAACTTCTCGCCCGTATCGCGGAAACACGGATCGATAGCGATCTGCTCTGCAACGAGAGGAAAAATCATTACCTGCGCAGCGAACCACCCTGCTCGCGATCCGTTTAGTTAACAGCGGTGTTCTCTTTTCGATTTCAATGAAATACGGAAACGCAGGCGCATGAATCAGCCCGGCTACTTAATCGCGATTTGCATCGTCGTTACTCGAACGTATCGCGGCGTCCAGGTATTCTGCTCGATCCGCAATTATCGATCAGATCTGAATCATAATCCGAGGTACGCGTCGACGGCGATAAGTCGCGTTGTTGCTGCGAAACACGAACCTATCGAGAGGCTTTTCGTCTCGATTTCCTGTACTTCAGTGTTTGATCGCGACGGGTTGGATGTGGTGGATCGTGGCGAGGAAGTTGGTCTCGATCCTTGAGGCGATTCCTCGGATCCTTCGAGGAGAAGGATCGAGAAGGTGGCGAACCGATGGCGCAAATCGGCCACCCTACCATTCGTCTTATGGACACGAGCGCACACGGAAACGTGGCGCAACGAAATAACGAGTTCTAATTGCGAAAGCAGATCTACTGCAGGCCGGGTGGCGAGAGATAAAAAAGCCGAAGGTGCACCCGGCACCTGATTCATTTCAGTAGATAACGATCTATGACGCAGATACGCGAGCGGGTCGAGTTTAAAAATCGTCCGTCCACGCCTCCATCTTTCGCCCTTTCCACGTGCCGCGCGGCAATTTTCTTGTCCGCTTCAGCGCTGCCGCGGAATTGATATATTTCCCCCATCGGTTGGACGAAAGTCGAGCCTCCTATCGTGTCTTCTCGACAAACAGAAACACCCAACTGGACTCACAATTTGAATTCTTTCGATTTCTTTTGCGCCCTGCGTTATCAGTGAGCGGGTAATTGATTCGATAGCAGGAAAGTGATAGCACAGGCGATGGTGTCACCCGAGCTTCACACAGGAACGGTATTCCATCGCGCGCAGCTTTGATTAATGCCGTCAGCGCGCGATTAATTGCCGCATTACGCGAATATAAACACGGCCGAGCGCCGTGCATGCCGTTTCCGTAAGACGCCGCCTGGCTCGGGCCTTTCCAATATCTCTTTGTAGAAATTAACGTTCGATTCGGTGGATAATAAACGATCCGATGTATTCGTTCCGCCACTGAATTATCGGCCAAATAAATTCTTGCCGAAAGTAATCGTACGCGAGGCGAAACCGGTCTCCCGTTTTGTTTAATTCGCTCGGCGCGCGTTCCTCCGCTTTCGTTTCAAGGTTCGATTCTCTTTGGCAGTGGCGGCGAATATATTTGCGCTCGGAAGCCGTCCAATTACCAGTCGACGCGAGCATCGCTTACCGAGCCCACCGGCATTATCTACGGATCATAGATCGACCTCGATCATCTGCTCCTCGATTCGCCACCGAGAACCGAATTTCTGCAGCTACCTACGCTCGGAAGACTCTCGGCTCTTGCGGGGCGTTGCGAAGTCGACGCGGATGCGAAACGAACGAGGAAAGTGGAGCAGGTGAAACAATTAACGTGCGCCGGTAATTGGAATCGATGCAGATCCATAAACTGTCTAATTCTATATATTTCCATCAACATCGCTTTCCCTTTTGATTACTTTAATTGAATCGAGTTCGCCGCAGTGAATCTCGTGGTTTTACTTCAGTCGTGAAGGAGAGGATCGAGCGATTTCTTTTCACTTGGCCGAGCGGTCCCTCCGGCTTCTACCAGCGCATCGGCGCGCAGGTTCCTTTCTTTTCGCGATTTAAGGGATTTGCAGCGGGGCGGTGTGCAATCGCTGCCGGGAGCGTAAGCATCTCTTACGTGGCACTACAATTACCTCCGGATTGAAGACCATCCGCTAATTCCGCCGGTAGGCAGAGGTCATTTGCAACATGATGACTCCGTTCGCCTCGATCGCAGAGCGGGGCCTCTCCTTCTCGGGTTCACGGCGGCCTTCCATTACACGGAAAACGAGTAATCGGATTAACGGGGCCTCCCAGCGGCTCCTCGGCTCCCTTCCCGCGGAACCTTGGTCCCTTCGTGAAAACGGCCTATCCTCTTCGGCCGTAATTTTTGCCGTTAATCGGTTGTGCGGGCAATTCCAGCAGGACGTGACCGCCCCGCGTAATTTCACCGTTTACGGCTGCTTAATTTCAGCGGAGGGGCGTGCACTCGGGATCGACCGAACCCCCGAGCGAGTATTTTCATTTAATCGGATTCGGTTGCGCGATCTCCCAAGTGCAATCGCTGGAATAGTTTACAAGAGGACGCGGAGACCGGGATCCTTGAATCTTGGACGGAACGAGAACCCTTCACCCGGTCGTCGTTTCTTCATCCAGCATTTCGAGGTGCCACGAGAGAGTCAAGAGACATCGAATATCACGCGCGGAGACGCTCTCGGTTCCCGTCTCATCCGAATGTTGCAACTCGAACGTTTCTCCTAGGATCCGGTTCGGGAGCTGGACGAACTCTGGCTCGCAGAAGAGGAAGGAGTTTCTCTACTTTTACTTGTCCCCGCGAAGGGCCTGGAAATCAGACCGACCCCGGCCCGTTATCGCGCGGAATCGCGCGAAACGTGCTCCTCTCTGGCCGCTGATCGTTCCAGCGTCGCGTCCAGAATCACAAGTAGAACCCTTTAGCATTCGAGTCGCGCGAGCTGTTTGCAGGGAAATCTAGTAACGAAATAACGAGTTCTGTTTGCGAAACTGGACGTCGTTCCCGATGAGAAGGTAAAAAAGAAAAAATGTCCGACCGTAAGGTACCTCTCCGTCAGCGCGGAGCGAGAAGTCGCTGTAAAAAGCAGATAAGCGGATCAGAGCGATTTATGTTTATGTCGATCGACAAATTATTGTCGCCAGACCGGTTAACTCACGCGCTATCAATTATTCGCGCCGTATGGGAACGGACAAATTAAAACGGATAACAGAGAAGGAAACGGGTCGAGCGGGCGAGGATACCAGCCGTTTCGCGCCACATCCTTTTCACCCGAAAAGGATGTCGTCGATCGGCAATACACTGGCCGGATAAATATCGCCCTGGGAACTTATCTGAACGCGGTGCTGGACGTCTGACGTCGCGGCGCTGAGCAGTTCCGTTTGCGAAACGAGGTGCCGCGCAACTCCCCTCGGCCGATAGAAGAAAAAGGAGGGGAAAAAAAAAAGGTGACGAGAAGGAAAGCTGATTCATGCAGGTGCAAGCACCGCGGAGCACCACCTTGAAAAGTCGTCCGCGGCGAGTTTCGCGCGCGAGCGCGCAGGGAAAGGCGCGGGCGCGGATTAATTGATAATTTCCTAAGAGCTCGCCGCGCGATAATTTCGCAGCAGCCGCCTGCACACGCGGAACACGAAAAACCGCCGTTTACGTAATTCGAGCGCCGCGCTGGCTCGACTTTCTTGGATGCAGCAAAAAGGGCGGTTGCGCTCATTAACTCGAGGAGGAACCGTCTTTCGATCGGGCAACCGTGCTAGCTGCCCGGGGAGATTGGAATTCGCGAGTAATTAACCTACTCATCGTATTCTCTCGGCGGCGCGGCGAGCGGAAATGAAAGACGCCAGGCAGAAGATTTCACGTATATATCGGGGGCTATTCCGTCGCTGGATCCATCAGCGGGAAAACTTTCCCACAGATACAACTCACAGCGGATCGCGATCCCCGCTTCATAGAGATATGCAAACGCCGGCCGAGCACTCGCGTTAATTGCACGCGGACAGTTTACATAATTAGTGACTCGCTTGCGTTGCGGCTCCTACCGGATACCTGGATGGGACGCGCGACGGCCTCCCTCCGCCGAGCACGTTCAGCGTATTTGTATTATGCCCGGGGAAAAATAGGTGATCGATGGGTGCATCTTCGTTGATCGTAATGCAACGGAGATAAGCGGTCGTGTCGCGGAACCGTGTCGAATATTCGCATTAATTAGCCGCGGACAGTCGGAGCATCGAGGCGAAGTTGTAATCGCTGCTCGTAATAAGACGCGGGGAACTGGTTGGACGCGGGGAGCCGGAGATTCAATATAAGGCTGCCCGGGAAAAGGGACAAGAAGCGACGGATCGCCGCGAGAGCGTCGTTATCGGTAATCGTTACGGGCTGTCCGCTACAAATTATCGCGATTAAATATAATTATCGCGTCGCGTCGACTCGTACCCCGGCTTCCGCGATTTATAGTCGCCCGTAATCTCGGCGACCCTTGCTCTTTAACTGTTTCCCAGCGTTCTCGTCCTTTTTCCTGTCTCGGAGAACGCATCCCGCCACCGAAGCACCGCTCCGCTCCGCGCTGCGCCGCCTCGGTCCAGTTGCGCGTCGGCGTTTCCGCGTGAACGTGCTCGCTCGCTCGCGGAGCTCTCGAATTGCGAAAGCACCGAGACGCACATCTATTAATACCGGCTTATCTTTGCTGGTGTGGGTGTTATCAGGGCAGGGCGTGTCGCCAAGAAAGCAGCCAGCAAACCGGCAGCCAGCAACGTGACTGTCTGCCAGGATCCGCTTCTCTCTCCTTCCCTCGTCGCTACGATCACCGTCTGTTCCGTATCGTTCTCTTTCCACTGCGCGCTCGAAAGGCTCTGGAAGCGTTCTGCTTCCCTGGCGAGCCGATATCATGCGATACGTCGGATCGTTCGCTGGCAAGTCGTGTCGTCGCGTCGGCGTCGGTGCACTCGTCGATTCCCTTCGATTTAAAACCTCTCGTGGTCCTTTCATCGCAATTCCCATCCACGGGGACCCATTGCTTCTCAACGCACACCTCCTCGCTCCTTCTGCTCGCTTGCTGAGAAATTCTAGCTTCTCTGGCAAGTGGGGCAGATGGTTTGAGGATTCTAGTCTCCTTCGAAGCTTTCCTTGGAGAATCAACAATCTCCTCAGAATTCGTCCAGAAACTATCATACTCTAATGAAATCATATGTATTAAAATCTCTCCATACTCACATTTTCCAATTGGTGGAGTACTTCCAACTACATTTTCTTAACCGGTTAGAAGCCAGCTCCCCGCGTGAATCAACCTCGTTAAATAAGCACTAATAATTATCGAGGGTTTAGTCTCGATTAAACGATCCTCGTTTAAATCGTATCGAGAGCGATCGCGCGGTAAAAAACACCGTGCCGTAAACTTGTATGTATTTCCGTGAGCCGGGGAGCGCGTATGTGAGCTACATAGGGAATACAATCTCGGGATACGGTATCCCGGAACCCCGACTATTTTTTGGATTCAAAAAATCCCGGGATTTGATATAACTAAACCCGAGAATTTCGGTATTCTTTAAAAATGTAACATGAACACAAAAATACTTTGTGAACACCCGCAAAATATAAAAATAAAAAGAATAAATAAACATAGTGATTTAATAATAATAAGGACAATCATAATAATAATGATTTATTTAAATAATAATATTAAGTCGTGTACAACTAACTGAACCATATTTATTTTTTCAATGATATTCTTATTATTCTTCATTACTGTTTTTATTGTGAAAAATGATTTTAGCTTATGTTTCAGACTAATGATAGAAAATCATTTTAATTACTGAAATTTTCTATTACGCAATTCCGGGATTGGTCCCGGAATCCCGAGATAGACTTTAAGAAATCCCGGGATAGTAAATAATGGCCGGGATTGTATTTCCTAGCGCTACACGAAACTCGCGATCGCGCCGAGCGTAGTGGATGTTGCTAGTCGCGGGAGAAACTCACCGGCGCGGGGACAACATTGTAATCGAAATGTAAATTCCGTGGCTGTCTTATCAGGGAATTATGCGGACGATTTTCACACGGCTCGGCAGCGGCCGGGATGCGCGAGCCGATGAGGTTTCGCGCGCGGAACGGTACCACTTACCACGCCAGATAACCGGATAACCGGCGTTATGTAACCACTGGCGAATATAATTATGCAGATCGCCTAGCCCGGCGTGTCTCTCTTAACATTTACCTTTAGCCCGGCCTGGATCGCGCGCGCGCGCGGCGGTCTCTAAGGACAGGTCACGCATGCGAATCCAGCCGGTTCCTAGACGACGTCGTCATCCTCGAGAGTTTCCACGGTGCCCCGTAACGGTGAAGCGTCGTTCGACGCGACGGAATTTATTATACCGGAGACTGCTCGCGAGGGAACGGCTCCAAGTGCCAACCCCCAGATTTCAATCTGCCTCCGCCGCGGCTGCATGTCGTTGCCGCGTGCCCGGTGCAGAGTGCAATCGATCGAAGCATGCCCGAGAGTTCGTCCGGAGCCCGAACTGGCACATCGTCCCCCCATCTTTTGACCCGTCCCGAATCGGACACGCAAATTCTACTTTCAGCGCTCCAGATAAGGATAACATCGCGCCCGAATCAGCGGCAAAGAAGTGGCCGGTCGATTAAAGAAACTCGGGTCGTTAAAATTCCGTCTATCGAGCCGGGGATCCGCCGATCGCCGGTTGCACCTAATGCAGTCCTAACCCAGACCTACATGAGTCGTACGTTCTACCCGCCTGGTCCAGGTATGGAGCGAGCAAAACCGCTAACAGCGAGGAAATCGCGGCTCAGCCGAAGAAACCGGCGTTCGTTAAAATTCCGTCTATCCCGCAAGGCTTCGTCGATCGCGATTTCTACGCGGCCGAAAGGACGCGCTCTGGCTCGCGCAACGCCTGCTCGTCCTCGCTACCATTGTGCACCGTGCACGCACAATGCGAGCTCTCCACGGGAGCCAATTAAGACGCGAACACTACGCTCCCCACGAACCGGTCCTCCCGCGGCTAGCCCTTCGGCGAATTCGACGAGAAAACGATTATTAATGAGCCACCGCCGCCTCCATATCTTATTAACGACGATACCCCTCGTTCTGTTATTTGCGACGGGTAACGCCGATCCAGCAGGAACCTCCATGTGGCGACGATATCTTCATTGTACTCTGCTTCGTGGAAGGAGCGTGGAGTTTTGGGCGTAAGTGACGCGCGGTGGTTCATCTTCAATTGAGTTCCTCCATCAGAAATATGCAATCGTCGTGGCAATCCTCTTTTGTTCAAGGAAAAGCATAAATCGAAGTCGCGGTAACATTAGCAATCACTTAGCGTCGCGAGCTTTGTTTAGAGTCTCCTTGTAATATTCAATTTACGACACGACGCGCGGGATACCTCTCGATGTTGCACGTACGTGCACGATTGATTCAACATTGTACCGCGGCGCGCGAACAATCGTCGCGTGTTCCCGGGCAGTTGCAAGAAGCCGTTGCTGCTCGCACGCACCCTTCGGGGTGGCAGGCTTTTCTTCCTCGTTCCACCGCGTCCCAGATTCTCCACGCCCAAAGGGACGTATGGCGATTGTAATTTTCGCGTCGCCAATCATAGCTTCGCGGCCTGGATTAGAAAAATCCCCTGTCGACAAGAGGAACGAGCCTCCCGAGGTTACCCCGCTTTTCCTTTGGTCGTCGTCTTCGTGGTCTGGCGTTGGAATAGTTTCAGTAAGTGGCTCTCTATGCCTCGTTAGACTGGTCGTCATTGTGTTTGCGTTATCGAGCAGCTGCGCAAACAATGCGTCAATGCTAGGATATCGTTGCATTAGGCCTCTATTATGCGGTGGACGAGTGGCACTGTTCGGCTGTCCGCGTCAGACGTGGAAAAAGATCCAAGAATCCTAGATTTAGTGTAACAATAGCTGGAGTACGTTGTGGGCCAGTGGCGCACTCAGGATTTAATTTTGGGGGGAGCCGAGTTGAAGGGATAAAAATATTTTTAATGTAAATTCAACGAAATTCATTAGGTGATTATAAAAATTTATTTGAAAAAATAAAATCCAGGTTTCTTTTCTTTTTACAAAGCTTCTTCTTTGGGGGTGTCGTCAAGTGCAGCGAGGAAGAAGAAGAGAAGGAGTATGGAGGAGAAGAAGAAGCTTTGGTGCATGTATGAAGAAATTGTGCTAGTGGCACTCAGGAGTTTAAGATCCAAAAATCTAGGGTTTCGTAATCGCGGATTGGGTCCCCCCGGGGTACAAGGAGACGATGCAAGAAGTCTGAGCGCCAGGGATGTTGCCGATACGGTGACGACTCGTGATTGCCCCAAGAAGGGAAAGGTGTGGCGCGGTGCAGTCATGTTGCTGATTTATAAGGCTAAATTCCTTTACTGCTCCGCGCGGCGTGCAATAGTCTATAGTGGGTCGCCGCGCAGGCAATATAACCGCCTACACCTAGTCCTGACGCGCGATTCGGTTCTAACGTTCAGCTAAATTTATCGCCGCATTGCCTTCTTCCGCCCCCTCGGTCCTCCAGCTGCGTAATCCTTGCTCAGCCCCGACGTGACCCACGTTAACGAACCAGGAACGGCTTCTTCGCCCGTCCAGGCGAAAGTCTCCCTACTCGTTTTGTCTCTCGAACGTTGGCCGAGCGATTTCCATATCGTATTCTCTCCGGCGTCGATACGATTTTCGTTCGCCGACCAGGGAAACAGAGAAGCACATAGGTACCTACCTCGCCGTTCATGGGGAAGCGAGAATTAGTATCCTTCGCTCGAGCAGAGATTCCTCGAGCCTCCGTTAATCGACGCAAGGACGGTCTCGGCGGATGGTATTGAAATTAATTGAACGGCTTGATTGTCCTCTGTTCCGCCTGGCGGAGTAAAGGCGAGCGTAAATAACGATAATTGTATCGCGCAGACTAGAATTACCGTCCTACACTAGTGTCGCTCTTATTGTTAGATCCGGCATTGAGCAAGTCGTCTGTTCGCGCGGCTATCGCGCCTATTTATACACCCCTTCTAATTAACCAGACGACCAGGTCGAAATAATGGATTGTCGCAACCGCGAACGCGTGTCTAGCTGCAGGCGAACCCACGTGGAGCGCGTCTCGCGCGCTAAAGTCCCCGGATTCCTTGGCAATCCTCGAAAACTCCGATCGCAAGTAGTTCAGGCCAGCGTGGGGTGCGACGCAGTCTCAACCCCTCTGAAACGAAGGTTCGCGGCAAATCGAGCGGCCGGCGTTTCGATCGAGGCACAGTGCCGCCCACGCGTGCTCATTGAACCAAACGAATATTTCGGAACAATGGCGAGCTGGAGGCACGAACCGGTGGCCTTGGCGCCTCGCCGATCAACGTTTAGCGAAATAATGAATAGGTAGCAACGATCTCGCGGAGTTATCGGCTCGTTCCTCGTGAATAAACCACGTCCGTGCACTCTCTATCTCCCGCTTCGTCCCCCGTCTTGCTCTCGCCTCTGTCTTTCTCTCTCTTCCTCATCGCCTGTTCACTCTCGGTCCGCGGCGAGATCTCTGCGAGTAACTGGGGCGGAGTTGGGTTGCATCACCGTGCCACAATACCCATTGCCTCCCTCTCTCCTCCTCCTCTCTGGCTGCTCCTTCTATCGTTCCAGTCCTTTTCCTCCTCGTCTGCTCGGCTCCGATGACAGGACGCCCCGTGTATCTGCGTCGAATCGTCCGATGACGAGGCCGGTTGCGCGATCTCCTGTTGCCTCCGAGGAAAGAGCACAATCGCGTCCTGTCCCCTTGGTCCTTCCTTTTGTCGCCGTTCGGCCGTTTTGCATAAGGCCGCACCGGGTACTAACGAGACGGCACTTTCACCCTCGATCCTCGATCCTCCGTCATCGCAGGCCCGCAATAAATGATAACGATTAATAACGAGTCGCGTGACGGATGTACCTTTGCAAGTCCCCCTGGACCCTTTCTTCCTCGAGCCTCATCTCGCTCTGATCTCCCCCCGTGCAAAGATGCAACACACTTGACGAATCTTCGAGAGGAGCCTTGCGCAACGCGCTGTCATTACCGATGCGTTCTCCCCTTTCTTTTTGCTCTCGTTACCTTAAGGGGTGACCTTAATGTTCGTCGGTTTCGCGCGCGCTTACGTCACGAGGGGCCAGATGGACGGACGCGAAGACGTAGCCTACGCCCGTGGGCCACGATGATTGGCCAGATTATTTGGGCCCCATTAAGGAGAGCGACCTAATTACGGGGACGACCGATACGCGACGCGGAGAACAGCTCCTCCACCTACACGCTCGCGGCCGTCCTCTTCGGCTCTGACGACACCTTCTCTCCTACGTTCGCCGCGGCTCGGCACCACGCCTTTCTAAGCCCAGGGGCATCCGACTGGATTAGATTCTGGATCGCTTCGAGGTCTGGCCGGCCGTTGGATCGCCTTACCCTGGCGAATGTTTAGACCCTGGATTACGTGGACGCCTCTGTGGTCGGCCGGCTCGATGATGCTTCCAGCGAGCTGCCGGGGAAAGTGATTCTTCGAGGGGACACGCGGTGAGCTGGATTTTTATCAGCCCCCCTGAGGTGTACCGGGGACTTTGTTACGAAATGGAAAGTGGTAGGTGAGAAAAAGTCGAGTGGATAGGAAGCGATAGGCTGTCGTCGCGTGGATACAGTTTTCATCCTTCTGGCCGATACTTTGAGAGGATCTACGCGTGAAACAGCAGCGATGCGAACAGCGACGTTGCACTGTTGTCGGACGATTCATTAAGGATCGAGCTGGCTGGTTTAAGAAGCTCTAAATCATAGATCGGGGGCACGGACGATGACGATGGGTTTCCCGGTTTTTGTCGATCCGCCGATCGTGCTCGCTCCGACCCGTTGCGATCACGGTAATGGGCCCCCGCCGAAGCTGTGCAGTTGCAGTTGCAGCACGCGGATCGATTTTCTACGTGGAAACTGCACGATCCAATCGGTACTCACCTCGGTGACCCCGGAGTCCCATGACTCCGATCTCCAGCTCGCTCTTTTCAGCTGATAATAACCGCTGGATTTATTTGCCTGACCCTTATTTACTCGTCATTTATTATAATCAAAATTCACCGGTGAAAGTCTTGCGAATTCATTTGCGAATATTGATCGAGGATCTGCCGTCGACGCGAGGCAGACACTGAAACGCAAGAAGCCAGCTTCCTGTTGAGTGTTGTTGAAACTGTACCGTCACGATTGTGTAACGAGCCATGATTGCTCGAGCAATTAGCTAAACGTAATTTCGATGGATCTCTAGTTTCCTCGGTTGCCGCGATTCGAGATCACCTGAAAGAGGACACGATCGTTCCATCCGCGATTAAACCATCTACTTTTCGCCTCGCCGAGTCTCTTCAAATCCAGCTTGAGCCAGCTTCACCAACCCAAGATCAACACAGTTCAGAAGCTTATCCGACCCCATCGCAACCGAGAATTCTTCGAACTTGACCCGATATCGCGGCCGAGAGTTAACGCAACCGATGTTTCGCAAAAATTTCAATCTAACGTGGCCCGGAGCTGGCGTAATCCGTCGTGTGCCAGAAGAATAGAGGCCATCCGTAGGATTCGAAGCTGCCCAGGACGAGACTCCATCTGATTATCGTCACGCGCATACCGCGTCGTCTCGAATCCTGATTTTTGTCGCAGGAGGACGTCATCGTCGAGGACACGAAGGTCGCCGAAACCTGCTCCGATTTCCGTGAAGCATCGCCGGCGATGGCCTTCTGCGAGTCGCTCGTCAGAAATGGCAGGAGGCAGCGGTCGCTTTAATTTCGTTCCTCCTTGGAGCTTCCCCTCCACGCTGCGACGCTTGTCCTCCCCCAGGTCGTCTCGTCCTTCTCTAGAAGCTACCAGCGCTCTATCATTACGCGGCTATTTGCGGACAGTGTGGACACTGTGGACACCGCGCACGAGGAAGGCACCGGGAGACAATCTCTTTTCTGTATCTGTCGGCGGGATCGAACCGGTTCTTTTTCATTCTTCTCGTTTTCTGCCTCCGCCGCGACGCTGAGCGCGCGCGCCACCGCGAGGATTCTCCGTTTCACGGGCAAAAACGATCCGCCTATGGCGCGTCCGCGAATGACACACGGGCACGAAAAAATCTTAATGGAGCCCAGGTCGGAGTCGCGCAGTGACTCATCATCGGAACCTAGCGGAAGATGAAAGGCAGAGTGGTCTCATCTTGATGGATCTCTGACCGTACGGCTCGTCTTCGTGGCCCAGATCGCGCAAAAACCGTCTATCCGTGGAACACGTCGATTCTTGAGGCCGTCCCTCCCAAGTCGGAGAACGGTTCTGCGAAGTATTCCTTTTTACAATCGGTGCTGCCACCGGTCTCCGTAATGTGGCGACGAGTCCCCTTGCACCCAGGACTCGAGAACTCTCGTCTGAAATCTTTACGCGATCTTCCCGAGATTACGTACCTCGAACGGCACATGCAAATGATTCGACAATGACACGAACGTCGCGCAACTTTCTACTCGTTCGAGCGGGTGGAGCGAGCGATCCGAGCTCGCGTCTTTTTTCCATCGGTTTCACGTTACACACCCGCGACGGTATAATCCGTCGACATTTACAAGGAAGCGATCGATGACGACGGGCATCGAAGCCGGCAAAAAATGGAGCCGGGGAGGAAAAAGAATCTTGATTAACCGCGGATCGGTCGAATAAAATCTAAACGATGCGTCTCGTTGCACTTTGATCCGCGGACGTGCGTATAAAAACTTAATACCGCGGTGTTTACTTCGCGATAACGGATCGAAGCCAGCCGCATTAGAATACCTAAGCAGCTCGAGGACTTCGTCTTCGTCGACCGGAAGACACCTGCAGGTTCAAATTCCGTGTATACTCGTGACGCCGGTCGCCGGCCATCGGCATAATCGGATTCTAATGTTTTCGAGGCGATGCCACCTCGGCGCTGATCTACATTCTAGGGATCAACGATCCACGGCGAGTCACTTAAGATTCCGTGGACGGAGTTCCGTTACTTCCGCGTAAAGACGAGGAGGAGCCGATCGGGCAGATGGGCCGGTATCGATCGACGGATCGGAATTCGTCTGGTTCGCGTCTGTCCGATCGACTGCCTCGATCTTCCGCTCCGAATTCCTCCATATCCTTTACGATCTCCAGCGAACGCTTCTGCGAGAATCTCGCAATTGAAATTTCCCCAAATCGAGATTGCCCAGTCACGCGCATCATTCACGATCATCGGATCTCGCAAGCTGACGAGCGGTTAATGTGGTCTGATGCAGGAAGAGGTTCGGCTTAATGCGCGCAACTGACTCTCTGTATGGTAATTTACGAGCACCGTTCAAAATCGTAACCACTTTCCTCGAATTTACGCCAGAAAGCCCGGGGAGAGCTAGCGGTGAAACAAAGTGGGCACGGATCCTCCGCGAGGTCCGTTCGAGCGAGTTCTCTTTTTTTCCATCTGCTAAGTGTTTACAGGGAACCTCGGTTATCGTGATCGACGGCGATCGCGTTGCATTCGATGCGACGATTATCGGAATCTGTTATTGCCGGCCAGCAGTGACGTATGGCTGACCTCGTTGACGGTCACGGGCGAACGAATTCGCGAAGAATGGAGGATGGATGGCAAGCATTGGCTGCTCCTTAAGCGGAAGCGTAACGGAATCGGCTTGGACAGCGTCGTAACTCTTCGTCTGATGGACAAGGAGGACGAGCAGAGTGCTTTTACGTGTACTTTCGTTGAAATCGTCAGGGGAAGAAACTGAAGAAAGTCCGGCTCGATCGATCAGGCCCTGTGTCACTTGAAAATTAATACCGTGGGACAATTAACGCGATTTAGTAGGGTGGATCGAGTACACGCATCGATCATCGTACCGTTGGGAAGTGTGCGGCTGTATGGTGGAAAGAATCACGAGGCGAGGAGCCCCGCGGTTTTCAGACCGGCGCACAGACTCGAAGATGAAGTCCCGCGGATAAGAAATGTCATCGGGGAACGTGAGCGGTTTCGGTGGCAGCGTTTGGAAATCAAGCATCGCTGCCGATACGAACCGAGAGAGACGATGTCGATCGTTATCGGGGCTCCTTCTCCCGGAGCCAGGCGTGTCCTTAGGATGGCCTTTCTTATCGCGATAACTCTCGAGGACATCGTTTTCCTCTCCTTCTCTCACTCTGCCCCTCGTTCTCTCTCGCCTCCTCCTCTCGTCTCTGTTCCTCTGCTTCTCTGTCCGTTGAGCAACGAAGCTACGGCTCCACCCACTCTCATCCGTGATCGGCCGCGCTACCTCCGGTCTAGACGCCTCCGGCGATCAAGGAGACCCCGATCGATCGATCGTTCCATCGACCGTCTCGTCTCGTCTCGTCCCGTCTCGTTGCGATCGGCGACCATCGATCTTCCTGGCGCGTGTGAGAACACGCGAGGAGCCCGTGATCGACGAGGATCGCACAGTAGTCGGGCGAATCTGGTCTCCGAGGATGTTACGCGAGTGTTCCCGATATTCTCGATCCTCTCACCGGCACGCAGCATCCCTCGACTCGAGCGTTGCTGGAACTGTAATCCTCAGAACCGTAACTCGCAGCGGGAAGCAAAAACTGCCCTGAAACCCGTAATCGATCTACGGCCCGCGAATTTCGGCCGAGAGCCTCGAGGCTCGGAGGATCATTACCGCCGCGATCGTTCTGATAAACGACCGAAGTTCTATTGTCGAAATCGGACAGAGAGAAATGAATGATCCCGGGCACGATTTCGCTCGTAAGCTAACGAAGGATAAACGATCCATTGATCGAGCCGATCCGCCCGATCGGACGCTAGCGGCGGCAGAGATGCGCGCCGGGATTTTTGCCCGAGACACGGTAACGGGTTAAACTGGGACGAGTGCAATATAGGATCGGAATACGCCTTGGGAACGTGTCCTCTTCGCCTTTCAGTTAGGATCGGGCTACGTGAACATCGGGCGTCTTCTGCTCCCGCATTGCGAAACCGCGAGGCGCATCTGCTGGGAGCCCACGTTACGCTCCGTTCCGTTCCGTTCCACACACACACGCCGCGTTCCTCTTTATCGCCTCCCCCTCGCCCTCGCCGGGAATCAGGCTCCCGCGGAGCTAAAGGGTACAATTACGTCACGACCGTCGAGAGAGACGCGCGTCACGAGCGGATTATGTAACGCGCGATCATGACGGACGCCCCCCGCCGATGCAACTTGGTAGATACAGTTTTCGGAACAGTTGCGATTTAAGCAACGACTGTAGATGAATGGCGGATCGTCGCAGCGTTACCAGTTACCAGCGATTCGTGCTCCGCGCCATTCCTTCATTCACCACTCACCGTCGAACTACCTGAAACTGTATTGAGTTATCGCGAGGGCAAGGGTGGTCGCGATAAGGATCCAGGCTTCTTTCGCAATTACCTCGAACGTCGATCCCTCCCCGCGAGCGAAGCCAGCTGGCGAGTAAGGCGATCGTAAAAAGGCTTGCTCGGTGGCCGGGGCAGCAGCCAAAAATGCCAGTCGACCGCGAATGCAGCCGAATGCGCGAGCGGTGCATAGGTGCCCGCGCTTACTCGTATATAGTACTTACCTCGTAACGAGAGAGCGCCGGATTGTGCGATCGGAGAACGGCGTGGCGGCCTGATCGAGAGCGAGAAGGAGAGGAGAGCCAGCGGCCGAGTTGGTGGATGGCCTGTTGCCTGTTGCACGTGTGCCAGCACGTGTACGTGAGTAGGTGAGCGTCTCTGTGCGCGGGTACGCGCGCGTGCTGAGGGGCCAGTCGCCCTTGCCGAGGAGCCCGAGGCACGGGCGTGGGCCTTTCACTCCTGCCATCCGCATCGTTCCTTAACTATTGAGCCTAAGGTGGCCAACGATGTGGTCGTGCACGTCCGTGTGCGCCTCGCTATGCGCGCGGATAAGTACAATCACTCTCGTGGACCTCGTTCACTTGGCCAGCCGGCTGGCTCCCTGCGACCCTCTATCACAGTGGCACTCAAATTTCTTCTCAAACCTGCGCGGCCTTTCAGACGTTCAGAGTAACACGGAGCTGTAGATTAAGGACACTTGGAAAATTCGTGGGAGTCAATTTGGGGGACCATCGATTACTTTCAGCCATTCGATGCTTCAACGACAGGTTTAAGGATGATCGACAGTCATTTCGAGGGGAAACGTGGAATACAAGGGCGTAAGTGTGGAGAATTTTCGTGATGATTCTGTGTCTTTTTTTTCGAGAACGTACCTCCTCCCCGTGACGGAGTCGGTCTAGTGAGCGATATAATAATCGACGGGCTGGTGTGAGAGAGGTATAAGTGTCGTTACTACAATGGAATCGTGAGAAGTAATTATACTCTCCCGGCATGTTTACAGAACGCTTTACGCAACGCGGTGATCCCATCATAAATAGCAATTAGCCCGCATTACTTCTGACAAGTTAGCGTACCTCGCCTTCAACGCTCGGTGAATAATCTTTCGGAGCAACATCCGTCCCTCAAACCATCTTCACTAACACCGTCGTCTCCAAAAAAATCTAATAAAACACCCTTCTCCCAATCTCGACGCCCCTACTAGACTTCACTTGACTTCAACGTTCATAACTTCTCAGCTGTAAGTGCTACTTTGCGATCCTCGGATCACCCACCGTATCCTTGTAATTGGCAATCGAGTGTCGGTAGCCTCGCGTTCGCTCGTGTTTCGCGAAATTCGAAGCCCAGGAAGCGCAGCGACATAAAATCGTCGGCGGTCGAGGGGGAGCCGGCTATCAGCGGCGATTTACGCGTAACGAAGCCCCAGTTTGCGTGCCACTGATACACGAAGCCGATCGTTGGAGGAGAACGCCGCCGCGATCGTTACATGCACCATTATGTTGCAGCACGGTGCACCGTGCTATCGGTAACGGCAGTGCACGCCGCCAGATATTGCTTATTAACTTTGTTTGTTAGAGGGGGAGAGCGGCGTGGCGTGGCGTGGCGTTCTCGTGTGTCCGAGGTCTAACGGTCGTGGCTTGCTCCCTGCATCGGGACGACGACGTAGGGACCGGTTGCGCAAACGGCACATCGTGCTGTCCGCGGATAATCGGCTAAAACCGATCGACCGACTGTACAGTTAAATGCGTTCCTGCCGGCCCATTGTCAACGGTGGCCACTTTTAAGACAATGCCGTGGAATGTCCTGCAGATCGACGTGGACGATCGCTGGGAAGGGGGGCCTCGCGTCGTAGCGCTGCGAGTCGAGAACGATCTCGAACCGTTAACTGCACTTCGAACCACGCGAATTCGATTTAATTGAGGGGAGATGGCTGCTGGATGGCCGGCGCGGAACCAACGCTACTTCCTGTATGTTTTTGACCTGGCTCCGGCTGATTGCGAGCGCGGCCAGTCGACGCCGGTTCGCCATCTGTCGTCGTTGCCTACTTAGGTCTGAGATAACATCGAGACTCATCACTTCCATCGGCAGCTCGCCGTATTACGAAACGGGCGGCGTTAACGAGAGCAGAAGGATCTGATATTTAGGTCGCCTCAGCCTCGGCCAGCCGCGTCGGATTTCGGAAGAGCCTGACGAGTTAATAAGGGATCGCGTACTCGATCGTCTCAAGGACTCGGGCGCGATCCTCTTTTTTCGACCGGTCTGGAAGCGTTGATTTTTCCACCGGTCGGAAGGTCGCGTTGGCTTTTGCGGCTGGAAGACAGAGGCCACGGATCTCCAAGGCGACGCCAAAACGGACCGCGGCCGGGTTCGATCGTCGTGCCTCGAGTTCGTCTCGCGGCGAAATCCCGCGAACGCCCGGCGCTCGCGAGATTTGCGCCTCCTCCGCGAACAATTAACCCGCGACGAATCGGAAATCGTAGACGAATAACGATCGGTGGAAACGCGGGGCGCCCAGGTAATGCTACTCCCCGGCAGCCTCAATCAAACAATTATTTTAATAATGGATTATTACATTGTTGCCTATCACTGTAATCGCGCTGCGAACGGTAATTTCAGCCCCGCCGGTGCAACAATGCGGTCCAAGAGGCCTCCCCTCCGGAAAATGCAAATAATATCGGTGCTCCCTTGATGTGGCATTAAATTAGCGCCTTTGAAGGGAGATTAGGCCACGCTGCGTCTGATCTTCGATCCTTGTTCCAAGCACGAGTTCCATCCTCGAAGGTCTGAAAGTCAGAAGCTCGAGAAGCCTACAAAGCCACTTCCCTTGGCGAAACGAGCTACTGGTCGGCAAAAAATCGACCATCGAAATCGTAAGGACACCGATGGACATCGGGGACGATCGGCGTCGATAATGATGGATGTTTTGCTCCCGTACGTCATCGCGTCCGTTTAGGAAGTGCATCGGGAGAGACGGGTGCATCGCCTTGAACGTGCACGCTGTCCCTTTTCGTTCGCTGGTCCGGTTCGCGTCCTTCCCACGATTCGATTCAGCGACAAAGAAAAATCGTGGCCGGTCCTTCGCTCCTCCGAACCTGTTCAATTACACGGGGTGTAGAATCACGGATTAATATCTCGAAATTATACGATACGGGGATTCGGTCGCTGTCGCCTTTTACTCGATCGTGACTAAAGATCGTCGGTAGGCCTGCAAACCTGAAAGAGGAACGCGTAGAAACGAGTCTATAATCTAAAATATTTTATTCGTCAAATTGAAGTGGAAGCCGACGGTAGAGATAAACTTGTCGTAGGAGGAGATCTGTAATGATAATCGAACGATTCCTCGCGGAGACGCGAGTGATTACGAGATCGCGTAGAGGGGATGATACAGGTCACACGTACCCCATGGAAAACGAGGGGGAACACGGTCGTGTATTATATCCCCGGCAATTGGAGGGCCGCTGATTGCCGTGAAACGCGACGTGTAACAGGTGAAGCCAGTCGGCGGACGTCAATCAAAAGTCGAAAGCCATTAATTGCCGTGGACGTGCACGTACGTTTTCGGCCGTGGAGCGTGAGACACGCATCTTCTTCTTCTTCTCTGCGTGCTACACGTTGGAAAGGTGGCTTCGGTGCCGGGCGGTTCCAGATCCGAAAGTGGCGGAAAAAAGAAACGAAAGCGCGCGTATGGATGGGTTTCGACAAAGATAATTGCTCGCTGTTCTTGCCGAGGCTGCAACTGCTGTCCGGCGTGGCCGACAGTGGGTGCATAAATTAAGCGGGATCGCACGTGTGTAGCAAGGCGACGCAGCTTCCTTGGAGTTAGTCGTTGAACTATGAAAGAGGCGCGCGCCCCGCGAGGAGGTGGAGGAGGAGGAGGGCTCGGTTGCACGCGATCGCCAAGACTAATAGCGACGTGAATCCGCTGGAGCCGTCCTGCTCGTTCAGCCCGCGAAGGAAGAGCATCGGAGGAGCTCTGAAGGGCCGCGATATTCATATCCATTACCGTTGAATTCCACCATTCACGCCCACGTGCTCGCAGCGGAGGCCTGGCCTGGCCGCGTTGTCTGGCGCGCGCATCGCGCCCATCGCGCCCCTGAAATTTATAGGGAAAACGCGGCGAGATAGATCTCGCATTCATCACGCGGATGATTTACGTTTGCCTGCCGGAGATATATCTATACGCCGCCCCGGGGCACGTGGGTGTCCGCTCCACGGTGCCGCGGGCCGCGTGGAAATTCCCCTCCGCGGTAACCGCCGCGTTTTTGCATACAAATCTTGGCCATTTAACGGAGATAAAGTCGCGCACCGAGGAAATACGAGGCGCGTGTTGGGTTACGCGAAACTCCCGGAGCGTCTTCATTTCTTTCCTCCTCCGCCTCTCCCTCTTTCCGTAATTCGAACGCGCGTGGGCGTGCACGCTGCTGCCTTCGCCTTTGATTTCAACCCGAGATTCTGTAATTGCACCTTTTTATGATTTGCGAGGATTTTTAACGGTAACCCGGGGGTCGCGTTACGTCCCCGCCGAGCTTCGTCCCGAGCCAGCGAACGGACTGGCCGGTTCCGCGGCGATACGAACGTCGCTTCTCGAGTACCTTCGACTCCGCTGATTTCAAAGTGATAAACAGAAAAGCGGCAGTCCATATTTCATCGATACGCGACGGACAACAAAGCAACGGTATCGCGCTCGCGAGCGCAACGATAATCGTGATAAATTGCCGTCGTGGCAGGCTCGATCGCGCCATTAGTCTGGCATTATTATCGCGTTTATAGGAATACCATTAAAGTAATGTCTTTATTAACGAAGGTCAAGGGAGAACGATTTGTTTCGACGGAGGTAACAGGCTCAGGAAGCGCGAGGCAGGAGGGCACGTAATGGTTTATGGAAATCTCGAACTGGCGGGATTCGATGTTGACGGACTAATATTAACGAGTGGGCAATTAAAGATAATTAAACGCATAATTCATTGGCTCGGTTTTTCTCGAACGAAAGTCGCTAATTAACGCAGGAAGCAGCATCTGTCCCTTCAGCTCGCGATGCAACTGCTTTCCGGGATCGTATCTGGGTTAAGTCCGAGTCTGTACGACGGAAAGATTAATTTGCTGGTCGATCGTTAGGCTGCATCCTTTAATCTTCTGAACCGCAAGTCGCGCACAGTTCCCTGAATATATTACTGCTCGCTTTTAGAAACTCTCGCGGTTTAGTTGGCGAGAAATTTGTCTCGGACGTTCGCCTGCTTCCGTGCAGCGGATAATTAATTCACCGAGTCGTGACGTATCGGTACAGTTTCGAAGGAGGCCATAGTTTGATCAGACTTGGGGGTCTTCTTCTACAGGCACCGAGCACAGTCGGGCCCCGAGAACTGGGTGTAAATCGCGTGGAAGCCAGGGCCAGGTTAAGCCTGGAGCAGACCTGGGACAGAGCGTTTTCCCTCGGTCCGGTAGGAAGTTTCTCCATTCCAGGACTAGTATCTCGTGCAGCGTTCCGAAGTCGGGAATTATTGCCAGCGACCGCGCGAGAGATCACCGGACTACCGGTGCTCGAGCTACTTCTTCGGGCAGAGGCGTCAGATAAACGCGAAGCGTTACTTTATTACGAGCGCGTCTCGCGCGGATGCATTCACCGACGAGCAGCCAGCTCCCAGTGAACCTCTTTATCACCAGCTCTGCCCGACCGGGCCCGCCACTTTATTGCTCCTTTTAACGGTGGCATTGTCCAAGGAGGGACCGAGAACAACGAGCGTCCCGTCCCGGTGGCACGTAGCCGCTGAGAACGGCATGCGAGAAAGCGAGACGCTTAGTGAATAATTTTATCAGATAACCGGTTGATTTGCAAGCGTCTAAGCCCTGAGCCAGCCCGTCGCGAATAATCGAAACCGAGGTGTGGGATTCGCTTCTTTTCCGCCGCGATCCACGATTCCTTCTCTTCCTCCTTCGAAGCTGGGTAGCCACCCAGTTCTCGCAATACTCCCATTATCGTCCTTATTAGTTTGCACTTCTGCAACATGGGCCCCGCTAGTGGTGGGTCCTGAAAAACAGGCCCTTCTCCCGGGCCCCGGCTCTCGACCCCTCGGCTTAAGCTCGGATCTCGTAGGCTGCCACCAACACCAGCCAACCACTCCTACGTAATCTACTGAATAGAGGCGTGCAAGGTTGCCAACGGATGCATTTCGCATAAATTAATTTCAGAAACATCGTGACCCCTCGTCGCGGTTCACCGACACGGAACGCGGGCGAAACGCGATAGATCAAGCCCGCGACTCTCCTCGGGACTCGCATTCCTCCCGATTCGTTTTCCCCGCTTTTACTTGAAAAACGCTGTTGCGGGGCTTGGCGATCTTATCTGCCAGCGATCCGAGCCGCGTTTCAGCCCGATCATTAATGATCGATACCTCGCCGCGTTCGGTTTTACTATCAACCGAGCGGGCCGCCGCTTGAATAACTTTCTGTGCTCGATGGAAGCGTTCAAACAGGCATTCCAACTGCTCGAGGACTGTGGCCGCAGCGATAGGCTCGGTACATCACTCGGCCAGACACACTGTTACGTTTCCTAGCCTAGCACGAGGGAATTGAACAAAGTAGGTAGTAGTGGCTCGCACAGTCTACTAGGTATTCGTCACTTTCCATTTCAGAGTCTAAATTCAGGCATTGAGAGCAAAAACGGAAAACCCATATTGTAAAACAATTAATTTTCTCTATTTTATATAATTAGTAGGGGAGAGTCGTGCAGTACCGACCACGCTAAGTATTTTTGTTATATCTTGGGGTGGAGTCGATAAAAATCAAAAATTCAAAAACGTGTTTGTTGAACAGCTAGAACTTAGTAAAAGGAGGGAAATTATTTTTGTGAAATTTAATAATAAAAATTGATAATTCGCAAAAGTAAAGAAGTTGTAATTTCTAGGAAACGAAAAATTGTCGTCCAGTACCGACCAACTATTAAATTAGTAGATTTTTCGATCTAAATGATTAACAATGTTAATGAAAAGCTATTTAATTACTACAATACAAGATTTTTCAAATTTTTTTACACATACCCCTGAAGTAAAATAATTAATATTCTTCTGTTAATTCAAATAAAGTGCTAATATCTGGTCGAAGAAGCGAGAACTAGCTTTCATCGATACTGCACGACTCTCCCCTCCAGCTTATTGGAATATATTAATCCCATTAACTCAATTTCGCAAAAAAAAAATGTGGGTGGTTCCGTTGTTGCTCTCAATCCCTGAATTCATATTTACTCGCCTAGTAGGCGAAATCCGAAACCACTATCTCCTCCAATACAATCAGTCTCTTCGAAGGGCGACACGCGTTAATCAGAAGCCAGCCCTTAATAGATCCCGTATTTCCTCGATTTGCTCGACGTTGCATGAAGCACAGCACTGAAAGGTTAACGGTGGTCACGTGGCGCCCAGGCAGCCTCGGTGCACGCCGATCGATAGATCCGATGCATAAAGATCCGCCGCTAAAAATCCTGGAAGAGAATTCCGCGCGGCAACTACACCCTTTCGCGGTGTCAGCCCGGCGACGGCGTGCGCGCACGTCGGGAAAGGCTTCTTTCCGCTCGTTCGCTCCAGCCGCGGCGTGTCGTGCACGGGGCCGGCATTATCGGCCGCTTAACGATGCAGATAAATCCAGACACGATGTGGCAACCGATAAAAGATCGTCTGGAAAATCGTTCGGTGCGCGTTCGAGCGACTCGAGCAACTGGAGCCGCGCCGCTGCAACAAAGCAGAATGCATGATTGCGCGCTAAGCGTTTCGCTCTGTCCCGTGTGTGTCCGAGCGCGCTGGCGCGTACACGCGCGCCGCTCTCGGATTCGCATGCAATCCAAGCATTTGCATCGGCAATTCCCTCAGTTTCATCGACCTGTTTTTTCCATCCTGCTACATGTTGACGCTGCGCCGCGCGCTCTCGATTCGAGAGAAACGCCTTTCCTCGACTCGCCCCAGCCCGTTTCCGTCGACGAAACGATCCCCCGGGGTCGATCTCTGGATCGATGGCGCGCAGTCATCGGTGCTCCATTCACGAGCACCGGCCAGCCCCGCTAAATTGTTTTCGTAGCGCGAACGAGCGGTGCACGCGCGCGCTTCATATCCTGGCTGCATCTATTGGCTTTGCAGGCAGGGTACCAGCCCTCTCCTATACGTTCTGCGCCGTCAAGTTGCACGTTGCACGTTGCACGTTGCATCGGTTGCGTTTCACGTTGCCCCGGAGCAAGCGGAGCCGTGGCGAGAGCGTTGCATTGTGCGCCGTGTCGCTGCTCGCAAGGCGTGGCTCTCTTTCTCTCTTTCTCTCCTATTCGCATCGGGGAAGCACCGATACCACCGGCGTGATATCGCCACGCGAGACTTTTGCATGCTCCCTTCTCGACTCCGCTGAGGCGCTATCGCAACCACCGTTGCTCGGTCTAGCGTTCAGCAAGGACGAACCCTCGTTGCCCTTTCATCGAGTAGCAGGGCCCCTCTGAGTTGCAACCTCCTACCGAATTTTATTCGGTATCAGCAACCTGGATTAAAGCGAACGGGCGGAGCTGTGGCCCTTGTTTCGTCGCACCTACATTGCCTCTGCGGCCTGAGAAATCTGCGGCGACAAGCATCGGTTCGCTGGTAGCCGATTTAATTCCACGTTCGGTTAGGATCGTCATTACTAAGCGTACAAGCGGTGCATTGTGTGCCTGGTGGACGCAAGGCGTGGCACGGTGCACCGAGGAAGCACTGATAGACCCGCGGTGATATCGCTGCTACAGAGTCAGGCTCCTTTCCACTCGCCATCCGGACAAAGCTGGTCGAGTTATCCTGTCCAGCGGGAGCGGCGGTGTCCTTTCGACGCGAGTGATAAGCATCGAACGGGCCGTGACACTTTTCACGCTTTTACCGGCGCTTTTTACTCCGGAGGTGTCACTCGATGACACCACCGGTAGAATAACTCGCGTTATTATTACGCTGCGCCCGCTTGAAGAGGAGAAAGCGACGAGGGGGACAAAGAAGAATGAAGAAGGAGAAAGTGGAAAAAGTAATGGAAGGAACAGTCGAGTGGTTCCTCGGTGCAGCGCGAGGCGAAGCTTGTATTAACAATGACACGCGGAGTAGGCGACTTTCTTTCTGTAAATCTGCCCGTAACATCGAGCAACCGTGTTCCGCTCCGGCACGGTGGTAAAACACGAAGAAGACGAGCTCCGCGACTGCAACATAAACCATATTTCCTATCGATAGCGGGAAGAAAGACACCGGGGGGAACACGATCCGTTTCTCGTTCGTGGCACCCATTGGAATCGTCGAATGGCGCGAGAGGAGGACGCCGGCAAAAATCAAGGACGACTCGATAACGCGTCCGAGCGCTGTCCTCTGCCGCCTACCGGTCCGTCCATCTTCCCTATCTCTAACTGTAGTTGTAAAATAAGCTGCACGCTATCGTTGACCCGCCACGCAAGTCCCCGTCCCGGAAACCGACGGGACGGCCGGTCGTCGGACGACATCCTGGACGATCCCTCGGATGTTCCACGAGCTCTCGACCTCCGGGGTACCACAAGGCGGTCGCTGGATGAAAGAGCGCTCTCCCGTGTCCCTTTGATGTATTCCTGCCGAGTGATAGAGGCGGCCCGCGTCTTCGGAGCGGCGCGGCGTGGCTCGATCAGCCGTTTCGATTCTCACGTCGAGACCTTCGAACCCGAACGCGGTCTTCCTGCTTCGTCTAAACTCTAAAATCATGCACACGTGAGCCGGGGGATCTCTTTGTTCGGTTCCCATGACGGGCCGCGCTTTCCAGCCATGCCTTCCCGTACCGATACTTTGATAGCTCCTCTCGGTCTTTTAATAATGGCTAGGTAGAAAGCGGATTCTATTAAATCTGGACCATCTGCGGGCGATGACAGTGCTTCTGGCACACCCTTGCCTCACCTGTTTCACCTCGGCGCGGCCGAATTCTGTGCCGTAGCTGCGAGCACACCGATGCAACCATCCAGCCGCGCACCGATGCAAAATCGCCGAATTGACGCGAATCGATTACGGACACTTGCAACACGCTGAGAATAGGTGGCGAGCTTTTTGCGCCGGTTTCGCAAGGCGCCTACGTCGCAACCGGGCGTCTGTAATCGCGTTACGATTAGCCGGTATCGCAATAATGCGTTCCTCGGCGCGTTTACCCGCGATAATATTATCCTTGCGCTTTTTGCCGGCCAATTACGCGGCCACGCAGCTTGTAGCATCGGCCGTCATGGTGATTCACTCGGCATGCGATCCAACCGCCTGATTCTTTATTTATATTCTAACGGGCTGATAAAGGTTGTCGCGTGTCTTCGCTTTGCCGCCCCAGTTCTCACGCGGGCAAGTGGTACCTGCCTTCCGAGTACCAGCACCGGCGTTCTATCTGAAAACTGTATCTAGAAGCGAACCTCGCACCCGCCAAGCGGCTTCTTCGTTCCCCGCCACGAGAGTACTCCACGCTGAGCAGTTCGATTACAAATTTGTGTAGCGGAGTTTCATTCTGGAGTTTCAACTGTCACGGACACCAAGCAGTCCCCAGCTTCTGTATCGCAGAAAACACTGTCGACTTGGCAAGAAGAAGCACTCCTCCGCGACCAGGAAGAACGACAGTCAGCTCGATGCACGGTTCTCGTAAAGTTTCCGCTGTGCTCGCCGATGAAAGCAACACCGAGTCGAATCGGCCGAACGGCTAGGGGCAAAAAGCGGGAATGGAGTTTTGGAATAGCCAGCAGGGCGATGCAGTTTCACTCTTTGACTCGATGTCGATCACGTACATACTCTTCGGAGGACGCAAGAACGCCGACGACGTCGTTCGAGGTGTTACGCACCGTTCGAAAGTGATTCGAGCGCGATTTCTCGTCTCCGAGGGATTTTTTTGGGGATCCAAGTCTCTCGTCACTCTCCTCCCAGTTTCACGTAACTGGGGTTCGATCACGAGCTGACGTTTACCTAGAACAGTGTCACAGTGGAATAAAAAGCAAAAGAGGGAAGAAGAGGGTGAACCCAGCGTCCTCCTTCTGCCCGACTAGTATCCGCGCGCTCCTTCTCTTCCCTCGACTGACTCTCTCGTGGGAATGCAATCTCGCGGCGATATTAATATATCCGGTGGATTTTTAAGGACACTTCAAAACGGAGGAAACGCCAACCTTAAAGCAGCAAGGACTCGCCGCGCGAACGGCAACTCTGCCGTTACCGTGCCGCGTATCTTCTCGCTTGGCCTATATCGGTACACGGTCAATTTAGCGATAGAGCGGCGATGGGTCAGCGCGCTTGATAGAGGGATCACGGTTTAACCAGGTTAGTCTCGATTGAGCCTTCGGAACCTTGCCGATGGATAGTAACAATACCGTGCAGTAGCAATCACGCGACGCTTCCAGGAACAATAGAAGAATAAGGAATAGATTTCTGAAGTTCTCCGTTCTTTGAGAAGACCGATAGAATCCGCCTCGAATGGGTGCATCGCGGGGCACTTGGGAGTGGAAGCGGTGGTTAAAAGAAAATGAGCGAGCGATGTGGCTACCAGAGGATCAGGGAGGGCAAGGAGGAGACAAGGAGAGGCCAAGAGGAGCAGCAAGTTCGTTGGTTAGCAAAGTCGAGGCTGCCTTGGCACGACTTGACACCGCTGACCCGTGGCGTTTCACGATACATGAAGAGGTCACCGAAGAACGTCGAGATCGCTACTTGAACGAGCGTACCGGCCGTTAAGTAGGCGGCACGAACGATCCCGACGGATTAATCGCGGAAAGTGTGAAGCGATCCGAGCCTATCCGGCAGGGAGCCGTGGCTAATTCGCAACCGATCGACCGCAACAGCCTCCTTTTCTGATCTCGACGCTGATCTGCCTCGCTCGATTGTTTTGCCCGACGAATTCCACGGATATTTGCATCTCTTGGCCCACGGTCCACGGTAATTAAGAAAATCGCTTATAGATCCCATTAAATTTATTACTCTTTAGAAATCAGGATAGGAATGCAGATCTCTGTCGTTTCTCGAGGGATCCCCGAGGTGTCCAAGTTCCCTCGACGAGGCTCGCTCCTGATGGGCCGACGGGGAGGCCATTTTGTTGCCATTTAAGGATAACGATACATTCGGCGAGAAGATTACAGGCCCCCGGGGCTGCCCTTTAGCTGGCTAATCGGCGGAATCGCTGTAACTCGGAAAATGAAGTGCGAAACCACGGCGGCGGATCGATCGAGTTCGGCGGTAGAAAGCAGCGAAGCGCGGCGGGGCTCGTGTTTGTGCAACAATATAGCCGGCGTGGTGGTCGAAGGCTCGTTGCCGGGATCGAAAGTGCATCCCCGGGCTTTAATCTCGAGGATGTGTAATCGAATCGAGCCTCCGACGTTTCTACCCAGCAATTTCCATAATACGGAAACTCGCGCGTTTAATAGAAGCTAAACGCGGTCATGTTTCAGCAACGACGCCCAGGTATTAGCGCCCGGATGCGCCAGCAGCTAATAATCTCGAACAAAGTGAATTTCGATGAGCGAGCATCGCTGCGACGGAATTTCTCGGTTGAGGCCGTTCGGGCCCCCTGATTTCCCGCCCCTGGAGCGACTCTATCAAACCATTCACTCTTTGAAATTCATTTTCCTCCGGCAGAAGCGTGAAGTTTCTCGGTGGAGCGAAAGAGAGGACAGCGATATTCCGGTGAAATTCGGTGAACCGAATCCGGAACGTTCGGTCCGCGGCTGATTTGCGGGGCGTTCCAGCGCTCTTGCGGCCGCCTTCACCTGGAAGAGTGGACATCCTTGAAGACCTCTCGCTCCCTTTCTTTTTCTCTTTTTCCCCCCTCGACAACGTGTCAATTATCCCGCGCCGACGGGCTCTCGTGGCTCGAGCTAATTTGCGATCGAATTAATTCCCGGGGAGCAGTCTACGGGGAGAGACACGACTCTCTCGCTCATCGCTGGCAGGAAGAATGGGAACGAGCTCGGTCGATTGCCTGCCGCCGCGGCGTGTATCGGCCATCACCTCTGGGGCATCCCGATTACCGGTTATTAATTATGCCCGTCGCGGATCAACGCCTCTTATCGGTCACGAGCCTCCGATCGCCTACGATTCCGTACGATTTCCTTCGAACCGACGAGGAATTCCAGATTTCGTAATCCTCTGGTTTGTCGAGCAGGTAAAGTTGGTGCCGCCGAGGGGCCGCAGGATAAATACTTTCTGCAACGCTTCGCCTCGTCATTGTTGGCCCTCGCTTTCGAACGATTGTCGCGTTGATTTTTTAACGAGCATTTTCACCCTGAGTGCCCGGCTTTTCGTTGGAGCTCGGTCCGCAGGAGACGTTGCGAGACGTTGCGAGGCGTCCAGGCTACGAAGAGAGGAACGACGGGCGGGAGTGACGTCGTTGACCTCGTTAAGATCTCTTTTTCGAGTTCCTCTCCGCGGTGTTTTTCTGCCGCGGCGGTGTGTTTGTGCAATCGTAACGAGATCAACTGCCTGTAATGCATAAATTATTATCCACACGCGAAGACAAAATCACTGTCCCTTTTCGACCGGTTCAACGAACGGATCCTGTCGCTTTTTCATCGCGCCCATTGCTACTGAGAGCGAACGAGCGAGAAACACTTACGCGAGGTTTTCAAAAGTTTCGTCATTAAAGTTTCCTTCTCTTGTGAATGCAGCGATCGCTTTCATTTGGTTTCTTGCAAATTGCACATCACCTTGCCGTACGTTTCGCAACGAATTTAAAAAACCACTGCCGCGGTTGCATCCTTTTCTCCGACGCAGTGGTTCGCTCGCGTTATAAATATCATCCGGACGTTCGATTACGGGCTGAGGAACACCTGCTCGTTAATCGACCGCTCGACCAGCGGCTCTGATTAATTCCGTTCTTCCTCCTCCTCCTCCTTTTTGCTTCTTCTCAGTTTCACTGCCAAGGAAAGCGCTGCCTGTCGGCTCCTCTTTTTTTTTTCGAGGACGAGCCGCCTAATGTTGCTCTGGATAGAAAGTCTGCCGAGAGATTTCGTCAGTCGAGATACGATTCAGCTCGCCGAGATTTCATCTCGCCGTCGAAGCTAAATCCCCTCGTGTCTGAATCTATTTCTGGTGTCTTTCGAAAGCTTTTATCGAGCAATTATTGAACATTCAATCTTCGCGGAGACGTCGATGCCTGGAGGGAGGGGACGATCAGCTCGTAAATCATTGTCTCGATCCAGCTGCTCTTCTTTCTGCGGGGATTTCCTCGCTGTTCATCGACACGCTCGCCGATATCGCCACGCTCGGATCCTTTTTCCAGGCGAACGTTGGTCCTGCCGCCCAGCACTGGGCGACTGTTCCTTTCGAGAAAACCTGCAACGCCCTCGTACGTGCGCTTATGCCAAGGAGAGAACCGCGAGATAAGCGTCGACAAGCCACGATGCAATTACCGATACACGGCCGGCCGGGGCCGGACACGGAGGTGCGCACCGCGCGGTTTTTGCAACGCGCTCGATCATAATCGATCGGCTTATCGATCCTCCACGCCGGCCGTTTCTTTTGTCGGTGAAACGCTTGAGAAATACACCACGTACGCAATGGCACCGTTTAGAAAAAATAGCGGACGGGGCGCCAGGTGGGGCCCGGCCTTTGTTCCGGATTCCGTCGCGACGTAATCGTTCGTTCTCGATTTCCATTTCATCCAGCAGAGTACCGCCCATGGATTTCCAACTGTCGACGGGGACAGGATGTTGCTTGCGACGTCACTGAGGATATTGAAACCGAGGGATAGGAATCTGTAAGTTGCTCGGATAAATCGTCTGCTCAGAACCGCGTTGTCTCATCCGCTCCAAATCGACGCGGACAAGTTCGCGATGCGAAAGGAGGGATCACGCATGCGACGCACAAAAGAGGCTCGACGTTTTACCGCAGCAGGTACTTTAGCCTATTCCGCGAGCACCGGAAACCCGTTCTTTGATACGATTACGCGAGGACCACTGTCGCGTGCAAAGGTCGCGAAACTTTCGCAATCGCACGGAACTGCGTGCCTCTATCGCGCGCGGAATTTACACGTGCACTCGCCTCTCTCGCCTCTCTCGCTGCTTATCGTCCGACCTGTGAGAACCGCTCGGTTTTCGTAACAACGGATCGATCCGTGGCGAAACGATAATCGTCGCTGGCGCGTTAATGAAATTATCGTGCCGCCGTTTCCGCTGGATCGCGAGGAATAAATTAAAATCGCGCCGACTGCGAGCGATCTCGATCGATTGGCATCGATATCGCGGATGTTGTTGCGCAATCTTTCCGATGACGAGCATCCTTATGCGGCGTCGGAGGAGAAAAGGAGACGAACCAGAGACCGTTTTCTATGAAACTCGTGAAATTTTACTCAGTTGTTCAGCTGTGAAGAACGACACGGGTAGATCCACTTGCGTGGACGTCGAAGCGTTAACCAGCGCGTTTTTCGGCCCCCTTCCTCCGGCAGGCGTAAAAGAACGGACCCGCGATTATCGCGGGCGATATATCAGCCGTGTTATCGGGCCATTTATCCAGCTCTTTACGGATGCAACACGCGCCACTGCGGCCGCGGGAGGCGAGGAAACGCGCGAGACCGCAGCGTCGCCCCGAAATAATTAATCGCTACTTGTAGAGAGCGCGTTTTTTATGCAGCAGGATCCGCCGCGGCTTTTTACGGGGACGTCGTTCACGGGTGTCCTCGATCCAGAATTAATCGAGTAACCTTGCGAATATTTATACGCGGAGAAAGATTCGACGGTGACGATGAGGAAAGGAGGAGGAGGATATCGGTTCAGGGCCTTCGATAAAGTAAATGGGCCTGTCCCGAGACGGTCTCCAACTACTTGCAAGCAGGATGTCTCGAGTGGAAGGAATGCCACTCAGTAATTCCATTTTCTGTTCGTTCCAGACAAAAACCAGTGCACGCGTCTTTCCCTCGTGGACATCGGCCATCCTCGATGCTGATGGCAAGGTTGATTTTTGTCTGTCTTCTACTTGCTGGAAGTCCTTGCTGCCTCTTCCGTCATTTCCGCGGAGAAATCTCGAAAGTCTGCCTACGTAGGTCGGTATCCTTCAATTCTCTTTAATCTCTCGCGATATCTTTGATCGGTGAATCTAAACAAATGGGGGACGAAATTTGGGCCCTTTACCCTATCATTACCGTCGACACTGACCTAACGCAATTAAAGAACCGGTCGCAGCGTCATTTTCTTAATCTCGCTTTTCGATTGTCGCAATTATGGGAGGAGCGATCCAGTTTCGCGCGGTTACGGACGCCGCCTTTTTCACCGATCGATTTCGACCGGGTCCACGGAATTAGCGGAGGCGCTTTCTACCTTAAACGCTCGCGTAAATATCCCCGGTGTCGAACGAAGCGCGCCTTAATTCGTCGCTGCAAAAAGGAGCGCGGCCGTGGAGGGCCTGTATTGTTGGGAAGATATACAGCCGGTGCGATGGGATCTGTTTTCGCGGCAAGGACGACTCGTTAGCAAGAAAAACGCCCCGGCATTCCCGAGATTTACGCCCGAATTTCGGCCTAACGAACCCGCCGTTTTTCGGGCATGTCGCAATGGTCAGGCAACCACGTACCTTACCGTCGATTTACCATGATCGGGCCACGCAAATCGTGGATTGTTTTTCGCCGGCGAAATTACGTCGGTGTGTCTACTCGGCGCTGGAATTCGCGCCGCTGGAATTCCTCTGTTCTTTTAAGTTTAACCCGTCGATAGCTCTCGCCTCGTTTTGCAACCAGTCCGGCCGCCGCGTGAATGTCGAAGACGGTTCGGACTCTGTCCGAAATAAACTGGGGCCCCGATGTGCCTACCTCGCGCGGACTTCTCTTTTAATTCGTACACGCGAAATCCGGGTGGAGTGCGCGTAATGGCTTTCAGTCCGGCCGGTTGGGGTCGATTTGCAAGTCAGCCAGGTAACAATGAAGCTGCTGGGAGCCGGCGATTTGCTGCAATATTTGTAAACACGTTCCAGTGCCAGTCGTACCTGTTAACACAGCGGGCTCGAGGTAACACCGGTGCCACGCGCACCGTGAGATCGATCCGTCGATCTCGCCCGATCGGTCCAGCCAAGGTCGATCGTGATCTGCACCCGTGAAATATTATCCCATTGTGCTAATTTTTTTTTCGCCGTCCTTCGATCTGCCTTCGGCGCCTCTGGCCTATCCGCAGCATTGACACGCGCTTGGGTGGCGCGCGTCCGCGTCTGCTATACCGATTACCGAAGAAATGAGCATTGCGAAAGCCTCTTTCTCTGGATATCGTTCTCACGAAGTCGCCGGTTAATTAGCGATTCGTGGATAATGAAGCGAAGTGTAACTCGCCGACAACAAGTGCCACGAACAGAGATTAATTTTGCAATAGCTGAGATTTTGCCGCAGCCGGGCCGATGATCGTGTCGGTTGTTCCACGGTGTAGGCTTGGCACAGAGAAGTGTAAACTCGACTACCACTCGCTCCGACCATTCAACTCTTTTCTCAATGATTTTTCGAGCGATTTAACTGGAGCTGAGATAAATTAAGCCTACCATAATCGAGAGTTATCGTCATCTACGCCCTCGCAGCTCGCGCATGCAGGATCTGACCCGGCTAACCCAAATTCGTATCTGCGAGGCACAATCCTAGTAGCCACACACGTACGTACCTATATCGCGAACTTGTTGGGAGCGCAGATTTCCTTTCCCCTAATTACCGCAAGAACCAGCGATTCCCCTGCGCGCGAGGCTCCCTCGGACAGACGAGCGCGGGACGGTGGACTTTCCACTTCCTGTTTGCAAATTAGCGCGGCGGCGGGTTCGCGAAAGCCGCGCGTATGCACGCGAGTTGTCAACCCGCGGAGCTCACGATGCAGATATGCACGTACGTGGATACATACGTGCCTGGAGCTGGCGCGGTTGGTTGCAGGGGTGTGCGATACGTGTGCCGGCGGTTTGACATCCGCTATACGTTCACTATTGCACAAGCGATAGATACCTCCTTGCACCGGTATCGCTGTCTCGTGCAGAGCGAATTCTTCGTTCTGTACGGACTCTGCACACGCCTTGGTACACACCCTCGCGAGTAGGTGAACACCGGCTCTCTTTCTCTCTCTGTCTCTCTCTCTTTTTCTCTCTCCCTGTCTGCCCGTCTCTCCGTCTCTGCGGCAGGATCAGCCATCGGGGAGCGAGAGCACGCGGACAGAGAGGAAAGAGAGCGAGAGACAGAATTTTCGCCTCGTTCCTCCGCCGACGAAGAGAAGTTCAGCGACGTGTGCTGCACAGTCGGCACGAAGGTGCCAGGATTTATGCAACCGGGGATTTATTCCTACCACGAAATTGCACTTCGAACTTTCGGTATCGGAAATTGCACGTGAGCACGACACGCACGGTGAAACGCCTCGCTTCCAGTCCAACGCGGCTCTCTTCCCGCCTCTCCTGGAAAGAGGAGAGATGGTGCCCGCTGATATCCCGGGAGCGAAATTATTTTTACGAACAGCAATCGTTTAACATCCTGCCCGCTTGTTGACGAGGGAAAAGACGTATCAAGAGCGGCCGAGCTCCTTTCCCGGGACGCATTTCACGGCTGACCCTGAAACGCTTCGGGACCTCGTAACGAAGATAATCAGTTCGAAAGGTATACCCGCGCGGCTTGGCTCTAATTAACGCGCGCTGATCCGCGTCAATTTCTCCGGCAACCTCGTACACTCGCCTCGAATTTTCTAATGGTACATCCATTAAGGAGTAGGGCTCGATTCGTGCGTGTTCATTAAGTGTGAAACGGGACCGTCACGTCCGTCAAGGTATATACGCTGGCAATTTGTAACGAACTCTAATGGGATCGCCGGGTGATCCCTCTCTCGCGGCGGAACTGTCGCAACCGTGTGTAAAGAACCGCCTTTAATCAGGGAATTTGATTTGCACAGTTACATGGTTGGTTCGGTAGAAACGATGATCCGGTTATTAAATCGTAGTAGTTGGAGCATCGTGTAGCCAGCTGGAGCAATCGAGGTGTTGGGATATAGAGCGAACGACAAAATTGATTGCGAAATCGTAGCGAGCAATTACCCCATCAATTCCCTTGCATTAAATCGATAGGACGTGTTATTACGGCATTGCGGACACCACGAATCTGGCCTAATTATCGTAATTTTTGAAAATTGCCCACTGTCCCCACTATCGCCGGATCTCTCTCCATGGAGATTAAAGATTCGAAACATGGTAACGTTGTTAGCGACCGGGTATTTGCATTTCGGTTTGCGAATGAGACGCAACAGTCACGCCCAACCGTAAATTTTACGCGCGCACGCATTAAACGGAGATTTCCTCGCGTCAGTCAGAAGTGAAACCCCAGAACCGTGAAACGAAAGCGATCCTCCCGCTCGTAAAACACTTCTGCTGCTTGTTACTTTTTACGAAACGGTCGCACACGCTTTTGATACACGCCACGCGGCAATTAACCGCGACGCGAATCTACCGTTCATCCTTCTCTCGCAGCGATTAATTACATGCGAGCGGGCCGCTCGTTTTCCGCCATCTCCCGCGCGTCATCGCTCCTTCGCGTATTTTACGACACTTTCTTTTCCTCCACATCTCTTTCACGATCTAACACGCGAGGGTCTCTAAACGTGTTTGGTTCTTTTTTTTCAGGATTTATTGTTGTACTTGCTAATTCGAGGGATATTGGGCGGGAACTGGATGCACCTTGTGTACAACAATTCCGACATCTGACCAGCCATCCATACCTGTCACCCCTGTCAGGTATTGTACCTGCTTGTAACTCGCTATATTCTAACTCTATTGTACTCAAATAGCTATTTCTCTACACTTCACACGTCACACGTTACAAATACTAGAACACTGCTTCTAACTTGGGAACAAGTCTTCATAAAATAGTGTACGATATGGTAAGGAATCAGGTAAGTTATTTAGCGCCCCCACGAAACCGCAACAAAGTTGCAAACGACAGATTTTTATCAACAATGTTGCAAATGAAATTACTGCGTTCGTGAATCAAAACTCCGTTTTGCAACATTGTGCGTTTCCGTGGGGAGCTAAATTTCGGTTTGCAACTTTGTTGCAGATTGTTTGGAAAGGGTGTTGAAAAGGTGGAAAATTATAGATCTGCAGAATGTATGGGAAGTGTACCAGCAAGGTTTGATGTCCCAGCATCGATTTACTACCTTGTTTGACATTTCTGGAAGGTTCAAATACAGGTTTGCATCAATCTTGTAGGCCTTGAAGATACTTACAATCCATTTGCGACGAGGTTGTGGAGCAGTAAGGGAAGCAACATCCCTATGTGGCGATGAGGAAATGTAGAGAAGTACGTGAAGTCACTTTGCAATTTTGTTCAGACTAGTGTAGCGTCATGGTATATCACATAACGTACGGTGTGTATAGTGCAGTATATGAATAATGTATCAGTAATGCATAAGTAGTGTGTGAGTGGTAAGAATAGTGCAAAAGTAGTGAATAGTGTGAATGTGACGCAGTGTGAGAAGTATGAAGCATGCAAATAGTGTATATGATGCCATTAGCGCAAATAGTGTGATCAAAACGAGTACTTGAAGAGTCTAACACAAATATATAAGAAGGAATTGTGCGAAATAAATAGATACAGTTCCAGGAAAAGTGTATTTTATTTAGCCATACGATATTCGTTACATTTCAATACATATGCTGTAATACTCTATTCTTACATTTTCCTAGATGAAAATCTAGTTCGCAAAATAAACGCACCACTCGCAGCCGACTTATCGCTGGAAGATGGAATCGATGACACCATAAATCGGCTGTTTGCGCGGGTGGATAGAACGGGTACGTTGGTTCAGTGCGTCGAGTCACCTATGTACCCAGCAATTTACATAAAGCATAACGAATGTGCGCCGTGGTAGGTACGGTACTGTGTAACGCGATCCGCACTATACATTGTAAGGAAATCAGATCTTCCACGCGAGGAAGGAAAGGATAACAGGGCCGATGTGCAACATCGTCACACCCATATATCGATCGGCTCGGGAACTAAGAATTCGCGGGATCTCCCCACGGAACGGTTCTAAATCTATGCGCGTATCGGCTTATCTGCTCGAGCCCGTCTCGAAACCGAACCGTGCAAATGAAATTTATATTCCCATTCTTGCCGGACGCTACCCGATTCCCCCTTTGTCCGTGAATTATTCCCGCGCGACCGTTTTCGTTAGCCTTTTAACGTTTACCTTGGTCTCCGAGTGCAGCGGTGCATCGTGCCAGTTGCATAATTCTCTCCGACTTCGCTCGAACCGCGGTGAATCTCGAATTCTCTTTGATCCACTCGAGGCCACGCCATCGAGGGACAAATTGCTCTCTAATTACTCCCTTACCCGCGAAACGGCCATTTTTCCAGCCGACCTGACGGACCCGTACGCCCCTTCGACTCGCGATTCTTGCATTTCTTTCGTTTGTCGCAGCCAAGTATATCTACGGAGTTCGATCTTCGTTACGATCGTGATCGTTCCATATGCGGAGCCGCGAGTCGCGCTCGTGATCATCGTCTGTGGATTATTGCCCAATTATCCGTTTACATGGTCGCCCTAATGATCCGATACCAATCATTTCTCTACGCTCGCCCCGCGCCTTTTTTCTTCCCCCTCAGCTCTACGATCCAGGGTATCGCGGGGGTCGAAGACTTTTTGCTCTGCCCTATCAACGCGCGCGTCACACGTCTATTATTTCGCTTTCTATTACTTTCACTGCGACCATCCAGCACAGAATCGGTGCGCTCGTTAAAATAGCATCGGTGTTCTTTACGCGGCTGTGCGCCTGGTGGCGGGTTTGGACGAGTCGCGATGGTGGACGAGTCTATCGAGGATGGATGAAGACGGAGACTGCAGAGGCGTGTCGGTAGTGGTGCGGCGAACCTGGGGCCCGATTTACAAGAGCCGCGATCCAAGGGAGTGTAACGGCTTCAAGGACGATCGTGCATACGCGCCAGCTCTCCCAGGAAACTGCTAACCGACATCCGCGAGGACACAGCCGCGTGCATCTGGCTCTCTCGGCTCGGTTGCATCGGCAAAAACCAGTCGTTGGGTAGCGATGGCCATTCGATACGATTTCTCGCCGCCTTCCGAACCAATCCGTCCACTGATGGACACTGAAACCGTTCTCGAAAACGTTTTGGTCCTCTCCTTGGCGTGTAGGAACACGTTTCCAAACTTTCAACACGTTTAACTCCCTTGTGCACCTCAAACGCAAGGCTGCACGAATACTCTAATCCTCCAGCAGCTTCTAGTTTCTCGAAAATCTTGACGATGCCAACCCCTCCGTACGCTTCGGCATGTGCCTGTCAAATTTAAGGGTAGATTAGGGTCGACGAATTACAGATTTTACCATCGCGAAGGAAGATTACTCAAGAGGGACTCAAGAGCGACTCGTTCCCATCCCTATCAGCTCGCTGACGCTCGATTAAAAGGGAGAGGAGCTTGTGAGAAGGACAGGCGGAGCAGCGGACGCGTCGAGGAAGCAGAGGGATGAGGGATAAGTCGCGCTCCTGACCTAAAAACCGTCTTCCTTTTCCTCCCGTCCCTACAGCCTCTCGCGAGGACTCGTTTCGCGAATTGCGCGAAGTGCAGGCCTCCGTCAGCGCGGACTGAGATAAATGTCAACGCTGTTCCTCGCGCAATGTGCCGTTTATTGTATATCACTCGAGCGTGACGTAACGGCATCATTCTTGTCTATCTACACGTGACAATGATAGGAAAATCACCGATCGGAACACCCAATTGATACTTTCGAGCCCTAGAATCACCTTCTATCGCGAATGATAATTGTCTTCGAGGAATCTGCGAGGAAAACGATACTCGCCATTACTCCGACCGAGCACCATCTAAATGGAATCGTTCCGCGATCGTTACGCTCGCCGTTAACTGTCGTTCGAGGAAGGAACTATAAAATTTGTTCCAGTTTCTTTTTCACCGGGAGAAAGAGAGCGCTGCTCCCGACGGGGATTCAATTAGCGGGGTTCGTTAGGACGTATTCATTAAAGGAGGGGGGAAGGGAAGCGAGAAGATACGGGATAGGAGAAAGTGAATACAAGTTCTAGTAATTCGCGGAAATCCTCGATCGGGATGCGATTAAATGGATTAACTCACTGTTCCGCGAGAAAGATCGAACGATTAACGCGCCGTAATGATCTTTCCCATTAAGCCGACCGCTGGATTAAGTTTAATAGTCGCCAGCAACCGTCAGTTTGCGTGTGCGATTGCTATATTAAAGGGTTCACCTTTGTCAGAGTCTTTGCCGAGGTCCTGTCGATCTGCTGCACCGCTTCGCGAGAAGTGGACGTAATAGGAGCCGCGAAGAAGCTACATTCTTATTGTTACACCATGTGCATCGAGATCTAGAGTCAAAGAGATCCCCGGAGCGCCGTGGAATGGAGGCTGACAGAGGTTTTCACTCGCGGCAAGGACTTTATCAGTTGCACCATCAGCCCTGAGTGACGTTCGGGGTTTTTGCGGTTTTAGAAATCGACCGTAAGGCCGCCAGGATCGAGCGACCAGCTATTCCGAGCGGAAGGATTTCCTCAGCCGCGGTTGGCGGACACTGCATCACTCTGAATTATTAAAGACACGGCTTGCCGCGGTCCCCTTACTCTTCTCTCGTATCGTTAATCAATAAGTAAATAACATATTAACGTCAAGCCACGGTAGGGAAATTTGCTGCGGGGAGAATTAATGTTCAACAGCAGCAAAATTGATACTCCGCGCCCGGAGTTTTAAATCATCGTCGAAAGATCGATAAGTGGCGAGCTTTTTAATTAAACCCTCTGAAATCGCCGGTCCGATCGAGGTCTCGCTGGCGTAACCGATAATCGGCGAACACCTCCATCACGCTTATCCCGTGGTCCACGCTGTCAAAGCATCCTCCGAGGTGTCGCAGCATCTTAATGTTCCGTTAACGACAGCGTGAATCAAGCGTCGATCGACGGGCGAATAAATGGCCGACGTCTGAGAATCGGCTGGGACGGCGGGTCAATTATTTTCGCGCTCGATCACACGAGAAATTATTAGTGACCGATCAGGAGAGATGGGTGTCTGCGAGTGAAGGGCCGATTGCTTCTCGATCGGTCGAGGATTTTGACGGCTGAATAAGCTAGGAGGACGTTAGAAGAATAGAGTCAGTCGATGGCTATAGCGAACTGAATTGTCCAGTGTAGCCAGCGCTGAAGCGCAAATATGATATCATAGGATGAGCAATGGCGATCGTTTTTCACGTGGTGATTCAGTGTGGCTCGAGGGGTCTATAAATCTTCGCGGTCAAGGCGCTACTTTTTCAAACGGCGATAGCATGATTTATCCGGACCCGTTACCCGTCCGTTCGGGCCCGTTCACTATGCATGAATGGCCGCGGAAAAATCGTAGTTACGCAAATGAAAGGACAACAACGGTGACCAACGAACTACGGAGCGAAGGCTACTTCTTTCGGCGGTTTTCTTGCCGGGCTAGGAGGGATTTTCAAGCGGTTCTTGCGACAATCGCCTGGAGAGAGCGTCCTTCGTATCACGGTCGTCGTTGCCCGAGCATCGAGATCCTCGAGCTTGAAAAGTCCTACCTCTTTTTTGCCGACGTTCCTTCGTCCTGCATCTCCGCTGCCCGTAACACGGCCCTCGATCCGATCGCATTTGTCCAGCCGTTTATTAACCGAGGTAACGAAGAGCTCTCTCGCGTATCGGCGACCACTCCTTAACGATCTACCGCGTGTAGTTGAATCGTAACTACTTGTCGCCCCACGAGAAACATCTTATCGGCCTGTCGATGCTTCCCTCCAATAATTACTTCGAATAATTGACGATCCGTGTTGATTAATATACACGGTACACAGTGGAGTACGAGGGTCGATAGGCCGGCAGTAATAAATATGCACCCACCCCTTCCTTTATTCTCCGCTCCCCGCAGGCCTCGATCGGGACCGCCTTGAATTTAGCTTTCTCGCTAATTACCCATCCTAGCACCGGTCTCCGTAGTTCTGGACAAGCGATTCGCGCGCCGAGGAAATGATGCGAGGGGAGGAAAACGCAGCGCGGCGTGTAGAGACGAGAGTCGGCGTTCCGATACCGTTCCAGGGACACCGGACTCCTACGCGGAGCGGAGCAGAGAGATGCGGCGCGGCGTGGAGGACGAAGGTAGGGAAAAGGAGACGGGCAGGATCGATGTAAGGACCGAGCGGGAATATATATCGACGCCAATAAAGGATCGATAACGATATAAATCGAGATATACGGATGGGTACACGGGCGGTACTTGTACCGCAGAGGATCCGACATGAGCGGCCGCTTATTATGAGGCTGAAGAGCGGCCCGTTGCTCGCGCAGGGTCGTAGCATGGGTGGTCCGTCTATATGCTAATCCGCGGCCTTGCGTACGTCATCGCGGGAAATCGTGCCCGGCGAAAATTTCCAGCAGATCCGGACGCGACGTCCTTGCCTTCGGTGATCGCCCCCCTTCGCCCCGCGATCAATCGTAATTCGATCAATTTGTTCGGTTAAGAGGCTCGAAGGACATGTAATGTTTTAATTAATTTTCGACGGCCAGCCCCCGCGGCCGTCCCTCCTGAGTTATGCCCCGTAATTACAGTGTCCGAGCAAAGTGTCCCCCGTCTCCCGAGACGCAGCAGCGAAATTGAACGTAACTGCGCGGCGGACAGTTAATTGGCTTCGTAATTTTCGATCGTACTTGCATGTTTACCTACTCCCGCGTAGCACGACGATGCAGGAGGGGAGACCGGGGCTGGTAGGTCAGTTTTTCAGTTTTTGATTTTTAATAAAATCCCCGGTTTCACCCGGGAATTATTATTATTATTATTTATTATTTTAAATAGCGTATTTATATATAAATAACCTATAATCTAATATAGGGCGTACTTAATATAAAATTAAATTTCATTGAAATCCGTTCAGCCGGTGCAAAGTTAGTAACAATTTGTCAACCTACCCCTTGAGACAACCAGCCCAGGTGTCCCCTACGCGTTCGAGCGGCGTTTCCAGGCGCTCGATGATCGAAATGGATCCGCGACGCTTGGGCGCGTTCGCGAGTTTCTAGGAGCAACTTCTAGGATCGGATCTCTAGCGGCGACGTTTCCTGAAGAAACGCGTTCGCCTCGGCCGTTACGTAAGGCAGGCGTTTAAATGCAAATTCCAGCGCGATGGGAGACGCGGTTTCCAGCGAGGGAAGCGGCCGCTTTGCTCCAGAAGCGATGGAAAAGAATGTCGCCCCGCAGCCGTATCGCGCGGCCGCTTTCGAAAGGCCGAGCTCCGCAAGAGCTGGGCCTTCCAGCGCGGAAAAATCGACGCGGAGGAACGCGTCCGTCCCTCGTCGCGTCCGCGTCGTCGAGAAAGTCGAGGCGCGGATCCAGCGTGGGGATCTGGTCTCTGGGGAACAGGGGGAAACGACGGTCTACCCGTGTCCGGTGCTAAACCCGGCGAATAATTTCGCGCGTCGCGTGGCGAGTGGCTCCTGCCTGCGCGCCGATTAGGAAGCCGACGTGACCGTCGAGGAAGCGAATTTTTTTCACAAAACAACACCTCGCGCACGCATATTCGGATCGCGATCCCGACGCGGCGATTATAAAACAACTTTTAAAGGTATGCAGAGCGCTCCAAGTGGAGCAGACGAGGTTTCTCACGACTCGCTGACGATCTTAAGCGATTCGCCGAAGAGATCATCCTTAATTACCACCGATCGCGAGCAAGACCTTGTGACTCATCTATCGTCGCGTGTCAGAGTGGGGCGGAATGTGTTTTCGCAGCGGAGAAGCGATTTAATTAAGTCGTTGATTCGCCCGAGTCATCGTCAGGGTTGGACGTGGGCCGAACAAAAGGACGTCGCCGTTGGAACGCGGAAGGATGTCGAAAGATCGCAGGCTCGTGGGAGGACTCCCCGGCCAACGGTGGAAAATGAACGCGGGCCTGCGATCGGAGTGACCAATTTGCATGTTTAAGGCACGTCCAGACGGGAGGCGTCCGCGCGCCGAGCGATCCTCAACGAAAAAGAAGGATAAAGTTGTCCCGTCGGACAGGCCGGGAATATTCGTGAATATTTATGCGGACAGGCAATTTTCTGATACGAAATCGGTTACGAAACAATCAGAGGCGTGTCGCTGATAGTCCAGAATTTCGACACATTTCGTATTTGCGTCAAAGCCGCGGCGAGAGAGAGAGAAAACCGGTTGGCGTTTGCATTATAATATGCACGCGAGAGATCCAGTCGATCCGGTGCCCCCGTCGATAAATCCCGCCGATACGCTCGTAATTACGTCCACGGTGTATCGTCGCCGCTCGTCCACCTCCCTGGCCGGCTCTCTTTCACCCGAGACGGCTTCCTTTTTCTCCAATTTCCGCGCGGATAATCGCCGCGGTCGTAATCGAGGTAGTTAAACGGCTCCGTTTCCGGCTAATACAAATTAGCGGCTGGAATCGCGCGCAACGATGCTTCCGATCCCAGCGGCTGCTCCCGGCAACCCGTCAGCCTGCAAATCGAGTTCTCCGCCGGGAGCTAAACTGACGTCATTTGTCGCGGCACATTAATCCGAGCCTCTTAATTTTCTGAAAACCGCTTGCAAAGTGAACAGGGATGCGATCGTCATAAATCCATCGGTCCATCGTTCACGGAGCCACTGATCGTAAATTCGATGCACGTCGAAGGACTCCGTGGCGCGACGGCTCGCGCGACGTCACGCGAGGCAGCAGCATCTTTCGTAATGGAGCTTCCCCGTTGGTTACGCGTTCCATATGGACCGATGGAGACGGTTAACGGTACGGAAGGCTTCTTTGCCGGCTGGATTCTGGTTCCGTCACGAGCCCCGTCTACGCAGAGAGCACCGAGGGCGGAGCAGTGAGTCAGAAACGAAGGAATCGAGCTCGCCAGTTGTCCCGGACCGGGCGATAATCTCGAGTGGTCGAGGGAAAAAATGGCCAGCCCACCGTTCAGCACTAGGTGCAGCGGGCACCGCGAGATCGTGTAGGCAGGCGGCCAGCGTCCCGATCGCTTCGGTATCGGATGCTGCGGACACCGATCGTAATGTCCGCCGCTGGTAATAGAGAAGCGAGAGGAGGAACTGCAATCCTCCCGTTCCACCTTCCAAATCATCACGTGGGTGGCAAGCCGATAGGATCTCGGGGAAGATCGACTTACGGCTTCCGTCTCGACTGGACAGCATGTGCTGGACGCCCGCTTGTTGAGATTTTTCAGCCGAACCTCGGCATTAGTTGAAATCCTAGATCTTTTCTGTAGAACTGGGGAGGAATTCCTTGAGCTCGAGGAAAGTTAAATCTGAGACTTTCAACTCGGGGTAGTTTGGGAGAAAAGTACTTAGAGTGTGCTCTCGGCGTGCCGTCGATAAAAATAAGGAGATCCGATTAGTTGTTCCAATAGAAACACGAGTAACTGTGGGGCATATGAGGCAACCGTTTAGCAGCGCGATCAGCTAAGCGGCAGCTCGCAGAGGGACTCGAAAATAGACAATGAAGATTTCGCAATGCAGGGGCGTGTAGAACGGCGCGAGTGCCTCGGGGGCGAAATCGGCCGGTGCTCCGCCACTGGCCACCAGCCGTTCGCCTTTTGAATCGTTTTAATTTATAACGCCGAGCGGGCACCCCACCATCGGCCAGCAACTCGTGCTCCGTGTCACTATCACTTCTGACGAAGGCGACGAAACTTGCCGGCAGTGGCCGCTGCATCGGATGTGCCTCGCACGTGCCGCCATTCCATGCGTCCCTCGCCCTTTCATTTATCGTCCTCGGCTCCCTCCGCTTGGGTCTTTTGAAAAATCGTTTCTTAATCGAATCATCTCTCCCGCCGCAAGCTCATCCAGTCGGAGGAACGCAGTGTACGACTCGCAGCCAACTTCGTAGCTGTCCAGCGTCCTCTACTGGACGCCATTGGGTTATACTAATCCCTGGCTGTATCGATCTTGGGTCACGCTAGGTGCCGCAAGTACCCCGGGTCGTGCTGCGAGTAGATTATAGCACTACTCGGATATGTTAATCGCAAGTGACGCGGGGGGTAAGTTATGCGCAGATAACGCCGTGGCTGGACTTCGTTGCTTCCTGGTTATGCTAGTCCTAGGTCATGCTAGACCGAGACTCACCGATTCTAGCTTGTATTATCTTTGGATTATGCTGCTTTCGGATTATACTAGCCCCGAGTCCCATTAAACGTAGGCTATACCAATCGCGGAGTTACGGGACGCCGAACTTATGCTAAAACCGCGTCGCAACGATCTCTGGATCGCTATTAGCATACGCGGCGTCAACCCTCGGTTAATATATCGCACCGCGGCTGTGGTAATCCTATTAGTGCAAAGTTACAGCCCGCTAATCCCGAAATTAGTGCTGTAGGGAAACGAGTACAATCGTAAGCCAGGAATTAGTGGAGAGTCCGCGGGAGCAGCGGCGTGTCTGACAAAGACGAGCCGTATCTACTTGCTGCTCGCAGCAACGGGCACGTGCCTCGGCCGCGATCCAAGTAACTCCCCTTCTCTTGTCGAATTAACTGTCTTTGCACAGCAGCGGGGCCCACAGTCCTACGGGGGATTAACGCGGCAAAGAAAAAGCACGCGTGCGCTCGCGGCGTATGCAAAAGCCGAGGAGAATGCTCGCCATCCGACGTTATGAAATTCACACACCGCGCCTCCGATTAACGCGGTTCGCGCGCTCCTCCGGCATTGTCGGTACGCTCCGGTATTTCCAAAGGATTCTAGGAATGAGCGCTGGTATGCGCTGCACTCGTAGCAAGGATCCAGGTGAGAAGAAACGAGGCGAGAAAGAGAAAGAGAAAGAGCGAGGGAGGCATACGAGGAACTTGTCATACTGTCGTACAAATTCTTCGGCGGATGAAGCAGACACGACCTCACTTCCGGTACTCAACTTTACCACCTTATAAGTCCCATTCCCTGACGTATAATTTGCGTACGATCATTGATTAGCAGTGGCTCGAAAGATTACGCAACCAGCTACCGAAAGGTGCGCGAGTTCTGTATGTTGCAAGTAGTACGAGTCAAAAAATTTCAGACACCGGTTAGCGAAGACCACCCGCTCGTTGCGGGCATAAGAATAATCGAATTCCCTATTCGTGATTTTACGTAATCGTTGATTAGCTGGCTTGGATTACACGAATGGGCAAAGTGATTATTATTGAGCGTCAAAGCCGCCGGAAGCCCTCTCGAAATCTGCCGTAGAAATCTCTCCCCGGCGAAGGATCATTACACGTTCCTTTCCGGCAGTTATCTCCGTTATTTTGCGCAACGGAACGATCCAGTTCGGACACGTTCGAAACCGTGGTCAATTATTGCCGCGGGATTGCGCCGGGATTTCGTAATTATATGAGCATAATCCGTAATTAAACGGTTGCGAGAGTGGTGCTCGTCCACGGGCGTGACGCTGCGCGTTTTTGCTCGCGTTAAAATAATAACGCCAAACAACGGCGTCGCCGGCTAACAAAGATACAGGGCAGTTAATTCGCGGTGTCCTTTTTGTTTTTTACCTCGATCAGCCCGTAGGATTGCTTCTATTAATTACACGTTGCCATAACGATCCTAATGGCTCGGATATCTCTATGATCGTGGCCATTAACCCGATGAGTCGGTCGCCTTCTAATGGCCCCGATCGATTCGAGGCGAAGAAGCCATTAGTTCGTGGAGCGATAATTAATGGGAGCGAGTCGAAATCGACCCTGCCACTCGATTACGCGTCCTACGTGCCGCCGGACTTTATGAATGGATCGTTAAACTGTTGCCGCGGTACATCTTAATCCGGCCGATTGTGCGCGCTTCTTTGTGCCGCAATGATGGAGAATCTTCCGCGTCATTGGTCGGGGAGAATCCAGGTCTGATTGAGAAGCTTCGTGTCCACTTACAACAGGTGAAACATCCCAACGAACTTCCATCGAGAAGTTCAGGTGCTTGTTGAAGAGACAGGCTTCTCCGGCTTCGGCGATTCACTTTGCTCATCGCGGTATCTTCTATCCAGCCGAATCGGCGGTGCTTCAAACGACGCGAAGCTTACGAAGTACCGATTTACGTTCGCATAGTCAGCCGCCTCTGCGGAAATGGCAGTCGTTCGATCTAATTAACCGTGCAGTATCACAGGCGAATGGAAGATGAAGCTAGAAAGTTCTGCGATCGGCTCGATGCACAGACCACCGTGCAGGAAGGCCGCGAAACCAGTTTGCGTGCCTTCTTAATATCGCCATCCCGTTTCTTATCAATATAGCGAAATTGCATTATGATAGGACAGTTTCTATATGCGCGCGCACGCGTGAAATGTCTTCTTATCTAATTCACCTGTTCCGCGAGGAGCTCGCTTTCACGCGAAATCGTTGCTCTCCTATCCTTCGTGTTTGCTGGATCGTCGAGGGCGATACCTCGCTCCATCTGCCCAAATTTCACCGGCAGAAACTTTCTCTAACTGCCAACGGAATCCTAGCTGCCTTTGGTGACTAGGGTCGGGGGCTGGCGATGCTCTTTCCTGTATCGGCCGATCAGAAGTGGTGGAAGCTTTGAAGCAGACGGAGTGTCCACGTGCGTGCACGTGTGCACGGGTTTCAAGCCGCGGCAGAAAAGCCGCGTTACGCGCGGGCAGGGCGCGTGGCCGAGCGTTACTTTCACTCGATCTCGCTTGCTCCCTCTCGGCCTGCCCCTTGCTCCTCTTTTCGCCCGAAGCTGCGAGCGTCTGTTCTGGTTAACGGTGGTGTCTGTCTGTCAGACCAGGCCGTCCCCTCGCCCCTTTTCCTTCCTTCTTCCTCTTCCTACCGATTGTCTTGGCCACGTTCCACTGTAATTACCGTTCCCCTCGAAGAAGATGGACCGCGCGGATTGTGTGTATAGGTACGTGCCCCTTTCGAGGATCCCGTTAAGGCAATCTCGCGAGGGAATGGAGGGTGTTGAAATTGCGGGATATTCCTGAGGGTGCGATCGCCAACGAAGGAATCTTGAGCTTTTCTCTCGGGTGTTTTATTTTTATTCTCAATCACGAGTCACGGCTGTTCCTCGCGAGCGACTGTCCGCGGAAGCGCAGGCCATCGACTCGCCGTTTAGCTTTCATCCGGTTCGCTTTTTCTTTTTCTCCAACGTCGTTTTCGCGATCGGTGAAATCCAACGTTTAATTGATTGTCGAGACCGCGCACGTGTTACGCGCGCCTCTTAACTCCTGCTCCGTTAACCCAGTCGATTTCCGATTGAATATTTGTTGACCGGTCTGGAATAATTCATCGAGGCATTCGTCGGTTTATTAAGCGATTACGCGTTACGATCTATCGATTCGGGGGTCGGTTTGTAAATCTTAGGACTCTGTCGACGTCTCGTAAGCTTCCGCGGATTTAAAGGAAACGATTTCGCGAAGGCACGTCGCCGGTGTGAACGCCACCAATAACGCCGATTCCTTTCTCTCTTTCTACCGTATCGCCACCGTTCTGGCGTGGTCGACGCCGGAGACCACATCCCGAAGTGATCTAGTTTTGGTCCCGTAGCGCTGGGCTCGGTCGCCTTCGCGCCGCTCGTGAAGATCGAAAGTTCCGATGGACGATCGTGCCAGCCTTTTCCACCAAAACGTAGGTGTCTGCGTCTTTATCTCCGTTCCCCGTCTCCAGCAACTCTCTCTCCCAAAAGTATATACCTACGCAATATTAAACATTTTCTAAAGCAACACAGCGGTGCATAAAAAGTAAGTTTTTCAAGATATATCCTGGTACCAATCGCGAGCCCAGACATTCCGCAGGGGTTGCGAAATTGCCAAGAGCGTCAAATTTCCGAACCCCCCGCGAAAAATCAAGCGACTCCCTTTCGAAGCTGTCCTTTAGCAAACACCGTTGCGAATATTTCCTAAATCTTCCGCACCGTGACGATAGGATGCGTGAGGCGAATGAACAGCGATTTGCTTACGAAAAGTCCAGTAGCCCACTCCTGTAAAGTCACCGAACCTGTTCAATAGCGAGTCGCGCGTGAAAAATCCCGTTTTCCAGAATTTCCGGTACAGAGCTGGTTCGCGATACTCGTCCGATATGCTGCTGCCAATATTATCGAAATGTCAGGCTGGACAACGCGGAGCCGATCTATTTAATTGTCCATCGGCAGCGCGCGACTCTAACGGCGAGTGGACACGAAGATCGAGTGATCGAGAGTCGAGGATCGACGGCCTGCTAGAGATGGGAGTAAGCTCGTCCCGAGTGCCAATAGAGTTTAGAAATTTTCGTTCGGTGCTGCCGAAAAAACCGTCCGATCTCTAACCACTAAAAGGAACCAGAAGGACTCTGTTTTTAAATTAAGTCTCCAGCGTGTCTAAACGCGTGGAAATGCGAGGATCGCGTGGAGCGCGATCCAGGGTCCAGAGATCGGCTCGATCCCATCTCTATCGAGACGCGTATACGGTACACGGTGTACGGTATATGGTATACGGTATACGTTATACAGATTGTGGGCGGGGTGGTCCAGAGAAAGCCTCGACAAGGCTCGGGCGCGCAGCAGCGCGATCCGCTCTACTCGCCTCGACTTTGCACGCTCGCCGTGCCCGGCGTGCTTCGCCACGGAAAATATCCACGGTCGGCGTTCGTGCCACCGCGAGGCGTGTGCCGTTTTTTATTTGCAGGCCTTTAGAATCGGCCGAGCTCGGCTCGGCTGGCCATTCGGCCGCTTACTCCGCGTTTTAGAGCCCGGCCGGGGAAAGAGAGAAGCTTACTCTACCGCCTCGGCGAAGATAACGTCGCAACGGTGCCCACTTAAATGTCATTACACGTTCCTCCCTCCGGCCTCCTCCGCCCTCTCCACCCTCTCTTTCTCTTTCCCTCCCGGCTTCCGAGGGGCAGGACCGAAAGGGGACCGGATCGATCTCGAAGACGTCGACTCCAACGACGTTATCGGTCTCTCGGCCCGTTTACGTAAGCGACACGGCAGCGTTTGCCTTCGAAACCGACTTGCAACTCGGCTAATAATCACGCGAATGCCACCGCCGCCCGTTCCTTTAGCCGAGTTTCAGGGCGGTGAGCTGTAATCGGCCGTATTCCTGGCACGCCGACCATGGGGTGAGAAATCACCGCGATGTGTCGGATACATACGTTGAATACTCGAAATATGACGTGGGCGGATGTGGAAGGATTAGTTTTACGTTGGCGAACGGCGCAGGTGGTCACTGGACGAACGGAAAAACGGTGATCGTCTGGTCGATCTAGTTTCTTCCTCGGGCAGCGTCCGCGCGATGAAAGCGAAGAGACTCTCTCGTTTGACCGTGGAAGGATCGAGTGATACTGGATACGTCGCCGGCCTCGAAAGTAATATCGAAAGTGAAGCTGCCGACGAGTAACAAAAAGACCCCGATACTCTCCGGTTCCGATCATTTATTTTCATCGCCGGTGGATTAGAGCGTTCCCGGAGAGAGGCCTCTGGACGGCGCGACACGACGCGACTGGGAGACGCCTCGCGAAATCGATCGCGATTCCAACGATGAAATCGAGAGTCTAGCTTCGAGCCGACGCTGTTTACGCCCCAATTACTCTATGAAGCAACCAAGTTACTTCAATAGTGCTTCTCTGTCGCCCGATCGGCTCGATCTCGAGCCAATGTCCGAGAGAAACTCGCGGGGAACGGGGTGGCGGCCAGATAGTCGAAGGCATCGCGGATGATGGTACGTCAAGGCGATCGTTTAGAGAACTATCGTGTGAACAGCCACTCGTTCCAGCTATTAAACCACTAAAACGTAGCAGTTACGGTTGCGCTCGCGTGCCGCCGCGCTGCAAGGAACGCTCGACGACATATTGGCACCGAACGGCCGATTTCAGGCGTGCGGATGGAGTTATTACGTTAATTGGCGTTTCGCGTGACAGGTGCGTGACAACGATGACACGAGGCAGCGGTTCGTTGCAAAGCTTCAAGCCGGCTTGCGGCAATATTGTAATTAATACGAGCCCTGTCGAAATTGGGATGCGATTCTCGTGCATCGAGCTCTTTCCCCTGAATACCGCGATGTAATTTCCACAGAAATTGGCATGGTATTAGCGAGAACCAAAACTGGACTAAGCTGTGGAAGCCGTGAGCACGCCATTCGAATCCAGATCGCGGAGTTAGTTACCCGAGCGCACTCGGAAGTAGTTGGCGGATCGTTCCGCGAACAGCTGGACAGAGGAAGTGGCGTATTTTCCGCGAACGTGCCGTGGGCTCTGGACGCATCGACCGGTACTCTCGTTTCGAGGATGGAAAGTGAAAAGCGGAGCTCGCCGTTCGCGAAAATCCCTCCGAGCGACGAGCCTCTGCGAGAGAGGAGGTGGGGGCGAGGAAGAAGCCGAGGAACAAGACCAAAGCCAATAAGACGAACGAAACTACGAACAAGAGCAAGTAGAAGGAGGAGATAACTCGCAGGCGACGTCCAAGAACCGTATTCAGAACGGTCCGAGCCATTTGGCTGTTAGATCGCACGTGCAGCCAGGTGTGGACGAGCCTTAAGATGGTGTTGGTGTTTGCGGTGTGCTCGCGTGGCGGGCAGCAGTCGCGACCCACATCCCGGAGATAAAGTGCTCCAAGAGTCCGCTCCCCGAGCAGTGGTTCTCATCTCGACCCCGCCTACCCGAGGCCGCTCTTATCAGAGCGCTATCAGCGATCTCGGTGAACGGTGCGCTGGTTTTCCGAGCAACGGCGAATCGTTGCCGCTCGCCTCGCCGATCGTTTCTCGTTAGCTGGACCAGGATCAAAGCGAAACGCGATCCGCTGGTTATTAGGTGACGGAAAATCCGAGACGCAGAGTCGAGAATTTGGAAAATTGTCGGAGGTAGAAGCGACTTTAAGGAGCAGAAAATGGTACCAACGATTTTCCCGCCGTTCCCTGGGGGGTGAGATGGAATATTAGGCGCGCAACCTTGACCAACAGAGGCCTTTCTCGCGCGAAAGTTGAAACTAATCGCGAGCTGCTGGAGCCGCGCCGCGACGTCCACTCCCCACATTTTTGAAGACGCCGGGCAAGCGTCGAGCGGCCAGACCGCCCATACACACGTCCGCTCGCATTCTCTGGGCGCGTTCGCGTTCGAGCTCGCGCTCGAGGAAGAAAAGTAGGAGAAGGTGGAGGTGGTGAAGGTGGTAGAATCTCTGGGACGTGTGCGTGCAGCGTGCAGCGTGCACCTAGGCTCGAGGAGAGAACGCTCCTGGAAGTTGGTGGTAGTCGGGTTCGCTGGCTGTTCGCCGCTATCGATGCATCTACGCCTCGGATTACGCCTCGGTTTCTCAACGTTCACCTCCTCTTCCTTCTCCCCCTCCATCCTCCCCGATCCTCTCAGCCTTCCTCCTCCTGTTCCTCCTCTTTCACCACCGTTCACCACCTCCACCGGGCAGCGTCGCGTCGTTTCGTCCAGTGTCTCCGCGAGCGCACGGCCGTTTCCCTTTTCGATGGAACGTCGCGTTGCGTTATCGCGGCCTCCCCGCCCTGCCCGCGCCAAGGAACGTGCCTGACGCGAGCGGACAGCTTCCGGTAGCCTCGTGGAACGCCGCTAGATTCGACGGGGGACGTGATTTATCTCGCGGAATTTCACTGTGGTCCCGTTCCTTTGCTCAGTTAGATCGAATTGCAACGGAGATTCTTGCTACCTGGGATCCATGTAATTAACCGGAAGCTTGGGATTAATAAGCCCCAGCATCGAACCTATTCATTATACATCATTCGGGGAAACTTTGAAGCAATTTCTTGAGAATTACGAGATCAGCAAGACCTCGAATTCGAAGGCAAAAGGCAACCAGTCTCGAGACATCTCGAGCATCTCACGGTCCATCAGGAGAGCCGCGGCGAACGTGCTCGCTCCATTACTTTCTCCTTTTTTTATTTCCGTCGCATCGCCTCCGTTCGCCGCTTCTCCCCCTTTCCCTAGGCCGCTTTTTGCCGCGCTCGTTCTATTCTCTTTTTCGGTGCGTCGAATCGTTCACGCGCCCGTCGACAGGAAGACGCGTGCGCGCTCGATGGAGAGCAGAGCGCTTCCGGGCATGCCACAGCTCTCCAAACACACGCCAGCCCGGAACCCACGAGCCCGCTGCGGTTTTGCGTACGCGCGCGTATACGCTTTCGATGCTTTTCCAGCCTTCGATCGATATCTGGATTTTTAACGGGGTTGCAGGAGATTGATTCGCTTCCGGTTGCGCGGCCACGCGGAAGCGTTGCGCAACCATTTTCAGTGACCGCCGAGATGAATGTCTCGGGGACAGGACCCGATGTTCTTACCGTTCGTGGTACTCGTCGTTAAAAGTACAGAAGCAAAATGGATATGCAAAATGATCCTCTTTTCGAAACACCTTCGCGTTGTTATTATAAATACCCCGGCCCTAATGGAGGTTAGCGATAGACAAAACGATACCGGAAAGGTCAATCTCTCCTACATCCAACAATCACCTTAAATAGGCCACTTTCTACGAAACCTTTCGACGCTTCCTGAACGGTACGTGGACCAATCGTCCAGCCTGGAGAAGATACGTTCCTAGAAGCCGCGGCGCGAAGGTCTCGCATTCCATGACATTAGATAATTGCGTCTACCTTCCTTTTCCATCCTCCAGACTCTCCCGTAATTTCTCTGAGAAAAAGAAGCCCAGCCCATGAAGAACGCAGAGACACGGCCGTGTTCCTCTTCCTCCTGCCCAAGAGCGGACCGCGATTGCAACACGGTGAGGCTGTGCCACGAGCAACTATGTTACCAGCAACATCCGAGGAGGAGAAGGAATGGAAGACCGGGGACGTAATCCCTTGGCGACGAGGTGGAAACAAACGGGGAATGCAGGCACCAGCGTCTAAGTGGTTAACCGACTCAATTAGTACCGTTTAATTGGATTTTACCTACTCTACGTACTTACCTCGGGGATACTGTGTTCGGCATAAAATAAAACCGCCCCGAGCCTCGCGCAACTTGGCTCTATAAACGTTTGAACCGTAGAATACCGCAGGTCCATAAATGCATTCACACCTCTGGAGAATCTCTACGACTTTATTGCGCGGCGAGCATCTCGCGGTTAGCTCCCTCAATTTCCAGTGATTTTCCCCGGTTCCCGAACGATCCAGCTATCCTCGTGACGAGAAGCCCATGAGAATCGGCACCAGGAAAGGAATCGCTCCCGATGGACGACGCGCTGAAATACTCAACAGCGCAATTGCTACTCGTTCTCGTTCGTCGATCGCTCACCACGAATTACACCGCACACGTTACGGTCATCATTACGCCCGTTTTATTATCTCCCTAACTTTACGACCGTTCTGACCTTTTCTTTATTGCCCGGCGCTGATTCGGGCCTCTCTTCCTCGCCGCGCTGTAGATTCTTCAGTCCTCCAGGCCTGCAGCCGGGAAATCGACCAGAAAAGTCGCCCGGGTGGTCCACGCCGTGCGAAGTCTGGCAATAAAGACAGACGTAACGGGCCGATTAAGGAGATTTCGAGGCGCAAATTGATCGGGGGAGGCTGCTATCGAGAATTCCGGTAGGTGGTCCCAACGTCTGCTTCGAGGGGACTCGATAAATCGCCGATCAAGTGGCCTCGGAACCGCTTCAACTTTATTTTTCATTCTCGCCCCGAGTCTCTTCGCTCGTAAATATTCCTTTGGCCAGTATTGAAAATGCCTCACGCGTATCCCTCGATGGCGTTCGATAAATAATGGCCGTGAAGAGAGCCGGGTTGCGAAGGTGCGAACGACACGGTAGTATTTTTCTCGAGGACCGGCCTACCAACAATCTCTCCCTAATGATATAATTTAAGAGCGGCGAGAATTATGAGTAAACGATCTTTTCGGGGACGGCGATAATTTTGTCTGGCGACGATACGCGAGAGGAAGAACGGAGAATAAAAAAAACAGTTGGCCTGCGACCGAGATTTCGCAAGCTCGTGGCGAAATACGAAGCCGGGCTGCCTGGCCGCGGAAGCTCACGAAGTCGTCAGACCCGTGCCATAGATCGGTGACTTCCTCGATCACCTTATGATCCCTCCATCTCCTTTCTGCTCTTGGTACTCAGCAGGAGCGTCCCTAAGCCCTCTTCACAATGACACCTTCACCCTGATTCGTCTCGATTTCATCCTTCCAGGCCCATCAATGGACCTTCATTGCGATCTTAATAATCTCCACGCGAAGTAGAATCCAGAACACTGCCTTTTCGTGGATATCGTTAATTTCATTTACGTGAGCGAGATATCCGCCGTTGTGGACGGAGCTGAACGCCAAGGGAAGCGATTCGATCGGCAGGCTGGATCGGTGATCCAGTTGAGGCTTCAGCCCGGCGCGCACTCCCATATTAGTCGCGCGACCGGTCTAGGCGTACACACTTTAAGCGACATTCTTACGTACAAAGGCAGCGGGAGAGTGCGGTTTCGCCGCGCGGAAGATGGAAGGAGGCGAACGCCGCCGTTTCGTGACGTCGCGCGTGATACACGAGCATAATACCATCGCACGTTAATTAATCGCTGTTTACACTCTGCTTGGAAATTGATTCACTTGCTGTCTTCGCGTCGAGGAGAATTTCGTTTAAAGGACCCTTGACAACCGCGAAATTGAAATTTTTGCTGTTGGAGTAGCTTAATGGCTGCGTGATCGAAACTGAGCATCAGATGGCCGTTGCGTTATACTTTAATTATGTTGGTTATTAGAGAAGCTCATCTATCGAGGAGAATAATTTCCATGAAAAAAAGGGATCGGTGAAATTATTGTTTCGAGAGGAGGATCATAATAACACGGAAACGACCGGCAATTACAAACAGACGGGGCGATAAGAACGATTGGAAGCGAGCAGACGCTGCAATTCGCCCCGTAAAGGGCGCTGCAATGCCCGCAAACGGAACCCTGTTATTACGGCCGTCCAGATGAGATTCAACTTCGAGATGCGTTACGATTTCATGAATGAATTATTATTAATTACGCAATGCCGTTTATTTTCGTGGCACCGGTTCCAGCGCACTTTCTCCGGCGCGATAATTAGGGTGCGCGACTGCGCGCGATCACCGCCCCGATAGCCATGCCCCGCTCGTAATTATAAGAAACGGATACATCGCGGTGCCTGCTGGAACCCTCCGGTTCCTCTCGGCTTGTTAAACGAGCGTCGGGAATCGCTGAAAAATTGCGAAACCCGAGAGTCCAGCCCTGTGCTCGTGCAGGCGAGCGGTTAATGAGATCGATGGCTAAAGATGAGTCGACAATGTTATAGCGTAAGAAGGGGGGAAAGGCGAAAGTCACTTTGGCCCTCCATCAACTATAAAACACGAACACTGTTACCCAGGATTTCAGTTGCACCGGCGAGGGAACAAAGGCGGCGAAGGTATTGCGTGGTCGCATTCCTTTTAGCGCCTTTTTATCTCGTCCTGCCGATTATTATAAGAGTGGACGGCGGTGTTGGCGCGAACAGAGTACGTAGAACGCCGGAGTCTCGTGCAATCATAACGGTACTTCATCCACTCCTCGCCTTCGATCCGCGAACACGTATCGGCGCGAGCTAGATCGCGCCACTCGATCGATCCGAGCGCATCGATTGCACAAACTGCGCGAAAAACCGCAGAAGCGTTCCGCGGCAGGATAAAGAGAACGGTTGAAAATCAACGGATGCCATGGCTAATCAACAGCCGGTGCACCGCCGTCGCGAATCCATTTGGTCGTTGCGATACCTGCCGATTAATTTCCCGAAAAGCGGCCTGCGGTGATAACTCGTCTGGCCTTCGGCGGCTGGCTCGAAAATTTGAAAGCTTCGTTGCGAAACGGCACCGCCGGAGGATCGATCCGAGGTCGATACGCGGTTGATTGAATATGAATCAACGTCGAGGCGTCGCGATCGACTCGCCTCCTCCTTTTTCCCCTCGACCGATCCACCCTCCGCCTCATCCCTCGTCATCGATTCGATAAAACAGTTTCCCCGCCCGAGCTTCGAGTAGTTATTGAGCCGTGGCGGTAATTGTCCGCGACGTTAATGCAAAATCGGCGACGGCGAAGCGCAATTACTGCGTTTCACGCCCATCGTTGCTGGCCCCTGCCACGAACGGCGAAATTAAGAGAAGACTTATTGCGCTTTGCGAAACGTCCCGGGTCATCGGTCCCCTCCATTCTTCATCGCTGGCCCCTTCTTCACGAGTGACCCCTTTCGAAACTTTTTACACCAACGCGATCGGTCGTTCACAGTTGCGGGGCGATTCTCGTCTAACAGCCCCAAAAGTAACTAAAATTTAAGAATTGTTATTTTAAAAAACTGTTGATCATATTGGATTAAACTTAATTGGACGAGATTCCACCATAATTAATAAATAATAAGAAGGCATTTAAAGATGCCTCCTTATATCCCAAAAGAGTTTATGGCAATATTAACCATGGTTTAAAAAAAAAATCATAAATTTCGGGGACTTTGACACGAGAATGACTTTCGACTACGCTAGAGCCGCAGTAGATTCGGATGGGTATAGTCAGACGCTCGGCCGCGTGGCTGCCCAATTTGACATTTTCTACTTGCCGTCACAGTCGGCTCAGTCCTCCGGTCAGTAGATTCGGGCTACGGTCAGGCGATTTCATAATTATATAGATAACGCGAACCGACGCTGTGGACAGGGAACACGATTGTTTTGACTCGCTGAAAGGTTCGTCCTCGTTCTGGCGCAGGCGAGCGGCGGGCCATTCGCGCCGAAATAACCGAAACAGGTTTCGCGACTCGCACAAGCGATCCGTGTTGTCCGCTTGTCGCTGGCTCCCCCTTCGTCATGTCCAATCAGTCAGGCGCAGAAAACTGCGAAGACCCGAGTTGAGGAAGGCCACGGTCCCCACGGCCGGAAGGAGCTTTCGAACTTTGTGCTCGTTTTTCGAGCAAGATGTTACCTTCGTGCATTATTTATGGGCCGCATTATACTTTCATGCGGTTATTTCCAATTAACGCGTGCACCAGTCGGCTGCGTTTAAAGGCTTCTTTTATGGGAACATGTTGCTGCGGGACGAGCAGTCGAGATCGCGCATGTATCAGTCGAGTTTTATCTTCAAGGACCGTGTGCTTCGTACCAAGTATTAATCGCAGTTAAACCTGGCACATCCGAGCACCAGCGGCGGCTCGAAAAGGAAAGCTGATACGGCAGAGGCACAGCGAGTGATTCGGCACCGAGGCGACGGGGACGAAAAAGAAGACAGCAGGAGAAAGGAGTAATTGAACGCCGAAGACAGGATTAACGTCTCGTTAACGCGCTAAGACGCTGCGATGCTAAGACGACGACAAGATCCGCGGGAGGAAGGCAGAGGGAGGAGGAATAAGGGGGACAGAGGAGGAAGAAGGAGGTCTCGACGAAGAATGTTGAGGAAGGACACGGCTGGCGCAGCTGCGGTTTGCTGGGCCGCGGACCCGGAAAGAGAGCCTCCCATGTTGAACCATAGAAATTTATGGAGGTTCGATGAAGCCGTGGGCCGCGTCCGGAACGACGATATCCGAGCTGGCAGTTCACAAATCAGCCGCCCATTCTCGCTTAACTCGCTCGTCCCTCCGCCACTCTACACGCGTTACTTTGTCACCCAGCCCCATTCTTACACCTTCGTCCGCTGGTTCTTTATCTGCCCTCTTGTTCCGTCCATTCTGCCTCCACCTTCGTCCGATTCCACTCGACCGGTGTAACGCCTTTACCGAGTACGTCCGTCGATTCCATCGAGTCCACTCGACGTTTCGATGCATCGCCAACGAGCCACCTCGCCATGCGATATTTTTTTCCAACCGAGAATAGACTTCTTCTTGCGCAATCCGAGGTTCGCGGAATCCGTGAAATCTAAGGGTCGACGACACGGCGAAATCGTAACCCACCTCGCCGTTACCGAATCTTCCAAGCAGCGGGTAATTGCGAGTGCTTCTGATATCCAGCAATTACCCCTCGTTTTACACCTGTAAAACATCGAAAGTATAGAAACGGTACCCGGGGCGCCACAGGTATCGCTGTGCAACAGGAAACGAGAGCCGGGAGGCTCGTAAAACAGCGACTATCGGGCGGGTAATAAGGCAAAATCGCGGCAAGAGACCCCGGGCCGAAAAATCCAAGCGCTACGTAGCGTGGCGACGTCGGTCCAGCGTCGGCGCTGCGATCTAATTGCTGGTAGACGTGGTGCAACGTCTCGCTGCAACGTGTCCCCCTTTTTTTTTTCTATCGTTTCCCTCGCCTCCCGGTGCACTTTAGCGGGGAAGAGAGCCGCTATCTGCGTTCACGGTTGAACGGGCGCGGGTGAAAAGTACGCGCGGCGCAACCTATAATTATTCCAGCAAAATGCCAATTGGTTAACCGTACATCCGATATATCCAATCGAGCGGTGGTGACGAACCGACGTGAAACTTGTTCGCGTGCACGCGGCCGTTCCACGCGCCCGCCTCGGGATCAACCAGCGCGACCACCGTACCGAACACCGTTTAACCCTCCACGGATCTTCCGCTAGGATAATTGCACATCTGGGATGATGAATGGGGCGACGCGAGGTGCAACAATGTTTGCTGTGATAAACGCCGTGGTTAATTAGCGCGACGGCGGTAATCGCGTTGCGTAATTGACAGCGATGAATGAAAGCGGTCGGGTCTGAAAAGAGGAATATACGACGGAATTGAAGTTCGAAATTCGGCAGATCGTTGTTACGCCACAGGTTAGAAAGCGTTTATCCGAGACACCCCGAGAGGCGTTGCGCAACTAGCGAATGAAATTCGTTAGAGGAAGCTTTTTAATCGACCGTGCAACTTTTACGAAGCACATGTGAAACGTTCGTTATATCAGCGCAATAAAACTGGGACGCGCCCAATAATAACGGCCGGGTTTCTTCCTCGTTTTCTCCTTTGTGGCAACACGGTGTGCCCGAAAGCGACGTCTCCGGATCTCGTGCTTCCAGATATTTATGTAACCCTCGAGACGCGGATCTCGCGGACAACGCAGGGCCGAGCCGCGCTAATTAACAACTCTGTCGGCGAAGAAGACCGGTGCCTTCGAAAGTTCCGATATCTGGTTCCTCGCGAGCCCCGGCCAATTACACTTTTTCCCTTCTCTTCCTTCCCTTTACACTTTAGGCGAAGGAGAACAAGTAACAAGTCCGAGATACTCGTCGACCGGGGTTTATAATTGAATTTACTTGAAGCTGCGAGATGAATTTCATTTTTCGGAGCTCGCTGAAAGGATTACAATAGATGTCGGCCTCTGCGGATTGGTTCGCCGCACCTGATCAAGCGTGGAGTTGGACGAGGAAGAGGCTCCAGCGGCGGGGCTCGTGGTGAACGGAAGTGCGGTTACCCATTAGCTATTCAGTCGCTTTCAATCGACCATTATTCATCCTGTTAATCGAGCAGCGTCGCGGCGCGGCGAGCGCGTACGTATCGCCTCCCTTTCGACGCGAACCAACCACGGGCCGATGGAAAGAAATGACCTTCCTTCGATTACCGCTTCGCGCCGGTGATTTCGATGCAAAGTATCGCTGCACCGCGTAGCTTTCCAACGGCAGCTGCTCTCCGATCGGTTCTAATGGATTTAGAAATCGATGACATGAATCGAGCCCGGTGAGAGGAACAAGGAACAGCAACGAAACGTGAAGCCCTCTACAATTGCTACAGAGATTTCGATGATTCATCGTAAAATGTGCTATCAACCTCTCGGTGACACATAAACGCTACAAATCCTCGCAGAAAGTCCTCTGCGTCTCTTCGTTTCCATTGAAGTTGAACGTCAGGCGTTACTAGTACTTGGTAGAAATGGGGTTGCAAGGGGTTGAAACGCAATATCGATTCTCCCCGTGTGCCACGGGCAACCTGTCCAAAAGGATCAGCCGAAATGGCGTGGAGCCGAGGCACGGAACAAAGCGATCTGGTGCGTTGCACCGACAGAGTGCAGTCTCCGGTGCAGCGTCGCGGAGTGTGTTGCACTCGGTCCGAGCGGAGAGGCGTGTTTCGTGTGCGTGCACCTTCGGTGATCAGCAGCCCCTCTCTTTCTCTCGCCGCGTGTTCTCCTCGATCCTCGTCTGGCCGCGCTCACGGTGAAAGTGAGCGCATTCCATGGCCACCGCGACCACGCCCGACCAACACACTCTCGCCTGGTAGCTCGCTTGCTCGCTCGCTCGCTCGTTCTCTAGCGAAAGATCTGCGAGAACGCGGGGCCGAGCGGAGCGGAGCTGATCCGCGGGAGAGTGTCCGTGTGCCCTGTGCTCGTCGTGCCGGTGATCGTCGGTAGGAAATTCTCCTGCGCCGCGATAGTGTGCTGGTTCACTCGGTTGCTCCACGCTCCATCGGGGTCCAGGACGGGTTTCCTATTTGCGCCAAGACCACCTAGGCGATACGCGTTTGGGGCGCCCTCATCCAGTTCACCGCTGCTCCGATATATTATTTTTTTCCCCCCAGTCCGCGGACCGTTCTCCTGCCCGCTGTTTCACATCTGCGTGCCATCGAGAATATGCGTCGCTCCTGCCGTTGGTCCTTTTATTCCTGCATTGTTAATTTAACGCGCACGGCTAGAGTGTGACGCGAGGGTGGTCGGGATTGAATCGTGAAGGAATCCTGATCCTCCGCCACGGCATCCTCGATCCTCTTCTTCGCGCGTCCCGCCTTATCCGCCTGCATCGTTCCGTGCCTCCTCCTCGCCTCTCGGTTCTCCGTCTCCAACCCCGTCCACGTTCGCCCTTGTAGCCGTCTTTTTCGTGTCATCCAGCCTCCCGCCGCAATATATCTTCCTTTCGTTCCGCGAGCGTATTGAGAGATTAAACGCTATCTGTACCGGCCGTATTTATGTTCCGCCGGGATACACGAAAATATCGGCATTTTTCACGGATCCCCGTGTACCCCTCGCGCTGCTCGGACCACCACCAGCGCGATACACCACGGCCGGTGTCCGCTCGTCCGAGTTTCTCCGTTGTCCTTTTAATCGGTCGCCGCGGCCGGCGTTATCGCCCGTTTTTCTGGCCGATCGAAGCTCGTATTAGTAGAAAGTCGGGACCATCGAGGCCGCCTCGTAAGTCCGCCACGGCAAGTGAAATATGACCGTACGCGCGCAGACCAACCTGTCTGGCACATCTTTTCTGCGAGCTCCGCTATAGAACTTCCAAAACCTACGCAACCCAACTTCCACGCGATACAATCTTGTCCACCAAACTTTCAAAATACATTTCTACCGGGACTTGGTCTTTTCAATCTGGACATCAGCTCGTTTAGCCTGAGACACTTTAGGTGAGGGATCCGTTTGCCTTTCAGCTTCGAGGTTACAACACTGGGCTGCGTAGTTTCATCTTCTATTACGTTTTTTTGGTAAGGTGAATATGTCTGCGGGAATGTTTATCAATTTCAGGTGAACTTGCAAAGGACCCAGATTTAACGAAAACTGTTTTATAGACTCGCTAAACGATTATCCGTCTCCGGAGGAAACGTTTAGGATTTATTAATTACAAGTGATTTATCGCGGCGCGTTTTACGACCGTGTACAGTTACTCTCTCCCCTCGCGGATGGATTTTCAGCGGCGGCTATTATCGACACTCGGGCCCGAGCTCCGACACTATCCGGCCCGACTATCAGAAATTTATATCGTACGTATGCACGCTTACGTATTATTGCTCCTTTTATGCGGCGGTTGTGTAATTACCCTGCACTGTTATAATTAGAAAGCAACGGCCGTAGTACGCTAGGCACACACAACCGTTAGAAATGCTCGTTGCCCTCGCGGCTAGCCAGGCCTTAATTATCGCCTCCTCTCACAAATTGCTGATTTTTTACTCGTGACGATCGCGGAACCGATGGACCGGTAGCCCTCCAGTTTCACGTCCACCCGCCACGCCGGAAACGCCGTTAAGCACGACAGAGTTTCGGGTTTAGGCGATGAACCAGGTGTCGATAGAGTGCGAGCATCGATCTCCATGACCATTACGTTGACTTGTTACAGCAGAGAGGGAGAGAAAGAGAGAACAAAAATGAAGAACGAAGAAATAATTTATTTTATTTTCGTTCATTCACTTTAAATTAATAAAAAATGAAGACCCAAGGGATATTTTATTTACTTTATTTTAAATAAATAAAAAATGAAGACCCAAGGGATATTTTATTTACTTTATTTTAAATAAATAAAAAATGAAGACCCAAGGGATATTTTATTTCCTTTATTTTAAATAAATAAATGAGAAATAGAAAAAGTAGAATTAAGGGATAATTTATTTTATTTTTATTTGCTTGAAATAAATAAAGAAAAAATAAAATAATTAATGACACATTAACGTTTGATAAATATAGAGGAAATTTACTTTTCAAGGGATGTACTGAAAATATTTTTCTTATCAATCCCCTTTTACACCTCTTTCAGACCACCAATCGTGCCTGAACAGAGAGGAAGGGTTCGAGCTTCCCCAGAAAGTAACAATGCCAGCGATAATGCCTTCCTCTTCCTCCGTGCAAATGTCAAGAACGCCTCGGCTCGAGCGGCAAAAGGCAACTTAACGGTGTCGAATCCAGAACAAAGGATCGATCAGCAGGGTCCCGCGGGGGCAAGGTCGCCGTCCAATTTCTCGATTCGATGGCGGAGGCCTGCACCGCTGCAAGGGAGGGGCGAGAACGCGCGAACAGGACCGTTGTTCTGGACGTAACGGAGGCGCGCTAGGAGCATCCTCCGCGAAGAACCGCAAGCGGTCAGCTACGTTCAAGCACGCGATAGAATAGCACGGAGGACGAAAGTCTTCTCGCTAACGGTAGCCGGTGCGAGAGCATCGCGAGGTTTGACTTGATACAGTTACGCCAGCAGCAGCTATAATTTCCAACGGCTCCAAAAGGTGTGGCAAGACGCGCAGGATTCGCGTTCAGCGAGAGGTCGAGGGCGTAGTAACGAGTGAAACGTTCGGGAGGGACTCTGCCTCGCTTGGAGGATCAAGTGGCCTGGAATTTCAGCGATTCTGCCGCTGGGACCACTTGTGCACCTGCCTTAATCGGGCAAATTTATATCCTCCGATAGTTTCTTTAGAACAGAGCAGAATCAACGATTCAATATCAAGGGTACCTAGCAGTTTCTTTTCCGCGACGCGATCCCGCAGTAATAAAACGTAGATCATAATTGAACACACTTGCCCAGGCAAAAAAGTTGCATCGTTACCCGTACTGACGATATAATAACTCAATCTTCTACGATTCATTAATCGATTAAGGAATCGTTGCTAATCGTCGCGGGGAAAACAAGCTCGTCCATCCTGGCGTGAATCGGTGCAAAATGGTCGGCAACAGAAAGAAGACTAGAAATAATTCGCGAATGATTCGTGTTACGCGATCCCTCGTTCGTGTAACAGTAACGTCTGTCTGATCTCGAGGAGGAAAACATTTCGTGGGACGATCTACTTTTCACGGTCTATCGATCGGAAATCTTCCGTAATCCCGTGGTTGATCGAGAAGGGAGGACAGGCTCGACCTTCCCAGTGAGCTTGGCGCGCGCTTAATTTCACTTTCGCAATGGCAGCTCGATTAATCGTCGAATTTCGAGGACGCCCTGTTGCACCGTCCTCGGGGGGCCACAGTGTACCGAGCCTCCTTTTTCTCAAACTTCCATGGAATTTTAAGTTTCAGAATTGATATTTCAACAAAAATTCGTCGATGCCATTTTTTAAAAGTAGGGACTGTCTTCGTGAAACTTTTCGCGGATACTTAACGAGACGGGAAAACAGATCTGGCATGGTGCGGTGGAAGAAAATCACGGGAAATGGACGCGGGGACGTGGTCGTGTAATCGACAGGAACGCTCGCGATGGAAATACCAGGTCGGCCGTCCGGATTGGTCGAGATAGGATCTCTCGAAGCGTTTCGAGGATTTAGCAAGCTGCCGGGAGACTTTCGTTCCGGTGCCCTACGAACACCCACGTAAGGTAACGCGGCGGTGTATCGATAGGAGAGGGCACGGTACCATAGATCGAGCCAGCTATCGACACGTTTCGAGAGGAGCACGGAGAGGCATGGAAACAGAACCAACACACGTACACGAGCAGCACGTTCAAAACGCTTGCACGTCTCTGGTCCGTGTACGTGTGCCTAGCTAACGTGTACACAGAAACTTACAGTCCAGGGCGTGGTCGGTTTATGTAAGGCGTACACGTTTTTTCGTCACCCGTTTCGCGGTCCTCGATTTATCTCCGCGCTACTCCCTCGCTTCGTCCCGGCTCCGCTTCACATAACGAGCCTCGTTAACGAGAGAATTGCCTTTCTTTCCCTTTTTTATCCTTTGTGAAAGATTGAAAGGAGAACCACATCAATTTGCAGGCTTTGATTCGCGTCAGAGAATTCTTTCGTTCAACCTAATACAGATTTGTTAACGAGGTTTTTTTAAAAAAAAAACAGTGGCAATCGAAACGTTTGACAGTGACAATTCTGCGATTTCGAGGTCTACGTGGATGATCCTGGCCGCCACGATTTCGACGAGACGAAAGAAACTGGTTGACATTTCCGACGGCACGGATGTCACCGGTCCCCCATGTGAATGGGATGATCTTCGTTCGCCGGCTCGATTCATGGTCTCCCCTGACATTTTGCTCGTTGATAAATGTGGAGGAGGCCGGTGATCGTGTGTCAGGTACTACGGTGCACGCGCGCGTATATCGTGCTCCTCTACCCACGATCGTTTCCCCTTTGATCCTTCCCTCGGCCTGCGAAAAGAATCGCCCAACGTCGGGAGGCGAAATTCTGCTCGTGATTTGACGTGGCACTCTCTCCCGCGTTGCGCAATATAAATTTCCACCGAACACTTCGATCTATGTATCTGAATTTTTCCGCTTCAATTCCACCAAAAAAATCGACTTAAACAAATTCTAGAGCCAGTTGAATTCTAATTTCCATTTAATCTCCTCTGCGAACCTCGTTCTGGCTAGAATGCCAGTGATTCCGTGAAACGCTTCATATCGACAAGGCTACCGTCCTCTCCGCCCGAGATTTATATCCCGACAACGTCGCTCGACTTTATCTGATCCGTCGACTTCAGCCCTGAGTTTATATCCCTGCTACCGATGTCATCGTCGCCGGCCGGATCGGCGTGGCGCGGCGCGGGGCGGGCGACGCTCTCCGTGTGTGAATGGGACGATCTCTCTCGCTGCAGAATCTGATTCATAGCGGAGGCTGACATTTCAGTTTCGACTCGCGCAACGCCGTCGGTGTGTTCGCGAGCGCTCCACACACGCGTGCAACGCGGAGCGTTCTCCACCCAGAGCTCGCTCTAATCCCTCGCGGTGGATGTCTTTGATATTTAAGCGATCGACGATAAGACCGCCGGCGTTTCTTCCTGGTGTAAGGCTGCATACGCTGAGATCGGGTCACTTCTCGGCGAAGGAATTCAACGAATCCAGAAGCTGCCGCAAGATATCGCCGCTGCCTCCATCACTTTCCCAGAGACATGAAACTTCGGAAATCGGTTGCGCCGCTAACTTCTCCGTGGAAAGTCGGCGAGTTTCGCACCTCCGTGTCATTCCGCTGGTGGCTGGCTACGAGTAGAGGGGCGTGACTCCTAGGTACAATATGTCTTTGCTCGCCTCTAATCCTTTGGCATTTGCTCGGCACTTGGTGCTCGAAAAATCCGCGCGTACCTTACACGCGTGTCCTCGCTTCGAGCTCTTCCGCCCAATGCCAGCGACTCCCACACTCTGATTTGTTTCCACTTGGCTCACGCGTCGGATTCCTCCGGCCCGACTAGCAAGACGCCAGGAATTACCCGTCCAACAGACTTTGCAAGCCTGACGACATCCAACGAGAATAATACGAATAGTTCAAAGAAAAACTCGATCAATAAAACGATCATTAAATCATCATAAAGCATGTTTTTTATCAAGCAAAAGCGTGCTCTGGAAGACACGTAGCTTCAACGAGAGAACCGCCCACGCGCTGGATAAGGATCGCCTCGCGCCGAGGACATCGCGATCACAGCGAGGTGATAGGTCGACAGATTCTCAGGCGAACAGCGACGGCCGTGCTCCTTTTTCTATCCACCGCGAGAGTCCGCGACGCGGGCGCAGATAATTCGTAACGATACGCGGACGCGATAAGAGAACGCAGTTGTCGATGGAAATTTTCCGATGGAAAAGACTGCGTCGATCGATTGGCTCGTCGACGGGCTTCAAGGCGCGTCTCGGTGCCCGGCCGCGAGATAAAGAATCGATTACGTAAAGCACTTCTTCTTCTTCTTCTTCTTCTTCTTCTTCCTCTCGTTTTGCATGCGATTACGACCGTCCGTAAGGACGAGGCTCGCGTCCGGTTTTTTTCCTCGCGTTCGTTACAGATTATTCGATGAGAAAAAGTAAGTGGAAGGCGTTCCTAATTGCTCGGTTTTCCTCCTCGATGCTTGACGGATGCACGGCCGATCCGCGGCGTGGAGTAGGATCACGGAAGCGGCGGCCGCGATGGAGGAGCTTTTCGAATAACTGTGCATCTCGTTCGCGGTCCGGTGCATCGGCTGCAGCCAGCCGGGAGGATGACGGCGGCCTCGTGTCGAAACCGAGGCGCAGATAAGCTCGTTTTAGCGCGAGATAGTTAATCTTCCGCTTAATCGGCGTGTTTATCTCGACGTGCTACAACCGAGGGAACGCTGGTAATGGACCCGGCCGCGAGACGGATCGGGCTTCTTCATATTCGAACCGTGCGTCCGGCAATTTGTCCCTCATCGCGCGATATTTCAATCCGCGATACCTCGCCTCCGCCGAGCACCATTGATACGTCTCTTAATCGCGACACACACCGCTCGTAAAACGTTCGAGTAAATAATCGGGCGGCGGGTATCCGCGCCTCGCTTCTCCGCGTTTCTCCGGGCGCAAGGGACGGGCAGAAAAATCGTGAATAATCGCGGCTCCGACCGCGAGAGCTTCGTCAAACAGTGAAAGTAATCTGAATTCATCCTTTTGGCGTAACGACTAGCGGGCTGGGATTTCACGTCGCTCGCGTACGCACGGCCGCGCGTTCACCGTTCCCGCTCGAGATCGCGGACAGATCTCGCCACGGGACGGAAGAAGAAATCGATCGCGATCCTCTTTCCCGGGGCGTTGTCATACGATCCGTGGAAAGCGGCGTTTCAACGCGGAGCGACCGCGAACAGAGGAGCGAGACGAAGATTCTTGAATGAAAACCTCGAGTCGAAGAGCACGCAGGTTTCTTTGGCAATAAACCGTTCGTAAGCGCGCGGTAATTTCGCGGTTACCCCCCTCGATCTTCGTCATTACGTTCACTGCATCGCTACGAAGCTCCAATTTATGCTGCAGTTTTCATTAACTCCAATCGCGCAATTACTTGCGATCCGTGCAGCAAATTTCTGCCTCAATGACTCGGTAAACGTGTCTCCGGAGCTTCTCTTCTCGCCGATCCAGGATCGCCGGGTGCAAAACGAAGATGGGCGTTTCATAAATCCTCTGTCGTGTAGGCTTATTTTTCATGTCGCGTTACTTTCGTCTGGTGGTTTGGCGAGAGACATCAGGAGCGCTCGCGAAGCGAGTTAGAGGTTTTCTATTTCGCGAGATCGACGTGGCTGGCGCGTAGAAGAGCGGATTAGAGATCGGTGGGTGTGTTGCGCGGATCGGATCGGGTGTGCGATCATGCGTTAAAATGAAAGGAGACGAGCGCGCGACGTGGCAAGATGATAGACGAGAAGAAGCAATCGCGCTACAGTTCGGTACGCCTTTGTCTTCTAAAAGGATAGCTAGATCCCTCGAGGACAGATGCCATCGCGGAAACTGCCGTGGGATTTACGGAATCGTAGCAGGCGAACGGCGTCATCCGTTCTCTTCCTTCCTTTTTTTCGCTCTAATGAATATTCACCGATGCCTGTGTCGACTCTTTCAAAGAAACTAGACCTCATCTATTTTTAATTCCACGCTAGGATGTACGTAGCTGATACGATTCCGCATTTATCGCAGTCACCTTCGCCGGCAACGAACGGAGTGCGGCAGAGAGACAATCGCGATCGTTAAGAGGTACAGGGCGAAGCTAATTGCGATCGGGAAGCGGTTGTTTTATCTTAATCGTAGATATCTGCCGAGATACGCCGATATACGAGGGAACAATGGAATCTGGCCGAACGAAATCGCTGGATCGGCGCGGCACGGGGCAGTGGATCGATCGGTATGATCGATTTTTTCCACTTTCTAAACGCAGACGCCTGCCCCGGGACCGCGTGGAATTTCGTGATTAGCTCGAGCGTTTTTGTCAACGTCACGTTGGCAATAATGCTCGTTCGCGCGTACCATTATTGCCTCATCGTTGCCGATCTCGAGGCTCCGCCGCTGGCTCCCGGAGTCGATCTTTTGTGTTGCGCGCCGATCATCGGGTGTACATACTTTTGTCCCTGCTGGTTATTCGTCGGCTGCTCGTCGCCGCGCTTTCGCAACGGGCAATGAAGAAACGAGCCGTTCTTCTTTTTCTTTCGGACGCATTCCGACTTTCTGGTTAACCGAACTTCTCTTAAGAGTCTTTCAGACAGTCTTCAGATGCTACTGCCGCTTTCTCTGTGTTGCACACTGTACCGTACATTCTAAGGTATTGGTATTAGAGAAGCGTTTAAGCTATTGTCAAGACAACGATCGAAATAAAGATTCTTTCACGATAAACTGTCATGATAAATGGAACATTGAATGCTGCTTGCGCCATAAAAAGTAAAACAGACACTTACCATTTCGCAATCTGTGACCGTGCTTTCAAGACAGAGGCGGCTGAAATTTAGCAGTAGTCAGTAGTAATCGTACTCACACACGCGTTCACGACTAACGTATGAAAGAACACTGATGATTCTTTCTATCGCTACCGCGTCATTGGAGCTTCGATTATAAACACGACGCCACAACAACGCGACGCGTGGAATATCCTTCGAGGACGTACTACAGAAGGGTTGAAGCTACGTCAAGAGTATTTTTTTTTTTCGAAATTCAGGTAGGCAAATGTAAGGAGAGTAGAGAAGAAGTATCCCTAGATAAGAAGCTCAATCAATTATGATTTATAATAAATTATGGGTGATACAATCTTTTTTCTAAGGGTAACAATTAATTAATAATAAATAACAATTAATAATCATTCTAAAGGTTTTTTCCCGTTGATAATAATAATAATAATAATAATAACGTGGACGTCAAAATATTCTTAAGTCAAATGGTGAAAGAATACGCACGTGCCCTACAATTTTCAGACACCTTTGCATAGCATTGATTTGTCGAGCTCCTAGTTAAGTATTACGATAAAGGAAGACGTAAATGCAATCGTACCGACGTCTAGCGTGTTGAATGAAATCGAGCGGTGTACTATAATACAGCGAAATGAGTGGGCGTCGGGGATCAATTCAAACGATCATAACGCGTGTAAAGGCAAAGTTCAGCGTTCATTAATTCAGCCAGGTACACCGGCAGCCAATTAGCTCGTCATTGTGAAACTCTGCTCGTAATTTCGATCGCGACGCTTTTAACTGTTTGTAGAATGTAAACGCGTCGCTGCCTTTAATGTATCATTGCCCAGCACAATGGGAATATTAATGCCAATCGCTAAATAAAGCTGATTCAAAGAGAAGTCGATTCATCGTTTGAATTTGAATTTCGAACGATTCGGAAATCCGCCGGGAAAGTACGGAGCAGCGTGATCTATCGCGCTCCGAGTGAGCTGCCTTTGCGAGGGAACTCTTGGGACCCAAACGCGTTATTCGTGGTCGATAAAGCCGTGTTCTGTATGTTGCAACGGATAATCTTTTGTGTGAAAAAATGTTTGAAAAATACAGAATGAATCTGTGTATTTGCAGATTCGAACGGTTCTCCGTTTGAAAGTGTTGCTCATCGTTACACGAAAAGTGTTATTCTTCCTGGCGCTTAGCTAAACTGTGGTCAAAGAGGATTGGTCCAGATAGCGCCACTCAACAGTAGCGGTATATGTGCAATCGTTTTTTTTTTATAGCAAATAATAATTTTATAGTATAATCGACTAGGAACAACTGTTTTTTTCAAATGTTTCTACAACGATCAACTAAGAAGTAATTAATTAATTCAAAGTTCGATTTTTAAATAAAATCGATTGCAGAATAAAAGAATTCTCGGGTGTTTAATGCATGGGTGATCGTTGAAGTTGAGGTGTAATATTTTAATAGTAATCATAATGAAGTTACAGGATGCATTTTATACAGTATGTATAGATAGAGCCATAATATAATCGTTCTTAATTACCTCGTTCGACGTAATTACGCTTAATCAATCCGTTTAAGTTTATTATCGCCTATTAGTCAGAGAGAAGGGAGATTGGAGGTGGAGGAGGAGGAGAGATATGCAGAACACGTATCCGTAAGACTTTACGTGAAAAAACTGGCGAATCCCTGCGTCGTTGTCGACGCGGACGCCAAACGATTCTCGTAATCGTCGCTGCGAAGAGGTTCTTTTTTTTTTATAAAAAGGAAACACGTATACTCCTGTACAGGGATTTACGAACTTTCCTCATTGCTTCGTTAAACATTCACATCGAGAACGGGATGGGAACACGCGCGATTTCTTTAACTATCGAGCCGAAGTGAACGTAACAATTACGCGTCTCTATAAAGAATTTCTCGTGGCTCGTCACCACGATAAGATCCCATCTTTATATTTATATATATTTATGTATATTTATATATTAATAGAAACCACGGAGAACTTCTGTTTTCTTTTTTTTTTCCTTCTTTACAAACGTTATATCACCTAATGGAAATTTGTACACAGATTCTCATAGAACTCTCTTTTAATTACACGCTCGTTTCTCTAAATCGTCATCCTCGTCGCTTTGGCTTCGCGTCGACTAAAGGGGGGGCGGAATATTCCACGACCGCTCGAGAATTCTCGCTCGTCGAGGACTACAAAGATCGACCTACTTACAGAGAAAGAAGGACGGTGATCAATCTTTCCCCGGTGCCTCCCGGCGAAGTTCGAATCTCCCGCACCCTTTGCATCGTTTCACGATTACATCGCCTTCCACGAACAGCGCTGAGGGGAGGACTCGAGTTTTAGAAACTCGAGCTCGCGTTCCGCTGGCCGAGACAGTTTCGAGCGACGCAAAGTAACTCCGTTGCGAATAAATAATACTACGAGGGGGCTCGCTCTCGCGACGGCCGAGGACGATGCGGGTAGGATTGGGGAAGTCAGGCCTTGAACGATTATTAATTAAGTGCGCGTGTAGAATGAAAACGAGCCTGTAGGAACTACGCTATAGAACATCTTTCCCGTAACGAGTGTGTGTTTCTGGCGCGTGTACGAAAGGGGAAAGGGGTGTTCGCTCGATCTTCTTCGCGTTCTCGTTGCTGCGGTGCAAAAAATAGAAAGGTGGGAGGTAAGAACGCGGCGTCCGACCCTAGTAAATTTCTGTAAAAGCGCTCTCTGATAGTTCTAACCATTAGGAGCACCGGCTCGTCGAAACATCCGGGCAGAGCACGCTCTCAAAACAAACACTCCATCCACTACGAGTAACTTCAAACACGATCGACGGAATCTACCTACGGTTTAAAAAAATTACATCGAGACGAACATCCTCGTAACAGCCCTCTAATGTGTCACTAAAACGAGGCTCGCCCCTGCCCCGGGCGACTACCCTCGTTCAACCTACAAGACCTATGGGCTATGTAGAGATCTCGATGACCGGCTCGGCCGTATTGTTATTGAGCAGCTCCTGCTTCTCCCTTAACTTTAGATCGTACTGAGGCGGAGGCGTGGGCTCTTTCGCGTCGACGGGCGACAAGCCGTCCGTCTCGTCCAGGGGAGACACCACACCCTCGCTGTCCTCGTCCTCGTCGTACTCTGCCTCCATCTTCGACTCGTGGATCTCCTGCAATCGACTTGGCAAGTACGCCGGGTGATGGGGTATCCCGTAGCCAGCCTCTCCCCCGTACGTCACCTTCCCCATGAACGAGCGGATCTCCTCGAAGTACGAGTCCTCCCGTTCGTTCTCGTTGCTGCTGCCGGGCGAGTCAGCCACCGCTACCACGCCGCTTCCGTCGTCGGCCTCGTGCTTCTTCAGGTGTCTGTCCAGGTTGGTCTGCTGGCCGAAGCATCGCTCGCAGAGCGGACACTTGAACGGTCTCTGCTTGTCGTGGATGTTCCTCACGTGTCTCTGGAGGTTGCTGGAGATGCTGAACGACCTCTCGCAGTACTTGCACTTGTACGGTTGCTCGCCGGTGTGCGTCCGCAGGTGTCTGGTCAGATTGGCGGATCTCGGGAACACCTTGCCGCAGAACTTGCAGGAATATCTGTCCTTCATCTTCCCGTGAGCGTGGTGATGATGGTGATGATGGTGTGGCGCGATCACTGCCTCTTGGAACGGCTTGACGCCGGGGAACGGCCCCAGCGGCGGCCTGCCGAGCAGGTCGAACCCTCCTCCACCTGGCCTAGCGCCACTCAGCCCGTTCATAAGAGTGCCTAAAAAAGGGAGTCCCCGCGGCGGACCGAAGGGCGGTAGCGCTGGCAGTAGCCTGGAGTCCGGTGTCGCACCCCCGGGAGGCGGCGGACCGCCTGGAAACCCTGGGAAGGTGCCAGCGGGTCCGCGGTACATCGCCTCTAGGAACATGGGATGGATGGGTCTGGGGTAAACCATATGGGGTGGAGTGTTGGTGGGCGGTTGCTCGGAGGATAGGCTGGTTCTCAGGTGCGGACTACTAGGCACGTCCTTGGGAACCACTTCCATCGGCATAGTCTCTTCCTCTAGCTTCGGAGGATCCGGGGGAGGCGCCTCCTCCATCGGCGCTGGAACGGGCGAGGGACAGTGCCTCTTCCTCCTGGCACCGTTCGAATTTGTGTCCTGCTTCTTCGTTTGAACTCTCAGGTCCAGAGGCTGGTCTGTCGTTTCTTCGTTATTGCTAGTTGAGGTTGACTCGGAATCCATCTTCTTCTCGTTGGTCCTGCTGGCCTCCCGCTTCTTCGACGGGTCATCGTCGCTCTCCGGAGTCGGCTGGACAGGCGGTCTGGCCGGGGAGGGCCTGAACGTCGAGGTGGCTTCTTCAGCAGTGGATGGAGAGACTTTACTGTGCTGCGGCAACGCCCTGGGCGGCGTGAAACGCTCCTTCTTCGGGCTGTCGCTCCTCTTCTCGCACTCGTCGACCTTCGGGGGGAAGAGGAGAGGAGTGTTCAAGAAATTTGGAGCGTTGGGGAAGATGCCTGGGTAGGGGCCCATCAGACCGGGTGGATAGAAGGGCAGACCACCCGGGAGACTGACGGGTGGCCGGGGATAGACGAGGAAAGGGCTCGGCGCCGACGTGGGCAACTGCGGCATCGCGCCTGTGGGACCAGTCGGTGGTGTCGAGTCGCAGAATCTCTTGTGCTTCGATAACGAGGTGACCGTGTTATAGGACTGGCCGCATTTAACGCACTTGATCTGCATGCGACAGTCCGCGTGCATACGCTTGTGCCGGCATAAGTTGGAGAACTGTGTGTAGGCCTTGAAGCAGACCTCGCACTGGAACGGTTTCACGCTGCTGTGAATGTGAGTGTGCTGCTTGAGGCCGGAACTGGTGGCGAAGGTTTTGCCGCACTCGGTGCACGCGTGACTTCTCGCGCCCACGTGATGGGTCCTGATGTGACGCTGAAGATTCGACGGGTCTGTGAAGACCTGCGGATGGTCCGACTGTTAGCGAAACTTTGAAGATATTACTCTGTTGGGAGACGTGTCGGGGTTGGTGGCGTTTGTGCCAGATGTGATGCTTACCTTTGGACAGTTCTCGCAGGGATAATTCCGAAGATCACCGTGAACGATCGCACGGTGACGAACCAGAAGCGGTCGCCAGGCGTAGGCTCGCGGACAGCTGTCGCAACGATGTTGCTCTGCTGGGTATCTGTGACAGGTCACCAGGTGACTGTCCAGTCTGCAAGGAGAACATCAACGCCATAAGAGACTGGTACACTCGCGACGCTCGAATGTCTACCACTACAAAGCACTCTGCACTGACACGAAAGCGAAAACGGAGGGATTCCTTCCTAAGCCCTAGTATCCTCCACGAAATAACACTCTCCTTCCCGCTCCCGTGAGAAGCTCTAAAAATCGTTGGAAAGTAATCGCGACGAACTCGCAGAACGTCTGGAGAAAGGGAGGCCCAGATGTAATCGATCCCTCGCAACGCACCGACGAAGACTGCGCTCGGTGCAGTCGAGGATGATGACTAAGTGACTTCGGTAGCGCGGCAGCGGACAACCTCTCCGCGTAATAACGGTCACACGCCCCCGTGGAAGAGGGTGGTCATCGCGTAGACGGGAGAGGTGGTGGCGTTGGTGCACACGAACGCAAACGCGGCGTTCTCGGGGGTGTCGCGAGGTGGGCACGGGTTATGGTCACAGGATGTGCCATGGTGTGTGCGGGCATTGATTTTACACCCTCGAACACACGTGTCGCGTGAAACCCGTTCGTGGTGAGATAGTAGGTTCACGGTGACGGTGCGCGGTGCCAGATGAGCTGCGGGCACGCGACGCCTTCGATGATGCATAAGGGGCTGGCTCGATGCAACCGAATGCGGATCTCGCGCGCGTACTTTATGCGCCACAACAGGTGACTCTGCTCGACCTGGGGCTCGCGGAAGTGGCTGGTGTCGCGGCTTGTCGGCCGACCGGCAAACGGATGCCGGAACGAAACGAAATGGATGTCCGCGATCGGGCCAGCCGCAGCGACGCGACGAATAAAAGTTTCGTGTACCGTGCTCGATAAAAGGGAATACAAGTGGCGTGTTTGAACGGCCTCTAAGAATGCGCTCGCAGATTTTCGCGGAAAATGCCGAAGCAAATACTTGGAAATAAGGGTGCTGGCTCTTGATTGAAAGATTTGCTCTCGACTAGCAATTAAAGCAACACGTGACTCAACTTTTCCGACCGACTCTCGTTCGCGTTCGTATCGTGGGAAGAAATCGTGAGCCGGGCAACGCGAACTTACGTGTCGATCACATCGGTTAAGTATTTGACTTTTCGTTTAACGGCGCAATGCAAACAGCACCGACCCCTAAAAAAACCTATCGACGCGACTGGGCCAACCCTCGAAATAGTTCGCGTGCACGGGGCCCCCCCTTTTTGTGCGGAGTGCAGCTAACGCTCAGATTTAGAGTGGATAGCGTGTCGCTTGTTCCCGTATTTTGTCGATCAATGAATAATTTATCCGCCGAATCAAGCAACGTGGCAATTACGTGGGCGTTCGATGGTTCTATCATTTCCTCCAAGTTTCTCCAGCGGGCGTGAAAGTTTCAATGTTCGCTTCTTAGACAGAGCTATCAATTTCTCGGTACAGTTACCAAAGTGTTTCCTACGATCTGATTTTAAAAGTATACATGAATCGCTCAAGCGTCGAGCGTCTTGCCTCGAGGCTATTCCGCGCCAATAAAGTACCGAGGGATAATAAAGTATCATTGGAGGTGGGGAAGGCGCGAGTAACGACGCGTTCCGCGTCTTCCGTTCCGTGACGCAACAAAGCAAAAAGATAATCGATGCTACGAGAATCTACCGAAGTTATGGATACAGGATGTTTAAGCACTTACAGCTCGATGTCTTGGAACGGCTTGTCGCAGACGGTGCATCTAATCTCTCCCTCCTCCTCGTCCTCCTTATCCTCGTCGACGGTTCCGCTGTGTTGCGAAGCTGCAAGCACAAAGAAGAAAAGGCGCGTGAAACGACGGCGACACCACGAAACCGGTAGGCAGGGTGGAAGTCATAATTCCGTTCCAGTTTGTGACGGGCTGCGGCTCTATAAATTACACCCCCGAGAACGATGATACGTGACCTGTCGTGGTGTGGGCGAATTACGTGATAGAGGAGCACGCGGGGGCCAGCAGAGTGTGGCGTGACAAGTGGACGCCGGGATTGTTCCTGAATTATTAAATCAAACCGGCACTATCGTTTTATCTACCTAGCGAAGAGCTCGGCCTGCCTACTAACTTCCAGCGAACCCGTAACTCCTCTCTATTTTTCTCGTAAATATGGGAGCACCTTTCACGAAGAATCGCGTCGGTGCTATTCCACGAACACTTTAACACGAAAGCTTGGAAATTAGATAACACCACTATGAAGTACCTTTCCCTCTCGTTAAACGGTCACGATGCTGCAGCGGACGAAGACAATGGACACAATGATGCACCAGTTAGCTGGCAGCACGTTGTCCCATGGGTGAAAACGCGAACGGGGTGTCTGGGACCGCTTCCTATTGGTAAAACCGAGGTCGGAGTCCAGCCAATCGCAGGTGAGGCTTCGTTGCCCCCTGCGGCCTCTTTTCACCCCCATGTGACAGGAGCAACGGCAGGTAAAAATCAGGAGCCCGTGAACGAGCCGGCGCATAATTTTTCCTGTCGTTGGTTCTATCAACTTCATAGTAGGGGGTGATTTTTCCTTTACCGAAATTAGGAAACGAATTCTTTGAAGCTAGCTGACTATCCTATTGAAAATATCAAAACTGGGAAAAGGAGCGTACGTTGAAATCGCGGTGAAAGGGGAAGTTAGTCTCAGTGAGTGGAATGGAATAAGGATCGTGTTGGAAATGAGCGCGAATGAGATTGCAATGGTAATTGGACAGTAATTGGCCAATCGATGCACGTTGATCGAATATTAGCGGGGCCAGTGGCGAAGTCGAAGCGATACCCGTCCTCCAACGGTTATTTAAATCTGCCGCTACACTTGTCCCAACCATATGGTCGAACGATGGCCCCCAACGGACCTTCATGGGAACCGGGCACAGCCCCTACGCCACCAACTACGCCCCACGCCACGACGCAACCCCCCATAGAACGTTAATCGTTTCTCCATCCACGACTAATTTGGAGCGGCACGCCGTGAATTTAAACAATGAAGGATGCGGTCGACCTCGCGATTCGGTAAACGGGGTCCATCACTGGTCTTTAGAAAAATCGCTTCGCGTAAACAACCAACAACTTATAAAAAATTATATGAATATTTAATGAAGGAAGGTTAACAGGAATTTTAAAATTTGTCGAACTGATCTGATATGGAATTGTTATTTTAGATAGTAAATTTTAAAGCGACGCGTAGATTTGAGAAGTACCACGCTTCAATTTTGGACAAGCCACGAAAAACCTATTGGAATGCTACGTTGCGGAAAGTCAACAGGTGGGATCCACTGGCAACACCCCCCGCAGCCGCGTCAGTTGGCGGTTGCATGGGAAAAAGTAACGGAAATCAATGTTTCCGTGGCATCGTGACGGACCAGGATCAAGTAGATACCCCAAAGAGTTGGAGCGAATCAACGGGTAGCTCGCAAGCGGAACCGACAGCCCTTCGTCGAAAAAACTACGTTGATCCCTTACGAGCGTCAGCCGCGGAGGCAGCCAACGGAACAGAATTTTATTCTGCCTACCACAGGCATACCGCAAATAATTTAGTATGCAGGTTGATTGCTAATTGCGTGCCGAGCACGAGAAAAACGTTACACGAGCTTACGTGATAGTCGGTTGATTGATAGTGGAGGAGAAATTATAATATTACTAAATATCTGATTAGGTCACATCGCTGAGCGCGGTGCACGCAGTTTTCTCCGACCAGTGGGGTAACTCGGGACACAGAGCCTTGACACCCTATGCTCGTACAGGATGTTTTCCCGCTTCGTGCTCTGAATTGGTCGCTCAATGTATTCGCGTAAAAATAGCAGGTAATCACTGTCCCAGAAATTATAAAGCGTTCTCTAATCGGAAACCATGACCCTAACTCGGTTACTAGAAATTTGCGGATATATATATGGCAGATTTGGCGAGCGAGTCAAACGTCAAACAGGACGTGTCATTAGTCCGATGAATCAGATAGGGTTGCGACGTGTCACGCATTTTCGCCCGCCCCCCTGCGCGCGCGTGCCACCCCCTCGGAAAAACAGCGTCGCGTGCCCTTTTATGCGCGGATACCCCTTTTTTCGGGCGGTGCCCTTTCTTTTTTCCTCTCTCTTCTGGGTCGACCCTGAGGCCAGGTTACGCGCGTGTTAATCGACAATACCGGGCCATAAATTATCCTCGACCCTAAATAGAGCCATCCAGACGCGCGCGCGCGCACAGAGAGATGCATCTTGTGGATGGGATGAAAAGTCGGAGCAGGGGTTGAGGGGGAAAGTGAGCGTCGGAAAAACAGGCGCCGCGAAAAATCAAAACCATAACTCACGTTTAACTGCCGTTGCCAGTTGCATCTACACCCCCCAGTGCACCCCGGGCGCAACGTGGTTTACCGAATCGGCGAAAAAAAATGCGTCTGTCCCCGGGAATCATAAAACGTCGTATTGCTTGTCATTCGGCGACGCAGTAGTGTTTTTCACGAACGTGTACAGGCGGTAGTTTCGTTCGCCGTTGCTCCTCTGGCCATAGTTTCGACGGCCGATAGAAATAGTTAAGCGAGAACGCGATTCGACCGATTCTAACGAGTGTACGTATTTGGAAGTTTTAAGGGTGTACGAGATTTCGTCGCTATTTTAATGCGGTCGTATGCATACACGCGCCCCCCATGTAGGCATGTTAAAGCGATTCCCCAGGTCGCCTTCCTCCCCTTGTCACGAAAAAAATGATCCGCTCAAGGGAGACAGGGCAGAGATATCCCTCGCAAGGGTTGGTACGGGGTGTACCGTTTGTTTGACATCATTATTCTCGCTGCCCGCACCAGCTTGCCAGAGATTTCTCGTAAAAATGGCTGCGCCGGATTAACGACGATGCTGTTGTACCATTCCCGTGTACTTTATAGGTGGCACTTTTTCCTCGCTTATTACGTCCCCTTTGGGAGGGTGAAACAGGGGATTGTGACGTTACACAAAAAGAATCTCGTTGCTCGATTAGTAAATTGTATCGGCTAAATACATAACGAGGCGCAACCCTTTTGGAACGGCAAGAATTTATCAGCGCTCTTCGAATCCCCGGTTGAACTTCCGTAATTATGAATAAACATTTGCCGGAACAGTTGGAGTCTACTTCCGGGGCAGGCTGTCCGCTGTAGGAGTCGGGGCCTGGGCGGCGAGAAATTCTGCTCCCCCTCGCTGAAGATAATTTATAACAAACGAAATCTTCGAAATTTTAATTGGCCCCCGGGGGGGCCGATTTAATTAAGAACGAGGTCGCGCTCTCGCAGAGCTACCTCGCTGTCTTCTGTCCTCCTGGAGACATTTACGAGCTGCCGAAATTACGGGGAAAAATCGTCGGCGAATTAACCGTAGACACCGAGCCGCCCGAACTTCGACAATAATCCCGGTTTTAATTACCGCGACATCTGGGTGTCGCTTATAAACCCCCCCTCTAATCTCCGCCTTCGCAGTCATCCGGATTCTGACCATCGCGCGGGAGTTACAACCAGATAATTGTCGAGCAGTAAGGCACCTAAGCGCTACCCCCCTTCGCCAAATGTCTCGAATATATTTCCCGCTCGTTGTAATGAAATTGGGAGACGGATAGGCTACTTTCGCCGACAGTTTGAGTCTGGATTCCACATTTTTAAATAGTACGGACGCTGATAATCCTCCACTCCTGAGTTTAGGAAACATAAATTTTCCGATGCCACTGGTAGTTCGATATGGACATAGCGTAGCTTTGAAAATGAAAGCTCCGAATTCGAAAATCGCTGCTACGATCAAGTTCACGGCTCGTTTCTCTTCCTGCCAGGTTTCCCTCGCGATATAAACTGGAGTGCAGCCCCGGAGAAAGATGTTTTATAACGAAATTTAAAACGGCACGAGGCAGGGCGACACGCAGCTTGAGTGCGTCTATCTCAAGTTAATCAGCGCTTATTACCGGGCCGAACAGGGGTTAATACGCAACGGCCGACCAGGTGAATCACGCCAGAATCACGGGTGCATGACGAGCAGCTCGTGCACTCAACGATCCCCGATTTACCCTCTGTCCTCCCTCGCATCAGCGGTAATTCCGCTTTCCGAAGACACCTGCCCACCCCCACGTTACGGATCGTACGCGCGATCCCGCGCACAGTGCGCACGAGTCAGCCAGCGATATGTATCGGGCGAAAAAGTCGTAAAGCCAGCTTGCCAGGCCTCGCCGGGGCAACTGGGAATATTCTAATGGGTTCGATTATCCGTTGTCATGGGTTTCCGTTGTTACGACAGTTGGCGAACTCATTGTTCCAACACCGCAGCAATTTTTCTATCGATCTGCGATGATCGTTACGAACTTATTATCGGCGCGTCGGCTAATAGGTGTTTTGTTCCGAAAACTAAGAGGCCTATTCCTCCCGCGACAAGATCGTACACATGTATGCTCTTTGATACTCACCGGTCTCTCGGTCGCTTCGATCCTCGGTGGTGTTTTCACCGAGCATGTCCTGCAGCTGAAGAGGTTCTCGAACGCCGAGAAGAAGCTCTTCACCCGCCGCTATGTCCCGCACGGTCTCGTACACCATCTGCGGACAATGACACCCTTGAATTTTCGAACCCCTACACGCTACCTTTCATCGCGAATGTATCTCGAGCGACTTCGAGTAGCGCTCGAAACGAACACCAAGATGCTGCGCCGATAATCGTGGACACCGAAGTGCATGGAGGGACGATGGCCAGTTGCGAGGAAAGAAGGGAGACGGGGGAAATCACGAATATGATGTTGCAACAGCTCTCGGTGCCCCCTGTCCATTAAAATCTCACTTCCGCGCGACACATATTTTACATCGCGCCCGACGGAGTCCATAACGTTCGAAAGCAATGAAAGGATCTTTATGGTGTCGTCAGGAGGCCCCCGAAAAGTCATTACAACGGCGATTCTGTAGGGCTCTGATAGAGCGCGAGCCACATCCCCCATTCCCACAGCGATTGCGAGCAGGGCGTATAGGAAGTCGGCGAAACGACCCCGTGGGGTGACTTAATAACTAAACACCCTGTATACACGTAGCTTAGGGCGCGCCCACGACGCCGGGAATACCATGTGCCACGGTTCACATAGATAGAGAGAGCCGAAAGGACACGAGGCTCGGATCGCCCCCAAATTGACACCGTGACCTCCATTGCTTTCGTTCGATCTACGCTCAAATAACGAAAAGATGTCTGAAATTACAGGGATCGGGGGGAAACACTTGATGCTGATTTAGAAAGCTATCCCGAAGGGTTGAAAATTATCAAGGAGAGCGGTTCTGCGTTCTCGCGGCTGTGGAATGGGCGGAGGTACAGATTCTGGCAATCGCGCATTGGAAATTTAATGGAACGATTCTGAAATGTTACGAAGTCGCCCGTTTGCCAGTTACAGCTGTAACCGTTGGCGAACTTAGTCGCGGTTTCCGTTCCACCGTTGCCTCATTAACGAGTCAGGGAAACGGTGGCAGAGTAATTTTTTTCAGTAGTTTAGCTAGCACACGTGAAATTAACTGCGGCTGCGTCTGACACCGGGTAATTGTTCCTTCCTATTAACTGCAACTGTCGATCGACTGTCAGTTGTCCTCGAAATCGAATTCGTAAATGGTCGATGGTAAATGTGGCGCCCACGAGTTGGTACCGAGTTGTAAAACAATTACCGAAGCACGCGCGGTCGCGTGGAAAGGTGGGCGGAAGTTGGGATCGTTCAGCGACCGATGATGAATATAAATAATCGTAACGGTAATTATTATCGTTAATACCTGTCCGCCGATGAGCACGTGTCGCATATTAACAGCGTGAGGACTGCTGCTGGTGCTGCGAACATATTTCAGCCAATTGTTCGTCTCGTGGGATGCATCCAACCACCCTCTGGCTCCGCTGCCAGCAGTGCGGATCTAAAAGAAGAGAAAAATCCAAAATGAAACGAGGAGTAAGAACGGAACCATTGCACCTGACGTTTCCGTCACGGCGACGGAAGATCGAGGGATGGTTAAGGAACAATAAGTTCCCATCGGGGGGGGGGCGCAAAGTGCACGGTTGACGGTGCACGTGCGGAAAATAGTTCTAACGAATGTGAATTTCCGGGAGGCAAACCGCAATGTTTTGGATCCGGGACATTGCGTTTAACGGACTGCCGCCCACGGATCTCACCCTCTCGTCGTCACCCTTGCACTCTCGCAGCGTGGCCACTGTTACTTCCTGCTCCAGCATCCAATAGGGTGTACTCCCTACTTTCAGGGCGAGACAAGTGATTTTTTCAATTGTCTTGCGCGGCCACGCAACGCTCCGAGACGCTTGGTCGGCCAAGCGGCTCACCCTGATACGCCCCCAGGCACCCTGCCTTTCGATGCCTCTCCCGGACTAATTCTCCCCCCCGACACCCTTCGTCTCACGCTGTAAACACATTTTGCACTTTCCCCGAGGACCTCGTTGTCTCTGTCCCCCTTTGTGAGAACCGCCTGACGCGACCAACGCGCAGTAGAATCTTATTTTCAATCTACCCACCGCAGATCATTTTCATTCCCATAGAATGTCAACGAGAGGTTTGGGAATTCGTGCTTTCTTGGCGCGCTTATCAGAGACGCATCTAAGAACGTTTTCACCACAACTCTCTGACCAAGGGTAGGTTTTAACCTACCACCTGCCGGTAGTAAGTGCAACTAGGTGCGCCCATAAAAATCAATGAATCTCGCAGGTGGATAAGCGGCTGCCCCTCGCAGGTAAGTAATCACGGTTACCGAGCCTCGAAAGACGGCAAACTGTTCCCGGCGGACAGCTTTGCTCATCCGTATACCCCGGATAATCCGCGGCTCGAGTAAACTGTGAAAACATCGGATGATCCGCGAGGAATTTATCCACGCCTCGACACTTCTCACTTCGGTTCAGGTGTTCCTCAATGAAAAACCTTTGCGAACTCTGGCTATCGCTATCGAGAGACAGCGAGTGCTTAAAAAAGTGAAGAGAAATGCCGCTGAATTCTCGATTCCGAAAGCATCGATGAACTTTTACGAGCTCCTTCGAGTATCAATGATCCAAGCACGGATCCAGGTAGCCGGGAAACTGGTAATACCCCATAATGCCAGAATAAGAAGTGGGACAGTTCGGGGACAAGGAAATCGAAGAAAGAGAGACGAGATGGCCAGGTCTCCCTGCGCTCATAATGGCCAGTTTAGCTACCGGGCCTGCTAAGGAGCGTTTCCGGAAGATGGGCACGAACGAATCACCACAATGGGACTTCTCTGGTCGTGTAACGCGACAGATTAGGATCCGGCGCGATTGACACCTCCGACAATGATGCACCAACTGGGTACTCGTTGGTGCAGCAAACAGCTTTCTCGCGGAGCAGAAAGGAAACCTGTTAAAACTCGCGTTCCACCACGAACTCTTCCACGGCTGTTCCATCAAGAGTGAAATGAATGTTTCCGCTGGTACCTTTGCCTCCCCGGGCCAGTCTCTGACGTAAAATTGTAATTTAGAGAATCAATTGAGCCTGAACGCGAGAGAGACTTTAATATTTTACATCAGCTTGCCACGAGGCACTGGGTTCCAAGTTTCCTTCATTCTGCTTCGCACGAGTCTTTGACGCTTTTCGGAAAGCGAGTCCTCGTTGGCCGTGAGCCTCGCAGCGGGAACTTCTATCCGCTTTGTCGGCGCGCACGGACATGTGCTAACAATTCCTAGGACAGATTGGTGTAGCCGTGGATCTCGTTCATTCCCACAATCGTGGCACAGAAGCCTGCGGCAAACCGAAGGGGCTACTGAGCCCACTGCTTCTAAGAGTTCTCCCATTGCAAGCGGACCGGGCATTAACATCAGAATTCTTTGAAATTAAACGAAAAATACTTCTACTGGAAACACAAACGGCGCCCGGGTGGATTGCGTGTTTTACGAATTTCTTTGTCTGTTATCGAGTGGGAGAGAATTAATTACGAGTCGTGCATTATCTTTGGCACAATAACGACGAACCGTCACACGGCAAAACGGATCAAAGGGAAAAGAGAATGCGAGCCGAGCGGAAGCAGACGAGGAGGGAAGGGGAGTGCGGGCCAGAAAACGCCGGTGTCGACGGGCGACACGCGAATAAATTATAATTGCATGATTCCTTGAGCCTCTTTAGCGGCGTAGCGCGCACGTGAAATTGCTAAAATTGGCAGAAATGCGCGACCATTTTAATTACATCCGAGGTTTTCACACTGACTTTTCTCTACGAACCTTCATCCTCTTCCGCGCGCCGCTTCTGGAAACTCCACTGACATTTAAACTTCGAACCGGGGACCGGGACTCGGCGATGATAATTGAGCGGACAGGAAATACTGGGAAATTCAGAGGTCGCGATTGGAATTCTTTCTTGGGAGGATCCAGCGGAGCAGAGATATCCCAATTTGTCCGTCCACGCGAGGAGAAAGGTTGCTGCGAGCGAGAAAAGGACGAGGAGATCGGACAAGACGCATCCTGGGCATCGGTTGATCTGCAGGACACGCGGTCAGGAGAATCCTCCTCGTTCGCCCGGCATGGGGCCTGCAGGACAGGCCGCTTCGCACAAAACACGTGATCTCCTCTTTTCCCTTTGTAACCTCACACCTCCAACAAAAACGAGCCGACGAAAGATCTTTCTACGTCGGTTGGGTTTTACCGAAAATACCCCACCGGCGAGAAAGGAGGCTGCCAGACAGTGCGGCAGATCCTCGTGGATCCTCCTGAATGGACCCTCATAATCGGCGAGGTTCCGCATCGTTTTCGACGTTTCGAGGGATCAAGCGCGGATGGTAAGTCGATCGTGATCTCCGACCGTCGAACTCAACGTTTCAATCCGGCGGTTGCAGAGGCCTTCGCGTGGAACGTGTCCATTCACAAATTAAGATATCGTGGATCTAGGATACCTGGATCCTGCCGTCCATCTCTGGCATCCTTTATAGAATCTCCTCAAAGATATCTTCGACTCGCGTGAAATAGCATGGAGTAGAAGCGACAGAGACACTCTGGCGTTAAAAGCGGGAAACAACAAAATGGAAGAGTTAAACGCACGCGAATGCGAGAATAAATGAGCGACATTCATTGTCCTCGCGTAACTTATGGCGAAAAGAGACAGAAAGAGAGGGGGCTTCGGCTCGATAACGAGGGACAAAAGTTATGAATAAAACGGATCGATAGCGTATGATAGTCCCGTGATGGCCGACGCAAAAATGCTTTTAGCCGACACAGCGTGTCCTCCTCCCTCCTGAAAAAGCACCTCGCGAGTTTCCCGATACGTCAACTTCGAGGCATCGCAGTGTTTCGACTAAAGCGCTTTTAATGATTTTTCCCGAGGCAGTTGATCGATAAAATCTCAACGCACTTGGGATATTAAAACTTGTGCTTCTTAAATTAGCGGTGAGTGTGCTACGCTTGTAAGGGTGATTAACGCTGTGATTAACAGTGAGAGTCTTCCAAAGTTCATCATTACGATCAACATACGGATCATCGTAGATCATAGCGGGGACAATGAACCGTCATTATCGTCGTGTGACGCAACAATGGCATATCGAATTGCATTTTCGACCCCCCTCGCTGGAGAACGTCCAGGAGAAAGAGAAGCTCGTAAACATCGTGTGCCCCGACGCAGCAGCGAATTTCCCAGAGTTTCGAGAAATTCGTTGGGCGTCGGGGGGGAGGGGAGCGAAACGGTCAATTATCATCCCCTAAATAACAGGGCTGTTTACGATTCCAGGCGTCGTATAGCGCCAGCGCAATCCCCCGACCGAACGTGGCATTAGCCGTGGCGACATCTTTGCTTAATTTCCTCTTAGTTTAAAGCACGAGCAGGGAGGAGAGTGTAGACGATTCTCGTCGAAGCCTCCCGCCAGTCTTAGTTGGTCCTTAATTAATTTCTGCCAGGCCATTGCCGCGTCAGTCCTCGCAACTGGCTCGCGATTCCTGCCCAATTGTTGATGGAACGTTTAATTTTCTGGATCCATGCAGCCCGTGAGATTGGATTCCCTCTCCACCCCGATCAGATACATATTTTCCCGTACTTGACCCACTTGACTCGTGCCGGGAAAGTAATGCAAGTAATGACGGAGCAAACGGTGCCCTTCGACCCGTGTCTAACGCGCAGCAGATGCCACCCCCGACGTGTGTGCTCACGGAGCCAACTCGAACCTCTTTCTCCCCGTCCCGACGTTCCTAAGGGAAGCTACCCTCGGCGTATCTAGCGGTATAAATTATATCCGAGTCGCGTCACTGCCAGCCCCTTATATGATCGATCATTAGAGAGGCCGGGGCTGCCAGAAAATTTGCCAAAATCGGTTGATTCGTTTCTCCTCGAGACAGAGGAGTCCGCCGACCCTCTGACTCAACCGAGCCTTCGTTTCTCTCTTCGACTGGGTACGAGTGGCAAGTAAGAATAATGACGTTTGCTCATTTGACGAACGATCTCTGGCCTAACGAAGCAGCTCGTTTCCCGGCGGCTCGACTTCTCCTCGGAAAACGATGTCCTTCAAGCCCTCTGACTCGTACGATCTTTAAGACCGTGGGGCAAAAATTTCCTACCGATTACCAGATTGCTCTTCGGCGCTGCTCATTCGACGCGATCGAAACTCGATGGTTACCGTTGACCAGAGGTTGGCGGCCGCTCGAGGCAAGTGCATCCCGATTCATGAATCCCTGGCGGAACGTGCGGGACAATTAAGTCACCGCCGGAACCGGCGTAGCTCAGTGCTGCCAGCGGCGTCGTGATTAATGCAGGCCAATAGCGGAAGGCACACACGGAGCGCCTCCAGGCAGCAGTGTATTCCTGTGTATATTGAACTTAGGCTACCTCCCTGAACCGGACCAGATTAGTTCGGTCATTGTGGCGAGGCCTGCGCGCTCGTATGCACACAATCTGTCAACCGTGCGCCCACCAAATTCTGCCAATCTCAGCCTAAGTAGATGTACGCGCGAGAACCCGCCGATGGATCCCATTAATCCAGAGAGTTATACAGATCCAGGGTGAAAAACGAAATCCGAAGTCAACGAAATGTTTCCAGTCGTCCAGCGCTGCCTCGACGTCTCGTAATTTCATCGACGCGGCGGAGATCATTGAATTTGATTTAACATCCGAGATGAGGAATCAAAGCAACCTTTGCGAAACACTGTTTCTTCTTGTTTTTTCTTTTACGAAAAACAATGACTGCTGCTGATTGCCCGACGATTCACGGACGGGATTGAGTTTACATTTCGAGCGAGTCAGCGAAGGGCCCCGTCACCGATGAATATTACTGAATAACGTCCGAACAGTCGACGTGTTTAATGATAGGTTCATTAGCCCGGGGTTGCAAATCATTTTCAAAGGAAACACCGTTGCATTAAATAGTAGCGCGGAAAGTTGAACGAATTGCCAGTGGTGGCAATCTCGCGGCATCGTTTTTCGGGGCGGGTAATTTCAGAAAATCTGCTACGTTTCCAATTACCATTTTGCCTCTCCCGCTGATCCCGGAGGGCCCTAAATGGAGCTTTTCGAAAACAGGAACTGCCTCGTTACCGCATCAAACGCCCGGCATTGTTTCCATTAAGGGCGTTTCTGGCGGTAGTTCTGGCGCGGCCGAAAAGCGGTCGCTCTAAAAAGATTTGGAAATTCCTTCGGGGTGGATGTAATCGCGCGAAGGTCCCCGGTTGCCCTCGCCAACAATCCCTTCCCCTCTACGGAGTAACTGTTCCGCGGATCCGAGACAATTGACGGCACATCAAAGGCGCCGATTGTTTCCCGTAAATTATAACCGGGAGAGCACTTGCTTGACTTCTCGTTATGAGTTGGCGAACAAGTTCAATTAAGTTCACGCCGGCGAAGACGAGGAACGGCTTCCTACACACGCGGAGGCCCTATCCGGCGGCTGTAGCTCCATCAACCCCATGCAACTACCCGAACGACGGCAGCCGAGTGCCAGAGATACGGGGGGGAAGGCGAGAGGAAGGGGGGAAGCAGGGCATGGTGACAATGAGAAAGCAAGGGAGGCAACGTGTTCGTTATCAATTGGCAAAGTTTTAACCACCGTCTGCGTCTCGGGCGTTACAAGTTCGCGATATCGCGCCCTGCGAACGGTCCTGAGGATTCTGAAGATCGAGCCGGTGAAAATTTAATAATCCGTGTGGCGAGATCGATACGCTCGGGGCAGGTTTCCAGCTCTCGGTCCAGGAGGGGTAGTAAACGCTGGCGGGTCGAAGGGTGGAGCGCAGAGGGACAAAAAGACCAGCGGCCAAGGAAGCAATGTGTTTTGAAGACGATGATTCCGACGACGCGTCTCCATTGTACGGGACAGCCGGGTCAGCCTGACGACCGGGCAACACGTGTCTGTTATGTCTATTATCGACAGATAGTGGGGTAACGAGCGGACGAGATTTATCACCCTCCGTTGCCACCCTAGGAGAGAAACGAGAAGCCGAGGGTACGATGGGGTGGTAAAGCGAGAGGAGCCGGGTTTACAGCTGGTTTGACAGAAGGAAAGGCCAGTTAAAGCCTTAGTAGTTGATGCTCGTGCGAGATCGTTTCGGCAAAGTACACAGAGAGTAGCCCTTGCCGAGGCGAAATTTATGGGTCCACAGAGACACGCGTGTTAATCGCCTCTAAGACATATGTATCTACATCTCGACCGAGTTAGCCAGAAGACTTTCATCAATTCTGCGAAGGCAAGACAGAGTGTTTTCGGGCAGGATTGGCCAAAGCGAAACGGGACGGCCTGGAACCCGTTGGTAGTAAATTTAAATGTCAAAATATACACGTTAACGATTCGGCGCGCACAAAGGTGTATCATAGGTTTATTAACATAATAGGAGAAGGTGCAGCCGCGAACGAGCCTGACCGAAACCCGTCAATCAAAAACCCGATCCCCGAGAAAAGGGCTAGTTAACCAGTGACCCTTGCATTCTCGTCCTTACCAAGGATAACGTATGCACGCCTCGGTGCATACCGAACGAAATTTTTTCGCGCTATTATTTCGCGACATTCCCAAGTTTCCTCTATGCGCGTCCCGCTACCGCTGTGCGAGTCCTCGCGGCATTCGAGATTCAAGAGCGTACATTATACAATTGCAGAAACTCCATGAGAAATGCCCCACTTGTGCCCGCGATAGAAAAATTTCCCCGCAAGCTATAAGGGGTGCGAAAAGTCGGTGGTACGAGTCTGAGTCACCCCCTTGACCGGTGGATTCGCATTGATGACCAGGGGATTCTTTGACGTATCCCGGCACGTCCGACCGTACGACAGGCCCGACAATGCCGGATATTCCCCGCGTCACTGATTGTCACTTGTTTCCTGCCGATTCTCCTCTGCTGGTTCCGACCGCGGTGCGTTTTTCCCGGCCGTCTCGCCGCCTCTTTCTCCGGTTTCAGATTCAAATGGCCGGCCGAAAATCACCGGCCGCGTAACCCTACGCCTTGAGAAACTGAAGGTCACCGCGTTGCCTTGCAACCGTGCACACCTTTCTGGTGTCGATTCGATTCGACGAGGACGAAGAGGAAGAATACGCGAGGATGGAAGTGCGCGTTGCAGGCAGCAACGCGAGCCCCAAGCACGAGTTAATAAGAACGAGGTTGTGAATCGGGAGGAAGGGAAGGTGGAGAAGCAAGGGAAAGGAGGGTGAGCGCATAATGTGGCTCATTGTCGAATCACTTCCGGGGCTTGACCTCCAGCAACGCCCTAAAGACCAGTTCACCTGGACAATGTCCACGAATAATGGGCACCGGTGTTGTGCATTGTTACGGCCGGAACGACAGACACGTCGATTGTCTAGTATACGTGCTTCCAGATCGAGCAAGAATTTAATAATATCCACAATGCGACCCCTGGCCACCACCTACGTTCCTCGAGGATTCTTTCGGCGGGATCCAGACTCGCAGCGGCTAAGTGGTAGGCGTGCGAAGCGGAGCACTCCATTGTGAAGACATTGTTATTTCAATGAAGATCCTCTTGTGGGATATTCGAGAAGGGTGCGTTGTGCGATCATTGACGACGATTAAGCGACGATTTCGCGGCGAGTCTTTGGGAGGGACGTACGGCAAAGGCAGCGTGATCGCGCGTTCGGAATTCTTGGCCCCGGTTTGCGGCCTGGACGTGTCTCATTATTGGCGGAGGGGGTGGCTCGTGCGGTTCACGCGAGGACACGCTCTGCCGAGAGTTGCCATTTATATGATTTGTCAGCGACATACGCCGCTAATGGCGCAGCTTTCCAGCCGATTTGTCGAAAAAGTGGCTCGCCACGATCAGCGAGGCGCGTGTGCCCGCTTCAACATGAAAAACAACCGATCTTCCGCTCTTTTTTCTCCCCCGTGGCCAGCCGGCGACTCGTGTTCACGTGGAGAGACGTCGAGAGGGGCCGTCAGCGATCACGCGGAAAAATTGACGATGCCTCCAATATGCCGATGAGCGAGCACCAAGAGAACAGAGGACACACGTAGGGGGTGGATTTTGTGGAGCGCGTAAACGCGCGCCACCCTCCTGTCCCATATTGAAATCGTCGTATTAAACACAGCGAGATCGCATGTTCGAGTAAACATAAAAACCCGTGTCAAAATGGGGGCGAGGGGTTAAAAACTACGGACGTCCCTTCTCGCGAGCAACGCGATTAATTGGATGAGCTGGGAGACGTCGCTTTCCGAAACGGGTGAATGAGACACTGAGGATAACCGAAGCAATAAACGCCACAGGATTGATCATTTAAGGCGGGTTCTCGAGATCATTCGGCAAATTGGAGCCGTAGCTACCCTCGACGCCGAGGGTCTCACAGCCGACTGAGCTAAGCCTAAGATTGGTTTAGTCGCCACGAAGGCACGCCGCGAGCCGGCAGTTCTGCGGATCACGCGTCACCGAGCAAAACGCAACCGGAAGAGAGGATCCCCCTCTGGCTTCCTCCCGTTTTCCACGTTCCACCCCTCCTGGAGGATTCGAAAAAACGAGGCCCCACCAGCGCGGCAGGTGGGGTACCAGCGATACCTCGATTCCTACCACCCCTCCATACAACGATCTCGAGGCTTCCCTTCGTTCTAATTCAGGTGTGTACGCGGCGAATAAATGTCCACGAGATTTGGGGAAGAACTTCGGTTTTAAGATTTTTTTTTCTCCTCTCCCCTCGAATCGATCGAACGACATAACGAAGCGATACGTAGAAACATCCAATTGCACGGTGTCTTCCTATTTTTCCTATTCTGAGTATCCTTAAAGGACTTTCGCTGGATATTTGGCAGATTGTTTTGCGATTCCGTTGATAAAAATCGTTTATCAATAATTCGCTTTCCGATCCCAGGCCCTCTTCCATCCCCTGCGCGAGACACACGCCCGTTTGCCGAGAATGTGAGAAAAGGATTAGGATTAGGGGATAGCGTGCGAATCGATCGAAAGGGATTCCCTCTCCTAGATTTCTCCAATTTCAGAAAAGGATCCCGCGTTCTGGTAACCGTTTCATCGAGTTCGTTGCCTGCATCGTGAAATCGTGGCTTCTGCCATTTCGCGAACTACCCTCTGCTTGGAATATTTTTCCGTGACATCGTTCTCTATTTTTTCCTTTGCAATTTCTTTGAACTCTTAAGTAGATGTAACAGAGATTTGAAATCCGGCGAGAATTCACGGTTAGGTCACTGTCGCGATGTTTTCTCCGCTCGTGCGCTCGCACGTTTACGCGCGTGGGGTTGATAGATCGGCCCGACGAAACGAAGGGGTAGTTTGGCTTTAATCGATCCTGTAATCGCCGGTCCGACAGTTGGCCCCGGCTGCCTTTTTGTCGGCAGTTAGATGGATGGAGCCATTTACATTTTGTCAGTGCGACATGCGCTAACGTAACATAACGCTGCCGCTATCATATCTATCACACCCTCTGGACCGGTACACGGCCAGTTACCTTCTCTCCCGCCTAGCTATAATCTCGCTTTATAATGGCAAGGCTTTTTCGAAATAGAACGGACAAACTAGGAGAAGACTCCACGAATCATCGACTTTTTTAAATCAACTTCCGATAGCGACGATTCCAACAGATTTTTCGAACGAACGATATCGAATTCGTGAATGGTCACTCGAGCGAGCTTCCAGAACGCCTGCGACCACGTAGACGGAAAATCGTGGATTTCTACCAAAGATTTCACGGGCTATTTCTCGAATTTTGACTCCGTGTGCCGATTTCACGGTCGACTTAAGAACACACGACCCGAACAGAGACGTTTCGCCGAGTGATTCCCGAAAGAATTTCCGAACTGGAACGAGAAAAGGAGAGCAAGGGAGGGAAAGAGAAATCGAAAGAGAACTGTCCGAGGTAAGCCAATTGACAGATCTGTCAACATGGATGACACCTTCGACGAACGAGCCGACCAGGTGTCTACCGTCGAACCGAGGAGACGATTCTGTCTGGTCTGTTACCCTCTCCCTGTCTCTCTCGGTCGTTTCCCCGTCTTCGGCATCTGCCGGATAATACCCAGGATTATAGGCAGGAGGACAGCGGAGCCCACTGACACTGCTTTCTAGCAAAGTATTCCTCCATTCGATCCCGAACCATAAACAGATCGATCATCTTTCAAACGGTTCCACGAGAACCCCGCGCGAGATGATATCGCATGCGAGCACTCGGTTTTGCGGGAAACCCCGTGGAACGTCTCCCTTTCGAAACCGAGTAAACATTTACACCCAGAAACTGTACCCTACATTCCCTCTTTTGTCTCTCTTTGTCCGAGCCAGCGAATTACTTTCCAATGCGAAAAGAGTTATCGATCATTTCATTGGCCGTTCGCAAAGGGGTAGATGTTGATCGAGCATCGACACGCTCTCCTCGTTTACCTACGAGCGTGGACGACGACGGAAGCGATAAGCTCTCGCGCGTATCGTAAGAAATACCACTCACCTCCCACGCGTATCGGGGGTTGAACGGCTCGCTCTCCCATTTGCCGAGGAACGGGCCGAATCTCGCACCCCGTGGAATGTCCTTCCGCGCTCGAACGTAAGGGCCGCCTGGTCCCGTGCCACCCACCTCCACTTCCGGCACCGGTGACACCCAATCGCGGCTCGATTGCTCCTTCTGCTCCTGCTTCGCCGTGTCCTCTGCGAACCGACCGACGCTATCGTTGAATCTCCAACGGGGGTATATATAAATTACAGCGAGGGGAGGGGGAAATGAAGCTAATTACGAAGGCGCCCGGGAGAGGAGTAAACGCCATGATCCGCGGCGATTATATTGCAATTTAGAAAATTAAATCCTCTCGATAACTACAACGACCAACCTGACGCACGATAACCTACTATTCTAATCCGGACAATTAAGCGCTACGCCCGGGGATAATTTACATCGTAATTCGTAACATTAAGCGGCGCCGGTGACCCAGTATTCTAATTCACACAATTAGCTTCCGTAGCTCACGACAGTTCGGCTCGGCGGGTTGAAAAAAAAAAAAAGAAAATCGAATTCCGTTACTCACGATACGCTTCGCCCCTGTAAGACTCCCGGGACCTCGAGTACTCCTTTCGATCGGTGCTCTTGTCGCTGCTGTAGTCCCACGAAGATTTGTCCTCCTCCCTGGAGGACGGCGGTCTGTGCTGCTCCTTCTCGTAGCCCTGATGCTGCTTGTCCATGGCAGGTGAGTAGCCACGTTGATAAGCTGGCCTCGACTGTGGGTTGTAATCCTGGGGCACGTCGTGGGCGCTGGTCGCGTGAAGGGCCTTCAGGTCTCTGTAGACCGGATTGCTGGCAGCGCTGTTGCTGCCGCCGCGGATCGACCCGTTTTCTTCCATTTCCGCGTTTTCGACGGCTCCCGTGCCACCTCCGGCAGGAGTGCCAGACGTTGACTCGCCTTCGTCGCTGCTTCCTGAAACACAATGTCAACCGTTTAGTGTAGGAAAAAAAGAAACTTCTTAACGACGAATCGAGTCTGGTCTTGCGAGATCAAAAGACGCCGTATGACGCGGAGGGAGGTCGAAGGTGGCGGCATCGATTGCCTGCCCACGTTCCACGCGTTTCTAGCTGATCATCGCGTCGGTCGAAAGTTGAAAGGTCGAGCCACCCATATCCGCGCGATCGGATGCATTCGCGCCGAGGGAAACTGGCTCGAGGAGCGCAGGCGAGGGTGAAAATTCAATTTACCCGCGGCAGATTTCCGCAAGCAGAAAGCTGCAGGAAATGTTTTTAAAACGAGACCTTATCGATTGGTCATTTCCGTGAATATGCCACCCGCTCCTCTATAATGAAGTTTGTTCCGGAAAGTTCCCGTGTGGGAAAGGTCGCGTTACCGAGGAGTAGATTAAACGCAATAGAAAAGCAATTTTCCCGCCTCTTTTTTGCAGCTATCAGAGACAATGGGGAGGAAAGGAGAGGGAGGAGTGGAGGGAGACGGTGGATTTCGTGGAGTTTTGTTTGCCGAGACTCGAGACCCCCGGTGGTTTTCCCTTCACGGCTGGACGAAATCCTAGACACACAAGGACAAGTGGCAATCGAAGAACATTATCTGCTCGGACCGCGTCGGTCGTTTTCTCAGTCACAGTGCCGCGAGTATACGATGCGACACCCGAGCCAAGGATGTTTGACGCGATAAGCCGGGAATTTTATTGTCTCCCCCACCCGCGAGGTTTTTCGTGCAACCATCAAACGACCACCATGATAAAACCGCAACGCCGTAACGTAGCGCCTGACCCAGAATTCTCCAATCGCGAACACTCGCAAGCGTTCAATTTTTACTAAAAAACTTCTTGTTCCCCCTCGAACCACCATATGTACTCCGAAAGCACAGGGCCGTCCTTCGAATCTGGATTTATTTGTATAACTCCGAACCGGATACGACGGGCCCTTCTAATACCCGACTTATCTTCGAATCGAAAGATATCCCAGGCGTTGTATCGGCTATCTAAAAACAAACTATGAAATTCTACGCTCGGCCACGGGTGTGACACGGAGACCTGCGACGATCGAGAGTCCTCTGCAAACAGGCGTAAGCTCTCCGTGAATCCACGGCTAAGCAAATTGCCGGGCGACAAGCAAGCTTGCAGGTGTATCCGAGAGGAACGCGCATAAAGGGAGGCTCTTGCTCGCCCTGCTCCGTTCGCGTTGCCGATCCTTTACGATCCCATCGTCGACGGCCCGTAGCTACGCTCGAATTGACGCTACGAGACGACGAGAGCAACTCAACAGGACCGAGAGCCGCGATATCTATCGCAGAGCGGGCCCGGCACACTGGCAATAAAACGTTAAAAATATCAATTTTACGAGGCCAGCTTCAATTCCATTCTAATCGAGAAAGCAAACACCGGATTAAGGATCCGTCGAGTTATGTTGGCGCGAAGCAGTCGTAAAAGAAAACGGTGATCCTGCGGAGCTGGCCGATCGACACGAAAACTCGGAGACAGACGATAATACAGAGATATCGTGACGTGCACGCGTCGCTGCCACGAGAATGATGCCTCCCGATATCGTGGGCCATCGAACGGAATCGCGTGATCCTTCAAGAGTAATCGTAAAGATACGATTTCGGAGCGGACCGGGGGCCAATCATCGTCTACGGCTCGATAGACGGACATCCGGCGTGGGTGATTAAATAAACACGATCCCCATCGACTACCGTTCGCCTCCGCGAACGATAGTAAGGAATAGATGATCCGAGGGATGACTTAGGAGGGTGTCCCCCTCGCCCGATAGGAAGCTCGAGATGGCCTCTTGTGCAACCAGTCGATGCGATACAACAACAATATTTGGAAAACCCTCGACGTCAGGGGTCTTTGACTCCTGTGGGACACGAGTGCTCAAGCACCTTCTCCTCCCTTCACAGAACTACGAGTACTTGTTGAACCATACGCGATATTATCCCCGATGATAGCGGCTCGAGAGGCTTCCAACGCGATTAGAGTAAAGTGCCGCTTTGCTCGTGGCTCGGAGAATCGAATTTTCATCGTGGGAAGACCGTAGTGACTACCACTTTTTTTTCCCGGCTCTTTCTCGTCGGATAAACAGACTTCCCCAATTAAACCGTATTAACGCACTTGTGCTCGTGATTCGGGGAAAGGGAAGCTTGTTGTACATACTGCCGGCACTATTTTCCCGTCGATTCTAACGAAGCAGTGCCTCCACCGATGCTTTTCGTGACCGAGGGCTACTGAAGTTCGACCAGAACGTTTGTAAACAATCGAACGTGAAACAGGGCAAGCTATTAGCAATTATTTTCGAGCCTACGGCGGCGATCGAGTGCGGTTGGTCGGAGCAGAAACGAGCGACTACGAGAGCAGGCGGAAAGATATTCACGGTCGGATCCCGGAAAAGATAATTAAGCAAATTGGCAAGTAAGCAACGGGGTGTCGCTGGAGCGATTGCACCGTGGAATGTGTTCACACGCGCGGAGACCGCATTCTCCTGACCGCACAGGACATCCTGGCGATACGGGGATCCTGATGGAAAAAACGTACGTGCGTTACGGTGCCCATTAGCGACGTATCGCGAAATGAAAACAATTCCGTTAGGAATCGACAGAGGCCTCGTTGATCTTTCATTCAAGTGGATCGACGACGCGAGTTAATTGCGGAGAAAGGAGCACGATCGGAACCTGCGGCGAACACCGCTATCCCCTCAGCGCTGATAACGTTATCAACTCGTCACGGAATTGCCAGCAAATAGCGAACCGAATTGGACAGAGGAAAAGAATCTCTGCAGCCTGGTTTCCGGACAGACTGCGGTCGAGCTTCCTTCTGTCGATATCCCAGAGATATATGCCTAACGTTCCTCTCGGCAACTCGTATAAAATAGAACGTGACATCTTTACGGATCAAGTGGAAGAAACTATCGACCAAATGTTTTTGTAGGAACTAGCGATACTATCGACAAGGACGTTGGACGACGGTGGTAATCGAAGATGAACAGATTCGGCAATCACGTACTCGAAACTGAATACGATAAAAATAGGTACACAACGAATACGAATCTTCCTCTATCATTGTTATTTCCTGTAGCATACCCAAGCTATAAACAGTCTCATCTTATCAACACACTTCATCTTCGATCGCCCACAGTCTTAATTTCATTCTACAATAGTATTCTGCTATTAAATGAATCGAGCATTACGATCAACGAATTGAACTCCTCTGTCAATTACAAAGAGACAACAGAAACGTTCGAAACTTACCGTCCATCTTGTAGTCGACCACCGGCCGAGACAAATCGAGGCCGTTCATTTGCGTTTACGAGAGGCCCTCGGCAATCCCGGATCTGGTGGCTCCTCCAAAGGAAGAACGTAAAGAGACAAATCACTGTCGGCACATGCTGTCACAAAAGTGTCACGGGTAACACGTCAACACAATCCAACGGGCGAAAGAGTCGCGAGGAATTCCAGGTTAATCGTGTCCATGATCGATCGATCGATACGCATGATCGTTGAGACACGAGTGATAAAAGGCTGTTTGGCTGACTGCTCGGTCGGCGGGGGGCAGAAGTGGATGAACTCGCAGGGGGTAGACGGTGGACGTGGACGTCGTGGCCGTCGTGGAAGCGGGATTCGACGGCTGGCAACCCCGGAGGAGACACGATCGAAATAAGAAACGGATGGCGAGAAGAGCGCTGCTCCGTGTCAGCTGGCTCTTGGCAGACTAGAGGATCCGAAATCTGTTGAGAAGAGGATGGCACGACGAGGGTTCCCGAGGGAAGCCAGGGACGATACACGGGGTGTGGCGGACTCGCTTCCATCGAGACCTCTGGTTGGCCCACGGGCGGAGCAACCCCTATCGCATTCAGATCCCCACCAGTCCACCACAGCATCCCTTGGGAGAGCGAGCGAGAGACTGGGAACGAGAACGGGAGAAGAGATGGCTCGCTGGTGGTGGAACTCGCCTGCGACTGTCTGAGAGACCGCCGCGAACCAGAGTGAGAGGGGGAAACGAAGAGGAAGAATCAGAAAACGTGACTCTGATAACGGAGGAGACACGCTGCTGGCTCGACGTCAAAGCTCCAAGCGTTTTTCTTTCAACAGACCTTTCACTCCGCACCTATTAATTGGGATATTTTATGAATTTTTCCTACATGGATTATGTCGATTAATTATAGTCTAAATGGGCTTATTAAAGATCTGTAGAAGTTTAGCCTTTCTTTACAGATAGTGGCTTTAATCTTTTTACTCTGATATGGATAAGAAACGAATTTCCAGGTGTTTCTTTTAATGAGTAACCCGAGTAGTGTGAGCTTTTCTAGGAGGAACATGACATGAAGCTACATTGTCGATTCGCTGACAAGCAGAGGCGATATGTTGGCGTGCGAATAAATTTTTTTCCATTGCGTGAACCCTCGATCGAGAAATACTCCAGAACGCACGGTAGGACCCCACGCAGAGTCAGGGTCAGTGGAACAGCTATCCAAGTCTTTATTGGACAGCCACGGTCACCTTTTTCTTCGGAAAGTAGCTGTCACCAGCCTGTCTAGATCTTTTTTACAACCACTTTTCACAATTCATTGCGGCCTGGCGCTGTTGACCGCCCGTCAGGTCGACTTTGAAGTCAATCGAAGGAGTAGAATTTCGAAAACCTCGTGCTGGCTCGCACTTTTTTCGCTCGTTGCGGTCTTTGAATAACGTTCTGCTTAACGGGCACGCGTAACCGAAAATGCAGAAAGGTCGTTGCCCTTCCGTTGGCCATATCTATAGAAGGCTCCTTGAAACTTCCGTTACCGTACGTCACAGATTTGATTCCTAAAGGATGTAAAAAGCGTGATGTCAGTTCCCTCGTTGAAAAATTCTTTGGTGCACGGAGCGCGACGATTTAAATCCCTCGCGCGGAATGTAATACCAGTGGAGAGACGGCCGTGAAGATGAATGGCGGGCCAAAGACGTCGAAACAAATCTTCATTCCCAATGTGCCGCGGAAATCAGCGGGAAGGAAGGTCGTGGAGGCGATATGAGTGCGTTTCAGAGGCGGGAAGACATGTGTCGCGTGCAGTTATATCATTCTTTATAGTCGGCTACACCGGTACCCTTCCTTCATTCAACGCGAACGCCGCCCGCGCAATATTTGGGCAGGGGGCTTGATTTACACCGGCATAAAAATGTCCCCCACGCCACCCTCAGATGTAGATATCACCTTCCTCGCAAACCTACGTTCCTTGCTCGTGGAACCGCCCGTTTCTCGTGCAGAGCGTCTCGTAACAAATGGCGCAATCAAGGGAAAGTGACTTGCCACGAAAAACAAATGGAAAACGTAAATCAGCACCTCGTCCTTGAAAAAATTGAATTCAAAAGGTGCCAGGTATACGTTTGCTCGAGTAAGTCTCCATTCACCACAGGACTGTATAAATTCTGTGTATGAAATTAGAATCTATTTTGGTTGAAGAAAATGTAAGTCGACTTTCCATCCCTTCTTCTTTCACCTATCACGACGGACAACTGTAACGAGATCCATTAAGTCCAGTTTAAATGAAGCCCGCGTGTACGGGATCTATTTTGAAAATCGATTGCACCGAAAACGAAGGCACGTGTGATAATTCGCGTGGCTCGTATTCGAAAGATCGTGAAAAGCTTTAATAGTATCCACGGGTGATGGTGTGTATGCCAAGTGGTTGGCTTTGACCAATAAAGTGGTACCTTGAAAGTTGCGTAGAGGGTTTATTCCCAGCTGTGCGTGCTCTGACCGAGAACAGGGTGATCGATTCGGGAACGGCGGACGTGGGACGCGGACGTCGTCGATGACGGCGATGGCGGAGGGGTAATAAATAACGGGAGTATCAAAGGGTTTATCAGATCTAAGCAGAGGTTCTAGGTCTAGCGCAACTTCTGACACGTAGAGTGACGATGCCGTAATGTCGGTGGCAAAGTGTGCGCGCATGTGGGGTGGTGAGTCCGTGGGGTAAAAGGAGGGGGGGAGGCGCGAAGCTATTAAACTGACAGAAACACTTGCCACCCCCTCCTCCGAACCCAGCCACCCCCTCGACCTCCGACTCTATGCCATCCCTTACTCGGAAGCCCTTCGTCCCTTACTGCAACAGCGGAGTTATTAATATTTTTCACACCCCCGAAAATTGTCTCCTCTGTGCCCCGGCCGAGCCGAGGCAACTTTCAGCTCTGTATCGGAGAAGCAATTTTACAGGCGTGTCACCGCCTGTCGCTGTCAACCGGCGAACGAGAAGATACACGGGGAAGTCTCGAACGTAGTTATTGTTCCCCGTGATCGTTCGTGATTATCGGTGAATTAGAAAATTCCTTGATGAAAATTCCATCGCCGCAGCAGCACCTTTAATGGAAATACGAAACGCTGGATGGAAGGGGGTGCGAGCAGGCCACAGCGTCGTTCAACGACTTATTATCCGCATGTAAATCAGACAGAGGGAAATCATTGGGAGTGGCTGTCGTCGATGGAGACACACTCGAGGCTACGGAAGGCAACGATGACTCTCCTCCGGTCGGGCGAATTCGCCGACCGTTAACGGTCGGAGTAGAAAGAAGGTAGCTAACGCGGGGAATGTGACTCGTCGAGGATGAAATAAGAAAGAAGTCAGGCTCCTCGATGCGATCAAACAATCGGCTTGTGCTCGAGTGGCCTTGCCAAGAGTCCGCGTAGTCGACTTCTTGATCTACCCCAAAGCGATTTGCGCGTCTCTCGACAAAGACACGGGGCGAAAGAAAGGCGGGAAAGGGGGAGGGCGGCGGGGTGGGCTCCCCGCGCGGGGAAGAAGAGAGAGGAATATAATCACTCGAACGCGATATGTTAGGTGAAAAGGATCGGAGAGACGTGCGTGTCCGTGAATGCCGTACCGTACCCTTAGCAACGGGGGCACGTATGTCCGTGAGTGGCCGAAATAGCGATTGGTGAATCTACGTCGGCTGGAGTCGCCTCAACGGTCGTGCCGGGAGTCTATAATTTGTGTTCAAGTCGAGTTGGTTCTCCGCGTTGTGTACGCACACGCCTTGACTGCCTTTCGTTGCGCTGCCCTCTAATGTGCCATTGAGAGCCACGTTATGTGGCATAAGTAGTCAAGCAGAAGAAAAGAAACGAAAGGAGAGGAGCGTAGAGGAGAGGAGAGGAGAGGAGAGAGAGAGAGCGTGCCTCTCTATGAAGCTCAGGAGCACCGCCCTCCTGCCTCGAGGAACTTGAGACGCGATTGTTGTGCGCCGCGTGCACACCGTGTACCAGAAGCATTGTCCCTCGTTAGAGGCCACCGGAAGTCACCGGAAGACGATGAACTAACGGAAGACCCTCTACCTTAGGGCTCCTCCTGCCGACGCCCCCCTTTCTCCGCAGACTTTGCAGCTTGTCACCGAACCCCCCCTAACCCCGCGGCGATATTCCTCCCGACTTAACGATTTTTAGTCGCGAACGTTCGCGCATCCGGGACATCCAACGTCATTTCACACCCTCCACGTTACAGAGCCGCGATTCGTTGGTCACCCGGGTCGCAGATTAGAGCGCGATTTCGGTGCACGATGCTTCCCGAATTAGTCGGTACGCAAGGATGTGTTTTACGTAATTGCACGTTGCACACGAAGGCCTCCCAAGGCCCGAGATCCGGGTTAGGGGGTCAAGATCGTCGAAACGTAGCAGAAGATCCAGATGCGGACGATAGAATTGTGGCACGCGAGCGACCGGAACAGGCTCAACTAGGGAAAATCCGGTGTACAGCTACGTGGGGCCTCCTCGCGCGCGTGCAACACCCTCGTTTCTTCGCGTCCGCGGCGATCTTTCCGTCTATAGTTTCCCATGCTCGGGAGTCGACTCTCACCTCAGCGATTTCTTTCCCCCAATTTCCTCACCTCCCTCGCGGAATTCGCCGACGCATCGGCCACCGCTCGAGGACCGTTTTCCAATTTCCCTATTACACGGATCGGGTATTAATTTTCCACGAGTGCGCGAGGGGGAAGGGCATGTTTTCGCGCAAAAGTACCGGACCGTATTGTTATCGACAAATAGCAGCCGCGGCGTTGAAAATTCATTGGCGAATTAAACGTGCCGAGGCGCGCGGTTCGACGAATGGAGGGGCCTGCGATTAATTTAGGAAGGTTTGCGCATCAAGTTTACATCGGGAAGCGGAACAACGAGTCGAGGCGGTTCCTCGTAAGCTCGTGGAAACGCAACGTTCGCTGGCGCACGGGTGCAGAGAATATTTGGAGCTGCCAGCGAAAGAGGGAGAAAGAGGATAGGGAGGAAGCAATAGCGAGAATCGACAGCGATATTCGCGTAATATGGACGCAACAAAGTGCGGGCTTATTGGAAAACGCATAGCGCGTGCAGGGGCTCGCGGGAAGGCAGGACAGCGTGCAAATATTGATGCATTAACAATGCAGGCTAATTATGTTTTGGTTGGAGCACGGCGCTCCCGCGGACGATGGTGTGGCGGCGACGATAGCGATGGCGGGTGCCGGTGGTGGTTGAAGTTTGCAGTGCCCACCAGCCCGGCCATTTCGCCATTGTGATCTGGGCTTCGGCACACAGCCTCCGGCTAGCTCACAGGCGTAACCCGCCGTTAAATTAATTTTATCTCATGTCCGACGTTAATTTTGCATAGGCCGCTGCCGCGTTCCGTCTACCTCTGCTACCACGCCGATTCCGACACGCCCCTCGGATAGATCGTCCAACTGCTCCTTCCTACTCCCAGTTAATAGAAATCTGTCTCCCAACCTGGACGATTTTGCCTGACAACGTGGCCCGAACACTGGACAAACCGAACGATACTTTACCTCGACTCTGCTGTAATACACTGAATACCTAAGCAGCGAGTCGAACAACGATGATCTTGTTGCAGAGTTCACGTTGGAATATTTGATGAACGCGTGGCCTTATAGTAACGCTCGGCTTGTCAAGTAGAAAAGCAAATCTGATTGCACCTCGGGGCGAGCGAGAACGGTAATCAGAACGATTAGACTCTAATTAGTTTCGCATCGCACGAGCTCCGGGCTGTTTAAACGGGGCACACGTCCTCAACGAATTCTCCGCGAGCTCTTCTCGCTTATAGAGGAGAGAAGATCGAAGGGCAAAACCCCTGCGGATATCAGCCCTTAGCGGGGGCTAGCCGCGCAAGGGTAGAACTCGTCCGAAGGAAGGGGAACAGATGTTTTTGAGCTCGGGCCAACATCGTAATCTATGTTCCGCAACATCATAATTAAGGAAAAATGAATGCTGCTCCTGTATTCCCCTCCGCTATGCGTGCATCTTACGATCATGTTCGCTGACTCCCAATGATTCGATCAGCTCGATCGACTTGAGTTTAGCGTGGTGAGATAAGATCACAGCGGCGACGTCGTCGAGGCTGTTTAGAATGATCCGGGCTGGATGGTTTCGCTAGGATCGAATCGAAGCGAGTTCAATTTTCGCGCGCGTATCCTCGAGCTTCTCGGCGCGATAAATCGCGACGGAAAGAATCGAATCTACTCGGCCGGATCTCACGCCTGGCTCGTAAACAAGGGCAACAATGCTCGCTTGACCGTCCCTCGGTGTTTGCTCCCGCATTCACGCATCCCTTACCGTCGAGCCGTTCCGAACCGTAGGATCGTGGCGCGCGAGATAAAGTGGATTTAAAAGTTTAAATCTTCGGCCAGTGGCTCGTGGCTCGACTTGCCTCCGAGGGAGAACAAGAAAAGCGGCCACGACTCGCCGGGAGAGGGTGGCTACTCTCATCGAGGCACAGATACGATCTCACCGTTTACCACCCCCGTTTCACCGAAACCGTGCCCGGCGAATGGAAATGCGAGAAAAATACGAGGAACCGTAGGAGAGGGATGCCGTTTGACGGACGAGGATCGTCCAACCCCTCTTTCAACCAGGACAATCGTACTGTCGCCTCGGAATCACGACTTCTGATTGATGCTTATCAGCGCTCACCGTGGCTACCATTATTTATCAGGCTTCGATGACGTCGACAGGCGATTTGGGCGAAAAACAGTACGTATCGCGAGTCCTTCGGAGTTTTCTTAGAATCTTTCGCACGCGCCGCATCGCGCAACGATAACCAGTGAATGTTAATCCGAGACGCTGTTAACGATCATCCTGTTGCTCCATCTTGATACGATCCCGATGTATCGAATAAACAATGTATTTAAAGATCCGAACGAACGGCTGTGGAGTTAAGGCGGACTATATTCGTTTCGGTATTTGGTGGATAAAAATATGAGAAAACGGGAAAGATGTTTATCCGAACGATCGACAGTGCCCGACAGTCGCGTTTGCAATCGAGGAGATAAGAGTCCAGATATCTCTGGCAGTCGTCGTTCCATCACGTGCGAATAGACTGCCTCCGGCTCTATTCACGGCGGCTGGAAGAATAGCCTCGTGATTCTATTCAGAGAAAAGAGAGAAAGACGACGGGGTGGGAGAGAGAGAGAGAGGGACGTCGAAACGCGCAGAGAGCTCCACGGTATCGGGGCCAGAGAAATAAACGGGGGGTAAGGGAATCTACGGAGGGGGTATACACAGCCATCTGGGAATCGAATATCTTCGATCTAACGGCGTCTTTCCGTCGAAATATCCGCAATTGTGGAAGAGTAATCGATGGACAGTCGGCTGCGCGAGTCGCTCGGGGTGGCTCGTCACGATGCACCCTTTGGGACCTCACGGGGCACCGTTGAAAGGGCGCAAAACGAGTAAGATGTTTTCCACCCTTGCGAGATCGCGCTGCCAGTTAACCTGCCTTCGTTTTGTCCTATGAAAATCTTTTTTTTGCAAAGGAGAACCGTGCGAGGGGATGATGAAAGGCGTGAAGTCTGACGGCCGAGGGTTGAGGGAAACCCTGCGGTGACACGGATCGAACCGTAATTGAAGTTCCATGAGGACTCTTTCCCTGGATGCCTGACGTTCGTCTTTGCTTAAATTCGTCAAAGTAACGGGCGATAAAAATAATACAAGATAATTCCGTTCGGAGGAAGTATTATGTAAATGAGAATTCTTCGTGTGGAACATACGATTGTCTCTTCTAGTCGGTAAATAATCGCGCGAATGATATATTAAACACGTGTGCGAGGAGAAGAACCATGGAATAATCAGACGGTTTCCGTGGGGCTACCTGCGAACAAGGGATGCACCGTGCAACTCTTGCGAAAACAGTATGCGACACTCGACACGGGGTCGAAAAGTCAAGTTACCCTTTTGAAAATTCCGTCGAGCGCAGGAATACAGGAAAGGCAGAAAAAAAAAGTCGACGAGAGGGTTCCTCTCCCTTTTCTTCTCTCCTCGAAGACTCGTCCTTCTCGCAACAGCCAGTCGCCGAGCATTGTCTGCGGTTAACCCTTGGACCTTGCCGAGAATTTCGATTAAAAAAGTTACGGCACAATCGCTCGCGATTCAGGTCGAGGCGTGAGAAATCGTTGCCACGGCTCGACGACGATTTGTAGCCAATAACTGGGGATCTATAACTCATCCGTAATTGTTCGACGGGGGAAGGAACGTACTCTTCCTTTCTTCCTTCTAATTCGATTTCGATAGGCGGCGACGCTCGTCGTCGCTTGCTACGCGGAAGAACAACGGCCTCGATAAATAACTGATGCGAATCGAACTGCTCGGAATAAAAAATTCGGGAGGCCCGACAGCCGCGCGGAAACGCGAGAAGATTCAATTTCGTTGTCGACTCGAAACGAACGCTCATCAAATACGAATTCGAAGGCGGCGCGAGCTTAGGGGTTGCCGCCCCGGATACCGAGGACGTCTCCCCGATAACTTTTATTAAAAATATTCTTCGCGCTCGCGAAGCTGGCGTCGCTAATCTCGCCGCGGATTTTCGACTTTTCCAAAATTCGAGTCACCGCGAAATAACCGAATCACTCACTTCGACGTAGGCGCGTGGAAAAAAAGCATAGGTTTAACGAACTGCTCGAAAATATCTGTTACGGCTCGTGTCCCGTGGAAATTCAACTTCGATCGTGAATTTGAATTCAGTCAGCGGCGGACGGTTGAAATGGTACCGCGTGCATCAGACATCAAACGCCTGGCTTGGCCCTTTGATCAAGCTATGTCATTCAGATGACTCTTGTCGGGCATGGTCGATCGGCGCGCTAGTACGGGCGTTAAAAAATTGATTATTGTGTCATGGGCACCGTGTGAATACCTATCGACGCCTGTCGCCAATGCGCGATACCGTCGATCGACCGTGATAATTTTTTCATTGGCCCCGCGAGACGGGACAGAGAACTCGGCGAGCTCGGCGAGCTCGCTTTTGGTTCCGCAAATGGGCATCTCGTGTTCATCGATTACGGGCTTAACCGTTGAGGTCCCGCGGCCGTTTCTCGCCAAGTCTTCCGCAAGAAATTCAGATTCCTTTCCGTTAGAATTCCTCGGGATCGTTAACATTCATCTTTGAAGGGAGAGGACGGAGCCGTTGTGGAGTTCTCTCAGAAATTCAAGCAGCGATCACCGAAGTCGACGGCGGTGGTCACGGAGAGTTCCAGCGGCCAGGGAACTTTCTTTTCACCCGGGCAAAGTTTAGACTGTCGGTCAGAGAAAGCTGGGCGATACCGAAGTTCGATTACGTCGACGCCACGTACTCCCTCCTGAGACTCGAGGAGACTTCCGATTAAGCGACCAAAGATGGCAATGACGTCTCGACGTGGACGATTAATCGTTCCCAACCATGCCCCTGCCCGTGTAATATCTCTATATAGGTATACGGAATATATCGTGGACGTGTACCTGGATATAACGATGCCAATGTCCGATACCCACTGCTCGGCGAAATGGCTTACATAGCGAAGCACTCAGAGAGGGTCTGCCGTTTTTGCCCGCTGCTCGGGGGTAAGACAACACGATACGAGCAGACCCAGATGGCAGCTTCTTGCTGGATCGTTTGATGGCAATGGTAATAAATGTTCCTCGTTCCTGAGGTCAGGAACAGCCACGATCGAAATTTCAATTATATCGCATGATGCTTAAAATTTTTCTAATATTAACGCGACGTTAATGCAAACTAAAATTCCAAGAAATAGGGTAGACGTACCGTTTTTGGCCATGTGCATAATTATCGCGTTTTTTAGCTCGAAATTGCTTGCAGACACTTAATTATGTGTAGAATTTCAAACCGTAAATATTTTGTTTAGTATACGACCAGAAATATGAGGTTACATTTATTGCTTACGCGAAAAGTGGCAAGTGGCCACAAACGGTGAAAAATGGATTTCTTATATTTTTTACCTTTATTAATTCTTTAACGATTTCTCTGGTTAATGGTAACTTAGACATTAATAGTAAAGATAGTGTAAAATTTAGTAAAGCTTTTAGTTTCCTGATTTGAAGTACAATTTGAAAGATAATTACGATGAAAGTCAGTGAAATCCTTAAAGTGGCCACAAATGGTGCATCTACCCTAGTGGGTGGAAATAAACAGAATTATAAACAAGTGTGTAAATGGATTGGTGATTAGTGTGTTGTGTTTTGCAGAATAATCTCCTTGCGAAGATTGAAACTGCGTAAATAAAAAGAAAATCAGAACGCGACGATCGGCATTACTCGCGAATTCGAAAATCGAGCCACGCCGCGCTAAAACATCCCTCCGTTCTCATCCTAATGGGGACCCGTCTCTAAGGGCACTTGAGGGTGTGTAATTGCTAGAATCCACGGCCCTGCTACTACACCGCATTTACGCGTTATGCGGGGTGCGTGTTAGCTACGGATCGACCACCTACTGGGTGTCTCGAAAATTTCGGCCCGTGGCAGCTTTCACGCCTTAGATCCTGGGGGAACGAAGCTGTACTTGTTAAGCTGTTTCAGTTTGACGAAAAGTTATCGATGAATTCGGAGTAGGTGTATTTAATATATTGTTAGCAGATATTATTAATAAATTGGAATAGTATAAGTATTTATGATATAGAAGATTAGAAATTCGATAAGTACGGCTCGATGGGATTTCGAGATATCGCGTACAGAGGGACACGGGATAAGGGCTGGCGAGGTTAGAGAATATTATCGACAACCCCGTGGAGACGGGGGCAGCTCTCGTCGCGAGGAGGCGATTGGAGGGGTTAAACGACGAGCCACTAGAAAACAATCCCCCGGCCGCATTTGCGGATGCTCTTTTCTTCCATTCCCTTCCCTCGCCGGCAGTGTTTCTCGCTCGCATCGTCTCCCTTCTCCCTCCGTTCCTATCCGTCCCTCTCTTCCTCTCTCATTCAGCCCGACAGATGGCTTGGCCGCGTTTTTGTTTCAAGGCTCGCGCCAACAATCGTCGCATTACCGGAACAAAACGACTCGACGATCGGCCCTTTGAAAAAAAGAAAAGCTGCGAGAGGCTCGAGTAGCGGCCCGGTGGAGGAGGAGGGGGATCGCGGTGGTTCAGGAAGTACCGATCGACCATATCATCTCGTTAGAAGCACGCACCACATGTCCAAACAGAGAGACACAGAGAAAGAGGAATGGAATTATTACGTCGGCGGTGGTTAGGAGACAATGATTCGATTGGCCGAGCCACGCGCTCGCGAATAATAATCTCAATGTATTCCGAAGTATACTTGTATGCGATGCTTGTTGCAAGTGCAACGAGCCGACTGGATCAATTGTCTTCGGAACGGGGCGTAATCGTTGCCGATTGTTCCGTCGCGCAATAGACGCATATGCCCCGTTTGCTTTGGCAGACACTATGGTATATATACGCTCCGATCGGAAATCTCTCCAGCGTTTCGATGAAAAAAATATCGATGATTGCTTCCTGTTTATACTAAAAGGGTCGATAGAATGCCGAATAGAATTCGAGATTAGTGAAGGATTCTCAAGAGGCCCACAGAAATTTCCCGAGAAAAAGCTTCAGCTGGAATAACAATTAGCTATCATCTAATAAAAGGCAATAACTTCGCCCCAGTCGACTTTTACGATAAACAAGTTCCACGGCCGACGAGGAGACGTGTCACGTTCGAGTGCGTTTTTGTTAGGTATATTCGAGATGCTTAAAGTAAACTATCCGCGCAATTGAGACGCAATAATTTTTACGATCATTTTCCATCGAAAGGCTTTCCACAGCCAGCCCTTGTATCGACGCTGCGCGCCCATAAACCCGCGTCTTTTTTACGAGCTCCTTTCTCCTTAAGCAAACATAGATAAACTCGCGCGAGGGCTTACAGAGAACACCACCACCCCCTCGAGTGTATCTTCTTCTATTTCGCCTCGGCCGACTAAGGAGCTCGCTCCGTTTTCGATCCACGTAACCGGAGTCGTTCGTTTCTCTCGATGGGCAGGAGTCGAGAAACGCATTAGCGATGCACGTGACGCTGTTGCAGTCGCTAGACGAAACTACCCCGGTGACAGACTGCCATGCGTCAACCGGCGTACGTACGAGTTCCCATGGACTTAGAAATTCATACGTATAGAAACGTGTTCGCGCGCACACGGCGATATCACGACAGCGACGGTGTGAGAGCAGGATCGACACAGGTCAGAGCCATGGAATCTCCCCTCTAATGGATTTCACTCATTTTTCTCCCACCCCCAAACATCCCCGCGGCCGACACCAACCCCTACGACATCTCGAAGGCCTTTAAGGTTTATTCATTCGTTCGCTCCAAGGAGGCGACGCCCGTTCAAATCCCCCCGACGCCGATCAAACCGCTCCCGCCGAGGCAACGCATAATAATTCTCTGGAAACGTAGCTCTCCTTTCCGCCGCGCTTAATGATACGTGTCGGTGTGGTCAGTGTCGGTGATAATACTAATGTAGGAAAAGTTCGAAGGCTAAGAGCCAGCTTAAGATTCATCGGCTGGTCCCCAACGCGCCGCACATTATCGCGCCTCGACTATCTGATAACGGGCAACCGTGGCAATGAAACTTGTCTCCGTGCAGCGTAATTTCAGCGCTTTCGGCTCAATACGGAAACAGCCAATTCGTCTTTCAGATAACTCTTGACTCGCGCCCAAATCCCTTTGTCCGCGATATTGAGAATACGTGTACTGATTTTCCGTTGGCCGCTGTTTCGGCTGGATTTCCGATTCGTCATTGATTAAAAGACGAAAGTTCTAATTCGAACGAGAGCCGGCTAATCTTATCGCTCGCCACAGCCCGGAGATTCTATCCGCGTGATCGGGAATTGTCTTGTCGATGCCGAAACGTACGGAATCGAAATGTATCGTCAGATGCCACGGATAAGAGTCGAGAAAAGATACGGCCCCGTGTATTAGCGGAATTTCCTATTGTAAATATAGATAGTGATAACACGTGAATTACGCATTTTAAATGGGCGGAAAATAAAATTCCCGTCGCGTCCGGGTCGACATTCGTTACACCGTGGAATATTAATTGCTTCCAGAGCGAGTGTACGCGCGCGTCTCGCGGGCACAAAAGCTCCGGCTGTTAAATAAAAGTGGTGGATCGGCTGAAAAGGGTCGTGGGAACGCGAGGCGACGGACAAAATCAAATGTAGACCGGGAACGTCGAATGGCCAGCTTGGGTGGAATGTAGGGCATCGTGCGAGAAGCTAATCAGCGATCATCCGCCGGCGATTATCGGCGTAATTCATCCTCTCGTTATCAAGATGCTCGTGGAGGGTGTTTTTTTCTTTCTTTCCTCGCTCGGAACGCAGTGGAAGCATGCGAGTTACGTAGCTTTTCGAGATTGCGTGCCGGGGGCTGTTCTTCCTGGCAAGGACGAGGACTCGAGTCACCAGGAGGCGGGAAACGAGCGAGGGAAAAATAACGGGGCGAGAAAGAGAAGCGAGGAGAGGGTGGGGGTCTCGATAAGGCAAATAGGTGCTCGGTAAAGTTGGAACAAGAAACGAACAGAAATTACAGCACCGCTCCTTTCTATCTCATCCTCTAACTTTCTCTCTTCTTTCCCCTGACTTTCACCCCGAGTTCCGACGGCGGAGATCGCGCGTACGAAAGCCGAGGAGAAGGGAGGATCTACTCGGTTTATAGATACAAAAATTAGTACTCACGATTACCCTCGAAAATCATAGTCAACGGGCACCGACCTCGGCCAGAAAATAACTCGACGGTTTTCACTCTACTTTGAGAAGTTTTATTGAAACTAGAAGCACAACTAATAACCTGATGAGCGTCGAGCATAAAATACAGGCGTCGGCATGCATGACGCGCGGCGAGTGTTTACTGAAGCATCAGTCGGAAATCGAACGTAGCTGACGACACTTTCGCGATATCTGATTCTATCTTTTCGGACACCCTTTGTTATTATCATTTCGGGACGGCTCGCGATGAAGGCTACATAAGTACTCCATTCGGCTTTCGGTTGGAAGTTCGACGAATGACGCGTGCCTGTGCTGTACGATTGATAACACCTGCCCGCACGGTGTTACGTCACGCACGCATGTGTCATAGATTAGCCGAAAAGAATTCTTGTGTAACTTCGGCGTTGCGTTTTCGATTCCCCGGTTTCGTAATTTCCACGCCGCGGAAAGGTTGGAAGTTTTATCGGGGGGAGTTCGGCGACGGGAAGAGGCATTTAATAAGTGGAACGCGACGGTCGTTGTAATGGTCGCCGGTGAAACATCTAGAGCTCGAAGATAAATTGTATCGCGGCGGCGTGGCCGTAACCGCAAGTCGCTATGACATCGGGAACGTATGGTAATGGCAACTAATGAGCAAGATATGATAGTGGAGGCGAGCGTCAGTGGCTAGCAGCGAGCTCCACGGTCGTCGCTAGTCCACGCGCGGTAATTTTCGAGCGGTCCTTAATCTCTTGAATGAAGATATTATCTATTGATGCGCAGTTGACTGACAGGTTTCATACGAAATCGTAATTACAGGCGAGAGACAGCGTATAATCCATCGAAAATACAGATTTTTATCAGCCGGATCTGTCGACCAAGGTCCAATTACGGGGATCAGTTATCGCGACAATAAAACAGTCATATCAACGCGATCGTGTTTAAAAATAGCTACCGCAAGATTATTAATACGCTCTAATTGAATTCCTAATTTATTCCCGCGTGGACACCGAATTCACTCGCCGTCGGGGCGTAAGGTTGTTGAATGGCTATCGTTGTTGAATGAATCGCTGAAAGGGAACCTATAATCATCGGACCACCTGTGCAGCGTGGGATCGTTGGATTCCTCGTATGATGTTCCAGAATGTGTCACGAGGGCTTCAGCAGCCTAAACAACCCGGCCGACATCAGCAGATAAAGAAGCACCGACTGCGCCTCCGCGAAGCCTTTCGAGACACTCGTGGCACTTGTTTGCGCTGCGCCAGATAAAGCTGAAAAGCCGGCAGTTGATGACATCCGGGATCTCCGTGGACATCGCCTCCTCTCCTGATTACAACCCTTAATGACCCGACATTGTCCGACGGTATCGTTCGGCTTCCCATTAACCCCGTCCATTCCATTTCATCTCAATGGTTTCCTCCAGATAAAAGGATAGAACAGTCTAGGTGTACCCAGGGAGATTAAATATCCCCAGCAATCGAACGAGAGCACGATCGTCGCAAGAGATGTCTGTATACACCCCGAGATACAGACTTCCTTCTTCCTGCAGATAGGAAATTTGAGGCGCTAGTGGTGTGGGAGGATATTGACGGGGCTATCTCGTGGAAAGGCGATCGTGCGAGCGCTGGCTGGAGAAGTGTTTCGGGGCGATTGAAGAAGGTGACGGAATCGCGTTCGTGGGCCGCGTTTCTCTGTGATTTATGCGAAGGACACGCAGGACTCGAGGTGATCCTGGCCGGGTCGGCTGTGCGGCAAGGCAGGCGTGAAATGAAGCTTCGAATTCGAGAGGCGCAGTGGTGGTGCTCGCCTCTTCACGGTGACACAGTAGCTCGGAGGGCCAATGAATGTCCGAGTTCTTTATGGGGCAACCTGAGACCGCAGAGACGGACGCGGTCCAGGAGGACGTCCATCAAAGGGTTCCAAATAATTACCGCCTCTGAGCCCTGCACCGCTCGCAGGCGGGCATACGCGTTGCCGAAAGGAGCCACCACCCCCGACATGGTGATAAGTCAGTGAAACGTTCCCTGTTTTTTTCTCCATCTCTTTTTACAGGGAAAACAGCCTCCCTCCTTGTCGCGGCTATATATCAGATCCTAAGTCAATAACATCGACCAATAAAATTCTCGTTTGCAAAGGGAAACCGAAACGATCGGTTTTATTAACCGCGCGATCGCCGCTGCCCTCGAAAATGGTAAACAAGATAATGCGAAGGGGAAGTTACGCCTTCGTGTCCGCGGCTTGTTTTCCATTCCACGGTTTTTCTCGTCCAGCCGCGATGCGCGTTCTCGGCGAGACGCGTGACGGAGGAGCTGGATCGTTAACGAGCGCGAGCGGGACACGTAGCGTTCGGATATCTCTGGTGGAGCCTCGTAGCTTCTTCGAGTTCCAAAGTGTTTGATCGATGGATCCTCGGGCCTCGGACCGGAAATTATGCGTCAGCCTATCGTCCGCGCCGGAAGTGACGGCACGGCGCCACACCGATCACGCCACTATCTGCCGTTTCGCTGATTGCATTTTCTTTCGTGTGTCGGGGGGAAACTTCCGGCGTGTTTGTTTTTCGCACGGTCGGCCGTCGTCAGAGGATCGGCGACAATTTCCTTCGGCCGCGACAAAAGTGTCCCTCGGAGGGTGCGGGAGCTTTACAAAACCAAAGGCCAATAAAACCCGGCCGGCTCGATTATTCGCCGAATGCCGACGTTTTCCGCGAATTTTGCGAATTTCCGACGAAATTAATGATGGTATACGCGTCGCGTGCCCGCTGGGACACGCGAGTCGCAGCTGCATTCATATTCTAATGACGACATTGTGAGCGAGGTCAGATGTTGGTAACCATACGCCATTGTAGTCGATCTTCCAGGTTATCGCAGCTAAGAAGAGGGGATACGCCCACGAAAGATCGTCTTTAGTGGGATCAACAGGGGGGTCGAAAGAAATCCTCCTCCACGAAGAAACTAGATACCCCAGGGGGTCCAGATCGAAACTAACGGTTGCGAGCGATCGCACAAAAGCTCGACACGAGGACAGAACGTTTTGGCACGCGTTATTCCATTTTCTAATTCTCCTTATCGCGAATTGTTGCCTTTTTTGTCTGCGTCAGCAGTTCGTTTCAAAAGTGAATAGGAAAAGGAGCTGCGAACCGGAGCAAATTTTTCTCAAAGGGGTTGAAACGTCACTGCCACGTGCTCGCGAAAGCGAGGGGGTTTCACGCGTTATTCAGTTATCATACGGATATAACGTATTATTTCCTGTCCGACATAATCGCCGAGGCATCGTCAGCTGTCGTTAATAGAACACAATTAAAATCACCTCGTTTCGTGGACTGTTCGATTTGACTCTGAATAGGGGTTGGCTAGCCCATGAACTTTTCAATTTCCCTCGATAAGTGCAGCCGACGAGATAGTTCGTAAATAGTCGGTATAATATCGGCGAAAAGTATACTTGAGCGGGCGAAGGGAAGTTGGTGAAACGAGTTTGTTCGAAGAAGCAGAAGATACGGGGAAAGAAATCGAGCTCGGAGGCTCGAAGGGCTGGCGGAATCTCGGTAACCGGACAGGAACGAACTCTCGGATTAGGACGAAATAACTGGAATTACCGGCAATCCGCGAGCTTCGAAGGACCGATAAATCAAGGGTGGAAGCACGAGCATCCGGTAGCTCGTTCCATTGGCCCGGTACACGCAACGGGAGCTGCTCGCCTCGCTCCAGCCAATAATGCTTGCACGACAAAACGATGGAACGATCGGATCGGCAAATATCCGAGGATGTTTCGCGGGGAAATCTGGGGATTTTCGGGGAGCTAATTTCGTCACGCGATTCGTAGCGGGTCTCTCTATCGATCGTCTTTGCCAGCGGTGTACCGTTCAAGGATCACTCGCTCTATTTTAAATCGAAGATAAACAGCGAATTGACGTTCGAGCGAAGCTATTCGATCGGCTTCATTTATAATCGTGCCGCGATTCCTGGTATCGATGGAACGACGCGCTCGCCACCGTCGATCCGTGGTCCGAAAGCTGCGCCCCGGAAGTCCGTGTTTCTAATAAACAATGGCCCGCGGCCAACAATGGGGGCATCTCGATTGGCGAGGAATAACCGTAAATTACGATCGGGGATCTGAAAATGCTCGACGCAACGCCGCTATCTACGATCGTGCGCTGAGGACCGGCGGGGAAGAGAAAGAAAAAATCGCCCGAGAATCTGAACCGCCCAGCCGAGGGTAGATATGTTCCGTTGCATCTGTCGTCACGCCCTTTCCCGCGTGCACGTGTGTAGTATTCGCGAGCGCAAGCCGCTTCGCGAGCGTGTGCACGCGTGTCCTCCGTGTGTGTGTCGAAGTCACATGTCGGACGGCGGTACGTAGACTCGCCGACGAGATCGGGGGATGTTTTTCAGTTTGGGGTCGCGGGAGAAGGGCCTAAATGTTTTATTACTTAATCATAACGCTCGGGGGCGGGTTCCTTCGGCGGGCTGGTGGGGGTTGAAGGGGGATAATGCGTCGAACGGGGAGGAACCCGAATTACTCTTCGGCCCAATTATTCATACGTGTCGAATAAGCTTGGGAGGATAAGGCGCGGGTCGCGGATAAATCACGGAGATATCTCGCTCGATAAGGGAGGGAATCTGGTGCAGATGCAGAGCGCGTCGGACAGCAGACGGTATAAAGAGATCGCGGATTCCGGGGGTGATTTCTGCGGGAGATACGCCTCCGTGACCTGATTCCTTCCGAGAAGCATATTTCGCACCCCCGAAAAACGTGAACGACTCAATTAGCTGGATAAAGGGGGCCCGCGGTGGTGTACGTTCTGCGTGCGACGTAATATAAAGAGAGCGGGGCGAGAGGCAGAGACAGAGGGATGATAAAATAGGCGAGAGATTCAATGCGCATTGACGCGAGAACCGCCGTGACAAAAGGGCTGAGGCATCCCCGCTTATTGTCGCTCGCGCTCCGTGAAATTCCGCGCTAGTGTGCGTGCCCGATGCGTTTGTCTGCGTGTAGGAAAGTACACTATATAACTACATTAGGGGTCGCAACCTTTCCCCGTAGCACGCGCCAGCTGGCTCATTGTTAAATTACGGCCCCACCGATATCTGTTTGTCAACGGCGTAGAATCCTGATCGCAGAAATTTTGTTAACCCCGTTCCATCTATCCTGAATCAATAAAATAGATGCGACCTTCTTCCCTATCATGCTTATATATTCTAATCATCTCTACCGTACTTCTTTCACGATAGAATCTAAGACGACACTTTGGCACTTTGACTCAGGAAGCAGATTGAAAAGTCACAGACTCGACGCGCGAGTGTAACATATGGTGACGTATGTTGCACAAATCAAGAATCGTTGGATTGGGAAATTCGGCAGCAGAATCCACGCCAATGGAAGGATCATCCTCTAATGTATTTACACGGGGTGGATGCAGCGCAGGGGACGGGGTGTCGATGGGGTGAGATTTGTCACCCTGTACACGGGACGATACGTGTCGTACACGGACCGCGTTTGTATCACCATTGTCATCCGAGCTGAAAGATTAAGCTAATTTCACACATGTCCGCCCGCCTCGTGCCATTCACCTACGTTCACGGTTGACAGTTGACAGTGTCGCGTGACATAATATGAAACTATGCCAATCTGACGAATGACCGGCTGAAAGGAAGACGTTCGAATGACGACTATTATTCTCCTCGGAAATTAATGTAACATTTGTCCAGCTCGCGACCAACGCTACCCCTAAAAAGCTCGAACGTTCATTTATCAGTTGCTCGAGGATTCGTGGAACTTTCGATTTCGTCCCTCCTTCCGGATGCGGCTAACGATGCACAGATAAAATCAAAGACGATCTACCGGACAGTTGTGCGTGGAAGATGGCAACATCTGCTCGAACGTGCCGCTCGATTAGTCGGCTTTTCACTCCAGCTGATCGTCCAAATGCGCGCGTCACACGGCTACTTGCTCGCAGAAGACGAGCCCGCCCACATCCTTCGGGGTTTACAATTACGTCAAGTCCTACACGTGTCCCGAGAAGATGCTCACACGTGTCCATTCGTCTCCGACATATATTCTCTCCGTCGTCTTCGGCTCGTCCCACTCGGCCCGCGGACACCTGAAGCGAAGAAGTTTCGGGACCGAGCGCTGTCGCGTCTTCAACGAGGAGCATGAAATACACTGATTACCGTCGAGACGGAGCTCCGCGAAGAAGATTCCCCGTCACGTTGTCGAGAAAGATCAACGACCATTATTACATCCACCGTGGGTGGTACAAGCCTATGAAATAAAGTCTTTACGAGTGTCCGAGAACACGGCGTGTAATGAGTCAATCCCCTAACGGTGGTTATCGGTTCCTCGAACCGGCGTCAAAGTTATGTTCCGGCACTCGGGGCCGATAAATTTCCTTAAGTGGGGGATGAAGCAGACAATCACGGCCAGTTAGCGAAATTCTGCCGGCAGGATTCGCTCGGTTTGATCGCCGGCCGAGACGCGGGGCAAAGACAAATAAAGCAAGAGGGGGTGGGCGAGGGAGAGGAAGAGGGAGCCGTGTAATTCGGCGCTGGAGCTTCGGCTCACGGTGCACTCTTCATTCCCACGCGACCTACGACCTCCACGAGTCCCATCGCAGCACCGAACAAGCCCCAAAGAAAGAGAAACGCGGGGGTGTTGGTAATGGTGGGAGGATATACCCGGGGACCATCGTCGCGGTCGTGTCCTGGCCAGTGTCATTTGACACAGTCCTAAACCCGATTCGCGCCACAAGCTGATCCTCGCTCCTCTTCTCTGCCGCGTCTTTCTCGCCCCTTTTCTCTCGCCCCCAACCCTTCTTTCTCTTGCGAGCTGCCAGGTTTTGTCTCGGAGTCCCCGTTCCCAAGCGGAGAACAAACGAAAGAACCACGCGCACACTTGTGTGGCCGCGCACGACCACCGACGCATTACAGGCGATCCGGTGTACGTAAATAAACGTGTGGGTACGGATACGTGCGCGGTCTCACGCGAAAAACGCGTATACGCACACGAGGGTGGATCGGAGGTTGTGCGAAGGCAACGGGGACTCGGTGTGCGTGTGGCCACGGACGAGGGCCGTGTGTGAAACTGCGAGAGGCGGGTGATCACGATTCCCAGAGCGGAATTCAATTGAAAGAGCGGCCCGCGAATCTCTCGTGAAGATAAGGAGGCCGCCATTCAGGGAAGAATGGCAGCGTGGTGTAGAGGGTTAGAAAGACATTCGGGGCCGAAAGACATCTCGGAGTCCACTGAGAAGATAATGAACCCCCTTTTGTACAAGTTACTCGATAAGGAGTCTGCGTTCTCAGGGGTAAGATCTCCCTTCGCGGTGGAAACGTCGATCCTCGTGGACCGTGTGAACGTAATTAACGATACCTGCTAGGGTAAAGGACCCAATTACTGACACCTAACCAATTACTGTCACCTTAAGCTATTTTACTTAAAATAACGAATAAGTAAACTATAGAATATAATTTATAGCATAGACTATACTCACTATAGACTGAATTACATAATTCTATTGGTGTATGACTTTACAACCTTTATTTATTTGTTATTTTAAGTAAAATAACTTAAGGTGACAGTAATTGGTCAGGTGTTAGTAATTGGGTTCTCTACCCTACTCTAGAGCTTCTGAGAGATAAAACTCGTTAGAATCAATCTCAACGCGTGGTGTCGGGCTCATCGAATTAATTTCACTCTCGTCGAACCGGAGGTTCTGGTTGAAAACGTTAGAGATAAGCATCGTGTACCGCAGGGGGCTCCGAACGAAGCCTACACTGATACCAAATTGAATTCCATCGAGCATACGTACCCACCTTGCCCTCGTGGAGGAGCGTTATCCTCGTGCACGTACCTCGGGGAAGACAAAATAAACGCAACAGTCGTGCGTGCCTGGAAATGGCAACACGTTTCTCGGTGTACGTGTTTATTCTTTCCTCTGTCACCGTACGCTGCTTTAAATATTGCGATGCATAGACCCGCGGGAGGGTTGGAAGATCGAGGAGCGCGTGCAGAAATCGCAAGGGAAACAGAATTTCTTAGGCGAGCGACCACTGCATGAACTTCGAGCGGTTTAAAAGGGCAGACGTATCATCTCGTTCCCGTGAGATCATCGAGGGTAATGAACCAAGTGTGCACTTGAGATAGGGACACTACGTTGCGACAAAAGTGGGCCTGAGAAAGCCAGAGGGACACTTACGTTGTAAAAACCATGATTTACACGGTGCACGGATAAGTGTAATGCTCGTGGCATGTGTGAAGACTCGCCCCTTTTTGTCGGACGTATCGATTCGTGAAATAGGAAGCCCGTCGATCTCGAAACGGACCCGTGACCGTCGTCTTCGCGCGCGTAAATCGCCGGTGCGTCGTAAAACGCGGAGTATCTGGCGTGGTGATACACAAACAGCGAGAAGCACAGCCACGTCTATTGTACACCGGGCGAACGGGTATGATCGTAAAATCGCGTGGCTATCGATAAATCTCCGGGGCCCTGTCCAAACACGATCCGGAATCGCGCGCAACCGACGACTTCTTTCTCGAGAGGTTGGAGGACGGGGACGAGGATCGACGGGGGTTGGCCCTACGGTTCGACGAGGACACGAACGGGGGAGGATAAGCGTTTCCCTTTAACCGCGGGCGAGTAATTTAATCGCCTGCCTAGCCGTCGTTACGATCCCCGGCTGGTTTATGCAAAATTATGCGTCGGTACTGGCCCAATGAAAATTCGCATACCTACGCACACGTCATGCATTTCGTAGCCGATGCGGTACAACGTGGTGCAGCAACAACGTGGCAGCGCGCTAATGCGATAGACGTGTGCCATGGGGTAGGGGGTGGCGGCGCGGCGGTTCGGTGTGGGCGATGTGTAGTGTGTCGTGTGTCGTGTGTAAGAGGGTTTTCCTCCTTTCGACGTTGTCGCAACGTCGTCGACTAGAAGTGGCAGCGGCAAGGGAAAGGGAGACGGAGACGAAGACGAAGACGGAGACGTACGGCACGAAAAGGAAAGGTAACGAGGGTGAAAGCCGTGGGGAGGAGGGGAAGAGAGAGAAAGAGGGAAAGATGGAAGACAGAGGGAGGGTATCGTGGGGTAAGGCGAGAGGGAGAGAGAAAGAAAAAAAGGAAATCTGTAGAGCTAATTCGCGTGCGAGATAACGCGGTGGCCGAGTAAGGTAGTGTGTGCTATCGTTGAAATGGTCTCCGTCGAGTCACGGAGGGGGGTTGGTCAGGGCAGGGAAAGGCCACTGTCGACTTATGCCAGGGGGTGGTAAGATGATCTTATCGCGTCCTCTCTCCCTCTCCCTGTCCTTCCTCCTTCGTTTTTTCCTCCACCACCTTTCACTCCCCCACCTTTCATCTTGCTCTTTCTTTCTTTCTACGTTTCAACCCTCCCTCCTGCCACCCCCCATCCCCCCACCGCCCTCGCGGTAACTACTTTTATCCCCCCTCCTACCCCTGATGACAATATCGCGTGGCCAGCGAGATAACCGGTCGTGTCATTCCTACATCGACTACCTACTTCTCAGTCCGACTAACACCGAGCGGGTTCTTCGTGCGACCGGTGTACTCTCCTCGGTAGGGACACTTTCGCGCTGCACGAGAGCCCAGTGTACACGGTCGAAGGCCGATTGTCATCAGGAAAATCTTACGCCTTGCGTTGGACACCAAGGAAATGAGAATGGAAGTTATTATGTTACGGAACAAGAGGGTGGCGCTGGACGTTATCGAGAATTCGATTCCCTTTAATACTGGATTCATTAGACTTTTATCTGATGAAACGGTCCCGAGGGCCGGTGTCGTTAAAACGTTAAAACTATCTACGAGCGTTAAAAGTACGCCACATCTAAATTATCCCGAGTTTAAACCCGCCCACGAATTAGCCACGGTGTTTGCGTATTTCGCAACCAAACGGATATCTATGTTTCCTTAAATCCAACGGAATCGTTGCCTCTCGTTACCGTGACTTCCATTAAAAATGCTCGACCGCCCGGTCGCTTACGTGACCGGCAACTGAAATTTACATGAGAATATGGATTATCGGGGCTGAGTTTTTTCAGCGAGTCACAGGAGGCGTCAGATCGATTATAATCCCGGAATTCTGGCCCACTTCAATGGAAGCCCGAGATCGCCAACTGACCAGCGAAAAGTGATGGCAACGTTGACGGGAGTAAAGTGCTGGTGGTAGTGGAATGACGTTGCGGGAAATGAGTCTCGTAAAACAATGCCAGACACGCGAACACCTCGAGAAAGTGGCCCGAGTCTACCCTCCAACGATCGCGGACTCGCTTCTGAATGTACGCTCACATCATCCCTGCCTAGTGTCCTCGACATTAATTAATGCCTTATCGATTTATCTTTACGATTCCGCCGCTGCACGCTCCCCCTGCCGCCCCATATACATATTACGCATTAAACGCTCACCGGAGACTGAAATCTTTCCTTCGCGTAGAAACTGCATTCGATGCTCGCCGAGAAATAGCCACGATAAGTGGTCGCGGTAACAAAGACTGAAAAAAAGAGTAGAGTAAAAGTGTGGAAGAAGGCTCGTCGCCGCAGAAGACGAAAACAACCAGGATGGGTTTAATGTACGAAGGTCCATGCGTGAACACGCGTGCTCATCCGTTACGGTATTCGACTCTTTCTTGCTTTACGCGCGTACGCCTCCGCCGAAGACCCGTCTCGCCTTGGTTCCCTTCGTACTTACCGAATGAAATACCGAGAACCATTGAACTGAAGGATACCGCCTGCACGGTCTTACTTCACGCCAATTACGTTCAGCCGAGAGACAACTGAGGCGCGCTGAAATGGAGCAACTGTTTCCCTAAAAACGTTTCTAGAGCGTGCAATGGCACAACATTTCCAAAGACAAAGGGAACGAGTGCGTGCAAAGTGACGTGCAAGCAACGGCACATCATTATGCGTTACTTTCATCGCGGTATGCAGCCCAGCGATTTATGGCCTCTCGGGGGAAACTTTCCGAGAAATCTTGCTCGTTAAACGACGCCTATTGTTCCGCTAGGACAGTGCTTACGCGCCGCGCTATCGCGTATTGCTAATCAAATTCGCCACGAATGTAATCTAGCCTCGAGCGGGAGAAACAATCCCGCCTGATAAACATTTCCTAGCCCCGGACTCTCGATCTCCCTGCTCGCGGAGCGATCGATACGTTCGCGAAATTCCTCGCGAACGTGAAACAGCGAAAATATAACGGGTCGAATAAAATCCCTCCTCTTCTACCCGAGACTTTTCATTTCCCATCGATAAAAACAAGACCGTTGTACCCGACACGGCTCCTTTTCACCCACGCCCCGAATATCGAGGCGAATAAATGTTTCGGCTGCCGGCTCGCTCCAGCATCCAGGCAATTCGCTTAGCTCGCCGGAGCGACGTGTCAGCCGCATTCAGGCGCGACGCGAGTGCCTGTCCGCGGCGCGACTCCACGCGGAAGCGCACCCACCCAGCAGTCGATTTGCAATCGCGAGAGAGAGAGAGAGATCTCCTCTCGCGACTTCTCCTCCCAGGTGGATGTCGATCAATCGAGAAACTGGGTAACGATCGTGAACGGGGATCGGGCGAAGTTGCTCGGGTCCGAGGAGGCAAGAAACGGATATTTATCAGGGGAACAACAATCGTTGGCGGTGGAAAGGAATCGCGATAGCGGTCTAGCACGATGAATGCCTAATTAGATGATTAATCGCTCAATTGCCGAGCTCGGCCAACAATGGCTCCCTTATCGCTCGAGCGTGCTTTTGGACGGCAACAAACGGTCGCGCGGAGCCTAAATTATCGAAACCCGCGCGAAGATGATTTTCGGTTGTTTTCGCTGCTCGGTGGACGAGCCTGCGATGTAATATTAATGTTTGTGAAATTCCACGCGGGGGAGGTGGAAACAATTCTGCCAAAACGATCAATTACCTGGCTGCACGTAGAATGTAGAGTATTGTGGAGGAATCTAGCCGCCTCTCGATGCGTTTGTCCGTCGCGGCTGATTGGCCGCGTTTGTTTCAGCCCGGCCTGATTGCATTCCGCCGGAAACGGCAAACAAATGACAAACACCGCCACCGATCGTTAATTGGCGGGGGCGAAGGGCGGGGAAAAGAAAAGAGTCAAGGAAGACTTTGCTGGATTATTTGCTGCGTCGAGCGAGGAGGGGGAGAGCGGAGGCTCGAAGAAAAGGGTGAAGAGGAAAGCAGAAGGAACGGAGACGATTGTTCGTACTTTCTGTTATCGGATTTGCATGGCCGCGTGCAGTTCTTCGAGGGGGTTTTGTTGGCACTTTAATTCATACATCGAATCGATCACGTCCGGCCGTCCAATAACCGCGCAGGGTACTCCTCGAGGCGTGACGTCACGATGAATTAAGATTCCACGATTTCGATGTCATTGCCTCGTCTTCCATCCCCAACCAAGGAAGCGCGTTCGGCAGCAGCCGCGGACGACGAAACGTTAATTAACTCGTAACGGTCGATACTTTACTCGTACGAAACTGCACGTCTTATTGTTCGATAAGGGTTGGAAAAAAATTCAAACGGCTCGAAACTGTTCGCGTGACTTCCGAACGTACTATGCATACGTTCCATTTATATGCAAGACGCGGGTATGTGGCTGAAAATTATTGGAATACTGTGTCACCGGTGAAACGTAATGCTTAAATATTCTGGAAAACATCCGCCACGGAGACAGCCATTTCGCTGGGGTGCAAACCTTCTAGCCTAGGGAGTTGTAGCGAGGAATTTTATTACGCGCGAGCTTACAGGATCGAGGAGGAAGACGCTTTTAATTGGGACTGTTCGGGGGTGGAAGCGCTGGGGAATTTAGGAGAAGACGAAGAGGAGGAGGAGGTGGGATCGGAGGTAGCAGGAGTCTCCCGCAAGACGAGAATGGACTGACCTACCTTAGGATCATCCGATCTATTCATGCTCCTTATTCAATCGTACTCTCTCAGGATGCGAGACAAAAGCACCGATGAAACAGAACCTCTCCCCCAACGTACTCTCCACCCCCGCCAGTACGGCACTCTGTGCGTATGTTTCTTTGGCTTTGTCTCCTCTCGGATACGACTTCCGGTGCCGCGGCTAGACGCAGCCCTCAATGGGATGATGCGCCTTTGAAACGCCCTGGTAGGTGGATTCCGCGATTATTCCTGCGGTTCGCCCGAGATGGCCCGTCTCTCTTTTCTGCTTCCTATCAGTTTCGAAAATTTCCTGTCTACCGTCGAGCACAATGCCACGCACCGAGGAACAGTGGCTTTCAACGATGTCTGGCGGATAAGCCGGGGGGAGCCGATAGTCCGCCGCTGCTCGATATCGAATACATGAACGGGGAAACTTTTTCTCCATCCCGAGGACGTAACTTCAGACTTCTGTCGTTCGCCATTCTCACTAGCCAACCGTCGAAGATGCATTTAGCGTAATTCCCCGCGGCAAAGAGTGCGCGACGAGCGCTCGACTGCCCCGGCGGGGCCTTGAGTCCTCCCTTTTCCGCCTCTTTCCCTCCGCGTCTCGCGTGAGTCTGTTCTCGAGGAGGCCGAGGGTGAGTTCGTGGATGGATGGTCTATTGTTTCGCCGACTCGTGAGTCAAGCGTTAACGGATTTTGTCTTACAGATTACTAGATCCCTTCAAAGTGCCTGCTGTCGTCGGTGCGTGGCAGACCGTGGGAAGCGAGCTTTATTATAAATCGCGGGCACGATATAAATCATCCCCCGTGCAGAACGCGCGCCCTGACGAGCCTGTCAGACGGTCCCAGCACCGTTCCCTCTCTATCCGGTAAGGATTTTTCCTCGCCCACTCGAAGTCCTAATGTTTTCGATACAGAATATGAATGTTCAACGGGCCCTGGTTAGATTTCGTCGACGATCGACTCTCGAAGTAGCCTCCAAGAATGTAGGCCAACGAAAGACCGCGAAGACAGATGCCTGCGAAGTTTTGTCCCTCTAAAGTGCGCCATCGATGTCAGAGTATTGTTCTTCTCGAGAGACATCGGTCGATCGTGCAACCGCCCTTCATCAATTTGCCTATCGTCCCATCCAAAATGGTTGGTGGAGAGTTAGCTGCGCGCCGCCATTCAGTGTATAACAATAAATTAACGTTGGCTCGTTGTGCCGTCCAATCTTTTGTGATCGAAGCGATCCTGCATTGTTAACCGTCATACAAAGGAAGATCGATCCGCGTCCTTGTCGGACGAACGTTCCCTGACAGCCGAAAAGTATTCAGAATGTTGCCCCGTGATTAAAAAACTCGTGCGAACGTAGTTCCATCGTTGTGTTCCAAACTAACCTAGCTAACTTTCTACTCTAGAAACCGGTGTGACTCTTGCAAAGGAGAAAAAAGGCGGTTAATTGGGGGTGCCATTGGTGGAATGGTATGAAGTCTCGCGAACATGGTGACAGGCAAGGATGGGCGGGACTTTTGAAGGTAGATAACGCGTAGGTGGAGGCGGGAGGACGAGCAGTGACTAGACAATACAGGAAAAGAAGAAATGATATCGACGTGACGAGTGCGCCAGCGCGAGAACCGCCTACTACTCTTTCCACGGTGTCGTTCTGACGACCCAGGCGATATCACGAACGATGACACGCTCGCGGTACGTGATAATGTTATCGGAAACATGTCACGGTAGCCATTCCTCTGTAGCCAATCGAATATTTACGATCGCTATTAAGAAATAGCGAAGTGTATCTCTTCTATACTTCCTTGTTAAAAATTTCAAATAAACATTGCGAGAAGTTCGACTCTTTTTAGTCCGGAGGCTCTTGACGACCGATGGAGCCATTGAAAATTCTTGGCAATGAAAATTCAGATTGGTTAGGTGTGTGTCCACTGGAGTGTTTAAGATTTGCAACTGGTCACGCGATCTGCTTAGCAAAAATAAAGCCTGTCGAACTAGCGACGGGAATATTCCGGAATCTGGAGATGCGAAGACACAAATTCGTTTTAAAATGGGATTTATATAGTCTCCCGCTGCGGCGTGTTTGTGAAAAAACTAGTGACGCCTTTACGTTTCAAATACAGCATTCGCGAGAAGTGCGATGGAACGAGCACCCTTTTCGAATCCCTCCTATCGATTCCCCGGTCTCGCGACGATGTTCAACTAAGCAGCGAAATGTACAGGGGACTTTTGGAAAATGTGGAGCGCCGACAAAGAGCCAGGCGACATCCAATCACGGAGAGACGGGGAACGCTTTGAAAAACTCTAAACCAAACGTATAGCCGATAATTTCCCGCCACCTAGTTAAACGCAATTGCAATTAACGCGTCGCCGAAGTATCGCAGATTTTTGACGCGGGCTCTCACGCGCACGTGTTTAACTTTACGGCGGAATGTTAATTAGAAAATTCGTCAAGTGAAATAACGTCCGCCGAGGCGAGAGTAGTCGAAGCTTGAACGACACTGTTTCCGGACCGTTTCCAACGGAGAGACGGTGATCGGTGAGAGAAAGAAATGGAAAAGGGAAGCAGCGAGTTACTCACCCTGTGCCAATCTTCTAGCCACCGGCTTGGATCTCATCGCTGCACGGCGGGTGGCGGTTTGGAAAACAAAACACTAATCGTAAGGACGCAGCTGACAGTCCTCCGAGCCATGCGAGTTTATGCACGAGATCGTTTTATCCTGTGGATTATGTCACTGTCTCCCACCCCCGGTCGCCTCTCGATGAAACAGTACCGAGCCTGCCGGTCGGGATGGCCTCGCACAAGCTTCCTTCTCCCCTTTTCTGTTGTTTACTCGCGCCACTCGGACCGCTCGACGAACGAAACGGACGCGTCTAGATCGAGCAGAGAGCCGGACACCACGAAGAGCGCACGAAGAAAGTCCATCCTGGCACGCGGGCTTCCGGTACACCGGGTTCCCCGGTTCCTCCGTGATCCGACGGCAGCGTCGGTCCGTCCAACTGGGATCCTGACGTGCGTTGGATCTGTCCTCCGACAGTGGAGGCTTCTCCTGTCCTCCGCGTCTCCTCCTTCTCCACCACCTTGTCCTCCACCCTCGCGACTCTCTCCCCCTCCCTCTCCTCCTCTCCTACACTCCCTCCAATCTCTTTTTCTCTCTCTTCCTCTACTTCTCACCCTTTCTCACCCTCCGCCCAGCTCCCTCGCTCTCCTCGGCTCCGCCGCCACCTCCGCGCCGTTACACCACCGCTTCTTCCACCCCCTTCTTTCTCCTCTTTCTCCTCTTCGTGTTGCTTCGTGTTACTCTACTACTACGACTACTTCGCCTCCACCTCCGCCTCCTCCACCTTCTGCCTCCTGGCCTTCCCCACCTGCGGAGTCGACCTGGTGGCTTCCCCACCACCTACGCGATCCGGCTCCGCTGTCCACCAATGATCAGCCGCTGTCTCTCCTCCGCGTTCCTCTCTTCCTACGAGAGCGCAACCTCTCGTTTCTTCGCTCCCGGGCTCCTCTCCTATCCAAGCCGCCGTCTAGCTGCCGCTACAGTCGTCTGTCCAACCGATCAGCGAAGATAAGGCCTTCGATTCGTCGCTTCGATCGCGCCGACAGGACCCCCGATGATGCTTAACAGTCGTGGAAACTTTTCAGTCGAATCAACGACAACGGTGACCTTGATTGGCGGCGTGCCGATGTCTCGAGCCGGCGCTCGGGACCACCCAAGAAGCTTTTCGGATGCGTATCGTTTATTGATGTTGTTTATAATCAGCTATCGCTGCTTACGAGCGATACCGAGATTTCGTGCTCGACAGTGCTACTTTTTTCGATAACAGCGTCTCTGTGTCCCCTGCAACTATCGAAACACAGTCCACCTTTCAGCTAATCGTCTGTCTGATCATCTTTCGGATGCTGTGGCTCGAGTTGCATTCGGTTTGATACTCGAAATTCAGCGTATCGTATCTTAGACTCTTAGTTTCATAACTGAAAAAGCTTATAAGAGGAGTTACTGCGCGGCTCCGGCTGCTGGTCATCGAAGAACCTTCCGTTTCGCGTTCATTCATCGTTGCCGATTTCAGTTTCGGCCACGTATGCTCGAACGGCCGTCGACACCTCGGTAAGGAACAGGTGTTCACCGCGTTCGATCTCGCCTGCTGACCACGCTGATCACTGATCCACGACTTTGTCCGTCTGTGCCGGGCCGTTATCGGCTGTTGTTGCTGACGTGTAGTCTGTGCCAGCTCGATACGAAGTATCTAACGTGCGCACTGATTATAAACATTCTTGTCTGATAAATTCGTTGTGTCTCGGCCCTTTCTCAAGTTCAACTTTCAGATCGTCTGCGCCGTTATGCAACATCCGCGCTCGCCAACGTTTAATCTCATCGCTCGGGTCTCCCCCCGCGCTCCCGACGAACGAACGTGCCAGAAATCGGTCGCCCAGCGTTCGCGGAAACGTCGAGGGCAACTGTAATCGTAAGCGGGGTGCTGGCCGATTACGACCACGTTGCCGAAAACACGTGGCGACGAATGGCCACCGATCGATGCCGCGATCAACGCGGGCCAAGTCACCACCGATCGACGCGAACGGCACCACTAGCCTCGCCTATCGGCCGGCCTCTATTCTCGCGGCACGCAGGCGAATCGATCGATCCGTGAAAGGGTCCATTCGATCAATTACACGCAACGTCGCGCCTCCTTCGATTCTGCCGCGTGACCAGCTTCTCCCCGTCCGTTTAGAGGCGTCCGTCGCGTGATCGACGATGGAAGGGAAACGTAGCCCGCGCGCGACACGTCCGCGGGAAAAATGGAAATCGTCGGTGGAAATACGAGCGGAGGACCTGGCGCGTCGACTTCGAGGCTTGGCTGGCAACTCGCTTCGCACCCGACACTTCGACTTTGCATTTCTGGGTGCGTTCGCTCGACTAGGCGCCCCTCTGCTCCGTCTTCGTCGCACCTGAACGCGACCTCCGACCCCACGGGATGGTGGCTCGCCGTGAAACGCGCCCGCGCACCCTTCCGAGCGCAGCTCCGCCCTGCTCCTTCGCCCTTTCCAACTCGGGATCGGCACCTCTTCTCCCTTTTTTTTCCGTGTGTTTCCATCGGTACGGCTACACCGTGGAACGTGGAACGCGGCACGCGCGAACCAGGAAAACCTCCGGCTTGCTTGGCAGCGCGATTCGAAAAACTTTTTTCCTTCTCGCCACCGGGCCCGGCTGCATTCGCCCACGCGCTCCTCCCACTCAGCTTATATTTCTATCATTTCATGTAAAAGAAATTGTACGATGTATCTCGGGGGACCTTGAGGATTTGTTATCGGATGAACGAAGGAATTGGAGTTCCTTCGAGCTTGAAATTTCAACTTTTCTGTTTGATTACGGGATGAAAGTTCCTGGTCGACCGCGATGCTTCCTTTTCCCTTTCTTTAAATTTTAGGCAAAGACTCTCTCTGCGATCGACTTCGCTCCAAGTGGAATAGTTTAAGCGACCGCTTGCCCGTTGAATCGTGCAATTATATATAAACGGGAACAAGCTGGCCGGTTCGTAAGTAGCCATTATTTTAATGAGAACTACGTGCGAGTCCGGCGATCCGCTTATTGGCGACGGTTTGCCCGGAGATCTTGGGTTTCGAATCGCTCGTAACGGACGACGCGTGCAGGGTGCAGAAATATCGCGACGTATCGCGGAGCGAGCAGCTCGACAATAATGGTCCGGCGTTTATTTTCATCTCTGGGAAATCGTAAAAGACTGCCACGTTGGTCCCTCTTTGTCGGGGAGAGAGCGCTGGATGCATGAAACGATCGTTGAGAACTCGTGCCATATTTGTTTTCCGAGGGCCGGTGTTATTTAGCCGGGCTGCGAGCACGCCAAGGCGCACGGTGGCTAATGATCAAAAACTCGAGGCCAAGGCTTTATCCCCATTCAATTTCCAATTTTTCTTTTTTTTTGCCTGGTTATGCATCCGAAGCCAAGTACCAGCAAACGCGCGCAAACTCTTTTCCATTGCCCCGCGATCTCTGCCCTTTATTTCCACCTCTGCTCTCCTTTCTTAGGCAACCGCTTCGCACAGCGGCCGGGACTGTTTCGCATACTTTCATCCGGTCCCCGTCCTCCCTTTCGCTCTCCTTTATTTTTCCCTTCTCCTTCCGTCGAGCCACCTTCTCTCCGCGTTTCTCCTCTCTCCGAGTCGCGCTTTCTCTCCTTCCTCCCCCTCTTCCCCTTAGCCGCCACCGACGCCTTCTCTTCCTCCGCGAGACTTTCTTTGTTTCCCGCTGCACGTGCTCCACCCGCGTTTGTACAACACGCATAAAAACGCAGGCAGAGCGAGGGAGGTGAGAAAGGAGCAGCGGGAGGAGAGCAACAGCCAGCCGGAGGATATGTGTGACTTCATAAGGCATCCACGTTTAAATGGATATAGTGTTTCGCGCGCGGACTCGCGCCCGTGTGGGTGCCGGCCGCTTCGGGTTAAGCGCAGGGCAGGTGTTGCTCCCCCGTGTTGGTGAGGGTCAACGAGAGAGGGAGAGGGTGCCACGGAGGTATGTACGCGTGCATGTATCTACGCGTGGCGAACGTGCACACGTTCTGTGCACAAATTGAATACGTGCCTATCAGTGGCGTAGAAACCGAGGCTCGCGTCCGTTTCTGCCTCGACGGGGTAAATCCGGGAGACGCGGTCTCGGTTCGGAGAGTTGGTCGAGTCGCTATGTTTCAGAATCTGTACGTAAAAATGCGTTAAAGTGCGGACCAATTACTTCTCTGGAAGTCAAACGGTTGAATGAATAGCGTCGTTTCGCTTCCTTCTGGGTTTTTCTGGATTTATAGGCTTTAAGGGGGTGGCGCTTAACTAGAGCGGTCGAAACAATGCGCTTCTTTGGGATTTTTTTCTAGAAAAACCGTTACACTTTTATTAATAACTATTCGTCTGTTGTTAGAAGTACATCTAAAGGACAGTTCAGTATTTTTTGCGTTAAAGAGTATTGAAAGATTCGAGAGTTATAGGCGATGACCGGGATGTCCTTTTTTTAAGCATTTTGCGGTGACTATCGTAGCGGAATCCTCCGAAATGAAAAATTCGAATAGTTTTAGATAGAGTAAATCCCCTGTCGAGGGGATTTATTTTTCCCGGCAGCTCGGGAGAGGTGGTCAGATTTCATGACTTCAGTTTTCAACGCGATTTGCAGTAAATACTGTCTAAAATCAAATATCGACCAGTTTTTCTGAATCAGCATAAAATTCTGAACTTATATGTTTGTTCTGATAAAATAAGTAATTTCTATATTAGTTTTAATAGCCATTTTATATTAAATCGACCGCGTCCCCCGGATTTACCCTATGCTTCCAAAGTGCAACAGCTCTTCGGAGCCACAGGCATTAGACTTACGCCAGAATTCCCTCGGAAGGCAAAAATTACGTGAAACAGATGAACGTGCTCCTCTCTAAACATTTCGACCACTTCGGGGAAACTAGTTTGCAAGCTGACATTGCTGTGTGCTCAAGGTATTCAATTAATCCAGCACCCGGCAGGCTTTCCCTCTCTTCACTTTACGATGTGTGAGCAGACAGACAGACGAGGCCCGGATTGAAACTGAGCGTCGAAAATGAAACGGGAGGAGAGCGATGCGACCGTGTTTCAGCGCGATCGCGACGCAACCTACGGCCAGATGTTATTGAAAATAAACAAGCAGAAATATGTGCCGCTTGATATTGGCGAGAAAGGGAAGCGGAGGGGGTGCGAGAACAGGGTACCAAACTCTAGGGTAGTTGTACGAGGCTACTCGAGATCTCGAAATCTATAAAGAGGCGGAGGAAGTAGATTTGGCCACTTCTGACCGAAAAGGTGGAGAGATCGACAGAGAGAGGGACGTAGGAAAGTGCCGCTAACGGATGACGTATATTAGGGATACTCTGGTCGAGTAAGCCACCCGAGGATCCCAGGACCCTCCCTGTCCTTTCGCCGGCTATAAAAACCACTCGCCTTCCTTCTCGACCCTTAGCTAAAAGGCCAATCCGCCCTACCACCCTTATCGATCCACAAGGAACGAGCGTTCGGTTACTCTTCGGCTTGCGGACTCGACTTCTTGCGCACGACCACCCGGCTACACCCCCTACCGTCTCCTCTAGATTCATCTTTGCGAGCGTAATTAACGGCCACCCGCTTCTTTCGTTATTACCCGCCAAAACACTGCTTCCTGGTGGACAATGGTGACTGGTACGCATGAAAGTTTCCCCCCGTGTCGACCGGGCCCGCGAGATTAATGCTTCGACGAGGCGCAAGAACGAGTCTTGACGGACCACGATCGCTGACGACCCGAAGCGACAACCGAGAACTCCGAGTTCCCGTACGCCCTAACTTTCCGCGCAATTTCCCCAGAGCTGTTTGAACGAGTCTTTCGCTGGCAATCGATACCGCTTGAGACATTACCTGACGAAGATTGCAGAGCGGGAGGTTTACAGCGGCTCTAACATCCCCTCGTTTTCCGTTTCGCTACAACCCCGCGGAAGTAAACCTCCCGAATCCTTGTCCATCGTTCCTGCGCTTAACAGTTTTATCGCGCCGCTCTCTCCATATTCATCGCGACTTTCCATTACCCCCTGTTTCCTCCTCATTCTCCCCCCTTCGAGTATCACAACCGGTGGTCGCGGGACGTGTTTTTCAATTACCTCGGGCGCTTCGAGACGCGGCGCTCGTTCGCGCGTATCGATCCAACGATTCAGGAGTCGTAATCCGGCGATATATTATTAGTTCGCCGCGTAATGCCCGGGCGGATTATGAAATAATGTTTTCCATGCGTGTATGCCTGATTATCTTAAAAAGTATCTTTGAATAAGAAGAATGAGCTTTTACTCTTAACATCCATTAACACAGGAGCACCGAGTACCATGAGTACATAACTTTTTTTTTTATTCAAGTGCGTGACGCACAGCTATGCAGATCGGCCGGCGGGATAGCGCCGCGAGCAAGACGAATCGAATCGCATTTACCTGCGGTAAAGTAGCAGCAATAATTGCTGAGAAAGCAAGGAAGCACGCTGCATTTTAATTCTAGAGATACGAGGAGCCTGATACTGCCTCCGACCTGCCCGGTACCCGGCGCACACATGCCGCGCAATATGAAACGTTAATTTAATTCTCCCTGTTTGTATTTACGAGGATCGGCCGAGGCGACCGGCCTGCTCGGTTCCACGGAGATACAGGATAGCGGGCGAGGGCGATAAAGCTGTACGTATTTCAAGAGAGCCTTAACTCGCGAGACGATTACCCGTCGCCCACGTGAAGCGTTTTCCGAAGCCGATGGCGGGTTAACAGTAGGGCGGGGAACTGAGGGGGGTGCGCGGAAGGGTTGCAGCACAATGGTGGGAGGAAATTGCGACGAGGGGGGTTGGAAAGAGAGCGATGCATGTCGTGCAGCCTATATCTAAGACGGTCGCATGTCATATCAGCAGTCATCGGGCTGGGATATAGGTATGTCTGTATAATGCCGCGATAGTACCTCGACGGTGCCCCTGTGTGTATATTACGGGGATTTAGCTTGAGAGCCCTCGCATGCTCGGAGACTGATGTGACCACGGAGACCGCCTCGTCGAGACATGCGAACCGGCCTCTACGACAGGCCCTGTATCGCCTTCCGAGACCGCAAAAAAATATCATAAATGTTCGCCCGATCGCCTTTGCACACTTAACCCGAGTTTACACGATTCCCGCTACCGAACACGTGTCCGTCGCGGGGAAGTACACAACAGGCGCGACGTTAAAACTCGGCCCCCCCGGCATCGATGCTCCCGGCTTTTTAGCAGCGATCGACGAGCGGCGAGGAAAAGAAAATTTCCATTGGATAACGGGCGGCAGAACGGAAGTGAAAGCCGAGTTGGAAGTGCACCCTCGGGCCGCTCCCGCGGAAGGAGAATACGAGGGAAAAATATCACCGCGGAATCAAGCGGCGATTTTCCCTGGAATTAAGTACCGTTTTCATTCCGTCGTTAACGTATCTGATTGTTCAATAATCACGGAGATATACGCGCTGGATATTCGCGTAACAATGTATATGAATGAGGGTGGCGTGTATCAGCGGGGGAAAAAAAGTAGGTTGCCCCGGCTGGCTAAGCCGCGCAAAGATTAAAAGCTTTTGATGTTTCGTATTTAAATTAACTCGTTATCCCGGATCCTTGAGGGTCGCCCCGTCGGGGCAAATCGCGAACAGAGCGCGGCCACTGTCCCACCTACCCCCCCTCTAATCGCATCGTATTCCACGTAAATCTAACAAAAGCTTCGCGATGTTATTTACCGCGCGCTTATGCGCCGAGCCTCGTATAGATACGAGAGATTTGAAATGCGACCCCGTTGCGGGGCTCTCGATTTAAAAAATAGGGCGGATTCGTACGTTTTCGCGAGGATCGCGGGAGCCCGCTGTTTCTGAAATAAGTACGAATGATTAACGAGATATACGGGGTGACCTTTAACGCGGCTTATTAATAAGCCTGGCTACCAAGCCGGGCGAGCGAGGGTGATGGGGGCGATAGCTTATCGATGCGAAAGGTACGAATACTTCGCGTTGAATCCGTGTCCCTGTCCAACGCGTCAACGATATCAGTGTCAGAATTTCCACGTTCTTTCGCGTGAATCGAAAGGTAAGTATTCTCGTGCGACAAGGATCGACTCTTTTTCCCGAGCTTCGTCACCTGACGACAAATCGTTTCGAGCCAACCGCGCCTCTCTCTTTGCCGCCGAGGCCCCAGCATGACATTACGGAACAACGTTTTCAGTTATTTCGCCGCGCAAATTATGCGCGCTCAATAAGCCGGACAGAGAGGCATGGCGTGACTATTTTACGTTTCAGGTCAGGACAATATATTTCGTTATTATATTATTACGTGGCGTGGATGCCAGGGGGAATTATGTATTTATCGGCCGAACGTTAGTTTTATCGTAACGTGTAAAAGGGACGCGCGATCGGCGGCTATCCGAACGGTGGACGGCTGGAAATTTATTTCGACGAGCTCGCGTTCAGCGTCTCCGATCGATGACTGCTGCGACCGGAGAATCGGCATATGCCGGCGTGTCATCGATTTTTACAGACGCTTCGACTTGCATCTGCTTGGCGAACGCAACTGCCGAGCGGACGGAAGCGAGCTTGTCTTGGATCGTGACGAAAAGTAGCATCTGATTCTTGCCGAAGATATTTAGCCTCGCGCGTAGCGAAAAATACCATAACCTTACCGATCAGGATGCACGCAGATGCGCAATTGTCGACGCAGACTCCCCGGGAGCTCGTGCCTCGCCTTGTCCTCCGCATCCACTAAAATCACTGGGCAAATACACTCGAGAGGAACGATTTATCGAGGGATAATATAAAAGGTTCCGCGGGTTTAGTCGCGACTCGAGAAAACACCGATTGATTCCGACGGCGTCACGACTGCAACAAGCCGCGACGATTGATTTTCAATTGTGTAGCGCGGGACGATCTATACGTGAATCAATGACGCGATAAAATATCGATTTCTTGGAATATTAAGAGCAACGAAAAAATTAGTATCGGTTTTGATTCTGTGACTGTGATTAGCAGAGCGATGAATTTTATGTAAATTTGTAGGTTGAATATTAAATACAGGGAGGAAGTAATCATACGTGACGGGAATAGGTTAGCTATTGGTGCGCGTAGTAAGTGGTAGATACGTAGGAGAACGTCTTCCGAGACGTTTGCGCGCCAATTCGCGGCGAGTGACCGGGAGCTTGCAGTCGGTGCTTCGATCGCGAGTGTTTTCCAGTGAAGTGTTATTTTATCTGTGATTAGTTGACGTGCCATTTGACGCGATAGGACAGTACGAAGAAACGCGAAGTTCCCACTGTTGAGAACGTGGTCCGCGATCTTTCGATAGACGCTCTACGATCATTGACATGAAGGTAAGCTGATTCCCCTCTCTTCGTGCAATTATTTTCCTCGATGTTTGTGCTGGAAGCATCGAAGAAACTTTATACCTCACGAGGATCATTTAGTGTTCCGAATATTGCAATGTCATTACCTAATAAACTGAAAATGTGTCGAATACGAAGTAGCTTGAATTTGAGGTTATGTCGCGTCGCGGTTGTCATTGTCTCTCTGTATCCTGCATTGTTTATTGCCATCTTTTCGTGAGGAGACACAAGCTGCTGAAAGGACGCAAATACGAAACCAACAGTGGTGTGCATATTTTCAACTTGATAGAGTAAGAAATTGTTGAAATTCTCTTGGAACCCGAGCATTGATATTGCAATTTAGAGATGTGGAGCTTAGAGCATATAAACATGGAAGAAGCATGTACCGTTAAGGAACTAGTTTCTGATCAGTTTAGAGGGTTTCCCGCTTTAATATTTATTTTTAACCTAATAAAACATTAAACCATAGACTTTTTTATACTAAAAGTTGAATTAATGTTTAAACTTCAAGGAAAAATTTTAAAAAGTTGAAAATAAGTATATAATTTAATTATTTATAAGGTATGAAATAATAAGGTGACTGGGAACTAGTTTATGATCATCTAAAATTAACAATACTAACTGCTTTCACAGACAACACCTATATTTTTGAATTATCAGTTTTTATGTTAGTAATTATTTCAAGCAATTATTTATTGACATAAACTCAAAAGAACGATTTATTTCATGAACTGATCAAAAATTAGTGCCTGATCAAGAACTAGTTCCTTAACGGTAATAGGCAGAAATGTAGGCGGCGATAGAAAGAGAAAAATATACAGGACGGACACCCCCTCTCTTTCTAACATAGAAGAAAACGCTGGCGCTAGAAAGAGAGGGGGTGTCCCTCCTGTATATCTTTCTCTTTCTATCGCCGTCTACATTTTTGCCTATTGCATGCTTCCTCCATGTTTATATGCTCTAAAGCTGGGTTTACATTAGTCCAGTCCAGTAATCCAGTACAGTATACACTGGATTAGAACTGGAATAATGTAAACAGTGCGTTCATTCCAGTACAGTGCTGTCATTCCAGCATATTTCGACTGGATCGAATTAAGTCTACTTTTCAATACTACTTTTATGCTTTTTTATCCTTCTTTTGCGTGAATCCATTATTATTACACTCTACCACTTTCAACGGTTCAGAAACGACTGGAATAATCAAGACATCGACTGATTTCCAGTCGAACCACTCGCTGGATCCAGCGACTGGACTAATGTAAACCCAGCTTAAGATGTGGAGAAATAGGCTGCCCGAGTAACCACCAAATCTGAAACAAAGTGTATCTATTCAAAATACGATGTACCCGTATCCTTGAGCACGCAAATCAGATTGAGAGAATTAGTCTAGAGAGATCGGGCAATGATATCGACGGAGAAACATTCGCGTCGGTATGCAAAGGTTAGCCAGCGTAGCAGTGGCGGGCTTTGTAACGAGAATTTGATTGGTAATCCTTGGCGTGGCAGCCAGTCAATCGTTACCCCTTGTCATATTACCAGGGCTCGTGCAGACGATCGTGTACTCGTATCCGTCCGCCAGGCTACCGACTCGATGCAGAATACACACCGACAAAAGCACACACACAGAACAGAAGCGTACGTAAGAGCGGATCAGGTGAGCGTGTGCGCGGGCGCGCGCGCGCTCGTGTTAGTAAGTGGGTTTGGGTAACTAAAAGCCAAGCGCGGGTCGAGTGTGCGAGTGTATCATAGAGAGGGCATTCGAGCGGAAAAACGCAACTAAACGCGAGTAATTGGAAGCCCAAAGAGGGTGGGGGGGTACATTCGAGCCGCACTGGGTCTGCCGACACCCTCTGCTCCGCCAGGGACGAATCCAAGCCCGTTCATTACTACCACCGAATGTTTGCCCCCCGCATTTGTCATATTAACTTTCGCGTTTACGACGGAACCCATCGATAGCGGGGACCGCGACGTCCGTTATCGCAATGCGTTCATTAGGCGATTTTTCTTGCTTCCGGGGAGGAAGTTGTAGCTGCTCGTGGGAGTAATTGTGGCATTCGTTGGGTTTCGTGGTGTTTTCTCGATTGTGGAGCGGGAAATAGTGTAATTGGGTTACGGTTTTCGAGAAATCGTACCGAGCCAGTTGCGTAAGGTAGATTTCATCTTTTTAAATTTGTCGACTGCTGCCCTGGCGAAGCTTTCGGAGCTCGGTCGGAGGAAGAGAAAAAAGAGTTTCGTGTCAAACCTTGCCTCACGTTCTAGTTTAACGCGAGCCCCAGTCGTCATCGTTAATATGTTTCCGATTCTTTTTCTTCGCCGGGGAGAGAAAATTTCTCCCGCGCACTGGTAGCCGCGTTTCGCTGCACTCTTTTTTTGCTCCCCCTTTTTGGTCCGTCGCCAACAACAGGCGTAACGCCGTGGACTTTCGTGTAAACGCCTGCCGGTTAATATGGGCCTTCGGTCTCTCGCGGTGGAAATCGATTGCCTCGAATCGCCGATTGTGTTACCAGCTTCCGCGTAGCCGCCCCCCGAAACGATAAATTCGTCAAAGCTTGGCCTTGTTCCACGAAGACTGTCCGCGCCGGACAATAAAACGGGCCCTCTCGAATTTCACGGCTCGTGTTTTCAAAACAAAATTCAATCTTTCCGAGCGGGGGCGATTATCATTCGTGTCTGGAGGTGTGGACGGTGCCGGGGCGATCGTAAAATCCTGCTCGACTGTTAAGCCTCTTTCACCGTAAGAAACGCCCACTACTCTAACAGTAATATACACAGTCCTCGAGATCCGAGCGGAGCAATTATACGTTAAGATAATTCCGCTGCATAATCAAATTCCGTGAAACGGATTGGGTTTGTCGTCGCCGTAACATTAGGGGGTTGCTATTCCCGTGTTCGCCCTGCTGGTGAAACTGAGTTTGATAAGGAGAGAGAGAAGTGATTTAAGACGGTCTACCACCCTTCGCGATTCTGCACTCGGTTCTGTCTTCACCTCCGTGGTTTCCACCCTCTTCGCTCTTTCTCTCCCTCCCCTTCGTCTCCCACTCTCCCCCGCCTCCTCTCTCTCTTTCTCTTCCCTTGTGTATACATGCATCGTCCCCGCGAAGAGAAGAGGGAGGCAGCAGGGGGTTGTTTCGTGGCTGCCGTTGGCTTTTCGTTGCGGTTTGTGCGGGGGATGTTTCCTTCCCTTGTGAACATATCCATAGACTCCCTTCGCCCGCGAATATCCTCCCTCGTTCACCGTCACCGTCCGCCTTCCTCCGTCCTCCTTCCCTTTCGGCACAGCTTCTCGACCGTAGCATATTACTGGCATGGCAGTGCCTTCAGTTCAGTCAGTGTAAACCCTCGAAGGCATTTGCTGATTCAAATTAATCACAGCCGAGGTAGCCCGCCCAATCCTCTAGACCCCTGCACTCCCTTCTTCAGCTGAAAGGCGCCCCAACGAGGCCTGCCGCTCCGAGCAAACACCTATAATCGCTCATTTCGCCGTCTTCCGTTTTTACCTCTCTTCCCGTCGTTTCATTGTCTTTGATTTATTATTTCCCGAACGGTTCTTCCGCGAGACGTGCCTGCTATCGGAGGAATCGATCGGCGATCGAGAGCGGCGAACGAGGGACTAGCACCGTCCCCGCGATTTCCCTTCTGACACAGTGGCTAAGAACAAAGTACCTACGCGATCTTTCACCTCGGGTGAAGTTTTTTCTCGGTTATACGCTCTCGGTACTCGGCGATATGGCGCGTATATGGGTATTAAAAGCTCGTCTAACAAAGGCGCCTCGAAATCTCGTGGAATCATTTTCCCTGTGATTCCATCGGCCTCTAAACGGGCGAAAGGGAGGGAACAGAGGCGAGGACTCGTCCCAGAGGGAGGGAGAGGGAGAGAGAAAGAGAGCGATGATAGGGGGCGGAAGAAAAGGGAAGAAAGGACGAAGAAAATGCGTTTTTCATCCCCATGACACGACTGCCGGTGGCCTGTTGGATTTTCGTCGCGCTGCAGAGCCCGTTCCGCAGGATTGAAAAAGAGAGAAAGACAAAAAGGCGAAGAAAGAGAAGGGAGAAAGGGGGAGGGAGAGAGTCCGACGAGAGTGCTCTTTAGAATTAGAGCGGAGCCAGCTTCTGCGTTTCTGTCTTTCTTTCTCCTCTCCCGCGTCCCTTCCTCCTTTTTCTCCTCTCCTCTCCTCGATGAATCCGCGAGGCGTCTCATCACGCAACATTACCCACAAGCCTCCGTGACTCCTGCCTTCTCCAACCCCACTCTGCTTCTTCTACTTCTTCTTCTGCTTTTTCTTCTTCTTCTTCTTCTTCTTCTTCTTCTTCTTCTTCTTCCCCGCCTCTGTCCGATCCACCCGGGCAAGCAGACCCCCGACAGAACCCCTTGCATCCCGGCCACGCAACATTAAGCCTACTCCTTCGCATTTTTCCTTGGATTCTATGAAGTCTTCTGAAAGCGGCAACGTTTTATTTTTCATTTCCCCTCCCTGTTTTTTTTTTCTCTCTCTCCATGGACGCGGAGAGAGCACCGCTTCAGCGTCGAGGACATTAAAGCCGCCAGGGTGTATTCGACCCGCTTTTTTAACGGCGCACACGTACCCAAAAGTTACCGATCCTTTTCGAGAACATCATACTCCGTTTTTCATCCTGAAAACCGGGAGCATTTAATGGCGCTATAAACAGCGGCCGCGCCGCTGTCAGCCATGCACAAGTTCCCCTTCTGAGCCGGAAAGCTCGGGGGACTTGAGATTTCGAGGTACTCATCCTCCATTTTTCGCGTTATCCTCCTCCATCCCGTGGCGTTCGCCGTCAGCCGCTCGCGGCGGCGGCGGAGGGTAGAGGTTCGCCAAAGCAAGGGAAGAGGCGGAGGATAGCGGGATGTCGAGACGCTGCAGAGAAGCGGGAGGGGTTGTTCTCGAGGGTGCCGCTATGGAGGGATGAGAGCAGAGACGAGAGCGGGCAAGAGGAGGCGCGGAAGGGAGGGAAAGAGGTCTCGTCTCCCTGTCTCTATTGATCCTCCGAGGAGGAGCCGCGCGCACCTCGTCTTCCATCCCACCTCATCCTCAATACCACCCTATGCTCCGAGAAACGACGACGACGACGACGGCGACGAGGAGTACGTCGACGACGAGGAGTAAGAGGGAGACAGGGGAAAGAGAACTGTTCTCTGGAGCTTGGTCGGTGTTGCAAGCCTGGGAAAACGCATCGACGAATGCAACCTCCCACGGGGTCTACGCGTTTTAGTAAATGTGTAGCTGGCGCGTGTCTGGATCAAACGCTCCTTTCATCTTTCCACCGGAACTCACGTAATCCAGCGCATTCCCAATTATTTCTGCAAATTCTGCCGCCCCTTTGTTCCCGTCGTCAAAAAGAAAGATCCCTGCCGAGTTCCCGGTGATTCTGTCATGTTTGCGTTTAACGTACCTCGGGTAGGCCGCGCATGGACCGATGCACTGCTCGTGCGTCGCTCGTATATCACTTGAATATCAGTTGGACAGTTTTGATGAATTAACCTCATTAGCTTTACGACTTATCGCGGCGGTATTTCATCGAGGTTTATGACTTCTTCATTGTTCCCCTTCTTCCTCTGGCTATCTGCTCTACCATGAAATTCACAAGTTTTCCGAGCGCAATTGCACCTGAATAGCGATACTCCATGGCGAAGCAGGTTCTGCGCAGGGGTATCGAGAGCAGGATTGGTGCAAAAGACACTCAGGATCTTCTCCCACTCTGTTCATGCTCTCTTCGCTTCTCTCTAAGTCTCTCCGCGGCCCCTCGCTGCTACAACTCGACCCATCGTTATCTCCACCAACGAGACTCCCCATTGGTCGGTGATCTTCCCACTCGTGGTGATGCCTCCCTCGCTCATCGCAGCCGTCCTCCGCGTTCCCGAGCCTGTGTGTCCCTCGGCTCTTCGGGATATTCAGCCTGTGCCTGTGTGCACGCGCCTCGGAGCTATCCCGAGGTCCCGATTGGGCCGAGGGGAGCATCCTCGTCTTCTGATTGGGCCGACACAGCCGGAGAGCATCTCTGCTCATCCTCGCGTTTGCGCGTCTAACCCGCGATCATCCTCCCTGCACACTCGCACACTCGTACATGGAGCCGCGTTATCCAAAATGGAGGATCTCTCGGTGTCTTTGATGGCGATGGGAATTGCAGTCACGGATGGCGATAGTTTTTGAGGACCTGGGTCTCCAATATCCTCTCGACTCAACTTCCCGCACACCCTTCTGTTAGCCGTTACCAAAGTTACCGAGTAGGGGCATAAAAATCCAGGGACAGAAATAACGAAAGACATCCGGATGATCGCGAAAGTCGACATCCTGCTGTGCAGCGCCGACCAGCCAGCTCGTCTCCGAGAATAGAAGGAACTGTTAGTCATACATCCCGTCGTGCATCGCGCTATAACTGGCGTTCGTGACGGGCCAACGCCATTATGGCAGACACGCGGAGAGAAGCGATACGTGGCACCGTGGCTACAGCCAAGCCGGAGGGAGAGTAAAGACATTCCCTAGGAGGAAGGCAGGAAAGAGGAGAGGCAAGAGAGAGAGAGAGAGAGAGAGAACGGGAAACGGGAGAATGCACCGGCAACGTTCATTTGCGACGGCCGTAACACGCTGCTGCATCTATTCATACACGCCGGCTGCACCCACGTCGACGGGCGTAGTTCTCGTTGTATCAAGCTTCGACGAGAGAAGACCGCGAGACAGAGAGCCAGAGGAGAGAAGAAGGGAGGAGTAGGAGAGATGAAAAAGACAGGCTTGGCAACAGTGGCCACTTGTACGTTCTTCCTCCTCCGTTGGCAGCGTCTCTCGTCGCACCTCTCCGTTCCTCTCATTTGCCTGCGAAGCCGCCGAGCAGAGGAGAGCACGGAGTGACATCCAAGAGAAGGGTGAGCCCGAGCGAGATAGTACGATAATTGGAGGAGGAGGCCGCGGTGAAGAGGGAAGGAGAGACAGAGAAGAGCGTAGCGTAGGTGGAGGCGCTGTTCGATGGTTGGTGGGGGCTGGAGGTGGTGGTAGAACCCCCTCAGGAGGTGGAAAAGGTGGAGGATGAGGCGGGGGAGTTGGAGGTTGGTTACCATGGCTACCAGAAACCGCAGCCGCCGCCACCGACGATGCGAGAGGTGTCACTGACTCCTGGCAAAGCTACCACGCACTCATACACCTGGACGAGCACAGAGGTAGAGCGGCATGGCAGCTCGTATAGACGCGCTTAGTAAGCGTGTTGGTGGCTGCTGTACCTGCGCACACACACACACGCGCGGTACCCATCGCGAGATAATGCGTGTGAAATACCTCAGCGGTGTGTTACCGCTGCTACCACAGCTCAACTGGCTCGTAACGAATTTCGTCTTTGGACCGTCGAACGTTTGATCCCCATTTAAGTATCGGCCGAGGTGTCGGGGGTGGTACTTGGCAGCGCTTGAACTTCTGCGCGCTGAAATATTTAACGGGGCCCTCGAGAATGGAGAATTTTGCAAGCTGCGCTTCGAGTAATTGATACTTTACATCCAGGCCATCAGTAATATATAATACATATGTTGGATGCATTAAACCGTCGGGCTTCGCTGCGAGAGCGTAACGCGCGGTAGGAAAAGTTCAGGCTCGTCGAAATCCTCTGGCATCATTCGAGTCGATGCGATCTAAGGTCGGGGCCAGATATATTGGCCGGTGAGTTTCGTGATGAGTATTCTTCTATTCTAAACGTTTTCTAACTCGCTCTCGCCTTGGCAGAAAAAGAGTGAGCCAGAAGTGGTGGGGAAAGCGCCAAGCTCTTGACGTGTAGGCCAAACCGAGTTCTTAGCGTAGAAATACATATATCAGAATAGATGTGCGTTAGCTGCGAAAACGAATTCACCGGCCAATATATCTGGCCCCGACCTTAGATTCATTGTCCAAGACGTTGCACTCATCTTTCAACAATTCCATAAATTATAAACTATAAACGGTGGGATATTCGAGGAGAGCTTGCGGTGAAAGAGCGATCTAACGATCGATCGTCGTAGTGGATATAAAGCTGGCCTCCAGGTAGAGGTCGACGTGACTTAAAAAGACCATCTCGAGCAAGAGAGCGGCAAGAAACAAAAGATCCGCCTCTTAACCGCGGCCGTTCGTTTCGTTCCTTCTGCCCCGGCCGCCTTGCCCGTCCACCCGTTCGCCGTTCCTCTCCTTTTCTTCTCCCCGACTCTCCCTCAACGGGACGGGAATTAAATTAAGGCTTCCGAAAATAAACTCGGCGACATTCAATTGTTTCTCGCGGGGGCCCGAAACGACACGAGACGGCGGCAGAACGGCGGTGTCGAGCCTCGTAAAAGATGAGAAACGGTCCAGCAAGATGGCCGACCTGACGATGTTGGACGGTCGTTTTCTAGCTAACGCCGGTTATAAGATGCCGGGGCAGTGTACGTCGCGAAGGAAGGCGGGGGAAGATTAAGAAAGGAGAAAGAGGGATGGTCGAATAAATGGGAGAGACGGGGCAGCCTCCGCGACAGGCGCAAGCTTCCACTTGTACCGGCATCAGCATCTCAGACCGTTGACTACGGCGGGGAATATCATACGCGGGACCTCGTTTCGCGGAGGGAGCACGTTACAAAAAGGTCGGCAGAATTTCTCTGGGAAGCCCGGCTGGAAAAGGAAGAAGTACACGCGCGGGAGGGGTGGACGAAGGGTGGTTACGGCAACGGCGCGATGCTCTTTCCACGTCTTCCGTCGCTTATCGTGTGTATAGTCCGATTCGCTTCGCGGTCTCCATGGGAACCCACGGAAAAACCTATCGATTCTCCCTTTCGACTACTCTGAAAGAGACCTCTTTCAAGAATCCTTTGGCCCTCCTTCCGCTCCTCTCATCCTCTCCGGGATCTCTTCTCGTCTCCTCTCTCCTGCCGGAACTTTTCCTACCCTGACAGAGGCGAGCCCGGCTCTCCGGTTTCGCTGGGAAAAGGGAAAGAATGGAAGCGGGTAGAATGGAGGAAGGAAGAATACAGAGGGGGTGCAGGGCACCGCCGTTAAAAGAGGTTTATTTCGCTAATAAGGCCGGACTTGTGCTGTGCTTATTGAAACAATAAAGAATCAGCCCCCTCGCCCCCGCCGGCGGGGGGGATGGAAACCCTCAAGATGGCGTCCCTTCCTGGTCATGCCGCGGATATACCAGACGTACGTGCACTGGTTGCAGAGTGTCGGCTGATCAACTCCCGATGGATTTATCGCTACGATATTGTGGTTCCCCTCCTCTTCTCCCCCTTTTGCCTCCTGTCTCGGAGTTTTATCGTATCGTTTCTCGCCATCTGCTTTGAAAGCACGTCGAGATCAAGGACACCTTCGGTTCGATCGCTCTCCAAATGATGTCTGATTACAGAGGCGCGCTAGGACCGTGGTCGGTTCGCAAGCGTGTCTCAAAGAGATTTTAAAGCAAACCGAGGGGGGTGTTGATACATTCGGATCGTTCAAGCTCGTACGACCCAGTTTAACGACACGTAATTTGGGTTAGCGGTGGAAACGGTGGATTAGATTCGATAGGTCGCAGGTACGCGGGTGCACGTCACAGAGTTTGCGGCACTCACGTCCCTAATATGCCGCGTTATCGCAAGATTTATCGGTTATCGGTTACGTGCACTTCCCTCCCGCGTGGCTCCGGCAGCTTCGCCTCCACTTTTTCTCGCCATTTTCGTCACCGATGGGGATCCTGCTGTAGACGTCTATTAGGCGGGCGGCTCTTTAACATCAAATATATTCCTCTGGGAGCGTTTTTTTTTTTTTTTTTAAAAAACACGCTCCCGGTATTAAACAGCGTCCTTTGCCCCAGCGGACGCGAGCAATTTTTCGCATAATGAATTCTGAGAAACTACGAAGAGGTTCCGCGTAAAAAACCGTCGGAGTCAATTTATAGTTGATATTTTAACTCGGTCACGTCCGAGCGGCCGAAAGCATCGAGCTTTACGTCCTCGGCCGAATCTTTCCTTATCGGTCCGGCCGGCCGTAAATGGTAAAAACTTCCCTTTTGTGGGGCGGAACGAGCGGTTTCGCGTAAACGAGTTCCGCCAGACGGGCACCGAGCAGCGAGATACAGCGGAGGATGGTGTGTCTCGTTGAGAATCGATAGAGCTCCTGCCGACACTACCCCGCGAGACACGAATTCCCGGATTCCATGTCGCCACCCCTAAAAACCCCATCTACGAGAGAGACCGCTCGCCCTGCTCACCTCCCTCGATCCACCCCTTCGTTGCTCCTCGAGGCACCGCATTACCTCTGGACGAGAGGACCCCCGAGTATGGAAAGAGAGATCGACCGCGAGGAGAAGGAGTGCCCCGCCGGAGAGCACAGGGGAGATAGGGAAAAGAGCCAGTGGGAGGGAGAGGGAAAGGGCTGGAGAGAGCAGCGCGAGAGGGCCGAGCACAATGGACCGCCTCGGAGATTCGGAAACGTCGGGACTCGGGATTCTGAATGGGAGACGAATGAGGAGTCTGCTCCCCTGGTCGGATCGCAGGACAATGCATCCAGGAAAACGAACGTTAACGGTGACGATAACGCGGTTTGCCGGCGAGATAGATCGTTCCCCGAGGCTCCTGACGGAGGACGATCGCCTCCCGACACCCTTCGATTAACTTCCTCGAAAGTAGGAAACTTGGTGGAAATGCTAGGGCTTGGGAATTATTTATAAGCAGCTCGTCTAGCGATATTTACAAAGCGTCTTCTTGATCTTTGTTTCAGACAGATCTGCTGGATTCTTCGGAGCCGTCGTGCAAGAGACCGAGGAGGATTTGTGGAGAAGGGATGCTACCCCTCTCAGCCCTCTCGCTGCAGGTTCATCGTCCAGCTCGGTAAGCGAGGCTACTCGATAATATGTTTGAACAAGTGTCATCGTTTCACCAAACGACTCCACCCACGAGTCTCCTCTACTTATCACGCGTTGCGTGGGAGGACCCCTCAGTTAATTCAATATACCCACGATTTATGACAGATAATTGCCCGTAATAACCGCGTCCACTGTCCGGTGTCGTCTCGTTCGTGACGAATCGTCTCTTTATTGCGAGAGGAAGGGAAGGTTAGTCGGCAGGGATCTGCAATTATCTACTATTATCCGAAGCCGCGTGAAATATTAGAGGGTCGTGGAAGTTCCTGAATGTAAACGTAAGCAGAACTGTTAAGCTGAAACGATCCCATCGTTTCACGGACTTTTAGCGTAGGGAGTTGTTTCGATGACGATATCTATCGGTCAGGCATCGAACACCGTATAGCCGCCCCGCCTTCGTGAGCCGACGTCCCTGAAATTCATGATCCGCGATTCAAGGTGGTTCTCCACCCCCTCGGGGTAGCCATAGGTCGCGATATTATAGGGCGAAAACGGTAAATGGCCCTAATAATGCGAAATCTCGGTAGCCATAAATACGAGCGGACGATATCTGGCTGGTGATCTCGGTGGCATGTCCAGGAGTTGCGTTGCCGTGTCTCGCGGCGTTGATACCGGCTGCCCCACACGGTACTCACGTGAGTATCGGGGGTACTGGAAGTACTCACGTCAAGTATGTGCACGGCTTATCATACCTCTCGCGGCCAGTATATGGTCTTCCTGCTCTTTATGCGAATATACGTGTCGGACTCGCGATGTGCGTCGCTCGTTTTCGATGAAAATACGGCCAGGTTTTCGCCGAGGGGGACGAGCCGGCGGGGGCCGATTCTTTGATCTTTTCGCCCAAGTCTTTCGCTCTGTACTACGTACATGCGCGAGCAACTCGAGAATCGGCCCGCGAACAAAGACGAAGCGCAACGCTCGTTTTATGTCCGCTGGCTTTAGCGCGGAACCAATTCTTGAACGACCAGGAGGAAGTCGAGTCGAACTTGTAAACATGTCGCTCGAAGCCGGCCGTGTGACGGCCTGCTTCCAACGCGGTGTGCTCGCATTTCCATTCATTGTTATTCCATAATCTGTGATGAAACACGAGGCTGTCAGTGTCGCGCGGACGATGAAAAACGAACGTATTAACGCGGCCTAAGGGGTCGAATAGATCGATGAACGGAAGGAAAGCGTATACGTTGGGACACGATGCTATTAAGTACCGACGTGTACCACGCGCACGCATGAACAATCTTCTCGCGTCCATTGTGATCTTCGCGAAGATATTGTAATTGTTTTAACAATCGACATTAATAGGCATTCTCGTCGACCCCTACGTGCACCGTCAATTTATTCCGTCCTGCGCTTTCGTGGAATACCGCGCTCGAGAAAATGATAGAGTCTCTTAATTATTCTAATTTTCCCGCCGATTAGGATTCGCTCCGCGGCTCCCGGTGGCTTGTGTTCTCTTTCGCCCGGCAATTTGCAGCGGATAGCTTACTGTGCTCGCCGGTATTCCCGGTTCGTTTCGATGTGCTTCGAATTCGTCAGCGGCCACGTCTTATAAATCGTACAACGCGATACGGCGGAGAACGATGTTAAACACGACGTTATTTACGAGTGGTTCGGCAGTATTCCTCTTCGTGAGAGACGGTCAGGCCGTGCGTGTCGGGGCAATTCTTTCCGCGGCCGAGGCAAAAATACGTTCGTGGGTTCTTTTATACACCCCTCCTTCGAAGACAATCTCGATGTCTCCGGTCGCGATGTGGCGTGTCGTGGTGGACATCACTCGGGGGCAGGGGGCTGTAAAGCGGGTGGGCTGCGGAGGGGGTAGGGGGTTAGGTAAGAGAGCCTCGAAAGGGTGTAGCGTGTCCGGTATCTCGGCCTGGGATCGCAAGAGACATTTCGTCCCCCCAAGAAGTCAGTTCAGCTCCCACAAATGACCATCGCCACCGTCTCGTAGCCTCGGCACGAAGCTACCCCTCTTTTACCATCAACCCCCGTCGCTTTCGTATCTTTTGGCCGCGCGCGCGCCTCGTGCAACGTTCGCGCAGATGAAACGATAAACGAATTTATTGTGCTCGAATGAACGAAAACGAGTGTCCCTAGCGGGGTGGAACGTCGTCTCCGATTTACGAGGGAAAAAAAAGCGCAATTATTCCGTTAACGTTGCTTCAGTCGATGCAGTGTACAGGGTTTTTTCTTCTTTTTTTTAAGGAAACTTCCATGTTAAGAGCTGGAAGGTACGGTCGAAGTTGTTATGTCTAACGGGAGCAGCGAGGTTCTCCGGTTCGATTATGTCTCGATACGCAAACACCAATGACAAACACATGACCTGTATCGCCTCGTTTACAGACCAGCCACTGTTAAATCGTGCTACCTCGGCACAAGTTTGACGTTCCATCCACTCCCGCTTCGATTGAAAGCTAAATATTTACCCGATATCTCCGTGCACTCTTTTTTTTTACCGATCGTTGTTGCCGCAACACGTATTATATAACGAAACACGGGGTGACTTCGATTCAGATAATACCGTGACTCACATTTGACTTGGTAATCTAAGAAATTGCTGCTACAGTTGTACCATTCAATCGTGTTCCCTTTTATTAATCACGAGAAATACTTGTGCACTGTTCTCATACAAAGTGAATCAGAAAATGCCATCTGTTGCACATATTGTGCATCAAAGAAGAATTCTTCATAAAAAAAAAGAAGAATAAATTTATATAACATCTTACTATCTAATATAGTACAAGTCCTCTTCTTCAATTCTGCTGTAATTAAACAATCATTGCGTTATTATAAACGCCCCATTGTTACATATCGACCAACGATTACAATTCAAAATCGGGTAGCATTTCCCTCAGGGTAAGTTTACAGCTATCGATACTCGCAGTGACCAACAACCGATTATAGCAAACGCTGCAAAGGGACGACTTCCATGAGAGCACTTCTCCAAAAGAAACTATATACTTATAATTCAATAGTGAAGAGCATTTAGAAATATTTATCATAATGCCAGTAGAAAACATTAATAAAGAATCGCGTGCATCGATTTATTCGTAAAACTGGAGGATCACATCGACGCGAGTGGCAGGGAAACACGGCCAGGTGCCGCCATCTAGCGGCGAGAGTTGGATCTGAAGGCATATCGGCCGTCGAGCAGGGATACCAACGAGACGCGCGCATCCACGGCAGACTGTACGCGTAGTCGCGTCGTAAACAAGGGCTCTTTGCTTTCTCGGTGGTTTTCCGCAGTTTGTTGGTGAAGCCGCGGGTTATTCGCGTGTTTTCCGCGGCACCACGGCCACGGTTGCTGGCCGCGTCGAGACGCAACGACGCCTGAGGTCGAGGCGAACCGTTAACGCGACTTTTCCGGACGTTCTCGCGGTAGTGGTGAGTGTGCTGGTTAGCAAGCGTTGCTCGAGTGCAGTAGGGCTGCCATTTTCCGTGTGTTGCGGTGTACGAGAGCGAGAGAGACAGACCGACGTGCATCGAAGTGGACAGCAAAGGTCCAGAACACACGGATTTTCGTGGTCGGAAACGACGCGAACGGGGGCCCTCGTGCGGTTTTAATTCATCCCGGGACACTGACTCGTCGCCTTTTACCGTGCGCGCAGTAAAGTAACCAGACGAAGGTGGAAGGGCGAATCGCGGGAGCGCGCGTGCGAAACTGGACCGACTCCGACGATCAAGGTTAGTTCCTAGCCGTGTTTCCATTTTCTTCTCGCGGCTGTCCTCTTTAACAGGAACGAGCGCGATCGCGTCTCCGCGACTTGTCCACTGGCTGCCGGGCGCGTCTTTCGATTGTCACCGTCCAAAGATACCGATAACGATTCGTGCTTAGCGTCGCTTCTATCGAGACCCCGATCAGCTGACTTTTTTCTCTCGCGTCGCCACCGCGTGCATCTCGCGTAACTACGGTTATATATGTATATATACATTCTTACGACGGAATAGTTGCTTGTTAAAGATATGGCGGTGCGTGGGCAGTACTATCCTTTCTGGGAATGCTAACGAATCTCATCGGGTTTCAAAAATACAGAAAATACATTTTAATAAAACGTTCGTGACGTGGTTTCTCGTTCCTGATAAAACTGGCTGCCTCTGAAATTGTATTTAATGTTACTCGATTGCCGAAATCGGTTCTCGAATTTTCTGGTTAAACACGAGTGGTCGATATCATTCAGTGCATTGTTTTCGTTGCCTGTTCGTGGTGGTCGTTATCATCGTCCGATTGCTTCGTTTTTTTTTTCTTTCTGAAACGCTCTTTACGATTCGCGATAACCTCGTTACGGACACAGTCATTAGGTTAGCGCAATATTGACGAAATCGTCGGATTTTTCTTCGGGGGTATTTCAAAGGAATGCATCGATTCCCCTTGAGATTTTTTTCTAGCTTTCATATTCCAGTTGATTAAGTTTGTTCTGCCTTCATCCTTGACGCGCTAGGTCAGGCATTATTATGCAACGGGAACGGTGTCCGTACATTCATCAATGCAAATTGCTTTCCCACTAACTATATTTGCATTTCTTCGGCGCACTGGCGTACAAAACAATCCGCGTTTGAAGCCACCGTCTCGGTCCTAGTTCGGACTTCGGGGAGATAAACGCCCCGGCTATCGGGACACAGAATTCCCAATGAAATGTCGTTAAACTAATTTCTAAACGCGGACCAGGATTCTCGTGTTTTTCCGCCATCAGCCGGCGATCGTAAAGTTTCCTAGCTGGTGTTTCGCGTTCGCCGAGGAACGGCGAGCGTTGTTTTCCTCTTTGTCAGCTCGGTGGATAAAGATTTTACGACCTTTTGAATTCCCCGGAGATTGGTACGGCGCTCTGCGCGTCGCGATAAGCTTGTTCACGGTAGAATTTCGACGGGCGGAGGGGGCAACGGGGTAGACGGCCGACCCGGAAGCTCGATCACAATGCAGAAAAGCAATCAGATATCAATTTCACCCCGGGGGGGTATCGTCGCAGCGACGGAGCAGCCCGAGCGGGACGCCGATCATTTTCCAATTTACACGGAACGGTTTCAATTATGGAAGCGATCTTGAAACATCACGTACGTGTAACGAGGAAAAAAGAGACCGCCCGAGCGTGCACGTTTGCCGCGTTATATCGCGTCGATGTTATGGCAGCCGAGGTTGGCTCTGTGTTTAAGCAATTAACCTGCGATATAACCGTGAAACAGTGTCCGCCGTGTAATCGCCCGTTTCGCAACAGTCCTTCTATCTGGTAGAGCGCGGGAACGAGCCATAAACAACCGTTAAAACAGAATATCTCTCGCGCTCTTTCTCCTCCCCACATCTTTGCCCGCGTACCAACGGCTAACGTTTTCCGGCAGGGGCCAAGAGAGAGCTCCAATTTTTCCCGCTATTACGTTCACCTTTGCCGCGCACGATTTCTAGCCTTTCTCGTCGTGGAATCGATGGTTCGCGTGTAACGAGAAATGGTAATCGTATTATTACCAGCCTGCACCCGGTGTTTCGCTATTACTCGGCTGACGGTCGCCTTATACGAGGGTTTCACGTTAATCGCCGTGTAGCCGCGTGTCTTGTTCCAATAGTCGTTGCCACTTCCTCATTCAGGACTTCCTGCTGGAACTGGATTTGCCTATTGTACAGGCTTGTGCGCCTCTTTTGTTGCTCTCGTTAACGCGGGTGCCGACGAATGGGTGGCAAAAGGTTTCTACCGCAACCTCGTAAAGTCTTTCGATTAAACAACGCTGTTCGGCCTTGGTAATTAGAAATCGAATTGGTGGCGGTGGATATTGGTGGCGTCGATAGTTTCGTTTCGTACATTCGTTAGTTAATCCACTCGCTGTTTAAACGTTATCGCGTACGATATTCTTCGCTGAATTTCTTCATCTACTTTCGGTAAGGCACTCAGCGTCTCTGGCACGATTGCTCTCTAGAAAACGATCCGCGCGGTTTCGTGATAGTCGACCATCGGTTCCGCGGGAAAAGTGGCCGCTCTTTCGAGAAAGCACACGCGGCGGTGATAATGCGAAAAGTTATTTTAAAGTTAGTTGAACGTAACGCGGAACGACGGTTACGCGGTACGGAGGAACGCGGGTCGGTTTTTCTAATTTAGCCGGGGAACGGGGAAACTGAATTGCGGTTCCATCGCTCGATGCCTCGGGAGCTCGGGATAACGTTGTTCGGAATAGGCGGCGCGCAACGTAACTCGCCGGGGGTGTAATGCAACTTGGATCTCTCCCAAAGCTAAGCAGCTCTCGCTCGTGCCCGCGTTACGTATAACTTGCGATTTAAAACTCGTAAGGCAGCGTTCACGGCGCGTTTACGGGTCCCTTAGCCGCGGCTCTGTTCATCCTTCCCCCGCGGAAACTTTGAACGCGAAAGGCGTGCTTTGGCTTAAGCATCCTTCGGGGATAACGACCTATAGTAAACAAAGCAGCCTGGCTTCCTCCAGGCTCCATTACTTATCACCGACCCTTCGCGTCTCCGACGGCGACGTTCCCCGAAACTCTTTCACAAACGAAGCACATTTCGCCGCCTCTCCAACGCTACAATATTCAATGCAATCCTGTCGCTTCTGCGGTGAATTACAGAGCATCAGCTATCCGCAACAATTTCGCCCGCTGCAGACAAAGTCAGTTTCACCGTCGATCTTTGTCGCCTCCGTTGATTCCCCTGTAATACGATTCGGTATTGAATTCCAAAAGGCGCCTCCTCCTCGATTCTATTATATTTCCCGACGTCGCGTTTCGTTCGTTCGCTAATTATTGCATTGTTTCGCCGTCGCGACGAAAACCCTCCTCGGATCGGTGCCCCGGCTGCCACCCACACACCGCGCGCTATCGTCTGTTCTGACAGAGGCCGACAGTATCACAGGCCGTGTCTGTAAACGTCCCCGTTGCTCGATGGCGCGCGAGTGTTTGCCCGCCGCGTCTGTGTGAGCCGCGGAAGCAACGGGTCAATGGCTTCGCCGCTGTCACACGGAACGGATAAGAATCGAACGTGAACTTTGGGGAGAAACTTCGTCACGTGACGTAGACAACCCCCGCACTCTCTCGTCCCTGAAATTCAAAACTCCGTGCCCCGTTAGTTCGGAATTCCCGAGCCGAACGAACTTCCGTCCTCTGCTCTCGCCTCTCCTCCGGCCTGTCGCCCAAGTGCATCAAACTTTTCGGGAGATCGAAGCAGTTTCGTAGACAGCAATTACGCGCTTAGCGAACGCGCGTCCGCGCGGAAGCGAGCCGAGTGCCTCCGCGAATTTTCGCCGTGATACGCGAGAGACGGCGGAAAATCGGGAAAAATCAGATCCGAGGCAATCGATTCTAGCCTCGAAGTCGTTCATTGCACATTTTCCACTCAGGATACGCGTACGTACGCGAGAATTCGTGCGAGATGCATTCCTCGCACAAGGGTCGTGTCGATCTTCCGGTTCTCCTTACTTTTCATCTCTCACGGTGTAACTCGCGCGGAACTTCGCGGCAAGATTTCTCACGTATCATTAGGTTCCACGGCGCGATGATAAAATGATAAACCTTTGCTCCGTCAGGCATTAGCCTGCCTACTTCGCCCGGGTAATGCGCGACCGCGTTGCTTCGGGTCGGCGTTTGTATCTAACGAAGACATCGAACCGGCCCGGCGGCATCTGGAAATAGGGGAATTACCCTTTTCAGAGATAACGGGCGAACGCGTGTCGTTAGCCGTCCATCGTTTTCACAGTCTCCCGGTGCGCGAATAGATTTAATCGTCTCCTTCAATCTCCAGCGCGGATTCGTACATTGTTACCCCGGGATTAACGTCTCGCCGGGAACCCGGCGATGGTAATTTAATTGGAGGCACGAGGGTTCAGGGTATTCTACGGAATGGTAAGAATTTCAACTTCGATGGTGCAACGTAGCGGGTGAGTTTAAGGGGGTATTCTAAGTAGTCTAGACACTCGGTTTTGAAGGTGATGTTTGGAAATTAATTCTGGAAAATCTATCATACCTACAGGGCAGGGGTTTCGCACACATATTTAGTAGTGTTTGAACTATGAACACAAATTTTTGAAATGTGTTATATTGAAATTTGTACAAGTTGCACGCCGAAGCGCAGGTCATGTCATAAAAACCGCACGAATTGTGGTCGTCATAGTCATCTGAAACGAAAGTACCAAAGATTTTTTAAATCTATATGAGTGTAGTTATCGCCCGACCTAGAAGTAACCAAGTCCGGGCATTTTTACCCAAATTGCGGCTGTTTTAAAATTTATATTTGATTTTTTCGACTTTTCTTTAGCTAAAACAAGATGTGAGGGAGGTTGTATTAAAACTATTGGTATAATTCTAGTTCGGGCTGTAGGTACACTTTCACTTTGAATGTGTGTAAAATTTTAGCTCAACCGGTCCAGTAATTTTTGAAAAAAAAACGTGCGCCCAATTTAAAAAATTGCTTCAAGAAAAAAGCGTTTAAAGTTTTTCATGCAGTTACAACCTACACGACTGAAGTTACGGTAGATAACAATTAATTTCTGTAACTTTTCCCTAATCTGCTACCAGAACCTTAGAGGAAACCTTCCTTAGCTTAAAAAAAATTATGTTGGGCTTCTCTTTAGTCAGTCATAGCGTTTTTAGATTCAAGAGTCGAGGGAACAACTTCCAGCCACGCTGCGGCCTTAAGCCCCTATAACTCTGTGAGTTTTTCGAATTTCACTTTAATATTTTAGGGACATATTTTCGAAACCCTAAACTATTAGAAAACCAACAAAAAAATTGAATTTTTGAGTAGAATAGCTCCTTAAATTCACATTGAAGCTTCTCTGTTGTCGATCGGATATAGGTCAAAGTTTTGAGTATTTACTGGGAGATACGAGGATATCCAAGATCCACTTTGTCACATGCTTGTCTGGTCTCGAATGGACCTGTGGAACGGGTCGTTGAACTCTTAAAAGCAGCCCACAGCCTGGACGAGGTGAAGGGCGTGGAATTCCATTCCAAGGGACTAAGTTTCCCGTTTGCCCTCGAACTATGCGGATAATCGGGTGGTCCACTTTTCAAGGATCGTCCTGCACGGCGGAAAAATGGCCCGAACGGGGGTGCCTCGTGTTTCGTGAACCTCTGTTTGCAGGAAGGAGCAGGAGCGACGCCGGAAAATGGGGTAGCACTTGGTACAAAGGCTGCGCCACTGAAAATGGCGTCTCCTTCTTCGGGCGAATGGATTTCTCGCCGAGTAGAAGCGACGCGTGGCCACTCCACGTGCATGTGTGTGCATAGATGCACTGGCCTCGTTCGAAAGGCTGCACCCGTGATGGCCAAGCGCGAACGAGTTTCGATGGGCCGGTGTTAAATGCGTTTTCGATGGCATGGTAACTTCCCCGGAGTTGTTTCACCGTCGATCGATCGGAAACGTCCTCCGACGGACGTCCGAGTATCATCGAATACTTTCCATTTCCTTTTCTATTACCCTGAAATCTCGTCCTTCCGTTTCCTATTTCTTAATCGAGTTTTCACACGGTTCAGTAGAACCATTTTCCTTTTATTCGTAAAACAACCTGTACAATTTCCATCGTTACTTCCTCCGCCCTTGGAATTCTTCTTTTTTCTCGCGCGGCGCATTTCCCTGGACGAGTTGCCGCTTTTCCGCGTGAAAATCCACGAGAGCCCCGCTCGTCGCCGGCGTTTAACCCAATTGCCTTGACCAACATACGTGTATCTGGCGTTACGCAAGTGCAGCGAGAAGCAGTCGGCGACAAGTGCACGCGAAGGTATTGGCAGAAGCTGAAAGTCACGTCCGCGTGACACAATTGGGAGAAAACAGAGGGAACGATTTTCTGGCTCCTCCGTTACCTTCCAGCCTCACGATTCGCTAATATATCCCCTCCTCCATGAGCATTCATGTATCCCTCGGATCTTGGCAGTCGACGATTCCCAGACTGCGTACACTCGTTTCCCTTTCTTGCCCTCGTTGCTTCACTTTGTTCGCCGGCTCGACCTCAGAAAACAATGTTGCGAAACGCCCGGCGAGACGTATACCTGCAATTATCCGCGTGAAATATTCATAGGGAACGGCCGGGCGATGGCTGTGCGTGTGTCAGTCACGAGGGAAAAAGTTAACGTGCCATTGGACAGGTTAACGACTATCGGCCGCGTTACCGTGCGTCTTCGTTACACCGCGGCTTTTCATATCGCGCCGTTAAGGCGATACGTTGCCTCGATTCAGTTACCCGCGTTCTATCCGTCTTTACGACACCGTAATTTTTTAATTCCCCCAGCTTTACGACGCCGATTGTAAACGCGCGATTGAAGAGGCGCGCCGCGTGCGCGTTACAAAACGTCGCGCGCTCTTTGTACTTTAACTAGCCGATGACGGGGCTCACGGGTTTTCGCGAACCAAGGGAACGTCGGTGCTTGGGAAACCGCACAGTCGCCATTAGAATACCGGTGACGTTCGCGCGTAGAATGCGCGATAGCGACGCATGGAATTCTTCGATTTATATCTATTCTCCACATTTATCGGCCGCGTGGAAAGTTGTGCCTGCGCGTGTCTCGGCGTCCGCGGTTTCTCACGGTTGCACGAGTCCCTCGCGTCTCAATGTTTCGTAAAATACTGAATCGTCCAGGTAGCCGGAGAGTGAAAGCGGAAGGATAGATACTTCTACGGTTCGGAGGCACCGCACCACGCCGATTAGTTAATTATCTAGTAACGGCGACGTTTACGATATCGTTAGTAGCCGCGGAAGGTTTATGGGCACGCGTGGCGGTCGTGACTGTCGCTCATTCTTAATTAAATCCCAAAATGCCAGCCGGGGAGGTGGCATCGCGTAATCTCCGTCGATCGTATCGAACCCCCTGTGTTTCCCCGTTGCTTGGAAAGTAGGGCGCGTGTGTTGTTCACACGTTTCGCCCTATCAATCGATGGCCGCGATCGATCCGCTAGAAAAGTCCGTGTCTATCAGGTCTAGCGACTTGCTGCTGTCACTGGCGCCGAAACAGACACGCTGTGTATCCAGCAACGAAAGCGATCGGTATCGTGGCTCGCGGGTAGGCGGCTTGATTAAATACACGGAGACGCGTAACCCATTAGCGTTCCATTTCGAGCTCCCGCCGGCCGTACGAAATCGTACGAAAGCCGCGTATATTTATTTAGCCGTTGCTCCACCGCGCGGCAACATGTGCGGTGTCGAAATGTCACGCGTGCCGCGTTTACGTATCGCCGTATTAAACCGCCCGCATTGCTTTTGATCCGACGTCTGAAACAGAGGGAAAGAGAAAACGCCCAGGCGTATCGGAGGCGAGAGAGCGCACGTAGGAAAGAAACTTGTCAGCATCAATGCCGGGGCGCACAATGCTATCGACCACAGGAGTGGCCGATACTAACCCGTCTGTCCCACCCGTTTTTTACCGGCCGCATCGTGTCGCCGTGTTTTATTGAATGTTGTTTCCCTGGATAGAGTACAGCCCCGCCACCCAAGCTGTTCGCCACTTTGGGGCAATTCGAGCCTGGGAATCTGAACTTGAAAAATTGCACGGATCGTCCCTTGCTCTCCTCGAATTGCAACCGTGCAGCCAGTTTCTATCCGTAGTTCGTTGGATTCGATCGCTTCGTTTCTTCAATCGCACCAGTAACCGGAGTCCCGTACTTCGTTTTTTCGGACGAGTCTTCCTTCCCGAGGAAATATCTCTCCTCATTAGCGAGCTGCTGGCCGATCAAGCGGAAGAAATGTTCAAGGATCGACAGCCCTCTCTTCCTCTCTTCTTTGCCAGGTGCTCGCGACTTTATACAGGAATAAGTAAAGGAGGTCGATTTTCGTTCGATAAAGATGTAGTTCGAGGCTAGAAAGTTGTAATTAGAGTGCCGCGCGGCGCAGTTACACGACCCGAGCTATTTATGCCCCTTCCTTCGGTTAATTCTAAATAAAATACGAGAGACTGTTGCACTCGGAGGATCTTGTGTTCCGTTCGTCCGGAACAGAGTGTATTATTAGAGAAGTTATCGAGTGCAGCGGCGTGCTTCGCTACATAGTGCTCTCGCATGAAATATAAATTCCAGACGGTGTTATTTCTGCGGAACGCTTCTTCATTACAGAGTATTGTCATTTTCTTTGTAACACAGTTCAACGAACTCCTCTGATGCCAGCTTATAACCCGGTGCAACGACGTGTCCGTTCACGATGCGATCCAGATACGTGTTCTCGAGTGCAGAAAGCAGTGCATTGGTCGTCGTGCCGGTTGACTTTCTATGTGCATGCCATTTCTAGCTGTATCGATTCATTCTCACCTTTCTCGGCCCGAATTACGCTATCGGAGAGCACGAATTTAGATTGACCCGCTTTGAAATTAATCGATATCGAGACCTGACCACGAGCTCATGAAATACGCTTCAACATCTTTTTTATGCGAATACCTGCGGCAATGCGCAGGCACGAGTAGCGACGATGCGCTAACGAGCCTAATGAATAAAGTGTAAGCAATTGCTTTTTCTTAATATTTTATTAGGAATTGCTTAAATTCGTGTGAATAAAAACACAATCATTTGTTTATCTTGTAGGGATTCCTAAACTAACAAGCAATTACTTAAATGAATCGCTTTTCCATATGAAAATAAGAAATTCCTTTTTTGTTTAAGTAATTGCTTTTGAAGCAATTGCTTTTGCTAATAAGGAATTGCTTAGTTTTTATTCGCCAGGCTTATTGTTTCATCGTCGCGGCCGTGTGTTAATTTCACGGGCAATAATCTTTCAGTTTATTGTTCTCCGGCGATGAGTGATCACGCGTGTGCAAATGATCTGCTTTTAATGGTGTCGTAAGGCATGGTGGATACAGTCACTAGTTTTCTCTAGAAGTCTAGAGTAACCAGACAGTTCTTGTTATCGTGGGGGGATGCGGGAAAGGGAGGCTGCACTCGTCTATATACACGGGTGTCTGAATAGTTGTCTCCGGTTACTACAATTTGCTACACACCTCCCGAACGTTTAACGGCTCCCCGAGTTTGGCGAAGCATCTACGAAAATACCTGACAGTCTACGAAGTTTCGAAATCGCCTCGAGGACTCCAGCCTCCCCCCTGTTCGTGCGCGTGGCTGGAGGGATCGATGGATCAGCCGCGTTGCGAGTCAATTTTAATCGAGGCTTCTATCTCTATTTCCGTTCCGGGCCGCTGCATCGAACGGGAATTCGCGGATTGAAAAGCTCGCGAAACAAATTGATAGCTGATCCATCGAATCCCGGGGAAGAACTTTATGAACGAAATTGATGAGACCGATGAAAAGCTTCTGCGAAAGCCTCGACCGGCGCGCTCCTCTCGATCCCGCGGAATTATGAATCAAAACGCTATCGCGAAGCGAAAACGAATTTCGCACAAATCGGGGGCAATTATCCCCCCCGAAAGCATTTGTTCGTCGAATCGACGGAACGAAAGCACACCGAGCGCCACCGTTTTAATCCCGTCGCATCGATCGGTCAGTCGGTCGTCGTCATCAGCGTGCCAATTTTGCGCCGCGCGGCGAACGCAATTAGAATAAACGCCCGTTAATGTTCCGGCAGCTACGCGACAGGGTTGGCCGAGCTGCGTGCAAACTTAAACCGGTTTCGAAAATCACTACGCGTCCACGTGAAAAGGTCTCGCGACGCTGGGAACGATACAATTTCTGTTACGAACCGCTGGAACCGTTCTCCGCGAGCTCCTTCCCGCGGCCTTTTCCGTCATAAATGTTCCAACGGGCCAGCGGAGGGGTCGCGATTAAATTTACTTTCGATCGATACACCGTTATTCTTCCTTTTTTCATGCGCGCCCCCATCCACCCCCCTCCCCTCTGCTCCACGTCACCGGCAAATATTCGGTAAATCAGAAACAGAGATGCTGTATATCGAAATTCGCTCGATTGCCGCTGACGCGAGTATATATCTTTCTGCGCGTTTTCGTAAATTTTTCACGGCGAGCGCGTTCATCGCGACCCCGCCGCCCGTGGTCGAAAAACCCGGGCCGGGAGGGAAAGCTTTACGAGCGGCCATTATTTCGCGAACTTTCGATCATAAATGTTGTTCATCGGCCGCGTGGAAAACAGAAAAGTCAAAGGTTGGTAGTCGATCGATTCTGATGTATTATCGAACGGGCGGCTACCGGCGATCTCTCACGATCGTAAAGCAGTCAAGTACGGCCCCCATGATAGCGGTTATGTACTAGTCATCTCGGTGAATGCAGCATTAATTTTCATCGCCGCGAGACCTTGGCTGCCTCCTACCTTTCTTTATCGTCCCACTGACGACAATATCGCGCGATATTGCCCCGTAAACCTTCAATTTTCCGCGGCCATTTCCATTGTAAAATTCTACAAAGCTGCCAAGCGTCGACGCGTAATGGACGCGTGGCAAGTGTGTTTGTGGAACACTTTCGTTAAGCTGGTAATGGAAATTATCACGGTTAATCCCATTTCCCTGGTTAGATAGAAATCGATGGTTGGCCGGGAATTTCTTCGCCGCTTATTAGGAGGACACCTTTAAATTCAGCGGACGCGAGCTTCGCTGGGAATCGAACGGCGCTTCTGTTAATGAACCCCGGGCTCTCTTTGCACAGGAATGTCGCGTCGCGGAGACGGTCGGCACAAAAAAAGAACGGGAAAGATAAGGCGTGCCCTCTTACTTCGCCGAGAAGTGCCGTCAAAACAAGAACGAGACGTGACCTGGAAATAGAAAAATTCCCCGCGAATGTCTCGCGTGCTGCGCTGTCTCCGGGCCCTGGAGCACGCGTGAAACTCGGTGAACGTGCGCGTTAAGCCGCGCTCGAGACCCCTTTCGTAACGTTTCCTCTCCCGCTGACATTTGACGTATCCAGTATAAATAACGATTGTTGCGTCCAGTGCAAATAATCATTTAATAAATGCCACGCGTCCGCACGCACCTGCGGCTTTGAAACTTGACATTTATTTCGCGGCTGGCCTCACCGCCGGCTACCTGCCGGAGGAGAAAAACGATTGTTGGACGCGGTTCACCCGGTGAATTCGTGACGTAAATGTCACGTCTAATCGCTGGACGGCTCCACTATTTCGTACTCCGACCCGGTGGACGGTCCCCTGTAAAATTATAAGATTTGAAAGGATTCCGCTCAGTCACCTGCGACGAAAGGTATTAGTCCTCGGTTTTATTCTCCAAAGAATGCATATTACGAGGGGAATTTACAGGATCGAATAAAGTACAGCGCACGGTCCGTTGCGCTTCTTGTAAATAGAGGAAAGCGGGTGAGCGTAATTCTCGCGTACGTACAGGCGATTAAATTAATTGAATTCGTCGCTCGCGGCGGCTTCAGGTGTGACCGCGCGCTCGCTTCGAAACTGGTCGGTTAGCCGGAGTTAACGGTTCACGCAAGGGCCAAGAACCTTCGGTCGTTGTATGCACCTGGAATACATATTGGCTCCCCGAGGCACGAGGCACGAGTCAGTTGTTCCTAGGCAATATCCCTCTGCCTCCACCTGATTCTACCAGACGCGGCGCGACCTTCGTCAAAATCGACTGCGAGCCAAGCACTTTCCAAGCACTTCCACCCACGGTTTTCTCGGTCGTGGCAGGATCGACGCCAGCGTGCGCTCGCCTCGCAAAGCGAACGAAAAACGGCTGGCCGCGCTCACTGTTTAATCCCGCAATTGGAGCAGTCGGTGTGCCATTTGCCTCTTTAATTCTGGATTACCGGGACACGCCGCGAGAAATTAACAGCGCGGACAGGGAGCTCGAGGTCCGTCCGCGGTGCCCTGGGTTTTGTAATTTCGCGAGCCGCCTGCCTCGCCGCGGCTCGAACATTCCTCCACCGGCGCGTTGCCGCGGTTTCTTTTCCCTCGCGATACAGATATCTGTTCCCCGCGTCGGGTCAGCCATTATCGGCTGGCATTTCAACTTTTTCCTAGCGCCCCGCGTATCGATAACGCCGGGAAAGTAAAGCCTAGCCGCGCGACGTGGCCGCTTCGAAAAAGTTCCTTTCGCCGACTGTTTGTTTTTCGAACCGGCGCGAACACCACCGGGAAATCGTTGCAGCTAGTCGATCGCGGCGAACGAGGCTACCGGACCGACTGACCCAATAACATTAACGTCGGACCTTCCATGCTCCCGGCACGCGAGGAAATTTTCGATGCACTTGGATACGGGCGTGTCGAGAAACCCACCTCGAGACGCCAAGCATGCACGGCTTTTCCTTTATTCCCGAAATAGCTGCCTCGTCGACGGAGTCCTGCGCACAGGTGTGAGACCGTGTGTAAAACCTGCCCCGGGTGTATTGAATTTGTATCGACAAACACCCATCGGCGATCGATCGACCCCAGAGGGGAAGTATACTTCCTGCCGGGCGGCTGAGACTCGCAGAAAAAAAACCTCGCCTTCTTCGTCCCACGTTTCCGTCGATAAACCTATTAAAGAGAGTTTGATACACTATCACATCCGTTATCCCGATGCCGTGTTATTCAAGCCCCGGTATGCTCTCTTACCCAAACAGTCGCGTCTCCAGTGGAACCGCTGCGAAACTTCGTTTCCCTTAGCAAATATTTGCCGCCCGAACAAAGATTAGCTCCCCCGATCGCGCGCTACAAACGCCGCGGAGTAGGGAACCACCCTGCGAACAAATGTCCACGGAAGTCGCGGGCCAAACAGCTCTTTCTAAGGTTACGTCCCGAGGTGCTCGCGAATCGGTAACAGTCGGCGAGAATTGTGGAAAGGGAAAAGTCGCGGGGAGGGATGAAGCATTCCGTGGATGAAGAAGGATGGCGAATGTAACGAGCCCACGAGGAAGTTTCCACATTGCGGATGGAGGAGGCGCCTCAGGCGGCGCCTGCCTGCGAGTCAATCGGGCTCCGAGCGTAGCTTCGGCTACCACCGAATTCAGTTCACGGTGTAGCCTGCTGCTCCGTGCATCGCGGTATATCGCCTCCTTGCTTCGTGGTCAAGGTGGGCCCCGTTGTCACGTGGGCGATTCCGCGCTCTAGCTCTCGTGGGAACAACCGTGTCCCACCTCGCGGTGGAAAACTCACACGCGCGATGCGTGGGCAAGCGTTCCTCGTTTTTCCTGCCTCCGGCCTCGCCGTGTCGTGACGTTCCTCTATCATCGGTCGCGAGTGAACACGTCCGTGTGAGTTTCAATGGATGTTTAGTTGCTGTGTGGGTCGAGACATTTCCCTCCACGAAGGGCGGTATCCTTGATATTTTGCAAGAGCTTCCAGCCTTCTGATAATTCCGTGGACGCCATTCATAGGGTGAGTGTTTTGTAATACGCGATCGGAGGACGAAGCTACCGGGAAACGATAAGTTCTTGGAAAAGTGTTATCGCTATATTGACGTTCAACTTCCTCTCCTTGGTTTCGTCTTTCGAAACGCGATCCATCCTTGTAGGCATATTTTTCCCTGACGTGTGTCATTTAAACTCGCGTGCTTTTCAAGCTACTCAACTTGCGATTTGGCGAGTGATGTGACGGAAATGTTTGGAACGAACCAGCTCTGAACGACGTCGCCGGGATAGAGAAAGAGCTGACTCACTTTGGCTCTTGATTTTTCGAAACAATCCCATGCAAAATGTCCCCCCTGGGGACTCTTTCCCCGTCCCTCGGAGTGTTAGGTGACTCGCGCCGGTTCTACTTCGTGAATAATCATAGAGTTCTAAGGGCGCGAGTTCGCCTGCTCGCCCCGGAAAATTTCACCCCGCTCGTGTTTCTTTGGCGACACAAAGGGATTCGTTCTGGAATTATTTCCCTCTACGCCCGTCATTTCCCTCGGAAACTTCTTCCTTTGACTTACAAATTTCCCGAGGCCGAGCATTTAAGAACTGTTCCGCAGTTCCTTTGTGTCGGGGGAGCTGTGCATCTTCGATTCAAGTTCCCTCGAGCAACCGACACCTGCTATGCTTCACAGTCCGCGAAATGGGAAAGGAATCGAAACGCTCGGCGCGCCGTTCGTAAAGCGAAATATTTAGTTGGGGATGGAGCAGGGTGTGCCGGATGTACCGGCTACGTTCTTCTCCCATTTCCGTCGTCCTTTTTCTCCTGCTTACGGGAGGGGTGGACATCGACGATGAAACGCGGAACTTCCCCCTTGTTTTGTTTCAACGCCCCGCGCTGCAAAACTGGCGAACGCTTTCCCGTGGGTCTGTGTTGGCTCGCCGGCCCCGTCCGTTCCTTCGTGTGCGCAGTGACGTACTTACAGCTCCGCGGAGTAGTAACGAGAATTTATCGGTAAATTCATGGAACAGCGAGAGGTAAACTCTAATGAATTGCTCCGTTATTAACACCGATACCACCACGGGCAACGAGGCAGCGTTTCCACGCGTATATACATTATGCCCGGTTTTATCCAGCGAAACGACTAATTTCTTTCTTTCCCCCCGGTTTTCTTCGCTAGCCCCGAGCACCGGGCGGTTTCCGCGTTTCTCGCTGGCTCCGGTTCAGAACTCGTTTTTAATAATGCTCCTTGTCCTTAGCGTGCCTCCATTAAATCAGTCTTTGCACACTGTTCAGCGTTAACGGCGTCTCGTTCCATCAACCCTAGCTTTCCCATCGTTTCTCCGTTTCGCGTTTAAACGTTCCCCTCGCGACCCTTTGCGAGTAAATTGAACGCTTTAAAGTTGCTGGAGGAACTACGATGAATTTAGATAATTGTTTCTCCCTGAAAATTTAGATTATACGCAACTGGACACAACGTCGAGAAATTCAAAGTCGATTTTCTCGGAAATGAAGCGCCATATCAAAAAATTTTATTCCTTTTTCTCGACTTATTTACTCGTTATAAGTCGAAAAGAAAGAGTAACTTTTTTTCATATCGCGCTTCATTTTCGAGAAAATTGATTTTGAACTTCTTCACGCTGCGTGCAGACGCCCATAGGAAAACATACGTTTACCCTGCAAGAATTTGCTGATCGATTTGCGTGGGCAGCGAATACAGCGAACGGACTAGGCCGGGATCTTGTTAAAGCTATTAACAAACGTTGACCACAGCGACGTGTGACGCGCGCGGCGCGGATATCCGACTAGATAACGTATTTCGAACTCGTCGACTATTAGTCCACTCGCCAGAATCTCGATATTAATCCGTGCCCGCGGACACAGACCGATGCTTGAGGCTACACGACATAATTGGCGCGCGGAGTTAGCAATAGCAAAGCGCAAATTGCTATGCACGAGGAGATTAGACAAAGGCGTTATCGTGGATTGCGTAAGTTCTCGCTCAAGGTGGAAAAACATGGATAATGAACGTGAAAAACCCGCTGGACCTTAGGCGATACTCGCTACCCACGAGATAAACATTTTAACACATTGTAATCCGGGGACTGGAAAAATACATGGTCAGCGGGCAGCTGCTAAACCGACGGGCACATAAGATTACGCGCTTTGCATACGGTTCTTTTAACTTCTGCGCCGTCGCGTTACACAGGCTTTTAAATCCGAATTTCGTTATCGCAATTTCGTCCAGCCACGTTTCCAAATGTGTTAATTGAGCGTCTGACTTCCTGCTACTCGTTCCCCGAGCTTTGTCGCGTGTGGGGACCAATCTGATGCCCGCTTTGTTCCTGATATGCGTCACGACAAAAGCTCCACTATTTAACACGTACCGTAAAATGGGGGAACATTGGCAGGTTTTTGATACATTTTGTTATATAATGTAAAAATTAAAATGTTTACAGTTGCTTTAAGTATCCTATCATAACATTGCATGTTTCGTGCTTGTACTACAAGTGTTAAAATGCATAAAAATTTTGTCATTTTCTTCTTTAATACATGTTAAAAACGTTAGTGTACCGGGGTAACGTTGGCACATCATGTAGATAACATTAACGGGTTAAGTTTTACTAATCTGAGGTCAGTAAACTTAAATTTGTTTATTTTATTTTATTTTTTACATCTTAACTAAAATCAATTCGTAACGTAGGCACGTCATATAAATAGCATTAACAGGTTAAATTTTACTAATCTGACGTAAAACAACGTAATTTCGGTGTATGCCAATGTTGTCCCTGTCTGCCAATGTTCCCCCATTTTACGGTAACGCCAGCGATACAAGAATACAGAAACTCTGGAAAATTGCAACGATACCAAATCGTGGAGTGTCATCAGACCCGGAAGGGAGGGAACCGAGGATGAAAGGGCGAAAGAAGTTCTAACGATCCCGCCGCGCGGTACTATTAATCACAAGCAACAAACGTTTTAACTCTGCTCGTCCATACACTAAATCCTACGGGGAAGAGGCGCGAGGTTGGCTGGCTGGGAGTTTCTCCTCTTGCGGCCGGTTGTATCTGATGCTTTATTGCCGTTCGGTAAAGTGGAAAGGCCGCGTTTCATCGTGGCCCGGGCTGTTAAACCGACGAAGGAAGTTACGAGCTGCTCTCTAGGCCCTCTGCGCGCCCCCCGTAATACGCATTGTTCCTCTTCCTTGGGAGGAAACGCGGTCGAGCTCTCGCCAGAGCCTCTGAATGATTCTCTCGCGCCGGTGACAGCGTTGTAAAAGTTTTACGCCGCTCGCGTACCCATCGCGCCAGCTTTTATCTCGCCAACCTGTCACCGATTCAAAGGCTGGCTTTTTTTCGGGGACTTAAACATTCATCGGCTCTCATCCCCGGTCTAACGCGCGACGTTTTTCAGAACGGCCATCGATGTCGATCGATGAAAGTTCGCGGCGCTCGTGGCTCTCTCCCAGAGATTAAATCAACCGAGGCTCTCGACGTGCGAGGCAATTAATTTTCAAGAGCGGAATTGATCGTGCTAATTCCGGAGAAAGCCCGGGCTCGAGGAGGCGCGAAGAGCCCCCCATTCATCCGCGAGCTGAATTCTTTCGCGGTGTATTTACGTGCGGAGGGGTATCACAAAGATCCCCGAAAAGACGGGGGATCGGCGCCGATCGTGTGCTCGAGGGTGGCTACAGACCACTCGAGCTCTCGAGCCGGTCTCGCGATTCTTTCCACGACAATGACGTACGTTCCTCGTCGAGGGACCCGCCGATTGGCAATTGACGGCGGGCCGATGGGCCCGAATTCCTCGGTGCATTGCCCCCGCGCGTCTGATTTCGAGGCCCGAGAGCGGCAGCAACATCGCGGCCACGGAAATAACCGGCCCCGAGAAGGAGATTACCCACGCGTTGCTGTTCGCCAGTAATGATGACGGGCTCTAACGAGGGGGATCGAAGCGGAGGAAAGGAGAAAGCGAAAGGGAGGAAGGGAGACTATAGGCGTGCAAGTTGCGGCCACGATTCGAACAGTCCGTAAATTACTCGCCGGTTATTCTCTGTGGATACCGGCTTTACGCGCGTGTGCAGTCGCACACGTATGCAAGTCCCAGGTAGCCTCGCAGCTTCTTACTTTGTCGCGAAAGCGATGCGCGCGGGGTGTCCGTCGCATCCCTCCGACAGGTTTTATTACCGATACCGCTGACATTTTCATTAGCGACGATAACGTTGTAGCAGACGTCGGGGATTTATTACCAGCTGGCGTTCGATCGCCGGCCTCTCGTCTGTGATTGAAGCGCCAACGGCGTCATACTCGCGGTCACAGAAGTGCGAGGAGCTTTGGGACGAGTCGATGGTAACCGGACGCTCTTGAACAGCGCGACATCGATTCTATTTCGATGTCACTTTTACCCCAAACACTCATCCCCCGTCGCTGAACTATCGGAAAGGGTATTGAATTTCATAGAAACCGTGGCGATGGAACGCGCGGGCAAATACACCGACGCGGCCCGCCACGGGATTCGCATAGATTACTGCATCTCGCCGCGAGCCATTAGCCTGACCCCTTTCACGTTCGATAACGATATACGAGCTGGAACGTGGAATATTGCGCAAGCGGGCCTGGCAACCTGAAAACTGTTAGCTCCGTGCCGCTCCATAATGCTCTCCCGGTTTCGCGACGCGCTGCCTCGCGTCAGGAAAATATAGTCGAGCCAGCCGTAAATTATAATGAACACGGACGGGGACGATTACGGGCGATCGACAGGTTGGAGGACGGGTTCGTCGAGGTCCGATAGCGAACGAAACTCGTGGGATTTTCTGGCACGCTCGTTTTTCGGTGACTCGCGTAAGTAGAGCTGATTCGTGAACGCGGCGCAGATGGGGAATCCATACTTACGCGCGTTTATCGAGTCATGAATAACGATACTGCGACTACGTTGCACTTCCGGGACGCGTACGGTCGAATCGCTTGAATTATGACGCATAGTTGAGCGCATTAAACTAATTTCTTCCGGCTGCGAGGACGGTGATCACTGTGATCAAACTGGACAACTCTATCGTTCAGGTTAATCCGTGGTGTATTGCTTCGTTAGCGTCTGTGTCGCGTGATCGGGACATATTGATTTCGCGGATATCGATTCGTCACTCGGAGACCAGTTAATTAATCCTCCTCGAAAGATATAATTACCATCGTTTTCCCACTGTCGCCTCGGTCAGCTCGTCGACCGTGTCATTACCAATGGTAATCTGTTTTTTTTTTTCGTGGTCGCCGTTTGAAGGAGACCAGACCTTCACATTTGCGAGTATAAGCAGAAGTGTACATCTAAATGTCTCGAGGTTGAGCGTACCGCGAATTTAGAACTGGTTTGGTTTCTCCCGGTTTCAGAAATACACGAGAAAGCGGGGCTCGGATGGTTAGTCGGGGTAGCCTGATTGTGAGAAACGATCGGATACGTGGCACGCGTTTCCATAATGCCGCGGTTTGTGGAAGAGTAGGGTGGATGAACCAGTAAATGAAAACGTACCAGTGAATAAACATTTTTTATTAAAATGAGTAAAATAATTTATTAAAGTAAGCAACTAATTAATTAGAGACATCTTTTCATTTCTTGCTTCATATCCAAACAATTTTTGCAGCACGTGGAATCAATCGCGCTGCAAACATAATTTTATAATAGTGTTCATTCGTTAGCCTTAACTGTTCATTTACTGGTGCGTTTACCCTAGTCAGCTGTTTAACTGGGAAGGATCGTGCAGCTTGGAGGGCCGTGGCAATTTGCTCGTAATAACGGAAGCTACTCGGGCTCGTCGTCGGTTAATCGGATGTCGCCAGGAATCGTGCCATCCGACCGATGAAAACAGCCAACCGCGTATCCTTGTTTGCTCTCGCGCGACCAGCTTGGAAACTCCACGCTGTTCCGCGATCTCGCGTGACGTTCTTCCAATTAATTGCGCCTCTTGGCTCGCTTATGCGTGGACGGAGAAAAAGGGTCGACGGGGAACTAATCTACTAGGCTGTTTCTTAATCCGAGTAATTTCGCGGTAAAAAGTTCTGGGAACATCGTAGCCTTCGTGTCAATACTCAGCCGAGCATCAGCGATCCCCAAAAGCGGAGGACAAGAACGAAGCGTAATCAGGTATCACGGTAGACGAGAGTCACGACGTTTCGCCGGGACCTCGTATTGCGATGATCGAAGGAAAGCGAAACTGTCTCAGCTTTCACCCGAGGCACGGTTTCGCCGGATCATCCCTCGCGAATGCGCTCCGGCCCATTCGGTTTACCACGGTAAAACCGCGTTACCGCTTCGCGGCGAACGTCGACGATTTGTCCCATTTAATTGGCCGCCCCCGCCGGGGTAATTAATTGCTCCGGAGGTCCCGGGGACGGCGGCTCGCAATTAGCCGCGGCGATGCTATCTGGAATATCGTGCTCCATAAGAAGAGTCTTCTGGCCGAGAACCGGGGACGTTCTATTCCTTCGAATACTTGCTCGGATTCCGTGTTCCCCCGGCGACGCGGGGCGGCGGGAAGGAAGTAAGGGAGTAAGGAAGTAAGGAAGGCTTAGCCCCGTCTCCTCGCGCCGCGAACAATTAATTTCACCTGTAGGTGGGCGGTGCTTTTCGAGAAATTGAATTACGCTATCTGTAGAACGAGTTAATTGCATTATTCGTAGGACGAAGCGGCAGCACGGCTTACGTAAATGCACGAACACTTTGGAGTCGTTGCTAAACGTCGTATCGACGCCGCCTCGCCTCCTCTCTTCCTCTCTTTTCCCCACCGTCTATCCTCCTATTTCAGCTGAAATTGAAATTTATTCAGCCGAGACAACGGAGCGGCTCCCCTCTCACTCCCCTCTTTGGTATTCGGTCGTAGTCGCGACGGCGATGAAGTCGCTCGACGATCCGGGACGCCCGTTATATTTTTCGAAAGTCCAGCTCCTTGAACGGAATACAAATGCCCGGCTGGTTCGAGGCTGCTCGTAAAATATGGAACGATAAATAATCGATCCCCGGGTTCGACGGTTTGTTTTCTCGCGGCGAGATCGCGGGACGTTATAAAAATTATAGGGTCGGAATCTTTCTGCCGCGGAAATCAATTTCACCGGGGAAACAGCGTTTCTCAGGCGCGAGATAACGCTGTCCCGGCAAAGTTTTACAGCATCGTTCTGGCGAGAACGACGCCGCGTTTTCCAATTTACGCTTTATCGACGACAGATTGCGCGCTAACGCGAAATAGAAGAAACAGAGACGCGAGAGCGTGTGGCAAGTTTACGGCTCGGTTCACGGTTTTTCCTCTCGCTGAGAAATTAGCGGATCCATCCGCGAGGCGGGTGATTGCGAGATTGGTGTTTTTCGACGGCTGGAACCGATCGTTCCGAGGATTTCTTTCCGCCGCGGTTAACAACTCCCGTTTCTTTCCAATCGATATTACCTGATTTCCCTGATCGAGCTATCTGTCTCTTCTTCTTCCCCTATCTACCCGTCGATCGGTTTTCCGACCGTCGAGGTCCGCGCGCGCCTCTGTTTCCCGGCCATTTTTCGGGTAATTCGGTTAGCGAGGAAGGAGAGGCGTTTCGCCGGTTCCATTAAGCGAGAGGCCGTCGCGACGTCAGAAAAGGGGGGAAAGAAAATCGATTATGGGGGCTTCGCGACGCGTCCGGTCTGAAAGCTTTGTGCCTTACACGATAAATCCTCTTCGCGAAGGCCGATATTGCGTTACCCTCCCTCTGACCGGAAGTGGGCTCTGCTTATAAATTCCACCGCCGTGAAATCTTCCAACATTTCTCACTGGAATAGCTTCGAATTTAACACGTTATTAGCCAATCTTCGGACGGATAAACGGGAGCGCGAGAGAAACGGGGTTGGCTGTCTCCTCTGCGATGAAGGGTGGGCAAGAAAAAAGGGGTTCGCAGTGAGAATAATTGAAACGAATGGAGGGTGACGTTCCCCGAAAAGAAGTAATTAACGAGCGACTGTATGGATTCGAAATTGTATTCCTACACCCGGTGACACTCGATCCACGGGCGACAACAGCTATCGATAGCAGGGGTGTCGATGATAGCGGTGAACGGAAACGAGTCTCGTGTTTCCGCGTGCGACACCCGCACGGAGACGGCCGATTACCAGGTCGCGGCTCATGAGCGCGCTCGTCAAGCCGCGGAAAGCCACTTATCCCCGGAATAGAATTGTTTGCGCCGACTTCTAAATCGTGTTGTCGTAGCGGCACTGTATCACGATTGAATTGTGCCTTTGCGCCGCAACCGAGCGGGGCCAGGCTAGCGAGCGCCGGCACCGGACTACAACTGCAATTTACTACTTTAGCTTCTCCTATCAGATGACCTCTGCTACTCGTCACGAGGCGGAAGTGCTGTGTCGCATAGCTGGCATTTTTTAACGCGAACGGCCGATCTATAAATATAATTCCCCCTTAACCGGAGACCGGTGCGAAGCAAACGTTCACGGTGTACGGATCGTTCGCAACGGAAGGACCTTTCGGGAGGCGCACGAGCGTGCTCGACGTGACGCGTTGCCCCAATGATTTACGCGGGAATCGAGTGATTCTTAACTGAACCGTCGTAGGTACAAGCATTCTCAGGAAACGAAGTTTCCTCGTGTTTATTGCATTTTCGGAAGCCCCCCACCCTTCCCTCTGCGATTGTTCCGTCGCGGTAACTCAATTGTTGCGATAACAAAACGTGCGTTTCTCATGGCGCAGCGATTCTTGGCCAATCTACATTAACACAATGCTACTTTTACATAACGAACTGCCTTCTACCGACACGTAAATATAATACAATACGCTGTTTGCATGAGTACAATGTGTCGTTTACATAAGCGTAACGTGCGCGCGTGTGTACGGTTCGCTCGTGGACGTGCGCGACTCGTTAAAAATCGCAGATATGACATGTGATGCGCGGATCGGTATGAAAAAAAGTACAGGTTCGGCTTGCCGTTCGCCGTGGGAGAGTAATCGCTGGAATCGTTGTTGTAATTAACACTTTGACGTCCGCTCTGGCGAATGATCGCACGTTGCACGGCGTATCGCCGATCTGTCGGAGTAGAATCGTGGCTCGGTTTTAATTCCGGATCCCGCGCGGCGAGCAGTTTAATTCGGTATCCAAGTTTCGTTGCGTACCCGGGGCTTTTTAAGTGGCGGGTGCTTACCGAGCGATAAAGTCATTCGACTAGATGATCCTCCGATAATCTGGAGCGGCTCGTTACAGTTCCCCTTTAAACAAAGTTCACTATCGATTGGAGCGTCGTCGTTGCGCCTCGTGGCTCGCTTAGCATCGTAGCGGTAGCTAAAATTCACTGGAAAGGCAGGCGGCTATCGATCGCCGGAAGAGAGCGCGCCGTGATTCACGGTTGTGTAGCCATCAAACGAAACAATTTCACCGATCGGATTACAAGCCTGCCGGTGTAAACGCGATCGATTGCGTCAGCGTTCGGAGGGACGTGACGAGAGAGCGTGAACGGAGCACCGCGGTCGTCAGGATTAAGTAATCCCAGTCGTGTCTGTGTCCGTGCTACATTAATAGAACGAGAGGAAGAGGTGCGTGGGTCGAGGGAAGGGGAAACCATCCCCGAAACTCGATGAATATCAATACCTACCCTTAATTCGTTTAGGACGTTACTTCATAGTGTCATTCATAACCTGAATGGTGTAACGTAGTCTTATCCTTGTTGGCTTGATTATTATAACTATTTGTATACTATGTAGGGGAGACCGGGGCTAAAAGTTCCGGAGGTAAGTTGTTCCGATCGTTCTATCTTCAAAATGAAAAAGAGCGTTGTACTTTAAATTATTTTTTCCACAGAGTCGCGTGATCAACTTACACGGAAAAAATAATTTAAAGTACAACGCTCTTTTTTATTTTGAAGATAGAACTGTCGGAACAACTTACCCCTCGGAACTTGTAGCCCCGGTTTCCCCTATTAATGTTTGTTAATTTTGCGCTCAGACTCTCCGTATATTTTACTAGTTTTGTCTTTCTTTCTTCTATACCATGGGGCTTCCCGTATAATAAATAAATAAATATCACCAACGAATATTCTCCGCTGATCGACAACTATCGAATCCACCGAGAAGCACGCACGGCGAAACGCGAACTCTCGCCGCTCCTTTTAAGAAAATCGAATCGCAAATCCCGTGCCACCGGCGGAGGAATTATGTTCCGTGTACGTCTCGCATATACCGGAAGTACTTTACTGGTATTACGGCGGAACAGAATAATAGACTACTTTGGCCGCGTGCCATTGACCGTTTAGACGACTTTTCGGTGGAGGCAATCGGGAATCGTGCCATTTCCATTCGGAGTATCGTGTCACGGTACTCGATCGCCTGTGACGCTCCGCGTGCATATTGAATCGAGGAGTCCGTCCACCTGGGGCAACAAAATCGGGGCTTCGAAACGCTGCCTGGGAGATGATTAAAAGTTAAACGTCCCCTCGCGGTTACGTAAGGCGAGAGGAATTCTGTTTTCATCCCCCCGGGGACGATGATTATACCAGTTTCTGCTGGAGAAATTCGCGCGCGAATTCCGAGCGGGCCACGCGGTTTCCTCCTCGATTGTACGTACGACTTTCCCGTTACCCAGGATCCGCGTAAAACACAGCGATTACGTTCATTCTTGCGTACACATGGGCGAGCACCATCGCGTTACCGTCCTCGTCAGGGTTGTCGGTGTGCAGGCCGCAGAGATTTGCATCTGTGTTCGTGGCACGTAGAAGGTTGGCTCGCCACGAAAATTCTATCCTTGGCCTCCGCTCGCCTCTCGTCTCGTTGCGACGCCCTGCACGCGCGCTCCTGGATGCACCGCTTCGTTTACCATGCACGCGTGTTGCCGTACACCGTCTCGACGAGAGGGGTTGCGCTCTCGATCGGATTTGCCGCCTTTATTTAAGTCGTTACCCGCGCCACGAGTGCCTTCTTCCTCCTCTCGTTACCTCCCTCGTTATCCTCCCACTTTTTTTTGTCACACCGCCAGCGCACGACGATTTGCATATCTGTTCACACTGTGAGCCTGACAGTTGGGTGGTTTTCGAGGAGTCGCGATCGATAGGGAGGGTTTGCCTTCCTCTTTATTAGCTCGAAATTAACGAACTAGTACTCCCCGGTTGACAAGACGGGAGGGAGGACAAAGGATGGGAGGTATTGTCTCAGGCGAATAATCCTATCTGTCTATATATCTCCGTCTCACCCTCCCCGTCGCCTTCTCCACTCTTAATTTTCCTCTCTTCTCGTTTCGCCACTTTTATGTCTCTTTTTTCCCGACTTTCTGCCTCTAGGCTCCTCTTTCCCACCCTCTCTGTCTACTTGGTGTGGGAAAAATATTCGATACGGAACGCGTGGACCAGTCGGAACGACTGCTTCGACACATCGACGGCGCGGCGACAGTAGAGTTTAGTTGGAGCGAGAGTTCTCTCTCTCGAGGGGTGTAACTTCGCGGGCAAGTGATTCCCCCACGTTGCCCCGTGATAATAATCGCCGATGCCGAACGCGCCTTTACGTCGATACGACCCTGGTTTTACGACACCGTGCGGCTGCTACTATCGCCGACAACAGTGAATCGCGTGATTCTCCCCGCTATCTCCTGTCATCTCTTCCGAACACCGGTTCTCCTATGATACCCTCCCACGTATTTATAGCTGGCCGCCTCTGCTCGCCGTCGGATTTCGCTTCCAACAGTTGCCGCGTCAAGGTTACCATCGAGTCTTCGGCTTTTATTGCCGCTCGTCCGGTAACTTTTTCGCCAGTGCCGCATACGACGCGGCTTATTGCCGCCACGTTTTTCCCCCTGACCCATATCTCACGCGACAAAATATCCGCGTTCCTGCGAAACGCCAGCCGCCTCTCCTCTTCTCCTCGCCTCCCGCGAGGCCGTGATTTTTATCGCGGCTCGTTTACCGCTTCCAAACGGCCGTTCGCTTATAACTGTTTTCTTGGCGCGAATCGGCAGCCCGCGCCTCCTAATTTGAATGAATCGCTCGTGCTCCGAAGGCTGTTAGTTGTTCTTGCGTGATTTATACCTTCCCCACGCCGCGGGCCACCGTTCTCAGACCCGTTGTTTATTCCCCTTGTGTTTTCCATCCGATCGTTTTTGTTTCACCACCGGAAACGCGGGGGACGCTCGGCGAAAATCCAACTCGCGTCTCAGCGGCGGTTCACGAAGGATCGACGTTAGTGGAATTCCAAGGGAATTGATAAATAACTCCGCGATCAAACATTTATTGTTCACACGTTTCGTTGTACCTAATTCGCTGGCGACGTTTTAGAAAATTTAGCGGAAGATATTATTCGGTTACAGAATTGTCAGCCGAGCGATATTAACTTCACCTAGTCCTCTTTCTCCCGATTCTTCGATTTTAATGAAACATGTCGCGTTTACGCGTCGACTGCTTTATCAAACTTTCGAGCGGAGCGGATTTAATCGGAACTTAGCTTTAGCTTCGACCAAAACTCCGCTCCAGATGGCATCCGAGAAACTCTGCGAACGAAACTTTCCGATCGCGGGGGCCACCCCGTCGCAGCCTCTCTGACAGTTGGCGCGTCTATTTGAAAGATCGCGGGTGGAAAAAATATTTTTCCCAGCAATCGAGGAGGGAGTAGATTTCGCTGAGAAGGCCAAACAATTGAAATCATCGTGAACCAAAGGAAGCGTATGAAAAAGTTTCCTCGGAAATCAACGGTCCCTTTTACAATTCACTCTGATTTCTTTAAAGTTTCACCCGAGATTTGAGTTTCATGTGCCGTTTGAGTTTCACGTCGCAAACTTCCGCCTGATTCTTAGTTAGGTACGTTCGGTGGAAGTTTCAGTTGATTCTCGCTTGCGATTCGTTAAAGTTATTGCTCGCAGTTTGAAGTTTCCATCTGGCTGCAATCTTGTACCTGCATTAATAACAGCCACCCGCCGGGGGAAAAATTTCATATTTTATTTAACAAACTGGAAGTTGATTCTGCCCCCCTTCCACCTTTCCGCTCCCCCGATTCAGGCGCAGTTTATACACGAGAACGGGATATCCCGTGTACCCCGGTGTTTTTGCGTGAAAAAACTCCATTAGAGTATAATAACCCTCGATGAATCACTGTCCGCGCAGCGTTGTCGCCGTGCTTGTCGGCCGAGGCGCTGTGGGGGACGCACCGGAAGGAAGCGAGAGAATAGATAAGAGGATAAAGAAAGGAGGGAGCTTCCTTTCTCGTCCGTTCTTTCCCTCGCCTCCCGACAAAGCGCCCGGGGACCGTGAAACGTATTCCCCGGATTCTTATTTCTCGCTGACGAGACACGAATGAAAAAGGGATCGCCATCGAGCTGCCACGATTCCTGTCGCGGTTAGTCGCCCTTGATGAAAAAGTCCTGCAGGCCCGATTGATCCTTGTCGCGGTATAGCGGCGTTTATGAAAAAGTCAACGGCGGTGTCCGGGGGTTTTCGGAAATGCCGGGGGAAAACGGTTCGCCAAAGTCCGGACAAATGTTTGAGGCGAAGTTGGCTACACGTATATACACGTGTATGGCTACAACGTTACAGCTACAGGAGCTAATCCCGGAGTCCCGGCTTAACCTGAAAACTTGTACTTACTTAATCCCCCCGGCGCATGAATTCTTGGCTTCGATAGAGTGGCCCGGTTGTTCCAGTTTAATCGCGGCTCATCGGGTACACGGGTGCCTCGTCGTTCCGTCGAAATTAACGGACCCCGTCGCGAATTCCCTATCTGTTTTCCGATACGGCCAGATTACCGATGGGACAAATGAGAAAACCTTGGCCCGCTGCGGGGGAACAATGCCGCGGATCTCGAGCGGTACACAACGTTCGGAGCGCTGTTTTCATAACATCCGCCGAGAAGCCTCGGCACGTTTACATTTTATTTTGCAGGCCGGGCCTGTCCGCGGGACAGCGCGCTGTTAACCTTCCTCTTTGGGGAGCGAGCTCGCGGAAAATTTCACGAGCACTCGAGCTTTTCCTCGAATTTCCACGTTCCTTTTTACGGCGCGAGCTTTTCTTTGTCGCCGCGTAGCTGGAAACCCCAGCAGCAGGAGGAGGAGACTTGATGAGAAGCGTTTCCTCCCTCGCTCGCACGTGGAATAGTCGTAAAAAATATGAGCCTCCGAGCCTGAGAGAAATAAACGCTTTGAGGGCGATGGGCCCCCGCGGTTGCGACTCGCGATGAAAAACGTAGCAATAACGCGGCGCGCTTTATCGAGGCGCGACGGCCGCGATTCGCCAAAGTGCAATGTTCACGGGCGCGTTTTGTGCTCGCCGTTATTCGCGATTAATCACCTCGTTGTTTCAATTGTTGGCTCCCCCCGGCGACGATCGCGATAACGTTTAATTCGGCCCCTCCCCTCGCTCTTTACCAATCGCCCGTTTATTCCACGCAACTACGTTTTTCGAGCGGGCTATCGGGCTCCTCCGTTTAATTGGCCGAAACCCAGGAACCGTGGTGCATTAAAACGGTCGCCGGTGGTTGGGTGATTCGGCCGAGCGAGGCACGGCTGAGAATACTGAGAATATCTCTCTGGAAGTTGCTTCCGAAACGCGGTGGATGCCGCGGAGCTCGCTTTGCACTGATGGCGCGTCGATCGAACGGTGCAGCAGCCCAGTGCAATTGTCTCTTCGCTGTTCAACGAGCCTCGAACGCTTCGTGTCGCTTTCAAGGACGCCAGGAAGCCAAACGGAGCACACACGCGGGCGTAATAGAACGAAGTTCGGTGGGGAGGAAATCGTTTGTCGACTTTGGCGATCGATTCGACCGAAGGATGCACCGCCGCGCGTGCAACCGTTGCGGAAAACCGGGATGCGACGCGCGAGACCAGTCCGCGCCAGGCTACTTTGTCGCACAATGGAGCGTGTTGTGTACGCGGATCGCTGAGGGAGCGCCACCTCGAGCGGTCCATTTGCCGCGGCGTATTTGCTTAGGGCGCTGAAAGGGCAACCCCGCTGTCTTTTCCTTTGTCCCCTCCGTGTGTTCGTCTCTTGGACCCTTTTCACGGCGAAATTGGACCGGAGGGCGCGGGAGGACGGCGGTTGCCTCTTCGCGATCGCTTACATTTTTCATCGTCGAAATTCAATAGACGCCGGCGCTGATCATCTCCGACCGTGTCCTCCGCCGAAGGAGCAGCTTCCTCGGATTCCTCGGCGCCGAAAATTCAATCTTTTTTCCAACGCTTCGCCCAGCGATCGCTACGAATGCATCACGGTCTGTTCGCCTTTTCTTCCCTCGGTTCTTTCCGCCCAGAGGCGACGCTTGCCAAGATATCGCGAGCAGGAGTGGCGGATCGTTAGAAAATTCGATTCTACGCGATTCTAGATTACGTTAGCCCACGAAACCCTCTGTCGATCTCTTGAAACGCTTCCAGTTATACGTATCCAGTTGGCTTCGTCTCAAAGACGACCCGTGTCCTCGCTTCGAGCCTTCCCAACCTTCAGCAGTTTATTAAACGTGCCTCACTTCGGTAACAATTTGCATCGCGAGGTACTCGCTTGGCTCTCGCATTGACAAGCTTCGAGGCTTCATGGAAGAAAGACAGCAGTAACTTTCCTCCGCCCTCGTTAAGAATTTCGAACACTCTTTTGCCCAAGCTTCTGCATTCCCGAATCAGCGAAAACGTTTCGCAATCAAGGCTCCTACCAGCGCAAAGGATGCCGATCTTCTTTATAGGTTCGTCTCCAACGTCTTCGTCACGTATCCTCTTATTATTCCCGCGACACGATCCAGCAATATCCGTCGCGGTATTTCTCAACGAGGGCGTCCTATTTGTATAGAGGCCAGGTTCGATGCCAAGAATCGAGGCGAGCGGTCTGATATCGATATATCGACTCCCACGAAAATTCAAATCCACCGATTCGACCTCGCGGAGGACGCGGATTAAAGCTCGCGATCGCTGAGAGGAATATTTCGAGTAGGCACGACCTATTTCGGCATTATCGACCGATCCTTCCGTTTTAAGAAAAGGACGTCGGCTATTTTAAATATTAGCGTCGGACGAGTCGAATATTCGGAGGACGTTTCGAGGATTTTCGGCTGGAATTTCGAACCGTTTTGAAAGGTGAAACGAACGGGCTATTCTTCCCCGAGCAATCCGGGCGGACTCGCCGTTAGCCGAGCGTTGACATCGCGCGGATAAATTGGGTGATACGATTAACTCGCTGTTGGATGCGGGTTGGGGAAAATCTGATCGACGTCCAGACGATGGCTGGTGCTCCTCGGTCGCGGGAGGTTGATCGTACGTTGCATACGGGTCGTTCAATTTGTGCTCAAGGTCCGCAAAGATGTTCACGGTCGGTTAGTCGGCTAGGCTGGCTCCTTGGCAGCAGTCTGACAATTGCCAAGGATAGTGAAAGCCGCCGGTGGCCGAGCGAGCGCCCGGTACACTCGCGCGTGGCTTCCTGTTTCGCCCGTACGATCCGGTCGCGGTTAAATCGGTTCAGGTATAGATTATACAATGAAGTCAGCCGGTTTCACTTTGACGTAATCGAAGCCCTGTTACCTCGATTGTGTCATAGAAGGCTATTGATACAAGTATTCGCGTGGCGAAAGGGGAAGGCGTCTGGCCTTTTAAAAAACGAAAGACGAAAGAACCTCCGTCTGGATCGATCGCGCGCGCGGCCAACGCGCGTTTATGTTGCTTTAAGGGGGAAGCCACTGTGAAAATTTTTTTTTCCGATTTTTGTTTCGTGCATTTTTTTAATGCTTGTGGTTTCAAGATCATACCTGCACAGTTTCAAAATGGATCTCGAAAAATTCTAGGAGCTTCTGAGAATTAGGTAGAGAATCACTGGCCACGACAAGACCGTACACAGCTGCGATATTTGAGCTGCAGAAAATAATTTCTGCCGAAACTTTAAACCCGAGTAATCTCGAAACGGCATTTTTCAAAACGGGCGCATTAATAATTCAGTCAATTTTTATTGGATTCACTTGAAATTTTCAGGGAATATTCGTAATACAATTATCTTCAGTTAAGCGTACCAGTTTTTTAATCGAATAATTCATTTAATCGTAACACTGAAAAAACATGTTGATTTTTATCCTTTTTGTTCCAGATTTCTTTTTAAGTCCGCCATTTCTTCAAAAATTAATATTTTTTTAAATCTATACGCTTAACTGAAGCTATTGTAATATACTTTAAGAAACCGTTCGAATTTTTCAATTTGGACCAAATATTATCGTATGCTGTGGCCATAGTACCGAAAATTTGTTCAATCAGAGAGCATCAAATAATATACGTTAAATATGCGTATTTTCAGTTGGTAATAAAGATTTTTCGTGGAAGGTTACATTTCATTATAAAAGAATGTCTTGAAACTAGCCTTTATTTTCGACGGTCACAGTGGCTTCCCCCCTTAAAGGGAATTCGCGACTCGACCGATGATTTTATAGTAATTAGCTGGGCCTGCCTATGGGGGATATTGTATAATTACTCTGCTTGCTAATCGACCGGATAAACGGGTATCGCTGTACGGCTTAATTATCGAATAATGCGGTCTAAATTCGCCGGCAGTGGAGGTGTATCGATGTTGGGAGGCGAACGGATGCTTGGACGTGATTCTGTGTACGCTCGTTAATTCGCTGGCATTAATTGATAATTTGTTCGATTACGTTCGCGTTTGCTTTTTCCCCCCCTCCAGCAACGTTCGGGAACGTTTTGCCGGAAGTGCTGGTAATTGTGCTTGGCGCGCACGTTTGTCGACGGGCACAAAGTTACAGCTACTTTTCGCGCAGGTTATTAAATTCAGCCGCCGCGGTTGCTCGCTAGGCGCGAGTATCGTTCACGATTCGCGGCCCCCGCAAAAGGAAACGCAAGCGAAACGAGGTCCGCCCTCCTTCTTATTACCGTATTTTAAATGCCCCGCATTTCCCGGCCGGCCTTTCCCTTCTCCGCGCGATTTTCCACGTCGCTTGCTTTTGTGCTCGCTCTGACGGCTTTTTCCATCAAATTAGCCACTTTTAATCGGGACCCTGTCCCGCAGCCGCGCCGTAACCCCTCCCGCCTGTATTTATGCATGTGCTCGATGCACCGGCCGACACCAAGTCGCTCCTGTTCCCGTGCAACACCACCGCTCTCCCCGTGCTCTCTGCAAATCGATATCGCGTAGCCCAGTTTACCCACGTTGTGGAGGAGGCTTTACCGTCCCGTGTATCCTACGGTTTCCAAGCCAACCCTTTTGCGGCTGCCTCCATCGAATTTCAGATTTCTTCCGACGAGTGACCGTATGAAAGTGACGAAATTTTCCGAAGCCAACCCGACACCGCGTGCTGCAATTCCTCTCCTAGCCCCACGACCCGCGCGGTGTCCAATATTTCACGGGTCACGGCGGACGCGAAGGAAATTTGCGAACGCGGTTAATTTCCGCGTTGAACGCCGCACTCGGTCAGACAGTTTCGTCGGATCAGCCGAATTCTCCGACGAGGCAAGGCTGCACCGTCGTATTAGCGAAATAAAGTGCATTCTGCCAGATGCAGCCACCGGTCCAGAGTTTCGTCGTCGCAGCAGACGAGCTTGCTTGTCCTTTTCTTTCTCCCGCACTGAGCTACTCTCGGGAGGAGCTGCTGGATCGATCGGTTCCGATCGGTATCATTTTTTATCGAGCTGCTGAGCGCGTTAAAAACCAAGGCGGAGAAGGCACTTGCAGAACGCTTCGCTCCGAATCGGTTTTCGAAATCGCTGAAACTGGAGCCAGCTCCCGCGCGCGAAAACTGCGCTCGTTAACGAGACTGGCGCGCTTTAGTTGTCGCAATTCCGCGTACAAAGGGTTGGTATAATCCAACGGGGTTTAGGCGAACTGCTCCCTGTCGGTGTTATATCAAAATAGGTATCCAGCAGCTTGAAAGTTCCCGTTTAACTGCACCGACGGGACACTGTTCCTCGGTACTTTAATGAAAGCGAGCGTTGCGCCGGAGTTTTCATACACCATCGCCAGTCTGTGTTTCGGAACGAGGCCAAGGGATTGGCGAAATCTCGCCGCGATAACGTGCGAACGTGTACGCGAAAGTTGATTCTGATTACCAGTGGGAACTCCGATTAACCGCGGCTTCCCCGTTTATCCTCTTGCCACACCGGGTCCCTCGAGTTGCCCTGGATACACACGGGGTTCTATTATGGAAACGTGGTACGCGTGCTTGGCGCGAAAGAATCTAGGGAACCGCGGGTCGGATGGGAATAAACGCGAGTACGCGGTGGCAATCGGCTCGATATGGACAGTCTCTTTTGGCACGACTTCGCAACGAGCCGCGGTGTACGTGACGCGCAGCCTCTGCTCGCCAAGGTCAGGTTACATGTAATAATTCAGGTGAATGTGGGTTTGTGTAATCGCGGCCGTTCGGGGGAGATCGAGCCATGGCCATCGAGGGAAAGATGAATGCGCCCGTTGGCGGACTGTGGAAAATTATCCCCGTCCTACGTGAACGCGTCGATGCTCGTCCTTGTCGTAAATGGGAAATGGGCCTCTTAAATCACCGCCGCTCGATGTCTTCCCCGCGATAACGGCGATCGTCTCTCGCCTCTCGCTGGCCACGCGCGCCCGCTGAATTCAACTTCTACTTTTCCGCGCTTTTTCCCCGAGTCCTATAAAACGGAGAAATAGATCTTCCCAACGCGGCCGATACCGTCTCGTTTATCACCCACTGTTTTCCACGCGAATCGCAAAACCCGGCAATGTCTGTCGCGTCTGTTTGTCCCGCTTTAATTCGTCACCCCCTCGTTTCCCCGCGCCGAGGGGTTTTTATTTTTCGACCGAGGTATTAATTAATGGGATTCGCCGTACAAAGGGCAGCGGGAGCAAATTTGCATTGGCGGTGGCGCGGGAGACCGCTCCGCCCCGTATTACTCGCTAACGAGCGCCATCACTGGATATATCTTTGGCGCGTTCATTATACAAGTGATACAACGCGAGCAAGGGTGAGGGGCTACGCTTCCCGCCAACACTCGTTCGACCATTTATAATTTCCCCTCGACCTGCACTTTTTCCGCTCTCCCGTCGATGTCTCTAGCCTCTCCGCGTTGCAGTCGATGCTCTCCCCGGTTGACCTACCGATTCCCGCCGAGGGAGATAGAGATAGACCGATCCCCGCGATAATTATGCAATTTCTGTCGGAAGTTGCGAGTCGAAGCAACGAGCTCGCCCCAGGGAATCGGGGATAAGTTTCTTCTTGTATTGTTCCGTCGGACGAACCAACCAGCCAGCTTGGAGATTTTATTGTAGATAGATATTTGCGCGATACCTGTCGCGTCTCGAGGAGGGCAGATGAGAGGAGAAGATGCTCCGCTGGTGTCCCGTAAATTTCTCGTACCGCCGTCTAGTTACGGTATAGTTGTTCCGGCGGGTCGGATCGATAAGTCTAATAACGAACTGGTGTAAAAAGAAAATAAAGCAACGGGCGGGAGAGGGATGCTCGAAAAGTTTTCCGCTTTATCCCCCGCTACTTTAATGCCCCGGCTCGCAGATATGCCAGCATCGTTTCATTTGCATGCGGAGGAGCACTTTTCACGGCTCGGAGGAGGCGGCGGTGGCGAAAAGGAACGCGAAGGAAGAGAGAAAAAAAGGGAGAAGAGGGACCTGGATGGCTGGTCGTTGCGAGCCATAACTGGAAACGCGTTTGTTTCCTGCTCCAGGGTGCTGCCCCTCGCCAAAGTATCCGATACTTCGGCGCAATTAAGGTAATTGCGTGACGTTACGTTACGCCCGCGCTCTCACTTGCGCTCGCTGGCGCTTCTGGAATCCCGCTCGCATAAATTGGGCACCCTATAAATATTCACGCGGTGCCACGCTTCGGAATATTCGTTCTCGCATTGTTTCGCCGACTCCGCTAGCTCGCGGAAGTTTGTTCGCGCCAGTCTTCTGCTCCCTTAGAGCGAGATTAAACTGTTGTCGCGCGGAACGACCGGCGGGGGATGCTGTGGCAATATTTATTTTGTTGATGAGAGAATAACGCTCGCGAAAATTTCATAACGTCTCTCGGCGACGGAAATTTAATAACAATCAGCTGCTGTCTGCCCGCCAGCTCGTTGTTCCCGCTTGCCCCTTGGACAGACGCTGGCGAAATTCCTTTGCGACCGTTCCACGCGGAGAATGTCAGATGCAGTCGCAGCTGAGTGGCAGAATTCTCGCGCGATCGCCGCGCGATTGGTCATCAAATTAGCGGATTAAAAGGCGCACGGCGAGCGTGTAGATTTGCACGCGCGGGTCGGTCGCTCCCTGCCCCGCTGAATATGTACGTCGCTCCACTTATATCCGTCGTGTATAAATATTCACGCGGGCGCTTCGCGTAGCTTCGACCCGGTGTCTCCTCGAGCAGAAGTTCGCGAGTGCAACCTGCTGCTCCTTTCGCAGTCTCCGAGCCAGAGCGGGCGATATGCAAATCGCCCTGAATCTCCGCTAAGTGCCAGCGAGTACGTGGCAAACGCCAGCAAGTTTGTTTCCCGAATTACGCAGACTTCTCGTTTTCTTTCGTTCGCTTGCCCCGATCCCCGGATAGAAGCTTCCTAACTTTCATAATTCATCCGTTCCCACGTGTTCCATCACGCGAAATGGAACGCCCCGGCCTCAACTTGGAAGTTCGTCGACCACAAATGAACCGTTGCCTCTCCTCGCGCGGAACCCAGGCAGAATGCGTCGTCGATCACATTCATGCAGCGTGAAAGCGGCGAAACAAATGGGACGTCGCTGAATGATCGGCCGGCAAGCAATTTTATTACACTCAAGGCCAGTAATTAATCATCGAGCGACGAGCCGCGAGCACTCGAGTGTTTGCCCGGTTTTCCATCGGTTTTCCTGCGCTTCCCTTTCGACTCCGAGCCAGGCGTAAAAGAATGGCCGGGTTCGGGCTCGTTTAAACTCTGCTACGTAAGGGAGTTCGGAGGGACGCGAGCTGGCGAGCCAATGAAAATTCAAATTCCAGCTTTCTCATTTGCCGGCTCGGATCCGTCGCGCGACTTTGACGTCAGCCGTATCAACGGACCTCAATGAAGAAACGCGACGCGCGACCTCTTTTCATCCGATACTTTGTCGCCCCGTTCCTCCATCGGCGCTGTATAAAGCCCGCCCCTTCCCACGCGTCGACGGTGCGCAATTTTTATAGCAGCTGTCCCGATGAAACGCTTTTCCTTTGAGTTAAAGGTTAAGGGATTGCGTTGCTGGACGGGGAGCAAGTTTGCTTTGAATACGCTGCACGGTCCCGTCGGGTCGCGCGATTTTCCATCGCCAATTCTGAATCCAGACGCTTGTTCTCGCTCGTGATCGCGCAGTCGGTCGCCTCGCCGCTTCACGCGGTTGACAATCCCCGAGCAATTCCCCCCGTCGATTAATTATTGACGCAGTAGTCGGAATCGGCGCGGTTATGTCACCGCGATTACAAGCCCGACCGTGATTGTAACGCTCGACACGCCGACACATTAATTAACCGCGTAATCGTAGACGGGGGACCTGGCGCTGAAATCCGCGACGAACGGAGCGGGGAAAAAATGCTTCGCCCGCGCCTGTTTACGCAATCCTCGTGTTTGCGCGGCACATGTGCACGTAAAAGGACAATAATCTCGCGGCAGTACCATCCACGGAAAACTGTTTGACTCGCTTTGGCGCGCGAGCTGCAAGAGGTTCTGTAGACTCGTCTTAAGGGGTCGGTCCACTGTGACGGTTTGAAAAATGAAGGTATTTTTAAAGATTCTTTTCTTCGTAGATACAACATATAATGCAATAAATCTTTTTTGTATTTATTAAGCTACTCTTATATTAACAGAAAAAAATTAAAAGAATTTTTTTAATTTGTTTTAAAACTTTGAACGCGATTATCTCAAAATAACATTTTTTCAACTGGTGCAGATGATTGCAAATACCCCAAAAAATTATTGCTTTATACCTTGTATCTATAAAGAAAAGAATCTTGAAAAATAGGTTCATTTTCAAACCGTCACAGTGGACTGACCCCTTAACTGCGAACGTGGCAAAATTCCTCGAAACTTTGCCTCTGTTCCGGGAGTTGAAACACTGGGAATGGAAATTATCAGCCGGGAAAAGACAAGGAGAGGTGGAACGTTGGTCGTCGCGAGGTGGAAGGGGCCGTATAGATTATAGATAGCCCCGGCGAGAATTCGCGAGCGATTAAGATAATCGAAGGGGACTTGATCAAAGAACGGTTACCGTCAGATCAAAGAATTTAATTCACTTTGTCCGCTCCCGTGCCGTTTCGTGCTCGAACCTAACATCTCTATTATCTTCTGCCATCCGCGCTGAAATATTGGACAAATCCTCTCAGGGCTTTGCCGGGATTATTGGAAGCCCCGAACGAACGATATAACCTACTCTCTGTATCGTCGCTGTACCGGCACATATTCAGCCGTTAAAATACCGTAGATAAATTTAAGCCGCCGCCGGTCCGGCGCACTTATCATCTGCCACTGTGCATTCGCAGTGGGTGGATAATAAATTAAGAGAAAGACGCGGGACGCGCAGAGGAGAGAGCAGAGGCGGTACAAAAAAAAATGCAAAGAATAAATGCCGTTTCTGATCCGTTGATATCCGCTCGGCGGAGGGAAAAATCAATTTTTTTCCATCCCGCTCGTTCAGATTTCAATCCCGCGGACCGACGGTAACCCGAATGGATAGCGAGATAAGCCAACATTTATTTTTCCATGTTTAAACGTTCGAACGAAACCGAGTTACAGCGCGCCGACCTATGTTTGAATTTTAAAAGAGCATACATTTCAGCCAGTCGCCGGAACGTAATATCCGCCGTTACGTTAAATCAAACGTCCCTGTAACGCACGCTCGGCCGATTAATCAAGGGATTAAACCGAGCCGCGATCAAGTGCATCGTTGACTTTTGGATCCATTCGCGTTCGACGCGCCGGCGGCAGTCGTCGATCTTGGAATCGACGTCTCGATTAGAAACCATAAAGCACATCCATCTGCTCGTTGTGTTAACCTTGCTTTCGAGAGTTTCGTAATCCCACGACGATTGCATCGTCCTGGGAAAGGAAGCACGGTCACCTGAATCCGTCTCGACCGCGTTGTCAGGTGCGTACCTACGTGCATACCTACATGTTCGCGATTCACGGCACCGTGGCTGCTCTTCTTACGCGGAATACGAAATGCGTCCGAGTGCGTAACAGAAGCGATCGTTCCACAACGATTTACGACTTTCACGGTGGAGCGTTACGAAATACGTCAAATCGCGCGGAGCTGAACGCCAGACAGGACGGTGAAACTTTTTTCATCTCCAATTTAGAAGCGAAGGATCTAGCAGCGAGAAGAGTTACGGCAACCCATGACGCAACGATCCTGTAATAGATGTGTGTACACGGTTAGTTACAGGGAAGTGGTGAATTCGGTGAGCAGAGCTGTGGTCGGGCAGAAACTCCGGCCGTAGACCTGTTTAGCGGGCATCGGGTTTTAAGATTCCGTGCATCGGCGAACGGGATCGGTGGGAAGTGACCGAGAGCGTGGACGTAGATCATCGAATCCGACTCGAAGCGCAGCTCGGTCGCTTGCCTTCGCACTTTTCTTTTTTTTTTTTCGCAAGGTCGATGTCGCGGCGCCTCAGGCGTGTTTACTTTAACACGTCGATGATTTCACCTAGTCCCCTATTTCTCTTCCACTCGGTGCACAACGCGTGGTCAACGCGGTGGATCGCGAAGCTGCCGACTTCGGCCGAGCGTTAAAGTAAACACGCGCGAGCGTCCAGACGGGTGCGGGAAGAATAAAGTCGTGGGAAAGAAAAACACCCGAGCCTCCACTCTGCTGAGGGTCGTAAGGATTAGAGCTATTGTTTTGACCCGGGTACTCGGGTACGCGGTGAGACGCCGGGTAGAAAAGAATTACTCGGGTACCCGGTGAGACCCCGGGTAGAAAAGAATTACTCGGGTACCCGGTGAGACCCCGGGTAGAAAAAAATTACTCGGGTACCCGGTGAGACCCCGGGTAGAAAAAAATTACTCGGGTACCCGGTGAGACCCCGGGTAGACAAAAATTACCCGAGTATCCATGAGATGCCCGAGTAACTGAAATGTGATGAGATAGTTGAGAATTCCGATTTGACAGTCGATAGTCCTTTGGCCTTTCGATCATTTTCGGCTAACCTCAGTCATGAACGGAATAAACTTCAAGCAATTGAATGTAGTATTGTGTGCGCGTTACGATTATGAATATTATGATATAATGTCTTTTGCTGCGACGAATCTTCTCGCTCCTCGCACCTCTCGCTCGGCTCCCATTCATTCCATTGACGAACACACGCGTGCCTAAAGTGGAGCGTCGTTTGCGGCGATCGACGCGTCTTACCGCTTCGATCTAACTGCTTTAAGAAGCATTCTGGTGTCCATAGTAAGTTTCTTATCAACATTCGATGGATTTTATGGCTTCGCTGTACCAGTATATGTACTTTCGAACATCTGTCAACTGATCGCCTCGAGATTGACTGCCGAAGGTTTTCGGCTCGTGGAAGCGGAATGCGATTCCAGTTGCTCCCTTTGTCTTCCTCTATCTGCCGCGATGTTTGTTCGTGAGAAATCACGCCGCTCGACGGGAACAGATGATCCCCGCGCATGGTCGCGACTTCTTTCCCCTTATGCCGTGGTTGATTTGTCGCCTGGAAGTCTCTCGACGGCTTCGGGAAACACAGAGATCTGGTGTTGAGTATCGTGGCAGGGTGCGAGGTGGTCCCGCGGAATATTCCGCAGCGCGGGATCCATCCACTGTGAAATGGGAAGAGAAAGATTTAATTGGAAATTATACAGAAAATCCCTGCCGTACGTATGACTGAGTTTCGCCGCACCAGTGGTTTCCAGTGTCTCTGGGAGGAACTTGGCTGGAAACGCGCGTCCGAGGCTGTCTTCCTCGAAGAACTTGAAAACCCTCTGTGGTCTCGAACGGGCACGACAGAGAATTCCTACTCCCACCGGATACGTAGCGAAACTCCCCCTTTTTCCGATTTGCTACCTCCGTTTACAACAGGGGGAACTTGCGAAACAAAGTTGGCCTCGACAAAGCCCCAGCGATTCCTATTGTTTCCCAAAGCGGCGCGGCGGCAACGCGCGTCCGTTCTCTACGGAAAATTCCTGTTTTCCCTTGGAAACGAGCGAGGAACAAAGGGCGCAAATACCTGCTATCGATGCAAGTCAAATATTATTCGGCCGGTTGTTTGGCAAACGCATTCCGCGACGCCTCGAACGTTCCCGCATTTCGTACGGCCGTGTGTACACCTTTCTCTCGTCGGAGGACTCGTTTTCCACCGTGCTTCTTCTCTCGGAGTCACTGCCAAGGGTCAGCCTTTTTGCCATCCCCGTCGCTTCGAGGCGACGAGCCGTTAATAGCGCTAAATCGTCGGACCTTCGCTCGTGAAACAACGAACGGACGGTAGGTACGCGTAGGTCGAGAGGTGGCTGACCCAACGTCGCGGAGGAAACGCAGCCACGGCGAGAGAAAAAATACCGATGGGGCCCCGGGGCCCAAGGTCGCGATGGCAGACGCTAGATGTTCTCACGTAACCGTTGGATATCCTTTTCTTTGGCGGCAATCGATCGCTGATAGCACCTCGTCGCGTAAGCTTACCTCCATTACGCTTTGTCAATGCCGGCGGAGTTCACTTGGTATTTCTAGTCGCCAAGATGGGATGGGCTTCTGATGGAATTACGCTTCCAAAGGAAACCTCCCCGCGTCGCTTGCGAAGCCAAAGATCTCTCTGTCGCAATGTCCCTTTACTATCCAGCAATGCGAGCTCTGTCGCGGCTTAAAAACTTTTACCCGCGGCCGCGTTCGGGGTCAGATTATCCCCGAGTTCCAGCGCAACAGCAGGCCGAGGAAGGGAGAAGCCTGATTGCTCGATCCATCCAGGGAGCTCCGAACAGCGACACGAGTCTCATCCAGTACAGCTGGAGGGAAGCCTGCCCTCTTCCCATCTCTTTCCGTCGCCCCAAATTGCGTTTTCAACGGGCGATTACCTGCTATCTTCTGCTTCCTCCCTCGGCGCAGTGTCCCCTTTCGACGCGAGGTCCTTTATCAAGATCCCGGGGACGAAACGAGGCAACGTACGCCGCTGCCTGCCTGTCGTCTTTTCGCCCCATTCCTCTCTCGCGTCATATCTTCTTCGACTTAAAGAACGTCGCGGTTCTCCGACCATTTTATCGCGTATTTTTACCAGCGTCATGCGATTATTCTCCCTTATTCCGAGCGTTATCTTAGTCTTCTTTATCCACGAGACTCTAGTTTCCTCACTCTCTGTCTTATCAACGCATTCAGAGCGGGCGACGTCACTCGTCGGCTCTGATCTCGAAACAGAAGGCTACTGTAAGCGATACACCTATCGCGTATCAGTTTACTTTGAAGGCGATGGGTTCTGGTCACTTTTGAGATGTTTGGAAAAAGTCTCAGAATCGTTAGGAGATTGTGATGGGATTTTCGTGAAGAACTTTTAATTTTCATTGTAACACAACGAATTTTAAGATTCTTACTGAAAACCTTCCGCAGTCTCCTAGTTCAATGACATAAGTACCTATAAAGTAATTCTACGCTATGAATTATTTAGAGTACTCGTTGCGTTTCAATTCTCGCAACGCCCAAAGTTCCCCGTCGCATCGAGCGTGTTAATCAGAAGCGGACGAAGCACGCGCAGGAAGCTATAGATCCAAGTGCCACTTGGTGTATCCTATCTCGAAGAAACGTCACCGCAATCCCCAATCGGAAACGTACTCCGAACTTACGAGCTTCTTACGTGCCGTTGGATGTCACGTCCCGGCTCGATTTCCGGCCAGCGGTGTCGCAACTGCGATACCTATATCCCGTTCGCGTTTCCCTCCACCTGTCTTGCAATCAACGCGATGCACACGTGACGCACACGCGCCTGCTCATCGACTGATTGCACCTGTAATTAGAGCTCGTCGAAGGTTGACACGAATGGAAATTCCGCGGCGTTGGCTCTGCTCGTGGATCCTGAATGTGGTGCACGTCCAACCGCGCTAAGGATAACTCGTTCGACTCAGGATTATTATCTTCAATTAAAGGTCACCGCGTTGCCAATGGAAATTCCACCCCTCCACTCTCTCTCTCTCTCTCTCGAGTTTTTGCTTTAATCGCGGATCTCGCGAATCCCCTGTAAACCGTCGCGCGATAGAAAGTGGATTTCAAAGCGACCTTTGCGCGAACGGATTTAAAGTGCCCAGCCGATCGAGCCATTTCGACGTGGAGATTTATGACCGACGCCGGCGATCCTGAAAATACACGTCGTTAAATCGTACACCGTTTCGAAACGAATATCTGCTCGAGTCCCAAAGATGTTTGAAGCTTTCATCTCGAGAAGAGGATTGGGTTTTAGCTGCTGGTCCATTCGACTGGGGACGAGTAATCTGAGCCGTGGGTGATGTCAGCGTCGTTCTTTCTTCTTTCCCCTAACCCTAACCGCTTTTAACAGCTTTAGAACCAGACCCGACCCGGTGGAAACGATCGGAAATCGCCTGAAAAGCATGAAAAACTGGCTCAGATTAGGTTCTCAGGCCGGTGAAGGCGGTCAGGTTTGATTTGAAGCGATCAGCCTTGCGTGCAAACGGTCAGTCCTGGACTATGGTCAGGTTATCCTACGTTGGGGTTAGGAATTTCTGGTGTCTGTGCGACCAACTCCAACGTTCCGAATCCCTTTCGTGGCTCTTCTTTGACTACGGCTGTCTGGCCTATAATTACGGTAGCGCGCAATTTGCAAACTGCTGGATCGCGTCGACGACCGATGGGACCAGCGTTCGGGGCTTGATCGAAAGCAGCGCGAAGTCTCGAAGCGTCTGGAAATTCAGGGATTCGTATTGAAGGGGCAGAATTCGGTCGTTTTGCATATCGACGAGACCTCGCGGCAGCTCGTATTTCCGACTTGCCTGAACGCGCTTCCGTTCGTCCCGATTCCACTGGCGCCATCGCTTTGAGTAATTGCTGTCTAATGAGAATTCTGCGTGGCTAAAACTTGCGCGTCATCCCGTTTCGAGCTGAAGAATCGTGGTCGCTTTGTTTTATTTACCGCCGATATCAAATGGTATCGTTGATCGGACGAAGCGGATATGAGCAGATTACGATTAGCGACGCGGAGGGAGATCGATAGCCAGTCGATAGAATTAAGCATGCGAAAGATGTGCAGACGAGATTAGCCATTCAACGAAGCTCCGAAAAAAAAGCACTCATCAGGAATGTGTTATTTCAGCCTCGTAAAATACATGCTCAGGTTGTAAAACTGGTCAGCTTGGTTGAGATACTTTTATTTTGCGCAAGGCGTTAATGAGTTCGAATTGGAAAGGTGTGTTTTAATAATTTTTTTATCCCCACGTCCTTGGTTCTCTAATTGTTCCCTGCTAAAAAGCCGGAGACCTAAAAAAATATGCTGATGGACTATAAAATATATTTGTTCAAAAAGTTCATGGATTTTTGCTTTCGCTTCAGTTTGATAGAGTCCTCTGTTATCGACGTCTGTTATCAATTCTCTCCCAAAGTAGCTCGTATTTTTTAAACTACGGGATGTTTGCTTTCTCAATCATCTCGGTGTATTAGGTAATATTGGTTCTAATTTGTTGTTTCCGTTTTTGTTTCAGGTGAGTACTAACTCCATGGATACTTTGGATCTAGTACGAACGAGACGAGAACTTCCGAGTGCTCTCCTCCGAGAGCAGGTAACGTAGATGTTGGAATTATCAGCGCCGAGCGCTCTATTGATTTTTTCCGTAGCGTAAAGCTTAGCCGGTGTTGCAAGCCACGTTTTGCGAGTGTTACTTGAAACTAGATGCATTTTTATTCCATGTAGAGTAATAGTGATCTCTTTCAAAACTCAACATTAATTTTATAGTATAAATTAAGGTATACCTCTCCAAATTTAAATTTTCAAATTGTCCCTTGCAATTCTACCTTACTTTCATCTATTTATTGCAAAAGCTTATTCGCTACATTTCAAATTTAGTAATCGCATGTATAACGAATCTGTCGTCGTTATCAGTGCGCACGCACTCGAAAAATATTTCCAAAAATACTGCCTTACCGACAGCACGAAAGGAAGCGTAGCCAGCTCGGCAATTTGTCCTCGGATGGCGCCACCAAATCCTCTCGTGACCGTCGGCACGTCCGCTATCGACCTTCCTACACGTGGTTCCAGCTTTGTCGGCCTTCGACACGCTCTTCCCCCCACGGACTTTCTTTCACGCAGGCGTGCACGTGGCCTCTCCGGCTAGCAACCAGCGCGCATGTTAGATTGCATTTCCGGTACGTGCCTCTCGTGGGCACCGGAACCCTCAAGCTCCAGCTTCCTAATCCAATTTTTTCCCAGGTAGTACCAACAACGTAAACCCTTCCACGCAATTTCAAATTCCCCAAATTTCGAACTACCACCAAACTTGCCACCTCTTTCGCAACAATGTGGCAAATTGGTCGCAGCACTTCCAAACGAACGTCAAACACCCCGTCGCTCCGTAAAGCCCTTGGTGATAAATTTTAGAGTCGCGAAGCGCGTGACGCGAGCGCGAGAGACTTAAACGCATTAAATTATTAATACCCCTCCGGAGTCGGGCAGGAAAAGTGGGCGATGGGGTTGCGCACGAGCCAATCCGGGGGGCAAGTTCGCCCTGGGGGAGCACTCGTTCCGCTCCACCCTCCTCGTCGACGATTCCGCCTCGCCGTTGCACCGGAGGCCGCCGCGATCACTCTGTCCCTCTGTCCCTCGGTCGACGGGCACGCCATGTGACGCTCAGCTGTGTGTTAAATCCCAAAATTATTGCTGGCCGCGACGGCGAGGACGCGACTCGATTACGCGTAGCCCCGTTACATAAAACGACAGTGGGGGCCGAGTCGCAGGGGCAGACAGAAGCAGGCAGAGAGGAGGGTGGTGGGCCACGTGGTGACGAAAAAATTCGGCAGCCCGTTCCGACGGGCGATTGTCAGTCGCACGAGCCCCCCTCCGGGCGTGGAATTATCGATTCGTGACGCAGATACGGCCAGCGAAATTAGCGCCAGGCTCTCCTCGGCTGGCTGACTCGAACGCAGTCGAGCTCCAATCGCCCCTCTTCCGGGTCTCAACGACGATGCAGGCGCGATAACCGCGCGGCCGCTACAGATAACGCACGTGGGGTGTCCATTTGCGTTAGATTGTCGGCCGCTCGGTAGATCTCTCTGCGCCAGATTGCAGCTGTTTTCGATACCGAAGTGCAGCGATTTATCTCGAGCACGTCGAGACACCAGTAACCTGACCTGAAACCGCGGCATACGTGTCGCGGTGATCCGCGTTTTTTGGGACTCGCTTTCGAGGCTCGCGTGGGTGCTCGGTGCAACGAGGATGCTAAAAATAGCGGGGCGTGTACGATGGTAAAAGCGCATCTCTTGCTACACTCGTGGCCTCCTTTCGCTCCCGTTTCTCCCGTTTTTATTTTTTTTTTTTGAAGTTGAAGCACCCTACCAACGCTGGCAAGCACGACCTCGCGTGGATCCCCGATCGTTGCTCCGTTAACCTGTTAGCTCGGGGAGTACGGCTGTAATCGTTCCCGAACGATTAATTAAATTTTTATTCCACGAGAGCTCCTCCCTCTTCGTGCAAAATTCCGCCTGGAGTACCCTTGAAATCTCTGGCCGCCGCTGGCTGGCGAAATAGTGGGTCAGTGTTTTTCATTTCACGGAGCAAAGGGGTCAACGACGAAGGAAAAGTCTGCACGGGCGAGTAATTTCTGCGCCTCTCTTCGGCGCGGTTACGCAACCGCGCGCTTTCGCTCTGTCATTCACTGCACTGTGCAAGCGCGCGCGGAACAGTTAACGTTTATTAATAACGCGGCCGTCGATCAGAGGGACGCGAAAATCCATTGACCGTGACCCCTCCGCGAGCTCGATTTCGCTGGCTTCGTAGGAAATTCGGGAAACTGGTAATAAATATTCCGTGGCATGGGTTTCGCGAAACTCGTAGTCGATGAAGGGACAGGAAACTCACCCTCTGGCGTGTCGAGACGATTTCATTTCTTTCCACCGATAATCCGGCGAGATCCTCCTCGCCTCACTCGTAGGAATTTATTGAAAGCAGCTCCATTAGGCGGAGGCTCTAAACATCGCTACACGAGCCCACCTCTGGAAGAAGCGTATACCGAGAAGCCCCCGAGGAATGTTTCAGCGAGGAGTTGTATAATCGCCTCTCCTGGGTAGATAAGCACGTAGAGACCGTGACGGTCTGCTCGCGATAAAGCGGCCTGTTATCGCGAAGAAGAAGTGGAAAATTAACCGGGACGGGATATCGCTGGTCTATGAAACGTGCTGTAGGGAAACGCAACGGACGCGTGCACCGCGAATTATTCCGAGGGAATCATATTGTCACGCAGCTCGTATCTCTGACGGCGGCAAGGAATGTCGCTCGACCGCGCTCGTACTACCTGATAAATGATCACGCCCGTGGAATATTAAGACTCGCCGGGCAACGTGCAACGATACAAGCGACGCGAACAAATGTTCTCGGTCGCGTAGCGACACGGAAAGAAAGCCCGGCATAGTTTCGCGCTGATAAATCAGCCCTCGACGAAACGTATATCGGGGAGGAAGGGGGCTAAGGCTCTGTGAATCGAGCTTTCGCTCGGCGAGCGGCCGTCTGCCTCGCAAATCGTTGCCGGGATTTATTCGCCCAGCCCTCGAACGACGTCGGAGCGAGCCGGTGTATTAGCTTTCGTCGCGAGGAAATGTCAATTCACGGCTCCGCGATACTTTTTCTCTCTGGAGCATTGTGCTCGGTGCAAATTGCGCCGAGCTGTTGGAGTCCGTTTACCTTGGACGCGGAACGGTAAAACTATGTATTTACATAGAAGCTAGATCACAGGGTGATTCTAGTATGCAGAATGAGCTTTGCCAGCTATTTCCTGTCGCGAAACAGAAGCTAGCGCGGCGTAGAAGATTGAATGGCTGTAATTACACGAACGTAACATGCAGTTGCACTTGTTTCTCAACTAGAATACGTGTCCCCGTTATTCCGAGCACGCATGTTGTACACTTGCAACAAGGTCGCGCGCTGTCTTCCGATTTCGACTGACCTGCATCCCCAGGATCGATAAAACATAAAGAGGAAGGCAAAGGGATGATAAGACGCGTATCCTTAGTGGCGATAGACGGGACACCGTTTGCACGTAAGAAGAGCGGAGTGCAGCAGGATGCACCCTGAATGCAGTTTCCATAGGTGGCTCCTCGGTGAAGTTTCCGTTCGAAAGATCGCTTGGTTCTCGGTAATTTTCCGGGACCGGTCCGTCATGAGGGGGCAGCGGAACGTAAAGAGGAGAAAAGAAAATCGGAGAGGCAAGGAGGACGAGAGAGAGACGGACCGGTCTGGAGAGGCTCGTCGAAGCGGACAAGCGAGCCAGGCGAGCGGGCAGGCAGGCAGGCAGGCAAGCAAGAATCGGCGATCGCTCGGAGCGTCTCCTTGGCTCCGGTCAGTGCCTGGCTACGGCCAACTTTTCTTCACCTTGCGGGCGAATGACCGTTACGTTTTTTCGCTCCAAGGCTGGACGTATCCTTTCGTCGGGGCCTCTCCCTTCTCGTTTTCGCGCTCTGCAGCCTTTCTGCCTTTCCACTCGTTCCTCCGCCGAACAAAGCTTCTCTCCAGCTCGCCTTCCCTTCGTCCTCCCCTGCTCCTTTCCACCCCGTCTTCTTCTCCTGTCCATCTGTGTCTTTCCATAACTCGTACGCGCTCTTCGCCTCGCATCAGCTCCGCGCCATAATGAATCCTCAAAGTCGAAAGTAACGAGCACGGGCTGGGTGTGGGTGTTCTCCGAGAGTCATCCACGTTGCTTGGAACAAAGCACTCGGCCGCGATCGATCGTCCAACTTTCCATTCCAGTTACGAATCACGCTCTCGTGCTTGATGTCCGTTCGGTTCGGACAGGATTTCCGAAGCGGGCAATCTTGGACCGCGTCGAGCCCTTTGTAGGAAGATTCTCATCGAGATGCAGTCTCGCGTCAAAGTTGGCGAGTTAACGTGGACAAACGACTAGCACGGGACGCTTTAGTAGCTACGACGATGCGATATCGATGGGGGAGGATTGTTTCACCGGTAAGTGGAGGAGTCGAGGAAAGAAACAGCTGCGAGCCAACACACGAGCCTCTCTCGAGTGACCATATGCAACGCGTCGTGACCCGATCCACATTGTCCCTCTTCCGCTGCCAGTCTCGCCCACTTTTTTACGCTCTAAATTTTTAATACGGATATCACGATCGTGGCGCGACTCCAAAAACTAGGACCAACGGAGCAGTAGGACAGTTGGAGCCGGGCCAGTTTTATCCTCCCTTTACCTCCACCAAGATGCTGTTGGATACGTAACGCTCCCGAAAGCGACAAAGCTTTTTCATTTCGCCTCGCGTTTCGAATTATTTCTCGGCAGCACACGGGGCGATCTGCATTTTTGACGGATGCAAGCCGACCGCCTCCCTCGGAGCGTGGCACGCGAGAGGCCGAGCAGTTATCCGCGGCCTATCTGCGCTTGTAACAGGCCCGCGGCCATGGTCGTCGCTTCCAGACGGATCCGTCCTCGTCACGCGAGCTCGCGCCCTTAAGGGTCCGTGCACACGCGACTCCGCTTTCCCTCGAAACCCCCGAAAACCCCTGAAAATTGCTAATCCAGCCTCAGCGATGCGCGTATCCGCGCCAAACTGCCGGAACTCGTGCTTCACGCGGCAAACTTTATCGCCTGCAACACGGAACCACGCGAGTCCTAGCTGAAGAGCGTCCCGCTCCATGGATTTAAGTAGGAACAGGGAAACGGAAGACAAGGTGGCAGGCGACGGAGGATATTCGAGGAAAAAGCGACTAAGAAGAGCCAAGGAAAAGTAGCACACGGTTAATGTTACTGGTACTGAATTCCAAACCCTTCACGGTCGAGAATCATCGCCGAAAGTGTTCAATCTCGACGCGTCGTTCAAGCATTCACCAGCCACCTTAGCTATTCACGCGCACGTTTCAATCAGCTAATTGAAAAAAAAAACAGACGAACCATTGGGGGCGCAGGAACGCGCGTGGATCATTAGCAAATGCGTCTCGTGATTGAATTTTTCATGTATCGCGGTCATTCGAGAGCGCGCATCGGGCCGACTGGCTTATCGGCGTTATTCCTAGTTTCAATTAGCTAATTAAGCTAACGGAACGCGGGCACGGTTATTTGCTAATGCACGGCCGATCAATCGCCGGCGTTTTTCTGATCGGCTTCCTTCGCGATTCTTCGCCAGGCTAGTTGAACGTCGCTGCGAAGGGAGACAGTCTAGGCGTTTATTAACGGAACGGCTCGGTCGAAAGTGGCGGCCCAGCAACACGGCGATCGCACCTTGGATCGCGTATCGATTTTTCTCCCTCGACTCTCACGGGTTCGTTCACCGTGCGTCCGATGCGAGCCTACGTGCCGTGTATATTTCGCTTAAGTGCATGTACATTTTCATTCATCATCGGCGGCGAGCTGGCGATGAATCACCTCCTTGGCCGATCGGCACAGGTACAAATTTACCGCTCGGCTGTCTCTCTGTACGCGGCCGCGGCCGATTGCTGGTGTATCGCATGCATTATTAATTGTAACGCCGCGCACGTGATAACTCGTCGCGCGTCGTCGCTCGAGCACGCTTCGCGTTCATCGAGCCCTGCCATCGGGCTTGGCGATCGTGATTCGGCGCGCGAGATTGGAAAATCCGCGATCCCTCAAGGCTAACTATTGATATTTTGAAATTCGCCGGTGAAGAGAGAATGTTGAGCGTTGGGAGCGGAGCGTGGCAGCCGACACGTCCCCACAAACTAGGCCTCAGGCCGTCTGCGTTGGTCGGGGCCGCGCGAAATTGCTGAATGCACGAAATGAAAGTATCACAGCTGACGGGTTGGGGTGGCAAAGGCGGGGGATGACCAGCGAGGGGGCGAGAGCCGACGGAGGGTGATTTTTGCCGAGGGTGCCCCGGCTTTTTCATAACCAGCGGAAGAAGGGTTGCGAGGACAATGGATCTTCATCTAAATTGTAAATCGTACGTTGTAAAATTGTAAATGATCATTAGTCCGCGTGCACGTCGATGGTGGCTCGCGCCACGATTTATATTAGCTTCTCGACGCGGACGCTCGCCTGTTTTGCATACAACGACCCTCGCGTCGCAACATTCGATTCGCTTTAAACGTCCTCCACGGCCAGAACTCTGTGGCTCGATGGCTGGCAGCTCTGCGAATCGTTCGATCACGAAAATGGCAAGGTAGATTCGTTCATCGTCTTTCGATCTGGCTTTGGTCGAAAACGAATCGTCGTAGGAGTTCCCTCGGAGGTGGGAAAGAGAGTCTGGAAGTTGGGAATCGGTTGGAGCGAAGGGGATATGCTCGTGATCGGGAGAACGAGAGAACTGTGGATGGTTGAGGAAAAAGGCGAGAGCTTCGACCTGCTCCTCGCCGCGGCAACCAGGTGGGGGAAGGGGTAGCAGAAGAAAATCGGAGAGGTTGGTCGGTGGATTTGCATTTTGATAAGAAATCTCTCGGAAAGTTTCCTCCGAGCAGCTCGCCTATCTTCCTGCATCTCGTTCCATAGCTCGCGACAGATAAGGAGAGGTCCTTTTACCCGAGTCCTCTCGTCTTTTCCGGCAACCCAGCCGCGACCGCCTTCTTATTCTTACCTCATTACGTTGGATTAGCTTATTATTCGAGGCGCTGCTGGCTGTAGCGTCGATGGAAAGTAATCCTCTCCCCGAAACAGATCGATTAACACGAAGATCGATCGTGTACACTATTAGTGTTACTTTTAAGTAGCTTTAAATGGTAAGGTTAACAACAGCTGACAGCTATACTTCACTTTTGCACTCTTCTACTGTTATAAGTGCTAGTCAAGTCTACCTTTTCTTTTTCTTCTTTCTCGCTTTCTTATATATTTTCTTTCGTAAAGTGTGTTGTGCAATAAAGTATCATTATAATTATTATTAATTATCGCAAACCCAAAGAGAAAGAGGGTAGCTAAAATGAAAATCACGCGTACAGAGTAAACTTTGCCGCTGACAGGGCAGACCAATGCCTCCACTTCTTCCTGCATTTTCCATCGCCTGATTTATTATGTTGAATTTAATTATCTTGGGCGCCGTTAAACGCGTCCGCGGCGCAGAAAAACTTGTCCCGCTCGCGAAGTGTCAATTAACTGGTCTCGCTGGGACGTTGAGCTTGGGGGACAGCGTCGGAATAAAAAATTCAGCAGCGAAGTTTCTCCGTGGAAACTCCCTGGGACTCATCTGGAGGATTAATTCTCTTCTTTCGCGCGTTTCCGCCATCGGGACAGAGCTTCTCGGGTCGAGACACTCCCTCTAATTGCCTGACTTTCGTCCGCTTCCCGAGCATGGACACTTGGACGTTCGCTCGGTGCCCTCGATCGCGATCGACACATTCGGGCCACCTCCGGCATTGTCAGGCAATATCGTACAGAACGAGCGATTATCGATGATTTCGTTGTTGGAATTATATTCTTTCGCGTTCACTGTGACACATCGCCGCGTGATGCGTCACAGGATGCTTGGAATGATCGTCCAGGTTCTTAGGAAATCAAGATGCGGGCTCATGAATATGCATTTGCCCGCGGTGAATAGAAAGTGCACGGATTACAAGTCCAGTTGCGCTGTGGAAGAACTTGGAAGCTGCTACGTTTCCACTTTCCGTCATCTATCCATCCAATTAACAGTTATCGACGCTTTCAACGCGGACAAATCAGCAACCCCTGTTTTGGCTCTCTCGTAGAATGCACCGGGACAATCGAGATACTCGACGAATATATTCCACTCCCCCGCAGGGTGCGACGAGTGTCTTGAAATTGCTGTACACTGTGGTTGATTCATCCGCTGAACGCTCGAGCGACGAATGTAGGAGGGTATCGGAGGGTGGATGCGAGTGAAGCACGCGAAAAGGCTCTGAAAGGAGCGCGGGGGCAATTATGGATATTGGTGGGCTTCGACGCTGGCGAATTAGCGAGCCCCGCAGCCGTAATAACGAAAAATGCGCGGATCAAAGTGTTATACTTAACGAACGCCAGCTGACCCCCGCTCTCTCTCCGCGGGCACGCCGCGAGGACCATCAACCCCGGGCTCGATTTTCACGCGTGCGTGTTCCATTCCACGCACGTGAACGTGCACCCCCGATCGATGGCTAAAAAACTCAGCCACGCTGCTGGAAACGCGACCCCTCGGCGAAAGCCGCGTCGGCGGTCCTCTCCGCAAGGATCCTCTGCTGCTGCATCCGACCCTCGCTGCTTCTCGTCCTTCCTTCTCCGCGATCCGCCATTTATATTAATGAACGGAATTGCTCGGGTTTTTACATGCACCCTTGCGCGTATGTACATCGATCGACAGACGGCCAGAGGGAGGGACGATAAAAAGAGGGACACGCGGAAGCGACGCGTTGTTCGCAGCATTTCAGCCGACCCTTTTCATTCGGATGGAACGAGAAAGCATCGAGTCATTGCGCGGAGAACCTTTGCGGGTAAGGGGGATGATATTCGTTCGATCAGAATCGCTTCGTTCGTTTGGTGGACGCTGGGAGTTTGAAGTCTAATGTTGATCCGGATAACTATGCTGCTCGACAAGTCCGCGAAACGGAATCGAAGCACGAGCTAGTAGTCGATCGTCGCTTAATTTTCCACAGCCCGGGGTTCCATCGATCACCCTCGATGATGCATTCTCCAGACAGCCCAGTTTTCCGCGTCTCCAGGTCCGAGAGAAATATTTCCAACTGGAGCGCTGTTACTCGGCCATCGCCGGATGAATTCCAGCAGCATCGGAGGTTCGAACTGGATGCTATCGCGGCCCTCACGCCCTTCGGGAAATATATACGTATCCTGGACGTCCGTCACTTTGAAAAATGACGTCGCTCTCGGCTCTTCCGTCCCGGCGGGCGAGGAAAGGGGGAGAGAAAAAGGGAGGAAAAGAGTGGAAAAGAGAAAAAGAGAGGAAAAGAGAGCATGGAAACAATGCCTCGATGCGGACGGCGGATCGAGAAGGGAGGATATCGGGAGGGAGATTATCAGAGGGGGTGAGAGAGAGAAAGAGAGAGAGAGAGAGGGACAGGGCCATTTTGCATCGAGCCACTCACCCTTGCCACTACTTTGTGCACCGTCTCGCCCACCCTTTCATCCCCGTGGCTTATTTTCGACGGGAGGGAGCCCTTGCCTCGGTATTTGCACGCTGCCGTGCTGCTCGCTCGTCGGACCCGCCTCGAATCGCCAAAAATATTTCGCAATTTCAATCTGCGAGTCGTTCTTACGCGTCGGAAATAATTGCAATCGTCACGGGCACAGCGAATCACTCGTGGTATCGATTGTCCTCGCGGCGGTATTGCAGACACGATTTCAGCATACGCGTCCATGGGGGAGGAAACAGGGAGGGAGAGAGAGAGAGAGAGAGAAGTAAACACGAAAATACAACAACGTGTTCTTGTTTCATCGTTCTGGTTAACAGAAGCCCGGCGAGTAAAAACTGTTTTCGTTTATCGTCGATCGAAACGCGAGGGGGTGAGAGTTCATCTGCACGGGCAAGGGGTTGGGGGAAATGGTAGAAACGCGGCACGAATTTCTAAGGCTTTGTTATTTTTCTTCCAGTGTACCTTGCCTCTTAAGGGGGTAGTGGACTATTGGATACGTAAAATCGTTAGTTTCTTTGACGCTACATTACTTTGATACCAAACAATCGTTATAGGCGTGCTTTTGACTATCTATCGTGAGCACGGTTGCGAGTATTTAGAACAAAAAAAATCGTCGGAATGTATAAAATTGTCGAAGTTATTAACCGTTGAAGATAGTTCTGTACGCCACGCCACTACAGGTGGTGTACATCGATTCAGGTGAATCAATCATCTGAAAGCAAAATGCTTTGAGGTGATTATTCTATACCCAAATATCTACAATGTGGAAACTTGCCGATGAATTTGAACAAAAATTGTGAAAGTTACACACGAATCAATTTTTTCCACATTTTTGCGGGAAAAAATCGACTATAATCAATTATAAAATATTTTACAAGCATCCAATGTTGATGCGGAATTTCTGGATGATAGAGAATGGAATTCTACATGTCCAGTTAAAATTTCAAATGAAAATATTCATTGGTTCAAGAATTATGATGTTCACCGTTTCTGAAAATGGTGTTTCGAGAAAACCGGCTTCAAAGTAAAGGCCATAACTTCGACAATTATTTGAATTTCTTCATGAAATTTTGTTTAAAATTTTCATAAAGAATAAGACTTTCAAAATCAGTGGAAAAAAAAGTAATCGATTTTCTGAAGCTGAAATAGTCCACCACCCCCTAAATGGAGGAGCGACGTTCGATTTTCCGCGCGATCGTCGCGGCTCTTAAATATTCAATCTGCCGCGTTCCGCGGACTTGTCTTCCTCAGCCACTCGTGTACCTCTGCTTTTCCTTAGCGGAGAAACCATCCCTTCCTCCATCGACTTCATCGGGAAGCAGAAAAACTCTCTGCCCTCCGTCTTTGTCTCGCGCTCGAAGAAACGAGAACGCGCAAGAATCCAGCTCCTCTGGGCAAACGAAAGAGAAGCAGCGAATACCTCGCGTACGTGCGAAACTGTCCTGCGCCCCGCGCCTCTCCGCCCCTTTGCATAAATCTTTCATCGAACGTAGCCCTGGCGCCCGAAATTAGCGGCGGCTCTCGGCGGTGTTTTAACTCCAATTTGCATGCAAAAAATGCCGGGGCGGCGAACATCGACGACGACGCGGCTGGAAACGAGGACGAGGAGGAGAGGGCTCTCGAGCCAGGAGGTTTCTCTCTTCGTGAGAACGAGTCACGATATCGTTTTGATCGAATCGGCCCGTCCCTTTTTCCAACCGTTCGCTGTGGGGTGGCGACGTGGTTCGGAGTGTTGGCCGTAAATGCACGAAAAGAAAAACTCCAGACAGGGCTGCAAGGGGGCGGCGAGGGGGAGGGCGAAGCCTCCGCGATTTCCTTTCCTCTTTCTTCGTTCGCTCGCCCGGGATGTCGCGCGAGGCCGACTTTAATCGATATTACCGCCCGTGGAAATTGGATCCTCGCGGAGCTGAAATAATTACAGGAGAGTTCTGTCGTCGGCGCTGCGAAAGGGGTGAAAGAGTGCCTCGAAGGAAATTGTCATTTCATTCGCCTTTAATGACGGACAGTTTAAGGAGAAACGGACCGTCTTACCACGGACTTTAAACCTCGGACGACAGTGGCGCGATCGAAAAGGGAAACTTTCCTCCAGAAATCTCTCGATTTCTTTAATTCTCTCGTCTTGTTCCCACAGCTGCCCCTTTATTCCGCGGTATCGATCTCGGGCAACTGCCCGGTCCCAACGACTCTGCCCGATTTTCTCTTACAGTTCCACCGTTCGTTCCTTCCACTTGCCCCATAACTCGTCCCCTCGACTCGCCGATGCGAGCAACCGCTGTCCTCCGCCGAAATTGCGCCGCTCGCCTCGGAATCCGTGGCAAAAACCAGGACAGACGCCTTGGGAGACCCAGAAACGCATTCTTTCCCGGGTTGCTCCCCGGCATGGGCGACGTCGACGCCCGTGGCTCGGCGGGCGCCTAAAAACAATGAGGCAGGGTTGAAAAGGGAAGCCGATGGCACGGCGACGAGCGGCAGTCGCGGAGATCCAGCTCGCTATCTCGGTGGATTTTGCGTGCGCGGGTGTCCTTGCCGCGAGACGGGGGCGAGCGGGGGATGAGGAAAAAAGGATCGGGAGAAAGGGCGAGGGAGAGACAGCGGAGAGAAGCTCGGCGAGGGGCGCAGAGGGCGGAGGAGGGAGCGCGGTGGTGGATCAATAGGAGTAGTTTTCAACGGCGCGCATGCGACGAGGGGAGCCAATGGTCGCGCGAGGGTAGTTTCGACGACCCGAGCCGCCCTTGGGCGACGGAGGAGGCGGCGGGGCGCTCGACGCCCAGGGCCGTCGTCGAGGGCACCCACTGATAAAAACTTTCTACCCCGCGTCTCCCTTTTACCCGCCCTTTTACTCTCCTTTACCGGGTTTTTTAATTCCTTCGAGCCGCGAAACTTTGCGCCGGACTCACCCCGATCTCGTCGCACAAAAGCGACCGCAACCGCGAGCGCAAAAATGCGATGTCCGACTTAAGATGTTGCGAGCGTGCGGGTTAACTCGAAATTCGTCGAACCAGCTCGGGCCTGGCCACTGCTGGCACCCCTCCCCTGCCCCTCCCGTTTTCGTATTCGCCGGGGAGCGTGCACGCTTGTTTGCCGAGAGGTTTTACCACGTCCGGATGCATGCTTTCCAGTGTCAGACAAGCACAGAGGCAGCACAGCCCAGCGCAGGCCTGTTCGTAAGGACATCACGTATCTGTGCGACGTGGGGCATGCAGATTTCTGCATCCCTGCCTTTGTTGTTCGCGTTCGCGCGATTCCGGCCGTTGCTGCACGATCGGGCTCGATTTTGCATGGGCGACCAGGCAAGGGCAGCTGTTCCTCGATCGCCAAACGCGCTTTCCTCGCCTTCTGGAGATGTTAAGGGGATCCAAGACGAAAGGAACAAGTACTTGCACTGGCTGCCTCGCGAAGTCTGTGTCTTATCTTCTTCAAAAATAGCAGATGGCTGTAGCTGAATCCGGTCTGTTTGTAACAGAAAAAGAACTCTCGACTGTCCTCCGATTTCCTTGAATATTGATAATAGGCCCGATAATTTCCCCGCGAGTGTGCCTACATATTTAACGGGTGGTTTATGCCACGACCCGTGTAACATTATCGTATTACCGCCGTTGCTATAGAATTCTGGCGCACACTTCCGAGCAATGCCTGGAAACGGGGGTGTTTGATCCTATCGGTTTACGTTATCTAACGTATCGATATTTAACGAGTGGCTCTCAAAGCCTCGTGCTTGCCGTCGTACCTGTTCACGTTTACACGCGAAAGATTTCCTCGTCGAAACGCTCCCAGCACACCGTTCCGTAATTAAAGTTCGGGCAGCGTCCGCGATTGTCTAAGCTCGCGCATTAACGCGATATTACAAGCGCCGTAACCTGTTCATTACGCCCCGTTGATCCCAGCGAAAACACCGCGGGAGAACGTTTAGGAAGCTGTCATCGAAGATCCGCGCTTTAACGGGAGATCCATTTACCGAGGGGGTAGCGAACGCCGCCGATAATTAGCGACCTCGAGCTCCTCGATTTTGCCGCGGGAATAATTGAAAATTCTTCGCCTTCCACGTCTCCTCCTCTCTCCCCCTCCCTAGCGGCCGCGTCGAAAGGGTACCTTTGCGATCGAGACGATCGCGCTCGCTATCTCCCGTTGCGATCTCCTCGTTACCAATTAGTCCTCGGTGTAACGAGCGATTATGCGCCTCTCGGGCACCGCATGATAGCTAGTTGTCAGTAACGAACGAGAAAAGAGATTCCCGATGCTTTATGAACCACGCCGTCGATCGATTCGGATGAAGGTCGCTCCGAGACGTCCTCTTAAGGACAGTCACCTTTCTCTCCTTTGCTCCACTCCCTCTTCGCCCCGATAAATTGATCGGCTCGTCGCGACCTTTCATGGAAGCAGGGGCATTACACGCGGATGGAATTTGTGACCCAATTTGACGAGGATTCGGAAAGCCTGCGAAATGGTCCTCGCTCCTCGGTGAGATATTTTGTGAAACTTTGAGATTGATAATACGGAGTACCTATGTACATGGTATCTGTGCATCGTCACGCAATTCTGCGAGTAGGTTTCTAGGAAGACAAGCTCGTAAATCCCGTCGTTATAAACTAGTCACGACGGTCAGTGATTCGTGACGGCATTAAGCTAGCACCTGTACAGGTGGCACGAGGGGGTCGAGAGAGGCAGGTGTAAACGACCCACGCGACCGTTCACCCTCCTCTCCAACCCTTCGGTGAAATTTCAGCACGGTCGCGTCCCGGCAGGTGCAACAGCATCGCGTTCTAGACCGAGATAACGCGAGATCGGCCGGTTGACGAGCCCTCGATTGAAATTCCGCGCCCAGCTCATTAGTGGTCCGCGCCACCGCGAATCGACACACCTAATTGCATATTGGGCGGTGGTCGATTGAAAATTATCGCGAAATTCATCGGGACGACGGCTGGAACTTCTGATTTTCATCGACGAAAGGGCTAACGGACGCGAGGAGGCAATCGAGGCTTATTAGAGGCGAGTCGATGGAACCGTAATAGCGTCGAACGATGGCAGTAAAAATCTTCAGGGTCATAAAAAGAGGAGAAGTCTGGCTTCTCTGACTTTAGCCAGGGATCTGGAGCTCTGGCGCAATTACTGGCAGTCACGAGGATAACGCTTGAATTTCCAGCTGACCGCTGATAGCACAAGATATTAGCGGGGCCGCGTGATTTCTGGACTGGCATTTAGACGTTGCTAAATGGAGTCTGAGTAAACTGAGGCCGCGGGCCAAGGAAACCAAACTTACTTCCATGGTTAGCACGTTCGCTGCAGCCATGGCTCCCGATACATCACTCACATCTCGGAGTATCCCGTAAGGAAGCCTTCGCAACTCGAAAACTCACGCAAAGTTTCATCCGAATCAGAATTCTCGGCTAGAGAACGTTCCCTTGTCAGCCGCGGCGAGTCAGAGGTGCGATAAAGAGAGCTGCGGTGTACAAGAAACTCGTTACTCGTTATAAAATACTTAATCGCGGCGAGGGAAGCGCCCCGCTCGCTCGGAGGAAACGCGGTGGCGAGAAAAAGTCCATTTGCCACGTGATTTGAGCCGTCCGCGGTTAACGAGCCGACGACGGAGCCGGCTCTCGCGGAGGTGCAGCGTCGCCCCCCGTCCGTCGGCGTTTCTTTTTGCGCGCAGCCTCGCCTTGGCCGCGCGTTTCGCGCGTCGAGATGCGCGCGCGCAGGCCAGTTTGAAATTCGTGGCGCGGCGTGCCGCGCGGATCCTCCTCGGGGGCTGCGTTCCTTCCTCTCCCGGCTTTCGTTCCACGTCCGTTCGTTCGTTGGGTTCGTTCGCTCTCGCCCAGCTCGCCGGCCTCGGCTCCGCTCGTGTGCGAGTCGATGTAAGGTCGGAGTGTCGTGCCGCGAAGGGAGTGTCGCCGGGCACCTCTCGACGCCCTCTCCAGCCCTGCCTCACTCCGCAAAAATACCAAGCTACTCGGCCGCCGCGGCTGGCCCCACGACGATGGTGTTCTCCGTGTCGATGCTGACGGGTGTCGCCGATCACCAGTCGAAGTCGCGACTCTACAACTCCGTTCCCTGATCGAGGACAGTGCACTTCGCGAATTAAACACTCGTGGGCACCGTTCGCGCGGCTAGATCTTCAAGTGTGTCTCGTTTCTTTTTGTACGCGGTGGTTCGAGAGCGTTGAGTACCTTCGCTGGTACCGGCCAAGCAACTTAAGGGACATCGATAGAGTGACTCCTAGGGCTCTTTCGATCCCACTTCTACCTGAGTCTGCCTTCTGTTTACGAGCACAAGGAAAAAAGGCCACGAGCCCGTGATTTCAAGCCTGAAGGACGATTGCTGGGAAGCAGAACCGGGCCGCGGTGTCGAGAAGATGACCAGACGCGCCAGAGGACGGTAGTTCTAGAGTGGCAGAGATGTCCTCGTGACATGTTACCCCGTGACCATTGCTGGCGCGACTACAACGTCCTCCGCGGAGAGGATCGTCTGCTGGTGCACGGATCGAGCGAGGATAACTGCCGATCGGTGTCCTTTAATCCACGTGGAGTCGAGTACCGCCTGCTGCCGCTGGTGCAGGTGAAGCCTGATTTCACGCTGCCGTATGTCCTCTGCTGGCGGTTGCCCAGCGCGATCCACAGGATCCACCTTCCGTTCCATCATCATCAGCACCGACAGCATCACTATAGGCACCGTCGCCAGAGACGTCGTCGACAGCTTCAGGCAGCGGGAACGCCTCGAAGACACCTCGTCCCGTTCCCGTCGAGGTTCCCATCGTCGTACGGCTGTAGCTTGCACCGCGGCGACCTTCCCGTGGTGCCTGGTATGGAAACAAGGTGAGCTACGAATAGTTTGCTAGGGTTCGAAGTATGCTCGGTATGCGTGCCGCGCTTTGAGAATCACCAACGAAATTGTCGCGCCTTCGCGCCCTTCCGAAACAATAGACACTCCCAAGAACTTTTCTACTCGTTCACCGAGCAAACACGCCTTTATACACTCGACTTCGATACATTTCTCTTTCGTTTTTCCTTCGAAAGAGGAAGGATCGATACCCCCGCGTCGGGCAGAAGAGCAAAACCGTTGAAGGCCGCTTCTGATTGGCTAGGAAGCTGGCTGAAGGCGAAATACAGTTTCGCCGACCGTGCCGTTTCTTTTTTGTCCGTCAAACCCGATCTTCCCTTATCATTAACCCTCTCTCTCTCCGCCTCTTCCGTCTTCGCGACTCTTCGGACCCCGTTCGCCTCTCGCACGATTCTTCGTGCCTTCCAATTAGCCGCGCGACATCGCTCCTTAATTCGATTTTGCATCGGTGATTCCTCCGCTGCCGAAGGAGTTGGGGTTAATTATTGGAGAGGAAACTCGAGAAGATGCAGTTAATAGCGCTTAACTGCGAGCAATTTGCTTCCCCCCCGTGCCCCTCCGCGTCTCGCGACACCCTTCCACGACAGACGTACGGTCAGACCCCCCGCCTCCGGGGCACACCCTTGCACGGCCCTGACAGCAAAATAGAAACATTTCGTCGTCACCTCGCGGCTCGAAATTCGACACCGAGCAGGTGTCGGTACAATGCTGGAGTAATGTCGCTGATTAGCATACAGCGGAGTCGACGTTGCGCTCAACTCGATTCGCCGATCGTGTCAATGGCATAGTCTTACGATCCGCGAGTGAAGTTCCTTGAGTAACTTATCGAATTAGTAATAATTAACGCTTTATCCCCGAGAAAGACGGGAGGAGACGTCCCAGCGAACTCTGCCACTCTATGAGAATTCGATGCTCACGTACCGCGACGTTTCTGCCTTTCATCAGGCCAAAAAACCAAGTCGACGCCCGCTGCGCTCGCTGGTGGCTGTCGACGGATTTCTTCGTCTTCGCTCCACGACCTCCCGCTGCTCCGGACACTGAACTCCTCGCGGGCAACAGTTTCTTTCCAACCGGACTTGAAAAGTGGAGTGATCCTTCCAGCCGACTGTCCTTTGCGCCGCGACTTCACTGGAATATTAATCGAGCTGTTTGTCTCCGCGCTCCTCAGACCCGTGAATATAATAATACTCGGTTTAGATATCGTCTCGAAACCGCGAGCGAATACCAATACTGGACGTCGTCTGGCATTTAACTCTCGACACGTAACCCGCCTCGTTTCCTCCGACAGTTCTCCTCTCTTCGAACACGGCTAACCTTGTTTACGCGACATTTTCCGCGCGGCTCGGAATCTCTCTTCCGGGCGAAAGCTCGCGATTTCTCGCTTTCGGGCGGAAAAAAAATCGGAGGGTTTCGCTGACCGTTCCACGGTAAAGCATTTCCAGCAGCTGAGCTGGCAGCTGGCAGTGGCTTAAAAGCTCCCCGAAGCTCCGAGCTATCAGCGATTTCTTTTTAAGTTTTTACTTCCATTCTACCGCGAGCTCCTTGGAAAACTACCGAAGGCGGTGAATCCCTCGATAGCAGCCTCGATATCCGTATTTTCCCCCGTGTTATTGCCATCCATCTCAGTCGTACACATCGCTCCCGAGACTTTCCGACGTTTCAGCGAAGCCAGCCAAGTGCCTCCCTCGGTCGTCGAGCAATCAAGCGCCAAGTCGCGCAGCCGTTCCATCGCGAATAATAAAATTCATCGAATGTAACGCGATTCCGGCGCGGCGGACGTGCTGAAAAATGCAGCAGGCGAATATCGTGTTGTCGCGAGTGTCCGCTGACACAGTTGTTATTTCCTTGTTAAAAATTAACGAGTTGTCGGACCCCGATCCACGGCTACGCTCTATCGCGGACCTGGCAATTTATCAAACGTATTAAGCGTCATTCATACCAGCGGTTGGGCCGTCGCCGCCGCGATATTCACGGGGGAATATTCAATTAACGCCGTGTGCCGGTAGACACCTGCCGATTTTTTCGCTTTCCTCCGAATGCATAATTCAGCAGGGGTTTTCGCTCGGTTCCCGAATACCTAAAGTAGACCGCGGGCCAAGGGTCGACGAGATCAGGTGATTGATTGTACCGTGCATAAAGAGCCTCGCCTTCCCTCCTACTGCAAAACTTCGGGAAGACCGCCTAAATGCTCGTTGGAATTCCGTCGAGCGACGTGTCACGATCGAGGCGATTTATGCGACCTTTCGCCCTCCTATTAGATGCATTTTTTTTATCTCGGAATCTAAGCAATCTAAGCGAGCCGAGGGCATTACGCGAGGCTCGCGAAGATTCATGAGGTCACGGCATTCTGCAGCAGCGTAATTTCTGGGCTGCTTGCTGGCGGGGGAGGAATTGTAATTTTTCAGGGACGCGTTCGTGTGCCACGGAAAAGGGTCGAGCGCCTATCGTCGCAGCTGAAATTGCAACGTTCACGAAAGCGGTAGGCGTATCGATCCCGCGCGGTGTCCGTTGTGTACACGCCCGTCGCGTACGTACGTGGTCGTTATCGCCCTCTTAAAGCAAACGACACTTTATCTGGATAAACGGTGAATAAAAGGGACAGAGAAAAAACTAACCCGATATCGCGCGGCGGTATGAAAGCCAGAGAGACTCTAGGGCTTAACGCGTGTCCCTTGAACGGTGCAAGTTTACCCTTATTACGGTTCGTGCGACGGGAGGGATGAATCGCGACGGGGCTGAGATTTTTTCCCTTGAATTATTCAGGCGGCTTTATCCGCCCCGTCGCGTCGCTCCTGGTTTCGGCGCGCAGTTTTCCGGGCGCCGCTTGCTCCGCGTGCAGGTACGGCCACAAAGGAGGAAACAAGGAGAAATTGACCCGGCACGTAGTAGACACAGTGGAACAGGTTTGCCTTGGTCAGACGGAGAGGCCGCGCGCCGTAAAGATCCAACCGAACAGGATCGAAAGCCTTTAATAATTCGGAGTGGCTGCGAATGCTGCGCGGTCAGTTATTGTTGCAGCGATAGCGAACTTTTCAATGGGCCGCAGAAAAGCGCAGGAACGATCAACTGTTGCAACAGTCTGGCATTAATAAACGACTCGGACGGGATTCTTTCTTCGGATCCAGCGAGTTTCTTTCGCTCAACCTTCTCCCGCAAACACGTCGATTAAGCGTTATTATCTAGCAATTAGAAATTCATTGTGCGACCGCGCAAGATGAATGATCTTCCAATTCCCGAGCTCGTTCGCGGCGCGTACCAGGAAAATGTTGATTATCGAACACAGTGCGTTCTTGTTGGGACGAGCGATCGCGAAAGTGGCTTCACAGTCCCCTTAAAAATGTCAGTCGCACGCGGACTGGCGAGTGTTGGAGTGGCAGGAAAAACGTTTGCCTAAAAAACCTGATTTCAGCTCTCACAAGTCGGACCGTGCTCCCTCCAAGCGATCTTTCTCTCTTTTCTATCGAGCGTGCTTGGTTCCGCTTCATTGGCCCTTGAAAGCACTAGACCAACTGCCTTTTCAGAATATCCCCAAAGCACCGGAAGATTTTCAAAGAACTCCTGGAGCAATTGCTTCTCGAAATTCAAAAGTAAGGAAGGAAGAAGGAAGTAGCCTGCTTCTAAATCGCCCGGCACACGGGGTCGTGGCCACATCCACTTCCACGAACTTTGCAATCGTAGAAGAGACTCCGCAGTTGCGATTGAAAAATATTTGCTAGAAAAGGGGTACTTCCCACTTCTGCTAACGTCTCTCCGAGACATCTTCAGTGTCCCTGCTGACGAAGAGACTTTTCACGCGCCTCGATGCTTAATAATCGCGGACAATCGCGTCGGTCACTTCAATAAGAATCGCCCTGCAGATCGCGCGCGCTCGATAGAATATAAAATATGCTGCAGTAGCGATGGTATAACAGCGTGAGAATGATGCCGCGCAGAGATTCCTGTAAATCGTGCGCAGGTGTTGAGCCGTTTTCTTTTACTTTTCTTTTTCAACCTAACCCACGCGTATCGGCGCTTGACTTTGAGTAAGTGCGCTCGAGCAAGGCTGGATCCTGGATCCTAGAGCCCTCCTGACGTGTCCTGCTCCGATCTCGCGGCTCGATCGAGCGTTCGTCGTGCCGCAGGGGCGAAGATCGATCGATCGGCGAAAGGCTGCTCGGTGTCATTACGTTTTATCACAGGCATCCGTGACGTCACGAAGCTATTTTCGATTACGCGTACCGTTAGCTGCAAGACGGAGGTGCGACGACCCGTTCGCGACGCTGAAATATCGCTGCACCACGATGCACGTGAATAATTTTCGTTCACGGCACCTAAATCGATCCTGATCGATTCCCATTACACCTCGCTCCGCCACGAACTACCGATTTCGCGAGCTTCAGCCGGCCTCCCTCCTCCCTCGCCTGTCTAATGGCCGAAGCGTTTAGTTTACACGATTGTGCATGGTTAAAAAGTCGTTTCGCGTTGTTACTTGGCGCGCGTCTACGCGAACAGGCTGCTGGCCATTTCTGTTTTTACACGTCACAGTCTTGTGCACCTGCGGAACTTATTTGGAATTACGCGTTTCCTGTGCACGCCTCCCGCTCGCCCTTTCCCTGCCCAAGGATCTTGCGTTCCCGAGGAAATAGTTACTCACGATCGGCGACTCGCCGTTGGCGAGTCTGTCCGTCCGGAGTAATTGCGACCATTGTTCAGCGTTTCGTCCTACGACTATGCGATGCGTATACGCGCATCTCCTCGGCGCGATAACGCCCGTGGTATCCTATTTTGTAGCAGCCAAACAGCAGAGGAGTAGGAAGGTTTCGGGTGAGGAGCCGAATTGGACGCGGCAATGATACACGATACGCGATATCGCGCGTGCTTTGCAACGTATTTGTTGTATCGCGCCTCCGCCACCCACATCGCCCGCACCCCCGTGCCAGGCGAATTTATTTACACGTTAATTTCCATCGGTCGCGAAACACGGGGCCGGGAGGGGGGGTCTGGATTAAATTACCAAACAAAATCCCCGGATGCACGTGCAGCCGTGACGGGCCTGCTCGCGATCGCCGAGGCGATCAAAGCGCGGTGCCAATTTGCGTCACGTGTGATTTAGTCGCGTGCTGCGCTGGCTGCGTTCGTGCGAAACGGAATAGCGGATCAGTAGGTAAAACGAGCCCCCTTCAAAGACGCTCTCGAGCCATTGCCATCGCCGAGACAGCCGGCGTCCTCCAATTACGAATCCTCCAAATTCCCCGCGGAGTGAATTACTCCCAGATTGCTGCGTATCGAGAGCTCTTTTCTTCCTTTCGACTCCAACGGCCCGCGATTCTTTTTACCCTTTATCACCGAGGGTCTTCTTTTTGTTCATATTTGAAGGGAGGCGAGGACCAGGGAGGTTGAAATTTGGAATTCGCGTCACGCGCATCCTTGCTGTTGAAAACCAAAGTTCTGCTCGTTGAAAAAATAGATTTTCAGTCGAGGACCGTGCCAGCAATGTCCTTTATTTATTACCCTCAAGTATGGCGAAGGAAAATCGTTTTTCCCCTCGATACTCGAGCGGTTTCCGGTAAATTAATGTTTTATCGCGAGGTTCGCTGACAGCGCGAGGGGCGACAGGGAACAGATGTTCCGGGGGAATGATCGAAACGCGTGAAATCACCAGATCGCTACTCCGTTCGAGAGGAGCGCTCTGTCCACGATAGTTGGCGAAAAAGCTGAAACAGCACCGACAACAGGAACAGTAAACCTTCGGTCAAAACTACGCAGCGTGGAGCAACGTGCAACCTGCATCGATGCTCACGGTTCTCAACCACCGAAGTAAACGCTACGCCAGACACCGATGGAAACAGAAGCTCCTAGAAAATCTATCTAGTTCGGGAATCATTTGTTGCACTCGATCGAACGAGATCGGAGTGTCTCTGTGACTCTGCTACGGTTCGAAGGTGGTCAATGTGGACGGGCTAGCGGGTCGGTTGAATGAGAGTCACTGTATTAAAGCAGACGGGTCGCGAGGTTGCCGCACCTCGCAAATCTCACTCTTCTATCGACCGGGCAACGTTGCCAACTCCTTTTCCATGCCTTTATCGCCCCTTTCCATGCAGCCCTCCACCACCTCCCTTCCTCCCTTTTCTGCCCCTCCTCCGTCCTTCTTTGTGCCTCCCTCCTCGACGATCTCTTTCTCCCCCCCCTACGGCTCGCCATATTTCTCTCTTTATCCGCACTTCGGGCTACGAACCTTCGGACTTAGACCTCTTCTCCTCTCGCCTCGTCCCTCTGTCTTTATTTATTCCCCCCACCCCTCCTACTCCTCCGTGCCCTTTTCTATCCGCCTTTCTCTCTCCCTCCCTCTCTCTCCGTGATCGCCCGTCTCTCGCCCTCCCGGCGCAGGTCTTCGCCCTACCTCTTTCTGCCCAGCTGTTTAACCTTCCTAGGGCAGATGCCGCGCGGTTAGGTGCAACGTCACCTTTATCGTACCCCTCGCCGTCCCCTCGGGCCCGCTGCGGCTCCTTCCTCGTTCGTAATTACCCGATAAGGGCAATCCGGCCGCACGAAGGGCCCGGCGATCGGCTCGACCTCGATCCCTTCCACCCCGGCAGCGGCTTTTCCTTGGAATCTCGGCCTTTCAACGTCTCCGGCCGTCTGTTCCCCCCCAGCGACACTGTCCCGGCCACTCCGCAAGAGTGCACAGGGCATAGTGTCGCGGGCGGGAGTGTCGCTCACGTATCATTCGCAGGGAAGTAACTGGAGCAGAGTAACGTCTGGCGCGAATTTCCTCGAGCACGCCTCGACACTGTGCGCCTGCCCCCTACTGAAGCAGCCATGAAAGAAATATGAAACGGATGACCGGCGGTCTCGAGGTCAGCTCGGTCAATAACTTCGTTATACGGGCCAGTTAAAGGCATTTGCTTCGATTCCGCTGCGCGCTTGCCACGGGCCTTCTTGCCTCTCGTCCCTGAGGACGCCGTGCTAGCGATTCGAAGGCTCGGCGGCGGAGAGTATCGCGCACGAGAGGCAGGCTCCTAGCCTCCCGCGGCATCCCGTGGTCCGTTGGTGGTGGTGGAGTCGAAAGCTCGGATGGTGGGCGAAATGAAAAAAAAAAGAAGAAGAGTGGAGAGTGCATCGGGTGGCCAGGTCTGGTAGGCACGTTTCCCATCGGGGCCCCGAGTGTCCTCTTCGAGTTGGTCCCCTCCCGATTCGCGTTGGTCTCGGAGCAGAAACGTTATCTCGCACGGATCTCCCCGCGACGTGACTCGCCGTGTATATCAGCGGTAGGTGGAGGTCGAAGGGCAGCCCGGATCTGGGACGATTGCACCGTGGACCGCGAAGGGGAGAAGAGAAACCTGGTAGGACATGTCCGTCTCCTCGGGCGTTCGTGGCCGCTACCACGGAAGGATGACAGACCGCGACAGGCTATCGCGGGGACTTTCGAATAGCACGACGCCAGAAAAGAACTTTCCAAGGCGGCAGATAATTATCTTCGGAGTGTATCCCGAAGATGCTCGCTCGTTATCCCGTTGGCACGGTTATTCGACCGCTCGATCGTAGATTACGTCCTGCCTCCAACGTGAATAGAAATCGCCAGTTTCGCGTGCCCCCCCGCGCTTTTTCGGCACGAAAAAGCCACGCTAACGAGCTACCCAAATCGCACAATTCACCAGCAACTATGCGATCGTATCTCGAGAATGAAACCGCATTGGTTGCGTGCATTCCTAAACCGCGTGGCAGAGTCTACATATAAATCTATAGCTTGAACCGGATTTCTCTGCAATCGACTTTCAGATGTAGGAATTATGACAGCACGAGCTTGCCGGTGGGCAAAAGCTTCACAGATTAGAGCTCCTCGAACCGACGGCGCCCAGAAGTGTGATCGAGAAAATCATTCGTTCCCTTTCTGTCGATTCTCACAAAAGTAACCCTTTTCCCCAGCAAAGATGTACGCGCGAGGAGGGTTTCATTATCGAGCGCCGCGGCGCGCCTCTTCCACCATTATTATGACACTTGGCGGAATAAAAATCCTCGAGAGCTCGGCAAGTTGGCCCGTAAAAAGCACGTCTCGAGGCTTTAAAATTTAAATCCCCCGGCCTCCGCTTTTCCCCGTGAATCAACTCGGTTCGCAACCCCGCCTCCTCTCCAAGGTTTCCTTTTGCGCGCGTATCGACGACGCGGGAGGCACAGGTGCCGAAGGAACTCGCGGCGAAGAAAATTCGATACGATCTCTATTCGCGACGCGTCTCTCTTGCGGGCCCCAAGGATTTCCATCGAGTCGCCCGGCTCGCGAGAGCTTCCCAACCCTCCCCGAAATTGAAGGAGACCCCCCGAGCCGCGCAGACTCTGCAGAATTAATGCTTCCAGCCACGAAATTCACGGTTCGGTTAACGGTCGTAAGCAAATTTGAACAGTCCCGAAGATGGAAATAGGGGAAAAGGACGGGGAAGAATCTTCTCAGCTTTCCATGCTGCTCGGAGGCGCGAGACGTTTTAGGGACAAACTTCTCCGAAATCCAAGTAGCAACGCGTGGGCGGTGGTTTCGCCAGAAAGAGGGAGAATGCTCGACGGACCGTCATCATCGACGGGTTTACCTACAGCGAAGCGGCCGGCACCCCTCCGGTCGACGCAGCCAGACGGGATAATGTCGTGTAATGAAGATTAATCTCGTCTAGTAAGCACCGGCCATTCCTGTATTCATAAATCAATCGCATCCGTCCGATTATCATTCAGATCTGACTGGACCCGACTGGATCCTCCTCGACGGTGAGCCGTGAGGCCCTGGCTACACGCGTCGCTGCATGGGATCGACAAATCGAGCATGGTCCACGTACGCAGAGAGAGAGAGAGAGAGAGAGAGTCGAATTATCCACAATAGGTGCGACGAAGAGTGGTCAGCTCGAACAAATGACGATTGTAGTCGCGCTCGTTCGTTCGCTTCCCCGTGCTTGGAAATCCCGAACCGCGCCGGAATTATTCGTAATCCGACGTCTGCCACACCTCATGCTGGCTAATTGTCCCCCCAACTACGGAATTGGCGCGCTGAAGGGGGTCCGTGTACCTCTTTGAACACCGGTGCCGCTTGGCGGGGTAAATCTTTGAAGTCCCCCGCGCGAAATCTCGATTTTGAAATTTGAGTTTAAAGGAGGGTCTTTGAATACGCGCAAAAATCTAGGAGCCTATCCAAGGTCGGGTAAATCCCTGAGACGACTACATGCTCGTGGCTCGTGATTGCTCAAGGAAACGCTTACCTGCGGCGAATCTTATCGCCCCTGACAGATAAAACACGATATGCTCATTAGTTTGATAGTCGTTTATCAGGAATGTTTATTGCCCCTTCTCGCTGCTCGTCCCCATTGGGCATGATCGCGGCGGCAAACAGCCCGGGGATAATCACTCTCTCTCTCTCTCTCGCATTCGGAAAACTCGGCGTGGACGAAAACGCTCCTCCGAGGGCGGGCGAATGGTTCGTTATCGTCGGCTGTTATTCACAGTTATGTGGCTTATGATAATGAACCAGACGAATATTTCTGCGGATTCCCTTTGCAGGCGGAGGTCCACGGCCACTTAACTGATTTGAACGAGATAGCTCTCGTGGAACGACCTCTCGGCCTATCCCCGATCCAACGCAGTGCGCAGATATCTCACCGAGCGTTACCATTTTTTAATCCGCCGTCCTTCGAGCCCATCTCTCTCTCTCGCTACAGTGGGAAGAGGAGAGCCGCCGAATGGTTGGTACTTTTCATCGACAGCTTCGGGGCCGCGTGGCTGCACGTGAAATACCAAATGTAAAATAGGTAACCGTCGATAAAGCCGGGGACTTCAAAAGACAATGGGCTCGTTTTAATCCCTGACAACCGGGAATCGATCGTTGGATATCAAAAGGATCGTCGGGGGGTAATGAAAGCGAGGCTGAAGAAATATTGGCGTATATTCAGGGAGAAAGACTCGGCTTGCGACTCAAAGGGCCCCACGTGTCCCTTTTCCAATAGATTCGAGACTTTCCCTCTACTATGCAGCAGCAATAACAGTAATAATGTCCGATTCGATGAAATAGTGGTGCCGTAGGGTACAATCCCCTGCCTCTTTGTCATTTTCTATTACGGTTCGAGGAAAACATGGAAATCCTCTGTCTTGGATGCTCCCGTCGATCCCATCAATCACCTTGCTTATCCGTCCCAATTTTTCATCGATCAAACTCGAAGTGAAATAAAAAAAAAATCAACGCGCAGTCCATTCAGAATTCAATAACCTCGCGTGCAAGGCTCGCTTGTCAGCGCAGCGTTACAGGTGTAGCGAGCTTATTAATAACCGTCATCATTTACCCATCAATATTTAATCGAGTTAATTAATGTTTACCAGTCGCGGGCCGTACGCAAACAGCCACGAATGCCAGGTGCGACGGCGCGTGTTTGTAAATCGTCTGTATCGGGAATCGGAGGGAGCTCGCGGCCTCGTATGAATTTCATCGAACAATGGATATCGAGGGACGTGCGGATTAAGGGGAATCTTCGGTTAAACGGGCCAAATAAGTGCGAACTAAATGGCAGGGGAAGGCGATCGGACGGAGGAGAGGGAGAAAACAGGACCAGATGGAAATGGTGGCATTCCCGCCTCAACCCAATGACCGCGAACACTCCGGTCCATTTAATATGATAATCGACGATGCGCGAACGCGAGATCTAGAGAGGCTGGACGTGTCCGGAGAGCGTGGAAACCGGTTCGCCATCCTTGGGACGAGCCGCGGACGGTGTTGCTGAATGCAAAGAGAGCAAGGAAACAGATGGGCAGGGATTTGTCGCCGGAAAATTACCGCGATGCACCACCGCGGCGGTGGCTGCGCCACGCTCGTAAATATCCTTTCCGACCGATCGAACGATTCGGCTGCGATGCACACCCTGCGTTATGACGGTGCTCCTTTACTCCGGGCATCTAAGTTATGGGGATGTCGGGGCACGATCGATTAAATCCGTCCAGTTCCCCTTGCCGAGGCAATTTCGAATTCCTCGGGCGGACGTTTCGATGGATCTTGCGCACATGCTCCGGCGGCTTCTTCCAACTTTGCGGCTCGGTTCTTCGCTGGGCAGGGAGATCGAGATTGAACGAGACCAGTATCGGAGGTCTATCGAACGACGAGGATCTAGCACCGCTAGCTGATCCCCGAAATCGTGGCTCGCGGGTGCTCGCTCGTAAATCGTCGGGCCTGTACGTTGGACGGTCGATTAAATCCGTTGGCGGCGTGACAATTAAAAAATTTATGATCTTTACTTTCTAATTACGGCGGCGGGTGCGCGAAACGCTCTCGGCCGTCGTGTATATCTTCGTTCGTTTTAACACCGCCACCGTGATACCGGGGCGCACAGGCGCTCGTTAATTAGGAAGTTAATTCCCGACGACGACGTTAACGCGCGCCCCTCCAGCCCTCGCATATTAATTACGGGCCGAGGAGTTGCAACAATCGTAATCCCGCGCGCCACTCACCTTGGCATTTGTCTCGAAATGGATACGCGCGTGTCGAACAATGGCCGTCGCTAATAAGTCGCCAGGTAATAAGTAATAAACGCTGGCTGGGTACCTCGGGACGCGCTCGGGCTTTCGTCATTCCTCGCGTTAACACCTCGCTGCTATGTGTTTCAATTCGTAAAAGGTGGTAACGTTCGGCGCGCTGACACGGTAGTCGGTCGCGGCACTATATATATTTTCTCAGGATTTAAACGAAGCCTTTCACGTAATATCAGTAGCCCTTTTATAAGCAATTATCGCTTAGAAACCTCGCGAAAAACGCTACGCATTATCAACTGGTCCTTTCTTTCAAATTACATTCGCGCCTCGGCCGCAGCGGTTCTCCAGCCAATTCTATAAACAGTGCGAGCCGAAGCCCTTATCTGCCAGCCTAAACAGACTACAGAGCGCCAGAGCATAGGCCACGACCACTGTCGCTGGACCTTATCGTACTTCATCTTTCGCTATGCCCGTTATCTTATCGATCAGCGACTATTCCAGTGAACGTATGTGTCCTTGCTGCACGTTAACATAGCGCCACGTTTCTACATGAAAAACAATCGAAAGCCATTCACACAATAGCCTCCTCTCGCCGCTGACATTGAGAACGGCACGACACGAGGATGCTACATTGTCCGTGGCAGCGATCGCAAGCTATAATTGCCGTCGATCATCATTAAAAATAAATAGTTAGAATGGAGGTAAAAGGAGAACAGGCACGGTGGGTTCGTCCGCTCGACTGACGACAAACGGCGTGTTTTCGCGTACAGAAATTCGCCGAGCACCGGTGGGTCCTGTCCATCTGTCCGTCAGAATTTATACGAAAATTAGGCTAATATCGTTCGGCACCCATGGCACCCAAATTGCTGGGCCCCGAGACGACGGCGTTCATTATTTTTTAATCGGCGCTCGTTGCGCCCGCTTACAAATCGTCTGTTTACGTCCGCGTCGCGAGGAAGCTTCTCGTGGTTGCGACACCTCGTAAATCGCCCGGATCGCCTCGAACAGGCTTGTCTCATTTTTTTTTTCCTTTTTGGTTTTGGCTCGTTCGCCCCTCGCACGAAAATCCGCTTGCATAATTTGTTTTGCACGCGGGCAGGCTGCGCGCGCGCGCGTAGCGAGTTGCGAAACGGCGCGGGGAGTAATAAAAAAAAAGATGGGCGGAAAAGAGAGGAGCGAGAGACAGAGGGAAAAGAAGAAGCGTGGAGGAATCCATTCTCGAAGAAACGCGGTCACGGTGCTGTAGGACAATAGTTCGTTACGGGCGTAGGGAGCGGGCGAAAAAGGGGAAGAGGTTTGGTTGTGTAGCAGGGCGCGGGAGAGGGAGAGCAAACGAAGCGGCTCTTTTTCGCCTGCTGGGCCGCCATGTTGGAAACGTTCTCCCTCGGCGGTCGCTTACAAGGGCGTGGGCGTGCAAACCCGGGGAATTTAATACTCTCGAAATGTCAAACGTCGAAGATAAAATGTCGCCAGGAACACGGTCGAGGCGGATTTTTTTTCTCCGTCGCCCTCTTTCCTGCCCCGTTTTATGGGCCCGCTACTCGCCTCGCGTTTCCAGTTACAAATCCGACCCGAACGCCCGCGCCGCCTATCCACTCCGCGGAAACCCGTGGAAGAAGCGGTGCGCGCGAAATTTTCATTTCGAATAATCCTCGACAGGAGGCATCGAGTGTATAATTCGCTCGTGGAAGGGGTGGGCACCCGTTATCGCTGATTCCCTTGTTCAATCGTTGGAGCCATTAACGAAATAATCGCGGAGCCCGCGATACGCGATAAACATCGTCGAAAATCAGCGGTAGCTAATCGATCGCGCAATTAAACGGTGCGGGAGTGCACGGGCGGCGCGCGTGCAATCGGGGACTGTTTGTTGGCAATATTTCTGTGGCGCCGACTCGATTAACGATAATTCCGATTTTAATCAGAATTCGTACGAAGGGCTGCCGTTCGCGGACGAATGGTCGCGAGCGATCCCGAGCGCCGCGGGATCTCGCAAACGGCCAGCGGTTTTTCGACCGATTCCCAGGGAACTCGATCTCGTTCATCCAGCAGAACGAACGTCAGAGCGCGACAAAAACGTCGAGCCGGAGGCCTCTGTCCTCGTGAAACCGCAGAGCTGGACGCACGTGTTCCGGTTAACGTGTCCCGCATATGTTCGCCCCTGAAAGAAATCAACGCGTGGAAGCACTGTAGACCTTCTCGATCCGTTCGATCGTGTTCGATTGCACTCGAGTTCCCAGCGACGAATCCCACCGTGCGACGTAACGAAACGGGCACTCGAAAGGAAACACGGCGCGATTTCGTGTTTGAGACGCATCGATGCTCGCTCGCCGCAACTCCGCCAGGCAATTAACAAAACGTTTCTGTTGTTTGTTCCAGGTAAGCCAGGCCACGGTACATTCCCGTCACGATCCTTTATTCGTAAGTACGTGACTCGACTTTCCACGCTGGAGTAATAATTTAAGCGATCGCGGGGAATTCGGGGAACCGCGCGGAGGAAAACGGATCCTGGAGTTGATGTAAATTTAAAGATCCGTCGATTCGTTCCCCATTCCTCATCCAGCGTCCTCTCGTTCTGTCTCTCTTCGTCGTTCCCTCTCGCGTCACCCCTCCTTTGGAATCTCATTCATTGGAATTGTCATTAACAATGCGCAAGGACGCGTGCATTCCGTTTCTCTCCGCCGGAATAAGGTCGAATTCTTCGCAGCAATCGATCCCGCGCTCAGAATAGACTGGCGAAAGAAATTCCGCACTGTGGCCCGTTGCAGATATCAGTTTCGTTGCGGTGTTTTCGAGGATCCGAGAAAAACCTCGAAATTTCAGTAGCTCGCGGGGATTTGTCGCGTTGCGATAATTGGGATCGCGACCGCGTTAAAATTCGCGATATGTAAACACCGCTGGCGATCCTGGCGACTGCATCAACGAGAGATTCAGTTGGGAGTGGATTGGCTGGAGCCAATTAATCTCTCTCTCTCTCTCGTATCAATTTATCGGTTAGCCGCGAGTTCTCTTTCCGCGCGGATGATCCCTTTTGCCGGTCGCGAAATCCTTTTGCCTGGGCACGTTCGCCCCGACAAAGGGTCTGCTGGCAAAGCGCGGAACCGGGCACGAGGGGTTGATCACGAAGTAGGTTCAATCTATGCATCGCCGTGCGGTATCGTTGGCAGGAATCGTTGCTGCTGACGTCACGCGCGTGTCCGCGAATGCCCCGGCGCTCGCGGGACCAGCTGTTTCCAACATCTGCGCCCCTCCTCGCAATAGCCACAGCGACGTGCAAAAGTTTCCGGTCCGAAGTAGTGTTCGCTTAGTTTTTACAAAGTGGCAACTGGATCGAGAGTGACTTTGGTGTTCGCGGGATCGCGAGTGCTGGATTATTGGGGGGTAGATGGGTTAAGGAGGAGGCGGGCGCGTAGGTGAGGGTTGATTAGGGTCAACGCGGGGGTCAGCTGTACCGATTCGAAACGGCTGGGTAAAGAGGAGAAGCGGAAACAATTAAACGGCTCGTGGCACCGCGAGCCTCCATATGGCCGATAAAAAACACACGGCGTCGCGGGACAATGATCATAATTAATGACAGGATAATTACGAGGACACGGCTAGCCGGACGAAACCGGAAGCCCGCGATCGTTCGCGCTTACGCGGCTCCTTCGGCTTCGTTCCAACGTTTCATAAACCCCTTTCGCGATTGCCCGCGGCAAGAGCGGTGCACGACTGTAACCGTGTCATTCAGGAGAACGAAATTGCAATTTTATTACCGTGTTCACCGTCAAAGCGAGTGGAGAGCATCTGTCCGAAGTGTTCGGGCTTGAATGAAGGAAGATGTGGATGAGTGTGCTCGTCGAGCTCCGCCCTACCATCTCGAGAAACGCAATTTTTCGCCCGGATCCCTCAACTCCGTCGCGCCATCGACCGACTGTAAATTAAGCATTCCGTTTCAATTATTTCGCGCGATTATTCGGCTCCCCCAGTCTGAGGAGCCGAGCGAGAACCGTGGGTAGAAAGTTTCACGGGCAGGATCCTCTTTTCGTCGACCACCCTCGCCTCCCGTCGCCGCCGTTAACGAAGTCTTGGAAGTTTCGACGAGCGGAATTCACGATAGCAGAAAGAGCTGATTGCATTTTTCATCGACCAGGCAAATAGAAACGACACGAATTCACGAGCATTCCTCGGGGTGGAGTCACGCATTCGGCACGTAGCACATCGGACGTCCAAGAATTATTAATTCCACGACTTTCCGAGAGAAGGTCTAATTGCGACTTGGCTACGGAATAATTCAGGAGATAATTGTCGACTGGATTCCGGGCCACGATGACGAGTAACTTCGCAACTTTTCCAAACGCCGTGCAAAGTGTTTAAGCTTAATTAAGCCCCCGGTAGAATGCTTTCACGGCTGCGGGGATGCATCCGGGCTGGAAATATTACATCTCAGGCGAACAGGACAGGAGGGGAGCGCGGAACATAGCACACGGCTAATTGAACGAGCACAATTAGACCGCCGCGAGCTTGCAGCCGTGCTGCTGGCGCAGGACGAAGCTCTGCGAGCCAGCCGAAGCGCAGTCACATCCTCGGACATCGACCTGCTTCGGCCGTAAGCTCGATTTTCTGCTTCGTTTAGCGACATCTGAAGCACTTTCGGTTCGCTCCACGCCCGCCAGCGACGCTCTTCTTCCGCGAGGGTGCAGCAACCCTTGATAAACGAATAACCAGCCCGGTGTACCTTAGCCTTCGAACGAGATCCGCCCTGTTTCCTACAGACTTTTCGCTCCGGGGCGCGCAACCTACCCTCCACAGCTGATGGAAGCTTCAACGCTGGGATCAGAAAGATCGAGGTCTGGCCACGTTAATTCCATGGAGTTACTTCCGACCCAGACTCGTAATCTAGGCGGAGCGGCTGCCGCCATATAACAGGATTAATATCCAGAGAGACACGCGAGGGACCCACCCTGCGTGCGCGAACAACGCTCTGCCGCTGGAATCGTGTGCCGGGGTGCATTAGGTGACCGTATAATAGGGGTTGGAACAATATACAGCGGCTGTGACGTTGAACCTCCGACCCTGGCTGTTTCCTTGTCGCGTATACGCGCTGCGATATCCTCGCAAACAGGCTCTCCTCTCGGTGGAAGCGAGGGAAAAAGGAAGCCGATGTAATAGCGTCGTTCACGGGTAATCGAAGATTGAAAGGGTTGGGCCTCGTCCGGCGATCGGCATAATTAATCGACGCTTGGAAGCGGCATCGTTAATTAATTAGCCCGGCACTGTGTTCCGGTGAAAAATTCAGTGCTTCCTTGTCGAGCACGCCAGACGAGGCAGGCGGTAGTTGGAACTCGTTCGCGCGGCAGTCGATCGTCAACCTCGAGTCGTTAAATTCGCAACCCCTTCTCGTTTGGAAAGTCGTTGACCAAGCTTTCGCGGAAAGGCCGCAGGAAGCCAACAAGCAAATAGTTGCTCGTTAGCCAGTCCCATTGAACGATACTGTTATCGTTCCATCTGTCGACTATCCGCTCGGCCCCGGCTGCCAGGAGGAGTTGGAAAAACACGAGAGGACGGCGGTTGCTATCGAGAAATCAAGGCCCCGTGGGCGGGTTCGCGACACCGAAATAACTTTCGACGGATGCATGACACGTGTTCTCCACTTAGCGCGTTTAGCGTGCCGTATCTCTTCCAGAGAGTACATAGCTCCATCGAGAGCGCGGCTCGTGGGCCGCGAGGCGAAAGAAAAACGACCGTCGCCCGCGGACAGAAATCCACGAGAGAAACCGAGCCATCAATTTCCCCTGTAACGAAAATGTAGACGGGGAGGGGAACGTCGACAGCTCGGCAGCCAGAAATATTTAAAACGCGAAACGGGCCGTGAAGAGCTGGAGGGGGAAAAAAAAGAAGAAGAAGAAAGGAGGAGGGAGCTCTTTTGCAAACGCTCCCTCCGGCAGAGGGGCGAGCCCTATTCGAGAGCGTAGTACTACGTCTAATTGCGAGCCGGCATACTTTCTCGTGGCTCGCTCGTTATCCTTCGCAGCGGCGGCGTCCCACGGAATGATTGTTGTTGTTAAAAACCGAGGGGGTGCGGAGGGGTGGGGCGAGCCACCCCGCTGTCGGCGCGGTTTCACGGAAGCTTTTTCGGGGATGCTCGACGAGCGGACGAGTATCGGCACGATAACCGCCGGTTTGTATTGATCCTCGCGGGGGTGTGGAGGGTTCGAAAGAACCGGGGGTAGCCGCGGAGAGAAAGGGGGAACGCGTGTCGGAGCGAGACGATATGACGAGGTCGTGGACGAAACGAGAGGGCAGAGCGGAACCCGCAGGGGTGGAGAAGCCAGGGAAACAGTCGGGAGAAGAAGGGTGAGTTCGGTGGTGGAACATCCCCCCCTCTGGGTGACTGGCGCGCACCCCGGAACCGAACCAACCCTGAATCCAGCCCCGACCTAACCTAGACGCCCGTACCATCCGACCCCCGATGGATACTCCGCGACACGTGTAAGAAGTCAACTCGCTCCGCGAACCTCTTGTTCCAGGGCTGCCTCCAAGTTCCTCCTAGTTCCGCGCGCAACTCTCGCGGCATTCGGTTTGTTAACTCGTTAGAGCAAGTCTGGAGCAAGTTTGAAATGGGAGTAAGAAGGGAGCAGGAATCTCGTGTCTCTGCGTACCTACTCCATAGAACGGGGGTTGGTCTGTATGTAAATTGTCTCTGGCGGAGAAATCGTATTTCATCGATGCGCGGATAGGATCGACGATTTCGCCGCGTTAATTACGCTCGAATAAACGCTCCACGGCTGGAACGTACGTACATATTTCCAACGTGTTTCAATTTCGAGCCGGGAAGTCTCGTCCACGGCCATATGGCGCTACCAACGTGTCGTCCAACGTCGCGTTACTTTTTTTTCTCTCTCTTTCTCTCTCCTCGTACGCTTATGCAAACGACTGCACAGAGATACGAGGAGAGAGGGGGGGAGAGAGAGGGTGGTTCGAAGTTGGGATTGTCGATCGCGTCGAAACGTCCCTTGGCAACGATCGCGAGGGGGCATCCGCAGAAAGCGCTGGCTGGCCCCCTTCTCGCCTGCAACCCCGTTCCTACGCCGCCGACCCAACACCCCTCTGTCTCGCGCGCCCCATCCCTAATCCGCCATTGATTTCCTTTGCCTCGAATTCACCGGCTTTGGACCGTCCGAGCGCTCGACATTCGAGCCACCGTTTCGCTTTCGACGCTCTAATTAATCCCATTGATCGTAATTATTCCCGCGTCCGACGACGCCTGGACTTTTGCATCGCCGAAACTGTTCGATCGATAGTAGAGATGGCTTTTGGATATCGTCGATATTTCTTGGCGACTATTTCCCGTTCGTTTATCACAGTTCTCTGCTAGCGAAAAGCTCGGAGAACGAGAGGTCCCCGTCAAATGTTTCGCGATCCTCCGAAAAGTTATTCGAGCGTGATCCCCCGCTCGTTTCCACCGATCCGAATCTCCCAGGCGAATGTCGAAATTGCCGGACGCCGTCAGCGGTTACAACCCCCCCGGTTTTCCCTTTCGCGGAACAAATTGATCCTATTTCGTTGCTCCTAACTCGCGATAACTTCGCTTCCCCGTTATCGGACTGCGTCCCCGACAAATTGGCGCGGCTGTAACGAATTAATAACATCGGCAGAACGCTTGTGGCCACCACCAGATGTTCCACCCGGAGGATCACCTGGACACGCTGCTTTGTTTCTTTCCAACGGATGGGGAGGAAACGTGGGAGGATACTGCGTGAGCTTCGTCGACGCGGTTAAAGTTGGCATTTCGTTGGCTACGTCCTCTCGACATCAACCCCCGGGCAGACAAAGACGCGGAAGGATCCATTGGCGGTAACGAGGCTGGGTTTTTCTGCGTATCCGCTGGGAATGAACGAGCGGTGGAATAAAACCGGCCGCGGAAAGAAGCCGAGAAGGGGGTTTTATAGCTAATCTCCTATGCTACCGAGCGTCTGAAAAGGCATTAATCCCTTGCACCGTCGGTGGCGCGTTCAGGTACGTGTTTGCAGGCAGGTACCATCGTTCGCTTACTCGCGTCGTACAGCCGTGTGCGTCGCTCGCTACCTGCGCGTGTACCTACCGTCGTCGGAAAACTACTTTCGGGGCTCGCCTCTTCCTTCCCTGTAGCGTGCACTTTCTCATCGAGGGGCTCGCGCGATCGTTACAGGCTTTTTTCCAAGCTCGTTTAACCGAATCGCTGCTCCGACGACCGGTACCCTCTGTTCCGTCGAACTTGAGGGTTCGCCTCGAGTCGGGGAAGAGTTCGCATGCTCGGCGGACCGATAGCGGCACGTTCGAGTTACCAGCGATAACTTTCTCGGGGACATTTTCCCGTGGAAAAGGCGGACCGGCGGTAATTGCAAGGAGGACTCAGCTTTCGAGAGATAAGAAGCCACGTGGCTGCCGCGTTCTTCTTCCCCCTTCGTTATCGTAACCGGGGCTCGCTCATTAAGTCCGTGTAATTAGTCGTGTTCGCTTATCGCGGTCTCGTTTCGCGAGCACGCTCTTCATCGCCGCTGTCATTGTTGCCTGTCGGCCAATTATCGGGGCGAATTAGCGATCGTCGTTAATTAAAAGCGCCAGCTGCACCGGTCGGAAAGGTCTCGCTTCTTTTGGCGGTGCCGACGGTTCGGGGCCCGGGTAGGAAAATGGTGAACGGCGCGCCGCAAAAGGTCGAAGGGAAAACGTGCTCGCTCCCGTCGGTGGTAATTGCAATTAAACGCTATTACGGGAGAGCGACGTAGGTCGAAATCCGTCTTGAGCCTGGCGGAATCGAGTCGCCCGCAGAGACAGAGAGAGGAAGGGAAGGTCCGTTTCGGAAGAGGCGAAGCCATTCTGACGAGCACGGAGTTGGCGCGTCCCGAGGTGTATTTATATCACCGCCTGTTCCGAAGCGTATATAAAATTTATACGACCGTCGGAAGATGAAGCCGTCGTAAATGCGAATATTTGGCTGAATTCTGGCGAAATGTCGCTCCGTCCCGTCATACTTTATGTGCCGGGCGAGCAGTATTGTGCGATTTGCTCGATGACACGACATTGTTCTCCGTCCCTTCCATTACCCGACCCTAACCATCCTGGCTGCTCCTTCTCTCTCCCTCCTCTCTCCTCTCTGTTTTTTTTTCCGCTCTTCTCTTCCCCGCCAGCTGATTCGTCGTGTCTCCCCTTCGATGGCTCTGTGAAAGGAGTCTCGTCGATTCGTAGATACAAGAGGAGAGGATCTACCATGGGAGCCGTAACTTCGCTCATAATGCTCCGAGCGCTGTGCTCGCCTTCTGCCGAGGAAAACTCCGTATTTCCCATAAGACTTGGCGATCCATTGGCCACGTCTCGTCCGGTGTACCGTGACGTCGGCGTCGTCCACGGTGCTCCTGGCGAGGACCGCAGCGGTCGATCGAAAGCGGCGAAAAGATTGCGTTTCTCGGAGCGAGTTGAAAGTTCAACGAGCGCCGATCGTTGGAAACTGTTCTAAGAGAGGAATAGAGAGAGAGAGAGAGGGAGAGGGAAGGATTAGAAGAGCGAGCTGTCGGGGACACGCGAGTTCTCAGAGTGAGAATGACGCACAGGCCTAATCGACCTTATTATTCGCTGAACAATGAACAATTGCGTACGAGCGTAGAAGTAATCGACGGTAGGTTGACGAAACCCTGTGTGTCACTCGAGGACGCGAACCGTCAGGTTCCCTCTCCCTCCACTCTGCCCGCTGCCTTTTTTCTTCTCCCGTTTTCAAATACCACGGCCTCGTAAACGCTTTCTTTTATCGTTCCCTCGGTTTATTGCCGTCCGACAAAAAGGCGGTAACAATACGACACAGCTCGGGGAAATATCGCGACTCCTGATGAAATCTTCTTTCACGGAGGGAGAAGCCGGCAAGCCAGAGAAAGCCGTAGAGGGGGCCGAAAAGAAGCGAACGCTGGAAGAATCCTTCGTTCGGCCTCTACCGCGCCAACAGCCACGGTGAATAAGCGACGGAATATTTTCCTAACCCGCTCTCTCGGTATTGCAGCGAACGAGGTATTCAAATATTTAAACACGAAAATATACATGGAAGGCAGGCCCATGAATTATGCATAAGACGTGTCCACCACCTCCGTCCACTCTTCTTCCTTTCTCTTCTCCTCCTTCTCCGCTGCTCCTTTCTCTCGTTATCGTCCTTCCTCCCGGGAGAGCCTCTCTTCGCCAACTTCTGTCAGCTCCCCGGTCGCCGTGCACCGGGAAAACGCTGTTTGTACCTCGGAACAACGCAGAGTTGTCTGTCCGATCGCCCGCCAAAACTTTGGCGGCAGCGATTTCTCGCAGCTCGGAGGAACAGTTTCACGGCCACCCCGAGCTAATCCACTTTGGTCCGAAGGGGTCGCGAACTCTTCAGCCCCCGTGATTTTCCACGGCCGCTCGGAAACTGCGGCGAAACTCCCTGCGTCGTCGGGAACCTCAGGGAAGAGATTCGAGTATCAGCTACCTACTTAGCTCGCGATCGAAGCTATCGATTCTACTCGCCGAGGCCTGTTACTCCCAGCGAGGAGCCAGTTTCTCTAGAAACTCATCGATCTTCGCGAGGCCCGCGGACCGAGCCGCGTAAACGCTATAAAATATCTCTCGTTAGCGCGCTTCGCGAAGTCTAATCGCGCTGCCGGATCGCGCGGCGCGGCATTTTTTCCCTGGATAAGCCGATCGAGCACCTGGACGTCGGACCGTTTAGGAAAGCGAGATCTAATTGAACTAGTTCTCGCGGGGGAACGAGATTTGCTCGCGACGGTGGCAGGATTTTCGCGGTATCGGAGCTGGTATCAAGGGCACGAGGGCCTGGCTCGCGGATTAATTATCGTCGCCGAGGCACGAGTTACACTTCGCTTGCCACCGAAAGCTCGCTCGCCGCGAGGAATGCGCGCTCTCGCCCGCATGTGTGCGGGGCTCGTTTCTCTCCGGCGAACGCTCGCGCTCACCCACGCACGTAACAGCCCAAGTCAGCTGCGAAACCGCGGTTACGCACAATGCATCGGGAGCACCTCCTAAGAATAATGCACCCGCGGACAACTGACGCGCGCAACGATCGCGTCGAGGTAGCCTTGATGATGTAACTCCCGCAAGGTTTCCCCAGCGCGAGACACCGCTTTGTCGCTTCTCGCCGCTATACGCCGATCTCTGCTCGATTTAGCGCGCCCACGCTCCCGTTTCCCACTTTCCCTCCCGCGCCTCTCTGTGCCGTTTTCTGTAATTGTTGCACGGAACGCTGCTCCAGCGAGCCGCCTCGCAACCATCGCGATGGACTCGTTCCATTCTTCCGTTCATCCACGAAGAAACGGCATCGAATAGGACTCGTCGACTCGGATCAGCCGGTTCTTACCCCGCGTCTGGCACGAGTCGTTTGTTAGCGAGCCACGATGCCTCGCAGAAGTTCGGTTGTTACTGGAACGGTTACCTATAGATTCTGAAATTCCTGGGTAACGGGAGTGTGAAAGCCCCCGGAAGTCCCGTCCCCGGCTTCTAAGCCCACTGGGGAATCTTGCTTGTCGAGGCGTTCGACTTTCAAACGGCGTAAATCATTCGAGGAGGGTCAGAAGTGGATAGGAAACGGGGCCAGACTTGCGGGCCTAAAATGTTGACGACTCGAAGAATTGCTCGCCAGTGGTGCCGAGGAACTTGTTGAACACTTAGAGGAATTGGGAGCTCGGGGCTGGGATTTCGGACAATACCGATAGTGGCATTAGCAAAGAGCGACGTTAATACCTTCGGTTTTTCTCTCTGTCACGGGCCGACGACTGTCTCCGCTGGATAACGAGCCGGGCAACGATGAAACGGCACGATAAAACGCGCGGGGCCGGCAATTTTCACCGCTGCGTTTTTCGCAACGCTCGAAATTATCCGCCTTATTGATGTCTCTATTACTCGACAATACGGCGGAGATTGGCTGCTGCCCCCGGACCCGACGGTTTCTTCCTTGATTAATACTTGATTAAGCACCCACGTTCCCTTCCTTCCTAGCGCTCCGACGAGTTTATTTTATTACGCCCGTGGCACACTTACGCCGATCCTCCACCCCACGCGTGTTTTCGTTGTGAGAGCCTCTGCGAGCGGATCTATAGGCGGCGACTTTTTCCAACGTCGCTCTCGCAGAGGAGATTTCCTCAGCTTTTCCTCGTCTAAAAATACCGTCCGAGGGATATTGTTTTGCCGAGTTTCGCCGAGTTTCTGATCGCTCGGCGGCTGATTAAGCCCGCCCACGCGTCTTCCCCCTGTCTTCTTGATTTTCTTTCGTTCGTATTGTACCGACGCACAGTGTAACGAGAATATAAGGGAAAAAAAATCAAAAATCAATTTTCCATTAAGATGGGGGATTTCCACTTCAGACATTTTACGTTATATTTCATACTTAGTATTAATTTGACCTCAAATCACTATTGAATATTGTAGCTTGATCTTTTAGGCACCTACTATTATATGCTTTACTTTTTCTTCAGAACAAATTAATTTGTTATTAATCTTTTTGTTACATACTTTAAAAGATACGATTTAGGCAACCGGTCTCCTAAATCGTACTTCGATTTTGAATGTAATATAACTAACCTTAAATCCGTTATTTATATTACTAAGTTATGATGTTCTTACATCGGAGGACTGTTCACTATCAATTCCATGAAATGAAATACAATATTTAAAAACTCAAATTTTTTGCTTTTTGAACTCGTGCCGCGACACTGTGCGTCAGTGACACGCATGTGCTCGATCTACCGCAATCGTCCCCGTTACCAAAATCACCGCGGACGAGGCTGCAGAAAAAGGATCTTCATCCTTCAACTGTCCACGGAGACGCGAAACGTCGATGATCGTTGACAGCCGTATCGCCTTAATATTTGCACGAGAGAAAGTCCCCGGGCGGTGGTTTCTCAATTGGAATCGGCTGCGATTTCCATCGGCGCGGCTGGCCGATCGAGGGCCGTTAGAAAGTGGTCCTAGCGGGTCTAGTTGGACGATTGATCCGTGAAGAAGGACCCGTCAGCGACGAGGATGGATCGCCAATCACGCAAGCGTTGTCTTCGACTCGCGGATTAGAATGGAATCGACGTCCAAGCGACACGCTGAAAACCTCCGAAATGTCTGTCGTCAAATGCCAAGGCTCTTCGAAAGGGATCCTAATGGTTTCATTTCGTGATTGCCTGCTTATGTAATCGAACGTGCCCGGGCAAAATTTCCATAACGTTTTCGAGATACTCTGCTCGGCAATTGCCTCGAATGTTCAGCGTCTTCGATGTCCAAATAGACCTCTTACAATCGACAGTCTATCTCACTCGCAGCTTTTACGAATGTCTCCGTCCCTCGCGGTGAACACTTGCTTTTAAAGCGAGCAACTCTTGACGCAACCAGGCTCGGTCTTTGCGCAGCATCCGATTTCAGGTCTCCGAGCTCGGTCGATGAGATTCAGGCTGAACGTTCGTCGGAGGATCGACGGTGATGAACGGGCGGATCGTTTAACTGGGAGCGCGATTCGATATCTGGACCGTTAATTGTACAGTCGCTAATTGAATCGGACACGCGGTCGCGAGATAGCGTGGCGAAGCGAACGAGAAAAACCTGTTTGCCACTTGCCCAGCATCCTGCGTGTCGACTCGCGAGCTTGTGTGCCTGCATAATACGCCCGGCGATTTTTCTTCACCCATCCAGCCGACGAAAACCCGGCGCGGCGCTTTGGCTGATCGCCGCACCGACGCTTTTCCTCATCCTTGTTTTACTGGGTCATTCTACTCCGCGGGACGAATGAAAAGAAAGTCCGTTGCTCGCGGTCGCCTTCCTTCCCTCCGTTTCCTTTCACGCCGCGAACAATCAGCCGACGATCGGCCACGTTTGCACGCGACAATCACTTGGCCGCGTCCAATTCGCCCGTTCTCACGTTTTCTCGTTCGCCGCCGCGAGAAGGCTGCGAATCGGACACTCCTCGAGCGTCCTTCGCGCGATCGCTGGTGCTATTAGCGAGCGAGCGTATCGTCCTCGATCCTTTTCCATCCAGGTTCCGAGAGGACAGATGGGGAAGGGTAGCGTGCAACTTCCGTCTCGGGAATATAAAGTTTGAAATTAGGTTCCAGGGGAGGTGGCGACGGAGACTCGCTAAGGACGGTTGTGTTCGGCAAAAGTTGGACAGACCCTTTTGTCGGGCAGCGAACAATACAGGCCGGGACCCTTGGTGGCTCATGGTCAGGCATGTCCCTTTAATGGCAACCCTCTCGGTGTTCCTCCCTCTTACGTTTCCGCGGTGTCCTTTACCTCCGGCTAGCCCCTTTAAGGGAAATTCCCTTAAAGACCTTCCCACCACCGTTATGTAAGACACGCGAGGAGAGCTGGTGGCCGGTGTCTCCCGCGGTGTGCAATGCAAATGGCCAACGGCGTGCATGTCCCATTAATAATGCATCAAATAAAGCCAAGATTTGTCGATGCCGCGTGCCTTTCGACGTGGCGGTTCTCGAACGGAAATACTCCACGTGTCTCGCGGGTTTTCTTTTTTTCGAGTTTTATATAACCTATCGACGAGCGCGTAGGGCGAAGGCAGCTGGATAAAAACACCCTCCGGTAGGCCGACGAGCAGCGTCGCGATCGAAGGCGTGCCTCCTCGAAGCGCGGCGCGGATTAATTAATCTTTGTCGTCGGCGTATCGAGCACAGGACGAAGCACCGCGGCACGAGGGTGCTGGAAGCGTTATTAAAGCCGAAGAGCAATGTGGAGTGGAATAACAACGGCGATAATGAGGCCGTGGCGACACGCGGGGATGAAAACGATCGACCTCCTCCGTGTCCTCTTTCGTCGATGTCCTCGACTCTAATCGAGGGAGGACGTAATCGAGTGGCTACTTTGTTACGGGGACGGATGCAGCGTTCTCCTGGCGAACGAAAGGAAAAAGATACCGTTGGCGTGGGTCCAAAGGCGGGCACCGAAATATTGCTCGTCGCACGCGATGCGACGCGCCGCGACACCGCAATTTCTACGGTGGCCCAGTTCGCTCTAGACGACGGTGCCTTATGGAGCCCGCAGCTGTCGGCCGCGATAAGCTAAATATCGCTGGAAAACCGACCGGACGATACGAAAGCGGTATCGCGTTATCACGCGTCCGGGAATTCCACTTTGTTGCACCTTCGAAATTGAGTTTCGTTCGACCACTCCGGGGAGTGGAAATTTTTTATTCCCTCGTACGCCGCTACGCCACTTTCATCAGGGCGGGCTTGAAAGTTCCCGCGGAACCGTGGCGGTGCGATCGACCCTCGCATCGTGTATTCCCGTTTCGCCTTTTTTTATGGAACAGTTATCGTAATATCGGCAGGTAGAGTCGTTCGCTCGAGTCGAGAGAGCCGCGTTGAAAGTCGCCGTGGAAAACTCATCAACCTCGTTTGTAAATTTTTCCTGGCGAGCGTACGGCCTCGTTCCTCGATGAACATCCAGCACACACGCGTAACCTTCGAACTGCTGAACCAACCACGCGCGGTCCGCGGCCTGCCAGCGAGCGGATTTCGTTTCTCCTCTTTCTTTCCGCTGGCATTTCCCAGCGATAAACAGGCCGAGCCTCTCGAGACGCGGAACGGGCGTCGTTCTCGCTGAATCGTCAACGAATCTGCTAGTCGATTTCCCTTCTGACGTGGTACGATTCCTACGAGCGACGCAACTGTGCAGCTAAAGCTGCACTCAGGGCTCCAGGCTCGGTGCAGACTTTTTTTCTAATGGATTTATCGAAACTACTACTAGAAACTTCCTAGCGCAAGCTGCCTCATTCTGAAGTATTTCCTCGTTGCACCTACTATTAGCATTATCCTTGGTTATATTGCAAGGAGGTGCGCTAAAGGGTTGCAAGCCCGTTTACTTTAGTAACTATAGAAATCTCGTTCGAAGACGTTGATGGCTCGAGCGAAGCTACCTGTGCCCCTCGAAGCACCCTTTCATCGATTCTGCGTCCTGTAGACGGAACCTCGCGGAAACAAAAGTTACCTTTCCCCGTTCCAGGGGGGTAGCGCGTTTACGAGGAGCCCCGAGGGCTTTTCTACGGTCGCTGGAACCGGTCGAACCGGTTCCATCTAAAAACCGCCCGGTTTTCAAACCGTTTCATGGCGGTCTTCTTGCGACAGGGTGGAACTCGGTATAGGGTTGCGGCATAGCCATGGGAAACGCGGTTAACTGTCTTCTTCCTTGCGAACCGATGCTTCTCCACGCCTTTGACGCCATTAATCCTCCGTGAAACCGATCTTTAGAGAGTCCCAGCCTTGCTAATTAATGATAACTCGTTGGTCACGAGTGACCGAGGTCAGTTACGCGTTGACCAGCTTTCACTCGCGGCACCGCGCGCCGGTATCACTGAATATTCGCTGGCAGCCATTGTCTGCGTGGAGAGCTGAGTAGTCGTTCGCGAATGTTTGACTGGGCGCAGCGATTTTCGCGCGATAGAAACCGATCGACGATGTATCCGGAGTTTGCCGGTGCCCCTGGAAGACGAGGGGGTTTTCGATCCTTCCGGGTGGACGTTGCGCAACGAGCACACGCGCGCCCAGGAGATCGATCGCTCGCTCGGCCTCGGGGGACTCGGCCGCGGAGACACTTTCAGAGGCGGCGGAAAAGCGGTCGGAAAAGCGTGAGAATATTTATAGCATTGACTCATTACGGAGTGACGGATTGCGCGCGGTGTCGCGCGTTGCAAGTGCACCAGCCAATGAATGAGCCACGGTGCAAGGACGGTGCTCGGCTCGCAACGAATCGAACGGTGCCCCAGACTCTCCGCTCTCTTTCCCTCTGTCGCGTTTTTTCCACCGCCGTTAATGACAAATTAAGGCGATCGCCGCCTCTTACTCGCGACCCATATCGCGCGCGGATCGCGCCACCGTGCCTCGCGCGTTTCACCGGCGAACTCGGTAAGCCCCGCTCAATTTCGACACTCGGGACGCTCCGACGCTCTGGAGAACCGACGCGACGCGCGAACCGGAGGCAACCCGAGGAAACTTCGAGCGTTCCATCAAGCTGACAAATGTTGATCCTCCTTACGCGATCGGGCGTTCTAGTCCAATGCCTCTCGCGCCTGGAAGCGCACCGTTTGCGCGAGGGAATCTCGCGGAGCGACCCCTTCCAGCGCTACCTCGGCCGAGGAAAAGTAGGATTTTTCATTGGCTCGGGTGTGGGATACGGAACGGTCGAGTCCTACGGTCGGTCGCCCACGAAATGCTCGTTCACGGTAAACAGAATGCGCACGCCGATCGACTGGTTGGTTAACTATGCGACGTGACATGGTTGGCGGCTTGGTATTTAGGAAAGGCCAATCGACCAATGTCACAAGCCGTTCGAAAGGCGCTAGAATCAATAAGACACAGGTGATCGGGGCCCCGATCGTTTCTGCCTAGGCGATCTCTCTCGGATCGACGGCGACAAAGCCAGACGATTGCGACGGGGTAGCGATTGTCCCGCGATCAAGGACCGTTATAAATACCGATCGAGCCTCTCTCGACGTTTGCAGAAAGGAAATCACAAGAGAATGCCTGCTGCACTTGGAGATTCTGGACCAGCCGTCGCCTCTCCTCTCGCAGATTCGCTTCCACTAGCTTCTGGCAACTGTTCACGGGGTATTCCCAAACTTCTCGTAAAATTGAGCAATGTACCGTGCAAAATCTGGCGTCGAGCCCGGAACGCTGCTTACGTAATCGTCCATTATATATCATTGAAATTCAAGGCCTTACGTGTATCTTTCCGCGTGTACAAATTGGCCGTCGACAAAGTATGCAGTGTTTCGGAAGGCGAAATAATCGCTTCGGCGATCCCAGTCGAATAACTTCGCGACGACGCAGCTGTCTTGGATTCGCGCTTGCAGGCACTGTTTGCAGTGCCATTGCGCGTGAGTTCTACTAAATAGATTAGTAGAATAACAGTGAAAATAGCGAACCGTGGTGCAACGCGTAGAATTAACAGCGAAACTGTTCGCTTTTCTTTGCTAGAATAATTCAATATTCTCGCCTCCACTTTCCGCGAGCTTCTGCATTTGTCGTCCGACAAAAACTACCCCGTTATTCGCGCTTTCCGAGTAGACGGGGCTGAGTCGATCACAGGTGCGATCTGGTCTCGAAGGCCATCGGGAGCTGGATCACAGGTGACGAGCTCTCGATGCCGCCGCTCTCAGCTGCCGGTGGCAGGGGCCCGCCAAGGCAGCGGAGAGGCTTTTCGCGCCGCGGAATCGCGCTTTTTACGGAGGTGGACTGACGATTTTGCAAGAGAGCGCACAGACATACTTGGTGTCGCCGGATAATATAAGCACGCTCACACGCCGCCGTTGGGCAACTTCTAATCGTGTTAACGACACAAGGACGCGGGAGAGCACGTCTCGAGCGTTTGTAAACGCCTGTAAACCTTCCTTGCCCACAATAACGGAGCCCGGTGGCGCGGTGCGCGCATGCAAATCGCATGCAGCCGCGGCGCGTACTAATTTTCCGCATCTGGTTTAAATATAGCGCGCGACGGCGAAGCGCCGAGCGTTTAATTCAGTTAAAGGTGAAATGCCCGTTAAGTTCCGCGGATGATGGGTCCAGGTGCGGGCGCTCCGAGTGCGTCGGGAACGATAGCGAATCGCTGCGATGGAAACCAATGGGTTTCACAGAATCACAGAACTTTGACCCGCGCTTACGATTACCGTGGACCACGGAAGCTACTGAGTAGATCCATCGAAATGGTTCGTTCGAGCTAAAGCTTCCTCCAAACTCTATCAGACTCCCGCGGCAACTTTAGCCAACGTTCGACATATTTGTAGCTGAAAATTTCACAGCAACCAGTGCCCACGCGTGAACTGTGCGAGCGCAGACCTGACCCGCGTGTAATCGCCGCCGTCACGGCCCATTAAGGCTGGAAAACCGGCGTTAGATTGGCGCTAACAAATCGTTAGACCGTCCGGTTTCGACTCCCCTTGCGCTGCGACACTGGCGAATCGATTCTCGTTCGCCGGCCACCGAACGGAGCTTTCTGCCACCTCCGAGAAATATCGAGGCACCGTTGCATGCTCGCTGCAACTAAATTGAAATGTCCACTTTTTCGACGTACGGACTTGGTTTGGTTAAATTTAGAAACACGTTACGGCGTCACCGCGTGTTTACTACGGCTCGCCGACGCGTTCCCTTCACTCGCCGCGAACTCGAGCGAGAGGAGGCCAGAAAGGAGCGAATAAATTCGGCGGCCGTGTCCGAGCGGGGACGCGCCCGCTCTCTCGGGCTATCGAACCCGAGGCCTTAACCTTTACGAGATCCTCCGGAATAACTTTGAGGTGTTTGTTTCTAGAACACGCGCGGTTCGTCTAGACACCAACTGGTTCGACCTACGTGTGTATTTATGTCCCTCGCCACCGGTCTCTGTCGCGTTGCAGCGACCTTCGCGATGCGCATCTCGCGCTCTCTCCATCTCTCCCGCGATCGCCGGCGTATCGGCACCGCTGATTTCCATAAAGATGCCGCGCTCGGCGATCGCCGGAAACGGCTGCGACAGTGGGACGATCGAAATCCGTGTTAAGGGGTCGTGGGTCACTGCTGCAATTAGGAGCGGGCGAGACGGGGGAGCGAGGAAAACTGAGGGAAAGTCCACAACGAAGCTTCTGTCTTCGTTATCAGCTTGGCGAAACTGCAAACGATCCTCCCACTTTTTCACTTTCCCTCGTGTCTCGGAGCGTCGAACGAGAGCGAATCGGATCTGTTGCAGCTGAACGAAGATGCCCGGCGAGAAGAAGGGGTCAGAGAGCGGTGCATTATCGTCGCAGAATTGCGATTGCGAAATAAAGAGTGGAACAGGCCTGCCGTGTCCCCGTTGTACCCTGCTCCTCGTCCCGTCTCTCCTTCGAAAAAAAAGCCTGTTTTTCCACGAGCACCAGACACGGAACCGTCGCGGACTTCGCCGTCGACGTTTCACGTTCGCTCGTTGAAATGCAAAAGTTTCGCCACCACAAAGGGGTAGCCGGGAATTAAAAAAGAGCGCACGGGTGAAAGGACGACGGATGATCCTACAGTGGTTGCTCGAGACACGATGCGAACTTGCCCGCGGTCTACCGGGTGCTCGGGCCTTTTAGCGTCGCTTTATATCCACGCTGCTTTCCATCACAATGGAGCTGGCTGCTCGCTGTTTGCTCCCGTTTATTCCACCGCGAACGTGTTACGAATTACACGGCCGTTCTCGGTCCGTTCGCGGCCGAGGCTCCAGAATCTCATGAAATCGAAAGTGCCGAAGTGGATCGTTGGCTCGGGAGCTGCTCGTCCCTCGTAGGTACTAATAGGCCACCCAGTGTGCACCGCCACCTGTGCACCCCGATCCAGGAATCCGTTCGCAGTGGAACGTCGTTTCCTTTGTGTCTGTCGCGCTCCCGTGCCTACTGTGTTCGGAAGACCTCTCGCATCCCGCCTTATTGTCGCGCTCGCATGCAAATATGCGAGCACGATCCTCCGGGTAAATGACTCACGGAGCCTCGCGGGGCTTCCTTCCTTTGGGTAATCGTCGCGATCGCGTGCGACTTCCACCGCGCAGGCGAGCGGACGAAAACGAAACTGTCACGTTTTCCCATTGCGAAAGAAATTCTTTATTCTTTATTATTAATAATAAACGGGGATAGTTCCCCATTAGTGTACATAGTGGTATTACAGTTCAGACGGACAAATCACAAGTTCTGCAAATTTCTGTGCACCGAGTTTCTAAAGATACTTATACTAACACCAAATAAGTCCAAGCTAGCACAATTTGAGTTAGCTACATTACATATCCGGCTTACAGGTTAGGTTTTGATATTATTATATATGAATAAAATTGAACGAAACTCTTCACGAGATCCTGTTTGTCTGTTTCAGGTAAGCGAGGGTACGATTTCTGGAATCGATAACCGTTAACCGTTTTCCGAACGACGGCCGGCCGGAAGTATCTGCCAATCGATCGCGTTACCTGCACGAGGTACGTTCGCCGATTCTGGAATCGGGATTCGAATTTGAATAAATCACGGTCGACGTGCAATTTAACCCTTCGGGCGGGGCTCGAGCCAGCGCAACGTCAATGGCAGGCTAGCCACGCGGCTCGAAAACTTGTCGTTAATATTTATGAAACTTCGCCCTGGGAATCTTTATGCATCGGTATTTCATGGTTCGGGGAAGGCGGCGTGTATCAGCGAGGGGCAAAAGTTCAGACGGTTTCTTCGGATAATTCGCGGCGGCTCCTGCGAGCGAAAGGAACGCCCGAAGAAGCCGTGGAAAGTTCGTAACCGGGGCAGTGGTATCGATAATTAATCACTGTTCGCGTAAACTTGTAGCCGGGAAACAAAGGAGAGGGAGCTTGTGACCCAACCTGACGACTGACTATATAATCTTCGCGCCGAACTGTGCTACCAGCTGCCGCCAACCGTGTCCCTCTTGGTTCGGAGTACGTAAACCGGGGATAGTGTGTCACACGGGTAGCAAGGGGGTGGAATCCGCGTTTTCAGAAAATCCTGACGAGGTCGTGGAAGGTGGATCGATCGGCGAGGTCGTCGAAAGGTGGGGCCCCCGGAGAACGGTCATGAATGGCTGGCTTCGCCGACACGCACACTCGCGCCTCTCTGCCTTTACAGGCGGGTACAGGGTGAAACGAAGAAACAACCAGCTACCGTCTACTCGGGAATTATCTTCATCGGAATTTCGCCCGCAGAAGCTACGGTCGTTGGAGGTTTCTCATCGCGAGCGCCGCGATTGCATTACGCGGCCCCTCCACGCCCTCGCGTTAAACGGCTCGTAATTTTTAATTAGAATGCCTGGGGCGGAAGTGTCGCGACCTCGGCCGCCGCATCTTGCCTCCCGCAGCCTTTGAAGTCCCGTGACGCAATTAGGAGGTTTTAAAATAGCGGGGCGCACCTCTGCTCTCCTTTTGCCGCGAACTCGCTCCTTTGAATTCTGCTGCGACTGCACTCCATTCCGGGGGAAGCCACTGTCAGTCTCAGTTAACTTCGCTCGGATTCTCCGGTGTAGATCTCGCAGGAACGAGTGCTCGATCGGGAACAGACGTTCCGCGGCTCTTTCTCGCTCGGTTCACCCGGTAGAACGGGTCGGTGGCTTGTTTCGCGGTGTGACCGTGCGCAGACCGCGTATATCCTCGCTCCATTATTAATTTCAGAGCGACGCAGAAGGTGCACGTGCACGTGCACTCGGCCACGTGTGGGTGCCCGCGAATGCGTGCACGCAGGGCTCCGCCGTCGGCGTGCGAACGGCAGCGCAGAGCGTGGGTCGTCTTTAATAAACGCGCGATAACACGAAATATATCCTGGCCACTTGTGTCTATCTGGTCGACGAATCTCGATGTCGATCACTCGAAAATTCAGCCACGAATCCGAGCCCCTTCTAGCGTTCGCTGACACACGCCATTCAGCGGTTTGATTACGACTCGACTCGTAACGTTGCGACAGACTTGCGTGAACGAGAGACTCGAAAGCGGTTAAAATGGGCCCAGATAAATCAGCCGCTACGTGATTTTGGACAAGAAGATCGGCAGCCGGGCGATCTATCTCTCCGGCCACCCTTTCTCCTCGGTAAGAGGCAGATCTCGGGGAATTGAATTTCTAATTGCAACTTGGCTCGAGCGGGGCGAGTGCGCGGGGATCGGAGTTAATGAGTACCGTGGCACGGAAAAGTAGATTGATCTTTGATCCGCAACGATCCCCCGAAGGAGCGAAATTTCGCAGTTAGGCGGTTAAGTCAAATGTCACGTTAAATGTCATCGATTGCGCCCGCGAACCAACCAATTTTCATCTTTTTCCACGACTCCAGGCGAGCCTCGTCTCAGACTCTTCAACTGCCGTCGAGGTCGCGAGCAATGGCGGTTGTAAATTTCGCTAATGCCCGATCCAGTGGGGCGGGGAATAATAAGCGGCGGTAGGATTTTTTCCCCCGATGCTCGATTGCGCATAAAGGGGTTCGAACGACGCGAGCCATTTCACAAGGACCATCGAGCGGGCCGTTTATGTAATTTCATCGGTTGCACCGGCCACTTCAGACCGTTCGAAGGCTTTCCTGGCTCGTTAAGAACTCTTCTCGGATCGTCGCAGCGCTCGCGCTCCTTCCAACGACCACGGGTCCTTTCCTCTATTTTCGCGCCGGTCCACGCGATGCACGGAAAATCCTGGCCGAAACTCATCTCGCCGCGCCGCGAATCCAATTTTATCCTTCCGGCAGCTGCGCTCGCTTCCTCCTTCTCGTCGGGCCTTCCGCGAAACGAACACCGCGCCGGGAGCGAAAAAGGTGCGAAAATAGGATCGCCTGGGTAACGATTTTCAAACTCGACTTCAGTCTGAAATTCGCGACAGTGTTGCGCTCGCGTGGGTGGCCAGGCAGGTCCCTCCGTGGGTCGATCAATCTGTCAACGAGTCGGTCTGCCTTTTCCATCAAACCTCAAGGTCTCTGAACCGAGTCCTTTCTCCTGGATATTGCGAAGCTGCTCGCCGCGGTTTCCAGCATCGCCGTGTCATTTGTTCCACCTTTCCACGCTCGTCGGTTCGTTAATGCGACTGGCATAACCCGTCGAGTCTCGTCGACTGTCGGATACGCGATCCTCGAATTAATTTCTGGAGCGCACACGCATTACCGTGACTCATCGGTTTTTCCAGCAGCTCCGTCTCCACTCGATATCAGCTCTGTGCGTTCAACGAATCGCTCCTTCGAAACTTGAGTGGTGCCTAAGCTACTCGGCTGAATTCGTCTCGCCTGAAAACTGCACTCCTCGGTGGATTTAATTATCATTCGGCGGAGCGACGCATATTGCGCGTTGGCGGCTAGGAGAGCAGGGCACCGCGACTATCGGTGGCCCGGAATGCGACCAACGAAAGCAAGGTTGATCCCAAGGAGATTGCGAATGATAATTCTTGATCGATTATACGCACACGCCCCAGTTTCCCTGGCGCGTGGATTTTTTCGACACTTCTTTTCGTCCCCCCTCTGGCCGAGTGAAAGTCCTGTTCGCGCGACATTTTTCGCGTGCCCCACGCCGCCGCTCGAAGCCTACTGGCGTGCGGCTCGCGCTAGTATCGCGATCGCGATCGCCCCGTTTCTCTGTATCTCGGTGTAATAAACGATTAGCCGCAATTCCACGGAAATGGAGCGCTCCGCGAGGGTGTCGTTCAATTTCCAGACGATGCCGTGGCTGATCGATGACCCGCGAATAAGTGTACCGCTCAATTTTAGTCTATACTACTTGGCGACTCGCAGAGTAGTTCTGTGCCTCGACTGACGTTTCGTCAGATTTAAGAGGTTCGTTCACCTTGTACCGCACTTTTCTCTTCGCTTTTCTACGCACCAGGCGAACGCGGGGAATATGACATAAAATGGGAGGAATCTTGAGGTCGATCTTCTGGCCCGCGACACGATCGACGAACGCCGAGGCTTCAGGGCTCATTAATTTCGCGCAATCCGGTACCTACGCGTCGTTAAATCGTTTGATCGGTCGTTTCACCGAAGGCCTCGGGGTTTTTCCGATTTCCAGAATACCGAGTGCCCCGTTGCAGCGCATTCTCGATCGGACACGTATCCTTCCACCGATTTTATACCCTCGCGGGGGGATTTCTTCCATGAATTATTTCGAATTCCACTTGCTACCGCGGAGGCTTAGGCGGAGAGCCGCCTCGACCTTTCTTCCCTCGATGAAGGAAGAGGCTCTCAGGGAAAAAGGAATTCCGCGACGCGAAACTGCGAATTCCTGGGCAATCGTTTGCCCCGCGGGGACAGAAATAAATCCGCAGCCAGGTTGCGAGGGGCGCGTGGACGGGCCGAGGCGTGTCGCGAGACAACTAAATTCAGCTTCCCGTCAAAAGGACTGAGAATTATGAGACGGCCCAGGCCGATAGCCTTCGCTCGAGGCCCGCGTGCACGCCGACAGGGCCCCGTTGCTGTTTCTCGTCGCTCGCGTCGATGCTGCCAGCGCTTAATAACGGTACGAAACGCGGAAGCGATTGGCACGCGACTCGGCTTATCTCCTCTCGCTCGCGCCGCTTGCGAAACGAGCAAGCAACCGGCCGCGGCGACATTCTCCCGCCCGAACTTTTTGGCCGGAAACGCGTTCTCCATCCGCTCCAACGCGCTCTCTCGGCGCTTTCATGACGCGCGCCACTCCGCGTAAACAGCGATCGTTTTATAGCAACTAGCACACCGGTCAGCGATCCTTTTTTCCAAAATTGCTGGCCCTTTTTTAGTCCCTTTTCTAAGAGATCGTTAGCCTTGGATACGGTGGGTGCGACTGCACCGATTCAATTCCGCACGATTCAGAGTCCCGTGGAATTATTTGTTTATTACATTCTTACCCACATTCCAAATGCAACAGATGTGTTTCGGAAAGATTCGATAAAGTCTTATTTAAACAATAATAAAAATGTAAAAAATTAATCACGGTTTTGACGTTCCTCGATATTTCTGGACGCTATTAGTTTCTGTAATCATACATTAAATAGATATTTTAGACGGTTCTGGTTGTAGCAAACTCGGTAGGCATTCAAAATTTTCAGCCATTGTAAAAGTGTATTTCAAACATTCTGACGTGTCAATAAATCGCCTGTTTTGTTTCCGTTATCCAATTGACGATTTTCCGCAAAAAAAAAACTACTTAGATAAGCAAAATCTTATCCAATTAGCCCCAAAGATTATTCTACTAAAATTTTCATCCAACTTTGTCAGAAAAAAAAGATAGAAAAAACACGTTTTGGTCGCAATTCAGGTATTTGATATTATAGCAAATTTAATCCCCGCCAAAACTAGCCAAAGAAATAAAAAATCGGTTGAGAATTGCCGGAGATACGGAATTTTGCCCGCAAAAATTCACTTTCGATCCACTGTGCGTCGAGACGCGTGCATTTCACCCTGGCGATGAGAAAGAAGGACGAGCTGGAAGGGAGCACGTGACTTTCCGCAAGTCTCGTCGGAATGAAGCACGTCCGACACCGCGCAACACAGGAATCGTTTTATTGGACGTATGAAAAGCCCCGTTCATTCGGCTGATATTAATTGACACGCAATTAAGCGGTCTTTAAGCGACGCCTCGTACTTCATCAGGCCGCGGTGCTTATGATTTAGGAGCGGCTGACCTATGGAAAGGTAGCACGCAATCGGACCGTCGATCTCTCGATCTTCGGACTTTCAGACCTTTCTAGGCGAGCGAAACTTCCAAACGATCGGACATTCGCTCGCTCGTACGCTCGCTCACGCTTCTACGGTCACAGCTGACGTGCTGACTACCGTCCGCACTGGTCCTTCCCTATTGCGGTTTCCAGAGAAATCGGTTTCGTGCACGGTTCACCGGAGGAACGGGCGCAACCTGGGGGATAGCTCTGCTTGCGGTTCCAGCTGAAAGCGCCTCCTGCGGGCTTCGAGCTTTCCCTCCAATACTTTGGCCGAGCTCGAACCTCGTCCGGGAACCGCTACCCCGAAGGAATTGCTCTGTGGCCATTAGCTCTTACACGGGGTTAGGTGTTTAGCTATCGGCGAGCATAACTTCGGGGGTTGGACTCGGTACGCGTATCGAACCCTTCGACGACAATATTTTTTAAACGCCCCCTCCACGACTCTGTGTATTTGTGTGCACGAGTGTGCAATTAATCGCTAGAAAGGTCACTTTCCGACGCGGTAGTTCTCTAAGCGCGTTTAAAGTGCTCGTTTATTTAGTCCTCGCGCCAGCCACCCCGGGGAATTTTCCAATTCCTCGTTTTTCTCGTTCTCGCCGAGCGAGACACCGGTCCCGTACACGCGAGAGGGCTGATCTTCGCCTTTTTTCCCCCAACCCTGCTCGTGTGGCTGAAACTCTTTGTTAAAGAGTCCGCCGTGTTTTTTTCAATAACACTTGGCCGACCCTTTCGCTTAACGCGCTTTTTCACCTCGCAGCCCTCGAACGTGCAAAGGCGTTGCTGCACCCGCGCAGGCTACTCTTTAATGCGTCTGCCTGCACCGCAGGTTCGATGAACTTTTCTCAGGCAACTTTAAAGGTGACCATCCCCTTTCCGGCGATCTACCCCGTTGTTTTTTCGACCGTCGAACGGACGTCGTCTCCATATAGGCTTGGAAACCCCTGCCATCGATTCGTCAGGTTTCTCTTAATTGCAATCAGTGATCTATATATCTGAACGTCCTTATCCTTCTTAATTGAAGGCTCGGATGCAATCGGATGTAATAAATATTTACTCAAGTTATCGCAATTTATGTTTAAAAAGGTACTTTGGTCGAAGAAATTTTTTGTTTATAATTTTTATCTCGAATACTAATGATTCGATAAAAAAAACTGTAAATAAAAAAAGGTGTACCATGGCGAGCTTTAGAACACTATATTTTTTAAAATCCAGTTTAACAAAATTTAATTTTCCAATTTTTCTCACCGTTTGGACAATAGTTTTTCGTATTTTCGAGTCCCCTTATTGCATCCGAGCCTTCAATTAACGAGTACGGGTCTTGCAATAAATTGAAAAAAATCTCCCTTCGTATATACCTACAGCTGACAAAGCTCGAGATCTGTTTTGGCCCAGCTCGCTCGGTCGCAATTGCAGAACATCCCCACGTCACCTCGTAAATTACATTTCCTGGGTGGAGGCGGACCAAACCTCGAACCTGGAACATCAAGCCTCGAATACTGTCCCGTACCTTCCACAGGGCCATATTTACCCTGCTATCAAAGAGACGACAATGGCCCCCGCCCGGGGAAAAACATTTTCGTGCGAGCCCGTGTGTGTACAAGGTGCACCGTGAATTCCCGAAAGCCTCTTGGAATCGCAGCTGCCTCAGGTACGTGTCCTGGTCCCCTTCGAAAAGTTGAAAGCGTGGGTGCCTTTCTCCCGAGGTAGTCACCACTTGCGCGCTCTTCTCCCAGCCCCGACAGATGTTTCCGATGATCTCCGACCGGGTCCTCCGCTCGTTACTCCTCCTGGCACCAGCAGCAACCTGAAAAAGAGCCTGCTCGTGGGCGCAACAATAGGGGGTCACGATTTCCAAGCCAGGTCGTCGCTCCTCTTGCGCTTTCCGACGCCATTTATCGTCGCCGTCGCGCACGGTAGCCCGCTGCGCCTTCCTTTCTGCCTCGTTACGGGGGCTCGCTCGTTTTTTTTTTACGAGAAAAACGCACACCCGCTTGCGTTTTCCATCCCGTCCCCCGTGAAAAGCATCGCTCCTCCCGCGGAATCCGCTTCTGCGCAAGCCCAACTCGGTTCATCGTTGGCAAAAAGGGTTCACTCGAACCACCAGTCTTTTATATACGTATCTGCCCTTGGCATCGTAGATCGTTGATTCGTTTAGCGGTTTAACGAGGTGTGAACAGTTACTCCTCCGTACGGCGAGACTCGAAGGAAAGGTGGTAAAGACGCAGACTTCGGGCGAGGCTTTCGGAGTAGACGCGGCTAGACTCGGTAAACTGGCAAAGCGATAAGTGCACCGCGGAATACTTTGTTCCGCGCACGTAATATCGTTTTCCTCGGTTTCCGCTTCCTATAATTTTCACGTGGCTGAACGTTCGTTCCCGGCTGGTTACTCAACGACCGGAGCGAGGGAAACGCCGGCAGGAGAACGTTCGTTTCTCGTCATCCGCGGGCACTTGGGATATCTCGTGGAGTCGCCCCGATCGAGTCGCGCCGCGGAATTAAGGTGGCCGCGATCCAGATCGAACCGTTTCACGCCTTAACATTGTAACCGGGATTTATGGGCGACGGTGAGCCGCTGCTTGTAATCGCTTTGCTGCGAGCAAGATAAGAGACAACGGTGGGCGGTTGTCGCGTAAAGAGCTGCGCGACAGCCCTCTCCGTCTGGTTCCCTACTCTCTCCCATCTAAGGGTGCGTTTACAGAAACGAAGGCGATCGACAGGTGTACCGGACGCTTGATTCTGTCGGCCGCTATCGTCGATTCAGCCCGTAGATTCGACAAGTGCGACGACAGGCGAGCCTGCATTCCTGCACCGCGTTGTATTTCACGCGCTCTGTGTTTCGACGCGAGTTAAGTGGCGCGATCGTGGAACAATGGATGGTAGATTCGTTAGATCGAACGACGTATTTCCTCCGTTATCCGTTCAGCCACTCCTTCCAGCGGGCATTTACATAAGTAAACCTCCCGGTAAGTGCGATCGCCGACAGGTGAACGCGAGCAAAGGAACTGCAGCGTGTCTTAGCCGCTGCCACTATGCGCTGGGTTCACGAAGAATGCTTAATAAGCGGGGATCACCGCAGTGTGGAGCGTCGAGGATGCCTGCCGCGAGAAATTACTGATAAGCCAGCTAATTGCGCGCTGGTCACAGGGGTGTTAATAGAAATAGGCTCGGGAAAGCGCGCCCTCGAAGCGGAGGAATCGAAGGTGAGGATATCTCTGCGCACCTAGTTCCCGCAAAGAATCCACCCCGCGTGAAAAGATAGACGCGGGACGTGTGTATAGGAAGAGGGCACGGGAACAAAGGGAAGTGGCTGAAAGAAGTCGATAGACTCGCGAGCCAGACGAAATAGAAACTGCGCAGACGGGGAACCGGGGGCACCGTGAATGGGAATTATTCAGGCCAGCCGCTGAATGAAACGTGTTTCTTTCAAATCCTAGCCTCGCCCCGGCCTGCCGTCGAGTACTCTCTGTTGCTAGGTGGTGCGTAGTAAAAAGCCCCGGGCCATCCGAGGCTCCAGTTTCGCCGAATTTTCCAGCGGAGGGACGTGCGTGGTCTTCTCCTTCGCGACAATTCTTCACTTCGCAACGCGCTGCTCGTTCGGTCGAAAGTAAAGCGGTGTTTGTCGAGGCTGAGGAGGACGGTGCGCGCAGTCGAAAGCCTGTCTGGCAATGGCTCGTAGGAAGGCTGGCGGTCTCCCGATGAAAGGAAGGAGCCTGTTCCACGTCCCTGAAGGTCTTCCTCGTCGGCCTCGGCTTCACGAAGCAAGTCACTCGACCGCCCGTCCCGTCCCAGCTCAGGCCCGGCCTTTTCTCACGGCCGTGGATCGACCGTCGACATACCTAAAACCTTCCATCAACAGCTGGCCAATCCCTCGGGGAACCAGCTGCGCTTCCTGTCTCCGCGACCGGAGTCATCCCGAAAACGTTTCTCTATCTCCGCGCAGCCTCGTTTCCACCGGCCATCCTCTGTTCTCTGTCGGGATCAAGTGCGCCAGACGCGCGAGAAGAAGACTCGCGCTCTGTCTCTTCCCATCGCGATCCCGGAGGAAGTGGCTCCTTTCGCGAACATCTCGAGCTTCGAATTGTCTATTTTTTTGTTCGATCCTTTTCTGAAGTGCCTACTTCAGCCTTGAATGTTCCCTTTTGTATCGCGACGCGGGCTGACGATTCGAAAGAAGGAAGGAGCGTGAATCTCCGCGACCGCGGTTAATAGAAAACTTCATCAGAGCTGTAGTAACGGTCGGGCAGGGTAATAATCGTAATTGCATCTGCAACGGACCGAGTGCAACCGTGAGATTAGCGAGGATTTCACTTTTTCAACGGTACGAAAACGCGACGACCGTCGCTCTCGCGCGTTCACCGCTCGCCGCCGGTGAAATGTCCGCTTCTTTTTCGCGCGACTGATCGAAATGAGACTTCTCCCGCGGTTCCCTTCTCCCGGCGCCCGCGACATTATCGTAAGGCGGCGTTTATTAATTTTTAAGTAGAGCATTAAAGCGACAGGTTGGCGTAGATAGCCTCGAAGGATACGGAGTTGCTTTTCTTGTTACTTGTCTCGTTAGTCCTCTGCCTGACCGTCCCATTCTTTTTCTTTTCGTCGGGTAGACGATCCAATTAGGATAATGGATGAGTATCCGTCGGTTAGAAAAACCGCTATGGTTTCTTTTCTTGGGGCCAGGAAAGCTGGCCGACTGTCCCCGGGGAGGCCGCCCGATTGAATAATGACGTTAACTGGTTACCACCTAACCGCGGATATTAGAAACGGGAAATCGACGTAGGAGGATTTTCCTGTTTCATTCTGCCTCGTCACGAGTCGTGCATAAAGGAAAGCAGGGAATTTCCGGATTCACGTGCTCCTCGTAAACCGTGGAAACTCCGAGTCGCCTTGCTGGCGGCCGAGCCACTTCGCCCCGGCCAAATCGGACAGTTTCTTCGGGAATCACGTTTCCCGGGAACACGCCCGGGCGAAAGCAAGACAAAGAACAGAATCGTAAATTACACGGGACTCAAGGAGAAGCGGATGGGAATGACAGACGTGCATCGAGACGAGAAGCAATCCACGTGCATCCCTCCGTGACGGTTCGGTGCACGAGAGATTGCAGTGGCCTTAATGTCGCCCGCAATTAAAACTTGCACTACTGTTCGGTGGACCTCGATGCTTTGATGCTTCCACGGAAACAAAGATCTCTGGAACTTGCTTGTACATACTTTCAGAGCGATAATGCTTCCGAAGAATTATTTCCAGTGACATAGGGATTTCTATTGTGCCGGGGCAGTTAAGGGCGGAGCCACTGAAAGCTGCAGTTACGCGTTGATTTTCCACCAGCTGATAGGTTTACTTCGAATCGCCAGGGCCAGCGAAAAATCAGCTGTTCCCCATTATCCATTATCCCCTTGGAAACCGAAGGGAAATCAGACCAGACGTCCTCCATCCTTCTGAGCTGATCCCAAGAAGCCTCTCACGTCCTTACAGATAATTCTAAGCATTACGATCCAGAGTCTCGATCTCTCGACTCGCGGTCCCAACTCCTCGGTTCTAATCAAGTTTCCCGAACTGATCCGACGGACAGACAGAACTTGGAGTGCTCTGAATCAACTAGGTTAGCGAGAGAAGATGGATCCTAGGAGCCTCGGTCGAAAGTATCAGTCAAGGTGGAATTGAATCGCTCGGTGCGATGGCGTATTGAGAAGCAATGACAATTAGAAACGTTCCCACTGCTGCGGCCGTTTTTTACGACAAAAGGAGAGGTCAGCACAAAGCGCGCCATGTGAATCCTCAGACGGAAGTCGATGGTCGTTGAAGCTTTCTCAATAGGTGACGGCCTCTTACCTGAAAAAAAAAGACTTACCTGCCGGAGAGGATCGATCGAACCGAAAGAGAGCGCCTGGATCCTCGCCCGTTCCGTTCACAGAGGATGCACGTTCGACGGGAGGAAGCCGAGGTACGTTATCTGGGCGAATCGCGAGAGGAAACGACGCGAGAATTAGCGTCCACGGCCTGGGAATGATCGAATTGCCTGCAGACACGCGACACGTCGCGGCGACCAACGACTGTCGCGGCCGCTGTCACGGTTCGTACGCTCTCGTCTCCTCCTCGAGGATAGCCCTCCTCGCCTGACAATTTCAATAAAAAAAACACCGCGAAAGAACGCGTTAACCTTGGTGGCCGATGCCAGACATCCGCGAAGTGGTCTTCTCTCGCGGCGGTGGTTGCAACTTGCCCCATTCAGATTGAGTTACCGAGGCACATAAGCGAGTACTCGTGTACTCCAGATTCCCTTCGCATTAGCCGTGGCTTGGAGCAGATTTCTGGCTCGAGGTGCTCGCCTCGATGATGCATAGACTGTCGTTAGTTCCCTTCCAGAGGATTAGCATTGCTGCAAACTGTAATGCGGTGTAGATGATTTGTGGCAGAAGTATCTGGCGGAGTCACGGGGTCCAGGGAAACTTTTGCCAGGACTGTACTCGCGCCTCGAGCAGGTATAATATCTACCTAGGCGAGTGGAACTGAAAGGGAAGAAGAAAGGTAAAGGGCAGGTGCGACTGTACGTACCTATACACGCCGGTGCTGCTGGGAGATACGCCCCTGGCACGAGGAGAACGAAGGCTATATCCAATTATTAAAATTAGAGGCTCCGTCGCCTTCGGTGAAACACCACCGAGAAGGAAAGCGATCTCGCTGCAGCTTCGCTGCTCCCTGCCTTCCCCTACCAGCCCGTTTCCTTCTTTTTTTTCGCCAGATCCTCCCGTTCGCGTCTTCAGCACCGCGAGCTTCGATCCTCGAGGATCCTCTCTCCGTACGAGATATCGCGTCGACTTCCTTTTACTTGCTCCCGCGACCCTCGCGAGCGATGAAAGGGATCACGCTTTTCAGGAAACAGCCACCCGATCGGGCTGCCACTTTTGTTCCACTTTTCCTTCGTCTTTTTGTCAGCCGAGGATCGATACAGGAGACCGCTCCTCCCCTTTTCCACTGTCTTCTTCACTCGGTAGCATCCAGGGAAGTTTCTTGGCTCCCCGATGATGCCAGAAATATTGCCGCCGTCTCGGAATAACGTTGATTCCCGGGGAAACTTCTCTGGAAGGAACGACATTGATTTCTAATATAAAACAATGACTTTTCTTGGGACGTGATTCAAGGGTCGAAGGTTTGTGAACAGTGGAGTCTGGGAAGAGATTGTATCTCGAATTCGTTGGAGCACGTTAGATGGAAGCTTATAATTTTCGCTAAGTACCTAAATTCATCCTCGCTTAGCTTCATTTCCACTAAATCTCAGCAAGCCTGACGACTGTATATTGAAGTCCCATGGTAGTTCAGCTCGTCACCGATGCAGGCAGCTCGTGCATCCCTCTGTACAGGAGACACGGGTAATAATTAATACGTCGACGCAGGCATACCGAAGATTTTCGTCGCGTACGCGTCCCCACCGATGCACCGTTGCACCGGCAGAGCCCGTTCGCCCCTTCAGCACGTGTGCACGGCCCAGGGATATGCACTCTCGACCGTGCACGTCTCGTGCTGCACTCGGTATGGTCAATGTCGTCCTTCTTCCTCCTCCGCCTCCTCCGCCGTTCGTCTCCGTTGCACGCAGCTTGTCCCTCCACCGCACCTCTCTCGCTCGCTCTCGTTCTACGGCCAGGGATCCTCGTCTGGCTGGCTGGTGCATCCATCGCGGCGTCTCTGTTCGACGAGGTGCATCGGCGTCGAGTGCAGCTCTCGTGCTCCTGCCGCAGCCATTGTCTGGCCCGTGAGCTATTTATCAGGCCAGCTTACGATTCTATCGTTCGTAAATGAATCTGGGTGGACGGGTTTCCGCGGGCTGGAGTGGGGATTACGACGATAGACTCCGGCGATCGCGTTAAACCTGCTCGATACCTTTCGATTTGTATAGAGTTTCGTCGGCGATCGATACGAAACGGGATGGAAAATCTATGTTTCCGCGCGATAGGGAATGCAGTCGTGAACTCTTCCCTCTCTTCGAACAGCTGCTAGCGCTGCGCCGGGTTGCCCCGACCGTGCGCGCGAGGTTCCTCGGTCGTGATTTGTGTGGCGCAGCAGCCTTGAAGGTGGCGTTCCTCGTTCCGGCGTTAGACGACCGCACGCATCAACCACACCTCGCGCCTCCGTCTCTCGGCCGTGGTCATTGTCCCGTCAGTGCGCTATCTATCGCGGCCAGGCCCAGCCGATGCACGATGTATAAATGGATCTAGGTGGCTGGCATCGTGCTCACCAACACAGATCGTCTCGCGAGTGAGCCAGAGAAGGGAGAGAAATAGGCAGAGAGAGAGAGAGAGAGAGAGAGAGGGAGAGACGCCCGATCCTCTTCTCCCTTCCTCTGGCTGGGCCTGACAAAAGCCGACCTTCGAGCTGACATTCACTTCACATCCGACCCTCTCTCTCCCACTTTCCCTCGACCGTCTCCTTCCTCGTCTTCCCCTCGGCCCTCCTGGACCCGACCAGAGGAGGCTATCCTCTCCGGTCGAGAGAGGACTGGACCCGAGCGAGCACAAAGACCCGTCATTCCGGCCGACTCGCGTGTCCTTCCTCTCCTCGCCGACGTGGAAACAAAGTTCACTCGAGGAGAACCGTCTCCCGCGAGCGTTTCGAAGCTAGACGCTGACCCACGCTGCCTCCAGTCCCTCGCCTCGGAATCGAGCGTAAATTCCGATCGTTAGGATCAACTTACCCGTGCCCCTTGGCCGTTCCTACGATCGTCCGCGGCACAGGCCGAGCCTTCCCGCGATTTCGGTGCGCTCGGGCCCCGGGAAACAAGCACGTACCGCGCAGCTGAAGGTAGATGTCTGCTTTCTAACGGTACGTCGCGCCCTTTTTTACCTTCCCTCGGCGCTCCAAGGGACAAACGGCTGAAGGGAAGATCAGCCTGCGCTTCCCAGCGGGAAAAGAGGCTCGTGACGGCGGGCGGATGCGAGTGTCGTTTACCGGGGCCGACCGGATGCACGCGTACACCGAAATCGGAGGAAAAAAATTGATGGAAACCAGCGTGCCCTAGGAACAGTGCCCTAGATCCCCGAGCTTCTTCTTCGAACGGTCGCAGTCGTTTTAACTTCGCTCCTCTCGAATGGGTCGCCGTCCGGTGTTTTCCGGAGATTCGTAATCGATCGATGGAATCCCCGTAATCCTTATTGCGCACCGTGCAGTTAATCCTCCGACGGAATAACAAGAGGCTCCGCTTACGTCCGTATTATCGGAAGATTAGTGGGCCGAACCCGCAACGTAATTGTTAAACCCGCCCCCGCTCCAAAATTTCAGGTCTTCCTTTGCATCCCTCGTCTTTGCGAATAATTTAAATACGTAAAGACCTCTCGCCTTCCACTGTCCACCCGGAGGCATCCACCGAGAAATCCTCCGCCCGTTCTCGTTGTTCCGCGAAGATTTCCAAAACTTTCGGCGACCAAAACAAAGGGCGTGCGGTGGAAGTGGAAGAATAGAACCGCATCGGCTCGCCTATTTGTAATTACAGCCAGGCGATCTGCATACAATGCGCCCCGGCGCGTCGCTCGAGTTGGCAACGAAGTTCCGCCGATGACCTTCCTCTTCTTCCTTCACCGACGCCGCCCGCCTTTTTCTTCGCGTCGGGCCGCACGTTCCGGCTCAGGATCTCCTCGGTCGCTTCAAAATTCCCCCCGACCCGACCCGCCATTGCATTCTCATCGGCGTCGAACCTGACGAACGATCAAAGGGGTCTCCGGGGCGCGTCGAGTTTCTCTGCTGAAATTTCCGAAAGTTTATAGTCAGAGGGGCCTTCGCCTCTCGAACACGACGGTCGGCTCCTACTTTTTCGTCCCTCCCCTATAAAATCCTCCTTTCTTATTTCCCCGAGAACCGTGTTGCGAATCCCCTTTGTTCTTGGCACCACCAGCCCAGGAAACTTTCACAGCCGCTCAAGTTCGTCGCCTTGTTCGCACCGTGCCTTTGATTCGCCTTGAAACTTGCAGCGCCAGCCTGCCTCCGACAGCCCTTTTGCCTTGTGCGGGTCTAATAGCAAAATAAACGCGGCCCTGGGACTCCGCGATCCTTCAGCCTTCTGTTCCTTTGTTCCATAAGTTCACGTTCTGGACTGATGGAAATGACTTCGTCGATATTGTCCCAGTTACGTACTCCATCGCATACGACGACTCGCAGCGAAAGGGAAACGAGGGACCCTCCGCGCCTCGTCGAGTTCTGGTTGTCCTCCGCTCTCGAATGCAGATGGGGATGTCGCGGGAATGCCTGCTGGCAGGTAGACGACGACGCGACTTCGAGATCCACTTCGAATCTCAGGTCAGGGATGTTGTATTCAGGTGAGAGAACCTCTCCCCTTCTTTGTCGAGCAACATTTGCCTCCGATCCGAGTTAAATACGTGGGCTGAGTGTGCAGCGTGTGATCGTCGACGGAGACGACGGGGCCCTCTCCCCCTGCCAGCACAGAATCCTATTTGGGGGTCCAATTTACGACGTCGGTGTCAGAGAGAAGCCTCCGCGAGGATGAAATTTTCACGGCGGAAAGTCTTTTCCCGTGGCGGTTCCGGCGCTTCTCGCGGGCATTTCCACGGTCTCTGGGAGCGGAAATGGAATCGTTGCAACCCTCCCATCGGGGCTTGTTGCATCGAGCGAACCGGCGTCGACTTTTCAATCACAAAAACGGACCTTGTGCTAAATAATACGCTGGTCGCGAGTTCACAGGAATTTCGCCACTGACCCCGAAATGTTCGTTCGTTTATTCCGTAAAATTTATACAGAAATCCGGGGGTGGGCGCGTGCGTGCATCGCGCCCGACAACAGTTTAAAGGGGATGCACCGTGCGCAACCGAGAGCGCACTCGAATCGTACAGCGCTGTATTCGCAGCAAGCCGGTTACGGTGCTCGAGTTTCAAGGGGAATTTAATTATCCCGCGCTTTTGATGCTATTATTTTGCAGGATATTACGCCGTAATTATCCCCCGCTCGTCTCAATGGGCCGGATTGAAATCTCCTGGAGTTTTCGTTTTTCCATTCTACCCCTCTCTGCCCCTGTCTCGCTTGTAGACTGCTAGCGTGCCTGGCGGTATTACGATTTTAATTCCACCGAGATTTTATCATTCCTCTCGCATTCGGTGCCCTTGTACGCCACCCATTTAATCCGTCGTCGAGCGGAGATGATCGCTCGTCCCGCGCCACTTTTCCCATTTTCCTTTCGGATCACTCGCGTTTTCGTTTCGCCGGCTCGTTCGCCATCGATCCCGTCAGCGCTGATCGACAGCCGCGTAACAGCTTTCTTCCCTTTTCCACCGCGTTACGAGACTCGAAATTTCCAATTGCTTCGCCCGGTCGAACGTTTCGAGAGGGGAACGACGCCGGAGGTTTCCTCCGTCGAGGCCGAAGCGGTGAAAAATGGAGGGAAACGTGGAAACGTGGGATGGGTTTGGAGGGAAATTCCACGCAGCGCGGCCCAGTGTCCGGCGGACGCGTTGCATTCGACTCTGCCTACGATTTTTCTACGTAGATAGAACCGTCGATATCAATCTCGTGGTTAGGCACACCTGAATTCTGTCGGACGCGGTTCCCGGGTCGGCCCTCTCCCCGTCCTCGACGATCCTTTCACCTTTCCCTTCACCGTCCGCCGGGCATTTGTCATTCCGTTTGGTCCTCCGGGTGTCCGACTTCCTTTTACCTGGTGCCTCGGCCCCCGAAAAAGGACCCTCCTCGCCCGGGTCTGGCCTTGAACCTCTCTTACTCGTCCCTCCTACGAGCCGCCTGGGGAACGCTGGTCCGCTCGGAATCCGCGTGCCGAATCTTTTATCCCGTAGAAAACCGAGGCCTGGCTGGCTCTCTTCTCCCTTTCGTCGGCGCGGTAAGAGTCTTGGGCCTCGGCCAGAGAAAGGCGGAGAAATGCGCCGCGGCTTTATGACGTATTATTACGTCGCGCTTCCTGAAGGCGAGCGCAACGATCCGCGTTCAACCAGCAGGCCACACTTTCGGTACCGTCTCGCGAGTCTACTTAGCCCGGTCTGGAAGGCAACGGGATCGAAACGATTAATTCTAAAACGTTGGAAAGAGTGGGAGATGGTTTCGACAGAATTTCGGAGGTGGGAACGGTGGGCAGCCAGACGCTCGTCAGGCTGACTCAACGTCCGAACAGCTGGTATAGGGAGGGCTCGCACGAAGAGACCCCATCGCGCATGTATGCGTCTAATATCAGATCCGAGCGAGGAGGCTGTAGGGACCGATCCTTCATGCTGCGTGAAAGCCTCTGTACGCGCGTATCTTTAATGAATCTCCTCTGTTATCGATTTCTCGGGGAGAGCCGGTCGACCATTACGAAAACCACTTTTGCCAGCGCTCGTATCTTCTCCCGCCGTTTAGGATACGACACCGGATTCGCCTCGCGGGATTTCTCGCTCGTAGCTCGCGGTGTTGCGCGTCACGGTTTCCGCGATCTGCAAAAAGCCGATCCGTCGATCCCTCGACTCGCCGAGGCTCCTCTCCCGTTTACGTATCGATGGGGAAGAAAATACACGGAGGGCCTGCGATGCATCCCGCAACGCTGTGTCCAAGGATCGCCGGCAATTTTGCGAAATAAAACCAGTCAGGCAAATTGTGCGGTACTTGACGGTGGTTCTCGTGCGTCGATAGCTGGCACGGCCGCCACGTACACATTTTTCCGGGGTTAATTCGACGCCCGACCGCCTGGGTTCAGGGAGCGGTCCGCGAAACCCCACTGCACCAGGGAGAACCCTCGTATCCCTTCGAATATTCGCTCTCTGTCTCACTCTCCCGTACATTCTCTCCTTTCACCCTACACAGTCCCCCCGGGTAAACGTTTCAGCACTGGGTAGGCTTAGCCATTGGCGCAGGGACCCGGGGACGAAATTGAAGTTACGCTCGAAATCCTCGGGATTTAGGCGCTACTCTCTGTCGAGCGCGTGAGCCGGTAAAGCCTTTCATGAGAGCTGGGAGTTTCAGACTATTTAAAGACGTAATGAAACGCGGAATTGTGTTGGAGAAATGCGAAACACGATGTTAGAATAACGTGGGTACCAATGATCGGTAGATTTTCATGGAAACGGGCGTAATTCGGAAAGAGAAACCGTTCGTAGCTTCAGTTATTCCAGTTTAATAGGAGTTTCGTAAGTCTGCACACATCTAGCATACTTTCTAACAATCTAATAAGTTAATATGAACGAGCCACGTGTCTCATAGCTTCCGCGACGAACACACCTAATTCTGCAGGCTACGCCAGTGTGCGGTAGGTGCATGGTTGGTCGCGGGGTGCTCGAAGCGGTCGGTACACTACTGAGCCCACCGCCTCTTTCTCCCCCCACCACTGGGCGGCGCTCCATGCGCGACGCAGTCGGCAAGCGTCGAGGAGCTCAGTCTTCGTTGGGTCGCTGCCGAGTGCGTGTTGCGTGTAGCGTGTGGTACGCTCGTTCGCCCCGTTGTGCGTCGATTCCGGCGTGACTTTTTCGCTCCGGCTCGCTCCGTCTCGCCACCGTTCTCCTTCGCTCTCTTCCAACCTCTATCTCTCTCCCTCTCTCTCTCTCTCTCTCCTTCGTTCACACGGACGAGGGACCCCGAGTGAAGTTTATATGTCTCGTGCGCGTGCCACCTCGAGCTGCCCGTCGCCGCAGCGGTTCGGACCAGTGGTGAATAGAAGATAAAAAGGGGGAAATAAACGCTGTGTGCTGCTGTTGTGCGTGCGCGGAGTGTGCAATATTTTGTTGGTTAACCGGGAACGAGGGGGATCAAAGGGAACACCACGTCAGCAAACACGAGAGGCATCGTGACGACTCGTTCACCGGATACGTCGCGCGAGATATGGATTGGGCGGTGAAGGCTCGCCGAACGTAAGTCCTCTCTTAAATACTACGAGAAAAAAATAAAGAAAAGAAGGAAACATTCAACGGTTCCAGCTCCGTGATTCCTTTCTCGCGACGAAAGTGTTCTATTACGCGTCCCCTCGTCAACGTAACGTTCTCCAGTCGCTCTTAAAAATCGCTCCCACTTGTCCCTCGTTCTTGTCTACGCTCTGAAGTGAGGTGTATGCGGGCATGAACTTCAAAGCATCGAAGGATACGTTCAGCTTATTCGTTGGAAACGCTTCCCGTCCAATTCAAATCGCGCACTGTCGCGATTCTTTTTCCTCGGCGAACGTATCCTTCGTCGAGGTTGTTTTTCGCGTGTTCGTTCGAGCCAGGTGAATTACGCGCGCGGCGTTAGTCCCGCGCGAGAAAAACTCTGTGCCCGACGTCATTCGTGCTTACGTCTCGAGGTCAGTGTTGTTTGCCCAGCCGTCTCGGCGCTATGCTTCGTATATAAATAAGGCAACCGACTATCGACGAGCTGATACGCGCGTGAAACGAGAGTGTCTGTTTCCCATGCGGGCTAGCGACACGTTATTCTCATCCGTGGGAATCGCCCGTCCAACGACGAAAACCGGGAATTCACTGCACCGTGAAAGGCTCCGCGGTAACGCGGCGCTACTCGTCGCTCCGAAACGCTTCTCAGTTTGAACTCCGCGAGATGACCGTTGCCCTCGAACCTCTCTGTATACATATAAATAAACCCCGATCAGAAATCCTACTTCCGAAACATAAAATCGTAAATCGTCGCGACCTTCGCCGAGACTCTTTCCACGCGCTCTAAGCTGCATTATCTCGTCTCTCAACGCGCGTCCAAGACTTTTCAAAGTCGAAGGTTAGAACTTCAGTGCTTCTATTGCCCAAGCGATAGGAAAACACGAGTGTCCGTCGCGCGAGAGATAAGTGTTCCCCGCAAACGTTAAATCGACGCGTAATGCGCGTCGCCGCTAAAGGTAATTCGATACCGAGCACGTTCGAGCCCTCCTTTCTCTCATTCGTATTCCCTTTAATTGCGAGCGTTGCGTAACGGCAATGTCGCAGTCGCTGAAGGGCATCGAAGTCTGTTTCTACCAGGCAACACCTAGCGTTGTCTTCCTAGGGGGGAAGATAAGTCGCGAGGACAAGCTCGCCCGTTCAGAATTCACGCGACTACAGTGGGAAGAGACCGTTAAGCGGTTCCGAGTCGCGGAACAGCTGCTGGTTGTTTAACGACACAACAGTGGCTGGCGAGAGCTCGGGCGACGCGATAAACGTCAGGACCATGTGCACGCGGGGCTAGGAGGGGCAAAGTCGTGGAATAACACGCTTAGGCGATTTCGCATGCTGACGATTTGTAACCTCCAAGCGTAGACTGTGTTGCTGTGGCTCTAATGTGTGTTGCCAGTCCCGAGCGAGTCGTGTCGCCCGATTTCCGTTACTGGTGCTTTCGAATATCTTGCGCGAAATAAGAAAGTACCGCGCGAGATACCGAATGTAGGCGGGCCGACAGGAATCCTTTTAAATGAAATGCTGGATTTAAGATAGTAGTCCGAATAGATTAGCAACGCGCGCGGGAGTCATTAGGGAATTAACGTTACGTTCGCTCCTATTAATTCTAAAGTGCCCCGCACAGGTAGCGAATCTAAACAGCGTATTTCCATAAACGATTCAACTAGAAACTTTCTACGTAGCGAGGGTAGATTTCCCAAGCGGTTCCCCGAGGCCTGCATCTCGAAAGAAATCAATATTTGTACTCCGAGCGGGCTGAATTTTCCGTCCCGGCGTCGCTCGTAAAAGCAGCAGTTTTTTTTTTTTTCTTTCGCGACGTAACAGATCGACTGGCTGGAAAAGTCAAGGGAAAAGGAGCGCGCTGGAGGGAACAGGGCTCGATCGACGAATGACGGGAGCTTACTAGGGTGTAACGACCTGCACCTTGGGTCAGTAGCGTAACCACTGAATCTTGCACCCCCGCACCAGCATCGATCTTCCCCGAAATTCGCGCGAAGCTCGTCTGACCCAGCACCGCAGCCGTTTCGATCGACGTGCAGGAAACAGAGGAGGTTTTGAGAGTCCAACGAAATTCAACGACAGAGCGGCGAGGTCGGAGCGTGCCCCTCGTGACTGGGAAGCGGCGTGAACCCAGATACGAAAATTCGCGGGGCTCTCGATATCGAACGGCCACTCTGTATTCAGCCAGAGGACTTCCTGAATATGATAATACTCGGCCGGGAACGGTAATATTCGGCGAGTCTGGCGGACAGGACAATGGTCTTCGCGGTACAAGCGTGACTGGCATAAAACGACCGACCAACAGATCCATTTCCTCGAAGGAGCTTCGACTGGTAGAAATGACGGTCGGTGAGTTCCTCGGATATTCTGGCCGCGGGCGAGGCAGCGTTCTTTGTTCGTCATCGAGTGGCTGCAGCCGGTTTTTCCAAGTGGCCACTCTCCTTCGAAAATTTGTGTAAAGTAAACCGTCAGGACGGAGCCGCGCAGCCGATATCTGCCTGCGTTCCCTTCCCCGGGCACCTCCTTTTTTTTCTCCTCTCCGTGATCGTCCCTCTCGGATCACCTGCAGGCACCTGTTTCCACTCGGTTGCAAATTACCGTCACCGTTCGAATCATTTAGATAATTGCCTCGTCGTCCATCGTTGCCTGGTGATAGTATTTGCGATGGAGTTGTCCAACTTAATTTTAAGTTGGGCTCTGATACGTGGAAAGTCTCGAAGAGATATGTACTCGGTACTGCGTGAGGTTTTTGGAGCGCGGCGAAAGTAGCACGCTCAAAATTGCCAACAACTCCTGCAATTTTATTCGGAGGAAAATTCGATTCCATTAGAACTCACTTGTGTTGCTTCTGGTACACGGAGACGAAGGGGTGTATCGTTACTATCCACTTTCCTCTGCAGTCGGTGAATGCGTGTTCTTTGCGAAGACCCAGTCTCGAAATACACACCCAGCCAGTGGCGTGTGCGTTACACCATCGTGTTGTGTGGCACTGTTCTTTGGTAACGGAACACCCGGTCGAAAGGGAGCCATTTCCTTTTCGCCCCGTGTGCTCTCCTTCGCCTCTTCTTCGTCTTTTTTTCTGTTTCGCCGCGCCGCGGCGTCGTTAATTCCGGAATATTTCGAAAGCCTCGGGGGAGAACGCTCCGCCGAAGGGACAAGTGCTCTTCTGCTTTTTCTGAAAACACCGACAGCCGGGCTGTGAGCGCGTCCTAAATTCGAATCGCGGCCACTTTGCATCCCTCGCCGAGGCGAGATTAATTGAACCAGTCTGGCATCCGCAGAATTCACCAAGATTTTCCCTCGGCGAATACATTATTGCTCTTGACGCGAGCTCTGCGGAGTGGCCGCTGCCAAAAACAGCTCGGCGGCCGTAGAAACTTATCCTTTCATGCGCTTACAGCTGCTTACGCAATTGAGTGTCAAGGATCGATAGGAATGTGGGAGTTTCTAGAATCAAAAGCTGATTAGGTGTTACAGAATTATTTTTTATTTATTTTATTTAAAACCCTTTGGTACATAGAGAATAGAGAAAGCCAGTAAAGAATTAATACACGAAAGCAGAAACACAAAGATGAACAAAATAAAGGAGAACAAGAAATAGTACCTCGATAGAAAATAAACAAAAATAAAAATACAATTAAAGTAAATAGTAGTTAACAAGAATTGTTAATTATATCTCGCTGGGGATGTAAAACTAAAAAATATAGGTGTCTTTTGACTCGTCATAGCTCGCCTCCGTTTCACTTGGAGTTGGAGAAACAGTCCGCGAGTAACTCTGAAAAGAATCGAGCCTATACGAGAATTAACAGCTGGTGACGAAAGAAAGGCAATTACTACGGTCCGCGTAGACTTTCTCCTTTCCTTTGTCACCGAACGGGGATCGGTCGAGGCTGAAACAAGACGACGCGTCGTTGAACACATGGTAGCGCCGACACACGGAGCACAGCTTTGGCCACAGCTGCCAAGCTGATTCCTCGAAAAGCGTGTAACGTCTCGTTCTAGTTGACTTCGGGGAGTTTCTCTGCGGATTCATTTTCCCCAAGTCCGATTCGGAGTAGCGTGTCTGCGCGCTCCTGTCGCTCGATCATCTTCGACGGGAGTTAACAGTGAAACTTTCGATGTTCCGGAGTTCAGTCAACTAAATTTCAATCAATTTCAAACGTCAACTGAAACGGGTGAAATAGTATCTCCGATGGGACATATGCCAGCGTCACGATGGAAGATTATCTGCATCGATTGCACTGGGTGCACCGTTCGACTGCGATTTCGTTAACATCCCAGTGCGAAACGTAGAGGCAAAGAAGATGCTGTCGAATTGACGGTTCACGGCGTGACGACGGGACTCGATTAACGGGCAATGATTCTATCTTGACGCGCGCAGTCGACCGGAACGAATAGCTCTAAAACCCGCGGGCAAACGATACGTAGGATCATCTACTGAACACTGTGCCAGAGACACACGTGGAATGACTCCTGTTGTATTTTTTTTTCTTTCAGACTGGACCGTTTCGTATCGAGCAAAAATGAGGACACAAGGTACACAGACCCTTTTAGCCTAAACAGACGTGCGCGTTCGCTCTTATCGTTCCCTTCGAGAGGCGGCTTCCTCCGTCTTGAAAGACCCCTCGTCGCCGAGCACGAACTTTTCCCAGCTTTTCCCAGCTAGAAACGATCGACTCCGCTCCGAATCGTCGTCCAAATTGTTCCCCGACTCGCCTGACTCGTCGACTTAGCCCATTAACGAGGCCACCTTGACTTCGCGCGAGCGGGCCACCGAGGACGCAATCGAAACGAAATTCGGTCACGTTCGGAAACGTAATCCCGCGTCGCCGTGCCGAGAATGCGTTGATCCCGGGCGGAGCCGTCGAGCTGACGCGAAGGCGACGAGCGCGGTTGCGTTCGTTGGTTGCTAAAAATTTATCGTCGTTGCGCTGAAGCACACGCCGCTTCTTTCTCAACTGCGGTGAACGTGCCTCGGCACGGAGTTTCGATTTGGACACGGCAACAGAATTTCGATTCGACGCTTTCGAGCGCACGACTTTTTGAAGCAGATTCGACAGTAATGGGGCATGAAATTCGCCGACGGGAACGTTCAGTTCGAACCTCCACGTCGAATACGTTGGAGTGTAAATGTACAATGTTTGAAATTGAATGTAGGCTGAGCCTGCTAGCTGAGAATGTTGAGATTTGGAAAATAGGACACGGCACAGGCGAGTTCTCGACTCCGGAAGCGCAATTACTCTCGACCTTTTGATTATTTCCATCGAACGGCAGGAAATCCAAGTGGGCTAGGAGAGAAAGACGAAGGAGGTAGTCGCGCTGGCGAGGAGAGGAGAGAATGGATGATGGGGGATGCTTGGGTGGGCGTCGGTTTATATTTATGCGCGAAAATAGCGGCGCTAACGGCGTCGCTCGCGCCGAGCTGGCTTTAGTCGAAGCCGAGCGCGCTCCTAGACCGTGTCGTCATCGAGTAGCAGCTGTTTTCATTCAGCCTCGCCCTTCTTAGTTGGCGACTTCCTTTACAGTACTTTTAATTAACGTGCACGAGGCACGCTCTCCTCTGACCCTCTCTCTTCCACGTCAATCGCCATCCTTCAACTCTCTCTTCGCACTCCCCCTCGTCGCATCTTCCTCGCCGACTCTTTACGATTCTCCTTCTCCCCTCGCTCCTCTCCGCGCTTTTTACGTCCCCCGATATTCTCATTCTCTCTTCGTTCCTTTCCTCCCCTCCCCTCTCTTCTCATTCAAAGGACCAACGCGACTCTGTTCGCTACCAGCGAGACCCAACGCCTCGCTGTCGAAACGTGCGTCGCATTTTCGAAATCGTTGCGCAAAACGTCCGATCGAGCACACCTTCTCTCGACCGCTCGCAGCGTCGCCAAGGGTCTTCTTCCCCGTTCGCTTCTCCAGCATCCTCTCGCCGACGAGAGACAAAGGATTTCGCAAAACGCAAACGGCCAGGCGAAGTGGAGAACCCTGTTACCGTCCACTCGGCCTTGAACGAAGCTAATTATTTACCGAAGGCTGCTGCACGCACGCACGCACTTGCTTCTCGATCGTAGAGTCAACACCGCCGCCGTCCAACGAAATATCGTACTTTGTCCTCTCGCGATCCTCGGCTCGCTGGCGTTCGCCGTGTTTCGAGGACTCTCCTCGCGATGACGAACCCTTCTCAGGCTTCGCCGCTCGTTCCAGCACCGTCGTAAAACGGCTTTAACAACTCTGCCGTACAGAGTGCATCGTAACACGTGACCACCGCCTCTGGAGTGGACGCGGGACATTAATGTACGAACTGTTTGGTCTTCTTTCCAAGTTACAGCCACTTTGCTGTTCCAACGGCTCGGGTACAGAAGCGCACGCTTTTATTCCGACCCTCGATCGATACGAAGCTCCAGCGTACTAACGCCCGGTGACTTATTAATGACATAATTCCTGACACAATATCCTACATCACGGCGGGGAGACGTTCGTTACGGCCTCAGCCAGCCACCGGTTAATTAAAGTCTGTCCCTCGTCCCGGGGTCTGCGTTAATTGCCCACCACCCGGAGCACCGAAACGTCCTCCGGGCCACGGAGCCTTATTTAATTAACGCCCCGACGCCCGCAACGAGGTCTTTTCGGTATTTTTCGAGGATCTCCCTGGAAAGGTGGAGGACGCTTTCGTGCCTCCAAGGTGTCCTATCCAGCCGAGAGACACAGGATACTCCGAGCGGACTCCTTCGAGCTCAGACAGAGGCAGGCTTCTTCGCGTTTTCGTGGTTCACCGCGAATCGCTGGATGATCCGCGCGCCGGCGGAGAGCCCTCGAGAGCGTTCTTGCGAAAGTGTCTGCTCGTTTGCGAGGCGCAGCGAAAGACGCGAGACTCGAGCGTTATCTCGCGAGCTATACGGCCGGCGAGGGACCTCGAAACGCATTCCTAACGAGCCCTAATTGGAAGCCTGGACCCTCGGCGCTCCGTCGTTTAGAAGCCTCGAGAACGGAGCCTCTGAAGTGGAGCCTGCCTCCGCCGCGGATGCGCGCGTACAACCGTCTCTTCCTTCCTCCGAGTTTTCCTCTCCTTCGGTCTCGACGGGGCCAGCGGTTCGACTCGATTTCCCGCGAATAGATTTTACGTAACGCTCGGAACGGCACGTTCCAAGCCTCGGGACGGCGGAATTTATCGATCCATTGGCGCCGAACAGGTCTTCCGGTACGAAACAAATGGCGGCAATTCCGGGGGAATTTAAATACAATCGCGGCGGCGCGGCCGATAAATCTCCGTCGGTTTTATTCGAAGATCGATTCGGCGCGTCTGGCCGCCGGGGATCTCTCTTGGTCGTCACTGGGTGACCCAGTGCGCGCGAACCAGATGCCCGATAAACCTCGCGTATCTGCGTCGCAGACGTGGCGAAACCGTGGATTATCCAGCGAACTTCCTCCACCGTGCAGTGGAGATGTTCACTGCGGCTCCGCGGTCGAAGCAGATCAACGCGCATTGAAGTACATATTCAGTTCGGATGTCTGGATGTGGGCTTGCTAGAGCCAGTTGCATCGCATTTGGAAGTCAACTGTCTGCTCACCGTGCACGGAGACTAGCGAATACTCGGAGATGGATGTAGAACCAGAGATTTCCAAGCGAGTTTAATAGCGATGGATGGAGTGGTTTTTAAAAATTCACGCCGCGTGCCGCGCGCAGGAAGAAAAGGGCGGGAGTGGGATTTTCGTAAGCGGCGATAAATATATATATTTCCAAACGCACACGAAACAGCCTGGAACGTCGGCGTGCGGCTGCCGCTGACGGCGGCTGACCCATTTGTGAAACTCGCGCGACTCGCGCCGGTTGCCACACACCTTTTGCCGTGCTCGCTCGATTATTACAACACTTTACGAATTACACGGCCGTGTCCCGGCCGGGGCACGCAGAAGGACAGGGCCGTATCGTTTTTCGGCGTCCCTGGAAGCCTTCGCTTTCCACTTGACGCTATGGTAATTCTCTTAGCAGCCCTCGGAAATCGTAGATAATTTTTCGATTCAATTCCGAGGATGGCCAATGGATGGAGCTGTTATTCCTGTTAATTCCGGGGCGATTGAAAGGCGATTGCCTTCGATCGAAGCCACGGGGCTGCTCGTGAAACCTGGCGGGGCAAGTAAAAATCGGCTGGAGGAGGAAAGCTGCCGCGAGTTGCAACACAGCGCAAGGGAAAAAGTAGAGGCGGCGAATTACAAGGGAGTTGATAGGCGTTTTATCGGCGCGTATATCGCGCGCTCGATAAAGCCGTTTACGCCGAGGGCTCTGACCGATAGGCTTCTACGTAGCCTCGCGCCACGAAATCGTACAAAGGCCTTTGTAGTCGCTCGTCACGGGGGCAGAGTTTCGTTGCCTGGCGTTATCACGCGGCCGAATTGCTTTGCAGAAATCTCTGGTTTCGCCTTGGGCGCTCGGGCACGCGCGACTTACGAAAGGCTCGCGGAACTACGCGGCTCTTTTGTGCCGCGAGCAGTCCGCGAAAACAATAACAAGAATGTCGCTGTACAAATATTTGCCGCGGTATTAAGTCTACCTTGCCTTCGCGCTCGAGTGTGCCTGATACACATCGCGTAAACATTTGGGGCATCTGCCACGAACGTTGCGCAAGAAATATACACGGTGCTTCTTGTAACAGTGCCCGTCCTCGTCCCAACGTACTCGTTTCCTTCGTCAGCGTATTCCTCGCCCCTTTCTCCTCGAATCTCCACCGAATCCCCGGACACTTCGGCCCACAGTAAACAGAACGGTTTGAAACGACAAATCGGAGGAAGTGGCCGAGGAGTTCGTCGCGCAAAGGGACCGTCCGCTCCGCAAATTGACATTTTCCGCGCGAGCAGCACCGGAACGCGCACTTCTGTGTACACTAGAGGGAGCAGCGTAGGCCTCGTCGTGTACACGTAGAAGACCCGCGTCGAAGGCCGTGGGACCGCGTCGCGGCGTCTTTGCAAAAGGCAAAGACGCGGGTTTCCAGAAAGAGAGGAGGGCCTTTGAAAGCAGCTGTGTTTCCCGCGACGTTGCTCGTTCGGAGAAGAGATTTCGTCCGGGTGAAAGACGAGAAAGAAACGGTGGATCGAAGGGAGGGAACGCCGTCGACCTACGTTCGAGGACGAGCGTGCCCGCCTCGGAACTTATCAGGAACGCGTTTCGTCACCGAGCCGCCTCCTTCTTTCTCCAGCCGACTTGGGCAACGTTTCACCGAGCTATCGGCCGGGTAAACGCTTATCCGAGCGACGTTTCTGATGAAAAGAACCGTTCCCAGTCGGGGGAGAGAAGGATTTTAGGTCGCTTGTGCAATCTGCCTCGACGAGCGGCTGGTCGAGCTCGAACCGACGGCTCCTTTAGCTTGGAGTAATTCTTCTCTTTTGCAATGAAAGTTTTAGAAAGTTACACTCTCGCTGGAGGGTATTATCGCTGTTACAGTCCTACGATCCTCGATTTAGGGATTACTTCTGACCTCCCGACGCTCCTCAAATTAATTTCCTATGTACGATATATTCGAGCACTGTCGAGAATCGCAGCTGGTGGATTAATTGGTTCCCGCATTCCCGGTGCACAGGAGAAACTTGTTAATCAGGCCGAAATATTCGAGGCACCGTGGCCCCAACCGCATTAGAAAATGTTTCGATCACAAAAGAGAGCCCCAGACTCCTTTGTCGCCCGTCGTGGAAGCCTCGAAGGTGGCTGCAACGGGCCATTTCGTCGTTCCTCGCCGTCCCTCCGTCGTCGTTGCCTTTTATGATTCGTTTTTATTTATCGTCGAACCCGAAAGTCTGGTTCACAATGGTCCCGTACGCGCGGTATGCGGGCACGGAGTTGCTCCTCCCTCCTTCGTCTCTCCAGCAGCCTCGCTTCTTTCTTCTCCGGACGTGGAGAGAGGAGAGAGACGGGGAGAAACTGAAAAATCCACGGGGGCCCCCCTCCTTGTGAAATCGTTTTTCTGGCACACCGTTACGAGAGCAGGACGATGCCTATCTCTCTTCCTTCGAATTAGCATCCGACGACCTTTTCCCTCGCTCCTCTCCGCTCCACCGATCTACGTCGTGATTGCGACCCATCGATCGTGTCGTGAACCGATATCGTTTGTAAATTGCCGCTAGATTCGCTCCGCTTTCCCCTCCGGTCGTCCAACAGGCCTGGGTTACGGAAAAATTACGGCGTGGGTCTCCCTTTCGGAACGTCTGCTCGAAGGTCTCTTTCACCGGGACACTTTCGCCGAACTCTCGGGATGGTCGCGCGTCTCGTTTCATAAATTTCAGTCGCACGCTCCTCGGTCCTCTTGCAATTAGTGAAAGGAGAGCGTGCTTGTTTCGACACGTTGTCGACAAAATGTCGACTCGTACCACTTTTGAAATTCGATCCTCGATGGCGTCGATCGAACCGCAAGAAACGTGGATTTCCACGACTCCGGTCCTCGCGAACGGTTCACCTTTGCTGAAAACGAACTCGCTTGGCGGCGTCGATGGTGGTTCGTACGGGCGGCTCGCGAAACAATAAGATTCGAAAGGGAAACTGACGAACGAGGACGGCCGCGATCTCGTGATTTTCATCCTCCCCCTCCGTGGGACAGAAAGATCACGGCTACCATAAGAAGCTCGTCGCCTCGATCCGGCGGGTCGCGTTTATTGCGATCGATGATCGTCTTGACTCACTCTCACGGAATGTCAGCCCGGTGACGGTTAAAAGCGTCAGTGGCGACGCAGAAGAGCGTTGAATGTCGTAAATATCAGCGGAGGAGAACTAAGCTACGCTTTTAAGAGCCTGGAAATATTAAGAAACCTGGATAACGCCGTGAATATCAACGATACAGACCCGATCACTCTTCCAACTCATTCTTAATTCGACTACATTCAAGAGAAGCCTGAAAGTACCTTCGGCAATCGAAGATGTTTCGAAAGAGAGACAAGGAGGATCGGCAAAGTAGCAGTACAGGGACCTCGCTGAACTTCGCTCCTGTGGTTTATGTCGAGGCAAGGTGACGTGGACAGAAGGCAGGGGAGAGGCGAAAGAACTGCTTTCGGTCTGGCAGGAGCAGAAGGGTCCAGATAGGCCGCAGGTTCCAGACAAAGAGGACAAAGGCCCCGATCTGGCCGCGCCTGCGGTGCTCCTAGCCGTCTTCGTCGTCTCCGTCGCCGTCGTCGAAAGAATTTCACCACACTGAAAGCAGCACCGGGAAACACGCATAGAAACCCGGCTCGTGTTGGTGATAAAGCCGCGGAGCCTGGCTGTATGCGTGGCTGGTGTCCGTGTGCCTCGTCCATGGAATACTTTCACTGGTTTCACGGCCAGCAGACACGCTTACACGATGCTAATAATACACTGGCCGCGGTACCATTTGCTCCGGGTGCCCGCGGACGAACTCCTCGCGAGGTTCCCCCGCGATCTTTCCCCGCTGTCTGCCGTCTTCCTGGCGAAGCTCACCGCGTCCGACGGTCGACGAACTTCGCGGCAAGTGAACCGATCCGAAGTTCTCGCGCCTCCGGCCTCGAGCGGCTAGCACCCGAAGTCTGATGGCTGGAAGCAAGCAAGCAGGGTGTTTCGTCATCTGCGCCATTTTTGGTGGAGCGGATGATTGCAAGAATCGTAGAATTGCTGGTCACTTTCGTTCGTTACGATGTGGAAACAGCCGAGCCCGTGCTTCAGCGGCCATTGGCAAATTCAGCGCTGCTGGTGGTACGAAAGTGAGAGGATCGTTCCGGACACTGACCATGACCTTTATATCTTGAGAAGATAGCTCGACGAGTACTCGCGGTGCAGGTTCGACGGAGCCGACGACGTAAGCCCCTGGTGACTCCGTTCGCCGCGGAATAATTGGCACACAGAACCAGGAAGAGGAGGGTGCTCTCGTCATTGTTGTCCTGGTAGCAGGATGTGTCAACGACACGTCGCCGCTGCGCATCCGCCGGAAGAAGCTTCTCTCTGTCTTCGATGAGGTTGCATTCAGGAACGAACGTCCGCTGTATCGATGCCCCGAGCCCCGTTCGCTCATTCTTCTCCCTCCACTCTCCCCTTTTTTATTCCACCAAGTTACTGAATTTCACTCCCGGAAGACAGATGATACCCCGAGGCGGACTTTTAATGGACAATCCGGCGTAATGTCTTTCTCAAAGTAGACTCCGGAGCGAGGGAGGCTCCGAGGGAAGACGTGACTGATCTCGCGAGTATGAGCCGCCTGCAAGTTTCATAATTTCTATTCTTTGCTCGCCATTGAAGCGTCGGGATCTTCAGGGGCCGCGAGAGTTACAAAAGTTTCTTTCAAAGCGAATTCCTCCGTCCACGGTGAAGTGGGCAGACGACTTAGGATAGCCTCTATTCCCTCAACATCTGTCGTCCATCGGTTTAGACTCGATTATCAAAAAAGAACGCTGAAAGGTCGTGGTTGTTCGCGACGGAGGCTGCGCCAGGTGAACTCGAGATATCGCAAGGTCTTCCCGAAACTCTGATTGCCTTAATCTAAGAGGCTAAAAGCCCGCCATTCATGTCTCGGTGTTATCGTCCCTGGAAGATTCTCGCTTCGGAGGTTCTCGCATCGAGCTGCGGGATGAAAGGAATCGGGATGTCCACGATTTTACCGGGAAGTGTTAATGAGCTTTCGATTATTCGCCGACGCGTGCACCTTGTCACCTCATTAAATTAGGTAACAATGAGCTGAGGAAGCCGATTTTTACCTTCTCGGCCACCTCCCAGCTGCTCTGCGCGTTCCTCTCCCTACCTCGCAGTCTCTCCTCTCTTTCGCGTTGTCGGTGGTTCGTAGTGGGGTGCCAAGGATGTGTGTGGAAGCCATGGCACACGGTGGGGTCGGGTACCAGACAAGGTCACGGCTACCAACTGCCAGTTTCTCCTCCGTCTCCTCCCCTCTCGATCGTCCTCTGTGTCTCTCCCCCTCGTGTCTCTCTCTCTCTCTCTCTCTTCGTCGCGGCAGTCGGCCATCTTGGGGAATGCGTAGCGTCATCGAATGCACCGTGAATAACAATAAATTATCTCTCGCTGAGCCTCTCACCTTCCACCTCCTTCGGCTCGCCCTCCGTTTCCCTCCGCCTCGGCCTTTTCGTCGTTCTCCTCCTCGCTCTTTCCGCGATCCTTCCTCCCAGTTTGACGGCGAGCCTTCCCTGCGAGCATTCTGCGCCAGGTCGTTCCCTTGGGCACTGTGTTCGTGGCTCGTCCCATCATTTTATGTTGCCTTCGCGCGAGCCGCGTCCTGATCCCTCGGGTAATTGCAGTGGGTGCGAGCTCTCGGTTGGTTCAGGTAGAACTTCCTCGGTATTCGTGGGGTGTATTACATTTTCTTCACCCCGAGTTACCCTGTGTATCCAATTGGACCTCCGGCAGGCTAGGTTCCCCGGCACTGCCGTTCAAAGTTCGCACAATTGTGTTCGAAACGTTACCGTTTCACGTACCTCGAGTCCCTTCTCACCCGTCTCCCTTATTTCCATCCCTCCTGGATGGGGGACACGATATACCCCGAGATAATCTCGTCGGGAAACAAATTCCGAAGGGACGCGCCCGTGGGAAGAGATAAAGTTGGCAGCGACGTCGAAGAAAAGCTAGAAGGGAAGGCCCTCCTCTCGTTATCGTCCATCTCCAGGGTCTGCCTTCTCGGGGGATAATCTTCGGGGCTCGCAGGACTCTTTCTACTGCTAAATTAAATGTAGAAAGCGAAGCAGTCTGGATATTTGTCGTAGGTTACACTTTCCAAATCAGAAAACTCAACCTCACCCTCATTCACTGGAAATAAATAAATTAAAAATTGTTTACTAGTATTTCCACGTATCTTTCCTAAGCTCTTACATTTTCTACGCTATTGCCGCACATTGCTGCCCATAAACGGAGGCCGCGAAGGTCGAAATTTATGTGGAAAGAAAGAAGGGAAAAACGGAGCGCGGCTACAGCAGCAACGAGCATCTATTTTAACGATCATCCCGATCTCGAAGGAACATCTCGACGTGGTTAGCGCGCGAAGGGCGGGGTGGGGGTGCCAGAGGCACCTTAATCCAAGGGGGCGGAGAGAGGAAACAATGGTGATTGTCTCGAAACGTTTACAGCCTAATTATGTGAACACGGGGCCCGGCCATGGTGGAGTAACAATGCTATAACTCGTAACAATGTACGATTGTTCATTGTCTGCTCGTGCCCCTTCGCTTTTCTTCGCGTGCACGCGCACCCTCCTAACCCCCTCCATCCCCCTTTTTTACGCGAATCCGACGATTTTTTGCCAAACGAACGCATTCGATAATGTCTTTAGAAGTAGCCAGCGCCTTCGCCTAAAAAGTCTCCACTCAAGAAACTACTCCGCGATTCTTGTGGTCGTTGCCGAGCAGACGAGGCATTTCTGGCCCCGAGTTTGACTCAGCCGTCCCCGGCACTCGATCTCGGCGACCATCGGGAAAGGGGAGATCCAAAAATTGCTGCTCTAAATCGGAACGCCGTCGGCGGAGAGGCTAACCCCAAGGGGATGCTCGACCTCGAACTTCTCTCATAGGCTGCTCGTGACTCGTCGCGCAGCTTCTCTCTTTCGCCGCAAGCTTGGCCGCTCGGTCTCGCAACATCCGGTCTGCCCTCCAAGGCCACGCAAGATCACAGAAATCGGGTCGTTGAACCGGGCCGATGCGCGTTGCGCCGCGACGAGCGGCCAGGCGCCAACCGCAGATAAACGCACGTGCTTGATACGTTGTTGGCGTTCGATAAGTCGAGATAATCGTGTATCGCGCCCCTCTTGGCGCGAGGCACTCCTCCGTCGCTTGCTTACGATGCCCCTTCGAGAACTTGCAAAAATGCTCGTTTTTCATCCCCTTTCGAGTAAATCATTCCAGTGGAATCGTAGCGAGCGATACGACACGCGAGCGGACAGATTCGTCTGAACGTGGAGGACTAATCCACTAATTCCCTGCGCGACGCAGAGCGCGCTCAACTGGATTCCTTTTCTACGTCCGCTTCTGCGGAATTGTCACGGTGATGCGCCTACTTCGCGACGCGTCTGACGAGATACGTATTGTTCTACTTCCTGGGAGACGATCGGACGCGTCGCGTGATCCTGCCTCGTTACGTTCCTCGTCTAGTCATAGATGCGGACAAAAAGAACGTTACCTAAGCGAAGGACACTTTCTTGCCGTGAACTTTGCCTTCGGTCTGTGGAGGTGCGACTCGCATACGGAAATCCTTGGGCGAGGATTAGAGGCTCGCTTTCGAACGCTTCTTTCGGAATATCTGTTTAGCTACCTCCGCCTTAATTTAGAAGCGTGGTATTTGGATCAGATCGTAGCTTGACGCAAAATATTTTCACGTTTTATCTACTGGTAAGCCTGGTTTCTGAGATACTTCTGCCTTGTTTCTTCATTTAGCGTTCGCCTGGATCGTCGAAAGACTCCGAGGAGAAACGTTAGTAGAAACAAGGCGGAGGGAAAAATCAGCGCATAAAATTTCCTTGGAGCGTACTCGAACGGCGATTACGATTGGAGCCTGCGCGTTCCAGCGCGATTTCTCGGATTCCACTGTGCGGCTTGGAGCTTAATTTCAAGCTGCTCGGCAAAAAAGGCATCTGGAACGAGAAAAGTCTTATCCTCGCCCAAGGACACCGTCTTCGGGAACCAGTCGCGCGGCGAAAAAGCGAGCGCGCGTGCACGCGTCGCGCGTGTGAGGAAATCCGTGAGCGGAGGAACGAAGCGAGCGAGAGACCTTTCGTTTTTCCTTCAACGAGCAATGGTCCTTGAGAGAACGATTCTCAATTTCGTCATTGAGATCGCGTCCACGTCTGACGCTCGATCCTCGCTACCAATCGCAACGTGCGCGACACTTTTCTCTACGCGCCCCAACGATTCCTCGATCCCACGAGAATCTTTTCTGTTCCCAGCACAAAGTGCCTCGACTCGATCTTTAGATAACGAGGGACATTCTCGGTGCGCACGGAGATGGCCAAATCTACCGCGCGATTATTTAATAGAGCGACTTTCCCCGGGAATGGTTTCCCTTGTACCCGGCGACGTTCTCAAAGATTTAGCTCTCGACTCCGTTACGAAATTCGCGCACAGGTAGCCGCGTCTCGCTCGATGATTCTTGAAAGAGATTACGGCTGATTTGCATGCGATTGAATAAGAGGCTGGCAGAAAAACCACGGAGCTGGCTGTTTCGTTATTTTCATAGAGGGATCGGAGGACTGTCGCCCTTTATAGAGTCCTCGATTCGTTTCTCCTCGGTCTGATCGCGCCAGTCGCTTGGAAATATCGAACGCGGACGCGGAGGAGCAGAAATTGCAGCAATTGCACGGTTCTTTGGAGCTGCTTCGCCCCATTACGTGCCGCTACAACGTCTTGGCGTAGCACCTGTGCCGAGTATCTTCTTCCTGTTGCTATCGTTTGTCTTCTGGCCTGGGCTCGTCGTTTATCTGCAACACGATCCGCGGGCTCTGCACGTGCAACGTGTAAACTCCGCTGCGCCAGAGGACGAGCGCGCCTCTTTTTACCGTGCGTCGTCTGGTGACGATAAGTGGACACGTTTGATATTACGAGCCAGCGACGCGGCTGTCGCGATTCCAGTTTTCCATATTTTTTTTCTCCACCGGGATTATAGGTATTGGGTTGCCGCGCGACTTCTGTCAGCTTCGCCTCTCGTTCATTCTCGCCGCGGCTCTGCTGGAAGTGGCTTTAAAGCAGTCGAAAGAAATGGCAGCGGGGATAGAAGAGAAAATAAGTCATTAGTAAATTTAACTCCGCCGATTCCCGGAACGAAATAAACTTTTTCCACGACGCGGCCGGGGGGGGGGAGCTTAAAAATATCTTCCGACGATCTTCGCCGATCTCCGGGCCGCACGTGCACTCTGACTGCATCCGAAGCTGCAGTTTGACCCGCGTAACCCGTCCTTAAACGCGCTGGCGAAGGGGGGACCGATGATCTCACTCTTCGAAGCGCGAACAGCAATTCAAACACCGATTTAAATCGTTTGTAAGCATCAGCCCAGGCGCCGATTTCGTGAGTCACTGTAAAAAGTCAAGTGCCCGAGGCACAGACTCGGAACACCATCCAAGTCTCTGCGTGTCCTCCCTCGAAGTATCCGCGTGCTGTTGGTTTCCCGTAAGCAGAAAAAAGTCCGCCACGAGAAAGCGTCTCTTGCCTGGCAACGACGGAATTGCCTCTCGACGATTCGGCGACGACCAACGACGCGCGGGGACAAAAGGGGTGGCGCGCGGGGTAATTGAAACGAGCCGAAAAAAAGGAGAAGGCCCCCTGGGCCCCCTGAGTGCGACTCGAACTGGGAATGATCTGAGCGAGCCGGCGCGTTTGAAAGGATCGCTCGCGAGAGCAGCTGAGAGTCGCTAACGGCCGCCCCGATATTTGACTTCGATCAAGCCGCGAAGACCGGACCATTGTCTCGCCACGGCGGGGCGTGGTCCCCGGGACAAATGAATCGAAATCGGCTGATCGAGGAGCTGGCCCCCACGACCGTTGCATTCGCAATAGATGCTTGCCAGGCTTCTCCTCGCGATTGGCGTTGCTCCTCGTGCCAGATATCGTCCGGACGCAATTTCGTCTGCGCTCTGATTCTCTCGTGGGAACGACGAGATTCGCGGTGAAGGGGGGCGGAGGCGATTAAAGACCGTCGCGTATTTTGTTGAAGCATCATTTGTTCGAGAATCTGGTGAAAAGTTTATAAATAATTAATTTTCATAGAGCCGCGCACAATGGATCGGAGCGCAACGACAATTAATTAATTCTTATTAATTTAACGCATTTAATAATAAAGGAAAGTAGCAACAAATCGGTTTGTTTAAATTAAAGACCAGGCTTTTGGGATAAATATCTTCTTTTATTAGTAACTAATATAAACAATCCATTAAAAAATATTTTTATATGCAATAACGAAAATAGAGACATTTTTCAAATTTGAATAGGAATATCTTCCAAACGCGAAAAAGTTCCACTTTCGGACCAATTACAATATTTTCAGCACACTCTCCTCGAAATAATCTCGCAAGGATCATTTCCCCCCTCGTCCCACTGCTCAAATTATTAACGTTTAAAGTTAAAGTAGTTTTTCCTTCTTTTTTTTTTGCGTAAATTTCATTCTGATATCTTACAAAAAAAGACCCAAAAGGCGGCAAATTGTGAATCCTGCCCACTGTGCGACGGCCTTAATTCGTTGCACGTCGAAGGCTCCTCTCGAATCTGGCCCGCGGGATCGCGTTCCTAGAAACTGGCGCGACGCTGCGTCTGACTAACAACTGGCGTGTCTACTGCGCGCTCGGTTCTGCCGGGACACAGCGGTTTATTCCTGACTTTGTCGGACAACAGCTGCATTATTTTCGATCGTAACGGGCCCGTAGGTGCATTAGTTTCAATTCGAGCGGCACTGCCGCTGGTCGAGCCGCAATCCCATTAGAATCCTGGCAAGATTGCCACTCTGCGGTAACGCGTAGCATTTTGCTCGTAATCGCATTAGGGCCGAGTCTACTTGAGCTCTGCATTGCCGAGCATTGTTATTGCTTTAGCGCTGACTGTAGCTGCTACTAGTCTCCCTCGAACTTCGCCGAAACTGCTATTGTTTTACATCCTACCGCCACCGCTTCTCAGACAGTTACACCAGCCTTAATTCCACTAGAACAGCAAGAGGCCCTCCCAACTCCTCTCCTATAAGTCTCACGGTGCCTGTGGGCTAAAGAAATTCGTATTTCTTGCCACGTTGCATCAGCCCTTTCGCCAGCAGACCTTTCAGGAATCGTTACAACCGGCGCAGATCGAAATGAAGCGATAACCGTCCCCGATCTTAAATGCACGAGTCGCGATGAAGGAGGGAGCCTGGTATTGTTTCGACGCTTCTTAGAAGGGTGTGGTTCAGGGCGGCGAAATCCTTAAAAGGTCGCGCCGCGAAAACGCGCCGAATGAGAGCTCTCTGGCCGGCCCCTGCCTGACAAAAGAGTACGCGCGTGCAAACGGGCAGTGGCGCGCACGCGGCTCTTATCCGGGCCTCTTTGTCGAGGCAGCTGGTGAACAGGTGTTGGCTGGCCAGCCTAGTCGTCAGCTGTTCCGCTTCTAAGCCGACCACTAAGCCGCGTCCCGCGCGAAACGGCGAAACGGCCGTTACCATGATAGTTAACGCAATCCTGCCGCGTGGAGGAACCGGCCGTGTCGATTCTTCCTGCTGTTCTCATGCAAATAGCCGTTCGCGCGGCAGGAAACTTGGCGAACGGTCTGCCGAGCCTTTGCTTTCCGCGGGATATGAAAAATTAGTGATACGATAGCAGGCGGATTTGTTGGAAGGGGCGGGAAATGGAGCTGTGCACGTGCTAGATATCAGACTTCGGTGCGGATTGAAACGGTTACGGAGCCCACAGAACCTTTGATCGCGTCGCTCGAGAACAGCGACGCGTAATACAGCATCGTTTCGGTATCATTAAACGCAATTGACATCTGGTGACTGGCGTTCAGTGGTTGGCAATTGGTTAGCTCGAACGGACGGGGCTGGCAGTGCCGTGCGCGGCTCGAGCGATTTACGCTTCTCCTCGCCGATGTTTGATCGATCTGCCTCGTCGCGTTTCCACGCCGATAGACCCCGTCTTATCCCGCGGGAAGCTCGCCGGAAAGCTCCACCTTCCCCCGCGTAATGTGCCTCACGTGCGTCGCGTGACCGTCGCTAATGCGGCGAGGAGAAGTTTGCCTCGACGCGTTACCACGGGGCTTTGTCGATACAGGACTTCTCCTCGGTAACGTCTCGAGTTCCGAGTGCAATTTACTCGGGCCCGGCGAATCGGGGGAATCGTGAAAGGAATTCTGCAAGAAAGCGACGGATTACGGTGCTCCCCGGCCACGCGTTTCTCCCGTAGCTCCGGAGAAATCAGCTCGCTCCGCAAACTTGGCGGCAACAAATTACCGGCTGGCTGATTGATCAATTATGGAGAAGGCGGCTCGAGTTATCGATGAACCTTTCAGCGAGTCGAGTCGATTAATCTCGGCTACCTTTCGAAAACCGTCCTTACCGTTTTCTGAATAATTCCGAAGCGACTTTCCCAATAGCCCGATGAAAGGAACAGCGATCCCCGTCTGACTTCGCAGGTCCGCGGGACCTGTTAATCCGCTGGAAACAGGTGAAACTGTGCCCCAATTGGTAGGAAGCTCTAGGGCCAAGGGAGCTTGCAGCGAACGGCAGATTTTTCCCGGAGCATTTTTGTCGGTCTACATTGCGGGGACGGGGTCTCCCCCTCTCGACCGTGGGTGTCGGTGTCAGAGGAGGCTAGAGGGGTTGCGGAGGACGGGGAGGGTAGTGGATTTGGGGGTTGGTCTCGTGTCGAGGTGGGGCAAAGGTGACCCCCGCGGATCAATACCGTCGCTTGGGCGCCTCCACCATGCTCCCAACGACCGATGCTCTCGTATGTCCTCTCGAAATCGAATGCCATTCGATCCCATCGCGTCGACAAAATCGTCCCTCCATCATCCACGATGATCGAACCCTTAGAATCCTCCCGCTGACCTTCGATGACCTTCGATGACCCAGGGACCTAACCCACGACGCCCTGTTTCTCGCTCCAATCGAATTCGCTGCCGTTCCCAGCTTCGATCGCTACCGCGGACGCTCCGACGTGGCTGCGCTCCTGTTTCCCGGCGCGTTTTCACGCGGCGGGAAAGTAGCTTGAACCGAGCGGCCGTAACGAGCGCTTTAACTCGCTCGATGGACAATCATGACGCAACGGAGACGCCAGCCGATTACACCACTACTTTCTCCCATTCCCGGCAAGCGTAATATCGCCGGGGATTAAGTCCACTCGGGGATAAACACCATTAACGGAGTCGGAGCGTTTCGCGAGCGGGCAGCGTCCGTGACGAGGACTCGAGGTTCTCCGGCGAGTCGGAGGGCGTCTCGCGCGGCTCCTCCGGCGCGGTAAATTAAATTCCAGGCTTCTCGAGCGCGTTTCCTGTGCCAACAGAACCGGCGATCGTGACCGCGAGGTGGTGTTCGACCTGCCGCTGATTAATTGCCAGCGTTCCGCGATAGTTTGGCAAGGGACTCGGTGGCTGGGTGCTTGTTGACGGTTAAACTGCGGAAAAGTTTCGTGGTCCACGCCGGGACCAGTAATCTCGCGGTATCGTTTGCGGACGTGTTAACGCCTAGCCCGGATCCTGAGGTTTCTGCTCGCGCGAATGAGATACGGGACACTGGCGCCGCGAAAAGAACATTCGCTAAACAGAATCTCGAATGAAGGAAGCTGGTCTCTTAGCGTTGGAAGTTTCTGTCCTCGGGTGAAATTCCTGTTTAAGGAGGACTGAAAGTTCCAGCCGGAGAGTACTGAGCATTTATTATTATTATTTCGGAGGTGGGGATTTCAGAGAAATTGAGAGGAAACCGGTGTGCCGTTTCGCTGAAATTTCGAACTTCCTCGCGAATCTTTTTTCCGCCAGGAGCAATAATCTCGGGCATAACCGAAGCCCACCGGATCCAGGATGTGAGTGTCCGGTGTCCGTGGCCGGAAGTGCCTCGTGGCGAACGGATACAGCCGAGTCAGGGGCCGCGTTCGCTAGCGTTACGTCACGAGGTCGGCGGGAAGAGGCAAGCTGTGAAAAATCGCAGCGGCCTCGCCGCTCCAGCCCTGTTTTGTTTCCCGCTTTCGGGGATCGTGCTTTGTTTTCCGCGTCTTGTCACGTCGAGCATGCAACTGGTGAAGCGCTGCAAGGGAAACTGTTGTCTCCGGACAGAGAAGCGCGTCGATTCGACACAGCTGATCGACTTGGAGGAAGTACCATGCGAAAGATTCGATGTCGATTTAAAGTGAGCCTTAATCCCCTCTTATCGTCGTCTAGCGAGCACTAATCGCAGCAATCGCGACAGTTAACCTTTAATTGGAACCAGCGATAATTCCCCATAAATCGAGCGCCCGTTTTCCTATCGCATTGAGTTCCTGGGAAGAATAAAGTCGGAGCAGGATTACCAGAGTAGTTTCTAGCAATCAGTGGCTTCCCGGACAGCGATCAGCTGATAAAGCGTAACTCCCAGTTATCGGTCGACACAACTTTCCGCAGACGTCGAAGATTCACAGCAAAGAATCCCGTGACGTGTCCACCACGACTTCTCGGCACTCGGGTGAATAATCGTGGTCGCCGAATTAATATTATCTCCGCGATACGGTTTATCACGGAAGCGAGTGATATAACCACGAAATTGCGCTGGCATTTCCGAATCCCCGTTTGTGGAAATCACCGACGAAGCAAACTTTGCCGGTCACTATGAAACGTAGAGCCATTCACCCGGCGTTCGACAACTCCGCGACTATTGAAGGGCGCCGTGGGGGGAGGGAGGGCGGGAAACGCGACGCGATGTCCCCCTCCCCACGGTGAAAAATCAATGCCCGTTGCCCCGACGAACGACGACAATTAACTAACCAGGTTTTTCCACTGTGTTCGCGTGTTGCAGGTACAAAGCGTCTCGTTGCCCGAACGGGGGTGGTAGCCGCGGAAACGGCCTGACTGGCGGTACCGGAGGCGGTCTAGGCAGCGGAGGCGTCGGCCGCGGGCGCGGCGGGGGTGGCAGCCCCGGCAGGGGCGGCGGCGGAGGAGGAGGAGGCGGAGGAGGAGGTGTTGGACGAGTCGGCAGACCAGGCAGCGGGGGAGGAATAGTAGACGGTGGCGCGGTGCCCGCTGCACCACCGACCACCGGCCATCACCACCATCACCACCACCACCACCACCACCATCATCATCACCTCGTCACAACGACAACTACCACCACTACCACCACGCACGGCGGCACCAGGGACAAGGTGGCCGCTAGCAAGCACAGCACCGAGCACCGTTACCTCCAGCATCATTACCGGCTCTCTCGCTTTCATCGGAGCATGAACATGGGCCAAAAAATTTCAGGTTAGGACGCGTTCCTTTTATCCGGGGAACCAGTACGATGAACCATGGACGATGATTAGGTATTATCGATCGGACGGGATGCCCTCTCGATCATGTACCGCGGCGACTTTGGTGAGGGGGATGATTCTTTGCTGGGTTGGGGGAGATGAGGAAGCTGGTTGCAGGTGCATTGGAGCGATTTATGCGCGTGGAAGGTAAATGTTAAGAGGGTGGGTAGCGGTCGGGATTAGAGAGAGAGAGAGAGAGAGAGTAGAGGTGGGTTAGTGTATTCAGGTGTTTTCTATTATGTTGCGCTGTTTATCGGAATAGTGGAGATCAGGGGTCTTAGGTTTTAGGATACTGTAAGCCAGTAGAATAGGCGCTCATAAAGCAGCCAGACCGTGAGACCTGAAACTTTTCGGAGTCGACCGAGCTCGTCGGGCATCGTCGAGGGTCAAGGCCTCTGACCGCTCTCGATTTTACCTACCTGCTCAGGTAGAAGCCCGAACAGGTCCTTCGGACCGAGGTCCTATCCCCTGGCGAGAGGGAACGAGCCATAAAGCATCAGGTCGAGACGAAAGTTCTGCTCGTTTGTTTCTCGGCTTTAGCAGGGACGAATTTACATAAAGGAAAACCGATTAATCATCCGTATAGTCAGCCTTCTCACGAATTCTTTCGTACCGTCACGCTTATAGAAATCTGACGGTTTGCAGCGAAAAAGTGAAAGGGAGAAGAAAAGAACGAAGCAGAACTTCTGTCTGGGCTCTGATGAAGGCTGCCGCGGACTTCTCCGCTCCACCTCGTCGCCGGGAATGTATTTTAAAACGAATCGTCACGCCTTTGGATCTTCTTGGATTTATTTTTCTTCAGCCGCTTCGTCCGGTTTCGTAACAGCCATTCGATCTTTGGCTTCGGAGCGGCGCTCCTGACCGCGTATGCTCGAAATAACATTTGCCCGAAAACTTGAGCGTTCACGAAAGGGGACGTTTCTCGCAGCGTCGAGGTTCCGTCAAGTCTAAGTACAAGGAACAGAAACTCTCGGTACTCAACATTCGTGTAAACAGTTGCTGTAATAGATCCTTAATCATTCGCATACACGCGTTACGAGGGGCAAACAGAGGGGCCGATCGCAACGTAACGAGAGTGCCACGGTTAATTAGTAGGGAGGCCGATGATTCTCATTAAAACAGTCACGATCAATGAGGTGTGCTAGAAGAAACGCCGGAGCTTCGGGTAGCTTCCCTTCCCGCGTTCTTTTGCCCAAAATGTCGGTACTGCGACGAGGAAAAAGCTGAGAGTTTCAAAAAACGGTGTGTTGGACGGCAACGAAAAAAAGCCATGGACGTGTCGAACTCGAAGGAGAAGGGTCGACCGACCGGATACACGGAGGACCGTGAAAGGGCCTTTCTATTAGTGCCCCTCGGCTTTTCGGGCACCAGAGAGAAAGAGAGAGGGAGCCTTTGAAATCCTCACGGACCTTTCCAGTACCCTCGAACGCTGGCGGCGGGAACAGCTGCCAGAACAAATAAACCACCATCCAAGGATATCGTTCGGTTCGACCCCCTAACCAAAGAGAGAGAAAGAGAGAAGGGCGAGCCTTCGAAAACCTTAAGCGAGTCCTGCTGCGCCCGCCGGACCCTTCATTATTTTCCTTCCACTCCTTTTTTCCCTCGTTCCTCGGCAAACTACCCTGGTCCCGACGCGCCTCTGGCAGGTATATTCGACCACGCGATGAATCTCGCGGACGAGTCCTGAATTATAAACGGCCACGTGGAAATTTCCTCCAAACCAAAGGATAATGTTAATCCAACAAAGGGGAACTAGGACCTTCTTTCACTCGGTATAGATCTTAATATCGCCCTTCTGGCAACTGTTTCTCGGTGTCCACGTTGAGTTTACTAAACGTCAGGGTGTGAATGGGCGCAACCAGTGGAGGGGCAAGGGGAAAGAAAAAGGAAAAAGGAGACTAATGTAACCACGACTGAAGTAATTCAAGAGCTTCGTAAAAAGAAAACTGAATTTTATTGTTTAAGTAAATTTGTATAATTCATCTATGGAATTTGCATTAAAAATATTTTTATTCATTCGGCTCCCTCAAAATTAAATCCTATATGCGCCACTGGTTCACCCTCATTTCGGGGTGCGACTGCACACATTTGCCTCTATTTTTCTTCGAGCCTAGTTACTGACGAGCACCATTGTTTTTCCGCAGGCGGCCTGAAGTGCACGACGGAAGAGAGCGCAACTGGAACATGCGGCGGTGCCGTTCCCGTTACGTACAAACCCGTGGTACCTAGAGAACTGGCGCAAGATTTCGCGAGGCCGGCACGCCTCGATGTTCTACTCGATATGCCGCCCGCATCGCGGGAAACCCAGGTCCATCACAGCTGGAACGCTGACGACCGTAGTCTCAACATATTCGTGAAGGTACGGGTTCCCTGAGGGGAATTGTAGTAGTTGGTGGTCGGCACTCTAAGATCCGTAGGGCGACGTTGCAATTGTTAATTTGGATTTTGCAGGATGACGACAAGTTGACGTTTCACCGACACCCCGTGGCGCAGAGCACAGATTGCATCAGGGGGAAGGTGGGTTACACGAAGGGTATGCACGTGTGGGAGCTGTATTGGAGTACAAGGCAACGTGGCACGCACGCCGTCGTAGGCGTCGCGACGGCGGACGCGCCGTTGCACAGCGTCGGATACCAGAGCCTGGTTGGCAACAACGAGCTGAGCTGGGGATGGGATCTCGGCAGGAATAAGCTCCTCCACGACTCGAAGAACAACAACGGTGTGACGTACCCGGCTCTGCTCAAGCCCGACGAAACCTTCATCGTTCCTGACAAATTCCTCGGTGAGCGAGAGCCTTCTGGCACTGTATGGAACCGCTACCGCGAGAGCCGCGTCTAATTTCCAACGTTTTACCGTCTCTTAGTGGTCCTGGACATGGACGAAGGTACGTTAGCCTTCGTCGTGGACGGCCAATACCTCGGAATTGCGTTCAGGGGCCTTAAAGGCAGGAAACTGCATCCTATCGTGTCTGCTGTGTGGGGACACTGCGAGATCACGATGAAGTACATCGGCGGGCTTGACCGTGAGTATAACACAGATCTTACGTAGTATTTACTGTAGTAGCGATTCCCACTGACCTCGATGTTTCGATACTTTCAGCGGAACCCCTGCCCCTGATGGACCTGTGCCGAAGAGTGATCCGTCAACGAATCGGCAAGCACAGATTAGAGGAGAAGATCCAGGAGCTGAACCTGCCGCAGGCGATAAAGTCTTATCTCCTGTACCGCGACAGGAGGTAACTACCGAGTGATACCTCTGAAAACGCCACTACGATCACGACTGTGGACACCACCGCTCTATTATACCGTTGCCACCACGACGCACAGGGGAACGCCCGCTACCCCGTCGCATGCCATCGAGCACAACAGCCCATAAGCCGCTTGCACGATCCACGGTGTACGAAACCACCGCGTCAGGATAAGACGAGGCGACCACGATCGTGGTGGTTCGCGTTATCGTCGTCTTCGTCTACGTCGTCGTCGTCGTCGTCGTCTTCTTCTTCGTCCTCGTCGTCGACGTACTGGTCGTCGTCCTCGTCTTCGTCTTGGTCTTCGTCGTCGAGGTATTGGTCGTCGTCCTCGTCGTCATCTTCGTCGTCGTCGTCGTCTTCGTCGTCGTCGTCAACAGCTTCATCATTGCCGTTGTAATTGTCGTTGTTAACTCGGTGTGTCGTTACCGTCGTTGCGCGTCGCACGACGCCGCCAAGCACGCGGAAAACACGCGCACGTAATCCGTATCGGAGGCTAGCGAATATTATTTAGGTGATATATTGTTGTTTTGTGTTATGTCGATACGATTAAAATCGTGACGAAGTCTTTTATTGATTGTTATAGTAACCGGCGGACGACGCGATGAATCTTTTCTTTTTAACTTACTCTTTTTTTTGGTAGCTTTCGCGCATCTCGCTGCTGTCGCTACTCGTGTTTTTTTTTTCTTTTGTAAGTCTCGACGCGTTGTTGAAACGTTCTGCGTGAAAGATGACGCCTGGATGGAGGGAGAACGGGAGGAGACCGAGGACCAGATCGCGGGCGAAGACCGCGCGCGCACACGTGGCTCGGGCGAGAAGAAATTATCGACCCTACATGATCACGGAAATTTACAACGCCTCACACAGTTGGCCAGTAAAACGTTAGGCTTAGTCGAGTCTGGAGGCTGATACGGGTGACGTTTCGATAATTAGTCAACGATGGGTAGCGGGCTCGTTCTAGTCCGGCCACTGCTCGAGCAGGAAACAGATCGAACAGTGAGGAGAAAAGAGAAGAGACATACTCGACGAAACTTCGGGGGAACGAACGACTATAGATACGCACGGAGCAGGACAATTTATTATTAAGCGAACTACTGAATGAAGAAGAAACAAAAAAAAAAAAAGATATGTGTACAGTGACAAGAGCCAGCCGATCGAACAGCCACCTTCCAATAGACTCGTTTTTTCAAGTATTTTCTAAGCATGCTAGGTCTAATGAAGTATAGTGGTGTGCGTGAATCGTGGACGGATACGAGCGAAAGAGAACGACAGCATGATTCGTTGAGCAACGCGCCTCCGATTTGCCATGTTCTTCTCTCCCTTTTCTTTTCCTTTCTTTTTTATTTCTCTTTTTGTTTAAATTAGCAAACCTTTGAAATGCGCGCGTATATCGCAGCTAGAGACTATTTGCGAAAGGTAACAAAAAGGAGCGACAGAGTTAACGAAAATTGGCGCACGAGGTCGAACATCGCCACCAGGGGCGAGGGGGTAGAGAGTGAATCGCCTCGATCGCGTTAATTGAAATAATAAGCGAGAAAGTAGACTAGCGTCTAGATAAACGTTAGGGCGAGCGACTGAACACGGGCATTGGCAGAATATTCCAAACACGAATTGAAACTGTCCATCGGAGAACGGCGGCGTAAAGAGTACGCGCGTTATTCGATGCGAATCACAGCGCTGATCCAGATGATCGCGACGATAACGATGGTAATTCAATGATGGTGATGATGATGCTGGTGAACGAGTATGATGATAGTAAACGATTATACCGGGCGTGTTGCTACCTATACTATTAGCATGACAAATTATGACTGGTCCCTAGTAACTCTTTACTCTTACGTTTGTCGCTTAGGTTTAATGATAATGCCGTCACCGGCGATGTCGATTTGTACATAGGGTATAATTATAATAATGATAATAATAATAATGACGATATCTATCGATACGACGACGAGTGTATCGCGGGTGGTGACTGTATCCAAGACCGTAAGAGCGTACCGAATGCGAGAACAGCCGGGATTCTTAATCGCGCGCCAGCGCATGGGGGCAGAAGTTTTATTCGACGAGTTCGCCGTGTTACCGTTCGTCACTTGGCTTTTTTCCTTTTCGCCGCCCCATAAACGAGGGGGAGGTTCCTTACTGATACCACACATTGTTGTTCATCATTCTCGTCGATATGCATCGAGTTCCCAGAACTCGCCGTATACAGAGCGCGTCTTCCAAATTGTCCGACCGGGGCACGGGCTCGTTCCCCCCTTTTTAAAACCGTCGTGTCTTTCATTCTTTTTCAAGCCGAAGCATGAGCACCTCTTCTTTTTTTTTTTTATCCATACGTTCGTTTTTATCATTTTAAACCATCGACTTTCGAAGCCGTTCGAGAAAACACGCACGATCTCGCAATCGGCAGCCCACTGCGCCATGATCTTGCGGTCCTCAATACGCACACCCGAATCACGTGCTGTCCGTTGGCGACATTCGTCTTTGATCACATTTTACTGAAGGCAAGAGTCTTGAGGCCTGGAGAGAAGAGCAAATAAAGGTTCGGGGTGAGGGGAAGAAAGCAGGAGAAAAGTAATCGAAGGGGGGGGGAGGGTGCAAGGAGGAGACTCCGAGCGAACACAGCCAAGCGAGCGCCGTTAGAGGAGAACCGAGTCTTCTGAACGAAACGCGCTGCAACGTAATTCCTCCGCGGGTCGACGCTCGTCGATCACTCGAAATCTGCTAGAACCGCCTCGCGGTAATGGATCGCCGCGATCGTCGCGAACGCGAAACCTGCCTGGTTTCTAAGCAAAGTAGGCAAGTGTCTCCGAGTATGGAAGTAAGCAGAGCACATAAAATAGCGAATAATAAATTCTATAAGAAGATTTAACACGCATAGAGAGAGAGAAAGAGAGTGCAGAAAAGAAAAGGTAGACGAGTTAGACACAAGCGCCGTGGACAAGCGTTTCAGGAGACTTGGGGGAGAGAGAAAGAAAGAGAGAGAGAGAGTTAGAGGAAGAGAGAGACGCGTAAAAGGGAAACATTCACACGCGTAGAAGAGATTTTTTTGTTTTATTCCTCCGCGAGTAGCGCTCTCCTCGCCGCTGCTGCCGTCTCCTGTCGTACCTATTCTCCACAGGACTATTTTATATAAATACACGGAGAAGAATGACCTTCTTTTCTTTTTCTTTTTTCGTTTTCACACGGTGCGCTTGTCACGTTCCGCAGCATAAGACAGGGCAAACGAAGCATAGCGTCTAGAATGTTGTACATATTATTAATTAATGATTAATATTAATATTATTATTATTGTATCGACTCGATAGTTTAATTGATTAATCGATTATATCGTGTTAGTCGGCATAATTGTAGAATTCAGTTTTTGTACGATAGGAAGGATTTATAAATGGTACGCGATCGATCGATCGACGACAGTGCTGGACGAGAAAACGGCTGCCGGGTACGTTCTTTACGGTACGGTCGCCAGGACTTCCTATTATTTAAATCGCATCGACGATTGAACGAAACATGATGGATTACACCGAATAAAGCAAGTAAAAAGCAATGAAAACCGTGTTTTTATACCGGCGCGTGCTTGTGCTCCGCTTCCAACGCGTTGCCACCTAGTTTCTAACACCGTTTTGTCGTCGAGCATCACTTGCTTTTTTCTTTCCTTTTTTTTCTTCTTTGGATTCATGGTTTCTTTTTCTTTTTTATTCTCTGTTTAGTTTATCCCTCGTTGCGCTATGTTTTACCATTTTTGTTGACGTCGAGAGGACGAGCGTCCTTCAAAATCTACGATACTTTTATTTCTGCGTTACATTTGAACGACACCTTCTTGGTCGAGCAAGTTTCTTTTTACTCCAAGAACGTATTCCGTTCGTTTTATATCGAGAACACATTCGTCGAAGTAATTTTATTGATCGGTCTAGACCCGATCAGATGGTTTTTCTTTTAACGTGCTTCGAGCTTTTTTATTCGTTCTTTTACGTACTCAGGCTCCAGGAACAGGCGATAGGATCCGCCGCCACGCGATTTCGTAGCGGGGATGAAACCAATGAACTCGATCGATCGATCGATCGTGCGAGCGCTCGAAAATACAGTGAAAGGAGCTAGGGATACGGAAACGGAAAATTGTCAAAGGGTTTCGAGGTATCTCCCGTAAACTGCCTGCCGCCTGCCTGTGCAAACTATGTTGCCTCGACAAATGTGTCTAATTTATTGACGATGCGATAATTAGCAGGACCCTTAAGCTACGTGTATGAAAGTGATAACGAGAAAGGAAGATGCTGTGTGCGTGTGTCTCAAGTGTGCGTGCCGAAAGGGGATGGGGCGAATGCGAAAGCGCGAGCGAACACAGGACGAGAGCGAGAGAGAGAGAGCGAGGCGTGCGGACAAAGAATGCGAACGCATCTGCCCGCCGGACGATGGTCTTCATAGAATTCGTTTTTTTTTTTACCTCCTCTACCTTTGTCTTCGTTCGCGTGAAATACGCCGTTCTTCGGCCCACATTCGAATTTAGTGAATTCTTCGGCGCGACGTCCAGGAAAGAGGCGCGCATCGCTTAGCGAGCGAGCGACTTCCTGGCCACGAAAGTGGGCTGGGTGGAAAGAACGAACGGTCAGCGATCCTTTTACTCCCGCTCCTCAAAGACCATCTCCGGTGTCCAGGCTCGCGTCTCGCGACGTTCTTTTCTCTTGTGCTTCTCGCTTCCCTTAAGCCGGAGCCTGGACTATTGCAACGAGCGATCTCACGTCTATTTAAGCATAAGTTTACGAATTTAGCGTGGTATTGCTGTATAGCGACGAGTGGGACGCGAAGAATTTATAAATATGTAATGCCTTAATGTTATTACGATAATAGTGGATAGCAGCGATACTGTGTAATTAGTTGTGTGACGCGGTGGTCGGGGTGCGAGACACGTGGACGCGAGGGGAGGGTGCTCGAGCGGAGGTGGCGCGAAACGAATAGGACTGAACGAAAGGAAGCAGAAAGAAGAAATAAATAAGAAATGCGATCAAACGAAATAGAAGTGTGTAACGGACAAAAGTGAGAAAGAGGGGAGGGGTGCAGTACGCGCGGCCGTTCGTCTCCATTCTGTTCGTGATTTGATATTTTTTTATAATTCCGACGACGAGAGAGAACGATTGGAGAGCAAGAGAGGGAGAGAGTTTAAGAGGAGCGTGTATAGAGCGGACTGCTATCTAAAATAGTTCAGGCTAGATGTCGATGTTTGTAGCGGATAAAGAACAAAAAAACACACAACACAGCATATTGTAATTAAAATTAAAAGTCATTAATACCGCCCGCTTTTTTATTCGCCCAGCGCTGGATCATTCGTCCTGCCCCCTTCCGCTTCCACGAGAGGGCATGGATAAATAAAGCACGACACCATTCTCTTTGCTTGTACCATTGCATAGTTTATTATTACATCGAACGTTCCCTTGTCAGTTTTAGTCAGCCGTCGCGCACATCCTGCTACGTCTTCGACGCTCCGTGATCCTTTGAAGACACTGACTCTTCGCAATCTCTGTAAAGCACGTTGCAATCCTCGTCGCGAGTCCCAGCTTCGCCTGCGTCCTCCACCAGACGATTCCAGCCGGAAGACGGCTTCAAAGACTTCTCCACGCTCCGCCTGAAACCACGAAAATGAAACAAAGCTTCTCCCGAGGAACAATGAACATGCTCTTCCTCGAGAGATGAAGAGGAAGGACACCTTTCACGTCCATCGTGCAGATTAGATGACTGCGTTTCGCTTGACAAACGGTATTGCAAAACTTACGTCAAGTACTTGGCCAGTATTTTGCCAGCAGCTCCGAATGCTTTCACGAGTTTCCGATTTTCCACGCAGACGGCCTTCTGTATGCAACGCACTCTTGCATCCTCGTTGAGAACGTCTTCCTGTTCCGGGGTCTGAAAGTAAGAAGAGATGCGATCAGGAATTATCAACTTCCCTTGAAAAACAGAACAAGGCTCCCTTATTTCGACTATTTTCATCTCTACCTCAATCAGAATCAATCTTACCACGGAATTGAAATTATAAGTCGCATAGAGATCTCTCTTATCCCTCGCTGACAGCAGACCCGAGATATCCCTTCGCTTCACAGCAACGATCGTGTTCTGTATTATCGCGAAGAGCAGCATCAGACCGATGAAACTGACGATCACTAGCTGCTTCGACGACGGACCCACTGAGTGATCGATGGAATGCGCCACTGGATATCCGTAACTTGGATGATCGTACACGTAGGGCAGGCTGTCGCTCCTGTGATGGATGAAGGTCCTCTGGGGCGCTGGAACGCATAACAGCGTTAGGTGCAGCACAGTTCGCCACTTCCGCCTACGGTAATTGAAACGTACAGACGATACTGTTGCCAGGAAGAAATTGATTCGTAGTCACGACGAAAGGCCTCTCGAGGGGCTGAGAAAGACTCGTCATATCCGCTCGCGGATCAGCCCCGAATCCGCTCGCTGGCTCCGCAACGGAGCCATTTCCGGTAGACGGAAACACCGTAGCTTTTGCATCTTCAGCGGCGATTGAAACTGGGAATGTACTTACAGAAAGAATCGATAGAAAGGAAACGAGAAGGTAGAACATTTTCTTTCGCACAGATCAAAGAATATTCCCCCCGCGAGTAATCACGAGCAGTCACGATCACCAGACGTTTCGTGGTCGACGAGGAACAGAGGAATTGTGATACACCACTGACAGAACGTCGAAGGCGTACCGTGATCTTAAGACGGCGGAAGAAAGGGCACCTTCGTGACATCGCTTAATTTAATCCAGCCTGGTCGGCGAAGAAAAGTGCAGGCAATTTTTGAAATTGCTGCCATCATTCGGCTCGCTGAGCTATCCCGAAGGCTTCAGGACGACAGCACGCCCCCATTTATCCTTCGAACAGTCAGCGGGCCTTGCAATGGCCGTTAGGTCGATTCACCGTATCGCTTTTGAATCTTTTGCCTCGGTGCATGGCAATGTGATTTCACGCACGGAGGACTGCAGTCTGCATTCCCCAGGTAACTTTCCCTTTGCGAGGTTGAAATATGAAACGGCAAGAGAAAAGAAGATACTTATGGAAATGAGGGGGGACGAAGCTGAAGGCTTCAAACATTAATAGTTTCCATCGAATCAGAGAATGTATACCGATTTGTAACATCCATCCACGTCGCCGCGAACGAAGAGACAACCCCCCACGCGCCGGGTGTATCCACTAGAAACAAAGGGGTACCCTGATTTTCACCGCGTAAAAAAAAGAGAAAAAAAGGGAGAAGCGTGTTTGATGTAAATGTTCCAACAACGGACGGGGAACATAGGGGGTGGGCAAATCGGTTGGTTAGGCTGGCTGCTGAATCCAAGGGGTTGCTATGGCAATGGGACGGCCGCCGGTAACGAGGAGGGGGCAGAGGGCTGTTGCCTGGAGGGTTCGTCTGTCTGGAGCCCTTCTAAAGGGGATGATGTTCTTCGCTCTGTCTGTCTGGCTAGCCGCTCGTTTTCCAACGAGTCAGCTGTTTTGTCGGGATCTCCTCGACAGGCCTTTGCCGAGCCCTTAGCTGGGTTAACCCTGCTTTTATTTCGGTTCACAGGTTCGTCAACCCCTTCTCAATACCTCGCTTCGTTTCCTAGAACACAAAAGCCCACGCCGGGGCTTGATAAATTCTTCTACCGTGAAGCTCGATGGAAAATCTCCCCTTGGCACATTTTCGTTCCACATTCGGTAGCGCAGCCGGGAATTCTGCTTCACTCTTCCTGGATAATGCATCAGGTGACTTCTGGGCGACAAGGATTTTACAGGTGTTTAAAATAAAGTTCGCGTACTCCCCTGCTAGCCGTGAAACAATTCCGTCCGATGCGATGTCTTCCCGAAGAAGTATCACGCTCCCGAAAGATTAATAAGAGGGACCCTTCGCGGACCACTTTGCAGCGAGTTTTGAAAGTGTAATAGACCGACCTTCCTAACTTTTATACGCTGCATAGTTGAGTAATACGTTGCAGCCAGTTCCCTTAATCCGAGGAAGAGCTTTCCCCTTATCTGTCTAGTTGATCCTCCTTTATCTACGTGCTAATCGTCCCGCCCATTTCTTCGCTCACAGTGCCTCCTGATAATCCACGTCACGAGTACATACACTGTCCATTAGCGCGGCATCTTTTATCACTACCAATAATTTCTACCCTAGATAACGCGTTTCCGTTAGGTACCAGAGCGTGCGACATCCTTTGGTCTGCGCTTCTTTTAAACCAGCCTGGAAAATGGGACGTCTATGTGCCCCCGCTGATTATAAATAGCCACTCTGCGTTATATTTTTTTATAGACCGCCTGGAGGTAAAAAACGCAGCCCCGAGACTTGGCGAAAATCGCCCGCGACCCTTCGGCAACCCTTTCCAAAAATATTCCAGCACCCTCGCCGGTCCCCGCCGGTCGGCCGCCACCCACAGCCCTTTTACCCTGCCGCGCAAATATCGCCCCCGCGCGAAGCAGACGGTCTGGCGTCGAGAGGACCATCGAGATGATTCTCCTCGGACGTTGCCAGTTTATTGCGAACAATAAAACCCGGGGTTGCGTTTTTTTTTAGACCGCGTGTATCGGGGTCACATCGATAGACACGCCGCGTGAACGAGCCACACGGTTTCACGCCAACGCGACGCGATTATTATTTTTAGCACGCTTTTGCAGCGTCGCCGCCCTACGGCCGGACACCTTTGCCCGTCCACTTTTTATCAAGGGCCAATCGAAACCGCTCGGCCTGCAATCACGTCTTCGTTAGGGGCCCTTTTATGCGAGGGGCGAGGCTGGCGTGATTCGACGCCGCCTATCACGGCTTCGACTTGCGTCAAGCCCGAGGACACAGGTCCAAATTGTCGTTGGTCGTTCGTTTCTTCCTGCTCCTGGCAGCACCTGGCTCAAGGGTAACGCATAATTGCCCAGTTCCCACCGCGCAAAGGATCATTAATGCTCATTGTCGCGGTGAGAATAATTGTAAAGCCCATAAATACCCCGGGGCCATTCTTGTTTCGCGATTTGTTTTTTGCGTTGCTTGGCTTGGAGGGTTTCTGGCGCGAGACGGTCGGGATTTTAAGACCCCGCGCAGAATTAATGGACAATTCGTGTTTGTTGCGTCTCTCTGGGATCCTCTCGAGTGTTAGACCGGCTGCTTGATAAAGTCGCAAGAAACGGCAGTGTTTTTTGCGGAACTCCGGTCGATGTGTACGCCGCTTAATTAATTGGAGGGTTCTTCGTATCGTGTCCGACCCGCGCCGGGGCTATACTACTTGCTGGCACGCAACCAGCTCGTGTTTCGCCGTCGAGTGATCGCCGGCCGAATATTTGGTTGATGAATTAAACCACTGTCGCCGCGGCCACTCTGCATCTCTCGTTACAATAAAGCTCAATGGTATTTTGCCCATTCGTCAACGTTAACTTGATTAACAAACAGAGAAGCGCAGCTCTCAAAAGCTAACGCGTATCACCATTCACAAGCTAGCAAATCAATAGAGCGTGTATACACGAGAACTTATAAAAACATGAAATTCAATCGAACGTGCAACGTTCCCATAAATTTTAGAGACTCGTTGAACATCGTATATCCGATCGCTTTGCTTCGCGAGTCCACTGAAACGTTTTCCTACGTTCTAAAGCGACAAACGTGTCACCCATTCGCGTATTAATGGAATACATGTATCCAGAAATTCGCCGTAACCCAAGGGCGGAGATTCTCGGAGGATCCATTCGGGTCATGCAGCTTGGGAAATCCTTTAAAGCCGAGAGATCCCGGTGATTCCACCTCCCACGCCGACCTGTTTACCTTCCCCTCAAAATCTTGGGTAAATTTTTCTATTTCCCGGAACTGGATCGCCTTGGGTACGCGTTCACACTGCTAGGATATCCTCGCCTATAAGTATTATTTGATTCGATCACCATAAAGTGAAAAAATATTCGAACTTCACGGGGATCTCGATTGAGTATTCTGCTTCCTCGAGGCAATAGTCGGCCGTTGTCCACCGTGGAATATGTTTAATATGTGGAACGACGCGCCTGCTTTAATATCGCGCGTCCCGGCACTCGGAACATCCTGATCGCCTGAATGATGAACGCGCACTCCTGGTGGATTAACCGGGGCGCGCGTGCATCGCGGCCAGATCCGTCCAAGTGCCACGTGCATCTTTAAAGCGTCGACCTGGCCAGGTATTTAGCCCCAGATTCGTGGCAGCGGCTTCAAAACGTGCCATCAACGGCGAACCTTGTAACAATTTCTTCCGTCCACAGTCTCGCTTAGAAAGTAACGGGGCTTGGATCAGCCTGCCCCGTCGCTCCTCCAGGTCGAAATTCAAGCGACGACAATCGACGGGAAGCGGTCAGCGAAGCGTCAGCCGTGAATAATTGGCCAAGGATCGTTCACGAGCCACCAAAATAGCTTTCCGCGCGAGAGAAGCTTTCGAATGCGAGCGGAGATCAATACGCGCTGGCAGCCTGCTCCGTGGACTCATATTTTAATAAGGGTACATCTCGTTCCAACCCCTTATTTCCAACGGATGCATCCTCCGGCGACCAGCGGCGAACTTTCCCCGCAGATTTTCGTAACGGGTGATCGGTAAATTTCAAGAGGCAGAGCTGGATGCCGTGAAGGATGCCGTGATCCACTTACGCGGGGTGCTTTCCTTTATTTTCGCGGGAGAGCGCTGAAAATATCGGTTGATCCAATTCTTCCATCGCGTCGCTGCGTGGACGCCGCCTCGTTTCACCTCGTTGTTAAGTGAAACGTTAATTAGCACGCTAATCGATCTACCCCCGTCGTACTTTTCTACTCCCCCCCCCCCCTCTCTCTCTCCCTTTTTCTATCTTTTTTTCACCACCGGTCACCTCAATCCGCAGCTTTCTGCGTGGCGCCGATAACTGCACCGGCTTATTTTCGACCTTGTTTCACCTAATAACCCCGCGGGCGAAAAGTCGAACTCCGCATTTGCATCGGGATATCGAAGTGGCCGGCATTCAGATGCAACGAAGCTCGCGGTGATTCTCATCCTCGTGTCTGAATATTCGTTGACTCGTTCCACTTGCGCGGAGGGTGCTGAGAAGCGTTTCGATGATCGCGTGGCGATTGATAATAGGAATGGGGAGGGAAAGGAAGGAGAATTGCTGGGTTTTATGAAACTGGCGGACCAGGACTGGATTTATGTCAGGATGCCACTTAGATGAGACATTAGCGGACAAAGGAGAGATACAATGAGGCGTAGTAACTGGACAGGTGTATCGAGTGTAGCTAGAAGGTACCGTGACCTTCCCCAACGGCCCCGAATCGTCTGCGTAGCTCGAAACGACGGCGTAATACAATAATGTGTCTTCTGCGACGAATAAAGATAAAGTAGCTCGTCACCTTGAGTCTGCGAAGTACTCCTTCGGGAAGCAGACTCTTGCGGTTTTACCAGTCCTTCCCACCGTATCAGTTTCCATATAATCCTTGCGCGAACCCACCCACGGCGCGACACGTGCAGCGCGGCAAACTTTCCGCTGGCAAACGACACTCAGCCGAATGAGCGCTGTGTTCTGATCGACAAGAGAAGTTATTTGAAAATATTGACGCAAGAGGAGCGAATATAACACCACGTTACACGTAGCACTAACTGTGGGCGGAATCGACTCGATTCCCCTTCAATCGTTCTTAAATACAGGGTCGCTTTTTGTCGAGGAATGACCTAGTTAACGGGTTGAAGGTGTATAATACGGGGTCGCGAGATCAAAGCCCGTATTATTTTTAGGCTGCGGAGTATTTCCAGAGTCGAATACGCGATGGATATTGATCACCAGCTTCCCTATTTATAGTGAGCATTTCATTCCATCGCATTCTGGCCGAGCTTAACGATTCATCTTCGTACCAGCAGCAGCTAACATCGATAAGAGCGTATCATTGGGATAGGGAGAGGGCTCCTGGGTTACAGAATCTTCTCGTCGCGCAAGCATTATAATTAATTCCCAACGGGCACCCTCGACCTCGCCCCCTCCTCCCACCGTGCTCCAGTCATAAACGAGTACCAAACAAAGCGGCCTAGGGCGAGCGGGTGGTGGAGGGTGGGTGGTGCATAGGTCTAAAGCTCGTAAAGCCCTAAGAGTCATAAAATTCTCCGATTCAGACGAAAACCGCATAGCGTATAGCTCGCGGCCCCCACTCGAGGGCCCCCCTCCCCCTTCTCCGCAAGGTAGAATCTCGACCTACGTTCAGGTCTTGCGGGCGGCTTCCGGCCAAACATTCGCGTAACGGCGGGGGCGCGAGGCGGAGGGGGCGAGACGATTCGTAAATTCGTGGCGGCGGCGGTGGCGAGGAGCCGCTGCCGCGTCGCGGCTCGACCGCGGCGGTGGCGACCAGAACGAAAGAAAAGTTTGGGCGTATGCGGCGTGACTACCCTCTTCCACCCTCCCTCCACCGTTTCACCCCTTCGCCCGTGCTCCTTCTTCGTTCTCTCTCTTTCCACCCCCGTGTAATCGACGTAGCGCGTTTATCGAACGACTGCGCGCGCACCGATAACGGGGATGGGGCGTGCTAAGTGTTGGTTGGTCGCAGAGGAAGCGGCGGTGGACGAACGTACGAAGGGGCCGAGCGGCGACGACGGCGACGTCGAGGACGAGGACACGGCGACGGCGACGTCCGCGAAGACGGGAGTACCAGACACGAACCCGCCGCGCGACGAGACTGTTTCCCCGACGCACCACTCTATCCTGCTCTGCGCGCCTGGCGAGCGAACCGTCGCGTTGTCAACAGTTGACAGGTCAGTGTCGCCGCAACGTGTTACTGGATCGACGAGCCGCCAGTGATATCGTGTGCCCCTTTTTTTTTTCACCGCGAACGGAGAGTCGCCTGCTCCTTGGAAACGGTGTGCATCGACGACTCGAGGATCCCGAGGGAAGGGTAAACAAAGGCGAATCCTTCGATGGTACCAGGGTGACGAGGAGTGACCACGTCCTCGTGGATATTGTTATTGTTGTCCGCCTATCGATCCCCGCTGGCGATAGTTCGTTCGAGAAGATCGAGCCCACGCAAGGGGAGCGCAACGGTGTGATTGTTGCAAGTGCAGCGAGAGTGCGTCGAGAGTGCTGGTGCAGCTCAGCGGGATCGCGAGAGGGAGGATTCCGGTTTGGGAAGGGCAGATACTCCCGGAGAAGCAACGGAGGACGGATGATATCTGGCGAGCCAGCTCCGAGTGTCGTTTGAGTATTTTCGTTCAGCTGGTTCGTCCTCCCTCCGAGAGGCGGAGGGCGGCGGAGCATCGATCGTTCGCCATTTTGCACGTCGACCGACATCTTCTCCACGCATCGACGACATTTTCCCTCGTGACAGACACCTCGGGGAAAGGACTCCTCGCGACCCCGCGAACGAGGGGCTCGAACGGGGGAGATAGTGCGTGCACGTTCGGGCCTAGTGGACCGTAGTTATTTCGTGAACTTTCCATCGCTCATCGATCGCGGGCCGGACGTGTTACGCGCGAGACTACGCGGCTCGTGGCCGAGGGTGCGCGATCGCGTTAACGGCAACAGACGACAAGGGCTGTAGAGAAGAAAGCAGAGGCTTGCGGACACGGTGCAGGGAAGAGCGGGGAGGAGCAGGTAAAGGAGGAGGCAGGCTCGTTCAGGTCGAAGGTAGAAGTCAGCAGGCTGGGAGGACGGCTGAGCGAGGTGGTGGGTCCCGTCGTGGAGGAGGCCATCGAGCCAGGGGATGCGACCCCGCTGACGGGACCCCCGAGGGAGTCCTCGGTTCCTCGAGCACCCCCGCCGCCCCCGCAGCGCGACACCACTCCGAGCCCACCGCGCCCTCCGCCCACTACGTCCCAGCAAACACAGAATCCGGGTCATCAGACCCACGAGTCGACCTCGGGCTCTCAGAATCCGGGTCATCAGGCCCACAATCCCGGCCACCATTCGCAGAACCCGGCCCACCAGCAGAATCCAGGACACCAGGCGCAAAATCCCGGCCATCATCAGAACCCAGGCCAGCAGGCACAGAATACCAGCCAACCGGCCCAGAATCCAAGCCAGCAGGGCCAGAACCCAGGTCACCAGGCTCAGAATCCCAGCCAGCAGGCTTCCAACCCGGGCCACCAGGCACAGAATCCGGGTCATCAGGCCCAGAACCCTGGGCACCCGGCTCAAAACGTTAGTCGACCGGCTCAAAATCCCAGCCACCAGTCGACGCAGACGCAGCCACCTGCGTTGCAGCAGCAGCAACCACAACAACAACAACAACAACAACAGGAGCACCGTTCCAGCAGCATGGGGACCGTGCTGTCTTTCAGTCCGCGTGACAGACGGGGGCTCGTGTACCCGCCAGCGGGGCACCAGCAGCCCGCTGACTTCACGCTCAACAATTTCAATTACGAGCAGCTGAACAACGCGAAGAACCGCGAGAACAAGAGCGGCGTCGCCACGGTGGCGCCGGCGCCGCCCACGAGTCATCCGCCCACGAACAATAACTCGTTGCAGAACAACAACATCAACCTGAACAATAACGACAACGCCAGGATCATCTCGGAGAAGAACGCCCTCGAGAAGAACCTGAAGAAGCACTCGCTGTTCATAAACGCGCTGGCGTGGAAGCGGTTCAGCACCTCCAACAACAGCAAGAAGAAACTCGACAACCAGAACAAGAACATCACGTTCAGGCAGCTGCTCGAATACAAGCCCGTCGTAGACAAGAACAGGAACATACAGACGCCTCAGGTAAGCACTCCTTTCGCCTCTTTCGCTTTAATTGCTTCTATTGCTTCGATTGCTTTGGTTGCTTTTTATCGCTCGTAAACAGAGCTGTTCATTAGTCTTGTGACAAGGGTAGTCGCTCGTGTCCCCGCGACCATCGACGCGGTAGATATCTACTCTACTCTAGATCCCTCGAAAGCTTCTTTTCGAACAATCGAGTGACGGTAGTTCTCGAAGAGTTCTCCCACAGTGCTAAATAATGCGAGCGCGACGTGGACGGCCCATTTTTGTGCGCCAGGCAGTCTCGGACAAGAGCCTCGGAAGTCTCGTGGGAGGAACGTCGAAGGTACTTTGACCCCGGTGCGCGATCGAAAGCGATATCGATCGTCCGCACGTTTCCCTTTGCGTTTTTACACCGGGTACCTTTCTCCCTCGCAAAGACTGCCGAGGAACGAGCCCGTCTGTTCGACTGCCTCCGCTCGACTTCCGGCGACCCCTGTAACCTAACCGTGTCGGAGATTCAAAACCGTCTCACTGTCCGCGAAGAATTTATTCATCCCCCTTCTCGCAGTGTGCACCCTTTCTTCCACAGTATGAAAAATAGAACAGCTCGCCCAAGTCCCTCTACCGTGATAGTTGATACGAAATGTTACTGGCGCAGACGAAACCACCGGCGTCGAACAACAATCACACCACGCACAACCCTACGTGCGAGAAGCTCGTGCAGAAGCCCCTGCCCCCCGGGCCAAGGAAAACTGTCATCCAAGCCTCGACCTCGGAGTTGCTCAGGTGCCTCGGTGTCTTCCTCCACAGGAAATGCACCCGTTTAAGAGACTTCCAGGCCGGCGATGCTGTTATGTGGCTGAGGACCGTCGACAGGAGCCTGCTGCTTCAGGGCTGGCAGGTGAGTCCTTCGACAGAACCTTTAACCGAAACACTTTCAGAAACACCCTGCGTACCTCGCGATTACTAGGCCCCGGCATTTATAGCGTAGCCATTAAAAAGCCGCTTATCGAAGAAAGTAGTCCAAGTCTCGCAGTGAACGAACCCGCTACAAGCCCGACCAATTAACGCTAACGCGATAATTAATATTCATCCCTCGCGGGCGTGATGTAGCTCGTATCTGATTAAAGCTCGTCGCCCGAGCCCCGCGATAACGAGTTAATTAAAGGCGGATTTCGCGGCACGGGTTGACGATCGGATCGACGAGGCAATTAACGACGCCCGACAAAAACCGTGAACGAAGAGAAACGAAAGCTCGTCAGACTAGTCTAATTGGTAGCGGGCCTCCGTTGGCCTGGAAGGAATCGGCCGCAGAACTCTGTCGAATGATCGGCGTCGTTTGCCCCGCGAACCGTACAGGCAACGGCCCACTCACATTAGACGGAACGATATCCGCACGCGTCGGATCCCGTGGAGAGCAGAACCCACCCTCCGCTCCTTCTACTATCGAACTCGTTCGCCGCACGGAGGGGTGCATGTGCAATCGCGGTGACCCCGCGGGAATACGCCGTCCCGTAATGAGAGCCGCCGAGGGCCACGTTAGTCACAATATGTCGGGATGGGAATTAAACGCGGGGGGGCTACTTTTCGCGGAACGGGACACCGGTTTCCATTTAGCCTCATCCATATGGTACGTGCTCCGCGGAACGACGAACCGTTCGGCCGAGCAACGGACAAGGCAAACGCATTTGCACGAGGAGGACCGCGATCGATCAACCCTCAGCTTCGTGCTTTCCCTGCGAAGTCGTTTCGATTTCACTCACCAATCTCGCGTTTATGCTAATAGGCTGCGCACCGCGATTGCGGCTTATGCAAATCCCATGGTCTCTAACTGGCCGATCGACCTCTACCCGCAATCCTTCGCTGTTCGTTTTGGACACGGCCATTTCGACTTCTTTACGAAGGGTATCGTGAATTGAGGGGCTTGTGAAAATCATCCGGTTAACGTATCGTTTGTATTGTTACCCGCGAGAACAATTAGACATCTCTCGGCTGTTCAATATATTCGAGGAACGATGTGAAAAATTATTTCCTTCGTGTCCGCTTATCGCGATGAATGGCTCCCGCGCATTTCCTCCGGCTGTCCCTTTTTACTCGTGGCCACGAAGGTCATTATCGATCATCGGGTTTACAAGCTGTCACGCGGCGCTGGTTTTCGAGGAAAGCCCGCGTCGTGTTCTACATGCGAAAGCGATATTCGCTCTCGGCGGGAAATGGCCTATCCTCAGTCACGAGTGACGTGCGCGGCTTTCCACCTTGAACAACAATTTGCCGAAGCTCGCGCGGTGATTTTACACGATTACTTAATCCAACTACCTTTTTCCCATCTGTTTAAGAATATTGTGATTTTATGGTTGGGTCGTATATTGGGTCTTATAATCAGACCAGTGGATCGAGGAAAGGTTTCCCACGTCGATAAGTCTTCGACGCGTTCGAGGGCATGACTGATAAAGCCATCCCCAAAGCAATTCACGGAAGGGGTTTCCTTATCTTCGCGGCCAGAAAATCTAGTACTAACGAGCTTATCGCAGGGATTTCGTCACGGTCGTCCACCGGACGATTTCTTTTTTCAAATGCCTTATCGCCTCTGGTTGATAAGGGGAGGGTGAGGGAGGGGGATGATCCACCGTTGAGCAGGGTGATTTGTCTATATTTAGACCGAGCGTCCCCTCGGTATTTGTAGCCTGCGGGAGGTCAGATTGGAATATTAATATTTTCGCGAATATCAGCTTCGAGTGTTCGATCGTAACGCGACAATTCCATTTGCGCTAAAACGCGACTCTTTTAAAAATACCCACATCGATCTTCCTCCCGTTCATCCCCCGAGGCTCTGTGCGATGCACGTACGATAAACACGTCGTCGACTCACTCGCGCTCGTCGTCCTTTTTCTCTACCCGCACGTGAAACGTTCATGAATCATAACCGCGACGTGAATGCGCAATATAATTCGTAGCCTCGTGAGTTCGATCGGAACGCGTCGACCAGTGGCGATCGATGACAATTCGGCGGGCTCTGCGACGTTAGTTGCTAGAAAAACCTCGCCCACGCAAGTGACAAGGTCCTCCTACGCGGCTTCCATAGAAAGCCGCTGGTGCTTTCACGGCTAATGGATTCGAAGAAGAGGCATCCGTCGCGCGAAGAAAAGATCTGAAATGATCCGGGGATGACGTAGCACGTGGGCGTGCGAAACACCTGAGCCCCTGTGCTCGCATAAAGCCTCTACAAGTCGCCAATCTACGGTTGTATTTCACGATAACTCGCGCTCGCGAGCAAAAGCAACCCCTGCGCGGCTGTGTGCGCACGCACACCGAGGCCAGATAATAAGGGGTAGCAGTCAGCGCGCTCCACGTGCGTGTGTTTATTCGTCTCGACGAGCGCAACGTGTAGGCAAATATACACAGACCCGCGGCTTCCCCTGTCAAAGGGGCTCCTTCACCGATCATCCACGGAGCTACCCTGCTTTTCAACCCCAAATCCTACTGGCCCTTAGCTGAACGTTAAAGCACTCGTCGCTCCCTGGCACGAGCTCACGGGGTCGGTTCGATCTCTCGCTGCCCTTTTCCTTTCGACCTCTCAACGTGGAACTTGGTATAGAGGTGTATAATTATTACACGCGGCAGGCTCGCATTCTCCCGCAAGCTCTCCATAAATGAGACCAACCGCGATCCCTCTGTGTCTTCTCAGATTGCTCGACACATTTCCTTCGCTGCACAGTTCACCCCCCATGCGGCACTAATTCATGCATCCACCTATACACGCGCGTCTCTTTCTTTCTCACCAGAGATTGGAGCGCACGGTTAATTATAGCGGAGGATAGAAATCGATAGGGGCTATCGGGATAAAGGGATGCTGCGGAAGATGTGTGCAGCTATGTGCAGGCATCGACGGGGGAGGAAGCGTGGGGTTGAAGGGGTGCGGTGTGGGGTCACGTGCGTACAGTGGCAACGTCGCAAAGCCACCCCTTGGCAGAGTGTAGAAATATGCGGGGGGCTAGCGAGGGACGTTCACCCTTCGGTTTTAATTGCGAGGGGGAGACGGCCTCTTGCCGAACTCACCCTCGAGCTTCTTGCGCGCGAAGACGTTTCAACGGGGAAAGAGGATTACTTAAAAAAAATTGCTGCTTCGATCCACCGTTTGCTCATGTCCGCTCATCGAAACGACGCGGCGTGGGGGGACCTCGGGTGCTGGGGACGATACTGGGGAAATATTTTGATGTGCTGCTTGCAGAGTGTGGGGATCTGGACAAACTGGGGGGACGTTGGCATGTTTTTGGAACATTTTGTTATATAATATAATAATTTACATTTTTTCAGTTGCTCAAGTATCCTATTAGGGTAGAAGTACCGTTTGTGGCCATTGCACTGTTTTTGGCCATGTGCATAATTATCTTATTTTTAAATTGCTTGCAGATCATTATTATGTGGCGAATTTCACATCATAAATATTTTGTTTAGTATACCGCCCGAAATATAAGGTTATAATTATTGTTTACACGGAAAAATATTATATTTTTTAAGAAGTGGCCAAAACTGGTACAATATCTTAATGTGGCCACAAACGGTGCATCTACCCTATAACTTTGAAAAAGTACGCGATTTTCGAGAATTTTTTGTGGAATATCTACTAAGTATATATTTTTTAAAAATACATATGTGCAGCAACTCTCAGTCATTTTGTTATAAAAAACATTAAAAAATAAACGGATAACAATTCTCTGAACCGGGTCATCTAAAATTAAAAATATATACAGTAGATATTCCACAAAAAATTCCCGAAAATCGCGTTCTTTTTCGCCAGCTGCCTAAGTAGGGATAACCCCTTAATACATGTTTTCTCAGTTTAGGATATGTAATGATGCCAGACAGTTCCATTAGTAGGTAACACCTTTCCTGTTTAATATGGAAGATGCACTCTCATCTAGCCTCCAATCGATAAATCCGTTATATCGAATTACCGAAAGCTCCAACAGCATTACGTGACGCCTCGTTTTATCTAGCCTTTACCTTGCAATTGAATCGCTTCATCTCTGTCGAATCATATATCAAAGTAGCAGCATGCTCGTCGGGAATAGAGGTGGCATTCAGAGGAACGTGAATGCCGCGTGACAAGGAAAAAGCGGAAAATGCACCTGCTTTCTTCACTCGGTTCTAAACTTGAGCGAAAACTGCTATTCTCGAAGCTCGGAACGTCTCACGGACACAATCCCTGCATAATTACTCACGATTCGCGGGGACTTTGACGCAAGTGGGGCAATCAGATGCCCTGAATAATTTTCCGCGGTGCTTACCTCTGCTCCTCTTAATTCGACGTCGAGTGACCTGCATAACAACGACGGCCAGCGAAGTGGCGACCGTAATGCCAGAATACTTTATAAAGAATTGCACTCCCTCCTAAAAAAAAAGAAACTACGGAACACTTAGGATACTTAACCTCGTGAACGGCGCCGTTCTTTTTCGAACACCGGCTGTGCGTCTCCGTTATCAGTAGTTCAGACCTTGATAAAGCAGGCGGCGTAGATAATTTTCGGTCGATCCACGGTTTCCGTGCTCGCGTTCGACGCAAATCCACGCCCCTTTACAGAACTTTTGCGCGTTTCGTGCAAGGTTACACGTAACGGAGGAGCGGTCTACAGAAAATCACGCTCCTTTCGCGCCGTGAGGTTACCGCACGGCGAGAACCGCAATCGATCGTGCACGTGCTCAAATCTAATCAGTCAAGGGTGACACATAGGGCACGTTCTAGAAACACACTCTCATCGGAGGCGTCGACAGACCTTGCTTACTCCTTGGCTTTTTTCTTGATACGTGGAAACTCCCTTGGAAATAATACACGAATACCCATCTCGATACTTGCCTCACTTCTTACATCGTTCTTGTATAACGCTCCTCTAAAAATACTTGAGCTGGAAAGCTAACGAAGGGGGCACACACTTGCCTCCCTAAATACGGCTGAGAGGGTCGGTAGAAATCAACGCGGGACACTCCGAGATTGGCTCGAGTTCTCGATGATACTATTATTCGCGAGGGTGTAAAACAGCGGAGCGGAGTGTCCCTTCGAATCAGAGTTACGTGACCAACTCTGCCTTGACAAGCGTTCCACGCGGAATTGCGTAATCACCTTTCTCCCGAAGCGTTCGCCGAGCTCGGACGCCGAAGCGGGCACTCGGTTCGTTGCGAAAAAGGATCTTTGATATCTATCCGTGTATATAATACGTACACCAGCTTCGGGCACGTCTGACGTAGATTCGATATTGATCCGCTCCGCTCGGACAGAGTTCGTTTCTCGAGATTGGCTTGTGCTCGAAGACGGGTTTAACGTTCCTCAAGTATCGAGCCAGCCGGAGCAACACGTAGACCGTTTAACGCAGAATGTTAATCCACTTCGTCTAGACGGTAAAGAGAAGAAGCTTGAACGTCATTGCGACGAATCCCGTTAAAGGGAAACCATACGTCGGCGCAATCGTTTCCCGCGTGCTGCCAGAGGGCCACACGTGAACGGAACAGTCGACAGACACGTGTAAAGCTCGTCCCGTTTGTTCTCGCGAAGAGGAAGCCGGATAAAACGGTTCCACATCCCGGGGAATTCGCGAGGGGTAATCGCGTATAGTCGCACCGGCCACGTGGTCGATCATCCGCGGATTATCGGTCGATTTGCAACGCGAGCGGGTGACAGGAACGCTCTCCTGCAATTTTCCCGTGCAGGAATCTTTAGAAGGGAAGGTTACTCGTAAACTGGTAATGGGTCATTTTTTGGATTTTATTTAAAAAAAAAAGGCAAACGTCATAAGTAGTGTTAAAAAACTTTTAAGGCTGTAGGTATTTTTACGTCATTAAAGATAATACATCTTTTTTGCATATTTTATTTAGTACTAATGATTCCATGAACAATCTTATAAACTTTAAGAATTTTCTTGATTCGTTGATTTCAAATAATTCTACAATGCGCTATAAATTCCGCAGGTGCGGAACTTTTTTGTTTCGCCAGGACAGTCATACCCACCAACACACAGGAGTATTAGATAAAATAGGGCACAATTTTTTTTATTATCTTTAATGATGAACAAATACAGTTTGAAGTATGAAGTTTACCTTTTCTAAAATAAAATCCTAAAAGTGATCTATTTTTAGAGTGATTTAATGGGAAGGGAGCCTTAAAAGGGAAAGGAATCGAATTAAATTCGGTTTCGGGGATGTGGTTGGACATGAAAGTGGACTAAAAAGCGTGGTCCTTCCGTGGTCCTATCTGGTCGAATTAGAGACTGTCCAATGGTTTTATTTAGCAGAGTCTCTGGAATTTAATTAGAAACGTTGGATGTTCGATAAGCTGGTGAAAAACGCGGCAGCACAGCTCCATTGGGGTGCAGGCCGCTCACCCCTGTGCAACTATCGACCGAGGGAATATACACGGCTCGGCTTGTGTATCGGCTCTCTCGCTCGTTTGCCATCCTCGACAGGCTTTTACGAGGCACGTTACACCTGATGAAGTGGCCAAGACACGTGGAAAGCTCCGCGATCGCGTTGGCACATGCCTCTGGGGACTTTGCTTTAAAAATAAACGCGGCCCCTTTGCGACCACACCTCTCCCCCGTTTCGCGATCATAATAAAGGGCAATAAATATCGAAAGCTATTATCTCCTCCGGGCGCCAGAAATAGCCGCGTCAATAATACGTCCCGATGTTTTCAAACTCGCTCCTCGCTGAGATCCTCCTCTTCCCTTCTCAAGTACCACTGAATCTACGTCCCTTAAATGAAAAGATACCCCTCGCGGAGCCTCTTCCCTCCCTTTCTCGGTCTATCGTAGCCACCCTCGCGTGCTCGGCTCCTCGCGGAGTTCCACCTGTTACGATCTTCAAACTCGCGCTCGGTTATTCTCTCTCCGTCGCCCAACACGCCTACCTCCAACGAGTGCCTTTTTATCAAGTGCACCGCGAGTGTCGACGTCCCTAGATATTCCTGGACGTTCTGAATGCATCACGGGCCAGGCCCGCCGAGCCGTGCGGAACGCTTCGCCCCGCGTAACGCGCGTTAAGCGCGGCTAACGAGGGGAGCAACAACCGGCCGCAACGCCGGCAAAAATCCTCGCAGGCGAGAGAACTTATCGGGAGCATCGATCCTACGCCTGGGTCACCGCGGGGCCTCACCGTTAACGCGTCCACATACGCGAGAAGCCACCCCCGCGTACGCGCCCCTGTGCCAGACCATCCGTCGCGGCCTGGAAAAGCCTCGCCTGTGATCATCGTCGTGCGTGTTAATACTCACAAAGCGTTCGTCGCGCTCGGAGAACGATCCGGGGGCGAGACTGGATCGCTCGAGGGGTCAAAGTCTCTTTCCGCCTTGCGCGTGAAACGGGAAAGACGCGTGCACCGCGGCGATGGGCGCCACGAAGCAGGAAGTCGAGACTGAATCGAGTCCACGATATATTTTTTTAACCTCCATTGCATTCGCAAGTCGCACCCCTCTTTGTGGCTGCTGTAGGACGAGCTTATTGTCAGTCGTAACTGTGGCGCCGTGTAAGAGAAGCTGAAAATTTCACCGCTTCCCCGACGCAGTGGGACATTATTTCTACGGACATTGGTCAGTCGCGGCGCGCAGGTTGTCGCTGCTCGAATGAAGCTGGGCGTGCCTCGCGCACATGCAAATTAGGTGTACACGCGGGATAAGTGCATTAAACGCGCCTGCAGTGGATGCAACCGCGCTACCAGCGGCGACGACGGCCCCTTTGTGCGCGCGTTAAAGCCAGCCAGCCGGGGTGCATGTATCTAGGCGTACTCAACGAGCCAATGCACTTTGCCTCTAGCCTCTCGAGCTAGATCGACCCACGTGCCGCGTCCTAATTCGTTAATGACTCGAAGGACTCGGTTTCTGGGGCAAGGAGACCGGACGACAGTCGAACCCTGATAAAGGACAGACGTCAGAAGTGGCGGCGTGAAACGGCTCCTCACACTCGATACGCGATCGACTGAAACAGCTGCTCCGTAGTCAATGACACTTGGAATCTCCATCTCGATTTCCGCTCGTATTATACACGTCCGGTACGAGGGTTCGAGGTGGATAAAAGTCTCGCTGCCACGATGGCCATTACTTACAACGTGTCTGGCAAAGTCCTCTCGGCGTTCGAAGAATCACGATGGCCCAGATATGATGAAGTAGGGATTGATAGGGATCGTCTGCTCCGCGGGACAAGTGAATTCGAGCTCGGTGAAAGGACATCGCGGGGGAACACGAGACGCGCCATTCTCCAGGGTTGCGATGAAAGGAAGACCTGTCGCGATCGAAGTATCGACCGCGACCGCCGTCGGGCACGACAATGCCGATTGCAATTTCGCAAGCGTGTCACGTAACGCGACACCACGCGTGAATCATCCCTTTCTGCTCGTCGGCGAGCATGACCCGCGCGCTCCTAGACCGGGGAGAAGCACTTCGCTTCACCTGAATGCCCCGCGAGGGGCTGCACTCGTAGAAAAACACCGCGGGTCCTCCCCTGTCGTCGGGATGCATCGAATATCTGTCTGCTCGCATGTACTCGAAGGAATTCAATTTCAAATGCAATGCGGATTCTCCGCGACACTTGGCGGCTGTCTCTTAATATTACGACGGCTAGGTATTCTCTCCGTGCGAGCGAGAAATGTTTTCATATATGTATTAGGGATAGAGGGTAGTGTTCCTGATTCCTCGATTTTTTTTTGCATCTTGAGAAATGAGAAATCAGATTATATTTCGCGAGAATTCTCAAGAATTTAAAAAATATTGAAAAATTTATATTTTTGGAATAATGTTGGCAATGTTTATCTAAATTTTTATTTGTGTCTAACTTAGACAAAACTTGGGTAAATGAAAAAAGAGATATTTAATATATTTGATAAACTGATTTATTTAATACACAATTTGAACAAGGCGAATCATTACTCTTTTTGTCTTAAAATAGTTTTTTAAAAAGCACAATGTGGCGTCAGCCAATCTATTATATTTACGATTAACTAGTAACACACAATTTGAACTAACTGAAAATTCATTTCTGAAAACAAATAGAATTTATAATAATTTTCCTACACTTCAGTTTCTCGAGAAATTCTATAATTTCTCGAGAAATAAATAATTATAAAATTTCTCAAGAAATTCTCGAGAAGGAACACTAATAGAGGGTGCAGGGTGTTGCGTGCATTCGAGTTCGAATCGATCCTCGGCGAGAGTTACAAGTAGTGGATTCTAATATTTATGAATTTTTCTCGCAGGATGTCGCGTTCATCAATCCTGCCAACGTTGTGTTCATTTACATGCTCGTGAGAGAGCTAGTCGACGGAGACGAGGCTTCCGAGAGGGAACTCCAAGCGACGGTGCTGACGTGCCTGTACCTGAGCTACAGCTACATGGGCAACGAGATCAGCTACCCCTTGAAGCCGTTCGTCGTGGAAGATAGCAAAGACAAGTTCTGGGACAGGTGTCTACTGATCGTCAACCGACTGAGCTCCGATATGCTGCGGATCAACAGCGAGCCAGGATTCTTCACGGAGATCTTCACCGAACTGAAGGTGCGTGTTCCCAGCGGGGACTAGCATTCGTGTATTCTACAGTGGCTCTTAGTTACTCTTGGTGAAATTTTATTTCAAGATTTTCTTCACGGCACCCCCTAGAATAGCTCCAAATAATAAAAAAAAATATTTGTACAGTTTGGGAAAAGGTGCCCCTGGGCTCTTGAACATTTAAACAATTATTTAACAGCTCACAAAGTCGATTTTCTATATGTAATATCTTCCAAGTTATTGATTACATAACAAAATATGTCACACACGGTTTTGGAAAAAAGTCCGAAAAACTAAAAAAGAAACATTTTTCATTTTTCAAATTTTGAAAGTTTAAATCCTTATTATTTGGAACTATTAAGTATGGGGGTGCCACGAAGAAAATTGAAAAATCGTAAATAAGAGCCAACCTAGTGTATTCATTCGTAAACAGGTTCTATCGTGAATTGTCTCGGTTTCGCTAATCATTAACCCGTTACAACAGGCCTTCGGAGTGGACGATCAAGGTAGTCTGCCTGGTACCGGCCTCGAGCGTAGCCTCGTCGTCTCCGGAGTCGTGGTACCAACCAAGGCGGCTTGACGGAGCTACACACACCTGCTGGTGCGCATCGTCCGGCACGGCTGCGACGTCACGATGCTCTGACGACGGCCGTCGCGACGACGAGGAGCTGCCCTCGCAGCTTGACCCCTCCGCGTCGACCTCGACCTCGACGTTGCATCGACAGCCTCATCAGCACCACCATCACCATCGACATAGCCGCGACGACGTGGAGATCTCGTACATGATCGAGGATCTGGATGCCATCGAGCCAGCGCCCATCGAGTCCCATAGAACGCCCCAGAGGGCCTTCAGCTGCGACCAAGCCGGAGCGGCCACCTTCAGCGTCGACACGGAATGCGCGGAGTTCCGAACGTATCGAAGCGCGGTGACCAGATGGGCCGACAGCAGCTTCCTGTCGCCGGACGACGCGTTCTGGAACCTGAAGAAACGCGCCAGCGAGTGCTCCGAGTTCCGATGGGCTCTGCACACCTCCAACACCGACCTGGACCTGGCGAAGAAGACCAGATGCGGCTGCCACAGCCTCACGCCCGACGAGAAGAAGTCCCACGACCACCCGCGCGGCGACCTGAGAAAGCACCACAGCGCGGAGACCGACAAATGGTCGGTGAAGCCCGACTACCTCCAAACACCGATGCACGACCTGAGGAAGCACAGCAGCGACGACACCAGAATGGCCAGAGACGCGAGGTGGCTGCAGGTGCCGGAGGCGTTGCCCAACCCGAAGCCCAGATGCACCTGCCCGAAATCCAAGACGATGATAATGCCACCTTCGTCGCCAGTGCAAGAGAAGGAACAACAGGAGCCGGAGAAAGCTACGATCCCGAAGCCGGAAAGAAAGCTGTACTACTCTACGTCGCTGACTGTCCAACCGCCGGAAGAGCCGGCCGCGCCTCCTGCACCCCTGCCTCAGAAGCCAGAACTGAAGAAGCACGTGAGCGAGGACACCAGGCTGGTCAGGCCCGAGAGGACGAGAGAGAGGCCGAAGCTGGAGCGCTCGCACGCCAGAGTCGACAGTCAGATGTCGAAGAAATGGGGCGGCAAGGAGAAGGTAGAAAAGTTGGAGAAGGTGGAGAAGGTGGCTAGCCCCGAGGAGGGTAAGAAGCCTCGGCCGAAGTGGGCGATGAAGCCGCACTTCTCGTTGCCCGTGGAGGAGAAGAAGTCGAGATGGAGGGGTACGAGCCAAGAATCGACGGAGGGTTTCAAGAGCAAGAGCCTGAAGGAACGGCCGAAGTACAGCATCCGGAGGAGCCTGTCGCCTGAGCCGGACCCCCGCCAGTTGACCAAGCTGGAGAACAGGATCGTCCGACGTCTGATATCCCCGGAGATCACCATCATGGACGCCAAGTGGGCCCCGTACGAGGACGCTTCCCCGTTGCCAACGGTCGGGGTGAAGAAGCGCGAGCCGAAGCACATCAGCGAGATAAAGTGGGCGCCGTACGACGGCTCGCCTAAGGAAGGCGGCGGCGGCGGCGGCAGCTTCGCGGTGCAGGAGCCCGAGGATCCGGAGTCCTGGTCGCCTTTCCACAATGTCACACCGACCCACCATCCACCTCCAGTAGCAACACCACCGGGCAAAAGCGACGACGAGGACTTCCGGTGGAGGATCCTGAACCAGGTCTCGGCGTTCCCGCTCTACCAGGGAGCCTGGAGGGACGAGTCCCCGGAGAGAACACCACCCAGGACGGTGCAGTCCCCCGCGGACCTGTCGCCGCCGATTTGGTCTCCCCAGGTGCCAGCTTCGCCAGTGAAGAGGCAGAGGTCGCAGCAGCAGTACTCGCCCCAGCCACCGTCGCCAGCCCGCAGGAAGAGCCTCGTGAAGGCCCGCTTGTCGACGAAGAAGGCGCTCAAGGCCAGGTCGCAGAGCCACCAGGTGGACGACCGATTGGCGCCGCCCGCTGTAATTGTTCGCGCGGCGAGCGAGGAGCCGAAGGGCCGTCAGAGGCCGCAATTGACGAGATCGAAGGCGCTGCTAGAGGTCCCCGTGACGATGGGCATCACGAAGAGATCGCTGAGCGAGGATGTGCCACGCACGCGTGCCCGCGAACGGCCGCGTGCCCCGAACAGGGCGCGCAGCGAGGAGACCGCCAAGTACGACGACCCGTGGTTCGCCAACGACGGCTTGATGGCCGAGAAGGCCGAGCTGCGGGAATACGTGACCACCGTTTAGCGTGGGGGAGGGGAGCTGATGGGGAGAAATTGACGGTACTCGAGATGGAGCGAAGGTATTTTATAATTAGTTCGGCCCCGACAGGGCACGCTCGTAGTTAGCTCGCTTAGACGTTTTGTACCGACGTAGAGAGACGAAGGAGGGCGTCCGTTGAGCAGGGATTTCTGCGCTAGCGCGAGAATTATTTTGCGTCCCTGCAGCCATTCGCCATTCTAAATTGCACCGTCGACGACGCCGGGGCAGAGGGGCGCCGCGAGTCGCGCGGAGAGGGCCGTGATTCACGAGAGCGAACCGAGGTGAGAGGGAAAACGGAGTGTCCGTCGACTTCCCGGAGACGAGCGACATCCACGCTGGCCGCGATTACGTCTTCGTCGGCCTACGGAACGAAGGCGTAACGATTACTTCCCTGCGACAGGTGCGAGCCGCGCGTGGACGCGCGCTAGTTCGCGGCGAGGGGCGGATGGACTGGTTAGGCAGCCGAGTTGATGTAGCATAATGAAGAGAAGGTGCGGGTTCCGGCGCCGGAGGGACTCGAAACGGGAAAATCGGGCGGCCCCGGGGAGCGCCGTTTAGCGGAAAAAGAACAATTACTTCGGCTCGACACTGAACTTCTTCAGCAACACTGAGCACCGAAAAGTACAGCTCGAGGCCGTTGTCTAGCCCGTGACGACGAGGTGACAGTCCGCATAGCGTGTTTAATTGATAATGCTAGTCGATAACGGGAAACTTAATATTCGATTTAAAGGTACACCGACTTAACGATAATAATACGAGCTTAGTTCTTAAGCGTAGCTGATTAATTCAAGAGGGGGCGACGAGAGTGCCGAATAAAACGAGAGGAACTGCGTGTTGCTGACTGGAGACTGAGCTGATCGAACGGATGGTAACGCAACGGGGAGGGGGCCGATCGTACGCGCAGGAAAACTGCTCTTGCGGTTCGATCGCGGAGGAAGAGGAAATCGAAAACGGTCGACACGATTCCAGTGCACCCGCGTGGATTATACGAATCGTCCCGTTCCAGGGGCTAGAAAACCGAATAGTTCGTTCGGTGAGTCGTCGGGGCTCGACGAGCAGGACACCTTTGTTACACATTCCTTTCTGTTTCTTCGGGACGGAGCAGCGAGAACGATCCCGTCGTAGTAATTACAGGCAGGATCGTCCGCGAGTCTCGTACATACGCATAATTAAGTTGTTTCGTGGAAAATAAACGGGAGGGGGGGCTGCTATCTGTCGCGTTAGATAAGCGACTGATTAGCTACCCTCGTGTGCCGGCGCGTGCAATATTAATTAGGATTATACATTATAGTTGATTGAATAGCCATTTAAGGGTGGGGTACTAAGGTTAAGGCGAAGCAACGCGACTGTCTGCGTTACTGGCGGCCGCATGTACTTAACGATTCACAGTTTCAGTAGCGACTTTTCAATTGACCGCGTCCGCCTGTCTGTCTGTCTGTCTGTCTCTGTCTGACTTTACGTTGCTGCGATTCATCGATACTTTCCCAAGCGATCGGCGATCTTACCGGCACCGCCGGATTTTTCGAGTACTGTATACATGAACACCACCCGCACGCAAACCGCGCATGCTCTCTTGCTGGCTTCTAGCCGCGATACTTGATCGTTCTAGATTTTTGATATTATATTGCGGGTGATTCAGATGTTTCTCTGGACGGAGGAAGCCTCGATTGAAAGTGTATTTTGTATTTCGATCGTTCGAACGCATTCCCCCCGATCATTGGTCCGTGCAACACCGATTAATCAGTGCTCCAAGGTATCACGATCCACGATACACACAGGCGAATATATTTCCTCGCAGGCACGCGTGTACGGTGCCCGTTACTTCGGCAATCGAGACAGTAAGGTGTGTGTGATACCGCGGAGGACAATGCGGGACGCACAGGGGGAAGCTGAATTCTAAGTGCTCGCTTGATTGCGGTAACAGAGCTCGTGGAAATAAAAGTGAGTCGATCAGACGGTTTCCCTTGCTTTTCACGAGTTGCGTTCGTCAGGTTTACTGTGCGCGTATAGGCCGTTTGCAAACGCGATACATTCGAGCATCGTCACCACAGATTTTGTACATATTTTTCATATTTAACGGTACGATAGCTGTAATTCTAAATTACGTGGCAGGTATCCCAGCACGCAGTCATATTCGAATTTGCCAAAAAACATAAAAATAACGAAAAATAAGACAAACGAAGGAGAGGGCGTTTCCTCGAAGCGTCGGATCCTCGCAAGAACTCGGGACTTCCTCCCATCGACTTTCCGGAATCTGATTTTCTTTTTAGTAGCTCGTTTACCCTCGCGGTTTCTCGATGTCGTCTCGTGTTAAGAACCCGCCTGCAACACTCCTCCACGCCGCCAAGGCCACTTTCGACGTGTCGCGGTTATTAGAAAAACGAACGAAAACGAAGGGGGTTAAAAAGGAACGAGAACAGGTCTCGCGATTAAGACTCATTCTAATTAGCCGCGCGAATAAAAGACCGCGCCCCCCGCCTCGATCCTCGGACACGGGGGCCTCCCCGAGGCGGAAGGGCCGTTTCGTTTTCCGTTTCTTATTCGCGCGGCTCGACGCTCTCGCTGAGAAAAAGAAAACGGGGAGAAAATTTACAAAAAAAAAAATGAGAGAAGCAGGAAGAGAAAATTCACAGAGATAGAAATTATTTTCTAAAGAAACAAAAAAAAATGTGTAAAGTAAGAGAGAGGGAGAGAAAGGCACCGAGAGAAAGAGAGTGAGAGAATGGTAGGATTAAAGGAATGAAAAAAGAGTAAACGTGTGTGGCGAAAATGTCGACGACGAGCTTGCGCAAGAGTCGCGCGAGGAACGAAAGAAAAAAAACGAGAGAAGATGAAGGAGAAAAAGAAAAGAGGGAATCTAGGAAGGAGCTGGAAAACTGCCTTTTTTCTCCGGCGTGTTCCGCGTGACCTCGTGCCGGCGAATTTTTTCTATGAACGTGCGTGTGTTTTGAACGAGAGCAAAGAGAGAAAGGAAGGAGTAGGTAAATGGGGATGAGAATACCTAAAGAATACTGCGCGCCTGATTTTACCGTTGCGTAGCGTACCAGCGACTCTTCGCTCGGGTATTTGTAAGTACCGTTTAAGGGGGTGGGGGGCACAGCCTGAAGATATTATTGCGCCATTAGTTGCATTCGATCGACGACGTATTTAATTAGTTGGCGATTATCTCGTGGCCAGGCAGTCTGTCTTTCTTTGGCCGGCCGCGGAGGGCCGCGTTTGATCTCGAGAGATACGGGGCGCGGTGGATCTTCTTCTACTTCTTCTTCGTTCGACCTTAGGATTACATTAGCGTAAATCTATGTAGCGACTAGTAGCGTTTTTGAAGGCTCCAATTCACCCTCGAAGGCTCCGAGACATTTCTAGCGACTTTGCACGCCCCTTCTAGCCACGTAACGTACATACTCGCGCGCACGTGTAACGCATGTATGCATCGAGCTATGCCCCGAAGAGTTTGATGATTTTTCAATAGGCGTGCAGGATCTGTTCGCGTTACTTTGCACTGGCCAGTTGAGGAGGCTAATGTTAACGGTAGTGTGTTAATCACGGATAACTATTGGCGTAGTTGCCGAGGAGAAGCTTGCAATCGCAATTTATCGTTTCATAGCTCGAACGCTATAGCTGCACACGATACTTGTACAGCAAAAACGCGGGGCCCTCTCTCTCGATCGAGCTTTCTCGAGATCAGACGCGAACGCGTCCCGTGGTCGCGTCTAGGGACCTTGATCTGGGTTAAGAAGGGGACGTGAGATGCACCGTTGCACCGCTGCACCGCGATCTTCCGCCGCATCGGTCCGGCGCGGATCCACGATGGGACGCGTGGCTGCCGGACGGGATGAAGGAACGAACGGGGAGAGAAGATGGGGGAGGACAGCCGCGGCACTTGTATTAAAAATGAAAAAAATTGTACTATTATGAACGCGCTGCATAGCGATTCGTTTCTTCTCGAACGTACGCCACGTATACACGTGTACAAGTATATAGGTTCTTTCCTTCGTAGTGCATACAATAATTAATTCCGGCGTATCGTTGCGTACTGTATAAAGATAATATACATAGCGTAAATATATTAATTGCGGTAATTGCCATCGGTGCAGGGCGACGAATTTAACGGCTCCCGCCTGCCGGAGAGCCGCGTTGAAGCGAAACGGAGGTAGAATGGAAAAGAGCGAGTGAATTCGTGGCGCGTTATCTCGGAAGAGGAGAGACGCTGTACGGTGTAAAGCGAGAGAAAACGGGAATACAAATTACATTGTATCTGTGCTGCCATTAGCGCTAAAAAGAGGGGAGGAACAAATTAAGAGGACAGACGAAGCCAAAGTATATAGTTAATGAAAATAACCGGATCACACACACACACAAACAAGTATATCCATGCGTACGTACGAAACAAGTACACATTGGTGTGCAAACGTGCATAGGATACACACACACACACACGTACCCAACGAGATGTAATTAAATAAGTAATTTAATCCCGAAAAGAATTCGTTTCGCGATACGTGAATGATTTTAGGAGCCTTCGTGTTGAATAATTAGCAGTCTCATTCCATGTATCGTATAATCGAGAGATCGAGTGACCGTGATCAGTACGTATATAGCGATATAAAGTCATTAAACGAGTAAAACGATAACAAAGAATACGCGAAATGACGATGAGCCTGTCAACGACGGCTCGTAGTGTGTACTGTATTCGAACGTGATCGATTTGTTATTTATGTCCCCGATTATTGTTACGTTGTGCTTCTTATTATTGCTATTGTACGTTTTTTATTATTATTATTATTATTATTATTATTATCGTCATGTTTATTGCGACTCCGACAACTATTACCGTCACCGAAAGTATTATTATTATTATCATTATGCGAGAAAGATCAACCGCCGATATTTTCTAGTCGAATTTCTCTAGTCCCAATTAGAGTACTGTCGATATACTCAGTCTCCCCCGTCCCCGATGCATTTGATTTTTCTCGAAATAATCCCACGACGATGCTGCTACGCGTTGCAGGGCGCATAGATCCTGCGTAATAGAGTGATGCATTTACCTGTGCGACAAATGCAGTATACAACCCGTAAAATATGAGGTCAATGTTGATTTGTTTAAATAAATGTAAGTTTGAAAATCCAACAGCACTGTGTAATTAATAACTTAACGCAACCTGTACAACTCACGTGTTGCAGGAAAAATAGTAGAGACCTGTAAATACTTCATTACCGACACACGAAGGACATCCAAAGGTCCTTGAAACTTATCTCAATCTCGCGTACAAGTCACTTCAAGGTCATTGAAATGTCGTCGCCGCATATAAGCTACACGTGGCTAGGTGAGCTGTTAAATAATCATTTAAATGTTCAAGGGCACCTGTTCCCGTTATCCGATCGGCCTCAAAGTTTACACAGATTTCTTTTTATTATTTGGAAGTATTCTGGGGATGCTGCGACGAAAATTCAAAAGTCGAAAATAAGAGCCATCCCATTGTATACAATAATTCGCGTGGCATTCAACTCCCACGTTCCATGTAGAATCGCCCACATCCTCTCCCTCCTCTGTCGCGAGATAAATTGCTCTTGAAGACTACTGCGCGCTTCTGCGTTAATTGTCGCCTGACAAGCGGCACGTTCAGGATAAAGAGTTATTTCCATCCGTATGCTCGCGGGCCCTATCAACGTGTAAACACAAAGTATGGCGACATTGGCGACGTGCCAAAATGGCTGATCTCAACAAAGAGCTGAACGAGTATCTCCTCAGTAGTAAAAATGAGAAGCAATTCAAGATCACGGTGCCCTCGGTGACGTTGCCGTCGACGGGCATTGGAAAATGGCTTGGCAGAACCGGTGACGAAGGCAGGGAGGAGCCGGGATGGCTGCAAGGCACGCAAAGGGAGTGCTGCCCTAGTATGGTTCGTACCAGCTAACATAACCTCAAACGCCGAGAGTGTTTCGCCGCGAACGGTCGAATCGAGGAGTTCTCAATGACATATCGTTCCCTACTGACAGACGCGCGTGCAAAGGCTAGTGGCATTTGTCGTCTGCTTCGCCATGGGTATACTCTGCTTCTGCCTCTCCGCGATCTATGTCCCGGTACTGTTGCTCAAAGCGAGAAAGTTTGCGCTGCTCTACACCTTGGGGAGCGTCTTTTTCCTGTCCAGGTAAGTCGATCGCGCGCGGAACGAGCGGGTCCGTTCGTTAAGGGAGTAGGATTCACGGAGGATTCTTTTTCTTATAGTTTTTGCTTCCTTCTGGGGCCGTTAAATTACTTGAAGTCATTGTTCACCGCTGAAAGGAGGTGTTTCACTGTGTCCTACTTTGCGACTCTGATAGCGACGCTCTATTGCGCCCTACATTTGCAGTCCACGCCGTTAACGGTACTGTTCGCCGTTTTACAGTTGATAGCTATGTTGTCGTTCTTAGTGAGTCACATACCGGGAGGAACTAAGGGTTTGATGTTCTTTAGCAGAATCTTCAAATCTTCGGTGAATTCCACATTACCTGTATGATATTATAGATACTAGGCGTCAAATACACTTATGTTTCAAGCAAACGTTTGTATCTTTGATTTTTGTGTATACATAATCTCCATGTACAGAATATATAAGATTCTACATGTAACTGAGCGACGGTTCGGTACCAAAGACTGACTTTTCTAATGAACAAATCAGGCTTCGTGTAATATAAATTTATTGCGGGAATTCGTGGAAAGATTTATGTTAAATAAGAAATCTAGACCTTTGAGTATCACAGATACAATTTATTTTATTAATATGTAAGTACAACTTTTGTACATAAATGTATTTATATATTTGTAAAGTTACATTCTTTTTAATGCATTTCTGTACATTTATAACGCTAATATTCTCAGAGCTTGTACAATTGTATTTACACATTTCGTACCTATTGTAATTTAAAATAAAAAGCAATCGGCTTGCGCTTGTGGGGTATAATTTAGTCGTGATTCTTTCAGAATTTCTTTTTCTGCTTCAACATTTTAGTAGCCTTCGCGCGATTACTGTTGCCTTGCAGACGTTTCACCTTCAGCGGTAAATACGTGACACCAGCAGCTTTCGGATTTACCTGGAAATGGCCTTTTGGTTTTCCAGGGAATTTCTTTTTGTGAATATTTATATATCTTGAGTGTTTCTTAATGCTTGCGTCAAACTCGTCGGAATCATAATTAGTTATCGAGATAAACTCATCCTCCGTTTTCTCTGCAACGGGTTCGTCCGCGGAACATACTATCGCGCCCGGTGGTACAAACGCTCTTTCTTTGCGCGAGGATCGATACTTGTATACATTCGTGGATAATCTAAATTTAATCTCCTCTGAAGAGTTAGAATGCGATTCAGTCTCAATACTCATTTCGTTTTCTTTGTGTAGCGTTGTCTCGTCTGATGCTTCAGTGTCCTTAAATAATTGAAGTGAATTTTTCGGTGGAGAAGTGTCTTTATAAATATCATTTACTTCCATGTACAGTGGATGAAAATGATGATTCGAAGATTCCCTTACAGTATTCTGGAATCAAAGTAATAGATTATTAATTCATTAGAATTTGAGTTGATATGATTTATATTCCTGGTGTAATTAAGTAACTGTACCTTAAGAGCGCATGCAGCGGATGCAAATCCAATGGTGCTTAAGGTATTAGTTTTTAAATTAGGCAATAGTAATATCGGTACTTTTTTATTCTGAGCCATCATGATAATGTGTCTTATTAAAAGCTGTGGTTCAATGTTCGCATCTACTAAGATGCAACAGACAGTGTTCTTCTCCAAAGATCTTGTGATTGCATTTAATCCCATAATAACTGAATTTCTAAATATGTTAGCATTATAAAAGTTTGTACGTCACAAGATTAAGCACTGAGTTACACAATTACTTACGCTATCTCTGTATTGGGTACATGATCTTGCTTCGAAAATGCTTCCTTTTTAGCCTGTGCACGTTCGTCTCTTTTCATGTGTCTAAGCTGTGACCATGGAATTATATGAGATACTCGTTTTATAGCAGGCATTAGTCTATAAGTATTAATTATAAAATGTACCACTTTGTGTTAAGAGTTGTTATGAGACACTTAATGCCAACTTTTACAACTTACTTCTTTAAGAGCTCTTCCAACATCACACATTTATCTGCAGATGCAACAGGCCTAATAAATGTAAATAATTATTAATAATAAAGATATATATTTTTACGATAATAAACTGTCAAAATTCATATGCCTTGTACCAATAATTATCCTGTGGTTGTGCCAGAACATTTCGCAATCCCTTGCTCGGCGCTTTCTTCGCTGACAGAGTATGCTTTTGCTGGTGTTTCGACAATACTGGCGTGCTCATCGTCAGGCAATTGAAAACTTGTATGGTAACGTAGGTTAAGTACTCCTATAAACACATGGCAACTTCTGCAATCATAAATCGTGTACTTAATACTTTCATACGAAGCATCACCACTAATAAGCGTTTAGAGACATTGAAATCTCTCTATAAACTTTGCAAGTTTCGTAAGATGCTAAACAACATTTCATATAACGGTGCGAGGTGTGAGAATAAAATAAACTGATCCCTGGAAATATGCAACCCAGTTTGCCATTCAGTATTGCCATCTAGTGGGCACGCGTTCGAACTAAACTGCCCCGGCAGTTATGCAACCCAGTGAACAAGGATGTCATGCCTATCTAGCGGCAACCCACGTGGATTAAATCGCCGTAGAGACAGGCAACCTACAGTCGTTAAGTCCAGCGGTTGCAGATATGGTATTGTAATCTGTAGTATTGTGACTAGAAGGGGAGCTTAGCCCATAATAGTTATCACTAAAAAACCATAGCTTTATTAGTCTCTACATCGAAGGTGAGTGAAATACAAAACTTCAATTACACATCTACATGTTTCATACTTCTCAAATATTTTCCATAATCACCATTTTCTTCACTTATCATAGTTTTCTACATTTTCACACATTTCCCACTTACCAAACTTCTCTACATTTTCACAATCTTACAATGTTTCTATAATTACTATATTTTTACTATTTACTATACAATACTTATACTACTCATACACTGCTTCAACACAATTCTTCCACTGGAAACAACGAACAACACACAACACACATAATAGTTGATAAGTTTGCATACTGGTTTTAAGCTTCCCGCGAAAAACCAACTAAGTTGCAAAGGACAAATTTTTTCAACAATGTTGCAAATGAAATTGGGGTGTTCGAGAAATAAAATCCCGGTTTGCAACTGTGTGCGTTTTCGCGAGAAGCCAAATCTCGGGTTGCAACTTTGTTGCAGGTGCAGCCCGAAATACTGCTTCTCTTGCAGGTGCAGCCCGAAAAACTGCTTCTCTTGCAGGTGCGGCACCTCAAAAACGGCCTGTTCCGAAATTCATTGCACGATTCTTGCACCTGCAAGAGAGGCAGTATTTCGGGCTGCACCTGCAAAAACTCGAAATTTCAGCGGCGCAACTTCTCTTGCAGGTGCAGCTCGAAAATCTGCTTCTCTTGCAGGTGCGGCACCTCAAAAGCGGCCTGTTCCGAAATTCATTGCACGATTCTTGCACCTGCAAGAGAGGCAGTATTTCGGGCTGCACCTGCAAAAACCCGAAATTTCGCCACGTCGCTTCTCTTGCAGGTGCAGCGCGAAAATCTGCCTTTCTTGCAGGTGCAATAAACGTGAAATTGAACTCGGAATTAAAATTTCACGTTTATTGCACCTGCAAGAGAGGCAGATTTTCGCGCTGCACCTGCAAAAACCCGAAATATCGCCTCATCGCTTCTCTTGCAGGTGCAGCGCGAAAATCTGCCTTTCTTGCAGGTGCAATAAACGTGAAATTGAACTCGGAATTAAAATTTCACGTTTATTGCACCTGCAAGAGAGGCAGATTTTCGCGCTGCACCTGCAAAAACCCGAAATTTCGCCTCATCGCTTCTCTTGCAGGTGCAGCGCGAAAATCTGCCTTTCTTGCAGGTGCAATAAACGTGAAATTGAACTCGGAATTAAAATTTCACGTTTATTGCACCTGCAAGAGAGGCAGATTTTCGCGCTGCACCTGCAAAAACCCGAAATTTCGCCTCATCGCTTCTCTTGCAGGTGCAGCGCGAAAATCTGCCTTTCTTGCAGGTGCAATAAACGTGAAATTGAACTCGGAATTAAAATTTCACGTTTATTGCACCTGCAAGAGAGGCAGATTTTCGCGCTGCACCTGCAAAAACCCGAAATTTCGCCTCATCGCTTCTCTTGCAGGTGCAGTGCGAAAATCTGCCTTTCTTGCAGGTGCAATAAACGTGAAATTGAACTCGGAATTAAAATTTCACGATCCTTGCACCTGCAAGAGAGGCAGATTTTCGCGCTGCACCTGCAAAAACCCGAAATTTCGCCACGTCGCTTCTCTTGCAGGTGCAGCGCGAAAATCTGCCTTTCTTGCAGGTGCAATAAACGTGAAATTGAACTCGGAATTAAAATTTCACGTTTATTGCACCTGCAAGAGAGGCAGATTTTCGCGCTGCACCTGCAAGAGAAGGTTTGGCTTCTGGGCTAGCTGGAAATCCGGAATTTGTGGGAAATTTGGTTCAAGAGGGCTTTTACAATGATAATACGGTTTTCTAAAGTTCTTTCCACTTTATTTTCTTCAAAATACATTCAATACATCGCAATCGTGTGATACAGGTATGTATAAATGAATATTAAATAAGTAATAAGTATATTTTCACTTTGTTTTATGTATAAAATCACTATTGCCTCGAGTCCACTGTTGAGGTTAGTAGTGTTTCCATATTTGATGCACTTAAGGTTGTTGTCCAGCAAGAATGATCCAGAAATGTCTCCTATAACAGACGAAAAATAAATTATAGCAACTTGTATGATCTGGAATATATTAAAAGATTTTTATGCAGAATGAATATAAAGAAAAATTTGTTAAGCCCCCCTCCCATCCTTCTTTATAGCGCGACGAATCACGACGAATCGAGGTGAAGTAAAGCTCGTAATAGCGGCTTCTTAGGAAATGTCAAAAAAACGGAAAAATTCATAAATCGTGTGTATTTCTGCTTACAGGTAAGGAATTTTGACAACCTTTGCGTTAAATGCGAGCACCGGCTGGATTTCCGACTTTATTCATCGATATGAAAATTGCACCAGATACTGCTTCAACTGAATTATCAATTACACTTGTAAGTTTTCATTGTATCGCATTTCACTTATTTCAATAAAATGCAGCTAAGTGATAAAAGAGTATTATTATTTAACGACCCTTTCTTTCCCTACTTACTCGTTCCTATCCTAAACCTAGCCGTTGAACTCGGAATTAAAATTTCACGATCCTTGCACCTGCAAGAGAGGCAGATTTTCGCGCTGCACCTGCAAAAACCCGAAATTTCGCCACGTCGCTTCTCTTGCAGGTGCAGCGCGAAAATCTGCCTTTCTTGCAGGTGCAATAAACGTGAAATTGAACTCGGAATTAAAATTTCACGTTTATTGCACCTGCAAGAGAGGCAGATTTTCGCGCTGCACCTGCAAAAACCCGAAATTTCGCCACGTCGCTTCTCTTGCAGGTGCAGCGCGAAAATCTGCCTTTCTTGCAGGTGCAATAAACGTGAAATTGAACTCGGAATTAAAATTTCACGTTTATTGCACCTGCAAGAGAGGCAGATTTTCGCGCTGCACCTGCAAAAACCCGAAATTTCGCCTCATCGCTTCTCTTGCAGGTGCAGCGCAAAAATCTGCCTTTCTTGCAGGTGCAATAAACGTGAAATTGAACTCGGAATTAAAATTTCACGTTTATTGCACCTGCAAGAGAGGCAGATTTTCGCGCTGCACCTGCAAAAACCCGAAATTTCGCCACGTCGCTTCTCTTGCAGGTGCAGCGCGAAAATCTGCCTTTCTTGCAGGTGCAATAAACGTGAAATTGAACTCGGAATTAAAATTTCACGTTTATTGCACCTGCAAGAGAGGCAGATTTTCGCGCTGCACCTGCAAAAACCCGAAATTTCGCCTCATCGCTTCTCTTGCAGGTGCAGCGCGAAAATCTGCCTTTCTTGCAGGTGCAATAAACGTGAAATTGAACTCGGAATTAAAATTTCACGTTTATTGCACCTGCAAGAGAGGCAGATTTTCGCGCTGCACCTGCAAAAACCCGAAATTTCGCCTCATCGCTTCTCTTGCAGGTGCAGCGCGAAAATCTGCCTTTCTTGCAGGTGCAATAAACGTGAAATTGAACTCGGAATTAAAATTTCACGTTTATTGCACCTGCAAGAGAGGCAGATTTTCGCGCTGCACCTGCAAAAACCCGAAATTTCGCCACGTCGCTTCTCTTGCAGGTGCAGCGCGAAAATCTGCCTTTCTTGCAGGTGCAATAAACGTGAAATTGAACTCGGAATTAAAATTTCACGTTTATTGCACCTGCAAGAGAGGCAGATTTTCGCGCTGCACCTGCAAGAGAAGGTTTGGCTTCTGGGCTAGCTGGAAATCCGGAATTTGTGGGAAATTTGGTTCAAGAGGGCTTTTACAATGATAATACGGTTTTCTAAAGTTCTTTCCACTTTATTTTCTTCAAAATACATTCAATACATCGCAATCGTGTGATACAGGTATGTATAAATGAATATTAAATAAGTAATAAGTATATTTTCACTTTGTTTTATGTATAAAATCACTATTGCCTCGAGTCCACTGTTGAGGTTAGTAGTGTTTCCATATTTGATGCACTTAAGGTTGTTGTCCAGCAAGAATGATCCAGAAATGTCTCCTATAACAGACGAAAAATAAATTATAGCAACTTGTATGATCTGGAATATATTAAAAGATTTTTATGCAGAATGAATATAAAGAAAAATTTGTTAAGCCCCCCTCCCATCCTTCTTTATAGCGCGACGAATCACGACGAATCGAGGTGAAGTAAAGCTCGTAATAGCGGCTTCTTAGGAAATGTCAAAAAAACGGAAAAATTCATAAATCGTGTGTATTTCTGCTTACAGGTAAGGAATTTTGACAACCTTTGCGTTAAATGCGAGCACCGGCTGGATTTCCGACTTTATTCATCGATATGAAAATTGCACCAGATACTGCTTCAACTGAATTATCAATTACACTTGTAAGTTTTCATTGTATCGCATTTCACTTATTTCAATAAAATGCAGCTAAGTGATAAAAGAGTATTATTATTTAACGACCCTTTCTTTCCCTACTTACTCGTTCCTATCCTAAACCTAGCCGTTGAACTCGGAATTAAAATTTCACGATCCTTGCACCTGCAAGAGAGGCAGATTTTCGCGCTGCACCTGCAAAAACCCGAAATTTCGCCACGTCGCTTCTCTTGCAGGTGCAGCGCGAAAATCTGCCTTTCTTGCAGGTGCAATAAACGTGAAATTGAACTCGGAATTAAAATTTCACGTTTATTGCACCTGCAAGAGAGGCAGATTTTCGCGCTGCACCTGCAAAAACCCGAAATTTCGCCACGTCGCTTCTCTTGCAGGTGCAGCGCGAAAATCTGCCTTTCTTGCAGGTGCAATAAACGTGAAATTGAACTCGGAATTAAAATTTCACGTTTATTGCACCTGCAAGAGAGGCAGATTTTCGCGCTGCACCTGCAAAAACCCGAAATTTCGCCTCATCGCTTCTCTTGCAGGTGCAGCGCGAAAATCTGCCTTTCTTGCAGGTGCAATAAACGTGAAATTGAACTCGGAATTAAAATTTCACGTTTATTGCACCTGCAAGAGAGGCAGATTTTCGCGCTGCACCTGCAAAAACCCGAAATTTCGCCACGTCGCTTCTCTTGCAGGTGCAGCGCGAAAATCTGCCTTTCTTGCAGGTGCAATAAACGTGAAATTGAACTCGGAATTAAAATTTCACGTTTATTGCACCTGCAAGAGAGGCAGATTTTCGCGCTGCACCTGCAAAAACCCGAAATTTCGCCTCATCGCTTCTCTTGCAGGTGCAGCGCGAAAATCTGCCTTTCTTGCAGGTGCAATAAACGTGAAATTGAACTCGGAATTAAAATTTCACGTTTATTGCACCTGCAAGAGAGGCAGATTTTCGCGCTGCACCTGCAAAAACCCGAAATTTCGCCTCATCGCTTCTCTTGCAGGTGCAGCGCGAAAATCTGCCTTTCTTGCAGGTGCAATAAACGTGAAATTGAACTCGGAATTAAAATTTCACGTTTATTGCACCTGCAAGAGAGGCAGATTTTCGCGCTGCACCTGCAAAAGAAGTTGCGGGGAGATTAATCACTAGTTACTTACCTTGCGATCGTGTACTATGTGGTAAGTATTCAGGTAAGCTATTGAACGCCCCGCGAAAACGCAACAAAGTTGCAAAGGACAAATTTTTTCAACAATGTTGCAAATGAAATTGGGCTGTTCGAGAAATTAAATCCCGGTTTGCAACTTTGTGCGATTTCGCGAGGAGCCAAATCCCGGTTTGCAACTTTGTTGCAGGTGCAGCCCGAAATACTGCTTCTCTTGCAGGTGCAGCCCGAAAAACTGCTTCTCTTGCAGGTGCAAGAATCGTGCAATGAATTTCGGAACAGGCCTTTTTTGAGGTGCCGCACCTGCAAGAGAAGCAGATTTTCGCGCTGCACCTGCAAGAGAAGTTGTGCCGCTGAAATTTCGAGTTTTTGCAGGTGCAGCCCGAAATACTGCTTCTCTTGCAGGTGCAAGAATCGTGCAATGAATTTCGGAACAGGCCTTTTTTGAGGTGCCGCACCTGCAAGAGAAGCAGATTTTCGCGCTGCACCTGCAAGAGAAGTTGTGCCGCTGAAATTTCGAGTTTTTGCACCGTTTCAAGCTTCCCACGAAAATGCAACAAAGTTGCAAAGGACAAAATTTTTCAACAATGTTGCAAATGAAATTGGGGTGTTGGAGAAATAAAATCCCGGTTTGCAACTTTGTGCGTTTTCGCGAGGAGCTGAATAACTTTCCTGAATACTTACCACATTGTGCCCATATCGTAAAACGAATACTTAGTTTCTAAGTTACGAGCAGTGTATTGTGAAGTGGGGTGTGTGATCTACGAAGTGTAATTGTGTGGTGTGTGATGTATGACGTATGGAGTGTGAAGTATAACGTTTATAGACTTTACACTGTAGATTGTGATGAGTATAGGGTGGATCAGAGTGTAGAGCGTATATTAATTGATCAAGTATAAATTGTAAAGTGTGGACTTGTAAGTGTGCTATAGGTTGTGAAATTGTTGTTGAAAATGGTTACCTTATCGCCAGCGGGGCCCCCAGGAGGGGCCTATGATATCGGATTATGTACCTATAAATAATAAATTCGTATTTACAGATTCGTAGTCTCAACAATTTACTCTTACCCTCTCCTTTTGTCCAGATCCAGACCGTCAAGTCTCTTTTTGTTATACAATACATAAAAATAATGGTATTTGCAAATGTAGGATAACGCAACAGATATTTATTAAAAATGTTAATTAAAAGACAATTGCTTGTGAATAAGTAATAAAAATGAATAAACAAAGACGCACAAACGACGAACGATCGATTCCACATGAAATTATTGATGAATATGTAATGATACAAAAATTTCAATAAAATTCGTTTTACTTGTTATAAATCGTCAATTGATGAACAAATCATATAAACTAATGATCAATGATGCACAAACGATGGCATAAAGAGGAAACTGATATATACTTCAATGAGGGGCTAACTTTTCGGAGGTCCCTTATACCCATGCTCCATTTGCCTCCTCCGTGGGTTTTACCATCTAGCGATGATATGCTGGAACTAAACTGCCCCTGAGCAGATGCAACCTAGAATGTCTCCTTCACGGGATACATACTGACTTACATATCTTCAGAGGCAGCTTACCGTACAAGTGCCACCTTTACATTTCTATACATTCGCGGCATAAAACGAGCAAATTTTTATACAACCAAGGAAAGAATAAAATTAAGAACATAACTGTGAAATATTATGCCCAAGAGATTACGATAAATCTTAGGAATCGATAGAATTGATATAATCGATTTGAACGGTTGGCGCGAAAGTGGCGCGCTATTACTGTTGTAAACGGTACCCATCGAGCCCATTGGCGCTTGCGGAGAGACTCGTGGAGGGGTGAGAAAAAAGGTGGGCGCTACGCCACTGGACCAAAGTACAGGGGAATGGATAATGTGCAGAATACGCTCTCGAAAGGGAGCAGGACCGCAGTAGTGCACGCAGCAAGGCAAGATTGTCAAGATGGATGCTCGGCGGCGACGGGACAGAGTATGGATTTTGCCGCGTGATTCGTGAAACACAGGGAGCTTGCCGTTGTTGTTCAGTGAGAGAAAGTATCGTGGTACGAGAAATGCTGCTGTTCACGGTGTTCTAACGGTGTTCGTCCACGGTGCGCCCGGTATGCAGCGTCGAGTAAACGGAGTGCTTTCGCATAAGTGATGAGAAAAACACCTAAAACCAGTGCAACAGCAGCCGCGGCCTTCTACAATGGTGGATAACAATTGTATCATCGAGGGAAACGTCAAATTTCGCGACGGCAAGAAAGTGAGTATACTCGGCCTAGTCGCCTGTTAACCACTCCACTTATACATACACACCTCTATGCCCACGGTCGAGCCGACCAATTAATACAAATCGGATAACTGCTTGCCTCGTTATCCGTCAAAACAATGCCGCTCGGCTCTCCTCGGGAATTTATGTAACGTTAAAATACCACGTAACTCGCCCGTAGTTCCTGCGAGCGTTGAATAGGAATTCGATTCAAACTCGTGTTCGTGTAATGCTGTAATGTAATAGTTATCGCGGAGTCACTCGAGCACGATACGGTTTCGAGGAAAAAATTATGTAACGATATGAGCGGTTCAACGTTCACGTATAATACACATGCACTGCGTGCAAGATCCTGTACTAAAGTAAATAATTGTTAACGTTATTGCTGAATGGAGTATTGAAATTAAAATGTGTGCGGCACAAATTTGAAGATAAAGTCTCGTTTTCGTGTACGTTTATTTATTTCAATATATCACATTTCGATCGCGTGTTTAATTGTCTGCAAAATTTATGTATAAAGGTTGCAAATATATATCCCCCATAAAACAAGTTCTTAGACTGACTTAAATTTAAATACAATGACAAATGTTTTCATTCTATCCTGGGCAAGGAGTGAAATTAAAGTGTCTTAATATGACTTCAATGCATGTTCCAAAGATCAAGTAGCATGTTGAAAGCATAAGAAAGTATTTAATGTGAGAGAAATGAAGGGTCCATAATAGCTAGGTCATTTTCTTTTATTTACATTGGGGTCACTAAAGAAGGCATTGAGATCAGAAAGGGTAGGAAACTCTTTTATTTTTATCACAGGGGTGCCGAGGGTCTAAATGGAGCCAAACAAATATATGTAATACATGTGCATACTATATCCTTTCACAGAGCATGCTATGTGAATTAGCATAATATGTATGACAAGGTCTGGTACATTGTTTGTTGTTAACAGTGAAGTTTCAAAAATGATCTCTCAATAAACTTTATTGTAATAGAGGAGTTAATACACAATTCTGTTTCTTTTTTCTAAATCCAACTCCATAATTGCCCTCTTAAATTCGTTTATTTGCTTTACAGTGGAAATCAAGATGGTGTGTCATGAGGAAATTGTCACCAGTTGCAGGTAAAATAATATTCAATGTTTTCTATGTTGTAAATACTAACTTTAGAGGACAATGTAGAAGAGAATGCATTTTTGCCTTGAATGAGCTCACAGTAATAGCATGTTTAGTATGTTAAATGAACTGCAGATAGCAGACAGGAAATATTGCATACTTCACTTATGGTTTCGTGTATCTATGTGTCTGATATCATTACAAAGATATGAAGTTATATACTGCCCTGTTCCGTGGTGTTTGCTTTGTGGCGAATCATTGTTTGTAATGCATACCTCAGTGATAAACTTTCCAATCTTACGAAAAAAAGTGTATTTAATATTTGAGGAATGTGCTTGTGGGTAAAAGTGAACAGATGTTGCACAACATTGCCTGGAAAGGGCAGCAAGCAATTCCATTCCCTGCAACACAATCCTAAACCTATCTCCTAAAAGAATTTCTTTACTTGTTATCAGCGTAAAGTGCCCCTCCTCCCCATGGCCCTTTCCAGGGTGGCAGCTGGCACATCTGTTACAGATTGACTGGCTGAAGAAACAAAAAATTTCCGAGAAGAGCTTTGCTTCTGCCCATAACCATTAATACCTGGGCCCTTGTAACTCGAGGATATTTTAGAAGCTTGGGGACACACCAGTACCTCATAAATTTTCTTTAGGGAGAATTAGTTAAGAGTACATAGGCGGGACTGCATGGATTTAGTCCGTTTCCTGCGCCCCGAATCACTGTATGAATAGAATTACCCGCGGCTTATTCGATGAAATATCTCCGGACGAAGAATAAACAATCGTTTCGCTAATAGAATTCTATGAATATTCTTCGACATTGCCACTAGTTTCGAAGACATTCGCATGGATCGATTTAAATTGGACGCCCGGCGCGGCCAGTTAAAGGAAAAGGAAACTAATCCCAGCTCGTTATTTACTTTCTCCCGATTTACAGATTGCTTGCATTTGCAACTTTACGGAGATAGCAAGGATCGATACAAGCAAGGGCAAACGAAAGCTTCGCTAAGCTTGCAGCACTTTCTCGGCGTGGAGAGCGGTTTCACTCTCGACAAGGAGTCGAACACGATCGCTATAATATGCCAGGACGTGACGGTCGTTCTGGCATTCGACACCAGAGAACGGCTGATACAATGGCAAGTGAAGATATCGAACAACTTGGGCGAAGGTATGTCTGTTCGACGAGGGGGAGGTTATCGATTAAATGAGCGCCGCATCGACGCTTGATCTTATTCTATTGCGCGCAGATCAACAGTTCCTGATAATGATCGCCACGGTGCCGTCGAAGGCGAAGCTGACAAACGGACCGGCGCATTTGCACATACAGGATGGTCGTTTCTGCATCACGGTCGGCATACCGCCCAGATTAGTGGGGATGTGGGAGATCGCGCATCTCCGACGTTACGGCGTGGTGGACGGCAGATTCTGCTTCGAGGGTGGCTCGAGATGCGGCCGAGGGGAGGGTCTTCACGTGTGGATCACGGACCAGGGCGAGGATATCGTGAAGATGCTGCAACTGGCGGCGGAGGGTAAGCTGACGAAGAAGCGGCCGGTCGGCAGAGAGCAAATAGCACAGGACAGCCCGCGCCGTCAATTCTCCCGCTCGGAGACGAGGGCGAGCGACTTCTTCCCCTCGGCTGTTTACTCGTCCACGTACGAGGAGCCCTGCGACAGCTGCAAGAACGAGAGCTCCCCCTATTGGTCGTCCACGGAGAGCAGGCAGCAGACAGAGCTTGACAGGGATTACAGCAGCAGAGACACCATCTCTGTCACGGAGCTGCCCGACCAGCCAGGCGAGTGGCGCAGCTGCTCCCTCACTCGCCAGGGCAAGTCCGCTCTTGAGCGGTGCGCTAGCTGCATCAGCAAGCTGGGCACCGTGTCCAAGTCGTCTACTCTGGCAACGACCACTGGCGCGAGCAGCATAAGCAGCCCCGCAGGAACGATGAACAATCTAGGCTGCCACTTGCAGCCGCGCACCCTCGATCGGTTGTCGTTGTCCTCTTACAGCAGCAGCAGCCACGACAGCGACTACTCCGGGTCCCAGCAGCAGATAGAGTGCCACTGCTCGCAAACGAAGCCGTCGCAGCCGCCGCAGGCTAGCGTGCAGCGCGCGTCGCCGAGTCCCAGCGCGTTGCCACCCAGACCACCGAAACCGTCCCAAAGCACTGCCACGAAGAAGGCGAAGAAGCCACCTATGCCACTGCCGAACGAGCAAATCTGCGTTCATTCCCGTAAACAGCAGCTGGTCGCGCGCAGCCCGAGCGGCTCCGCTGCCGCTGGACCTTACGAGAATTACGATATACCCAAGACGATCTTGGGGCATCACATGCTGCTGGAACAGAGCCCCCAACCAGATCAGTATTACGATACGCCAAGGAAGATTAAAGAATGTCTAGCACTGCCAAAAACTTACCCCAACTACGACACGCCGCAGACGCCTCAGGCCGTGGTGTTGCAGCAATGCGGTTGCCCGGCGAAGCTCACTGTCCAGTCTCCCAGATCGTCGGCCTGCCCTTGTCAGAACATGATGAGTTGGGCTGGCTTCGTACTGCCGTATTGCAGGCGAGGGGCGGGCATCGAGCCGACCGGAGTGGCCGTGCACCCCGTCAAACTCTCTGGAGAAGGAAAGATGCCCGTGGTGAACGCGAGCGGGGAGATCGCGATCTACGCGACCACCAAGAGGGCCAACAAATCCGACACCGCCGAGGATAAGGGCAAGGACAACTGCGACTGCCTCCAAGAGACCTCCTCCAACAACTACGAGAACGTTGAGCCGGTGATCGACACGCAACCCGAGTCCAAGCAGGCGAACTACGCGAACATCGACTTCACCGAGTCCCTGGAGCATTACGAGAACAGCAAGGATGTTCTGGCGAAGAGCGGTATATCGCAGGAGGAGATGGAGAAGTTCGCGGATCAAATCAAAAAGGAAACGCCCGAAGTGCCAGCCGAAGATTCGTCCAAGATTTGCCAAAAGTGTGGCCACGTTAAAGACAAGGAGAATGATTATTTAGTGATGGACCCCGAGAAGCAGACGCCAAAGAAACCGTTCCCCGGTTACTTACCGATGCAGCCGGCTCACAACGCGTGCTCCAAGGAGATCCTGTCCAGAATCTGCAGCGGTATAAAGAGTTCCAGCAACCCGGCACTATCAGGCGCAGCGTTGACCGAGGGTAGCAAGAAGCGATCCGACTCGGAGTTTCGCGTACCGGGCTCAGCGATGTTGTCCAGTCCGTACCTCAGACGTCGATACTTGGACGGGAACGGCGGGGAGCCTAGCGGGAACATCGGAATGCTGCTGAGGAAACGATCTTACTCGGCGGAGTCTGCTCACTACTTGGACGACGAGAATCACACGTTTCCGTCTACCCTCACCATCCACAAGTGTTCCAGCGAAGCTGACAAGGCTTCCTTAGTCGGAGGAGAGACGCACTCGCCTTGCGTCAACTCGGAGATGAAGATCAGCCAAGAGAATGGGCAGATGTTGGTAGCCTCGCCTCAGCCGTCGTTCATCAAGATCCGTCGCTCCTCCTCCGTTCCGTCGAAGACTGGCCACAACAGAGACTCCTCCAGCAGCAACGACTCCGGCGTGTCTACCGGCTCCCTCAGTCACAGAACAGCGGAATTCGTGGAGTTTGAATTATCGCTGGCTCCATCCACCTCGACGAGGAAACAGAACGTGTTATCCGTTTATAGAAAGAGCCCACCACCCACCTGTTACCACAGTAGCCTGCCGAGGAAGTCCAAGTCCAGCGATCCGCTCCGCGAGCTGTCCTTCCAGTTCCAGAAGATCAAAATACCCACCAAGTCCTCGTCGGCGGAAGCTGACATACCGACGTGTTTGCCGAAGGCCGCGAAAGGGTTCAACAGCCCCGGGGAAGTGTCCAGCGCTCCTTACATCGACTCGCGAAGCACCAGCAGCGGTACCTCCGACATGTCTGATTACATAGAGACGTTGTCGTTGTCGTCGCACTCGTCCTCCGATACGCCAGACAGTCTGAGGTAGCGTATCTTATATACACAGGCGAAACTTTCGTTAAAAGAAGCGTTGAAGCGTGTGCTTAACTTTTGGTTCGGTTTTACAGACTGGGCTGCAGATCAGTAGCGACTACGCTTCGTCCTCGCAGCGGGAAGGAATATTACAAGATCGACCGAAGTATCCTTGTCGAGCAAGGAAGAACGCTGACGACGTCGTCCGCCAATTACGCGAACATTACCCCGGTGCTTGAGAAAAGCGAGTCCCCCTCGCCTGGATACATGAGCAGCTCCCCCTTCGAGCAACCGCAACCTACTCGCGAACACTTTGTGTTTCCCGATGTAAGTGACGGTATTCACAAACTCGCGGCACACTAGACGGTATCACTTACGGCCCTTCAATTCTTTCTCCCTTGCAGGAGGATTGAACGCGGCGACATTGTTTGGGAAAAGAGCGGAAAACTTGAAGTTCCTAGGAATTCCAAACAAAATCAGTAAGTGTATTCACGGTAGACGTTATAGATTTCGGGGCATCATGACTGTTTGCAACTATACGCGGGTATCTAGTACATTGCCGATACTGACGGCTTGTCGGAGCAGTGTACGTATTGCTTCGTCGGACGAGGAAGGATGGGGATCATCTTCGAACGGTCCAAGGTTCAAGAACCAGAGTAAAAAATAGAGAGAGAGAGCTATCTTCTACAACGGTTGTCTTTCTAATTTCTTCGCGTCTTTTTACGCTGATGTCTTCTCGCACGTGAGATCCGCACAATCAAAACGAACCTGAAGGGTTGAATACGTTCCGAGAGACAACTCTAGGCTCTAGCGTATAGTCGAAATGAAGTCAATATAATCGAACACTTCCTACAACGACTCAAACAATTTCTAAAATATGCTCAATAAGAAAACTGTAATAGTTTGTATAGTAAGAATCCTGCCCTAGGATAAAAAACAAAAGAAAAGACGAAGAAGAAGTGTGTGCATCATATACTTTATATGAGTATATATCGTTTTTTGGATATTTTTTATTTTATATGGATTATACTTCTATATAGGGTATTGTACAGCGGTTGAGCCGAGAGAATGCAATTGATCTGTGTTTATACTGGTTAACGCAACGTCATCTATTTGCATTCTGATATGCAACCAAAAATAATAATAATAAAAAAAAATGAAGAAAAGAGAGATAGAGACAGAAACAGAAAGACCGAAAGAGAATCAATAAGGGAGAAGTCTCTCGATAAGGAGGAAAGAAAAGAAAATGCAATGAAAGTAGTCAGTTGCAGAGCATTCACAGGGTTTTCAGACTTACTAGTTATTTTCTAAAGGCTAAGAATAACATAATATAGCCGTCGAATGGTCTTCTTTCTAACGAGATTTATATACGGTGGATATTGTAGTCTCTGGGCAATCAAAGATGGCACTATGTATAGATTATAAAACGAGATATCTTTAAATAAGTCCTAAGGATACGCGTGATGGTGGGTAAAGTTCGATTTATTTTTATTGAATTTTCACGGTCCACGGACGGGCCCGTAACCGATATGTAACTTTCACTCTGCCATAATACGTTTCCGCGGTGTTCGTATTATGCTTCGATTTGTATTGATTTTCCTATTAGATTTACATAGATCGCGTCAACGAATTAGTTGCTAGACCCGACATTGCAATATTACGTTCCCATTTTTCGTATATCGTAGAGACGTACTTAAGGATATTTTCTAATTTGTACTTAAGATATCTATATTGTTTCCGTGCGCGAGGATCGTATATATATGTTTATGGAATTCTTTACCAAAAAGAAAAAACAGAGAGAGAGAGAGAGAGAGAGAAAGAGAAAGTGAGAAAGGGATGGGAAAAGAGAAGATATTTATTTTTACTTCGACGGTGCAGGATCTTTTTGATAATAAACTCTATTTATAAAGACGTAGGCGATTAAGAGCGAGCGACTATATAGGGTGACTGTATATCGAGGAGGGGGGACAGAGAGACTCTAGTTAGGCCTATTTCGCGTCTGCACAGCTTCAAACTTACAACGGCGACCGCGAGTATCCTCTCTGCGAGTTTTGGTTTCTCTTGTTTCCGCTATCGCAGAGCGATTAAGCCCGCTCTACGCTCGCGATGCTGTAATCTTGCACCCGAGGTATAATCGAGTGTCTGCAAATGCGCGTCGACGCGGGATCGATGATACGATGCAGTGATACTGAACGCAATAAATAGCAATGCTAGGAATTATATGCTGATATTAACGAGATAGAGAGCTAGCGAGAGAGAAAGAGGGAGAGAGAGAGATGAGAAAGAACAGAAAGAAAGATCGATATCGAGTGTTTTCGCATTTGAGATATATTAAAGCAGATTATTCTCTGTTTCACATGTATATTATGCTCCGCGGAGCGGATAATCAAATCAGTATTCAGAATCAAAAACGATCAACCGGTAACCGTGCGTGTATAGGGGTTCATTGGACGATGTAAAGTTATAGCCGGGTGAATCGTGTTATTCACAGCCGACAATACAGCTGGTATTTTCCCTGACTGCAAGGAATTGTTTCTATCGCGTTGCAAATGATCAGAATAATTGTAATGCACAGGCTGTTCCGCTCGATTAAACGCGCGCAAAGTGCACCCACCCACCCCCCGCGTTGATTCGAACGATGCGGTGAAATTTCAGAGGATATCACTTCTATAGGGCAGATTTTTATAAGTACAATACTTCTGGAGATTTCAGGGTTGTCGATATATATATATACATATATCCTTCTTTTCAACGGGCAAGCACCATCGACCGAAACACCCTGTGCAAAGGACCTCGTCCCACGTTTCGAACCCCGTTGTTCTCGCCTCTTTATTGCTGCCAGCAATGCCACGCTTATCTTTTCTATCGTTCGCTCGCATCCAGTCGATCGAGCTGCGTATTTACACGGGCGCTCCTTCGCAAATCGTAATAGGAAGAAAAAAGAAATGGATAATTGTACAGAGACACGCGCTACAGTTGACTCTATGCGAATTGTAAAAGTATTAAAGTAGTATTATCACAAGACTGAACAAGAAAATAATAGTTGCTGTGTGGTTAAATCGTAGGAGATATCTACAGAGCTAGAGATTAATATAATTTCTTTCTCGTGCGACCTTTTCGATCGCCTCCCCCCCCTTCCCCCCCGTACTTTCTCCACGGAGGGGGAGAGAATTTTACTTTCAAACTCTCTGCATTCCGTGCGTCGAGCGTGCTCCGTGTCTTCTATAATATCGTACCCTACGGGCAAGAAGTTCAAAGCAGAAGTCGAGAGAAATATTCTACTGTCCAAAAATCATCTCCGAATTTCGCTCGCTGGTGCCGCGAATCGCGTGGTTCGCCGCGCGAATGATTTATAGAATGCGACACGAAGGTACTCGATTGAAACCGAGGCCCAAACGGATGTATTACGTGCGCGCGGAGAGCGAGGTTGTATCGAGACGTAGCGCAAACGCGAAACGATCGACCTTCCGTTTCTCTCGGCGCTGGGTCCGAGAGGCCCGTAGAGTCGTTGGATTGTACTTATATCTCCGCGGAACGATGTACTCTTAAGGATAAAAGCCGACATTGTACCCCATACTTTATAAAGTGAATATTGTATACATTAAGGAGGACGGAGCCGCGTGACTCGGTGTTTCGCGATTCCACGCGGCTCCATCCAATCGCACCGATGATTCCCAGTCGAAAGGCGAGCTAATTAAGCCGCTCCTCTTCGTCATGGTTCGGACGAAGAGGGACGCGCTCGAGGGGGAGAGATATTACCATTGTTAGGATCGCGTGTATCGGTCCTGGCGGCACTGGGAATCGGTTCTATACACACATGCTAGTCAAAGTTAAGTACTACCGTAGCGATAATATATTTTTACTGTAAAGGGGACTACTGCGTGCTGGTGGAAAGCCGAGCGCACGTTGCTCCGCGCCGAAGACATTGTTAACGCGAAGAGGCCGCGCGCACCCGGGGTTGTTACTTCGTTTGAGGTTTCAACTTCAGCTGACCGTGACGCACGAAGCGTTCGCTTGAATCGAGATACTTTTACCAGCGAATCGCTAGGACCCGAAGTCCTATGAGAAGTGTCTTGATAGCGGACTTGAGATCATTGAAGAAGTCGCTGACGCTTCGCGCATCGCGGTCCGATAGATCTCAGCCGCGCCCTTCGCGATCGAAATCCCTCCACGCGCCCGCGGCGACCGGGGCGAAAACGGAATTGGCCGGGAACGGAGCGGCGCGCGCGAGGTCTCGAGCCGCGAACAACCATATCTAAGAATTTACTAATGGTATAATTGATTACGAGTAGCGAGTAACGTTCTCGTGGGTATTGGTATACACAGCTCTGTTTATATCATTTCTGTACATAGTCGGTGTGTGGCATTAGCGTAACCGAGGTTTAATTATTCCTTTGTGATCCGAGAGAATCGGCGACGCGACTTTTACTTGTACATAGGGAGCGGACGGAGGCGGCGGGTGGAAGAAAATGGGGATTACAGTGTGATGAAATGCGCTCGAATCGTTTTCGGGGAGCGATTATAGCGATTGATTTCAGTGTCGTAATTGCGCCATCAACGACGAGGTAATTGGATTCGCGGCAGAGGTTTTAACGGCGAGGCGGGGGAGAGGCGCACGCGCCTGTCGCCAGGGATTACTCGACGCGACACTAGCAATCTTCAAACGTTTCACTTCGATGCACAGCTTCACACACACAGAGACACGAATGCAGGGGAGACTCGGCGAAATTCCTTCTCCTACGGGCGAGCTTTAATGCTGTTCTATGTACACGTATACACTTCGCGTTCTGTTGAGAGGGAGGCTGGAGATTATCGCAAACCGTTTCCGTGGTATCGATGCTATCGGCTAAATGAGTGCGCTACCCGGTCGTAGGAATTACGGGTAAAAGGTGGGAGGAACGTGGTATCTTTTCAACTCTTAATCCTTAATACACTGCGGAGCGAATTCGCCAGACGTTTCATCTTGAAACACTTTCGCTAGCAACGTAGATCCACGATTATCGGAACATGTACGGATAAAGGATTTAATTAATGTTAAGTATACAACCCTTATTTCGAGCATCGTACTTCAGGTCGAAGATAGAACGCCCGCAGTGTATTAAAATCACTGCTCAGAATCCAGCATCACTAATTTAAGCAAAGAAATACTTAACTTACTTTAAGAGAGCGAGTTTCCCTTGGTTCGGCTGGTAGCATCGAGCCACGAATCATCACTGTACATACTTTTCCCCCGTAGACAGTCCGTTGATCGTAGGATGATAGTGTAATCAAGAACCACCGCTTGTACACGAATCATTCCAATTGTAATGGGTTTTCGCGCGAACGCCTCGCGGTGCGACGAACACCGTGCCATTCCTTATTCAGCCGTTGCACTTCGACTGACCGTAGAATGGCACGCGTCGAACCACAGGCGTGTACCGTTGGGAGGTGGCAGGATTAAGCCTGAAGGGAGCACGGGTCCTCGTTGATTCTAATTTCCCACCCTTGCTCGGCGTAATGTAATTAATGACCGGCTCGTTACGTTGTCCCGCGGGCACGAATGATTGATAACGATACTCGAACCCCCCTCGGGTGGAATCTGGTCAGCTCCCAATGTTTAAAAAAGAAACCGAGACAACAAGTGAGAATTCCACTAGGTGATAAGGGCATACGAGCACTGAAAGAGAGAGAGAGAGAAAGAGAGAGACACACACAGTCGGAATCCGTTTACTTTGACAATCCGTTCTCGAGAAGCGAAAGGGAAGAGATTGGGTTCGCGTTCAGAGTGATGAAAAGGGAGCAGAAGGGATGGAGGCACCGTTCGTACGAAATTTTATAATGAAGCCAGGAAAGAAGAAATCGTCCTTCGACAGTTTAGTTTCCGCCCTTTAGCGAGAGGGGATGTTGAAAAGAAGAGATTAAAGTTTAACGAGCAGAGGCAATATTTTAAATGGTCCGTTATCGAGAATTACGAGAAAATATAATACAAATGCCGCGTTTATTTTCGAGATCCCAATTAGTATAAATTGCCGCGTTCACTCGGGTGGGGGGTGGGTGGGTGGGAGAAAGATCGTAAGCGTTCGATGAAATCGATTAAAGAATATACGACGGGGTTGATTCACCGTGCCGGTCCACGATCTCTCGCACACGTTAGAACGCATTTCATCGGGGAGAAATTGAGAATGAAATCCGACCGATTATTACCTACGAATGAAATTTTTTATAATCAAGGTAGGCGGGGTGCGTGTGAATGAGCGAGGGTGATTAACAGAATCATTATTACGTACTTCGTAAGTAAATTATAAAAGGAAACTCATACACAGTTTGTAGCGACTCGAGTCACTCGATTTATTAAGAAAGTAGAAGAAATAAAAAGATTAAAAGTAAACCTTGCGTTCGTTTTTAATCCTTTCATCCCCTCCCTGCAGTGACGGATTTAACAGGGCGATTGATGAGCAGTTGCCGCCTGGGCCCCATCTCCAAAAAAAGTATGAATGGGCCCCTCAGAACATTTACCACCTGGGCCTTTTTTCCTAAATCCGCCACTGCCACCCTGGATTCTCAATTCTCGGAGAAGAATGGAGCTGAGAAGCGCGGGGCCTGAACAGCCCCCGCGTCAAGGAAACACGTCGGATTGTGTAACAAAAAAAGTTCGATTTATTGTTCGTTAACGTATATTAAAACAGACGTATAATAATAATATCGACAGAGCCAATAGAGTCTACGATCGCGGTGTTCGTTTTCCTCCTCTTTAAATACTCTCTTCACATTAAACTATATTTTTATTACAGATATACCTCACAAAAATACACTTCTCTCTTTGTTAGTTCTTTTGTAACGCGTCCTTATTCTTTACGGGAGCAGTATGAGTAATAAAAATATCGTTCCGCGAGCATTGCCGTTCACCGCGTGCAACGTGAACGCCTCCCTTGTTATTTCTTCCCTCTCGTTTAAATATGTATCCTCTGCGCTTTTCTATGCATCTTCTTCGCGCCATCACATGGTACTCGTTCCTCTCGAGCGCAGGCCGCAACGTTCGTGAACGGCATCGTTTGATTAACTAAGTAAATTACACGACGGCGCCTCGCCTGGTCCGTCACGGCCACGCAAGCTTCTTTTCTCTTCTTCTTCTTCTTTTAAAAACGGTCGACGAGCGACGACTAAAGAAAACTCTATACCTCGAGGTTACTCGACTTACGTACGGCGACGCACGTAATATATTTATGTATAATGTGTATATATGTATAACAGTGTTCAGCGATAAAAGTGCTCGTCTGTTCTCTACGTATATAAAGTAAACGGATACGTTAACAATCGCGTTGAAACGTTCGCTAAGAGCCGTACGCGTGTCCCCCCCATTATACGCGCGTGTATATTTTCTCCTCTCCCCGTTACTTTCTGGCACAAAAGTTAGTATTAACGTACGGTAGATGTCTGTACAAAAATAAATAGCAGCATTTAAAAAGCGGTAATCTTGGCGAACGTTCGGTATACACGAGAAATTATTTACTTTCCCCCGGTGCTCTTTAAATATTCCGCTTCCAAGCACTCTCTCTCTCTCTTGGCTCCTCTACCTCGGCCTGTTTCTCCTCGAACCACGACCATCCGTTCTCCTGCGGTTGCACATTTAACGGTTCGTTCAGTTTCATTAAGAACCCGCGTATGCATTTTCATTTTATTATTCTAAGGTTCCCTATAAAAATGAAGCTTTCGTCGCCTGGCGGAGCCAACGGCCGTACGATCCCGAGAGACGGACGCTTCCTTCTCTTGAACAGTTGGACAGATTCGCGCAAGTAACTCGAGACGCGTCCCCCGCGAATCGTACGGCCGATGTTACCCTAAAGTCTTTCTATAAAAATAATAAGAAAAGCTTCGCTATGTGTCGCGTACGTCGGTGATAATTAACATCGCACCAATTTCGGTTTCTCTAATTGCCTACGCGTGAAACACGGGCTCCGATCTTTTGGACCGTGCGCGAATCGAGTCTAATCCGCTTGGAAAGAAACGAACGGAAGAAGGATCGAATGTTCGATTCCTGAACGATATCGAAGGTCTACGCCGCTACGCTAATTTTCCACGCTGGGACCGAGTTATATTAGATATCGTAAAAATGTCGCGACAGTTATCACGGTGCACGTAACGTGGGCGTTCGAAGAGCTACTTTTTTTCGTGACTTCGCTGGGAATCCCTACGGACAGTACAGCTTTCCAGGCGGTCAAGTCTCTGTGAATTCAATGGCACTTGCACTGGTAAAGCTTACGCGGTATATGTATACGTTATGGTACAAGTACGTAATGCCTTTAAGACTTTGTACGTTGTTAGACTTCATACTGTTTAGAAATCATCTTTGGCTTCGAAGCGTCTTATACTCTCTCGTTTTTTCCTGTTTCTTTCGCCCCAAAATATATATATATATATATCTCTCTCTAGAAGCTCAATGAAAATATTATCCTTGCGAAGATATTGCACGCGTTATTGATATATATATATAACTCCCTTTCGATATTCCACGTATAGATTTCCGAATTTCTTCTCTTCTTCGATACGACCTGCATTGACATTCGCTAAATTCGTCTTGGTCAGTCTATATATGCATATGTACACATAGATACTGTATCTTTAAGACTGTATGATATTTCGTAGATATTTCTCGTTTAAGACACAACAGTGCTCCGATCCACGGTACAGGGGAGAGTCGCTTTTTTATTTTCTTTAAAGTCGTTCAATGTTTCACGAGGGAATCGGGGAATCGAGAGTCCCTAAAGTCGCGATCCAAAAATCATTCCTCGTCCGCGACGGATTCGCTGGTTCCTCGGATACAAAAGGAGTCGTTCTTTTTGTAGCGTCGATGTTCGCGAATCGATCGAGTTGACATTACGAGTACGGCTAATATTATTAGGGGGCGATTAAATTAAAATTGCGCTTAAATGTATATTGCACGCGTCTAAATGTCGCTAGGCTGATAAAGGAAATGTTAGCAAGAGACCCTAATAGAAATCTCCCTACCTCCGCTAAGACACTAGAACTGAACTGGTTAAAAGGTCGAGAGAGAACGAAATAACGACGGACAAAAGCAAAGTAGAAAATGTATCGAAGATTTAAAAAACGCCCTTTTAACGGGCGTTGAAACTAGCCCTGTGTCACAACTATTCGAGACTAGACCTAGAATTGGCTATTACAATACTGTAACCCTATCATCTTTCATCTCGTGTACTCCTAACACAATATACAATCTATTAGAATATATTCGATATTAGTGAGTAACAACTGCTCTTCAAACTCTATTAACAATAAGAATATACATATTCTCTTTCCTTCGTTCTTTTCATAGGCCAATGCGTATTAGTTATGCAGCTATAAAATAAAGTGCAAAATAGTCTTATCTTTTTCTCGCTTTACGCTTACGAACTTCGATACGGCGCCGTCTAATAAAACAGTCTTCTAGCTCAAGCATGCGTGTCTGTTTTGCTCAGGTATCAAGTTCGCGATATATCCCCTCGATTGGTATATATCAAAAGAGACTATTTTTTTTAGTCGAGTTAAAAGAAATGCCTGAATAAATTGTGTATATAACAGACTAAGAAATGCATGGCGAATAATAAACGAAGGACACTTCGATTAATGTTCGCCAGGTCTCGTCCAGTTTCCCAAGTTGGACGATAGAAATACGATTAATAATACACCGATTATTGCCAATCACAGTAAGAACAGTTACAAAGCACTTTGATACAGTCATACCCGTTTCTTCCAAAACGTTCGAGCCACTCCGTTTTTCACCGCGACGCCTCGCGACGAAGAGGAGAGAAACGTAGGCGCGCTTGTTCTTTCTGTCAATGGCAAGATTCATCGTTAGGCTGCCCTACGAGAAGCGACGAAGAACGCAGAAGGCTGTGTGAAAAAGGCACGAGATAGCGAACTAGCTAAACAGCCTCGTCAACAGTTTTCGAATATACCTTGTTATTTCGTCAAAGTAAAATGTTTAACCCGCTCGCGAGCTACTGCTCTCAGTTACTACGCAGAAGACCAGAAACTCCAAGTATACCTCGATTGAAATGCAAGTCTACGATCGCTGCAAGTGCTGTTTTTGCTCTATCAAGTCTACCGTGATTAGAGGATATGTAACTTTGAACCTTGAAAGAATTTTGAAAATGAAAAGAGTAAACGAACGACACGATTCTGTCGTTTGATCGAAGCTGTACGCAGCGAATGGGAAGGAATGGAGGCCAACTGATCCAGAAAATATTTTACTCTATCTCCGAGATAAGAACCTTTGCCAATCGGCTTGGAATCAGCACGTGCAGGGATCTTAACTCCGTGAAATGCACTCGCGTCTCCTAGCTCCTGCTCTTTCGTTTAAGACTCCCAGAAGGGCATTCGGCACATCTTGTCTATGTGCACAGGGCTCGAGGCCCTGGTGGCAGGCGCGGTTCTACTACGAGGTACAAAACTTCTCAATGGAATTTTGCTGAGTCCCTGATTATGATTCACGTCCAGCGTCGAGTATCGCCTGAGCGCTCGACCCAGACGCTCGCTAGGCGCGTAATCCACCACCTCTAAGCTATGGCATTTTAGATTAGGCTTCAACTCCTTCGAGTCCATAGGCTTCAAGCTGAAATTCGCGGAGTGCCGTTTAGTCCTATCCAGCGTGCACTTGGTCTGCATGATCTTCGCCTTGTCTTTAGTCAGTATCACCGAGCTCCGTCTCATCTTCTCCTCCATCGATCTCTCCTGGTTCATGCTGAACCCGAACCTGGATCTCATCAGAGGTCCCATGTACATTGTCTCCTTGGCCAGCTGTTGGTCCTCGTCCATCACCCCCAAGTCGTCCTCGTAGTCGATCGAAGTCCTCGCGTTGTTCGCCTGATCGGCCCCGTTCGCTCTTCGCTGCATACTGTCCTCGTACTCGATCGATGAACTCCTCTTAGGCTTTGCTTTCTCGAAGCTGCCGGAGTGCCGCTTAGTCCTGTCCAGCGGGCACTTGGGCTGCATGATCTTCGGCTTGTCTTTGCTCAGCAACACCGAGCTCCGTCTCATCTTCTCCTCCATCGATCTCTCCTGGTTAATACCGAACCTGAACCTGGACGTCATCAGTGGCCCCTCCTTCATCAGCCTTAAACCGTCCTCGCAATCTATCGACGTTCTAACGTTATTCGACTGATCGACCCCGTTGGTCCTGCGTTTCATGCAGTCCTCGTACTCGATGGACGAGTTCCTCTTCGGCTTCCCTTTGTCGAAGGTCATGCCCGCGCTGCGAGAACGATCGAAGGCGAACGGCACCCGCCTCTTGGCGAGCATCGAGTGTAGGTGCGGTATCTTGGAAACGCTCTGCGATGAGAACTGGGCGGGTATCCGGATCCCAGCGTCCACGAGGAACTCGTCGTCGGACAGCATCACCGGGATCTCTGGCATAGAGCTACAAGGCCAACAAGAGTTATAGTGAGCCGCTTTGGTCAGAGCTCGAAGAACGGCCAGGTTCGGGCCACTGGCAAGCGTTCTCGCTGTGGCAGTGTCCTTGCTGGCGATGTTAGTGGAGAACTCGCGTGCATAGTCACGGATTAGTAGGGAATTCTGCTGAGACTTTCGCCGGTTCTCCCGTATGTTCGCCAAGACCACGGAGAATGGCACGGGCACGTTCGAGCGGCATTGTTGCGCCCTTTGCATTAAGTAATCAATGCACGGTCCGTTGTCGTAGCTAGGATGGGCCATGCTAATGTTCGCGTTGGTATGCCCTAGCCTTTCCCAAGGATGTGTTAGTTGAATTCTGTTAGATGTAAAGCGTGCACAAGAACTTCACATTAGACTCTTGCTGGAAATGTTAGAGTACACTACGGGAACAGTGGAATAGGACTCTACATCTCATCGGGCTCCCAAAATCAATTTAAGAAATTTGGAATTAAAAGCTCCAACTACTGGCCGACAGATGGGAACCGAAATCGGCGGGGGTCTACCTTTCTACGCCACGCGAAACGGAGAATTGCATGAAGCTTGGGAACAAAGACCGTTTATGTGCTCGAATTACCAGTTACAGTCCTAAAATCGTTATTGCGACCTTCTGATTAAAAATTACTGTGCATGCATTTTTAGTAAGTTCCACGGTTATATTTCTCTATTCAATCTACGATTCTAATGTTCTTGAGTAATTATCCTAGTTAACTTAAAGGTTTGTATTCAGATTAGAGTTATTAAAGAAAATTCACTTACCGCGTTTTTGATGTTTCACCAGTTTGGCGGGGAGATCCCATAACATCTGCAATATCAACCGCAAAAGGTAAGTGTTAGGAAAAAAGACGAGTTCTCAATAATCTGTTAAAATGCGGCGGAGAATGCTCACCTTTCGATTGTGACTGCGACCTGAGAAAATAAAACGTACTGTATTAATTAAGGACACATAACCGATACTTAAACACAAAAATATAATCAAAGTAGAGACGTGACTTACGTGTTTTTCCCCGAAGTATCAGCAGTCCCTCGTCGCCATCCACCTGAAACTGCAGTATTTTAAAGAGATTTTACATTTTATTTATGCTAATTCATTATAATTCCTGTATTAGCGTACCCTTTTTCATCGTAGCTCCCCCGCCTCGGGGTTTTCCACCCACCATTGCAAACAGCCTCTCCTCTTCATCTAACTTCCTAACATCCTCCGCATCCTGTTTCGAAAATTTACTCGATGCCTGTAATAAAATGTTTCCATTAAAAGTGACTCGCTATTCGAAATTTATGCAAGGTAGGCGTGACTTACAGGTTGACCGTCGTATCTGAGCTCCACCGCGTCTAATCTCTGTACAACAGTCGTCAATACGGCGATCACGTCTCTGTCCTTTTCGCTGTTCAATAAATGCCCGACAGTCGACTCTAAGATCGTTAATAACTCTTTATCCGTTGGCACCCATAACTGACTTTTCAGTTGGGGCAATAGGGACACTACTTTCATTCTAATATTGGCTACGGGATCTTTCGCCAGGTTCAGTAAAACCTTGAAAAAGTGTTGCTTGAAATAGACGGATGAAAAAATTTCCAGGGCCTCCATCATCATACGAACGAACATCATTCTCACGTAACAATCGGGATTCTTAGCCAACTGTGTATATATCTTGCCTCGAAGTTCCACTCGGTGCATAGGTTTTATAGTGTAACGCAAAAGAAAAAGGAACAGGGTTCCGGCAGCGAGACGTACAGGGATTGGCCTCTGAAATATAAAAACGAGCTGGAGTTTCGTGCATTTCGAACATATTAAACGTGCGCAGTTGCTTTTTGGGACTTACAGCGTTTAATATCCTGAAGAAAGCCATTGGCACAAAATGCGAGTATATAAAGTCGCTCGGAAAGTATTTCGGTAATATTTCAAGCTGCGAGTGCATTAACGATGCTAATCTCCAATTGTTTGTAGACGCTATTTCTGACTCGCATTTTAATAATGCTCTGCCTATTTCCATCAGGGTGGCATCCTGTATTCGACAAGCGGAATTATGTAAATAAAGTGAATGAATTGTCGATAAAGGGGGGAAAGGGGTACCAACCACCCTGTCTATCCCAATGGTTTGACTTTCGGCTAAACAATCGAGCGTTAATCCTATGTGAGGAACTAAACATTGCAGAACTTCTTCAGACTCGTCCTTTAACAATTTTATTAGGTCCGTTTTTATTCGTCCACTCTTTGGACCTAGTAACTTGGCCACCTGCGCGGTAAATAACGATTGTAAATATAAAAGTACGTAGTAGCTTATCGCGATCTGTACGAAAGCCTAACTCTTACTTCGTGAATTCCACATGCTACGGTTCTCCTAACCAGGTAAAAGTGATCGCACGCTAACGCGGTAAACGTAAGAAGCAATGCGTCGGTATCATCCGAGGAATTCGATACAAATATGAACATTGCTGGCAGATTGAAAGCGCAATGCCTTCTGCATTCCACATATTTCTCATCTTCAGCAGGACTGCTACTCATCTGAAACAGTAGAACATACCGAAACAGGATTAGTTTAGGGCTCGATGTGCTTCGCCTCGACTTCATTTACATGTACTCACGAACGAAAGATGAGGCGTGGAGTCTTTTTTTATCGACAGGGTACCCAATGCCGCAAGTTGTTGAAAATACTTTAGAAACCATGTTTTCTCCGTGGGCAATAAACATTCTAAAATATTCAAATGGATATCATGCTGTTGCAATGCACGAAGATAAATCCCAAATTCTATAAAGATACTTACTTTCCAAACCGAGTGCCATCTTTCCGTAGTCCTGGGCAATGATGCATACCACATTATCGTCGGTTTTTATCGCATTCTCGCATAACTTTTTAACCAGCGGCACTATGATATTCTTTAGCGTATCTGTAAAGGATGATCGCAACAAATCATATCTCGATTTCAAATGAATGGGCACGCATGAATCGATCGGAAATGTACGTCGCTACGAGAAACTTGGAATGCTTAATGAATAATGCACAGCTAGTCATCAAGCATACCTTCCTGAAGATGAGGTATCAAGTACACTATTGTCTGTACAGAGGTGCATCTTACATTGCTTTCTTCGTCGTTTGCTAATTCTACGAGAGATGGTAGCAAAGCAGGTTTTACAGACTCAGCACCAAGGCCTTCGGCGACAAAACGTAGCTGGAAGCAGATACTAGCTCGTACTTCGCTATTTACATCCTGACAGAGGGAGTGTACCGTTGGTAGAACTTCCTTCTGTATCCTGACAACAATTTTAACAGCCACACTTATTCCAAGATTTTATCCAGAAGTATACTAATCCCGGTATTTCCTCCACGCTACAAAATCTCCGCAAACTTGATTCGTCGTTCGAGAGTATTCTTAAAAGGCTGATATCCCCCCACCAATGAAAGTTATCGGTACATCGCCGTAAGGTGAATCATACTCACAGAGGAGAATCGAATCTTGTACAAATTTTCCCTAGTAACCTGCTGCACGTTATCCTGGAGTAGATAGGTTGCGACAATTGTCCTTTGCTTATAGTCAACGGAAGAATCTGTATGATTTTATTTCTATTATTGTCCAGTCGATGGCGCTATCTTAGGTCACTTAAATAATTAGTTAAGCTTTGCGGTAATCGAGTTTCGACAGAGTACTTGATGCTTAGTCTAGCATGAAATAACAGAAAACGAATGAACTTTGTTACCAATCTACGACTCCGACGTCACAACGTTTACTCGCGTGCTGTGCAAACGGATACGTTTGCCCTTCTAAATAATAACATTTACTGAATATCAATTTCTAAGATCGTCTATACAAACCTGCATTCTTATGAGTTCTACCGGCAGTAACTCTATCACATCCAGTAAGGTCTCCAGCCATGCATGACAGATAACTTTAAATGTATATATACATGTTATAAATCGTGTAGAATAACTCAGAATGCATGAAACTGTTTATATACGGGTTTAGCTAGCGACTCTAACGCTACGAGCATAGAAGTTTACTTTACCTGGATCACGACTTTCGATCGAACTTAATATACTTTGAAGGAATGTTTGACCGAAGAGATTGTGGCTGACAAGCTTCTGCTCTAATATAGTTTTGAATGTAGTCGAAGCTGCGAGGTGGAACTCTGTGGACGCGTTGGCCAGCGACTGCTGCATTTTTGGCACCACACGGGACATACATGTTTGAGTGTCTGCGACTAGGAGATTCGGTAAATTATGTATGACACTGAGCTTTTGGAGTTCGTCGCCTCTCCTGGAATAATTACACAGCACCGGGTAGAGAGACATAGAAAATAGATTATCACATATAATACAAGGTTATCTGTGCGGTTAACTTCGAAAAGCTTTATCGACGTTTATATTATTAACAAAGAGAAGTATCCCAAGAATCAGAGAACCCATGCAGCATAACATCGTTTTTCTATGAATTCCATTACTCAGCCGAGCCAAGATTCCTAGCCCGAGGCGCCATATATAGTGCTATTCGGTTTACGGAAACAATCTCGTGACTCTGCCTTTATTTTCCCTAAATGTATGCAACCTCCAAGGATGCTAGTAATCTTTACATAACGCATCCTTTTCAGGCACGCGACAGTGAATCGGTGCAATGTTTACACGCGAGTGCGGAGTTACATTATTGGACACCGTACGTCCCGATAATAGATTCATTATTGCAACTGCCGCACGAAAGGCGGAAGGAAAGAAACGGGCGACAATGCTGTCAAATGAATTCGAATAACCTACACCTTGAAATCGTAAGGATCTCTAAATATAGGTATCCCTGCGGCATTGCTTAGGAGTTACTCGTACCGTGGAGTGTCATTTCTTACGAGTGGCTGTCTTTAAAGGACCTATAATTAGCGACGGTTGAACGACAGGACTGTCCACCTCCTTGAACGACGCCTGGTTATATTTAGGAGCGGTGTATGAGTTCGCGCGAGAGGGGCAGAGCCGAGAGAGGTGAAGGAGGCGCGGGGGCCTGATCACGAATACACACGCGATTTTCCGACTGAGAAACTGTTCGGCTACTCACGGGTCCAGTGAACAATCGTAGGGGCTTTTATCTTCGTCTTGTAACATTTTCCAGGCTCATCTTATTCAACGGTATCACTGGGCAGGAGTTACGGCGGCCGAGAGGTTCGGTTACGGGTGCGTGGTTACGACGATGCACGCGTACGCACTCTCATCGTAGCACTTGACGCAAGAAAAACAACACGACGGGACGCGGATGACAACTAAACTGGGCTCCGACTCCAAGGTATCGATTATGCCTGACTGGTGGTACGAGGCGGCGGCCGCGCACGAACCCGGTCGGAAACGGCCGAGCGCGACCCACGCTACGACGCCCCTCCAGCGGAGCACACGTAACACTGCGCCGCGCGGCGCGCGTAATACAATGGAACGATGCGTCGATCGAGTGTCGATGTTGTGTAATCACTAATCAACGGACCGATGCAATCACTTTTCGAGTCTCGCGCGACTATGCTGTATTGGTTCAGGGTGTGTCGTTTACACATTTCTAAAAAAAAATACGCCTCGTAATCGCGATGATGTTGGCTCGTTTGTCGCGCAGCCTCCTTACCGATTTTCAAATTCGATCGAGATCGAGATTAAGACGCCACTGTTTGAATTAAAACAGTGCACCGGTGGTGGATTTTCCTTTTCCTCGTTGCTAGTATTATAGTTTATAGAATGTTAAGGTCGTCCATGGTTCATTGACCTTGAAATCTCGGAAGATAGAATTTTTGCGCATCCTTGAAAATCAAACGTTTCGTGAGCTTGAACCCGTTTCCTATTACGAAATAGTGCGCGTGGGTCCAATTAGCTATTCGATAACAGTTAACGCAGCTTTGTAGAAAATTAATTGATCGCGCGACAGCCTTGATACGATGATCGCGCGAGGATTACGTAGTTCAATTCAAGGCCCCGCGCGGCGATTTGTTGGAGCACTATCCGCGAAATTACTATTATTACGAGGCCTCGGGGATACTTCGGTCCTGCGAAGACCGTGCAAACTACCGGATGTTCGTACCGGTTTTCGCTTTCAGCGAAAGGGAACTGCTCTATCGATGTCGGTATCGATGCAGATGCTGGAAGCGATGCTCCCCGCGTGCACCGTACTTATTCACTTACGTCAAAAGATGAATCGCTCTGTCAATGGGCCGCTTTTCCAAATTAACATCAAGAGTGTGCTTTCTCAGTTGCTCCGCGGTCTAAGGACGTATTGTGTTATGAGTCGATCGATGGAAAAGGGAACGCGTACTTGTAAGAAGGCGAGTGTTGGCGCACGTACTCTCAAATCGGGCATAGGTCTGTCTAATTGTAGGCTAGCGAATTCCTCGTAGTCCATGGTCGATCGGTGCACTATAACCCTACCGATTCGAGAGAATTTGACGAGAGAACGCACGGGGGAACGCGTGCTCGGGATGGTGTGCGAGCGGTAGCAAAAACACGATCTCAAAAATGCCCGCTGAAAATTCCGTGCGCGTGCACCGCTCGCGAGATGATCATACGTTGCGGGGCACGAGAAATGAATGCTGATAGAAGTGGTCTTGAAACACAGGCGACTCTGTATAAAATACGAAATATATTTAACTTTCATAGCATGTCGTATAATTTAGATAAGTATACATACCTTACGGGCGTTACATAGGTGTATCGTGTTTATACGTTTAGCGGTATATATATATATATATAAAAAAAAGATTACAGTTTACAATTAATATATACAGAGAACGAAAAGTTTGGATCTATTTAAAACGCTTCCGGTGTATCTTATCGCCTTAAGATAAATCGCCTTCGCATTCCGTATGCGAAGCACTCTACGATTTATACATTCTAAAAGTTTAAAAAGAAGGAGAAATGAAAATGATAATTATAATTAACAGACAGAAAGAGAGAGAGAGATAGACAGAGAACGAGTTACTAATTGTCATGATTATTACGAGCGGCCAACCAATTTCCGGTTAGAAGCTAAGAGGGGAAGACGAAGACGCTTATATACGGGGTGTAAAGGAAGTAATGGTCATGAATATCCAGTATGGAATTTACGTACTTCTTAAAAGCTACTAAAAAGCTTCGCTTTGGCCTTGAAATGGAAATGTTTCCTTTATTTCTGCGTACTCTACTCGATAGTAGAATCGAAGATTCAACGGGAACTGATACCTCGTGACGTATCATTAAGATACAACCATTACTTTCCATTTACGCCTCTGTACGAAGCGGGAGGAATACCTGATAAAACGCGACAGGACACGGCGCGACGGTGTCTTGTTGATTCGAAACGAGTTCTGCTACGATCTCGAACTCGCGAGACATTTCGACGGCTACGTGGACGTATTTAAAGATGATCGCGAGAGACGGCGACGAATGGGGAAAGGGATATCTCCTCTCTCGATGGGGCTGCAATAAAATTTGCATTTTATTAGCGGGGGGGATTCGTTCCGCGGATATTATCGATACGTCTCTAGACTCTACAACATTCGGGCAGCATTCGCTCCAACATCCACGGACACCCATTCTCTCTCTTCTTATTTGTCCTTTCAGCACGACGCGTACCTCACACGCAATTCCACACACATTTTTTTTACAACTGTTCCTCGCCTAAGAAAAGAACCACGAATAATATCATTTTCTCGACGTAAGTCTTGTCCGCTACAGTCTATATATACTTAACAATAATAACATCTCTATAATGAACGTCTAATTAGAAAAGAGAAATACCTATGACTTAAGGCTCGTGGAAGCACCCTGAATCACTGTGTAACAGTCGAAGCCTACCTCTAAGAATCGCTAACAGGCGCTAAGGATCGCCACAGATCGCCGACAATCCATAGCGCGCATTGACTTTTATCGTTCACCGTCTTCAACAACCATATCATCCGGCTATATTCATTCCTCGACGGCGATGTAAAAATTTCACAAACATAATATCGTACATTGGTTACCGTCTCCGGGATATCGTGCGTTCCAGTTTGGACTAGTTTCAGTCGCGGCGAGATCACATCTACACGAGCCAACGTGCGTCCGCGGTCTCGGTGCCTGCGACATTCGGGACTCTTTGATTCGGCCGAGGTGTACGGAGGCGGGCTGGTCAAACGTAGCTTTCGTCATCGACGACTGACCTTCCGTACCCCAAGTGTCTCGCGGTGACCGAGGCACGCGGCTGAGGGGGTGGGCGATAGGGAGGCGGCGGCGGGAGAGACCTTGACCTTCCGGCTACCTTGTGCCTGTCCTCCAGGTTCATGTGCACCGGCGGAAGATGCCTTAGCCTTGGTGGCAACGGTGGCGGTGTATCTGGCCACGTGCTCTCCTCCTCCTCGTCCTCGTCGCCGTACAGATCGATCGCCTCCGCCTGCTTGAACGAGTACAGATCGTTCCTCTCCCTCGAGCCGTATATCTCCCCGGTTCTGTCCCTGTTCCCATAGATACTGCTCTCAGATTCGTATCTGCCCGAGCGCGTCGTCTCTTTGTTCACGTAGATCTCGCTCTTCACCTTCTTGAACTCGTACAGATCGCTGCCCGAATGGTAGCTACCGTTCTGCGAGACCGGCGAGTCTCGGTTCACGTACACCTCCGACTTGACCTTCTTGAACTCGCAGAACCGCTCCTTCTTGAACTCGTATCGGTCGCTGGACGACAAGGACGCGTCGCCGGACAGGTCCTGCTCCGAATTGTGAATCGAGACACGCTCCGTGCAGATGTCCTGCTGCGAGGCCCTCTCGTACTCGGACCTTAGCTCGCGGGATATGTCCAGCTGCGAGCTCCTGTAAATGTCCTTGCAGTTCTCCACGTTCTCCTTCATCGAGTCCTGCCTCATGTACTCCCTGGCGTAGATGTCCTTCTCGTCGAACCTCTCCTTACGCAGCTGATCGTGCTCCTCCAGCTTCGTTCGCGGCGTCCTCTTCAGCTGCGCCCTCAGCCAGTCCTGCCGCTGGAAGTTCGGATTCGGATTCGGGTAACCGGCGTTCCCCTTCTCGTCCCTGAAGCCGCCGTGCTCCGCGCCGCTCGAGTGATGATTGCCCGCGGTGTAACCGTTTATTCTCTCCTCCCATCCCCCGTAGACGCGGATGTACGACTTGCTGGTGGGCTTGTCCTCTTTGGCCAGGGCCTTGTCGAAGCTCGACGACGAGGCGTTCACCGCGGAATCCTCGGAGCCCACCGGTGATTCTGGAATGAACAGCTGACAGTCCGACAGGGTCAGGCCGGAGTCTCTCGACAGAGACATGTGGTCCTTGCGCGGTGGTTCCGTCAGGTCCAGGCTGTCCAGGGAAAGCCCACCTGCTGCAACCACAGACATTCCTCAGTGGACCGAGCAAAACGACATCTGACGGAGCGTCGGCCGGTGAGATGGCGCTAAGTTACTCACAGTGAAGGCTATCGGTGCTCTCCTCGGCCCCGCTGTCGCTGCGCTCCTCCCCGAGCAGCTGCGTCACGCCTTCGCCGAATAAAACCTCGCAGTGACGGATCAGCATCTCCGTCAGCGTGGGGATCGCCCTGCTCTGGTTCACCGAAGGATTCGGCGACCAGAGCAAGCTGGGCCCGCAGCACACCCCGAGATTACTGGCGCACATCAGGTTGTGCTTCGACCTGCGCGCCACGTGGTACAGCACGCATATCAGATGCGACAGCAGAGTGTAATTCGCTTTGGGCAATCTATCTAAAATACTAAAAAAAGAACACCATCGTTCGTTAGTTATCGTGATAATAACACATGCGCGTGAAGTACTCGACGCGAGAGCAGAGTGGCCACTTACTTCTTAACAATTTGAATAGGATTTGGCGTGTCCAAGCTATCCATCCACAGAGGGAAGAGGTGAGAGGTGAGCAGAGGGTCCGGCAGCGATCGAAGAAAGTCCTTGAGCAGAGCTGCTACAGCTATGATCGGCGCATCCTCCAGGCAACTGGGATCGCTGGTCGACTCGATCTGATCTCTAAGCTCCCGGACGATCCTGACGTTCGCCGATTTCCTGAAAATCCCCTGCGTGAACGGGCCCTTGGCGAACAGCTGCTGCAGCATCACCAGCACGGGTTTCGGCAGCCCGTTCTCGTCTAGCCTGGACAGGTTGACGCCGAACAGGCTTGGGTTCAGCGAGAGTGACCGCCTCAGCAGCCCAGTGATCTTCGACTTGTTCTTCTTCACCGGGGACTTGGGCACGGGCCTGAGGATGAAGTGGCACGTGTCGTGGCCACTTTTGTTGCAGTGCTCCAGGTCGAAGCCCTCCTCCGCGGACAGGGTGTGCCGTAGGTTCGACAGCTTCACGGCGAACGGCCTCTCGTGGCCTATCAGAGGGTACGGCGACTCGTCCGCGGACGTCCTGGCCCACAGTTGAAACTGCCCCTGAAGGTCCAACAGCCGCGTGGCTAGATTCACGCAGGCTGCTGCAGTCATCTCGGACCCGACCATTATGGTTTTACACTGCAATCAATAGAACGCGGATGTAGCTCGCGAACGAAGCTTCTTCCTGGGGATATCTTCAAAAATATTCGATTTCACCGATAAAACCAGTGGTCACTCTATAAATTCGACAAAGCGTCAGAGCTAACGGAGAATGTTAATTACAAGGGTCGCGGTCGCGAAGATGTACGGCAGGAGTAAAGACACTTGGCGTCTCTTCGATAGCGAGGTGTATTTAAAGTATTGAAACGCAACTCTGGCCGATATAATGAACGTCGTCGCGCGGAGGGAACATGAGCGTCGATAAAGCCCGCGAGATAGAAGGGTCTCTTTTTAGCGGGAGCGACGATCCACTCGACGTTGACGTCAATGATATAAAAGGGGCATGCATCTCGACGAAGAATGCCTCCAGGAAGGTCGAGTGATCGAACCCTCCCCCTTGCTCCTCGCGCGAAGAATGGACCGTGAAGGCGTGACCGCGTGTATCTCAGCTTCAGAGGGGGGGGGGGGGGGGGCGGATGGGTGCACTTACGTATTCCGTGTTCGTGTCACTGTCGTGATACACGACTTGAATGTTCGTGTCCGGCGGCTCCTTCATACTCTCCTCTCGTACCAGCTCGGTCAGACGTCCCCACCAGAGATCCCTGGCTGCAGCAGTCCTGGAAGAAAGAAGGCGAACGCTGTGATGCGCCACGATAAAACGACGCATCCGGTTAATCCGACGGTACCCCCGGGTTGCCCCTCGGGCTTTCGTCCACGCGACTTTATGGCGTCGTTCTGAAAGAGAGCCCCGTGTCGGGCCGTCGGAATCGCCGCGATTACGATGCTCGCCGGGCATAAAGACGCTTAAAACGAAGGGGTGGAAGGTGTTCTTTAAGGCACCAGGAAAACTACGTACATGAAAGTGGCGACGACGTTCGTGGTGGGCCAGCCGAGGACGAAGCTGGTTTCTTGGGACTTGCTCGTCTCAGCTACGTCCTCTATGTGGCCAGCGGTGAGCCAGAGCTCGCTCATCCTCACGGACTGCTTCAGCTTGAAGTTACCCCCGCTTCGGGCCTTCGCTATGAGCAGCAGGTCGGAGAACAGGAAGAGGTGTCTCTCCTGCGACTGCACCCCCTGCGAACCAAGCAATCCTTCCTATATAACGAACTCGCCTTACGACAATCTCCCGCGACTCTACGAATCGCTTATCGACTCGTCTGTTCATTTACCGTGGTGAACTGAACCGGAGTTTCCAGGAGGAACGTCCTCGGCGGAGATTTCGGGACTGGCGAGTTGTTGGACACGTTCAGCGACTTCTGCGACAGCACTCTCGTCAGCCTTCCGGGGTTTCCGCCGTTCCTCTTGCGGATCAGACTCTTCATTTTCTGAAATTACACGAATCACATTCGCTGGATGATGCACGGAGAGTTAACTGTGCCGCAGATTTCACGCTCCTGGGCCGCTGCTCGTGTCAAGTTGAACAACCTTCAAGCTCGAGCACGCCTTTGCAATCAATGTACCTCTGTGATCCGCGAATAGGAAGTCAGCGTTACGGTTCCGCGAAGAAGTATAATGAAGTTCCTGACGCGACAGAGCCACTGCATGGATTGCGCTTTTCCGTCGTGGCCGGAGCTCCCGCGAAACACACACGCGACGATTCGTTATTGGGAATCGAAACGAGGCTATCGGGGTCCCCCGGGACAAGAGATTAGCATTAAATTATCCGCGCGGCTAGCTCGAGGCGCGCTCCTCCGCCCAGTTACCGTCGCTGCTCAAGGGGTCACAAAGTAACGACCAATTTTGATGCGAGGATCTAGCACATAAATTACTATCATCCTCTCGCAGCGGGCGGCTAATAACTGGACGCCAACGTGCTAAGTCGTGTTAACTTTCGGTTGACTTAACAGCATTATTCCACTGAATGTGTTCGGCAAAGTGTTCACGCGCGAATGAGTTTACAATTCGAACCGTGCTATCCATGAAACTATAATAGCTACAGCTATCAGACCGTTTAGCCGTCTAAAATCGAGAGACTTTCGGATATGTATGCATAACTTCCGAAAAACAATAGTTTTTTAACTGAAACTTTTTTTTTAAATAGTTAACAAAAAAACTTGTAATGACTTGTAAAAAAATCCACAAAATGTACACATTTTCCGAGGATTCAAACGGATATACCCCCTTAAGAGAATGTGCCGAGCCTATACGATTTCCCTGATGCAGTTCTAGCCCGCCTCGTTATTTACCCGTGGCATCCATTGACGTCAAGAGCCACGGGTGGGACGGAGTATAACAGTTACGGCTGACAAATAACGCTACCAAATATAGCAAGAGGGTCCGAGGGATCCATGGAACACGAAATTACAAGCAACAGGACAGGCTGATTAACATACTCCGCTTTGACGCGAGCCGGCGTATTAGAGCGGAGGGCCTCTCTCTAGTAATCCGCCTGGCTCTTTCCTCTTACGAAATCGATGATCTCCCGGTGCTGTTCCCCCAGAGCCAGAGCTCTTACCAACTATCAAGGCACGCGTGACACGCGCTGGATGCACAAATACGAGTTTCCCCTCGCGTATCGTATGCTAATGAAAGTCGCGGATACCAAGGCGACGCGCTGATGACTCTCGCGATTCGAGGAAACGTTCAATCATCGCCCGCGAGCAGATACTCGAGTTTGGTGCGTGCAACGTGACTTAGGAACACGGAGGAACGCGAGAGGCACACACTCGATCCTCTTAATGATCCCTGCGCTTCTTACAACTCTTACGCTCAATATGCAAATCCGCGTGTATAAGTACTCGGAACGACGACTCCTCGGGGCGATGTCGTGGGCACGAAAATTCATATCGCTAATGCAATAAAGGAAGATCGCCTCCAGGGCCTCGGAACAGCCTCGACTTCCGGGTGCAGAGTGTAACGCACTTTCTCGTTAACTCCGCGTGGCTAAGCGTTTACGGCTTTTATGGTTTCGTATATCACGCGAGCAGATAAAGCGAGAAATTGTCACGGGGACAGTGTCCAGCGAGACGCGTGAGAAATGCCGGCGCGAATCGCCGCGCTTTCCACGGTTGCGAGGGAAACATGCTCTCTCGCGAGTCCGTGAGAATCGTCGAAACGCAACGCTTATCTCCTCTCGCTCACGGTTGATGCGCTCGCACCGGAAGCACCGTATTTATGGAGATTTTGCCGCGCAACCGTGGAGCAAACGAGAGTTCTCGCGGCACTTAAGGCTGGTGGATGTTGATGGAACGGAGTAACATACCGTGGTGAGGACATCTCGCTCGTGCAGCCGTAGATTGTCACCAGGGAACAGCTCCTGGATGCGATGGAGATCGCCCTCGAGCTGGCCGCGCTGGAGAACCGCGCCGCTGCCGACGCTCCCGTTTCCGTTCTCCACCAGGTTCCTCGCTTCCTGGCCCAGGTACCTCTCGTATTCGGCCAGCCTCTGGACCTGCGAAACATTCCAAGAAAATCTCCCGTTAGATCCAAGCAATTCAGCGAATTTTTTTCCCCACCGAGAAATATCCTGCCTCTCGATCGTTCACAGCGGAATCGTAAAGGAACAATATTTCTCCACTTCAACGACCGCACCGCGGAGAATCGATGACTTTTGCGCAAGCACTGCGAGTTTCTCTATGGAGCCGCAATTACGATAATGTGGAGTTCGCGGGTCGGTTGCGAAAGTGGCAGAAGGAAGCCATTGGGAAACTGCGAGAGCGTTTCCCTGGGAGTCGACGCGCGAAAATTAGGCGCGATGTAGTCGGTGAATGTGTTGGCAGGCAATACCGCGATCGAGAGGAAGCACAGATCCATTCCGTTTCTTTTCAGCGCGGAATGGCGGAGGTAATTATTATCAACGACGCGTCCGGGCGAGTTATGCAAATAAGCGTGGCGAGTCATCAATCAAGCACTCGAGCTGCTCGTTCCACCGACGGATCGATCGTCTCGGCTAGGAGCAGTTGATTCACTGGTTAATTGTTGCTGTGTTTCAAAACTCGGAGGGAACATCGTCTCGCGCGTGATTCAGTTCACGAGACCGCCACACCTGTTACGAATCTACCACTAAAGAGACTATATCGAATGTATAAACATATAAATAACCAGCTATGCCCACTGCCAGTCGCGCGAGCCTCTCGAGTTCCGTGCCAAGAGGCGGAACACAATTATATCCGGGGGGTCGATTTCGTTCGACCGGCGTGAGACATCGACTGAAACATCGGGGCGAGTTGCGATTTCCCTGAGAGCTTGCGCGAGCTCTACGCCAACGTTTTTCCAGCGCTCCGTTTGTTATCCCCTCCAACGTGCGCTTTGAAATTTTCAATTAAAATGCGAGCAAGCCTCTGCCCAACCACCCACGCAGCCGTTCAGTTTCGTAACAAGAGCGCACCCACCCACCACTTCTTTCCTGGCATCCCTCGGACCGGGGAATCCGGTGCGGCGGTCGATCAAGCCCACTCGTGGCCACTTAAATCAGCGGTAATCCTACTATTCGGAGGCTTAAGATCGATCGTCAACGATCCTCGAACTTCCCCGTCCACCGAAAGTTCCAACGTGCCGCTAGATTATATTTTACCCGTCGATCGATCACGCGTGAAGCAATCGCGCGATTGTCCCAAACTATAAGCGCTTAATACGCTCGTCGAGCCACTAATATACTCGTATAATTCCGTTGCGAGATTGCGAGCCGGTCGAAGAAAGCATGCAATGTAAATGCTGCCGTTTACTCGCGAACGAAAGATTACAAAGATACAGCCCGATGATAAATGCAACATGGCTTTTACTTTTACTTTTACCTTTCTCGCATCTCCGTTCGAACGCCTCTTTTAAAGCTCACGGATGTGTAGACAGAAGATAAAGGAAATCTGCGGCTTCGGGACTCGAACCAGGGATCTTTGGACTCGTTGCGCGCTGGTCAGCTGTCTTAACCAACTCCCCGGGATTCATTTTTTCCGAACTCTAGCAAATTTATAGTTATACGATGATGAACATTTCAATTTACGAGCTAGTGGTGAGAGGTAGACACACGAAACGCACTTCTTCCTCGTTGGAGGCGTAACGCACACCACTGCGAGTTGATCGTCGCGGTTCGACGCTGCTTTAATTCCTCCCGAGATCGAGAGCAGAGGCGTGACGCGACCGGTTGACGCGATTCGCAGCTCGAGGACTGCGGATCGATCTGCCATTTCGCTCGCAACGCGACGGAAGCCTGATACATCATCGCGTACAATGAATCACCGCAGCCACCGCAGGTAAACCGCTCGATCGCCCACGAACGGAGGCTCGGTACGTCTGTCACCGATTCCCTCAGCCGCATCACGTGCCAGCTACGTTTCGTTTTCGCCGCCGCGCGGCGATGACCGCGCGCCCGTGACCGAATCCACACGCTGCTCCTCTCAGATGAAAGTTTTATTTATTTTCCACGGTAAAATGGATCTGCGTGGCCGAGCTTCATGCTCCCTGGCATCCTCGTGCCTCTGCTATTCCAGCGGATTTCTTTTTATTTATCGTCGCTGCTGTTTCGCTTTCACTCGGTGATTGAACCCGCCGTATCTCGCCGGCAACCGAGGAAATTTCGTTATCTAAAAGGCTGCAACGTTTCTCCTCGCCGTGAACCATGAAAGGGCAGTGTTTGAGCTTCAGCGCGACGCGCTTCAGTGATCGCGAGTTAGTTGTAATTAGCGGCTCCGAGGGAGCCGTTTTCGAGCGGTCGTTCCTGCGTCGGATTTTAAACGATCTGGCAGCGTACGTTGAAGCAACGGCTGCAGTCGTTACCTGTCCTCTTCTTTTTGGAGTTTAATTAATTACGGGGTTCGCGGGGACTTTCTCGATAGATCGTCTAACTCATTCCAGCGTTCTATAGACAGATAGCGAACTCCTATCAGAATTAGATCGCGTTATACTCTCGGAGATGCAGAGGATCGTACACGGAGAGCTGGGGAACGTTCAACTCCCAGAAGTACGTACGTGGTTACTTTACTACTGCAGCCGGTAGTAGGTACACCGTTCACAGAACCCAGAAACGTCCAGTTACTAATCTATTATAGAATTAGACCCGTTAACTCAAGCAAATAAACGAGCAGGACTTAATTGGATCCGCTCCAATCTACAGAACGAACACGACGCCGTTTCGTTGCTCGTTGATTCTGTTGCGCCGGTGCAACGTTCATTACCGATCCCGGGGGTTTCTCTTTCACGGTGCAATTTTCACAGATCGGCGCCGATTCACCCCGCCATTGGCATCCTTCGACGCGTATCATCGGGCCTCCCCCTTTCTCTCTCCTCGTTTTCTTTCGTTCCGTTTCCCATCGTCATTGTTAAAGCGACACGTACTTTTACGCGGCATTCTTATCCCGGCACCGTTTCTGGGCCCGTTTTCGCACACTTTCACCGCGCCACGGTCGATTATATTCCTAGGAATACCTGGAACGTGGAGCGGCGGCGTCGTTCGCCGCCGCACGCTCTCGATATCGTCGATCGATAATCGTTATCGGGTCACGAGCTGATCCTGGTTTCACAAACCGAGGAATTTCGTTGCGGAGAAGAAAAAAAGGACACCTCGATCTCCTAACGATCTACGTTCCGTTGAACGCGGCACCGTATCTCGATCGTTTTCGAGTTAACTGTAACGCGCAGTGGGCGAGATCGTATTGCGATGACTAATGGATCGCAGTTTAAAGTTCTTGTTGTACGGAGTTTTCCCTCCTTAACGCGCGACTGGCATTCTGCACGCGTGACGCACTCCCAGTTCCCAGGAGTTTTTCTCACAGGCTGTTACGGAACGAGACGCGGACGATCAGCAATTTAGAAACTTAATTGAATTCCATAATACTTTGTGCGCGGCAAGTAATAGATTGCAAGGAGAAACATTGCGGAAACAAGATCAACCACTCGTACGAAATGCAGTAGAGAGTTGGAAACTGATTCCAAGATGCGTTGACCCCAAAGTCTTAATACATCTATGGACAATGGTAGAGATACCGAAGCTCTGTGAATCGTAAACGATACGGTGCACTCAAGAGTCCTCATATTGCTCCATAGAAAAAACCTTGATTCGAGGGAACACGTCACCTACCCTTCGAACCCCTCGACTCGTTTGTCTCGACACAAAGGGGACCGATGGGACCAATCGCGTCTCGAGATCAGCGAAAGGAATACTCTGAAGAGACTCGGTCGAGTGGACCCCACTTGAAAAGCGATTTCCCACAAATCCCCGCAGCCATGACGGGGTGGTCCCCAGGAAAAACGAGAGGCTTCTCGCAGGTTGGCGTTCGCGCGAAGGGTAGCACTCCCGACCACGTACAGGGCTCGACGCGTCGTGCTCCTTCTGGCATGTTAAAGAGGCGCACAAAGAAGCGGCGCCTCTTCCAACTCCTCGGGACGAGCAAAGAAAGCGAGGGAACGAATATATGGGAGAGAAGGAAGCGCAGCAGAGAAAAAGAAGCGCGGATTCGTTCCAGGCGAGCGGATTTCGGCGCCTGCGACGATAATCCTGCCGAGCGACGGGCTAAATTATTGCTAATTAGCATAGCGAGCGTGCATCGGCGCGGATTCTTTTTCCGCGCGTGAATCGGTGACTGTTGTGGCTCCGGGCGTAGAAATCCGATTCCCCGAGCCGACACTGTCGCGTTTGCACAATCCCGAGGCCCGACGGATCTTTTATCCGGCCACTCGCGGCTGGATAGAGGAAACCGGGGGGGAACGCGGCGGAGAAAAAGCGATCGACCACGGCCTCGGCCTAGCCGGCGGTTAATTTGTCGGGCAGCCGTACGGATAATTTGCCTGGCACGCGGCGATCAATCATTTAATTAGTCAGCCTGGGGAGAACGTGCTCTCGGCCGGCTGGAAATTCAGCTCGAACGCCGGTGAATGGGAAGAGAAAGGTCGCGGGGAGATTCGCGCATGTCGGCGGTGCTTTTTGCTCGCCCGTTCGCGTCGCGGCGCGTACGCGACGTCCGCGTGTATCCGTGAATGCATACATCAGAGGGTCTATCTCTGGATGGCTGAATACCTTACGGATATGGTATATACGATGGCGCGGGCCGCGTGTATCTGGAAGCGTACCTAAACACGTATTCTACCGTTAGCCTGCCTCGAAGCATCGACCTCGCGACTCGCGTAGCGCGAGCGCTGTTCCTTGACGGACGCCGTTTACGCCTCTGCCAGAGATATATGCCTCCGGGGTCCCGATTCCTGGACCTCTCGTGAACTCTCGCGACCCTACGTGAACGATATTAACGCGATGCAGGGATGGGAGTCATGAGAATTGCTCTGGAACAGTTTTGATCATCCTACACGTACATAGGTACGTAAAAGGTGTTGGGATTAGTAGATTGGTGGAACGTGGAGTGTCGTTAAGTACCTACTTCGAAGAGTCTCGAGTTCCTCGGGGATAGATAGACCGCGCGGAGGATGGAAATGGACGCGCGAAGGAATCGTCTGGCGCGTTCGCCTTTGGTAGATCGGCGATCGCGCGGAGTGCCGCTTCGCCGGCAGAATTTTTGTTCCGATTGCGGCAATCGCGGACGGCGAATGGAACGGAGAGGCCCCGCAGGCACGAGCCCGTAACTTTTTCCATCAGCATCTCGATGGTACGGGAACGGAGAGCGTGGAGGTGCGCGCGTACAACCGCGCGGGACAAATTACCGTGGGCTGACGCAACGGAGAACACCTGTCTCGAAAAGTTACAAAATCGGCTTCCTGTGACGGTGATTTACGCACCGGAGTGCAGCCTGCCTGGTGGATTTACGTCCGAAGAGATCGATAACGGGCGCCGACGCGGGATTTTATTTTGCCACCGAGATATCGATCGTCCGCTGATTACGGATATAACTGCTTACGATTCTGCGAGGTTCGATCCCCCGTTTGACTTCCTCCTGGTGAACCCCGACGGGTTTCGCGGCGCAACCATCGCCTGCCAGTTCGTTTATATAACGTAATGGGCATTAATAACACGGCATCGAGGTCAAATCCAGCCGGAATGCATAACGCGCGTACGAATGCCGTGGAATGCAACGTGCATTACGTACGGCGTATAGGCGTGCGGGAGCGAGGCGATCGCGCGTACGAGGCACGTTGCAAGAAACGCGAGGATATACACGTCCACTACCGAAGGGGATTACGAAACGCCGCGGACAATAATTCCGCGGCAATCTCGTTGCAACTGCAACAGCGGAATGCGTAATAACGTCCCGCGAGTCGAGCGGCAAAATAAAAGCAAAGCCGCGCGGGGGAAATTCGATCGAGAAGCCATTATCGGGGGCAATCCTCCTCGAGTTCCTTCGGGAAGAGGAATTTCGAGGTAGATGAAGACGTTAGCCAGCTCCTCTGTGCCTCGATCCACCGATATACCTAATAGTGAGATGATTCTCCGCGTGGATCGAGAGTAGACGATTCGAAGAACCACGCGAAGAAACCCATCGCGATAGTCTTCCGCGGTGGTTTCGATCTGTTCGCGAGGCATCCACTTTCTCGGTTCGCCTGATTTTACCGATCGACGCTTCGCGATGAATGCCCGTCCCAAAGTAAACACCCCCGAGGATCGTGCGTGGATTTCTTGGAAAGAAAGTTTACGGTGAAACAGCTCGGTGAACCTGTTCCTCCGGTCACCGATCTCCATTGAAACGAGCCTAACGGACGAGGAACACGAGGATACACGCCGACTACCGAGAGGCCGATTACGAAACGGCGGGTATCCGCGAGCGACGATAATTCCTCGGCGAACTCAGGCGAGCGTCTGCCCACATTCGCCTTTCGCTGCTCGCCGTGAGCGTGTGTCGCGGTAGAGGAAGAATCCTCGTCGAGGAACTGGGCACAGAAGCTCCGCGAAAAAGCAGACGTGACTGGCGGAGGAGAGTGTCTTCCACGATCGGTTCATCTAGATTCTGGAATCCAGCTCGTTATCGCGCGGAATTAGCCCGGGAATCGAGCACGTTGCCCTCGCCACTCTGCGCTTCGGGAGAAGTATTGACTTGGCACGAGGATGCTCGTCGATTTTTCGAAGCTGAATGCTCGCCTTCCATTATCCCCCCCGTTTCCTTGATTATTCAGAATCCTTTGATTCCCTTCGTTACCTCGGTTTCTGCGATTTCCACGGCCGCTTGACCGGAATAGAGCGATTCCGATAATGGGACCAGTTAGCAATGAGCGGAGCGGAAAAATTCAAGGGGGCGCAGTGTTCATTCATTAAGCTCGCGTACACCAGCGAGATACAGTTCTCGCAGCATGCAAGCGGCAGCGAAGGCAGTGCCAAGCCTTGGCTTAGATTCCAGGTTTGTCGCGTACGCTAACTCGCTGTTCCAGTGGCGTAGGGCGGCAGAAAGCTTTGTACGTACGCCGCACTTTCTCCTCGCAGCGGGAATTGTGACACGTAATTGCATACTTTCGACGGGTTCTGATGAAAGTTTCAGCCAGAAAAGCAAGGCCTTCTCATTGTGCCGCGCGCGCCTGCGTCTAACCTTTCCTTTCCATAGAAACTACTCTATCCATCTCGGATCCAGCCCTACGCTCTCCAAGCTACTTAAAGAACGATCGTGTGCCCGATAAAAATGATCTGTTAACGATCGACAAGCAGGAACAGAGAAACCAACGTTTACATTCGCACACGTGAGCCGCGAAGCATCCGCTTCCACGCCTCTGCGCTCACACGTACACACCTTAACCATTTAGCAGCACTTGGCAATAACCACCGGGCGAAGGTATTCGCGCCATGATCAAGGAATCTCATTCCGTTCACCTCGATGACGGAATGCAGATAGCAGAGTCCAACCGAGCCTCCGCCGCCACTCCAAAGTCGATCTCCTCGATCTTCTCGATCGTTTTTTAGCTCGCGGCTTACAACAGTTACAAGTGACAATACTCGTAGCACCTATGAGTTCAGATCTCCAGCTGTCGGGCGGAGAAGCCGATTTCCACAGACTTCTCTTCACGGAGGACACGTCCGACGTGACAATTTGTTGGACGGTAGGCGATCGATCGAGAACCCTCGAGAGAGATCCAGCCTTAATCCTCTGGCGGACAGGAGACTCGTATTAGGCACAACGTATACCGTTAACCAGTGGCTGGAAGACGGCGCTGCGAGTGGTTTAGCTGGCGTTACATACGCGGAGGCTGGAGTGCAGCAAAGTGTACCGTGGCGCGTTCCAGAGGGATAGGTGCCCTGGACTCGATTTTTCGACCTCGAACAACGAAAGTTGTAGAGGCGCGTGCCCGTCGCGCTCCTAAGGGCCGATGACGGAGGAGATAGCTGGCGGGTTAACGGGGTGAGAGGCACCGGTCGTACGTTAACGGTGTAACTACGACAATATTGCCGGGACACGAGCGTCGCGTCGCGTGCTTTCTCCTCGGGCTTGTTACCGCCGATCCCAGAGCCAGTGCCGATCGACTGACAACCCGACCGACACGGCGATATCTTGTAGTCGTCGATAGCAGACATCGTGGCGAGAGTTCCGCGGTGAAATTAACGCTGTACGTTCCATTGCGGCATTGCGGACATTGCGGCGCGGGACATGGTTCTGCGTAAGGTGGGACGTGAAATCGAGATCAACGAAATTAATGATTGCGAGCTGAACTACTTCGGTTAGGTGGTGGAGACGGAAGATTTTGAGTAGGTACTGTGAAGCGAGGCATATTTCCCTGAAATATCATCGAATATTTTAATTGAAAAGAGAGAGAATTTCAAAGTTATTTCAATATGGAATTGTTTTTATAGTTATCTCAAGCTTTTCCAATTTCTTTCGCTGAAAATTTCACGCTCTCCAAAATTTGCAGCCCTCAAAATTTGTCGCCTCGCAAAATTGTCACTCCCCAAACTTTTCTGTCCTCAAAATTGTCACTCCCCAAAATTTTCTGCCCTCAAAATTGTCACTCCCCAAAATTTCCCACTCCCCAAAACTTGCGCCCTCAAAAATTTTCCGCTGCTCAAGAATATCGTCCCCAAAAATTTCTGACTCTCCAAAAATTGTCACTCCCCAAATATTTGCCGCCCTAGGCTACAACCTACTTAGCCTATACCCAAATCCGCTGCAGGGGGATGATAATTGGGACTACTTAGTGCTCCGAGTTTCTAGATAAAGGCATGGAATGTCGGTGTGGCAACGATAGAATTCCCAAATTCGTCCTAACGTGGAAAAAGTAGCAAGCCAGCGAAGTTTGATCCGCCGAAAAGAATGTAATCCAGCTTAACGGCGAGAGCCGCGAACGAGGGGAGGAAAGAGAATCGAAAAGTCGTGTCGTCGGCCAAGGAGAATCGGTGCCGATGAAAGGAAGGAATTTGGTGAATGGGAGTGCCACGACTCGTTTTGCACTACAATGGCACAGCCGCGATAGAACGGGCGAGAGACAGAGACGACCGATGCATCGAGTAGCAAAGGAATTTCTCGAGATCGTAGTTGCCACCGATCAGGATCCCAAGGCGATCGAGGGGGATCTATCTGACGAATCCACTGTACCATCGCGTCGACTCTCAACTTAGCCGAGAAACCAATTCTTTTGTTATCGAATCCAAGCCTGGAAAAACAAGCATACTCAAACCAACGCGACTGAATTCTACGTACAAGTCACAAACTAAAGTGCCTCCAGCGTTTGTAAAAGTCACATACAGAGCGAAGAAGGAATAATACCGCCCACGATGCAAAGTTCCCGGCGAAAATTCGCCGCGGGACGCAGCCCGTTCGAGATATTTTTACCAGAAAACCGTCACAGCTCCTTCGCCGCGAAAGCAAACCCGCGGTCACGGTTGCGTGGAAAGTTTCGCGAGAAATTCGCGATCGGTTGCGTCCACGGGATTCGCCACCCAGCGTCTCCGCGGCGTCGCTCGTAAACACCTCTGGACTCTCGCGAATAAATAAACGTGGCCGCGAATTCTCGCCGATTCGGCCACGTTATCGCCGCTGTCCGAATAAATTCGGCGAGGCATTAACGCCGCGCAGTAAAAACGGCGGTTTAATCGCCGCGTCGCGGGCGTCGACATTTTTCACGCTCCTTACGAGCGCGGCCGCGCTCGCTTTCCACGCGGGTCGCCGATGAAAAATCGCGCAATTAGCGCCGCGTGGTACCGAGTCAGGGTGCAGGTCTCTCTGCCAATTGGCCCCGAAAGAATGGACCGGGAGAGAGCAGAGAAAGAAGGAGCCCGGGGAGGAGGGAAAGAAAAAAAAAGGAAAAGAAGCGAGAGATTGGCCGTGGAGTAAAGTCAGAAGTTTCACGGTGCAGATCCGCGATAGCGAACCGAACGACGACAGGGGCGAGGAGGAGGAGGAGGTGGGTGTCCTTGAAACATGGTAGTTAACCACCACCAGCATGGGCCACGAGGGACCATTACCATCGGCGTGGATCCCGTCCAAGGGAAGAGACCCGAGCACCAAGCGCGGACCGAGGTGCGTGCACGCGCCCTGACCGACAAATACATGCGACCACCTTCGCGGAGAGAAGACCGGCCGGCTGCGTATTGGCTTATTACACAGATTCCTGCGCACCTTCATTTATTCCTTGATTGGAAGCTGCGAGAAATTTCGGGCCGCGCGGGGTGGACTTTAAAGAACGCTGGCGCGCGTGCAGTGGGCGTTAATGGGAACGCGAGCTGCAGAGGTCGACGCTCGGAGGCGATAAGCGGTCGAGTGGAGTGATAACGGCGAAAACGGAGCATTGTTTTCCGAAGGATAGACCGAGGAATTTCTGAACGCGTTCCAAATCGGCTGTTGCGTTCGGCTAGACGAGAGTCGCTGAAGAAGCAGTCTTTCTCTCGGTGAACTTAGTATTCCAGAGAACCGCTGCCGAGGACGCTGACAATGAGTAACGAGGAACTTGGAATCGTGACAAAATCATGCAATATTGCTCGGAGTAAGGTGGAATGAGTAATGAGAAACTTGGAATCGCGACAAGACGTTGTAGTATTGTGCGGAACCGGGATGAATGCTGATGAGCAGCTTTGAGTAGCAATAAACTATTACGATATCGTTGGTTAAGAAAATACCAAATCGACTAAGCGTGCCACACCTTTCTGGCCTCGTTGAAAGCCGTGCAAATTATTCGCGCGTGCAGCGTCCGAAGGATCGCGATGCAGTGTTTGAGAACCAGTCCCCTCGGAGCCCGCGAAACTGGACCGAAATTTAAAGGCGCCGCTCGTGGTGGACTTTTTCGGGTGGTGTTTACACAGGACGGCGACCGTTTTATGCAAATTTGCCAGCGACCGCATCGGCAAGCAGGTAGCAAGGTCGTATTTTAAAAGGAGTACCGTCGCACGGGAGCAAAGTAGCGAGCAATGGCGCCCGCAGTTCCGATCCGAACCGCGCCCCTCGAGGAACTACTTGCCCCGATCGAAAAAGAGAGAAGATGAAATATTCCGGTGGCAGCGGATAAGATTGCCGCGTGTTTGGCGCGGTCACGGCGAGGGAACGAGCCGAAGCGACGCGGAAATTCCTGCGTTCTTCGTCCCTCTCTTCCTATTTCAAGAAACGAGCATCGCTTCTGACTACTCTCGGCGAAGGCTTTGAAGACCGCCAAGACCCTTACCAGGAAATGCACACACAGAGGGAAAGAGGGAGAGAGATATTCTACTACTCGTTCGTCCGCATCTATCGACTCCCTTTTCTCTTATTCCTCCTCCTCCTCATCTGCTTCTTCTTCTTCTTCTTCTTCTTCCTCCACCACCGCTTTACGAGCTTCCTCCCGGTGCTCGGTGCTCTCTAGGAACGATTCCTTCTCATTCGTCACGAACAGGTGCGGGCTTGATAAACGAAACTGCTTCGATTGCGGTTTACGTGGAAATTAGTCGGTGAGGAATAGAACAACCGCAACCGCGCGACGCGTTCTAATCGCGGCTGGATCGAATTTCGCGCGGATCGTTACCGTGAAATCGTGCCGGGACTCGGCCGCCGGCTTCAGTGTCGCCATGGAAATTCACGTTTCGCTGAATCGGCGATAACTGTACCTTGATTAGGGTCCCAGCCAGCGAGCGCGGGCTACGCGCCGTACCATTTACAGGCGACACCGTAATCACGCGATTGCGCGCCATCTTCCTCGTTAATCCTCGCGAAAGCACCTTCCCCGGCGATCGTTTACGCGCACGCTCGTTGGCGAATATCTCGCCGAGCCCCGGTCATGAATTCTCGCGTCAAGGGGTGGCTCGCGACGTCTCGTGTCGCGTCACGTGCATCGCGCGCACAGAGAGACATTAAACACGCCGAGAGAAAGACGCCCGAGCATGCACAATCGCGCCACCACGAAGTGACTGGCGCCTTTAACGAGCATACATTTGACATCCTTAAGAGGGCTCCTATAAAGCGCAGCAAGGGCCGCGACGACGGCCTTGCCGGCAAGGAGAATGGACCTTAGTCATCGCAGGAATGTCGGCTAACGCATAACCCGATGCACTTCCTCTATCTGACAGGCAGCTAAACGAAACGACGTTTCTGCGTATCGGTCGGCTAGGTATCGAATATTCTTAATGGACCCCGGCCCCGATCGGCTTTCGTGGTCCCTCCAGTTTTTCGAGGTAATGGAGCAACGACTCCTAGGCTAGAGTTTCCAATCCGCCTAAAACTCAGTCTAGCGTCTAGGTAACAGGAGTTGACAAAGTTCATCCATAATACATTCTACTTAACGTGCACCATGCGTGGCTTGCAACAGGAATAAATCGTCCCCCGGCCATAACGCGGGATCCCTCTCTTCCGCGTTGCAATAAGCATCGAAGAACCAATAACAAGATCCTACGCGATAGAGCTGCCCGCGATAACCGTATTCCTCGCGTGTGCGCCGATAACGAAGATAAGAGGATCAGCGTTCGAAGCGGGCTCGCGCGGTATGCCAGGTGGTTGGCGGGCGCGATTCCGGTAAAGCGCGCGAGAAGAAGACAGCCGGAGCGTGTACGCGCGGATCGCAGTCGGCATACGGTCAATGCACCAGCCCAGTTTTCAAAATAACTTCAAACGCTCCCATCAGCCTCTTGCCTCGCTCTCTACGCCGTCGCTTCGTCCCTCCCTTCCGCTCCCGTCGTTTCACAGAATCCAGAATATCCGCGGACATTCGCAGACTGTCTCTTGACCAGCCGCCAAATCGCCCACTTTATATTTGCCTGGCCGACACGGGAATATGCATAGGGCGATTCTATAACCGTGCGGCGTCTACCCGAGTGAATCACGTATAAATAAACCGTGCGGAGTGCACCGTAAGTGGACGAAATTCTTGCTAACGTCTACGTTCCGCGAATCATCGCGCAACCCGCCCCGCAACCTTCTACGAAACAACTCCTTTTCGGTTACCTCGAGCTTCCTCGCGGACTCGTTGCACCGAGTCCCCCGTAGATACCGAAAAACTTGAAAGGTCTTCAGAGCACTTCCCAACACCGTTCCACCGAAACACAGGAGCATCCTTCAGGAAGACACTCGAGGAAGCATCCGCACTGCACCGCGAAATGATGCGCGAGAGGAGATTCAAGTTCACTGGATTCGTAACGATTTAGAGTAATTTAGACCACTCGGTGTGTCGAGGTGACCTGCACGATCGGTGCTCGGAGGATCGACTGACGTCAGGGTTGCTGGCTAACCGATTATCAGCCGCCACTCTGGTGGTCGTGCAGGAAAGTAAAGCCACCCCTAAGAACGCCGGGTCGTTAGAGTTTACACTCGGATTTCCTTTCGCTCGCCGCTTATCGTTCGGTGACGTGGAAATCGTTCGGTAGCCTGACTTTATCTGAACAGCCGATTGCCGGAACGCTCGTACGGCGTTGTTGACATTGCGGGGCAATGAATGGAACGAGCCAATATTATCGATCGGCGAAGAATGCGAGCAAGAAGACGGATCGATCGTGGCCTATCTCTTTCGGTAGCTTTTTTACGCGGAGTCGTCCTCCCCCATCGGTTACGCCTTCCGCTGAGCGATGATCTATAGATCTGACGCAAGGAAGCTGGCGGATAGTGTTACGACGCGCTGGTAGTAGCTGCTCGACCGAGACACAGGATCAATGATCCACCTTCGAGACGAATTTCCCGTATTACTCACGCGGAACGATAAAATCGTTGGAGCCACGGCTTCCTGGATAAACGACGCAATATCTATCAGCGCCGTCGTGTTCCGCGCATGATAATACACTCTTTTCAACCCCGGCTCTTCGCCGTGGCGACATGGATCATTGCGCTTTACGACCACGCGAGTAGCCAGCGGTGAATGCAACACGTGGCTGTCCCGAGTTTTTCAATGAACCGCCCAGTCGCCTGTGCTAGGAGCGATTCCAAAATGTTAGGAGATCCCCGGCGCGCTGTCTAATTGGGCTGAAACGCGGACAATGGGCTCGAGACGGTTCGGTTGTCCAAACGCGATTCGAGAAGTAATCGTTAATGCCTCTGTCGCGGTAAAGTCGCGCGAGACAATGGCCCGCGCGGCCAGGACAATGGCTCGTTCGGAAATTACTGCCTGAATTTTCCCACTTTACGATCGACTGGCCCGGCGCTGCCTTTCTGCACGCATGCAGGTCAACGCGAGGCGTGCTCCGCCGGCAAAGCCCAGGTAAACGCTCCTAATCCACTTTGGAGCCAGGGAGTAGGCCACCGGATGAATTCTGCGAGGCGATTCGCGGAATATCGGTCGTTTCGCTTCGAATCGACTCTCTCTGGCAAGCAATGGCCATTGTCAGCCGTCGACGACGATATTTATGCCCGCTTGCGTCAGGGCGCCGATGAAATCGCGGTCGATGGACTGCCGTAACTTCTGGCGTTTATAGAATCGCCGGAGGGATCTTTTTAAAAAGGAGGTAATTCGGTATCGATTATTTTTCTCCGCGCGAGTGGAACCACTTGAAATTCAACTGGTTTACAGCGGAGGATCTCGAAGCAGTTCTGCGACAGTGGGATATGTTTAGCGCGGCTTAAAGAATATTCCTCCGGCTCGAGGAAGGGAGAAAAAGGAGGATAGGAACGTTAAAACGAGGCGACATTTCTCACGACTAAAGGAGAACGAAAGCGACCGCTCGTTCCTCGCGAGCGAGGGCGCGACGATAATTTCGCCACCTGTCGTCGCCCCGTTTCGTGCGGCTCCGCGCATTTTTCTCGGCCTCCGGGGGTGTTTTTTTTTTTTTTTTTTTTCATTTCGAAACCGGATACCCTGCATATCGGAGGGGAAGGGATGGGAGGAAGAGGGGGAGGGCGGAACGGCGCTAAAATAGAAACGCATCGGGGTGAACGCTACAAGTGGGACGTCGGGCCAGGAACACGGTGACGACGATGAACGCGATGAAGAAGCAGGAGAGGAGGAATCGACGAAGAAATGCATCGAAATAACTGGACGACTGGAACAAGTCCAAGAAGGAGACACACTGACGGTGACCGCAGAGGCAGAGAACGAGACGGTGCACGTCATTCACGAGACTTCGCCTCTTCCTTCTTATCGAACCCTTTCGACCTCTAAACCGCGCGACTATAAATCGCAGACGGTTACCTAAGTCACTATCAGTCGTAGATTTTTGGAAATGAAACGAAATTTTTGGGCGCGCATTTGAGAAGGATTAGTATAGTGAACATGCAATTTGGGAAGGTAGCAGATTTCTTTCCCTGAACCAAGTGAAATCACAATTCTACCCAGCGCACGAAATCGAAGCTACAGAACAGAAGCAGAAAACAGTTTTCAGCTGGTAGACCCGTTCGTGAGATAAAAGCGTCTGGTTTCACGCTCCGCTGGAAGAAGAAGGCCGTTTATCCACGACGAGGAGGACCGTCGAGTGTCTGTTCGCTCGTTATCGGAGGCCAGAGACCGAGGAAACCGAGATACACCCGCGGACCGACGGAACCGTGACTACCACCGTCGAGGAATTCCAAAAAACATTTCGATAAACGCGTAATGGACTCCTCTTGCGTTTAGGACTCCGAGGTCCGCGGTGAATCTTAATCGCGTTACGACAGAGGCTTCCTCGAGCGGACCCAATAAGATTTTCCGAAGCGAAATCACTGCAGATTTCGAAGAAGCGAACTGAAATTCGTATGGCACGATGGCGGAAGTGATCGTCAGCCACTCACCAGCTCCAGCTCCAGCTTGCGCACGTCGTAGTATCCCTTGTAGTACTTGAACCACATCACTTCTCACTGACCACCCCCTCACCGAGCATCGTAGCCTTCGGACAATGTGATAATCGAGCGGTACAAAGGCAACATCGCGGGCCACCGTGTTTCGTCACTTCATCGAGTCACTTCCGGGCGAGTTAGCGTGATGCTGCCCACGTTGCATCGAGCCGTCGAATGAAAGAGAGCTCTGTTCCCGTTCGTGGCCCCGCTCCGGTATCAAACGCGGCGTTTAGATAAATACACAGAAGGAAACGTCGGCGCGAGAAGAAGAGGGGAAGAGGAGGAAAGAAGGGAGCGTGATACGATGCACTCGAGGACCTTTGAGAAACTGTTCGCCTCTCGACGTAGCGCCGACGGGCCAAGTATAGACGACGAGGGCTGCTCGCGTGTACGCGAGCGCGGTGCCGTCGACGTGCACGCGAGCACACGCGTTTCAGCGTGCACGAGGACCACTCTACCCGTGTATCGTCCGGGGCTACTAAAATTAATTAGCCGTTTCATCACCGGGACTCCCTGTGCTTGGCTCCTTTTTTCCAGTCCACGTGGGATTTCGCGGGCAAACGCCGCTGCAGACTTCTTTGTAACCCTCGCGACGCCCTGGGTCGCTACTCCGCGAAAGCTGCTGTAGAATTTAACTCGGATTTTTTAGATAGATTCAGCACCCCTCGAGGGTGCAAGCTTCTAATAAACCCGGTGGCCGAAAATCGTAGACTGAGCGTTGTTGAAACGAATGCGAAACTCGTTTAACTGTTTCCCAAGAATATTTCACGGACACGGAGTGAAAAGGCAGGTATATTCAGCTCATTAGCTTATCTGCTCCGACCTGGATCGCGGTGTCTAATCAACCATCGACCGGTCAACCGTGATCGTTCGTTAATCGATTCCTAACGAGTGACGAACGAGTTTCTAACCGAAGCGGACTGACTGTGTCGAGGTAAGCTGCATTCCGGCGGATTTTTCTACGGCACGTCTACTTTTTCCACGATTTATCAGCGCTTTTGGGCTTCGCAAATTTAATTACCGCCCCTGGTCAAGCGACACAAGAAGCGACTTACCGGCGGCGGAGTATAATTGAGTAATCTCGATTCTGCGTATGAAGTGCAGCGGTAAATGTCTCGAAGAATCAACGAGTGGCTCGTAAATTTCAGAGAGTTCGTTGTCGCGCCTGAGTTTGCCTCGAAAGGCGCGATAAACTGTCCGCGTATCTTGCTAATGAAGCCACTGGTATCGTTAGGGGAAGCACGCGGAATCTCGTAGAAAGCATCTCGATTAAGTTAGGGGAAGATTGCGACAAGTTACGCGCTACCCGAGCGCGATTAAAAGAGAAAAGTCGAACACTTTATACGGTAGGAGAGGCCTCGGCTCCGCGGCTACGGTCTCGATAAACGAGTGCATTGAATCGGCGGTGTCCCCGCGATACACGTAGTGCAAAGTTCTCGCAGAAAAGAGAGACGCCGTTTATATATAGCCTGCCTGCGAGGCAGCGGCCAAAGAAATGTGTGTGCGTAATCTAGTGGCACGCATAACGATAACGTTTATCTCTCGCCCTCGGCTATGAAATGCCGTTGATTCGGTTAATTAGAGGGAATCTTCGTTAAGTGACCGCGTGAGCTCGGGGAAATCGGAGCGGCGAGGAGCTTCACTCCACTTCGACGCGACGCGCGACCGTCATCGTGTTTCCCAACCGAACTCTCTTTCGCCACAGGCATCCTGGTAATCGAGTACAGACCGACGATACACTTGTAGCAATTTAAAGAATCCCGATAACCATGAATGAGCAGAAGAGTCCGAGATACCGGAGAAAAGCGAACGCGTAGAGATACGAAGAGTCGTGTCTCTCGGATAATATGAGAAAATTATTAAAGCGATCGGCATCGAGGTGACCTCGGCTCGATCAAGCTTGTTGCTAGTTACGCTACGGCTGCCACGAGGTTGCAGACGGGAGAATTGGCGAATCAAGCAGGCAGCGCTCGCCCACTTAAGGAGTATTTATCGTCCCGGTTTAGGCAGGCGGTAAATTGCCGAAAGTGCTCGTCGCAACGTCGAAAATTACAAAGTAGCGAGGGTTCGCAGGGGGGGACACGTGAAACTGGTCGTCGAACAAGCCACGGTTCGACGGTAATTAATTAGCGAGAAAGTGGGAGGGGGCCACCGGTAGTCGTAACGCGTTGGAAATTGATCGTGAAGGAACGGTAGTTAAGCGCAAATGAATTGCCGCCGTTCGGAAAAAGTCGATCCACTTTGCACCGACACCGTCGCGCTCGTTTACATAAACGGGCCCCTTCTTTATGCGACGTAATGGATTTCCAGAAGAAAGTGAGGTCCTCGCGTCGGGCAACGGAAACGCGTACACGCGTGGTTTCCGGAGGACGATCGGGTAATTAGAATGCACTCGCCCCTCTCAGCACGCACAAAGGCGACACGGGGCTATCGATTTCTTGGATCCCGAGCGCGTGACCGCGCGTATAATTTCGTTTCCTTGAAATCACCAGCCTTGTGAAGGAACCCGCGTACGTGGACGCGAGGAAAATGTCCGTTCACCCTTTAAACGCTGCGAACGTGCGTTTGTTACCTTATCCTCCACTTCTATTACGATTCCTACGAACTCAACCTCTACGTTCCCCTGTGTGAAATGAAGAATGCAATTCCCCGAAGCGTTACGTACGATAATCACGTGCAATTAACGAGGACCGAGCGCGATTAATGACGGGGACCATTTATAACTGGAGGCAGAGACGTGGAATCAGGCCCATTGTCGAGCGAAAGGGGGCGAAAGCGGGGCATCCGCTGCGCCAAGGGGTTGGTCGTTACGGTTCGAGTGAATCGCGATCGTCCTCCACCCCGACAATCCACTCGTTTACCCTTCGTTTGGAAATTTATGAACGGCACGTCGGTGGTCCATTAATCATCCGGCTAGTAAACTCGCGCCGTTCATTCATTCCGAAAAAACTTCGCGGCCTCGTATATACTCGCGTCTCTCGCGTATTGATTTATGAACGGGCCCCGGGTGTCGTTTTAAAAACTCCTCGTTTTCGCGGCCATGCGACAACGGTGCCCACCGTACGCCCGAGTTTCTGCGCTGGAACTCGTTTCGACCGTTTCTGCGCTCTGTGACGCGCAATTAAAAGTTCTCGGCCGTGTCGTTTCTGACGCAAATAGACGGGCAAGTTCGCTAAGAAGGCCGCTAATCGCTGCGATCTCGCGACATTTATCAATCACGGGCGCGCTGTTAGTAGCGCTAATATTAATCGCCACGCGGACGAGCAATTATCCGGATAATTGCTGCTCTGCCAGCGATTACGGTGTCGAAACGCGTGATGCTGCAGTTTTCAGCCCTCCCCCACCCTGCTGCCTCGCTTACCACCGATTTATCTTGAAATCGCAGCTGGCTATTCGCGGGTAATTATCCTGTCCGCTTCATCGGCGCTTTTCGACCATCGCGCATGCGTAATCGGGCCCGATCGAAGGTGTATCGAACCTCTCCAGACGCCAATACTCATCGATTATTGTAAATCGACTGGGAAGCTACTTTGTTCTAAATCTAGGTCTAGTCGAGTCACGTATTCAATCTTTTGCCGCCGCGGGGATGATTTTTCTACCGACTGGAATCTCGAAAGGCTGGAAACTCGTTCGATTATTCCCCTGAAATATCTGGTCGTAAATTGAAGGCAGGAGACCCTTCCGTCCCGATCGTTAAGCGGGCGTGTAATTACGCAAACACAATTTCTACACACAGTGTAGTTACGCGCGAGAAAAACCGGTACCATCCCACGAGTCCGAGCGATTTCTGATTTACGGTCGGCGAGGTCCCGGCGCTGTTTTCGCGATCCTATCTATTTTTAATGCATCGAATTAGATTTTTCCGAGCGACGGCCGGCGATTGGCTAGCCGGCACGCTCGTGCATCCACACGCGAGCGCAATCTCGCGTTTCAACGGGCGCCCGCGCCGGTGCCAGGCGTCGGAATTAATTTCAATTCGATCGTATCTCGGCCGTGGCAATAACGTATCTCGAAATTTATGAGTACCGGTCTTCATTATCAGTCCCGACTGGCTTTGGAAGCTTTCACGAGCGCGCGCGTGGACCTAGGAGCCAGAAAATCCGCTTGACACACGATTTACCGCCGGTCGTCCGGGGGAATTTCATAGGGGAACAAAGTTTGCGCGCTTTGCATGCGCTCTGCCAGAGAGAAACTCGAATGCGACTCGCAAATCATCAGGGTCTGCCGAGAGAAAATCAACCGCGAGCTTCAAAGCCTGGTTGCTCGGACAATTCGCGAATTATCGCGATCGAGGGAAAATTGAATGAACCGGCGACGCTTAGGCGGCCTTGGAACTCGAGGGGCGTCTAGACTCGCCCACGGCTTTCAATTTAAATCAATGCCGCCTCGAAAAATCAATCATCGTTCCCCCCCACCATCTGACCGATATATCGCCGAGCGAAATTTATGAACCGCGCTCCCATTAATCAATACTATCGGTCGCGCGAGCCCGTAAAAATCGCAGATTCATTTCTGCTGAAAGGAGCGGCGGCCGAGGCGCATAATTGCATATCCCCGGGAGAAAGAGAGACGGTCGCGGGCAACAATTTCGATTTCCATACGAGCCCCGCAACGACGTCCACGGATCCGAGATACCGGCAGAGGATCATCCCGCACGTCCGACGATTCCTGATTTATGAGCCGTGCGGTTTTCAAAACTTTATCTGCGCGCGCGCTCTCTCGCATGTCCGTGCAATTGCTCCGCTGCAATTATTGCACCGAGGGACCACTCGCCAGATCGTCCAGTTGCATCTCTCACCACCTCCCTCGTCCCTTGCGCGCTCCGCTAATCCTTCTTCGAGCCCCGCTCCCTCGTAACTTGCCCCTGCTTCGAAGGAGAGGTTAAAACAGGCCCCGATTTATCGACCACCTACCGTCCACTCGTCTTCACCTTTTTTTTATTGTTTTACTCAGCCAGCTATGGGAATTCCCTTGGGACTGTCAGGTAACACGACTGAGAAACTTTCGAGACGGATTATTGGGAAGCTTTCAGGGTTTACGAGAGAGACGTGATTGCCCTTCTTTCGCTGGAAGATGAAGGGTATGTGGGTCCACTTTGTATCGCGCGCTTCCTGATTTATGGGCCTCTCTTCTATCGAACCTGAGCTCTTCGATAACGAGCTCCTTTGTTCTCTAGAATATTTCTGGAGCGATGGCTGTCAAAGAGGTGCCGCCTGATATCCCTGATAATTCATTAAAAAATGAAAAATGTCCAGGATTTCCGCATTTTTCTTCAGATCTTTGCGAAAATGACACTGATGGATTCCTTATGTTTTTCCCATGAAAATCATACCAAATTTCATGTAAATCGGACTATTTTCCACGAAGTCAATTTGAAATGATATAAATCAATTTTTTATGTGATTTCCTTCATTATGCTCCGAATTACGTCGTTCTTGGTGTTAGTTTCATCGGAGAAACATAAGGAATCGATTGACGACATTTGCGCAAAGATCTGATGAGAAATGCGGAAGTCCAAGATTTCGCACTTCTTAATAGTTACTTCAATCCCTTCGGGGGTTGAAACTGGTGAATGCCATAATATTCGCTGAGGAACCACGGGGGGTTGACCTCGCAACGAGATACCAGGCGTCGCGAGATAATCACTCTGTACACTAAACCCCCTCACAAAATTAATCTTAATAGCAAACGTGCGTCGTTTGTTTTCTTTCTCGACATCTTTTATTATACAGAAAGAGACTTCTTTCTGAAACGAGTTGACTAAGACAGAAAATGGTTCCACGTTTACGTCCCCGTATATTATTTTATGAATTCCTCTGGGCAAGTTCGTAAAGCACGCACGACCAAATGCAGTTGTCCCACTTTTAATTTATCGCGCTCGTTATCGGCGGCTCGACGTTCCCCGGGGCCCGTCGACGGGCTCTTCAGGCATTTGAGGAATCGCCCTCGCGTTCCACGCGTGAAACGCACGGTGAGCGCGGCGAATTCGCCGACAATACCGGCGTTAATTAGCGACCGGGCACTTTCTCCGTGCGATCCTCGCTCTCTCGCTTCACCAACGCGAAAATTTCTCTCCCCGGGAGGCTCTGGGCGCAACACTCATACGGCAATCGCTCGCGCAAACTTCCCCGGGTACCATTTCGAGCGGAGATTCCAAGACAGAGAGTACAAGAGCTTCCCTTTCAACTCGATGCTTTAGTAATTGAGCCAAGGAAGCCCGCTACAATTGCAACGATTTACAAATTGCCCACGCGATTGCTGTCCAAGTCTCTATCTCGACAATCGTGTGACAAGAGTAGTTGACTGTGAAAGGAGTGGAGTATTATATCCATTGAAAGCATAGGAAATAGCTTATCCATTGAAAGAAAATTAAATTCATTGGACCTTGCTTCTTTTCTGGCAGACTAAAGTATTAAAATTTCATTTCCTCGATAAAGCTGTTTTGTGATATTCCCTGTTTTTTCCCTTACCCTTGAATTATTCGATACTTTGTTCTCTTCCCCTCTTCTCTTTTTTCCCTTTTGTTCGGCTATATCGAATGACGTAGCAGAGGCGCAGGATGCACCGTCTGGCACTGTCGTGCAGCGACTGCGACGAGTGCACCGAGCGACCTGAGCATTACGCGCCCCTTTTTCCGGTGCGTCTTTTCTGCCAGTCACGAACGCGAGCGCAAGGTTTCCCGTTCTCTAAGCCGCAGCTTTTCAGATGTCACTTACCGGCGGGTAGCTCGAGCGTGGAAGAAGAACTGTATGATCACTCACCTGCAACAGCAAAGAAAACAATAGTTCGTTAATCGAAGAGAAGGGCAAATATTGCGTTGCAGATTCCGCTCCACTGTACACTTCTACTGTCTCTGGCGAAATAAACTCGAGCACACTATCAATAACTGTACTGTCACTGCGTACCAGTACCGAGTAATCAGCGCACACTGTTTACCGGAGTCATCGCCCCGATAAACGGCCAGTTCTCTGCCTTTCGAAGCAACTTTCTGCCAAGAAAAGAAGATCCTTTCACAAAAGAACGAATAGAAGCAACTGACTCAAATAAACCCGAAATCTCTACCGAGGAATGAATCTTTAAACCACGCGCGACGAAGAAAAGCAGAGAGCCACTCTCCAGCGAAAATCGTTTCATGTTTCGCAACTTAATCGGCCAGCATTTCAATAAATAAAGCCCGACGACATTCCTCCGCGCGCGTCCACGTCCCCCGGTAAAAAGACCGATAAGATCGGTAGCTAAATAATCACCTTGACTGTTATGGGGGTGATGCACATTTTCGCCCGCTCGTTGGCGCGAGTGTCTCCGCCGCGGTGCACCGTGGGCCCGCGTGCAAAAAACGAAGAGCAAAGGAGCGAAACACAAGGCGCGATCAACACTCCGCGAGATTTATCGAACACTTATCTCGCCGTAGCCCGAGATGTGACTGGCTTTTGGGCGCCTCGGTTACGCGACATCTACTTCCGAGTCGCCGGCGACGGGTAGGGATGACAGCTAGGCTCTCGATTGGGCGACTCGACGCGGAGGTCGAGTCAGCCCTTCGCTCGGCGCTCAACTCTACCCTCGAAGCTCTCCTCTATTTTTACCTAGAGCCATGTGACCGTGGGGATGCGGTCGGAAACGAGCGAGCTTTCTGGAAATAGACGCCGTGAGAAACGCGGAAAGCAAGATTTATTACGGCTCCGAAACGGCTCGCTTGACGTTTTCATTGCTAGTCCGAAGCAAGCCTAGGACCTGTTGACGCATAATGGAGAACACGGTGTCTCCTAAACAGATACACGATTTAATTCGGCGAGAGGGCTGGGCAGGTTCCAAGGCGGTTGTAACGTAAAACGGAGTGTCAATCGTGACCTTGGTTCGATGCTTATAAATAGGGGTATTAGTCAAATGTCAGCTGACTTGGGGTCCTCCCACGCTGGATCTTAGACAGCGCGGGTTTCATGGAGTTAGAAACGCTCGTTCGGTGGGTCGCGTAAATGTTGAGTAGCAGTCTAACCCGTTTCGTCGGCTAGGGAGGCTTCGATCAACTTCTGTCCAGTTCTCAAGCTCTATTTATTCGCGATCAGGTTTGTAGAACGAGCAGCGTTCGTTCGATCGATCGATCGGGGGTATCGATCGAGCGGCCAGTTCCCTCGCGATTACATCTCTGCGCGTCGGATTTTTCGCATTCCCACAGTCGACATAACGGAATGCACGTTGATCCTCGAAACACCGTTAAATGCGTACGTTTACGCGGCGATGTAATTAGCGCTGCATCGATTCTTTGGGTCAGTCACGTGCCGGTGCATGCGGATGCATTAATGGCGGTGCATCGTTGCATCCGCTGGGGATCGAACGGACTCTCGATCGAGCCAAGTCCCCTCTGCCTTCTTCTATTCAGTCCACGGCCACCAATCATTAATATCTTACTGTTTATCGAGTGCCTTTCCTTCACCGTTTTGATGTAGGTACAGAAGAAGGCTCATTTGCCAGTGAACGAAGTTTTACTTCGCTCAGATTGCATCGTAGGGATCCGTAACAATTAGTTATGTAAATCGCGATAATAAACCTGTTCCGTGTGCTACGGATGTCTGGACGAGAAGTCGAAGCAGTAAGCTGGACTGAAAGCCACACGTTCCTTCAACCTGTGACTAACTAAAACGGAATTTAATGCAGTGCCCTGGGAAGACCCTGACGAAAGGAAAAAATGAGGATCCCTGGAGGGTGGGTTTGAACGTGCCACTACCTGCCACTGTATCGCAAAGAAGAAGATTCTTCAGAGACGCCGGTAAACCGACGATTTTCCCACCGTTTTTCCTGTGGCCCACGTGCAGGGTGTTTGCACAGTTGCAACCCCCCAGTCCTTTTCCCCATTGTGCCCTCCTGAACGCGAATTAATTGACACCAGCTTCGGAACTACTTGCTTATCCCATTTTTAGGTATTCGACATGTATTGTGTATTATTGTTACGTTTTTACTAATAAATCAATCAAAGCCACGCTATTTTCGTCTCGTCCTTTCAATCTCCTTGATCGCTTTGTTTTTTTTTTTAAACAGCGTCCGAACTCTACCAAGCGCCACTTTACCATTTTTACGATTGTTTTGGTTGGCTTTCGGCCCAGAACATCACCTCCACGCGACTTTGCATGCAAAAGAGCCGTCCACCGTCACGAGCGAAGACAAATCCCGTCTTCGGCCGAGGATAAAGGCCGTTTCCCTCGAGGACCCCCTGGACGACGCTAGTTTCCATGACGAGGAGAGTTCGAGGTCTCGTAGTCGCCAGCACGTGCAGCTTACGACAGACTTTTACGACAATTTTTATAGTTTCCTCCCGCGAGACTGGCGCGTTTCTCCTGCCCCTCCACGGCCCCGCGTTTTCGAGCGCAACGATAAAAAAGGCACTCGAAAAATCCCGCTGAGTCCGCGTTTAAAAGCTTCCCAAGCCCCTTCCTCCGCCGAAACGGACTCGTAAATGCCAGTGAAATACGCGAACCCCCGTTTCGACTGTGTTTTCTGTGACACTTCGGGGCTCGTTCCTTTTTCTCGCGCGCGGGAAGGAGGTCTTGGCTAGGGACACTTTTATCCGTTGCAACGCACAAGGATGCGTCGAAGAAGAAGTGTACGTGACTTCAGCATAAACATTCAAGGCAACTCAACACAGTTTACGATCCTCGCGAAGCCACCAGGTGCAAATTAAATTTGATGCGAACGTCCAAGTACCAAAAGCGCGGTGCATTCCCGCGTCAAATTCAATGAAGCAGTTCAATTGCGTTCAATCAGAGGAAGGAGAAGAAGCAATCGATTCGAAAGGAGTAACGGTGCCCCGGAGTACATACACCGCCGAAGCATTTGAGCCGTCTAGTTAGGAGCCTCGTCTACCCGTCTAGTTTCCAAGAAAGCGCGCGTTAATCTGCTTACGATAAAGCTCTCCAGAGGTTCGATAGGCGGGCAACGCTATCCGAGCAGATAGAGGTGGAACGACTTTTCCGAAGGGGAAAGAAAAACGAGCCCGGCCTACGTGATGGCCGTCACGAGGATCGGGTCGTCGGACGTTAGATTAGAATCTGTGCGGCGGAGGAGCCAGTCGGTCCGTGGACTCGAAACACGAGACATCCAGACGACGAAAGTCGCCCAGGCTCGGTTCGATAGGGAAGAATCCACTTCTCCAAAGCGCGACAGGCGAGTGTTGACACCTATAATCCCGTTCCTAAGCGTCGATGCCCTCTCGAAGCGGGAGGATCGCGGGAACACGAAGGGGGAGCGATCGTGTGGGCAGCGGTTTGAATTAAATCGGGCCGGGAAACCCGATTTCGTTGTCCTCACACGTGACCGGCGATGGATCACGAGATTTATGGCCGGTCGAAATAAAAGGGTTCTCGAGCGCGCTTGGCTAACCCCCTTCTCGATTTACGAGCGCAGGGGTGGCGGCAGGGAGGAGAACGAAGGTGAGGAAGGTTCAAGAGTGGATCCTGCTATCGGCACGTCGATTTTCTATGCGTCATACTCTTAAATTCGAGACGATACGTCTGTGAATAAACTCTCCGAGAGTCCCCTAGAAGCTAGAGGACGTTGATCTTGAAGACTCCCCAAGCAAATGGGATTTGGACAGTGCTCCAAAAATCAGCTGGTATCGCGAGCACACCAGGGGAGACAAAACTCGCGCTATTATCGGCGCGCGGACTTATCATCGAGCAAATTTATGACGCTCTTGGGGGGGAGGCTCGAGATCGTCGGGGATCCTCTTTCTCTTCGAGCCAATTTATCACCTGCGAGGCCGTGATTACCGCTCGATTGTTTCTCTGGTCGTCTTCGAGCCGCCTGGCCTGCCTCCACGCAAGAGGTGGCGTTTAGCGATGGTGGTTTCGATATCGACGGGCTGCTTAATAGCAGTAGTGTCAATAACGACGATGAGGATGATCGTGAGAATAATTGGAATAACGGAGGTGCAATGGGCTCGAGCGATTGAGGGAGCTGCGGACCGCGGGAAGAACGAGGAGGGTCCGTTGCATAATGCCCCTGCCCCGTGATAGATAAGCTGCACGGCTCGGGTTAATTCGTGGATTTATCATAGGCGATCCGAAGAGGAACGGGAGGGGCGGGGATCGTCGTCGAAAAGGCCCCGCGGCTTCGCTCGCGGACAGCCTCTCCCCCTCGACTTAATTATTTTCTGGCTAGCCGTGAGCTCGCCGTGCCACGGCTATCTCCGCGCAACTGTGAATTAACATGTCGCGACGGGACGAAGAGTTATCGTGCTCCCTGACGCCGCTGCGAATATATGTATGCATATTGTGCGAGGCGGTTCTCGTTGCCGCGGACGAGCGACGAAGGGATTTACCGCGCAGGTACATCGCGGTTTTGATTGATTTCGAGGTACGAGCACCTCGGCACCCAAGCCTCCGGACACCAAAAAGATGCTGCAGCGGCTAGGCGAGGAAAGCCTGCAACCAGCCTCGTACCCTTGCAAATTGTCCATTTCGAGAGGCTCGTAATCCATCGACAACACCGGCGCGAGGGTCGTTCTTCTAAGCAATATTCTCCGCGCGGGACCGTTTAATTATACAAACCGTAAGAATGTCGTTGGCCACTCGTTTCCCACCGGAGATCGGCTATTACTATCGAGAAAAATACCCGGGGAGGTTGTAAAATTACACGCGAGGGGATTTTTCAGCGTTTAGATGGTGGCAGATGGAAAGGATACTGCAGGGCGCCCTTATTCCTGCGAGAAGATGCAGGTAGACGATCGAGAAAGCCACCCGAGGCTAGGCTATTCCGTACGGGCCTCTCTCGACGTTGCATTGCTCTTAATTATCGTCTTATCCATCCGCGAACTACTTTACCGCGAGCTTTATGGCGCATCGCGCGCGTAGCATTTAAATCTGCATTAGCCGTGGAAGATCTCGCGTTCGAGGACACGAATTCGTTCCTCCGTTTTCGCTGGACCTCTTCGAGTGACTGATGAACATCTGACGCCCACTGGATGCTTCACTCTCGTTGGGTAAAACGTTCACGTTTGCAGTCGAGGTTCCTCCCGAAGCACGTGGTTTTGGGCGAAGTTTTACGACTCGGTGGATCCCTGAGGGGACTACACGCAAGCCTGTCGTTTAGAAGCGGCGCATTTGATTTTTTGGAAACGGCCGGGCGGTCTAGAAAAGTCTGGCGGGGCGATAAGAGGCTCGTTCGTGTTCTTCGAGGCAAAATGCACGTGTTCACTGACGAACGTGGTGAAACACTTCTGATTCGTGTCGCGTACAGGTTTGGGCGCGGGAGATACGGTGGAGACTGACCGAATATTATCTCCCCAAATATTGTCTCAGTTACGAGATCTGTGTGCCGTCGTGTCGCGGTACAACTCGACAGAATCATAATTTTTGTGAGTGATTCAAATCCCTCGCAGAGAACCTATCACCTTTTCTCACGTATCGATAAGCGAGTTAAATCGACCACTTCCTGCGTCCTACTCCCACTTAATTACACAGAAAGGGGTTGAATCGCTCGATGGGGCGATAAAGTCAATTCGGCCCACGTGGTCACGCACGTGTACCCAGTGAATAAATACGCACGCACGAAATTCAGACGTGCGTGACACGTCACACCCGTAACTCCGATCGAATCGCCACGAAGTGGAACGACGAAGGATGAGAAAGGTTCGGGAAATTGCCTAATGCCCGACGATTGTTCATCCTACCGTCACCATCTTCAACGGGAATCTCGGTGCATCGATTAAATTAAGACAGCCGGAGGAAAAGAATTCTGCTGCGAACACGATTAAGATTTACATATTGGAACGTCTCCGGCGCGCAGTAATTATGTTAACGAGCTCCTCGGCTGATCGTTCAATTTTTCCATCCCGTTCGCGAATCTTCTTGCGCCTCTCGGCTTCAGCGTCTCGTAGGCGTGCAAGTCGACGTTCCTTCGTCCTCTCTGCCACGCATAAAGGACCCCACTGTCCGCGGGGCGGGCACGATTTCTCGATCGACGAAAAAACCGCCTCGATATCAATGCTCTTGACTCTCGAGCAGCCTCGAGCAGCATAAAGGCCCGTTTTGTGACGATTCGACGCGTGTGGGTGCGCTCGTCGCCTGAATGAGACCTACTGTGCCGGCACGTTCTTTTAACAACCAAGCAGAAATGATTGTCCGCGTACAGCTGTGTCGCTCTTAAATCACCCTTGATTTACGGGGCCCCGTTTCCTCCTCTTTCTTTCTTACGATCGAGTCTCTATGGACTTCTTAACGCCCGTCGCGTTTGATTTACGACCGGCGCGATTAATACACGCGTGATATCGACGTTTCGTGCAACGAGCCGCGATCGAAGTTGGTGGAAAACGAGGAGCTCGGTGCTTCGGACGGGCGAAATACGACAGAGAGGCGTGGACGTGCGCGTCGATCCCCGCGAGTTTCGCACGAGCGATCGAGCGTGCACCGTTCAAGCCTCCGCGCAAGCAAAACACGCGCGATGACCATATCTTTCGCCCCCCTTTTTTCCCCTCGTTGCAATCTTTCCGCACCGTGAACGTGCTTCCTCGTTGCCGCGGCAAAAACGGGGGCTGACAAGGGACCGCGCGACTGGCAGACATTTATTGGCAGCTTAACTCACGGCCCAGAAGATCGCGGCACGCTATTACACCGTTGTCGTACAACGTATCTAGCGGCGGAGGCGATCGAGCGCCCTGTGTCTAGTCGCTCGGAGAAATAAAAGATCGAAATCTTTCGAAAACACTTGCGAGAACTGTTATGGAAGATGCGTGCTGTGGGAAGCTTAATTGGCGATGTTCGATGGAGACGCAACGTTGCGCAAGCAAAATGCCGCGAATCTCTGCTAGAGACTCATTAAGGGATAATTAAGGGGCCCTCGGTGGAGGGGGGCGAAGGTGAATCTGGTGGAAGCCTCGCGAACAATGGCGACAATTGGATAAATTGCTTCCCCTCGCGAGCACCTTACGCAACACGCTCGAGAACGCGGCCCCTCGTGGCCTTCGTTTTCACGAAGATCCCTGGGAAAAGTTGCTTCCAGCTTACAATGCCTGGCGAGGTAAAAAAAACCCACTGCCCAAGTAGAATGGTAATAGATTGAAAACACTCAGGATTAAATTTGCCCTACCAAAAGTGGCTACTTAATTTTAAACACGCCCATGATGGAATAAGGATCGAGAGCAGCCGTTCTCTCCAGGCTGGGAGGCCTGCGGGAGCCGCGATCGCTAACTCCAATTACAGATCGGGACATAAAGGAATCCATTTATACGGAGAGGAGGAGAGGCCGATGCGAGGCGAGCGATGATTTAACGGCCTCCGTTCAATGGAGTTTCCCTCAAGCAGGGTATATTACTCAGGTTTCTATTGGCGATTAATTAACGAGGACATTGAGATCGCTCCCGTTTCTATTAAGTGCGAAACCGTGCACGGAGCTAGCTCCCGCGAGCTGGAATGGCCGGATAGAGCCTCTTCTACGGTGGTTTTAATCGTCCCCCGATGGAAAATGAGCCTCCTCGGCTCCCTGGATCGCGTCAAGTCGTACGTGTACCGCATTTAACGGTAATTATGGTAATGGATTTAATAAATTGCCCGGATCTACATCGCCTGCGCCTCTCCTCGAGCTGTCTCGTTCGCTCGCCGCATCCTTGGCCGGTGGATCGAACCGAAAAAAAAAAACCCGTGGAAATTCCAAGCGAGCGAGAACAGGGCTGTCGCTTCGCTGACAGGCCTGATCCGTCGAGTGTTCGTTATCTCGGACGAGGACGTCGACCCTTTCCCCGTGGCGTACGTTCTTTGGGTTCCAATCAAACTTTCAGCGACTGCATCGGGTCTCGTCTATCGCGCATTATCTGGCCGTAAGAGCGAACAAGACTCATCGTCGAGCGCGATTTTATCAGGCCGGCATCCACCGCAATGTACCGATTCTCTTTCTCTCTGTGCTCGCCCGCTGAAAAGTCCCTTTTTCACCGAGTTGGTTCGCGGCTTCGGTGCCTTCGGCCACTTCGACCGCGACTTCTTCTGCAGTTTACCATTCTTCCTTTCTGCGAGCTCTTCCGCCTCTTCTTCGTCCTTAACCGCCCGTTTTTCTCGGCCCTCGACTGTTCGGTCGGTACCAGCTGGCCAGCACTCCCTTCTCTTCCTGTTCACGGGCCCCACCCCCTCCAACGCCACCCTTCCTCCGCCCTGTCGCGCCTCTGCGGTTCATTTTTTGAATTCTTCCCAGCAAATAATGACCGCAAAAAGCGGCACCGGGGCTTTGTACTTCGGACGATAGCCTACCCATGCCCCCTCGCGCGTAATTTGTTTCGAAAACGATAGCCTGTCTGGAACGCAGCGAGTTTCAGCTCTTCGAGATTCAACTCATCGAGATTTAACAGTTTGAAAATCAGCTCTTTGAGATTCAGTTCCCCGCAATTCAACTCATCGAGATTTATCAGTTTGAAAATCAGCTCTCCGAGATTCAGTTCCCCGAAATTCAGCTCTTCCAGATTCAGCTCTCCAAGATTCAACTCTTTGAGACTCAGCTCTTTAAGATTCAACTTTTTGAGACTCAGCTCCCCGAGCTCTGCAGCTCTTCCAGATTCAGTTCTTCGAGTTCCAAGTCCTTCATCCCCCGCATCTTTGATCCCAGATAACCTCGCACCGAAGTTGCAACATTTGTTGAAAACTGTACTAGGAAGGCTGGTTCATTGCCACTCTGTTCTTAGAGATATGCTTTCTCCGCTCGGTTTCCTTCCAGCGCTCTTAATCAGCTCCGTAAATAGAGCCGGAAACCCGAAGACGTGACGGTTATCGGGACACCCAGCTAGGCACCTGTGGATAGAATACAACTGGGTGGCCGCAGACACAGATAACGCGGTGAGAAACAAAGCTGGGTGTTACGTTGCCGAAATGGAAAAGCGGAATGATCCGTGGTAACCCTAGAACTGCCATGTGTGGCTGAGGAACAGGATTATCGGTGGCTTGTCACTGGACACTCGACCTCCGCCACCTTTCCATTGTTCCTTCCGTGAAAGGGCCCATTATTTTCACCGAGGACACTTGCCCGAGCTGTCGAACAGCGAAGACGTTTCAGGTACTGCTTCAAGTTTCTTCTAGATGACCGTTGTTCAAGACACAAGAGACCTCGATAAGAATTCCTTTCAACTGTCGAACGCCCAGGATATTTCAGAACTACAGGTCCTTTAAATCCACAGCTATATATGTACAAGGTACTCTGCATAGTTCATTCGTCACCTTAACCCTCGTACAACGAATGCAGGATTATTTTGATCCAACTCTAACAAAGTCTATAACGATCCTATATTTGTGTTGGCAATGGCAAAATATACTATACGATGCCAAAATTGCAGTAACATTATTTGTAAAAATCGTACAGGAGATACACCCATTTTATGTATCAAATGTAAATAAATAATTATTTTATGTATTTCTTTATTAATAAATTTTGGTTAATTTGAGAAAATTTAATTATTTAATTCTTTTTATATTGAATTTTTTCGTGAAACTGGTGAACCATAGAAATGTTGCTATGGGTCAAACTGACCCTGCACTGAGACTTCAAATATCCAAGACCACCGTTCTAGAGTCTTTTACAACCGCGAATTTTTCCCCCAAAGTTTTTACCACCGCCAACGAACTCTACTTCGTGAATACAGAAAAAATGAATTCACCACGCGTTACGCTCGCGAGCATATACTTTTTTCACCCACATATCCGACCACGAGACGTGGTTGTCGTTCGTGTTACACGCTCCGAGCGCACTCGCCGCTGTTCGTCCAGCCAGAGCAGAGGAAATCAGCGCGGTTCCGGTGCAACGACTTCGATGGATGCACAAGTGCGCGCTTTTGCCCTGCCGCAGTTCGATGTAACACGCGTAAACGGGGCGTTATAGTACGCCGTCGGGGAAAAAGGGGGACAAGTCTGCCTCTCGGGGTTGCAATCGTAAAACCTCGCAACGTTCGCGAAAAATCTTGAAAATCGCGCGCCTCTGCAGTCGAGTGCACCGAGAACCGCGAGTTGCACCGCCGTTGCAATCGATCCACTCGCGAAACTGGATCGCAGCAAGTCGCGTTTCGTTCTGAAAAGAAGCCTTCTTCTCCGAGGAAGAATCGTGTGCACTCGACTTCGAATTTCCAAACTCCGTGGCGACGGAGTGGCGTTGTTGAAATCCAAGATCCTCGAGTCGGAGCTGTTCTAACGCTAAGAAGCTATTCCAATCTAAGAAGATTACTACGACTTAGCCATCAGTCTTCCCGTTAATTGAATCCCTGCAGGCCGCGCGGTTTCCGAATCGAGTTTTCCCCCTCGGTTCAGAATCGATGGGCAAAGCCTTCTGATCAGCGGCGATCGTTCCGCGAGAATTTGTATTACACTGTTTATTAGCGAGGCGCGGTGGCCGGTCGCCGGTTTCGAGCGTCGATCCCTGGGCATTATGATTACGCCACGATACGACGAGCCGCATTAAATAGAAATAAAATAAATCCGTGGGCAGGGAGAGACGGCCGCCTGGAGTAAACGGAAGAATCCCTGCGGGCTTCTGCATATTACAGCGGCGAGGCCAGCCAGGCAGAAAACGCGCGGCGAGGAGGCACCGGTCGGGGCCCTGATCTCCAATTCCCTCGTAAAATCCATCCGCGGCGCTGTAGGCGCACTTAAGGGAATCGGTGCAGCTGCAGTTTTGCGGTACGAGCGCCGAGTATCCTGGCCTACCTCTTCGGCATCCAGCTCCACTCTTCTCAGTCGAAATTAAAGCTGCAGGCCAATTTTCCGAGCTGGATATCGACAGCTTCTACGCTCCTTCCCGGCTACTGATTTCTATCGGCTCCGCGTAACTTGGTCAAGCGTGCTGGTTTGCTCGGAAGGAGGATCGTCGGAGAATTCGTGGCTGCGTTCCACCTCCGTTTCGGAGGGAGCTTTATCCCTCCTCGGATAACAGGTACACTCGTTGGAGCGATGTAAAGAGATAGCCGCAAACAGAGAACACGTGTTTCGCCAAAAAAGCCAGATACAGTCGACCAATTCGTTATCTCGGTGGCTCCTTTGTGGGCTCTGCTTATCGCTGCAATGCTAATGGAGAGCGAGCCAGTACAGTGTCAAAGAATTCTTCGTGTTACCGAATGCCTCGCCTCTTTCGGAGTCGCCCGAAGGACGGTTGATTAAGTGCTCGAGGAGAAGCTGCCCTGTGAGAACCCGCGGTGCTTTCTTTTGCGATAAATTGAAACACTGGTGGAGTCGTCCCACGCAGCACTTGGTATCCCCGGAAGTAGGAGACTCGCAATCCAGAGATCCTTGATGAAAACTCTCGGTGGCCCGTTTACCGTTTCGAGTCTAAATTAAACTCTTGTAAAGTGCGCATCCCGGGGCAGGTTTAATTTTATCTTGAAACACGGCAGAAGATGTAGGAAAGTTGCCGGAGACTCGGACGAACTGGACTGAATTTCCTGCCGCGATCAGCCCGTCCAAAGAGAAGAAGCACCCGCGAACGATGACGTACGGAAGCGGCAGGAAAGCAGCGTGTGCGTGCGCGCGAGTGTGCGCGAGTACACGCGTGTGCGTTTAACAGCGAGGAGGGGTACTGACCGCGCATTCCACGAGGGAGGTGACCGCCTCGCTTCTCATCTGCAAGAACCTATGCCACGGTTACATCGCCGTGAGCTGAACTTGGTCGAAGAAAAAAGGGCCAAGATTTTTGCTCGATCCTCTTATTTGAGGTCGAGTGCGAATCCTAGGTGTCGAATACGAAATGAGTAGTAACCGCGCGAAATGAACGAGTAACTCAGCTGTCTGGAGGTGATCCAGGATGGAATCGACCCCCGGTGCATCGATGCAGCAAGGCATGATGCGCGATCCCGAGAATTCTATTAAATACAATTACCAGTCCATGGGCCTATTACCGTGAGGCGTCTCTCGAGGCATCATCGATCTAGCCGCACAAAGGCAGATATACCCCAGCAGCCCGTTCCCTCTTTCTCTCGTCGCCGATCGATAATTCAGTCCAACTAATTGCCAGGCCGCGATCGCCGCGAACACACCATTACGATGCTGTCGACGAGGCTCTAGCAGCGGCCACGGGACACGATCCTCCACCGGCAATACCCTCGGACCCGGCCTGTACGTACACGCGGCGTACATACGCCGCGCGCTAACGTAAAATGAACAAACGAACGACGGTCCACCCACGTTCTAACCTACATACACCTTTCTCTCTCTCGTTCCCCGGCGCGGTGTACCGTTTCTGATATCTACGGTGCACCCCGCCGCGTCTTATCGCGACCGAGATTCCTATCGTCCCGCACCGTTTTTCCTTTTTCCTTCGATCCTAAGAATCGCCCCGGAGATTTCGAATCTGTCGGCGGAGCAGATTCGTATCGATTGTTGGATGCCTCGGATGCAGACTGGACGCGATAAATCGGACTGTGCCGAAGTAAGTGGTGCAGGAGAGGTTGCTAGAGCTTTCAGGCTAATTATCACGTGTGTACGTAAAGAACTGTAAGAGGTTTTAATTTCTGGGTTCTGATTGGAAGCTTTAAAGGGAAGATCCCCAAGTTGGAAATTCAGAAAATGATAAAACTTTGGGTATTTGTAGAAGATACATAGATATCTATTACGAATTTTTTTTGCTGGCCAAATTCTTCCTGGCTGGCAAGAAATTGGAAATTGATTCCTGAAAATTCGGCTATTTTAAGATTTTGTGTTATAACTCGCGAACTGTAAGAACTATAAGTTATCTATAAGGTAGTCCTAATTAAAAGAAGTAACTTTTGCCTGAAAACTTTTTTTCTATTAACACTAAATCGGAAAATAGCTGGATTTTCAGGGGTCAATTTCACCCCCTTAGAGTGAATTTAGGTAATAAAAAAAAATTGCGAAAAAAAATATCATCTACATATTTCCAAAGTGTTATTATTTTTTAAATTTCCGGATTGGGAACCTTTCCTTGTTAGCGGAATCTTTAAGACACAGTCGTCCACTGATGCCTACTGATTCAGAGTAACCAAGAAGGGAAACGAAAGCAGGCACAGATATCCGCGCTACGAGCGGAGAATTTAACCTCGATTCGCCGAGCATCCTCCGATACCGAATCAGTGAAAGTCCCTCGGCCAGGTCGGACCCCCCAGCTGGGGCATAGCTAAATTGGACCGTCGTAAGTAGCCCGGTAATGAAATTAGCAACGAAAGCGAGTCCACCGTGTGCTCAGTACCGATGAAACTCTCGGTGGTTGGTGGGAACATCGTTGATTCGCCATTTAGGAGCCCCCGGAGGAACCGAGAGACGCGTTACGGCGCAAACATTTGCTCGAGAGGCTTTTTCGCATATTTGCACGGGGCACGGCGCAAACACGGCTCGAATCGGGGACGCACGGTTTAAAAATCCTGGCCCTCGTGGCGCGGTTTTCGCTCCCCGCTGGATCTCTCCATCGCAATTCACCGTGTGTTCCGCTAGCCGAGGCGCATTGTGTGGGCGATCTCGCGCGAGCCACCTTTTCTCTTCCCTTTTCTCCTTCTCTCCTCGCTGCGCGTTGCCCCCTGCTTATTGTCCGGGTTGAACCTGTCCAGGGGAAGAATCAAGGGCACGTTTCCTCGTAAATTTGTCGCGGATATAAGCCGCAGCCCACGTCCTCTAATTCGCGTGGCTGATTCTAAGGGGCGTGTTCCGTGGGGGCCCTGAAAGGTCGGGGGATCCCGCCACGACTTCCAAGTATAAACCGTTCGAGATTTTAGAGGGTGAAGTGGCCTTGGGAGGAAACGCATTACTCTGTTATATAGTGACAGAAATATGTGAAGTGAGATTTCAGACTCCCTGGGAATGACCCTCCTCCTCCAGTTAGAATGACAAGGGTGACGCAAAGAATTCCCTAAGAACCGTGAGTCTCGTGACTCATTGTGCGCTTCACGCGAGCAGAGGATGCGGGTTAGCGTGTCTCCAAGAAAGAATCTCCTCCTCGTGACTCCCCCCGATGCGTATTGTATGTCCGTCAGATAGTTTAACGAGCCCCCGTTACCAGAGAAAAACAGCATCCTCGATTAATCGTCGATCGCCAGGGTCCCCCCAATCATCGATCGAATTCGTGGCTCTCCGGCTTCCTTTATACGTCGATCACGCGTGCAACGCGAACAAGGACGACCCAGTAGCCCTTCGCACGACAGTTCCCGTTGGACAGCAGCGAGGCCGGCTCGCTGAAAAGACGTGATTTTATCCGACTCCTCCTCGCCTTTTGTTCGTTCCCTTTCTGGCGGCTGGCTGCGGTTTGCGTCCAACGACTGGGGGAGAGATAATCGCGGTGAACGTTCCGGGGTTATTTCTCCAGGATCGACGATAATAATTGGTAACGGTACGCGGCGGGCCGGGGTGAAGAAAAATGAGGGTCCACGGCGAAGAGGTGGTTTTCTCGGAAACTATGGAAATCCGAGTCCTTTTCCCTCCAGGATCTCCCTTGAAACAACGCGTCCCTCCCAAGTCGTTCCGAAGAAATATTACAGCCTTCCTTGGGGTTTGCACGCGCCCCTCTGGATTTCCACGAAATCGTAGAAAATTCGAGTTCTTAAGCAAGTGGAGGATTTTGTTGATGAGACACTGCGGTGTCTTAGGAGATTGAGACGAAGTGCTGCTTTCTGAAGGACGACGAGATATCTCGCGTGGCTTGAGGAAACGAGTCGATTCCCAGCGACGTTACACCTGTGCCATCCACTTTCGTCGAGGCTGCCTGCCGATTCGTACCACCTGCGAGAGTGCACCTTTCACAGACGCGGAAAGGACGGAGGAGGGAAGAGGGTGGAACGAAGAGGCGACTCTGGCCCCGTAATAAACTTTCTCTCCCCGAGAAGACTCGCTCGTCCTCTCTCTCCCATTGTTGGCTCGTTGAAATAAACGACGACGACAAGACGAGAAGACGAGACGACGAATACGAGGCGGCGTAACGAGGCATCTCTTCCTGGTGCGGCTTTAACGAAGGCACGCGTAAACGGGGAGGAATGCGGGGACTCTCTGCGAACCGCCTGCTGTACCCCTCGAAAAACGAATTACGGCGAGCTTGGCGTATAAACGCCACAGAGTGTACTATTCGTGGTCCTGGTTTCGAATCTTAAATTTCGTTGAAGAGAAGAATAGTTTCTAGTAGTCTTAATCTCGCGTAACGAAATGAAATACGCGCAGGAGACCGTTTCTAGGTCTCCGTAGAGAAATTCAACGTTCCAGCGGACGGTGACTTCGAAATAGAAATCGCCGCAGCTCGGTACGACGATTTTCTTCAAGTTTCTGAAAGCCGCGAGGGCGCATAACGTAAACTCGCGAAAGGAAAAATAACGTTGAGTGCGTATCACATAGCAATTGGACCTGTTATCTGGTGGAAGGCGATACAGCAAGAAACGCGGATAATAATCGTCAGCTGGTGTCTGGATGCGAGGAAGATATCGAGAGGAGAGCGAGGAGCAAGTGTGGCGGGCCAATCATCCACAGGAAACAATCACACGTAACTGTTACCGTAAATGAAACGACTGGATGAAACCAGACCGAGTGGCCAGGGTTCCTTGAACTTCGGCGGGCTTGATGGCTCGATCGAATCGAGGAATCGAGCAAGAACGGTCCGCGGCAAGCCTATTAGCCGCGCGATTTAACCAGAGAAGCCAGCGGACCCTTCGGCTCCACTGTTTACCGATCATTTCCATCTTTACGAACCGTAAATCACACCGAGCCGTAATTTAACGCGCTACCTATTAACTAGGGGCTAGAGAAACAGCCGGACCATCGCTCATTACGAGCGCAGAGGCGGAGATTAGAAGGAGCTTCTCCGTATTTTACGCCCGTAATTTTGATACGAGGGCCTGAATTATTAAGGGCCCGGGACATCGATCAGTCCCTCGATTCAGGATAATGTAGTCTCCTTGTTATCTGGGGCAACGAAGGTCCCAGTGTACCATCTCCATTTAAAAGATCGATCGAGGGGCCGAATAGAGAATTACGCCCCTGTGGAAGAAGCTGAAGACGATAGAAGAACGTGGAAGTTCGCGTACCAATCAGTTGAGTCAACAGAACGTAGCTCATCCCGGCCCTGACGTCCAATTAATGGATGAAGGAGGAAATAACCGCAGAAGAACGAGGACCAATAGCAGCCTGGACTTTAATTGATCGCGGCGCACGGATTTAACGCGACTCCGCTGCAGCGTTTACATCGGGGCAGATACCTAGGTTGAGACCGCGCGCGGATTCCTGGCGGATCATTTACGGGAACATCGCGGTGTCGGTCTCAGTCGATTAGCTTTGGTCGAGCCTGAACAATAGCTCGAGGAAGAGGAAGCCCGCTTTATGAGTTTCACGGTAGCTGGCGTGTTGCTGGATATACCTTCGATCTTTGCGTCATCCAGCTACGTGTAATCGTGCTCTTCCTCTTCGGATGTGGTCTTTGGGTGCCACGGAACATGGAGGCAGATGTCGCCCATCGGGGGAAAAAGAAAGGAGGTCTGAAGAAGAAGAAGAGTAACGAAGGGAGTGGAATCGTGGAAAATCGAATCCCTGGACGCGAAAGTCTGTCCGATTGAAATCGGGTACAGTTAGAGGCTAGCGAGCTGAGAGAACCGAGTGACCCATTTGCGGACACGCGGCTGATGGATGCCACCTTGGAGACCTATTACCAGCGGTAATCAGGGAGAACCCTGGTAATTCATGAACGTTGTCCACTTCTTCCGATCCGCGGACAGTTACAAATAGCGGACTGCTGCTCGGCCAGCTAGGCTTTTTTTCAGCGACGCTTGCTAGGCCATGACGGGGGCAGCCCGCGGAGAAATTCTCGTCGATCGGCCCGTGACACGCCCGTTCGTTTCAATTCAATCGACTCGAAAGTCCGCCTGCAACTGGTCCAGTGCTTGCTGGTTCCCTCGACCCTCTGGAACCGACTCCACGGAGATCGGGTACAGTTACTGGATCACGAGCGAGTGCAGCCCTGGGTGTCCAAGAGCACACGGTTCGCGTAATTGGTTGATTACGAGAGTATCGCGCTAGATGATCCGCCGTCGCACACGTTCCTCTCGGGAACGTGAGCAGCACGCGTGTTTTCACTGGGAATTAATGCGATCCGCGGCTGTGAACGGCTCGTGGGACGCGGCGTTTCCGTGTGACTCCGTAATTTCCATTTCTGATGCCACCGGCTTCAATGGAAAAACTGATTGACCGGGATTAATGGCGGGTTCATAAGGAAGCGGCCGCGCTTCCTTCTCCCTGGCTGGTTTCTCACATTTCATAATTTCCTGGCCAGCTGGATCTTAGGTAACGATCGGGCCGCCGAGGCGGGCGGCTAATACCGCTTTTCGTTTAATCGCCCTCATCGGCGCAATTACGAGGGGGCAACGGGCGCCTTCTTCCAAGCTGCGGTAGCAACGGTTCCAGAGGATCGGAATCGAGAATAAATCAATAAATCCATTTCCAGCCGCGACAGGCCCGCGACACCGGAAAAGGGAAGGCGCAGCGCGCCTATTACAGTCCTCGGCCCCCTTCAGCTCAACTATATTCGTATTCCAAGTCGCCCGAGTCTTTCCTACGTTTTCCGCGTCGATTTTTCGTCCCCGGTCGTCGCATGAATGTAATCTCGACCGCCGGTCTCGCCTAATACAGTATTTCATGAAACTTTCGGGCAGATCTGCATGGAGTAACGTGCCATACGGCCGGAGCGACTCGAATCCCCCGCGCCTTTCGGGGCTTCCGCGAGGCTAACGTTCAACATCGAGCGTTGAACGTTCGACCCGATGCAACGACGTAACGGAATGCGCGCGGAGCCTCGGTGAACAAGTTATCGAGATAATTTCGAGGGAATGTCGGCCCTGGAATTGCTCGATCGCCACGACCAGTGGGAGCAGCGCATACGGGCGAACGTGAGTGCACGTACGTAGGTAGAAACGTGGAGGACGAGGTGGTTCGGTAGGCAGTGACCTTGACCCAGGCAATCAGGTATCCTCGAAGCCGGGGCAACCGCTGGCACACATTCCCGCGGATCTATACTGTTGCTCGCGCGCGACGACCTTCCGCGCTGACCCGACCTCCGACCCCGTCGAGTCACAATAGCGAACAGATCACGAGCAGTGGGCTGAGTAGGCCACGACAGCCGGTGAACGCGAATCGAGGTCGATACCGAGATTATTCTAACTCCTTGCTGCATTAATCGTGAAAAGTATATCGAAGGGTTGTGTGAAATTGTTTAGACGCCTCTGGGATCTAAGAACGAGCTGGATTGGAGAACCCGAGGCAAGTTGGAGAAAGTAGTGATGGGTTCGAACGATCCGCGAGTATTTTTGTTTGAATGTGTAGTTTTAATAAAATGAGGGTTAAATGAATCTTTGGTGATTCGACACACAGCATTGGGATTTCTAAGGCCATTAGGACTTTGGCTTTACTACAGGGACGCAGCTCGTCGTGGTTGGTTAGAGGCTATTAAACGCACGAAACCATTGGTGAATGGGAGACGATGATATCGCGGTACGAAGAAAAAAGGGAAGACCCTCTTCACGGTCTCTATTAAGGGGAAATTACGTGGCTGGAATAATCCCAGATCGAGCAACCCTTTTCCCAAGCGGAACATCCGCTTTCATTCGATCTCGCGATACACTTAATGCGCATTGACGTGTCCGTGGTCGGGGAACGCCATAACCCAACAATTTTTCGTGCGCAGTTGATCGAGGTTTCGGTTTACGACTACAAAGCGGGTAAATACCCCATTCAGTAGAAGTACTTACGAGCTAGCTCCCCATTTGAATACTTCAAGTCGTCAAAGCTTACCTGAAACAGAAAGGAACATCGGAAATTAATACCAAATTAACGCAAGACCTTAGAATACTTAATAAAACACTTGTAGTTATTAACAACCCAAAGAGAACTAAAAAGAATGTCTGTCAGGAAAAGGTTTCAGCTGATAAACTGACTCTGTTCGAAAGGGTAACCGGCTGCGCACGGATCCCGCTAGCCGATGTTTGAGTTGGCCCCGTGGACCGAGCAGAAAACACATCGAGATGTTTTCCCAGGGGCCGTGGATCGGCCGGCGAAAAGCAAATCCGCGTGTTTGCTCACGTGAGAAAGCTCGGTGGTACTAATCGTCGATAATATTCAACGGTCGTGCACGATGACCCACGGAGGGGAGGAGACGCGACGAAGGGGGCGGTAGAGATGCAGGGAAAAAGGAGAAAAGGGGAGAAGGAAAAAGGAGATAAACGAAGGACGGGGAGGAGGAGAGGAGAAGCGGAGCGTATTTCGTGCGCGCACCTGAGAATACACGTCGCATGTGCAGCCGCTTCGACGAGATATTCGAGTCGGTCTCTTCCTGGCTGCACCGATCGCGTGCCACGGAGCTTCGTCAGCATCGAGAAATGCAGACAGGAGCCCAGCGCCGAGCAAAAAGAGACGGCCGAGGGCGGCTCGTTCCAGAGAGACTCCGAGGGAAAACGAGAGAAAGGGGCGGGGAGAGGAAAGGATACTGTTCGAGGGCTGCTGCAGGCGGAAGAACAAAGGGGAAAAAAGTCCGCGCAGCCCATCGGCGAAGTCAACCGACCGAAAATGGACTTGAAGGTGCCGCGAATATCGCCTAACGGACCCGAGAATGGTCGAAAATTTGAATCTGGGGGCTGAAGCCGAGGGGAACTCTCCTTTGGGCGATTCGTGGCGATGCGTCTATTCCCTCTGCTCTGTACGTTCTTCTGCTTCGCTTCGTGATTATTGTGGATCGAATGCAGTGGCGCGCTCAGAGGGGGGCCAAGGAGCCCTGGCAACCCCCCAAAAGAAGGAACTTCGTAACGAAAAATCAAAACTAGATTTTATTCTTTAAATAAATTTTATAATCACCTAATGAATTCTATTGAATTTTTATAGTCGGTGCCTCATCATTTGCACTGTGTAAATCTGGCGCCGACTTAAAAAATATGGGAGTCGTAGATTAAATAGGGGAAAAAATGATTTTTTACTTTTTAGTGCAATTTTATACTTTTATACGTTTAACTCGGCGCCCCCCAACATTAAATCCTGAATGCGCCACTGATCAAATGTATGCACGAATTATGTGCATCCTTATAGAATAGATTTATGCATCGAGTAATGCAGATGATTGAATTAAACTGAAAGGCAAATACGATGAAACGGTAGAACCCGTTAGACGCCATAGAAGCCGAAGGAGTAGCGGTTACATTCGTGCGTGGGCCTTCTCTTTTGTTGCCCCGAGCTACCGAAAAGGTTGCATCTGTCGGATGCACCTGCTAGCCATGCATCTGGTGTCCCGAGCTCGTGTTTTCCTCGAACTCTAAATCGTACCCGTCCACCAACAACTCTAGCCTAGCCTAAAACACGGACAATTTAGCCGACCTATTCACGAGCCGCACACAGAAGAAGCCTGCATCGCGTGCAACCGCCTGAAATTCGCTGTTGCCGCACAATAAACTGCCATCCTGGCAGATTAGGTGTTAGCACGGGTATCACAGCTAATCCTCGCATATATAACATCTTGATGCTGAAAGGACAGTGATCCTTCTACAGGTTCCCCTGGAGTGCCGACGACTTTTTTCCCGCGCCCTAGGATCATCGACCAGCGACGGGGAAGTAGGAAGAAGCGGACGCGAGAGGAAGGCAAATCGCGAGACGCAGCTTTTCCCTTCGCGGCCCCGCGTCCATTGGAACCTACAAGAAACCACGCGGAACGAGTTGCGCGGGTATAAAATCCAGAGACGTAGGAAGTTAAAATAAAGCTTCCAAAGTGGAGTCAATATTTATGCCGCGCAATTACGCTGCATTTTAATAAACTTCGGCCGATCGTTTACGACGGGAACGCACGGCACCGGCCAGCGCACACCGAGGGGGAAGAAGCAAGGGGAAGCAAGCGCAGAAGACGAAGAAGAAGAAGAAGAAGACGACAACGAAGAAGAAGAAGACGAGGAAGGGATGCCAACGACTTGGAAGGAGGAGAGAAGAAGAGGAGAAGGAGTCGTTCCATGCGAAATGGCGATTCCGCTCGGACGGAATCGCCCTTAATTTGCGCATCGGTGGATGCCTGGAGAAAGAGAACGAGGCTGGAGAGAGCGAGGGAAAGGGAATAAGAGATGTATTCGCGCTGGTACCGTAGACAAATGCACCTGCATTCCGTCCTACTGCATCCCGTCCAATTATCCGCCGGGCTCCGGCGAACCGACCAGATAAAGCTCGTGGGAGAACGACAGACAGAGAGGGAGGGAGGAAGAGGGAAGCTGGAAGCGCTCCAGTGGAATTATTTTACTCGATCATGCAATATTTATATCCAACAGCGCGACGAGTCGCGCGCGACCGGAGCAACGACAGCCAGCAGGGAAACGGGGGGAGGCAGGGGGGGGACGTGGAAAGCTACGGGATAACAGGGATAAGAGGGATGGAGGGACGAGGGGGAGGGGAAGAGGATCCTCTCTCCTCTAATCGTTAGGGCAGCGAACGCGCAGTGGGTATTCAATCGAAACCAGTTCGCCAGGTACGAGCGACTGAGCGACATTAGCGATGAGTTATTGCGGGGACGAGCCCGGAGATCCGGGAAAAATCCCCACCGAATGGTCACGAGATTACCGCGCTTTTTCTACCCCCGATGCAACGCGATTTTTCCCCACCGATCGATCTGGCCGAGAGATTCCGTGATCGTCACGCGATTCCCGTCACGGCCAGGGAACCTTGCTCACCTTATCGTCGAGTCAGAGTACTGCGTACGGTTCGCAGATTGAAATTTAAAGAGCTACAGTCGGAAGGGTATCTTTATCCCTAGCACCGCTCAAATCTAACGCAGCGGTTGGTCCGTGAATACACACACCTTCGCAAAAAGTCCACGAGCCTCTCGTTACGTAACCGGTGATCTGTGCGCCTAGATATAGATCCCCGCGAACCTGTTAATTCCATCGAACGATCGTCCCTGTTCTCGCTCAGCCAGGCAAGGCGTTCGAGCAATAAAAATCGCCGATTAAAGCGTGCTGATGGAGCCCGATCCCCGGTAAAAAGTGCTCGGAGCGTGGAGTAGAGCGAGGCTTCGAGGCTCCGAGACGCGCGTTAGATTCGATCGCGGCGTGCAGCACGGCGAAGAAGGGAGAAAGAGCTTAGTCCACGTCGACATCCGGGGACGATTCAGGCCGGCCTGTTCCTGTTCTGGACCAGTACCCGGGACAGATCCCCTCGTTGAACGGGGAACGAACTCTCGGGCGCGGTGACGAGTCTCCTTCTCGAGGCCTGGCGGGACCAGTTCGCTGGTGCGGAGGGAACGAGACGCGTCGACGAGCGAGCGAGAGGGAAAGGCGAGAGAGAACCGTGACGAGGGGGACCGGAGAGGATCGAAGGGGAGACGAGAAGGTGGAGAAAGAGAGGCATACAACCGCTGAAAAATCCCCTACATAATTATTCGCCGCGAAGGCCGTCCTGTGCGTTACACCGAGGCTCGCCAGCGTGTGCGTGTGCGAGAGCTGAATGCACACGCGCCTCCTCCGCCCTGCAGGAGCGAGGCAGCGGCGCGAGAAGGAGGGCCAGACGGAAAGGGAAGCAAGGCTGGACGAGGAGGTAGCGCGTCCACGGACCTGTTCCCCGATGTACACTGGTCTTTGCGAAATGCCGCGGGATTCCATAGCCGAGCGATCGCGATTTTCAGCTAGCCGATTCGCGAGCACCGACCACCACCACCCCCTGAGGCCCCGTTCCCGGAACACTGAATTTCTTCGGTGATTCGACTCTCTTACGGAACAAAGCGGAGTTTACAGTAATTTGGCGCAATGGACACGCTTCCACGGGTGCACCGGCGAGAGGACGATGAACAGGGTCGCGAACAAAGCCGTCGCGAGGCGGGGAATGATCGCGTCTGGTGGTCTGACGGTGCAATCATGACGTAGCTCCGAGAAACGTATCGGAATGATTCATCGGAACGTGCCGCTGGAGTGTGGAGAATTCGAGAAGGCGAGCGTGCCGAGGAGACTGAAAGCTGGGGCCCTTCTGTTCCTCGCAACAAATTCGTCGAGCACCGTGCAAAGCGAACCCCACCGCCATTATCGACGAACCCTTCGCAGTATCCCGGCCCTCGTGCTGCACAGCCAAGCGCTACGATGTTAGATGGAAAGTTGCGAGTGATGCACGGTGCGATCGAGATACCTCGAGATACCGCGACTGGTGTAGGTCGTGGGACCAGGTGCCGAGGCTCGACGACAGTGGGAGATCAGCCAAGGTTACCGAGGAGGTGTTCTCCGCGTATGCGCCAACTTCCATAGAGCATCGTCGGCGCGTTACTTTTCACGTGGAAGCGCGAACGTCTAGGTGTGCAGCGGTCGCAGGTAGAGCGGTCTGGCGTGGCGAAGAGGAGAGGCACGGTCATTCAGAGAACCGGCAGGCAGGCAGGCAGGCAGACAGGCAGAGCCAGGCTGGCAGGCAAACAGCCAGACCAGGACAGCGAAGAAAAAGTGTTATCCTGAATGGCCAGAGGACGGATATAGCGCGAGAACTGGAAATAGGCGCGAACCGAGAGAGAGAAAGAGAGACACCCGGGCGAGCCGAGTATAAAGCGGATTTATCGCGATCCGATGCCGAGGATTCGATAGGGCGCGTATAGCAATCCGACGAGCTTTCGTCCCTGCTCCCCCTATTTAGAAATAAACGAAGGAACGGTGGACACTGGCGAAACGGAATCTCGGGGGCTTCCTGAAATGCCGAAGGGCCGCGGCGAAGTGGAGGAGGAGGCACGATATGGCAGCCGACAGAACGATTCCTCGCTCGTGCAGGAAACACGTAGGTACGATTGATGTATAATCGCGAGGCATTCGCGCGTCAAGGTCAGTTAGCTTGAAAACTCGCCTCGCAGTCTTAATCTGCTTGTACTCATAAATCCCGGGGGTCTAGAACGGCGTAGGTAGATCATGCGCAACGATGTTGCTGCTATGGGGCAACCGAGAGGCCGCGGTCGCGAACGCGAGCGTTTTCCCCGGCTCCGTACGCCAGGGGAGAGATCGATAGCCTGATCGACTCGCGGCGAGAGATGCGAGTTACGTGCGCGACCGGCTAACAGCAACGAATGCTATTCGATTACGTCATTTGAATATCGAGCGAGGGATTCAGCCGAGTGTTCGCCCTCTTCCGGCTCGCTGGCCATTTATTCCTCTTATCACTGGCGCGCAATTTTTTACGGACACGCTATATTTAGCCTCATCTGTACCCATCGACGCGGGTCGAAACCAGTTCCATCCGATTCCAACCGATGCGACTGCCGGTTTCTAGCTTGTCATGAATATTCCACGGAGGACGTAGCGTTCTTCGCTTGCTTCAATAGGGAAGTGGGTAACGGAAGTGAGGATCTGTGGAGGCTCGAGCTCCATTTTCTACGAATAAGAATTTTATGACAGCTACGAGTTCCTTTGAAACCTTTCAATTTCCTTTCAATTTCCTTTCAATTTCCTTTCAGCTTCCACCAAGCTGTAGGCGCATCAGGTTCCTTTGACTCCGTAGCAACTTCCCCGCACGCTAGACTCTTCAACCTGCCATCAAGCACGGAGATCCAGAGATGCCTACGCCTCGGCGTAGATCCGCAACGACGCCAGATCCATCGCTCGAGGCATTCGCCGATCAAAGATCGGTCATCGATCGCCAGGCCACAGACGCGTCTCGCGCGGATACCGGTGACAGAGACGAAGAGAAGAGAGATCTCCCTCTCGACCGTTCCTCGTCCGCGACGTGGACAAAGCGCGACACCAAAGTCGCGGAGGAAAGGTGAGGAGGGCAGAGGAGCGAAGGGCAGGCCTGCCTCCGGCTTTTCGTTTCGCGCCAGCTCCGTTTCGTTCCACTCTTCTTTTCGTCTCGTTGCTGGACTACTGGATGCTCGGCCCGAAGGGAGCGAGTGCGTGTCACTCTTCGCGTCGCGCACCTGCGCGGCGGGCGAGACAGCTCGCGCAGCGCGTAACGGTGCCATCGATGGGAAAACACGAAGAAAAGCACGGAGAAGTCTGTGTGGAGAAGAAGACAGGCGGTGGAAATCGCGGGGAAGATAATGTCTACCGAAGCGGTCGCTGAATTTTCAAATTAAGGGATCGCTGTCGATCCTCCGCCACTCAGAGCTACTTACAACTTCGTCCAAATCTTGGACAAAGTCCCCGGTGTTCAGACGCGAGTCAGAAGTATGAAAAAAATCCAGCCAACGAGGTACCTGCGGATGAAAGGCGAGCGAGGGACATGGGTCTACCCGGCGGGACACGCGATGCAGCAATTTGTAACCAGGTTACGCGACTCTGCCAGTCCGCGCCGCCTCTCCCGGCCCCTCTCTTCGATTCGTTCGAGTCAACCGTGTGTAATTGTTTCTACGGTCGTGTGCGTACGGAGAGTACAACAGGTAGCGTGTACCGCGCGGCGCACGGACACGAACGAACGAGAGCGAAGGAGAGAACACGTAGTCGGAGCAAAGCGGAGGTGCAACAGGTGTACGGACAGGTTCGTTTTACCGCGAGGGGTGCGTGAACCCGTCTGGAAGGGGGTTGAGCCGGCGGAGTGGAGCGCGTGTGAGCGGAAGGGTCGCGCATCCGGAAAATCTGGCATGGAAATCGTTGCGTGGCCCGAGGGGAAGGGTGAAACTAGGGGCAGCCGTGACAGACGAGCGCCGATGGGATCGTTCCAAGGATATCCTCGGAGGGTACGAAGCGGAGAGCCCTGTCCTTCGAGTAATTCAGCCTCTCGGATCCTCGACGCGTCCTATACCTCTCTGTCGCAAAGTTCGCCAACCACTTTCGAGCTTAAACACCCGTCACTGACACGAGTCAGACTCGAAGAGGCGCTGGCCGATCGGGCGAGAGTGTCGCCGCAACGTTTCAATTAAATCTGCCCGCGGAACACGATATTCATCTGGGTAAAGAGGACGAAGACGATCAACAGGCGAAGAAGAAGCCTCGTGTCCGACACGTGTTCGAGGACGGCGCGATCCTCGGCGCTGGGAGGCGAGCGAAGGAAATGACACGCAATATACACGCCCCGGCCCGACGTATAATACGAATCTGCGGCACGTAACTGCGTTATGTAAATAGCGCGCCGCGAAATACGTTTTACACGGACGTGGGTGTATCAAGATTTCCATGGGGATCTCGCGTTACCGCGCCACAACACCGACGACGGTAATTCGAGGTTTTTTCCCCGCGTTATTACGTCCGTAATGCGAGCCCTTCGCCGCGCGATGCCCCCACAGCGTCGCCCCTCTCGGAATTAACGTCGGTCCTTTTTCAAATATTTCCCACCCCCACCGCCACGGCTCGACGATCGCTATACGTCCAGGAATCTCGCGGCGGAAAAAGATTCCACGTCTCTCGGCCGCGACTCACTCTTCCGTGTCGTTTCCTCCATAAAAATTTCCTTCTCGCTTTCGTTCTCTCCGATGGACGAGGTGAGCGTCGTAGAAATTGATGACAGGTGTTATGGTTGAAACGCGAGACCCGTTAGGTCGAGGGAGAAGCTTGTTGGCGCGGGGGGCGCATTGGAGTCGACGGAGATGACGAGACGCGGCCGGCAGGTTGAATGACAGAATGCGTTTTCTAGTGCGGAAGTGGAGTTCGAAATAGGCCTACCGTTGGCCGGCCGGTGCGTAAGCCGTGATAAAGGCGAGCTGCCGCTGCGGAGAACGCAGCGGCGCGCATAACGAGCCACGCGCAAAAGCCCGTCCTGCCATAATCGGCGCGGGCGAGTTATACGGCCTGGTTGCCTGTATCTGGAGCGGAAACACAAGAAAAACGAAATGGTGCTCGTGCTGGGAATCGCGCAAGTATCGTGTCGCGGATCCACTGGACCGTGGCGAGCTTTTGCCAAAAAGACAGGCTCTCTTCCAATATTCGCAACTCCACCGAACACGGTATGTACCGTGTTAACGCGTAGTGACGTTATGGAAGGATAGAAGATACGGGGCTGCCTCGTTTTACGCGAAACACGCCATTAATTAGGGCGCCCGGTCCCAGAAGGAGGTGACGAAGTGCGGCGGGCCGCGGGTCGGCCAATCAAGACAATGACGAAATAATTGAGCGTCCGGTCACGTTGGTAATAGGGTTCGCGAGAGGGCAAGCGACGACTAATTAACGAGGGAGCAAGCGGTACGTGGTCGGTGTGCCCGTCCGTTTCTTTCGGCTCCGTGGAACGCGAACACGGGCATGCCTGCTCGACGTCGTGACCTGGGCGCGAGATTTGCGACTCGCTCGGGGGACCGAAATTCACGAAAAATCGCCGATCGGCCAACCCCGCGGTAACGGTACTCCGTGACGCGACCATCCAAATATTTCTTCGCTGCGAGAGGCGAGCAAGGCGAGCGAACGTTCGCTTCTTCGGCGCGTTACCAGTAACGCGAGCCTCTTCCCTCCTTCGTCTCTCCGCCACCGGTCGTCGCTTCCCGCGTCGATACCCTCTTTAACCATTTCGCGATCGACGCGCATATTTATGCCGATACGAGCGAATTGCCGAGCAAGTAGCGCCGGCTCCGGACCTGTTCAGTTTCGGGCTGCTGAGCATCGAAAAGGAAAGAGGCTGAATTCTGATGCGAGGAGAGCCATCGAATGAAATGCGAGGTTGTAAAGATCGCAAGGGGGGGAGGGAACACGAGCGGTATGTGCCGGAGGAATCCCTCCATTCCATTTCGAATAAACGCGACTACGACCGCGGGGCTATTTCTCCGCCGCGAGTGGAAATTTATTCCTTTCTCGGAGACTCGCCGTTTCGTTTCACCTGTTCGTGGAAGGGAAATTCGTGGAATATCGGCGTATATATTCGAGCGGCAGGGAGGGAGCTGTAAAAGAAACGTGTATCGAAACCGATTCGTCCGTCTCTCCCCGTGGACGGAACTGGTTAGATCCGCGAGAATCCTTCGTTTTTTTTTTCCGCGGCGTGCGCGTGCACGCCTTGCAAGACGGACGAAGAGGCAAAGCCCCGCTGCTGCGCTCCAAAGGCAAGGGAGTTTCTAAAGGCTTCGATCAACGTCCTTCCTCTCGCGATCTCGCGTGGAAATCGATAAATGTCGACCGTGTGTACGTCGGTCACGTATCTAACCGGAGTATCGAAGAGTCGACTCTTTTGGAGTTAAGAAATCGACTCGATCTCTGGCTGGTCGAGAGAGTCGACCGGCTCGCTCCCAACGCAGCCACCCTTTTTCTCCTTTTTTTTTCCCTCTTAACTTCCCCGCCATCCTCGCCGCAATGCACCTCGAGATTTCTCATAACGGACTGCGTGACGACGACTTTGCGAGGGACGACGGGATGTCGCCAAGATTACCGCGATCCTCCTAAGCTAATTAAGCCGCGAGGCGAGACTCGTTCCTGATACACTCGATTCGCTGTGGGAAATAAGAAGCTGTGTTTAGCGGCGAGATCTACGGCACGTCGGATGGAATGATTTTCGAATCCAATTACGCGATACCCACGTCACATATGATCGCTACTACGAGTTTCACGTCTTCGCCATTTCCTTGCACGGTTCTACCGATTCCCAGCTGCGACCTTGCGTCTCCAAGCCTCGGGAGGAAGAACAATCGAATTCGAAGTAAATAATTCCTATCCTGGAGGGAGAGAAAGAGAGGCGTCTCGCGCGAAACTCGCCAATGGGCACTCCATTGTCGTTTTCACGCAATAGGTGCTTCCTCGACCGTGTCGACGCAACGTCACACCGTTTTGCAAGCGAAAGTTCCCCCCGGTATCCACGCGGCTGCCGATGGAATCGAATTTCGTTGGCCATCGATCGACCGAGCCTCGCGTTCTGACACGGGGCCCATTCCCAGAGGCTCGAAGAAGGCATCGAAATTGTTTTATCGCGCGATTAAAGGCCATTTTCGTGCGAGTGGAGAAAACGAGCTTCTCAATGGCAGGAATGATCGCGTCTCGGGCGGACTAATTAATTAGCAGGGGGGATCGCGAGCCCTCGAATCGCGGATGGCAATTTTCGCGTGATAAATATTTATAAAACGACGGGCCTCGCCGGCGCAACAATCGCGAGCGTGCGCCGGCCGTGGGCGCACACCGAGTGTGGAAGTTTTCCCACAGTTCCGGTGCAAACACAATGCCGAAAGGACGTGCTGGCACATCCTGTTGGATGCCTCCTTCCGGTACGTTCTCGCTTCATTTTCCCTCTCTGTCTCTATCTCCTTTCGGTCGTGCTTTTGTTGCGGCGTTTCCTACGAGCCCGTCTATCCCCCGTTCTGGTTCGTAAATTTCGAGGCGTCGTGCTTTGTCGATGGGCAAGGAGAGCGCGTTGCTGGTCAAGTACGAAAGGGAAAGTATCAGAAGTGTCCCATCGAGGAACGACCACCGACGAATAATTCCTCGGAACGAGGCTGCGACTCGCGCTCCACTTCACGAGTCACGTCGAAACGCCGACGCGGGGTTCGAGGAGTTTACGGTACACGCGCAGGATAAAACGAGAGGAAGAAAGCGGCAATTACCGTTGTCTAGACAAAAAGCCTGCCTGACATTGTTGGACGTGTTTTCGTGATCGTGGTTCTTTTTAGCCAGCGGCACGCGAGGAGACAGCGAAATCGTCGACGAACCCGGCGTTGCTCGAGGGAATGCAAAGTAGTCGTCGCCTCTGTGCCGTCAATTATGCCTTCCTTTCTTCGTCGGACAATTAGAGGATCGAGGATCCGACGCGAACCGATCTCCATCGTGGACGCGACGAATAGCTTCGAGTTCGGCCGGAGGTGAAAGCCGAAGCGCGTACAAAATCGTGGCCCATTCACTTTCCACGGTGCATCAACGGGTTGCGTAATCACTTCGGGGTAATTGCTCCGTAATATGCTCGCGTTAGTCGGTAATGGGGGTGGTCCGAAAGTGACTTGGCCATTGGAGCAAGGAACGCGAGGTGAGTCAGCTGGTAACGAGCGTAACGTCTTAATGGAAAAATGAGCGAGTGGCCCCGGCCTGGCAGTGGCGCTTGTCCCTCTTTGTCTCTGAAAGGGAGGAGAGGAAGGAGAGGGAGGAGAGAAAGGAGAGCACAGAGGGCCCCCGTGAAATCGATGCAAGAGTGGATTCACGTGGCCGAAGGTAAGGGCACAATGAACCCCCATTTTTTAACGTCCCCGTCTCGTCACGTGTCTACGCGAGCGACAGCTGCTGCGGGCTTTCCAGCCCTCCTCTCCTCTCTCTCTCCCATAGAAATCGGGAAACGTACGAGGAGCGGGTCTTATGAAATAAAAACGCACAAGGGCGTCTCGAGAGAGGCTGCCCTCCGTCCTCGTCTCGCATGGGAATACGGGGGACCGTGGATTCGCATACGTCGCCCCGAGCCACTTTTATAAATCCAATTTCTTCGCTCGGCTAGCGTAGGTACCTGCCTCTCGCGTCGAATAAATTTCCATGCGGCTACGATCGGTTAACCGAGCGATCCGTCGTTCGCGACACGCCATCGTGGATAAAAAGAGGAGCGTAGAACATCTCTAAATTTACTACAAAAACCTCGAAGGGTCGAAGGAACCTCTTAAGAAGCAACAACAGCCGATTTTCTAAAGGGCGAGCTCCAAGTGTACCCGAGCGGCTAACTTAGACGTTAAAGAGTATCGAGAGTCAATTTCTTCGTCAGCCGTGGCGGAAGCAGCGAGATTGCCTGTAGATTGCACCGGCCCGCTTGCAACGACTGCATTAGACGAGCGCGTGCACGTGCTCGCGAATCGCTTCTCACGATTCCTTTCAGAGACAAGCGAGAGCGAGCACAGCCCGCGAGCAGCCTCGCAGGTGCACGACGCTGATAAAGGTGGGGAAAAAAGGAAAAAGGCGCGGCGGAATTGCGCAAACCGGCGGTGCCGTGAAATTCTCGTCCAAGGACAAGGCGGCACCGAGAGAGGAATCGGTGCACGATCGAGCCACGAGCGAGTTTAATGGGTCGAAGCGCGTCTTGCGACTGTCTCGTCATGGTCTCGGGGCAAGAAACGAGGTCGCGTTGCTCGATATCTAAACGCCATCGTGTAAACGAACACGAAAATTCACTTGGCCTGGAAAAATCTGGTATCACGAGAGAGATTCACTGATAGAAGTTGATCCAAGGCATAGGGTCAAGGAATTTGTAGTCATAGAATTGACTCGTGCACCTGTGTTCCTTGGACATCACTGTCCACTTCTCCGACTACCGCGCACCCCTAAATTCCTAAATCTCCCCTTGGACGACCCTGTGTATAAATAGATTCAAAGAAATATCGTTATATAAACCTTGGGACTCGTGTGGGCCCTCTACGCTGACTTTTATCTCCCTTTTCCTTCTAAATGCTCGAAGGTGGAGGCAGGGTCGAAGGTCCTCCCTGGATCTCCGCGAGGGGAGCATAAATCAAGACCGAAGAAGTTGGGGAGAAAAAAGGATGATGCGAAGCTGGGGGCTGTGGAAGCGTTCGTCGCCGCAGCAAAATTCACCACAAGCTCAGGATGCACCAGAACTGGCAGAAAGTAACCCTCCGTTGCCATTCACTCAAGTGCACCAGCGCACCGAGGGTACTTAAATATACACGCATCCTCGCAGGGACCAAGCCTCTTTCTCGGAACGTCCCAACTCGCAACCACGTGTTTCCCTGCCCCCTGTCCTCCCTTCGAGCCAGGTCGACTTGATTTGGCATTGTGATGCAAATTTCACCGCGGATTCGTACACGCGTGGATTCCTCTCCAACGAAGAAGTGCCCTCCCCCATTAACCGCGGGACCAACAACAGAATTGTCTCCGTGAAGGTCTAATCGATCGATCGTGCGCCAAATTATTGAATCCCCGCGTAGAATCGAAGTTGTTCCTCGAGTTGGCGTGGAAAGAGAGAAGATCCTCGAAGACAGACAGCAGTATCGGTAGCGATGATTGCATCAAGTGCACCCCGCTATGGATTAATCGCGGAGGGAGGTTGGACGGAGGAGATGACGAGGAGCTTTCCCCGAGGATGGGGTTATTGACCAGCGTCGGAGTTCAGTGGATCCTCGGTGCAAATCCTCGCATTTGAATCTGGGCGTGCGGGGAGCGTGCGTGCGCCAGAGCCTGGCTTAATATTTGAATAAAGCGCGTAGGTTTGACCCGGCCGAATCAACGGCGTATCGGCCCAGCCATAATCAGGCGACATTGTGCGCCGTAGATTATGGGGTAGAGAGAGCTCCGCGCGGCGACACGGTCCGCCAGCTCCACGAATGCATAAGTAATGGAGTTACGAGGCGACTCATCCTCCCGACGCCGAGAGCGCGCTTTATTGGCCGGGGCATCGCGATCCTCGCACCTGTCGGCTAAATCTTCCGGCGAAACCTGGGGCAAACCCAGGGGAACCGTGGATTCCATGGAGAGTTCCCAAGGTCCGACGATTCCGCGCCGAATCGCGGTGCGCTCCAAGAATTGAAATTGGTATAACTTCACCACCAATATTAAGATAATATAACAAATTAAGATAATATAATTCCTGTTAGTCCTCCTACAGTAAATAGAAAAATGAAACCTAGTGATCATAGAATTTCAGGATTTCCTCCTATAGTTGCATCTATTTTTATTCCTAACGAAGGAATTGTTCACGATTGAATTACATCCTAGGTATCGTTTAGAAAAGAGAAACACGTTCCACTATCGTGTGCAATAGAATTGGCGTGGAAGCGCGATAAACAGGCATAACGGTGCGCGGCTGGATCGTTTAAATCATGCCTCTGATATTCTAGGCTAGCCGAGAACCGGTGGAGAGTGCGTGCGCGTTTATCTGGCGCATCAAAGTGAACGCGAGGAAGACATCGGCGCACAAAAGCGCATATTTCATACAAATCAGTTTACGAGCGGACGGATTTAGAGGGGGGAGAGAGAGAAGGTGGGGGCACGGGGAGAAAGCACTCGTGAATCGTTGGATCGCGATCGTAAATAGAATCGTAGGGAACGTCCGACAACCGAGACTCGCCCGATGCGAGCGGGCATCGATCGATATCGAGGTCCCACTCTCGCCAAACATCGGCGGCTCTCGGCGTTACAATTTCGATCCCCCCGTGCGCTCGTATGCAAAAGCACGGACGGGAGAACACCTCCGGGCGGCGGTGTTCACGTACGCTGGGCGATCGGTGTGCGCACACCCAGCTCCGTGTACGTACAAGCGCCGACAACAGCGGTACGTGTACACGGATGCTGACCGAGGCAGCGTGTCCCGAGATAAATCTCGGCTACGGTGATATTGCGCGCGCACGGCGACTACCCGCGGTGGATCGTTCGCGCGATCGATGGATCATCGATCGGTACACTCTGTGGGCCAGCGGGTGGGTGAAGACCGCGCGAGCAACCAGCGAGATCGTGGAACGCTCGGCGCTGTAGCTCCGCGCCACGCGCTTACGTCGGCGAACACGCTCCTCTCTGTCTGCCCGGGGATTATATTGGACTGCGCGGATCGGCGCGTGTCCGATGTAATAACGGCGATAACGGGCATCATCCTCGGTGAGTCGAGGGACTTGGACCACCACTGGGGGGCGTTCGGGTTAAGAGAGGCTGTTGGCTTTCCGGCGAAACTGCTGCTTTCGCGTAAAAGTATCACGGCCGACCGGTGCTGGTGAATTCTGATCGCCTCGCGGTGCTTGGCATGCTACGATTTCGCTGGGCACGCGCTCGCGAATCGACAATTCTTTGGAAAACAAGGTGGGACTGTTGAGGCAGTTTCAAGTACCTACTTTGAAAGCTTTATTGGCTATATTTGCGGTTGTGAGGAAGAATAGACTGTGGATTTGTCTACGGTGATGAATTTCAAGATGAGAGTAGATAGATTATTAGTAAGTTCATTGAGATTCCTGGGCTCCTTAATGATCGGATCATCCGACTAGCCGGCCGAAGAGCGCGCGATGGTAGAGAGACGCGTGTGCGCGTCGCGGTTGGGCGCGAAAGGAGAATACCACGTTCCTCGTAGGTGTTTGCAAACAATGGCAGGGAATCATCTACGAGCGATTTCGACATGTGGATGGAAGGAACGACGCTTGTAATACGACGCGAGCAGGGTGTGTCGCAAATGAGCATACGGCTGGAGCAGAATGAAAAAGAGACCCAAGAGAAGAGTCGAGCTCCTCTGCGCTCAGGAAGAATCCCCTCGAGCGTACGCTCCAAAAAGCGCGTGTAATTCGAAATTTATCGAGATCGAAACCAAGAGGAGGAAGGAACGAAAGTGACCGATATCGTGGAACGAGCGGCAGCGAAACGGGAGAGGAAGCGACGAAATTGCGAGGAGGAAGAGAAAGCTGTCGGTGGAGGAAGAGAGAGAGCCTCCGCTCCGGCGAATCGTTGACTCGGGGAGCGAGGAAAAGGACGAGGAGAGAAGAGGAGCACGTGGAAGAGGGACGATAACGTATCGGTCGTAACGCGTTAAATGAAATGGCCCAGTCGCTGCATGAAGAGGAGGCTTGTGTTCCAGGAAATATGAATGGCGCGGATAGGCATGCTCGTTACTTCCCTTCGCCGTCCCCTTGGCATCTCGTCCCCCGGGTCGGTTCGACCGGCGAACGCCCGCGAATATGTATCGTCTGTGTGCGTGCCGGCCCACGCGAAACAGAGACGCAGCCACCGGCGTCTAGATATACGACGCGACAATGAATCAGAACCGGAACCTTCGGCATTCCCGAGGGCCGTATTCTCCGCGGAACAAGGTCCTGTCTGCACCGGTGAACACCGTCTAACGCGCCAACGCGCCGTCGCGTCGCTCGACCCATTAATCGTTAACCATTAGCCCCATTAACGCGTTTACCACCGCGTCAGATTCACTCCAGTTCAATTAACCCGACCGCCATGCTTCTGGAACTTAACAATGATACTAATCAACCAAGTCCGTCACTCAGCGCGCTAATGACTTTTGTAAAATATTCAACAAGCCTCCCCTTGATCTACAACCTAACTAGATCTAGGCTCCGTCCTATACTCTCTCTTCCTTTTCCCATGTACCAAGTGCTGTTCCACTAAAAAAAAAAATAATCGAGTGTCGCTCGTTCTCAAGTGCACCGTGCTTAGATCACCCTCTGCGCAGCCGCGCCCTGTTTTAATTACCGATTATCTGTATCTGGTATCGAGTCGCGGCTGCTCGTTTCTCGGTCCCCTGGAGAAGCTCGAATCGTTTACGAATCATTGCTTCCCCTCTCTCAGTATGTGGCTATCAACGCGCGTGCAACAGGGACAGGGGATATAATATAAAGGCAACTGTGCAGCTCCTAGGTAGCCCCGATCTAATCCACCCGATCGAATTAAAGCCAACGAAGACTTCATTCTCCGTTTCCGGTGTGGACGCGACGAGAGCAAGCTACGACGCTCCTATCTCGTCAATTAGCGTAATTCGAATTAACCATGTCCCGCGGTGCGATCGAGGATCGCGATCGTTTGTACCGAGGCGGGGGAGAGGGCAGAGGGGCTTGCAAGACTAGATCGGCGCTAGTACGCTGTTGGGCAACCGTACACGATCCAGATATCGATCGATTTTATCGAGTCCGAGGCAGCCTCGCCGGCCGAGCCTGCACCCGCGGCAGAAATCGATGGCATTCATTGCGTAACGAGCCACTTACCGCAAATCAAACTAATAGCCAATAAAGTAGACCGTCTAAAATCGTCTCGAACCGCACCTGGATCCACTCGGACAATTTAATCGGCTACCTCGATCGCAGCCTTCCTAATGGCGCGATGGATCCGACGCGCAACCATTGGCACATTTACATTCGAACGATTTCGGATCGTATCTCTCAATATTCTACTTAATTCCTGCCTCCCTTCTATTCTCCCGATAAATGTTCCTCGAGCTTCCGATTGTCAACTCGTTCAATCAGAGAGTTGCTGAACTTTTTAAACGATTTTATTAAAAATGCACTGAAATTAAAAAATAATTATTTTCTTGTACTGCAATTTCGATGTTGTTTTTCACTTTAAATAAAATCGTGGAGCAGGATTTTTCAAAATAGAATATGAATCAATTTAATACAGCATCAAGCGTCGAAATAAATTTGTTGTAAGATACCCTGCTCCACGATTTTATTCCAAGTGAAAAAACACCATCGAAATTGCAGTACAAGAAAATAATTGTTTTTTAGTTCTCAGTGCATTTTTAATAAAATCGTTTTTACTTTGCAACTTGAAGGGTCCCCCAGGTCCTATCTTCAAAAAAAATTATGATTTTATCCAAACACTATATTTTTCTTCTGTATTCTTACACTTATCCCATTTTTAGTAAACTACCTGTTCATTTTCCTGAAACAATGGGCCCCTAAGAACGTTTGCCACCTGCGCCTTTTTCCTTAAATCCGCCACTGGTTTGCAAAGCTCACGCACGCAAGAGGCCATCGATAGACGCAGAGTGCGTCTGAGAGATAATTATTGCCCCGACGTGGGTGCGTGCCCGTTAGAAAAACGCGGCATCACAGACCATTCTTTCGTTGCCGAGGAGATACCATCTCCTCCAGGTGTGCTCCCATAATTCAATTCCCCGGTCTCCCACAGGTTTCGTGCGAAACTCCTCGCTGCCCGTGACCGCGCCGCATTTTCCTCGATATTCCTCGCGCGGTGGATAATGCCGGAGTCATCCCGCGGAACGCCGAGCGGATCGATCGCACCGAGTATCGATTACACGCGCGCCAATACGCTCCTACCAATCGTGTGCAATTGACCGAGCGTGCATCGGTAGCCTTCGATGTTTATTGCTCCGGTTCACCTCGAGTATGCGACGCGAGGATGCGCTCGATAGACTTCAGCAACTTCACTCATTCCCGACACACCACGAAGAAGACCGTCGAGTCGCCTCGCTTATTAGCAAATGCTAATCGTATTTAGATACTAACACAATATAAAACGCACCTGCAATCGAAAACTCAAAGAGACACCCGAGCACCGAAGAGTAAAAGCACCACGTGTGCCACTTTTCCGCGAAAGGGGCTCCCGCAAACGAAACGGCGGATCGTTGCAGCGCCAGGTGGTTTCTCCCAAACGGAGAGAACAATGGCAGTGGAAGGGTCAGTAACAGTGGCACGGAATGGTGGAAAAAGGATCGCGAGTCACCGTTCTACTCGTTAATGCAGTGAAAACGAGGTCTTAACGACCTCGACATTAAGTCGTGTCCCCGTCCCCCCCGTGTGCCCATCTTCTAGCATGATTGTCGGCGGTGTCGAAGGTCCCCGACCCGCGGAGCACCGGTTCGGCTTAAATGGAGAATTAACGTCGAGCCCCGAGGAGGAACGACTGAAAGCGAGGCAGCTAGAGAAATCGAGCTCGCGCCCAGTTATCGTGTCTTCCGTTAGCCTCCCACCTCCGTGTCCCCTTTGCGATCAAATCATTTCGATCGTTCTTCCCCCCTTCGCATTCAAACCCTCCCGCGAACATCTTCCCGGCCCGCGAGCGATTCTATCCCGCGTTTTTAACCGGACGAGCAAAAACGTGGTCTAATAGCGGGCTCGCGTGTCGACGGTGTCAATGGGAAATCGTCGGCCCGCGTTCGAGGATCGTTCTGGTAATTGACGACTCTACGCAGGGAGCGTTCGACTGGCCGTAAGGACGGTTAAGTCTCGTAAAACGCGGCTTCAATTAAGGGGGAACGCGATCGCGGGGAATTAATGCCGCGCGCTTTTTCTCTCCCCTCCGCTCCCCGCCACTTAATCAGTCCCAATAAAACATTTTTCCGCGGCCTGTTAAAGGCTCCTGAGGAACTTCGACCGACGATACGAGCATTTACCCCCGCGATTCCGCGTGTATATCTTAATTAACGTTTCCCCGTGGTCGTTTAATCGGTCGGCTGATTCGCGCGCGATTAATCGACGTCGCGGCAGGGTAATATATATTTTCGCTTTGGGGACCGCGGTGCGCGAAATCCTCGGCAGGATAACGCTTCTCGGACCCCTGATAGCTACGGTTTATTCCTTCTCCGCGGGACCATTGTGTCGTTACTAGGAAATACAAAAGCGAGCGGCTGTTCAGATTTCGATCTGCCCGCGAACACGTCCCGTGCGTGCTTCGTACGGCGCGGACATTTGTACTTGCATTATCTGCAGCGCGATTAAATCATCGTCGGTGAAAATAGTGTCCGATTGCCGCGCTCGAGGGGAGCGAGCTCGCCAGGCGACTCAAGGGTCCGGGGATTATTCATCGTTTTCGGAATGCTTCATCCCTTGTCCTTTTGCCGCGGATGGCTCGCGCGCTTCGCGTCGCAACGGGAATTATGATCCTCGAAGGATTATTCGAATGTACGCAGCCCGACGCAGCCTTAAAGAACGGATTAAACCCCGCCACCCTCGCCTGAGGTACTTGCAGCAAGGTTTAGCGGAGTTTGGCACTCTAAAGTACCGGGTTTATGGGGATTTATCAAGTACTCGCGCTTTCCATTAATCCCGACTGTATATTACGCTCGTCAGACTTCTCCGCTTTGTCTTCGCGTAATCCGAGCGATACGCGGGCAATTTACACCTCGAGGCTAGATCAATATTATGCGAGATGCTGACGTAATACCGAGCAACGACGCAGGTTGCGAGGATTCTTGTATTTTAGAGAGAACGGAACCGCCGGAAGGAAAGCCAGCCGGCGGATGAAAGTACGTTCTAAATGAAAGTCGAGTCAAAGGGCCCCCCGAGTGTCGTGTAATGGCCGAACGTGAGGCCGACTGACCGACTGTCCGTGGAATCCCAGTCGAACAGGGAAAAAGAGAAAACACCGGCCGCTTATCGAACGTACTAAATCTGGCTATAATTGGGACCACGGTGTTCCTTCGGGCTGCCGAGCGCCTCACCGGAAGCGATTTCGTTTTCTAGCTTCTGCGAGTCTGGGCCTGGATTGGGTGGCCGTTTCTGCAACTCGCTTCCAACCCGATCAGGGAAGCTCGGACTGTCGCACGCGGTTACAGTTAATTCAGAAGACAAACAGAGTTAACGAAGCAGTCACCGGCCGGCTATTAATTAATTCGAATAATTGGATCGCATCGGGAGCAGAAGGAACGGACACGCCACGCTTCCATGACCACGGTGGTCCTTAACGAGTACGCGGCAGAGGAATCAGCGTCCGCGAGAGAAAATTGCCACGAATATAATTGCGATCATTACCATGGTCACCCGCTTCCCTGACAGTTAACGATCCCGGTTCGTAACAGAGAAGATGGCCACCGCCAACGCTTTCTTCCTCCCCCGAGAGTCGCCGAAACGACGGGACTGCCTTCGTTAAGGAAACGACTCGGTGGGTCTAGGCAGGGATTAATATTCCAAGTGCAACGAGATGATTCATCGCGTCGAAAATTAATGGATGAACTCCGAGAAGCAGTGGCGCGCACAGAGGGAGGGTCAAGGGGCCCTGGCACCCTCCAAAGAAGGGACTTTGTAAAAAGAAAAGAAAATTGAGTTTATTCTTTAAATAAATTTTCATAATCACCTCATGAATTTTATTGAATTTGAATTAAAAAGACTTTTATCCGTTCTATGTGGTTCCTTCTAAATTAAAGTTAAATCCTAAGTGCGCTACTGCCGAGGAGAGTGCGAGCTCAGAAAAACTGATAGCAACTAAAACGGGAAGAAGGAAAACACACCTTGTGGTGTAGCAGAACGCGCCTCGAGATTGCATCCCCTGCACTTCCATTTAATTATCAAGGCAATTAACACCTGCGAGCCGCATTTTCGCGTCGTCGTCGTTTTCTATTATTACATAAAATCTGTCGAAACAACGCAAACAGCATTTAACGCGTCGTGTTGGTAAACGGGCCCGCGCTCCCCGCGGCGTGTGTTACATTCCCGATAACGCGGCTAATGTCACGGCTGGTTTAATTATTCATACGCGTCACATCGGCGCGAGAAAACCGGCGAACAGGCCCTGCAACTTGCCACCGACCGATTCGAACGCCATTTCAGATGCAACGAAGCCGGGGGAAGGAGGGACGAGGTTGCAAATAGCACTCGCGACGCGTGTACAGAGATCTGAACGGAGCGAGGCGTCAAGGGGCATCGGATGGATCGTCTGCCCCGCAATCTGCTTGAATTATCTCGCCGGCTATCGCCGAGGATCTCCGTGGGTGCTGGCAAAAGCCACCGAGACCGGTTAATTACAGCGGAAAAATCGCGAGGTAATTAGGATAACAATCGAAACGCGTCAAAACTTCCTGCCTACGCAACGGGCATAATATCACTCGCTCCCCGTTCGCGATTAATTCCTTTTTCCCCTCCCCGTCCTCTCGACCAATTCAATTTACATCTGCGCGAGATGCTCCCAGCGGTGGATCTAGCCATCTTCTAGGAAGGATCAAGGACAGCTGGTAACGGCCAGCCGATCAGAAGAATGTCACGGTCAAAACGTTTTCAAACCTCTCGCCTTTTTTCGCCGTCAACAAGACTCGTTTTTTCCACGAAATCCTCTGCCCCGGAGGATGTGTCGTAACTCCTCGGGCCCCGGGGAACGCCGGGGGATGGAAAAAGGAGTAGCTCGAGATCGGAGAACCGAGAGGGAACAAGGGAGACGTCTCTCGTAAAGAACGAAACCGATGGGCGAACACCCCCGTCGCGATTTTCATACACACAATTAGCATCTGTTTTTCTGGCTCGTCTTTTCGTGGCCGTCTGGACAATGGCGAACCCCCACTGCGCTCCGGCTCATTTCAGCGACAAACAGCGACTCGGATTTTTGGCGAAAACGCGAACCGGCGACAACCGCCCCGGGAATTAATCTTGATTAGCGATATGAATATTCGCAACTGACGATTCTGAAAGGCATTCGCGAATCCCACGGTCAGAGTATCGGTTTGATCAGTGATAATGATAATTTCGTTGTAAACAGACGAGCGCGCGAAGAGACGTCTCGACGAATTTCAAGTAAATATTGACGAGTGCTCGGCGCTTAGAAGTCTTGTAAAATAAAGCCTCGGTATTGTTCGCTTTCATGGGGGAACGAAAACGAGGCTTGATTCAGAGTTTCGGAATGCGCGCGGACAGCCTCGGGCCCAATGGGCTTCCTCGTGGGCCCGCTTTCCAACACGACGGTGGAATTTTAGTCGTTCTAACGAGCTCTAATGTCTGGCGCCTGTATCTATGCCTTTAAACTACATACTTCCACGGTTTAACGAGGTCCTTATTTCGTGCGAGTTAAATCTATTGTGGACAGAGAGATGTAGAAGAGGGTTTATCCGATAGCTTGAATATCGGAGGCACTACGAATGGTGGCCCAAGGACTCGCCGCGTTCAAGGACCCCGCGAGGACGGAGCAGCGCAGCGACGAGAAAAAAGTATCGATCGCACGCAGGGGCCGACGTTCGGGATATTCGGCTACCGTGCTCCATCACCTCCGATCGACGATGCTATCTGATCGAAAGGGCGACGGAGGGGCGGCGACAGGACTTCCTCGTGTCTCACCGAGGGAGGGAAAGGGAGGAGGCGGAGGTGGGATCCGGTCTGTGTGCACCGCGAATTTAACTAGATGCGCGAAGGTAGATCCTTATCTCGGCTGGAGTTGCAAGGGCCGATGCTCGACAACGCGCTGGAACCTCTCTCTTTCGAAGGGGGAGAAAGGGGATCGTTAAGGGATGATGAGACTTATCCTCTAAGTGGGCTAATGGCGCCACGCGTACCCTCGCCAAGAAATAAACGAAGTAAGTACGGCGGTGAAGATTAGCCGCACGATCGCGAGAAGCCTGTCGTCGTTAAGAGTTAAGAGTCGCTCGAATTGCGAACATTTGGCAACGTCCACCGTTATTGGCCACTTTAATGCCCCCCTTCTTGTGTGCGTGCGCGCGCCTGTATGTGCAGTTACCGCTCCGAGAGAGGCGCAAAAGCTTCTCCCGATGAGTCGTCGTTAAAGCCGTGCAATTTCGTCGAATTACGTCGAATCGTACCGCTCCACCGGCGACGACACTTAATGGCCCCGCGACTCGCCCTTCGCCCTTCGCTCCGTCCGTCCTTTACCCGCGATCTCGCGTCCCGACGCTCGACCCGCTCGGAGAGAGTACAATTTGCTCGAATTACGAACACGCTGCTCCTCGGCATGTCGTATCAGCCACGGTGAAAGCTGATTTTACGACCGACCTGGCCCTGCCGCTCGACGCGCGCTTTTTCATTACGAAAAAGAGCCGCGGAAAGGGGGCGAGTCATAGGTAATTCTCCGGAGCAAGCAAGCAAGCAAGAAACGGTTGCGTATACGCGCGGCCAAGTAACTACATTATAACGTTCGACTCTACGGGAACGATTGTCGCAGACCGTTGGAAATTGATCATGACCGGCACGAGACAAATTCAGAGGACAGAAAAAGACACCACAGGTCAGTTACCCCGGACAGTTCCGCGATCGCCACCTCCAAACAATATGTACGGCTACGATAAACAAAAAACCAAATGGGCGCGTCCGTTCGTAAATAGCGTTGCTGCCACGCAGAGGCAACAGCTCGCGCACCGACGAAAGCAAAACAGAGGTTTTTGCGCGAGCGCGAGTATGTATGATGGTGTGAGGACTCGATGGAACGCTACAGGGTCGAGCTAGTGTTACTACCGAGGATTTGTAAACACGATAGAGGTGACTCGGGCGAGAGGATTTCGCCGTAACTATCCGGGGTATACGACGAAGACGGTTCAACATTTCGACGAGCAGAAAATAAAAGCCCATTAATCCGCGCGCGCGTGCCACATAGCCACTTGCGTGGATTACGCGTAACTCGCGAAGGCACGAGGCGTTCGGTGTAGTAAAAAGACGGCGAAGCACCGCGAAGCGGTGTAAAAAAAACTGGTATTACGTTGCTGAATGCAATTATGTAAGCAGGTTGCGGCACGTGCAGCGTGACGTTTAATCGCGTTTAATTAAAATCTATCGAGAGAACAGACTGCTGGCCGCATCGCAGCCGTGATTCCGACTAATTAATCCCTATCGCGCAACCTAATATCCCGGATTTTCCGTTATCCCGGCCTAGACCGTGGCGATTTCGGCGCAGGGGAAAAAACGGAGAAACCTGCCGGCGTCGTGTGATAAAGTCGCTTGCAATTAGAAAGCACACGCCCACCGTGGGCTCGCCTGTCGCGTGTTTACTACCATTCTCGAAACCACAGAGTGGCTCTAGCCTCAAATTCCTGACGGTTACTCTACTAGAACCCTCGATCGTACCGTAATTGGCGTAAGAGACACCTCGCGATCGTTAATTGGCGGACGCGTACCAGTCGCGGCGATGTTAAACGAGTGCAACGTCGCTGGCCTAAAGTCTAGAGCGTGAATTTCTTCGGCTTCCTTACGAAATAACCACTGCCTTCGAAGAGTCAACGTTGTACGTACGATTTCGACATTTACGCTGCCTCGGTGAACTGTGTCACGCAACAAGTGTCCCTCCCGCGGACAAGCGAGTAACAATTAGAGAGAGAGAGAGGATAAGCCTCTGATATATTGAAGACAAGCCCGAATGTCCTTCCTTGCGAACTGTGTAATTACAAACTCGAAAGAATACAAGAGGAGCGAAGTCCTCGAGAGATAAAATCGTGAGACCGACTCACCTCCTTCATGCCGTCGAGCCGGCCCAGACTCTTGGTGCCTCGAAGGGGTGGGAACGCGGCGTCGTGCCATCCCCCGTTGCACATCTGCATCTGCTCGGACTGCACGTTCAGTGCTCGCGCCCTGCTCTTGCTCTTGCGCTTGTCCAGAAGATGCTTGGCCCTGGACTTCCGGACCGGCGCGGCCGGGTCGTCCTCCGGGTCGCTCTGCACCTCCCAGCGCGACGGCGACTTGAATCGCCGACGCGGGCTCGTCGGCGAGGTGACCGGCGAGGTCAGCCTCTGGACGAGGGTCCCGAACATGGTCATCATTCGACCTGCTTTACCACCTCGATCCGATCCAACTCCCTGGCTCGTGTATCCCTCACTTCTCCGACGTCATCCCGTGCTTCGCCTCGGACGCTGCAGCACACGCTCCTCTCATGTCGCGCGACGGCTTAGGCTTCGCGAGAGATCCACAGGTGGTTTCGCGATACACGCGACGTGTACGCACTCGGCTCGCGTGCAAACGCACACCGTTCGCCGTCAAGGGGTGGCAGCACCCGCGCTACGGTCGCACAACCGTTCGTCACTTGAGAATCCGACGCGGCGATACCGCGCCTCGCGTTAGAATTCTTTCACTGAATCACTGTAGAGGGTGATAGGGTCCGAGGGAATTCCAGCCCGCATCGAATTGAAGGCGCTGGCCGAGCGACGTAGCCAAGGCTGCGGCTCTGCGTTGCGTGCCACGGGGCGGACGCCAACGGGTACCGTTTCAGGTAGCTTCTATCGAGCACGTTTCACGGATCGAATGGAGGAAAGCAGCGTTCTTGCGGGAAGCGACGTGTCAGAGAGCCGGAATCGACTCGAAAGCAGGCACAGGTATTTGCCTCGAGGCGTGCAGCGCTCTCTCGCAAACACGATCCGCCGTTTCGATCGACTGGTGGACTATGTGCCGCTCGTTTTCGTTGGTCCTCCGTTGTTGGGCACAGACGCGATTTGTTTCTGAATGCTCGCGAACCACGGCGAGATAGAAACGCACTGGCGACACGGCTCGTAACGCGAGAACACAAACTGGAGAGAGACGTCTCGACGGTGGATGGAATTCGCGACGCGACGCACACGGACCGAGCACCGATCGCTGGCTACGTGCGGAATCGAACTGGTCGCGCGGAGACTGCGTACGCCGACCGGTTGGCCTCGCCGCCACGGGAATGCCCGAGTACGGGCGAGCCCGCACGAACCGGATCGGAGTTTGACGATCTACGACGGCCAGACGCGAGACCGAGTCGCCGGTTACCATGGCGATCGGGACTTATCCCCTATGGGTCTTGCGCGTCGTTCGTTTCTCTCTGGGGGAACTGAGCTGGGGGTGGAGGGTTCATTGATACACTTTTTGTGTTTATAATTATTTTAAACAAAAAAAAAAATTAAAAACCTTTTCGATTCTTCGTTTGTACGATATGTGGGCAAGCTTATCCTTACTTCCTTATCCTTACTAATATATAAAAGTGAAACGTTGTCTGTTTGTTTGTCCTTCTTTCACGCCTAAACGGCTGAACGGATTTCATTGAATTTTTGAATATGCATTCATATGGCCTAGATTAGAATATAGGCTATTTATTTTTTTTTTTTTTAGGCTTTTTTATATTTCAAACATCATAAGTAATTAAATAACGGTTCAGGCTAGTATAATATAACTATTCCGGGAGATATGCAGAAATGAATATAAAATGTTTTGTTTAATTGCAATAAATACGAAATAGATTTTTTTCACGTCGTGATTCGTTGTTTTTTCAACAGTGAGAGGGTTTACCCTGTTGGATCGCTACATATAAGTAGTCCCGCTACTTTTCAACGCTTTATCTCCCTCGCTTCGTTTGTCCACGAAAGAACCGTTGGGCCGCGCGAAGGAAAATCGCCAGCGTGCAGCTGATAATCGTTTTTCCGTGATTCCTGAAAGATTGGGTATCGGATGGAGCGCGCTGGATGCACCGCAGGGTGCATCGTACTCTATTTGCAGGCGGCGGAACGTGTCCCGCGCCGTAACGGTCTCGGCCACGATAAAAGCAATTGATAATGCCTGACCCCGGAATGAATTCCTGTTTCTAGGCGTCAACCGGCTAATTAATGGCACGATGACTGGTTCTCGGTTGCTTCGCGGTGATATTCTCGCATGTCGGACACGATAAATGGGGAGTAGTCGTGCGGAACACCGAGAGAAGGTGGCTGGCTTGGGTGTCGTGGAGCTTGCACGTTCGGTGAAGTACGAAGGGGCGAGGGGCGAAAATGAGAGGTCCACGGGGGGACACCGATTCAACGAACTTCAGCGGGAGGATGGGGGATAATTGCTCGGCTGATTCGAAACGATTTTCGTCGAGCGCCCGTAGTGCACGAGCTTTTCCAAGCAATTAACGACCCGAGGAGCGCCGATTTACGTTCCTCTTCGTTTTCAACAGGCTACGAAGTCGACGCGACGGCTTTCCTTGTCGCTCGAACGATATCATTAGACCGAGAACTCGTCAAAACTTCAATTATTCCCCTGCCTATATACGGCCACTCGGGGTGGTTTGATTAATCGTGCCGGGAGCACACTCGGTAATTATTACGTGGACACGTAATCAGCGGGAATCGCCCGATACCCGGGCCATTCTTCCTCCGTGTCCCTCTTATTTCCTCCCAGAAGATCACCTCCGAGAATCTGAATTACGCGCGGCAGAGTGCGATTCTGATTCACCCTTTTAACGAGCGCATAATCCACCGCGCGAGGACCGGAGCACCTCGGTGCTTCCTCCGGCGAATCTTTGCATCTTCATCGTCTCGTCCCTTAAGAGCCTAAGTTGCGCTATACCGTCATTTAGATACGCGATACAGGGAATAAGATTCGCAGCTATAAGACGACCGTACTTTATCGGATCAAAATAAGAATTTAGTTCATATTTCTTACATCGCGATAGAAATGAGCATTCCGATCGTTCGTAGTACCTCGTCCCTCTCCCCCGGACCTACAGCAATAGCCCGTCAATTATTTTAAGTCATTGTTTAGAGCGGGCACACGTTTTCAGTGAGATGCTTGCGTGCGAACGGTACAATGTTGGTCCGAATTTAATCTACGTACTTAATCTACAATTTCGTATTTAAAATAAAAGGAAGCTTGAAAATTCAAATGTGCTTATTGTTATTAGTTTGCACGGTGTCCAAGTTTAGTATTTTATGTATTTTATGAATGACAGACTTTTATGTTTACTTAGTTTCAATTTTTATATATTCATGTTCAAGCCAAAGGTGTACTGGTCACATATATATAATAAAAAATTATTTCTTTAATGATTGACTATTATTTTTTTACCGTCGAAGACAAACTGATCCGATTCCCTCTGGTCTACCCTACTCGAATACGATTTTTTAGACTAGCTGGGTACGGAGAAGAAAGTGACGAGGAAGAATGCCAGAAAGCGAAAGCTTCGAGTAGATATCATGACGAGTGGCGATTTCTGTTAAGATCGCGGTCTCGACAGGTTTAAATTTCAAGAGCGCGACAGGTGCAAAGGCCAAATAAATCCCAGCTATCGCGAGATCGCTGTCCGTTCGCGGTCGCGGCTGTATTTTTCGCGCCTTCTTTTCCCCGCTTTCGCAGCATCCGCGATTTACGGCCGCGATTGCGGAACAGCAGCGCGAACCGGCCGACTACTACTAACTCGCCCGCGACTGCAATTTCCGCCTACTTTTAACACTTTCACGCGGCCTGCGCCGGGCCGACACTTCGGGGGATAAATCAGAGGCCCGAAGCGAGAAAAATCCGCTATACAAACATGCGCTGTCTAGGCTTTATTCTCCGGGACGCCATGAATTAAAGATCACATCGACGCGCCATAAGTGGAATAGGTCAGACTGTGGCACGGCGCGGCGAACGCATACTTCGATTCGTCATGACTCAGTGAGTAAAGTCTTTACGCTTACACAGAGCGTAGTGGAACTATAGCTACGAGCTTCACTGCAACTCCCCAAAAGAAGGATCATCTTGCGGGTTCGAAAAGAGAATCCCGCGCGCGTGTTCGAAGTCACTCAAGAATCTCGAAAGCGCGAGGGTACAAGTACCCTGTTGGCAATAAATTCGGCTTATCACAGGAATCACCGCGGCCCTTGTCAGGACCGTGTTTCGGCCCTTTTGACCAGCTCCGTCCAGAGTTCCTCCAAGTTCCTCACCCAAGAGAAAACAATCATTTCAGTTTTGGGCCCAGCTGACCACTCGCAATTACAAAAGCAAAAGTCCGCGTGAAATCTATTCTCCCGCGATTGCGAGGCGCGCCTCGGAAGCGATACATCGATCGATACACTCTGGATCCCTGGCCGAGGCCGATCCAAGGCGGTCCGCCACGGGAAAGTGGCTTGGGCCCGGCGAAGTGGGCCGATTTTCTTCCGCGAGCGCACGTGCATCGACGTAAAATCCGCTCGTAGCTACGGAGGCTCCGGCCAGGAAGGCGAGGAGGGAAACGTTGCGTGCCGATTATACTGTCGGCCAGTGTGAGAAATATTATCCTTTGATCTCGCGGGGCTGCGCTCTCCGTGCCGGTTTCACTCCGGCAAGAAATTAACGACTACGGGCCCCGCCGCTGTTTCACTACGACCTGCCTTCGGAGATTATCGCGCTGCCCTGCGAGAGCACCAGCAAGACGGAAGCGAGCGCGGCTGGCAGGAAGTGGTCCCAGCCCCGCGATTTCCCCTGACATTGAAGCGCACGCCTACGCTCCGCCGTTATCACTCTCGAGCCACCGATAACGACGAAGGATGTCGATCCGAAGGATCCAACCGCGGAAGCATCGAGGTCGACCTAAAACGAGGGGGACTAGCTAAAATGGGAGCGGAACTGCTCGAGGCTGAAGCAGGGAACTCGGCGAAAATGGAGGCGAAAAGGGAACGCAAAGAGATCCTGAACGGGGAATAGAACGGTTAGAAACTCGTGTGGGATAGGAAGCATTGGCAGGGGTCGCGAAAAAATCGCGGACACAAGAACCCGTGGATACATATTCGAAATAGCCGGGCAGACAGAATGGTGATTTACGGCGTTTCACCGTGAGCGCGTGTGCCGCGGCGCGGCGCTCGGTTTCAAGTCCGTCCCGTTTAACAAGGTATGTGATCGAGAGTTAAGGCTGCGAACGAGATCGTTTCTTCGTGAAAGTCGCGAATGCACGGCGGAGTCCCGGCCAGGAAATACACCATTCCATCGATCGGGCAACGATAACGATCCGCTCGAGCGGTCTAATAACTCGCGATCTACGCTACGTGGCCATCGTGCGCGGGCAGGCTTGCGTAAACGGGTTAATGGAGAGGTCAATGATGGAGAGGTATTAATAAATGGCTCGACAATGGGCGTGGAATTCGCCGGCTTCGGTGAGGCTTAATCTTCCAATTCGCGGAACGAGGCGCGATTGCCTCTGGTTCGCAATCGAACCTCTCTCGCTCGCCGGGGAATGCACAAAGAATTCTCATAGAAAATTGCGCCGCCCGACACGCCACGATCGCACTCGCAACTCCCTCGGTTCTTCGCGGAGCGAACGAATTACCGCGATAATCCCACGAACCGTACGATTCGGCAGCTGGTGCCGCGTTAAAAATCGATTAATAGCCGAGCACTGTTAATTAATTTCCTTTAACGGTGGCTCGCTACCGTTTTGCCAGAAATTAGTTCCGCCTTGTAGCAGGTGAACGCTGGAGCCGATACCCTCGCCCGTCAGAGGCCCGCTCCCGTAAATTGCGAATAATGAAAGGCTCGCGTGTCGTGCGAAAACCGAGGAGGGAATTTAGCGAAGCGTCAAATTAACCGAGTCGGACGCGCGTAAATCCGTTGCGAGTTGACGCGCGTTATCTTCCGAACCGGCCGCGGCCAGGCTGTTTTCCACGAAAGGCAAGGCCCGTCCTCCTGGCCAGGAGGAGCCTTGACCTCACGCAACGTTTCCGCGTGCTACGCGCTCGTGCTGCACCCACCGGTCCGCGACCGACCGTTTTCGAAGCCCGGGGGATCTCGTGAATTTCAACCGACACCGGGCCTCCTCTTCTCGAGCACACGCGAAACTCTGGCCGCGCCGTTTTTTCCCCGGCCATCTCGTAAATTCCGCGAGGAGACTTTTACAACGCGAACGGGCCGCGGCGTTATTTATGTAATTGTAGGAAGGATTAACACGCCTGTCGTAATAAATACAATCACCGCGCGCAACAGTCGTACTTGAACGCCACGGATGATAATATCTTAATTTATGCCCCGCAGCCCGCCCCATTATCTCATTGACGGCTCTTCCGTCGCGAGACGGCCCTATCCTTTTGCCGGTACACGACCTCACGCGACGTTTCCGCGTGTTTCGAGCGGAGCTTGTAATTCTATGCCCCGAACTCACAGTTTCGGTTAGTTGGTGTCCCGTAGCGGACTTGCGAATCGGAGCAGAAGAGGGTGGGACGGTGGAATCTTGACTCCGACGCAAAATTACCGCGTGCTGGATAGTGCGCCCGAAGCAGCTTTTCCGCGTGGTCCTCGCGGGCCCAACACAATGCCCCGGTGGGCTCGAACGGTCCTTTTTTCGTCGGAGCGGCGGGGTCGCGGCACTTAACGGTCCACGGCATATTCCATCGACCGTTTCGTGTGTATACGCGGAGGATTCGAATGGGCATTAAAGCCAGAGCGCGCGAGGCATCCGCATGCCAGCAGAAAGGGAGAAGAAGACCGTCGGCCAGAGGAGGAGGCTCGCGGAAAAAGAGAGAGCGCGTGCGACAATGGAGCATAACGCGGAGGATAACGAGCGCGAGTTATGTCCCGTCATAATTTGCAATTTAGATTTCATTATCGCCCTTCCCGCGACCCTGTCGCTGGCTTCCGTTGTCGCCATCGCTCCAGCTGCTGTGCCCGCGGCTAATTTTCCGCTTTCTGCGAGGCCCGAGACTCGCGGAAAATTGTCCGTGGCTCCTTTCAGCGCGGAGGAACGCGACTCGAGCTCGGCGAAGGCACGTAGAACCGAGAAAGCGTGTGACGCAACCGTAGGCATTTCGAATTACACACGTGTAACTTGATCGAGACCGGAAAGCTGCAATCCCTTTGCATAACAGAACGCAGTAACGCCGCACGGCTCGCGGAGCCGCTGGTTGGATCGCGTGGAATTAGGTAGCGGCGAGCTGGTCGCGCGAGGGATCCTTCTCGAGTGTATTTCGTCGACGCTTGGGCATCAACAGCGCCCGAACGGTGCCCCGGCCGCGGCATAGCCCCAGCAAAAGTGTGCTAACGACGAGCAAACCGCCCCTCGAGCCCGAGTTTCCGCATTGCGTGCGCGCCTCCGAACCGCGGAAAAACGCGCCTCGGAAGACAGCAACGGCGCTCGAACAGCGTATACGAGCCGCCACGGTCCGAGTAATGATCCCTGGTTAACGGTACCGCAAATTGGTGGAGTAAAGGGTCCGTAAAGTCCTTTATGGAAATGTCCATTGCGATATCTCTGGCTGCAACCGAAGCACCGAGGCATCTGGCCGAGGAGTAAATGTGCGCGCGAGCCTCGCGAGTTTCAGTCATTAGAGGGGGTCTCTTTCGCGGACGTAAGCGATCAAGGCCATTGTGATTGGATCGTCGGATGACGGAAGCTTTGTGCTTCGATCGCAGACGAGTTTCGATATCCCGGCTCGCTTGTCCGAGGACCGTTGAACACGGCTTTCAAGAATTCATCGTCACAGAAGAGGATGGGAGATGAAGGACAGTGGAGATTTTGCGGTGGCCGATTTCTAAACATTCGCGTGTTGCAGGCGGTGCGTGGGATCGGCGGCTCTCAGCGAGTGAAGAAGGGACGAGCGATCGAGAGGGCCGCGAAAAAGAATGGAGGAGGCGGTGATCGTATCCGCGACGCGTCTCCTAATTCGGCCCGAAGATCGAGGGACATCTTTCGTGGCGCATCAGTGCAACGTCCTGCTGAAGATTCCTCTTGCCGGTACCTTACACCAGGTTCCTTTGGACTGACTCACGTACCGGTCGACCGAGCCCTTCTCTCGGCCCCGCGCGTTCCCACTTTGTTCCACGAACACGCGGAGAACTTGCTTTTCGGAAGCAAAAACGAACGTGGGCGAACTTCTCGAAGGACATTCTCACAGATTCAATTCTCCTCTCTCTCTTCGCCGCTCCATGCATCCGTCCTCTTCTCCCCGCACCCTTCGCCCCGTCAAGTTCCTTTTCCACTGTTTTTTTTTCTTTTTTTTTTCACCGCGCCGATTCGATCTTCACGCTGCGCATCGAGGCACCGCTCGCGATGCTATTTAGACATCGTGTTCCGACACCGACGGCCAGGCTTGATGCAGCACGACGTTCCGTCGATGGAACGACGTCCCTGCTCACCAGGCTGAAACGATTTCGCCTAGCCGAAACGCCCTTCCCCAGATACGCGCGTCTCTTTAACGCAGCTGGAAGACCGTGAGACGGTCCGTCAAATTCTGCTTGACGCAAAACGGCGTATCTTTCCAACCGATTAATTGCGGGCTTTCGCTCTGCGTTTGTGAGACGGAATCATTCAGCGAAATCGAATCGCAAATTGCAAGACACGAGGGGCTTTTAACTACTATCTTGATTCTCTGGGATTGAGGAGTGGGTGGATCAGAAGCAGGGTGAAATCAAGTGACTCGAGTACTATTAACTAAGTTCGTTATAACTATATATAAAGCTAGTAAGCTTTACTACTCGGCTTCGTCTGGAATTTAGATTCTGATTTTATAAAAAAAAAATTCATGTATATTTTTGTGGAAATAGTTACATTCATCTGGATTAATTAGGCATAATGAGCTGAAACACATTTCGTGACCCCAGATTTTACCGTTCGAATGTTTTTAGGCGCCAGACAAACTCGCAAACAGTTATATATTAAGATACGTCTCTTGATTCCTATCTCACTCCACAATTTTCGAACGAGACTCCATAAAGAACAAACTCAAAGTATGCCTTCTGCACCACTCCAAATGAGTTTCCACAAAGAAACAAAGGAGGTCGGTAAAGTCATCGATGTCTAATTCATTCCTAACGAAGAAACCTTCGTCACCACTGTCGCTGTTTGCCATTATTTCCCTCCGCTGAAATAGTCCGTGTCATGGAAGCTTTCCCTAAAGGAGCCACGAGTGACGGCACGAGCTGGCCGACCCGGAGAGGCTTTGCGGCGATAGACAGCCCGCTCGATATCGCAGCTTACTCGCCGTTAGCCTTATCCGAGCGCGTCGCGGCAGGAATTCAATCCGCGTTACGACCGCCGCCGAGAATACCAGTTACAGGCATGCAAACTCGGCTCGGGCGCGTGAGTAAGTGCGTTGCCGTGTCCGTGTACACCCAGAGGTATGATCCGACGAGGCGTGCGTCGCGGGACGTGATTACAGAAAAGTGAACGCGCGGGATCGTTTGTGTTGAGCTGCGTTTGCGAAAGCGGCACCGAGGGGAAGTCGAGGTGAGCTGTTTGCTCGAGTAAATCATACAGAGAAGTCTCGTTGGAGGCTGCGAACTACCAGGAAGATCGTCAGAGAGAGATGGAAAGACCGGGTCACCTGTCGGGTCAGGTGGTCACGGTAAAAAGCGACTACTTCTAGGAACACCAAGTTCGAAGGCCAAAGATACGAGGAGCCGCGTCTACTTTCGAAGCATCCACGAAATACGCGCGAGGGGAGGCGAGGATGCCGAGTACGCGGACGGTTTCCGGGAAGGCAGCTGCGTGAATTTCGCGCGGACATTATCGCGCAGTTTCTCCGTATACCTGTTACGCGGCGAGTCGCGGCAGGTGAGCGGACAGGTAAACGTTTTAGGTGACAGTTTCGTGCGAAGGCCGACTACGCGACCTTACCGAGGTCGCGCGCGGAGAATTCGGTATGCGACTCGTTCTGCGGGTTACTTCCTCTGCAGATAGGCGCCGATAAATCGGCAGCACGAGTGCGCGATGATTTCTATGAACCAATTAACGGGTCACGGAAGCTATAAATCAGAGATCACGCGGTGAAAACTCCGCAGGCTTGCCAGACGAACGTCGAGGCATCGGACGCTAGGCTCGCCTATGAAAGAACAGTCGTCCGAGGGTAGACATAAATCTGCTGATTTCCTCGATCGCGCGGAGCAGCGGCAGGCCGCGCGCGGCCCACTTTCAACGACCTTAAACGAACTAAAAGCCCGTTTAAAGGCTGCACGAATTTTTCTGACCCACTGTGCGCGCGGCGTGCTCGAGTGCTCGCGTCAAGGCGCTCGGCCACCTTGGCCGTCGGCTAGCTTTCCATCGGTGAAAGCTCGGCTTTGTGAAACGCGCCGCTCGCGTATACACCCGGCCCCGCTGCATGCACGGGAATTACAAGACCGGTTAGACCTTCCTCAATAACCGCTGCCCGGACGTTGTCGAGGCGAGCCGATGAAAAATTAACGGAAGTTCAAGCGTCGCGGCGGCCGCAAAGATCGCGCCTTCGCTCGCGGATTAGCCGATCGTCTACTACGCTCTATACTCCGCGCGTGTATCCACTTCCGCGTGGCGATGGCCCAACAAACCGGGCCCATTCGTCGCGAGCGGTCCACAACTCTCGCAACGATTCCCACCCTGCCTCCTTTCCTTCCTTTCCTTCCTCCCCCTCTGCCGCCACTGTTAAATCGAAATTTATGCACGGTATTAAATTTATACGCAATCTGAATTGCAAAGTACAGGTGACTCGTGCCGCGTCACGGACGCCTCTACGACGTCCTGGAAAAGTCGTAAACCAAGGGGGAAGGCTCATTTTACAACGCGTCCACTGGCTATATCCCCGACAGTCGATAGGAGAAACTCGAGGGAAATCTCATTAAGCGGAATGTCCGCCGATGATAACGGCGCGCCGTTAATGGCTCATAGACGATAATTAACGGCGCGGGGCTGGAATTCTCCTTTTTGCCGAGGAACAATGACACCGTGTGGCGTGGTCGCTTCCACTGCCATTTTATCCCGCCCCCCTCGCTCGACGCTGGGCCCCGATAGATATCGAAGCCTGCTCGTTCACGTCCCACGAAACGAAGGATAGGGACGATAGGCTGACAGACTTTTAGAGGATCGAGGAATAAGTCGTTGGATCCCGGGGCCTTTCGCACGGTCCTTCTACGCGAGATGGTGATACAAGCTTTTTTTCTGTCGAACGCGTGAAAACGATAACGCCGCGGCTGAGGAGCGACTGTCGTTTCGCGAAACGACTATGGAACTCGGTGAACGATCAACGCAGGCAACGATAAGAGCCGCGAGTGATAAGAGGAAGGAGGAGCCCAGTCTCGCCGTGTATCTCGAGAGTTCACAGTCTACGGCTCGGCCACGCAGGCTACACGCGAGGCCAGCGGAGGCGCGAGCTCTCGTTGCGTGTACCGTGAGATTTCTGATATTTTTAATAACAATCTGGTCGCTATCTGCCGACCGGATCCGAAAGAAATCGCGGTAACGGAGTCGGTTCGGTACCGCTAGAAACAGTCGATGCCAATCTGGGAAACCTCCGCCGCGGCCGAATCATGATCGCGAGGCGCCTCGCGCGTATTCACGATTATGAATCCTAAAACAATGTTTACCGGCGATGCAACAATCGAGTGTTAACGATACCGTAACGACTTCCTGGTCGCGACGCTGCTTTCCAACGGTTTCTAATTACCCGTTTGTTTTCACCGTGCGATAGGTAATTCATCACCGCCGTAGCTCGCACCACGGGTCGAAGAGATCAAACTAATATGCATTCAAATGTGCCCACTAAATCTCAGCCGGATTTTCGTCGGGTGCATAATTATCGTTATCGTTCGTTAAGATTGCGGGATAGTCTGACTATCCACTGGTCGACCCCCGTGGAAATACTGGAAATAGGTCGACGCCTGAATGAGAAGCGAGTGGAAGCAGAGGCATAGAAGCTTGGCCAGAAAAAAACTGTAGCGCTCGAGGTGTTCTGGGATGGCGCCTCGTTTTCATGAAAGGAAGTATTTTCTGCTTATGTGCCGTCCCATTCAGCGGAAAACGTGCCACGTTTGCACTTCCGCCTCGGCTAATCGAGCCTTGGAACGTTGCGGCGCGTTTCACAGAGTCGCCCATCGATTCACGAAATTCGGTCGGTGTCTCGAATAACGGCGATAACGAGGCCCGGAACGAGTGTATGTACCGCGATGTCTCTGTGTATCGTCGGAGATCCGGAGGCTCGACTTCCTCTCGCTGTCGTTCCGATCGGCACGGCATTGCCTTTTGTAGGACACGCATTGGGTGGCCGAGCGGAGCGCGCACGACTGATCAAAAAACGCGTCGAGATTTCACTGGCGGTGCTTTCTTCCTCTCTCCGTCTCGCTTCCACCCGACCTGTCCTCGATGACCAGCCAGTGCACAATTTCGCTGTCCCTCGCCGTTATTACATTAATAACAATCCAGCCGGCTAAATAATTGGATTGGGCGAAAAAACGAGTCGCTCCACCCTGCGGGCCTGCCTGCTTTCCCTTTTACTCGGCGGCGTGCCCGTTGCTTTCGGAAACTCTCCCCGGGCCTCGTGGGAAGATGAATATACAGTGGACGCAGGAGTAATCGAAAAAGTCAACGACACTCAGCTGGGGAATACGCGACGCCTCCACTGAAATTCCAAGTAGTACAGGTAGATAATAGTCAGCCGCTCCTGAAAACTCTTCCACGAGCTTCCGGTGTCCAGTTTCCCGCGCCCCTTAGGCCGACGCCCTCCGCAGAATGCATTTTCGCAAAAAACCGAAGCTGAACGAGCTCAGCTGAATAAATAGGCGCGGTTCTGTGGCTTCCAAGCACCTAGGGACGTACACGCCTCTGTATTTACGTGGCTGCGCGCGAAACGTTTATTGCGTCGTCGTAAGAACGATTACACGGTGCCTTCGTGAACGGCACACGGCGAGATGCCGGTGTGGCTGGAGTTGCGAGAGGACCCGAGGATCCAGGAAATTGGATTAAGCTTTAAACGCGTCCTTACGCGCCCCCCCTCGCGTTTCATCCAAGCCAGTGGGAGATAAGGGAGGCTAGGCTGGTTATCGCGTGTCTACCTTCTAAGGTACGCTCCTGAGTTTGCGCGGGGAGATATATACCCGGCCAACACCGACAAAGAGAATGCATCTGCTCGCGCGCCGCGGCGAATCGATAAATAAATTCCGGACGAAATTTTATTGCTGCGCCTCGTTCCCCGCGAGCACACGGAATCCACGGCCAGCGATTTGTCGATGGGAAGGGAGAGCCGCGCGCGTTCAATGAAGCTATAAAAATCTCTGAATCGATTATTTGTCTTCGTAAATCCTCCGCCGGCCGTTCCAATGATCGCTTTCAAAGGGCTCTAGCCGGAAGACGCGTCGATCAATTTGCCACCGTTCGCCTCTCTTGCTTTTCTTTTCGATAATACCGCCGGCAGTCCGGTCGCAGAGATTTCCATTCAATCTGGCATTCAGCGATCAGAGGGGTCGACGAGATCCGGAGTTCCTCGATCGATCTGTATCTTGATTAACGATCCACGAGCCTAATCTTCCGGACCAGTTTCGGAACGGAACTGGTCTTACCTTCCTAGGCCCTTCCCTCGAAACTTTCGTATTACCAGCCTCTGTCGTCCGTTTATCAGCGACTCCCGGATCGATCAAGCAATTAGTCGGCCGCCTTTGAGCGGATGCCACCGTGAGCAAATTGATTCGATGGATCCGCCTCGCGATCCCGCGGCTTCGCCGTAAATACTGCGACCCTTATCGTTTGCCTCGCGTGTAATTCCACGTGATTCGTGCGTGCCGCGATACCAGCATCGCGGGGAAAAAGGAGTCGTTTCATTTGGTCTTCCTGTATTACGAATACAGATTCGACGAGGCTGCTATCGGGAGACAAAGTACACACGAAGAGAAACCTGACCGTGTGTTACGTAAGGGATGCGTTGCGTACACGCGGACACGTAGTTGCTGACCAATTTCCAGCGACGATACAGTTCGTCGTTTACTGTAGCGCGCGCCACGAATGCGAAATTATTCGATCGCGAAGTGAAGCTCCGTCTCCGTGCTGCACGAACGATACCGGAAGGTATTCCAGGGCGAGGGAGAGCCAGGCTCGCCTGGCACGTAGACTATGCTCGGTACAGAAACTTGGGGGAAAATTACGGTGAATTAAGATTTTTCACCTGTGCCCGAGACCAAGAAAGCCTGCGACGATAACTTTCGCTCGCTGCTATGCAAGGATACCGCATACCTCGACCGTGGATTACGCTTAAAGGTCTTTGCCGCCCTCTCCGTCGATTATTATTAAGGTGACCGCGATTCGGCCCGAAACGACTCGCAGAGTCGCAAAGGGCGCAAAACGACGTTCCCCGTGGAAGTTCATTGACGATGGCGCAACCGGCGGGACGATACCGATCGAAAAGACCGCGCGTAACGCATGGGGACAGGCGGGCCGAGGCTGTTGCAGGAATTCGCTGTTGCAACGGATCGATATCTCGATTCTCTCCCGCGGATCAAACCGCCGCGAGTCGAGTTTAACGCCCTGCATGTAGGCTACTTTGCAGTTCCGCCGTGCACGACGGTGAAAGTGCACACAGGCGCACGGCCGCGGCTGTGTTCGCGTCCGCGAGAACGCACACAGCCTCTCTCGGGCCCTTTGCCCATTCCGTGCACGCGCCGCGGCTTGTCGCGCTCCTCTCGGCTACTCGCGTGTCCGCGCGTACAACCAGTCGGAGGAAAAAGAATTTCCCCTCCCTGTTGCTTCGGGGAGACCGCGTTGAATTCGCTCGAGTATTTGCATGACGCTGGGAATATACGCGGGGTCACGCGCCGCGAAAATCCACGCCGACTTTCCACGGATGTTTACCGGGTTGTCGAGCTCCAGGCGACGGACTCGAGTCTCTATTCGTGAAACGCGGTCTGGAACACCATAAATCGTGGTTTTGGCGTGCAATTTCACGTGGAACGTGCGATTAGAAGACTCTTTCGAAAGGATTCGAAGATGTACGCTTGAGAGTCTACTGAAGAGCACACGTCGGAGGGATGCAGCAAGGGTTCAAAGTCCTTCGGGTACCATTGAACGGATCGTTGCGTGGATCACGCCCCAGAGAGATCAAACGACATGTTTTCTCAATAATTCAGCGCGTGCCTCGAGTCACGAGGAGCTGCATGTTTTATTCATGAAGACCGTGGCGTCCTTTTGTAATTACGCCAGCATGCCACGCATAGGTGTTTCGATTTTCGATTGCTAGATTCGAGTGGATCGACCGAGCCGATAACGGCCGTCCAGTAGACAAAGTATCAGTTACCCGGCGGAAGTTGCATCCTAAAATATCCATTAACCGATCGACGGGGAGGCGCGGCGTAGATTTCGCTCGCGGAAGAATGGAAACGCGTGTCCCGAGGCGAGATCGGGCTCGCTGAGATTTCCCATGGAAGGTGTTCCAGCTGATATCCGGCAAGGCGTTCATCTCTCCGCGATTATATCCACCTTTCGAACCCGTCCTCTCGATAATAAGTAACTTTCATTTCCTCCCCCGTCGGCGGTACTCTGGCGGGAGCAACACGTGTCCGCCTATAACTCGCCTCATAAACGGCCAACAGGTTCAGCGCGCGACGTTGATGACTACAGCCTGCTGCTAGTCCGCGATCCAACTCCCCAGACTTTCCTAAACAATCTAAAGACCTACTCGAAGACCGGAAGAGTGAAGAATCCCACGTGAACACTGGAAAACAGTAGACCTTGCTTCTGAACTCGAAGGAACCCGACGACTATAAAACGCCAGGTAACAGATAACTCATCTCCACAATCGTTTTCCGTCCTCGACCAAGATCCCCGATGCAAGTACCTACCACGCAAGATTGGCTTATTATTCCAGAAGGTATCCCGATGCTCGCTGCGCACGCAATGCATGCGTGACATCCGGTCCCCACCCTCTCCGCGCATCTTTGAATTTTACTAAAAGCGCTCGCGGTCCTCGAACCACGGATCTCCAACCCGTCGCACTATTGTTTCATTCCAGCGCCACGTGACGCTGCTAGGAAATATCTCTCACCGAAACGTGCTGGCCGTCGATCGTCCCGCGAGTGATTATCAATGCTGCTACGCGCGCAACCACCCCTTTCGTAACCTCCCGTTTCCTACCGGTTGCGCAACATTTCCCACAGCCTGGTACCTCGAAACTTTCCTCGAGCATCTCCGCAACCATCCCAGGGAGCCTCGGGCCCCGCGTTTCTTTCGCGTGTAACGAGAAATATCGCCTACGGTGCTCGCGTACGCGATTAATACGAGACAGGGGGACACGTGAGGTAGCCGGAGCGGTTCCGAGAATGATTACCTTAACTTATATTTCCACGAAATTCCGGGGTTGTACGCGCCAGCGTAACGGGGCCCGTGCGGTCGCGCATGTGTATCGAGGGGAGGGACGCGCGTATTTATATGCAGCCGAGAGGAAGTCGCGCACACGAGGCCGATTCGCGCTCGTGCGAACGCGGCTTTACACGTGTTACTTACGACGTGCCGCGAGTAACGACGGTATACGCGGGCTTACACGATCAAGCGGGATCTGTGATGCACGCGCGTGCGTCGACGGTGTGCACGGTGCTTTACGACGGCGGAGCTTTAACGACGACCGCTCTTACACCGTCCGAATATTAAAATATATCAACGATATCGGTGGCTCGCCCGCGGGCCCGTATAATCGCCCGACCGGGGCCCACCGAATAATTGGCCTTATCTTTCTCTGCTACCTCGTAACGGAATCTGTGCCCCGCTCGTGAAATGTATCCGACTGCTGCTCCGCTCGACGTCTCTGTTACCGTCTTCCTATTAGTCTCGCTGGTGGCCTCGGCGTTTAAGTTCCCGTAGGTGTGTCGATGAAGACACGTCCGAAGTTTGACAGAGCAGTAACAACCGTCGCGCGGGGCTCCGAAGCGTGGATCGCAGGTAAGGATAGGAGAGAGAACGCTTGGAAATGACGCGACGAAGCTTCTGAGTGAAATCTTGGAGTCTAATAAGCCACGTAACGGCCAACTATCCGTACCTAGAAGGAGGACAGCGGAGTTCCTACAGAGGCGATAAAATATTAGAGGGACAAGCGAAGATAGATTGCCGAGGAGCCTAATTGACGAAGGCACAGCGACGACCCGTGACGCAACCGATACACCGCCGACTCACTTCCCCGTTCCAATCGCCAGCTAATCGTAATTGAATAAGCCAAAGAATAAATCACCGGTCGAGATGCAATTAACTCGTCTGTCCAGATACCGCCGAGGGAAAGAGAGAGAGAGGGAGGACCGAATTATTGGTAAAACCTATTCTCTCGGTGTCGAGGCTCGATTTCACTGGCCGGGTAATTGCGATTAATTAGCCGATCGTAGCGGAAGCGCCGGAGGCTGCGAGGAAATGAAATTCGAAAGTGGATGGGAGATGGACGGCTGCGTGGGAATTGCGCAAAGAGCGTTGAATGAGATGAATAATTAATTTCGGTGACGAAATTGGTGGGCACCGTGTCGCTCGTCTAAATCCAGGCGACACGGATTTCTCCGATTGGCGTCTACGCGGCGATTAATTACGCGAGACGTTTCCTATTCGCTCTGAGAAATATGTCCCACGGGAATTGGAAATAAAATTGCATTCTGACGCGAGCCACGGCCACCTCGTCAAGATCAATCCGTCCACAGTCACAGATCGCTGCGGCGTTAACCGTGACGGGGGAAAAAAAAAGAACGGTCGAGCAACAAAAGACAAAAGTGTCGCAAGGATTGATAAATCAGCGATCTCACCGCGTGCATTGCGTAACGGGACAATTAGCCTCGATTCTATCGAGAAATCAACCTGTTCCCCAGTCGCGGCGCATACCATCGGGCGACCTTTCGAAAAATCATTATTTCTCCGATGCGATCCATTGTTCCCCTCGATCGCGACTCTGTTCCCGTGCCGCAGAGCCGCGCGTTGCGGCTTGTAAAATCGTGCCGGCTGCGTGTAATAATTCAGGAACACCGAGCCGGGGACGTCCAATTATTAATAATTGCCTGTCGTTCGCATGGCGAAACGACAGCTAAATACTGGCTGGGCCGCGCGTCGCGTCCACTGGCAGGCCGATAAATTAGCATCGCGACGATAATCGTCGGCTCTGACTGGCTTAGTTTCGTTAGCGCGACGATGGAATAACTTTCGCTCGGTTCGCGGACGTGTCCATTATCGCTTCTGGAATAATTGTCGATAAATTTCCGCGGTGCCGTGGGGACGCGTCAGGGGTACGCGCCCACGTCTCCGCGCGGCGGAGCCGGCCAATCAAGATGCGCAGATAAGTCACCAGTCTCTAGCGTTATCACCGGCGATTATCGAGGATCCATCCTATCGCGCATCCTAGGGCTTGGCGAAATAACGCGACGAGCCTGGCACGCGAAACGTGGAATCCCGGGGAGTCGTTTCGTGGAAGTGTATGCTTCAATTAACCATTAGGGAAAGTACTATCCTCTCTTCATATCTTTTCCAGGCGAATAGCTGACTCCTGAACGATCCGTTCGAATAAAAGGAAACAGACCCCGAAGTGTTATTGACTTCTTGCATTTACTTGGACTTCCACGCAATCAATTCAACGCGCTTTACCGAGGAATATAAATTGACAGAATAGATGAAACGCCCTGTACGTGTGGTGTGTACAACGCGGCAATGGTTGTCGACCGTGTCAATAGAATGTAAGACAGAGTGGGCTTGGTTGAGCGGCAGGCTGTAAGCCAGAGACCGTTGGAATGCAAGCGCGGTGTAATAATCGTCGTTTAACTACCACGAGCGTGGCAATTATTCCAATAATTCGGGGTCGCGTAAAGGTCCGCGGTAATTGTTTATGCTGGAATCTAACTGGCCGTCCAAGCCTCCACGGGCACACTTATCCGTCGTAAAGTTAATACGCCCGCGAAAATTCCCGGTACGCGGAGGGATTGCCCAATTGCCGCTTTCCACCACAATGGCTCGTTACGGCGCTTCTTTTCTTCCAGGATTCGGTACGACCCCGTTGCGGGGCCAGTCGTTCCTGGCCGATACAGTCCGGTAATTGGAGATAACCATTTTCGACTAATTGCCAGCCTCCCGTCAATTATTCCAGCCGTTCTCGAGGTCATCCTAGGCAGAGGTCTCTCTCTCATTCCCCGCCGCGTTTATGGTAATCGTTAGCGTTAAAATTTACGCGCGACGAGCCCGCCATAGACCGGGGAAAACACTTATATCCCTCGTTGCGCCAAGGTTACACGCCGTAATTAGGTATTCCCCCGCAGGTATAATGTTATTATTATCCAGCCGGCGCGTACCTCGTAATTACTCCATTTGCAAGAAGATAATGCTGTCAATTACGCGCGTGTTTATACATTCTTCTGGTTTTTTGTAACCCAGATCGTGGTCGTTTGTGGGAATCTTCTCGGGATCGGGGGCTCCTTTCAAAGGAATCACTTGCCCATAGGGCCTCGTCAGCTTCTATAAATACGCGCGAAGGTTGGATCGGGTTCGAGGGAGTAATCAACGGTGTATCCAGAAAAATCGTCCTCCCGAGGATGTCAAGGATGCCGGAGGGACAATTTGATGGTCCCAATACTTAATCGCCCATCGGACGAAATCAATCTGCCTCTTCTTTCACCTCCTCGCTTTACTATTTTCCTTTGTTACTACCAGCAATCTTCCTCAAACCTGCTGCGAGATTTTATGGCGAATCGATTAGGCAGCATATTCCCCGATACCACTTCTTGCAAGACCACTGTGACTAATAGCTTTCGTTACATTATTTATGGCCAAGCAGAGATTACATTCTCGTGCGATTTATGCAGCTGCGCTTAGTTCCTCGCTTTTCCCCGAATACGAAACACAACCAACGTGCCAATTTCACAGAAGAAAGGACCAGATATTATTGAATCCTCCACCATTCATTTCAAAAGCACGAGCAACGAATCCCCCGGGTCCGATCTCGCAGAAACCACAATTAATCGAGCAGTTTCAGGAATGCAACCCATTCTCGTCAGAATCGCGAACGGTTAGCGGCCGCAGAGATACCCATCGTCCGCGGTTAAAGCAGGGGATACGATACCGCGCTCCGACCTTGATAATAATTCCGAAGAATAAGAGGAATGCGCGGATCGGAACGGGGAGACCTTCCAAGTGCCAGCGTCACCGTGGGTCTTCCTCCGCCTCGTCTTCTACGTCGCTTCTTCTCCTCGCGTCTCCTTTCTTGCAACCCGGTGGCGATTCCTCGGATTCGAGAAACTGGTCCAGCAACAATTTGTTACCAGCCGCATCAAAGTCGCGGAGTCGATCGCTAATAACCTCCTCGTCCCTTCTCCGCCCCCCTCCTCCTCGCCCCCCTTCTTGCCTGGTTACGTGACCGTTGCCAGAGGGTTGGCTGCGCGGCTCTTCCTCCTCGCGGATGAAAGCCGAGCTGTCCCGGAGTCGACATCCTCGGGCGGAGGAGGAAGTCGCGGACGTGCTCCGACGCTTTCAGGAAACAGGTTGCCCGGCCGTGTTTTTTAATTATCCCGTCGGACAAAATCGCTGGAACATGCCCAGCGGTCTCCCGGAATGCGGACTTGCGCCGAGGAGAAACGCATCTCGATGCGACTGATCGATTTCTTTCCGATCCCCAGACACGAATTCCTCGTTCCACGGAGAGGCTTCTTTCGCGCGCTCGCGTTTTTCCAGCACGTTTCGAACGACACCCTCGGTTGGTTAATTAATTTCCAGGAGGGGAGACGCGCATCGCGGGCATTCTGTGCCCCCCAATGCCCCCTCGGCCCATGAATGACACAATTTATAGGAAAGTAAATTCTTTACGGTCCGCGAGACCGTTTGCTCGTTTTGCCCGGCGTTGTTCGTCTCGCGCACGGTGTCTCTTATATTATCACGTTTATCGGCCATCAAATCGTCTTCGGCGCTTCAACGGGAGGGATGAAAAAGGAAGGAATGACGACTGATCCTGCCTGCGAGATTACTATACACCGCGACACCGCCCCGACGGGCGCAACTATGTGTAACTCCGCGCGATCGTCAATTATCGTCGCCGCCGTCACTTGATCGACCGTATTAACGTGCCGATCGTCCCGGTCGTTAAGGGGCGCAATCGATGCGCCGTGAAACGATCCGGACCACTCGGTGGAAAAAAAATCTTGTCTCGCGTGTAATCTGCGACTTGCCAAGTATCATTGAGCGGTAATAGCCGCGGGTATACAAGGTGTCACAAAGCAAGCGCCGCGCGGATTACGGTGTCCAGCGAGACGAGAAGAGTTAGTGGGTGATTAACACGAGGGAGACTGGTATCCATGCTTCTACTTTTCTCAATTCCTCGAAGATTCCTAATCGAGGACTTACTGGAAACGTACTCGAGAAGCATCTCGATTAAGCTTCGGCTCGCGTTTCCAGTGCAGCAGAAGGATTACCCGAATGTTTGCGGACACCTTTTACGGGCGGAGGAATTGGAGGTGTCACGGTGCGTGCTCGGTACACGTTTCGCCGTGTAGTAGGTGGACTGACGCTCGTATTAAATACGCGACAGCGTGCGCCGGTGCTCGGAGCGTGTATCGTGGCGAGCAGCAAAGCGGTAGAAACGTCTTGCGGCACGGGGGAACTGATACGAACGGGCAGTGGAGTGCCACGGACACCCACGTGTGACAAGCCATCGCATAATCTGCTGGACACTTAGCGTAGGCTGAATGCTAGCCGCGGTGGCTACAGGTGCCTCGATAGGCAGGTGAAATTTCATAGCAAACAACGCGATTAAACCCGGCGGCGCGCACCAACGAGGAGTTTCGATTACTCCGCGGGAGGGAAAACATGGAAATCGGGCTGACTGCTGGTAAATTGTCAGAAACCCATGCGCGCCAGCCGATGTCTCGGGGATCGTTGCAGCTGAGCAACTATTACGCGTGGAATTTTTCAACGACTCCCGTACACCTATGTAGTCCAGCAACGTTTATGGTAGCTGGTGTTTATTCAGAAGAGTTGCGTTTGACGCATTGATGGAAAGATAGTGGACATCGTGTACCCCGCCGCGTGAATGGAAACGATTACATTTTCCGGCGAGCAGCGATCGAATTCGACTGGTGAATGGTAAGCGTATGCAGATCGGCGTCTATTTCCAGAGTGGCGTGTAGTTGGAATTCAAAGAACGGCGGGAAATATCGCAGACAGAGTCGACGCTACCCATTAAACCACGCGCGGCCACGACAAAATTATATTTAACGACCATAGAGCGGGCATCAAAGATACGCAGGTACCTGCGTGACTTACAAGCCTCGAGTCTATATTTCAACGGGCGTTAAAGTCGAGGTCGATTCCATCCTGCCGGCAAGCTGCTCCAAGCTCCGATCATTACACCCGTTATCATCTGTCGCATAGATCATCTCTCGCGCGCGTTGCAGCATACCCCAACAGAGAACTTTCGCCTCTTTTTTTTCTTCCATTTCGCAATCAACCTCGGCAGCTAACTCACGCGCGTCACTTTCGATCATTCCGAAGCCCGGGACCGAGCCCGACGACGATGCGATGTTCCCAGCGTCTAATTACGCGGCGGATCGTTTACGATCGTCTCGCGGACCATCCGAACCGACTGACCTAAAACCCAGTTCTCGTCGGAGCCGGGATCGCCGGTAGATCGGGGCCCGCGACCCGCCCGACGGTCACGTCTTCGATTATCGGGATGAAAGTCGAGGTACACGTACGTGGACGTGCTTGATCGGCAGGTGATCGGGGATTCGATGGGTTTTGTGCGGTTCGCGCCGCGGCGGCCGCTGTTAAAGGTTAACCGAAGATGATGTTCTTGCGCACCGTTGCGTCACCGCCGCCGCGAGTACAGAGGGACTTTCACTCCGCGAGCATGCTCGCCGCGAGCGGAGTAAAAAGCACGGGACAACGATCGCCGGGAATCGTCAAGCCCGATTACCGATGCTGCGTTCCCGTTTTTACGGGGCGCGCGAAAAGTTGCGCGACTCTGTCTCGCTCGTCCGACGGCCTGTACGCCGCGTGCGGGAAAAACGCACCGCCGGTCGTTTCGTAATGAATGAACGTAATTGGAGTTAACGACACCGCGATCAATTAGACGCGCAAACCCCACCGGAGGATTCCCTTCGAGATATTCCCAAGATACTTGGATGCCGATGCACGTTCCGGCCGTGCATTAACGACGGGTGCTTTAGTGCTCGCGTAGATTAGTTACTAAACGTGAAAATCGTGTGGTCGGCCGAGCGGAGCTAACCGGCCCATAGATCATCCGCGCGGTACCCCGGTCATACGTATTAAAATTTCCATATCGATCGATGTTTTACGTATTGACGGGAGCCCACGCCGCGGCAATCGACTTCTGGGCCGTATCGCGGCGGTTTAATCGAGCCCGGTAATTTCTATCGATTACACCGCAATATCGTGTCCCCGTGCCGTGTAGCTATTAATACAGACTCACCGGTAGAAGAAGCAACGAGGAAGGGGTGTGCCTGGCCGCGGCCTGCCTGAGACTGAGAAAGTGCAGCAGGGGGTCCTCCGATGCCCTCAGCTCGTCCAGAATCCGCCTCGCTTCGCCGTAGCCCTCCAGGTATTCCCAGTAAGAGTTCCAAAACGAGCCGGGGAATAAGTCACCTGGCGACAGCGTACACGAAGGCAATTAACAGCCGCCCTGAGGTTTACCTAACGAATTCGATAAACCGCGTCTCCCTGCGCTCATCCTTGGTGGGTTCGAGTTATTAGAGGATGGACATGGCTCGCTGACCCATATTCCAGGCTCGACAGGGAGGAACATCGGGCCGGATCGCGAGACGCGTTCGAAACCAGCGCGAAATTCGTTCGCGATGATGGAACACCCATGGCAAGAGAATCGTCTTCGAGGACGGGTGAGAGAGAGAGAGAGGGAGAGAGGGATTCGATCCAGCAATACATCATCCGGCTATCTTCCCTACGAAACTCGTTTCTGTTTGAGGTTCCCTCTCTTTTTCTCCCTTTTCGTCTCTTTTTCTCTCTTTTCCACTGTTCCCCGTCCGGTGGGGTCTTAACCATCACGGAAGAGAGCCTTCCACGGACGCTCACGCACCGAGAATATGATTTACCATCGAATCTCTCGTTTCTTTCCTTTCTTTTTCGCCTCTCCCTCGACTCCATTATCGTCGTAGACTTCCTCGTGCAGTAAACCACGAATTCATTACGGGACGCTGGATCGAATTCACGGGACAGCCCGGGCCTGTACGTACTTTCGAAACGACGTCGCGAAATTATTCGTGGGCCCGCGGGGAGGGCGAAGAGGATGAGATACGGCGCCCCCCTTTGGGCCCCGTGTGTACCGCGAATTCTACGAATAAATGTCCAAGTAGGTGGTATCGCGTATTATGCAATCGGTTCGCGTCGCTTCCAGAGCGAAACGGACGCCGCTGGCCCCGGACCCCCTCGGACGCTGGAATCTAAAATCCGGTGGAAAGAAGTCCGGTGTACTCACTGGATTTGAAGGTACCGCCGTCCCAATTCTCCAGTGCCCCGCGGATCTGAAAGGAAGCAGAACGGGTACGGTAGAATTGGCTCTTAAAATACAATGACCAAGATATGGGAGATGGGGACAGAAGGGGGGCGCCATGTATAATACATGAAGCATAATACAGGAACGAGTCGAGTTCGGGGGGGGGGCGGTATACGCCAGTGTTGCCGCGCGGGGCGAGCTGGGAACGATCGTTTGATTACTTTTTTATACCCACCAGTCATTCCCCCGCCGATACCCTCGCGGACAATCGATCCTTTTCGGCAGAAAACCACCTATCCGGATGAAAGAAGTCTCTCGAAGCGGGGGTTTGGAAAAAAGGGAACCGCGTGCCTTCCATTCGGAGCCGGTCGCGAATTAGGCGGAGGGGAAAAAAAGTGCCCCGCTATTATCTCGATCGATTGAGATCGAAGCCCCGCCGGAATCACCTCTTTCTTCCTCTATTATCGCCTGAAATCTAACGTCTATCTGAAAAACTCGTTACCGTTACGGCGAAGCTGGAGCGCGAGCGCTGCCCGTTCCAGCCGATAGAATCATTCGTTCGGGACGTGGAAACGATTTTTCAACTTCACGGTACGTCAGAGTCGAGCGTGCCTGGACGATACGGCAGCTCGAACGGCACGAGGCTAAATCACGTCCTCTCGAAACGGGCATACATTTTGTCTGTTGAATTATGACGCAGCATTATGTCCAATCAGGACATCGCCGAGGGGAGCGTATCTGACGTGAATAAGCTCGGTAGTCCTTTAAGGCTCTTTCTATCAGCGGGCATTAAGGCGTCACTCGGGGACGGGCGAAATCTTCCACGAATAATAGGTAACGAACGAGAACGTACCAACCGTGATCGAGGATTCGATTAAACAGTTACACGGACAATATTTTACCTAAACAGCCGTTCCAATAATACCCTCGCCTATTTCAAAGCTCAACACTTCAACGGGGTCGTAAAACGGAGAGAAAGTTCTGTAAGTAATAGCAGACAGACGATTGCCGTGAAACGTACATTTGCATTTTTCATCGGATGCATAAATAAAAAATTTTATTTGACAGTCGAGATGACGACTGACTCTGCCAAGATCATCCGCGCTCGGTTAATTGCCCTCGAGCTACGAATACGTGTCAGTGGCAGACGGCGTATAATAAAACAGGTTGCTCCTTCGCGCAGTCTCCGGCTAACGATCAATTTGTTGCGCTTTAATTGCCGCGTTCTACGCGAGATACCGCGCGACATTCGCGTAGACTTGCGCGACCGCGGCTATTATAATTAGATAGAAATTGATTTTGAGAAGCGATTTGGTTGAATTTGAGCCGCCTCGTCGAGCACGCGCTCGAAGGAAATGAATGAGAAAGGGCTGGCAGGGAGTTGGTTCGGGAGAACGGGTCATCAACCTTCTCTTATCCGAACGTTAAAAAGGCGGCCTAGAATTATGAGCTGCTGACTCATAAACTACGCGATAAGGCATCTTGAACGGGGCGACGCGATGGTTTATATTATTACGCAGGCGTTGAAAATTATTTCATCCTCGGCGCGTAGCCCTTAATTAATTTCGAGAAAAACCTCGATGACTCTGGCGTATTCAAAGGTTCGAAAATAGATGGGATGTTTGAGGGGGTCTTCTAGTGTAACGAAGCATTTTCTTTTGAATTTTTTATGAGGGGCTTGTAAAAGTTATTGCTAACCGGTTTATTTCTACATACTTATCTATATTTCCTTTACATTTCCAATTTTTTTTAGCACGAAAAGATTAAAATTAACTCAAGTGGACCACTTTGTAGTTGCTTTTGAAAAACAGCGGTGTCCATACGGTGTCCACTATTGGACGGTTACTGATCATCGGAAACAAAAAATTCAAAAGGATTCCTTATTTTTATGTCCTTGGCTATAGCCGGTACCAGATTGAAAGAAAGATATTGAAAATTTAAAAAATGACGGCACTTTGAAGATTGATTTTCGATTTTCACACATTTTATCGACTTTTTGGGGCTGTCAGAATGAACAAAATTAAATATTTTCATACAATTGTGATAGGGGCGATAGCCACACGTATGCTGAAGATGTATGCAGAAATTGACCTTAATTGGTCAAGTCAATCTTGAGATATCGTGGATACCAGTTCGAAAAACATGGTTGCAAGAAAAACGTGTTTAAAGATCGAGCCGTATCCATCATTCAATGCCTAAAACTCTATAAAAGTATTATAAATTCGACAAAATCCTTGTGGACACACATTTTCCATAACAGATACTCGTAGAAAATAGAAAAAAGAAAAATTCGATATTTTGACTCATTACACTAGAAAACCCCCTTAAGATGAAGCACCCGATGATACGATCTCCTCGAACGATTATGCCCTCGCATAACTGGTCAATGAGATATATAAATAATACTTGGTACTTATATCATAGAGTTTCAACAGACATATCGTTTCCTTGAAAAACGAGTACATCGAACAGACGATCGCTGGATCGAGGACGGGATTTGAAATCAGCAGCGTATCGATCGCGGGTGTCGTTCGTTAAGGTGTCGACGAACGATGCGTTCTCTTAGTGCATCGTCAGCAGACGATAGCCGTGAGTGAATTAAAAAAAAGGGGACGCCAGTAGAAACCTCGATGCGTGCGATGCATCGTCACGTGGACGTGGACGTGTCACGGTGCGTCGGCGTGTCGATGCGTTTCTTATATTGTCAGATGCGTATCTATGTTAAGTGCAGGCGCGAGCGTCTTCCTATGCATTTATGCATCGCATTATGCACCGCCGAGGCGCGACTCGTCTCCGTGACCCGTTCCTCTTACGAGCGTTATCCTCGAAAATCCAATCGCGCTGGATTAATTATGAATTATTCATATTCATGAGACGCGGCTAGAGCGCCGCAAATCGATTTCGAAGGCCGGCTGGGGTAAAGACAACCTCCCCCTTGGATCCTCTTTATCGCCAGATCTGAGACTTGTTTTGCAATATTCGCGAAACGAAAGTGTCGGGCTGCTACCGTGCTGGCCAGCCAGATTATAATGTATAGGGTATCGCTAGACGAGGAGGATGTCTGCCCTCCCTCTGCTCCTAGCCAGAATAGTGATAGATGATCGCCAGATTATCACGGGCGATCTGATAGTTTCGAGTCTCTTTTCGCCCCTTTCCACTGCAGAGATTCGATCGGAGATGCGCAGCTCGGGGGAGGCGGTTTTAATTACACGTCGCGCGATCACGGATCCCTGTAGCATCCGACCGAGATCACGACGGCGAGGCGTGCCCAAAAAGACAGAACGAACCGCGCGTTATTAGGGACTATGCGTGGGCGTTCCGGCCTCCCATTATTATTTTATAGTCGTCGGACGGTCTCTATAAGGACTTCTTTCCCCCCCCCCCAACGTGATCGTCCATCGATAAACGAGATCCTCCCCACGAGATGCACCTGCAGCGATCCGTCACGCGATACATCGTGTCCCATTCGATCACGTCCATACACTCGCCTATTCCATTTATGCAAATCAAGCACCTCGATCGAGCGCCGAGTGGCATTTTCGCCCGGGACGCCATAAACAATTACACGCCGACTGCTATTAAAGCGACAAGGATTTTTTCTCTACTGTATATATTAATACCCCCGGTGGATGATGAAAGCACTACGGGGATTCGTAATTGGGTTACGGGGGAAGCTTCTCGGACCCCCCTCGTCGTCCTCTGTCGTACTATTATTTTTTATGTGAGTACTTAGAGCGTCGAGTGTTCTTTTTTCTCCCTCGAGATTCACGATCGATAAACGATGGCCTGCCTCGGCGTAATAATCCGCGCCGCGCTCCGAGGAATTTATGAAGATCACTGGCAAACAATTCCACGTCCGTTGACGACAGTGCTAATTACGCGGTCCAGACGAGATTGAGCCTAAGAGGTCTTAATAACCCGAATCGTTTATACCGATCGTTGCTCGTTCGCGTCTTACGCCTTTATCGTCGACTTTTGTTCTTCGTTGGAGGCTGCGCGTGCTAAGAGACTCCCGAGGAACTCGTTCCTATCTGGCCTAGTTTCCTCGAGCGAGCGAGGATCAAGGATTTACTAGAAAATCCTTCCTCTTTCCTTGGCAGATTCTTCGAGCAGTTAGTCGACTACAAGGAAACTTTCGCAGACAGTTTCGATCCAAGCACGTGGATCCCACCATTCACGGAGCGAACAACCAGCCGAGCACGTGGTGCCGGATGTAAATCTGTTCCCTCTTCGATCGACGAGGGAACAACGAGTCGCGTTCGTCTTCATTGCCAGCAACGGCGTCTGCCACCTTGGTCACCGGAGAAAGTAGATTCGCGGCTGAAAAGAAACCTCTCTTTCTCTTTCCTACCGTCAGCCAGGGTCATTCCTCTCGCCTCTCGCTCGCGGCTCGCTACCGTCCACGAGCCCTCTTCGATCATCGTTTCGGTGTCGTAAAGAATCCCACCGACTACCGTGACCAACGAACCGAGTCGGCGGAGAGAGACACGGGGAGGTGGCGGGCGAGAACGCGACGCGGGAAGGGCGCGATTCAGATTCCAGCAAGGATTATTGCGACTTACCGGGGCCACCTTGCCACGGGTACCGATGGAGATTTATCGATCCGTCACGATCGACGCCGATTCGGCCCTACCTGGATCGTAACTCGCGGTCACACCTTGCTCCCGCGAGTAAACGACCGATTAACGAGCTGCGACTGAATAACCAATGTCCCCGTTATCTGCGCTCCCTGCGAGCGCATAAAGAAAGCACCGGCAACCCATCGGAACCACTAAAATTCCTAGAAATCAGTGACAGAAGCAGCTGGCTATAAGAAAGCCAGGGACAAGGAAATGGAGCAGCCCCGAAGGCTCCATCGATTCTGCCGTCGATTATAATGGCGAGACGTTCGAAGTGGCCGCGCGAGCTCGCAAGAGCGCCGGCGAACCGAGGCAACGGACACGTGTATACCACGAAACGCACTTTCTCCTGTCCGGGATAAAAGCGTGCCGCGGTGAGAACGTTTCGCGATTTCCTAGGGTGTCTGGAACCCAGGGGCCGCCGGTTTGATTAATGCGCCAGCCGCGAACAAGACAAGAGCACCAGGTCGACTTCCCCGCCGCGACCGGAAACCCCTCGATCGGCTGGCAGCGATCGCTCGGCGTCGATAAAACCAGCCGCGCCGCCGATGGGATACAATTTGATTAAGATGTTATCATCAGCGGCGCGTAGAAAAGCGGTCGATGCCCAAGACGAATCTGGTCTTCCGTTCCGCCAGGCGACTCGTAGCCTCTCGAGCTGCCGAAGCTTCAGCGCGAATCAATCCGGCCGGGAGATTACGCCCGGACGGTGCGTCGTCCTACGCGCGTACGCGCGGATGATTAGTTATGACCGGTCGTCTCATGAATTACCACGGAGCCGCGGACGGCCATTGCACGCGCGGCAGAACGCTCGACCGAAGGCCTCACCCCGGGGAATTCCGAAGCTGCTGGTGGTCCTGGAGGCGGACCAAGTTCAGTTCCGCCGTGCGCGAGGCTCGGACAAAGTTGCGACCCGCGAAACGCGCGATTAAACGGTGACGGGGACTAATTCGCGTGGCGGGGCCGCGTGATTACGCTCGGCGACGGTGGACAGGCTGGTGCGCCGCGGAGGATGCTGGGGCGAGAAGAAATTAGAAATCGATAGGGGAAACTGGTTCCATTAGCGATGCAATCGACGAAGATCGAGAAGACCGATTCAGCTATTTATCATTTCACGGTATCTTCCCTGTTCCAGCCACTCCGGGTCCCAGAGAGGCGTCGGAAAAATAAATGTCCCCGCTAAGAGGCTGCGCGGGCAACCCAACACCACCGTGATCGAGTCCCTCCCCGTTCGGGGATTTTTATTTCCTCGCCTGTTATATTCCTTCGACTACCCGGTCCCAGCCGCGGGGCTTCCTTATCCTCGCGCTAAAAGCTCGCGCGGGCCACGGGCGCCAGAAACACAGGCGTTACACATAATCCGACGGTGGAATTTCTTTGTCGGGAGCAGACGGAATCGCGGTGACGAAGATGGAAGGGCTACAGCCGGGGGTATTAAACTTGCCGTCCCGAGCGTGATGTATACGTGGACGGAGCCGAGGCAGGCTTTACGAGCCTCGCGAGTGCCTTCGAGAAACCGAGAAATTAATAATGGACGGATTTTCGCGGCGCAAATTAAGCGGGCATTCCTCCCTCGGCAACTCGACGGACTCTGCTATGCACTCCGTCTCTGTATCTCCTCGAGCTGGATAGCGAAGGAGCGAATAAAGGAGCCCACAGGCGATCCTTGTTGCAAGGCGATATCGAGGTAAAGGACTTTCCCGCGGCGGTGGCGGGCAAAAATTAAACTGGAACGTGCAGCTACGCCCCACCCTTGCCCGGTCGAGAAAAATGAGACCCTCGCCGATGAAATCGAAACCATTCTCGGCGATCCGGTATCCAGGAGAGTCCACTTTCCCGACGAAACGCCACGACGACGATCATCCACTTTCCTGCGGCACGTTCGTCTCTCCTCCTCCTTTTTTTAACCCTCCTCTCTGGCTCGTTAGCCTGCCTGTCCGTGGCTGTTCCACTTTCCTCGTCTGGCTGGTGGCGATTCTTTTCATCCTCCCTACGTGACCCGCGAAAACGGAGCGAAGGAAGCCCGAGGGAATCGACGGACGACGCCCTAATGCGAATAAAATTGCGGCTGATCGGCCTGCCGCGGCGTCACGAAACCTCTCCGCGGCTCTCGTCCCGCCGGGCCAGAAGACGCGGCCGCGGGAACTGACGGCGTCGGTACTCGACAACTCTTTGATCTCCAGGCGATAACGAACGCTATGCCGGATGATCGCGCGCCACTTAATTAATTTTCCAGCATTCTTCCTCCGTGCCCCTCTCTTTCCTCCCTTTCATCTCTTTCCTCTGCCATAGGGAATGCGCGAGGGTATCTGAACGCGCCATCTCCCTGAATTTTCTGCCGCGATATCGCCGTGAATCGTGACTTCTGGTCGGCTCACTTTTCCCCTCCCCTGGCCCCCCTCCAGTGCCGATTACACCTTGCCACTCGGTTTTTTCTTCGCGTCCCCGCGAGGCCACGGTGCAATTAACATCCATAACCATCAGGCTGAATTACGAACAATATCCGCTTTGTGGCTTCTTTAACTTAGAGACTAGGAGAGGACTTGCGGCCAGGCTGCAACGATCACGAATCAACGATCCCGTGTACCCGGCACCCGTCAATTACCAGCGAGCATCGTTGCAGGGGAGGGTCGTTACCCAAAACTCGATTTATCCAATTCGACGGTTCGATACCGCGCTGCTGAAGAAATGAAAGGGATCCTCGAAAAAAAACGTGACTGGTTTCAGCGGGGATCAATGGACGCCCACGCAAGCGGTCATCGTCCAGAAAGTACGGCCGACCGATTCTCTCCGCGATGTTTCGGCAGAGGGGCAGCAAGAACGACGATCCGCGAAACCACCGACCGGAGGTCTCTGGACGCTTTCACATTCTGCCGCGTTGACGAGGAGCAGTCTGCCCCGCAGGTGCGTCGACATTACCGCATTGTGCGGAGTTTAGTGTGCAATAAAGTGCACGGCCAGAGAAGCCCAGTGCGGCAGAGACGATCGCGGATAATTTCGCGGGCGATCCTTGGAACGGTACTTTAACGACGGCGATCCCGATACGAAGCGGGACGAGAGCTAGCGTACGCTACCGGAAAATCGTTTCGGACACCGTTGGCTTGGGGCAAGAATTAGAGAATTGTAGAGGGGTTAGCGATCGAAGGAACCTTTTTGCTTGGATGGTATTCGTTCGAGCTGACGAGTCGAGTGCCCGGGCTTCCGCGGGAGGAAAATGCCAAGAAAATGAAGTTTCCGAGGCGAAGTGGCAGGGATGGTAAAAATGGAAGAAGAGGGCGTCGGTGCGGTGGCTGTCGCATTCCCGCTGGCCGTTGCAACGAGGAGTGCAGGTGCACGTGCGCATCGCGGTGCAGCTACTGTTGAGGCCGCCGTGATGACCGCGGTTACCGTGGCGCGGCTTGTCCCGCAAAAACGTAATTTACGGTCGTACCGTGCCAACGACGAGAAGGAAGGGTGGAGCCCGCTCCGTCCTTCTCCTCGAAATTCTACGCTCAATTGCCGAAGGAGGCGCGGTGACGATCGGGCGATAGAAGAAGAAGAGGAGCGAGGGATCCGTGTGTCGCCCCGATCGTCGGATCCTCTTCGAGGAATCCTTGCTGGTTTCTCGGGGAAGCTGCAAGGCCGCGAGGATGAAGAAGGGGGAGAAGAAGAGGAGGAGGGCAGGGCCAGAGGACGCAGGACTCGAGAAGAATCCTTCGAGCCGGCTACAAAGGAGCAAATAAAGCGGGAGGCGAGGAGAGCTGCTCCTCTTCACGAGACGCTGCGTGTCCCCGCTGAACAGAGAAAAACAGAGGAAGAACCGCGGAGCGCCAGCTACGTAGAGAGGGAGGGGGGGGGGGCGGGCAGCCCCCTCGCCTTCCTCGTCTCCCTCGCTTCCCAGGTGCGCGATTGCTTCTAATTGCCCGCGCGATGGCCCCGAGGCGCTTCCAAAGTGAAATTGCTCCGTGCCAGGGGAGAGACGCGCGCGAGAACCGCCAACCATCGCGACAACCAGCTCGAATAAAAAGGGCACGGGAAAGAGAGCCACGGCTGCCGGGGTCGTGATCCCCTTCGCAAACCATTCGAAGCGTTTTCGCTAATTAACCTCCGGTTAGCCGCGAGCAGTGGCCAGGTTTTGCGCCCTCGGAGCTCAAATCACCGGTTAGCCGCCTCGTCACGTGGACGTTCCGCGAGGAAACGCACTCATCGACGTTACGCTTCTCGTGTGACGCTCAGAAGCCGATATAACGAAGCCCCATTCGCGATGAAACGTAGCAGCTCGGATCCGCGACCCTGAAGCAGTAGCGACTGGTTCCATAAAACCCTGGAATGGCTCATCAGGCGTGGCCGGTTACAAAGCATCTATCGTAACCGATCGATCGCCTCGCGAAACACGGAGAGCTGGCAAAAGGAGAACCTCGACCGGCTACCGCCTTCCCATAAATTTCATATCGAGCGAAAATTATCTCCGCGTACGTGCAACGGGCGAGGCGAGGGAAAAAAGAGAAGGGCCCCGCGAATCGCGAGCGCGGACGAGAGTCGGGGGCAGATCGCAGTGATATTCCATAACCGAGGGCGTTCTCGAAAACACGCTCCGCAACGAGCGGCAGAGCGGCGGGCAAAAACAGCCCCGCTACACGTCCGACGCTGGCATAATTAATACGCATCGATCGCAATAATCGTTCCGCGCGGAAATGATCGGCCGAACGAGGGGCCCCGCGAACCTAGCCGGGGCTACGTCCATCGCGTAGCGATCGCTACATTTGCATGCTTTTTGCGCGGAGCACTTGGATATTGACGAGCGGCCCGGCGTTTCGTCCAGCTTGGATAAAGAAGGTAGGCGTTACCCTGCCAGTCGATTTCGCCGGGAATCCCGCGCAACCATCATCGCCCGGCATCGCGCGATCGGTTTTTCACTTTACGAGGCTGTTGCGCATCTCCTCGCTGCCCCGACGCTACGTACGCGCTCGTTGCAGCCCCGCTCGCCTTGTAAAAGTCAATATTTATGAGGGTGCTAACCACCGTCATCGCTCATCCCGACTCGTTAACCAGCTCCGCCGGCGCGGTCTTTGTGTTTACATCCGAAGGACAGGCATCCTCTTTATTGTCAGCCCTAAGAAAACACCGTTGCCTGCCGAGTGGCTGGGTACATACGTGCCTGGCCTCGGGCGAGATCGCCTTATCAGTGCCCCAACACCGAGCTCGCGCCATTTTCCACGGGTGTTTTTAGTGAAAACACCTTGGCGAACGACCGCGATCACCTCCGCGCTTTCTTGTCCCCTCGTGGACGACCACCTCGAACCTAAAGGTCCCTAAGCGTGTTTGCGTTGTGGGACAGAAGGCTGGGATACTAAGGGGTAGTTCGGAGGAGACAATCGATGGCTGAAGTGGGGTGTTTATATTGTATTCGTTCGACGGAGGCAGCAGTGGATGGAGGACTGGTGAAAAATGATGGAAAGTGACTTGTATGAAAAGATTCTAAGGACATTGAATTCTAAAGGAGTTGAGGAGGGATAGTGAAACCCTTAGGGGTTGAATAAGCGCACTTTCCTTTGGTAAAGGATAATTTGAAGAAGCACGTCTGTGATCGTTGGCAAGTTCCCTAGGAAAAGGCGACGCGGAGACACCAGGTAGCGTAATTGCGGCAAGACAGTGGCAGGGAAAGGCAGCGTGGTTCGAAGAGGCAACAGGTGCCGCGGGAACTCGGACAACGTGGCGTGGATCGAGTGCCGCCATCTCTCAAGCATAACTCTCATTCTACTCCGTAGTGGGACACGAGCAGTCGATAAGAAGAGATCTACTATGCTAAAGCTATGCTAATTTTATACAGTCTTTTGCATAGTATAATCGACTATGAATAAAACACGGCTAAATTAAACTCCAGGCCTTCCTTATCAATTCTACAAACTGGCGTATACCGCGTTCTAAGATATCAAGGATACGGGACTGAATTATCCATCGACTCACCCTCTGGCAATGCTCCGCAGTAACCACCGAGAGGTCCGCGAGGGGTTGGAAGATGACGTCGTGAAAGTCGGGGTAGTTTCGCGCCAGCGGCCGCGCGTACAATTCTTTGGCGCTGCATAGAGCTTCGTGGTACTCGTCTTCAGCGTGCAGGAGCTTCTCCGTGGCTCTGTACTTGCGATCCGTATCTGCAACATCCCCCACTTCCCATTAGACCTTCTCTGGGAATTGGGCAATTGCACATTGCGCTGGAAAAGATCTCAGCGGCCATGAATATACTGAAGCTTGACGAATCGACTCACCTCCAATCGGATCGTACTGCCTCGCAGAGTCCTCGATGAGCAGAACCTCCCCATGGAGGAGTCCCACGTCAGCAGCAGGGTCGACCTCTGCCCTCGAGCCAGCCAACAGCAACCTGGGCCTGCACACCCGATATTTCAGCAACACAGGGGCCACCATAGACGAAGTGGCACCAGGAGACACGCCAGGCAGCTGGAAGCAAGCAGAGAGCATCGCAGATGAATATCGCGGTCGCTCGATCGCGAAAGGAATGATCGTAGAGGGTCATAAAGTACCCGTGAATATTGACTGGACACAGTTCGGAAAGGCAGTCCCGTGGCCACGTATCGCTCGTAATTTTCCAAACACTTGGATTCTCTGTTCGATACCTGCTCCTCTGTCCCGTCCTCGGGGACCCCGCGAAACCCCGTGAAAGCCCACGGGACACCCTAATTACCAGCGGGGCAGGGTGAGGCGGTCGTAAAACCAGAGCCCCGAGATCAAGTTAGACCCCGAAATAGCTCGGTTATTGCGCGGTTAAAGGCGCAGCCCGTTGGGCATTCCTCTGAAAATTCGAGGCTCAGCACTGGGAGCGGTGGCGAGGGTAAGCGCGATCGGGCGAGCGCGCCCCTCTCCGCTGGAAGAAGATCGGCCAGATATTTACGATCTGACGACGTAACAGGCCGTAGCCTGCTCAGGATCAGATAAAATTCGCGAGCCACGGGTTGCACCGGTGAAACGACCCTTCCTGCGCGAGCCGCGTGTAACCTGGCCAGCTTTCGTACTTTACTGCCTCCTCTCTGGATACTCTGTGCCTCCTCGTTGCACTCGAGGATGATACAGATGCAACGGAATGGAGACGAGCCGGTCACTCGAACGATGTTTCGATTGTGAAACGAAATTGTAACGGGTGCCTATAGACGGAGAGCGGTGGCTATCACTTCGACCCACAGGCCAACCGGTAACCTTAAGCCAGCGCGGCAATTAGGTATCTCTGGCACAGTAACTGCCCCGACAATGCAATTTAATCTCGTTTTACGACGATAGTAGCCTGCGCGCAGTTTGCACCGACATCGGACGCCGATCTTTCTAATCGCCGTTCCCGGAACGACCTCGCGCGCACACTTCGCCGAGGGATTCCTCAGCCGACCGAATAATCGCCGCGCGGAGGATCTGAGCGCGGATCGAGGGATCGCGGCGATCTCGACGATACGATCGGTATGATTGGGAAGAATCCGGTAGTCGGCTCGCGCTCCTTCAGCCTGTACCGTTAATCATAACGAAAAGCCTTTTTTCCGCCGCGCCAACGCCGCTCTCCAGCCCGCCCTGTTCAGGAATTCGGCGCATTCATTGTGCCCGAGCGCGGCTTTCCTCCGAGTCGCATATCACGGCACGCTGGGACCGCATTCTTTCCGATTATCGAACCGGATGACGTCGCGTGCGCCGCGTTGCGTAAAGTTTTCCGTCGTGCTTATTGCGAAACGACTCGCCGACGATGCCACGCACGGGCAGTGTTGCTTCGCTAACGGAGATGTCGAAAATGTCCGATGAAACTCGCCCGTTCGAGGGCTCGCCTCGGAGGAAATAGAGGTAGAGGGCTTTGAGGAACTTTGAGGGTGATTTTCTCGATAACGAAACTCTGTAAATTGTGCGGAATCAAGTTACTGCTTATATAATTTTCATGAGGAAATAGCAATAAGTATCTTAACACTATTCCTACCGACACATTTCACGCAATTTGACCGGTCGCGTTAGGTAAGACAGACTACAATTTTTTCTCAGAAAATAAACAATAAAACAAGAAGTGAATATTCAAAAATGTATTATACGTATATGTGAGGCAAAGTCGTGAAGTTTAAAAGCGATTCAATTACGTTGTATATAGGAAATTCTAATCGACATTTTAAAAACGGTCTTTTTGACCGGTTCGTGGTAGGAATAGTGTTAATAATGATTGAGCCACCAGATGATAGTACATTTATAAAAGAAACTGATTAGCTCAACTTTACTCAAAAAACTTTGCCCCAGGTCTTCGATCAACGATTCTGATATTCGATATTACAGCAGTTTGTACTCCTACGAGACGAATGGATGTCGTTTTTAAACGAGGATACGCGTTATCTCTGCGACCGCGATTTTGCAGGCGCGTACAGATAGCCAGTGGATCGAAGATGAGACCGCGTACGCCCACTCTCGCTTTTAATAAAGCGAAACCGGCACCGCCAAGCTGAATCTAAATTGCATAATTATACCGGTTTGTCTCTCTCTATTGCTCGAAGGACTCGAGAGGTCCTTCTCCTTTCTTCCCTCGGTTTTCGTCGCATCTCGCGGCATCCTCCTTCTTCCCTGCCCACAACCTTCGTCCTCCCGCAGCCTTTCTCTCTCCCTCCGTCGCGAGCCAACGAAACGCATCGAGGCAACGTTATAAATTGCCGCGGTGTACGAGTGCAGCGCGTTCAGCCTCCTCCAAGGGGCCTCAAACAGTCCATATTCGGCCAAAAGTAACCGTGCCTCTTTACATTGTAATTATAAACTTCGCTGCCCCGAACCAGACGTCGGAGATCGCAGTTTATGGATGTTAATATCAGGTTAACGATCGAGGGTCGCGGCACTTTTGAATATATCGAAACGGTGGCCGGGCAGCGGCGAAATTACAAGTCGCTCGCGCCACGAATCGCGCCCCTGCTCACGACTGCCTCGCGACACCGAGAAACGACCGATGATCGAGACGTTTCCACGAGGCGGGATCGATCGAGCCGCTGCTCCGCCGGAAATTGCCCCTAATTGCCTGGCAAACTTCCATTCTTCACGGGCATTCGTGTCCACGATTAAATCCCACTCCATCGAGCTTAATCGGACTCTGCTTTATCATCTGTCCCCCGGGCTCGAGCGAACGAGCATCGTGGACCGGGAGCAATTAATAAATCTACCAACGATCGATCGACCACCGCCCATTACCTCGCGATTTCTAGGTAGCCATCGAATTAGGGACGTTCGCCAGTCGATCACCGATCCAGCGCGCTTGTAATTCCCCCATCAAGTGCACCGTTCATTGGAACACGTTTGAGCGTCGTCGCGCTCCACGAGGTACGAATCGACGCTCCTAGACGAACCTCGACGCTGCTTTCCGCGCGCAGACACGTCGCCGGAGTTTCTCTAAACTCCTGGATCCATTGGAAGAGCGCGAAAGCAACCAACGGATTACGACTTCTCTGAGCGCGACGATCCAGTCCGTGTGTTCGTTGGAAACACGTATGCACGGGCATCCTGTCCCTCCCAGCCTCATTACGGGACAATGAGCGTCGTTACATCGATCACGAGCGCCCGGAGCCGGAAGAGAGCAGAGTGTTTCGCGTGGCCACTAACAGAAGTACCTTCGTGCAACACGGTTAATTTCTCTGAGGATCGAGGCACAGGAGCTAGCTCGAGAGCACTGTTAGTCGCGATTCGATCGATGGACAGGACGTTGAGGTCAGAACCGCCCTGATACGATTCTGATTCGCGATAGAATGACGTGAGCGGCATTTTTCTCAATCAGCTTCGCGTCACGGCTAGACTGAGCAGCTCGCTACCGTAGAAACAATCCGTTTGATGGGGCGGTAAACGGTCTCGCTTGGAGGTTCGAAGAATTATATTATTGCTCAATTACCGTTTAGGAGGGGCCCCTGATGGGATTAGAGGAGAGTGGCCGTAATGGATGGTTACGGCTAGCACGCGTGTGTAATATCGCCTCGTCAACGGCGTCGTCTACGTTTCGTGGGTGTTACTTTGATTATCGGCGTGTCTCTTTGAAATTCATGGCGACTGGGAAGCTCTTCGGAGAACTCTAGATAGCGTTAACCTTATGGAAGAATGTCGTTACCGAGCTAACGATTCAATGGAATTTATCAGAGGTGGCTTCGACAAGTGTACGGAACACGTGCGCTTGCCAAAACGTAGTTACTCAATAACGGTTGCCAATAATGGATCGAGAGCTATGATTGTCATGCAACCGAGAGACCGAAGGCCATACCAAGTAAGTATATATAGCTCGACGCTGTGGTGTGGCAGGGATCAGAGAGTACGTACTACGAACCCAGAGACACACATTTGCTTCGCGGTCCTCTGGTCTCCCAAGTCTAACGGATCACGAGGCGATCTATAAATTCTCGAGGTGCAAATCCATGGCGAGGAAAAAATATCGCGTCTCCCATGGGACTTTAAATCTCACGATACAATTATTTCAGTGTTTTATTATTTTTATTAGTTTCACGATATATTTTCAAAAATCTCATCTATCGCGACTATTTCCATCGTTTACTAATAGTAGTTGTTGCTGAGATTTTGGACTGATGATAGAAAAGCTCGTGTAAAATCTCATCGTGGATTCGTACCTTTACAGACACGCAGGAATAATATTATAATCCTGAGTGCCACTTATCATACATCCTCTGAAGAATCGATCCCCGCACTGCGAGCACGAAGACTTCGACTCGTACGTGCAACGACATTAAAAGTAGAATCTGATCGGTCGATCAGGTTAATCATCGCAACTAAAAAGCCCATTAAACCAGCCACAGGCATTGAACAAAACGTTCGTCTCTTTAACTGTCCATGAGAAAGAACATTAAACTAATAACGGAGTGATAAATGGTCGATAGCGTGGAGCAAGGCAGCGATAATCGCGTAATAAAGTTAACGAGGAATGGCCCCATGCAGCAATGTCTGCGAAATCACTCGATGCGGAGGCTCGAGCTTCTTACGATTCACGGGTAGAAAAATTGTCAAGAACACGAGCGATTCTCCATTCGTAAACGGCGAAGATGACCATGGGCGTTTGCTTTTTAACACACGTCCCCGCCGGTGCAACCGACACGTGTGACCAGCATGGGACCCGTTGAAACCGAACGCAAAGAAGCAAAAACGTGCGCGGACGTGGCGGCGGAGAGCAGCTGAGCCCGGAGCGTGTGTGTCGGTGCACAGGCGTTCTAGGCCTCGCCCATGCTAGAAGCAACGATTCGAGTGATTCGAGTGATTCGTCGAACAGCGACAGCGGTCCCTCTCGTTCCTTTCGCTCCAAGAATCGAATCGGTTCGCCACCACGGCCGTGCACCTATGCGAACACGGGGCCTCGTTGGACTGGCGTCGCGTCGTCGATTCGTGAGAACACGGGGCGTAAATGAAAGATCGCCATTCGACGCGCGGACCGGCCGTGACGCGCGCGATGCATTAAACATCGAGCTTGAAAACTATCGTCCCAGCTGAAATCGACCCGTACCTAGGGAATTCCGATCAGCCTCTGCGATTCTACGCCCCAGAACGCTCCGTTGGCCACGAACCACTCTCGAGGAGTAAGTATATCACGGACCGACGAGCACCACCCGTCGAAATTCATCTCCGACGACAATGAGAGGCCACAATGAACACGATCTCCGGAGTAGAAAGCCGCGACAGGAAGCGCGAATTCGCCGGTATTTCCGCTGCTTAACTCCCGAGGTTAAAGGTTCTAATGACTGTTTATGCTGCGCGCTGTCCACAATGGAGTCGTTAAGAATCCTCTGCGCAAAGAGAAACGACCAACGTAACGCGCGTACAAACATTCGGCTGCTTTCCGCGGAGCCTCGAGTCGTCGAATTGCTGAAACCAGTGTCCGTATACGCGGTGGCCGAGAAGCAGCGCGTCGAATATCTCGGTCGAAATAATCGGATGATCTCAGAATGCACGCGTCGAAAATACTAGAATCCGGACAGAGGCAGTGACCCGGTTTCGGGGCGCACATGTTCCTCGCCCGATGGAGAAACGTTTTAACAGGCATTACATCGTGTTCGCCGACTCCTTTCCGCGTCGAATTAAGCGCGTACAAGAGCGCGCGGAGGTGGCGATTATCTTTCGTGACAGCGATCCCAACGTGGCCCGGTTTGGCCGGCTTCTTCTGCGCCGCAGATCCGAGCCACGGCTGCGTGATTCATAGCCTGGATCATTCGAGGTGTTCGGGCGTCTTTCTGCGTGACAATCTTTTATCGCGTTGTCCCCGGTGGATCCTCCATTAATCTTCCGCGTCTTCCGACACGGGCGTAGAAGCCCGTATCGTGAATTTATGGGCACTCGGTATATTCCGCGATCCGGCCACTCATTCAGCCAGTTGTTTGTCTAAGGAAGGCAAAGCGGCGCGAATCCAGCCCATTGTCAGCGCCGATCGCGTAGATCCTATCTGCCAGCCGGGCCACGAATTCGAGAATAGACGTTCACTCGGTCTAAATTTGCATGACCCAATGAGGGGCCAGTGATCTCCATCGTCGAAAGTAAGGTTCCTGGAACCGTCCCGCCGAACCTCGTAACGTATTGCGATGCATTACCCAATACCTATACGTGCAGGCCACGAAAATAGATATTTTCGCGGCAACGCCAGTTTCGCGGCACTTTCTAACTTTAGGCAACGGGCGGCCCGTGAACCGTGAAATTCCGCTGATGGAATCGACCGAGGGGGGGGCCTCCTCGTTAATGACCCTTTAAATTCCACGCCGAAATCCAGCGTGGCGAAACGTTCGATTTCTGGATAGCAGGCTGGTGAAACCGGCTATCAGCTGTAATTTACGTGGCGAGGCTATACCTGCTCACGGACTGCATTAATTGCCCGGAATAGCGATGAGAAAAGGTGACGCCCACTCGGTTCTCTAGGTCAGCAGGGTGATCCTCCGCGCGAAAAAGGCGAGATAAACGTGGCGCGGCTCGGAAGGACGATTCGCGTGGGCGGTTTCGCGCGCGTGTCAGACGGCTTAACGGTCAGGGTTCCGCGCGAGTGTAATGGATTAGATTCTTCTTCCTCTCTGCCTCTCCTCTGCTGCTCTTTTTTTTTTCACAGATTTACCGCCGGAAAGTCTCGCCACGAGGCCGTCGAAGCCGCGCAAACACTATGTAAACTCGTCCACCTCAGACTTCGCGTTAATCCACCGAATAATCGTTTCCCGAGAACGCGCCGCGATCGTTCATTTACGAAGTACACGCCTATTTGCAGATATTATCGCGCGATCTATCGACAGTGGAATCCAAGGATACCGGCTCGGGGAGACACGTTTGCGAGCGCACGGTCGAGCGGATCTCGCCTTGAATGGCTTTTGTCCGCGAATTTAGAAGGAGATTTACTGTTTCCCTTGAATGGCTTCCTAATGTCGCCTGGGACGCGGCAGAGTTTTAACACCTCGGTGTCGCCTCGGCGAGTTTGCTCGGTACACAGACCCTTGAACGGACGATAAACCGACGTTTACGACTCGCCAACCCGGCTGAGGCTTTAGCCTCGCATTCTAAAGGAACGTGGCAAAAAGTGGCGGGAAGAGGCGTGCACGCGGAAAGTGGCTAGTGCCGATCGCACAGTACTTTCGTTCTCCTGCAAAGGGTAGCTAGAAAACGCGTGCCATTATCCTCCGAATAACGGCCACAGAAATGGCTAGACTTAGAAGAGGGACGCGCAGCATTCGCCGCTGCACGCGCAATTAACCCACTGGCACGGAATCCGAGCAATTTTTCAGACCACATCCGAAGGTCAGTTCCTCCTTCTTCTTCTTTTTTTTTTTTTCGCCAGCGATTGAAAAGTCCCGCGCGAAATCACGCATTATCGAGGAACCCGTTCCGCCGTTCTGCGTGATCGAGCATCCGCCTCGTCTCATGGCCAGGATCGCGTTCACGGCAAAAAAGGAGAATCGATCGCGCGCCCTTTGGCTACGATTTTCCTCGATCGTGACGCTCACCTCCGCCGCGCATTCCATCGATGAAGAAAGCCACGCACGTTCACGCGGGCGACACGCATTTTTAATTGGCCCTCGGTGGCCGCGATTAATTGTCTCGGCGGTCACATCGCCGTTCTGCATCTGGTTCCCGTGACGGTCGCTTAATTGGCCGGCTCCATTAAAATTCCCCCGATGACTAATCAGCCAGGCGCATTCACTTTCGCAATACGTACGAAAGGGACGCGCACCGAAAACGGCACTGGAATCTCTGATCGGGATGCGCGCGGTTACCAAATCGCCCAACGGAATCGCGCCGCTTAGGCGAGTGGAATTTGACTGGCGATTTTTGTGCTCGATCAAAAGTTTCCTCTGGAATTGCGGTGGAATTTGAGTGATGGTGGTTGGATGGGATCGTGGAGCTTAGACTCTCAACTGGTGAGACGAGAGTGGGAAGTAGGTTTAAAGTTTTAATATACTTCGACGTTTAGGTACCATCTTTACGATTTGACCATGAATTCTAATAATCATGAGTATCTAAGTACTTGGACCTATCGTAAACTGGGGGAACATTGGAAGTACGGGGTAACATTGGCATCTACTTAACATCTATTAAAAAGGAAAAGGAAAAAAATTTATGCATTTTCACACTTGTAGTGCAATTACAAACGATGCAATGTTATGATAGAATACCTAAATCAAATTTAAAAATATTAATGAAAAACATAAAAAATAAAAGAATTTAATTTTTATATTATTTATATAGCAAAATGTTTCAAAAACATGCCAATGTTCCCCCAGTTTACGGTACCTATGTTTACCCAGTCGTCACTACTACCACTACTATCTTTACCTTTTCTTTGTCTGCGTCTCTTTCGTATCACCAAATAAATAAATAACAAAATAAATAACCACGTCGCGTCTGCAAAGATCACGCTCCAGAAATCGCGGGAACGACAGCGCCTCGGCGCGCGCGGATCGCAACGGGTCAAGAATTAATTCGCCCGAGAGGATCGAGTCGCATCGGGAAAGCCTGTCAGGCCCCGAGACTGTGCTTGACGAGCGAGTAATGATAATTAATCGTTCGTACGCGGACGTGCGCGTGTACCAGATCGAATCACAGCGCTGGAGCGCGCGAGCACGCGACCCGAAGCAACGGGAAGATCGAGCTTTCGCAAGCGGTCGCGTTGCGCTCGTGAAACCGCGATCAAGGGAGTGTCAGGAAATTTCGGAATTAACGACCGTTCACTTGGACGCCGTGGCGGGGAAATGCTAAACGTTTCCACGGAAACTCGACTAGGTACCGTACGCTGCCGGTATTCCGTGGCTGAGAGTCCACCGCGAACGGTTGCCAAATCGCCAGCGACGACTTTACTGGAAAATCTCGGCGAAACGATACCTCGTTGTTTGCGATACCTCGAGTTATTCAAATTTTATCGCCGCTCCGCCGAACGTTTCTCGTTCCGCGAGGTATGCGCGCGGTAATTAATCACGGATCGAAATCGCGCCGTGTGCCCGATGCAACTATTAGCCGATGAAAAATGCCTGCAATAAGCTGGCACTCGGATGGCCCGACGGGAGCCTCGTTTCACAACAGAGAAACTATTCAGCTTCGACCCGGCCGTTGCGTGCGCCGAGGATTGTTTTTATAATTGCCGGTAAGTAATCGCGCGCGTGCTTTCGGTTTCGCTGCGACCCCGACACGTAAACCTTCGAAACTCGATGGTCTGGATTTCCAGGGAATCCTTCGCTCCGCCGATATCTCCTCTCGATTCTTTTCGCAGATAAGCAGCGCGGAACGATAAGCGAGCTGCGCGGGAGGCACGTACCTGGATGGAAAAGGAACGCAGGCACGCGGTCGCAACGAAAATAATATCGCACGGGAGGCGAACGCGATACCGTGCACCGTGTGGGTGACACGCAAAGGGAATTAGAATACAGAAGTGTACCGTTACGATAATGGTGAAAGTAGAGACACCCACTTGTCGACTGTTTACTGTTCCCCGCGCGTCACCGCTCGCGAATTAGCATGATTATCGTAATTTCGCGCTGGGGGAGTCGTCGTCGTAGCCCCGTTACCTTTCGAACTCCTCCCCCACTGGGGCAAACCAGCTGAGAATGGTACCGATGTAGAAGCACCGAGAAGAAATAAATTGGTTTCGGCGCACTGATTCGGTCACTATAATACTTTTAATCTCACTTTCCTTGAGGAGGGTTCAAATCAAGAACCGAAACGTCGGATTGCTTTATAATTAATTGCTGAATAGCTGTGTCGTTTTATTTTATTCTTAAATAAATAAATTAATCGTATTATAGTGACCGAGTCAGTGCGCTGAAACCAATTTATTTAATATTTACGGTCGAAAATTTGAATTTGAATATTATCACCAAGAAGAAAGATGAAAAAAGGGAACGATTCCGCGCGACACCTCGCTTACGACTTAATTGAATATGTAATCGCCGGGTATCCGACGCTGCATTGTATTACAATTAAACGAATGCCATCATCGAGCTCCCGCGCGCACGAGACACCAGCAAAGGCGAGCGAAGCGAAGGAAACGCGTGATTAGCATGGGAGTTTGGCTCGATCGGCTCGCCTTCCTCAATGTCTCTCGTCCGCCTACTTTTTCCACCGATCCAAGTCCTAAAACGCGCGGGATCCGCGAGGATGTAGGGAAAGGATGTCACCGCGTCAGCCACGTCGTCGAAATGGTACCGACCGAGGCGAGCGGAACACTCGAGCTTTCCCGTGATATCATCGATATTAAAGAAAAAAAGTCGAAAACCCGTGGGCTGGCCTGTCGTTGCTCGCCGATTCGAAAAGAGAGATCCCGCTTGAGTCTGCGATCGAGTTTGACCCTCGACTCGAGCCACTCGAATATACACGGGGCAAAGGAAGAATACGAAATCGATGGGAATAGAGGCGATCCGAGGGCGTTTTTCTCAGCGAACTGGGTCGCGAGGAAGGCGAACGCGAGCATGTGGGATACAGGTTCGCGAGGAAGAGGAATACACGCCAGTCCATCTCGATAACGGGTGTTCCGTCGACGGGACTTTAATCTCTCAACAAGACTCGCATCTCCGCGGCTATTATAGGCCAGTTTTCTATCGACCAGCGTGTCCTTATCACAGCATCATTTCCATAGAAGATAACCAGCCGCGGATAGCCGCGCTCGCGATAACGGTACGCTTCAAAGGCGGGCCCGAAGGAAAGTCGCGCGTGCCACCCGAGAAATCCTGTCCGCGGAGTTATAATTCTTTCCGCAGCGTGCCGGCGCGAGGAACAGGAAGAGAACTTTTCCGTCAGGATCGTCGTAATTCATCGGGTGACTCGGCCACGTGGTCAGCGAGGCGTGGTGGACGTTACACCGTTTCCAGGGGAATAATTTTCATACAGGTTGGGGAGGGGAAAGAAGCGTTTCCAAGCTGAGCACACGCGTTAGGCTAGTATGGACGCACCCTCGACAGATCTATGACCTAAGCGAGGAGCAGAGAAGTTTCCGCAACTGACCTGCTATCGTTGCTCGTCCTATTATGCTCCTTTTTGCCACGGTGAAAGGAGATCGCCTCACGATGGGTCCAACGCGATATTGTCCCGCAAGATGCATGCGGTTCTAGAGGACTAGATGCAGCGATAGGTGGTTAATGCGTTTGGTTGGAGAACAGAGATAGTAAGAGAGTCCTGCGCGGGACCATTTTGCTGGAGCAGATACGTCAGGATTGGAAAGAGAAAGCTTGAATCGGACCTCCTTTGTAAGAGGAAGTCAAAGGTGAGGCATCTTCCCAGGACCTCCGAAGATACCAAACGCAATTATTGGAAGTCAGTTTCCATGCAGATTAGAAATTACTGTGAACGTGCGCGCGGCACGGGCTCCGCCGGACTAATTACTAATTAGCTTTAATGGATCCGGGACGCGGGGACGGGAGGGAGTCGTCGCATTTATTACGCTTATAATATCGCGAGAGGCACGTCGGTTCCGACGACCAATCGATAAGAGGAGGAATTTACATTCGCGCATAACTTTGCACCGAGGACCGTATCGTGCAATTAATGCGACAATCTTGTCGTATCGTGTAACGTCCACGCGTCGATTTATATTTTATTAATGATTCCGCCACGGAGACACTAACGTACGACCTTGCTCCCTCGCGGCGACAGATAAATCCTATCAGCGGGGCCGGCAAGTAAGCTTTCGTCCGTCGAGGGATTAGATAAAAGTTCCTTCTTAATTAAAGCCTCGAAGGGAGTGGCGGAGTCCCATTAACCCGGCAGCCAATCAGTCGACAATTTTTCAGAACACGAGGATCGTTAGTTGCGAGTCTCGCGGGACGCCGGTGCTATCCAATCGGCGGCAATAACGGAAATTATACAAACGACCGATCGTTCCGAGCGGTGCCGAACATTCGTAACGAGCCCCCGCGAGTCGTAATAACGGGTTCCTGGACGGAGATTTTCCAATAACGACGAGCCCAATGTAAATCAGCGTGGTTAGGAGGAAGGTGGAACGCAGGCTAACGCCGGCTGTCGCGTAAAACGGGCTAAGCCCCAGGAATTTCTCGAAAGGTTATCGGGTGAACCAGAGAGCCAGGAGAACTTTACGATCGCGGGGAATAATGTGGAACAGGGCGACAACGCACGCGAGACGATAAATCCTCTCACCGACACGAGCCACTGCCTCGGCCGACGTGCTTTTTATCCAACGGATTCGAGCGGATTTCAGGGGATTCGAGGGGAGAACGGGGCAGGGATCGATCCGCGATCTCCAGTTTCCGCTTCGATCTCGAGCATCAGCCATCCTCTGGCCGTCGACTAATCGAGACCTCGAGGGCCCTCCCGATCCAATCCGCCGATCCTCCTCTCCAACCCGCGCGAATAACGCCGCGAAGGAAAAAGGAAAGCTCCCCATTAAATTGTCAAAGATACAAATCGTTGGCGTTTCGATCGAGCGCATGCTTCCCGCTCGATTATCCCCCCGGATAACCGCAGATTCCATTTTCGTAAATACCAATAATCGATCGCCACTTTTCTATCGATATTACTCGACATACCGGGACCCGAGGTATTATCGTGTTACATACAACACTCGGCGGCGCAACGGGCGCTACGGCCGAGTTAATGCGCGGCAGACAGGGGGATAAGCAAATGCCCGTGGCAATTACTCACTCGACTTGAACCGTGATCGCTCGTAGATCGATAACAAAGCTTCGCCCCTAACGCCGATACACTGTTATTATGTTATTATTACCTACAACCTGACTCACTCTCGCCGGTATGGAAAAACTACGACGCCCGGCTACGTTCACCCCTTCGGGAGGAAACGTGATCGAGATGGAAACACGTGTGAATTAATTTCCTACTAATTGGGAGGAAAATTTGACGTAACGAGCGTTAATTGACTGACAAGGCCCCGGTTTCCTGGGGGAAGTGGATTAAAGAGCTTAATGGAGTATACAAATGTGTACATTTTGTGGATTTTTTTACAAGTCAACGGCTTGATGAAGATTTCCCATTTTTTTACTAACTTTACATAGTATAGGGGTTAGGTTGCAAAACAGCAGGTATGCTGAACCTCGCCCATTTATCACTTGATTCATGTAACTTGTGGTGAATAAAGACGATTTATTATTATTATTATTATTATGAACTACTTAAAAAAAAATTTCAGTTAAAAAACTATTGTTTTTCGGAAGTTATGGATACATATCTGAAGATCTGAAGTTTTTTAACTGAAACTTTTTTTTTAAGTAGTTCACAATACTATGTAAAGATAGTAAAAAAACGGGAAATCTGCGTCAAACCGCTGACTTGGAAAAAAATCCAGAAAATGTACACATTTTTCGAGGATTCAAACAGGTATGCGTTGAAATCCAAGCCGCGTAGCATTTTCGTTTGCGATCGCGAGGTCGGAAGTTGGACAGCTCGATGGCGTCGATGAGTATGCATATGTATATCGACGCGATCGAAGGTATGCAGAGTGTGACCATGTTAGCAAAGGCGTCGTACACCGGCGCGCGCGTGTATATTAACTAATATGCAGGATCGTTTTTGTCAGGGTCGTGCCATAGCCAATAGGTGCTAGGCTCTATTCAACAGGCCTTGATCGCGTAGAAATTAGCACGTACCGATTAATCTGCGACTCGCGTCACGGGACATCGTGCACCGAGGGATTGCGCAAGCGGGCGATTTAATTCCAAGCGAGAGGAGGGATCGATCCAACCTGGGAACAATGTCGCGGAGAGGTCCACCCGCGATCAGCGGCACTGAATTAGGTATTTCTCGCAAGCTCCGCTAAGGAACCTTATCCTCCGAGGCGAATTGGAAGACTAGTAACGCGAGGAACGTGGCTGGGATACAGCCGTGGATAACGGAGCCGGCGAGTTAATAAGTCACCGGCTAATTACATGCAATCGCGCGAGGTTAATGGTTGCGCGCGGTGATTTACGATTTCGACAGGAGACCGGGATGCACCGATGCCCGGTGCGTTCCGACGAAACCTCCGAGGCCTCGGCGAAGTGAGGCTGACGTTGACGCAACGCGGGCTGATTCAGGAGCAATTTTTTTCCACGATCGGTTCCAGTCGATGAGTACTGTGTAAGTACGCGCCTGCGATTCGCCAACGATTCCGTCAGCCCGAGTCATAAATTACCCGCCGAGTCGATTAAAACGTCCGAGGAGCAGGAAACGGTCCCTTCTCCTCTGCCACGCTCCATTGACGATCCACGAAAGCAATGGTCCCGCACAATGGCCAGCAGCATTTGCATAAAAATGTCTCCGATCGCTGCATAATGCCGGATTGCCCTGCCAGTCCGCGGCAGAGTTGCGAGCGGGCAAAACGAGACACGCGACACCAGAGATTCGCAGATATTTTATTCCGATAGCTTCCCCCGGCGATTTCAACAGGCGTTCAACGACTATGCGTCCGAGCGTGTTCGAGATTCTATTTTCGGATGGAGGTGGACGGTAAACATGTCCAGTAGAAGAATTACGCGCATTCTTAATGTGGGACACCTCTGTTCCTCGAAAACAGCGGGGGATTCGAGTAAATCCTAGGTGGACGAGGACGAGGAGCACCGATGACAGGAGGCGACGCTGGATTGCGCAACGGCGCGTTAAATTTAGAAGGCAGGCGCGATTTTCCGCGGCGAAGACGGATCGATCGGTGCTCGATTAGTGAAACGGATGGCACGGCACAATGCTGGGAGGATTTGCATAAAAATGCCTGCAACCGCTGCATAATGGTTAGCGCGCGGCTCGGGGGACCTTGGCGAGGTGAGACCTTCTTGACATCGACAGATGCGCGAGAGGTGGTGCGTGCCTACGCACTTTTCCACGGTGGATGCCTCTACTCGCCGCTGACAACAGTTCGATCACCAGGGACACTGCTCGAAACCGTAATCGTCCCGTTAATGGAAAAGTCTACGGAATCCGAGAGACAACTAGCCGCGCTTGATGATCCGAGTAAAAGTTCCCATCGATCCCCGGATCGATCGACGAAGAAAATGAAACTCATTACCGTCCGCCGCTCCTTTCTTCTCCCGCGTAAATCACGCGCACGCGGCGTTATCGGCTCGCAAGCACGTGATACCACGGGACAGCGACTCGCGTTTACGAGAGGCCAAGGAATTTATATCCTGCTGCCAGCGTCGTCATCGTCGAGCCAACGTGTCGCGAACCACAGCCGAATCGATTGGCGTCGCGCCGCGTTAAACACTCATCGATTATATCATAATCACCTTTCAGGAGCCGGTGCAACGCGCGTTCACCGATCCGAGTGGTCGTTTAACCTCCGCTCCTTCCCTCTTTTACTTAGTTAACTCCGCCGGAATCACGAAGGCACCAAGCTTCCAGCAGACAGTCTGAATCAAGCTGAAGTACCATCCGCTCGGAGGAGTACTCGATATTCGAGCATTTGATCGGTGGCATTCGCTCTACTATACGCGATGGCGACGGCCTTGACGCGTTTCTTGCCTTTGACGCGCGCCCGTATCTCTCAACATGGAGAGAGATTGACAACCGCCTCGACAAATCGGTGCCGACCGCGTTCCTAACTACCTCCCCGTGTGTTCTTCGATCGATCGATCGATCGAGCCATTGATAGAACGGCCGAGTGACAATATTGCTTGAAACGAGACTTTCACCCCGGGCGAGAATTTATGCCCGCGGAATTACAAGCTGCCGGCCACCCGAACGGAGCAGCGCAAGGGAATAGGAAGAGACCGGTGTTTACTTGAACCGCGGAGTTTTCCCCCGTTAGGAGCTGATAATCATGCGGCGCGAGCGTTCAGATAAATGCGTCCGCGCACCAGGAAGCGAGTTATTAAACGCCCGCCACGCCCGGAGCCCCGCGAATCGCGGGTAATTTACATATTAGGCCACTACCCCCAGAGTGAATTGCGCGAAAGTCGTATCGAGGAATATATATCGCGGCGAGCTCTGTCCCTCGGAGAGGATGATTTTTTAAATCGGCACGCCTAACGTACGATCGCGATATTTCGTTGTCGGCGTGTCCGCCGCAAGAGCAAGGGCATAAAAGACGAATGAAAGACGAGCGTGAAACGCGTATTCACGGGGGAACGGGCGCGTGTACGCGAGCGCGCGTGATAGCGCGTCGCTGATAATAAATCGTCGAATCAACGAGAACCCCTGTTGCAGCCGCGACTCTCCCGGCGAACCGGAATTAATTCAACGTCAAATGCATCATCCTTCATTGATGGGGGGGGAATGAAAAACTCTCTGAATATTCATCTGTTTTCGACGCGATACCTTGTTCGCATCGCAGCTCTATGAAACATGCACACTTCCATAAATATTGGATCAAAGTAATTCAATTTCCAAACGCGGAGGCACGCGCTCGACGTTGATTTGTCGCTGGCGACTACAAAGCGAGGGGAAAAGCTTGCGCTGCGTTTCACAAGTGGAATGAAACGGTTTTGTAATGGACGATCGTTGAACCACTCGGCATTAAACAAACAGCCGCCAGCTTCCACGAGGTTCTCCTTATTAAACGGTTTAACAAATATTCGCCCACGCGGCCGGAGCCTCGCGATTCCGATGCATATCGCCGAGCTCTCGTCCAGGCTGAATAAATCCGCAACGGCTCGTTTGTCTTTGCTAAACAATTTCAGCGATGCAGAGGTTCGACGGCAAAACGGGGTCAACGAATAACGCTCGCGCTGTTCGAACCGCATTGAAAATTATATCCCCCCCCTTCGTCCAGCCGAGGAGAATGAAACACCGCGTCGAGGATAAATCTACCGCAACGACGTATCTGCGATAATAATCCGCGTAATCGTTACTCCGCCGCTTATTGCCTTCGTTAGCTTCCCGAGATGAATGGGAAAGGTAGGCATTATCGCGAAAACGTGGAGTCCCTCGCTGATTCTCATACCCATCGATGCGAAAGTGACGTCACCGAGCATCATTGCCGCTCATTCTCTTTGATAAACGCGAGTTTCCAGCGGAGATGCTTCGCGTTCGATCGCGGATACCTACGATATCATTCCCTTCTTTTTTTCTATCTACGATCTTCTCACAAACGAGACATTCCACGCGAAATCGAACACTTTTCGGAGTAACATTTCGTAGATGGCTGAAATTTGAATATGTTGTAGTCTTTAGTGAAATTTAAACGTACCTCAAAATATTTTTTAAAGGTGAGCTGTTTGAAGTTAAGTGATACCTAATTCTTTTCAATACATTGTGGCTATCGATGTAGTAAACGGAGATGAGCTTTGCGTCTATATTTTTTAAAATTTGTCCATCAATGGGAAGGATAGAACTATATTCTACTTTTTTCAGATTTTTAAAATCGCGCCCCATGTTAAAAAACTGCATTTCTTTAAAATAATTGCACAAAAATGGTTCAAATTTTTTTTAAAACTGAAATAATTTTTTCTTAAAACTTCAATGTCTTCTCTACAAGCATCGCAAAACTCATCTCCATCCGTTTACTACTTCCACAGCTATAATGTATTGAAAAAAAGTTACTCCTAACTTCAAACAGCTGTAAAATCGACATTTTTCAAAATATTGAAAAATCCTTTGGGGTACGTTTAAATATCACTAAAGACTACGACATATTCAAATTTCATCAAATTTCCCAAACAGCACCCTCGATTCTAACAACTTCTCCACTCCTCCGTCGTCGCGGCTCCTTTTCAACGGGAGTGATTTTCGAAGGATTACGATTCGACTCGCAAGATTGTTTCTGCGCCAGACCGCGGTCGGGTTGTACCTACGTGTGCACTTGCGCGCACGTACGCGACGGCGTTGCAAAATCGCGAATGCACCGGGAGTGCAGAACGCGGTACGAGGAATAGTGTCCCCGAGATAAAGAGAGTTGGGCGGAAAAAGGGTGGCGAGCTGCCGGTGGAAAAGAAACGCGTCCGCTTCTTCAGATGCGCCTTCGAGATTTAAGCTCCGCTTCGAGAGCCCGCGACCGAGTAGGTACGTACTCGCGCGGTGCATTGCGACATCGCTAATGCATCGCGGGTACTAGACGCGGCCGTGGATGCACTGCGAAATTACGAGAACACCGAACCGCGCCGAGTGGAATTCCCTTCTGCTTATGGAGGCGTTCGGAGCAGCGGCCACCAGGGAAACATCGGGAAAACGGATCCGAAGCCATTCACGCGGCGGGTGCGTTGAACCGATTCCACGTGAGACAAATAAATGAAACGGCGCTGGGGTGCTCGACCGTCTAATTGCCCCAGACAACAATCAGCGAGGGGGGTGGGGAGGGGGGGAGTACTTAATTACCGCAACCTTCGGAAAAGCGACGATACGCGGAATTCCTGTTGCTTTCTATCGCGCCTATTCCTTTTGTATTCCAAGTGACTCGCGGCCGAGCGATCTGACATTCCGCTCGCCTTCTCCGTGGCAGTGAGTTTTCAATTATGAATCGGAGGGCAGATCTGAATGGGGATCCTATTCGCGGAAGAATACACGGTAGAGGGTCCATGCGCGGCAGGAAAAGGCGCGTGAATATGCCGGTTGCGACATCGCTAATGCACCTCGTACCTGCACAGTGTACACATCGAGATTCTCTTTTCTCGTGCATGCATCGAAGGACGTTGCTCGTCATCCTCAGACAATGCAACGATGCACGCGAATCGCCTGCGTTTTCTCGTGCGACGCTTTCAGCGCGCGTTACGCGCTCTCGACGGCTGCGACGCGACGCCTCAAGGCTCCGATCTTCTTCTCCCATCCGCCGTCCTTTCTTCTTCTTCGCGTGTTTCGCAAGCAGACTTCGCTGGTTTCTTTCACACCCTTGGAGGATCACGTGGCCCCCTTCTTTTTTTCAAGTTTTTCTCGCGGCTTCTACGCGGATCGCGCGCAGAGAATAGCGCTTAAACGGCGTCCTCTAAGAAGCCAGCGCACGCTTGCCACCGTACAAAGTCCACGCGCGTAATTCAGCGAGAGTGAAACCGTCGCGAATGGGGAAACTCGGGGAGGGGAAACGAGAAAGACGAACGACCGACGATGCAAACGGCTTGCACAATCCTGGAACGGAATCCCTGGAATCGAAACGAGCGACGCCAGTTTTCCCGACTCTAGCTACCTACCGTGCAATAAACGTCCCGTCGAATACGGCTTTTCTCAGTCACTTGGGAAACCAGCGCGCCGTTGCGTAACCGTAATACGGCGTAACCGTGAAATCCCGATTCGCCGAGCATTCGGACTTTCGCCGCGCGCCGTGAATTTTCCGCGACTCTAATGGATCCTCGGCCGGATCGCTGGTTAATTGGTACAGCGTTTTCAACTGCGCAGCCTTCGGCCGGCCAGCCGAGGGATATATTAACGACAGATTTCCGTTGGAAAAGTCGCACGGTGGAATTCGTGACGCATTATGCTTGCCACGTGGACCGTGAAAGCGTACGGAGCCGCGATATCGCGCGTCCGCCCGTGCGCGCGTACGATCGCAATGTATCATATTATCAGCGCGGGGCGTGTATCGGGCGTGAAGCGGACAGAAATGATATTCGCCGTAACGAACGTGCGCGAGGGAACGGTCAAGAGGAACTCACAAAAGCCACCCACTATCTTGTAACTAAGGGCCAGCGATCGGTAGCTGGATCGTAAAGTGGGGAACGTGCATCTTACCGGAAGAACGTAGCATAAGATAATTCGTCGTGGCCCGAGCGTGTATCTACCCAGCCTCTGCCTGCTCGATTAGAGGACGTAGAGACGCGGGGTCCGCTTAAATCAAGCAGTTTTCTGATATCTTTGTTCGAGGCTGCGCCGGGGAAGCCGGAGGGAAAGTGAAGGCGGCGCTGCCGGAAGAGCCGAGGAGCCTCGCGATCTCCCGGATCGCGTATGTAAATGCGCGTTATATCTGGTATCGCACGCGTATTACATTCCCCGTACAGCGAGCCCTCGGTCCACCGTGTGTCCGGGCATTGTATACGCTCAGATTAGAGACACGTTAAGGAAACGTTGCATTCCTCGCGTGGCCGCGGCGCATAGGACACATAGGACGCGTAGAAGGCTGACCGATCGGCAGCCAACGCTGGCTACGCACGGCGAACAATTAATCGTGCAAGATGGAAAAGGCGACCAGCTCGCGCAGCGCCAGGAATGCGCGTGATGCGCGTAACATCGACAATCAGGCCCGGTGATTGCGCTACACGGGAATGAAATTAGCATCGGGCCGCGTCGCCATTAGTGCCGGGACATCGGAGAAGCGCGCGCGCGCCAACGATAGGCGTATTTGCCGATCGGCTAGAGACGCGACCGACATTCAACAGCTTTTTAGGCCACGTTTGCACTGTCGCAAGAGCCTCGTCGCCTGCGCGAGCGCTGCTATTCGAATCGCCCGGAGTGCCGCGGGAAACACTTGACAGATGAAACGGAAACCGCGAATCTGCCTCGCTGTCCCGCGGAAATATCGACTTCGAGGGGTTCCTCGAGGGCTTCGAGAGACGGAGCGATGGGAGTCTAGTGCAAACGCACCCTTACGATATTCCTAGCCGGGCTGTTTACCGCGTTGCGTTCGAGTGCTCTTCTCGGAGCAAGATAAACGCGGCCGCGGCGGGCAAATACGGAAAGCCCTCGCGAATCAATCGCGGCATTGTTCGCCGCGGAGATAGGAAGTAGGTGAACAGAAGCTGATTTAATGGCGGTCGGTTGCTTCTTCGGCGAATCTAATCGGGAAGCGACTCGAGCGTGGCTGGAATCGCTGGCTCGGGCCACTCCCGTTCGAGCGGTCGTATTTTTCGGGCAGTCGTCTGCGTTAAGGTGCGAATCCACGATGAGATTTTACAGGAGACAACAACTAAATAATGAAAATAGTCGCGAGAAATGAGATTTTTGAAAATATATCACGAAACTCGTCTCACGAGAGTCTAATTTCACTGAACTAATGACAAAATAGTTAAAAGATAATCAATTAATGCGAGGCACGATATTTTTATCTCGTCGTGGATTTGCATCTTCATCTAAAATCTCATCGTAGATTCGCACTTTTACGATCCAACGACACTGCGAATACTTACGGCACCCTTCAACGGGCTGCGCCCGAGATAGTTTCTTTTCTGTACAACAGAGAAATCAACGCCGCAGCAACTTCCACGAGCAACTTCAGCTCGCGCGGAAGTAACACCGAATCATGGGCGTTGGTTAAAATTCCCTGTGCAAGCAGAGCAACGATAATGAGCGCGAAATTCACGAGTACTTCGACATGGAGACGCAAGGCGACACGGACCGGCCGGGTCCAAGAAGACTCGAGGGGGAGGCTAAACGTAGCGCCGCTACCGGCACGTCCCAGGCTCTGATTAACCTCGATTATTGTGAGCGCGACGATGAATGGTCGATTTACGAAAAGCTCACAGAGGCAGCCCTGCTTCGCCTGAGACTGAGCGCCAGGGTGAATCGCGGGCCACCGGAGTTGCGCAACGTCGCCAAGTCCGCGAATGGGATACGAAAGCGTACGCCGAGATTGGCCATGAACAAAAGGATCGTTCTCGATGATGCATTCCACAGGAGGGCTAGCGGAGAAATTATCTTCGACGAGCGAGCGGACGGAGATAAGATTCGTGACGTTGCGTCGCTGTCGATGAGAAACAGCCTCTTCCCACATGTGCCACCTTACGTTCTCTTTCGCAGCCACGACTGCGGCACGCCGGAAAAGTTGCCCAAGAACTTCAACGAGCTGCTCAGGTGGAAACTCACCGCCAACATGCCTAGGATCCTGATGAAAATTCTGGTGAACTCCGGGTGTCAGGTGGTTAGCAAGAACAATTACTGGTCCGCGGCTTGGTACCCATGTGGCAGCGATAGCTCGAGGTATCAACGACTGAAGAGCTTCCAGAAGGTGACTGCGAGTGTCTACTTGCCTCGACTTCCGGGGAATATTTCACGATCTCTGTGAATTCTACGAATAGGTGAACAATATACCGGGCTCGCACAATCTGGGTTACAAAGACCTGCTGTGGACCAATCTGAGGGCGATGCAGAGGAAATTCGGTCTGAAGGAGTTCAGCTTCATGCCGAACACCTTCGTTCTGCCGAAGGAGATACAGAGGTTCGAAGGCACGTGGCAGAAACTGGCCGGTGTTGGCACGTGGATCATTAAACCGCCGACCTCGGGTCGGGGCCAGGGTGTCAAGGTTATTAATCAATGGTGGGAGATCCCCAAGTGGCATTCGGTGATCGTGCAACGATACATCTCCAGGCCTAGGCTGATCAACGGGTCGAAATTCGACCTACGAGTTTACGTTCTCGTGACCAGCGTGAACCCGCTGAGAAGCTACATCTACAAGGAAGGCTTGGCTCGGTTCGCCTCGGTCAGGTGACTCGCGAAAATTCCAGTGAAAAGTGAACGCTGAAAGATGACGAAGGGGAAGAATTCACGGTTACCCGAGGTATTGCTTTCAGGTACATCCGAGGCACGAATCTGAGCGACAAGTACATGCACCTGACGAACACCAGCGTGAACAAGCAGAACTCTGCCTACGTGCTGAGCGACGGAGTGAACTCTCTCAGGGGTCACAAATGGTCCTTTGGGTCTCTGTGGGCGTACCTGAGGCAGGAAGGAGTGGATCCAGCGAATATATGGACCAGCATCAAGGACATCGTCGTGAAGACTCTTATAGCCGCGGAATCGAGCATGAGCACGGCCATTTCAAACAACCTGGCCTCGAATTATACTTACTACGAGCTGTACGGGTTCGACGTGCTGCTCGACGAGACTTTTAAACCGTGGCTGCTGGAAGTGAACGCTGTGCCCTCGTTGCAAACGGACTCGCCGCTGGACGTAGCCATCAAGGTACCAGAACTTCAACTTGACACCCTCGCGAGGTGTCGATCGGTTCCAATGGCGGTGAATTTATTTGCGAGATTAACTTTCGAATTCCTTCGTAATGATGCGCGACGGCGCACGACTCGGGGCGGTCGATGGCAGATCATTTATGGACAACATTCGCCTGAGTCACAGGTGTGATTCGCGCGATCAACGACGATTACGATGCGGCCTGACAGTCCCGGTGCCTTATTTCCTCTTCCAGGGCCCACTGGTTAGGAACGTGTTGAACATGGCCGGCTACCAGATCCCAAGGAACGAACTGACTTCCAGCAACGGCGGCCGCTACAGGAAGTACGACTCGATAGCGCACGACTGCAGGCTGTACAGCACGGCGTTGAATCTCCGAGAGAAGATAAAGCAGATCGAAATGAACAGGATACAAACTCGCACGATGTATCTGGATCGGATCCTCGAGAAGCTGACGAGGGACGACCTGAGGCAGCTCGTTCGATACGAAGACGAGTTCACTCAGGTCGGGGACTTCGAGAAGATCTTCCCGACCAAGCAGTCCTACTCGTACCTCAAATTCTTCGAGGTGAAGAAGTACTACGATCGGCTACTAGACGCCTGGGAGCATCGGTACTCCGACGACAGAGGAAAAGGAATCGACTTGTTGAGGAAATGCTGCGAGAAGATGCAACACTTGGAGTCCAATCCCGCTTAAGTAAGCTTCCCTTCTTCAACTCTTCACTCATTTTATCTTTATATTCAAGTAACTCGAGTTTTAATTAAAATAGTGCACACGAACCAAGGTTTCTAGTGGGCACCTAAGCGAACACTCTTCAAACACTGCGTAGGTCAATATCGAGTTCTGCAGCGAAAGCGAGGTCCAAAAGATTGCTGCTGATCCCCCTGATTAGTGTAATCCAACGAAGGAACTTCCGGAACACGGTGGAAGAAAGAAAAAGGGACAAAGGAATGCCTGAACCCAAACCTCGATTAAGTTACTCCGAGTTCCTTGTAATCCTGAGAATTACCTCCGAATTACGTTATCGCGCCTATCGCGTAATGCTACGCGATCGATAACGCACGATTCCAGCTTCGTCGGCGGCGATTAGAATACCAATCGCGATAAGACGCGCCGGGTAAATTATTTTGTCTCGCGGGACGTTTGATGTCAACGGAATCCTAGAAATCCGACGAAACCCTACGCCTGTTAATCTACCTTGGTCGGGAGGGTTGCGTAACACCATAACCGCGAGCTACTATAAGTCGCTTTAACTATATATCGGTCACGTTGACGTCATTCATTCGCCGTTTGCTACTTCCCTGCTGCAGGAGCGCTCGCGGATTTCCTTTATCGAATTACTGGGTAACCTGGTTTCCCTTCGATTATCTCGTTCAAAGAAAAGAAACATCGCTAATGGCATTTCGAGTCATCGAGAGACACAAAGCTGCAGTGTTCAGGGCTCGCGAGCTCCAGCGATGATTCCTTTCTGTTTACACAGATGCGCCGTGTTCAAATGAATCGAACTCTCTTGCTTTCGTTGATTCACGCCTACAGCTTCCATTAAATGTCCCTAAACTCGTCCACGCAGCGCGTTTGTGTACCGCAGAGCTGGCGAGAAAGCAACGATAATTGAATTCTGATTAGCTAAATTGCAAACAAGGAACCTGGGTACAATGACTCGTTTAACGGAACGTAAGCTGAGCCGAAAACGTAACTAAGATCGAGGAATAGCGGTTGCACAAGCACCCGCATTGACGATGATGCGCGGCGACTGTGACATTCATACCCAACAATTATTTACGATAAAGCTAAACACGAAAGTGTTATACGGTTTAGTCGATAGCTGGAACTGGCTGCAATGGACAGTTTCGCAACACTATTCGAGCGTGTAGCCAACACCTGGATAGCTTAATAATACAACTTCCAGTCGTAGTATTCGGTTACGCGGCCATTCGATTCGCCTAAATTGAATTTCTTTCATTCCCAATGCTCCGTCCGCTCCGTCGAGAGATCTAATAACACATTCGGAGCGGCGCGTCAAATAAGATCGCTGCAGCAATAAACTTCGATCGGCCACGGCTCGTCACCTGCTTCGCCGGTGACGCAACTGGCTGGTGAAAGCTCCGCGGACTTCAGAAACGTGAATCACTTCCTGAAAATCCCGTGAACTCGGCTTCCAGCAGTTTTCAGCCTATCGGGTCGGGCCCCACCAACTCGTCGTCCGGTTCAACCTACTTTTCATTCCGCGAGCGTTAACGCGCGGGCGTTTTATCACCGCGAGGACTAATCGGCGATTTGACCCGGCGATTGTGAAAATCCACGCGGAGAACGTTCAAAGTCACTCGAACCAGACGAACAGGATACTCTCGGTTTCACTGGCACCAGAGTTTCCCTGATCGTTATCGCAGCTGGAAACGAGAGAAGTGCCCCGGCGAAGTGAAAGAAGACTGTAAAATAAGTCTTCGGATACACGGAAGAAGGAATGCCTAAAAGTGGCTGTTAGACCGTAAACGTCGGTTTTATTGATTCTCGTAAACGTCCGAGTGCAAATCCTTGGAAGACCGACAAGGGAAGTTTCGGAAGCCGCGGCCGCGAGGAATTTCGGCGGAGCCCACTAATCCCGGGCAACGTTCTTATCGAAGGTTTTCCCGTCGCCGAGGAGCTTTGCGCGGCTTCGATACCTCGGGGCTCGTAATACCTGTCGCTGCGTTTCAAGCTGAAACTCCACAGGTAGAAACTCCATTAGCGAGACCGCCGAGCTCGAAACTAGTTGCAGAAACGTTACGATCGATGCGTCGAATGCGGAATGGGGCCGATCCGTGGAAAAACAAGGGGAAAAGTAACGCGAATGATCGAGCGCCGAAGGGGCCGTAATTTGCTCGCCCAACGACGCGCGGTCGCTCTTAAATTATTCTTCTTTTTCGCCGGGTACATGTGTTCCGTTCTCGGTCGCGGTCAACCGTGATAAAATAGTGGACTGTTTACTGTAGCCTGCGCTCCGACTGTCGCATTATTAGCGAGCGTACGGCTGCGTGACTCTGACAATCAGAGCAGAATGAGACCTGAAATTCGCAATCTCACGAATGAATCCACTCGAGCCCGCCTAATTACGACACCGTGATCGTTAGCAGCGGACGTTAGAAACGATCTGCGAGCCCCGCGACTTTCAGAACGAACATTCTGAGCGCGCGCAATACGACGGAGGCAGTCGAAAGGAGCAAATCCACGATCAGACTAAAATATCGCGTCTCACGTGAGACTTTAATCTCAGAAGACAATTGTTTCGCGATGGGTTTCCACTAATGGATAAATTTTAATTTTTTCACGAGACAAATTTCATGATATACTTTCAAAAATCACATCTCTCATTATTTATATTTAATTATCTAGGTTAATATTTGTAGGTTAACAGGACACTGTGCATGTGTCTTGTTTACTTTCGTTGCTTGTTTTTTCTTGTTCGCAATAAAGACGCTTAATAATAATAATAATAATAATAATAATTATCCCTGGTTTCGAGATTTTTGTGTCCCGATAGAAAATTCTCATGTAAAATCTCATCGTCGATTCGCACTTTTACACCGTTTCAACAATTCGCAAACCATTCCTTGTGAATACTTATCTGAGATGAAAGAACGACGCCGCATTTACACGGAGAGATCTGTTTAATCTGAATTCAATTGTCCAGGAACAGTTTACATCGAAATCCACACCGTCCGCCGGACGTGTCCGCGTTAAAGATCAGATCAGCCGGCGAGAGGTTGCACGTCTATGAAAATGGGTCAGTTCAATAAGCATGCCGGAAATTACATTGGTCGGGAGAAAGAGCAGACATTTCTGCCACCGCAGAACCATATCCTATGCCAGTGGTCTTTGTCTCTAGCCGACGTTGACTCATACCATCGTGCAAAGAGAACGAGGAGAGCGCAGAAGACTACGTAGCCGTGAAGGATAATTGATAGGTGCGCGACGAGCCGAGATGAAGCTAAACGCGGATGAATGAGACCGATGCATTCGAGGGATAAACGGCTGATCGGCCGGGGGATATAAATAGGAATCCGAATCTAATTCCGCTGATCCTCGCGCGCAAGAGCGATGACTTTAACGCGCGATCGAGCTACGAAAGTGCTCTTCGTGAATCAATTAGAGAAATTATAGCGTCACGGGAGTGCAGCACAGTTGATTTGCAATATGCATTCGGAGAACGAGTATCGATTCTTCTAACGAGATATAAGACTTTGAATTTGGGACAGAAGAGGTGCTCCAGCCACTGAGAAACGAACTTTCATGGGTCCCCGTGATTAATGTAATCCGCGGAGAAAATACGGTGGACGAAGGAGAACAAAACGATTCGCCGGCGAGATAAGGCAAAAGCAGTTTCGTCGCTCTGTTTCCTACTCGCGGTCACCGACATCGAGGGCTTAATAAGCGGGCCCGCGTAATAAGCAGGAATCGGCCGCGAATATGCGTTCCGACTGACGACGTCGAACGGTTCTATGCTAAACGCAGGGATGGTAGCCGGCTAATTCGACTGTCACTTTCTCCGTCTCATTGGACGGCCGTTCGTTTGGTCGTTCGCGGCACGGTTCGATCCACGACCGGGTGCTACGATCCTCGAAGTCGAAAGTGAATTTCGCGCTCCGCGAGCAGCGTGTCAGTGACCTTTAAAACACTGCTCACGTGTCGATCGAGCGGAAAGGGATCGAGACGGCTACAAGTGGCTATACGCCGTTGCTGGCAAGTTTTGGGGTCATGGATCAATCCTACACCTCCGATCAAAATTGGTCGTCCGTGGTGAAATCTTATTGAATGCTTAACTCTTCGGGAGAAGAGAATTCAGCACGGAGGGGTTGAGGTGTTATTAAGGGTTTGAAGAAAAAGGAATCCACATCTTGTAGATTAAAATGGGACACCCAGTAGGCACACATACGAAAGAGTGATGTGGAATTATAAACGGTACTCTATATCCATCATTTACGACTCATATAAAAGTGGCAGAAGCAGAGGGACGGGGTCGTAGCATTGGTTTACGATGAATCGAATCGAAACCCGCGTACGATTACACGATACCCTTTCTTTTCTCCTTGTGTACGACGCATACGAGTTTCTACGCTTATTAATCGACACGTGAGAAAGTTGTTGATCGCCGGATGTTTAATTCTCTAATTACTCGCAGAGAAAGTGATATAAAATGCATATTTGTGTTATGTGAGACAGTGCTGATTCGATCAATTTCCGTTGTGCTCCGTTTATACGCGTACACACTTCTTGCCGACTCGCTCTGCCACGGTAGGATTCTCTAACTAATTAGCGACCCGCGAAAACGACCTCTCCGTTACGCGGTAATGTCTCAAGGTACGCGAGGCTGCCGTGGACGAGCACAAAGTTTCGAGCCACAGTTGATAGGCGATTCTAAACGATTTTATTGTCGAGAGGAGGAATTTCCTCCCAAGAGATTTCCCAAAGTGAAACAGTACTCCGGTGGAAATATGTAATCTTATAGCTGCGACGGAGAATTGTTGCCACGAGTTGCCCAGAAATTAATCGCGCGGGGAAACGCGTGGATGGACGCGAATCGGTAGGTGATCGGTGGACGAAAGACTCGCCTATCGCATTAGCATTTAATTAAGGTTTCTGTGTGTAGATAAACGGCGCGAAACCTCCTTCGAAATAACAGGTATCACCGCGTGCCGATGCAACCGCGGGCACCAGTTACGCCGGCGCGTGCACGTGCGACGGTTTTGTGCAATAACCGCGGCATTTATATCCGTACGATAAGGAAAAATTGAGGAACGATCGTTCCGGTGTAACGGGCGATCGGTATCTAGTACACGGTAGCCGGGATCGCGCACGCGCGTCGTAAAGCGAAATTGGTCGCGTTCGTTCGACGCCCACGCGACCCGTCGATACACCGATACCGCCCGATCGACGTGCGCGGGTCCCCGGCGTGAAAAGCCGAACGACGGACGCAAAGTGCATATTTCGTTCCCTTTAGAAAGCGCCGCTATCGATCACGTTGCGCACTTTCTTCCTTACGACGATTACGCGTAGAGTCGTCGGGAGTTCAAGGAACGCGACCGTGCGCGCGACGCCTTCACTTTTCTTTCGCGAGTTCGCGCTCGCACCTACGCCAGCCTGCACGCACACGCGTGCGTTATTAAAATATATACCGAAGATGGGAATATTCCCTTCCCAGCGATCGAGAGCCGTGGTAAAAGTGCCGTAAACAATGATTCGAACAACCGGCGAGATCGCAATCTTCGTTACGATATTATGCGAGGAAGAATCAAATCTATTTCGAAGGATATATACTCGGTGATTAGGAGAATAATATCGAGCGGGGAGTATGAAACGTATGAAAAGTGAGCTTATTTCTTCAAGAGAGCTGCAGAAGAGCAGACAAAATGTGTGACCGTCACCGTTGCAACGACCTGTATAGCGTGGAATGTTGTTAACACGAGATCGAACTAGAATCCAAACATTCATTAATTCCCTCGAACGTAATTAAGCCGAACAGCCTGGTAATAAAGGTTGCCCCGTACGATCGCTAACAAAAGTCAGCGAGGGAGCGCACCACCACAGAGGCGAAGGGAACTGTACGCCGGCCACGAGAAGAGAATGACGTTCAACGTTTCCTATAGAGCGCTTAAATACCGAAGGTAACGCCTCTTACTCTTGTATAGAATGTACGAGCGCTCGTAGCCGGTGCACGGTGTACGTACGTGTTGGTTACATTAATCGTCGAACCCTGCGCCGAGTTTCGATTTCTACCGCGGAATCCGCGCCGCTCGAATATAGGTTCGAGCTTTTCCACGATGCCGCGATAAAGATACGCCGCCGTCGTCCCTGAGTCGCCGAAGCCTCGCAAGATTTTGGAAAACTCTCCAACTGGGTCACGGACAGTAAGGTATCTTTCGCGGAACGGATATCGATGGAAAGAGACTTGTCGCAAATAGTGTCGCGACCTTGTGGCTGGCAGTCGAATTTCTGGCGAAGAATTATCGCGATATCGATAAAAGCAGTCCACTGTCCCCGAGCGAGGTAAATAACGAGAGACAAAGCGAGGGAGGTAGTCGAATCTCAAGGTCGAAGTCTGCATCTAATTTTCCCAACAGACTTTTATTGTCCGGACGATCGTAAATTCGAGCCCGAGATCTCTGACTATTACTCTTTCTACATTCTATACATGCACGTGGCACAGTTCGAAACCGTTCAGACCGCTCGCGCGGACTATCTGGCAAAATATTGCTCTGTCGGTCGATCGGCGCGTGTGACTCGCAAGCAAAGTGGGTAGGTTATTGAGTTTCTAATTCGTAAAGAGAACGTGGCACGCGAGGCCGATGGGCAGGCGAGACGCGATAAAAGTATCGTTTACTTACCGTGAGCTGGGACTTGTCAGGTGCGATCGCCGTGATCTCGACTGGCCTTGGCTCCGGTGGATTCGCTTTGCTGAGAATGGCAGCTGGCATCTTCGCGACCAGGGACAGCCTCCTGGTAAGCCGTCTGCCTAATTCCGCGCGTCGTCGCACCCTGACACGCGGGCCGGTGCCCTTATAACCTCCAAATTCCATTCTCGTGCAATTCGCTCCTTCCTCCTTATCCCCTCGCAGTCATGGCGGCAAACGGTCGTATCCCGTGTCACGTGTTCACTAGCTTAACCCGACTATACCGCGACACCGAAGTCGATCGACGAATCACTATAAAGAGTCACGAGCGGAAAGCTGCGCGAGTACACGACTGTCTTTGGATGGTTCGCATCCAGGCTGAATCTGCGTGTCAGGCTCATCCTTTACTCCCCCCCTTGTCCGCGATTGTTTACGAAGATCCTGCGCTCGGGATGTTGGAACGATATCCACGGTGACTCGGTTCGATTCGTCCGAAAGATCACTGCCGCACGGCTGGCCGACTGCTCTTTAGAAACTGGGTCGTCGACGTACCGTGTTTTTCGAATGCCCTCTAAAACGCGACGCGAGCCACTGGCTGCCGAGCAACGGTCGCCCCGCGGTGGGTTACACGCACGATGTAAACTGTAAACACTCGGCTGCTCGGATGCTGGAGGCACGGTGGCGCGCGCACACGCGCCATGGACTCATCCCCCTCTGGCAACCGGTACGTTGCGCATCTCGCGCGCCTTGTGCATCCTAGCCACACGAATATATGCCCCACACGGAGGAGAATACGCAGGACTGCCGAACGGGGGAGACTCGCGCGCCCGCGCGCTCCCGTGTACGCACGAGGGGGAGATGTATCGGAGGAGGTGTGCGCTCGAAAAACTAGGCACCCGAGGTGCGGAAAAGAGAGCAGCCGGTTCTTGCTGGCGCTCGGTCTGCCTGGCGCGCTTCGACTGAAATTGAATCGCGGCAAACCTCCTACCGCGCGCGCGGACCGTCACACTACCGGCCTTCCTAACCGCCGCGTCGCCTCGCCGTCGCGTCGTGCCCCCTCGACGCCGTTTCGCGCGCGCCAAACGAATTCACTGCGTCAGCCTGCGTTCCAAGTGAAACAGAACGCGTTTTCGAAACGGGATCGAAACCCGGCGCACTGCTACCCTCGACCGACCGAAACGCTCATGTAACCGGTGATGACGTAACGTTTCTCGGCCAATATAACCGGCCGCTCGGCCAATCAGCGCCACCGTATTACGCGCACTGCATCGCTCCGCCAATTAGAAGGCTATCTTCGCGCGTGTATCAACAATGGCGTAGCTTGCACTTCCGTTGTGCTCTTTATTTCCCGCTTTATTTTAAATTCGAATTTTCGCGCGGACGTTATAGGAACGCTTCGCTCTACGCTTATGATTTTAATCGCTGTAGAATTTAATGGGATTCTAAATTGCCGAAGAACGATGTACGACATAGTTTCTCTTAATTAGCTCCATCAAGATAAGGGTAGGGAAATTTTCGAAAGTAGGGAATTCCTGAAATGCGATACGACGGTTGATCTTGCGAAATCGAGGTTTCGGTGGGATTTACGAAGCTAATTGTTCGATATATGTATATTTATTTATTGGCAACCGTATATAAAGTATAAGTTTCCATTCCATTCGCGTTTGCAATTTTTGGGGAGTAGGCGTAAGTATTCTTTCTAGCACTGTGCTAGATACTTCGGAGGGCTGCAGTTCTGAAATACGCGGAAGCCATTGCTGTCGTGACGCAAGATGCTCGATAATACGAAGCCCGTGCAATCGTTATGGTCGCGAGCGCTGTTGACTCGAGCGATCAAAGAAAAACAATCACTCACAATTGGCACGATTAGCCTGTATTTACGCTTGTTGTGATCACGGCAGATCCAACGACGCAAAGCCGCCGCTGCCGAATGCCTCCGCACGTGGTAAATAAATTCTTCCGTCTATAAATAACGGAAGCCTATTAGAAAGTTCATTTCTGGGCGGATCGTGCCAAGTATTTTAATCCGTTATGTAATACGCTCTTGCGATTCATGGTTAACTGGATTTTTTAACCCTCTCGAGCACCCATCGTCGCTGGGAATGACGCGCGTACGAATTGCAGCAGGCCATGACTTTAAATTCAAAACTAAACAGCTAAACGTTCACGTCCAAACATTTTCCCGTGATATATCGCAGCGAGTCTAATCGTTTACAACTCGAGAATGCCTGACAGACAATCGTACGAAGTAAAGCGCGTAGGAAGGTAAACACGAGCCTGTTTCGTCCTTGAGTTTTCAGCGTTCCTGCCACCTTCTCGAGAGCAAAATTTTCCAGCGATCGCGAAAACTACAAGACACGGCGACCATGAAATCCAGCGTGACACTGCAGGACAAGCTCGCCAAGCAGAACGAGATTAGCCGTCAGAGGCTGGCGCAAGAACTCGTGAAACTCGAGAAGGTGGAAAAGTCCGACCTCAAGATGATAGAGACTGCGAGGCACCGGTTTCGTTTGCGTCACAAGAACTTGGAAGCTCGGCAGCCGTCTTCCGGATCGACGGTAAGATCAGCGAGATCGCGTGGAAAAGGACAATTAAGGTCGCGGCGTCCGATCGCACGTCTAACTAATCGACGCGCCCCGGTTAAGATGCTCTTACCCGAGGACCGTTGATTTATACAATTCTGATCCTATCTCGTGATTCAGCGATACGTTTAGGTTACGCTGTATCCCCTAATACCACCGTCTAATCGTCCAATCTGATCGTGGACACAGTAATTGACGCGCAGGCTGTTAACGTGCGCATGTACGAAACTCACAATCCTGGTTTTTGCTACCACTGCACCGGCGTCATAAAAGAAACCGGGCCGACGATCAAAGAGCAGGCGCCAAAAGATTCCTACGAGTTCGTACGCTCGATACTCTTCACCGACGGCGAAGTCGATCCTCGCAAAGTCCTCTGCCTGCACCTGCTGACCGCTCACAGTACAAGGTGGAACAACAACGACAGCTCCACCGTAGCCCCTGTTGCTTCTTTATTGGAGAAAGGTACGGCACCCGATAAACACGGAGAAGCTCGGTAATAACATCTAGCCCTTTAAAGCCAGGAATAAGCATTTCTCCGGCGCGTGGAACAACATACTATCCTGTTACGTGGTAGACACCGAGGAAGCCTCGCGCGCAGCGGCGGCGGAGAACGTGAAGCTGCACGAGGACCCTCGGAAGCGGAGTTTAGAGGACCGAGCGATCCGTGATTTCGAGGAGAAGTACAGGCAGTACGTGGCTAACAACGTGGACTTCGGCAGGGCTCTGTCGACCAACGCTAAACACAACAGAATAGCGCTGCACGGCCTCGGAAAAATGCCCACTATTTCGCCCCACGTTTACTCTCTGCTCGGTCCCTCTCACGAGCTGAGGATCAAGCAGGCCCTGGCCGAAGGTGTGACCAGAAGGAGGTTCGCCCGTACCAGTCTGGAATTCACCAGGTTGGACGAGAACAGCTTGTCCTTTCATCTGGACGACGACGACGATCTGCTGAGCAGAGCCACCACCAACCTGTCGAATAGGAATTGGGTGTCAAGATCAACGCGCAGCCCATCGAGGAGGTCGGCGATGGGTTCGTCGCTCAAGTTAGACCACGGCATCACAATGCTGAAGGCAAAACGAAGCAGGCCCAGCGACTACTTACCGTACAGACTAAAGAGCCACGACATACCTAGTAACCTCGTCACCATAAAGCCCAGCTTCAGGGCAATGGAAGAAGCCGCCTCGAAGACTTCCAGCACCAAGTCCCCGTTTCACGGCATGATCGAAAGCCGCCAATCGACCAACTCGATGCTATCTATCACGCTCAGCCCCGAAGCGGCGATGAAGAAATACAGAAAATGCGTGTATTTAAATACGCCGATCAGATGCGATCACCTTCAGGGCAAAGATCAGAAGATCGTGCCGATTCTCGTTAATTACCAAGTCCAAGCGCTGGTGCAGAGCGTGCTTGAGGTCCTCGAGCGCGTAAATCCTGAGAAATTGAGGCGGATAATCGAAACTGCTAGAGATGCGGAAGAAATAAAGAGAATGCTGTTGTGCCCTGAAACGCAGAGCTTCGTGCAATCGCTATTAGGTCAGTCGTTGCTGTCCTCCCCGGAAAGCTTCGTTGTTTCCGTCGCGGCGGTAGCGGACGAGATAGATTTCAGGTTCGAGGGGGTTCTGGAAAAGGAAATAATCGCTCTGACGCTGGAAATGCCATCAGCTCCGTCTCTGGTCACTCTAATTGCCGAGATACGAAGCAACATATTCCACTGTACGGAAAAGAGGGCCCGGCTAAATGAGGTTGCCAGAGAAGTGTCTCCTGTCTCTGTTGAACGAAAGAATAAGTAAGTGAATAATGTCTTGAATAAACGAAACGAGAGGGCCAAGGGATTCTGCGTTGTAGGTGCAAAGCATGCTCGACTGAGGATACGAAGTTTCCTTGCCTGAATAAGGATAAAACTTGTGGCATGGTACAGTCTAAAACAGTGAGCGCGTCAAAGAAACGCGCGAACAGTGGGAAGCAAGGTTCGGTGAAAGAAAATAACTCGGTCAATAAAGGAGCGCAGCAAAGCGCGATAAAGCCGAACGAGGGTAATGTTACGCAAGCATCGGGAAGAAAGTCTGGACGCAGTCTGGAGAAGGACTTGTTGATAAAGCCTCTGGAGCAACGGAGAGTTTCAGGAAACGCTATTGCCAAACGTACTTCGAATTCCAAAGTAAGTTTCTCGCGAGACGGGAGTAAAAATGGATGATTGCATCGGCACGGGTGCGTTTCAACCTCTGTGAGATATTCACGGGGAAGAGATCTGATAACGAATGTTTTTTCCTATTCCGCTCGGTTACGCAGGCTTGGAAAGCTGCCCAGGAGCTTGGCCATTTAGACGCGGATCATGTAATATTACGAAGAATGACGAACCCTCAAAGAATCTTAGTAGGCCAGATGTGTGCCTCTCTTAAGACCAAGAGAATTAATAACCAAGGTTCTAATCCGTTTAATTAATGCCCCGGCCGTTTCTATAATTCGTCGACGTTCATAAATTTGCCCCCGACTTTTCCCTCAGGTTTAATTAATGAAAGCGTGCCGCTCGCGGCATTAATTACGCCGGCCCTATCGCGCGATACCATTAAAGTCTTAACCCGGGGAACGGTGTACGCGAAAACAAACAACGAAACTAACAAACAAGAAGAAACAGAGGATAATGCTATCGTACCGGATAAATTGACTGGACCTTTACTCGCTAAGGTCAAAAGAATGGGGAAACCGTGTTCTTCGTTTTCCGCTACAAATTCTAACCTTTACTTTCCTTTAGATACGGCAAGATGTTGCAGAGAACGAAACCAAGAGGCGTTTAAAATGCTTCCTAAAAACTCAAGCTTGATGCATCGCTCAATCGACGACATTTCATTGTATCAGTAGGCTCGCATTCTCCAATTTTCACAGTGAATACGTGCACGTGGTTCGATTAAATAAATATTAACGAGAACGTGTTTGTTATTACGTGAATCTGTTAAAATATCAACTTACTAACTGTTAGCAAAGTCGTATGGGTGCGCTGTTGTTGAGGTTATAGATAGAGTGCGCTGAAGAGTCTTCGTGTACTACGTAGATAAATTTCAAAATTTTAATCAATCCAAGAAACGATGCTTCTCCACAGGCCCCTAAAACCTGTAAACCTAGAAATATCTACACGCTGCCTCCGTATATTATAAATAAAAATGGGAAGTAGAATTGTTGGGAACTGTAGCGCTCTGCAGAAAGCAGTGTGCACAGGTACAAGGATGTGAGAGAATTTAACATCTATTTACCTCCCGTTTTAATACAAGATAACGCAACGTACAATTACAATTTGTGTGATATCTTGCCCTTCAAATCAGTTTGAAATCATTCGAGCATTAAAACATAGTAGTTTCTATCGCGAAACGAGTATGCTCGATCACGTGATCGCTGCTGCGTGCTGCGCAATCGCAGTTGTACTACTGCATAGGCGTAAAACTGTAAGTTTGCAGTTGTAAAGGCACGGTAACATTACAGCTGCATGTGCATCGTTGAAAAGGAAGTGGTATCTCAAAAGCAAAACGATAAGAATGAGTGGAATCAGCGTGTCCCGTTGATCGTTGCCGGAACACGCGTTCGGGAAAAGAGCGGCGAAAAGTTTCGTAGTATTGCACCATGTTTACCGATGTGCGGAAAGCACACCAGATGTATCGCATAGTACGCGCAAGATGTCTGTTTTGAGAATTCATTGCGCGCATCAAGATACATGCTCGCATGTTTATTCAAAGCATCGCGACATTCATTTCGATAAGTAAACAAGTCGGATTATATGCCAAACGAACGATATATCGTGAATTGATCGGGAAAAATGTATACATTCAAGCCATTTGTGTTCATGCAACACAAGCCGAACAGCATTGAACGTCCGAAAGCCAGGAGCGGGCATAGAATAGTCTGTGATCAGAAATACTTGTATTCTTATGGCGGCTTTAATCCGTTCATTTCCGAGACCGATCCCGACATGCGAAACGATCAGACATGGATGTCCAGCAGGCCGCTTTTCAAGGAAATATGGAAGCTGAATCTTGTTACTCAACAATGGAAACGCTTACCAGGTCAGAGCACCATGCCCAACGAATTGGCATCGAACGCAGTGATTCTGAGAGGCAGCGTGCTACTGATTTACGGAGGAACCGGCGTACCGTTCGGAGACAGTTGTAGCAATCACCTCTATATGTGTAACCTGGAGGATGGTAAAATGCATATGATTCCGGCGGTAGGAGATCTACCTGTCCCCCAATACGGACAAGCAGTAATATATTACGGACAATATTTGTATACCGTCGGCGGCACCACGGGCTACACGTACACTTGTGATATTCATAGATTCGATCTTAAGAATGGGAAGTGGGAAGCGGTTTACATATGTTCTGGGATTTACCAGAACGAACCGACGGGGCGGTATAGACACGAATTGGGATTCGATGGAAAGCTGATTTATCTGTTGGGAGGTGGAACGGCTATGGAAGCATTCGGTTTCTCGGTATATAAACAGCTTTATATAGAACAATTTCTTCTCGTATTGGAAATTACATCTAGTTATTTACTTGCTCAAATATATGTCTAGGAGATTTCTGCTTTTGACTTAGAAACCAATAAGTGGATAGTACTAAATACGTACGGAGACAATATTGATAACACAGTACCTGAACCTAGACGTTGCCATGGTTCTGTACAGTATACAGACGAGAAGACAGGTGCTAAGTTGGTAGTAATCTCCGGAGGATATAACGAAGAACACGTCTTTTCTGATGTTTGGAGGCTGGATTTGAAACTTCTGCAATGGACCCGTTTAAGGGAGAGCTCGTTGCCGTGTCCTTTATACTTTCATTCCACTGCCCTCACTCCGGAAGGACGGATGTACACGTTCGGGGGAATAATTAAGGAGAATGACGAGGTTACTAGTTCTTCTTACTTTTTTTGTTTTCTGATTTTAGCGAATGTGTTTTTGCTCACGGTCGTTCGCCGATATTCTGTTTCAGGTTGTAAGGACAGACGCGGTTCATTCCGTTTGGTTAAAAATTCCTAAATTGTCAGAAATCTGTTGGCAGGCATTAATTTATTACTTTCCACGTTTAAGACGTAAGTCTCCAAATCAGTTACTTTATATGGGCGTACCTTTAAAATTTGTGCAAAGAATCGACTTTATTGACTTTTAATGTCCGCTAGATGTTCAGAGCATTATCACTCCGACCATTGTTACCAGTTATTTATTGTATGAATCTTGTAATTGTTGCACATTATTATCATAATTTATTTACAATATTTTTATAAAAAATCTTACACAGTATGTTGGGCAATTAATATGACAGAGACTATCAATGGATCACTTTCTCGGAATTTACTTATTTTGTACAATTATCATTGGTAGCATTGTAGGTCATGCACAATATTTTTAAAGGGTTTTTAATTATTTAATGTTTTACTGTGCTTTGTTTTTTTTTTCTAAAAAATCGAAAATTTTACACGAACTCGCAGCCGTAGGAATCTTTCTTTGTTGCACCAGGCCGGTTTTTTTTTACAAACATTTTACATTTAAATCAATTTATATCTGGATCATTTTATTTTTTATGTATTTTGATCATTACGCTTTTTATTTATGTGGGAATTAATCGAATTATATTTTCCAATATACGGATCGTAGTAGACAGAAATCTGTGTCAAATATCATATTAAGTTACCGAAATACATGCTCATCAAAATGTAAATTTCTGATAATCAAAGAAAATGAGTACACCTTGTTTAAGAGAGATCTTGGCTTCTTCTTTATATACGATGTAAAATTCTGTTTACTAAAATTTACTTCATCTTTGTACATATATGAATGTAAATAAGCAACGATGATTTAGATCAAATTAATCGCGCACTGACGTATAATCTGTATTTATCATGGAGCAAAAACAGAAAATCACGATATGTAAAAAAAAAGGCATCGAATGTTATTCATTTGCGTGAATTACGATAATTTGTTTAATTGAACGTATTAAGCAATAAGTTCACGCTGCGTCGTAAGTCAGTGTGTAGTCATTTTCTTTCAATTAAATGCTCTTTTATAGAATCGAATGATGTATATAAATTTATGTAGACAATTTATGGTACAGAACCGACACAGAAACTTTTATACCTGTAACCAATACTCCATTATTCAATTGCATCGATTCGTTTTTTCTGTTGGGGAAAATTGATCAGCCGAAAGTGCTCCATTGCAAATAAAAGCCTTTTTCGGACGTATTATTAATAAGGATGTTAATTACTTAACGTACATTTATTATCTATAGAAAGTTACATATTATATTTTTAATAAACGCAAACTGGCCTGCGAATGTAAATAACAGATCAGCAGCAATCAGCAATGAAGCAAGATGTTAGTAATTTCAATTTACACTTAATAGACCGTTAGAATAATATATCTTCTGCTGTTTTAAGCTCTGTTGCTATTGTGCGATCTGTGTTCTGGAAGGAGGCGTTTTCCCGTCGGCCAGTAAGCTAACACTGTGCGATCTGATAGAAGATAATGAATATTGGCGGCATTACCAAATCACGGAGTGTAAAGATTACTGTCTGGGAAAGTGTCTTCCCAGCATACAGCTATAAACCGTACGATACACGACAGGATATCATTGCCTTTCTCTGAAGCAGAACTTCATATCAAACGGACAAAGTATTTGCGTAACGACTTCGGAGTACAAAACAGCTTAAAAATTACTTTGTTAAGTACGCAGCGCAGGATACACCTAATTATTAGAGAGCATGAATTTGATTGGAAGGGAACTCGGGGAACAAGTGCAGTAAAGAGAAAAGCCAGAAGAATTACGTGTGATTTGTACGAAGCACGCGGGAGCTCTTGCCTTAATGTTAGATAAATCAAATGCTATTCGCGGTTGCATGTGATACATCAATAGCACGTGTAAAACAATTCTTACTATCGTTTGGCGGCCACACGTGCATCGATATACAGAACCTCGTGGATTATACTCTTAAGTAGGTATATAATGGTTGTTTCTCTTCTCATTGTTCTATTCTCGGTGCTATTTATTATCTAAGAAGGCACGCCGTGGGCGTGCATTAGCAACGATAAATTGTAAATAGGAAATCGAATACAATTCAACTAATTCTCCTAGCCCTGTTTGTTTCTCTTTGCGCGCCCTTTGATATATACCGGACGCGATGCCGCAACCGCTTAAATTAATAAGCTGAAAATGCGCAAATAGCTTTTTCCTCATCCTTAAATTGTGAATGTTGACTGCATAAAGCGGAACAAGTACTTGTACATCGGCATGCAAAGGTCGTATTTGTAAGAGTTACAGTTTAAACGTTGCACGATCCACGACTATAGATTGAACGAACTTATCAAACAGAAAGGGTTTCCAGACAGCTGTGCAAAGACTACATCGAAATATAAATTGGTACATTAATGAAGGCAATTAAGGTCTCATTGGACTGTCTGAATTGTAATTCTACTTGATGCCTTTATCGTATTTACTATAACGTTCAAACTACATTGTAGTACGTGTATTACAATCGTTTTTTCTAGTTATCACGAAAAGTCAATGATAGGGTACTTTAGATTTTAACGTCACACTTGCTCATAGACTATTCAATAGACTAAAGATTCTTCTACATCACACTTGGTCTCGATTGTTATACAAATATGTACACCTGAGAAAATCGATAGGGAAGAAATTCGAAAATAGACATACGTAAGACTACTACGAGTAGATTAATTATGACTTTAAACGAAAACTTGTATCGTCTTGTCGCATTCGAACGAAAAAAAAAGAAAGAAATACTTAAGGAAATTCTTTGAAAATAAATTGTATCTTTTACAGGAACACGTTTGTTTTAATAAACTGATTCTTTAGGAGGGAGAAACTCTTGAATCAATGTCGTTGCAAAAACAAATGGAAACATTTTCTCATATATTGTTCTATAATTCAAGTAACAGGCAATGGGAAGATAAAATTCTGTTCCGCGAACCCATCCTTCCCATCATCGTTGTTTCCAATTTCAAATTTAGCGCGGGAATTCATTAACGTTCGAAGGGCACATTAAAATTTACGTTGCGCGCATATAACCAGTTCAGAGTCGACAGAATTCTCCCTCTTAACGAGCACGCTGCGACCGCGTAAATTCGAGACTTTTATAATTCAGAGTATCGTTCTATCGTGATTGAAAGAAGTAACCGAAAAAGTGTAGTTTGAACAGGATAAACAAACGAACGAGACGACGAAACGTAATTGTTCGTTCGGATACTTTCGTAAGTGGCGCTCGTGCATTTCCGTCTCGCGCATGATCCGTCCCGAAGGGTGGAGGGGAGCAGCGTAACCCGATTAACCAAACCCACGGATCGCTTCGTTTCGAGGCAGACGTCTACACTCACTAAAGAGTGGCAGGTTGCTGTCTTTCTGCATCGGGAGATATCATCGCTGCTTCACTCCCATGTCTCCGACGTATTTCACTCCGCGGCATCTCGAAATGTTCGGTGAAGTGTTCATGTAGTATTCGTTGCAACCGTAGACACCATTCTCGTGCCAGGCGTACACCTATTTCATCCATCCATCCGACCATCGACCATCCACTCGTAACACCTCGTGGACTTGGCTAGACAGGAGAGGCCTCTAAAAACTCTGGTACAACATGGAGCAGAAACGCCTTTACAAAGTGGTGCTCACCGGAGGTAAGTTACGTTTCCTTTCATACAACGATTCGTTGTCACGCGCCCGTCGTATCGTGCCTTCGTAGCGGAGGTGCTTTTTCGTCCGATCGAATGGATGCTTCCATGCTTGCTCATTTAAATAAGTCCCGTGGTGGGATATCCGCGACAGGGGCGATCCATACGCGTTCGCAGTAACCACGTGTTCGCACGAGTTCATGATGATGATCTTGCTTCTATCGCGTTTCTTTATCGCGCCTCTGCGGACGCGAAACGTATTTTGATTACATTCCCTCGTTACTGTGACATTAGCGTTAGGTGCACGTTGGCCCGCGAGCTCATCGCTCGCGTGAAAATATTGATCAGAATTCCTGTGCAATGTGCAGAAAATTACATCGTCCTTCCTCCGCTCGATTCCGGTACATTTCAACTTAATTTTCCATTTTCTCGGAGGAACCATCGATACGAAACCGAGTGGTTGCGTGGCCGACCGAACGTGCACGGTACATTCGAATTTACTTCTTTCACGTGTCGCGTTTCGCTGGTACGTTTTGAAAACGTGAATGTTCTGTTGCTCTCTTCGAATCTCGTTACGCGTAGTTGACTCTAGGACAGGGAAAGATTATCGCAGCGATACAATACGATACGTGTTACTCGGAGTGAATCACTAAGTACATCAAAACATTGACAGTTCGACGGGTCTATATTTAAGTCGACAAATTCGCACGTCTCGAGTCATTAACATACCATTCTGGCGATACATGCTCGGACATTATGCTTATCCTATAGTAAAGAAATCCAAATTAGATGTTGACTTACTCGTAGCACAATACATCATGCTTAAATCATTCCATGTTGAAAAAACAATGTAGATAAGAAATAGAAATGCCTATACCGATTAAAATTGAACTCCCGTAATAAACATTTACAGTGCCACACGCGCACATTGCGTTGCGTAACAAATGCAACAAGATAATCGAACATTGTCGCATCAATTTTCTTTTCGTCTTAAAAAGTAACGAGCAACTCGACGTGACAAAATCGAACACAGAATTAGAATAACTCTGCTCGTGGTAAATAAAAGATCCTAGCAATATAAACACGATTAATCTTCCCGATTAACTTGGAACGATTCAACATCGTAGCTAACCGTGCCTGAGTTCTTAGCGCGAATAATGTTGCGTTCATACCGTGGCAGAGACCCAAGCGCAAAAATGTGTCGCTACCCGGAAAAACACTCGCGCGATAACGTTTTCGCTTAACTGCCAGCATGAAAATCTTGATTAGCTCGTTACGTGCCTATACAATATTTCGATTTCTCAAATTCCCCCGTACAGGAATCGTTGCTCCAGTTCGCACTGAAACCAGTAGTTTTCAAGTAAAAGATAATATTTTCATCCGTGGGCCGCGGCGATGCACAATCATTCCCCTGCTATCGATGAGAGAGGCGTTCGTGTCAGCTTGGAACAATTCAAACCAATTACTCACGAGTCAATGAGTGTACAGCTGGCCAACGACACGAGAAGTCGATCTCATTTACTCCTTTTAGCCTCGTATTAGAGCGTCTTGAATCGCGTCCCGCCGCGACAAGCCGCTTTTAATACCGATCGTAATTCACGCGACGCTATTGTTCCGAGCAAAACCGCGTATACTCCGGGAGCGTGAACAAAAAGCAGGTGCGAACGTGAGCGTTCAATGTTAAGCACGCGCTTAGACTATCGACGGCATTCCCCTTATCGAGCACGCGGCACTCAAGTGTCCAAGAAATTTGCGTCGCTTTAACGGCGGAATTCTATACAATTTTCCAAAGCGGTAACCAATCGACTGCGCGGAATGCGTATTTCGCACGGGTCAGGCTGCAATTTCGTTCGCTTACAGTGGATGCGTCGCTTTTACGTGGACTGATCGCGTCCGCACGTCATTTCTATTTACGCTGGTCGAGTTCAATAGCCACTTGGTATCACGGAAGTCAAGGTTAGCGACGTCGTAGCCTTTCCGTCTTGCTTTCGTTCGGCAAGGATAATCCGTGTCGAGATCGAACTTCGAGTTCGTCCTTCTTAATTATATACTCCCGCTTGCTATTGGTATTCCCCATCGGGGAGAGTCGAACCGCGGCGTTTTCTCGATTCCACCGAAATATACGTGGCCCCTACGGTGGAGATGCGGAGTGACGACGGAAATTTTTCTGTTTCAGGACCTTGTGGCGGCAAAACGACCGGGCAGAGTCGGCTGTGCACGTTCTTCGAGAACATGGGATGGAAGGTAGGCATGCTCCATTCCTCTTACTACGCTTTTGCATATGAAAAAGACACATGACCCTGCGAGGAAGGGTCTCGTGAGTTTTGTTCCAACGTGTCCGTCTCTTTCAATGACGATTCAACCTGAGAACTACCCCAAACAGTTCTAGAGTCCCTGATTAATTAGAAAGTGCCTCGAGCAATTAATCAGAATGTTCTGTATTGCGAAAGTCTCTGGGGACTCTGCTCCCCTTGCTGCCCCGTTAGAATCTGTTTCATTACAGTCTCGCGCTAAATCCTAGCAATTGTTTCCCTCGATCGGGCTCTCCTATTGAAAGGATTGCCGTCGAGGAGCTCACTCTGTGTGCCGCACGTCACTTTCCAACGGTCGCAACGTGCGTCGAGTAAAGATAGAAGCTTTGTCACGCGGCTGTTAACGAATTAAATAAAAGAAAAAAGTGCACGGACGGAAAAAAAAGTGGAAATTCTATGTGCGAACTGATTTTGGGGGTGATCACCCTTCGTTGTGGATTCGATAGAGCGCTGGTTGTCTTCTTTTTCAGGTGTTCCGTGTTCCCGAGACAGCGACCGTGCTGCTCAGGTATGCAATCACACGATAACAAATTTACAGAGACGGGGAAAGGAGGAGATGTTCGAACGAGCCGAAGCTCCTGGCGCGACGCGAATCCGAGCGGGGCGATTAACTCTGCTTGGAAAACCGCCCAGACTCGTGTTTCCCTCGATCTCCCGCGGCACGGAGGAGCAAAGAACCCCCGCGTTTCTTTCGCTCCGCTCCTTGGATATCGGAGGGAACAAAGCGGACGGTTTTCATTGCGCCGAAGTGAATCACCTCGCCTCTGTTCGTACGCTCGAGCTTTAGCTTCCCTCGGTGTCGTGTCATAGAATGGTCGATCGAAGCGCAAAAAAAAAAAAAAAAGAAACAATCGCACAATAGCGATCGAAGAAGTCACGACTGTCCCATAACGTCGGTGCAACAAACGTCGTTTGTCATCGATTCGAACCGAACGTTAAACTGTTCCCGACCGCGACAAACGATGATTCACCGACGGCAAAAATCAATTAAAGAGCGTTATTCGCGTGTCACGAGACCAGAGCCATTCGACGAACACATCCGTCGCGCTGGTCTTCTCTTCGAAGAACCAGCGTAAACCGATGCTTGAATGCTGATAGACGAAGCTTTTAGAACACGACGACGTCCCCTGCGTTTTTCGAACGAAACGCTCCGTCCTTTCTCAAAACCCCGCCCCTCTCCGCTGAAAAGTCATTATCTACGGAAACAAGATAACTATCTTCCAGATAGATTAGTCTCTCTCGCGAGCCAAAAGATACGTACTGTTCTACGCTCCGTTAGTCGCTAGCCCTCCGAATTCTCCAACTATCGCGCTCTGTTTTAACAAACTGTTTCATCCCACGTCTGCTTTTTCCATTTCAGCGGCGGCATAAAGTTTTCAGACCTGAACGCTGAAGAGGGTAAGTCCACGTCAACTTCTCATTTTGTATACGGCTAGCTTAGTTCCACGAGGCGCGTCTGTTTTTAAATTCCGCGCGGGGGTGGCCGGCGTCGTGGCGTCCTCACGCGAGGAACATCTCGCCACCTCGATCCCAGGATACCTGAAGTCCGCGAGAGTAAACTTCACGGTGCATTTAACAGACTTGCGTGCGCGTAATATGCTTATTTCGCGATCCCACTAGTGGATACACAGGTTTCTCGCGGCTCAGCCAGCGGCAGAATTTGCATTTCACCGTTCCTAAGGCCACGTTTCCTAGCTCGCACGGGAAAATCTACGCAATCGGTTTCTCCGATACCAGCGATGTTTGCCCGGTAGGCTTAACTGCATTTGAACGTAGATAACGGTTGAAGAATCAGACTTAGACGTACTCCTAACGCGGCGTGTAGAGGATCCCCGTTTATCTCGAGATTACGCGACAAGTTGCACAGGTTTTGCGCCGGGTAACCGGACGCGGAGTTTACATTTCACCTTTCTCGCGACAAGGTTTCCGTATTTCGTTGCGCGAGCGAATCCGTTACGCGTAGGCGTCGACGGAATCTTCTTCGCCGGTAGATGACGACGACGAAGCTCCGCGACGCATTTAACAGTGTGCAGCGGAGCTTATCTCGCGATTACGCTACCGGATACACGGGTTTTTGCGGAGACACGGCAATGTCACGGCGGGTATCGATCGACGAGCCATGCGAGAGCACCGCGAGCACCCCTCGTGCCCTCTCGTTTTATCCCTTGGCTGCTCAAGTATAGATATCATTGCGTATGCGTCGACTGTCACGATAATATCGACGAAACTCTCCGGCTAGTTCGGGGAGGCCACGTCTAATGACACCCTTCCCTATCACTTCGGCTCACTCGCGCACCTCTCAAGACACACACTTCCCCCGGTCTGTCGTTCCAATCGCGATTACCCTCGTCCACGACCTCGCCTCAATGAAAACGGCGCATTCCATAGAATACTTGTTTAAAAACGAGTTCACCGAGGCTCGACCAGAGCAATAAAGTTGCTCAATGACACGGCGATTTATAACGACGGGAAAACAGATAAGAAGTACCCGTTTCATCAAGGATCTCAACAAAGACGCTTATAGCTGTACAACTTCAAAGTTGTATACACTGCGTTCTCCATCGAAGCCAGAAGCTTCTATCGTTGCTAACGGAAAATTCGTGTCAGGTCGAATTACGCAACGTTACGTCACTCGGTGTCACCGAGTTTTCCATTCCGACGTGGCCCCATCGAAAAACCCCGGAAAACCGGAGGAAGACGTGAGGCTGTATCGACGCACGAGGAACAGGTGCTTTAATTATAGAGAAGCGCGCGCGAGCCGAGAGAAGAAACGTCCCGAGAGAGTTTATACTCGCCGCGAGACGCATTCGTACAGCCGCTTGCGGGTGGGCCAGAGAAGAAGAATGGCTAATGTACATCATCCGCTGATTGCGTAAAATCGAAACAGGCAGGCTGCCAAGATTCTTGGAAAGCGACGGCCGCGATCGAGTCACGAGACACGCGGTGTTTTGGAGTGACGAACCGGGCCGACGCGGCACGATCGTCCCGCGTTCCGGGCCGTGATTCGGCGCCGAAACGTTGGAGAATATGGGAACGGATGAGTTGTTGGGCCGGGGACGTGAGAGGGACGCGATAAGAAAAGATCCGAGGTCCCCGCGGCCTGTGCAACCCGAAAATATCTGCCGATAGCTCAAGGGACGTTTACTTGGTCACAGTTGACTATCGGCTGCACGCTAGCTCGCCTTATCTCTCCGCGGGACATAAATATTCGAAGCACAGTCTTCCGTTCAAGCCGACCGATATATCGGGATTCTATAATTGCTTGCCTATTATTGCTCGCGACGCGACTCGCTCGCTCGGACTTCTCCCTTCGATAGGTCACGGATCGACACCTTTCCCACTCCTCCTCAGCCACTTGCAAAATCGATCGACCGATTACCGGAAGTACCTTGTTACCGAGTCCCAAGACTTTGGGGCTTCGACGCGTATTCCGAACGGCGACTGGCACAGAGGCCTCTGCTCTCGGTTACGTAATGCCGCGTGATTACATTATCGTGATTTGTAGGCAGATTATTCTAACGAACCTCTCTTAAAAAAAAAAGCTAACAATATTTTATTGCTCTTCCGTGGAAACTTACCTGAGTGGACGGAACCTGTGCCGCCGCGCGAGTTTCGTTTACCGCGCTGTCAATGGCACATCGAAGTACCTGTCCATTAATAGCGCAACGCTCGTGGTGTAACGCGACTTGCAGTTAGGCTGGCCCCTTTCAGATAAGCTCTATAATTACCCCGCGAATCGCCGGTCGAAATTATTCGCGGCCGTTTCAAGTTCGCCCATCGCGAAAACCGCCTCGATTCGCGCGCCCTTCGGCATCAACCATGGATAATAATACACAGCCACTCGAAATTATGTAACGCGAAATTGGGATCAGAAGTTCCGTTGAGCAACGCTATGAGAACATTCCACTCGGAAGCTCGCGATTCTTTGCCGTTGCCGGCTAGCTTTGACGCGCGCGTGGGCATCGCCACGCAGTCGCCCGACACCTTGCCAATTTCATCGAGCTTTCGAAAAGCTCGCGGTTCAACCGCGCCCCGGCTCCATGCGTCGCGAAAACCCGTGCCTTTTGCGCGTTTCGTTCCAACGTCCGCGCGCTTACGTAAAGGGTATCGGTCGGCACTAATCCGCGGCCTTGAAACGCTGATACCAATCAGGCTTCCTGCCACCAAATCCGCCTTTTGGCTTCTTCGCGCGTGCACAGTGGAGTGGCACCGATGAAACGTCGATTTTTTTTTTATCGCCGATATACCTGCGCGAGTAATTGCAGCGAGTCGGGGATTAATCGGAGAGCGCGGTGTAATTGGTCACCGTCGATTGTTTAATGTAGGTCGCCCGTGACGATATTCCACGTTTCGAAGGAACGGGCGGGCACACTCTAATAAGTTCGTTATACCAAGTACCTGGCTATTAATAAATTATTCACGCTCGATGGGTCCGCTTGATTGTTGCTCGGCGATGTTGCACAGTGCACGTGTAGTGGCACGGAGCCAGTTTAGTTTTATCGTGACTTCGCGTTTGGGAAATTGCCTTAAATTCCATCTTTTGCTCCGTGAATTATCGCGCGTCGGCGACGGTAAACAATCTCTTGTTGCGGAGAGCGAGGAAATTTCCCGGCGCATTCGGCTAAACGTTGGAAAATCTCGTCGACCTTCGCCCAAGGTGAGGCTTGAAAAGGGTCGAGAGGATATTCCCGAGTGAAATCTGCACCTTCTGGCTTCTCGCCGTTAGGTTTACCGGCAGCGAATTCCAGGGTAAATGAAATCTCACTAGGGAATGGAATTATGTTTGAAAGTGCGGGTTGACTCGTCAGGGTTGCTCGCGCGTTAGGAAAATGATCGGATGAGTCACGTGGAAACGGCTCAGCTGACTTTCTTCTCCGCGTTACAGCTGTGCGAGCAGTAATTGACTCGTGTTGATTCATCGATCCGTTTCTTTTCCACGCACGCATCCGTTTTTGCTAACTGCCCGCTGTGCAGCGGGAAAAGCTAAGCGAGTTTTCAATAAGAATGATTCTCGTGTCAGAAACGCCGCCACGAAGGAAACGTGAAACGCAGTTAGGCATGCAAATGCGAGGGAAAAAAACGGTCGAGTTTATGAAATATTGATAGTCTGGAACGAGCCGCGACGCACAAGTCCGCACTCGCAGCGCGCAGACCGCTTCTTTTCAAGAGTTCAACACCGCGACGCACGCGGCAGAGCAATGGGTAATCCTTCCAAGGTCGGGCTGCGCCCAAGATTAATAGCGACCGGGCATAATTAACGAGCTTTCCAGTTATGACAGGATACCGCGGGCTCCAATAAACGCGAATAGGTCGAATCAATTCACGCGATCAACAAAAGCCCGCCGCGAGCGTCACGACGCATTTGTAATTCCATTGCGCAGATTTCCTGGTTGCGTCGTTCTGCCAGCCGGGTAAATTACGTAAAAAGTTTCATCGGCTCGTGACGAAGCTCGTCGGATCATTATACTGCTGGGAGAGTTCGTTGATCAATTGGAACAGGCGACGCGTGGATGGTGAAGCCGGGGATCCACCTGAAAACTGAACTATTCTGTGCTATAACTTAGCTTTTGGTGAAAACGGTTCCATAAGACTGTACCGAAGCTAATTTTTTAAAACTTAGCTTTCGGGTGGATTCCCGGCTTAAGGGTACTAAGCAATCATTTTTGTCGAAAATGAAGCATTTCTTTTTCAATTAATTAAAAAGAAGTAAATTGAAGCCGAGGCTTATTCTAAAATTCTTCGACGAAAATGACTGCTTACTTAGTACCCTTAAGCGTTCGTCTTGGAGTAGATTCTGAAGGCCTTTCTCGTACTCTCTTATCAAATCTCGCGCGACAGGCAACGCATTAAAGAGCTGCGGCCTCGCGTTGAATTTCCCATGCTGCGTGCGAGGCTGTAAGCGGAGCTGCTCCTTCAGTCATGGAAAAACGATCGTCAGCGTACGGCTTGTATCTTTCGTTTGCCCCGCCGCAGGCAGAAACGCAGTATCCATTCGTGCGGCAGTTTCGTTTTTAGAGGTTTTTGCTGAGGCCACATGTCTGCTGGCGCAGCGGCTGTTCCGCCTCTGTCTGCCACTGCGAATAAACCGGAGAGTCTGCCCGGTTTTATTAACCCTCTCGGCGGGTAGGGTTGAATACTCGTTACACAACCGGCAGGGGCGAGATCGATGCTGTCCTGATCGAAAAAGGGGATGGAACTTTCGCTTTATCCAACCAAATGCGCGACACCGTGTTTGCTTCAATGTCAGATTACCTTTCTATGGAAAAATATATCAGTTCTCCTCGTTCAATGTTTAATAAATATACCAGACGAATTGCTGCGACTTCGTTGGAACGACGCGGATCGTTTCGATACGATCCAGGATCAATTTTACATTCGACAACCATTGAAAGAGGAGAAACCTCGCGGACGACGCTGCCTGTCGTGTCGCGTCCGAATTGGAAAAAGATAATTGCAAGGGGAATCGATAGGGTTTGCATCGCGGATAGGGACCGACATCGCGTGCAGTCGCGAAGGTTGCAAAGCGGAATAACGATGAGCCACGAACGCTAAGCAATTCCGTTGACAGATATATAGACTCGAAACCGTCGATAACACTCTCGCTACGCGTTGAAAAGCGATTTAATTAAACCGCGCGAGGTAGACGGTGGGGAAAAAAATGGAAAAAATCGCGGCTGAAAGTGGGTAAGATCCCGCCAGGCGTATCGAGCTGGAAGTGTCTTGAAGGTCGGTTGGTTCTAGCAAAGGGATCCGGATCGCGTCCTTCGATTACGAAGTTCTCGCAGCGACATTACAGGAACGGATCCGACAAAGGTGAAGCAAGGTGGCCGGAGATCTTGGAGGTTGACTCCGGCGAGGGTGAGTCTTAAAAGTCTCCTTCGGCGATTGAGGACGAGACCTGGTCCTGTTTTATCACCGCGGGCGGATTGGAACTAGAACTCGCGCACGGGAATCACGCGCCTCAAACACACCGAAGACTTATCCTCCTCGTGCCAATTGGTCCCTTAGCCTGTTATTCCTCGTTTCGTCTCCGTGTAAATTTGTTCCGTTCCTCTACGAAATTGTAGGGACGCTCTTGGCATACGGCGTCGCGTCTTCTGCCCAGAGACCGTAGTTTCTGCGCGTGGCTGTCGAAAATAAAAGAGGACCATCGTCCGGTCGCCTTGCTAGAACGATCCGCCCTGATCCCTGCTGCTAGACACCCGCCAGCCAACCAAAAACACGGTTCCTTCATCTACATTTGGTTAATCAAGTAATCAGCACTTCCATCTCGCTGTCCTAGTCGTCAGGCATCTTCGCGAGCTAGGACTCTTGTACATCTTATCGCGCTAGTGCCGATGGTAACGCGGTATGTAAGCTCGACAATTAATAGCCATTTTTTTAGATATATATAGTCAAAACGCCGCGCGGAGCCAGGACACTTGGCGAGCAGCCGATAATAGAGAATCACGCCAATGTGTACGCGGACAATTCTCACGTGGATGCGAATGCACAGAAACGGTGACGTTCGTGCGAATCGTTCCCCAAACATCGCGATTTCGGTGCAGCCTTAGCGACTTTTTCGCAACGAACCTGGTAACGAAGCTGTAATCTCCAGCCTCTCGATTCTCCTTGCCCTGAATTACAGTTCGTTCCGCGATACTTCCAGTAGCCACGAGTCACTTCAACGAGTATGCAATTCTCCTCTCCCAGCTTCGTTAACTACGCCACTCGAGCGCTCGGTATTTTATATCAATGACCATTCCGCCGGCTCTCATCCGTGAAATCGTAGAGACGTTTGAAGATTATCGCCAGCGACGATCGGATCGCGGAGTGACCGAGGCGCAGCTGTGAACTCGCGTGTCCCGCTACCCCTTTGGGGGTTCGACGACAGAAAAACGAGAAGCTGACGATACGCTGCAACGATTATTGGACTCGGTCGGGGCTTTTAGACGACCGTCCCATTAATTCGATTTTTCCCGCTGATTCGATAAAGCGGAACGTGTATCGCGACAAGAGAGCGGTTGGTACAAGCGGCCGGCTCGTCTGGAACGATACAACGTATCTCTCGCAGACGCGGCGCAATCAACGCGACTCGCGATATCGGAGCATGCAACACAGTATTAGGCATTGTCCTGCTGATACGTCGTACACGTGCTCATTGAAATTCGTTCCCAGCTGATGCACGATCAGCTGCCGTGCAACGTGTGCAGCAGCGTGTATAATCGGAGAAGATTGTTGAAACAATCAAACAAGTGCCCAATTTCCGTGACTGCACCGCTGCAGATACATTAATCCTCCACTGCACTGATTGCACTCGACGCACCCTCATCTAAGATAAGATCGCCTCGGAACCGAGATTGTGGGTGTATCAGCGTGGCCGACCGCGAGCGGGGAGATAAGGCGTGATTCATTGTTACCGTCCGATCGAATACACTCTAATGTTGAGACGATTTTGACACCGCGTATACCGCAGCTTGCGCTTGGACGCGTTCCCTCGATCCCCAGCGAAGGAAACGTTGCCTTTAAAATAGTAGCCGCGTTATTTTCCTTAATTAAAAAGACCACCTGACCGCTATCATTTATCAGCGCGGCGCAAGCTAATAAACGAACGACCAATTAACTCTTGCGCGGAGTTACATAAACAGTCGCTAACTAGGGGCCGACTAGTGCTTCCTGGCATTGCTATCTTCCATTAGAATGCGATTTTTAGGAAAGCAATGTAGCCTGCTTGTACATTAAGTAGCAGAGGCCGCGATAAATATGATGTAAAATTATCCACCGTTTCCCCCCTCGGTCTGTTTCAGCATTCAAGTTCCAGGAGAACCTCCTGCGCACGATGATACAGATCGAGAACACGTTCTTCCAGCTGGGCGAGAGCTCCTCGCGGAATTGCCTTATAATCTGTGATCGCGGCGCTATGGATGCCTCTGCATGTAAGTCGACCGATCGATTCTTTCGCCCCTTTCTGTCTGTCGCGGTTGAAAAATCAAAGGGATCCCCAAAGTGACGTGCACGCGTCTCTCGATTCAGTTATCTCGAAGGACAAGTGGGAACTGATGATGGCCTCGAACGGATGGAACAACGTGGAGCTTCGGGACAACAGGTACAACCAGATCATACACATGATCTCGGCTGCGAACGGCGCCGAGGACTTCTACTCGACCGAGGACCATGCCTGCCGCTCCGAGGGCGTCGAGCTGGCCAGGGATTTGGATTACAAGGCGGCCGCCGCTTGGGTCGGCCACCCTTATTTCGACGTGATCGATAACTCGCAGGACTTCGAGTCGAAGCTCTGCCGTATGATCGAGTGCGTGTGCCAGAAGCTGGGCATCGACACCGGGGACCGGTTGCGGGACAGCAGTCAAAAGGTCAAGTTCCTTGTCAAAGGTCCCCTGCCGGCGGACACCGAGTTCCCGCCGTTCCAGGACTTTGATGTCGTCCATAACTACCTCCAGAGCAACAATCCGAAAATGCAAGCTCGTCTCCGCAAACGGGGCCAAAAAGGTAGGAAGCTGCTCCTATTCGGAAAGATACCTGATGGTCTATCGGCATTGCAATATAGGGAGAGAGTATTCCTAGTGAGCGCTCCACTTCTTTCTAACAAGAGCAAGAGAGCTCTGCTGGCCTCGGTACCGTCGAGAACCTCTGCCAACATAACCGATCAGTGGCGCACTCAGAATTTAATCTTGGGGGAGCCGAGTTGAAGGGATTTTTGTCATTCATATTGAATGGAATTCATTAGGTGTATATACAAACTTATGTAAAGAATAAAATGAAAAAAAAAATAGAATACAATAAAAAAAATGAGAAAAGTTTTCTTTTCTTTTTACGAAGCTCTGGAATTACTTCAGTGGTGGTCACATTAATCCCCTTTTTTCTTTTTCTTTAGGGGGTGCGCCACTGTAACTAATAGAGCTGGAAGCTTGAAACGGTATTAAACGATAATTTATGCCCCGACAGGTCACTGGTCCTACATCCACACCATCCGGCGTCCAAAGATGTGCGGTCAGGTGATCGAGGTGAAGACACAATTGACTCATCGAGATTACTTGAACATGCTCGCTCAACGCGACGACTCGCATTTCACCATCTTCAAACGTCGTCGTTGCTTCCTCATCAATAATCAGTATTTCCAATTAGACATATACAGAGAACCAGCTCACCCCAGGTGAGGGCGAGGATGTGAGGTGTGGCGCGGTTTGTTCTTGATTGGAGGATGAACGAGGCTAATGGGAATTACAGGTGCCGGGGTCTGATGCTGCTCGAAACGTATACAGCGCTAACGGAGGACGGGCTGAAAAATATACTACCACAGTTCCTGACAATCGAGAAACAGGTCACTGGAAATCCCGATTACAGCATGTTCAATCTGAGTCTACGGGAAGAGTGGAACAACACTAATAAATACTGCCACAATTTACACGGTATGTATCGCGGAAATTCCGATTGCTCTCGTTAGATCGCGTCTATTGCAACGCGTCGTTCTCACGCGTCTGGCTTTTGCTACGGGACGAAAGTAATGTATTCGTCCGATGAAATTCTCATTCGTGTAGGCGATCTTTCGTTTGATCAGTCTCTTTTGAATTGCACAGATTACGCTCTTGCAGGCTTGGCGGAATCTGGATCAGCAGAAAGTAAAAATCTCGATTCTTCCGGAGTGAAAGACGCGTCAGCTAAAAAGCAAGTAAACGGGATTGGTTGTAGAGTCAATGGTATAGAAGTTGGTGTAAATGGTGTAGATAAAGTTGTTAATGGCGTGCAAAATGGTGTCCACGGTGTTGCGAATGGTAATGCGAAATTCGTCGAACGGAACAGCATAAAAAGCAATAGTCAAGAAGAGCAGAAATGCTGCGCACGCGTCAGCCCTGCGAAAAAATTGGCCGATAGTTCGTAAAGAAACGAGTGCGAAAGAATACGATAAGAAAAACGGGTTTCAGGATGAAAACGCGAGAAAAAAAAGAAGGAAGCGACGACGGTAAAAGTGGGGCAACGAGAAGAGGCAAATTATTTAAATAATTCAAGGGAGAAAGGATAAAGTATTTTATTGGCACTGGCAGTTCACTTGGATCCAAAATTTCCTATAGGCAATACGAATGTGACGAGTACTTAAAAGCCGTAAACACCTATTTTCTAAACTGATCTTGCGTGTCATATTTGGAGATCGCTCCATGCGAAATGTACTTAATAAATTCAACTGTAACTTATTTTCTATCGATCTGTTTGACAAGCGATGTCGTTTTAATATACCGAGTATTTTTACACTTAAATCACCTCACTTCACTTTTTCATCTCTTTAACTTCGTTGTGTATCTTACCCAGAGTATTGTCGTAACTCTTTATTTAAGGGAATTACTATTAAATAATTGTGATACAAAGTACATGTAGCACGTAGCATACAAATTTACTATGTATTATACAAGAACACACGATCAGTGTGAAGTATACTTTTCCTTAGAAACATTCAACATCGTCTCAATAGAAAATGATACTCTGCACTAATGTAAACGAGTTTAAACGATTTAATTTACAAATTACACCGTAGAACACGGAGACCGTCTCTTCGTCCCTGCAAGTAGGTCTGATTAAAACTTTCCTTTACAAACGAATCATTAGTGGTCGGTCATAAAAAAAAAATGTCGAGATACATAAACTTAATGTTTCATCATTTATCTTTTAACGCATAATGCTGAGGTAATGGAAAAAAAAGTATGGTTCAATGATTGTACTGTTCTGCAGTATTGTCAGAAATATGTATTATAGTCGCGGCAAGGTAATTGTCAAACATTAATACTTAACAGGTATAATTCCGTGAAAAGTTTGTTAAGATCATGCAAAACAACACTTTAATTTATTGGAAGTACCGTTGGCGGGAATAATGATATCAATTACTGAGTTGCAGTATTTTACGAAGGAAAAAAAGGAAAATTGATTTCGTGGAAAGGAACGGTTAAATGCATATTGTTTGATTTGCCGAGAAAAAATTTGTTCGTCGTTGATCATAATGAACGTAAACTGTGATGATTATATATATATATGCTTATTTTACATAGACACATTTATCACAAATTTTGCCATTGTTTAGAGACAAAGTGCCTGTGAGATGTTCAGTCGTGGAAATAAAAAGAATGATATATAAATATATATTTTCAATGAAAGATGCAATAATCAGTTATTGATGCACTTATACCACGTATAATTGATCTGAACTCATATTGTACCCATGATTATCTAATAAAATGTCATGTGCCTATCATTCTTTTTGCCCGTTTAAATACCACCTACCTGTTTCTGTGACTCATTAATAACAGCTTAATTAATTGCTACCTCTCGTTTTGTTTTCAGACTAAGGCTAATACGTATTTTCATGTGGTACACCTAGGAGAAGAATATAAACCAATAACTGACTTGTTGGTCACTGTAGTTTATTGCCATTTTTCAAAAGATTCTCATCATTTTACAGCTGTATTAAATAAAAAAGAAAACTTACAACTACATATAAATCTTTTCGAATACACAGACGTTTTTCTTCTCAGTATTGTATCAAATCTTTATATTTCGATCTCCCGTGGATTTCGAGCAGTTTAAACAGTCGCGAAAATAATTTAGTAACGGTCTACCCGTTCTGTTTAAACCTTTTATACTGAATAGACAGAGAGTACATAAATTACAGAACATACTGGATGAAACAAATGTTTACCACTAACAATACTTGAGTAGGCAGATCACATGTAAAGGAAGTAATGCGATATTAGATTGGTAAAAAGGAAAACATAAAATTAACAATCGTATATTTACTTCAGTATGGAATCATTTAAGCCCTGTTTTGTATCCTATAACATTATGTAAAAAGATGTAACGCGTAGTGGAAGCGTAGTTGTTTTTGGTATACCACAATTACTATAGTTATACATATATTACTGTTAGTACCTAATGTAGATACTAAATTAAACAGCTTTATCAAGAAAAAAATTGTTAACAATATTGTACATAATTCGTATAATCCTTCTTTGCACACAGAATTCATACGTAAACGACGAATTTCGCTCTGTACATTAATTAAACAACGCCTAAAAACTTTTAAAGCTGTAGCGATACTTCGTAGAATATTTAGATAGAATAGTGCCCTGACTATTTGGAAATACCTCGAAGTTCAGATATTGTGAACTTTTAAACAGCTGTCCCTTTCGGTAAGAAGAGACATTCGACAAGCATACACACGAAAAGTAAACAGTAAGAAGACATGTTTTAGTTGTTTCGGGCAAGTTAGGGGTACCGAATATAAATAGAAATATGTTTATAAAACTATTCGCATGCAAGACTCAATGAATTATGATTCATTTATGCAGGTCCCTGGAAGTATTAACTATACAAGTAAAATGTACTTTTTATATACATAACAAATACTTTTCTATAAATATCAAGTAGTATTTAAATAATTCTGAAACTTTCAATTAATTTTGAAGTAGACACGATCTCCGACACATTTGTTATGTAACTTTTATTGGAAGCATATACTTCTTTCGGTATACAGAGAGATACTTAGTCTCTTATACCACTCCCTCGTTCATACGGTAATTTATGCTGTGTATGTTCGATGTACGTTATCATCAATTCCCCTTGTACGAACCCATTCGAATTAGTAAGCATACGAATTATAAATTGTCCCCTCTTCGAAGTAGCTAATAATACGCTAGCGTCATTAATATATTTAATATAATCGTATTTATCTACTAATAGTCTTAGCTTGTTGTGCTTTGTACAGTTTTAAGACTTTCTTACTGGGCACTAAGGATTGACTCAATCCTGGTCTCTTTTTACGTTTATTCATTTGATTATTCTCTTGATCGACCTCGTCGTCGTCGTTTATTGGTAGTTGACCGTTATATTGGGTCTGACAGATAACTGTCTCTTGCGGTGCTCGGATCGCTTCTAATTCAGCTGCTGTGCGATGCAAATCTGAGTCGTGAGCGAAGGTACAGTTATGACCGAAGCGGCATCTACCTTTCCTGTAATTCCAACAGATTTTTCTACCGTTTATCATCTTAGTATCGTCTAAGGTCGGAGTCATTTTTACATGCTTTTCGAGTATTGCACTTTTCGCTTTCTCTGCTTCGACGAACGGATTCGAGAAGACTGAAGTTTTCATGGTGGGCATGCCGTTAAAATCGGGAGTTGGCAATGGAAGTTTCTCTTTGGAAGCTGTTTCGTTTGGTACTCCGTTCTCGTTATTCTCTTCGTCGTCGTCCTCTTCTTCTTCCTCTTCGTCCTTAAAACTAAGAGTTGGGCAATATCAGATTACAAAGAACAAGTTCAATCTAACGTGTAAGCACCAACTGTGCCTTAAGATATTCATGCCAGAACACTGCTACGTATTCTCGTAGCAGTGAGAGTAGCTCTGTGGCTACGTTACGAATTTTATCCAATGTTTCGCTCGTTGTACAAAGTTCTTGTAAAACGACAAGTATATAGCGAGGAAAATGTAACGGAGAACTATTAAATGATAAAAATTAACGATGCTACGCGTGGAATCAGCGCGATGTGCTGATCAAATGAAAGGTGAACTCATTCTTCATCATCTTTGTTTCATAAGTGCGCGTGGTAATTGCGACAACTTCCTTGTCTCGCAAAAGAACAACGCACATTTATGTAATGCGCAATGCTTGGGACGAAACGATTTGGTAATAATGAACGTTGTAAAAGGAAATTTATGATCGTGGGAGGTTAAATGGCAGAGGAAAACAAACATTGAGGCAGCCAAGCTTGCATCGGTGAAAGCTTACGTGTTATCAGCACTGTCCGAAACGTCGTCGCCGCTACTCTCCGAACTCGAGGAAGTCCCATAATCCGCAACCAAGGAAGCCATCGTTCTTACCAATTAATTAACAATATACTTTAACAAACACTAATCTAATATAACCATTATAAATTGTAATGCTACTGCCGACACTACGAAAGTGCGGCAACGTCGCGTATTAAACGTCACCGGAAGTTGTTATGAACACCGTTGTACTTTCGAAATTGGTGGCAAATATAAAATGTGCTGTACCACTTCGCAATTAAATTAACACGTATTTACATCTCCTTAAATTAATCAACATGAAAATGTATTTGTACAAAAGATTTCGAGCAACAGTAAACACATATATTTATATAATATTAAATACACAATACACCACAGCCACTTATACCGATAAAACATGAGCAATTTTCTTCCAATTGAAAGCTTTTCCATATAGAAATTTTTCTATTTCCAAGCCCCATTTTCTCTATTAACAATCTGGTGTTGGGAACCCGTGACCAGTACTTTCCTAATGTTGCAATTACATTGCTATGATTCTCATTTGAACTTGTACTAGGCGATGCGTTTTCATCTGAATTCCACTGAGTAATTAAATTGACATTAATAATAGATAAACGGAATTCGTTGGCAATGAAATGGCATATATTTGCTAGATGATTCAACGCAATGGTTACGTTGTGCTCTTTGGAAGACTTAAAAATGACTCCTGGCAAAGAGTCGATAATGATAATCCTTGTCCGACATTCGTCTGTTTCCTCTTTTAAGGCGACTTTTAACCAACGCAAAACTTTAAATAACTGATGCCCGTTTAGTACGTTACAGACTTTAATGCGCTCCATAGTTTCATCTACAATCTAAAGTTGAAATGAAAACTATGTATTCTACGTGTATTAATACTGTATGATGAAGAAGTTTTATATATACTGGTACCTGCTTATCGCAATTTTTTTTCAACAAAATTTGCTCTACTCTGGAACCACAAAAGTCCCTTTTCGTATCGATATACCGTATAAGATTGTTTGGTTTAAGCGCAACGTTACTAGCAATTGTTAAACACAACTGTGTCTTTCCACTCGAGGATGTACCGCATACTTCGTACATTTGACCAGGACACAAACCACCCTTTAATAAATTATCTAAACTAATCATTGGAATTGATCGTTATTAATTTTTTAATCAGCATTCGATTGAATAGTACTCGAGGAATATAATACCATGGTAAATCAGTGGGAATTATATTGCTCTCTTCTATTTCCAATAAATCCAAAGCATTTCTCATCACACCTCCATACTTTTGTGAGATATTTCGCTTAAGGTCAAGTATATCCTGCAAATTTAACCTTAAAATTATTGTTTTACATTGTTTCGCGTGACCCTACATTCCACCTGAAGACATGTATTGTACTTGTTTTTCGTAATAAGCATACATATTGTACCTTAAGTGAAAGTCCGGTACAGGTCGCTAATTTTTCAGAATCTTCTTCTATAAATTGAATAACAGTACAAACGCGTTTGCGTTGTAATTGTTGTATCACAACGTCCGATAATTTCGGATCTACGTCCGAATTTAATTTCGTCATATCTGAGATCGTGATCCTTTTAAATACCGCTCTCAATTTCCATTCGAATATTCTTTTATACTTGCGTCGTTAAAACGAACTAAGTAAAAAATCAAAATAATACAAACTTCCGGAAAATTAAAAGTAACACGTACACCGAGTTTATTTGGATTCAGCACGTATCCACGATTAGTCGTTACGGAAATATAATTTATCTTTAAAACATTCGCATAAAATTTCACGATTGTTTGATCGAAAGAGTAAATAATCAATGAGACGATTACCTTTGATCGGTTCAAGTGGAAATTTCAAATCATTATCGCGCATACTACGTTGATCAATGTAAATATATAATAGTGGTACCCAAAAGATGATGCGCCGAGTACCGAAATGACCCCAGCGTCATTCTTACGATTGTACGTATCACACGCGGTCACCTCGTTAAGGATAGCAGAATCGAGAAGAACCAGGGAAAAACGTGTTGTAAATTCCAGTACAATAATTTTCGTTTATTAATTCGTTATGATCCACTCGCGATCCATCGTAAATACGATCGCGGTATTCGGTGTAGAAACTCGCAGGGAGTTCGTCATTGCGTTCAAAAATCTGTTCAACGCACGTTATCCCGTGAGAAGTCTTCGCGCATGTGTTCAATACCGAGATACTTCTTCCTTCGAGTTTGGTTAGAAAATACGCGTAAACGTCGATAGAAAAAACATCGCCAGGCAGAAGGTCGACTGAAGAGTAAGTAAAAACCTTTTCTTGCTTCTTTTAATTTGGGCTGCTTTCGTTCGATACGTTAACGACGTGCAATATACGTAGCAGGCGTTAGCACGTGGCGTGTTAAGTATCTATAGCGCGGCAACCATGTTGTGTTTCCTATGAAATTTGATCAGAATCGGAAAGTTTTATATATCTTTTAAAATAAATCCTTCGTGGATAATAATTTTCGTGTTCCGTATATTCGAGATGAAGTACAAGCTTGCCGTAGGAAAGCTGTACAAATGGCAGCATTTATGGTTAAAAATCTTCAAATAGATATTTCAATTTTTACGTGGGAAATTCTGTAAACAGTAACACGTAAAATGGTATTATTTTAGCGTTCGTAATTGCATAAATTTTAATAATTGGATGTATGAAACACGTGGCACGGTGGTATAAGAAGAAGAGCAAATGTTTGAGCAGACATGTAGCTTCAGATATCAGTGTGTTTGCTTTAGTGAATCGAAACGAAACATTTGGACAACGATTTCATATTCGATGCCAGGAATTGTAAAGTGATGTAATGCCGCATGTAATGTATGCCCATATTTGTCGATCGCGCCGCAGTCTTCGAGAATCGTTATCAGAGATCGCGATAGCTTGTTAATCCGACATGATTCCGAGCCTGTAATTTCAAGTACCATAAAAATATCTATTGTGTGGCTGGTAGTCGAAAAATCAACTCGTTTGCGGATAATCGAATGGAAGTAATCGTCCGTTTAAAGAAAAGTTCCGCGAATAGAATTGTTGCTAAGAATTACCGCACCGCGGTACATATTTATTAACAACTTTAATGCTGTGCTACGATTTCTCTAGTAATGGATTTTGTGGAATGCACAAGAATCCAGCGTTCAGGAATAATAGTTGCTGATTTGATTTCTCAGTCGGAAAACCAGTCCTTTTAATATTTTTACCAGTAACCAATCAGGAACGTTCGGTGGTGCCACGTTGCCAAGTATCCGGTCGCGGCCAGCCAATCGGAGAATCGATGCCCAGTCGGAGCGGCATCTCTCCGTGGCTTGTGTAAACGCAAAGCAGCCAAGCAGCTCTCGGTCTGGCCGCGGTCGAAATTTGTCGGGAGCCGTCGCCATGTTTAGAAGTGTGTGCGTCCTTGAGCGAGTCGAGCGAAAATGTTCTGTAAAATATTAGATATAGCTCATGCACTGTACATTACGTGAGGTACCTAATTGCAATTTAACGCTCGTCGATCACGGGTGTAACAATTATTTTCGTGGATGGCTCGCCTACGTTGCAGAATTTTGTGATTACATTATGGTAAGTCCGCCCTCCTATCAGACCAACGCCAACATGGCGGACGAAAAATTTCCTTTGTATCGCCGCGAGGCTCCACTGACGCAGTTGTGAAAAATATATTCTACTGGCAAGCGATACAATTTAAAAGACCGGAGAAACCGTTTTCGCCGCCGAGAAGCTTCGCCGACAGGCTGCCGCAACGGTTGTTATTGTATCGCGATAAATTGACATTTTTCTAATAAGAAAACTCGAACGCCCTGGATGCTTGATATCAAGCGTTCGCGTATTCGTCGCAAACTTTTGATATTTTAAATGACATCGCTCGTTTCGTTGCCTAGCCGATCGCGGATACGCTCTTTCCGTTCGTGTGTTCTATTTTCCATGTATTTTTTCTTCCTGCGCAATACGCATGTTTTACAAATTCCAATGTGGTGCATCAGTCGGGTCGCAAGAGAAATTTTGATTTCGGCGCTTTTTTCACAAATCAATTAACGTTCTCATTTCGATTCGCTGAGGCTGCCTTGCTTGGAACAACGTCGAAATGTACATATCCCGGGTGAAATATTATTATAAATTGTTTACATACCTCGAATAATTGCAAAATAAAGCATCGATAATATGTAGTGGAGTCGCGGCTCGTGTTGTTTCTCATACATGTTTTTCTTAATTAATGTTTCTGTGCATTTTTTTTTTAAATTATGAAGTAGTTATATTTCATTATTAAGAAAGTACTGTTACTAACACGTTTTTTTTTTTTATAACTCGCAGCTTGAAGTTGCCAGAGAATTCTTTCACTTTCACAGGCATTCATTTTGTTACCTTTGTTTTCCTTTTCATTTTTTCTAACCTGATCTGTATTTAAAAATGGTACACAATTGCAGAAAAAAATGCAAACCGTAACAGTTGAAAGATTTTGTTTAATTATTGTCAATATACTGATAGGATGATTAAGGACAACAATTAATTATAACAATTTTATAAATTAACGCTAGTAAATTTTAAATCGTTTACTATACTTTGTACATTTAATTACATTTTTATAATCAATACTGGCATTCATTTAGTTAAAATCATGCCACATTCATTTTGATTTTATTTAAACTGCGATATGTATGTGGCTCATTCGCGTACTTTTGTAAGTCAATGGTAGCTCATTTTAATCATATTCGTAACATGGTTGCGTCTGTGTTACAGTGTGATGTGTAATGAGTGATAAGCAGACTGCACCTATTTTGCCGCCCCTTAATGGGGGTGGAGGAAACAATGGGGGAAGCAATGGAGGTGTACCACAACAAACTGTTAGTTTGCAACAAGTTCTTGCCAGCGCACAAGGACTTAATGTACTCACCACTGGTGCCGGGCAGCAGTTTGTTATCACCTCACAGGTCCCTGGCCTCACCCAGGTGCATATTGCTTTCCCTCGACTTTGTCAAGTTCCGCGTGGCATACAACAATACATAAGTTCGTATTGTTGCAGGTCATACCAAGCAATGCAACAACAAATTCGAATATTCAACAAGTTGGTGTTACAAGGATCGTTAATATCAGCGGCACGCCGCCACGCGCGAGCGCCGTCGGAGTTGCCGGAGCGAGTGGCTCGCCGCTTACGCCTCCCACTCGTCAGAATTCACCTAAAGTTGTTTTAGCAACGTCACCGAAGCTTGTTCGAACCACTATCGGAAACATGTTCGTCGCGCCGACGTCCCAAGCCTCGATGCAATCGCCACCCGCCAGGAAGAAGTTGAAGCTAACTGACTCCTCCGAGAAGCCTACAATGTGCGCGGACGACACGGTCGGGTACAGAAGGAGAATCATGGAGCACAAGATGAAAAGAATGCGTGCAATAAGGGAGAAATATGCGGAAAATGCGTCAGAGTTATTCTTCCTTCATGCTGGAGGCAATATTATGGACTTCCAAACTTGGAGGAAGAGACCGTCGACGCCGCAATATTTGCATTTTTTACGGCAACATAGATTAGATCCAGAAGACGACGACGAAGATTTAACAGTGCCACTGCCAGCAATATCAGAAATTCCATTAGCGCCGACCGTGACGACAGCTGTTTCTACGATAGTTCCTGTGAGCCAGAATGCAGAAGTGAAAATTTCTGGCATGAACGTCACGCCAGTCGCAGTATCCACAACATTGCCTGCTGCGGTCGCTCAACTAAATCAGCAAGGTGAGCTTTCATCATTGTATAGTCGTTTGTAATTAAGTCGGTGATACGAACCATTTCGTGGTAGTTAACACTTTCCTTAAAAAAGCAATGCTATTTTATACTTAGCACCAATCATTTTTCCTCGAGTAGCAGGAGGCACACCAGTATTTTTATACTTAAAAAATTATACAATGTACGTAGTAAAATACAGTTCGCAGATATGTTATCTCAAAGTTTGTTATACAGAGACCAATAACAAATTTTGATACATTACATGCAGATTAACATTAGGTTCGCTCTTTTTGGTGGATGCATACACGACAATGTTGACAATGAATTTAGGATGTTTAGGATGGATTTTGTGTCAACTGAATAATTAATTTGCATAATAGGACATGTACCAGGTAGGCCTCAAGGTGGCCGCCATGGCATGGTGTTTGCCTTCAGAGCAGCAATTCAATCTTCACCAGTCACCGTTCACCCTCCACCTACTTCTACTCTAGCACCCACGCTCATTATAGGTGATTACTGCAGGCTTATCGTTTGATGTTTAGATTCATTAACTTTTCTTTCGTACGAACGTTTTTCGTAAAATTCTGTGAAACTTGTTTTAAAGTAAATCTTTATTATTCTCGTCGTACTGGAGCATAGACAGAATTTTTGTTTAATGCTTTCTGTGTGCTGGATCAAGCTGACAAATTATTGAGTTCGAATATGAGCGGATGATATATGAATAAGTTTTAGAGTACTGTTTGCTGAATAATTGCACCGAATACCATTCTGCACCATTAGTAGGAAACTTTGTTACAGATTTCAATGATTAAATACAATATTGTCTACATTTTTTATAATTAAGTAGTAATGCATGTTGCTTTCTAAGCAAAGAGCAATTACTTTCCTTTGAATAAAGATAGTAGGGCACCCCTTTTCCCAGAGTTGGTAATCTCTTCTTCATTGTAGTCACATAATTCCATAGTTCATTCATACGGTGATTACATCTTCGACGTTAATGTCTGATTATTGCACATTATATTCATCTTTAAGTTAATAATTTATGCATTGTAATATCCTTATTGTAGAGTATATGTTCATACAATCCCACAATAGACGGCTGCTTCGAATTAATGTATTTTGAAACAGTCAACTCTATGTGGGAAAATCAATTCACAGCATGTGTAAGGTTGTTCAGCGATACATATGCTTTTCAGCCTAAAGGAGCTGTTGATACACAGACATTTCTGACAATCCAACTTTCAGTAGAAGTAATTGTTCGCACACTGACTTGTGTCTCCGTCGTTACAGGCAGTGCATCAGTAGTTCCAGGGTCACCGAAATGCGTGACAGCAACAACAACCACAACAACAGCAATTGCGAGCCCTGTAGCAGACAAAGCATCTACAATAGCCACAACTGTTACAACAACTACTACTACTACTATTACTACTACCGTAACCACTACTCCCATTTCTACCCTGACTGCGACTACTACTGTTACCGCAGCGAGAACATCAGTTTCGTCTGTCGTTGCTCCTTCTCATCCTGTTGTTAAACTTGTTAAGTTACCTGCTTCTAATTCGGCAACATCGTGTGATATCACGAATAACCAGGAACAAATCGTAGAAAAGGCAAAACAGGTACAATAGCTTTAATAAGGAATGAACTGTTCTACTGTACGCCATGTGAAAAGAGTGGTTTAGTTAACGCGATATCATCTGCAGGAAGCATATGTTATGCAAAGGATTGCAGAGCTGCAACGCGAAGGGCTATGGTCGGAAAGAAGATTGCCCAAGGTGCAGGAACCAGCTCGCACAAAGGCTCACTGGGACTATTTGTTAGAAGAGATGGTCTGGCTTGCTGCCGACTTCGCGCAGGAGCGGAAGTGGAAGAAGGCTGCAGCGAAGAAGTGCGCGCGTATGGTACAGAAATATTTCCAGGAGAAAGCAATCCAAGCACAAAAAGCCGAGAAATCGCAGGAACTTAGGCTAAAGAAGATTGCTAGTTTTATTGCTAAAGAAATCAAAACATTCTGGGCGAATGTGGAAAAGGTAAGCCATCTGGATCTGTGGTTCTTCGTACATAACAACTAAATCCGCTTGACCCCACACTATTAAGCCGACAATTTCAGTGTATGCCAATTGGAAGTGTGTGCTCGTTGTGGGAACAGCAAAGTCTGCTAATTGTGTATGATTGTATTAATTATATAGATGCGATCAAAGAATTGATGCAGGACACTTGCTCCATATTATTTGAAGTATTGTACTTAGGAGAGCCGTTGATCTACGCGTATTCAATTTTTCCTTCTTTTTTAAGTTGGTGGAGTTTAAGCAACAAACCAGACTCGAAGAGAAAAGGAAACAGGCTCTAGATCAGCATTTGAATTTTATTGTTGGTCAAACGGAGAAATATTCAACATGGTTAACAGAGGGACTTAATAAAACTGAGGGTCCTCAAAGTATACCGGCCTCTATGAATAGTTCTCGAATATCATCACCGATCCCACCTGGCAAATCTCACTCTGATGGTATGCTATCGAATTTCTACGATGCTATCCTGTCGTTTCAATTCATTTAATATATGTAACATTTATTATTCTTTAACGCAGAGGACTTCCAACCAAACCAAAGTTCCGACGATGACGAGGAAACCATAGCTAAAGCGGAGGAGGAATTGAAGTCCGTGACGAATCATAAAGAAGAGGTTGAATTATTAAAAAAGGAATCGGAAATACCATTGGAGGATCTTCTAAAAGATTTGCCAGCCAATTATTTGGAAGATAGGAGTAAAAGTTTGTCGCCTACCTCGAAAGAAACTACAGCGAAAGTGAGTTTACAAGTCTCATTTCACAATAAATATTCTAATTACACGACGCTCTCTGCTATTAAGGATTATTTTCATACTTTTTTTTAAATAGGAAAATGAGAAAACAGCGGATGGTGATGCAGATTTTGTTGCGGCATCGGACGAATCCTCGGATGAAGAAGACACGATCATGGAACAAGAGAAACGGGAAGAAAATGCAGATTATAAACAAGAATTGGATGATCTCAAAGTATGTACATGCTTTTTATGCATTATAAAAAGCAAATAACGATCTTCCTTTACACAGATTCGATTTTTTCAGGCTGAAAATGAAATGTCGATTGACGATCTTATGGCCAAATATGGAAATATCCCGGATGTCCCAATGGATGTTGATCAAGACCAAGGTACGTAACATAAATTTCGAAGAAATTGGTTTCTTCCGTATTATATTTACATTTCGGTGATGATAATTTACCAATCCTGACGGGATCGAGTAATGGTTTTCATTCTTGATTCCTTCTTCTTGATGCGACTTGAGGCATTTGTCTGAGAATATCCTGACATATTTAGAATAACGTAAAGGGGATGGTAATTCATCGTAAAACTAATGTACAATCTTATCTGTTCAGAGTCCGATAAAGAAAGCACAAAGGAAGAACAAGGCCAAGAAAATGAAGAAGAATCCACGTGCAATGAAAGCGAAAGCGAAGAAAGCGATAATGAAGTCGGCGAGCAAGAGTCTCAAACACAAAGCGATAACGAAGCCGATGTTGGGCTTAAATCTCTCCTAGAAGATGTAGCCACGGAGAAATCTCCGGATGATAAGGTGAAATACTATGCCTGGCTTATACTTACGTTAATTTAACAATAAAGAGATTGTAACATATATGATAATCTTTTACAGACTGCAGTGATGGATCACTCCGATGCTCACAACGAAATGGATAATGTGGCGGCATTGGCGGAAAGCATTCAACCCAAGGGCAATACTTTACTCACCACCAGCGTAAGTAATTTTAATTACCCTTTTCGTTTCTTTAAATTCTCGAGAATGGACTCGGCCTTTCAATCCAAGGTGGTGCAGCAGCTCTTTGCGCATGACCATTTATGAAAGGCAGATAAACGTGACACTGTTTGTCGGCAAAATGAATCCAATCATCGATTTGTTTTTGAAAGTGATCACAACAATTTTTTTAAACTGTACAGATCGAGCTTGAGACTATTTGATAATTCTTTAATAAAAGGTAAATTGTATTGCAGGTCGTTACTAAAATCCCATTCCTCTTAAAACACCACCTCCGCGAATATCAGCATATAGGATTGGACTGGCTTGTTACGATGTACGAGAGAAAATTGAATGGTATTTTGGCGGATGAAATGGGTTTGGGTAAAACTATACAAACGATTGCCTTGCTCGCGCATTTGGCTTGCGAGAAAGGTAATTGGGGTCCACACCTTATAATAGTACCGACATCTGTAATGCTTAATTGGGAAATGGAATGTAAGAAATGGTGTCCTGGCTTCAAGATTTTGACGTACTATGGGACTCAAAAGGAAAGGAAACAGAAAAGAACAGGTACGGACTCGTATTTTTTAGATGCATACAAATCGAAATACGAACGAAATACTTAATACATTCTTCTACATTAGGTTGGACGAAACCCAACGCGTTCCACATATGCATAACATCGTACAAGTTGGTTATACAGGACCATCAAAGTTTCAGAAGAAAGAAATGGAAATATTTCATATTGGATGAGGCACAAAATATTAAAAACTTCAAGTCTCAAAGGTGGCAGTTACTACTGAACTTTCAAACGCAGAGGTAAATATTTGCAGTATTATTTAAAAAGTCTATGCACATACTATTTGTACTAGAAACATTGGTATACATGAAACTTTTATGCTCTTAGACGATTATTACTCACCGGCACACCTCTTCAGAACAATTTAATGGAACTCTGGTCTCTAATGCATTTCTTAATGCCAAATGTATTTCAATCGCATAGAGAATTCAAAGAATGGTTCAGCAATCCCGTTACTGGAATGATAGAGGGGAACAGTGAATACAATGAAAACATTATTCGTCGTCTGCATAAGGTCTGTACGTAGTTTGTTCATGTATTTATTGTTTCGATTATTTAATTACTCGCTACCGACCCAGACCCATGACAATAATTTGTGTGTCTGTTTTATATAAATAGCGAGATATTAAAATAGTTCTCTATTTAAACTCGCGTGTCAGATTATATGGTATGACATACGAATCCTGTCTGGAGGAACACTTTTATTAGTATTAGCACTGTATTTCTGAATTTCTATCCTGGATTTATGTAACAGTTATACGTGTTTGCAGGTTTTGCGGCCCTTTCTGTTGCGAAGATTGAAAACGGAAGTAGAGAAACAGCTACCCAAAAAATACGAACACGTTCTAATGTGCCGTTTGTCAAAGCGGCAGCGATATCTGTACGATGATTTCATGTCTAGAGCAAAGTAAGCAATACAACTTTTATATTTTTCGATCTTAATCTAAGCGCTGTTGATTGATGTATCTGTATCTTTACGTTACTTTAATAGAACAAAGGAGACCCTGGCCAGTGGTAATCTACTGAGCGTCATTAATGTATTAATGCAGCTTCGAAAAGTGTGTAACCACCCGAACTTATTTGAAGTGAGACCCACAGTGTCACCATTCCAAATGGAAGCCATCGAATATGTTGCCGCGTCATTAGCATGGGGTGCTCTTGATTACGATCCATTTAAGGTAATAGACCAGAGTTTCACCATTTCATTATTTTTAATCCTTTAAGAATCAAAAAGAAAGATAATATAATTCATCTTACAGCATATCGATTTATCTAGTATTAATCTTTTACTGTGCGATTTGGAGTTTACTCTTACTGCATTTGTGGCGCATAGAGTAAGGCGATTGCAAACGCCGCGAAAGCTTATAGAAGAAATAGACAGTCAGCCAAACCCGCCTCCGAGATGCCCGGCTGGAAAAATTAAAATCAACGTTAGATTATCCAATCAAGTTAAACCACCGTCTACTCCTCAACAGACCCAAACAAAGCTAAAGAATTTCCCCGGAATATTGCCTACACCAAGGGTTGGAACCTCCCCTTTAATAAAAACATTAAATAATCAGACCGCTACAGGGCAAGGTAAGCGGCGATCACTTCGAGGATCTTTTTCACACGTATTTACAATTTTCTCCGATCTCTGCTATCAATCTCCTCTGACTTTACAAACTCGTTGCTATTAATCACAGGTGTCACTTTAAGAGTAGCCGGTGGTCAACAATTACAAGGGTACTCCGTACAATTAGTGCAGCACCAGGGTAGCGTTAAAGGTAATTGTTCTCGCTTTACAGCCATTTTTGTCTGTGTACGTTGACTTGTAAAATCTTTGGATCCCGTTGCATCATCGATCAGTGGTTGCATTCAAACTCGCCGTGCAATCACTTTTGCAGTGATGCTAGAATAAACGGTCTCTGGCCAGCTTGTTTATGATCCCCCATGTTATAAGCATTCTAGAACCGAGGGCACATTAACATAACGAGAGAAGTTATTATAATTCATCGTCCGCAAGTGTAAGATGATTTGTGTAAAGCGTATTTGTGTGTTCGCTCCGAAAATAGCAATCCCCGTCGGGACACTAGCACATAACCCACAACAAAGTACAACAGTGACACCAACCACAGCGGCAATGAATGCACAGAGGATTACAGTAGGGAATGCAAATATCAGAGATGGACTGCAACGACTAGCCACGCAGACAGTCACAGTTAAACAAGGTGATTCCGTCCAAAGAATAGCAGTGCCTAGTTTTGCACAGCTGGTTCAAACATCTACTGGTAGACATATCATTCTGACTTCGAATCAGCAAAACACTAACACAGGTTTGTCCCATGAGTGCTCGTATCCCACTGACCCCCATTTATTATCCATGTGTCAGGCAATGCGAACCATCACGTAATTCCTTTTGTCACGTGTCATTTATTTGCACATCTCAATGTATGTCGAAAATAATACCCCATTTAAGATATTAATACAAAATGCATGACCACGAATAACGTTTCCTTATGTCTGTGAACAAAAACTTATCATTATTCTAAAAATTATCTCGAACATATTATCCAGCCTATCGTCAAGTCCAGCAACAATGGGTATCTAATATCTAATTATTATTGCAGTCTCATTCCCGGTGGTGACGCCGAGCGGACAACGTTTGACGGTTTTATCTAAATCTTTGATGGGCCTACCTACTTCGGCAGCTACAGTGAACAAAGTTGTGGGAGGAGTAGTGACGACCACGAGCGGAGCAAGCGGAAGACCGGTGATGAGAGTGCCGCCTCTGAATGTCACTGCTTCTCAGGCACAGCCTTCCGCTGGCAATGGACAATCTCAGCAACAGCACCAACAGCATTCAATTCGCTGTGGTATCGTTACTAGGCACGCACAAAAGGAATCCGAGAAAGCACAAACGAAGGAACGCCCGAAGTCCGAGTTTCATTTGGTAAATATTTCATTCAAATATAATCTTCCAACTCCGCTTCGTACAATTCGATTTGTGTCAATTGAGTGGACGGGATTGTGTTCTTGCAGCCGCAATTGGAGGAGGAACGGAAGCAAAGAAGGCAGGCGAAGCTCCGTCTAATTGCGAACATCAATGAAAGAAGATGTGCAGCGTGTCCTCTTTACGGCGAGGATTTGTTCATGGCGTTGAGAATTGGAAAGCCGTCTACAGCGTGTCGGTGGCACGACGGTTGGCTTCATTGTACCACCGCTAAAGAGAATGTACGCACGCGAAAGCAATTTTTCTCCCGCACGGAAGCGCTCGCGGAGGCGATTAAAAGTACAGAGCAGATCGTCGAGGAGCTTAAAGTAGTTTTCGAAAGGTACGCGCATAAATTATAATTTGAATAATCGTTTCCTCTTGTGCCGATTTAACGTTCGTGATATCGTTACAGGTTCGTTGTTCACGTTCCTGCTGTGTGCGCGCCAACGCCTCGCTTTCACGTTTCTCATCCACCTCCGCACAAGTTTTTCGGTCAGCGGCGCCTGCAAATGGAGTTGCAACGCCAGCTGTCACCGAAATTGGCATTGTTCCATCCGATAGCCAGTGCAACGATGACGCAGTTCCCTGATCCTAGGTTGATACAATACGACTGTGGAAAGCTGCAGTCCTTGGATCAACTTCTCAGGAAACTGAAATCTGACAACCATAGGGTTCTAATTTTTACGCAAATGACGAGGATGTTGGACGTGCTGGAAGCTTTTCTTAATTTCCACGGCCATATATACTTGCGATTGGACGGCACCACCAGGGTGGACCAACGACAGGTAACGATCGACTGTTATAAATATTACAATCACCTTTGGTATTGTTTCGTCGGTAACGCCTGTGTTATTTCGTGTGAAAATCTGCAGGTTCTAATGGAGAGATTTAACGGTGACAAGCGAATATTTTGTTTTATCCTATCAACGAGATCCGGAGGTGTGGGTGTGAATCTTACTGGAGCAGATACCGTTATATTTTATGACAGCGATTGGAATCCCACGATGGATGCCCAAGCACAAGACAGGTGTCATAGAATAGGTCAAACACGGGATGTACATATCTACAGGTGCGCATAAAGATTAAAAAACGTTAAAGTACTTTTATAAATATGAATGTATTTCACGTTACCGTGCTTGTTCTATTATACTTTAGGCTAGTAAGTGAAAAGACTGTCGAAGAAAATATTCTGAAGAAAGCCAATCAGAAGAGATTACTCGGAGACTTAGCAATCGAGGGTGGTAACTTCACGACAGCTTACTTCAAGAGCGTGAGTATCAGAAGTTAGGGGAAACAAAGAAGCTTGCTTGAAACTGGAATTCTTTATCATTTTAATCGATATTCCCACAGTCTACGATCCAAGATCTCTTCAATATCGATCAAACGGAGAACGACCCGACGGCACGAATGGCCGAAGTCTTGGATCAGACCAGAGATCGCGAGAAGTTCTTGCAGAAGGAGGTTCTGGGACCGCCTCCGAATGTGGACGACAAAGTAGCAATGGGCGCGCTCGAAAGTGCCCTGGCTGCCGCTGAAGAGGATCTCGACGTTCAAGCGGCGAAGACTGCTAAAGCCGAGGCTGTCGCCGATTTGGCGGAATTCGACGAGAATATACCCTTGGAGGATGCCGATAAGGACGACACGCAGGTCAGCAAAGCTGAGCAAGAAGTACAGAACTTGGTGTCTCAGGTAAGGCAAAATTCAATTTTTCTACGATAGACAGAAGTGTTGTTAAAAATATGTGATTTGCAATAGCAACGTTTGCTTAAAATAATTTGTTTTGCGCTCAGCTCACACCCATAGAGCGTTACGCGATGAAGTTTGTCGAGGAGTCGGAGGGTGCGTTCTCCGCAGCGCAGCTGGCCGCGGCGGAACGCGAGCTGGAAGAGCAGAAGAAAGAGTGGGAGCTGGACCGACTGCGAGCATTGCGCGAGGAAGAGGAGAGGCGGATGCGGATGGCCGACGACGATGAGAAACCGTTGACGTTCGGACGCGAGGACGCGCAGAATCAGGTTAATAGTGCTAGTAATTCTAAGAAATTAGTCAGTAAGAAACTGCCGGCGAGGAGGGGGAGGAAACCGTGTAGGAATAACAGCAAAAGTGCTCAGGAATCGGAAAGTGAAAGCGAAACCACCACGGACTCCGAATCAGAGTCGCAGGAGGACGTTGTGGAAGACAGCCTCGATGAGGAGTCGAGTCACACGGAGAGTCAGAGTCAGGGAGACGAAGACGAGGAGGAGGAGGAGGAGGAAGAAGAAGAGGAGGAGGAGGACGAGGATGAGGAAGAGGAGGCGCCGAACGATCAGAACGATTCCGAGAGAGGGGGGTATCGGAAACGTAGGAATCGTTCCAATAAATCGTTCAGTCAGAATCACTTCGATCTCAATAGCCCGCGAACAAGATCCAGAGGGAACGTTAAGATAAATCTGTGGACGTTGGACGTGAGCCCTATTTTACCTGGCGTGAAACCCAAGTGTCGCGGCAGACCCAGCAAAATGCGGAAGCAAGAGGAGTTGGAGATGAGAGTGAAGTCTGAAGAGAGCTTCGTTTTGCCTTTACCGCCCGCTTCGAGCCCGAAGAAGCTGACGAACAGGAATACATCGAGTAAGCTTGAGAACGAGCACAGTGCAACGAATCAAAAATCTATAGTAGCATCAGATTCGAAAAGTAGCAAAATATTTCTTGGTAAAGATGTGACCGTAAGTCTTGAAAATTGTAACGCCGTCATAGCGAATCATTGCAATAGTACGATGTGCCCACCGAAGGCGAAACTTAGAAAGAGTACAGATGCAAAGGAGGAACATAATTCCGTCGCGTGTTTAGATTCTTTACAAGCGGAAACATGTTTACGATTGGATGATTCGATATCCAATGCGTCTGAGCAATGCAAAGCTTCGGAATCTAGCATGATCGATGGTAAAGTCGACGATGAAGCATCGAGGGAACGAATAGGCAATACCGCGCCTTCGGTATGTATTAAAAAATCTATGCACAAAACAGCAGTGCAATGTAATAACGTAGGGAATGATGCAAGCTGTAGCGAAGACTCTGAAAATCCCGAAGCCAGTTCCATATCGGAAAATAGTAGTCCTTGCTCGTCTGCAACCGAGCCAGGCACTTTAAAAATGATTTCTGACTCGAATTGCACGAAAAGCTCGATGACTTTAGATATAAACGAAGAGATCAACGTATCGGAGAATTCGTTAACTGCTGTGAAGAACAAAACATTCGACGACGTAGAAGAAGTTAGCGTAGACTCTACTATGGAACAATTAAGCAGTTCTGATTCTGAAAATGCGACTGACTCCACTTCGTGCAGTGTTAATGAGAAAGATAAGCAATCGAAAGAGGAATCGTCTATTTCTGTCGAGGAAGAAGAAGAAGTTTGTAGCGAGGATAGCGAGGAGAATATCACAAGGCCGCAGAGTCCTGTCCAATCGAGCGAAGAGGAAAATGAAGAGCGAATGTTAACGACTGAGGAACAATCCAACGAAGATGTTTCGAATCCCAAGGGAATTGACGACGATGTATCCATTTCTGTGATAGAAAGAAGCTCTAGTCAGGAGTTGGGTGACAACGTGGAAAAATGTACTGAATCGGACAAGCGCGAAGGCGCGCAGGCTGAATCAACCTCGCCGACGCAGAGCAACGACAATAAATCATCACAATCTTCCTTGGATACTCCCGATGCTGATGACTCTGTCGGCTCTGACGGCAGCGTAGAGAGTAAGCTTAAATTTCGTAAACCGGACGCGATGGCTAGCGGCGTGACAACGCGAAGCGCGAAAATGTGTCTTCTCGTTGCGGAGACTTCCGAGCGGAAAGATTCTGAAACGCAACCGTGTGAAACGAAGCAAAACGAAAGAAGCGAGGTCTCGAATTCGAATGCCACCCGCAAAGAATGCAGCAGCAGGGTGGTGCTGATTAGGAGACCCGACACGCCACGGCCTAACACTGAGCACGGAAGAATCACGAGGTCAAGTGCAGGTCGTTCCCTAACACCTCCACCTAGTAACAGTCAAAGTTGTACGAAATCGATCCAGAGAAGACGACCGGACACCCCTTTTCCCGAGTTCCTTAAAACCTCCCCGCGACCAGTAACGAGATCTACGGCGTCAGTAAATTCGCCGTCGAGGAACGAAGAGCAGACTTCATTGCCGTACGAGAGGCCCACGACTCGCAGCTCCAAGTCCTTGGATAACGGTTTCGTAAATCCTGCCCCGTTTCGAAGAAGCAGCTCGATACCGCCTATGAAGACGACAGCTTCTGACACGAAGGACCACGCCAGTTCTACCACGACGAGGTCGAGGAAGTCGGGTGATTCGACACCTACAAACATAATCATCTCGAGACGAAGACCAGACACACCGGTTCCTACTTTCGAGCAGATGTCGAGAGTCACTCGGTCCGGGTTGAATTTCACATCCAGCTTGGGGAAGTCGAGTCCCAGTCACGTACCTGTACTTAGGGGAAGCAAGCACGTCCGAAGGGCGGACTCGTCGTCCGATTCTAAAGGTCAGGATTCTTCCGAGGTGTCGCCCACGCGGGCCGACACGTTGAATACGGACTCGAACGGGAACGCAGTCGCTTCGGAGAATTGCGCGAAACAGGATGACCCGACGCATTGCGCAGACACGAATGAGAAGCCGCAGAGAACAGCCAAGGTAGTTGCGATCCTTACGCTGGACACTAGAAGCAATCACTGCGGCAAGGCTTCCAGCTCTTTACACGGGAAAGCTTCGCAATGCAATTCCACTGAAACGAAGAATGTTAAAAAGGGCAGTGACACGAATTCTACCAGCTCCGACTTGCCAGGGAATAATTGCGTCGTTCGTATCACGGATATAACTTCGAACTGCAAGTTAGACGGATGGTGCGATTCTGGGGATCGCGTATCGTCCACCGTGCTTTCAAACGTGGCGAGTACTTATACGAATTCCGGTAAGACTGGGAAAGCCACGAGCGTGAACAAGACCGCGTCGCCGTTGAATTCGAAGCTTAAAACGGATAAACTTCCGTTGCCCGTGCAGTCAGCAGTGATCGCGCTGGTCGACTTGGACAACGATCCTAATTACGATTCGTCGGACGGGTCGAAACGATTAAGAAGAAAGATCAAGCGAACACGGCTGTCGTCATCGTCGTCGTCGTCGTCGTCGTTCGGGAAGCCACTGATGGGCAACAACAAGGCGAGCGAGTCGCAGATGTCCGACGCATTGGACGACGAAGAAGAAGAACAGATACCACCGTTGAAGAAGTCTGTTCGTTCGCAGCTTCCTCCTCCTCCTTCTGCTTCTCTATCGTCACAGACGACGACTCAATTGGAGAAGATTAGCAGCGGCACTGTATCTTGAGTCTCGCTAAAACTCTATCGCTGCACTATTAGGCGGCGCATTTCTTTGTATAAAAATTTCCCCGGGATTCTCAGACACCCTGGACTGCTATCTATACGTGGAGCTGGCGTCTGCATGATCCGTGTTCTCTGATCCTCTTTTCTTCTCTTAATTTCGTCACGTAATTATCCTCTCTTGTACATACATACTATTATAATCCAACGGGAAGGTAATGATAAGCAAAACAAAGTGAGACGTTTCTTTCGTTGTACTGAGTACACGCGTGTAATATTTTTTAGCGTTGTAAATTGTGCTCTCCTGTGAAGGTTTGCGAACGTCTTTAAGTGACACTGTAATTTATATACTTGGTGATAAAAGAAGGAGTAAGACATCTGGCTGTATCATATTAGATTATAGAGAACGAGGAAAGGATTCACACTATAATTAAATAGCTTTAGTTGATTTAGTGAACGGCCCGCGAATATCCGTGTCGCTTTTTGCGGCCGGTTTTCTCGCGGGCCGTTGGTCATATAAAACTGGGAGAGAAGGGATGAAATAGAGGCAGTCGATTCAGAGGTAACAGACAGAATGAAAAGATGAAGTAATACTGTGAACGCGCCGTACTTTGCTCTCGTGTAACGCCTTGTATTGCATAACAGTCTGCAAGGTGAGAAACGACCTGATCACACACGCTAGACTTAAGAAGTTTATTCGTTTAAATGGTAATGCCCCACAGTAATATTTAAGTTGCGTGCCTGTATTTTGTATGATCGAGTGAGTCCGAGAAAAGGAAATAAACAAAATATTCCTTGCTACGAAGATCATGTGTTTTCTTATTTCTTGGTGCGTTTCCAAGTCTGTTCGATCAAAGGTTCAGTTCCGTTTTGGTGTCAAATTTTGATCAGTGTGCTTGGTTATATATACATGATATAACAACAGATAGTCGAGATCATTAAACGCAAAACGATGATCTTGCATTATCGCGATGTTTGGTGTGGCAAGGCTAACATGACCGCACATTATAGATGAAATGGAAGATCTTTCAGTCTTATTAAATGATAGCATGCAGTAGAAAAGCTCCAATAATTATTATTTTGAAAATGGCACCAAAACACTGCCTTTGCCATTCCAAACTTGGAGTCAGCCAAGGTATAAGCAGGCACATTGATGAGCGTCTAGCATCAAGCAAAACATTCGCTGTCTACGCGAGATCAAAGTAACGAAATTTCTCAAGAGGAAATATGAGCCTTTGAACGAGCAAAGTGTTTATGTACACTTCCTATTCATTTCCTAGCCATTCCAAGATCAATTTATGTTCGTTGGATGCATTGCATTCTTATGACTTGATTTCGCTATCGGCAGAAGAGTTAGGAAGATACACTTCAAAAGCTGAAGATGGATCAATTTCCTATCAGAGTTCTTCATTATTGCTTAAAATTGAATACAGTGCAAACACCACGCTCGTTCTCCGCAAACATTTGTTTCTTTTTTTTTTTACATCTTGAAGCAGATTTCTTTATTATTAATCCACGAATTAGATCTGATAGTCGTGCTTTAATATCTTGCAGATATGGTTGTCGGACGACAATATGGAGCAAATGCCGGTTAGTATAAATGTTACTCAACTATTGATTTGTTGAGAGCACGAGTTACATGATCTCTTTACTCATCAGATGTGGTGTCCCCCAACGCCTCCCACGACGGACAGCGATGTTTACATCGATTATTCTTTGGGATTTCTTTATGAAAGCACACAGATGTCAGAGGCTCAATTGCCTCCAATATACGTTAAGAAAGAACAAAAGAGAAGCAGAGTGGATGTCGGAGCTAGCGATCGCGATGGTAAGTAGATTCAATGGTCCATCTATATCGAACCTTTCTTTCACTTCACGACTGTGTAATAATCGAGCGTAATTGTTTTCTGCCAGGGCGCCGCGCGGTTAAAATGCGACACAAAGAAGAATCGCTTTACGCGCCGAGATCTCTGTTCGATCGGCCTTCGCCAGCGTTTGTGAAGAATCGTCGGGACATGAAATTGCACAAGTATCGTCCGATGGTTCGACCACCGATCCCAATGCCGGGTATAAAGCCCTTGCACATGTCCAAGTCATCCGGGGACCAAGAGCACGTTCTAGATTGGATGATACACGAGGATTGGGCTCTCCTGCAAGCGATTCAGATCTATCAGGGCTTGCCGCTGAATCTGATGATTCTGTCCCCCGGCCACACTCCCAATTGGGACTTGGTCGCCGACATAGTTAACAATACTTCCCGAATATACAGGTCTCCCAAACAATGCAGAAGCAGATACGAAGCGGTAATCGTGCCAAGAGAAGAAGGGAAATTACTTTACGATATCACGCCGAAGAAACAGAAGAAACAGAAAGGCGTGTACAAGATGCCTCAGGTCGCCGAGGTATATTTTATTTCTGTTGTACACTCGAGGGTGAATATTTGTTGGCGAAAACTGATCATTTTTTTAATCGTCTTCTTTTAGCAACAAAGTAAAACGAACAGGCCGATGAAAACGTCTCAGTTATATAATCAGGATAAAAATCATTCGTTCACGTTAATGTGCTGCCAAAGGTTCGACACCATAAAGTCTGTTTCCAATAAGAGAACGCCCACCGTTAAACCATTGCTTGTTAATCCGTTAATGAAGAACCCGACCAACGCCGCGGTTCTAGCTGAATGTGGTATTCAGTATGATAACCCATTGGCTCCCATAGAGGTTGCGACACGGCGAGCCGATAGGATCGCCAAGGAGAAGCTTAAGCACGCTGTTAGTATGATTTGGCACATTTTATTCATTTCAGCCCTACGATCTTCGTAAATGATACAATAATTTTTATCCTCTAGGTATTAACGGCTGAACAACAACAACAGGTAGCGGCACGCCTGCTTCAGCAACAGCAACAGCAGGCCCAACAACAACAGCAGGCCCAGCAGCAGCAAGCTCAACAGCAACAGCAGCAGCAAATTAAACTGCAGCAACAAGCCCAGCAATCTATACCGAGCACTCCCAGCCCTCAAGTGCATCAATTGACTCAAGTCGCTACTACCGTCACAACAACTGGTCTGACCACCATGAAAACCGTTACAACGATGACTAACGTTACCACATGCGGCACGACAGTTGCAACGTCGGCGGTGAAAGCTCGCCCAGGCGGTACATTGACCATGCAAGATGCACGAACAACGCCGACTGTCGTTAGCGTGGCTAATCTCCAAGCTGCGCAAAGGATCGCGACGGCAAGTTTGGTGTCCGCCGCGCAAAGTTCGCCTGTGTCCACGCAAAAGGGAATCGTCGGTGTCACCGTGGCAACGGCCTCCGGTAGCAAAACGCTGACTGCCGCACAGCTGCAATATTACAGGCAGCAGCAGGTACTCTTGCGACAGCAACAACTGAAAGTACTGCAAGCACAGGCCGCCAGCGGCCAGAAAGTATCGGTGGCGGTTTCTGCTGCTACCGCGCAGCAAAGGGCCACGCTGATGAAACAGGGCATAACTGCCGGCACCGTTGCTCAGACGACCGTTGGAAAACAAACAGTCGCGCGCACGGTATCCGAGACCGAAATGGCCGCTCTGATAAAGCGACAAGCGTTGCAGCAGCAAGCGAAGGCCGCGGTGGCTCAGGTTCAAGTACCGGCTCAAGCTGGCCTCACCCCAGCACAGATATTCGCGCAAGCCGGTTTGCAAGTGCAGCAGACTGGAACGTCCGCTGGTGGCACGCCAGTGGCTACTTTGGTGAAAGCTGCGAACGTTGGCGTGCGAACAGCAACGCCTCAGCAGATCCGTCAGCTCGCTCTACATCCTCAAATTATTACTCAGAGGAAATTGCCGGCGCAAAAGGTTGCACAGCTGACGCAGGTGGCTGCCAAAACTGGCGTGCAGACGCAGTTGATTGTCCAACAGAAGTCTCTGCCAGCGACCATGACTGTGCAGCAAATTCAGCAAGTCATGAAGCACGTGCAACCATCGGCGATGCAACAGTTCACTCATGTACGTATTTTTATTGATTCCCTTTTTATTTCCAAGGTTTATCTTATTCTTAACACATCGTCATCATTCCAGGTATCTACGGGGCAAACGGTTTCTCAGCCTGGTCAAGTGATGTTAGCGAAATCCCCGTTGCAGACGCGAGTAATTCCAGTGGCATCGGCCGCGTTGAAGCAAACTATTCAAGTAGTGACGGCAAGCAGCGCCCAATTGCGACAAGCGCCAGCTCAAGGGAAACCCATCGTCACGACCGCGAGAGGTAGCCCAGGACCTAGTCAAGTTAGATTACAGACTATCTCCCACCCTGTTCATGCTCAGCAAGTGCAACAACAGCAGCAGCAAACGCCACAAGATGCTCAACCGAAATGAATATGCTTTATGAGTGTCACTCAGGTCATCTAAATATGACGAACTTCTTCCTTTAGGAATTCATGTCGGAGGTATGAAACAATGTTGCATTGAAGACTTGTAATGTAACGACTTTTAAAGCTATTAGAACATTCCAAAAGATATTGCACGAAAGTTAATTGCAGACATCTCGGTCTTTATTGGAACAGTACTTTAATTTAGGGCAATATGTGGCTGCAATAATTGTGCGGAGAATATAATGCCTTTCGCCATTATCTGGCGAAAAGTATTCCTTTCACGCGTTAACGTTATTTGTCGGGAGTGACTTGTCGAACGCCGCGATAACATTTCATGGTTTAATCAGTATCCAGATGACCCAATCTCGTCGTAGTATGTCTTTCAAAATTTGCTGGCCGAATTTGTACGTAATATTAATTACTTGCAAATCTTTAGTAATTTAGGAAGGGATTGCGAGATAGCATTGCCGAAAGTGCTGTTGTAACATTACATAAAGATGTCGCGTACTTCTTTATTCAACGAGGAGATGTGTGACGATTGCGGAATTACATAATTGATAGTACAGCGTTATGCTAGTGTGTTGCTTATTATTCTGATTTGATCGTAATTGAAGCTTGTGCGAGACGAATGATTCACATCCCGATGTCCAGTCGGATGGTTCTGGCGAAATAAACGTTTCTTGTACTAAAACGATGCGATTTCGTTTAAACCGTTTTCGATTTTAATATATACATATATTATTTCGCGAGAAACGATTAAGTATTTTAAACAAGGGGTTGTCATAGCGATGATGCTCCGTTCACGCAGCAAACGTATTTTTCTTGAATTTTTAAAGACTAGTACGAAACGATTTAGCCTCGAGAAATACGCTTAACTCGTTGATCACATACAGCGCTGCCCGGTCATCGGCGGTACGAGTGGAGGCGGTAGCGATTTTACATGAAAAAAGAAAAACGAGTAAGAATGTAGAACAATAGTTTGTTATAACTCGCTTAGTTTTCTAGAAAAGTGACTGTGAATATCGGCCAAATTACTCGGCTAACATTCAAAGCCAAATTTCTCGGAAACGAAGCGCGCTGCCAAATTATTTTATTCTATATTTTCGACTTATTGTTTATTGTAGAATTGGTATCCTTCCGCATGTACCACCGGTCACGGGACACTGTATATGAATGGGAAAAAAACGGAGTACATGTGAAGCTACGAGTGTATATGTACCTATAGTTACCTGTAGGATTTAAAGTGTTTCGTTCGGCGATGCAATGTTTATACTAGGATCTTTATCGAATTGTGTAAGATTGTACTAATAATATATATATATATAAATATGTATAATTCGTGTATCATAGACGCTAAAATAAATCTCTCGTAAGTAATTTCGCAATTCTATTTCAAGTGCGAACAAATTCCGCTGATTGATCATTGCAAACAGCATTTCATTTGCATCAATAAGGAATGCACTCGAAAAGATGCGTGGTAATTGTTTATCCTTTGTGTCTGCTCCGTGTTACTGCAATACACAGCAGAGTATTTCATTACAGAGGTCAGATTACTTAATCTATCATTTACCTTTATACAGAAACAACATAGGCCATGTAAACCTTGGAATAGATAAGATACTTACACGATAAAAATACTCTGCACAAAGAGAATATACTTCTAATGCTGATTAGACAGAGCCTCGTGTATCGAGAACTCTTGTAGATTATATTTACGCGATTCATGCGCTGGACCAGTATAGTGTTCGCACTTATATGCTTGCGTATGTCCCATGGAAGTCAGTACTGCTCAGAAGCTGGTGGTTTCTAGTTGTCCATTCACTACAATGACAGTTTTACAATTCTTTGTGGCGAGTGTGCCTTACGCGCTGCTCTTTCTCGTCGGCTCATGGACCATCTTATACCTTTACTTGAAGTATAAGCACACTTATTGGAAAAGGAAGGGTGTCCCTACTGTACCAGGGCACTGGCTATTCGGTAACGTGACGGATGCAGTTCTAATGCGAAGTGCCTCTTTCAATGTATTTGGTGATCTATACCGACAAGCCTCGGATAGCGATGATATCCTTGGAATATACGTCTTCCACAAGCCCGTCCTGCTACTCAGAAATTCGGAGTTGATCAAGCAAGTGTTGGTGAAGGACTTTAACAATTTCGCGAATCGTTACTTCACGGCTAAGTCGTTTCATGATAAAATAGGTAGCTCGAATCTCTTCACGATCAAGAATCCGCAATGGAAACAGTTGAGGTGAGTGCGAAAATCACGGAAGTCATGAAACTAAGTGAAAGGAAGGGAACAAGAGATACATAACTGCATTTCATTTCATTAGGGCGAAGATAACGCCTGTGTTCACCAGTGGAAAGATTAAGAAGCTATTCTACTTGATAGTTGAAGCAGCGAATTCAATGCAGAAATATTTGGAAGATGAGTTCTCTGATGGCTCGAAAGTGAAAACTGTCGTGGTGAAAGAAGTTGCTTTGAAGTATACCACCGACATTATATCTTCCGTTGCGTTTGGGATTCAAGTGAATTCTTTCGACCCCTCTCAGAATCACTTCTTCAGGAAAGGTATCTGCATACGTAAAGAAATCAGAAGTTGTTCACCGTTTCTGTGCCGTTTTTGTCATAACTCCGTCTTCTTCAAAAGCTCAAGAGGGACTCAAACTTACGTTGCGGCGGGGCCTACAGTTTTCCTTGATGTTCTTTTTCCCGCCGTTGTCACCGTATCTTGGAGGTCAAATGTTAGGCTCGTCCACGAATTATTTCCGTAAGGTATTTTGGGACTCGTTAGACTCTAGAGAGGCGACAACGGCTAAACGAGGGGATTTGATCGATTCCCTGATAGAACTGAAGAATGCAAAGCAGGATGACGATTTTAGTTAGTAACACGATGACCTTTTAACGTCTGCGTTTTTAATTACTACGTATTATCACTTCCGATTGCAAATTGGTTTACAGAGTTGGAGGGCGATGTTTTGGTAGCGCAATCAGGAATATTCTTTGTTGCTGGGCGCGAGTCCAGTGTTACAACGATAACCTTTACCCTCTGCGAACTCGCTAAAAATCCAGACATTCAGAAACGAGTACGAAACGAAATCATTGAAACCCTGAAAACGCAGGGGTTGACTTATGAAGCTGTTCAGAGCATGAAGTATCTGAATCAAGTAATTTCCGAAGTTTTAAGACTATATCCACCGGCTCCATTTATCGACAGAGTGGTTTCTGAAAATTACAAGGTAATATGATCCTTTGATTACATATTAGCCTCTGTGATCCATGATAATATTCTAAGTATGAGCTATTTATCTCGTATTACGCCTTGACAGTGAACGTTGAATAACTTAATAGACTCGGAACGGGCATGTACGTCGTTTGAATATCTAATCTTACATCTGCGACGATGGCTATTAGGTTTATGCAACGTTCGCCCCGATCACTTAATCATTGCGAAAGATTCGACGGCATCGTCATTTTCCGATCGAGGCCGACAATGCTTCAAGTATTCAAGCTAACTTTTTTCAATTTTGTAGATTCCAGGAACTGATATAGTTATAGAAAAGGGAACACCCGTGTACGTACCCTTATGCGGTATCCACCGAGATCCAAAATATTTTCCAGATCCGTTGCGTTTCAATCCTGATAGATTTAGCGACGAGAACAAGGACAAAATTACACCATGCACGTATCTGCCCTTTGGTGATGGACCAAGAGTTTGTATCGGTAAGTACATTATGTATCAAAAGCGTATCCTCGAGTTTATGATACCGTATTTTTTTTACTATTCATTAACATGTTTCTTGTAGGTTTGCGTCTTGGCATGTTGCAGTCTATGATGGGAGTGATCACGGTACTTAAGAATTACGAAGTTTCATTAGATCCCACATATAAATATGGTATTGATATTCGCAACGTTTTTATATCCCCTCCAGACGGGTTCAGGTTGATTTTGACGAAACTATAAACAGCTACATGTAAAGACTTTATTTTACATTATAAGGATATGTATATATGTCTAAAATAATGAATACACAATCAGTTGATAAAATCATCGTGCTTAACACAAGCAAATTTAGTTTGCATGAACAACTCTACCACCCCCGCTTTTAAACTCATCATACTTATCTCCGGAAAGTAACAGCAAAGTCACCTAATTTTGAAATGGTCAATTAATAATTTAACTCACAACTTCTAAGAGGCGCTTGCGATTATTTATCACACACTTTATATCTGAAAGCATAAATTTCAGTTGTATTGGGAGGCTCAGGCTCTTGTGTTTGTTTATCTCAGGAGCGCCTTTATCAATGAGCTATAGCCCCGGGGCGCTGTCTTGCACCGATTGCGAAGAAATTGCAGCCGTGGGGGCTAAGGCGCTAAAATTTTTTAGCTCAGTCCGCTCAAATTTTTTAAGACGGCCCTGGTTCATCTTCCACAGTGTTAATACAAGAGTAAAGAATTCGGGGCAACCTCTATTGGTTTTTTCTTTACCTTTTACTGTATTACTAGCGAAATCACGTAAGCGCGGCGGCGGTCATCAGTGTTAAGATAATTAAGTTAGCACATTATCCAGGTGCGTGCGCATTCAACACTTCCCGCGCGATTCGTACATATTCTTGCCGCATATGGAAACATCGTGCGATCTATCGACGAGCACTATCAAGTGGCCGTGCCCGCATGCGCAAATATAATTTTTCGAGATGAACGAGTAGCGTACCAAATCGATGCGCGTGCGCAAACGTAAGACCTCAAACACCTTGTGCGCGCGTGAAAAGTGAGTGATTCCTGATTGGTGCGGGCAAATATGAATGCTCCGATTGGAGCATGAAGCGTTCGAATTTCGGGAATCCCGCTCGCACGTGATATAAATATTGCCGCTCCAGCCGACTGGAGGCCAGAAGCCATTCAACAAGTGTTCAGTAACCGCCTAGTGGAGAACATATCCAGAGGCTTTCAACCTAGGCAGCATTAACCAGCTCCTGGGCCACGGGAATCTAGCAAGTTAATTCCTTATGCCCCCTAAATAATTTTAACGCCTTTATAACAGAGTTTTTTTTTATTATTTTCAATATCTTTGATATTTATAATGAAACGACACAGATCAGGCGCGGGTCCAGAGGAGGGTGCTGTAGGATATAATCGTAAAATATCAATTTCCTGATATTTATAAACTCTGAGAAGATTTAAGGCCTGGATGAGATCAAGGATGATAGGAGATAGGCATACTGGACTTGCTTGAGCTGGAAAATATCGGATAGGTCTCTGGTACGTTACCCCGCCTACGCCCCCAGCTCCCTCCTCACCAAAATTCTGGATACCTGTTACAAAACACGATAAAACTGGAAATAAATAAGATATTATTTGTACTTTGTCATGCGTAATCACGAGATAAAAGTACTCGACACAATGAGAATATACTTTTTATGCTGATTGGACTAAGCTTGTTGAACTCAGATCTCTTGTAGATTATATTTATGCGTCTCGAGTGATGGATTAGGGTCGTGTTCCTACTTATATAATTGTGAATGCTCTTTGGAAATCAGTGCTGCTCAGAAGCTGGTAATTTGAGTTGTCCATACAAAACAATGACAGTTCTAGACTTCTTGGCCGTGACTATACCATACGCGCTGCTCTTTTTCGTCGGCTCATGGGCCATCTTGTACCTTTACTTGAAGCATAAGCACAGCTATTGGAAAAGAAGGGGTGTCCCTTCTCTACCGGTCCACTGGCTCTTCGGTAACGTGGAAAATGCAGTTCTATTGCGAAGTGCCTCTTCCCATGTATTTGGTGACCTATACCGACAAGCCTCCGATAGCGATGATATCCTTGGAGTCTACGTTTTCCACATGCCCTTCTTGATACTCAGAAATCCGGAGTTGATCAAGCACGTTTTGGTGAGGGACTTTAACAATTTCTCGAATCGTTACTTCACGTCTGAGTCGGAACATGATAAAATGAGTAGCTCGAATCTCTTCATGATCAAGAATCCTAAATGGAAATATTTGAGGTGAGGGCGAAAGTCGTTAAGGTCATGAAAGTAAGTGAAAGAAAGTGGACAAGAGTTAACAGTATTTCATTCCATTAGGACGAAGATAACGCCTGTGTTCACCAGTGGAAAAATGAAGAAGTTATTCTACTTGATAGTTGAAGCCGCGGATTCAATGCAGAAATATTTGGAAGATGAGTTCTCTGATGGCTCGAAAGTGAAAACTATCGCGGTTAAAGAACTCACGTTGAAGTATACCACAGACATTATATCTTCCGTTGCGTTTGGTGTTCGAGTGAATTCTTTTGATCCCTCTGAGAACCAGTTCTATCAGAAAGGTATCTAAATACGCAAAGAAATCAGAAGTTGTTTATCGTTACTGTGGTGTTTTTACCATAACTCCTCCTTCTTCAAAAGCTCAGGAAGGACTGACTCTTACGGTGAAACGAGCCATGCACTTTTCATTGAATTTCTTTTTCCCGATGCTGTCACCGTATTTTGGTAGCCCATTGTTAGGCTCGTCCACGGATTATTTCCGTAAGGTATTTTGGGACTCTGTAGACACTAGAGAGGCGGTCAACGCTAAGCGAGGAGACCTGGTCGATTCCTTGATAGAGCTGAAGAATCAAAAGCAGGATGATGAATTTAGTTAGTGACACGTTGATCTTTTAACGTTTGCGTTTTTAGTTACTACGTATTTTCACTTCCGATTGCAAATTGGTTTACAGAGTTGGAGGGCGATGTTTTGGTGGCCCAGTCAGGAATATTCTTCATTGCTGGCCGCGAGTCCAGTGTGACAACGATATCCTTTACCCTTTCTGAACTCGCTAAGCATCCAGACATGCAAACGCGAGCCCGAAACGAAATCATTGAAACCCTGAAAACGCAGGGAATGACTTATGAAGCTCTTAACAGCATGAAGTACCTTGATCAAGTAATGTCGGAAGTAATGAGACTGTATCCACCGGCTCCATTCATCGACCGAGTGGCTTCTGAAGATTACAAGGTAAAATGATTATTTGATCTCATATTAGTCTCTGCCAGACTTGGGCATAATTCGAATAAATTTTAATTCGAAAAAATTGAAAGCAAATGTCGAGTAACTTAATAGACTCGGAAAATGTATGTACTCCGTTTGAGTATCGAATAATGCGGCAGCGACTGTGACTATTACGTAGACGGCAACTTTATTTTCCTCAGTAGGAATGCAAGCTAACATTTTTTTTCAATTTTGTAGATTCCAGGAACTGATATAGTTATCGAAAAGGGAACGCCCGTATACGTACCCTTATGCGGTATCCACCGAGATCCAAAATATTTTCCAGATCCGTTGCGTTTCAATCCTGATAGATTTAGCGACGAGAACAAGGACAAAATTATTCCATGCACGTATATGCCCTTTGGTGAAGGACCAAGAATTTGTATCGGTAAGAACATTATTTATCAAAAACGTATCCACGAGTTTCTGATACCGTATTTTTTTTACTATTCATTAACATGTTTTTTGTAGGTTTGCGACTTGGCCAAATGCAGTCTATGATGGGAGTGATCACGGTACTTAAGGATTACGAAGTTTCATTAGATCCCACGTATGAATGTGATATTGAAATGCGCAACGTGTTTATATCCCCTCGAGAAGGGTTCAGGTTGATTTTCAAGAAACTATAAAAAACTACATTGTTAAGACGATATCTGATCTACAATATGCAATCCGTTATTTTGTATCGAGAATATTCAGGTCTAAACTAATGAAGACACTATCATGTGATAAAATATGATAAATATATTTTTTCCTATATACAGATTCGATTTTTTTAATACTATTTCACAGCAAATCGTATAAAAAATATTATTCACTACCATCTTACTTGGGCAGTAGCGTTAAATACTTTTTAAATTCCGGGATTACGCACTCGCGGGGATTTAATGGTGTTTGCGTGATGAGGTAATCGCTCAAATATTGTGGCATGAAGCAAAGGATACCTTTGCTCGCCAACATTGCCCAATCAATTGGCTGACTGATTTGCTTGATATTGACGAAGCAATGAGTGATTTTCTTTCCTGTTGGACTTGTGTCGTACGGTGGTCTGGAACAAAAAACATATCGTCTAATTTCCAAACATCATCGCGCTTAACACGAAACAGAAGCAAATTTACTTTGCGTCAACAACTCTGCCACCCCCAGCTTCGATCAGTCTTTTAAACTGATCGTATCTATCTCCGGAAGCTAACAACAAAGCCACCATATTGTCAAATGACCCATTAATACTTGGCTCCGTTAACAATTTAAGTCTCCACTTGTAAGCGGCGTTGGCGATTGTTTCTTCGATACCTGCACTTGGATCTGGGATGATGCCTTTGCTTTTCGGATTTCCCCATTCATATTTCTCTTCCTGTTAATAGCGCAATTAATAAGTAACTAGTTAACGTTATATATGAAAGACATGGTAGGTAACAATCGATTATACTAACATCAAGAAATTTGCCCTCTTGTTCGGAATGTCTTAGGTACATACAATGTAAAATCCATTTTCCAGACGCTATACTACCCAGCATTTTTTCATTTCTGGAAGGTCTAATGCAGAGCAGATGCGTCGCGCTTATATCAAAATTAGCGTCCATTGATACGTCGCCACCCAGGTTTTTTATCACTTGTTCATAAGCCGTTCGGTCCTATTGAATAAAATATTAATAAGTATTGCTTAGTTTATATTTACATTGTATAACGATATACCTTTATTCCTGAAAGCATGAACTTCAGTTTCTCTGGTGGCTCAGGCTCTTCTGGTAGTTCGTCTTCGACAGTGTCGATATTTGTGGTAGTGGCATTCTGTTCTTCATGCATCGTTGCCTATACGGAAAAAAATCATTAAACTGATACTCATCGATGCCAATTATTCAAAGTAAAGTCAATTTACAGAAACAACTTACTCGCTTTGAGTGGCTCGGGTCTTCCCAAACAATAGCATCGATAGGTTGTGAATCCTTTACGGTAACTGCAGATAACAATGTTTTTGGAGCAATGAATAGATGATTAGAAGAAGACGAGATATACTTACATTTCTGTATAGGATCAGCAGATTCTGCATTTACATTTTCTGCAGAGAGAGAATATCGGTTTTCGGGTGTGCTCGATGTTCTTTGCAGTACTTGATCCAATTGTGCGATCTGCCTGCAATATACAAACAGTTTGCGAATAATTCGTAACATCACTTTACTTATAAAAGTCGAAAAGTATATATATTAACATACATATTGATTTCATTATTTTGCAACGGAGTATTTTCATCCGAAAACTCCAATTTTCTGTTAATTGGAGTGACAGCAGTTACTTTAGATGTATTATTCTTCGCTGCTTCTGGTGTGTCTGCCGATGGTTCATTGTCGTCACTCGGCAATGTTTTATCCGCACTGTCCTGTTATATTCAAGCATGTTAACATGCTCAAAAGTATCTATCAATAACTATCGATACTTACCTCCGCATCACGACCTTGGTTTTTTAGTTTTTGCCACAATTGCCTCTTCAATTCAGATAGTGGCTGTAAATCCAAATGTATTAAAATAACTTGTACATTTTTAGACGATCGGAATTACACGAGATACGTACAGTGCTGGGAGCTCTTCGTTTTAAGGGAGGTTCCTCCACCCTTAAATCTGGGAAATTATTAACCCATTTTACCCAACCTTTCCTTGTATCAGGTGAGGGATTCGGTTTAAATACTTGGCCATATGGCGTTTCCGGCGTGGATACGTGAAACGGCGATTGCGGAGTTTTGTTCAAGAGCAGATTGAGCCTCTTATTAATTAGTGGCGTGGAACCGCCGGAACTGTCATCATGGCTCTACGGTATTTAAGTAATAAACCATACTATGAACTGTTTGGAAATACGTTCGACAGTAAAGCAAAGACAACACATACTTGTAAATGAGGTAAACGACGTTTCGGCGTAATAATATTCCTATTTGGCGGTTCAGATGAAGGACCCGTGTGACTTGAATTACTTATAGAACTTTCATCTGAATTGTATGTTTGACTCGGTCGTTCGGGAGCTTAAAAATCAAATAATATAGAAGGGTGCATACGCATTATAGTAGGTCTACTGAAATTTATATACTTTTGGTTTCGCCTACAAGAAACGGAGTTTCGTCGACTCTTTTCGCTTGAGCCGCACACGAAGTTAGCCAATTAGCAGTAACAGCCGGTAACTCCCATTTCACTGCTGCGTTATACTTGTTTCCTTCTGGCGTCGGACAAACTAAATGCGTGCTGCCGTATGTATTCTTTTCAACGTTGGTTTTACGTACAAAAATATCCTGGCACCTAAAATCAACGATGCTTTCCATTTATTCGGCTTATTTATAGTCATGTTTCTACAATAGAAAAATTAACACCTGGCGCCTAATTCTGTAGCCAATGTGGCAAGGTATGTACGTTCAAGACCAGTGTACACGCTCATTGTAATGACACAGCCCGATAATGGGTTCGAATGTTTCTTTATCGACAAAGGTCTGTGATAATACATAATGTCGATTATCTGATCATGGTTTATACAGTCTTCCTATAAAAATGTTCAACAGTGCATTATGTGAAAGTAGTAGGAATTTAAAACGAAAAAGTTCTACGTACAATGAATAGATCAGTTACGATTTCGTTCACCGTATGCTTTAAAGGTGCACCGCACTTTGGTACAACCCCATAATTCGGGACACCAGCAAACGTTGTTGGAACAACTCTCCCACCCATTACTGCAATACTTTCGGCTACGTAGCTCTCTTCGTCGCTGAAGCCAACCACGAAGAAGGTAAGCCCTATGTAGTAATTTAGATTATTAGTAATCCACGTCTTAATATTATTACGCATTCCTGGAAAATATATATCACCTGCAAATAGCTTATCATTTAAAGCCGAAGTCTGACTGATCGGTACCGAGCTATCGTCCGCAGAAAACTTGCTGCTTTGCGGCGTCTCAGGCGCGAATGTTTCTCTTGAAGATTTCGCTACGCTCTTGCGCTCGCTCATTAAAGTTTTATCATTAGCCTGTTCCTTGATAGGCGTATGCGGCTTTAAAAACTCTTGAATCGATGTTTCATTCGTAACGACTAGATTAGAGGAAATGTATAAATCATATGTCTACAGATTTTTCTTAAAATGTATACACGTAGTTTTACGGGCATCACCACCTGTATCTTGAAGATACTGTTGGACGAGGTCAGTTTCTGCTTCGTTTTTTCGCACAGCCATTTTTTTATCTATATCGAAAGACGGAATTGGGACTTTTCTTGGTTTTTGTAGCATTTGTAAACTCTGGAAGAATACTCGTAAATGTTAGAGTTGATCTTTGTCTTTCGAGTTATTACAGGCTTACCCTCTTGCTTAATGGTGAAGGAGGTTCTGCAACTGCGGGCGCTACATTATGTTTTTCGTTAAACAAGAAGTATTCCTCGGGTGCGGGTTGCTTTAATTTAATGCTCTCCTCCAACCATTCCAAAGTTAATATACAGGGGCTGCGAGAAATATTTATAACGTTAAAAATAAGAAAGTTCGAGCCTGAATTTATTAGCATACCATAATCCTTTCGTTTTCATTGATTTCAGGTCGCTGGCTGCTTTATGTGCGTCCCAGACGATAACGTGTGTTACAGCATCCGATATATCATCGAGTCTCGTTGCACTGCTTACGTTTAAAATTTTGTTAAGCTTATCCTTCTGACTAGGAGTAAATCCAGCAAGGTAAATCTAAAAACAATATCAGATTATTATAATGTCAGCTACCAGAAGCATATTCAATTCACCTACATTGCATCCATCTAAAAACGGACCAGCCGATTTCGCTTCACTGTAAGACAGCCTATCGAAAATTGTGACCAATGTAGCTGTAAATTTAAAGTGATGTAAAATCGATTTATTAGTAAACTAAGCGATCCTTTATTCATTTTACCACTAACTGGTTAAAATGTTGTTAGGTGCTGAGTCCAAAGTGGAAGCGTTATATATCGATGTTGCCAAACTTTCGTCAACACAATGGCCTTGTTGGAGATCGTATGCTATGGAACTGATGGTAGAACAGTTAATTGTTGCGGAGCCTGTTACAATTTAAAGGAACGCAACATTAATTACTGTTTCACAGTGCAAAGACTAACAGTTCAAGGTATCTTTGTAATCATAGAATTTTACTTGATCTTTCTGGACTGGAGCACGCTCTTGCTGATTTAATCAAGAAATCTTTAAGGGGTAAAGCATAACCAACTTTCACACTTTCGTACACCCAATCTGGCGTTAAACAAGGAATGTTTGATTGCATCGCATACTTGAGCTTCTGACTTACTGGACTGTTTTTACTTGCGACTACTACTTTCACCTTAGAACCATCTAAAGAACCCATAAATATCTGAAAGGACGTAATTCAATTAAGTGCCTGACAAATTCGAAGGTAAAATGATTTAAGAAAGTCATATTTTACCCCTCCATGATTGTTAATTAAATCCTTAATTTCGTCCTTCTGACGTCTTGGGAGACTTGTTGACGTGACGACTAAATTCAGGAAGACAGAAGCTTTAAATTTATCGAACATACTATCATCTGCTTTAACAAAATCCTTTAAATTTTTCTCCCAAACTGCATCGACCCATTCTTTTGTAACTATGGGTATTTTCATCTGTACAGCCATCTGTTGCGAATCATCAAAATGTTAGAGAGCTACTGATTGAATTTTAGTTTGCTCAATTACCTACCTCGTACTTTTCAGACATCACAGATCCTGCTACAAGGTGTGTCACATGGCTGCGCAATTGTTTAGTGAAAATCCCACCCATGTACTCGACCAGTCTCTCCACATGATCCTGTAATCACAGGAGTGTTAGACACCATTAATTCGATCGTTTAAACACAACTTTCGACAAATATACTTTTTCTTCTAGAGGCAGACAAGAGGCACATATACACAGTTCTCTCATAGCTGTTGTATATATAGGACTTGACCCTTCTGGAATTGATTCCCCATTGATGAAACAAAGTAGCAAGCACTTTGGTCCCACTATTCTGGAGCAATAAAACAATGAATGCAATTAATGTAATATAATTTAATCCTTTATCAAGTGGCCTTACTTACGAGCATTTGAATGTCTTCAATTTTTCGAATGTATCCCCTTTAAACTCTTCGAATATAAAAACATCATTTTTAACGGGTATCATTTTATGACATTTCTTTTCATTAACCCATGTCGGCTGTAAGTCATGCTCACAACATTTCTGAAAGAAAACAGTCATTAAATCATCTCGTAGCTTCTTAAAGTCCAATGGATGGATGAATATTTATTTACTAACATTATATGCGTGCCACATATCTTCGGTACAATCATCTTCAGACTTGTAGTTGTTTGGCACAATGAAATAAATATTGACGTCCGAATCGACCTGGATCTCTCCACCATTCATTTTTAAAAAATCTATGAATGACACTCCTTCACAGCAAAGTTGTAAGTACAACAGGATATTTTTATTACAGTTGATTTTAATTAAAGAGTAATTTTAACTGACATCAATTATTACATCGATTAAAATGATCTTTAATCTTTTAAAATAATAATACACTTATTGCCGGAATAATACCGGGTTAGGTTAGAAGACTTCCACACAAATCTTAAGCAACAGATCAATTTCAACAGTATAGTTTTATTTATTTTGTAAAAAAGCATATTCGAGATATTCAAAAAAATAGGGACCGATTCTATAAACGTTGATAAGTCCCCCAAATTACGGTATGTCGTTCAACAATAACAATTCCACGTGCCAGTACATCACCCCCTGTCTCCCGCCAAAATCTGTGGCTTCGATCAGGTAGTGATGTGCGATATTTATCGATAACTGTATACATCGATATTTGCCTGTCAAAATATCGATATTTTTTATCAATATTTCAAACACTAAAAACACAGTTCAACAGTCATCTGGACTTGTAACGTTCAAATGCTCTAAGCGTTCAATAGCCGCTGCTTTTACATTTTCCAGTCAACCTCAGTTTTTGATAAAAATAGATTTTGGAAAAAAATGCAAATTTTCAACTTTGGACATCTTTTGTAGGTATCAAAACAGTAATAGTTATTGGGTTGCTTGTTTCGTCAAATTATTCCATGAACCCTCCCGAATACAACAATATACAACATTAAACAACGATCAAAGGGAAAAGAACACTCGAAATGACCCCAGAACACGCGGAGATCAGAACACTCGGCATAGGATCCGATGCTTATACGTAATTTAAAATTGTAATTGAAGGTGACCCACAATAAATCAACACCCAGCTTGTTAAATACTCACAGTTTTAATTAACACACTACGGAAGAGTTACTTAATAACTAGGCCTGAGCGCAAGCCGGCTCGCGGGTAACTTACCTTTAACGAGTCAAAGTTTGCGAGAGATATTCTTCCGCACGTGTGAACTGTCAAGTACGATGATCGAGGTGATGGTCCGGCCCGATTCGCCGATTCGGGGGTCGGTGACAACTCGCCAATCAGCGTCGTACACGTCAGAGCGGAAAGACAATAAACAACTACATCGGGAGACTTGGCTAATTAGTCGAGGTGTCAACCTCGAGATGGCTGGACTAATCCATCACCGCGATCGCCCAGTCGCTGGAACCGAAATCGGTAGCGATTTCAAACTTGCGCGCTCCGCGCGGCGACGAGCATGCGTTCCATGACAGGCATCAGCGTGGCCAATCCCAAACACCCGATGTTTCTTAACATATAAATTCTAGTTTGCCTTATATTTTTAGAAAATTAAATTACTTGTTTTCATTTTAATACTGTGAATCTTAATTTAAATAAAATAATTTCTTAATACTATACAAAGACGTTTATTTAACCAAATTTCTGGGCGAGTACAGTGCACAGAGCATTCAAAGGAAACTATCAACCTACGAAACGAAACGTCGGTGGGTGGCTTGAATGTTTGAATACGATGATTATGTAAAAAAGTTATCGATATTACTAATATCGATACTTTTTGAGTCACACATTTCATGTATCGATATTGAACGGAAAAATATATATCGATATGCGTTATCGATAGTTGTGTCCAATATCGCGCATCACTACAGGATAAGTATAAATTGTCAAGTGTCTCCGTACTTCGAGCTAGGTAAACGCCTGAATTAACAGGAATACACGAACGTAGTGGAGGTGGCGAGACTGAACTGTGCGAGAGAGAAAATAAGATGACTTGCCACTAACTTTGGTTATGCGCGCCTAATACTTTGCAGCCCCCTGATAGCAGGAAAACACAATTCAAGGAGGTGGCCTGGCGGCCTGTGCGAGAGAGAAAGGTAGAGTGTGCGAGAGAGGAAGATAGATGGCGTGCCACTAACTTTGGTTATGCTAGCCTGATACTTTTCAACCCTGGATAGCAGGAGTGCATAATGTGAGGAAGTATAATTAAAGCGAGATGCAATGTTAGTTAAAAAGAGACGGAGGTAGTCGAAACGAGCCAGACTGCTTTACTTCACACCTGTTACCGACAGAATAAACAGATACATAAAATCTACTTTGACTTTAATATGACAAGTTGTTTGGTAGCAGTGTAACCTTAAAATGTATAGTGAACTACAAGTAAATAGTTATTCAACATTTTTCAGATTTAAACAAATTGAAATTGTAGGGTTAGGAAGAAGCACACCAATGTTATAGGCAATAGATTCCCCATTTACAAAATTCAATATTCTAATTTTCTAGTCAAATAATTGAATAGATTCATTGGAATTGATTAAAGCTACCTACGAACTTGACTTCAGCCTTATCCACTCTAAATAAAAGCACGACAAAATTAATAAGTTATATTAATAGCAAATATTACTTTGCAATAACATCTTCACAGACAGGTAAAATATATAAAACTGCAAAATATCTTATAATGCATGCTACTTAAACGGCAAACAAAGGAATAGTATTTCACTGCAAGATATATTTGAAATAAATGTATTCCGTAAAAAATGTGGTTTCTCATATGTCTCGTATGTCGATACGCATTTATTTCTCCTTTTGTATCTAGGAGCTTTCGCGGTCACGCCGATCGTTTACGATCACGGTCGATCGCATGGACCCGAGCGCGCCGCCGACCAATAGCGTGCCTCGCCGTCTCACTCCTGTCATACCCCCACCACCTAGTTCGAGCGCGGACCGTGACGCTCGGTAGCGCTGCGGTAGTCGCAGCTGATCCATGGTGCGGCGTGGAGCGTCGTGTCCGTGTCGCGTCTCGCAGTGTGTTCGCGCCGGTACGCTTTCAAGCGACGTTTCTCCTGGTCGCTGCGGCCTCTCGTCACGGTGATTCTCGGTGGCCGCGGTGCTCGTGACAAGTGACTGTCCCGGAGCGTGTGGTGTTCGAACCGATTCCTCCGCTGACACGTTGCGACACGGTGAAAGGTACCGGAGGACGTGCGGGGCCCCGTGAGAGAACGACGACGCAGGAGGAGCAGAGAGGATCGGACGAGCCGCGCGTCCATCGTGAAAAACTGGGTGAGTTTTTCATTGTTACATTCCCCGACGTATACGGCGGCGGAACGCCAGCTTTGGCGTTATCGTTGAGAAAATGGCTGGAACCGTGGGCACGTGGTTGGGGAATCTCTCTCGGGAGATCGACGTACAAGGCGCACACGTGAGACTCGCGTACCCTTTCGAGGTGACTGACACCTGATGCGTCAATGACCATACCACGCGTACGAGTCGCGTGTACCTCCGCCTTCTCTTCCACGATTCTACCTGTTTAAATATTTAGCAAGCTTCTATTTGTCAACCATATAATACGAGCAACGCCGCGCCATAGGCTATTGACGTGCTCGTGTCGCGATTAGCTGTTCGTCTAACGGAGCACAGTGATAGGTTATGTCACAGCTGTTGGCAGCATTTTTTAGCTATGGGACTCGCGGGAGTGACGTGTCGCATCCCACGACAGGCATTCTTCTAATACGAGCATATGTATATACGTGTTTCGATGAAAGGCGAGTTAAAGCAGTCGTGTACGAACTCAGTATCCGCGCGTTTTACTATTATCATAGATTTCAGTCTTTGGCATTTACCTCGTTCGTAAGATTCTCGCTTTTGCTGCACGTTCAAGGTCACAGGCTCTCGCGCGAGCAACGCAGTACATATGTATATAGAATATTGTCTCAATAAATAGCTTCCTGTTTAAAAGCACCGCGAGCTATCGCGCTGTCCCCTTGCAATCAGTTTCGTAAAGGTCAGGAGTACATCGGGGCATTCGTGACGCGCACGTAGCATAACAAAACAGCGGAGTAGCAGAGGTTTTAGTTACTGGGCCTCTTCAGCGAATAATACAGCCAAATATTACGAGCTCGCCATTGCGGATAAATGCAGATCTCTGTTAATTGAGGCGGAAATTCATAAGCTACTGATAATCAATTTCATGTGTCATATCTGTTTTGTGTGCACATGTGTGCCGGAGCGGTTAAGAATAAAAGCTGTTTGAGAATAATTATTTACTCAGACATTGTCGTTTTCCATGCATATCAAAGCGTGCGCTGCGCGTAGCTGTATAATATTTTCTAGCAGCGGCAAAAATAGAGACTGATTAAACACGTACGCCTACGGCAGAGAGTACATAGTGAGTTTTAGATGAATTATGGCGCGTCACGTGACCTCATTGAGAAAAGCGCGGCATTGGAATCCAGTTGGCGTCCATTACGATATTCACGATCGTAAACGCGCTTGTTTTACATAACTTCGTCGTGCCATCCTTTTAATTAATTAGCAAGGAACGACGAACTGCTCCCCGTCTGTTTATCAATGTTATTCGTCCCGGCTTTTTTTAAACCAGTGAACTACCGTCGTCTCGTTTAAAATATCGCAGCCTTTTACCGGTCTCTCTGGTATTGACGTTTTAATAATGACGTAGCCGCGAAGAGGTCGCCGACTGGAATAAAAATTGGAACGGGGCAAATAAAAAAAGCGAATATCCCCGCGTGTTGCACTCGAGAATCCGCAATTATTTTTCACAGTTTCAAGCGCAATTTCTCTCTAAACGCTTGCCCAACAATTTCCAGCGGGGCAACTGTATGGAAATTTCGGGGGCGCCGGCGCGGTTCGTTTGAATTTCATTTTCTCGAACGGCGGGTCTGAAACTTTCCTCGTCGCTGTAATAAACGAATTAGGTGGCAGGAATTATTGTGGTTCGCGCGTTCGTTGTTGCCCCGCCGCGCGGATAAACAAGTTTGCGCGGCGAAAAGCGCCGCGCAGTTTGCGATGAAATTTTTCTGCGAATGGAAACTGTAGCCGAGGGGAAAGGGGAGGCCAACACTTCGCTACACTTGTTTCCACGTGTATCTACTATGTTAACGTTATCACGTTCGCGCACAGAATTCTCCGGTTATTCAGCGATATCGAGGTTACTCCGACGTAGCATTTAACAGTCTAACGCACGGATATCCGGTTACTCTGAGCTGCAACGGGTGCTTTGCGTTATCCGCGTCCCTTCGAATACTCGCGGCGCTAACGTTTCCGATATTTGAGCACGATACGCCCCGTTATTCGTCCGGGTCGGGCATAAATCACCCGGTCGCGCGGGGTTTAGGGGTCGAGGTGTACAATCGGGCTGGCATTCGATGCATGCGTCTCCTTCGGGGATCTAACATTTTAGGATTACCCTCAAGAGTCACTGATCCCCGACTTACTGTAACTTCGAGTCAACGTTTCTACTTAGCCTTGGAATTATTGATTGCCGGTAGCAGCTAGCGAACAGGTTAATACCATCGAAACCGTGTTACTCTCTAACACGAAATCCTTGATAACATCGGAATGTTGTTACAGCAGTTACGCCACTCTTGTTTACGTTCTGCCCAACAACGAACAAGACAGAATCCCCCGCGATTCCGTACGAAATAGCGCAAATCGACCAGCATATCTACTGGCAAACCTGTCCGGCACTCTCGCGCCACCGATTAATCGAGTACGAAACGCCGGACTGGTTTCGATTCATCGTGTAATTTGAGGCACGCGCCGGAAACTTGAATCTCGGGCGTAAAAGTCTATAGTAAAACTCGCGGCCGTTGTTTTCATCCGATGGTAGAACAAAATCCCCTCTGTTTCGTCGGGCTGTTTGGAAAATCGCAATAATCGCGGTTGGGAATGGAGAATGAGTATCGCGAGGGGATTATAAATTATGATCGCGATGTTTTACAGTTGCAAAGTTGTTGACGCGTACACACGAAAACGCGATTCACCGGCGTAATCGCGGCAGCATCTCCTTGCAATTTGCCTTCCCACGAGTATTCCGCGCGCACGCGAGACCGAACACGCGTGATACGCGCGCGACCCATTTTAATAATCGCTAGCGGACGATTCGTTAACGAGGTTAACAACGGCTGGCTTGTCTCGCGTTGGAATTGGGGCCTCTCGGATCTCTTCGCAGGCATTCGATTCGCGTATCGGTCATTAAACCGTATTCCACTTCGAGGCGAAGCCGAGGAAAGTAAATTGTAACTTAGAGGCTTGAAATTCTTAGCGGATCTGGACTTCTCCGAGGGAGGTGTAACATTTTTCGCGATGCGGGGTTTGAGGGGATTCAGAGAGGAAGAAGAACGGAGCGCTATAAAAAAAATTTCGCATCTTGGCAACTCTGTACCGCGGAGTTTGGGAAATTTATACTTAGGAAGTTCGGGAGTCAGTAGACTCGGGGCTTCCATCAACAAAGAGAATAGGATAGCCGGATGAATGAAGTAGGGAAAAGCGGAGGCAAATGGGGGCCGGTCGGATCGGCATTGTTTTACGGAAGCGAGTGATTTGAATACTCGCGGAACGGTTCCGGGTGATCGGAAGGGGCGATGATTTTAATTGAAGTTTCGATAGCCGAATGAATGTACCACGGGATTGAAAAGGCAATTAAGATCGAAGCGGCGATATATCGGCGCCCGTGACGCAACTTCGTAATCGAACTCGGTTTTGCTTCTCCTCGCTCGATCGGCTGAAACAGAGGCTCGTTCTTCGAGCAAATAGGACCCTCGGAGAAGCTCCGGGGCTCCGTGCCTAGTTTGGCGGCGCCATCGATATTATCATCTGTCGTGGGAGGTGTAAGACGGATCTTGCTGGTCAATAATTCTCACACCTTTGCCTGCAAACAACAATTAAATTAGCAACGTTCAGAGTGAACAATTGCCGGAGAACAATAGCTCGAAGTTTACGCAAGAGCGGCAAGTTTTATTTTATTTATACGCCAGGCGCGAGAGTGGAATCGTCCAAGGAATAATGAAGCCTCTGCCTCGGCGAGCGTGCACTGTTTCCCCGATGTGGAATAATGAAAAGGGCAAGTGTATAATAAATACATAAAGGAAGAGCGCGCGGAGGAGGCGGCCAATAAAAGGAGTAAACAATAAATCGACTTAATAGCTGGTGCATCGCGTTCGGAGGAAACGGAGGAAAATTCTGGACGCGTTTCTTCTACGCGATCCACGCGGTTCCCTTCGATGCAAATCCTTTATTATTACTCCCTCCTGTCGAAACGTTTTGCCTTTCATCTTGGGCTAATCGGTGGAAAACATTCATCCCGCGGGCTGAATTAATTTCACCTCGCATATTCGCGTTTTATTCAGCAGCTCTGCCAGAGAGGCACGAGCGAGGAAGAGTTTTTAGTTGTTCGCCTAATTCGCCCTTCAGAATATTGCATTTCGGGCGGGGTAGGTAATATCTCCGCGAAACGATGCATTATTAGACCTTAAAATTCTCTGTTGGGGATAATCGTCCAAGTATCCTGCTTTCGCGATGGGAAAGATTGCTAAACCCAGGTATTTTCTAATAAGCCGTTTCCCCGGCCCCAGAGGTAGTATTATTGCAAATTAAAAGTCGCCGAGGCAGAAGAGGAATATTTTTCTTTGATTTCCCGCGCCGCACATTATGAAACGTCGGCGATTTTAATTCATGAACCTCCGGCGGGGCAGTAAATCTGGGTCATTCATTGAAAAGCGATATTTATATTTTGCGGACTTGATATTTCTTCCGTAGAAAATGGATACGGTTCTTTTTGAAAAGCTTAAGTGAGATGCGCGATTTGATAAGCTCCTTTCAAGCGTACTGTCCTAGGCGACGGGTTTTTGGGTCGTTGCAGTGACAGTGACGTGCGATTCGCTGTGAATCAACTAAGCAAGTACATAGGTAAATGATTTTGTCAGCAGATGCTTTCCGCGAGATGCGCGGCTCGTTATCCGCGCGCGCGATCGTTCATCGCTCGTCGCGAGGACACGTTTGCGAAGCTCCTTTGTCTTTCCCGGTGCCATATTTACCGAGCTCGCCTCGGTGGCCCGCGGCCGCTTGAATGATCGCTCAAACAACGGGTCGGCGGGATTACCACGCGCCAGATAATCCGAAGAGGTATCCGCGAGCGGGCGATTGGAGCCTGTCGCGAATTTCGGCGCGGCCGGCAAGCCCTGAAACGGGGTAATTGGATCGCGGTCCATTTTCCAGGGAATCTGACCGAAGCAGTCGCGACGGATACCATTTTTAACTCGACTCCCTTGTCGCCGCCGTTTATTCGCCGCGGGACGTTCCATCGGAATGCGGAAACGCGAGGAATTCGGGGACCAGCCCGATTTACGACTTCCGTTTCGCGAATGCTGCGTTTGCGAGTGGAAATTGATTGGTTGTCCGCGAATTGTCTAAGCAGGGGTGTTTTTTTATCCTCTTTCTTCTCGAAATTCTTCACGATTTCGATTTATTGGAGGTGGAAACTATAAACTCTATTTTGAGATTATTTTATATTTCGTCATGTTTCGCGTGAGATGTTAGAATAACGCAGTGCGGTGATAGAAATCGAGACTTTGCACGAGCATTGGCGAAGAACGGGGAACCCGAGCATTTCGTCGGAAGAAACGACGATGTCGATGCCGTGGCGCGTACGAAAGCACCGCTTCTGCACCGAGTTGCCACGACTTCCAGGCCGGAAATGGCCTCCTGATTCGAACGTCCAGTCGTGGGACTCGATGTTTTCCTGTCGTTGCACGCTACTCGCTCGCTCGCCGCTCGATTTACCCCCATTGAATTTCACTGCGCCTCCGCGCGCGTCGGACATTGAATATCGAGTCACGATTTGAATATCGTCGAACTTTGATAACTGCTATTTGAATCGTGAAACTTGAAGTGGCATGTGCCGGAGTATTAGCTGCCCTCTGTCGTTCTCTAATCGCAGATTTCAGGGTTTCGGAGCAACCTAACTCACACTTACCATTTTCCCTCGATGGAAAGTAGGGGAGAGGTGCTATAAAAGGGACACTTTTGTTTAGCGTCCATTTCTGACAATGTCGTTATAGGTATTTAAAAAACAACTACACCACAAGAAAGCGCGTTTATTTCCCTTCAATAAAAGTATATTGCAAACTCATCAATTGTAATAGAAAATAACAAAATCTTCGATTTACAAAAAAGTGGGAAATGTCCCTTTTACGACTAGGTGGTTTTAAATGGGACAGTATAAGTCATGAAAGGGACACGTTAATAAAAATAAATTTATTAAGTATTACAATTATAATTCTAAATCTTAATGATACAAAACAACGAAATCTACGAAAAAATTAACTCTTTGTAGTATAAATCATCAATATTTTATTATTAATGACACATGGAATAGAAAAAATCCCGGATTTGTTTGAAATAATAGACTTCCATCGTCATGGAAACATCAGCAGTACATGTGTATGAGAGGGACAGCCATGAAACGGTTGTCCCATTTAAGACTTATTATGCTGTCCCTTTTACGACTATACGTGAGTTTAATATAAAATAACCGCAAAACAAAGAAAACAATTAATTAAGCTTACCTGTTAAGCGATTTCGTTTCAGTTGAATACAGGCTATTTTAATGATATAACACTTTAACACTTTATATATACCTTGAACTCAGAAAACGACACAGAAAACCAATGAAAAATTTCATTTTTACTGCCGAAAAACATCAACCGTGGATTACTACTCTGTTGCAAGTGAGACCGTAGCGAAGTTTACGTCAAACGACTAGGCACTAGTGTTGTAATAAACAGGAAAATAAGTTGCATGTGTAATGCGTTTAGAATTTTGGAAATTCGATTTGTCCCTTTTAAGACGTGTCCCCTTTATAGCACCTATCCCCTACCTCTCGGCAGCTTCGTAACCGCTTCTTCGGTAGCGCGATCAAGAATTTGAATTTTCCTCCTCGTTTCATTCTTCCACCTCTCGCCAGCCAATTTCTACCCCTCTTACCGCAACGCGGTTCTTTCAAAATTGTTTTCCTGTACCCGCGCTTTAAAGTCATCGCGAATCGTCGCTGCGGTTCCCATCGATCCGCTCCACTCGGCATCGAGAGACATTCAACTTCGAATTTTCCAAAGTGCGCGGCGACAAAGTGGCCGGCAACCGTGGAGGGGCGGAGTTCAGCAACAAGCATCGCAACGGGCGCAAACATCGACCCTGTTCGCAGCACAAGCGAAACGTGGCGAAAGAACGGCGCCGGTGTTCGCACGCCGCCGCCAGTTTTCCCTCCTCTTCTGGCCGTTTCTCCGTTCGCGAACTCTCCGCCGGGTCCCAACGACGATGTTTCGCTTTTACGTGCCCCTAACAACGAGCACTTGCACTCCCGTCCCGTGTTCGCCGCGTTTCCTGCTCTTCGACCACCGCTCCCCGTTCCCGCGAACTTCCACCTCTTTCCGCGCTTTCCTCCCTTCGCCTCGCGAAATTCCCCGCCAGACGATTCTGGAATTCTCCGGTTAAGTCGCGAACCGTTCGCTCCGACCGCTGCGACCGGCGGCCGCGAGCCTCTTTCCACGATCTCCCGAGACTCGGCAGCTGAAATACCGAGGGGATCGGCTGGAATAGTTGGGAGAATTATTGAATCGCGTCGATGGCCCTCCGTCGGTCGAGTTTTCAGAGAGGAAGACGCATTGTGATGGAGAATATCGCGGCGACGCCGGGGCACGCGGGCAGAGATAAAGAGAGGCGAGGAAAAATAACAGGGGAGAGAGGAGAACAAAGCTCGGCCGTCGAAGTTCTCGTATTTTCCGTGTATTTTTATCGCTGTCCCCGTTTCCGTCCACGTCGATGCTCCTCCGAACGCGGAGGTGGACGCGGACAGGAAAGCCCGGCGAGGAGGAGCAGCGGGGTCGAGCTGTCCCGCATAAAAATGAAAATTTACCGAATCGAAGGGAATTCCAGTTGAAATCAAAGGGCTTGTCTGCCGCGATGGGCGAACTCTCTGCTGGAAATTATTGGATATTCGGTTTCCCAATGCCGCGGGAGGGGGTGACATCGTACATACGTGAATCTGTATAAAAGTTCACCGCCGCTTTTCAGATTTCACGAGCTTCTAAGGCTCCGAGCTCCTCTTCATTTATCTTTCGCCCTTTTGTCTCGCGGCCAAACCTACGCGCGACAGATTTCAGGGGTTTTTTAGTTTCTAGCGCGCATCGCTCTTGGGAGACGAAAGGTTCGTTTATGTCCCACGGTCCTGGGCGGTGATTTTAAAACGACCGACTTCTATCTTCCACCCTTTGTACCCACTTTTTACGTTTCAATCGTGACGTCCATTCCATTCGCTCCGCCACCCACTCATTCGTTCCTCGTTTCCGGTATCCCTGCAGGGAGGGGTATTCGTGTCGGGACAATGAAAGCTCCTTAAGTAAAGTCGTGTAGTCCTTGGCGCGAGACATCGAGGAGCCACGGAGTTTAACATATTCATTATAGCTGGTCCTTTCCTGCACTCTCGCTAATGCCGCCGCTATCTCTGGCCCGGCTAAAAGCAGACCGAGAAACTCCATTGAATTTTCGAGGCGACCGGGGCTCGCCTTTATGGAAACGAAGCGAATCGAGCTGCCAGGGCTCGCGGGGTCTGGCGACCAATGGTTTGGGTACCTCGGGGATGCTTTACGCGGTGTTTAAATTCGCGGCGCGACCATTTCGAAGAAAAGTACAATTCGTAATAAGAAGAATATGTCGGATGTACCTTGGGGAAACGACCTAGTGAGAAGCAATCGCGAAGTTCGGATTAGCCTCGGAAATCGATACGACTTTGCTCGAGGGTCGTCCTTTGAATCCTCCGCGTGGCCATCGCCGATGCTCCTCGTCGCTGAAATTTTCACAGCCATCTCGGCGCATCGTGAGATCGCAGATGTACAATTACGGTTCCGATGCCTCTCCAGGGGCGCAGCGGTCCACTCGTCGGTAACACGAAACGGTCCTTAACGGGGTGTCGCAGGATTACGCCCGGCAGAATGGAAGGTCTACAAGGCACTGGGGAGCAATGGCAGTGTAACGCTCATTATGCGTGCGCCGTCGTTTCTACTGGCGAGTTAAGGGTGAAACGTAACCTGGCGTATTTAGCGTAGGTACATCGCGACAGAAGTATGTTAATTGGGGGCCGTTTTCCGCCAGCCTCCACTTGTGTCTTCAATTTCGCGCTAAGCAAACGTTGCGCAGTTGCAGTTCTGCTGGAGCAATTTTTTTTTATATCAGTTTTCAGTTGCATTAAATTTCCGTGCAATCTTTCAGGCCATCGTACACCCTTCGTACCGAAAAGGTACCTTAAATAAGTAGCTTACCGATCGATATATTCTCCGTTTCAATATTCAGTTCTTTCGTTTCTTTACTTCGCGGAGGTTTCTATCTGGCTCAGAATTCGATCCTCTCCCACCAACATTCGTTACTCGAATGGTGATTCTCTGGCCGCCGAGTTATTTGGTCCAGCCTTCAATCTTTGCAAGTTTCTCGGCCCAGTGCCTCTTTTACCGAGACTAATAGCCAATTTATCCGGACGGGGAAACGCTGCATCGCGCCGGGTAGCAACATTCCGCTCACGAAACTGCGAGATTTCCCCCTTTTCCTGGCAGCGAATTACGTAATTCGCCGACCGCCGCGGTCGCCGTTTTCCAATACGTATCGGTAATAGGGGAAGCCATGCATCAACGTATCGCGCGTTGCATCTGCGCGTATGCCGCGCCAAGGAAATCGACTTGCACGCCTGTCTTACCAAATTCAAGCTACTGCGTGTACGAGTTACGTCAGGAACAGGCTGTCGCCACATGTATCTCGGTGCAAACGCATCCGTATCTGCCATCAGGCCCAATTAAATTAAAGTCGCTTGTAAAGTCGCTTGTAAGCAATCCTGTTCCTTCTAATTCTCACTTTGCAACCAAACTTCAAGAAACTTCAGCAAATAAGTGTATAGTTGGAGGGAAGAATCATCTCCCTGAGTTATTCTCCAGGTTCCACACCTGGTTGGTCGGATCTTCCTAGCTCGCTCGCAGAGTACCCTCGATCCATCGTTATTTCCTCAAAATTTGTCGATCCACGCGCGGTCTAGAGGCCTCCGAACGAGGATGGCTCCCCTCGTCGAATCCATCCACGGGGCTCTTTGTAGTCGCGTCACGAGATCGCGTCTACTCTAGGGACTCCAGTCATCTCGCAGTTGTCGCCAAGATACGCCACTCGTTCGCCCCCGTCGACCGTAAACTCGATAATAAAGTCGCGGAGGACGATGATTGCGCGTCCGAATACGCCTCGTTTGAGCCCCCGGAGCTCTCGCTTCTGCCGCGTGTAAATGATAATCCACTAGCGGCAATAGTCGTTAGGACTCTGCGGAGCCTCGGGTCCAAGTGTATTTAGAAGTTCGGTGCTGGATAAAACGCAGCATTTGGCGAAATTACGGCGCCGGCGATGGAAAAGCAGCGATAAAGAGGCGGTCGCGACTGTGCGTGCCCCGCGCGAGCATCGCGAAGCGGATCGATCGAACCTCGAACGAGAGACGCCACCGCTGGGACGCGTAATTCGATTTTCCTTGTCTATTCACCCGGTCGAGCCTAATCCAATGGCGGCCGCGGACCCTTTTGACGTACGTTTAACCGTTTTGCGAAGGTTAATCCAATGGATCAACCGCGTACCCGCGTTTCCCGCTTTCGCTTGGGGGATATTCGAAAATTATGTTTACCTTTTGCAAGCGTATTCATGGACTCGTTCCGGTGGATTTAATTCCATACGAATCCATTGTGCGAGCCGGAAACGCCCTTCGGTTCGCGCCTGCTTTCATAGGGAAATGCCAAGTGGAATATGAGAGGGAAATTAGTGGCCGTTTTATTTTCCCTCGACGCGTTTGCGGTAAAAGGCGCGGGGAAAAAAGGCTTTCACGTCCGTGTGACCGTTTGAAAGGCAATTGTTACTCGTCACTAGCTAAATTCGGTGACCGCGTGAAAACGCAAACGAGAAATGCGCGTCATCTTTTCACCGCGCAACGGCGCCCGGCCGGCGGCCCGTGTTTCACGCGTGTTCACGCGTCCCTGGCGAGACCGTCGGTTTTTACAATATAACGAGGCTCCTTTAAACTGATGCGCGTGATATGACGGTGCAAAAAATGGCCCGCCCGTTAGCGCAACGCTTTCGAGCGAACTGGCGAGAATAAATTCTCACGGTGAAACATTTTGCGTATCTCTCCAAATTGTGCAACTATTCATGCCGCGCAAAGAGAGGAAAAAACATTGTTCTTTTAAAAAAAAAAAAAGTATGAAAAAGTGTATTCGCACCCTGAAAAATTACGCGTGCAAAGGGAACATTATTAAAGATAGCGGCTGTAAAAGTTGCTCGCGGTAATTTATTACGGTAGCGTTCGTGCAGGAATTATTTTTGAATTGTGGCTTCGTTGCATAAATTTTTCCTCGATTCCAATTAAGATCGAAGATACGGTCCGTCGCCCCGGTAGATAGGGCCTGTTCTTAATGGCTCCCAAAAGTATTTCTGCTTTTGATACCGCCGATAGCGAATGACTAAGGGCTCCGAGCGTTCGGCGGAGACGCGTGTGCCTGGGATTTCGGAGGCCCGGAAGCTCCCTCGAAATCGTCACTCTCGAGAGGGAAGCAACAGTTGCAGACGCGAGGCGTTCACGAGAATCCGCGCAAAGTGGCTTCGCGGAAAAGCATCCGCGTGTATATACGTCGACGGCTTTCGGGGACGGAAATGGTGGCGGTGGCTCGAACCCATTCGACCTCGTAAATTATAGACGTGCCCTTAAGCAGAGTATGCCCCGAAATTCGCGGCATTCCTCCCCATTTATACCCCCTCCGCGCATCTTTTAATGGAAACGTCGCACGCGATGGGGGAGCGGAGGATTTATTTGTCCGATTTCTTTGGGTCATTCAGAAATGCTTCCTCCTCCGCGCTTCATCTTCGACTTTTCTTTGTAGGCTTGAAAGGATAACGTGGCTCTTTTGAAAGCTTGAGAGCGATCGTAGCCGTATTCCGCGGCAGATAAGTTCTCGCAATCAGTGATTCCGCGAAACTCGCCATTCACAGACACGGTAAGGAGAGGTTGATGAAAATCAGGTGGAAATGAAGCATTAATTTTCCCGATGCTTGGCTGCTGGGAACAATAGAATGTAGTTACATGAACGGCGGTATGTGTGTGCATCGCTCGAGTGTCATTATTGTGTAATAACGCGTTACACGAGGCGATTTTTCTAAAGGCAACTAAAACAACAACGACGAGGGACAGGGTCGTTGGACCGAGCGATAAAAGAACTCGATGTAAGCGGAACGATAAAAAAGCTGCGGGCAGATGAAGCGGGGATAATTGGCTGTTTTTAATTACTCGAGCGCGTTGCAGAGTATTAAGGAGGCGGAAGTAGCTCCGAGGCTTATGTTATCGTGGGCAGATTAACCTTTGGCACTCGATGTCAATTGCAACTCCAGACGAGTTTCTTTTTATTTTCCGCCTTGCGCATCGCTAATTAATCGCTATTAGCGGAAGGTTAACTAACGAAGATCCGAACCCCTCATTCTTCCTAATTCCACAAATCTCTGCGCCCAGAACCGCGAGGCACGTTTAACATTATGCAAAGTGTACCCAGTCGCAGGGGTGGGTGGGAACCACCCTCCCCAACCTTTGCTCCCGATCTCGGGCTCGTCACCAGCCGCAGCTTTCATAACCGAGCCCTCGAAGATCGCGCGTGTGTACGTGTCCCGGGGTGCGTGCACACACAGGCGATCCTCGAGTGGCAGGATCACGTTCGGGAACGGATGTCGGTGTGTAACGTTACCCCGCGTCGCGAGCTGGCACAAAGGCGAGCACGACATCGCGCGACAAACTGCTTCGGCCGACGTGCACCGGCATTCTACGAGCGGAGCGTGCTCCTGTCGAGGCTCGAGCGCGCGTTCCTCCTCTGCCACGGTGTTTCGAGGCCAAAGAAGTTGCCCAGGCTCGTTACAGTGAACTCTCCGTGCGCGGAATTCGCGGCATAGCGAGATGTCTCGAGGATTCGCGCGTTCCTCGGGATGTCGTGGCTTCGACGTTCAAGTGTTACCTGGGACTCGTTAAATTCAACCGAGAAGACGTCGCTTCTACATTCTTCGATCGACTCTCTATCCTCCGATGGCCACCACTGTTGGTGGGCCCGTAGTTACCTTTTTCGTTACGCAGTATTTAATTCGCGAGACGTATCCAGGGTTCGATGTAGCTCTTCTGTCGCTATGGGTAAAAATCATTCTTGCCGGCCTTTGTATTTAATTATAAATAACTATTATGAAATATAATTTTTTACAGTGAGATAAATTTTTGTAGGTATTCCTTGAATAATGAAAGTCATTTGTTTTATAAAAATATTAATATTCTTAAAAACAGTGACGAAAGACAATTAAATATAGGTATACCTAGCTAGGAGGAAGATACCAATTTTTTAAATCTAAAATAAATACAAGTGTATTAAAATATTTAAAAAAAATCATTAAAAAAGCAACGTAAATTGGACAACGGGCGTATCCTTTCCTCAAAGAACCCCGTCTGTGCGATTTCTCTCCGCAACGTTTCCCTCGCGAAAACATTCGGTAAAAACCAGCCCCGGCTGGAATTAATCTCGAGCGAAATTCAATTGGATCCGGAGGAATTATTTACTAAGGAATCCGCGGCGCGTGATTGGAGAGCGACGGGCCCGCCGCGCAAATCGCGGGGGAACACGCGAAAAGCGTCGTTCCGGTTCGAATCGGCGGTCTGGTTACGTGGAAGAAGGATCGATGGTAATTACGTGAGTCGAGCGCGGGGTAGCTCGGCCACGATCGACTTCCACCTCGCGATGCGTAAATCTTGGGAACGCCTGACGGTGCTTGGAAGCGACGAGTCCGATCGAAATGGAGCTTCCTGCGGCGGGGTGCGTTTCCAGTTGCGGGAACGCTTGATTTATCGCCGTTTCCTGGTGTCGATTGCGTCGATCATTCATCCACTGTCTCTTTTAAGGGCAACGAGTACGTTATCCTGCACGTGCGATCGCTCTATCGCAATACGAGCCAGTCAATCGAGATAGCACAGCTTATTAGATCGATAGGGAACCGGAGATCTTATACCGGTACTTGGAGAAGGATTTACTCGTGTCTTATTTCGTACGCGCCTACCCCGGTTAGAGCTTAACCAACTATTTTGCGCGCCTGAATTATCCCAACTTGGAAGATAGGGTAATTACGTTGAGGTAACAACATCCCCGGTACCTTGGGTGTATTTATTATTAATGGGCTCATAATTATGGCCGGGCAGAACACGCGAATGTTTCTTACGTGGCATCGCCAGCGATTTCGATAATTCAAAGCACGAAACTCGGCAATTGCTCGGGGCCGTTAACCTCTCCGCTAATTCATAGGTCCATGAATTATTCCACGTGTTGCTCGAAATACGTTTAGTTAACTGGGCCGTGGCAGTGGGGCTAAATTAATAGAGCGTACCTAATTGTCCGAATTGTTTGGAACTATTTCGCGCTTAGTTGGACGGTGAACCGTGGCATTCTTAATTCCAACGAACGAGAAACAATTGAAACGGTCGTAGGTTGACGCGCTGGATCTCTTGTCCGATTATGGTACAGCGATTCCCTTGGACTTAATATTATACGTGCTGCATCCAATTGGAATCGACGCGAAGCCTCGATGCCCGTTGCAAGTGCGGGGGCGGTCACGTTGGATGCCGAGGAAATCTGATTAAATTATGCAACGCACCACGTGCATCACTCGTTAACTCGATATCAAGGTATCATTACGTTTGAGAATATCAGAATGGGAGGATCAAGTATTTTCCTACGCTTCCTACCTCTGCAAGACACTTTTCCGTGTTACATCACGTGAATCGTTGATTTCTTTAAAAGAGATTCTCTCATCGATCGGCATCGGAGTAGATGGTTGGGTACAGCTCCAGACTAGGAGGGAGAGGAGAGATCGAGGGGTGCGGGAAATTTGCATTAGCCGGCTCGGTGACAGGGCGCCATGTTCATTGTTTCATTGAAGATCGTTAACCATCGTTAGCAGCGGTTCGTCCGTTTGTCGGCCTCGGTTTGCGGAACGCCGCAGAAGCCGCGGCAAAACCGTCCCTTCCGCGGCAACCGCAATCCGCCATTGGCTCGCTGGTATTTAACGATCCGAAACGCAGGCAAAAACTGAGCCGATCTGCGAAGAATCGTGCCTCTTTCACGGATAAACTAATTTCTTCCCGAGGGGGGCTGTGAGTTAAACTCGTTAAGGTTCTATCTACACCTACCCCGAACATCGCGTTTCGTCGTTGATACTCGAGTAAGCGTATTTTAATATCCCGCGCTATCAACGCCCGAGCACGCTTCGCTCGAAATAGCGTGCTCGCAGAATTTTCGCTAATACCGCGTCCCGTTTCTTCTTCGTTCTTTGCATCGAGCGAATCTCGGCTCCCGAGGGAGCCGTCCAATCGTTTAATCAAATTAGCCGCCGGTATCGATGCCCGTCGACCGAAACGTGGCTGCTTATCGCGCGGCAGCCACACCCCTCGCTTCTGCAAACAGCAACTCTTTATCGGGGCCCCAAACCCCTCCGCTGGCTAATGACTGTTCCAGGCGGGTCGGCGTTGCAGGGCTCGGTGAAGTTGCAGGAGCGATGCTGCTAATAATAGAGGCTGGAATCTCGTTTGCGTCCCTCGTCCGGGACTTACAATCACCGCCCCGCAAATTAGCCCCGCGAACGCGCCCGTCTTCAACGGGACACCGCTGTTCGCTGTAATTTTGCGGTCCGAGGGCGGTGCTGGGCTATTGGGTGGCAGCTGCCGGAAAAGATTAGAGGAATCTCGCGCGAGATGCGCGCAAAACGGGGACGTCGCGTGAGATTGGACGTCTCCCTCTGCTCCAGCGCGCTCCGGACTCGTAAAGCGAGGAGAAGCGGGTCGCCCACGGTTGGATAAACTTTTAAAAGGTTCCCCGAGACGTTTAGCGACATTGGACGCGGGTAACTTCGCTGCCAAGTTTGTCGGCGCGACGTCGCACGCGTGGGGACGTGTTTATGCGTCGCTGCTGGGCGTGGCTCGTTTTATTGTGAAATTCTGGCGGGGTGCGTGTTCGGGGCGCTCATCGGGGGTGAAATTAACGACGAGTTGTTTGCCTGGAGGGTGATCGCACTGCGAACCTCGTGCTAAAACACCGTTGCCACGATTTACCGGGTAAAAGAACGTCCCACGATGTATCTACGATGCATGCAAGACCCGCGCGCGAAACTTCTCCAAGGAGGCCCCAATTTCCTGGACACGGAATTGCACGTGACACGGGAAGAAGCTCGTAGCTCGGCTTACCCCATAGTTTGGCTGCAACATCGAGGCCAGCCGGTCGCCCGCGTACCTCCCTATCGCGCTGGATTAATATCGCGGCCGTCTCGTCGAGTCAACGTGTCCTGGAGGAAAATGAAGTTGGCCTGGACTGGCACGGTTCGGTCAGCAGGTGCTGGGTTATCCCGTAGGCGGCTGTCGATCGAGCCATCCGAACGATATCTCGCATGCAGGGGAACTAAATTCCAGGTTTGTCTATCCTCCCGCGAAAGCATCAGCCCTCCAGATATCCGGCAACGATCTGGCAGAGCTCCAGCCACTTCCGTTACTCAGCCAGACTGGCCTGGGGATCCGGCTTGACCGTCGTCATTATCATTTCAAACTGGCGACTCGCTGTTCGCCTGTATCCGTCGTCGATCCGGCTCGGGGAAAAACCTTATCCGTCTTCTTGTCCCGTAGGAAATTGAACAATGAACGAGCAGTCATGGGTTGCTCGGGGATGGTAGATTCTGGGGATCGATGGGGAGGGAGTTTGGAACGTTTAAGGGACATTTTACTTTTATTGGTCGAAAAATTAATTTGTCTTTAAAGACTTTTTCTGAATAAATATAGGTACATTATATGATGAAATAAAAGTTTTTGGAATTTATTAAGCTACTCTTATATTATATCTACCGTCAAGGACCCAGTTCCTGATCACTTAAGATGCAAAGGGAGCAGTTTCTGATGAACCTAAAACATTTTACTATGAGCTATTAAATGTTTGCGTATAAATTTAAAAATACTTCATAATTATTTAATAATTTTGTGGAATAAATTTGTATCGTGATGTAGGGATGGCTGAGGTGGAGCAGGAGATTGAGATTGCAGGTGTTTCAAAAACAAATACTTTAATGCAAAGAAATGGTAGAATATACTGCTAGACGCGAAGTTGACCCGATGGCTACCGATCACAGAATGGGCTCATCGTCTTCGCCCTCGGGCCGACTCGCACTTCCCCTTACTTTGCAACCCCAATGGTCGCATCGTCTTCGCCCGCGTGTTCGGCGAGTCAAACGTACTCGCCGAACCAACAATACGTCGGCCAGGCGTAGGGAAAAACCCCAGGCCCGCAGCTACCTCAGGGCCGCAGCCTACAGTGATAAACTTATTATTTGGTATTTATATACTAAACTGATCAGGAATTGGGTTCTGATCAGGAACTGGGTCCTTGACGGTACAAAAAAAAATTGAAAATGACCGCTTAAATGGTAGTTTACTTTGTCTTAATATGGTGAAAGCGATTGAAGATCGATTCAGGCGTGACAAATGATTGAATTTAGATTTCGAGTTACCTTCTCTTTTTCCCTGTTATATGATAGAAAGCATCCAGGTGCTGTTTGAACAGAGTAATTGATAATGATATTTCCATGAGCGAGCTTCTGAAAACGAGCGCTGTGATCACGAGCGTGACGCGACGCGATTATGGAATCTCTTTCGGACTTGTTTCCTGGCGGGGCCCCCGTGAAAGTTAATTCCGCGGCTCATAGCCCACCGGGCTAAGTAAAAGCGCGAGCAAAAGTCAAAGAGCATTAGTGAGGAGCGCCGAGCTCCCCCTCGAATCTCGTCGAACTTTAAACTTCGGAGTCTCGGAGAAATTCGCCGAATGAATCCGCGCCGTGCCTGCCGCTTCCAAATTCCCAATGCATCAGAGACACGTACAACTCGGTGGAGATCCCAATTAGAGCGCGACGTTAAAAGAGCTACCCTTCCACCCAAAATAAATCATAGAAATTCAGATTACCCTATTTTTAATGTAAATTTAATGAAAGTATCTACCTCGAATCCCCAAAAACACCGATTTCGTTGCCGCGATTGAGGACACGGTTAAAATTCCCTGGAAACCCAGAGACCGTCGTGGCCCCTTTGCAAGTGAATTGCCCGGATTCGGCGGAGGGAAATGAAACCAGCAACGAGGGCGAAGGTTGCAGAAGATTAGCTACTTGGCGGCTACCTTTTGATTCGGTGAAAGGGTTCTCGTACTATCTTCAAAGAGATCCAGTCCCAGAAGTACCAGCGAGTAGATTGTAAAAACAGAGAACAGGGGAGAGCTAGCTTTTAATTTTCCAACGATGGCGTACGTTTCGCTAAGTCGATTGCGATCTCCCACACCTTTTCGCGATTTAAACCACGGACCATTAGTCACCTAGAGTCCTCCTCTGAATGGTTTCCCATCGGACAAACTCTCGTCGATTCTGTCGGCGGGAAGCGGCGGAACGATGCAGGATGATCTAGCTCGAATTTGAAAGCGAATTGACCGCGTACCGTGCATCACGCAACGAGGGTCCCTCGATGCGGTAATTCGACCGACAGTGGCGTGCATAATGCGACACGATATCGAGGACGAATTCCCGTGACTCGACGGCTGTAATCGCGTCAAGAGCGTCGTGTTTTATGCGCGCCGACAGAAACGGGACGGCGAGCCGGTGTCGGCGACGAATCGAGGCATGAGCCGCGAGATAGGATTACGTTACGGTTCGTCGGCCCCGAACACCCGGATACGGAAGCTGCAGCAACGCTCGCCCGTCACCGTAATCTATGTTCCGGCGAACTTAATCTGGACGCGCGGAAAATCGACGAGGCCCGGGCCCGATCCGGACACGGTATTCCGGAAACGAACGCCTATTGGGGCGGCGTCCGTCCACGCAATCACGACGAAATTGGGAATTATTGCTGCTGGCGGCGCCTAGCTGCCCCCTGGCACAGATTTCTGCGGATCTCCCGTTGGCATTTCAACTATTCCACGGTGCGTAACGCGAGATCCTTGGAGCGTGCTGGTCGACTGTGGACGAAGCGAAACACAAGGGTGACCGACCTTGAGGGAAGAATCGACGGCCGCGAGACCCAGGCGTCGCTTTCCACCCCGGCGTTTTAACGAGAGCCGCGATGGCGGGGGCGAATGTGGGTCAAGCATAGGGTGGACGGAGGGCGGCATTAACCCCGGTTAAAGCGCAAAAAAACTTGCCTCGCGCTGCCGTAGCCCGTCGTTTCTGCGAACAGCCCGAGACGTTCGTTACTTATCGATCCTCCCCTGGTCGAAATTGAATTAAGCCCGTCGAGCAGCAGGTCGAGAGGCAAAGAGAAGGGAAAAAAGGAGCAGGCGGCAGCGCGTCTGTAAAGGGGAAGCAGGAAAAAGAAAGTGGCCAGAGACAGGTCGAAAGGGAAACGAAACGAGGTGCTGGGATCGTAGCTTGCCTCGCAGGATCCGAGGGGAGATCGTCTAATACCATCGACTCCGGGATTCCAATTAGCCACTTTAGTGATTTCCTCGCTGAGATATCGGATTTACTAATTTCCGACGCCTCCGCGGGGGAGGAGAAGACTTTGTGCCAATGGGGTGGGCAGGTGTTTACAAAGAGTCGTTTCTTCTTGGGGAATATATCTAACATTCACCGACGGCACTCTCAAGAGTCCCGCTCCAGTGGCTCGTAAGGGCGAGGAGGTGTTGATTCGAAGGCCACGACCCCGTTATCGCCGTTTGCTAATTCGTGTTTTATGTACCGTTTCAACGCCGGGTAATGTTCCCGGTCATTAGCCTTCGCCTCGACCGTGATGCAAATCTAACCGTAACAGCGACTCGTGTTGCAAGGGATCTCCCCTTAGAATTTAGAATAACCGAGTCGCTGCGCTGGTGCAGGCGACACGACGTTTCCTTCGGCTGTTGTGCACAGAGGCCCTGACGTGGTCCTTTGACTAGGCGCAAGGAATTCCCCGGCACGGCTGGTTATCGATAGAATGCACAGAATGTCGGAGGACGCGGTAAACTTTCCTCCGCTGACGGGGAGTCAACGTGATAATAAATGGTGGCGTAAAGGGGAGTGAGGGGCGACGAGAAATACTCTGCTGCTTTCTCTGCAAGCAATCTTCATGGCTAGGTAAAATATTTTCGCGATATCTTAAGGCTGCATAATAGCTTGCGGATATTTTTCGCGATGGAGGTTCGAGAGGGTGAGATTTAAAAAAGGGGGAGTGGTACTGTCAGTGTATTAAGACGGATAGAGAGAATTCACGGGCTCAGTGTATCCGATATGACCAATTAAACGGATTTCCGGTATATCCGGTGTTAATTGCGATCCAGTCAGAATTATCCTCTAATTGGTCCACGAGCGACAGCTGCTGCGCAATAATTCCACGTTTCTACGATGTCCTGGCAGCGTGAACTTTAATCTGGGATCTGCTCCTTGACGATACTCGAGGCGCAAACGACGCCGGCGGATCACAAATCAGTCTCTCGTATAAGGATCAGTCTAATGGATTTATCAGGTCGTAATTGGAGGAGATGCTAAAGAAAGCGATTACTTTTGTCCCTCTTTTTTTCATCTCTCCTGACTGTAGCTGGGATAATATTTCACGTTTGATATATCGCTCGCTACGCGTTCCGTCTTGCACGCGATCTGCCACGGTGGTGCGTAAATTCCACTTTATCTCCGCTCCTGATTTTCAAAAGCGGGAAGCTCGAGATGATTCCCGACGAAGCCTCCGCTGTTCCCCGGTGTCGGAGCGTGAATTCACGGAATTTTTACTTCCCTTTGTTAGGAAAATACCATTACACTTCCCGCGGCTGTAAATCAGACAAATATTCCTCGCGATTCAAATGGCCGGAGTTGAAGGACTTGAATATGTAAACCGCGGAGGATCACCGAGCTTTGGAATGTATTTATTCGTAAGTAGAATCTTCCAGACGTCAAAAGGATGCTATTCCTGTCAGGGAAGCCGATTTTCCGACCAATTCGCCGGCTAGCAGTTTCGCCCAGGTCCCCGTGTAATCAATCGAGTTTCTGACCCACGATGACCCGCGGCCGGAATCCTCGAAAGCGCAAAGACGCTGCTTCTCTGTCCGCTTAACGAGAAACGAGAAGGACGCATGGGAATAGCTGCGGAAGCATTCGTGGAAACTGACCACACCGCGACTCTCTGTTGGGTTATTTCGTTGGCAGGGGAAGCTGGAAGATCGCGTGCTTTCGGTTCGCAGCTCCGAATACTCTTCAAAGAACTGGAATGTTAGCCTGAAAATCCCGTTCCTCTCGGATACTCGGGCTAACTTCTATTTGAACGTCAGACTTTCCGAGTATTGACTGTTGCGTTTGCTGGCGCTGCCTTCGAACTCCTCGATTCTTTTCCTTTTTCAATCGCTTCATTCTACTCCCCCCGTCGGCCAGCTCAGCTCGTAATCCCCGAATGATGAAAATTTCTTGGAATCCTTGTCGCGGTAATGATATTAGTTTAACCTCGTTCCCCTCGTCTCGAGGAGGACTCGCGTATATACCGAGTTCCACTCCACTCGAACGGGAGATAATATTATTCCTCCACTGACGTAATATAATCAACCGCCGTTGGACGAAGAACAGAGAGTTTACCGGTCAAAGACACCGATAATTGGAGCAATTTGATCCACGATTAGGGTACCGGTGGACGGTCGAATTTCAGCCGCCGGGGCAATGGTCTGTCCATGATCGTGAACACCGGAGATCATTAACGCGGGAGGATCGCGCTGTGATCCCTCAGCGAGAGAGTCATGGAGCCCAATGAACGTCGATTATTACGGTCGGGCTTGTAAACGGAGGTGTCTTCCATTAAGTCAATATACTGGCGTGGAGCGCGTTACGTCGCCGGTAGCGGCAGTGGCCCCGTCAGATCGGCCAAAATAACGAGGTTAATTAGTCCAGGAGTTGGGTATACTCGAAATCCTTCTATTAACGTCGTCTACTTCGAATCCTATTACCATTCCACGGTCTTGGTCCTTCCCGTATCCCACGAATTGTCCACGATTAGTTCGCCTCGCGTGGAAGGACCCCAGTCCCCGCTGGTCCTAGGGTCGTCGAACCTGGCTGAACGGTCACGTCGGCATCGCGTCGCGTTGACGGAGGCGCGTGTAAATTCGATAACGAATTTAGTTAGCGAGCCGTGCCCGTCTGCTCGGGTCCGGAGATTTCCTCCCGAGTTGTTGTTCGACGCGGAGGATCTGTCTACGATTCTATCCTGTCTCTGCCACGATTATCGGTGGGGAAAGGTGCCATAGCCTCCGGAATAACAAGTCGACTTCCGTTTCAGCAGGGCTTCCAAAGATCCTCGGGCTGAAAGGAGCCACGGACGCGTTCAATCGCTTCATCCGCAGGTCCAGCGTCCCGCGATAACGAGGTTAATTAGCTCACGACGCCTGTCGCCGGCTCGTCCTGCTCCTGAATAATTTATCGACTCGCGGCAGGCACGTGTGCACACGTAGACAACGTCCTTGTGCCTCACGGGTCCGGGCGGACGTGGGTGCAAGTAGGTACCTACACGCTGCGGCTCCTGGCCCTCTCCTTAGACCCCCGTTGCAAAATTGTTCCGCCTAATTAATTAGCCGAACCGCCTTACGTGTTTCCCGATAAACTCGTTAGCGTCGGGGCGGAGCCTCGCGAGCGACAGCCGGCGCGTTCTGCCCTTGATTAGAGGGTTGTTCGATTTTATCGGGGTCGAAATAAATTGTTTCTGGTTACTGCGCCCCGCGGACGAGCTGTACCCAATCGCTTCTATATTGGGCGTCAATCGAGGAAATAATTCTCCCTATTAATGGCACTCCCAAAAGAAGGGGCTTTTTGAAAAGAAAAGAAACTCGGATTTTATCTTTTAAATAAATTTTTCTCACCTAACGAATTTTATTGAATTTCCATTAAAAATACTTTTAGATTAAATCCTGAGTGCGCCACTGCTCGTTATCCTCCACGCGCAGGAGAAAGGAAATTGCTAATAGCTGCGAACTCTGTATTTTAAACGCAGACGATCTTGTCAGATATCTCGGATCCGATAAGATCGCTATGCCACGCCAGAGACTCCGCAGACAGCGAGTATTACATTAATTTTGCCAACTGTAGGAACAACGAGCTCCTCGGATAATATTTGAACACGCTTCTACTGTTTACCAAAGTTGCGAGCATCTTAATTTCCTTAGCTGCAGGAGAGAGAATCGAAACTTCCCGGAGGCAAGTAAAGCCGTTCGAAACTTTTAACCGATCGGGGTACATAAGTCGGGAGCAGTGGCAGGCAGGCTCCTCCCGTGTTCGATTTGAATGAGAACGCCTGGACCGAGTCAGGCGTCGCCTGATCCAACAGCGATCCTAGATGCTGCTTCATTTCCAAGGGACGAATGGCCCCCCAGTGCGTATCAATTATTTCCGCGCTTTTCTATCGATTTCCCGTCATTGGGACCCTCTTATTTCAAAATCAACAGTATCCGCCCGGACAATGCTGGCGAATTAAATTACCGAACGCATTAAAATATACGACTCCCGCGACCGGAGCCCCCGTCACCACGGAATAATCTGAATTACGGCCGTAAATGCTCCGCGCAGAATGCACTTTCCACGTGTACGCATTATCAGTGTTGCTCCGGTGCTAGGATATTCGCTACTGGGATGAGTGATTAGGCATGAAACATTCAAGACAGATGGGTTTCGCGATGCAGATCCTCTGGACGGTCCAATTAGTCTTTCGGTCTTACGTTCCGCCTCGACAATCGATCCGCAACGTCGGAATCGTCAGCAAGTTCCATCGCGAGCCTTCCAACTTTGTCCCGCTCGAACATAGTTCGCGAACTCTCTAACCCCGGCTGTGTCTCTTCTTCTATGATAAATAGACACCCCGGAAGTGCAGGGTCGCGTCGCGAGGTAGCTCATCATTAGTCAACGCGGCACACCATCCCGCGAGTTTATAGGCCCCGATGTACCTAATGGCACGCGTGTCGGAGTTTTTGCGATAACGGGGATGGTAGCAGTGAACGCAAAACTGAATAATTCCCCCGGCATAACAGTAGCTCACTGTGTCTAGCTGTCTAAAGTGAGGATCTGGGGTCTGTAAACATTTCAGAAGCCCCGGAGATACGTAGCAGACGTGCTTACGCGGGACAAACAAAATAGTACAATATTTTTCGGCTTGCCGTGTGCACGTTGCACGCTGCCGGCGTACGTGCAACCCGGTGGAAATGAAAAAGGAGGACTGCCGGTCCAGCTTGCAGCTCGGAAAGTGGAAAGCAAAAAGGGAAGCCGGGTTTGCGTTGTCTATTGTCTTCCTTCCACTCTTTGGGGAATTCTCGCGGGGAGGAATTTGGGCCAGTGGCATTTTGGCGGTCGTTACTGTTTACGCAGGGTCACGATTCTAATTGCTGCGCAGTTGCGGAAGAATTTTACGTTTATCAGCTCGCAAATACGTCCGCTGTGAAGCGGATGTACTTCGCTCCGTTGGGAGGCTGACAGCGGAGTTGTAACTTGAGTAAGCGCGGGGCTTGGAAACGGTGACTTGTCGAAAACGAAGAAGCACAAACGGTGCCGGGTCCTCGTTAGCCCGGCGTTCGATTACCACCGAGTCACGGCTTATCGATCGAAAGACGTTATCGGTTAATTGCTCGTCTCGCAGACACGGGAACGCTGACTCGTTCCAGGCGACGTTCTCGTTTCGGCCAGGCCGATTGCCGTCGTTACGCGTAACGCGAACCGGAATCGCGCCGCGATCGAAGCAAAACGTTAGGCACCGAGAGTATCGCCGGGCTCCATCAGCCCGCGGATCGAATAATAATCCGGGAAATCGCTGCTCCCTCTCGCGAGCCACGTCCACGATTCCCCGCTATTCTTCTCGGTTATTACGAGCAGCCTTGTATCCCCGGCGAATCGTCGACGAGCGTTTCGCGATCTACGAAAGTGGAGCGAGGAAAAAGGGGTCGTTTATCTTGAATATTTCTTACCGCCGGGGAGAAGACTGCCCCGATAAAACGGTGATCCATCGAGGAGGGGCCCTTTAATCTAACAGTTGGGTACCCTTTTGTTGCAGGACGATATTGAACGGAGGAGGAGGGCCCTGGTGATTCCGAGGAGGCGAGAGAGCGTGGCTGGTCGAGCGGCGTCAACGGAACGTGAGTGTTGCATTTTTCATTCGGCAAGAAACTTTTTGCGCGGGGAATTTCAGCGAAACAGCTTAGACTTCCCCGGGCTGGGTTCTGTACTCCCTTAGCTTTGGCTTTAAGAATCTCCCAGGGAAACTACCCCCGGAGCACTTCTTTTGTCATTTATCTCTCGCTGAGTAGTACTTAGAAAAATTGACGCGCGTCGTTGATTTTTCTCTGGCTTAACTCTTCAAATACGCGAGAGCACGGGTTCTTCTTCGTTTAAAATATCCCCGAAAGCCACGAAATCCCAGAAGTGGAGAAATTTTAATGTTTAGGGTAGTAAAGAGGATTCGATTTACACTTCCACCGTTGTTGATTCAGAAAACTCAGTAAAAGGGGACGTTTTGCGTTGAGTTACGTACTCCAGGTGGAAGCCACTCGCGGTATAAACTAGTTCGCCGATCGGAACCCTTGGCGGCTCGTTGCGAAGCGCGCAATCAAGCTGGTCCACAAAGACGAACGGACGAACTGTGGACGAGGAATATAAGAAAGTAGAAATATCGCGAAACTGTGCAAACAGAGGGGAATAGAAAAGTTGCCGGGGAATCAAACAAAGGGACTCGGCTAAAAGATTGTTCAAACTAAAGAGACGAAGGGAAACCGCGGAAGGACGGGAGAAGGGTGGGAGCAGGAAGACAGGGATGAAATAGGGTCGCGGGAAGGAGCCGGATGAGCGAGGGCCGGGAGAATGGGGGTAAGGGAGCGAGACGCAGGTGCTTCGAGACGAATTGCAGGAACGGCTACAGAAAAGCAGCCCTGAAGCACCTCTTTTGAGGTTCGCCTCACCCCTCGCCCGCCCTGTATCGCCGAGGGGTTGCACGTACGTCGAGTTCCAAAGGTAGCGGGTCACATTGAAGCGTCACGAGCTCGCGGAGGGTGATTCGTCAAAGACGAATGATCGCGGGCCGTGTGCGGGGTAAAAGGCGAGGCGAAACCTCACGCTCGGGGGACGTTTGATGTCACCAGCCCTCGACAAAGCTCGGTGACTGATAAGCGGAGAGAATTTTATCGGGCCGCGTGAAATCGACGGGGGCTGTCGATCACCGAGCACGTTCGAGCCTCCACGAGGGCTCGCAGGTAGGTAATTCAGAGCCCTCGCCGAAACCCCTGGCTGCCTATAATTCGAGTGATTTGATAAATCTGAAAAATTTAGTTCAATTTGTCGGCACGCTGGAGAGCAGCCTCTAACCGCTCGCATTCGTTCATCTCCGGTTCCTGGCAGAGCTCGCCTCTGTTACTCTCATATTCGAATAATCAGTGGCGTTAAATTACTGCCAAGGAAGTTCGGAGTAGCGGCAGCGGGGAGGGGGAAACATAGTCGAATAATGTAGTTAAACGGTTAAATAAATTTAACTCGGCTAGAGCACGGAGTGGGGAGAGGAGCTCTAACAGTTCCCTGATTCATTTGACGTTTCTAACCGCGCGCACTAACAGGGATGATCGTTAAGGGAGCGGCCTTTATCGTTCCATTAGCGCCGGCCCGGTATACATTTTAATTAATGCCGGCATTCGTATGTACATGCTCGCGGAGGGCGTTAATTACACGTTATCACGGCTAATTGCTCCTTAAACCTTTTCAGACGGCCGCGAGCCGTAAGGGCGGACAAGGGGAAAGAAGTGTTTAAGGTCGGACGCCGACCGAACGGCTTGCACTTTCGGTTGAGCGTGGTTAGACGGCGGTTGAAGCCGAGTCGCGCTTTACTTTCGCGGCAACGACCCAATTACGCTTTTGCACGCGCGAATTGGCCGCGCGGGGGCCGCACTCGATCGGCGAACAAAGTGAGCACGCAAACTTGCCTCGGCGAACAATGCGTATTTGCTGCGTGATAACGCGCGGAATTATTGCCCGGTGCTCGTCGGCGCGGAATTCGTGGAATCGTGAACATCGAGGACGCACGTTCTAAACCTAAACGATCCGATTAATAGGCAGAGTTTAACGGTTATTAATCGCATATCCGAGTAGCGTAGATATCGTCAAAGTGCTCGCGCTGCAGACAAGCGAATTTGCCATGGGTAGGTGGCTACGGTTAGGGGATTTAGTTGAGCCGCGAAATGAGATTCGTTATACGTAACGAGGATCGATACGTTCGCCTAATTCTTCATTATTAACTTTAATGACGTTCCGCGGGGTGTTTCGTAACGGTCGAAGAAAGTGGCGCGACGGTGGAGCAACTGGGGTCCGATTAAAAACGTGTCGATAGCCACGCGCGCCGATTAATAGGCTCGCGCGACGAATCATATTGGACGCGGCGACAACGGATATCCATTTGTCCGGGTTCGTTAATCCGTGCTCGGACGGGCACGAATTAGCAGTGTAATTACCGGCCGACGGGGCAGAAGTGAAAGAGGGCCATTTGCGAGCCATCAATCACGCACTTGCTGGTTTTTATATTCGCATCGGGCGTAACATCATAGAACGTTGATTGATATTTGCCAGTCGAACGGTCCCGCTTTCTTCTTTAACATACTTGGAAGTCGCTTTCGCAACGCTCCTCGTTATATCACTAGATTCAGGATTTTATCGCGACACGGGGGTGGGGAGGGCGATACTTTCCGGCCGAATGTCTTGCGAGTATGCAACAGCTAATTCACGCGACTCGCCCGTGGATTCGGCCCCAATTCCCTCGATCGTTTACCACCCGCTCGCTTATCTGCCCCGACTGTTTCCCGTTATTGCGATCATTACGCCGGCATAGAATTCAATCTCCTTATCGCTCGCGTCGTTGCATTCGCTTTCGGCGAGCACGAGCGGCGCTATGCTGGCTACGGGTAGGACGACAAGGGGGTTTCGTGGTCGAGCGGGAAAGGGGGCAGGGAAAATAGGCGAAAGGACGGGCGAAGGGTGGAGGAGAGGCGAGCTACGAGTCGGGTTTAAGCGAAATTGCTTTTGGCCGGGGTCCTTTCCTTGGATGTCGCGAAAAGGAGTCCCTTTAGCCTCTCGTAAACGAGATTTCACGGAGGGGCCGTGTGTGCGCGCACGTCCCCCTTTCACCGGGCTCTCTCGTGTGCACGCATCCCTCGTAGAGCTACCGCGCGCATTTGAATGAACGGGCGACGATTGTCCAGAAACTGTCGTCGGCGGTTTAACTGAATTTTAGAACGGAGGCGCGGACGGAGTCGCGAATTCGAGCGTGGACCGCTTAATGGCTCGCAAAGTGCTGCGAATAATGCGAGGGAAACGCGGTGGGGATTTAGTCGATAGGAATATCTAGATTCTAGTGAAGCTCGGGATAGTTGTATCTAGTCTCGAGATCGTTCGACAAAATCTTCAAATTATGGTGCGATTGACACATAGATGGCGCCCAGTTAAGTAGAATCTGAGACGTAGAGACCTCGGGGATTCGGCTTTGGGGGAATCAGTTAAGGCGGCTGACCAGCGCGCAGTGGATCCGAAGAATGTGAGTTCGAGTCCCATCGCCTGAGACTTCCTTTTTCTCCTACAGTTTGACGAGATCTTTGAACGTACAACATTAGGACGTTTTTATCAATGAAACTTCTGTTATCTTGGAGCGATCTAGCTTAAAATTCTGACTCGATAGACTACAGGTTCGATTCTTCCTGCATGAATTAGAGATTAGAGAACTCCAATGGATAATCTTCTAACACATCATCCTCTCTGCGGCAATGCATGTTTGTTCACCAGCTTAATCTCGGACCCTACCTTTGCCATGCACGACCCATGCATCGTCCTACATTACGCTCGCGTGGTAGCGCATTACGCAGGCGAGTATACGCTTTGCGGCAGGTGCATCCTGATCCGACGACAAACAGACCGTCGACCAGATGCGTTTGTATTAGCCGTGCACGCGCGTACACAGAGGGATAATCGACAATACACCAAATTATTCGTAATGAAAGTGATTCGGCCCCGGAACGCCGCCCCGGCCTGCCGGAGCGATCGGTCGATCGATATTTGTAATTCTAAGACGCGACCCTGTTGGACGACGTTAATTAAACTCCTTGGCGACGTCGGGCTGGCTTGCAAGAGCTTCAGACGCGGGTACTTAGCGAGGCGCACTTAATTAAATCCTCTGCTCGCCATTTAAGGCGCGACGATCCTTTTAATTGAGGAAGCGTGGCAGCCGCGTTTCGCGGAACTGAATTGACCCGCGTCGACGAGCTTTGCAAACACGGATTTCTGGCTACACTTCTTGCGGTGTTGCGTGCGCTCGTGAGTGGCAGCGACAGGATCGAAGGGTCCAGATATTGGCCCGAGACTCTGAATTGTGAGATTTAAAATCCAGACACTTATTGGATCAAAGTCTACTGGATGATCGATGTTCTTCTGACTACACGTCCACGCAAAGTCGTAAATTACGCTGGATTAAAGCGCGGTTACTGTCCGACTAACGAACGGTGGCAAAAGTCTTCGTTATGAAACTCAATTACACGCAACGATAAAATTACGCAATTAGATCCGAAGCGTTCAGCTGCCTGGCGATATTCAATTAACGGACTTTAATTGCGACGTCGTTATCACGAAAATAAATTTGAACTACAGGATCCAGTCTGGCAGCCCCTTCCACCGAATCTTGTGTCCACAGATTTTTTCATTGCTCGCCGCTGGAAAACGTTACGTTTCTCGCAGCGGCGTGCGAGTTGCTTTTCTTCGGTGATTTCAATGTTTCCGGGTTTGAAAGCGTGGCGCATTCGCGAATCGAAAAACGTCGAATGGTATTTTGTCGTCCAATTTTCCAGCAAAATCGTCAGTTATTGTCGGTGGTAGCACGGTGGAACGAGACACGGAACTCGACGTGTTGATAATCACGATGTATTCGCGTGAATTGTTTGCTGCAGGAGATAGTCTCGCTTCGGATAAGCGTTCGTTGCCCGTTATAATCATCGCCTTTAGCGGTGAATCACGATTATGTCGCGTAACCGATCGCGTCGGATCGATCCTGTATTCGGAAGCGAGCTCTCCTCGAGAGCATCGCTCGAGCGTTTTCTAGCCTCGTTTTCCAGCGGCGCGGAAAACTGTTCGTGGAATAATTAATCCGGAAAAGTTGCTCTCAAGGCGAAACTCTGCGTTCCAGCAGGTGCGGCGCAATTCGAATTCATTCTATCGACTAGGTATTAGATAAACTTTGTCCATCGAGTCTTGGTAAATTTCTGAATTTAATTCCGAACTTTTCCTATCAAAGGGTTGGCGCTTGAGGTTTCACGAAAGGAAGCGTTCCACGCAGAGAGGAGTGGAAACGCCTCTGTTTCCCACGTCGCGACAAAAGTTCAGTCTTCTCCCCTTTGGCATCCACGCCGTCCGGCGAGCGCGGGAGCGCCGCTGAAAAAGAAGAAAGCATGGTGTAACTGTAATAGTTAGCATGCCCCAGCGATCCTCACTTTTCTCTCTGATTCTCGCGAGTCGTTGCGCCGAGTATCGCGGTGGAATTTCACGCGAGCATTCTTCGGAATTTTCATGCTGCCGTTGAGCGAGTGATCGAGATCCTTCGCATAATTGTTCTCCGTTCGAAAGACTGAAAAATTTAGATATTCCTGTGAAACGTAGATTAAAATCCACATCACCCTCGGCGAGATAAAATAACCTATAATTGCGCTACATTCGGCGTTCTTCAATTACCATTCCAATTGTCGGAACTCGAAGCCCTTCGTTCCCGCGAACAAACGCGGACCGGGAATCGACTCTTATCGACGCAACGAACGTCTGTTCCTTGATTAAAAAAATTCGATTTCCGCGTCTAAAAGTGGGGGGTGGTAGATTCCCGCGGGAGGTTGCCAATTAAAGTGACCATCGCGAGTCTTCGAGCGGAGAGAGAGAGAGAGAGGCAGATTTGATTTTCGAACGTCTGTTGCCAGTCACCGAGGCGAACGAAGGTGAACGAGCTCCAATTAGCACCTACAATTATCCAGCCACCTGCTCTCGCTACCCGCGCCACCACAATCGATGGAGCTGAAAGGCGGGAAATCGTGACGAAAGAGCGCGGGTATCGGAAGCCATGGGCGAAGTGCGCTCGCAATGTCGCGTTCGTTAATCGCGCCGCGGGGAAAGGACCCGAGAGGGGTTGGGGAGGGGGACAGCAATTAGCATAGCTTTTCGTGAGAAAAGTCGCAGTTGGGAAACTCCGGGGGCCGGAGTCTCGTTCGAACGAGAGTGTCTAACGGGTGACCCGAATTCCGAGAATAGTCCGCGGTGTATAGAAATGAAACGATGCGCGCGAGGATGCAGCGTTTCGTGCATAGTAATGCGTACGTGGCGCTTGGACGCGTTCGTGCCCGGTTAGAGTAATTAGAATGCATTCTTCGACAGTCTACAAAAGACGAATTCCCTTATCTTCGCACGTCCGCGTCGTCGTTGGACTAATAAACGCGCGAAGTGCCGGGGGCCCCGCTATATCGTCTCAGATACCGTTTTCATAGCCTCGTAATTCGCGCTGGCTCCACGCGTTTGCCGCGACTCCGAGCTCGGCCAGAGTTTTTCAATCGTCCCCCGGTCCCTTCGCCCCGATTCAGTTTTCAACGCGAGGTTTTTGTACGCGCCGCCACGCGGGACCATTGCGGATTAATCGAGCAGCGAAATTACCGTACGCGGCGAGGAGAATACGACCCCAGCCGCGTGTGTTTGGAGCCGCGTAACGGATGATCCGCATACCACGGGTCTTACAATAAAGCGACCGGGAAGTCGAGCCGACTGATGCACGCGAGAATGCGTCCTCCGGCGTGGAATGATTTATGCACTTGCACGCGTCGCCTCGCGCTGATTACACCTTTCCACGGACCCCGGCGCCCCTCGGCTCTGGGTTTTGTCTGCTGGCTCGGAGTCTTTCGGCGCCCTTCCTTTCATTACTCGCTAATCGTCGCGGCAGGTTATCCAGGAAATTTCGTGTACAAACTCCACGGATAATCGGGATTCCATCAGCCCCGTGCGTCGCGCTCTTTATAAATCTGCCCCGCCCGCGAATTTTCCCGGTTATCGTTGTACCGTCAGCGCAGTAAATCCACCGGGTAACCGTGACCGCAATTTATATTTCAAATTGCAGGCTCGCGATCGCTCAAAATTACCATGAACAGAGGCAATTGCAGTACAAGCGAGCGCGGACGATCTCGGTATGTATCGACCTTCGAGCGAGGTCCGTTCGCGGCACGGGATCGCAGAGAGCCTCGATTACGGATAATACACTTGATTAGCCGGTCTGTTGACCGTCCAAAGGATGCGCCGTAGTTTGTACGCGTCCGACGTAGCGACAGTTTAAGACCACGGGGCTTCTGCCGCCGTTGCAGTCGCGGTTTAATCGTTCGGAATAATTGGAAACTCGCGAGGAAGCTCGCTGGCCGAAGGAGTCACGGGCGGATCGACGAGGTTTCTCCTTCGCGCGATCCGCGACTGATGATCAGAAAAGCGTGGCCACCCGAGAGATCTCTCGCCTGTTTCTCGCGGCGATGATTCGCTTAGCGACTTTCGATCGCACCTCGATGGCTGCGCCTGATAATTAGCAATTAACGTCCATAATGGATCGTTGCAGCGGCTTGGCTTCGTGTCCATGCGTGCGTCAAGTTGATCTAGAGTAGGGTGCATTACCCTAGCATAACATGGCCCGCCTATAATTAGGGCAGTCCTCGTCGATAGGTATATTGTTTACGTGACGCATAGTTGCTCGTACGTCACGAAGAACTAGCTCATTTGCGTTTATGCGCAAAACTAATCGCGAAAATAATACCTACGCCGAGAATGAATAACAGCGAAGCAATAACTCCGAGGCAGTAAATTTCATTTATCAGCGAGCGCGTGGTGGAAACAACTTGCCGGATGGTCGATCCACGGGCACCTCTTTCAGAAACGGATCGATGGGGCTTGTATTCGATAAGCTTATCGACTAACATGATAACTCAACTATGTAGTACACGTTGCATCAATTAACGTTTACCAGGAAGCCACCTGCGAAGCCGCATCCTTCTGAGAAGCACGGGCGAAGTTCGTGTAGGAAATAGGAAATTGGAGCTTGGTCTTCCGACATTAACAGGACACTCGTAATTACACAACATACTGATCCTGGTCGTTAAATAATACGCTGTCCGTATCAATCGGACACACGCATTAATCTTCATACACGCCCACGGTAATGACAGATGGAAAGTGGATCGATAAGAGATGAATCATTGATAGGAACGACCGCAACTGTTCGATAACGCTTCTGCATTGAGAAACAGTCGGCTGGGCTATCAAGCAGTAACCTGCAAAAGTTACGATAGCCAAGCAACACGGGGGCTCTTCTTCGGGAAGAGAAATTGCAATCATTTAAACTTGCATTGGAATTTATGTTTCTTTTTAAAGGAATTCTAGACTCGACGCTAGTTCTTATTGCAGCCTGATCGCACTGCGGGAACGCGAAGAAATCATTCGCGTGCAAAAGGGACGTTACTCGACGCTAAAAGCTATCGTACATTTCGGAATGACGTACGCTTCCATCTAACTGAATTGTTCAGCCACCGTTGCGCTGTATTTCGAGAAGATAGGATTATCGGAACTGCGGGGTCAATTTTCCGCAATTCTATGCGCTCGATTTTTTATTAAAAACACGATGGGCAGGTTCGTTGCGCAGATTTTTATTCGAATCGCTATGTGTCGCAACGGAAGCTTTATCGCCGGGCGAAAATGCGCGTTTCGGTGTGTGTTTCCACGAAAGTGGCAGTTAATGGATCGCTTCGGTCGGGGACGAATTTTATTCGGCAATTTTCGCGGCAGGAAATTATTAATTTTTGTCCAGCTTCACCGCCACGCCCGCAACATCGATGAAAAAGCGAACGACGGGAAAAGGGACATTGCCGAGGCAGCGATCGCTTCCTTCCACGAGGATATTGCCCCACGAGCGAGCGGGTAACACTGTTCCACTTCCATTCTTGTCGATCAGGATATACTGCGCTCGCATAAACGTCGTTTATCTCACGTTCACGGCGCAATCTCATTGCACTCCGCGCCAAATTCTAATTAACGAGCGTCGAACATTGAAATTCAGACGGAACGAGCTCCGCGGAGTAACGTTGGTAGCCGATATAACCAGCAATTTCGATAAACGAGCTTCGCAGCGCGAGCTATGGACGATTTTCTCGTTAATACAATTTTCAGCCAACAACTCCGGGCGCGGAAATTGTTGTTCAACTGTTGCAGTGCATCGCGCGCTCAATGGATTTGTAAAACGTATAAAGCGCGTCGTACAAATGGAATTATTCTCGCAGAGTCTATTTCCCGTCCGGCGTCTGAATAGCGTCGCGTCGCCCGCCTGGAGGGAAGTGGAGAATTATGCGAGCAAAGTATCGTGGATGCATCCATAATCGACGGCCGGACAATAAGCCTGGCTCGTCGATATTTCAAGCCGACCCTACGCACCGGCTGACAGACTTTGAAGAGGGGTGATCGCATGGTTTGCAGATGAAATTCGGGTTTCGTGTACCGGCACGCTCCCTCCATCCCCCGTCGTTTTCTGCTGGTGATTTATCGTGGTCAGCCGCATGATATACGTTTCTTCGACTAAAAATTATCGTTTCCTCGCGGCGGCCCTGGGAAATCCCTGTCGCCCAGGTGACATTTCCGTGTCGCGGAAATCGTGAAACGAATAATGGAGCAGCAGGATGAGACTCCGAGGAACCGTTTCGTCGTAATGTCGTCGATCTTTTATGACTGGCTGTCTTTATACGAAACGTAAGAATTTTGTTATCCTGGTCGATCAAAATACACGTCATCGCAGTTCCTTCTTCGCTCGACGGAGAAAATTTAGATTTTAAGGCACCAGGGTTTAACCCTCTAGTGCATACGCCTGCCTTAAGGCGGGCACCTGTTTAGTCCAGGGGTTGGGAATTCTCATTTGCCAGCCCAAAAATAGTGCCACAGCGCACACATTGGTCTAAGACCATGAATATGTCAATCTGAGTCTTCAATTTGACAAAAATCTAGTTTGAAGTGCTTTTTTGAGCCACACACGCTGCAAAAAATATTATTATTATTTCCTCCAAATTGAAAACTGACATCGGATTCGGTATTTTCATCCTCAAATGAGAGTAAACTAATTTTTCCAACTGAATTAAAAATCTATGCACTGGAGGGTTAACAAGTTTCTAAGTAGTTCAGCTCTTTATTTAGGTATACGTTCTAGTTGATTCGAAAGAAGCTTCCATTTGTCTCCGGTTCTGCCAGTAAATACCTACTTACCCCATATCCCGCGACACGATCCGACAGTATTTTGTCTCCGATTCTCATCTCCGTTTTATGATAGAGAAGCAGTCGTCGAGCCCCGACGATACCTTTCGGATATCCATCCAGGCGACTCGAGGTTAACTATCGATAGAACGGCAATAGAGCTGTGCTAGGTACGTCGATATTTCGACTCGGTCCCGTGCGCATCGAACGTCAGGGTTTGACGGAGGGTCCGTCATACGACGTACTCCGTGATAGCTGGATTTTATGCACTGCCGCGTATTCCCCATTTCGCCTATTTCCTGGTATGCGTTGTAATCGCGGTGCTGCCGTGATGCACGTTCCCCGATGATCGATGGTGTTCATAACGCCGACGCTCGGCGCCGCGTCGAGTGGCAAATGATGTACCTTGATTACCGAACCGGGGATATAAATCGTAATTCCGCCTCTTCTCTACTCTAAGCTGCTATTTCGTTTTACCCGACGCTGCGGCGTCCTCGTGATCCGAGTGCCATTTTTACAGCCATTATAAGCCTTAAACTATCGATGCTCAGAATTTCGAAACAGGTCGATCCATCCCCGCTGAGCCGCGCTAAGCGAACCGCTCGATTTAATTACCAAAAACTGCTCCCGCTGATCGCGTCCGATTAAATCAGCCTACCACCGGGGCGTGTTTTCGCTTGGGGTTTCATCAGTTCCCCAGTATGCGCCGGGTTAACCGCGGTGTTCGTAATTCAAAGCCGGGGCGAGTTACACGCGGCGCTGGGCGATTACGCTCCCGTTACACCGATTTTCATCGTCAGGAGACAAAGAGGGGCCTGCGGGAGTCTGCCGCGCGCGGGGGTGTGCTCCCTCGTAATTTTCACTTTCCACGGTGCACCGGCGCGGTCCCACATTTCACGATGCGAGATGAGAGTGCAAATGAAGAGAAAGGGATCGCGGTGAAAATTCTTGGCACGGGAATGTCGTGGAAATTTAGGTTGCCCTTCCAGCGAGCCCTTTGTGGAGGATCATGAGGCTCGTTCATCGCTACGATTCTATTCTGCAATTTGTGTTTTTTATTCACCCCCTCTTTTTCGTTTCGCGAAACTTCGCGCTAGGCGATCCAGAATATTCTAGAATATAGAGCTCGAAGAGGTTTGAAATTTTGTCAGGAATTATGACTTCCAACAGAGTCTCTTACGCAAGTGCATTTGCATGCATCCAGCGATGCACGGCGGAGACGATGTGGCTCCTTCGGTGGCTTCACTCTTCGCGGTGTCCCGATCAGAAATTCTAATAGAAATGCTTTCCTCATCGCCGGTCGGCGCGATGAAAGCTACTGCGTCTATTTCCCCCTTAGCATAGTAATTCGCAATTAGAATTGCTTTTCGCGAAAACACGGAGTCGGAGGAAGCGTCTTAAAGCCGTGTTCGCGAGCGGCGTGCTGTGCAGAGTTTCCTGGAGAAAGTTTCCGCGCGATCGTTTTCGATTCTTCGACGTCGGCGGGGCCTCCACCCCTCCGGGAAGTTTGCAGTTGCTGCGTGCACCCCCGCAACCCCCGCCCGACGCAAGTTCGCCTCGCGTTTTGCGCTTCTGCCTTCTCGACGGACGCGATTACCCGCTCCGATTGTTCAATTATACGCGTCCGCGTTCTCCGAAGCGCCTCGATGAGCAGGCAGACGCGTGTTGGCAATCTCGGTTCAGTTTCTTTTTAAAGTCTCGAGCGGAGATTCGAAAATTTCAATGGCGACGTGGAAACGTAATATCGACGCGGAGAATTCAACCTTTTATATCAAAACTCGCGTGGAGCAGACAGGCTAGATAGTTATTTCTTTAAAAAATGCAAGAATTTTCCCAGTCAGCTTTCTAGGTGCTCATCGAGGGTGGCCCGAAATTTGTCCAAGTGGCTGGAGTTAAAACTCTCCAAGTTTCGCCGAGAATTTCACCCCCCGCGAGTTTGGATAGCACTTTGCGCTACCGTCTTCCGCAATTTGCACTTATAATTACCGAGACCGTTTCCGCTAGTTAGCGTAGTCTCGGCTGGTGGCGTAGGAGGTCTTGTTAAAAGTCGCTCAGCGCGATTACTCTCGTCTCCTAACAGCGGTTGTCCCGCTAATAAATCCGTTTGCATTATCCCCGCCCCCGAATCCGTTCCTCTTTGTTTCGTATTAAATCCAGCCCCTCGTTTCCTTTTTATCCCGCGCAAATAACGAATCGGGCTTCCGAGGATTTAGTCCTCGAATTCTTCCGAGCACTGCGACTTTACGATTTAATTAAATCTCTTATTCCGGCCAATACTTTTCATCATCTCCGGGACGGCATTGCTTCTTTGCACAGCGATATCCCGTCTTCCTGGAGCCGGAGCTATTTTAAGGCTTCTTCTATTTCAAGTAGTACGTACGAGCTATTTCAGGCAAGGTCGTATCTCCTATTCCAAGCGGCAGCTAGGTATGCACTACGTCCTTTAGCTAGGGAGTTACTGAACGACATACCGAGAGGCGTAAACGCGACGCGAGCCAGTCTGAATCTCTAAATATTCCACGCGAAAGATTCATATCGCACGGAAGCGTGGCCATCGGCTTTCACCGCTTTCAACATTTTTCCTGCAGTTAGCCGCGCGTCAGCCAGCGGATCGTTAGGTTCGCGTCATCGAAAGCAGCCTAATGGCTCGAGGAATCGAAACTTCCGAAGTTCCGCTCGTGGCCTCGCACTTAGAAGCTAACGTTACCGTTCACAGGAGTTTCGACCGAAAAAGCGCACATAGGGACTGCTTTCTCGATTCTCTTAACGCCCCATTGTGCTAATTGAATTCTCCGTCGAGTCGTTGCTGGTAATTAGCAGTGTCCCAGGCACGAAGCGGGTCGAAGTGGATTCGACAGAGTACTTTAACGAAAAAGGAAATTGAACTGCAGTCGAAAGATCGAAGGGAGCAGAATTTAATGGCACCTCTGTGTCGAGCGGCTTTTGCATATAAGAATCACCATGCATAGTCGACAGCCTCCGCGCGAATATGCAAATTTCATCGATCGAATCAAATTCGACGGGCAGTATTGTTTGATCATAGCACTCTGCCTTTTATGCTTCTATCTTTGCATGCATTTCCCATCCGGGAGACACGAGGGAGAGGTATCGCTTTGTGCTCCCTTCGATCGTGGCACAGGTAATGCCTTCAATCCTTGGGACGCCGTAAAAACACGTACGAATAGGTTTCGCTTGTAAAACAGGGCCGTGTGAGATCTGTACAGTGGCTTTGACATCTGTCGCACGAATGCGAGCTCCTTTCCCTCGTAAACTGGCAGTTTTAAGTGTCCTCGTAAGATTTCCCTCTGTTACGTTGCATCTTCGCAGGACGGGCAATGCTTCCTGGTTATTCTAAGAAAACTCGTTTCTTTAATAGCACTCCGCATCTTTAATCACCTCCGGGCTAATAACTCTGCCTGATGCTCGTTTAACAGAACTCGGCAGATCGTACAATATGATAGCGATTTGCGTGGTTCAGGGCCAGCGAAAACTTTCGAGTTTCAATGCGCCTGCATTGTCTGAAAGTTGGGAGGGATGATTTTCCGGGTCATGAATAAATGCCCCCCGTAAGCGTTACCCAGTGGCAAAGTTCTCGAAATCTGTAACCAGGTCAACTTGCCCTGGCTACTTCCATCTGGGGTTCTTTGATCTTCAAACAACTATTCTAGGCGAATGAAAAGAGCTGGAGTTCTTTGAGCAATCACCGCAGGAAAGGAATAGAAGTGCTTCGTGGCTTCTAGGGAACATTCCAATTCCTCTGAAATCCCACAAAGTAGTTGTTTTAATACAAAAATTAGGCTCGTATTAGTCAAATAATTTGCAAGCATTTTGTGTTGATGAATATTTATTATTTGATTCGGACGATGCACGATGGGGCCTTAATGCTCGAACGCTCTAGCCTTCGTCCTCGTTCACAGAGCACGACGAAGTTTCGGCCGCGATAACACCGGAAGATAAATGAAGCGACAAACGGGCGTGCGAGGGGATTCGAGGGGCGCTGAAAGTTTTCGCGGTTCGTCACGCTGAAAGCTCTCCTCGCGACGGGTCAAAGGGTAAGCAACCCCTACTCGACAGACGAAAGCTGGACTTTCCAGCGTGCCTCTCTCCTAATGGCGCTGGGTGTCCCTTGATTTATTCGCTTTGGAAGCTCGAACGACCCTCGCGAAATCGATGTTACACGCGTGATTTATCCCTAAAGCGACCGTTCCGCGTCAGGGTCGCTTTAAACAGAAGGGTTGGGAGGCGCGTGGATTTTCACGAGACTCCCGGAGATATTATTATCATCCAGGGCTTCTAGCCATCTGAATGGGAAATGGAAACGTAACACGGTGGTATCTGATGATTTCCATGGAAAGTTTCAGAGGTGAACAGGATGCAAGCGTGACTCGAAGCTTGTCCTTTCCCTTAACGGAAGTTTTTCCCGTTAAAACGAAGATTAATTCGGTGAACGGCTAGGTACGCTTCCCCGAAGCGGAGGAAATTAATGGTAATCCGTCTGTCGGATGTACGTCTTTGATTAATCGAAAGAAATCACAGTACGGGGTAGCGGGGCAAGAAAACTTTCGGGGTGATTTATCGTTTTGTGTCCGAGCGAAGGGATTCGGTCCATCGTATCAGAAATTTCTTTCGTTCCACGGCGTAACGTACGGTTTTCACGCGGCAAACAGTCGTTTCAACTCGGTTCCGTGTAAAAGTTCAGGCTGGTTAATTGTGACGTTTAACGGCCGCGTTCCAAGCAATGGCCAGTTACTTGTCGTTCTCAAAAAGTGAATATCATTAGCGCGAATGTTAGCGGACACGTACCGTGAAATGCATCGGAGCGGGAACGACGCTACGCAAGGGAACTTCTCAACAGCCCGACGAACGTTTACGATAATACAAATTGGTCATTTCCGTCGAGGGAGTGCCGCGCGCAGGGAACAAAGGGCTCGTTATAAATTTCACCAGCTTTAAATTAATCGCTTTACCGAATTCATGAAATACCCAAACGTTTCTGCCTGGTCCTTTCGAGTAAATCAGGGGACAAAGACGGGATCCCTGTAATCGCAATTAATTAAAAGTTAGCTCAGCGTGCTGACTAACGCGTATATTATGCCACCGTTACTTGCTCCACCCGAGACGCTTTTGGGTTACGGACTTCGCTTCCTTAGTTCAGAAAGGAATTCTGTATTTTCAAGAATAGCTAAAAGATACTGCAATCTTAAAAGGGACCTTGTGACAAATAAATATTCTCAAATTCCACGACTAACTCTTGCTTCTCGCTTAGAGGAAGCTCGCCTCGTGTTTCTATAATCTTCCCGAATCTATTTTCTATTACATAATCACGCGAAGATGATGGATTAAACTGGGGGTCAATTTGCGAGATGATATTTTGCGCCGGCGTGCCGTAGAGTTTCGCAGCGAAGCGGGGGAAGGTTTTAACGGTGGATTTAATGGATTTCATAACACGCGTAATAAGCTCGCGCTCTAAAATAATCCCTTGCTCGCGAGCCCCTGAAGCGGATACGAGCGCGAAGGTTTGAATCGCGTTTCATTAGACCTCGCTTCGGTAGGCAGAAGCAAGACGTCGCTGATGCTGTTGTAGACACAATGTCACCCTGCGATGATTTTCTATCGCGATGCCGAGCCCCATAATTTCGTGGGAGCATCGCGAAAGCTGCTTACATTGTGAGATCGTCCCCGACACGCGTGGATCGAAAGTTTACACGGCAGCCGGGTCGTATCGCTGTAATTTCATTCAGCCGAATCAATGATTCGTAAACAATGATACAGCTTTATCGCGCGCGCCGACGCCCGGGGAATGAATACATTATGCATGAGAGAGACAGGGTTGGCCCTATTGTTCAGCGACAAAACAGGGAGCGCGGGTGGCTAAGAACGCGAGCAAACAACTTTTGTCGTCACCAGTCGCGAGTGAAAACTCCCCTCGTCGTTTGGTTAAACCGGCTTTTTGTTTAATTCGATAGGCACCGATTGTCAAGAGAATCTGTAGATCCATGGATCAATAGAAGGGAATTGCCATTTCGATGACAGAATCGCGAATCAGCGGTTCATCAGCGACGGGAGTGGGTTAAATCTGCTTTCAGTAAGGTTCGAGACGAGAGTCGATGGGAAATGGTAGAAAAGCTGTTCCAGCTCGTTTGGATTTTATTATCTTTTCCAGCGGCATTGTTCCTTAATTCTCTGAAGCGACGGGGAGCCTTTTGTTTGGCCAGCTTTATGGACGTTTTTACACAGTTGGGGGGAGAGCAAGAGTCGCGGCATTAAGGTTCCATTAACGTGATTAGATGGACCGAAGCGGAGGAGCGTGTCCTTTCCCTAATGCTCGTTTTATCCCGTTTAAAAGAACTCTCGGCGGTCTTTCAACTCTCCCGTCGAAATTTCCGAAAGTTTGCTTTCAAAGCAGCCTCCTTCATCTCCGCTCGGCTTCTGGTCGCCTTCCCCGCGTCAGAGGGCCCAAGTTAAGGAGACCTCCATTGGTTCCACGTCGCGACTGCTCCGTACTCGACAAATATCGTCGCTGAGAAGACATCCAGTTCCATGCGCCGGACAGTTGCAGTCCCTGAGAGACTATTCCCCGCGATCCTCCAATTTCCATTCGTCAGCATCTGCAGCGGCGATAAAACCTGCGAATTTCCTCCTCACGGTGCGCGACATCGAGTAAACGCCACAGTTTAAATTCTTAGAGCTCCCCAAACGTTTCCTCGTGTCCCCACGAAAGGAACTGAATCCCCTCTCTGTTACCTCCCTGAGAATAAAACACTGCCACTTTCGCGAGCCACCTCCGATTCAAGCTTCCACTTGGAGACATTCGCGCGAATCGCTGACAGGGAAATTTCACAAATCATCGAGCTCCTTGGCCCTCGTGATCCATCGACAGCTGGTTTCCCAGCGGGAGCAGCCTTCTCGACGGAACGAGCTTACGTACTCGGCATTTTTTTACATTGCCGCCAGTGTCGTGGACGTAAAAATGGCAAGGAAGCGACACAGCGGCGTCGAGAGGGCACAGAGGGACCGACGTCGAGGAATAGTTAGGGAAAAGGCTGAAGAAGGTTATTAACCGGTAGAATGTCGAGCAGACTAGCGGGTTGCCCGTCACGTTGGCCTCTCCGCCAGCTAAAAATATTCTTTCGCGAATAAACGTCACCCGAAGGGAAGAACACAGGTCCCTCCTCGTCCGTCGTCGAAACGAGATTATTTTCGCGTGCCTTTCAACCTCTCCTTTTCTTCCCTTGCATTTAAAGGAGGCTCCGTGTCTCATATTTATGCAATGCGAATCAACAGATTACATGTACCTACTTCGGAAATGTATACGCAGCTACTTAAACTACGTCTGACTCTGCCCTGGACGCACCACTTGCTGGCCGAGACTCCTGAACTATTCACAAGCGAGCAAACTATCCGAGCTGTACGTTCACCAAATAGACAACAGTCACGCGACATATGTCGCGCACTTCAGAGACGGCTCCCCGAAGCGTAACGATTTAATTGCGACGCTATAGCAACGAAAAAGAACCTCCGCCGAAAAGACTAAACGGTGTAATTGACCCAACGCCGTGCGTGTCTGTTAATACGAAAAAGGTTGGGACGTAACGAGAGAGCGGAGGCTCGACGCGCCGCGGGATTCTGCCAAGAATATGCTTGCCCGAGAAGGCGAATATTTTTTCGTTTTATCGCGACTTCTACGCGGCACGCATGCAAATGGCCCGCGAACGTTATAAATCTTCTGGGATGCGAAGTGAGTCTGAACCCATGGAATATAGTCACGGAATGGAAGATATAGTAGCGAAATAGAAGCTATGGGAGAGGAAACTTTATATCAAATATGTTCGCAATTTTTTTTCTCTCTTCGATTCGATGAATCGATGGCCTTTTGTGTCGAGAAAGGAGGCAATAGTTGCTGCAATTCTCGCTGGATGCAAAGTAAATAGCTTCTCATTGTAAACGCTGTCTATCAATGTTGAGAAAGCAAACACGATGAGCAGGACTTTTTCCATTGTACCGGAAAGGGGCAGCGAAATTTAATTGGCCCGTGAGAGAGAGACGAGGAGTTTCGCGCAAAGGAAACTCGTGTTGGCGATTAAAACTTTCGTCGGGGGCTTTAATTCGTCGAAAATTGTTGGCGAGAAGGAACCACGAGGAAACGAGTGCTCAAGGTGGTGGAAGAAGCTCGAGTTATTTCCTTCGGGCACCGTGGGGAGCCTGAGAGAGCGAGATAAAGTTGCTTGGGAAACATTCGGTGGCTGTGAGTTAAAAAATTTAGAATCGAGGGATCTTTATGAATGATAAAGTTTAAAGATAGTAGTAATTTAGCATTTAGAATTCAGGCTTCATAATTCAAGGATAGGGGAGCGGAGGGTTTCCAGGGAGGTTTGGGAGTTTTACTGGGGCCAATCGAGCCGGGCTCGGTGGTTCCACGAGGCAATCGATCGACCAAGGACAAATGACAGGTCCTCGGCTGCCGGACACTCGGAATATCTCGTGTTTGTCCAGGAGCCAATGGTCAGGTTTACATTAGAACCACTTCCGCCCAATTGATTAGTCTCAATCGGTTTACCCGCCGGTCTTGGCCGTTCCCAACAACCGCTTTTATCGATCTCCTCGCGTGCTCATTGGGAAACCGGCTCTCTCGAAGCCAGGCCTCGTCGGAGCAGGGAAGTCAAAATAATTTCTCTTCGTCCGAGAATCAATAACTTCCTGGTATGTTTCAAATTCGTGATCACTTCGTTTTAATCGAACGGGAGAAGGTACGTCCAAGTTTACCGTCAAGTCTGGCGATTCCTCGAGACTGAAATTAGAGGGAATGCTTTTGCGAGGTTCGTTGAAGCATTAACGACACTTCAACTTATTCATCGTCGAAGCACTATTTGTACATTAAATCCCGCGGCTGGATCGACGGGACACGCGTGAAATATACCGATAGCAGCTACGAAAATTAATTACCGCGCTCGATGCTTCTATCGCTCGCTGCCTGGCGTCCTGTTAATTACAATAACACCGCTTATGAATCCGCTCCCATCGATCTTGTCGCTCCCCAGGAACGTTACCTTCGCCCCGACGATGGATTTCCCGTCGATCGGCGCTCTGAATTTTCTAATCGATCCGCTATGAAACACCGCTCCGGCGAGGGAATCGCAAGATCTATCGAGCGCCGTAGCTCTGATCGTTTTGATGAAAATTGCTCTCCGCCGATATTTTAAACTTTCCCGTTTTTACGCCGGAAATTCGGCCGCGCCAGAGACCACCGCAACGAGATACCTCTTCCTTATCAACTCATTTCTCGCGGGCGAGATTCTGCGGCGCGTGCACGTACGGTGGCCCTGGAAGATGCATAAAGTTTCCCCGCCATCGTGTCTCGTATTAATATAGAGATACGTACGCGGTGGTGTTTCCTGGCCGCGATACAACCACTTAGATCGTCCCTCCCGTAACTTGGACCGACCGAACTCCGGCAAAGTGCATTAACCGGATGAAACGGAATTCGCGGGCGCAACTGTAGCCTTATCGTTCCCGTTGGCGTACGTAAGTGTGAATTTATCACGCAATCAGGAAGCGCTTCGACTGTTACCGCATCTTCTTTCTCTCGGTCCCCCGACGTTTCTTGCCGCGTAGCGTAGACAGAGATCGCGGCAAGTGTCTTCGCGGCGAATCGGTGGCCGGCATCGGATCGTGCCCAGAATTTATACGACTCGATCGGGTCGTAACTATAATTTTACGGTCGTCTGGACCGCCTCAGATTTACTGCGTTTTCAATCGAAAATTGAATACAAAGTGGGGACGGGGCGGGGTTCGATCTTCCAGTGCAACTATCGGGAGAGAATAAAGTTCGGCCCGCCTTCTCCTCGGAGCGGAAGTAGCAACATCGCCGCAATAAGTCAACCCCCGATTTTTCGATGCAAATTTTTAAACGGGATAATAAATATCCCCAGGCGAATACGTGACTCGTCTGCGAAACGAGAGGCCGTCCAACACACGGGACATTCTTCGGCCCATCTTGTCACTCCTTCCTCCTTTCCTCTTCCTTCTTCCACGCTTTGGTGCCAGCAGCTTCTTTTTTTCCTCGCCCCGTTCTCTCCTCTTCTTCGTCCACCCCCGCGCCACTCGCCGACTGAATTTTAATCCCGTCCCGCGAACACTCGATTGCTAAGTACCGTGGCTTTTCTTACTTAACTTCTCGCTCAGGAATTCCGGTTCGATCCAGTTGGAGACTGTTTCGCGATTCCACGCGCGAGCTATCTGCTGGGTGCTTCCTCAGACTTTCTAATTATTTTTCCCCTAAACTCTAAGTCGATTCAATCGACAGTTTATTGAACGATTTACCGGGGATATTGTTGGGCTACTTTTTAATATCCTCGCCTTGGTACAATTACGATAGTTTTAAAGCGGAGGTGAAAAAGAAACGGCGTGTTTCGTAGTTCTCGAACGTAGAATTAAATTAACCTTTTGAAACTCCGCTTCCCACGATCTAACCGCTCCACAAAGTTCCCCGGTACTTTTTCTCGGGCCGCGGGTTTCTCTTCCCCTTTTCCTTTTGTCGTCTCGACTTCTCGTCTAGAATAACGAGGAGAATGTTAATCCGAAAATTGCCGATCTCGACACCTTCTTTTCTTTGCCTTTACCGCGGGCATCCTCTCGCGTCAGCTTATATTTCTCACGAGGACAAGGGATCCCGAATATTTTCCTTTCCACGGCCGATTGGAATATGGATTCTCCCCGCTGAATATTCGATTGGATTTTGCGTAACTCGCACGGTATACTCGTGATCTCTTCGTTTGCTCGCCTTTTACACGAGCGCGAGAGAGTATTGGTTGACAGCTATATTCACGGAGCCATCGAATCGAGTTTAACCATTCCTTGTTTCCCTTTTGCTCTGCCCTCTGATTATTCTTTCCCTTTCGCGTGTCCATTTTTTAAATTCAAAATCTGTTTGATCTGTTTTCGTTGGAGTTTGTGCTTTTTTGTTTAATTTCCCATTCTACTTTCACATAGTTTTACGATATTTTCTACTGACGGCCGACACACGCTGTTCGAATAATGGCATCAACTTTTTGAAACGTTTGATCGCGGCGGAAGGAAAATTACATTTCGTATTTACTACGATCGTTACGTTTTACATTTTTCATAAAAGCGTAAAAGCGAATTCATTTGTAGAATTTAATGAAAATACTTTCAGAATCGAATCAAAGAACATTTAAAATTGATAGTATCAGAACAAGTAGTAATATTATATTTACCTTTCCTTTCCCCCCTTTTATTTACTTTCGCAACTGTTGGGTAGAAAATTTTAATCAGTTTTTTCCCCCTTGAATTTAACTTTCATTCCCAGCCTTATGTACTTTTCCTGGCGCTTGAATTCTCACCGTTGCCGCGCAACTTTGCGGGGTCCGCAAACTTTCGTTATTGTAAAACGCAGGTTGTAACAAAAATTGTTTCAATTGTTCCATCACTTCTCTATTCGCCCACGTTCCCGTTTCGTTTCTCCGGATCCAGACCGCGAAGAAGTATTCCTTATCTCTGCTCCCTTATATCGTTAGGTTTCACCTTAATCCGGCCCCTTATCTTTTAATTGCATGGATCGTACTATGAATCTTAATTACCTCGGTCAGCTATTTAATCGTTAGATATTCTCGAGCTTCCAAGGCTCTTGGGAATTTCCCTGCACCTTTCTGCTATTATTTTTCATTATAGAATCCATTACCATCACGACCCTCCCTATATTACGTAAAAATACAGCCTCTCAGGCCCTGCCTGGTTCGTGTCGACTAGAATCTATGCTAAGCCGAGGCTGTAGGCCCCAGTTAAGTCCAGGTCTCTCCTCCATCACATCTACGGACTACGCTTGATCCATGCTCTGCCAAATTTAGCTATTCGAGAGCACGAGTTTGTATTACAATTCCCCATTCCCACGAGTTTCATTCCTCAAACGAGGTCGCCTCCGATAAATCCAATCCGCGACAAGAAAATAGAAAGAGTAACAACGTGTAGAGATCTGTTTTTCTGTTCCCCGCTTCCTTTGTCATTATTCTCGAGCACAGACAGGCGTTCTCTTCTCCGCTTCCACTTCATCCAGGTCTTATTCTCCGCTCGCTAAGTCCCCGGGTCGAAACCTAATCCCCGGGTACAACGGTCCTCGAAGAAAGACACTTGTGGCGCGACGATTTCACTCCACCCCCTTTATTGTCTTTCGTAAATACTCGCCAGGCGAATTGAACGAACCCCGCGCTTTTCCGCTGGTTTTTCCCTCGGATCCTGCCACCCTACCCCATCCCCCGCATCTTGATGATTAATTAACGCACTCTCGCTCCTGACTCCCACCCCCGGCTGGTTCAAACCACGCCAGGCCGACCGCTTAATTGTAAAGAATTTATTCGCGACCAACTGGCTTTTAATATCCCTCGGCTCCCCTTTAACGTTTCCATTGTACCAGCTTTCGACTCTGTTGTTCCTTTTGCCGCGACGGGGAGAGTTCTCGTACCTGGTTGAATAATCATTCGCGCGCTTAGGGCGGATCGGGAGCTTCCTGTTTCAAACAGCTCCCTCGCGGCCTATCGTCGCGCTCTTCCTCCGAGACGGCGCTTTTTATTTCCGCCTTTTACGGCCGCGCTTTGTCTTCCGTCTTGGTTTTAACGTGGAGTAATTGCGTCCCGCATTAAGGCTGAAAAGCAGCGCGCGTAAGGCCACTAGATTCCAGCTTTATTCAAGTTTGCCATCTCGCCCGGAGAATTCTCTCTCCCCTTCCCAGCTCCTGGGATGTTTCAGCGGCAATCGATTGACACCGTTACCTGAAATCATCAGACGTTGTTGAAGTCCGCGACCTCGTTCGCGGAGGAAACGAACGTCGTACGTAACGGCGTTCCGACGTCGCTCGGTGACGCGACGGTTCGAACGTGTCGATCTATTACCCAAGACTTTATAGCGTGTCGGCCTTTGTACCCGAGAAACCGCACGTCGAACGCCGGATGCACGTAACATGACGTTCCCCGTTCTCGATACGGAATTTCCGTTGCCTCGAGAGAAAGGAATCGCCGCACGGTGACGGGCCACGATACATCGCGCGTCAACTCGCACAGATTCCCAGTCGCCCGCTGCGAGCAACCTGCTGAGGCGGGCAAATCGATATCGTTTGATCGGCCTGAAGAAACACTAACGAGAGGAAGTTCGTGCCGCGACAAGGAACGCTTTAACTCCGTATTTCCTGCAGAAATTGCGATAAATTTTCGAGAGAGTTTTCTCGGGATTATGGAAGCTCTTTGACTGTCGAAGCGCCACGGGATTCGAGGTGAAATCATTCAGACACGCGTTGAAACTGCCTGCGTATCAGCGAGTACGTTGCGTCGCGTTTGTTCGCCTCGTGCAACGGAAGAGTAGAGAGATAAGTCGCTGGGAGAGGTTGGAGAAGATTTCTCGCCAGAGAACGTGGAGGATCGAAAGCCTCTCCTTCGAGCGCATCCAATCGAATCCTCGAAAATCTGTGATGCCTGGCGCGCAGGCCCTTATCGGTTAGCTCGAAACTCCGTGAAAAGAAGATCGATCACCTGAAAATAATGGGGTGGCTCTTTGCCCGCATCCATTGTTTATAGCGTCTCTGCTTCTTGGTTTGGACCTCGTCGCCTCTTTCCCAAGGATTCGAATGCTGTATCATTGATGGGACGTGGCTCCTCCAACGAACCGTCGTCGTTGAGAAGGTAATTTGAACGGGAGACGTTTCACGAGAGTTATTTATCGAGTTTCCCTGGAAATGATTGGAGCCCTTTGAAATCCTTCGGCAAACAATGGGCTGTAATCGTATCGAGTCTTTCGACGAGGTATGCTGGGAGGGATTGTTAAAAATGCTTGGAAGAAATGGTCTTTAGTAGTCCATTAGGCAATGCTTGCAGCTTTATCGGAGCTGTTATTAATGAATGCGCGAGTTTAACTGTTCGGCCGCGATGCATTAGGCTGGATGGGGATGAAAAGCCGCGAGGAAGCTGCCGGATAGCTTCTTATCTCGAGGAGTCGGGCGGATTAATTGAATTACGAAGGAAAATTCGGGCCGGGGGCGAAGCAGTTCGTCGGCCAACTCTTCGAGGATCGCGGTCGACCCTTAGAGAAGCTGAACTTTCGTCCGTCTGCTTTCCTTTGCTCCGGGTGGAAAGTGGCGTGCTCTTCCATCGGCCGTTAATTACGTTTCCCGTCGGGATCACGGCCGCGGATCATAATTTCGATCGTCGTTGAATCACAAACGAACCAGGAACGCCGGCCACGGCCGAGGTGAAAGGGATTACAGCCCCGGGGAAATCAGTAGGACACCACCTTCGTGAATACTTCCCAACTTTTTTTTTCTCGCAAACTTTTTTATTCCGCTCGAGGAAACGTGGAGAACGACCGTGTAAAGTCCACCACCCACCCCTCGCCCGTTCATTCTGCGCGCCTCTCTTTTGTCTTACCTCCCTTTCCGCTATTTTTTCGTGCCAAGAGAAAATGAAAAGGGGGAGGAATTATTCGCGGAAGCCGCGGCGATCTCCCCCCTCCGCTCGTCTCTTATTCGGTTACGATCATAAATCCGCGGGTTTGGATAAAAGTCAATTGGACTTATGCATTTTGCATGCGTGCTCGCCGCGTTGCACGCTTCCGCGATTGAATCGACTGGAAGATAATTCCTCTGAACCGCCGGGCTGGAAAAAGTAAAAATTTATGGAGCTCCGTCGGACCCGCGGGTCCGCGTGGCGTTCGGAACTCCGTATGGAGAATCCAAGAAAAATTAAATTTCGCCGCTGCTCGGTCATTCCTCATGCACAAAGTTGAACGTGTTCCAGAGCGTTTGAAAGCGTCGCGCCAAGTGGCTGCAATTCCCTGCCTACCCCTTTTCAACTGTGCGCCCTCGAAAAATCAAGTGGAGGAGGGTGGAATCTTTGAGAGCAGCGGGACCAGATATAAGTTTCTTCTTCCTAAAAGTGACCGAGTCTCTTCCCGATTGAAAATTCCCTCGTTCCGGATTCTAACGTCCAATTGCCCCGTCTCTTTTGAGAATTAACCTCGCCTTCGGAATCAGAATTAATCGAAGGTAAAAATATTCCTTTGATTCCAGAGGACGTGCAGTTTTTAGAGAGAGATTGTCCCGCGAAATCGTTTTACTTCGGGCTCGCAAATACTCCGTGACAGGATACTTTGCGAAACAATCGAGTCTTTCCCCCACCGGTGGCATTAATGTTCCTTTGCGCTGTGTTCACTGGCCCTCGAAGAAAAGTCACCGGATCACAAAGGGTCGCAGAATGTCCAGAATCCGAGAAAGGGTATCTTTCACCCTTAGATAGAGAGGGGTCTTCGTGCTGAAGCGCACTCGAGGAATCTCACAATGGCGATTAAGTACCGCGCACTCAGACGTCCCTCCCTCGCCCTTTATGGAAAAACTCCCGGCACACCTCTTCTAATTCAACCTTCTTTCCCTTTGGGGAGCCCTCCCCGACTCGCGCCACCGTGAAACCGAGCCCAGAATTTGCGGTCGAGGGTAGGAAAACTGAAGACCCCGCGGATACACTTTGCCCTCGCAACTAGCCCCATCGCATGGCAATTTAAAATTCACTCTGCTTTTATATTACTGACCGTTCGATTGTAAGATAACGAAAGCCACGTGTTTAGAAATGGGGTGCCAATTTGTAGCACTTTGTTGGGGAAATACGGGGGTAGAGCGATTACGATCAATCGGGGGCTTGATGGGGAACGTTAATAGAATTCGGAACATTTTGCCCGTTAACCAAAATTACGGTAATCCAAGCCGTTAATCCTGTCCGAAGTTGATTAAGCTCAATACGAGCGCGCGGCCGCTACTCGTAGTTTCAAATTTCGAGACGGACCCTCTATTGACCTATATCAAACTACAATGGGGCGTATCGTAGCAGCCAGGTACCGCCGCTGATACCGTCTCGAAATTGCAGGGAAATTACACGCGCGTATATTGAAAGTAAGTACCTTGGAGCTCCATTGAAATTGCAAACCGTGCCCGAGAAGCGTCGAGTCTTTTGAACAGCTCGCATGTTTCTTTTAACAGTCCTTGAATTCTCGTCCATCTCCGATCAGTTATTACTCTTATTGCGCTTGTTCACTGAAGCACCACCACTATCTTTTGCGCTTTCCAAAAAAAAAAATGGGTCTTTTGGGGGCCTCTTTCTTTCGAAAGGATGCAGCAAAAGATTTCCCTTGTTGCAACCTAAACCTTCATTGTGTCTCTCGTCAAAGAGATTGCAACTTCACCAACGACGGTTCCGCTCACGGTATCAGAAATTGTATCTTTTGATCCTCTACTTTCTACTACGTCTACGATATTTTATTTCCGCGTCGTGGGCTCTGAAAGGAGCGGCGAAAAAATGTCTATCGGAATTCCCGTGTTTTCCTCGCTACGGTGCAACGCGAACTTTTCGCTGAATCCGCCGATAGAAGAATTGCGACTTTTCCTGCGACGACTTTCCTCGCGGTGCAGTTTACAAAATCTCTATCATCGCCGATATCGTTGACTCTCCGAGGACCGAGTAAATAAATCCAATTGGAATTTTTCGCGATTCCCCTCGCGGTGCACTTTAGAGAGGCTGCATCTTGTTCGACGCCGCCGACACTGTAAACACGGAATAAACAGTTTCAATCGGAATTTTCTGCTGCTCGCAGAAAATTCAGTTGCGGCAAGAAGATTCGCTCAATCGGCTCCTCAACTTTACGCGAGGAATTTCGATGCACTTCGCCGCTCTGGTTCTACTCAGAAATACATCAGAGAGCGATTTTACCAGTCAGCTGGTAGATCCCGGGACGAAAAGCTTCTTTAAAGGCTGCGGTATTTTCTTTTCCCTGCCCGATGGCAGCGCAAATCCGGATGCCGCGGCGACTTAAAGACACAAACCGGCAGTCCGTGCCGGAGCAGCTAAGCCGGCCTGCTGACATTTTAATTGCATCCTCGAGGACCGTCGGGCGACGTGTCTGCACAAAGAAACACGTGAACACGTTCGAAATTGACGGACCGGAGGATCTAATCCCACCTGTCGAGCCCTGCCCCGATGTAAATGCGTTCACGTTCAAACGGGAAATTCAACGAGACTCCCGGGGAAGTTTGCTGCTCTCGAAACGTCAAAGATTGAAATTTAAAGGCGCTCCGGTGTCGGGTCCCGCGCGTTAGTCGACCGGCAGCTTTGTCTCGAGCAACTCGGCTGCCCTGAAAGTTCAGATAACAGGGGTGGCGTCTCGTTTTCGCGCGAGTTTCGCGTGAACAGGCAATTGAACTGAAAGCTGAATGCAACATTGACGAAGTTTGCACATTCTCTGTTCTCTCTGGGGCTCGCGTGCCAGTCGATAAACCGACGAACGAGCGGTTAAGTTAAGCTAATGATTTTAATTGGCCCGTGGTCCTCCGAGTATCTATGACCCGGTCCTCTTCTCGTCGTGGAATTTATGTAAATTACTGCTTCCGAGAAGGACAAACAGCAATGCCCGTTTCGACCGCTCGACTCGATAAACTTTACCAAAATCTCGGTCCTTTTTGTCTCCTAGCTGAATTCCAGTGGAGACGATTCAACTCCCAAGTCGGTCGTCTTAAATATCCCCAGCAAGCATGCAGCGGGTTTTGCCTAAAACGGCAAAGCCTCGCGCAGCTTCTGGCATTGTTTGCTCGCCGCAATATCGCGGCCGTCGCGAAAACAAACTGCACCGTGGGGCGAGCTGCGTTTCCCAAAGCGTCCGCTTCGAACCCTTCTGGGCCAGGCTAAGGCTTCTGCACGGGATTTCAGCCGAGGAGGAAGACAATATTCCGAGACAAACGGCCGTTCGAAATACTTTCCTCGACAACGTGGACGAGCATTCGCCGTTCCGAAAGTTGGACGCGCAATAATACGGGCTCGCGGGGGTTGGGGTCGCTAGAGAAACTTGAAATACAGACGCCGGAGCAGCTACTCGATCTTTATCGTTGTTCTCGCGACAGCTTAATGTCGCTTGGCCTGGTTTAGCGTGCAGAGAAAAGTGGATAAGTCAGGGTTGACTACGGAGGTCGTTAAATCTGTTAGTCGGCAATTTCCCTACGTTCAAAATTCCGTTCCGCCGGTTACACTGGACGACGATTGAAGAAGGGCGCGCTTGAAATACCGCGAGGGTGAGCGAGCGGACGCCCGCTAATTCCCGTCAATCAGCCGATCTGCAGGTAATGGAAATTACCAGTATCGTAATGGAAATGCAAATGTCGCGTCTATCGGAGCCACGCGAAAGATCAAACAACGCTCCGTCCGTTTTCGACCGCAAAGGATCGAGCTGGGCGATCTATTATTCGCCCAGCGGCAGCCTAGAGCCCTCTCAATTACCTTTCTGGCGTTTCTGGGTCGATCGACCTCGACGTTTGACAGGGCTATTTATACGGGCTGAGGTTAATTGTCCACGCTTTGCGTGTAATCTCACGCGGAATTTCTGGAGACCGTGATTGCCGCGCATATGATAGGAAACGGTCGCTTTGTTCCCCGAAACACAGCCCCCATCGGATAATTTCCAAGTGTTGCGGGAGAACGTAAGTTCGCGTCCGCTCAACTTTGTTCGCGCGTGTCCGTTCAGGAATTTCCGGGCGACCGAGAACTGGGGACAGCTCGCAGCGAATAGCAACTGTCAAATTCGCGGGCTTTATTTATCGGCGGAGTTGCTGTCCTGGCATTGAGTTACGCTCGCATTGCGCGATAATTCATGAAAAATCGTGGCGAAACAGTGCGTCCCGCTCGTGAAAGCCGCGCTATCTGATCGCGCTTCGTCGTGTTTTATCGGGGTCCCCATTTTTTTTTTTCAAACTGCGCGTTGTTATGAAAATTTAGATATGTTTCGTACCCTCTCGTGGCTCGCCTCGCGCTATTCACCGGCGTACGTCCAGCGGGGGAGGCTTTGTCTACGAAGAACGAGTGCGCTTCATACGGGAAAGTTTCTTGAAGCGCTTATTACGCGCCCCTCATTGATTAGAGGGGGTTGCTTCCGGTTGGAGCTCAGTGCTGGGATTCCAATTCTCTTCCCCGCCGTGGCGGCCCCTTGGCCCCTGGCCCCGCGCCTCTCATTATGCAGAAAGCATACTGGGGCTGGACACACTGCCGGGAAATATACCTGCAGGCGGCTTTTGGTGCTCGAGTTTGCCGACTATAGAACTGGAAATTTCAACGGCCCCTTTCACGGCGACCTACCCCAAGAGAAAGCGGCCGTTGCTCGACTCCACGACTCGCATCCAGCTGTAGGCAGCCGTATATGTGCGCGCCTACCCTCTCCGGGAGGGCGCGGGCAGTTTGTAAACCTTTGCATGAATCGCCGGAAATCGTCTCTTGTTCCGTGGATATCGACTGTCGACGCGCCCCCCATTCTACCACCTTCCATTTTTATTCTCTACCCAACGACATATCCCGAGGGGCGAGGAGCTTCTCTCTCTCCGTCGTTTCCCCGTGGTTCCCTTTGATCTTTCCTCCTTGTTTCACGAGTCATCGAAGTCTGTTTTGAATTGCGCGCCAGGGCGCGGAGGGCTTGGGCCACTGACCCAGTTCGTCGCGAGTGAAAGGGATAGCTCCCTCGAGACCGTGGCAGGACTCCGGGTCGATCTTTAGGATGCATTCTTGAGAGCGTGTGTTGTATCTCCCTTGAATTTCCCGGGTATCCAGGGAAATTCCTCCCGCAGGTAATCCGCCGCTTCCGTGGAACCTCGCGCGCTCGAGGTTTGACGAGGTATTTACGCACCCCTTCGGTGGATTTACTAATCTCCATTTTTCCCAGAGGGGCGAGACTCACAAGTTGGAGGAGAGGCATTAAGCGACCGAAAAGTTTTATCGCCTCTCTCGGTTTTATTCGATCTCGTCTTACAGCGACAGATAAAAGTGCAGGAATTAAATGAACTCCGCGGCGCATTCTCGGTCATTTGGATTTTCGTTTACGTTCAATTTCGCGGAATGATTATGACCTCCACAGTGAATTCTCGCTTCGGGAGCAGACGTCCGCTAGGTGCTTGCGGGTCACTCGCGTAGAAAATTGCGGGAATTCCGCTCGGTATTTACGCGTCCTTATTGCTGCTCGTCTCTGAACGCGTGTATCTCCGGAAATGATGAGTGAAGAGCTGCCGTAGAGACTGCATTGTGTACAGAAGCGAGCTATTTACAAATCTCCGAGCGTATTTACTTACTTTTTAGATTGTCTGGATGTTGATTTACCTCGCGCGCCTTGCTCCTCCTGCTCCTCCAACTCGCGCACTCGAGAACGATCGTCTCCCCCGAAACAAGGTCGACATCTTTCATTTTCCCCCGTTCTTCTTGGAATCGAGTTGGACGCACTTTATTTATGCAAATAAATTTAGGGAACCCTCTTCTCCGCTGATCTTCCCCAAATAGGTGACTTATTGCGTACCAAGGGACTTGTATCTCTCTATATTTTACAAGCTTCTGTGAACATGAGAAATAGACAACAGCCCTGCTCGAAACTCCCCGAGTCAGTCCAGGCAGCTTCCACTGCGAAGCTCAGTCGTAACATTAAAGTTTACGCCCGCACCCTCGCCCTCTCCCAAAGAATTTTACGCCTCCTTTGCGATTGGGGCAGCCTCGTCCGACGGATTTGCCAAGAAATCGGCCAATAAGATATCGCGGACGTGACAACGGGATGATCAAGGACGTGGCCAATTTCGCAGCTCGCAAACGAGCACTTTGATCCATGCCCCACCCGTTCGCCAGCTCCTCCAGGCTGTTTTATCGCGACGTCCTTAAGGCTCCGTTTTACGAGCCGCCGCGCGGCGAATGTCCGGCGAAACCCCCGGTCGCCAAACTACCCTTCTTTCCTCGAGCTTGCAGCCCTGAGTGTCTTAACGTCAGCTTCATAGACCGAGGCCCTAATTTACGGCCCGTAACCGGCCGTGCGACCGTTGGAATCGGTATGAATTATGGATCGAATTAGAACGAGCCTCTAACCGCGGCATCGCAAGCTGGTTTAACGTCCGCGCCTGTCTGGGGAACCTAAAAAGATCCTCGGTTTACGAGCTGGCGACCGTATCACGGAGGAGTGGCATTCACCCGCGCGATCCTTCAGCCTTTCTTTCCTCCTCGTTTTCGGCGGGGAATAAAACGCCAGTGTACTGCCGGGGTACGTGGTTTGCATACGCCCCGAAGACGAGGCAGAGATTCGTCCGGGCGTCTTCGAGCGGCTGAACACGCGCGTTACTGTATTGTCGGTAAGTCGGCCGTGACGGAACGAGATTATAACGACTGTTCGCGTTTAACCGTGACGGGACGCCCGGTCGACTTTAAACCCTCTCAGTGTCCCAGTAAATTGCATTAATTTGCGGGGCCGGCGGTGGGTAATTTTATCGCGAAACCGCGCAGACTTGAGCGAACTTCCCGGACCGCGTGGAAGCTGTTTGGCTGACTTTCCAGCCGCGATCGCACTTCTCTGTGGGCTGCATAGTTCTCTGTGATGTTTGTATGAAATTTTTTCTTTACCCTTGGGTACCTAAAGCTGATTTTCGTAAGGAGCTCGCGAGGGCGTCGAGTCGATCCGAATTAGGGGAAACGCTTATAAATAGACGGATCGATAATCCATGGGAAAAGTCGGTCAAGTCGCCGGTGCAAATTGTCGCTGATTACAAATTGTAATCTCGAGCCCCTTCGTTTCGCTTCAGACACCGGCACGAATGAAAATTCGTCCCTTTGTTCCTCGATTTCCGTCCCCGCGGCGTCCTCTCGTTTCCCGCGACTATTTTCTTCGCGCTCTTCCGCTTCGAAGAATTAGCAACGCCCTCTCTTGCCCCGGGCAAATTACGTCTGCGGAATTCTTAATCCCAGCTAGGTCACTTATGAATAATCGTGTCCTTGGCGCTCAGCATTCAAAGCGCGCGGTGTTTTGATTTGCGCGATTGATCAGTGTTCACGAATGACGAGGTTCGTTTCTTTATTAATAGAACTCTTTCCACTGTTTTCCCTGTGAGCAAGGTACATCCAGGGTAAGTCTCGATCTAGTTAATCGTTATAAATCGCTGCCCCGCCGCGCGATCCTTCTTCCTAATTCATCCAGCATCCCAGGGAGAAGGGAAGCATGCCCTTTGTTTGCTACTTTGTCGCGAGAGCTCCTAGTCGAGGCGATCCTTTCTCTTCCGAGAGTCTTTTACTTCCCGAGAAGTTCTTGCTCTCAGCGGGGCCTCGACAGTTTATTAGCGGCCGTCTGCAGTAAAGTTTTTGATCGAAACTGCAGCCCCGTTTTAGGTCCGGAAAGTTCTCGGGCAGCTATCGTATAATTAGGAAATTGAACGCTGCGAGCGATGTCTTCAAAAACGATGTTGTAGGAAGTGGAGTTCATCCTTTGCATGTGGCTAAGTTTCTTAGGGGTACTCACCTTCTCGTGATGGAAGTTTGTTCGGTTTCAGAAAAAGAGAGTGGAAGTTGCGAAGTCTGAAGGCAATGAGGAGTATGAAAATGAAAGGCTGTACGAGATCAGACAGTAGCAGAGGCGTAGCTTTCACTTGAATAAGTAGATTATGCCTGTGAGTGGGCAGACGCGCGCGCGAAAGTAGAGAAAGACCGATATCGTGCCAGACAGCAGTGTGGGTAGGGAGTTAGGGGAATCAGTTGTATAGGTCGGCGCATAGTCAGACACGTAGTGAAACGCGCAGCGAGGCGAGTAAACTGAAAAGTAGAAGATGCTCGTAGGATGTCAGACAAGCCGTTCCTTCGACTATCAGCGCCGCTTATGAAATTTTCATAACTTTCAAGCCTGCACGTTCCCCTTCTTTCCCTCTAATATCATTCGTCGAGCTGGGAATCTCAATTCTAAATAAGTTCCACGCATTTACCGCAAAGTTCCCTTTGCTTAATCACGCGAGTCACGAGCACACTACGTTCACTCTGCGCGAAGAACACACGAACTCTTGGATGATCTACCCTGTTCGAACGTAGTTAGCTAACTTAACGCGCCCTCTCTGTCTCGCCATCCCCCGGTGTTTCCTGCTGAACTTCGGGTAATATTAATCATCACAAGAGACGAAAACTTCTCGCTACCTGTTAAGCACACGCCACTCCTCGTGCAATATCGAAAAACAGCGCCACTGCTGTGCTGAATTCTCGATAATATCTAATTGCATACCATTTCCCGAGGGACTTCATCCCTCCCCGAGATGCATCTCCCACGGAATATTGAAAAACTGTATCCGTGATCCCAGTGAACAGTCGCATTTAAATGAGCCCGGGCGAGGAACATCCGTATGAATAAATTCAGGCGTCAAGAGAGTGGGTGTTTTCGAAGTCAGCCGTAAGCCACTATCGGGCTTATCATCTTTTATTCAAAATAGACTTTCCACCGCAACACGGCGACGCGGAGAAGCTGTCCTCGATCCACCGCCGGCCGTAAATCGAACGTACTCTACCCGTTTCCCGTCACGCGCGTATCTGAGGGCCGAGGAATGAGGAATGCCCTTAAACGACGTATTCGAACGGGTGCTTGCCTCGAAATAAGATTAGCTCTCCTTCCCTTCGGGCTTCAGTTTTCCGCCAGACCTCTTCCGTTCCCAGCGGAGGTATATTCTCGCGGCGTACGTAAATTTCACGAGGGTGCAGGAGAAGGGCGGGGAAAAAATAGGGGGGGAACCACCGTGAAAGTCAATAGTTCTCTCGCGCTCGTTGCACGGTCTTCGTTCTACTCGAAGATCCTTGAATGGATCGTTAGGTGCAAAACCCTTGGAGCTCGGGCTGAGAATTATTCCAGCGTTATTGTTACTCGATTCTTTCTCCCGGATAGAAAAGAAACGCGATTTCGATGGGCGGAGGATTGATTTTATTTGGTGGCCCTTCGTCGTTGTTTTGTCCCGACTGGGACAAAGTGTTCCCCCGCGGCACGCTCTAGGGAGTATCTGCTCTTTCTACGCCGGCGAGACGGTCGATGCTCCAGTTCGTTCCCATCTCCAGCGGGATCGTGCACCCTCTGACCTCCCGGCATCCTGTTTTCAAGTCCCGCCCGTCGCTAAAACGTTGAACATGCAAATTACGCCCGGGAAAACAGGAAAACTTCTGTGCGAGTCAATATACCGCGGGTTCACGCACACGCCTCGCCGTTCCGCCGCCCTCTTATTTCCCCATTTCCTTCGACCGCGAAACAAATGACCCAATAAAAGTGCAATACACGCTCCGTCGAAGCGCTTTCCCTCGCGATTCTCGATATCCTTGCAGATGGCTGCCTTTAACTCGTATTTCCTGCAAGTGTCACCGAACCTCGATTCTTTAACAGGGGGTTACTGGGAGCAGGTTCTCTCTGCAAGAAATTTTTCTGCCTTCAACTTTTAATGGGATCGTTTGGACGGAAGAGGGATCAACGTAACGGCGCACTCTCTGCAAGGTAAAAGGACTATTATTTTCTACAAATACGAAGGAATATTATACTTCCCGGTTCGAGTAATACACAGAGTAGAAATTACACTGTAAGAAACGTCCTCTGGTCTCGTGGATCTTAAGATCTTAAAATCTGGGGATCCTCTCAGCCTCCTAAATCAGCCCCGGGGAAAATTCCATTGTTCGCGGGGATTCCGACGCTCTCTTTTCCCGTCCATTTGCCACGCGTTTGCATATTCTATCCGGCTGGGAGTAGGGAAGGGGATATGGAGGCGAAAGCGATCGTCGCCCCGTGGACTTTGTTTCCCCGAGCGTGTTATCAGTCGCGGACAGCATCGATTCGGGAATCGAGACGCGGCACAATATTGCAGGTGCAACGAGGTTACCGTCACACAATCGCGGTGTCCTGAAACGAAAGGATTATTGGCGCTCGGTTTTCTCGTTCCCCCTATAAAAGAGTCAGAAAATGGATCTTTCTCTCGCCTTTTCCTTTCGCCTCCCGGAGACGGAATCTCGAAAGCGGGGGATTATTGGCTAGCCGCGTCCTCCTCGCGACAATGCCACGTCCAAGCTTCACGAGGAATCCCGCGGGATGGAATATTGGCTATCTTTTTCGTCATCTCGGGGACAATGCGCGTTACGAGCCACGGAATTCGTTTCCTCTTGCTCTATTTTTTCTCTCTTTCTCGGACGATAACGCTACGGGGCCCGGGGTTTCCTTCGTTCTTCCGCCCAACCGTTGCACACCGATTTCTTCTCGCGAAATAACGACGCCGGGGATAATTCATCACGCTTTATCGGGACTTGCTTACGCGCCGGGCGACTCGAAGAAAGATTTATGGAAAAACGAGCGGAGTCGCGCGTACACTCGGCAACCACGCGGGTTTTATCAATCTTTTGTCGGAACACCGCGCGGCTCGGGGCGAAGTTAAACTTTCCTTCTGTCGATGCACATCGGTTTCATATAAAAACCCCGCCAAGATTAATTGCCGTCGTCGCGATAAATCGTTGGGGAAAGCTTCGACGATGGTGATCCGCGAAATGGAGAACTTGTGTTCAGCCAGAGCAGGAATTCCTCTGTGGTCCTTGGCGAATAAAGAATTATTGACACTCGTTTCTCTAACGGCCACGATCGATGCGCGGCGTGACGCGTGTCAGACGCGGAAGAAAGATAGACGTCGTTCTCCATCGATTTTCTCTCACCCTACCAGAACGACTCGCAGTCAGAAATCAAAACTATCGGACGCGGTGTGTCGTTCTGGATGAAGCGGGAATCAATTTATGGGTGTGCTCGGCCTATTTTCGACTTCCAATGAACGGGCAGACGTGCACGCTCTGCCACTGAATACTCATCGGCGCTCTCTTACGTTCATTATCGGTCTCTCCATTTCCTCCACCCTTCGTTAACATTTATAGTAACTTGGGGATAGACGGTTTATCGACCAGCAACGATCATACGACGATGCTTTCCACCGGGTATCACGCAATCTACGAGAATAATCCTGATTACGCGGAGCACCCGGCCCGGGGAGAAGTAAAAAGCATCGGGAACGGAAAGAATCGCGTCAGAATCCAGAACTCGGCTATCGTGGCGGCGACTCGCCGGAAGCATCCGGCTAAATTAGAGATTCCAGGTTTGGATTAGACGGTTGGGTCGAAAGCCGCGCGGAATCCGCTCGCTTTCCACTCGTTTCACCCCGTTCCTTTCTTTTCCTCTCCGGACTTTTCCACCCCCACGCGTCTGGCCTCCCCGCGTCATCTGGATTTGTGTCCCCGATGCAGAACTCCCCGAAGGAAATAACACGTTACCCCACTCGAGAGTAGGTAACGAGAGTAGGTAACGAGAGTAGATTATAAGAGCACCCAGCGGCGAGTCGGTCTCGTGTAAAGGCGATCCTGGAATCCGCGTATCGATCCAGCTTACATATTCGTGGGTCACCTGCTGCGAGGAACTTTTTGCGCTCGATGCTCTCTCGGGATCCGTGAAATCGACTACGGGGGATCAACGCGGGATTACCTCGAGCAGGCATAATCGGATTGTTAGCTACAGTGACGAGGAAACTTGAATACCTCGAGGGACAAAATTATTTCGGCGATCCATTATTTCAAACGCGAGATCATATTGCGAGCGGAGTATTCCTGGAATAACTTGCATTCGTATGAAGCTTTTGTATCAACCCTCGCCTATTCGATATACTCTCTTTGCAAGTCAGAAATGACTGGGTTGCGCAGCTTCGCGTGGCACACCGCGATTCCTCTGCTCGCAGTTTCCTTCAAACTTCTTCGTTGTCTCTTCCACGGGGTGTAATTACGGCCGACTTAACAGCGCACCGAGTATAAATGTAAATTCGCAATTTTCCCGCGTCGATTCGCAGCCTCGGCGGAAGTTTGTTTCCATTAAGCAGCAGGAAACGATCTCGCGGTCGCGCGTTCCCGGAGGAATTATTAGAAGAACTTGCGGCGTTCTTCCATTCGTTGCCTGTGTAACGTAACTTCTCCTGCAATTAGGGGATAATTGTTTTCCAATATATCAGCTGGTAATGGATGTAGGGTTCACCGACTGGCCACAGCCATTTCTCCGTGCGAGGAATTTGCGCGTTGGAGTGGTCCGAAGCTCTCCTATCGTCTTATCCGACCCGTTATCAGACGCTAGCAACGAATATCCACGGGAGGCCGAATTAGAGGGTGAACGAACGTACCGATGACGCGTCTCGAGCCCCGCAGCGATATTTCGTGGACGAAACGTCGGATGGAGCGCGTCAAGACGCGACCCGCGTCCCGAGGGGAAGACGACAAACCACGGAGCTAATTAACAGCGACGTTACTACGTATGTACGTACATCAGTGCAAACATATCCTTGGAAATCCATCCGTCCTGCACCCGTAACCATAGGCAAGTCGACTATTTCCCTCCCAGCGGCACGATGCTCCTTCAACAGAGCGAGAAGGTGCGCGATAGTAAACTCGCGCTAATTGAATCGCGTGGCGTAAAGCCAGCATACCATCTAATAAGAGCTGCAAATACATTAGCATCGAATCTCGATAGCGACTGGGCCCGGGGTGAGGACTAATTCGCGAGATTCCGTCGTGGAATTTCACGGCGGAGCCTGGAACGAATCGATTGGATGAATCGCGAAAGGAAGTCCAGTGGCCCCTTTGCCCCCGCTAATTCTCCTGTATTCCACTGACAATCCGCTACGCTGGAATCCACTTTGCTCGATCCCCGCGACTTTAAATCTCACCCCCGTCGATTGGAAAAGGAGCTAATGATTCCGAAGGGGGTCTTCGTTTTTCCGCCCTTCGGCGCCCGGAATGGAAAATGGATCGATGTCGTCGTTACAAGTAACGAGCGCGAGCTCGTCGTTTTCTCGACGGGCGGCCTCGACGTCGCTCTTTTCGCGGGATCATTAACTTAACTAACATGGACGGGAAAACATTGTCAATCGTGCTTGCCATTCCTGAATAACAGCGGGCACAGTGGCGCGTTGTTCGGCATTAACAATTCAATTCCATATTTCCCCGGAGCCGGACGGACTGTCTGCTCGGATTCACGTCTCCCCGGGGAAATACGTTGTTAGTTAATGCAGCCGGACCCGGAGCACGTGTAACCACGCGCTCAGGCATCGACGTTGTTCTCATTATTGCACGAAGTCCCTTCGCGCGAACGCTGATATAGCCGACATCCGTCTCGTGCAAGCCACGCCGCGGACGTGATGCTTCCTTGCGGTGGAGCCGAGGAGTTACAGGCTTCCTCGGCTGTTCTTCTCAGCGGTGCTTCTCCATTTCCAAGATAAGAACTTCGAGACGAGAAGAAGAGGCGGTAGCTTTCGTTCTCCGCAACGAAATGTCGATAGACCTCGAAGAGGGTAACTGAAACAATGAACACCTGACGTATGCATCTCGCGATGCACAGGTTTAATCACCCTGGCTCGATGCAATCTTCACGCCTCGCCCTCGACAAGACCGACGGCTACAGAGCACGCAAACACGGCTGGAGTGTGGCATGTTTCAATTTTGACCACCGATCCCTGGAACTTCGGTCGATTAACAGGAAACCGAATAGCCTGCGAGATTAAAGAAACCGAGAGCCTCGCCCTCCAGGTTCGTAGCAATTTTTCAGGGATCAGCGCAGTTTATCGAGTTCGCCCTCAATAAAGATGCAAATTCGAAGGACTCCGCGCGCCTCGCCCATCGGGTAGATGAGAATGGACGCGTTGAATACAGACGCGTCGAGAGCGCTTCTTTTTTTTTTGTATTTTCTATCTCCCTCTTCTTCTGCACATTTTCGCCCATTCGCGTGGCTTTTTGATGCCCGTCCTTCGAGATGACACTTTTATACCACAGTCAACACGATTTCGACCAGCGTTCGAAATCGTTCTCTTCAAGCGGCCCTGCCTAGCGCGGACCCTTTTCAAGTGTCAGAAACTTAAACCCGGACTTCGCCGTTCCCGAAAGAGTTAACTCCAACAAATCTTGCCTCGCGGCGCGAGAGATATTACTGGAATCCAGCCCCGTCGACGTTATATTTCACGTAGCACCCACTTGGTGGCTGAAGCGGCAAGCTCGCCGCTCAGCTTCGCAACGCCGGGCTTAAAGAGATGCCGACGTACGCCCCTCGTTGAAATTATATTTCAGGACGGTGGCTCGACACTCGATTAACGGCGAGCGGTCGATCGAGTGGACACTTCGTCAGTCTTGATCGGTTTCATCGTCCGTGGCGAGCGGCTGAACAAGCGGCGTCAGTTAAATCGCGCTAGCGGCGCGCACGTCTTCCACGCTTCAGCGAAAGTAATTGTCAATCGTTAGCACCCACTCCCGTTCTAACGTCAGTTTCGGTTTACTCGCCTCGACAGGTTGCGCAAACAGGCGTTCGCGCGCGAATGAAACGTACCGTAGACAATGATGGCGGGACCGCAACCCCCTTGTGCTTGAATCACAACTACGACGAACGCAATTTCCCCCGAGGACGTGTCGCTGGAATAAGACAGACACGGGACCCGCGTCGAATTTCACCATTCTGAAGCTCCGCAGCAAGTTCATTTGACTTCGAACGGTGGTCGATCCCGCTGGCGCAGCTTCTTATTTCACGGGGCTGTTGCTGGAGCAATACTTGCTCCGCTTTCGGGGAGCATCAGGGTCACGTTGCCAGCTCAAACGTGTTTTAACACATCAATTTCTTGCACGTCCTTGTTTCCATCCTCCTCGATATAGAAGACGGGAGAGGCATCGAGTAATCTTACCATCTCTCCTCCTGTCCATGGATAGTTTCGCTTTTCCAGGGTAAATTAACCGTTCTTATGAAGCTTTGCAGTAACCACGAATTTAATCGAGGACCTTGCAACGAGATTGGTGCATCTCTATTTTTGACAGTTTCTGAGTTATGACGTGTAGGGTGAAGGGCCCAATTACTGACACCTGACCAATTACTGTCACCTTAAGCTATTTTATTTAAAATAACAAATAAATAAACGTTGTAAAGTCATACACAAAAATAATTATGTAGTTGCACCTACAATCTATGCTATAAATTATATACTATAGTTTATTTATTCGTTATTTTAAGTAAAATAGCTTAAGGTGACAGTAATTGGTCAGGTGTCAGTAATTGGGTCCTTTACCCTAATATATTTACGTAGAAAAATTCTACATCGTTTAATACACGTTTGATGCAAATCAGGTAACAAATGAACGATTTATTGCAAATTTTTGTTTTAGGCAGTTCCAGATTTTAAAAATTCGACAAAATTATAAAAAAAACTTATCAACTAAATATCTACTACTTATTCTATGAAAAAATATATTTTTTACTTAAGAGTTTTCTCGTTTTAATGGTAACTCAAAGTAATAATTTTATAAACAATTTTGTCTAATTAACTCGAAGCTGAGAAAGCTGCATCCCTCTCGCTGCAAGCTCCTCAATTTTCCGCGAGGGTGGAGAAGATTTTCCGTAGGTACAAAGCGTATTAGTACCGAACCCCAAAATTCTTCCTCTTAACTCCTACACATGCAACCTCCGCCACTGAAACGCAGACTTTTCCCCCAGGTAGCACACGAGTCCTCGAGTTCCTCGTGGAAAGCACGAGGCCCCGCGATACAGAAGTAGACCCGCGTTGTGAAAGGAACAAATCGGACTGGCAAACGAAAACGATTGCAACCGAAGCGCAAACGTACGCTCGCTTCTTTTGTCAAACTTTTTAAACTTCCATCGTTATATTTCCTTCCCCAGTCATGCTTGCATTTACGTCGGGGATGGGGCTCGCGGCAGACTCCCCGCTAGCCCCGTTCCCCTCGTAAAAAATACAACCATAGGCGGGTTTTCTTCTCGCTGCATCCTTCCGGGGCAGTTTCCCCTCCGTATATTGCGCCATAAAGCCGGCAATTTAATTACTTGTTACTTTGAAAAAGGATTTGCATGCGAGCGTAAAACGTCCCTGTTGCGCCCCGCCGCCGATAAGAGCCCGCCCACGAGCTACTTCCTAAAAGCTATTTGCGCGCGGATGCACGCTACAGCTGAAAGTATCTGTATGAACCGGGCGAAGCTGAAAAGCGCACGATAACGGAGTATATACGTGTGTGCATGGCCGTGCATCCCGGGCTGAAACAGGCGCGATACCGACCAGGAGAATTTCGGCGGACCTCTGACATTTTCGTCGAGCTTCGACGCGGGGCGGAGGCTAATGAACGCGAGGCCCGCGATGCGAGGAATTTGCTCGCGCTTTTCGCGGTTTATATCGAGTTATCTAAACCATTCGAAGCGCAGGGCGCTATATTCGCGAGTTTCGAGCTTCACCACCTGTTTCTCGCACTCTTGCCAGAGGGTTGGTCCTTACACCTCCGTTTCTCGAGCCTCCCGGACAAATCGCACACCATTTCCGAAGCACTCGACGATGGAAGCGCTGGTCGATGAAATTTCGCTGGTTGCAGGAAGCGTGCCGCGTAATTACTCGAATCGGAAACAGGAGGAAACATTACTCGGAGAGTAATGAGAAGAGGCAGCCTCCTCGGGGCGTTGCTCGCCTCGAGAACAGGCCGCTGGAATGGAGTTCGACTTCTGTTCGACAAATCCGCTGACTCCCGCGGGCAATAAGCGCGTTAAATTCGAAATAGCCCGCGAATAAGCGGAATAAATCCTCTGACTGTGATCTCGACCTCGTTTCGGGCTGGTAATTCTCTCCGTGTGTCGTTAAAGTGGGCTTCGAATAAAAGTTGCGTGGAATCTGGCGATTAACAATTGCGCGGGATTTCCCCACGCTTAAAGTCATTATTATGCGTGCTGAAGTTTTTGATTCGTTTCGTTTATGCATGGAAGTAACGTGGTTGGGTTTTTCTGTTGCAGATCTCGAGGTACGGACCAGTGTACGATGACTACTCGTTTCCCTGTTTTCCTCTCGTTTCGGCAAGTAGGCGAAAGCTCAGATTTGTTATTCAATCTTTCCCCAGCGCCCGTTAAACGCGAAGGTGCTACTGGCGAGGTTATAAAAATGCTGAAACATTTCTCGGGGAAGCATAAATTCTCGTTTCGCGCGTCCCACCGAGCGGCAGAGGTCCGAGCTCTCCGCGGCGAACTTATTTCCCATTCATCTTAATCCGATTAAAAAATGTTTTGGCCGAATTAAAATTACCTAAATCCGGACGCGCGGCCTGTTTTACAACGTCGTTTCCCGCGGGGGCGGAATTGCACTTCCCTTTACCCAAACGAATTTAGTTACTCCTCGCGAGTCCTCTTCTTCTTCATTTTTTTTTTTAAATAACTTTTCGAGAGCCGCGGTCGAGATTAAAGAACGAGATTTCGCTTTACACTTAATCGTATAATTTGCATCGTTTGCGGACATAACATTCTCGCGGAAAGCCAGGAAACGAATGAGAGCCGTGCTTTTTCAAAGGGGAATTCTCAACACTTGTTGAGCCCCGCCGTTGTAATTAGCTAACGCGTGCTCCGAGGACGAGTTTTCCCAGGGAAAACCTATGCACCTTTGAATAACCACATATTTCTAATTCCCATGGAAATTGCATAATTTTTTTTCCTCGCGGTACACAGAGTGCTCGAGACGCTGAATATAAAATTAATTACAAACTCCTATTTCCATCAGTATAAACTCGTGTGTTTTTTTTTTGCGTGCGGTTTTAATTATTATTGACAGGGAATATAAAATATCGGTGAGTGTGGAGGGCTCGATAGCGAATCCCATGCTTCCTTTCACCGACGATCGTTCCGTCGATGAAATTACGAAAGGACGTTCGCAGCCCCATCAGCTTCTCCGTCCCTTTGTCCCTTCTTTCGCCCTATTTCGCCCGCTTCAACCGCGGATCGACTGGCGGCTCGCATTAATATTCATCGCTCGTGATTTATTCCGTACGAGTGGCGAGTGGCCAATCACTGCTCGCGAGGGGAGAGCGGCGCGCAGAAGGGGTTGAACGCGTTGCACCTTCGGCCTAGTTTCCGGTTTGCCGAGCTGCATCGAGGAAGCGCCTGCCTCGGGGTCACGGGGTCCTATCTTCTCGGAAGGACCATTGGAAGAGCACTCGATTTCGAGAAGGGATAATTGAACTTTTCCCCCGATTTCCTCGCGGAGAGGGGGTACGGTTCTTGATACCGAGTCCACCAAACCTGTTTATCGCGAATATACCTTTCCAGCCCTTCGAAACTTTCCTCGCGAATAATATAATTGAAACCCTCGAATAGAAATTAGAAGCACGCAAACACGAGTCTCGTCGAAGTAAGAGACATTCGCGACCCAGCGACGCTATAGCCGCGCTGAATCGAAATGAACGATAACAATGACTCGCAGTGGATGGGAGTCTCTAATTACGAGCGGAAGTAGGACGGAATGAAAAATTCAGTTTCAGCCGGCTGGCGAGCGGCGCACGGAAAGCCGCGATGCTTGGAATATATTTTTTCCCCGGCTTCCTCGTAATCTCAGCGACGCGAGTTTATCGCGTATAAGAAGATAACGAGCCGTGAGTAGGATGAAACGGCGGAGAAAGAAGTCGGAAGAATAATTTAGTAATTCCGCGAGCGGCAACCACGTAAACGGTCTCATCGCGTGGTTAATGCTTTACCGAGTAATATCGTCTTGCACGACGATTCTCGCGTTCCTTTTTAACGTCCGCGTAGACGGCACAGCTGAAACGGACAATACCGCGCCGCCGGCTTGAAACGAAGATCTTAAAGGAATCATTTGCGAAGAAGACGTTAAGAATTACACTCGACGAGCGCGGCCCCGGTTGGATCTTGAGATCGTGAAATCCAGGAATTCCTTCGGCCTCGGTCAAGATAAATATCTCGGTCCGTTTCAGCGCGAAAATTCCTGCTTTTAATTGAATTCGGTGACCGAACGGCGGCGGGGATGGGGACATAATTGAAACGACTTAAAACGGTTTCATTACACCGGTCGTTGGACAATTACGCGACGTTCCGCGGTTAGCGAACGCGACTAAAGCTCCACGGTTCGTGGAGAACAGATGCGCCCGAACGTTTAATGAATTCCCTGGAAGCAGGGGGAGAAAAAAGCGGTTCGCCGTTTACCGAGGGAACCGTTTCGCGAAAGGGGAAACTCGCCGTTCCCAGAAATTTTTGCAATTTTCATTGCGCCAAACTCTCGTTTGGGGCAGCGTCTTTTAAGGGCACTCGGTGCTCACGGTTTAGGTAGTTTTAAAAAGCGGCAATCAAGGAAACACGCGTTCCAAACGAGATTGCCCCCCCCAACGCGCTATGTTCTCGCTACTTTCCCGTTAGGATAAGAAGCGAGTTCCAGCATCGCCCCGGCGCTGCGGTTGAAGTTGTAAAACGAACTTTTTCCGCTTCAAGTGCTAAACACTCGCGAGTCCTCAAACCTTCTTCTTTCTAAATATCCTCCGCATTTGGCTGCTCGATTTTTTGCCACTCTTGAAACGCGGCGCCTTCCGTCATCGCGATGCTCGAGCTCGTTGCACGTCGGCAAACATTTTCGTTGCGTTTCGAAGGGGTTCTTCCTATCGTATTTTCCCTTCCCGTTCATTTGCCGCCGGTTCTTTTCAGAACCCGGCAATTCGCGCGCAGATTTCCGACAAAATTTAAGTGTCGCCCATTACCAGCGAACGATTCTCGCCGTTGGATGGTGTACAGCGCCGATATCGGGTAGTTGTCGTCAATTCTTTCGTATCGGGCTTTACGCTCCGACGCGCGACTCCACTCGATCCTCACCCGGCGATAAACGAAATTGACTCCGATTTGCAAACGGAAGATTAAAATAACGGCCTTGTGGGTATCGGCCTCGGTAACCAGAGGGGGCCGATTTTATCGCGGCAATTTATTTATCGTCACAGGCTCGTTTCCGTTTGACGCGCGGCTGGACGTAGTCGACACGTAATTCGCCGGACAAACGCGATATCGCCGATAATGATAGCGCGTTTCGCGGACCGCCGCCGAGTACGTAATCGTTGCGGAACCGTCGCCGATCGTGTCCACCGTATTGTCTGTCGCCATTTCGTTACAACGCCCTGTGATTTTCCGGACTGGATCGCTGTTGCATTAATCTGCGAAAACGCATTAATGGTCCCCGCTATTAATATCGTTCTGGCTCATCGGTCGCGAGTCGCGAAATTAATCGGCCAACACCCGCGATGATTTGTCGCCAACGTGCACGACGCTTCCGCCGTTGTATTAAACCGTGTAACGCGTTGAGAATTTATGCAAAGTAGACCGCTCCGCGTCCGAGCTTCACGCTTTCGTGGAGTTTACAATGAAGCTTGTCAAGCGTCGGGTCGCTCGCGAATATTGGAAGCTCCCCTCCTGTTTCTTGCCTGCGCGGAAGCTAAGAACAGAAGTTTTAAATATACAGGACATTCTCGGTCCGTTTCAAGAACGGAGAAATTCCCCGTTTTTTTTTTTCCCCCTCTTCAATTATCCCGCCCCCAAGAAATATCCTCGAATATTCATTGCAGCAGCATCGACGGCAGCCGCGGCGCGCAAATCGATGGCTCCCGTAAAACTTTTATCGCCGGACAGATTCATACGCTCGCCGCCGAGATCACGGTTCAATTTCACGGTGGAGTAAGTGATCCAACGTCGCGAAGGGTCGACGGGACTTGGTTCGGGCCACGGATACGGGGCTGCGCGGAATCGACTCAACGGGGAAATCACGAACACGTTAACTTCGTTTTAACGGTCGTTGAAGCTTCCCGTCTTGGGGGGCTGAGCGAGCGCAAACCTCAGGCTGGAGAGAGGATTTTGTGTTAGACTTTGGGCCGATGGAAATTACATCTAGACCTCTGAATAGCTCAGTTATTAAAGCATTCGACGGTCCCTGGTGAGAGACGTGTCAATAGCGGAACAGTGGCAAGTGTTTCCATTCAGACGGAAAGAAGAAAATAGTTTCCTTACAGATCGCACCTACCCAGGAAAATCTTCTCTCCATTCCTGTTTCCACTCGCGCGATAAATGATCGAATAGTGGACGACTATTCGCGAGTGGACAGTGTATGCACGTAAAGGAACGGCACAAAGGGTGGCGGACTTATTTCCGTAGGGAAGCAGCTTGGGCGTATTTCAGCGAAATAGTTTCGTGGGTTCAAAGGGATACGGAGAGGGGGTTGGGAGGGAGAAGGGGACGTATACTCCTGGCTGAGATGGATCACCCTATTTCCTTGTATTTTTATCCCGACTACGTCCACGCCTTTATCTTCTTCCAATGAGAAACTACTCTCGCCGGTAATTCACTGGATGGATAGACGATACACTAAAAAGATCTCGGCGAAGGGACGTGGAACGTAAACGTTGCGCCGATAAAAAGGATCGCGTCCTCGAGCAATTTGATACATTCTTTCCCGGATGATTCCGCGCCCGGACACGCTCGTTCGTCTCCCTTCCTAGAGATCATTTTTATGAAACGGAGAATCGGTGATCCGTACGACGGGGAGGGAGATCTTGCCCCCCCGGGGGGGGGGGAGCGGTTCGTTCTTTCCGCCGGGATACGTTCTCGCGACTTTTATTGAGGAAGCACCGGTGAATGATGGATGAACGCGGGACGCAGACAGTTCCCTCGCTCTTTTGTACCAGCCAGCATTTACGTTATATTTTTAAATCTCCGTTCGTTCTCAGACCTTGCACGTCACTCGGTCCGTTCAAGTCCCATTTATTCCTCCCATTTCGCTTGCAGGTGATCTGTTACTTCCAAGATAGATATTACATCATCCGCGCTGAAGTTTAATATTCTCTTTGCATTCGATCAATCTTCCGGTAAATTAAGATCGAGCGTATCAAGACACGGCGTCGAGTCACTCTCGAGATAGAAGAACAGGGAAATGGCACCAACGGTGGGGTAAGAATTCTTAGACGAAGGGGATCTCGTTCCCGGTAGTTTTCTGCGCAAGTGGAGCGGGATCGTCGGAGCACAGACATTTCAACGGACGGAATGGACCGAACCGATCGGTGTGTTTATCTTTCTTCGGCTTGCCTGTCGAAAGGCTGATAAGCTGACGTGGCTCTCGTCCCTCCATGGAGTTGCTAACTTCCTTAATTGCTTTCGAAATCAATTGCTACGGAAGCCGTCGCTCGGCAATATTTCAAGCAGACGCGCGTTTTCAATCGTCTGAACGGGTTATGCCGGCGAATAAAGACGCCCTGGACCAAGGGGTATTTGCAGCTCGAATTACGGCGAGTTTATTTTCGCGGCAACGCTCAGAACGGGGAGAAGTGGAATCGAACTAAACGCGAACTACACTCGACCTCCAGGAACACGTAGTATTTCCTCCAGGTCTTCCGAAGGATCTGGGAAACACGATAACTTCATTAATGGGAGAATTCAAGGGAATCACGTTTCCCGGGTTGATGCACTTTAATTCTCTGTTTTTGTTGGGCAAAATCGCACTCGGCGTACCTATTCCCGTGAAATTTCTGAGAATTTAATTATACCTCCATTATCTCGCGGTGGTGTATGAATAATTGCTTCCTTGCATTTCAAACACGACTCTCCCCCGCGTTGCACATATATTCGAAACGTCGGCTTGCCTGTTTTTCCACGTGAAAATCAGTCGGGGAAACACGCGGAAAGGTTCGCTTCCCTCGTGGCGTCGCTGATTTGTCGCCGATACGAGTGAATAAACATTCGGTAAATTGGAACTCACCCCCGGGAAAAACTGCACCCACCCTTGGGGACTTTTTCGGCGTGATTCCTCTGTAGACCGTGAAAAACGTTCCACCAGTTGAGAATTATGGAACAAGCTTCCAGTCAGTAGAATTGTACACGTTTATCAAATTAGAATTCGTGCAGCCTCGATTAGAGAGAATAGAAGGTTCCCTTCCAAGACGCTGTTTGTGCAAAGTAATCGAAAGGAGAGCGGTAACGTGGTTAATACGAGAGAAAAGATCGAACGATTACTTGCAGTTGGAACGATCATAGCAACTCGTTTCCGTCTGGGAGAAATTGCTCGCTCGCGTGCCACTGAAAAATATCTGAAAGTTACTCTTCCTCTGGGAAACGTGGATGGGCCACTGGACGAGTGAATGCCCGAGCAAGCGAGAGTACGTCGAAAAGTTCGCCTGGACTCGTCGAATCCACAAGCATCGATCTTCACGGGCGACCATCCCCTCTAAAAAGGACTAATTGAACACTGGAACACTCGGCAATTCGTAAACGATGCGAATGATCGTTCTCCGAAGACATTCTAATCGCACCTGTCCCCGTAATTCATCCTCCACCTTCACGAAGCATGTCCACGTCGAAGGAAAACTCCGAAAGTTGTCCGCGTCTGCTAGTATCATCTCCGTGACACAGCCAGCTCCGTCGCGTGTTACGTTAGAGGATTAAGCTGCAAAATAGCAGTCTCGGGGCTCGTTCCTCCCGGCGACACAGAGCCTGGCGAATTATCATAGTCCAACTGCAGTTGGGTGTTAGCGCGGCACACTTCGTTATCGCTGTTAAACTAAATTAAACGGAAGATACGAGCGCCGGTGAGTGGGACCGACGAAATTCACCTGGGAATTATACGTCTGAGGAGTAGCGCGAAATGCGTATTCAAATATGCAAAGAATTCTATTACAGGGGCCAAGGAGCCGGGGACCTCGAGCACCGACGGCGAAGGAGCAGATAATTGAGAGCAACGATTTTTACCTCGGAGCGCCCCGATACTTTGTGCCGTATAATTCAATTTATCCGGAATTAAGAGAAGAACGCCGAGTCGGGTTTCTGCGCGGGGAGGGAAGGTGAGGGGGGGGGGGTGAAAGGGGCGAGGTCCAAGTAATGGAACCAGTCACAATGTAGAACCGATGCAACCGCCACGGGGCGGAATATAAAAAAATTTCATTTCTCGGCCCGGCTGGCTACGAGATTGAATGAAATCTGGGCGAGAGAAGGTTCCGCGGGGCTGGCGGAAAAAGTCGTTGCAGCTGGAGCCGCGGAAGGAGGATACACAGCGGCCGCGGCACGGCGGTCTTGCATACCCGAGTGGGAAACATAAAGAGGGGGAGAGAAATAATTCTCGCGGGTCGTCGGCCAGGAAAAATATTTACGGCTCGGCGGTTCCGCCGGCGGGACTGTAAATTTTTTGGCAAGGAGTGCTTCACTCCGCTCGCCCCGCCCCTCTATCCCCTAATGTATCGTCGAGTCGCCGACACGAGCTTCGCAACTTTCGGCCGCGGCTAAATTGACCGCTTCGCGAACTACGAAACTTGGGCGATGGTAACGCGCTGTCGAACGAATCGAACCTTCTGGTTCCGATCGCTTTCCCTCCTCCGTCAACCATATTTCGAGCCGCGGCTGCTTCATTTCTTTCCACTGTTTTATTTGAGGGTGATTTGTTGCCTCTTCTTCGAGCCGTTTGTCCGATGATAAAGTGGCTTTCCGTGTGGCGTAAAGGGATGCCACTCACTCGTAATAGAAAGAAAGTGGACGATAAGCCGAATTCGTGGAGCGGGGTGGTAAAATGGTGTTTATGGAAGGCAGGACAAAAGTGACGCAGATAAGCAGCAGCTCGTTATTCCTTCATCCCAGCTAGCAACTGTATTTACATATCCCCTGTATATTTCACGACGGAGGATTTAATAAAATCTCGGTTTCCGCAGTTTCTCTTGTCGCGTCGTCGTACCGCGAGGATTTTCTTCTCTCGGAGTGCAGCTCTAACGAAGTCAGAGCCGCCGACAATGCGCGGACATTAAACAGCGATGTTCTTAAATTGTTACTTTCGGCTTATCTAAAGCACTTGACGCACTGTTTAGTATATACTCCACCGACATCTACCCGAGGTGCTTCAGTTTCTTTACGAACACTGTTACTACTCGATTCGAAAGATACTCACGCCTCTGCAAATCCTGTTGACAGACTTAAACTTTGTCGAACGATATTATCGTATAATTTAAAACTTCCACGAGGAATTCGACTAATTGTCAAGGAGAGGTCTTTAATCCTAAAGCTCACGGACACCTTTCCGCCCACCACTCAGACTTAACGATGCTGCATTAATAAGCGCCAATATTCTCAACCAGGTGATTGATTTCCACAAGAAAAATACTCCCAGCGATCACGCACCACTGATAACTCAACGCACCGCAAAAAGCCCAATGTTATTGCAGTTTCGCGAGTGGACGGGGCGTGCCCGATTTTATTCCCCGTCCGTTTCGTCCGTTGAATGATAAAAATTCCCGCGGCGGCGTGTCGCGTGCACTCACAAAAATTGAGTCCGCCAATGCATCGGGACACTTCGCGTCCGTTCATTCTTCCCGGAGACGGTGACAAAGGGATGCTCGGGGACGTTGGCGATGCAACGTGCTCCCCTGTTGTCCTGCCACGGCGGGGAGGCCGTGAATTAGGTATGACCCTCGGAATGGAATTTCGCGAGGACATGACACACCCGATGCACTCTCGGGAGAAAGAGCCGCGCGTACGGTATCGGGGACAGGGCTTGAAATTCATGAAGATCGTAACGGGAACGAAGTAAACCCGAAAGGATTTTGCGTTATGCAATGGTACTTACGGTATTAGGTGCAGCACCCACGAAACTTCGGTCTCACATCGTATTCGGAGGATGATATTTTTCGCCGAACGAGCTGACGTTCATCCGACAGGAACTGCAGGCTTGAGCCCCGAAGCTTCGCGTAAAAATTTCGAACGTCGCGGTTAACGCGCCCCGTCGCGAAATTTATGGGCGACGAATGGAAATGCCGAGGGCGCGATGAACTCGTGTACCCAGAAGTCACCTCGAAGACGGTGGGTACGCGTCAAGAAGCATACGTGTCTTATCGATACTCTTCTGGAATTGTCTCGGAATCGCTCTCGCGTGACGTGCATTCGCACAGGGGAGCGCATCAAAGGACGTCTCTGTCATAAATGACGAGCGAGGGACGCCTGCAACGTGCTCCAGATCAAAGGGATGAAAAATGGAGTGATTTCGAAAATGCCGTATTATTTTCGCCAAGCTACGAATAATCTGCGCCGAAGTAATGCCTTTCCTCGGCTTGCTGTCTTACCTTTGTCCATCTGCAACAACGTCTTCGTTAGATATTTACACGAGAACGCCAAGATTAGACGGCCTGAATGCCGGCCAAGAACAGAACCACTTGCTACGTTTAATTTTAGAAGTTCCATAAACCCACGCGCCCTCGATATCCGAGCCTGTGACAGCAGAAGCGACGTGGAAGTAATAAGAGAGACCAATGGAGAGAAGGCGAAGAAGTAACGATTCTTTTATAATCGCGCGATCGATCAGTGGATGTATTTGTCGATTCTGATTGAAACGGGACGGAGCAGTCCTGTCGTTGATTAATTATTCTTCCCCGGTTGGATGAAGAAGTTCCGCGGAGATATGAAGCCTGGGAAGTATTCGTTACACCCAGACGTCGTTCCTCCCCCGTACTTTTTACTACTTTCAGACGAATGTTGAAAGAATATTAGAACCGTAAACGTAAAGGGACGTCGGCCTAAATTTCTCGCTCTCCCTCCGTCATCCCTTTCGACGCGCCTTCCGCGGGGGAAGAAAAATTATAGTAGAGTTCTTCGAGAAGCACCGTCCGTAACCCTTGAAATTTTTACTGCCCCCCGATTCAGAAACTGAATTTCATGCACGGGCAACTAGACGGCGAATATCTGGCGAATGGCCTTTCGCAGGGAAACTGGGGAACTTACGGGTAGTCGACGGAATTTTATAATCCCCATTCGGAGTGGTCCTCCTTGCGTGGAAACTTGCAGCAGTTCAAATCGACGATCCGAAAAGCATGGAAAAGAAAAGTGATTCGAAGAGACGAGGGAAATAAATTCACCAAATTGTCGAGACTGTTCCCGACTACATAGTTATGCATTCAGGGTCATCGGAATTGCAGGCGATTTAATCGAACGTAACTGCGATAGCCCTTGCATAACTTCGTTTTCACCCTCCATTAACATTTCGGTTCCTCCGGTGGCTCGTAATTAGAATACCTCCACGAATTTGGCGAGGGAAGGACCAAAAAAGAGGGAACCTGGGCAGAGACTGAAATTGCGAATTCGTGGCCACGTTGGGGGATATCGTTTGGGGGATGAAAATTGCAATGCAGGCTGGATCGTGACGGCAGGATTTTGAATAACCAAAGGACGGGTTTACGAACAGACTCTGGGGGTCTGGTAAGCGATTCATAAAAGGGCGACTGGCGGGCTTTCAGCGGAGGCGCGAGGTCGTTTTAAAGTACGCGAAAAGGGCGTGGAGCACCGGTCAAAGGGCAATCCCTCGTTTGCGAAAGCTGGCCAAACGAAAACCGTTTGGCAAGGGCTCGAAATTTCCGCCTCCGCGCACTTTTCGTTCCCTCGGTTTCTTTGGATCGTAATTATAAACGGCGCGGTCGATTTAGTGGCGCTAACTTTTCGACAGGGCGTGAAAATCGAATAAAGAAGACGGTCGGGTGCAGCAATTTAAGCGGAGAGTGTTGAATCGCGGGCGGAGGGCAAGAAAATCGTGGATTATTTGAAAGAGTTCGTCGTAACTGGAAACTGCAAGCCCCGTCTTTCGTAATATCGGCGATGTTCACGGTACACGGGTCCTTGGAGCTTTCCATGGCAAAAGCGAAACGGCAAAAACAATGGAGCGTCCCGAGCACGCGGCAGGGATTTATGCCGGGTTTCCGTTGAAAATTTCGGCCCCCTCGCCAGATATTAACACTTGTCATGTGCACTCTGCAGCCCTGGCAAGGAAACATGCCCGCTGCCCGCTTCCGACTTTGATGAAGCTCGCTCGATCCGTTAAGCGGGCAGGCTAGTCCTCCCTGGCGGACACTGCAGCTCGGGGCGATCAATTTGTTGTTAATTGTTGGAGATATTAGCTCGTCTCGCGCAGATGAAGCAACGCACAATGGGCAGCGTTCCCGTGCCGCGAGGATTCATCAAATTTTCTCATCCTATGCTCAGGATTTTGTGTGCTCGCTTTTTAATTCGCGAGGCAATTATTTCGAGGCGTATTTCAATTCCGGGCGAATTCAGCGCTGGGAATAGCATTTAGTCGGGTTTCCGCGATCTCTATTAGCAAGTAAGCCCGTGTTTTCGAGGCACCGGGAAAAGATATAGCGGCAATTCGAGCTGAACAGGACAGTATTACCCTTTATCCCCGTCGAGCGACAACGGGATATTGTTCGCGGACAGAAGCCTATCCTAATTGCCTCGCATTGTCCGTGGAATCGCGGTGGCACGAGCGGGGTCCGTTAATTAGTTAGCAGTCGATCGATCTCACCGGTCGGTAAACGTACCCCACGTTAAAACATTGTTTGCTTCGAACAATAATGGCACCATGGTAAACGCCGCAACGAAATGATATTCGCTACGTTTGCGCGGCTGTTGATGTTCATTGGTTGATTAAGCCATTACGCACCGGCCGATGAGAATTCTACCCACGAAGACGCGGTAATCGAGGAAATGTCGCGTGCTTCGATCGTTTAAACTAAAGCTACGCATCGAGCACCCGGAACTGGCTAACGTCCATTGCCATCGTTCCATCGATGCACCCGAATGCAGTCCACGAAAAATTGTATGTGCCACGGATTTTCAAACGGTAACTAAAACAATTTCACCGAGCTTCGAAGAGTATCGTATAATAAATTCAATGGCCCCATTGATGCAATATTCTTTGAAGCTTTTACACACGTGTTCATCGATTGCGATCAGTTTGCAAACCGAAGCCCGATGGCCGCGCTCATCGAATTCACCGAAACTCCATAAACGGATGAGCATCCGCTGACTATCCGCCGTTGAATTTTTCAACGACCCTCTGGCCGAGTACGCGAGCCGATACATTTGGACGGGAAATTTTGTTAACGCTCCAAGTGGCGCGGCGACGACGTCCCTTGTGCTTTTGGCGGTGCGACAGCAACACGTGACGCAAATGTGCATGCATTATGCAGGCCCGCAGCAAAGGCACAGAGCTGTACGGCGGGGATTAAACAGAAAGCAGATGAATTAAAGCGATCTCCATCGTTGCCAGGGACCTACGTGGCACAGTTCGGTCGGCTTTTACGCGATATCACTCCAGGAGCGTGACGCCGTAACCGCGGCGCCAGGTGCGAAGCCACCGGGATCCATATCGCAATCAGCAGGGATTGCAGATTTTATGCACTTCCAATAATTTCCGGGCGTTCGGCGCGCTTTGACACCCGGGCTTTCGAGATAATTAGCCACTTCGGAGACCGGAATTTACGATTACCAAGCCACCGAGCAACATCGATCGCATTAATCCTCCCTTCTTTTAATCCAAAACGCGAGCAGGCGTGAAGCTTCTCATCTGAAATTCGTTCCGTGCTTCCTTGATTCAGAGCCTCCGAACTCGGGGATCCTTAAACTCCGCGCGGGATAGGTTGATTAATCGGAGCCGCGGAATATATTCTTCACCCTTTGAGCGAACTTTTTCCGAGTCCGTCGAGGACACTTCGGCTTTTTTTGTGCCTTATTAACCGGAGGGGCTGATGTGCGCGGCTTCGCCGATACTTTCGACGGAGATCACCGCGCGTACATCGTCATTATCGTAGTTAAGCGTAATTAGCGTTAATTGGATGAGGAGAGTGTCCTATCGAGCCGAAGCGAACGGTCGCTTAACGGCCAATTAAATCTCTTCGCAGGAGAATCGCGTCGGCGATTTCACCGCCGTTTCGTTTTCCGCCAGGAATGTTCAGCGAAATTTCGCGCTAATAAATTACCGTGTAGTGGCCTCTCTTTCCCTCGCACTTTCATTTCAACCGAACCAATCGCCGGTGCATCTTTTTCCAGAGGGTAAAACTGGTGGCTACCTAATTGCTTGCGGTACAATTCGTTTAGCTCCATTGGGGACCAGAATATTCTTACCTTATTTCTCGCTAATTTTTCCCCGAATTCTATCATTTTCCTCTCTCTCGGACCGTAATAGAGTGTACCCCAAGGCTGGAGTTTAACGGAAGCGCAGGGAACGCGTGACGTAAAATATCGCGGAAACGGGTTTCAGGAAAATTACGTTTCACATGGGATGGACACGGATCGTGATTCGCGAGCGTATCAGCGCTCATTGTCAGCGTCACGGGCAGAACTTAGATTGCAGATCGTTGGCGGAAACAGGATCGTTGAGTTTACGCGTCGGCTATACCAGCCAGCATTTCCATCAAAGAGATCCTCCTCGTCCGACCTCTCTAATTAAATCCCTGCGTCGACTTGCCTCAGCCGTTGCTCAGAATGATCGTCGGCACAAAAGCCCCCGCAAATTCGCGCGTGTTGCACGCGGTCGATAGTCGTCTTGGCTCCCCTCACGCTCCCCTGTAACTCTAACGAACGATCGAGCGTTTTCGAATACTTTCCTCGGGGCTGAATTGCGCCTAACAGACCGATCCGTAAGTTTCAAAAGCTGCCAGCTTCGCTCCCGGGGCGTTTGGGAGGAAGAAGAGATGATTCGAGGGTAAAATCGAGGCGGGAGGGCTCTCGGGTTATTGGCTTTGCTAAATTAAATGCACACAAATTCTCTACGCGAAGAGTTCAAATATTTCCTTATTAAGTAAATCTTCCCCCGGGGCGGTGGAGCGCGTATACTCGCTCGATAAGAATTCCAAATTTCCCCGCGGCGGGTCGAGTCTGTTGCGCATTCTGCGAGGCTGCTGGAGGGCGAAGATCTTGAGAAACGCGAGCGAGCTCGGATTTTAAAGGCGCGTCACCAGCGAGTGGCCACTTTGTTAATAAGCTCAACAGGTGCGGCTGCATCGAGGGCGGCTGAGAAGAATAACGAAGGGCCTTTATGGAAAGCCATGCCTAAACACCCGCCGCGCCATCGACTGTACAGTTCCTCTCGACGATCATTAACGTCGCCGTCGGACTTTCTCGACTCGTCGAGCGTGCAAGCTGTCGTTGCAGGCCCCGCGAATTCGACGAACCGACCGATCTACGAGGATCGATCGAGTGCACGTAGTCAGGACTGGTTTGTCGAGTTGCTCGCGATTTTCCGCTCGACCCGCCGCGACGGCCATACGAATTCAGCCTCCGCGACTCGTCGGCCAGATTCTCTGTCACCGGCTCCAGCCGCGGGGCGTTGAAATACGCTGGCGACCCGCTCGACTCTCGAGATTACCTTCCCGCCACTGAAACGGGAGCGACAGAATTTTTTAGAGCATCATCCGTCGTCCTTTGTATAATGCAGCGCGCGCGGATGTAAACCGGCGAAAGTCTAGCGACGTCGGTCCATTTACCTTTCTCGCCTCATCAAGTATTGACGGCGAGCGAAACCCTTGTGCTTTTCGCTGATTTTGTTTGCAACGAGCGAGGGCTGCGCTGCAGTTACATCGAAGAGGAGAGGCATGGATTAATTTGGTCCCCAAACGTGATGCATATTTAACCGCGAACGCGACCAGGGCGACGTGGAAGCTCTGCAGAATGTGCTCGCGATGGCTTTTATAACCGTCGCTGGTTTGCCAACGGTATTATTTTGCCCCTGATGGAGTCATTATCATGTTCCTTCGGTGGAAATTGCACGAAGTGCATCAGCGCTGTGTGCGCGAGCTTGAGCGAAGTGTGGGACACTCTTAAGGTTCTCGAGACAATAACACGGAAAGGTGATGCTTGAAATCTACCATGAAACCTTTTTATCAGCAACTAAACGCTTATCAAATCTGTAGTTCGAAACACTTGGCTCCCTTGTCACGTCCCCAAACATTTCGCGACGCCCGAGGCGCCCGCGCATTCCCGCCGAGTGGATTTTCCTGGCTCGCCTCGACGAAACAGCCCACTCGCGGGACTTATTTATTCATTTCGTCACGGCCGACTCGGCCACAGTCGCATACCTGCCCGCGGCACCGTTAGGCAATAAAGTTCGCCTCGAGAGCTCGCTTTAAGGGTGACACGCGACCCAACCGTCAACCAAGCGCAAAAACCAGGCCATTAGTACAGAACGGCCCCGAAACCGAAATGAAGTCGGACGTTTGCTCTGGCTCATGCAAATCGACGCCTGAATTATTCATTAACGACACCGCGCGGTTCCACCTCCTTAGAGATCCCCCCTCCTCCTCCTCCTCCCAAGGCCTTACCCTTATTTCGGCCGATTGTGTGTACACTGATGGCACTCGTCGATCGATAATACGGGACGCCTCGCGCCTTTCCACGACGTACTCGTCCGCCGCGCTCGAACCAGGTCGCGGATGTTAATTCGGCAGTGATGGACCGATCCTCCTGTTTGACTACTCGATTGCCACGAGTGCCGGATCCCAAGCCGAGCTCTCTTTCGAGCCGTTCCACGATAACGCGAGCCGCGGTTTTCTCTTCTCATGAATTCTTCATGGAGCGCGCTTGTTATTCGGCAGAGCGTTTCATTAAAATCGTTAAAAGAGTTTTCCGCGAGTGCGATTCCGGAGTGAAGTGAACACGCGCAGAGCGATAATTCATATCGAAGAGTGTTCTGACGCGATCGTTTGCTGGAATTTTCTCCAAGTATCGGCTACAGATCTGTATCTTAACGTTAACGGGAATGGGAGATCGATACTTTCGAAGCGATTCATCTTAGCCTGACGCTCTTGACACCCGAGAAGTTTGCGCGGATGTCACTCGAAGGAAATTACAGGAGATTGGCTCCTCGCGTTAATTTTAGACCGAGCTGCGAGCAATATTCCCGGAGGAAAGAATAAAATTCTCGGTATACGGGGAATCGGTAGTCGAAGTGGCTTAGCTTCTATCGCCTTAGCGAAATTGAATATCGTTACGTATGTATGAATGTTGCTGCCAGATGATATTGCTGGATGCGATATTCGGAATGGCGGTGTTGGGGCATACACGGGTTCGCAGAGCATGATAAGTCTTCTTTCCGTGTCACCTCAGGCTCGTCGTATCGCGACGCATCGGTTTCACGCTTTTTTTCCCCACTCATCCTTTACAACTATCGATTACCTACCATTTCGTCGCGAATGCCGCCCGTGTCAATTGCTCTTATATTGCACTTTTTATCGGCGATCCCGGAACCGTGGTATTCCGACGTGTAAAAAATTGTCACGCGATCGAGTACGGCTTTAAAAAGACGCTTTAAATTGATACTACGTCGTGCCGTTACGAGTTCGATCGGACGCGGTGAATGCGGTGCCAGGGGAACGTGTAAAATCCATCTTTCCCCGACCTACAACCGTGGCGGTGTAAAATTTGTTGTCAAGGACGTCCGTCTGCAATCTTGGGAAAGAAGATGTTGAGTGAGTTATCTTATAGAAGCAACTTTAGCCAAAGTGCCCGTAGTTTTGGAGTGTTAGGTGTTGCGAGGAGGGAAAAGTCGATCGGGAGAGAGAACTCGAGGAAACTGACTTCCGCAGTGCACAAAATTGCGGAAAATTCATTTCCAATTTGTTTCGCTGAGCTCTGAAGTGATTACCTTCGTAGGGTAGATTGAATCACCTCTGCCAGAGATTCTACCAGTGCCGTAAAGTCCTAATAAACGTTCGTTTGAATCGGCGGGCGTAAATAGGAGACGACAAATGAATTTAGAACAGAAGGAAGTTAACCGAAGCGGAAACATTTCTCGCGTTCCCCGCGAACCGCACAGGACTCGTCACAATGATCGAAGACATTTCGCTGAATGGTGCGCCGGAATTTCTTTGAGCCCACGAAATTGCCCGCTCCCTTCCCCGATAGACGGCGTTGAGCCTCGAACGTGGGATGCCTGGGAAGGCGGGAAAAAGTCGGGAACGCGAAGGGAAATAGCGGTAAAAACGGGGCGGAGTGATATTGCGGCGAGGAAGGGGGCAACGTCGCGACGTGGGAAGCGCCGCGTTTCTTTTTGCTCGCGTCCCCGTGAAGTTCTTAATTAAATTCAGCTACCCGCCGGGCCGGGAAAAAGTCTCGAGGAAAACCGTGAGCCCCGCGAATTAAGGCTTTCCGCGACACGAGTGGCGGCCGTCGTCGGATACCTGCTGAATAATCCCGGCGATAAGTGGTCCTGTTTCGCGCGCGAATAAACGACGAATTACGAACAATCGCCGGCCATCGGGCGTGAGGGACGTTTTATGGACGTTTCGGAAAATTGCGCGCGGCGGTAATAACGGGGCCTGCCTGTTTGCTTGGCCTCCCGTCAGCATCACGAGCAATGCGAAAAACCGACAGAAGAGAGACGGTTGCGTGGGTACATACGTTCCGCGATTATAATTAATCGATCCTCCCGTGATTTCGCAATTGCGTGCGACGTCGCGGCGTCCAAATTGCTTTCCCGTCGCGGCGCACCGCTTGAATGAAATATACCGGGTCCGCAGCCATCGTGTGCCCGGAAACGAGATGCGAAAGAGATGAAATTCCACGAAATTTGAAAGTGTGTTAATTGCGAAATTAATCGACTCCTGTGGCCTCTCCTGTTTTCAGTAGAATACCTCGACGATAAATCATACAATCTTGCGAGTCGTGGAGTGGCTTGAGTTCGCGTCTGAAGAAGAAATTTCAGGGAAGCCGAAGTGCCTGGAAGTCCGCAGGGATCAGAGAGGAGGCAGAATCCCTATTTATGGGAACTATTTCGACATACGCGCTGCAAATATCCTGCTCGTTCCAGCGAGTGTCGTCGGTCCTCCATAAAACATTGAAATCCTCGATAGACGCGAAATCGATAGGGTCATAGTTCGCTGAACCGATAGATCCAGCTTATTTTGTCGAATAAAGGGGACGCTTAATAACGAGTCTTGGAACGGTGCCCCTTGAATCTCTAGGCCTGACGAATTTTTACTTCCCTCGCTGATATCCTTTGAGGGTATCTTTATTGCTGCCTCGAAGCCTTCCGATTCGTACAAACGACGGTAATATTTGAAATCTCATTTCGAAAGTAACGCCAACATTCAGCTCTCCCTTCTAAATACAGCATTATTTCCCAAATCTCTGATTATAAAAATACTCCGGTGCCACTGTCGAGAAGGGAATTGGGCGATCGAGGATCGATTTCGTCCGGTAAACGTTTACGAGCCGTGCGATTCACGAGGCGAATAAAACGTTTCGAGTGCAGCGAGGACAGTATCAATCTCCAGGTTGACAGAAAGTTCTTTCGGAAAAGCGAGGCTCGAGCGGGCCGGAATAACCGCGGATCGGCTCTGGCGCTGCAGGAAATAAGCACGGGGAGAGGCGAAACGAGGACAGGAAGGCGAGCGACGGCTCTCTGGAAATTTATGTACCGCAGAATCCATAACGGCGCGACTCGCTTTGCCTGTGTACCCGAAAAACTTTTCCATCTGCGCGCTGCGAGCGAAGCTTGCAGCCGACGGTCGAGCAGAAGGCTGGGGGGCACAGGTACAATCTGCCAATAAACGGCACCCCCAGCTCGATCATGCATACGGGGAACCTGGTAAATCCTCGATGACGTCGCGGATTATCCGCGCGGCGGACGGATTTGCGGTGGAAAGTTTTCGCAGCGGAGAATTCGTGGTAGTCTTCTTTACGAAGCTTCTCGTTCCTCGTGAATTCTGTTATCCCGCCTCACATCGCTGCCTCGCCTTGAGAAAAGGTTCGAGCGCCTGCGGCCGGGCGCGAAATTCCACCCCGATTTCACGGAGCACCGGCTCTCAAAGTGTCGCGGGTAACTTCGCGTTCCATCGTCTATATTTCTCCTTTTATTTCGCCCGGACGCTGCGGGACGAGTCGCGGGGGAATTCTTTTCGGAAATAGAATGGTAACTCTGGTATCGGTTCGAAGAACACGTCGGGTCGTCTTTTTAATTCGAGGAAGGTCTCTGAAGGTATTCCCTCGCTCTTTGTACCCACAAGGTGTGCAGCTTCTTCCCTTTTTTTCATCAGTTCCACAGAGCTCTGTGTTGCTGATATAGGTTTCCACTTTCCACGCGTCCGAGTGCGCGCACCGTGGAAACTGGAGAACGGCCCGCCTGTCTGGCACAGCACGGGTTTACTCTACTACTCGCCCCGAGTACGGATTCGATAAATCACGTACGGGAAAAGTGAGTAAACGTGTCTTAAGTTTCTTGGGTAAACAGAGGCGAATGGATGGCTGGAGTGTATTGCAGTTGAAAGAAGTATCACTCGCGTGGTAGAATAAGTTGGACGAACCCAAAGGACAGTTACTGTGTTGGACATTAGTGTAAGGCAGTCGAGTTCGTTTCCCTGACAGAATCAGGGAAACGAACGCGTTTCTTTTATTTCTCCTCGATGGTATACAATTATAAACTCCGTTCTCTGTTTTAAACAGCTGTCTGACCAAATACGAGCTCAATCTACTGTTTACTTTCTCATCTATTTCGCGGCTGCGTTTCCGCCGGTCTGATATATTGCCTGCATATACGCGTTACCTTTTCCGTTTCCTGATTCAGCAGGAAATTAATCGTTCTCAATTAAACCGACAGCCCGATGGGGCCCTCATAAGCCCGAAATGTTTAACCAACGTTAATTGATGCCTGTCGAAGCTTTCACCGAGGCTTTCGACTTCCAACGTGTGTTTTTCGACAGGATTCATCGGCTTTCCGATACGTCCGTCGTATTTATCAAGCATATCACGCGTCGTCTAATTTCGATTCGCCGTGTGGTGCCTGGGGGCGTCGCTTACGAACAGTCTCGGTGCGTACACGCGGCTTCCCTCTCACCAAATGCTCGCGGCGACTAACTTAGTCACTAATTAATCGTTGTAAACGCTGCCACAGGAACAACGCCCTTCGGCCATATCAGACAGTGAATTCTCAGAACACCGTGTAAATGTTATTGCCTTCGGTATTTACAATGCACTTTAATTCCCTTGAAAACCGATTTTAGTTCCATTTCTTCGGAATTTGGAATCAATGAGTTTCCACAAACGTCTCCAAGAATATTCCTATTAAATAATCACAAACTCGTGCAAATCATTCGAAGCAAAACTTCTATCTGTTGACGATACAACGTGCCGAATTTTTCCTCCTGAATTTTATTTATCAACGGGAACTCGTGCGCTTTAACCCGATTCGTTCTATTATCTCGGTAACTGGCATCCAATCCGCGCTCTTGACGGGCAAGAGCAGTGCTCCGATCGGATAAAGTAAACGATTTCACGGCAGCCGACGTTCGACGTTCCCGCGCCACCTTGTACACGTTCGCCGTTGTCTCTCGGGGAATTGCGCGAGCCAGGATTTCGCAAACTTCCGCCGGTGGACGACAACGTCCGGCGCGGTTGAAATTCGAAAAGGTCACGCTCAGCGAACGGTTGGTTACGTGGCTTTATTGCAGTTTAGTCAGACACGTGACGCTTGCACCGCCACCTCCGTTGCTCGTTCGACAGCACACGCTCCAGCAATCTGTGAATGTAATTAGTTGAGCCACTCGGGTTCGCGAGATTTTGACGCTCGACGAAACTGGAACAGAGGTATCCGAGCCCTTTTTCTACGCGCGGGGAAGCAATCGAATACATACGTTCTCTCTTGTCGAGAGGGGACCTAATTATATTCAGCGTTCTTCGCTTCAGAGAAGTCCGCCGCTTGAGTATTGTTTCTGAAATTATTATCACTCGTATAACCGGCACGAAGGGCTATCAGTTAACTAGGCCATTCCCCGATCGAAAACGCATTCTGTGCACTTATTATGCGAGCCGATGCGAACTCGATCGTTCGTCGCCGCGAACGCGACAAATGGAAGGGATGGAGAGGCGTGTGGAATTCATCGTAGAAAACATTTCGCCCCTGTCCCCCCGTTTCCGGCGGTTCGATAGCCCGATCCCATTGAAAACGACGCTCGAATAGCGGATGTTCTAATTACTCGCCGCTTTGCGAGACGTTCCACCCGCTCCCCGCTTCCTTTTTTTTCTATTCTACCTCGAAACAATCGGATCGACGGGGCGCACAAAGCGACGTACAACGTCGAGCCTCGATACGAGGAAGGGGAACACGGGCAGGAATGATGCGAGAGGCGGAAAATCGACAGTCGATATTTGCCGGTCGTGGTATTGAAAAATTGAGTCTGCCTCGGACCAGCCATCACGCTCCTCCCTCTTCTCTTGGTCCATATTTCTGGAATGCTCCGTATGTTTTCAAAAATTTCGGCCTTGAAGAAAATATCAACGAACAAGAGATATTGGGGCTACGCGAAGGGTGGGTGAACAGAGGGGTGAGAACATAGGTATTGGATTTCTTTGAAAGTGGTGAGGAAAAAATCCAAGTGATGTATTATCGATATAATTGGTAGAATATTATTAATTTTTAATATTATTACGACTTTGTTACTCCTTAAATTGAAGATATATCTAATATACATAGAGATAGTGAAATTAGAGTAAACACGAGGCAGCAATAGAAACTGTTAATAAGCCTAACGTTAAGAACATCAAACTAAGAATTAACTCAAATTACCACAAATAAAATGAAATGAAAGGATCGATAAAATTTGATCGCGACTCGACACGGACTAGGACAGGAAGTAAAGAGACGACAAACTAGAACTGACACTAAGGGAAGTGTGGCAGTTATAACTCGTACAAAAAATTTACAAGCACCCTGCGCACCTTTCTGTATTCGCATACACACCCCATGGCAGATTACATTAAATGTGACGAGACACTTGAGGGGTTAATTATTCGTCTGCCATTCGCACACGTCGCGACAAGCCACGTACAATATGTCGGTCGCGGGAAAAAAAGCGCGCAACCCCGTTTTTCCTTGCTCCATTTCAAAAGCTTCCAGTGGATATTTCCTGTCCACTATTTATTCGCCTCTTCGTGCCGGTCCCGTGTTCGCCAATTGAAACTTTTTCGAACGCAAATTGTGTTCTCCATCCGTCCGCGTGTCCCATTTAATATTCCCGGTACAAACGTTTCGCTGACTCGCGTAATCACCGCGATTACCATTCGCGTATCTTCGACAAAAATAGCTGGGACGGCCGGTTGCAACGGGCGCAGTTTTATCGTGGATTTTGCACGCGCGTATCATCCCCCGGGATTCGATTAGGATAAAAAACCTCGCCCCTCCCTCCCCGTTTCGCGGGATATTGACAGAGAGCGCGTAATATTTGCGTTATTCACTGAGACGGATTAAAATCCGCAGTTTATTCAGCAATTAGCGCGAAGCGATTGCACACGGGAATACTGAGCGTGGACGGTACAAAACGCACACACTTTTCCGCCGCGGTGAAATTCATACTTTACGCGTGAACGATGCATCAAGCCCGGCCAAAAACGTGACGCACTAGGAGATTGAAGTGTATTCTCGGCCGACACGGCGGCCCCAGTCGGAATTGATATGCCAGCGACGTTATTTAAAGCGATACTTTATACGTTAAACGGTGCTCGATCTCGTCGACGTTTAGGAGACTGATCGCGGTGCTTTGGAAGTTTTAATAGGCACCGTGACGAAAAATAGCGCCGACTTTGTAGCTGTCGACCGGCTTTCTCCCCGGGCAAACTTCTAACGGGGCTTTGAAATTTCTTGACAATTTTCTCGCCCGGTAATTCGACGTCTTATACTTGAATTTCACCTACCCCCCCACTTTCCCCGCTCCAGGGGTTTATCATCGTTTTGGCCGCGGAGCGTTCGCGCGTGAGTCTTTTGTGCTCGGTTATATTTTCGAGCATAAAGGGCTCTGGGGAATACCAGACAGGACGAGATATCGCGTAATCCCTTTCGAAACGGATACAAACGTCGTTAGCCGTGCCGCTTTAAGCGAGCCGCCCTCCTGCTTTAGATCCTGCCTTTGCCCCGCTGCAAACGTAAAACGTATGCGCGGCCTCGCGTTTTATCTCGCTTAGGTTCTCCCTTTTTACCGTGCCAACGATCCGCGGGTCAAAGGCCGCGTCAAATGGTACCGGGAGAAGCGTAACAAGACGCTAACGATGCTTTATTTTGTAGATGATTTACGACAGAAACCTGAGATGCTTGGATACCGTTCGCGTTGCAAGTTTTTCGCGGATTTCGTGCCCCCAGCTTTTCCGAGAACTCGGCCTCGATTGTGCATTCGTGGAAATATGTGCTAATGAGCTGTGCGCGAAGAAGGGGACTAGAGTTAGCTGCTCACGCAGACGACGGAGCACGGACTCTGGAAAATTTGGGATATCAAGCATGGTAGCCAGGAAAAAAAGCGGACCATCGTTCGCGTCCGCAGGGGCAAGTGAAATTGTTAGTTCTGATGCGTATGCTAATCGTCCGGAGAGCGATCGTTAGCCAGGAATCTGCATAATTTCAAACGGTCGACGGAGGTGCAATCGATTTTCCACCGATGAGCTTGAACGCGCCGATAGAACATTTAGCCAGTGGATAGCAATTGCAGACGGTATCGCGAGGGGGATCGGCCGCGCTTGTTTAACGTTTCAATCGACTATTTTTCCCCGAAGGAAATTCGATTCCCTTCTTTCCCCAGCCGCGCGGAACGACTTTGTAGCTCGTACCTACCGCTGTGCGACTCGATGTTTAATTAAGGCGGCGAATAGGGGATCGCAGTGGAGTTTCATTAACGGTAGCAGCGTAATTTTATTTCATTCCCGTTCCTCCGATTCCCTCCGTTTTCATCCCGGCCGCCCCCGTGATTTATCGTGTGATTTTAATATCTGATTCGCTGATCCGATTATCGCACGGTAATGGCATTATCCCGGCGTTTTTAACGGCGCGGAATCGCTCGGCCGTTTAAAAATTCCCCGGGCAGTTCGCATAATTTCGAGCAACGCCAAACCGTGTCCAATCAATTCCGCGCTGATGAACTTTAACGCGCCCCGTGTAATACGTTCGGCCGGCAAACAATGCTGCGAAATCAGGTTCCCGCCGCTCGATGCGCCGTTTTGTCCCGGGCTCTATGGGCCCCGGTCAAAAACGAACCCGCGAACCGAGGGGGAATAAATGAATTCCGAACCCTTCCGCGTATCCACTTAAACATCTCTCTGCCTCGCGAGGAAAGGGATCTCGGTGGCTGAGGGCGGAGGAAAAACGGACCCGTGGTAGTTGAATGGAAAAATACTAGGGAACCGTCGAAATAGGTCCCGATGGGTTTCCCCGATACTGTATCCGCTCGCGATACCGGGGCGGAACGGAAACGGAAACGTGAGCAGCCGCTCCTTAAAGGAAATCATCGAGCGTAGACGATCGCTGGGACTCGTGGCGTTAGATAACCGATAATAGAATCTCGAACGGGAAGATAAGTCGTTGGAGGGATACTTCAGGATATTAGAAACGTGCGTGGATTGCAGACCTGCGGGGGCTGGTGACAAGAACCGGAAATGGGCATGGACGTCCGATATCGGGGCGAGGCCGGACCCTCTGGTGGACGCGGGTGGAAGAAAAAAGGAGATTTAACGGTCCGAAGAACTTGAATGGGCGAAGGAAAACCAGGGGCTTCGAGATTGAACGCGCGATCCTCTGCGGTTGTATAAAATACTGTACCGCGCGGGTGTAGAGAATAAACAGGGAAATACTGCGATGGAAATTGGAGAAACATGCGGGGGTACTTTCGGCAATTCGATTTGAGGGTTATTCAAAAACACGCAAATTCCTACGACCGGCGTGGGCTTCGCGCAGGAAGCGCGGCGCGCACAAATCATCGAGGGAAAAATAGAACGGAAGAGCAAATGAATTTCGGCACGTGATCGAAATAAACCACTGCACCGCGATCCTGTCGCCAGATCGAACGCCTGCAATTTTAATACCGCCACTGCAAACAGGGCCACCGATAAATTCCTGTGATCCGGGATCAAATATATTTTTATAAAAGCTGCTTGCACCTGCCCCGATTCTAGTTGATTCGCGCTGCTTATTTCACGGATAAACGTTTTCGATAGCGATACCTTTAATTGTATGGATGCATTGCGCGATTATTTGGCTGAACCTAGCGACTCCACTCGCCCATGAATTTCATAGTCCTGTCCCTTTCCACGAAATCCAGCCTTCTGTATTTCCCAACGTCCAGCAAGTCCCTCGCGAAGTCCTTCGTCCAAGGATCTCCGTTAGAACTGGGGATTCCCGGCGGATAAAAATAAAGGGTTATGGTAGCGGGGTCGAGTGCCGCCGTAAGGCGAGCTGTTCCACCCCCCTAAACGATCTTAACCCTGTCCAAGAGGCCGAGGATCAAACACCTTTCGCTGGATTATGTGGAAATAAAAATGCTTCCTCGATGGGTTGTACCTACCCTCGTTTCTAGATGGGAGTGCTGAGCTCCAGCCACCCTCCTCGATATTTCTCAAGTTTGTTTCTCGAATCTCAACGGTACGTGTACCTTCCAATTGCTACACAGTACCAGAGAAAGGACGGCCAATCGTGCTTTTCTCTTTAGAAGCATCCAGCACAGCGAAAGATCGATCGAGCTTCAACCCCGCGTGAAAATCAGACGAAAGCGGCTGTACTCTTCGTGTATCGCAGCGAATGAGTTAGAAATTTCTCGACAGACGGTTAACTTGAAACAGTTAATAACAACGGAAGAGAAACGCGAAAGACGCGTGTTCGATCTACGCCCTCGTAAAAACCGAGGCACCAGTCTGATCTTAATGCTAATAAAGCTAATGGCGGTCATAATTGCGACGGGAGATAATAATCGGGCGAAAACGTAAGTCGAGATGGAATCGTCGGCAGTAAAAGCTTAGCACTCCATCGATGCTGGTCGTTCGCGTGGCGGTTAACCGCGGTAAAGTCGAGCGCGGCCGTATCCTCGACGACAGCTTTTCTCTCCCCGGGGCGCTCTAAGTTTTAACCATCCACCCCTGGGGGCGGAAGCGGCGACCGCCCACGGGAAAGGAGCCTGGAATATGCACGAAAAGAGGAGAGCGAATAGAGTGGAAACGCGGTTATCCCATTGGAATTCCAATTTGCTCGAACGCGCGTGTACGCTCGCGGTGCTCGCCACGCGGGCGCGCCGTCGAGGATGAACGACGGGCGGAAAGCTGAGGAGGTGGAAAGCGAACGCATGGTCCAGCGAGTCGGTCTCAGGTAGCAAGAAAAATACGGCCAGGAATTGCCCCTTCGAACGGCTCTATCGAGCACCGTGCGCTGACGTTTAACCACCATTCTTCTATTGATTTAGTGACGTTGTTGAAGCATTTTGTTGAGAGGATCGCTCGATACTCTTCCGGACTTAGCTGCAACGAGGATCCACCGTTGCGTAACGCTTTACCATCGTGTCAGCCTCGGTATTATCGTTCGTTTTATTGACCATTTAAAATAATAACGCGTAATCGGGAAATGTGGCGCGCCGGTGGCTAAACGTCGCGCAAATATATGCGAAACGTGGCCCCCGGACAATTGGAAGTCTCGCGGGAGCGAGTTACTTGTAATTTAACGTTAATCACGGTATTGTGCAAACGCATCCCGCGCATACGCATTATCATGCATAATTGCTATAGTTGAACGCTCCGCGCCGAATTATTAACTGGAACAGATTACCGCGCCCGATATCGCGCCGCGCTATAGTTAAACAACGGATCATCGATGCTAAATAATCGGACCGGCCGCGGCGGGGGGAAAGGATGTCGACACGGTTTCTTCTGGCGTCCCGGGGAATTGTAGATGGGCGATATTGTTCGCCGGCGTCGGGGAAGGCTCGTCGAGTTACCGAACGAACGACACGAGAAAGGAAACGGTGTTGAAACGTTGGCTGTACAAGTCTGGAACAAGTTAGGCGTTTCCAGGCTCTCGGCAGCGAGCAGCTGGCCAAGGTTCAACGAAACAAGAACGAGCGACGCTTTTTATTCCTCTCCACCTGCTTCGTTCGCCGTTTCTTACGTAACTGGTTGCAGGACGATTCTTCGAAGGAAGAGTTTCTCGCAGTCGCGAGCGAACACCGCGAGAATTTGTACCTGGTGCAAAATTTCGCTTGGATTCTTCGGCGAGGATGTAAACCACTGGGAGTGAAAATTGAAGCGAGGATACCTAACTTCTACTATTTCAGTAGTCGAGAGAGCCAGGGGTGTTAAAGCGTTCTGGTTGTCTGTTACTTCGTGGGGTATCTATTTAGTAAGAAGTTTCAGGCGGAAGGGTTACGATCTCGAGCGGAAGGAGAGGAAGGCAGAATTCTTCCAAGCTGTGTCATAGGAAAAGTTTCAACAAGCTGTGAGACAGAGGAGTGTAATAAAAAGGCAGAAACAATTCTCTAGCGTTTTACCGCGAACCGTCAAGGAACTCGCGCGATATTCGAAATTATTTACCCGAGCCCCGAAGACAAAGAGGCTGCCATTTCTCAGGGAAAAAGGGCAGAAGCACGGCCGTGTTTCACAGTCGCCCACGCCAGAAGCAGAGGCGGAGGGAGCGAGCGCAGTAACTGATGTAAATGACCCGCTTGCGCGATGACAAAAAGAACAAGAACAATGCCATTCGTTCTGGCCTCCTCTTCTGTCGCGTGTCACTTCCCCGTACCGGCAAATCGTCCTTTGAATCTCTGACAATGGATGAATCGCTGTCGGATCGACTACCACTAATATCCCCGCGTCTCCCCAGATAGCGGGAACAGAGGATAAAGATGGACAAATGCGGGAATAGTTCTGTGTAACGTAGAAAGTACAATTGTATCTCGAAAGAAGCGAAAAGCAAAGAGACACGCGTTCCCGCGCTCGTGCAAATTCTCGCTTGCCCGAAAAAAATACGCTCGCGTCGCCCTCGTTTTCGCCTCGTTTCCATTGCTAACGGGCTGCTCTTATTCCTATCTCGGCGAAGAGGCCGGCGCGGCGCCGCTGCTTCTTCCGACGACATATCAGGTAAAACGAAAGCCCTCCTGCCCCCGTGTCGCCTGCATTCTCGCTGAATGAAGGCTTGATTACGCGAATCTCGGTGAAGATTCGAGGGCTTGGTACTTACGGGGATACTTGGGCGAACGCCGCGGGGAAAAAGGAGGCGAGCCAGAGAGTGCCAAGGGGTGGGATCGAGGGATCGACCCGAAGGAAAGAGAATTCTCGTTAGCGATACGTTCGCGCGAAGCGCTCTCAACTCCCGCCGCCCCGCTGCACAGCAAAAATTTTTGTCGCCCGAGCAGCTCCGCTGAATGGGATTCTCCGCGGTGTTCTGTCTGCGGTACGCATTATTTTGGCGCTTGGAAGAGTGAATGAGCACGGCGAGTCCCTTGGTGCGCGACTACTGAGCGTTTGTGAATGGGATCGAACGATCGTTTGGGTTATGAATTCGATGTGTAGTAGCTTTAAGGGGCGAGTGTTGGTATTAAAGTTCCCCGACTAATACTGTCGGAAAAATACCGCTAAAGAGCAGCTTGCGTGCTCGGCCAGAGGCCGCCTAGGGGCGCGATGCGTTGTCCGTGCACGGAACTCGAATTTTCGGCCCGCCAAAAGTGGACGGCCGCGACCTCCAATTAAAAAAACCAATATCCGTTTACACGTTTCAATGGATTCCGCCGTCGGTCCTCTTTTTTTTTATAAGCTTTCAATTACACGTTACTCGACGAGATATCGCGCGCGGGGAGGTATTTACCGCTAGCTGGCATCGAAAAACGCGGAACGTTTGCCGCCTCGTCGCGTTGCAAAGCAAACGCGCATCGCGCCGATTCGACGGTTCAATTCGTCGACAAAGTTTCCGGGAGACCGTACATTTCCCGACGACTCGGTACTCCGTCGCCGTCGAGTGTCGTGGGTGGAGAAAAAAAAACGAGGTGCGCGAAACATCAACGACCCCGTAAACAACCCTTCCCCGCTATTTATGCCGCAAAATATTTCAGGGCTGCCACGCGCGCGTAATTTACGGCTCGCCGCGGATCAAAACTGTCTGGCGGTTTTGGAAAAGGGAGAAACAGGGGGAAGACGCGAATGTCGGGAAATCGGAAGGTAGACGCGAACGCGGCGCAAAGTTGCACGCGTGCAGGGGGCGGGCGGATACTTTTCAACCCTGCCACCTTTTCCCTCGTCGGTTGGAAAGAGTCTATTTTCAGTGGAGGGGGTTTGGAACGGCGCGTGAAATTAGATTCGAAATTTGTTTAACTTTCGATTCGACGCGGGTCTCTCTCTGGTGAGCGAGAAACAAAAGGCTCCCGGGGTCGCTGTTCCAGCCATTTGTTTCAATTAGTAGCCGAGTCTCGCGTGATTTGGTGCGCCGCGACACCATTTGCTGGTCGTTGCTGGAGGCTACAGTGCACCAGCAACGCCGTATATCTCGTCTGATCTCTGTACGGCCGTGTTTGCCATCCCCCAGATATCACGCTTCTATTACTCAATGGAAGGGGGGCGAAACGGAGTCCAGTTCAGAGAAATTTTCCCATTGATTAATTAAACAAATTATTATACAGCGAATAGGACGTTCATTCTGTAAGTACCACTGGTAATATTGTGTAGTAACTACTCATCGGAGAGTGAAAATAATCAGAGACCGGATTCTATCGCATCGGGAAAACAACCCCCTTCGTTACATCTCCCAGAGACCCGAGCGGATTTCCCGAGTGTACATTCCCCATTACGAGCGCTCGTAAAATCGTTAAATTGAATGTAAATTCCCGATGTTTCCGCGATCGCGTGCCGCCTCGGTATTCATTTTTATTTCCTAGCATTGTCGGTCGTTTGTTCTCGACCGGAACGGGTGGGTTTTTGAAATTCCTGCGAGGCCTCCGTGGCCGCATTCTCGCGCATTCGTTCCAATTAGCGACGAAGTCCTCGCACGATCCGGCGTGCAACACGACGCCGTTATCCGCTCGTTTTTGCGCGGCGAAAGTCACCAGAAACGCGAGCTCGTAAATTTCGCTGGATATCTCTATTTTCCTACCCTTTTCCTCCGCGACCCAGCTCCCGGCTCCGACTCTGTGCCTTCGGGCCGGTGGAGCGGGGAGCGCGCGAAGGAAATCTCCGGGATCAAAAATTAATCGTATGCCCACGCTGGGAGGACAGTGTATGCAATCGCGCAAATAGGTTTCACCTCCGTTGGAATCTATTTCGCTGCTGCATGTCACGGACAACGGTTGTACAGGTGAAATTAGAATGTCAGTCGAAGGGAAACCCGACGCCGGGTTCCAGTTCCTGTGTTTCACTTTAAACAATTAATTACCGCGTCGCGATAGTGACGCTCGCGGCCGACTGTGGACAGCGGCAAATTGAATTAATATAAAGTTCGCTCTGATAACGTTCCCAGCTTCCATCAACAGTGAGGATCGTTTCAGTTCCCGTTGGTCAGTGTTAAATGACTCCCATGGAGACTCAAGCAGCGTGCTATCATTAATGGTAAGTACATATCAAGCCTATATACACGTGTACATTTAAAAGCTCTTACTAAAGCATCCAACCTTGCCATTTTTACCCCGAACATCATACAGGAACACCAGCATCCGTTCTCCATTTGCCACGTCACATCCAACCACGGTAGAAAATCAGCAACCCCCCACTGAATGATCGTCGCCAAGTGGAATCGAACAAAAGGTGGCAATTAAACGATATCGACGAGCCTCGAGCAACAGCGAAACAGCATTTTCAGATTATCCCCACTAATCGACAGCCGTCCTCCCGGTAATTATTACGAATGTATAACCGCCTCGTGCCTCGCTCCCAGGCCGCAGTTTTCCGCTGCACGATCGTCAAAGACGAGCTATCAGCGGATCGTCGGAATAGGGTGAAGCCGTCCCAGCTGATCGAAAGGGGGGAGGCTTGCATATTGCAGCGGTAATATCCGCGCATCGGCCTCGTTTCTACCTGAAAGCAGGCCGTCTGTTTGCACGGCCGCTGCATTATACGTACGAGTGCACGCCGAGTCCGCCGATTAATTGGATTGCTACTGACACGCTGCATCGACCGGTAGGGGCGCCGAACGAGAGAACGAGGGAACCAGAGAACCAGAGACACCCCCTTTTGCCTGCGCCGGGCCCCGGTGGTCGTCGAATTTCAACTCCTAGCTGCCGCGTATCACAGCCCTCGGTGAGATCTTCAATTTCTGCGCCCGTGTATCTTCTCCCCTTTCGCCCGCTCCCGTTTCCGTTTTTAATTTAAACAATTTAATTGTCTATCCCCCTCTCGCGCACCAAGTTAATATCTAAATTCAGGCCTGCTGGTGGAGGTCGATTTTTGCCTTGATTTTTATGCTCTTCTAATTTCACCGGCGAAGTGTTGGTGCGGATTCGAATTGAAATCATATGGTGCATTGTAAAATGTGCACGCAGAAATAGTACACCCTACGATTGGAAATTCAATCCCTGTTAGGTTGCTCAACCCCCACCCTCGGGTTGTCGATTTTTGCGCCTCTCGCTTTGCCGGTGCTCGCGGAACTCCCCCTCAGTCTATTTCCATCGGCACCACCGAACTTCGACTACCGTCTCGATCCGCTCCCCTTTGTTTCTGTATTTCGGTTTCTATTAGTATTACGTTCCAGCGGCTGTCTTCGGGCGGCAGTTTCCCAGCGTCGCGAATTTCGGATCCAATTCCTCCGTTCCATTCTATTCGCAGCCGCAATTCTCCGTGTCGATGTCTGAATCTGAATTCCGCGCGTGACGTATTAACGCGGACGAAGTAATTACTATGACTTTTGGAGCGATGCAACGCGCCTCGCGAGCGCGCGATCTCCTCTCTCCATCGGAGGTAATGAACTCTCTCTGTAGACGTACCTTTCGATCCTCTAAATTCCAAGTTTCACAGATTTCTGACAATTACTGATAGTTTTCGTTTAGAAGAAAATTGGTGGCCGTACTTCGCGATCGATCGGAAGGGGAACATTGTTGCAAGACGCGGCGGGGCTCTTAAATTTAATTAACGAGAGGGCCAAACTTCAAGGAGCAATTAGGACGACAAAGAATTAGCCGATGAGCGCAATTAAGGATCTCGTCGTACTAGTTGGGAAACGGACCGACGTAATCCGCGGATACATCTCTGTCGCAAGAAAAACGTTAGGTAGGAATCTCTGTCGTCACGACCAATTAATGCCTAGAATCTAGATGGTTCGTTTAAATCTGGCCATGCTAGTGTCTTCGAAACTAACAATGACATCGGCAAATATTTCAGACAAGAGTATATGGAACACTCTGTATTATAATTAACGTTAAATCAGGCGATTGCGTTGTCGCTATGAACGTCCGCGGAGGAAACTTTGAAATATTGTGTGGCAGAACTGTGGCAAATACTCTGGCGTAATTGGACCCATGTTTCATTTTCTGCAAAAGAAGCTCGCAATTTCTCGCGATTGGACACTTTAATAAAGCCACCCGGCTGGCCTCTAATCAGCGTTAATCAGAGCTTCAGCTCGGTGCTTGTGACGATCTCAGTTATTTGCGTACAATACGTCGCATGGGTGCGAGTAACTTTGCTCTTTCCTTGCAATTTCGAAATTTTTCGAGGTATTTCAGAATTTTCGTGAGCCACTCGTCGATAACAGAATGACATTATAAGAGTTTGAAATGCCAGTTCCATTGAAAGGGAAGTAAAAAGGTGAACGCATATCGCTTCAAAGGGTTCGAATAAGAAAATCGATGATTTCCGTGAAAACTCCGACCACCTCCCAAGAGGAATCGATTCGTTCTCTCGTTAGCACCGGTAAAACGACCGTCGATTGGAATATCGGCTTAAAGTTCACCAGTGCCCAACTTCTTTCATTAAACTTGCCGAGAATTCCCCTCGCCCCTTGCCCCCTGAAGAGAAGGCTTAACAATGACACAAAGCGACACGGAACTTGGAAATTCCTTGCGATGGGATAAATTTAAATATCGAAATAAACTAGTCGCATCGTTACCGTCTCCCAGGTATTTACTACTTCCGTGTAATGTCTGAATTCCGTCGGCGGAATTGAATTATTGTGAAAGCGCTAATAGAATTATTCCAAAATGAGGTCATTCTGCGACGCGAGAGCAGCTGGCTTGGCAAACGTTTGTCATGGAAACTCGAGTTAACTCGGCCCAACAAGACAATTCTGGCGTCGGAGCTTAGTTCGACTTTTACCTTCTTATTTAATATCTATTGCATACTTTATTGTTTCTTGGGGATGTTAGGTAGGAATAGGTTAAATAAAAATCGTAGACTTAATTAAGGTCGATATCTGTTTATTTACGATAAAAGACGTACACTTTCGTTACAATTATTTAATAACTATTCACAAGACGGAACAGAGAAATAATTCATTTTTCCCCGTAGGATGATTCCTCGCGTAGCCCCATCGCAATATTGGATCGACAGTGATCGCCATCGAAGTTCTTTCATTAAACTTGCGATGATCCATGTCCCCGCTGATTCCTCGAGGGGTGCATAATGTCCACAGCCCCCATCATGGTCGATAAACTTCGTGATGCTGAAACAAAGAGCGCTTTGTGCCTCGTACGACTCTACCCTGCCAGCCAGGCCTCGATCTCTCACGAAGCCGCGTGCAACCCCGAACGATGGCACCTGAGTTTTGGCCTCGTAGGTACCTATCTCTTATCACGCATTTGCTGCAGCAACGACACAACTCAAAATGTGCAGTTTCTGAGTTATTAGTACAGAAAAAGCGGTTATTGTCTAACAAAACTTTTGAACCTGTTTCCCCCAAATATCGAGAATTTTGAGTTATGTCGTTGTATACTACTATAAAGATTGAATTAAATGTACATTGAATTGAAAATAAACACCGTTTTAGAGCGAAATGCATTTGTTTATTTCTGATAATTCTTTATTACAATTTCCACCGATATCCACCCCACACGTTCCTCTCATTTCCCACTCTTCGTACATTTCTCACTATTTTCATACATTCCACAGACTTCACCCTATACATTTCATACTTCACACTTCGCTCTTTACACTTCACACTTCACACTTCACACCTACACATCACACTTCACATTCCACTCTTCCACACTTTACACGTTGCACTACTCACACGCACTATTTTCAACTGAAGGACAAATCGTCTTATGATCGTGTACAATATGGTAAGTATTCGGGTAAGTTATTTAGCGTCCCCACGAAAACGCAACAAAGTTGCAGCTGCAAGAGAGGCGAAATTTCGGTTTGCAACTTTGTTGCAGCTGCAGAAACTCGAATTTTCGCCTCATCGCTTCTCTTGCAGGTGCAGCGCGAAAATCTGCCTCTCTTGCAGGTGCAATAAACGTGAAATTGAACTCGGAATTAAAATTTCACGTTTATTGCACCTGCAAGAGAGGCAGATTTTCGCGCTGCACCTGCAAAAACCCGAAATTTCGCCTCATCGCTTCTCTTGCAGGTGCAGCGCGAAAATCTGCCTTTCTTGCAGGTGCAATAAACGTGAAATTGAACTCGGAATTAAAATTTCACGTTTATTGCACCTGCAAGAGAGGCAGATTTTCGCGCTGCACCTGCAAAAACCCGAAATTTCGCCTCATCGCTTCTCTTGCAGGTGCAGCGCGAAAATCTGCCTTTCTTGCAGGTGCAATAAACGTGAAATTGAACTCGGAATTAAAATTTCACGTTTATTGCACCTGCAAGAGAGGCAGATTTTCGCGCTGCACCTGCAAAAACCCGAAATTTCGCCTCATCGCTTCTCTTGCAGGTGCAGCGCGAAAATCTGCCTTTCTTGCAGGTGCAATAAACGTGAAATTGAACTCGGAATTAAAATTTCACGTTTATTGCACCTGCAAGAGAGGCAGATTTTCGCGCTGCACCTGCAAAAACCCGAAATTTCGCCACATCGCTTCTCTTGCAGGTGCAGCGCGAAAATCTGCCTTTCTTGCAGGTGCAATAAACGTGAAATTGAACTCGGAATTAAAATTTCACGTTTATTGCACCTGCAAGAGAGGCAGATTTTCGCGCTGCACCTGCAAAAACCCGAAATTTCGCCTCATCGCTTCTCTTGCAGGTGCAGCGCGAAAATCTGCCTTTCTTGCAGGTGCAATAAACGTGAAATTGAACTCGGAATTAAAATTTCACGTTTATTGCACCTGCAAGAGAGGCAGATTTTCGCGCTGCACCTGCAAAAACCCGAAATTTCGCCACATCGCTTCTCTTGCAGGTGCAGCGCGAAAATCTGCCTTTCTTGCAGGTGCAATAAACGTGAAATTGAACTCGGAATTAAAATTTCACGTTTATTGCACCTGCAAGAGAGGCAGATTTTCGCGCTGCATCTGCAAAAACCCGAAATTTCGCCACATCGCTTCTCTTGCAGGTGCAGCGCGAAAATCTGCCTTATACTACTATAAAGATTGAATTAAATGTACATTGAATTGAAAATAAACACCGTTTTAGAGCGAAATGCATTTGTTTATTTCTGATAATTCTTTATTACAATTTCCACCGATATCCACCCCACACGTTCCTCTCATTTCCCACTCTTCGTACATTTCTCACTATTTTCATACATTCCACAGACTTCACCCTATACATTTCATACTTCACACTTCGCTCTTTACACTTCACACTTCACACTTCACACCTACACATCACACTTCACATTCCACTCTTCCACACTTTACACGTTGCACTACTCACACGCACTATTTTCAACTGAAGGACAAATCGTCTTATGATCGTGTACAATATGGTAAGTATTCGGGTAAGTTATTTAGCGTCCCCACGAAAACGCAACAAAGTTGCAGCTGCAAGAGAGGCGAAATTTCGGTTTGCAACTTTGTTGCAGCTGCAGAAACTCGAATTTTCGCCTCATCGCTTCTCTTGCAGGTGCAGCGCGAAAATCTGCCTCTCTTGCAGGTGCAATAAACGTGAAATTGAACTCGGAATTAAAATTTCACGTTTATTGCACCTGCAAGAGAGGCAGATTTTCGCGCTGCACCTGCAAAAACCCGAAATTTCGCCTCATCGCTTCTCTTGCAGGTGCAGCGCGAAAATCTGCCTTTCTTGCAGGTGCAATAAACGTGAAATTGAACTCGGAATTAAAATTTCACGTTTATTGCACCTGCAAGAGAGGCAGATTTTCGCGCTGCACCTGCAAAAACCCGAAATTTCGCCTCATCGCTTCTCTTGCAGGTGCAGCGCGAAAATCTGCCTTTCTTGCAGGTGCAATAAACGTGAAATTGAACTCGGAATTAAAATTTCACGTTTATTGCACCTGCAAGAGAGGCAGATTTTCGCGCTGCACCTGCAAAAACCCGAAATTTCGCCTCATCGCTTCTCTTGCAGGTGCAGCGCGAAAATCTGCCTTTCTTGCAGGTGCAATAAACGTGAAATTGAACTCGGAATTAAAATTTCACGTTTATTGCACCTGCAAGAGAGGCAGATTTTCGCGCTGCACCTGCAAAAACCCGAAATTTCGCCACATCGCTTCTCTTGCAGGTGCAGCGCGAAAATCTGCCTTTCTTGCAGGTGCAATAAACGTGAAATTGAACTCGGAATTAAAATTTCACGTTTATTGCACCTGCAAGAGAGGCAGATTTTCGCGCTGCACCTGCAAAAACCCGAAATTTCGCCTCATCGCTTCTCTTGCAGGTGCAGCGCGAAAATCTGCCTTTCTTGCAGGTGCAATAAACGTGAAATTGAACTCGGAATTAAAATTTCACGTTTATTGCACCTGCAAGAGAGGCAGATTTTCGCGCTGCACCTGCAAAAACCCGAAATTTCGCCACATCGCTTCTCTTGCAGGTGCAGCGCGAAAATCTGCCTTTCTTGCAGGTGCAATAAACGTGAAATTGAACTCGGAATTAAAATTTCACGTTTATTGCACCTGCAAGAGAGGCAGATTTTCGCGCTGCATCTGCAAAAACCCGAAATTTCGCCACATCGCTTCTCTTGCAGGTGCAGCGCGAAAATCTGCCTTATACTACTATAAAGATTGAATTAAATGTACATTGAATTGAAAATAAACACCGTTTTAGAGCGAAATGCATTTGTTTATTTCTGATAATTCTTTATTACAATTTCCACCGATATCCACCCCACACGTTCCTCTCATTTCCCACTCTTCGTACATTTCTCACTATTTTCATACATTCCACAGACTTCACCCTATACATTTCATACTTCACACTTCGCTCTTTACACTTCACACTTCACACTTCACACTTCACACCTACACATCACACTTCACATTCCACTCTTCCACACTTTACACGTTGCACTACTCACACGCACTACTTTCAACTGAAGGACAAATCGTCTTATGATCGTGCACAATATGGTAAGTATTCGGGTAAGTTATTTAGCGTCCCCACGAAAACGCAACAAAGTTGCAGCTGCAAGAGAGGCGAAATTTTGGTTTGCAACTTTGTTGCAGCGGCAGAAACTCGAATTTTCGACTCATCGCTTCTCTTGCAGGTGCAGCGCGAAAATCTGCCTCTCTTGCAGGTGCAATAAACGTGAAATTGAACTCGGAATTAAAATTTCACGTTTATTGCACCTGCAAGAGAGGCAGATTTTCGCGCTGCACCTGCAAAAACCCGAAATTTCGCCACATCGCTTCTCTTGCAGGTGCAGCGCGAAAATCTGCCTTTCTTGCAGGTGCAATAAACGTGAAATTGAACTCGGAATTAAAATTTCACGTTTATTGCACCTGCAAGAGAGGCAGATTTTCGCGCTGCACCTGCAAAAACCCGAAATTTCGCCACATCGCTTCTCTTGCAGGTGCAGCGCGAAAATCTGCCTTTCTTGCAGGTGCAATAAACGTGAAATTGAACTCGGAATTAAAATTTCACGTTTATTGCACCTGCAAGAGAGGCAGATTTTCGCGCTGCACCTGCAAAAACCCGAAATTTCGCCACATCGCTTCTCTTGCAGGTGCAGCGCGAAAATCTGCCTTTCTTGCAGGTGCAATAAACGTGAAATTGAACTCGGAATTAAAATTTCACGTTTATTGCACCTGCAAGAGAGGCAGATTTTCGCGCTGCACCTGCAAAAACCCGAAATTTCGCCACATCGCTTCTCTTGCAGGTGCAGCGCGAAAATCTGCCTTTCTTGCAGGTGCAATAAACGTGAAATTGAACTCGGAATTAAAATTTCACGTTTATTGCACCTGCAAGAGAGGCAGATTTTCGCGCTGCACCTGCAAAAACCCGAAATTTCGCCACATCGCTTCTCTTGCAGGTGCAGCGCGAAAATCTGCCTTTCTTGCAGGTGCAATAAACGTGAAATTGAACTCGGAATTAAAATTTCACGTTTATTGCACCTGCAAGAGAGGCAGATTTTCGCGCTGCACCTGCAAAAACCCGAAATTTCGCCACATCGCTTCTCTTGCAGGTGCAACGCGAAAATCTGCCTTTCTTGCAGGTGCAATAAACGTGAAATTGAACTCGGAATTAAAATTTCACGTTTATTGCACCTGCAAGAGAGGCATATTTTCGCGCTGCACCTGCAGAAACCCGAAATTTCGCCACATCGCTTCTCTTGCAGGTGCAGCGCGAAAATCTGCCTTTCTTGCAGGTGCAATAAACGTGAAATTGAACTCGGAACAAGAAGTTTTCGAGTTTCTGCAGCTGCAACAAAGTTAGAAACCGAAATTTTGGCATTTGCAACTTTGTTGCGTGTTCCGCATGTGATGGAATGCTTAAGGAAGCATGTGTATGTGTATTGTGTGGGAATTGTTTGTGTTGAATTAATGTGGCAAGTGTATCTGTTTTGTGCGGATAGTGTGGACATAGTGTGGGAGTTGTGTATAAAGAGTGTCGAAGTAGTGTTGGGAATGATGAAACTGTATAAAGGAATTACGAGAAATAAAGAAATGGAATTCACAGAAAAAATGTTTTTATTTTGAATACAAATCCTTATCCTGTAATATGCACATCACAGTTTTTCATCCTTTATCAGCGAAATATATTTCACTTCGCGCTTGTAGTGTCGCGCTCCGAAACCTTCCCGTTCCTCCATTCCTCTTGTACACGATCGTTCATCCTCGTAAATACTTAATCGCCGCAAGAAAATATTAATTCACGTTCCCTAGAAATACACAAAAGTAGTTTAAACTCACATAATAAGAAAATTACGTTAATAAACCCGATCCCTATTTCGGTTCAGTTGTTATTAAGGAAAGTAAAGCAGATAGCTTTAATTAACAGCGCAGATGTCGCGATATTGCGGCACAATCGAACTTCCGTAGCACGTCATACCTTGCCGAGTGTGTAAAAGCGAGCAATCATAAAGGGAACGGGCCCGATAGGGGCGTGTAACTCGGGGGGGATGTAGTTGTCGTTCAACGCCAGGGCGAAAAGCAACAATATGTCTAGGTGCCAACGGCCAAGCGCTATCGTAAACATCGATCTGCCAGGTTCCGATGGCGGCGCGGGGACGACCGTGTTCCGAGCAGATAGCGAAATCCCCGATATCAATTTTACACCGACAACTCGACGTCGTAGACAAATGTCGAATTTAAGAAGGGTGCGCGAGAGAACGGTCTCGAATATCGATATCGTTTCAGGGGGAGGATACGTACCCCATAAAGGGACGGGAAAGTTGGTAGCAGCGACGGGAACTTTTGCCAAAAGCGTAGGGGAACGGGCGGGTGTGACTGTGTAGCCTGATCGATCCGACTGTGAACAGTGAAAATGGTCCCGATGCTGATGGAGCCAACATAAATGTACTGCTACTAATGCTATCGATCGTCAATGAAATGGATCATTGTATAAAACAAATAAAAGAAACATATAGCAGAGTAGAACTCCAGAAACATAAATATCGGGAAAATGGAAATTGGTTCGCGACTCTTCGCCTCTGATCCATTACATAGGGACGTTGCGTGTTTGTTTCGACGCTGTTTCGGATGAAAAATGTGGGTTCGACGTAGTGAGGGGAGAGGAATGAGCCCCGAGGACTAGGATCCGCTGGTTCGCCCTCATTTCGGCGTTGTTATTCCGGCCGAATTTCGTACACCGCACGTTGCAATAAACCGTCGCGCTCCATGGATATTAAAAACGGCATAAATATAAAAGTAAGGAGCGTCACGATTGCATTTCCCCGGGGGGAAATATAAGGGGGTGCAGGGGAGGGAGGTTCGATAACCGCGGACGTAACAACGTAACGAAAGCTAGCCAATGGGAAACGTAGCTCAAATGTGTATATTGGTAGTACCTACATACCTTTCTAAGGAAGTGGCGAATGAAGACTTCTGTCCTGTAAGAGTTCGGTATCCGCTTCGATTTCGTCCAATCCAAGTGAAGGATGGTACAAAGGTGTTACGGGGGAAAGAATCTAGGACAGAAAACAACCCCGTTGATACAAGGAAACGAAGTGACGCTTTGTCTGAGGAGAAAGGGCGGAAAGCGAGAAGGTTTAAAGTAGAAAATGGTTAGATTGGACCGTAACACGGAGCCAGCAATATGTGGCGATTGTCCTCATCTTTCATAACTCGAGAAAGGGCGGGCTTCGAGGAGAGGTCAAAGGTTGAGGCGCGAAATAGAAAGCTCCCGCTGAAAGCTGTCTCCGGAAAATAGATACAGGTTGGCTGTGCACGACCCAGTTGCACCGACTTCCTGCTCCATTCTCGTCCCCCTTTGATCCTGCGCTTTCTTTCCTTCCTTTGCCCGGTGACTACGCTTCGCGAATCACCGGTTGACCATTCGGCCTCGATACGGATCTCCCGAGCTCCTTCTCTCTCTCCCTTAAACCCGCCAAACAGAAGTTTGAAGCGCGGGTTGCACAAGAGGTTCGAATTATTTTTAGGACCAGCGTCGACAGAGCTTCTCGGCTTTCTCCAAATTCGATTACTTTTACTCGAGGAAGCCTAGTATCACGACCGGCTAACCCGAGCGAAATTTGCACGCTCATCTTCCCGCAATATCGGGAACTTTTTCCGAGCCACGATAAGATATTATGAAGGAGTTGCTGGAGGAGCTCCTGGGAAATTCTCTTTCGAAAATTCCACCGCTCTACGACCCGGTTTTGCATCGGCTTATCGATTCGCCGGATTATTACGAGGCCCGATCAAATATCGGAAGATGTTTACGCCGGTCCTTTCGGTATCGGCCGGCGGTGTCCTCCCCCGTACCGTGTTCGATGATCCCCGAGATTTATCGCGCTAATGCATCGGTGATTCTTACTCCGTAAAGTGCATGCACCGGTCGATCCATATATCACGCCAAACAAAGCCGCGAAACGGAAGAGCAGCTAAATCAAAACGCGCTTAAGGAACTCAACGGGTTCAGGCCGCGGCGATGGCACCGAGCCATCTAGATGAAAATTACGATGGCTCGGGCCAGCTTCCACCTCCCGCCGAAGATAAATATTGGCAGAAGCGCCGCGGCAACGATCCCCCCCTATCAGATTACACGCTTCTCCCCTAATATCGAAATGGGCTACGAGGTAAAGAGACAAAGTCCGTCTCGGTACTAGGTACATACTTGAGGGGCGGGCCTGACAATCTTCCTGAACTTTGCATACTCCAACCGGGGGAGTTTAAACGGGCAGACCTGTCGATAACAGAATTCGCCGCTACTCTTTACCGTTGCCTAATCAGATTGCCTCTCACGTTGAACAGGTGCAATGAGCTAGTGACGTAACCGGTAAGACGAGGCCCTCGAACCTTGGCCTCGAGTTCCTGGCGGTGATCGCTGCGCAGAGTGCATCGGTCCTCGCTCACGTATCGGCCGAAACACGCGCAAGCACGTGCCAGCGAGTGACGTGCGAGTGGTGGTCGGCCCCGGCGACATGTCGTTCCTGCTGAGCCGAGGTGGCCGGAAGGGGCCCATCATCTGCTTCGTCGGCCTCCTCCTTGTCTTCGCCCTCTACCAGCTGGGCATCATCTGCGGCTCCATGAAGTACGTGCCCACAGCGATGATGGTTGCCAAAGAGGTGAGTGAATGCCCCTCTTGTTTTACCATTCTTTGAAACGAGCAAGAACGCGCTCGACGCGTGTCGGATGTAATGGCAAGTATTTAGAATAAAGGAATACAGTGTTCGAAGAAAGAAATCAATAATTACTTAGATTGCCAATGGATTAAGAAAGAAACGGATTCTCTGTTCTTACCAAATCTGCCTTTTACGCTCCCGTCCCCGTAGCACCGAGCTCCGCGTTTCTGTATTATCGCGCGGACGATTTACGACCCCGCAGAGCTACCCAGCTGGTAGTCACGAATTAGTTTTATCCCAGTTTTCGCGAGATTGTCGTGCTACGTGCCGCAATCGGGGACGGAACAATCGCCGACACCCTGGACAAACGAGCTCCGCCAACTTTCCGCGATGAATGCAACGACGAAATTACGCGTTTCGCCAGAAAACCCGGCAACAAACCGGCGGACAGCCGTGCAAAGAATGTTCGTAAAATTTTCTCCGAACGGCGGAGCGTGTAGGGTTCAAGGGGGAGGGGTTGGCGTTGGTAATTAACGGCGCCAGTGTACTTCGTTGGCCCCGGATGCCCGCGAGGTATGAGCTATGCATTCACGAAAACCAAGTCGAAACGTTTCGCCTGTGAGCACAAACTGCAACTAATTTTGCTCGCGCTTCGATGTGGGCTTGCACTCCAGGGGGATAAGTTATTAACGGCGCAGCCCGGCCGCCGAATGAAAATAGTTTCCTAATTTAAGGATTTGATTAAAAATCTCGGGCGATAGCGGGCGAAATTGAGTAGTTGGTCCGCGATTATGTACAAGCCAGGGGCCAATTCGTTATTCAGCTCGCGGTAGGTAGGAAACTGTTCGTCCCGGCCACCTTTGCCGAGGGCAGCAGTGAACGAAAATAGAATTCGCGTGAGTGGTAGAGCGACAGTTCTCCACCGACGAGAAGAAACAGACGTCGTCCAATAGCCATTTCCTGCCGGATAGCCCGAAGGAACGAGCTGTTAGCCCGATCGGCCAAGCATGAAGGTGGGCCCCGCGTCGTCCCAGACCTAACCCACGACTTCCGGGGCAAATTTCAATGGAGACCCGCTGGAATTAGGCGAGACGCAATTAAAGCAACGCCCGGGCAAACTTTATCGCGCGAATGAACCGCTCCTTTCGGTTTTTTCTCTCTCTTGTCCACCCCTCGCTTGGCCATCTCCAATTAACTTTTCATCCGGCCGCTTTGTTTCTTGGAAGATTCCACTGCGATACAACGGAAGCTCCCTGATCGTCGGTTGAGTAGCCTCTTTTGTGTTCCCTTACTTCCCTTCGCGATTCTTCGCCCTCCCCTTCGCAACCCTTTAAAACGACGCGCACAGCTCACTCTGATCGACCGCACATTCTTTCGCGTCGTGGACGTTAAAGTTCAACGAGCTGGAAACGGAGACGAAGGGTTTTTAAGACACAGCGCTCCATGGAAACGCTGTTTATCCCTCTCCGGCAGTGTCTATCAAAATCACGGAAGTTTTAATCGAATCCCCGACGTCGAGCCATTATGAAAACAATTAATTAGCAGAGACGAGGGGGCACGGCGATGAGGCACGAAGGGAAATCGATGGGGCGACAGACAACGCGGCAAGGGGCGCGCTAAGACGCAACGAAAACAGGAGGCCATCGGCGTTTGAATTTTAATTTTCCACGACGCTCGCGGAAATCCCGCTCGCATCCACCGTCGACTTTGACGGGCGCGCATGCGTGCCGTGCATAGCTTATGAGGAAAAGCCATGCGACTCGACGACGCGCTGCGAACTCATATCGCGGCTTACGAGAGGCCAGAAATTCCCTTGCAACTTCGTTTACGCGGCGAAACTTTGAAATTGGATTTTTGTTCGCCAAGGGATACGTCAGCGGGCCCGCGCCCTTCAGCCCTCGAGGCAGCTTCCGGGAAAGCGACAAACGAGAAGGAAAATCGCGATTTAATCTCGACGCGGGCTTATCCGGCTAATTGCCCCGTCATAATCGCCAAGTGTAACCTTCCGAAGGAGAAGATAACGCGGGCCTAGGGATGGGTGGACGAACTTGGAAAGATTTTCGGGGCGCTGGTGCACGAAAGGCGGGGATAAAGTTTCGGGGGAACGCGACGACTTTCGGGAGGCCGTGTCCGGTAGAAATAAAAGGGGCTTTAAACTTTGGGAAACTTAGGGAGAACGTCCGTTTGGAGAAACTCTCGCGTGGGGCACACAAAGGGGAAAACACGATGATTGATCAGGCGCAAATTATCTTGTTAGCGAAACGAAAAGGCAGCGTCCGAGCGAAACGGTCGAGCTTTCTCGTCGGCAACGGGGCCCTTGACTTCTAACGAGAGACCCTTTAACGAGGAACAAAGAGATTACGGTCAAAGGCTAGCCTGTCCCATTAAAACCACCCCGGCTATATTAAACCGTGACGCAAATCGGTGCTATAGGTAATAGGTCAGAAGCGCGAGTTTAAGGGAAGCTCTCTGGCTTGTGCCAGATCCAAAGAGCAAACAGCGGAGTCCCGTGAAAATAGCAGAGGGAACATTACGTTTCTAAAGATCAGCTCTTTCTGCGCAGCGTCGCGTCGTTTCCTATCTTCCCTCCGTCACGATTCTGCTATCATAGAGGAACGAACATGCTCTATCCTTCGAGAGAAGAAGGCACTGTCTTCGAGCGTCCTCCAGGCGACGGGTAGACCACCCTTGTCCAATAAGTGCATCGATCTACGGAAACGTTAGGGAAACGTAACACCTGCATGATCCCCCAGCTTCGCAGACAAAATAGCTGTTCCAGTTTCAACTCACTCGTTTATCCAACGTTAATTGCGACAGCTTTGGGGAGACTGTGGCGAAGGGCGCGCTCCGAGAGCAGATAGAATCCGCGGCCTGGAAAGCCTCGCAACCCCCTGGAGTTCCTTCCGTTCTCGAGACCTCCCCGGGGAAAAATAGGGCGACAAGACGAAGCAACATGCGTGAATACGTGGCCGTTCGAAGCAGCGGCGGGCTCTGTGTTCGCAGGTTCCCGGCGACAACACGCGAACGGAAGAGAAACGAGGTTCTGTCAGGCTCACCCTCCGCGCGACATAAATCGCGTCGGTCGAGTTTCACGCGTACTTTTCCCCCAGTGCTTCGGGGGCTAAAAGCGAAAGAGAATAGGGGCAGCCCGAGCTGCGAGGCCACCCCCCGGTTATACGAGGAATGCTAATTGCGAAACGTATTTTTTCCCCCGTCTCTGCTGCGTCTTCTTTCTCCGCGCGAAAAACCGTCAAGCGGCGGAGGAACATCGTTGCCCAACGCGGCTTTTATTCTAGAGGCGAGGGCCCATTTTACGGGGACGAGAGGCCGGGGACAGAGGCATCCAGCCCGACCCCTCTGCGGAGCAAACGCGAGGGCACTCGCCCCGCGGTATATACTTCTTCAACTTCAGCGTGTTCGCTTTGAATGGTGGTCTGCTTTGAAACGAAACCGAGGAGGCTGAAATCTCGTGGATCGGGGGAATATTTTGTAGCACGTTGGATCTTGATTAGCGAAACGATGGAAATTCGCGCGGCTGTATGCGAAACGAGCTGTATTATTATCCTCGATCGCCTTCGCGATTTATTTCACTGTTGTAGCCGCTATCTTGTAATTGCGAGCGCGATACATGCCCGAGCTGGTCGTAAACATCAATTGCACCGGCGTTTGTTCATTTGCATGTTGCTGGAATTTTAATCGCGCCGCTAATTAAACCGTTGCCTGGTAAATTTTATTGCCCGCCATGCGTCAGCTTCGACCCAAGCGCGTTAAAAGATGAGGAGCGGCGAAACCTAGCGCCGCGGCGTGAAAACACTGTCGTCCCCGGGAAATATATTTTTCTTCTACCGCGAAAATACGCGACATTGTGCTCGGGAATGAAAACACGGTTGCCTGTTTGCCGTTCCCGTTTGAATTTCCAGCTGCCGGTTCGGCTCGCTTTCGAAAAATGTCACGCGCTCACCAATTAATTAATTTCGCGCTGGCGGGAGGAAGCCTTCGGGTGTAATGTTCGAAGCGATACAACCTGCTAATTGGCGCGTTAATTACCGGTTTTTATTAGAATTCTGGTGGCTGCGCGTAAATCGCGAGCGTAGGATCGCGCCAGGTTTATTCGCTCCCCTCGAGCAACAGAGGGAAAGGATAGAAAGTCACATTCGCGGAGAGCCGTACGCTATCTTGCCCGTAAAAAATGCTAATTACGAGACGTATTTTTTTCACAATGGCCGCTTTCGGCGCCGAAATCTCGCGCGGCAGGCCCGGCCGAAAATTTCGCCCTCCGCGTAACCGAATTCGCTTAATTTCCGTGGAGGTTTCGCGCACACCGGGGAATTCCATGAAAATTATACGTTGTAATTCAATTTCAATTTGGGCGCTGTATTAATGAAGCGTAACAGTCAACGTTTATTAATATTCGTGTAAAATTCAGAGGCAGGCGGATCGAGCGATAAAGTTCTTGATATAATATTTGCTTAATAATCGAGCCTGTGCATTGGTGCGAATATTATTGTAGTTTACGATGATTGCAGTTAATTAAAACATTCTGATGCGACAGTTTTGTTTCTTAAGGTAGAAATCCACGACGAGATAAAAGTATCGTGTCTCACATTAGACTTTAATCTTGCGAGACGATTATTTCATTATTTTACTTTTTAATTATTTTGTCAGTATAGTTTCATGAGACAAGTTTCATGATATATTTTCAAAAATATTACCAAGCGACTACTTCCATTAGGTATTTACATTTAATAAAATCACATCGTGGAAATCTATTCTCAGAGTGTGAACTTAGAATTTATATTATTAATGGATTTGTCTGTACTTACAAGGTTTAGAAAAATTGTCCCCATTTATAACGATGCAATTCGACTTTTATCCTTTCGCTTGTCTTCAGAAGTTCATCGCTCCGCTATTTCTCCTCCCGTCGCGATAACGATGGAAAATAAATGTTACTTAATCCGACGAAGAAAAGGCAGCAGTGACTTGGAGTGTTCTCGAAGCGATAACTACGTTCCTCTGCTCTTAAGTAAATCTATCTAGGGAAACGGGAAAAGAAGCAACTAAACGGGGAAGAAAGTCCAGGCTACGTCTAACCAACCTACAAGCGTTCCCAGCGAAACTTCGTAATTGATCGAAAGTTGTTTAAACTTTTCCTCGATCGAATCGTCGAAAGGGTCGCCCGAGCCCACTGTACAAAAATTCAAAGCATATCGATCCTGTCCGCCTTCGTGCCCCCGAACTTCCACGAGTTCGTTCGTTAGACGGTATTGTAGGACAGATAGAAAGTTCTTGGTAACCCAAGTTTAATCAAGCCTAATCATACCCGGGCTAGAGGGACGGTAACGCGATCCATAATTTTGCAATAATCGTTCGACGAGCTGCTACGTACGGAGTTACTGAAAACTTTCGATCTCGACCTTACGCGGAACCAAAAAATAACTTTCCAGGGGCAGTTTTGTATATGTAGGTATAGACTGAGTAGGCTGCAGCCTAGGGAGACAAATTTTGGGGGCAAAACAATTTTGGAAGCAGTTGATTTTGGAGGGAAAGAAATTGGGGAAGGTTTAAATTCACTTTTCTTTCATCTAGCAAATTATCAATAACTCATATATGAATTACCATATCGAAATAATTTTGAAATCGTCTCAACTCTTCTAAATTAAAATATTGGATGATATTTCACGAAAAAAGGAACAGACGCTTGTTAGCCTAGGAGCGCCAAATCTCAAAATCTGTCACTGGTTCAATTGATTACTAAACCCCAAACTTACAATTAGTACTAGAAAAAGAACAAACTCCTCGCCCCCAATTTCATCCCCACCCACAAACCTGAACGAAAGCCTCCGCAGCGATAGCCACAAGCACAGCAAGCGAATTTATTATTAATCTTCCTCCTCGTTTGGCGTTTTGCAGAAATACGTGATGGGCCCATTCGATCACAAGAGGTACACGTACGATCGTTATATGCCGCTGATATTCATCGGCGGTGTGCCGCGATCGGGCACCACTCTGGTGCGCGCCATGCTCGACGCGCATCCCGACGTGAGGTGAGCACCCATTCACCAGGCAGATTACCAATCATCGCCTGATACGATTGCCATCTAGTATCCTCCATATACACCGCATCAAAGACAGTTGACAGCTCATTCGCGTATGATTTTCTGCGACAGGTGCGGCCAAGAGACCCGAGTGATACCGAGGATCCTGCAGATGAGGATGCACTGGCTGAAATCGGAGAGAGAGAACCTGCGGCTCTCGGAGGCGGGCATTTCGAAAGAAGTGAGTAGCGAACGCGCACCGATCCATCTTCGATCCTATCGCGCGAGTATTGTTTCGCGTTGAGTGGAAAAGACGCTTCTGATCCTTAAGATTTTCATCTGGCTAACACTCCCGTGCTAGAGTTACCGATCCCTTTCAGTGGCCGATGGCTTCAGACTTTAGATCGAAGATACCAATCGGACCATCAGCATTGAATCGTTTCCAGGATCGTTTCAATCGCTGATCGCCCCATCGAGGGGGGATGACCCAGGGCTATTAATCCAGTAATGAACGATTTGCTTAGGTGATGGACAGCGCGATAGCGGCGTTCTGCCTGGAGATAATAGCGAGGCACGCGGAGCCTGCGCCGAGATTGTGCAACAAGGATCCGCTCACTCTCAAGATGGGCTCGTACATTCTCGATCTCTTCCCAAATGCCAAGTTTATCTTCATGATCCGCGACGGCCGTGCCACCGTGCATTCCATTATCTCTAGAAAGGTATCCAACCGATCGATGGCTTTAAGCGACTCCCACCCGCGCGCCGTCCATTCCGGCTGATGCATGCAAATTTATCCCACTTCATTCGCGAATATTAAAACGCCATGTACTCGTCCGGGGAACCAGCCGCGGCTAGAAACGATTGGAAATTCACGTATTCTTCTAACGGAAAAAGGAGCGATAAAAATCCAGCCGCGATATGTAAATTTATGTTAATGCAACCGACCGATTCCCTGCCTCGGCTAACTCGATTCTGTAGCCCCCGCCGGTATTTAAACGCTCCGCGCCAGTTCGATTGAAAAATCCGCCGTCGACGCGAGAAACCTGCACGCGCCGCTCTTTCGCCCTTCGCTCGAGGAGAATGTAACGCGGCAACGAATCCTCCAGGTCACCATCACGGGCTTCGACCTGTCGTCCTATCGGCAATCGCTCATCAAGTGGAACCACGCGATATCCACGATGTACGGCCAGTGCAAGGAGATAGGGTCGGACAAGTGTCTGATGGTGCCCTACGAACAGCTGGTGCTGCACCCCCGTCAGTGGATGAAGAAGATCCTTAACTTCCTGGACGTACCTTGGAACGAGTCTGTCATGCATCACGAGGAATTTATTAACAAGCCCGGCGGCGTGCCTCTTAGCAAGTAAGCGAACGAGGATTCATCCCATCCGAGCTCCCTTGAAATGGATCTCTCATTCTTTTTAAGGAGCTACACACCCTTGACAGCTCGAAAAATAGGGTTCATCTTTGTGATTTTTTTTCACATAACGAAACGTCGTATTTAAAAATCAAGATATACACCTTGTTGTGTATAGATTAGTCTGTATTCTCTTCAAAAAGAAATTGAATGTGTTAAGAAGAGGTGCTATAGCAGCCTCTTCATAATTATCATAAAATTGACTCTTAAATAAAATTCTTTGACCTGCCAAGGGTATGTAATCCAGCGATGTCTCGCGCAGGATGAATCAATTGGGTAATTGAATTCTGTCGTGTATTTTTGGAATGCAGGGTTGAGAGGTCGTCGGACCAGATCATAAAGCCGGTGAACCTGGAGGCACTGACCAAGTGGGTAGGCCACATTCCGGACGACGTGGTCAGAGAGATGCCTGACATCGCGCCGATGCTTTCTGTCCTCGGCTATGATCCTTATGCTAATCCGCCGGTCTACGGAGCGCCGGACAGGCTGGTCAGCGAAAACACCAGACGGTAGGTAGCCCGACGATCGGGCAATCTTCGATTAATAATCTCCTCGGTCCGGGCGCAGTCGTTCGGCGACAGAGGTTAATGGGTTCCTCCCGGTTAAGAATTCTCGAAATCTGCATGCCTATGGAAATTGGCTTTCGTCTAGAAAATTTGGCCGGATGTTATAGATGTGTCGCAGCCTCGACTGAGATTGGAATACCTTCGCGTTGATGGACAATAGACCACGTCAGATTGAACGTTGCTAATTGTGTTTCAGGGTGCTAGCGAACGGGGAGGTATGGGCGGCCAGGGCGCGCCAGTTCTCCCTGGAGAAGCTGATAGAGCTGAGCAAAGAGGACGAGGCCACCAATGCGCCAAACGCGTGACCTCGGTTACACCCACTCGTAGGCACGCGGACCTTGAACCTGTACAACGTCTGTAACGTCTAAACGACGCTGTTGGAAGCCAGTTCGCAACGAAATGCCGACCAAAGCGGGCTTTTCGTTCGAGGGCGCTAGCACGCTTCAAAGTCTCTCGACTTCATCCCCCCCCTCCAAAGGCAACCGCTAAGGGAATTCGAGGACGGCGAACTGTACGCTGGCGAGGACACCAAGGAGGGTCCGCCTAGTTTAAAATTCAACGTCGATCCGTGGACCCCCGTCGATCCGCGCCGCGATCGACGCGATCAAGATAATGTGTTACTCTCTCTCTCTATGAATCTCTGTACATTTTAACCGATAGACGTTGAATCCCGAGACCGTGTAGATGACTGCGCCTCTCCACTTCGCGCGATTCAGCCTCTCGCCGTTGACGCACTGAATCGCGCCGAGTTACCCCGCTTCGTTTGTTCGTTTTATCGTCGCGGGCCGATCGCTGGACACGCGGAACAATCCTTGTACAATCTCGACCAACGGCCAGTGATAGGAATGTAGGTGACGAAGTTACAACAGAAAACTTGCGAGGAAAGAATTACGAGATGTAAGGGGAGTTCTTTTTAACGACGCGACTCGCGAGGTGGTTTTACCGTATTTCCGCGGCGAACGCGAGATATATTGAAAATTGTGGGAGGACGAACCCTTTGTATCATACTTTACGTTGTGGTAAACATGAAATAATCCCGTGCAAGAGCGAGAAATGTGCGGTTTCGCACGTGATACTTATTGTCGTCGTTCCATTAAGCTTAAGCGTTAATTGGCCACCAGCTCTTGCGGTTCTGTTCTCTCTTTTTTGTACGTTTCTTCCCCGTTTTCTTCCTACGGTTAGGAAATAGAACGGAAGTACCGACGAGTATCGAATGTTGGGGTTATCAACATTGTGGAATCGACGAAAGTTTCTTGTTGTATCGATTGTATTAATGTCGTAAGCGTGTGTGAATATTTATAAGCCTCTGAGACGTGGGAAATTCTGTTGGATTAATATTTTCAAGTGTAACGTTCGGTCGACAAGCCGTTCCCTACGTATGATAATTTACCTGCGGACCTCTGCTGCCCACCGTCGGCAACGATGGCGACGAAGGTTCGCGAAAGAATTATTATTGCAACTACAAGAGAACAGAATGCTATTGTTCTTGATTGTTGTTAGAATTCGTCAGCCGACAATTAACACTGATGCACCACCTCTGATGTGGCATTATGTCATTCGTGTCAACCATGTTACTGTCTATCGAATTATACGATTAAATTATTTTAATATTACAAAACTGTGTGCTTTTCCCTTACCTCGATCCAATATATTCCATATTCCAACACGGACAAGTAATGTTGCATAAGATTCGTTAGACGAACCATGAATTTACGTAATTCTTCGATCTCTGAAACGAGGTTATATGTTAGTCTCTATAAATTTGTTTATTCATGTGTTCATGCACAGTTTGCGGACATAGGCCTCCTCTAGAGGCACTACAGATCACTGTGCAACCATTTTTAGAGATCAAATTGTTTATTTATTGCTTGAAAAAGCCTTTTGAAAATTTAATTCATTCTTGGACACAAATGCTAGCGACGCGAAGCGGCGAAGTACGCGAACTAAACTCTAGGCGTGTTTTAACGCCCGTTTTAGTTCACATACTTCGCCGCTACGCGTCGCTAGCATTTGTGTGTCCATAACCTCAACAAATATTCAAAGAATAACATTGTACGGTTTTCTACACGACGTTTTTAAACAAATAAGAATGCTGTCACGCAGGTGTAAATATGTAAATATATAAACTGAAGACAAATGTATAATTATCGTACAAAGGCATTCTCACGTAAATTGCATTAGGTAAGAAATATCTCTTAGAGTTTTACAATAGAAACTACGTACATTTTAACAATCAGTTAAGAAGAATTCTTTCGTTTATAGCTTCTATCGCATGCATTTACCTGAACATAAACACCAAGCGATTAAACCTGCTTCTCCAGTGTACTCCGCTATCCTCTTCATCTACGTAACCTCAAATTTCCCAAAGGGATGTCGTCGTTCATTAAAAAACATCGCAATTGCTATGTCTCGTGACCCGGGAATAATATGTTTTCGTCACTGTAACTCAAAGAGCGTGTTCTGTAAAACCGTCCCAAAGATCTGTCCTATCTGTCAGTCGTGTATCGTCGATTATAATATAGATCCCTTTCTTATCCCATATCCTTACACAAATGCGACGCATCACTCAGCTGCTTTAGTTGTTAGACCGTCACAAGGCAGTTTTCTAAACGATTACTCTATCTTCAATGATTTGCACATAGGATTAACGAATTCCAAAGGAATGGTTTTCGAATATGACACAGATGGTCTAATACTAAATGATCACTTGAAATGGAGAGATTGCATCGCTATAAAAATCGTTCCATCATCCTGGGATGATCACTGGGATGGAACGCTAGAAACTATGTTAAAGAATATTAAATGGAAGTCTGAAAGTTACGATCCAGTCACAATGAATTGCTTCAACTTTGTTATCGAATTTATAAATAGCTTACAGTATATGAATATGAGTTTTGTAAATAAAGAGACTATGTGTAACGAGTTGATACTGTCGAGAATACAAGATGCAATCAAATATAATTCTGTTTATAAGAAACTAGAAGTTTGTGACTATTGTATATCATGAGCGAAGTATTTACTTTATACGTATACCTTATCTAAGTGTATTTTATAAATACGTGATGTATTATTTATTTATTGCAATAAACTCTGAAACTACTTTGCGTATTATTATATAAAGACTACCTTATTTCTGATCCCAGGATTATTTTGCGCTAAAATGAGCTTCAAAAGAGTCAGACTACTTTCGCTGGGTAGAAACTACAGCCACGGGTTTCTCCGATTAATAAGGAACGCATCGTCCAGCGGTGATCGACAGAAATTCGATGTCATTATTGTGGGTGGTGGCCATGCCGGAACAGAAGCTTGTGCAGCAGCTGCTAGAATGGGTGCCAAGACGTTACTGGTCACTCACAAGAAAAGTACAGTAGGTAGGAACCTTACCCACATTTGAGCGTAAAATATCATTCAATAAGAGTTCATAAAACCATTTATTGAAGGAGAGATGTCGTGCAACCCATCCTTCGGAGGCATTGGTAAAGGAAATCTCATGAGGGAAGTTGACGCCTTGGACGGAGTTTGTTGCCGTATATGCGATGTTTCCGGTATTCATTACACGATACTGAACAAGCGCAAAGGGCCAGCTGTATGGGGATACAGGGCACAGATCGATCGTGGTTTATACAAGAAGCACCTTCAGGAGGAACTATTCAATACACCTGGGTTGCACATATGCGAGTCTTCTGTGGAGGACTTAATTATACAAGGGGAATTCCAAAATTGCCGTGGAATAATTCTCAGTACGTTTGTTACTGCAATTGATACACAAAAGAATTTTTAAACAGATGATAAGTTTACCATGATTACTTTGCAGAGGATGGAACAAAGGTGTACAGTGGAGCAGTTGTCATAACAACAGGCACTTTCCTAAAGGGTCAGATTAATATTGGTCTGGAGAAGAGACCCGCTGGGAGGCTTGGCGATGAACCCAGCATTGGTCTAGCTGATACACTAGACAGAGTGGGATTTAGAATGGGAAGACTGAAGACTGGTAAGTATCCTACACTTCGAACCCTCGCGTGCTACAGCCTTTATAAAACTGCTCGACTTTCTTCAGGTACTCCACCGCGAATAGAACAATCAACTATAGACTTTTCTAAGTGCAAGCCGCAATTGCCGGATGCAGTATCAACACCTTTCTCATTCATGAACGAAACTGTTTGGCTACCGGTCGAAAAGCAGCTGAACTGTTACCTGACATTTACAACAGAAGGTGTTGCGAATATTGTCAGAGATAACATGCATTGCAATCTACACGTGACGGAGGAAGTAACTGGCCCGCGGTACTGTCCGAGCATAGAGAGCAAGATCTTGAAATTCGCAGCGACTCGGCACCAAATTTGGCTGGAACCTGAAGGGCTCGACTCCCCTCTAATCTACCCCTCTGGATTATCGTGTACCCTTCCAGCAGAGAAGCAGCAAGAACTGATCAACTGTATTCCAGGCTTAGAAAATGCCAAAATGTGTGAGTTCTTTTTCCTGAACCGTGTCTACCGTTTCGCAATCATTTTAGTACAACTTCTACCATTTTCTGCATAGTGAAACCTGGCTACGGGGTTGAGTACGATTATATTGACCCTAGGGAACTGACCGTTACTCTAGAAACAAAGAGGATTCCAGGATTGTTCCTCGCTGGACAAATAAACGGGACCACTGGCTACGAAGAGGCAGCTGCACAGGGAATCGTGGCTGGCGCTAATGCCGCGGCCAAGGTCTTTATTTAACTGATTTCTAAGCTTCTCGAGATCGTCGCAGAAAAGAATCTATCACACTATGCTTCTGAATCGTCCCTCTATCAGGTTCTCCATAAGAAACCGCTGATAATAAGTCGAACAGAGGGTTATATCGGTGTTCTGATCGACGACCTCACCACCCAGGGTACCAACGAGCCTTACAGGATGTTCACCAGTCGCGCTGAGTTCCGATTGAGCCTGCGACCGGACAATGCCGACCAGAGGCTCACCAGGAAGGGCTACGAAACAGGTTGCGTGTCAGAAGAGAGGATGTCGAGGACAGAGAGGACTTTGTCGAAGCTACGGGAGAATATACAGTTGTTCAAGAGCGAAGTAAAGTCGAGTATACAGTGGCGGAAATTGTTGAAGCTTCGATCGAGCAAAAACGTCCACGTTAAGTCTGCTTTCGAGATATTGAACTTGGCCGACGAAGTGGTGACCATCGATATGCTAATCGCAGCGCTCCCAGACCGTTTGGGACACCTGGCTGACGACCCGATAGTTATGAGAAGATTGCAGGTTTGTTCGTCTTATCGCATATTGGTTCGGCTTGTTCGGTATGTAGGAGAACCAGATACGTCGTATCTTATTACGAGCAATATCGATAAATCAGTACAGATTCGCCGTTGATTATTATGACCAATCAATTGATCTTCTAGATAGAGGCGCTGTACGCGCAAGGCATCGCGGAACAGCAGCACGAGGTCAATGAAATTCGCAAGAACGAGCGGATGATCATACCGTCAGACATCGATTATAACTTGTGAGTTTAGTTGCTCCAAATCCAACTTCTCGATACTTATCCATCCTTCTTAATAATTAATACACAATTGACTTTGTGCGTTGATTCAGGCTTCAATTAAACTTGTCCATAGAGGAGAGGGAAAAGCTCTCGGAACTGCAGCCGTACACGGTGAGTGTATTAAGGAGCAATCAGTCTGTATCAATTACTTACGCTGTAAATATTTTTTTCCTCACAGATTGCTGCAGCCAGTCGAATAGCAGGCGTAACTCCCACGGCTATTTTGCGATTGATAAATTATATAAAGACGTCGCCTTGTAATATTACCAGTATGTAATCGTAAAATGGTTTAAATAAATGATTTCACGTTTACATCTCTATATCGAGTCTTTTCGTATCTACTCACCCTTATCCACCCTTCGATAAACACGACTAAAAATACACTGGAATATCTAATGAAATCGTTCACCGAACGTCGACCCGAGCTCTCAAGACGTCCCTCAACTATCGCGAGTAAACTAAACTATCCACCTAAGAGCAGAGTAAATAGAGGAGGTTGTTGCTCCCTGGTTTAGCTACCGGATGCACAACGTTGGACATCCATCGATCTTCCTCAAACAGAGACGCGTCTGTCGTTCGACAAGATTCGTCGAAAGTCCACGTCTGTCCGTTTCGCAACGCGTCGGCTAGGTACTAGGAATTTATTAACGGATGCTCGTCGACGATGTTGCACGTCGTGGGGCGTTCTCGGTAAGAGGGGCAGATCTAATTGTGGGCGGCTGTAAAATTCACTGGTTTAAATAAGGGACGAGGGTAATTGTCCCTAAGTTACAATGCCAGCCGAAGTTCCCGCCGCGCCAGACGCAACTGATGTCGGGAGTCCGTGACAGGGAAGTTGCCTGATTGAATTAGAAAGGGTCCGTCCAGCTTCAAACTTCTCGCTACCGAATTGATGAAGCATAACCCAGGGCAAACGTCGTTACGAGATTACTGGGGTAATCAATTTATCCGCTGGTGGCGCGTGTACCGGTGCCACCATGCCGCCTCCATTCTTAAAACGGCGGTAAACGATGCCTCTTGTTATCTACGAGACGTGGATCTCTTCGATACTTTTATTCCTATCTTCTCTGTTCTGCTCTAAACTGACCGACGTCCTCCATTCTTTTTTCTCAGCGATGAATCGCAGGGCTACAAACGAAAGCAGACGAAGCAGGTACTAACAGTTATTTTTTATTACCATTAGTGCGATAGTAAATACTGTTACGATACATTGTACAGGAATGGTGTACGATCGGCCGTAGTACAGGGTCGTTGTAATCATAAACTCTCTACGATAGTAATCGGCTGTCCCCAACGTGGTTAATCGATCCAAGACGGCACATTCTCGCCTCCGTATGCTAGCGACGAGTTAATACTATTGTCTCTGTTTCTACATAGCCTCCGTGTGACCCCGAAGAATCGACGTCCCAACGGCGTTACAACGATCCTCTCCGCGCTCTGAGTGTAAAAAATATACAAAAAGTGAGAGGCGATTTTGGCCAAAATGCGGAACCGTTCGCCCGCGAATAATCCAATGTTGAGGCGAATCTCGTCGCCGAGCATTCCCATCGAAACTGCCCGCGCGCCTTTCTCTGGGCCCCGATGGTATTAGAATTCTAATTCTCTTCGCGTTTAATATAACCTGAAGCGGACGATTCTTCGGGCTCTCAGGCAGCGGTTGGACATACCGAGTGGGCTCCGCCGTGATGTTAAATTCAACATTGGATTTTCCGCTGGCGCGAACTCGCGCTCACGCGTAAATTACGCGAAGGCACGCGGTCCCCGATGATCGTTACCCCGTCGATCGCGGGATTTCCTTCTGGAACGATCGCCGTATTCTATTCCCCTCCCTGCGGAACACTTGTTCCCCCTTAACACTCTACCTCTATACTGGCAAGCTACCGTGTACGTTTATACGCGTATATTCGCGCGTGTTCGTGGTATACTATACGTTACGCTCCTCTTATTGTTCGCACGCCAACAACGACTACCTCCGAATAAATTAGTTTAAGGCTACAGGTGTCTCTTACCACTTACATTACGCTATCTATTTGACGAACTATCCTCGAGTACATACGCTGAATGTTAAGTTAATGTACAGTGCGAGGCTCCGTCCAGCGACGCTCCCCTTTTCCAAACGTAGGATGATTTCGTTCGGCGTTCTCGAAATCGCGGAGCTTCGTCGCCTACGACGGATGCCAATAACTTATACGCTTAGTGTGCCGATAGAGCAGCGCTATCGTCCGGATGTTCGCGATCTAACGCGATCGGTTTCCACTATAATTACATGTAATACAATGATGGGAGAATGTTATCTACAAGGATGCGATGGCGAGTGACGATCGATGCGCGCTCTCACGGTGACAGTCGTTGGCTCGATCACTAGAGATTAACTGATCCTCGAACGGATCTTGTCGCTTACATCGGCAACTCTGTGAGACACACGTTCACGCGTTTTCTTTCTCACCGCAACTTCTTTCGAAACCTCCTTTATCTCAGCAAGAACGAACGTGGTCTAGCAGCTGCTAATTAACAAGTGTCCGGTTCGAGGTACGCCTCGGGCTCTCCAGAGAAATACGAGCGTAGACAAAGGGAAAGCAGTGGCCCGCGACTGTCACCGTGCGTCGTCGCGCATTGCTCGCCGGCGATTATACACAGCGAGGGATTTGTAACGAAGTTACCGCTCGTTAATACACTAATTACACGATGCCGTTCGCACGGTCTTGCATTGTCACGCAATCGCTCGTGGCTCGCGCGAACCGCGAGCCGGCACGCACACCATACACGCCACGCGGTCGCCGATGTCGCCGAGGCATCGATCTTCTCTGAAGATTTCGGATCGTTCGACGATGTTCGCGGAGTCGCCGGACTCGCACAGCTATTTAGGTTTCGTCGATTGCCTCAGCGACGTCGCGCGCCACTCCCATTCACACTAGAAGAAAAGGAACTAACGAGGTTGGTGAAACGATCTGTCCCCGCCCCCCGCACGAAGGTCCCGCTCCGCAGTCTCGTTTCGTCTCTTTCTCTCCTCGCCGTTGCGCAACCGGGGGTTCCAAGTAGCTGCGGTATTGTTTGGCGAGAAAACAGACCGGTGTTTTCGAAACAGTGTGGAACAGGCTCGCGCGGGGAGTCGAGACGGTTTCGGCTACAATGAGCGATGGGTACGCGCGGCTCAGTCTCTTGGATGCACCTGAAGAAACAATGACGATTACTCCTACGCTCGCTACACGCGTCGGGGACTACACGCGCGTACGTGTGCTCCAACGAATAGCAAACTCCAGTGCGAGGTACTAAACTCTACGTAGACGTGAGACGGTTATTACGCACGTGCGTGCGACCGCATCCGGTAACCCCCGATGCGATCCGCGTTCAGAAACGAACTGTGCGTTGTTTTCAAGAGCGCAGCCAGAAACGCCTCAGGCGATTAACGCGACTGCCGCGGCATTGTCGACTCGTTACCGCGATTAATTCATAGAGGCGCGGGGAACGAATCTGTCGGCGGGTGTCATCGGGAGTTACGCCGGAAGCGGGCGCGGAGAAATGGTAATCTCACGCTGGATGGCTCGCACGCGTCGCGGGGACCGGGGAGAGAGATTTCGCCTGGTCTCCTCCGGCTGGGTTCCCCATTGTATACAATTCGGCACGTTGAACACCACATTTGGAAGGCATTTCAGAAGGCATTGAATTACTAGTGTGTATTGTCACGAGTTGTCGTCGATTATGCCCTGACCTACCTACGCGCGACTTCGCGGGAGCGTGACTCACGTAAAAGCAACAGAACACCGACGGTCCGCGCGATCGCGGTCGTTCTGTCGGTGCGAACCGCGGCGCCTGTGCTCGTACATCCTCTGCGCAAAAAACGGCGCGTTCTATTGTATTAAAAAGTACAAAACAGTGGAGGGGTGGTAGATTAATTCTAACGGCGATTATACAAATCATACTTCGTTGTGCTTCGTGGCTAATACTACCGACGTACATAATCGTAAAGTATTATCAAGAGCGGCTGCAACGGTGTCGTAGAAAATGCGTTGCTGTCGAGTCTTGTAGAAATCGGTTTTGGCAGTGCGTATACTTTTCCCTTCGGCCGTCTCCGGATTCCACAGCGGGGAATCCAGTGGCCGGTGGGTTATGAATTATTGTAAAAAAATGTCCATAGAAGAAGTGTGTATACTTTCGTGGGCGTGAATCGTCTCGCGTTGGCACGCATCCTCGATTTCACGCGAAGCGAAAGGGTCGATCGGCCGGAGCCGCGGTAAAAATTGGTTTGTTAGAGGCGCTCGGCGCGGAGGGGGTCGTGATCGATAGCGAATCCACGAGTGTAAAACTCCTAATGGCGGATGCTAATGGGAGCCGCGATACAGATGCAAATTTATGCTAAAGAAAACTGAAGAGCGACCGCTCGTGGCTTCGGCATGCCCGTTGAATAACGAAGCGGGACGGAGAAGAAAGCTCTGGGCTCAATCGTTCGTCCTTTAGCGATTTCTGATTGTGGGCGCGGGTCAAGGCCGTCCGCGATCTCACTTCAACCTGTTAACTTCGGGGAACGCGTTAATTCTATGCGCAACCGCTAGTTAATTCACCTTTTAATCAGTTTCACGTAGCCAGAGGCTCGAGGAATGTACCGGTTAACAAGCTAACGTCGATCTCGAAGCATGGTCCCAATTAAAATCGACTTCTCTTCAAATCGTACGAAAGTTAAACGAACCACGGCGTGCATGGGCCGAGTCGTTGTATAAAAAAACAATGAAAAATCATTCGACGAGACCCCGACTGTCTCTGGACCATTGCTCCGTTCGAATCTGGACGATAAATGATCGTTAGCGTGGCGGGAAAAAATCACCCTTAACCGCGAGCGACCCCCTTCATTGCCTGGCGCCGTTTATTAATAACAGTCGAGCAAAGTGGTGCCTCGTATCGGCCACGCATCGTCTCGTTAACTTCTCGTTTATAAATAACCGATCGGCCAGCAGGCCAGTAGCGATCCGTTCCCTTTCGCGTGTCTCGTCTGCTCCAGCTGGCGAGCCGTGTACGCAACGAAGTAAGCGTTTCATCCTTTACGATCTTTCTTACCCATCGATCCACGCGATCGTAGAGTACGGAGATCGCGCGAAATAGAAATGACGATCAGAACTCTAACCGGATGGAAGCTGGAGCCGCGAGTGGCGCGCCTCTCCCTCGAGAGGACTCGAACCGGGACGGATCTCTATGAATATTTGTCGCTGCGCGTTGTTTTCTCTGCTCTCCATTGTGTCCTACCGAGACAATGAACTATTCAAAGTGACAGACTCGCTGTTTGTAGCCGCGCTCCCCCGTGTACGGTCCCCGGGGACCAGCGGTCGTCTGCGGCTAACAGCTCGGCGCATTCTTTAGCGAGAACTTCTGCCAGCTTCAAGGTCGACGACCCTGGATAACAGACTCAACTTTCAACCGATCGAGATTCGACGCGTACTTCACCTCCCGTCGACTGGCAAAGTTATCCAACACAGGGGGACTCAACCCGAAGCTCTTTCCCTCTGGCAAGTTCACGGTCTCGGGGTCGACGACCTTCTAACGCTGACCCGCGTGGTCAGCTGAGCTGATCGAGCGCTAAATCGTTGAGTCTGCGAGGGGACAAGGTTTCTTACAAGTTTCTTCGACAGGCGCCTGGCCCCTCCAACTATCTCCACCTTCACGCCTGTACGCTTCGGTGAGAACGTTCATCGGTTCGTATACAACTGTCCGTGAAGGAGGAAGCCTCCTCCGCGCGTAGCCCCGCAAACTTCGCGTCGAGGGGTTTAAGATCGATGGTCTCTTTTAAACAAACCTTTCCGCAGACGAGCTCTGCGTCCCGTCTATTCGATCCCGTTGATCTTTTGTTTATAGGTAAACTGTCAGGGGCGACAGAGCTGGTCCACGAAAGAAACGGAGCTTCCTGTAGGTTCGGCGAAGCTCCCAGGCTTAGCAGATGGTTTCCAACGGGGCGGTCTTCGTGCTTGGATTCTGAGTGACGCTGTCGCCCATGCTGGGCATCCCGTGGCTGGTGGTGCTCAGCCCGTTTCCCTGTCTCCCGGTGTTGGTCCTCGGGTTCCTGTTGCAGATCCTCTTGAGCGCTGCGCGTACCTGCGGCTGGCAACCAACCACCGCGAAGATCAGCACTCCCTGGAACGCGTTTATCATGTCCGTGAAGTACCAGATGTACTGCGGCCCGCCGACTGCCCACGAGACCACGTCCGCCACCCAGGTGATGCCCATCACCACCACCAGCTTCATGCAGACACGGCCCAGCGCGGCTCTGAAACAAAGATCCATTGCTCAGTTATGACGAAGTCGCAGCTGGCCAACGAATTCGGGAAAATCTGGACGAAAGCTTGGAGGGTTATGCGTTTGCTTCCAGAGCTACATGTTTGCGGCTCATAGGCGCTGTTCGCCACTGAATACTGCAGACATCGCGACGAATTTCCGGCGACAAAAACGTCCCCGATTCAATTAGCGCGCCGTTCAATTACGACGGGCATAAATCAGCCCGCAAACGTATCCGTTTGTTCGTCATGACACGTTGCCTCGCGCGCGTAATGTATGCATCGCATTGTGGTCGAAGTCAAAGCATTATTAATAGGTACGTTCCGGGCGGAGCATTCGCAGCCCGTTACGTCGTCGTGCCGCGGAATTATGCCGTCACGAAGGCTCGGGGAACCTCTTCCCCTCCTGTTACTCTAATCCACTCGCCAGGAGCCCGTCGGTGCTCCAACTTCCAGTCTTTCCATTCTCATTGGAATCCACTTATTCACGAAGAGTTCAAAATATTGTTCCTCGATCCTAAACGATGTTTCACGTGTACGCGTCTGTCGATCCCTAGGTGGTCAACCGCGAGGCAACACACGGCACTCCGAATCGCCCCAGCCTCCAGACCTCTGCCTCCACTGTTTACGAATTCCTTTCAACCCATCGTGCTCTTTACGATTTACTAGATTCTAGTCCTCTGCCTCCCACTCGCGATTCACTTCTTACTACACACGCCGCTAGCTCATCCATTCCCATTCACTAATCCCCCTAACTTGCACGCGGAAGCTCGGCCCGCGAATCGACGGGATCGCGATTACGGTACACCAGCAACTTCCAGCGCGGCGGCTCTCTAAATATAGCGTCTACAGGAGGGCTGCAGATTATGAAAGTCAAATCAGCGAACGCGAGCGCAAAGTTTCACTGGGCTATTACGCGTCTGGTCGAAAGCAGACGATCGAACACGCGTGGAACAACGAACTGCCGAGGGATTCTCAGGCAACGTTCAATCGTGTTGTTTAATGCTTGTTGCCTCGTCAACTGGATTGTTAAAGAACCTTTATGCTACCGTCAATCATCGAGGAACATTTTCTTTCTAACCCTCGTGCTCTTAAAGGGACTGAATAGGTAGCCAAATCGTTTGAAGTATTTTTTTTGCGAACTAATTACAAGTAATGAAATTTTCTAAACCACTGTATAATCAAGCACGTGTGACGTCATTTGTAATATAGATATGTAGACGTAAAAAATATTTGTTTACTCTGCGTGATAGTAATAAACATTGTGTATAAGGAAAATACTGTGGTTGCTTTCATCTCCTTGTAATTAATTCGCAAAAAATTCTTGATTTTTGGCGACTTGACTGCCTAGAGTTCCCTAAACTAATTCGAATAATAGAAACGGTGCAAGTGGATTACTTACATGAGAAATTCGGTTTTTGGCAAGGCAGGATATGAATAACGATAACGTTATCGCTTTCGCGGTTCGGGGGTAACAGAGAGGTCGTCTCACTTTGCTTACCTGAGGCGCCCTCGTCCCCGCTCTGACTAAAGCCTCGGGCAGCGAGGCCCCCCCACTTCTCAACCCCACGCGGCACGATTGATAAGGAAACGTTCACAACACGAAGATTCTGATTTAAATAAAACCTCGTTGGAGTATACAATGAGTTTTCATCTTCTGTAGAAATTCAGGGGTGAAATGAACCTTTAAAGCTATCGTATTTTTTCGTTTTTGAAATAATAAACGATCGCCTATACACTTGTAACAGGAATTGCAATAATATTCAGTGACATATTGCAACGCCATCGATGCAATAACAAATCAAATAGAAGCCAGAGGCTATGTAAACGAAGACTAATGGAAACATTGCTATTTCGTCATAAATGATACAACCGTTTTATTATTGATCCACTTTTATACCAGCGAAAATGTGCGGCCAGACACAGTTGCCATTCGATTGAAAATTGTATTCGTCCCGGAAAACTGGACAAATTCAATGGAACAGTAGCGCGAGCTACAGAACGTTACGAATCGAAAGGGCGTGGGTGGAATTCCTCCAGTAACAATATGCATGGAAAAAGAATCGAAGGGAAGCTCGCTAATTACGCAAACAGAAGGTGAACTCTCGCGCGGAGGATGGACGCGTCGAATCGGTGGGGGTAAGGAAGCGCGTGATATGAATAAAAATTGTGGTGTGAAGGAATGCAAACAAACGGTCGATCACCTACGAACAGCTGTGCGGGAGGATATAAAAGCTCGAAGGAGAAACTAGGAGATGAAAGAACGGCATGTGAAAGGGAGATGACCGATCGAGATTTGTGGAATCGACTCGATCGTAAAAAAGAGGACTTTGATGGTAAAGGAATAAGCATAGAAACGCGCGAAGACTCACCTGTCCCTCGTAATCCAGCGACTGATATATTTAGGAGCTCGCAAAGTTCGAAGTGGCCACCAGATGCGACCTGATCGAGAAATCCGAAAGGCCGAAGAAAAGGAAATCGCGAAAGACGTCAAAGAGACGCGGTGGAGGCAGACGGGCGAGACGGCGGAACGAAATAGGGAAGGGAAGTCATTTCGGAGCAGACAGCCGCACGTATTTTTATTCGATGCCTCGAATTAACGCCACTCTCAGCGTTTCGAACGGAGGAAGATCGCGGATCCAGCGACGAGTTAATTGACGTAACGAGACAGAAGGGTGGATATGGATTGTTAGCGTCTGCCGAGACTGGGAATATCGACGGCACTAATAACATAAAAAAAATCGATGCACGCTTGTTACCCCCGGCAAACGACAGAAATTTAAATGGGGATCATTTTGTCTGCGCATCACGCTACAAAATGGATGGTCCAGACGCCCATTTCAAGCCGAACGAAAGATGAATCTATACTTTTTGTATATATCAGGGTTGACTAACTGGCGACTCACGAGTTGCCGGGGGCTCCTCCGCCTTGCGGCCACGCTGAACGCAGTCGAATTCGTCCGTGCCTACACAGACATAAATACATTCGATTGCTACGGCCGGCCACGGCCATACGTTTACATATAATTATAATTAATACGATAATACGAACTGATATATACTTACTTTTACTCGTCTCTGTGAATGTGAACGTGCACATTGAGGCCGCGTCATATTATTGACAAGGGATGGTATATCCACGGAAAACGCAATTTCGCATCCGTATGTAGAACCAAATATTGATGAAATTTTTAAACCCAAATCCACCAATTTTTACGTTCACATTCACAAAGACGATTAAAAGTAAGTATATATCAGTTTGTATTGTCGTATTAATTATAATTACATATATGTAAACATATGGCCGTGGCCGACCGTAGCAATCGAATGTATTTATGTCTGTGTAGGCACGGACGAATTCGACTGCGTTCAGCGTGGCCGCAAGGCGGAGGAGCCCCCGGCAACTCGTGAGTCGCCAGTTAGTCAACCCTGGTATATATGAACCTTAATGAATGAACAGGAAACCGGGAAGAAAGAGACAAGCTGAAGAATCATCGGTGACGTAAGGGACTTCCATGGCCAGTGGGTCCACTCAGAGCGGGACAATGGGCCCGTACAACCTTCAAACAAGAGGCTTTGTAAAAAGAAATGAAAACTGGATGTGATTCTTTAAATAAATTTTTATAATTAAATGAATCTTATTGAATTTGAATTCAAAATATTTTAATTCCTTCAACCCGGCTCCCCTAAGATTAAATCCTGAGTGCACATCGGATTTGTAACATTGCAAAGGGAGTTAAAGGTCACTGTCTGAAAATAATACGGTCAACTCGTAACACTGAAACAATACGTCTGGTCTGAAACCCTCGACGGCGATCATTTTTTCCGCGATTTCCGCTGGCAAAAATTCCAGCCGGAATCCGGCGAAGTCGAGGAGAACACAGGTCTCCACTTTGCGATCCCCCAAGCCTCAGGAGAGGAGCGAGCAGGTTGGGAGCGAACGGCGAAGGGGTAAAGAACGCGATGCAGCCGCAGCGGCGACTGCATCTCACGGGACACGAGCATCATCCAGCTGACGGTTATAGCGCGTGTTTTATCACGCTGGCGTCTAACCAGCAACCTTGTCTCTGTACCGAGCATAATTCAAAAGGGGGTTCCTTTGAGCACGTCCGCCGTTCGGACTTTATCTCCGATGCGATTTACTTCGGCTGCGATCGAGCCGGGTCGTTCAGAGGAGTTCGGTGAATGAACAATCTTCTACGAAACCCAAGGCTCCCTCACACACGCGCTCTTTAAGTCTGATCGGGTATTTCTAGCACGCTCTGTACAGCGCGTTCTAAAAAAGCGACGTTAGGGAATGTAGGAAAGTATCCCGCTCTCATAGATCCGCGAATCAACCTTGACAGAGATCAGCACGGTTTCTATTCTCGCGTCTCTAAGTTATTTCCGTTCCGCGAGCTGGTTGTCTATTGCAGCGCGTACCTCAAATCTCCATCGCACGCGATCGCGATGCGTTTATTCGGCCACGAGGGATCTCCTTTATTTTCCCTGACGCGAGAGTCACCTTCAGGCGTTTAAATAGAAGCGGGGCAGTGTCGACGGCGGGCGGCGAAGTTTCATATTAAATCGTATAAAGTTCGACTGGACAATTTGTCAAGATAACGGGCCGGTTGAAAGTCGGGACGCAGTAATACGTCCGCGCTCTGAATGTCAATAAACTCCGGCCCCGCTTTTTACCGCGCGTTGCGCCGATCGATCACAACTTTCAACCGGCGCGTTAGTTTGAGAAATCTGCGAAATAAAAGTTGCCCGGCTCGATTATTGGTCGGAGGATCGTCGCACCTGTACGGGAGGCATTATTTTTTCATTTCCCCCCCGACCTTTCCGCGTAAAGAGCAGCTCGCCGAATATTCGCATTATCGTAACCCGTGGCGGGCGAAAAAGAGCCGAGCCTCCTCGAAATTACGCGCGGGGGAGAAGCGGGGGCGTGAACGGCGGTACGAAACCCGGCACCAGAGAATCTGTATCCGCCATTATGGCCGGGGTGTCCTGTATAGACAGGCAGACACACAGGGAGAAAGAGCAGGCAGCCCGGTCGAAAGAGAATCGCAAATTGAGATCGTCAATATCAATTTCGCGCCGGGTACGAGGGAGCAAAGGTGGTTCGAAGGGACCATCCGGCGTACGAATGGAAAATAACGATTCGATGCCTGATATCCGTCGGCGCGGCCCGTTATAAAATAAATTCTCCTTTGAGCCCCGCCGCTCGGCAAAAAGGCTCGCGCCCGCGCGCCAACGGGCATAAATATCCGAAAAAAATGCGACTCGTCAAACCCCCGCTCGTCGCGACGGCACACCGGTTCGGGGGTGTGGGGGATAATACCTTTCCCATCGAACGGCGAATTTCCTCCGAAATGTTATAGCGCGCGTTGCGATCGGCGCGGAAACAGGGGACTCGTAAATCGCGACTCTTTTAAAACAGTCTCGCGACGGGAATTTAAAATTGCCTCGATCCAGGCAACGGAAATAGGTAAAGGGCGCATGGAGAATGTCACTAACCAGGCGATAGTACGAATGCGCCTTAATCGAAGCGGATGCGCCGAGGCTGAGAGCGTTCGCTGATCCCTCGATTGTCTACGCGGCCGACGGCGTCGTATTCCGAACCGTGGCCCACGATGGAACCAGTTATCCTTGATATTTATCGGCCCCGAGCGTTGTCCTTCGCGCCGAAATAAAGCATCGTTTGCCTGGCGCAATAAAAGCGAACGGTTCCCGAAGCGCGAGGCGTGTATCGCGCGCTGCACGAAATCGCCGTTCCGCGTTTCTGTTGCTCGCTCCTGTTAATCGTTGTATATCGCGCCGCGACGCCCCCCCTCTCGGGCCAGGGACTAAATAAACGAGCTTCTTTAACTTCGCCGCAACGTGGTTTAAGGTTTCCAGGTTTACCAGCAGCTCGCCGCGGTAATCGTTCCTCCCAAGTTTCGCGCGATTTCGTGGAAACGAGCGGGGCGATTATCTCGCGAGAACCGTAATGGATCCGTTGAAATATACTCGAGTAAGTCTGGTTTATCCGCGGGCCCCGACACGGGGATACGTTGCTCGTCGAAAATGAGCAAGATTTGGCAAAAGTTGGGGGGGGGCAGAGTTGGGTCTGCGGCTTCGAGTCGAGACAATTTCGGCTTCGGGTCAAAGACTGGGTTATCGTTGATCTGAAACGGCGACGGAGTCTTTAGCGCTGGGACGGTGGAAAGTTTTGATGCCGCGCGGGCTCAGTCTGATCTAGATGTTCGGTAAGTTCAGCGGAGCCTAAGCGTGGGATTCTTGAAGTTAAAATAATCCCGACCTAGCGCAACCAAAGTCGTTGCCAGATCCCACCAGATGCTTTGAAAACAAAATTTTTTTCATAACCTGACATCGAATCGCCCAACGTTTTCTCGAGCCTCTTTTTCCGAAGTTATAAAAGAGCGGGGGCTGTTAAACGTTCGGGGATAAAACGCCGTAAATATTTACTCGAGACAAAGGCTGCGGGGCCGCGTTGCCGCGGGAGACGCAGAACACGCTCGCGAATCCGTCGATCCGTCCAGCAACCTTCCAGGTAAATATTGTTTTTCCTCTCGCAGATGGAACAACCGTATCCGCCGGCGCAAGGTCTGCGGATCCGGACGAACTGGCGCGTAAACCGCGTTGCGATTTCATTTAAAGGAGCTTCCTTCCATTCCACTTTCTCGCCGCGGTCCGATCGAGACGGAGGTACTTGTAATATATTCGCTTACCTCTCCGTGGTGCTCTTGACGAATTCGCCTTTCCACAGACCGCACGTCAGCTCGCGAGCAGTCGCCGCGAAGAAGAGGAGATTCACCGCGAGGAGAACGCCGATCGGGCCGAAGAAGTACGCCAGGATCTCCATGTCGCCTGAAACAGGAAGCGGAAGAATTAGCGCACGGTGTATTTCCGAACCACCGAGCATCGCGAATCGAGCTCGCACAGCTTCCCCCATCGCTCGCCGCGTGGCTTCGAAAGCGGGGATGGCGAGCGGGCATCGGAAAAGAAGTCGGACCTGGAAACGCTCTACATATCTGGATCCTCGCCGCTCCAGGTCCAGCGGCGTTCAATAATAAACGTTCCGATCGCTCGAATGGCGGAGCCGGTTTATCTTTACGGCGTTTAATTCAACCGGGTGCGTTTGCAGCGGCCGCGATTCATCGGGGGTCTGGAAATTGGGAGCGCGGGAACCGGGGGTGTTTTGCTGGCCCTCGTTAACCGGAAGTCGGAGCCGCGCGCCCGTGTACCGGCGGCCATTAACGATTTAAACTATTACGCGAAACGGTGGCCGCTGGGTGAACGACTCGCGGTGGCGTGGCTGGTTGTCGTGCTTTGCTTATTATATCTCGCCGCGGCTTGCTTGTTATCGCTAGACCAGGAACACGCTTTGAGCCAGTGGAGATCCGAGATCTAATGGCCTTCGCAGTATATAGGCAGGTTTTTGGAACCGTGATCGATGGTAGAAATTCAGCGAACGATCAAGAGAAATGCCAATAGTCGTCAGCCTTTAGTTCCCTTGTTTCTTTGTTCCCCGTTCGCGATATACGTCTTTCGTGACATTTCGCCCGATGCAACTAACGCAAGCGATTCTTTTCATAGGTTCGATTTGAATTCGACGACTGATCGTGCTCGAAGGATTACGAATATAACGATCTCACTGTGTGTTCTAAAAAAAGACTGCTCGATAGAGAAGCACGGTCTCTATTAAAATACAAAGGAGTGTAAGCGTACGTAGGTGGCGGCGTTCGAGGAGGGAGCCAAGGACAAATTCCTTGCGATATAAAAAAGATCCATCCAACTGCCTGCGAACCTGGGCAACGGAGGCAGAAATTACGTCGGGAGGATCTGTGTGTCGCCGTGTATAGGAAACGGATTCAAGGCCGAACAGCGGAATACGCCGGAATCCACCGGGAGTTAGGAATAACGACAGGCAAAGCGGCTCGATAATCGATGACAGACAAATAAATCTGGCGACGGCTGACGACGATCGTTCCCGCGATTTCACGGAACCCCGGAACTCGTGTGTATACGACAGATAAATCGCTTCATTCCGCCCGGTTGCCCACTGATTTTCGCTTCTCTATTCGCGGAATCGTAAGTCTGTCTGTCACAGGGGCGGACTACTTGCGAACAGAAGTCGCTGGCATCCGAAATGAATCGAGTCGCGCGGTTCCAAGTAGAGTCAGCGGTGTGTCGGTGAATTTTTAGCGCTGGTCAGTTCTTCCTATCGTTGCAGCTTCTGCACTCGGCGAGTCGAGTGTACCTGTTGGAGCTGGCCTAAGCAGCGGCGCCTCGTTTCCGGGGGGCCAAAGAGTACACGCTGCGCCCAAGGACGCGCGGACCGAAATAAAGCGAGGCGAAAAATTTCACGAATGCTGCAAATAGATCGATAATTCACCGGAGGACGGGATAAATCTTCGGGCGCGACTTGCTGACAGGAACCGTTTGTTTTCTTACCGGCGCGTACACAGCGGGGAAAAAGACTTGTCAAAGGAAACACGTGTGACGCTCGCTCGCGTATACAAGTCTAAATGGAAGCGGTGCTGGGTAGTCCATTCATTTCTGCGCCGTTGTTACGTTCCGTTTATTTTTAATGATTCGCGAGGAACGCAGGGGCTTCCGGTCACTCGGTGCGCGTCGAAATCAATTCGCGGAAAAGGGCCGAACCGGAGGGGGCCGCGGTATTTTAATTACTTCGTCCGATATTTTCAATATTCCGCGACTTCGGCGTCGTTAATTGGACCCATTTGTTTCCCTTTTCAAGATCCCATTACGGCCGGCCCCTGGTTTTCGGATATTTCTCGCGGTCGCCGCTTTTCCCCGTGCGTCATTATTCCCTGCAATTTCCATTGCCCTGTTACGGGCTTCGCTCGGCCTCGTTATCCGAACCGATTTCAGAAACCGACTTCATCACGAGGGAACCAACGTGCGGTACGTGCTATTGTGCGCTATGCTGGGAACAGTTGCAGCTACGGTTTAAGAGAATGTATCGCTACTTATCAACAGACTTTTCTGACAGCGAAGTGTCGTTTCTTTGTAGTGTCTCAGCTCAACGATAATTCGAAGGTGACTGAGTAGATACTGACTGCAAGACGAATATTGAGAACGGCAAACGCTGTGCCACGAGCACGTAAAATCGTGACGTTGCATGGAAACAGAGAATTATCGTGGGCGGACTTGTGAACACGTCATTCCCTACTACGTGTTCGAACACCTTGCACAGTTCCTCGCGGTACAATGCTTGGAATTCCCTTCGAGTTCCCTCCGAAACACCCTGCTTCTTTAAAGTGTCACAGGGGGGGAAATATGGTGCGCCGTGGATGGAAATCGCCGGGGCGAAAGTCGTGGCACGGAATTATCGCGAGAGCACGCGAATCCCGCGATCCTCCGCGTGCTCTCGCCCCAAATTACGGCGAATCACGTCAGCGTGTAGTTATCGAATCGATGGGCGGAGGAGGAAGGCCGGAGGGGCGCGCGTGTGTCTGGATACGCGCAAGATCGCGAAACCCTGGGAATTCGCGGAACACCTATGAATATGAATACGTTCGTCCCGATGTATTATACAGGGGGAGGGCCAGTTTTCGTGAATACCTGCCGGGGCACGCTCAGACACGAGGCAATCTGCTAAGTATACTCGCGGAGGGAAGCGCGGATATAACTAGTTTCCAAGTAAATTGATATGTCGGTAGGCTGCGTTTACGTTCGTTCCCCTCCTTTAGAATGTTTTCATGCACGTGTATCCGAGCCGCGTGGAGTCGAGGGTCGCGCAAAAGGGACTTTTTTTCCTTGATAGCAATAATCTGCCGGGACAATTACGCGGGTCGATATGTAATTGGAGCTCTTACGGGAGCCGTGCAGCCGCTAGTCGGCTCGAGGCACGGGAAAACTTCCTTCATTTACTCCCGCTGTTTTGTTTCTACTTGACTCGGCGCATGGAAACGCGCGCCCGTGGACGAGGAACATTCGTTTTCGAAGGAACCGTAAACGTCCATCGCGCTGGCACGGTGAATCGTTCGATTCGAGGTTAAACGGTGTTTCATCCGCGGATCGGTGCCGCTTCTATCAACCCTCGTGGTTCCGAACTCGAACAAAAATCACTGTACACGGTCGCGGTCGAGCCGTGAGCATGTGTTACCTATCGAATAAAGAATAAACCTTTTTTTCCCCCCCGTCGACGTTCTCTTCTTTTTTTTTCATCGTGAAAAACGGCTCGATTAATGTATCGGTGGTCAGTAATTGGCCAGTTTGTCATGGCAGCGGTAATAAAATTTTAGTCGCGGTGGAAATCCATTCCGCTTCGCTAGCACCGCGGCAATTTTATGGTAAATAAAGAACGAACCGAAGGCTTGGACCCGTTTATCGGGACAACCCCTCTCCTCTCCTCTCTGCTAACTGGACTCGGCCACTCCAACCCCCATAAACGTGAGCGCAATCTGCCAGAAGCACGCGTCCACGAGGGCCCCATAGCCACTTATCGACGAGAGGGTCGCGAACGCGTCCGCAAACAAACTCATAAATAAAATCCTTACGCCGCAAACTTTCATGGATGGCGATGCACGCTCGCTCGGCTCATATTGAGCTGCAGATGACCCAGTTGCAGCACGTTAATCCCCACCGTGGAAGGGATCCTGGGAGGATTTGGAGACTGTCAACGACACGCAGCGAATAAATGGGCGCTCTCTCTTCCTCCCTCGCGGATATGAATCGATTTTTCCCCCCATGATTGTCGGTTGGGGGATGATTTCTGCCGCGGAGAACGAGGAACGCGAGCCTGCGTTAAAGCAGCCCGCGAAACGCTTTCCAGAGAGATATTTGGACTTTTCAGAAGACGTTTCAGAAGTTCGGGGGATACGAGACGGAGCCTGAATATCATTACAGCGGTAATTCCGTCGACCATGCCCCGTGATTAATACATTGTTTCAAATTTATTCCCCGGCCAGCGAAGTTAAAGTCTGAGGGGACACTTTTCATCCCCCCACCTGCGCGCATAATTTCCCGGCGACTTTCACGCTGTTAATCTGAAAGTAGGTATTGTATGTAAAGCGTGTAAAGGGCCAACAAGGAGACTCTGCTCGAATATTAAACGAATGCAGAGTAGCAAGCTCGGTCCTCTCCCTTTCTCACCCTCTATTCTTACCAGCCCCCCTTTTCAAGATCCTCCGAATTCGACTTCTCCCTGCGACTGTTCACAAAACACGCGCGGCTAATGTAATTATTTCCCAATATCCTTAAAGTCAATTAATCCCCCACCCTAGACTTTCTCTTTTCCTTACCTCGCTGTTCGAGAACTTCCCCTTTCCGTGGACTTTTTCCCCAATTTGACAACCCCATTGTTCCCAGGGCTCCTTTGTAAATCAACTCCATCTTCCGCTACCCCTTCGAGACTGAAACAAGGCCGCCGTATCGTCGCATCGATCACCTACCTCCCCCGATCATGTTGCAACTTTGCAAGGCGGATGCTTGAAAATTTCGCGAGGATCGAGCGGGCCGACGTCGGCCTCGTCGAGCTTGTCACGGAAGTTTCGAAACGTTGGATCCTCGCTGGATAAACCGAGGCAACTTGCGCCGCGACGTCCGCCCCGGAGAACGCGCGCGCCGGAATATTAAACGAGCGCAGGCGGATAGAGAGTTATTCCGTGGCTTTCTTGCCTCCTCCGTTTTCCCCGGTTTCTTTTTTATCCCGCTGCTCATCAAGGCTGGTTCAAAATTCAGAGGCCGTCCGAGCAGCCGCGCGCGCGGCCTCGCCAAAATTCAGCAACTTTTCCAGTCCGGCTGTTTGGCAAGGCAAAACTTTTTCTATCAAGATCGCCTGACCTGTCCGTGCTCGCTGGAATACTCGCGGGACAAGGGAGAGGGTTTCCCGTTATCATCCTCGTAGCGGAGAGTTGCAACTCCTAATGGACTTTGTTTGCGCGAAGGAAAAAATAAGGGTACTTTTTAATCAGACTTTGAAGCGGAAAATTCGATATTACTGATATAACTTTACGTATGAGAATCTCGAGTTCAGGTGCAAGCATATGGCCGCGTGCTCGCTTCTCACCCCCTTGCGCCACGTCCAGTAATATAACGAAGCGCCCTGTGTGTCTCTTAGGGGCAGTAGAGAGAAGCGAAGCACGCTCAAATGGATTCTGTTTGCTCGGGCGGAGCGGCAGTTAAAACGGTTAAACTCTTGCAAGAACAGCTTGCAGAAGAAAGGGTGCAGCGGGAATGAAAAGAAAAGGAAGGGAGGGGTGGAGTAATGAACGAGTTGCGAATCTTAGGAGTACAGAGAGCAAACCGGCGTCTATATTTGCTGGGCTCTGGCGGGTCGCCAACAATAGCTGTTTCGGTTAGGTTATATCTCACTCCACGGCAGCCCATAACAAACATAAGTGAATTATGTCGACGCGTGCCGTTCGATGCTTTACGGTGGCGCGGTCAAACCCGTTTAATCCGGCGTCGAAAACGCTTTAGCGAGATCAATTGCGCACGGCTAGTGTCATTTCCCATCCTTTTACTCAACTACTCCACCCCTCGCTTACCTTTCACCCGTACCGATTTATTCCGCATTATCCCCCCATTTGCCAACAGGGGGTGGCTTAGGTTGGGGCATTAACGCCGTATTATGCGAGGGCACGACGAGCGAATTTTTTCGTCTTAAACGTTTTTACAGATTATTCGACACGAAACGCAAACAGCTCGTCAAGGAGCAGTTAACGCCTGTCGAACAATGGGAACAGAAGTTAGACGCGCTCTGGGCACTGTTTCCACCGGAATCTTCGATACAATTGGCTTAATAGCCCATTAACTTTATCGCGATGTTGAGTATCTGATCACCGTCGTAACGATACTACTGCCCCTAGTTCGTGGCCCTATTACCAGCAACGTTTCAATCTATGGAAGAACTATGGACAGTAATAGAGTTGATTATGAAGATCAGGCTAACCACCGAATTAACGATAATACTAATTAGTGTAGAAAGTAGATGGACTGACATCTGTGAGTCGAATAAAAGGATGGATCGTTGCGCCAGAACTTGTAGCTAGAGATATCGATAAAAAAGCCCATTGGCTACCAGCTAATTGCTGCCAAAGATAAAATCAGCAGAAACTCGAGAGGAACGGCGATCGTTAACGTCAAGGATGGCTACAACAGGACAACATTTGTCACAGGGACAGATTCGTTGCCAGCAGAAGAGTCTCGCTAATGGTATCGTTCTTCCCCGAAGGTGGCAAGGATTTATCGTTCGGCGTCATTGTAATTGTCGGTGTTTTCCCGGATCATCGAGCAGCGGGGCCGCGATTTACGAGCGACAGTCCGTGGGCGACAACAAGCTTTCCTCGCTTTATCAATTACAACGTTCGCTGGACGCGGCGGAAAGCGAGCAGAGCGGCGAGAGCGCGTAAATCAACGAGGAGGAATCTGAAAAACGCGTTAAATTCGCGCGCACAAATCGCTGTCAAATATAATTAGCCGGCCAGGATCGAGAGCGCTCTGTGGGTTCGGCCACGATTTGCATTTCTCTCCGGCTCCCCCCCTCCGTTTCACCCCGCCGCGCCCTCTTTTTTTTCCACCCCCGGCCAGATTTATCGCCGGCGTCATTTTAATCGCCGACGGTTTTTCAGATAATCGAAAGTGATCGCGCGAACTTGTATCAGCGTATCGGGCAACGAGCCCGCGGAACCTGCTGCCAACAAATTTCCCCGTCGACCGGCGTGGTGGTCACAAAAAAAAAACCCGGCCGTTAAGCGAATTTTCCAACCCCGACGAGCGAAAAACGAACTCGTTAAACTGTCACTGTCGCCGTCGCGTTTATGACACGCGAGTTTCATCTTCGAGCCGTGGAATCTTCAATGAGGGACTGTTTTCGGTCGGGGACCGTTCTGGGATCAAGTTTACGACGTTCGAACCTCGAAAAAGACAATAAGAGAATTCCTCGCAAACCCCTGTTGTTTCCGATTCATTGCCAGCGCGGCCAATAAAACGAGAGTGCGCGATAAATAAAGCAGGATCGCACGAGGGGGGGAGGGATCGAACAAGGGTTTCGCTCGGAGCACTTCCACGGCTCTTTAGCATTCGCTAATTCCCCTCCCCGCATTTCATTACTAACTCGTGTGCCCTAATCGCCCCAACCCGATCGATTCGATCCTTCCAACTCGCGACTCGTCCCTCCGCTCCGTGCTGGCGAAGCCAGGCCGCAATGATTCGCATTGTTCGAACGATATCCATCTGCATGCGCTCGTTTCTTTCACGCTTCTTACTCCGCTTCGCTGCCTCGCGGTGCTCGTGCCGCGTGACGGCCCGGAGAACACGTTCGATTTCGTTAATTCGATTTTACAGGCGTAACGAGCCGTGCTCTTGACATCGCGTCTCGCCTCCGTTGGCCGAGCAAATCCGATAATTCCTCCGGAGCCTCGTTCCCTTTATAATTCGCCCGCTCCCGGGGATTTCGTATCGTTTAAACGCATCGAATCGATTTCGGTTATTAACGCGTCCGCGGCGCGGCGCGCGGCCCGAATGTGGGCCGTGATCAATTTCCCGATAGAATGTACGTCGGGCCTCTTCCGTCGACGTGGTCACCGGGCACAAAGGATTTTTTACCCCTCATTATTCGGCCCGTTATTACGGGCCAAACGAGCCGAACCGATTCGTTTAATCGCCCCGGAGGCCGTTGACGCCAATTAATTGCATCAGGCCTTGGTCGATTCGTTTCATTTCTGGTCTATCTCTCTCTCTCTCTCTCTCTCTCCCTCTGACGTTCGATATTCGGTGTCTTCTGTTTCCGGCGCCCATGGGCGACAAATGCGCCCCGCCTGTCACCGTTAATCGAACCCGTTCCGGGGCAAGTTCCCAGAGATAACTAGAGGCAGTTACCAGCAGTTACTAAACACCGCAACGGGCGTATCTTTCAATGAGAGTTTTCGGGCTTTAGCAAAGTGATAATAAATATCGGGCGGGTGGGGTGGGGCGCGTCTGTGGGGGTCTGCACAGAGAAACGCGCGTGCAGGCATCGGCGTTGAATACGCGTGTTAGAGGGTCCAGAGATAGGGGTGGCGTTTCGCCGGTTTCGCACGGTCGAGTTGGACAGGTTATCTCTCTAATCCTATCGCCTCGGTCTGGGCTGTTCCAGGGTATGCCGAACTTCCAGGGGCATGAGATTGCATAGATACGGAGGATAGTCCGGAGATTTACCATTCTAATGTATGCGAACGTTAGTTGAATATTCCGCTGCTGTCTGAGCAACTGCCCCCCGAACTATGTCCCCGGCCCTTTTTGCTGCACCGGTCCCGGTATTTTTTCATCCCCCCGGCGAATCACTCGCAACGGGAGAATCTCCATTTTATAACTTAACTAAGAGATCTCCTCGACGCGCACGGGCTGTTTTATACGCTCAAACGCGAAACCCCGGGTACCATACGATTTCCTAGCACGAAAATTGCGCACTTGCCGAACAATCCCTGACCCTCGGAACTTTTTGTTCGTCGTGGAGAGCGCTGAAACGACGAGAACACCGTCCACTCTCTATCTATCGTGCAGGTGCAGTAATAACACGTATCAACACAAAGGAAAAGTGGGGGCTCGTTTCGAAGCTACTTAAACGCACGGCCGTGTGCGTTTACGTGTGCAGTTTAGTGGGCCGCACGGTAGTTAGTAGGCTTAGAGAGGGGAACAAGCAAGAGTTCCGCCGGTTTCGCACGGCGGGGTTGGGACTGGCTGGCACCAGATTTATCTCTCTACCCCATCGTTTCGGCCTACGGTTGTTATGGGGCGCGCCAGAACACCGGAACGCCAGAATGCCAGTGCATGGGGGGGTCGAAGGGGAAGCCTGAATACATACCAGTCTGGCTTCGAGTAGGGATCCTCCCGATGTGTTGGTATTAAATGAGCCTTCTTACGTCCCCGTTTATATTCAGCCCGTTTGCGACCGTTACCCCGTGGCAAGACCCCCTCTTTCTTCCATTTAAGAAGAGCGGTCTTCTTCCGTGCTCTGCTTCGGACGCAGCCCGACTGGCACTCTCTCTCTTCGTTTGGAAATCGTCCAATATGAGTGGGGTTGAAAACGGGGTATACCAGCCTCGATCAAATCCCCCTTTTAATTACGAATTAAAGACAAGATCGACGGCCAGCAGGCGTGCCGTGCCGAAGGAAGTCGTTTCCACCCTGTTTATGCATTCAACGGCAACGCGGGGGCGTCCCGCGCGGGCACCCCCTAGCTATTCACTTACAGTGGCCGCTAGAGTGTTACCTGTGGGTGCTCCCTGTCGGGGGACCGAGCAAGGGCCCGAGGGAGCGAGGGAGTTTTACCGGTTTCGCGCGATGGGGTCGGTCTGGCTGGCGCCAGGGCTATCTCTCGACTCCATCGTCTCGGTCTACGTTGTTATGGGGTGCGCCCGAGTGCCGGAGTCGGGGACGTGAAGTGCCGGGGGTGCAACGGTGGAGGAGAGGGGGAAGATGAAAGGGAAGGCTGAGATGAGAAGGGAACGAGGGGATTGAGAGCGTATGAAAATGTAGCGAAGACGGGGAAGACACGGGGGGTTGAAGGAATAGTGAGAAGACGCGAGGAGTAAAGAATCAAAGACTAGAGACGGACAGGGCGGCAGAAAGGAAAGCACGAGGCGGAGAGAGAGAGAGAAAGGGGTGTAACGTCCGTTGCGGAACACTCTGCTTGTCCCTCTGAACCCCTCATCTGGCCCCGGTGCAAAAGCATTGTGTCAGGACGTAACAACTCGCGATAGCGCGACGCAGCTTCCCATGGGGCACCATTATCCTGATTTAGCGTCACAGCTTCGGCTCTATTTCCTTCGCGTTTCCCAGCTTACCCGCCTTCCTTTGTCCGGCTTAGCTTTATTTGCGCGAAGAAAGGGAGAAAGCCTGGCCACCGGATTGACACGTTCGACTGGCGTGCACCTAACCCGCGCTCTCGTTACTATCCTTCCAATGCGATTCCGTGATACAGAGATACCTGCTGCATTGTCCTGCTGAGAGAGAATCCTTGATACTGGCACGATAAGCTTGCCCCGAATGGAAGGAATAGAGTGAAAGTACTCGAGGCACGCTCGGGCAGAACTACCAACAGGAATAACTGTTCGTCACCTAGTCCACTCGACTTGAACAGCACCAAAGCACCCCGTCCCGGCTCGAAATTAGCGTAACACAGAAACAAGCGGCGAACCAATAAAATCGCGGCCAAACGATCGATGAACGCGGGGGTAGGAGGCTTCGCGAACGAATCAGGAACGACCGAAAAGCAGTCGCGCGCAACCCATCCCCGGCCGGAAACCGAAACGAAAACACACAGGGAGGCCAGTGTGCGCAGGCTGCTGCTGCACCGGCGTTTATATTTGTCAAAGGATATAAAAGCTAAACATTAATCGCCGGGGGTGTGCTCCTCGGCTCCGGCATCGATAAATATCGCGACCGCGGGAAATTAATACGCGACGCGGTAGTTGCCACTGTTTCAAACGTGTATTTACGCGCCAGAGAGAGAGAGAGAGAGAGAGAGAGAGAGAGAGAGAGAGAGAGAGGACATTTAAAGGAGAGGCGGAGGGAGCACGGGAGATGAGAGTATGCTCGCCGGATTACGGGCGCGCAGTGGATGTGGATTACGGGGGCTGCTCGTTAAATAGCCCGCAACCGTAGCCTCCACCGCGAATAAAGACGCGACATTACCGTTCGTGGTCCTTATTATCCCTGCTCGGTGTACACACGTACCCCAAGACCGAGGGTTGCACCGGTTATTATCAGGGATTCGAGATATTAAGGGTAGTTTCGGGGGTATCGATCTTCTTATTCGAACCCCCTGCGTCATACTTAAATGCAATCTTTCCGGGAGCTGTGTAATCCTCTTAGCGAAGTATCCCTGCGCCTGCTGTTGCGAGGGATGCTGATAGCGCGTGCCATTGTTTCTTATCTCCACTGATTACGCTTACGCGTACGTAATCGACCGGGGGACGGGGTGCGGAGACCGTAGGTACACGCTATAACGAGATATTTGGGGAGCTGTGTAATCCTCTTAGCGAAATATTTGCTATTACTTTTCATTCGAGTTCGTGGCGATCCAACATCCCTTACAGCGGAGACCGTGCGTGTTCTACGGAATTGAATTACACTATCGCTTTATTTGCGAAAGAGTTAGCAATTCGTGTTCCGTCAGGAAGCACGGAGGAATTTCCCTGAACCAAATGACTTTTCGTCAAGAGGGTGGATGCGGGGGCCGCGGGCGAGGCTTGATTAGCAATTAATCCGCGAACCCCCCCATCGATCGATTAACGAAACCGATTTAATCAGCGCCTCGGACACACGACTGGCCAGTCCTATTAATTAGCGGAATAATCGGATCACAGGGGATTACGTGTTAACCGTCCTCCTACTAGCGTTACATTACTTTCGGTAATAGGCTCCATTACAGTCTGTGGAACTGATCCGTTACTAATGTCAGCAAGTCCGGCCCGACTGTCGTCCCAACAACGGAGCGGCAGATCCGTGTCCCCGGCAACCGGCGGAAATTAATTCACTGATAAGTCGCGTGTAACGCTGGTCGAAATTAATTTGCCCAGCGAATTAATTACCGTCGCCGGAGCCTCTTTCCGGTCTGCCCCCTGAATCACCGTGGCAGTGATCGTTTCGCTCTGCGAACCGTTTCCTTACAAGCCAATTCGCGCCGGCCTATCATTTCCCAGTTCCGATTCAAGATAAGCTTCCGAGGACACTTTTGTGCGAGGGAAACTTTTCTCGGATGAGTCTAAAGGTTCCCAGGGCTCATCGCGTATAAAGGGCCAAAATGCGATTCCGCGCGAATGGTGTAAAAGGTTGGAGGAACTCACCGTAGAACCAGCACTGCTTCTCGCCGAAACGAGGCCTGAGAAATGTGTACTGAGGGTTGGACGGAAGATGATCCAGAAGGGCGGCCACGCCGGCGACCAGGAAGGGGCCACCCCAAGCGTACGCCGCGTACACGCGCAGTCTGAGGGTCTCTTGGCCCTTCTCCAAGCTAGCTGGTCTCAGGTCCCTGTAAGAAGAAAAAAAGAAGAGGGCGGTCAGAGGAAGCCACGAAACACGAGATCGTTCTGTGCACTTAAACGCTGCCCGGGACGCGAACAATAAAACACTCCGACAATCCCGTGGCCCCGAGTCCTCTCCGTATGGAGAGTGCCATTAGAACCGGCGCGGGAATAAAAGTGCCGCGGAGCGTTCCTTCGAGATCGATGGGCCCCGTCGTTTTGCGTAATCGGCCAAAGTGGCGTCGAATGGCTCGCGGACCGACGACGCGACGGCGTTCGTTACACTTTCCCGTCCCAAATGCAGTTAGCAATTTCTGACACGTCGCGAGTTACCGTAGCAGAGAGCCAGGGACCGCGGGAGGGGCGGAGGATAATCGATGCGCGTTTAAACGGGCGCAAACAAACGTTGAAAGAGGCGGAAGGAGAAATCGACGGAGCACGAGGGTTGAAAAACCATCGACGAACGCCTCCGAAGCGAGGGTTGACGCGCGGAACAATTACCTCAGATGCAATTAATGCATACTCGGAATTCCTCGGGCCGTTGGCTACCGGGAAGAGGGAGGGAGACCTTTTTTTTTAAAAGGCCCCAGAGTGAAACGCGCGAGAGTTTGCTCGGGAAAGTTTCGCGACTATTAGCATCCTCTGGCAGCAACCGTGCTCCCGCCGTGTTATTATGCAATTCACAGAGGCTGCTCGTGTTTCAACTTGGTCGGATTGCAAATGACAACCGCGTGGCAGTTTATTTTGGTTCGAGGGAGCGTATCCTTAGTGGCAATCACGCGTGCAATAAACTGTATTCCCAAAGAACCGATACGTCTGCTGGTCCAAAGTTTCCGTGCACGCGAATTGCACCCCCGAAGCACGCCACTCGAATGGAAACGGGACGTAAAGGGACGAAGAGCCGTAGCTGGCGTGTTCGACTAGAAATGAAAGTCAAGGAGTCCGTGGAGCGGCTATGAAAAAGATGTCGACCGGCGGCAGAAGTGGCCACAGATTCGCGGCGAAGGAAAGCGCGATTGTTAGAGGAGCGAAATGGAGCAGCGAATAATAGGGCCCCTCGCGATGGCGTCGTCGGCGAATTTATCGGCGGGGATTATTAACGAGACGTCGAATTCGTTAAAATTCGACCCCGACGTCCCGACCAATGACTGCTGGAATCGTAAAGCTTCGTCATTGTCTGGCTAGTTTAACGTCGCTATAACAACAGCGGCGTGAAAGGGGAGCCAGCAAGGCTTGGAGCGTAGAGGGTTGCTGCCTCGTAAATCGCACCCTATCTGGAGCGACGTTACTGGCGGATATGGCGAACGTCGAGTGTGCCAACGTACCTATTGTCGAAACGCGAAAATTCGAATAAAACTCGCGACAGGGCGAAGGTCCATGGCGCCATCGAGACTTCCCGAGTGCCATCGCAGCGATCCACTAATGACTAAATTATTACACAATTCCAAACGCGTGTATCGCGCCCGGACGCGCAACTGTCAATAATTATGTTCCTGGATTATCTTACCAGCGATTCAATGCGGCCATTAATGGAGGGTAATCTCCCGTCGCATCTACGCAGTGGGTAACTATAAACGTAACTCGGAAGCGAGGTCCGAGGCGAGGAGCAAGTACGTCAACGCGACATTAAGGGCTGGTTCCGCGAGACAGAATCGTGTCCTTTCTCTAATTACACCCAGTGATTATTCCTCTAATCACCGACTCAATTACACCGGCCAGGCGCTGGCCGTAAAGCGTTCCGCGCGGTGCGTGCTGGAGGGTAGCGAGGCAGCGCGACCCGTCGGTCGCGCGGTGTCTTCGCGAAAGAACGAGGTAGCGGGGCGAGATATTAATTCCTGCCGGCACGGCTCATTTCCGGGAGCGCTAATTAGCCGTCACCGCGGTCGCCGCGCGCGATTAGTTGGTCCTTGCCCGGCCGGGGAAAGTTTGCCGTCCGTGGAGGAGAGGCGGGCTCGCGTCTCGCTCCGATGTCGGAGCGGCGCCACGATAATTTTCCACCCTCTTCGTATTTCCCGCTGGAAATGGAGCGGCCCGCTGCCAGGGATCAGGGGGGAGAACGCATTAAATATTGCAGTGGAGAAAATTAGGGTGCTGTTACGTGCTGGTAGGCACGGGGCACATTACACGTTGCTGCTTCTTTCGCCTCCCACAGTCACCACCCCCTCGGCGTATCGTCAAACATTTTTATGCCTCTGTTTTGCTCGCGCGTCGGGGGGTTGGAGAGCGCACGGTAGGTAGTGCGTCGGTGTCGCCATGTACGACCGGCTAGCCCGATGCAGGCAATTTGCGAACGACGACGTCTTCCGTGACAAAGAGGATTATGCGCGGCTCTCTCCTTCGAGCTCTCGGAAGCATAACCCATTGTTGGAGCACGGAAGAGATAAAGGTTATTTTTGTAATAATGGATTCCCCGGCAAGGGTTTCCATTCCAACCCCCCTGTCTCTCTCTCTCTCTCTCTCTCTCTCCCTCGATGAAGTATACGTATTCCATTATCGTGGTGCGCGCACACCACGACGAAGGAAAATAGAGGAGCGAGTCGGCTTAATCCTGACAAAGGACTCGTCGCAATAGCTTCTTTTAATTGCGTCCTGTCACCGTGCGTATTTATCGTGCGTACTCTAGAACGGATAAAAACCGGGCCAGAGTGGTCGTAAAGGCGAGGAACCATTACGCCTTTGTGCTTGCTACGTCTTCCTTTGGTGGACATGATTGCAGTTGTATCAACGTCTCGACGTTTCGAGTGTATCTCGGTGGATGAAGGAGACAGGGGATGGAGGGTAAAGTCAACGTCTTTCCGTATGAAAATCTCGCGCCACGAACCGGGCGCCCGAGCGCGACCCCCTCGAAGAAAGAAGAATTCGCAAATTAGAGACCGTCCTTTTCTGTCTGCCCCGCGCTCTTGTATCTTTCAGGCGCACGCGGCGAACGTAACGTCGCTGGGCTGTCTCGCAGGCAGAAGGTAAGAGCCCTGTATTTATCTGCCCGATATGGTAATTATACGGACGGCAATTAGCGGCGGTGCCAGTTAGAGGTACGTTCTAGCCGACGGTATCGCGGCGGTGGCTCGCAGCGAATACGGAACGGGAAGGAGAGGTCATTACGGGCCGGGGCACGATGGACAGAGAAGATATTATTTATCTCGTCGGTGGTTTGCGTAAACGCGGAGAAAAACCGGCTGGCAATAAAATGTCGCGGCGCAGCGCTTTATTCAATTGCGCGCGGGGGCGCCCTTAATGCTGGCAACCGCAAAGGACACAGCGGGGAAGATTTTTACGCTGCTGCTTTGCCCACTGGCGGATGGATTCTTGATAACGCGAAATTATCTGATACGACCCGTGTACCTAAAAGTCTGGCAGGTATTCCTTTCCCTTTCGTTGCGCACGAAGCTTGAATGTACGGAGCACCTAACAAAATAAACTTCTGTGAACGTACATAAACCACCTTGATGTCATTGACCCCTCTGCAACCCCTCCGCGATATTTCCCTATCAGGCTCCACCTACCTACCCGTTATACGAAAAGTAATTATCGAATAATTAATTTGGCCGGGGGTTCAAAGCGAGCCACGGGCAATGAAAAGAAAACGTTATAAACGTATCTGTTAATGTACATCCCGTAACCTTTGACAGTTACGAAATTACGCTACGTAAATTAACGTCCTCGAAGCCCGACGTAATTAGAGCGATGTGCAGATACGTGCGCAGCTAGTCTGCGGCCCATGATGGCGCAGTGCCTGCAAGTAAATTACGAGGAGGAAATTAAGTTCCTCTTCCGCGAGCGAATTAATTTTATATCTCGCGATTCCTCGGGGCGGGGGACGCGGGACTCGAAGAAACTTCTCGGAAAGAAGATCAAGAATGATAATCCGCGACTGTTCGAAGGGGTGTCACGCGGAGGATCCGGCAAATGTTGCGTAGGAACGATAGTGCCGCGAAACTTTGCCCCTCCAGGAACGTATGGAAAGTGAGATGCGCTTTATTGAAAAGTTTCCGAGACGCGGTTAAGTGCGACGGAACTTCCTACCCGCGAGAATTTCTCGCTCCCAAGCTGCGCCACCTTCCACCCCTGTCAATTCATCTATCCGCCAGTGTAACCAGCACGCCAAGGCAACCATCCATTCCACTATTCCTCCATAGATCCTTATATACAACAGTCTCTCGATTCGATCGTCCTGAGGCGGCGAGAAAAGCAATACGCAAGCCGGAAACATTACCCAGGATCATGAATAAAGAGCACCCGATCGCTAGCAATTAGCGACAGACGTGATTGCACGCGTATCAGTGATCCATTAAATCGTCTGATTGAGCGCTCGATCAATGACCAACTCCTTAAGAACCGCCGCTACACTTTCACGATCCACCGCGGTGCAATTAGTCGCGCGAATCGAACACCAACGACGAAATAATTAACGAAACACGTTTCCCGAGTGGAAGGAAATTCCTCGAGGCACACGAAAACGATCGTTTCCACGGGGAAAGGATACGGTGGGACGGAAAGTGGACTGTTGAATGCCTGCAGCCTGTGATCATCGTTTTCAGAGCCTCCTCGAGGCACGAGGGGGCACGACTCCAAGAAGAACTAGACCGGCAGAAGGACGACGTTAAAGAGAACCTGGGGGAGACGGACGCCAAAGGTGGAGCAGCTAACGAACGGACGTTAATTAGCCGCAATAACCGACGATCGTGACAATTACAAGGTGGCCGTCCGTCTCGCGTGCGCTCTCGTTCCAGAAGACGACGCGTCGATGAGAATATAAATTCCACGTCGGCGGGCGGTCCGCCGCGGAATTACAGGGGGCGTCGAGTGGTTCGCTCCTTGGCAGGCAGCATCCAGCATCGGTTTCCGCATAATCAATATCCTACTTCCGGAATTAGACGTCGATTACGAGCGGGAGGATAATCGCCGAGGGGTTTCGTCATTGTCGCGCCAAGGACGACTGTCCTCCCGTTTCAACCCCCCGCGTGGCCGTCTTTACCCTTCACAACGGTGCTCTAACGTACCCGCGACGGAGTGATTCAAGGGAACGGGCCAAGAGTTCGCACGGAGGAGGGCAATGACGCCTGACTCGCGTAGAATTTTCAATATTCCGGAGTAACGTGGCCGAAGCGATTACGGCAATTAGAGGGAAAGGGGTTCCTTCTTCGCGTAGACGAAGGAAAAGCTACGGGAAATAATTCATTCATGCGGCACACGTGGCCCTCTCGCACGGCATTCTTGGAAGGCTTCCGTCGGAAGGGAGTAGAGAATAGAAAACTTGGTAACAGAGAACTTATTTTTTCTCCTCCGTCTAGTTTCGACGACTGTGCTCGGTAGACAGGGCGAAGGTTGACCGCGTCCCCTCCAACTTCTCGAGGTATACATATTTCAAAATGATGCTAGGTCTGGATTAGCTTGCAGTCAAGCACCGCGGTGGCCAACGAGAGAATTGAAAGCGTCAGAATGTTGCGATAATTCCGTCAGACTCTGGCGGAACGTTTCTGAAATACAGCTATCGCGGTGCTATCGGTTGATCGACGAAAAAAAGGTGATAGCCGAGAGCTCACGTGCCGCGATCGCGACTCGCGTGCGGCACGAACAGGGGCAGCTCCTTTTTCCCGGAGAAAAAGTGGCGGCGTTCCCTCGCCTCGATCTCCCAAGTTCTGCTGCAATTGCCGCGAGCCAGCGACAAGAAGAAGGCGTGCCGGAAACTCGATCACCGCGAACACTTTCATTAACCGTGAACAGGCGGAATGTTCGACGACCGAGGGAATTCGTGCTATAAATTTTTCGGCAACGGAACGTTGCTACGAGCTTAACCGAGCCTGCACACATCTTGGAAAATTGCTAATCTCCTTTAGAGACGATCTCATTAAATTAAAACTTGATCTACGAGAACGATACGTTCGGATGAAGGATGTAAATCACCCTCGACTTGATTCTGCTAATCATAACACTATTCACTCGCGACTACTATGATCGATCGTCCAGATGCTGTCGTACCTGTCCGTCTTGAAGAGTACCCCGACTGTGCACTGCCGAGGAATTCGCGTCCTTGGTGCAACTGGTTCGAGGAATGCAGTTGCATAATCGAGGGGTCGCGACGCTGGACGCGCAGGTGGAAATGTAACACACTCGCGAATTCGATTATTGAATCGCGACACCGATTCAAACAGCTACACCGAGGGCTGCCCATACGGTACTGAAGCTCGGCGTTCCGTGTTTACGTGAATAGGTCAAGGAGAGTGATTGAGAGTGGGGATAACCCAAAGTGCCTCGAGCGAACCTCGAAACTTCTGTACACATTGACGCCTGTGTGAATTATTTTTCATTTAATAACACAGCACGGATGGTGCGCGAAATAAATAAGTAGAAACGTGAAGCAAGTAGACACGAGAGTCCCAAGGAATCTGTGTAGGTTCCTCTTTACGCCTCCTACTAAATTCCCATTCATCCCCTTAATGAATACACGCGTGCCCAAAGTGGCGCACCACAGACGACTCTATCCGCGATTTCTATTGCCTCGATCTAACCGTCAGCGTTGCTTAGGAGCCTCGACAACGGGGGGAGACAAAGTTGCTGGGGAGGCTGCTTCTGAGGCGGAGGAACGTTGTCAAAGTCGCGCGAGGAGCCTTAAGACGGTCCACGGGGGTGGAGGAGGCCCGGGCAAGTCGTCTGAGGGATAGTCGTGAGAAGTTGTCAGGTGTTTGTTGACGCGGATAACCGAACGACAACAGAGTAGAGAGGGTGGAGGGAAGACACGGATGAGCGTGGCACACGTGTACGTAGGCGGGGGGTGGGCAAGTCGCTAATGGAGGAAAAACAGAAGGGACCAGAAGGGAAACAAACACGAGGGCTATGAGGATGACGAGCTATCGCGGCGCCGCTCGCCTCTTCAAGACCGCAGCGCACCCCCTCGCGCGGGTAACGAAGAGTGACTTCTTCTTCCGCACTCCATCGACGATGACGAAACGTCGTCCCGACTGAAACTGAGGGTTGATATTCAAAACACACAGGCTGACAGTATCGATCCACTTAAGGGTTTAGAAGGGGGTCGGAGTGGGTCGTTTGAGACTCAAAAAAGAGGTGGAGTCACGAATCCTATCGGACGTCAGCGGTCGCCTCGAAGGGTGAGAAAGCGAAACGTCATCCTCCGTTATGCTCGACGAGGGTGAGCCTCGTATCCGGTGTCCCGAGTTTCCTCGAGACCCTGAGAAATTGATCCGCGGGGGACGGTGTTTTCGCGGTTCGAAACTCCGATTCGTGTGTCGGGGGAACGCACAACATTCCGTCTTCTTTTTCCTCGTTTTTTTGCGAGGGGAACTACGGGCGGTACAGCGCATTTCCTCTGGTAATGAAAATTGGACGGATATCCGATAATTGTCAGATTACTCTGGTCCCCGGGTAGATATTTCAATTAATTCATTAACGGGTCTCGCCCGGCATATAAACACCAGCCAGATTTAATTAATCCCACAATGCGTTTTCGATACTTATTGCAGCTATGCGCGAGCGGCAGTTTTCAATAAACCATCGTCATTTCAAATCAAATTTTCTACCGACGGCGATGTGCCACTCTGTACTCCAGGCACGAATACGCTGCGCGCGAACCAGCGAGCGAGACAATGATGCGCGTGCAGACTTGGTGCATACTCGCAACGCCGATGGCGAGTTTCGTTCGTCTTCAAGGAAATTAATTAATTTCCACTTTGTCGTCGAATGAAGTCAGAGTCATCCTCTCAGGGGAGTCGAAGGGGGAGCGGAATCAGCTTGCGTTCTGGAACGGAGGCGTAAAAGGACAACGTTTCTGGTCGTCTGGCGAGACCGCGACCCCGGCACGACGCGATTTAATTGCTGAAAAGAAGGGAAGAAACGCAGCCGCAGTCCCCACGTCTCAGACGCTCTCCTTTTTTCCCCCCCTTCAAGCTCCTCGAGACGATTCGAGGCGTCCAACCCCCTCGACATTCCACTTTTCCGTTCCCTTTCACCGCGAATCCTTTCCAGGTGTTAGCTGTTTAAACGTTGTCGCGCGTAAAAGGAGCGCTCCGGAGGCCAGGAAGGCGGAGGCAGGAAGGAAGGAAGGAAGAAAATGAATGGTGGGATGCACTCGAGGGTCCTGCTGATTGTTTGGTGGTTCCACGAGTGGTTATCTGCAAATGAAGGGCCACAAATGCGGAACAGTAGAGAAGTCTGCGGAAGGGGTGGCCACGAGAAATTGCGGGGATGCCGGAGTTTATGCTGGAAGAAAGAGGGAGAGAGAAAGTGGAGGAGGGTTGGAGTGGGTCAGAAGGGAGAAGCACGGTGATGGTTGAGGACAGAAACGACAGTCGCCACGGTGGCTGGTGGGTGTGTAGTTTGTTCCCGTATAATTCGATCACCACCGGGGAATTATTGTCCTAACAGACTTCTTCCGCGGGATTGGGGTCTGGTTTCTGTTCCCTTCGAACGACGCCTCGCTAGATAAGGATCCGACGAAGCAGGAAGCGAATGTTTCCTCGTTTTGATCAAGCCCCATTCTACTCGCTCTCCTCGAACGCGAAACGATGAAAAGAAATGGTCTATTTCCAGATCCAGCGCCGATAAAAATGGACGAGGAGGAAATTGGCGAGAAATTTGGCATGGTGCGCGTGTCGCGCTTCTCTCCGTTTCTCCTACCTTCCGTGGACTATCAATTTCAACGTTGCTGGTAAATTTATTTATCCGGCAAAGAGTAGTCGGTAGATAAGAATGGGACTTAAGGCACATTTTCAAAGAACACTTTCCGTCGACGCAGCAACTGCTCGCGATTTGTATCGAGTTTCAACAAATTTCCCGGCCGACAGCGAAACACCAGGACAGAGATTTCTCATCGAGATTGAACGCCACGGTAGAATAGTCGCGCCTGAAACTTCGAATCCCTAGATCTAGACGCGAAGCCCTCAGATAAATATCCACGAAACTGCGGGAATTTTTCACGACCGTTTATCCCGTGTATCGCGCATTTCGTTTCGCACGCTACATTTCTCACGTGGTTCCGCGAGAAGGGTGACGGGGAGGCTGGCGACTCCAAAACAAAAGCATCTCCGCCGGCAAAGGTCCGTACGTCACAAGTGCCAGGCAGCGATTCGAATCTACTCCATCTCGCGAAATCCCCGGGACGATTTATCATCTTAATAACTTGGCGAATTTATCACGGGTTAATCCTCCGTGTTCGGTGAAATCGATCGACAGGGAGCCCGGCTAACTCGTACAACTGAGACGCGAGAGGATTCTAACTGCTGCAATTTTCGTCGGTGCATCGACTCGCAATTAATAACGACCGCTCGAGTGCCGCTCCTCGGCGATATTTCAAAGTTTCTTGGCGCGCTTGGCGGAAAATTTCATCGACGCCCGAGCGGATCCACCTCGCCGGGGAGAACTATGCCCGACGGATCGATACTTGGTGAAACTGTCAATCGAATTCTGGTCGGTCGGGCGATGGACGGGAACCGCAAATCCGCAAGAGCGACGTCGAAGGAAGCTCTTTGACGTCGAACTGTGTACGGAAGCGGCATTCAACGTCCAACCTGGCCCCTCGACACCATTTACCGAGGCGATAGTGTCGATAAATGGCCATTAGCCCGCCATGTTCACCCACAAAACCCAAGTGCACGCGTGCCACTGATAGACCGGAAGCCGATTTTCCCCGGTGGTTAAGCCCGAGCACGAAGTTCTCGGCATGGAAAATCGTTATCCTATTGACGTTCAGGTCCAATCAGCGTACAACTTAATCGAGGCTGTAACCGCGCTCCTGTCTATACAATTTGCCGCTCGGAATTTTTATGATCGATCCTCGTTCACTCGTGGGAGAAGCTCGTGACAGTTTTATTCGTTGCTCTCAAGAAGTTTCCAATTTAAACATCGGGGAATAGAAGGGACAGCTCGGTATCGAAAATCATTCGCCATACACTTGTACACATGTGTCAGAAATGTTGGGAAAGGAATAGCAGACTACATCCTCCGCAATTCAACAATGATGCTTTACACAACTAAGATGTCTAATTCGCCAGAAAATATCTACTCAGGTGCCTGACAGCCATTGAAGAGATAGGATAATGTGTCAAAGGGTCCAATTAGTGTCAAAGTAGATTCATTCTTTGTAAGATCCGTCATCCCCAGATCGACTGTCCCAAGCAATTCATTTACTTAGATTAACTACACCCCTTCCTCACCAAGTTCAATATCCAAATGGCAGCTGCACACAGAGATCCTCCGTCTGCCACTTCCCGCGTTGGTTTTACAGCCTTTGTCCCTTTTACTACATCCTCCCCCGCACTCGAAGAAGCTTCAGAAGGAACCACTGTCCCTTTCCCAGGTCCACATCTTCCACTGTGCCTGACAGGTTAAGAGACTGACGTCAACGTCAGGCCTCCCTGTATTAGCCACCTTGGCATTGTTTGAGAGGATCGCGCGAGGACGATCCCGAAGGAGTTACGAGCGCGAACGAGAGAGCCATCCAGGCTGGAGTTTATAGGAGCCGCGAAGGCCACGGGAACTCGGGCTTTACGAGCGATAAAACAGGAACACGAGGTCGGGGCCTGCGGACCGTGCGTTTCGCGGCTTTTTACCCCTTTTTGCGGTTCTCCAACTGGAGCACGAGCCTGTCCTCCTCTCGCTTGCGGCTCCAGCACGGAATAATAAAGTACGCGAGAGATATGCGCGGTTTCGTCGTCTTTGTAACGCCGCTGGGGGGACGATTTCGACGCCCTTCGTCGATTTCCCTGCGATCCTCCGCGACGCGGAGAATCCTTCAGACATATTTACGATAAGGTTGCAGTAAAATCGTAGGTACAATGTTATCAAACTGGGGGGCAGCTGTTAGATGAGACGTTGAGGCTGATGGGAGATGAGTTGGAGTCTCAGAACATTATATTTAATGTGTATATCGCTCGACTAGTTCCACGCTAATTTCTACGTGTTTTTGCGCGCTCCTAAGGATTCCTGTCTCGTTACTCCCCATAATTGCAATAGCCTGCTTTATCGAGCAGAGTTAATCACCGCGCCCGGCTGCTTCGCCTCGAAAACTTGTTAAATCTACGGAGGAAAGGAACGATGAACCCCGCGTGACGTTCAACGGGAGGAGGTTGCGCATTGAACGGCGAGTACCTATGCTCCGCGTCCACAAAGGATTAAAGGCACGGGAACATCTGAGCGCGTGGGCTCGATTAAAAATTGCTGGATTAATTCATCCGCGGCAGACGCGGAGGACAAAGTTGCATTGAAAGGGCCACAAAGCAAGCCCTCTGATCTTCGGCCAGCGGAGCCGTGGCAGACGTACCCGCACAAAGGGCCCGATGCATCTGGCGCATCCACGGGGACACTGCAAGAAGAACGCACCGTGGCTGCAAGAAACGCATTAACCGCGTGTCAGCCGATAAACGAAACGCAGCGATAACGTGTGCACAGTCTGGCGCGTCGCGACGCGCCTCGAACCACCCCGTGTGCCTGTGCCAGCACGAGTACCCAGGCTTTTCATAGAGACAAACGTCCCATGATGCAGCCGTGGAGTGGTAAAAACTCGCGTGCAGCCATGGTCCCCGCGTCTGGCAGCATCAACCCTTGAACCCCGATGCAGCTTTCTATCTTTAGAAGCGCGCGTCTGTCGCGGGTATCTTTCGACGGGACGCGAACGCTTTTCAACGCACACTTTGTCCCGATTAACCGTCCCGGGCGGCGCTAAGCTGCCGAGAACAACGAATGCAGACTCGTCCGAGTACGCTTAAGCCGCGTGCCGCGGAGGCGAAACGGACGTCGGGGTAGAGGATGATCGTATCTCGTCCCCGAAGATCCTGGGACGAGGCGGAGCGTGCCGCGCCGAGCACGGTGGTCCCGATAAAAAGACGATCTCCCACCCCTCTAATCGCGATGTCCCAGAGGAAAAGATCCTCGACACGGCGGGACGAGATTAACGTCCAGCTGCGCCTCGCAGATGCAACTCTCGGGGCGGCAGTTTGGCTGCCATTAGCGAAACGTCTGGCCGGATGAAAGGTTCGGGCTGCCCTGGCTGCTCCCGTCCCGCCGCGCTCCTGGCCTCCCCGAGCGGAATAACTGCTCGGCCCATTAGGCCTGAATCCGGCTTAAGCGAGGACTCGGAGCGGGCGAGGCTCCTCCGGCGTGCTGGAGACGCGGAGGCCGCGCAGAAAAGACGCTCGGCCGGCCGAGGGGATATTATTTATCGGCGGAATTATTCCGTGCGAAGAATCGAAGGAGCCGCGCACCTCCTCGTTACGCATTCATGCGGGCCCCCATTATGATTCCGTCGCGGCCAAGTCTGAAAGGCGGCCAGAAGGGGAGGGAAAAGGGAAGTCTCTTCTTCCCGCCGCCGCGCCGGAAGTTCGGTCACCCACGACTTTCAACAAAGGCTCCATTCTCGCCACGCCGCGATCCCCTTTTCCGTTCGGTCGTGGCTGCGCGTCGCGCGAAACCGCTCGTTAACGTTGCCATTTTTTAACGCCCCCGTGGTATCACGATCGATGAAGATCCTTCCGCGGAACAGCTTGAGTATCAGCGATTCGGAGTACCACGGGCTTCGTCTATGAATCAAATGCAAATTTCCCTCGGTATCGTCCGTTCCGAGCGAGCGAGGTGAACGCGGTATCCGGGGAAGATGAGAAGCCGAGTCAGAGGGAACAGGAAGAGAATGGAACGAGGTCTGGGTCTCAGACCAGGCTTTGGGAGAGAAATCTTCCCCTATGGAGGCTTGTTTCGCCGCGATCGGCCGATTGGCCCGTCTGCGTTCGATTTTTCCCGTCGGTTATTTTTAAACCACCGGATGCCTCGGCGGGGAAACGACGGGGAGCCTCATCCTATTTCCGTTTCGCCCGGATAACGCGGGATTCGGGGGAGAATGGAGCTCTGGACCGGGTAGAAAAATGGCACGGAACCGCGTCGATGACCGTGCAACTAATTAGGCTGCGGGGGAAGTACCATAAAAATATCCGGAGGGATTCCACTGGACGGTCGTGCCACTTTAATCTGGCCGCGCGCGCCCCGGGAACCGGAGAAAACCGAGAGGGAAACGTATTGCATGGACTCCCGGGCGCGCCATAATTAGGGTCGAGTACCTTCTTCAGAAGCAGCGTCGATAACCTCGAGATTAAACGTAAAAAGGAAGCACGCGTTTCCCGGGGTCAACCTTGGTCGTTGCGGGGGTTACTGTGGGTCGACGAGGGCGGAAAAAGTCTTGGAAGAATTTCAAATATGCCGTGGAAAATTTGAGGGGACGTAGGAGACGAGGAAGCTTACGAAAATCATTCTGTATGGCTGAAAAAGGAGTACGAAATGATTTGTCGTTGAATTTACAGGGTTGGAGGGATGGAGGGGTGAAGAGGCCAGCGGCGATCGATGGGCGGCAACGAAGCACTAATTTACTTGCAAAGGGCGGCAAAACCCGTGCTCGCCGGATAGATCGAATCGGCCCAGGGAAAGTGCACGGTGGATAGCCACGATCATTTATCAAGGATTCTTTCGCCAGGGGGTGGGAGGGCGAGACTGGGAACGGGGAAGCTGTTCGTTGGGCCGGATGAAAATCGCTGAAGAAGCGTGCGATCATTTATCGAGGAAGGAACGAGGTCCCATCAGTCTCGTTTTGGTCGTGTTGGAGCGAAGCCTGGGTCCACGTAGCTTGGCCAGAAGAAAGGAAACAGGAAGGAAGAAATAGAAGAATGAGCATGCGGCGGACACGTGAGTTGGAAACGAAGAACTAGGATGATGAATCTATCGCGTGGGCGCCCCGCGATGCAACGCTCGCGGGATTATTGTTTGCTCGCAGCTCGCTCCCAAAGTATTTCTCACGCGAAAAAGAGGAGTCGCTTCGGGGAAGAAGAAATTTCTCAGCAACCGAACTTTCCTCAACTTTCTATCGCAACGGGCAAACATCCAGCGGCGTGTGTTAGAGAGAAACTTTGCAATGGTCTATGAAGTTCGCCGTTACAATTATAAAGAAGCGAGCTTTTTTATATAAGGGATCCAGGAAACGCGAAAGAACGAGGACGAAACGAAGGACGTTTCCTCGAGAAGCATGACGCGGCCGGGAGGATTATTTGCTGGGACCGATAAACGATCCCAGACCGATGTCTTCGAACTCTTGAGACCCGCCCTCGCCGTGTCCCGCGCGATTAACGTCGGCTAATAAATTTCTGCGCGATCGTTCCGTTCCGTTCTGCGAATTCGCGGCCGATTAGTTCCTCGCCCGACTGGTACCTGATACTCTCTCCCCCAGTTTCCCCTCGCGATCTCCTCGGAGCACAGGACGGGCTTGTGCAGGCGTAATTAAGTCCTCTATGAATATTCTGCGAGAAGAAGCCGCGAGGCAGCCGGTCGTATAATTCTTTCCACCACGGATCGTAAACTACGAGGCGCAGCGCGATAGGCATTCTGCGGATGAAGCAGGGCTGAGTACGCTGCTTCTGGCATCATCGAGCACCCATCGATTTACCAAAACGCTGCTGTGGAGCCTGCGCGATTGTCTCTTTAAGAGGTGGATCACTTTGATGAAGAGTGTTTTGAACCAGTTGGAGGGAATCAATCGAATATAGTTCCGAAATATACTACTGTGAACTAAAATAGACTTCCTTTTACTGACCCTACATGGCTGGCCAACATTCCCGCACTATCTTCCTCGCATAGAAACGGTCGCCAATTGCTGCCCGGACGAGCAGAGTGGTTTGTCGACTTCAGCTAACTCGGATGCGCTGCGCGACAGTTCCTTCTCCTACGCAACGCTCCCCCGGATGCTAGTCTAATATAACCCCTGTATAAACTCTGATCCGCGGGGCTGCTCCTTTCGACAGCCAGCCGAAATCCAGTCTGCTCTCTCTCTTATCCAATATCCGCTCGCAGAGAGCTTTCCAATTTCACGAATGACGAATAACTCGCTTGGCTCCATCAGGGCCGATCAGCCAGGTCGGCGGAAGATTTTGACGGGAAGGGGAGGGGTCCAGGGCAGACGACGGTGGCGAGTCTCCTAGACAGGGTGGTACACGGACGGACGGAGAGAAAAGCGGAGGTCATAGGCGTGACACGCTCGGCGATATTTCGATTTTCATTTAGACACGACACGTAGCGGCACTTGGAGCCGAAACAGCGGTTTTAATTAAACCCGCGGTCCCCACAGGCCCCTTCCCGATATTCAAATCAGTAACCCGCATTTCTCTCGCCTCTGTCTCTCCCTCTTGTATCCTCCGTCACTGGCGGCAGATGGTCAGACCTCGCCACCTCGTCCTCCGAGAAAAAGGTGGTTGCGTGGTCGTTGTCCTGCGACGCCAGACGCGCACCGACGTACCGCGGGGACGGAAGACACCACGCACCGGCGTTGCTCGTCGCCAACTTTCCCCGCGTTAATCGTTAAACGATTATTCGGTAACGGAAAAAGTTCGCCGCCGCGACATATTGCGAGGCGACCCTCTTTCCCTCAGTTTGCGCAAGTTGTCTGGTAATAAACAGCGCTCCACCCCTCTTGCACACACCCCTGCGAGGCAGACAGAATTACCCTGATTCTCAACAACCTCGAAGCTCCCAGTGGAGACGTTTGTTGGATCTCAGGCCTGGCGATGCAGCTCAAGTACACTGGGATGACTAGTTCCCGTCTTGGGGGCATTCTTTCGGAGACTAATCAGCCACGAAGCAAACCCCAAGACCTGGGGGGGCGTAAAGTGAGCAGGAAGTTGTGTTCGCGTCCGTCGCATCCTCCCACGTCACTGTTTGACGGGCAATCAGTGTTCGATGGGAGATACGAAGACGGTTGTCGGCGATCGTCTCGTAATCATCGTCGTCATTGCGGCCGTCATTCTCGTGGGCAGGATTCTCAGGCGGCGGGATCGCGAAAGAAGCGCGACCCACGCGAAGGCCGTAATCAAGCGACGTTGTCCTACGGGCTTGTCGGCGCAGCTTGCCAATTGCGACTGCAGCCGGTGCAATGTTTTCTGCAGAGTGTCGACGACCCCATGTGCATCGTTCCGCGACAAGAAATACGACCGACGATGATTCCTTCGCCGAACGCGCCAACCTTCGCTCAATTATTCCAACTATTTACCCCGTGGTGGAGCAGGCGGAAACGCCACCCGTCCCTTTCACCGGATACCTTCCAGAGCATTCCTCTATAAAAAGTCACCGATGGACTTTATAGTTCTGAAGGAATTTAGATAAGTCGACGACGGCGCGGCCCGTTATAAAGATTCAAAGTTCGCCGGCGAGGGACCGCCGGCCACCTTTCCACCTCATCAATCGAGCTTATCTGAGAATTTCCCAGTCTATCGGCGATCGTGAATCGCGGCCGTAAATAATCGCGAAATAAATGGCCCTCTGCTCCTCCTCCCTCGTCTGGCCGGGCAGCTTCCTTATCTACTCGCGTGGCCAGCAGCCGCGCCGTGAATCACGATCCCTCGATCGGAGAAAAACGCGAGTCCACCGCCGGTCCGTCCCACCTACGCGCATAGCTCGGCGACTTTCTTCGCCAGAAGCAGCCTCCGCGGCCCCCGACTTCGGCACGCCGAACGGAGCGCCGAGGAAGACGTTCGCGAAGGACGCGTCGCCAAACAGCGCGCGGAGAGAGCATGGCACGCACAGATGGTCGTAATTCAAGACGCGCCGCGAGCCTCGTCCAAGACGAAACCGATACGCCTTTCGGCCGACGTAATTATCGTTTTATGGAACACGAGACAAGAATTACCGAGGAGGGGAGACGATACCAGCCCGTGCAACGTGTAATACTCTGTGCACGCGGAACGGACGGGACTTTCGTTCGCGGTGCGCGTCGACCGGACGTTACAGCTCACGGTTTCGTAAACGTATCGCGTTACGGTCCAGAGAACAGCGAGCTGGTTATTAACAAAGGTATATAATGGGCGCGCGGGTAGCCCGGCGCGAGAGTGAAATGCAGCGAGAAAAGGAGCGACACGGCCAGGCGAGGCGGTTCGACCCGTCGCTCGCGTCGTTACTGCAATTTCGCTCCGTTTTCACGCTTACCCGTCGTCGTATATTTTTTGTTTCTCGTTTCTCTTTTAATCGATGACGTCGTTCGACCGGCCCTGCACCCGTGTCGATCGCGGTCCGATTGTTTAGCGGGCTATATATCTCCGCACCGAATCGAGGGGCGAATAAAAATGCGCGCGGCTCGCAGCGGCCACCGCTCGCCCTGCGGAAGTTTATGTGACACACGCTTTACACCGCTGCAACGACATATTGTTGCCGATGCTACACGACCGTGTAAACTGAAAAACAATGGAGAAGCGAATTTTAAACAGCGGCTGGACGAAGGAACGCGGACAGGCAGGTTTGGCGGACGGTCGCAGAAAATCAAACGAAAGCTACTTATTAGTATTCTCCTTTTGAAGCCCCGTCGAGTCCATAATGTGTTATTCACTTCCCTCTCGATTCCCGAAGAAAGTACCTACTCAGATCGAACGTAACGATCGATGCACCTCCGCGGTGCATCGTGCAGCGAAGGAAACGTTAACGAGAACAATCATGTGCATCGTCGGCCGTTCGTGACTCACCGGGGTATCAGATTCAGCGAGCGGATCGACTGGAAAACATCGAGGGATGCGTCAGAGAGATGCCAGCAATTTCGCCGTGTTTCCGCGAGGCTCGCGTGCAAATTGCGTAATTTCGCGTCGTCCGACCTGGCGATTCGATTCGAATCACGCGTGCACGCGCGATTCCCGTGGGCGAGTGCTGCACGAACATCGTCTACGCGTGTTTCCTGCGTCGGAAGTGTTTGCATAATTCCACCATCCGGCCGTTCCTCGGCCGCGCGACGTCCACTTTTCTTGTAAATAAACCGCGAACGACTCGCGCGTGGGCGGTTGACGCAACTTCGCGTCTCTCGGGCTTTATCCACATTCCAATGTATCGAAATACTGTCTCCACCCCCCTCGAGAATATACGCTTCTTCTTCTACACTTAGAAGCTAAACAATTCATTCGTTGAATCGTCGGAATTGCAGTAAACAAAGTAATACTTCAGAAATGGTGTTAAGCTTAGATTAAGGACACCAATGATTACGAGTTGTTTACTCTCAATAATTACCTGCTACTTAAGTACCATTCGTACAGCGAGACAACAGTGACGGTGACATTACTCTAAACACAGGGATTAAAAAACAGAACGTCGTTACCGAAGAGGTAGAAACGCAGACGCGAACACGCGAGAGGGTACTTACAGCGTTAACGCTCGTGTCGCTCTGTAAGGCTGTCCATTACACACTGTTACCGCGTCCCCCTTTCCCGCGTGCTTTCCCGCGCGAGAAATGCCAGCAAACGGACAGGTTTGTCAGCGACCTCCCCCTAGCGATTTCGCAACTGACCCCCGTGCCACCTGCCGTCCCCTTTTGTGTCGCGTCGACGCGTTATCGGCTCTTTTCAAGAAGAGAGGGGCCGCCGCCCCGGCTGTTGCTGCACGAGAAATCTCCGATTTCCGATGTCGGCCAATTGGTCCAGCAGCTCCGCTCCGATCTGTCACCGGCAAGCTATTGGCTCGTTCTCCACGAGCTGCCCGCGACAGGAAGTTACGGCACGTGCCAGCGGAACTAAGTAACCTATCCCGCCGCGTAATTCCGCCCAGCGATCCTTTTTCCCCCGGTTATCTCTTAATGGAGAGAGCTCCGTCGAAGCGTGAAAAGCCTCCGCTCCGATAGCCAACTATGGGGAGAATAATCCAGCCGGGAAAAATCCCAAGGAATTGGCTGTATTTCAAATTTCAAACGGGATTCCGCAACGATTTGCGGAACGGTTGCCAAGCGACAGATTTTTTCGAATGCTCGATCGGCGCATTAGCGAAATCGTCGTGGCCATGCGAGGCCGATTAAGTTACGCTGCTCCACTAATTTCCCGCGCAATATTTCTCCCGCCCCCGAGCGGCCACAGAGAAGACGAGTGCATGGACACACTGGAACAAACGGAATCGGCACGGCCGTCCACACCCGGCAATGGGCGAAATCATAAATCCATTAGCGGGCGATTGGCCCCGCCGATTGCTCGACGTGCCGTTCTGATTTTGGCAAATTGCCGCTGACGGGCCCGCGCACGCAGGAAACGGCAAAATAGGCGATCGATTAATCCGCCCATGCTTGCTAATCGATCTGTAACGCGCGCGGGAACACGCGGCGCCCAATCAGTCGCCACCCGTGTCGTTTCCTTTGATCTCGTCGCCGCCGCGAGATTCCGTTCGCCGGCGTTTCTGGCCCCTCAAGTTTTGCAATCGACTTCCACGGTTTACGGTGTCGCCGGCGCAGTCTTTGTTCCGGTGCGCAGAGGCGCGAAAACAGCGCCGAGCCCTACCTCTCTAAACGATCATCTAAGAATACGCGAAGATCGCGGTTCTTGGGACGTCGGGCTTCCCGAAATAAGCCTGCACTTTGGCAAAATAACGCAGACTCCCTACTGTCTGGCCCGGCTGCGGAATTCTTCGCATTGTCGTCACTTTATGCCCTTTCAGCATCTTTCGCCTGAATGTCGCGAGACGGAGGAGGAGCCCAAAGAAAAGAAAGCTCCTCTAATGCCCGATCGGAACGTAGTCCCCGAATATCCCGGGCGAAACGCGGGGAGGAATCTGAATTCTAGAGCCGAGGGAACCGGAACGCGCCTGGTGATCCGTGGAATTTCAGAAACTCGGACGCACTGGTATTAATTACACACTTCTTTTCGCGGAAACACGAAGGAACCGAACGGCCCGCCCCCGACGGCCGTCCGTCGGACGAATTAGCGTAGGTGCGCGGTAAATGCATTAAACGACGGCATCCTGATTACGCGGGACATCATGGGTGCAATTAAGCAATTGGCCGCGGTTTCCATTTCGCCGGCACCCGGAAGCGTGCGTGCGCGTCGCGACGAATTTGCCCGTCGAGACGCCTCGTTCCGGCGTGACGAGCGATCTATCAGACTGGACGTTCCTGCCCGCGGTGTTAATTTTCGCCATTAATTGCGACCGATGCCGGCGCGCATATCAATGTTGCCCCGCCGATCGGCAGCAAACTTTCCGCGGAAATGGATGGCTGCGACGGACCCACAGACTCCATTCATCAGAGGAAGGGATCCGTGAAACGTTCCGCCGCGATCGTCGAATTCGAGCATTTCTAGATTCCACCGAGCTTCGATTAAAATTCAGGGTTCACCGAAAAGGAGCACACGGACCGCGCGAAAAGGTACGATCGAAGCTTTAAAGCCTTAAAGCTTCGAACTGAAAAGAAAGAATCGCCGCGTCAAAAGTGTCGGGCGAGTCCTATCGAACTCGAACAACGCTCATTCATCGGGGGAGTATGAAAGAGACAATAAATCGGCGCGGAGGCGGATCGATAGAGCGCGATTTCGTCGCTTCGAAGAATCAGTGGAGCGTTGACGGTGGCTGCGGCGGGATCGATTAAACGTGATTTCGACGGGCTGAGGGATCGTTGGACCGTTATCGGTACGTACGGAGGGGGGGGGGGGGGATCGATTAAATGTGTGATTTCGATACTTGGAGGAGTCGTTGGAGCGGAGCCCGACGCGCGCCCACTGGCTCGAAACTTGTCGGAAAAGTTCCTGTGAACTGTGTTACACCGCTAACGGTGCCAGGCTAACTGTTCCTCACGGACGCCGGTTTCCGAATCCACTTCCGGTAGGACAGTTGGCGTCAAATTGCAGCGGCAAGTGGCGGCGCGAGATGGACATTAACCCGAAAAGCCAGGCGGCAGCCGTGTCGCCGTCTCTCCCTCGCGCACTCCTTTGATGTTCACTCGGATAACTCTAATTACAGCCCCCGTCAAAAGACTCATTACGTGTCGCGGGACTTATTACGGCATAATTATAATACGCCACGCTTTATGCAATTCCCCCACCTCCGCAGCTTGCTCCTGAATATCCGGGCGAACTCGCGGGTCTTTACCGGGTCGAGTATAATCCGGGGAGGAATTCGCGTTCGATAGCGGGACTCGCAGCAAAAATTCGCGCTCCCTGGCTCCGACCAGCCGACGCTCGTTTCAAAATTCCACCCTTTGTCTCGTTACTCTCGCTCGTTCTCCTTGTTCGTGGTGCGGACCGTAGATGTCAAGCGCGGATCGCGGTCGAATTAAAGGGAATTAAAGAATGAATGAGAAAGCTGGCTGCATCGCTTTCGATATCAGATGGCGGAATGGTAACTGATGCGACAGGTGATGGCCCTTTGGAGTACTTGGCTCGGGAAACCGGAATTTGTCGACGATACATACTTGGGTTATTCAATTACTCGGCGCTGTTTGGTCCGCTGGACTAGTGACGGCAATTCCGGGGACTCCTCGGTTCAGCAATTTCATCAGCGGAGACTCTTTTCTTAGATACAATTTCGCGGGAAAAGTTGCTTCCCTGTCTGCCAGCGTCTACGCTCCCCGTCCCTGTTATTTCGAGTTTTGAGTTTGCCCGCCCGAGGACAGCCTCATTTGTCAGGCCGGCCGAGTTGGAGACGCTGGCCAGTCGGAATATTAGACCGAGGGGAGAGGGAATCCCGTGGACGGCCTGAATAGCTCAATTAGAACAGTCTACCACGGAAGACTCGGCACAGAATTGGGGTCCAGTAATTCGGCTGGACGATTCCTTTTCCCTTTGACCGCCTTGAGCGAAGTAATCATCCGAGACCGGGGGTTTCTAAGTGTTAAGTCTCGGTCTGAAACAGCCCAGGCACGGCCGCCTAAGCAAACAGCCACTAAATCTCTCGGTTTCGCCGTCGTATATATTTTTCCACGGTCGATCGCCCCGTTCCCCATCGCGGCCCGTTAAGAAGTCAGCTCGTCGAACGATAACGTCCCATCGAGCGGGAAAATCTACCGGTGAGTCATGAGTTTTTACGGTACATTGAGGCAGGTAGAGGAAATCCGCGATAAAAAGCCGGAAGACGTAGGAGGAGGCGTAGGGGGAGAGCGAACGAGACGAGGGGGAGGCAGGGAACGGATAATTACCTGACGGGCCAGGTCCAGCCAGCGAACAGCCCGTCGAAGACGCCGTGCCTGGCTAGCTGGTCGCTGGAAAGAGCTCTGACTTTAATCCCATCGCGTGGAACGAGCAAAAGGTAATTCCGATCGGTCCAACGAACCACGGAGACATATATTATACACGTTTACGCCGGTACGAGCTGATCGGGCTTGGCTCTGCCCCGTGTGCGCCAACGGCTTTAATTAATTCACTGTATTTCCTCGATCGATCCGTTCGGCTCGGGCTAATTGCGATCCGGGATAATTTTTTAATTAATGGCTCACCAGGCGTACACGGTTTAACGAACTGGCCGCCCAAAAGCTCTCGGACCTCCGATTATTTCGGCTACTGGTGACTTGGAGAGGATTATTAATTCCGCTGTACGGTTCATTTTTAACGCGGCCCGGTTCCCCAGCACCCGAATGGCGGCCTTTCCCCGAGACTCGGACCAGATTCGCTTGAAATAGAGATGGATCTTGCTGGTGTCTCCAGGAAAGGGCACTCGTTGAGAGACAGCTTCCTGATTCGCTCTAAATTTACCTTTCGACCTATGCTCTACTGATCAACCGTCTTCTCTGCATCCTTTAGTTTAGTTAATTTTAATAACGACGGGGTTGCTGGAAATTCAGTACACGGTTCCACGCGACGGAACATGACAGAGGAAAGATGTGTGTCACAAGGATCACCGAACCGCGACTGCAGTTCAAAAGGTACAGCTCAGTTAAATTAAGCTAAACGAGTCTACTTCTAAATTCGATATCGAAACTCGTTTAGTCGCTTCCCAGGAAGTTGAGCAGTGAAGTAAAGCCTCGCACCGGTCATCGACGACCAAGATGGCCGCGAATGCGTTCACCCCAGGCGACCTTTGATGCATTTTCTTCTCGAACAACTCTTACCTACCGCATTCCACGGAGGCGGTCAGGTTTATTAACGCAGCGAGCCTTATTTGCCCAGTAGGTGGTTTCGAGCTAGCGTACCGGTTAAGGGTTAACGACACAGGGCTGCTCCCATCCTCCTGGCGAGTCGGCTGCACAGGTTATGGCATTGTCGGTTGGCACAGGGGCCAGGAGGCACCTGGTGCTGCGACGTGGTAGACCGACGGAATTCGATTAATGTCGGTGCAGGGCGAAATCGATCGGGCCCCGCCACGCCGGAGGATCATCTCGACCCGTTCGCATAACGTTTAATTAATCCACGCGCAAGCATCGCCCTGACGGCTTAAAAGGAAGGAAGCCTGGCTCCGTCCCTGTTTATTAGTAGCTGCTGGGGCCAATATGTTGCGGTGATCGAGCCGCCGTGTTTGTTTATCCCACATCAAAAGGGCCGGCGGTTAATCACCGTTTTCCGCCCGCGCAGGCAATCGGCTCCAGCGATTCCGCGCCTCTGACTCTGTGTGCCTTCTTTCGAGACGCCTCTGGCGAATCTCGATCTATCTTCTAGCGAAATCTATCTCCCCAGGAAATACAGGCTTTGGAAATACGAAGCTTCGACCTTCTGGATCGAACCATTGACGCGGCGTGGAGTTTTGAGAAAGCCTGCCACTTTTATCTTAAAAAGCAGCCACGTTTCCTGAACAGCGGGTCAGCCACAAAATCCAGAGGATCCACAACGAGGATACCGGAAGGATAAAGGCGATGGGACGAGCGGATAACCCTGGGCCAGGCCTAATTGCTCGACCCTCGAAACCCCGGAACGCATGATTTATGGACCCTCGAGATCCTGCAGGATTTTAAGCGGTTCTTAAAACGGAGGAGCGCAGGACAGGTCGGACGTTTCAACGCGCTCTCAACGCGAGATTCGATCTGGAGCGCTACGGGGAAGCTCGATCTCCCCGCGCGATAACGTCGGCGATCCGTCAGGAGGGAAAAGCGTGTGTACACAGGCCGGGAAAAGTTGCGCGTCGCTTCGAAATCCATCGCCGCGCTCGGCCCTCGTGTAAATATAATTTTAATTCCGACGGAAATTTCCAACGGGGTAAGGCACCGTACCGATCCAGATTGAAATCCCGTTCCTAGCCCTCGATCGAACCGATCCCCGCGCGTTTGCTCGGCCAACGGAATGGTACCTCGAGCCCTCCAGCTTCGGAATTCCAAACTAATATTTAATACCGACGAACGGCTGTCGCGGAACACGCGGCGACGCATGGAGATTCGTCTTCGCACGCTCCGCGGTGCAGGAGAAATAGCGATCTGTCGGGATCGCGGAGGTTTAACAGATACCCGCGATTACTCTTCGATTGGTTCCTTCGCGCTTGCCAAGGGCGATACGCCCGATTCGTCCCGACTATCGACAGTGCGATTAAGGGACCGTCGAGCGGCCATAAAACACTCGATCGATGGATCCCCTTATCGCTCGGGGGACTCGCGTTCCTTTTGGAAACAGATTAGACGAGCGATCGATCATACCAATCTGACGCCCGACACCTTTTCTCTCTCGCCTTTGACGTCCGCTCGTTCACCGACGCTCCGCGCAACGAGCATTATCGAGCTTGCCTCTGAATCGGTTCGATTCTCGTCGGGAACGAAGCCCTCCATCGCGATACTTTATTTTGAACGAGACACGGGCCACGGTGAAATAAAATCCTGCTTCGTTATCGCCGGGCTTTGTTTGCCAAACGTTCGGAAACAACGGGGAGCCGACTGGATGTCGATTTCGACTTATTGTCGTTGGCGCGCGAGTGACCGCAGTCACCGGATTAATTACGTGTCTTTCCATTATGGGATTAATACACGGGCCGGCGTGCGCGCGGAAAGTCTGTGTTTGCTGAACGCTGTTTGCCCCGTTGTGCAATCGATCGATCGCAATATTGAGATGGCGCGGGTAGGTATTACTGGTTTACATCAATATTTACGCGAGACGCGAGATTTCACGGGATTCCGGCTGCGGCAATCTTGCTACCGAAAGCCCTTGCTCCTAAAACGGATTCGCGCTGTGATGAATCGTCGGGCATGATATTCGACCAGCTCGCTAAGTCCCTGGAACTAAGTCTTCTAGACAGAAGTGTCTCGTCGCCAGCTCTGGTTCCCGACAGTGGCGGAAAGGACTACTGATTACGCTTGTTTCTATAATTGCTCGTTCCTTCTGGGCCATCCTTCATTATCACCAATTGGCGACTACGTGACGAGGAAACGCTGCCTGTGCAATTACAGCGCATCAGACGAGATTGTTGGGGAAAGTTTTCATAAGTTTGCACGCGCGCGATCCTCGCATCGCGTGAGACCGAGCCATCGACACGTTCTCCAGTTTCCCCGGCGCGTTCGATCCGGCACGCACTTTTTCGTGCTACCTGGGAGAGGTGTTGTCTGCCACGCATAATAAAGGGACGCCGAGAAACCAGTGTGCTCGAATTAAAATGTGCGCGCGCACGTGCGATTGTATCCCTTTTGATGAGTCACGGCCTATCCGTGGGCGAAAGTGCCGGGGGTTGTGCTTTCCAGGAGTTTCGATAGGGGAAGTGTGGAAGCCACGAGCACCCTGTATATTAATCATCGAATTGATTGCTATGGAGCTACTTTAATTGTGGAACGAGCTGTTTTCTCCCACCCTCGGGCTTCCAGGCTCGGTTTCATCGAGCCTAAGCAGTGGCCGAATTAGGGGTACTGTAGATATATTGCGTGGGTGGGTTAAGTTAACAACTGATGGATCTAGTTTCTGTTGGGACCCCAAACACCCTGTGCCTAGATCATATTAGACGAAGTATGTACCGAGGCTGAATTCTGTGGGACCTACAAGCTCCCAATGCAAAGCCCACTCCACGACCTACATTACACCTACATGAAGCCAGATTCAGGCCAGAGTAGCACAATGCACCGACCCTGAATCATGCTAGACTAAATAACACTGATCACAGTCTATGCCGAATCTATGTTTAATCCACTTGCCGCGCTGGATAAAGGCTAGCTCGACTAAACTTAGTAGATACTAAACCCCGATTGCACTTGGCTTAGTTCCTGGCTGCGCTCTAGGAGCTCTCAGACCGCGGCTGACTTGCTTACTCGATCTTTTATTGCTCGTCCACGGTGAGAAGCTAGTTTCGGAAGGAAAATAATTACACCCGGGGCTCCATTTAGGGCATCCCGCCATTAACGAGGGAAAATAAACCGAGCTGTGGGCGATCGACTACTCGCGCGTCGAGGAACATCGAAAGAGACGGCGACCTGAATTTTTTTTTCGCCTTCGCAACGGAGGCGTCAGCGAATTGCGCGAGCCGCGTAATTAATTGGTCGACTAAGCGGAATGCGTGGCAGACGGGGCGGCGTTGAAGAATGCGAATTCGATGGCACGCGTGGAATCCGCAGGCGTAGAAAAGCGACGAGGGAAATGCCACGCGTGTCGCGGCCGGGAGGCAGAAGAAGAAGTTTCGCAGCCTCTCGAAATCGGATTAGATGGCGAAAAATAAACCTCACCGGCGGCGGCGAGACAGCGGCGGCGACAAGTGGAGCGGGACGCGGTTTCCATCGCCGTCGACGTAAGACAATACGCGTCAGGTAGTGTCTGCTCCGCTCTCCGGATTGTGTTGTTCGAGGAGGAAAGCTGCGCGGAAAGAAGAGCCGAAAAAAATGTCAGCTCTGGTCGTTCATCTCGGAAGAAGTACGCGCGCCTCGGTGGAGCATCTTCATTTTAAAGTCAGATTCGCAGTCGACCCGGAAACCAGGGGGCTGTCGTTTGTCGTATGCGCGCGAGACCAACGACTTCCGCATGCAAGTTGCACACACGTTTTTAGAAGCAGAAGAGCCATCACTGTTCCGTGCACCTCTCGATAGTTTGCTCGCAAGCTTGCTGGAGAAATATCGCGAAGCTGTTGCGAGGAATTACGGCCGAATGCTTGGTCCCAGCGTTGCAGGTGGTTCTCGAGTTAAACGTCCTTTGATCCGACGGGAATTATTCAATTTCTTCGGGCATGGGCGGGCGGAGGAAAGCGAAGCGTGAAAGACGAGGTTCGGGGCGAGAGCAGAGACGGAAAGGTGGAAAGGTGGAAAGGCGGGCTCCGCGGAAAGATACGATTCGCAAACAAGATTTCGCCTTAAGATATCGGGAGAAAGGCCCGATGAAATATCGCGCGGCTCGAGTCAGCTCTCCTCGGCCCCGGTGTCGGGGGTCTTTTCATTTTCGAAATCGAATTACCGGCAAGCGGAGAAGAAAAAAGCCACGCCTTACTTATCCCCCAGCCGAGTGTAAAAAGGAAATACTTTAATCGTAGCCCCGGCGCTCTCTAAGCGTTATTGTTCCGTGATTCGTTTCGCTCTCTTCCTCTTCCGTCCACCGGCTGCAATCTGGACAGACACGGCGCCTGGTAGAGGTTGGCCCCTTTCTGTCGCTCTAACTTAACTCATTTATCCCGACCCTCTTTTTCGACGTACTGCCAGGCACAAGCCTCCTCCCCCTCTCTCTTCCCCCTTTCATCCATCCCTTTTTGCACTCCATCTCGCGTCTCCTTTCTCCGTCGCCCTTCCCCTCAGCAGTCCCCATTTCTTCTTCTTCCACCTCCCATGTCTTTTTTTATCTTTCATTTAGTATCGTCTATTCATCGACTTTTAATCTTTCGCTTCCCCCTCTCGCGCCTCAATTCCCCACTCGCCTCACCTTTCATTTCCTTTTGCCGAATCCGAATTTGCACAGCGGATAACTCGATCGCCCATCGCGTGTCTACACAAGTGGTAAGAAAAGAAGGGCGAAGGGGGAGAAGGAAATCATTCGTTTCCCCTGAAATTCTCCAGCTCCTTCACGGGCAAACCTTGTCGCCGTCCCTCTTCCTCCAAAGTTTCGCCCTGTCTTTCGCCCTGTCTGCCCCCATGACGACGGGCCGACCTTCAATTTCCGGCGAACGAGCCTCGCCTGCGCGATGTACACTCAGCTAGCAGGCACGAGCTTCCTAACCGATGCCTCGGTTGCTAACAGCTACAAAACGCCGGCTAATTGCGCGCGAATCAGGGACGCGAGGCGCCGATGTTCGACCGGCGGGTAAATTAATTTCCAACTTAATTGCGCCCCGTCCGATTCTGGCCCCGCCATTGGATACCTGACTGACGGGGCTGCTAATTGATTTCGCGGGGATTCGTTAGTTTTTCCATTTGGGCCTGGCCCCCTGTCCCGAAACCGTAGGGCTTCGCGGGTTTTCCATGGCGACGGTTCTCTGGTTTCGTTTTCCACGGGAGGAATTAAATTGTGAATCGATGGCTTGTTCGCGTGCGAATTATCGGACAATAGAGCGGAGACTGACGAGATGTCAAAGGACGGAATAAACTGGCGAAGAATATCGCGGCATTCGCGTTTCGCGGAAACTGTTGTTTATAATGAAAATTATCAAAAGCCTCGAGGGGGTGAGAAATAGCACGGGCACCATGAAGAATGCTAATTAAATGAAAAAGCATACATCGTGGGCCGGCTGGCACGGCCGAGACCAGCCAATTAGCGATATTGCAAGATAATGACGACACCGAAACAAGCACCATCGGGTACTGTAACTCAATTAGCAACAATTATCATACGGGAAAACAATAACACGGTTTGCCGTGCCAGATGCGCATAGGAAACAATATAGAAACGATGCAGAGTGGCGCGCTGGGAACAATGAACCCTGGTGACTAATGATCGACATCGTTATGAAATAATTACGGAGCGCGAGTGTCCTTTGTCTATCTGGATCTTTGGCGTCGAGTCGATCCTAGGTAGATTCGGCTTCGACGCGTTAAGGAAACGTCACGTCGCGCATCATAAGGCGGAACAACGGACGGTCGAGATGGAGAAGCAGAAGAAGAAGGCGAAGAAGAGGAACGAAGCTTTCAAGGGAATTGGAGCGCCTACCGATAGGCAGATCGGTGTCGCGAAAAACGAGAAGCCACCGACGAGCAAGGAGGGCCCGTCCAATCCATTAGGAATGGGGCAGGAGCAGCGAGCGCGGCTTGTCTTGCAAATATTTGCTACACAAATCTGCCTGGTGAAACGGCCGCGAGCGAGCGACCCCCGCGGCGCCCGACATTCCTCTTCGCTCCTCGTACCTTCTTCTCTCTTACCTACGCAGGTTACAAGGCTGCCGGCGCGGCTCTCCGCGACGGAGTCGTGCTGGGAACGACTTCCAAAACCGGCGACGAGCTGAATGGAAACGCGAGTATATCGGGTTACGGGGCGGGATGCGCACGGAAGCCGTGCAATTTGCATACTGGGGGCTACATGCACTTTGCCTCTCGTAAAAAGTCCGCGACCACGGCTACGGCCACATCGCCGCCGTCGCCGACGTCGTCCTCGTCGCCGTCCTCGCCTCTATCGCTTGGAATTCCGCCGACGAAACGCGCACCCTGCTTACCGCTATCGATTATATTGCTCGTTCAGTGGGTCAATTACGAATTCCGACCGGGTAATTTGCAGGCGGAAGGGGGCCAGGAGCAAACACTAACGAATTTACCGCGGCGTTTACGCGCTTGATTCGGGATCCTCGTTATCGTGGTCGCTTTAATCATAGCTGCAGTTAATTAGCGCGCGGTGGATCACGTTTTTCCACGAAGCTAGGTAACTTTGCATGGATTACGAACTACTTAGTTGTATGAATGAGAGAAAATAAACTTCGATGCACGATTTCAAGTTACATTCTATCGACGCATGCATCGTGCCACTCATTATCCATTTATTCGCACAATCTTCGGGGGACACGCTCCTGATACCCCGAATTATATAATTAAACTTCTAATTAGTATCGAACACAAAGGGCAACGGTGAAGCCATCGCAGCGGGTTTGGTTCGTGGGTATCCGGTGTGTACTTTCGAAAGCCGAGGCGAGTATCACCCTTCGTAAACTTCGATCCGACCGGGTATTCCCATTACGTCGGGGCCAATCAAAGATGAAACGTCTCCGGTAGCGCGTAGACGGTTTAATAATCCCGCATGTTTGCTCGAGTCGAGCCCAAAAGGGCAGGGCCCCTCGCGAGGTCCTCGAACAACGCCTTTGAGATCCATTCATACCCGAGGAAGGACCTCGCGGGGACGGTCCCCCTTAATTTGAAATAAACGAGAACCCGTCTGCCAGCCACCGTCCCCGGTTCACCAATCGAGTCCCTGGACTCGAGACTCGCGTCTTGACTCTTAACGCGAGGATTTATTAAAAGACTTGCGAACTTTCCATTGAACCCGGATCAATGGCTCGAGACGGGGGGGTTGACGAGCTTTCGCGAAACAGCCGAAAGATGCGGTGGACAAATCTCTCGAAAATCGTCCTTGAATTTTTGAGGAAACGAAAGTGCCTGCCACTGTTGCAGAGAAGCTCGCGTGCTGAGGGATTCAATTAAGAGCAACAGGCGGCTGTAAAACAAATATGGGGAGGGAGCGCGAGCGACGCATTCCGACGTCGCATTCCATCGACACTCCACTTCCTTTTTCGCCCCGTCTAAGCTCGGCCACGCGAGAATTTCATATGCGTGCGCGTACACGCGTGCACCCAGTCACGCCTCGGCGGCGAGACGCCCGTGGAGGCTTCGTGGCCGCGGCGGAGGAGCGGGATCCTCTTCGAGCTCGTGAGTCTGATTCGATTCGCGAGACGCGCGCCGGAGGAACAGACAGAGCCCCGGGAGGCTGATCGAGAACGGGTATCGCGTTGTATCGGCCGTGACGTCCGTCTGACGAAAACAGAAACGATATTCCCGCGACGAAATAAAAATAACCACCCCTCAGAGTGTCTTTTCGACACGCGATGTTAACGACCTCGGCCGCTTCTATTTTTTACCCCGCTGCTGCGATCTCGCTCGATAAACAGATTTCTCTTCGGCTGAATGGAACGACACGTTGATGTATTATGTAATCGACGGAATGGATGAGAGGAAGAGGGACAAACAACACTTTCTCTCGTGAATGGCAGAGTTGAAGGACGTCGCGCATTTTGGAGAAGCGCGGCGAATCGAAGAAATTAATAATAATTGTAGCTGCTTCATGAGAATCAAGTGTTTAATAAACTTTAAAGGCGCGATGACCTTTAATAAGTCCAGAGAAATAGAAAGAGTAGTGATCCCAATTTGTATTACATATAGGTAGATCCTTTTCACCACAGTTGGGCATTCACTAATTAAAAAGATATTTAAATATTTAAAAAAGATATTTAAAGACATTGCACAGCGGATCCCATAAGGTGGTAAATGAGTGCCTCGCTGATATAGATTTGTTTTCTGTATCGCTCGATTCGTTCCGGAAACAACTGTTCAGTGGACTCCTAGTTTAGTATATTATAGTACCATTGTTGCGGTGAATTATGTTGTTATATGCAGACTGTTTTATTTTATTTATTGTATTTATCTGTTTATACTTTGTAGTCTAAAGGATTTTCCCGTTGATAATAATAATATTAATAATAAATAACGGATCAAATAAAAGTTACTTTAACCTTAGGTTATTTGACGAATAAACTTACTTTTTTCATTCCACAATAATTGTTTAACGTTTATTTGTAATTCGAAATTTTTATTTAAATAAAATTTTTGCCCATCTCTCCTCTCCAGTAATTCTCGATGCTAGTGGAGCAAAGAATACCACTGCTCTACAAAACCGGGCCAGAGCCGAGATCCGGATTACCCCGATTAACCCAAATATGGATAACGCGAACCCTCACCGAAATATATACCTAATCCAATTCGATAATCTAATTTAATCAGCGAATACTCTATATAGAAGGGAATACCGTTAGCTGGTCTTATCGAATTACCCACTCTGGCGCACCTCAGCTTCTTATGACGCGGGGGGTGCGCAATACTTGGCACCTCTAACCCGACGCACAGCTTTGCGCGTTTATAAATTGTCCCGCGGCGCGGATTGATCCGATTGTCGGCTGGCTGAATATGAAAAAGGGGGGGTTCCGGAGTTTGACGGGCCGGAGAGGAGGAATTCTTTGTATCAAAGTTGACGCGGCGGAAGGAAGGAGGAAGCGGGCGAAACGAGGGAGGCGAGTTACCCGTGGAAGGATACAGGGGTGACGCGACCCGACGAAAACTGTCAGAAGCTGCAAGAACCGCGTCTTCGGGCGGCAGACGCTGAAGAAACGTCGTCGTCGTGGCTCGTCGACGCCGGCGGTCGGGGGGAGGGGCGCGCGGCGGGTGGCGGGAAATGAAGGGCGAAACAAACCGTGAAAACGAGACGAAACCCGCTGGAAATGCAATAAACCGGCCTGACGGACGCCGACGTGATTCCTGAAGCGAGAGCAACCCGCTTGCAAAGCGAGAACTGACAGGGCGTTAAGCGAAGAAAATCCGATTTGAGTGGTTGCTGCCGCGGGTGACACATCCTCCGGAAGGAGACCACCCTCTTTGATAAGTGCCACGGCATCGCGAGCCCGGCCAACTTGCCTGCGCTCGTCAACCAGCGCCTCCGCGATCCTTCGTTCAGCGGCTTGTAGCCTAGCCGACGGGGATGATGATTACGCGATGCCGCGCGAATTAACAGGCGATAGCTACGGACGTCGTGACAATTGCAATTTTATCGCCGCCCATGCGGCAACCCGTTACATTCCACCCCAGCCGCCTAATGAAGGGGTTCTCGCGGTCGTGCTCGCGTTTCTAATTGGCAGCCCGACGTCCTATCTGCCATTTCGCGATGCTTATCCGATCCATTTCTCAGACGCCCCTACGTCCCACTATTATTTAACGTCCGTGGAGGATCTCGACGCGGAGAGCCGAGGCGTTCCGCGGCGTCGGCGGCGTTATCCGATTCAACCACTCCATTTCTTGTGGCCACTTCGCGGCGGAGAAATAAGTTACATCTCCGGTTTACAGGCGGATGGAGAGCAACCAGTTGTGCGAGCTGTTCGGGAAGGGTGAGGAGCAACCGGCCAAATTGTTCCCGCCAGCGCCGGGTATTAAGTGTCCTTTTAAACGAGCTTCCACGTATCGGGTGTCCTTTTAGCGGGAGAGCCTGGCCCTTTCGTTGCAGCCAGGAAGAAGGGTTTCGGTATCAAACGGACGCGAAAAGTGACACCGAAACAGCCGGTTATGAGACGAGAACCCCTGCGCGGTCGCGACGCGAGCCTGACGCTCGGCAAACCGACGCACGACGCTTCTATCTGAATTATTCAATTGTTTGGCCGGAGGGGTGAGCGATGGCAAGTATCATTGGCGGAGACGGAGCCGAGGCTCCTTCGCTGAAAGCGTGTCCCGGCGAAATCTATCGGGAAACCGTGATTTCGTAGAGGGCAGAAGAGCGAGTTAATCGGATCGCTGGAGTCGGAACCGGAGTCTCTCGTCTAACGAACAATTGCGCTTTTACGTTCGATGCTTCTCGAGATTCTTAGGCGGCCGAGAATCTTGAGAATCACTGGTGTATCGTGCACCCGGTTCCCTCTAATTTAATAGAGAACGACAATGGGTCAGCGATTACCAGCAATCAGAGTGGATCGTTCGCGTCTCTTGTCGCCAATTAACGTTCAATCTTGTCCTTTCATCGATCCTCGCAGACCTGGCCAGGTCCTTTCAAAAGCTTCTGTCCCTTTACCGTTTTCGCGTGTTCCCCGCGAGAGGGGTCAAAGGGCGCGCTGCGGTTGCTCGGGGTGGGCCGAGTTTATTAAAATGTTGGGCAGACCGGAGGCGAAAGAGGCATTCTTCGCGTCGTTCCCCCGTCTCGTGGCTTTCGAGAGGCGCAACGAGCGCAAGATTGCTCGCGAATGAATCGTCGGAACGAGCCAGCCATTATTCCTGCTGGGAAGGAATGCGGAATTTTCGAAATAAAGAGGGACGCGGACTTGGCCAGGGGACGAAACTTGCATACGAAGTGCATCTACGTGGTCGGAATGTGCCGTTCGCCCAATGAATTTTGCTAAAATTTCATCCGCAACCCGAGAAAAAAGGAAAAAGGGGCCGACACGTGTGCCTCGCAATCGAGGGGAAGATCAAACATACCTGAGTAGATATAAGCTTTCACAAATGTATGGAAGTTGTAGGAAGGAAGGCAGTCCCTCTCAGACTCCTCGCAAAACCTGCAGGTCCCCCTTAACCAATTGCAATACCTTCTACCCAGCTTCTAATTACTGAAACACTCAAATGAATTCACTATCCACGGGCGAGCTGGGATCGAGGATCCCCTATTCCAAGAATTTAAACGACCGATAAACTCGCCGAGTCTACCATGTAGGCGGGAAAAAATGGAAATGCCAATGTGGGTAAGGCATACCAGGCGCGCTGCCAATTATGGGGGTTAATTAAGGAATTGCGTAAACAAATCGAGTGGATCGGCTAGCGGTAACCAGGTGAAAAGCACTCACCGTTCTTTCTCATTTCCGCGAGGAAATGGGGGAGCGACTGACGTGAGATCGCCACGACCCCGCTCCACTTAAGCGAACAATTAGCCGGCGTGTAATTTCGCCGAAGGATGGGTTCGCGCGAAGATGCTCGTGGCCTCCTGAAACGTTTTCTGGCGCGCAACACCTTCCTCTCGAGCATCGTGGCGGTTTACCCAACAGCCGAGGCTATTTTATCAATCTGCTTTCTTTCTTGAAGCTCAGCTGTTGCCAAATAAATTGCCTCTGCCGCTGGATTCCTCTCCGACAAATAAACGAAGCTTCCTTCTGGATTCGGAATTGGATAAATATTTTCACGCAGTTCACGGCCGATGAGTAACTTGGCGCTTACTGCTCGCGCCTCGGTTTCGCCATTGATAATCCCGCTTTTTCCCGCGATCAACGAAATGGGATCGCGCGCCGACGTTCCCGCGATACGTGACCCTTGCAGCGAACCTCAGACCGACCCGGTGGAACCTGTTCCGATGGTTTTCTCGAAGGAGGAGCCACGGGCCGGAGAACAATGCCCGGGTTGCCGGTGCTTTATGGAAGTTTCGAGGGCACGCGGATTAACGGTAGAGCGACCCTGCGCGCGATTCGTTTATCCCGACGCGCAATTTCTCGGTGAACAATGAAAACTGAGCTACGATCGAGCATGACTCTACTTCTGCACGACCTGCTCTCGCCGATAACATCTACGCTCTTGGGCCCAGGTTGCATGGTTCGGCGCGAGAATTGTGTACAGTGTTACCGTTATTCCGGGGCAGGAAACAACGGGGCAATATCACGACGTTGAAAGGAGGTCCTTTCGTAGATCGAGATAGGAGAGCTTAGCAGGGATCACGAATGCCAAACCTTTTCAACAGAGATGCTACATTCACCGAACTTTCAGGGGTTATGCCTACCTGCAAAGTATGAAAACGCAAGTATTTTGGGGATTTTTTGGGGGCAAAACTTGAAGACTTTTTTAAACAAACCTTTCTGTATTCGAAAGTGTACATCTTGTACTACTTGTAGTAATTATTCCAATGGAAAATATAAATAAATAAAATAAATATCAGTGATCTCCGGGGAGAGATTTTTTTTTAGTAGTTTTAGGTGACCACTCTAACTTTGATCTGATTTATCCGAAATGAAATATTCGAAAGAATTTAGTTAGTATATTAAATTATCTTGTCCTTAATCGTTCATTATCCCGAAATATTAATTTGCTATAGGTAAAATTCATTCATTTTTCATTTGTAAAATAGAAACTACGCAACGGAAATGAAAAAACCACGATTAAGGACAAGATTTTTATATGTAGAATAAGCCTACAAAAGCTGAATTTATTCGATGGAACGATTCTGAGATATTTTGGTCACCGATTTTGAAAATGTAGTTTCGAGAAAAACACGTTTAAAGTTTTAAGTTAAGTTTTAGGATATACCTATACTAAAACTCGCACAGCTTCGCCAATTTTGGTCGGATCAAATTGAAACTCTTCCACACTACTTTTGAGATGTAGTTTAAGAAAATGTCAAAACCCCAAAATCCATTTTTCCGAATTTTGCAGGTAGGCATAATCCCTTAAACGACGATCTGACACGAGCCATAAGGGTACCCCAGGTACCCGTCTACTGTCCCAGAAATCGACAGTTACCTAGATAATCCTATTCCTCAGCTATGGAACATCCGCAAAGAACAGAACTCTCTTCTACTTGTAGTGCAGCCCAGGAAATAACCACCGAGGTACTCAGACATTCCGAAATTTCTTTCCACCGCGTCAGAACCCATCGACCAGGCAATCCAACCTCCATGTAGGGTAAATAATTCGCAGGGTCGAGAAACAGCCACCGGCGGAGTTAATGAGCCGCGTCGAACGAGCCGAAGGATCGACGCGCTGGGTCACGCCAGAGGAAACGAGAGAGCCAACGTAAATCCGCGAAATCCGCGTCGAGTTTTCTGCCTCGCGCTCGCGCACGCTCGTCCTTTCTTCGTGTCTCTCCGCGCACGTACCTTCTCCACAGGTGGAATTCTTCTTCCTCGGCGCAGATGGCCAGGCAACTTTTTCACGGCTACGATCAAGTTCACGGCGCGGTCGGTCGACGACGATCGTCGGTGCTCCGTCGACCCAGCGTCGAGAGAGCCTGGCCTCAGGTGATGCAGGTGCAAGCACCACGGGGTCGTCGACACTCCGACGTCCTCTCTCTTTCCGCGCTCCTCTCCTCCTCCCGTGCCCAGTCTTTCATTCCACTTTCTGCTTCCTCCTGAGGCCGCGTTACCGTGTTACCGAGTTCGCGTCGCTCGCGAAACGCGGCCTTCCTCGCGGGTGGAACGACCGCCGGAGGATCATCTGCTTCGAGGCACCATTCGGTGCATCACGAGCCTCGTTAGGCACTTAAATTGGCATCGTCGCGGAAATATCAAGGTGGATGCGACGCCAGTGCCAACGTCCACTTCTCGAAAAAGAAGGAGAGGCTTCCTAGCCGCGTGGCAATTACAGGCCAGCCCCAGCGAGGAGCGCTAGAAATCACTCTACGTCGCGCGGTAGGTGGCTGATAGAGCGAAATCCGTTTTACGGGCCGGTTTCAATCGCGGTCCCACCGTAAAAAACCACTCCGTTCGACGGTTAGAGAAAATTGGACGTGGCTATCTTCGAGTGTATCGCGCTGGTTTGAATTCAGCCGAGCCTGACCGAGCGACCGCTTGCAATCACGAGCCACGGTTACGGAAGATGAGCATATCGTGCAATACGATCCGTGACAATGTCACGCTCCGGGAGTTCACTGTCACAGAAGCACGGAGAGCCTCGTAATTCCTCTGTCAGCCCCGAGCGCGCACCGTGCACGGCTCTTCCCGTGGCTTAATTTCCTCGCTTATCCACGCCCCATCATCGGGACTCGCTCCCTTTCCCGTCTTATCGAAACCGACTCGAGACCAGATTCGCCTCGTCCTCGCTTCGCTGGGCGACTGCCGCCCTTGAAACAATAATTAACTCGACTGTTTCGTGTCCCCTCGTCCATCCGTCCAATGATTAGGTCTGGAGGGCCTGGGCCAGGTTCACATTACGCGGGGTTACGGTTCGATTAAAATCAGCGCCAGATCGAGACACAGGTTACCGGTTAAGTCTGAGTTAAGTCTAGACTAGCGTCGAGTCTGTGACTAGGTCCAGGTCTCCGTCGAGTCTGGATGAGGCCTGCGTTCGAGATCGAGCTCTCTGATTCCACTTCTTCGCAAGTGGCGAGGACGCGAGCTTCGCTGCACGGTCCATCGAACCGTTCCTATGGAGAAGGCGTCTCGAGGAGGAGAATAACGAGAAGACTGGATCGAGGATGCGTATAGCTTTGCATCGATCTCTCCGGCGCGTGGAAATCACGCGTACAACGAGGACCACGCGTCAACGGCTAGGGCCGATCTGCCTGCCCGTCGGAATAACGACGTGAACGGCGCGAAAGGGATAACGAGGAGAAATTTGGGACGGTTGTTCGCGGGTTCTATACGAAATGGCGAAAGTCTGTAGTCACGAGAAGTTAATTAGTCGCCCGTTGACGTATGCAAATGGAACGGGGGGAAAAGAGAAATCGAGGGTAAATGGAAAGCAAAGGGTCACGGTGGTCCAGGCACGACAGAATCTTTCCCTGCACCATCGCGACACTTCTCCGTTGCATGATTTCTATAAAAAAAATACACACTTAGCCGCGGGGATCGTATGCAGTCGCTTTAAAGAGCCATAAACATGTCCTGGCGACTCCTACGTTGCGCCGCGAGTACGCTGCACGCCGCTCGCGACAGTGAAACGGTTGACGACGAGTCGTACAGAGGGACGACGAATCTCCGCAGTTAATACACGTGACTCGAGGAAGCGCTATTGTGCTCGGAGCCAATAAAAAGGAGCAACGACGAGCCGGCAAGAAATCTTGGCGACCGAATACGCGGGGCCAGAGACGAGGGCGTTGCATTATGTAGTCCTCGAACGAGGACAAAGACGTATCGCGCAGCGGGGCGAGGAGGTGGAGGGACAGAGAGGCTCAGGGGGTGCACGAAGTTCGGGGCAACCCCTTGGCACCGCTCCCTAAGAAACTCGTGGTCTGCTCTCTGGGGAACCATGCTCCAAATCCTAACGACCAGTCGTGATTTACTCTGGTTGTGCTAACAGCGACGACACTCGCGATACAGCCCTGTCTGGGGATCTGGAGAGTGTCTTCTGCCGTCTGGCACTGTCTTCCGTCTATCGGCAGAGACTCTGGATATTCGAGTCGGGGTGTCGTTCTTGAAAACCATCTGTCCATCCTCGAATGCGTCCACCCCGCCTTTTGCTTGTTTATCTTAACTTCGTTTATAGAGCAATATTTCTACTCAGCCAAGGGAACGTCTGATCGTCGAAGAATGTCTCTATTTCATATCTGTCGTCTCTAAACTCCAATCGATATCTTTAGTAATCGAATAAAGCCACCTACAAGGAATGGATAGCTAACGCACCAAGCCTCCCCGGTAAAATGCAAACAACCCCCAGGGGACGAAGATCCCGATCACGGCGTATTAACAGGCAGAAATTGAAATTCTATCCGTGGAGTGATACCAGGCGAAGGGGGATGTTCGTGCCAAAGGAAGCCGGTTCCCTGACGTCCGGGCATCGTGCGTGATTCACTCGAGCGATTCTGATCACACGAACACCAGGTAATAATGGTGCGTGACGGTGACGTGCTACGTCGAATTGCCAGGGCTCGTCCAGGGGCGAGTTGTAAACGCGAGTGACGTTACGCTGTGCGTTGGAAGGCAAATGAGGATAGCCGAGACGCATTGGACCCTCCGGGGTGTACGGTCCTGTGCAAGTGAAATATAATTGGATGGTTTTTGTAATTGGAGAACCGCGGACGGTGATCTACTCTCTGTCCGATTATCTATTCTTATTCTGACCTCCACGGGTGACTTCTTAGCAGAAGATATTTCGACACGATCTCCCGAAAATAGTCCGTGCGTCATGCGCGATATACCGATTCTCAAAAAGCGAAAAACCAACGAGCGCATCGTCCCCGCTCGGTAATTCCTCTGCCTAAGGAATGTCGATTACGACGAATTACCATTATTAGCTGGTAATAACGAAACGCGGCAATTCGCCCGTTAATACTTGGCAATTTATTTACTGTGCGCCCGAAGCGTCCCTAATTGCCGCGCGTTAAAACGAGAACTGGCGGGACGAAGACGTCGAGCGGCCCCGCTACCGCTGGAATAATTAAACCTTCCGATGAAACTGTACACCGTCGAAGCACTTCGTTAATAAAGAGACGCCGAGCGACAGAGGAGACTGCCCGCGGAGCCAAGATTCGACGAAACGGCTCGCGGCTCTCGACACGGTGCAACGGCCACCGGCCTCAAAGCGGACGCGCTCGTTTCTAAGTTTCTAAACGTCCCTGCGTGATTCACCGCCGCCGCCGCGGACATCCATAATACGCTTCGGGGTCTGACAGCGGCATAATAGATCGGCCTGGAAGCTGCACCGGTAAACGCGATGACGATTCGTCTATCTTTACATGGACAGGTCGTTGACTAGCGACCAGCTTCGGCCGAGGACACTGTGGCCCCTTAGAACCGGTAGTCACGTTGAGTTAATGCAATTTGCATGCATTATCTAACGCGTAACGAGCAGGCCATGCACCGCAGAACGAAGGAAAGAAGAAGGGAACGGGGTGGCCGCCGAGTCGTTAACCCCGCTGATCCAGAAGCAGTCGATGGAAAATCGACGACGATCATCGTGGACGTCCGGTCACGCCCTCGCCCCCTCGATTATTCCTCAGACTTTCCGCGAATCAACCTCTGCTCTCCGCTCCGCCACCGTCGCCGGGGCAACGAGTAATTTTACGCCGATGCAATTACACACGGGGCTGTGCATTAAGCGGCAAGGTTATATTTAGATTCGTGTCCAATCAGAGATCCACTCCGCCTTTTTGCCCATTCGAATCGCTTCGTTTCGAGATAGTCCCGTTGTTTTTTTAACAAAAGCCAACCTCGACTGCTCCTCGGACGACCAGTTTCACCGGTCGAGCGCTCTCCTTTCTGCGTTTCGTCGCGGCTCGCGGGAAACGATCCCGATTCGGTGACCGTTTCGCGGCCGGCGGCGCGCAACAACGAACCGCTCGGTTTCGTAAATCGCTCGCGAGCTTTATTTACGATGTCCGACGAAGCGTCCGGTGGTGCATCGGTAGCCGCGCTTAAATATAATTCGCCGACCACCCCGATACCGTGTCCCTCTTGTCGCGCGGCCGTTGCCAAGATATTTTTCCAACTGGGAAACGCGTTGTCGGCGGGCTTCGCCCATCGTGCACCGACCAGAACAGAAATAGTCGGGGGGGCTTAGCCATCGCTGATGGATTGTGCACACTTTCACCTCGATCCCGCTTAATTCCAGGATTATCCTCGGTTCACCTACTTTTAATTTTACTCGACAACGGCGGAGGGTGGTGAAATACGGGGTCGACTGTGTCCTCGATGGAGAACGTAGCAGTGACAAGTGTTCCAAACAGAGTGGACAGGTAGGAGACATTAACCACGAATATTAACTAACAAAAGAACGCAACCACGTTCTCTCCACCAGGACGATGATAGAATGCCTGCGAGAAGCCGGAAACTGGGAAGTTGGAGAGTCGAAGAATGAGATTGCGAAACTCGAGAAAGTGAAGTCGGCAAGTTAAACGGTCAGAGTCAGAGAGGTGAGGAGTAGCGAGAAAGTTCAGAGATTATGAAGAGTCTGAGTTGAAAGCTTAATCTACTATTCCCACCGAACTTCTCGAGCCACCTACTTCATAGTTGCAGCGAGATCTTCTGCTCGTTCTCCACGGTCGAATTGAATCCTGTCCCTCTATTCTTCGGGTTCGTATCCCCGGCATAGAATACCCAGTGGGCAGCGATAGCTTTCCCCCGATACACGTGAATGCAGCGTGTTTCGATACACCTTCGGCCTGGAGCAATATTTGAACTCTGTCGGGCGGAGGAAGTGTCAACAGACCTTAGGAAGGGACTGACCCCTCCGTTCAATGGCGAGTACACGAAACTTGCACGGAGAAGTCTCTGCTCGTGAGGCTCGCCGGTTGGTAGGCAGAGGCACAGACCATGGTAAACCGACAGCAAGGACCGCAAACGTGACGGTCAGCGGGATATCTTGTTGCTACGGCGCCCGCAGTCTCGAGGATCCCTCGAAGAAGTTTCCCCGGGATCGAGACACCGGGACCACTCACGGAGTTAAACTAATTTACCTGCGCCAGGAGAGCTTCCCTTGAAAAGCCATCGAACTAGAAGTCTCTCCCAGATCCCCTGTAATCCGCGGTATTCAGCGGGCGTTACACGATAGCCGGTCGCAAAAGAAGACTGCTGCTCTAGTCTCCAGAGGAGAAGGCGCGCATGCCAAGAGGAGACCGGGGGAAACTGCTTAATTCAATTAATTAGTCGGACGTCAAAGCGAGCTACTTGGAGCGCTCGCCCCGGGACGAACACGAAAGCTACAGGAGTTGGAGTTTCCACGTTTACGAAAGTCGGAAGGTGGCGAGGCTTTTGTTTTATCCACTGGACGCCCGACGCACTAAAGAACGCCCGCGGATTGATGAAAGATTCTTTTACTACCCAGGCGTAATCTTCTCGCTTCCCATTCGTCCAAGATTCATGTGACAAGAAAATGCCCGTATTACGAAAACGTTGCGACCGATTTCGGGGATGTGGGTCACGCTCCTCTTGGCATCGAGTCGAGAGCACCCGGCGAATCGTCGATGAATGAGAATCAATCTATTTATACCGCGGGACCCGCAGTAGGCCGCTTTTCTATCGACGAGCTCGATGAACGTTGCAACGAGGAGGATTTCTAATCCCCTGTGACTGGAGCATCGTCGCGAGCTGGAAATATTTCCCTACTTCCCCCCAGATCCAGAGACGGACCGATTCGATCCGCTGGCCGAGAGATCCGACGACCGCGGAAAATAAGATAACGGAATTAATGAGCTACTGTGTTCGAGAACAGAAGGGTCCTTAATCAAGCGTCATTGGGATGCACGCGGCGCGACAGGCTGGCCGGTGTTCTTGATCACGTCTCCAGCTTCTCCGAGCCCGCGCTCTTTTCTTTCCCTTTGGCCTCTCTTAGCTGCGCCACGAATATTCGCCGGCTCGTCCAGGACGAGGGTGCTCCTGACAGGAGCAAACTTTCTCGTTACGAAACGACTGTTGGCAGTGGCGCCGCTGATTAGAGATTCCGGTCGTACGCATCTACTTGCCACCTGACCGAATTTATCGCTGCTTTAACGTTTTAGTGGATCGTGGACCTAGATTCAGCTGAATCTAGGCTTCGTTTGACTGTGAGATGTATTTGATTATAACATCTCAACGATCGCAATGATACTTTCGTCAACGCTATTAATCCAGGGAGCAGAGAGGTCGGGTCTGTCGCAGCCAAAGAAGCCGAGACCCTGATGCATCTATCGGGGACAAGATAAACGAAGTTAATGAGCCACTCTTCGCGAACAGAGGAGACCTTAACGACCGACGTGTACACGTGTACGCGTGCACGTACACGCCAGACGATGCACACTTGACCACCGCGATTCTCAGACGACACATTCTCCCTTTGTTCTGCCCCGCGCCCCGTCCACTGACCATTGTTTTGCGAGCAGGCATCGAGATTAGAGTTTCTTCGTCACTGACAATGACTGATCGCGACTCGCGAGTTAAGGGCAGAGCCGGTGGCTCGCCACTCCCGGTCGGATCGGTCGAAATTCTCTCGTGGAAGCGCGGTCCGCTGATCCCCCGCGTTACGGAACCTCGTCTCGCCATGCAGTATGCACGAGAGAACTCTGGGCCCATAAAATATTTTCAACACGGCAATTCCACAAAGTTTCCAACGGCTGGGCGAATTTTTACGGGCGACGATCCAGTCGGATCTCGTGCCCGGCTCCTGAGAAGCCCCCGCGAACATGCATAAAAGGACACTCGAAAGTATCTCGAGCCCCGGGAAATCTTGCGACGAGCCTCGCCGCGACGAAGCGAGCTTCTAGAATGCAAATTCGTTTAGAGAAGAAACGCTGAGTGCACGCTACCCGGAGTCGAGCAGCCAGGAACTGCAACCGACGAGGTCATGCCGCGCGAATGTGTCGGCTCGCGTGTGCCCCGTGCGTGTGTGCGACGGCCTGCAGTGACCGTGGGAAGCAGCTGGATGTTAGGTAATTGAAGAATTTCTCAGAAAATGGGCACGCGTGTCGAGGACGAGAAGAAGGCGGGTGGTGGTGGAGGCGGGAGCAAGTTCGAGGAGCTTACCTCGAGAGAGCAAGAACGAAACGGCAGCTAGGCTGGCCGAGAGACGCTCGAGACGTCAGCTCGTTCGAGCAATTAAGCGTAACGGTGATGCAATCGGGTTCTCATTGACGCTTTGATACCGCGAGGCTGCCGCTAATTGGCGCCCACCGCCGCAATTCGCGAGTGAATCGTGTCGATGCAAGCCTCTGTTCCGGTTTTCGGTGGCGATCAATTGAAATGTTTCTCCCGCGCAGAGGGATTCGGATTGCCTCGAGGACCATCCCGCGAACTGGAGCCGACTGAATAGCTTCCGCATTAAGAAGAGATCCCGCGAACAGCACTAATCGCCTGTGTTGCTCTGGCAACGCGCAAATCCTCGGAGCTGCTTTACTACGGTGTAACGTCTGGAGTAATGGAATGCCTCGGTGAGATGCACAGCTAAATGAAACCTCCCCCGCGTCGTGCCACTGAAAAACAACTCGCCTTCTACTCATCCACCGCGCCAAGTTCGAAACTCGGCGAGATTGGAACCGCGACAGTCACCGTTCGACACACTCAGGCTGCGGGAACAAAGAAATCCGAGTGTGTTTCTAACAGAACTCGAGCACAGCCGTGACGCAATCGTTCCTCCGAGCACCTAACGTCATACTTCTGGCCGTTGCCCAACCGTGCAACCGTTCGTACAGTTATTAAGACGATCATAACGCCGCTAATTAACCGTGATAAGTTATTGCCGGACGGTTGCGCAAATCGTTTCCCCTCGCCGCGAAAAGCCTCCTTCGGAGTACGCGGCGCGCCTTTGGAAGTCGCTCCGCAAAGGGGAGGAATCGCGAGGGGGATGAGGCCCTCCGACGGTGGACCGTGGCAACTGCGATGCACACAGCCGCAAATGACACGCGAGCTAATTTTCCGGCCGGAAAATCACGGGGGCGGGCAAGCTACCGTGAACGCAACGTGTACGTGACACCTCAACAAGTGGATGGTAAGCTCGCGCGCACGTGTCGCTGACATGCCGGTCGTCTGTGCGGCACGCGAAATCGCCGGATAAAAGTGCACCAAGGTTCGTCGAACCGCGAAAGCACGGGACCCCGCGAGGCTGATCCATCCAGCGGTGCATTATTTTTAGTCGCTAGTCGTCCCGCTGTGTAAAAGAGGCGCGAAGCAACGAGAGACCGTTCCCGACTGTCAGCGGTTTCGTTTTGGAGTAATCGGGCTGTTTGATCGTAAGGAAGCGTAGGCAGCGAGTGCGAGAGGATGTAAGAGCGGAAAACTTACGGGCCGTGGTCCGAAAAGAGACGCGGGGAGTTGAAAAGCAGACATGTACAGGGAAAATTAGCACTGTGTAATGATTTCCTGTTGCCTAATGAAGTTTCTAAGGTCGCACGCTCGGAAAGCGCGAATTGAATTTTCACCACGAAGCACCGCGAGCCGCGTATAATCGGCAAACGAAGCCGCTAGCGTGCATAATCATCCGCGTCGAGATCTAGACGCGGGATACGCTTAATTGGATACGATTCGATCCGAGCCGGCGCGAAAGGGGATACTCGATGCGTTCACGGTATAAAGCATCGGGCAACTATCCCCGAAGAAGAAGAAGAAGAAGGAGCCGAGGATGAAAACGAAGAAGAAGACGAGGGGATAGAGGTTAAAGCGAAGGGAACCGTCGCGCAAGAAGAGTGAGACGTCGAAGCCGAAGGTACGTGGCGAAGAAGCTGCAAGGGGTCCCGGGAAAAAAGGTGAGAAATGAGGCGGCCGAAGGATCAGGCGAAAGAAATCGATGGTGGGCGAAGAAGATGGGGCAGACCCGTTATGGCGACCGTGTTGCATCGCATTAACCAGTCGACCGAGTGATCTTGATCCCATCTCTCACAGCGGCGCCCTGCTTCTTCCCCTTTGGAATCATCGTCTCAAACGTGATCCGGCCACTAACGACTGTCCGCCGATTCTGCTCGATCGAATCAGCCCCTATACGCATTTACGCTCGCTACAACGCCTCCTCCATGCGAAAGCCTATCGACAGAAGCGATTTCTCACGCCTCGACACATAAATCGCCGTGGATAAAAGTCAGCCTCTCGATAAGTAAACCGTAACTACGGGCTTTGGGGCTTGATAAAACTCATTGAAAGGGGGTAACAAACGTGCGAGTCTTTTGTTCTCCTAGCCTTTCGAACCTGCTGTTGCCTAAGAACCTCTAAAAATCCAAGAACCCCGCAGAGATGTATCTAAATGGTATTTAGGTAGCTTTACTTTGCGATTGGTGCACTTATAATTTGATACCAAGAGCCAGTGTCCCAACTCCCCGCGAGTAACGTGAGTATGCTAATTCTGCAACTGGGAAGAAGCTAACGGGGAGATATCTGAATGGTGTTTTGCGCGGGTGCTCCTCGTCTCGCGACTACTTCACCAGCATCGTTCGATATGATCGCGCGATTTACTCGCGCACACGGGATGAATTAATTGCCAGGCAACGCCGGGGCTTGCGTAATTGCGCGGCAATTGCGTAATTGCCAAGTAACGAGTGGCCTTCCGATCGAAGACGATGCGAACACGCGAAACTCGGCCAGGTCGATAACCCGTGCTCCGCGGTGTTAATTGACCATGTACGCAAACCGTTTGAGTTTTGCCTCTCTCGCCACGGGATGGGCCCTCTGTGTTCCCGTTACAAGCCCGTCTCTGAAATTCCGTGCCAATTACGCCACCGGACTTTAATCATTTTTAGCGCGACACCGACGGTCGACCGCGAGCCGCTGATGGAACTGGGCGTTTAATTGCGACGAAGCGTTGCCTCTTTTTTAATGCCCCCGGTAACGGCGAACCGGAGCCTGTCAAACGTTCCAGCCGAGACAGTTTCGTAAAAAAAAAAACGGGGAAACGTTCCCGACGAGACGATTCTTCGCGCGGGACAATAGTTCGCACATTCGTTACGCTTCGATTCGAGGCCACTCGCATGGAAGGGTACACGCGGCGAGAGATCTTTTGCCGCGAGTTCCCGTTCTCCGTCAATGATCGTGCAAAAGAGAGCGCAGGTACTCACCTGAACGTCCACCAGATGTTGAAGCACATCGTGTTCAGCCAGAAGAACGCAGCCAGGAAGGAGAAGTGAGCCATGATTGCTGAAACAGAAGAAGAAAAATGGGCTTCGTTACAAACTGCTTTTGCCGAGGGTTAAGCCGCTTACCGGTACCAGTTTTCCCTGCCCCTCGGGACAACCAGTTTTCCCACGGGCGACGAGGTAGCCTCGCTCTCCCTCTGTCCACGGCAGAAGGAAATCGGGACACATACTTTTATCGCGGTTCCCTAGCGGGATGAACGCAACGATTGCCTCCCAATTGTCAGCGTACACGGAAAATTCGGCGCAGGTATTTCAAACGTTTCCCCATTTCCTTCACCGACAGAAAGGTGCAGGGGAACACGAGTGGGGTCCCTCGAAACAAAGGGCACCACCGATTCCCAGGTTCGCGATGAATCCTCAAAGATTCATGAACGGGGAGGGTTGAACACGCAGGGTGCGGCGTGTCGAGGGCCAGACAAAGCTGCGGGGGGCGGCAGCTTTTGTAAAGATCCGTTTGAAAAGATGCTGGTAACCGGAGTGAGGGGCGGCCGGTGGATCCCGATAAATTTTTCACGGTGTCGTCCGCATTCATTCTTAGAATTCGCGCGGCTGCGTGCAACGAGCGGAGAGCCGGGGCCGGCCATTAATTCCTGAAAACGCAATCGCTGGGGATGCGTGCACGCGTCGGCGAAGATGGGGGTCCGCGGCACAAAGCTCGCGTCGATCGAGCAGCCGGTCACAAAGAGACCCCGCGAACCAGCAGTTTTCACGAGCACCTTTCGTGAAAAAGGAACTCGACTGGCGAGCAAAGAACCGGCCCGAGTCGGTTTGCCTATTGTGGAGAGGGGTGAATTTTTCAGCACGCCGAACGGGGTTGCATTCGAGAACGACAGCCACGAGCAGGCGCAGCCATGAATTTCTAAAAACCCAATCGTCGTGTTTACATAATGGCAGCGTTGACGAAAACACGCGTCGCAACGCTCGGGGGTGGCTGAGTTTGCTCTGAGCCGCAGCCGAGGGGTGGAGTAATCGTTCATTCGATTGTGTTTGATAAACTCGAGGTATATAATTTCTGTGTCTAATTATTGGATGTACATTATAGTGGACGCGTGTTCGATTACACAGTGGTAATGTCGCGCAGTGGCGCGACTAGACGGGGGCCAAGGCTCCCTGGCATCCCCCAAAGAAAGTGCTTTGTAAAAACAAAAGGTAACTGAATTTTATTCTTTAACTAAATTTTTATAATCACCTAATGAATTTTATTGAATTTCCGTTAAAAATATTTGTATCCCTGCGATTCAGTTCTCCCCAAGTTTAAGTAGCGGAGCCTCTGAGAAAATATTTTTTCTTGCATTTTGTTAATGCTTGGGATCTCAACATTAAACCTGCACAGTTTCAAAGTGGATCTGGAAAAATTCTGGGAGCTACGCATAGGAAAATTGGTGTCAATCGCCTGGACAGTTTATATTCAAAAATCCAAATGTATCTAATAAGAGGGATTATGAGCTTATATATTATTTAGAACTAAGTTAAATATATGTAGTTTCAGTTGGTAATAAAGATTTCTCGTAGAAAGTTAGATTTCATTATAAAAGAATGTCTTGAAAATAGCCTTTATTTTCGACCGTCACGACTTCCCTCCTTAAATCCTGAGCGCGCCACTGCTGTCGCGTGTAAGACACTGCTAGCCTTCCACTGACAGGTGTGCCGCTCCCGTAGGTGGGATTTAATCGCTGCTTGTCTTTGGAAGAAATACAAAACTTTCAATGCCAAGTTGCTTCGATTAGTCTTAGCGAAGCATTAGTCACCGTCCTTTCATTTGGGACCGCCATGTTCTCGACTGCATCGGTGTGTACGAGGAAGGAGGTTTCCTTGATCGCGTTCCGAGGTGTTGCAACGCACGCTTCGCCCCGGCGATGTTTTCCCACATTTTTACATTAAATGGAATAATCCCTACGCAAACGAGCGTTAATTACACGCGGCACGCCTGCAGCCTCCGGTGGTGCCACTCCATATGGGAAAAATCCGCGATTGTAAACATTTGCCCGGACCGCTCGCGGCTCGTAACCGCGCGGCCGTGCATAACGAAGTGAATGCAAATCGTGGCGAGTCGCTCGGTTACAAAAGTTTCTCATGCGTCACTGGCGTTCCTTCGACGCGCGTTTCTGCGTTCCTCCGCGCGACGCCTATCGTGCCTCGAGCCTATGCCGATAATCTCTAACATCGAATGTGATGAGAGGCACCGTTAGCGTGCGACGAGTGCATCGAGAACGGGATTCTCGGTATCCTGTTACGGTCGGTCACCGTTAAGAAACAATAGGCTTTCCTCTTCGCTGTTACACGCTAATCGAAATGACAGCACGCGCTCCCAACGAACCTTCTACAATCTACAACATCGCTAGCGATTCTCCGTGGAGAGGCAACGTGACTGACGCATTTAACCCTTTCGTAGTAGTTCGCCCGAGGTGAGCATCAATCGACCGCGAGATATCACGCGCTCCCACGCGCGCGACGCGGCCAACACGCACGAGAATCAGTCGTGTTCCAAGGCGTTAGAGGTTGATTAACAAAGCAGCGAGTGACGCTTGTCGACGGATTAGCGCTGGCGCTGAGGAAAAGCCAGGGCGACCGGCGAACGCGCGAGCGTTTCGAAACGGCCGCACGGTTTCCCATCGACTCGAGGTTGCTCCAAGCGGGATTAACGGCCGCCACGCGGCAAAGTCCTCCGATAATTCTTCGTCGAAAGGCTTCCGCGAGCGGACCCGTCTGCCGCCGGCATTTATCCCGCGTCCCGGCCGCGCGGAAATAATTAAATTTCCAAAACTAATTACGCCTCGTTGCAATTATAACTCTGGCGACATTCATCCGTGAACGCACCGCCCCGCCCCATCCAGCAGGGAGGGCTGAACACCCCGTGCGGGGTAGTCGAAATCGTTTGCACGCGTCAACCCTTTCCCCCTTCATCCTCTGGCGACCATCGGTGAAATCTGCGCGGAGTCGTTTCGGGAACGGGAGCAGGACGGTTCGTGTTTGCTCGACGCGGTCTGTTTCTCATTTCCCAACACCTACGTCTCCCGGTTGCAGAGGGGTTGGGCCCTTTTGTCAGAATTAGGACGCGGAGCGGGTGGCAGGGGTGGCGAACGAAGGGGAAGGTGGGAAGGAGGAGCGACCGGAAAAGGAGAGACCGAATCGCGAGTCTCGCGCGATATCGCGGCCCCTTTGACATGGTAATAGCGTTTCTGCGAGGCTCGGGGGCGGCCGATCGGGCTTTTCCTTTCATCCGGCAAAACTTGTATCGCCCGCTTTGGCACGCGGATCGCGGCGCTCCTGAGTCCCGATCGCGGTGGGTAATGGGGATTCGATTCAATCCCCCGTTTCTATTTGCTCTCCTCGTCGCCTCGCCAATAGTATGCCAAGATTCGCCGGGGTCTGATTAACACAGCGACACGGATTCGCCCGGTGGCTCGAAGAAATGAATGAAACCTCTGACGCGTTCGCGCTGGGAACGACGTTGGAAACTTTCCCCGCGCTCCGGCAGCGATGTAAAATCCAGCGAGCAAGTAACTGCACGCTGCTCTCGAGGAAACTTTGGAACGGCGTTTGGCAATCGGGTGTAGCTCGTCTCGCTCGTTCTCGCCAGCCCCAATGTTTTTCATTATCGCGACAACTAATTTCGTGGCGGTCGTTGAAATCGACCCCTCGGCCGAGGACAGAGGGACGAAACGGGGAACTAACGATTGTCGACGGGCGAAAGAGGAGTGGAAAACGGTTGGAGGGTTAATTTAAGTCACGGAGACTCGAAGGAAGAGCCGGCCGGTGTGTGCCAGGCTCGCGCGACCCCACAACACCGTTCCGCCACGAGGGCGAGTGTCAAGGGTTGAAACGCCGGCTAGTTAAGGGGCCTCGATTTGCATGGGGTCGGAATTAGATTGCGCTGCCTTGACCCCGTCGTTTATCCGTTTCTTCGTTGGCGCGCGTTTCTAATTGCCCCGGGGAGAAATGCAGCCCTTTCGGGCCGCGCGTAAATGCTATTCATCTCGTTGTGTCCTTTTAATGAACAAAGGAGAAACGTTTTCATTCCGAGCCCACGCGATGCGGGGGTTGCAATTATTGCCCGAGCCGCTGTGTTAGATTTTACCGCGAAGCGCAGGCCACGATCTTCTTTCCCTTCGTTGGAGACTTAATGGAGTTTCGGAAAATCGGTGCGATGTCTGCGCTTGGATCTCAGTCATCCCGCAGGAATAAAGGGAGAAATTAATCAAACCGAGGTTCAACTACATTAAGAAACACGTGCCGCTGGGAAAGTTAATTTCATTCCCACTCGATTTACCAGCGAAACTTGCTGGAGAAGAAATTGATTAGAACCGTGGCGCGGAGTCAGCGAGCCGGCAGCAACTTCAGAGATTAATGCCGCTGCATTAACATCCGTGATTAAGTTAAATACTTCGGAATGGCACCGCGACGAGTCGTAATTAAATCATGTCGGATTTATTACACCGCCCCGATTTAGATGGGATTAGAGTTTGATTCAACGTTCCCAGTGCATCCCGCGTCCCCGTAGCGCCCCTAAGCCCGAAAGGGTTGTAGCTCCGCGATGAATTATGAAAGTTAGCGACAGGCCCCAGGGATGCTCGATCGGTCAGTTGAAATATTAAGTTGGAAAAGAACGAAACGCTGGGGGCCTCCTCAATTCGCGGTGATACGGAAAACTTGATTCCCAAAGGGCATCCAAAACACTAATAATCTAACTTTAAAAAGTGAAATAAATATCCAGCTTTACGCTACGCATTGGGAAAGTCTTCCGCGCGTTCTTTTCGACCGCGTCAGGGTGCTAACGGCCCCCAAATGCTGGAAAGTATATCTGCCGCGGAACAAAAATACTCGCGGGCCGTCTTGCAGAGAATTACAAGCGTAAGCAAACAGATAAATTCGTGCGGGATTAATAAAAGTCGCTGGCGTTGCCCGCGGAATTACGATCGGCGTTTTTACGAGTTATCGGCCGAGCCGGTGGCGATCCTGTCCCCGGTTTTACGGCGACGCGTTATTTCGAGAACACCACGTCCCGCCGAAGCGTACTTTACATCCATAATTCCGCCGACGGAATTAATTGGAGCCAGCGTGGCGCGCGTCGAAAATCATTTCGCGGCGGGAGGAGATGATACGTCGCCGAGGGGAGTCGCGTAAACGATTAACGTGAATAAATAAACGCCCGGGCGGGAGCCGAGCGGGGTCGAGCCGGGGGGTAAAAATTTATGGAACGGAAACGCGGAAATTAATGAATTTAGGAAAGCAGCGCGTATTCAAACGTTTAGACGTTTCAAAAATCCACAAACGCGAGCCGTAAAAGCGCGCCGGGGGAGAAGCCGGTAGGGGATGAGCAACGATTCGAGGAGATGGGGCTCGTTATCCGCGAGCACCCGCCGCCGACTACGATACCCCGTACAATATTAATAATTATCGCTGGCACACGCGCGGCCCATTCGAAGCGGCGGTTTTCCATTGCCTGTGAACGAGCGTGGAACGCGCGAGTTTACAAACGGGCCACCGCCGTCGCCGTCGACGCGCCGCGTCGCGCTGCGTCGACAAACAACGCTCGGCGCCGCGCGTCTGTAAACCAATTTAATCAAGCCCGCGATAAAACTGATGCGACGAATATTAGATTCCGAAATGGATTGCTAGTATAAATCCCGCGTGAAATACGAACGCGTCCGCTGGCCGCGCGGAAACCTATGGACTGCGAAATAGAAAAAAAGAATACAAGGGGGAAACTGTGGAAAACAGAGGGAGAGTGTCGCGACTATAATCGCGCGCTATCGACGCCACCGCTGGATATTTACAGCGTGTTGCGAGCGACGCGACGGTCCCGGGGAAAAAGGTTTAACTCGCTGCACGCTCCATTGACGAAATCGAGCGAGATTCGCGCGGTTGAGTCCCCCTTCGCGAATTCGACAAAAAGACGAGACCGGGTCGAGCGCCATTTTGGCGAACGCGGTGTTTCGCGCTGAAAGAATGCATTACGTGGCGTATACGCGAGCGACGTGATTCAGAGGCGGCGATAAGAGACGGTTATGGCTCCCACCGTCAGATATTTACGGTGGTGAAATTGAGAAAACCGGGCTGGCCCATATTCCGCGCCGTTTCGGAGGGTGCAAGCTTCGCAGGATGGAGACGGATACTCGCGGCACTAATGAAACTCACGGTGAATCAGCGTACCGGGTGTATAAATACACGCGGGCTATCCCCTTCGCGTCGTTTCCGTGGAACACGCGACGACCGAGACCGCCCACAGAGAACTCTGCGACACAATTGCCGACGGATGGGCCGTCCGCCGGGCATAATTTATCTGTTTTTGCGCGCGTTGCTGAACAATGCCCGAAGAGCACTTGGGCGTGATCGATACGTTGTCCCACGTTGGTCGCGTAATTATTAACCACCCCCCCGGTTACGACTTCCTTCTTCCCATCCCTCGCAAAAAAACCAACGCCGGAACATCTATTCGCGCAAATATTGACTGACGCGAACGAACTCCTCCGGGATCAGCAAGAAAGGTACATTCATCTCGAATTGCTGGCGCAAGCCTCGGTAGCCCGGACAACGGGAATATCGTTGCTAATAAATTTCGACTTTCCCATTGTTCCCGCGGCGTGCACCGCGGCGGCCAATATGCAAACGAGTTCCTAGGCCGCGCGGAAATCCTCCTTGAATCCCTGCAGCTCGACGGCGCCGCTGCGCGCCGCAATTCCCGGTCTCGATTGCTTCCGATTAGCCCCGAAAATCGCGGCAACTTTTCCCCGAAGAGGTTTCGTCACGAGCCCGCGGCTGTGCTCTCGTGGTCCCGCTAATCGACGCCGAGCCCTCGAGGAGCAATCAGCGGTGCCGTACGGACGAAATTCTGTTATATTTAGACGTAACGAGTGCCGGCCAATCGGCGCGGGTGGACGGGCGGCGGAGCGAAGGGACGAGAACAGCGAGAGCGCAAATCGACCGAACGATGGAGAGGAGACGCGTGTGCCACTCGAGATCTCCACTTATGGTTGCTCGGATGGAGCGGAGGATGAGCGAGGATGAGCGAGCCGCGACGCCAACACCGCACTGTGTCTGTCTCGAGTGTTGCTGAAATTGCTGCCGGATGACGCTGTAGGGAGTTCCTGGAGGAGAGCTCGTCAGCCACCCCCGCGGCCCGGGGGTTGCTGCCGCCCCCTCTTAACCCGCCCTGGTCCTAAACGTCCACGTGACGAATTACCTGGAGAATAAGGGTCTTCTTCCTCCGCAAGGTCGGGGCACACTATCGCACGCGTCCCCCTCCGGCCTAATTAATTTCCCGCTTCGCCGGCAACTTCGACGCCTCCTCTTTTTTCCCACCCGAACGCTACCACCACGGGGGTGGTCCTTTTTGCGCCCGGATAATTAACGAACGAAGCCGGGAGCCGGACCGCGTCGGCGCTTGTTGCCAAAGAGAAACAACGTAGGCTCTCGCGGGGACGTCAATTAGCGGGATCTTCGCTGTGCTTTTCCTTTTTTTTTAACCCTCCCCACTCCCCCTTCAAGGGAATTTATATGAAGGGCCCGTGTCTCCAGGATTGCTCCGACGTCGCGCGCCGCGTTGAATAATGGACGAGCCTTTCGTACACCCAAAAATACGGAGAACCGTGGCCACGGCGAAACCGACGGCCCTCCTCGCCTGCGAGGAAACACGTATATGTAAGTCGTATCTCTGTTTTCGCGCGAGGAAACATTGTTTCCGGTACCCTCCTCTCTCCTCCCTCCCTTCACCGTCCGTTACCATGAATCGCAACTCGAACAAAGAAAGAGCCCGGGCCGCGCACTGTTTGCCACGAATCATCAAAGGCGTCGTCCCGATGTTTCGATACCCGGGGGGAGATAATGGCCGCATAAAATGTCGAAAAGTCTGCGCGAATCCCTGGGTAGGCAGGTTTTATTCGGCAGATAAAGGGTACGACGACCCTGGAGACGTACGACCGGCCGCGTCGTAAATTAGGAACGACGATCGGCCGCTATAAAACGAAAATAAACGAGCCCGGCCGCGGTTCCGTGGAATCGACGGAGAGTCTTGATTTTTCGGGGAAGGCTGCAACAAGTGTAGGAGGAAAGGCGAGGGGAGGCGAGCACCGAGAGGTCTCGCGGCCGCGAAGCGCCAGCGGGGATCCAGGAGTCGCGACGCCGCGGGGGAGGGGCGGACAAAAAAATTGCGCAGAGACAAAAGAGCCGGGGAGGGAAAATATGTATCGCGAGGCACGCACGATTGCACAACGGCTTACGGCGAGGATGACTGGGAAGATTGTCGTTCTGGCAGCCGGCCAGGGAGCGAGGCAAAGTTCGAATTTTCGTTGGCCCGCGAGATATAATAACGCGAGTCTGTCTGCCCGGCTGCCTTAGGAATTCCGCAGGCTTTCCGTAGATACGAGTGGCTTTAGACTGCCGGTCTACGCGCGTTTACGAAGCCATATGCCGGATCCACGTGCCGGTGTGTGCGGGCACGTCGAACGCCCCCGGTCGATCGCGAGCGAGTCGAGGGTCCTCCAGGGTTAAGCCGCTTTCCAATGTTGCTCGAGCACGCGGTACACAGCGGGGCTATTAAACCGACGGTGCTCGCGAAAAATCCACCCCCTCGCCACCCCCGGCGCTTCTCGTTAAAATCACCGAACGGAACGAAACGGGAGAAGGGACTGTCGTCCTCTCGGTATTTACGAATCTCTGTTCTCCTGCTCGCGATCGGCAGGGAACCCCTGCGTCCACGGGGGAATGTCCGAGTGTCGCGTGTTTACGAGATTGCGAGGGAGCTTTGTTTCGATTATTATTGCTACGACTCTCTCCGCGTAGGTATATGTTCATGAATGGAAGGAAGCTGTCCGAGCGGCCTTGCCGATGGCCAGTATCGGTTTACAAGTCAGATTCGAGGGGCTACTTTCGAAGTGTCCCACCCCAGCGCGGTCTCTCAATCTTGAAGGCCAGCGTTGGCGATTTGGCCAGAGAATTCGCAGACGCGATTTCGATGGCCCCGCGCAGGATTGTGCATGTCAGCGGAGTCCTAAGCAAACAGCGTGTCACTTTACAGCGACCGGTCGGCAGAAAAGTTGGCGCGGCGATCCTAATAACCGCGGTCGCTCGGGGTCGTAGTGGCCTTTCTACGAACACGACGGTCCACGTCGTTCCGGAACGACGCTTCAGCCCGCAGGCTGTGTTATATCGGCGTGAATTCGAGTCGCGTTTGCCCCGGTGGACACGTTTCGAATGCAAACCGAATCCAACGTGCTCGCCCCGGTCTGGTCCTGCCAGGTAGAGAAGCGGCGAGGGACGAGGGGCCAGAGGTCGGCGGGGCCGGGGGTGCTGGACACTCCCGATGGAGCTTTTCGTCCAAGCCCGTGTACATTCGTCCGCAGAAACGTCCCGCCAGGGTTTCCCCCCTGGGAGCTCGCGCGATTACGCAATTTCCGCTTTGGTTTGATTCAATTTCGGAAATCGTTCAATTTCCTAGCAGATGCTCCCCGGCCTCTGCGGCGCTTTCGGGTCCGCTGAGCGACACGCATCGTTTTTTTTTTTTTTTTTCACGAGGATAATTAGAAAAACGTGGCCCCGCGGGAACCCAATTCCCCCGCGGGGCCAGAGAAATTTCGAGCGTGGGACGCCATCGGTTCCCCGAGGTTGTTTAAAAAGCCCCAAAGACGGGAGATTGAAAGTCAGCGGAAGAATACTGGGAGCGTTCGAAGATCGCGTGGTGAAAACGGAATTGCCAGTGAAATCGAGTTCTCCCCAGGTGGAATACCGTATCAAGTGTTCCTGATTGTTCGCCACTCCCAGCAGGGAAAATATCGCCGGAGAAGCAGCCTCGTTTCCAATAGAAACTACACTTTCTACGAATCGCGATTCGGCGAATCAACTGGGCATTAACCGCACGCATCTTCGCGGTCGCACTTCGCGGGCATTGTGCCGATTATTTCCGTGCTGGCGAGCAATTATTTGCTACCGAGGACGGAAAGCAGTGCGGGCAAACGGCTGCACATTTGAGAGCGGAAGTCGGGTCGGGGGCTAATGACAGGGATCATCGATGCCCGAGCGTGTATCGATTATCTGTCGCACGAACGTGTCGTGTGGGTAGCTGCGCGTGCATTTACGCGTGCCAAAGGATGCGACCGACATGCGGATGCGCCTTGACACACGCGACGCCCCGAAACTCCGTTAACACACGGCACGAGCCAATTGCCCGGTTCAGGGGCTTGTTCCTTTCACGTTCCGAGGGACGTGAGGCCATCCGAAATCGCCCCATCGCAATATACACCTAAACTCACTCGCGCGAAGATATATCCGAGCCTTCTCCGAAAGCCGCCACACTTGTCGACAGTTCGACGAGCTCATATTCCCACAAAACTTCAAGTCCCTCCTACAGAATGAGAACGCGATCGATGGGAAATATTGGTTTTATCGATGGCTCGCCACCGTGGCGCATCGAAGCTCGGAAAGAATTCAACGGTTGATTCATTGTTTCGCCGCGGAACGGATCGATCGCGGTGAGGCTCGGCGTTCAGGGCTCGCGAACGATTAATTAAAAGGACGGTTGTCCATTTTCGATCGCATTGAATTTCGTTAACGCGTCGATACAGCGAAAAAAAATGTGCCTGCCGGGGAATTCGAGGGCCGAGTTGACCTTAGTGCGCGGGAGACGGGAAGGGGATTAACGGCTGCGCTGGCTGTTCCTGACGGACGTGTGACCGGTCGAAACCACGGCTAATTAGCCGCTATAATTAACAAGACTGACGTTGAATAGCGCGGCATCGATCGAGCCCCGGGATCCCGACTGATTTGTTTTATGCAGCGTAACACCCCCGTCGAGGCTCGGTGACAACGCGCTCAACATCATCCGCGGGCACCAGAATTTCCTCCGCGTTGTCACTCATCGGAACCGGCGCGGGCCTCGTCTGGCTCGATCTCTGACACTCGCCGGCATCGGAGATTGAAAAATATCCAGCGGTATTCCTGGCGATTGATACCTACGGTCACGATTCTCCGATAAGAGGAATGTGACGCCTCGCGCCGAGACTAGGGGAAAGGATATTTGATGCGCGCTGGATAGCGGGAGTTACAACTAACTGCGACTTTTGTCGAGTCTCGGTGAACGAGGAAGAGGCAACAAAGGCTTGGTACAGAGCGTAAGAATAACAGGAATTCGCGGCTCGTTCACGATTTTTCCCTTTCGCGGAACCATCGAAAAGCGGATCCCAACCCCCCCGACGCAACGAGAACTCGGGTATATTTTTATTCCGGCCCGATCGATTTCGCATCCCGCTTTTTGTGCAGCCGCTTTGGTATGCGGCAGAGCGGCGTTTGGTTTTGCACGGTTTGCAGCCGCTCGTATGGCGGACGTCGGAGCGTATATAGGCTCGTGTGCATATACGGAGTCTCTCTCTCTCTCTCTCTCTCTCTCTCGCGTGCTGCACTTTTTGCCCAAGGCACACAGGGTGTTCGATGAACGACGCGTTTCCTGCTCGTAATCGATTCTCTGCTCAAAAACGCGTCGATCTTCCCCATAAACCTCTCGAAAATAAACCATCGTTCTTGCGTAATCTGCGATCGAAGTTGAAGCCTCGCGCACGTGACGTCGACTCGAGCCGCGATTGCCTCGCGAATCGGCCTCCGGTTGGCAAAAATCAGTCTTCAGAAGTTGTTCAACTTATCGAGTGTATCGAGACAAGGATCACGGTTTTTTCTCAGACACCCCGTGTGCTGGATCGACGTAACCGCGCAACAGACGCCGTTTCTTTGGCATTGTTCGGCTTTGGCAACGGTTGAAAAGCCGCATCCGACGCACGCACAATGCTCGCGGTACATTGGCAGCGCGACCGTGCACGCGGTTCATCCGCGTATTTACACAGCTTATACGGAAAGTCCGAAACGCGTGTCCACGTTGCTCGCCCACGAAATTCATCCCCGCGCCGCATTATCGCGACTAAATCGTCAGTCGTGCTCGCTGGTCGCCGAATTACCAGCGATATCCCGCGGGCGCGTTTACAGAAACGCGACAACCTCTCCCTCGCCGAGCCTCCATGGGGAGTTTCCTCGCGGATCGATAGGATCAAGGTAACTTCAATTAATCCGCCGCGAAATTGCATCGTAACGATTATCCATCGCGGCCAGCCACTTCGAGCCGCTCGGCCCGCGCGTTCCGGGAAGCCTCGCGAGGAAATTTTAATTTTCTCCTCTCCATCGGCGGAAATTAATCTACCGGCGGGCGAATTGAGCCATTTTCTCGTGGCTCGTTCAGCTTTCGTTAAAGCTGCTCCTCCGAGGGGAACGGGGAGAGCTCCTCGAGCGCGGAGAGCCGCGAGCCGAAGAAAATAAGCGATCGTAATACCGAGAAAAGAGACGCGGAGGAGAGGCTCTGGAGAGTCTCTCCTCGCCGTTCCTAAGACGGGCCCGCGGTTCGCAAAGCACTCGCAGGCTTTACCGCGAAAACCAATCCAGGCCCGTTCGTTTTAACGGGGCCGAGTTTAAAACTCCTTTACGAGTTCCGCGAAAGGAGGGAAAATCCGCGGAGCGAGCCCTTTGTCGCCGTTTTTCACCCTCCGCGTATCCCGCCCCGGCAATATTCGCGGCGAAACGAATCCCCCGCGGAATTAATCGAAATTTCCCGCCGTCTCTGATATTCGAAATATTTCCCGTAGCGTCCGCGCGCCGCGAAATTACAGCACCCTTGGTCCGCGGACGCGTGTGTGTGCACGCGTATTTAATTATGACAGCGATCGAAATTAGCGTCGGGAGCACCGCGGCTCGATCATTAATTACAGAACGGTGATCGTTAATCATTTCGTCGTTTAGCAGACGCGCGGCCGTCCACTGCGACTTTCCGGTAGATCTGGTCGATGGTAATTCCAAAGTTTGCTCGTTAACTCTACACCATTTGACACTTTGCGCTTAACCGTCCCCATTAAAGTCTACTTCAAAGTCTTTCGAAAGTAGCGTCCGACTGTACAGCTTATGATACTCGAGGGCGGGAAACGAAAAAGCACGATCGAGAGCCATTCTGCGGAAGGAAAACGGGAGTGGAATCGGCTGGATCGCGAAGCGATTTCAGCAACGAGCTACAAATAGACGGCGCGCAGAGATCTTTATCAGGTTGATCGGTCGCGGAGGGTAGATTGAATTTCCAGCGAATCGGACTGCGCGCTGGGGTTATTCCGGGGCACACGTATAGCCTCCCAATTATTCGAGCAAACATGCGGGTATGCATACCTGCTGCACCGAACCCCAGGTGAGTAATCAAGGTGAGAGCCGCGCACCATGTACACAGGAGGATCGTGGTCGAATTCGTGCGACCGTGGATTCGTGCCGGCCTCCGTGGAATTACCACGTTTCTCGATCGGCCTGGCTATTATTTCGGGAATGATAATCCGTTAAAAATACATCCATCACAGGGGCTGGCTGTGGGCTAGGCCTCGATCCTCATTACGCGCAATCTCCGCGTAATTTGTGGAAATGGACGTACCGCGGGGAGACTTCAATCTTCTACGTGAGTTCGCCAAAGACTGCGAATTTTCCATTCGAGAATTTGCGATGTTCTATTTCTTTATACATTTACTATTTATATTTTATATTTACTATTTACTATGAAGTCACTACGAGGAGGTGAATATACCTACTCATCACGTTTTTCAAAAAGAAAAAAATACACCTGTGCAGGCGAAAGAAGCGAGAACGTCTGGTGAAAGAAGCGAAATAATTTTGTCTCTGATTCGAAGAGGGTTGCATGGACAGGGGTCGGCGACGGGAGGGCGAGCAGTGAGCATCCAATTGGAAGGCGTGTGGAAGGAGGGGTAAATAAACCCCTGTAGGCGCGAGGGGTTCGCTCTCGCGGCGAGCGTACGGCCGATGAAAATTGCATTTCATCTCGATACACACGAGAAGTCGCCATTATCGAGTGGCGGGGATTTAATAAAAAATTCGAGTCAGGGCCATGAAGACCCGAGAAGGCCGGGGGTGGGCGGCGATAGAGCGGTGCAGAAGGTAAAGGGGTGAAGCCAGTGGATTCGAGAGGAAGCGAGGGAGGACAGGTTCCTTCGCGAGCGGAATATCGAATAAACTCTCCTTGCAGGCTCTCGCGCGGAATCCTTGCGCGACGATAAACGCGCCCTTCGAAAATCCCGAGATACTGGCTGGTGGTTCAAACTACTTTGGCGCCCGATTTTCGGGGCTCACGGAAGTGTGCACGATCGAGTGGTCGTTCCACGGAAATTTGAGTAGACTCCGATCGATTGGGGTAAAGTGTTTCGCTGAATTTGCGGTCGTTTACACGGCCGTCGAGATATCTTCGTCTCCTTCCTTAACGGCGGAAAAAACTCCCGCTATCCAATGTCTGCGGGACTCTGATATACTCCCGCGATTGCTCCAGCTCCCGTGAAATTCCGCGCGCTCAGACAAAACCGACGGAGGGACCCTGGTCCCCGGATAAACGCGGAAATTAAGTATCATTAGAAGGCACGATGCTTCAAGGCCAGATATCCGGCATTCCAATTATCCGGCCGGGCCCTCCAAAGTTCCCGGTAAGTCCTTGTAAATTTGCCTCCCAGATTGTATACCGATTAGTTGGTCGTGGGCCGAGAGACGCGGACGTAATTGCAGCCCCGCAGCACGGGCGGAGAGAGGAAAATTAACGTGGCAGCTGGACGAGTGCCGAACATGTTCGACAGCTGCCAAATCAGTGCTCGGGCTACGTCTCTCGTTCGCTGGCTCTTGCGCTCCGTTCGGCCCTTTTTGCCCCGACCTAAAGTCTGGGGACCATCTGTTTCGCCAAGGTGTTCGACATGTGTGTTGCCCACGGATGCCATGCTTCACCACGAAATATGCCCTTGACCCTCAACCTTCCGCTCCTATTTCCCGACCTCGGCCATTACGGGCGATCGTGCAACCCGACTCTCCGGAGTCAGACTTTCACCGCCGGATGCGAGGGAAAAGTCTTCCTAGAATCCTCCGCGAGGCAGAATTATCCATTCCGAGCGTCAACTATCTTGGGTCCGAGGTTTCCTCGGGAAAATCCCGCAACCGGAGGTCTTAAACTCGTCTTAAACTTCAGCTGGAAAATACAAAGGGTCGCCGAGGTAGGGGACAACGAAGACGAGGAGCGAGAGGGGGCGGAGCGACGAGACCCAGGTAGACGAACAGTCGGCGGGAGGAAGAGAGAGATTTTTGCAGTGGGATTGTGCTGGTTCATCGGGACGTGCAGGAGCGCCGGTATTCTCCGGCGCTGGCGAAAACGTCGCGGTGGCTCGTTGAGCTTGTTAAAAGAACGGGAAGAAAAACAATGGCGAGGAAAGCGACGCGGCCGACAGACCGACCACCAACTTGCTGGCACCAACACCGCCGCGGATCCTCTTAAACGGGGACACTTGAACTTCCGCCTCCTGCGGTCGCTTCACTTCGCGCCGTAATCACTTTAATGCGGCTGCTTATTATTTTAATGCGCTCGAGCCGCAACCAGTCCTCAAACGTCTCACTGGCGTCTTCGAATGCCGCGCTTCTGCGCATTCTTTTCCACCCTCGCGTGCACCGTGGGATCGTTAACCCCTCCGAGGGATGCGCGACGAGATACATTCAATAGAGAACCGCGATACATGATTGAAAATTCTGCGTTGCTATGGAAATGTATAATAAAAAAAAGTTGCTTATGTTTCACCGTGACGCGGGACGCGAATGAATTTTAAGCCGCCTCGTCGTCGACGTCCAAGAGTAGCTTCATTGTTATAATGTCTGTTTTGAAGAGCTGCTAACCGGTTCGAATAGCAATAAATGCACTCTCCCGCGAAAAATAAAGCAGTGAGTATGTATAGGACGCAAGAAACGCCATAGGATGCAATTAGTACGAGACACTCGACGATAAGTCCAGGCTTAGACGATGTTTTGAAACGCTCAATGACGTATTCAATTTCCTCTCGATATTCAGAGCCTCAACGACGAACGGTCAGACGGGCACGTTCGAGCGTTTTAGTCGATTGGATGGGCCGGAAATTTCGCGGATGACGCGCACGAGCCAATTAGACGCCGGATGGAGCACCTTTTCAAGTTCTTTTGGGCGCGAGCAAAGCTGGAAGTAATGGAGAGCCCTCGATCGCTGGCGACGATATTAATTTTCGGGAGCGACAACGCCGCTGAATGCCAATGAACGGGCCGGCAGAAGAGAAAAAAACCAAACCGCTGGTTTTTGATTCACTCATCGCTTTTCGACGTCGTTCGCATGCTAAGTGGTACGGGAGAGGGGACCTCCTTGATTATAATGGTCTTCACGTGATTTCACTGGCAACAAATCGTGGGGGCGACAAAGTTCCTAATCGATTCTAACTGAACATCGATTGATGCTGCGCGGCTCACCCACGTGGTACTCCGAAGGCTCGACACTGACGGACATTTATCTGCGTTTTATCCCAAGGAGCTCGCACGTTCTCCCAACTTGTCTGTCTCCAAAGCACCCGGTAAAGTACGCAACAAACGACGGAATTGTCCTAAATCGCTGTACCGTTAGCGACAGTAGCCTGGCCATCTTTGCGACACACTGTCCGGGATGGAGAAGTTCGCGCAGAGGACTGCATTCCGTCGACGAACGACAGGGAGACCTGATTCGCGCGACTGGTTGCAGCCGTCGTAACGGTTCCACGTCAAGAAGGAGCGCCATTTTTCAGCGCGCTGTAGAAGGTATCGATGCATCGCGATCTAAAAAGCAACGAGCCGCCTCGATACTCGATACTCAACGCGCCGGATTAATCCAACAAACCACGGGGTTAGTGGACTAGAACGGGTATGGTGGACCGTTCCGAGCCGATGTCAAAGCGAGAACATGCACAGAGTCCGGCCATTTGATTTTTTGCCGGCTTTAATCCCGCTCGGCCGTGTAACCGTCCGGAGCCTCCCTCTGCCCGCCCTCCCCCATTTTTATTCATGCCCGTATAAAAAGGTATCCCGACGTTAAATCGCGTCAAAGGACGCCTCGCGCGCATTATCGATTCCGCGGGGCTTTTAATCCACGCCAAAGGCCGCTCGCAGCCCGTTCGAGTCCCATGTATTCGCGCTCCAATTTCAGCTTTAATGACTGATAACTGGCACGGACGGGCACGGTGCGATGCGCATCGCGATGCAACGGTGACGCAATCGGTCAGTGCTGACCGAGTATCGCCCATTCGATTTGATTTATTGGACGTAGGAGAGCGTGTCACGACCCTGTTAGCAAGTGACGACCTGTTCGTCGTGTCTTCGAGGAAGAGGCAGCGAAGAAACCAAACTTCCCGACGTCAGAAGTGCAAGCGAATGGTCAAATTTTGAACACCAACACCTGTCCACCCTGTGAGATCCTTGGGTCGCAAGGTAGGATTCCAAAGTACCCTCCTGCGAGCTTCAAAATTCTTCAGCATAGGTGCATAGTTTCCTTACGAGATTCCCAGAGACTCCGAAAATTTCAAGATCCAGCTCCATCATCCCAAGCATCCGTCCGCTGCAGGCCACCTTTTCCATCCGCTGGTCCACTTTTAGCGGGAACAATGGGACCGTAAATTTCTTGGCGAGGATTCTCCAGGAATCGATGGTTGATAGAAACGGAGCGGCGCGCAGCGGTCCAAAGACTCGCTCGACCGAGGGATTATTCGTCCAGCAGACACGGTCTCGGGGGGAAGAATAAAGCGGCTGTGCCGCCTGCTTTCCGGCGGAAGTGGCTGCAAGAGTAAACACGAACGATCCTCGCGGAGGGAATGGGGACGCGGCGATCCTGTTTTCGCGTGTGCACGGCCCGTTGCGAGTGCCGCAACGTTTCATTTTCTCCGTCCACGCCAGCCGCTTACTTGCTTATGCTTCACGCTCTACTTATCAAGAACCGGAGTTCCCTCTTGCTCTTGCGCTATCTGCTGCCCGCTGCGCGCTTCGTCGCGCGTTCCAGTTCGCGCTATTAGCCCCGGCGCGGCCTGGCGAGCGCGCTTGTAACGCGAGATCGTTCCGTGGCCGCTGAATAACGGCCGGTGAACCGCGATCGCCTTCCTCCTCGCCGACTCTGCTCTAACCTTCGCGCCAGGACTGGGCCTCTGGCCGCTGCAATGTCAGACGCAACCGCGGTTACGCTTTCTTCCTGTTACTCCCAGAGCAGTGGCTTAATGAACGCCGACGCGGCGGCCGCGAGTCTCTCTGGAGAGGCGAGAGGAGCCTTGTCGCCAGGTAGCCGCGAACATAGCAGTTCCTCGATAGATGTCTGCAGGGGTTTCGATGCAATCACGGCGAGTATGGATCAGCATTCCAGAAGAATTAGCTTGTAGGTGGGAGAAATTAATCAGGCGAGATCGGACGGAATCGATGAACAGCTACGAGCTATCCTATTCGAGGCGAATCTTAGACGAGACGTTTAAATGGAGCAGGGTTATTAAAATATCTCCTTACTGTTCGATCGAACCCAGTTACGCGAGGAATCCGCGCAATCCTGGCACCCGTCGACCTCGCTCCGTCGCGGAATTACGCGCAGGAATTCCAGGAGGATCAACGATTTTATCTTCCGGGGAATTTATTAAAAAATCGGCCCCCAGGTCCGTCGTCCTTGCGAGAGGATCTGATACGTTTCGAGTTACTTTTTCGAGGGACGGGGATCCTTATCTTGCTTGAGTTCTCTCGTTGTAGGTATACTTGGACACGTGTTACATAGTTGCGCAGAAAATATGCCCAGTCCGACCAGTCGGCTCCTCTTCACACCGTTTCGCACGATGCAACCGCGCTCCGGCATTATCACTCGCCGAAAATAGCGTTTGCGCGCAATTTCATTCGCTTTATAGAACGTATCGCGGAACATGCCGCTCGAAAATGCTCCAGAAGCGGCGGCAATTTATCGGCAAAACCGTAACGCGATCGAGCGGGTGGGCCGTTGCATGCGCTTCATTTTTCGAGCATCGGTGAAGAGACTCGCGGTGCACGGTTATGTTCCAAGGGCTCTCCGCAGCCCCGTCACTTGCGGGGAATCCTTTTAAAGTGGTCACTCTCGATAATTCGCGCGAACAGAAAACAAAGCCTAGCGAGCGACCCCGAGGGTCTCGATTAAAATCTCAAAGGGGTATTCAGTGTGGCGCGGCACACCTCCGCCAGCCACTGTTTTCATGCCTCCGGGAGACGCATAATGGCTTCGATTGTGCAGAAAGGGGACACGTTAAACACGCGGTAACGCAACGCGACAGCGAGTGCACGGCGTTACCGTGACGAGCCTCCAGTCACGCAGGTAGCTCGTCTACCTGGCTGCCTCGCAGGACATTCCAATGGCCTCTGGACGCCGTCTGAGAACCACTGTGCTTCTTTGTATGTCGGTCAGCTCGTAAGTGGCGAGTGCAAGCGAACATATACGGCGTCCTCTGAAGGTGGCTTCTACCCGACGGTAAGTGCATCGGGGAACATACACAGGCGTGTACTTTCGCCACGGCGATTAACCTCCCGCGCGCGCGCCACCAGAACACTCGATACAACCGAGTCGCGCTTTTATTTTCCTCTCTCTGCCCGCTTTCCAGGGGATCCTTTGTCGCGAGCGCCGTGAAAAGGCTCCGCTTTTTCGAAACTACTCTTCCCGGCCACTCTCTTCGACCAAAGGGGCCATTACGCGGCTCAAGACGGCGGGGACCCGTTTCTTCTGGAATGTTCGTCTTCGAGAAGCGTTTGCTTGATTGATCGAGCAAACAATTTCACTATTTTTCTTTTTTAATTCAAACGAGCGCGAGTGAAATGCGTGGAAGTTGAGCGGAGGTGATCGTTTGCTGTAATAGAGTTTGAGATCCTAGAAATTCGAGTATAGAGGAGCTCTGGGATAGTTCGAATGGGGTATGGGAGTCAGTTGATAGCTGGTGTCGAGATTTGAAGTGAAAGTAGTTGAAGACAAGTATGGCTAATTCCTCGAAGAGGGTCCCCCATGTGGAGGGTACAGCACTGAGCTATGGTGCGACCATATGGCACCAGGTAGCCATGGGCTATGGCACGCAGCAACACCTGGTACGTGTCCCTCTGCTCTCTGGTCGCGGAAGATGCGATCATGTGTCGCTGGTAACGTCCGAGGCATGCCAGGCACGTAGCTAGTCCGACGAATGCGAAATGACACGGCCGAGAAATAATGAGGTGGTCATGGGAAATGGCGAATGCCCGTAAATCCCTCCGAGTGTCGCTCACCATTATGTTTTATGGCTTTCAATTTCCTCGGGCCGGACGGCCGCGATTTCCACCTTCGCCCCCGTGTCGGGTCTTGAATTTTGGTGGCCCGTGTCCCATCGTTTCCCATATTTCACGCGTACCCCTCCTCGATCCTCGCATCAATTTTAATTACCGCGCTTCACTGACTCCCCGTTCCTCTCCCTCTCTTGGCTATTGAGTTCTCCGGAACAGTTGTCAAGTATCAATTCCTGGGAACCCATCGTCACTGATATCGCGCATCTTGGACGCGTTAAGTTATGTGAAAAAAGATTCGATCCTAGACAGATACTTTCTCCCTAAGCTTTCGAGTTGTTAAAAGGATTCTGGACCTATGAACACTTCGAGGACTGTGCACTAATCCCAGAGTACAAATAAAGAATAATCCAACAGAACGGTACCGGAAAACCACCCCGGATTCCCCCGGAAACTGGTGCCTCGAACCAGAAACTCCGGCGAATTGGAGAATCCGTGAATCTGTTAAGCCACTGGCCAGCGCTCTGTCTCCTAGAGGGGGTAGAAAAATCCCCTACGATCCCATTACTTTCCACGCGAACCGCGACACACCCATGGAATCGGCCAAGGGGGCAATGATTCTCGTTGCAAACTGCCGGCGAACTTCCACGGTAAGTCGGGGGACACTTGTACCCGGCCGAAAACACGTAAATAAAGCCAGCAGAAACGGCGGCGGCGGTGGCTCGGGGGTGGCGAATTCATGGGCAAAGGCGCACGAAGATCGTGGGGAGGAAGGAAGAGGAAAACTCCGAGTTATCCCAGTGACGGGCACCGCAAAAAGGAACACCGAGCGCGAACAGGATCTTCTTGCCAAGAAAAATCTCGACGCGCTTTTCAGCGGCGGGATCTCTTCGGTTACTCCGCCGTGCGCGCGCTGCCTCCGCGCGCCGAATAAAGGCGCCTTTTACGAGACACCCGCGTCTAGGAGAAAGGCGCCAGCCAGGAGGAGAGATTTTTCGGTGAACAAGCTCTCGCCGCCCTCTTGCCTCTCATTGTCGTCGTTGCAATGAAATCAAGTTGCTAGGATTGAAAGGAGCAGCACTTATTGGATCTTGCGGTGCTTTAAATCTAGATTAAGGGAGAAGACAGGACCAGACTTCCTAATAACATGTGCTCGAGAAGATTTGTCCGAAGTGTGTGCCAAGAAGATTTGTTGGAGTCAATGCGAAATTCACGCGCAAATAATTCTACGTTAAAGGTTCATTGGTCGAGTAATATTTTGTGAAAGCTACCCGCGGGGATGTCAAAGTGTGAAAATCGATTCCCCAGCAATCCTTCGGTTTCGTCATTCTCCGATCTGTCTGTTCCCGATACCGTAAAATTGCATCTTTCCAGAGCACGTGCAACTCATCCCATTTCACGGGATATTCCACGGGGAATAACCTTCCGCAGACTTGGGAAGAACAGAGACGGGGAAGCGAAGAAGCGACGGAAGTCCGTCCGCAGCCAACTCGAAATCTTGCCGAAGCCAGTTCTCGCCGTGAATCGAATATGTATTAAAATGGAACACAGTGGGATCACGGTCAGCACTATTTCGCGCAGTGTAATGCAGCAGTGACCATCGGCCATCCACGACCGGTTTTCTCTCCGTTAACTTCGCCTGGTCGCGGTGAATAAATTTCCGAAGGTCCACCACCGAGCTGGCCGCGGCGGTCCCCGCGTTCCTTTTATTTCGAATTTCCCGCCCGCTCGAGGGGAACACCGGGGCGTGGATCGCCACCCTACCGCGAAATACACCCGAGTTTCGTCCAATTCGAATTTCGTCGTGCCACTCGGCCACCCCCGATAATTCGGGGATAGAAAAAGAGATCGATCTTGTCCCCTCTGTCCCTGCGTTCCAACAATTAATTTCCCTATTTTCGCTGGAAGAGAATGTAAAAATGTCCACTCGATTCGCATCACCGATTCAGGCTAAGAACGCAGGCAATTTCAGGACCTGCGAAAGTCCAGGACTCCCCGTTAGACTGCAAAGGGTGCGAGAAAGGAAAGACTCGCAGGGAAACTGTGTGATTTCAGAGCCGCTGAACGACGTCCCGATATTTCCATTCAGACGTATCGAGCGATACAGTTACACGGGTCGTGTAAGCCGAGGGTAACGATGAGGTTTCGATCGGAACCCTTCGAGCGAGGATTCCGTGTGGAACGGGGCCGCCGCGAAGGATTTATCGAGCATCGAGGAAACTTAATCGCATAGGAGAGAGCGGATGCTGAAATACGAAACTCCGCGATTCGCCTTAATTTCACGGGATGAGAGGGCCAGTGGGCCAGGGGGATCGAGGGGATAAGAGGATAGAGAAAGCAACCCCAGAGAGGCGCAGCCAGCACACGTCACGATGATAAATCGAGCGCGAGAGCTACCAGCCGGGGGCTGCGGAGCATGGTCACCCTAGCGAGACACAATCTTTTCCTATTAGCCGCGCATGGAACCTTAAAAACGTTGCCAAAAAAAGTGGGGGGAACGGAAAAAAAAACGAGGAAAAGGATCTGGCGACGCGACGCCGTGAATTATAGCGCGGCCGCGCCCGCGCGAATTTAATATTTCGCTGGGACCCAGACTACTGGAAACGCCGTTACGCAACTACCCGTTTCTGCTCGTTTTAATAATAGTAACGCGACTTTATGGCATCAAGTAAAACGAGGCTCAAAAATTACCCTCGCGATCACGATGTTCGATGGATTTCCATTTCCCTTTTTCTACATTATCAAACTGAAAACCCATTGCTATCGAAGGAGCACCGATAATTTGTATCTCTGACACTAAGTCCCATCATCGCACGCAGCAGAGACGGTGTAAGGTGATCACCGCAAATGGGACACCTTGGACAATCTATAATTATCCTCGCCAATGCATCAGGGGAGTGGAAAAAAGTGCAAAGCCGTGGACTGGTCGCGGTTAAATGATAATCGTAGGTCCGCTATCACCATGCCAGTGCGTTAATTCACTTAAGGGTGGCAGAGTAGGCCGGGTGCCATAATCGGTGGCGAAGCTGACGCTATATTCGCTCTAATAATAATAAGCGATCGGTCCTCCGAGCGGTTGTCCACCAATTTATTATAGTCATAATCATGAATATGGTCGACGCTGTCGCGGCCAACGACAATTTATTACTACTATCATTATTATCGCGACTCCAGAGATATACGCGTGCGCCGGTGCCGGCCGTATTCCCATAATCATCGTTACGCTCGTCCTGGCCCAATAGCGAGCAGAGAAGAGGCAAAGTACCGTAAAAAAAGCTCACGGACCATCGTTATCCTGATAACTAGAGCTCCCCGTTTTCAGACGCACACTGATCTCCGTGGAATTATGCAAGGCCCACGGTACCATCCACTGCTTGGGAAGAAGAATGATAATTCACCCCAGTGGGAAATGCCCAGAGTCCTGGGTGTTGCGATTCATCGATCAGGTAACGCCACGGAGAGGAAAAAACATGGAAATACGAATGCCAGGGCTACAGAGCGCGTCGCTGAAGAGGATGTTAAAAAATTGACAAGACACGCAGAAATCTCAACGCGGAACGAGTCACATCCGGCTTTCCGCTACTCGTCGGGCTTTCACGTCCGTCAAAAAAAAAAGGAAAAAAAAAACACAGAGATTCGGGATTTGAAGCGGTGGATCAGCGGCGGCAGAGAGCAGACAAAGAAGATGCGCCGGGAGCAACGAGCGGATGAATGTAGGTCTGGCGAGGGGAAAATGGAAGAAGAGCGCGGACAAAGAAGGAGAAACGTTCTGATGCTGGTGGCTCTGTATTGTCTGATCCGCGAGCTCCATGGCTGGATACGTTCGCGCTACTTCCTACGGCGAGAGGAACATTTAGCACAGAGTTCTCTCTAAATTAAATAGGTCAGAGATCGGGGGAAAGGATCCTGAACTCCGCGAACTCAGGAAAATATACTGCAACACCTTAATGATCCTTGCTTATTAGCAGTGCCACCGAGTTTCGAAGAATAAAACTCGAAAGAGGTAAAGGAGCGAGAAGCCAGAAGACGCAAAGCAATTTTATGGGGGATTGCTTCCTTGTCTCCCCGAGTCCGAGGGAGCAGCGGAGTCTCATGAATTCGAGCGGAAAACCGAAACCCCCCGATCGCCTTTTTGCCGTCTTTCCAGCTTACGAATATGGCAGATTGGTACAGCAGCCAGGAGAACGCAGTTTGGCCGGTTGGAATGCGTCCATTTTCCGGGAGGAACGAGGGCGTCTCGCCGCCGAGTTCCCAGAAGGCGATGGTAAAACAACGAATCGAAGGAGCGTCGCGACGCCGGGCGTACAGCGTCGCTCAGACACGAGCCCGGCCAATCGGGAGGACATCCATTCTCGTTCCCCTACCTCATCCCTTTGCTTTCAATTTACGCTCAGCGTTTTTGTCGCCCGCCAATTGTTCTTTCAGTTTCCCGCTTGCGCCCGGGATACACGGTAAAACCATTCGGTCGTCTCTCTTCGCCCGCGAGTCTGACAGTCGACTGGGTGGTCGTAAGATCTTTACGTCGCAGCTTATAAGGGAAGCTCGCCGCGCTAGGAGATTGAAAAGGCTGCGGAACGTTCGGCGTGCCTGCACATTGCTTCCTCGCGGTGGGCCAGCGACATAGAATTTTTTTCTCCCCGCGGCGTCTACCCGTCTTCCAAACTTCAATTTCCCCGTTTCCAGCCCCGCGCCAGTCGCGGCAAATAAAATAATTGTCATCGAGCAGTGACGCATGTCGCGGCACGCAGACCCGCAGGGGGACGCGTGCGTCTAGGGGTAAACCGTGTGGAATAGGGCGTGTAACTGCATTTTCTCGGCGAGTTTCATCCCTCTGGAGCCATTCGTCGGGGGGCGAATACGTCGGTGCGGTGCGCCCCGGGAGGGAGAAAAACGCGGGCGATCATGTATACAGCCGCGGTTTTCCGTGGGCGAAGCTGGGCGCGGATCGCCGCGAACAGAGCTTTCTTTTCATTTCGTAACGAGGTTAGAAGCCGCTGGCACCGGCAGAAATAATTCTTCCCCGTTTGCTGCACGGGGGTCGCGGGTGGCGCTGCGCTCTCCTCCCTCTACTCCCCGCAACCGCCAGTGCTTACTTTTCCAGCGGGGCTCCCTCCCTTAGGGGGGCTGGAAAAGCCCGTGGAAACTGATTGCCTCGGCTTTCCGCGAAATCATGGCGTTATTTATTTTTATTCCGCGCGAACGTACCGCGAAGAAGCTCTCGCGGGCCACGATCTACGACGGGTGCTCCCGTTGATGCGTCACGCTAAATCATCGAGCGCCCAGGAGTATTTATTTATCGTGGCCGAGGGGTGCGCAGCCCCCAGAGGCAGTCAGGTGAACGCGCAGTAAATTCGAGAAACTTAAAAGAGAGGCGTTCCCGTGATAAAGGAACGGCATTAAAGGGGGTAGTTGGAGTGCGAAGGGCGACTTTTCAAACCCGGGCCAACCTTTTCGAGCGTCGAGAACGAGCAACAGAGTAAACGTCTTAAGATTTCTGCGGGCCTTTGAATCGAGAGATTACGTTCGTGTGTATTTTAGCTTAGAGTAGAATCGGCCACTTCAGACATCACTGTGTGTATTTTATCTATGGTCCCCTTCCACTTTGTCAGGCTATATTATCACCGAAATCTACCGTTTCTCTTCTTTTCTCCCGTGAAAAGTTGTCGGGCAACCGCCACAGACCAATTGTCCACGAGAATTTCCAACCCCTTTTTTCCACGGAGATCCGAGAGCCAGCCTTCCACGAACACCTCCGCCTCTGTCTGCGGAAAGTAAATTGTCCTACGCGTGCTAGGCTATATCGCTCGCATAGAAGGACGGTTTATTTATCGCGGATTTCGCACGGCGCCCGGGCACCCTCGCTCGCTTTTATGTCCCGCGGAACAAAGCTCGAACTTTCGGTGCGAGCGACGCGGACGAGAGCAAGGAAAGCAAGGAGAGCAGAGAAAACCCAGGGGAGGATCGTATTTTGTTCCAACGACGTGGACGGTTCGAAGCTTCGCTCGGTGCATTCTCGTTGCTGGCTCCAGTCGGGAGGGGTGGACAAAAAAAATTCCTTCGTCTCTGCACGCTGTTTACCCAGATTTATGGTCCAGCTCCCGTCACAGATGAAATTTCCATGCCGATGGAACCGGCCAATTTTTCATATCGCGATCGGGTCTTGTACGCCCCTCCGTAACATATTTTTCAGTCCTTACGAGCAAATGAACGAGCTTCATCTATCATATTTACAGCGCGCTGAATAGAGCACACAGGGCGATCTATCTGGGAACCGTTCTGCTCGAATTCCCAGGTAGATCCGTGAAATTGATTCGCCCGAGGACCCTTCCTGCTACTTGGACGTTTTAACGGGGAACACGGAGGTTTTAGGCGAATGACACGATTCCATAGTCGCTTCATATAAAAATGATACTCGAGGCAGTCCCTGTCGTTCGTCACAATGAAGCTTCGATCACTCGCACGCGTTCAATCAACTCGGCCGCGACTTTCAATCCAATCTCCGAGCAGAGAGGCACGATTCAAATGTCTCCGGTTGGCACCCCTTTCACGGGCCGAACGAAACGCATCGATCATATTTACAGTGCGACAGAAACGTAATCTTGTTGTCGACAAGGATCGCCGAGGCAAAGCCGAATCGGGGAGCAGAAAAAAAGGGGAGAGAAGAGGCGCGGCAGGGGAGAGAGTGTCTGTGGCGCCATGGGACCACCAGACCTTCGCTCCCTCGTCTTTTTCCCCCCGTTTCGTTTCTCTCCTCTTCGCCCCCTCCCCCATCCCCTTCCAAACGAGACACGTTCCAGTCACGTAACCCTAAATTGGTCAATTATTTCCCAATCGTCGTCCCAGCCGCCGACGTTTGCAGTCCTAGGGCGCTATGTGACTATCCGTGCCAGACAATCGCGGCGTTTTCTTAGATAAAAAACCCCATCGGGAAATATTCAGCCCTATTTCCGCGACTCCAGCCCCGGAAAGCGGGCAGATTCCTCCGAATCAAGATCGTCGGCCGATAGAACGCCGCGGTCGCGACGAACAATGGCAGAAATTTATGAAACCAATGAACCCGTGCCTCCCCCTATTTTCCTCTAACGTGTCCAAGCGAAGTTTTACGGTCTGTTATTCTCCGTCTATCGGTGGCGGAGCTCTCGTGCCCTGTCGCAAGTCCTTCGTTCCACTGATCGCCTCGATTCTTTTAATTTCTACGTGCGACAGCACCCTCCTTTCCCATCCCCTCTTTCCTTTGTAAACGAAAATTGGGAAGCTTCCATTTCCTGCTACGTTGCTCCCAAAACTGTGGTAACCCTCCGAGACGATACTACAGCTTTTAATCATCGGGAGTTAGATAGCGGGGATCCCCGTCCCCCGCCTGTGCCCCCCGAATGCATCGTCCGCGACCAGGAAAAGGAAACCGGCGAAAAGACAAAATGCTAATGCGCCCATGTGGTTCCAATTGCACCACCCCTGGCCATCCTCTCGCTCCCCGCCCACGCATGACATACGACCCGCTTCTTTTTTGCTCGTGGGCATGTTCTTGCTAGCGCCCCGGCGCTCTTTAATCACCTCTCTCTCTCTCTCTCCCACGCGGCCTGCATAAAAATGGCACGCCGCGATTTCTCGCGCCGCCAGACAAAACTCCGCTCCTGTTCGCGGGAGCTATTATCCCGGCGTTTCGCCGGAAAACGTCCAGCGCCGCGACTTTGGAGAAAAACCCATCGGCCCCCGTTCATAGGCGCATCAACGTTTTACGAGCCGAGGCTGCTCGAACCCAGCTCGTGTTTTCGCGCTGCCTCCCTAGTGGAGCTCTGCTCTATAAAGCGAATCGTTAATCGCACGAGCAGCATTCGTAGAACAGAGATAAAGAGAGCGCGTTGCGGATCGCGAGCTTTTCAAACAAATATTCGAAAAGTCGGATTTCATGTTTCACTGTCTGCTTAATCTCACGAAAGGGGATCCCGTTCGCGTGTTCCTGTGCCTGTTTCAAAGTGAAAATCGAAGGGCTGCCTTTTTTTAGCAAGACACTCGGATCAGCCGAGCGCAATCCTCTGCCCAGGTGCTTCATACACTTTGGATATTTAATGGGAGCAGGTAGAACGAGCTCGCCAGCTGAATGTACACACGGCGCGAAGCGTCTGCTCTTTTTGCGACGACGAATAATCTCCCCGTTGTCCAAATTCCACGCGTGTCCCGTGCTTTCTACTTTCTACAGATTTGTGCTGTCCGCAGTTCCGGTTTCGCGCGACAGCAGCCAGCGGACCGTGCGCCCTGCCCGTCCCAGAGATAATAAAACCGCGAAACCGTGACAATTCTCGCGGGCTCGTAAAAAACGGTATTAAACCGGCGGATTGAAAGCTCGTATTTCTCAGAAGTCGGGAAGAAAGCCATCGAGCCATCGGAAACTTTCCCCGACGATGGGGAAACCCGAGTTCTGCAACTTCCCGCGGACAATGTAATTTCCAGCGACCAGATGGATAGGTAATTTTCTTTCCAATAAATATCCATCGGCTGAATGGAAAGATTCTTCGAGATTCGTTGGAGCTGCGCGGCACTTTCCCCGATAAAATTCTGCGCTCGCAGCACGGCCGGTGGAACCGCATCAGCGTTTGCGAATTGTTTGACAAATTCGTCGGGGAGAGCAGAGTGCCGTGGACAGTACATTTCTCGCAATTATTTCAATTATTCCGCCCAGTGAATTCTGTCCGAAACGCGAACAGTGCTCTGGACAAGGGATAATTATCCGGGAAACGTTATTCACGAAGGGGACAAGCAACGGGCGGAGATACAGTGGCGGCCAGAAGAATGTTCGGAATCGGTAACTTTAATGATCGCACAGAATTCTTGTCGCCCCGTGTAATATACATTAAGATACAATTGCTTCGTGCGAAATTGCTATCGTGCACCGTTCTAAATTTCCTTCAGACCGCCGTTGTACCCAAGAGGCAACGAATTCGCTTGGCTCGGCTACGTTGGGTGAATACACACGATGGGAGGAAGAATATCGAATGGCTGTCGTCATAAGACTCGAAATCCCTGACGCTCGTTCGACGCCGCTATTTCAAGCTAATTAGCCGAGCCATGAATCAGAAGGGGCCAACTTAACGTCGGAAGAAAGTGACCTACGATAACAGGCGTCGCGTAGAGTCACCACTCTCCACCGAGTATCTTATCTTTTAATTAAACAAAACGCATAATCAAGGCACCAAAATAAATGGTACCTTCGAACTATTTTTTCTAACCGAGACACGAGCAGATAAATTCTATTACAAGATCAAACGGTTTCGTCACCCTTTAAAATAAATTCCCATATCCCAGGGTTCTGTCTGTTCCTCGAAACGATCCCGACGCCGATCGTACCGAAGTCCAGTCATTTATAAAATAGTTATAAAAGGGTTCGTTGTTAATGGGTGGGCCGGCTCGGCAGAGTACAATACGCTCCACAGTACTCGCCACGCGGTCGACTTATCGAAATTACGATTTCAAGGGGAAGGGGCGTCGATCTCACACCCCTTCCAGCCCGGTAAAAGATTCCAGTTGTTTCTTCAGCGTTCGATAATTAGAGCGAGAGGACGAAATGGCCGTGGCGCGAGGGGCAAATTGATTGCAATTAACGTACGACTGGAAACGCGCCCGAGGAAGCGGGCAATGTGGTTCTACGCGTCAGAAAAATTCTCAGAACGACGAAAGCAAAACATTGAGAGGAGTGTTTCGAGAAGTCGTCATCTGGAGTGTATAAATACCGAGAAATCCTCGGTGAAAAATCGAAGCGACCCCTGACACGGTCGAGAGGACAAATATGGGTGGCGCGGGCAAAAATTCGTGACTTTTCGTCCGGGGAAGCGGGCGTTTTTGCCGTCATTAATTCCAGGGATATCGTCGGCGTCACGGCGAGGGTGGGTTTCTTTTCCCCGTACGAAGAACAGAGATTATGGAACCGCGTCTTCTCGACGGACGAGCGAGCGCAGAAAAAACGGGGCGGCCGCAGATCTTCCGAGGCTCGTTCGATGGGCCATCGCGAATCGAAGGGAACCACCGAGACTTTCTCCCAAATGAGGATTCCGCAGCGGGGGCTGGATGGAAGCCAAACGCGCGAGCGGTTTTTCTTTCACGAGACATTGAAGTTTCGTGGAGTAACAGAAAACTACGTTACGCGGTAGAAAAAAGTGCTCGCATCGGGTCGCGTAATTATTCCAACCGTAATGTATGAAGCTGCGGAGCCAGCAAAGAGCACGGAACTAATCGGAGCGCAGGAATGGAGAAACCAGTGCTCTCGATTTCCTCTCGCCTCTCGCTCAGAACGCACGCTATCGACGAGGTTCCCCCCATAAAAGGGCCTTCGACATCGGCGTCGAAGCGCCGGTCAAAGCCAAAGTCACGGTGAAATAATCTTGGGGCCGGGATGTTTTTCTTAGGAAATAGGAATCTCGATGGGCGAGGTCAGAAGGATCGAGACGGAACCCTCCTGTAAAACACGCGCCCCGGACAGTGTGGACAATGTGGGACGCGTTAAAGTCGATGGAAAACGGTGGTGACGCGTTCGGGTAATTTCCTTGGGCGTTGCACGACGATACGCGAGGCGCAATTATTCCGTGGATATCGAAGCCAGAGGATCGATTAGAAAGGAGTTACGACACCGAGAGCTCGAGTACCGCAGCGATCGCTGTCGAAGGTCAAGTCGCACCTCACCGGCGCGCCGGAAGAAGAGTTTCCATGGAGTGATGCGGCTCGAGGCACGACAGATATTCGCAAGGTCGAAAGTAATTAAAAGTGAATCGAGCCAGGGAGCCAGAGGAGTGGGGAGGGAAAGAACGTGAGTACCTGTGGGTGAGCGCGATTAGAGCATTACGAAATGAAGGCATTCTCTCGTGTACTGGATGCTTCGAGGGACGCAAATGGGAAACGAGGAATTCCTGGCGTAAACTCCCGCGTGACGAGCTCGGAATACGTGTATGAATTCTCGCGAAGAAGGAGTCGACCTAGTCGAAGCCAGCTTTAGAACTCCTCGCACACTTCTGAATACGGAAAAGTTTGGTTCAGTGGATTTTACCATTCTAGAAATGGGAGTCGCCGTCCTCCAGGGGACCTCGAGTTAATCTTAATGACTGCTTCGACACCCCAGGGGACAAAATTGATCAACCAGGCGTTCTATCGTTTCACACAATCCAGCTAGCAACCGGAGACACCAGAGACACGCAACGCGTACGCTCGCGATTTATGCGCGCGTTGCGCCACGAGCCCGTAAATCCCATCGCAGTGGCGGCTGAAAAAAGACAGCGCATAACCCGTGCAGGTAATCGCTTTGACCGCATACCGGCATCGCTAAAGACTGTCGCGCGAGTCGATGAAAAAGCCCCGTAATTGCACAGGCTAAACGTTGCAACCCGTTATTCAATGGCTCGTCATGGCAAGGCCATCGATATACGAGTCGCGAGCCGTTTCTGCGAACAATCAGCGCGCGGCGCTTTTTTTCCCGCGATAAAAAGGGGAATCGCGTTACCGTTAACGTGGTTCGCGACGGAATCCATCCTGTCGCGGATGCCGTGCCTCGGTAGCGCTAAATTCTGCCACGTCCACGCTTCGTAACCGGACACCGGTCGCTCGCCAACACGAAGACCAGCGAGAAAACCGCACGGAGCCGGACGCGTCGCCCAGTCTGACGAGTAAAAATCCATTTTTCCGCTCGATCATCCTTCGAGAGTCGTCGTCGGAGTACCGGCTAGCGCGTTACGTAACGCCGCGCCGATAGAACCGGTGTAAACGGCGATGGTGTTCGCTGGAATCTCGAGCGAGCTTACTGGTCACCGGGCGGAGGAAGTTGCTAGCTTCCGGGGACTTGAACCGACGGGAAAATAAATTTCAAGTTTCGACGGCAGTCAAACTGGGTTGACAGTCGGCGGCTTTAGTCTCGACCGTGAGGATGGAAACGTCGATTTATTGGGGCGTTGCGCGCGCGATCGCCCGGAAATAGAACCGCCGAACTCACGCTGGCGGGGCAGGCGATTTAAGAAGCGGAGTAAATTTCCGGGGACACGAATTATTCTAGACGCGCGACCGCCCGAGAGTCGAACCTGAAGTTAACATCGGGGGAACTGGATTTTACCGATGAGCATAATTGAGCGGAATTTTTCAGGCAAGACTGTTGCCACCGTCGGTTACCGAAAGACGGCTGAAGTAATCGAATTAAAAACGCTCATGAATTTTAATGCTTCCTCTCCCCACTTAAAATGAGTCCTCGTTCGATTCGTGTCTGCGGTTGCTAAAGAGTCGCCTAAATCTTGTGCCACTTTTTACTGACTTTTCACTGCTGGGAATAATAACTTCTGTTTGGAGACGGTCCGCGGTGGAATTAAGAGCACGCAAGTTCCAAGGGTAAACATACATAAATGCATCGCCGAGGCTTGGACAGAGAAAAAGTTGTTGTGAACGCAGAGACTATTACTCAGAGCGGTCTTCTTAAATAACAGATATCGTCTCGATTAATGTACTGTTAGATCAACTGTAGGTACTCCCAAGTAAACACCGCCTCTCGACCGTATCGATACGGCCAAGTTTGCCCGTAAAAGGTCTCAGGCGATGCTCGATGATAAGCTCCAAGGAAGGGAAAGTTTTCGCGTGCTTCCCAAGCGGGAGGAGCACCGAAGGAAAAAAACAACAAGAGACCCCGAGACTACGATTGTGGGTCACTAGCCGTCCCACTTTCTCCTTTCCCCACGATTCGTCAACGATCCCAGCTCCACGAGGAACCCTCGTCTGGAACCGCTCCTCGTTGGAAGCTACATACGATCCGCAGCGGAAAGTTGGTAGCTACGCGTAGCGCTCGTGAAACGAAGACACAAAGGGAGGAAAAGTGCGCTCGCCTCCGCTCGGTCAGATAGAAAATTCCCGTGGAAATTCACTCGTTTCAGGGAGCACGGGGGATCTATCCATTCGAGGAGCAGCCGAAGCAAAGGGATTGCGGGTAATAGAAAGAAATACGCTCCATGCAAATTCCCCGGTTTCCCGGGCAGCAACATAATTGCCCCGTGAAACGGGCCAAAGGTAAATCTGGTCGCGAGCCGGGTCGGGAGGTTTCTGGCCGTGAAAAAGGACGGTACAAAGCGATAATGGTGGAAACGAGGCGAGATGCAAATGAGAATCGCTGCGAGCCGAAGAGACGGTGCGCGATCGCAGGTGTGCGCGGTAATCGATTCTCGCGATCGGAACGAGAGGAGAGGAGCGAGGCTTTGCGAGGGATTACTACGATTATCCGAATAATTAGCCCCGGAGTTTGGGGGCGGGTCGGCCGGCAAATAAAGCCTGGCCAGCGAGTCCGAATTCCATCGGTGTATTTAGTCGCATAGCTCCGGCGTGGCGCGTATAATCGATGCGATGTCGCGATTGTTCACGGCTAGGGCAAAAATTTCGAAATTCCTTCCCCGCATCCCACGCGAAATTTTATCTTCCGCTATATCCAAGATTCGTAGATGTAACAACAGCGAAAATATATAACGGATGTGCCTCTTAGCTTATCAAACAAAAGAGCGCACCCACAGTCTTTGAAATATCGCGATATCGTTCACGCGCGCCTTAGTCATCGACAATTTCGCAAACCGATAATTACGCGTGTACCTCGTCGTTTCATATGATAGAAATCTCCCTGAAGAATCTCCCACGAGGGAGTCACGGTCGACGGATCAGGGGTGACGATAGAAAGAAAAGAGCGATAAAAGACAATGACTCACCGAGCACCTTGCAGCTTCCGCCGTGCAGGGATTCTCCAGCAAGCTGAATGATGGACATGAGGAGATCACCGAGCATCAGGCAGGCGACGTGATGAGTCTGGCACCGCCAATGCAGAACGTGATGAGAGGCAGGCAGCAACCAACCGGCGGCCAACGTCGCTGCCAGGAACACCGCGCTAATGATGAAGCCCACCGGGTACAAGGTGAACCTGATGTCGGCCGCCTGCATCACTGGCCTGAAAAGTTTTACACAGAGACGGTTAATTTCATTCCCGGTACAGTTTCCTGGCTTTTCATTACGAAACTAGGCAAAGAACTGGAAAAGGTATATCGATTATTGAATGGTACATCGAACATTGCAAAATGCCTGTTGAAAAGTTTGACTAATTGTTCATTTCATTCGGCTCGTAAGATGTTTGCGCGTTGGACAAGGACCATCTGTCTTTGTTCTATCAGATAAGAGCGAGCTCGCGCCGCGGCTGTTGAATTTCGACGGAAATCTACAACCTGTTCTCGTCGGATTAGCCGAGCGAGTGAAAGTCCCGGGGAGAAATCGTTCCGCAGTTTTCAAGATGGTCTCGGCTCAGCCGCGTCTCGCGAGGAACGAATAAACACGCCTCTAGGTACCGGCAGAGAGAAAAAGAAACATTTTCTAACTAATCAAGGTGTACGGGACATCAGCGACGAGTGTGCATTCTCCGCGGTGCCTGGACGGCGCGTAGACACGCTTTCTACGCGAAGGTATTTGCTTGCTTTCGATCGATCGATCGATCGACGAGCTCACGGACTTTTCCACGAGTTTATCGGCCCCGTTGTGTAAACGATCGGCGTACACCTTCGATTCCAAATGAAACGTGGCAGCCTCGAAGCGTCAGGTGGCAGGCAGAGCGGTTGGTTACCTTGTCAAAGCTGGCCGAGCTTTCCTCGGACCGCGTGTAAACGCTCGCGTTAATTGAGTTTCCAGCGTTGCTTTGGAAATTACACGCGAGACCCGCGCCGCGTAACCCGCGCGATACGTTTTCTGTGTAATTTCCGGCACTCTTCCGGCGCGGACCCTATTACAGCCCATCGTTCTGAAATCCGGACTTCGGGCGGGACGAGAGCACGCGTCCCTCGCAAACAGAATCCATAATATCGAGCGTTACCGTTGAAACTTCCTCAAAGAACCACTTCGAGGCGTACTTCGGCTTCTCTCATATTTACAACCAACTCCTTTCAACCACTCTTAATCCATCAATGTTACTTGCTCGTAATCGTACTATAAACGCCTTTCTATTTACGGTGTAATAATAGATCAACCGAGAGCTGACTTCTACTTACATAAATGTTTCTTTCGTTCCCTAGCTTCTCACTTTTTCTGCCATTTTTCCTGTACAAGTGTCGGGCGAAAGCCCCAACGTGGCAATAACGCGAGTACCATATGCTTGGAATGGTAACCGGCTCTGTTGTTTCAAAACAAATACCCATAGACCTCGAAAAGTTGAAGCATTCGCTACCGAAATGGTCAAGTATATACGCTTTTCCTTTCGCGATCGATAGCAGAAAAAAAAGGTGGTTCCGAGGCACGTGAATCATCTCCAACGAGGATGACGCGCGGATCTGACCTAGAAATTCTTCGGGAGAAGAGTGAAAGTATCGGAGTGAAGTTTTTCTGGAGGTGTCGTCAGTTGAGGCTAACAAGGGGGTATACCCATCGAACTACCATCTAACGTGCAATTAAGCCGTGGCGATAAATCGAGATCGGGACAGCCGATACTTTTAACCGGGCAAAAAGTCGATTCGTGCACTGCGCCCCGAAGTAGGTCGCCGCGATCCAGCCGCGCTCTGTTCCGGCAAACCCCGCAGAGTCCGACGGACAAATAAATTCAAAGGAAACGTCTTTTCGTCATCGACCCATTCCGTTGACCCCGATTTTCGCACTCGCGGATCTCGGAAGCCCGTCGAAAACACAATCACCGGACCAATTATTATTTCAGACGGCAGGCGTCGTTTATTCATTATTCGCCAGGCCGCGGTAGCGTTTATTTTTCCGCCGGCTTACAGAAATGCTCCAAGTGGATACGTCACGGGGCGTTTCGTTCATTACTTTAATTTCGTCTAACGAAGAAACGCGCTCCGCCGAGCAGAACTCTCGAGCTCCGCTCGCTGAAGGAGCGCCTCGAGGAACGCGACACGCTAACGAGAGAAAATCGGGCTACGGACTCCGAAAAAAACGAGAAGAGAGAGAATAAGATTTCGGTCCGTGTAATTACGCGAGCTCTCCAGCGGTCTACCGAAAGGCTCGGTTGCTCGAGGGTTCGATGGACGGCAGCGTAATAATACGTAGACCACTCACCTTTGCGATGCGTGCTCCGAGCAGGCGAACACCTTGGAAACCTGGTTCAATTCTTTGATCCTCTCGACGCAGAACTGACCGGTAGGCAAGGTGACACCGTCCAATTCCAGGCCACCGTCCGCCAGTAGCACGGCGTCCTTAGCGTCACCCATAATCGTGAAATTGTCGGAACGCGGGCAAGTCGGGAAACCAGGGACAATTTCTACCGAGGCAGATGCGTTCGGTAGCAGTGGCGTTGCGTTTGCACCTTCCTTCAACTCGGCACAGGAGTGTCTGCAAAGAATACGATATCTGAGTGAAAACAAGAAGGATCGAGAAGAATCAAAGCATTCTGTAAAATGGTAACAGCCTGGAATTTTTGTGCGAAAGCTTCATTTGCAATATTTCGCAAGCATGGGATCATCGCTATTACCACGAATCAGCTCTCTTAGCACCGAGCTAGCAGAAGCCCGGGCCAGTAGTCACAATAAATTAATTGAAACGGCTAGTCACGTAGAATTCGGGTTCGTCGGAACCCCGATACTCGGAATTTCAGAAGCGAGTCGTCCTACGCAGTTCTCGGCGTAAACAGCCGACCCGTGAATAGAGAGAAATCGCACGCAGGTACAGGAGGCACCGAGCGCGATGAAAGAAAGGTCGTATCGCAGGAATTTATCTAGGAAACGCGCGCTAGCTACACAGAATGCCAACAAAGTCCACGGAACGCCCAAGCATGGGCGATTGGAAACGCGATTAAAACGGAGCGCAGCATTTTGTGTTTACCCCAACGTCACGTCACGTTTGCGTGATAAGCGTACCACGCTTCACCGAGGCAGACAGCTTTCAATAAAAGAAATTACTTCTAACGACTGCCTCGCACGAAATTAGACAGCCTCTCCATGAATTTAGAGACTGCTGTCTGCGCAGTGTTCCTTTCAATATTGTTATAGGGATTCTGTTTTCCTAACCCTCGAGGTTTAAGGACACAGATTATTTTAATGTTTGTATTATACCGTAGGGTAGCGAGTGAATATTCTGTTTTCCTTCTCTCATTGTTAGTGGGGTGCCAAGGACCTGAACCCTAATTTATTGCACCCTGAGTCACCGAGGTGTCAGAGTTTCTAATGAAATGCAGAATTTTGTTTACATTCGCTGGTTTTCCAACCAAGTGTGATTCTTTCTACGAACGACCTTTACCGTTTCGATTTCATTCCCCATACGAGTTCTGTGTGCTTTGCCCGAGTCCCACTGTACCCTCGACGATGGAATATTACGAAACCGGTATTCGGACCCGGATCTTTCGTTTTCTAGACGAACGCTCCGCCAATTGAGCTACCTAAGCCTATAGCTTCCCTCTCCTCAAGTCTAACGTTCGAATAGGGTCTATCCTCTGCAGGATTTGGGTAATCCATTGTAACTGATACACTCTCCCACCCGAACCTTCATTCGTCGAATGAATCTACAATCCGAACGCTTGGTTATTCGAAAGCTCCGTAAGTTTCCCAACGAAATCGACGGAGCGATTGGAGGTTCTCATTGATTTTCATTCAAGAACTCACATTTCTTCGTGGAAAGCGGCATCCTCGCCACAGCACCGACGTACCCGTGGCCTCATAGTTGCGGCCGCGTGATTTCCCTCCATTCTCTTGCGCACGCAAACGAAGAAAGCGTTCGAATCGGCACAGTACTCGCTCGGCTCGAACTTCTCGTCCGCGTGAACGTCGAGGATCGCGTGCCCGTCGTCAAGGAGGATGATGGGATTCGTGCTTCTGTAGGGCACGTAGGTCAACACCGAGTTGTCCGCGCACTCTGGCTTCCGTCCCTCGACCACGTCCCACTCCGAAGGCGGACCCATCAGCATCATCTGCTGCGACGGCGAGTAGATGAAGGGTTTCCACTCGTTCTCGGTGGCCTCGCACCGGGTCGGCGCGTTCGGATCGCCGTCCGACTTCTTCACAAGCTCTTCCTTGTGCCGACAACACCTGAGGACCGTCACTCGCTGGCGCACCGAATTGCTCGGCTCGGAGAGCACCGCGACCGCGATCGTCGCGAGGATCGTCGCCAAACGAACCGCCTTCATGGCGACAGTAGCGGTTTCTCCGAGTGGACACCGAACAAGCGTTTCCGCGATCGGTGCACGAGTATCACACGCGGAATTCACTCACTCGCGTGCTACGCCGTCGGTCGAAGCCGTCCTCGTTACCGAAAAACTTAGAGGATCGAACAAAGTCACGGGTCGCGGGTCTAGGCTGTATGTAAACAAGAGACAACTGTGTAACGTCGACGAAATTCACTTCGCTGGAACAGTCAGCCGATCGATTTGATCTTTCCTCGCGAATATCTGTCTGTTCTGTACGATATCTCAGAAAATCCTTGAAAAATCGTAATCCGTGCGAAGCACGCGCGTTCTGAAGTGTTTGTAAACAACGCGCGGAACGTTCACTGGTAGAAAATCTTCCCGATACGCTCGATCATGTTTCGATAACAGAGAAAGTACATTCGACAGCCGAGTGTTTACGACCGGAGAAGTCGTGGAAGCCTCGAAATACGCGTGTATAAAGGTACGTTTTGGCGCGTCTCGGTCGTTCGTCGGGTTCGAAGTCGGACGTGACTCACTCGCTCGAAGGTTTCGGAGTTACTGAAGCGGGCCGACCACGCGGCCACCCGTCGGGCGGCTGGGAGAAGCGTGGCGCGTCGTTGCGCGCGCACTTACTCGCTGCTCCCTCCCTTATTCAACCACCTGGCTTTCTCCCTTCTTCGCAGCGACCTTCGTCGCGACGCTCTTCACCCCCACGGGGTGGATTCGCGACCACGTGCTCGCTCCCGCTACGGGCCTCCTTGCCGGAAGTGCAACGGTACCTTGCGTGGATCTCTCTGTCTCTTTCCGTGGGAACTCGCGCTCCTCTTCACCTTTTCTTTTCGATTCCGGCTCCGTTCATCGTCACTCAACACCAGCGCGCGTTTGTAAAATAAAAGACGGCGGATTGCAGGGAGGTTCGTTATCCTATTTTCGGATTCACCGAGCAGAGGATACTGTACAAAGATCCACTCTGTTCGGAGAATACTAACGAATGATCCGGAACGTTTGAACGAGAATGAACGTTCACGGAACTTGGAAGGGTCAGGAGTCTCCTCACGCATTCCATGAAACGTAAATTTGACCGCGTGTATACCTCGACCGTCCCACTCTTCAGGCCGTACCCTCGGACCTTTCGCTTCGTGGAAATACTTTAGGTAAGAATCGAGAGGATCGCGGAGTCCTGGAAGCAGAATGCTCCGCGGTGCTTGCGGGAAGATACAATGCGCGAGTGGAGTCCGCGGGAAAATATACAGTCGCGCCCTTGCGCCCGTGATTATTGGCAGAATAAATACGGTTTTGCGCAGGCGAACGATATCTGGTATCGCGGAATTACCGTCTCCTATGACTACCTATGTGTTTTCAAGCCGAGCGAACTTCCTGGCCTCGGTTGCCGCGGCGCGGTTCATCGAGATAGCTCCCGATCGCGCGAAGGTCGACGATGATAATGACCGAGAATCAAGGTAACAGTACACGGGATCGAGCCCATAAACCATCCGCGGAATCGACCGCGAAGACCTGCTCCTAGAACGCGTTCCAGGTAGAGCAGGCAGCCGCGCCGGGTAATTTATGGTCGCGTTATGCTCGCGAGATTAACAGTGTGGAGCAAGATACCGTTCGACGAAGCCAGATCCGCCGGCAGACGGTGGTTCTGTAAACTATCCTTCGCTTTCGTTACCGCGAATTCTCTCGATCCCTTCGTTCCTGCCGATTTCACCCCGATTCCACGCGTTCGGGCGGAAATTCACGGGCAAAAAGAACTCGAGAGGGACGAGCCCCGGTCGTTTCCTAATTAATGGATCGCCACGCTGGGAAAACAATCGCGATACCATTTCACGGAATTATTTATAGCCAGCCCTCTGATTATTAATTGCACCGTGCTCGTGCAAACGCCATCTTTTCCAAAGTTTCTGGAACGCCCGAAAGTTGGTCGCGCGTTCAGAATCCGCGAACGAAAAATTGATTTAAGCGACGTTCCATCGCGGAGCGTCCAGGTCGAGGAAAAACCGCCTGACTGGCTGGTTTTTACCGCGACGCCGCTTCTCTCCGGCCAGGACGAGGAAGACGGTGCACCGAGCCGACGGGCGGAAACGCTTTAAAAGTTTCGGACGGCGCCAATTAAACTTCTTCGCCGCGGCGAAAATTGGGAATTTATGCCCGGGCGCCGTGTCTCGTCAATTAAAATGTCCTTAGCGTCCGTGACGATGGCGGCTGAGCGCGGCAAAAACGGGGAGGAATTGTTTGTCGGTGGCTGCGTTTTTTCCCCCCGTCTTAACGCGAAACTTATAGCGAAATTAGGGATCGGAGGGCGGAGGATGTATGCGGCAATTACGCGGCTGTCCCCCGGGCGGCTGAAATATCGCGTGGCTGCAATCGAGTCTGGCCGATAAAATCGTTTTTCAAAATTCGTTACGAGCACGCGCGACGCCGGTTAATAGGAAGCTTTGGAATTCGGAGCAGCCCTGGCCCCGCGTAAATCACGTGGATCCGCCGGTGCGCCGGCTCTCGGTCGCGTCGCGACGCAACGCGTACAACGTTAATAGGTTCGCACACGCGTGCCCCCTCAACGTAATACAGATTTTATCTACCCCCCCGGCCGTTGTCTACGGCCGAAGGGCTGTACCGGCCAGACGGTTTGATCCGCGTTGCTCGGACGATTTCGAAATCCCGCGGAATCATTGCTCGATCGACCGTTACTCATTAAGGGAATCGCTCGTGCCCGCTTTCCAGATCGTATCTCGAAAATAATGCGCCACGGGGACCGTCCGATAATGCAACTGCCCATCCCCTCCACTTTATCTGCTTTATGAATTGCAAAAGGTAATCGAGCCCGGGTCCGGCTTTGTTTGGCTAATTGAACGGTGAAATAGTTGAACGAGGGGGAGAAGATGTTGCGTCCGATGGGGGTTGTCAAGATAGAGACGCATCTTTATTACACTGTTGCAGGCTACGTAATACGTTGTAAGTACACAAGTTTTACGACAGTCAGAATTGTACAAGGTCTTTTAAGGGACTTCAAACTAATAGCGGAGTATGCGATAACGCAGGGCAAGGTCTTTGGAAATGTGAGTCATGCCTGAGCGATGCAAGGGCTGGGATATCATGGGAAAAGTTTCGAGAACGACAGGAAATATTTACCGTTAGCTGGCAGGAACCGCTGCATTATTCGAAACTGGGGTGCTTTACTGAATGATACACTAAAGCGTCCAACACCTGCTACGCATTGCAATCCGATTCGAAGAAGACATACTGCAATCTCATAAAAGAAGTCTTTTATATCGCGCACGCTATTAACTCGGCGTCCTGTTTGTTTCTACTCGCGTGCCCAAACGACGAGTTAAATTTATACCGACAACCTTCAGACAACCTGTAAAATATTTACACCCGGGGGGGAAAGACGAGCAGCGTGGAAATCGCTGTCCGACAACAACGTAAAATGGAGAGAAAAAAGGAGAGGAGAACACGATGGAATAAAGTTATTCATGCGGCAGCGTTGACGATAAGGCTTTTCGATTACGTCGCGAAGCCATAAAAGTCGCTTCCTCGTCGTCGGTCGACGGAAAGGTTAACGCCGGGGTCCCGCGAGCTAATCTCGAGCCCCATAAATACAAGGACCCATGGGAGGAACGCGTCGTCGATCATACTGATCCGAAACGGGGGCCACGACGGAGGAAAATTAACACGGCTCCCGTTCGAAGGAGCAGAGGCTCGTCGTTACCGTTCCCCGCTATAATCTCGCGCCTAGCCCTTCGAAGCTCATAGACCGGGGCCCGGTGGATCGCGGTCGTGTCGCTTTATCGACGGCCATCTATGTGTATTATGCATTCTGTCGCGTGCACTTAAACGCACGGCCAGGTTCCGACCGGTCAGCCTTTCCACGACAAGGACTTTTTCTAATAGCAATTTACCCGTTATCTTTATCATCGCGACGATCCATCAAGCGATAACCGCCCCGGCACGGCGTTCTCGCGAAAATTAAAGATAATATCTCTTCGGGCGGTCGATAATTACGCGAAAAACCGACGTCGTTTACGGGGCCGATTAATTTCGCTACACGGCGATTACGCGATTTAACGTTTTATCGGGTTGATTGCTCTAACGGAACGACGGAATTTATCGTGCCGGCGGTTGACTCGCTGCCGAGCAACAGACGGACGGGGACGTTTTTCCAATGAACGCGATTATTACGCAGTCGAGAGCGGCCCGTTGGCTGATCGGGGATGATTAAAATAAGCTTCGTTAATTAGAGGAACCCCCGGGGGGTGGCGGGCGCCTTCGCGATTACTGCAAATTCGCTTAACTCGTCCCCGACGGTTCTGTTAGCTGGAGATTTTCATTACCGTTAGAGGCGGCTCGCGAGGACCGGACGGAAGTGGGAATCAACGTGGCTACGGTGTAATTAAAAGTGGAAAAGTGGAAAAGTACACGCGCCAGGAAGAGGTACGATTAATGAGCGTTTTCTTTGCGCCCCGCTGTTCCGCCGATAATCCAAAAGGAGGGCCGGCCTCGGGTAATTACGAGGGCATAACTCCTCCGTTCGATTGACTTATTAAACGCGAGGAGACGGAGGAAGCTCGAGGGAGGAAGTTGTCGCAGACGATCCGCCAGCGGAGCACAGCTTTGGCGTGAAAACTCAATCGTAATGGGCAATAAACGACGACCGTAAAGATCATAACGGTACATTAAGCCGAGTATCGTCTAACGGCGAGGCTGGTGGAAAGTTTCGCGGGATAATCTCCCGGCGCTCCGTACAGCCGAGCGGCTTTTCCCTCTCTCGGCTTGTTTAAAGGCGTCCGAAGGAAATTTAAGGCCGTGTTTCAGACCCGACCGGTGTACACATCGGAAGCAGCCTGCCACTAGCGCTCCTATCACCGGCAATTTATGGGCCGATTGCACACTGCCCGTTCGGAGAGTGCGGTCCGTGGTCAGGGAGTGCATACACGTCCTTCCAAGATACCGCCTGGACGCTTCCTGCTTCGTGTGCATCGCCGCGCGCCGTTCCTTTGCATATTTTCCGCGATTTTTCTCGTTGCCGGGGCTCGCTGCTTCTCGAGGAGGCTATACCTCCCCGCAGAGGTTTTGTCCGGGTGGAAATTTTTCGCTCACACCGAGACGCCGTCGAGAGAAACAAAGGGGGCCCCGCAGTCGATACCACGAGCAGCTGAATTTTTACGGACGAGGCGCGGTGTCGTGCGAGTGACGTTCGACGAGATGGTAAGAGGCCTCCAAGCGCGCGAGGGGATCTTTGTAAACTCAATTTTCTGACTGGCGCGAGATAAGGGCTGGCCTCTTCCGCCCACCAACATCGCCTGCAACACCAGCTCTCCACCACCCTCGTCACTTTGATATCGATGAGGGTAATTTACGCGAACATTGTTGGCGAAGAAGATTGATGCGTCGAGTGCGTGCAGGGGTACCGACAGGCCCTGGGGCCGTTTCCCTTTTCTCTCCCTTCGTTTCCTTTCTCCACGAGCTCTTTTTACCCCCTGCCCTCTTTCTCTCCCTTTCTCCCCCGCCACGCTCCTTACCCTCCCCCTTCGTCGCCGCTCTCTATTTTTCGCCCTCCCTCCATCCGCTCTCTTTTCCCTGGTCTTTCCGCTCCTCCGCGGCGGCTAACATGATGAATTGCGTTTCGACACTCCACGGAACCTGTACGATTGTCCCGCGAGACTGCCCCGTCATTCCCTGTATTATTGCGCGCGCGAAACTGGCGCCTTGCCTCTTTCGGGTTCATCGCGGGACGAGCCGCCGCCGATAAACCAACCCCTCGCTTCTCGAATCGACGATAAACGACGAATCGATCGCGCGAGTTTCGACACGTGTATCTTAGGCAGCCGTCCGGTGCCGATAACTCGAGGAAAACGGAGAGCGGAGATCGCGCGATGCCCCGGAAAGAGGAAACGATTGCGTAGCATCCGTCGGGATCGCTGAATCGGCTGGTTCCCCGAAATGGGTGTTTTATTGGGGGATATCTGCGCCGGGCATCCGCAGCTGCGTGGAAATGGCGAAACCATTCGGACAGCGACGATTCCATTCAAACGTTCATCAGAGTATCGTTCGGATCGGGGAATTAGCGCGCTGGCTGCTGAATGAATTTCATTTGTCTACGTCCGCGTGTAGTTTTTGATATCGGGAGCAGCACGTGCGGCGAACGAGAGAGAGATTGACGAACCATGAACGAGTCGCAGCGATTGCTGATGAGTAATGACGGTATCGTCGCGTGAAAGAGTAAATATTTGGGGAACGGGCAGAACACGATTCGTACATCAGATGCGACGGTGCACTAAGCATATTTAAGCTCCACACAATACCTTTAACAGGTAATCCGTGGAATATTTTAAACTGGTGTTTATACAGAGTTCTGGCTTCTTTAACATCGAAGATCGAGCGCGTAACCTGCACATCGTCCATAAACCCGCCTCTATTTCAGATCCTATCTCGCGCATTTACATATCTGCATTAACTCTTTCCTCGACAGCCCATATTTCAGCCCCTTAACGATCCCTCGCGGGCCTTTAAATTGCTCCACCCGGTATGTAATTATTACTTCAAATACCCTACGTAACGTTAGTCCCTAGCTTCGTATTCAAACACTCGTCGTTGAAAGTGGATATATTTGCCAGGCTCAAGGGTTCATTTGTTATTCAACGCCGCGGCGTTAACGTTAAATCCGTCAAGAGACTCGCGAGTGTTATCGCGCCGGGAACAGTTCGCAATTTAGCTCGATCGCGGGGCGTTGAACGCGCCTAGGAGGCATACCGTGCAAGATAAATCGCAGATATCCCGATGAATCACATCGACGAGTTCCCTTCCATCATCGTTAGACTCATCGAGATTGTTGATCGTCCCGGCGCGCGGCCCGAGAAGACGGAACAGAGCTCTAAGCGAGTTCCGGCCGTACAAACCGTTCGCGTTTGTATAATGAATGGAGGAAAACGAGTGACGCAGGTTCCCCATCGCGATCGTGGCAGGTCCTATCTACGATCGCGATCCCATCGCGGAATGAGCTATACGGGGACGCGCACTTAATACACCAACCCCCTCGTGTACGATGCGCACAATGCACCCTTAGTCGGTGCACGATGAGCAGATACCGGATTATCAGATGCACCGTGCGGGCTCCGGAATTTTCCAAAATATCCGCCCCGGTGCTCGCGTGCCTACAGATTCTGCCAGCACACCGAGTTCCTTTCAAATGCCTCGGGGTCCCATGCGAATTTGTCCACCAATCACTGTTTAAACGGCTCGGCAGGGAATCTATTCGTCTATAATGTCGCGGCTCACAGTGGCGATCGATCAACGAAATTCAATTTGGCATTTGCTTGCTACCGTTCAGTACAGACTTAATTAGAGACTTGTAAAAAAAAAGAGAGAACGAATAAAGTGCGGTTCTACCTTGGAAATAGCTGGCTTGATCCCTCGAACGAAAAGCTCCCTGTCCCTCACTGTCGCTAAAACTTTGAAACTCGCGCAGCACCGACCACCCTCGCCCACCGTTAATATTAACAGGATCGTTTTTCCGGCGAGTTTGCGGTCGTGGGGAATGAAGTTGGCCGCCGAACAAGCGTTCCCACTCGTTACAAGATGCATGGAAAGTGGAAACATGAAAGTGTAAGCGCAAGGCAAAAAAGGCGGCATCTGAATCGATATTCGTCCCTTTATCCATTCCCGGGATCTTCTCGATATATATGAGAAATCAAGGTGCAGCCTGCAGCTTGATGGAGATTCTCCTCAGTCTTTTGCGACGAACAGAGCCGCGTCTAATCGATAATCATCGTTCCGCGTCGTTTCATCTTCGTTTGAATCGGAGTTGGGGGGAAAATGAAGCGAGTCAGCGAGCAAAAATTAAAGATATCGATCAAAACTGCCGCGCTAGCGCCAGGGGGGTTAAGAAAAATGTCTTGCAGGAGCAACGGGGCTTCGATCCCTGTCGGTTCCGGGTGCGTGGGCACCCCAATCGAGTTCACCTAACGTGATCCAAAGTTATCCACTGGAATACCGTGTCGTTCCTTCGTCCCTTTTGTCCCCGGTGCTCGAGGTAACCCTCGGGTTCCCGCTCGCAAACATCCACCCTCGTGGGGCCAGGTCGAATTCACCGGCAGCTTGGCCAGCCAGCGAAACGGGCTTCGACATGGTAGAGCGGAGATCAGCAGCTGCGTACCATGCTCGCGGTGCACCATGCTGGTCCTGATGGATGCTTTCACGCGTCTCCTCCGCGTAACACGTGTCTATGCGGGGTGCACGAGTCTCCGCGCCACCCCACTGGGCGTACCATGCAGGCCGGATCCTTCCCTGACTCCTGGCCCTCTGTCCTTCGACCGTCTTTCCTCCAGCAACGCCAGGCAAACCGAAACTTCCCCCCGTAGTGTCTCTTCCCTTCCTGCTCACCCCAGGCCACGGATCATCCCTCCTCCTCCGCTTGTTTTTGATAAAGAGTCGCACGGCTCAGTCGCGGCGAAGGGAAGCTGCCACGAGCCCCATAGTCTTCCCGATATTTTTCTCCCCCTTTCATCTCTCGATGACATCGTTCCCGGGGTATCCAATCGAGACGGCCGCCCCCGTAATAGGGCTTCGGGGGTAATGACGACTGGGTCGGATGAGGCCGAATAAAACGTCGGATACGAAGGTCCTTTGTGGCGTTGCTTGCTTTCGGGGATGGACGGATCGATCGCGGGGGTGCGTAACCGCGACAGAGGCAGATGGAGATGCATCGGGCTTCTAATATGAATTATTAATGAAGCGTCGATCGCGAAACGAGTCGGCACGGCTGCTCGCCAAGGCGAAATTCGATCGAAGAACCATCGATTGCCCGTCCTATTCGCCTTGTTACAGAGTGTACGCGGGATGCGTAGGGTTAAACAATCAGCAAAAATCATCGTACCTCCAGAAAGTCGCCGAGCAAGCGATATCCCTGTTAGGAGAACACCTGTCCCTCGGCAATCTCCGATCAAACAAGCTTCCACCCAGGAACCGTCTTCGTAAAAATCATCCAGGAAAGCAGCAGTCGCGCGGCCATTAAAATTCATGGGCAGGAAAGGGCAAAAGCCGTGGGTCTATCTACATATATTACAATTTTATAAAAGTCCCTGCTAGTGGATTTGCATGCTTCGATCTCGTGCAATCCGTCGTCCTTACGAGCGTGGTTCCGACGAATGGATTCTACCGCGGTTTCGGGGAAGGGCGAAGGGCGATGCACAACGAGCCGTTTAATTATTTTTATGTAAATGCCAAAGCAGCGACGGCCCGGGGATTACTCTTGCAATCTCGCGGGATGAACGAACGGGGCCAATTCGTGGGGCACTAGCTGGATATGGAAGAGTCTCTGGCGTAATGTTGCGAACACGCGCTTTGGGACGCCACGGGGGTTCCGTGGAGGGAAAACCTCGTGGGGCTGTTTACCCCTCGGTTCGGCGAACGCGCGCGCTGATCGTCGACACGCGGAGAAACAGATGGCAACGTGCTCGCATCCTCCATGAGAAATTCGCCCGCGTATATATTTCTTTGCTCGTCCGCGGGGCCATCAACATCCTGCGACAATCGTAGGGGCGAGAACAGCTTGAGGGAATATGTAATGATAAAGCGTCGAGGATGCTCGAATGCTGGAAACTGCTATCAGCACAGTTGCGGGGTGACAGATCGTAGCGTAATCGTTGCTAAACTTTTTCCCAGTAAATATTGCTCGTGAACGCCACACGCAAACGCAAATGTTGACCGAGTACTCGACTGAAGCGACGGGAACTGTCTCCAGCGATTAATTATCGCCTACGGCGTGCTTGCTGAAACTCTCTAAATAGAATATCCTTTGTTTAACGGAGGATTACGACCGCTCTCACGGTCACGACTTATTCAATGATCTATGGGAAATCCGATACCAGAGGGTGTCTCCTGTCCTCGACTAGGGTCACCAGCAAAACAGCAGGGTGCGTTTCGTTTATTACGGGTCTCGGTGCCCACGAAATCCGCGCATCCCGCTGCTTTCCTTCGATGACTAATGCCGCCCAGTTCTTGTTTGCCCCCGCGACACTCGCGTGTTTACCGTGCAACAATAAACGTCTCCGCTTTTGTTGCTTAATGAACTATTCCTCCGGCGATTTGGACGAGAATAATGTCTGCTGTAATCGTTTCGAATGAGCGAAACGCCCCCCCGGATGTCTCAACGTTACCCGTCTCGCCGTATAATTTTTCTTAACGACCGTTTCAGGAACATAAGGAAGTTCCAACGAGGGCGTACTTCGTGCCCATAATCGTACGTCTCTCCGAACACAGAGAGCGTCGTTTGGATTTCGTAAAAATCGCTGCAACGAAAATCCCTGGGAATACTAATTGACACGTGGGAGAAAGGAAATAACCGTGGTGGGCGTTAGACGAGATAGCGATGCCTGTTTCGGGCCCCGACGCCAACGCGACGCCGCATCGGGCCCGACGAGCATCGTGATACTTAACAGCGCCCTTCACTTCGAAGACGATACGCTTAATACCAGCGATGGGCGCTGGCTCCTTCTTCTGGCGAGTCATCGAACAAGTTAATCGTGACTCTGAATATGTTCGAGTTTCAATTGAATGATTCGAGGCTGCTGATAAATCTTGGTGCACCAAACCGTCCTCGTGAACTTTAGAAGTACACAGCTTCGAGGAACCTAAAAATTCGTGAAGTCTGCTGGTAATTAGAATCCCACGCGGATCTTGAAAATCGTGTTCGAGGATTGTAGACGCGTAGACTATTGGAAAATATTGAAAGACGGATTTCCACTGATATTCGAGGGGATTCGAGAGTTCGTTCACGCGTTGGGAGCGAGCTGGGCGCATCGAGGCCATCGCTGGGAGACTTTGAAGCCCCGTGCAAGCTTTCCTATCGGCAGTTGACGAGTTGACAGAAGATAAACAGTGTAGGCTGCAGTTACACCCGACGCCGGTCAGTCGCCTATCCCCGGATACTTATCCCCTGCTTTTATTATCTATTTGCACCACGTGCGTCGTACATGGATATCGTTCCCCGCTATCGCGATTCGAGACAGATGAACGGAGATTTGTTCATCGTTGACCAACGTCGGTCACTTTGATTCCTCGGGGCTCTATAATTGATCAAAGCAATCTGCGATACGATCGTCGAAGCAAAAGGATATAAAATGCGAGGGAACAGATACTTTCTTGTTCGCAACTCGACGATGTTTGGCAACCTCTAACTTTAATCAGCTCGTGCTAATGCGAACCACGAATCAGCGTTTCTCCGCTATTGCCAAGTAATACGCGGCACGCAGCCTGTATTGCGTCTTCCGATCAGGTCCACAACGACTCGTTTGAGGCTGGAAATCGCGTCTCTGTATATTACCTGCTAATTAAAGCCAGGAAGATAGAAATGACGCCGGGTAAGCGTGTTTTCCGCGAGACAATGGGGACGATTGTGCGCTGGCAGAGGATTATTGTTCTTCGACGCGTTGCGTCACAGTTATTTTCGAGTCCGACGAGAACAATCAACCACCTTGATCGCCATCTTCAATGGAGGACCAATTTCGGAGCGCGCCGACGAAAATTCAAATGGAACATCGCCTGACCTCGAGGAACTTCAAGGTTCTTTAATTCAGGATACTAGTCGGGACAGAAGACTCTTTCAGCAACTAGTTACAATTTCGTGAACCGAAGCTTCGCTGAACCGAGAGGAGAAACAAAGATACCAAGGTGCCGTGTAACACGCGGTACGGTTACGAGGTTACGAAGAAAGGATTACAAGCTGCAGCTGCAGGCCGATGTTTACGCGGCTGCTGAGTGCAGCGATCCGAGAAACGGAGTTCATCCTGGATGTTCTTAAAACGTAAACCGAGCTCTAACCGTGCCTTACGCGCACACCCACTGCTGAATTGTATGTTTCGGTACGCCTTCGCGATCGCGTTGCTCTAGATTTCCGAGAAGAGAACCTTCGATCCAACTATGAGCAGCTGGCAGAAGCATCAGCTGCAATCCGCTCGTCGTCGATTCTTTCGTGGGCCGACAAACGTCCGTGCATAACGAATACCTTCTGCTAGAACAAGGCTTCGAGAAGTGGATAATACACCCTCAGAACTTTCCATCTCGGCGGAAGACAGGGTGCCAAGTCGTACAATAAATATCACACGATTGGCAGGAAGTTGGAACACTGGTACATTTGGATAACAGCCTCTCGAATAATATATCCTTTGCTATCCATTGAACGGTACAAGCATTAGAGGCACTGAATCGATGTTCACCGCCCCGAAATAATCCCAGGGTACCTTGGAATCCCTCGATCCACGTGTCCCGGTGCCTAGACCCACGATCTATGCCGAAGATCGAAGCTCTACGCCTTTCAGCTGGCGAATGGTCGCTAAAGGGTCGCCGGAGAGCGACGGGCGAGGATTCAAAAAGGCGAGAGCGACCCCGGAGAGTCGTGGTGTCATTGAAACGGCGAAATCAGGACGCGTGAAAGGGCTTCCGGCTGCATTCAGGTATCAGAACGGCAAAAGAAAGAGAGAATTAACGGGTGAATGGTCGCAGACGGGTGTCCCCCAAGATCGTGCGTGTTGACGCGCGCGCCGCTTGCGTGGCCGATTATGAATAAGGATTAACCTTCATTCAGGGGCCCGATCTATTCATCCTGCGCCATGAACGCCGAAACAATGACGGCCGTACATCTTCGTTCCGCCTTGCCTCCGTTCCTTTCGCCCTCCTCCCCCTGCCGGCGCTGATTTATATCGAGGAGAGTTGGCTTTTGAAGTTGCGCGCAGACGGCCCCATAAATTTCGCGCCCCTTCTCGGGGTCCGTTCGACGCGGCGCCTTTCTAACCAGCAAATTGGAGTACATTGTTAATTAAGATCGCGTGATGTCGCTGTGTCGTCCCCAGCCGTGCTTCTTCTCCAGCTTTCCAGGGGGGTGATAAACTTCTGTCGCGCGAATATCGAGCTTGAAGGAGCACTCAACCCCGCCCCCGCCGCCCTCCAGCCAAATACTTTCGAAGAAGCTTCCGTAAAGTTGCCATTTCTCCCCTAAACTACTGCCTATCGATTGGAATCGTTCCCTCAGCGTTCGCCGAGTGTTTCAGACACTTAAGCATCCATCAGAATCCCTCGAGTACCAGCGAGATCGCTGTCGGTTTATTTTCGCGAGAGGAATCGACTGTCTAGATCTCGCAGGCGGGGCGATGCCGCGAAAAGTGGGTCGCGGCTCGGGGAACGCGCGAGTGGATCGCACTTTCACGGCGGGGAATCTCGTAATTTTTTACGGTCTGTACGAGCGAGTTAACCGACCATCGGATGGATCCGCGTTGACAGTTTCGAGTACACTTGGAAGCGCAAGTACAACCGGGACGAACAGCAGAGGCGACAGCTCGCATCGTTCAGCCGAGGCGCGAAAAAAGGGGTGAGAGGCGGGAAAATTCGCCCAGATAATATTTCACCGGGGGCAGGAGCGCGCGAAGACGGGGAAAAGATTGATGATCGCTGTGCGGACGATTCAGCGCGTAACACGCGTCGCTTTCTGTTCACGGGATTCGAGAACATTGGCGTGCAATCGAATTAACAGCATCCAACAAGCTGCTTCGTCCGGCCCCCAGACAATACCAATCGCGGTGGGATTTAAAATTCTATTAATTTCAACTCTCCCCCTTCGGAAGTGGAAACAAGGATCGTCGAGTGATTTTCTCTGGAATCGTTAATAAAGTTTCCAACCGGGCACGCGGGTAAGAAGAATGAGACACGGCTGCTCCCTTTTGCCTACGCATCGGGGGAATTCAGTTTCCGAAGTTTTTTCAAAGAGACTCGATCGAGGGGGGGCGCGGTCGACGAAGGATGACGGTGATGCAGCTTTGATCCCTCCCGGTGGTCTTTGATCCAAGCAGCTTTCTCGTGGATCGGCTCCTCGAGCGTGTCGTCGATGGAAACAGGCACCGGGGGAAAGAAAATAATTGTCGTCGTTATAACGGTGTTGATAATGATACAGGCTCCGCCTGCGAACACCGCTTCAAGGATATCGGGTTTTCATTGCGGGACACCGATTTTCCAGCCCTCGAGCAGCCACGTTAATTGAAGGTTTATGTAAGCCCGATCTCGCTGAGACTCACGCGCCCTTTTTCTGCGCCGGGATAATCGTCCTTCGAGGAATATGGCGATCGCGGTTACGCTTGGAATCCCTTAACGGCCTCCACGAGGAGGGGTAGAGTCCCGGAGAATTTTAAACATTTTTGTGGGATGATCGTAAATTCGTTTCCATTGGTTTCTGTTTTTTTTATGAGAAACTAAGAAACTGTAGAATACGAGAGAGCTGATAGTATTATTGAAAGGGGAGCTTAATGAAATTCAGTGGATGAGATTGAAGGGAAATCGAAGAGAAAGTTTAAGAATCAAGACAGCTGCGACGGCACAGTAATGAATTATACGAAACGAAATGAAGATACTATGAGTTACCGGCTTTTATCGAGCAAGTCAGAGTGTTGTGTTCTGGCTGCGGCCAGTGGGTGGCGGAACAGTACGATACCCGCTTATCGACGCCTTCAGAGAATACTGTATTATCCTATTTGAAAAGCTGATAGGAATTTGTGTGATTCGTTGAAAACAGGATCTAAAGAATTCTTTAAATTTCAGTAAATTCTATCGTTTGTTTTAAGAGTAGCTCTTAACAAGATTTTCTTTCTTATTGGTGGAAGATAACACAGAATTCTGCACAGGCTAAGAGACTCGAGTATTTCTGGAAATCTTCCCATAGAATTTTACTCCAGTTACAATGTAGTCTTCCTTCGATTGCACATAGTAATATTAATAAATACAATCTAAACATAAAATTACCAACGCATTGAGCACTCACCAGTCAAGTGGCGCCCTCTAAATCCTCCTACTGCACCCAAAGCCCCGCCGATCCAGCAGGCGATCATCAGCGGGGCCTTCTAAACGAACGAGCAAGCGCAAATTAGAAAAATATATTTTCAACCTTCGCTGTTGTACACAGAAGCACATACAGCTATGCTAGAAGCAAATATTTGCCTTTTGCTGGAGACTAAACATCCTCGAAAGCATAACGGAACTATCCGAGCAAGCACGAGCCTTCCTAGGACGCTGCGAAAAGCATCGTGATTCATATTTCGAGGCATGCACGAGTTTTCGGTGTACCGGAACATCCGGCTCGTGTCGTAATTCCAGTTTTACGAGGTGACGACTGACAAAAAACAGGCACCCAACCCAGTTCCCTCCGCGAGTATGTATTCCTCGAGAATGAATCTCCAGCGAGTGAAACAATGCGAAGGGTGCATTATTCACGAACAGTGGTCGCAGCGGAGACAGCTTCGACACCGCGACGAAGAAAGGAAGCTCGTGCATCGAGGAAAAGGCCAGCCGACCAATTCGTCATCCCCTCCGCGAAAATTCTTTTTACACGCTGGCGAAGTTAAATCTCGATTAGCCGGTGCATTAGAATTTATCGCAGCTCCTGGGTTGGCGTACACGGCCAAAATGTCAGGAGAAATGTCTGAAATCACCCCGAGCTATTCATTTGTAACCACTCAGGAGCAAAGGGAGAGGGAATCTTTCCTTCGGCCGGCCGGGCTTCCGCAATATCGGGCGAAGAGCTCGCTGGGAATCAATTATCGCGAGTTCAAGAATGCCAATTAATATTCATGCATTCCCGTCGACTGGCAAGAAAACGCAAATGGAAAAGAATCCGGGGGATCCGTCCCGTATTTACGCGCCCTCCGGGGCTTCGATCGGAAAACGAACGAAACGACCGCGGGGTTCGTTAACTAATTACAGTCCGCTATCTCCGAAGGGCTGTTGTGTCCAAGGATATGCCTCCACCGTGCTCGCAATCGACGTCATAAGATGGTTAATGACGCTGTTTTTCCCGCGATCCCTTTCGATCCGGTAGCCAGAGATCGTATGATTCAAATTGCAGGGATAATTCCCCCGTTGACATACATCTGTCCCATCTTCTATTCGCAGTGTGAGAAAGAAGTATTTCTGTACACAGACGTGACTGTCTGCTTGACTGGATATCTTGTGTCAGAATTCTATACCTGCAAGCTGCAAGTCATCGATAAATCTTGTCTACACTTGTGAATCACAAAAGCAAGTTTCCGCGTCAGGGTGCTAATAAATACAACGTCGTTGTGAGCAGGGAAGACGAGGATGACATTGAAATGTCACAGATGCCTCCACCCAGCGATTTTTCGCAGGCTTCCTGCGCCATAAACCCGAGTAAACAGATCTTCTGCCTTTCCAAGCTCGAATAAGCTGGAAAAGAGGGAGATTACGCGACGCCCACGGAAGCCTGTCAGAGGGACGATTTTGACGCTGCACAGTAGCTACTTCCGCGAGGGAGTGGCTTTGTCCAAGGAATTATACGCAGGGAGCCTGGATATTGCGTTTTTAATTCGCCGATGCCTGGCTCCCCCGGACAGGCAATTCGCGTCGGTACGCTCGCGGTGAGCGCGCAATTAAAAGTTTTTCAAGCTCCTCTGTCGCCCGCGGTTCCGACGGTGTTCCCTCGGTCGACGTCGAGAGACCAATTATCAAAATACTAGAGGCATTGTTGGCACGATTCGCTTCATCCTCGAAAGGTCAGCCCTTTTCTTGGTTCGCGAGCGAGCGGCAAGTCGCCGTGAAACCGAGCAAGAATGGAGCAAGTGGGCGTCGGCCATCAATGAATTCGGAGCGGAGTAAGTTGCACTCGAATCTTATTATAGACACACCTACGGTCATTCGTAGCGTACCGATGACTCAATCGTTCGGCACTGACTCACATACGACGAAGATAAAAGGAGCAACCAAGCACCTTGCGCGTTCGTTTCCATAGTGCGCTATGACTGCAAGTGTTTACACAACATCTCGAGCAAGATATGCATATATTCTGGACGTATTCGCGCTCCGTTTCGCGTCGACCTGAAACGATTACTAATCTCTGTTTACATGCAAGACTTCCCAGCGGAAGAGACACACCCCCCATTGCGCCACACGTTCCAGAAACGCCGGGACCCCGAATTTCGCGGATGACTCGCGTGCACCAATCATCGATTCTTACGAGGAGGAGGAAGGAACTAGGTCGCAGCATCCCGAGGAACCGTAAGCCAACGAAAGCTCGATGAAAAACGAGGCGAACGGAAGACGAGCTGGAAGTTCCCGAATCACTGTGCCAGTTTACGATCCCCACTGGTCAGCCGTGCTCGTTTTTTATTAAAGCCCGCCAAAGGGGTTGCCCTCCCCGGGGCACCACTTATGCAGACATCTCGGCGGTCGTTTGGACGTGCATAAACAGAACGGTTTAGCGGTGATTTCGCCGCGGAACGATTGAAAAGCTGGACCGTACGTGGACCGAATCCTCCGCCAGGATCTTGTCTCCGTTATGATCGATCTGTATGCCTGGCACAGAATCGACGCTTTACGCGCGGCTAAAGTGTCGGCCAAAGCTCGTAAAGCCGGTTCGTTCGCCACTTTTTTTTTCGCACAGGCAAGAAAAGCCAATGATTCGGGGGGACACATGGAAACATAATCGCGCGAACGTCGGCCGCGCGGCGATGATGTCGTAAGCACGAGCCCCGAGATGGAAGAAACTGATCGAATATCCTCGGGCTTATTGCCCGGGGCCGATGGAACGGCTCGTGGAGTCCTTTATTTGGTCGTGAAACGTTTTGTGGCTGCCCGACATAGACCGCTTTTATTTCTTCATTAGAACGTTTCAACCAGAGGATTGTCACAACGACCAGTCGTAACGGCAGGTACCCCAAGTGGCGTTGGATCCGCGAAACGGTCAACGTTATGATCGTGCCTCGAGGATCTTCAATTTGTCCAATTTCTTCTGTCTTGAATTCAAAACCTGAGCGCACGTGTCGCAGCCAGGGAGTCGAATCTTGTACGGGACACCTCGAGTACAGATTATAAGAAGGCCACCGCCTCCACAGATTTCTGCGAACCTAATTTGCCGAGTTGCTTCCCCTGATTGGAAAGTTGATATGCAAATTTATGGAATCGAAGCCCCTGCTAGAGATCCGGGGAAGATAATTGAAGGATTTTACTAGCAAATAAAACCCAGACTCTCCCCCAGTAGTTTCAATCAGACTTTCAGCTTAATACTCCTCTATGCCGTATTCAAGAAACCATAAGATAAGAGTAATTCCAAGAAACGCGCTTGCCCCGACGACCTTTAACGGAGCTTTCGACCGAACTTCACCCGCGGGCGGTGGTGCTCGCGACGTTCATTAAAAAATTGTCGAGGCAAGCCCCGGGAAATTCGGTTTCCGCGGCGGTGCGCGTGGTTGGTCGAGGAATTTTACCGGAGGGCAGCCGAGGTGGCAATAACGAGCGATTCCGCGAAACGCGAAAGGAAAGGATCGTCTAATTTTGGCAAAGGCGGCTACCTTCGATCGTCGATCCGCTTCGCGCAGCGAGCTCGCCATGTTTGAGAGGAGTCGAGCGTCTATGTACGTGGGTGTGTCGGTCCGGTCGTGTTATTCGTTTATTATGCTAGCTGGCTTGCCCGGCTATATTGTGCCGGGAGGCGTTGTAAAAGCGCGGCTGGCGCTGTTCTTGAAAACGCTGCCGATACACCCTCCCCCGATCGCTCGCGATTTCACTTTCCTCGCTGTCGCCCGAGCTCGAGGAGCTTCCACGGCCGGGGAACGCGAGCCACCCTCGGGGATCGATCAAGTGGCAAATTCTCGCGAGAGGTCTTCCGTGATCGTTTATCGGGAGCTCGGTGAACGAAGCTGCTCCGTGCTCCGCGTAAACTCAACGAATCGGAAATATTCCTGGACGAAGAGGACGAATAAATAGTGCGATACTCAGTTCCCGTTGTGAGACCCGCGTGAAAGTTCGCGAGGGATGACCTTATCCGGGACTTTTATAGTGTACATTCTGGTCGGCCTGGCTCTCAGAAACGTGGGGGATTATATTTCTCAGCGGAGGAGCGTTACGACAGGGGAAGGATTGGTGCTTTTACGACGTCGAACCGTTGACGATCGAGACCGCCGCGATTTCTATTTCTTGCCGTCGTGCTTCGCGTTCCACTCCTCTCCCTAATTAAACGCAGCCTCCCCGCGGAGACGTAAACGTTTAATTTAACGCCAACTATGCTCGTAAATTTCGCGAAGGAATTCCCGGTATCGCGTTTTTCCTGAGGGAATAGCTTCGCCGAGGGACGTGCTCCCGTGGAGGAAGCCCAGCCCGGTGGTGCCAGTGATAGGACGCGCGATAAAATGCGCGCCGGAGGAGGCCTTCTCTCGTTTTCCAATGGCTCGTGTCGTCGCCCGAGTCGACAGCGCTTCGAAGATTGAATCACAGGCGGAATATCTCGATGATCTATGCTCGCGCGAGAAGAAAGGTTACTCGTGAAGCCAGCAGGAATATCTCCATCGCGGAGGATTATTTAAATCTGTCGGGGGAAGGTGCTTTATGTCATTGTCACGGCCATGCCTCTCAGGTCGGAAGCCTCCTCTTCGAGGGACACCTTGGATACTGTTACGACCACGGTTAGTTCGATTGGAAATTTCACACCTTATCGATCACACTAAATCGCTCATACGCAGCCTGTGATAACTTCCAACTCGATAGAATATGGTGTCCAATGAAATTGATCGGTCAGCCGATCTTTCCAGCGATCTTTCCAAAATTCGTTTCTGATCGATTCGCGACTACGAAGGGATATCGGCGATTCTGCACAGTGCACACGGTACGGATGTTCGCGTATTTGCGACTCACGCCTCGGGGGTTCCTGTTTACGCGGCTTACGGGCGAAATAGATCACGGAACAGGCCACTTCTGCGTCGTGGCTATCTACGTCCGGCGGCGCGGCGGTGGTTCAATTTGAATATGTGTAATAATAGGAAAACGTCGGTACCCGCGATACTCGCGGCTGCCTGCTCCACCGTTCCACCTGCGACGGCAACGCGGAATGCAAAATAGCCTCGCGACAGGTTAAATTGCATCGGCGTCGCGCGAATGGAAATGGAGCTGTCACGTCGGCCGAGATCGCTATCCAAAATTTAATGCCGCCCGTGACCAGTGGGTGTTCTCTTTCTCCTCTTTTTGTCTTTGACGCGCAATCTCGTCGAACCCCCGGCTGATGAGAAGGGAACCAGGTTAACGAAATCCTGCGACCGCCCCCCTACCCCCTCCGAGAATCGCATAAATATGCGCCTTGTTTCTTTCCGTTCGTATTTCCGGCCCGCTTTGTTCCATTCCAGGTTAAACATTCGCTGGAGTCTGTAGGAGGACCTCATCAATGTATTTACAGTTCACTGGCTACCTGTACAAATGAGGTCTCTTTTTATTTTACCCTCTCCTCTGGTAACTGCAGTCGACCCTCTTTCAAACACGTTGCCCAATACTTCGAACTTCAGCTTTGATTCCGGTGGCTCTCTTCTTCAAGTTTGTTTCAATAGGCGACAGTTGATGGAACTTGACTCCAAGTACATCTTATTGATTTCGTGTCCGGAGTTTATAAAAATTCACCTCCCTTATGCAGCCTTCCTCCGTTTCAATTTCAACCCCGCTGACACAGGTGTCCTGAAATCTAATTCCACCTGATTCCTCACCCTTAGTCGCTCCCCATGAATTATTCCTGCCGGTTTAAAATTCACCTTACCCTTTCCAGTCGCGAGTACCTACAGTTCTCAGCCAGCGGCGCGATTAAAAGGTCGTTACGATCCGCAAGACACATCGAACTCACATTTGTCTACATCCTCTCGCTCCTCTTCCTAAACGACCTCCTTCGACTTCGATTCTAGCCCCAAAGACACGCTTGCAACTTTATCCATCTTTGAAACCAGCCACCCGGCACTTCATCCTCCCAGTCACCCTTCATAAATCTATTCCTCCTAGTTACGAAGGCGGTATTTTTCTTTTAGTCTCGAGCCCAGTTATATCTCCCCGAGAAGTCAGCTTTTATAGCAGCAATTTTTACCGAACCTCGTCCGTTACTTTGCTGCGTTTATGTTACTACCCCTGTATTGATGTATGCCCTCTACTTTGCCTGAAATATCCTTTGCTCTCGCGCTTACAACGCGGAGCCTCCGAGTACCTACGTACACAGGCGCGCAAAGTGTGTCGGAAGAGCGATGGAGAAACGGCCAGTCGCGAAATCCCGACCCTGGAAACGCCGAAGAAAGGCGCAGCGGCGGTTCGAAATGCCCGAAATGCTGACTGGATATTTATCATGTGTTGTCAGGAGGAACAACGTCGCACCGGAAGATACGTCGCAGGCGGGGCGGTGCTCGCGATCACGTTGCTCGGCGTGCATCATGTCCTGCTGCGGGATGCATCGGCCGTGGCTGGCGTCTGCATACCAGCTATAATAATGGTGTCCTACATTATCTGGATTTTGTATTCCGCCCACCGGGACAGGCGAAAGGTAACGAGTTTTAAATCACAGCTCCCGCGGAACGGTGGAATCGGGGGCGAGCAGGGGTCGCGCTCGAGAGGAAACTGGAAAATTGCCAACGGGTTTGTTAAATGTTTACAGAATTTTCGGCCCAGCGGCTCCAGTTAAAGGTTCGCGGTGAACTCGACCACCGAGCCCCCCTTACTTCGCGTTCCCGATCAAATACACCGCGATGCATTCCAATTTTTCTCCCAATTCCCAGCGAATTTCCAGGGAAACAATGCCGACGAAGTATGTAATTACGTACCTCGCGAAATGAAAGCAAAGAGACTCGTTATTGTTATCAAAAAAACGAACGAACCAGCAAGTTTCGAGCAGCGCGTATAACCTTGGGCGAACGCTGCGGGTTAATTTTCAAAAGTTTTAAGCCCAGACGCTTCGGAGTTTTCAAAGTACGCCCCCGTCGGTGGTCAGCGGGCGACGTAATTATCGTACAAACGGAGAGCCCTTTTACATTGCCGGCGTGAAGCTACATTTAGCTTGTGCAAATGAAGGAACAAGGGCTACTTAAAATTTTATATTCGCGGAAAAGAGAAATTGCTGGGTGCCAGCTGAAACCGGGTATGGAAGAAGTATATTCCCTTGAATTTTAACCGAAGAGAACAGCAAGCGTGATCCAGGAGCAAAACCGTGCCTGAAAGGTCCGGATGAAGCGCATAATTGAACGGGGATGGAGTTCAGGAATAAACGACATTTTGCAGAAGCAGAAAAACCGGGGCGGGTAACACACGGGATGGTAAATTAGAGAGCTCGTTCGCGTAAGCGATGCATCCGCGGATGACACAACTTTTCCCTCTCGGCTTACTTTTAATCTTGTAATAAGTCAGGCGACCGGGACCGGCGTGCTCGATGGCGCGGAGAGTAATTAAATTGCCTGAAAACCAGAGCCGATTGGTTCGTTTCTAAAGATCGTATTACGCGGGAACATCGTTCGCTAGCTTTTTACGTGATCGCGAGATTCGCAACGAAGCGCAATCCGGGTTCGCCGGAGTATCGAACCGGGGCATAATTCCCGGTAATCCAACGAGCATTGAAAAATCAAGTTTCCACGGAAATTAATCGCCTTCAAAGAAATTCACTCGACGAAGAATAATAATTGAGCCGGGATCCGCAGCATCGACGCGGCGTAGAAGTTAGTAGCAGCGAGTTACGGAGGAAAAAAGAGAAACGGTTAAAATAAGCGGCGTACAGAAAGACTGTCTAAACTGGAACAAGGTTAGTTGATAACATAAAACGAGGTTATCTGCTTTCAGGTAGGATTCGTGATTTACGAGGACTGAATGTGGGGCTCGCGGATCTTCTTGTCGTCTAACGCGTTCCGAAGAAGCTACAGGAAATGAACTTTTTAACGAACTTCGAGCACCCCTTCGCTACATGAAATAATAAATTATTCAACTTATCCACGGCGGGAAGTTTGAGGAAATCCGTGGTCGAGAAAATCGAACTGCCTCGGTTCTAAAACTTCGTTCATAATAATTCTTCTGCTCGAACGTCTGTCTCGGAGGCATTGCAATATTCGAAGACGCGAGAGTTCGTGTAATTCGACAGCGATTGCAAGTGGCAGGCCCCCGTCCTTTGCCGTATCAGCCTGTATATACGCGCGGCGAAGCGTTCAGACACGTGTTCCGCTTTTGCCTCTTTGCCCAGGCATAGTTCCCCGGCTGGCAATTGGGCGGGCAGCGTTCGATTCCGTTGTCGAGAACGGACGTTGGCTCGTGCACAATTGAACAGAGGAAGCCGTGGCACGGTGGCAACCGTGCGCCGCAACTTTCGAAAAGTCCGGACGCTGACGAATCGCGTGCAACTCTCTGCTTCCAGGCGTCGAGGCTCGCCACGGCGATGCAGCTGACGGAAGTCATCAGCCACCCAGCCAGATCCGTTGACGCCATTCCCAAGGATGCCAGCGGCTCGGACGACCTCCGTAAGAACTGTCCGAAATTAGCCTACGACGCGCGGGGTTCCCGTGAGAATCCTGCCTTCTGCTCCAAGGACGAGGTCTAGCGAAGGATCGCCTCAAGGATTCATCAGCCACTTAATAGTTACGTTTCGTTTCGCGTAAAGTGTTGCGATGTTTACGCAGCGTTGCTGCGCGTTTCGTACCAATAAATACCGGCCGGCGAGGTTGCGTTCGCAAGTCGATGCACGGTTCATTAGCGCGCCTAGTTTATCAGAGAAAATTATTTGTTTAGCCGAGGCGCGGGACGGGACTATTTGTTCGTTCGCCGCCGATTCAACTGCACGGATGGCAGTTTTTGTTTACGCTGCTCCGCGGCTATCCGTGTTCGACGTGTTTTGCAAATAAATCTACTGGGCGCGAAGATAAATCGTGATGCCCCAACGGTCTCTGTCATATTCCGCGGAATTTATTTCCCGCGACCGATAGAGTAAATCACCGTGGCCATTTTGCGGGGTACATAGATCCCGCCAGGCGCGCCCGCCAATATCGAGAGTCGCTGTTCCGCCGGAGCGACGCGAGGAAAGCGGTAAATCGATTCGAATTCATTATCGCTGCCGGTGGCTGCGATCCGTTTTCGTTAGTGCACGCAACGCGTGCTGGTCCGCGCGGGGTTCGTTAAAAGGGCGCACGGGGGTGAGACGCCGACGCGGCCATGTTTCCATGGTTTCTTCCTCATCTCTTATTTACTCTCCCGGCAGCTCGTAAATTGCGGTTAGAAAGAGTTATGCGGAATATTACATGCAAAATACGGGCCTCGTTTAATGCGATTCAAGCGGGGCCTCATTATTTCATTATGTCGTTCCGGCGACCACCCCGCCTGCGCCGAGCGATCGAGCAAATTAGAGGGCGGGGGAGCGGCGAAGAAACGTTTTTAATGAAATTTGCGTGCACTCAATGTCGAGCACCCGCTTCGTACTCCTCTCCCTACAGCCCCCACCCCCCCCGAAGACTCTTTTGCCCTTCGGTCCGAGCCTCCCGACGAGACCTCGAGAATGGCCTACACGGAAAAATGTTTTAACCCTTGAAAACAGTGCTTGTCGTACACTGTTCAGATGAGTGCTCGGTCATCATGCGGTAACGTGTTCAGCACCGTCGCTCTCTATGTGCGTACAGTATGTATGTACCATGCGCGCATCGAAAACAACGACGAACGGTGAGCACCGAAAATATCGGTGCTCGCGCATCGAGAGCGACGGTGCTGAACACGTTACCGCGTGAAGACCGAGCACTCATCTGAACAGTGTACGACAAGCACTGTTTTCCAGGGTTAAAACATTTTTCCGTGTACCGCCGACAGATTACGCGAGAGAAAAAAAACAAAAAAAAAAAAAAAACAACGCGGTGAATCGATAAAAGGAGAAAATCCAAGGGTGTAACCTCGACCGAAAGGAGAAAAGAACGGGCAAGAGCGAAGCAATCTACCGACGCTCCCGCGCTTAATAGATGGCGTCCATTAATTAGGAAAAAATATAAAGTGACGGTGTAATTCATTAGAGAGCCCCGAGTCGCAATTCATTTTCGTCGCGCCGCTGGCACGTTTTCTCCATTCCATTCTTATCTCTCAATTATTCCTCGGTCGGTGAATTAAACGATCCGAGTGGGCCCGAGTGGCGAAACAATGACAGAGGGGAGGGAGGAGGAGGAGTCGCCCAGCAGGAAATAAAATATCCAGCCTCATTAACAACGGGGTTACCGGCGACGTTTTTGGCACGGGAAACCGCGATTCGATCGAACCGAGCTCGTCCGACGCTCGCGGATTACGTGGCCTCGTAATTCAGCCGGACCCTGTTTCGACGGGGTAATTAGATTCGTCTCGTTGGGGGCACGCGATTGCAGCATCCATCTTTCGATGGTTTTGCCGCGGAAGGAGCACGTCCATTCGAATCGCGTTCAACGTGAAATCGTGATTAAACGCTGTCCGCTGCCGTCTATCCGGGCGCCTCTCGAAACGTGTATATCTGCCGTTGTGCATCTAACCACGAGAAACTACCCCATCACGAACTTTCCGAACAGTTCCCTGATTAGGAATCATCGCGCTGTATCGATAGGTATTTCACGGGATAGGTATATACTATATATACACGTATCTAGGTACAACTTTATGTGAATAAAGCGGAATATTAATTTGTATAATATGTAGTACTTATAGTTTTTTATCTCCCACCCTTATTGCATTCAGCTTTCAATATTCTTCCTCTCTTTTCCTTATTTTAGATCTACGCTTTCCCTACGTTATCCGACCTCTACCCTTTACTTATCTCTTCTCTCGTTCACTCTTCATTCCCCGCAATCCGATCCTAATCTTATTCACCCTTTGCCTCTAAAATCCCCTTTTCCTCAAAGAACAATCTAATCGGTTTGAATGAAAGAACTACGTAAGATACGGGATAAGCGCGTGGAATAATCTTTTCGGAGGAATCGTAATCCCTCAAACGGAGCCTCGATTTCCACAGCGTTAGAGAGATAACGAATGATTCCGTGCCGCACATCGCTGCGATCATTGCACGGATCGTGAAAAGAATTTCCAAGTCTCTTCTCGCCACGACGGGGACCAGGATCGATCGACTACCAGTTCTGCCGCGTCGATGTCGCGGTTAAGTTGCCCTGTTCCGGAGCAAATAGGAAGTTTCGTATTGTTGTGGTAATCAGAGAGGCGCGAAGAGGGCGGGTGTTTCTTTAAGCGAGCTGCACGTCAAGCAGCCTGTTACGGCGAAACTTCGGATTTATTCGAGGAAAACGCGTGTATAGCCGCGGACGTTGGGCGCCCCGACAGCATTTTGCCGCGGGTTAACGAGCGAAGGAAGTAATTTATCGCCAAGGTACTACCTTCTCGCAAGGAAATTTGTTGACATCGTATTTTCTTCGCACGGTCTAACCAAAATCGCGTATTTCAGCCGCGCGTACAAGCTCGTTGTAAACGAACTTAAGTGCACCTCGGTTATCCCCTGCAGTCCATTTACCCCCGTTTTCTCATCAAATTACCAGGTAGGAATTAAGCTACAGGCTACGTACAACCCTCCTCTTGCCCTATTTTTCATTGCATAACCTCCAAGTGTAATACCTAACCCGACGACACGGAGAGATGATGTTTGATATCTAACGCGTCGGTTGCAGTACATCTTGGATAAACTATGAAATGGTTCCCTGTCGGAGAATCGAACGTACCCCATAAATGGACTGTCAAGAGTCGCGCGAGGTAACAAAATTCGAAATAAACTCGGTATGGAATGGCTGGCTGCGGTTCTTGCCTGAAACACATCCTGAAAATCCTGAAAGAAACCACCGAGAGTTTCTACGCTCTGCTGGTCCGCGGAAATTCCACCGGCTGCAAAAGAGGAGTCCGCTTTTCGAAAAATGTTTCCTATATCAGCGCGCCCAGCTACTACGACTGACCAGTCTTTAACGAGGCCCCGCGTTACACATTTTGCGACGTCATCGAGATAAATTCCAAGGGAAATCTAATATGGAGCTGCCGCGCAACATTCCGCGGAACTGACAACCGAGTCACAAAATTTTCCCTACTACTTGCACGTTGATTTATTAAAGCTCTGCTCCTCTACCCATTTTTCGCACGACTTCTCGTATATTCCAGTCCAGTTCTCTGCGCCGCGCGTTCAAATACAGTCACAATTCAGAGAGTAGAACTGGAAGATTCATAAGAGAGATCCAGCCGTTGGCTGCTCTCGATGCTCGTCCCCAGAACAGCGGAGTATCTCCCGCTCCTTTTTGGCAACGCGCAAAATTCGCGTTGCACATCGATGACGCGTCGAGGTCTTTTGTGCACCGCGATACCGTTGCGGAATCCAATCGAACACTCATTCCCGTTCGCTCCATTACGTCCGTTGGGATTGTCACACTCTGAAACTCAATCGCGCTCGTCAGGACACTCTTGTCCAGTCGAATTATGCCCAACAATTGTTGCTCGCGCGAGCCTTGATTAACGCGACGGTGATTAACGGAGAAACCCAGACGTTTATTTTTCATCTTCCCATCGTGACGCGGTGGAATCGTTTCCTCGAGCTGGCGGGGATGAATTAAGCGCCGTGAATCGTGCGAATCGTCACGTAAGGTGATTGTAACGATAGGATGTGGTACGCATAGGATGAAAGCGGGGATTGTCTTGCATGGTGCACAGCTTGCAGCGGTTGCCACGGATTTAACCAGACGTCCAATAAATCTCCTCGATTCAATCGCGCCGATTGTCGTCCCAGGATCCACGCGCCCCACCTCCCGAACTCTCGGGTTCTCGTTGTTGACATTACGGCCCCGATGATTGATTGCGCATTGATCGGCTGTCGACTAGCAATAATACCGCGATTTACGAAGCTCCGCGTGTTAGATTCGTTTAGTCGCCAAAGGCACACGAACGTACGTAAAGCGGGCTTGAATCGGGACAAACGTCGATTAATCAGCCGTCATTAGACCCGTTAACTAGACGTTCAGCTCGAGGCTCGACAGAGGGAGAGAAACCCTGGATTGTTCGTCGAGGGAGCACCGTCGAGCCGAGTTCTGAAAACTTGGATGAAAGGGCTACTTTGTAATTCCGATTCCGCTCCGGAGAAGTTCCCCGCGCCGTGTTGCACCGCGAGAATCGACGGGGCAGCACTCCGCCTGAATCATCGCGCGAACAGTGGGTGGTGGAACACTGAAAAAAGCTTTCAGCCACCATTCTCTCGCCTGTTCTTTGTCTCGCGACGGGTGATCGACGCTTACATCCGCGCCAGAGACGTTTCTATTGTTCTTTATCGTACACACGGTCTTACAGCGGTTTACGAAAATAAAAAAGAAAGTGATACTTCCTGTCGTCGACGCGATGAAACGTATTTAAGAATTCCAAATCCGTTTACCGTAAGTATGCCACTCTCCTCAGATCCAGCTATTCCAGGGATTTTTGCATCAACACAAAATTGTACTAAGATTATTGCGAGAACAGAGTTATCCAATATAATGGCACAAGGATACACCGAGAAGTAAAGCGAGGGATTCCTGCCAGCACCGTATTTAAATAACAATGCAACCTTGTTCCCTTCAAAGCTTTAAGTACTCGATTCTTAATGAAATTCCTCGACGCTGTACAGGCGAAACGCATCGCTGAGAACACGTCTGCAGAGGCAATGCGGCGCTCCGAGTGAGCGATCGCTTGGACAAGGATAGGCTTTAATTCCCCGTTCCGTAGCCAGACGGGGAATGAACGACACGCGGCGGAAGATTCAACTCCCGGGGGTTAAGTAATCGCGAGGTATTCCTTTTCCCGGGCAAATCTCTCGGTGCTTGCCCGGAGGAATATCGAGAACTCATTCTACTCTGGGCTTACATACATCAGTTTTACGACGTACTTAGAGGAAAATCTGGGTTTAATCGGTGCCCCCAACGCCCCGATATATTACAACAACGTCTGCCTCCGAGTATTCTTTTCCCGCGCAACGGAACGCTTTATCGCGTCTTCGAGGAGTCGCGGCGGGCAGGTCGGCTCCGAATGGCCCGGGCAATTTCAGTTTCAGCTGTGTGCTACGGTCCTTCGGGGATACTTCGGTAGACCGATAGGTGAATTAGAAATGAAACAACGTGGTAGCGCGAAATCTGCCCTCCGCCACTGAATACCTTCACTGTAGCTACACCGATCGTCACAATATCAATTCAGCGGAAACTTGAACGCCGTCAACGTGTCGTCGCCTACAAACGCGTGCACGTGCAGGCTGGCGGAAATGACAGGTATACACCAGGTACCTACATTGCATTAACAGGCTGACGTGCACGCCGTGGCACCTATTAATTCAGGGAAGCGTCGTGTGTATACGTGCATCGTTTCGCTCGGCTGCTGGATGTACACCGACCGCTCGCCGTTTTGACGGTTCACAAACGCATAATCCGTTTACGAACCCGGGACACCGTAGTTATTAATTAACGAACGCCGCTCGCACTCTTGCCTCGTCCGAGACGCGCGGTAATTTAACGGAGGCTCATCGGTGTTTTAATCAGTCCGGCGATGAGATTTGAATGGTTCGTGAATAGAGAGACTGAATCCGCGCACGTTTTCGACAAACAGGCCTGGGTTAAGGTGCGAGAGAAATATTCTCGGCGAACGTTTAAGGGGAAATAGAGGCGAAACGGTGGCTGAGACGGCGACACCGGAGCCCTGGGATTGGGGCTCGAGACGTCTGCGGGAGCAGTTGAATGATTTCGTAAGCTGTTCTCGGATCAAAAAGTTGGAAACGGAGGAAACGCAGTTTCTCGAGGGCCACCGCGACGAGTACACCTAACCGGTGTATCATGAAAGTTTCTTGGCCCGCGAGGAGCGCGGTGGTTATTGTTGACTCGACTCCTGGGTAAATCCACTTTCTTTTTAATACAAAGAGGAGCGCCGCTCGCGTTCCTGTTCGTTTTCTGCCTTGTTTCCCGCGAACAGCTTTCATTCCGATACACCAACTACTTTGGAGCATTATGCTTTATGAAAGAGTAATTCGAGCATTAACTACAGCGACCTAACAATAAACCAGCTTCGCGGCAAAGGTGCTTCTTTCTCGCGGTGTCTGCCGCGCGAAATGCAGGGATTTAATTTCGCAATTAACGCGGAAGCCTTTGCACGCAGGCACCCTTTCACTCTAATTAATTAAGTGTAATGAATTAAATGTCCGGGGACGATGGGCGAAAATCCTGCGAGCTCGGATCGGCGAACTGTTTCGACCGAGGTGATCGCGCGTGTAGGGCTGAATAAAGTTCGAAATAGGCCAGTACGTTCCCGACAAGAGCGTACGAAGTATGTGTCTAGTTGTTACTTTGAAATAACGTGTCGGAAATAAACACTCTGGGGGATTCTGCGCGCGGCCATCCCGCGCTTGTCCCTCCAGCGAGCTGTTAATTGAAAAAACACGGCGAAACGAGTCCGAGGTGAAAATTTGCGTTTCCGAGGCCGCGCTAAACGGGATCCACGGGCCAGCGGAAACTGGCGAATATTTATATATTCACGGGCGAAATATCCACGAGGCTGTCGTGACGGAACGCATCGGTGCACGGATCAAGCTGTGTATGCATATGTATAACACCGCCGACGTTTATGCATGAGCTTGCATACAAGTGTCGCGGTGCATAGCTACGTCCACGGTGATCTAAGATTATGCATTCCTAGGCGAATCGTGACGCGAGCCAGTAATTCCCCGATTACCGCCGACGCCTGGTGTACAGATCCTGAAAGAAGACCAGCTACCGTGCCGCGGATCCATTACGTCTGCACTACGTTAGGGGTAACGCGGCGCGAAAGGGTACAGAACAGGGGAATGCAATTTGGAGAAGGTTGGACTGCAAAATTGCTCGGCGGAATGACATTTTAAATCACCCTTTGTTCTCCCTCGGAATTTTCCCCTTTGACTTCCAGATTGTCAAGCATATTGCTTTAAGGGGCAACGTCAGTCGCGTCTCTCTGTTCGTTTGCGAGTCAACTGCCAGAATTCCCGCGCCTCTGCTGGAAAAATGCGCGCGAGCGCGTTCGATTGCTCGGTTAAAGAACTACTTTCGCTTTCAGCCTGCCACTAATTAAAGCCGTGGCGTTTGTTTATCCATATTTCCAGCCGAGGCCCCGGGAACAATGGTGGTCGGAGGCACTCAGGGATAATTTGCCGCGAGGACGCCAGGGGATAACCGGGCAGGCGACGCGAATCCATGATTGTCTTCCGTAAATCTCGGCGTAATCCTGTCCCTCGCACGATCTCCGTTGGCTTCGAGGTTGGCGCGAAAATTTCGATCGGGATTCCGTGGCGCGTGGCCCCTAGCAATCGCGCAAATACACTGGCCCCGCGACGACCTGAACTCCACCGACTGGTCTCCATCGCGGAATTAAATTTAATTAGCGCGGCTCGCCGGGCAGTGTTTGAGCTTTGACCTGGAACGCGGTAAACAATCTGTTTACGATGGCGTCGTGTTACGTAACCGGGGTGCATCGCCGGTAGGACGTTAACGACCGACGTATTATGCAATAACCGTTGACTAATACAATCGCCAGCAGCTCCGGCCCGCGGTTATAATCAACCTTCGTCCTACGTAATGATCGCAGTATCTTCGATCTTACGAAGTCGGAAGGGTTCGTTCTTCGCTTGGCTTCCAACTTCCAACCGTCCGCGAGGGGGTGAAAGCAGGTAGATTTCCAAGATACCCGCCCACTGCTGCTTCTTTAAACGCGACGGTTCTCCTGCAACGAGGGTGGAAAGGAAATCGAAGATATCGAAGCTGGTTGCCTGATTAATGCCACGTATCGGATGCAGATCTGCTCTGTATTTCGGTCGCGTACAGAATTCAGGATCCCGTGGAAATGGAAATGAAGTTTACTCTTTCCTGTCGACGGGAATCCTCCGAGCGCGGCTGTTTTCCAACCGACTCGCTGCTACCTCCAGGCTCCATTCCTCGCGTTATAATACCAACGGACGTCGCTTGCCGCGCTTTCAGCTTTATTAAATCGTTTCGTTCCGTCATTATCGAGACGACGCCGGTTCCGACGTCTCTCCTCTGGATTTTAAACAACGCGCAGAAAGCTTCCGTCGACTGGGGTTATCGAGCGGAAACCGGGGACTCGTCGATGCCAAGTATCGTTCCGCTGAAATCCTGCGGATCGTTTGATCGCGCTTTGTTCGCTTTCTCGCGCGGCGACGATTTATATCTCATAGGTATCTGTCTTAATCTTAACGATGACCCATTTTCATCGACGCGTCTCCCAAAGTTCGCGTTACCGACGTGCTACATGTCAATTAATATCTCCCACCACCTTACGTGCGCCGATTACCGAAAAACCACGAAATTCCCGCGACCAGGATACGATTGGAGATGTCGGACACGTATGTCGCGTCGTACGTGCCATGTCGGTTGCAAAAAGTAACACAGAAATCGATATTTCTGTTCGAGTTTAACCGACGGGCGCGTGCCGTTTAATTGAAAAAATTGCAGCGGCCTCGGTGGCCGGTGCTTTAAACGGGACGCGATGTAACTCGTACAACGGCGGAACTTGTACACTCTAATTAAGGAAGCCGCTCCGCTCTGTCCAGTGAAATTCTTTTAAATATCACGATGCCGCGTGCACATTTTTTACAATCTTTAAGGTAGTACGGTAACATTCATTATCAGCCAGCGAAACGGGGGATATTTTATGCAATACCCGACCGTTTCGTTCTAATTAAAAGCGCGTCGCTTCGAGCGCATACGCGGCGTTATTTAATGCCGTCGCAATGCATAAGGGAGCACGGGCGGAGAGGACAAGCAACGCCGGCGGTGTTATGACGCATTATGACGGTGCGTCGACGTAATCCCGCGGAAAAGGATGGCCGGGGTGCATCGTCTTCCTGACGGCGCGAATGCGGTCAAACTTTTCCTCGCAGTCGGGCCCGGAAAAATTCGTGAAATTTCCGGTGGAATCCGCCGGTGTCGCGAGGGCTGACAAACGTTCAATTAACTCGGCGATCGCGGTACGAACCACCCATGAAATATCCACCGCTCTCTCCGGCAATGAAAAAGGAAAGAAAAATTCCAAGGAACTTCACCCCGTCGTAGGTATTTTTAAATCCACCATAGACGAATATGATTTTTCCAGCAGGGCGATCGTGGAAACTACCAGAAGGACGTTTAACGTGGCTTTACATCACTATTAGCGCATCGTTTACAACGGTCCGCGTGAAATTTGTTCCCCCTCCCGGTGCGAAGGGACGTGGAAATTAACGAGATTTCGTGAGAAACACGAGCGCCGCCGCATCGGGCTGGCGAAATTTTCATTCCCCGGAATGCTGTGAAAAAAAAAAAACGAGCAAACCGTGGAGCCACGGCAGCCGCGCGTCCAGCGGCCATCTCGGGTCCGCGTAATTTTGTGATGCAACAGGAATAATAATGAGCGCACGCAGCTACTAAATTGGTCCGCGTAAAGTTTGATTTGCGTATGACCCTCGCTCAACGCGCCGGGAATAGTCCAATCGGCTGAAAAATGATAAAACAACACCCCTCGCCGTATCGGTTACGCGTGCCTGGAATTAATTCCCTTTTCCCCTGCATTCGTGCATTTTAATTAACGAATGAGGGGGAATAATTCAACGCGGCGAGTCGCGGCGCCGTGCCGCGCAACAAACCCTGTTACGCGCGGCGCAATACCGGCGACGAACTTGCTGCGCGCTTAACGAAACATTAACAATCGAACTTCGTTACTTGCCCCTTTGTCTAGCTGCACACCCCGTAATTAAACGGAGCGCCGCCCGAAAGACTAAACGAAGCGCGACTGACAAAGCAAACGAGGGTATCGAAAACGGAGGACACCATTGATAATTCCATTCGCAAAGTGGACAATCAGCTTCGATTTTAAGTCCGTGTATTCCCCGGATTCCATTATCACCCTGAATCGCGCGAATCGACAATGCTGATTGCAAATTTCAGGATCGATAGCCCGTAACGTCGTTTGCGAGCCGTTCTACTTTACCGGTTACTTATTGCCGGGGTAATTGCTGCCGGGAAACGAAGAAGCCATCCAAAGACGGATTTCCACACCACATTTCCTAATAGTATTTTTTGCGAGATGCGGAAGGAAGGTGGCGGATCTAAGGTTATTAGAGGAGCGGCGGCAGGATCGAGAAAATTTCGCCCGACGTTTCGTCGATGCTCGCGAAGAAGTTCTCGGCGGAGCTTTTGTACGACCCGCGGAGCGACCCTAATAAGAGAACAGTGCTCTCTCCCTGGGAAGAACACAGTTGTTTCCACCTTGGACGGGGGGCACCCGGAACTTGGAGAGTCAATAGCGTTTCCGTCGGTGCGCTGGCGCTGAATTTCCAGGGACGAAGTTACAGACAACGCGATCAAACCAATGCGACACTTGTTCTCGTTTCCTCGACGACTCCTGTTTTCCCAGCGCGAATTTTTCCCTTTTCCACGGACCCATCCGCCGATCGCCAGCTGCAGCGAAAACACAATTTCCACAACCCGTTCGCCCTGCGTCGTGCCTCTGGCCGTGACAGGAAATTAGTTTCATAGACGATAATAACGCTCGCTGCCATGATAATATTAATCAGCGAGGGATCGATAATTATTTAGTGGCAATTACTGCCAAATATAATTCCCTCGAACCACCAGCAACCATTCAACGGTTGATCCCTTTAATTTCGTAACACGGTACTTTCGCGAGATGTATTTAGAAATTGACCACCGACGGGATAACGTTGGAGTCAGAATCACGGCGATACGAGGGAATGAAGAGGAGAGTGGAATGAATCTTTCCCTCGGGAGGTAGCAAAGAATCGAAGCTCGGGAGAGGCGTTTAGCGGCGTCGGCGAGGCCAGGAAAAAGGAGGAAAAGGTAAAAGCAGATTCGACGCGAGGGACGGCATCGGGTCGTTTCGCTCGGTCGCAACAGGTTTCAGCATTCGGCTGCTGGAACGATCGGCGCGGCCTGTGTAGGTCGGAGACGCGAGTTCTATTGTGCAGTCGGTTAAGCGTCGCGCGGACTCGTAATTACGTTCCCGAGATTTCAAACGAACAGGCGAGGTAACTCGGGGGAGCTGTGCCGCGAGGCCACTTGCTGATTTTATGCGAACTGCCGGACGGAAATCTGCAACGAGTCGGAGGGGAAAAAGGACAGCTTGTCGGGGGTCGCCGTCTTTTTTTTTCCTCCCATTCCTCCGACTGCTCGGCCAACAGTCGTTCGCCCGGAAATTACTTTTCGCGGCTGGGACGAGCGACGCTTTTGTCGAACGGATTTTCGCGCCTCCAAGTTTCAGCCGACACCGGAGAAAGCCCGATATTCCTGTACTTTCGGAATCCCGTTTACGCTGGCCGGGAATAAAGGTGGAACGAGGGTTGAACGCTCCTAGCCTGGATACTGCTGAAATATTTAAGCCAAACGTATCGCTTCGTCAATCCGACTCGCCTGCTGAATGATCGATGAAGCCGCGAGCAAGGAGAAGAACGTGAAAAATCAGCTCGGTAGCTCGATAAGAGCACCGCGTTCGAGTTCCTGCCGCATATACCTACAGTCGCGTCGGAAAATAAGTTGACGCTCTTTAAAATCGCATAATTTTTTTAAAATTGGTCCAAATGATTTGAGTTTTTTTTTAGAAGCTAGCGGAATTAGTTTTCTAGGTGACGTCTTTCTATTCAGACCAAGTGCATTTTTCTTAAAACGTCGAAACACGTCACCTAAGTAGAAAACTAATTCCGCTAGCTTCTAAAAAAAAACTCAAGACATTTGGACCAATTTTAAAAAAGTTATGCGATTTTAAAGAGCGTCAACTTATTTTCCGACGCGACTGTAGTTCCCGCGGCTGAGAAATTGCACTCTTCGAATTTGCCTCCTTCCCGGGCAACAAGTTCGACAAAATTTATCGAGAATACCGAAGGGAAACTGCAGGTGTCGTTGCGATGGACGCCTCTGTGGGAAAAGAATGAATGATCGACAATTGTATCTGGCGTGGATCGTAATTCGAGCAGGAATAACGCACGAGGGCTACCCGCCCGCCTTGAATCTACGCCCCGTTTGTGCGGCGTTACGGGGTATTTTCGAGATCGTAATCAGGCCGTTAACATTCGCCCTGGCACGGTTATTAATGGAGGAACACCATTAACATTAATAACCGAATGCCGCTATGGTGTATTTACCATAGAGCGTAAATCCTCGCGGCTTAATGGCGCACGGATATCTTGATCGAGATGGAGGTTTATCGATCGCGATACGATGCGGTGCAGTAAAAGTTTTATCACTCCGCCGCGAATGCCTCTCGCTAGCAACACTTTGAAAACTAATTCGAAAATTTCATTGATACCGCATCGAGTTGCAATATTTTATAAAAGATATCTACTACAACTGGGTCAAACGCGCGGTATCTGATCGCGTTGTTCGCATCGATCTACAGGGTTGCTGAAAAATCTGATCTCCCCAATTTCTTCGAGAAATCTGCTCTCGCGACTGCTGAGAAAAACCTGTTACTCATCGCGGAAATAGAATCCCGCCGGTCAGGTATTATCCGTTCGGCGGAGTAGCGACGTTGTAGCTTGTCACGAATCTCGGGCGGCCGAGCGTTTCAAAAATACTCCTCCTTCGAGCTGCGGAGGAGAGACGTCACTAGTGCCACTGTCACGACTTGAATTCACGCGTGAAACGAGTGATCGTGCAATTCCATTAGAGGAGGATGTATCGAGGAGCGAAGGAAGACCCTCCCGCAATTACACAACGCCGGTGTCTGCGTATGGAGGCGATTTCGTAATAACGTGGAGTTTATTCGGTGGCGCGGTTGTCGGAGACAGTCACATTTCCCTGGTCGCGGGAAGATCCATGAATCGTTACGACGTTTCGAGGAGACGCGGGAGGACGGCGGCCTTAACGCTGCAACCTGTCGGGTCAAAGCACTTGGCCCGAGTGACGTTCCTCTGGGATCATTTCAAACGAGCGCCAGGATTTCCTAACATGTTCACCGAGACCGTACTTCTTCCGAGACGCGAGTCTGCTCCGCAGGACACGCGTGACACTTTTTCCGACCGGGAAGAAGCAACGGTTAAATAAATAAAAAGACGTTACAGTTCATTCCGTTATTAATGCGCTGCCGCGGCGGTAGATCGAGAATCTTTCTGTACCGCTGAAAGTAGATCACGGTAATAAATCTGGCGGAATCGTTGTCGGATAAAAGGCGATCTCGAATATGCCCGGACGTTGGACGGAAGCTCTCAAAGACGAGCACGGAAAGAGCAGCCACAATGGAACGGACGAAGGAACGTGGCCCTGTAAGGGAACACCCTCTCCGCCTGGTTTCGCACGGCGTCGCATCCCCTTTAACCGCCCCCGACGAGAGAACGAGCTACCTACCCCGTTTCATACGCGTTCGCGCGTAAAAACATTGGCAAGAATTTCAAGTATCCTCGGCGCGATGACAAGCGGTGATTTCACAGTCGCCCGCTGGAAGAGGCGCTGCGGGCTTTTTGCCAATCCAACGATGCGCGTTGCTGCCAATTTTCTGTTGCTGTTATTGTTCGACGGTACGTGTCCCGATCGCAGGAAACGCGCCCGAACGACCATTTTATCCCGCGGCCACGTTCCCGGCGATGTTTTTTCGCGCGAATCGGTCGACACACGCGATGGGGCTGGGAGAGGGTTGACGGAAGCGCGGAGAAAAAAAAAGGTCCTCGAGATCCCATAAACATTGGATGGTTATTGGAAGCAATGCGCTCGAGAGCAGGCGGATGAAAATATTTGCTCGGCTCCACTGATTTTCCGCGGGGAACGCGATAAACGTTATCTCCTTACGTTTGTGCCGCGAATCGGGGCCAATTCCCGAGATGTTTTCCAGGGGGAGGGTAGAGGGCGAGCGACGCAGTGGAAAAGCTGGCAATAACGCCGGGAACAACGACGCCTACGTGGCTTGTTTCACGGGGAATTTAGCCGGCGGCTCGTAGGAATCAAAGTGCGCCTTTCCGCGGCCTTCTAGCTGTGCAGCTTTCTCGACGCACCGGCCGAGACCTCGGCCACGTTAAATTCATTTCACGTTCAATTTGTATCGGCTACCGCCTCCCTCCCAGATGCTCTTTGAACCGCGAAGAAAGGGTGGAGGGGAAATTAGATTGTGCCAAGGGGGCGAAAGTACGGGCGAGGTTCTTCGGAACAAATTAGGCTTTCAACTTAATGGAATATCGGTTAGCTAGCCAGGGAATATTTAGCAACGTCGGGCGCAGAACCCGAGAATTTGTGGCTGGACCAGTGAATGGGGCGACTGCGGAGGGGTGACAACCCTGGAGGCCAGGTCCGCCGCATACCGGCGCGGCTCTTCGAGGCATGATTCTCCTCGGGGATGAGAGGAGATTGGAAATTCCGTTCTGTCGCGTTTCGGTTTCAATACCGTCTCGCTGAATGAAAGGCATACCATCGAACATTCAGCTCTATTTCCTGCCGACGGATAAGCTGTAGCCCTTTTTCGTCGTCTTTACGCGAGGCGAGTCGCCGCGAATTAACGCACCGAGTGGTTTAAGAAACGTCACCTTTTCATAAACCCCCCAGTAGGTACGTCCCCTCAGACGCGAGCTTAGAGCGACGTCCCCTTTCCTTTATTTCTTACGAGGTGAACGAGCGAATGATAAACAGTTAACCTTCACCAGACACGAGTATAGACTACTTGAGCCCCGGCCATAAAATTAACTACGTCTAGATCCTACTTGAGCCTCGGGGGTGGTCTCCGTATCGTTGACCTTGACACTCTCCGTTTTGTCGCGATGAAATTAAGGTAGGTGGGATGAAAGCTATAGACCGCGAGAAATATAAACTTTCGCGTGGCTGCTAATCGTTTCTCCGCGAGGGGTCGTTACTAACGGAGACGCCGAGGGAGCCAAGTTAAATACCGTCGAAATGAATTATTCACACTTCGTTTCCGAAGACGAAGCCGTGGCTCCGCGACTCAAACGAATTATTTTACTGTTGTAACGCCTGCAGTGTCGCCGTGCTCGAGGAGTTTAACGGCAGATCGTTTCGTTCCCGGCAACCCCGTAAAACGCGAGCAAATTTCCCCCACTCGAGGGGGCGCGCTCGAAATTTTATTTCATCGTAATTCCAGCCCGTCGATGGCTCTCGTTCGTCCCGAAGTAACGGGAAGCAACGTTTCCACGGTTGCGACTCGCGTTGCTCTACTTTCCGCTCTAAGCAGTAATGTTTCTCTGATAAAACGCAGAGATTCCGGCGGCCGTCGACGTGAAACATTTGATGCTCGAAAACGTGAAACAATTTCAGCCACGCTCAATTAACACCAATAGCCGACCATAAATATCACGATTAATGCGTCCGTTTCCCAGTGACCACTGAAACGGATCGCGAGTGCGAATTAATTGAAATTTCATCCGAACCAATTATAATTTGCAAATGGACGGGGCAGCGCACGCCGCCCCGAAGAATCGCAAATCTTTTCGACCCGTTAGAAGCTGATAATTGGATCCATGAATAAGGCCTTCATTTGGTCCAATTACACACACCCTTTTCATTTCATTTCGATTACTTCCCTCGGCAATTCGTGAAAAGGTCCGCGCCCTTTGCTTTCCGCAGGTATCCTCTCCAATTAATTACCAGCAGATATTACAGAATTCCGATGCTTAAAGTAACGCGTAGTATTAAGGACATCGACGAGCGAGCACCTCGCATTTGGAATCGCGTCTGTTGCGCCCTCGTAGCCTTCTTCACTCGCCAAGTAGAATAGATCCGTACGCGGCCGGCCGTAACGAGGCGACCGGGCAAGAAGCGGGTCAAAAGCACGAAGGAAATCCTGCCATTCTCTGCAAAGTGGATCGCCGATATTTGCCGGCGTCGATTTCGCCTCGGATTGGCCGGGCGAGGGGAAAACAAGTCGCCCCACGGCCGTTGCCACTCCACTGTTTGTCGGAAGAAAACGCTGAACGGAACTTCTCTCCACCGTTCTTAACAACTTGCCGTGCTCCTTTGTCGACCCGAGCTGCGAGACGAATCTACGCAGCCTGCTGCACGTAAACACAGAGGATCCAGCAGCGATGGACGTAAATGGGGCGGCGTAAATTTCGCGTAATTCAGTTTTCACGAGCGGCGAAGTGGAGGGGCCTCGAGAGCGGAAGCAATAACTCGTTGGTTACGCGTAAGGGATTGCATCCATCGTACGACGCGTTATCCCGAGGCGCGCGTTGATCCAGGGCAAACGTAAAATTGGAAAACTTTCGACGCTGCGGTAAAATTGAATGACCATCGGGCGTCGCTCGGTTCTCGGAATGGTCGATACGTCTACCTGTATCCACGTTCACGGCGGATACAGTCCGAGGGACAGCTTCAATCTCATCCAAGTTACGCGCGCAAACATCGACCCCCGTCTCAGGTGTATCGACACAGCGGCTTTCGCCGTGAACTAAGGGAAGAACCGGTAACCACAGTGATAGCGGGGGCACCGGTTCGGAGTCATAACGCTGCCAACACCTGCCACGCGGCGTTAAATACGAATCGTCGCTCATAAATTAGCCGGAATTTTGCAGGGACGCGAGGAGTCACGAAGATCGGAGGACGTTATTCGTGAAACCCGCCCGCCCGTAAACCGCTGTTTCGCCGCGGAAAGGATGGACACGCTTCACGTGCTCGTCGGCTGGACGAAGTTTGATTAGTTTGTCTAGGTAAGCGGAGGGGTTGCGCCGAAATAGGTTTCCACGGAACGGGGGCTGAATTTGATTCGGGCCGCGCAAACGTTGACCCTTGTTCTTGGGCTGCATCGTGTTTCCGACGAGGGAGCGGGGCGAAAAAACCTGGCGGATGCATCGGTGACTCTCGGATGCATTATTTAGCGAGGTACGGTGCCTCGTCGATGGGAATATTTATGGGAAGCAGCGTAGCCTAGATCAGGTTTCCTCGTGGCTGGAATATTTCCGACGAGATCCGGCGAGGTCGATGCGTCTTCTTTGTCGGTCGGCCGAGATGAACGATAACGCGCATTCCCATCAGTAGGTTGGCAATATTTGTTTGGTCCCTGCTTCCAAGGGAAATCCTATCGAAAATGGAGGGGCAAACAGCCAGCCTGTTTGGAGAACTTTGTCAGGTTGCCCGAAAACGTGGTTGCACCGATGGAAATGTCTATCTGTGCCGAGGTTGCTGGCAACTGCCTTCCTAGCGAAGTCTTATCAAAGATTCTGGTGCGAGTATCGACCGTATCACAGGTGCAGGTGCAAAGGATGACGGGGGCACCGTGACAACCTTATCTCCGATATTGAATTATTCTCAATATTCCCTGCTATCGGGAATAAGAATTTTTTAATACGTTATCAGCTTGCTACCGCACGGGCTTGGGGCTGGCGCGGCCTCTCCAACCGACTAACAAACATGTAAATACTTTGTCTGTTAAATATTAATTGGATCATCAAGTACCTACCTACCCCACCCTCGTGACCCACATCTTTCAAAACAAATGAGCGTTTACCCCGGGACACTCTTCTCGGTAAGCGAGCACCCACTGTACAAGCATCGACAACCTATTTAGCTTAGCCGAAGATGCTGGCAGAAGCATTGACCCTGTCTCAGGCGCCACCACCAAGTGTATTTATAAGGGATGAATGCAATCGCTGAAGACGTTCGTGTACCATCGGATTATGCACTCACAGAATGATCACTTCAAGAGAGCCTCAAATTATCAAACGACCAATCAGCTCCCCCGTATTCCACCATCCCAATTCTCTCACAGCGATCCCCCCATTCGAGTGCTATAACCATGCTTTCGGGGAAGCACGCAGGGGCTTCGACGCGAACGGCGTAGCGCCCAAATTGCTACGACGCGTTGCCTCGATTCTTCAAGCACGGATAAACAAAGATTCACTCGAGCAAACGAGCACCGACAACCCAATTCAAGCTGGTCCGTGAACTCGCGAAGGGAATGCGCGTCGAAGACGCGAGCAGAAGCATTGACCCTACCTCAGGTGCAGCCGTCAGGTGCCCTCGCGTTTCGTAGAGAGTCAGGTGAGGCGCAAGAGAGGGAGAATGAGAGAGAATTAGAGAGAGAGAGAGAGAGAGAGACAAAGGCAGAGGAAGAGAGGAAGAGAGAAAGGGAGCGGAGGAGGTGGGGCGAGTGGGACGGAGGAAGAGAGAGGAGCAGCTATCGCGGCTGCAGTCTAAAATACGCCGGGCATTCGGTGGGGGTGTGCAGGTGGAAGAGAAGGTCGGAAGGTTACGAGAGCGCAGACGCCGACCGAAAGCATCGAGGATAGCACCCGGCACGGCACCCAAGTACCGGACAGAGCTAGCTCGCCCGCAACGCTGTGTTCGTCTGGCAGCAACTCAGGCCACCAGGCTGACAGAGCCACGTTTCACCTGCGCTCCACCTCCCGATCGAGGGCCACTGCCGTTTTAAAGCCTCTCTGGCAGCAGGCCGTGAATCGACTAGTCGAAAGTATCGCCACCACGTCGCGAGTTACCGGCGATTCGAAGGGTCACTCGAAGCTTTCCCGCGCTAACCGAAGCAGCTCGATTTACACCTGTTAACCGAGCCGCCGTGCTCACCGTCTTCAGAGGACCTCAGACAGGTAAGCTCGTGTCTCTTTCCCCTTTTCCCGCTGGAACTGCGTCGTTCGGGATGGTGCTCGGGGAACGCGGCGAGGGTACGTGTTGCTTCTCCGTGCAGGAGCGACGACAGGTAGATCGCGCCGCAAGAGAGTGCAGCTTCCGTTTCCGCTCGATGAAAATTTGCAATTCTAGACGAGGCACCGTAACGCGGGGGTGCGACGAGCATTGGGTGGAGGGAAGTTCAGAATTTTTTCAGCACCTCCGTTTGTTTCTCGAGGCAGAATTATCGAGTACCGATGCAACGAGATGGTTTGAGACTGTTTTGCATATTGGTTTTAGAAAAGAAGTGTTTTTTAATTCATCGGTAGAGAACAGAGACGACACCCACACGCGCGTAAGTGGAACGGCTGTTCGTCGACCAGCCCGCGCTAGAAACTTTCCGAAACTTTGATAGCCACGCGTAAATTACCTAAACGAAGAGAAATCCTACGGGATATTAACCCGACAACCGCAAACTTTGTCAGATCTTAATTCAGGCTCGCGGTAACTTCTCTAATACCATAGATTCAATTTCACGGTTGAATACCAAGGGCCCCGAGGAGGCTGCGATTTTCTCCCATTGAAACTATTAATGCCGATGCCAACCGCAGCCGGTTACGCAGATCGAGCTCGCGTGGGAAATATTCGCCAGTCCGAAGGACAGCCACGCGTGCTAATGGGATATTAATGCTATTGCTCTCGGCAATGAGAAGGGATGAATTTTCAGTGCATTAGCCACCGCGACGTAACCTCTAATCTTCCGACGCAGATTCCCAGAAGCGTACGCACGAGTGTATGGGGCGCCCTCGTTACGCACACGAACCAAAAGCACATTAGGGCGAGGGTTGTATCGTTGCACGTACATCTGCCATTTCCTTTCGGGCGAAGCGGTTTCAGGACAATTCCTTCGAGAACGTTCTCTCGATACCCCATTACCGTCCAAACATGTCCCCGATTTCACCCCAAAAAATACCTGAAGAGAGAGAAGGGAGAGAGAGAGAGAGAGAGAGAGAGAGAGAGAGAGAGAGTAGGCCAGCAAGTCGAGGCTGTCGCCTTTGTGTACACAGGAGCGAAACTAATGTAAGACTCGGGACTCGGTAAACGTCGACTGGTCTCGGTACCAAGGAGGCAAAGTTTGTTTACAGGTGCGCTACAGCTTCCACGAGAGTTACGGTTAGGGTGTGTGCGCGACGGTGTGCTTTGTAGTTATTTTAATAACGATTCGGTCGGCTCTACCCGCCTACCGCCTTCCTTTTATCGCCTCGGAGACGGTAGCGACAAATGTCACCGTTATTAAACTCGAAATGCTCACGGTAATCTCGAAAAGCCAGCGTGAAAGCCTCGATCGTATCTTTCTCGGGCCTATGAAAGGGATCCTAGGACTCGGAGATAATTCCAACTGACCCTTCGGGTTCCTTCCCTTCGATGGGACGAACCGATCGTCGATGGAGTGGACGATGATTGCGTAGCTAGTTTTCGGCACGCAGCCCTCATAGATGTTTCCTCATTTCCTGTCTGGTCTTATCTACGCAACTGTTCCATCAGGTGACGGAAATGGCGCGGTGGATCGCGCCATTTACCAAAGTCCTTTCACACCGCGTCTTTCGCTCCGCTCGTACTCATGCTTTTGTTTTAACGCCGTAGATCAGAGTCGTGGGTATTCTCGTTCGATTTTCAAACACGCGTGCGCTACTGCGCTCAAGTTCGCTATACTCGGAGTTCTCAAGTTGTTCGCCAACTTCCTTTCGCAGCTGGAGTCCCTTATTTCATACTTTTCCTGCTGGATATTCAGAGAGGCGTTTCAGATCTCCTTGATGTACTCGGGAGAAACATCGACTAAGCGAAGCGCGCCCATTTGCATACTAAATTATTTGCCCTTTTGAACTCGGTGGAATAATTCCTACGCGTCGTTTTTACCAACCTCCGCGTTCTTCCGCACAGTGTAGCTACGTACGAAAACGCCAGCTAAGGTTCCCGTTCGAAAGCCTGGAACTTCCACTCCGGCAATGACAACGCGGCAGAAAGTAAACGGCCACGCGGACAGCTGATATGCAAATGGCCCCGGATAATTCTGAACTCGCGGCACCAACAGGAAATTATCCGCAAGGGATACCTTCGTGCCGCGAGTCGGATTAGTTCCAAGATCCTCCTGGTCGCACGTAAGCGCGGGTTCCCGTCGAAAGTATCGCAAGGGAAGTTCCGGAATCGCTCTCGTCGCGGGTTTTATAGTGTTTATCTCGGGGCGAGGTTCAAGGCACCGGGCATCGATAATTGGCTGAGGCGAAGTTCGCGGGAAACTTTAAATAGAAACGACCCTCGCGCGTATGAAAACGCGGGCGGAAGTGCCTTGGGAAAGTTTTTATACGATCATCGTTTCAGCCAGCGGCATCAACTCCAAACGAGTTCCGCGTAGTGCCGGTGTATCCTTCGAGTAATAGCCAAAGTAGTAATAGATTTTACGCGTTTCTTACTCCGCCCGGCTCTGCCGACTCGCACTTTGAAACTTCGCTATCTGCCGGGTCGGTCCAACCCCTTTTGCGGTTCCGCAAGAGTTGCAGCCAACGTTATCGCCGCGACAGATTCGAAACTTAGACATCGGCAATTGTCACGGTAGTCTGTAACTGCAATTAGACCGCGTCGAGAGCAACGCCTGTCGCTAATTAACCCCCGAAGATTCCCATCCTCATCGATTCGCATGTACAGCAGCATTTCTACCCTCGGCTCGTCTCCGGGTTTATCTGCTACGTCGTTATCTCTCGCGTGAAACTCGAATAGCGCTCGTTGCCCACATGTGCGCGGCCCATTTTTCTCCTCGCCCAAATTAATTAACCTCCGCTTTAACGCTCGCCCACGCGGTTTATTCCCAGTCGTACGCCCGCGGACTATCGTCCAACTTCTTCCCGCGGCTATGTGTTTCCCTTTATTCGCTTACAGTGCCCAGTCACGGCGGTTTCCAGCAACTTGTTTTACGCGGTTACGTTTGCGTAACTGCGCTCGAACGGGGCAACTTTCGACGTGACCGCCGCCGATGGGGCGCATTCTCGTGTCACGACCCACCTGACGAGCACGTACCGCAACGTGACGAGCACACTTTTCCACGGTTCGACGGATGAACCGTTACGATCGCAATTCCCAATTACTGGGGTGGATACGTGGCCGGCGACCACGAGGCGGCTCTCTGTGCGCTCCCTACTCGAAAACGGTCGCCCAAGGATTGCGGCTGAATAATTTATTTTTAAAGCGGCCATTTGTGCCGGTCCTTGCAGCGCTATCCTGCATTCGAACGCGCAGAAGTATAGGTGGCTCGTCAAATTAGAATTCCGCTGGCAGTTTCATTAACGTCCCGTTATAACCGTCTATTTCTAACTGAATTGCATAAAGGATGCGAGCGATGTTTACGGTGTCGGCTCGCGTAACCTCGTCCCACGATTCACGTGTAAATTGCCGTTTTTAACACGGAAAGATTAAGCTGACCAGGCTGGCCGAAGATAAGCGCACGGTTTTCAGCGAGGACATCTGTTGCATCAACGTGCAACCGCGATGCCCGATGCCCCATAATGATCCGAGTAAACATGTAACGAGGTTTAGGTCGGGCCAGCTTGGGTCAGGTAACGTCATCCTACCGCGTAGCTCATTTCAGGGGATATTACAGAACGATCGTTTCGGCAAATTGCATTTGCTACCGCCTGGCGAACAGTGTCTCGCGATAAACGGCAAACTTTACGACCCGCGGACAATGTAGGACGCACCCTGGCTCTAGCGAAATAAGAAACGTATCGATAGCCTGTCTCAACTTCTTACCGAACAAGCTTGTTCCGCGAAATGCGTCAAGTATATACTATCGTCGATTATATATATCTGTTGTCTCCTGTTTCTCGTCGTGTCGGGTCTCGTAGAATTCCCGAACACTTTTTCCCCTAACGCCCGGCAGAATTACCACCCCTCGGCACAAAGTCCCTACAAGCCGCAGGAAGGGACAGCATCGGCTTTGAACCACAGCTCGCTTCGTGCCGCTTTGCAGCATCAGTCGTGGTTAACAATATCGACGGCGCACAATACAGATTGCGATGCGACGCTGTTCGCGATAGTAACGATTAATTGTAATGCAGCACCCGGCTGCACCAGCTCCGAACAATAAAATCCCGGAGACGCGGTTTGTTACGGACGCAGTCGCGGCTACGAAACAATTGCTCCACCAAAGTGAGAGAGGCTTTCGGAGAGGGACAGGGGTTGGAGGGGCGCGTGGTTCTACGAGGAACGACAAACGGACGCCTTGCCAGCCATAAACCCGCAGGATCTACGTGCACGTCCAATTAACGTTGCACGGCCGACGCAACGAAACGAGCGACGGAGGGCTCGCTATCGATAATAATGTTTGACTTCCTGCACCCTGTGCGCGGACACTGGTATCGATTACCGTGTAACGTGGCGACGAAAAGATAGTATTCTGTCAGGGGGTAGGGTAGTTTCGCCGTGAGAGAGCCTGCTCTCGAGAATCATCGCCAATCAAACTTTGGAAACATCAATTGAATTCGTTAAATTCCACCCTCAACCGAGACCGCTTTCCTTCGGAGGAGGTCGAATAGAAGAGGTCGAACTAGCCGAGGAACGGAGTTCCTAATTTAGGGTAGTGAATCAACTTTTACTTTACAAGTTTCACTCGGAGCCATCAGCTGAGCGGAGTTGGATCGATTCGCTTAAGACTCGTGCATAGGTCATCCGAATTGCCCCGTAACGTGCAAGGACGAAAGGGTGGAACTTCATTAGGAGCAAGCGTGTCGCCTCGGGACAAGTTGGACGGACGAATAGTGGCTGGCAAATCAAATTCTTACCCCCCGAAGTGGTGGCTGAAATTGTACTTGGGGAACACTCGGGGATATTTACTTAGGACCAACGCACGACGGTTCGTTGAATGTATAATACGTACCTATATCGCGGAGAGATAACAGCTTTTGCGAGACGTACGGGAGCGCTAAGAAGAATTCCCCTCTCGCCGAGGCGGCGGTGGATGCGCGATGTATTTGCGGAACGATGATTAAAACGGAGATTCGATTTTGTTCGCGGGTAACCTTCGGGCGCGGTCGGAACCGAAATTCTCCGGTGGTTTTATCAGCCGTGCGAAATCCAATCTAAAATATTTGCAAATTTCGCGATGTTTGCGAGACGAGGCGGCAGGTATCCGCTTATTATTTTCGGCGCTGGGAGAAAAATCAAATTTCCTGACAGTTCTCGAAGATCGACCTTTCCCTCCACCCTCAATCAAAATACAGCAGTTCCGGCGAAGCTGGTGAAAGTAAAACAAACTGTGCGAACGAAATCGCGGTAGGATCGAAATCACGGACAAATTCCACCGCGTTAACCCATTGCATTCTATCGCGATTTTCATTTCTCACGCTCGCTATTCGTTGCGCTGCAGCAGTTTCCACGAAAGATTGATCCGTCCCACGAGGCTGTCTCCGGCGTCCATTGATTCCTCGTGCTTTCTTTCGATACGAATTGATCGGGACAGAGTGCGTGCCTCGAATAGAACATTCTACAGTCCGGAGATTTCAAATGCCTCGGACATACCTATAGAGAGGTAATCGAACGAATTGCTAGAAATTGATCCGGCGAATGGAAAGCTGTAGCGTACAACAATATTTAATCCTTTGCGTAATTACCATCGCTGCGACGGACTAGAACCGTCGAGGCTGTTTAATAACAGCTCCAACGTATCTGTCGTTCCTTGCCATGGTACCTCGGCAACATTCCTCGCAATGGTATAGTTATCGTGCCGAGGCTGGTCTCGCTTTGATTCGAATTACGTCAGACGGCTGCCGTTTAAAAGCCACTCGAGCTACACCCGGGAATGTTTTCAAAGTTCCAAGCAATCCGTGAAGTGGTCGAATCGGTGAAGCAGACTCGCGACGAGGTCCGCGCACTTTATCGTATTATGTAAATGCGCGTTTTCCCCGCTGGAATTCGTTCGCTGAGAGGACTCCCCGCTCGTTCCTCGACCAGCACGATCCGATAGCCAGGGCGATTTGTCACGCGGAACGTGGCGAAAATTTGGCCGACGAAAACCGAACGGTTCCTCGTCTCTCCTTTTCGGTGCAAGCTTTCGGAATCGAGCGTCGAGCTTCGGCGAGCTTCCCGCGCGATCCTCTCCCGTGACAGAACCATCGAGCCCGATTAACACTGTCACGAGGATAAAACGCTTTGTTTGCGTTTCGGCGCCGACGAAAACTCGACTCGTCCGCACCGATGGATCTACCACCGAAAGGGTGGGGAATAGAAATCGTATTCCCTCGAGCCGGAGAACGCGGAGCGAACTCCTCGAGGGGCGATAATAATCACCCGATAAACGCGTGGTCGCTTTTTATTTTTCGTTTAATTATAGCACCGATGGACGCGTCATTAATTTCCTGCCGCGTATCGGCTATCACTGTAACCAGCCCTGTGATCCACTTTCCTACGGAGACTCTCGAGCTTTACGAAGAAAATTCACGAACAACGAAGGCGTTTCCTACGTAGGAACTGCGAGTTCCGTTAACGATCGGAGCTCGGGCTCCCGAAGAGCCGCGCGGACGCAGTTTATTTCATTCGGAAAGATTAACTTGACGAAAAGTCGTGCCTGTGACAGCGACAAATTTTATTTCGTTGACAGAACGCGGGGTGGAATATCCAGTGCAGCCAATTACCACCACCCACGTTCTCGTACAATGTCACGGTGACGTTTCATAACGCGGTAGGAGAAGCTCGGTCGGAATTCTAGCTGGGAATTTGTGCAACGAGAAATCATTTCTGAATCAACGAGACAGGAGCGATTTGTCGCGCGCCAGATGCTGAAAGTTTGTCGGTGAAAAATGATCGCGCGTTGTTGCATCGCCGCCGTTCTCGATCTACCTACAGACTCGAGGTGCACGAAGAAGAGTCATTACGAGCGTTCAATCGGAAAGGAAATAGCTAAGTAGATTGCTGACCAGAAATCCACCGCTCCTTTCGCGAAACTGACTTGGAAGAAAGAGGCGGGAAGTTTTGCAATTTTCGATTCAGAGGAAAGGAGGTTACGTTCCTCTTGGCTATTGGTGCCGTCCATGGTGCCGCACGCTAGGATCTCCTCCGTGCTCCGAGAGAAAGTTTGGAAAACGAGAAGCTTGTACAAGTTCTACAGAATTCTTCTATGTTTGCAAGGGCGACGGGGCGGGGCACTCCACGGCTATCGGATTGATGAAAGAAATTTCTAGGAGTTAGTAGTCTCTCGAACAAGACGACGCGAGTGATTAAAGAACGATTAACCCAGAAACGTTACCTCCCCTAGCTTTTCAATTGCCGAAAGCCGATCGAGCGGCAAAAACTGCAAGGAGGAGCTCGGTTGCCCCGTAAAAGTTTCTCAAGTACCCAACACACCGTGCACCCCGCGGAAGCTCTTACTTCGATTGCCCGCTTCAGACACGAACGGTTGCTCGGTGGATTTTTGAATTTACGATGGATTTACAATGCTTTGCCCGCGTTCTCGCGGCGGATTACTCCGTGAATAAGGTATCAAGACCGAACGAGCCGAGGGGCGATAGTTTCTGCATCAACCAGGGAAACGCTTCTAATGCACCTTCCGTGCACTTCCTGAATATCGCGTGCAACTTTTCAATTACTCCATCCTCCCTCCAAGAACCTGGCATTACGCGGGGAAACGTTGCACGAATTTTCATCGTGCCCTTCGCGATCGATCCTGCAACAGTTTCACCTTTAACGAATTCATGTGAAGATGGACCGATCGATTCGAATCCAAATAGTTCTTCTATAAAAGCCCCGAGATCCACGTGCATACAAATGGAAATTATTTATGCATTCCACAGCGCATCGTTTCCGCGAAGGAGAAAGCGAACAGGGAAATTATTAAACCCTGTCTGCGAGAGAGATTTTTCATGCAACATTTTCCGAGGATTATCCGTTCCGCGATACTGCGAAATAACCGAAGCGACGGTTCAGGGGTCTCTAACTTTTTTCCCTCGCATCCAGGGCTTACTGTTTCGCGCGATGAATGAATACACCCCGCTAAAGCAGCTGTCTACTGGGAGGGATTAAAAACCAATTGACGGCGAGGGCCGTGCCTCCTTCCGATAAATAAGAAAAAAATCGATTTCTCTTCTTCCCTAAGACGCTTAATACAACCGTGGAAGTGGAACTGTCATCGGATTAAATTACATTTCGCCACGCGGCGGACGAAAAAAAGTTAATCGAACGTATCGAGCGTGTCATTGGGAACCGATTGCCACCACGCTATTGTCATCTGTTATAATTGAAAAACGCGACGCGTGCTCCGCACTTTTGTGGTATTAATTTCCGTGAAATTGAATGCACGCAACGGGAAAAGCTGGATAAATAAAATCTGCGTTGTTTTCGACGCGATACGTGGAAGAATTCGAAAAATGAAAAGCTTCGCGTTATTTCCTTCGTGTTAACGTTCAACGCCCCGTTATCCAGAATGCACGTCTCTGGAAAATCGACGTGGCAATTTGCATATCTCGCCAGGAATCCGTTTCATCTTAGCCCCGGCAAGCCCGTAGGAAGTACGACATCGCCTAACAGCGTGGAAACTTGTCGCTGTTCAGATTCTTAAGCGCGATAGAGCGTCGATTGGAGTTAACGAGCTCACGACTGTCTTTGAACAAAGCGGTTCATCCGTACACTCGCGGACAAGGTGCGATTAAACGTGAAAGCTTGATACGAAAATTTGATGCGTCGGAATCTCCGAGGAACGCGGCACGACGAGCAGCCGTAAATTTCTCACCTCCCACGCGGCCAACTCCCGGTCGCTTGTTCGGCAATTTATCGGCGAGCAATTTAGTGAATTAGCGTGATACGTGCTTGATATCTAGTCGATCGCTCTCGCCGTGCCTTTCCTTCGATGAATATTACAACGCTCCGATTAATCGTGCAATTACCTATATACATTGTTACACTATCATTCGCCTGTACGTCCAACCGATGATTCATCGTTACGCTAATCAGGCGTGAATCGCGCAGAGGTAGCATTACAGAGGAACGACGGCGGGTCCAACATCATCGAGTCAGATTTAATGACGGATCGATCAGATTCGCTCGGATAAAACGCGATAAATTGGATGACACGGATGCCCGCGGCACGCGTTCCAATGCGTTTTGCCCCGTGATCTATTAACACTTTAATCGTTCATCCACGAGCCATTGTTCAAATCCTCTGGAACCTTTAATCCACTTTATACTCGCAATACCGTGCCCCTTAAAATCCGAATGGCCGCGCGGCATTGTAATGAATTCAACCGCCCGTCGACATAAATTTGCAAAAATCTGCGGCCCGCTCGTCGCGTACACTCGCTGCGAATTTAATCCCTTCCAGCGAACGCTCGTCGAACGTGCACTCGCCTCCGAGCGTTTTACGGCGACGATTTTTCGAGGGAAGCTCTCCGACGAAACTTGACTCCGCGAGTAATGGCCGCGCGGTGGCCGTAGGACAAATTGATTTCTAATAAACTCCCGATGATCGCCACGATGTCGTTCGGCACCGTTCGCCGGCAACGAAAGAGGGGCTGTAATTTAGTCCGCGCGAACGTTCGAATCTATTCATTAACGACAAACACACGGGGAGCACGGTATACGAAAACCCTAGCGCGTTTTCCTTGCCGCGATAGGGGCTTCCTGTCGTTTGTCAAGCTCTGTCAGGCACACTGACGGGGGATTAATGGACCCATTATCATTTAATGACCGTTAAATGGAATTTTGCAGCGATACGCTTTCCTGACCTATCCGTCGCCGTTCCCCGAGGGTTGGACGCGAATGTTTGCGAATAAATCTCGCGAGAAGAGGAAGGCGACTCCCGAGAGTACGGTGAATTTGCAGGAATCGCGTGAACAACGCAACGTTTCACGATTTCTCTGGTAGAATGGATTTCGCGTGTCGCGGAAAATTGCGCGGTTTGTCACCGTCCGCGGCCATTCCGTGGAATGCAACGTTCCGCGGTCGATCTTCATCGATGTCCAAAGGAATATAGAGTACCGACGACGCGAGCTGATCTCGTCGCCGGGTCGTGTTCGAGGTTGCTTTTCCTCCGGGTTGCCCCGGTGCGACGAAATTTTCTCCCTCTCTCTCTCCCGTGGGAATTTAAACAGAAAGGGGGATACCTTTGCCCAATTCAATCTGTCCTCCCACGGTCCCTACGCCATCCGAGAGGAACGTAACTCCGACATTGCGGCAGGATTTGATATTCAGCCCGCGATCGCGTCACTGTTTACTATACCGAGTGGATTCCGGACGTGGAGAAGTCGTTTGTCTTTGCTCGGATCCTAGATCGGTCTATCTACCTGGCCAGAGTCGCAGATTCCCGCCTCCCAGCTTGTAACCTGGCTTACAGTTTCCATGTCGACCTCGGCAGTTCAGTTTTACGCGTCGCGACAGAGCTGCGAGCGAGCGTGGAAATTGAAATCGAGCGCGTCACCTCGCGGAGGTTGAACGTGGGTGAAACTGTCGGTAGTCTCTGTCCCAGGAGACGTCGCCGTGGAAAAATGGATTATGCAAAGTAGACCATTAAGATTCACGTTCCGGTGGAAAGTTTAACCGAGCGACGGGGAAAATGAATTAAACTTAACGCGCCCGTTAATCGCGGCTAAACGCGAGCGCGAGTCAAGCCGCCCGGAGAATCGAGTAAAAGGCTTCCAAACACCCCGCTTTACGACACCGGGAGAATGAAAATATTCCCCAGCTATCTCGTTCGGCGGGGCATTAAACTCCCTCGAACGTACGTACGCGATCGTATGTAAATATTAAAGCGCACAGGGATGCCTCGTTCCATGGGTCGCCGCGCTAAGCGGGAAAATGATTTTGTAATCTACGCTACAGCCCTGCTATAACTCAATTTGGCCCTCCCTAACGGGATTACAGGCTGCAATTAACTCTTATTCAGCGGCGTTGCGCTCCGCTCGCGTTATCAGACCCCCCAGCCCTCGTTTCAATAATTTCGGGGTTCCGCGCGGTGCCTCTTTTATTAGCTCTCCCTTTGCTCGGCCTTCGAGCGCCCTCGGATCGTTGGATCTGAAAGGGAGCGTCCTTCGAAAAGGAAGCTGCGGTTTTGTTCCCCGGACTGAAAACCTTCGTCGCTATCTCGCCTGCCAACACTCCCTTCGCGAGACTCAACGATCCTGAAAATCATTTCGTCGAGCGATAATAAACAAGACGCTCAAGGATTTTTACGACAGCGGCCGACGTCACGGGGCACAGCGACTGTCCGTTCGACCGTGAGAAATCGTGCAGCTGCCTGCTCGCCGCTGTTTTAATTGTATTCCATGGTGGTCGCGACGCCATTTGAAAATTTCACAGCCCGGCGCCCTTAACGAGAAACTGGCGCCGCGTAGGTGCTCTTTCGCTCGGTAAATTATGTACAATGTTTTTTCTACCGCGTCGAACACACAGCGCGGAAGGGGTCGTCGTCGCCTGGCTGCGGATAAAAACGCGCTCGACTGACCCGCTTGCTAATGATATCTGAAATTTATGCGTTCAGACTGCTCGGTATTTATCGTGCGTCGCGTCGTCTGCGTTATCGTGGCTTAACCTAAATGCAAGGATAACAAGAGGCACGCGTGTGACTCGTTGCGAGCAGAAAATCAGAGAGGCACGACGCGGTCGAAAGACCTCGACTCTATCGCGACAGACCGCCAGGCGAAAGTCCTTTTCCGTTGCGCAACGAGAGCGTGCTCTCTGAAAATTGTTTTGCTCTCGAGAGCCCGTGACAAAATCCACTTCGGCCGCGGAGAGAACACATAGACTTCCCGTAGCAAACGGTCGCACGCTCTACGCGAAATCGTAAGAATCGTTCGCTCGAAAGTAACTCGACGGAGCTCAAGAGAGGAAACGCTTTTCTGTTTCACTTAACATATCCATAAAAATCCTTTTAGAGTACGAGAGAAGATACCGCGGAAGCTTTGCCAAAAAATCCCAGCGAGATAAGGGGTCTAAGAGACGCGATTCGGCCGGAGTAATCGAGTATGCGAAGCGAGGCAAGTAGTATAGGTGGACGTATACAGCGACGCGGGCATTAAGTGGATCTGCGCGTTTAATATGGGATCTAGTGACCTCTTTTAAACCCTCGAAGATCGGGATTAGTCTATATCCAAGTGTCCGATGTATAAATCCTATTATATCGGTGCCAATGCACTTTGGGGGTTTTACGGAATCGTGAGAAGAAGACTGGAAGAACGTTGATCGTTCTCGTAAAGAGAAGTTTGCTTTTCGCGAACTTGTTGATCAGAATATTTCCGACAATGGTAATATCTTCTATCAAAAGGGATACATCGACTTTCGTTGGACAGACGCAACACCAGATACCATCGAAACCTTTTCTTCGAGGGTTCTGACGAGAAACGCCGATCCTTACCATCGCTTTTACACACCCCGATTCGCGTTCGTCCATCAATTCCACGGCTTAAGACCCGTCGCCGTTACACCGTCTCCCACGGGTCAGATGAAAACATCGAATCACTCTCCGTGAAAAGGGACCTTTCCTCGCTCTCCTCGACGTGGGTAACGGTATCAACTATCGCATCCAACTCTGCGACTACGTTCCCCCGGAATCCGGAGACTACACCTACACCGCTGCCGTTATTTGTCAGTGTCGGGGCCTCGGCACGATTCCCAAGGTCTATTGGATCAAAGCTATATAAATCGAAGGGTCCTGAAAGGAACGATCCGAGCCGGGATAACTTCTGATAACGAATCGAGCACGGCGGCGTATGAAAATGGAGACGCGTACGCGCGGACGATTCCCCGCAGCTCGAGTGAAAACATCCATCAAGTGCTTTCGACGCGCGCCACTTCTCGAAAAAGCGGTCTTAAAAGCCAAGAGCATCGTCGACGTCGTTAGCGTGAAACGGAAAGGGGTTTGCTCAGCCAACGAAACAGGCCACTGAAAACTGGAGCAATGGCTTTCCATCTCATTAGAATAGCTTCTCGAGACGCAAGAAGCAGCCCGCAGACCCGACGGCGTTCTCCGCCCCGAAATCTCTGACAAATGCCACGGTATGGGAAACCCAAACGATTCCCAATGGACGCAACCGACAGCGGTTCCCGATGGGGAAAAACCACCCGTAATTCATAGAGGAACGTCGCCGTCGGTGGACACATCTCCGTCGGAGGGAAGGAGCAGCCAAGTTGAGACCAACGGGGGCGCGAGCGACGACCAGGACGTCGGCACCGCCCAAAACTGGAGTAATGCCCGGTGCGTCCCAGTTGGACCGGGGATTCTCGGTCGCGAATCTAGCAGTATATTTCTTGCGTGTCAAGACTGTATGGAGGTCGAAGGGAGCCGGCGACTGTGCGGTTCGCTGCTCCGAAAACGTCTCTACATTCCGGAACGACGTTCGCTGATGGGCAGAAGAAAGTTTAAAAGTTGCGAGATAACGAACGCGCTATAATTTAGCGGCAAGAAACTATGTCGGTTGGAGCCGGGGGCTTTTCGCAGCAGCAGTCATCCACTTTGTCACACGTGCTCCGAGATTGGAGCGAGTACGACGAGAGAAGGGTGTTCCAGCGATGATAATAAAACTTAGTTTCGGGCGGTGTAGCCAAGTACGTTTCTGCTTACGGTAGTCCACGTACTATCGGGAGGCGGCGGGAAAATTGCACGAGCTTTCGCGCGACCGCACAATTCGCCCTCGCGTACCCTCTTCCCGAGGCCGAACATTTATAAAGGTGTGGCCGGCAGGGGACCGGCGTGTCGGAGAGGGTTCGAGAGGGAAGAGCACGCGTGTGCGTTTAATTCGGGATCGCGCGGGAAAGAAGCCCGCGGGGGGAGCCATAGTTCTTCCCGAGGGTCGGTGTTTCGGGTCTATAATCCAGCGCGGTGGAAACGGGGACCGGTCACGATAAGCGAGATTACTTTTCCCAAGGTTCTATATACACGGGACGAGCCGTCGTTGACCAAAATCCACTCCGTTACGGCTTCGACCTCGGCAACAACAAGCCCATTTCCCTCCGCGAGGAACGCCCTGTTAATATCGTGCGGTTCCCTGGCCACATTAAGGTCAACGTAACCGGTCCTGGCGCGCTTCGGATGCTGGCCAAGCTCGTTGGCAGCGAACTCGCATAATTCATGCGAGACCCGGTCGGTCTGCTCCGAATCCCACACGCAAACGCAAACGCGTGCCCGACTTCGGGGGTCTCTTATATTGTTAGCGAAGACACTCCCAGGGAGGGGGGTGCAACGTCGAGCAGGGATTCTAACGAACCTCCTTAGAGGGATAGATTACCCACCCCTTCTGACTCGTCATTCCACGAAGAATGAGGCAGGGAAAGATGCGGAGAAGAGTGAAGTGGACGGTGGCACTGGCGAGCCGCCACCCGAGTGTCTCGCCCGAAGTAGGCCTCGGGATGGCACGCGAACTCCGCGTGGACGTTCGCGCGGATTCGACGCAAATGACCCGGCAAATTTCCACGCGCCACTGCCTGTAAGTACGGCGGCGGAGAAGCACGCGTAGGTGCGCGAACCGATGGTGTCCTGTATCGGAGGATAATCGGCGAGCAGCGTGTGGGTGGCTCGTGGAATGCGTGTGCGAGGAAAGTGGAGCAACGACCCGGAGGGAAGGAAGTCAGTCGTCGGAACTGGCCGGCTCCATGCTGTCGGGTTTCGTCGTATTGCACCCGATCCGGTTCGGACGAGCGCAAAGTAAGGGTGGCGAGAGCGGCACGACGACGTCGAGGAGGAGCGAGGGGCCGCGCCGCGCGATTCCCTCCTCCTCCTACTTTTTTCATCCCCCTTGCAGACACGATTCTGGCGTCCCGTCGAGGAGAAACTTTGCTCGCACACACCCTCCCGCCGTTCCTTATTTCGTCCCTCATCGACCCCGCTGCTCTTTCCTCCGACTGCGCGTTATAGGAAGATGTCACCGTGGGGATCGGGACCGGCTTTCTCCGCGCGTTACCCTCGCCGAAGGGTTGAATCGGACCGGGAATAAGCTGGTCGAGTCAGCAGAGGTGAAAAATATCGCCCTGGAAAAACCAGCGCCGATCGATACCTTCGATCTATCTTGTTATTCCAGGCACTTTTATTTGTCGCACCTTCGCCTATCCCATTCTGACGTCTCGCGCTCGGGGCTCTGATTAATCGAACGATCCTTTGGAAAGTTTGTTTCGGGGTCATTCGCTCGATAAGCCCTGCAAGTTTCCTTCAAAGCCAATATACCAGAGCTTTCCAAGCACCGTGGCACTTGGACTCCGTGAGCTGTGTATATACCGGGCATGTTCAGAAATGCTACTTTCGTGTATTTTCCAGCGGCTACGGGGAAAGTTTGCTTTTCAGTCGTTTATCTGGTAAATCCTACAGCCTTGGATACACTCCCTCTCGATTGGGTATAAAAGTCAGAGGCTCGGAGAATGGATGGCAGAGAATGATTAACGAGAATTATTATTTCCCGATAGAAGGGTATGGAGGGAAGGAAAAAAGCGTGTTTCTGCCGCGCATAGCGTTTCGTGTAATCAACTGGTGCGTAAGGGGCGATAAGTTGCCTGAAATTGAAGACGATCGATTATCGGGCGGGCCGCCGGAAGAGCCTCGCATGACCGAGAAACTGTCGCGAACTTGTTGCCTCTACCCTAGACGCGTAATTTACGAGGCCGAACGTGAAAGCATTTTCCACAGAGAGGGCTGGCAATTTATACCGCGTGCCTGCGCCTACCCGCCGATAAACACCTTTACGACCACGAATACCGTAAGAGATTTTGAGAACGCCTGTGAGAGGCGCCCACGTCGGGTTACATAAAAATTCCCATCCAACCGGAAGAACACGTCGAACCGAGGGACTTTACGAGCCTGTTCCCTTTATACAATGCGTAATATAACGCGTGGCACTTCAAGGATGCAATCAGTGCTTAAAAATAATAAAAATGAAGCTTCGCAATTCTCTGAGGAAGGCCACTGCGTGCTAAAAACGTGTGGCAGCGTTTCGATCAGTTATTCGAACCGAGAAATGGCATACGCGCGCTTTGCGCGCGCGTTTGCTCGGTGTAACGTAACAGATGCAAAACGTTTTTCCCAACAGACATCTGTCGAATGGAAATCGCAATGGGCAGACGAATAAAGACTTGTATCGAGAGACGAGTGACAGTCATTTTGAACACCTTTGAGATTACGAGAGAATACCACGCTTCCACGTGCATATTACGCTGCGTTCTACATTGAAAAGACGGTTAGTTTGTGGCTTTTTTTCTATTAATAATTTCATACAATTGTCGCGCCGAAATGAAATCAGACCACAATTTGAATTTCCCTCAAGTGCCTACTCGCGGAAGCAGGCTATCGATATCGTTACCCGCACGGTGCTTATTCCTGTACGAATATGCTATGAATATGCATGCAGCGTTTCGCAATTTCCTTAATTAAAAAGACGCTCGCCCGCGATCGAGGCGGCTCGGTATAATGCAGGCTATTTTCATTTCCCGAGAAAAAGCTGGTAACGAGAGCGTGGCCTCTATGAGAATCTTAAATTATCAAGAATTCCTTAAAAGCCTCGTCGCCGCGAGAGAGAGTCGCCGAGGGCGCGCAATTAGAATCATTTGCCGAGCGGAAGGGGAATTCAACTTCCGAGGTATCGCGAAGGGCGAAGAAGGGAACAAACGGAGTGCAGGCATTAATCGAAATCGAGCTACACGCTCGCCGAGCTATTTCTTACGTGGCTTAACGAGGGAGAATTCACTCCCGAGTAGAAAAGCACCTTCGATCGACGCGTGTCGAGTGAAAAATAAATCGAGCACGGGGATTAATTCGCGGGGCTCTGGCAGTCCCCGAAGCGCGTTCGGAATTACTCGCGCGGACCGACATCCCGGAAGCCCTTGATGCCTTCGCGACCCACTACGGGAAATTCTTCGCGATAAATCAGCCACGGGGTGTGTAACGCGAAACGAAATCCTCCCCACCCGGTAGAAAAATGAGTGTTTTCCCCGGCAAACCAGCGGTGGTTCCACAAAATTTCTTTAAAATACAGACTCGCCGCTTCGGATTCGATGGCCAGCGGAGCGGAATATCTCGAATTTGCAGAATTCCAAATGTCTCGACTGCAAGCCCCACTGCTCAGGGATTCGACCGCCCTACTCGAATGAAATTTCAACCGTTCGAGGGCCACGGAACCGTTACGTTTCCCTCGTCAGCGCGGTATCGATCCATCGCGTAGATACGCGCGCAAATTGAACGGCGAATCATGTTCGGGGGATCGATCCGGCGCAGAATTAAACGCTAAACCGACGCGACGTCCGCTATCGGAAAACAGTCAGGCGACTTTTTCAGCGACCCGTTAACGCCGGCATTAACGCAGTCATTGGATTTAATTAATGTCAGAGCGGCGGCGCGTCCACGACGCACGAAAAGAGGTGGCACGTCAGTTTGACCGACACCCCGCGAAATTGTCCTCCTTTTTCCCCCCGTGAAATGCGTCGTAGTATTCGAAAAAGGGGGTCGACACGCGTTCCAATCGCGTGGCACACGTCACAGGTTGTTTGGACGAGAAAGAAAGGTGGCAGAAGGAGGGCGAAGGGGAGACTCGCGTTCGTCAAATTGCCAATAAATCGTGGCAGAGGTTATCGCGCGACGTCGCGCCCGCGTTCGATACCGCGAAACTCTTGCCCGCATCATTTTTTCGGATAATCTGAATATCGATCGGTGGTGTATCACCCGGTACCGCATAATTTCACGCCCCTCCGCGATACCCGCACCGCGTAGACGCCACCGTCCCCCCGATCGCAACGAACGTTGCTGGATTCAGCCGTCAAGCTACGTGAATATACGATTCGAGCCCTCACGGCGACACTAACGAGAAGATTTACCGAGGAACGGAGAAAGGGACCCGAAGGAGCCCTCGAATCTACTTAATTCAGATTATTTCGAGATCCAGGGCTTTCCAGATGCATCTGATTACGAGGACGAGGCCAGGTACCTTTTCGCCCGCGAGACATTTTCTTCTTCGTTCAATTTCGTGGCCGTCGGGCAGAATTCGCCAGCCTTCGTTTACGGGGGGACGTTCGTGCCGCGGATAAAAGAGGGCTGATACAGCCTCGGGTTTCCTATTTTTGTACGGACAAGCCGAACCAGCTAATGGGCCGATATCGCATCGGCGAAAATGCACCACTGGAGCGTTCGTGTGTCGTTGTTCGACTCGCTTCCGCCAAGGATATTCCACGAGGATTTCATCGGGATGGAAGTTGATTAACAACCAGACGGTAAAGAAGATCCGCAGCATTCGTAGTAGGACTTACATCGCGCAAGGTTTTTAATGACGAGCACGTTGCTCGTTATTGGAAACGTTTCCAAAGAGCCGCGGGACCGTAATTGCCAGTCTCTCCCGCGGGACAGATATACCGTTTCCCTTCAGTTAATTACGAATCGCAACGCATACGTTAGCGCGCCTGATCGCGCCGTTTCCTAATTACAGCAATTTATATCGCGCGACAGGCAAACGGGAATACGAATCGCGGGGGAGTATTATCGAGGAGCCGTGGGCGACGAGAAACGTCTCGAAACCAAGGGCAAGGATGGGGCGGGACCCGCGAGCGTTTCGCAAGCGCGAAGCTCGCTAAGTCCGAGACAAACGGGTGGAAATAAATTCCCGAGCAGCTAGATTAAAAGTCGAACAAGAGTTTCGATACTTTATGGCGGCAATATCGCGTGAAAAATGTTGATCGATAGGCCGGCGTCGATGCCGAGTCCTCGACATTTTACGAGGCAATAAACGCGAGGATTAAAAACGTGCTCGCGGAATGCGAGGTTATCGTATTATTTCGAGAACGATGCCACGCGAGAATCGTCGCCCGACGGCGTATTTCCAAGAGAAACGTCGAAAGTTAAAGGGGACAAGTGGGCGATTTATAATGGTCGAGGGGGGAATCAGGGCACGCACCATTTGCCCCGAAACGTTTTAATCCTGCAGCGTATCGCGAAAGTTCGCGACACCCATTTTTCTCTCCGCCTGACTTTTCTCTTACGGCACGTTGAGACCGTTGCTCATCTTTATCTATGCTTTCTCGCGGCCAAGCGATATCGTATCAAATTTTTAACCGAACCTGTGTGCCACCGTCGCGTTTGCTGCATAAAACCGGGACGCTATCGCGAAAATTGCGCTATATATCTCCGCGACGGACGAGCTGTGTACGACGATACAATCGAAAAGGGGAACGACCCTTCGATCACTGAAAATTTCTCACTGTAATCGAGAAACGATTAAAGCAATCGCCTCGCGAAGGTAGAATCGAGAGCTGCGAAGTCGAAGAGAGCTCGATCAAAACACGCGATATCGACAACGTGCTCACCCGGTTGCTTGGCAATTATCACGGCCGTTTATCGATCTCTGCGAGTCTTGTTCCGCAACGAATGCGTATGTCGGAGCTTGTATCGCCGCGGAACGCGCCTATCGCTTATCACGATGGGAAACTGCGTTACACGGCCGATGTATCGATCCGCACAAACATTCACGTAGCAGCGGGAGTTTACGTGTTTATCTATCGGGAGGGAGAATCAGAAAGCCGGCTGGACAGGATTAGAAAATGTCACCTGTTACGGCTCGGGACAAAAGGACGCCCATGGGCGCCGTTCCCCGAACGATATCGTCCTCTCTCGACCGATATTAGCGATATTGCACGCGATTCAATCCAGGATTAAACCCGATCGATTGTATCACGGAGAATTGGAACCCTCGGCAGAAGGGAGAGTTCTGTTGGAAACTATTGCTCAAGAAATCTCCATCTGTTCCAGCAATCGGGGGCTCCTCCTACGAGGCATCCTCATTTCCAAGAGTCACTTTACTCTTTTGCTAAACACGAAAACAGGGGAGTAAACCATGAAACTTTCATGAATAATTTCGGAATCCTGATTGCTCTACTAATTGTCGCAACACCGGGAGGGACGAGAAGAAGGGAGACTGTGTTGGGAATAATAAGTTGTCGAAAGAATAAGACAATACCCTAGGGACGGGCGAATTTTCCAGAAACCTTTCGATGTGCGTTCTCTGTAAACTAGGGCCCCCCCGGTGAGAATAACTTTCGTGCCTGCTTGCGAATTCATAAGATTCCTGCGAATGAGTGTCCGGAGAGCCCGACTTAATGCCAGCTTAGTCCACGCGCGAAGGATCACGGGGGCATTAATCATTCCGAGGGGAACCTATTAACAGGGAAATCTCAGTCCCAAGGGGTGCGCAAATACTTCCATTAACTCGCTTCACCACGAAATTTCTCATTATTCAATCATCCTTTGATCATGCTCGAGCCTGTTTACCTATAATTTGCCGTTAAAACACGCCGTCGATTCTATCAAGGAATTCGCTACTACGTTTTCACGGAATCAAACGTAACTGTTACGCGATTAAACCGGGCAGACTGATCGATACGACATTCGACGCGTGTGGTTCGTCCAGCTTTATCAGCAGAATTTCTATCTGTCTATCTGTAGGTGGTTCCATTGGATATGGTTGCCCACTCGATACGAAGCTTGTCCAAAAATTATGCGAACTAATTCGGAGTTAGGGAACAGGGCTGAAGATGGAGAAAGGGTTGGACGGGAAGTCGGCAGTGGAATGCGAGGAGGAAAAGTCTACGTTCTAAGAGAGAGTCTCGAAGCACTTCAATGCTCGCGTTAGCGCGTTCGAAACACTTGGGAAGATTTCTCGCGGAGCAGCCACGTTCGCAACTCGTGCCGATGCACAAAGTGAAAGAGATGGTCTGTAATATAATACAGACGGTGTATCATCTCCTCTTTCATAACCTTTTTCTCCTTCGCTCACAAAGGAGCTATAACCGGGAGCAGGCATTGTACCTAATAGCTGTCGCCTTCTCCAACCATTACTCGCGACCAGCCGACAATGCTTCCGTTCGTAATACCTACGTGGAAATTGTAAAAGAAAGTGACGTCCCAAGGAACGCATTACGCCGCCGCTCGGGGGAATGTTTTACAGCTTTTTGTTTTTCAAACTTATTTTCTTTTACACGCCTGCCGAGCGATTGAATGCTTCCACGTTCGATTCTGTTTTATAGGAACACCCGGGGCACAAATGATGAAAGGTCGGCACCAGTTTCGCCGTCGTTTCAGTCTACAGCCGTCGACCTTGAAGGAGGGTCAGGAGGATGGAACGGCGAAACACGTCAGGTAAAGAAGTCTGCAATCTTTTACAACGATCTACTCGTTTTATTCTCGGGGAGTGACTTTCACGCGTTTCGGTGGGCATTGTTCGAGGATCTCGCCGTAGCGCAAATTCCATTCAACCGTATTTTCGCGGAATGCCTAATTCTAAACAGCGGAACGAGACTCTCGCGGACAAAAAAGAATCGTTAGCTACGAGAAACACATTCTAGATTTCAACCACTTACCCTCTCGTCCTCTTTCTCCGCCCTCCTCTTCATCCCTGGCCTCCTCTCGACTGGCTCTTAGGGCGGGCCGGAGCTTTAATTTTGCGGCGAGTCTCGGCGAAAAGGGAAGCCCGGCACTCCTCCTTTGTGCGCGGCCTGGTAATAACCGCGTCCGACTCCTTCCTGTAATAAGCGTGGATGATTACGAAGACGAAGATACTTGGGAGCAGTTGTTATCTGGTGCATGCAAAAGCAAGAGCGTGTCGCTTCGCTCCACTCTGGAGAAGTGGCATTCTAGGGAGCAAGCAACACAGTGGCTCGAATTCAGGGCAAGCCCCCCGACGTATACAAAACGCGTACTCAATAACGGCTGCGGCACGGGATCTTTAGCGTTCATTAGCGCCATTCTCTCTGACGAGCGGTAGTCACCTTAAACGCGGGGACACTTTGCTCTATTATTTACAGCCTCGGCCGAGATCGTTGAATCGGCAACTGGGGCAAACGAAAGATGGTATCGAGGGGGGTGGGTTCCCTTCTCCTAGCGGCATCTCGACTCACGTGATTTCTAATGTTTCAGGAACGAAAGATTATCGGAATCGGACAGCGGCGGTGGGAAAGCAGCGGAGAGCTCGATACGGCACAAGATCGTGGTGATGGGGGCCGCGAAGGTCGGTAAATCGGCTATAATCAATCAGTTCCTCTACAACACGTTCTCGCCGAAATACAAGCGAACGGTGGAGGAGATGCATCACGGGGATTTCAACGTATCCGGGATACACCTGACTCTCGACATATTGGACACTTCGGGCTCGTACGAGTTCCCGGCCATGAGAGACCTCTCCATCAAGTCCGCGGACGCGTTCATCCTCGTGTACGACGTTAACGACGCCAACACGTTCCTCGAGGTGAAGACTCTGAGGGCCCAGATCCTCAGCACCAAGGGCGCGGTGCCCATCGTCGTCGTCGGCAACAAGGTCGATCTGGTCGACAGGGAGCAGGAGGTGCGCCACCGCGTTTCTTACTCTATTTTGTGTATTCCACGAATTCTCACGTTGCCCCTGATTTCTCTAGGTGGACACGGAGAGCACGAGGGAGCTGGTGGTCATGAAATGGGAGAACGGTTTCGTGGAGGTGTCCGCGAAGGAGAACGTGAATATCTCGCAGGTGTTCAAAGAGTTGCTGATCCAGGCGAAGCTAAAGTACAACCTCAGCCCGGCACTGCGACGACGTCGTCGGCAGTCGTTGCCGCCGCCACAGCACCTGAATTCTCGCAGCAGCAGCGCCCACGTGCCATCACCAGCCCAGCTGCAACACCTGCAGCAGATCCGCGAGCGCTCCGAGTCCAAGAGGAACTCGTGCATCCTCTCGTAAGGGTTTAGTGCTGCGTTTCCGCCAATTTGATGAACGAGAAAGGGAGAGGGGGGAGAGAGAACGGCGAGGCAGTAAGGAACGCGGCGATTCTGTTTGCCGAGATCGATCGATATTCCCATTCGACGGCTCGATGTCTCTGCACAAGGGACCACGGTCGAATGGCCCCTCGAAGGAATTAGAGGTTGCCGAAATCTAGTATTTCTCGGACGGTTTCACCCGGAATACACGCGCGAACGACTTGAATCGTAGGAGAACTTTTACCGTAGAGACGGCCTCTATTCGATTCCGAAGATGTTTTAAGGTTTCGACGAACAAGTACGAGCAAGTTCCCGAGGCGAGTAGGTACGCCGTATCTATCCTCGATGCGAACGGGTCGGGAAGGGAGGATTAGATCTAACCGTGAACAACGGAACAAAGATGATTCAATGTTCGACAATTCGATGTGTCTAGAGCAAGTAAACGTACTTGATGTACCTATCTCTATTTTGTCTTTGATTAAACGCACGTCCTGAAATTCGACGAAAATTCCTTCCTCAATTGGACGAGAAGGTACCCGATCTATGGGACCCAATCTTTTCTCGAGAACACCGTAACCGAACCAAAACTGTCGGATCCAACGTACGTTATTCCGAATTTTAGAGCCTTAGAACTCCATCTTTACAGATGTATCCTACGCAGATAGTCTATTCCAGGGTTGTTTTCCACTGCCCATTCTCTATCTCGGTACCCTTTTGCGAACACGTACGATGTCCAAGGAACATTTTATAAACTATCGTTGTCTAGTCGATTGAATTTACATTAAGAGGTCGCCTACGTTAATATTTCTACCGCGTTATACAGCTTGTTTAAAGATTAATCTATGGCTATTCCCATCTCGCGATCCAAAGTTACGCGTAAGCACATTGTAACGAACGCTGGTGTTTGTTATTTTGTGACATAATCTATTTCTAACGAGAAGTATAAGTACCGTTCACCCATTTACACGGTATATCGAATTATTTGTCAATTACAACATGTACACGTGTAAAATTATTGTACACGATTGCCTTGCCCGAGCCTGAGTTATCTGTAAATACAATAACGTTTCAGGTGAATAACACGTACAAAGCTCTATATTCGAGTGCAGGTAACGTTTTGAACGGCGCCGTTATGCATAGTAAACGAAACTAAGTAGCGTGTACATTACAATTTTTGTTCGCACGATATATACATAGCAATGGGAAATATGCAACTATACGTGAACTACGATGAACTTTGCGCAACGATTATTGGTTTTAAGATTAGACGAAAGATTTATCAGATTAATTTATCGAATGATGTACAATTGTATCGTTTAGAAGAACGTCACCGTTGCAACGGTGAGCTATAGTATATATATATATATATATATATATATACATCGTTAACATACACGTAGAGAGTCTATGTAAATAAGAGAACATTGTGATGTGGATATCTCGTTGAATCGAAGCCCACATTGGGTATAATTTTACATAAATATACATAATTAAACAGCCGCGGCCGAGCCCCGTAATCTGCGCGTCTAACGATTATGAAATATCGCACATCACGATAAGAGGATAAATTCTATTTGAATGTAAATCGCGTTCGAATCCAAGCTTTCCGATCTATAATAGGAATATAATAGCGAAATTTTCCCGGATTACGCATTCGCCTGACTTTTCCACTCCACGTTACTTCCTGTTACTTGATCCTTAATGTTATCTAGACTTTAATCGATTTAACGAGCGGACATCAAAGATAGGAATCTGCAGTATGAAGCGCGAACACTAATAGATCCTACGTTACGTGTCAGGCCACATTTAACGCGACTGTGACCATTTCTAGCGTAGTCCCAGATGAAAAACTATGTGGTATCAGAATCCTAGTAGCGTAAGCCCTTCACTTTGTATCGTTGCGTTACCGGAAATTAAATAAAAGATGGATGTCATATTCAACTTTCGCGAAACCTCTGTCTACTTCATTTCCCCGTTATACTAAATCCTCGTATTACACCACTACTTTACTTGGATTAATTTGCTGTATAAACTACGAACTGCGGCGTAGCAACCGTAGAATCTGCCAAATCTACAGCTACAGCAGTAGACTACCAGCAGTTGTATAATAGGGTTCTACCGGATCAGTGAATTTCAATGTTTTTATTCGATACTTGATTATGTTTCCCGCGCCACGTACTTTTGTACCCCCAACCGATAACACTGAGAATGACTTGGCACAGACGAGGTATGTATAGGATAGATCACAGTCTATCCAGTCGATACAGTGTTACACTTATCTATAACGGTACAGTGTTACTCTTATCTGACATCTGCTCATGAACAGCGTCCAACTCGGCAACTACTCTGAAATGTGTTGAAATGCTGAAGGGTGTTTGCGTCTTTCACAAATTATGTTGTTTATACAAATTTGTTTTGCGTTAAATAAACTCGAATAGGACAGCAAGGTGTATGTGTTCTTGTGATCCTTCTTTCTCTGTCTTTCCACGGAATACGTTCATAAAACAATGAATCATTTGTAAATCGCGGGTTTTGAATAACCTAGCTTCAGTTGAATTCTAATTCCCACCACGCGTAGCGTTACAATCTGTTTCGAGACTTTACCGCTAACGTTGCCTGCGACACTAAAATGGTAAGGGACCCCCCAGACCGGTGACAGAAAATTACATTGGTCTATCCCGCATTGGATGAATAGACTTGTCTATCCTATTGGGAAACGAAGAATTTCGATACGCCAACTAGTGACAGAAAATTAAACTACTGTGAGTAGGCTAAAATCCGTCGAAGTCTATACGACTATCAGTGTTTATATAGACATGTTGTGAAAAACGAGTGTCTTTAAATTTTTTTGAACACTAAATTTTTACTTCTTCGATTAATAAATACTTATTCGGAATATTTGGTGGGATCCCAGCCTACTTGCAATAGTTTGCCAACTTACCACCACAGCGCTGAAATCTAAGCCACGCCTCCACTTGGTTTCCCAATATCACAGACGAGGTATAGGATAGATGTATCACCTTATGGATGTTCGTGTCGCCACCCAAACTGTGTTACCGACCCATATTTTGAGGACTTAATGTAGTGAGATCTGCTCACGAACAGCGTCCAACTTGCCAACTACTCTGAAATGTGTTGAAATGCTGAAAAGTGTGTGCGTGCTTGTATACGTGTAACTTGTTTGAAGGCAGGATTTTTCTACGCTATATTCTTTGACTCGGCCAGTCAACGACTCACGCGGATTTCTCTGCGAAAATCTATTTCGCGGATCAAGACATTATGGTGCGCAAAAATGGTATTTCTTCAAATCCCGTGTAAGCTATAAATTACAAGATGACATTATTTATTAGTACTTTGCGTGCAGTAGAACTCTTTCACGTATCGTACGCCGAAAAGTATTAAAAAATCACGCTGCTACTGATATTCCCGCAAGTTACTAATGCACTGTTTAATCATTCTAGTGAAGTAATAATAATTGGATTCTATTTGCCCCGAGCATTAGTTTATTGCCGACATTGAAATTTACTCTACAAGGTGTGACCACGCACGTCCCGAAAAAACAGCATTTTCATTTTTTATTTATGAATATTTCCGAGCAACGTTAACCGATTTTAATGAAATTTTAGACATGTATATAACTTACTTAAACCTACAAACGGGTTGTTTGAATTTTCATTCAAAGCTCACAAAAAAAGTTTAAAAAACGACCTTCACTATTTTCTTTTTGCTATTCAGAACAAGTGCATTTTTCTTAAAACGTCGAAACACGTCACCTAGAAACTAATTCCGCTAGCTTCTAAAAAAAACTCAAGACATTTGGACCAATTTTAAGAAAGTTATGGTAGATGCACCATTTGTGGCCACTTTAAGGATTTAACTGACTTTCATCGTAATTATCTTTAAAATTGTACTTCAAATCAGAAACCTAAAAGCTTTACTAAATTTTACACTATCTTTACTATTAATGTCTAAGTTACCATTAACTAGAGAAATCGTTAAAGAATTAATAAAGTTAAAAAATATAAGAAATCCATTTATCACCGTTTGTGGCCACTTGCCACTTTTTCGCGTAAGCAATAAATGTAACCTCATATTTCTGGTCGTATACTAAACAAAATATTTACGGTATAATTCTACACATAATTAAGTGTCTGCAAGCAATTTCGAGCTAAAAAAACGTGATAATTATGGACATGGCCAAAAACGGTACAATGGCTACAAACGGTACATCTACCTATGCGATTTTAAAGAGCGTCAACTTATTTTCCGACGCGACTGTAGCTGCAGCTGCGAAAAGTACAAGCGTTAATAGATAAAATTATTTCCGGGCTTGACGAATTTCAAGTTAAGGGGTTATATACGTTTCTTAGCTCTAAATCGTGGTCAATGTTTGCGAATGATTCAGGGATAAAATATTAATCCGATTGGTTTAATTCCTTTTGTGTTTTATAGGTATATGTCTATATACTTATGGTTATATACCTCAGACATGAGAATTGGAAAATTTATAAAAATGTGGGTTTTTCTCAAAGCATCATTTTCCAAGACGGTGGGCATGATAATTGCCTCACCGTTCATCCGATTAACTTCATTGTTTCCACACATATTCTACATAAGATTCGTTATCGGGTGACGTTGAGATTTTTCAATTAAATTCAACTATTTTTTAATAACAAGCAAAAACGTACGACTTTTATAGCGCAAATCACGATCCTTTTCTTCAAAGTATAACCATTTTCGCAATTTTTTTTCGAAAAATGGCGACGTCACCCGATAACTATGATCCCCAAAATTGTTAAAAAATCGGTGATTTTTGTTTCGGACCACTCGTACGGACTGAATCATGCCCACCGTTTTGGGCGGCGCCAGAAAACATGTTCTACGCCACTGCCCACGAACGCCACATTTTTAAAAATTTTCCAATTCTCATACATGTTTTATAATCTATAAACGTATACCTATAAAACACAGAAAGAATTAAACCAATCGGGCTTATACTTTATCCCTAAATTACTACCAAACATTGACCACGTTTCTGCGCCGAGGAACGTATATATATATATGACCCCTTAACTGGGAGTCGTTGGAGCGAGACAGAACGACAACAACCTCTGCCAAAGTCGCGCTCCATCGCCGAACGATAACACCTGCCAGTTCAACTTTACACGCGAGAGTGATCGGAACTCAGTGAACGTGCGAGCATATTATTTCGTGATATATCGATTCCTAAATTAATTTCATAGATTACTGGACCATGTGGGAGGTCGCTTAACAAGATTCTACTGCATTTCACTCAGTATTAGGAGACTTCTTGACCCACTGCTTCGGTACATTTAAAAATTTGCAGGGCTTTGTATTTAAAAACATGAGATGGCTGTGCGTTTTAGTATTGTCAACGCGAGTGTGGAGTCAGTATTTTTACGCATCTTGAACTAGTTAAGACTCAGCACCGGTGCTCAAATTGCTTTTTGATCATGAAATTAAAGTGACATTTTTGTGTGTGATACATTCTATTCGGTACTACTGAGCTTGGTCTCTGAAGCTGCTGAAGAAGCTTCCTGTCTGCATGGATAGCAGTGAGACTGTGTTCTATAATGGGTGAGTGGTACATTTTAATTTTCTCAATTTTTCTGCATGCTATTGAACGAATGATTGCTGCAGCGAGCACAGTGATCACGAATACGTATTTAGTTTTCGTGAACAGTAACATTAACGCGCGTGCTTCCAAATGTTTAATACAGACAAAAGCAATAAATTTCAAATTCGACGTCAAAATTCTAATATCGCGTTTTAAATATTCCAAATTATCTTTCTTGAATTTTATAATCAAAGCTTGATGCTTTGAATACGAGTCACACTTCTCAAGTTTAATTACATTCGAGTCATTAGATTCTCTTAATAAAACGAGAATGGAAAGCATTCATTTCTTAAGGATTTTCAACTATATAACTTGAAGCTCTTTCTCATATAAATATAAATAACTTAGAGTGACAGATACTATTGGTACTATTTGGTCACTGTGCTATTTTTCTCACTCCTTAAAATATTTAAACCAGCCTAGCAATAAGTTTTAGTTTAAGAACTTTAGTCGTAAGATTTTTCCAAATTTTCAAAAATGCACAAAGCATTGGTCGAATGTGGACCAGAAATATTTCGTAGAAATGGGTCACTTTCGTAGGTACCTCCATGCTGGTGTGCTCGGCTCCTTGGTAACGTTTCCCGAGCATTGCGACTTGCGAAACGGAATCAAGCTAAAGCCTACGATCTAGTTTAAGCGTCCAGATCGAGCCAAACCAATTTATTCGGTGAGCTTGGTTCGGTCTGGACATCTATTCAAAAATGCACTTGCGTACTTCGAACGATAAGCTTCTGTGTTCCGCCTCGTTCTTTTTAAATATAAGAGTGTCAAATGCACTCTTCTAGAAATACAATTCGCCTTCGATCTCTGATTTCGATTCGAAAATTCGGTGCATCGACGGTGAATGTTCGCGTCACATCTTTCGGTCCTTTCGGTCGTTTTGTCTCCTTTGCAATCTCAATCGGGAGATTCTTAGCTTTCGCATATCCCTCGAGATTACGCAAGTGCATATTTGCAATAGATTATGCCACCGGGGCCCATTGTAAAGAGTGCGATAGGCTAAATTTAAGGGGTTAGGACACAGTAACGGGCCAAAAAAGCTGACGATTTTTAGACGACGATAATAAGAAAAGTAAACGATCGATTAATATAAGGTTTTGTGGTTTAGTTCACTATATTATGAACTATTAGAAAAGCTTATAATATTTACAAAATAGCATTTGTATGCCGTGCAATGTCTCCATTTAAACTGTCCTTTTTTTCGGATGGCTAACTGGTGGGCCGGATACCAGGAAATCGGATGAACTGAATCAAAAACCCCAAAAATGTCATAAACTATAATATATTTCCTAGGCATTGACGATCCAACATTTCAATTTTTGCGAAAATTGACAAAATGGCCGATGTTTGAAAAATAATGATCAACGTTTATATTTTTTACAATAATTAAAAAATTTGAAATGTTGGATCGTCAATGCCTAGGAAATATATTATAGTTTATGACATTTTGGGGGTTTTTGATTCAGTTCATCCGATTTCCCGGAATCCGGCCCACCAGTTGGCCATCCGAAAAAAAGGACAGTTTAAATGGAGACATTGCACGGCATACAAATGCTATTTTGTAAATATTATAAGCTTTTCTAATAGTTCATAATATAGTGAACTAAACCACAAAACCTTATATTAATCGATCGTTTACTTTTCTTATTATCGTCGTCTAAAAATCGTCTGCTTCTTTGGCCCGTTACTGTGTCCTAACCCCTTAAGGGTAGAGGTGCACTTGCTTGTCGAGAGTGACACCTTTTGTATTTGCTTTTGCTTTCTCTTACGATTAGTTTCACCCTGCACCGTAGATACGTAAAAATTTGACTCCAAATTCGCGGTAATACTACTCTAAGGAGATTTACTCAGAATTTCGTTGGCGGCCTCAGGGTGGATTTAGATCTGGGTTAAGCTTTACTAACATTGTAGAGTTGAATTGGAACATTTTTTGGGCATTGCATGCCATTAGCGCCTGACGAGGCTGCTGTTTTCACCTTACAATTCGGAATTAATATGCGCCCAAAGAGGCTGCTTTTCTTCCGTCTTGTTACTAGGCGCCCATAGTGGCTGCCGTTTTCTTTTCTTTTTCATTAAAATTGAAAAGTATTAAACGCTCAAAGATGCCACTGCTTGTTTCTATCAGTCTTGAGAATCGTTAAGCGTCCATAGAGGCTACCCTTTCTTTTCTCATTACAATTGACAAGTATTAGGCGCCCAAAGGGGCACTCCTTTTTTCTATCAATCTTTAAAATCATTAAGCGCCCAATGTGGCTGCTCGAAATTTTTCTGAATGTCCGAATTACGTGGCGCTCCATGCGGCTGCCTGGAAATTAAAGCAAATTTTTTGGAACTTGTTTAAATACAAATTGTCTGTTTCAGTAATAGTTTTTGTGATCGCTCGTAATGCGATCGTAGAGTCAGTGTTTTTGCGCAAGTACAATTAGTCGAGAGCTCCGGTGCTCTAATAGCCTTTTCACCGCGAAAGTAGAGTCATGCACGAGTCCAACTGGAGCTGCTGGGCTGAGGGCTAAAAGGGTGCTGAGCTGACGGGTGCTGGTCAGAGGGCTGCTGATCTCAGGGTTGCCGGTCAGGGGTTACGAGTTTGCAGAGATGCAGTACTCTTGATGACAGCGAACGGTGAGTCACTTTATAACTCTTTGAATGTGGGTGCATGCAATAGAACATAATGGTTTCTGTAGAAAACGTAGCGTAGCCAGCTCTTTAGATTCTGGCCGTTCCAACACAAATGCGCGACATGCAGGGGCCCATTTCACATGGTCGGTATTCGTTTCGAGAACACTTATGCAATATTTCGCGAATATGGTCTAGGGCGTCTAGGCAGTAGCCTCATGACGTGGCTCTTTTCTAAACCATATTTACGAAATATTGCAGAAATGTTCTTAAAACGAATGCTAATTATATGAAATGGGTCCCTAACCCCTGCGCATGTGTTGGAAAGAGCAGAATTCAATGAGCTGACCATACAAGGTATTTGTAGATAGTGACATGCATGTGTCTGTTTTAAAATCAGAAAATTAAATCAATACAACAGTTGCTCGCGCTTTTTCCAATTCCGATTAATAATTCGTAAAATAATCTAATTGATCGAGTCGAGTAGAGTCACCGCGAAAAATTTGAGAAAGTCCCTAGTGGAACCAGACTTCCTAGCAATCTTGCAGTGTAGCAAGATCCTTTGTGGTCGCGCGTAATGCGATTGTAGATTCCCCGGTTTTTTCGCGTCCATCTACATATTTTGATGACCCCGCGGCTCTTACTTAGAGTATTACCGCGAATTTGGAGTCAAATTTTTGCGTGTCTAAGATTTGTTCAGAGCACCGCAGCTCCAGTTGAATTTTCTTCGCGAAAGTAGATCCAATTTTTTGCGCATACAAACCTCGTCCAGAGCACCGGTGCTCTAATTGCTTTTTTATCGCGAAAGTAGAGTCAAATTTTCGCTTAGCTTCAATTTTCAGCTTAGACTTGCCAATGAGATTCTAGGCCCTAGAGAAGGCCTAGCTCATGGGCCCTGGAGAGGGCCAGAAAATTAAATCAATACAAATGTTGCTCGCGATTTTTACAATTCCGATTAATAATTCGTAAAATAATGGAATCGCTCGAGTCGAGTAGAGTCACCGCGAAAAATTTGAAAAGGTTCCATGTGGAACCAGACTTCCTAGCAATCTTGCGGTCGAGCAAGATCCTTTGTGGTCGCGCGTAATGCGATTGTAGATTCCCCGTTTTTTTCGCGTCCATCTACATATTTTGATGACCCCGCGGCTCTTACTTAGAGTATTACCGCGAATTTGGAGTCAAATTTTTGCGTGTCTAAGATTTGTTCAGAGCACCGCAGCTCCAGTTGAATTTTCTTCGCGAAAGTAGATCCAATTTTTTGCGCATACAAACCTCGTCCAGAGCACCGGTGCTCTAATTGCTTTTTTATCGCGGAAGTAGAGTCAAATTTTCGCTTAGCTTCAATTTTCAGCTTAGACAGGGCCTAGCTCGTGGGTCCTGGAGAAGGCCCAAGACACGGGCCCTAGAGAGGGCCTAGCGCGTGGGCTCTAAAGAGGGCCCAAAAGGGGCCCTAGAGAGGGCCTGCCATAGGCCCTAGAGAGGGCCCGAAGCATGGGCCTTAGAGAGGACCTGCAGCATAGGCCCTAGCGAGAGCCTAGGTACACGCTAGCTGGGAGCCAGCGAGGCTGAGAGGATGACAGGATGGACCATATTCGCCGACCGGTGAGTCATATTCTGTACTTGCATGCGATAATAGACACAAGTATCTTGTATATCTGGGTAGTAATCTTTGTGCGTGCATTTTGGAAGGGTAAGCATCCTACCTAATTGCACGCAGTGTAGTTTGGTAGGAAATGCATCTTACAAAATGCATGACTCACCGAGTTCATTCCGAGAGTAAGGAATGTGATATAATTGAAATCCCCCCCCCCCCCCCTAAACATGACTCATGTATGAAAGAAGCTAATTCCGTTTAATTCACGAAAAAAGTTCACACGCAAAGATTGTGAAATCATCTTTGCTAATTCCAATTGTACCTTTAATCCGCGACAAACATTAAAAACGTTCTCACGCAAAGATTGTGAAATCAACTTTGCTAATTCCAATTGTATTCTCGTTCTCCGTTCGAACATTGATTCCTCTGTCACTTTTTATACTTGACATTCCTTTATTGGCCACAAATCAATTCAGTGCTCAGATTTTCAAGGAATTTGCGGGCGATGTTTGTAGTTGACACAAAAACTTTTATAAGAGAGACATCTTCTATTAAAAATGTCGTATGAAAATCGTTTTATGATGGAAAATAATAAAAACTTGGTAGAGACTGATTTAAACGAATCGAAGTCGGTAATAGATTAATAGCACATTCGGCAACCTGCACTAGTGCCCACTGAATGCGAACTTTTTCGCTTCCCATTGGCGAAAATTCGCACCCAATGCGCACCATTGCGAGCGTCCGAATACGCTGTAAGAGAGATGCGGAGAATATGAAACATTTTGTTTTAAGTCGACTTTATAGTTTTTTTCTTATACAACGCCCGCCAATTCCGTTTTTAATGTTTTTCGTGAATTATAGGGAATTAGCTTCTTTTAGACATGAGTCAAGTTTATGGGGGGCGGGGGGATTTCATTACTTTTTTCATAATTAGTTATAAATTTTGTAAGTGCCATATTTCATATTGATCTTCATCATGAGCGCGGTTCATATTCTTGTATTCTTTTTTTGCGTACTTTTTAAACGATTTTTTAGCTTTGATCCTCTGTTTGTTTAATAGGTTTATATGATTTCATCATTTTTTTTCACAATTAGTTATAAATTTTGTAAATTTTTTAATTTGCTGCTCTTTTTTCAAATTAGACCATGCTAATAATTAGTACTATACTATAATATAGCTACCTCTATACTATATACCTCGCAGCGTGTACACACATATGAACCCTATAGACTTTAAAGTAAAATCTTTTGAAAGAAACTAGTGAAAAGTGATTGAGAAAAGTGATAGTGACAGAAGACACGTAAGGAAACCTAGGCTAAATTATTATAGCATTAAGTATTTAAGGCCCCATGTAAAATTGCCAAGCTTTGTTGCACTTTCGTAGGATGGAACTTTCTTTCCATCCATTTGTTTGGGTTAATAGGCTAAGATTTTCATGTACAGGGAGATCGATGGGACTTTGATTCCATCTATCTCTCTACGGGTCTCCAAGCGCAGCAACCTCCTCGTGGTGAGATCTGGTAATCGGTGAGAATCGAGCCAATGGCTGCGATTGTCAAATACTCTACTTAGTCGGATATAAGAATTTCTCTAACTTACGATACTGTGATAGAATATAAGAATAAAATATGTAACTTATGATAGAAGAATAAGTGCAAGTTGGATAGAAGAAGTCGTTATGATAGAAGAATAAGTGCAAGTTGGAATATTTCAGCGAGATACTGGAACTGATGCGTTTTTGACAATTTTTAAAATCCTCTTTGCTTCAGCACCTTATTGAAATATACCAACTGACAATTTCTTGACATTCAGGTATTCCATGTTACATCATGAAAGCATGTCTTCCACAAATAATGCTGTTGTTTATATAAATTCTTATGTTAAAATAATTTGTTTTGCGTTTAATGAACTTGAATAGGATAGCAAGGTTAAAAGGCGTATGTGTTCTTGTTTTGTTGTGATCCTTCTTTCTCTGTTGTTGCACGGAATACGTTTATAAAACGATCTTTAAATTGTTACTCTAACAGAATCATTTGTAACTCGCGGCTTTCAAATGACCTAGGCCGGTATTCATAGTCGCTACTTATTCTTCAGCAAATGCTTAAGCATTCGGCATCCTTTACTAGCTATTAGATCAGTAGAAGATGCCGCATGCTTAAGCATTTGCTTAAGAATAAGTAGCGACTATGAATACCGGCCCTAAGGTCGGGGCCAGATATATTGGCCGGTGAATTCGTTTTCGCAGCTAACGCACACCTATTCTGATGTATGCATCTCTACGCTAAGAGCTCGGTTTTGCCTACACGTCAAGAGCTTGGCGCTATCCCCACCACTTCTGGCGCACTCCTTTTCTGGCAAGGTGAGAGCGAGTCAGAAAACGTTGAGAATAGAAGAATACTCGTCACGAAACTCACCGGCCAATATATCTGGCCCCGACCTTAGTTTTACACGTGTTGAATTTTAATTCCTACCATGCGTAGCGTTACAATCTGTTTCCAGACTTTACCGGTAACGTTGCATGCGACACTAAAATGGTAAGGGGGTCCTAGGACCCCCCAAACCGGTGACAGAAAAATGCATTGGTTGATAGGTCTATCCTATACCTCGTCTGTGCCAATATCATGCCACCGCACGCCACTCGCCGACACTACGACTGCTCGTAATTTACATTATCAACGGCGCAGGCAAGGCGCACGTTTGTAAACATCCATCGAACGTAACCTCGAGCGAGATGTGCCGGCCGAATTTTCGCGTCAAGCTAAACTTGTGTAAATATTACAATGATGTTCGTCGAGTCTGTTGGGTGTTTGTCGACGGCGCGAAAATCTTACAGATTGCTCACATGAAGAAGCACATCGTAAACGTGTTTGGTATCAAAGAACCATTTCACTTGCTGCTAAACGAGACCGAATACCTGCCACCTACCGAGGATATACGTATTCTCAAGGAGGATGAAACGATTCTGTAAGAACAGACCTTATTCTACTCTCGAGCAAGTTATGGAAGGAGTAGCATTTATTAAAATATTACAGTGTTTGTCCGGGGCCTGACGTGGAAAACGGAACAGAATTACCTGCGAGTACAGTACCGGGATGTAAAAGGAACTTAGCAAAATTAGAGCCGTCCAGTAATTCTGTTCGATACGAGGAGGTGAAAACTAATATTTCCACTGTGCCTAGAAACGCGAACCCACTTGTGGAGGACCTACGAAACACGTTGAACCTATCCAACGAACCGTTAAACAGGTCGCGTAATGGTTAGAGTATTTCCTTCGCGCGTTCCAACTATCTAATCTAGGTGGAAAGTACTTTAATTATTCATTTTTAGATTCTTTAGATGTTAGTATAGCGTATGATAATTCAGAAGACGAAGCAACCGATATAATTGAAATGAAAGCTACAACTACGGGTACGCCTGAAGATTTAAATGTAACAGACAATTCCATAATACGTTCGAAGAGAAAGAGGACAAGGCGGAAAAAGAACAAGCCGCAGCAAGATAACCAAACTGCCACGGTGGCTTCCACCGTCGCTTCGAACGCGTCGAAGAAACCCAAGATCATAGATTCTCTTGTAATTCCTTCTAGTAAGCATATACATTTCGATAATGCGGATACCGAAGAAGTTGTGGTGAAGCAAATTATTAATGGAAATAAAGTCGATGGACCTTCTAAGAATAAATTGTCACCCTCCCACGAGCTTTCTAATTTACTGTCGCTGGGTAAAAATTCCGTGCCACTGACTTTCACGAATCCGGTAGTGAAAGAGGAAATAAAAATCGAGCGGGTGTCCGACGAAGAGAAACCAATAGACGATTCTTTCGAAAATCTATACGAAAACGTCGTGCTGACTAGAAAGTTGCAGGAGGGAAAGGAATTACCGAGTACGGATCTCGAGGCTCGTCGAGTTACGACGACAAAGCCGCAGCTCAAAGACATCATAGCCTTTAAGGTAACTACCATTTCCTGGCCAGCCAGATACAGTTCCGTCTTTACGCAACGCTTTGTTTTCAGATGCTTAAAATCGGTGCGGATTATACGCCGCAAGTATCGGAGTTCATTGTAGCGGAAGTTATATCTTATTGTCCAAAGACGTCGATGTACACGTTCAAGATATTGCGTAAGTATTTTTCGTACGTGGCGATCCGAGAGGAATAAACACGAATGTTACCACACTCGACTGAGAATGTATCTTTGTATCTACAGAAGGTGCGTCGGAAGTTCAAGTACCGGTTGGAAAATTCACAATTATACAGAACGAAGAGGAACAAGTGCTGAACGATACGATCACTGTAAACTACTCGCAAGTAATCGAGCCTAGGCACGTGTTTAAATGTGACCCGGACAGAGTAGCCAGCCCGGATCGTTTTAACGATCAGTGAGATGGTTCCAAAGTACCAGATATATTTGCATTTTTATATTTTGAGCGATGTGAATTTTAAACATCGAATAACCTGCGCCGACTCGTCATTAACTGATATATTTGGTGATGTTTTCAATAAAATTCGATACCTTCCTCTATCGCCAACGACGATCAAAGATTATTTGAAAATTCTTCGCGTTAGAAAACTATCGACTAAATCCTACTCGAGCTCGTTAACCAGTAGTTAATTGGTGTTAACAAAGAAGTTACAAGTTAAAACACGTAAAAAGGCGCGAACTGAAGCTCGCGTACTTACTTACGATCGTATAACCGCCATGTTGCTCCGTAGGATTTAAGTGGCTACGTTTGTGAACAATTTTCGAGGATACAAGTAATGACACGCAAAATAAATGTATACGAAGCGAAGAGGATACTCACGCGACAGTTTTCCTGCCCATTTTTAATTGAAACGCGTTGAATCAGCCACTGAATTCAAGACAATTCACTAAAATTCACTTCCCGAACTACACTTTGAAAAGTCGCGACAAACTGTGAGCGTCGGGTAAGACGTGGCAGCACCTCTGCTTCGCGCGCTCGCTCTGATTGGCCGAGACGGATCTGTCGCGCCAATCAGATTCGAGCAGTTTGAAACGCTTCTGTACCACTGTGCGAACAAACCGCGCGAAATTTATCGATATTTATCATGCTCTGTACAAACGTCTGATTGAATTTCTCGAATAAAAATTTCTGTGTGCCATAATTTGAATGATTGCCAAGACTGCTCAGATTGAGATATATTGTTGCCTGTTATTAGAAGACGGAGGAAAATAAATTGAAGCGTATTATATTCCACTAAAATTCTCATCAGCGCAATTACGTAAAATACTTTACCCAATTTCTTTTGTGTTTTTAAAAGGACTGACGTGCATGAGAATAGGAAAACGTAGAAGGAGGGTCGTAAAAGTAAAGAGAAAAACTAGCTCTCCAAGCTTCTGCCAGTACCGAGACTCGTGAAAATGAGAAGCTCCTTCCTTTTACCGCACACATATGCTCTCGACCTAACAATTCTTTTAGCTCTGTCTCGAGCTCTTCCTTTTATACCAGACTCTTCTTTTAAAATATACATATTCATAACAGCCTGCAATGCTTTATGCATCCCACGGTTCTCGGGAGGATTCTGTTACCATCAAGCTGCAGTTGCAGGTACTGTTTAACGAAAAATTAATGATGAAGTTTGATATTTTACCGAGCTTGCTCGTTAAAATGTGTTTCACTGGTCATTTAACGTTCCCAGTGAAATGCTAGATATGGTTCGTGAAACAGTAACTCGTAACATCGTTACGAACGTCGTTATAGGTTTTTCCCCTGAATAGATTTTTTGTTAATCCAATAGTATAAAAATACTGCAAAACCAACGGGGTTTTTACCAACTACATACACTGTTCGCGAAACGTGTCGCCCCAAAAACTGACGATACATTCGGAACGCATGAGAGATGTATAATTAATACCCTAATCTTCGAGATATGCAAAGAACGATCTACTTTGACAAACAAGGGTGTCCTTAACTGATAGTTCTCGTGTCCATTCCGCCCAGGGGCTTATAGATAAGTGTAATTTAATTATCTTGTTCATTTTCATCGTGCGATTCGAAAAGGCAGCTTATAATGGGGGCAGTCGTAATTGAATTCATTTCAGGGCCATTAACTTCATCGCGGAACCAGGGGGTCCTTTGGCGGCGAATCTAATCGCGATTGGGATTAATTCCAGCGAGGACAAACGTTTCGGCCAATACGCATTAACGGGCGAGCCATCGCGAGCTTGCGGTTTGCTTTCGCGAGACACCGCGTATATCCGCTCCGCCGGTGCCGCGATTAATAATCGTGCCCGGCGAAAATTGCGGCATCGCTCGAAATTCTAGACTTGATATCCTTTTACCTTCCGGCCATTGTGTCAGCCGACCTTTGTCCCTCGTAATCGGACGATTAAAGGTCGAGCCGAAATGAACTCCTATAATTAGCCGGTGGAACTTCTGCCCTTCCCTTTCCTCGCCGCCCACGCCTCCCTCGTCTCCCCGAGTTCGTTGATTGCCAAACTATTTCACCGTGCTACGTGCCCTCTCCCCGCTGTCTCCCCGTTTCGTCTGAATGCTTCATTTGTCGCGTGCCAAATAAAATGACGAAAATTAACACGATTCACGCACGAGCCCCGGCATTCTGCCCTCCCCCCCTATAATAATTCGCCAGCCCCGAAACACCCTGCGCGCGATTCTTTATTCCGCCGTAGACGCTGCAGCCGTGACCCACGCCCATTAATTCCCAACGAGTGCGCGTAACTTGTTAGAGTTTCCACGGGGGAAAGGAAACGAGACATGAAGCTCGTAAAGTTTGCAGCGCTATTTGCCACGTACGCGCTCTAATATTCGCACCCGCAGCGGCGTGTCAGCCTCCGTCGGAGCCAGGGGTATCCATAATTTCGCGGGCGAGCGATATTTCCGGCGTCTGGAATAATATACACGCGGCGGATGTACGCGTTTCGACGTATCGACGCTGTCGCGTTTAAATTGCCTCGCGATTACCTCGCCTCCAAGCTCCAATCGATGTCCACGGTTTTAGCTAGCTTCCGTTTCCGGTGGCCGCGGACGAAGCTTCGACGTGTCGCCTTTACAAATGCTCCCCCTCTGACCGAGTAGCAGCGTCTCGGTAATCCGTAACGTGAATAATTCACGAGATAAAGTGCAAGAGTAAATCCGCGCCTGGCTCTCCAGAGTCCATCCGTGTAAGGCGATGAATTTACTTTTACGCTCCGAGGGTGAATTATTCATAGTTAAATCGCGAGGGAAAAAGTGTGTCGCGGTCTCGCGTAACCTCGAACTTTCGCCCGCGGGCACGCGCTTTCTCTGTGTATAATTGCGAGCGACTTGAACTGTCCGGGACATTCTTTTACTCTCGACTCGAGCGGTGAATTCACTCCACCAAAGTGACAGGGAAGGGTATCCGTAAATGTATTCCCAAACTGTGATTTGTATTCGTCCTCGGAGCCGCTGATAACGAAGCAGCTGGTCCACGCGCGATGTAGAACTCGCGCATTATTATCTGCCAATAATTGGCAGAGATACAATCGATAGTCGAGTTACATCTTACGGAAGATTCAACGCAGAGGACGCTTACGCTCGGCAAATTATCCGATATCAATCGTCATTGACGTCGTAATTAGAACCATTCAAGCGCCCCAATGGAAGCTTAATTCGACTCGATACCCGACCCGGGATTATTTCCGCGATTTTCGATACCGAACACTATCGGATTACCGGTAGAATGCGATTGTTCCCGCAAACACGCGGGGGTTGCACGTGCGTTTGAAAATAGACCGCGAGCAGTTCGAGCGCTGTTTATCGGCAACAAAGTTCAGCGTTAATTCTCCCAGCCCAGGCAGCTCGGTGGAGCGACATATCGGTATCGAGGGGGGGATGTCAAACATTTTACGAGCAAACTTTCAAGCTCCAACAGGAGGTTCTCTTAAGAACTCGCCGGAAAATTACGAGTACCGCGGGCGAGCAGGCAAGGTAAGCTCGAGGCAGAGGAACCACTTCGTAGAGGAAGTGGGTGTGTTACGAAGAGGGGGTGGCTCGTAAAGCTCGGCTGATTTCGGTGCGAGTCTTTAACGATCTACTCTCTTCTTAATAACGCCGCGTGTCGGCGAGACTCGCGCCCCCATCGAGCGGTTAGCACCAAGCCGAAATCCTTTCCACCGATATTACACGCGGGGCTTTCGATATTCCAAGGGATCGCCCGCCCCCTTCCCGCTTAATCGCGCTCGCGTGAAAGCAGACGTCGTCGTTCAGGGCCAGGCTTTACGAGCGAAACGTTTTCACGACGTAGGCGGTTCAATTGTTTTTTATGGCTTGCAGTATAGTTATGGGCTTCTATATGTAAATCCCTCGGGTCCCCGGCGAAACACACGCTCGGTCGATGGACATGTTTTCACCCTTGATTTCGTCCAGATCCCTGGATATCTGCTAAAGCGCGTGACACACAAAGGGCGACCAGATTTCAGGCTCCCAGGTCATCCAGGCAACCTTTCTCCGAAACTTCTGCCCTATTACCATAGAGTATCCGCGCGTGTGTCGGCACGTTCGCATATGCATAATAGAACGAGCTTCCGGTTTTACCATGGGCGAAACTTTGTAATTCATTCGCGTCGTTACAAGAAAGGAATTATACGGTCCGCGGCAGCAACTCGAACGAGGGCTTTTCGCGCGGCTGTGTTTTGAATAAATGAAGAACCAAGCGAGAGTCGAGCTCAAAAGGTAAACGGTAAATATTTATTTCGCGAAATTTCAGCTAGCAGAACGCGTCAGCTATGCTGGCGAGGATTCTCTGGCAGCGATCCTCCGTTCCAGCAGATTTGTCTCTTATAAATTTTGAGCGGCGAAACTTTACGCGTGTAACGCAACGTTCCACCGGAAAAGCAGCATAAAAATGCCCAAGAGCGTCGTAAATTCAAGCGAATATTACTGTAAAACGTTATCGACGCTTTGCGCTGCTTATGGGTAATGCTTATCCATCAGCGTCACTTTCGTCGATAGAGCGATAGGTTGTTTATGACATCTGAGAAACTTGGGAAATTCTTCGGGCGAATCTTCGCGGCGCGATTCCTCGCACCCTACTACGTTCAACTGGAGGTGTTTTAAGAACGACCTTTGATCCTGGGAAGGTTTGTGCAAAGTAAATCGAGAGTCGACACGGTTCGGGGTCAGCTCTATTAATACTCGGCAGCTTTGGTTGCGGGAAATTGATTGTCGAATGTAAAACGGCCACCCCCGAAAGCACAATCGAATGCTTCGTTTCTCGACACGATATATCGAACCCTAGTACGCGTTCAGATATCGGTTTCAGGTTAAAGGGACTTCTCGACGAATCTACATTCAGACGGTAAAGCGCCCCGACGCTCGTGTGTTTGTCTCCGAAAAAGTTTCATCCCCCGGTGGAAAACAGATTTATGGCGTGCATCCAATAACACGCGGAGGATGCATCGCCCAGAGAATCTGCGACATCGGCTGACGAAAACAGTGGGAGTCGATGAAGTTTGGGCGAAGCGTGCAACTGGCAGTAGTATAGGTCAGCGCGTGGGGCGACGCGCTACATACCTCGGGAGAAACAGTATTCCGAGAAGCGCGAGCACTTGACAGCGTGCTTTCTAAATAAGGAGTGGAAAACAACGAAGAGGGCGGTCATTAAAATAATATCTGGGGCTTCCGTAATTACTCGGGAAAATAAATTAACGCGCGTTCACCTTCGAGTGAATAATTGCAAGTGGGTGGGACATATTAAGCCGCGTTGAAAATTCAGAATTTCCCGGTCCGAAAAGGCTCGGGATCCTGAATCATTCCGGTCGACTCGAACCGACGTTTGTCGTACATCACCTAGGCGAATCTTTGCTCGAGATACGTCAAGAGACAAATTCTTATTCCGCCCTGCAGCACTTTGCCCCGATAGTTGCGCCAAGATGGCTCGGGTCCCCCTTTTTTTCCTCTTCGTCTTTTATTGCACGCGCGATTGGAGTTATATCAACCACCCGTCATCCTTGCAGCGAGAACGCTTCGAAGGAATTAGATCGCGCGATCGATCCGTCCGAGACGGGTTAAAGAAGCTGAAAGTATTTCCCCCGATGCGACCCTTAGCGGCGTCTGTCTCGTACGCGCCACTCTATTTATTTAACACCGACGCCGCAATGGCAGTTCGTCACGAAGCAAATCTAATTTAACGGTCCATTAAATCGACCGACTTTATTGCGAAATCCCATCGACGGGGCGGCTAATTTTATCGGCGTCGCTGTGACCCACAAGAATTCGGCCCCCGTGATTCTCCAGGCCGCTTTAAATCGACGATGAACGGCCGCGAGTAACGCGGGTCGTTTGCTCGGTAATTACTTCTAGCGAATTACCTTTGTAGTACGTTCTTATAAAAAAAGGGTCCCGAGTCGGTTCCGCCTGCGGAGTGGAGAACGTGGCTCTCTGGTAAAACGCATTCGACCTATTCAGGGGAATAGCCCCGAGGATGGTGAAAATTTCACGAAGGCAAAGTGTCTTTTGCCGCTGGTGCCGCGTCGTTTAGAAGTTCCAGGGAGTTACGCCAAGACAATATCCCCTATTCGCCGTTCGAGCCTTTGAAAATTTCTCGTCGCAACGACGCGATTCCTTCTCCCCTACCCTCGCGGCGTGCCGATCGTGCCGTATGCAAATCCTCGCCGCGGCATAATGTCCCAGTAGGAACCGTATCCGTGGCTCTTATCCGCATCCGCGTGATCGCGCGATATACCAGTTTTCCCAGTCGACTTCCCCTCGATCGTGGACACAGAGGGAATCGATAAGTCACGAGCTGTCGCCCCGGACGACGTCCGCGGAATGTGCCCGAAGATAAACCGTCCTGTCGAGACGTCTGCGGACGGGGTTCGCGAATCGAAATTTTACGACGCGCGTATCCGTCACGTGTTTCGACGGAGAACGATGCGAACAGAGTACCAACATCTGCACGGCTAACGAAGCTTGCGCCCGCTGGAAGAAAAATTTGACCGAGTCTGCTCGCGTGTATCGCGAAAGTAAAAGCAATTTCGGTAAACCCTCGAATTCCCTCCCCGCGCACCACGGTACTATTATAAACCCTTGAATCAACAAACCGCGTATCGAGGTCAAGCAACGGGATCAAGAGGGGAGCCAGAAACACTATTCCAGGCAAAGTACTTTCGCGCGAGAGACAGAGTTCCCCCGAGATTATTCTTGCAGCGTGACGAGCCGCTCCGAAAACAGTAATCTCGATTGCCCGAAGAGGAAAAGTAGTTTCGCTACGTACCTTCGAAATCCCTCTGGGTGGGACGATCCCTCGCGAGGGGGTGGCGCGAGAAAGACAGCCGGTCCAGCAGAGGCAGGGGGGAACGGTGGCCAGAAGGGAAGGCAAGAGTCTAGGTTTAATTTAATCGGGGGAGCAGCGTTGAAGATTCGTCGGGGCGCCTGCGCATCTGGAGTACGTCCCTGGACCACCGACCGCTAGTAGCACACGCCGACGTCGGCGTCGTGGCCGTCGTGGTGGTGTTCGTTGTCGTCGTCGCGACGCCCAGTGACCGTGCCGCGTCTCTCGAGCAGTGCGCGTCCACACGTCGCGACGACACGGCTCCTCTCGCGACGCTTCTTTCTCGTGCTCGATCATTTCAACCCCCGTGCCACCGCCGCGCCGTAACGCGGCCACCCTTTGTGCACGTGACACTGTTGCTACCACGCTGTGAACGCTCGCCCCTCAGCAGGCAGGCAGACGACGGTCATCCTTCCTCCCATTCTTTCTCGTCCAGCGACAGGATGCCGCCGAGAGGTTAATCCGCGTTACCCCCGAGGACCTGAAACGAGACAACAAGGTTAGTCGACACGGTTTAATTGCCACGATACCGGACCCGGCGACGTAAAGTTACGCGAGTTAAATTTAGCGGGCGATTTTCGGGCGGCGAGATAGCACACCGCGAGGCACTCGTTGCCTCGGAGGATCGAGGTCGAATCGTAAATTTCAGATGACATTCAGGATCTCAGCTGCAATTTTTCTCCAAGCTCGTTTCACGTGCCGGCTTGGCCGCGTTCTCGACAGCAGGCGTTAAAAGCCGCAACGAACTCGTAAAGTGCCCTCGCGTAATGTTGAAACGCGCGCGCGCGCGCGGTTTACGCCGGTGACGTTTGACGTGCCTCCTGACGTTTATAGGGTCGTAGCTAAAAATATACATTGAATTCTGGATCCGGCGTACGTGTCGTCGAAAGATACGCCCTGGGAAGCGAAACGCCGCGTTTATTTGCGCGACGCGTGACGTCCCGTGCAGATTATACTGGCGGGAAAGGAGTACGCGCGCGTGAATAATTCATACCTCTATAACAGAACGTTTTGCAGCATTCGTCGCATAAATTGTTGTATAAAGGTACGAGAGCGGTTCGAGTTTCCTGATATCGCTGTGTCGTCGTCCTCGCGGAATTTATTTCCACGCGAAACTTTGCGTGATCGATACGGGGAAGAGTTGCTGTGCGAGCACGCCGCTACTTTCTCGAAATTCTTCCACGCGTTGCTTCGAAAGATTCGGGAGAACAGTGGATCCGCTGGCCACCCTTTCCACCCTCCCCAATCCCATCGGGGTGTATTGGCTGGTGGGGCATCCACGTGTACCACGGGCTTTATTTACCAGATAAAAACTGGAATTTCGCCGGGAGTGGCGGGCTCCGACAACAGGGAAAACCTCCATCGGGGCCCTTTTCCTTTGACGTAACCTGATGAAAGCCCGCTGGAATTGGCACGGAACACGCGCGCGTTCCTTGGAAAAAAAACCTGGGAGCTTTCCTGGAAAACTGGAGCACTCCGCGAACTACGGACGCGCGAGTTCTCGTCTAGAAAACAACATTCCTTCGATGAATGCGCGCGACCCAAAGATGTTACGTAATGAACGGCAGCTCTCTACGGTGCTCAAACTAATTACCGCTCCATCCTTTGCATCGTTCACTGTCGACGGATGCGGGGGTAGACGTTGTACCTCATTTAGCGTGCTAATATACACGGTGCAAGGAAAAAATCACCGACCGTGTTCCACAGCCCGATAAATCTTTTCATCGCCGAGCGCATTGCATTAAAGCATGCACGGTCGCGTCACTTCTCCCTTTCTTCCGACGTTTTTCCGCGTCGTTTGCCACCGTGCTTGGCTATGCACACGCGACTCCATGTCGCGCGATTTCTTCGCGGTATCGCCCGTTTCCTCGATGCAACGCGTTGCTCGGACGCGCGACGTGCCGCGAGTTTGACGGACAGTTTCCGACGAATATTTGCATCTCAGCACGGGGAGCGGGAGTTGCGAAAGCTCGAAGCACGGTGGAACGATGATTGCGCGGAGATCCTCGCGTCGAGGAAAGATCCGATTAATTCGGTGTTCATCGGTACAAGTTTTCGGACAAAGGATCGCGAGAATATTAAAGTCGTTCGGGAGTTTCTGCTGGCGCTTCGACTTTGCTACGGAAGCAGGACAATAGAGATCGACGGGAATGGAAATTCGAGGCATCGTCCAAAGTGGCCGACGCGTTGCGCCGTTCCAGCCGAGTCGGTGAGTTGGAACGGACGTCGTTTCTTATGCAGAAAAGTCAAGCGGAACTTCCGATGTCCTGACGCGACCACGGAAGAACAGAGAGACACGAGTGTGGCCACCCTTCGTCGACACTTTGTCACGATTAAGTAAATATTCATCACGCTGAACGCGCCGTCGCTCCCAATTAATCAAGGGTAATGCGTGCTCGTGCCAAGCACGTGTCGTCGATCGATTCGGGAAAGCGTCCACGAATTACGCAATAGCCCCCTCGAGTGGAGTTATGAGAGAAATCGATGATGCCCGTCGAGTTAACTGGACGGCGAAAGGATGGCAGAAGAAAGCGAGTCGTTGTACGAATCATCCGTGCGGGGATCTCGATCGCTTTCCCACCTTAAGACGTTCACCTAGGCGTGACCAGAATGATCCTTTGGACGAAAAATTGAAGCTTCCCCGCGCGCGGAAAATCCATGCAAAGTGCCATAATGCATCGAGAGAGAAGGTCGCATTTCTCCTATCCGCGACTCGACGAGCTCAACAACGGGGAGAGAAACGCGGGAGTATCCTGGATAGCGGATTCATCGGCGAGAAGTTCGTTCATCGCCAAGACAGCCGATCCATTCCGCTGGATCGATTGCTAGCCACGGAACTTACGAGGCCCAGGCGATGGTAACGACGAGGGTTTCTGATAACCCCGTGTCAACAGCAGTACACTTCCCAAAATATCGTTCAATCAAGCCAAAGCTTCTGGTAGCAAACTCGGCCAAACTGCTCAACGGATGGCACTTTCCTTCTTCCTTCTTGGGATCGACGAAATTTTCGTATCCTCGGGAACGTGGATCACTCTCGGCCGGCAGTTAACTGCGATTCAGGAGGCAAACGAGCTTAGATAAATATGCATCGAGTCGTACGAGGTGTCGCGAGACCTGTGATCGATCGTCGGTCTGGAATATTGTAATTACACCCATAAATTTTGCGGCGTTAGTGGCTGAGGGAGTAAGATGCGTCCGCGTAACAGCATCTATAATTAGTGAAACGCCACAGGATGAAACAAGCTCACCTCCCTCGCAGAGTTTCCCTCAACCCTCTCCGAGTGACGTACTCGCTGACCCCAGAGAGAAGAAGCAATCGAGACATTTTTCACTCGTTCCCCGATCGAATCGAGCAACAGCGAATTTCTTCCGCGCGTACGCTGGCCATCTTTACGTTACAGGGTTATCGTCTCGATTAGAATTGGGGCTCTCAACGGTTTCCATATTTCTACTGACTCTGTCCCTCGAAGTAACTCCACAAATGGGAATTTCCTTCTGGAACGTATTTTCGCGCGGTCGAAAAAAAGGTACAGTCTACCCAGCCATCGCTTTTTCACGCGCACCTTGAAAACCGTGGCGCCCCTTTGTTGCGTCGTTATCGGCGACTCTCTCGCCCGACGGAAAGTCGCCTCGCTTAATCAATGTACATTACCACCGGAGCTCATGGTCGATGGGAGTTAAAAGTGAAGAGCTAAACGACTTTTCAGAGAGCTCGTTTTCCATTTACATTTCGATGGACGCTCGAAAACGCTCGGAAACACTCGAAGCGCGGCCTTCGCCGACAGGAGCCAGTATTTGGAAACATCGAGAAAGAACGTTTAATATTTGCCGGCGATTCGATTAATTCGGCGAAATGTCACGACCCGTGGCACGTTTAAGGGGCGTTAAAAATACGCGAGTATTGTTTTCGCTCGATGGAGACCAACACCAGGGTCCTCTCGTTCCTCCGGCGTCATTGAAACACTCGATCGTTCGTTTATCGAAATGCATTCGGCGCGAACAATCGAATACCGAAATACGCTCCTGAGCAGATGTAGAAATCCCGAAACAGGGAGGCCTATGTAGATCGGGCAAGAAGATATCCATCACGCGTTACGTAAACATGTTCCAGTTCGATTTGTTCTTAGAGCTCTAAGGATTTGTTTCGTCCGATATTGTTATACTCGCTGGATACGCGAGAATGTGGCCGAAGAAATGCGACGCTTGTGCAAACCGTTTGATCGTCAGCCTTTATTTATCGACTCAGCTCGCTATTACAAACAGCCTCCACGAGAGGAACGGCGCGTGATCGAGGATGCTCCTTGAAAGGGCTCGATCGCTGCGAGTAGATACGATAGATCGGCGTGAATGCGTCGCCGCGATACCACCGGATCCCCGACAAGCTGCGGCGGCGATTTTTCTTCCGTCACATCGAGCCAAAGACTCTTTCGTTATCGGTTCCCCTTTCACGCGTTCGAGATTGCTCCGTGTTTATCAGGGACCGTTTCTTTCGCGTGACACGCTTGCTTTATGCCGCCCCCTGTCCACATTTGCTTACGAGCCACCCTGCTTCCACCTAGCCAACTCTCGTTCGTTGTTTGCGCGAACCCTGTCGGAGAGTTTTAATTTTCGCATTCATATTCAAGAAAAATGGAGAACAATGGCATGCGGTGGGGGATGAAACCTGCCGAAACAATTATCGCCGATACGATTCCTCGGAGGATGGAACGGGAGGGAAAGCTACTTAAAGGTGCTCGGAAAGCGCACCGTCGACGAGTTATATTTCTCTCTTAGTGCCAGAGCTAACGACGCCTCCGAAATCCGCTTAGAACGCCAAGAGGAGCTGACGCGATCGACCGGGGGACACTAAAAATCCACAATTAGCGCAAGTTGCCGATGATCCTTTCCACGATTATTATCATACGAATCGACCCGAGCGTCCCGCAACTTTCACCGCTACGGAACTTTGCAAAGTTCTCCGTCGGCTGCACGGCCAGCGCTTAACTTTTCGGGTCGACTGCCGACAACGGCGAGACACCCCGAGGTGTTCTTGTTACGATTCCCCACCGGGGCTCCCTCCGTCATTTCGATCATTTGTCTTCGATAGCGAGCATTAATTCGATGGGAACGCGGCAGGTTTTCTTTGCTAACGAGCGAGCCCCGACGGACAGGCTCGTCCTTTCGATAAACATGCGAAGGGATTTGCATTAATCCACGATTCATCGACGTCCAGAACGTTGTTCGAGCAACGAACGACTAGTTTTTCGTCGAATAGTCGTCGCTTCTTGCGATTCGAAGCTCGCGCTGAATTCGGCTCGAGCGATGAATCACCTAAGAATTCGACAGGTCCTTTAATCGATTCGGTCGCGTGGAAATTGATCCGAGCCAGGGATGGTACAGCGGTTCTTGGCAACGAACGGGGAACTTGGTTCGAAATGAAGCGGAGGAGTCTGGAACGTGTACGAAGGCTAGGGTCAGCTCGTCGCGTGATTCTGGAAATGAACAGCGGATGATTCCAGATTCAGAGCTTTGCTTCGTTAACGAGTGTAAACGCGGCGGGCGCGATACAGCTGGTACGTAGGTGGGGGATGCGAGCGAAACTTGTAAATCGAGAACAACACGAAACGTTTTCAGGACTCGCCCCAGCACGCGATCGATCTTCGATAAAGCGTTCAGAGTGGAATCAAAGGTACGCCCACTCGAACCACTTGCGAGCCGTGGCAAAAACTGAGTTTCTTAACCTCCGCCCGAACACGAGCAAACACTGGGAAATAAATTCTTTGCGCTCGAGGCTTCCGCTTTGAGAAACCCGAGACTCTAGCAGACCGTCGGGTCTCCTTTGCCAATTACTCTCGCACTCCGCGACTTTTCAACTTATTCCCCCGGGAAACAAAGAGCAAATTTTACTTTACAGTTTCGTCTTATCGCGCAACGAACAACCGCTTCTCCTCGATTGTTGCGCGGAAGTTGTTAATTCCAGCGATTAAAAGTCCATCCAGGAAAATTCTTATGAAAACTCATCCGCGAACGTTTTCAAAGAAGCTGCTCGAAGGGTGATTAAAAGAGGGAGAGAAACGCGGGGAAAGAGTACGCTCTGCTACCGAGTAAGTCTCCGTTCCCGAGGAACGAAGCAGAGATAAGCCAATGGGGGGCATCTGTGACACCGGATTTCCTGCGAAGGAACGCGGTCCGCTATCGGGACGCTGGGATCTCCAGCGATTCGATTTTCACCTGCAGCCGGGAGAAACCAGCGGTACCAGGGAAAATTGAAGAAACGGCGGAGGGTACCGGATAATCCGGGTAGATCGCGGGGATATAGCGCGACAGAATCGAAGCCCGGAGGAACGCGCTTATCCCGTCTGGATTCGCCGTGACACAGAGGGGGAGAGGATCCACCGGAAGCTGCACCCCGCGGGGGAAGGGAAGCAGCTCCGCTGGGAGCAGGTACAAAGAGCCTCGGAGGAATCCGATATTCGAGACACACGGGGGGTCAGTGGCTGGAGAGGTTCTCGCGATTCCGCAGACGGTTGAAAGCTCCGGCAAATTGAAATCTGAAGGAAGAATCAAAGGTTACGAGTCGTAAAAAACGGAGAACAAAAGAAGAACTATTCTAGAAGAATGAAAGGGTAGCCGAGGATGCATCAGAGTCGCCCAAGGAATGTTGAAGGGAAATCTGGTAAGATAAAGATAAGATTGGACTCCCGATCCGCGGACAGATTTGGCGGAGAGCGGGAGAAAGCACGATCGAGCATTGGAAAAGGATGGATCCGCCCTGACGCGGTTTAGTCCTCGAGTTACCGCTGCCGCACCCTCTCGGGCCTGACATGCGCCATGACCCGCATATAGGTGTCCATAGGTGGTAGGTTTCCGTGCACCCTCTCTCCGTCTCTCCCTCCTTCTCTCCCTGTCTGCACCCTCCCTGTGTCAGCGTGGCGAACGCGGGTGGACGTGGACACACGCGTCGTGAAAGATACGACCGGTGTTTCTCCTTCCCTCCAGTCCCGTCTGTTATTAGCCGTACACGCGGCACAATGAACGCGGGGGGTGGGAGGGGGGTGGGCCAATCCATTGTGATCCGGCGACACACTACTCCTCGCTGAGCCACGATAAGTCCAGCCGGAATTCGTTGATGAGACATAGCTCGGTCAAAGTGGCTCGCCAGATCCACCAGGTGTATTAAATTTCGCGGTAATACGGCTGCGCCCTCCGCAAGTTTTTCATCCTCAAAATTGTCTGGCTATGAAGTTCTAGGGCACACTCTGGGGGATCGAGGAGCACAGAGGCTGCTGTTCACCCAAGTGCAACGTCGAGAACCTCCGCCGATAGGCTGGTGAAAGTTTTACGAGCCTCGACTGACAGCTTGCGAGGCGATAAAAATTTCAGAGCTTTTCGGGGATCCGTTGCCAAGCTACGGTTTGCACTTTCGGACGGACGCTCTGCTCTTTTTTAATAACCACTGCGACGGCTAAGGAAAGACTGAAAATTCGATGTCGCTCGCCTTTCGAACCGTCGCTGCTGCGGGATGAAAACGGGTGCGAAGTGTTCCGCTTCTATTTGCGCGTTCACGCGACGTCCCACGATTTCAATAAACAGCAATGTATTTCCAGCGTAAAACCAGCGTGAAATTACGACCGTTGGCGCACGCGATTTCCCCGCCCCTCACCCTTCCGCTTTTTAATGTAAATCGAACGCGTCGATTTTTTTCTCCTCACGGCCCCGCAGGGCCGGGAGTATTTATAGGGATCGAAGAGCGTATTTTCACACTAAATTTCGCGGCAAGGGATTACGCGACGCGACACGCGCGGTCTCTATCTCCTGGAAACCGGCGGGGGAGGAGGGCACACCCTTTTGTCATGTAAATCGAACCAAGAACGGATCGATTTTTCCAGCCCGCCTCGTCCGTCGAAAAGGGGGACGGCGGCATATTTATGCAGATCGAATAACGTATTCGCGAACGACTGATCGAATTTAGATCGTTCCTTAAGACCCTCCTGGTAGCCGCCACCTACGAAAAACTTTGCTCGCCCTTCGAGCGTGTCCCTGTTGTATTCGGAATTGAAAAGGAGTTGGCCTAGACAGGCTGAGCGAAGAGCAAAGGGATCGCAGAGGGAGTAAGAATCGAATGAACCGAGTCGGAATGAAGGCAGCGGAGAGAACGGGCAAACTGTATAAAGCTGGAGAATAGAGTAAACGATAAGGAGAGAAGTCGAGCGTAGGAAATTCGTTTCCCAAGGTGAGACAATATTTTTAATCCACAAAGCTGCGGGTCAGGAAAGTATTAGTCGCTATGGCGCCGGTAACTTACAGTTTGTTCGATTCTTCCACGATCGTAAATCGATTACCCCTCTTGCCGTCTATAATTCTTCATAATGGCGGAGAGAAAGGAAACAAAAGATCCCCGAGTCGCGCGCGAATTTATCGCGCTCCATCCTGCGCAACCAGCCCCGAGGGTGAAATTCGGTTCGCGGCCCGGCCGCGTGTAATGCGCTCGTAAAGCGCGTTACGCGACAAACGCGCGTGGCCACTCGCAGAAATTCATCGGCCAACAAATCGGACGTTGCCAAGGGGCCTGTGGTTGCGTTCGCCAACAAGGGGTCCAACTAACGGCATTCAATTTCCCTCAGCCACGTCGATATAACCGACGTAGAACGGAGTTCGGACGTTGGTATCGCAAGTGCCCTCGACTCGGGCGCGTGTAAAACTGGCCGTGGCAGGAGCCACCGTCGTCGTCACAGAGAACGCGACGGTTCGCCGCGGCAGCTGTAAAATCGCGTTTATAGCCGCTTAAACGGGGCGAATTGGCCAGGTGGCAGGAAAATAAGCAACTCGTTAACGGACCGGTGTACAGCTGCTGGCCGAGTGAAGAAGAAACGGCGGATTTTGCGAGCTCGCGGTCGGCCAGGTTAGGTAGGAACGCTTGTTTAACGCGGCTAGTTTGCGCTGTTGCGCGAACTTGTTGCGCCCTCCGTGACGAATTAACGTCGGACGGGAAATTTCGGGGTAGTAGGGTTAGAAGAGCGGTGTTCGACTCGGCTTTACCGCCGCGGCGACCGCGAGAGTAAATGCCAAAGAGCGCGAAGTTCGCGGGCGCGTGTAAAAGTTAAATGGTAGAAACTGGGTCAACTATACATGTCGCTGGGAGATGAAAGCTTGTTCCAAGTGGGATGGCACTTGTCAAGAATTCGATCTCACAGGTGTCTCCATACTCGACGAACGTTAAAGTGGGGGATTTCCGGATCAATAGTTCGTAAGCACAATTGAAATGGAATCTGCATATTTGCACTTCGTTTGCAGCTCAACGATCGTATGACCTGGTCGAGTAATATATTCCACTCGCGAGCTCGTATTTAAAACACCAGCATTTTCGAGACCACCTCTCGAACTCGTATTTAAAGCACCAGCATTACGGCTCCACGGTGGAACAATGGAACGGGCAGACAGGGAGCAATGAAATACACTTGCACGTCCTAATGCCACCCGTATGGCCAGGCGACGCGTTCGATAGAGAGTTCTTACACGGTTAACGGGAGTCGGGAGGTTTGGAAGTACCACGGTGAATGGACGTTGGGCAAACAGTGGTGGCAGACACGGGATGGCAGGATCGATGAAAGGGTTAACATGATCTGGTCGGCAGATAAAATCTCGGTTTCTAAGGAGTGACAGCTTCTCCTTTATGTCTCGAGGTTACTTTTCGTCCTTTTTTTCCGTGACAGGGGCATAAAAAACAGAGAGAAAACAAAAGGGAAAAGCACGAGAGTCGCGCAACACCGATGGAATATTACCCGGCTATATTCCGTTCGTTGAAACACCGCAACGACTAGCTCGAATATTTTGTCGCGGGCAGGACGATCTGTTCGAAGCTTGCCAAAAGCATTTCGATACGAGAGCGGTAAAGAACGAGCGTGGATATTGGGGCGTAAAAGGTTTCTATGCTCTCAACACTCTGCTTGCCTATTTGACGTAGTTGGAGGGAACTTGAAACGTTATCTAAACTACTGTCGTGCCTCTATAGTTTCGCAAGTGTCCCAAATTATGAAGGAACGTCGATCATTTCGGAATTCTCGAAAGAAGGGCAACTTGCTCTTCGAGAATCTAGATATAGTACTCGAATGCTTTTGGGGCACGGTAATTTTCTACTTGCAACTTCGAGGTCCAATCGAAGCACTGTAATCTCCGTGCATATTCCACGTCCCATCAGCTGTAATCACTTCCACACGGTAGCGATTATCAGAAAGGGCGTCCCTGCCTGTTGCGGATGTCGAGCGAGTACCAGCTCGCATCTTCTCCGACTTACCGAGTAATCCAGCCGTCACGGCCACGCTGCTAGAACTGATAGCACTCCTCGCAAAAATGCCCCTGACATTCTGGATTCATTTGTCGCGGGGCGACGGGAAGCATTAAGCCTGCACAAGTTTCAGCATTAAATTATTCCCCCGGAGTGGCTACGAAGCGCCGGGTTGCCGGCAGCCGAGCACCTTCAACGACATTCGTCTCCCAACAGCTATCGCTGGAGGAACTCGTCTTTGTATCGCCCTACGGACGAGACTTTCGACGATAGCACGCCACGATTAATTATTCCCCGACTTCACTTCGTCTTCCGACAAGGAGTGCTTGTTCCTTGGACGTCTCGAGTTTTAATTCTTCCCATTTGCGAATTTCTCAAACTGACGGAGAAAAAGGACAGTTTTCCAACCTTACTACATCTTCCAGCATCACTTGTCCTAATCCATTTACTATATATAATTGATGGAGCGCGTAGCGTAGATCGGGTGATGCACAGCTTCGCTCGCTTGTGGAAATCCTTTGGACGAAGCAACCTTATCGTCGCGAAATCTCGCGGTATCCATAAGCGAAGATTTCCAAAAATATCGCCCGCGGTAATGGAACGTCGTTCCTCGCAGCCATTCCGAGAAAAGCGTTCGCCAATTGCGCAGAAATGCCCCAGAGTCGCACGATTCTTTCGCTTTCATTTTCGCGATTCATGCGCGTAATCGCCGAGGATCTCGCTCCGCGGAGTTTACATGCAATAAGAGGATTACCGCTCCCGCTCGTATAATGGCAATTTTGAGTTCGCCCGCCGCTGCCGGCGCAACGGAATCATCCTATACGTTTTCATTGCGGCATGACGCAAGAAACGAATTACTCGGTCGGGTCAATCTGCGAGGGCTTTAACGAAGGAAAATGCGGAAAAATTACGGTCGGACCTGGCCGCGGTTGGCGTGCGCGACTTCGCGGGGGATTCAAAGGGGAAGAATAAATGGCCGCGGGGGGAAATGAAAATAAAGGCTTCGACGTGGCCTCGACCGGAGAAAAGCGCGCCCAGCTTCCACGATCGATCCGTATCGTTTCGCTCAGCTGCGAGCGCAATCGCCGTGCTGAAATGTCGGCGGTATTCATGTCACCAAATTTTTAGGCAAAAAACGAGCAGATATGTATTTTACATCGCGCGGGAAAGCACGGAATGTTTCGCGCCGTGAAAACTATTGTTCCCCGGCTGCGGGCCGAACAAAAAAAAGTCAGCCTTTTCCCTCTATGCACCGTTTTTTCACTTTACTACGGATAAAGCGACGCGTGGCCGTCTGTATCGGGACGGAAAAAAGACCGCGATCGAACGCAACGCAAAGGAGTACCTATCGGTCGTTTTCTCTTCAACGTTCGCGCGGAAACGGAAAACAAACACAGAAACAGAGCCAGTCGCCCGTTGTTGTGTGGACGGCAGTGGCCGGAGCAGGCTTCTCGTCCGTCAAATTTTTCGCTCTACCGAATGGACTGTCCGACTCGTTGGGCGTTTCCATCGAACAGTGGTAAATTAATAAAGCTTCGTTTTTCAGCTGTTCGCCTGTGAAACAGATCGATACCGAAGCGGATTCAACCTGCTGAACGACTTTTTCCTCGATTGGAATTCCCCAGAGTCCAGGCTCCTTCACCAAAAGAAACCGCCCTCCATCCTACCGTCCGCGGAATATTCACGAGCATTCGGATCAGTCGCTCGTATAACGACTGCAGGATCCAAAGATACAACGCAGTCTACGTGCCTTCGACCGCCTCTCTATTCTTATTCAACGGTGCATACAAAATCTCTGATAGGATCTTGAAAATGTCTACCTTGGAGCATCCACGAGATCGGATCCCGCGTCAGTGCGTTCCGCCCCGGATTTCCCACGATCCTCTCCGGGAATATGCAACCGAGGCGCAGGCAAGGAGCGAGCATACCTCCTTCGTTTCGCGTTGCCAGTGAAATACACAGGGCGAATAACACCACGCATCGTTTGAATGGGATAAATTTGTTTCAGAACTCGCGAGATTGACGCGACACGAACATTAGCGCCCAAGTAAGTTTCGACCGAACTCGAGTTTTGCGTGACGGAGTTTCAGCTATTTCTTGCTCGACTGGGGCGAAGTAGCTGCGGCGGCTCGGTAAACGCCCGCGCAGGAATTTCCTACTAATTAATGGCAAACGATCCTGGAACAGTCGTGCGGAGTTTTCGTGGGGAATAGTTGCGGTCGATACAGTCACGGTTGTATTTAATTCGAAACATCTGTGGCCACTTGCCGAACGTCCGCGTTCGAATTCGGCGTAAAACAGTTGAGATCGCTTCGTTAATGGCCGCGTTCGACGGGAATTAGTTTCACCTGTACCATCGACGATCCCCGCTCGAATTGGCGCTGAAGTAGTTTCGGCCGCTCAGTGGTCAGACACGTGTAAATTCGGTATAAAGTGGTTCCGATAGCGTTCGGCGTAGTTGCAGCCGGTCCGTGGTCAGAGGGGTTAATATTTGGCACGAAAGTCGTTTCAGGAAGGTCCGAACTCGATCAGGAGTAGTTTGTGTCCCTTCGTGGACGGCCACGTTCGAATTCGATCGAAAGTAGTTTCGGTCCCTTCGTAGACAGCCGGGCTCTCGAGTGTCGCTGTAAGTAGATTCATCCTGTGCGTGGGCAACCGTATCCAAGCTCGATGGAGAAGTAGTTACGCTCGTTCCTATCCAGCCAGCGTCGAATTTCACCGTAAGTAGCGGTAGCAACTCTGTAAACGGCCGCGTTCGAATTCGACGTAGAGCAGCTGCAACGGCCATGTTAATTGCTGCACCCGCGTTCGTCGCGAATTAGTTTTGGCTGCTCAATTGACAAGCCCATTCAAAACGCAACAAAGTACTAGTTCCAGTGGGTTCGCCGCGAGGGACGCGTGAATACACGTTTCGAATACATACATGGTTTCAACCACGCGCGAGGTCCGAGTGAAGTAGATGCAGTCGCCATGTGGTCAGACGAGTTTAGCGTGGAGTAGTTTTAGTTCGTTCGCCAGCGGACATGCTCGGGTGTCGCGTCTAGTAGAATCATACACCGCGTGGACAGCCGTCGAGCTGCGGCTCGACCGCGCGAGCAAGTAGTTGCCGTCGCGTTTGGTCAGCCACACTCGAATTCCGTGTAAAGTAGCGCTGTGTGTCTTCGGTGAAGAAGTAGCACGAGTTCTTAGCGAGTCTCTACTCTATATAATGAGCAGAGTTGGATACTAAGTCCCAGTAACCGCTGAGCCGCGGTGAAAGTTCAACGGCAAGTAATCTCGGTGATGCTGTGTGTCAGACCGCGATACTCCAGCAGAATCGAGAGCATAACGGTTCGAGGCTGTTTCCTATTCGATTCGAGCAGAATCCGCGCTTCTGTCTCTGCTATATTCGGCCCCTCGTGGCCACTCGGGACACCTGAAGCATCCGATAATCCTGATCCCGATTGCAACCAGTACTTTCGCAACTACCGAACCGACCGCCACTCGTGGCCATCGTTTCTCGGCGAAAGCGGAGAAACAGCGGGACGGGAAATATTGACCAGAAAGGAAGCCGGTGTCCAGCTACGTTTTCACGGACACTTTAGCAACGCCGCCTGCCCCTTGAAAAATCGCCGGAGCGATAAGGGCGACCCCATAAAACGCCGGCCACGCACCAGCGAGTTTCATCTTTCCGTTGACTTTACGCTGATCGTAACGGGGCGAATAAATTACACACAAACACGCGGCCGTATGGGACAATAAAAGCCGCATAAAATGTATAAACCGACGCGTACAAAGCGGATGGCCGCGTTTTACGCGCGCCCGCGAGGATGACGCTTTAGATCGGTCAGGTATAAACCGGCATGATTGCGAAAGAGCTTCGAAAGAGGACCGACGCGAACGAGCCACGCGCTCTAACCGTCGAATCATCGTTCGCCCGATGTACTTTACGATGACTGTAACCCTGCGAATCGCCCCTAGCGGGATCATCCTCGTTCGTTTCCCGCACGAGCGGTCTAGGTTACGCAACAGCCGTTGCAAACAATACGAACAGGGGGAGGATGAAACGACACCCGGAAGATTACAACGCGAGCCGACCACTCTCGTTCAAGGACAAGCATCCATCCTTCGACCAATGGTTACGACGACGACGACGACACGGAGCATTGACTTCGCGTCACTCGATCGATACTCGTCTCGACCGTCGAAGCCTACTCTTTCTCGCTCGTCTTTCGCGTTCCTCAGGTGCCGGGGAACATCTCGCGACCGAGAATCGCCTGGAATTCCCTGGAAATCTTTACGAGCGATTCAAGTCTCTCTGTCGAGAATCGTTGTAGATGCTCTCTCCCCCCCTTTCGTTTTCCTGGCTTCATCCACCGGAATTCGACCGGAACACAGCGAGCTGTCGCACATTTCCTACCTCCCCGTGCATCGCTCGCGAAAGGAAACGTATAAAGAGTCGCGACGCGAGTATTGAAACCGATTGCGTCATTTTTAAAGCCGAGCGAGGAACGCGTACCTGGAAAATTGGCCGAACGAACGTCATCCGGGCTGGCGGGCGTAAAACCAGGCAAATGCGGGAATTATTATTCGCGACGTTCATTGGTTCGTCGATATCCGGCTGTCGGGTGGGCGGAATTTTTCAAACTTTTCTACTCGCACGGAACTTGTCGAGGAATTCCCAAGCCAAATGCACCGAAGCTGATCCTTAATCCGATGTAAATACAAACATGGCATGGATCTCATTCGTATATTACGACCCAATATTTGCCCGCTGAAATTGCCTGCCAGTTCTCCCTTATATTCGCATCCCCGTAAGATCGACGAAGCTAAATATTTTTCAAATTCCCAGCCACCTCGCAGAATTAGCTTCCGAATGCTTCGGTACGCTTTCGGGGAAATTCTCTTGGTGATAAATAAAGAGAGATGCAATCCGATTTTCCCGCGAATCGACGCGACATTTTGTTGGAAATGTCTTTCACGGGGAGGCGACCGTAAATCCCCTTTCGAGCATTAAATTGTAATTTCTTAACGCGCCCCGGAACAGGGGGGAAGGAGAGTAGGTTGTATTTTCACCGCCCCTCGGGACGGTCTGCGAGGAGCTTGCCTGTAGTAAGAATTTAAAAACTCATCTCGAAAGAACCATCTTACACGCTCTCTTCATCATTATCCCGTGATAAAAAGAGATGAACTCGCCGGGCTCGGCTTTCCCGGTAACGCGGTTACAACTCGAAAACGAACTTCTCCGCGAGGAGACCATCTATCTGTATGTAGTATCTTTATGGAAAAATTCATTACACGCTCTGTTTACATTTCTTCTGTCTCCGCGGGAGCTTCTAGTTCACTCTAAAGAAGCCTCTTTGAAACCGTCGCGTTTCTTTGAAGCGTTCTCCACCGCGAACCGTTGCTGATGAAGCGATATTACTAGATTTATTATGCTATTCGACCTACGTCAACTTTAATAAAGCTCGCGAGCGATATAGGCGGCAGGTCTTTACTGTTGCCATTCGGATTAGCCAAAGAAACAAGGGAAAGTATGGCTGTTATCTCGCGGGACCAGAGGCTGCACCTGCGGGTATATCGGCGCCGGGGCTCCATTTTCGGTTGACCAGTCGCCGGCCACCCTTATATTTTCCTACGCTTTACTCCCGTCATAAATCCGCCCCTCCGCTCGCCGTTAGCATCCGCCGCTTCTTCATAATAAAGAACCGAGGGAGGGGGTTTTCATCCGACCATCTACCGAGAATCCCCGGCGACCTTAACGTAAAAAACGCCGCCTACGTCAGGTAATTGTTTTTAACGCTGACGGTATTTTTCGCTGGTCGAGCCGTGGCTAATACACAGAGACGATACATCGCTTTCCTTCTTTCCTCGCGGGGCAGAACAGCTTGGGAGAAGCCAAGACAGAGAGGCAGAGGATATCTCGTGGAAAGTTAACGCCGAACTCGCGACGAAAAAGGGGACGCGGAACTCGGTGAAGCGGCCAGCTCGAGAGCTCGCAACTGCCCTCGAGGGTAGAAATATTAGGCCATCCGGTAAGAAATACTGTTTTCTTTTTTCCTCTCCGTGGAGAAGGTAAGTGATATTTCTCCTCGGTCTTCCTCGCCCCCTTCCCTCTGGTTAACAAACTTTTCACGGCTACCACGGAAACTCCCACTGCTGCCCCTCGAAAAACTAGTCTCGCTCGTGTTGCTGGCGTTGAGAGTCGGATCGATCGGATTTAACCGCCGTCTAAACAACGGTGCGCGAACCAATAGGACGGTCTTCGACGATCGGTCGACGGGCTTCGTTGCGTCACGCCAGACGTTGCTTTCGACGGGCACGCATTTTCATTCGGCGGAGGCTCACGGTCGTCGAACAACGAGCAACTTGGATGGTAATAATGCTGTTTAACGTCGAGCACCTTGGCCGTAATCGGCCGTATAGCCGGGCTACGAGGGCCTTTGGACCTCGTGACGTAGGACGTTAAGGGTGGCAAGAATAACCGTAAGGTCGCCTCGTAAATTTCGCTTCGGGAATTAAACCTTGCCCTCTTAATTCCTCCACTCTCGCCCTCTGTCTTACCTCTCTCGGCCCCACCCTCGCCGTGGACCACCTTCATTTTCACCCATCCTATGTTTATACGACCCGTCGAACCGTCTACGTGACAGAGAACAACTTAAGCGAGAGCTCCTACCGAAATCCTCCTCCTGTATAAAGGCTGCGACAACGATCCCCTGGATCGCGTCCACCGATGGTGGAGAATAAGAAATTTCATCCCTCGGACGGTTAGTCGACGGTGCAGGGGCACGCGTGATACGTGCGCGTTACCCCTTAGGGGCGCGCAATAACGCGTGGCGCGTGAATTATTGGAACAAATATCGAGCACTGTCCTCGCGATCTCCGCCACGCGATTCCCCGCTTTCCATTCGAGTGGAGTCTAGGGATGGTAATATCCAGCGTGATTGCTTGGCACCGGCAAGCCGAGATTATCTGGCCAGAATCGCTTGGCGATCGACTAGCTTGGAAGAAGCGCGAAACGAACAGGATTGAAAGCGTCGGCTATAGCGGCACGTGCATTTTCATTCTCTGAAAGCCCTCTATATCACCAGAACGTCTTTACCCCGTTCTCACGCGAGCTTCCATCACCGGCATGATAAACCGTGTTATCCACGCCCTCCATTTTCGTCCATTCTCTTCTCCCTTTATGCGCGAGCGTGCCCGCGCGATCAGTTGCCGCTTCGAGAGCTTAGCAACCATTTTTCCCAACAAATTCCAAGCTCCTGAAAGTACAGCTTGTCGCTGAGAATACGGAAGCAATGAAGCGACCCCCTCGCTATCGCGCCGAGATTTATTAATGTGCTAGTAGGGAGGCGGCGCTGTATCGAGGTGGACGGCGATACAAGCGCAGGCTTCGGACGATATTTTACGAATAAATATGACCGGCGTGTCGGCCGGCCGAGAGTAGAAAAGACGAAAGAGTGTCCGGTGAATAATAAAACAACATTTAAGCGGAGTATTTTAAATCGTCCCGTCGAAGCGATTCGCAAGACCTATGTAGGGAACGTAATGCGTTGTTTCCAAGCGAATTCGAGATGTAGAAACAAAACATTTCTCCGGGATTTACCGGACCAATTAAAACCGCGGTGTTGAGGGAAATAGTGGACGATCAAAGAATGCTTGTCGACGAAGCGAAAGAGCGAAATATCTTGGCGGAAACCTCGACTAAAATCTCAACGCATTGGAGCGATACAAACGCTATTATTAAAAGATCTCTCTTGGCTTTTTTTTCTCTCGTTGGGGGACGCAATAACGGTATCCGTTATTATTCCCGCGGCTGTATCGCTGCCTGCCAATACGATTGAAAAGAGGAAAATAAAGGTGAAGATATTGCCAGGCGAAACGAGATCGGTCGCTCTCGCTTGGACATTGTTCCCTCGTCCACCGACTTTGCCATTGATCGATCACGCCGCCCGTGCGCGGCCACAAATATCATTTCTCTATCAAGGAGAGTTTACTTGCCTCATCTTGCGATACGGTGGACCGTATGATCCGAGGACGCGACGTAGTTGTCGGGAACGTACGTGGAAACTCTATTTTATTCCATTTACGTGCCGAGGGTCGCTTCGACTCGCCTCTGCTTCTCGCAACCACGGTAGGTACGTAGCAGCACGGGCGAAATTTTTTAGCAATTATGAGCAGGTGGAAGTGACGCGGAGATGTTTCGAGAGGAGATTTCAATTTAGCGAGCTCCGTGCGGCCGGCTTACGTTGCGCAAAGAATGCCAGTTTGTTTTAATTGCGAGCAACCGTACGCCTGTAATCCTCAAAGGGCGCTCGCAGCCTGAAAAGGCGCGTCATAGAGGGAAACTAAGAAACCTCGGGAATTCTGGGAGCCAGTTCGTAAACGTTCCAGGGAAGAGCACGAGAGGAGTTCGACCAGCTGGATTACGACGGTTAAACGTTCAGCTGCGTGCTTCTTCGCTCATCAAGAACATATTGTTTGTAAACGAGAGGAGGAATAATTTGGCCCGCGTTGAATCGACTTTTTGGGTCAAGTAGGACGACTCTTGATCGCCAGATATCTTCCCCATCCAGCTCAGCTCTCTTGCGTTTGAATTCCGCCGGTTCCAGCCAGAGTGGACTATCAAATTTTGTAGAATTCGCGAAGAGGACGGGGCACTCGGGCCTGTTCTTCTGGGATCTTTCGCCAGAGACAAGCAGGATAATCCTTATCAAGGACCCACGCCCATTTCTCTGGGTGTCTCTCTTGCACGCGTCCATCCATCTTTCTGCGAGAGGCAGCTCGATGCTCCAACCGAACGAGAAAGTTGGCAAGGGCAGTGGAATCGTCCTCGGGAGCAGTTCTAATGGGGCGAGAATTTTGAGGGAGGCTGGGCCAGTCGATCGTAGCGGTGTTATCAATGTGTTTCCACGTGACCGATCCCTCTGCCAAAAATCATAATCGCCGCAATTTGCTGGCACCGTCGACCGCTGTTGTCGATTATCCACCGACAGGATCCCCCTTTCTTCCCCTCCACCCAGAGTCAGAGCCATTATGAGCCAGCGGGAAACGTGCACGGTCGCTTTATTGTCGGTGTGCGCGGTACACGGGCACTTTCAGATAAGAGAGTTTCCAGGAGGTCGTCGTCGTCGGGCGTCACGTAGCCGTCTGGCATTATAAGAGAGAGTACTCCGCTTGTCCATGTACGAAAATAACGTGCTCCCTGATGGACAGGACGACACAGGCTCGACGCGTACACTCGAGAAAGAATCGCGTGTTCCACGAGAGCAGAAGATTCGTCGTCCAACTTCCAGCAATCTGATTACTCGCCGGACGTTGACCAGCCTGGCGTTCATTATTTCGCCAGCTTCGAAGAAAGTTGCGGACAGTCGATGAGCGTGGAAACAAAAGGTTTCTGGAGCAGACTGTAACGCGACGGCGACGTTCCGGCATTGTTTGCGGTCTATATTTGGTCTGGTTGCGGTGTCTTCCGATCGGGGTCTTCTCTCCAGCCCACGCGTTTCGTTTCATTCTTCCTTTATGTCCAGCGGGAGACAAATATGGTGGGAAAGATGGCAGCGACTAGCGCGCTGACGGAAGCTGTTAGGCGGGACAGTTGATCGGAGAAGGGTAGCTCGGATCTGTTGGCGTAGAATTCGGCTAAGAGCGCGGAACGGCCAGCGGGCTCGGATGACGAAGGGATTTCGACGGTAAGTGGTTGTAAATCTACGTAACGAGCCGGGCCGTTCCATACCCGAGGCCCTAGCGTCGTCCATCGTCAACCGGCGCGCATATCTGAAAACTCGCTGAGCGGACTCGTCCGCTGATGATAATTCCATAAATTTTGCGATCGTGGCTGGTCGATAAAGCTCCGAGATCGAATCCTTTTGAAGCGGGATCACAATTAATCGGCGCTTCGTTCATCGCCGACGTGGCATCTATATTTTAGCAGCGTCTGCGTTCGACTGACGTAATTAAGAGGTCCGGCGGCAGGTAACGTGAATTGACTCGCGGGCGGAATTAAATGGCGGCGACCTGACCCGTTAATTTAAAATCGCCCGTGGCTGGAATACGAAGAGCCCTTTGCCTCGCATAATATCGCGAGTTTCTCGGCCGTCCGCAGCCAGAACAGGTACGAGGCAACGATATAATTATGCCTCCGTGGCTGGAGACGCAACCAGCCGTCGACTATAAAACGGCGATGTTCGCTTCTCGTCGACGATGCGACGGGAAAACAACGACGCGATTCGTCGCGGTGGGATGAAATTACGCGACAGGCGGTTCGAGGGAACGAAGATGTTTAATTAACGCTCGGTACTGTCAATTCATGCCTGCATAATGCACTCGCTGAGGCCAGAGCGAGTGTCGCGACGACACGGTTTCGCGCTGGAGACAGCCTCCCGAGTTTTCGTGCTCGACGTTCGTAATAGGAACCTGGCTTCCCACACGAGTCTCTTTAAATTGCGTACATGTTGTTTCGATGCGAAGCTTCGACCGTTTCGTCGAGTCCGCGAGTCGTCTTTCGCAGCGAAGTCCCATTGAGGCACGCGAGCCTGTAGGAATCCAGCGATTCATGAACGATGAGCTGCTCGGCGCGCTGCTAATTATAACGAGACTGCGCCGGAATGGAGAGGCAAGGGTGAAGAATGCCGGCGTAGAGAGTGAACTCCGCTCTCGCATCGCAGGCATTCAAAGTTGCCCGGAGCACGACATTTCAAGTCGCCCGGGCGGAGGGTAGGGGAAAAGTTGGGTGAGGTGACAGCGGCAGGGACGCGGAATAAGGTGGCCTTTTGCGGCTGGCGTATTGACATCAACAGGTCCTTTCTGGGTGTGGCCAATCGAAACAGAGGCCGAAGGCCAAAGTCGTAGGTGGAATTAGCCGACGGCTGATAAAGCCAGGCGTGTTCGCACTTTGAAGCTGCGCTGACCGACTTTACGCCACGTTTCACCCTGGTCGACAGCGGGCGGAGGAGGGCCAAAGGGGCGGCGGCTCCGTCTATTAGTTTCATTAGTGCGTTTCACTCGAATTTCCCTCGTGTGACTGGGAAGGGTTTGCCATCCCACAGCAGTCCTTTGCCTTCAGACACTGCGATGTTTATTCCCGCTTTGTTCGCCCACCTGCTTACGCCTAATAACGCTAGCCGGGGCAACAGTCAACTATTTAACGCGACGCTTTGACCGGCGAGCACGAGAGGCGACGTCGAGAAGAATCGCCGATCGTTCCCACCGTCCTCGCGCTTTTACCGGGCGTCGATTAATTAAAAGGTCTGTTAATTGGCTGAAACTTTTTCTCTCGTCGAGAAGAACGCGAGGAACCAGCTTCGACGTAATATTTGCGTTGCGAATAAAAGTGTACTCCGGCAACGAGCTACTTCCCTGCACGGTTTACCATTCGCGTCACGCGGAGCAGGTTAAACCCTCGACGAGAAGGGGTGCGGCGGGCCGGGAGGTGGGTGTAACCGCCGCGGAGAGCCCAAATATTAGCAAACAACGCGACACATACAGCGCCAAATGACCGACAACGCAGCGAACGCTGGGCAACTCCGTTCTATTTGCCCTGGGATCGCGGGCAATATTTATTTCACATCCCCGTTCTCACCCTTATCTACGCGCGCTCGTCCCTCCGCCCTGCTTATCGCATTACCCTGCCTCGATTTATCTTCGAAATTTCAACCGCCCCCTGAACAATAATTTTATCGGCTCTCCAGTATAACGTTAACACGACCGGCTGGATGAAATGTGTCGGCCTTCTGTTACGGTTCGTGCAGCTACACGGCGAGTGACAAGTGTTTGCGAGGAAGTTAGGAGAGGATCGATTAACTCGGGAGAGGAATGAGTCGACAGAGAAGTTCGGGGCACTGATGCGAAAGTTTCGCTTGACAAATGTGTTTGCCCGCGTGTATGGTCTAGCGTGCGGTAACGACAAATCGATGGAATACTAAAACCAGAGAGCGTTCAGCGGGGCGAAGCTTGCGGGTTCGAAAGTCAAACTCGGAGAAAATGATGTCCGAGGTTAGGAAAACTGATGTCGTTAACGGAGAGGCTGTAAAGAATCTGTTACCGCAGCTAGAGCTCTCTCGGCGAAGTAATCCCGCAGGATTATCGGTTAATTGCGCTAAATTAAGCGGAGCGTCAAGCGCGTGACATTATCGCGAGGCGACTGGCATTCCACTGTCGCGAAACGATAACGTCAACCCAAATTGCCCCCCTGATTTTCATCGCCTCCGCTGCTATACGTCAGAGCAACGCCATCCGACGTTCCTCGGCCATGTTGGCGAGCGTTAAATTATTACACTTATTACACTGCGTTGCGTTAACGCGCCACATGTCGACTCTATCATCATTTCGGGTCGACGTATCTGCCCGAGAAACTCGTTATCCAGTGTAACGACCGCTATTTGCTTATCGCGCACCCCGCCTGAATCGCCCTTTGGTATAATAGAAACGATGGGAAGATTCAAACGCGACATAGTTTTGTTATTCAACGCGTTCGGGGATAGGGCCACCCTGTTTCGCGACAAACTATAGACGGAGCTGAGCAGACTCTAACTAACGCTGACGGAAAAATGGCAAAGGGTCGATTGGTTACGTCGAAACGACAGTACATTGAAATTTAAAGAGCCGACAATAATGCCCGCGATGTACCGAGCCATCAGCGTCATTATCCTGTTCAAAGAGCATCCCTAGTGAACGAGGCTGTGGAAACGAGGTAATGGACGACTGTTTCGGAAATTTTACATAGGCGTTGTCGCGTTTAATCGACGCCGCCCGGCGACAAAAGCATTACTGTCGCATAATTGACGCGCGTTAAACGATGTAACGAGCCGGCAAAACTGCCCGATAAGATATTATCGAAATTTCATCGAGGCCCTAATCGCCTTATGCTATCGATTCGCTGTTTTACCCGATTTCCACCGGGAGCCTCTGTCGAGTCGTTAATCCCTGATCGTTGAACGGGATCGGGAAAGTTTAATTGGTTCACCGCGCCACTTGTAGAACGTAGATCTGTTTCCGTGGCAATCGCGCGTCCCCCAACGGCATCATCTCGCCGCACGAATCGCGACGCGAGTTTTTGCGCCACGCGAATGTGACATTTCGTATTCACCCGTTTACATGTTTAAATAAGCGAATAATTATCTTTATCCGAGTCGATTGGGCGCGATATTCCACGGGCGCGTATATAAACATTTCGCCCCGGGGTAATCGCGCAACGAAACGAAAACCAAATATGAATTTCGAATTTCGCTCGACTCACTTTATTATCCAACTGGTAACGCGACGCGCTCCAAATTTCCCGGATGATAAAGTCCGTGTTTGCTGCGATGCGCGCAGAGAATCAGACGTGCCCGCGGAAAGCGTCTTCGGGCGATTAGCTCGCAATTCAATTTAAATGCCCTGGGAGGGAAGGATTACCGAGAAATCACAAGAAACGGTCGCGGGCGTCATTATTTCCTGCGTCCCAAAGAAACACCGGTCGACCATTAATTCTCGGGGCATTTGCATATTGCGGAGGGTGGATCGTGCCGCGCGTCTCTCGAAAAACAGAAATGAAAAACTGTGCGTGCGTCGCGTCGGTTGGAAGAAGAAGTTGACGGATCGCTGGGATGATGCACGAGGGCCAGGAATAATTACAGCTACATCCGTCAGGCTTCCGTGTCGGACGTACCCGTGGCCATTGATTTTCCCGGTAGAGACGGGCGACGTTGTATCGGCGTGGCCAGCTTCTTCTGGTCGAAACTCGACACGCGTGGGCGGCCAGAAAAACGAGAAGAATCTCCGAGTATCGAACGCGTCACGCATCGACGAGCAACGTACGGTCGGACGACGTAGCCTCGATTAAGGATCAATCGAGCAACCACCGTACGAAAATCGCGTGGACTTCTCGCGTGGTGATTTATGGCCTGCTTCCCCCGCGCGAGGCTGAGTCTACTTGGATAAGTAACTCGGGTTCCTTGGTCCGTCGGCGATCGCAGTTGGAAATGGGAGACAGTATCGAAAGAATTTAATTACTCGACCTCGAGCGCCTTCCAGGTTCCATTAAGACTTGTTAGCTTTACATTTCAATCTACGTTTCTCCAAGACCAAAGTTCCCTCGGTTAAAGGAGCCTCGATTTTTCGAAAAGGTCGAGTGAAAGAGGAGTCTATGGGAGGAACACTGCTTTGATCGTTTCCAGCGTTAACCACCTACCATTCTGTTAAATTCATATCCCAATTAAACACGCCCTATTATCTCGAAATATTGCTCGCCAGTAATTATAAACGTACTCGAAAGAACCGCAGGCTGTTCTGGTTTCCGCGTTAACGAGTGAAACCAAACGTATTTCCTTGATATTCCCCGTTGGAAAATTGGGCAACCAGCGCGCCCGCAGCTCGCGTGCATTTTTCTCGAGCCGCTTCTAAATATATCCGCCAATTACCCGTATTGAAATGGAAGTTTTATGAATTTTTTAGCACGGTATCGGGTTGCCAGCGATCGCTCGATATCGTTCGTTATATCCCCGAGTATTGTTGCGCTGGCACGTTAACGAGATTCCGGGTGAGTTTCGCGAATTCGTGTGCCCTCGTACGAACATTTCGTTCGATTAAGCAGGGAATTTGATACGTACCGTGAAACGAGCCTGTTTCGACTCGCCAGACTATGTCTAATCACCTTGCTGCAGGACCCGAGTACGATGAACCCTTGCGCGAAGTGAAGCTACGATATTTTGGAGTAATTATCGTTACGTTACCGAGGGTAGTACGAGAGAGGTGGACCAAGATGGAATTGCACGGAACCTTGCCTACGGATATTGAATTAAGAATTCTCCCTTCGTCGATGCCAAGGGATGCGCTGGATCGAGGCCACCGATGAAATGGAAAACTCATCGACGCTTCTGCTTCCGTTAAGCCGACGTAATCAACTTTTCCGAGGATTTAGTTGTTGGCGGTACTATGTACATTCTTGTCAGCGCGCAACCAGCTAGAGGAGCAGTGTTTCATTACCATTTATTCGAGCGAGAAGTTACACAAGTGTTCGGGCGGGATGCTCAAAGGGGAGTCTGATTTTTAGTCGCGCAACTTTTATTACCAGGGACTCGGCGTCTTTCTCGAGCATCGTCCCAGGATCGAGGAGAGAAGGGAGCCCTTTATAGCAGTTTCATTTCACCAAGAACCTTCAACTTCTCCTTTCCCTGAATCGCTACGGGGACACCGTAAAATCGTCCACCGCAGTCGAACGTTGTTTGAACCCCGTGGTTGAATCGAGGAGTCGAAGTGACGGTTGGCGAGCGCAATAAAACTGCGAGCACCGGGTTCTCTGGTGTAAAATTGCAAAGAGGAGCGCGCGTGGCGCGAGCGCGATATTCAGAACGCTGCGGTATGGGGCAGAGAGCAGCGGCGCTTCATTTTCCAGCTAATATCCCGCGTGAAATGAAACCGACTGCGTCCGCGGGACGTCACTCTGGTTTACGCTTCCTGGACCAATTAACGTCCAGCGGCCCGCGCGATCTCTCCATCAACCGCGAACGAAAAAAGAACTTTTGGTTTTAATACCGAGTTTCTATGGCAAACCACAGTGCCGGCGCTACGCAAACGCAGTGCCAGCAGCTCGAGCGGAAAGTTTGAGTACCTCCTAAAGGGTTTGCGTAACAATGCTGATCGCTTTCCAACTAGAATTCCCTATCTCGACCATTGTACTTTGCATCTTGAGAGAAAATCGAAATCGCTGGCACGAGCTCGATAAAAGCGCCGGTGTATTATTGCGAAACGATCCCGAGGAACAGCGTTCTGCGACCCAATAACAGATCTTATCGACGATATTGATGACTGATACACACAAGCGAGTGTAGAATTCTCCGCGCTACGTTTGTCGCTCTATTGTTAACGGAGCCGCTGGCATCGCCACCCCTCGGCCCACCCCCGCCGTTATCTCCTTTTTCTTTCTCTTAACGCCACTTTGTCGGACGCCTTTGACGTCGAACGGCAGGCGATACGGCAACCATCAGTCGCAAAAAACCATCGACTCTCGTTACACGCGGAACGACGCCTGGGAGTGTATTTCATCGAGATTCGAGATAGCGAGTTTCGGTATCGAGAGCAATGAAAAGCGACAACCTGGAAATGTTTATGCTTCTTTGCCCTGAACCGTGTTAACTGCAATTCGCTGCGACGATAACAAGAATGCGTGTAGCTTTCGAGCCGAGGGAGAAATTTCGGAAGGAACGACTACTCTACCGAGCGAAATTTATCATCGGAATGGAACGTAGCGGTTCAAGATTTTCTGGCAACATGCCGTTCGACTCGGTATTCGTAATATTGCCGGCGACAATTCCAGCCTTCGCGACGGGGAGCTGGGCTCGCTGGATGGTCGGGGATGTTCATCGGAGCACCGACGCGTCGTCGATGTTGTAATTGATTTTTTTAATCACCTGGGCTCGGGGAGACACCGGGAACGAATCACGGTAGAACCACGCCCACGGAGGACGGGACGTTATTGCGTCGCTGTCGAAGAAGGAATCAGCCGCCCCTGCCGACGTGCAATAAACCGGCGATAAAAGCAGAGTCGGTCGCATCCTCCGTGCAGTTTCAGCGAGCTGAACCGACGCAACGAATCTTTCCATCGACCCCGCCAAGTTCTTACGGTAAAGCCGAGCTCAGGGTAAACAGCTGAGGTGCGAAAGGAACGAATCTTCATCTGTGCCCGTCACTGTGACACAGGTTTCCTGATCGAAGCTCCATTTCCGCGCGAAACACCTGCCTGCCGTCAATTTCACGCGTTCTTGCCGCGAATCGTCGCGAGGCACGACGACGATTCGATTAAAGTCGAACGCGCCTCCTCGCGAATTCAGCCAATAAATCAGCCCCAATTGTCCGTTGGCGCTTAATCTCTCCTGGAGGACGTTGCGATGGCAACAGCCCCGACGCGACGATGAATTCCGCCGTTTGATGGATTCGTTAAATATGGTCGAGAGGAAGCAAAAGAGTTCCCGGACTCGGCTCGCAGCGCGCGGCTAATGGCTTCTGCGTTCGTCAGCCTCCGCAATTAAAAAGGCACGTCGCGGGCTGTCCAAGTGGCGGAAGAATAAAAAAAGACCGTCGGCCGATTCGTGCGCAATCGGTGCCGGGTAAATTAATCGAATCTGCGCGGTGGGAGAGTGGCGATGGAGCGAAGGGGACGCGTGCTAATACGCGAAACGTTTCGATGCATAAGCAGGGTCACCATCGATCTTTCCTAATGGAATGGCGGGTCTTAATGGGAAAGGGCAAACGGTCGGGGAGCCACGAAGCCCGGAAAATTCTACATCGCCGGCTGGGGTAATTAAAAGTACGGTTATTACGTCGGAGATATTGTTCCAAGACTAATGACCGCTTTGCTTCGGGCTGGAAAGAACCGGAAGCCACTGTCGCCTGGCGGGCTTTCAAAGAAATTTCCCTGGTAAAGCGGCGGAAGCCAGGAGGGGCCCGGGAGAGTTTCCCCGCGCGAATAGCCGTCGTTGGAATAATATATCGCGACGAGATTTCATTCGCGGCCGGATAACGAGATCGACGAGCGAGCGTGTAGATACCGTCGCGGATCAATCGCGTTATCTGGCCGCGTATCAGGTCGGCTGGCTCGCGAAAGGTCAAGCCGTGGCGATCCCGAACACCTGGCCGATCCGTCCGATCTACCCTCTCGTTCGCCTTAATGTACCCTTCATCTACGCCCCAGCGACGATAATACGGCAGGATGTGGTTCTAATGAGGTCGAAGGTCGGGGCTCCATTGCAGACAGGAGCGTGAGAGCAAAGGGCTTGGAAATTCATGAGCATCCCTGTTGAAACTCACCCAAGCTGCCATCGCGACCGAGCATCGATTGGCCCTCGAAATTGGCAGTTCGTTCGACGCGGCAAATGAAAAGTCCTCGCTCGGTCCCTCGAGTCCTCGGACAGCCATTGTGGGAAACGATATGTGGCTCGGACGCCACCGGAGGCGGCACAAATTCACCACGTACGACCAGTGGAAAACAAAATCTACTATGCGACGGTGTTCCTGGTAATGGAATCTACGGGTTTTGGTAGCGTCATCTCTTTGCGGTCAGTTCCCACGAAAAGTTCGGGAGGACTTTTGAAATTTTAGTACAGTTACACGATTCCCCGCAGACACTTTGGGCAAGGTCAGCAGAAAATCGCGTGCCATTAACACGATTAGGAGGATAACAGAATTTGCGGGAGGGAAAGTTTCGACGGGCCGTTTTGAAACGCGATTATCGTCCCGGAATGACCCGTTTCCGAGGCGCAGCTATGAAATTCCGTGGCGATTCAGCGACTTTCGACCCCGTTCTCCGCGAGGGGGCGAAGAAAATGGTTGGATGGTCGTGGCGAAGTTTCCTCGTGTGCTCGTACGTTAGCGGAAGGACCTGCATCCATGGGAAAACAAGTAACTCTGCGGAGCATTACCGATGATGCATCGATAGCTCACGAAGTTGTGTTTAACGACCACGCCGAACTAGTTCACCGAGAGAGAGAGAGAGAGAGAGAGAGTAATATATAGGGATAGTCGCTGATTCAGCAGTGGATGCGTCGATGAAAGATCGGAAAAATTATAAAATTCCACGGTCCACGTGAAAATCCACTTATCGAGATGCTCGAACCTCGTCTCGGTTCCTCAGTCGCGCGGCAACTTTATTCACCTGTTACCCACGTGTTTACGATTTTTTTCGCAGATGTTCAAACCTACTTCTTTTTTAAAGAACTATTTGATTGCTCGCACCCATTTTCATCCGTCAATCGGGCACAGAATGCGCGAAAGGTGCCACGAGCTATCCTTTGTACTCGGCACGCGCACGACTTCCTTCTTTTTTCTTCAAGGATGCACGACTTGTCCCGTCCTCCTCGCACTCGTCCAAGACTCTCCCATTTTTTTCTGAGGCAACTTGTTCACACTTTTTTATGCCCAAGGCTCGTTGAACACCGAGGAAAAGAAGTAGCTCGCCTCGGGCTTATCGTTTCTTCCTCGCCGCGCGAAAGAAACTCGCACCCCACGTCCTCGTTCGTCATCCTTGCACTCATCCGCTGCTTCGCTCGTCCGCTTCACACGCGAATAGCATCAATGCTGTTTTCAGTTCAGTCCCTCTGCCCCTATTGGCCGTAAGAAAAGAACCTGCTCCCTTGCATCGACAGCTGTTCTTCTAATCCTCGTGGACTTTGCTCCTTCTTGCACGCGCGCGCAGAAAGGTGTGCGTGCGTCGTCCTGCTCGCATCTGCGGCTATGTTTTACTTTTTACACGCATCAAAGCCCCAGAAATCCTTCCTTTTTCAGACACCGTTCTTCGCACCTTTTTGCCTCCTTGGTCTTTGAAGCTCCGATAAAAAGGAGGCCTCGCCCTTCTCGCTGGCACGCGAGTGCACGCGTTCAACTGCCGCGGTTCCTCGCGCTCTGCATATTCATATTGCGCCCCTGATCGACCGTGCTGTATCTCGGCTGCACGCGCGTATCCACGCAAATATCTGGCAAAGTTCGGGCACACCGGTGGCAGTTTCCTGCGACTGCATAACGTCCGTGGTTACGATGCGCTCGCGGCGAATCTCTGATACGTTTGCTCGCTGCAAGGGGCGCGATAAAAGTCAAAGTCCGCGCACGGACCGTCCGGGATGAGATTCCGATAGAGGAGGACGGAGGCGGTTGTTTATCCTGCGACTGGAATTGAATATATTCACAGGGAAACGTGCCGGAACACGTGACTATCCTGATGCAAGCCTCTCAACGATTCACCGTGAGCCTGAATAGGTGCAGATTCTAGACCTGCTTATAGAATCCCGTTCGAAGGATGTTGAAATGGTGTCCCTGATAGTTCCCTGGGTCAGAGACACGCAGAGATTGCTTTGAAATAGGGTGGAACTGAAAAATAGATGCTGCCGGGCTATCTCCGTTATCCGATATCCCTGTTATCGTCGGCAGAATGACAGACAATTGGCTTACATTCGATACGGTCCAATTTTTATCCCATTCGAGAGTCCCCTTCAATCGTGCTCCATCAGGAGACGCTACAACTTTGGTCGTCTACTTTATTTAAATACCTATCCATTGTGTTCGGTGCGAGCAAAGGCGAGGAGGAAAGGAGTTGCGATCGTGTCGTAACCGAGTTTGAAAAGTTCCGAAGGATCGATTCAATCGGCTAGAATTCCATCGTACTTCGTACCCGACCCTCCTCCCGATTTTCGGTTACCTTTCGAAGCATTCGCGAAATGTCCCGTACAAGAAGATATTTGCCGAGATGCTTTAAAACTTATCGAAACGGCTGATATTTTCCTGAATACTACAGCGTTCGTGCAGCGACCTTCCCTTCCCGACTACTAACGAGCTTTCGATCTCCTTTCAAGTAGGAATTTCGAATGTATCCGTCGCCCTATTCAGACTTTCAACCATTCCCGTAGGTCAGCACACGCGAATACGAGCATGCCCTTTCGAACGCGAGACGATATTCGAGGAAAAGTAGATCGATATTCGTCGCTGCTCGCAGAAGCTCGAGTTCGCGACGCGATTCTGAATTATTTGCCGTGCTAAGTTACAGGGACGTTGATTCGAACGTGGCTTGCGCACAGCGAAAGCGGGAGATTAACGATTAGCCGAACCAGGCCTAAATGCCGGACACGAACCGCGAGTTCGCTGGAGGCCCTGTTACTAATTTCGCGGAATTGTCCGCGGAATAATCGCGTACAGTGTTCCATCGCGGCTGGAGCCATATGGCGCGTGATATTCCAGAGACATCGAGATTTAAGGGGGCTTGTCCAGAGTGTTTAACGCGAAATCACGTCCCATTAAAAGCAGGGCTAGAACGATGAATTTCGATGATGGAGTTCGTGTCAATTTTATGAGGCTCGCTGGTCGGGACAGCTGCGGAGGTGGCTAGCTAATTAGCTTGCAGCGAGCGTGTGTGGTTAACTGAGCACGGGCCAAAACGCAAAAATTTAATAAACTCGCTCGAGCGTATTAATTAAACATAGCGCGGCGATATCAGTCACATTGTTGCGGAATTAAATTAAAATCGAGAGAGAATAATTCACAAAATTTACAGCGCAGTGCTCCGAATCTGTTTGGCAAACCCACTTGAATCTCTGTAAATAGAAGCTGCGCTATCCGGACCAATGAAAATCCTAAACTTGGTTATTTATCCTTCCGCTTTCCGATAAAGAGCCCGGAATCGCGGAGCACCGCAGAGAGACTCGGTCACGGAATCGCTTTGCCAGCCAACGAGTCACGAATGTCAACTCAATCCTGCACGCCTTCCACCCGGTCTCAACTGCTGAAGCAGCAAAGTCATCCTCCACGATTAATCATCGTATTCCGCGCACACCTACTTGCTGACCTGCCAATCCCCGCGCTGAAGTTAATTACCGGGTGAATAGAAAAAAGCTCGTCCCCGTACAGACCTGTTAAGTGCAAGATCGATGCGAAAAAGAACGCGTCGATTTTTCATTGTACTTGCAGAACTGGGATGACTGCATACAGAGTTCCGATGGTATCCCAAACGCACGGGATAGGCGAATACAAAAGGTATTGCGTTTCAAAGTATCGAATAGGGGAGCATCCTGGACATCAAACCCAAGTAAATGTTGACCTACTAGTGCAGCCCGAACGCACAGAGAAATCCAGACCTTGGACATCGGTTTTAACAGGCGGCGGCGTTCGACACAGAGCGAAGCCTGAAAGGAAGGAACACGATCCCCGTTTCCCAGCCACCGTGTAGACGAAAATACCTAGAACAGTTCGAAACTAGGCTCTCGCCAATTTCGCGAGCCTCGATCGTTGAACGCTCCTCCGCATAATCGCGCGGGCATGTGTTGCTTATTTATCTTGCCCGCTTAATCTGACCAACGTGGCGCGTCGATAAAAGGCCGCCTGTAAATTTCGCGCGAGAGGCGAGAATTTATTAGCGATCGAGCTCGTTACGCGACTGTTTCGACAACGTTTCTACGCAGCCGGGGATTGTTGCGCCACAATGCTCTCTCTCGATGATTCATTCATGCGGTCCTATTCACGCTGGTCAAAAGTTTCGTCCCAGTTGCGAAGGCAAACAGCGTTTGCTCCCTGGAGGTGGCGGAATTTCAAGGCTCGTACCAGCGGGGCTTTGGGGATGAAAAATTCAAGAGGTCGAGTGGAACGGGAGAAGAAAAGCCATCAGATGGATCCGGCTGAGCTGTGTAATCGAACAGCGGTATAAATTTAGCACGATTCAACTGCGGAACGATGAAACTGCATCGCGAATAAGCCTGTCGTAACAAGCTTAGCCACGCTGGTGGCCTGCGACAGGTCTGATTTCAGAGGCTGGCTTTAGCGCAGATTCGACACAACAGGAATATCGCCTTGGTGCTCGTTTAACGAGGCCAATCAAACCACGGAGCTGCTGGCTGTCGAGGAGCGGTGCGGCTGAACGTTCCGGGAACTTTCGTGGCGATGATTAGCCGTCGCGCGTTGTCCGGGGAGAAGGGCGGCTCGATCCCGTTCGAAATTCATCAGGTTCCGGGAACTTTGTCTTAGCGTGGAAATCGAGCGATCGCCTGCAAAGGGGGAGCACAGTGCCGATATCATCGCAGACATATCGACGCGCAATAAAGTCTATTTCCGTCTTATCTGCCCGTCCAGCTCCTCGTACCTTCCTTCCGTACGGTATGATTAGCACGCCTTTTTCCTCGCCGCTCCGCTCTTTTCCCAGCTTTAATTAATACGCCAGTAGAGGACTTTCTTAATGACAATACTAAAGCTGGCGTGCTTTCCACGGCAGCGGAAATTAAAGGGATCGTTCGGTGTTTCCAATCAACTCGGCCCCCAAACCAGCCCTCGTCACCTTCTATATTCTCCGTTCCAGCCGCGGATCACCCTCGCCGAACATGATCCCGTTATTGCGTCGCAACGTACGACGAAACCGTTGCCCCGGCACTTATCGAACCTACCATATTGGAAATATTTCCGTAAAACAGAGCTGAATTACCCGGGGAAGTTTTATCGGGGAGGGGCGGACGATTCGTCGGGCCGCCCCGGTCGTGGCCGGCAACGATACGCTTTCGATAAATTGTTTAACGTGTTATTTAATCCCGATAATCGGATATATCACGCTCGCTGCGTCGAAATATCCGTGGTGTACGAACTCGCAGCGAACACCTGGCGAATAATAATGTATCGCCGCCGGGAGCCGAGAGCAGCAAAAATAGCCGTGTAATTTGCAAACGGGGAGACTTGCGAATTATGCATCTTTGAATCGGTCGGCCGGCGTTCATCGATCGGTTTCGACACAATGCAGCCGTTTGTCCACCGCTGAAACAGTTGCAGCGATTCGCGGCGATGGAAATCACCTCTGTGCTCTTCCCGCTTATTATTGTTTTACGCGTACAAAGAGAGACTCTGCTCCGAATTATTCGATGCGGGATCATTTAGTTCCTTGATCAAAGCTCCTTTGTTCGACACTTTAATTACAGCACAGGGTAGCGATTAGAATTACCGGGGTAATCTCTCACGGCGGAAATCGAGCTGAGAATCTCGGCCGCGGGTGTGCATCCCGGAACAAGCTGCCTATCTATCCTTTCGAGACGCGCGGATTCTGTTTGAATCCTGTTGGAAATGTTGGAATCCGTCGCACCGAGCGGCACCATTCGTGAGCTACTATCGCGAGCAGACATGACCAAACAAACTGTAACACGCTGGAGGCGACACGTCCGAGTTTATCGGTCGGTTGACGCGTAGAACGGGCAGCTTCGACGAGAACGGCCAATCCTCCCCTCGAACAATCGCCGCGATGGTGCCGCGCGTTCCCTCTGCCACCGATTTTGCAGGTAATATCTCCCAGGTCTCACAGCATTGTTACACTTTTTCGCCGGGGGCCGTTTCCGTTTCAACTGGTCCCATCCCCGTTCCTCTTCCCTCGCCACGAAACAATCGGGGGCAGCCTTTTTTCAACGAGGAAGCTTATCGCCCCCGCTCGTTCGCGGATTTCCAATTTCGATGTTTAAATAAACGGTATTGCGTCTCGTCGCGCGATTCATCCAGGCGCGGATGGTCACTCGTTATTTCCGATTGCAACACGTCCCGACGAAAAAACAAATACCGACGATTCGATGTTAAATATTCTTCACCCTCTCCTCGACGCTTTCCTTCTATGCAAAAGCCTTCAAGGATCTTTCTGCGGATACGCATTTATACTTTCCTTGGATGTCAGGAAGCAATGGATTAGGATGCAAACGATGACTTCTTGCGAGGACATCCCCCTTCGATCGATCACCTAATGTCCCAATCGGCGTTGTTAGGTAGCCGTAAAATGGGACCTTCAAACAGAGAGGAGCGCGAGAATCGCAGAGTCCGGTCACGCGCGAAAGTTCGCGAAGAACCGAGGACCAAAGGGCCGATATTACCACCCTTTGGGATCTCGTAATAGGACCCGGGTCTCTCGATTTCGGTCCCCTCCCGACAACCTCTCTACCTCTTTCTGAAACACAATTGAAGAATCGTGCACTCGCGAGCACTCGGCAGTACCTTATTACAGATCCATTCCGTCCCATTCAACGCGAGGAAAGCAAAGCAGCTTCCCGTGCCGCGTATTTCAATTCGATGCGAACAGAACGCGATATCTTAGAGAATCTGTGTCGCACAGTGCAATTTACCTGAGAATTGTAAGGGGATGCCTGGCTTCCCTGCTCGATGGGATCTACATCGAACGCTTCCACCAACGCGCAACTTCAACGAGCAGTGACTCGAAGTACAAACCGTACAGTTACGTTCCCACGAAACGTGTCCGCCGATACGTGAACTCTGACCAAACAGTTTCGCAACTCCCCCTGTTCTTTGATCGAACAAAGTGTCTCCGTTCGCGCAAACTTTGCCCTGTCCCAACGTTATTTCTATTATACGAATACCAGCGAAACCCAATACTAATCCGCCATTATTCCGAGCATTCCAGGAATCGAGCAATTTTCCCCAATTGATATTGGCTTTCCGCGAAACGCAATACGTCATTGTGACATTGTTAGACCGCAATCTGCCGCCGATACACGCGTCCCGCGGACAAAAGATCTCTTTCCGCGGCGATTTTCTGGCAGTGGGTCGCGCGTATCTCCGCGCGGCATTGTGCGCAGGAAATGTCTCGTATTTCCCCAAGTTGTTTCATCCCCTTCGCCCCTGCCGCCCCGGCGGATCGTCCCTTAGCCGAGATTCGCATTTACGGCGGGTCTTAAAGCTGTCGAGCATAAATTCCTGCCCCGCGGGGGAGGAACGCTCGACACCGACCGACGCTTCGCGGCGCGTCGATGAGATATTTCGCGGAATCGATGCCCGAGCGAAACGAATTCATTGGTTCGGGGAAACGCGACGCGAGAGGAAGCTATAAAATGGCACGAGCGATTCGCCCCCTTGTCTCTTCGCAAAAATGCACCGGGGTAAGTTTTATACATATCGATGGTGTGCGACGTGGGGATGAGGGCTGACGGGTAATATGATCCTCTTGAAAGCAGAGTTATTACCGTTATTTGAATAGGGAACAGAGGGTTATTAGTTTCTTGGTACGGTGGTGCAGGTTTCGCAGTCGTAACGACCACTATTGTGGCCATTGTTTGGCAACCGTTTGAAATATCAGCCTCGCGACGGAAGAATACGATGATGGTCGGAATAACTCAATTCCGCCGCGACTCCTCCTTCGCCATCTTTCCCTCCGCGCAATGTGTATTTACCGAGACACGGGCCGCTTTATTCCATTGCGCACCGTTCCATTCTCGTTCCCCGTCTGCTCTCGCAAAAGCATGTAAAATATGCAAACTTCTCGAGGCTCTCCTTAGTTTAGTCCGCTGAATCCGCGACTCTTCCCAGCTCCCACATATCCGCAAGCGGAGGTTCGCGTTGGAAGCCCGGCTTCCAAAAATTCCAACCGGAACGAGTGAGTTTACGAAAACCCCGTTGACATCGTCGCGCAACGCACGCGAGGCAAACGATAAACGCGAAACGCGCGTGTTGCAAGCTTCCATGAGCGAGTCTCTGTGCATCGTTACGAAGAAATGACAAGCGGGGCCCCTTGATATTAGCCGAATAGAATGAACGTTTTACGATCTCCCCCGAGGTAGCATACCCTTTTTCCATTGTCCACGCTTCCGCATCGTTTTATGATGGCATGCCAGAGATCTTTTTATGAATCCACAGCCTGGGATATTTGTGCACTCCGCCGAACCGTTCGAGCCGTAAAGATCTGCGAGCCGAACTTTTTCATAAGGAGAAACCTCGGGTGTGCCTGAAAAATACCCGGGTACCGTCTCGAACGCGCATTTACGAGCGTAATCGTAAAAACATGATTGCCGTTGCCGCGGCAAGATGCCCGGACCTTCCATATTCCGGCGGACTGTTCCTCGGCGAAAATTACCGGGGAAAAACGGTCGTTCCAGCGAAACTTCCGGCATTTCGTAGGCCCCGAGGATCGTCCCCTCGATTCACGCTTATCGCGACGATGTCCTCTCCAACGCGCCTATTTCCCGCGGTGCCGCGGACGCTGGCCGCGTAACGCGCGGCTAGACGGCCGTTCCCTTTTCACCTTGCAACTCCGGGAAACTTGGGATGCTTTGAGAACAGTCCCAGGAGCACGCGTTTCTGCGACGCGATCGATTCCCTTCCGAGGGGCAAGCCGGAGCAGCCCGCACGAATAACGAACCCCCCGCGCGATAACGCTGTAATTCGGCGCTACCGCTGCAGCTCGTGTTCCAGCTAGTTTAAAAGTTTCGGGGAAGTGTCCCGTGGGAGAGATCGATCCTCGAAACTGGCGCGTCTCGGCGAAATAGCCCCTGCCGGCGATCTATTTGGAGTTTCGTTACCAGCCAGACGAATCGCGCGTTACGACACCCTGGATGAACGTCGTAACTCGCGTCTGAGGAATGTAGCACTTGGCTTCACGCGAAGACCAGGGCTTTACGGAGAAGTCTTCAGGATACAGTGGATAATGGCTGGGATTTATCATGGGTTACAATGACGAGTACTTTGAGGAGCACTCATACTGAAATGCCGTTGACTAAGTGCCTCGGCTCCCCCCAGGACTGCCTGTAAACTTCAGTTCTCGTGGGTGAGAGAGCAGAGAAAGCTTGAAACTTGCCGACTTCTCTCGCGAGGGCTTTAATTCCGCGAAAGTGGGGAGCAAGCCTCTCTGGTGCCGCGAGAGGTTCTTGAGGAACTAGCCAAGTTGAAGCGGTAAAGTGGAGAAAGCCAGTTTTTTTCACGAGGCTACCTGACAAGTTCGTAGGAACAGCTTGAAAAGTTTTTATTTCGGGATGGAATCTCCCTTAGAGCGAAGCAAGTCGGAAATGTGGTTAAACACCTCGAAAATGGGTTTACGCGGCGGTGTAGATGTTTCAATGGAGCCTACTCGAGCAATCCATTAAATGTGAATGGCACGATCCCGTTACCCTTGCAATCTACGCCGATACTTTTGAACCCGGAGATACCTGTTTCGAGTCGATACACGATCAATCGACGAGGATACCACAGGCAATGCGTAATTAAACATTGTTGTCCGTTGTTAGCGTAATATCGCCGATATTCACCAGGTAACGACCTCAGAAACAAACGATAGCGTCGCTCGATGGCAATGTAATCGACAAAGGATCTTTCGGACAGTACCATTATATGAAAAACCATCGCACACCTCTCCTGTTTGACATCCACGAAACAACGTCGACGGACAAAGGGAAGTCGAGAGATGAAAAATATTTAATTAAAGTTGGACAACCGGTAAAGAGTTCCGTTGGCCCTTTGAGAGACCGGGAAACGCGAAAAGATCGCTGGGAAATGTGCGAGCAACGGCGAGTTTGAATTTTCATCGTTCCATTAATCATCCGGCTTCCTGGACTTTTCTATCGATCGCCCGTGCAAAGGGCCAGCTCGATTGCGCGCATTAGCGATCTCGTAAACTTCCCGGTTACATCGATATAACTTGCACGACGATGAAGGATTGCTCTCGAAACCCTGAGTAATGGCGCGTATCCGTCAGGAAAGTACGAGTTGAAGAATGTATATTTCACTCGAGTCAGCAAGATCCAGCTTCAGGGTCTTCTCGTTAGGACGGCTGGCTCGTAGAGAGGCGAAATGCGTGCACTCGACCGAATACCCTTCCCGCATTTCCATTTACTAGGTAGTGTCATTTCTTTGAAGATCCCGCGATCTCGTTTATCCCAGCGGAACTACCAAAACGCCCATTCCGGCTCTGGAACTTTAGCTTTGCAAAAGACGCCCCCGTGATCTCGTTCCCCTAAAATCGCGACCATCTTTTTTGCCCTCTACGGCGAAACCCTCTTACAGGAATTAATTAAACCATCTGGCAGACTCTCTTCCTGTAATTCGAGGACTTTAAGCGGGGGCACACGCTCGCAATCAGAGGAATCGAAGTAAGAGGACCCAGGGGTAGGAAGTTTTGGAAGCGTGGATGGAGAGCCACGGTGTATTGTCGGAATTTAATAATCTCCGAGGTCTATGGGGTTCTCGCGACACCGCGCCCACGAAAGCAACTTCGGCGTAATTGCTGGAGGATCCTGGATGATCCGGAATAATCGGATTAACCGGGCGATCCACCAAACGCCTTGTTATTCCGCACAGAAATATCCGAACGGTAAACGTTGCCAGGTTCACCCCTCGGCTACCGTGTGTGTGACTTTCTCTTCTTTTTTTTTTTTTTTAAAGCCACAGGAAGTTGGAAGTCGTTAGTGGGAAGCACAGCCGTATAGCGAGGCTCGTTAAGTTTTATACCCACCCTGTTTCCTTCCCCTCTAACCGAATATTCTTGGCCAGGAAGCGAAAGCAGCGTCCTCCTTTGGGAGCGTTGCCACGCGAGATTCTTATCGAGGATTCGATTTGATTATCGACGTCATTGCACAGTTCGTTCGATGATCTCCGGGGAATCTTATTCGATTGTTACTACAAGCCTCGCGGAATCTATGCGCGTTCAACGAGCGGTTAAAGATCCGCTTGCTCGCCGCCGACGCGTTAATTGCGCTTCGCTGGGTGCCCAATAAACTCGCGTCACGATTTTCCAGGAAAAGACGGCGCTATTTTATCGACAAGCTGGCACCGACGTGTCCATGATCGTTTTATTCCGCGTCCAGGACGCAGTCAATTTACAACGTCAACCTATCGCCGACATGACGCGAGCACGGCTCGGTATTCAGCACGGAATCTCCGGCGACCGATTCAATTTGTCCGGCAGATTATTAGGAAAAACTAATTCCAGAGCGGATCCTGTTTACTCGACGATGATTGTCGCGCGGCGTTACACTTTGCTCCTCTTGCGGGCACTCGATTTGACGCGTCGTCCACCCATCTTCTCGTGTTATCGATTTCACGTACGCCTCCCTCCAGCATCCACGCTTCGAGTTATATCTGCTGGATCGATGTAAGCCTTTGCGTGTTTTCCGCGAGACTTCGAAGCTCCGAGGTGCCCGTCCGAGATCTCAGCCAGCGAGCGAGACTAGGATCGCTTTTCGGATTTCTATGTTCTACGTTCGGAGCAGTCTGAATGTCTCGAGATTCCGTTACAAAGCTGCTCACGTGCCATCCAGCGGCACGCGTGGAGCCGAGCGCTCGCTTTTTCAGCCAATGACAACAGGAATAACGTGTGATCTTTTCAAAATAGCTGGAGCCCACGCGAAGATTTTTCTTTCGAAGACACATCGAACGTGGCTGGGAGTTTTGCTTATCTTTCAAGAGACGTGGATGAAATACGAGTCGATTCATCGGCGAATAGGTCGAAATGAAAATACAGTGGAAATCGGATCTCCGTGGCAAGCTCTCCAACGAATAACGTTCGGAATGAAAACACGGGAGAAATCAGGTCTCCAAAGCCCGGGGTGTACGTCTTCATTCCGTTCCTCGATTTACTTGCAAAGCGCGGGCTGGATTCACCGTGCTTCTTGCGTGTAATCGATTCATTTGTATCGGTCGGAAGGAGGGCGACTCAAATCGAGAGGTGGCCGTTCCCGTTTCAAACACTGCAGAGTAGCAAGATCGGTCCTTTACAAACCGCAGCCACCTAATCAGCCAACTATCGTGTCCATTTTCGTGACTACTCTAACTGTATAACTGTCGCGCAGCGGCGAGGCAATCTAAAAGGACAATGGGTGTCGCGCGGACTGCGCGAATTTCTAAATCGAACTGCAAATTAACGGTTTCAGAGTCGGTGTAAACCGATTGCCGGCAGTAATTCTGAGAACCTCTGTAGCCGAGCGAAAAACGAGGTTACAGCCATTGAAATGGAGTTCGGTTATCAAGTCTAGCACGCCGGACTTTGCAGCGCCGAGCGCGTTCGTTTCCCCGCGCGGAAGCTGCGTTCTAATCGGCGGTTAATTCTGACTCGCCTGCGAGTTTATTAACTGCCACGACGCGCCGGTCGGACAGGAATATTCCCTTTCAGCTGGGAAATTCTGTTCGACGATCGTGGAACTCGAATTGTTACGCGACAAAGGATCGTGTCGACTTTAAAAATACACTGATATCCTCGAGATGTTTGATTACAGTAATTTTATGATAATCGAAAGATGATTGAACGATAACCATCTTCGTAATGTTAACGAATCGCGAGAGTTTATTGAAATTCCGCAGCATTGTCCGGTTAATCCTCCTCGATAATAAACGAGCAAACGATTCGTTTCAATTCTCCGCCTTCCTTCGCCGCGTCCCTAGCGCCCGCAATTACTCCTCGACAAGCTATCCCGAGACAAATTTTACAGCGTGCCTGAGGACCAATTCTGATCTCCATCGAGTGGGATCGGGAACAGGAAACGGTAGCCCAGTTACGAGCGACGTGTCTCGCGGATAGAGCGAGATCGATATGCAAACGGCAGCTTTTATTCCGTCCTTCAGCCACTCGAGTTTATCGCGACGGATTTACAATCAATCGGAAGTTTCACGGCGTCGGAAGGAAGGAAGGAGGGAAGAAAAGAGAGCCTACCCACCCGCTGGAGACTCTCAAGGACTCCGCGCGAGGAGAGTGCCGACATCCAGGCACCCTGTATATTCACTTGATCGAGTTTCTACTTTTACTGTCTGCTCGTTGCCGAGCCAAGGGTGTAATTAATTTCTCTGGCCACCCCCTCTCTATCCCCCTCTATCCATCTCTGTCCACCTCTGTCCCTCTCCATCCCTCGAGAAACGTCGACGATCACCTTTTTTCCCCCTCCTTCTGTCTTCGCGCCCCGTAACCCGTGTTAGTTTCTTCGTAGCCTTCTGCCTTCGTTCGTTAGATTTCATTTTCCTGCACGCGCGTCCCCGCGCACCGACGATCGATGGAAAGCTGCGAGGGCGAAACTGGCAGCAGGAGAGCTTTCACAGGCGGTTGACGTAAAATCGAGCACGACGCAAATTTTTCCAGCTTCCGGGGGGAGGGGGGTTGCAGACAGCCCCGGTTTCTCATAACACCGCGCGGTCACAGGTGTCACGTACCGTTCATGCCTCCGTCTTTGCTTTTCCACGCTTTTTACCTTGTTACCCCCGGGTTTCTTTTACACGCAGAAACGTGGCTGTGACACTTGACACGTTGCCCTTCCTCCGAGCGTTCGTGCCACGGATTGCCCCGCAGTACCATCGATATTTCTCGAAATCATCTCGAGCTCAACGTTCCGTGAAACTTCCAAGCCATGATAGCCAAAGTCCAGCAAAAGCTCCGACTTCGGAAGCTCGAGAAAACTCTGGCTTTAAAACCTAAAGCCCACGAAGCTCTCGGTGTTTCCTCGATGCCGCGCTCGAAAGAGATCTGCAAATAGGGTCGCGACTCTCGAGCAGAGATGGGCAAAGAATTATTTGAAATAAAAATTTGTGTACTGAATTTTTATTCCAAATAATTGTTTGCCCATCTCTGCTCTCGTTCGCCTGCCACGAACCAGAATGAAACCACCGCGATCGAATCGTCAGCCTCGACGGAGCACGATGGTTGCGAACGCGAGACTTTGGAAAGCGCTTCCCTCACTTTCCTGCTTGCGCCGTGCATTACCGAAGAGCGGTGGAATTCTCTGTTCGGGCATGAAAGGGCGACTGCTGCGTCGGCGATTCGCAATTTCGTTCCGCAATAAGCGTGGACGGTTGCAAGTGGTTACGGGCATTCATAAGTCAGACCGGTGGGTAGCATCTTGTTAAATTTATCGGGCCGATGCTCGGGTGCGGGGAGCGGAATTTATTAGCAAAGCTGCGCTTAATCCTTCCTTTTCGGCCCTTTGCCGCGCCGAACCTCTATTGCGTTAATGCCACGACGAATTGTAAACCGTGGATCCGCCTCGGGCGAACGGGTTTATTACGGGCGCGCTTACTCCGCAGCTGTTTCACTCCGCGCGGATGTCATAAGGAACGTAATGAAAACTCTCCGACGACTACTTTATTATTATTCTGGGATTTTTCTTGCGGCTGACGGCTGCCTATCTCCCAGAGTCCGGGACGAGTTGCAAGCTGGATATTTTCCCGTGCACTTCCACTGTTTTCAAACGGAACTATTAAATGGACCTGATTGCTCGCTGCGAGGCACCGAGGGGCGAATAGTTCTCGAGATAACCGTTTTATTGCGACAAGCATTTCGTAATTCGCTGTTGACATAGCTTAAGTCATTCACCGAGGCAAAGAGGGCTCCGCAATCAGTTACAAAAGCAGACGTCGCGATAATGTGGAAAGCTTAATGGTATTTCGCGGAAGGAAAGCCCAGCCCAAGGGCTGTAATAACACGGAGATTCGCTGTTAGCGGGATTCACCTCAAACTTGACTCCGGATACGGAAATTCCACGTGTTGCTATCGAGCAACCTGGATTTCAGCCAAACACCGACCGTAGAAAGATCTACTGATAATATCCCGCGGATATCTTGGCTGAGACTTGGGTACATGTTTCAATCAGCAGATGCGTAAGGGTTCGCGACGAAATTTCGCTTGACAGTTTCCCGCGCAAGCGTGATGATTCTCAATGAAGCAGAAACACGTCTCTGAAAGAGAAATTTGGGAAATAAATACGAGGAGAGGAATGGCCGTTAAAATGGTCCCAGAGAGGAAGAAATGAATAGAACTGTTTGAAACTTAAAGACGATTGCTTCGCTGCTACCTAATTACTTGGTTAGACAGGAATGCGTTGATAATGGCGGTCGATCGAAGCTCATTATCCTTCGAAGCGGGGCTTCGCGAGTTTTCTCGCGCGACCAACATCCATCGCATCATTGTTTTCCCGTCCGTTGATCAGAAGAGAAGCTAACGAGCCGTGCTTGCGGGCATTAACGCCGCGAAACAATAAATCCCCCGGCGAATGCAATAATTTAATTCGGTAACCGAGTTTAGAAGGCAATGTAGTGGGGCAAGCGATCGATTTCATCTCATTGCAGTTTCAATTACTCGCGACGTGTACCCTTTCCCTGAGTATTTCCTACTATGGAATAGACAGCCCAATGATTTTTAAGCCCAACGATGGGAGACGGCGCGGATGATTCGCATTGGATACCGATAATAGCTCGCGTCTAATGAAACTGGGAACACCCACGCGAGTTAAATAGCGAAGCGTGCAGGAATTCCATTTTTTGTTTTAACTGCATGACCTTTTGCTGTAATAACGCTCGCTGTTCGGCGCGATAAGGTCGCAAGTAATGAACCGAAATTTTCCAAAATTCCAACGTCGCTGTTCCCCCGAAAGGGAGGGCAAAGTTCGTTGATTGCGCTTCCGAAGCGCGTGTCCTATACTCTGCGCTCGTTTAGATACTGACTTCGAACAAGTTCTCAAACGAACGAACCTCAAAGCATGGCATTCCTAACTCCCGAGAGAAATTTCAAAAGACGATTACATCGGTGATACGAATAAGCCCGATTAAAACCTAACCCTAACCCCGAATGAATTGCCATCTCCATCGCCTTCATTCGACAAGATTGCAACGAGAAATACAAGCGTGACGCATGATTTAATATACCAAGCAACGTGAACTCGACTTATCAAACACTATATTTTATAGACCTCAGACCTTTCGAGACAGCAAAGAGTTGCAGTACCTACTCTCCAAGGATCCTCCACCGAAATTCCATTTCCTTCAGACCCTTTTCCTCAGGAAATAAAAAAGGGGAAGGAATCGTACGATTTATGAATCGGATTAGGAACAGCTCACCAGTCGCTTGCTGCAACTTTCTCAAAGACTTTTCACCGCAGGAAACGAAATCGATTACTTTCGTGCTGCTGCGAAACGGTTGACGCGCCTAGCCGACCAGTGTCCGTCGACAGCCGCGAGGAGAGCAACGAAGTTACGCGAAGTACTTGTTCAGAGCAACGTGTTTACAACGCGCAGCCCCATTTCTTCCGCGAGGAGCCGTTTGCGCTCTTCTTCGGCCTGTAAACGTTCGGCATCCTTTGACCATACGAGCCATGGTAGAGTTTTACGTCCCCCGTTACTGCGTCTACTAGTTCCCGAGTTTCCCAACTGCATCAACCGTTTGTTCGGCGAGAGCGGTGTAACGGCGAGGAGCTTGCGGTTCACCGAAACGCTGCAGCTTTCGACTTGGCCAGACGGCTTTCACGGGTCAACACGGATCACCGTGACGGTTCGTCCCCCAAGACTCTCTGCTCGCCTCGTTTCCGAGCTACATCGTCGAGCTGTGAACAAGGTTCGCGGTAGCCGTGTTGCGCCACATTCGCGAGTGTATCTTCTGAAGAACCGTGTCGCGAAAGAGGGTCCAAGGGTCTTGCGGTCGCCCCAAGACGACGCCAGACTTCGACTTCGTTCGATACGGCTGGGCTCTGGGTAATCAAAGTTTCGCCTTTCGACGGTGAAGTAACGGTGAGACGTGGGGCATCTTTCTATAGGACGTTAGCTAACTTGCGTTTCAAATCTCGGACGCGTTGAATTAATCAAAATATCAGAAATTTACGACTTAGCATCGAACGCGACCCCGTCAAAGATCCCATAAATCTATAGGCTCCTCGGATTCTCGCTAGGTAACTTGCGTTTCAAATCTCGGACGCGTTGAATTAATTGAAGTAGGTATTAGAAATCCACGAGGCGATAAGGCACCTCCCTCGAAGATCCCATAAAGCTAGAGGCTCCTTAGATTCTCGCGAACCGATCGAAAAAGCTAGTCGAGAACCCTTGAAGAAAGATGCACAGCATCCGAGGAACTAGGCTGACGCAAGCGTTTAACGGACGCCAGGCGCATACGTAGATGTAATCTGCGCGACAGCCGAGCATAATGGCCCTCGTTGACCCGTAAAAAGTCTGCTCCTATCGGTCTTTACCACGGCGCTCTGCCTTTGAAAGAGTGCGATCGTCTACGACTTATCGGATGCTCGGATTCTGAATGCCGTCTATTCTTTTGTTCCAGACTTGTCCCGCGTGGCGGGGAGAGGAGGTGGGCAACCGGTACACCTGTGACTAGTGCGCTCTGGATTACCACGGTCCCGGAAGCACGATCGTTTGACGCCTGACGGAATGACGTCGGCCCCAACCCCCGTCGTATCGTCGTCTCCGACGCAGCGAGCCTTCGTGAGCCCTCTGTTCCCAGGCAGACCGCGACGAACGTGCAGTTAACTGGCTCTTACTCCAGGCGAAACTCGGGAAAGAAGAGGACCGATAGTGGCGCGAGGAAAAGACGATTTTTCGAGGTGCTATCCCCGCTGAGTGATTGCCCTCGGATTTCAGGAATCGTTCGCGGAGATCAACGCCTCCTAAGCACTAGCCCGGCGAGCGTTGATCGCGTGCGCGGGAGAAAGAAGATTGACGACAGCGGGTGAAAGGAAAGATTGCCCTGTACGCGACGAGCGGGGCGGCAACTCGGCCAAGATGAACACCACGATAATGAGCACAACCAGCGTCATCGATTACGCTCCGAAAGTGAATCAAGACGACTCGATGATACAGAACTGCGAGGCGCATGTGCCGATCGTCTCGCTGGTCACGCAGATCCTCTACTCGGTGGTCTGTATAGTCGGCCTGCTCGGCAACACCCTGGTCATCTACGTGGTGCTGCGCTTCTCCAAGATGCAGACGGTGACCAACATGTACATCGTGAACCTGGCGATAGCCGACGAGTGCTTTCTGATAGGCATACCGTTCCTGGTCACCACGATGAGCCTGCGCAGCTGGATCTTCGGCAAGATCATGTGCAAGCTGTACATGACCACCACCAGCATCAACCAGTTCACCAGCAGCATCTTCCTGTTCATCATGAGCGCGGACCGTTACATAGCAGTCTGCCATCCGATCTCGTCCCCGAAGATACGCACGCCGTTCATATCGAAGGTGGTTTCGCTGACAGCCTGGGTCACCAGCGTGCTCTTCATGATCCCTATATTCTTATACGCGAACGCGATGGAGTCCGACATCGAGGGCATCAACTGCAATATCTACTGGCCGAACGATCGCGGGGGCCACACCACCTTCACCCTGTACACCTTCATCCTGGGCTTCGCCATCCCGCTGGCTCTCATTCTGATCTTCTACTTCCTGGTGATCAGGAAGCTCCAAACTGTCGGGCCGAAGAACAAGTCGAAGGAGAAGAAACGGTCCCACAGGAAGGTGACCAAGCTCGTACTGACTGTAATTACCGTGTACGTTCTGTGCTGGCTGCCCTATTGGCTCACCCAGGTGGCGCTGATCTACACGCCGCCGAAGCAGTGCCAGAGCAAGATCACCATCACCAGCTTCCTGCTGGCTGGCTTCCTCAGCTACAGCAACAGCGCGATGAACCCTATACTGTACGCGTTCCTCAGCGACAACTTCAAGAAGAGCTTCCTGAAGGCGTGCACCTGCGCCGCGGGCAAGGACGTGAACGCGACCCTGCACATCGAGAACAGCGTTTTCCCGCGTAGGAACAAGGCGAACGCCGAGAGGCTCCAGTCGAACCGACTAGCCGCATCCGGCCAGTCCAGGCTCGAGCTGGAGGACGAGGACGCCGAGAGGGGCCTGCTGATCAGCAAGACGTCCACGACCACCGTGACCATGACGTCACGATCCAACATCACCATAGGGAACGACGCCAGGGATCCAGCGCAGAAGGAGAGGGAGTCGATGAAGAACGGGGCGCAGTTGACTCTGCTGACGCAGGTGTAAATCGAGGGGCGGACTTGACGATCCAACGAAACGAAAACGACGTGTCTAGAGCTGGCCTCTTGCCGGTGAATCTCGTCGGGTCGCGAGGCGAGTTCTGCCCTCATCCTCGCCCCGGTGACCAATGAGCCCTGGATTCATCGAGGCCTGACGAGGGGAGAACCACTTTTATCTCGCAGAGACGGGACGCCATATTTATCCTTCGAGGAATTCGTCACACCTGTCTCGAGGCATCGCGATCTACGAGTCCGTTCGAGGCTCACTCGATAACGAAGTCATTGTTCATCGAATTTTTACTACTAACCCCCAAACCTGCTGACGGTGTCGAGGTCACCGACCAACGCAATCTGTGAATATTTCGTGTCCTATCGATCCCCCCCGTGGTACACGCCACCCTCGAAGACCACTCCCGTTCCTTTCACGCCGCGGTAGACCAGTACCTGAACACGCGTCGCGCGAAACGTAGCCGAGGAACAACGACAAGCGCTTGGTAGTCAGCCGAGGAACGAAACGCAAGACACTCCGATCCCGTGACAACCGTGACAACCCCGACATACGTCCCACCATTATTCTTTGTCGAGAAGAGCTCGAGTGCGCGGCTCTCCCGCTTGCCTAGCTCTGGACGCGACAGCAGCCGGGATATTTATGACTTTTCAATGTTGACAAATGCACGATGGCGAAGGGGGATGCTTTCGAGGGAAGGACAGGCTGGATTGTCCTTGCAGGGCACCCACGTGTCAGGAGCAGAGCGTATCCTTGGAAAAATTGTGCTCCATGAGTCACGTCGAAAAGGCCAATCTTATTTTCGTACGATTCTCGTCCGGCTTGGACGAATATAGGTGATTTGCTCGGGCTGAAGTGAAATGGAGCGAAACAGTCTTGCATGCTTATGTATTGGCGACTAGACGTTGGCAAGTCGGAACGCGTCGACTACGGACCGAAGCGAGTGGTTTATCGTGCCAAAAGACGAACAGCTGATGCCCCGTGCTTCTCTTTTCGTAAGGACTTATGTCTAACGGGAGAGAGTACAAAAATCGTGGATGAAAGGTTCGCGACGCCATCGATGCTCGGCACCGTGCTTTCAAGGAAGAGCCCGTTCGATTCGAAGGTTGGGAAAATCGATACGCCGCGCTTCGAAGAGGAGAACCGAGAGATTCCCTTGGGGCTCGCATCTCGAGTGGCCTCCTCTCTTATTTTATATTTTCTTACTTCCTTAATGCCCTCTTCCATTATTTTGGCTCGCCTGAACTCCCTCCGCGCTCGTGATGGAGCGCCCATTGCGTGGAAAGGAAACCGTGGCGAGGATTTCATGGCTGGAATTCTTTTAAAAGCTTCTGACGAGGGTGTCACTCGTTTCGCCAGTGATCTTGACTCTTTGCAGTCGGATACAGCTTCCTTCTGGAATGTTAGACTTTATGGAAATATGCATTGCTTATCGCGGAAGCATCCCTGGAACACTTGTGCCTAAAATTCTCCCGTGGACTGCAAAAGTTTCAGCCAACAACGGAGCGCCACTGCGAAGAGTCAATTCTCGTTTGCATTTATTTCCTTGCGATGCGACCAAGTATCGAACGAGCTTCGCAGCTTGCGCTGATCTTCGAATCATGCCGCTGAATCGCAACTTGGAATGTCGCCTGGCGTTTTCTCGTCGGTATTCTTGTACACAAACTCGTATACACGCACAGGACGAACCAACGGACTTGCATCGAAGAGAGATTCTAACATCGCCATCCGGAAACACGAAGTAAATACCCGTTACCCTTAAGAGACTTGATTCTTGGTTGACTTGATGGAACAGCTGGGGCGCCCTTGATCGCGGGAAAGAACGAATCAACAGTTGACGAGGATTCAACGAAGTCGAGCAACCGGTGAATCAATGTTATGATCGTCAATTGTCCTACTATAAAAGGAGAACGAGGAAATTGTCAGTTGTACCAATTTTCTGTAGCCACTAAGTGATTGTAAAGTAAAATAAAGTAAGGTGTAAGTGTATAAAACTGCGCGAACGAACGCAACTGCACTCCCACGTGGCGCCAGTCGTAAACGCGAGAATATCACAGGGAAATTCAAAGGATAAAGACTACTGTTACACCTCACAACGATTCTTGCTCCAGAGATCCTTATTCAATGGCCAACAGTTTGTCCTCCAATCAATGCAACTTTAGAAACTCTATATTCTAATAACGTAAAATTCCGCTGTCCCCGGTGAATTCGAAAGTTCAATGCAAGATGCTCGTAAAACAAGGTCGCCAAATTGCTCTGCTAAAAAGAGAATCCCAGCGTCGTGACCAATTCGGTGTCTCCGAAAAGCGATGAAATTTTATTGCGAGAAAAGGGGGGTGGGTGAAAGCTCGGGGAAGGAAATTTCCACGTGCGAGGCACCGTCTCGGGGGAAAATAGAGTTCCGAAGGTACACAGTTTCGACGCGGCAGCCTGTAGCCTCGCGAGAATCGACGCTTCAATTCCCAGGCAGTTGAGCGAGCTCCTAAAGAGCTGTCAAAACAGAATCACCGAGTCGTGCCTCCCCCCGTCGCCCGTGTCATATCGGAAAAGTAATTCGACGCAAGTAATATCGGATGGGCCATCCGTCTGGATGAGCCGTCGCCGTTCTGCTCCGAAAGCTCCTTCTTTTATCGCGGCCCCGGCGATCGTGGAAAGTTAGCTTAAGGCTGTTTACACGGGGCAGGACGAGGCCGCTCGTAAAACGAGCTCCGCCCGTGGGGTCGAGCCGTGTCACGTGCGGGCGCAGTTTGTTTCGGATCGCTAATTTCAGTCTGCACACGCGCTTAAAAGAACCGCAAGCGCGCGCCCGAGCGCGGCCATTACTTGGCTCGTTCGTAATTCCTGCGCGGCTGCGGTCGAAAAATAGATGTACATCGTTGTAAAAATACTCCCTTGAAATTACGAACGGAAGTGAGGCGGCTCTGTGAACCAACGAGCCATACAGGGTGAGTCATTGTGTCTCAGCTCCTCGTTCCAGATCCCAGAAGGTTCCTCCTGGACCTAAGCGCTCGGAACATCCAACGATCTTGAATTGACATCTCGTATAAGACGATCAACTGTCTCCAATTTGTATTTTATGTCTCACCGAAAGGAATATATGCTCCGAGGAATGAAGAAGTTAATCGAAGTGTAAAGACGCAGTAGCTCACCCTGTATAAAATAAGCGATCGTGTTTTTTAAAGTAAGTTTTAAACGATCATCGAGTAATTGGGTCGTCGATACGAACAGGGCGGGTGATATTGCAAGTGTCTCTGAAATGATTAGAATTGTCGATTGTCTGTTATCGCTCGACCGATTGGAAGTAATCCTTTTTCAGAAACCATTGGCAACGCTATCTCCGCCGACCTTATTTGACAATTTAATCCCGCGCGGTGCTAGCGGCGCCGATAACCGTGCACTCGAGCATGCGTAATCGAAAAAAATTAGATGTCCTGGATTTTGCGGAGCGGGGGAATGCAAGTTAAATATCGGAAGCTTCCGAGGCTTTCGCGAGTTTGCGGGAAACTCTGCATTTTCCATCGGTTCCAAAGTCAATTAACCGACTGCAAGGATGGAAAAAACTTTCCACGGGAAACTGAAGCCATGTTTCGTAACTAAAGCAGCGTCGAAACCGATCGCAAGGAGACAGTCGAACCGCCCGCTAGCAACGAGTGCTCCAGGCGAACGTTAATCCTGCCTGAAGGGGATGCAATATCGCGGGAAAGATAATCTTCGTCTTACCCACTTCCACCGCGAGTTTAGTCCTGATCGATCATCAACAACGGCAGCCGGATACGCCGGAGTTCAAGGAACACAAGCACCACTTGAGAACACAGGATCTACGTAGAAGCAGCCGCGGTTATTGGAGCAAGGCACCGGAGCACCTGTAACATTCATGAACCGTCGTTCAAAATAAGATTCCCCGCAAGTAGCTTACATGGTTTCGTCATTAGCTCGACTTCTTAAAATCCGCCCGAGGGGGAATTATGAATTCATCAGCCCCTCGTTTCACCCCGCATTCTCTACGCAGAAGCTGCGCGGCACGTTAATCTTTCGACAAGCACTCTCAGAAAAGGGAACAAGTGTCGCGGGAATGGGACGGGAAACGTACACCTGAGGAATTACCGTTAATTGCGTACAGGCAATTATTACACCGCGCGCCCGAAAGGCGCGAGGGGCGTGAATCGAGCAATCAAACGAGCGCGGAAAATTTCATCGCGTTGGAAAACTTATTTCACCGTATACACAACTGTGCGTTTCGCAGCTCCGTTTCGCTCAATTTTCCTCGTTATTCTATTAACCGCTTCTCCCTTTGCAACTGCGAGCCTCTGCGAAAACGGTGTCGGGTTTACTGCACGAACAATAACGCCGCGGTGCCCTCAAATAATCGCATTCCCTGTGACTCGGTCTGCAGTTTGCGCTTCGGCGAACGTCACCGAAAATTTGGCCAAAGTTAACGATCTTTGAGCCGCCGAAGTATTCCTCGGAAACGATTGCTGATAACGTTCGCCAGGGTCGTAGAGAGCAAAGGGAGACTTTTCCACGGGGCAACGATACGCTTCCAGGAATTCACTTTCACCAGGATGAGGAGCATCGCACCGTCGTGGTTTCTTATTTCTTTAACGTTGTTTATCCATCGTGGCCGCTTCGGTGGGTCTCCTTTCGCGCGGACCAGAGGCAATATCACCCTCGGTTCTCATAACGTCCACGCTCACGCCGCAGAATAGCTATACATACCTATACATCAGCCCAATAATGCTTCTAATATCGCTCTAAAGCACCCGACGACGCGTTACACAATTTTTCATCGAGGTCCGACGGTATTGACTCCGCGACACCTTTCGTGTAACTTCTCGTCCACTTTCTACGGAAATAGGACGCTTTATCTCGCTACCATCCCGGCCGAATGTACTTCCTGTCCCGCCCTCACGTATCGGACTTAATTTCCCTCGCGTAATTGCGTTACGGTGCCGCGGGATCGAGGGGATAGAACAAGATGGCTCGCCAACGAATTTCATCCTTCCCAGAGGCTCGAACTCTCCAAGTGTTTGCATGGAAGCGCGGCGAAAGGGTCGTCGCGTTTACCAACCCCATTTGCAAGATGTTTATTCAAGGCGACGAGCGAGTACATATTTGGAGTTTTCGACTGCTGCGCGGCGCCATCGTTTTCTTTATGGAATATTTCCTGTTACCCTGGATGCGCATCTCCGGCGTCGTCTGCTTGACGGAATCCGCAACCCTTCCTTCCCCAATGTTTTCAGGCTTCCTTCGGAACGTGCACGCGTTTATCGAGCCTCCATCGACCCGGCGATGCGTTGCCAATGTGTCGAAGGTATCCGATCGGTACGCGTAATTGCATCAGGCCAGACCTCTTAGGTAGGAAACGCAGCGAGCAAGATGAACTAGCTGATGTTATGCCGAGGACATCGCGTTTCGAGTTAAAGTGACGCGGGAAAGAAGGCGCAGGCTTGGTCCTCGCGTCGTTACGGTCGTTAAGCGGCGGCTGCCGCGGGATTCGTATTTAATTTCGTTAAATGAAACTGCAATCACATTTAAATTTTAATGTCCCCGGCGTTACGCGGCGTTACGCGGCGGAGGACTACGGGGGCGGAGCGTTTAATCGCCAGCGCTTTTATACGCCTGAAAGCGAGACGAGAAGCGGCGCAATTCCGACTCGGATCGTATTCGAGATTAAAAGAAAGCCCTGCTCGATATAGGGAAGAACAGCCGGCAGCTATTCTTTCCCTTAATCCAGCCGTCCCGGAGACTAACTCACACCTTCTAAATTTCAGGCAACCAAGGAGGAGAACAGGGAAGCTGACTTACGTTAGTTACACTAATTTCCCTCGCTGCCGGACCAATCCGCTCCCTCCTTTTCCTCCGCGCAATCTTTCTATTTTAAGCCTGGATTACGCACGCGTTACAATACGCTTAAACTTTGCTCGCTTATGAATTGCAATTACAGAATCGCGGAAGCGACTGCGACACACGTGGGAGCTGGCGACCTTTGCCACTGTGCCGATAATTAAAGTCCACGAGTTGTACTCGCCAGGTTTAACGTCGTCGGATAAATCAATGGAAGCGCGACGTTCCGATAGCGTTCACTTTTAACGGCGAATTTTCGCGGCAACGATGGAACGGCAAAGTTGCTCAATAAGTCTGATACATAAGACGTTGCCGAGATTGGAAAAACGAATAATGGCGCGAGATAACTCCGCGTAGCTGGAAGATGGAAAGGGGAATCGAATCGTAATCGTGACAAATTCTATCCACAGATAACCCCACCTTTGTACAGCACCTATAAATCACAAGAACTTCCGCTGAGCCTTCTCTAGCCACCGAATAGGATTTAAACAACGCGAACTCTGGATTAAGGAATTAAAGTACGACAGCGAAGACTACTTAGATGGAACATTAGAACGCGTTCCGATTTTTCCGGATATTTCCACGCAATTTTCAAGTTCCGGCCTCGTAAAATTCAATCTCCCGCGACGCGTCGTTGCGCGATTAAATATATCCCCGCCGATATAAAGTCGGATCATAACTCTCCTGGACGGAAGCGCGAGCGCGCTTAATATGAAAGTCGCCAAAGCGGATTCGAGAAGCGCTAAGCGGGATTAACAGCCTGCAAAATACGGATTTACCGCGGTGGGCGGGCAGGGCTGGTAATTTTTCGCGGCTCCCGGTTCCGTTTGAGTGGCACGGGAGCTTTTCCCATACGGGAATCCCATTTTCCACCGACGTTATCCGCTCGCCGCGATATTACAGGCGAGGATAAAACCGTGGCGGTGCATAAAATCTAAGGTCAAGGGGACCTGCATCCACTCGAACGATCGATTATCGAAAGGGAACGGAACCGTTCCTTCCCTTCGTTTACGACAGATGCTACCGGCTGACTTTTATTTCCTTTGGCGACGACAAGGTCGCGGGCGGGATCGATTCACCAGCAACGACGATCGAGCTGCGAATGATACTTGCTCGACTGTGAAAAAGGGGAGGACTCTTCAAGATTTCCAGATCCGCGAGGAAATCGGGGAATAAGCCCGGCTCGGTGGAAGAATCTTCGTCGGAATGGGGAAGGAAGATAGTGGCCAGGGTTAAAGGAGAAAAAGAAAGCACGTTCCTGTTTTGTTCGCTATTTTCTCATCGCTCGTGCAACTGTTCGCTGATCAGGCACATAGCGAGGCCTAGTTTGCACAAGTCGGCGAACGACCAATAGGAAAACAGCAAACAGCGGTGCGCTACGCTTCACCGACGATTAATTCGCATTCGGTTCAGCTGCATGCACGGTCCAGTGGATCGTTTCTCCTTCCTTCGCCGAGGATAGCTGGAAAACCTGTGGGGAGACAGTGGCGGTACGTTTCTTTAAAGTGAGATCTGCTTAACCGGGGGTAATTTCGCTAGCTGAAGCTCTCGAGTCGGGAGTCTCGATAATAAACGCTGTTAAGCGGAATTGTGGGCGTCTAAACACTATACGAAACAATCTCGCATTATTCCTCGTTGCCTCCGCGCTGAAAGCGGCTTTAACCTTTGTCCAGGCTGCAGTTAAGGTCGCCGGAGAACGAAGCCGTCTCCAGAGAGATTGCCGAGTAATTTCATTCAGCCGGGTAATAAGTTTACGGAAATTCGGTGCCGCTGAACGTTCCTCGACAGCGTCGGGGCGCACTTATCCGAACGGAGGCCCGTTTCACCTGGAGTTTCTAACCATCGTCGCGTAGATCCCGCGTTCGTTATTCAACGAATGTCGCCGGCTTATCAGGCGTCCCCGCGACACGCGTGCTACGTGATAATAATCGCGAAAGTGAATCGTACATGCTCCCTTTCTCCTCGGCACTATTCACTATCCCGGCTGGCGGCGTGCGTAACTTTTCAAAGAGGCGACGTCGAGGAAAGAGGACTCCAAAAGGCGGAACCGGATATCAACGGAGAACCGTTCCTTCTTCATCAGACGATTCTCTGATATCCTTGAAAACCTGAACAAGTCCTCTCAAGTTTTGTTTCATTGACAATTTATCTCCCAGCTGTTCCACTGCGCCACTTGTCCCGAAGAAATTTCAATGCTTCGCCAAAATATCGATCGTCAGAGACTCGAGTGTCGTCTGTGGCCAGCCTACAAGATTTGCGTGCGAAGTTGAAGGTACGCGAGGCAGCCTGGTCAAAGTTCCTTAGAACAAACGGTGGTAACGGCATACAGAATTACTTGCGCATCCCGGGAACAAAGGTTGGAGCACCGAGAGCAAAAGGACATCGTGTCGTGGCCATAGAACGTAGCCACGCAGTGTGACTGTCTGGTTGTTAAGTGCTGAGCAAACTGGTAAGACACCAGCGGCCTTTTCGAACACACAGGTGGGACTATTATCCTCTCTTCAAGCCACTGAACAAGGCGAAGAGCCCGGCGCACGTTTACACAGCAACGGATATCGCAAACGCACCTGCCCGCTTGGCAAACAGCCGCGGTGGGGTTAGAATCGAAGTCGACCTGACTCGAGGGCTTCTGAATCCCCGTGGCTAGATCACGGAACGCAAACCCGAGGTTCGGTGACGAGCGCGGGAGCTAATACCTTCTAGCAAGCGTGGAAACGCTGTGCGGAAGCACGGGAATGAAGGATGGAGGCAGAGTGTGTCGGATTCAGAAAAGCTAACTTCCCTCGGAGACAGCTGGGAGCTTGAGGAAATATTTGCGAAAGAAGTGGTTCGTCGATAACTGAATCGTCGATCGAATGGCATTACGTACGCGCGAGGATTCATTGAGCTAATCCTGGGAAGGGCAGCCGTCCCTTTTCAGAGACGGGGCGAGCATCGCCATTGTTCTCCATTACCGAGCAAACGAGATTCGTGTCATGCATATGCTGATTGACGAATAATCAGGTTTGCCTCTTTTGATTACCATACGCCTTTATTCGTCACTTGTTATTCCGTTCTGCGGGGAGTTACCTAAATCGAGCATATTTCCCGCCACGCGACTGGAGCGGGCAGCTCTACCCCAGAAATCTACGTTCTACGGCAAACGAGCGATTTCTACCGATTACTACAAACTCGGAAACGAATTCCATAGTTTCTCTCTCTGTAAACGCACAAGCGCCGAACGTGGCGATCGATTTTAGTGGAAAGTACCTCGATCACTGTCAAATTTAAAGATCCCATAGGACAGGCGTGTTTATCCGTAGTTTATCTGTTTGCGCGACATTTGTCGTGAGCTGCTTAGGTGAACTTTTCGGTGCCTCGCACCTAATTAACGCGAACTGCATTCGGATCTGACTCCATTCACCGATCCCGTTAATTCTTGCTGTCTCCAAAGTTTTGCACTGGCATTAGCCGTCCCGGCAACCACCCGCGGCTTTAATACGACAGCGCCGTAATACTCCGTAATAATGCAGGGCTGATCGATCAGCCAAGCAGATTGAAAGTAGCTTTGTTCGCCGCGTAGGCACGCGAGCCGCGAGCAAAATTACAGGAAATTGAAATTCGAGTTTCGCGTGCGCACAATGCAGCCGGAAAGACGATATAGCTCCGTCCCGTTTCGTTCGGGATTTATCTTTACCGCCGTAGGGGGATTCGTATCAACTCCACTGCCAATCAACTCGAAATAATCGAGGGATGGAAACGGGGTGGGGGCGCAGCCGATGAAATTTATGTTTCCGTTAGCGATTCGATGGAAAATCAACGGGCGAGCCCGGCTGCAACGAAATCGAACGGGTATTGTTTAATCACGAGTTACGCGGCGACAACATCGGCGGGAGCCCGGTAATTACTAAATGACCAGGCTCATCGGGTATTCAGCGATCGACAGCGACGTTAATCTGGTAAACTCATTGCTGCCTGGACGGTGTAACGCGTTACTAAATCATTCTGCAGTGATATCGCGCAGCTGCTTGCCGCCCAGCTCTTCCAGCTCGCGGCCGTCTTCCGTTTAATCCCGTCCCGGCCTGCATCAGCTACACACCCAACTATTTCCCATTGCTTGCGCCCGCTATTAGCGAGCCCCTCCCCCGTTTAATTCCCCCCTCGTTTATCCCCGAGGCGCCGTGTCCCCGCTTCATTTACTTTCCCCCGACGGGAGCCCATTTTCTCGGTTAAATCGAAGGAGAAGGAATTTCGGAGCAGCTACGCGGCCTGTCATAGCGCACCGACCAGCGCCTCGCTGGCGGAAGTAACGACCTGTAAATAATGGACTCCTTCCAGCGCGGCGTCGCATTCATTTCGTTCGCCCCGTTGAATGGAAGTTGGACGAGCAGAGGCCACGCGGGACTATCAATCCGTCCACGACACTTTTAATGAACCGCCGGACACCGACGAAAGCTGAAATCGATTTTCGATGGACGTCCGTCAAGAACCGATCCTAATGAAATCTCGACCAAGGTCGCGTCCACTCGGACAAGCTTCGCGGAAGAAAGAGGACTCTGGGATAGCCTGGTGGACGAGGAAAAAGTGTCAGCTTGGTGACAAGCTGATCCTCGGACTGCTCGGGACGATGGAGAAAGATTGGGGAAATCAGTGATTCTCTGCTGACCAGTGTACTGATATATATATATACCAGGATGTTAAAGAAGAGTACAAAGGGGAAAGTAATCTGGAATCTAATCGATATCAATCGGACATCGAAATTCCAAATGGACATTGAGCTGAAGACTTCTAAAGCTCGAAAGACGGACCCTTTCGCGGACGAAATTGCAACAGCACGCGGCCAACCACGTGAATACCATTGAGTAGAGTTATTATCGATAATACCACTGGCTACCCTTTCCCCTGCACAATTTCTAGCGACCATTCCGTTTTGATGAATATGACTCTACCGTAAATTCAGTTAAACCGAGTGCTCCCCTAACTGAACGCATAAAATGCTCGTAAACAATCAGGCAAAACAACTCGCAACGCTCCCCGAGCGAGAGATAAGACGTTCCCCCTGCACGGAGTCGCGAAAGTTTCTGCGTTCGAAATTATTTATCCCCGAGGTCGGGTTGTTGGTGAACTAGCGAACATTATTTGCTCCCACTTGCGTGCTTCCTGGCGGCTGCACTTTCCTCGGGCCCCGTTCCCAGCCCCCTCCCCTGCTACCCTCGATGCAGATGAGAATTTTTCCACAGCCCGCTGGTGGTTTCACCTGAATTCCCAAATGCCAGTTGACGGTCTTTACGTAAGAATCCCAGATTTATGTGTGCGAACGTGACGGCTGCAGCCCGGCGAGCACACCACCCCTATTCCCCGTTTCCCCGATTTTTATAGGTCAGAGAGCGAACCACACCTACTTTGTATGACAAAGTACCCCTCGCGAGCGGATAGCATCTATTCGACAGCGGCGAAAACACGCCGCGCATCGAAGGATTTAGTAGACTGCACCGCTGGAAGATGGTCAAAGGAATAATTTCGCGGCGGACACGCCGGCGACTTTAAAGGCGCAAGACGCGTTCCTGAATAAATATTACACGGCCAACGGCTACGGTATAGATCGCCCGATCGCAATATCCCCGGTTTTTCTAGCTACTTTGAACGACCCACGCCTAGAATCTCTTTAACCGAGTGTCCGCCTGCTCTTCAAAGGAGTACCAGCAGCGTGGAAGGGAATTGCGAAAATTCTGCCGACGGGACGTTACATTGACATTTCCCACGATCGCGGACCGAGCGACAGGGTATTAATATCGGGAAGGGGTGGAGTCGCAGGAACCGATGAAACGCAATCGTCGAAGTCCCATGCGAACGGCTCCAGGCTCGGCCACGTGGTATTTGGCAATGGGATGATTAGCCGGGTTTGCTTATCGGGGCATAATTAATTCGTCGCCGAACGCAGGACGAATCTGAATCGCCGATGGCGTAGACAAGGGCCACCGACGTTGGAATTTTCCTGTTTACGAGACCCTCGAAATTCTGGCCACGTTTCAGGCCGCGTCCAACCCTCGGAATTCTCTTGAAGGAATGCGAATGCACCGGCTCAACTGCACTAAGGATTCCCGAAATTCCGGGGGCACCCGTTCCCGACAGCTCGAGCTCACACTCGTATGCTTCGCGGCGAGCCGGGGATGCAGATGTTTAAACGACCGGAGGATCTCGAATCTCGTTGCCCGAGATCCTCTGCGGGAAGATTTCGTCCCGTGGGACGGGCTACCCGAACGTTACGCGAAATAAATTAATCACTCCTGGCAAAGTTCTTTCTCTGATGCAACAGCACTGTTCGAGTCGGCGATCCTTGCAGTTTCGAAGTAACGTACATCGATTGTCGCGAGTGTGTAAAGTTATGTGAGAAGACGTCGTGACTTCTGTGTTTAAATCGCGTGACTGGGATATGTTTGAACTTGAGACACTTATTATAGACGTGGCTATTGATAAAAAGTATATTAAGCAACACGTAACCATTGTTCCACGTCATGATTCTTCAGATGGTCGACTGATCTTTCTGAGGGAATCGCATATTTATAAGATAACCGAGCCGCGGGTTTAAATTAAGACACATTATTCTAAGAACCGTAGATCGATCGATTCTGTCGGATTAAATGTAGCGAGTATACACGTGTGCGCCGCGCGTTTGAATGGGAAAAGTCGTTTTAATTACACCTTGTACAGCGCTTAGGATGTCTGATCGTATCGGCGAGAGCAACAGAACCAACGTCGAACGAGGCGTCTTAAGGCGAAGAAAAAAACACGAACAGTGCGAATCTCCAGTTGCGACTTAACGATTGTAAATATATCTCGATGTTCCCTGTATGAGACAAATCCTACTTCCATGTGTACATTACTTTTAACCGAGATGTGGTATACAATTACAAAGTTTGTCCCAGCTCCTTTGTCACTTATTTCTCTCCCCTCTCCGACCACGAATCCCCTCTCCACTTCCAAGTGATTTCCACTCGGGTGACATTTGTGTCTAATTTTCAGGCAGCAACGTCAAAGACCGAGGAGCCAAAAGGAAGAAAGTTCCACGATCCCGTGTACACCGTCTCCAAAACACGGTCTTAACACGATAGCAACCAGATCTTCGCGATGGGAACATCTGATCTTCGTCAGAGTTGCCTGATTAGAATCGTGTGCTACGAAATTGGATTGGAACTTACCGTAAACGAGGAAAGTTCTCTACACAGAGCCACTGATATTTCATCGAATCATAGCGTCCCGCTTTCATGCTTCCGTTTCGAAACTTCCCCATCCATTCCCTTCTTTCGGCTTAAGAAAGTCGAAGAAAGGAGTCGAAGACAAAGCGATCGATATATTTGTACCCGAATGCAAATCAACAACCACGAAGTTTTCCTCGTGTCGAAAGAAACGCCGCCCGAGGAACACTTCTTTCCCTTTGATATTTTCTTTGCTCGTAATAAAGAGTGACGTAGAATTTCCACCCCGAAGAATATTCCACGGACTCTCTTGCTACTTATGTAAAAAAAAAAGCAATACAGCCCGTCGACTCGGCGAAATAGAAGTCCCGGTTCTCGTAGCGAGCGAATGCAATTGTTTGGCTCCTCGATATTCGAATGACGGTGCGAGGAGAAAGTCGATACGACGGGTGAGCGGTAAAGAGGAGAAGCCAATAAGTTGGGGAAACAAATCACACGTTTGTCCCTTGTTAATAGGAAAGGAAATTCTTGCCATTTCACGGTCATGTTTACCCTTTGAAAGTACGTAGAATGAAATTCGAGACCGCGGACAGTATGTCGAGAATTTTGAAATGCTCCTGTTACGCCAACTGAAAGAGAAGAGAACATTCTGTTTGCGGAGCGCGCGGTTTGCAACAGCACTGTCGACGTTCCAATAATTTCGCGACCGAATTTTGCTAGACGAGTAACTTGCTTTTCGGCGCATGTAATTAATTGCCCGGTTGCCGTGCGTGAAGCACGTCCGTGCCAGCGCGAATTTAATCAGACAAAGCACGCTTTTAAACGTAATTACAGGCCTCGCGGTTGTACGCGTACGTGTAGAATCGCGCGCAGCCACGGGCCGATTATTAATCCACCCTCTCCATCCGACGGGAGACTCTTCGCCGAACGGATCTTCTCTTCCAACGTCCCCGAGACCGGAGAAAAATGTGTACTTCTTCCAGACAGCTCTCTCCTGATGGATAATTCAATTTGCCACCGACGGGGGGACGTTTCAAGCCGATGTTTCCCGTTACCTTTCCCAGATATTCGCCGCCGTTCGCCGCGACACACCCCGGCCACCAACGGGTCGAGCGGAGCCTTTAATAACTTTAATTACAAAGCCACCTAACTCGCGACCGCTGAATCTCGTCACGAAGCCGAAACTTCGCTCCGTACCCTGAACACGCTTCCCTTATTAAGTCACCAAACTTTGCTCCCGGCAAAAACGTTTCCAAGATTCAAAGGACTCGCGGGCCGGAATAAAGTTGTTTATCAGATTCTCGGCCCGTGCGATTCGGGAAGTAATTCGGAACGCGGTGCATCCGCTAGAAGGGGAAATATGCAGCAGACAGTTCCTCTTAACACTCCGTCGAATTCAATGCATAGAGAAACAAGGAGAATGGGGCTGCTTCGAATGCATCGATTTAAAGCAGCAGTGGGCTTGGCCAGGGTTGGTAGGTAAGTTTCAAGCTTATATGCATAATTCGATGAGGGACAATATCGAAGAACCGTGGCCGTATTAACGGAGTAACGAGGAAACGCACGCATACGATGATCGGGTGCACACGTGCCGTCCCGATGCACACCCACGTCTCGCGATGCATGCGAGTGCACGTGCACCTCGGTGCAGTGTATTTGAGACAGAGGTTGGTGTGAATTTCTGAATATGTTTGTATAAAATAGCACTTGAACCTTGAAATTTATTTCTTTCTTTATTTCACCAATTTTAGTACACAGGCTGGTGAAAACGCGAGGCCCAGCTAAATATACTATTGGGCCTCTCCTCTGTACAAGTGTAGGTAAGTAAGTGTTAGAGCATAACGTTAGAATACAAAAATAGAGAAAAAATAAAAATAAACTATAAAATAAAAACTAAAACTGCCATTAGGTTTCTGACCCACTAATGGGTAATTGAAATTAACGGGCTGAGTACGTTAAACACTTCCTGGGACAGCATTTCGCGTCCGGATTAACGTGTCGAGCAGTCTCTATCGACGGTAATGCGTAATTCCACCACGTACATTGTACAATTTAGCGGTATTAGGTGGCAGAGATTCGCGACGACGTGACGACACTCTTCCAGCCATGATTTTCATTCTATTAGCCGAGAGAATCGCGGCTGACAGCGTGGCGGATCGACTTTCGATCGAGGACGTCGCGACGCGGCGTGCATTCGAACGACGTCGAATTTCACCTCGACTCGTCGCGACGACCGTCGCCCGTACCTTCTTAATGCCGCATCTCCGAGCCACCGATCCGCTATAAAAGAATCGCCGAGCAAATCCAACTGTAAAACAGCAGATATCGCATGAAAGTTGAACAGTTTAAAGTAGATATTGACTCGAAACTAGAAGCAGGTGAATTTCGAATGGAAACAAGGGTGTACGAACGTGAAACGAGATTTCGGCAGCTTCCTTCGATTTTATTTCGAAAAGTGCTTGCGCGCGGTGAGCTCCGAAAACTGCAGCGATAAAAAGATAACCATCAACTTGCTTGGGAAGAAAGCTCGAGCATGAGAGCGAAGAAAAGAAATAATGGGTCATAAAAGGGGTAGTTTTTTAAAAATCCGCGGAACTTATTCATATTAATTTTTTTACGGTGGAAATTCTCTTCGAGATTCAGTAAAAACTGGGAAATCGTAAAACGAAGGCAACCGGGGGACGAACGAGCTTCCGTTGCCCGATCGAAACTTTTCGTCGACGGAGAAGAAGCGATAAACGAACGTCATTGCCCGATCCAGGAAATCGAGTCGCGTAAAAATCGACTGTAACTTTCGAAATGGAAAAAGAGCCAGCCCCGAGACTGATATATGGAACCGTGAAAGCTTTATTCGTCTCGGAACAGGTAGCACGACTTCCTTAATAATCCGATGACCGAAGGAATCTGAAAAATTTCCACGGAAACGAAATTCCCATCGCGTGCTCGTCGACGCGGCGTAAAACAGGAGCAAACGAACAATTAACCTCATAATTAGTGCCGTCTGAAAATCCCACGCGTTTTTCGGCGACGGTCGAGGGAAACGGCAGGCAGCGAAGGGTGTGAAGAAGGGAATAGTGGCAAGTGGAGATAATGAGAGGTGGTCCGTAAGAAGAGAGATTCAGCTCCTCGAGCGGGGCTTCTTCGGGGCTAAAGAGGGGTCGCGATCGCTTTTTCGTCAAGACAAGAATGTTTCGAGGGCTGGATACAGGTATTGATTTCCAATTACCCACCGCACGCCGCTCTGCCCGAACGAGGGGGAGGAGGAGGTTGATTACGAGCGGAGAGAATCGAAAAGGGAAAAGAAGGTATGCATAATTAATTAACGAGTCTCACCTCGGCCCTGTTAATTTGCCGTGACCGAGCTTCCGCCTCGCGGATTCTTAATTGCAACCCCTCTTATCTAACCCCGGTCAGGGAGCGGAGTTATCCCGCGAAAAATGCTGCAACCCGCCCGAAGGAATTCCACGCTAATTAGGGCCGTCTTCGATCCGTCTAAACGATTAATTCGGACCCCACGTTTCGCAACAAATCGCTCCAATTCCGCGGCAGAGATTTACGAGGCACACGCGATGGACATTAAGAGCGAACGTTGCCCGTATGTTTGCGCGTATACAGATTCGGGGGATAAAGGGGTAGAGTTATTGGGGTCGAAGGGAACAGAGAGAAATAGGACGGGCGGAAATTGTGTTGCAGAGAAATCGGGGAAAACGGTGATGAGGACTTCCTAGGGAATAATCGGGATTTTGTATTAATTGGTTTGATAATATCGCTTAAAGAATAGCAATCTAAGTAGTAGCTCATAAAAAGAGGAAGGGTGATTTGAAATTGAACATCCTTGTAATCGTCGCAGGTTATTAAATTCGTTCCTCATTTTGCTTGGTGACTTTGATCGATCTTCTACCGCGTATCGGTCAATAGAGGAAATTCAACTTCGGAGAACACAGTGCATCGCGTTATGCAAATTAACGCTTATCACGCTCCTCGCGGCAGCCAGTGTCGCGTTCCGTTCTTTTTTTCCGTTGCGCTCGTTTCGATTCTGTTCGTGCATTAAACGATAAGCCCGATTGCACCGGGACAAGGAAAAACAGGCAAGAACTCGGCGTTTGCTGGGACGCCCAATGATTCCGCACCGCTAATTAAGCTATACGATCTAGGGGAAATTAACTCGCGAGCATTACAGGGCGATTTTTCATGTCAGCTTCTATATATAGATCAATTAATTATTACACCAGACGTAGCGTGTCATCTGATTTAAACAGCCGACTCACGTGGGCAGCTCGTTCCTAAAATAAGCAAATCATTTCTGCGGAAATCTTAACGAGCTATCAATTTAATTACTGCTTCCTTTTTGACTGGTCTATTGAAGCTTCCAGCAGTGCTTTTTGAGAAGTTACTCGATGTTTAGGTGTATAGGTACATCAGAATATACATTCTGAATAATATTTGCTGCTAGAAGCTCGGTTGTTTTAACTGATTCTTCACGAGGATCTATTTACTGCCATCAGTTTAAAGTATTACCTTCCTTTCGAGCGATATTTCATTTCGTACTTGGACAGCCTTCGCCCATTAGATTCAGTTTGAAGAAGGCGAGAACGTGGAAGAAAGAGAGGCTGACGGTTCGATATGGAACCAGTGGCGCCATCTTTCTCTCATATCGTAAACGTTCCACTCTTATCAATTTATCAATGAGACCGCGTTACATCAATAGTAACATACTCCATTCTTCCATTCATTCCTCACACAACGCAACCACTTTGCCTTCCTTCAAATACTCCATCAAACACGACTTTGTGTCTCCTTTTCGTCCGCCCTCAATGATTTACATCTAAGCAGCGCGTACATAATAATACAATCAACCATTCATAATTAAATCCTACGCGATAACGACGATTTCTTGAGTATCTATAATCGTCATTTGATCGGAAGATCCGCGAACTTCTGATTACAATCTCGAAACTTCTTCGACTCTCAACGATTTCGCACAGTTGCAAGTGGATACTCGGGCGATTAATTGAATTTTATATGCTACTGTGGGCGACTAAAGTTCACCGCCAGCCAATTAAACCCCCCGTGTCCTTTGATCGACCGAACCTGCACGCCTCTATTTTCCCGCGGATGTGAGCGTCGCGACGCGTCGCGGCGAATTAACCCTTATCCGTCACTAATTACAAATCAGTTGTAAATAGCATTACCAGTGGTCGGTAGGGTTGTCGTTAAATTACAGCGCCGAGTCCATCGATCCTACGGGGATTTATCCCCGGCGAAAGGATCGCTGAGGTCTGTTTGATTCGGTCGTTAATTAGAGGGATATTTAGCCCGATCGAAACAATCGCCCTTTGTTTCGCCACGATCCCGACCACCAGGAAATTAAGCATCGCCACCGGTGTGGGCGTCGCTCTGGAAATGCTCCAGTGATCAGAACTTTCTGGCCGCTTTAATTAACGCCAGCACCGATTGGAGGTGTAAAATTATTGCTAAATACGGTCATTAACAAGTTGCAAGTCGAGACTCTGCTTCTCGATTACTGGTAGCTTTCAGTCACTTCATCCGCGAGTAGGAAAATACTGGATTCCAATCAAACTATGAAAGTTCAGGGGATGGATCTTGAAGTAAGTCCAGCGTGGTCCAAGGACTCTTCGTTTAGGTACTTTATTCCCACTTTAAACCCACTTCGGCGTTATTTGTCCCGGCGACTTTTGGATTAAGGACAGCGCTTTCCGCGCGAAAAGGAGGACGAGGCAAAGTAGCAAGTTTTAATCGAACTGATCCGCTACTTCCGTTCCGGGGGAATGTTTCCTCATGGTAAAATATAAAAAGCTACGCGAGACGGAGGTCGGAGGCTAACAGGCGGAACTTTCGCTCTTTCTATCATCCGTCCAGAGGTCCTTATTAAATAACTTTTGAAGCTACGTGAAGGGGATATACAATCGCGATAATGCTCCAGGGGTTTCGACCGGGGTACGCATTCTTGAAGTGTGATGAAACGGAAACGGAGAACGACGAACAGGCAGAAGTGCACTGACAACGTTCAGGGAGATTGGAAGGAACTCAAGTCACGATGTACACGCTATAATCATCGTGATAAGACATTTATGGATTCTGTAGCCATCTCGTTACGATCGTCCGTGTGAAGTATTGGCAGGAGAATGGAAATGCTCCGAAAAGCGAGGCAAGGTTGCCAACGAAATTCAACGTAGACAGGCCGAGCAACAGGTGTCACTCGAGCACCTTTAATAGTCTTTTCGGCTTTAACGAAATCGATAATTTCGTTCCTCGTACAAAGTCGAAGCACTTGGCCGCGAGTACTCTCGGTACCTTTGAACGACCCTCGATAATGGCATTTTCGAATGATCAATCTCATTTGTACGAGGGCAGGATTATCGTGCCACGGATACCTACGTGTTACTAGCTATCGATACACCTAATCCCATCTGTACTCACATCCTTCTAAAGTATTTACTGGGGTATTAAACTTGACGGAAAGTTCATCCTCGATCACTATGAAATTCATTAAAAATATTGTTTTCACTCGTATGGCACATGCTTTTAGTCGATCACGACAGTTGCTCCATTTCTTTTTTATCGATATGTTTACTCGTAAGTTTCCATAGGAGCACTAACGACCGAGTCGAAAAATTTCACCTAGTTGCGTGTGTCTCCCGAAGTGGAAGCAACAAAAATAGGGTCGTTGGTCGTCTGCCAAAAGAGCGAGCAGTTCTAAATGACGGGAAAGTATCGGTGGAAAAAGAAAGGAGAGAAGTCTCGTATTCCATTTCGATATTTCGCGCGACACAATTCCTCTCGCTTCTTGCCGATGCAGAGACTTATCGGCGATCGAGCGTAATTTATGTTCGAACCGCCTCGGCTGGGACACGCACGCTCGCCGTGGATAATCGGTGTAATTACGAGTAATCGGAAAGCAAGGAGATTCCGATGGGGCATTAACACGTGCAACGAAATTAACACACGCACTTTTATACGAGAACGCTTCTGGGCGCAGTTCAATTCAATCTCTCCCTGCTCGATTCACAACTTTATCACGCGCTCTCAATACAGGCGATTAATTATATTCATACCCGCACAATACTTTTCTGAAAAACCTCACACGACGACGTCCATAAGATTTCTACGTGCTTCTCCGTCTTCTACCAAACTTTACAACAAAACAGTCAGTTACTTCTCAAAGAGAACCGACAACAAAAAAACAGATTAAAAGAACCGAGAGTTGATTTACAGACGAGGAACGCGAGAAATGGGCAGTGTACCAAGGAACTTTCTTAAATTCGCAATCATTGATGAAAAATAACAGAAACGACCATGCGTCCTCCACTGGCGCTCCAAAAAAGACGCGCAAGGAGATACAGATCGCCTTAATCACGGTCGAAAACAAATAAGGGGGTCGTGGAACGCGTAAGCGTCGCGATGCGATGGTCCTCGCATTGTCACCGGTGTAACGAGAGTCGTGCCGCACGAGACTCGACCGGCAATTACGGCAGGCAATTCCTTTTTTTCCCTCCTATATTTTCGAGCGTATGACGGGCGACGGTATCGGCATGAAAACGAGGCGTAACGAGCGTTTAATGGTTTGTCCCACCCCGGATCGAGTCCCGATTTCGATCGACGAGCCCGAGCAAAAAGATTTAATTAACTGCTCGCGGAAAACTGGGTCGCGCGATAATGGCGCACGTACACCGAGGACGAGCACACCTCTTCGAGAGAGAAAAATCGTGGATGATCGTGTCCGCCAGGTGGTGAACCCGTGTCCACGACCGAACAGAACACGGACCACGGCGATTACCATGCGAGCCGCGCGATCCGCCTCGATCGACCGTGAAACAGCGGCCAGGCTAATCGCCAGGAGACTTTCACGCCCGCCGGATGATTGATTCGTTCTTTTTCTCTTTTTCAAGCTCCGCGAACAACGGGCGATATTTAACGCGGTCGTTGCGCGCCTACTTGGAGCTCGAAATTCGAGATCGCTTTTTGTCTCGGCCCGGCGAAGCGACCGGTGGGAAATTAGAGTTCGCGCGAGGTAACGACTGTTTCTTATGCTAATTGCGGAGGGAACGGTAACGACGTTACTTCCCTCGTCCGTGGCAAGTATCGTTGACCCGCTCGGACTAATTTCATCGGAAACTCCGGGGAATGGGGAGGCTCTTTTGTTTCTGGTAATAAGCACAGCTCGGAGGGAACGTTCGCGAGAAGTTTCGCGTACCCAGCGCGGTTTTGTCTCCCGTACGTAGAAACACCTTTCTCCAAAGCAAGTCACGCGCGAGTTCCGCGCGTTCTTACGCACTTGCGTAATGCGTAATCGCCGCACGACGCGAAAGAAAGAGGGTTATCCGCCTCGGTACCGTACAGTGTACACCGTCGCCTTTCTCCCCTTCCCCGTCGATCTATCGCAAGAGGAACGCGTGAGAGCGGCAGCCTGCGCCTCGATCATCGATCATTTTTTCCTTCCAATCGGACGGTCACAAGTTTTTCGTCAGCGAATTCGGACGCGGATCGAAGAAATCGCTCGCTGGACACTATTGGTCATCCAGCGCCAAGTTTCACCCGCTAACGTCCACTTAATTTGCAGACATAATTAAATACTAGAATACTTGGGAGCATCCTTTTATTTATGAAGATTTCAGATGAAAATCACGTCTGACTTGCTTTACGGTGGATTCCGGCCTGTATATAATTTCATATTCGCGCGGCTCGCCTAGACTCCTTGGACTTTTAAAATATGTGACACGAACCGAGAGAATATTTCACCTGTAATCTCCAGACACGATGATTTGTTTGTCCCTAGGACGCGCGTAACACGCGGTCCTTTCTCGAGAGGAGCATCGCGATGCCACCAAGGCTTTAGGGGAACGCGGGGATACGCCGGTGGACATATTTCAGAGGAAATGTATACATTTTCCACTAAATTGTGAATCCCTCCCTCTGCGAAGCAGTATGTGCTTCGAGCCAGAAACAAACGTATTCGCCAGCAGATCGATTACGAGCTCGCTCCAGCATTTAATTCGCGTCTAAGCCTGAAATCCCCGTAGGGACGTTCCATTGATCTTCTAAATTACTGCAATCAGAGTGCTGGAATTAAAATCCCAGTATGTGCGCCCCATCTGTTCGTGAAAAGAATATAAATGTTGCACTCGGTATGAACCAGCGAGCACTGTTTATCCCGCAGGAAAATTTCACGCGGACAATGCTTCATCTCGTTCCATTCACGTGCCTATCGAGTGAGCGGTGGTTTTTCATGCATAGTAAAAACCCACGCGAGAACCATCCAGGTATTTTAAACCGAAAAGCACGATCGCCCGCCGTTCGCCGCGTTTCCCATCGCTGCTAGTCGAAAGGAACGGCGCCCCACATGCTCGGAGATTTCCCGACGTACAAGGGAATGAAAGTCGAAAGTTCCGCTGATCGTCGCGTATGAGTGCACCGAGACGTCGATGCAAACAGGAGGGTGAATCTTCCCCGGGATTGGACAGTTTCTGCGGAGCGCTGCGCGCCCCCGTTCTCCGGGGAGATTTTTCCTTCCACACTTCCGACCTCGTAAACGCCGAGCACGGTCAAGAATGGGCTGACTCTTCCCCCGCGCGCCCTCTCGCCGTCGTAACGGATGGTCTTATTTGCAGCTGACAGGATTCCGGTGCCCCGTGCCAGCGCCGATGCGTTGGCCGTTTTCGAGGATGCAGCAAATTCGCGGAAGCACGCGATTTACCCTTATCTCGCGCGAGTATACGTCGGGTCTTTTATTTTCATGGCGGCTGGTGGATAATTCGACGTTACGGTTCAATTTTCCGAAAGACACACGCGTGGGCGCGTGTGTGGCTTGCGATACTTGGGAGCGTGCACGGAAAACGGGAACCGTTCTAGGCTGAATTACCACGAAGAGGAAAGGAGCCGTGGTCTCTCGTGTCTTTCGTACGACCTCGCGCAGATTGAATGGCGAAATCTCCGGGAGAAATCTGTAGATGAAAATGAGAATTCGAAGGCCCACGAAGTACGAGCTCGAAGTGAAAAGTGAGACGGGAGGATCGAGAACCGCGGCTCCCCCTTTTTCGAAGCGTTTTCGCGGCTAGTGCTCATGCGCCTGGGCAGCACGTCGCCGCGTCGGTGGAGGACGGGACTGTGAATGGAACGACGACGCCGACGGCGACGGCGACGACGCTCGACGTACGAGCTGCGAGGAAAAGAGGACGAGCAGAGCGAAGTCAGTCTGGCCGCGCGCGCCCACGATCACTGTCGACCGCCGGTCTCACGTCGTTCATTCCGCACCGGCGGGACGGCCGTTCGAATTTGAAAACGTTCTACGCCTGTGACCGGACACGTTCATCGTTTCGCCGACACCTCGTGCACGTTAAGCTGCCACCTGTGTCCACCGAGGCCGTCCTTGGACGAGCGAGATCGAGGAAAGCTTTGCGGGTAATTGAAAGTGTTTGCTACTCAACCGTGCTCTCCCTTCTCCGACGTCCCTTTTAGTGATAACGTTGCGGGAAACGCGCGAGGATCAGAGGAGAAGCAGTGACCGCGGCGGCTTTCCGTTTGTTTGATTTACCGGCGCGATTACGGGCCGCATTCTTGCACGCTCCCTCACGTGGACCACGCGCCGGTTGCGAATTTAAATTGCGAGATTCTAGACCCGCTTGCCACCGGAATGCTTTTAATTTCTTCCGCGGTACTGTTATCGCGATCAACGCGTTCGCCACCAGTTCGGTCCATTGCACTCTGGTGCTGGCTGGCTCGTAGGAAAGAAACTCCTGCTACCGTTCGTGTCCGAGGTGCGCGAGCGTCTCTGAGGGCGACCGTCTGACGGGAGTGTCGCTCGACAGGAACAGGACGATTCCAGGTAAGCGAAACGAATCCACCGGACACAGGGACAGTGCAGAAAAAAAGAGCTACTTATCATCTAGCAATGGAGAACGGAAGCATCTCTGTGATACTTGTCCGTGCATGATCGTCCGTCTCCCCTGAAACTGCCGACAGCTCCCGCGAGCAAGTAACCGGCGAAGTAGGCCAAAAACAACAAGCGAACTCGCGGCCACTCCACTCTCGCTGCCTCGAGTAGCTGGACAGAAAATAGAGAGGCAACCGTCTACGATCGTAGGCCGGGCGAAAATAAAAGGAACGGGAGTCGAGGTGGAAGGTGGTGGAGAGATCAGGCCAAGTGGAAAGGACCTACTAGCCGTCAGCCGGTGTTGAATGACTGTCGGGCCGCGCAACTGTTGCCACGTGCCGACCGAAACTCGCCCCGATAAATCACGGTGCTGAGGGCCCTCGAGTTCTCTGCTTCTGTGCTACGAGCACCCCGTAACACGCGCCGGCACCGCGGCATCACGAAATCCGAGCGAGCGGCACCTGTCACTGGCCCGCGCGATTAAACTTTATCGCGAAAGGTGTCCGGGAGAAGCCCAGCTCGCCCGCGCGCGTCCCTTTCCGCGGACTGGTTCGAAAGTACATTAACCGACTTCGAGGCGCGGATCATCGTTTACGATCCGGTGGAAAGAATTCTGTTTTACGGACCTGACCACTGGCACTGGTAATCTCGCCGGATGGAACGGCCAGTCGGAACGCGGCACACCATTTAATTGAAACATTTTAACGAGACATTCCCACGATCCGTAGGCCCGGACCCTCTTGTTTTGCAACGTCGCGGCGAGCTTCGTACTCTCGACGTCTCGTCGTTCAAGTAAAACGTTTTTAATGTACTGAACCGACGGTCTGATAAGAAATTTGTGGAGAGGATTCTTTCCTTTTTGTGGGTTGCAGAGGGGATTGTTGGTTAATTCGAGCACCGTTACTGGTTCGAACACGGGAATTTCAAGTTACACAGGGGACCCTTTTCAGCATAGTTGCAGGAAGAAGAGCAAACTGCCACGAAACGGTAGTTTCATTGAGATGCCTTCTAATAAAACGAGGGAAACCGAGGGAAAGGGAGCCAGATGGCAAACTCGCATTAAAACAACGCTAACTGCGTGGGTGCAGGACGATATTGCGGCGAGAACGTAAACATGTAGTGGAAGCGCAACGAGCTTTACCCTAGTTACCGTGGGAACGAAGTATCGCCACTGACGAGACGCTTCCTCATCGAGGCGAAGGATTTTCCAGCCGCGGAACGGGAACTGGAGCGTAATCAGAATGAATTCGCGATAAAAGAGGACCCGGACCAGGAAATAGATATACGTAAAGAGGTGAGCGTACAGGGAAGCACCCTTAGTCACGAGATGAAAAGAAATTGCGGCTTTTAGAAGTTCGCAAGGAGGAGAGGGAAAGAAGTTTCCAAAATACAAGGACCGCGAGTCGACGAGACATTCGACCCGGGAATGGAAACAAACAACGCTCCAGGATCCTCCAGACCTTCTCCCGGCGAGTCCACGAAAATAAACCGAACGTCCAATATCGCGGAAATAGAACGCGTGTCTCTCGCATACCGAGCGATATCGCGATTTGCACACAATCAACCGGCATGTCGCAATTTGCGTCGGCAATCTCGCGGCATCTGCTTGCCAGTGTCTGCAAGTTGTCGCGCAACAAGCGCTCTCGGACCAATAGGCCCGGCCACGACACGTCCGGCCGTGGAATCGGCCGCGTTCTCTCATAAATTATTCCCCGGGCAAGCGACGAGGCGATAGAACAATTATGTCCACGCTGATCGGCCCACGGTCGGCGCTGACTAATTAGAAAATGGTCGTCGAATAGAAATTGAACGCATAGCTCGAGGCCCGCGTCCGCGTTGACGCAAGCGGGACGGGGCGTGCCTAAAATTCTCTATGTAACACCATGTGACACAGATTCGAGATCAGCTTTTTCGAAAGTCGGCCCCCATGATCGCATCGAGTGACTTTCTGCCGCTCCGCGGCCGAGATCCCCTCGGCGGATCGGCCCCTGTGATCACATCGCCACGGAATGAGGCGCGAGTTCTTACGAATCGAAGATCTAGCGCCGCGATAGGGAGCGGCGGGAAGGGAAAAAGGGACCATCTCGTTCTGTCCCCACGGGGAACAGCTCGTGGTAATTGGCTGACCGTCAGTTGTGCAGAGTACGAGAGGGGGGTTGGGACGAAATTTGGAAACTACCGTTCGTGAAGCAAGGGGAGAGGAAGGCACGAAGCACATTTCACCTCGTCCGTATTTTGCGAGGATATACCCGGGCTGCTGTCACTCAGGGTGACGTTCTCTCGAAGCACAGCCAGCGGGGATATACGCGTTGTTATCCAATAGCATTCGCGGAGGCTGCGCCACTCGGTCCCGTAAGAAATTGTTATGAAAAAGGGGCTGGGGTATTCTGGCCGATGGACCTTATCAGATTCCATCGGAGTTGCAACGCGACATGGCTCCTGACACGTTCGCTACTTCGCCCAACCTTACGACACATCTTTTTCCTTCCATATATCTCGCCAATTTGCAGGACCCGCTCCTTGAACGAACAATCAAGTGGAGGGATCTTTGGGTGCAATTTAAACTTTCTAACACCGTGGCTGCGATTTTCGAGCACTACTGTTCGCCAGCTGACGCTGCGAGACGATCGCAAGGCGTCGGCGCGTCTAAGCGACAATCTACTCCAGATTTCGCGGGGACCGGCGGCGTTTTTCCTTATGCACCGTTCGCCGTGTAACGTTCGCTTTCGAGAAACTTCTAAATATAGTCACCGGTATGTACAACGTGTTCCACATATGTAATAGGAAGAGTGGCGCGTGTGCGTGAACGCGTAGAAGGCACATTGGCGCGAGACCGCGGCGAATTGTAACAAGCCCGAAGAATACCCTGCCGACACCGGTGTACGCTCCAAGGAAATAGCAATAAAAACGTGCAACCAGCTACATTACTTTCTCCTGCGGCCTTCGACTCGGCCAGCCGCTTGGAGGATTTCGAAAACGCTTTTTCCTTCGACTTTTCATCAGCTCCGAGCCGAGGGGCCACCGAAACGCTCGCGCGACCGCGTTCGTCGCGGTCGTTGTTATCTAGACGGCTCCCGAATCTTATCGCCCGCCGCAGGAACTCGAAGAGTTTCCTTCCACTATTTTTGGGGCATTCGCCTAGCTGGTGTTCGAACAGAGATACTCGCGAAACGATGGGGATATAATTCTGATGGTATCGCGAGGCACGTACGGGGCGTACGGGATTATCCGCGATAAAGCACGCGTTAGGAGGAATATTTATTTACCGGGGCGCGATAAGGGCGGGAAATTTATCCGGGACAAGCGGAAATACGCGGCGTGAATACACGGCTGGCAAAGCGGGCAACGCCGAGCGGCACACGTCTCCGTGTCGATCGTTTCACCCCGCGCACCTGTCGCCTGCTAAACGAATCCGATCGGTTCCGTGGCGTTGAACGCGGGAAAAACCAGCCGATCCATTACATTCCGAGGGAGAAAGAAACGAGAGGGACTTTCTTTCCGCGCGCGGCGCATTAAAACGGGGATTAAACTCCGGCCGGTGGAATAAAACGCGAGTTTCATTAAGGATGTGCTAATGACGGGACTTTTAGCGTCCGCCGTGGACCGGACTGCACAAGGAAGGATGTCGTCGATTGTTCACGACGCCATAAATCTGTTTCCCTGTCCCCTTAATATCGCCCCGTTGCGGCCTCGATCTCCACGCGCCTTTCACGGCTTCTTTCGACCGGACGAATCGGAGAAAATATCTGTATTTAATCGCCGTTAAATTTAAAAAGAAGACACGCGTATACGCAGCCCAGCAAGCTTGTGTTAAGCAAGCGGGAGTGCGAGATTCGAGAACAAGTGCCTGACGATTCACGATGGTGCTCGATACGCGTCCAATTCCCATGCTGATTAAAATCACGGGCAGAATCTTAATACCCGCGGTAGGGGTCCGAAGTTTTCGGGGAAGTTGATAAAGCAGCGCGGCGATAAGGGAAAGCGCGATAACCGATCCGCTAATTAAGAAGTAAGATCACGGAGCACGTGAACCGACGTACGTAGCGGTAAACGAGAAGGAAGGAATTCGTAATAACACTTCGCGCGTCAGATTTAATTGAGCCGCAAACCGAAACGCGGAAGGACTAATTTGGATCGCGAAGGTGATCATGGTTATCTTCCCTTCGAAATAAAAATGTTGTTCCTCAGTCTGCTGTGGGCCGAAAATTCGAGCGAGTCGCAGCCGAGCGGAACGGACGCTTTTAACAAGCCGCCCGTGTGATTAATTGATTCGGCTTGATTCATGGCCGCGTTCAGATCCGCGTTAGCACCGCGCCGCTCGCGTTTCACAATTAACATGTAAATCGAGAACGCGAAATATCGACGGCAGAAAAGGTGGTCGGCATCAATTTCGTAGTTCGATCGATTTCGACCGCCTAAAAAATTGCGAACAATGTCGGGCCGCGAGATAAATCTCTGGAACGAGGTGGGACGAGGTGCGTGGCGCGCGAACCGAGCATCGCGTCCAGATTTCTATCTGCTTAATTATTGCTGGACATATCGAGGGGCGCGATGAATCCCGCGTCACGAGCAACATTCCGATTCGTTCGCTGTTTTCAGCTGCGGCCGAAGTTATAATATCGATCCGTGCATAGCAGTTCACCCTCGGCAAATTAATTTCTTACCCGTGTCTCTTTTCGCGTGCGCGTAATGAAGGTGTACACCTAGTTAATCATCGCGGGGAACCGAAACTCGCGGTAGATCCCTTATCGCATCGTATCAGACTTGCTTTCTTTCGAGCTGCCTCAGATAGATTCTCCACCCTCGCCTGGAGTTACAATAAATACCGTCCAAGTGTCTCTTATCTGTCTGCTCTGATAAATGGAGACAAGCTCTGTAGTCAAATTTCCCAGAAGAAAAAAGAAGACGACACAGAATACCCCTGCTGCGAAGCTTCGAGGTTGAAAAGTGAAAAGAAATTAGGGTCGAGCACGTAGGTAACGCTCGCTAGAAATCTAATTCCGTTCCATTCTCCCATCCGCGTTTGAATGTCCATCGTGAACGTAGCAGCGGCGCGGCAGCGCACGACCGCTCCCTCTTTGGCCCATTATTAATAGTGCTCTATTTTAATAATCCGTCAAAAAAGCGACGAGGTCGTCGGGCAGGGCGTTAAATATGCACGTGGTGGTAGGTGAGCAGAATTATTACGCAACAAGGGAGAGGAGAGAGAAGGCCGTGTGTTTAGAAGGAACAGTAACGTGCTGTGCGAGCGACCGCGGGACAGAAGAAAGGAGGAGAGACGCGTTGAGTCACCGTCATTGATTAATAACCCCCGGTTCTTGTCGTGCGATCCGAACCGCGCGTAAACGATTATTTTCCTACGGATACGGCTCGTGGGAATGGTCGGCTCGCTGTGGATTACGATCGCGATGCATTCGCTATGAAAACACGTGCATCCGGTCATGCATATTTATATTCCCCGGCATCGTATGACGCGGATCAACGCGGCTACGTTCATCCTTGATCCACAGATTTTATTAGGCACCGTCTGATCAATGGATGCGTTCTGCTCGTTGGATTCTTTGAGCGCGCGACGCGAGCTCGACCAGGCGAGAAGGAAAGGCAATCGCGGGAAAGAAATCAAGGATGACGACGCTTCGGAGGTAAAACGGACCTCGCCTCAGTTTCATGTAAGCAGGCTCGATCGGTCAGGATCACGAAGAGGACGCCTCGTCGCTGGCAACCTGTCGATGACGCGTGCTCCATCTTTCGCTAACACAATAGTTTCCCCCAGAAAAGAGGAAATCGCGGTCGCCTCTCGTGGTTTTGCGGCGAACGGTGGAGAAATGTAGGAAGAGGAAGTGCTGCGCTCCATAGGAGATTGATGGTGTTTATTGCAACCCCGTCGAGCTTACTGCTTTCATCCATTACCTTCCCTATATCTTTCGCCCGCAAGCTCATGCTTTTATTGGCTTGGCTTGCAAATAAAAGCACGCGGTCTACAACAACGCTGCCGCGGCAACGAAATATGTATTGCATTTCGAGCGTGATAAATGGGCCAACAGAGGTATCGAATTCCGCACGGAACTCGGTGAATCACGCGAACGCGACACACCCTCGTCAACGATCACACGTTCGACACCTCGGACGTTGCAGACGGGAATCCTCGGATCGTATTATAAAATTGGAATTGATCTGCCAAGGTTTCCGCGGCTGGGCATGCTACTGGCAACCGTGGAGAGGGCTTGTCTATTACTAACGGCGATCCACGTTTTACTCGATAAGGGCGCCGACGGGGAGACCTTCACCCTTGGCTACATCACCGGCTCGAAAAGACGACCAGGGGACTTGGAGTATCAGCGTCCTGGTTACCGGATATCCGGCGCTATATCTCTCGCCGTGCAAGAGGTAATTTAACCGCTTTCCCTCCCCGATTCCACTCGCCCATCGACCACAATTAGCACGGAAGTAGCTAATTAAGAGCAATGGAATTCACGAATTCGTTCCTCGCGATTATCGTCCGCCGTTCTAAATTTCAACGCAATCAATTGTTCTTTGCGGGTGAGAGATTGAATCTCGTTGATACTCAAAGAAGAATATAGGTAGGGTAAACCAACCAGTAAATGACCGAATTGTTGAATGAGAAGCCCAGTAAATGACCGCATACTTTTATTAAGAATTGTACTTATTAATGTTTGTATAATACGCAAAACTAAAAATATGGGATATTAAAAGTGCAACCACACTCTATTTATAAACAAATAGTAATTTTTAAATTTATAATTGACATTTCTTTGCCTAATGGCCATTCACTGGTGTGCGGTCAAGTACTGGTTGGTTTACCCTACAATAATTGTTGGACTCCGTACCTAGGTGAACGCAGGTGAACTCGGCCGACGGGGTCACAAGCTCGATTTTCTCGTCGCGGAAACATATGGCGAGGAGGAGACCAGCATCCTGATGACCGCCGATCTCTGGACGAAGAATATCAGCGCTTACATCGGCCCCCAGGAAACCTGCATTCACGAGGGCAGGATGGCGGCGGCGTTCAACCTCCCCATGATATCTTACGTAAGTACAACCACCCCTCCCCCTATCTTGATCCCCTCCTAACACCCTAACAAAGCGTCGTGAAAAGCCTGAGGCCTGGCCTCGAACGCTGAGTACCTTCAATCTGTTCATCTCGTTAGCGAACATCGTACGCTTAATACCCTAAAGTGGATGCAAAGGAACGAGCTCCCCTGGAAGCTTCTCCCCTCGTGCGAGGCTGGAGAATCTTTCTGGGAGGACAACGGAACCGGGGGAAAGAGCAACGGATTCCTTTTACGCGATTTTTAGTACAAAAGGCTTTCACGGTTACGTAACTGTAGACGCATCGCCTTGGCGAATGCAGCCAGACAAGGTCCAGAGAAACCTTGGCCGGCTCCGTTCCGCGAACCTCTGTTTCTTCCTCGGCTCTTCTAGGAAGCACTTCGGCAGAGTAACAAGTTGTCCCGTGCATGCTTTTACCTCGAAGTAACTTTTATTGCGGTTCCGCGGTAGGACGCGTATATCGATGGGATCGGCGAGTCCGGGGGCTAAGAAACTTTCGTCTGGCTGGCTCCCCATTGAGTCGCCCCTCTCGGATCCGTCCTCGTATATCTCGCTCGCGTGTCCCCAGTTAAAGAGACGTAATCGCCAAGGATGTAGCAGCCGATCAACACAAACGTTACCGCTCGGCAAGTTCCGTTTAAACGGAGAACCGTGCGCCTACGCGATGGCGGCAACGGTCCGCCGAAGTGTTTCGCTCGATCGTTTTTTCGCTTGTTCCGACGTGATCTGGCGGTGCAATGCGCGGTTTAAGCTCCCAGGAGCGGCGGTCCAACCGAGAAAATAAATTATTCGCCGACCACCGAGGAATACGAATGTGCGGAGCCGAGGTTACGACACGTTTAACCCATTCAACGCCGCAGAGCCCTCGCCTCGGTGGCTTTGCCTATTTTGCAAGTCGCTCCCCTTTGCTTTCCGGTCGAACGCCCGTGAAGACGAAAAATTTCATTAACCGCGATTACGTCGATGAAGAATGGAATTCCGTGGAAAAGAGCCACGACCTCTTGTAATCGACGGCTAAGATCCTATGAGAGATGGTGCTGCCACGGCACCAGCCAAGGGAAGACAAAACTATTTCTCCCCGTAATTCATTAGGTTTCTTTTAATCTCGCAAGCATCTCGAAAGCAGCTGGCCTGCAGCTAAGAGGAAAACGAAACGAGGAGAACCATTTATCCTCCCGTCAAATTATCCAGATCATTGAATACTTCCCTCCGCGAACTCGAGCTGTACTGTCGAAAACTATCCTATACCAGTGCCCGTTTCACGATCCGTTTAACGTGAGCCACCGCCTTCGAATCGAGCCCCGCGAGACTAATCGACTCGTCTTTAAAAAGTAGGTACCGTAATTTCTCCCCGAGTCGCGCGAGAGGAAACACCACATTCCTTATTGGCCTCCAGTGACAATTTCCCAATAGAATTCCAGCCAACTGAATCGAAGCGAGGCTCTTCAGTTCTATTTTTAATTCCCAGCTATTTCATTGATCTAGTTTCTGTTCCCAGTAAGCCCACCCATGAATCATTTTCCACAGTCTTCCCGTTGTGCTTTCGTTCGGTTTCCCCCGGCCGGTTATATCGCGGGTCCAGCTAACACACTAATCACGCGCATTACGCGCCCCTCCTCTGGCTTCCAGCCTAGTAATAGACCAACCTAGAAACCCAATGCAAATTCGAAACTGGCTGCGCACGTGCCGCGAGGCTATCCGTTTATCTCTACCTGCCGGCCGTGTTCACCTGAGCACCGGCTGCGATAATAACAATGTGGCCGCGGCGTCGAGGGCGAGCTGTTTCATCCCCGAACGCGCGTCTGCTTTCAGTTCTGCACGCACCGCGAGTCCTCCGACAAAAAGGAGTTCCCTACGTTCGCGAGGACCAGACCACCGGACACGCAGATCTCCAAATCGGTGGTGTCCGTGCTGATGGCCTTCAATTGGACCAAGGTGAGTTACCTAAATCAGCCGCTGAACGTAACCCCGTGATCGAGCTTTCGCGTTCCACAGGTGACGTTCATGTACATGAACTCGACCCTGTTCGAGTTCAACAAGATGTCGACGATCGCGAAAACGATACTCTCGTCGTTCGAGGCGGCAGGTGTGACCGTGAACTACCTTCGCTGCTGGGAAGAGCCCTATCACGTCACGCACATGAAAAACCCGTTCCACGAGCACGTCAGCGAGACGTACAGCGAGACGCGAAGTGAGTAGCAGAGGCGAAAGCTTCTGGGAAAATCTGCCATCCCGATTCCCCGGCCAAAACTTTCGCAACGCCTTCGCGTAATTTACGACGGATCACGAGAACGGTGAAACGATGTTGGGGCAGCGTTTTTCCTAGTGCCGCGGCTCGAAACAGGCCACCCGCATTTCGATTCCTCCGTCGAGCTACGAGTTTGCACGCACGCACGATAACCCGCATGTTACGATCGCGGGAAACTCGCGTCGTGAATAGATACTGCCGGTAATGCGACTCGTTAGTAAGGCTACGCGCTATCCGCGCTTTTAACCGGATTTCTAAAAATAATACCTCGCGTCCCGTTTCCGTCGATTAAGGAATGGCAAGGGTGGCGGAGGCGGCGAAGTGTCCGGAGAGATTAACCGAGCCGAAAACGCCGCGTTTGTTCCAGTTTACGTGATTCTAGGCAATTATTATGAGCACATGGGTCTGTTGATGGCTCTGGACGAAAGGAAGCTCTTGGAAAAAGGTATAATTTCTGCTGTAACATAATCAGGTACATATACTAGAGAGCAGTGTCATTAGTCGTATTCCATCCAATTGCAATCGAATACTATTGCTCCATTAATTGTAACGAGAGCACAGAACTGTGTATTAAATTCTAGATATTGTGTAATAACAAATGAATCATCAATACCATTAACGATCTTAATAACAAAATGAAGAAAAATTCCCAGGGAGGAGATGTATCTGTGCTCTTTCCTTGCCATCTGTTTTTCCACGCATCTCCTCCGTCGATTCCCCGTTAAATCCTCGTTCGCGAAGAAAACGAACATCTCCGGAATTCGTGTCGCAGGAGAGTACTGGGTGGTGGGTGTCGATATCGAGCAGTACGACGAAAAACGACCAGATAAGTACTTTCGGGGCTTGTGGCAGAAGAAAACGAACTCGTCCATCCTGAAGGCGTATCGCAGCTACTTCAGCGTGGTCGCCTCTCCGTCGATTTATTCCAGAAACTTCACTAGGATGGTAAACTCGTACAGGGAGAAGCCACCCTTCAACTTCACCAACCCCCTGGCGAACGTCGGTGGAATCGTTCAGGTGACTATTACGAGCAACATGTTGTTCAATAATGTATAAAAGATGCAGGCTGCACTTCCAATGCCGACAGCATCGAAATTTCAATTCAACAAATACGTGGGAGGACGCCACCTATCCAATTTTCACCCGATCGAAATTTCAAATCGAGAAACTGGGATACGAGCGAACTGTATATACAATTCTTCCGAAGAACAGCCGGTCCCAATGCTACTCCGCGATTTCAGAGCCAGGGTACACCGTATTCAATTTCTAAACGTAATCCCCTTTTTGTGTTCCAAGGCAGATCGTGCCAGAGACGGCGTATCTGTACGACGCGGTTCATCTCTACGAGAGGTCGTTGCTGAAAGCACTGGACGAGAATCGTGATCCACGAAACGGCAGAGAGATGCTGGCTACTCTTTACGGCGTTAATTACCGCAGCGCCATGGGGTACGTATTGTTGGAAAACTCGAACGGAGAGGAAAAAAGAAATTTACTTCTTGCGACGTGGAAATCAATTTTCGCCGACGTCGCTACGGAAACGGACGAAACGCGAACCCGTCGATGTATTTTCGGTAACATTAATTACCGTTTGCATACCGTGACGGGACCGACGGAGACGGAAGCAAGGCGATTCGTCATCCCGTATCTTTCCACAAAAGCTCCGCGGCTTGCTGATTAAGGGAAGAGTTATAGGTTGCCTTTAGAGGACAGAAATGAGAATTTTGCTGGCTAGACGGCAGACGTCTCCATTAGGGATTCCGTTTTTTTTTTTTTTTTGTAATTTCAGAGAAATTGCAAATATATTGCAGCATTTTTTGCGGAATTCACTTCTTTATTTTCAGTCTCCCTTGATCACGATATCTCGGAAGGAAAATCTACTAGACGCGGAGGAAACGAGGAACGCGAGGCTAACAAAGATGAGGCGATCGTTATCGCGATGACGCAAGCGTCTAGAATCATAATTGACACAACGAAATTATTAAGACATTCGCGTCGAGGGGGCTGACGTTCATTATCTCGGATTCTTGAGAATCTTTCTTTGCTCGAGATGCTCGATGTATCCTGATAACGCTGCACCTTTCTCGCCTCAATGCCATCGGGAATCATTTACGTAATGTTCATTGCCGTGTCTTGGCAATTGTAGTTTTGCGTAACGGAGGCGCCGTGAATCATAGATGTAGTGGAAGATAATCGAGGGGAGAAAAATGGATAAGGAATTAATGTCTGCCGCGTTCCTTCGCGTAATTTACGAGCACTTCGTTGCTCGTCGAGTGTTACCACGCTCACGTGACTCGCTATCTCTTCAGGTACATGGTTTACATGGACGAAAACGGGGATGCGGAAGGCAATTACACTCTGATCGCGTTGGACAATCGGCCGACAAAGGGCCACGGTTTATATCCGATTGCGTACTTCGTGGGGAAAGAGAACGGCACGAATCTGCCAGTAAGACGTTAACCGCTTCTCGAAATCGATCGATTCTGGAACGAGGGACCTTTTGTTAAACTCCTTTGATCTTTCCCTTTCAGAAGCTACGACTGACGAGGGAGATCTCTTGGATCGGAGACGGGCCACCTATCGCGGAGCCTTATTGCGGCTATCACGGTGAAAAGTGCACCAGTACGTATAAGAATCATCGGCTTTATCGCTCCCCTTTTTATTACTACGCGAGTTTGACTGCATACCGGGCGCCACGCGAGCAACGAACGCTCCCCTGCTATCCTCGCGTCATTCGCACGTTCCGTGAAAATGCGAGCGGGGTAGGGACCGCTCTCCTTCGAATTACCATTCGTCAGCTTTCTCTCGGACCTTTAAGGCCTCCGTACCGATTGACCAGAAATACATCATAAAGCTGGCCGCTGGCTCGACCTTAATATCTCCATATGCAAATCCGCCAAGGGGGAACGCCTTCCTCGCCCTTCCTTCTCGCGGTACCTTTTTCGTATTCCTTTAATCGAGACCGGGACACGCGTGTACACGAGCAACGGCCGATCCACGCAACCGAGCCCACGATTACCGATTACGCAACGATCGCCTGTTGCACTCGCGGCCGATTTAAACGGGCAAAAGGACCGACTGGACACGGGGGTACAATTAAAAGAGAAGGGGCACGATACGTCCGACCGTCTCTGACCTAAATCTTCCAGGCAACGTCCGCCGCGAAACAATCGAATCGATCGGTGGAAGTTGGGGGGACGCGATGCCAAGCGAAACGAGAAACTCGAAGCAGCTCGGTTTAATCTAATCTTTCAGCTCACACGGGAGAGATCGTCGGCGGAATAGCCGGGGGCTTCCTGCTCATCATTGCGGCGGTGATGCTGGTGCTGTACAGGAACTGGAAGTACGAGCAGGAGCTGGATTCCTTGCTCTGGAAGGTGAACTACAAGGACATTCAGATCAAAGAGCAGAAAGACGAGACGTCGGGAGTCAACGAGGCGCCTACCAAATGTAATTCCAAGGTAAACGCTCGCCCCTTTCCACCCCCTTTCGCGCACTCTTCTGTTTCCTCGACCAGCCCTGCTATTCGCATCGAAACCCACGACTAGCCGGATATCGAGACTCCCGAGTTACCGATCTATAGGAATCCTTATCAAAATGTAAACGAAGCGCGCGCAATCTCTCCGCTCGTAATCCACCGCACAGGGAAAATGAAATGCGACGATGACCAACCTCCCTGAAATATTGACATAGAAATATCTCTGCGCACAGACGACCACGCAACCAATCGTGAGGACCAGCCAAGTCTCCCTCAGCTCTAATCCCGACGCTGACTTTCGATATTCGATGATTTACACGCAAATCGGCGTCTACAAGGGGCGGATATTCGCCGTGAAGAAGGTGCGCAAGAAGTCGATCGAGATCACGCGCGAGATGAAGAAGGAGCTGAAAGTGGTGAGTAGCCGTGAAATCGACGGATCCATCCAGCCCCGAAGATCCCATCTCGCGATATGCAAATTGAAGGATCGTTTCTTCAGATGCGCGACTTGCGACACGATAATTTGAACGCTTTCATCGGCGCCTGCACCGATCCGCCGAACATATGCATCGTGGTCGAGTACTGTGCACGGGGCAGCCTCAAGGTAATCGTCCGCGGGGACGGCTTGTAATTAAGTTAACGAAAACTTCGTGTACGAAAGCCCCCTTCCACGTAACTCCCCGGTAATTTTCTCTGGCTGCCCGTTTTTCTCGTCAGGACATCTTGGAGAACGAGGACATGAAGCTGGACAACATGTTCATGGCGTCCCTGGTCGGCGACATCATCAGGGTGCGTATTGTTCCCACGGTCGTACAGTTTTTATTATTAGAATCACCGGCGTCCGTGGATTTTATTATTCCCCCCGGTAAGACGGTTGGAGAACAAACGCTTCGCCCGACATCGATCCGGGAGGATTGCTTCTGGCGGTGTCGAATAAAATTCTTTTGAATCATAACCCCGCCCGGGGTAAGCTCGGTCTTCGGAGGCAGCTAGCCCGAGAACTTTCGCGATTCAACGTTTCAAACTTCTCCCCTTACGAATTTTCACGGTATATTTTGCCGCGGCGTCCAATTGATTCCGTTCGATCGATGCCCCCGACGAGCGTCCGACAGGCTAGCTCACGCCCACGTTACACATTCTTCTTTTCAGGGCATGATCTATCTGCACGAGTCCGTCATAAAATATCACGGCTCGCTGAGCACATCCAACTGTCTGGTGGATTCCCGATGGGTCGTAAAGCTGGCGGACTTTGGGCTGCACGAGTTCAAGAAGGACGCTGAATGCGAGCCGTGCGACGTCATGAAGAAGTATCATGGTACTCACGCTAATCAGACTCCATGGAGATTCAAATGCATTCTGAGCGTGGGATCTGAACACACTGACGAGGTCTGTGAAAATTCTTGCAGGGTTACTGTATCGAGCACCTGAGCTACTACGATCCACGAAGGCTCAGGAACCAACGTATCGTGACTACCAAAGGGCAGACGTTTATTCTTTCGCGGTCGTGTTGTACGAGCTCCAAGGGAGACACGGCCCTTATGGCATCACGCAGCTGTCCAATTCAGAGATCTTGAAGAAGGTGATCGCGAAGGAACAAGGAACAGATCCGTTTAGGTATTACGATTAAATTCCCTGTCGACCGCTGAAGACACTTCAATTTTATGCGCTTCCGTTTCCACCCCGTCAGCTACTCTGTTTCCCTTTAATTATCTCAGACCACCGTTGGATCAGCTGGAGAACTGTTTCCACTTTGTGCGCGACTGTTTGATCGAGTGCTGGGCGGAGGACCCCGAGACTCGACCAGACTTCAAGATTATTAGGAATAAGCTGAGGCCACTGAGGAAGGGAATGTGAGTTCTATCGTGGAAGAATGGCGACGGTGGTTCGATAAAATTCAGTTGCTTGGAGGAATGATTGGGATTCAATTTAAACTCGAGGAGTCTAGAAGCCTGGGGGTTGGGAGAGAAGAGTTGTTTTAAAGGGAGATGCACGGTTTCAGGAAGCCGAACATATTCGACAACATGATGGCCATGATGGAGAAGTACGCGAACAATCTGGAAGCTCTGGTGGACGAACGAACTGATCAGTTGACAGAGGAGAAGAAGAAAACAGGTCAGTATTCTCCTAACATTCTTTTTAATTATAGTACAGTGTACCCCTATAGAACTCTACACCTTTCAGATGCTCTGTTGTACGAGATGCTGCCCCGTTACGTCGCTGAGCAACTAAAACGAGGGCACAAAGTCGAAGCTGAGAGCTTCGACTGTGTCACCATTTACTTCAGCGACATCGTTGGCTTCACTGCCATGTCGGCGGAAAGCACACCGCTGCAGGTAAAACACCCGCAGCAGACACAAAATATCTGCCAATTGAATTGAAGTATTCAATGACTGAGAGGCTTTCGTTTCCAGGTGGTAGACTTCCTGAACGATCTGTACACCTGCTTCGACTCAACGATAGAGAATTACGACGTGTACAAAGTGGAGACCATCGGGGACGCTTACATGGTGGTGAGTATTAAAAAATTCACTGCATCGGTGAAAGAAGAGACTATCCTCAAGAAGATAAGCGACCCGGTACAATGAACCGTTGATTTCTTAACAGGTAAGCGGTCTGCCAATACGAAACGGTATTCAGCACGCAGGTGAAATCGCCAGCATGTCCTTGTGCCTCCTAGACGCCATTAAGCAGTTCAGCATTCGGCACAGGCCCCTCGATAAATTGCAACTGAGGATCGGTATACATTCCGGTGAGCACCTCGAGAAACTAACAGCAGAATTTACGGGCTCCGTCCGCTATCATTCACGTACTTTTACTTCCACCTCAGGTCCCGTGTGCGCCGGTGTCGTTGGTCTAAAAATGCCTCGTTACTGCCTGTTCGGCGATACTGTGAACACCGCCAGTCGAATGGAATCTACTGGATCACGTGAGTATCGCGTTTCCAACAACCTAAGCTGCCGCGTACTTCGAGTGTACGATCATTTTATTCTCCACTCTTTCTCAGCGCTGAAAATCCACTGCAGCAGCGAGACGAAGGAGCTGTTCGACCAGCTGGGCGGATTCAGCGTGGTGGAGAGGGGTCTGGTCTCCATGAAAGGGAAAGGCGAGCGTCTCACCTACTGGCTGATAGGCGAGGATCCAATTTTAAGGGAGCATCGGTCCATAGAACGGGAGAACCGCAGGAACGGTTGCTCAAAGAGGAACAGCAACCCCCTGATACCGCGGAGCTCTCTCAAGAACAAGTCCCTGGTGAGGTCCACCTTCATGAGGTGTTCCAGCGAGTCGCCGAAACGACTGCGTTTCGCCAGCTCCGATCAGCTGAACCAGAAATGCTCGAGGGTGAACAGCCAGCTAGAAGCCATCGTCGACAGCAGCCCGTGCAAGCCGAAGATGTCCTGCGCGATGAGGTCCTCTTGCATGGAAAGCTGGAGATCGTCCAGCAACTCGTGCCCCTGCGTGGAGAAGCTCTGCGAGCAAGACACGCAGGATATCGCGATAGACGTGCAAGACCTGGCGCAGAACAGGCTGCAGACACCCTCGAACGTCTCGCCCGTTCGAAACAATTGGGCGATCGGTAGCGAGTCCTATTTCCCGCGAGGAGGGGCCAAGAATTTCCGGCTGGGATCGCCCGGGATCGCTCAGACAACGTGCAGATCCGCGCCCAGCAGCCCGAGACACAGCAGTCTGATCTTGAACTGTCAGAAGAGAGCGGCGCAGTCGAACGAGGAGATCGACGGATGGGACGCTACCGCGCCGCTGATTTATTACCCGGGAGGACGGTTCGATTAGGAGAGTAGATACCCGTTCGATAAAAGGTCAGAGCAGTGCTCGCGAATCGATGTAACTCGCCCGGAGAGACAGTGCGACGAGAGAAACGAAGGAATCTCGATGCGTGTGAACAAGTGTGAACAGACGTGCGACTTGTATCTGCAAGGAGTCGAACAGTGCCTAGGTTTCGATCGATGCCACCTCGGAGAGGACCTCGACAGAGGTAGGATTCTCGTCTACTAGAATTCACTTCGACTCTACGTCCCCCGATACTGTTCGAGAACTTGGACGAAACTAGGTCAAGTTTCCACGTCTACCTTCCTTCGCGTAAGTACCTTCTGTACTCAATCGACTCGACAATCACGTTTCATTGTTGCATCCCCTGAAAATCCCATCGTGCGGTTACACAAGACAGCTGTCGGACAATTAACCGAACGAACGACCACCGCCGATCAGCAGCGTCACGATGTATCGTTATGATTTCCATTCGCTCCAAGTACCACGACGTACCAAAGCACACCAGTACGTACAAAACACCAGATACCTAGCAGACGTATTTATACATTATTTATAGCATATTGTAATTCCCCGCGCGGACACAAACACGCCGCAACGGTATATTCCACGCATTAGCTTAGACAATCAAGAAGGCTCGTGCTTTTTATTATACGTAATAAGTGTCTCTAGTCAATTTACCTTTAATTTAAACGCGACATTCGGTTCTACCCGTGCGCGGCCAGCGCCTCGCGGCGAACATACATTTCTCCCTGTTCGAGGCAGTGGGAAGGCGATGAAACGATCTCGTTCCCTCCAGACGTCCTACTGTTCTAGTATATTTACAACACTATCTACTGCCGACACCTAGTACTTAAGCCAGTTATTTATAGAGTAATATACATGTAGAACACTAACAGATTGGTAGCTTGAAATGTGTACTTATGAAATTCTTTCGACCACGTGTGTCGCCTACGTGAGCGATCGATCGAGTCGTAGCACGATCATCTGTAAATTCATTATCCTCGTTGAAATAAAGGAGTGATTGATCAGTAGCTTTACGTACGAGTGCGTTATTATTGCGAGACAGTTAGCCCTGGGGGGATCTTTGGTAGATACGTTAAGGGAAGGACGGAGGTCCACGATAATATTTCGTGATATTGACGGTTCTGGTCGATGCACGCAAGTGCAATGGCATCTGCGGCGTGCTCGGAACGGGCACACGAGCGCGATGCGTGATGGAACGGCGGCCGATAACGCACCGAGATCCATTAAATTATTAGCATCGAGGAAATTAATTGAAGACGAGCCGGGAATGGCCCGTGATTGCACGCGTCTCGCCCCTCTGTTCCGTTCCCCTTTTATCAGCCACGCACGGCTGGCCGCGAGAGAATAGGGAAAAAAATCGATCAAAGTCGACCGTCTGTACGCGAATGACCCACGGGGACGATGCTCGATTAAAATTCACCGTCGTACGTGAAACGCCGCGTCAGTCCCCGCGCCGCGCCGGTTCGCAGATTCGAGGACGCGCGTTCGAATGCAACGATGAAAGTGCAGTTGCAGCTATCCAGGGATCTGAAACGCGGGGAGCGCGCGCGCGATTAACGGTGTGTTGCGAGCGGCTTAGAAGAAGTCTTCAGGCTTCATTTTCATTTGCATCGCCAGTTGGCTTTGGAAAGTTTGATCGTTTGATCGACGTGCCGAAGGGAACGGGAACGTTTTCATATGCGCCTCGACGACGAGCCATTCCTCTTTCCGTCTAACGGGCCACGGAGACGTTTATTTATGCGCTCGGTCGTCGATCACGAAAACTATAACGAAAGCCGTTAGCGGCTCGCCCGGCTAGCTAAACTCTTCGTTACATTTAATTCGCACGTCTCGTTACGTGCGTGCCCGATGCACGTGATCGCGGTACGCGCGGTTCGCTCCGCGCTCCATCGCGAAACACTCGTGCAAATACCGGAATGACTTCTGAATTTATTGCGCAATTTACTATTCCAAGTCCTTTGCAAACTCGCCGGGGCAAACGAATACTAAAACACTCCGGTGAAAACTATTCGCCGGGAACGTGAAAATCATGCGATCGGTATCTGGTCTGGAAAGCTACGATTTCCTTTGCTCAGGCGGATCAAGGAAGTCGGGATTTTTGGCGAGAGAACGATTACGAAACCGGGCAACGAGCGGCGAGCGTAAATGTTTGGAGAGGGTAGCTCGGGGAAGTGGAGGATCGGGATGAAAGGCGATTCGAATCGAACACCCTGTATAACGAGGCGACTCTTCTATACAGAATGGGGTACCATCTTATTTACGGTGAAGTGGTTGTCGGCCAACTTAGAGGAGCGGCCATCATTCAATCAAGCCGGGACAATTTAAACAGCCTGATTCACGCAGCGAAATCATTTAATATTTGACGTCAAGCACGATTATCGTATAACGGTGCGTAATGGCCGATTGTTTATACAGGTTGCAAGCGGCGCCGCAATTTTCAAATGGTGGATCTGCCTCCTGAGAACGATGTGTTGTTGAACATGCCGGGCGGAGAGCAGTGTTGCAAAATGATCCGTCATTAGCGGCAGACATGCGCGGGCGCACACGTACTTACAGATACGTAACGTCTACAATTACCTACTCCTCAACCACCGGCTACCAATGATTCAGTCCGGGCGAATAAGAAAAGAAAAAAAAAGAGAAGAAGAATGGATCCGAGCGAACCACTCTCTCTCTACACGTGCTTTCCATGATTTATCCCTCGTCTAATATCCTACTAATTACGCGAGCTGCTACGAGCTGGATTCGTTTAACGTTTAATCGCGTCGGCGGCCTGCCGGTATTATTTTCGACTTCACGCTCCAACGCGCACAGTCTCTACGGAGCGTACTTTTATTAGGCCTCTCCTTCTGCCAGCCGCGGTGTCTATTTATAGACTCGGAATTATCTTCATCCGTCGTAGAACAATACGTCCGGAGCGGTAAAAATTTCGATACGGGAATGCTAATCGACGCGGTGCATCGACGTCCGCGGTACGAGAAGGAGCGGCCCCGAACGGGCTTGCAATTACGCGGACGTCGCGTCGCGTCGGTGTTGCGTGCGCGGAGAAAGAGATTCGCGATAAACCGTCCCGGAGATACCAGGGACGAAGCTATCGCGAGCAAGATACAGCGGCCGGCGGCGAACATTTCTGATTCGCCTAGGAAATTTCGCCCGGTCGAATCGGCAGTGGACGTCCACGCGATGCATCTTTCCATAAACGCTCTCGCACCTGCGACGCCAACGAGCCCGACGTCCACGCACACACGCGGTTACTTTGCATAAGATATGCGCGAGCTTAGACCGAGCTGAAAATAAACTCGTCGCGATTCGACACGTTCGATCGTGACGCGAACCACGCTGTCATTTAGCCTGATTTCCATCGACACGATTCCGTGGCTCGAACTCGAATGCCTTGCGTGTCTCGCACGCCGGAAAATCTGTCCGCGGACGGCATTAACCTGCTCTTTGAACTTTCGGAATCGGTAGGGTACGCGCAAACGACGGGGAGCCGATTTTAGAAGCTACTCGAGGGTGTGGGAGGACATTGGTCATTGAAATTATTTGCAAGACGAATTATTAAAATTTCTAATGGGAATAGAAATTTTAATTGAAAACTGTAGACGACTCGGGAAAGAAACGATGCCTTTTTGTGTTCAAACACTGCTAATGAGCTCACGATTAAATGCTAATTACGATACGCGTGGAAAATTCAATCAACAGGTAGTTTTAGATAAAGTTACTATATGGTATCCAAAAGGAGGTCATGTCCTTCTTTTTTACTGAAATACAGTGTTATCCTATCACCCAAAAACGTCCTTCTTCTTAGTTTTATCCACAACTCAAGCGACCCCCTCGCCTCGGCTTCACTCAGTAAAATTCCATCGCTATTTACCAAATCGAAAAATGAAAAAGGAGGAAAATCTATTCTGAAATCGTTTGAAAAGGAGGAAGTTGTAAAATAAAACCAAATTTTAAATATCAACTTTTATTATGTAAAAAAAATAATATTTGGTTTTATTTTAAAAAAACATTTGGTTTCTTTCATAATAAAAGTTAATATCTACTTTTATTTTAGAACGTCCTCCTTTTCAAACGATTTCAGATTAGACCGTCCACCTTTTTGATTTTCGGATCTGGTAGCCTCAAGATTTTTCGATAAATTATCAAGTAGTACTCGCATTGAGTTGGTTGATCGAAGACGCCAGTGAAACATCGCGAAAGAGACGAATTTGGGGAAAAATTTCGACACTGCTTACAAATTACACACGGTACGTACTCGCGTGTTAGATACATTATTCTACACGATGAACGGCGAGTATTGACACTGACGGGGAAAAAGATAAGATAGCGCTGTTTTAGCAGCCAATCGCTGCCTCTGTGCGCTGTCGGCTACGTCACTGTTGCTAACTGTGGTTGTGCATCGATGATTCCGTCGCTTTTCCAACTTGATTTCAATCGCGATTCAACCGCTACGAGCGTCAGTGTTCGACGGAGGATGGAACAGCCGTGAAAAATCGCGAGCTCGTAGAGAATCCCCTGCACGACCGCGTCTAGACGCGATTGTCAGTCGAAATCCCATCGCCTTTCGAGGGGTGGGGGAATTTTATCGCCCTGTGCAGAGACACAGCCACTGTACCGCTGGGAAATTTATAGGGAGATATCGGAAGCCAGAGAGGTACGAGCGAACGGGGCTGAGAAATGGAGTAGTCGAGATAGGGGAGGATCTTTCGTTCGAAAGAACCACGAGGAACTTGGGCTTGGACACTTCGACCAGCTTCGATTCGAAGAAAATCTGACTCGAAGTAGTGGAATAAATATCTTGTCTCGATTGAAAGGGGAACCACTTTTACTCGACAGTTTAATAGGACACGGTTTCAAAAGGATTGAATTATGGAAATGAATTTAGTTCGTATTATTAGGAGAAATTTGGCGAGCACGAAAGGGAAAGATAGGATAATTCTTCGGTCTGAGATTCTGTGTTATCGACTTCACTTTCTCCGAAACGTGACGCTTCCCATTATCATCCACGTTTACACGCACACCGAGGAGCGCGTGCGTAGCAGTACACGCGCATAATAAAGGCATTCGCTTTCGTGTGATGCCAATACCGCCCTATTACATCCTGCATTAACCACGAACAAGCACGTGGTTTACGAGTAGGCTTGCGTATTGAAATTTCACGACCTAACAGCACATTTGCGGAAAATTGTTTGTGCTTAGTAAGGGGAGGTTGCGTCATGTTGGGCCGAAAAATAGGTAATTCTTTGTGAATTTTTTGTACAACAACGACTCGACAAATTAATTTGAGACTTGGCAGTTCTGGCAAACTTGTTGTGAATTGTTGTGTGACAGTGAAAAAAAACATGGCAGGTGCAGAGAGAGCGTTGAAAAATAATCGGGTGGCCCTGGCGGTGACGAAAAATACTGTAAGGGTTATCCGAATCACAAAAAGGAAAAGAGATTCTTAAACTATATGAATATGACTGTTGGTGGTAGTAGATGCATTAAGGAAAATAAAAAAGTGTTAAAATGGCAGCCTTTTGAAGAAGATGAATCGCCTTGATTTGTGTCTGAGAAAGGTTTTGCCTCAAAATCAGGAAAACTTCTTTCAATTAAATAAAAAAGGAACGGTAATAGATATGGCAATAAATCTACTATAACCCAATTATTACAGTCACATTCATATAGTTTAAGAATCCCTTCTCCTTTTTGTGTTTCGGATAACCCTTACAATACTTTTCGTCAACGCCAGGCCCAGCCGATTATTTTTCAACGCTCCCTCTGTATCTGCCATGATCTTTTTTCACTGTCACACAAAAATTCAGAACAATAGTTCAAGATACAATAAAACAGTCTACCAATCCTCAAATTAATTTATGGAACAGTTTTTGTGCAAAAAGTTCATAAAGAATTACCTGGCGATCGTGATGATCTTCCAATAAAAAAGCGGACCAATACGCGCGTTATCCAAACGGTATACGGTCCCCGCTGATAAAGCGCGTGGCTTTCACTATCAATCGAGACCAAAGTGTCGACAGAACTAAGTAAACACCGCTACGATTATAAACAAGATTACATACGACGGGCTGCGATTTTGCAAACAATTGGAACGCGAACGGCATTCTTTGGGAGCTAGTTCTAAGAGCCCCGATCATTGCGAACGCCAGTTGCAGTGATGATTGGAAAAATGGTAATTTAGCGATAACACGATACCGCCTAACCCAAGCAACTATTTTTAACCAACACGTCAGAAAATTGTGCGGATCAGTCGAACGTCACGTCGGAAGAACGAAAATTTATTAATTCATCAATGTGTTTTCGTGTTTAACAGATTTACGAACGGAAGACACGTAGGAATGCAGAAATTTGAGGCGAGAAGAATGTGATAACCGAGAGGAAAAGATAAAAACAAACTTTTGGCATTCTAAAAATAATCCTTTAACACGTCCCCACCGAAAACTTGTGACGAAATCCCTCTCTGTCCATTGTGTCGTCACCCAAAGTGACATTTTATTTGCAGATCAGATTACATTTAGGGAAATACGTATTTCACTTAATATTTACCATATTGTTAATTTCTGTTGCAGAGAATCATGTTTCCTCTAGCGAACAAAATCCCGCCCCAAAAATATCATTTTCATGCTTTCCAAACGTGTATCGTTATTATAGACTCATTACATAACATTTTATGCAAACAATTTTAATAATAATATATTACAAGAAGAACACTGAATTCATAAAGTTTTAGAAGTCTATTGTTCGACCGTTTGAAACGCGCGTCTAGAATACAGTCGCAGCGCCACCTATATGCGTGACAAGGATGCATTGTTTGAAAGCTTTCTGAACGACAATCAAAAACTTTCGTTTTCCCGCCATAACCGTCCGAAGGCCAAGCGTCGCCGGACGCCGCAACGAGACATGCAGACGCGCCGTGATTCCGCGAACTCGGTGAAAAGATGTGTATATACCTCGTCAGATCGACGTGATTACCGAATTCGTGTAAATTAGTGGTTAATAATAAGCTACGACTCACATTAATCGGTATTGGAGTGGCTAGTTGGCGTGCGGCCTCTCGCTGGCTCTTTGTTCATCAAACACAGCAACGTTTCGTCGATCCCGAATCAAAGTTTACGAAATCCCGACTCAGGAAGCACTCGGGACACTGTCTAACACGCTGTCACTCTAAATTCGCGAATCTTTGAACGACAGAAAGGAAAATTGTACGCGGCACGACGTTCCTACGTAAATATCCACGGGCGCGAAGAAACACGACTGTAGCGCCGCGGCGGTGGCGCCAGCTATGCGGCACGCGGCAACACTAGGCCCCCTCGAAGTCATGTGTTTCGTCAGTATACTACAGCCTCTGCTCGTGTTCGGTTGCCTTCGATACGCTACGACAATTGGCTGTCGCGGTGGCGCGTTCCGTTTTCATATTACCCGCGTCGCGGCTCGTTGTCGATCGGCCTCGTGCGTCGCGTCCTACCGATCCCCCGCGGGAGTATTGTCGCCGAGCGTTTCCCGTGGCAAAGTGTTCCGTACTGGGCCGTTGCAAGTACAAAGCGGGGGGATAAGGGACAGAGGAGAAACTTGTCGGATCAGAGGAGTGCGCGGTGTTCGCGCCAGTAAAAGCGTCCTTCCGCGTTCTCTGGTGGGTAGACGAAGGCACGGGTGCTGGAGGGAATCGCGGCCAGTGAGTGATATTACTTGGAACGAGCAGTGCCCGCGGAGAGGACGGAAGTAGCCGTTAAGTGAAGTTGCACGACTTTTCGCGATCGGCCAGCCAGAAAGCCGCAGGGATGACGAGGTAGCCCCCCATCCGAGGGATTGGATTACCATGCTGGACACGGCCACGAGTCACAGGTAACAGAGAACCGTGTGCGTCCACCCTCTCTCCCGCCTGTATCTTTGCTTTCCTCCGTGCTTCCTCCCTTTCGTCCGTGCTCTCTCATCGTATCGGTCGGTCCCTGTCGCGCCGAGCGTCGTCGGTCGCCGCACCGATCGCTCCTTCTCTCTCCCGATCGCGATCGGCCGCGAGGGAGAGGGAACGAGAGAGAACCGGCGGGAATAGTTGTGCGGTATATTGTACACACGAACGAATAGGAGGACTCTAGCTGGCGTTCGCTAGAGTAAAAGATTGGATGAACGCCAGCTTGCGCCGAGGAAATTCCTCGGACGAAAATTCTGCCGAGTGTCACTGGACGGTCCCGTCCGAACGCGAGCGCGACATTAGCGATGCCCGTGCGGAACGATCAACGGTTGGCTGGCATTGTTGCAGGCCAGCGGTCTTCCCGCTCGGCGGAAAGGTCGATTCCTTTGCGATAAGAAGGGCGCGTGTCGAAGCTGTTGGTTACGAGCGCGCGAACAACCGTGCACGTCGAGCAGCAGATAACGTGGGCGCGAAGGCAAACGATACCGGGCCCCGTAAACTGCACCGCGTACACAGAGATAGCCGAGCGCGAATTTTCGTCGCGTGACACGCGCCTTGTGATGGAAATCTCGAATTTCTTTGTCGCCTCGCGCCGCGACATCATCGCCGTGTATTTCCGGAACAACGCGCCTTGTTGACGTTTCTTCTGCGCCTTACCCTTGGGCAAATTAAAGTAGATAGCCGGGCGATCGTGATTGTTGCTCTTCCGGACTCTCGCCATTTCCCTTCTAAACCCTCGTGCTCGCGACAGCGGCGCTAATGGCGGCAGATCGCCGGAAATTGGTGTCACGGTTGAGAAAAAAAACTTGCTCATAATAGAGTTAGTGGCGCGAGAGGAGTCTGCTGCATTGTTTGCTCTCGGTAATCGGCGTATTTTCGTCGCTTGGCTCTGATACACGAATCTCTGACGTACGAAAGCAAACGGAACGGTGGTTGCGCGATCTCGACGCGGATCCCGAGAAATTGCTAGAACGACGTCTGGTGTCGGGGTCCATCGCGTTCTAACCGTTAACAGTTTACTTAGCGAGCAGATAAGAGAACGCGGAGAGGAATATTTCCATGGTAACTTTCCCAACAGTGAATCTTCGACCCATCCAATCTACTCATTTCGCCAGTTGGCCTTCCTTGCTCCGTTGCTCCTCGAGCGTCTGAGTACGATTAATTATCCACGAATTAGCACGTGGCGCGAGCCACGGTTACGCGCTTGCCCGCGACATAGCTGAGTCATCGCCAGGTTACCTTTCGTAAACGAGAAAATTTCGTTCGCGCTGTTATCGGTGTTTGCTAGTCGACGATTGTCTGAGAGTTAAGGAGAGTGTAAATACCGTGAGTGCCGAGGTACTTGCCTCGAGCCTTGCTCGCGTCGATAAATTCTTTCGCGCGCGACAAACATCCGACGATCTTGTTTGAAAATCGAAAATAGAATCGACTACGGATTACCTCCACCCCCGCGTCGATAAACGTCGAAGAAGCCAGACGATTCCGCGTCGATGGCGCGAATCCGGGAAAAATATAAATTCGCCGGAGCCGCGGAGCAAAGGTTGCCGCGATAAATATTGTCCAGGAGAGACGGCCGGCGTTGGTCGTTGGCCAAACAATAGCTTTTCATCGTGCGCCGTTGAAAAGCAGCTCGGTGGAACGACCGCACCAGCAGAGACGTTTAATGAACTTAATTATTTCGAACGTCGATGCTTAACCCCTTTGTTGACCGCTATACCGCGCTGCTGGTCAACAATGTTGTCCCCCGGACAGGTGGTCCTCCGGGTGCGACGTCCTCTTACGCCTATTCCAACATCGAGCCACGCGCAGGCGTGCAACAAAATTGCCACGCGAACAAACTCGTTAAAGTTTAGACTACCGCTTTGAAAGTTGTAGCAGCTTCCACGCCTCGGTGTTCTCGTCGCTGCGCTCGATCGATACACAATCTGCATCTCGTTAAAAGCAGCCACTTCCCAACGAGGCAGTTTTTATACTCCCACGTGCGGATGCAACGTGGATACCCGTCGCGAGTAGATTAAAAAAAAGAAAGACGGAAAATGGGACACGTGTCGCTGGAGGTTGGCCCCGGAATGGAATCGAGAGGAGAAACAGAAGCGCGCGTAGTAGGAGGAGGAGGAGGTGGCGGATTAAAGCAGGGATGCGCGCGGTGCGCGTGGTAAAAAGGCTATTTACAACTTTATTAAAGCGCGCTGAGGAGATTCGCTCGGATGGACGAATGGCTCCGTCTGGTTGCCGCGAAAACACGGAATAATTTCCGCCCCGCGACACGGATCGCACCTCCCTACGCACCTATCGGCTACATTATAATGGGAGCCCGATAAAAAAAGTACCGGTTGTCGATGTCAGGCCGCGACCGTTTTGCATAATTTCAGTTTAGGAGACACGCGCGTAAATTACACCGCCGCGGCAATAAATCTCGCGGGAAACCGCTACGCCTCGGCTCCCGATACCAATGCTCGGGACGAGACGTCGCGATACGATGATCTACGATACATTTAATGGCAATTAACGCGCTCAATTTAATGTAATTGCAGCGGCGCTCGTTGCACGGCGGTTGGCATTACTTTGTATACCTTTCGTGCCAGAGCGTCCCGCGTCACCCTGGATTTATGTTCCGCGTGAGTGGTTATACCCACGGGAACGGATTCCCTCTTAAAACGAGCAAGAGATCGACAGCTCTCAGGCAGATCGATTAGCCATGGAAGACTGAGGATAATCCTCGCGACGCGAGCATCTCTCGCGAGATCCGGATCGAAAGAGAGCAATCCATTCCCTGGCTGGCCAATCTCGAGGAAAGATCCTCCTTTTCTTTTTTTTTTAGTGCGACGTACGCGGTCTAGTCAAGCGCGGGAAGGGAGGAGGAAAAAGGAACGTGCTTTCCAATTAATCAGTCACGTTAAGCATTCTCGGCTCTTAATGACCATAATTAGCTGTACATGCTTGGCGCGAGCACTGGAATTACACGATTGACCTGTGCTGTGGGACGTTCTCGGAGATATTAATGAAACGTTGGATGATCTAACCGATCATGATTGCACACTTTTTACGAATCCAACATGCGACATTTTTCCGGGTATAGCGCTGAGCTGGTAGGATGCGATCATAATGATCGATACCGTGTGATGGGCAAAAAATTCTTTGAAATAAAAATTTCGCACGCAGATTTTTATTTCAATTAATCAAATAATTTTTCGCCCATCTCTGTGACTCCAAGTCACCCGGCTCCGAATGTCAGGGTGCTGCGTTTAGTTTCTTATACGGATTCGAATCGTAATTCGCCCACGCGATATCGCGAAGCGATGTAGGCTAAGTGTATCAATAGCGAAACCGAGGAGCGCCGAACGTCGCGCAGAAATAGAATTTTATCATTATCAAACGACGTCGTGGCGCGTTATGCAACACTATGATCACTTAATATTCACACGTTTCGTTTACACTAGCTGTGTCGCGTAGGTATGCGATCCGCGAGCGGACGCGTTCGCTTCGCCGCAATTTCGCGCGACGCTCCGCGTCCACTCGCGATTCCAGATATCGCGGTATCCATCCGGCGGGGGTAGACGGATTTTTTCGAACGACCGAAAGGTTGCGAACGCGCGGGAGAAATAGTAATTCGAAGGCGCGAGTGTGCAACTCGTGCGATATTGCGCCAAGAAATGCGGCGAAAAACTGTTCTTCGTGATAGAGGCGTAATCGCGACAGAATGCGTTTCTTCGAGCGGGAGTTGCTTCAACGCTGTTCCCTCGCGCCCGTAATTAAGTCGTCAAGCGAAATACGCGGAAGAATGCGGGGGTTATTGTCGGGGAAAATAGCGTTTTCCATGTTTCAAGCTGGCCGCGAGGTCTGTTTAATTTTCGGTCCAGCGACTCGCGTGATCCGAGAGATATCAGAGTGCTGCCGTGTCGAGCGCGGTAAGGGTGGTTGAGTAATGACTAACGAGTAATGCGCCGACATAAGTAAGCATTAAGTAACGAGTGGCACTCACACGCGCGCACAGCGGCCGCGACGCGACGGTGCACACTTCACTTGTGCACGAGATTACGAGCACGGTTGTCTCGGTTGATCATGATGTTCCTTTCATTCAGGGCCCCGATTAACGATCTGCAGATGTATTTAACGAGTCTAAAAGCGGCACTGTGGTTTACCGAGCCGCTCGCGAGCACTCCAGCTCCCGATATAACCTTCTCCGTGAAACTCCAGATCGATCTCCGTCTTCCCCGACCGCCTGAATGTTTTCGGCAACTCGAAACAAGGATTTCACAATTTCCCGGTAAATCCGAAAGCCTGGCGAGCGCGGCGGAGACGCTCCGTTTGGACCGAACGAAAAAGGGCGATCCCCGGGCGGATGGAGGGGCCACGGGAGAGAAGAGACAAAGGCAAAGTGGGAAGATCGGCGGTATCGGCGGCGATCGCCTTGCTAGCCTGGAAATCCAGTTACTCCAGCAGGGGCCTCGAGACAATGCGCGCAGAGAGCAACCTCGTGCAATGCCGCCTCGGGAGAGCTGGTTGGGTGAGCGCGACGAAAATAACTCCGGCAGGAGAATATTACGGCACTTTGCAATGAGGAGAGACCGATGAAAAGAGAAGATCGAGCCCGCGTGCTGGCCGAGCAACGAGGAAAGACAAAGAAGCGGAGCGAGAAGGAGATTCGATGGGGAGAGAGGAAACGAGAAAGAGAGACGTACGATCGGAGAAAAAGAAGAGAAAGAGGAGGGGGGCGATCGCTCGAGTGAGAGAGAGAGATAGAAGGGGAGGAGGAGGAGGTTCGCGTGCGTGTGCGTACACGTGTACAAGCATGTCGGTGCATACACGATAAGGCAAGAGAGACGAGGACGGCCGCGGCTGGTAGGGTGGCGGAGGGATAAAGGAAGGCAGAGAGGAGAGAGAGAGAGAGAGAGAGATGGTCGCACGAATCGACTCGTGGACTCGTGGACTCATGGTGAACCATTCGAAACGAGCGGTTCGACCGGCGGTCGTCTTCTTTTGGTCCGTGACGCGATTGGCCGATCGGCCAATGACTGGTTCTTGGCACTGGGCACTTGGCAATGTGCACCGCGTGCATCTGCCCCTTTCCACCCTCCCCCGTCCGCTGAAGTGCACTCGCGACGGTGTACAGTGCACTTCATTGACGGCCGCAAAACTGGTCCACCGAGCGCGGTATAAAACTCCGTTAGAACCAGTTCCACGCGAAACCGGGCTTAACCCCCTCGTGTCCCGGCTTCTGACGGCGAGGGTTTTCGTCGGGGACACATATGGACGTGGCAAAGGGGAGGGGGAGGGAGGAAATTCGCGAAAGAATCCACCGCGGTGCTCTCCGCGGTCTCGCGTTGTATCAAATCAAAAGAGGCGCTCGCTAAGAATTCGGCCGTGTGTGGGCCAAGTTCGCGGAGAAACGATCTATTAATTCTCGGTTCGGGCGACAGACGAAAACACCGAAGATCAAAGGTCCTCTAATTGGCGAGTACGAGATTGCCGGTGGCGGTAACTCGTAACACTCGTAACGATCCTCGCGCCGCGGGCGAGAGGAGATTTTCGGGATCGTCGCGACGCCGCGAGCATCTGGTTGCAATGTGCAAACGACGGCGACGCGACGTCGCGGCGGATGATCCATGATCGAGCGCGCGAACCGCGGACCGCGGGCACACTTGCCTTCCCTTTCACGTACACGCGGTTGCAAAAGTCGCACGAATACCGGGAAATCCTGGCCGATGCCAGCATGTCTGCCAGCTCGATCGTACGAGCACGCACGGAATCGTCCGACCGATTCCGATTCCGCGTTTCCTAGACGGAGCCGCGCGCGAGGCCGCTACCATAAAACCGTAAACGTCGATTACGCAATGATGTAATATAATAATGGATATTGTCCCGGCGATGAGAGATTCCGAGAGATAGAGTTTCTTATTGCTTCGCTGGAAACACGCTCACGATTGATACTCGGCGGGGGCGGACGTGAGTCGTGCGACGTATCTTTGACTTCTGGCTTCTTTCTTTCCTAGAAGTCGTACAAGTTTTATTTCGAATACACTGTCGTCAGTGGTCGAAGTATTTTCCAAATTTTCCGCTGCAAAGGTGACTCTTCTTTGCACAACACCTCGTAGCGTTCGTCGGTTCTCGGAGAAGTAAAAACGTAACTGATACGAGAGCCTCGCGGTTTGTCCAGATCTCATAAAGATATGCTTATTCATCCTAATGGTAGGTTGTCGACGTGGGCCACGCCTCTATCAAAGTTGCCGGTACCCACAAAGAGCCTCCGCAAGATTTTCTTTCCGTTCCCACCATTCTGTGTCCGACGAGCAATTCTGCCTCCCCTTCCACGCCGTTCCTGAAACCGAGTGGTCGGGGACGGCGGCTTCGATATTTCACCGGGAGCCTGCCGACGGTCGATGTGATCCGTGGTCCGCCGATTTCGTCGGGCACTTTCCGTTGTTGCGCCGGCGATCGCGGTGTTAAAATGAACGCCGCCGAAAGAAATGACTTGGAAGGGTCGAAAGCGGTGGGAGATCATGAACGAGGAGGAAATAGCAGTAGAAGGGAAGGAGAGGAGAAAAAGGAGAGAAATGCCGACGGAAAAAAAGGAAGAGGAAGAGGCGATGAAGAAAAGTGGCGAACCGGCTGGCCGCAACGAACTTGAAGTAAACCAAACCTACCGGTCCTACCGCTCGCGCTACCACTACCACCTACCGAACTATTATGTACCTACAGCAGGTCTATATCTGGACTCTGCCTCGTCCCTCTTATCCGATGCGCCGCCTTGTATACCGGAATAGTGAAATCACCTACGTTCCCCGCCCTCCAGGGCTTTGCGGGTGTTCCCCCGACTTGCCGCCGCGCAACTCGATACCCTTCCGGGCCGGAGCGCGGTCCCAATCCCTTCCGAAGCCTCGCTTCAACTTCGTTACGAATTAAGAACCGTGAAAGAGCCGGACGACTATCGTCCGTCGAACCGTTCAAGCCCACCGAATCACTCTGCGCCTGAAATGAAAGGCAGAGTTCCCCGCGGCCGTGCCCGTGCTCCGATTCGCCGATGACTAACGCCTCCGTTACCGAGTACGGAGAAGGCAAGATAATCCCGTTGATCCGCGTGTAAACCAAAGATCCATCGAACTTTTTCTCAGGGCCGCGCGGCGACGCAGCTGCTTGCCTATCAAGTGTAATTAATACGCGATCCCCATTCGCGCTGTTACGCAAACCGTGGGCAACGAAAGGGGAAAAATAGCCGCGGCGGGGGGGAAGCGGTCGGGAAAGGAAGGAGCCCGGTGTTCGGCCGTTGCTCGCGCGAATCGATCGATTAAAATCGCCAGCGTGCCGGCCGAAGGTGACATAATCCGGCCGGACCGATTAGAAATCCCCGAGTGTCGCCTTAATTGACGCGATTACATTTACGAGCCACGCATCAACATGACCGCTCTGTAAATGAACGTGACACGCGCCAGCAGGTGCTCGTTCACACGCGGAACCACGATTACGGTGCGTTCGCAATCGTTACCTCAGCGGCAAAGAACTTGAGAGCGATTCCACGGTCAGCTTTTTCCCTTGTTGACCGGCGATTCGAGGAATCGCGCGCCGCTATGTGTTGTGCTTCGAAATTATGAACGGCCAACTAATCCTCCCGGGCCACGTAAACGCGACTTTTTACGTTACGCGTTGCCTACGTGCCGGGCCAGGCATTCGATTGGAATTTGTTTTTGTTTTGGAGCACTTGGGCGTTGAGCTGCGCGGCAACAGACGTTGTTTCCATTAGTGGGCTTCTCTTCCTTGCGAGCGGTTAATATACTTTCCAACGTAGAGTATACGAGAGTAGAGGACCGCGTGTTCGTACGTGCACTAGAGGTACAGTTTGCTTATCCTAAGTTTGCGAGGACAGACTGGATAACTAGATCGATAGGCGAACCGTCTGACCAAGGAACGATTATTTCCCTTCCTGCAATTTGTGCCAATGCGCCAGCAAGTGGTAGATACCTACAGAGCCAACCGGCAACCACTGAAACGAGTCTTCTCTTGATGTGTTTCAGGTGGCTGTTAGAAGTTCAGGCTGAAACCGCGAAGAGCACAGACTGGCAGCAGCATGCCCGCAATATAGCGTTCAACCACCGACGATCTTCTCCGTGAAGTTGCTCTGCCATGTTGCTTAGGTAAGATTAAAACGCAATTTTTCCTTGATTGAGCAACGTGTGTAAACGACCTCGGGCAGCGGGACGATTAACACTGGCCAGTTATCATTATCGTGGTAACGTGTACAAAGTTGCGGTCCCCTGTCTCCCTCTTTCCCTCGGGCCGCCGTATCTTAAAAGTCGCGGCAACGCCGAGCGAGAAGGGTGTTAGCGCTGTTAGCCGTTTGAATCGTTGCAATTATAGAGAGCGAGAGGGGTGGCGAGAGAGAGAAAGAGAGAGAGAGTGAGTGAGAGAGGGGAGCGGGCGATTTAATATCGCAGCGAGGAACGACACCGCGGCAGATATTCTAAATGCGTGTTATCGTTTGTTGGCGTACTATTTTAATGTGTTATCTCGGTCCACGTCCGCCATGGAACTGCAAACACGCCCGTTCGGCTCTCCGCCGTTCCTCCACGCGCTTTTCAGCTCGACGCGAGTACGTACACTCTGCACGCGTGTGTTGGATCGCTCACGCTACAGATACGCGTTCCACCGCGAACCAACGCGACTGATATTCAGATGCAAACAGCGGGGACGCGCGATGCAAGAGAATCGCACGAGAATTACCATTCCGCACTATCGGCGTTGCCTCGGATCTTTTCGACCCTACATCCTCCACTAAAGATAGTTCGAATCGATCGTTGGTGCGACGGACACTTTGCCTGGCTAATGCCGCCGAATGAAATTCACGTGGCGGTAAACGTGTTGGAGTTAAAGAGTCGAAAGTTGGGCGCGTCGCGTGGTTGCAGCTATTCGCCCGGCTACATTGCGGAATTCCGTGTCGGCCGGGAAGTTTGGACGACTGGAACAGGCCGTTTCCACTGCCGAAACGCTCGCCGGGCCGCGCTCGCGTTAAAACAGCTCGACGACGAAACCGCGCGCATAGAAACGTGTGTCTTCGCGCGATCCCCACAAATGACCGTGTGTAACTTGGTGCGGCGTGGCGAGAAGGGCCCGCCGGCGATAAAACCAGTCACGAACATTGTATGCAGGGAAAACACACGATAGCTGCTTCTGCGGAATTCTGTCGCACGCCTGTGTACGCTCCTGCACGTGCACTAGCCCCTGCCCGCCTGTGTGGATGCATTATACGGAAGCGTGGAACAATGCAATACCATTCATGGTAAAAGAAGAAGCGGTTGAATCACCGCCCTCTTAGATTCTACAGGGTTACTCATGCGAAACGTGCCCTCGATTTTGGAGCAGCCAATGTGCTCCTCGCCGGGGGGCCGGGCTACCAATTTCTTTTCCCGAAATCCTCCTGGGCCTCTGATATCTTGGAAGAAACTGAATGGAGCAGTGGATAACTGCAGGGTAACGCGAAGCTTTCGCGTTCGTCTGTTCCTCCGTCGTTCTTAAACAATCAGTTCCCCTTTCCGCAGATGCTATCGCGCCGTTCTCGAGATTAGTAGGTTTCCAGGCGACAATTACAGCCTGCAGAAGGGGGACGGAGGAGGCGTTAACCCGATGGAATTGCAACGATATCCAGGAGGGAATTTATAGAAACGTCGGGCTTGTAATTACGAGCCCCACCGGGTGGGGGCTGGGATCGGAATTTACAGAATCATAGCAATTGATACTAGCGGCACGCGCCTCGATCCAGAGATACACGCGTCCGCGCCGCTTGATTTACAGCCTCGTTGTAATAATTATTTAGCGAAACCTCCTGGCCTATACTCGATTTCCCCGGTGAGGCGGTAAAACCGCGCTCGCGCGGCCGGCGATTTTCTCCTGGTTTCCACCGACCGTTGGAAATATCGCGATCGTAGCCCGCGAGGGAACTGCGAAATCGTGTGTTTGCTCGCCTCGGTGGTAATAACATTGCGGTCTGCGAATGGAAGAGGGAAATAGTCCCGGGCATGTTATAAAGTTACACGTCGATGGTAACGCGATACACTGCATCGGTACGAGGAACAGTAGTTAGAGATCTCTGCGGCGAGGAAAAAATCCAGTGGCGGTGAAAACGCCATTGGATCTCGATACGTCCAGCCGCGGATAAAATGATAAAATTGCTGCTGCTTAGTCGGCCCGCGAGTCATCGCCGACGCCGCGGCGAAAAGTGGGCGCGATAAATCCGTGTACTTGACGACTGGTGCTTTAAATTGCCCGATCCCGGTGGTTTGCTTCGCTGATCGAGGCAACAATCCGCGAATCCATGTGATCGCAATGTTGGTCGTAATGCTAAGTAATTTCCAAGTGGAATGAAACTCGGGGCATCGGTTCCGAACGATGCCGAGCGCGCTACATACTCGAAATTTCTCTGTTCTCGCGATACACAGACACACACACGAGACCACACCTGCCGAGCCAATTTCACTCATGACGGACTTTTCACCAAATCTCCACTTTCACTGCCGTAGAAACTTCTTCCTGCTGGGGAATAAAGAAAAGAGTTTACTCTGACTTCTTTGTCATCTTCCTCGTAAAGTTGCAGCCCCAATTCCACTGGACGAATCCAGAGCCGATGAATTATTCATCCTCAAACAGCACGTCACGGCTGTGAAATCCCACTCGCTGTTCGCCTAGGAGATTCCATTCTGCATCCTTTCCACTAAGCTCGATGTTACAATTGCACAGGTGCGTCTGGCACGCGGAAGATTCAAGGACCGCAGGAAGTGTCGGTAATCGTTGTCTATTAATAGCCGCCGCGCTGATTTTCCAGACTAATGCTATAGCCGATGTCAAGTGGCGCGCTATCGAGCCACTCGAGCTGTCAATCAGCCTCGCCTCGCAACATCTGATCTGTCGAACGGGCGGTCGATGAAATCGGACGGCAATTAAATCGGGGAGAAAGAATCTACTCGCGACGATGTCGCGTTCGATTGTACCCTTGCCCTTCCCCCGGTGAGCGCGGCGCAATCAGAAACTGAAATGAACAAAGAGAGCGTGACGGGAATTGTAATTTAATCACCTAATCGAGATCGGACACTCGAGTTTAATGGGTTCTCGAACGTGCTGAGGAAACAGAAACGGGCGAGCCGCGAGCGTGCTTGCTTTCGTTCGCGATTCGTAATAACAGATTCGCGTTATACGCGCGTATAAACGTCGTTACACTCCGCCTAAGCGGTGAGTAATTTCTGGTCGCGTTGAATCGCGGCAATTACAGCCGCGCAGCTCTTGGGATCACGCCAGACGTCCACCCGCGACCGCGCGCTATTCGTTGGATTATCCGCGGCGCGCAAGTGGGTCGTTGGATTCGAGGGAAATTAAGAAAACACCGGCGGGGGGACCGGCGACGATCGCCGCTCGCATGGCTGCCGGCCAACTATTTCGCGGCAACGCGTACGTTTATATGCCCGTTTACACCCGACCCCGCTCGGTTCGCTGCCCAACACGCTTCAGCTGATCCCCATCTGTTTGCCCGATCCCCCGAGCGAGCCGTCGTTACATTTATAACGTTTTCGTTCGACCCCTGAATCACCGCAACGTCCACAAACGCGAAGGAAAGGCACGGGGGTGTTCGACGATTGAAATATGAGGCGGAATTGGACGCCGGGTGATAAACGGGTGCTTGGGTCGGAGTTTGGTCATTCACGGGCCGCAGCTCGTTGCCGTCCCGGGTATTTTCGGCCCCGAGTGTGTTTAGTCTCCCATATTCAGGAAGTTGATGGAGTTCCGCGCTGCTCTGGCTCTAGTGTGTCTGCACATGGTGGAAACAAATAGAGATCGTGTCCTAAGTATAGCGGAATATTTCTCATTTCGCTGGGGATTTTGAAATGGTGCCAGGCACACGACGAGGATAGCCATCAGTCAAGAGTCCCGTTCCGCGGCTGAGAGACGGGCGAGCCGCGGACCGTCGCTATGTAAATCGATTTTGTTCTTCTTGATTTCTAACGCCGGGCCTCGCGAGTTTTTTCTCCTCCGTGGATACCACGCGCGGCACGCTGCTTATTTCCTCTGTATTGGGACCACCGCTAGTTCAGCAGCGAGCAAACGTAGTCGTTAATCAGTCTCGGGCTTGATTCGCGACGTTGGAGATCAGGGCAGAGATACATCCGCGCTGAAGACGCTGCAGCATTTCACGCTTCACGGTAATCCCGGCTGGTATCTGCCCGCTCAGATCAGCTCAGATAGGCTCGGCAAAAATTCGCAAGGCTTGAAAAACATACTATCAACTTTTGTAGCCGTTTCGCTCGGCGCGCTTCACTTAACGGGCTTGTTAGAACGATCGGCTGGATTATTAGAATAAAATGTATCGCAACAGTGTAACAGGAATCCCTGGTCCCGTCTAGCTGGTCGTGTTACTGCTGCCACTGCATCCTGGGACTCGCGTGCAGGCTCCGAACGTTCGCACAATCTACACACCACGCTATTTAGAAATAATGATCATTATTTCAATCCATCTGGCTCGTAAGCCGCGGCGGGTATCGCTTCTGCAGTCCACGCGGCGAGCGAATCCGCGCCAGGCGATACGCGCCGCTTTTTCTAAAGTCACCTTACGCGTAAAAATAGCAGCGGTTATTTTTAGCGTTCATTAAGTTCGCTGCAAAAAAACAGCGTACACGTGGCGACGACGTACACGAATCCACGCAATGTTTGCGTCGAGTTACTGCCTCGATCGTCGAGTTCCCCAGTCGATTCAATCGAGCATCGGGGCATTTTTATTTTTTACACGCGCAGCGGGAGAAATAGCTACGTAATTCGGTTACCCCTCTGCGTCGCCGTCGATTATAATTTCTCGCAGATAAAATGCGTGGGCGCAGCTCGATGCAATTACGCATAATTGCAACCGTGCATCGCACTCGAAGTTCGGTCGCGAAACAATACAGACACTGGGGATTTGCATAACTCCTTTTCATCGGTGTATCGAGAACAGGTATTTCCCAGGTGAATTTGTGCGTCGGGACCGTCCCTCTCGTTCATCTCCGTCAGGACTTAAATCATGCAACAGTGCGCGGAACTTGCTGGATTTTTCTGATTGGCGAGACTCGAGCGCAGCGTGAACTTATCCCTTAACACGCAAACTCGATTAATTTGTATCGGGATCGGTGTTAGATTCGTTGCATCCTCGGCTTCCTGTCTTTCTCGTCGACACACCGTTGCATAATTAATCAGTGGAAACAGGTGAATTAATAGACCAGTGGGAGACGTAGTAATTAGTGGTCTTCTTATTTCCACGCAATCGGACTTTTTACGAGCTCTCTCGCACGATCATCGCTGCCGTTTCTGATTTATCTGCGCACGTCTTATGTAAATGCATAACTATTAATGTTCTTATTTAATCTGACTGGCGTGTCTGTTTTATTTACCGGGCCACGGTTATCGCTCCAGTAGGATTGACGGTTGATCGAAGTAGATTGGCCGTTCACTAGCCAGACACAGTGGATCTTCCATCGTTGAACAGTGAAGTCGCATGGATTCGATGCAGAAATCACGGGATAAACGTGACACTGCGGTACTACGGCGGGAAAGTTGATGCCGGAGCAGGTCGAAGCAGACAAATTAACGCACACCGGAAAGTCCTCAATTAGTGTCAGCGACGAAAAGACGCTGACGCGTGGTACCTGTTAATATTCGCGGTGATTCGAAGTACTAATTAAACTGACGAACAGCGGAGCAACGTCGCGAGATTTCTGCAATTTACACCTGCCAGCTCGAACGTACAAACGCGTACGGAGCACGCTGCAGCCACGTGCTCCATTTCGATGTGAGCGGAAAAAGTGATTTCCTGGGAAATTGACAGTGCACTCCCACGCGTACCTTTCTCTTCGTGAGAGACCAATCGATTCTTCGCAAAGATGCACACAGAAATTGGTGAAGCTCTTCTTCTAGAAACATTTACTTCTTACAAGATCCAAACCTGAGGACATTTTAAATGCATCACAGTCCAAGTTCCCCAAAATCCAGACTCAACGCAGAGACTCCGATGTAAATCGCGGTATAATTCAAGTCTAATAGTCGCGTTTAAGCTACTGTTGAAACGAACTTGCCGTTCGCAGGGATTTTTCTAACAGCCACGCATACAAGCGGTGAATTGTAAACGATACACGCATCAGGAGCGCGCGTATCGAGGTATCCTGTGGTGACCAACGGAGCCACACCCCTGAACGTTTACAGTAGTAATGCGATATATTATATCGCCACGAAACACTCTAATGTACTGTGTAGCCTGCGATAATGACAATGCCCACGCGTGCACATCTTGTACTACATATACGTGCGCATATCGTTCTTCAATTACCCCTTGTAACACGATATACCGTGGAGACAAGGCGCGTTAGTACCCGTATTACACGTATCACGTGCGGAAAACAAACTGATATACAGGTGGACGACGTGTCTACACGAGCCATCCAAATATCAAGCTCCACCAATTCTCCAAAACACCGCGCTTCGCGTGGATCACATACCTTTCCTCGAGTTCGATCACAGATCTGCGATTCACGCGAAATCGAAGAGGTGCTCACCCCCTTGAGGGACCAATAACGCAACGTGGGCCAGGAGAGAGAATTCCACCGGCGAAGGACAGTTATCACTGTTTATCTAAACGATATGCACCGAGAGTGTTGACCCTGGGTTGCGTAAACGTGCGCCACCGATCTCCACTCGAGGCGCTTCCACTTCCTGCCCCGACATATTCCCCGCCGCGCGATCAGACCGGCGAAAAAGGCAGTGGAAACTCGCTTGGAAGAGGACCAGTCCACGATTCCGTGATTTCATCGAGGAAACAACCGGTGCCTCGAAGTGTCCCGACGGAAATAGCCGTTTTATGGGATCGTTCTTGGTTTTGTTTGACGTCGGGGAAACGACGTTGACCGAAGTGTGTCAGCTGATCTACATCTTAATATAGACGGCGATCCCTCGTTAGCTGGTGATTCGTGGAATCTGCGGATCCACTGTGTAACACGTCGCTCGATTTGCTTCTTTCCTTCGCAGTCCGCTGCACGGTCCAGACACGAGCGAAAAGTTGAGGAAACTTGCGCAGGGGTCGACGGTGATTTAACGCTTTCGCGCGAGAGACGCCGTCGACTTATCGGCCTGGAATGATTTATCTGCGGTAACCGAAGGTAACGGCATTGACAAATAATGTATGCGGTTCGACGAACGTCGCTATTCTTAGCGTTTTATCGGGGCCGAATTTGCTTTACGTATCAGGCCCGCGTTAAAGAGACCCTGTTTGCTCTCGCGGCCGCGCATCTCCATGTTCAACGGCTTCGAAGAGATACTATATTTGACTGGAAAGATCACGATCTTACGTCACACAGAATTTTCCATCTATTTTCGGAGCGATCGATCTAATCACCGGCTATTCCGAAATTCAACAAGGAAGTACGCAGGCACCGCGTGTAATCTCCACAATTTCCACGTTGTATCAACAGATATTAACGACTAAGGTGGGTCGTTCGGTATCGCTTTTCTTCCGACAGAACAGGAACGACACGATTCCAGCAATACGATCCTACTCGCAAATATGGGCGCGACGTCGTTTACAAAAATCTCTGTCGTCTCTTTTAACAACGCGACCCCGGTGCGCCTTAAATCATTCTCGCATGCTCGACCACTGTGTACATTACGCTCGATACAGTTTCTCCATTAGTTACATCCGTAGAAACGGCGAACAAGCTGCGAAACGCTCGACAAAGCGTATCATGAATACCAAATGAGATCTCGAAAAGTGTGCCAGCGTGTACTCAGCGGCGCAAGATATTTACAATCAATTAACGTCAATCCTCCGGGGTTTATCGGCGATGTTACGTTATTGACGACTCCTCCAATCTTATTAGATATTCGAAGGATTTTTATCGCCCCGGAGAAGCACGTTTGGCGCACGTATTTCGAGAATCCTGTTCCAGAGTGCCAAACGCGCTAACCGCGTACTCCAACAGCGTAGCAAATAAATGCCACACGATAGCCGTCAACAGAATTCTCAAATTCCACCTCGAACGTCTCGCAGAAATTCTGCCGACGATCGAGAACACCTTGGTAGCCGTGATCCCATCGACTTTCATACATTCTGCCCGGGTCGTCCAGGAGAGGAACAGATCTCTCGCTGACGCAGGCACATGACACATCGGCGGCATAAACATTGACGAAAGCAATTGCCAGTCCGCGGTGGACCATTCAGAAGATGCACGGCTCGAGGAAAGGCCCCCGAAGACGAAGATCGTTCGGTGTTCGCCGTTAATAGCGTCGATTCGACGTCTCTGTAAATCACACGTGGCGAACGAAATCGTGGAAAGATCTACGAGACCCGTCCCCGTTGCAGCGCGATGCTCGCCGGGCCGTCGAGAGGACGTCCCTTTGACGGGGCCCGTGCCAGACGTCAGATAAATCCCGCGGTTAGGTGACTTTCACCGACAGCCACAATTAAAGCGGCCGGCTAGACGAGAGGGGAGCGACGTGGAAAGTTGGACGTCTCTGGTTGGTGAACGACACCATGCATCATCCGGGGAAGACGTCTTTATTGTTGCTGCGGCCGTTACAGGCTAGCTATTGGACTCGCCTACGGAGCGGGCTCGTTACGTAATTGCAACAGGTGTGTCCCCAGCCACGTGTTCCCGCCGCGTTTCTCGAGGCCTGAACGCGGAATCGTTCCGTGTCGTGAGACGATTGCGTTATTTTTCCTGGATCGATCGCGTTGCGAAATGGCAACGAGCACGTTATTGTCGTCTCGCCGGCTTACCTGGCTTCCACGTGTATTAATAACGCGGTGATCTCGTCGTGGTTCCGCTTCGTAGAAGTGCTTCAAGATGATCGCTCAGAGATGATCTAGAGATGAGACAGATTCGCGGTTAAATCATCGCCCGGTGATGTAATTGGGACAGCTGAATTCTGCTAAGCTAACAACTGTCAACCCGTCTTCGCGCGAAATATCATCAAATATTTTAATTTATGAAAGAGTCGAGACAATTTCAAAATTAATTCAATATGGTAACTCACATATGAGTTATTGCTAATTCGCTATATAGAAAAGATGAGAATTTTTTTTAAAATTGCCTCAAGCCTCTGTGTTTAAACCTTTCCCAATTTCTTTCGTTCAAAATTTGTCGCTACCCAAAATTTGCTACCCCAAGCTACGTAGCCTACTTAGTTTTATACACAAATCCGCCACTGGATGTGATTTAGTCGTGCAATCGGTCTGATATCCTCAGACACATTTCACGCGAAAGATCTGAGTACGATGGCAAGCTGATGAAGAAGTTCCCTTATTATTCTTTGTCTCCTGAGATCGATTCACCAGCGTTATTTATGTGGCCTCCGTGGAACGCTTCCTCAAAACCGATCCTTCGAGAGCGTTTCCGTGAAACGAAGCTGGATCTTGGTTCCGCGTGCGCGGAGGTGTTCTGTATTGAATCAAATCGATCGAGCTAAGTGGAGGATAGAGTCATTCGCAGTGGCTGGAGGCGGTTCTGTCCGCGGTGCTTTCCGTGGCTGACTGTATCTCTGACATAGGATTTCCTGGAGATCATTGATATCCGATCGACGAGATAATAGCTTAGCGCGTGACGGATTCTTTTCCGAGCGACCTGACTCACTTTTTAATCTGGCGTCCCGGAGCAAGGCCGGCGACGTGATTAATCGTGGATGGCGTTTAAATTTTAATGGCTCGCGTGTGGGAACAGCACGCGCGCGATGGAAAATCTGGATGTACAGGAAGACGTCGGAGTTGCAGTCGGCGAGCGAGTTAGGTACACACATATATCGTTTTAGGGATATCAGTTATTATTAGCTTCGCGCAGATGGCACATACGATGACTCAGGCGAATAAGTGCTGGCTGATGATAAGTGCATTCAGCCGGGAAGATAGCGTCGGAACGGTACTTCTATGTAAGTCAACCACTTGTGTCTCGTTGCACAACTCCTACTTAGGAATTATTAACAGTGTGGCCGGACAAGTTGCTAAAAATACGCGAGTGGGCGATAACATCGGTGTATTCGCGGAGAGCAAGGCGATAATATAATAAAAATGGAATTCTGAGATCGGGGGACCGTAACTAACACCGCCGGGGAACGCCGCTGTTCATTGATCTCCTGGGTACCTACAAGTTCCATTCTTTCGGAAGAGTGCTTCGTTCCGCGCTGTACACGTGAACTCCAAATTAAAAAAAAAAAAATTGAAACGCAGGAGGAAAAGAATCCGTCGACGAAATGGCAGGAAAATGGTTCGAACTTGGAAGTCGATTTTGTCGGGCGACTTTAGCTTGTCGACGAATTCTTTTCCTCTCAACCGTTTTTGCGAGTGTCTAGGAACGATAATTAAAAAATGTGGGGGTAATTTTGAATTGCAGGTGAGCGGGAGGGAGGCGGTGCTGAGCGGTGGCGGTGGCGGCCATGCGCCCCGGCCTGCCAGTACAGCCGAGCCGCCGCAGGCCTCCCCGTCGCCAGGAACTCCATCAGGAACACAACCGACGGCACCGGCACCGGCAAGATCAACAGCAACAGCAGCGGCTGCGGCCACGGCCGAACGGCAGCTGCTCGCGGGCCCTGCTGGTGTTGCTGCTGCTGGCCAGCAACCCTCTGGTCCTGGGCGAGCCTCCAGGGTTACCCGGGGCCGAGTGGCAGCAGGCCCTGTCCAGGCAAACCTACCCCAGGTCCACGTTCAACAGAGCCATACCACCGAAGAAGCAGCACAACCTTACCATTGGATACCTCACGGCCATCAAGGGCGACCTCAAGGACCGTCAGGGCCTCGCCATCTCGGGCGCCTTCTCCATGGCCCTTGACGAGGTGAGCTTTTCCACGCATCTATGCCTCGTCCAACGCGTCCCTTACAGTACTATCGAGATTCCGATCCCTATCGTCGGCGAGTCTAGCGAGCTTGAAAGCCGCGACACGAAGCTGCGCCGTTCGCAACAGGAGGATATCGGTTTGGGAAAGGAGCTGCTCGCCCCGTGGTCCGTAGCGGGGTCCTAATTGCGGTAGCAGGTCCCAGGTTCCCACGGCGAATCCCCGGCTTACCGAAAAGTAACGTCGGCAATATCGCGGGCCCCCTGTCTCTCGGGGTTTTTTCCTCCGGGCGGTCGTCGCCGCGGCGTTCCACGCTCTGGAAGGCTCGATAATTCATTCGACGAGGATCGAGCGTACGCGAACGGTCGCGCGAGTGCCTGGAACGGTGGAGCGATGGAGCGCGCGCGAGCAGGGACCGTGAGATCGTTTTCGCCGGCCGCGGCGCGGCGCAGCGCGGCGTGGCGCGGTGCAGCGTGGCGAGCCTCTCCCGGGCCGAATAAGAGAAGAAAAAGAGAAAGGTGCGCGCTGCAGCGGGAGCTGCAACGTGCAGAGTGACCCGGCATCTCTCCCCGGAGATGCCGATTCGTGCGAGGGTTTAAAAATACAAGACCGGCATTATTCGCCGGTCCGCCCACGCGTCCGCCGACGAAACTGCGCTCTCGCAACCGTGAGAAGAATTCGCTCGCGATCGAGAAACCTTCTCCTCCCCCCCCCCCCCCGGGTGCCCTTCACCTCCTCCTCTTCCACCTTCCCCCTGCTTTCTTCGCCCTTTTTCTCCCAAACCTGCCTCCTACCCGAAACCCCCGGCGCTCTTTTGCGACCCGCAACCGTACGTAACCGCGCGTACAAGGAAAGGGCCGCGGAACCTCTGGGAATCGTCGAAATAACCGGCCGATCGTATCGCGCCGGCCAGCGTATCCGGCTCTACTTGCAAATAACAAGTTACGTCAAAGATGGATTGCGGTTACGCCGATAATTATTCGGGGATATCGGTATCTCGGCGGGGCGATCACGAGGGGCCGAGTTGCTCTTCTCTTCGGACGCGCCGCGGCCGTGTTCTCCTCGATCGCTGCTTAAGGATTTCACGCTCGGTTCGGCGCTAGACGCAGTAAATCCCACGCTTTTATAACCCCCGCGCTATTAGGGTCCGAATGCATCAAGCTTCGAAGAGCCCCAGCTAACTACGGAACAGTTGAGCCTGGCAAAGGGTTAGCTTCACACAAGAAGGATCCTCGAAATCGTCGGCCCCCGTGTCACGACTTCCGTGTTCTAGTTTTAGGACGGAATTTCGCGTGGTCCCCGCGCGAAGGTAACAGGTCGCGATCGCGTAACGCGCGCTCAGCCAGCTCGAAAGGTGCAGGAAACGAGCTTTGCGCCCGTTTATTTATGTACTTCGATATGCCACGCAAGAGTAAGCATCGCGATCGCAATGTCGGCCTCCGTGTTCTCGCGATTACGATAAAGCTCGGTTCACGCGAGCTCGCGATACCGCGTCGCGCGGAATTTTATTTTTATATCGAACGCAACCTGCGCGTCTGGCGATCCAGCGGCTATTTTCGGTGCGGGCTCGTCAGGCCAGACTTTTATTTCGTATCGGTCCTCGGACAGCCGACTTCTCGCGAGAAAATAACGCGAGGACGTATTTTTAGCGCGACGGTGAAAGTTCTCCCATGATCGGTGGCGTCAACGTCTCATCGTGGCCACCCGAGTCTAACTTTATATTCCACGGTGGTCCGCGACTGACCGGTGGGTACTTTGGACTCGAAACTTGATAGTTTTCAATATTTCAATTTCGCAACCCGCAGCACAATTCGATAATCAGCTATGCGAGGGGCCCGCCTGGTCAGCGAAGCTGTTCCCCCGGAACAGATTACGAAACTTCTGGCTTCCAATATCTAAAGGACTCTGTCATTACTTCTCATTGGAACTTGTGATTAAAGAACGCGGGTTTCGCGCTAGATGACTAGCTCGGGACATGTGAACCGAGCCTAATGCCTACCTGTCCGTTCGATTCAATAGCGCGCGCAGGTGCACCTCTTGTCCGGCTCGCTGTCCGGGGATATTTGCAGAGAAAAATGCTGGAATTCGCTATGACGCACTCCCACGACGTAAACTAGTTTGGCCGATGCCGCGCGCGCGAGATTTGTAAATAGAACGAGTGCATTGATTAGCGATCTCGCGTGCAATCAAACGTTCCCGGGCCTTTTTCAACGCTCGAAGGTGGTCGTTGGTACCCGGCTGCCCTCGCCGGGCCTCAGTGAATCATTCGAAATGATTTCACTGACGCGGACCGTGGACATTGGGCTGCTCGTTATTCTTCCGAACTAAATCAACAGTCATACTTAATTACGCCGTTCAAAAGTCACTCGTTTCCCTTTTCGGGCATTCCCTTCGATTTGACTACCGATTCCTTGAATAACTCAGCTCGCGGTGCCGGAGTAGCAACGCGCCGTGTCAATTCCGGTGGCAAAGTCGTTCTCATCGTCCCTGAAGGTTGGCATTCGGCTGGACACAGCCTTCCACGACCGGACGGCCTTCAATTACTCGAAAATAAGCTGATTGGTGAAACCCTGCCACAAGCAACGGCGCAAGTGGACGCCGCTGTTACGTTGTTTCATGCTCGGACAGCTCTCCAGAGAAATCCTCCACCGGTCTAAGGTGTCCTCCGTGCAGCCAACGTTTCGCGTAATTGGCGTTTGCATATCTCGTATCTGCTCGGCAAATGTCACAGTCTCAGAGACATCTCTATTCGAAGCGAGCGCGGAGCCACCGTCTGCTCGCCAGCGGAGTGATCTCGAAGCGGTTCCCGGCTGCATGTACGCGCCAGACGCATCTTATTATTCGCATTCCATCGGACGAATTTGGTCATCGGCGGGGCAGGTGCAAAATCAGGAATGCCAGCCATCCAACGGGAAGAGCAATGATTTTTTATAACGCTCCTTTGGAACCGTTTTAACGGTTCCCCAGGCTCGCGGCCGGGCGAAGCTGCAAAAATCCGCGCGTTCACCGCCCGTTCATTTTCCCATTTCATCCGGTGGCTGGCGCGTTGCGTAGGTAATGCCGCGCAAATTGATTGCATCGCGTTTCTAATCCGTTCCCGGGAACAATGCGTGAGCGTAATTAAGCCATCGCGTCGGCGCTCTTTTCCGCCGTGCACGCGACAGACCAGGACTAGAAATCTTGAGAAAACCGATACGTTGCTTGCGGTACGAACGGCGGCCGTTTCTGGAACAGGACAGTGAAGGATTTATGCGGGGACTTAGTCGCGGCAGGCTGGCTCAGAGCAAGGTTACGGTCTTCGTTAAATGATCAAACTTTGAGCGGACAGAATTTTCAATCTCGATCGACACAGTTGGAATTTCGAGTGGCTTCGCGATCGAGGAAGCCACGTTTGTCGAGTCAACCTTGTCGTAGGCGTCAGCAATTTGGTGCGTTAAGCTTAATCCTAAGCAGCTGAATTGGTCGAAGCGATCGTCCGGCAAACAATTAGATCCGAGATTCTGATCTCGTGTCCAGCTACTTGATCGGGCAATTTTTCAACCTCTGTGCAGCGGAGGATTCAATCTGTCGCTGGATATGACCTTTCGCCATTCGAGTCGACCTTTCCGCGGAAATAAGTAGGTACCGTGCGCACTGGTGACGCGAAACGCGGCCTGCAAAAGGATCTATCGAGTGCGCGCGAACTTTTCATCGACGCCGGAGGCGGCTGTAACTTCGCCTCGCATTGCCAAGCACGTAAATTGGCTGGACGCGGAGAGGTGACTCTACTTGGAAAAGCATTGTTTGCTGGAATTCGAATTTGCATAATAACCGTGCTCTCGCGCCGCGTGTATGATGTATGTGCAAGAGAGTCGGAGAATTGAACTTTAATCGACGCTCCTACAGGTAGAAATCACCTTCGAGACGGCAAAGAAATGTCACTAAAAAGTCAGCACCGCGGCTGAGGAATTTATGCGTACCTTGAAACGAGTGGCAGAAATCGATGCCGATCCGCGGAGCATTGTTTCGACCAGGCTTGCAATCGTTGCTCCGTCGCTCCCATATCCTACGCTATTTCTGGACCCGTGATTTATACACCCCGTTACGGCGTCCGTCATCATTACGACGAGAATTGAATATTCATGATCGAAGTTATGGTAACGTAATTACCAGGGGCCGAGGGGCATTGCTGGAAACAATTAAGGGAAACAAACCGTGCGCGACCAGCGCATGGCAATCGGGAACGAGCGTATCGTGGGATCGTCCAATTATTCTAATTCGATATCGTATGCCCAAAGATGGGCGGCCTCGTAATGGCTTGCATAACGCATAACGATTCACGTGGGACGACGTTAAATTTGTCTCTCCTACCGAGGGAATTGGAAAATCGAACACGTCGGACGTTTACGCCCGCGACCCGTCGCCGATCTGAGTATCGAGGATGGCGTTTTTTTTTCACGTTGGCGGTTCTTTCTTCTTACAGATCAACAGCGATCCGCACATACTACCGAACGTGAGGCTGGTGATGCGATGGAGCGACACGAGGGGAGAAACCGTGGAAGCCACCAAGGCAATGATCGATATGATCTGCGACGGGGTTGGAGCCTTCTTTGGACCAGAAGGCTCGTGCTACGTTGAAGCCATAGTCGCTCAGTCCCACAACATACCCATGATTAGTTATGTGAGTATTTTTAACGCTATTTAAGAGATCGCTTGAGGGATCAGGATCTTCGTAGGCGATTCATTTGCCTTCTGATTGCGATTCGTAACGACCGTTCCATAGCTCTGAAGCCCGATCGTCGTAGGATCGTCGGAATATGGTAAATTGCTGTCCCGCGAACCTCGGCTTCGACTTACCCTGCAAGGCTTCGCTCACCGTGAGAACAGCGGGGTTGCAGGACTTGCAGGGTTGACGAAGGTGGTGTCGAATTTGTCCGAAGTTGACCGTGGAGCGGTTCAGAGGCGGTTAACGAACGCGGGGGAGGCGGATGTGTGCCGACAAATTGAACACCCGCGGCGTGACAATATAATTACGGGCTGCTTCCGCGCGGCTGTGTGTGTGTGTGCACGCGTTTCGTAGCTTTCGTGCGTGCGACGTTAGAGGAACACGCGATGCCTGCGCTTCGGGGCTTCGGGATCGACCGGCTGAAAAATTAGCATCCCGCCCCGTTCACCGTGGGCCCCTCTGTCGATGCTTTTAGCCACGCTCTTTGTTTCGGCCGTAACGAAACACGCGAGCCGGCATTGATCTCCGGCTGGGGGCCCAATTCATCTTCGCCCGGAGCCCCGGCAAAAACGAGCACTCGGAGATTAGAATAGCTGAGATCGAACTTTGCTAGCACTAGGTTACGCCTTGCGCGCCGTGTTCAGGCTATCACGAGGTCTGACTTATCGCGGGGCCCGGCCTATCTTAAACCGTAGATTATCCTGGCTCCGCGACTTCTAACACACTCGTCCGACCAGGATCTAGGAACGCGTTCGTTGCGGAGCGAACTGAATCTAACCGGTTAAACTTGAACGGAGTGGACAAAGCCTATTTCGTGCAAATCAGTTTCGACGTAGGTACTCCTAATTCCAATTAGTTCCAACGGTGGTTCGGTCTACGAATCTGAGCTTTAATTCGCGTATGTGCCCGCTCCTTCCAAACATTCCTGTCCTAGCCGTTAAGTACACCGAAGCTCACAACGGGCAGTTGATCGTAATGTATTCATGGCGTCGCGGCCCGATGGAAACTTTGGAATCGAAGGTTATTTATGGAAGAAATGACCGGGAAGCCGGCGCTTCGAAATGAGCGTCGTTTACACGCGGCAATTTAGGAAACACATGTCACGAATACGCCGCCTATTTTTAACCGGTTGATCGGTCTGCCCTGTCTGCCCGAGCGAGTCGAGTTCATCCTCTTCGCCCGAGAATCCTCGAAGAGGTATTTCCGTGGGATTCATTGACCCTGGCGAGTCCCATGGATCCCTAAACTCTTTGAAACTCGCTGCCACGAGCACACAGTCGACCCCGTGATGACCGACTCGCCAGCCTGCGGGGTTACGCATTCCCGTGAAAGCGACCACGGTGTCAGAGGTTCCTGGCGCGGCTGGGTCGACCGTCCCACGGAAAAGTCCGCTCGCGTGGCGATCGCACAGCCATCCGCAGGTGGAAAGTTTCGCGGGCCGCTGACGAGCCACGACGGCGCGTCCCTCTCCTCGATGAAATTTAGCCCACGCGGTCACGATCGGGTTCCCACCGCGGGAGGAATCGATGGACAGTGTACGGGCGGAGAGGAGGGACAAAAAAAAAGGAGAACGACGTTTCATCGATGGAAGTCGTAAGGACGGACTCTCGAGGACTCTCGGCCGATTCCGGCGTCTTCGAATATGAGAAAGTGGTACGTGGACGTAAAAAGGCCTCCAGACTAATTTATGTTAATTGGAGGTCGTAAGAGAATGAAACGGACACGCGAGAACGCCGATCGTTTCGCCGGGGAACGGAGCAGGTATGGACGAAGGCGATCGGAGGCCTCCGAAGACGGCGGTAGTCGTCGCTCGCCGATTTTAATCGTAAATATCGGCCCTTCTCTGGAGCACACGATGGACGAGCCGCATAAGCATAAGGAGAGCCTACTGCTCCTTACTTTCACCTAGTTTCACTCGTTAGCGGGCCCGGCGGACGCAGCGCGCTCGCACAACGGTGCTTACTCTCCGCGCGGCCGCTCGTTGTTGGATTTCGGCGAAGCACAGGCTTTATCCTCTACCGCCGGATATTTACGCGGTCTATATTCGCGTTTCCGACGGTTTATTTTCTGCCCGCGGCGAGTATCCGCCGACAACGGTCTCCCGACTATTTCCGTCGAAACGCGCGGCTCTCTCGTGACGCTTTTACCTCCCTCGTCCAAAAGTAGCCGACGAGGGGAGGTGACGATTCGCGCGAGGCTCCTTTTTTCCAGACGAAATTGGGTCCGACAGGGTCGAAGCTTCGAGACACTTCGCGGACCTGCTCGGCTGGGACAGCCTGTACACCAGAATCACCGCTACCCATTTAGGTACATACCTGTAGGTGGACACGGAGCCTGAATGCCCGCCTATGCGAAGCTCTCGTAACGAGCGGTATACGGGTAGCACGGGAACCAGTGGGAACTTTCGATAAGTGAGCTGAAGAGATACTCGGTGCACACGCGCTCATCCACGCACACGCGCGTAAGCGAATGCACTCGCGCGGGTCACTGCATCGCGGTTGGTGCAACCACCTGTTGATTGCACCGGCGGCGGAGACGATGACGTCTCCGCGTATCGGAAAACTATCAGGCTGCTGAGCGCGTTTGTCGCGGCTGCTGGAAAAACTTCGGCGGATTCGTCGAGAGGAAGAGAAGTCGCACGCTTTCGCGCACCGCTGGACCCCGTTGTGCTTTTAAAAGCTGGTAAACCGTCGAAGCGTCCCGGTGCATCTTGTCTTTTCGAGCGTCCCGCGCGTCAACGAGGAAGTAAAAGTAAGATTGCGCCGCGGTAACCCAGAATCCGCGTGGATCGTTGAGACGTCAAGTATGGCTTAACTACGTGCATCGTTAATCGCGGCGGAACGCAGATGGATCGCAGAATTCTTTGAAGAACGAACGCTGGGACGCTCGGTATTAGAAGCAGCACGCTAGGCCGCATTCTTGGCGGACTGTATGGGCTATCACGAGCCCAGTCCGCTTCAGAATCTGTACCAAGATTGCCCGCAATTTCGCGTTGCAATATCGCCGAGGGTCCGCGCGTTAGCGACTCCACGTCGAATTACCCTTCGGGACCTTACGTAACTCGATTTGAAGCATTCACTCGGCAAGCAAGACGCGCTGAAACTCGAGAGCCTCGGTTTTAAACTGGCGACAATGTTTCGCGTGCTGCGAACCGCCGCCGTCAACGCCGTCGACTAAGCCTCGGCCTGTCCAAGCGTCGCGAAAATCCCGCGACTCGGCTGGAGCGGCTTCCTCGTGGATCGCGAGGCCTCCGCTGGACGCGAAAGAGTATTCGTCGTGTCATCCTCCGTTCACCTCCGAATCACCAATTCAAATCGGCCGCCCGCCGATGATGGAGCATCGAGTGGAAGTCGGGCGGGTAAACAACATCAATTACGGGTATAAATCGCGGCACGCTCGTGCCGCACAATGGGGGTGGCGGGTTTCGCCGAGGGAGGCGCGTTAATCCGTGAATCGAAAACGGATTAAATCGTAACGATCCCGGCGAGCGGAGAGGCCCGAGTAACCGGAGCCGGTCGCGGCTCTCCCCGCAAAGGAGCTATATTATTCCATCGATGGCGCATTTGCATGAAAACTGCTGATTCCCCTGACCTTCGCTGTCTATTTATAGCCGAGCCTGTTGATGCCCCACGCACTCGAACGGACGCTTACCTGGTCCGGCTTGGTGTCAGCCCGTCGTTGTCCTGACTCGTCCGCCTGACACCCAGCCGCTCCGTTCCCTTTACTTTCTGCCTCCACTGCTTCCAGGGGAATTAACGCGTTTAGGGCCACTGTGAACGGGACACTTACACACTCGGCGACGATCTCGCGAACGCATTCGCGCGCTTTCAGTGGCAGGAAACGTGGGTGTAGCCAAGCTCTTTGTATCTCGAGCAGATTCAGGCACAAGTGCCTCGGTTTAGGTTCTAAGAAGGGATTTCGGCCGCGAAATGGCGCAACGGTGCATCATCGAGCGCCTCGGGAGATTCCCCGCGCGTGTAGGCGTGATGTAGCATTGCGATACTTTCATCTTGCGCAATAACCAGCGTAATAATAGCGCTTCTGCGGTAGCTATCGGTCCGGTAATAGCGGACGGTACACTTCTTCGGCGTCGGCGATGCATTATTTATACACGTGCACGTGTATGGGAAAAAGTTTAATTGTGACGTTTGACTCGCCTCGCTGGGCGGCGCGGGGCGACTCGGCGGGGACGCCGACACGTTCGACCACTGGCGAGAACGATTATTCCGCGTTACCATTTCCTCGTCTCCTCGACACCGACCCACATTATATATCTCTCTTTCGAGTGACGTTACGTGATTTCCACGATGAAGTAATCGTCGGGCTATCTTTAGCAACGCGCGAACAACGACGATCGACCGTACACTCGATATCACCGTACAGTCACCAACCATCCTCTCGCGTTCGCCAATGCGCTCCGGCCACAGAAATGTCACAAAGAAATCCCCAAGCACCGAGCGGTGGCTTTCGCTCCTGATTCCGTAATTCAGTGGAGGAGATCAAGCATTCCGCCGTCCCTATTCCCTAATACGAGGCGTCCTAAGTAGTGACAGAGCTGATCGATTATGACAATCGATATTCCGATACTTGAAACAGCTAATCGCACTCCGTTCTCGCCGCGAGGTTCGCACAATTTCCATACTACACATCGAATGGAACAGTGACACGACTCAATAAAATGTCTGACTTACGAATGCACCGTTCCACTGGCATCCGAAGTTCAAGGTTCCGCGTTTATTTATATCGCTGCCACGAAATCGACACTGTCACGTCTCGCGCAATTTTGCCAGTCGATAACAGCTCGAGGGTTCCTTCCACGGGTTATTCCTTTAATCCTTTGCGGAGAAGAGGATCGCACGTAGATCTTGGGCAGTCGGACTGTCAAGGCGTTTGTAATAAAAGGGTCAGCGGTAATCACCGGCAATTTCCTCTGGAACGGCGAATCTCTGGCCGCACGAGATGCACTCGGGCAGGTTGCACGGTGGGAGCCGACGGGACGCGCGCGGGATCGCGGGCTAAATATGCTATCTTTAGAAACGGGGAACGCGGACGGGCGGGTATGGACCGTGAGAATACCGGTTCCCCGCGAAACGATACGATTTGTTTGCTACATTATCGCCGGGTTAAATATATCGCGATAGCGTGAGGAATTTACGAGCCGCGCTGGACGCCATTGGCCGAGCCCGCTCGATAGGCCCCGCGAGATACTCTAAACGCCGTGATATTACGTAAAATTAACCTGGTGCACGAGCTCGCGCCTCGTCGCAGGTCCTTTCGCGTGTCTCCTTTCCTCCTTCTATCGGGAAATTGTCTGCACGCGCGCGCATCGATTAGCCACGCTGTTACGCAAGGTTAACGCGGGATGACATAACGTTGAGAAATTCATCGATAATAGTAATCTCTCGGGCCGAGTTCCGGCGAACTCTCATCGCCGTAAGTCGTCGCCTGTCGGTTTGCAATTTTCTGAGATCCCCAATATTTCTGCGCGTTCCTCGAGTCTAGCCGCGTCGAATCGTCTGGCCCGGCTATCAGCTACTGGAAATCCTGGAAATCCAATAGACACGGTCGAATTCGTGGCAGTGCTGGACGGAACAGGGTGCTCGTTGTTGCACCAATCAGTTACTCGCGTGCAAGCGCAATTTCCCAATAACTGGGTCAATTGGTTTTTACATAACCAGCCAGTCGAATAGATGCCTGCCAGAAATCGTCGGCTAACCACCAGAAGGATATAATGGTCGGCGGCGGCGGTTCGAGAGGCGCAGAGGAGCGAGAGATCCATTCATCACGGTCGGGGGGAAAAAAGACAACGCGGACACGTTTTTACTGGAGTAAACTCTATTTTTAGCACCGCGGGGATAAAAGAGTGAACAGAGTGTAAGAATACTGGTTTCGCAGGCGACCAGGAGTCCGTCCGACTCGTTTGCATCGTCATTGTCGGCTCGTGTCCGCTTCTGCTCTGCCAGCAGGAAGAAAGAACGCGCCGCTCCTACAACGTAATATCGCACGAACAGGATCAATTATTGGCTATTTATACGGAGTCCTTTGGAAGAGCAGCGCGAAGTAAAGTTGCTCCCATCGAGCTTGGCTTCTCCGATGCTTCGATCTCAGCTTTCACACACTCGGAACTTCCAGTCTATCGGTGGTTCCTCCAAATTTAGAGGTAGACAGAGATTGAAATTCGAGTATAGTCGCGATCTTCTTGCCCAGCCGATCTTCGCTGAAAACTCCCTCTCCGATCTCACCGATGCCAGGCTCGACGAGCAACGAGCAAAGCTCCCAGCCATTCTAGTTTTCACGATTGTGTACCGTGGTGATTCACGGTGCACGCTTCGATCCATCATGACTAACGTGTTTTTTGACCTTGGCTTCGACTTGCTGTCTGCGTTCAAGGATCGCTGCTCAAATTAGACTCCTTGATAGCAGGCTCCGTATACTACTGGATCGAACTCGGCGACAGATTTCGGGTCTTCAGATTCGTCAGCCGAAGCTCCTCGGATTCGTTACACTGCAACCATTCACAAGGACTATCGTCCGCTCACTGAAGATCCTTCTGCAGAAGCTGTTTGCGCCCCGGCAGAAAACTTCGTTAGCGAGCCGCTCCAAGTACATACTTGTCGGCACGCTTTAAGCCTCTCCTCTCCGGTTTGTCCGTCGCGTCCTTACCTCTGTCGACACCCATGAAACGGCTAATATATCGCGAATAAATCGATCGCCGGATAAAAACGCCTGCACGGAATCAAGGCGGACGTTAAAGTAGAAAGCGGCGGGAGCGTTATTTTCGACGCTGCCGAGCGTTCGGTTTAATGTGGGTGCCGCCTTAAGTAACGACGACGCGGCTGGTTTCAGGCTAAAATACACTCAATTAACCCTTAATTGGCCGGCACCAATTATGGGCCCAGCGTACCGACGCGTATTCATTCGGTCAACAAGAATGTATGGTCGGCCGGCGTTGTTCTTCCCTCGTTTTACGAGGCGCGGCGTCGTTCGTGGCCTCTTCTGGTACGCAGATAAACGAAATTTCTTCGTCTGCCTCATCACGGTCAGCTTATCCGGGGGAAGATTCGAGCACGTGATCAGCACGCCTTGCCATCTTGTCTCGCGAACAGACCCCAACTTGTCTCTATCTATCAGACGCTACAACTCGAGCAATTTTTATCTTCCCCGGCGGTAACGGGACGAGGGAAACGCCGGAATACGTCAACCCGCGCGGAGAATATATATGTATATAACACTGGCCGATACCTTGCGCATAGATCATCGTTATCGCTGTAAGTTGCATGAAATATTGTCACCGCAAAGTCGTCGCCCTGGCTACTTTCCCGGCCCCTTGACAATTTCGCGCAAAGGTCAAGTTTTACTGCTCGTGCATCACTCCTGCTCGCGATAACGAGACCGTCGGGCTTCCTGGTTCCCGTGCCAAGATCCGATCTCATTCCCGAACATGCTCATCGGCCTCGATCATTCTTTGGAGCAGCTAACTCGCGACATTCGCCGGTCTCGCTTCCGCGATTCGAGCCCGTCCCCACTTAAGTTAATAGTCCCGGGGGAACGTATAACTGTGCCTGGATGATAGAATCGCGTGAAAAAGCCTCTATATCCACGCGACGGAGCGTTTACGTCGAGCACCTCCTCGCGTCGTTTCCGTTGACAGCCGGGGAAGCGCGATAAAAAGCGGCATTTTACGGCTCACTCCAGGCAGAACGATCCGAACGGAGCGTTCGCGGTGCGTGGATCATCGTGAAATCTCGATCGCGCCGGCATAAGCGGTGGCTCCGCGCGAGATACGCGAAGTGCGTGCGATTTAACGAGCCGCGACGGCTCCGTCGCAATCGCCTTAATTTGTCGTCGAGTAAGCTCGCTCTATCGCCGCGTTAAGCCTAATGCCGCGTTCTAAATATAATTTCCCGCGACGGCCGGCCGATAATTTGCGGAACAGCTAGCGCGCGTTTGTTTACCGTCCCGATCCCCCGGCTCGTAAAGCAGCGTGGAATTTTGAGTGGCGGCATCTCGCCCCGTTCTCTTCTCGTCCCGTAATTGCCCCGAACGAGAGATATCGGGCCGCTCGCTCGGGGATAGACAGAGAGGAGGCCTCTACTCGCGTGACGCAATTTACTGCTCGGTTAAGTACATTTTTAGAGGCGAGGCTCGCGGCGTTTACTTGATCAGCAAGGAATTCGCAACGCGTTATTTCTCTGTAATTGTTCCTTGGATCAGAGGCGATCCGGCGAGGCCTGCCGCGTTATCGCGACGTTCCGTGACACCGACAAAGTACACTTTGCACAAATGTGCCCCGTTATCTTCTGCCGGAGCGAGGCCTCCTTAAATTCGCGCGGATCCGAGCGGCCCGGCCGGCCGCGCGAGTCGGTATCAGGTCGGTCAATATTTGCCGCTAATCGCGTCGCGAAAACAACGTAAATCATGTAGTATTACGGCGGTGCGAATGATATTACAGCAACCGTGTTACAACGACTATCCGTTATCAGCGCGGAGCATATGTCCAAGTGTCTGTGTTTATCGGCCCGACTATATTTAGACCCCGGCGGTGGTATTGCTTTGTCGAGAAACGGCGAATCGAATCAAGGAAGGAGAATAAGCCGTTGTTCCTCCGCCGACTCTCGCGGCTGGAGAAAACCACGAAATCGGTCGGGGCGTTAATCAGACCCGACGAGAGGTAAAAAAAAAACAAGACACGACGATTTTTATTACCGTGACGCTTCAGCAAACAATTCCACGGACGGCTGAGAAAAGGAACGTTGTTTTTTCTCTGTCCAAACCACTGGCCAGCCGCTCGTCATCGGGTGCTGCCGTAATCTTGGTCACTTTTCGTTTCGAAGTGGCATTTCGGCACAAGTTGCAAGTGCTTGGTGTTCGTAGATTCACCGAAGCCCAGCGTCTGCATAGGTTCGGTAGTCGGATGCGAAATCGCGGCGAGCGAATTGCGCGTGGGAGAGTCGAACAGCTTGGATTACGCGCCGCGGAATATTGATCAGCCATTACCATGGAACGAGCGTTAACCGCGGCTAACACCGTTCGAAAAGGCTAATTACACCGAGTGACAGGGCGGCGCGCCGTGACTTCCAATTTCCAGGGGGGGTCAGGCCGATTCGATTGCCAGCTGTGCCCGCGCCCACCGTCTCCGGCCGGGTCGGGAATTCTTGAATGGCCCCTCAGGTAGGCCCGAAATCCCACGGCGTTACGAGAAGGGGAGTAGCCGTCATTCGAGTATATCCACGGATACACCGACGCCGCTATACACTACCGTGCCTCCACTAACTGCCTATGTTTATCGCCAGGCTATATTTAGCCTGGGCCTATTGCTTTGCCAAGCGACAGACTGAACGAACCCAGCTACAACCGACACGGCAGCACCCAGCATCAGGCCTGGTTGGCTGCTCTACGGCCAACTTCCCATCCCGTGTCTCGTACCCCGTCCCATATACGAGCCTACACCATCCGCGTGCGAGCTCGTCTCTGCTCGTCTCTGCAACCTGCAACTTGCAACCGGTGGTTCGTCGCAACCGAGGCACCGACACCCACCGGAGCAACCGATGCGCGTGGATCCGCCGTGTTCCGTTTTCTCGGTCCATTGCACCATCCCCGGCTGTTCGATACATTTCCCAAGCGCGATCCACGCATTTCCCTGCCTCGTCTTATCCACGCGTTCGAATCTGGAATACCTACACGTTGCTGATTTGCGATTCCCGATCGCTAGCATGGGAATGCATCGAGTATCAGGAAATCGATGGATCGGATGGTCCGGAGATCACTCCCAGGTCTGTTTGCAGGAATGTAACGTATCGGAGCGTTGGCGCCAAAATTCGGAGCCGCGGACAAGTGGAATTTTTTGAAAGGTCATAGTCGTTTGTTCGCCCGCCCATGTACCAACGTATCGGGGCAGGCCTCTCTAATTGGAGTAATTTATTCGAGAGGACTCGGGGAGACCGCGTTCCCCGCCGTCTCTAATAGCCCTGGTAGCGATTCAATTAAAAACTTTCCAGAAATAGTAAACGCCGCGGCGGCGCGGAATCGAGGGGGCGGTTAATTATCGCGGACGGGTGTCTACGACCCTGACCGAACGCGAAACCAGACGCGGACGGTTAAAAGCCGACCCCCGCGGTCCCGAGGAACGGAACGCCGGGCGCCGACCACAACTCGCGGGCCTCCTCCGACTTTTCGTCAGGCCGCGTTTAATTTCCATCCGATTGTTTCGCCATTCAAGGATACAACGCCGCGGGAACGTGCACGCGAGCGCGCAACTATCGCTATTTGTCCGTCGCTGCTATAAATAGACGCTGTTGATTTATGAATAAATGAAAGCACCGCCCTGTTTCTCTGTGCAAGGCCCCCCACCGGCTGCCCGGTCGCGATCGCGCCTGCGCCCGCGCGATCTCGCCACTACGCATGCGCCCGTGCGTAAAGAGTTGTGTCGCCCCCCCTCCCTCCGTCCCCTCGGCAGCTACACGCGTTCCTCGTGAACAGGGCCGCGCGCGATCATTCTCCGGTTTAGAAATTTATTTTTAGAGGGGATATACCGTTCGTCGGGCACAATTCGAACACCTTTCCCAGCCGATAAATCTTCCGAATGAAACGGCGCGGATTGCGAAACCCGGCGCTCGCGTATCGGCCATTTATTCTTTTCGGATCCTTCCAACTTTCGAATTAATCTCCGGCGAGAGATTCTCTCTACTCATCGCTCGGAAATCTTCCACTTGTACCGCCGCGAATTGCGAGCGGGAACGGGAGGAGTGCCTCTGGCAACGCGCAATTGTGAATAGTAAAAGCGACCTGTCGCGTTTCCACGAATTAGAATGTATAAGGAGGCCCGAGTTAGTAAATACGCTCTATTAATGTTTACATCGCCGCGTGGCTGCAGTCACGACGCGAGGCTAAATATAAATACCCCGGTATCTAAATATCGTTCGACACCTCTGATCTCTCAGAATAAAACACTGCTCTCGTATCCGTTCTATCGCGCGTCCAACGCTCGTGCAGCCACTCCACCGTCCTACAGATCATCCGCTTTTTCCATCGAGTGTTTCGCTCCTCGGGACGAAAGTGGGGAGGAACGTTTTGCGAGCTTCGGCCCGAAGTCCTAGACTTTGTCCCCGGGCGAAGGATCAATGTTTCGAGAGGAATGAGATGGTCTGACCGCAGGATGTTGGTGTCATCGTCACGGCGAGGTCGATCTTCGGCTGGCAGAAAACCAGCGATTCCACGAGGAAAAGTCGACAATATCGTTTTGTGTACATATAACACCGACCAGGAAAGTTAACGACCCTGCGATTGAGTCACGCCGAGAGTTAACGTCCACCCTTTATCGCGAAGTTATCGAGTCAATGGAGCAACTCAAGTGGATCGCTGAATTTCTTTAAGCTTCTCCGAAACAGTAGAGGCAGCAATCTCGGGACAAGTAAATCTAGCATCCGCGTAAACGCAGATCCGCTAATTGTCACCCTGGAATGTAATTCGATGGGGTAGCAAGCTCGCTTAATTTCATCAGTCGGAAGGGGAGGGGAGATGTTCTTCGCGCAGGTTCTCCTTAATTACTCGTAGCCAGGTCACTTAATTGGCGGAAGCGAGCGGCGAAGTGGCGCGAGAGCCTGTCGCTTTAAAGTCGAAATGGAACCGAAAACGGAGCCCTTATCCGAGACCTGATCTGCGGCCGTGGAACCGAAAATAACGCGCGTTAACGGTACAATTTAGGATGTCACGCCTGAAACGGCCAATCAGCGCGTCCCACAGGGCACGAGGATTTCACAAGTGGGCATCGCTCCCCGGATTGTACGAAAGAACTAAGCTTAATTGGCGTAACGGCGCGTCTCGCGACTTCAAGTTCAATTATCTAATGTCGCTGTTAACCGGCTGCTTTCTAATTCCCTGGAAAGAATTCGCTCGTTCGTTGAATTTCTCTTCGTCCCTTTTTTGGTGTTGTTCGGGGTATCCTAGGGTCGTTAACATCGCGACGGTCGCGTTTCACCGATCCAAGGTGAAAGAAAATTGAGCTTTTCACCGCACCTTGGCCGGCGACCCCCGCTGGCAGGTATACCTACGTACGTGTAAATGCGTAATGGCTTGCGGATGGTGGTGAAGAGCAGGGACCGACGACGGAACGAATGAGCTAACGAGCCAGAGGATTATCAATTGATATTCACGATAAAGACCCGGGTACGTTTCACCGGTCGAGACCTCCGAGAGTAACGAATTTATCTGCGACACGGAGCGTGTCGTTTGGCAACATCTTGGTGCACGTAAACGGTCTCCCTCGAGAACACTAATAGCCACCATTAACGGGCCAGGACGTGATCCGTTCACACGCTCGCGAATTCCGGGAAGCGATCTTTCCGTTCTGCCCGTGGTAGCCAGCGCGTTGTATCGGGAAGTGCTGGGTATTTCTGGCACAACGTTACCGTTCTTGCTTGTCACCTTCGCTCGGGAGAGAAACGTCTCGCCGCCGGGGGCGACTCCTCTGAAAACCGATCGTGTCTCCGACGAGTCCTGCGATTCGCTGAACCCTCACTTATATACAACTACCCCTGAAACCTTGCCTCAACGTGAACTCTGCAGCTTGAATGTTCCAACAAGCGAATCGGACCACGGACAGCTACCGCGAGTTAGCTTAGATGCTTACTTAGACGAGTCAAGCTACCTTCTGAAAAGATGAAACACAGAATTAATATTCCGACGCGTTCTTAACTTCCTTTCGAGTCTTCCTCCTCAGGTGTGACTTCCGTCTTACGCAAACAGGAAGGGACGCGGCGAGAGTGAATAGAACGTTGTTTTCAGGTGGCACGCAAGGGGATCGTTAGCGATTCGAGCGCGCGGATAGCGGCCGTTTTGCCGTTGGTTTACGTTTCACGGGACTGAAACTGGCTCGAGCGAGGATCAGTCCATTGTTATTCAGGGGACAGGATGATTGTCGATGCACCGGGGCCCGTCCTCCGCCGCGGTGACGAGTTTAGAGGCATAATTTTGAGGAACGACGCGGTTCGCCAGCGCGGCGGAAAGATGAAATATTCGGGCTTCATGTTTTATGGATGCGGCGAACAATTATAAAGCAGTAACATACAAATTTAGAGAGGACCGCGGGGAATCCACGATGAGCCGCAGCCAAGACATTCCTGCTACCAACAGCTGACGGTAGCTACTGTCGGAGAAAAACTTTTTGGATGGTTTCGATTTTCAACACGTTTAAAGGAATCTATCAATGATGAACGCGGATCCTTCCACCGTCGCGTGTTGACCAATCCTCATCGGTCTACGAAGAATTATCCGCGGAGGATGAGAAAAAATGGACGTAAGCAGGAATTCCTCGATCGCTTCTCCAAAGGATCGCGAACGCATTGCACAACTAACACACAATCGGCCAATAGAGGAAAGGCCTGCGGTTGCAGCCCGCGGAGAGCACTCGAGCCTCTCTCGAGCTCCCTCAAGGTGGTCTCGTCTAAATATAGCCGAGTGGAGCCCAGAATAACAGCACGTCGCGAGCCGGCAATGACCAAAGCCCACCTCGTTCACCAGCCAGGATAAACCGACCAGGTCGGTCAGTTTTGTCTACCAGACCCACGGCTCGTCCCTCAGCCGAGGGGCCGGCTCTGCCCTTAAAACAATACGATTCTGCATAGGTGCGCGCCTCGCCCGTCCTCTTTGTTGGCCCCGCGGGCTCCGGGGACTGGTTTTCTAACCCAGACCAGTTTCGTCTACCGGATCATCGATCACTGGCACGTTTTATGCAAAACCGGGGGACACGGTTGCGTGGTCGCCCCGTGTCGGTTACCTACGGTTTACGTGCGATTGCATCTGCACGCTATCTGGATATTTAATCGATAGCGTCGCTCTTTCATCCACGGGAGTGTCTTCTTCCACTTTGGAGCAGCTTGGAGCAGGAAGGATTACGAAACGGGGAGATTGAATTGGGCAGGATTGGCTGCAAGTTCCCCTAATTCCTCCAAGGTCGAGGTTACAGGCTTCGCCGAGCCGCGATGGCTTCCTTTTAATCAAACGCGACCGGCCTTACGACCGCCGATAATAATTTTGTCATTCCCGATGCGGCCCCGGCTACTTCCGCCCGGGCCACTCGAGCCGGATCAATTTCGTTCCTTTTTTCCTCAAGCGACGATTACAATAATCTCGCTATCACGACGCATAGTCAACTTCCTTTCGGCGAATTTAACGGCGACGCCGCGCCGTTGTCTGTCCGCCGTGTGACGCCCGACGTCCGGTATGCCGGCAGGATTCCCGCGAAAACAGTCACCTCGCTTTCAAAGCTTTTTTACCGGCGTCGGCGTTGATCGCGTCCAATCTGGCATTTCGGGACGAAATTCCGCGGGCAAAAAGCCGTCTGGATTTACGATCAGCGACGTGGATAGGGAGGGAATGAGAAAAAGGAAGGATCCCCCGGGCCAGGTGGGTAAATTGTCGGCGATCACGACTTCCTGGAATCGTGGGAGGACGAAAGGACGATCCGAGGGGGGACTCTGCTCGGTCTTGCCGCGCGGTAACGCGTCACTACTCGCCGATAGAACTCCTTGGTGGCGAGCGAGATGGTAGGAGTATTAATAACGAGGATAGATTGCGAGGATGACTTTTATTTTCGTCGGCTGCAGAAGTTGCGAGATACAACTGAGTTGCAATTAGAGCTGGCTTGGGTTGAGACAGAGCAAATTGAGATTACGTCAATTGACGTCGAGTAGGAAGATTCCACGAACGGGGTGTTTGGACTATTTAGGTCCACGGGGGTTCGGTATCGCGACATGGCACCTGCTAGAATTGAAGAGGGAAACCGACGCGCGGATCGATAAACAGATGAAAAAGTCGGTTTAACGATGATCCTTTGCTGGCGTTCCCCATCGCGTGACCGAGTCGTTGCGGGAACGATGATGGGTGACCGCAAATCCAGAGGTGCAACAATGTTACCAGGGAAGATTGCCTGTGCAGCTGGTGGACGAGATGGGCGAGCATAAATTCCTGGTCCCTGCGGAGTAGGAGGAAGCGGCGATACATAGTAGGGAGGTGGGAAAAACAACGGAAAGTGGATCGTGGCCTGGCGATGGTCGCCACGGTTAAAGTAGAACTGACCCCCAGTTGTCACGTTTAATTTATATGTTAATGAGCGCATGTCACATTTGAACGGTACGGAGCAACGGAGCAACCGCCTCGCGCACTTCTGCGCGGGCACCAGAAGAGAGTTGCCCCGTTCATTCCACTCTCCTCCTGCCCTCCTTCGTGGTGGCTGCCACAGGTTTATATTTAACCGCGCGCCACACACCATGGCACCCGGCGCAGCCCACTTTGCCGCCTTACTCTCTTCCCTTCTATTCTCTTTCCATCTCTTATACTCTCTCTTTCCTCCTCCATTTCTTCTCTTCTCTCCCCCTCCCCCCGGGGCCCTCTTCTCCTTGGGCCTCATCCACCTACTTCACCTTCCCCTTCGTTTCAATTTTCAGGCTTTCATTCTTCCTGCCGAGTCTTTCCGCCCGCCTGTCGATTCCTCCGCTCCTTCGCGGTTTCCTCCGCGCCCTCCTTTGTGTTTTGTTTGATGACTTTGCCGCTGCCTTTTGCGCTCGGCGAGTCTTCATCTCTGCGGTCGCGCAGGTGAGATCACAATGGTCTAGGCGACATCTGCTAATGACAGTCGAATTTTAAGTATAAACTGCTTTAAGCCTCGATGTATCAATTTCGAAGGGCATAAGCTTCTTAATCTTGAGATACTCTTACGATCAGCTTAAACCTCGATCTTTTGCCCAACGTTCGTTAAGGCACGTGAACATTTTTGATTGCAGAAATGCTCGGACGACAAGGCCTCGAAGGTGACGACGTTCGCGAGGACCGAGCCACCGGACACGCAGGTGACGAAGTCGGTGATCGCGTTGCTGCTCCATTACGGATGGAACAAATTCACGATCATAACCGAGAGCGCCTGGTCGACGGTCGCCCGGTCGCTGGAGGAACAGGCCACCAAGAACAATCTCACCGTCAACCACTACAAGACCGTCGAGGACCGTCACACTTGCTGCGAGGAGAGGCTGCCCTGTTGTCAAGTCAGCGTGTGGTTCCAACTTATACAGGAGACCAAAAACATGACTAGGAGTCAGTCTAACTTCCTTTACGTTTCTCTCGATCGCCAAGGAAACCAGCGATTGGATCCATCCATCCACCGTCGAGGCCAAATTCCACCTCCAACCGTCATCGAAATGTTTATTGCCTTTTCGGAATCCCACTTGCTCAGACATGGAACTCGTTTCTGTTACGTTCTTTTGGAGGATCCAATCGTTGTTTCTCTCGAATCGTTAATACTAGATTCAGCCGCAGTTGTAACGCACGAAACAACGTACCTTTACGAAGCTATAAAGAGGATCGCGAATTTTGTAAAATGAATCGCACGTTGAAAATAAGGGCCACCCTGGGTATCTATCGCCACAGATAGTTCGTGCGTTACAGACCAGTAGCTTCGCTACGTTCCCTTCGTGGGATAGAGTGCGATAGTTCCGTTCGATGATCTGATTGATAATCGTACGGCTGCTCCGTTTCCTACGTAGCGGAGAACAAGCGTGAAAGTCAGTTCCGTTCTGGAAATCGCTCTGGGTCCCGCGTATTCGATTCCACCGTCGAGCCCGGACGCCCGCGGCGTTGCGTTTTAACGGAAGCAATAAATCTGTTCGCAGTTTACATATTCCTGGGAACGGCGATGTCGCTGATCGACATGATGAACTCGATGCAGAATCAGAGGCTGCTGGACAACGGGGAGTACATGGTGATACACGTGGACATGATGACATACTCGCCGCGCGAGGCGCAAAAGTACTTATGGAGTGAGTAGCCCACGGGTCCGACCTATAGCGAGGCATTCGTGAAATTCGAGTGACCCGGTTCAGAGCCGCGGCCGTCTTCTTCCTTCGCGGAGCAAAACGTCCCTCGTTACCACCGTCATTTCCGTATCTAATCCTCGATTAACTAAACGTCATGGGTCAAGCTCGGTCCACTCGTGACCCGCTTTCCGACACGTGAGTCGATCTTAATGGCCACCGCCTGTCGCGTCTGCCGCGATTGTTTCAAGCCGACGGTCCCGTTCCCCCGAAAAATGCCTCGCTGTTCCTCCGAGGTTCGCCTGTTCACGTAGTCGCTCCTGTTCCAGAACCGGAGCACTTCGACAATCTACGCAACTGCATGGAGCCAAAGGACTTCCTGAAAAGAGCTCGCTCCCTGATGGTGGTGGCGTCCACGCCACCCACTCAAAATTACGAGGAGTTCACGAAGAAGGTCCGCGAGTACAGCAGCAAGGAGCCCTTCAACTTTGTCATCCCCGAGCTGCTGAGGAAATACGAGAAGGTAGACTGTCCCGGACCCTTCGCCTCTCGTAAACTCCAATTTCGCGCTGTGCCTTAATTAAAAAAGTCGCTCTCTTGTTCCAGTACGTGTCGATTCACGCCGCGTACCTTTACGATTCCGTGAAGCTGTACGCGAGGGCCTTGGATCAGCTTCTGCGGGATCAGCCGGAGCACACGCTCGACGACATCGCCAGCAACGGCACTCAGATCATAGAGACGATTATCAGGAATCATACCTATCAAAGTAAGTACGTATAATCCGCATCAGGCGCACTCTGAATCGCTCGAGTTAGCGTGAAGTGGTTCTCGATCGTGCCGATGGTGCTTTCGATAAGGCTAGATCCGATTAGAACGAGCGGGCGCGAGCACGTATTGTTTACATACGCTCGATAATTGACGTGGAAAGATCCTTTAACTTCGGAACAGGGAGGGAGGCTTTTGAACTTTTTACGCTTGCTCACATTGTGAGACAATTAGAAAGACAGTCGAATTGAGCTAGGCTGAAAGGATGATGACGGTGCTTGTGATATTAAGAGATGGCTCGCGTTCCCCGAAACAGGTGTCAGCGGTGCGACGATAAAGTTCGACAAGTTCGGCGACTCGGAGGGGAACTTCTCGGTGCTGGCCCTGAAGAAGGACCCCTTTCGCCTGAACAACTTCTCCTGCGACTATCAGATGAAGCCCGTCGGCCAATTTCAACAGGGTGAAACACTAGTGAGTGAGTTGTTTACAGCATTCTTGCGGAATCATTCTATATCGCGTTCGATTCACCCCCCGTCTACCTGCACTGCAACTACAAAGCGCCGCCGACAGCGCGAAATATAGAAAAACAGGATCGATCGATGTCGCAGGTGTACAGACCGTCGGAGGCCATGGACTGGCCAGGCAAAAACAAACCGGAAGCGGAACCAGGATGCGGTTTTCTCAACGAGCATTGCCCCAAAGACGACACGCATCTGCGTAGCATCGTGGCCGCCGGCGTGCTGGCTGTTCTCCTATTCTGCGCCGCGGTCATCACCATGAGCATATATCGAAGGTGGAAGATAGAGCAGGAAATAGAGGGGCTCCTGTGGAAGATCGATCCCAGCGAGATACACGGCTATCCTCATCTCGACAACATGATGTCCTCCCCTAGTAAGGTAAGAGCACCGCCGTTTGCCTCCGCTCTGCCCTCTCAGCGATGCGTGTACATTGTAGATACTTTCTTCCCGTTGCAGTTAAGTTTAGTTAGTGCAATGTCGTACGAGTCGAGATGCGCCGGGCAGGTGTTCGCGCAAACCGGGCATTACCACGGGGTAGTGGTGCGGATAAAGGAGCTCAAGTTCTCGAAGAAGAAGGACATATCGCGGGACGTGATGAAGGAGATGCGGATCCTCCGCGAGATCAGGCACGGCAATCTGAACTCGTTCATCGGGGCCTGCGTCGAGCCGATGAGGATATTGTTAATTACGGACTATTGCGCCAAAGGAAGTCTTTACGTACGTACGCCTTTACCGCACAGCCACTAACGCGAGCTCAATAATCCCACCCCTGATACTCTCACTCAGCTGTCTCGTCGCCTCACTGTTTCAGGATATCATCGAAAACGAGGATATAAAGTTGGACGATATGTTCATCGCGTCATTAGTTCACGATCTCATTAAGGTGAGTGTGCTGGAAGGGAGAGTGGCTTCTGGCCGCGTAGGATGGATATTAAAAATGATTTTTACTCCGGCGCAGGGTATGCTGTACATTCACGAGTCATCTGTGCTAGTCTGCCACGGTAATCTGAAGTCTTCCAATTGCGTGGTGACCTCGCGATGGGTACTCCAAGTCTCTGATTTCGGCCTGCACGACATGCGCCACTGCGCCGAGTCCGACAGCATTGGTGAACATCAGTATTATCGAAGTACGAGAAGGAACTCTTTGCTACCAACGTCCGCGTTTCCCGGCTCTTAAGACCCGCCCGCTTAAACGCTACGGTTGTTTTCAGACTTATTCTGGAAGGCGCCCGAGCTGTTAAGGAATCCCAATGCTCCGATCAGAGGCACCCAAGAGGGAGATATTTACTCGTTTGCCATTATACTGTTCGAGATGATTGGGCGGAAGGGGCCCTACGGTGGCGTGAATCTAGAACCCAAAGGTAATTACGTCCGAGCTGTGCAGTAACACTCTGCTAACTGATCGTTTTCTCAGAGATATATATACGTAATTGTGAACGTTAATCAATTGACAGAAATCATAGACCGAGTGAAAAGGTTCCCAGAGGATTGTGAACCGCCGTTTAGACCTAACGTAGAGATACTGTCCGAGTCCGAGGCGGACTGCGCTGAGTATATAGTTAGTACGATAACCGACTGTTGGGCGGAGAGTCCGGAACTTAGGCCTGACTTCAAAACGATACGCACGCGATTAAAGAAAATGAAAGCGGGACGACATCGCAATATTATGGACCAAATGATGGACATGATGGAGAAGTACGCGAACAACCTCGAAGATCTAGTCAGTGAACGTACACGCCTTCTTTTCGAGGAGAAACAGAAAACCGAGGACCTGCTTCACAGAATGCTGCCCGAGTACGTTGATTCTTCAGGTTGCTTATAAAAGCCTAACTACCGCGAAATAAACGCAAGTATCTTTTGCAGACCCGTTGCTAACTGCTTGACAAATGGCATCGGCGTGGAACCCGAGGCTTTCGACTTGGTCACTATATACTTCAGCGACATCGTTGGCTTTACCGCAATGTCGGCGGAGAGCACGCCTTTCCAGGTACGTGATTCACAGGTGAATTTATCGAAGAGATAGAGCAATGTCCTCATAACTCCTTCTTTCAGGTGGTGAACTTTTTGAACGACCTGTACACATTGTTCGATCGCATCATCAAAGGGTACGATGTATATAAAGTGGAGACAATCGGCGATGCGTACATGGTGGTACGTAAATATTTTCCAATCACCGTGACCTCTCCTCTTTCCATGATTCTAAAGCGAGAGACGTCTCTGTCCAGGTCTCCGGTTTACCGATAAAGAACGGGAACAGACACGCCGGGGAGATCGCGTCGATGTCCCTGGAGCTACTTAACGCTGTGAAACACCATACCATAGCCCACAGGCCTCAAGACACGCTCAAGTTACGTATTGGGATTCACACAGGTAAGGTGCCCCGTAAAAAACGTCGAACACGACGAAATTTCCGGTGAATGTACAATAAAAGACTGTTTACAGGTCCTGTGGTAGCAGGCGTCGTTGGTCTAACGATGCCCAGATACTGTCTGTTCGGCGATACCGTGAACACAGCTTCGAGGATGGAGTCGAACGGCGAACCATTGCGCATTCATATAAGCGAGCAGTGCAAGGACGCGTTGGACAAGATCGGCGGCTACATCATCGAGGAACGTGGTTTGGTTCACATGAAAGGAAAGGGTGATGTGAAGACTTACTGGCTCACCGGAGCCACGGAGAAAGCCATTCAAAAGCGAGAGGTCGGTAGAACACCGAAGAGACGCGATCACACTTCCGACGAACTTTTTTTCAATGATCATTCTTGCCCCTCCACAGGTTGACGTGGGTGACCTTCCGCCGTTATTCTGCAGACCAAGACGAAGCCCGAAGCTGAATTCGGACTCGCGTCAGGCTTCGTTGTTGGCTGGATTGGGAGCTGGTAGTCGCAGACAATCGAGCGTCCCGCGACCAACTACGGACGACTCGTCGTCTCAGTGCGGAGGGTCCAGCCCAGTGCCGAGGTCCCTTAATTCTAGGAAGGTGGAACGTTCGCCTCTCTACTTGGCCGACAGCGTGTCGAAAACTACGCTGGACAATGTGACGCTACAGGACGCCGAGATCCGCGCCGCTGACATCAAGATGGCCCTGGACGATTTTTTCATCGACACCAGGTTGAAGTTCCGGAAGAACGCGAGAGTTCTGTCGACGATCGCCTCGTCCTCGTCCACGAGCGATTATCCGTTCCAGACTATAATACGGGAGTCTCGCTCGTTGGACCCGTTCCCCGTGGAACTGTACAGGAGGAGATTCGAGCCGCCGAGCTTCTCGTGGAGGGAGACCAAGAAGTGCTTCAGATCGTTGGAGAACTGTGACAGGTGCACACGGACGAAGTCGAAAACGAAGATCTCCGGGAAAGTGTTGAACAACAATTATCCGAACGGTAATGTGATAATAGTGCCCCATACCGATCGATCGGCAAACGAGTCAGAGACACCGTTGCTGGGGATCGACAGTGGATGTACGGGAGAAGTGGTGCCTGTTAAACGTTGGCGGTCCCTCGATCAGGTGGTGTCCGTCCCCAGCACCGACAATGTGCCTGACAAAAAGTCGTCCGCGAGGAACTCGATCAGAAGCTGGCTGGTAAATCTGTTCAGCGGCAACGGGTTACGGAACAGTGATGTCTCGTTGAGACGGGGGGTGATAGCAGGGTACGACATGCAGTCGGAGCGCGAGAGTATAGTTTGACACAGGGTTTCTTCTCTACCCTAAGAGAGGACACAAGGGGAAGAAGAAACATGGAAGCTTGTGCTATGAAACGAACAAGTGCACAAAGACATTGTTACGTTTACGAGTACCGTAAGCATGATGTATTGTTGCCATTTCTTTTCTTTTCTCTTCTTTTTTTTTTTAGCATAGATACGTGGAATGTATGGGTATAAAAGTTACCGAGCGTGTATATTTTTAATACCTAGATATTTTATAATTTGTACTAAAACGCGCGTCGCATCGGCGGCGGACATGGTCTTTTACATAGTACGGGATTTATACGGAGCTTGAAATTTTTAATTCGAGAGAGCAATAACGTGTGGGAACGGGGCGGATGCTTGTTTTATGAAAATGATTCTAACCAAAGTACACGGGCGCGAGGAGGCCACGCGAACGTCTGCCTCGAGTTAGCACAAACGATTTCCCTTTGCGATGCGAAAAGGACGAATGAGCATTGCTGCAGTGTACATTTATGCAAGTTCAGACATATATGTATGTGCGTATAATTCTATACTTGTTCACTGAAGGAAAGCAAATTATCCGTATGGCTGTGAAAAGTGAACTAGATTGTACCTAAGGTGCTTAGTAATATATCATCTTGTCAAATGTATATAAGCGAATGATAATATATCGATGTAAAGATAAAGTGTAAATTAAAAAGAAATATTCTATCATCTGTAAGAGTCGATTAAAGATTCGTCTTTTCAAATAATGTATAACTCGGTTTTTCTTTTTTTTTTTTAATAAACAGCTACAGTTTCTTCCCCCTTCTCATTTTTATTCTACAGGCGGCTTTAAGCGTGCGGTACACATATATATACATTTCTTTCATACAATTTAAACAGAATTTATTCTACAAGTACTTGTACAAAGTATTTATGCACATTTATTTCTTATTCTACCTACACGTACAGACTTTATTCGCGACCCGCTAAGAATTTCGACATGAAATCCTTTGGTTTCGGCTCGCATGTCTCTTTCCAATAGTTCATGAGACCTCCGGTCGTTTTCCATAACATGGCAGTTTCTTGAAGTTCCATTTGTCCCTGGAGCGATACACGTTTCAATTATTATACCGTACACATCAGCAGTAGAATAAATCCACTGTGTGTTTTATCGTTACCTTAATAGTGAGCAAATCAATCACTCTTATATCCGTTACATTAGCATGGCGCATGAACTCTTCCCTTAACTTTTTCCTACATTGTAACTCTGATTTATTAATATCGTAACCCTGTCCTAAAACACAAATTACCCACATATAAATTCCCTGAACCGTTCAGTTATTCTATAGAAATTACAGGGAAGGGTGTACGTTTAAAAGTCTTCGTGAAAGAAACTTTTAACCGACGTGAACGAGAAGTTTAAAGCTTGCGCTACTTTTAATAAAGTTCGAACGAACTAAGCTGAAAGATTATACAGTCGCAACGAAGTCGCAGATTTGGAAAACGGAGAAATAGTACTATTTTCGTCACAGTTAGGTTAGGTAACACTGCGGTCCATTAAAGTTGGGCGTAAAAAATTTGAATATTTTCAAGTTACATACGTAGAAACGGAATTTGTCGGTACCATGCTTTGTACAATGTAATCACTCTTCTACGAGCGTCCGCTGGATTAAGTGACAGAATCGGTTTCACTCGTTTTATAGCTGTTTTTACAGGAGTAGCCATTTTCGTGTTACGCAGTACTCTACACTCGGAACTTTACGCGCATATCAGATCACAGATTTATCTCATCAACGTTCGAGAAAAGTTACGAAAATGATTGTATATAGAAGAATTAAGAAAATATAGCGGTAAACGTATAGAATGTTTCCGGAACATTCGTTGCATTTGATAAGTGTTTCTGATCCAGCCCCATACTTTTAATTTCACTTTCCCGAACATGGTATCACTATCGTCCATTAAATTATGGGATTGTGGGGAAAGTTTTGGACGACATAAAAGTACAAAGCGGATTGTATATTGCGCCAACAGACTGTAAATCAATTTTATTCAGAATAGATTTCGAATCCAATAGAAGAACCGCGTTTGACTCGACGGCGCGACGGTCGTATGCACAATGCGAATGCACCATTCATGCATTCAGTTAAAGCTTTCTACCTTAACGTTGATTAATGTTGCATGGTGCAATCACTTTAGCCGGTTGCCTTGTTCTGACAATGAGAACTTTTATTGTTTACATTCCACGTTTCTCAGTATAAATGTAATGGTCGAAATATAGCCGAACCTATGCCTTCGAATTCTGTTTCAATTAACAAGTTCTCTTTCAGGGTGAGGATCGTACTACAGTCCACAGATTGTTAACAGATTTCCAAAGCAAAAGTATTTATTGTTATCCAAAATGGTAGTCAGGCAGTATCAAGAAGAATTAAAGTATTTGGAGAAAATAAACGACACATGTTGGAGGATAAAGAAAGGTTTCCAGCCTAATATGAAGGTAAGTGTATTTCAACAAGAAATTCTGTGGGCAGATGGACTTATACTCCTTTATTTACAGGTTGAAGGTGTGTTTTATGTAAATAATACTCTAGAGCGTTTAATGTTCGACGAGCTGCGCAATGCTTGTAGACCAGGGATGGTGGGTGGTTTCCTCCCAGGAATGAAGCAAATCGCCAATGTAGCTGCGCTCCCTGGAATCGTATGGAGATCCGTTGGATTGCCCGATGTTCATTCTGGATATGGCTTTGCCATTGGTAATATGGCAGCGTTCGACATGAACGATCCAAAATCTATAGTGTCGCCTGGCGGAGTAGGGTTCGACATTAACTGTGGCGTTCGCCTGTTGAGGACCAATCTGTTCGAGGAGGATGTTGTGCCTGTAAAGGTATCGCTTTACGTTCTATGGATCGTGTATCTCGATTAAACTATATTGAGAGAATAATTCAATGTGTATTAATAGGAGCAACTTGCGCAAAGCATGTTCGATCATATTCCTGTTGGCGTTGGTTCGAAAGGAATCATACCCATGAATGCGAGGGACCTAGAAGAAGCTTTGGAAATGGGCATGGACTGGTCTCTCAGAGAAGGTACTCGTATATTTTCAAAAACCAATTGATTTAGTCAACAAAAATTACATTCGCAAACACTCCGCAGGTTACATCTGGGCGGAGGACAAGGAGCACTGCGAGGAGTACGGTAGAATGCTTAATGCGGACTCCTCGAAGGTGTCGATGAGGGCTAAAAAACGAGGGCTCCCACAGGTGAGAAACTTACGAATCTGCTTTCGCGGTACACACGAATGATAAAGGGTTCTTGAAGCTTGAGAGATTGCCTTACAGCTGGGAACCTTGGGAGCAGGGAATCATTACGCCGAGATTCAAGTAGTGGATGAAATCTATGACAAATGGGCTGCGGCCAAGATGGGTATCGAAGAGAAAGGTCAAATTTGCGTTATGATTCATTCCGGTAGCAGAGGATTTGGTCATCAAGTTGCAACCGGTAATATCTCGGAAACTAAATCGCTCCGAACGAAGAGAAATTAATACGTTCTTACGTTCTGTCGTAGATGCGCTTGTCCAAATGGAGAAAGCTATGAAGCGAGACGAGATTGAAACTAACGATAGGCAGTTGGCGTGCGCGCACATTAAGTCTCAAGAAGGCCAAGATTACTTGAAAGCTATGGCGGCGGCGGCCAACTTTGCATGGGTCAACAGAAGTTCCATGACGTTCCTTAGTCGACAGGCATTCGCGAAACAGTTCCGACTGTCTCCTGACGATTTGGACATGCACGTTATATACGACGTCTCTCATAATATTGCAAAGGTAGAGGAACACATGGTCGAGGGTAAACAGAAGACGCTTCTGGTGCATAGAAAGGTACGAGAAAAGCTTGGAATATAATCGATCGTCCGCCGAATACTCGTAACAATAACGCATTTATAGGGATCCACAAGAGCGTTTGCACCTCACCATCCTCTGATTCCTGTGGACTATCAGCTGACGGGTCAACCGGTTCTGATCGGCGGTACCATGGGTACGTGTAGCTACGTCTTGACGGGAACTGAGCAGGGCATGAAAGAAACATTTGGATCGACGTGTCACGGTGCAGTAAGTATTCGAAATCATTCGTCAAACTATGTTACACTCTGAATATCGACTATAAATTGTGTCCAGGGTCGAGCCTTGTCTAGAGCCAAGTCGCGTAGAAACATAGATTACACGGACGTTCTAAACAAACTGGAGCAACAAGGGATTTCCATACGAGTTGCTTCCCCGAAGTTAGTGATGGAAGAAGCACCAGAGTCCTATAAAAACGTAACGGACGTCGTGAATACGTGTCACGCGGCAGGTATATCTCGGAAATGCATCAAGTTAAGGCCAATCGCAGTTATTAAAGGATAATCATTTTCTATACGATCATAATGTATTGTTAATTCATGATCCCCAATCATGACCCAATTGTATACATATATTTACTAACAACCCAAAATGATCTGCGATATTTATATATTAAGTATCCCCTACCGTTTGTAAATTATGTAATTGTGGGAATGTTTGGGTAATTAATTTATAATGAAAACGTATACAGAAATTATTTGAGAATCTCTTCTTCATCCCCATCATTCTTTACATTCAAAAGTCGATAATACAGATCGATGTGCTCCTACATTAAGATGTAAAGTCTACCCTATACCTCGTCTCTGGTATTATGCGGTGCAAGTCTAAGAGTGCATTAATTATTTTGGAGTACCGAGAGGTCAGTAATTTTATCGACAGAGAATGGTTACGTCCATCTAGCAGAGGCCTACAAACCAAGGTTCTCCTTGAAAATGTAGAACACTGTAGGAACGTCATTGTGTATTACAATATTCGCACTTTGAGTTCTTGGGCCTCGGGCAGAGATAGTCTAACTAACTATACAGCCCGATCTTGAGTGACAATATAATTTTTTAATTAGTTCTTTCTTATATTCCTGTACGACACATGACGATATAATTAAGAATGGTCTGAAATGTCCCTAGGTCAAGCATGTGTGTCCATATATTCATCGACGTGCACACGCTAATGCTCCGAAACGAATGCAGACCTTTGGCATTATTGCCAGGCAAAGAGTTTTAATATTTCTACGTCTAAAGTCTAAACCGTAATCTGAAATCTACAAGACAGAATGACCTCTTCTCAGATAAACCTTTGTTTCTGTGGAAAACAATTTTCATGATCTACAAAATATGTAATATTATAACATACACAGTCTTGTTATGTTATCCAACGTTGCATCGAAACGAAAGGGCAGAAATGCGCAGAGCATCGATAACGAGATAAAGAAAAAGAGTGCGCGACAGGTAGCACCACCAAACGGACACGAAGAAAAGCATTCCTTGTCTATACAGCGATCGCACAGTTTCATCGGGGCATTCGGTGACTTGGAGTCATCCGGCACGTCATCATGTTCTCGCGTCGTGCCATCGCCTACCTGTAAATGCAACGAAACCTGTTAGTTCTCTCGCGCGTTTCGAATCGGTCTGTGATAGAAAAGTGTATTTTTAATGTCGTACCGCTGATCGCTCGCGACAGACCCGTTGCAAATGCGATTGACACGTGATAACCGAGCATAAGCATGCTTACTGCACCGCGATGCAATTGCAACATTAACGTTAAGTGTACTATTTGGCTCTAAGAACGAAACGTAGATCGTGGCGAGGTCGCGAGACACGTGCACCATCCAACATGTCTATGAAGGTAAGTAATGCATCCCGTTCTGTATTAAACTCCAACCATACGCAACCACGTACTCGATCTTCTCCGATAACGGGCTGTAAATAAAGCATCATTCCGTCATACATATGAATACGAATCGAAGTAAATTGAAAAGCCCGCCTTATGCTTAATGCTTATGGGTATGCCTCGAAGACTACCCTAATCATACTGGCGTATCTCGAGGCTCTTCAATTATGTATTCCCATTGAATAACTGAACTCTCATTCCATCTTATCATGCTACCGATTTCAGTCGAACATTTATCACGGAGAATACAGTGTATGCTCTGGAAGTGGTACAATTTGTTGAACGAGAATCTTTCCTCGAAATAATTGTTAGTTCGCGTAGTCTGTTACATACTTAATATTAATTCAAAGAATATTCTACATGAGTCGAAATTGTTTTCGCGGCTTGATGTGCAGACGGAAAGCGTAGAACTAGGTGAGATCAGAACCTAACGAGGAACTGATGTCATTCACGCGGAAAACGTTAAATTCCCAAGCACCTGGTCCCGATGACCCCGCGCGCCAGCGACACGTTGTCGCGCGCGTTGATGCAACGCTACTGAACCGTACAGCCACCCCTACCCTCCACACCACCCCCACTCCCACCCCGAAGAAAAACATGTGCCCTATATCAAAGCAATTGATATTCCATAAAGTTTCTTATTACCTTTTCAATTCTTACTTCCCGATGCACGTTCGGGCTACGAACGTCGCGTTACCTACCAACAACAATTTCAGTCCAACGATCGCGAAAACGCGTCAGCTTGTCTCTTCCGTCAACCCTCTATCGATTAAGCAATCATAATCAAGGAAGGTGGATGAACTGTACTAGTTTCCCTGCAACTGAAATGGTTTTCGCGAAAGTGCCGGTCGTTTCGGAATCTCTGCGCTTTTTTCGCGGTGCCCGCCACTTGGAAACATATTTAGAACACATGTAGACACGTGCGCCTTTCTAACGCGTAATTAACTAAATTGTAACTCGTTTACCCGTTGCGGCCTGGCAATCGCGAAACACGCGAAATCGCGATTAGAATGGGAATCGATAGCGCCGGGAGAGTAAAACTGAAATTATTTCGGTATCGGGAGATCTTTTCGTTCCAGTTGCACCGAGACTTTTACCGCACCGGAATCTCCAGGATTCTGCAGCCCTATTCTAAAGTTTCCCCGATATTTCATTTGTTTTCCAGAAAGAATCTCCTCGGGACGTGGAGCTGCACATGGCTGCGGCCCGCGGCGACGCCAAGCGTCTTCGGATTCTCCTAGATTCTGGCCGCGTGCACGTCGATTGCAAAGACAAGGTACTTGGGGTCGGCAGACGCCTTCGTTTTCAGTCACAGGCCTGCACAGGCCTTCCCAGGCTCTTCTACGCCTCCGCAGGTCTCCGTAGATCTCGGCGCGGTAAATTACTTAGGCGGCGCCGATCTGTCGTCGGGTCAGTCGACTCATTATGCAAACGACGTGACGTTAAAAGAGCGAGCGGTACGGGCAACCTTGTTCCTCCTCTCTCGAAAGTGGTTTATTAGATCACGCGCGATTTGCTCGTCGTTCCACTTTGGCAACGCGCACGGACATCGGGCGTGTGTGTTCGATGGAATTTGGAATCCGATCAAAACGTTTCCACCGTTTCGTTCCGCGAGCTTATTTTTCAAACACCCGTCTCGGGATTCGTTCTATTTTCGTAAAATCTCTCCACCCTCCACGATGACTCGTGGACGATGACTCGGATTAATGAGATCGTTAAAGACCCTGTCCGGTAGTTGCTCCAATTTACCAATCTTTTCAAACAATTGCCTCGTCGCCGCGCGATGAATTGCGGCCGCGGAGACTACGCGATCCTACAAAGTATGAAATTTGCGAAAAGGAAGCTGGTTCGAGGTAGGCGAGATTCGATTAGCTGAGCAGAGAGAGGATCGAGGGAATTACAGGATCAGATTCACGCCGCCTAATTGCCTGCTCAAAGTGCTCGACGATCCTGGCTCCTGTCCGCGAAACTCGCCCCCGTTTAAATCGGTTAGAAAGCAATGCGTCGGAGTTCTCAACTTCTCATTATGGAAATCGTAGATATCGAGGCGCGGGTAATTGTAATTCCGCTCGAACGTGTTCGATGATAATCGCCCGCCCTCGAGTCGGAGGTAGGTGAAATTTTAGATAGAAATAGATGTACTCGAAAATAGATTGTCAAGCTGGTAAATCTGTTACGCGTTTCACGTATTCATTTGGAATATTAGCAGGCTCGGAGATAACAGAAATCGATATTATCCAAGGGATTCGTTCCACACGAGCGAAGACGAGTTCCAAAGGAAATCGACTACTTTGACCGAACGGTTCATTGACTCTTCCATTCTTGTTTTCAGGATGGAACGCCTCCTCTGATTCTGGCTGCCGCCGGAGGCCACATTGAGGCAGTCACCGAATTGCTGCAGCAAGGAGCGGATCCTAATGCCAGGAGGCTGGTAAGTCTTGACCGAGCGTGGCCAGCCCATGAATGAACTCGAAAAGTGAATGAACTTCGCTGAGCTCGCGCGCGCGCCCTGGCAACCCCGTTACCCACTCGTCAGTAATCTTCTTTCGCGATCCAAACTCGCGAATTTAAACGATCTACTCTTGAATCTTGAATTTTCACTTACCTTGCGCGGTGGAGGATCCCTGGCACCTCCGCTCGCATCGCGCCATTCTCAATTACTTACACGGGCGAACTTGTGTGGGTATAGACTAAGTAGGCTGCAGCCTAGGGCGACAAAGTTTGGGGAGTTGCAAATTTTGGGGAGCGCCAAATTTTAGGAAGTGATAAATATTGGAGAGCGACAAATTTTGGGAAGTGATAAATTTTGAGGAGCATCAAATTTTGGGGAGCGACGATTTTTTAGCAAAAGAAATAGGGAAATGTTTAAACACAGAGGCTTGAGAGAATTTTAAAAACAATTTCACTTTTTCTCCATATAACGAATTAGCAATAACTCATATATGAGTTGCCATATTGAATTAATTTAAAATTTGTCTCGACTCTTGTAAACTAAAATATTTTATAATATTTCGCGGAAAGGGCGGCAGACCCTTGTTAGCCTAGGGGCGCCAAATCTCTAAATCCACCCCTGATTACTTACCTTTAGCTGAAAATCGAAGATTTCGTTTAAATTTTATGTTATATGTAAAAGTATGCAGATACATCGCAATACTATTTAGTTTAGCTCGATTCTTTATCATTATCACCGAAATCCAACTATCACCTTGGCAACCATATTTCGTTAAATACCCTTAATCCTACCAAGGTATTTCCCACAATTCACCTCACACCCACACGCGATCATTTGATAACGTTATCTCGACGATCTTTATCGCGCAGCCATTCCCCGATAACGAGTATTGCCAATTCTGTCGTTCCTTTCATTTCCTACAACTTCGCGCCAGCAAAAAGGACGGTATCGTTTCTTTAGCCTCGCGACTTTTTCAAAATTATACGAGCCAGCCCTTTCCTTTGAGACACGAAGATTCTGGAGAGATTCAGGTGGTCGCAAAAAGCTTGTCGGTCGACATGGAGCACCAGGAAGCCGTGGAGTGGGCCTTTTTAAGTGTCTACAGCGAGCAGATTTATCGCCGAGCCCGCGTTTTCTCGGCGTCGCCGAGAAATTACGGTATTGTATGCAGATTCGAAGACGCGCGGGGCCCACTCGCGATTTTTGGCGACTCGGGACGTCCGCTTAGCTTTCAATTAAGGGCCCCGTCGCGTGAATTCGTTAATTGAGTCATCGACCTCTTTACACAAACGATTCATGGAATTTACAACGGTCTTTTACCATTTTTATTTCCCAGCTCGCAAAATTCTTTGACTTTTGAAACACGGTCCGCCTAGTCCGTTCTCTCAACAGTTTATTCAGATAGCACCGGTATGCAAATGTGTTTATATCCAGCGGTCGTGGCAAAAACGAGGCGGGGAACGTATGCTTCCAGTTTGCGGGATTCAATCTGAGCGATGAGGCTATCAGCGGCAGAACGAATTACGCAAACGCGCGTTAAGATCGCTAAACGACGCAACCCATTGCACAATCGGCGTGGCACGAGTGCCAGAATTACTCCCAGTGGCTTCTTTCATGTACGCTATCCCAAATACCGACGATCTCGAAGAATTCTTGAACCGAGGCTCGATTACAGAACGATACCAGGAGAAAGTCATCCACAGGAAGCAGATGTTTACGAATAGATAAGGAATTAAGGATCGGCAATGTAGTAATAATCGTTCACGAACAAAACCTGTGAGTCCATATACCAATAACCTGGCATTTCTGGTATCTCTTTCTAAAGAATCTAAATCAAGCTTTCGGAAAAGTACTGTAAATTGTTTGAAAACCTGTGGAACGCGGGATCTCTGAAAATAGAACCACCTCCGTCTAGATCGAAGCACATCGACGAGGTGAAAAAGAGCGAAAAATTGCGGTCACAGATTGGATCAATCCATCTCCCCCGCATTTACTTCCCTCTGCCAACGATCGTCCCATTTCCACAACTATCCACTTCCCTGCTCTAGACGATTCCAAAACTTCTATAGCCAGCTACGGCGATCCTTTACTCACACTACTCGAAGCGAGACTGCATACATGTTACTAGCAATCAGGATGAAAAGGCCATAGGATGCACTTTCGTGCGAGGAAGCTGCACGATCGGCGAGCAATGTTCGAACCCGAGACCCTAATTGCGAATTGATTCACAACGGTCAATTAGTCACGCTCGGTTCTACGGGTTTCTAAAAATCGCGGCCTGGATACGTGCCGCGACCGGAGCAACATTTTGCCTCGTAAATGCCCGTCGTCGTGAGCGTGTGTTCCAAGGTCGCTGAAGCGGAGCACGTAAGGTTCGCGTGATTCCGACGCGTTTTAACGACGCTCTGCCGTAACACGCAACCGCGGAGTTGTGCAGCAAACACACGTGGCGGCCGGGGAGATCGGTCGCGAGACCCTTCTAAGCGAGCCACCGCAGAAATTACCGGTATCGGCTTGAAAATCCCGCGTGGGCGTTCGTGACACACTGATCCCTTAAGTTTGGCCCCGTTCGAAGGCAGACACTCGACCCGGTAACGCGAACTTTTCGGCCGCCACCAGTGTTCCCTGGATATCCGCTTACGAGGCGCTCGGTACCGACAGATTCCACCCGAATCGTTCCCATGGAGAATAGTTAAAAGACTCGGGCCGCGTCTCGTAATGTTCTCAGGCTTCATAGCGTCCTTCCTGCCGGCGGAGTTTGGAAAACTTCCGTCGGCAGGATTCATAAGAATTTCAAATAAACCAGCGGCACGCGAAAGCGCGTTAAAATAGCGTGCGTTGGAAAGCAGATCGCGGCAGGAAGCAACGAGTTCATTATAAATCGACGATGAACGCCATCCGGGGCATCCTCTTTGCTCAACATAATAAGTTAATTGTTGTAACCGCGCAGCGTGGCTGTGGGTGGGACGGGATATGATCCACAATAGAGATGCAGCGGAGTCGTAAATTCAGCGAAACGTGAAGAAGGGTGCACTTAAAATCTTGAGTGGATGAAACGCACAGAATAGGGAGATGGAAGAGAACGTTATATCTCAAGGAAATTAAACCGCAAACTTGTTGGTATATGTGCCTCTTAAACGGGGACATTTTTGCCACAAAAGTTGAGATTTGCATAACGTGCTCCCTCGTAAAGATCCATTTTATAAGGGGTTGAATTTGCCAAGTGCACGCGTACCCGCCACTCGAGTTATGCCAACTATCCAACAGTTCGCTGCATGGTTTCCAGCAATCGCGTAACTCGAGGTACCATGCACCATTTACCGCTAATTACCGTGTTCGCCACCCCCTTTCCCGTCAAATTAATGAAAGCCCGGGGCCCCAGCTCGAAAATAACCTCGACCTTTTACCGTCGTCCCACTTGCGCCCGTATCGGAAGATTTGCATTCCGGTATTCGTAAGTGGCATTGTGTCGGCGCCTCCTCAAGCCTGATTCAAGTCCCGATACCCTCTCGAGAGCAGAGACTGCTCGATGTCCACGGAGGACGGAAAAGAAAAATCCACTTGACCGCATCGTCTTGGCTTTTGCCGTGGCCAGATGGACAGGTTGATCGCCGTTATTGAATTTCTGCGGTTTGTAATGGATAGGTATCGTGTCCCCCCGGCTTGACACGGTTCGGCGAGCACTGGGACTCCGCGGAACGCGCGTCCAGCGCATTGGCGATCTCTCGTCCACGGCTAAACGCGACCGCGTCCGATTAAAGGAAGAAACGCGAACTGGATTTCCGTTTTTCGCCGGGGCGAGCGTCGATGCTCGGAGGCAAGAACGGCGCCAGTGAAAGTGCACGTAGCTGGCATTCGAGCGGGTCCAGTTTGCATCGGGCTGGACGAGGTGCGTTCCTTTCGGGGGATATTCGAGACACGCGTCGCCACTTTCTCTCCTTTGCCGATCAAATGGCTCTTTAAAATTGCTAGCCACTTTTCTCTCATCGATTCGTGGGACTCGTCGAGAAATTTATGGCGGATCCCGCGCTGCACTGTTTGGACTAGTTTTACGGGGCTCTGAGAAAATTCCACCCGAAAATAGAGCACTACTAGTGCGGGACACTGAAGTTTAAGTGCCCTCTAAAAATATTCTATCCCCGCGAGAATAGAGTTCCCCGGACAACGAATCAGTTTTCTAAAGACGCGTCTCGGGTGAGCGGTAATTCCGTCGTTTTAATTGTAAGACAGACGAAGGACACTTCCACCGCATTGTAATAGACACCGTGTTCGCGACAAGGCGACGGGATGTCGCTCTCACTGTCAATTACCCGCAGATTTTACCGTCGCGATAGAAACTGTCCCGCGGCACGATTGCGGTGACGCGTTCAGGATAAACCCCGTGCTGGATTTTACGCGGCCGGGAAATGTGAAACTCATGGGGCCGCCGAGGTTGGGACCGGCGTGCACGCGGGACCTGATGGGAATGTGGCATTTAAATGCCGATTCGCCGCCGCTAATTATTCGGGGCCATTGCGTGTCTGACATTTAGAGTGGAAATCTTTTTATCACTTTCGAGTCCCAGAAATACCCCGAGCGTTTGGCGCCCTCAGCTTTCCATTCCCCGACGATCACCACCCACCGAGCTTTCCTTAAAAACCGCCGCTCCTCTTCCCACCAAGCGCCTTTCAAATTCCACGAAGGCCAAGTGACCAGTGCACCCAACCATCCCCGAGACAAAAGCACAGATATCGATCTCCCCATTTCCCTCGTCCCGTTCGTATTTCATCGCCTCCGCTTGCAGATGCAATGAAACGGGATTAGCTGTCTGCTTTAGTGGTTCGCGACGCGCTCGCGCCGCGGTCCTTTCCAGGCCGTAAAATTTTAGAGCCCCCTCCGACGTCCCATTTAAAAGTTGGTCGCTTTATCGCCTCTCGTTTTTAGACCGGCACCACGGCCCTCTTCTTCGCCGCCCAAGGTGGCTACATGGACATAGCGAGCCTGCTGCTGGACCACGGTGCCGTGGTGGACTCTTGCAGCATAGTAAGCTTAGCCAGTTAAAAAAACTTCCGCTGTCAATTGAGAATGGTAGAGACACGGTAGACGGTTTCTGGTTCGATTGCAGGACGGCGGTACCCCACTTTTCATCGCGTGCCAGTGCGGTCACCTGGACGTCGTGGAGGGCTTGATCGAGAGGGGCGCCGATCCCAACGCTCACATGAAGGTAAAGTAGCCTCGATCCTCTTGTCTCGCAAAAACCGTTGCGAATCCGGACGATGACGGGACGCGGCGATTTGTCTGACCGTAGGACGGTGCGACGGTACTGTTCATCGCCGCTCAGAACGGGCACATGCGGATCCTGGAGGTGCTCCTGGAGCACGGCGCGAAGGTGGACGCGGCGAGAACCGACGGCGCCACACCTTTATGGATAGCGGCGCAAATGGGGCACGATCACGTCGTGAGAAGGCTTCTGAAAGCCGACGCGAAGGTCGATGCCACCAGACACGTAAGTGTCGCGCGAATGATCGAGCACGGGGCAGGAATCTTGATTCCGTTATCGGCGCGATCGGCTTTGGGAGTGACACGGAACGCTTTCCTCTATAATCGGTGCACCTCGTTTTGTAGGATGGCGGGACGCCGTTGTTCAAAGCGGCCCACAAGGGGCACACTGCTGTCGTCGGCGAGCTGCTCAAGTACCGTCCGTCCCTCGGTATTCTGCCAGTAGGTATATAGAAGCGTCTCTAGCGCGGCAACCATCGCGTCAGTTCTAACCACGTGGATCTACGCGTTTCAGAACGGCGACAGCGCGCTCCACGCAGCAGCCCTCACCGGGCAGATGACCGTCGCCAGGCAGCTGGTGGGTGCAGGCGCGGACCCTCTGCTTATGAACCAAGAAGGCGTTACACCCCTTCAGATAGCTATCAGGCTTTCGCAGACACAGGTCGCCAATTATCTGAAGGACAAAGTTAGAGCGCGGACAGGAGCCTCTTAGCAAAGCCTACTTCCGTTATCCGCCCAGTAAAATAGACACTAATATATAGAAACTAACAGAGAACCTATATACACCAGTGAGAATGTAATATATACGCGTGTACACACATGTCGCAAGTCGAATGTACTATATTTAGACACTTTACAGATAGGACGGTCAAGTAAGTGCAATCTTATTGTATTTCGTAGTGTTACAGGATCGAAAGGTAAACCGGGGGTATTCGTCGCGTTACACATAAAGGAGAGACAGTGGTTGGGAACTCTGCCTGTTTCTTAAAACTAATAGCTGTTCGCTCGATGCGTATTATGTACATCCTATAGTATTTAAAAAGTGTAAAATATATTTTAATGTATTCTCTTCTTGTAAATAATCTATCACGGCGTCGGATCTTTAAGAACGCGCTGTCTCTTTCGATGTAGACGTTACGTTACATCACGTAGAATTGTTTTTACAGTTGAACTATAATATGTACTTTGTCAGTAACAAACCCACGGTTACATAAAGATCTTCGGCGTTGAAGGAAGTAACACGTACCTATAAGTAGCGCAATCGTTTCCGTTTTATTGAGAATTGTATAAGACTGATTGATTTGCCTTGGGGAATGCGAAATTATTAATTCTGTAGTACATCTATTCCTTCCTGTTGGACTGTATATTATAACGAAGTTAACGCGGCGCGCACAGATAAACTATAAATGTTATGTTCTTAAACTATGCCGTATGGTGGTATTTAAAACGTTTCATTCCGATGGAGCGCTAATGAAATATTTTATAATTGTTTGTTTCGGTGTTACTTTACGATGTAATAAACACATTCGCTGTTTTCCAAAAAGCTGATGATATTTATTTATAAACGAATAGCGTTAGTAAAATAAATTGGTACGGTTAAAAACTTATGCTAAACATAGTCGTTATAAAAAGATTTACATTCTATGGAGACGCGCCTCCTAATTACAAAGTTCCGTGCAGCACGAATTAGGTGGTAACACACGTTTATATATATGTATTTTGTACATTAGTATCAAACACTTTTGCTTGGTGTCTATCACAGAATGGATTAGATGTTGCTTGAACTTTAGCCAAGTTTCAACTGTACAGTTTGATAGCCAGCTCTAATTAAACGGTAGGTGTTAATTAGAAGCATATCCCTCTCCGTATAAATGCTAGATTATTCATTACGTTCGAAGAAAACGACGTCCATTTCTTCCCTCCAACTCATACATATCCATGGGTGATACAATCGCTTTAAATTAAATCGTGCAAATATACTTCACGCGCGCTAATATCTTTACAAGCAAAAAACCCCGATGGCTAAAAAAAAGAAGGAGAAATCGTCACGCTTTTAAAAGGACAGAAAAAGTATCGTCGTAACAAAAAGAATGCTTGAAAGGACAAGCCATGGTGTATAATTTATGTCGGTCGTCCTTGTACCCCAGCTGCTAAGTGCCTATTTCCTATTTCATTTCAGATGCAAAGCACCTTCTCGGCAATGCAATGTGCTTTAGCCGAGAAGTGTGTGAAATAGTTCAGTACGGGAGATAAGCCACAGGAGTCTTTGGAAAATTCAAAGGTAACGGATTACAAGCTATAATGTGAACGTCACGATGGAATTTATCAATTATCTGCCCTGCACTGATAACACAGATAACGGAGCACCATACTCTGTGTGCTGGATTCACGGAATTATCAGTCACCGGCTGATTCTCAAGCGATACTCACCATGGTCCGCGATCGAATGCTGGAATTACGGGCCGTTAGTATTTCATTATTTGGCAATTGGCGAATGTCGCTTATACTGTAACGTCGAATTACATAACATTATACGCGAGAATGTGGTTTAAATTAATGGTACGATCAACCGAACCTGGCACAGCAAATGTTGAAATAACAATATCTGGTCTTGTTTCGAAAAGCTAATGTACTCTTTATGCTCTTAAATACTGTGTTCTATGCTTGGCTTCCTGCTGAGTAATAGACACGCAACGTGATATATATTTCTGTTCTCTTTAGTGTCAAAGTAACACTGCATTTGGTAAAGGATTTCTGCAAGACGTACACATCCATATATTCCCCAATAAAAGATTAAAGGAAGTACTGGACGAAGTATGTATTCATACGCGTGCGAATATATTTAAGTCACTGTTCAAATATCACAGACTCGTATCGGCAGTAGACACTACAAATAATATTAATACAGGTCGAAGAAGTTCGTGCACTAATTCAGCTAATCGTCGAGAATACCGCTATTGTAAAGGATTTGCATAACAATGTTTTGTCGCACACGAATAAAGGTAAGAACGAAATACCAAATGTCGTGCCCGTCTGAGAATTTATTAATGACTCAGGGATTGCAGATATACAAAAAGAGCTGGAAACTCGTACGTACACTATTTCCCAAACGTCGTTTCGTATCCAACGAAAATTAAGAGGTAGGTAATCTTTTTCTCGATTTCCACGTATTGCACCGTAAATAAAAATAAAGGAATAAACGTAATTTCCGTACCTACCCTAATCAGACTCACTATCATCTTCAATTTGGGAAATACATCTCTCTCTGTCTCTACATTCAAGGTTGTTTAACTTTTTCGCATTCGGGAAATATGTGGAGAGCCTTTTGCTTTTCGAAACATGGTTAAAAGCATTGTTGGATTGGAAATTAAAGCTTCTAGACGATCTGGGCGTGCTCGTGCTCGGACCAGGTTGTGGGAATGAATGCGTTGATAAAATCGGCGTCGAGGTTACAAGATTCCAACTACTCGGAGAACTAGCCGGTGAAAGTAAACTATTAAAAGTTGTCGGCGTAGTCTTCCGGTTGAACAGCTGGGGAATTGGAATACGTTCTAACATAACTTTGGGGTATACACTAGGTGTTGCAAAGTTTGAGTCACTGACAGGCGTGCCGTGATTATTCGTTTCGGATGGTGAACATGCTTCGTTGCTAAAGTCCTCGTCATTGCAAACGGCGTCTACTTGTCTGAAATACATTGTCATTAGTAAAAATAATCAATGATATACATATATTAGCTGGCAATTTTGCTACATACTTTTTCAACTGTTCCATCTCTTTCTCCAATTCAGGGTACTCGTCCAACAAGTTTGATAATTGATCCTTGTTGTATTCCAAGTATCTTTTAAGTAGAAGAGTCTTTACATCATTTTCCAACGGAGACTTTAAAACAGACAACTTTTTCCCAAGTTTTATCAATACGGGTAAGAGAACTTCCAAGCCGTGCTTCTTCATTCCCTCCACAATAATGTTTATACCAGCTGGTGTTTCAACCGCGGGCCCCTCGTTCTCTTGTTGATCATCGTCGCCGTGTCTATCGAAAGACGATAATCGCAATCGATCACTTCCGATTACGTACAACGCGTCCTTTAAAACACACGCTCCTTCCTCTTTCCTAACGTCAATTGTATCGACGCAAATACCACCAAGAATTTGACTAGTAATTTTTACAAGCAACTTTATCTTGCCCGGGGGATCTAAGTGATCCAGCATAAAGTCATAAATGATTCTTCGTTTGCTTTCATGCCGCTTTCCTGGAAGCGTGAGTGCGTTCCTTTCTTTCTCACGCATCCTTTGCTCGTACACTTTGTGCTGAGATTGGTAATTATTATAGTGATATATGCTCTGCAAGAATTGCTGTGATATCAAGTTTTTGTTCTTCGTCAGGAGCCTCTCCTCTATGAGGAAGATGGTCAATTCGCGTATCATGTTGTCCGAATCAGACAACATCGTCAATAAGTGAAAAAAGAAGGGGCCCTTTATTTTTATGAAGTCTTCAAGTAGAAGTTGAATGAATATTATCATGATAGCTTCTCGCACTTGCGGGCTCGAGTCCGTCATACTGACGCACATGTCAGACAAGTACGGTTCAACCAGGGCAGTGAATCTAACACAGATATCGGCTAAAGCCTTAGCAGCGTTTATTTTTACAGCAACTTGAATAACCGAATTTATATTCGTTTCCTGCCTCAGTAGTCTACCGAATATCGGGACAACTTCTTTTGCAACTTCGCGATCTCTCATTGCCTGCTGACCGAGAATAACAACCGCCGATGGTTGCAGCTCTTCAATGTCCTTTATTACTTCTGGCAGTGCATTCCATTCCAGCAATATTCCTTGCAGAATTCGTAGCGTTATCGGTGAAATTTTGTACGTACAAAGAAGCGTAACATGTCCCAAAGTGAATAAAGCTTTTAGATAATTAGGAGCCGCTTCCACAGCGTGGGTTCCCTTTTTGAAAATTTTCGTCACCTCCATCTCCGAAGTCCTTATCAGCCTCAGCATATTTGGCTCCAACGAATTAACATCCTTATCAGGATTTAAATACTGCAGTATATTGTGTATGATATCCACGCAAATACTAATTAAGCAGAAGTTAATTTTGAACTGCTGGAGACATTCGCAGAGGTATTTACAGAGGCATTCCAAGACTTTCTGATCCAAGGAGTTCCAGGAATACCTTAAGACTTGCAGAACTAGACTCGCGTGAAAATCATTCTCTTCAAAAATCTCCTTGTAATTCGAGATGTATTTATTCATATCTGGCAGCTTGGTACTTTCAGCCAGCGCCGCCAGCAGAATCCATGCTTCTGTATTGTTGTTAGTCCCAATATGGAACTGTATGCTTTTTACCGCCGAAGCAGTGATAATACCATTTTTCACCCACAAGTTGCAGGCCTTTGATAAATGCTTTCGCATTTTCATGTTAGTTAACGTGTGCAGAATTTTCCACGGTAAATCATTTGCCATGCTATCGGTACATGTAGAAACATCTACTATTCCTTTTAATAATAATCCTTGTAAATTTTCTAGCACCTTCTCTTGAACTTTTACTTCGATATCAAATATCTGTGGTACAACGGTTTGTACCCATTCGTCCAAAAGTTGCGAGTCATCTGGGAACTGTTCTAAAAGTTGCGATAGAACTTGCACTGCAAGCTGACGTACCGTTAGCATCGGGTCTCTGCAACGGCGGCTGATTAGAGGTACTATCTCGTTTATCAAGGACGGGAACATTAAAATTAAATTCTTTAAAATCAGCAGCGTACTGCGGCGTATCATTGCTTTCTCATCCTCTATTCGTTCCGTCAGCATAGTTAATAGAACATTCGAACCTGATAATAGGTCAACGTCTTCGGACAGAGCTTCCCTTAAATTGTCAAATGTAAGAAACTTTTTATTCGGATCAGACTCCTCGAACATATTTTGAAATATTGCTTTGTTCCCTTCGTTACTAGATTCCGTGAACTTGGCAATGGTCGCCATGGCTTTCCTTCTTACCATACTCGAACGATCCATGCACCTACTTAAAACAACGGCGAAAAATACTTTCTTCGCTTTAACTTTTAAAGCACTCGTCATGTTATAATCTAACAGAAAGGACTCAATTAATAATTTTCCAATTATTTCTTGAGCAAATACTCTGAAGGAGATCTTATTGTGATGCGACAATAATATTAGATTCCTAAAGGCTTCTAGGATTATGTTTTGTTTACATATCCCAAAGAGTTTCATTAACACTATAGCTTGCTTCTGACGAGCTTCCAGTTGATCCGGACATTTTACCATCAACTGTTGTATCAGCGTTATAATCGCGGTTTTGGCTTCTTTCTCGTGTAAATGCAGTAATTCTTCTAAAAAATTTATAGTAGCTTCCTGTATATTTGCGATAAACTTTGCCTGCATTTCCACGTGGCTGCACAACAAATGAGGTAATGCATATTTCGCTATGAACATTACAGTTACTTTAACGGGTCCATGTTTACTATCGCACAACTCTCGCAAAGCTACGTAAGCATTTCGTAACAGTGACGCTTCTGAAGTACCCCTTTGCCTGTTTAAAGACTGAGTATCTGTGCAATCGTTTCCTATTTTCGTCATCTCTAGCAACCCTTGAATAGTGAAATCCAACGATTGCATATGGTCTTTAAACCAAAATGACTTTAGCATCATAATGAGGTTGCAAAGAACAACGTTCAAATTCCTTATTAAAGCTTCCTTTTCACTGGGCAATAGACCATTATCGTTTATTGACTGGTCGCTAATATTAAAATCATTTAAACTCATTGTTTTGCTACGCTTTTTCACGAGAGGCTGCAAGCGTTCAGAATTTATCTTCAACGTTTCTATGGCCCGCTGATACAAATTGGGGTGAAACACATTGAATACGCTGCTTCCAGGTATAGCCAACAGTACGAAATATAAATTAGTTGCGTGTAAACACGACTCCCTCGAGTCTTCGTCGGCTTCGTTACACTGACCGCATTTCATTATGTAACCCAATAGGGCTAATAAAGCACGCACCTTTATATCCATTGTGACCAACGTGTTCCACGATATCTCTGGGCAATAATGCTCGGGGTCATTGCGGCTCCTGCCTTCTGCTAGCCAAGCTTTGACGGCGATGCAAGACTCGTGCAAAAGTAGTCTGATGTCTCTGCTTTCCAAAAGCATGAGGTACTCATCAGGTGGTTCATTGTAAAACATAAACTGTGCATCCCAAACGGATTGTATCCAGTCTTCGTTTAAGTCACTGAATTTAAAATTGTCGAATATCTTTAGAGACTCCATGGTAAGAACTGTGCTCGGTTAAATCATTTTTAAACGGAACTACAATTATTATCACATTTCTTCAAATATCGTAACGAATGTAAACATAACCTTAACTTATCATTTGATAAAGAAAAATTGTGGCCTCAGGTTATCATTTTCTGAGTGCATATCGATAACGATTTTATAAATCCATTATGGTGTACACCGACAGAAAACTTTGCCGACTGTTTATCGCGGAACATCTCGTTCGAAATACGAAAAGTTCTGTTAAGGACTCTGGCATCCATTCGGAAGCGGGAAACTAACCGACCAATTAGATTCGTTGGAAAGTAGGGCGCAGAAGTTTGTAAACATGTGTAGGCTTCCACACACTGTACTTTTACCTAAAAATAGACTAAACAATTATGAATAATTCACGCTCTATGAACAAACAATCAATATCCCGAATAATTAATCGAAGATGGTGAATAATTGCATTGTATGTCGAACAAAACACGCCGCGACAAAAACGTGCCGCAGTTTGCGCGGGCAAAGTCTTCTTACGAGGGTACATCGCGACCACGTGGAAATAAAAAATTAAAATGGTATGCGTATTGAGCGTTGAACGAGTATAAAAACACTGGATGATGTAGTTTTCTATAATAAATTTAATTTTCTTCATCTGAATTATCCAAATTTCGTGTACTTTTACAGAAATGGGAAAGGAAATTACCCACGTTGACGATTTAACTCTGGCCAGCGCGAGAGACGGGCCCGCGCATATACGAATTAAAGTGCTACAATATACAACGATGCTAAGGCTGTTCTCCGAAATTATGGAAGAATACAACACGTCTATGTTGAGATACCACGATAAGTGCCGTCTACTTTTGCAGCAGCAAAAAATATTAAGTACGTATTTACGACGAATCTCGAGTTACATTCATTCTAATGTATCCATTCCTTCTTGCTGTTTTAGTCAGGAAACATATCACGAGCGAGGAATTGGACAAGCTGCTCGATTCTCAGCAGAATAATCTGTTTGTTGATAATGTAAGTATCCAATTTTGCTGTATCGTTGCTTAATTAAGTGCAAATAAATGTAATGCTCCGCGGATAGATTTTAGAAGACAGTAGAATCGCAAAGCAACAATTATCGGACATACAGAGTCGGCACAACGACATAATAAAACTGGAAAAATCGATCACAGAAGTCAGAGATATGTTCACTGAAATGGCATTTCTCATAGAAAAGCAAGTAAGCGGATAGAACAGTTTAGCTATGATAAACAAATTGTCAACCATACTGGTTTAAAGTTTCGTTTTCTTTATCACAGGGGGAGCAGGTAAACAGCGTGGAGTATTTCGCGGGAAAAACAGCGACGAATGTCGATTACGGTCGCACCGATCTTAAGAAAGCAGAGCGGAAAAGTCACAGACACAGAAAGGTACTGGTGTCAGAAAAGATTAATATACTTTCAGAAAGATGACTACTATATTAAATACGAAACTTTTTTTCCAGAGAAAAATTAAAATTGCTATCATCATCAGTGCAATAATCATCCTTCTCTTGTTGATATTTATCTTCTTATAAGGACGAGACAAATCGATACGAAAGTTAAACATTTATTATATGGATAGTGATATGTAATATCTTTAAACGAATATAAACATTATCTATTGTTAACGCGTCGTTCATTATCATATAAAATTATAAAAATTATAAAACGTCCGTTTATAAAAATAATTCAGCACCGAAGATCACTTACTGGTTATATACATATTTACTAAAGTAACTACCAAGACCTTTTGCGCTAGGCCTAACTTTATAATCTACAGCAGTGCATGCAAAAAATACTTCAAGTACTTTGTCATATTCTTTCCCCAGATTAATGGCAGGTAACGGAGGTCGAGTACCTGTGATTATTAAGTAGTTTATTCAATTTCTTAACTTCGAAAGCTGTCTCGAAATGCATATTATTCCGGTACTCACCATACATGGGGTTCACCACTTCCTTGAGGAAGACAATGCTATCGTCCAAGCTGGCGTCGTGCTCCTTAGTCTTTGTATCATTTGGCATTTGCGTTTCTGTCATCGAGTCGTTAAAAGTATCATCCATGTCCATAGAATTGTCTAAATGAGGCGTTGACAGAGCAATCATTTCCCAAACGACAAGGCCACACGCCCAAACGTCTGCCTTATTCGTAACTGCGCCAATCTCTGGAGAGAGTGATTTTAAAAACATTTGTTAGTAATTCGTACTGTAATCAGGTGTGTAGAAATTTAAAAAGGGGACCCACCATGTATTATTTCAGGTGCGCTCCAACACTCTGTTCCCACGTACATGAAGTCTCCTTTCGATGTGTCCATTTCTAATGATTCTGTGAGTGGCAAGGACACTCCAAAGTCGCAAAGCTTAACTGTATTGTAGTCACTAGACACCAATACATTGTAACTTTTCACATCGCCGTGCAAGATGTGGGCAGTGTGATGTAAATACTCCAATCCCTTTACAATTTCGTACGTTATCTTTAAAATGTCTTTAGCCGGGAACGGGTCTTCGGCAGATTCGAGTTTATCTTGTATCTTATCACCTGAAATCAAATTTGCATAAAAAATTCGTGTACCCTGGGTCGCTTAAAGAGTCGCGTAAAATATCCGCTTGTACCTAAAGAAGCGTCCAATTTCTCCATCGCCAGGCACGGCTCGCCGTCCGAAACCTCGGTGAAGCCACGGAAACCGACAATATTCGGATGATTTAGCTTACGAAGCACCTCCGCTTCGAAACGAATACGTTCGTTGTACTTTTTGTCCGCCGTAATCCTTTGGTTTCTTTTTTTGATCGCCCATGGCGATCGAGAGAAGCCAACCCTCGGGGATCGTTCCAAACTGAACACGCTAACACCTGGCAGTGCATTGAATTATTAAAACGAGATTAACACGGAGTATTAATGGATTGAAATATTCATATTCCCTTACCACATCCATAACCTATCTGCTCTAGAAACGGCGAAGCCGGTATTTTAATGGGCGTTTGCAATTCTGGATTATCTTGCACTCTACTTTTGTACCTCTTCGTCGTCGGTGTCTTAAATTCGGCCATTCTACTAGTGTTACAAACGAAAGTTATTTAATTCCGCCTTCACCCGAGCCGTCACGTTCGATCCGTTACTTTCAAAATTTCCTTCGCGTTCAAGGAGTGCCAACTTAATCCAGTGTTGTTAACGAAAGTCAGTTGTAGCAGACTTCATTCGTATACGATAATTCTCACAATTTAATACTTTTTTAATATTTAGTAATCTAAACGATTACCGTATGCACGAGTTACTTAAAATGAAATCGTTTAAATGGCTACTAAAAGTGTTTCGTATTGACGGATTAAATAAATCATTGCCATTCGCTATTATCGAAGAAATAAGATTGCAGCTTCCAATATTCGTCAAGTAGGTAAGGTGATTTAAAATATAGAATCCAATGGTACAGAGGAAAGCGATAGAATTGGTCGTTTATATTTTTTCAATTAGCATCCTGTTACAATATTATAGCATACTTTCTTGTTGTCCATCATTCTCTTACCCTTCTAAAAATACCAGTGTTGTGGCTCGTCTCACCGATAAGGATCGAATAAATTTAGTAACCTTTTATCGCGACTATTAATAAAATATAAACATCTCGCTACCAGTTGCGTTTACGAGGGTTTTTTTGTTGTCTGCTCGACGAAGGTTAATGATATACAACTATGTGTAAAGGTCAAAAAGAATTAATGTGAATTTTTGTATCATGCCGATTTTATATAAAACCATGCTGTTTACCGAATCCTACGTATTATTAAGCATGTATATATCATTATTTTGCTGCATTTAAATCAACACGAATGTATTTGTCGATCGATCCAGCGACTTTTTCCCCGATCAACGAAGACGTGTCGTTTCTGCTTGCATTATTCTGTCGTCATTTTCAACTTTCTCCATGCTTAGGAAATCGCTGTTCGACGAATTCAGTTTCTTGGGATTAGATTCGTTCCTGTTGATGATGAAGGACACCTGTTTCCTCCTCGTCTCGTTCGATTTCTGGAAAAGACTTCTCGCCCGCTCTTTCGAACTCGCGTATTTACTGGAATCGAAGCCCTGGCTTTGCAGATTTTTCATCGGCAGAATTCTAGGCGGCCTCTTGAACCGTCTTATCGCACCGATCCCCGTCATTTCGTCTTCTGCGATGGGGGATGACGTCCGGTTCGTAGTAATCGAGAAATCGGAGGAATCATTGGAATCGTTGGAATCGGTTTCCAAAGCATGGCTCCGAGCGACTCGTTTAATATTCTCTTCATCTTCCGGGTCCGATAAATGTCTAACCAAGGTGTCGTCGTCGTCGAGCCTCCTCGTCGGGCTCGTATTTTCGTTGGTCGCTCGAGTGGATGCTTCATCGAGCGTGGCAGCTGCCCCTAACGATGTTTTCCGCTCCAAGGGATCGCCTATTTTTTCAGGCACGCTTTTGGCTATCGATGGAAGCTTGAAGCTTGCCGCAAAGTGGTAGCCTCTGTTTAGGATCGCCTTTCCGGGGGCCACGAAGTCCTCCTTGCTAACAAGAACTTCTTCTTCTAGCTGCTTCGAATATCGAATTGGAAATGCAACTGTTTCCTTCGGAATTGTCCTGACACTTTCGAATTGCGTCGCTTGATCGATCAAACCCTGAACGTACAACGGCTCTTCCTCGTCATGAACCAACGGCTGGATTTCCGGTCTTAAGAATTCATAGCTCTTTTTTCTTTCAGGTTGCTTGAATTGTACAGTTCCCTGGTCGCGACTAAGTACTCTGGCATGCATCCGTCGCTGTTCGAAAAGCTTTCGCCCCTTTTCCAACATCGTCTTCTGATCAACGCCCACGGAAGTCTCGTTTTTCACACTCTGCAACATTCTCGCGTCACTTTTAGTCGCACGATCGCCATCCCCCGTAGCGTTCACTTCTATCTTGACGTTATTTTCAGATAACTGGGCGTTCAATGATGGCACGAGTGCATCGGTCGATGATTCTTCCAGCGAAGGGACGGTTGATTGCAACGTGGTCTCTGAATATTCTTCAGTAGTTCCTTCGGTCTGTACTTCGGAGACTGTGGTGTTCTCTTCCAACAGCAGAGATCTCCCGGCTGAATGTTCCGCATCCATCGCATTTTCTTTCACGATTTCGTTCTCCTGCCCGATAATACTTGCCAGGGCTCGACGCCTGATCGCGAATTCTATCGGACTTCGCACTGACGAGCAACATCTGACGAGCTGTTTATTTTCACAAGGCAGTTTGATCGCCTGGTTGTTCTTGAAAAGGCCCCGGGAGTCGTCCGGGCACTGATCCGGTGTGCTACATGGGCAGGTGTCGTCCAAAGTGATGCTCCACGGCGCCACGGCGCAGAGATTGAATAACTGCACTGCCCTAAACAAAGATAAAGAGTTAATTGGCGCCTAGGAAGCGCTGGATGTCGACCAGCGCGGTAGATGGAACTGCTTATTACCAGAAAAGTGGTCGTATCGCGTTCAGCCTCATAATACTGCTTAGCTCGTCCGCGTCTCATTAGAATCGCTCGGCGACTGGATATTGTTTTAAAATTAAGAGGCAACCGGAGCCGAGCGGTCTCACATTCAATTTATATACCGGTCGACCCCACTTAAAGCTTGATATTTGGCAATCTGCGGCCCATCAATTAGCCACACGTCCTTTTCAGAAAATAGCACGGAGAAAGTGAACGTTTAAAGTGAATTTAAAGCTTGCCGTCATAGAGATCGTCGCGTGTCTATCGCATGCCCGGACGATCTTTCGTTTGATCGTTGATAGCTGATCGTCGATGGTCGAATATTATCGATCCCGTCTCTCGGGGCTGCGACCCTGGTGGACACGAGAGACCATTAATTTATCGCCGCGAAATACCTACGCTGCCATCGCATTTTTAAACGAGTTAGCCCGACGAAGGGCGCTGGAATATAATTATAATTCGCAAGTAAATATACTTGGGGGCACAACAATAAGCGAGCCCGTCGGGGGCCGGAGCATGCGCGACATTGACCGGGGTAAAACCGACGGTGAGTTCATCGGGGATGAATCTCGCAGAAGTTGTTGGGCATCCGCCGCGACGTTTTCGTACCGATAAACACGCCGGGACGCTCGCGATAACGATAAAAAAGCACGTGGATTATGGTAGACGTTCGACGTGACATTTAAAATCAATCGCTGCGGATCGGTATTCGATATGTTGACGGGAGTTCTCGAAGGGTAGGTTCCCGAGGCGAGTGGTCTCGGTACCGGGATGCCGGGAGTCCTCGGTCAGCTCGCATACAAATCGCTCGTCGACTTTGCAATCCTGTTTCTCATGGTTTTTCATGTATTCAAATTTCTCAGGACACTTCTCTGCTGCGAGAGCGAGAACCTCACGTGGAACGGCATGGACGAGACGGGCGGAAGCCACGTTCTGCACGAGGCCAGGTCTTTGTTGCGCATTATTTATAGAATAATGATCCCGACGATAGTGGCCAGCGGAATCATCGGGAATATTTTAATACTCGCGGTTCTGTCCTCGCCGATCTTTCGGGGGATCTCGTATTTGTATCTGAGGGGAGTTGCGTTCGCTCACGTAGGGGTTCTCTTGTCGTGGATACCGATATGTACGTAGGACGACGGAATCGTTTGTTTAAGGAACAGTTGATAGAATCGTGGTACGTGATATTTCAGCGATTAGACTTGGACGTGGGATAAGGAACAACTATCCATCGGTATTCTACCACGCTCACATAGAGCTGGTAGCCGTCAACACCTTCGCCATCGCCAGCATCTTGATCATGGCCTGCTTGACCGTCGACCGATACATCTACATATTCTTCCCGGCCCGTATACGCAGCAGAAATGCTCGCAAGAATTGCCGCTCGTTCATCCTGTACTCGTTCATTCTCGGATTCGCGGTATTCGAGAGCAGCGTCTGTACTACCGCCGTGGGGATGCTAAAAGAGCGAATCGATTTTCAGGTGAGCGCTCCGCTGGCTGTGACGAGAGCGGTGGACGAGCGACCAGAGGATGACGGTAACCAATTCGCTTTGCGGGAGAATCTTTCAATCACTAGGACCGGATTATGGAGCGCGTACGTTTGGGCCATGGAGATCTCGACGCGGCTTTGCCCCACGATGATTCTTCTTCTACTGAACAGCATCGTAGTTAAGAGATTTCTGCACCTGAACGCGAAGAAGAAAGAGTTTCAGTCGGTCTCGGAGAAGTATCGTACGGCGAACGTCTCCGACCCGTCTCTGTTGACTCGTAATCGAGGATACAGGTAGACCGCGCTCGTCTTCTCTTCAAGGTCGTCCCCGGGGGTCACTTCAAAGTCATTCTACGTCTCTCCACCACGAGTATAAAAAAGAAGAGTCGAATTTAGCTGTGTCCATGCGTAGACCTTGAAATGATCCCGATAAACTTTCTCCTATCTGATAATGTTCACCGTCTGCTTCTTGGGAAACACATCTAGTCATCTTCTAGAATGCAAACACCACGAATAGTCGGTAGAACTTTCCTCGAATCGTAGGCCGAGTGGGAAATTACCTTGCTGAAGTTAATAGCTATTGCATGTACGGGAGTGATCGATCCCCTTATCGCGTGTAAATCATTTTTTCAGAGAGGAACAACACTTGGTTACACTGATGTCGGTCATGGCAGCGTGCTTCATGGTGACAATGATACCATCGATACTTATCCCGTTCGTGTACCACGATTATGAGACCACGGACGTTGGCTACCGCTTATTTAGAGCGTTCGCCGCTGTTACGGAACTTTGTAATTTTGCGGTTCACGTTATCATATATCTCTCGTGTAGCAAGCAATTCCGCGAGGAGTTTCTCAAGATTCTTCAGGTAAAGGGAAAGAAATATTCGAATAGGGCTGCGGTAGAAGCAAGTGGAGAATATTAAACGGGAATTTTCGATTCTTTGAATGTAGAACAAATGCAGGAAGAACGTGGAAGAAGATGATGAAAGACCAGTGGGGGAAATCGAAGATTATAGTCGACACGGGACGACCGTTCGATTAACACCTGAACCGACCAAATTAAATTCCCCCGGTTCCAGCTGTAAATTGAATACCATGGAGGAAGATAAAGAATCGGAGTTATTGAACGCTCCGGAAATTGTTTAAGAATTGTATGATTAAAATGTGAATGAAATGTTCGTTCGAATTCGTTTTATTATTCGTGAATTTTGTATCTAATTTAAAGTAGTAGCAAGTAAAATTATTTAAACTGCAGTTAAATCGTCGGATTTTGTTCGCTGTTTGATCCCCACCAATCGGGAAATCCTTCTCGGAACCAGTGGAGCGTGAAAGCCGACATCAGTTAGAAGTTGGAAAAAGGCAATCACTTGCATTGTTCACGATAATTACGATGTAAGGGCGGTATTCTCAGTCGTTGCTTGTTCTTAAGATCGTCTTAAGCATGCGGCATCTTCTACTAACCTCGTAGACTAGTAAAGGATGCCGAATCCTTAACACGATCTTAAGTCTTAAGCAACCACTGAGAATACCGCCTTAAGTCTCTACTTGGTTCCAAGTAGTGTTCTTACAACGAGAATTTATTACACTCACATCTATTCTCGTCTACTTATTGTTAGTATGTATGTATTTCAGTGTTACGTTTACAAATGTCATTATATCATTGATAGTAGAGTAAGTAGGTGACACTACTAGTCACTGATATACATACACGCTCATTAACCAGTAGCACGTTAACCTAACTGTCAAATCCACGAATATGCTCGCAGTACATTGAGTCTTACGAACTTTCTTTGTACACTCTTCGATGTAGTTGATTGACAAGATAATTAGGTACTTTTTAGCTTGTATAAGGAATCGTTTTCATCAAAATTATTCGTACATTTACCTGCTTCACATTTGGTATGCTTTGTATTAATTGTAAAAAAAATTGCTACACCTCTGCTTTCCTTTACAGTTCACCTGTAAGTATGTTCGAGTTACCAACAGAAATAACAACCACGCCATTAGCTCTTATCGGGTTAACTGGTTTGGATATTACCACTCCTGTGCATCGTTCGATTTGGGACGCATTTAGTAACAATCGGAGATTAGACAGCACCGCCATTCAGTTTAAATTGCTTAGTTCGACGCATAAGTTTCCTACAGTGAAACCCAAGGTAAGCGCGACTCTTATAAATTATTAGAATTTCAAATTGATCTTGAACATTGTCGTTTATTCTAGCGCAATGCGTATAGTTGGTACATGCCTAAGGGGATATTGAAACGGAATTGGATGAATAAATATCTGAACGAGATTCCAGCGGTTGTTGTTGTATTTTATGACTTGGATTGGAACGATCCACAGTGGAATGAGAAGAAGATGGAATGCGCTTCCAGAGTGCAAACTCTCCGGTAACGATTACATTGGGAGCTGTTCGTCTCGTGTATCGAATATTATTTCTAATTGCTTATTGTTTTAGGAACGCTTTGGAAGGGAGAAGCACAAAAATAGCTGTAGTACTTATACAGCATTGTACTCAGCCTCCTCCAGGTTCTGAAGATGCCCTAGCGGCTGAACGTGCTACGGCTGTTTGTGGAGCGTGCGAACTACCTCCGAAGTTATTGTACATTTTACCACACGGAGATCATTTACTGGGGTATACGTCTAGGTAATTAAAGAACTAATTGCGAGGCTTTGTCAGATGATTGGTGTGTTTACTTATATCTACGCACACATTTGCAGATTGGAGAACGCGTTATATGATCTAGCACAGAGTTTCTATCATCACGAGTATCGTATTGTTAAAGGACATAAAGACCAACTCGATAAAACCTTGCATCAACATTTATTCGTACGTCATCAATTCAAGATGGCATTCTTAAATGAACTGAGACAAGATCAAAATGTATCTAGAAAGTAAGTGTACCAAGACTGAGAAAGATTTCAAGTATAATTAAAAAATACGGCATTACCTTGCAGGCATTATGAACAAGCGTATAATAATTTGTTGGAGATAAAAATGACAGACACAAATGCAATGGAAATTAAAACCGTTGCCTCCTTTATAAATTATAAATTATGTAAGATAATATTTCAGTTAAATGTTCCAAAAGAATCCATATCACAAGTGAGAGTGCACATCGACAGGTCAGAAATATAAATAACGACTAAACCGAAATACGCAATGCACGATACATGCCATTGTAATAAGATTAAATTGTTAATGCAGGTTCAGATCAGTAACTGGCCCGAAGGAACTCATGTTCGAGCATCATGCATGGATCTGCAGTCAGTATTCTACATTCGCGGAATTATTCAACGATACTATTCGACAGGGGCTTCCAGCCGTTCAAACTCAGCACCCTGGGTATTACTTTCAATCAGCAGCTCATCACGCAAGCTTGAGGCAAATGGCTTGCAAAGAGCTGTGCCAGGTATTAAAATCAACGTATCCGGGAAGCAGAATATTTTATACAATTTATATTTGTTATTTCAGAACATTAGCAGTTATCCAGAACCAGATCCACTAGCCGGAGAGGACAAGCTTGACTTTTATGGACAACGACCATGGCGGCCTGGGAAATTAAGCGCGGAACCCGCGGATCTAAAAAAAGAGGCAATCGCTATACAGGCTTTACAATACAAGGAAAAATATACTGTGAATCATTCCGTAAGGCACCCTTGCTACATTTTCAATTCAATTTCCAAGCTTCCATCATACGTGCATAAAACAGTTGATTCACTTTCAGGAAATAATTATTAGCCTGTTGGGAAATGCGATTTCACAATTTAAAATATATAGGTGTCCGAGGATGAGACGAGTATTGGGTACAGTACATTTAATTATAAACTGGTTCTTTTTTTTTATACGTGATTGATAACAGAGTCATGTTGTTACAGTGGTACAAATGGCTGAAGAGTATTACAATGACAAGGACTATGGAAAAGTTTTGACGTAAGTGCAAGTTCATTTACCGTTATGATAACCAGCATTCTCGAGAACCGCCGCAAAGATTTTGTACTGTTCATTCCAACATTATTTCCTCTAGACTATTTTCATAACTTAACATCAAAATCATAAAATTTGATTGGCCAGATTATTGATGCACATGTTGTGGGAATATCACGGTGAACGGTGGCCCGTCTTAATCACAAATATCTTAAAAAATGCCTTGCGAGCAGCGTATCTGTCTACGAGTATTCAAGACTACATCACGTTAGCATTCGAAGCTTTGGGACCCTCCACAATATTTCCAGACGATTACAAAACCGCCGTTTACGATAACATCATTAATATCCTTCACGTAAATAAGTTTCGCATGATTAAAATCGTTATATTATTATTGACAATTAATTAACCGAAATCTTTATATGAAATATCAGAAGAAACCACCAAAACCGGAGCCCGACTTACCCGACGACGTGAAACATCTCGCGTTAGAAAAGTGGGCAATGGAACTTGGCCAATCGGAACCAATTGCCTTTACAATTGATGATAATAATTTGACTTCGTTTGTAGAAGTTAAAGCTCGATTTTCACAACCGAAGTACGCTATTAATTCCACGGTGGGCGTAGAAGTCATCATCAGGTAATATATTCAGTAATTCGTTTTTGTATATTCATAAGGAATGGTATGATTCGTAGAATGATTGAACATTGCATTTACAGAAATTCGTACAATGATGTGATAGAATTTTCAAAGATATCGATAACGATTAGCAGTCCAGGGTACAATTCAGAATTCCCTGTCACCGATCCTGAGCACAGCGATCTTATTTTTCACGCTAAAGAGATGAAGAAATTTCGTTATCAATTTCAAGCGCCGCAACAAAGCGATGGCAGCGAGATACGCATCACCACTATTTCGTTATACATGGGTAACGACGATGTCTGCTGTATCATTTTGAGATTTTCCGCTGTGGGAAGAGACACAAATTTTTTAAGCCGATTATACCCCGAGATACAGCAACTTCGGTACGTTGAAAGCGATTAGATAGATCTGTAATGTTTCTTCAAAGAGCTGATGCATTTTATATCTACAGTAGAGATGAGTTCGAAACCATACAACCGTTGGTCAACGCAGAGATAAAACAAGAAGAATCTAGTCTAAATATAAGCGCGGAATCCAACAACCCAGCGCTTGTAGGAGAATGGCTTCCCATTAAAATCTCTGTTACCGCAAATGAATATGTGGCATCTGCATTGTTAAACGTGTCGCTCGTAGCGGATGGAGCGAATGAACAATCAAGTACGTGCAATAATAATGAAATATAGTTACTACGAAATTATACACCGTGCCCCCTAATTTTGACTTTGACTTTTAGCGGAATTAAGTTCAACAATGACCAACAAGCAATCAGTAATATCGATATCGTTTGATAATCTAGAGAAAGATTGCAGCACTCATCACACTGTTTACTTGAGAGCCCATAAAATTGGCGATAGAAATATCCACATAAAGGTAAGCACGTGATGAGGTACTTTTTCATTAATTCTGGAAGAAACAAAATAATCCGCACAACTTTATAATTCCAGGTTGAATACTCGAAGCCTGAACAAGTAAAAGGAACTAAAGAATTAACATATTCATTATCAGTTACAAAACCATTCGAAGTATCCACACTATTTTACACTACACTCTTTGAGCCACTAACGAAAGGTTTCATTAACGAACCTTTTATAATAATGCCCCACATTTCTTGCATTTCTCCGTGGCCTATAAACATCATCAGTACTTCCGTAGAGTTGGTAAGAAATAGATTCAATCTTTGCGTACAATTTCTACTTGACAGCATTACATATATAACATTACGCGTGTATAATGTGCACAGGGCGATTCTATAGAAAAGGAAAACGGAAACCAGACGGTTTCTGTTTTAGCTGGCATTACGCTTTCCGAGGGCGAGACAGGTACAGATTCCTATTGTTTAATACCAAAAGGTGGCGGCGAGCAGCCCATCAGTACGGGAGTGTACACGATCAAATGGAAACGGTGAGGCAGAAATTCTGCGCAGCTACAGAGTAATGGAAACATTTTGATGACGTTACACATTGTTTTAGTGCGAACGATGACGATGCACTGGAAACTAGTAGCAGCGTAACACTAGCTCCTTTGTGGGTCGAAGATGCAGTGATCGGCTTGGAAGCGAAATTGCCAGCCCATGGCTGGGTCCGTACACCGCTGCTTGTATCGTACTTTCTAAAAAACCATTCCGATTATATGATTACATTGCGTATGACCATGGAAGCCAGCGATGCCTTTATGTTTGCTGGGCAAAAGCAAGTGCGTAAACATTTGAAGGTATAAAATTCGTGACCCGATAGTCAATTCGATTGTTTACTTTGCTGCAGGTTGATATTTATGTCCTTCCAAAGAATCAACGAAAAGTTGAATGGATTTTACGGCCGCTGGTGGCTGGTTTCGTGCAACTTCCTACTTTGTCTTTAGCAGTTCCTGCTGGTAAGAGTCTCGTCGCTTTCATCTGTTTTTCGAAGTTATTTTCTTGGTCATTAATCTCACTTTTATATCGCGCGCAGATGAGGAATATAAACTAAGTAAGTCGCGGCTTCCAGAAGTGATAGAGCGATCGATACCGAGTCATATATACATTCTAGTAAGTTATATAATTTTACCATGTACATATTACACGCTCGATTATAAAAATGGCGCGATTATCTTGTATTCTTTTACAGCCAACATCGCAAACTATAGAGGAATAAATGAAATAAACAAGAGGATGTTGAAAGGAAAAGGAATTCTTTTTTCTTTGTTCCATCGAAATGTATTATTCATTAGCGGATACGTTTTGCGCGTACCCGCGAATACAAAAGCATCCGTTGAATATAATTTATTTGAACTATTTCCAAAACGTAATAAAAGAACGAAACTTCTTCATCCTACGAAGCGATTCTCGAGTCTGTTGCATTTTTTCCTTCGATGCGGGAGTCGTTATCGATTATATTATTTGCCACAAGTACTGTATTTCTATAGAAACCAGATGTGTCAAACAAAACTCTATGGGCATGCGTGTACGTTCGCTGCGGCCCTTCCAATCTAACCGAAACTAAAACTTGTAAAATAGTGCGCCTTGCGAGCTTAAAGGTCGCGGATAATGACATCGACGGTACAACTCGATGATAATCATGCAGCCAAGGTTCCTTCAGAACAGCTGCGCCACGACAAACATCTGGAAAAATGTGTGACGCCAATTTTTCATATAAACTCCGAAGAATCTTTAACACGTAATCGGAAGATCTTGAAGGTACGACGCCAAGATATTCCCGTCAGACAGATTTTCTAAAAGAACGGGTTCCAGACGGTCGCAATGACTGTAACGTCGTTATTTATTACGAACAGGACCTGGAACTGGCAAAAGCACGTTTGAGGACTTACGCAGCTTATACGCCTACCGATCGAGAGTTGCAGGAACGCGCAGCGGAATATCGTAAACGCCTGCGGAAGTACAACCGAATGTATGCTCCCTCGTAGCGTGGTACCTACCGTCTCTACCGTAAGGTTCGAAGTACACACTCTCAATCTGATAACTCGAGCCGAACGAACAAACTATCAAGTGAAAAGTTTGTTGATCGTTGGGATCGATGGATCAGACCGATAATTTGGACGGTGGCGTTACACCGACGGCGATATGAACGAGGATCAGAAATTAAACGTTACGTATGCACATGCTGTAAAGATGAAATTTTAATACAGAACGAATGATATGGCCGGCGATGATAACGAAATAAAATATTTCTTCCCGATCAATTATAATTACGCGATTGTTCTACGCTGAGAAGATAATTGGTGTACTTACGGTGCGCAACGAATTCTTTTACCACGCGGAACCGATAGTTCACTGCGGGAACCACGAAGAAGAACCGCGTAGAAACAAGTACGAACGGTATTCACCTGTCCAAGTGGAATATTCACGTTCGTTTTCAACGTGTGACGGCATTATCGTCGCACGTAATTACTGACACGCTGAACATGTATATGTACGATAGGATAAGTTCGTTTCAGGAGCTGCCTGATAACGACCTAAACCAATAATTCGACAAAATGCCTCGTACAATGCCGGCGCGTTAAAATTCCATCCACGAGCGTGAATTCAGGTTCTGACCTTCGGGAACCCATAGAAATGTATATATTGCTGCTCGTAAAGTATTGCGGTAATTATTATCGCGGGAAGCACCATTCCGATGCTTGCCGAATCGCCTCGAACGCGTAATTTACAACTAAGGCGTTCTGAGCGAGCGATCGCTACCTGAAACTCTCGCTTACCTGCTGTTTGAATAATACTTAGTACTTGCTACTATGCCGATCAAAAATTTAAGAGGAACTGACACGTAACAGCCGCGACACGGGCAAGGTGTCTCGCCGGGGCATATAATTTCATTTCATTTGTACGTGGCATCGTGCCGCAGCTGAGTAAACGAATTTGACATCGAAACTTCGCGGTTTGACCATTCTACGGTCTACAAACATCTGTATCAATATGGGCTTCCCTATCTCGCGTATAACGTTTCCTTTGCAACTCGATCCCAGTGGCAAAACGCAGTCGTCCCGTAACTCTGAAGAATGTTGTAATCGGTTATAGGATCGGATTTTTATCAGAAGGGCAGAAATATGGAGGCGGCGAGTTTAGTCAGATAATCGTTTTATTCCAACAATTCATCGTAATAAATTACAAACGATAGTCTTGCCTTCAAATGCATTACGTACATGTGTGCGTGGCAACACCTGGCGCGAGGCGCATTCTCAAGAACATTTTAAAGAAAAGAAGTTACGACGGAAAAAGAAAAAAAAATGATAGCGTATATCGCTTCGAGGTCATTTATCGTCGAATGTTGCGTGTGGAAGCATAAAGGTCTGGGCACACATATCAGTTCCGTGACGGCACGTAGAGGGGCGTAGAGGATCTATTCTTCTTACCACTGGCACCGAACTGATATGTGTGCCCAGACCTTAAACCGGTATACACGTTGCACCATGTTATTAGCGTATTAACGCGTTATCGCTATTGTGCGACGAACGTAATGTCTACTTGAAAGAGAAAAAAAAAAGAATGCACCGTTAGACGCCATAAAGGCAACATTCATTGTCCTTGTAAATAGTAATTATCCGCTACTATCCGTGTTATCCTTAACTCGTGACATGCACGTTAAAGATATTAAAATGAATCCGCAAATTTTACTTACACCCGGTATTACTTTTTACCAAAAAGGGTTTTACAATACTTATACCAATGGAAGCTGGAAATATGTCTCTATTTCCATTGTGCTTTGGAAAAGTAATACGCTTCTAATAAATATCACTTAATGCATACTAATAATACGTATTTCGTTAAAAATTGTTCTACTCTCGTTAAATTAGATCCCCTAATGTAAACCATAAATCTTTTCAAGAGATCGCGAGACACTTTAAAAGAACGTAAATTGTATACAGAACACGATTGGTTACTGAATCAAATATACAGATACATTAGCTACTTTATATAGCTAATACAGCTGCGACAAAAGTAATTTTACTATTTCTAACGGATTCTAGCTGTTTCGATGGTTTACAATTTAAAGTATATCGTGGTTAAGTACGTAAAAATTTGATAATTATGGGCGCAACCCTTTCAGGATTATTCAAGTGTACAAAATGGTTTCCTTCCACTTCGTGGTATTCAAACCTTCTGGAAGTCTTTTTTATTACATCTAACGTAGCCTCGTAGCTGCCAGGCTCGTCGGAGACGAATCCTTTAGTAGCACGAATATTAAGATAGGGGCACTTTATCTCAGCTGCATATGCCAATATTAGATCCATAGACAGCATACCCAAATAAGCTACCTGAAGAGTATAATATTAGTAGCAAAAAAAATTTATGCAATTATTTGTAAACTAATGGTACGCTTACTTTCAATCGTGGATCGCGTGCGAAATAGAACTGGTCAGGCTGATAAGAGGGTAGCGCACCACGTTTCATTAATATCTCTATGCCTTCTTTACTCACGGTCCCATTATAACCATTATTTGCTATTTGGATTACATCTTCGTACGTGTAAGTTGGAGCAGTTTCAGATTTCATTGCCTCGTATTGCAAAAATTTATCGATGCAGGGGCCAGTCGCGGAAACTCTTTTCGCCACATTTCCTACAGTGGGGCCTGCCATATCTAAAGCTATCACGAATTCTGTTTCATCTGGATAAGATGCAGCATACAAAAATGCTACCGCTCCTCCTAAGGAATGTCCAAGTAGCTTCATCTACATAAATAATGACTAATTAAAAACATGTACTAAAATAAAAAGCGACGAAAGTGAGGAAGCGTGCAATTTCAAATTAAAGTGATCGTTACTCGATACGAATAAAGCACGAAGTTACGATTGCATACATGCACAAACATAAGATTACGTTTATATGTGCTGATGCTCACATTTGTTTCGGTCATGCCATAATACAAAATACAATACAGAACAAAAAAGGACAAATTTTCAAGGGTGACTGTTACATGTGCACGAATAATTGTAGAACAATGAGTGCAGTATTACGTGTATAGATTATTGTAAAGTTTGTTGCATTCCCATTAAAGACAGAGTGGTAAAATGAATCCACTCGCTAACCTTGCTCCATTTGAAATGCTTGATAATTCTACGCAGTAGAATAACACCGTCCCAGAAAGCAAAATAGTACTGACTCTTTGGATAATGTGAAGATAAACCGTGACCGGGCATATCCAGACAAAGTACAGAAATGTCGTCAGGTAATAAAGGAATCAAGGTGTCGAAGCTGCCAGCATTGTCCTGGCGTCCATGTAGCGCCACTATCGGTTCAACATTCCTGGGACCCCACCATTTGCCTGCAGGTAAGCAATAGTTATAGCACAACAAACTTAACGATATTAAAGCGACTGCTTTATTATTCCGCGCATGTGTTGGTCTCAACACCCGTGCTTCCTGAAAGTAAATATATCTGAAAGGAATGTTCAAAATGATAGAAAGTTGCAGCTGAAACTCTTAAATCTGTTGTATCCATGTATCGTCTGTAATCTACAGTTATACAACGATGCCGAACAGTTTGTAACATGTAATTTTAAATCATATTATAACAAACGATAAAAAAACAGAAATGTAACACGAGTTTGTAACAGTCAGCCTTGATGAAAATGTTTCTTCCATGCTTTTTCAGATCGAAAAAAATTATAATAAAATACAGTTACACATGAAATAAAGCAAAATTTGAAAATACAACGATTGGATAAAATATAATAAATAAAAGTGTTAATCTGAGAAAAGAATGAATAATATTAAAAAAAAAATGAGTTTGCACAAATTGTAGCGTATTACATATATATACCAGTGAAAAATCAAAAGATGTATCAGGGCATGTATGATGCGCAAATTAAAGATATGAAGAGATCGTTGTATAACTTTCACTTGCTGGCTAACCTTGTTCCACTTGTAATATTTTTGAACTCTACGTAGAACGAAAAATGATTCCCAATATACATAAAAGAATTGTCCCTTGTAAAAGTGCGAGGATAGGCCATGGCCAGGTAGGTCTATGCATAAAACAGCTATATCTGCTGGTAAAAGTGGAATCAAACGTTCAAAACTGCCAGCATTATCTTGCCACCCATGTAATGCCACTATCGGCTGTCGATCGATCGGTCCCCACCATTTGCCTAAATTTTTATCAGTATTAAACTAAGGTGCTTTCCTATTCTGTTAGAGCTCAAATTTCAAAGTAATTTTTATAGTTTTACTAAAAAGTGTTTCGATTAAACTGGGTAGAACTTGCACTGACCGCTTATGTGACCCCATGGCACAGGTATTTTAATTTCTTCTGCCGCTGAAAGAAACCAGTAATTACATTAATGAGTAATAGTAAATCTCCATCGTCAAACTTTTGAGCAACAAAGATTGCTAACTTACCATCTTTAGTCATGCTATTTATGGGAATAGTGTTCTGCTCGACTGCACTCATTTGTCTAGTAGTGTAAACTGAAAATAATTAACAGTTTGATGTTCTTATATATATATACTAACCGATACGTTCCGTTATTTTGTACTTTTTCGCCACTTTTTTTAAATACGTACTCGCAATTATTGACTTAACATTAATCGATCCAGAAAACTGCAAATCATTATGTAACTAAACCAAAGTTCAAATGACTGTATAATTCAGTATAATTAGAAGAATTATACTCTGTTATAAGATATATTCGTATATGTACGAATATTCCGGTATATATATATATATATATATGATAAAAATGTACCCTTTTGTTTCACTTGTGTCACTTGTTCCGTTAATTCATTTACAATCTTTCGCACGAGGTAAAAATTGTTTCGATACAAGATACTTGGCTACTCAAAAATTTCAACCGTCAATTTTTCGTGCGGATAACATGTGTGCATGAAGAAACAGGAAACTAGCGCTACACACTACCGTTACCTGTTTTTAAAGGAAAATGGTTCCTTATTTATCAATGGCTGAATGATTAGATAATGTCGATTCATTCAAGATAAATTCCGAAGATATTTGATCGAACTGATGTCACACTTTAAAGCGCAGGTACTTCTTCGTGTACCGTTTTTCTATCGCGGTATGACTTATGAGCATCTATACATACACGATCGCGCTTTGAAACCGTAGTTATCGCTAATTAGTTTCGCTTCAGCGAATCGTAGTGATTAGGTTTCATGGTTTAATCTTAATCGTCCAAATATTGATATTAAATAAGAAGCAAAGGTTTCATTCCCATTGGAATGATTCAAAAGATGCTTCACACATATTAACGTTTACAGTTTAAGGTGCACTGATAGATCTGTGAAATCATCCAGTTTAAATTGTTTGATTTTCATTGTTATTCTTATTCTCAAGATGGAAAGTAAGGAGTGCATAGTCAAGACTGTGATCCATGCAGGAACAAAAGCAATCAATTTTGTACCTGGAACCAAAGTACGTATCGCGGGCAATGTTCTGAATTTTTATTTACGTTACGCCTAAGAATAAGTTCCGACTTCTAGTGTCTTGGAACTTTCAGGTGGTTTTTCACTTTAAGACAACGAAATGTAATGGTGATAGAACCGTAATAGATGATAGCAGAGCGATGGGGAATCCAATGGAGCTGATTTTAGGCAAGAAATTCAAGCTTGAAGTATGGGAAGTTATCGTGCAAAAGATGGCATTAAATGAAATGGCACATTTCAGAGTTGACAAAAGCGTATGTTTATAGCGATATGAATGTGTAACGCTAAGCTAGAAGCATACTTAAATAGTACCTGTTGCTTTAGCTAGTCACAGCATATCCTTTTGTGTCTAAAACTCTGAGGGAAGTTGGAAAGCCGAAATCAGAGAAACGTGCTCACCACTGCTGTGGCGTGACTTTACAAAACGAAGGGATTGGATATGACGACTTGAATGAGTTGATCAAGTGTCCTCAAGATCTAGAATTTACAATTGGTAATCATAATATCTACGACCAAAGTAACCAATATCATTGCCCGAGCTAATAAATTTATGTCGTAGAACTAGTTAAAGTAATTTTGCCAGAAGAGTATGAGAAGGAATCGTGGCAAATGACCGAGGACGAGAAACTAAAAAGCATTCCAGCTATAAAAGAGAAGGGGAATGCATTGTTCAAAGGGAAGAATTATGACGAAGCTTGCGATATATACGCGAAAGGCATTGGGATTCTAGAACAACTTATGCTCGCGTTAGTATTGAATGTCTTCATTTTTGTTAGATGCCTTACATATTATATGTATGTAATTTATAGCGAGAAACCCAATGACGAAGAATGGATAGCTTTAAATCGAATGAAAATTCCATTGCTCTTGAATTATTCACAATGCAAATTGCTGCAAAAAGATTATTATGCAGTTATTGAACATTGCTCTACAGTCCTTAAGCACGATCCAGGTTCGTTGCTTTACGTATCTGACCTTATTTATATGTATAAAAAAATAATTTGTTACTATGTATATCATTATTAGATAACGTAAAAGCGTTATATAGGAGAGGTAAAGCATACATGGGAGCATGGGACCAAGAAAAAGCCATTAAAGATTTAAAAAGATCTGCTGAATTGGATTCTGCACTGGAGAACACTGTTGAGAAGGAATTGCAAGCATTTTCTCTAGTTGTCAAGGAGAAGGATCAAGTGCAAAAGAAAAAGTTATCTAAATTATTTAATTGACTAATTATGAAGTATATTATTTCGAATTGATGTACAAATGTAAAATGTGATTTTGCGTGTATGTATATATATATAATGAATTAACAGTAAATGTATAACGAGAATAAAACAAACGCTTTACAATTATAATCAAAATCTATTAAGATTCTTTTTCACTATCGTCAGGGACGAAACTAGGTTGTAAGCGCCCCGGAGCAAGGATTCTGTTTGGCCACAGACAAGATATGTATTTTTCCGTCACCGGTTTTGGAGAACCCCCTTACCATTTTAGTGTCGCATGCAACGTTAGCGGTCAAGTCTCGAAACAGATTGTAACGCTACGTGTGGTAGGAATTAGAATTCAGCACGGGTAAAATAGTGTGATTATACACTGTGTCGGTACGGTAGAGAATTACATAAAAATGGCAAAAAAAAATTGAAGTGAAAATCCTCCTCGCAAATATTATTTCTATGCAAAATAAAGCTGTTTCCAAAGTTTCAGCCAATTTGAAGCTTAGAACAAGGGAGTTTTCGGAAGTGTAGCCAATATCTGCATTGTGCCGACATCTATTGATTACCATGGCAAGTGTTAACATTGCAGATCTTCGATTTCCAATTCAGTTTTAATCATAATACACGTACCTATATAAAATGGGACAAAAGCGTAAAAACCGCAATGAAAAAGATGATTTTGAATACGATCCAGCTCCGAAACATCTTCAAATAGCTCATATAAAAAATCAAGAAAAACGTCTCATTGTTATTTTGGAGAAAGCGCAACTGGAATCCGTTAAAGTAAGGTTATGTTTTACTAATAATTTAATATACATTTATTTTCTACTTGCTCCTATAGATGTTTGCGCTTGATTTATTTAATCTATTAATCCTTACTAATCATTACTCATCTAAAGTGTAAATATACATAAATATTACACTCTGAAAACCAATGTTACTTTCTACTGTTTTCAAGTATCAAACATTTCTAATGAAAAATAACATTCTAATGTCTACTGTCTTATTAGGTTGGACATAGTTTCGAATTATTAAACTGTGACGATCACGCAAATATTTTGAAGAAAAATAATCGTGATCCTGGTTCGTGCAGACCTGACATTGCTCATCAGTGTTTATTAATGTTAATGGACAGTCCATTAAATAGGGCTGGACTTCTACAGGTTTATATTCACACAGAAAAGAATGTGTTGATTGAAATAAATCCACAAACTAGAATACCTAGAACATTTAAGCGATTTGCAGGCCTCATAGGTAAGAATAATCATTGTAGCAGAATTTAGTGATATCACAAAGGAAATTAAGTAATGTGTATTCAGTTGTAAAATGGTGTATCTTGAAATTTTACTATGCTAATTTTTAATATTTTACAGTACAACTGTTGCACAAATACAGTGTCCGTGCATCAGATGGACCAATGAAACTCTTGAAAGTAATTAAAAATCCAGTCACAGATCATCTACCGGTTGGTTGTCGTAAAATAGTAATGTCGTTTAGCGCGAAGAAGGTGCAAAATGCTCGAGAAGTGGTTCCGGCTGACGAACCAATTGCTGTTGTCATAGGTGCAATGGCACATGGACAGGTGAATTACAAAATAAATTGCTCTTATCTATGCTACGTGTTCCTACAATTTCGACTCATCTAAACTAATTTCAAATTACAGGTGAATACAGATTACACGGAAGATACCATTTCTATTAGTAACTACCCATTATCCGGTGCTTTAACGTGTAGTAAATTATGTACCGCGTTTGAAGAGGTTTGGGGAATAGTTTAGATGTTAGAATGACATATGCCTCAACTAAATGTTTTTTATATTTATATAAGACTGTACAAATTTGTTAAATACGCAGATAAAAATAAAGAAAGATAAAGCGGCACGTGCGAATCTAAATAAAACCGCCAAACTACAATCTTTTTTTCATTTCACCGCTGTATATTACGTTTGCATGGATAGTTGTATTCGAATACGTACGAAGGAAAGAGGATAAAACTGCGTTACGCAATTGTCGGTGGAAATCCTAGGCATAATGACTCATCAATATTGGTTTTTAGACGATTGGTCGGTAGGAATGATCCTGTGCGTATACACCAATCGCTGTCAAGAACGCGACAAACCTAATGGCGACCGGAAGGATGCTAACGTGCGCGCAACCGTGTCTCAAATATCTAGTGCCTTTTTTGACTCGCGTATTTCATTACGTCATCAGAGTAAAAATGGTCGTTAATGTCAAGTATTCGGAACGTTCCTTTAGCCTTATGTATCTTACTTCTCAGAGATTCTGTTATGTTGTTTCCTTGAATTTGAGAGCTCTTGGTTCTGTGATTCGATGCCTCTCTCCCGATCGTGACTTTACCGAGAACGTGAAATCACAGCCAAGTGATTTTATACTGATGAAAGGGACGCCATCTTGTGATTCAGTGTTGTGCCGTGTCAACGTAAACGTATATGACGACAATTCGTAATGGACTCTGATTCGAATTAAAGGACTGTCTCCCTTGCATTGTGTTTTTTAATGATATAATTATTAGTGATATGTGATTAATTAAAGAATCGCCAAATTGACTACCGTAGTCAATGTCACGAGTCATAATATCTATTGATGCGTCAGCGTTTACTTCATTGCATTGATAGGATTTTATACGTTAACCGGATCATCCGCATGAATGTTTTATGTGTTGCATTTGTGAAACTCGAGTTTTATGGTATTCGCAAATTGTATTTGAACAGAAACGTCATAAGAAAACAAAGGTCAATTATTCATGCTTCGCCATCTTGAACGTGTAACGGAACTTGCTATGGTGATGACGACGTACACGTCATGACAAAATATCATTGAATTCGCGCGCAAAGTTCACCACGTGGTCGTTACCATTACAATTATTACGTTATTTATAATGCTCTTTGAATAATTAACGCGTTAGTGGTGGAAACAGAACGTAATTATAGATTTTGTGCGTATCCCAAAATGCATTGCAGTAGTTGTAGAAATCGCGGAATTGGACCGAGACTTGCGCGTTGATTAATAAATTTTAACCTTACACTCTAAATAAGAAAATTAATAACAACCGATATATGGAAAAGTTATTTTCTCTCATACTAAATTACTGCTTATTAATATTTATATTTACGGATCATTATTTCAGTGATCCGAAAATGCATTATGGGTGGACATGGAACGATGGAAATTAACCATTAATTTTTGTATTGGTTAATAAATTGTAATCAATGTTTTATCAATAATTATGTACAATTATTATACACCCCATTACCTGTCCCCATAATATTTCACTATTCTTATGAATTTCAGTAAAACATCAACATACTTGAGTATAAAATACGTGAAAGAAGCTCGAATCAAGTTTCGTACTCATCACACGTGATGTCGACAAGGCGGACTTGCATTAAGAGAGGGAATAATGTGAAATGATTAATTAAAGAGTTGAAAGAAGATCTGTCGGTACTTTGAATGAGAAAGGTAACACTAGTTACTGAAATTGCGAAAGCAGCTTCGCAATCGTTGCAGAGTACGAGATATAATTAAAATCCAGGGGAATATCGGTAGGTTTGTTAATCGGTTTTCAAAATTAGCGCTGTTGCACTCGGGTTAGTTCGGTAGAGCTCGGTTTGGCGGCGCAACGAGGGGAATGGATAGACAGGTCGTGTTCGAGGAACAACGGAACAGGACCATTCGGTACGTCGCGGAAGAATGCGTAGCCATTGTTGGTGCTGCGATCGTTAGTTTCTAGATCCGAGATCGTCATGGGCACGGAAAGCCATCCGATTGTACGAGACTCCAGGAAAATGTCGGTGGAGCTCGGCACGGGGCACTGATACGATATTAGTGCGAGAGATCGACGTCCGCATTCGTAAGTGTGGAACTAGTTGGTCGGGCCGCGTCCGCGTTCGTCGCGTATGCGAACCGAGCGCTCGCGCTCGTACGAGTGAGAGTGAGTGAGTGAGTGATACGGTGGGGCACACTCGGCGGCGGCCATAACACCGACCAACCAAACTAGCGAGCAGGGAGAAAGCGTAGTGCGAGTCGAGTGTCCAAGACGTAGTGGTAGTGTTTTTTCAATAGGATTCCTGTGGAAAGTGGACTTCCATTGATCAGGTAAGTGATTACGAGTAATCTTGGACACGGTGGGTCCGTTGATGATAAGTATAGCGCGTGGTGTGTGCCGTGGTGGTGCGTAAGTGGCGGCTGTAGCGGCGGGCCCTTGGGAGCTTTCTTTCCCGAGCGGCCATACCGCCATGTTGAAACCTACGCCAAATCGAGTAACCGAAAAGGCGGCTCGGGTATTCCGCGCACGCCACAATTGTCTGATGTGAGAAACGATGCGAATTCGGCGCCAGTCAACCGCTCGACTAGATTCTCACACGGCGGCTTGCTCGTGTTTGTTGTGTGCGTCGGCTGGGTGCATCGGCTGGGCGCGGGTCTGCTACCCTTCCCCTCGCCATCCTCTCCTACTTGCTCTCCTCCTCTTTCCACTCCCGCATCTGCCGCGTTTATTTCTCTCCCATCGCCTCTCGTGGATCTCACCTTTCTCCTTTCCTACTTTGACGACTTTTAACCACCAAGCACCTGTTCGACCCGACCCGACCCGCGAGAACTCTTATCTCTGCCCTTGATACTCGCACCTCGTACGAGTAGAACGTCTCCGCGGCATGGATTCTTCTGGCAATGCTCCTCTTCACCATGGTAGAACCTCTTGTTTCCCATGGTCAAAATCTTACGGCCACTCGGGAGAACGTTTCTTCCTCTGTATTACCAATTTTGTATTTTAATAGCCAGTCAGCTCACTTTCTATACCAGTGTACCAGTTATTTGTGCTACTTCTCTCAAACTTTCCATTTTGGCTTCCACTGCTCTCAAATGGAACAGGGTATGCACGTTGGATCCTTGTACACAACTTCAGGCACCACTATGCATAAAAAATATTATAATTTTTGCATTCTACTTCTCAAACTTTTAAACTCATGCGCATCATTTTGTTATTTTCTCACTTTGTTGCAAGAAATTCCTCGTCTCCTTTGTCTCTTTTAAATTTACATCTCAATTCAATCGCGGAGCAGTAGAATGTTGGAACATTATAAGTTCCTTGTGTATGATTGTTTCCATGTTTTTAACAAAATCTATAGAATACAGATATTCAATGAGATTCAAGTGCATCATCTAGGTGTACACTTTATAGACTGCACTATCACTCGGAATGAAATCAACATTAGTCGTATGATAGTGTATAACACGTTATGAATTTATAGTTTAGTTCCTTTAGTTCCATTTTCTGTGATTAATGCAGATTTGCTTCTTTCTTTGTGTCTGATTCAAACAAGACCATTCACGAGCATTTGAATATCGATAAAAACTCGACGCGACACACGCATTCCTCCCATATTATTACTGATTCATAAAAATGTAGTTTTCATTTATTAAATTGTCATAAATTATTCGCTAGAAGGAAAGAGACGGAGCAATTTGAACGTGCGTCGATACAGTGGCAAGCAATTATTTATCGCGATTCCGTGGCGAGCAATTATATATCGCGATTCTGTGGTGTATAATAAAGTGGAAATAAATTGCTGGATGTCAAGCATGTGTCTTATAAATTCAGTTTTGCATGATATGTTAAATAATTTACACAGATATATATATATAAATATATATACACGTAATTTGAGAATAAATCAATGTTTAACTTGCTCTAAAGCAATAAGACAATTTGGGGTTGTTACAATACGGGGTCCTGTTGTTATGTTATCCAGATGTTGCTAATGTCGCGAGTCTTGGCTGGAGGTACGGAGTCTCACAGCAGTGTACAGGGCTGACATTCAAAGTACTACCGTTCGGTAGGCTTGAGTAGTGTTATGCCTCCACGGCACCAATCTCCCTGGTTGCAGCGCAATCATCTTGGCAAGCAATTAGTGAGCTACCATGCTCGATTCAGAATATATCCTTGCCATCTCAATTGTTGATGAAGCCTCATAGCGTCAAGCATCAACGTAAGGCAGTTACCTGCTGCATAGCATTTATGTACCATATATGTCGGAAAGGTAGGTGAAGCTCATTATCGTGGACTCGATGAGCCTTATATTATAAAATATACCTAGTTATTTCATGAAACTTATAAGCGAAGCTTGTTTATATCTGTCGGAGTTTCACATCTCTCGTTTAGCAAAACCTGCAATTTCAAGAGAAGGGAATAAAAATGATTAGCAATCCCGATAAAATGTATTATAATACTATGGTATTTTATGATTTCACGTCATGGTGTTAAAGTAAAATAGGTTATGTGTAAGCAATGTGATAATCAAAAATGTTTGCTTGCCAAAAAAAAATGCAGTTTAAAACTTCATGTTGAATGGTATTTTAAGTTCTCGCGTATGTATCTGTAAAGTTCTCTTACATGCTTATGTCTTTTTGTTGCAGAAACGAAGCCAAGATGCAGCAGGTGGACACTATCTCGCAGAATAATTCGGTAAGTACAACGTTTGCTTTCACGATACTATAATTTCAAATGCAGCTTGCTTATTAATCCACTAACGCTACTCAACAAAGCTGCGTCGAATTACATATTTCTCCTTTGTACGTTCCCCATGTAGTCGGTACACGTTGAGTTGAAAAGCATATAGAGACACGTGATTGTTTCACCTTAAAAATCTTGTTCTTTTTGACAAAAGCTTTTCTCACTATAACATCACATATCGAGTGTATTATGTGAAATATTTCCTTATTCACTTTTACGGATATTTTATGTTGTAAAAGTTTGCGTAGTATTTACATATAAATTAAATCTTTGGATATAGAAACACAATTTATGTTGATAACCCAGTATGCTTTTCCAATTAGACACCAAAATTTTCAACTAGAGATCATTCACTTAACGCTGTAACTTTTTTTACGTTTGCTATTTACTTCAAAACCATTGAGACACTATTTAAAGAGAAACCAGACTCTTAAAAATTACTATTGTGTATGACCTTCTTCCTGGCATTACGTTGAGCACAACTTTTTTTTTTATGTAATGAAACTGAGCGCTGTTTGATTGAATGGTATGTATGAATTACAGTTAGATGTGGAGGAGCGAGAAAGGCTGTGTAATATACCGAAGGTGAGATTCCTTGTTGAGTATTGTTTCAACTAGGATATATATGGTAAAAATTTAAAATGGCAGCTCCAAATTTGCATCTACAGCAATCTGTAATTTTGCTTCTATGTTTTTCATGAAATTCGCTACAAGCGCGATGAGACCAAATTCATTAGAACAAATTCATTAAAACAAATTAATGATTTTGATTTTGCGCTATTCTTGAAGCAAGATACCTTTTGCTCGGCGTATTTAGCTTTTATTGGAATAAAGTATATAAAGTTTAAAGTTTGGAAGTCATTTCATACAACATAAATTCTTATAGATTATTTGCGCAGTTAACAGCGTTTTATTCTTTTTTTAAAAATATTATCGTTTTAATTGCATGTCGGTATGAAATGACTTAGAGTTGCCATTATGTTTCAGTTGAGAATATTTTTATTACGTACTTGATTAGAGTTCTATTAAAAGAAATTCTAAATTGCTTGCCTGTGGTTATGGAATTTAAATATTTAGCAGCCTAATTCGCTCGCTGCATGAATGAGTTTATCTAATCCCGTAATGCATGAATCTTATTAGTGTTTATAACGAAAATATTATTTCCATAATATATTTTACGAGATAGCTATTACCAATCTTCCATTTTTCGAGCTGTCCTGTATATTTTTTATTAAAACATTCAAGACTTGCGGTGAAAATGTAAATTCCTATTTTTATGAAAGCAGAATTTTGATTTCAAATTGACGATAAAGCACTAAAGCATGAATTCTTGTAATGAAATTATGATTTCAATTCCTATACGTTAATTTCATACGAGAGGGAGGTAGTGGTCTAAATTTGTGCTTTGCAGAAAATTTGTTTATTTCTATTCATAAACTTACCGTTACATAATAATTGTAGTAATAGAACTAACTATGAAAACAAAATTACACTGATGTAAAATATATAAATGGAAACTGGATAATGCAGACAAGTGCACCTGGTAAGACATCGACTACACCAGCAACTCCTGCAAAGGAACCACCGCCACGTGATGAACCACCCGTGGAACCGGTGAACGGTGTAGTTCAACCACCTGTCGTGCCACCACCTAATCGCCCAGGACGCGTTACCAATCAGCTACAATTTCTCCAAAAAGGTGTGCTCAAGCCAGTATGGAAGCATTCATTTGCATGGCCTTTTCAGCAACCTGTAGATGCCAAGAAACTCAATTTACCAGTACGTAAACAATAAGAAACTAAAGTAAAAAAGTATGAGGAGGATGCGGGTGTCTAATTTAATATTTATAAATTTAATAGGATTATCACAAAATTATAAAACAACCAATGGATCTGGGCACAATCAAAAAAAGATTAGAAAATACGTATTATTGGAGTGGAAAGGAATGTATTCAAGATTTTAATACAATGTTCACCAATTGCTATGTTTACAACAAACCTGGGGAAGATGTGGTGGTTATGGCGCAAGCTCTCGAAAAATTATTTCTTACAAAGGTAGACTTATTTTAAAATCTTGCAATTTTTACCAGCATAAAAGGAAACTTTGTCCAGTGTTGGCGACGGAGATATCGCGTATATTTTGTGCATGTGACTAAAAGCATTGAAAAATAACTTGTAGGTTGCACAAATGCCAAAGGAAGAGATGGAACTCGAACCTCCTGTTCCAAAGGGACCCAAAGGCAAAAAGGCTGGCAGAGTTGGAGCGCCAGTAGGTGGAGTGGCAGGAGGTACCACAGGAAGTACAGGTCGAGGTCGGCCTTCGTCTGGTGCGGCTGCAGTTACATCCAGCGTACCAAATAGCCTAACGCCTTCAGCTACGTCTGCTGGAACAACGGGCGTTATTCCCATGCCTCCTCTTGGCACCCAAGCACCTGCATCTGTACCTGGGAGCACTAATACGACTACTATTGCTCCTCCACCGAGTATGGGTGTCACTCCCATGGCTACTCATAACTCTCTGCCTCAACAAGTGGTCCCTCCAACTAGCGGCTACCATGCACAACCGGCAATGGACCCGCAAGCAGCTTCTGCTGTGCCCCCTCCTCCACAAGTTCCCACTGCACCCACAGTAATGCCTCCGTCACAACCTGCGAAACTTAAAAAGGGGGTGAAGAGAAAGGCTGATACTACAACTCCTACTGCGAACTCTTTTGAGCCCTTATATAAACTGGATCCTAAAAATGCCAAATTACCCACGAGACGAGAATCTGGCAGGCAAATAAAGAAGGTAAAAAATTTATGTTCCTCTGAATTTAAGTCTCTTCTGAAGTGTTGAAGCATTCATGTGTGTGTTTTCGTGCGATCTTCATATTGAACATGCTACACCTGTTCATCATTCAATAATTTGTACCTAAAAAATTTCTGATAGAAAAACATCTACGACGAAGAATTATCCACGAAAAAGAATGTTTAAACTGCTCTGAGTCATTCTATATGTAACGTCGAAATTCTAAAAATTTAAGATATGTATGTATCAATTTTTAATAATGATCTCAATACAGTGAATCGTCGTGTATATTGAAATATTTCTGTTCCTTGCACGTTGTAATCATATCATCCATTAATACATTAACAAAGAGTTTGTAACGTGGCTGTTTCAGCCAACGAGGCAAGCGGAAGACGGCTTAGTGCCATTCCAGGCCAACATGCCCCTGATTGGGGCAATGGCCCAGCAGGTACATTTATTACTACTCCTTCACGCTCCTTCCTTTCATTTGTGCTGTCTTATCATATCAAGCGAATCAAACTATCTAGTCTGAAAATGACCTAGAAACCTTGCATTAAGATAACGAACAAATACTTTTCATAAACATTGATGTCGCTCTTGTTCACGCTTTTTTTTTTAAATTATTTCTCACTGTAGGTTATAATGCAAAATATATACGTCTTTATAAATTTGCTATTTTCTCTTTATTTACTTTTTTTTTTTTTTTTTTTAATACAATTCATGACATTTAGAAACGTAGCCTCAGAAGCGTTTCGTGATGGTCACTATTTATATTTTATTTTACAGCCTCAACATACGACTGGAAAGTCGAAGGAGAAACTATCGGAAGCTTTGAAATCCTGCAATGAAATTTTGAAGGAATTGTTCTCAAAGAAACATTCGGTAATTAGTCACAGATTTTATATAAGAACAACACGATTGTAAAGAGAATTTTTTCAACTTGTGCTCTAATAATGTACAGGGTTATGCATGGCCCTTCTACAAACCAGTCGATGCAGAACTCTTAGGTCTTCATGATTATCATGACATAATCAAGAAACCAATGGATCTTGGTACTGTAAAGGTAATTTTAATTTTCAACCCCTTCTAGATCGTCTGATCGATTCTCCGATTAAATGGTAGCTAACAAAACCATTATTTTTCACAGACGAAAATGGATAACCGTGAATATAAAACTGCGCAAGAGTTTGCTAGCGATGTACGACTTATATTTACTAATTGTTACAAATATAATCCCCCTGACCACGACGTTGTCGCAATGGCTAGGAAGCTCCAAGATGTATTTGAAATGAGGTTCGTTTACACGAACATCGAAGATAACGTTTATCTGCGTCTTCTTTTTTACTTGACGAAATAAACATTTTTAATGAACCAGGTATGCAAAAATTCCGGATGAACCAATGGGAGGCATGGTAGGCATGAAAGGTAGCAGTAGTAGCGCCAGTAGCTCGGGATCTGAAAGTTCTTCCGAGAGCGATGATTCAGACGAAGAACGTACCCAAAAATTGGTTGCTTTACAGCAAGAGGTACATTACGATTCTACTCGTGAATTTTCTATTCCTGTTTTTCGTATGTTTAATATGAGAAAAATAATTTTACCTGTAGCTGAAAGCTATGCAAGAGCAGATGAGGAAATTGGTAGAAGAAAGTGGTAAAAAGAAGAGTAAGAAGAAGAAACCGGACAAGTCGTCGAAATCGAGGCCGATGAGCAATAAAAGTAGTATCGTTGCCAGTCATACTGGTGCCATGAAAGAACTGATGAAACCAAGTGGTGGAATCCCAAGTGTCTCGGACAGTGTTGGTGCTAGTATAGCTAGTGTTGCAATGGGAGCAGGTGATTTGAAAATGCCCAGTGGTATGGGTGGTGATCTTCATCATCCAGCTATGGCGGTAGGACCTAATAAAACTCATACGGCAGGAAGTATGAGTCATCATCTGCCGACGGTGGCAAACACCAAGCCGAGGGGGAAAGGAAGAGGACCTGGAAAAGCTGCAACACCGAATACTGCGAACAAAAGGCCAAAAGCGAATAGTAGATCAGCTGGAACTAAAAAGAAGAGCGCCAGTAGTCAACCTCCTCCAATAACATTTGATTCGGAGGACGAGGATAACGCTAAACCAATGTCTTACGACGAGAAAAGGCAACTTAGCTTGGATATTAATAAATTACCTGGTAAGCAAACGATTACCTTAAAAAAAAAACATCACTGTGCTGCAGAAATTAGAAAGCAGCTCTGTATTAAGAATGTATCTTTTATTTTATATTATAGGAGATAAATTAGGCCGAGTCGTGCACATAATACAATCTCGGGAGCCTTCATTAAGGGATTCAAACCCGGACGAGATTGAGATCGACTTTGAAACGTTAAAACCATCCACATTGAGGGAATTAGAGAGCTATGTCGCTTCATGTCTTAGAAAAAAACCACGTAAGCGCTTTACTTTAGGTTTCTGTCTGTCTTGTCATTGTGATTACATTTCTGTATTTGTACTTTTATTCTTTCGCAACATGTATTTACAAAGGATAATAATTTTCAATAAAAGACTTGATTTTATGCGTTGGAATTTACATCTTGAAATTTTTATATTCAAAAAAATCTTGAATTAGTTTATCTTTTATAACGAAACGAAACAGGGTAGTAAATTATCAATTCCAACAATTGCTTGGTGATATTTTCTCTAAAAGTATTTTATTACATCTGTGCAGTTATTCTACTATTATTTGCGATTGATATATTTACGTAAATAGCTAATCATTTTCGAGTATCGTGTCGACTGTTTCAATGTTATATATTTTTAAAACATTAAAAAATACAATAAAACATGTGCTTATTTTTAATACATTTCATGTAACATACTATATAGTTGACATTTCCATGTTTACAGATAAGAAAATTAGTGGTAAATCCAAGGATGAACAAATGGCGGAGAAGAAACAGGAGCTAGAAAAAAGGTTACAGGATGTTACAGGGCAGTTAGGCAATGTTAAGAAAACTGCTAAAAAAGGTTGGCATATTGGTTATTTTGTAGTAGACGATGTTTCTGTTCCCTGAAAATGTTCATACGAAGCTGATCGAATCGTGAAATTAACCGACTACTTGCCTGTTTTACAGAGGACAGTAGTAAATCAGTTGATGTAGTTGGAACTGGAGGCGCCAGTGGACCTTCGCGATTGTCAGCATCAAGCAGTAGTAGCAGTGATAGCGACTCCAGCAGTAGTTCAGTTTCTTCGAGCTCCAGTGATTCAAGCGACAGTGAAGCAGGTTAGATATGAACCTCATGTAACTGTTGCTATTATTAGACCCTTTCTTGGGAACAATGAACTACTTATGAATAAGTAGTTTTCATGAAAACACGAACTAATTTTTCCGTGAGATTTAAAATTATGGGGTTATTTGCGACTGTTTAGTTTTCCAGAAGTAGATCTTTTCTCTCGAAATTTTTTCGTCAACTTCATTACAAAAGACTTGTTCTATATAGCACAGATTTCTATTCACGTTTATGTTGGAACATATTACAAAGACAATACATTTATAGACGTTTTGACAAACGGTCAATACATTCTTTTCTTCTCCTCCATACTTTGTTCCCATAACAAAGTAGTCGATAAATCGTATGTCTATATTCGTAGTAAAATGCATATTTCTTTGGACATTTGTTGAATTCTCAGTCAAGATTATTTGAAACAAAAAGAATGCCATTTTACATAAAATATAAAAATCATAGACGTGAATCTCCTAGTTGATTTAAAACAAGTTGGTCACCATTTCATGTGGGTATTTGGCTACATGTTAATAAAAAAAAAGTTTATTTTTTGTATATTCTGATTTCGTTTTCAATTTGTAGAAGGAATGTTACCGTTTATGCATGTCCACTTTTGTGTATATTTTTTCAGTTGCTACAAAATTACATCTTTATTGTATTTCTTGTTCGAATATTGATAGCCTTCGGTCTTTTCTAAATATTATACAATTATACCTATATAGAAAGACTTTGAGTGCAACGTAAAAGTATCCATACACATGTTTAGAGTCTAGTGCAAAAATTGTGAAATAAAGATATTTAAGGATAGTAATTCTTCAGTGTCAATTCCTGGACGTATGGGTCATCGTTCTTCGGAACATACTTGTTACAGGAATTGAAGTAATATCGGGCAAAGTATATTTTTAAAAAGACATACTCGACAAATATAAAGATAATAAAGTTAGTTTATTATACTAAAATAATGGACAGATAACGTTCCATGCCCCATGACTTGGTGATAACTTGAAATTTAAGAAATAATATGAACTCTGTGCCTAACCAATTTTGTATTGGCAATTAAAACAATCGAAAATACCGGTGCAACTATTACTGGTGCAACGTATGCAGTGGTGAAAATTACAAAGTAGATACAAAAAGATTTTCGAAATGGGGATTTGACTGCACAAATGCATCGCAAATATCTTCTTAAGCTGCTAAATCTTGCTTATTAATTGTATTTATTAGGACGGCGTTATTCGTGTAGCTTAAGTGCTGCGTTATATTAATGCAAGTACGAATGTTGTGTCAAGTTTCATTGCAAAAGTTTCTATTAACGGTGAAATAGTAGTTGTGGAGAAATTTATTTAAATCTATATATACTTTTTGAAACAGAGGTATCCGTAAACGTGCTTTTGAACATGGCATTTGAAACTTGACACACCGCAAGAAATTTCTATTTAATTTACAAGACAATATGCAATGGTAAGAATAAAGGTGAGCTAGTGGAGTGCAGACTGTGTTTAGAGGATACCATATGCCATGCCAGCTTGTTTCACAAATTATATTATTGATTAAAAATGATTACTTATATTTTCTCTTGCCCTGTCGGTGTTGACAATACATTCTGTTGCTCGAAAGTCAAATATAGTTTGCTATTCAAGGGTACTGAATTTTCCACTGCAGTCTCGGTATTTTTTATTAAACGCGCACGGAAACATATCTCGAAAGTGGCGAGGCAGTTGGAAAAGACAATGGTAAGGCTACTCGGTTAGTACCTAAGGAAGTTTGCGTGGATGTGTATATGGAATACACAGCGTAGCAATGACTGTAGTGCGAAATGTTAGTACCTTGGATTATACATATCGTAGCTTCTCCTGACAATTATATTACCCTACGTAACCCAAGCAACATCATGCAATATATTAACTCTTTGCAAACTTAATATTTATTTACATTAATCGATAAGCAGAGCATTACTTGTATCACTGTGTTTTTAAATCATTAAGTTTGTTTCCTCGCATTGATTCATTCATGTCGTATCATTTATCAAAGTATAGTACAGTGATATTATTATAACAAGCGTCATTATTACATTAAGTGTGAAGGCACACTTATTACCAGAGTGACGTGAGAACTGTGTTTAGGTTTCTGAACACTATAATTTGTTTCCACAGACCTAGACTATGTGGACTTAATGGTCAATACTTGAGAGGAACAAATTAGGCAGTGATATTATGATACACACGGGAAACAAATGCAGACAATGTGTATTGGTGGCTGGATTTGCAAATCAGCATTCTAAGGTTACTCTATAATCCACAGCTTTCGCGTCAAAATAGTCTAATTAGATGCACTCTCCGCAAAAGAATTTCAGAGTTTACATATTTCTTAAACAGCTCCAACCAGATATTACCTTATATCGCAGACTCCATATACTATATAAGTTTATACTTTAATAAAGCCAAAGAAGTGGTGCTTCCTTTGAAAGGTCAATTACCAAGATTTATCGCCTCATAAATATGCTTTGGTATAATAGTACGCTATATATATTTAGATAAAATGGTGAAATTAAACTAAAGTATTCCTTCCTCTAAGTACATGTGTGGATTCAAGTGAAAACCAGTTACAAAGCAGACATAAATTGAGCGGAGAATGTGATATGCGATACAATCAACAATTTCCATTTATTTTTTATAAGATCAATGACTTTGAGCATACAAGGTTTATGTTAACATATCAGAGAAAGAGAAAGGCAAGGGGAGTGTACAAACTACAAATGACACAGGCAGAAAAAGGTGGACATAAAACGTTGTTTGTAACGAATAACGGAGAGAGGAAAGAGAAAAGAGAAATGGGAATGGTAGAAGAAAGAGGAACGAGAGAGAGAGAGAGAGAGAACAGGTTCAGGAATACGGTCCTACTATACGAACAAGGCACCCTAGCCTCCAAACACATTGTTTGCACTCCGCTAAGCTTTGCTAATCGTCGTTTCATTATTCTATTTACCACTAGTTCTTCATTGGTATCCATTGTCAGTTTTCTCATTTCTGAAATTACTCGGATAGAAGTCTACCGACTTTTCATTCTGCTGAATCAATATCATTAAGTCAGTGATAATTATTAATTATGCAGATTGGTGTGGTTTTACATACCTTGCTATAGAAAGTAATAATTACACTTGTAAAAAACGAATTTGATTTTTTCTCAGCAATATGATTTGGAAATATGCATAATACGTACTATTGATTTAAAAAGTATTCATGTTGTAAAAAAATGTCTCAAATAACATTAATTTTAACCCGTCCTATTAAAACATTTTTAGAAAACCTTTTATACAAGTTCGAACGAGGTTAATTTTAGTGATATTTTGTTTTTATATTTCTATGTGTAAATGTCTGCTCCATGATAGCGTTTTTTGTTGAAATATCATGTAAATTTAGTTCTTATATATAGCAAAGTATATACATAAGAAGTTATGGACGTAACTGATATAAGATTCTAAGGTGCTTTTAAAAGCACTATATGCTTCAAGATGTTGCATAAAATGAACATTAAAAAAGTGATCAAATTTGCACTCAGTACAATTTAATGGTATCATTAATCGTACAGTCAGCAGCGTACTTACTGTTCCAGCAAAACAAGTAGAGAGATTAATCATTAATTGTTATTAAGTTTATCAGAAACATCTACAATAAAATTCGTCAGAAAAAAGTGTTTATTCATTTCCAAGGAAATTTCAAGTAAATCGAATCAAACTAGACAAACAAGACACAACGTCGATCGGAGTGATTCCATGATTTTATGTTTCTTGAAATATTGAAAGTAAATAGAGAGAGAAAAGAAAAATTCCAATTAATTAATTAGTTAGACTATGAGATGAAATTAATGGCGTGTGCTGAATTAGATAGAAACTATGCATCTATTAAAATACAATCACCATTAGCTTGTAACATGAGATATAGGGCATTTTATAATAATATTAATATTGCCTTCCAAAATTTTTTGTAGCATTTATTCCATATACAAGCACGCGTCTGAATTTTTTCGCATCTTTGCCCAGACTGGAACGTCATTCTTCCTTCTAGATCGTTATACGCAAAAGCAGATTCAACGGTACTTTGATATTTTATTAATGCTCTGAGACGCCCTTTTATTTAAAGCCACTAATTATCTCTTCTCTCGAGAGTCACACAATGCGTTCCATCTGTTTTCTGCGTATCACGAATTGGATAGCAACAGTAACACACAAGCATACGCGTTTTGTACATAGTGAAAACTAATATATCATAAAATATTAATAATAGCTGTAAGTTAAAGAGAAGAGGCGAGACACACGGGAGACTTTTTTAAATGATGCATACGCGAAGCTAGATGAATGAGAGAAATAAGCAGAAAATTAATTCTTTGAGGTCGTTCAGAGTCGGGGTTGGCTCATTTGGTGGTCCAGTTAACTATATTATATAAATTAAGATACGCTGGAACTCCTACTCGATGTTTTTTAGCTTTTCGTTGTTTCATTTTCCAATTGCTTTCTCTTACATATATTATGTATCGTGTACATTTCGTGGATTTTATATTCTGTTAATGACCATTCCATTGATAAATATGATTTCGTCGCGGGCATATAAATTAAATATTAGTATTAGCGTTGCTTCCTGTAACTGATACAATTAATACTATGGACACCGAGCAGGAGTATCTTGCCACCGATCTCAATGTTGTGCTAACTACGACTTGAATTTACGTTCGAAACTGTCTGTATGAGTGTGACACTCTTGTATCATTCATATTTAAGTTGAGTCCACAATTGTACTATTTACGTAACTTTTATTTGCATTAATTCTATTATTATATTACATTAATTATATTATATTACATTACATTGTATGAATACTAAAAAAAAAAACAACAACAACAACAAGGCAGTTTGATGGTTTTTGTAGTCAACATTTTGTAATCATCATTTTTGCCACTGTCACGATTATTATTGTAATAATCATTATTATGATTATGGTCATTATTATCATCATTATTATTATTATCATTATTAGTACCCTTACGAGAAGAAAAAAAAGAGCGTGCTCTCGCGTGCATATATAGTTATTATATATGTATGCGCGGCAGTTTCGCAGCACGTGAGCGTGTATGTATGTGCGCGCGCGCGGTATGTATGTATGTATGTATTTATGATGTGTATACATATATATATTATATAATCTGTATATAATATATATATATGCACACGCAATTATTCATAAATGAATTGAATACAACTAACTTTATGTAGAATGAGAAAGGAATGAATTGTTCTGCGCATTAAAGTTTTTTAATATAAAGATCATTAAGATGAAAGTCCACAAAAAATCATACAATGGAGATATTTAAATTAACATTGTTGTACACAGTGATACAATTATAATATAAGCATATGAATAAAATCTATTAGAAAATATATGCTCGAAGTTTTTTAATTTTGTTTCTAATACACTCAATGTTTATTTTGTATGTTTTACTTGGCGAACGCAACACTCATGGCTGGTATCCTCTGCACACTGCATTTCACTATAATCTTCAGCGATCTGTCTCTTGTAATGAGAAATTGTTAATTGCACATATTCACGGTTAGATGCACGTTACATTGAATTACAGGGAACTCTTCCAATCGGCCGTCAAGAAAGAAAACGAAGAAGAACACACCAAGTACAGGACCGCCACCGACAACAACCACTGTTACACCGGTAAGATAATATTTCTGTGGGGGAACACCTAAATTGATAGCAGTGATTGTACAAGTAACAACAATACACGCTCTCTTCTATTGTATAATTCTTCATTGTAATTGAAATACTTTCGTTTTCTGGTAATTCATATTCTTGACGCTATGATAATTAAGAATTAACACTGTGTAAAATATTGATTCCATGTACATTTCAAGGCATATTGTCTTAGTATTGTAAGAATAATATCTCACCGTAAGTTGTTTAGTTGATATTATAAAATATAATGCAAACCTCGTGGTGTATATAGTAAAACTTTTCTTTTCTCCACGATATATTAAATGATAGTACACTCTTCAGGCGCCTACATTGAATCACACTGGAGGTCTTCTAATGAACAGTCAACCCCCAACAAATTCTACGGGACCAATAACAAAGCCAGCTGTTACTCAACCTAGCAATATTTCTTCAGAACAAGGTGCGTGAAGCGCATAATTCCTTCTCAGACTTACAACTTCAATTAAATCGCCGTTATTTCATATGAAACAACGAGGTATACCCACAACACACAGGCGAATAAGAATAATATTGAGAGAGCTTGGCTATCCAAATCCATTTGTAGCATTACACGATACCACAGTGTCGATTAATTTTATACAATTGCGACGTATGAGAATACACAAGGTTGAAAGCACGTCGTATACGATTCCAATAGAAATATCCCGTCAACTTTGTAGCACGTATTTGCAATTCTTATCAACATTTGTTTTGTCAATTTCTTTTAGGTGGCAATAGTCAACAATCTGTAGCGGTAGCGGCTGTTACAGCTGGCCAAGGGATGTCTGTAGCAAGTCATGCATCTATGCCGGCGCAACCGTCGCGACCCACGGCCATGGCTACGGCTGCACCTGTAAAGAAGCCAACTCCACCACCACCAACTACATCTAATCCACCAACACCGTCAGTATCGGTACCAACTCCACCACCAAGTGTTACACCTACAAATACGAATTTTATGGTAGCTTCACCGGTTGTGCCTCAGCCACCACAGCCACCCACATCTGTTAGTTCCTTTTCAAATGCAAATACGCCTGTACCCACAGACGGGACAACTTTAACTCAACAGTCGGACCTTTTGCAACCATATAATACTCTAGGTACACGTCTCATTGTATTATATAATTAAGGGTCTATTATAACTACAACCAGTTGCTCCTCATATACAACGAATTGTATAGAAACAGTCTTTAAAATTTTAATTCGTCACTCGAGTTTCGTATGTGACGTGCCAAAGGAAATTACAAGTGTCGCGAGCGAAATTTCTATGAATGTATTCCAATGAAAGCTTTCTCTTATACAGCTCCCGTGCCTACACAGACGTCGTTGGAACAAACGTTGTCGATAAAAAAGGAGCCGCACATAGCAATGATTCAGGCGCCGCATACGAACGCCAATAATACCAATTTGAATATACTATCGGACGTGAAAGCTCCAGTGAACATGATGCCGACGAGTATGGCGTCCAATTTGAATTTGGGAAATATAACCATGGCCAATCTGAACATGAATTTATCGCAAGGACTGGCGACGCATATGTCAATGCACAATCAATTGGAAAATATGATAAACACCACTTCGCCATTGACCAGTATACAAAATTCGCATAGCGTTACGATGTCGCAGCAGCATTCCAACGGATTCACTAACATCAAGCGGGAGAATTCTCCGCCAAACTTGTTGAATAATAACGGTATACCCGGGCTTAACATGGGGATGAATATGGGAGGAATAGGCTCCATCTTTGATCCCTTGTCTATCGTTTCCATGCCAATGCAAACGTCTCAAATGCCAATAAAGAAAGAGGAGAAATCGCTACCTATCTCTCAAGCACAAATGGCTCAGAAACCGATGGATGGTATGTTTGACGTTCACTTTTATTCAAAGCATGCATTCCGAGGAACATTGCGTAACGATATGCAGTCGGTTAATTTGAATTTTCAATTTGTATCTTGTATCTGATACCGCTTAGTTGCCGCCGTGTTTATTTCCAATTATCACTATTTTATTACATTTTAATTATCCGTTGTGCTTTTACTTTCATTACATTTCTATCGAAACGATACACCGTTATAGGAGGGTCTGTAGAAAATGTACTCAATTTTTTTTAAAACACATTTCAGTTTTCGAATAATGCTTTCGCATTTTTAATTTTCTACTATCGCATAGGATAACCGCAAGGAACATTAGTATAATGAAATATAGGCATCATTAGAAATTATTTTTATTCACGCCTTATTCGTTCACCGTCTGCTGTTTATATTCTAGATTACTATATCAACTGCTTACTAATCGAATGTATAATGCCGTTGCTCTAGCCGGAGCTCTTTTTGCAGAAGTGAATACACTAGGGATGCCACCAATGGGGAATCATTCGAGTTCACAGCTAATGCCTGAGAAAAAGATGACGCCGCCCGACTCCAAGAATCCTGCGGCGAACTTTGCATCAGCCTTCAAGAACAAGGTAGGAGATCAAGTGTATCGAGTACGGATGGGTTTCTCGAAGCGTTGGAACCCAAGAAAATTTAAAATTCCGAGAATTCGAAACTTAACACTGTTTCGCGATTTGAAACTTTTGACACACAGATACGGAAAAGTATAAAATCAATGAATCACGTTGGCAGCGTGCCTCGATAATTTGTATATCGTTATATTTTTCGGCTCAGTTCTTTAAGCAAGATGTTCCACTTAACAAAATAGAAAAAAAACACTTAGTTTGGAGAGTTTCGAAGCCTTACAAAGTTTCGGATTCGTGTTTCGAGAATCTAAATATTCCACCTACTTCTAGTTTTGAGTACAACAACATATTGAGAAATGTATTGTTTCCAAGGTCGTTTCATCGGTTTATTTTGTTCCTTAAATTTGCACAGACTGTGGAACAGAATGTGAAAAATGCCTCATCATGGTCGTCTCTGGCTCAAGCATCGAGTCCCCAATCTGCAGCGGGAAGTAGCATGAAAAGTGCTGCTCGCGATTCGTTCCAAGCATTCAAAAAACAGGCAAAGGAAAAACAAGATAGGGTTAGTACATACACAGTATTCCTTCTGGGAAGAATATCGCGATTTCATTTGTAAATGATACTTGGACTTTTCGGTACGGTGCACGGATAGCGATTTTAATATTTTATACTCCATTCAGACGTGGATTAAATGATCACAAGCATCAACTTTCTATTTCTACAGCAAAGAGCTTTATTGGAACAGCAGGAAATGCGTAGGCAACAGAAAGAGCAAGCGGAAAGGGAGCGTCTGCGGCAAGAGAACGAGAGAAGAAGAGAACGAGAGGAAGAAGACGCGTTAGACAAAGTTAGGAAAACTGTTGGCGATCAACAAGGGAATGTCATGACTACTACTACATCGAGGGCGGAAGAGGTGAAGGCCATTGTCGATACCGATAGTAGTAGTCCGAGTCATTCATCCGGTCAAGACAAAGCTGTGGCTGAGAGGGAACGTCAAAGGCTACGGGAGCAAGAACGACGACGCCGCGAAGCGGTAAGTCCAATATCATCTATTTCGCTGCAAGTTTCTTGTTCTCCTCTGCGACGTGTTCCGTGGATCAAAGCCACATTACAAGTATGTCAGAATTGGGATCGAAAACAATTAGTTCCGTGTATAGGCGTAATGTCGGAGATAAAATGTTTCAATATTAAATACAAATTATTATAGAACTTTGTTCAAGTATTTAATCGCGGGTAGCAAAACGACAGATCGCTAATAGGTTTTCTCAGTCGTCGATAGTTTTTTCGTGGGCGAATTCGCCAAGAATGGGTATATTTATTATTTCAGATGGCTGGGCAAATTGACATGAACATGCAAAGTGATTTGATGGCTGCGTTTGAGGAATCGTTATAATGTTATTCGCTGCTCATTATAAATCCACTGAAACCGGGCAGGACTTGGATGAAATATTTGGCGCTGGACGGTACCGCAGAAACGTATTAATATATACGTCAGTCAATAAGAAAAAAAAAACACTGATAAATAATAATGATAATAAAGTAACGGTAAACCGAATAAGAAGTCGGTGTAATAGTAGAAAAAATGGTGGTGCGGGTTGGGACATTCCAACGGAGAATCCTAATTTCATTGCTCGAGAGTTCGGGCCACAAAGAGACAGTTTATCAAATGACGCAGAACTAATTGTGTGTAATCGACGGACACCTAAGTGTGACCATGTAATTAGATAAATACTTACACGACACTTTGAAAATGCTACACTGACTATTGTGTTACATTTTTCCGGTTTTCATAAGTTTGTACTTTATGTAAATTTGGAAACAAAACAAAAAATATTACACAGAAGATAAGTGAAAGAAAGAGAGCGAGAGTGAGCGAGAGCGAGAGGCAGAGAGAGAAAAACAGAGAGAATGTCGCGTGTGATTAGTGAATGTGTGAATAATGAAAGTGAGCGTGGGGGAGTGTAAAAGTTGTGTACATTTAGTTAAGTTTTATATTTTTCCACATTCAGTCATTAATCGTTGGTAGGATTACATAGACAGTGTTTCTGCCAATAATACATATAATTATTAGCTATTACTAATAATTTCATTTGCAGATTTCTTTCTCGATTATGAATATACACTATTTGTAATCACGAGATAGGTAGGCTTGTTAAGTCAATAATATAGAGAAATATACCTAATGCGAACATACACATTGGTGAATTTAATCGTATCGATCATCACGATGGCCCGCACGACTCTCTATTAACTACGTCGATCTCGATCGGGTTAGAAGTCAGGCGTGGCCAGTCGATTGATTTGGAAAATATTTGTAAACTCACCTTAGAACAAAGTCGTCAATTATTACGAGTAACGGTAAGGTGATTATAGAGTGATGTAGTTTCGATCCTACCAACCATTAGATCAGATCAGACGTACGTACCTAATCCTTGGTATGCTTTTATGATCGTGGAAAAAAGGGAGAACGTGACACGATATCGGCCCCGCAAATGGAGCATTATTTAGGAAAGGATTATGTATTTATTTGTTCGATAAAGTGAATTATCAGAAAGAAATTCATTAAGGAGATGCTAGAACTATAAAGAAAATTATTAAAACTTTGCTTCGAGACTGCACGTATTCTGGCGTAAAACGAGCGATTTGAAATTTTACAAAAAAAAAAGAAGAAATCTAGTCGCTCCTCTATCAATGTACGCGAATATTATGTGCATCTTGAATATATAAAAAAAAAATTCAATCGGCAAGAAAAGTACAAAAAACGATATTTCATTGAAAGAATGATTGCAGTTTGGGCTTATTACGTACTACTATAACTCTATTACTATTACGATGGGATTCATTTTTAAATCGAAGTATTTGAATTTGTAGAAGTTATAAGAATAGTGGCTATAGTGGTACACAGACATTACTGATAACAAGAGTTGTTATGTGAGGTATATTATTATTAATATTATCATTATTAAATTATTTCATTAATGCAATTTTATTTTTTTAAGAGCCTCTTCGAACCTGCAAATGTCTTTCTTTATCGTAGCGTGACGAACGATAGCTTTGTTTGGGATTAAAGAAACGCTACGCTGGTACGAATAGTTTGTGGCATTGAGACAGGCTTGCTCGTATTTTTGCCTCGTTAAAAAAAAAAGGATATACGAATCACAAATATATATGTTCCTTTCTACGTGATACTAGATCAAATGCTTTGCAGCAGTGAGCAATGCAGCGGGTGGTGTTGAATAATATTTGCAAAACGTACACGCGGTCTGGATACATCCTTGCGCAAGTGACGATCGTCGGATCGTCGGGACGAATATATCTTGTCGTAGAGGATCGATTACTTTTATCTCACTGGAAAGGCACGGATCGCACGCGATATTGATGATTGCTCGTCAATGTGTAGCGTTCAATTTTATTTATTCTGCGTTTCTTTTACAGCGATCTATCATGGTGTGGTATCGTGATACCTCGCTTTTAAAAAGCCTCACGAATTTTCGCCTTCTTTCTGCCGGTATTCGATGTAGGATTGGAGGACAAGTGTAGACACGACCAATAGACAAAAATGGAGAAGGAGAAATTCGTTAGAATCGCGAAGTATATTTGATATGCGTCGAAACGCCGAGCCCCTCGCCAATAGATCAATCGTGCGTAACGACATTGTAGTGTGTACAGAGGATTTATGTCGCATCGTGTTTGTTTAAATATTGTCATTCAGGTTCCTCGAGCGCTTCCTCCGAGTATGCACGGAGTCGACACGCGTGTCGAACAAATAAACGTATCGGGATAACGAGAACAGACAAAGCGTTGGAGGCATGTATCGATACCGAAGATCACGGAGTTAGTATCCACGTTGTTTAGCATAATGTGACTGTGTGTATGCGTGTGCATGGTTATAGCTATGTATAAATTGCGATCGACAAAAAGGGACGAGACAAATACAAATTTCTATATGCAAGTGTATGGATTCTGCGGCGAACAGCCGGCCAGAATGTATTCGTTGGAAAACTGACGTTTGTGAATAATTGTTCAAGGTAGTCCTCGCGTATCGGTAGAATTGATTGCGAGTCCTTAATTTGCGGCTAATTTAAATACTCCGCGAGGGTACAGGATCGCAAAAAGAGGTGGTTTAAAACGATAGGGCTGGCGTGAAATGCAGGGGGGCCTGGAGAGTCCACGTGGATTCGCGCTGTTATTCGCAATTCCATTTTCGTCGTTAAGTACATAGGGGATGGTCGAAGAAACCTCGTCGTTAATGACGACAAAAGCAACAAGCCCCCCATTCGTTGGGATGCTCTTTGTTCTCGCGTGTTGTGTGCGCTTTCATATCAGTACGATCTCGCACTCGGTGATCGTCGATACTAATTCTAGCAATACACTAGACTATCCTACGTCCTTTTATTTAAAGTACCGGGACCGTTCCCGGGAATTCGTTAATCAAAATTCAAGATTTACAATGAATCTTGGCTCTCGACCTTTAGCAATCTATTCGCTGCGACATCAATGTTCGCGCGCGCCTTAGCATATACAATGGTTTTAGTCATCCGTATGTTGATTGTTGTATGCGCTTGATGTGGTGGGGCGATCTCTTGCAGGAGGGTGTCTGGGGTGAATGTAAAGGGGAACGCAATCTTTTTGTACGAAGATGCGTTCCCGTAACGAATATGATCGTCTCGTAGGAATAAGTTCAATGAAATTTAACTTTGGGCGCGATGAAGAAATGTATTGTTTTGGTTTGGTAACATCGATCGCCGGTAGTGGAGCAAGATTGTCGAGAACGTGTATTATTGGCATATATACTTGGAAATCCAATGTATCTGCTGTATTCGAGTACAATAGGTACTTTGTAATATGATTTTAAATACCACACGAAACTATTGGCAGAAGCGCGCGACAGCCTACGGCCGCGAAGGCGTTGATGCAGACATTTAAGTGGTTGCGTTAAAGAGGATGACCGATTTTCTCTGTCACGAATTATCGCGTAACGTGATGGACGATCCTTCGCAATAGAGAAGATCACTGTCAGTGATATTTAAATATATTTTCGTGCGAGATTGTCCCACGTTTATCTTCCAGCGAATATTTTAACGATATTCATCGTGAGTTATTTTTCTACTGGTTTTACTTTTCGTGTCCTGGGTGGTGTTGCTTGTACAACAGTGTCTCGCTGAATTTGTGACAGAAATGAAGGATCCCCTACTAAATAAGGAAACGATTTAATGTTTCCAATTACTTTTTATTTCGTTTTTATCCATATTGTATCGTTAGACTGACCAATCGCAAGTGTCTTCGAATGTTTCAAAGAATTCCTCTGATCAATGAAGTGCACCGCATTAAAGTAACGAGCTCAATAGTGACACGAATTCTAAAACAAGAAAAAAATATTGAAAAGAGGGAAAAAAAAACGAAAAGTGCGTTCGAGGTAGAGAAAGGGGAAATGGCGATAGAAATGGGAATGAAAGTGAGAATGAAAGAGAGAATGGTGATGAATGTATGCGCTTAGGTATTATGATTGTATAATACGTGGTTTGTAATTGTACATAAGAGGAGAAATCATTGGCAGCAATTTAAACAGAATACAGATATCTATGTATAAAAAGTAATAAGTACTACTACACACCTCTATATATGTGATAAGGTTTGTAATATTTAAGGGAGGCCGATAGATTGTATAACCTACTAGATCTCAGAGTAAGTTATTAGGTAAAGACGTAATAATTCGTAAGTAACACCAAAATCACTCCGCTGTATCAAAAAATAATTTTTTATATAAGTTCCCACGGGCGCACATCATCTCCAATGGCACATGAGTTTTAGTAGACTTATTACGACTAACGATAGCAAGGCGTTAAGCTGGTTGTACATAAATAATAATGAAATGAAGAATAAATGGCTAAAAATAAAGAAATGCTTGATGTTGTTAAGTAAGAGAGAACGTTTACTGGGCCAAGCTCGCACGCTTACCCTTAATTTCCACTACACCATCACTGTTTAAACGAAACCTTACACTTTTCCTCTGTTTGTGTAATCCATGTCATTAGAAAAATCAAATAAATAAAAAAAAAAATATATCAAACCTTTGACATAACTTTTCTACGTAAATACATCTCGTATACGTAAAGTACGTTCTAAGCTTTTGCGCAATACATTTTCGAAACAAGTTATTGCGGCATTGATCTGGATCTAAATCATTCAGGACATACGTTGTAAGGAACTCCTGATGAAGTCTTCAATTTTTCATTAAATAATCGCAGAGTTAAAAGATACACGAATCCATGTTTTATTCAATTCTCGATTTACTTAACAATATCAAATGGAATTACGTTGTCTATACTATTATTAGTCCCTAAAAGTAAAACAAAAAAAAAGAAGAAAACGTTTATTACATATTCGAATCAACGTTGCGAGGTAAATGTGAATACAAGAGTTACTGCGCGGGATATTAATCATACGTACATACAAAATTATGTTTCTTAGTTTGTAATTTTGCATGCTATATATAAAGATATAAATACATATATAAATATATAAATAAAGAGAGAGGGTGTGTGTGCGCGCGCGTGTGTGTGTGAGAGAGAGAAAGCTGAACGGAAGAGCGAGAAAGTGGAATACGAGTTGTGTTATATAGTCATCAATAGAAAAGATACTAACTAAAACATTATTGTCTCATGTTTGACGTTTTCTCTTATGTTGCGGATCTATTAGAAAAGATAAGAAACATCATTGTGTATACTATTAATACAGATAATGCATATTATACGTTATTATAATCTCTGTGAGTATGCTAATTATTCTAAGGTTTAATTATTAATAACTAATTGAAAGTAACCATGCTGGTAGTTCTTCATTATGAACCTAATCCCGTCTCGAAGAAATCGACGCGCAGGATTCGTGATATTAATTTTGTTAAGATGAAATATAAAAATACCGTTAACGTATGAAATATCAGTAAATTTAATTTTTTTTCTAATATATTACGTGTAATGTAAATTTCTTTATTTAGCCAATAATCAATCTTCCATACAAATCGCTCGTTCCTTTGAGTTTCAATGGATATATCGAATTTATAAAATGATATATAACATTATCTTAGTTTAATATATTTTACGGTGTTAACCAGATATCATACTGCTTCTTGAAATAATAAAATTCTTTCAACCTGTGAGCCTGTGCGCGTATGAAGCCACCTGCATCTTCAGGGTCAAATCCCCCTTGGATGTCCATCGAGACTAGAGTCTCATTGTACAACGAAGGTTTGCCGTGTCGGCCAAGCACAAACACTGCAAATGCCCAGCGATTATTTTTTACTCGAGATTTATTTTATTCATACTCACCATTCCCTTTATACAACTGCAATCGAACCGTGCCAGTCACGTATCTTTGCGAGTACAATATACTGTTCCGTACAAAATCGCATTCGGGTGAGAACCACAAGCCTGAAAAAAGATTTGCTTCAGATACATCTGCTAGCACCGCGAAACTATTTTATTTACCATTGTAAACGTAATCAGACATCTTATCGGTTAAATAAGACTTTACTCTTAAAACCTCACGGTCCAACATGAATATTTCTAAATCCTGATGAGCCTTATAGAGGATCGTAGCGCCGGGTGACTCGTAAATTCCTCTAGACTAAAATGTTTAAGTAAGTTTGTATGTATGCTCCCAAGTAAACTATTTTTATTTATTATACCTTCAGACCAATGAAACGATTTTCCACGATATCTATACGCCCTATGCCGTGTAGACCGCCGACTTTATTTAGATACTGGATTATATCCAAGGGAAAGGTAAACACAACTTTACTTTCCAAATCTTTTACGGATGATGGATATCCCTGTTTGAAATTCAGTTCAATCTCCATGGGTTTCAGAGGAGAAGTCAATGGATCGTTTGTCATTTTATATAATCCTTTTGGAGCCGCCGTGGCAGGGTTTTCCAGAAGCCCCGATTCATAACTAAAGTAATTTTCCATTGAAATTTCACTGCCTCATTAGCAAGTAATATAATTAATCACAATAGTTTCAGTTATACCTAAGATGTAGCAAATTCGCGTCAGTACTCCACGGTTCTTTGGGTGTCGCCGAGACGGGAATTCCATTTTCTTCAGCGTATTTCAACAAATTCGGTCTTCCTGGATAACTCGTGTAAAATTCTTTGTTCCTCCAAGGTGCAAGTATCTGTGTAACGACGACAAACGTATATACAGCACAAAGTTAAAGGTGTGTAATTGTAAAATGGATTACCTCTATTTCAGGGCAAAGGCTGTAGCAACTCAACTCGAAGCGGAGTTGATCGTTGCCTTTTCCGGTTGCACCATGAGCGATTACAGACGCACCTTCAGCTCTTGCGATTCTTATCAGACCTTCGCTAATGCATGGCCTAGCAATTGAAGTGCCTAGAAGATATCTACCTTCGTAGATTAATCCACACGCGATGGCTGGCCACGCGAACGAAGATACAAAGACACTTTTTAGATCTTCTACTATCACCTAGTAGAATATGAAATTAATGCATGGGAAATTCGTCAAAAAGTAGATTCTATCACTGAGAAGATTAGTTGGACGATGTTAATGTGTATTTACTATTATTATTACCTTTACAGCGCCAATTTTTAATGCTTTCCGTCTGATAGCATCAAAGTCTTCCTCCTGACCAATGTTTGCCTAAATCGTAATGGTCAATTATTATCCGTTTTGTAAGAAACAATTTTGTTAATCAATGTACAAGTAGTCTTACCACATAGGCGATGACTTGATATCCCTTTTCTTTCAGCCACAATAGTATACACGATGTGTCTAATCCTCCACTATAAGCTAAAACGATTTTCCTTTCGTTCCTTGACATCTTGTAGAGTTTCGTTGCAACGGAGATTTCAAAATAATATGATAACGCCCAATTTTGCGAAAGTGACAGGCGGCTTACATTATTTGGGCAACTTTGTCTGTTGACCCGCGATACACGATAACCCTCCGCAGTTGTGTTCCAATAATAACGTGCAACGACTTCAATTTTTCTCGGATTTCAACTGACATTTCGCTTGATAAGTGATTAGAATTTATTTCACGTGGTATGGTGTACATCGAAAAGAAAACAATGTTGGAGCGAATTGTAGGCCTTTATAAGCAGAACATTTTGTTTAGACTACAATCTACATACATATATTATGATCGCATAATATATTATATATTAATCAATATCGTAAACTTTGTAATAATCTCGCCGCTAAATAATCGCAGTATTAACGCACATCAATAATTATTATGATCAATTAACAGATTTAACTTCCATCGATCGAAAGCGATCTACAATTGCTTCTTATGTGCGGTAGAAGTTTTAACATGTAAATATTTATCGACACGGTAAAGATTTTACTTATCAGTTAAACAGCTATAAGTCTTTAGTATTCGGACATTCTTCAGATTTATGTAAATGCACCGCTTGTTGATGGCGAATCGAAAGCGACATTTGCACGATGCGTAAATTCGATATACATACACGTTCAACAAATATATTTGTGAATAAATCGATAGTCCAATAGAGGTACAATAAATAAGTGAATGCACGTCTACCGTCTTGCTATACAATAATACATGAAATAATAAAATCGAACGTAAAAAAAAAGAGAAGATATTAATGCTGACATCGCGTTTTTATTAAAATCAATATGACCGAAGCGCGTGTAATCGTGTTGCACATGAACACGTACACTTTTTCACGTGGGGTCGATAAGCTTCACTAGCTCTGAGTGAGATCGAGGACTAAATCTTTCAAGATTATTCAACAGTCGATAGTTTTTGGAGCGGGAGATAACGAAATGCTAATAACGAGAAATATACACGTATATCACGATTCTCTTCTACGACACATCAAATTCCTTTGCTAACCGGCCCCTTATTATTAACAAAGAGGCGGGCTTGGCGTACAGTAACATATATCTCAGCTAGAATCATTCGCCAGCCTAAATTACCATGAAACACTTCCGTGCAATCTACATCAGTATTGCCAACATGTTTATTCTTCGTTAACGTTTTTATTCGCGCAGGCACTTGATACCGGATATCATTTTCTCCTTCTAGCGCCGCTACTACTTCGGCCAATTGAGGTTTATGATATGACATACTCCAATTTCGCAATTAATCGCCAAATGGCTGTGCGACCTAAACAATTGACTGCGTGTTCCCTATTTAATATTTTCAGAGATCATCCACAAACTTTCGTAGCTGGTATTACTGATGGAGCCAAAGCTAATGGCGTATTAGGAATACGGGAATGTGTTTTAACTTCGCTTGCAAACACTCGAGTCTTTTTACACGTGAAGTTTACTCAGGTCATCTAAGAAGGATTTCGGCGTGATTATATGCGACGAGCCTGAAAGGGAAGCAATAGGTCACTGTTAACACCAGTTTACGATTGGGCCGATGTTTCTTAACAGGCACTTACCAATTATCACTTCCCAGTTTTTCAAAGCATTCGTGACTTCATAAGCACATCGTACTTCGGAGAAGCAAGCGCCACCGACTACGAACACGATCAATCGTGGTACATTCTTAATGGTTTGTTGACCCTTGTCTTTATGCCAATGTCCGTACCGCGCACTGCAAGCAAATAATAATATAACGATTACATGTAATTATATGAAATTATTAAATCTCGTCCTACCTAGTTGGAGCGTGGTATCCCGAACTTGCTGCACGGCCAGCTAAAAATGGGAAGTGTTTGGAATCAAGCTTGTCTTCGATCGCGTCTTCCATGATATCCTTCATAACCGGTGTCCAACGGCTCATTTGGTAAGTCTGCTCCGTAATTCTCTCTTTACGTGGTACAGTGTACAGTTTCTTACGGTTACCACCCTGTAACCATAACATGGTAATTTAATAAATAATACAAAGGTAAAATAGGAAAAGAAAAAATAATAAAAGTACTTACGTCTACAACAATGTTGATACTAAGGTTCGCCATGTTCACTATGGTTTGTTTGTCATCGGGAGATACCTGGGCATGGTTAACTAGACGGTTAAGGTTTTCGTCGGAAATGCCATTTTTACTAATAACATATAACGCGATAATTCGTAGCTTGTCTAGGTGATGCACAGTCTGGTCAAGTAAAATCGGCGTGATGTTCTTCATTTGATCCTTGATACGCTCGCCTTCGGCGTCCGTGCCCATTGCCAAATCCTAGTAAAACATAAAACACGTAAAGTTATCGTATATCCAATTCACAAGCTTTGCAATCCGTATCATAGATCAAGTATTACACACTTGCTCCACTTTGCAGAGCTTATCCACATTCCCCTGATAACGTTTCATACAATCTTCAGCTAATTGTAAATGTGTTGCATATTTGCTCAATTCCTTCTGGTACTGTGGCATCTTCTTGATCATCTGCGAAAGATCCTTCATACTCTGCTTGTCCCCTTGCGGCATTCTTTTCGACTCCGTGAACTTTTTTAAATTCTTCGTAACGTTTCTGAAAGCAAACGTACATTTCAGCGTGAACGCGTCTTTTCCAGTTGAATCTTAAACTATTTCAACTTACTGCGACACTACGGCAATATGTTGATGTCTAAGCTCTACCCACAAATCATCGTTCTCGTCCAACAACACCTCCTTCTGTACTCCCGCGGAGGCTTCGAACCTTACAAGAATATTCCCGCGTTAAAATGTTATTTGACATTGTAATCCTGCGCGCGCGCTCTACCATTTACCTGTAAACATCATTATCAATGTCTAATAAATCATATGCCATTGCTTGCAGTGTCAACTCGTGCAACAGCGGGGAGACGCAATCGAATCCTCTGTCCAGGATAAGTAGCTGGGAGCGCGCTTTCTCGGGTCCTTCTCCCATTGTCGGTTCATCCGCCTTGTAAGCATCCAGCTTCTGCTGCACCATGTGCGCCAGTTCCACGTTCCGGTCAAAGTCGCTGTTTCAGAAAAAACATTGTTTGAAGTAGGTTCGCGTTGGTGAGTATTAAGCTACAACGGGCAAACGTTTACGTACCTTCGGTATCTAACAGACGGGTACTCCCCAAGAGTGGCACAGAGTGTCGCTATCTGTTCAGCTATTCTTTCCATATTAGCTGTTCTCAAGTTGGCGAACGAAGGATTATAAAAGCAAGCGAATGTTTCGCGCGAGTCCAACGAGAAGACCTGTGTTTAACCATGTACTCGTTTCAATATTATCCACCCAAACATCTTAAGCTACTATACTTTATTCCTCAAGCAGTGTAAATAAATGTACAATACACATTTAAGAAAATAATAAACAGTCAACGATAAGTAACAGCATACAAAATCGCATGCACGAAACGACAGTCTCAACCGCGAAAGGAAAAAGTAGCAACTACACATTTAAGGTATCTACAAAGAAGTCTTTCGCCTATTTACTATCTCTTGAAAAATAAAGAACTGAGGAGGGCACGGGAATAAATGTTCCGTTCGTCGAAGCTCAGAAAATTTTAATTAACTATTGCGATTTGCGACTACTTCTAGTGGCTAAGATCTTTCTCTTCTTGTTCATCACCTGCGACTCGTAAGGCAGGAAAGCGATGTTGATCTCTTTGAGGGTTTTGATCTTTTTAGCGGCGAGAGACTTGCAGATTTCATTGAACAGCTCCTCTGGACACACTGGTCGCGTAACAAGCATGAATGCATTCCGTCGTTAGTACGTGCTTATTATGTGAGTATTGTACAAAATAGTGGAGCAGAGAGAGGGGGGGTTGGGGGCGAGGTTAGAAGTCGGATAAATCGGCGTTAACATCGTCGCGCTCGCTGATCGAGGGATCGAGAAATATGGTGTGTAAAAATGCTGCAAGGACGGATATAGACCGGTGTACGGGAAGGTACGGTGTGTGAGAGAGTTGTTTCTGTGTACGAGTGCGCGCCCGTCACCACGAAGAACGTAAAATGATCAGACACTTGTTTTCTTGTTACAGTTTCCTTTGCTTTACCTGCTCTTCGTACGGTATGAAAGCGATGTTGATCTCTTTTAGTGTCTTAATGCGTTTAGCTATCAGCGAGTGGCACAACTCTTTGAACAACTCGTCGGGGCACGCTGTAAAGAGACAGACGGTAAAGTGCCGCGTGGACTGGTGAGGACATCCTCGCACGATCGCCTCTATTTCCGAACAATCCTGCCTCTTTCACGTGTAATTGTTTGAACAAAAGTAAGAAGACGTGACCGAGTTCTCGTGTGTATGCGAGCAACAAAAAACCGTACTGTTTAGAGAGAAAAAAAAGAAGAAGAACAGGGCCCAAGATGAGACTAGGCTGCTCCGAATTCATGATAGCGGACTTTCTCGCGGTAATGCTTGCCGCGGGCAAAGAGATCGCCCGATAGTACCTTCCGTGAAATAAACGTGCGCGACTTTGTAGGTGGTCCTGGTGGGGTTGCTGAAGTCCTCGATCAGCTTCTGGACCGAAGAGTTGCAGGGCGTGATCAGGTAGATCGCCTCCATGGTGGGTATCGGTTCCCGTTTCTTGTTGATATCTTCTACCAGGGTGATCCCTTGAGCGCTGATGTCGTGCATCTTGCAGCACGCCGACACCATCCTCATGGCCAACTGGTCCACCACCAAAATACGCCATTGCACGCCGGGGGTCCCGGCCTTCTTCTGTTTGATCACTTCATTCATAATCTCTGGGAAAGAAAATAGTATGATAAGGAAAACTGGCGTGGTATTGAGCAAATATTTAAAATATTACAGGTTCATACGAATCAGAGCTAAACACTTTTATATCGCGCGATAATATCTGCACGTGTACAATTTTTCAACACATATAATTAAGTTCTAATTGATAATATTCTGTATAAAAATTGAAAACCTAAATTCATTCTGTGTTCGATTGATATCCATCGATCAATAATAGTTTCGCTCTCTGTTCGATTGATACTCGTTTCCTGTTGCGCATTACGGGAACGCAATGAACAGAATCCTCAAAGTAATTCTATAATTGGATCGTAGTTGTGACGTATTAATATTCATGAAGGTAACAGCGATATGTATTCATCCATAATTGAGCGCGAATGTAGTTAAGGGATTTAAAATTAAATGAGACATCTTTTGGCGCTCTCTACGCGTATTGATCGTTCGTACGAAGCAATGACGTCACTCACAACAGGTCCGTACCTAAAGAGCAAGGGGCACCGCGTAAAACAATACCTTAAATAAGAAACACGATACGAGGATGGCACAGTTAAACGAGCATCTAAAATGGACCAAGGCCTTGCTAATAGGATGCTACTGGCGATTAGATTTCATTGAAAGGTAGAAATCGTTTCATAGAAAAATGATTTGTTAATTAAATTACGGAACGCCGACTGATATCTACGACAGACGTGTAAAGATCCCGAAATGCGCGACAATTATTGCATTATACTGTATTTACAGACGTTGGAATGCACAAGGAAAAATTAAGTATCTTGTTGGTTTTAATTATTAAACGTATGAATGAAAACGCAACAAACGTGCAACTACTGTAAAAACCATGAGAGTGAAACTAATTGATTCAACAATATGTACCTTGGATGTAATAGATATCTAAAGCAAACGCGTATGAGAACAAAGTTACACGGTTAATAATACAAGTGGGAAACAGTAAAAAACTTCGTTTTCTACTTGTATTATCTCGAAATGTACGAGGCCATCAGTGCATGTTTACTAAAGAACATTAATAATATACTTTTTTGTGATGAACAGATTGAGATGCCAATAGATATTAGCATTTCCCACCTGTTTTGCTTCACGCGATACTACACGGACTTTTGGATACAAAGCTCGAGGAATTTACGTCTGTAAAAGACGCATTTGACATTTCTATCTAGCAGCCGCTTCGTAAACGATGAAATCATCGCAGCACATACGCCCCTTTGGAGGTTACGGGTTCTGACAGCGGTTCTGGCGTCGCATTTCACACGCGAGAAGAATTCGCATAATTGCTGCGATATTATCGTACGAAAATATTTCCGAATTTTCCTAATTTCGCGGAAAATTAATTTTTTTCTCGTTACTCACTTTGACCAACCTGTCCCTTGAGCGCCATTTTGCTAGTAACTGACTACAGGTTTCGCTGCCAGGTGGCGCTTTGAAACGAACACGTAGATAATTCTGGAATCATCTCAGCTCTCGGTCATCTAGTAACGTTCCTCCGTTCGAATCGATGAGGCTGAACCGCGCTTGGTCGCGACAAGTGTTTGCTTAATTACACTTTCTTTAGCAGTTTGCTGGATAAGCCGGTTAGATCCAAGAATCATAACAACGACGCGAGACTTGTAAATTCAAAGATCCAAGGAATACTCGCCATTTTCGCTTCCACCAAATTATAGCATGCAGGGGTTAAGGGTAAGGGTTCATTTGACTCGATGTCTACGTGATTGTAGAACAGTTACAAATAGAATCGTTTCAACACAATCAATATTTACATAGTATCTTGGCATATCTGTGCCGGTAGTAATAAATCAACGAACTAGAATAATTAAACACTTCTTAGAACATTGAATTATATCAATTCTCCCCAACATTAACGATATCGTACAATCTCAATTCCCATACAAAATTTAAATCCCCATCTATTTCTACAATACCACGACCAATACCTATTAAACCATTTCCCCTTCTTCCAACCCCGCAATTTGGCGGCATTTCCCATATCCAAAATGGCGGTCGTTGACTTCGTACATTCGATAAATCGAACGATCGCTTTACAAGCGCTCATTGCGATAATCGAATTCCCTTCAAAGGTCTACATTCAGTTCATTGCAATTCTTCGCGGTGGTGACGCGTGCCGCTCCGAAACGGCGTATCGATTATCTCAGAGAAATCCAACATCCCCGATTGGAGTATCAATTATGTGCAGAGAAAATACGGGATGAGCGCACCACCTGAGAGAGAGAGGGTCCGGCGGCCGAGCGGGCCGCGAGAGAGAGGGAGAAGAAGGATCGGCTCAACGAGGACGCGAGAGGGTTCGTTCAGTCAGTACGGATTTGTTCGCCGGTGTGCGTGGATCGCGTCGACGGTTTGCGCGCGCAACGCCAGACAGTGTGCTACCGCCCGCGTTCGTAAGAACGGCAGACAGTTCGCTAAACTTCTCCGTGCGCGTCGCCCGCCTAATTCCGCGTGCCGGTCTGTCTCCGCGCGAGTCTCGGTGCCGGTTTAACACAATAAAGAATAAAAAAACGAAGAAGAAAAAAAGGAGGTTCTCGTTCGTCGTACGCGGTCGGTTTCGCGAGTCAACGCGCCCGGGATAATGTGTGCCGCGGATATTGTTCAGCAGTGATAACACCCGCGTCCTGACTGACGGGGCTGTTGCATCGGCTTTCTTATGTAACCAGTGCGTCCCTGTCACCACGTTTCCGGTACTTGGAGTTTGCCTGCGATCGTCCACGATGAAGCTGGAGTATCCCTGTCGCGTCGAGGGTTGGCTGAACGTCTGCGGTGAGTGGAACTTTTTCTCTGAGCTTTTCCTCCCGACTTTTCCGTGGCCGACCGCGAGACCTCCTTCCTCGTCGCGTTTCTACGGGAATCGGGGGAGGGAAGACGAGCGAAATGGGACGAACGAGCGGCTCGGGCGAGGAGGGAGGTTATGTGAGGTCGTGTGTACAAAAGTATCTCTCGTGCAGTGAACCTCGGAGATGCACGTGCGCTGTGCCTCGCGAGAGCGCCTATTTCGCACATTTCGCTAGCCGGCGTGCGAGTCGAGCCCGCACGCTTCATTGCATAACAAGAGGCGCAGGGGGAGTAGTTCTGTCATCGTTCGGTCGTACGAAAACTCTTCGAGGGGGGGCACCGACAGTCCGTTGCTCCCCTCCCCCAAGAATGTCACGCACGGTGTATCTCGCGATAGAGACCCACGGTCTGTTTATCTCTCTGTAAACAAAGTTGACGGCCCCGGAGCGTTTTTCCCTCCTTCTTGCACGCTCGAAGAACGTTTCCTTTGTATTAGCATTTCATTTGCTTTACTAATCGCGCCGTTCGTAACGGAGCTTTCGAATCGTTTCGAATGTCACGTGCACGCGGTATTCCTAGGCTCGCTGCACGAGTAAATCGCTCCTTCTTGTCGCGGTCTCGATTAAATCATTCCGAACGTTCGCTCGGTAGTGGTAGCTAGGGGGTGTCGAGTTACGCAATGACTCGACGCCCCTTTTGTAGGTCACGGAGGGTGAATAAAGTGTACAGGTATTGGAATGATAATTACTCGGTTTTTGTAAGGGTTAGGAGGCATAGTGGAGATTTTCGATCTAGTTGTCTCTGATGGTTTAGGATTGTACGAGTTTATTGGAGGTCTTTGAATTGGAATAATTTGCGATTTCTGTTCCTTTTTCACCGAATGACTGTTTTCTATTTTTTTTTACGATTCTGGCTCCACACAAAAGTTCGAGGGAAAATGTTTAGTTCCATTCTGAAGGATCACTCGTGACGAAGGGAGCAGTATCGCAACTAGGGTCGCCACATTTCTGGCCAGAGCTCTTGGTCTTAATATCTCACTTCCGTTCTCTCATTACAGCTCCGACATCGTTGACATTCTCCGCTAAGCCCTAAATCCACGTGCGACTGGTGGGAATTTTAACCCGTTCCTTGCGTTTCTACCCGATATTCTCTATTCTCATCTAGACAGCTTTGAAACAGTAGCTGTTGTAGCTCGACTCGCGTTAAGGGTTTACATTCTATTTATTTTGGTCACGATAGCGTTAAAATTCTGAACACTTCTCTTTACACAAACCGGGAACGCGATCGATGAAAGGAAACCAAGAAAAAGCGAGAAAGTTTCCGAGGTGTCCTTCCTCTGTGGTTTGTGCGCCGCTAATGTCGTCAAGCCTGGCGACCTTCCTTTTTTCTTCGTCAGCCGTGCCAGGCAGACGGATCGTTCGATTTTTACGCCCTTGGCGACACGGTGTGTTCGTTTCGCGCCGTGGCTCGTTTTCAAGTCGAACCTCGCCTCTAAACGTGTCACCCGAATGAGCTGGAATAGCTAACGTTCAAACGCATACGATGAATATGTATCACGGCGAGGTGCAATAAATCGCCATGCAGATCGGCGTCGCTTGCAGACTGCTCGGCTGTCTTTCGACCAACGTCAATGACATTGTCCGCCGACTGCTCATTATACGCTGCTGAGAGTAATTAGGGGGCCACGGTCTCGAACAGTTCAGTAGAGTGAGTCGAATGATGAAAGAACTGTACTGCGCGGTGTAATTAGTGGATTCCTTATCCAAAAAATGAATTGGTTGTGAAAAACATTGGGTGTATGTACAGTGTCTCATGGAACGCGGGGTTTATTAGAGTGTATTAGGTACGCAGATTTAATTAAGAGAGTTTGTAGAAATCTTTGTGGGTCAATAATTCGAGTAGAATGTAGATTATTACATTGGGTTTCAGTGTAACCTGAATTGGTAATTCATTTTTCAACACTTTTCCTAGTTTCCTAGTTTTTTGAGTAAATATCAGTTTATCCAATTTAGTATTCATTTTTCCCATTTTTTAATACTTTTCCTAGTTTCCTAGTTTTTTGAGTAAATATCAGTTTATTCAATTTAGTATTCATTTTCCCCATTTTTCAACACTTTTCCTAGTTTCCTAGTTTTTTGAGTAAATATCAGTTTATCCAGTTTAGTATTAAAAACTAGTTGCTCCAATATAATCAAGTTACTCCTTGCTCCAATACCCGAGCGCTCAGTTATCTTTAGAAAATGTTGAATGAAAAAGTCACTGTCGCCTGGCCATTTATTGCATAGCTAATTGTATCGATGACAGACAACCGTTTACCTTGAATTTTCGTCACTTTCGTCTGCCCCTTCACCTTCCTCGATCTTTCAAAGTATCGGTGGAGGGGACTCCCTGGATCGATCGCCTTTCCTTTTTCATTCCCAGCCTTTCCCATTTGCATCGAAATGAAAACATCCCTGTTTGATGGCCGATCTCCATCGCGGGGGCCTTTTGTCTTTGGTCGCCCAGCGAATGGACGTTCCTTGTACCATGAATTCGTACATATCCGCTGTTCGCGGCGTATTTGCGCGACCATGCTCGCCGCTTCGTTCCTTCCATGCCTGGAGAACGAAGCTCGCAAGGCGCGCAGACTTGCATCGCGCCACTTTTTCGAGGACGATATTGGTACGCCAGGTAGAAAATAATCTCACTGGAGAAGGCAGTTTTGCGACGCTAAAGTATTTAAATACCTTTCCGCACCGTTTCGATTTGACTAGCCGTTCCTGTTTATTCTTATTTTGTCACTGAAGCCCGTGATATCGTGCTGAGATCAACTTTCCCGGGTAATAAATAATATTAATAACCAGTGGCGAATAATCTTTGGATAAAAATTTCGAAATAAATAAAGCTATTCGAGAATAATATTTTATTCGAATAATTCCCAACTCTGTACAGGATATCCCAAATAATTTTTGTCGCATTCAGAAAAAAAATCCTCGTGTGATTCTTTTCGCAAATGGTATTACGAAACATCCACGAGAAAAGTTCGATCGAAAGCGAAATCATTCGAATGCTCAGAGCTCTTCATACATTATCAAACATTCTAACGAGGCATGTTGTAAATAGCATAACGAGAAGCGTGGATGCGACGTTCAATTCATTAAAGAGAATGAAGGGGAAATACAAAGCGAGCGCGCAAACCTCGGTTTGCGTTGCTGCGCGCATTATCATACTAATTAACGGGTTAAGATCGAAGATTGCAGGGGAACGGAACCAGTTTACCTTCAGTAATTGATCTGATTTGTCCACTTATCGTTGTTCGTTTTCTAACGCGGTAATTCGCCCGCGAACAACAAACAAATAACTTTCTTCGGTTCCGTGCCTCGCGCATGGCAGTTTAATAACTGGCACTATTCAATCGAGGTACTTTCACCGCAGCTAGTGCCCGTATTTTATCCTCGTTCGTTTGCATGCACACCTGCAAATAACAGAGAGCGCTCCGTTAGCGACGAGGAACGGATTAGCCGCCTAAGGCGCAGGTAGCTTCGAGCGCAGCGGTCTCCGTTTACGTTGAAACAAACCGAATGGGTAAATCACGTGAAATCAGGGAACGCCGACTTGTTCTAGTAGATCTTGGAAAATTGCTGGCCACGCTTATGTAACGCAGCTCTCGAACATTGTGTTCGAACTGGTGAGATAGACTTTCGAATGCGTCGAGAAGAAATCGGCCGTGTCGGGGTCGAGAGGCAAGCAGAATCAAACGCAAAGATACGGTAGAAAGCATCGCTACTTGTTCAGTTTCTTTGACAAACTGCGCGATAATTGTTCAACTAAACACCGAAGTGAAAACACCGAGATCTATTTGCAGCGCGTTAACACGGCCCAGATTGTACAACGCTCCACCGCCACTTTCGACTTTTCCTTTCATCTCGCGGATTACGCGCTGCGTATCTCGATTACGCGGGGGGGAAGCCTGCTCTTTTCAATCGGCCACAGAGTCCGCTGAATTCTAATGACCCTCGCTTAATCCGCTTTGCATATGCCGCTGGTCATTACCTGCTCTTGGAGAATAATTTATCACACGTGCTGGTCAGTACTACTTCCAAAAACAGGTGATAGGAGCAGTGTATCTATTTGACACATTTAGTGGAAGAAAGTAAAACTCTTGGGTGATGTGGAAGCTTCATGGTGGTCCATTTTGAACCAATAATAGTAGTACATATTTCGTTGATGCAATTCTTTGATTTTTATTTCATAATGATGCTAATAAAAAGTGTGACGAGTAACGTAAATAGTTTTAGATGGGTCTTAACGGATTTGTTTTCAAATTAAATAATGTTGAGTTCTCTGGGTCAATGTTTCCATGTTTTCCACAAAATACTCAATATTTCCATGTTTTCCACAATATACTCAATATTTCCATGTTTTCCACAAAATACTCAATATTTCCACGTTTTCCACAAAATACTCGATATTTCCATATTTTCCACAAAATACTCAATATTTCCATGTTTTCCACAAAATACTCAATATTTCCATGTTTTCCACAAAATACTCAATATTTCCATGTTTTCCACAAAATACTCAATATTTCCATGTTTTCCACAAAATACTCAATATTTCCATGTTTTCCACGCTGCTCTGCATGCCACAGTTAAAGGGAAATACCACGTGTGCCTCTCTCTCCGATTGTATCGCTTAACACGAGCACATTGGGCACAGAGTAAAAAGGATACAGGCCGCGGATACCGCGATGGTGCACCCCAGATCGGCCAGGTTATTTACTCGTGGCGAGGGCGCGCTTTAAGCGCACCGATCTTAAGTAACTACGCTCGGCTTAATCTGAGCCGTAACGCGCAGAAAATACGGTGTTTCCAGTCACGTTCCCCTTTTACTCCTACGCTGGCCGCGAGTAGCATATAAATAATTGATTTATTGGATGATTTACAACGATCCGTGCTGCTCCGTTCGCTCGATACGTCCGAAGTTCATGCATAGCGCTCCGCCGCCGCGCCGTTTCCGTCCGCGTACCGATACACGGCCAGGTTTATCGCGACCATTGCCGTTACTACTTCATTGTGTAATTGCAGTGGTGTTCCTAGTAAACGATATCGCGGCGGATCCAGCTGTAAGCGCGATCGTAATGCTTGAACCCGAGTTCACGGAGCTCCAGCTGCTTCGAGCACGAGCTCTCCCTCTCGCTTCTGTTGGGTAGATTTCGGATGGTGCCTGAATCGAGAAAATTCTCAGGTTTTCTCTGACCCTTTCATGGCCACTTTGCTGATTTTCGTTGATGGTCTGGGTTAGGTTAATTGTCAGTTTTCTTAATCCTTGTAGAGGAAAGGAACGTTTGAATAGAAGTATGCTTAGTGTTCTTAGTAACCCATGACACTGATTTTTATACAATTTCACGCATCTTTTATACTTTTCTATATTTCTATATTTCTATATTTCTATATTTCTATATTTCTATATTTCTATATTTCTATATTTCTATATTTCTATATTTCTATATTTTTATATTTCTATATTTCTATATTTCTATATTTCTATATTTCTATATTTCTATATTTCTATATATCTATATTTTTATATTTCTATATTTCTATATTTCTATATTTCTATATTTCTATATTTCTATATTTCTATATTTCTATATTTCTATATTTCTATATTTCCATATTTCTATATTTCTATATTTCTATATTTCTATATTTCTCTATTTCCATATTTCTATGTTTCTATATTTCTATATTTCTATATTTCTCTATTTCCATATTTCTATGTTTCTATATTTCTATATTTTCATAGGTATTTCTATATTTCTATATTTCGATATTTATTTATAAACGATCACTACCTCTGCCAAGTGAACGCGTCTAAAATACCCATCCTGGATCACAGAAGCGTGCCACGTGAAAAGGTCGTAACACGCGAAATCAGTGGATGCAACCTAGTCCCTCGATCTCTGCCATTCGCTTGCCAAAATTCTCGTCGGCGTGAGGATGATTTACAGCCAGGTGAAAGTTCTCATACGGTTTCTCTTGACAATCTCTTCCGTTCCTCCACCTGATCTCCCAAATTCTAACATGTTTCTCAAGACTATATTTCGTGCTACTTTAACGAACGAATTGGACAGAGACTCGCACAGATGTGACCGAGACAGTGTCTTTGGTTACCTGAAAGGCCACGGAGTTTGCGCGTTAATGACATTTGCATAATGCACTGCAAAGATAAATAATCGCGGGGCACGAGGAGGGTATAGGCGAAAAACTGGATAATCCTGATCGCTCGCGCGACTAAATATTACTTCATATTTACGCTACCGACCGCCCTCTCTGCTTACCGGTTTCGTAAATGGGAGTTTCACTGACATTTGCAAAAGTAGCTTTAGCTTGGAGAACCAAGTGTCACGCCAGTATCGCGCGAGCTACAAAAAGTCCACTCGCGCCGCCACAGATAACGTACGTTACGTTATTTAATAGGATAATGAAGTTGCCGAATGAATTATCGCGCTGGATATTCATTGTGAATAGCCGCGATGCGTTCCTCTTTCATCTTCTCTCGTTTTCCAAATCCAGATTTTTGTTCAATTTTCGAGGAACTCTGATGCAGAGAGAAATGAATTTATGAAATTTGTTATTATTCTCGAGAGGTTTTAAAAGCTAATTTAAAAAAAAGTTCATTTAAATCTGCTGTAAAATTCGGTTGACTGATTGCTTTCAATCACCAATTAGTCATCACTGCTTCACCGAAAGCTTAGGTATATAGTATCTTATCTCCGAACTACGATACCTACTATCAAAATACCACTCTATGATTTATTAGATCTGCAATTAATTATCTGGTATTTCTTTGTTGGTTTTTCCCTCCTCTTAATTGCACTCGGCGTGTCGATTCTACCGCAGGTTGCGGGGGGTGCAATTTTAATAGCACGGAGAGACAGAGCTCTGCAATAGCAAGCAAAGTTGCAGGCAGGTGCACGATAGATCGACCGATTAAAACAACTTTCTCGTTAGATCTCACGAACTCGTTTTATACCGGTCTAATTGACCGAATACGATCGAATTCAATCGCGCAGATAGAAATTTCACGAGCTTTGGCGCATATTTCAAGTTGACGCTAATCTGCTTAATATTCTTATCACTTCTTAGAAAGGACGTTAAGAAACGTATCTCGACGCACATCACAGACATTTTGCTAGGTAAAAAGCCCTTATCGATCCCATCCTACAACATCCCTTATTCGAATATCTGCCTGCGAAGATGTTGTTGGTTCAAGTCCCAGAACAGTTGCGCAGAACGCCGGGAATTTATTCTGGCAATCTTTTACGCTATTAAACGCGCAATTTCTTCCGTAAATACAAAGATAGACGATTCACTACCCAACCTACGCGAGACATAAATTCCTGGTCGTTGCAGTATCGGTAAACATCGGAATCGATGTCGGTTCTTTGGCAGTCCCTCGAAAACACAGCAGTTCGGGCTCTGAACAGCCCGATGCATCTTTCCAGCGAGTTGGACGCGCGATTCATCGCGTGCCCCAACAATTGGAGCTGACGCAGCTGACGTGGATCGCGATAAATGTTTGAAGATGTAATTTCTAACGGTCTGACATAGGAATCCAAAGATAGCTCCGTTGTCTTCCGGTTTCTAGCGCGTCGTGGGCGTGCTTCGATTACGGTCATGTTACAAGTTGAATATCATTGACTTCGATGGGCAGACCAACACGCGAGCACCATTAATTCTTCATTCAAATTACATTCACAGTTCGTAATGAAAAATAATTTCAAAAGTTAACTTATTCTCGACCCTCGACGAGTACAATTAAATTTAATTATTCCGTTGCCACGTGATTTTGCAATATTTCTCAAATAAAATTATTTTATTTAGAGCAGTGCTTATTGAATTTGGGGGGATTTTCTTTCCCCATAGAGTTCCTTGCGAGGAACACGATGACGTGTAGGAATTTTGATACTTCTCCCCAATTCCTTCTCTCCGATATTCTAAAATTCATCGCGTACCCCGTGACGCAGCTTCATAGCCGCGCCCCGGCGCAGGGGAGAAGAGATTTTGGGCGGGACGAGGCCACAATGCTTCGACCTCGGGAATTTCTGACGTTATCTGGAAGTCCTTCCACCGTTATTTCATCAACGTGGCTGCTGATGTATCCACAAAGGTACGGAACGGAAGTCACGTCGTGTCGGCGTACAATGAACCCTGCTGGTACCAGCTTCTGATTACGTTGTACATAAGATTCGTGAAACTCTGACACAACGCCGACTTGGTTTCGAGTGCCCCTCTGCTGTAACACTTTTGCAACGCCCAAGACCGTGATTTCGTATCGTAAATTTCGACTTGGGGACAGTCTCGATCCTCGCAGACTGTGCCTCAGCATTCGTCACGTACATATTCCGTTCGCATGTCGCGATAGCATACCGCACAGAGATCGTGATATATTTTCCAGGTCGGTTACGCTAAATAGGTTGAAAATAATGGCAGCTCGCGTGCAGACTTTTTCTCCTGGCTATACCGTATTATTCCCTCGTTTTTTCTGCGCTCTTTAGCAGTGGAACTCACGCACGACTCGTTTCCAGCCTTGGCTCTTGCGCAGATATATTCTTAGTGAAACGAATTGGCTTCACAGAAAGTTGCCAAATTGATCTCTATCGGATAAAATAATAAAGGAAGATTTGCCACTTTTATTTGAAAAACTTGACAGATCTGTTTCTTATAACGGATTTTTCATCTCGCTCTGAAATTTCCGTAATTAACATTTGCTTAGATAGAAATCGAGGTAAATTGCCGATGCAATTTAATATTACTGTACTTTGAAAGCATAACCATCCGTTCTGACTTCATCATTCCAAATAAAAAACAACACTGGAATACGAGATTCATAATCGAGATTCACTAAAGTATATACTTCTCCCACGTTTAACGTTGCCCAAGTGTAATCATGCTACATCCTACACAAGCTTGGCTACTAATTCAGTTCATTACCAACACACGTCAGCACTTACCTCGCGAGATATTACGAGTGGCGATATTAGGTGCACTTACCCTACATTGCAACGAACTTAGCAACTGTTGAAACGATCCCCATCCTCGCGTCGTTCGGTCGCAAGGTTTGTTCCACTTTCTCCATCTCGCCCGACACGAGCATCACAAATTCTCTGTTAGCCGTGAAACAAGGATCGCAACGGGCGTGCTACAGCCGGGTTGGAAAGTCTCCAACGTAAAAATAGAGCCGCGGAAATCCGAGTTACCTTCTCGGTTCGCGTAAAGCAGCCGCTCAAGGTCGTGGATTAATTATTCGCCTTGCGGATTTAACGACGGGGGATGGAATCGAGCCAGCGCGAAGGCATTACGCCGGCGACGCGGACCTCGCGCGAAACCCTTGGCAGACGGGGGATTTACGGTTATTACGAGGCGACGTTTCCTTAATTTCCGAACAACTCTTCATTTGCCAGCGACACGACCCTCCGTCGAGACAAATGTCGCGGTTAACTTCTCCTCTATCACCTCGGGATCGCTTAATGTGTTTACCAGATCTGCTGGCCGACGTCCCTGTCCAACCCACCGAGTCCTTCGGCTTTCTTAATTTCGGGACACCTCGATAAAGATATCTGTAAAAGCCGTAACGTACGGTATGATTCACGCACAGATCGAGACGTTGAAGGAAACGCGCGCCTGTTACCGTAAACTTTGAAAGCGTCGCTTCTGCTTGTGTAATTGCACCGCGTGGGCGGTTAAAGTGATTCGAGCAAGAGATTTCGTAACGATTCCGCAACGCTCTTCAGGATCGCTTTGTTATTACGAGCGAGGTATTTAGTGGAGGCTGTGGATGTACCAATCATCTTGTGTTTATAGAAATTAGAAAATTCCGGAGGAATATTTGCATCCACAGGAAACTGCTGCATCTTTCATTCTGTTTTTTTTTTTTTTTTAGAATTGTTGGATAGAATGTTTGGATATTTTTCTGCGGGTTTGACTATTGAAAAGTTACTGATTAGAGGCTAGATAATTAATCGTGTGGCATTGAAAAGGGAATGTTAAATTCAGTTGGAGGAAATTAACGTTCGGTTTCGAGTTCCATATCGACGTCGGTGAAATTAACTTTACCCGTGCTTGAGAGTTGGGGAATTGATCATGACGATCGTAATATTAGTCCCGAGTGTACTCTCGGCTATAATACGCAGACTTTACTCTTCGACAGAGAGCGTAATAGGAATGTGCCGCGGGAATTCCAAGTTTTCGTTTAACTAAAGACGAGCGAATCCGCTCCACCTCCCATCGGAAATTCTCGCGACTGTTTTGACGATGCCGCGTTATTTCGCTCTAATAAGAACAATATCCTGGTGTTCTGGAAAGTTTGCATCTGGCAAACTTTGAATTAAAGGCAAACTCTACGGGAAATTAAAAGTAGAATTCCCTCGGCGAAAATGGCACGCTTGGTTTCCTAAATTCCTCCGCGCGATGAGGGAAAAAGAGAGAACGCGCGTAATTGTACGATACGCGAGCAAAATGTGGAAGTAGGTGTTCCGCAAATAGAGGTTCCTCAATACTAAAAACAAACGCGAGTGGAATATAAAACTGGATTTACTCTGCGGTCTAAGAGAGCTATTGATACTCCAGGAAATAAACTAAAGCTGCATACCTGCTGAATTTTATCTGCCGGGTTTTTGCACCCATCATTTTTCAATTAAATACAATTTACATTCCATCTACTTTTCTACTGGACCTTAAATTATTATAATCTTACAATTAGATATCAACGTACTATAAAAAGAAAAAACAAAATGCAGAAATAAAATATTTCATTTAATAGAAAAAGTAGTTTACAAAGTACATTTCGTACTAAATATTATTATATTCTAAAATATAAATATGTTTTCCTTACCTTATTAAATTTACCTAACGTTACATGAAGGCCGGAGGGTCGCAGGTTATTTGAATACTATGAAAGGGTGTCGCGACTCAAAAAAGGTTGGTAAACACCGCCCTATCCTATGATAACAAAACTTTTTTACCCGTAATATACCCACATCACCCATCGCTTCAAGAGCCACCAAGCCCTCACCAAAATATCCCAGTAATTTGACACAAGGCAGGGAAAAAAGCAGCGCAGCGTGCACAGCTCGACAGCAGAAACGCGTTGCAAAATGTTCTGCTAGCTCCGGGATCCCGGGACAGAAGATTCCTGCCGCCAGTTCTCAACAATACGAAGGACAGGCTCCAGTCACGACAAGTAACTTATTAGCGTTTCCGTTAGGCACGTATCGTTCGCGAGGAAGCACGGGTCGCGGATGATTTACGGGGGCGTCTTATGCAAATGGACGAAGGATCGCGGAAAACCGTAGAGCAATATTTGCCAGGCTGGCTCCAGTCTCGCATAAATATTATCATTGACGGTGTAACGTGCGCGATGTAACGCTCGGGTCTGCGAATCGGTTGCCGCGAAAATAGAGCAGAACGGATCGGCCCGTCTGCGGCGGCTCCGGCACTGGGGCGAAGGTTCGAGCAGGGTGCAGCGGATGGAGGATACTCGACGAGTTGAATAGACCACCCGAGGTATCAAGATCTCGTTAACCTCTGCACTCATCGTCCTGGTGCACGACCTGGAAGATTCCCCCGTTCTTTTCGTCGTCTAACGACACTCCGGCTCGTACGTCTCGCGCCCGCTCACTCGTCCATCATAACGCTCATCTGGCAGTTCTCGAGGGAACCGGGCGGCAGATATTGCAGACGGATAGGAGGAATCGTGATGAGAGGATGTCTAGATAGAGGGAGAGGGGGTCTGGGGAAAAACGTGAAACGCCTGGAGGCGAGTCTGCTGGGAAAGACGATGCACGGTAATCGGTCACGTAGCGCGCGTTCGCCTCGTTGAAAAATTAAGGGGACACTTAAGCTTCTGATGGAATCGAGTCGCTTGCTGGGATAGTAGAGGTAGATATAACAGAGAAAGAGCACTGATCTGTTTGCGGGAGTTCTGCCTTCAAGCGGGACCAATCAAATTTTTGCAAATACAAAGACATTTTCAAGTGACCACTGGCGTTGGCGTGTTTTCACGTCGAGGAAGTGTGTCTTGTGGTTTTAGCGTGTTCTCACGTGGATATTTTTTGGGAGCGTCTTATTGTCTGAGAGTCCCCGGATGTTTACTTTTAAAGCAAGTTCAGCTGAGTGTTGGCTTGGCCAAACCTCGGAGAGGCTTTATTTAAAGGGATATTATTTAAAACCTTACACGACTCAAGGTGTTAAAGTTCGATCATTGGAAATCAAGGGATAGTGTTATTTACGAGTCCCCACGTCGTTTTTTTTAATCACTCAACGATCCCTAATTCGTTGCCCCGCGTGGGCAAAAAATCATTAAGGGAGGAAGCTTATCGGCCGGTGGGTCGGATGAAAAGCGTCGTGGAAGACGCAGGCTCGATAATTGGTCACGTTCCGTCCATTCGCTGTAGCTAGGAATTAGGTAAACGCGGTTCCAGCCCCGCGATCGCGACATCTCAGGCGTGTTCGAGCGTTTTTCGAAGAACGGGGATGGAGGCGGTTGTGTTCGGCTGCGGAGGCAGCGACGGTGGAGCAGAGGTGCCTCACGTACACCGTAATAGCGATAATTATCCGAGTTTATTACCTAATGAAGGCAAAGGATAGGCCTGGCTAATAGATACTTTGCATCCTGATAGACGAGAAGGCGAGGGAGGCGGACGTTAAACTTAATTAACGAGCCGGGGAACGCGTGTACAGATACGCCAGCCACGACGACAAGAAATTAATTGAACGCTTCGTGTTCGACGCGAGCCGAAATTACTTGAAAGTTACACCGGGGTTGATGGGTTACGTACACCTGGTTGCTTTCCAAGATATTCCTGTGTTTTGTTGTATATTTTGTGCTCTCTTGAAGTATGTAGTCTTGAGGATGCGTGGTTCAAGTATTCACGCTGTAATCTGCGTAATTAACGAAGGTGTGGAGAGTTTGCTTTGGTATCAAAGTTTCGCAGGATCAAAGGCTGATAACCTTGGCAGAATTTTGAATTCTATTATGTTTTCTGCATAGTGGTGAATATTCCATCACTCTGTCTAAAGTTACGTCTTCAGAGTCTTTTGAGTCTGAAAACTTAATCTTCATTTCCCCCAAATTTGAAAAACTAATGGATTCCAAACGCCTACGCTTCACTTGAAACTCCTGTGATCGTAATTAATTAATTAGCTGCAGCATCACACTTCAAAAATTCATTTTATTCGTGTATACCTTCGAAATTTGTCGACAGAATTTTATTGTCAATACATGTGTAACTCCCAAGGAACAGAAATTCGATCACCAATAGTTGATACTCTATTACAAAAAAAATTCCATTGTCAGCCCCTTTTTTAAACCCTCGGGTGTATATAACCCCTTAACCATTACAGTCTGCACGTTTTTAATAACTGCCAGGTGTTCGATGTGGCCAGTATGGAATTTCGCGAGCGTGCGCCGTTAAACGATACTTCGCACATGTCTGGCTTGTTTCGGGTAAAATAATTACAAATTTGATGATGTCATAGCGTGCCGTGCCTTCGTGTCGCCAGTCACCATCGACCTTTGTCGTGAAATTAAATGTCAGAGTGTCGCTGGAGAAACAAAGGTTAATAAGAATCGAGAATCGTGCGGGAGTAATTGTCCCGGTCAGGCACATAAAATGAGAAAATCGAGAGGATCGAATCTATTCAGGATTTTGAAAAATGAACGGCACAGCAGGTGACGTAAATACAATTTTCACTTGCTGCCCAGCTTGCACTGTTATTTACAGTGTGCATATTTTTTTATGCAATAAGTAAAATGCTTGATCGTCATAATCAACAAATAACTCTTTGCACTTCGATCTATTAAATACAGTGGTAGAATAATATAAAAAATTCTGAGTAATGCATTTAACGAATTTGGTGTGCAAGGGGTTAAGCGTGCTTTAAATATTGATCTTGAAAGTAGAAAACTAATCTTTCTACCAAAATTTAAAGGATTATCTATACAAATTGAAATTCACATTGACGCTAGAAAACACCTCGGTTTATTCTTTTAAAGATCAATCACCTTCCGCTGTTCAACTCACTTGATTTCACTATTTGAACTCATCGTCCGTTACGAATAAACGCTAGAAAGCAAGTCGAACGATAGTCAATGAACTGGTAACTTCGTTGTTTCGTTATCTTCTCATAATTCCGCACGCTTTTTCACAGTGACGTTGATAAAGCACATGGATCCAGTTTATTCTCGGGCCTTTTTACGACTCGTCGCAGCGAGAACTCGCAGATTTATCGAATATAAACGCTTAATGATCGGTCGTGAAATTCTGCTCGCGCGATTATTGACAGTAGTGGAAATATTTATTACATCGCTCCTAAATCCACGTGCTATGAAACGATCTTCACGACTACACGATTCATAAATTGGTATCCAACTTATTTTAGACATGCCTAGTCAAGAGGCGCGCAGAAATACTTTTAGAATACTAATATTAAATGAGATGAAAGTGAACACGTGGTAATTATTGTTCGAGTGACGTAATAAATATTTCCAGTACTGTGTATTCTGCATTCTATTTCCTCGCTTCGTTTTCAAATTTCTATCACGTAGTAGTCCTCTCGTAACTTTCTACACTCGATCGTGACTCGAAATGATTGATCGCCCTCTTGTTTTGCTAAAATAGAGCCGAAACGATGGAAATTCGGTCAGAGTTTATCGCAGGTGACTCACCGTGAACCTGTACCGAGTAAACTAACCGTGAGTCATGCTAAAGTGAAATTGGAGTGTGAGCTTGGGTACGCGAGCATCTTGACACATTTGCATATCAATCTACAAGGTACGAGGCTGAATTTACGCGCAATGAATACAATAGGGCCTTTTGTCATGCGCGAACACACGCGAGGGTGCCTCGGAATTCTTGAAAATCTTTGCTCTTGCTTGAAGCCTCACTGGATTCTATCATCCAATTGCTTTACACAATTGTAAAGCCACAATAATGGTTCTTGCAAATTGAAAATGCAGTTTCTTGAATTCTGTCGTGAGAAATGCATTAGAAAAATATTCGTATTTGAACGTGGTGGCAGTTAACTTGTTCACTGGATCGTTTCTCCAATAGAAAAGCTGTAGTGTATTTAGAATTGTACATTTAGGAATCACTGCTTGCTAATTAATTTTTTATTCATTTCTTTTGCCCGAGTGAAATTTTTAATTTTTCTTGGAGATTCAATTAATTTTCTCTGATGTGGAGGAATTTTCAAACGACGAGTTAACTCGTCTTTCCTAGTTAACAGGTTAAGATTCCACACCAGAGAATACAACAAGTATTATTTAAATTTGAGAGGTCTGATGTCGCGATTATGTAACTTTTTAGTTGCCACATCTCTGTGTACATTTCTTATTTATTAATAGATATTAATGCCTTCATTTAATAATGCATCAGCTTCTAATTGATGATATGCTCCGACTTGTTCATCTGACTCTATTTTTCTTGATATCATTTTATGTGCATTCATAATATTGTTGCTTCACCGAATTTACATACATTAATTCTTCAAGTGTATTTGCATCCACATTTGCATGCATCTGTGTATAACTTTCCGATCTCGTGACTACGAAGCTTGTGACTGTTTAATAAAATTTCTCGTCTAGGTGAGAATTTTTAGTGCAAACGTAATGTAAGTGCTGGGAAATGGATTTTAAATTAACGTCACATGGCAGGGACAAAATATAATTCTTCGTACTCAAAAAATAAATCCAATTCAAATAGCAAGACATTAATTTATTTACATCTTCAATACTTTTGGTGCAAATCTTCTTCAACTCTGAATCATCTTACCACTGGTTTTAAATGACTATATGCACATTTATAGTTTCCATTCGTTCCCATTTGTAGTTTCTAAGCGTTCCACGAACAAGAGACTACACCTGTAATCATTGCACAGATGCTTGTACCTGTCGGTGCCTGGTCAGGTGTAAACAGGTTTCCTGATTTTCTCTACGGGAGAAAGATCGTGTCCCAGATCATCCACTGTTCAAGTGTCACTTATTGTACGACACGCGCGTCGTCGAATGTTAATTCAGCCACGTGCAAACACGCGTGTATACACATGCTTCGAGCACCACGCGACAGGTGTGCACAAACATGTGCAGGTGTGGAGACAGTGAATGACGCATAGATGTTTCTGCGGCGAAGGGTGAATGGAATAGGGGTGGAATCAATTTTCTTTTGCTCACAATTCTATTCTGATTCCTGGTCAGTGATTGTGACTAGAAAATTTCAATGGAGAAAAATGTAATTGATAAGACAGACAATTTATACGAGAGTTTTCTAAGGGGGGGTTAATAATAATTGGAACCAAGAGATAGATAAAAACAAAGATTGAAACTGTAATAAAATAGTAGAAGTGAGATAAGTTGCAAAAATACTTGAAACTTTAGATTCTCGAAAAATCAGAGATCTTGACGAATAAATTTTCTTTCAATTTCCATTAATATTTTCCAATGTTATTCTATCCAACTTGCAGCAATTAGGAAATAAGCCACTGTGGTTCTTCGAGACTCTTGACTCGATAAAGAGCATCTAAGTAGTTCACCGTTGAATAAAATTGCGGTCAACTACCTGCAGACAATTTGAAAAACACTTTCTCACCGTGCAGGCTTTGTAGAATTAGTTACGATTTTACCATCTACCGCGCGTTGCAGTTTGATTTACCGCGAACGGGGTGGTTGCTTCGAAGAAAATTCATTGAAACAATAAGGCGGTGCTGTAGGACAGTCTGTACTTACGATCCAATTACCGTAGAATCCCGTTACCTGGAGTTATTTAAAAATTTATTGGCGATAAATTATCGTGCCCCCGCACCTTAATTGTTAGCACTGCGAAATCCCGCGTTATTGATGGTGCATATAAAACATTGTTTTCCCTATGGGCCGCTTAAGTATACGCGCAGTCTATTCACTGGGACCATTATTGCGTTTATGATCGAGCAACGTGGTGATTTATCGCAGAAATGTACGAGTTTACGACTTCCTCCTTTTTTCGGGTCTGAGAGAAATTTCCAGGTCGCTCGATAATCAATGATTCGCTACGGTAGTCGATCTATTTTCCAATTTTTCCTGCAGTTTATGAGCAGTGTACAGGATGGTTTGCCAGGAAGTAGTCACTGTAGATAAATTATGGGGTTATTCCGTTTTAACAGAATGGTGTGCTACTTTTATGATGTAGCGATAAATGGAGTCCACAGAAATTCAACCAGCTCTGATATATTGATAGTCTTTTCTCTAATTTAGTATTTTCCTAACTGTTTTGAGTCGCGATTCCATTTTACAATATTCAAATAACCTGCCCCCCCCCCCCCCCCTATATAAGGTAAAGAAAGCATATTAAAAATAGGTATTTTAGAATATAATTTAAACTTAATAATAGTAAAATAAACCCAAAAATCCTGGCAACCTCTCAGAAAATACTTTGCGACCCACAGGTTGGGGATCACTGCTCTAATTAATCCATAATTTACAGTCTCGAAACTCGAAGTTTGATCTGTAATTTTTTATTTCACATTGTGTTCCACAGCTTCTCATTCTTTCAGTAACATTTGAAAGAAAATAAAAGTGAAAGTGATCTGCTTTTGATGCAGCGTCTGCTACTAAAGCACGTTATCCTATAATTTCGTGACAATCGTGGAAACGTTTGTCGCGTGCAGTTTCCATTTGCACCCAAGTTGAATTAATCATATAGGAGAGTCAAAGCGAAATTGTAGGTGTATGCGGTAAATCGAGTCTTGCGCTGTATAGATATTTACGAGAATTGAATGTTCCAAGGGAGAGCAACGAGCATGTGATAGCCTGTTTGCAGGAAAATCCTCTCTACCCTCGACGCATCCCGTATCGCGCCGAAAGGAGCTATCTAATTTGCTCTGCTTTGATCTACCATCCTGCCCTTTATGCGCACATTCATCGTGACAGCAGCACTGCTCTTTACCTGCTGCCAGAGTAATTATGCGTGCTGTTGCTCAGCTTGTATTAAATACGCCCATCCACGTCAATTGTCTTATTCTATCGAAGTTTCCCATGGGCGAACAAACGCGATAAATTTTCATTGAAAACTGGAGCCACATATACATTGGTATTAAGTGGAAAATTCATGGGGCAGTCTTGAAAGTTGTTCTTAAATCGTAGTTGAGAAGTAGAAATTTGAAGATCGATGAAGCAAGTGGAAGATCTGTACTTGTTTCCTCCGGGAAGGAACAACTTTCCCTATAATTATATATTAATGTATTTTCGAAAGAAATTTTTTCATTTTGTTATCTTTTTAATAAAGTATTACATTGTTTTATCATGCAAAGTCGACAATTCGAGAGATAGATAATTAAATATTAAATCCACTATATTTGTTTACTACGAAAAATTCCATTCATTTCGAATTATACGCGAGAATGATCTCGTAATTGTTTCGGGCATCGTATTTGCATTCGACGAAGTGTCCACGCTTAATCAGCGAAAAAGTGCCGGTTTAGGTCGATGGTAGGTTAAATTGTTTAATCTTTCTCTGGATAGCTTCTGGATCCTGCAAAGGCCATCAAACAAGCGACGCCCGGCGTAATTGAAATTACGGGCAGGGGTGAAGCTCGCACACTGGTACAATGGCAATCGTTAATTGGCGAGCAAACGGCAACGAATTTAATACACACACGCCACTGTTATCTCGGATTGTGTACACGCAATAATACGTCTGTATTTACTGTCGATGTTAGCGGTACCAGGTGAATTATCCAATTGACATAGAACGAAGTTTAAGTCCTTTGTTCTCGTGAAATATAAAATTACCATAGAAACGGTGGTTATTGAAAAACTGTCTCAAACACTCTCCATCAAAATGTGGAAAGGTAGCCAGGCTATCTGATCCAAAAGATAAATTTACTAAATACATTTTCATATTCTGTACAACTTCATCTATTGAAATAATCACCTTACACTTTCAATGTCCCGCGAAGAAAGTTTGACGCCCCCAACAGTGAAAGTGTTCTCCAGATCCCTCGTCACATCGCCCATACTAATTAACTTTTGCATTTTCAAAAGTGACACTTTACTCCTTCCATCAACACAAACTTCATAGAGAATTTCCAAGCTAAATTAACAGAAAAGCCTCGCGCAAGTCTCCTGGATATACAGGGTGTCCCGTAACCGGTGATACAAGTCCAAGGGTAGCCACCCCATATGAAAAAAAAATTAAAAAATATAGAATAAAAAAATTTTGTCACAACTCGCTTAGTATTCTAGAAAATTGACTTTAAATTTCTACCAGGCACATGTGCATCAAAGTTCCTATTTACATACATTTCCTCCCTTACCGTGGGTTTCCGCTCGCAGAGCGTTGCCAAGAATTGTGCCCCTGAGGCACCCAAAACTGAACTGTGGTGCACGCGTCCTCGGTTAAAATTCAGTGCCAATTTCCTCGAAAAGGAAGGGCGATATCACAAAAAATTTATTCCATACTTTCGACTTTGAATCATCAGCACTCCGGTCGCATGTACCACCGGTTACGGGACATCCTGTATAATATAGCACAGTGCTACAACATAATTACCCATGCGATGACTACTATGTGGTATAAAAGTCGAGTAGGTGATGCATCGTATCGCGATACAGGTTGAAGATTAGAGTCATGATATGATGATGCACGCCCATCAGGTCATGCTGGTCCCACACTCGCGGGAAGACTTTCATTGGGACGCGATGGAAAAATAATACCAGTTCCGGCATAATGCGCTGCATAATAATTACGTGTACACCGGTTCTCTGCCGGTCTTGTAACAATATCGCGGCAGAAATTGCCCCCTGGCTCGCGGGCAACAGTTCGTTAAGAATCGTACACCGTTGACGTTTCTTCCTCTGTCTTCAGCCGCCGTATTTCCGCCGACGTTCCCCCGGCTGGCCCCACTTTGTCCACGCGACGGTGATTAGATTCATTTTTCCGCGCACGCACTGTGCGAATGCCTGGAGAATACGCTTCTGTTTGCTGGAATGGCTGACTCTTCCTGTTTGCTCTATGTTTTACTTTAGTGAGGATAGAGTTCGTCATTAATCTCATTTTCATTAATCGATTCGTTCTTAATCTGCTGATTCGCTGCACTTTTGCAAAGTTAATTGGTCAGTGGTTTGTGTATCACTTTTTATGTTCGTGCATTATTCCATGTGAGTTTTGCTTGAAGATTTCTGGTATAGGGTAAAGACACTAGTAGTCGACCACTTTCGGAAAAACATGAAAAATAAGGTTTTTAGAAGAGACGATCTTTTGAACAAAGTGCAGTTCTCTAACCCTAATTGGTTACAAAACTCGGTTGGCAACCCAAGTTCGGGGGCACTGTATTTTCTCTCAATTATTCGAATATTGCGAAGATATCTGTTTCCATTGACTACATTTCTATCAGAGGTAGAATTAAACAACCTCGAATTGACTGTATCGAACTGTATCAATTTGAACTGCTCTGCTAGAAGCATTTCATTCCAATTACCCCAAATAACCGAGTATCCTCTGCTCCTCCAGTCTCCTCCATACACTCTTACAATTATCCTCCCCCTCCTTTTTCACATTTTCCATCTGTCCCGTGCATGGCGCAATCCTGCTCTTCCTTTTTACCTATTATTCGCGAAGATGGATCGATATCGAAGTTGGTTACCGTAATGCCAGCGTTTCACCCACCTTCGGTCCCGTCCGCGATAAATCGCGATTGCTTCTATTCCCGCGGACAATTTATCGCACTGTTAATCTCGTATTGGCATCGTGGACCAACACGCGTGGAAACGTTGCCGTCGTACACGTGCCGGCCCCGCTGCACCTACACTTCATAAACGCGTTCACGAGCGCGCGGCACCATTACGTCGGATCATTACTTTCGCCTGTGAACCCTCGGTTACGTTCTGCGCCTGAATCGATCGTAAATCTCGAAAGCATCGGTTTCCGCCATTTAAGGGTACAGTTTGATCCGGGTTGCGCAACATCCATTGACTGACGTTGACTCTGACGAGGCAGCCGCCTTTCCAGGCGGCGCAAGGCGATAATTTGAAGTATATTCTCACGATATCGATAGACTGGTTCCAGCTGTTTCTGCTTGTTCGGACACGGGCTGGATCTTTCAATCATGAACCCTTTTCTGTTCTCGGGCATGCTGGCTTTGGTCGAGAAACGCGTGGGGATTTCTTTGACCTTCGACTAGAGGGTCTACATGAAAATGAATAAAAATTTCTTGCTTTTTGTCTTCAAAATATCGAATCTTATATTATTCCTTGTTCGAGGATTTGTGTGCTGTATTGTTAGGCTATGTTGAACTTTGGGTGATGTGTAAAAGTGGTGAACTATCAGAAAAAGTAGCTAAGTAGAAGTTATTATTTAATGGTAGCTTTAGTGATGTTATAACTTGGAAGAAAGAAATATTCCAAGTTTCTAGGATACAACTATTAGTATCTTCCTATCGTTATGCATCCCCCGTCATATAAAAAAAAACTAAAAACTGTGATAACTTTAAGGCCTGATTTCACCCCTCCAGATTGAATTCTCGCAGAAAAAAAGTTGCTCTTTACGTGCTTCATCAGAATCAGAATTTTTGGGCTGTGAACGTTTCCTTGTCAGATAATTCACCAAATCACTTCATCCAACAGCATAAATAACGCCGTCAATAAAAGAAATCCAAACCGTCGCGATTACTACTGAAGAGTACCTACACCACCCAAACCCGGTTCCCCTTTTCGCCACAGAATACCTCATCGCCGATGCGTCAGTCTCGCCCTCCTCCTAATTTATTGCCCGCGGTGTATTCAGAACGTAGTACATTCGCCAGGATTTATTCATCGTAAGGGCAACGTGGAAAAATAAATGACCCGATGATGCGTTGTAGCCGAGAGAGACGTAAACGCGTGTACACGCGTGCGCACCCACGTGCTTCCCTATTACCGCGTCAAATATTTACGATCCCGCAGTCTTCCTTCGCTGTATATCTTCACTCTGGAGTTACTCTCCAGCGCAGTCTCCTCCGTTTCGCGGCTCAGTCATAAAGAGATCCCGATGGCCCGTGCCGACGTGGCATTATCTTATCGAATTATCTATCGTTCTTTACCCAGCTTTCCCGCGGCCCTCGCGCCGTACATTATTTTCTCGAGAAAGTTCGAGAGCAGCTTCGCCCTTGGGCATAATAAATTCGCTTCTGTTCTTTACGCGCTCGTCGTTCCACTAGCTAAGTTCTCGCCCCCGCGGCGCGACCTTCCGAGTGTAACTAAATCTCTCGGCTGCAGCTGGCTGGATGCACACGTGAATGTGCAATTAATCGACACGCCAACGGGCCAATTTCTAAGCAACGAATCAAGACGCGTTGCTTATTTGAAGTTAGGAGTTCCCCTTTCATGGTTGCTTTACGACGATGCAGGGAATAGGTTACGCGCGCGTGGAGCTATAATAGTTATGAAATTGTTAGTAGAACTACCTAGAATTTTGCCAAAGGAGTTTGGAGTGAAAGGGGAATTCAAGGCGGTGGTATGTTCTCGAGAGGTGTGATTATTTGTAAGCAAAGGGTAACAGTTAAAGATTTTGTTGATCGACTTCAGACTCTTCAGGGTATTGGAGATATAGATCTTCTTAAGGGAGAGCAAAGGGGAGCATAATAGGGTGACTGGAGAGGGATAGAAAAAAAGTTTAAAGGAAAAGAAAAATGGGTTAGATTCTTAATTTTTAAAGTGAAAGGATGAATGAAAGATTTGTAAAACCAAGTTCCTTATCAAGGTCATTGAGGTTGAAAATAAATCATATATATATATATATACAGATCTTCTTACATTATACATGTCGTTCTATAATTTCCTTAGTTTCTCGTACCGCCCCGATCCACATACACACTGGTTCGTATTGTTTGACACAGTGACGACGACGGTAACGCGAAATGCTTGTGGTTCACTCGAGCTGAATCGATTTTGACAAACGTGTACCTGGTAGCAAGTGATTCGCCACGGAATATTGCCCTCGACAACAGTAATTCCACCGATCGTCGATGCTCGAGTAATCGTAATCCGAATTCACCTGAGGCTGGAGCCGTCTGGATCGTTTAGTGGTGCATTGACCTAATCGGCCGCACGGCTCGGTGTTATCTCTTGCTGGATCTTCGATAATTGCTCCGCTAGCAATTAACGAGCAAGTCGCCCCGAGATCTACGTTTGCGCGGAGCGGCAAGAAAAGGTGCACAACGACTTTATTGAAATATCACGTTGTTGCATCCACCTTTCTTCCTCCGAGCTTCCGAGCGGTTCCACGGGAATCCGCGTCGTATTGTTTGTAAATCGGGCCTTTTAATCTCTTTGCAGAGTGGAAACCCGAGGAACGAGTAACTTGTATTAAATAAGAGCAGATAGGATCGTCTCGTGAAACGCGAACAATACTGGAATAAACGGGCGATTAATTAGCCCGCGATAATGCCCGGCGCGTCTCGCGGTTTCTAATTGCACGGCGGACCTCACTCGCCCCCCTCTTTGCCCGCTGATTTGCTTTCAATATCATTGTCAGACCACTTCCCACGATCCCTTCAAGTAGTTATGAAGCACGAGCACTGTTACGTTTCTCATTAACGCCCCGTGTTGCGCAACAAATGGCATATTAATTCGTGTTAGTTTCTAAAGATTCGTTCCCCTGACGGGAAAGGTCGTTGACCTTCTGAGAATCGACCATCTTTCAAGTCGCGGCACGGCTCGATGACAATTTCTCTGACGATAACTGCTTAATTACATTCTTCCCTCGAATAAGATCGAATTAGGGAAAATAAGAATCGATTTGGGTCGTGGAATTTATAAGATTTTGCTAAGAGAGTAATTCTATCAATTACACAATTAATGTCGTAAATTGGAATGTAAGAAAGTTGTTCCATATTTGCGACGCATGCGGTCTGTGTTTTATAAGAAATGATCATTGGATGGAGCAAGTAGAAAAGTATACCTGGGAAATGTATTTAGGAAATGGCTCCCGTCTTGATGGATTTTTCGATGGAGTTTCTTCCACGGTTATACGACTGCCCAAGTTTTTATTGGATACCTTGGGAAACGAAGCTGACATTTCCTATGAAGGAAATCTCGTCCTCCCACGACACACATTGCACTTTCATTCCCAGGGTTGCCTACTGGCGTCACGAAAAACAGAATCAACGGAGCACGTGTGACGAGACGTTCCGTTTCTCTCTCTCTCTCTCTCTATCCCCCGGCTCGAGTTTCCTCGGTAACTTTTGCAATCGAACGGTCGATCCTCTTAACTGGAGAACGCTTCCACCGGGGTTAAGAATAAATGCATCGTACCGATGTCTGACGCATTTCAGCCTCAGCACACTTCCTTTCGGATGTGCCTACATTTATTTTTGGATCTGTAGTTGCACGATATACTTCTGAAATTAGACGCCCTTCTTCCGTCCAATCCTCTGTCGGGCGTAGTGGAAGCTTCTCGTTCGCGAATTGCACACAATTGTCGACGCGTAGGCGACTATAAAATTCAATCTTCTTTACTGTGAGAAAAATTACAGCTCCTTTAAATGGGCAAACTGTTAAAGAATCCAAGAATGTTCATTGCACACGTTGCTAAGTAGTACGGATAGTAAATTTCCAATAATCTATTCTTGCTAAGCAAAACTATTATTATTATCCAATCAACTGTACCTGAATTAATTATTAAAATCCTCTGAGTCAACGATACGTACACACGTTTCCACAAAACTTCGAACTGCAAAAAGGATTTCCGTTCACGAAATGCAGAAATACGTATCCGGCATTAAATCACCGACAGAAGTAGAGAATCGTAGGGTGTAATTTAAATTTCACCTGGTTGCGTATTCAGCTTCCTAAAACCTCGATTTTAAACTCTCGTGCTTTTTACAGTCCTGGAAAATACGACACGTTCTCCACGAACCCCTTCCATTGCCCCCGAAACCATGTACCAATTCTATTTAAATAATTACACCACACCTTGCGTTATATCAAATGCTTTCGTTCCAGATGCAAAAATTCAGCCCACCGTTGGCGCAGTATAAACTCTTCCTTCCCCTCGGATCGATAGAATGCAAATTTATCGTCGATACCGGGCACAGTTATTATCCCATGATTGTCACACGATAGCGGCCAGGCGGGGGAGTAATTTGAAAAGTCAGTGAACCGCGGGATCGACGGTGAATCGAGAAACTTTCGCAACTCGTGGAAGAAACGGTCCCTTCGGTTTCTTCCTCTCCCTTTGCTGCGCCGCGGCTCGATCAATGACGGCGGAATAATTCGAGGAACGAGATGGGAACGTGGCGGGATTAAAGCACCGTGAAAAATGCTGCTTTAATATCGACCGGGGCTTCTACAAGAATCACTCTTGTAATTCGGTGAACGACGAGCGATAAAAGGGTATCGGGGTATCGAGGCAGTTCGATTTCATTTATTAAAATATCCGATACAAAAGGGGATAATTGAAACGTATCGAGTACACGTGGTTCTATTACGTTTCGCGGTATCGACGCAATATCAATTAACTGGATTACGTTGTGCGGCCGCAGCGTCGATGGAACGATTAATTGGTCACAGGAGTTGCACGCGGCACCGAAAAGGGGACCGCGATAATTAGCACCGTGGACATTCGTTTCGTTAATTAAAATTCCGCGAGCGGCACTCGGTAGAATCGATTGTTCCCAGATGGCAGTAGAATCACATTAGACGTATAGATTCTGGGCCGCGTGTTCCAGAAGGCGGATTAATTTCGCCCGGCCACTGTCCTGGATTTAATTTCGATCTCTCGTAGCTCAGCTTCGGAAACGTTTGCCCAAGACTTTCGTTCGTCGGGGATTGGCCGTTCTTTTCAGAAATTGGTTGGTTTTTGTTCGTGTAAGGGGATGGAGGAAACGAGGGAAGAACTAGGGAAGATTTACCGTACCCACCGTGGAAACAGATAGCCCACTAGGTTCGTGTATATTCGCGACGAACTCTGTGCTTTTTGTGTTTCAACACACTTTCTAATATAAAATGAAACGGGCTGAAAGTAACTCAGTTGTTGATCGTTATAAAAAATGTTTAATATACTCTTACAAATTTCACATCAATTCGCACAGTAGAATATCGAAAGCAGGTAAACTCATTCTCCCGTTCGTAGGTAAGTTCGTCCATCGACCCAACGATCCCAAGTCGGAAATGAGAAACTCTAACTCCTGCGCGAAAGTGATAAGGAAATGGGGATTTGGTCGTTGATCGAGAGGTTCCCAATAAATTCCCCGTGAACAGAGAGGAATTTTTGATTTTCCATTTTGATGCGCTCCTTCCTCCCCAGTGGAAGCCTCTTCACTCGATTCCAACTCGAAGGAACGATAATTTCCCCCGAGCAACAGTGGCCAGGTACCTACACCTTATTCGATATCACTCGCGACGAGTCTTCAGGCAGCCGTAGGGGGGAGGTAGGATCGAGGATGATGGAAACACAGTCTTCATTATCTCCGTTATCACTAAAATGCAAAATTCATGGTTGCTGGCTGAAGCGCAGCCCCGCAGAGAACTATAGGCCAGCATGGCGGCGCGGGAGCTTGATTAGGGGCTAATGAAACTTCGAATATCTTGGCAAGTCTATCCAATCCGAGACTCCCTCGCCGCCGGGAGTTACGGCATAATTATGTCGTTGATAAAGCAGCCCCCTCCAGCCCCTCTGCGGGTGTTTCGCGTAGGAGCCGCGATACCCTGTCGTCGCGGGCGTTTATTAAAGCTTCGTTGGTCGATTACGTGTCGTCGACGCCTTATTGCGTGCACGCGTGCCCCGCGACTCCTCTGCGCCGCTACGTGTTCCAGAAATTCCAAACAGGGATGATAAATCGTGAGTTACTGCTATCAGGGGGAAGCTGCGGCTCGATCGATGGATGAAACGCGCGGTTATCTGAACGCGGGCACCGGATCATATTTGATGATGGACTTACATTTTCGGGGGGGATGAGTGGTCGTTTTGTTAACGTTGATTGGTAGGTCGGGCAAGTGAATTTTCATTTCTGGCTCTGGGGGCTTGTTCGATTGTCGGCTGTGTTGTAGTTTCGTTTTAAACCCTCTATCCCCGGAATTTTTAGAAACTTATAATTAGAGCACACCAAAGATTGCATGTAAATTAACAGGTAGGTACAATTTAATTTCACTTTATAGATATTCTATTGTAAGATAAAAGTTTGTGATTCGTATGTTAGAACGGGTGAATATGGAAGTTCTACGCATTAGCATCTGTAATATAGGATCCCTATCGATAACGTGATATGTTATCTCAAAGGCACGCAGGGATATAAAGGCTTAACGTGGATTGAAGAGATCTCGCTGATATGGTATTATCAATTCTGAATCTTTATATATATAAGATACGTATTTACATGTTCTGCAATTGGTGGTAGGCAGAATTGGGCATTAACTAAAGAAAAAATTATTTAAATAACGGATAAATAAAAGTTATTGTAATTTTAGATTATTTGAGGAATGTAGTTAATTTTTTATTCGAGACATAAGCAATATATTATTTTTAACTTTTATTCGCTATTCGAAATTTTATTTGGATAAAAATTTTACCCAGCTCTGGTGCTGGGTCCCGAAGAGGTGATTGTATGTGGAAATATAAGTGGACGCTATAAGAGAACATTATTTTACTAGTCTGTATTTTGTACTCATGTGTTCGCTTAAGGTCACAGAATCAAAGTGTGAATTCTTCCTGAAATTCGATTCATTCTTTTAAGTGTATATACACGATAATTCGTCGATACAGTGTACTCGATTTTCAGAATTAACACGCTTATCCCCGCCCTCACTTTTTATGATAAATCACAAATGTGCGAAATTCCAGATATCACGACGCAAATCCTCTTACCCGAGCAGAATGGAACAAAGTATCCACGAATTCGCGCGTTAATTGCGGTAATGTAGCAGATGGTTCGCGACAGCATTAAACATTTAATCGAATTGTCATCAGTCGACTGGGCATTTATGATTGCTGTTCACGCTGACGTTTAATCGATCGCCAGCCCGATAACCATTGGACACGAATAAATTTCGTATTGAATGTTCCGATCGATTACTCAGAGTTAGCTGCTGACGATGCGCGTCGCGCTGAAAGCGTCGTCCACGCTTCGAGGCGTTCGAGTCTTACGATCCACGAATCAACCGACCAATAACTTCAAATATCTTCTAACCAGCCAATTAAAAGATTTCACCAAGCCACTTCTCCCAAAATCAATCATATCTTTCGCTGAAAGCCGAGTCTAATTCAATCTGCTCGAAAAGTTAGCAATTAATAAACCACATTGTAGCGTCCAATTTCTCGCTCGTTACCAATGCCACTCTCGCCTCAATTGTTTCTTACTCGCTGCGGGTAATTCGTCGATTCACGTGGCCACTCTCGAACCGTTTCTGCCTTACGACACAACACCAGGCCTGGCCTTCCTCTGTGTTCGCAAGAGTATCTTCCCCGTCTTTCTCCTCCTCTCCGTTCCTCCGCCAGCGACCATTGTTCACGGTGTGGACGGTCCATTAAGGACCTAGACGGCAATTCGCAATTAAACGCTTCTCTGAACGGATGCGAGGAGGACCGATCTCTCTTCTCTGCTTGCCCGAAGAGAGCCACTTTCAGAATCCCGTGCTCTTCGAGGTACGATAGCGGTTAGCCAGAATTTAAATAGCAACTTGCAGTCCCGATGAGACATCGATCGGGTGGATCCGGCAGGGAAACGGAATGAAACGGTCACGTTTACTGATTTTCTTGGGTTTTCGAGGATGGGGTTGCATTGTCTCGTGCTTGATGCGCTGTGCACCTGAAGGGATGTCTGAACATTGTTGAAGGATTTTCTATTATTCTGCCACTAATTTTTGTTACTCTCTGCTGTATTTTTAAGATATAAAATGTCTGTTTTTGGGAGGAAATAGGGTATGTTGTGTTTTTGGTATTGGGAAGTTGTGAATCTAGGGCGAGTGCGCCTAATTTCGCCTACCAAAATTCACATCGTTCTCAATTGAAGGCTAATTGATATTTTTGTTTCTAATTAATCTCAGGTAAAAAAGAAAATGTTTGTGGCTAAAATCCTTACTTGTGTTGGATTTAGAAAGTTGCAAAGAAGCTTCTGTTAGTATTGGAAATTTTTCGTATTTCTTTCCCTGATAGATTTCATATATTTTTAACTTTAACTCCGAATTCGTTATCTTCTCTGTAAAAACAGAGTTCCAATTAACTATGCATAGAATCTCTCTGCAAAATAATTTGCAAATCCGAGTCCTATGTACCAAAAGGAACAAGAACGAAAAATAGTAAGAATTTACCCCGAAAGTGTTTCACAAAACGATAGAAGAGGGCCAAATCAGCCCACCTTTTTCATTGACCTCGGGCACAGACTTAGTCCTAGCATCTTTTTCCTGAAAATGTCCCTGTAGCTGGTGTGGTGCTCGTCAGAATGGAATTTCATTCGACGAGTTCGTGGGAGGGGCAGTGCACACGTCAAAGAGATACCATCGTTGTTTCCAACCAGCCGTGGAAAATGTTGCATACCACGCGAGTGCGTTGCTGCGTTTCTTTCCTCCACGAACGTAAGCAAACTTTTACCGAAACGTGTCTCTAACAATAGGTGGGTTCATTCCACTCGCAAATCCTAATTACAAATCTTTCAACACGTGAAGACTGGAAGGAGCTCGATGAGTTGTTACTATCAAGTCGATTTTTAAAGCTGTGGGGCGAAGGTGGCTTTGGAATTTATTGTGCACTTCCCAAACGCACCTTAGTCGTAGGTGCAGCACACGTGCACCTGATAACGATAACTGTTCTTATCTACCGTCCTTGGAAAAGTAAATGCAGAATTGGCAGGGCGAGGTGGTAGTACTGTAATTATTACATCTGCACGTGTTTTGAATGAATGGGAACAAATTTATGAATTGGGTGGATACCAGTTTGTGTTCTGACAAAGGAAGTTCTACTAATAGTCTTTACACATAAGAAACGTTCGAGACACATTTAAACTTTCAAAATTGGACAAAAAATTTGTTCATTTTTTAGTTTCTCGGACTTTTTTTCGAAAACCGTTTGTTGCACGAGAAAAAGTAATGCAATATAAAAAATGCTTCTTGTCTGGTCCTACAACTTTTGTTTCACATATTTGTTTGTGTAATCAATAATTTAGAGGATAATTAAATGAAATGGAGATTGTGCGCTTTTAAGGAATTATTTAAATATTTAAGGACCCAGGTATACAGATTTTTTTTTTATTAATTTGAACCAAGTGTAAATAAGAGCCACCCTAATGTCCTATCCACCTATCTACTACCAAAGGGAGGACTACTACTTCTTTCCTTGTCAAATTATAATCGATGATTAATAAAAATTCCAAACTAGATACGAGCTGATCGACTCGTGTGAAGATTTACAGGTAACAAAGGGTGGGCTTTGTTGTCTTTTCTCAGTATAAATTCGAACAGTACTGCACTTTTAACGGTCCGTAGACTCACGCACGAACGCGGTCGTCGTTGCGTGTCTCTTATCTGTGATGCATGTCATGCACAGCGAGCACGTTTCCGGCACTGTGTGTCTGCAGTTGCACCTATCTATTGACCCGTCGTTCACTGAGCTTACAGTTGCCCCGTAAGCCACTGCAACACTTCATTCACACGCATTCCCGATTAAGGCGGGCTACTGCACTCCGTGTTTGACCGCGTTTCGGTTTCACCCGCGGATAAAGAAACACGGCGCTTTCTTCGATAGCGAATATATAGTAAATAACGGGGAAAGTTCGTAAAACGTGGTCACGGTAATGATATACTTTTTTCTTTTCGGGAAATAGACATTACTCGTGCAATCGATGGGAAACAGAGAGGGGCTACTCGAGGATTGTTATTTCCAGCGAAAGCGATCGATGCCTACGGTATGAAATAGATTTCACCTGGAAAGTAATTGAAACGTTACAGTGTAGTACCTAGTGAACATGATTGTTGGAAATATTGAAACTAGAATTTGTTTAGAAGGCAATTGTCGAGTTACTCTTTTTTGACAGAAGACGCAATCTTTTCGACGCAAATTTATGAGTATAGGTATTCGTCATTTCAAATCTCTGGTGGACGGGAAAACGAGTCTAAGTTAGAATTATTAATTTTGCAAGAGGACACTTAGATAGATTTTAATTGAAAATTACTTTATTTGATAGATTATATCAAAAATGAATTGGTGGATTAAAAATTTAATATAATTTATGTAGATTTTAATTGAAAATTAAAGTATACTATTTTTTAAATAGTTAAATTTTTACTTACCTACGTCAAATTATCCACAGAATCGCAGCATTGCAGCAAAAGTCTATCACCTCCAATATACCAAAACTTTTGACTCCTACACAGAAACTTGTTTAAAGATCGTAGTTCACACGAAACCCGAATGTTAAGTCCCATGTATTCCTCCCTCGTTGTGACACCCGCACCTGATAGGGGGCGAGTTTCGCTTGCCGTATTTGAACGCTCGTAGCCGTAGAATCTCGATGCCATAGAGGCCACACCGTTATCGATCCTCGTTTCCGCTGGTGGAAGGTGTTAAAATGATTTCGACTGAGCCATCGTTCGCAGGTTCATTTAATTTCACGAACGCCGCGGGTTGTTTCGCCAGCGATCCTTTCAGCAACTCCTCGCGCACGTGGTTGTGTTAATAATCTAAATGGAGGGTAGGTGAACGTCGAGGGAGCGCGGTTGCGTTTCCGCGGACGAGCCAATGACAAAGGAGAGCTTTGACGGGCGGTTGTTAGAGCACCAAACTTCCCTCCTTATCGCAGCGCCTTGCACGTCAGGACTTTGAGTCACAAAGCAAAATTGCATCCAAACGTATTAATTTACATAGGTACCTCGAGTTCCCTGGTGACTTTGCATCTCCTTGTGCTCACGTTTTCATTAAGAAAGCACAGGTTTAGCGAGCTCATCGTGGCTCGCAAAGTAGTTGCGTTTCTTTGACATTGCAGGATTCTTCCCCAAAAACATTAACTTCAAACTACTATTGTAGTCTGCAATCCTTTCGAATGTAAATCTTAGAGGGGTAATACAGTAGTGCTTCGAACTAGGGTGAGCGCTATCCCCCCACTTTTTCTATTCCCACCGCGGCAGATGAGACAGACTAACTATGAGCGACAGGAACACTCAGTCTCTCATTCTACACCAGGGTTTCCCAATTGCTGTTCCGTAGAACCCTGGGATTCCGCGGAAAGTTATCTTATACTCAAAATTTAAATATTAAAAAATGTGTAAATTATTCAAAGAGAAACATACACCTGACTGCAAAATTGGAATCGGTGCGGCGTTTATTTATTATAAATAAAAAATTGTCAAGGTTGGGGGTTCCGTAAAATCGTAGTTAGAGATGGGCAAAAGTTTTATTTAAATAAAATTTCGAATTTCTAATAAAAGTTAAAAAAAATTAATCGTCATGTGTTGCACGAATGCCGAATAATTTTTTTAACATTTATCCGTTATTCGAAATATTATGTAAATAAAACTGTAGCTCTTTTCTGATTCTAATGAGTCTGGAAGGGTTCCGTGACAAACTTGAATTGGGAAACGCTGTTCTCCGCGATAAGGCAATAAGGGCAAGCCGAAAGGACTCCCTCCACCTTCTTTCAACAAATCTGTATTGGCAATAATACTCATATGAAATCACTGACGACATATCCTACATTTCCAGAATAATAAACGGCACGTGTCAAAAATTGCCTGACAGTTGGAAATACGCGCACCGTTGCGAGGCCATTTAACGTTCATCGCGTCGTTTTTGTCGCGACTCGCCCGAAAGAGGATGCTCGATAAAGCACGCAAATATCCGTCGTACAAACTGCTGTCCGTTGTAACGCGGCTAATTCGACCACGCGTCGAGGGCCATTCGTTTGCTGTTCGACACGTAGATCGTATACAAGGTCTCTGGCGCGCGGCAGAAATTCTATGGGGGTAGCCCAACCTGCAGCGAAAACGCGGTAGCCTGTGTATGTATATGTAGCATGGGGGCCAGAGCCTCTTTCCACCGCGTGGCTAGGAACGAAAGCCTGACTGGTTGACGCTGCAGGGGTTGTTATTTCGGTGGTGAAGTCACACGCTCCCCTCTCCTACTGGGACTCGTATACCACGATTAGGGCGTGATGGAAACATTGAAACACGGAAGGGTTGGTATTCTTTCCCATTTCACAGAGATCCTGCAGGTATTTCGCGAGCAAATCTACCGTATACGTTTGGTCCATTTGGAAGATTCTAGTATTTCCATTCGGAGGAATTATTCGCCAGTATTTAGGTATTAGACTCTTCAAGGTCTGCTCTAGTGACCACAGTTTCACTTCATCTTTTCATACTCTGAGTTTCTTGATGGTATTCTACTCGGATTTGCCAAAATTGGGCTCTGGAACCCAAAAATCTCGGTTCCCTGATATTTAAAATTCTAAATTAATTCATCTTTAGTGTACTTCATTCAACATTCAAGACTCCTGCATTCATGACATCAAAATTATTCTATATGAATATTACCTTTTAGTAATTTTACAGATTATAAAGTTTTACTAGGTAATATTTACCTTAAATTCATCTTTCTCAGAGCAACCTGTGCACGTAAACTATTTACTGCATTTGATAATTCCAGGCAATTGTTGGTAACTACTTTGGTAGTCCACACGAGTGTACTTAATCAAGTAACGATCGTATGCACGGGAATGACTTTATGGACGCCATCGATACCTCGATTGCGCATTAAATAATAAACCCTTGCCTCCAGAAACTCGTAATTCCGGATTACAGGGAGAATGATGCAATATAATAATTGCAGCACTTTATTACACTGCTATAGTTTACGATATGGACATGCTCTGTTACGCAGTAAAGTATTACACGCATGCAAGTAATGTTTTCCGCTTCTAAATTTCACTTACATCGTACTATTCAACCCAGGAATACTACGATTCCTATAAATTACACCTATTTTTTTTAATAAGCTTTGCGTAAATTCCTTTGAAAAAAATATATATTTGATTCTCGATAATCATTCTTAGTGCATGAATAATACTATGTAGTTACACCTTTTCCTTTTTAAATCGAAGACTTGCCTTTTAATTTCTTGAAAAGTAACAATTCTGGAACTCTATGCTAAAAGATTAACTAATAATCCATTGCAAGGTTTCTCCAATATATCGAAAAATATCTAGCATAATCAAGCATGAAGATCCTATTAATTTCTACAGAGAATAACACTGATTTCTCGGTCAACGACTGATGTCCATTGTAATTCCAATAGACCCCTAGAGTGCGACGAAAACACAGCGACCCGAAAGCTGATCGTAAGTTCTAATTTTCTCTCACTGTGTGACCATTTCCTCTATTGCCCCTTGAAGTGACTTAAGCAATAGAGAATGGATGGAACAGGCGTAGAGTGAAAGGGACATTCGTATAAGTAAGCGTGGAGTTGTGTATAAAAAAAAGTACGGGGAATAAATAAAACAGTCGATAGGAAATAATATATATTGAGTGTAAAGATTGTGAGATTTGAAAGAAGATTGTGCTCGACTGGTTCCCTTCAAGGACGCCGTAATTGCAAGACGCCATATTAGAGTTCGTTAATTACTGTGCAGAAAGTAAATTCACTATTTCCACGATATAAACTCACGGCTGTTATTGCTCGTTAATCATGACCGAGATAAATAATTCATGCGTTAATCGCGTTTCTCATAGTTACTCCCATCGAAGGATTTGTTCGCACGTTTGATACAAATCGCGCCCCGAGCTTTCAGGAAATACTGAGCCTCGCCTCGTAATTTACACGTCCGCAGTATGATGCAAGAGGAAACTCATCTATTAATTAAAATGTTAAACTTTCACGATGGGATCCTGGACCTGCAGCCACGTTCATCGTGGATGTTTGAATAAGATATGAGCTTCATACGCCTTCGTGTAAGAATTTTCGTTATAGCCAGTCTCGTTTCTCGCGAAATATCTTCTTCGATACGCTATCCTTTTTCTGTAAATACGACTGTCCGTTTAAGATCACTTGATTCAGAATAATTTGTATTCGCTTGTAGCCACAGATTACAAAATATGTGCAATAGATTCTGTGAATACATATGAAAGTCCAGAAAAGGGGCAAGGTTTTCACATTAATTATTAGTATGCACAGTGCTCCATTTGAAGAAAGATTAATTGCTACCTCAGAATTGCTTAGATTCAGTAGTAGCTTCATTCCAAACTTAATAACTCAAGTCAAAGCAAACTCCAAGCACCCCTTTAACCATATCCCACTTGTAATTTTTCTAATAGAACCGGAGAACATACACTGTAGCCTAAATCCCCCCAAAATGTGAACCCAACCATATATATATATCAGGGGTATCTACCCCCAGCGAAGTATAGCACACAAGTGAATAGAAAAATTATATAGATATCAAGGAAATCTACACAGAGCGATAGCCTCAAACCTCCACTTAATTTCAATCGTACATTCAAGCAGGATCAGGTGAAGGAGACGGGGGAAAAGGAAAATGGTGGCGCCATGGTGGTGCTATCGAGGGTGGTTAACAAATCTGCTGCTCGTTTCGCCTCCCATAATCCGCGCGACGTTTAAAAAGCCCCACAATAGCGGCCGGGTTCCGTGGTGCGTTTAATGCGATGGAATTTTCTGCTGCAATTGTGTAAATGCGTCTAAAGGACATCGAGGCGCGCACCGTTCGTACGATAATGTGAAAGTGCTTCGGCCGTTATTCACAGGGACACCGTACAGGAATGCACTTATCCAATCGTCGCGGGCACGCGTGCAACGATTCTTTCGTTCGCATGCCAGCACGAACGGTGTTTCACCCTCCGCGGATTGGCAAGCCTAATTGCTCGGTTTCGTGGCCGATTCCTGATGGCAGTAATTGTGAGATTACCACCCGAAGTGGTGCCTCCACGCTGCAAACAAGATAATCGCGTGCCGCAGCGGCTTTTAAGAGACTTTACTCGGCCGACCATCTCTAACGGGAGTAGTTTCCGTTCGTTTTCGTGGTATGCGCATATCCCGTTGCATCGAGCTTAAAATGTTGAAAAGTATCAATACTTTACGAATGTACACCAATTTGGTTCGTTTTGTGGCAAGTGTGCGATTACTTAGGGATCACGATTTTGTGTTACCTTTCGATTTTTTAAATATTCAACCCTTTGCAATTTTTGTCATGTTCTGTTGTTATTTTCATTTACAAGGAAACTTTTCCAACCCCAAAACTCTGATTTTAATGAAAACTCGTGTGAATGTAAACCATGATGGAGTATTCAAGGAGAAATTCTTTTCTGCAGAAATTTACACCGAACAGGTGAAATCAACCCTTAAAGTTATCGCATTTTTTTTAATACAAATTTATTTTTCTTTTGGTAGTGTAATAGAGCATAAAAAACTGATCAATTCTTATATTTAAAGTTCAATCTCGCACCGAGGTAACTTAAAGTTTAGGTATAAAGGTAATGCGATACTTTTAAGGGCTGATTTCATTCCTTTAGAGTAAATTTCCACAGAAAAAAATTCTCCTTGTATACATCAATATGATCCACATTCACACAAAGTTTCAATAAAATCCAAATTTCCAGTTCAGGACCGTTCCCTTGTTAGAAGTTCTGGACCACACAATGGTTAAGGGGTGACGAGGAGTTCTCGAAATCTTGATGACTAAGAAGTTAGATAGCGTGTAAACGAATTGAAGGACATTCGCGATGCTTTAACCGCGACACAGTCTGTTATGGAATGCCATTCTGTCCCCCGAGTTCTCCATTGTCGTCGGACAATGGAATGTTCGCTGGATGAATTATTTGCCCCGGCCACGCGGTGTATCCATCGAAAGCGAGCGCTTCATTTTCCCGCGTTTCCGTGAAACGTCCAGTCAGCTCTCGGTCCTCGAGGTCTCTCGATTCCATTGTGCATACGTAACGAGGAAAGTCTGATCCCGTCCAATCAGTGATCTCGAAACACCCTTCTAAGCTCGACCCCCGCAACTGCCATACGTATCCACATGCATAATGGATGCGAAAGAGTCTGCGGCATGGGGCCACATATTCTGGCGGAGTGGCAACCTACCACCGGAAAGATTGCACTCGTGGCTGCTGCAGTTGCACTTTCGTTGCCCCAGGGTAAAATCATTTCCACGGATTTGCGTTCAACTGCGGTGTGTTCATGAAACCGGCGATAACGCTATCTGCTACGCTGCGCGTTGTGTTCTCGCCGGCACTGATAGGTCGAAATTAACTTTCCCGCGGCACAGGTGCTGGGGAATATCACTGAGAGCCCCATCTCCACTGTACTCTGTAGCGACGCTGTGATTATGAGTCGATCGGTGGGATGTATAGAAGAATTTTTCACTTTAGTTTGCTCCGAACGAATTTAGTTTACTTCGAATATTGCATTGGACTGGAATTAATCAATTTTTTATTAGATATCTAATTATGGGTTCAACGATGTGATTAGAGAACGAATTGGGATTTTGCAGAGGAGGTAGATCCATAGATAAATGGTGCCTTTTGGTTTAGTTCCCTTCAAATTAGTTTAGTTTATTTCGAATATTAGAGTCTTCAACAAGTCTTCAGTTTTATAATTGAATCGTGCGAACTTTGCTGTAGACTTTTTCCCACAAGTCAGCAGAATTCTTCATTAAATCGAGTAGTGTTCGAGCGACGAAATGTATGTATTAGTTGGTCAGGGCCATTATCTGACCAATCCGGGAGCGCCTGCCTATTCGATGGCACTTAGAGCCCTAACACGAGCGAAGTCACCCCCGAATTTCAGGGGATGATAGCAGATGATCGCGAACTGAGTCTACATCGTGCGACGATAACGCTTGAAACCAGGGACCCATCAGGGAGATCGAGATTACACGCATGATATTATTATAGATCGTGCCAAATACTTGTCCAGATAGGGGCGCATAAATCTTGCCAACTGTTTCTCTGTGAACTCCTGTCGTGAGCACAGGCCTTTCGGTTGATAAAAGTGCACTGCTCTAGGTGGGCTCCCTTCGTGATCGATAAAACGATTCATATTAAATACGAGTAACAACCACAGATAAAAGAGAATATTCGGTCATAATTGGTCCACTTTTGCTTTCGTCGTTGGTAATTAATTGAGATTCAAATTGTTCGACTCGCAGCGGTGGGAGGGCAATAAAGTGGAGATAGAAAGTTATTCTCGCAGACCACTCGTCTATAGTCGCACGCGAAAAGATCATTAAAACAATGCGCCACTATGGCGTTGAATGGGACGTTCAGCATTGTCTTATTCCCTCTTTGAAAAATTGAGTGAAACTCGAAAGTGGTATGGCATAAGTGGAGAATGTATTACTACTATACCAATGAAACTGAAGTTTCACTTGGTATTTCGTATCACTTTTATCCTCATCTAGTAATTTCAGTGAATCAGTTTTCTTAACGTCACATCACATCTGTTTTGTCTTTTGATTAGAGCTTCATAATTTTAATTGATAAACACAGAATCTCTTAAAACCGTAAAATCCTTATGCTTTCACTAAAATTGTCACAATGGAAGGAAACTGATTGTTAGTTACTCATTTACTAATCCAAATTCTAAATTTCTGTATCGTGAAACTATGTATGTAGAACTTTCATCTCCATATATCATAAGACGCAAATTTCCGAAAAGCGTTACACATCGGCAATATCAAAGATCTCAGAAAGTGTGCGACTAAAATACATAATATTGAACTTCGAAGCGAGGGCAGGGGCTGAGAAAAGGCACCGAGTGAGGCCTCTCGAGGGGCATTTCCCTGACAAACGCATATACGCGCGTAATGGAGCTTACGAGTTGCGTTACAAAGCTCCTGCGCGTATTACAGCTGCTCTGACGTAGCTTGCAAACGTGAGACGGCATATGAAACGCCTCCTCGAGATAAAAGCACGGCCAGCCCCTATAGTTGCGTATCAAGAACGCGCACGTTCCTAAAAGTCATCGGTTTCGACCTGACCCTTGTCTCTTATTTTCCAAAAAAATCCTTTCGTACCTACGACTTTTATCAGTTATAGTTTCTTTTACATCAGGTCCCTTTATGAATATTTATTTCTCCTAAATAAAGTGTTTCGTCAAGGAAAAGTAAAAGTGGATATAGTAATTATCTTGAAAATTTTCCATTAAAATAATTTATCGATACTCCATCGAGGAATAACCATACAAATACTCGTGAAAGAATCCAACGAATTGTGGGTGAGTCTGCTGCTATGACTTCATCGCTCTCATCGATGGTGTAATATATTTTCCATGGAGACGGGCGATAATGTATGTAAAGAACAGTTGTTCTGCCACCCAGAATGTTTTTATTTAGATTAGCGAGGCGTGTACCGTTGTGAGTTGCGTGAGTCATATGTAACGAGATAACATGGAATCCGAGACACGAAAATTATTCGCCGTATTACGAAAGCGTGCGATCACGCGATAAAAATAGCGGGTATGGAGTATGCGATTATATATACACTCGAGATAAATATGTAGTATGTACTTCATTACAGCATCCTTAATGAGTCCCATTTTCGTGACCTAAAGTGGCGTCCTTGCAGCGAAAGTAGATGGTTTAGCATAGAAAAGAATATTTTTAATTTCGCTTAAATTCATTCCAGTGGAATGAATATTTTGAATTTCGCTTACATTATAATCACGAGGTGGATTTTAATTGGATAATTTTCTCCCTTCCACAGTAGACGAATGATTTCAATTTTGTTTAACTTTGTAATCATGAAAGGGGTTGATGATACCATTCTTGTCTAAAAAAAAATTATTTTCAATTTCGTTTTGATTGTAATCACGAGGTAGATCGCTTCACCCGGCTGCGCGAAAAAGTAGTTCGCACCGCCATGGGACGACCTGTGCCCCTTCAAAAATATGGTCGCTTATTTAGTTAGCATAGCTAAGCGTTACCAAAGCTCTATATTTTCCTTACTCATTAGTTTAAGGCACGATTTTCCACTGCTTCTCTCGGCCTCTTTAAGTTTCAGCTAGTGCTATTTACTTGCGAGAAATGTCGAGGGGAATTTGCCATCTGTTGGCTGCACTGGTGTACTACTACGTGCGGCGGGAAATTTAATTTGTGATAGCATGCTGGTAAATTAAAAAATCATTATAATATGAAACTGAGAGTTTTGTTGGACGTGCGATGAACAATGCTTTCAATGATTTTTCAATTTAATTATTATTCAATTAATTATATTTTTCTGTATATTCTGCTTGCATATGTGTATGTATATGTATAGTAAGATATCCGATGAGTTGATTGTGCACGTTTATTGGTTATTACGGAAGTATTAAATTTTCATGTTGGATGGTAAATTGATAGAGTGAAGATGGGGCACGGCGTCCTCGCGAAAAGACATCTTTAGAGGTGGAGCGTCTACGTGCAAAGATGACGAAGCTGCTAAGCGAACTCTAATGGTTTCATTATACCGTAATGAACGTCCCATAATTATATTAGGTTCATTATGCGCGGTGCTTATTAAAATTGCACGGCTGGCCAGGTATCTTTTTTTCCGCCTGCTCGACACTGTGACTTTTTCCACGCTTTTGCCCCTGTCGATTCCTTTCGCTGGGGAATTTCATTTTAAACGTTCATTGGATCATGGTTAAACATGGTGGGAGATAATTTCCACAAATGTAGCAACGGTTGTACAGTGAAAACTGAATTACAGGATCAATCTACTTGGGACAATTGTAATTATGTTCACGAAACATGTTTCAATTATTTGTATTACATTTGAAATATTATTTTCAAAGTTTGCCTGGGTTCAGATAGAAATTTAATTGTTTTGTCATTAACTTCATGAAATTAGATTCTCGTGGGACTAAGTAGTTTCATGATAAATTTTCAAAAATCTCATCTCTCGCGACTATTGCCATTTACTTACATTTAATTGTTGCTGAGATTTTTGTCTCATGTAAAATCTCACGGTGGTTTCGCACCTTTAGAGTGTTTCTTTTTATATCAGATTAATATCCAGCCCCCAGTAGTTAATTGCACTAATTTTTTCCACGAAAAGCACCCTCTTAAACCCACAGCGTCCATTAGTCTACACCTTACAAATTCCAAAATTGAAAGCCTCGAAATCCATTGGTGAGTCAAGAATCTTTTCTACTAACAAAGTACAACCAACTCCATTTCAACCTAAGCAACCAAGGAACAGACATTTCTCACATTATCAACCCCAGCACTAAACATCTCACAAAAGGACCATCTTCCTTCGACCTTTATCTCTACCAACACAAAAGGTACTCCCGCCATTTAATCCAACCGCGACTGAAAAAAAAAGAATACTCCTCGCCAGTTTCTTCCTCGGCGCTGCTGACCTTTATCACGAAGGAAGATTACGCAGCCCCCGGTGCCCATAATTAACCCCGATGTGTCTCTGGCAGTCTGACGACAGTGGCGTGGGGTCGACGCACAGGATTCGCTAGGAAACGCGTGTCTCTACACCACGAACCGCTTCATCTCCCCTTTTCCACCCCTCAGCTCTAATTATCTGGCCTCCCCTCCCTTCGGAGATCGTATGCACCCTACGCGCTGCCGAATAATCCCTCGTGCGACTCCACCGGTGCCCACATTGTATGCAACCTGTGTGACATTGTCCCGAACACGTAGGCCCCTTCGACCCTCCCTGCCTCTCTGCATCTCTCTGTATCTCTCCGCGTCTCTCTGTGCCTCACGAGCTAGTGCAACCACACGTGTACGTACATATACACCTGCCAGTTTTCCCTTGTTCCTCTTGCTCTCGTTTTTCTTCCCGTTTCCACCCTTCCTCTTCCTTCCAACGATCCCATTCGTCGACCACGCGAATCGGTGGACTTGAACGAGGGTTACGCGTCTACGAGCACCACGAGGAAAGTGTGGTTTGCGTCTTACATCTCGCTGATAGCACGTCGCCTGTTATTGTGCGCATGGCCTATTGAAACGACAGCTTCTCTGTTCAGGGGTGATGAGAAGATGCACGCGAATTGGTTGGTGAATTGTCGCGCGGAAGCTTCTTGGCGCTTCTTCGTTTTGCTAGGGATTTGATTGGATTGAGAGTTTTTTCAAATGGTTTGTGGTTAGACGTGGGGGATAGAATAATTGTGGGGGTGATTTACGCTGGAATTTTGAATTTGTTGTGTTTTATGGGGGATTGCTGCAGGAGTTGTGAAATGTGAAGACGACTGAAGGGTACTGTGGTTAAGTTCAACTAATAGAGTTCTGAGTTTTAGGAACTAGTTTACTGTAAAGGAAGCAACCAATATTTCTTGATCACCGTTCAGAACTTGGGGAAAACCGACTGCAATTTCCGAAGTCAAATATTTACCATCTATGGCATTGTCAGGGGTTTATGACACGTTAATCGCTGTGAGGCAATGAAAAGAAATTATTCTAATTAGAGTAAATAGTAATCAAAATAGTAATCAATTGCATTTCGTCACCCTTCACAGAGAATAAATTACTATAGAATTTATATACATAATACATATCTCTGTCTCTTTTAATAAACATGTAAAATATTGTCAAAGATAAACTTGCCTAATCCACATGAGTTTCAAGTTCCTTGTTTAAATTTTCCGTAATAAATATTCTAGTCAACATAATTCAGTCTTCGCAAAGTATTTCATTAAAATTACAAATAGTATTTCTGGGGACACGAGGACGACAAAGCGTCGTTCAGTTTTCTGTTGAGAATGCACAGAGAAGTGTCGCGAAGATACACAGATTAAGTTATCACCGATGGAAATGTCCGCCTTGCTTTGCGCCAACTTATGCTTACTTAATAAAGCTAACATAGAGCAGCAAACGCGGAAATACGTTTCAGAGAAGGCTTCGTTGAGTACCCAGACAAAGTTCGAGCGTAGTTCCAGGCGAGACGCCATGCCACCCCAAATAACGAGGGTGCAATTTGTCGTCGTGTGCAATATTAAAACCGTCCCCTCTTTTGTCAGGACTTCCATCGTCACCATTTCTCTCGCCATTGTTATAAAGAGAATACGGCTTACTAGCCCCTCATTATTAGCGGCACAACAGGTATTTCACAATTATATAACAACCAAATGGAATTTTTTTTTAAATTCCAACGCGTATTCGACATTCCTCTTTTACAGGACCAACAAAACGAACTCGTAGCAACTTAATTTTACATGACACAACACAGTCAACTTTACCATCCAATCTAAAAATATACACACCACATTATTCTTCTTACTCGGTATTCCATTAACAAATAATAATAATACAAGTCACACTCTCCACAAATATTTTACCACATCCATCAAATTCCATCATCCACTTCACGCTGAATGCAACTTGGAACCGGTTAAAATACTTAAAAGTACAAATTTTCCACCCACGGTCTCGAATTATTGCTGCGTTATTACAATACGGTGGTGCGAAACGCGTGGCAGTGGTGGGACGCGGTCGCACCCCTTTTTTCTCGCATGGGGAAAAAGAGGGTAGTTAGTGGACGTATCCTGAATGGCAGTATGGAGATACAGGGGGACAAGCGCTGAAAACGAAACGAAGGCGGTGTAACCCTCAAGGGGATTGATTCGGAACGGTCCAGAACCATACAGGGGGGTTGGTATCGATTGCTGGCACCCACCGAACGCATCTACGCGGAATGCAGCCCTTCACCCTCGATGCCCACCCTTCATCTTCCGCTCGCCATTCACTAGTCGATGGATTTTCCATCAGCTTCTGAAAGCTTCTCGCCGCGGTTAACAACCGAGAAACGGACCTTTCTTTTTTAGGAAAAGCAGTCCTCCTGCATCATAAGAGATTTTTTTCTATAGAATATTACCGATTGTCCTGGCACGTTCGAGGAAAATTGACGCTTCTAATGAGGGACACATGTGGCACGTGGCTGGAAAAGAAGTTAGAATACTTTGTGACACGAGAAAAAATTAGGTTGGGGTATACGAAATTGTCGTTTCGTGTAGGGAAGAAATAAAAATATTTTCTGCTTTTTAACTACTTTATTTATTTTATTTTTTGAGTCTCTTGTTTGCTTGCGTTAACAATTGTTATTGTATCCTCAACCATAAACAAAGGAATTTTTATGTTATCCGCCATTCGCAATTTCACGTGCACCAACCCAATACAATATCGGTGTAGGTACATATTTGTACGCAGAATAATTTGTTAGAAATGATTTATCTTTTGGACTTGTAGAAGTGGAAGAATATCTATCATTTCTCTTTTTTTTAGATGATTATAGAGTTTGATTAATTTTATTTTTCTGTATTTCACTTCAATAGAGATGGAATATTCTTTCTTTTATTTTTAATTTGTAATGGAGAGTCGTATTTAGTAATGACCAGTTTTGTAGGATACTTTGAGCAATTTTATCTATATATCATATGTTTTGGTATTTAATTTGCATCTCTACAAGTAACTACTGCTGCCTGCTTGCCATCACATTGTTCAGTTGCTGTGCCCGCAGTAGCTCGTTTGAAATATTCGCCTGATTCAGCCGAGGACGTTAAGTCGTAATCGTACAGTAACGTAGGGTGCTTTCCATTAACCAAACTGCCTAGCATAATCTCCCATTAGCCATCGACCAGGCTCGAGTGTAATCTCCATTCGTGAATTTAGACTTCGTGGCTCTTTCGTCGAATGGAAACTAAATATTCCCTAGTGCTGGGCTTAACCGATCGTTTGCTCATTGTCCAATCAATTATTTCATCAGCTCGATATCATTTTCTAAACCGTTGCGACTTAACGTGCACGGCATTGCGTTGTTAAATAAATTCTACGTGGCGTGCGTTGAGATATTGTCGCTTAATTATGCAGCACACTAATGGAACAGTCGATAATTGATTCTGTTCGCTAAACGTTTCGCCGTAAAGGGAATTTGCAGAAAGCACAAAATTTATGAAGTTGTATTATATTTACTTAAAAGATAAGTCTTCGAATTCGAGTTCTTTGTACGTTGATCAATATGCATTAGGAAATTGGAAATGGTGAAGGTATAAAGAAAGGAAAGACACAATGAGTTCCATTATTTATTTTCGTTTTTATATAAAAATTATGACTAAAATATAATTCTTCAAGAAACTATACAAAATGACTCTATTTCACAATCTAAAATATCTCGGTCAAGACGCTTCTTTTGGAAAGGATGTACATTCTATTTAGAATCGATCTCTACCCCTCCAGGGACTCTCGAATCACCCAACGAAAAGACTGGGATAAAGTTCTCTATGCTTGTCCACTTTCACAGCGCCTAAATCTGCAACACGTCATCGGTGTTTAGCTATTATCTGTCGCAACCTGTCCACTCTTGTAGTCCTTAGGTCCATCCTTCAGAATTTTCTTTCACTAGCATCGTCGTGTTTGGTGTCATTTTCATCGGGAGGATTTCGCTAATTCATTAAAAATACTCTCCCAGAGCTGAGAGAATAAGTTTAAAAATGCCATATTTCGTTGCCAAATGACTCATCGAATCGCGCGCGTGGCTGCTTCGTGGAATGGCCGCCGACACGAGCATTCCAAGGGGTCGCTCGCAGCGACCAGTTCTCCCAAATGGTGGGGAAAAGCGACGAGTCGACGAGCGACTATCGAGGTGTGGCACGCTAGCGTCCATAGAGGCGCTGCAGTACCAGGCATGCACGAGAGGGAGCAGGACGTGCGATTAACGAGTCTCTGAGACGTAAAGCGTCGTTCGGCACGTATTCCACCGCTCCAATATGGCAAGCGTCCGCGGTAGGAAAAGGAAGCTTCTGCTCTCCATAGAGCAGCGGTTCAAGATCGTGAAACGACTGGAGAGTGGGGCATCGATCAACAGACTAACCGCCGAGTACAATGTCCACGCCGCTACTATCCGACGCTTGCGAAAAAACGCGGGGACATTACGGGAGCTGGCGGAACAGGGCGCCAACATGAGGAGACGAAAAAGCTTACGGCAATCAGCGAACCCGGAGGTGGATAAGCTCCTAATCGCCTGGTACAACGAAAGAAAGGGGCTCGGCGAGTGGGTGACCAACATGAGGATGTTGGAGAAAGCGACGGAGTTAAACAAAGAACTCGGTGGACCATCCACCTTCAAGGCGAGCAAAGGCTGGCTGTGGCGATTCAAGAACCGCCATGGCATCTGTTTCTCGAGCACCCGCGAGGAACCAGAGGACCCTGATGCCGTGGCTGCTCAGCAGTTCGTCAATGACTTTAACCGAAGACTGAAGAAAGAGAAAATCAATCTCGAGAACGTGTATAATTTGAGCGAAACCGGGCTCGTGTGGAAGGGCATACCTATGAGGGCCAATGCAAAGCCCATGAAGATGGACAGAGGTAGCGTCGTGCTGTGCACCAACGCGACAGGCAGCCACAAACTTATGCCCCTGTTCATCCATAAGATCAAGAATCCAAAGGAACTGAAGCACTGCACGGATCGCCTGCCTGCGATTTTTAAGTCCCAACCGCGTGCCTGGTTGGATCAGCTCACGTTTGCGGACTGGTACCGGAACAACTTCAAGCCAGCCGTGAAGAAGTACCAGGAGGACAATGGCGTCTCGGGGAAAGTGATTCTTCTCGTGGAGAAGTGTCGCGTTTACACGCTAGAGGTACCAGAGGACTGCAAGAAGGATGATGACTTCGATATAGTGTTCTTGATACCGAGCATCGCCTCCATATTGGCACCCATGGAGCAGTGGGTGACTGGGAAGACTAAAACGTCCTATCGCTCGAAGATGCTGCACCGGGTGATCACTTACACCGGCGGGGTACGAGAATTCTATTTCGATTATGATCTGAAGGACTGCATGGACCTGTTGTTCCAAGCCTGGTGCGAAATAAGCGTTTCGAACGTGCGGAACGCCTGGAAGAATATTATTAAGCAGAAGGTGGATGACACTCTGGCGAACGAGGAGCCGGACCCGCTGGAGCTCAGCCTGCAGGACATCATTGGCGCGATCACCAGGGAGCCAGCGTCCGAAGAAAGCGTCAACGAGTTTCTGGCCAAGTGCGCGCAGGAGGAGACCGGCTTCTACGACGAAGAGGAGCAGAAGAAAGAAGTGTACAACATCATGAAGCCGCCGGCGCAGGTCCACGAAGAGAAGATGAAGAAGACGTTTGATGTTCTGATGAAATGGGCCAGAAGGGAGCCAGAGTATATCAGGGAACACGTAGAGTTCCTCACCGACTATTTTGAATAGAAGTCGTGGTGATAAGGATTGATAAGGGGGCTATTAGAAACTGTTGCAGGGGTGCGTGAGATCTGAGAGTGTCTGGTTTATACAGGATGATTTTATTATTAAAAGAAAATGTTTTGGGGGAGAGTTGATCTGAAATAGGACACCTTCTATACTATATGATAAAAACAGTAGTATATAGTTCAACTGCATATTATTACTTTAGCTCACTTTTGTATTGTTATGCTGTACGTGTGGGAGTAAGAGTTTTTCCAAGAATGAATGGAATTGTTTGAAAGTTTTTGGAGTGAAGAAGGATAATGTTTAGCGAGTTCTTATAGTTGTACAATTTAGTATTTAGATGTATGCATTACTGTTCAAAAAACATTTTATATGAAATCCATCTAATTTTTCTATCAGCCCCGTGCAGAAATGTTTCCTGTAGCGACTGCTAAAAATATCGTTCCGCGTACAGAGCAGCGATTCGTTAGTTGCACGTTCCAAACGAACCGCTTAATTGCGCACTAGTTATCCCCACCTCTCCTTGAAATCGACTCGAGCGAACGACCCTGCAGGTCACCTGGTCTCTGTGTTTGGAAATTGCCAACGAGCCACAACTCTGGCGTAAGAAAAGGGAAATTTTTACAATTTTGGTTTTGCCTCAATGTGAATGGTTTTAATGAATTGACACGATTTTTCTGATGAGAATGAGTCCAAACACTTGACTTCAACTTGCGACTGCAACAATCTTTGCATTACAAAAATGGGAAAATTCTGAAACTCATGGAACGATTTCAATTTCCTATCGCGTTTCAGTCCAGGAAATCTCTAATTCTACTTACAAGATATATTTATGACGCTTCCCAAAATCAATGAATCAGGTTTTCAAGTTTGTAAAGCACCTGGTAGATGAAGTATTAAATTGGATGGTGAAAAAATACACTTTTTGTATCGCTTAGTAACTGTCAAACTTGCAACAATATCTCTGTTCGATATTTTCTCACTTACTCATCACTACCCAAGCCAAAGATGGTTAAAAAATCCCTGCACTTGATTAAACTTCACAAACCGGTAGCTTCATCCAGCCTTATTTTCCACTTCTTGCCTCCAAGTCGCGATGTTAATCTTCCCTCAGATCTCGACGACGAGCTACTTACAATTAGTTGACGAACTTCTTCGCTAACCGCGGGCATAGTTCCGCTCACCCATCCCTTGGTCCTGCAGAGACTTCTCGGGCAAGGATTAAGAAGGGTAAGAGGGTGGAAACTGCACGGCAGTTTGTATCGGATTTGCATTCCGCGAGAATAATGGCTGCTGGAGTTTCCTGAAGAACGGCGGCTGCTCGGGACGAGAGATAAGGCAGGAATTCCTGCGATAATTAGGATCCTTTCCTTCGAGCGTATCGCCAGTTCGCCCGTGGCGCATTCGAAGATAAAAAGGTAAATCGCTGGGAGGGGCGATGTATCCAGTAACAGAGTCTACGTCTGATATAGCATTTCTATTCGAGTGGCACGAGGCACGTAAAATTGTCGAGATAATTCTTCGTCGAAAGGGGGTGAAGTAACGACAGGAAACGCGCAGCAAGATGCTTTTTCCCTAGTGCTAATTACCTTCTTCGTCAAACGGTCTGCGCACGCTGCGCTTTCGTTACGCAATAGCACATTCAACGCTCGTAATTACGTTAGCTGCACTTGATATTCCACAGTGGATAGTAACGATCCTCCGCTTCCTGCTTTATTCTGCGCACTTTTCATTTCTGACTCGTCCCCAGACCGTTTGAAATGATGGATTATCGGGGGAAGGAATCGAAACGGCTTCGGGAAAATTGACCGTGAGGAATCAGGAACACGGGGGATGGAGTGTAATTATGCTTCATTAGTTATCCTCTCGAATAGGGTAACTAATGAAATAATCGAAATTAACTCGAACATGATTTTTTTTCAAAACAGCGACGGTCTTAAAACTTCTGAAGGGGGCTGTATATTCGTAATAGTCATGGAACAATTTGAAATAATTGTGCCTTAATTCCCTTGCTATTTAGTGAATTTTTCAACCACCTGCATTTTAAAATATCCCTTCACGCCAAACCCGTGCAGAGGATGCAAATCCCTCCGCGTGAAAACGCGTCGACTCCGGTCGAAGTGTTTGAAGCCCAAACAGCTTTCTCTCCCCCATCGTTCTATCTTTTTCATAACTCTCTTTCGTTTCCCGACTGCCTCCCAGTTTCCGTTTTCGAGCACGCCATTAATTTCCTGTTCCCATCGATCTTCTCCCTCGTGTGTTCTGGAAATTTTCTGCCGCGTGAATTTCGCAAAGCGTGGCATAAAGAAGGCTGCCTCGGTCCCTCGTCTCTTGGGGATACGTAGCAGCGAGGCGCTTTGACTTCTCGACTATTAAATTAACATCGCTCGAGCCAGTACGATGTTCCCGCGTGCTCGTGATTTTCGTTGGATGTCAGCGGGCTGTAGCAGTCATTCCTGCGGCGTGCTTTTCCGTCGCGATGCACCGCGGCTCGTAGATGCGATTTATGATTGCGTTCGTGCCGAGGGTTGTACATCAGCGAGTATCTAGTAAGAGCACTGTGACGTCTGGTTTGTCGGTTGCACTCCGCTGGTATTATTGCAGATCCTTTCAGTTCGCTCGATCCAGTGGAGACACGTGTCTCAGTTGGTTAAATTCCAAACCTTTTATCGCGAAATTTCATTCGGTTTGCGTAGGTAGCAATGCTGAATTATTAGTTTGTACGCATTTAATTTCTTTATCGATCATTCACCGTGGAATTAAAAATCATTATATTAGTGGGCAGTGTATGTTTGTTTAACAAGACTTATAGGTACTGTGGTTTTATAAATCATGATTAAAATATGGTATGGTTACAAATTAGTTTTGCTGTTATCGTAATTACTTTACTCTGCGGTACCTATGTATAGCTTCATTAACCCGTTGAAGTTCTGAAACAATTTCTTTCCAAGCCTCTTCTAATCTGTTTCACAACTTTTTTAATTTTTATCATATTTTTCTCATTTTTCTATCCACTTTATCATACAACTTCTCGATTGGGTTAAGGTGATTAATAATTCTTTTCAATGCTTGATGTGCGTCTTTGACATAAAATAATAAAACCACTTTAGAAACTTTCATCAGTTTCCTTAAAACGAGCAAGTGACTTATGGGAATATACACTGTTTCACTTTACTCATATTTAAATGCATGAATGGAGTCAACTGAACATGAATGAAATTTGGGATATTCAGTGTCTACAACCCTAAGTTAGGATCTGGTATTTATTTCCCCACGTCTCTCTCTCGAGGCGCGTTTACTATAACGCGCAGCTAGTTCGACGCCCTACCCTGTTCCCTTGGCTCGCGATTCCGCTGACCACGCATTTGGAGCTAGTGGACGGGAAATAGGGAAGTGGGTCAGATCAACCAGGTGTGAAGGTACACAAGTTTCGAGCACCAGGGCAACGACGTCGAGAAGAAAAAAAGTTGTGAAACCAAGTAGCCTCGACTCACTTAGGGTCGTGAGGGATATATATCATATCTCATTCAGTTTTTACCGAACCCATTGAGGGGTGCACGAATAGGATACCGCAGAGTAGACTGTTCTTTCTTCTTTTTAGCTGCCAATATAACTTCGTTATATTCTGTGGGTGAGTTCAAGAAAGCCAACGTCAAAATTGAGTCACTTTTGACTAATTGGCATTAGAAATTTTGCAAAAACTTTACATTAACAATTTGAATGAGTCAACATTATATTTCTTTCAGTAGTGTAACAGAGTATAAAAAACTGAACAATTATTATATTTAAAGTTTCGTTGCATCTCACACCGTTACAAAGTTATATTAAAAACTCCAAATCTCAATTTGTGGCGATTAGAAGTTTACTCGTTATTTGTATTCGTCGTTCGTCATCCGAATAAAGTTTTGCCCATGTCTGGTCCGTGGTGTGCGGTGTGCACACTGCACGTTAGGGATCCTTTTTGGCGAGTTGCATAGATGAGAACGTTGGTCTCCTGCCCGTCTGGTTTGCCTACGTTAAATATACTCGGTTGACTCGCTCCAAGCCGCGTAGGACGCGTTAATGAACTTGGAAAGATCGCCGCGGAGGATAATGCCGGCGTAACCTTGTACTCGTCTTAACGTTTTAAAGTCGCGAGCGGCGAGTGATTCACTTTACCGTGATTACCGTTTGCGTAAGCTTCGCGTCGCTCGTTTGCTAGCAGATTTCTTGTTCGCAGCAAACGCGCTGGATCCTTTCGGCCTGTTGAATTGCATTGCCTCGCGCCTTTTTATTCCCTGGATTACGCGCCATCGTGGAACGAGCGTTTTGGAACCGGTGGGATTTTAGAACGCGCTGCGTTCGTACGCTTTTCAACATCTTTCAACTGATGAAATTTCAAATACCTAAGTAATTATGTAAACACATTTTATTTAAAATTTGCCCTTTTTTCTGAGCTTCTGCAGTAAAAATTTTACACTTTTGCTGAATGTTGCAATTTTTAGATATAAGAGTCGGGAATATAACATAGTTGTAATAATTCCTTAAATTATGCAAGATAGAAAACACCAACTCATATCAGAGCTGTGTTGCTTCGTACAAGTTAATAGGTTCGTTATCTTTACAATTCAACTGATATTAATTGAGTTGCTTAATTAAAAGCCCGTCCTTATTTTTAACTAAAGGTTCTAATTCCGATTAAGAAATAGTTTTCTGTGGAACACCCATTATATTGCAGAGAATACGTACTTAGATAGTTCTTTCCCCCGGAGCGTAGTTTTTCTCTGAGAACGGTGCATCGATCTCTCCCGCCTCTTCGCGGAGATATTAAAACGCGCGAAACAGAAGGTACCGAAAGACGGGGAGATAAATCGATGAAGACGAATAGGCCCGAGAGGCGATTATATTGAAAACGTTGCCCTGGTAAATGGCGTAATTTTATTTACCGGGGTCGCTCGTTTCGAGCCGTTCCTCAGGCTTAACCAGACGCGGTCGTTATCGCCAGCGTTGCCTCGAAACAAAAGCTCGGAAAAGTGCTAGGACGATGAAGGCGGGAAGAAAAAGGGAGATAGATAACGTCAAGGGCCATAGACGGAGAGGTAGAAATAGAAAAAGGTTTCTTTGAAACAGCTCCTTCTCGAGTCTGCGACGAACGGAGATTTTCCAACATTTTTCCAGCTCGCTTCTTTGTTCGCCGTCGAGTACCTGAGAAATCATTTTAAGACAACCATTGCGTTTATTTTTGCTCCTCCACGAGCTCAGTTGAGTAAAAGTACAGAGACAATCGAATTGCACGGTGAAGAAGTGATCATCTGCACCCTTTGCTGTTCATTGTTACGTAAACCTCAAGTTCTTCACTTGTGCAAAACTATTTCTTCTAGAAGTCTATATTCTGGTTCAATTTAAAATTAAAAAGGTGCTTATTACACTGAATTTTATAAGATATTAACAAGTGTATAAGAAAGAAGAAAACGTTGTACATTTAAAAGTTTATGAATTTCTTTGGACAAGTATAAGGCAGAGAAATTTATTTTCATTATAGAGCACTCCAACTTTGGTTTCAAGGAGTGAACTTGGAACAAGAAATTATATACGTTCGATTAATTAAGAGACATTACCCTGGAACGGTCGTAAACCACTCCCCTTCCCTTTCTCCGCAGGCTTCCTCCCTTTTTTGCCAATTATCAGTTGGACGACTATTCCTGTTTCAGTGATTTAGATGGGCCGTGTATCAAGCTACAAATTAGAGGCCACGTACTAATTAGCTTCTACTAGAGTTTACCGACAACCCTGCGCAAATGCAATTATCTAAATCAATGTCTCGTGATTTTGGCGTGCGGCAGGAAAATTTTCTTTTCAAAAAAAAAAAAAAAAAAACCCCAGACGGTAAAACTATGCGTTACAGAATTTGTAAAAATCATAACATAAAATTTGCTCCGATTCGAACCTATTAACGTCTATATTATTCCAAACAATGTAAGAATTCACGTAAATCTTTTCACTTGGAATTCTCAGAAAATTCAATCATCAAAAACTCGAGTCCTTCAGCTGATAATGGTCCTCAATATTTCTTTGTGACACAAAGGATGGGTGAAAAATTCCACACAGAAGGTGTCCCTTGTTACCTTCAAATAAACGGATTAGAATAGTGGTATTGCGTTTGTCAACCGACATTCCCGACAGTCTGTCAGTTTCAGGCGAACCCGACCGCAGCAATTGCAGGTAGAACAAGGCGGTTTCTTTTCGAGCCCGTGGCTGAATCACTCGATGGATTATCTTCGTTTTCATGGGGGTCCGCCATAAGTCTGTCGGCCTTTTTCATCCTCGCTCGATACTGTTCTCGGTAGCCAGCAAGGTGGTCTCTTCGCGACGTGGTCGTTGGCTTTCCTTGTTCCTAGTAAACGGCCCACTGATATTTATAATATTTCCGATGGGAAGCAGCAACCGCGGCAGTGTTAAAAGAGGTCGCTAAAAATAATCTTTATAAATGGCAACGGATTTACTGCTGTCCCGATGCAAAAGAAAATAATGAGATTTCGCGGCCATTTCTTTCTGGCGAGTATTCTATTAAAATGTCACTATTTTACTTGCACCTCGCGGAAAGCTTTCTTTCTAAACGTAGCGCGATAATAATTCCCATGAATTCTGAACATTCAATGTAGAAAATACAATTCTCGGTTCTTCCATTGCGGAATTGTTGATAGTAAAAAATGAAAATGCGGTGGAACTCTCCCCGAATCGAATGCAGTTTAATCTGATCCGTATGTGAGCAACATACAGTCTATCGGCCGTTGAACTCTTTGATTCTTTGAACCTCTTAACCGAGAATCCATTAAGTTCGCCCGTCAAGTGGCCAGCGAAGGGACATCCAGATCTCATTAACGCCTTCCATTCTGTCCGATTTACACGAGTAACGGAAATACGAGATCGTTGACCATAGAAACATTTCAACTCTCGTTTCCTCTATTCCTTTTAATCGTTACCTCGTATACCATCTACCGCTGCAGGAATCCTCTCAATTTCCTCCACTCGGTTTCAATTACAACTCTTCGCAATGCATTATACACCCAGAACGTAATAATGAGAGTTCCACACCGTGACTGGCATGGATATTGTATTGCAAAGCATTTAAAGTATTCTTTGCGAGCTCCAAATGTTACTTTGGAAACAAAACAAGCTCGATGCTCCCTTTAAACAAAACTTTTCTTGTAAAAACAATTGCTCGGAAAGGGTTTGCCAAATAAAGGGACTTTTTTCGAAACCTTGCATCATTGAAATTGTTAATTTGCTGGTACATACTTGGTTCAGGTATATTTATGAAGATATACGGATGTAAAAGGCGTGTAGCTCGTTTGAATAACTATATTCGTAGGACAGATGATTGTTTTTCCGAGCATCTTGTGGTGGCAAGGCGGTAATGCGCGGCGCCTGGCGTCGTTTAACGCACGGGGCATCGTTTTGCATACAAAACAGCCGACGTTACTCATCCTCTCGAATAATCGGGACTCATTCACATGCATGCCAGTTAGCCGCGGTGGTCTGTACCATGGGCAAGGGGGCTCTTAGAATACGCAGCCCTCTGTGCATCGAGACTGTCTGGCGCGTGTACACCTCCCACATGACCATAAAAGCTTCTCCGCTTCCAGCGATGCTGTTTTATAAGACAATTTCTGCCGCGCAGGGCTATATTATGATGATACGATGTTGCGTTTAGCTGGTGTTCAGCGGGCTTCCTACTCGTTGGAAGCTTGGACGCGGGGAAACGTACGACTCGATTGCGGATGTTATATACGTAGATTATTTGTGAGGGGATTAGATGGACTTTAGAAATTCTGTGTAGTGGATATTGGAAATTTGCCATAAGTGGGTGAATTTTTATAGCACCTACAATAATATTGAGGCAGTCAGAGCAACAACGGACTAACACACATTTTTTTTCGAAATTGATTTAGTAGCAATAATGTATTCCAGTAGGCTCTACTAACCATATAAAATAGAAAAACAATTTTTTTTTTAAATGGGTTGGTCCGTTGTTGCTCTGACTGCGTTAATTAATGTGGAGTTCAGTACTGGAAATATTTATTTCACTTATTCAATCACATTGCTATGAAAATTGCGCGTACTGTGTAAATGTCAGAGAGATGCAATAAATATTTTTTTAAGCACTTTTAAATTTGCTGTGATGTATTATTGGCGAAAGGAGTAGATGAATTCTTAGAAATGGGGATTTATTATTGACCATGTATTGTTGATTTCATTCAGTTGAGATTTCCTTTTTAATTTTAATATCATTAGAAACATAGTGATTGTTATGAGAAAATTAATTTTTTTAACATAAATTCAGTTTCCTTTATTCTTCCATCGTCTGCTTCCACCTCAAATTTCGTATAATTTATATTTATATTTGAAGTTCATTGTTCGTTTTAATATTTCAGTATTGCTGGAAATTATCAGACTTTTTCTCCGCGCATACTTTTCTGCTATTTCCAATTCGATGCAGAAATGCGTATTTATTGTTCCCCTCTTTACCACCGCGTACGAAGTTCGCGGGCCGCGTCGCAGAATTCGCGAGCGATCGGAACGCCAGAAAAGGAGCGAAGAATATCGACGCGTGTGTTCTGGCAACTCTTCAAACGATGCATTCTCGAAAATCAATTTCGCGGCGGGTCCCTCGCGAATTCACCTGTCGCGGCTGGAAAACTGGCTTGTCGACGAGGCAATGAAAATGGCAGCGTTGAGATCGAAATTCCCCGTCGCGCTACAAAATGAAATTTTGCACGATGAAACTCGGGAATTCGTATATTAGTGGAACAGTTTGTTTTCATGCGGCTAGTAAATGTAATATTCATGAAACTTGCATGGTAATTTGAAAACAAAATAATTTACGCTCCTCCCGTTTGCAGAATTATTGACCACATTACAGCTCTAATTAATTCCTAATTAATTCAACTCTCAAACATTAGAAGCAACAATTTTATACTGGTCTCTTATATCTATTCGTATTGCACATTAATACCTTATTAAATTATTAGCTACTATTCCCCAGCGCTCTGTTACCATATTTCCTTTCATTCCCAGAATTTGACACTATCTATCATTATAACATTGTGTTGAATAAAACTTGATATAAACGTCACTTCTTGTCGCCAGTCACTTTTCTATCTCTTCTTATGAGCTTTGCGGGGCAAAATAAAAAACCACGTAGGTATTTCTTATTTCTCGGTCCTCTAAAACATATCTAAAAACCAAAGCAATCGGAAGCCAACGCATAAAACCTTTCCTTGTTAGTATCGCGGAACTCCAACTGGGAAACGCTGATGTAGACTATTAAATGCATTATTTCTCACATAAATTGAGAAGAATAACTAACTCTGAAAGTCACTATCTTGCTTTTGCTTCTTGGTATCTAGGATTACTTCATCCATAATGAATTCCAAAAAAAAAAAATAGACTACACGCATAATGTGTTCGAACAAACAGTCTTCCTGAATGAATACGAGTGAATGAAGAACGCCGGAAGAACCGCGTGGCATTGGACGTGTTAAACATTAAGATGATAGTGCAGAACCATTTTTCGACAGTGACAAGCGCAAATTGCTTCCCAGCGACTTGATTGTCTCGACGGGTTCCTCGTTTCCCAAGAGTCTGCCGGTTATGCAATTAATTGTGCGTCAATCGTTTCTCTAGATCTAACGAGCAGTAATCCAAGGGCAGCCTGTTCGGTTGTACGGCCGGGTATACTTTCTCGCGAGTCGGTGTAAATCGGGTCAGTCCTTTCGGCGTTATGAGCCGAGCAGGAAATCCGACGTAATCAAGAAAATGGCGGTGAGCGCGGACGTCGTGTCTGACGGACCGTTCTTATCCACTCACAATAGCGTTGCGCAAATTGCTCGTGCGATTAGGCAAAAATCCAGTCCGCGCCGACGTTCAACACGCTTCTGGTGCCTCCCGTCGCGCCGGGGATAGTCCTTTGTAACACTTGGCGCTGACGTCGTTACGAAAGTGATTTTTCTCATCTCGATTTAATGCCATTAACGAAGTGCTTTCTGCATAGACGCAGCAGTTGCACGCGGCAATCTTCTGATACAATATGTATCCCGCATTGAACGTATCTCGAAGTAAACTTACGCTCGTCGAGGAGTTTTTCGTCTTCCCAGAAATTCGTCGAGTCTTAAAAGTTTGTACAATTTCATCTTGCACAGGGAATGGAGATTTTTCAGTGGGACAGTTTTATTGGTGGTGAATATGAAGTGAAATTGGATTCTTAGCTTCGCGAGTAATGATTTATCAAAATTGTGTACTCAGGAAGTAAAGAATTAAGGAACTCGTGAATTGGAAGAACTCTAAGTTACCAAATGTTACCAGTTCTTATTAAAAGAAGCAACTTTTGACTGAAAATATTTTTCTATCTTTTACTGTTTATGAGTTATAACAGAAAATTGGAAAATAGCAGGACTTTCAGGGGTTAATTTTAACCCCTTGCAGGTTAGAAGTAAGGTTGGTAATTCTTCGACAAGGGGCACTATCGAGGTGTCCAGTGTCAATTTTTATTGACGTAAGTACTTTGTTAGATATTTGGCATTTATAGTGTCAGAACACTTAATTCGGAAAATGCCGATTTTCGAACTTTGAGGGGCTGTTTCACCCCTAAAATTGAGATTGGGCAAAAATGAAGAAAAAAACGTGTCTCTTAGATTTTTGTGCTTAAAAACGTATTTGAAGGAGAAGCAATTCGGCGCCGGACACCGCGATAGTGTCCCCTGTCAGTGACGCGGCATTTCCCGCGGAATAAATTTACATTTCGTCGCAAATTGCGTGCAACGTGCAGTTTTACTGTGGCCGTGTAAACGGTCTTAATGAGCCCATTGTTAACATACCCTCCACCGACGGTGGAAACGCGGCGTTTGCTAGCGTGTGCATGGTCATGACGCCTCTGGAGCTACTAACCATTTCCAACCCATTATTACGGTAGCAGGTAGGGTCTTCGATCATTTCCAGCCGCGGCCATTGTCCATCAGACGGCTCGTTATTAATGTGCACGGATAGGATAGATAAGGCCAATCGCTGGCTGACGTAGACGATGATTTCTTAAGGCGAATATGCCTGCTATTTATTTTCCGTTCAGTTTCAACATTAGTGACTGCGCGTCTGTTGTAACATCGATGTTTGGGAACGAATCTATCGATCTATGAATTTCATGGAGAAGCATGCTGCATTACAGGCGAAATGAAGCAATGTTGAATCAACCGAAAAGCAAAATCAGCACGTGCTTAGTGCGCCAAATAAATTTTCTGAATTTTAAAATCACTTCGAGCCACATTTCCAAACTCTGTTTAAATTTATGCGGCCTTTATGAGGAAAGGTTATGCGAAAGAAAATGAATGGGGAAACATTTGATGTACCTTTTCCATTGTAGGTAGTTATATACTCCGTGTGCGAACGATACAGGCGGATTTATATGGATAGGGAATTTTGCAAGAGAAGATCAGCAAACTAAACTAAAACTGGCACTCTATACGGCGACTGTTGGTACAGCACTCACCATTTCGAAACGGGAAGAATGCGCGTAATGTATCTCATAACGTGAACTTCCCTTTGAAGTGTCCCCCTCCTCATAAATAAAATATTCGCCCCGAGGATCTTTTGAAGGAAAAATTCAGCCAAAGGTCTCCTAGCTATACCGTGAAATTCCCCAAGCTACCCACACAAAGAGACCAGGAATTTATTTTCATACTGTCGTCCGTCTCTCGATATCCACCGATCACTGAGCCTTTTTTTTATTTCTCATCGAATACCCAATTCGTTTCGGTGAGTAACTCCTCAAATGTCTCCCCTTTTCGGAATTTTTGTCGGCGACGTGAAACCACCGAGAAATCGGTGCAATTTCGTCTTTATGCGTTTGTCTCCTCGGTCGTTTATTGCTGCAAGACGGGCATCAAACAACGGGTGGTTCGTGGGGAGCTTTAACGAAGTGCTCGCGTAATTAGTTGTCCGTTGGTCGAACGCTCGAGCACCTGTGAATGCTCGTGCCGCTTTCCCGTTTTCTGACGATTTACCTGCCGGTGTTCGTACACGAAATAATTTCACGGTCTAATTTATGTGCCTCCTGGCTCGTCGTATAATTTCGAGGACCGGTGACTTCATTCCGACTCGATTGCGCGGGATATCGTGATCGAGCCTCTTCATTCTTTACTTCGTACTTGGATAGTGAATCTTCTTCATTGGGGGATTACAAAAAATTGTATATGTAATTAGTAGAAAGAATCTTGGGTTTCGATTATCCGAGCATCGTTTAATTAAAAGTTGATTATCCGAATGGCGTCGTTTAGAAATTAAATGTGTGTTCTGTGTAGCGACGAAGGGAATGAAATACAGGAAATACTTTCAATTTTATGCAGTGCGCAAGGTTGGAGAAGTTGGGAGTGGTGTCAGTGAATGGCAGGAGATTAGTGAAAGCTTAATCAAGGAAATGGTAATAGAATTATTCCTACACACTTCCAAGCATTTATAGCGTTTTGGGAGAAACTTTTTCTGATGGTATTAAGCTGAAACTGAAGAAAAGCAATAGCATTCCTGTAATAATATACCTACTTGTCAATTCAGAGAAATTGAGAAGCAAGAAGGTGTGTAATAAATGGATCCTCTCTTTCGGGTGCTCTAATTACACTGAGTGCTCTAATTAGTCGGGTAGTTGTGGCTTGAATTTAGTCTAATTTCGTTACCACGACGAAATTATTTCAATTCAAAGAGCGAACACTTAGGCTTCTACCAAATTTGTTAAAAGGCACACAGCGTTTTCATTGCACCCTAAATCGAGACATTTCATGTGTCACGAGTCCAATGTCCATTACAAAACATTTCAATACCTACAATGTTCTTAGATAAGAAGCTACGAATAGCCATTTGCGCTGCTTTGAAACGGAAAGTTCTGTTCAACTTACGGCGATAATTCAAGCAGATAGCGGCTTCAGCCGAGACCAGCTCGTAACTCTCATCGTGCGTGTGCCGAGCGGACCTAAACCGTGAGAACTAGACTCCGATTCGACCGTTTTGTTCCTTTCATTCCCACTTTCTTCCCCTCCTGTCTGCTCGCCGTCGTCGACGAGCAAATTCGCGGTTTCGCCGTTTCAGTTCCACGAGCGTAACAAGCCGCGGTTGCGTAACGTCGGGCATTTTACTGGTTAAGCGTAAATTAGGCGCGATCCCCGTGAATAATGAGATGAGCTGCGACGATATCTCGTGTCGTAAACGTCGCCGCGGCGTGCACGTGCAGGTCGTTGTCGCTGGGTATCGTTTTTATGTCGATCGTTGCCGGGAGAACAAGAAATTTCGCCATTTGCGAGGTGAGGGGGCAATTGGATGTAAATGAGCAAAATTTTTCCAATCCGAGAGACGGAGAAACCGAGCTTCAAATATTTAAATGTCGAACGAAATAGAAGCGAGATCGAAAGGTTTTTTTGCGTGAAATTTTGAGTGGGTGCACTTCTTCTGCGGAATCTACTGATGCAACTGGGGTATTTTATAATTTTTTGTAAATTCAAAACAAATTGAAGCTTTATTTAGAAAAACTAATAATGAATACAGGAAATAGTCTACTTTCAAATCATAATTTTTTACATTGAATCCATCTACACTTTCTGCAATATTACCATCACCTTTCCTATTTAAATAAAAAATTCGAATAATGAATAAGAGTTACAAAAATTATTCGTCACGTGTCGAATAAAGATAACCCGGATTATTAGGATTCCGAATAACGAAAAAAGTTAAAGTAACTCTTCTTCGATCCGTTATTAAATACTTTTTTATTTTGTTAATGCTCAACTCTGCTTTCAAGACTTCATAAAAGCTTAGCTGTCCAATGGAATCAGTGCAGAAATCTACCAACCTACATAACTATCTCGCAGTGTAATAAATTAATAACGAACATCCAAAATACAAACAAAAAAAAACCCTCAACCAAATCTCTCTCGTATTACACTGTAAACAGTAAATCGTCGACTTGAATAAAATAAAACTAAGTAAATGTAATCAAGTAATAACAGTTTTTCGAAAAGAGCAATCCAATTAAAATTTTCTTGATAGACTTCTGCAAAACAACGTACGAGTCTTAAGCTTCGCGGAGTCAGTTCATTTTTACGAGTTTGTGGATTGGCATGGCCCTGCTTAACTGCTGCCAAATCGAAATTACCGTAAATTACGAGAAACTTGAGCGACATCGATTATTCGCAATTAAACGAAAACACGGATTCTCGTCGAGCTGGCGATCGCGCCTGTGGCGAAATCTCGGCTGGCGGGAGATCGCGATCGCAGTTTCTTCGCGACGTGATTTACAGGACTCGAGGCGTCTTTATCTTTCGCTGCTTCGCGATAAACCTTGCACCGTTACTTTCGCATTTTCAGCGGAGAAATTGTGCCCGCTCGTGGCTCGGTTACCTAACACACAGAATTTAGCGGCACGACCTTCGCGAGTTTTTCGCGCGCGAAAACGTCTCTAAAGAGTCGTTGCGAAACCCTCGTTGGTGTTTACGAATCGAGGCGCTAATTGGTTGCACGATATCGGTCGTTCGAGTGGGTTCTTGTGAGTCACGCTTAAACGAATTCTCTTACGCTTCTTTTGCACTTCAACGTGCAGCGGTAAATAATTTTACAATTAAAACGCAATGACAAGTGAGTTTCCCTTTCCAAGAAAGGCAAACGTCCTCGGTTTCAGCAGGAGTAACGCCGTCATTATCAAGCGTAGGTACCTAGAGCCTCGCGATACGATCGACATTTCATTTCGACGCATAGCATTTTTCAATATCATTCAGCGCAGGTTAATTTAATTAAGTATATGCAGAGCTGGGTACAGTTGCGAGTGAACGCGGTCCTTATCGATCTCTGTCCGCGATCCCTCGCGAAGACATCTTAATTTGGAGCACGGGGATGAAAGAATCCAGGCGAGAAACGTCATTAATCAACTGGCCATTTCCAATAAATAAGTTTCACAGTCGCAGATCGCGAGATAGGGGAACGTGTTTGTTATCGATCGTAAGAGTATTGGCATTTACTTAGGTTTACTTTCACGCGGCGCCACGTCAAGGTGCATTCTTAGGAGGCTGGCTGCGTGCTGCAATTGCACGTTGACACCTGTTCACTTTCTAACGACACGTAGCTCGAGGGCGCGTTCGGATTTTCGAGACTCGCGGCTGACTCATGTCGTGTCGCGGCCCACGCGCATAAACCTGAGGGGATTTGTGAATCATCGTTAGGTGTATGACGATGAATCCTTGAGGCGACTGTCAGAGGTGAAGGAGAACACTCGGGTCGCCCGACATGGCAGGCTTAGCGATGTGCGAGAATGTCAACCTTGGCTGCGGCAGGTAGGAATTATAATGATTCTCGAATTTTGGGGAGATGAGCAAGTGACGCGTGATAATTAAGTGATTGACACACTTATTTCGCATCTGGTAGCTTCAACTGTCAAGTAAAGATGTGAAGGATTTACTCTCAAAATATAATATTGATAAATTTCAATTTATTTGTTTTATTAAATCATGTGCTACAATTTAAATTCAATTAAAGAAGCACTCGAGTCTCCCCCAACCTCCTATTCAACCAAATCCATTAAAATCTCAACAACGATGTAATCCTGTCCCGCTAGAACCAGTAGGCACAAGAATAGAATTGTACCATGAATCCCTCGCGAAATGATTCCCTCGAAGTAGAGCAGTCAGCTTCTCACCCAGCGGTTTTAGGAAACAATTCGTTGGTTCTTTTCCCCGAACGCGTCGTTCACGCGGCAGAAACAAAAGGAGCGTTTGGCCGGAGTGCCCGAGGCCGCAGAAATTGAAAAGAAATGGCGGAAAAGGTGTTGGTTGCGCTGGTAAATGCGAAAGATATAAGTGAAGCCATGAGAGAGCTAAGGGTGTCATTTCGCGCCTCTGTTTCCGAGTAGAGGCCATCTAAGCAGCGTGGTCATTATCGCGCGGCCCTGAGCTTGAAACTGCAAGGAAAAATATGCCCTGAAAATCCTGTGAAGATCGCTTCTTCCACCTTTACGCGTCTTCTTCCTTCTCCACTTTTTCTGCGTCCGCCGCGGAAACCTCCGCGTTGAAAAATGATTTATTGGAGGACGAAAAGGAGCAGCTAGGTCGAATGGAAGCAACGCGACTCGGGCTAGCAAACGTTTGCCTCCTTGAGACGCTCGTGGTAGACAGGCGTGATTAATTCGATAAACGTGAATTTGATTACGTTTCTCGTTGGAAATGAAACGCCTGCTCCTTCCACTTGGTCAGGGTTGGGCATCTGTCCCTGGGAACAATTGCGATTGGGAACGAGGTATTTGGTAAATGTGACAGTTAATTGCTTAGAGGGTAGGTTCATGTCTGGAAATTAGTGTGAACTGATTGCAAGTATGTGGAGACTCTATGTACTGTATATAAAATCGTAAACAAAGGCTCATAAGTCACTGGACACTTAGCAAAAATGTTGGGGGAGGATTTAATAGTATGAAATGACCAACAGTGCGATACGAAATTTATTTTGTATGTAAATAATCTTATATTTTTATATTCTGTGGTCGCTTGAAGTACCTAATAGCGATGTCCTTCTGATTAATTCCAACCTTCTCATTTTTCTATCCACTTTATCCCACAATTCCTCGCTTAGGTTAAGGTCGGGTGACTGTGGAGGCCACGACTTCATTATTGTTTGCCAATTCTTTTAAATGCTTCATACAGATCCTTGAAATATATGCCAGAGGTTGTAACCTCTGGCAATAAGTTTGGAACCAAACGCAAGGATACGAAACTAACGAGAAATACCAATATTTTTATATATAAAATGCAACGGTACACATATGAAACACGCGGTAATGTTAAATTGGTCTATTTTAATGTAAAAACATAAAAAGTAATTAAGAAGATCGTTTATTATGTATATAGAGAAAAATATAGAAGAAACAAAATGTGGTTTGGAAATAAGTATGCAACGGACCGAAGTTTTGGAAAAAACATGGAACATTATTATTTCATAGTTTTCATCTCATTATTCTCTTTTCAATACTCTTTTCCTGCTATCAGAATTATAAACGAAATAAAATAATCAAGCCACTTCAGAAACTTGCGTCTATGCCCTAATAATTAATTCGCTCAGTCCTATTAAAATTCGCAGAATTTTCCATTTATAATTTGCAGTTAACCCTTCTCGATACAAAGTTCAATTCGTTTTAGAATCTTTTTATTAAATTCCAAATACCCGCCGCAGCTCGATATCTCTACGAGCGCATCGGAGCCTCGTAGACCAGAAACCTGATCCCTGATAACATTTTCTTTCATAAATCCAAGAGGAACAGCACGAGACGCCTCCATTATACATTTTTTCCGCCCATCATGCCTGTTGCCCGAATCAAGCGTTACGAGCGCAAACATGTTGATCACACCCTTGCTTGCACGTGGGTGGTCCCAAGCACCTGATGAAACTGTTCGCCGCGGTCTTTCGCCCGGTTATCAAGATTAATCGCGTTATTCTCTTAATACCGATTAGTATCTCGCGTTGCCCAACGGCGGCATTGTGCTCGCGGGAACAGCGAGTTTCGTAACGGGAATAGGAATTTTTACGACTCGCATGGAACGATCGTGTCAATGTAATTCCAGCGTCGCGAGCGTCTTTTCACACGGGCCGATCTTAATCGGCCGACTCTCGACATAAATCTCGACATTAATCGCGCGATCCGTTGCTACCATGGATGATTCGTGCTTGGAGAGACGTTCGTACAAGGTGCTCGCACAATCGTGTAGGATGTAATAATATGTATCGTATCCGTGACGGTTTTGATCGATTTGTGATTGAAGTTTAGTAAGCAATCGACGATGGTAGACTGTAGATTTAAATATGACGTAAGGGGAAAGAAAATTTTGATTTATTACTCTTTGCGATGTGTTGTAGAAAATATATATATATATATTATTAATTTGATTTGAAGTTATTAGGTGTCAAAGTTGTTTATAAGGTATTGTAAAAGTTCTCTTGCGATTGGGTTTTCGCGTAGACCTTAGAATTCTTTAGAGTTCTTCGGAGGTCAGGAAAAAGGGATTGTTCGTGAACGATGTTTCTTATAGACTGTGCGTGCAATGCTCCCACTCATCTTTCTTACCTGTCCGTTCTTCTTTTCGTGGAACTTCTGATCGTTGCTCACGGAACCTCTGCTCCATTGTTAATTCCTTCAGATATATCTGTAGACGGTTCCGAGTAACAGAGATCTGTGATATAAATGTTGGAAGCGTCGAATCAATATCGCTGGACTATATCAGATTCGTAATTATAGCTCTCCGTTTATAAGTTCGTGATATCTTCTACCTAGTAGTACTCTCTTACTCGACCAGTTCCGGTCAACGAAGGATTTAGAATTTTAATTCTTGTAGAAATTCCAGTTAATATTGTTTCAAGCACATTCAAAGGAGTGTAGATAATATTCTTTATTATATAACATTCCATTTCATATTTCACGATTGTAAAAAATGAAAATCTGTAATTATTGCATTTCGAAATATGTGCTAAGTGCACGGGTATAATTTCATTTACATTTAAAGTGAAAAAGCGTAAATATTGATTCTCAAAACTTGGTAATGGAGGTACAAGCTGCGAAGATAACGTATGTTTAAACAGAACGAGCGTATTGGATGAATGACGCTTCGCAAATATTAATGGGAAAATATTCTCCAACGACGAGGAAGAAATTACCTGAGGAATTCAAAATCAGTGATGAAAAAGCTGCAAATTTGGGAATACAGGTGTATGAATCATTCGAGCAGAACTGAATAATGGAGCTTTCAATTTATAGTCTGGGTTGATTAATCGGTACATTTTGTAGCTCGTGTAATGGGGCTGCAATATTTTATGTGATCCAAATTCCTACCGAATAATTACACTGATAACACACACTTTCAAGCATACAGTTACCAAAAAGACCCAACGTATCCTTTATCATAAAAGACTACTTATAGCAAAGAATAATAAATTCTCAATAAAAATTTTCAAAGACTCTTACACTTTTTTTTTACATTTTCCCCATTGAAACTGAGGAGACTTTCCCTTCACCCCCTTCAATATTTCTCTTCAATTAAAATTATACAACGTAATCTCATATCCAACGCTACGATCCAAACTTGATGCAGCGCTCCGTTTAAAATCCCCATGTTTCGTCGGATGCGACACAGGAGAACAAACACAGCCAGCCTGGCGACACAACGAGCGCGTTCAAGTTGAACTGTTTCCAAACTTTAATTCGAAACAATTACGCCTCGCCTGGGAGTCTTGCTACGTGGAAGAAGCACAACGCTCTGCATTCGTTAAATCAGTCGGTTAGCGGAATTCTGGATCGTTGCCAGGCCGACTTTATAGGGGCATAACTTTCCATTAGCCGGCGAATCTCTAAATATCTCTGCTGCAGTGGATCTCGGCCGTGTTTTCATCAGTTTCGGGTAGCCGGCCCGAATATTCGCGGAAATCAATGATTCTTGGAAGCGGCCGCGGTATCGGTTACTGTACGAGGACACGAGGACAGCGTAAATCCACGTTATGCGCGGCTAGAATCCCCTGTATTCATCATTCCCCTCGCCTGTTCCCCGTAAATGGCGCATAGGATCTCGTGGAGTTGGCAAGCGTCATTGGTGCATTTGTTTCTACCCACCTGCGCATTTGGGCCCCTTTCACGCGGGACGGGTTTGCAGCTGGCGAATGGTATCCACGACATATTCATATTTGCCTTATCTTTCGTTTGCTTTTTAAAACTGTGTCTCTGCCGGGGTAGTTTGTTTGAAATATGAGGTCAACTATGGAAACGTCGCGTGTGAAAAGGGCCTAAGGTCCTTTAGAGTGTTTGATATATATTTGCGTGTTTTGTCTTCTACGATCTTTTTCAAGAAGGCACTGCTCTTGCACGGAGAATGAGTTTTCGAAATACCAATTTTGAGTCAGAGGAGTGTCTCGTGGGAAAAGGACTTAAGGTCCTTTAGAGATCATTTGCGATCTTCTCTAAGCTGGCTATCTTTCTTTGTAAAGGGTACAATTTCGAAATATTATTTGTGAGTCCCAGTAGTGTCTGGTTGAAAGTTCTATATTTTTTAAATTTGCATTGATATTTTTAAAAAAGAAATCACCCAGATCTCTTGTAATTTTCTTTAAATACACCTTCCCTTTCTTTCTCAATTTTTCGCGAATATTTTCTAGTGAAAAGTTATCCAATTCCACCTCACGTCGAGATTTCTCCCACATCCCGTGCGACACAGGAGTTCGGGGCAGACGAAAAGAGTGCACGTGTCTCAGGGAACGAGGCTGTTGAGACAAATAGAAAATCAATTTCATGGACGCTTGCGTTCCACGGCTGGACGAACTTATTTACCTCCTTTGCCCCGGTAATTCGTCGCGGGAGACTTAGAAGAAATTACGGGAAACGAGACAGCGGAAATCGACTCGATTTTCCACGTTCGTCTGGCCAATTTCCCGGCTAGTTATGTAATTTCGCCGTAGATCAGTAGAGATTTCGTTACTCGACCAAAAAGTCTTCTATCAGCCGCCGAAAAGCGCTGATCTTAAGGAACCAGGATAAAAATCTAAAAATCACTTGCACGTACTTAAACAATATTTAGGTAAATGCTCATAAAATAAGTGGCATGTGTGACAAATAGTAATGATTTTATACACCCATATTCTTATTACTAATAGGCTTTTACTTACCCAGTGGAAAATCCTCTGAGTTCGTAAAATTGAGTTTTAAGAAAATTCGATTTTCATTTTTCACAAGAACAAAGTAACGAATATTAGGAAACATGGAGTTTCGGAAAAATAATATCGTGGGCGGAAAAGCCACGTTTCCTTTTCCGCCCACGATATTATTATCTCTTTATCTTTTCCATCTACAACCCGAAATCTTTTTCCATTCTCATCGATTTTCCCTCGCGAGCGTTACGTGCTTCTTATTACAATTTCCTCTGCGTATCGAGCAGAGGCTGACATTTTTCGAGCTTCCGACTGAATATTTCCTGCGGCGGTTCCCGCGCCGGCGAACAGTATCAGTGTACGGAGTATTTCAGGCAGCCGGTGGACGTTTTTCGGGCAAATCGATGGAGGAACTGGGGCGAGCTGAATTTTTCAACGGCGGAACGGCTGGTGGGAAGTTCTAGACCGCACACGAGCGAACGTTCTAAGTTCGCCCGAGTTATTATTCGTAGTGGCGACGATTAATTACGATGCACTGCTACCTAATTGGCGTTTGCCGCTCGAGCGTTCGCCGTTTCGCATGCCTAGAATGGTATTATGTCGCGCGCTTTCCGACGAACAAACCCCGTTGCAAAGAAAAGGCACCCTCCCCCGTGACAGACGCGTCGCAGTCGGTCAGCTCTAATTAATCCAATTAATCCACCGCGATATTTGTCGATGGTAATTACCGCCTAATTACCATTCTCTCTCCCTCTTCTGGGGGGGAGGGGGTTGTCGTCGCTGACTGACGCTGGCACAGCCAGCGCGTACGAGGCTGACCGTCTCGATGTTGTGAAAGCAATATTGTAGTCATTACACTAATGGACCGCGATGGCCAGTTAGCGTTGTTTAATAAGAATCATTTGCTGACGGCGGCTATGTAAACGCTAACGAAGGGACACGGGGGAGAAGTGGATGGGGTCTCGATGGAAGAATCGAGAGTCGCTGGAAAATGTAATGTATGACGCGCTTGGGTGGCAGGAATTAATTATTGCTAATGATTTAGTAAAGGGAAATGGGTGTATGCTTTGAGCAGGGAGCTGTAATTTAAAATTATTTGGATGTCGATGGGATTTTAGTGAATATAGGTCGGGGTATTTAAGGTACTGACATTTTTAAATGGGAAGAATTATTATTGGGATATTTTATGGTTTTTATAATATTATAGCTATATTATTGAGGAATTAATTATATTCTCAAACACAGAAAAATGATGTGTCCAAATGTAATTTAGTAGCTGAAATACATTTTGCTTAAAAATTTATTTATAAATCAATGTTTGTTAACCATATTCCTTTGCATTGTCACATTGCGTCCAATCAAAAAGAATACTTGCCGTATAGAAATTTTCATTAATATCAATTTGGTAATGTATCGACGCAGTATCAAGGGATAGTGGATACGATCCGGACTAATTACTTAATTTTCTTTCTGTTGCAGGTAAGTCCATTGTGGCTGATCCGTGTGTCAATTCCAATTACCATCGCTCTCATTATCGGGCGATCGGGGCGATAATTAATTATCCACGTGAGCGTGTTTTGGGATGCAGTTTCCCAGTAGATCCGTGCATATTAGTGCATAGGGTATGCATCCCTATTCCCAGGTATGTAACGAGACGCAACCACAAGCATTCGAATTGCAGATGCACCCTCTGCTCCCCAGCCCCTTCATCGCGGAGAAATGTGTTTCGCCGTTCATTATCCTTAATCGCGCTTAACATTTAATTTACTAATGAACTCTGGCGAACGATTCGCGACACACAACCAGTAATCCTTCTCGAGGGACTGAGAGGCCAGCCAGCTGAGAACTGGATCGTGTTGGTTCGAGAATTGTTGAATTAAAATTCAAAGTTAATTAATTAAGGTTGATCATGATGGTCGACTCTAATCCAGAGAGTTAAATCTCTCAAAGATTAAACTAATTTCGGGTAGTCAGAGCTTATGGTTTCCCTGTTTTGACTTTAGTCTGTCGTCTTTTTATGTTTTCTTTTATTTTTCTATAGGATTTCTACGACTTGAGATTTGCGATTCGGAATATTAAGATTTAATTCACATTACTGTCTTATTTTCCATTTTTTAGTTTTATTTATTTGATTTTCCGTGAGTTGACATTTGCTTTAACCTAACCTGAAGCCAGTTCTGCGTTCTACAAATGTATTTACCGATGTCGACAAAATAATAGCAACGCTGAGGTTCCAGGGAAAATAGCTTGAAAGCATTTCCCGATGCTGCAGGGATTTTATTCATTCCCGTCGTAGGTGGTTCTCTTTCTCCTCGCGGTATTAAAAGGACTGGCATGTCACGTGAGAATTCTTATCGTAATTGCGGAGCATTAGGCACAATGCACAGAGATTTTTTCACGAAATCTGAATGCAACGCCGATCTCTGTCAAATTAATCGCAGTGACTCAGCTGCGATTGATGCAGTTATAAATAAGCCAGTCATAGCGTTGCATCGCAGGAGAATAATATAACATGGATTACCGATTCGATGATACGAGAAGTCGAGCGAACCACCATGTAAAATTAAATAGAAAAAATACCTACATGGTTTCTGACAGGTGCTCTCTAATACCTAAAACAAACAGAAGAATTAATTGCCTTTTCCACCTCCACGCCTCCTTCATTGCTTCAAACTAGTATTCACCCTCACTTCTTCAAATGTCGGATCGCAAAATAGAAATTTCCACTGTACCTACTCAGTTTCTAAACTGTCACTAAAAGTATTTTAGTTGCCCAAGTAGCAACTTCAGATATCATGCAGCAAAAAAGGCAATAATAATTTTCGGTTGTTCAGAAATACATTTTCTTGCTAGCGCAGATTTCACCGTACCGTGTCTCCACACAATAAACTTTCTCACGTTCGTCGATGTTGGAGAATACCATTCGGTTTGCAGAAGCGGTGCAGCGGTTCAAACTGCACGTGGGTGCATGTGTGTGCAAGTGCATTCATGCACCCATGCACTCACACTCGCCCAAAGGTCGATCGGTACTTCCACCTACGTCTTTCGAGTAGATCTCGTTTCGCACAATCCGATATCCCATGGGAATATGTCAGGAATGTATCTCTGGCGGTTTCAGTCGCATATTCCCGCACAACTCGACCACAAAGTCGGCCACGTTCTTTGGACAACTGTTTACGGAAACCCTTATCGTTTCCCCGTGCGAATTATCTGGGCCCTGGCTATTATGTCGCGAAAACGCCGTGGAAAACAGGATAAAGCGGGTTTGTGTGCAAATGCGATCGAATTGCACTTAGCAGTGGATTCGGAGTAATATTCTGGTCAGATTTAGGGTCTATGTGCGATTGCCGATTCATTAAAAGGGGATTACATTAACTGGGGTTCATAAATATTGGGATACCTATTGTGTTTAAAGTAGGTAATTGTGAAAAGCGTTGCAAATTTATTGAAGAAGTCCAACAGTTTTAAATGAAAACCACAAAATAAAAGCAGTGAAGGGTATTCAATCTATATCAAATATTACATTTTGTGCAAATACAGCAGGTCTTCTAATAATTACGATAAGCAGTGTATACATTTTTAGAAAATTATTCTTTCGAAATAAATTATAGTGAAATACGGGGATGTGTGCAAAGTTGTGAGAAGAAGTGTCGTTTCTGAATTAACGATTTTCATAGAATTCAGCCCAAAGTAGTTTTATTCATAGAAACATTGATAGTTTTAAAATTGCTATATAAATTGAAAATGTTTGATTAACATTCCCAAAACATTTCAATAATAATTTAGACACGCGTTGCCCCCAAATTTCTTTTCTTTTTCTTTTCTTTTTTACATAAAAGCACGATAAACAGTGCACCCATCCTCCACATCATAAATCCTCTCAAATTACAATACACTGCACAGTTCCCACGAAACTTACAATCTCGATCGCCCCTACTATCATAACAAAATGGTCTCCATCATCCATTTCCCAAGCATCTCACCACAGTACGCGCGCAACCATCAAACTAACGAACGCACAATTTTAAAACACGCTTTATCGTCGCGTTACATTTTAATGAGCGAGCAATTAAATCGATAACCCTTCGCACTAAACTACTTAGCGTGCTCGTAAGTACAATGGCGATTCATCGAGATGCGATGGAACAGTTTCACTACAGAAAATTCTCGGCTGTTTTTCTCCTTATAATGGATCATTTAAATACACTCGCGTTCTTAATGATCCGCGAGCGATCCAAGTTCCCTAGCACTTTCCCGGGTCCATTCTTGAAACCGTTCGCGCCATGGCGCACACGCACGGAAAGCAACACGTTCCCATTGTTCGGATCTCGTTCCCCGAGCGTGCCCTGTGTTCCGCGGTGGAAAAGGAACGCGGAGAAGGTGCGAACGCGTCCACGGCGCTACCGTGTCGTCGCCTTTTCAAATTCGAGGAGGCGGAACGTCGACAGTCATCGCCGACGCCGAGCTCGTTACCGACGCCCGATTTATGCCCCCTCGTTCTCTGTTCGCTAGCACAACGTGGCACCCACGTATCGACGATCGTGATTCACTATTCTTGGCCCGGAAGCGCGGCGCCCGCTCGAGGAGAACGGACGGAATCGAAATCATTTATAGACCACTTCGAGAATATGCACCTCGCCGGGTCAGTTGATAATTATTATTGAACGGGGGTGGCTGGTGGGATGGTGGTTGAAGCGCGTGGTTGTGGTGGGAGTAAAGTGATTCGAAGTGGGTTAAGTGTTAGCTTCAGTCTCGTTGTTGGAGTGTTTTGCAGCCTTTGAAGAATTGCTGCGCTGATGTTCTTTGATGGAAATGGGATTCTAGAATGGATCTGGGTTCTTATTTTGGTATTATATTTTAATTTAGGCAGTATCAGGATTCGGGTGTTCCTCGTATCCGTGGACGAATATAAATCAAACGTTTTTGTTTTAACGTTAACATTTTAAGTTCGTTGTAAAATGTTTATTAAGACTTGCTTTGTCATTCCGTGGGTTCTGTTGCCTCATCATACATTTGTTACTCTGAAACGCCATTCATTCATGAATACTGAAGCACACGTGTCGCGTGCAACGTTCCACGAGCTCGATAACGAACGTTTAACACGGCGAATCAATGTCGGGAGGGGGAGCCATCGAGGACATGAATAAAAATGAAACCGCAAAACGAAAGCAATCCTTTAATCACTGGTCCACTAAAGGGGACGCTAATGAAAACGCGCGTCCTTAATTCCACGGTTTTGTCCCGGTGGCGGAAGGAGCAGGAGGACGAGTCCTCGTCTCCAGGGGGCACCAAGGGGCCGCGAGTAGTGACGAAGTAGCGAAAAGAGGGGTGTAATTAAATAAAATCTAACCGAGCGCCGTCGAAGCTGGGGAAAAATTAATTGTACGACTGGGCCGAAAGCCTGTGAGATTTCCACTTTTAATTGCAACCCCCGATGACTCGCGCCGACAAAGTTCCAGGGGAAATTTTTTATTTTACCGTTTCCTTTCCCAGGATCGATTTGCTTCCTTCGCTTGGCTGTCGACTTTGTCTGACTTCGCGGAGTCTGGTTCCACTGTCGTCGTTGGTCCGTTCTTCTTCCGTCTCACCCTTCTGTGTATCTTGAGAAAGGACTAATTGTGTTTTAGGAAGGTTCGATCAAGGTTAGATATCCTGTTGTAGGATATCAGTATTCACGTCGGGATTTATTGCTGTGTGTGAAATATTAGGTGGAGGCACTGAGAAACTTTACAGATACACGTGATTATACAAAGCAGAGGCGCACCCAGAATAAGAGGGGTGGGAGTAAGGGACCCTGACACCCTTGAAAGAAAAAGGAAAAAGGAGATTAATGTAATCACGACTGAAGTACATAATTCAAGAGCTTTGTGAAAAGAAAAGAAAAGAAAAGTGGATATTACTCTTAAAATAAATTTTTATAATCACCTAATGAATTTTATTGAATTTGCATTAAAAATATTTTTATTCTTTTAACTCGGCTCCCCTCAAGTTTAAATCCTGAGTGTGCCACTGAAGCAAAGGAATGCCTCCTTGGATTTAATATGACGCGCATAGTGTCAAAAACTTTTCTCTTAAGGTTTCTCAAAAAAACGGTAGGAATTAGGGTCGAAACGCGCTGAACTCTTCCTCGTTGTAACATCTAAAGACTAATTAAAAAATTGTAGCATATTCTGCATTTGAGTCCCAGAAAAGTGGCAACATTCATTATTATCGTTCCAAGTAAGGAACCTCGCCTTCATCCCCGTCTTCGATGACTTGGAGTACTTCGTCGTTCGTAGCACTCGAGATGGCAAAATTTCATATAACCATCCAGTCTCGAGGAATGATTATCATAAAATATCGGATCTGGATGACTGATTTACGCGTGTGGTGTGCGTGAGAGGTCACGCTCCAGGGAATTCGCGTCCGAGTGATCCGTCTAAGCCCGCGTTGCGAGTGGGTGTGGAGTGACGTTACGTACCGGGTGTCTCAACATTGGACTTCCTGCCCTCGACACGCTCAGCTGTGCGTACCTGTCCGTAGAACCGTCCTGCGTTTCTCACGGTGTCCATTACGAATTTCTTCTCGAGAGTCGCTCCGAGGCGCAGAATATCGTGAACCACAGTTTGTTCTTCGATAAGCACGGTCCCTGAATCTAACAACGGAGTGCTCGAGGGACCACCGATTTGGATAAAGTCTTTCACACTACTTAGGTGGATGGATTCTTCACTATTCCTTCCAAAAAATGAAGATTCAAGGAATTTTAATTTGTATTGAATACTGGGACATGTCATGCAAAAGAAAATAGTGTTACAAATGAACGCTGTTCATTATTTATCGCATATGTATTTATTTAAAAAAATTATTCAACTATTTAACGTGTCCAAAGATATTTTTAAGAAAGAGAACTTCAGGCTTAATCCTCGCCTGGAAAATATATTACTTCTTGAAACTATAAGAAATTTAGTTTAGGACAAGATTGAAGCCTAACATAAAAGTTTATCTTATTAAACTAAATATGAATGGAATTATCGGTGAAAATACACTCTGTCTAATTCATTTTCTGATGAAATTATCCACCGTCCAAGGGTTGGTTGCCAGAAACGTGATTCTTAATCGGGTTTCTTAATTCTACTGACCAGTCTAGGAACTCCGATTCCTTCCCATTATACATCAACCAGTTTACATAACAATCCCTTTCGAGATACCGGAAGAGCGGGAGATAACAAAACTTTCACCTTCCCTTTCGTCGATCCCGATCAAGCGGAACCGAGAAAAATGTGAAAGGCAGTGGCAGAGGGGGAGAAGCCAGGAACGAAGGGTGGTGAGGAAAGGAGTCGAATCTGTAAAGAATCACGGCCGAAGCGATTCCCTGGGAGGCGATATCCTGCGTGTAGTGTGCAGGAATGCGATTCGATCGGATTTCGATACCTTTCGATACCCGATATTCGAACTTCTCGGGCGACACGTCGTTACGCAATTGGCACGTACGGCTGCCAACCACGCACGCATCCGTCGCCGCGTGTCGAGTTAATTAAATGAATTTCAGTGATATCTCGGGCCTCTGGGGCCATGGATCGATAACATCCAAGGATCCTTCCCATCCTGGAGGCGCACGCGAGCCTGGATCGTGGGATCGCCAGTGGTATCGATGAAATCGCGGTCTGCCTCGGACCGTGAATCATTGTCATTGTGGGAATGATCGGCAGTCACGAGCTGCGGTATTAACTAGATATTGGCGTCATTATGCGCTGATTAATGATCGATCCACCCCACGCACTCTGATCGACCGGCTCGCTTCAGTGGAGCCTTTTATTGCTCCTACGCCTTTTCTTAATTAACTATTGGGAAAGTCGAGTGCGATGCGCAGGTAGGAAACCAGGAGACTGATGGGAGATTCTAGATTTTAAATTTGGCTAGTTAGGTACTCGAGGCATCGATCGATGGGGGCATTTGAAATTTGTGTCGAGGGAGGGTCGCGAGAAAGGGGACAGGTGAATATCTTTGGGTTTGAAGATGTAGGAGCGTCTAATTCTACTGGCAAGTAAATTATTTGTGGCGGTGTAGGGTGGTCATTATTATAAGTGAAATTTGAAGTTTTAATTTTGATTACTCAGTCTGTGCAATTTAATCAACTAGGAGAGAAGGATCTAAAAATAGAAGAAATCACTGCAAAGTGAACTCGTTCCGATGGTATCAGCTCACAAAGATGTATTCACTCCGGTTTCAAAGTATGAGTTTCAATCCGTTAAATATTCAGGTGCTCATAACTGATTCGACTGTCATAGACTCAGCCATTAAAAAATGCAGAGCCAATGTATCTATTTCGTAGGTATGAAGACATAGTGGACATGGAACGTGCGTTCCACCCATACGCTACACTCGTTTACGAATTTTTTCGATGTCGACCGGGACCCCAGCCTCTGGAAATTGAGCCATTCACTTGCACGTCGACAGAGAGACTTTTAACCGTTTCTTTCGTCGCTTTCGTAGACTAACACGATTCACGGCTCATTAAACCAGGCACCTCGACCAATAGATTTCTAGACCTATTACCTGTTACCTTTCGCGTACTCGAAATCGCTTCCAGGTCAACCGCTTAATCGATTTCGCTCGTTGGGTTGCTGTCGCAACGAGGCGACAGTCTGACTATTAGACTTGTCCACAGATCGGCATGATGCGCATCTTGGCAAGCTACTTGGAGATGCTAAACTGACAGTGATTTCTATCCCGAGAAATTTGAAATACTAATGATGGAAACAATATTTCTTAACTTCCCTTTGAACACAATATACAATTTAACCAAAGATTGCTTCGGTGTTGACGAATTTTTCTAATATGGGTTATTTGAAAAATTGTATAAAAGCAGAAAGAAACGATGAGTGATACAGTATTCACCAAATAAAGTACATAATTATTCCACAAAGTACAGAAGTCGAACACTGATCTAATTGATCTCCATTCAATTTACAATTTATGTCCACAACTCTTATTTAGAGTCTAAAGTATAACGTTCTCTGTACGAACGTCTAACGCTAGTGAGACTCAGAGGATGATCGAAGTCCCACAACGCCACTAAACCACACCAATGAAAATTGAATCACTTCTACAGGTGATTACCTCGTTACTCGAGATGTCGTATCAGCAACAAACCATTTCGATGGAGCTGTTAATGAGTTACGTGGTCAGAATGGGGGCGATTCAATACACGCAAGCGTGCTGTTTGATTCCATTGAAATCGGGTTAAGATGAGATCGACACCTGAATTGGCGTTGTGTCCGTGTTGCAGCCCCGTCGGGGGTAACAAAAGCGGACACCGGCTCAGATCGATAGCCCAGATATCCTATGAACGCCAGCGATAAGATAGCGGCGGTGGACAAAACAACGGAGGATGGACTGCCACTAAGCTAATCGCGTGCATCGGGGACCATTGGCTGTTACCTGGCGTTTCGACTAACTGCGCGTGCAAATTCGCGTCTTTCCTGCCCCGCTGGCTGTTGACCGATGAATGATTATCGACGGGCATAATACGATTGTGTAACGACCGGATAAACGAGGCAACGGGGATGATTAAGCCATCGTCGCTTGCACGAAACGCTCGGCGCGATTGCGGAATACCCGCGCTGGCGGATGCTGTTCGTCGCTTATAAACGGGAAAACGCTGTATAATCTGCGGAAACATCGTTCCATCGTGGGTGGGATTAATGAGTAATGAGTCGCTATCGTTATGCATGGTTTCAGTAATTTTTAGTTATTTTTCAGTTTAAGTGCCGTGCTAGTGCCTATTGGTAATGATTCGATGAGGAAACCTGTCTTTTTGTCGGTGAAAGGAAGGCGGAGTGGCACGTAACTCTGTGAACAAATACCTAAGTGAAAAAAGTACAATAAAGTTCGTTGTTCGGTTGCATGGTTTCCAAGGCAACTGGTTAGTTAAATATAAATATCAGTTTATTATAATTGGAAATAGGTGACTGTGACGTATATTTGTTTTAGAAAATAATATTGTATATTTTTAAAATATTTCTCAGGATTTATCATGAAGAATTTATCGTTGTACGACGCGGTCGGTCAAATTCTATGCATTTCTGTTGGAATATTAATTTAAATTTAATCAGGTAATATTTATTAACTAAGAAATTATAAAATAATGTTTAGCTGTTGTTTATTGAATAAGCAATTTGTTTAGTGAAATATAAAAATAAAAAAAATTTCCGGTACCGGGAATCGAACCCGAGCCTCCTGGGTGAAAGCCAGGTATCCTAGCCACTAGACCATACCGGAGGAATTGGAAACCTTTCTTTTCGCTGGTTTCATAACTGTTACTATTCGTTTTAAAACCATTTGTTTATAATTTTATGTATATAACTTTGCTTATTTTTATAATTATATTTATATTCTTAAGTTCGCGTCGTTATACTTATCGTTTCACGTTTACGAGTCGAAACTGGGTGAAATTAACAAACAAGAAATATCGATATAAATATATCTGAAAATGTATATTTATAAATAATATGTGTTGTGGCAGATTGTCGCGTGTTTGGAGGTTGAAAGGCCACAACACACTGTCACTCTCTTGCGATGGATCACAAGAGTTCACTAAGTTGTACCAGAAATATGGAAACAAATCAATATATTTTCGCTGAATACTCAGCGTTAGAAAGTAGACAGCTCCGAAGCGTACTGGCTGGTGAATCGTCGCTAACTGCCCTCTCCTGTCGTGGCCAGGCATTGATGCAAAAGAGAAAGTGCCGAAATAGCGAGGGTGGGAAGGTTTCCAAGATCAGTAGGTATACAAGATACTAAATCTGTGTCAGAATTTATTTCATTTTCATAAAACACTGTAGTCGAGTAAATTTATGGTTCAGAAAGATCTATCGCTACAGAAAATTTTCTTTCTCCACGAAAAAGAACGAAGCCAAGTTCCTAAGCAAATGAGGATCGGCGAAAGTTGCTTCCAAGAACTTCAGCCGCGGTTTCCTCGATTATTCCCATCTCGCGGCGCGAAGAAAGTCAGAGGACCGAGCTTTCCTCCCCGTGGTGGTCGTATTTTCTTCACGTCCTATAGATCTCTGTATTCGGGCTTTTATCGGTCGCGCTTCGGCCGTCTTCGAATCTCCAGCCCCCCTTTGGGTTCTTAATTCGAGAGGAACGAGGGAAGTGGCGGCGCAGACGAAACGGAGCGGCGGTATATTAAAAGAAGACGATAAAAAAGATTTGGCCGCCGCGAGCGCTTACTCTGCGAACAACGGACAGGTGAAGCAGCGAGGGAAACTTGGGGAAAACTTTTTCCCACCGAGACTTTTTATCCGTTGCCTTTTAATTATTATTTTCTCGCGACGCCTTTGTTCTGCCAATGCATTTCCCTTTCTGCCACGGCAGCAGGACAGGGATCCTTCCTCGCTGTTAGTCGAGACATTTTTGAACGGTATTTGTATTCATCTCCTTGGCCCCTTGCCATTCTCGCCATCTGCGTAAATTTTCCTGGGTCTTTGCGCGTGGTTTTTTGTGCCATGAATCTTTTCCCTTGCTTACTTTAAGTTCACGCGATTTTCCTTATTTTCCATTTATTTCTGAATCTGTAATGTAAATCTGAATATAAAATTCTACCAAGTTAAGTACCTATTTATTTAGATTCTAGGTTCTTCTTTCTTTATATTGAAATAAATTCCTCCAAAATATGGAATCTTTAAAGCAACGTTCGAAGAGATCTTCAGCCACTGGAACTATTGAGTTTCATAGAAATTGGATAATGAGTCCAATAAATAACTGGTGAAAAAGGGAAAAGTGGCGTGAAAATAATTTCTACAAACACATGAAGTTTCAATGAAGTGACATGCCTTCGTATCTCGATTGAATAAAAACGACGCGTCATATGCATCAACCTAATAATTTATTGGCGCGTCAGAGCTGGGTGGTCCACACAGTTACATCGGAAACGAATAAATCTTCATTGCATGGCGTGCCAGACGTCCCCACGGGACATTTGCGTCTGCATCGCCCTTTCCCATTTACCGAATAATTGCATGGATCATCGTGTACACATCCCTGACAATGATTTCACCGTCGACGAGAATCATTCCCCACTTTTCGAAAATGTATCGAAAAATTTCCGTGAAGAGTGCTTGCTGATGAAACGTTTTCCAATGCTTGTTTCCTGTACACATCGGCGTTTATTGATTCGGCAGCTTTGCCCAAAATGCGTCATAGAAATATGAATGCAGACGAAATGCCATAAATTATTATGTGCACTTTAGTATCACTTCTTCCACTAATTGTCCACAGAAAAGTTTCATGCATTTTGCAACATCTTCGGACTCTTCGTTACCATAATTCGAAATCATAATAATTTATGCAACACTGTTACTATCATACCTCCTTGTATTAACATAAAAAATGTCTTTAGAGTTTACACAACACTTGACACTCATTTAAATATTTTCCTACTCAAACACCTGCAACCATCAATAAAAATTTCCATCGTTATCAGCTCTCGCTCATTTTCCAGCTCAGAAATTAGAGTATATATTTCTTTTAAGCACATCTTGCATACTGTTTCATGCACGCACCAATTCCACTTGCACGCACTTTCCCCTCAATTTTCCCGACAAATTAAACGAACGAAGCCTCGACTGGACCTGGCAAAAACCTCGAAATGCAGTCGCTCGTTTACTTGCCCGCAGCAGCTAGAACATTCTACGGTGCTCCACAAGCGCGTATAATTTCTAGAAAATCGTTTACTCTCAGTAGAAGCAGCTAGAAAGCAGGCGTTCCCGTTGTTATTTCACGCACGGCGGGAAATGTTCAATCAATGTCAACGTGTCGCACGATACGCATGCAAATGGAAAGCACCCTTTTTTTCAGGGATCCATGGCGGACGCAACCCTGATGCTCCTGCGATCCTAGAATCAGTTCTCCGCCCCTGCCCCCCACGGCGGGGAATTTTCTCGCCCCCGGGGTTAGGCGCATTAAGCGAAACGAGTAATCGGGGTGCGCGCTATGTATCATTTGCCCTTCCGAATGTTTTGTTCCAACGAGATTTTTGGGGTGTCTGCCCTCGTGCCGCGCCAACGCCGGCGGTACACTCGCTCTTTTCAATGCCAACAGAGCGAATATCAATTATTTCCAGAAAGAGGACGATGCGCGAGAAATAAATGAGAGGAAAAAATGCCTTTTCGTGTACGAGCTAATAGAGAGAAAAAGTGGAATATTTCTCGAGAGTGTGTACGAAATATCGATATTGGAAATTGCGTAATGATTGTGGGTGGGTACTCTGCGAGTGGTGGTGCTTTTTAGTTGTACCAAAAATTTTAGGATACTTTTCACGTCTGTCACATTTCTTTTGTCTCTGGGCGCTTTAGTTGCCCAGGAACGGAGGAGAATTATTGATTTTATCATTTGAATGGTAAATTGCAGAGAAAGGCAATGGTAATAGCTGAGGAAGAGGTAAGTGCACGTCAGATTACAGACCGGGGCCTCTTGTGGCTGGGAAATTTCTGCAATTAGCCATTAGTTAATGTGATTTAGATGCTCGCAAATCTCTGGCCCGGTGAAATTTTCCCGACTACGGTACCAATGGTCAGACTCGCCGGAGGGATGGTTGAGGGGTAGTTTCTAACAACTGGAGGGTGTGCAATGCATCATGCGATGGCTGGAATGCGTGTTGTACCCTGGTGCTGTCGCCTACGCCGCCATTACAAGAGTTTTCGCGAAGCCAGCCCCCAAAAGCACCGTCTGCACTTTGTTGCAAAATTGTTCCGCCATTGTTCACAAAACTGTCCCCCCCCCTACAATTTATGGCCGTTCGAATTGCTAAATGGCGCTCTATTGATCGTTAGCGAATCCTTCGCATCCTTTTCTTGTCTTGGCTTATAATATTACAAGCAGGTGTATCGCTCTAGAGGACCAGATACCATATCAGCTTTTGTAAAAAACATGGAACTTTGATATGTCCACTAGGTATACTCGAAGCGAAAATACTCAATACTGTTAAAACACATTTATGCACAAAGAACAAAATTATGCGAGGTTCAGTGAACTTTTCTATGGCAATTCTATCGCCCTCGTAAAAATATGTTTAATTACAAAAATTCGCCGCCAAGGGGGAGCATAAAATAAAACTTCACACAAACGAGCCATGAAACAAAACATAATCCTTTTCTACCCTCATGGATAACTAGCCCTCCCCTAAATCTAATCAACGAATTCTCCTGAAAAAAGTAGTTACAAAATCGTGGCTCTCCAAGAAAACACAAATTCAAACGTCCCCCTGCACTTCATCGCTCCCGGAACGTCTTATCGTCACAGGCTCCCTCCGAAATACCCGCGGTGCGAACGTGTCGCGAATTAAAACACGTTTCATTAACCCCCGGAACCGTCGCGGCTCTCCTTCGCGAGTCTTCTTCCCGCGTGAATATTAAATTGTTTACGCACCGGTCTGCATCGCGAATCGACGTCGCTATATATTCTTTCCTTCCCCCCTCCTTTTTTTTCGCCCTCCCACTTCGACCGCAGAGAAACGAGAGCGGAATAGGTCGATCGATGGGGGATGATTCTGTGCAACGAGGGGTGCAGAATTTTCATGCCCGAACGAGCGAGAGCCCCCTCCCCCTCCCACCCCCATCGTTCGTAGACGAGACACGCGGGGTTGTCGCCCCCCTTGCCCCCTCGCCATCCCCCTGCCTACTCTGCACAGGCCTCTCTATAGTTTATGTATAGCCGGCAGCTAAGGCTAAAAGGGATGTCGGCACAGAAACCACCGCGTTGCTGACTTTGTCGCTGGTGACGTTGCTCCTGGACTGATATCGCTCGTTCATCCTTGCGTCACATCCGGAAAATCGTTGGCCCCGATTAAAAAGTGGATCGCTGAACCTCTCCACTTGCCTCCTTCGTTTCCAACCGGCTGTTCTACGCCACGCGATTACGGATGCCAGAGGTCTGGCTTTGCGCGGTCGATCTGTGGATCCTTGCGCTCCTTCGCGTGCTTGTATTGATCATCGAACAGCCGATCGTAAATAGTTACGTAGAATTACGACAGAATTTTTATTATATGTACTTTGGAACTAGTTTATACTGAGTATCATGTAATAATGTTTATGATATATAGAGGGAGGGATAATTATGTTATATCGGTAAGAGGGGCAGTACGGGCAAATTGTATAAGTTGCCTAAATAGTCTCCGCTGCACTCGACCGTAAACATGGGTCAAAACTGAACCGCCATCGGCTGGGCGAGGGTTGACAGTTGAAAGGTGGGAGCCAAGGGCTGGATTATGGGAGATGATTAGGTGTCCTTGGGTGCTCGGTTAATGGAGAATTGTTTGGGTCATTTTTGTGATTTTGAAAGTTTTGAATTTTTAGGGTATGAGTTTTGGTACTGAGGTTCTGTTGTAAATAATCTTCGTGGAGGCAGTGGCGGATTTAACGGGCGGTCGGTGAGCAGTTGCTGCCTAAAAAAGAAAATACAAAAATGTGTTTATCCAAACATTCGGTATATTTTTTTTCTGTCCTACTACACCTAGCTTGTTTTTAGTAACCTACTTTTCCACTTTCCCCCAAAAAGATGGGCCCCCAGAATGTTTGCCAGGAATCTTGAAGGAATCGTAAATATTCGTGTATTTATGGAGTAATCAGATGATAATGATAATAAAATTGAGTAAAATAGATTTGAGTTTAATTCTTACTGGAAATAATTGCAGTAAGAATAACTCGAAAATGTGGAATATACGTTTTGGAATGAATCCACAAGAGCTTCTGTACACGAACAGAAGCTTTGACTAATAAAAATACGTTCGCCGAGAAATCAGGATCAGTCGTAGAAATGTGAAGTAAAAGTTGCCATTTACAGCGTCGATAGCTATTCTAACCAGCGCTGCTGTACCTGTGGTCCAATATCGTTTGTTCATTCAACCTATTGAACGTTTTATCGTACATATGCGTATGTATACATAATGAATATATAACACAAGGACAGTCTACAATAACCTGCCTTTTATGGCTACTATTAGAATTTATATAATACGAAATTGATGCTTCATTAATTACATTTGTGGCTCTAGACAATCGTTAAGATTGGTCCTTTGGATGTTAAGGAACCACTGAATCCCATTGAGGATTTAATTAGTTTCAGACGTTAGAAGATTTTCATCGATAGCTTCATTTTCTGCTTAACCTAATAGATTTGCTCTGATTATTCTCGAAAGAAAATGTAATGATGTTCGTCTTCTTCAATGTAGAATTCCTTTTGAAACTAATTTTCTACAATTTTATGTATGAGTCTTCACGCAAGCTTGATTCTTATTCTCTTAACGAGTAACTGATTTCAAAGGTGCTTTCCACTTCAAATTGATTCACGAGATTAGATCAAATTATTCAGAAATGAAATGAAAATTACTCCTTCTAATGAGGACGCTGTATTTTTTATTTAAGCTTTACAAATTTCATCCAAGAAAATTTTATGAAATAAAAACCTCATAGTTGATCTATCAGATTTTCTTCAAATTATTTAGGTAACATTGTTAACATATTCTGGTTCATTAACAGACCGATGCACTCAGTAGGCTTACATTTACATACTCATAATTTACTCCAAGTTGCAGCAACGTTAGCCTTAATTAATGGCTACTGGCAAAATGGGAACAAATGGGTGAGTGTGCGGGGGTGGTTAAATTTAGACGTAATTCACCGTTGCCTCGGGAGGAGCGATCAGTGCCTGGAGGGCTTAAGAAGTTCGTAAATAAACGTCACGTCCGCATTGCGAAGGGTGAGCGCTACCCTGGAATGTTTCCAGTTTCAAATGAAAGCACCCCATCAAAATTGAGGAATCCCCGTCGCGCTTGCTAAGATCGTATGATCCAAGGGGCCTCCTCGAGCGAAACGTCGAGTAACGAGATCTTTTTTAATAACGCCCGAGCTTCTGGAATTTCCTCATCGCGAATGCAACTTCCTCTGGTTTCACAGTTCATGAAATATGTACTTTGCCAGAGTGAAGTTAATCGCTCCATATGGAAGCACAAAATTAGCGAAATCTAAAATAATAAAAGAACAGAGATTCAACAGGAATTGCATGTCGAATTCTAAAAATGTATAACAATGAATATACCTACGAGTAAGATATATTCTTTCTGTTTGTTCGTAACAGCATTCGATGTACAATATCGTTACAAAATCCCTTGGCAAACAGGATGCTCAATTACTCGTGCAAACAATATTTAATCACGTGGACAATATTCATGTAAAGCGGTTTCAGTAGTAATCGATGGATCCCTCTGGAAATACTCGTTCCAGCGTAGTAAAAAAAAGTTCAAACAGTCTCTTTGTATTACTACGTATATATATTCTTTGACAAACTTCTGACACCGTTTTTTAAACCCATTAAATAAATTTCATTATTAATTTTCCTCGAAGAAAAATTTTCTCTCAGAAACTGCACCCTATTTAAATTCTTAGGTGCACCCTGTGTTTCAGAAACATAGAACAGGGCCTTTATAACAACCAAAACAAACATTCCAACCAAGCAATGCGAAATAAAAAACAAAGGTATAAAGTGAGACACCACTGAAGGTGGATCATCTTTCCAATCATCGACTCAGGTACCCCCGCAGCAACCCCTCGGCAATATCCACGTCGAAAATACCCCATCGCCTTGCTTAAGCAATCCTTTTCCCCCATGTTGATCCCTGTTGCGCCGCGGCCAGCTTTCTAGAGCATTCCTTGGTGCCAGGGCGCGCAGCTAAGGGGGGTGAAGCGTGCTCGGGAGTGACTGGGTCTTGGCGAGGGTAGGCATCCACCCCACGAGCGTGCTCCCCATTATCATATGTCGACGGTATCATCAGCATCCGATAGGTTAGGCTGTGGGCAAGTGCAAGCTGACATTTTAATACCCACGGCCTGCTGGCTAGGGGATTCCAGCGGCCCTAGCGCGCTCCCCCGTCCTCCATAGAATCCCACCCCTGCGACGACCTGGATTTTTCATCGTCGTTGTCCCTCGTGATTAAAAGCGTCACGGGGCCTGTGTGCACGGATAGGTGTCTCCGCGTAGGTGGTGTGCGCCTGTACCGTCGGCCTCTCTTCCATTAACTTCGATTCTCATCGAGGCGAGCATCAAACGCGGCGCTGGAGCCGATGAAGCGGCGCGATTCGATAAAGCGAGGATTCTCTAGCCCTTCTCTTCTTGCCCAGCTTCTTTTCTTCCTCACCTCCACCCTCGGTTCCTTCGATGCTCCTCTGTATCCACCGAGTGGTGGTTTGGGTCGCTCGATCACATTTACGCGCATTCTGCTTGATTGTGAGTTTTCTGGGGACTCTGCGGCGTTCAAAGTATATTGTGGTTTCTAGAAAAATCGTATGTTGCACTCTCCGGGGTTTGGGAATTCTTTCAAGGGGTACTATTTCCTGGATGCGTGTTCTCAAAACGCTGATTCAGTGCTGAAGCTGTCTAAGAAGATTCCACATGCATAATGGAACTCGCAGTCATTCGAAATTCTATTTTTCTATTAGTTTACACTTTCAGTGGCGTCAGCGTGTTTTCGCATTCATATTTCTTGGAAAGCACCGGAAGTACTGCCTGAGTGTCCACTTGCTACGAGTTACGAAAATGTTAAGACATTTCTTAGAATCTTGCGCCACTGGAGTTTTAGAGAAGTTAATTGTTCCGGTAGTTCTCTTCAAGTATAAAAAGTGGCAAGTTTTTCCAGGAACAGTGCAGACTGAAGTATTTAGACACAGAAATTTTTAAAACGTTTACTTCTCAACACACATGTCGAGTCGTGTAGAATTCGAATTTTGTAGACCGAGCTTCCGGTTGTCGATCTCATGAAAATGGAGGGTGTAGCACTGTGAAAGCTATGACCCCAATTGCGAGCCCTCCTCTACAAATCTCTGCCACGTTTCGCCATCTTTCACGCGCTCCTCGAAGCAGGAAGCGATAAAACGCAGAATGCTAGTAAAATACGAGTGCTCAGTGTTTTTAATGTACACTCGGGATGAACCGCGAAGTTCGTATCGTTTGCGTTCGGTATTCCGCAGGGCAGCTACCGCACGCTTTGCCGTGTGTCAATAATTCGTACAAGGCACCCTCTGATCGTTTGTACGTGCCATTTTTCGCGATGCCATAGTTTGTCGCAGCTTTCGTGTCTCTTATCTATGATTACACAGTCCGCCTTTCGTTTGGAGAAGATATCTGGATCAGAGACGTGTCAGAAAATTGTGGTTCACTACTTTGAACGTTACTTTTGTGGTATCTAGTTGCTGGTCGTCTTGGCAGCACTGTTCACCAGGGGATACATTGCCGAGAAAAATAAAATACTCCTCTTTCCTTTGGAGGAAGAGATTTGCAATTGCAATGGAGACGTTAAGACATTTCGAATTTTATGTATTCTTACATTCCAAATTTTATTTGTTGCAAGATTTTGGTAAAAGATTCCATATCCTACCGGAATTTTTACTGAAGTGCCTCAAATTATATCTGTTACGTTATATAAAAAATATTTCAAATTTCACTTATTCCGATAGCTTAATAATTAGACTAGATGGAAGTTGGAGTACCTCAGCCAAAAATCGAACGATCGTCACCATTTTCATCCCTTAAAGTCAGTTGGGAACACCTGTTAGAATCGATATAAAAATACTCTAAATATCTCAAGCGGTACACGCTATATGTTTCTACATAATGTTTCTTACGAATGTTATGATGGAGGTTGTAGATGTTTAATCCCAGTAGTGGGATTTTAATAAGGCCAGCCCATATTCTGGGGCTAATGGCGGATCGATAAAGCTCAAATCCACGAAAATAAGCTTCCTTGGCAGCCTAACGTTTCCACCCACCCTTCTGCGATCTTTTTCACCCTTCGTATTTACTGTGAGAGGAGGATGCCCTGCGGACATTCGATCTAACTCGCCTGTTCTTCGAGTATCGTGCACGCTCCGTAAATGCGTTTCAAGCTTACGATCAAGTATTCTATCCTCTCTAACATCGAGAAATCAGCTTATCGTGTAAAGGAGTGAACGTAGGTAGTTCGTATCGTAAATGAGCATTAAGTACCTTCGAAAACAGTTGCTTGTAATATATGTATTACCGTGCTGAAATTCAAGTCCTTTAACTTTAAGCTGGGAATCCACCTAAAAGTTAAAAAAATTAGCTTCGATGCATCCTGATGGAACCGTTTCCACCAAAACCTGAGTCAAGCTGTGCTGTTTTTTTTATGTTTTATACTACAACCAGACGTAGTGTATGTAGAATAGCTGAGTTTAGCTTCCACTTGGATCCTCGGTTTTATTCTTATGGTATTACGAAGTACGTCAACAAAAATGATCCCTCAAGTATAGAATATTTACTAATCATTAGCATTTATAGTAGTACCTATAAATAACAGTTTATCGTGAGATGGAAGGTTGAAACGTGTTTCTTGAAATATTCAGTTCTAACTCCTTGAAATGCGCATTTTACGCGGCTCTGATCGCCGATCAGCATCAAAGCCATGAAAATCCAATTCTTCTGATTTTCCAATTCATATCGACGGCGAATGAAATATTCAATAACGAACATTAAATCGGCTGATGCGGAAAGAGTAAGAATAGTTCACGGTAATGGCACAATCGATATCGTTGCAATATTATCTCCTCCGCGTAGTTCATAAATGAAAAATGATAATGCTACCCAAAATTATCATCATTATTATTATTAAATATAAGTAGTTGAAATAAAAAAATTTCTACATCATCGCCTAGTAAATAATTAACATTTGTCTTTCAATTCTAATCTAACTATCGTAAACGACTGTTCGTCTTTTGTTTGCAAATAATTTTGGCGAAAAACCCCAGTTTTCTAGGACTGTTTCACTCGGTAGTTAACAATTGTTCGAAAACTGTGTTTCGTAGGTGGCTGGTCTTTGGTCGATTTATTATTTTATGCGTTCATCCGCGTGTAGACGGATAATATTCTTTTTCTGTTTCGTCGTCATGCATCGCTTCGCGATTTTTATTCATCGATTCAAAAACCCCGGCAGCCGCTTTGAGCGACGCCGTGAAATCCTATCGAGGGCCGACAGAAAAAAATGGAAAACGGATGCCGTTTCCTCCTCGTCGAATGCACGAAAAAATTTTATCGTGCACCGATTGTTTCTGGCACACCGTGTTGAGCACCGACGAGACTGGTCGATTTGGGAAATACGAAAACGAGTCGGCTAACTTTCACGATCGTCGTTTATCAAGCAGTCGAAAAAAATATTGGTCAAACGGCGACAGCCAATTTCATTTATGTTCGTACAAATTTATTCGAGTGATAAGAATTCTAAATCGCTGAAAAATTTTATACTTTTGTGGCGAAATCACAAGTCATAAATCAAACTTCGCACTTCACATCTCCCAAAAGTGTATCAAACTTTCAAATCAAAATTCAGCGCGCCGCCAGAAAAACGCAATAAAGTTGCAAACGATAAAAAATTTTCCAAACGTTATTGTCAATGCAATTTGGATGCTAGGGAATCAAAATTCTGATTTGCATCTTTGTTTTTTTTTGCGAGGATCCTAGATTCTCATTTGCCACTTTGCTACATTTTCGCGGGGTGCTGGACTTCCGTTTGCAACTTTACTATATTTGCGAAAAATGCGATGTGAAGTGTGAATTTTAATCTGTGATGTGGAACAGGCTTAATGTAAGAATATTGCAGATTTACCAGCTTTTCTGGTTTAAATTCTTGATTTTAATATTAACATCGAGTGCGCGACAAAACCATCGAATTTTCATCAAGGCGATAAATTCCCATAAGATGTTAGGTTTACCTTAAGCCTCCAGATAAGCGTGTGATAAGCGTGATAAGCGTGATAACATCTCATTGATGAAGTACGACACCTGGCGATGAAGGTACACACGTCTTCCTAGCATTATAGCCGATAAAGTAGAAGAAGTTTCTTATCGACGATTATAGCGCACACTACCGATAAAAAAGAATGGATTGATTAATAGGAGACAATTACAAAAGGATTGCGTTCTCCTCGCGAGATGAATAATTTAAAAGTATAATAGTTTGTGGGGTATAGCGGTATTAAAAAGCTAACTCGTTAGCTGTTTCCCCACGAAAATAAAAAAGAAAGTGCTCATGGTTACCCGGCGCGAAATTAAAACTCATCCGAGGGATGAATGCGGCGCTTTTATAAAATAATTTCCAGTTCCTTTGTTCCACCTTTTTTCCATTAACCACTCGTTGTGTCGCCGAGTGGCAATGCGCGCAAGTATCGCCATTTTTAAATACAATCCCCAGAATGATTTTTCGTTTTACACAGAAACATTTATAAAGCTGTAAGGAGAATTAGAAATTATTTTATCCTTTTACTTCATCCTGTAAATAAATAAATATATAAATAAGTAAATCTCACTTTTCTATATGAGAACAGTTACGACAAATTCAACATCTTCTAAAATCTTGTTCTAATACTTAGCACACTGTTAAAAATCCAGGCGTAATTCGAAACAAAATTTCTCTCTGCTTCCCATGTCGCTGGTGCACTTGTCCCTAAATCGAAACGCTCTGTGCGGCTCAGTATCGATTGCACTTCACTTGCATCGCGAGTGCAATGTGCATGCTCGTAATACCCCGACAGAAGGTAGCGATCGACAGGTCGAATTCGATATCCAAGGCCGCCCGGTGGGATTCCTTTATTCTTTCTCCACTTTTTTTTTGTTTTTGCCAATGTCATTCTTTGCGCGCCGGTGTCACGTGTCGCGAGGTTTTGCAAATCCCCGTTCGTATGCGGGGACAACAAGAAACACGCGCACCGATACGCATACGCTTTTCTTGCCACCCACATTAAGTCCCTGTAGCGCCGATTAAATCGGTCTGCGAAAGCCGCTTACGCATGCCACGCAGACTCGGCTTGATCTACGACGACCAGTGCCACCCGAGCTTTCTTTTTGTCATTCTTTCTCCTCCATCCCCCTTGTTCGCGTTACGCGTATCATCGGTGATCGCCAGACGCTAAAAATGCACTTTCTAAGCGGGTTGCCACGATATTATTCACCCCGGGCCTTTTTCCTCGGTGCTGTTTCAGTTTCAGTGGACTTGTGGACGTAGGAGCGAAATGAAATGTGAGCTTCGAGTGGGAATAGTGCATAGAATAGCGCATGTATTTTTGAGAGCACTTCAGTTTTATACTGCGTATCAATTCAAATGCCAATTTGTGCATTGGAAAATTGTACATAGTTGTTTGAGAGGAAGTAGTGGAAGGATGCAGTGGTGTGGTTAGGATTTTATTCAAGGAGGGGCAATATTTCATTCAGGGATGGGCAATAAATAGTAAACCCGAATTTTCTATTTATGTACTTGGTTAGGAATTAATATGACCGGGATCTTGTAATGCAGAATTACTTAAAATTTTAATTACTTTTTTTTGTAATAAATTAATTTAATTTTGAGCATACGAATTATTTATTACTTTTTTCTGTCCTATTTCGCGAAGCCCATGGAATGATGTCCTTTATTGTAAGTTCTTATTGTACAATTATTATTATATATTGATAGATCTAAACGAGCTGATACCGTATTTAATACTTTATCTCACGTACGCTTGCTTGAATAACAGACACCTTATCGATAGTCGTTATTACCATCTCAATTTCAGAAACACGGGGGGTGGAGAACGGCGTATCTTCGCCGACCAATTGGAACCTAACGATCCCCTGGAAAAACTCCACTTCGATATATTTATCGGGAAACGGTGTTCGCGTGTCGATTCGCGAATGTCAAGTGGCTCAGCTTCGGTTCCCAGTTAAATCGCAACTTTCGACGTTTCGACTCTCCTCCCCGATAATTCTCGTGCTCCCGCGGTATCAACCGTCCGCCATTGTGGTTACAATTATTATCAACGACGCGAACGGTAGTCGATTCGCTATCGCAATTGAGAAGTTCCTCTCCGGAGTTTCTTTCTGGTCCCTCGAAGCTCTTCTCCCCTCGCTCGAGTCCTTCGGAAGTTCCTCGCCGTCTGCGAGCCACCATCCCCGTTTTTATTCACCCCCGTTCTGTTCCTGCATTTTTTTCCCCTTCGTCAGAACGGGCCGCCCGCGAGGAAGGAATTATTGAATGCCGCGGGTGCGTCGCGTCGGATAAAGAAGTTCGAAAGGGCCGCGGGTTCTTAGGCTGGGGACGTTTAAAGATAGAGGAAACGCGTCGTGCGCCAACTTTCTCATCCCCCTTTGTACCGTTGCGAGGGCTGTGGAACTCGGAGTGTTACTTTTGGTCGTGCAAGGGGGTCGATAAAGCTCCACCACACCGAGATCTACGCGTACGAAGCGAAGAAAATTCAGAATCCCGCTTATTGAAAAGATAAGACTATCGAAAAATCCTGAACCAATTTTTTCACCCTCTTCTGTACCGTTGCGAGTGATGAGGTTAATAAAGCTTCGCCACATCGAGATCTACGCGTACGAAGCGAAGAAAATTCAAAATCCCACCTACTGAAAAGAAGACGAATCGTGAACCAAGTTTTTCACCCCTTTCTGTTCCCTTCCAAGGGCTAAGGAGCTCAGAGTGTTACTTTTAGTCACGTGATGGGGTCGATGACCCTCCTTCACCGCGTCAAGATCGATGCGATTACAGAGAAGAAAGCTCAAAAGAAAAGAAGACGTATCGTGGACCAACTTTTCCATCCCCGTCTGCATCGTTGCAAATCTTCAGAAACCCTCTTCGTCACTGCTGGTCGTATGGCAGCGTCAACATCGAGATTGATGCGTGTCCAGGGAAGAAGCTTCGAAATTCCAGCTGTGGAGGGGAAGACGAGTCGTGGACCAACTTTTTCACCCCTTCTGTCCCCTTTCAAGGGCTGGGAACAGGGACTGTGGCTGAGGAACTCTCGTTGTCGCAGTTGGTCGCGCGACAGGGTCGATAATGCTCCTCCACCGCGTCAGGATTGATGCGTGTCGGTGGAAGAAAATTCGAAAATCCAGCCGCGGGAAAGAAGGAGACGCCCATCGATCCGTGGTCGTCTGATTGGATAGCCGGGGCATTGTTTGTTCATTAAATATTCATAGCTGTAAATTCGACAGATTTGATTTGTCCGGTTGCACTCGCGCATGAATATTCAACGAGCTGAAAGAGAAGGACTGCCAAGATACTTTCCCGATTAAAAGTTGAGGCCTGCCCGTGATACCCTCGAATCGCGACAGTATGTTCATTAACGATATATGCTAATTGTGGATTCTAGCCGCGGAACGGTAAGTGGTTTCCGTGGGCATGGGATGGAGACGGGAAATGTTCGGTCGAAAGTTTGAATGGACGTGGCTCGACGGCAAATTTTTCCACGTTCTCCGCGTAACGGTGGATTCATTGATACAGAAATTGTCCGTTTAATATTCACGGTGGGTTGGTACCGCGGGGTTAGGGAATTAATAAAACGTGAAGAATGTGGGGAATTTTAATTTTTTCATAGGCACGCTTGTGGTGCGCGTAAACCATCGGTTTGGAAAACCGGAGTGTATAGAGGTTTTGCACAGTTTGCTTCGCATTCTCTGCTGCATTTTAAATTCTTTACGTTGCCATCGATCAGGGAATAATACTTGATTTTCAAATTCACCTTTGATAAAGTAAAACTCCCTCGCAGCCACTTTAACACATAATTCACAGACAGTCTCAATGATTTGTTAAATAACTACATTCGCGAGTACCAAAAATAATTTCCCCCATTCTTAAAGTGTCAATTCCAAGTTACGTCACATAGTTCCTAGCCACATTTGAAGTGAAATTGTTTCAAGTTACTCAGAACACACGAGGATATTAAGTTTCTAAGTCTTGCTCAAATTACTTAATCCAATTCAACTTTCTCGACCTGCTGTAACCACGATTCGAATAATCATATCGATTGCATGCAATGGAATAAATTCCGTAACATTCACAATGATACTCATCTGAAAATCGCATAGAATTAAAACTCTCAACCAATACATCACATAGTTCGCAATCAGAAGCACATATCCCAGAAGAAAAAAGAAAAGAAGGCACTTCCTTTTTAGATTTTTAAAATTTCCATAGCCCATCTCGATACATACTCGACATTTCACGTCACTCTATCGTGTTACGGGGTCCGCGAGATCCTCGATAAAAAGTCATGGCGTTTGGCAGTAGAGGAGGCCAGGAGTCGACAGACCGAGAAACATTGGGTTGCCATATGCGCGAGGCATAAACCCACTGACTCCGCGGCACGCTCTTCTTTTTATTCGTTGGCGGAGTAACGGGTGACGGGAATAATAACGGCGTATACAGAGGTTTTCGAGGCCGACTGGACTAGAGTTCTACCACCGTCCTTGCCCCCTCCGTTACAGCGCGTCGCGGTCCACCTTGGTGAACGCCGCCAGGGCTTCCCTGGGTGAACGAGGCCTGCAGCTGATGCACCTGTGCATCACACGCGAGATTGCACGTTACGAAGGCGCGAGGGTGCACGCGATAGGCGTACGTTCCCTGGTAATTGGGCCCTCGCGCCAATTAGAAAGACACGGAGAAAGTTTACGGGGCAATCCACGCGAGCGCGGAATATATCATTAGCGTTGATTCAGCTCACCCCCGTCGGTGGGTTTTTAGACCGTCGGCGCGGCAGGTTTGTTTGAGGTGGCTCGTCCATCTGCATACGAAGTTACAGAGCAAATGTTGGCGAGCTGAAACTTTAAATTAAAACCGCTTGAGATTATGGGAGCTGTGTTATTTAGCTTGTATTATATTGAAATTTGTGTTACTTCGTTCTTAAAATGGGTGGGTTAAATAGAATTGTGTATTAATGATGGTAAGGGTGAATTTGAATTATTACTAAATGATGGTATAGGGTTTTGGAAAAAGGTATCTCGCATTCATTATGTAGATAAATGATGTATCAAATGTTGTAGCAAAAGAAGAATTCATCCTACCACTTGGGGGTTAAATAAATTTGATAAAAGAATACAATTAACCCCAACGTAATTCTTCTAGTTTACAAAGCAGGGATTCCATTTAATTGAAATAGCCACTATTTCTGTATCATTCATACTTGCACTTCCCACAGCTCACAATGCTCACTGTTTAGCAATTCACAATGAAAGTAACTAATTTTAATAATCATTATAAAATACAAGGAGCTAGCATCAAATTTCTCTCCTCAGACGCTACAAGAATATTTGTAGCCTCGTTCCTACACATTTTCCCAATGCCCCTCCATTGTAACATCCGAAGGACATTCTAATTAGAGGTGAATGAAAATCTTCTCTGCTAGTTACGCCACGGAATGGGAATTGTTTCGTGAAAGAGAGACACGTAATAACACACGTTGAAGGTAAAAGAATCATAGACTCCACGCTTATTCGCTTCGCTGCCCGTGTAAACGCGGCTAATGCCAGAATCGCAACGCGCCGTCAGTTGCATCCGCAATTAATGCACTTTCGTTGGCATCGCGAGCACGCGCCACCGAATTCCATCGTCTTTGCAAAGTATTCCACCGCCGCTGCACGCTTCTATGGGTTATATTGAATTTTCAGATTACTTTCTTTCGTCTCGAGAGTTCATATCGAAAGGAAGTTTACGACCCTCCCTGTTTCCATCGAGGCTTCTCCCCCTGTGCTCTGCTCTAGGCACCCACAATATCGAAATATCGTATCCCCCTCCCCTGAGCTTTGATGAAATACCAGAAACAGGGGCGCCCACGATACAAGGTAGCTTCATCGTTTATTAATGATCGTCGTCTCGGTGGAAGATACTGTTCCATGGAACAGCAATATCTCAGGATACGTTGGAGCAAAAGAAATGAAATCATAATGCAATTTTATCCTTCATATTGGGAAACCAAGAATTTCGATACGCCAACTAGTGACAGAAAGTTGATCTACTGAGAGTAGGTCGAAATCCGTTGAAGTCCATATGATTATCAGTGTTTAAATAGATGTGTTGTAAAGAACAAGTGTTTTTAAATTTTTTGAACACTAAATTTTGACTTATTCGATTAATAAATACTTATTCGGAATGTTTCGTGGGATCCGGACTTATTTTCAATAGTTTGCCAATTTACCACTACAGCGCTGAAATCTAAGCCACTCCTCCACTAAGTTTCCCACTATTTGGAGCTGCAAACGGAACTACTAGAATCACAATATCTCAAGGATATTATTTATTTATCGACGGTAAAGCCTTTATTATACTTCAAGTAAGACAAGTCATCGATTTTGAGTACTTATAACAGTGATTCCCAACCTGTGGGTCGTGAAGTGTTTTCTGGAGGTTCGCCACGGTTATTTTTAGCATTTATTTATTTTAATATGGTTACTTTGCCATATTCTATTCATGACGTAACACTAATTTTTCATAAATGAAAGGAAGGAAATGGGGAGCGAGGGTCGCAGGTTATTTGAATATTATAAAAGGGGATCACGACTCAGAAAAGGTTGGGAAACACTGGCCGATAGTCTCCTTTACATGTCAAACTTTGCGCGAGACCAGGCGAATGTACGGTACCCTTCACAAAGTTCAGTTCAAATTTCGCTTAAAGGATTAAGAGAAAGTCTGAATCGACGTTTGATGACTGCCAGGACAGGATCTCGCGCTCATATCCGGTAGCCGAGTCACCGGTGCCAGTCTCTCCATACATCAGTCGCGCAGCACGTTTAGGCATCCTTAAGAGCCGTTTACAAGCGGCGTCGCTCGTCATAAATTACCCGCGGCCACGGTGCCCGTTCCAACGAATGTAAAATCGGTCGAACGGTTCCGCGACGCGCATGGTTTCCCTCTGTCCGCCATGGAAACTAGGAAACACCAGTTACGAGGAGCCGCGAGCAAGGATATAATAAATCCGCGCGGATGCTTCGACGACTCGGACGCCGCGAAGGAAGGCCGATCCTCGTGTCCCCCTTCATCTTCCGCTGATGTTCTTACCGCGACGATCGGCTGGATCCCTTTCCTCAGTGCTCTCCGCACGGATGTTCACCGTTAGATGTATTGAAACGCGGGAATCTGCCGAGCGATTTCGAATGCTAGCCGTGCCGATCTCCTCCTCTTTATTCCCTTCATCTCGCAGCTTCCATCCTCTCCTTTCGATCCGCTCCTCGTAGCCATTTTCGCGTCCTCCTTATCCGTCCTCCAGCTTGTTCCGAGCCACGAATGCTGTAAGCGTTGGCGGGGCCAAGGCACAGGACTCCGTGGATGAATTGTGGACCCTTGAGGAAATCAACGAAGTTCATTGTTGTCCTCCTTCCGCGAGGATCCTTCCTCTCGCCGTCTCTAGCACCAATGAAAGGGTAACACCTGGGTACTCTCAGCCTGTCCAAGTTTCTGCATTGTCCTGCCAGGCGTCGATATTTTTCGCTCTCTAGCGGACACGCCACCGTCGATGGCTCGATATCGCGTGCTGGACGTCCCGCGAACTTTGTGCCACATACACGTGACTGGAATAATGTGGGTCATTCAATTTGCTGGAGCTGTGATTTGTTTTGAGAGGCTCGGGGCATTTTACTGTGCATTCTGCTTCTGTGTTTGTAGAAAGTTATGGGGGTTACAGTGGAGGAACGCGTTTTTCTTGGGCGAGTAGAAGGATATTACTGGGGATTGATGATAGAGACTGTTTATCGAAATAGTGGTAGGATTTCAATTTGATGGAGTCAGTTTATCTTCTTTGAAAGTGGTAAATGCTTTCCTTATTTGGTAAAAATTGAAAAGATTAAAAAATACGAAAATTCTACTAAAAAATAACATTAGAATGCAGTGAACCCCGTGTAACAATTTTCTGATTATAAAAAGGTGGGACCACGGAGGGTTAAATCAAATATGCATCCAATATTTTTCTATTTTCATGAACATTACTCGCACCTAAGTTCTTCCACCCTTTTTCAAATCTTCCTACACTATCGTCCAACGTACGGAGCACCTGTAAACAGAATCAGGCTGCATATGAATGTAGAGAGCGAGCAGACACACTTATCGATGACACTGTTCGAAGGCATCCGCTCGGCAGAAAGTTGTTTATACGGTATTTTCTGCGGCTTTTCTTGCCAGGCTTGTTAGTGAATGGAACATCCCGATGGCAAAACGATCACGCGCGTCACGTGTTCCCGTTCGCACGCGGAGGCTGACCCAGTGTTTTTAAGGTAGGCCAGCGTCTCACAAGTCAGTGAAATTTAGATCGTTGTCACATAAAAGCACGAGATTTATCACAGTCCGGTGTTCCTCCTGCGAAGTAGCTTCGACGCGGACGTTTATGCGCAGCGTGTGAACTGAATCTCGCGATTACTTATGCACGGGCTATTTTTTTTTTTATAGCTGAGAGCAAAATTAGTAGTCGGGTTGTAAAAAATTGAGGGAAAAGTCGTGGAAAATAGAGCAACGACGCGGATGTTAAAGATAGACAAGGGAAGCTATAAAAATGAAAAAGGACTTTGCTGAACGCAAGGACGGGGCCGCTGGAGCTGCTATCTGCCGGGCTCGTCGCTTCCAACGACATATGATTACTTCCCGTAATTTGCAGTTACCATTTATTTAACGCGAATATGTTATAAATGGGGGGTGCATTGCGCGAAGAGGTGTCTTATTACGACAATATGTTCCTCGGCGGATATGATCGCGCGTAGGTTCGCCCTGAATTATCCCAGATCACGGCAGGCTGTCGTAAATTTCGCCAACTGCGACGCGTCCCTGCGCTGCCTCCGACATCCACGGGTAATAGAATTTGTAAAAGCTGCCCGGTTAGCTGGAATTAGAAAGCGGAATAGGCACTTTTAAACTCGAAATGATACGATCGTGTCGCTGGAACAATGGGACGTTATTATTAGTCATTACTCGTTAATCCTGACGTTAACTTTAGGTGGCGCGTCGTCAGAAGTATCAACCGTTTCGATCGTTGCGGATTTTTAAGGAGAAAACTGTATTTGATTTTGTGCGGTTGTCCTGTCGCGTGAAAAATTGAAAAGTTTTGAGAAAATAATTCTTATTTTATTTTATTGGAAAATGCATTGAAAAGTGGATCACAATTGAGATTCTAGTTTCTTTAAAAAGGCATACAAGTGACTGAAACCTTATTTTTCACATAAAATACCGCACAGCTGCATATTTTATCCCGAAATTCCAGAGTTCATTAATCTCCATCCACCAGCTGTCTAACTTCAACCGTATTAATCGCATCAGTATGCATGTTAATGCTTGCTGCGATAAGTTAAACTTATTCTTCTCCTACCACTATCTGTACGACATTACGCTTACTTATTAATCGTCGTTTCACAGCTACTTGCTACGCATACATCCACTCTCTATTTATAAATTTGTGTCATCTGCTACGTCATCCTTTTCATTCTGGTGCAATCACCTTTCTCTTCCATCATTCTACTGGCAACAAGTAAATAAATCAGACTTGAATCTTCATCGCAGAGCACCCCGCAACGGTGGATTAAAAGAAAACACGTGAAACCCCCTTGTCAGAAGCATTATCTAGGGAACTGGAGGAGAAAATTGCTCCCTTCCACCCGTGCTTCCGCTTTTCCACTGCAACATTATCCGCCGAACGATCTCTGTGCTCGTCGAGAAGCAATCGTCCGATCGACCCGTGGAAATCGACGATCGGCCGCAGCCGTAGCCCTCAATTAGCTCAAATACTCGAGGCCACGCTCGATCTGAATTATTCGTCGAGTGTTGCGTGTCGCGAGTCGCGAGCACTCTACATATTACATAACGCGTGCGCTCGCTCCGGATATCGCGTCGATCTTCACGAGCTGGTTTTTCCACCCTCCGCCGGTTTATTCCTCCTTGCCGTGCCTCGGATCGCGATAAACCCGTTAAAACTTCAAGCGGTCGGGGCGCGAGGGGGCTCGGGGGGCCGCGGCGACGGTGGTTGATAATTTGCAGGCTTTACACTTCAATAAATTCGCGTATCTTATCGCATCGTTATGTTTCCCGGCGGCGTGATAGAGCGACGTTCCGCGAGCCAGCCAAGTCGAACGAACGATCGTTCCTCCGCGCTGACAATGAATCCTCATACTCTCTTTAGCTCTCTGTTAATGGCCACCGCCGTCACATCGCGGCAAGTTCAACGATCGAGCACCGTTACTTTTCCTAGCCCCGTCGACCGTGATGGAAACGCTCCGCGTCCCGGGGCCAAAAGGATTTTTGGCTATTTTCGACTTCAAAGTCCCTTCCCCCCCTCGAAACTCCCCCCACCCACGATCCCCTCCCCGCCGTTTCGTGGACGGGAGGAACGCGCTCGTCTGGCTAATTTCAAATGCTTTATTTTCACGACCGGTTTACAGGCATCGGCTGCTACCCGCTAACTGTATAAGTTAGGAGTGGCCGATAGACTCGCGCAGACGTCTCTATCCGGCACACGCTAACAGCACCTACGTACCGCCGCGGATAGAACGGATCCTTCGATTGTCCCTATTGTAACGGACGAGGTGGAGCATCCACCGCAGGGACGTGTTAATTCGACGGAGAACAGGGTTAGGCAACGGCACTGTGCGCGCAATCCAACGAATTTTGGGAGTTTCGAGGATTTTCATGGTAGCTTTCGGGGTTCAGCTTTTGGAGGGAGAGAAGGGGTGTGAATCCGTGGAGGGAAATGAGAAATTGGTTTACAGGCTTTTCTTGGAGGATCTTTGGGGAATTTTGATTTTTGAAGCGTGGTTGAAAGTAGGAATATTTAGGAGTAAAGTCGTTTGGTAGAAATTATTGTCTGTTTAGATTGGAATTGAGATCTCTGTATTTTCAGATTCCTTTAAGCAGTTCTAGTTCTGGTTTTAATCTCTCTATCCACGTCTATGTACTTCAGGTTTAGAATTCCCATGCGATGAAATGCTTGGATACGATGGACAGATGAAATTAAACGAAGATTCGTGATTTATACGCGAGAAAATCTCTAAATTGATTGGCGACGAGTTATTATAAATTATTTACAGGTTTTGTCGTTTTCACTGTTGCTGTTTGCAGTCGGAAAATTGCTTTCGCTAATGTATCACCATTATATTTCCTTTCCTGCTTACTTTCCCTTTTCTAAGTTCTACATTTATTGTCACCAGTTTTGCTTAGCCTTATGTCTTCTGATGTACATGTTTTAAACAGCTTGACATCGACACTTTTCTGTCTATTTCTTGTCCGAGAAGATTACTTTGGAGCAAATAAAATTTCCTGCCTTTGCTCTCTGAATGTGGCGAGGAAAGTTTGTCATTAACCTCGGGTAAGCCTACCGCCATTTGTCATAGTGACGTATGCTACAGCAGAGAGAAAGAGGGATCAGCCAAGAGATATCACCAACGGTTTAATGACAAATAATCCATCGAACGTGTGTGTTGAACATTTGAGTTCGTCGTTGCCAATTCTATACCCTAACGCTGTACACACATTTTTCCACGAATTTATCGATAAAGTCCTTCACAATTTGCTTCCTGATGTTTCAAACGTATTTATTACACACGAAGATTCATTATTTCTGCCAACGAATGACGATACTTAAGGAACTTCTTATGATCGAAGAGAAATCCGCAGAGGATAAAAAAACATTCATTATTTTCTTTCGTTAGCTCGTTACTCTGTTCAGAATAATTGAGAAATTAATCATTTACTCAAACTTCGTTTCAATAACACAATTTGAGTAACGCTTCAGCTCATATTTAATTCGATATTCTACATCACCAAGCCATGTGATCTCTAAAAACGAAATTTTCATTTATTGCTGTTCTTCACGAAGACAAAATAAAAGCACAGAAACGCTTAGAAAATTCAAATCCATTTTATAGAAGTGAACAACGTCATCCGCTATGCGCGTTTGTGTAGCTATTTTCAAACGTCGAATCGACGCGTGCCCCAGGCTAGACTGGTTTCTAAAAGAAAATTTCTATTCACAAGGTTAGAAAAGGGGATCGTTCCTCAAGGTCCCGTACCCTTGGTAAAGGGAAAATATTTAATTCCCGTCGGTTTGACCGCCGACAGAAGGGATTAGCAAAAGCATGGAAATATCAATAGCCCCGCGGGCCGTCAATCGGTCGACGCTCGTAATACCTGCGGCACTCTCGGCCGTTTCCGTGCGCGCTCGGCCGACCTCGGCTCGCCAGCATTGTCCCGCGTTGTCAGTACGCGGCGAGACGGCATCGCGCGTGGGTCGTGTGCTTTCGTACGGCGCGACCAGCGGGAAAATGTAACGATTCAAAAGGTTCGCCGACCTGTCGCCGAGATCGTGTTGCATACCGGTCTCTGTTTGAGAGGATCCAAAGCCGTCGCGCACGAAAGTTGTCACGTAGCGGTACAGTGACTCGTGTTCCCGTGGTCTAGTGACGCCGTGTGCCTCCTGCCGGGTTTGTGTGACAGTGTTTGGGTGCTTCGTGACCGAACGATTCGCGATTCAACGGGATAATCTGGCATCTCTCGTGGATCGTTGCCAAGGGCCACAGAGAAAGAGCCTCCCATCATCCCTGCCTCGCTTCCTGGACGTGAGATTTCGACCCGTAGTAACAGGCAGACGTGTCGGTATGCCTCCGTGTCCGTTGACTCGAGGTCGAAAGTCCTTGAGCCCCAAGTTTTTCGGGCGTTTATCTTGATCGCGCGACAGCGAAAGAGAAAAAAGCCAGGGGCAGCCGCGGGAGCTGCTTCTTTCGGAATAGTCGGACGTCAGGCAACGCTGTTTCCTCCATGACGATTGACTAAAGGTAACCGTCACATTGTACTTTCATTGAACGATTTTGTCGTTTGTTCTACCGAGGCATATCGAAGGTTTTACGAAAATTTGGGGATTATTTAGACGTTGTAATGCGTTGTTATTATATACTCGTACTGTTGGTGAAGATATTTAGTACGTAATGCATCGCGGGATATTGTAGGGGAATTTCGAGTGGCTTCGCGTGATAGAGGTTAACAGGCTGAATCGTAAATCCTGTTACTTCGGTTCAGAACTGCAATTAGTTAACATTTGCAATTCGATTGAGAGAAGTTAGTGTGCGGATGTTGGTCAATAGTGGCGATGGTTCTAATTGAGTTTGAAGTATCCTGGAAAGAAGTTAGGTTATTAGGAGACTCGCAAAAGCGTGCATGGAGAAGCGGGAAAACGCGGATATTCAAATATGCTTGCTAATCGTTGGGTATGAAGTTAGCTGCATTACTACTGCTTGCGTACACAATTGGGCGAACTTCATGTTGAATAATGATTCGAAAGGAGGATTAATTGAATTTGGACGTTTATTCGTAATTAACGAATATATATGTATTTATTCGAAATAACATTTGTTTGTTAATAACGAATAGAATTTTATTTTCGTTTATATTGGGGCTCGCCTATTATAGATTTTATTCCTTATTTGTTTTGAATTAAATAACTTCTGGTCGGTAGCTGGCCATTGTCATTGCTTTTAGCGATTTTAATTAAACGTTATGGAAAATTTGGTTGTAATTATTCCCTTTTTTCCAAACAAAAATTATTTATCGTTAATGGATACTGAATAGATACTCTGGGTTAATGGATTCATTTTATTCGTGAACTTACAAAAGATTTATTGAACCCAATTTTTATTTAAATGTTTATTTGAATCAAAATATATTTGAATCGAGAGTTTGCAACGCTGATTGCAAACGGAGTAAATTGGAAAATTCCTTTTCAATAAGTAATGTCTAAGATTATTCTACGTATATGTAGGTATTCTTCCATCTACATAACTGTTTCCATTCATTTGTATAGTTTGATAGCCCCGAGCGTTTCGATATTCTTAATATGTAGAAGTTTCAATGACCTCTCCAAGAAATAGGAAGTCTGTATACATACACTTGTAAACAAAATAACGATTCCCGACGTGTTTACATTCGTGGCATAGCAACCTCGCTCGAACCCGTTTTCATTATACTTAGCTGGTTGTTGAATAGATTATTTTGAATCCCGAATTTCAGTTTGAAGGAAGCACAAGCCAGGTTGGAAGTACAATTTTCAGTTAAAGGAAATAACGTTTAATCGTATCGAATTTTGTCAAAGTGGTATAAATGGATGAATATCATATAAAAATCACTGCTGTTCTTCTCAGCAACAAATGTTTCAAACGATTAAATAAATCGTGATTATTAATATTGTAGGTTGCCAGATATCCACTTAACTTGTTCAACGTTTTATTTTTTAAAATTTTAAACTTATTTTTTAATTTTTTAAAATTGTTGCCGCAAATAAAAAGAATACAAGGAATTACGAATTAACAAATTTTCATCGCAATTTTTTTTATTTTACACGGAATCAAAGCGTGTATTATACTTTGAAATATTTTTCATCGCAATTATTACTCGCTCCGATTGTTGACTCGCTTCGAATCTCGTCCCGTTCCCAATTTTTTGAATATTTATTTCCATTTATATCAACAGCTTCGTTAACGTTTAAAATTTTATTTCACATCAAAGCAATCCGATTTTGTTGTTCACGTATGTAGTCACAGGTTTCCTACCGAAAAACTCGGTTTTCATTTAATTATTCGAGCACAGGAAATTGAATGAAAATTTCGTGCAGGCTGACTCAGAGTAACATTCTGAACAAGTTAACAAATACAAATTAAACAAGATCCCTTGTATTCATCCTCGTCTAGCAGATAGAAGGTCCCTTTGGATCCAACCTACACTCATCTGCAGCTGTGTATTATTTATTACTCATTAGCACCACTTCATTAAGAAACTACGACTGTTAGCTCATAACAAGATCATTACATTATGCACCGAGACAAACTCTGCATCCATTACGCAAAACTGACGACACATCCACCTCTCAAGATTTAATTCCCATTTAGTTTCATGGCTCCCATAGGGAACTACCTACCAAACTTCTACCAATTACCTGCTTCATAAACCCATGAAAAATAAATTGAGGACCATGCAGCAAAAGGGGTGTAGCTCCATCTTTACCAATTTCGAGAAAATTAGAAAAATACTGCTATAAAATTATTATTTTAATATTAACATTAATATTTTTATAGAGCAGTATAGAATATTATAGAATATTTTTCCGAAAAAATAGAAATAAAAACTTATCAATTCAATAACGTTTCAATGTTAAGTCAAAGCAATAATTTCATACTTAAACTCTTTTTTCTAATTTACTCGAAATTGTTAACGACGCAGCTTCACCCCTCATGCTGCAAGGCCCTCAATTTCAAATTGTACAAGAAAATTCGTTGAAATTTTCCCTCCAATGTAACCAAGTCAACGACAAGCCCGTGGAATAAGTTGCACGCCTACGAAAAAGTTTCCCCGTGATGGCGAGTGGCCGGTGTTCGCGTGGCAAATCGTCGCGGTGTAAGGAAAGTTTACGACCGCTAAAAAAAAAGGGAAAAGAAAGTTCAGTTGCGCGTAATGGGTTTCCAAGGTAAGACAGATCGTAATAAGCCCTTGAACCTGCGGGCGCTGGTCGTGCCTGAAGATCGATGTTGCAAGAAAGCCGCGGGCCCGCGTTATGATTGTTAAGGGTTTTATTCAGCCGTTATTGCATCGGTCGTTAGCGAGGGGCCCCTTACTATCCGGCGTCGCCGGAGTTACGATTTCGAATTCCATCTTTCCGCGTGCCAGGTGCTCCTCGCACGGCCACAGAGAGAGAGAGAGAGAGAGAGAGAGAGAGAGAGAGGAAAGTCGCTGGAGAGCCGTTTACCCGCGGCTGGAAAACCTTTGGTGGGGTTATCAATTATTTATAAGCTGGCTCCTCGCAAACGCGATCTCCTCTCGCGGAAACTCGTGGAAAGACTCGAAATTGAGGCGACTTGCTCCTACGAGGGGTAGCGGACTGCCTTCGCTATCCCCCTACTTTCGATTCTACGGCGTATAATCTTGCCCCGCCAGCGGTGTTTGATCTGTCGGGTTAGCGAATTTCCGGCCAAAGTCCCTCGAACCATGGCGAGATAGTCGAAGGGGGAAGAGACGCGTACCGCCTGCCCTTAAATTCGCACAGCGCGAGATAAGTTTCTGTTGCGGCCTCGCGCTTTCGGCCAGCCGAGGACAGATTACACGACTGCTGGGTAGTTGGCGGTTGGTTCTGATGAACCTTGCCGTTGTTCCCCCTTAGTCTCGATTCTCCGCCGCGTTGAGAGAGCGTTAAGTTATTTGGGAGGCAGGTCTGTCGGCTGAACCGTTTGCGTGCACGTCGTTAGAAAGTTTGCAGCAGACCCGCATCAAACGGGGAAAGGTTTGTGTAGAGTGTGGCATAGTTGCGTGGTAATTGCACCGTGGCTCTTCAACTCCTCAGCCTTTACCAGGCAAGTAGGATGTATATTCGAAATTCCTTCGAGTGGCTACCAAAAATCTGACTCGACGCTAGGATTACTTAACAGCGATATTTTACCGCTCGCCAAGATTAGTGTCACTTAGCTGAACGTATCTTTCGTTGACGAACCTAATTGCTGGAGTTAAGCTTAACAGATCACATACAGCAGTCAGAGTGATTCGGAATTGCACGTGAGAGGTAGCAGAGTTATCGCGGAGGAAATAAGAGCATTTCAATTTGCATGATGAACGACAGTTTCGTAGGATTCTTGGCACGAAGGGCGGACGGGACGAACGGTAGCCGTCTTTAGTGCACAAATTGGTCGATTTCGTCGGCCTTGCCTTTGACAAATCTTCCTCGTATCGTTGATTTAAGAAGGCATTCTGTCGAGCTGGCCAGAAGGCGGCTTCCCTCTCAGCTGATTCGATCTCGTTTCTGGTTTCTCCTTTTCATCCGCCTCTCTCGTTTCGTCCTACCTTCCCCGTCTCGCCGCCGCTTCATCTCGCTACAACGTTCGCCGCCGTTACTCGCGCTCTCCTCGGGGCACGGGCACGCATAACCGACTTACACATTCAGATGCAACACGTTTTACGGGGCACGTTCTGGCGAATTTAAATTAGCGTTATGGCGCTGATGGCCATCGCAGCGATGCAATTAAGTAACGCTGGGGGAACGCTTCGATCTTGTTCCGTGTTTTCTTCCTGGCTATGAAAACCCCTGCGTTATCTTTCGTCCGGCGCAAATGGTACTTCGGGAGATCAGCTTTACGGCTACGTGTCTATTGCGCCGCGGTTATGTCAGGAATTTTTAGCACTATCGCCGCGATTCAGCTGGCCGGCTGCAGGTTTTCTATTTCGTTATGGGAGATATGATTTTATGCCGTTCTATTAGTTGCTTAAGTGGGTAGAGGTGCATCCTATAGTTTATTTGCTTGAATTACGGAACCGCTAACACCCTTCGTGTCTTCATTAGCCGAACAACTAATTGCATCATTCAGTGTCCAGGCTCTAATTCAAGCTCATTACTTTTGTCGTTACTGAACCATCCTTCTAACTCAAATATATACAGGGTGAATGGGAAATCGTGGTGTAACAAAATGTAGAGTGAATCCTTATGTAAAAGTAAAAGGAAAAAAATTTCATACACACTGCACTGACAATAAGAATTGTTTCCATTTTCAAATAGATTTTCTCGAAAATAGAGGTTCGTGTAAAGAAAGCTGTTCCACGATTTCCGATGTAACAGAAAATCCTCGTCAATGAAACAATATTCCCAACCTTAACGGTACAATTGGCACCAGCAACGGTGACGTCGACACTGTTTCTTACCAACACTTTCCATTCCCAGCTCCCGATCGCAATAAACTTACTCGTAATCGTAATTACCCGCGATATTTATTGAAATGCATCGAATAGTCGAGCGACTACCTCGATGAACGCGATCCACGCGCGAGTATAAGGGCCGATAAGTCGGCCAATAACATTCCCCGAATGTGTTCGGACCGTGTGCGTGCTCTTATCGCGGCGTCGACTGAGATCACGCCGCCTAATACTGAATTTGAATCGAGGGCCCGCGGCGCTCGTAAATCTGTCATTGCCGCGAGAAAAAATGGCGGGAATGTGATCTTCGGCCGGTGAGTAGCCCCAGGGTCGTTATCAGGATGAGTGCACCTGGTATCCTTGCTCCTGCCGCGGATTCCCAGGAGACCTCCATCGGATGTTTACGAGGGATCGCGGTTGTCGTAAGTAGGCACTTCGCCCTCCCTCTTTTCTCTCTCCCGTTGTTCTGTCTGGCCGGCCGCCGAGATTCTCATGGTAGTCGGAACAGATCCTCCCGCGATCCTCCGCGGAGGCTCCAGGTCGGCCCTCTACAAGTCCGTTTAGCCCTGACTGACCTCCGCCAAATGTCAGAGTTCATCAACTCGTATTCGTATACCCGCGCTGGTACCCTGGCTCCTCCGCGCGCCCTTCTCTCTCCCAGCGCCGCGATTTTACGAGCCGATCCCTTTGGCCGGCGACTCCTTCCCGCGGCAGCGCGGTCGGTGGTCCTTTGCCTAACACCTGCTGGGCGATCCGCCGATGATTGCGCCGATGAGCGTTTTCAGCGCACTTGTCGGTGATGGATGTGGGTGGCGCGACGAGGAAGCGCCCACGGCGAGGCTGAATCGGGTAATTGCTCGTGGTATGCGGGGGCTTTTTGGAAGCGGCCCTGGGGCTGCGCGGTGGGTGCTTTCAACGATTTTTTCTGCTGCCGGAGGAATTGAAACCTGCGTTTCGAGTAGCGTGAGGGATTTTAGGAGGCACTGTGTCGCGTACTTTGGCATTCGATGAGGTGATTCGGAGTTGGTTTGGAATGATATCAGGTTCTGGAAATATTCATGGGATAGCAGCTTCAATATCTGACTTAAGTTTAATATCAACAATTTACTGAGTCAATTTTTATAACACAATATTGCAAGTTTTATCGTTGGTTAATACAAACATATTATTTGGAACAATTAGTACACATTTTCCCTATGTTCTTTACAAATTGGTTTGTTGCAAACATCGCAGAAATTAGTCGTCATCCTGGCAAAAACTTTGTCAGTCGTGAAAAAGTCTCAAAAAAGATTCTCATATCTCGTGTCCTCTCGACTGTTGAATAACGTATGCAATTTTTTTCCACATTAATTGCACGCGATTACATTTCTCCTGTGCCCCAAATCATCCACCAGAAACCTTTCTTCAGACGCCATGAATAATTCCAAGATTCGTACACCATTACGACACGCAGACATCGAGTTCCCGGCACATCCGCTCGGCTTAATTTGCATACCGAATCCCGACTGTTCGCGTACGAATTTTTCTGCCACGAGCACCGCCGAATCACCACCCAAGGGTGAACTAATCGCGGGAATGCGAGGAGCCGGATCCCACAGACGGGTGATTCGTTAAATGAAATTAAGGTAACGCGATGCCCTCGCGCTAAATACGAAATTACATCCCTTTTCTGGCCGCGTGTTGGAAATTTCGGTTCGGCCGGGCCGCGAAATGGCCGTGCGTGCTGGCCGGCAATCTCTTTCCCACAGGATCGTCCGTTACTCTTTATCGATCGTGTACCGCACGGCGGAAAAAAAGGGGCGAGAGAAGGAGAAAGAAAGGGGCCAAAGAATTCTACTCCGTAGTCACGGAACGATTACAGGTTCGCCCGCCAACTTCGAACTCGGATGCGAACGACCTCTTAGCTGGCCCTGCTTTCCTTTTCCCTCCCCATTTCTCGCCCCTTTCCTCTCTCTTATTCTGTCTTTGCACACGTGTACACGCGACCACGCACACGTCACGTTCTTTCGGTATTCGCGAAACCAGTTCACGTGCCGTGATCTTCGACGTGATCGCCGCGAACCGTGATCTTGATCTTCGCGCACGGCCACGGACGCCAATAAATTTGGCTGATCGATTCGCCTCGCGCAATTGCAACGGTGTGATTCACGGGATTTGATAATGATCGGCTGGGTTTATCTTCTTTTTAGAAGTTTGTGCTTCTGGAAGTCACCTTCTTCTAGAAATCTTCTTCTAGAAATCTTCTTCTAGAAATCTTCTTCTTCTTCTAGAAGTCTTATTATTCTAGAAATCTTCTTCTTCTTCTAGAAGTCTTATTATTCTAGAAATCTTCTTCTAGAAATTTTCTTCTTCTTGAAATCTTCTTCTAAAAATTTTCTTCTTCCAGAAATCTTTTTCTAGAAATTTTCTTCTTCCCGAAATCTTTTTCTAGAAATTTTCTTCTTCCAGAAATCTTTTCCTAGAAATTTTCTTCTAATATCTTCTTCTTCTAGAAATCTTCTAATATCTTTTTCTTCTAGAAATCTTCTACTAGAAATCTTCCGCTTCCAGAAATCTTCTTTTTCTAGAAATCACCATCTTCTAGAAATCTTCTTCTAATTCCATCGACACTCCAGTCAAGCTGTGACATTAGAATTTCACCGTGTCTATCACAGGGTAATGTGGCAGAACCACATTCAAGATGTAGAGCGAATCAGGGTAATAGGAGAATTGAATCTCTCATTATAGGATGTTTATCGTATTAAGTTCGCAGCACTTAGTGGGAAGTAATTGGTGGAGGATTGAAAAGCCTGAATAATAGTTGGTGGCTTGAATTGTTGGTTTAAACTGTCTCTGTAATTCATGCTGTCGCTTTGTATATATTTATCACCAGCGCAACGATGAATCAACGACGAAGAAGAATATTAAATTGCATAGGTTGTTGGAATTATTAGACCGCCCCTTGCACCCTCTCGATATAATTACAGGGAACCTATGATTACCATAGCCACTTGATTCCTCCGATCAGGTATGGATGTCGATTGGAGCACTCAATTAACGACCTCCAAAGAGGATCTAAATTCAGAAATTGATTGTTCGACGCAATCTACACGTGTTCACCCTGTCGAACTGCAGTTGATTGAAATTGGCTGAGTTTCCTCTTGTTCCTATAGTATACTCCTTGCAATTGCAAATTGTGAGCTTCTGCAAATCATGATTGCAACTGGTACCAACATAGGTACACTTCAGATTTAAATTTCTGACGGTACTTTTTTTTTGTATACAATCACAGCACCCTCGAATTCCCACTGCAATTTTTATCAAAAGCTCAGGGAAGGGCTCATCGATCATCTGTTCCGTTCGTTTCAGTTTCCGTTGGGCAGGTCGATTTCGTGACTGGTTTCAGTCCTTGCGGCAGATTAATGGAAACGTTGCGCCGGTGGGTTGAGTTTGGAGACGCGAGGAATTATTGAATGCCCTCGCGTGTTTGATAAAACTCAGTCGGCCTTTGAGGTTCTCGAACGAACCGAGCGACGGCACCACGATTTCGTAACAGATTTTCATCGTGTGAAGACGCAAGGCGGCGTTTCGGTATGCGAGTTCCTCGTACACCGTTATCCTTTTTCAATGAAACTGGTTTTTTCACTTTTACATCCGCGGCGGCGGGCTCGGCTGGCACAGGAAGCGGTCCGTGTAAATACGTGTAAATAATTTATCGACATAAGAGCACGCTGCGCTGCCGTCGCGATATATCTCGTTCACGGCCATCGTGCAATTAATGTCTACTTGCCAGTTCACGTTACATTAATATACATCAGCCGTTTCCCGTAAAAATGAAGGCGTCAGTCTGGAATAAAAAGCAGCCCTCTGTTACTCCAAGCTTCTGCAGAAATATGTGTACACAGGTACCTACACTGTCGTTCATAAATATTAAGTATGGAATGATTGTGAAGGACGTTGCAAATATATTAAAGAACTGAATAAAATTTTACTTTACTTACTATCAAATTAAAAACAGTGGGAGTATTTAATCTCTACCAAATACAGTAGCTGTGTTAATACTTATTATGAACGACAGTGTGTGTCTCAGGATAATTGTACTGGTAGAGAAATAGGATCCCACCTGCTATTTCAGAATGACGTACGCTTCTTTTTACGTAATTCTGAATTAGCTGGTAATAAATGAAGCCAGTATTTTGAATCTAACGTGAAGGACCTGTGAAGTACAGTCAGTTGTGGACCTTGGGGTTATAAAAATGAAATCTATGAGGTAGAACTAGGAATTTTATATTGAAACAAACGTGGGTTCCACGAGAAAGAATCAAGAGATCTTGTTCATCTTGAGTGTTGAGAAAAGATGAAAGAAACGTATTTTTTAACAATCTGGGCCACGTTAGACGAAAAGCAAAGTTGCGTTGTGCAAGATGAGAACAGCGGCGAGTGAGATGACAAGGGTCTAGGTACTCAGCCCACGTCACAACATGCATCCTCTCCTATGCATCTCATCTTGTACCCAAAGTCACGTACTACGGGCAGCCTACGCGTGTATTCACAACATCGCATTCATCTGCAGAAACTGCACGCACTAATTCCAGGCATGGTGAATAGAACGGTGAAAAAATTACTTTCGCTCCAACGTGAATTATAAACTAGGTTTGAACTGTTTCGCTTCTTGAGGTCGTTAAGACGTAAAAGTGATCATTAACGTGCCAGAGTGGATGAGTCGAATTAGGTTTGGAAAGTGTGCGCGCTTGCATGCGCTCGATAATCTGATTTAATTTTGTTTCTTTTACTTTCGGTGTATTATATTTCCTTTGTGCAATCTTCCTCCACATTTACACGAGTGATTTTGTATCAGAGATATTAGACATCTGCTCTGTTAGCTCTTCATTGGATGCTTTCAAGGAATTTGCGGGTAATCTGAGAATCTCAGACTTCTCGATCGGTATCACCTTTTCTTTTTCATCAAAGCTTTTATTTTAATACTCATCCAATACGATGCGTTATCACTTGCAATATGTAACTGAAGAATCTCGATCTTATTTGTCAGATATGTCTACAAGTATCTCGAAGAATCAATGAACAGTTCAGAAAATCAAAGACTCCGAATTGTTGGCTACAAATGATTGATTCTGTTCTTTTCTTTGATTTCCTGCTTCTCCCTGCCTCCTCCTAATTGAACAGAAAGAAAAACCTGAAGATTGTCGAGCCATTCTAGGTCACACAGACTAGTGTGTTCGTGCGTTGTTGGATAGGTCATAAGTTCCGTTGACATGTCTCGCGGTGGACGGACAGAGAGCAGGCAATTAATTACAAGCTCGCTTAATTAAAGAGGGTCTTCGCGTTTCAGACGCGAGGGCTGCACTTTCAGAGCCGTGACACAGAGAGTGCACTCGGTCTTTCGCGTGTCATGGGCGCAATTTTCACCCACTCGACTGGCCTTTCCACGGTTCTCCAGTAGCACTCGAACGGCGTTATTTTTAAACTCGCCAAGACCTCGTGGTATATCCATCGATCCCCCTCGAATCGTCCCCTAACGCGATCTAATTACACGCCGAGTCTAATTAACGCAATGGATACGGACGATTTATTGGAAAAAGGTCTCCGTCGCACGTCGCTGCTTTATTGGAGCAGCGATCGCGCCGTCGTAGGACTAATTTACGAAAGCAATTTAGCCGGTCGGCCGGCTGAAAGCTGCCTGGCAACTATGCCTTGAAAACGGAGCCTCTCGATATGCCTCGGTATACTTTCGACGCTTTCCGCGGAGCCGCGTGTGCGAGACTGTTGGAACGATGTGCTTTCAGTTTCCCCCATCGAAAGCTGCGCGGACGACATGCAGCCAGGAGGCGCGGCGATGAATCAGTGAGCGTTCGCAGAGTGTTTGAAAAGTTCGCAAAGATCGTTCGCGGGTCGCGGCCGCCAGCGGGGCCGAGATCGCGCGGGAAAAGTCCTTGGGGCTCGTTAGCAGCGTTGCGTTGGTGCCGAGCGGCTAACCGAACGATCCTTGGGGAATGGCGTTGACACCGAGTCGATGCCGCGGTAACAGCAACGGTGCTGGCGAGAATCTTTCGGAGGAGATGGGGAACGAGGACGAAGTGGCGAACGCCGGTAATTTCGAGCCTCTGAGCGACTCCTGCGGCGAGAGCGACATGGAGGGCCTCGATCTCTCTCTGTTCGAGCCCCAGGTCGACGCTGCTTCCTGGTGCGACTCCCGGATTCACGCCGGCACTCTTCATATCCTGGTCCATTACTGCGGTAAGCTCTGATATTTTTCACCGCGGCCCGCTCCACCGGGGGCCCATGCCGCGAGGATTAAGAATCGCGGTGACTGCGACGCGAGGCTCCTCACCGTGAGACTCGATGAAATTTCACCGCCCTGCGACGGTCGTGGTTCTTTCTTCGGTACTTTGATGGCTTGGACTAAAAACTGATGTCCTTTTAGAAATTTTTTTTAAGAAAGTATTGACATCGCACAAGTAATTTTTTTTTAATAATTATGTCACATTTTTGGCTATATTATTTCATTTCTGTGTTAAAAATATTAGTCCAAACGTGTTCTTCCCTGCAGTGATTTGCGGTACTCACTCCTAATTAAACAGATTTTACATGGAAGCGAAAAGCAAATTAATTTCTTAAAATATATTAACAAACGCTGTTTTTGACAGGGGAAGCAAAAGAAAATCCCTCCTTAACTAAAGTACCTAGTAGTGAATATTATTATTCTCGTAATTCATGTGACACCTTCGAGTCCTCGACCGAAAAACTTTCTCACGTCGCGAAGATTATGCCCGAAGTAAATTCTCTCTATCTCTCATCATTACTTATCTTTCGAAGCAAACACTTTCCCTAAGAAGCACACGGCGATCACCCTAGTGCTCGCCAAGCACCAAATGACGAGCCCCCGCAGAGCCAATTATCCGATGCACCAGTGCAGAGCACTGTCGGGTTGCATTAATCGCGGCGAAGCTCCGAAACACAGGCACGGCCGCAGCCTCCTACCCGAGAACAGCGCGGCGAGTGCAAATCGGCCGTCGTTCGCCTAACACGTGTCTGGCCCCGGCGTAACAAAGACGATTAAAGCGATATCCTGGCGCCAGCGTCGGCTAAGAGAGGCCATCTCTGGCGACCGTGAGCGTGCAAGCTCACCTGCATCCGCGCTCTCGATGCACTTGCACCATTATCCTCGGCCCGCGGGGCCAATTGCCATTAACATACAATGCCGCCCGCGGCTGATACGCGCGCAGACGAATATCCCCGGCCAGTGATTTACCGTCGCGAATTAATCTCCCGCGTTAAATGAAAAGCCAAAGACTCGCGCGCGCGCGACCGATCGCGTGGGCGCAGCGCAGGCGAGCGGGGTGGGCACGTCTGGGGGGATATCATCCCACGAAACGCATCTCGGAGATGGGATCGACCAGATAAGGGATGGGACGGTCACGGGATCTTGGCGTCACGCGATGACGACGCTGGTATCGCGGCTTTTCGGGCAGCGAGATTGAACGATATTCCTGCCTTTGGATGCGGGAATCGAGGATACGCTTGATGAATTCGAAGGATTCGCGCGGAGGTTCTTTGTCTTTCAAGCAAGTGGCGCAAAGCATTCAGAGATTATTATTCATTTACCTACGAGATATTACATTTCGGTAAATTTTAATAATATGAAGAGGCGTAATGTAGAGAACTGGAAAATAAAATAACAAATACCAAAGAAGGGACAGGAAAAGAAGAAGAAACCCGAGAAATAAAGTGAAAGAAGTGAAAGTTATTCTTAAATCTGAGTTACCTATTACATATTGATTATTGGTAGGATAGTATTACCAAGAGGAGGTATATTGCTCTCGAATGTTCATGTTCCTGAGACTAAATCGAGTTGTATGACACTTGGAAGTATTAAAAGTAAGATTATTTTTCTCACACCACACTTCTGGCTTGAAATATCATCTCGGAGTAGAAATGCGTCCTGGACGTTCTCAGTGCCACGAAATATCTTCAGAAATACCCCTTTAAGTCGGTCAGGCCTTTCTCAGCGATCGCTTCTGCTGAGAAAGTTTTGTAAAATGCGTGGCAAGTGAAATCCTTTCTTGACGTGTCTTAGACGGGAACCTGTGGCTTGGCAGTGTCTTAAATCATGTTCACGAAATATTGCAAAAATATTTGCGACAAAAAGGCCAACCACGTAAATCCATTCCACTATCAAATCTCGACGACCACAACCGTTCGAGCCGAGGGTACGATACCTTCGCTTAAACTTGTCTCACAATCTCTGCCTTCCCAAAGTACGAAATTAAATCCATCACTTCCCCGTCCACGTCACCATTCTCGGCAACAACCCCGCCACCAAGAATCATCAAGAGAACAGACCCGGCACTCGGTGAGATTGAATCGCCATCACGAAGGCATCAGCATGCCCTCCGTAAAACTATCCGAGGGTCTTATAAATGCCGCGTGTCCGTGCAGCGGCGTGACAAGATAATTCCCTCGCATTAGCCGGCGGATAATTCACGCGTTATTCGTATCACTCCACTACCGCATGCCGCGTTCACCGGCAAGGAAAAGGGATTGTGCACGGAACTCGCGCTTGCTGGGAACAGGGCCTCGCGAAGGGAAAGAGGTAAAGGGAGAAAAAAGGGTTGCGGGGTGATCGATTCGCGGTGGGGACCAATTAAATCGTGATTCAGCGTGGATGTAATTCCAGCAGAAACGTTGCTGCTCGCAGATATAATCTCCTCGGTCGCAGTAAATCGATGTAGGTAAATGAGTCGCGTCCTTTCCATCGCGGTCTCGTCCTCCTTTCTCGCCGCGTTACCCACTTGCGAGGATATTCAGCGTTTACGCGAGTGCGCAGCCACTCGGCGGGCATCGAGGCAGATTGTCGAGAGAAAAACGAGGGTAGGTGACCCGAGGCTGATTTTCACGTCTGTCAGAGTCGGACGTAGTAGCGCTGCTGGCTAATCGAGTCGCTTCTCTTAGCAGTTACTTTTCACTTGGAGCAGAAGGTTTCTTGGGAACCTGTTCGCGCTGGCCGTGAAACGTTCTGTTGTAGATTGCCGAGGAAATGGTGAGAGCGTTCGTTTCAATTTCGTTACTTTAGCTGATTAGCGTTTGCTATACGAACAGTGGGTATTTGAGATTTGGATAGGGAATGTGATGAACCGAGTGATAAGAGATAAGAAAGAATACGGGAGATCAAGGAAGCAAAGTTGAATAGAGTTGTCTAAAGGGATACCGAAGTTGCAAATAGTTTAAAGAAGATATGTATGCAAATAAGGTCTACAATTTTTCTTGCTCATTATCCACATAATTTGGTCGCTATGAAAATCGTAGAAGGTTATCAATCTAATTAGAGATAATCTATCTTTCACTAAAATTAACGAGACGCCGTTGCGGGTGAAAATAAAACCACATTTCTGCAACTCTTCATTATCAGAACCATAATTATATGTATAATTAGTACAGATATCTGAAAGCCACAATATTTCGTTAAAAATAACGGAAGCTGGAATTTTTCGTTATGAATTTCGATGGAAAGCAACCTTTCGATGTTTGTTTGTCTTGAAATCCATTTTTCGTTATAATTAATGGGGGCGCGGAGTGTCTCTTCTATTATAGATTGTCTCGCGGGCGAGGGCCATTGTTTTTCGCGGTCGAAAATGGGGGAAAGGGGTGCCGGGGGGGGTGGGCAAATGAGAAAGGAACGGGGGTGTACGATTGACTGGTCGAACTCTATTAGTCGGGCTTGTATCACGGCGTTGGGAAACTTCGTTTGTGACGCGACATGAAGCGTTCCTCGTTATAAGTCCAGCTTTGCGTGGAACGGAAGGGTCGACGTCGAACTCAGCCGTGCGGGTAATTAAAAACGTCAGTGCGATAATTATAACGGCGTCGTTGAGCGATCGTGATTTGTCTTCGCCAATGGAACGAGCCGATATGAATTGTCCATTGTCGACTGCCCGCGGGATAATTGGTAAACTTGAATTTAAACTCGAAATCCTCGAGGGACTTGGGAACCAGGGGGAGGGGGAATACATTTTAAGTTTCGTTTCAACTTTAATTACGAAGCTCCAGTACTTCGTAGAAGTGGTCATTTACTTTTTATCTAAATTAGAGTCTCAACGACCCTAGGATGTTCTGTGAAACACGGGCTGAGAAGTGATGCTTGGAAATTGTAATCAGATTTGTAATTGATTTCATTCTCGTGTAAGAAAATTTACAGCCGTTTCATTTATTCTTTAATTATTATATCGAGGTAGTTAGATTTCGTGGAATGGGTTAGTGTCTTTTAAGTAATTTAGGGTGTTTTCTATATGATTCTGTGACATTCTGTGAACTTCGAGTTACAGTGTCACTATCAACCTCGATTTAAGTCGATGTTCAGCCATGAAATTAGATCATCCGGTGGGTGATAATTTATACAACGTTTCGTGCCAGACGTATCGAATGTGAGGCATCGTTAGACGATCCTGTGACCTGCGGAATTTTGAATTACGCTCTCGAATGTATCTTGAGCGAGTTCGAGTGACACGTAAGTCGAGCAACGGCTCACCGATACGGATGCAAATTATCACGAGACCGTGCGACTTATCTAAGTTTCCACTTCGAGACTGTATTTTCAGAGCGTTGGGAATAGTAACGACAACTCTTATTACTCTTTTCCTTGGTGGCAGATATCCGATATCCATTATGCACAATCTAACAATGCTCGGAATAAACTCGGGTTGACCTGAATTTTCCAATTCAGCGTGCCTCGAATCTTCGCTATGTTCTAATTCAGTTTTAATAACGCGAGAAATCAACGTCGAACGTACGAATAATTTAGATCCTAAAAGCATCGCGGTATTTAGGGGCTCTGGAAACCCAATGCTATATATATATACATAGAACATCACAGTAGATAATTGCATAGGGGATCAGAATATTTTTGAAACGGCTTCGGAAGAGGTTCGGGTATTGCTTTTCATTATTCGGTAGCTGGGTTTCGTGACGTTATTTGATACGTGAAACTTAGTTAGCTACAGTAGGTCAGAGAAGCAATTTTATTTTGGTATTGAAGATATATTCCATCTTCTTTGTAGCACGAAAAATCGTTGAGTAATTTATATTCATATATATGGGGGTTGTAATTTCTCATAATTTAATGCCAATTAGGTACAATAAAATGGTCGTGTGGTTTTTCAGGATTTTAACGATTCTCGGGTCAAGGAAAATAATTCACGCCTTTCCACAGTTGACCCCGCGAACCAGATGAAGCGGGTAACAAATAAGCGAAATCCTCGTTCGATTACAGCGCATTGTTCTCGTTTCGAGTGTCTCTGGTCCGGATCCGAATGTCACGTATTGTCGTTGCAAGTGCAACGAGAACACACACTCTCCTAATGGAAGTGTCAGCTGCAGCTGCACGGTTCACGTTTCACGCAGCCAGATACCATTTCGTTTAATTTCTCCATTTAATTATTTAATCATTTACTTGACCGAGTCGTTCACCCTATTCTATTAGGCGCGATCATGTGCAAGAATCATGGGTATCATTTCCCTTTGTTGTAACTCAGTTGAATTGCATTTCACTTCGATTCTAAGCACAATTACTGGCGCGAATTTATATATAAATAAATGTTTGATTATTACAAAATTATTGAGGGGTAAAGAAAATGCTTCTTGTATGGCATGAGAAAATAATTATTTCCACTAAAAGTTTGTGCTTTGTTACATACATTACAAGGTGGACTGGAAATATCAAATCATCTCAAATTGAGGGTATCAAATTTGGGAAAAGAAGAATCGATATCAAAAGCTACCAACCACATTCCAAATGTTTCTTGCAATCAAGTCTACATTCCCATTTCTGACTCACATAAAAATAACACAATTAAATATCCTCTGTCGTATCATAAATCACGTGACTTTCCTCAAAATTAAAAAATGGTACACTCAATGGATCTTGCAAATACTCCTCGAAAGGCTAAAGAGCGAGTTGGAGCAAAATTGTATCAAGCTAATCCCTTCCATCTTTTTAATACTTACCATTCGCTTAATACTGACTTACGATTAGTCAGAGGACAGAGATATCGTGTTAGACACGAAATCCAGCGTTCTTGGTGATCCGGGGAGGCGAATTGGGGAGTGGTTTTTTAGGGTAATCCAGAGGGGACCTCGAAGATGAATCCAGCGGAATGAAGTCACGCTGAGAATTAATTATTCGAAATGAACGCCGTTCGCCCATGGCTGGTCTCCATTAAAACCAGGAAATTGTCCAAGATTAACGTCTCGCTTATGGCGGGGATGTTTCGGTCGTGTCTACCAGTGTCGATTGGCAGTAAAACAGAAACTTTCGCGTTCCTAGGATTTCATTTGTGATTTCCAGTTATAATCGACGCCCAGTAATCGTGCATAAATTAATTACCCTTTGGCACATGTGCACTAGAACTGGGTTTTTGTCATTTCAATGTGTAATAATTATTGCGTAATCTGGTTGCGTGCCTGAAATGAACAACGCGCCAGGAGCGACTCCTTCCTGTGCAATTATGTCCCTGGCAACCTATTTTGCAGGATGCCACAAGGTAGACGCACAATATAAATACATCGCATGACATTACTTTTCATTGTTGCTGTTACGAGCATTATTTTCATTAGAAGTCTGAATTGCATTTAATTCTGCCTAAAATCGCCTTCGTTTTCTCATTACAAAAATGGTAAAGTGACACACAGAGAATTTACTTGATATAAAAAGACAAATTTTTTAGATTTTTTGTTGAATTCTGTGGTGTAACTTGTGACGGTTAATTCAAACAGAATAAATAATTAAATTCGGCTACTGATTTAATGGAGTTTGTTGCTCTCTGATTTAGTTGTGCGATGCGATTACAGCCTGACGGTCCTGTAATCTTCAGTAGCCTGTTCTTTCGAGAGTTTCTGATATCGTATTACGTCGAGCTGAGTAGAACGAGTTAAGAAAAGTCTTTCGCTTGGGAAACTCGCTGGTATTATAATTAAAAGAATGCAGCTCTTCTTTCTCTTTCTTCGGGCCAGATATCGTAACAGAATGCGAAGAGAACTTGCAGCGATTAATCTTTTTAATAAGGCTCCGATTATAATCCCCCTGAATTTACAGGGTCATCGGAGTCCATTGTCTCTGTGAAATTGGAGCATTCACGAAAGTCGATATCTTGCTCTCGCTTGTTCTCCAATACCGCAGAAAAGAATTGACAGACAACCTTGTGACCTAATTGAATTCCACCACGATTATTTAACGAGCCTTGGACTCGATTGTTTTTGCCTCTCTCGGTACAGTGTTTCTTAAATCGCGTAGTCTATTGACAACTTGCGATGCATTTGACGTATTTGGAGTTTTTACTACTTTCTTCTTCATTTATTATTACGGTCGAATTACTATTTTATTAGTAGAAGACAATAGAGTAGTGAAATGTAGAGTGATGATGTTTTAATAATTCTAATGTAGGGATTTGAGGTACTCGAAATTTTCTCTTATTTTAGTTTGCACATTTAAGGATTTTTTATTGCAAAGACATGATCAATCTTTTGCAAAATCAAGTCCATTGGCACTTGCTCAGAGGAGGGCATAAGAAGTCCCGATTAAAAGCCATTGAAATGCAAAATCTGAGAAACACTGGCGTGGTATTTTAATAACAGCAGAGTGTCTATGCGTTAATGGCGGTTGAAGCTGACAAATGGACGTCGGTTCGTGGCATGGAAACTAGAATACGAGGCAATTGAAAGTAACAATTAGATGTCAGTTTGCGACATAGAAAAGTAGAAGTGGAATTTTCTCTCGGGATAACCTCGCGCATGTGGGCCGTCGCGTGGTTTCTGTTTTACGTTAACGGACCATGAAATGGAATTTAATTACGAGGATAATAGAAAACCGTTCGAATGGGAAAGTGAGTTACTTCAATCGGGAGATAAATTGTTCGAGCATCGTGCATCTATTCGATAGCAAAACCAACCAAGCACTGCAAAAACTTGAGAAAGTCGAGTAGAAGAGCAAAAAATTATCGGTTCATCAACGCAATATACTATCTGAAAAATAGAAATAAATATCTACTCAAAGTAATCCATTACTCGCAAACTGCTAATCAAAATCTACAACTCCTTCAATTATATATCGAAATGAACACAATGCTTCTAACGAACCGCAATATTATTCTCCACAATCTGTCGTTTACGATATTCATATTTATCGAATAAGGAAACACGTTTCTGTGCCGTTATTTCGCGCTTCATCGCGAGGGTCTTCATCGACTCGGGACAGGTTGAATACAGCGTATTCTTTTGTCAATTTCCACGATGCTAAGGTAAGGAGAGTTGTTATCGAGTCGCTTACAGAGTGGAACGGTGGAAGGAAAGATGGGTGATCGAGAAAAGGGCTCTTTTGAATGAGACTTCTTTATGCGCAGCTCGGGGAGCTTCCATTCCATTTACCTATCGTGGAACGAGACGGTTGAGATCCACTCGCCATATCTGGTTTGCGCCTGGTCGATAAATATAGTTTGTAAACGGATTGATCGGTAATTGACTTAGCAACCGCGTTACTTTCGACAAGCGTGTAAGTATTCTCATAGGCGTATGAAATGAATTGTTTTTCATCGAGATTGCAAGTTTACCGCAGTCTTTACTGTACTTTAACTTTCATTGGAGTATCCCTATTATTTCGTACCAAGTTATATAAGATTTTTTCATTTTGACTACTCTTTATAGTTGCTTCTTGAAATTGGCTTGTCTAGAATTTGCACTCTACTTTTTACTGCAAAATTCTTCTTCCTGTGGGCGTTGTTAACCAGTGTATCTTTTTCATATCGGTAGTTACATTTATTTCTCGATTTTCAAAAGATGATAGTTGTAGAGAGATCGAGCGTTCTGATTCTCCGTGACTTGTTTTCTGCTCAGTTTTTTATAGAATATGTAATCGAGCAAATTATCGTGTAGCAAAATCGAAACATTACTTCTTCTCTACGTCCTTAGCAATTTTCTTAGTACTTTACAAGCCGTATAAATTATTTTACACTTGTGATTCTTGTTTAGTTGAAGTGCTTCAAGGTTAGATCATTATTATCGCATAGCAACAGCGAACCACAAACACCATAATTTAAGAATACTGCACACATAATTATGAGACATTAACACTCATGGATGATGCAAGTGCCAACAATATCCCGTATCACGCACAGCGAAAACGTAGCTGCAAAATCCACGGTGAATTTCTGTTACGGAAATACGCGGGGAATTATTTCAACTGAAAATAGTGGAGAAGCTCCGACTCGTAAAGCGTCGAAATTATCGTCGAACGTAAAGTTGAGATTAATATAAAAACGATGGGACGTGTTTATTTGTTGCGACGGTGAAATTAACGTGCACTCCAGCGTTACCTCGCTCAGGGAAAGTCATATTAATAATTCATTTCTCTACGGTTCCACCTGGACCGTTGACAGTTGTCTTCTCCATGTTTCGTAATTTCCATGCTCCGCCGGCTACCGACTCATTACAAGCCTAATTTACCGAAATTACGAGCAGGCATTACGACGCGATGCACCTAACGTTTTTTTAACCGTAACGCTACTGTCCGCCACCATATGGCGTTCCATTGAGGGGCATTAAAGTACAGCACGTAATGTGGCATCGATTCGTATGAACTTGCCAGTTGCACTACTTTCTCTAGCTCTTCGTATTGGACTTAATTAAACACAGATGCTGCGGGCCTCGGATATGTGCGATTAACCTAGAACATTGAACCAGATCGTAGTCGATAGGAAACGAAAGCGTGGACGATCTTCTTTATGGTGCGGGGAAGAAAAATTGTATAACTTTATCACTGTAGTTTATGCAGGGCAGCTAAATTAACTCGAGAAATAGACAGTTTGTGCTTTTATTTGAATTAATTTTCTTGTGTATATCAGAGTAGGGGAATTTCACATAAAATTGATCGTAGTTGGTCGATGACGTGATTAGGGATTTCGATGACATCGAAATATGATGTGATACATGTGAAATTAGGGGGGGTTTAAGTCATCATTTTGATCGAATCGAATTTCTTTAAAAAATACTGCTCGTGGAAGATTGCAATTAATGCCTGTGCCATTTCACTGTAAAATGAATATTTTAGGCAATTGCTTCCACGGATGTTTCTGAAATTCGAGTATAATGTGATTCATGTGAAGTTAGGGGAAGTTCAAGTCATCATATTCCTGGTCTAAATTTTTTTTAAAAAATTGTTCACAACTTTTGAGGCTTTATAAAACTTATTTTACTATAGCAGCAGCCGCAGCGTAACACTTTGCAACACCAATGCAAATTATTCACATTCAGCATAACATACCTTAGACAGAATTATTGAAATACTCAAAACAATTACTGTATAAAAAAACTTTACATTACCACGGAATCTACGAACTCATAAACAGAAGGAGGAATCAATCCAAGGAGACAGAAAACACAATGAAATCCAGCACTACAATTACCCACTGCCACGGATCTCTTACCTCCTTAGAGGGGGCAAAAAAGGGGGCAACGAACGTTCCAAATCTTCATTACCCGCTGCCAACAGGACCCATCGGTTAATTTATGCGTGGAACAGTTCTAAACGCTGATCGGTATAATTGACCGTGTTGGACGGCGTAACGAGATTTCTGGATTAATGGCTCGCCTCGTTACACGTTTCTCGTTGCCCGGTGTTTCTATCCAATTACGTAATAGCGTGGCCACGGCAGGTAGAGGCTGCGATTCGATCCTGGATCGCGTTCGCGAAATAAACGGTCGATCGTTCTGGCCCGCTCCCGTTATTATCGAGGCATATCGGCTCGTTGGCACGTGCTTTCGTAGGAAGATCGTGCTTATTAATTAACGGCAGGTACGTGGGAAACAGAGAAAGAAGAAAACCACAAGTGGACGGAGAAGAAGAAGAAGAAGAAGAAGAAAAAGAAGGAGTCTTGTGGAGGAGCGAGTCGCTGATAAGATCGCTGGTAATGAACTATCCACGTCCAGGGTGCTTCTAATGAGGACCGTAGGAAGTAATCTCTCTGCCAGGAAGAAACACGCGCGACTCTGCTCTCCTCTCCGCAGTTTCTGCACTCTCTTTTGCGCTTTCGACGAAAAATCGTGGCGGTCAGTTTGTTTCTGGGACGAAGGATCTCTCACCTGTCCCCCAGTTTGCGCCCTTTCTATATCTTTCTGCTCTTCTTGAGATTTTTGGGTGATTTTTTGGGGAAATTTTTGGGGGAAGTAGTTTTGGCTTTGGTGGGTGATATGGGCTTGGAATAATTGGAATAATAATCTCGTGTGATTAGGCTAGAGTTACGAGTTGAATGGGATTATGGACAGATTGCTGAAATTTGTAATGGCTTATTGGAACGAATGAACACTGCTGATATTCGAATTTCGATTTTTTATTGGATTGATGTCAAATACTGAAGTAACACTGTGATAACGACTGTTAAAGAGTAGTTTTTTGAATAGTAGGTATGGTGAGTGTTAGCTATTGTCACTTCTATTCCAAAATTATTTTCGATTATTTACCTTCTGTACACAAGTTCTTTACCATCTTAATAATATTAGAAAATTTTAATGCAACAGAGGCATATTTGATCACCAATCTCATGTTCCCGCAAGTTGCATCGATCACTGAGACAGAAATTGCAGGTATTTATGTTTGAAAATTGAAAATGAGAGAAACTGGACGATACATTTGAGAAAATACAATTATTCAGTCTAACCATCCTCCGTATAACAGGAACGTCAGAAATGCGAAAGAATTGGATTTCGCTGGACGGGAATAAAAAGGCAACAAATTGGAATTTATTGCGAGCAGTCTGACACTCCCGTAGGAATGCTATGCATGTTGCGCGGAACCGTCCACGTGTGAAGATAAAAAAGCAATGAAATAGTCGAATTCTGCGAGAAGAAAATGGTACGTGGGTCTGAGATGGAGACGTACGTGACGTCTTGTATAATGTTTCGAATACATTTTTGCTCTACCTTCTCTCTTTCCTTCGTTTAAATATCATTTTCCTATTTTGGTATTTGACATATTCAGAAATATTCATCTTACAAAATTCGACAATTTTATCATCCAAATTTTTCTGCTACAAAATCTTCTACAACAAACATTTTTCATATATGGAATAGTGAATGAAATAAGTTGTATCCTCTTCAACTGTTATTTAGTTCTCTCGATTTCCTTCAAATATTGTTAGAGGAACTCTGAAAATTGTTTATTGTGGTTTTGTAATAAAGCACTAGCTACCGCACGAGCACTTCCACGCGAAATCCGCCGAAAGTGTCGTTAAATGTTCTCCATTGCGCTTGGAAAGCCAAATATCAGCTCCAGAGGATTGCACGTCGATTTAAAGCAATAACTTTCGTATGCAAAGCGGTCTGCAGACAGCCTCGAATCGCTATCCCAAAGCCATTACCGTTTACCGATACAGAACTGTATAATATTTCGTGTTGCGGTCCCTGGTTCGTAGCCTCTGCGTAGAAATATTTCTCTGTCTTTATGACTACCAGGGGTCCACGCAGCGTCACATTTTACACTGTTACACGAAACCTGGTAGTGCGCTACGTGCAGCGAGGAAAAGCTCTTCAGACATCGAAGAAAGCTGCTTACAGGAAACCAAGCTGTGTGTAATAATTTGCACGGCTTTGTTAAATCTTTGACTTATTTCTCAGTTTGACAATCGTTTCGGGATCCACAGAGAAAATCTAGCTTAATGAAGTGAAGTTATTGAAATCTCGTTGGACGATTTTTTAATAGTTAAGCATCGATATTTGGAATTTTCTAGCGTTTGGTGCTTTCAAAATACTCTTTAAATATATACTAATTTTAGTTACAACACAGCTATTATTCTCACCTTCAGAAAATGCGTTTGCTATTCCTATTGGTCGATACTCTCAGCACAGAAATTGATTACCTTACCAGTAATTCGAGATTGTTCAGCTATGTGCACCACCCCGTGCAAACATCTCCGTTCTTTTCCTCTTCCTTGGTGCACAGTTTCTCCTTCGAGTCCAGCTAGCAGTTCGAGGAACTTGCCACGAGCCCTCAAAAGTGCCGTCTCAAACTTTCCTACAATGCAATGCGATGCTATAGCATCCGTGTTTCGATACTCCCCCTGGAACCAAGGGAACGGAGCCTGCTCGGCCATTTCCAAAGTTGTTCCGCGTTAATTACACCCGGGGGAAGTTGTTAAGACGACGGTTTGCTGTTTACTACGATGCAGTTTGAATCGGGAAACTGTCGACAACAGCGTGCTGCGATCAGTCGAGAAAGTTGTATCGATGTTCAATCGCCTTTATAAAATCAATTTTAAAGGACGATTGAACTTGTTGCCAGTAGTTATTGGAGTGTCCAGTAAATGATTGCTAAAAAGTATACCAACTACGTTTCTCTCTTCAAATGGCTTTTGAAACTTCCAAAACGACAGCTGACAAATTACAGAATTTTCCTACAAAAATGAAGATAACATGCAATTAATAAGTTCGCAAAGAATCCAAGTACAACATTATTATTCAATACTGGAAATATTTATCATTGCAGAATATTTTATTACTCCCAAAATGTAGTCCGCATAATTTGATAAAATGATTCGCCAAAATAGTGAGCTACACATTGTTGCAATAATATTTTTCTAGCACTAATAATAAAAGGGATCTAAGGGACTTTCACAGAGAATCTTTTATTCTCAGCCTCCACAGTTTCACAAATAAATTCCAGATAATATTCCGCTAAAACTGAAGACGACGTGCAAGCTCATGCCACACAATTATTATCCACAATAAGCGATCATTTCCATCAGTCTCATTCAGAACAATCTCCACCTCCATTCCTCCCCCTCTACATCCTCCGCGTGAAATTGATTCTCGACCACTCGAAGCCTCGATTCCCGCTTCCTGCAGGCCATGTTTCGGTATGTCGATGATTGAGGAAGAGGCTCCGGGGCGGATTAAGGATTCCAGACGAATATTACCAGGGCAACTTCGGAGAACGCTGGCGAAAGGCCAGGAATCCGAAAGACCTTACGCCGCAGTCGTCATCGTGATCGTTTGAGCGCGGCCCCCGCTCGTCTTCAGCAATATCGGTGAGCATTGTGCATTGTCTGCCGCGCATATCCCCGTACTTTCATTGCTCCGCCGGTTCCATGCATATGGATGCACCGCGTGCACTTTTCTATGCCCCACTCTCGGTGAATGGTCGGCCATCGTGGCCGCACAAAGACGGGGCGCGAGAAGAAAGGGTGAAATGAAGATAGGCACCTTTCGGGGTGGCGGTGCCACCCCAGGGGGATGCGTTTGCCGATCGTGGGGGGCTCGAGATGGCGCGGGACGCCTTTGAGCGTCCCACCGAAAAAGGAACGCGGACGCGGATTTCAATATTGAGAAATATGCGCCTCTAGAAGAGAGTTCGCGCGAAAAGAGGGAAGTATTATCATTTCAGACGGGGCCTCCCTGAGACGTGTCTGAAACTCGAAAGCAGGGCCACGTGGCCGGGTAAATATTCTGTTAGAGAATTTTGGGAGAGTGTAGTTGGAAATACTTGGAAGATAGAAGTGAATGGGACGCAAGACTGACTTGGATTTTGTATCGGACATGTAGAAATCACTATTTGTTATTCTTTCTCTGTTCCATGCTTCACTGTTATATGGGAGGATGCTTTTTTTTTATTGAAACGTATATTTTGGATACAATAGGGAGGCTGTGTCGAGTGGGGAAGCTTTTACCAGCCAGGTTCTATGAATGTTTTCATTTGTTTGATGCGGGGGTTGAGTTTCATTAGCGGTGTACACGTCCCTCTGGTTTGCCAGTGTTTACAATTTCGCCATTGTGAGGATCCATTTCGAGAAGCAAAATCTCCATTTTTATGGAATTGTTCTGATAAGAGAAGTTTCGGATTCCACTAATATTAATCTCTTTGGGGCCATCAGAGATCTCAGCAAACTCACATCGTACATTTCAATTTCCTTTCTATATTTTCCTCAAAATACCACGTTCCGAAAACCACCTTTCATCCCGACGGCAACGTAATTTCAAATACATACCTGTTCCCAACCGACGTTCATTCGCGCGCCAAGTCATTCAGTACCTGCTCCTTGCGTTTCATAGAAGCAACTTTTAGACAGAAAAAGGGGGAGAAGGGAATGCGAGCTGCGGAGCCCTGTTTCTAAGCGCGCCGGGAAGCTCGCGTTAAAACCTTTCGCTGGCGAGGAAAGCGAATAACGGGGACTCCGTGTAAAAACGAAACGCGGCGATGGTATTCAGCGGGAAAATGGAAATGTCGGCCTTAGACGCTTTAAGATGCCAGTAACTCGTTGTCGGGAGGAGTGTAAAAAGGATGTTCGCCGATAAGGAAGAGGTTTGTAGGCGCTGCACAGGGGGAGGTGGGTTAAGACGGGGAGACCCCCTTAAAAACGGGGCTGCGAGGGGAAACGCAAAAATAATACGTATTGCCGGCCTTTAAAACGCATTAGGGATACGCAGACTGGTCGTCGAAAGGGGAAGAAAAAATTATCGACAGGTTAGATCGATAAATCGCGATGCTGCTGAGAGTAGAGTAAATCGGAGCAAGGCGAAATGACGAGGCAAAGTGAAATATTGTTTTGCACATAGTGTAAAAGAATTGTATATCACCCTAAAGTGACAGAGCTTTTGTATCATGGATTTTAGAAAATAAAACTGCACGATACAATATGGCAAGAAAATAAGCTTGTGTCTGTTATTTTTGTGATTTTTCTGTGTTATTAAACTTTAAGTGCTCCACGTTCCCTATTTCTCGAGAGGAGCACGAGAGTTTCTCGTTCATTCCTCTTTGAACCAGGCACGCGGTACATTTTTCAATATCCACCGAATCGCAGGCGTAATATAGCGAGATGGTATACGACGTAACGGGATGGTCGAAGTTTACGTCGCCTCGGGGATCGTGAGTCTGCAATGAAACGGTGATACATTTGGAGGAAACTTTGCTCTTGTCGCGTTCCAAGTTCAGGCGCAGGGAAGAAAGTTCGATGGACGGTGAGAAAGTTGGGCTCAAATTGGTTTCTAATATATGCAAATTGCGAAGGGGAATGTTGCACGGAGCTTGGAATACGTGTGTGAAGGCTGCGAAGAGCTTTCTGACAAATACGAAGTAGGTAAACGAATTGTTTAAACGTTTCTTGAGTTGATTCCACGTGTAAGCATATTTCGAATTTTCTTAAAAACTTTTTCCTTAGTTAAAGATATTCTTCATAGGATATTTGTTAAGCAGTTGCTAATTGCACAATTCTAAAAATTCGTAGACTGCTCTAATTACCGTAGACTCGACGACTGACTGTTCTCTGCTAAAAACACACTCCAACCTAATGATCCATCCGTAGACATATTCTTCGTACCACGAAGAAAACCACAGAACGTTTTTAATCTGTGACGCAGCAGTTTCTACAGCCTCAACTTCCTTTTCCCTTGCCGAAGAGAAGTTTCTTGACTTCATTAACCTTTATTAAGCGGGGCTTATTTACTTATCCCTGAATGGTAGACGTCGAAACGCACCCTTCTTCCCGCGACTGTGACTCGCTGAAGACTTAATCCCTTGGATCCTACATTCTTCATTTGCTCAGAATCTAGCGGCAAGGTTTCCATTGAAGCCAAGCAAGGTCGTGGCTCGGTGTCGCGAAATTCTGCCTGGCCCCTCAGATTCGAGGGTGTTTCTTTCACGCTGCTCGCTTACGCATCCATGATACCGCACGTGCGGCTGCGGTTGTAATCCGCCGTTCGTGCGCCAGCACACCGTGGGAGAAACAGTTTTGCCGCGTCTGGAACGTCGAATCGATATTTGTTCAGCCCTTGCACCGGCGATGAGCAGCGACGTTACTTTTTCGCGGGGAAATTAGCGTTGGTAGGAAATCACAAATTTCATTTCCATCGGCCAGTTTTGTGGGAACGAGAATTGTCCCTTGGAGGATTTCGAACTCGATTTACCTGGTTTTACTTCTAGAGATTTGTGGCCATTCTGATATTTGGAAAGCGAAGAAGTGTTAGAACCATCGAGAGACCTGTAGATTTAATATTTGGAGGCCTTTTTGACAAATGCAATTAATCATTGACTGCTAATATTCTGGGAATTAGGTACTCATGAGTTCCTCTAATTCATTTCATTTAAGAAATGTTTCTTCTAGCTGTGTGTTTCCTCTGTGGATTGAAAAATCTTAATATCATTTCTTTAACTAGTTCTCTAAATTTAACAGGCCTGTAATACGACTCACGACGTTTAGAAATCGCGACGTAGCAATACGTTCTTCAGCATCCCCGGGTCACCACCAACGTGTTTGCGTTACGCAATCGTTCGACGTCGAAATTACTTTTCCAGCGGCCAACGGATAGGGAACAATGGGATCGTTGTGCACGTGCCTTGTAATTTCGTAGCTGTAACTTTCGCGAGGCTCTTCTGCTGTCAGGAAGGAGATTTAAAAACCATCCGAACTGTTCCCTACTCGCGCAGGGATCCCAAACTCGACACGGTGAAATGTTTATGCCTCCGTGGAGAGTACCTATCCCTCAGTCTACCTTTTTCGAATATTGGACAGTAAATAGACATGAAGCAATGTTATCTTCCTCGGGATTAATGATCGTCTCTGTTCGTTTATCGTGGGTACAGCGTCTTAAAACTCTGTTATCTTCTTGTACCCCAATGAAACGTTATTACAGAAGGTTTTCTTATAAAAACCACTTTATTCTCTCTTTACCCAGCACAAAAGTCATCTTTCGTTATGGCCAGTCCACCGTAACATCCGACAAATCAAGCCCTCCACCGATGAAACGATCAAACGTAGGCGGGCGGCCAGGATTCGTGGGATAGTGGGTTAGTCGGATGATTTATCGAACGTCCATTATCCCCGTCGTAAAGACTAACTAAATTCTCGTAGCTGTTGCAGAGCGTGGGCGTCCTTTCAGTGAACCCGATGAAACTTTTATCCCACGGTCGTAGCTTGGGGTTTCAATTAATTTTTGAAGCGCCAGACGAAGTTCGTAATTAATAGCTTGATAAATTTCATTAAGATCGCGCGAGCGCAAATTAGGCGTGATGGCTACCAGTTGCGTACGAGTGGCGTCGCCCAGAGGTCTGGGCGATTTCGAAATTAGGTAATTAATTTAGTGGACTGTCGAGGGCACGCTTTCCAGATGACGACGGTCGCCCCTTGGTCCCTGCGCGTGGCCGAGCCCTTGATCGTTCCAAGTGCCACCAGTCGAGTAATGTCACCGAGGATAGGCACACTAATCGTTGACATGTGCACGTAGATTCCGAGGTAATCGCGCTGGGAATGTGTCTGCTATCGATTACCGCGTTTTCTTAGGCATTTTGTCTGTGTATTTGTTAAACGTCATAGGAATTTTTGCTTGATGAGGCTCTTAGATCGATAGTTAGCTTCATTTCGCTACACTGCACTTATCTTCTGAATTAGTTTCCCATTTTACTCGTGTATTTTTAATCTGCATATGCTCCTGGGAATTACTTTGGGGTGGTAGGAAACACCACTTGCAAATTCTCACTTTTTCTCAGAGAAGTCAGAAGGTACAGTTTGCATAGGAAGAATTTAAAAATACTCTATTAATAAAATCTCCAAATCAAATAGGTAACTTTGACCACAAGACTAGATTTTCAAATAAATTCCACTAGCATCTATTGTATAACAGTTATTATTCTCAGACAAATTGCACCTTGACGTAGGCAATTAAAGCTATCCAAGGCACTTTGTTTGAGAATAATACCTGTTATACAATAGAAGCTAGAGAAATTTATTTTAAAATCTAGTTTTCTGGTAAAAGTTACCCCATTTGACGATTCCAGAGGCTCCGCTAAAAAAAAAAAGCCTGGATGTCAGACATTGATTCTGTATGGAAACTCTTCACCCAAACGAACAAACAATAACTTACATGTACCATAAATAAAATCTAAAAATTTATTAACAACAATACAACATTCCACTGTAAAATACCTACTAACCATCACATTATTACACAATTTCCTATAATCTAAAGCAGACGTCGAAGCAAAGCATTGCAAAGAAATTTATCTGCACGCACAGGAAAGCGTGCACCCGGCTTAAGAGTAATCCCCCAGCCGGCGACGATGAGTCGTAACTCGGATGCACCCTCGCGCGACGTATCTCGGCGTCTCGGGTGCACGCGAGAATTATCGATCGCTATCGAGCGTTGCCCAGGGGGGCCGTGCAGAAATCGCGTTGCGCTTCCTGTTGCGCGCATTCACGGGGATAATTGACGCCCGCCACCATCCTCTATTATTCTTATTGTCGCTGCCTCATCCTCCTAGGACAGGCCAGGTAACAATGGCCGCCGTCCGATCGCCAGCTTACTCATCCAGGACAAATCTTTCTCTTTTGCAGAGGCCGAATGCTGCGTTGGCGAGGCTGCTGGAGAGGCATGCTGGGAGCCTTGTTACTGCGTCCTCCTGCAGGACGAGCAGACCCTCACGGCTTACAGGAGCGAGGACATGGCTGTGAGTGCACGTTCTATATCTTTACCCTCGGCTCTGATAGGGAGGCCTCCCCCAATTCTGCTGGATTAGCCAGCATCCCACTTTTTATTAAGACGCATCTCGTACGCTTGAAGGTCGTAAGAAGAGATATTGGAGAGGATCACGTCACCGTTACTCGAGAAACGCTCCTTGCTCGTGGCAAATCTGTTCGTTGTTCGGGACTTTCGTCGCGATTTTCCGGTTGGGGGGATTAGTTTGCGAATTGCGATTTTTAGGTGGGGCAGTGGAAGGGGATTTAGGGAGTTTGGTGTGACAGGGAGTCTAGAAGGGTTGAGAAGTGAATAGAAGAATTTTTTTTTGTTCATTTGTGTAATAATGTAGTTGTAGATAAGAAGAATAGAAAGTTGTGGGTATTTTCAAATTGGTGGAGTTAGTTGAGGGTGCTAAGATATTATTCTTTAAGATATTTTTGCTCTTGCGAAGGAAAGTCCACGTTACGTTAGAGCTCACTTAAATTCAATCTAAACTCCTTGCACAGGATTCGCGAGCTTGCAGGAGTCCGCGGGTCGCAGTTGGAGAACTCCGTTTCAAATTAATTTTCTAAACGACGTTGTAACAGTCGTGATTGCGGCGCCTAGTTATATTTAACGCGCAAACACAAGTCCAACTGGGTAAACCTGAAGTTGTTGGGTATCGGCGTTTCTACGCGTTCACAGGAATCCCGCGTTTTATCGCGTTTACACGCGTGCACAATGCAAGCGCACTGCAAAAGGGGTCCGTCTTGTTTGATCGTGTACGGTTGGAATGGCAAAGGGGCGTCTACCCTCTAATTCGATTAGAAAGTTTATACCCCTCTACCCTGTCGTTTCTGTGTGTTCAAACGCTTTCAAGACTTTGGACTTCTAACCAAAACTACGGCTGCTGCGAATATCTGGTGAGATTGTGGTCGAATCCCCAAGAGTTTGCTAACAGAAAGGCCCCTCAGGCGTAACTTAGATTTTTTTACAAGATCTTGCTCAAAGGCTTGAGTTAGAGGAACTAATGATAGATAGTTCTGACCGTAGATGTTTAATTGTTTAAGAGGTATTTAATATTAATAACTCGCCCAGGGTTTGTTTCTCGAAGTATTTTATAGTTATCTTCCTTCTTCACTGAACTACTATGGCAAATAAATAATTTAGACTGTTCACTTGTTCCTTCGAAGAGGACTGCTAGTCTCCACAAATTCAACCTCTTTAAACCTAAATTCGAACAGTACCGAACTTTGCCCGGACCTGTTCCACCAACCACCCTCTCGATTCCACAGAAATGAAGAAAAACATTCCTCCGTGCGCGAAAATATACATTTCCAGGGACCACGATCGTCGATGCTCAGCGGTCATGCGCTCGAGGAGGCGGCTGGGCATCGAACGTTTACGTTATTGCAGCGTGTGCACCGCGAACCATTGCACTCCGCGGAATGTAACACGGTCCGCTGCGAATCGGGACTAAAAGAAACTCAATCGAAGTTTCGCCGTGAACTTTTGCCAGAAGCTGTGCCCCCCATGGTCTCCGGGGGCGGGCGCTCTAGGATTTCCCTTGAAAGCTTACTTAACTAATAACTTTCCGACGGAGTTACCGCGACTTCCATTCCCACTTTTGCCCCAGCTGCCGCTCTACCTCCGGTATGTTTTTATTCGTCCCTTGCCCTTGTATTTCCAGCAGTTTATGAACTATGAAGCCCCTTGCATCTTCGCCACGATCGCTGCAAGCTACGCGGCACGGTGGTAAAAGTTGATGGTATCTTTTTTACAGTCGATATTACCCATGGGTAGGTATAAAGATAGAAGTTCTTGCGCCGTTGCAGTCGTTCTTTTTTCCCTGCTACGGCTACTTCTCAAATATGTATGAAGTGTTTACTCAGACGCGAAGCGTCGATGCATGGTCTTCAGTTTCAGCGCACCTGCCACAACGATGTTTTTTTAGAGTGCTATGTTTGAGAAGTGAACGTGGATATTCGTAGGTTACAAATTTGATTTCGAAGGGAAGGACTTGTGGATTTGAATCTAAGAAGGAAATGTTCGAAGGAAAGGGTGATTTTAGCCCTTAAAGTTGTCGCGTTTTTAAATGTAACTTTATTTTTCCTTTGGCAGTGTCATAGAGCATAAAAAACTGAACAATTCTTATATTTAAAGTTTTGCTCTACCTTGCACCGTTACAAACTTATATTAAAAAGAGGAAAAGACGCGATATCTTGAATATCATAAACTTGCGTAGGAATACGAAACTTGGTTAATTGGGGAAATCATTTTCTTCCAGGTAGTGCAAAAGAGGTTTCACAGTGTTCAGAAGCATATTCAATTACTCTTACCTAATTTGAATAGAAAACAAATAAAAAAGTATTTTCTTTTCAATTTTGTGTAATCTATTAAATTCAGAAAATTTCATTTCGACAAACTGAGGGTTTTATTAAAACGATGCAAGACTTCGAGGCAATTTTCTTTCCCCCTAGGTGCCTTTATAAATATCTGTTCGTTGACACGTTTAATTCCGCAGTTTCCTCTCCGTCGTGCTGTTTTATTCGTAAAACCGTGGTCCTTCTGGGCCGTGCATAGTTGCCCGTGAAACGAACGAACGTAGAAGCTCGGGAACGGCGAAGATCTCCCGTTCCGTATCCATTTTGGTCGTTCGTAAGATCCCCTAAGTGTAGCCGACGCCGCGCGCCGTGTCCCAGACTTGCACCTCTTTTTCTCCGTCTCTGAAAGCACCAAGAATGAGAATTCTACTTATTACATTGCTCGAAAGCAACTCCCCTTCAGGATTAGCTAATTTTAAGAGTCCACTAGTGGAGTCCCTTGGACGCAATTACCCTGGTGTGAAAGAGTCTTCGTGGACCCTTCTTCCTATTCTTCGATTCCTCCCTGAAAGCTATTTCTTGGGTGCCTTCTTTGTGAGGCAAAGTAGGCTAGTATTGTCAGTAATTTCATTGTAGAGACCCAAGTGCTGTGAGCTACATAGAACTAAAGGAAATATTTAAATACACAGAAATAAAAATTAGGAATAAATAACCATAGAAATTTGAATATAAAATTTTCAATCTTCTAGTTTACTTAATTTTATAAAAGACACCATTGCATTTCAAATTTGATAAGACATGTTTCTCAATTTCTTTCACATTTTTTTATAGTGTGCTGTGATATTTTTCAATGGAATACTTTTTTCTATTTATAATAGAAAAAATTTGATTATCTTATAGGTACATCAGTGCATATAGTAACAAATAGAACACCAATATTATAACAGTTATTTACACCTACTAACACATTGATTTCACAAGGCGAAGGTACTAAGGAACGAACAGGGGTGAAACATTACGTTGACCTAGAAGAAGTTTATGATTACTTCCAATTCCCCATTCGATCTCAGGGTCCTTACGAAGGCTCGGAGAAATGCGAGCTATATTTCTGAAAGCCCTCGTGTTCCGCGGATTCGGGTCCTTGGTAGCTACACGACTTGGCCCGTGTAAGTGGTAGCCATTACATGTTTAAGGCGGTCTGCGAATTCCGTGGAACGTGGCTGCGGAAACCCCGCGTCGCCACTCGTGTTTCGCATGAGAGGACTCCTTGAATTTATTCGTACACCCTCTGTGTGCATAATAACCATCCCAGGTCGGCTCGAGGGCTTTTTTCCCCGTCGGTGAAAGAGAAATTTTCCTCATTATAGTATCAATGACGGATCCGCAAGCGGAAGACCAGTCGTCCGTCTGTAATATTCCTTTCCTTCAATTTTTCTGGGATAAAGTGAAGGTTTCCTCGGCAAAGGGAACGGTCCACCGATGGATCTTTAAATTAGGGATTGGCTTTGATCGAAGGGCCAGTGACAAATGGACCCGCGGAACAAAGGGATTCGTTTGTGCTCCCCGGGGGGATGATGTAATAATTCGATACGTTTGCCAGCAATTATGGGGGTGAATAATGATACTGAAACGTAAACGCTTCAATTTTCGTATTATACTTAAATTTGTTTGATGTTGACTTGGAGGAGGAAGGTATCGTAAAACTGGAAAGATAAGAAGATTCATTGCAGAGTCAGAAGGAATTAAACAGTAGAAAGTCAAATGTTAATTCTTGGGATAGAATACAAATTATATTTTCAGCAGAATATTTTAAAGTACTTTGCTTATGCTACACTATCTCTAAACCGCAAACAAAGGAATTTACATAGAAGAAGAAAAAGAATGTAATAATGTTACAAAAATTGCGGTCATTAAACCTGTAACGCGAGTGAAAATCGCGTGTCTCGATCGCGTAAACGAGCCAGCGCGTGTGTACGCAGCAATAACAGTACGGCTGATCGTGCACGGGTTTTCTCTACTTGCCGACTAAATTCCATCCGGAAGAAGCGAGGAACCGTTTCAGAGGCCCGGGAGGGTTAAAAAAAGCACGACGGCCGTTAACCCTATTCCTTGAGGGCGGTTCAGCGTCGAGTAACGAAGGGTCTCGTGTTCCTAGACCCCTCGAATGTGATTACACGGAAGGAGGAAAAGGACGTGAGCCGGGACAGGCTGAAAGAGGGCTGGCGCTGGTCTTGATTTAGTAATAACAAGGGCTCAGCCGTTGCGTAGAGGGCGCCGGGGGTTGCTGGGAACGCGCGAGACATTCGGGAAATCGGGGGAAAAACTGAGACGAGGACAAAGGGACAAACAATGGTGGACGAATAATAGAGCGGGCACGCGTTTGATACAGACACCGTGTATTGAGTACAGACGTTGCTGACAAATAATGATGGTCCTTTGTATCGTTTTTGAGAAATGCCGTGGAACACGGGCAGCTTCGATGGGGGTTAAAAAGATTGATAAATCGGGCTGTGTGGGAAGCGGAAGCATATTCATATGAGGCGAGCAGCTCGAATAGTGGTTTAAATAGATGATAGAGGACGTATCTTTAGAGAAGAATTAATTAAATATTTGCAGTATTATTTGCGGTATAACCGAGAAGAAGGTGATTCTTAATAAAAATATAAGTCGAGGGTCTAAAATTTCTATAAATGGGGCTTTGTTTTTGAGAAATTTTTAGGTACATTTCGGTGTTTGCCATATTTTCCTCGTTTCTAATTTTCGCATTTTCTGCGAGATAGTACAGTAGTTACATCGAAGCATAAATTTCAGGTTTATCAGTTGCCATGGTACTTGGATGCTTCAGTTAAATGCACCATCGACTCATAAAGTTCCATTGGCAAGCACAGTGGGCGACAAACCACGTGGTTAAGATACGAACGAAGCTGTTTGCGGCAAGTTTACGCATTACGAATTTAATGGTAATCGATGAACGAGACCCCGCACTGTCTGTGCACCTGGAAAGCAAGTTGACCTTTCGAGTCCGATGGGAATTTCATTATCTTGGCGCATGCTAAGGACTTCCCTCGGCGTGCATTAAGATGATAACAGGCGAAGCTGGGGGACATTGTTTCCGCGGGAAAAGGAAAACAGTGTCGATTTCTAGACGCATGAAAAGCTCGTGGTATTGAAGTGAGGCAGCTGTGAGGTTTCTTCGTGAGTCCTAGGGATTTTACTTTCATTACGGCTCGCGGGGTCCGATAACGTCGCGGATAAGAGGGATTTTCTTGCCGGGGTCCATTAGTGGCTGAGCTCGTGAAACCGGATCAAACGTAACTCCTCGTGCTTCTATTCCTGTGTGATTGAACGAATAATGGTTTCTATGTAAAGTGGAATCACTGTCGAATTAATCGTTACTTAATTAGTGTAATTTGAAAAATGAGTCGATGAATTCGTGCATATAGTATCCACAAGAACTTGTGGGAGTAATCTACAATTTTCCATTTTAATGATACAAGTGAATTTAACAGAATAACAAGTAGTTATTTAATTCTCAATTTTACTACGTTTAGCATTCCATTGTTCCAAGTTCCTTATAAACTGCAATTGTACTTCATAATTCCCATCAATCGATTATCTTTCATTATTAATTTCTTCTTCAGAGAGCAGTATATTACAAAATACCCTGATAATTTCCCAAATTTGTTGAAAATTCGTAAAGAAGTATTTCACAATCAGTCATGAAACTTCCATACACAGAGAAGTTAACGAACTCGAGCTGAAGTTGGAGCGCAACGCGCGAAAGCGATTATAGCAGGGAGGAAAGTTAATACCTTTAATACCTGACGGGGTTGGAATCCTCGCGGATTACTTTCGCCAGGGAACTTTTGACCGTAAATTATTACGACTTATCGTGGCCCCAGACACTTCGATACGCGCCACCGAATTTGATCCACCCCGGTGATAAATTATGCACGGGGTGCCGCGAGAGAGAGTGCACACCCTGCGCTTTCATCCCTGGATAACGGCTCCCCCGATGCACTCAAGGACAGCTTCTTCCTTTCCTCGACCAATCGTTGCTCTCCCAAAGCCCTCGAGCTGTCCATTTTTCACTGCTGCACAGTAACTTGTCAGGAATATTTAAGGGCCAGCCTCGCTCTTCTTTTGGATACTCGTGTCTTCTTTCTGCCACTTGGATTCACAAAGAAATGATACGGTATTTTGTGCAACTTGGGTTCAACTGATTACACGGCTTATTTCTTTGTCAGGTGTAGTGACAATGAGTTACGCTTTTCCACCCTCCTTATTTTTATCATTGAAGCAGTCTGGACTATTTAATTTGATTTAAAGGAGGCTAAAAGAAGATTATGTTACTTATTTCTTTTTTTTTAATTGTAGTGCCATATTCATGTTTGGATATGAAAGTCTACCATTTATCGCCTGTCTTTTATGGACTTCAGTCTAGACTCTAGATTATTAATAATGAAAGTGATTCTGGTATTAAATCATTAATGGCCTCCTTATCGATATTACAGAATCTATATTGTATTTTTTTGTCCTCATGTGTGAACGTTTACTCATAATTCATCGCTGAAAACAGGGGACATGAGACACTATCTAAACGAACATCCATAGCGTAAGACACTAAGCTCCATAAATCCACAGTGTGGTCATGAATTTTCACAATAGCCAGTATTAAATAACCTCAAGTACCATATAGGAGAGATATTTTCAAGCAGTATGAACAGTCTTCAAAGTTTATCATTTCTAAATATTCTTTACTCCAAAGAGTGAAAGCTTCAGTACATTATATCTAACGCCACAGTATATTATATCTTAAAGCACATATTATTTGGTCCATACACCTTACTGCACGCTGTCTGGATCTATTTCGACCCACATTCTCAAAAAAATTGAAATCATTGACTGACTCAAGTCGCCAATTGTTTTTATTAAATAAATATCTAAGGTTGCACTGCTGTAAATTCTAAATTTCTAAATACCACTTGCTACAAAACTCTTCTCCTATCCCAAGTGATAGAAAAAGAAAGAAAGTCCTGTACGAGTCTAAATTAACCCAGCCACGACCTGCCTAGGGTTAACACAGTTCCTGGATTCCTCGTTCAATATCTCGAGCAACTTATTTATCCCGAATTCTGCTACCCCTCACACATTCCCCTAAAATACACCAACCCTATAAATTTCTCAAAAGTTCCCCCGAAGAGAACTACGAAGCTCCAGGGGAAAGGACGACGTATACATATATCTTGGTCCAAGTGCGCAATATTCCCCTCCCGCACCGTCAACGCTTCCTTTCCACCTCTGGATTCTTTGGATTCGATGCTTTCATACTCGTCACGTACAAGACAAACGGCAAGCGAGTAAAAAAATGCAACCTCTCCTCCACGGGGTCCTTTCCCCGGGGGTGAACGAATGGGTCCTCTGTATTAAATTGTATCCCCTCTCCCCCGCCCCTCCCGACCTGTCTCCCTTCACCGGCGCCTCCCTTTAAAGACGTGAGAGGAATAGGGTAGGCGCGATTAAATCTAGCCGTCTCGCTTCCCCCTTTCTCCCTTTTCCGCGCGCTGCTCGTAGTTCGTTCCCTATCTGTCTTTGCCCGTGTAGACCCCCTTTGATTCATCTGCGACTCTCGCATCTGCGTGGACCCGAGGCCCTGACTCCTCTTTGGTGTCTGGTTAAGGAGGTATCGCGGTGATCTTTGACCGGCTATTTAATGGGGGCCTGGCTTTTAAAAAGATTGCTTTACAGTGATCCTGGTCCCCTGATTCGGCGAACGTGATTCGATCTACTATTATATATTTCGGCGCTGCCATATTTGTTTACACGTGTGCAGCCATGGTGGTTGCAGATGGACTTGAGTTTTCTTTTCCTTCTATCTGAGAAATTTATTCCATCGTACGGTGTTAAAAAAGTGTACGGTTGCGTGAGGGTAAAAATTCTTCAGAGGAACCGCGAAAATAATTTTAGGAGTTCGTTTCAAGGTCCACCGACTATTCCACACAGATTCCATTTGGAAGTGGACTCGTTGGCCAAGGAGAGCATCTGCCCAAGGAGCAGCTTCCTCCGTTCAGCCGTTGGGCACGTATTTTCCCAGAACAAGGTGTCTTACTTGCCGCCAGACGATCCAAGGCTCGAGATTTGGCGAGGCCAGTCGATCCAGCCTCGTCTATCTTGGCCGAGGAGGCGAAAGTGCCTGTTCATCTGCTTCCCTGTCGACCCTTATCCCCTTCCTGCGAGTCGATATCCCCTTTTTCTCGAAAGCTGCAGGCGAGCTTGCAAGGCCCGGACTGTAGAACGCATTTCCTGCCACCACACACAGGCGTAAAGCTCTTCCTTCCTCGTCCCACCCTCTTGCGCGTCCTCCACGGTGGCTCGAGGTGCTGGAGATAGGATCACACAGCCTCGTCGTGAAGGAAATCCTGCGAGGATTCGGAGGAAGGACCTCTACCCCGGGCGGATAAATCGGCTCTGCCTTTTCGCGAACCTTTCAACCCCTTTTGCCACTCGAATCACTCTTCAGGAGCGTGGAAGGAGGCTACTAGGCGGATTCCTGAATTTTCTTGGGCTCGACGGGAGCTGTGTAAATGTTTGTGGACCTTGAAGATACGTGTTCGCACGTCTACCAATTTTCCTTTCTACCTATTGTTCTTGGGGGCACAGGTGGTAACGTGTTTCACTGCTTATTAGATATGACATGAATGCTGGAAAATTAGGCATGTTGATTTTGAGAGGGGTGAAATATTTGTATCTACTTTGTATTTTATTATAATATTTATAACAGTATTTCGTGGTGATTGCTTACTGGAAATATTCTCTGGACAGGAAACTTGATCAAGGGTTGACGAGTGTTTATCGAATTTAATTCGCCAGCAAACCGCTCTCTTTTATTTATTGAGGGCGGTCTCGAGGAAAACTCAATAGACGAAAAACTGTGATTTAATATCTTGTCTCCTTTTTAAATTGAAAAGCTAGTAGAAGGGTCTCGGCACGAGACTCGGGTTTGTAAATAAATTTAAAGGAAAAGGGAAAATATTTATAAAGCTTGAGGGTTACAAAAATTGACGAGTTTTAATCTTCCCTCCACTTAGAAGTCAGAAACTTTAAATTTTATAATTCTGTAAGATCTTGGAGAAAGGAAATTTCGTAGAAAAATCTCAGAAAAACGTGGTATACGTATAAATCAAGGATAATCGAAGATTCATTCTCGTCATATTGTTGCGAGGTTAGCCGGTGTGGAGATTCTCTCTGAGAATCTGGCTGCACTGCGCGGTTGTCCTCGAACGGATCGTTCGCCGGGCTCCGATGGTTCGGGTGAAGATGCCGGGAACGGGATTCTCGGGTCGAGCCGAGAGGTAGTGGATCGTTGCCGGTTAAAGAGTTAGAACTCACCGTAGGTTTAACAAAGGTTTATTTGAGCTGACACTTCGACGAGCGATCACGGTTGTGATCGCGTAACTGATCTTTTACAATAACTCTTACTGATAATTCCGCTGGGGGTTTATATACAATAATTGAGGTCGCGGTTTGGTGATCACGGGGGGAGGCCTACTGGTCTCCGCCTGTCGATCTCGGCCTTGCAACGCATGCGGTCTACTTTGGTTGCGCATCTTGCTGAGCTTGCTGGTGTCCGTTGCACCAGGTGTTATGGTTATGTGTCGTTACATAACATCCTCCCCCCCTTATGAGAAGGCGGTGTTATCGGTGTTTACATTTGCTTTTCCCGGTTACATTGTTTACATTACAATCGTTTCTTAGTTTAATTTCCTACTTGGACATTTAGTTCTGATCTTTTCAATTTCGTAGGGGTTGCGTACATTGCTTGCGCATGTCTTCCCTGTATTCTCTTTTGGCGCAATATAAGGTATATTGCGATTGTAAGTACTACTATAATTAATATTAATATTGTAGTGGCACTAGGGTAAACTATGTGCCATATCGGTATGCTAGTATTGCTATTCCGTGATTCTAGTGAAATGTTGTTCTCGATTTGGTCGAGTTGCTTATAAAGTTGTGAGAATTCAAAGGATCTTTTATTATCCTATCTAGTTGTGCTTGGGTTAGTGATTTCGCGTTATTGACTACTCCCGTTATAATTGTATTCCGGCCTCGTGTTTCTTTAGGAAATCTATGCCTAATATTCCTTGGTAATCCGTTAATGTGCCGTCCTCTATTATATATAAGGGGTGTTTAATTTTCTGTTCCCCGATTGGGAAGGTAGCTTCGATTTCTCCTAGTGTTTTTATGGTCCCTCCTGCTAGGGTTACTAGTTGTACCTTGCTTTCCTTCCATGCTACGTCGTTCTGGACGCATACTTTATTTATTATGGATACTTCAGCTCCTGTATCTATTAGCATTCTGACTTCATTGTTTCCTGCTTCCTCTATTTTTACTTGTGCAAAATTAGGTGTTCCAACTTCCTGCGGATCCTTTTTCACTATTCTAAGCAATTTTTGATTTGCGTCGGAGTTATCGGGTCTCGCTGCTGTGGGGAGAGTCCGTGATCCTCCTGACTGCGTTGGTGCTGCGTAAGCATTGTAAGGTCGCCGCCCCTGTGTGCGTGACCTATCGTCGTTGTACGACTGGCGATTCCCGCGGTTGGTATCAGGTGTTCCCTTTTCTGTGGAATTTTCGTTGACCTCATTTTGGTTTTTCCAGTCTCCGGGTCCTGTACCAGGTTGTCGTGGGCCATTCCCGGTGCCCTTCCAGCACTCTTCGGTGAAATGTCCCGACCTCCTACAATTGTGACAGTATCGCTGTCCTGTTTGGCCCCTGGAATTTGTGGTGCAGTTCGTATTGGCCGTTGTGGGCCACTTCTTAATTGACCGTTCCTCTTCTATGGCTATTGATACGGCCTCTGTTAGGTCGGCTGATCTTCGTGATTTGACCAGAATCTTTAGATCATCACGGAGTCCTTCCTGGAATATGCAGTGTGCCTGTTTCTTGAATATCTTGATGGCCGCTGTCTTCTCTACTAGTGAATCCTTTTCATCTAGTCCGGTCTCAATTAATTCGTTGAGCAGTAGGGATAATCGGTTCCCGTACGCGTGAGCATCTTCTTGCATTCCTTGTCTGCATTGCAAAAGTTCCATTTGCACAGCCGCGGTCGTGCGTGCTGGTTTATACAGTGAATTCAGCACATTCTCCAATTCGTCGATCGTCTGTATTTGGCGATTTTTTACTTCGATTTGGGCTATCCCGGTAATCCTAGTGGCTTTTATCCCTCGTACTATTTGTACCCTGTGTTCAGGTATCCTGAATGCTTTCACTATGTATTTGCAAGTCTCTAGAAATGATACTAATTCCTTGGGCTTCCCGTCGAATTTAGGTATAAGTTTTAAGGCGTTAAAAACTCTACTGTCCCCTAATTCTGTTGGTACGTCGGGTGGCCCTTCCAAACTAAAAGTGGGGGGTATGAAATTACTGGACCTTCTCGGTATGCTGTCTTCATCCGTTTGGTCCTGGAAATGCACCGTGTTTCTATTCCCTTCTTCTGGCAAGGTGCCTCCTAATGAGGATCGCATCCTACTCACTTCTTCTTCTAGGGTTCGGTGGTTAATATCGCGTTCTATATCAAGTCGCGTTCTTATTCCTGTTTCGTTGGTTTCCTGTATGTCGATTATCTTGTTGGCTAACGTTTGCATGAATGACCAATTCTGATGCACGGATTCCTGGAGTAAGGCTAACATCTGCTCCACCCTATCTTGCCTATCGTTGGGGCTTGCATTGCCCGCCATTGTCTCGTCCCCTAAAGTCTCGTCTCTAGTTATTAAGAGTTCCGGATTTGAGGTATTTTCCCCAGAAGTTCCTGCCCTGGAAGTTCCGGTGGTTTGTTGTCCCTTTGGACTATGGATCACCATTTTTTCAGTGATTTCAAGAATTTCGCTATCGTACGAGGTATTAGTGAGTCTGCTCGTCTCCGAACACGTCTCGTCAGAGGGGTGCGATACTACCGGAGGGAGTAGACTCGGATCTATACTCTCGAAAGGGAAAAGTCGTTCCCAGACTATATTCCCGTCTGACCCTAGCGAATTTTGTAAGATCTCGGCTATTGAGCTATTGTGTTCTAGTGATTGGTTCCGGCCAGCTAGCGCGCGTTCGTCGATTTCAAGGATCGCGTCGACTGCTGCTTCGTATTCCTCGTCGGTCGGTGCGATCGAGGGTAAACTACGGGCCCTATTTGTGGTGCCTAATCGGTCAACCCTAGATAGTACAATTTCTTGCCTTTCTGGTAGGCCTAAATTTCGCTCGAGATTATTTCCTAACGATATTGCTCGTCGCATGGAAAAAATTTTCTACGGCGTGATGCTCGGCTCTTTAGTAGTAAATGTCCCACTTACAGCACGTGTAGCAGGAGTTGCCTCGTCATCATTGTTGCCGCTGCTGGACTGTCGATGAGCTGCGATGTGGAATTCGTCGCTGGTGTCCTCTTCTGACAGTTGACAGCACTTTGTTGAGGATCGGTGTCCTCTTCGATGTCGATCGTGGTAACTTCGTGTTACCTCCGATGGTCGAGCTCGCCTTGTCCCTACGTTGGCTGGATCCCACCGCTGCCACCAATTTTGTTGCGAGGTTAGCCGGTGTGGAGATTCTCTCTGAGAATCTGGCTGCACTGCGCGGTTGTCCTCGAACGGATCGTTCGCCGGGCTCCGATGGTTCGGGTGAAGATGCCGGGAACGGGATTCTCGGGTCGAGCCGAGAGGTAGTGGATCGTTGCCGGTTAAAGAGTTAGAACTCACCGTAGGTTTAACAAAGGTTTATTTGAGCTGACACTTCGACGAGCGATCACGGTTGTGATCGCGTAACTGATCTTTTACAATAACTCTTACTGATAATTCCGCTGGGGGTTTATATACAATAATTGAGGTCGCGGTTTGGTGATCACGGGGGGAGGCCTACTGGTCTCCGCCTGTCGATCTCGGCCTTGCAACGCATGCGGTCTACTTTGGTTGCGCATCTTGCTGAGCTTGCTGGTGTCCGTTGCACCAGGTGTTATGGTTATGTGTCGTTACATAACAATATCCTGGATTAATAACCTAAGAAGCCGCGGATAATCCTCAGAGGAGGAGCCCTTCAATTTTAAGTTCCCATCTCGGTTATGAATTCATCCGAGCGCGTACAGAAGTCAAGGGTTGTTACCTCGCAGAGGAGAAGCTTTACGGATCTTATTAAACCCAATTTATTAATAAAAAAATATGAAAGGACTTTTTTCTCTTTTTAAATAGAATGGAGAATCTTGATTTTAAACGTGAGCTCAATTTTTTTATACACTAAATAATTTCCGATTTTCTAAATAGAGTCTTTGAATTTTTTTATGGGAAGCATGGAAAAATAAAAGAAGTTTTCCGAGTTTTCGTTATTCTGCCTTCAATCTTCAATTACATGCGAATGTAAGTTCGCCCCGTTTGTTTAGGACATACGTTGCAAACTGTACTTATTGTCTGCACGTACTGTAAGATAATTCTAGGACAGGCAGTGAAAGGAAATGTGAGGGAAGATATGAATTATTCATGGAAATGGTCGTGATGCATGAATTTGTATACATATAGCTAATTTCTTACAGCCATGTTGCGAGGGGGTGAATAGAGACGCACGAACTTGGTCCCTTATGTGTGGAAATACTTGGTCTTGCATGAAGACAGAGGTATCCATCGTTAATTTTCATAAAGCAAACAAGATTATATTGTAGTAGAGATCTTCAATTTTAATTCCCCTGCCATTTCCACCTGTTTCAATACCGTAATCCTAGGTTCTAAGTAGAACCCATTAAGCTCACATCTGATTATAATCCAGAAAACAGTGGATACGATAAAATTTCAAACTCACTCCTGCTCTTTTTCTGATTTCTCTAAAGTCTAAGATTTCCTCCAAGTGCACCGACTACACTTTGTCAATTTTAATGAATTATAAATTACCATATCACATCGAGTGCATACGATTCTTAAATTCTTACTTCACGAACAATCACGACGTCTGTTTTACAAAGCTCCAACACCCCCCGGAATAAACCTGTGCACACCTTCCTTGGAACCAATAAAATTCTAATGCCTCGCGTCCCCATGAATCAAACTATCGGAGAATTTGCTAGCCACCGTCCAATATATTCAGTTTCGGCCCGTAGGGTCGTTTCATCAGCGAAACGATCTCGCAGGGGTTAATGCCGACCGTGTGCACCCAGCCGAATATAGCGCCGGAACGAAGCTTGAAGCTTAACGGCCAAACTCGTGGGCGATTGTGGGAGTTCGAAAGGTCATGGCATTTCGCGTGGCACGGAAGACGAGGGGGTGGCGGCAGTTATGCGGGGCTAGCGGGAGCAAGGGGTGCATTTACATGGGGCTGCTCGTCGACAACTGACGCGCGGAAGGGTAAAAATAAACAGGCTGCGCATTATCAAGTCAATGGAAAGGAGGGCTCCATTATCTCCTTTGATAAGCTTTTTCCTTCCTCCTTACCGGCGCGGAAAGAGGGCAGATGTTGGCTTGCAAAATGGAAACAGTCTGCGGCTGTCTGCGAGGGAATTCGCTCTAGTATCAGGCTTGCAAATAACGCTTTCATGTAAGCCGATTATTTGTGAAAGCTTCTTCATTAATACCCTCTTGCATTAGCTTCGAGAGGATCGCGGGTTTTTATTCTCGGTTCTCCTTGGGTGTTTAGAAAAACGAAATTGAATTTTTGCGGGGCTTGGTAAAGTGATTTTTATGGTGAACGATGTTTCTGTGGAATTCGAAGTAGTAATGGGGTAGTCGTTTTTGTGATTCTTTTTGGGAGGGTGAAAGTTATGCTATTTATTGGACTTCACGTGTCGATGAATCTTAAATACAACTCCGTAACAAATTTAAAATATAAAATAATAAAAAAATTAAAAATTGAAAGGCTTTTACCCTCTTATTGTGCTTAAAAGAAAGGATAAAAAGATCTGCAACTTCATGGACTGGTGTTTCAGGTGAGGAGCAGTGTTTAGTAAACAATAACAACAAAATTTGTCACTGGGGCCATTTGCTCATACTTACCTCGGTAGATTCTCATCTGCTTAAATAATTCGACGTCGCAATAACAGATTCATTACTTGAAAATCGTCAGTATATTGTACAAGTATTCTTTACAAAATAACTCTCTGAATATCACCCCCGAGTTTTCCAGAAATTATCCCCAACTTCAAACAACTCCCTGTAGTCTTCTTAGAAATCCAAGAAATTCAATTCTTCACAGTCTCCGTTGCTACACAGTTATTTGTAACTGTATCTATTGAAGGGCATCAAAGTAACGTTTAATATTCTCCGGAATTGTAAACGAACCCCCCTCCCCCAGTTACTGTAACAGGAAAGACAAACGATTGAACGAAGAAAAGAATTCCACCCGCCCCCTGCGAAAAAATTTCTTCTTAATTGCGTGACACGAATAAATTAAGAGCGAAGTAAATAAATTACTTTTTCCCGGAGCCCCGTTAATTATTCTTCTCGCTGCGTCGTCCCAATGAATCCGAGCGGACAAAAGGCAAGAAGTGTCCAACAGCGTGTTCCGTTCTTCTTCTCGGTGAAAGAACGTCTCCGTTGGGAATTCAGCAGCGCGAAGAAAGCGCTTCTTTTAACCGGACTACTTTCGGCGCACGCAGATTTCAGTAAACGTCCAATGGTAAGCGAACTTCCTCACCCGAGTTCCCTCACAGAGCATTAAGAAACCGGCGGGGGATGGGCTCGTAAACAACGTGAAATTGAAATTCATTGTTCGCTCGGCGACGTTCACTACTGCGCTGCTTAACCCTTTCAACTAAGATGCCCCAGTTTTGGCACTGTTCGGCACGTTCTGTCGAATAGAAACACGGCCATTGTCGTGTCAGCTGAAAGAGGTGGTGTATTTAATCCTGTCCTATTTCGATCATTTAACGACTGAGAGCGACGTGTCGGAAGTCGAGCCAGATGACTTCTTTTCAGGGAATATTGGTAGAATTTATCAGTCATCCACATTGTTCACCACTCTCGATTATATAGCAGCGTTTATAGGAAAATGGCAGAGAATATATGAAGGAATTTATTGTTAATAAATTCTATGTATACAGGAATAATAAATTTCAATTTTTTTTGTATGGAAACACAGCATCCCCAATTCCAAATATTCTAGAAGCTAATTCATCGAATTCACTGACCTTCGGGGACGCAGAGAGTGAAGTGAAATTCACGCGCAGAGGGAACCTTATCCTCGGGATTCCCTATCAAAATTATACCTTCATCGTATAATTCGATACAGTCGTGTCGTTATTGGCTTCATTTGGAAAACAGCACGGCCGAGAAATTCACCAGTTGCTCCGTCTCCCCGAGGAAGTCGTCGAGTGGTCCCTCGTTAGAAATTCATGCTGCGCCTCCACCCCCGTCGTCCCGTATCGCTCTCGAAAGCTCTCTTTTCAATGAACCTGTCCACGCAGCGCTCGAAAGCTCCCAGTAAACACGTAAAACGTTCTCCTGGCCGTAATTTTCGCTTTGCTCGCGCCAACGGATGTATTCTCTCGTCGATGGAGCCGTTTCAAACGACAATAACAGTTACGGGTTGCAGGTGCACGAGAATTTCCCTCTTCTAAAACATGATTTCTGTGACAAGTAGCGTGACATAATTTGTCTCGACAAATGCATCGCGACTACCTACAAGGAATTTCGTCAGGTGACGGTACTTGATTGGATGTCTCGGTTCAAGTTAGCGTCGTACGACTGTTGGGTCGTAGAACAATGAGAAGATATCTGTAGAACACAAATATATTCAGTAGATGAAAGTTGAAGGAGGATAGCATTGAAAATGGAAAATAGAAAATACCAATTTGCATGGGTTTAATTTTTCTGGCTATTAACAAACTTATGTTCTTAACTTACTTGTGAAGAAGAAAGTTGGGTTTCTCCTTCTATAATTTTCTGAGGGAGCTGGAATTTAAGTAGAATTTAATCTTGTCATTATTCTGAAATGTTTAGTAATTAAAGTCGATTTTTTTTAGCTTGCAATGTCTCCTTGTTTACTGATTGACGGTCACATTAATATATAGTACATAAAAGAACCAAGGTGACACTTGTACATTATCGAAGAATTTCACGTAACATAGCCAAGATGAGACTTACACTCCTCCGCGCTGACCGGACCTTAACAAGACGTAGCACACGACCCAGGGTTCCCTTTGGAAACGCGACCATGGGAGCAATTGCGGTTTACAGTTACACTACAGTTTCACAGGGTGTTGTCTAGCTGGAGTCGTGGGTGTAGTTCCCAGAAATTGAACCACGCATGAAATAGCCACGGAAATGTTTCCCGCTGGACCGTTCCTCTGCGCTTGGAGAGCAGTTTATTTTTTTCAAAGCTTCACCGTGTAGACTGTAGAGGAATTTTTTTCCACCTGTATTTGTGTAAACCGAGGTCAAGTAAAACAGACGCTGGGTAAATGAGAAAGCTTCTCTCCCACCCACGATCCATTTTTTTACTAAAATTTTTCTTACCCGCCTTTGAAGTAGATTTCATGCAAGTGGTGAAGAAAACTTGTGAAGGAACCTTTCCTCTGTGATAATGACTTAATTTAAAATCACTCTGCGTAGGAAATGTGTCTTGAAAATAATAAACTCGCGATGACTCTGTATATATGTGCACTTGTTGAAATGGAAAGATAATTTAAGCGAGTCCATGTTCCAACTTGAAGGAACATGGCGCAGCCCAAAGAATAGCTCCTGTTTCTCGTATTTTTCCAATTCCCTCGGCAGTTTCACCATCGTGGAAGTATTGTTCAGTGGGGGAAACGTGGCACGCAAATTACAGTGAGACAGATCCACTTTCCATGAAGGATTCTCGCAACGAAGCCGGGTGCGCTCGCATGTGAGGCACGCTAATAAATCTTTCTCGGCTGCTCATGACGGAACAGGGAACGAGCAATACCGTGATTCACTCGTCGAGAAACAAGAAATTACCCTCTGATGTATAACTCCTAATAAATCAGGAAACTTTCAGTCGAGCTTCCTCGGAGCGCGCGATAAAAAGCTGAGCCCGTACATCAGGCGTTATTTAATTATATCCGCGCCCTAAGTATTGTAGTTTTCCTCGCGCTTGCCTCTAAAATAGGCAAGTTTTTCAACAGTAACAGTCTGCTGGCAGTATACACACTTGAATGAACTTCAGATTAAATTAGTGAATATTAAGATCCTGAAAGAGATGATTAATTATCGATGTTAGAGGAAATGGAATGAAACGAGACTTGTTTGAAATTTCTTGCACCCATAGGATGCATAATGCATTTTCCAATCTCTCAGTGGTTGCGACTTTTACAATAACGAAGAAGCTTCACCTTTGTGCCTTCATTCTCGAGAAGACGTTGCAAGTATAATCTCATCACCGACAGCAGCTGCAGGGATTTAATTTAGCTTGCTTGGCGCATATTGTCTAGCACTCTAGCTGTTTACCTGGCAATATTCCTTATTATGCTAGGATATTGGAATTCTATCCCCCAACGAAGCGTATTTTGAGGGTAAAAGAGATTGAAACGACATTTTACGGGGAAATTGATATTATTGTTTCATTATTGGCTGGGATATTCTGTTTTCTGTCAGTTCGATTGTTTCCGCTCGTTCACCGTGTCTCATGTAAACGTGTACTCGGTTTTTATTCGATGCGAGGTATCGATTCGAAGTATACATACGTCCATGCGGCGTGCAATTTCATTCAGCCTCCTTTGATGCTTTGTAGAAAAACCGACATTCTGCGGATGATGGAGGCCCGATACGCCGCGACATCCGCGTTACCCTTTGATATCGCGCGACGAGATTGCAGATTTCCATATAAAGTGTCGCGTCCAAGTTGAACGGGGTCGCGTGACTAGACGTTGTTAGAAGTGTGTACGCGACTTAAGATTGCAAATCGCTGGGAGGAGACGTAATTTGCATGAATATGTAATACACTGCTGGAGATATCGATGGAATTGATGCTAAAAATAGTTGCTGCATACCCTCTTGACGCTAGATACTCTTTCACCGATGAAGCACTAGAAACATTGTATACTGTGTGATAGTAAAAATTCTGCTCTTCTTTGAGACTGAAAGTAAGTCAGTGAAATCTTCAGTCACTGACAGTTTGACCACCCAGCATACGAATTTGTTTAAAAAATACAGTACGTGGGTAACTAAGTAGAAATACCTCACCAACTTGTTGACTTTTCTCGCGCAAATGAAGCTACTGGACAAATGAATTCGCGCTACAAACAGCTAACCCGACACCAAAGATCCATTAAATAGTACATTTACCTAACTCTGTTATACAAGGATGCACGGAGGACCCTAAAATGTCTTCCCGAAAGTGTGAAAAAAGTTTCCAGGAGATCTTGTTACATTCCCGTGAAATTCCGCCGTTGCAGCGGAACTTTCTCAATTCACCGACACACGGAGAGCATAACGGGTGGTGGAGCACGAAGGGGCAGGGTGTATACGTGCTCCATTATCATCTCGAGACTTCCGGGACGCGAATCGATTGCAGCGTTACAGACAGATCGATTATCGTCGGAAGAGCGTACGTGTACTTATGGATGTAACCGGATCGAATCGGTTCGAAGCTAGCCGATCGTGTGGATCGAATTAGGTGGCCCCGTTGCTTTCAGAGACTCGTCCACGGGGCTCGAATCGGGCCGAAACGATTGAAACTCGAAACAGACGGGAACCAAGTCTTATTCCGGGCGGCCAGTAAACCGAGACTGGCGGGTCTCGCGAAACGACTCGAAACAGAAGTCTTCACATCTGGTCCATGTGGAATCGCCATGTAGTCACAGAACGATGTTCCAGAAATGTGCAACCAGGCTGTTCAAGTAGTTGAACATTCGAATGAAGGCGAATTTGCACGTTTTGGTTGAACAATGCGGTTGTTTGAACAAAATTGAAAGCAAAGTGAACAATGTGAATTACCATGAAATCAAAGTGTTTAACCAAATTGAAGATTCAAAGAAGTTGACAGAGTTTCTACTTCTGTTAAATGCAGTTGTCCATTCAAGTTGATTGCTAACAGCTGGACCTCGTATTTTACACTCCACTTTTACTTTTACATTTAATTTCATTACTTTTAACTTTTAACTCTACTATTTTCATATTTCTTTCATGTTTTCATGTTTCAATTTTGTGAATCAACTGCATTGTTCAACCAAAGTGAACCGTGTAAATTCGCCTTAATAGAGCAACTCGAGTAAAATCGAAGAAAAATAAGGCTATTTGGATCTTTCCAGTTTAAATTCTTCTAGCAATCTAGCCACTCGAATTCTTCAAGTTACTCAAATTTTTAGAGTTGTTTGAAAACAGATGAGTTGGAAATGTAAATCTATAGCAATATTCCTTTTTCTCGAAGTGATCTTCTTCATCTTCGCCTGAAAGGTTTCTTCCTCGTGCTCGTCCCTGTGCATCGATTCGAGAACCGATCGTCGTCCTGGCTCGCCAAGCCCGATCTATTAATCGCGATTAAGAGCGACCGCGGAACGCATCTAAATCGCTGAAATTACGACACGGAGCGTAGTGGCAATAATGACGATCGTAATATCGCGCGCTCTTCGAGGAGCACTCGATTAATTTAACCGTGGTCTCGGGACATTAATTATCCTCGTCAGCGGCCAATTAATTATGCTCGGCGTCTCCCCCGCAAACCACGTGTACGTGCGCGTTGTAACGAGCAGCGGGGCCCTTGCCAGTCATGCACGTTCCATAGGAAAACTCTCATTTGCCTCGGTGCAGTGGGCGAGAATAACGGAGCACTGCTGTTTTAGGATTGACAGATCGGATTCTAAAGGAATTGTGGAAGAAACATAGGTGCAGTAGAGTTTTCTCATGTATTATGTCAGTGGAGTTGGTTTTGTTAAATTCTTAGTCAAAGGAAATTTAGTTTCGGAGAAGTAGCCGGAGTATTTTTAAATAATCTTCATTGTCATAGTTTTGTAACTGTTAAATAATAATTTTAAACGCAGTAAAAAGAGGCTGGATAATGCAATAATGGATTTAAACAAAAGGGAATATTCTTTTTTCCTAAAGGAAACATTAATGTTTCTATTTATTTTTATAATATCATTGGGATACCATAATTTTTTCATTGCGACTTGGAAATTGGAATACAGTCTTTGCCAAGTTGCATGCTTTGCAAAAAAATAACAGGTATGCCAGTCAAAATATATAGGGAATCATGTTTGTAATCAGTGCGTGTAGTAATTAATCATTCTCAAAGATTTTGACCACGATCAAGGAACGATTTGACTACAAAAGATTGATTTTTAAATCCGCTAAGCATGAATGGTTCCGAGAACGCACATGTATCTCAGCAAAGAAAATCACCGAATCCAAAGGGATCTTTAGAATTTTACGCATCGATTCTTTAGATCCCTTTGGAACTCTCCACACGATAAAGGAACACGATTAGTAATAAATTTGTATCTTTCCTTGGACGCAGCTGTTTGCCGGGACCGCCTGTATGTTCAAGTCTCATACCAAGGTTTGTTCTCTTTCTGTCTTCAAGTGTTGTGTCTGTCTTTCTAATACGCTGTCGTCTTCTTTAGCTCACTTTATTGTTTTCCGTGGTCATGTATTCGCCTCTGTATCATGCACACTCTTTCCATCCTCATTTCCATTCAGACTCACGCTACACGAGCTTGAAATAAATACTTTCACCTTTACATCGAAATAGCTCGAACAAAGAAAAAAGATAACTAATAATTTACCAGCTCAGAAAGCTTGCAATTTCACGCTTAACTAGTAAATGTCATACTGGAATCTAAAACTGAGAACTTTTAATTTTCTGTTTTCTTTTCACTGAAAACTATTGTCCACATTTAACGTATTCTGCAAGAAGTAGATTCATTCCTATGTAATTAATTCCCGAGGCCCACTGTGACGCACCTTTCATATCGTAAAGCACAACTTATGTTTACCGAAATTCAAGACTCGCTGCAAGATAGACCGAGATGGTAAGCCATGCTTTCGACAAGCTCCACAAATAGTTTTCCTTCTCCCTCGACGAGGAGCGGAACGAGTGTCCTCGCTTTGATATCAGCAAATTCACGGTCCCCGTGAATCGTGACTAATTGTTTCCTTGGCTCGCGACGCCGCGGAAAGGGGACGCGTAACGAAAGCGGAGGGGTGAAATCGGAGGGATTGAATTAGCGAGGAGGCTTCGTCTTCGTCTGACCCGTTGCTTTCCGCCAGTCGTTTCTTCGGCTGGCTGCTGAAGGATGTTGCTCCTCCGAATTTACTCAGACGGCTAGACAACGCCGCTCGCCCCTTTGTCCCTCCACGTTCCCGTGTAATACGATTTCGTACGCGACGAGTCTTCGCCGTTCTTCGTCCTCGCGCTCCTGCAAGATCCTTTTCACGTCCTGCCTCGTAAGCCTGCTCCGTTTCGCTGCCACATTGTTTCGTTTCCATGCACGTAGCTAATTCGCCCGTTCAGCCGTCTATGATGCTTTGTGTCTCATGGTGTTCCATGGTATCGTTCTGTCTGCGAACACTTTGTGGGGAAAATCCCTCAGTGGATGTTCAGTGGATCATGGAACTAATGCGCCAGTGTCTAGACTCGCGACAGTTGGACAATGATAATATTTCACTCGCGGGTAATAATAATTGAACACGGTTGATCGAGTATTTTTCAACCTGACTTTAGGAATTTTTATGAAATTGAGATATGATATGTTAAATGCGAAAATAGAAGGAGTTTAAGTCATCAGTTCTCTGTTATTAAATTAATTTAAAAAATACAGACCATTGAGAATTGCAATTCTTGGAAGCAAAATCCTCCACGTGAAATCGATCATATCTCGAATTTGATACCACGGATTTTGATGAGCTTGAAATATGACATAGTCCACCTTAAATTAGGGGGGGTTTAAGTTATCATTTCACGAAGAGCTCGTCAAGAAAACCACTACCAGCGTTCATCTCTCTAAACACATCAGCACTTTTCAATCAGAATGACCTACGAAAGGTGTTCTCGAGATTCATCATTCACCTCGCGGACTACTACACCGCGATTTCGCCGACAATGGAGGCGATTTGGTCGAGATTTCCTTGGAGTTCGATGGAATTGCGAGGAACGTGGGAGCCGGGCACGGAAGCCGAGAAAAGGGCGGCGCGTGAGAGCAGAAGCGGAATTACAGCCGGGCGTAATTCCGTTAATGGAGCACCCCGAAGGAAAACGGGGTCACGTATTCTCGTGCGGGAGTCGTCCGCGAAGAATGCAAATACTAATTGGCGGTGCTGCCGTGGATTGTTGCACGTGTGATGTCCGCGGCCAATACGGGATCATGTAATTGGACGCATTCGTTGGCGGTGGCCTGGTAATTGCAGTTAACGCGGTGACTGCGACTGCAGTCGCAGCTCGTTTAACCGCGATCGATCGCAGCGGTGCCCCGCCGTTGCCCCTTTCTTTTATTGGTCACGGCGAGAATCGAGTTTGCAAGAATCGAATTTTTGCCCGCGCTGCACGCGCGACGGCTGGAACAGGCGGGCGGGAAAAACGAAATAAACGCGTCGTTAATGAATTTTTCATTTACCTTCGGACTCGATGGTGATTGGATTTGAATAATTCGATGGCTGGATGAAAGTGTGGGCGGGGAAACGTAATTATTAGACGTTCCCGTGGGTTCGAGCAGCTTCCTCGTCACGGAAATTGTGGTATCCGTCATTTGCATCAGTTCTGAAAAGTTGCTATGCAAATGGAGACGGAGATAAGATAAACTTTTCATGGAGACCTTCCTGTGTATATTCCTGCTGGAATATCACTGAAAATCGAGCAATCTGCGGGGTGCGACCAGTGGGATTTCAACGACGCGAAATTGAAATTAAATACGAACAGTTAGAAACAGTAGGTACACGCGATTTCAGAATGATTTCACGATTCAGATCTGATACTTTTCGTGCACGTAGCAATTCAACTGTACCAATTCCATATTTGCCACTGATAGAACTGTAGATACCATTACGGTGGTCCTTCCTTATACGTCTCGAAATTTGTTTTCGTATTTCTTAAAAGAATTTCTCAAAAAATGCTAAGCCCTATCGAAATTCTGTAAATCCAAACCATTGATGAATTCAAAACTCTAAGGCCTGGTCAGCACTCTTTCCTGTTGTCCGAATACAATAAACTTGTTCAGGGATTATTTTTTATGAAATGGAACCATAATAGGAGGCAAAAGCAAAAGAAATCGGATGTTGAAAAGTAGCACCCACCCTACTGTACCATTGAAAGATTTCTATATGCTGTCTTGATGCTTTTCAAACACGAACGAATAATTAACAGATGAAAAAGAACCCAGCAGTGGGCGTAAGTTTCTCGCAAAAGTGATGACAAAATCACAGAACGATTGGAATCATCCGCCCCTCTCTCACGGATCATAAACGCAAACGACCACGGTCTGTCGCGAATATTCGCCCGGCCATTCGCGAGCTGTCCGGTTCAGCAAGTGTGCGGGCAGAAATTCGTTAGGGGCGATAATTGGCGCATAATAGCGAGCGATGCGGGCACTCGAGCGCGCGAAACAAATGAAAATTAATAATTTCCCCTCTCCCACCGCGTCGCCTGCCCGCTCTCTTTCTCTCGCGCGAGAAACAGACCGGACTGGTGGCCACAAAGGGAGCAATGGTGCCCAGTGCCTCGGATTTCACGAGGCCCCATTGCGCGGCGATGCTGCACACCATGTTCAACGAGTTCTAATTAGTGACGTCAGCGTGTCGTCAGGTCAATCCACGGTATTTTAAGATAAACCGGCAGACACGATCCAGTCTGTTGGCCGTCCGGCGTCTCGCGGGAGGCCGTGATCCGTGAAACGGCGCCTCCTTTTTCTCGCTGATCCCTCCTAGGATCGCGCCGATCCGGAGGAACCGGTCTTGCGATTCGATGACATCGGCCGCGGCCGCGGTACGATTAATTAGACGCGGTCATCTGGCTAACCTGCGCTGTCCAAATGGACGTGATTCGGTGTTACGTGAGTGTCGTGACGGGGAAAGTGCTTGGGGATCGTTTTCGTGTGATGTGCTTGCTTCGTTCACTGTGGTTTCTAGATTACAGGAGAAGCTGCTCTTCAAACGCGTTTGATTTCATTGCAATGTTGTATGTGTGGCCTTAGCACTCTATCTGTCGCTCCTACGCGAGCATGTGTCCACGATTTTCATTTATGTAGTGTCGTGAGTGTCTGATCGGTGGATGTCATTTGATATTCGTTATTGATAGAAGTGTGCTATTGGTAGATCTGTAGTCTCTTTACGAGATGCACTTATGCAAAGTTTCGTGGAATTTTGTGTAAAATGGGAGGCATGGGGAATGGGTTGTAGATTTACTGAAAGATGAATTTCTGAAACTTATGATTCCAGATTTGAAGATTATGATTTTAATTTTCGCGGATTTCTCAGTGTTTTTAAAGTCCCCTAAATATTTCCCATATTTCTGAATATTTCCCCCATTTCTAAATATTTCCCTTATTTCTAAATATTTCTGTTTTGCTACCTATCTACGTTTTTAACACTAACGGGCTTTCAATTTCATCTTTATTTTCTTAATATTCCACACAAAATTCTCAGCAGTATTTTTCCTACTTAACTACATAGCATTTCATAATATTGTCCTCCACTGTTGCTTCCAAATTGCTGGCCAGATTTCTTTTTATCGCGTGTAGGACACGTACCAAAACCATTATCAATTTTGCTTGCAGCTGGGGGACGCAATGTTCGTCGAACTGCCACGTGTTCGATTGGACGGCGGCGCACGTGCTTTTCGGCAGCACTGGGGCTACGAATCGCGACCTTTGGCACCTCCTCCACCATTGATCGAGGAAGACGAAGCGGCGATTGAACCAGAGACAGTCAGCCTTCGGGAAGCCAACACCGCGTCTCCGATAGGTGAGTCTGTTTACTACGATACTGGGAAGAATAATCTTGTTTGAAGATCCGCACGCGCAGTAAATCGTTTGACAAGGTCATTGCCATCGTATCGATTCGGTCGACGTTACAGCGACAAACTGGGTTTCAGAGTTTCGTAATATGCGTATGAAAGGCTCTTTTGTGAATTTTTTGGGGGGTCTGTGGAGAATTTTTAGGGAAATGTTTAATGGAGGCGATGGATAACTTTTAAATTCAACCACGGCGTAGTCAACGTATAATTAAAAGGGAGATTAAATCATCATTTTTCTAATTACAAGATTCTTTAAAATATATAAGCCATGGAAGATTGCAATTCTTACTTCTGCCATTCCGCGCCAAATCGATCACATCTCCCGTTTAAAGCGAGGGATTTTGATGAAACTGAAATATGATATAGTCCGCGTGAAATTAGGGGGAGTTTAAGTCATCATTTTCCTAATTTCGTATTTATTGAAAAAAAAGACAAGCCTCGCAATCCGGGTAATTCTTACCTGTTTTCACGAAAACCCCGACGGCCTGTAGCTTTGTAAAGCAACTGCCAAATATTTCCCAACATGTTTGACTTCAACTTCTAAGCTATTCATCTGTAAACCACCGACCAATAGTAACACAACCAAAAAGTTTGCAAAAACCTCGCAAAACCTGCGTATAGACACTTGAAACATAAAGATGTGCACCGATGCTTCGCTGTAAAAACAACTACAGTTTCAGTTTGAATTCGACAGTCGGCACAAAAAGTGTCTCCTTGAAGCCCCTGGAATTGTTCCCGCGCTCCATCCAGCTTCCCCCGCGAAACGCTGCGCCGCGGTATCAAGCGCGTTATTATCAGCACAATGCTTTTCGCTGGCAAGATTCGCTTAATGGTTCACGCCGGCAGTGGCCGCGTATGCAGGGGCAACAGCAACGGAAGCGGCCGTTTCGTCGGCGTGGAAAATCGCAGGCACGTCGATCGTTGCTCCTCGTCGATGCCTCATCTCGCGGGTAATGCCCGGAGAATCGGGCCACCCGCTATTAATTGCGCTTTGTCTCGATTGCCGCCGAAACAGCCGTCGCTGCTGACAAATACCCGCGGCTGTGTTCGTAACGAGCAGACATTGTTCGAGGGGCGCGATTCCCCGAGGGTGTACGCCCCCCGTTTAAAGAGTGTCAACAGTAGGCAACAAAGACTGTCTTCCTGGGGTAGCGAGGTTCTTGTTGAATTCTTAATAAACGACGCTTATCGCTCAGCGATGCTGAACTCTCGTGCAAATTGGGGAGCGATGTTGGGGGTGCTTTGGGGATGATGGAGGGTAGGCGAGTTATGAAATATGTTTTTTTGGAGGGTCCAAGAGAAATTAGTATTATGTGGGACAGTTTTGTTGTGAATGGAATTATTTTTTGTTTGTTTTGTGAAAAATGTATGTTTGATCTTATATTGTTGAGTCTGTTTTATGACTCGTGAGTAAGATTATCCACGTAGCTGTGCAAATATTTTGAGCCGTGCCTAGTGGTAACAGGTAGTCTGAGATTTCTGTATTACCGACGCACGTGTACCTTCAGTAGCACGAAAAATGCATTCCAGGGGGAGCTAGGAAACCGAGTGTTGGTAAATCGTTTCCTCGTATAACGACTGGGGATACTACAGTTGCTACTGGTGAAGGAGGGAATTTTGAATTTGAATAGATTATTTGATCTATGAGTTACCAATAGTATGGTTAAATAATTGAATTTAACAAATGAGGTGTTTGACGGAATCTGTTCAGAGCGATATTTAATTGTTCATATTCGTTAATACAGTCACATTGACATCGTATATAGTTAACGAGCTTCTTTACACGATTACGATTAGTATTACTTAAAATAACTATGATTACTATTAGAACGAAAATTGGAGTGGAATCTATTAAAAAATTAGTCACGTTCATTTAAATCCCGAGTCATTATGCGAATCTTTATTTATATAGAAGTTATCTTCCAAGAAATATAGCGCAGCACAATATGAAATAAGAAAACAGAACGATACTGAACGAAGGGAAATAAAATAGTGCAAATATTGTGTGAAGCTTCTGCATATCGTCGTTGCAAAAGACGCGGCAAAGAACTCGAGGAACTTTAATGTCGGAGGTGACATTCGCCTCTTGCGTCAGCGGTTTTCCACTATCCATCATGTTACCCCCCTGAGGGCATTTTCTTGGCGACCCTTGGCCCTCTTATTTTCTCCCCTTTACCCTATATCTGCGCCCTGGCTCGGAAAATCAGGTTCACACGCGCGTGTCCAAGCCACGGAGGACAATTGAACTCCGTCAACTGTGAAGAAAATTCTTCGGTGTACTACAGTAAAGTGGAGGAACATTGTCCGGCATTTAACATGTATTAAAGAAGCAAAAGGACAGAAATTTAATGCATTTTCTGCTATACAGAATACTTAAATCAAATGTAAAAATATTAATTTTTATATTATACAGTAAAAAGTTCCAAAAACATGCCAATGTTCGCCCAGTTCACGGTAATCTTTCTTTTTGAGGTAATAAAATACAAGTATGTAACGTAGACATTATTCTGAAACTTGAGTAACTGATTTTAGTAAATGATTGCATTTTCATTCCATTTTAACGCGTACGTGTTGAACCAGAGTGCAGCATTAAAGTCTCTAAGAGAGTACAGTGACGAGGCTGACGAGGGATGGATGTTTTATTGCCGGCGGATTTTTTCGTCTCGCGACGTGCAACCGGGCGTTATTATAATTATTATTGAAATTGCACGTGGCGCGTAATAATACGCGTGTAACGGACGCGTTCCCGAGTGACGGCAATCACGCGACGCAACGGGGATTATTAATTTGAACGTAATACTGCGTCGAGATCGGGGACCGGATAAATGCGCGTTCGTTGCGGCTGTCTGTACGCTCTGGTGATCGACTGGAGAACACGGAAAGTCGATTACAGTCATCCGAATTGAAAAAAGTGTGCTTCAACTCGCCAGCTTGTGTGTTAAATTTAGACGTTGTTTGCTTAACGCTAGCAACCGAGTTTGCGTACTTTCCTTTATGGATATTTTCGAATATCAACGAAGGCTTTCTTTTTGGGATCAGGAAGGTGAGTTGTTAGCAACTATTTGCGTGGGGTGTTTTAGATCGTTTGGAGTTTAGTTAAGATTTGCTGGGAAATTTAATTCTCTTTGCGATGTATGAAGTGGTGGATGCTGTTGTTGTATTCTGCTACAAATCATATGAGAATTGGAAATATTGAATTGCTTTCTGTGTTATGTTGCATCCTCATTCTTCGAGAATGCTAATGCCCCACAAATTACCTATACTACATTATTGAAACGCAGCTTTAAAAGAAAAGAGCAAAGGATGCTTCTTCAAACTCCATTTATCAAGAAAATTACTCCATTCTTATCATAGTATTCACATTAAAAGAGTAGCAATTATTCTTAATCGTAAAACCATGATTACAAAGTTAATTAGTAGGTATTCTCGTGGGTCAAAATTCACTTTATCAGCGCACAATCGACAAGATCGATGTCACCGTCATCAGCAACATCTGCAATCCACTTGCTGGAGCAACAGAAACCCGAGTTTCATCTTTCGCTCGAATAAGACAACGTCGAATCGGTGGAAGGCCTTCCTTATGCGATCATCGCTCAAGTATTGTCTGAAGCACCGGACATGCCCTCGCCGGAAGTGCCATCCTAGCCTGTACGGTTAGATTCCCTCGTGTCACCGCTCGCTGGACGATGAGGCGCGTCCACCAGTCACGCGTGAATGCACGCGCGTTTTCCACCCACGCAAAGTGCACACAGAGGCTTAAAGAATGAATCCCGCCGATTGCTACATCTTCGAGACATCCACGCCGAACCTTCGAAAGCGTTCCTCCGTTACGCAACGGTGTGTGGCGCTGTATGGGGACCTGCGTTGTTTTGTAATTTAGCCTCCGCGAAGATTTATGATCGAATACCATCGAGCTCCATTTTTAGAGGATGCTGGCGAATTTTGCACGGACTGCTCGATAAATTACGGTGTCGCTGGTAGGGAGATGATTTCTCCCGAGGAATCGAGAGGAGACTGCGAGTGTGAGTCTTTTTCTGCTGCTGCACATGATGGAGGATTGCTAAAATAGTTCGTGGAAAAAAGAGTTAGAACTTTTATTGAAGATCGAGGCCAATTCGAGTAACAAGTTCTCTGCACTTTCTTTGGCAAACATGTGTGCCTCCAGATTTGGAATATAATGCAAAAATAGATGGAGAAGTATTGTCATTTCTTCACCAACGCGCGAGCAGAATATTAACAGCGATAACTGTTTAATCATCGCAAGTTATAGGCACGAGTAATCTGCAGAAGGTAATCTGTATGAAATGATTTAAATCCACAAAAATACCGGTCCGGTAATTCATGCGACGGGTAATGGCTGCTGTTCACCCAGCAGACGATTAACTAAACGTAATATCACACGGCGAGTAAGTTAAGCGGCGTGCTACGGCTCTATCCGCCAGCAGACCCCTAATTTCAGGCGATTATAAACCAATTAATGGAAACGCTCGAACGGATAGGCGATACAGAATTTTTCGAAGAAAACCGCGTGGCTCGCGTGCACCGCGAACGAAAACCGTTAAGCGGAGAGCAGCAGAGGAAGAAGAAGGGTGATTAAGTGTTTCTTTGTGAGCTAATCGCGCGATTCGCATGCTCGCGGCGCGTACTCGAACGTGACGCATTCGAGAGAAGACCGCGAGCCTAGAACGCTTCTCTGAATCTCTAATGATCAGAATCACCTGCGGAGACTGGGGAGGATGTGGCTGCGAGCGATGCCCACAGAGCGCCGTGAAACATTGCAAATGCATAAATTTCGAATCCTCTTATTAAGTATGACTTCGAGGCAGAAGCTGCTGCAGGAAAGAGTAAATCTTGGGGGACTGTCAATGGGATTAAAGCGTCTTGAAATGGCTTTCAACTTTGTTATGGATTACCTCGTTGGAGGTGGATGATTGAGGTTTCGAATTGTGCCGAATAGTAGTCGAATATAAGAGGTTTTAAAAATTTGGGAAATTTTGAAATGAATATCATTAGTGTGATAGGATCTTGAAACGATTTTGAAAATTTTCGGCTCCTTTGAATATTGCTCGAAGGAAACGATGCTAGAAAAACTACTGAAAGTAGAAAGTGTTGTGAAATATTCTTCGAAGATCTTCGCAAAAATATTGAAAAGCTTGTAGATATTTAAAAATTTGTAATGATGTTTAAACATTCAAGGTTTCCAATTCTTTTTATTTCTCAATAAATTGAAAATTCATTAAGTTTCATATATTATGACTTCGACTGTGTACTCGATTAATAATCGCAGAATTTAAAGGCTCGTAGCTAACTGTAAACCGGAAGTGCCTTGCAGCGACATCGAAAACAAAGAAACAAGAGGCACGGACGCGGAACGCGGAATTACATAATTGTTGGAAAAAATCGAGATCTTGGAGCCTTTTTTTGTATTATTCCTGGTGTCTAACGTTTGCAATGTAGCATTATTGCGGTATCCACGAAGGTTAACCGCGACATCAGCTCCCAGTTTACTCTTTCTCATTGGAATTTATCTGATAACGTTACGTGTATGATTTATTACACGAGATTCTTCATAGTCCAGTAATAGTCCCACATTCCTCTGCTGCAACTACTTTTTTTCTGCTCATAAAGAAAACATTCCTTGAATTTGAGTTTTCCAGTGTACCACCAATTTTAAATACTTGTGTTTAAAGTAAAAAAATTGATAGAGCCAGTCGATTTAAGACACTTACACTTTTATTTTACTTTTACTTAGGCATTTATTCTATTCCCTTTGCAACGAACTAGGAATGCTTTCATAGATTCTACCACATTCTTGAAACTTGCCAATCAAGTAATATAACCAACTATGCATTTTTACCATTCTAATTAACCGGAGAAAACTAGACTATTCACCCACGACTCATACGTTTCTCACATTTGCAGCAAATCAACAATCCATCTAAATTGAGCTGCATCCTGCATACCTTAGAAAATATTTTCTCAAGTTCCTTTCTCATTTCTCTTTCGCTCCCTTCAGTTTCTCTTCTGAAAAGTCACGCCTTCGACTCAGAATCCTACAATTTTACTGTCCATACTTTCCATTAACTCCAGCATCGAATAATTCTTACAAAGCTTGGAGCTTTGGATTACGTCCACTAATGTTGCCAGCGTGTACACGCTGTTCTTAAAACGTTCATTGCCGAGAACACATTTGCGTAACAGGGAGGAACATACGAAAGTGCTTTCTAGTTTGCTCTTGATACGTTGGAAGAATGAAGTCCTTCGCGGGGCGCGTTTACTGTGCCTCGTTTTACACTCACGACCCTAATTTCCCTATTGTTCGCCAGGTGCGATGTTACGCTTCCAGTGAGGCTGGCTAATTGTAGAGGCAACCGTTGCTCCACTGCTGCTACGTGGAAAAGACCCTGAGCCATATGTAACCGTGCGAAGTGGCGTCGTTCGCCTGAATTAATTAGATTGGCGGGACTTTGTGTGGAAAGTTTAACGGTTGGGGGTGCCTGTAACACTTATCGATATACGTAGGCGTGAAGATGCACGTGGGTGACTAGACCGTGGATGTAAATAGAGCACAAAAGTTAGGTAGAGCTAGTTAAGAGATGTACCGAAGTTTCGACAAAGATAGTTATGTCCAAGAAGCACTTGTTTCGGGGATTCTCTTTTGTTTTAAAACGAATAGTTTATCTAGTAAAAGAATAACAAGAAATAAAATGTTCCGAATAGAAATAAAGTTACTTTTCTTTATCAATTAAAATCTTCAAACTAAATTTACTCAATTTCAGACAATTGAGGGTTGGTAGCTTTTTGTATAACTTGGCCCGATTATTCATTCAATTCTAGAAAACCACGGCCTCTCTCATTTTCATATGATTCAACGATATCAGGACGTAACTTTAATATGCAGAATGGCTGTGATGAATCGTGGCAATTTAATTTGAGATCTTCAGCTCGGTGCATTCAGTTGTGTGTTATTAATAATTTTGGTTAAGTTGCAAGTATACGTGCATATATAGATGTTTGTATTGGTATTTAAGGAAGAAGCATGCAGCAGATTAAAGGAAGTCTGCAATTCACTTGTTTTCTTTTGTTTTAATAAATGAACTGCAATTTGAATAGCCTGAAAGACATGATTCAATAGTGGATCGATTATTTCCTTAAAAAAGGGCTGCACAAATGTGTAATTTGAAAGCAGAAAGTGGCCAAGGTGTTGTCCAGCAATTTCCTCATGCAGGATGTACATACATTACTGCGGTGTATCGTGAATCACTAGTTTTTCCCTTGCCACAAGTTACTTTATTCCTATTTCGATCTGCTCCTTCTCTGCCGTTTCCTTTTGCAACATGAAATTCATGATACCTGTCATTTACAAATCACTGGAGGCATAAAAATTATATCTCTCGTGCTCAATTTCGAAACAGCAACAGAATACTTCATATCCCGACTCCACGTAGTCACCACATAGACCACATAGTTGGCATCATACTTCAGATGTTAGTGAATTGTGGTCTCATCGTTTACACCCACGTCGTACTTATTATAGGACACTGACCTAATAGATCACCGGCCCATCCTTTACTCCCTTAGTTTACAAATCTCCACATCTCACTAGACACCAATATTCTACTTTATCTTCTACTCTCCATCTCTCCCACTAAACTACATACAACCTACCCAAACCTAAACATACTAAATCTGAACTGTCTGACGCCCGATCCTTCATTTCGCAATCTCTTTGCCGAAGCTCCATTCGCCAGGGAACCCCAAACCTCACAGCACTTCAATCTTCAGCGGATTTACGAAGAAGAAAACAGTGCTCTGTTTCGAGACACTTCCTGCCTACTCAAATATACGTAAGATTAAAGTCTCCCGATTCCCGTTGCCCAATGATCAACACGTCGTTCGCTCCAGATCCCTGGAGCCGCGCGTTTCGAAAGTGGGTGGTGCAGCGTGTTCGATTCGAAAGGCCGGAGCGATGCCTAAACGATAGTAATTCGCAATCGTCGCTTCACGCTCAGTTTAATCCGCTCGTTTATTTTGGAAGAGCGACTTCCTGCGAGGCGGGGCACTTATCGTCACCGACAACCGCATATCCTCCGGCTGTTTAATCGCGACGTGGATCCCAAGGACGTGTATTCTGCCGCGATACCTCGTCAAAGACAGTTCGTCGATTGGCAGGGAACAATCGCGAGCCCCGATAGTCGCGTAAGAAGAAAACGACAGGAACATGTGTTTCTCGCGCGGGTTTCTCTGTCGGAGCGGAAGCTGGCGTTGTTAGCGTGAAAGTGGAGATCGGTTGAATATTTATGAATGTCATTAATAAGCGAGGCGGTGTGTGTCGTTTATAATGGCTCTAGTTGCACGAATTGCAGCTTCAATGGGGGAAAAGTGACGTGTGGAGGCTGAAACCAGTGACGGGCTTTCTTACTTTTACTGTGGCGACGTGGAATGTGATCGAGGTTATGTGTTTGTGTCGGTCTTTCATTGGAGGTGACTTTTAATCAGGAAACTAATTTTGCGACGGTCAACGAATGTGTTAATTAATTGGGTGAATGTTCCTGTACTTGGGAGTAGAAAGTCTTGTGTTATACGGACTTGATATCGACGGATCGAACGGAATTGATTTCTCTTTGAGAAAAGGGAAACTTTTTAATAATCGACTAGAAATACAGAGAAAAGCAGACTGCAGAGAATTCGAAATTCCACTACTTAGGTTTATAGAGAAACCGAGTTTTGAGAAAATCGGTTTTCGAATTTCACTATTCCCCCAAAAACGGTTAAACCGGTTTTCGAATTTTACAACAAAAATATTTATAATTAAAACAGTGAAGAAATATTTATCGTCACTTTATTTAATGTCAAAGAAATTACAAAAATATAACAAAATAAAATATACTGCATACAAAACCAAATAAAAAAATATTAAAATAAGTAAATTCCTTACAAAACATAAATTATAAATCTTTATTTCATTTAGTATTTTTCTTCAGGAAATATAAACTCATGAACATTAGTTTTACAGTAAACTGTTATTAGAATATGCTTGTGCCCGAGGCGGATTCAAGTGAAAATGTTAACGTTTTGAATTCAATAATGAATTAATTTTTACATATTAATTCTCCATCTACAATCAGTTCTTTAAATTTAAATTTTAAATATATATTTTATAAACCCACCGCCAGGTTAGTCCCCAAGCAATTCTTAAAAATCCCATAAAACCACATCCCCATGTTCCCCCATCAAGAAAAAGAAAGTCGCCAGTTACTCCATTTTCCAGGTCGCGTGAAAATCGAGCAGTAGCCCGTTGCAGCCGATTTTCCGCGACCTCTCCCCACCGTGTCCCCGATTCCGCAGCAGCCGATTGGCGTGGAAGGTTGTGAACTCCTCGTCGCCGAGACTCCTCGCCAGCGGATGTGCGATAAAAGTGCCGTCTCGTCCTCCTGTTCGCTCGGGTCGGCCGATACAAGCGCGTTCACACCGTGGAACGTGACCGACGATCGCGTCGCCCGGGAAATCTGGCTGGATAAAGCTCGACAAGTGCGCTAGGGCCATTGCTTTTCGCGTCTGACAGCCGGCTCGTCCATTCGCGCGCGAACTCGCTGCTTCGAGCGTGTAACCACGAACTTGCTCTCTCTCGCGCGGCTTGGTCGAGGATCGGACGACATCCAAGGCGAACCACGGGCTAATTATGGGCCTGCCGCGACTCCGCCGATCGCCTAATTGCGTCTGGGAGCAGCGAAAAACTCGTTGAGCCGATTCCACGACAATCCCAGCCGTAACCGTTATTCCGTTTGGTGTCCGATCCGAAGTACCGAGTCAGTGGACGATCTGGATGGACGTTTTCTGTTAGGACGCTGGGGAAAAGTGTGCTGGGAATGAAGGAACCGTAGGAGTGGTGCGACAGGGGACGGTAATTGTTATTCGATAACGACATGGTTGTAACGAATGCGTCGTCGGGAGGAAGAGTCGATTAACCCAGTTTCTTGGGGCGCGACACGTGATACGCGGAAGGCAAATATCGGGGACAGAGGAGGTGTCTTCGATTATCGGTGTCGGGGGTGTGACAGATAAATCGAGGGTGTAATTGCTGGTGTCTTCACGATGAGCCGGAAAAAAGTGTGGAACTCTATTGTGCGCCGTAAGAAGAGGAATCACTTGGACCTGAGTGCCAAGGAGGAGAGCGATGGGGGGAGTGTTTGTAAGTCATGGGGTGCAGTTTTTGGAGTTTCTTTGCTGGCTAAGATTTCGGGATGCTTTCTATGTTGGGTGATTGTTGGTTTAGAGTTTAACTCTTCGTGTACTGTTTTTTATTAAAATTGGGGTAGAGGGTTATGAGTTTCAGAAGTGCTTTAGTGGGGTGATTATGAGATTTTGGAATTGGGGTTGGAGTGGAAACAGTTTTGGAATATAGAGCAAGGATTCTGTTTTGTGGTTAAATAATTTGTTATATTTCTGGGAGAATTGGTACTAAAATTCATGTAATTAAATTGTAGTGTTGGGGTTGATTTAATGTGAAACACGGAGGGTTAAAGTAACAAACCATGTGGGGTGACATCAGAACCGTTAAGGTTTCGATCGCATTTTTTAAAATTGTGTTCCAAGTTTGATTTCGTTACCTCGTGTTGATTCGGGTTCTGCTTTGATTCAAATTCGTCGAGTTTTTCAAAGTTTGCCTGTATGGGACCAAATCTCCAGTGGAATTACTGTGGGAGAGTAATCGTTCATGTTGATAAAGGCCCAAGTGAATCATATTTCCGTGGAACGGTTTGGTTGACACATCGTTTTTACAGACCACGAGGAAATATTAAATTCACAGTTATCACCTTCAGTCATTAAATTTTAGATAATCGAGGTGATTGCACGCTTAAGTTTCAATTGCTAGCTGCAAAAGTAAATTAAAGGAATAGTAAAATAATAATCTACAAAAGGAATATGCTTTTGATGACACAGAATCATGTGTACTTTAATAAAATTACTTTTTAACGAAAATGCTTGGAAGTATTTTCTAAAATTTCCTGAACTATTCAATTAATGCCATTAACAATATTCTCTCTTTCTTAATGATATCTCTAGTCTATTTTCCTATATTCATATTCTTTCAAGAAAATTCCCTGGTGCAATCAGTATTAATGACACCTAAATAATAACCAGTAATGCTAAATAATTCGAATACATATTTCTTAAGCAGCTAAAAATTTTTCATAAATTCGAGAAACTACCCGCACTCGAATTAGAACAAGAACACGTTAATTTCGTCACTAACTGTTTTAAAAATGATAAATGCTTGAAGTTGTACGATCGGCCAGGTTAATAGAAACAACGTTTGCGTTCAGAATCATATCTCTAACGGTTCTAATGTTTATTAGCATTTCTAGCCCGCCTCTACTAATCTCTACGCTTTTCCCATTTCATAGAGCCCCATTTATTTAACTTTCCAACTTGCCTGCATTTTTAAGCTTTGCTCAGAGATATACCTTCAATGCTTACCATTGCCACCAGCAACTAAATTATTACTAATCGCATAGCTGAGCCACAAAACGCGTAATTTACAGAGTGCTCGGTATTTTTGCGGAAATGGAAACCACAGCCTGTTTGTCTCGCGTCATTAAATACCGTGAACATTTCTACGTCTATGTGTGCCTGCGGGTTGCAAATGTGTGCGTGGGTATTTTCGCTTGCATGATTTCACTTGGTGATTTAGCGTGAAACGAGTGGAATTGTAACGCAAACGAACGGTTCCATTTCTCTCTGGTTCTTTTATTTCTAGAGGGCCAAAAGGGCCAAAAGGAATTTTTATCTGAAATTCTGGTGGCCATAATTGGACACCAGAACGTTGAAAAGGTCCACTAGAATTTTGTAATAAATCAAATCCACATTTCATTCGCCAAATTCCGGACTTTCTCTTTTACAGCATCCTTCATCCTTCTTCCATAGTAACTCGACATCATCGTCGTTTTCTACCTCACTTTGCAGTGAAGAGGCACGTACCGTTATCGACTAAAAGCATATTCTAACTTCCTGTTAGTTGTCCAGCAGCTAATACATTAAAACACTGATTATTCAAGCAAACACTGCAACAACCGACAATTTGTAACAAATCCCTAATGTTATTCTCGTCTGATAGTATTCCAAGAAATATAAAATTTTCGATGATAGTAGGTATATGTGCTAAAGTATTTACGTCAAGGACCCAGTTCCTGATCACTTAAAATGCAAAGGGAACAGTTTCTGATCAACCTAAAATATTTTACTATACGCTACCAAATTTTTCCGTATAGATTTAAAAATACTTCATAATTATTTAATAATTTTTTGGAATAAATTTGTATCGTGATAAACTTACTATTTGGTATTTATATACTGAACTGATCAGGAATTGGGTTCTGATCAGGAACTGGGTCCTTGACAGTACATATCAGTTAAATATCCAGGATCTTCAAAGTAAACGTCCAGATAAGATTTTATACGCTATCCTCTTGCGCCTCCAGGAAATCACAGTATCTAACAATAACGCGAATCGAAAGTGTACCGTTCCTTAGTTAGCCAGTGTCAGAGTGCCAGACAGATAGCTGGCGAACAGATGGGCCCGCGTAAGTGCCACGTGTTTGAAGGAAGAATTTAATTGCACGTCCGAAAGCCGATTCTGTGCGTGCGCGCGCGAGCCGATCGCGGTAATTAGCGTGGCCGCTGGACAAGCCTGTTGATATATTATAGTCATGCGTACCGTCGTCATAAACAAGATGTGGATATCCTCATTAGCGATGAAATAACAGCACGATTCTGCCCGCGAACGTAGCTCACTGTGACATGTTTACGAAGTCGATCGGGATCCTCTCGCGAACGAATTTTTCTGTTCCACGATGAAAACAGTCTCCTCGCAGCGTGTTTCTTCTTCATCCGACTCGTTCGGTCATTCATTAGCGCTTTCGATGGTACGTTGGCAGGGGAGCATGGGAGATTTGTTAAGGAATTGTTTATTATTCTGGTGGGGCTTTATTTTCAGTGTCTGTTCAGTATTTTATGTGACGAGGTAGTGGGATGTATACAGAATTATTATATTATTGTTATTCGTTTCTTCTATGCCCTCGAAATCACTTACTTCAGCTTCACGTACCCTGTAATTCTCGTTTACAGTCTTTCATTTCATAATAAATTCTAGGGGAAGGTTAGAATCAAATATGATCACTGGGCTATTTGAGAAGCAGAGAGATTCATCAGACAACTTGCAAATTCAATATTTAAACCCACTATTCGCTCGGAAGTGCCTAGTAAACCATTAGTTAATCTTCTAAGAGTCATTGACACTCGTCAGCTCACAGAACTTATGTTTCTACTTCCCCTAAAAAAAAGGGTTCTTCTCCAACTCTTTTAAACTTAATCTTTTCGTACACTTACACGATATCTTCCAAAACCTACTCGATAGATGTCCTCATTTACTAATCACTGTAAAATATTTCTGATATTTTACTAATATCTCTTATTAATTCTCTATCCATGAAAAATGTCCCGTAAAAATCCCCAAAAACCATTCTTTCACAAGTCCCGATCGCCTCTTCCAACTCACACATTGCAAACTTAATCTCCTCCTACCCCCACACAATCTTCCACACCCCTGCTCCAAAAAATCGTCCCGTTTTCCAATCGTCATAAAATTTCATTTCCACTTGGTCCCCGGCGTTCCCGCGGCGTAATGCTCGGGTGTCGTTTTTGCGCGCACGGCGAAAGAAATCGCGGGGTGGATGGACGGCGAAAGGGTGGCTCGGGGTCTGGCGACATCTGCTGAAACATCGCGCGGGAGGATGGACGGATCGGGAACGCGGGAAACAGCAATCAAAGGGCGTGCTCGTTGAACGGAGACGAGAGATGATGGAACAGAAGGCGGTTCAAGGGGGTTGGAGGGTGAAAGCGCCACGAGAAACGCCGACACCGGGGGATTTTAATTGAAACGTCCGTACATTTAATTAAAAATCACTGTCGGCTGCGATTCAACTTTGAAACCGCTGTCCAACTGGGCCAGGCATCTGGGATTCGTGCTCGTTTATACAGGCCGCTCGCGGGAGAGATACACACGCATTGTTCCTGGATTCTGCGGATCGTTTTCATGATAGATTCCGCGTAAAAGCAAGATCTATTCTCAGCGATTGGTGAGGTGTAAATTGTTTCATTTTTTGGGTCAACGAATGTGGTGCGCAGATCCTTTCACACGAGTATTCGTTAATTATTGATCTAACAAGTGTACAGATATGGAGTTCAGGAAAGTGATTTTGAAATAACTATTTTCTGTTTGATGATATAAAATGTTTGTTCATTGAAGTTTGTCTGTGGAATTTGGGAATTCAATTTTTTAGCCAACTTGGGACTCTCGTTTGTGGTTCGCTTCATTTGGTTACCTATTTGATAGGCGTTTAAGTTCCATTAATTATTCACTGAAGATTTCACAAAAATTATATGAAAATAAGGTGTTCATTGCACAAAAGCTTTCCAGATTATTAAAATTCTCAATTAGAATTATATTAAAAATCTTCAATATTTCAATATTTCACCCAACCAAAGGTGTACTTCCAAACCCATCTACTCCACTATCATAAACTTAAAAATTGAGTAGCAGTTTGATTAATCAATGAACCATTTTTAATTAACAAAATTCTTTCTCCGTGGAGCTGCTAATCGTTCCGGGGCGAGCTCGAGTTCCAGAATGCCTCGCGCAAAGTCGGGAAGAGATGGACGAGAAGAAAACGGCGAGCCTAGTCGCGATACTTGGCACTTTGGTAACTCAAGGAGACAATGCTAGCCAGCTGTAACGCGATCCTACGGGCCGTACTTTGGTTTCACGGTGTATAATTTAACCACCAGTATATACTCTTGCTTAATTGTGACTGCAATGCTGTAGCTTGTTCGCCTCGAACTCGATTACACTCGTACGCGTTTGGCCTGCTCGCTTGATCTAATTACACCAACGATGGGAGAATCGGCAAACACCTTGTGAAGTGAAAAAAAGTTTCTACGCAAGCAAAGTGTCATCCTTGCTGCAAGGGAAACGAAATCAATCGGTATCGTTCCATAAAACTCTCGTATTCGCACTGGTTTTCAGTCCTACGACTCCGTCGCAGGACTCACCGATGAATAAGTCCTTTCCAGCGACGTTGAATTCTGTCTGGAACGATTCTGCTTGGCAGTCGCGAGAGCCACAATAATAATCAACGACTTTATGACTTATCCCGTCAGCTGGGGGACGAGAGTAATGGCTGCTTTGTTCCAGCCGAGGTTTCTTCTTCCGCTTCCTTCCTTCCCGAGTCTTCGACTTCCCTTTCGGTCGAACGATTGCCAGGCCTCTCTGCCCGCTCATTCTCGGCTCGACATCTGTCGTTTGCAAGAAGGAAGTCTGGCTCACGGAAGAGCTGCGGACGCCAAAAGAGCGACGAGATAATCGCGAAAGGAGTGAAGACAGTCGGTTCGTCGAACTTTCCCCGTCGACGGCGTGGTGTTTCACTCGATGAAGTATTCTTATGCCATTCGGGGTGCTGATAGGAAGAATGGAACATTTATTTTTTATCTCCTGTTGATTTGTCTCGGAAAGGAAATTACCTATGACCATTTTTTTATAGATGACGAAAAGGTAACTGAACTGGAAGATTTAGAGTTTTTAGAGCCATCGTTGTCTTCGCTTCAAAGGACAATGTGTTTCTTTAATACCGATGATAATTTCTTGATAATATTCAGCTATCTTTTCATCGACACGCGACTTGAGATGTTTGATATAAAACATTCGAGAGACCAAATATCGCAAATCTTCTAAAGAATAATTAAATTGATAATTTTATTAGAGATTCAAATTGATTGCTGATGTCTTCTCAGTCATTCGATAAACAATCCATAGTAAATACCGGAATATTATCGAATCTCCAACTCTGCTTCATGAAAGATTCAAGATCTTCCAGGCAAACTTCATGCAGAATGTAAATTCATCAATTTCAGCAATATCTCCCCCATGCTCCTACATATTCAATTTGTCAAGCCACTGATGTAATAGCCCTCTAACGATATTAAATTATTTCTACCCAATGGAGTTGTTAATGCCATCGATTTAACGAGGGGAAGAGTCAGCCTCGCATCGTTTCACCAACAGAGGAGGAACCGTCTTATCGGACAGTGGGTTAGGTCCATCTTGCTCCTCCTACGTTGTCGTATGACTCAACCTCCTTGTACGGCCAGCAGGAATACGCTCCTCGCAGGAAGTGCATCGTAGTTACGTCGTTGATGGTCTTTCCTCATTACCAGCCGCGCCTTTGTTCGCCCCTTTTCTTTTTTCCCCTCTCCCGGCAGTCATTCGACCGACTCACATCCAACAGGCGATTATACATCGTTTCACGAACTATAAATCAAATTCGATTATGAAATCGTTTACGTTTCCTTATTGAATCCACTTGTACCGACGAATTCTTCCGAGTGGCGTCGGCGTGATTCCACGCCGAGGGAGTTGCACCCTGCGCAGGTATTTCGCGTCGATATTTTCTAGAAAACGTCCAAGGTAGTGTCCAATAGTCCCTGAATGTTTTCTTTGAGAAGTAGGCAAGCTTAAGTTCTTTACAAAAATTTGAACAACTCAAAGGGGCATTTTGGAAAATCTTACTACACTCGTTATTATTCTACATAAAGCTGAGAAATTTTCGAATTTCAGGGTTTACTTGTTTTAATGGTTGTAATGGACCGAAGGAAGTTCGCACCGTTGATTTGTTTTAAATAGGAGGTTTATTATTAGAACGTTATGAACTTTACAGCGAATAAGTAACAGGACTGGAAGATTCTCAGCGTTAATGAAAGATGTACTAGGAGTTTAAAAGGTCAGCTGGAAAAATAGTAGTAAGGGTAGAATAGGGCAAGCTACAGAGATATCGAGACCACGATAATGCAAGGTTCGTTGGGTAGAGATGACACATTGCTTTCGGGATTAGGTGACGTAGTCTTTCGCAAGCCACAGTGATACGGTGTTTGCAAAAAGCGGAAAATATTTATAAGCGTGAGTAATTTCTGGGGTGACTACCTATGTTACAAGGTTCTAAAAAAATTCGAAGCAGTGATCACTAGTGACCTCTATGACAGTCAGCCTGTCAAATTTTGCTCGAGAAGAACTGATATGTCTATTTAATTTCGCCTACTCCGATTCAAATCGTTCTCAACTGAAGAGTACTTGATATTTTTGTTTCTAATTAGTCACAGATAAAACTTTCCTAGTATTTTTATACACTATAAATAATTTATTTCAGCTTCTGATGCCCTCACTCTGAGTTTTTATTCGCAGTTTAAAATATTTATAGTACAACTCGTAATATTTCATTTCAAACATTAATTAGATGTTCCCAGTAAATATTCATGCATTCATAGAACTTTTAAACTTCCCTTCTCCCAATACGATGTAAAATCATCTCCTCCTCATATTTTCCTGAATTCCCAGTTGTTCTTTGTTTCCTGTCATCCCGTGAATGTTAGACAGGGCATATTTTGACACGGCTCCAGTGTTTTCACTGTGAAAGGTAAAATGTAGAAGGTAAAAGACTGTTCCATCGCGAGATTCATGAGCCTTCATCGATCGCGACGTCTTCTGTCTCCCCATCTCAGCTCTATCTCCCCAGGGATACCTGTCTTCGAGTTTTCGAGTGGCGTAGGTTAATGGAATAGTCGGAAACTGGATCGTAGAGGGAAGTTGGCGCGTCAGATAAATGTATGGAAATGTAATATCTCGAGTTAGTTCGTCGGAGAGGAGGGAAAGGGGCCTCGTCTTGGGGAGTTACGATATTTAGCTGCGTTCGATAATCGAAACGAAGTCGATGAGCATGTTTCAGCTGAGATATGACTCGATCGTTCTGCGTGAGAGATTTAGTACTGATAATTGTGCTGCCCTGCGCGTGGAATCCTGACAACTGCTTCTAGTAGATAATAGCAACAGCGCTCGTGCGTGCAATCTGGAAATAGCTTTCACGTGTGGGCTCAGAGAATAATCTGAATGTGCTTTGTAGTCGATTCTGCAAGCTTTGTCAGCAATTTTAAAATTGTTCATGTCCTGTTCGAAAATTATCCCACTAATTTAATACGAAATCATTTCGCTATAAGCACTGTACTTATTGAATTTGTTCATTTTTAAACATGACTTTTATGGCTAGCGTTCTAGAAAGCATCACCTTTCCTCTATATTTAGAAACTCTAGAATCTCTTTCCTCCAGAAACTATAGAAGTCACTTAAATAGTAAACTTCATTAACAGTAAAACTGTAAAATCCTGTAAAAACAGAATTCAGTACCTTACGCCTCATCAACAAACCATAAACTGTTTTCACTTCAGCCTATAAAATCAACTATTTCACATTTTTCCACTTACTATTTCATTAGCCAATTCTAAGTCGTGTAATTCCACAAAATCCCATAAAACGTTAAAAAAAAATTACCCTCAAATTAGAACAGGTACCCATGAAACTCCATGCGAAATCTCATCAACTTCGCATCGACAAATAAGAAGAGACTTATTAAAAAGAGAAATCGAAATCACCATTAACTGTCGGTAGTAACTAGTACGCGCTGATTAGACCAACTTTGGCGTGCCCAGATGAAAGATAAATGGTTGTCTATTCCCGAAAGCGCTTTCTAAACGCAGACACGCGGATTCAACAAAAGACACCGACTGCTTACAATGCACAGACGAAACTGTTTCTCATTGTACGATGCAAATGGAAATAACTGTAATGCGATGAGAATGGGCGCGAATTCAATCGGAGTGAGCGCAGCGATTATTGTTCCGTGGAAATGAATGGAGGGTGATGCGCGTGTGGTGCATGTGCATACACGATCGAGGTAGACGTAGTTGCAGCCGCGGTGCACACAGTGCGGTGTAGATAGGCTTACGGACGTGTTTCCGCGTTTTGTGACTCTTATCTGCGACAGTGACAGAGGTTCTCAGCGGAGATGCTTTTGACACTTTGCTTGCAGAAAGTTTGAAGGGAATATTTTTAGAATCTCGCCATTAACGTTACGATATTTTTTTCTTTTTAATTTTTAATTTTTTCTTGTCTGTTAGGATGAACGGATTTCGAGATTTGTGAATAGATACCATTACACGTTTGTATTGCAATCATTACTTTGTCGTATTTTGTATATCATCTCATTTATGGAGATGAAAAATACGACAGTGCTGAAGTTTATTAATTTATATATTATTTGGTGAGATTTCTGTTGTAAATATTGGCTTGCATTTACGTGACTGCTTTCTTTCATCTTTTGAGGATTATTGCAGACTTTTTGCGTAGCTTCCATCGCTTTGCAGTATGGGAATTTTTATTCTGTACCTTTTTTTGCTCGAGCAAGGCAGTATTCTTTTGCAAATTCGCTTGACTTCTGCGATTATTGCAGCGTAAAGAGAATTGCGTTGAAGTGATTATAATGTTTATGCAGCGCCATTGCTGAGAAGGGTTTCCACCCTTCCCAGGAGAGGGTTCCAAAAGAGACACACGTTGGATCCTGATATGTCTTCGTTGTGCGAACACGATCCCAATCATCTTTTCGTGGAGTGTAAGTGGGTTATAATAATTATTAGCTTTTCTACGATAATTCTTGGTATCCCAATCAATCACAAAACTTTTATATTTTCATCAAATTTTTCAGTATACTTTACATTAAATATTAAAATTAATTTATATGTGTAGTTAGCAAAACTATAATTATTTTCATTCCTTAAATATCTGAAATTAAGAAAGATTTAATAATTTGTAGCCCGAAGGAAGAGATTCCATTCTTCAAAAAATAGTCGCCAGTCAAAAGATTATTCAGCGTACCTATATCAATATACACAATTTCAAACGTTCCATTTCCTTCTCCAAAAATATAAAAAAAACATCGAAGCACACCAGATGAAAAATGCACCGAAGCAATAGTCTTTTTGCACAAAAGAACCTTCCAACCCCTTCTTCCCCATCTCGCTTATTCCTTCCGAATCCAATAAAACTCGATCCCCAGTGGAAAACAACAGACACGATAAAAACAACCACGACTATTTCCCCATCCAGAAAACAGCATCTCCAGCGATCCATATTTGGCATCGTCTCCGCGACCTACATTACATCGCGTTTCGAAAACGTTTCAAAAGTGAAACCAAAGCGAAGCCGTTCCGTTCCCATCAGTTGTTCAGCGTTCCATCGGACGCATCCTAATTTTATCCTCGTATTTTTCGAAGTGTTTCCGCTTGGAATAGGTGATTTATGAAGGGAAGAGAAAAACGAAGGCCAAGGGGAGTCGAATCCTCGAAGCTGCTCGATTTTCCACCGTGTTCCTTGACCGTTACGCGGGGGAAACATCGTGCCACACTTTTTCGAATGTTTACGCGAGAAGAGCGCGCGTTTGGACGCCGGCCAGCGGTATTTTTACGCGCCGCGATTGGCGGGCAGGGGGCGGGAACTGGTGCAACGGAACCACCGCAATACGGGCCCGATCCCGTGGTCGACGGGTGCAGGAAGCAAGACGCTGTAACCCAGCCTCGATGCACTCGAAAGGGGGATGCAAAAAGAATTTCCCCCGGTGGAACTGCGGCATTCGTATTCCAGCACCGTGGTGTGTAAACGCTGACCCATATTCCGGTCCATTTTGAAGTAATTTCAGCTTGGCCTTGTGGAATTTCACCGTTGCGGCGAACGAAAATCGCTCTTCCACGGACTTTTCTGGCTTACGTCGATTTAGGTTACCGAGAACTTGATTTTGGCGCTTGGTGTTGTCGGAGAGGAGGGGGGTGAGGGTGGAAAGTTGATACGTTGATCAACTGTTTGAGAAGAACTATGTTTTATGTGGAGGGTTTAGAAGCCAATCAGTGTAAATCCAACTTTTTTTGAAAATCAGTTACGTACTTCAAAAACCTCTTATTATTGATGAATCAATTAAGTCATTACCTGCATACGTAAACAAATTTTTTTACTATATATTATTTTAAGATTTTTAGTGAAAATATTGTATTGTCATTGAAACTAACAAGTGAAGTTAAATATAGAAGCTTGTTTTTAGAAAACATTTTTTGTACTAAAAATTATTAGGGAAAATATAGTATTGTCATTAGAACTACGTATGTGTGCAAAGTTTCAAGTCGATCGGGTTTGTGGAAGTGGGTCAAAATTAGCTTACAAGATTTCACCCTAATAAACTAACGAACTCACAAGTGAAGCTAAATAAATGCTTGTAAAAAATGGTGTTACTTATATTGACCACGGAATTACTAGGCAGAATTGTTCATAGGATAAACAATGTAAATCTCGGTTTTAATGCTAATGGACTTACACTGATTGGTTTCCGAACCCTCCATATTTACAGTTACGCAATAAATCGTTTAGAATGAAATTAAAGAATCTTCATTATCTCACGTGTACTCGATCACGTATCATGCAATGTTTTATGTAAGTAGAAATTTTGCAAGTTGTCAAAATTCATTGAAAAAGTACAATGCAAAAGGAGCCAATTCTTCAAGGTAAACAAATGTGGAATAATTTCCATATCTGGGTGCACACTTCTTAAAATGAAAATAACTTTGAATGCACCGAGTTGATTCAGAATTTTGGCAGTGGAGACGATCGTAAATTTGGTATCCTGATTTAAAGTACACTGCTTCACGTATCTCTGTGTTTTCGAAACAGTTTGCGCATACTAAATCAGGCTGCTTCTTAAACTTCCTGTGACCTAGTGAATGAGTGGCTTTCGGTGAGGTTTCTTTTAGGAAACTATGTCATTGGGAATTATCGCCGACCTATTTCCGTATCTCCTAGAATGCGTATGCATGAATACGCAAGTAAAATTTGCGCGTATCGATTCTTCGTGGCCTTTTCATTAGTTTGTTGCTAGCTGCTTACTGTCTTCTTTATTGTACTTAATATTGTCATCACTTGGGTTCAAATTGTAGAATTTCTACGTGCTATTACACCCCAAAACTCGTTAATTAGTTCCTCATACATTATTCATTAATAACTAAGTTACTAAAAAAGAAATAAAATATTCCTTAAATACTATTGAAATTAATCAAACTCTGTATCAAGCAAACATGATAATAAAAAAACTGAGCATGGTACTTGGAAGGATTTAAAAAGCAACATTGCAATGTGAGAAAAAGAAGAGAATCTATTCGTGCTATGTTAATAAACTTGTACCGTGCTCCAAGAAAGCGTGAAGATTTAATGGCCTGCTAAGCGTTCGTCGATTTGTTGTGCAATTTAAAATGCAGCAACGGGCGCGATTAATTTTCTATGCCCCTGTCAAACGATTGTAAACTTTCTGGAACATGCAATCTGCGAGAAAAATCGCGCGGGAAACGTGGGGCGAAGGAAGTAGACCAGTCGCGTGGAAATTGGAGGAGGCTCGGAGCAGTGAGTGCAGCTTTCACCGGATTACGCAAAAGTGCCACTGTTGAGCGTTGAAACCGTCCCAGAATGGGAAACAATGACTGAGCTGCATACTAATTTCCAAACTAGAAGAAAAATAATTGCTTTTCTCACCTGAGCTGCTGCTTTTACCGGTCTACCAAGAAAACAGTGAGATTTTACGTCCTAAATTACTGTTCTCGTTTTTCTCTTCCATGAACTTTCAAAATTTATTGCAATATTCAGTTTAATTTATAATGATTTCACCCTCTGTTGCTTCTTTTTTGTATTCCACTGTAATGATCAATTTCTAGGCAGGAGGAAATGACATAGAAGCTTCGACTCAACAAGATCCCAAATAAATATTCGCATACGTGTCAAACTTTTTCAATTTATCGTTAAACATTTCACAAATGCCCTTGCATGTAGGATTTGCACAGCACTTGACCCTTCAGAAATTAATGAAAAAAATTCCCATGTAAACCATGTGGAAACGATTGCACGTATGCATAAACCACTTTACTCCAATTCACGTCATGAACTGCTGCAACGATTCTCATTGTCCCGTCGAACGATGGCAATTTCCAATTATTGAAGCGCGACGAATAAAGCCGCGAAGTTCATCGCCGAATCCAGAATCGATCGGGGATTTACAAACAACAACTTGGACGGGCCGCAAACAATGGCCCCGCGGCGTGCCACATTCAGAATCAATTTCGCGCCACGCGAAACGGCGAATCGCGCGCGACAGGCGGGCAAAAGTCAAAGGTGAATTAATTAACGGCGACCTCATTTTCCTTCGGTGCCAGTGTTGTTAGCAAATAAGCGTTGAATTACACGTGGGTGACACTGGCTGTCATCAGCGGGATGCTATCTATACCGATTTATGGAAGCCATTGGCGCATCAGCCAGCCTCGCCCATTCGACGTTTAAAGGACAGGTCTTAATTAAAACTCACCAGCCACTTAACTCTCTTCAAACATTTCACTTGGCGAAGTGGAATTTAAAGATTTTATATTAGGTGGGTAGATATGTAAATCGTCGAACTTAACGATGGAAAGAATTATTATATTATATGAAAAAAGAGAGCTTATTTTGGAAGCAAAATCAAAAAAATCAATTTAGGATGAATTGTTGTATTTGATATTCTGATATTTTTTGAGAAATCATTTGATTAATTTTGTGGATTTGGTGTTTATTAAATGTTCGTAGTTGTCTACTGGTGATGCAAATTGTTATTTGATTAATTTCAGTAATTTTCAGAGTACCTAGTCTGTATTTTTAAAAGCTTTAAAGAAGCAAGTGAAAATGTGGTAATTTTGCTCTGGTTATATGTCATGACGATTTTTAATTAATTCTTCAAACAGCTGGTAAAATAATGATGAAGGCAATTACGTGCTCCCCCATGTTTTGAAGTGACAGCAGGTTAATTAATCTTTTCAAACAACGAAAATGCTGACGCAACGTCGAATCGGTCGCATTGTTATCCTGCATTTTACAGCGATAATTTGATGATTAACTTTTAAATGAATTGTCGGAACCATAACGTAAAATCGTAGTTTTGTCGTGTCTAGAGATGATGTTAGTTTAATTAACTTCAATGCAGAGAAGATTACCTTTTTGTATTTTAAGACGCTGACTTAATTGTGTGTATATATTATCATAGGACCGAGGCGCGCAATTAAGTTGCTCGTTATCTGATGCTCCGTAGAGATAAGGGCTCAATTAACTCCAGAGGCATTGAATTCCAATAATTAACGAAATAATGATTGCAGCCTCGAGAATATTTACAATGTTCTCTTGTCCGGGGCATCGAGGTGACAGCTGATTAATTGTTCACGACGAAAACCGCGAATTATGCGATCAGCCTGATAAAGATCAGGGCCATCGAAGCGACTTAATTGTTTCGTGTAATTCTGTATCAGCGTTGCATCGTTGCATCGTTCGCGCCAAGTGCATCGTTGCACGGCCGTTTGCACTCGTAACTCAGACAGCAAGTAATAGCAGAAACGATTATCGTTTGTAACTTTCAAACAGTGCAAATCGTGGAAGTTGCTCGACTGTTGCAGAGTCTGAGAGGAGGCGGTATTTATTTCTGTCAGAGAGGTTGAATAAATGCAATGAATCTGGTTAAGGATAGTGGTGAGTGTTTGTTTGCCAATTGGAGGGAGGTAATTTTAGAAATGGTGGTGTTTATTAAAATTGTGGTGCTATAATGTCTTTTTAATTTGACACATTAGAGATAGTAATTATTAATTATACAAACAAATGAAGCTCAAAGAGACAAGTAATTTTCAAAGAAAAATTAGATGTTTAATGTGGACACTTGTTAGTTAATCCTTTTAACAGTTTAATGCAAAGTAAATGAGCACAAAGTAGGAATATTCACTGAATAAAGTGTATATTATTATTTGAAAATTTTGCTACTGAAAATACAATGAAATAGTGATGGGAGTCGTAAAATAATATGAAGACAATTTTTTTTAATTACTTATTACCTAAATACTTAATTGTAAGCTAAATAATAATTAGTAGAATAACTACTTAAATGGAGGAAACAGCCAAATCGATCAGGAAGTTAATACAAATCCTCCCTAAAAGCAACATCGATTCGGCAATTCGGTAAGGAAGTCGCAGCACTTGAAACAAGCTTTCAGACCAGTGTACTCTAGTTTGGTTTTCGTACGACCCTGTACCTGAAAGCACACAGAGGGGTGTCGAAATTGGTTTAATTGGTCAGATTGCCCTCGCTTGGACGGTCACTCGATACTGTATCGCACACTTGACCCGAGTCGGGCTCAATGGAAACGCTTTCATTAATTTTGGAGCCCACCCTTTCGGCTGTCGACTCGTTCAAGGGGAGAATAAACGTGGAGAGCAGTGCGAGTGATTGTGAAACGGATGCTTCGGCACGATTATCTCGAGTAGCCAAATAGGAGACAGTCTCCACAAAATTTCGCCGTGATATTAATAACAAAAACATGAAAATTATCACCATTTGTTTTAGAACTCTTTCAATTTGTCAAAGATTAGATATTAATTAAAATAGAATACATAAATTCCCAGTAATAATGGAAATTATTTTCATTACAGCTGGTTAAAATTGATGGTTTGATGGCAACTTCAATTTCTCTCTAAATATAAAAAACAACATTTTTAGCAACTTTGATAACAGTTGTTCCAGACTTTTTGAATCGGAAATTTTCCAATTTTAAATTTGTCGTCTAAGTTGTACGCTAATAGTGTCTCTAACCATATTTTTCCTTCCTTTTCTGTTACAGGTGAGTTAAAATCGTGGTCCTTGCCAAGAGGCTTCCCGCCAGAGATAACGGTGCAGGAGCATGACGAAGGTAAAGATTGAGTCAGCTGATCAGCCGCGATGCTGATCGCCATTTAACTGCGCATTTTGCTTCACACCAGGGCACAGGATGCCCGGTGCTAGCGCTAATTATAAATGCGATTGTTCCGCGAGAACGCGTCAGTGCGTTTCCTCGATAATCGTGGGTAGATCCAAAGGACTCGATGAACACAGCGGGTTCAGACGGCTTGGCTCGTATTTATGAACGCGCCAGCCTTGGGAAACAATCCCAGCTCTGGTATTAATTAGAAAAACGTTGATCGCGACGGTGTTCGAAATGAAGGTGCACGCGTGGAACCAAGATCGCAGCTTTAGCACTTTGGTTCACACAGCTGGGATGTTAGGGCTTCTTCGCACGATTCACTACTGCGACTTGTAATTACTATTTCAGATATTTTTACATGATATTGATCATGCTGGTTTAAAAAAAAAATATGGAATGTCTGAAATATCATTCGAGTGAAAAAACCTTCGCAGAAATCTATTGTTTACTCTTTCTAATGTTGCTAAATTCTACATGTGCGTTATAATAATTTAAATCTTGCTCTATTTAAAAAAATCTAAAAATGTCTAAAATATCATTCGTGTGAAAAAACCTTCGCAGAAATCTATTGTTTGCTCTTTCTAATGTTGCTAAATTCTATATGTGCGTTATAATAATTTAAATCTTGCTCTATTTAATTTTAGCCCTTAAAACTTTGACTTTCTAATGAAATATGGAAATAAGTCACGTTTCATAGCAAAGTATGTATCCCCACCACCTGGATCAACAATAGTTAACAAGCGTTTCTTTGCTTCACTTCGAAACTCTGCCTTCCATCGCTTCTATCATCGTTGCATGCCGACGATATTCAGTTCTATCAGTTTCCCTCGTTCCTGCGGTGGTTAGAACCCATTTGTGTCCGACTGATTTGCGTAAGGCTATTGCTTAATTATTCAAATAGGCGCATATGTGGCCGCGATTACGCTCACAGCAGCTGTTTGCCGAAGCAAACGAACAGACCAGCGTATTTCCGCTCGCGTACCCTCCACACGCAACGAATAAGCCACAGTACCTTTTTCGACCCACGAACTTAACCAACGTTCTGTTTCGATTGTTTTTTCCTATTCAGAATAATTAAGCAATCCAGGATCCCTCGTCCTTCGAGCCAATTTCCCATATACACGCGATTCCCCCTCGTTTCTGTATCATTTTCAGACCATTTCATCTCTCTGCATCTGCAACTGTTCAGTGGCGGATGAAGCAAAGTACTTATTATAACGCTTCGTTCCTTTTCTTGGGGATCTTTTAGGGTCGAATCTGATTCCTGGATTCCCCGAATTTTTAGAATAATTCTCTTTCAGTTTTTCTTACTGCCGTTAGCCTCAAAGCTTTAATTGATAATTAGCTCCCTTCGATTATCCTTAAATACTTAAATATAAAAATCAAAATAACCAATAAATATCTAGTAAAAATATCAACTGTAAAGTGGCATTGCATAAATTAGAGAAAACGTGCCACAATATTAATATTAGTATCTACGTACCAAAAAGCACAGACAAGACGATACTTGGAGCTCCATATGCTCGCGGAATTTTAAGTAGCGTCTCCCACGCTTTTAACACACCATTACACAAAGCGTGGACCAACTGTAGCTATGCAAAATTACCGGAAACTAGCGCACTCACGCTTGTTAGAAAGTGGGATTAATGGCAGACGCGCGAAATTATTCAGCAGGGTGGATTGTCTCGCTGGTAACGATTGAATGCAGGAGCAGAATTCCCGCTTTGCTAATGGTTCCGTGTTTGTCGATGGGTTCGCCCTCATTCCAGCGTTTCGTTTAAACGCCCAATGAAACGAAACACGTCTATTCGTTTTGTGAAGAGACCCGCGCAGTCGGTTTAGCGCGGCGCGAAGTGGCGTGTCGATCTGGCGATGCGAAGGCGGCCACGAGTGCCACTCGACCTGGCTTTTACGGGGAGAAATGGGTAACTTCGCTTTTTGCAGGACTCGTTAAACTTGCCCCAGATTTCGAGTGCTATCTGAATCGCACACGATAGTTAGCTCCCCGAATCCCGAGCAATTTCTGCGTCGATAGCTGCGGGATATACCTCGATCCACACTCGTCACTTTAACGATTCACGTTGCAAGTATTCCATCCAGGAACCGTCAAAATCTAAATCCAAATCGTCTGCTAATTGAAGAATTGAAATGGTAAACAATAATTCTTTCAGTGGAAAGAATAATTTATTATAACAGTGTAATATTTATCATATAGAATAATTTATTTTAACTTCGCAAGATAGAACTAAAATCGTAAATGCCAACTTCACTGTGGGGAAAACGATGAAAGTGCCAGCAATCTTCGCGGCCGTAATCTTTTTATTTCCCTATAAATCTGAAAAGGTGGTATACGCTGAAAGTCCATAGCGATAAAGGCTCGATTCGGATAAACGTAAGTAGATGATGTAAGTGACAAGATGAACAGACATACGCTTTTTGTTTCTACTAAAAATTTTATCTTACATCGTTTACGACGTTTAAGCTTAATAAAGGTGGAAGAATTCTTAATAAATCTTACAACATTGCATTCCAATCATTAATTAAGTAAGTATTGAGTGGACACGCATTTAATTATATTATTTCCAAAACACTATCGCAGATTATTATCCCAGAATTTATACACTATTTAGATGGATGATCATTTCTATCTCCACATCAGAGTTTTATTTTTCATATTTTACTGTCTCCAATATTCCCTTGCGAGGCAAAGTGTATGTTTAGTCGGGTCACAGGTTGTGTTCCTGACACGATCTTAATTTTCTACATTTTACTCCTTCGCGAAGCCGTACCCCACTTTCTGATCTAGCTTTATTAAGTTTCGCGTGGACGGGGGTGGCACGACGAAGTTCTGGGAAACGTTACGTTCGTTGTGTAACTTTTGCTCGTATGGAAATTAGCAGTTGGCATCGACCCCGAGGAAGCGTCACGACGATTTCATTGATGCAACTTCGAATAGAGAACTTAAGCCACAGTTACAGCTCTCCCGTTCGAGTTGTTCGCGAAAATCGGTAGAAAATGTGCTTGAGTTTTTGGTTCTACGTAACGCCTGGTTCGAACAATGGAACTTTATTCATCTATTATTACACATATGATACATCAAGGTGTGATAATACGATGGAGAAGGAAAAATAGAGAACAATGGATCGTTAAATAATATGGAAAAATTAGTTGCATTCGGTGTTGAGATTGGGAAACTTTCATCTGTCTGGGAATTGTACGAGAATGTTGTCTGTGTATCATAATTTTTGTGACTTTTCATATTTATTTGTGATTGGAGATAACATTCATTTAACGCCACGTTCGTTCACTCGCGTTGAGAGAAGTACATAACCATGTCTAGTGGAGTAATTTACGTTGAGCGTAGTTGCTTCTAATTATTTCGAGTACATGATATGAAGCATTAGAACCAAAGGAATACAAGTGAGATTTTTGAAAATTTTGAATCAAGAGTAGAAATGATTAGTTAAATAGTTAAATATAATATTGTCATTTATTATATGTCAAGCATTAAATATAACTTAATTTTCATAGAGACTTTACGTGGAATTTTTTTAAAACATTTGAATTCTAAACTGGATTTCCTCATCTTATATTTCCTATTATTTATTCCAAATTAAATTTATTCGTTATTTCGTTATTTAAGTTATTGTCCATTAATTGCGAACAACTTGGCGAACGAACCAAAAGAAAATAAAGCAGTGTGGGTGAAGAATAACAAAAGGGAATAGTCTTGTATCAAGAGTACCTATGTTCAAACATTTAATTTATTTATAATTTAATTAATTCAGTGCAAGTCGCTTTATTAACTTTCAGAGGGTAAGAGATAAACCATGAAACGGTAATTGAGATATCTTACTCGACGCGAGATTCCTCGATCCACACCCTGTTTCTGCGAGGCTTTCGCAAGAATCTTTTCGAGCACCTTTCTCCAGGTGCTAAAATTATCCGTGCCGTCGTAAAAATACCCATCCTCGATCCCCTCATCTCGCCAAACGTGCTCGATCTTAGTTCCGCGAAGGGCCACGCGAAACGTGTCCCATCTCTTCAATTTAATTTTGTCTCACCGTGTCTGGTTGATTCTTTTTTCGAACGTCTAAGCTGCATTCAGCAGGGAAAATCCATCACGTTTTCTATCAATTACGTACTGTGACGTGTCAGTGGAAAACACCTAATTAAGAATTCTAACGCGACGAATTACTTCCTGGAAGGCGTTGGCATCAAAATTCAAGGTGACGAAGCTTCATTAGTATCCTATTGCATAATAGTGCATCACGTGTGCAGCCTGCATTTGTGATAGCAGCAACCTCGGCCTTTAACAGCGCATTGTGACATCAACTGCAAGGTGACCATCTTAAGCAAAGTATTATTTCGCAGAGAAGGCTACAAAGAATTTAGTCATATTTTCAGGGGATAAACAAGACTTTGTAATTTTCATGTTTCAAGAATGAGTTCTTATTCTAAACATAGATATATTCAGATAGGGTGAGTCTCCTGATTAAAATATCCGAAATAGAATTTATTGATAGATCTTGTTCTACCAAAAATGGACAAAAACTACTAAACTTTGACGACTTGAATTTTGTAAAAAAATTAAAAACCAACAAAACGATGACTTAAACTCCCGTTAATTTCACGTGGACTACATCATCCTCCAGTTTCATAAAAATCCCTCGCATCGTTTGCAAAAAATGATCCACTTCTCATTACATCTTCGCGGAAAATTGACTTGTCTTGCTCAATCCTTATGGAAGTTTATGCGTTTCTCACATAAGATAACTTCTGATAATTTCCCACGTTTTGCGTACTCTAATAAATACCGTAAACGCAAAAGAATCGCCAGCATCATCCCTTTTAAAACAAAGCCTAGATCGAACAAAATGCACCCTCCACTCCTGACACATTTTCACCCCAAGCATCGCCCTTGGCCACAACACAAGCTTCCCTCGTTTTGATGACCGCCAAACGGCCAAGTTTCGTCCATTCGCGATGCAGGGTGCCTTCCAGCAGCGTCGCGACGCTCGCTCGGTCCCACCGCCCAGCGAATTCGTCTGAGATCCGCGACGCCCGCGTCCCCCCGTACGATATTGTCACTAGGAGCCTCGGCGATCCGATGAGCATTGTTAACCCGTATTTATGACGCGGCATGGCCAGCAGCCAGGTTAATGCGCCAAAGTTACGTGGTCCTGTGTTGTCGTCCGTTGATGCGGGCGCATAGGAGTGCATCGGGGCCAGGCGTGCGCGTGTGCACGCGTGTATGTAGGTCGCCACGCAGGCGAGAGGCATTTTGGAAACGTGAATCGTGCATATTTCATCGTCCACACATTACGGGGCACCCCGAGCTACTCCTGGGTCGCAAGATCCGCCCAACTCAAGAGGAATCTATCTCGACGACCTGTGACACCTGGAAAGCGTTACGATCGCCATTAATCACTCATGGCGCTCGAAGAGTGTCGTTGAAAGCGGAAGAGCGCTTTGAGACGAGTGGAAATTTGGCTCTCGTGGGTTAGGAAAGAGTTGGGAAGGAAATTTTTTGGCAATCGAGTCTCCTGAAGCTTAATGGGAAGTTTCTTGTAGGAGATCTTGTAATGTATTATAGATTCTTTGAATTGAAGGGAAATGCAGGGGTAAGGGGGATTTTAAGTGCAGTGAAAATTTTGGGATTGGTGATTTTGTCTGATTTATGTTTGTAGATGAACAACGTGTGAGTTTATCCAATAAGTGGTTTGGAATTGAAGATATTTGAATTGATAAATGTATTTTCTGATAAATCAGGTTAAATTTGAGCGGCCCAATGGAAAACAGGTAGGGTAAACAAACCAGTAAATGACTGCATATTTTTATTAAGAATTCTACTATTTAATGTTTGTTTAATACGCAAAACTATAAATATGGGATATTAAAAGTGCAACTACACTCTGTTTATAAACAAATAGTAATTTTTAAATTTAAAATTGACATTTCTTTGCCTAATGGTCATTCACTGGTATGCGGTCAATTACTGGTTGGTTTACCCTATGCGATAATACTATTTTACAGGAAAACAAGCCTTAGGGAAAATAATTTTCTCAGGAAATTTGATGGAACAAAAAGCAAAGAATCTATATTTATAGATGTGTCCCTTTTCCACTGAGTCCCTCAATTTTGTAACACTACTTCGATTTCGACGTAGTGAAATCTTGGTATCTATCAATGATTCTGAAGCTGTCCACTATAATATAGTGGATATATTAAGCACGTGTTTATAGGAAATGCATTTCTCGACGGATGTGACCTCTTGAATTCACATCAATATTTAAGGATGTTTTTACCTGAAAAGAGGATGCAGTATTTGCGAAAGCAGTCGTGAGCCAGAGTAATATCTCATGGGAAAGGGCTCCCAAGTGCATCGAGGTGTTGAATTTTCTTCTCGCGTCTAGCATCGCCTGGTCGTTTGCCTCGATTTTCATCGCTCCTTTATTCACGTTGCTCCATTTACACCGAACTCACGTTGCCCTATCGAGTTTCCACCTTGTTTCATCTATATTCCGCTCGCGGAGGCATCAAACGCGAAGGTAATTTCGTAGGTGTCAACGGGTCAAGTGCTGAAGCAATGGCGAACCAGCAGGAAGAGAGCACTTAGCGTAGAATAATAAGGAACCTCGTTACGGTAACAACGAACGGCTGAGTCCGCAGAAAATGTCGTCTAATCGCGGAGAGGAAGTCACGGTTAATTGCATCTGTTTCTGTTTACCATTGTTTAATGAGATTCGGTGTGAAATTCTCGGCGCGGTATCATCACTCCCGTAATTGGGAAGCGCGTTAATTAAATTAATTACGCCTATGACAGGATGATTCATCGTTTCTCTTCCGATGATCGGGTAAAACGGAGACTAAAAGTGTTTAAGGAGAAGCAAAGGGATTCCAAGGGATACCGAAATTCGTGTCGTAAAGGCAAGGAGAACAACTTTGTCGCAAACATGCAGGGGGTATTAATAAAAATCAAGGACGATTTGTCTGAATCGATTTTATTTATAAACGACAAGGAAAGTTTACATAAACTCTTGTCCTTGAGTAAACTTGCTTTTTTTAGTCCCAGCCGATCTTCGAAATACGTATTATGGGATGTGCAAGTAAACAGTTTACATCGTGCGGTTGGCTATTTTAACGCGAGAGAAAATATCTTCCTCTCCATTTTCCCTTCTGCATGAAAAATGTATCTTCACATATTCCGAACCTTTAGAAATTTCCTAATTTTATAGTATCAAGTAACACATTCTGACCTCTTTAATTAATAAACGATTGCATTAAATTGGCCATCTGTATGCGGTTACAAAACGCTCTAATAAAACAGTTCATTTAATCTTCCGCGACAATTGCATCGCTCAAAGCCAACGCTAAAAGCAGCGTCCTCCATTTTCATTAACTGCCTGCACGCCACATTCGTACCCAAGGATCCGTTTCACGTAAACCAACACGTCCGCCCAACAGATATTCAGTTACAGCGTAAAGAACGGGCGGATCGTGAAAGCGTTCGAGAAGTTTTTGTTGTGTCGTCTCCCTTTATGCCCTGCTCCTTCGAGAATAAAAGCACAATAACCGGGCTGGCGTGCAAGAAGCGCGACGTGGAAAGCGTGCAAAGCCCCCCTCCGGCGAAACTGTGCTCGTCGAACGGCCCCGCGTGTCTCTCCTGTCGAAGTTGGCTGCCATTTCGCGGAAAACTCTTTCTCTCTAAGATGGAAGTTGTACGTACGGCTTGTCAGTATTCCTCGACGAGCCGGGGGTTGGAGGTTGGCGCGCGTGGTGTCACGAAGTAAACATATTTTCGCATGTAGCCCCCATTATCCTCGCCACTTGCCGCGCGTTTTCAGCCGGAGGAGATTGCACGGGCAATCTTCAGAAATTGCACAACTTGGGGACGAGGATTCTTCTTGCATGGTCCGCGCCATTTATCAGCGGCATCGATGCGCGATCCGCCGGTATCGTTTCGCTTTATCGCGCGGCGACCGATCTGGCCGCCGTTCCACGGTTTTTGTCCGGCTTCTTGCGGGGATGCAGACTACGGCGCGCGTGATTTCGAAACGATTTTTACCCGTTGCATTTTGCCCCGCGGTTTTTGCGTTTTCGTTTGCACAACGCTGCCCGTGGCCTGATTCGTTTTGCTCGGCTGTGGAGAGAGAAAAAACGAGACGTGAACGGATTGAAATTAAAACTGACGTCCATACTGATTTTTTTAGAGTCAAAGGAATGTCAAATTTTTGGATGTATTTTTAGGTATGGATGAATATCGCGGTTTTGAATGTTTCATTGTATCTGTGGGCGAAAAAGAGAACCTCGGGGTGATGAGACTCGAAGCCAAGATCTGCGGATTCCCTGTGTATTGGCTAACCGCGTTACCAATTCCCCCAACTATCTGATGGGACTCTTTTCTGAACTGTACAAGTACCGAAAGCAACAGAGTGCTACCTATGTGCCAATCGCTCCATACCTAGGCCGTTTTTCTTTTGGCTGCATTGTCCTCGCAGAGATGAAAGTTGATGGGTTTCGAGGAAGAAATTATACAATGACATATAAGTACATTTTGTGTAATCACAGTTACTGGTTTACAACCCAAAGAGAAGCTCAGAATCTGAGAATCTGAGAAACGATTACAAACGCACGTTTACTAGAACCCTTCCCTCCTCACATATTCTGTTTATCACTTACATTCCCACCTACAATTCTCATGCCCCGCCTGTATTACATTAATCCACAGAATGCTCTCGCTTTCGTGTTTGCGTAAGCCCGACTGCCACCAGAAAAAAGATAACAGGCACCTTCAAAGGCCGCAATCGCCTGCGCCCATAATCGAGCTACATCCACCGCGTAATACTCCCCTCGAAACTCTGGAACCTTCCCCTGGGCCATCGCTCTCTATCGCGGACGATTCCGAGGAGAGTTGCGCGGATCGATTAAACCGAGGCATCCCCGTGTAATCATCGGATTTTGATCTTGACCTTTTGCAGCGAAATTCCTCCGTGAATGGCAAAGCGCGGACGGGGTCCCGGCCAGTGGTGCAGGCCTACTTTAATGCCCGGCCAACGAAACGGGCGACTATGATAGCCATTGCGACCGCCGCTAAAAATAATGCGCGCTATAACCATAACGCGGTGCTCTCTCACGTGCGGCGCGTCTGGCGCACTGTCGGAAAACGGCTGGAAACGAGCAAAAGGAAGGAGACAAGGGGAGACGGAGGGGCGTTAAGTCGGTTGGTAGGTAAAGTGCAGGCCGCGGTATATAAGAGATAAATGGCGTCTGCTCCGTTTGCCATCGTCGTGCGCGCGCGCTCGCTTTCCTCTCTGTTTGCCCGCGCGAACGGAGGAAGGCCGAATTAACGCAAATGTAAATATTCGCAGCTGCCATTCGCGCGGTTCGCACGCGAGCCGGGGGGAAGAAATTGCTGCGATTAACGTCTTCCTCGGCAGTCGGAGAGGGGCGACGCCCTCTCGGGCCCCGAGGACGCTTTTCCCTCGATAAAAATCGCGGATACCCCGGTCGAGTCGAGATTCGAGCCGCGACCAGTTCCCTTACCCCCGGCTTTACAAATCGCCCTCCCTTCCGCGCACCGCCTCGTCGAGATTTCTGCCCCTCTAATTAATAGGAAAGCGAGTTTTCCGCGAACGGTCATACGTTCCGCGCGCCACGCTCGCCGGCTCGGTTTTATTCGAATTTCGTGGGCCACCGCCGGCTCCCGGGGATAGAGTGAATTTTTTACAAGCCATAAAATTTTATATCCACCGATATAGCGGCGAGATCGGCGAGCTGTCGCGCGGGGCTACTGATTTTTCGCTTTGTAATTGGCGTTTTATCGCGGGCCGGGTGCGCTGCGCGGTTAAACGCGTTTGACCTCGTTGGGAGTATTTCTTGCGAACGCGGTACGAACTGCACGCGTGGAATTGCATTTTAAATGGTATAATCGGGACGGTGTAATGATGTTTTGAATACTTGGAGAGGTGGTATTTATCCTGCGATGGGTTAATCTCGGGAGAGACGGCCGGATGTCGTGATTTCAGTGTTAAAACCGATTTTCAGCGAATATTGTCTTAAAGGAAATATTGGCCACTTTGTTGAATCAGCATAAAATTTTAAACATATTCGGTTTATTCTGATAAAATAAATAATATCTGTATTAAGTTGTTTAAATAGATATTTGAAAAGTTCTTGTAGAAAACACTGGCAAAATTAAAAAAAAAATTACCGGCAAAAAGTTCTACGTGCAAATGGTAATACTATAGTATATAATTTTAATGCAATTTTCCTGTATAAATAAGTTATCAATAGTGCTAAAAGATTCAAAACGCCATTTCTGCAAAACAATATCTAAAAGCCTATTAAGCGATAGATAAACGGCATTGGCACTTACAGTGCTTGCAAATTTAAATGAATAGCAGATTCAGTTTTCCCTACAATTAAGAGCTGGTATATACAAGATTTCCTACAAATAGAATTCTTTTTTTCATGAATTTGGGCTACATTAATGCAGAAAATTATCTGATGTATTTCAGTTATTGTATTCTAAAACATATTTAGCAATCAACGCGAATCAAATTTCGTAACTAATTTAAAGTCTTTAAAGTGTTTTCTTTCTCCTGAAAAAAAATTGGTTCTGGCACTTACAGTGTTTTCTACTACTTAGGAGCACACACAAGGACTTACACTACATATATATGCAGAATTGTGAAAGGAAATATACGGGTAACATTCTCCAGTGCTCTTTAATAATCGAAATTTTTAACTATTTCTTTGACAAGTCAATTAATTCTTCTACACGAACGCGTTACACAATGTACTAAAATGTTTTGCGTAAAGTGGATGGTGTCTTCTCGCGTCACCGTTTGTCTCGTTTTATATAAATTTCCATGGCTGATAGTTTCCCCGACGACCTATGGGGTCCAGGGGAGCCTCCAGCTGAGAAGCAAACGCGAGGGCTCGTGCCGTTTCTTCTTCCCAAGATCCCCCAAGTCCTCCTCGTCCCTTCGTTACGTCCGCGCTTCTTCCAACGGTCCCGCTGTTCTCGTTTTTTTGGCTTTCCTCCTCGCGAGCGCCTCGTCGACCAGACGACTTGGCGCGCGCCACTTTATGTCCCCGAGAAGTTACGATTGCCTTCCTGAACCCGCGGAGTTTCGCTTCGACTCGACTTTCCTCGTGCAACGGGGGCACAGGCATCGTTTCCCTATCATAAAGTTATAATTTCGGACAAGGGGGCGGTCGTGGATCAGTGAAGAGACGCTGCGCGTAAATTTGCCGATCGTTTTATTCTGCAACATTATCGTCGGGGACGTCGAGATCAGATAATCTGCGCGATACGTATGTACGTGGCGGAGGTGGGACGCGTGCCAAGACTTTATTCGCGGCAATTTATCTGATGCGCTACTTTCCGTCATCTTTTATGAGGGAGGATTTTTAATTCAGCCCCCATGGTGGTGTTTTATTTGTACGCGAGTTATTATGACGCAGTATGCACGTTGAACCAAAGGAGTCATTAAGCAGTCGTTACTTCAGAAATTATTTGGTTTAGAAAAATCATTTCTCTTTAGTACGTTGGAATTAGTGGTGGAGAACTATCGATGGTACTTACGATAGTTATCGATGGTTCTCACTATCGAAAACTATAGATGGCTTATTTTCACTATCGGAAACTATAGATGGCTTATTTTCACTATCGAAAACTATAGATGGCTTATTTCCACTATCGGAAACTATAGATGGCTTATTTTCACTATCGAAAACTATAGATGGCTTATTTTCACCATCGATAATTATCGGTATTGAAAATCGTAGGTTAGTCAATTGAAAAATAATAACCGCTGAAATTCAGAATCCCAAATTTAATTTCTAATATTATTACAAATTTCGATAGTGAGAACCATCGATAACTATCGTAAGTACCATCGTAAGTTCTCCACCACTAGTTGGAATTAATTAAACGGCCCACAGACGATGCGAATTTATCGTACAACTACTTAGTTGTATGTACACCATACGTCACTTCGACCGTTCGAAAAATAGTTGCAACGTTTCTGGCGCTGTGTAGAATCTGTAGTATGACGTCCGTGGACAAAAGTGAATACGATCTGTCGTTGCAACTGTCTGTTCAACACGTCATAGGTAATACTAGTTGTACGATAAATCGCATCGTCTGTGGGCCGTTTTAGAGCTTCTTATTACTCAGGCAAATATATAGATGACCAAATCTATTTAAAGCATGAGTCGATACAACTTTCGATACCATTCGACAATGTTATCGGCCGAAACGAGCGTGGAAATATCATCCTCGAACCGTCGCGTAATTAATCAATCAAACACGCGATCGGCCCAGCTACTTTAAAATCCTACTCCAACTGTAATCAACGAAAATCTAGATAAAACGATCGCGTGGCATTTTATTCGAACACTCAGTACCGCTTCCGGTTCCCTGAAAATACGTCAGAAATCAGCTGATCTGTATCGCGAACCGTCACCGCGCTTACAGCGCCGCGGTCGCAGTCACGGCGGCGGCGCGAACCTCTTTCCACCTCCTACGTCCACCGAGGCAGAGACTTCGCGCAGTCCAGTTTCGGTGTTCCTGCGCGACGGTACGAAGCGACCGCGGTGACCCGTGTCCGTGCTCATCGCACTTGAACCGTGTATTCTCGCGGGTGAAACGAGTGTCGCGTACCGAGTCAGTGAGGAAGTGCAGCGCGACGACGAGCAAACGTTTCGTGGACTGTCGCGCGCAGAGGAAGAGGAAATCGGTAATACGTCCGCGCGCGTTGGAAAAGAACGGTCCCAAGACCGGAGTCGGTTGACAATCGGGTTCCCTCCTGTTCCGCGTTCGCGATGCACGCCGTGGTTCCTGTCCGTGCGCCGCGGATATCGGAGAGCGTCGATCTTAGGGTCGATTAGGTTTCGTGGGCGCCGGTTTGCACGACGATCGACGAGGCCTGTTGGCGCGCGGTCGGATCCCGAGACAGGGAAGGAGGTACGTGGTGAACGAGAGAGGGAACGCGACAGACGGTGCCTGTGGAGGAAACAGACAAAAGGGATTCGAATGTGTGCGCGCGTATGCGTCTCCTTTGACGGGAAGATGCTGAACGATGGCCTCGAGATTCGCCGCGTGCCTGCCTCGATTTACCCGTGAACCCCTCTGGCCGGTGATCGGCGATCTTCCATGAAGTAAATGTAAGTCTCCATGTTTCGTTAACCGCGAAATTTCGTCCCGCGTGCACGCGGATTGATACGCCGGCGTGTGTTGTCGCGCGTTACGTGACGCTGCTTTTCAAACGCCTCGATTCGAGGAACGACAAGGTTCTAGGTGTGTACCATAATATTGCCCAAGGTCGAAGCTTTTGCTTGGCCTGTGCTTGAATGTAAGAGTGGATGATTGGACTCGTTGAATCGCCACTGTTTTGGGGATAGGATTCGAGGTTTTGTATGGACTTCGCGTGTCTGGGGATTGGTAATAGATCGTGTAATAGGAGGCGGCTTCTGTACGTTGTTTGGACCTGCCAACATGGCGGCGGGAATATTCAAACTTAGATCTTTGACTAGGATTTCGTTTGTTAGTGAGGTATTTCATATTCTGTTTTTGCGATGGTGGGTGTTTAGTTTGGTTGTTTTGAAATTTGTTTACTGTAAGAATTATGGTGGGAAATTTATGGGGAACGATATATGCGTAGTAGAATATGCGAAATATGTAATATTAAACATTTGTGTTCATTATAGTTTAGAATGTGTATTAAACATTTATTTTTAATATGATTTTGTATATTTTTAATAAAAAGAAATATTCAATTTAAATAATTAAAGTGATATTAAACGTCTAATATTACAATTTTGTATTGATTAAATATTCTCTGATTTTGCCTTCATTTTTAAATAATGTTTAATATTAAAATTTTATAATGATTTTTCAAAAAACATGGCTCTCATTTGGTAATTATCAGGAATCAGATCATCGTTGATCAAACTTTCGTTATGCAGCTAATTAAAATTATTTACACTTCATATAAAAACATATGATAGTTACTTTTAATTAAGCAAATACTTAATTACGCTCAGCAAAGTCCTCACTTGTTTAAGTTCTTATATTTTCCATTTCTGTTAAACTAGTATTAATGTTTGATACTAAAATCAAATAATTCTGAAATCCTCTTTCTGTTATCCATATTTTGAACGAAAATGGATTCTACGTAATTTTCTCTTGTTAATTAACGCAACCAACCGTCCAGCATGAAATTGTTCGTACATCGAATTTGAAATTTTTCCATCAATGGACAAGCAAATGCCGCTAGGAATTTTTTAATCTGCAAAAAGGTTGTTTCGTTAGCTATACATATTCGTCAATATTTCTGACACGAAACCGTTACAACGAGGATAAAAATTCAAACAGTTGCGATTGTCGATGACACTGTTCCATATCAAACGAAATAAATTCTCGTGGAAACAAAATAAAAACGATCTCCATAAACAGACCATATCACAGGTCTGTAAATCATACTCGACATTTTTCAAAAAGAACATCACGAAAAAAATTTAAATTGCTAGAAAAATCATTTTACAAGCTAAAAAGACCAGAAACGTTCCGGTACCTAGCCAATAAAAATCGAAACTCTGTTTACGGCATTTCTTAGAAGGCACTTTAAAATATAAACGATAACAAAAATACTATAATGTAGGTAAATACCTCTATGTGTCACAGAATAATAGGACTCCTCACAATCTGAGTGGTATCAGCACAACAACAAAAGCTTACCATTAATTTTAATGCTGTCTATTTATATAACTAACAACTTAAAAGCTACTAAGCCAGTGCAATACTTTTTTACAACAAACTTTCCTTGTCGATCTTTTTCAAATATCCCAACTATCCATAGATTTTTCAAATCCACCAAAACAGCATAGAACTGTTTGACTATCATAGCCTTCTCAGTGATAAATATGAAATCGATTTGATTTCTTAGGTTTCCGGAATGTAAATAATCCATCCAAATCGTAAAATCACCCATACGTGGCAACGGCCGTTAAAGTGTTAAAATAAAAAGTTTCAAATAGCATTCTAAACCTTCTTTCGACCATCACTGTGAATGAAGAATTCATTGGAAAAGCAGCATTAGCTCTGTACAGTGGAAGCGAAGTCCAAAGGCGATCCTGGTAATGGACGCTATTGATAGGTGGACGATTTAGCAGCCGGAGAATCGTGCATTGCTGCACGAGCCTCGTATATGCCGCAAAGAAGCCTCGGTTTTTTTGCCACGACGATCTTTTCTACCACCGGATTAGGCCGAGACAGTATTTTCTGCCCGAGCTTCGTCTCGCGGCGTATGAAAGTGAAAACCTGTTATTCTCTATCGTTTCGTCCCCTACCCGTATTTGGTCACCGAACGAGATCGTCTTGGCGCGCTTGTTTTAGGGGCTCGATCGATTTTTACTCCCATCTGGCGATTTCTTGCCGGGGCACCTCGCCAAGAACGGTCGATCCATCGATCGATCGATCGTTAACGGTTTTATCCGTCGGGCATATTGATCCCATTGTCAGTGAATGGGAATGCGTCGTTGTTAGGGGGGCACTTTAGAAAAAGCTTGCCGGTATCATTAGCCCTTTCGTAGTTGTACAAAGTGGCGAGGCGTGTGAAAGGATGGGATCGAAGATCGGTTGGATTTTTGGTAAAAATATTTTAGAAGAGTAGGAATGGAAGGGTTAATGATAATTGATTTGTAGTCGATAGTAACTGTGGAAGGCATTGATGATTTTAGAAGTGAAATTTTCGATTTTTTGGTAGAGGTAGAATGTAAGATTAAGCATTGGAGGGGACAGTAGATTGTGGTTGTTATCAGTAGTATATTTTGGTTATTAAAGTAGACTAGTTAATTACGAACTGGCGAAACTATTTAAGCCAGAATATTCTAATACCAGTGGTGTGTAAATACGTAATAATTTTAACAGCAGTAGTTTTTCCACGGCTATTTTCCTTCAAGGTTACTTGGCTCGCTCGTAACTGATAACAGTAAACATTTCGTGTTGCCGCTGAAATACCATTCAGCTGGCGTGACCCACAATGAGTACATGCAACGTTCGGAAGTACAATGCGGTACATATTCTGGATATAAAAAATTGAAATTGAAAATGTGTTGAAAAATACATATTAATATAACGCGTATAATTATACGCGTATTATTCAACACAGTAGTTCCTGCATTAGTTTTTAATTCTCTAGTCTAGGATAAACAGAAGCATAAATTATTATAAAGTAATATAATTCCTTTGACGTGAATGAAAGTCCACGCAACAACTTCTTTGACTCAGTCTTCAGCTTTTTCTATTCAAAGTCTTCAAACTTTTTCTGTTCAAAGTCCTCAACTTCTTCTATTCAAAGTCCTCAACTTTCTCTAATCGATGTCCTCAAAATTGTCTATTCAGGGTCTTCAACTTTTTCTATTCAAAATCCTCAACTTTTTCTATTCAAAGTCTTCGTCTTCCTCAATTCGAAGTCTTCAACTTCCTCAATTCGAAGTCTCTAGCTCATTCACACCAACGCAAATTAGTCTATTTTCTGTTAATTCTTATAGCCAGTAGAATATTTTTGTCGAAGCAACAATAACTCCGAAAATCACGATTCTATCTTAGAACTCCCTCGCTGTGTGCATCCGGTAGGGACAAATTAACTGGTTCAGGAAGAGGGACGGAGTTTATCGCTGTAGAACAGATAAAAGGATATCGCTCTCGCGCAACCGCGCACCTGTTTGCACCGTAGAGTGATCAGGCGGTTTGGCGAAAGGAAGTATTTCCTAGTCTTCTCAAAGGAGGCGTCTGTCTGTCGGTTTTGTTGTTACACGTGCGCTGGATCCCGTTTCTCCAGGGCACTTTGCTCTATATATCCGACACATAATTTATCATTCAGCGAAGCTGTTATCATAGCCTAGGATGTATCGATGCTTTTTTCCTGCCGACTGGCTATTTAGAGCGTGATATTCCCCTTCGCCATTTAGAGCACAACGGGACCAGACTGTTATTAAGAAAATATTCCACGATCGTACTTTGACCCTTTAGGAACTCAGCAGGTTTAAATAATACTCCCTTGCCTTATAACGAATTATATTCATGGCGCAAATCATATCTCCTCTGTTGGAACACACGTTGTTACCACTAAAAAAAGAAGCAGTTAGAGAATTCTTATGCAATCAGTAATGTATTAATGGAATTTTGAATTATTCATAAATTATTAATTAGCGTGTCCATTTTTTTTCTCGCTTGCAAACTTTAGAAAACTCGTAAGACAAAGGGTTAATAGTACTTTGATGCTGAGAGTTTTGCAGCTGTGAATGCACAGATGAATATTACCTTATCTGTTTTAAATTTTGTTTAGTTTGATGGAAGGTAATATGAGGATGGGAGATCTGGTTCTTATCTTTGTTTTGGTGGGTTCTAAATAACATCCCAACGAGGCTTCTTGTACAATTGGAAGTAGTCCTAATTAGAGCTGCTTAAAATAATTATCGAAGTGATAAAGAATATATTACACTTTTAGATTGATGTATATTTTTAAATTTTGAAAGAAATCTCCATGTACAATTTCTTTAATGATTCACTAGCTTTGATATTTCGATATCCATAGAATAATTTAGATACAAATGAGGACATAAAAGTGTATAAAATATTTCGATATCTATCTCCAAACGCTACCATTTGATTTCACCAAGAAATCATTTGCCATTGTCACATATTTCGATTTTCTAGTTCTAATTCGAATTTCCCCTCCCTTTTTCTTCCAATCCAAATGGTTTCCCGTTGTGTCGTCCAGATCAGGAATAGAAGGACAAGCTCGTCTCGCATAGCAAAGTATCATTGCTCGATTTTGAGAGTCGAGTTACCAGAGTATCACTGACTTGTGATTAATCGCACGGAGAATCTGATTACAAGGCGCGTTAGGTAAGATCGGCTCGTAGGATTGTCTTCTATTTGTCTGATGGGAATAAACGCATCAGCTGATTCGATCCGTGCACGTGCAGCTAGAAAGAAAAGACTCTGGTAAACTTCTGTAAAACGATGAATTCTATACTTACATCAGGAAACATTGCAATCACGATTTACAGTTACTATTCACATTTCTAACCAATTAATTGGGAGATCTTAATCGTTTTCAACATTTAACATAGATCTTAGCCATTTATTCTAGTACCCACCCTCCTATTTTTAATTCGAACAACAAATATTCATTGCTCCACAAAATACAGCTACAATGCTTACTAATCTTTACTCTACCTAATACCTATTTGATTCGTTATACGAATAAGATTCTGCCTATCACTGGGAACATCTCAAATACTGATACAAGTGTTTACACAACTGCCGCCAGAAATCGCTCATCAATTCCGAGAACTCGAAACAAAACGATTTCCCTCGCTCACCGTCAAAGGCCCATTTGCTTCGCAGTAGCGATTATAATCAACAGGATCAATTAGTCGAATTCGTTGCGCACCCATCGTGACCTCCTGAATCACGATCGATTCAGCCCCCAGCACGTCCATCGACTTTCATTTTCCACTGTTTCGAGGCGCGCATTGAAATAGACAAGGAAATTATGCAAGGAAAATCGACTAATTCCGTTTTTGCTAAAATCATATTTTACTTTACTATTTGACTTTTCTTAAAACTTATTTTTATGAATTTAGAGGATTTTCCTTGCACGCCCGCGGTATCCACTCGATAACACTCGATTGTGCAGCGAGTCTGGTCACCGACAACGCCATGCACCTGGGTTTTCACGGACACCTCCCTTTTCCCCATTTTCCCCCTCGTTTCTCTGCCCCCTCTTTTGGGCCAGCACCTTTACGAACCGAGGCAGCAGGTGCGAATCCCTCGACGCACGGAATTCGAGTCACGCATCAGCAGGTGCGACGTCGAACGGTTTTTAAACGGACGAACATTGCATCGCTGTCGTTTGTTCCGTTTCGGCGGGAAAGCCCACAGATTTCGCAGTGTCTGGTTTCGTTTGATTGGACGCGGGGTTGCGGCCTTATCGATGGCTATTTGGGTTGGAAATCGAAGGGCGAAATTGGAAAGATAGCGGAGGTAGAAAAGCGATTACCTGGAGGGAACTGTGGGAAGGTTATCTCGTGTCCATGATGCTGGGGAAGGTATAGACGAAGATAAATGGAGTTGGACCTTCTTTTCTTGGTGTCTAGGGCTCCACGAGGTGAATTTTCCATGGTTATTAGTGTGGAATTTTGGCCGACAGAGACTTATGGGGGAATTGTGGAAGGGATATGGTAGAAATTACTTTTGGGGCAAGTTTGATCTTTTGTGAGATATCTACGTCGGATGTTTTGAGTATGGCTGGAATTATTGTGTTATCTCTTGGAAAATTGTAAGTATTACATTACACATAAAGAATATAATAAATTGCAATGTGACTCTTGTAGACGACGGTGTTATTTTTATCGTCAAATTTTGTAAATGGAATAAACAATCGAATACTTTTGAATATTCTAACTCTAGAATATTGTCCTTTTTATAGAAGAATGTGGGAATTTTATAGAAGAATATTCTTCTATTATAATATTGTTCTTATCCAAAATATATTTGAATATTATAATTCTAGTGGTCTATCAACTACTGTCGAATTTAGTCACAGGTTTGTTTAAAACAATATGCAATAAACATTTCATAGGTAATAGACGTAGTAGGTGATTTCGATTAGATTTGAGACTCGAAAATAGACTGTAATATATTTCTTGAGTTTTCAATTCCTATAAAAAGTTTGTCTTCCTCGCTCAATAGTTATAACTTGTATTTATCGGAACAAGAGATTATTATGGATGTTGTGAAGAAATATTACGTGCCGATATCCCAGTATTTTCTCCTAAATACGCGAGCAATTTTCAATAGGGTTGGTTATTGGCCCTCCAATGTCGTTATTAAAATCAGTGGCAATTCACTCGGCATGAATGAGATTCGTGTTCAGGCTTTCCTAATGACTACGCTTGTTAATTGCCCAGGACCGGCTTCGTTGTTTGAAAGTCCGATACAATGGCCTGCGTTATGCTCGTTTCGTTTCACTCGTGTAATAATTGTTTTCGAACAAAATGGATTATAGAATTTGGACATTTTCGAAATTGTTGGGCTGTGTCTTTCGACTGCGTTGCTGGATAAATTGCGTAAAAATTCAGTAGTGGAAAAATCGTTCTCTTTCAATGATTCTAATTTGCATTGTAAAGTTATGGTGTGTTTGTGAATATAAATATTACTGTGGCCATTAGATGATAGTTCCAATCGATTGCATGAAACTAATACCTCTAGATCCATTATTATGAATTTTATATTAGACAGTGCCATGTCAACAATTATCGTTAAAGAAGAAAAACATACAAATGTACTAACTTAGAACCTTGTCGTTACATCTGCCCTAGTACTCATAACAAAGTACTCAACTCTTCCAAGTAATTTAATCACAAATTAATTAAATGCATTGCTTACCTTGGATCTACTTGGACCAAAGCAACGAGCTCAAATCTTTCAGTTATTCCATGAATATTAACTACCTCTTGCAGTTTTAAGAATTCGAGTTTTTATAATTTTCATGAAAATTTTATAAATATCAATATTTCTAATTTAACTTTGCAATTCCCAATCCTTTAAGAATTTCATACGATATGAAACATTACAAAAGATTCGAGCTCGCTTGATTCAAGTACGTCAAATTGGATTATTTCTATTCGAAGAAATCGAATCCTCAAAATCAATATAAAATGCGATAGACCAGTTTCGATGAAACGAGTACCACTCCCCACATGAATATTTCGAGCGCTGGGGCAGGGCGTTTCTTTGAAACGGCGACGAGCGTTTCTCGCGGTTGGTTTCGGTGTGAGGAGCGTAAATGAACCCTTTTGTCACCGACTCCGGTCGCAGGAGCGTCCTTCGAACGGCGCGTAATGCACATTAACATTAACTCTGCGTACACGATCCTCGCAGCATGCTCCATTCATCTGTGGAACGGCTTTGTGAGGACGAGGAACGTCTGAAGCACTCGCGAGGCGGCCGCGCGCCTTCAGGGAAGCGAAAAATAGTGTCCAGTGACGTAAAGCGCCGCTGGCGAGGATCCTTGACTCCGAAACTCTAGTCTGGCAAGGCTACCACACAGGGACCAGGTAAATCTTGCATTTCCTAATCGCGAGCGTTCTCCAAGCGACACGGCGCCGACTCACCCCAACGACTTATCCACCCCCGCAATTCTACACGGACCTTTCGCGAGCACCCCTGCCCTTTCTTGAGAAAATAATACGACTGGCGCATGATTAACACCTTTGCTACTGGTCTGGAAACATTTGTTGCAACACTCTCAAATTTACGTAATAGCAAAATTTTTATAGCATTAGGTAATATATTGAATATCTATTAAGTAGATTTACAAGTTTCTAAATAATAAATTTCGTGTTTATTTGTATAAACTTTGAAAGAGAAATTTTAATCGAAAGCAATAAGAATTCACAGTCACGGAATATAATTCTTGAAACAGTTGAGAAGTTAATAGAGTAGAAATTCGTATGGAGGAAATTATTCTAAATTTCTGCCTTTATTTATTAATATAGAATCACCCCTATTATTGATTAAATCATGAATCACGAAGCATCGTGTCCAACCTTTAGATCTTGTAATTGAAATAAAGGTAACGTTAGTTTAGGTCGATATCGCGTGCATTAACTTCAATACAGTTAGTAATGGATAGCTGGTTGCGATTCAATTAACTCTAAAATCAGTTATCCCGAAGTTTAATTAGCAGGATTACAATTTTCTGCTTTTGACGTTGGGAACACTTTGTAGCGCCGTAATTTCTGGTTATTAAATGATTCACAGCTTCCCGCCTCACTTATTAACTTTATGAATTATATTCTAGTGTGGGATGATTTGATTCTCATTACTGATTGAAACATTAATTAATAGCTAAAAGATCAGCCTGTTCGCTACACGATCTCTTCTGCAATATACATTTTCCACTTGACTAACTTCAATTTAAATTCTAAATTGACATTTAATTATTGCAAACTGGCGGAAACCTTGCATTCTTCATAATGACAATTTCCATCAAATATGCAATTTGAAACAATCCTTAAAAAATATTACACTTCAGAATTATAATCAGTGTGGAAGCTTCCTAATATTGTTTCTCGAATTTACCTTCCATCCAAAGCACAAACTTGCCCCAGTTTTTCAATGAACTTCAGTATTCAAACGGTTGCTAGAAAGTTCTGAGAAAGTTTTCGAACGCTGCTCGATTTATTTGCACGTACAGATGAAAACTTAGCTTGCCGTTTCATGCTCAAAGGATTGTTAGTCGAGCATTGTGCCCCTGCACAATATCTCGTTCAGAAAGTTCTGAAATTGTTACGAATTTCGTTGCACGATGCAAATAAAAAGTTAAGACTTGTGTTGAGAAAATACGTCGATATTTAGGGTTCTATTAATTAAGCGCTGCGATTTAGAAGCCATCAAAGAAATTCTTTTGACGTCATCGATTTATTACGTGTCCAGGCGTAAGGTCGATTCAAGAACGCGAGAAATTTCGATTCGTGACGCAGGCTGACCGAGAAAATGCCAATCAACGTTCTTTGAAAAACGTTTCCTCCATATTAAAAATTCCATCTAGAAATAGTTCACTTGGAAAATCCGCTTATCGTCGCACAACTTTCTCTCCTTCACATTCAGCGCATCCAGGCATAAATTTAAATGGAACGAGCGTTGATTAAAGTTTCTCGATGGATATTAATTGTCACGAGCCTCGGGCTAAGTGGACCATTTAAAATAATTGTGGTATTACAAGATACTTTCTTTGCTTCACTTCTCTGCAATGAGGGGAGATCCACGTTGCTCGTGGTCAGCCACTTACAAAAGGGCTATCCGTGTCTCATTAGCAGTGGCTTTAGCCTATTACAATTAATTGTTCTTGGTGAATCTGGAACGAATGAAGATAAAGGGACGTTCCTCATTTTGCAAGTTGAGCAAAGAAAACGTGTGATGTGATTACCTTTCATGGGACTTAACATTGATTCTTACCTACAATTAGTACTGGTTAATCATTTTTCGAAGAACTATACTATTAACCACAGTTACAGATAATATAAAAATTATAAATCATAATAAAAATACACATGTGCAAGGTACAAATTTTAATACAATCTATCAAATAATCATTTAATTTTTAGATTCCAATTAAATCTAGGTAACATAAATTATAGTAATTTTTAAACCTCCCATTAAATTTAACCAGTGAATATGCACAGTCGGCGCAGATTTTTTAAAAGTCAAATTGACGTGAAATTGATTGAATAATTTCTTAATAACTTTTAAAATAAACCCTCGGCGTGAAAACACGCCGATGCCAGTGACACTATCAGCAACACCCGTCCCACTGTTTTTACTTTTTCTGGTCAGAAAATTCGTGAAATTTCTTCTAGTCTTATATCACTGGCCCGCGGACGTCGTCTGTGAACGATGACACGGGGCTAGTCGTTAATTGTTAATAGCTCTATCCGTGCTCCACTTACCCCATTAAACTTGTTCCCGCATTATCGTGGTCGGTTCGAACGACCAACCAATTACGCCCCAGTCGTTAGTCGTCTGGACTGCTCCGTCGTGGATGGCCAAACGTGAGATTGCACCCTCCAGGTATTTTCCCCGCGAAACTCACCGCTGCATCCTTCCCGCTATCAAGTGCACGCTGGAAAGGAAGCCTGTGCAACAATTACGAGGACGACGGAGTTATTAGCGCGTCAATCATACGGCGTTTCCTCGGCGAGTCGTGCGTCGAGCTTTTCTCGAAGCTCGCGATTAATCATGCTTGCAATTATTGAAAATTGCGCGCAAAGTCTGACGCGAGGCGAGCTGCTCCCGGGGCATGGTCGATAGGTGAATAATCGTTCGTGCGTCGGGGATTACGATCGCGTGAGTCACTAATTTCGAGAAGATTTATGCTAAGAAGTTGGAGAGTTTGATGGGGGGAAAGTGGTTCGTCTAACGAAGCACTTGTAGGTGAAATAATCGGAGCTTTCAATTGCTGATTCCTCGCGATTCTCCACGCGAAACACTGGAGGTACTCTTCCGGCCACTCCTTTCTTCTGGGGCATTGATAAGGTAGCACGATAACGTTGACTGGGACTGGGTTGTGCAATTATGATTCTTTTGGTTGCAAAGGCAAGAGGAAGTCCTGGAAAATGGGGAGAAACTGAAGGAAAAATATAAAGTTGAGGGAAGTGGAACAAGATCGAATTGAAATTTTCATGCAACATCGAGTTTTATAATAATATCGAAGAGATTGGTGTCAAAGAGATTCGTTATCCAGCGTCGATATTCAAAGCATCCGATACTCGGGATTCGAATTAACGGGCTTCGACGTTCGTCGGATATTAAAATACACGCAACACATTTACAGGGATTTGCATCGCGAACTCTTCCCTTGTTGCCGCGTGCGAAAATTCAGCAAAAGACGGCAGGAGGGGTGCAAAGCACTCGTGTTTCGCGAAAGCTCTCTCGATTTAAGCAGCTTACTATCGCCGCAGTCTACGGGGTTGGTGGATTTAAAATTTCCATCGACATAACGTGTTTTCACGGAATAATACAACGTTCGACTTGATCCTCGCTAATTCGACTGAACTCGCGAAATCGCTGTCGAAAATTTGGCTTTACGAAGCCTCGTATTCATGGAAATCCATTGGGGTTATATCGGCGATAGTAAATTCTCCATTTAGTGGTTATTTCGTTGTGTAGTAACTAAAGAAAACCGATAGCTGGAGTTGAAACTACAAATAAGAATTAGGTGGAATAAATTAATGAATACTTAGGACAATATAATGCCAAGATAAGTTTCTAAATTAAGTTGTGTTGACTTTTTCTGTCTTCATGATGTCCAGATATCACATGGATCTGCAATTAAGATTCTGAAAATCTCCCTTATCCACTTCTCACAATTTATCTCTCTCGATCTTTATCCTCGAAGCGCCTATCTTCAGAACGGACTTCGCAGATGGACTGATAGCCCACTGTAACGGCTATAATACGAGCCTCTTTACGGTGCACCGTAATTTACTCGAAACGCGTAAAAATCGATGAAAGTAATGGCTCGAAAAGCGACAGAGGCTCCCGCCAGTAGTGGTCAGAGGAGACCGAGCCCCGCACAATGTTATTCAAATTTCATTAAAGACGATTCGGCCTACTCAGTCATCCCCCGTCCAGGTTTTCAATTAGAGCGTGCTCCTGGCCCCTTAATCGTCGCAGCAAAGAGCCGCGATATAAAGTGAAATTCCTGAAATGGTCGGGCTCGTTCGACGCGGCCGTATCCAGATCGTAAAACCGGGCATTAAGTAATTCTTTTTAAATCGCGGCCGCGCGTAAATTGTAGCATGAATTACATCCAGGTCCGCTCGTATCGTCGAGTTGCTTCTTCTTCTTCGTACTTCTTCGTCTTCTTCTTTTCGCCGTCTTCGTGCCCGGCTGTGCCATATTTCCCTTTAAGCGTTTCACCGTGCAACCGACAGTTATAAACTCGCGTTCCCTGGAAAGCTACGAGAAGAAAGACGTGACACCGTTGGAACTCCTTCGACACGCTGCCCTGTCTTTTATGGGGAGGACGGTACCCCCCTAGCGCCAGTGAGAACCTTGAGAGTCGAAAGCCGCCACGAGAACTTTGTCCCTCGGAAGGGGAAGAGCAAAATGTTATTCAGGTTTGCGGGGCGAGTTAGTTCCCGTTGATGGGCTATCAGGAGATAAAGTCTCATTATATGAGATAAAGCTGTTCACAGGGGTTTTGTCGGCGTTGGGGAGAACTGTTGGAGGGGCTTTGTTCTGCAGCTGTGGAAGGTCGTTTTTGGTGTAGTAGTTTTATGAAAGGGGATTTTTTAATATAGCGAGTGATGATTTGTGATCTGGAGGGAAGGATTAGTTGAAGCTGTGGTTTTATCAGAGTTGAGTAAAATCTTTTGAGATAAATATTTCATGATTAGAGCAATATCTACTGTTAAAAGAATTATAAAAAATTCTTTGCCCTTTTATTTAAGTTTGATACTTCTTACTTTTTAACGAAGTATAGTCTAGTTTTTCTGGTTTTCATACAAGGAACAGAATACCACTCATGGGCGTAGTTAAATTAAATGTTTCTTAATTTAGTAGAGCGTAGAATTTTCCACTAACGACTCCCAGCTGATTTTAAAGCATTCTGGCTTCCCTTGGAGTAAATTCTAGGTAGCTACCTTCGTGACACTGTACGAGATAATGAAACACAGGGATAAAAGTAGAATCTTCATAAAACGAACACATTTGTTTGCTCCTTGCAATATCATATTTTCTGTAGAACTTCTAGAAATTATCCCAAAATCTTCTTACCTTTATACTCATTATTAGTAGTATATTACTACTAATTCATAAAAGGTAATAACCATACAAGTTCTAGAAAGTAACAACGTTTTCCAAGAATTAAAAACTCTTAAAGTAAAAATATTTCCCCAACACTTTTCAAAATAACTTCCCGCTTCTGTGTATCAAGTAGAACAATTTTAACTGCGCGAAAATTAAAAAATTCCCCGACACAATGAAATTGTCAGAGAAAGTGGCATCTTCCTGCGTGAGAGGTTAATTAAGAGGGAATATTTTATCGCGCGTGTAGCATCAGATATTTTGTACGTAAAAATGCGGCAAAGGAAGATGAAAGAAAGCAGGGGAAGAGGGAATATCGGGCAGCACAGGAAGCGGCTTTTCAGGCAGGTAGCAGCGACGCAACATCCGGTGTGGATAACGCCTAACAAAAGGGTATCCTTCCGTTCTCGTCGGCGAAATAGATACCGCTTTCATCGCGCTGCAGAAAGCAGATTTTTCGTCTAAAGGACGCTCCCATATTTCCTCGAGCCTCCGTGTAACAGCCTTCCCTGACAAAGTGAGCTCGTCAGCTTCGACTCAACTGACGTGGAATTTATAACCCTTTAATGGCAAATCGAGTGAAAACCGTGCAAAGGCTGCGGCACAAAGTGGTGTGAAAATGTTGGGAATTTTTTAGATTCCTTCTCGCGTGGAATTTTTAAAGGTTGCTTTCATAGTGCACTTTATTCTCTCAACTTTGTGTGAACTTCCGGAATGAACATGTGTTACAAAAATTTCAGACAGTTAACGCAAAGAAAATTCAATTACAATAAAATACATCAATTCCCTTGAATATGCTTGCAAAAATTGCTTAATGGAATCTCTGAGTATCTCTTTATATTCAGAATTGTACCACTTGTGTCGTAAGAATATTCATACAGAGAAATGAGGGTAATATTTCTGAGATTTTTCATAAAAATCTGCTTGAGTTCAGAAGTGGAAAACCCATAAGCACGTCGGGCGATAAACTTTCCTCGCGTAATACGGAATCACTCGACTCGGTGTTCCACATTCCTCATACGGCGTGAAAACTAATTTCGCCATATACATATATGCCCGGGCTGTTTTCAGCTGCGGACGGTTTTTCCAGCTCGACTTTGCCGCGCTATTCAATCGCGCTTCCTTTTACGTCCTTTTTCCTTTCCGCGTCTCTGTTCCACGTGTAGGAAGTCTACGCGGTCTCGAGCAATTGACCCAGTTCGATCGTTTCCCGTCCCGCTCGTCGTTCTCCGTTCCCTGTCGCCTCGATTGGATTTTCCGCGCCGCGAAAAAGTCCGTCGAATCGGCGAAAACAAATGAAAACGAATGCGGCATTGAGCCCCCCTGAACTTCCAGGCGCATCCGAGAAAGGTTTCTCACGAGTTTCAAAGTCGAACGCGCAGATGCATTCGAAAGAGTTGACAGTGTTTGGCTGGGAGCTTCGTAGCATCCAAGTTTGATTAGATTTTTCTCGGTTGCTGCAGCGGAGTTTGTGCAATACAAAGTATCCTGGGGAAAATGGAAATACTTTCTTTGAGGGTCAACGAAAAATGCATTCTAGAATTCGTTTTTGGTGTAATGGTTTGGAGGACATCTGTGGAATTTCAAAACTTTTTTTTTAACGATTGATTTTAAGTCAATGTGATCAGGTCATATTTCAGTAATTGTAGATGTAGATTTAGAGCAGCGTGAGTATCAGATTTCTGACTTAAAATTAACCTCAGAATTCACGCGTGAAGTTTGTGGATGTTTTTCCTGGAACACTCAGTATAAACAATCGAGAGGCGAAGAAACAGGTCGAGTTTGATTTATATCGTTTGAGAAAACTTCGAGATGCGAAGAAAGCAGAAGTGAAGAGAATATTCGAGATTTACAGAGTGGAATTTCTAATCCAGAAGTGTGTAAAAAATAGAAAAGCAGCTATTTATTTTCTAATTAGAATTCATTTCCTTAATTAGAAGTGGAAACTTGACCACGAAGATCAATTAAATCAATCTTCAAAAATAATGAATGCCAACTAATCTGCAATTGCAGTTTCTGCTGAAAATTGACTCAATTAAAGTTAAAAATTTCATGGAAATTTGTATCGTCGAATATTCAGGTTCTCTCCACTGATAAATTCAAAAATTCAGTAAAATTCGAGCGAAATGGAAGAATTCCGAAATTTCTCGTGGTACGAAACTTAACCGAAATATCTGTAACGTTTTCAAATCGTGTAAACCAGTAAATTGCACTAGCTGCATGACGTCACTTGACATTTCGACTATTCAAAGGCGATGAAGTAATGCAACGATTAGATTAGCTCGCGTTTTTACTCGTTTTTTTTTTATTTGGACGTAGCAACGTAAACATCGTTTGAAAGTTGTGACTAATTTGACCTATATTTCGAAGTTTGCCGCCCACCCCCGATATTTCTGAAAAATCTGCTCACCAAAAATCTTTTAAGGCTTGCACTTAAACAGCGTGCTTTTTCTTGCACTATTTTGCTTTCATACATTTGCAAACCCCTATTACCTAGCAACACTAATTTCCAGAAACCTAATAGCAATTAATAATAAAAGCTTCCATGTTCATTTATTCATTCAATTCCCTTCAATTCCCCAGTCGACCTTGCCTCATCCAACGTTCTGCCACTGTAAAATTATATTTTCACGGTGCTCCACAGAAACATTGGCACTTTACAAAATCAAATTCCTTTCAGAAGGAACGCGTTAGTGTAAGTAGCTAAAAAATGCAGTCTTAAAATCCGCATAATTTCATTTCACTTCGGGTGACACCCTTCCTTAGACGTATATTCGCCCCAACATTGATACCTTCTCATTAAACGCGAATAAAGTGCATTTTCCGGGTGCCCGTAATTCACCTGGACTTTTTGCTCGCCCCGACGGCGTCGTTCCAGATTCCATTCACGTGTAAAATATTTTGCAAACATTCATTTCGCCCGAACAACGTTTCCACTTCCCTTCCATTCACGGGGTTGATTTAATTTAGCCAGCGCGGACGGTCGAGAAAGAGAAGTTGCAGAACCTGCTCTCTTTCTCTCTCTCTCTCTCTCTCTCTTTCTCGCCTCTCTTTATGCGTCTTCCTTTCATCGGTCGCCCACACCCCGTGCGCTACGTGATCAAGTGTGTAACGCGGAGATTTTATGACAATATCTGGGACGTGGGTCGTTGAACTTTTCACAGCCTCTTTTGATTCACTCCAGGATCCGCGGGGAATCAAATCGTGGTTAATTCTTAGAAGCGAAGATCAAGGAGGAGGCACGATGCGAAACGCGCTGCAGCCGAGCGGATGTCCTTTCGCCGTGATATCATTTAATCGTCGGACGCTCTATTCGGCCTGTAGAGTATAAAATATCCACGCGTTGTGCCACCGTGCGAAGGTTTAGTGCGGCTAGAATGAATATGGAAATGTCCATTGAAGTTGTTATTTGTTGGGGAGGGTGGCGTTGGGAATAAATGGGCGAAGTTTGCTCTGGGTGCAGTATAAATAATGCAAGTTCATACTTTAGGGGGGAAATTATGGCGTGTGCCGAAGTATGGAATGTAAATCGCTGGGCATGAGGTGCACATGGGTGTCCGAAGTAATTACGCGAATTAATGTTAGGAATTAATGAATCGGCATTTTAGAAGAGGGGGGAGTAAAATGTGATTTTGGAAATTATATGAATTTTCTAAATATACTGCTGTTTCCTACGAACTTCTGCATCCTTAAGTAATTTATTTGTCATTTAATTCAAACATGTATTTTCTAATAATAGAATGAAGCTTCTACTGCTTCTGGAATCAATTTAAATTAATCCTCGGAACGCCTCTCTTTATTTAAGTAACAATTAAGATGCACACATCGCGGCGAAGCAAGGAACAGTTTGCTCTCGGTTAGTAATTAAATTCAACGACCAAGTAAATCCCGCAAACCGCATCGATGGGCTGAAAGAAAGTACACCTAGCCAATTTATTTAGTGCTTGCCGCTCGAGGCGCTACTTTATTCAGGCCTGAATGCGCGTAACGAGTGTGTAAATGTGGTACCCGCGCGATCATTGAAACCCGGAGAGGTAGCGCGAGTGAATGGGATAGCACGAAATCGCAAGTGTACCAGAAGCGTGTACGTCGACTATCAGGAAGGGTAATCGAGTTAATCGACGGACGCTGAGCCACTAATTAGCCAGGGACGCGGCGTAACGAACGCTAGCGAACGAAGATCCTTGGAAAGGAGACTCTATCCGAATATTTCGGTGTAGGTAGGTCGCAATGGTAGCGGCGATCCACTCGGAGGCAAAATTCAATAAATTCTGCACACCGGTTCGAGAGAAACGATTATCAATCGCGACAGTGTAATTGAATGCACGTGAAAAGGAACTTGGAGTAGGTAATACCTGCTGCATTCGAATCAGTGGCTCTCGAGCATTTCCGAGCTGATGGAATCTTAAAGTTACGCAATGGAATTTCTTGCACCTTCGATGAAGCGTAAACGATTAATCGAAAGGGACTCTTTGCAGAGATCCAAAATGAATGACTTGAACAAATATAATAGTTATGATGTCTGATTCTTTGTGTTTTGTAATTTTTACTTTTTGGCATCCTGTTCAGTGCTTTCTTGCCTAATTTTCTGAGGAACTCAAAATTATCATCACGCGTTATAATATTTAACTAGGCTGTAACTCGTGAACCCATAGAAATCATCCATAATGAATTTATTTTATAATACATTCTATTCTGAATTGTAATTTCAAAGTTCCTAATTTTGTATTCGTAATTCTACGTTATTCTTTTTATAACCGCATTTGTTTGGTTTTTTCTCAGTGAAGTATCCTTGAAATCGAAATAAAAATATGTACAATCACAGGTTTTTCACCGCGTCGCCGTTATTACCAGTCACCAGTTTGCGAAACGACGCTTTGAGGTGGAGCAAAACCAATGTTCCGCGAAAATGTTATCCAACCGCGCTAATTCCATTATACGGATTTCGCGTTGCCCGCTTAATTGCAAAGCGGGCCCGCGTCCCTTTGTTGCCGAAGTGTGTACTTTCCAACGATTGTTTCAGCATCTATGGCCTTACATAATGCGTGTACGATTGTTGTGCAATCGCGCAGCTGCGCTTGTTCGAGCACACAATGAAGATGAAACATATTTTTCGCGCGTACACCGACGAATCTATACCTGACAGGAAACGTTACTTCCGTGTCGGGGTCTAATTGACTGTTAATCATTGGAAACTCATTATGCAGTGGGCATCGTATTGTTCGCCGTGAAACGAAATTGAGTTTGATATTCGTGTTTTCTTCTTCATTATTCGCTTCATCGACGAGCGTATTCTGATCAGGTGTGTTTGCTATGTTTGAGTGGCTTGGCCCAACCTTTGCAAGGCTTTCAAGGGTTTTTGAATTTTTAAAAAGGGTATTTAAGAGTTTTGAAGAACAGGTGTTTAAAATTCTTTTGGAAGTGTTTTATTCTTTCGTACCTACTTGAGATACTTAGGAGTTAAAAGGGAATTTTGGTAATTTTCTTCTGAGTTAGGCGGTTCTTTAAATTGACTCAATACCTGTTTGAATTTTAGTAATTCTCTGGCTTATTTATATTTAATGATTATAATTATAATAGGATTAATGGTGAAATAAATTGCCCAAGAATCTTCAGTGGGTAGTATTTCAATCAAAGTGTCTTTTGATTAAATTATTGAACCACTCGAAATATTTGTGCGCAGTTGAGTTATTTTTTCAAATTTATCAGACGTTAAAGCAATACTCAAATCAATACGTCACCTAAATCATAAATTCGAAGTGCTTTAACCCTCTCAGAATCCATCACAAAGTCTCTAACTCCAATTCAGTTGTTCCCAAGGCTAAAAAAACTCCAAAACAGAAGCGTTTCGCCGCAAGGGCCAAGTGTTTTCGACTTTTTCAACCAGTACTCGGTTCAACCCGTAAATCTGTCGAACACATCGACTGTGTTTTCGAGGGACATAAATCGCGGATCGTAGTTGCAGCTGTAAGGGGAAAAGCTCTGTCTTCGCGCGCGGCTCGCGATAAGTTCGCGTCGACCCCGATAAATCAGCTTTACGAGCTTTACGTGCGAGTGGACGTGTTCCCACCGAAAGTGTCGTACAGTCCTTACTTCGCGTTATTACGCAAGACGTTTTCGCGACTGGGATCTGACTTCTGCAGAAGAAAAACGAGGATATCCTGGTAGCGCGAAGGAAAACACGAATGGAGTGAAACTTGGAATAGCCTCGGAAAAATTTCGTAGAAACAACATTCTTCGTTTCTTACAACGGTTACCTAATTCTTTACAGATTTGGAGCAACTATGACAAATATCCTTCGACTTTTAATAGAGGGGTAATTATCAGTGTTACCTTTCCCCTTCTAGATGGATTCGTTACCGTAATATCGTGGAACATAGGCATTGAGGGGTAAAATTGGCTGGCGCCAAAATATATTCCTGGGAATGGGAAACGTACAAAGGACCTAATTGTGTGCAGTGCGTAATGTTTCGTTATTAGATCTATGGAATTTGTAATGGTGAAATTGACCCAAAGAAATTTGTTATGAATGGCCAGCCTTGAATACAGAAATAAATAAAAACAAAAAAATGAATGAATTTAAAAAAAATGAATTTAGGTGCCAATGCAACCCCTGTGCAGTAAAATTTTGGCTGTTAATGCTTTTTATATTAACAGCTAATTAACATATATTAAAAAGGGGGAAGGACAACAATGTTATGCCTTTTTCTACTTGTAGTAAAGTAACACAAGTTGTAATGTTATAATGGGATATTTAAAGAAATATAAATATTTTGAATTTAATGCTACACGGCAAAATGTTACGACAATCTGCTAATGCTCCCTCATATTACGGCACATGATCCACTTTGTTGGTGTCTTATATATTATAAAATATAAATTGTTAAATACCATTTAATGAAGTTCTCGTATGGAGGTTAAAATACCTTGTTATGCAGAATCGCCTTAGATATTATTCCACGCGACTGAAACCACGAGGATTTTATTAAACAAGCGCACCAAGCTGTGAAGTTTATTGCCAAAGATCCCGAGAATGTCCCAGCAAATATTGAAGCCTGCAGCATCAGCTCCTCGGAAACGCGCAGAATTTCGCCTGCAAATGGTGCACCACGCAAGCTTTGATCGTTTCCTTGAATTAATTACTCGCCTAGAATGCGAGAATCTCGTTCCTTTATACCAGTTGCACATAATTTTCTGCAACTTCTACCTTCGTTCTTCGCGGTCCTCCTCGGCGAAAGAATTTTCTCGTTGAAAAATATCACCCTCTTCAATTAAGCTTTTGCCGCGAACCGCGGGCGTATTTTAATTTCCTTTGCGTTATTTATGCCCGACGTGGTCGTATAATTCCTATGTAGTGAACAAGAAGCAATTTTAAAGTAGCTGGAAAAATGGATTAATACTTTGAACTCACAGGGGAAGAAAATTACTTGCACTATGTACCTGATTAAAATCTGAGGGTTGAAATGCTTAGAAATTTTGAACAATTTTAGGACGTCTTCCATTTGCATAGGACTTTTGGGTGCTAGATTTGATTAATTTTATAAAGCTTTATAGCTGTCTAAAATCTATTTATATATAGCTTTATGCATACACAAATGGAATTTTCATAAAAATCTCTTTCCATAGACCTACTGTTTTATACTACCAAAAAAAAAGAGGACATTAAGAATAACAGATTTCTGTTTTATATTAATACAAAAGAGTCAATATTTATTTAAACAAAGGGGTAGGTAAATGTAATCAAATTCCGTGAAGAATACCATTCAGTTTCTATTGAATCAAAGATAACACGAAGAAGAGGTGTTCACTAAGACTTCCCCTGTATTATTGGAAGTATATTATATTATACTACACTCTCTACTACTATACTAGTTTCATACAGAGATTCATCGCATCTATTATATGCATACACTCCATATCACGTTACAACCTAATAATATTCGAACTACTTCATCTTCCATTCTCCTCGTGGTTTCGCCGCCATAGTTGGCCTGGCGATCTTCTAAATAATACGTAATATATTCTGCACATTCTTCAACGCTGTCCAGATGGAGGAAGCTTTTCTTCCATGGGAGATTATTAAATGGGATAGTTTAATTCCGAGTTAAGTCCTCGCGCAGGAGACCGGCAGTCTGGTGAATTTCGAGTTCAAAGGCCGGATTTGAGATTCTCCCCAGGATTAAAGGCTGCTCCGCCGCGGACGACTATTCGCGCCGACGTTTCGTAAAAGATATAGGGATGCTTAAAATAGAGAGGATACGAGGCGCTGGACGAAGTGGCTTTTAACGATGAACCGAAGCCGAGAAATCGCCGAGACTGTGGCATGATTAAAAGGGGGAAGGCCAAGCAACTTTCCTTGCTCGTTATATTAGCGAAAAATTATTACCTTTTGCTTTTGTTTAAAATTCTTGGTAAAACAGCAAGCTCGTTTATTAGAAATATTATAGTAACAGCGAGACTAATTTCGGAGATAAATTCTCACTTTTTTTTACAAGCCTGAAGCAGTAACAGAATTTTCGAAATTTAAGGATAGCTTCGTTGAAGCAAAAACTCGAATACTGCAAAATTTTAGAAATATTCAATTTCTTTGGTTCAGTGAAAATATTAAAATTCTATTTTTCCCTCGAAAATATATTTCCCAACTGACTAATGGCAGCAACAGTCATTAGTACACTAAGTTATATTAATTATTATCAAACTAATAAGAAATTCGAAGAATCTCCTACTCAAAAAATTCCATCAGAGTTCTAAAACCACTACTACTCCAAATCTGTAGTCTCCCTTTCATCCTTGAAACATCGCAAACTTTCAAATCCCCACAAACGTGATCATTTAATTACTCAAGGCAGCCTTCGCAGAATCTTCTCCCTCCGAACACGTTGCAATAAAAGTCAAGCACCCCGACGATACGTCGCGAAAAAATAATAAAATCTCGGGATCAAGTGACAGCGGGTAGAATCACTCGACGCACCTGGACCAAGGATACTGCTCTGATTATTATCGACAGTGATTTTCTCGAGCCCGACGTGTTAATATTTATTATTATTCCGCTGCTGTCAGCGGCAGCTTTTCGACCGGCGCTGCGAATCCACGGCGATTTATTGCGATGCGTGAGGGGCAGTTTCACGTGCGACGGGTCCGAGGATTACCGTGCAAGGATGAAATCAGGAGCGCGTTATTCACGGTCGTTCAACGAGAAACACCGGTCTTCGCGGCGATCGTAAAATCATGTATCTGCTCTTTCGCTGTTCCCCCGGCTTCACGTTCAGCCGAGTTCAGCCCGGGCTGGTGTTTTTCCAGTATATAGCTCCTCTGCTGGGTGCAAATCGGTCGATCAGTCACGATACCCAGATGGATATTCGTTCCGTGGCCATCGCGATTTATCTCTGGTATCGGGAGATAAGAAGGCATAGATTGCGACGTAGGGCTTGTCATTCGTTGAGCAAGAGTAACGCGCGCGATTTCTTTTGTACCAGTCGCTGGAGATACCTTGCGGATTAATGGCAGAAGCGAAGGAGAGGGAAAGTGAGTGGCCTGTTCAAATTAATTTGTGAACACGGTGCTTTGATTATCGAACGGTCAGATTTTAATGCGAAGGTCGATTGTTTATTATGTGACGCTACGTTTGTGGACCAAAAATTGCATTGAAACTTCTTCAATTCACAGGGACTTTAGAATAAGTAAGGATTACTGACCACGTGCATTTACGCTGTTAATTTAAAAAATATTTGTTAAATTGACGAAAATTAAGGCATGAAGGTATGGTCAAAACACTGCATAGATCTTGTAAAATGTAAATGATAGCGATTATCGCAATTAGCTCGAGTCGATCCGCTCTGAATTACCACGACTAACGAACACGCCGCGTTAATTAGTTCCACGAAATTTATCCAGGTGCCTTCTTCTATCCAGACGATCTAACGTTGATCTATCGACGGGAAGCAACGGCACGGTTCAGAAACACGCGTGGAAAGCACCTCAAGTTCGATGCTCCAGTTTTGGACTTTCAGTGAAATCGTGGTCACGTTCGCATTGTTATTAATAACGGACTTCTGAGGTCATGATTGAGCCTATTCATTTTTCGATTTTTTTTCAGAATTTCACGTGCGCTGTTTAATTAGTAATTCCCTTGTCAGGATTTAAATTATATTGAGAATTTAGAGGAACTACAGACACGAAAATATTATCACGTATTCCTTACTAAATTAATAATGGAGGTAAGTATTCTCGAGTGTGAAAATAAATTTTCGAATTAAATTACTTTTATGATGAGTTTTACACAATCATCTTGTTTTCTTTATGAAGCATCAGTTATGTGAAATAATTTATTAGATTCATTGTTCTGCCGTTCCTATCGATCAATTAATTCCCATTTCTACCCTTATTTATGAATATATTTTTCCTCGTAGAGTAAATAAATTTACCTAATTAAAACACGATAAAATTAAAATTATACGTGGCTCTCGAACGACTCCAGAAGTAAAACTCAGCAAATGTTATCGTAGGTTTAAAATCACGCCGTCTCGATGTCGTAAATCTTTCTCTCGAACATCAGGCTCAATATAATTGCTCTGTTCCGATGAGTGCTCTTAACGATCCGCGCTCTTGTTTCCCGGAGAATGATTAACGAACCAGTTTTCGATCGTCGAGGAAACGACGAAAAGCTCTGGTAAATGTAATAACAGTTCACGTGCACGATAAGATTTATAGGGGGTTAACAACGTGTGATCGAACGAACGTGGTTTTGTTAGATGAATCGGCGAATTTTGTAGGAGTGTGTATCGCGAAGGCTCTTACCATTGGTTATTTCACGGTGAAAATGAATCTACAGACTTCAGTAATATCCACAAGTGAGAAAATTACAAAATATCTGTTTTTCAATGTAAAGTAATTCACAGATTCGTTGAAATAAATTCAGAAGAATAATAATGAAAGCTACTAAGTTACTTTTTTCCTCTTATCTATCATATTTTCAATTTTCCAATTTATTTGCAATCTACTCTTTTGAATTTTTGAGTCGAAACATGGAAATAATAATTTAGATAAGTGATACATAGAATATCACAGTTTGAAATGAACTTACGTGATCATTCATAAAAGCTTCTACATTCACTATTATTAAATAATTTTCACCAACACGGCCAGCCCCTCTCCAATACAGCCAAAACGAGTATCGCAGAAAAGGAGCATCGAAACCGAAAGGGACGTCCAGAAGATTTATTTAGCGACGTATAAGTGCGATAAACGATTCCTCGTTTTTCTTTCGTTTTTACAAAACACCCGGGGATCCAGTGTGATCTCGGACCTAATTAATATTCCATTCGCCGTAAATTATTCGGATCGTTAATTAGCCCGGTGAAATTAACGAGCGCCGATTCTCGCGAGCGGGATTCGTGTTTCTCGCGCCTTCCTGCTGCGCCACGTGGTCCCTTCATGGAAATCGAAGTTTACGAGCAACAGGTGGTTAGAAGGAATATCATTACCGCGGCATTATATCGAAGTCGCCCGTAATCGGGGCCCTTTACGCTCTACGACTGAATTTCTTGGTATAAATCGCGGGGATGCTGGTGGACAATCAAACTGTCAATAAATATCGATACGCGGAGAGTAATTCATAGCAGTAAAACTAGAAAAATACGAAATCGTGCGCAGAATAGGTAATAAGACGGATTAAAATTAGAATTTCAGATGAACATTTTTGCAAAATGTGAATTCTATGAAGCATGTGTTTTGAGTGTTAATTTGACCTGCCACTAATATCTAGGACAATGCAAACTTGTGTGCTATTCGAGTGCTTTAAGCGAGTTTAACACTTTACAAAATACTTTCTTCTTTCAAGTACATTATTTCTTAGTTCAAGTATAGTTTTATTAGCTTCTGTGTGAAATTTCTATGGAATAAAATTTCAAAGCCAGAACTGTATTATCATTGAAAACTTGTGCTTCAAAATTTGGAAATATTTCAAATTTGCTTGCTTAAAATCTTGACTTATTAATTTTCGCTCCATATTTCAAAATACTTCGAAACTAGGACTTCACAAATTAGGTACTTTCTTCCTCAAAATATTCTGCAGTTGCTATAATATTTCTAATCCCTCCACAGCCATCTTTCCTCGCAAAGTTATCTTCAAATATTCCCAAGAGACGCCGAAAAGCAAATTGTGAACTATCTCACCGTCGAAAACGCTTTCCGTTCGGAGTGCCAAAAATGCTTTCTATTTGAACGCTGTTCCTCGGTGCTGCCGTGCCAATTTACGCTGAAAATATTACTGTGCGCGTTGAATCGAGCAACCGGTCGCGCATCGCCGCAGCAGAAGATACCGCGATGCCTCGAGAGCTGAAATCGAAACTTATCTTTCTCCCTTTCGGTCTTTAATTACGAGCTAGTCTGACGGCCTATTTAAAAAGTGCACCACGCCCACGCACACCTACGAGCCGCGACGCGTGCATAAGCGAGCGAGCCTACACACGCAGGCGGGCATAAATTATATCCAAGTCGGTTTGACCAATCGTACGGGCGCTGGCGCGCGATTAATACTTGCAAAATAATTGCGAGTACGCGAAGCGGCGTGGATGCAATTCCTCGGCTTCATGGGCGATTGGAAGACGTTGGGAAATGATCGTTCCAGGGGATTGTTACGTTTAATAGAGTTCTAGACCATGCAACTTAATTTCCTGAGGGATGATAGAGATTCATGTGATGTGCTTAATGAGGTGTCTTAGGAGAGGCCTTTAAAGAAGTCATTTTTGAGAAATTTTCTCAGGTATTTAAGCTTTGACGTGTGAACTGAATGCCTATGGAATTCAGGATTTTTAGAAATAAGAAAAATTTTCAAGAATAAGAAAAAATTAGATCAAATTTATAAAAAAGTTTTGGAGAAAATTGAATTCTTTGAATCCTATTGCGACCCCCTTAAATTCTATAATTTTCAAAGGTGTGAGAATAAATTCTTAAATCTTGTATGAAGACGCGTTAAAAGTCCACAGTAGAATTTTCTAAATACGCGCAAAGTTTGTGACGAGTTCGTGGAGGAACTGAGTCGACGATTCGTGTGGCCCAACAGGGCCACGTTACACTTTATTATCTGGAAACGGCATATCTTCAATTGTTGCCTATCTGAAGAAGGCTATCGAGGTATTCCTCTATTACATATCGCCGTGGTACAGTAGCATGCAATCGCGATCACGCGAGCTGCACTCCCGATGCACCTCATTGTGCAACACGTTACTGCCAGATGGCCCAGAAATTGTGGGCCGCACGGTCACGTTGATTTATTCCACCGTTGTTCGCAGCTAATCCCGCTCCTCGTCTAGTATCCATGATTCCCTATTACGCGGCTGTAAAGGGGAGCCCTCGTCGCGGTTGCACTTTCGATTCACCGGCGGCCACGTGAACCATATACAGGTGCGGTAATAACCGCTAATGAAAATGTAGACACGACCTTTTTACGACGCTGATTAATCCCCAATGAATCGCGGAGAAGTGTTAGTCATCGTGAGGGGGGACGGATGGAGAGTGTTTACAATGGAAGGGTTACGTAACGCTGATTGATGGATCGTTTATTAATGGCTCGGTCTAATTCCACTAACAGACACTAGGATTATATAATTACCGCAGTGTTTGTTTTGCTCGATTGCCTGGACGACCATTGATCGAACTTCGAGACACTGACCAGTTTTGTCGAAGAAATTTTTAATCTTGGACGGGATGGTTTTCGGGTTGTGATTGATGGTTGTTAATAGGAGAGTCGTTCTGGGTATTTGTGATGTTCAGTGATTCGTCGCAGATTGTTTGTATCATGAGAGATTTTTAGAATAGTATGTGGAATTTTGAATTGTGATCAAGTTTGATTAATTTTACGCATAGTTTGTATTAATGAAAGTTTGAGATAGTGAGTGGTTTTTTATTTTGATCGTAGGGAATGTGGAAATTGTAAGTGAACTGAATTTCTGTAGAAAATCTTATATTATTTATAAGAATAGATTGAAAAATTTGTTTTGAATCAGTGACATGATGTGACGTAAAAAGTAATTTAATAGATATAGCTCGACTACGCTGTATCATTAGCTACAAAATAACAATGCGGGGGCTATAAATAACTGAGCGAGAAAAACAAAACTGCGTAACTGAATCAATTATCAAAAACATCGTAGGTTTCTGTTTACACAAAGAACATAATCAACTGAACATAATTAATTAATCATAATTATTATTCTATAATACACTACATGGAAAAAATAAATCTAGGTATTAGAAAAAAACAAAACTCAATTTTCCAACACACCCAAAGTTCCCTGTCACATCAAAATTTCGAATATTTTATAGTAGCTTAAAAAAAATACCCTACAATTTTCAAATGTAAGAAATGTTCACAAATTCCAGCTTCTTCTTCCCCTACCGTATTCCAAAATAGAATTAAAAAATTATCAATTAATATCCACAGACATCACGGGTCTCCAATAACCCACAGAACGCGTCAATATTAAGACGAACTTTTAAAACCCTTTAAATTCCACTGAAGCAGTCACAAAATATCGAAAAGCCACGAGAAGGTCGCCCGCCGTGTCGCCATTTTGGAGAACGCTGCACTCGAAGCCGCGTCCACCAGCGTCGCTCGATGGTTTTGATTTTCTTTGCAGGTGCGAACTAGAGCGAAAAGAAGGGAGCACGAGGAGGTTGGCCGCGAGCTGCGCCCACGCACCTGTGCCTAACGATCGCGCGTAGCTAGCCGTTAATTAAGGCTTAATTAGCCAGGGGCGGGCAGCTCGCGAAAAATGCCACCGCACTCGCCCCATCTCGGTCCTACTTGACGAGGAGAGGACCTTCGTTAGAGGGCCCGTTTCGAACAAAAGAATAATCGACCCAGAAGATGCACAACGTCTCGACGGAGGGCGCCTCGCCCGGTGGTCGACGACTGTCGCGCAGTTTTCACTCCTGTCTACGCGGAGCTGACCACGACGATCTCGAATCAGGTAGCTTGATTGAAGTATATTCGGAACCCCTTCGGGGGAGTCGATTGTTGACTGGCCACTGTGGGCTGCGGTGACCGTGTTTCCGCGGCGCGAATTTTTCTTGATTTTTCAGTCCACTGTGAGCGTGTGGAGTGAGTAATTTGCTTTTTGGTGTGCGATGGTGGTTGAAGGAAAATTCAGGTGGAGGGGACGAATGTGTTAAGGTAGGCTCTCGCCTAGACTCGGCTCGGTTTATTTTTTCTATGCTATTTTTTATACATGAAAGATATGGGGAAAACAGGGAATGTCACAAAACAGCTTTATCGAGAAAATTAAGTTTTAATACTTTAGTCCACCAGTAAAGAAACAAGGTACAATGAATTTATCGGCATTCTTTATAACATGAAGCTTATACCTTAATTAGACATCAGAAGAAATAAATAAGAAAATAATAATTGTGTTACATTATTTTAACACTGTTTCGAATTTGAACAGGGCAGCATATTCAAGCAAAATAAGAAATAAGGTATAAATTGCAATATCACGAAAATTTAGACATTCCCTGTTTTCCTCACATTGCGTTTCGCCTCCGTGTGACTTCGATCGGTGGAACATTCCTCGAGAATATTTTGGGGAAGAGAAGCGATGCGTTGTGAGAGCCTATCTTTAGACTTTGATTGGGAAGATATGTTAATGTGAATGTTGCGTAGAATCAGGGTAAATGATGGGTGGTGTTAATTGCGTGTGTTTTTGAAGTTTTTGTTGATCACAGCTGTGTGTTGAAGGTATGGTTCTGAATGCTCCAGGCACTAATAATAAAATGAAGAGGTCTTTCTTTGTATAAATTTGACGATATTCGCTGTTTGTACCTCATACTGAGGGGTACACTAGCGTGACGTTAAAAAATGGATCCTCTTTATTGTGACACAAAGTCGGTGACGTAGTCTTGAGAGGCCAATTGATTTTGTTTCGTTTACAAAAGAGGCAGCTATCAAATTGATGGTACCATTCAGACGTAGTGCTTGCTAGTGACTCTGTGTGTTCTCATTACTTGTAATGTATATTGTGTGGTACTCTGAATGCTCACTGCTAAACTACTGGGTGTCTCGTCTCAAAGGGTGGTCGGGGGTGTAGGCATCCATAAAAAGAATATATCGATGGGTTCCTGTACAAATATTGTATGTCCATTTTTTGTGAAATTGTGGAATTCTGTATTTCTTTAATTTTATTATAAAGTACCTTTGTAGTTTTAAGACTGTTCTTCTCGAAAACGCTAAAAGTAGACATACAATATTTGTGCATTTAAGGGGAATCCTATTTTTGGGGCTAGAAGCATATCAAAATCAGGGAATTCTTTCTGAAGAAACTAGCTATTCGATTCATCTGAAATTTGGACGATGATTTTATGTATCTTTGAAGAAGTTGCAGCTTCTTTATATTAATTTTTAGACCGTTCACCAACAGTGAAAATCATACTTATGTACAATTGAGCTTCCGATATTCTAAGCAATCCTACTTGTCAAGAAACTTTTACCCCCAGTCACCAAGCTCCTTTCATTACACTCAAACGTAAAAGATGAATTCAAAATACCTCTTTTTTAAGAATCCGTACACTGCACCCCACACAATTGTCCGTATCTTTGAATCCAACAGAGGTATTCAAATGCTCCCTTTCTCTTGCAGCAGGGCACTATACAATTACTTTGAAATAGGTTCCTCGAAGAGAATTCTCTGAAATCGCAATTTAATCTACTACTCTCGTAGCTGTGGCCAATTTAAACGCCACTTCTAGGTTTGTAGTTGTCGCTAGTTCTGTTGCTCTCCTTTTTATGGCAGAGATTGGATGATTCTGAGCGCGGTGCGTAGGATAGCGCGAGATTTACATGGCACGTAGGTGACACGTATGCAATGTTACGTGCCTACGCTCGTTAAAACTGCACTTGCACTTTCCCATAAAAGAAAACCTCTCGTGGGAAAAAAAGAGAGCAAGCTGCAGTTGGCCACTGTTGCTACAGACGCGTTTCTAGACAAAGTTTCAGAGCAGCGAGAGCCTGAGTATAACTGCTACGATGCTTGAAGTTCGGCGTCGATAAATAATTCGACGGAACACTTGTGTGCAGAAAATAGAATACATTCCCTGGTGTTCGATTTCAGTGCTTCAATTAAATAAATATAATAGCTTTGTGAATAGGACCACACTATAGAAAACTGTTCCTATTTTTCATTGCATTTAGAATGCTAATTAATGCTAATATTAATGCTAGTATTAATGCTAAATTGCATTTAGAATATATTTAGTGAAAAGCTGACAGTAATTTTTACACGATATTATTTGTATAGAAAGTCAAAATATTGGGGCAGCGTACAAGTTGTTATAACAAGCCATGAAAATACAATTTTCTGCGTCAACAAAAACACCCCCTGCATCGAATAAAATAAACTCGACATCTATCCACTGTTTAAAGAAAGCTACTAGGTAATATCTTCATTCAAAGGAACAGAAGAAAATAATAATATTTACGTCGCCCAACTAATTCACGCGAATATACTGCACCGTTGAACCAGAACGTCTGCCGGCCACAAATCTTGAAGGCGTGTCTTAAAGGTTTTAACGAAACAAACGTCCGAAAATAATTTCTATGTGCCACTTCGCCAGACGACTGGTGACACAGGAGTATCGCGGAGGCGTCCAAAAATTCAACTCCAGGCAGCAGGGTCTCTTTTAGTCTCTGGTGTAGCCGAACGGGGGGTAATTTTCCTCCCAAAATAGACAGAAATTCTTTCTGACAGAGGACTTCTTTTTCGAAGAAATCCGATTTGTAGTATTTTTTTTATAGAAGTGTATTTGATTTTAAATTTTCACTAAAGATATTTTATTATGGAGTAGATTTAACTGTACATTTATTTTGTGTGAGTAGATTGAGAAAATTACTTACTTTCTAATGTGACCTTAAGCAGAGTTAGTGAAAGGGATAAATGTTAATCTGAAACGGAGGAATTTTGAAGGCACTGAGACGTCATAAATTATATATGACTATCCAGTGAAATGAATACAAATTTTGCAGATTCCGAATTATTAATTTCATTGCATAATGTATTTCTGTGATACTTAAAAATGCTCATATAAGTTTGAACCTCAATTTCAAAACCAGTTATGACATACTGGTTCGATAAATTTTGTTCGAAAAGATTGCTAGAATTCGCGTGTTTGTAGCAAGTTTTTTTAAAACACGATGCATTGGATGGTGCGAAACATTCATCATGTCTATAAGTAAAGAAATAATTCTCAAAACTTGTCTGTTCTGTCATCCAATAAAAAGCTTAGCCACTAATTCCTGTTTAATAATTAGTGAATAATTTTACTAAAAATCTAGTCACTTTGCAGTCTATCAACTCTTGAATTACAGAACATATCCCCATTGAATTAATCAATTACTTACATACAAATATCATAATGCTCCATAGACGCCCTCTTTTAAATCCTCTCGATTTAAAACACTTCACAAAAACCGGCAGACTTCAAGGCACACGACGCTATAAACCATCTGAACTTCTAGCATACAAACTCATTTATCATAAAACAGAAAAAAAAGAACAAACGAACCAAAACATCCATGCCAAACTCATCACTAGCTTAAAAAATGTAAAAAACAAATAACAAAATATCACTCAAGAGCCACAGAAGTATCTCTCAACAAAAATATCTCGGTTTACCATCTGCGCCATATCTCTCACCTACGGATGCTTTGATATTATTCCTGAAATCTACATTAGTGGTAAAAGAAACCTGAAAACTCATATTATTATGTATCTACATAAATAATTTGAGCTACATTGCTATCACTAGCCTATTTTGGCAACCCCTAATTTATGAATACAAATTTCAAGATATACACTGCCGTCCATAAGTATTAGAACACCCGCTGTATTTATAATAATAATAATAATAATAAGATAATATACAAAAAAAAAATATTTACACTAAATGTGATATTTGGTAAAGATCGAATACTGTCCGCCGCTTTTATTTCTGGTCATAATTTGAAATACCAAATAAACTAAAATTTGTTAGAGTCCTCCGATAAATTGTAAAATTTTTCACAATTATTCCACCCAGAATAGGTGTCCTAAAACTTATCGCAAACGCAGTGTAATTTTTTCCCAAGGAAACATTCTTATTTTTATTACCGCTCACAGTTCAAAATTACTTTCTCTCGTCACTGCCGCACCATCTAATTCCACGAACACCGAAATGTGCGATCGGAAACTAGCGTTTTCTAACGATCCTCGCGTCCCACCCTGCGCATTTTCCCGAGCGCCTACGTGAGGCGTATTTACAAGATCCCTGGAGCGGGCTGCAAGCTTAACCGAGGGAGGTCGCGTTAATATTTACTTTCATACACAGCCTCCGCACGCTGCAGTTGGCTCTCGACTGTATCGTGTTCGCCGTCCGCCAGGGAACAGGATCCCTCGTGGATCGATCCAGCGCCCTGATCCCGCAGTGCCACTATTTATCTTTTCGCGGCACGATAATTACCGTCAACCAGGACTTTCGTGCGCCTCCCCCTCCTCCCGCTCTTCCGCGTGCGCGACTTCATCACTCATGAATGGATCCGTGTCTCTGCGCGGCGATTTAATTGACTCCGGACTGTCGCTGGAACTCGTCCAGACGTTGCACTTTTTACGCGCGCCGCGAGTGCTCCACTTTATCACCGATGGACTTCAAAGGGTTCGAAGTAATTCTCCTGCTCCCTTCTCAGGCGAACGTTGAGTCTTTGTGCTTCAGTGGCGTTCGCTTTTAGTGGGCAAGAAAGACGCCGTTGACCTTGGACGGTTAATTAACGGTTAATATGTGAATCGACTAAGTACTCGAGTGAACGCGTTCGCCTCCCGAGAAATCTACCAGGCGATTCTTCCCCCCGAGGCGACATATTTCGGTGTGAATCAGCCATTGTGCTCCAACAGATACCTACTCTGTTCCCTAGTCGAACGGACCTTGACGCAATTCGCGGGATCAACGTCGATGGAAAGGTGTCCAGTGAGTGGTACGCTTTGATCTGAGATCGAGGAATCGGTTTGCCGAGGGAGTTTTACGTGGGCAGTGGATCGATCTGCTTTTGAGTTGCAATATTCATTTGGAGCTGGCTAGAATCCGCCGAGAACTGACCACTCTGAGTGTTAAGACGAGTTACCGATGCAATCGGCAGGGAATCTTTCCATCGGCCCAAATTTTAGGATCGGTATAAAGTTTTTTTTTATATCGCTTCTGTCGTTATACGAGAAACAGGCTTTTTTCTGGAGGAGGTAAAAAGTCGCTGCGATTGCTTCAGACCATTAATAAAACATCTCGAATCTGTTCTACGATGTGTGAAGGACAATGAGGTAGTGACTTCATCGTTTCCATGATTAAACGAGCGAAACGGAACGACGAGCGACGTGTAACACGGGGGAGCGATGCAACAGCCTGTGGAATAGCGGATTTGAGGCTTCTTCAATCCGATAGATTTATTCGTGGATGATCTAATAATTGCTGAAGGACGGGCGGCTTGCATGGTTATTGGCCGACTAGTAATTAGGGTGCGTCAGCAACATGAGAATCCGATACGTGCCGCAGGATATTGGAAATTGTTACAAGCGTACGTTGATTTCTTTTTGTTTCTATGCGTTCGTCTAGTTTACACATTTTTTTTTATCGGGCAACAAGTCGATTTAAAATAGTATCTATAGGTTGTAATGTAGAAGAGTATTGTTCGCGTGGGATGGCAGCGTGGGGAGGGAAGTTATAAAAGGGGTTTCGTAGGTTATTCCTGCTGATCTGGTATGTATATTTTTTATGTTGCAAAATAGATTAGATATGTATTTAGATCGGTGCAGTAAGGAACTCAGTTTAGCTTGATTATGATAGAAAATAAATGGCAGGGAATCTTGGCTCGTGTGTTAACTTTTTATTTTATTATTTTAACGTGATGTTACTTTAGATGAGCTTGTTTCGTAATGTATTGTTAATTTGAAATGGGATTTTATTGGAAATTGTAATTATTGGATCTTGTTTCGGGGATTAATTGAATTGGAGTAATGTTCAATGTGGAATTGGATTTTTCGAGTACTTTAATTATGGATATTGGGGGTAGTTATTTTAATTTTGTTGATTGCAATTATTTGATATCAGTCGTCATTTGATTTTAACGAGATTGCGAATTGTTTGAGCATTCTTTACTAAATTGTAGCGAGGAATTTTAAATTAGCTGATTAATTATAAATTGTAATTTAAATGCTGCTACAGAATAATATTGTCTAAAGGGATGTAAATGCAAGTGGTGAACACTTTCAAACATATTCCTCCGTAAATTAATATAAAAATGTTAAAATAAGTATTAAATTGTTGAACATTATTTTAAATATCAATGCTTTTCTGTATTCTGCACGAAGCAGAAAAATTATAGTCCATCATCTTTCCATTACTTTCAAGGTAAAAATACATTATTCTACGGAGGAGATTATTATCAGTTCACTGAAAAGGCTATTTTCTACAGCGTGAAAAAAAAAATAGATCTCCTTTTGCTTCACATTTAGAATTTCTTCATCGATAGTTAAAACAGTAAGACATTAAGCTCATTAAAGAAGGCTCTAAGTTCGCGCTTCGTTATTCGACTTAAAAGAAGCTTGGTGTATTATTAAGTACTTATTCAACTTGACTCGTTTATGGTTCAACTGTTTATTTGTTTCCTTGTAGAATGCCAAAGCTAACTGTCGAAATTGTTGGAACCTACTTTGTACAAAGAGGATGAAAAAATCATCGTCCTTACATATGTATACTTAACTTAAAACTAAACACAAAGGAACGGGGACTCAGGATTTTAAATGAACCAACATAAACAATTGCTCCATGCACTGAACTTCCCAAACAACAACCCACAAGTCTATCATTTTCCCCAAAATATTTGCAAATTTTACTCAATATTCTATTTCAACCCATCCAAAATATTAAACTATGTGTGTTACTTATTAATTATTAGTATTACTTCCGCAAGAAGATAAGTAAAAATGCACGAAACACCAAAACAGGAGAATTTGAAACAACCAGAACCCCCGTCACTACAAAAAAATCCCCAAAATCAGCTTAAAAATTACAAAAATATTATCGCGAATTTAAGCAATATTTTTCACCCATAATCTCGAGCCCATGCACAGGAATAGAGAAAAAATCCCGCACACTTCCAGTCTGGAAATACCTTCGCTGCAATTCGCGAGCATTTAGAAAACAGGAAAGAATCGAAGCGCAATGGCAGAATAGGAAGAATGCCAGATTGAAGTTCGTCTGAAGTACCTGTAAAGGTCCTCGTGGGCACAAAGCACGATCATCGTGGTATCGAGAGTAACAGGATCGCTGCACAGGCCAATTTTATTGATCCATCGACTGCCGGAGTCGTTGTTCTCCCTTTTCGCAGGCGCATTTTTCATCCCCTAATTGTGCAGTCTCTTTAATAGCCGCCAAACTGGCAATTAACTTGTATCCAGGGATCCACTCTCTCTCGTTCCTCGTTTCTGATCGCCAGTTCCTCTGCGGGTCCGGCTCGTCCTCCTTCCCGCGCTCCGAAGGAGCGGGGCAAAAGGAGCAGGGAAGGACGAGCGAGATAAACTCGGTGGCCATAGAAATTCATTTCCATTCTCGAGGGGAATTAAGCTGCACAAACGTCCAGGTCGAAATACCAGCTCGACGCTGGCTTTTTATCGGCTCGCCTCTGTTTTACGCGGTAATAACGCTAATTGAATCGATCCGGCTCCTCCTGCCAGCCTGCCTCGGCTCTCGATTCGCTCGCTCGCTGGTTTTCGCGCGGAAATTCAGTGCCTCGCCGTGGTTGTGTCAAGTGCGAGGCGGCTGGAAATAACGTTGCACGTTCTGAAAAACGGCTGATCGGTCGCTGTCGGCGTAAGTATGTTTGCGCTGAAAAGCCTGGAATCACTCGTGCTCCTGTCGAATGGGCGCCCTGATTTCTTGCACACCACGTCGGACCGAAATATCTAGGCAGTGTGCACTCTTTGGTAGGCAGGCATATTTTCGATGCTAGAGAATGGAGGAGTTCGTCGGTTGTTCGTTGACTGTATGCACAATGTTGGAATTCCATTCTCTTCTTTAGGAATTTAATTACCTATGCTTTGCTGTATGATTAGATTTCTGTGATTTCTATTTTACACTGGATACCGTAAAATATGATGAACAGTGTATAAAAATTAATCTCAATTCAAGAATTTCATTGTGACTTCAGAGAGCATACTGGTGATTCCACTAGTTGCACTGATTGGCAAGACTAATTTGTAGAAATGGTACCCATGACAGTCAACCTGTTAATGAATTCTGTAGGACTGGAAAATATCCCTCATAAAAAACTGAAACATGTGTATCTATAAAGCAAGTGTCTTCATTACAGACTATATCAATTTTATTAGCCACTTGCTTCTATTTTGAAATGAGTGCATTAAGCAGGGGAGTTGAAAATTGACACTCGGAATATTTGACCTATCAATTTACCCTGTATTTGATGTATCATCGTATCCATTACTGATCCCATCGAGTATTATATTTGCTCCCATCAGAAATTCATCGAGCAATATTATTATTCAGTGAAGCTTATCGATAATCACAGCAAAAGTATTCGTAGAATAATAAATTGGCGTGGAAGGGAAGTCTCTTTGAAATATGTGAATCGTGTACTGCGTTTAGAATGCAGAAAACGGTAACTCTATACGAATCCTAGGGTATTAGCCCCTGATCGTCAGCTATTTCTACAAAAAACCATGAATGCCTGCAGTTTTCTGGGGTGGACTCGAATTAGGAGGCAACGTTCGTGCAGCCTCTGATAGAAACTTGAGCAACGATGATTCCCGTCGGCCTTTTCGCTCCGATTTCGTCGGCGCAATCGTGTTATTATTGAGCGATTGTACGGACGTGTTGTGCATGGGATATCTGGTACAACAGGAAGCGAAGCACGTGTCTCGAATTGCTCGTGAAAGCCAGAGATTCGCGCTGAAATGTCAAGGAACTGAGCCATCCGATCGTCAGATAGCATTTCAGTAGTGAAAATTCGTGTACGGTCGTTCGCGTATTTTTAGTGTCGAAAGAATGAGGCGTGAGCCAACGTTTAATTATACGTATCATTACTTTCCCTTTTATAGCGTCCACAATGATAACATTCAATCCAGCTTTCGAGGATAATTAAAATTGTTGGTCTGTATTTGTACGTTCCTTTCAACTCAGACGTGAAATGTGTTTGTAATTTAATATCGGTTAAGGTAATCGGATATTAGTAAATATTGAACGTGGTATTGATGGATGCAAATGGAATTGGTTATTTTTAAATTCAGCATTTCAGAAAGATATTGCGATCAATGTGGACGTTATTTCCTCTGCGTGCAGACAAAGTAATTATTTTGGAAGTTTTTAATTAATTGCAGCATTATATCCATGGAAATATGAATATTTTATTCCCAAAGGTAATTAGACAAACAGTAGTTTCTTTAGAAAATCGAAGGAAATGTAATTGCTAAAGTTAGCCATGCTACACTGTACCTAGTCATTAAAGTCAGATAAGGGTTTAATTATTTATTGATCACTTTGGGGACTCTATTGCAGTATTCAGATATCGAAAGTTAACTCAACTGGAAACCATTGCGATGTTTCGATCACAGATTTACATTGTACATTTCGGCAAATATTCATTGGATAACAGTGAAATTCGATTCTAGTCGAATGGTGCCTTGTTAGAGGTTCTAATTGAAATTTTCCCTATGGGCCAAATGACAAAGGTCTTCCTGAGAGTTCAAGAAAGCGGCTTTCACGCGTGCAATTTCTTTCGCCGTAAGAAAAGGCATAATTGGACGTCTAATCAATCATAAGCAGGAACCAGCAGTTTCTAAAGGCTGAAAGTAATTGATGAGTTATGATCCAAAAGCTTGTCGAAAACGACGTCCTGGATGGAGCTCGTTATCATATGTCCCTTGAGGAACGATGGTCGTCACAAGGTTCAGTGATCCATAAAAACTTTGTCGAAAGCTTATCCTCTTATAAAACATGCTAATTGATGGATAGTTGCCTCAGATTTTCCTATATTTCATTATTACACTCAATAGACTATTTATTACTAGAATACCCACTACGAACTCGCAGCATTCACTATTACGAAAGTTCACAAAATTTAATCAAATCTAACACCACAGATCTGTCTATCATAAATCATCTAAGCACTAATTAATCCTCTAACGAGGTTATAATAAATATTCCTCTAACGAGAATAAATTCCACGTCCTTATATTTACACTGTTTCACGTTGCCTCAGCAGGTTTCATTTTTGCGGCGTTTTGAAAAGAGCAAAATATATAAAAGAGGAGATAATACCATTCCTATAGCAACTAATAGCGTAGTTAGCAAATTATCGGGAGGAATAGCTGGGCAGGGAGTGACATTAAATTGTACGTAAATATCAGAAATTGGCTGATAATTGACTACTCCGAATTTTATGATCTCGTTCACGGTAATCTACATATAGATTATGTTCATAAAGTTCTTTCCATGTTACTCGCAATCGATGCCCGTTTCGAAAGCGGAATATGAAGGCGGCGTGCGTGGAGGTTGCCGTGCGCGAGCAGATTCAGTGCTCGCCCCGTACTTCGATAAACAGCAATCGGGTTTAACTCGCGGGCAAAATTGCACGTCTCTTCCAGAACTGGAAATTCCTACCAGAACGTAATTCGATCGCGCGTTCGTGACTCTATTAGGAAACTGTCGCCCCCTTAATAAACCGAGTGCACCACGCGCATTCCTTCCCCCGACTCGGTATTTTTATATCGCGATGCATCCCTGTAAAGAGTGGGGGACTAATTTGTAAATTTAGGCACAGACGAAATTCAGTTGCAATTGTGGGTGGCCTCGGTATTTAGGTTCGGGTCATGTTTCGTTTTTGAAGTTGATTTTATCAGTCAGAGGACTTGAAATTTTGAAGCATGATTTAAGAGTATTTGAATATATTCGGGGGAAAGACAATTTGCATAATAAGAGTTTATTAATTAACTTGTACGGGTTTTTTTATTGAAAAGTAATACTTGTAAGTGAAAATTGGGTTCCTTTATTTATTCAAATTTGACAAATCTCCTAAATTTTTCCTAGAACTCCTATCATTATTGTTATCATTCGAAAAGCTTGCAATTATCACCCCTTCAATCTTAAAACACATAAAAACACAAATACAGTACTGGAAATATTTATTGCATCACTTGAATAAACACGTTATCATTATCAATTATACTTCTCTTCTAATTTGAACTAGAAAAATATTATTGCAAAAATGTGTAGCTCACTATCTTAGCCAAAATAAATTGCAGACGAATGATTTTATCGATCATATTATTACATAAATTGTTTACTATGTAATAAACATTTCCAGGACTGCAAATACTAAACACAGCATAACAAATACCATAAACCAAAATATATAATACTTTTCTGAGACATTTAAAAAAACACCACTATCCATCAAACAATCCCATGATACCAATTACCAACGTCCACAATCCTCATTATATACTTCACCACCTGATTTCTGCCTAAAAAATTCTCGTCAGAACACCCCGGCGGGAAAACCGCGAAACGCACGTGCGAAGTTTCCCATGCGTTCGGTAGCTGGACGGGAAGACATGGTCCGCGCGGATCTCACGCAGCGTGCTTAATCAGACCGCAATTAATCCGCGTGCTTCCCCGTCGAGTACAGTTAGACAAAAGTGTCGACGCGTCGTCGAGCGTCCTCGTGAGCTCTCGGTGCCGTTGGCGAGCGGTTCCATGCCCTCCTGCTTGGCCGTGCTCGCAAAACGTCGCGAGAATTGGAGCGTGGACGTCGGATATGGTCTGGGTGGAGAGACGTCCATTAAATCAGGTGAAAAAGCTGTCCCTGTGAAAAAGTTGCCGCGAAATGGGCCTCTGTTGGGACCGTCCAGGGCCCCCTTCTTCTTGGGGGACCGTCACCATCCCTTCTTGTCGCGAGCTTTTGCGGACATGTGTCTTTCTATTTTCAAATGGCGTGGACGTGTTTTCACGCCGAGGGAATTGCATCCTGTGCACGGTTTTGACGAGTTTTCTAAGTGATATTTTTTTAGAAACCATTGGAAGTATTGTTCGAGGGGCATTGATTGTTTACTTTGAAAAGGAATCGAGCCAGGAGTTCGCGTTTTATTTCGCTGCCTCAGGAATAATCGCGGCAGTGGGACCCATGAGTTATTTAGTAATGAGGATTTCAGTTTTTGTAGCTTGTAGTAGATTTTTTTGAAAGTATTATCAAGGGATTTGAATAAGAATATGTTTGATATTATTGTGTGTTGATTGTAGCGTATATTTAATAGATTTCTCTTCTGTTTCAGGTGAGTCTAAAGGAAAGCCTTTACTTAAAGAAAGTCGACATGATTCACGAAAACGTAGGGGTGAGTTGCACTTGTGAAATGTTTTAGAAATTACTTTAGTCACTCATTATCTTAACAACGTGACAAATCGATTCCATGGCTCTTACATGTTCGTTACCACGCATAAATGACCAGTCAAGACAAATCTAATTTATTTCCAATTATTATCTCATTAACCGATTAAATATAGTAATTCTATCTGCTCCAAAACTGCAATCTTTACTTTGAAATGAGAAGGAGATCGTTACCAACTATTAATATTGTATTACCTGGAATTCAGAAAAAAAAATATTTCTCAAGTCCATCCAGAAATAACTTGTTAGTAGAAAGAATTAACTTCCCGCGAACAGAATATTCGTACCCCGTGAATTAATCTGTCAGCTATGCACGGTAACAGCCACGTAAGAACTGATAATCGATAGTAGCACCTGTCATCGGGCAACAGACAGGTGGAATCCCAGTTTCATCGTATCCAGAATCTAGTTAACTGAGAAACACGCGTAGAGTTCAGAAGTTCGTTGACCGAGAACAGTAGTTTGCATGCACCGTGCCTTTAACACTTTGTCAGGCTGCTATTGTTATCGATCTTTCAATGTTGCCCGCAAATTCACTCAGCTCCTCGATTCTTGCGCACTCGCAAGACCCAGAGGAGATCGCGAAACGCCCGTCTCGGTGCTCGAAAATTACATCATCACGCTTGTATGAACGCGAAAAAGCAGACTTTATGCTGGAAACCTACGCGATGACAGGGGCAGGACAATTCGAGCGAAGAACAATGCAGCTTGTTGAGCAAGGTGACGGTAATTTAACGTGCACAATGGGGTATACAAACTGGCACGAAAGAAATTACTCTTTGTCTGTGATTGATAACCTGACGAAGTTTGCTTCGCACTTTTTAAATTGCGGTTGTAATTAATCTGTTAGAAGAATGTCGTCAGACGTCCTTTCATTTATTGTCTCCTTTGTAAAACAACCAGACTTTAGAGGCTATTTTAATTGTTGGGCTGGGGAAAGGTGTGTAGACTTGTTCAGTTTCAAGAGAATTGTATCTTAGAATCGGTGGTTGTGTATTTAAATTCATACATTAATTATCAAATTGCACACTAAGTAGTGATTTAATCTTGTCGAGATAGGTGACTTCAGAAGTGAGAAAATTTTAAATTTTAAGTAGATGGGATAAATAACTAAGTGGTTGAAATAAAATTTCAATCTTTTATTTGGAAATTAATTGAATAATGATTGACTTGAAATAGAAAGAATCGAAAAATTGTAGAAAAATTCATTGCTTCATTCTCAGGTACGTAATTATTTATCCCAAAATACTTTCTCGATAGAAACTACCACAACCGTATTTCAAAAATAAAAGTATCAAGATATAAGTGTGTTATTTCAAGGACAATTTGAAACAATAAAATTGAAAACTGCAAATTCTGAATGCATCACCAAATACAATCAGGCTTCTTGATCCAGTGATAAACATTTTCCACTGTGGAAGGGTCACAAATTCTCGTTCCTTCTCCCTTCATCAACGAACGACTCTGTTCGCCCCGACGTTGTTAAAACGCGACTATCCCGGGGAAACGTTTGTAATTTCATAAAAGGCAGAGCCGGAGCCTCGGTTTAAACGAGAAAACAAAACCTCACTCTCGCCGAAAATCCACGGGCTAGGCTGACGGAAAATCTAATTTAGGTCCACCGTGAATAATTAAAGTTTTATGGCGAGCCGTGGGAACGGGCCAGGGCGAAAGTAAAAACGTGTCGTCCTCGGCCACCTGCACTTTCGTAAATTCTGTTCCCGTGTCGCAACGATTTCGTTCTGCCCGACGGGGCCGTAAAAACGGGGGAAATGCCCAGGAAAACCTGGAAAACTGAGCTTCGTGGAAGCAAGGGGTATTTTCTTTCGTCCCAACGTTTAGTGGGCAATAACTTTCTATCCATACCCTTGGGAATTTTCAATCGAAGCGTTATTCAGTTTCGAGCCGTTTCGAAATTTATTCAAACTCGAGTAATTCATGAGTCGTGAAAGTGTTTCTTGATTAAAAAGCTTAAAAGCTTTCAGTTCTCAGAATATTGAACTTGTTTTGTGGATCTGAGTTGTGCAATTTGGGTAATTTCAGTAAGTGCAGTGAAATTTTCTAAAGTCACAGGCGATCTTCCATAAAAAATTTATCGATACTTAAAATTTGGACGATTTTAATCATTGTCAATACATTAAAATGTTGGTCATTTTACTGCGTATCAAGCATCCATGAAATTGTCGAACACATTGTGAGATAAAATTGAAGGAAACGGCAGAAGTTCGGAGGCGTTTCTGTGTCAGCCTCCTCTCGCAATTAGCTTAATTGTTGGCGTAATTAGTCAATCCTGTTGTTCTGCTCGCGCCTACGGCATTCCAGTGTTCGTAACCTTGCGGTTAATTTCTTTCTGCCAAGGCGATGAGTACGTAACAATGACTATTAATAATGTAACACATAAGACGATCCTCGATCGGATTGTGAGTCGAAGTATTGCTTCGCGATGAATACTTTCGCCATGATTTATCGAACAAATAAAATCATTAAAGCTGCTAACAGAAAGCCTCTGTCTTGGAGATTGTAAAATATGAGAATAGAGTCAATTTATTTTTCTAGCAAAACAAATTAACGGGTTGATTGTAATGTAATTTATTCAGTAGTTGATTAAGTCTCGCGTGTCAGGTTTTGCCGCATTTTCTGCCTACTTTATTGAAAAGAAAAGTTGAATTATTGGTTACACTGAAGGTAGGTATAGATACAAAGAAAATTGTGGAAATAGTGTAATAATTAGAAATTTCTATTCTATGAAATAATTTGAGTAAATTTTCCTTACATTTCTCTTTCAAAAATGACTCAAAATATTTTCAAAAACTTACATAGTTGTACTGATAAGAAACCATACCCTCAGGTGCAACTACTTTTATATAATTTCATTTTATGGCAACGGTATGTGTGATTGCTAAAAATACTTAATGCACTGAATTTCAGACATATATTATGCACCGAAGTCTTGAGTTTTTGGCAAGTAATTCCATGAAATAGTTTAAAAAATCGCGCTCTACTTATATGGTAACTACTTCAGTAGCGCAGTAAATTTCAGTCGGTAAACGAACAAATGTGTTTTCGCTTTTACCGACACCCAGTTGGTAAGAAGGACATCCTTGCACGTGGCGCCCCTCGTGAGAATGATTTAAAGCTTGATGGCGCTACGCCTTATCATTTTTAAAGTCGAATTAACCATTATCAAATACAATCCTAAAACAACCATAAACTGAAACATTGTTTCAATCATTAAAGTATGAAAAATATAAGAAACATTTCGTACGTGCGCTTTCTGTGGAACATTAACGAATTCCACGAACACTTCATTTTTCATTCTTATGCAAATTTACGTGGAACCGTGTCTTCTGTGACTGACAGATAAATGCTTCCAAATATGTATCTCCATCTTATCGTTTATATCTCAAAGCACGTACAACCCGTTATAAAAAGCAATCAGTAACGTCCCGCACATGCTGCGTGTTACGTGTCCACCCAACGGCGTAGGAATAATTTTTACCTTCTTTCCCCGTATCTCAAATAAAATCAGCGACACCATAAAACACTCCCCAAAATTTCACATTGTAAGCCATTCCATACACAAACTCCTTCACATATTTCCACTACTTCAAAATATAATTTAAAATCATTCTACCTCTTATTTTTTAAATTCCATTTACAAGTGTACCAACTGTCTACATCTCTACAGTTGTAAGAACACTTCTGTCCACTTGAATGAAGCGGATTATTGTTTATAGTGGATAGTTGCCGCTTGTCTCGCGTGTTCTACGCCCATGCGTGTGCCAGGCGGCGTATGAACGGCCATTAATGGTCGTACACCCCCTACAAGGTGGAGGAGAAGATCATGGTCGATCGTATAAGGCGTTCCATTCGTCGGATCGTTGACCGTGCAAGGTGATACCGTATTCTTCACCTCGGTCTCCTCTTCTTACGCAAGCAAATCAATTTCCACTTAAAGACCACTTAAGCGCCTTTCACATTACGCACCGTTGTATCCATAAACGCGGCTCCTCCCATTTTCCACGGCGACACGGTATGTACTTTCTAATGCCTCACAGATATCGTCTGATTTTCGTGGAAACCGCTTTTCCACGGCGTTCCAATCTTCTGGGCGGGCCTGCTCGTCGGTCGGGCATACTTCAATAGGAATTACAAGTGGTGGGGTTGATTTTACGTTAGATCTTAATAGCGGGTCGCATGGATTATGGTTTTTGTTGTCACTCCAGTTACACGGCCTGTTGACTCAGGAACACGCGCTCTTCGTGTTCTACGATTTGCAGGAATCTCACGTGGTCAGAACGTTGGCACGATGATGCATCTTCTCTTTAGCTCTGCGGAGACACTACAGGGTATGTTTTTTGTTCATAAATTAATTAATTATTTTTTTGTTATTTTAAGTCTCCAATTATGATATACTATTGATTTTGAGAGCGGTGCAAACTATTCAAATGCTTGAAAAACACATTTTCGTATATCTACTAATTTATATTCGTATAAGTTTGACATTGGAAGAGCATATATAGGTACTGTGAAATTTTTTTACTGTAAACGAAAACCATATGTTGTAAATATCCTCTTTAATGGTACTGAACGAGAAATACAGAAAATTTTTTGGAAACGTTAAGTGGATTTTGATGACCAAATTTCAGTTTGGGGTTCACCCCGGAGTGTCAGATAGAGTGTCTAAAAGTGTCACAATGTCGTTCTAGGGTTAATGGATGGAAGGGAATTTGAATATTACAGAATATAGGAGATTATAATCTGTAGATTATCGGAAATATTACTTTTATGGTTAATGATTGGAGGACGCAGAATTGTAATGTACATTTGGATTTCTCTTTACCGTGGAATTAATTATAATTCAGGTTCATTATGTTTAAATTTGTTGATTAATGGCAGTTAGTGTTTATTAAAGTATTCTCCGATTAATTAAAATTCAGGTGACTTGAATGAACGTTAATTACACGTGTCCTCGTGTCACGTGCTCTGCATCCGTATAAATTCAGAGCAGTTTATAAAGCAGTAGTACATCCCCTAAGTGCTGAGATTTTCTTTTCATCTTGTTTAGTTAAATGCAGCCTCGCCACGTGCTGAGTTCGTATTTGCAAGTCGCTTTTCACGATTTTAACCCGAATTTTCCGCAATCGGAGCTTCTTTACATTCAGCTAAAGCGAAAGTAACGTCGTCACGCGTTGAACGCATAAATCATGATTCAAATCTTTTAATTATCGCGTTCGTCATTACTGCCCCATTTAGAAATAAATTACGTAAACATTACGAGCAATAGTTTCAAAGCAGTATCCAAAATGTGTTTCTATTAATTTTATCTTATTTTAAAAACCGGCCTCCATGCTGGAACACAAAAATGTAACAACTTTACAAGCTCTTCTTTTTAAGAAACACATTTCGCTGTTGAACATCAACGTTAATACCAACAGACGATAATCCTGTGACACTAGAAAGTGTACACAGTGATTCTGCATTAGCATCGTGAACCGCGAGTAGATTTTTCTAGTCCTAGTCGAAGGATTAATTCGCGAAGCTCGTCGAAGGCTGTTGAATGATGGCAGGATGAGTTCGAGCGTCGTATTTCCAAGTTCAGCTATGCAAACGAGGCAGAGAATTTTAATTTGTTGCTACTCGATGCTGCTCGATCGAGTTGCCACATCACTTTTAACCACTCTTCGCCTACCTTTCAAATCTCGCTACTTTCCCACCTCTGTTCGCCACGCGTCGACTAACCACACTATGGCTTTCAGTAAACAGGCTTTGTTTAAACTTGAACCAGTGTTCTCGTATGTGCAGGTCATTAATACGCTAACATTCCCCGAAGGAACGAAGCTTTGCCTTTCCTTTAGCATATTCAAACTCTACATGCTTCTCTGATCACGGTAATGCACACATTTGGAATTAATAACGTGCATACCATAATTTAAAACAATACCATCTATCTATCAGATGATACACTATTTACTTTACATGAATTTCGTTTAAATTGTCGCGTGACCGATCGGCAAAAAATAGTATCCAGCAATATAGTGCTAGCATAACTGAAGCCTTTCCAAAATTAAATATTTTTTCCACAAAATTATTCGTATTTCAGAAACTCTTTAGAGTAACAACCTACAGTCCTTTACCTCTAAATTACAAACCCAACTATAATGCAATCGATTACAAAAATCCTAAATTCTCCGCTCAAACATTCACCTTTCTCACGATCAGTTCCTCGATACAGTCAACATTCTTCCCTAACCATATATACCTACCCTCCACTTTCACCTTTTTATTCCTCCCATAGCTGAATCCTTCAAATCGATTCTCGGCTTTCACACACACCCGTAGAATCCAGAGAAGGCAAAGCTTCCACCTCAATTTTCCCGCCAAAATATCGAGCACTGGAGAACCCCCGTTTGCGGCAGATTATTGCACGCGGTATACACTGGCTGTATGCAATATTTGAGGCGAATCGGTGACCCGAGCCTCGCATACTCCTCCGGCGAGTGAATTCCTCTTGATTAGCCGCGGCGAGAATGCAACTCGAGCGCAGTTGCATTCGGTTGCATCGGAACTTGCCACGAGTCGTGCATCTCTGCGGTTGGACAGTCATGTACATGTATGTATATACGCCCCTCCCCTCCCCCACCCCCGTATTCTTCAGCGGTGGACTCGCTTTCTTTCTCGCCCTTTCTCTGCTCCTCTTCCATCCATCCTCCGGTGTCTCGTTCCCTCTCGTGCCAGGAACGTAGCGTTAAATTTCGTACACCGTCTTGCGCTCGACCGCAAAAACCGATCGGTAACGGTTGCACGTATCTTAAATTACATAAACAGTTACGTTAGTGAAATCATTGCACGCGCGCCTGCAGTATTTATTCGCCGCGATAAAAATGCCGCGATGTCGAAATCCGCTCGGCACAACCTGCACACTGGGGCGAAAATATTTGCTCCCCGTCGATCGCGGAGGGAGAGGGGGTCGTCCGATCGTTGTTCTATGTTTTCCGTGCGGTTTGCAATGATTTAGGTGGGTTGCGTGAAGTGTCTTGGAGCTTTGGAATTTTTTTGAATTGTCACTGGGATGCAGTAAAAAGTTGGGTTTCGTTTGATCTGTTATGAAATTGTAAGATCGATATTCATCTTTTCTGTTTCTTGGTACTGAAAGTGCTCCTGCTACGAGAGTATTTTTATCAAAATTTATTTTTGCAGCAGGTAGAATTATTAGCAAATATGTTTTTATACAAAAATTTCTATCATTCAAGCTTGTCCATAATGTGCTGAGACATTCAGGGCGGATTCTTTCTGGGCAAAAGAGTCCTGGGGTGAAAGAACTTTCTTAATTTGTTATTTAAAAATAGAATATATTTACAAATTTTGTTAACGTAATAAATACATTTAATATAACTATAATATGATAAGTATGCACATTCGAATATCAAAAAATGTAAATTTTAATTATTGCTACTCGTAATTTGTCAATAGTAATGTTTAAATTATATTATAAATTTCATTCCGCACGTTTTTATTGAAAGGAGAAAATTTTATTCTACTTCAGACTTTTTTATGTTCACTCTATCCCGGTTTCCCCTGCAATACTCCGCGGAATAAGTAGCAAAAGCACTACGAAACAAGTTTGTAAAAAACAAACTACCTACGTTCAATTTGTAAAATAGGATTGCTTTCACTCATCAGAGATCTTCACCGTGTCTGTTTCCCATTTAAATGCATAGAAGATAGCAGATCCTTTGAGTCAAGTGAAGCTCAGTAACACAAAGTATCCCCTGATTTCTGGACAGCAATCTTCAATTTGTCGCTTGGATTCACCCCAACCACTACCAGCGTCGCAAAATATACTCCACCAAATTGCAGTGCCCCGAGACTGGAACTCCCCTTACGTACCATGAACTTACGATATCTCGCGTCTGGTTCGACACAAAAATTAGGTCTTCCGCCTTCTATCCGCTTTATCCTCGGCTTCGATCCCACGACAGACATTCTTCCTCCACTTTATCGTCTCTCTTCCCCCCGCGCCATGCTCCCAAGTCACCTCTCCGTTCCTCCCAGATTCTCTATCACTCGGAATGTCCCTTAAGCTGAGCCTGTCCTCTCTCTTGCGCCATTCCTTTCTCTCCTTCCCTCCGGAATTCTCTCTTACGCTCTTTGCTCTGCCTCCGTTTCATTGTTTCGCTCTTCCTTCGTCCATCGTCCTCCCCACGAGACAGCTTCTCGTTTTAAATTCGTCGCCCCCTGTGTTTTTACGATCCAGGCACGAACCGTCACAGATAGGATCGTGTTTTTCCTCGGGGACAGGAAAAGGGACAGGAAAATCCTTAGTAGTGGCCGGAGCTGTGGATATTTTAGGCACTTTGGGGGTATTCAATCGTTGTGGGGCGTCCACGGAGTCTCCTCTCATAAATTTCCAGTCGATCTGCGCAGATTATGGGTTTAAGTAGGGATTAAGTGTCGGGGGATATGGTTCGTTAGTAAAAGTACTTTTTCAAGATGCTTCGTGACCATGAATTGGCCTTCAAAATTCAAGGGTTAGATGGAACATGGAAAGGTCCATTTGTAAATCCCACTTAACTTTACTTTATGATCTGTGCCTCAAGATCAGATTAATCAAAATCACTAGATATGGGTACCAAGTCGGTGCAAAAGTTCGTTCGCTCACTGTCAGGTGACATTAGGTGTACGAAACTCTCTTTTTATTGCACCTAAACGCTTACAATACTTTTATCAGAAAAGTGGCAAAAGGTCATAGATAGCCAAAGAAAATTCTTTGATTAAAGAAACTTAATGAAGATTTTGGTGCAATAAAGGGAATGAACTTTTGCACTGACTTAATAGAATAGTTCAAAGGCCATCTCCCAAATTTCCATCGCCCAAGTTTATCAAAAATGGAACTCCAAATTTTTCAAGCTAACACTAGACTCAAGAGAGATCTACAACCGTTTAAAAATCCCCAAAGAAAACTACACGTTGCAGAAAATTTCGATCAATATTCAATTACAAGCACAGATTCTTCAGAAAACCTATTGCCCCGGCAAAAATGGCTTTTCCTGGGTGTAAGGAGGAAAAGCAAAGTTAAGATGCCTGAACTCGCTTCGGATTGTACAGAGTACTTCCCGTTTTTATTCAGCCACCGTCGTCACAATGCAAATGCTGGATGCAAATGGCGGGCAACGGAAGTCGTTGGCGCACGAGCACGGATCACGCTCCGTTATTTCCTGGCACGAGTCGCCCCGGCGCCTCCACACGCTCCTTTTAATCCTTGAAAGGTGAATCTTCTTCGTGGGTTGTTTTCGAGCCGTCAACGAAACGCGTGTCTCAGCTCCGAAAGGAATTCAGCTCTGGAACTGTTTCACGGGATGCTCCGTCGCAGCACATTTCTTGCGAATGACACGCGCTTCCCTTATCGATCCTGGATTCCAGACTCTCTGGTCAAACCTCTGACCAACTCTGGTCTATAAAACCTCTGCGATTGCATTTTTATCGCAGATCTGTATAAGTTTCTCGTGTATTAGGTGGTAGAAATTAACACCTCGGACTTTGAAGATCGAATTGGTCGAGAAGTCCACTAGTAATGACACAATTTTTATATTCTGTGAAGTGACAGTCTCAGCGTACCTACATTTATGAATCATTGGTCTGACGGAAAGAGAAGTGACGTTCAGACGGAATGTGGGTGTGGGAAGCGCGGTGAAAGAAGCTTAAAGTCAATTTCCAGTTCGCCACGCAGGCAGACGAACGAGGTATTTTGGTCTCCCATTTTCTCCGTGCCGGAAATAAAGCAGTATTCTTAGAGGAGAGGCGTCTATGTACCGCGGTTTCCGGTACATACGTCCGTTTCATTTGTTTCTCTTACAAACGAGCTTCCAACGTGGAAAGAATCACGAAACGCAAATAGCCGCGAATGATTGCTCGTACGTCGCATACAAATTAGTCGAGATCCTATTGTGAATGTTTTTCCAGTCGTAGATATATAGTAACTTTTGTTTTCCTCCCACCCACGTAGCACGTACCGTGAGTTTTCCGTTTCCTAACAACATGCCAACGTTGCGATATGTTCAGATTTCTTGCTGGGCCCGAGTTCGCTCTTTTTCGACGCTTGCTCTTCCCGTTGTTCTCTCGTCTTCTTTTCTTCTTCGAGAATCGCCAACCATGCTTCCTTCGGCCCACAGAACGACGTGGGTGGCAGCTCATCTAATACATCGTAATAACTCTGCCACTTGTGCATAAAGTGGAGTGCCAAGTCGCATTCAGGCCAAGGTTTCACTCTGCATGGCGGACCTTTCGAGATGATATGCACATATAAATATGTAAAGTTTGCAAATTTAAAATTACTAATATTTCTAATGCTTGAGATTCATTAGAATATTTAATTCCACTGAGTAGAGGTTTTTGAGCACAGTAAATAAAATCGCGAATTGGGTGATCATTGTTCAAGTGAAATGGAGTTTAGAATGTGAAGATTAAAGATAATAAATTTTGATGGGAAAAATAAAAAGAATCTCTTGGTTTCTTCCCGTAAAAATTTCTTTAATATTTTATGAATTGCTTACCACCACAAGAAGTACGTGGACAGTCATGTTGCAATCCATTTCGATGGTAGCAATCGCAGTCTGTGTAAACCACTCCAGCATATAGCTCCCTGGACCTAACTTTCTTCAAACGAAACTTCTTCGCTTGTGCCTTCGATGCTCTGTGCGACTTCGCTTCCGACCTTTGAGGCTTTGACCTTATGTGCTTAGTACGAGGCTCCTGGAGAGTGGGGCATCTGATCTGTAAAAATTCCTCGCGTTTAATCAGGTTTGACATTGATACTTATGGAAACCTAAAGAAAGAAATAGGAATTAAGAAGGTTACATATAAAAAGAAGTGTTGAGTACATTTAATATATTTATCAAATTTCAACAATTCTATTCTTTAACACATTTATCTTCGATTATGAGACAAGAGGGAAAAATCCAAGAAATCTTCAAATTAAACAAAAATACATTGAATAAAATTTCCCAATACTGCACACATTAATTTTATTCCAGTACATCATTAAACACACATATTTACTCCCCAAACAATTACAATTTTGCGATTACGTTTGATAAAGCCGCCCCTTTCAAACGCAAATCGACCACTGTAGGCCCTTGCGCGTCATCCACGTGTTCCACGTTATCCTGCGCAGGCATCGATCACTCGCTGGTCCAAATCGCCTATGTCCGGTTTGTACACGTCAACGAGACGACAGAACAGCTCTTGCCTCTTCAGCTGGACCACGGCGTGCGGAACAGGCAGGCAACACTCATCCTGAAGACCGTTCCTCTTCGACCGACAAGCTTCATAACGCTCCAACTGACTAGGAGAGAAGTGCTCCCTGTAAAGCGTGGCCAACTCCTGCGGCTGAACTCGGGGCACGTAGCCCTCGACGAACTCCGCGATCTGTTTGGAAGTCGGCCTTCCACTTTCGCGAGCTTCTGCTCCGGGAGACGTCTTCGACTTCGCGCAGTCCCCTGACAATTTCTCCGTTTCACCTCCACGTCCTCCGCAGCCCGATTTCACCAAGACAGCTCGCGCTGGGACACACTTGGCTGAGTCTGGACCAGCCAAGTCACGGCAAGCTTGTCGACCACGTCCAAAGTAACTGCGTTCAGATTTAGGTCTCTTCGTCGGTGGACAGCAACTGGAAGGGCAAACTTGTCTTCTAGGACGCGGCGCGGAATGACTCTGCGGAACTGTGTCCGAGGGATCTAGGCCATTTCTGCGCTCCACTTTGGGTGCTCTGTCTTTGCAATCGATGGAGTAGTTCTTCAGGGGATCCTTGAAGCCTGCACAGTCGGGGACGCAGTCCGGAGGCGATCGATAGACCCAGGATGCCTTTCTCTCGACCTTTCCCTCGGGGTAGCCTTCCTCGCAGATAATTTTAGCTGGTCCTCGACGTGGCTTAGCTGACTCGCTTCGTTTAGACCCCATGTCGCAGCAGTAGTGTCTGCGATCCTGCGGGAAGCTGACATTACCCGGTCTTGGTTCACAATCGCCGACTCGTGTTTCAAGGCCACCCTGCTGGCGCGAGATCGAGTTTTCTGGTGGACATGGGGAAACCACAGCCACCGAGTGACCACCAGCTCGTGGGACAGGGCTCTCGAAGCAAATCATCTTAGGAGGACTCGCTCTGTGTTCAGTGATCCGCGATGACGGCCCCTTCGTTGTGCAATCCACGGTTTTGGGCAAATCGCAAGGATTCCCGAAGGATCTTCGGGTAGCTGGGCAATATAGAATCTTCGAGCAAGGTCCACGGCAATTTCCTTTGCCTTTGGTGGGTTCTAAACAAATGATTGCGTATGTGCAATCTGAGGGCAGCTTTCTGGTTATCGCGGATCTTGGACGGTTGACAGGTTTTAGGTAATAAATGGTTGGAGAGTCTGCGCATTCTTGAGAACAATCGTTTTGGTCATGTGGAAGCAGTTTGTTGGGTTTTCTTGAATATCCTTGGGGTTGGAATATCAGCCTGAAGAAGAAAAAGGCTTGGCTGAAGCGGTGGTTCTCTGAACAAGTTTCTCTTCAGAAATAATCATTATAATAGCGACAATTGGTATTGTAATTAGACAACTGACAGTGATTAGACGAGGTATAGGTTACAGTCATCTAATCATTTAAACAAATTCACGAAATTCTTTCAAATTCCACACTCTCAAAATCAATTCACATAAAACCTCTATGAATAAACAAATCCTCATAAAGCCAAGATGCTAATAAGGACAGAAAATTTCAAATTCCGGCACGCTTTTCACACGTGCAGCATGAGACTGTAATATAATTCATAGAACTCTAAAAACAAGCAGGAAGATGTCTATATAAATCATATCAGAGATCACCCCAACTGGCAGCTGTCCAACACTTTCTCAGAATGTAGACTGCAGGCACGATCAAAGTCCCCTTAGAGGAGGAATGAGAAGATTTAAACAGAATTGCTTTCGATGTGTCCCACTACTGTCACTCTCTACCTAATCCTCTGCCATCCTGTCCTCGACAAGGAACTCAACCCCTTGTCTATTTCGACTCTCTGGTGTCCTCCTACCTGGGTAATAGCCCTGACGGCGTCTGCCTCGCCTTAGAGAGATGGCACGTCTTCTGGGTGGCTGTGCTCCCATCCATGGGTACCTGGACAACATGTGCCATAGGTTGATCACCTTCGAGACGACACTCCAGGACCGTAGATCCTGGTGGATACCGCGGACAGCAGGTGGTTGCCGGATGTTCAAGGCCACAGGGCTGTTGGAATCGAATTACATACAGCTCGTATCGTGCAATCTTACCTGCTTCCCGTCCACGCTGGCCCCGAGATGGCAAGGGGACCTATCTTTCGCGAAATGACTGCCAAGTTATTCTTTTAACGCCTCTGCAGCGCAGAGTTAACGCTTTCTAAGCAGCTTTTACGAGATCCCTCTCAGCTGCAAGTAAACGGTTCTTGGCGGGAAAAGTTCATAATAGGTTTGTTTGGATTCTGGTTGGCAGCGATCTTCTAGGCTGTTGGATAGTCTCTCCGCGTCGATTGCATTTGTGCTGTATCGACAGCTGAGATTTTTTGCAAATGAGGAAATTTGTATTTATTGTTGTCTATATTAATTCTAAAAATAAGAGTTTTTTATGTAAATGAGGGAGTTTTTAAATCGCACTCGCCTGCTTTTGTATTTTATCTACACCTGAGGTGTTAGTTCGTGAATGAGCATAGTTGTGTAGGTAGACGAGGAAGTTTTTCTCTTTAGGAAGTTGTTGAACGAAAATTTCAAATGGCTGCAGACAAGCGGAGCGTGCAGGATTTGTGCATGACAGAGATTGTGTAATGAAACGTTTCATAGGTGAAAGTGATTGATGTATCGCGAACGGTAGGGTGAATGTAAACATGTTGAGTGGTGGTAAAAATGAGCACTAGAAGTGTGACAAATTGATATGACTGTGTAACGAGAAGTTGTGGCGAAGATTGGATGAAACTTAAGTTTATATAAATTAATGTTTGTTGAATATAAAAGTATGTGAATCAGCTGATTTTTCTTCTTTCTTCTATTCACACTTTACTGGTGAGTCATTTACTTGGGATTCACTATTAATAACTAAATTTGATTATCGAATAGGAATACTTATAAGTGAACATTTATCAATGTTCACCTACGCTTTACTTAAACGAGCTTAATGATTACTATAAACTGGAAAACAGAGCTTCATTTGACTTCATCCTGACATAACTTGTTTTCACTTTCTCATCACTGGAATTTACTTTGAATATATTAAGTTTCTCATTTCACACTTTTTACATTCATAAAATAATCATTCTGAATAATTTGAAGAGAAGTGAATAATTAAAAGTGAAGTCGTACCAAGCCATCCTCGTTTAAAAGTGAAACGATGCACATAAACGCTGATCAAAATTGATCTCTATAAACATTTTCTTACCGTAGAAGGCGCAGCTCGTGGGTGATCATCAATTTCGGTGCAAACTCCCACTAATTCACCTGTAGCGCCGTCTTCCCTGAAATTACGAGTACTATTCATATAAAAGAAAAATTCACTTTGGCTTATTTTATTATGCTCATTGTTCGATGAAGTTGATTACTTCAAAACTTCCATTTCCATTATTCTAATATGCTAATAGTAATTCCCTTTGAAGACGTATATTTAATTAATTTTCTCGACATTCAGGAGATGGAAAAATTTGAATAATTACTTAAATTTTTAAGATATTACGAATAAGCTAGATGTTATTATTTGTTTTAGCACTTTTCATGTAGAATTCTATCTAACGTAGAATTTTTTCTTTTCAGGTGAGTCCAAAGGGAAATCTTTACCTAAGGGTTGTCGGTATGATTCTCGAAGAAGTCGAGGTGAGTCGAATTTTAGCTTTTCGATAGGTAGAGAATGTGATTAATGATGGGACAAGGTAACTGGTTTTAATTAATCACCAGGAAGAAATTGAACAAGAGAAGAATATTTGCTTTGGATGGTGTTTGAAACCAAAACGTGATTGAAAAATTGAGTATACAGAAGTATTTAATTTTAACGTGACTTACACTTGATAAATGGTAACCTTTCCTGGCAGACAAATGTCAAGAGTCTGTTCCATGTTTAAATATTTTGTATTTTCATGTAGTAACTGTTTCTTCTTCAAAATTAATTTCTCACGTTTTTGAGCTTAAAATACAGTTATTCACTCATAATTTTACAAATTTTGGGAAATTCCACGTATCCACAAAAAAGTTAAAATTTTCACATTTTTCAATCACCTGAAACTGAATACAAAACAATCTTCTTCCTCTGTTTTAATTCCGTTGCTTATAGCAGTATTTAGAAAATTCACAATACTTCGAACTTTGGACTTTATATTCTATTCTATATCCGTAGAAATTTAATTTTCGAATCTCAAATTAGGTACAAGAGGCTTTCAAATAAATATGTTCGAATTACTAAAATAATTTCGTGCAAAATTAGAATAATTCAGTTGAATTCTAATAATATTTTACTAGGTTCAATGATTCCCACTCGGATTCGAATATTTTATAGAAATTTCAGTAAAGCACATAAACTCAAACAAATTCAGATAATATTCTAGCTAAACTACTATTCCTCGCGAATACTATTTTTAAGGGAGTGCAGAAGCACATACAAATTTATTCTTAACGGTCTATAAAGCGTTCAATCGTGACTCATGGTTTGGTTGTGCTAATAATATAAATCAGCGAGCCTTCAGTGTCGGTAGCGCCGTTAACTTTCCAGTTAAAGAAAACGAGAGTTGTAAAACGCGCGTGCAACACGCGGCTACCCGTGTCGCCTATGCAGCCACGGCTGCTAGAAGGTTAATCTAATTGAAAATATATGTTGCTTTATCAAGCGCAATTCCTTATCGGGGCGGTCGCAGGCGTGGAAACACCGTGGAGCGCAATACATTCCGCGATGCATCACGGGAGAATTAAACTGTACCAGTGCACAGTGTACGGGATTAGAAAAAAAAGTTTCAGGCAGTCTAGCGCACTGCAGCGTGTAAAAATATTATCATTATTTGGTGTATTAGTTTCGAATATCGATTATTTGATTCAATTTCGATTTCACTAATTTTTTACGCTCTTATTGCGAATATAAGTTAATAGTAGTCTAATTAGAAAAGCGAGGTAATAGCCGTGCCACAAGAAACTCCGTTTTATGTTTGAAAAATTAAATTTACGCACCCACGAAGACTTTCAACGATATTATGACCAAAATCGATTATATAGAAGCCACAAATTTCTTCATCATTTTCTACAGTATGATTCTAAAGATGCATATTTTCGAAATGGTTTCCTAATATCAGTTCTTCGCGAATGGATCGTAGAGATGGAGGAAGTAGGATACATCTCATGCCTGAAATTTTTTTTATTAGAAATGTACCCAGTCATTTCCTCGCCTAACGTTGCTCTGTTAAACTTTCGCTCGTAAACTAAATTGCAATCCATTGCAAGTACAGCGTAAACTGTTCCACTGTTCCTCCACGGAATTTCTCGTGATACTTTTCATCTGACATCCTGGATTGTGTGCCTATTACTCACACAGTATATTCCGTGTTTATTCACATTGATTCTACTTGAATCACCACAATAACTAATTAATACTTGCTTGTTTCCCCCATCAAAGTTAATGGAAAATAGAAAACTGCTCAAATTAATGAAAACTTCTACTTGCTGAAATCACAGCTACCCCCAGCCTCTAGTCGACAAACATTTATTACTATAGAAATCCAGAATTCAGTAATGGAATATTCATACTCTACAATCCCACGATCCAGCAGAATCGTCGTCACAAAAAATCACCAACGACTTCTGCTTCCTGAAGTCATACCTGCCCCCGTCACTACAGCAATATTCCCGCAATGAAACGGCGTAATCCAGAAATCTCTCGTTTATTTATACCCGACTATCACGAGTCTAAAAGAGATCGGAAAAATCCTGGCCCCGGCAAATAGAACAGCGCGCGAGTATCGCTCGGAGGAGCGATATAAATCGTTATCGAAGGTTTCGCAGGCGCGGGGCATCGCGAAACGATAAGTTCCCCCGCGGAACAAGGTAAACACGAGATGAAATATCGAGGCCCCCGATGTGTAGAGCCCGTCGTGGCGTTTACCTGTTCAAGCAGTGCGACAGGCACACGCAGCATATGCGGTTTCGTTACGGTTGAACGGTAGAACGAGCATAAAAGCGGGTCGCCCCGCGCGCGCGGGGCTGACAGAGAGAAAAAAAAGAATCGGCGGACCTTTCGCTGCGCGGCTACACGGGACACGCCGGCAACACTCGGACAGACACTCACGTTGTCTTTCTCGCGTTCAGCTGAACCTGACTCAACGACTCGGCGTTGCGCAACACCGTGGCGGGTCGCGATTTCGCAACGATCCGCGTCTCGATCGACCCCGGCCCGCTCTTAATCGCCAGATATAATTGGAGGATCGGTGTGTGGAGCGGGCGCTGCTCGGATCGTGGAAATGGGTGTGGAGGGAACGATCTCGCGATTAATTTCGGCGACCATCGACAGCTGGTTCCGCGGTGGTAAAGGTTGCTTTTATTGGTGAAAGAATGCTATCGCAACAGAGTTGTCAGTCTGTTTGCTGTTTTGTTATCTGGTGTATATCTGTGCTCCGTAGCCGAGGGAAAGGTCTCGGCAAACAGGGAAGTTTGTTGCTCTCGGCAGATAGACGTTTTCGGTTTTCGCGTGGCGCCTTTTATGTGCACAGTGAGAGATATGTTTTTTTGGATTGATATCGTGGTTGTAGGTGTTCGACTTGATAGAGTAGATTGGGTCCGCTTGCTGCGGTTCTATCTGACTGATAGCAGATGTGATTTCTTGATATAGAATTCATATTGTACCTGGAGAAAATTATTTGAGGTGTGACTAATTTTCCAGCCCCTATTTGTCTAGGCAGAGAATAGTCATTGTTCTTTTGATGCACCATATTTGAAGGTCAATGTAAATCTAGTTGGATATTACAGTGGATACTCCAGCTATTTTTTAACCGACTTACAAAAATGAGGAGGTTCTCAATTCGATATCTATACCTTGTTTTATGTATGTACCTATTCAGAACATTCGTTGTATCTGGAGGAGGATTTTTCAATGTCTCTTATGGTGTTTTCTATTTGCAGAATTTATGAATTCTAGAACTGTGGTGTCAGTAGATTGCATTTATGTCGCACATTTTGTGATGATATCGTTAGTTTTATCCGTGACTAACAATAATCATTATCATGCGGAAAAACTCTGTTGATCATTTCTCGACGAATTTCCGCTTCAATGCTATTCTACATTATTCAATAAAACTTCAATATTTTACTTACATTTTACTCAACACATGTGACCAATTTCTGATTATAAGAAGGTGTGACCACAAAGGGGTTTATATTGTATTTTATTCCACCATAATAAATTATTAACCCCTTTGTGGTCACACCTTCTTATAATCAGAATTGGAAATTTTATTCCACCATAATACATTATTAAGGAAAACTTAGACTGGCTCGTTCACAGTAGACTCTCCGAGTGTCCTCAGTTTTCTTGAACTCATCAGTTCAACCGTGGAACCACAATATATCTATTATTAAACTCAGAGTCTGGAAACTTTTGATGCGAACTGTATTAACGCCAGCAATTAACATGGCACTGTCTCGCCTCTCTTTCTTCGCGCAGAAAGTAAGTGTCGGATTTATGGGTAGATTAAACGACGCCGGGGGAAAAGAGATTAAGGGACAACGGATGCGCATCAGGCGTGGTGCGTGGGAAGAAAAACGACGCCCCTGCGTGGCTCCGCGCGGACGAGGGCTCCGCGTCTCCTCTTTCGACGCCGTCTTTTTGCCCGCGCGTCCAGGATGCCTTTACAGTTATCGACTGGGGACGTCGGGGAGGAACGGTAGTCGATGATGGGACGACAGACCCACCGAACAGGGAGATGTAAGGTGATACGAATGACAGGGGATGATATGGAGCTAATTTATCGGCGTCTCGTTAACGCCTTCGGACCCTGAGTCCAACCGAGTTGGACGTGCCATGTATTATTGCATTAGATGGTTAGAGATTACGCTATTCAGGGGGGAATTAGAGCACTAGCTCTGGTGGGAGGGAATGACTGCAGCGAGTGCATTTATCGCTTTTACTTTAATCACTCCTACTTGGGTACAATGGACCAGCACGTGGGGCACACGCTATCGTTCATTGACTAATTCAGGGGCTTCCCTCCTGTTTTTCCTTCCTCTGACACTCACGAGGGGATTTCATAGTGCACCGATGTGGCTGAATGGTTGTAATTTTGTGAGTGGGGATTTTTTGAAGATGCTTTTAGAGGTCGCTAAGGGTTCCTCATAAGGAAACGTTCCTAGCTGGAATATTCTGATTCTAATAATGAAACTTGGTGTGAAACTGGAGCAGTGTTTCCCAACCTTTCTTGAGTCGCGATCCCTTTTTATAATATTCGAATAACTTACGACCTGCGTCTTTATTTAATACTCCTACGTGTACTTTTACCAGAAAAGTGGCAAATAGTGGCATTAGGTAAAGACTGCTTGAATAAAGTGAACGAACTTTTGCATCGACTTAATACCATTAGTAGAACGCGTTTCGAAAGAGTATTCTAAAATTCCCCGAGGGTAATCGAGGCGTATGCTCCGCGGCCGCGATCGACCGCCCAGATTACCCTTTAATTTAATTACAAACGGTTGTAAATCGCGCGGCGTTAGAATTTTATCGAGCCTCGTAATAATCGAAACGGATGAGTGACGCACAAAGAGGACAGGAGGAAGCGTGTCCAGGCTAGTGACTAATGTCGTAGAAACTAATTACTACCCTCGCCGACGTTCCCCCGCGATTTATCTATCGCGCGGATCGATAAGACGGCCCTCTGCTCGTCCGGGGAAGTAAGTTTGATTTATATCGCGGGCACTCGTGGCCACGCTCGAGATTGCATTAGCCTCTCGCTGCTAATTACCGTTTATTGTACCTCGAAGCTGCGCGGTCCCAGCCGCGACGATCCTCGCGAATCGATGACGAGAATTTTTAATTGATATCGTTTCGAGCTTCGCGGTGCTCTCTTCTTTCTTTGGTGATTGATGACTTGTGACGTTTAGTTATCAGTTGGGGTGGAAGGTTTCTTTGTTTTGAAGTGGCCAATTCTTTATGCTTCGATTTATTATTGTTTTGTAGCTTTATTTTTGTTCTATATTGTTTTTGGGTTAGGTTGCATAACGGCATGTATGCTGAACCTTGCCTATTTATCACATAAGTTTTTGTTGTAAGTGTGATAAATAAAGACGAATTATTATTATTATTATTATTATTATTATTGAATGTTTGACCAGGAACTGCACTTGCTAAATGTGGGGCTATCGAATGGAGAATACTCTAGTATAATAAATGTACGAATTCTTTTATTTTTTTAAAATCTAATGATGTTGTTGTGGAGTGACACGTGTTTGGGGTGCAAATGGTGAGAAATGGGAGGAAGTGAAAGTGAAGATACGCTACTATGCTGTTTTATATAAAAGTTTACGTGATTCCAAATTTTTAGGATAATTTCTGGACCAAAGAATCGTCAAGTTAAAGATTTTAGCGTGTGTAGAGTGAGCTGCCCGGTTAGGCGAGCTCGTGAGAATGAGAGTGGTCTTGAAAAGGAAAGTTGTACTATTGAGTCGCGTTCATGTTCCTGTCCCCCGTATCGAATACCACGGTTCAAGTATCGTTTCCTCACATCCACATGTAATGCACAATGACAGGCTCACACAAACTTGTTCTTAATCCTCACACCTTGATCATTTATTCTTTAAATACTTTTATGCACAAAGTACTTCCCCTTCTTTAATATCTCCTAGGCATAATTGAGAAATATTACAAGTATTGAAGTAATTTATTTATAAGGTAGCTACCCCTTACAATTACAATATTTAATTACAAATTTCCTATAATAAATAAGTGTAAGTTTTATTATCAGGTATTTGTAAGTGGAGTGTTGTTTTACTTCAATATTTATTTTTATATTTATTACGTATTTTTTCAGTAGCAAGTATTCACAAGTTTTATATTCCTTTATTGTATAACTAAAAATAGTTTAAGCAGAAAAATAGTACTTTTAGCAGTTTCTTTTATGTGGACAAAAAATAATCCTTCATTTGCCCGATCTTAAACCTCAAACCTTTCAACAACTTAGGTTTTCTAGGGTTAAAGTCCACTGTATCCTATCTAGCTACTCATTTCGTTTGCACAGTGTTCTTCCATTTGGCAAAAATCCTGTCGAAAGGAACTCGACCCAGCATCCCTCACAGCTGGCTATTCCCATTCGTTGGAAGACAAAGTGGCGTCGAAGTGAAGTCCGTGTGCAAACGCAATTTCCTGGCAGCGATGCACAGCAGGCCGGCCGGCCTCGCCGTAAAATGCTAATTGATTTTCGACCGTCATTGTGCCGGACAGAAATGGTCGCAACGTGACGAACATCTGACATCTTTCCTGTCTGCCTTTTGTGCGTCTCGTGCTTCCTGTTCCCCTTTTTTTCCACGCGATTGCAGATAGGCGAATGGAATCGCTGCGAACAGTTGAGCGATCCTCGGCGCAGCATCAGACGGCTGCTTTGATTATTCTAATCAGCCGGTTTAGAAACTGCTCGCTTCGTCGCCCGCTTGGCAATTTCTGCTCGCTGAAATTCCAATTGACGCCTGCTGGCGTCGTCTAGGATGGTTGGCGTCGCGTCAGGTTATCTTGAGAAGAAGACAGCACTGTCTCCACAGATAGGTCAACTTATGAATTCAAAGAAAGTGACTGATTCCTGTAATAGTAGACAGCATTGAAGTTATGTCTAATCTAGCATTGATAGTGAAAAGTATTGATTGGTATCGTTTGCAGCTTCGAAGACCCTCTTCCTTCTCTAACGATTCGTGGATCGTTGAACTTATAAATACTTGACGGGCTGGAATTTGCATTTTGCATAGAAACCTTCTAATTTTAAAAGTTGAAATGGGCAATGGCTTCACTCCAGTGTTGAAATTTTCAAATCCACGGGGAAAATTAATTTTCACAACTGCTCGAAATATGGGGCATTGGGACTAGAACAGTAATTATTTGAATATTCGAAGAATTCGAAAAATTTCGAATACGAATAAGTTCTTCGAATAATTTCTTCGAATAATTAGGAGTATTCGAATATTCGTTACAGCTCTAATTGGGGCTTAATAAACGAACATTTGCCGATACGAATTTGTAATTTTTTAAATATTGTATGCAACTGAATTTATCGTGGTGATGCCACGAAGTGTTCCTTATTAAAATCGTCGTTTCTTAGAGGATGAAAGTGTTCTAAGCAGACGAGCGACACAGATTCCTTGTTGTCTCGCGTGGGTCTTGCAAAAAGAGCTCGCCGATCTGTAGACGTTGGCATTGCTCTGCTCGTACAAGACTAAGAGTTTTAACCGTTATTCGCATAACGTCATGCACGTACGGATATATCTCTCCACGAGAAGAATACGAACGTTGCTGGACTCTCTTGTTACGAGATCACGTTGGCCTTGTTGCAAAACGGCTGCCATTCTGTATCGTTCATCGGCGCTGTGATTGTATCTTAACATACGTTTCGCTGTTCAATAAAATATCACTCCATTCTATCAACTGTCCTCTTAAAAACTGTGTCTAAAGAAACTGACTTTTGTTATTTAAAATCCATTTTCCTTCAACTCTATTTCATACAGCGTGATCTGCAAGTGTTACTTAATCCAATAATGGGTCAAGGAATGGTGTGACATTTTTTTATTATACAACGAGGTCGTCTGAATAGTTGATAAGTGAAATTAACACACAGTGAAAATTCTCTGTAGCATGTAATAAAACCTAATTACGCAAAACGGTTCGCCTCACCTCACTTTCTATTCCATGAAGTACATGAAAATGCAGCCTACAAGAATTGTGCCCCTTCACAGAGGACGCAACGCGACTGAAATATGTTCACATAACACTTCCCTACATCACCTGCACAATCTTCTCATGCGCAATAAAAGATACCACCTAAACGAGTCGTCTCACCTTTCTAATCAAAACGGAAACACAAAAGCTCACTCTGAAACGAAATAAAACAATGTAAACAATATACAAACGATTGCAGACAAGAAGATAAAACCCAAAAGCCCTTAAAAACAACAATGCTGAAACGCTTCGCAGAATGTGAAAAAGAGCACTCGAGTGTGCCGAGCGACAAACGGAGGGGTAAGCAAGCAAGGGGAAAGGGTCGTGGGGCGAAGAAAGGAAGACGGAGCAAAGGGGACGCGTGTCGAATGAAAAAGAAGCCCGTGACGCACGTTTTCCTCGCAAAGAAGCAGGATCCGTGGCAGCCAGGCAGCGTAATACGGCCGTGGCTTTTCTTGTTGCACGCACGATCCATCACGCGTGCATGTTGCGGGGCCTTATACGCGTCGTTTGCAAGCGACAGACGCGTCCAGGGCGCCGCCGACGGCGATGCTTATCTGCGATCTTCGTGGAATCGATCGCGATACACCGCTGGGGAACTTGACCGATGGATCGGGTCGCGGTGCCCAGTGGAAATTCGAAGGAAGCGCTCAAGGTTGCCCGTACCATCGAACCGAGCCTCGCGGTGCAAGGCTGCTGGAATTGGAACGGCGTCGAGGATCGATCGGGCGCAATTTCAGCCCCCTGGCTCCACGGACAGCTCGGGAAATGTGGGATCCGTGGACGAAATGCTGCTTGAGAATCGAAAACGACGGGTGTTGGAAAAATTAACGGCCGGAGGTACACCGGTGTCCATAAGCGTTAGGAAACCTGCTGTATTTGCAGAAAATGTGATAGTTCGTACAGATTGAGTGCTTTTCACTGATTTTAAGGGATTACATACCTTCGACAGGTCGGGAAGTAGAGTTATTTTTATGATTTTTATTTCGTGTAAAAAAACGTTATATTTAAAAATCAAGATATACACCTTTTTGTGTATACATTGAGCTGTATTCTCTTCAAAAAGAAATTTGGTATCTTAAGACTATAATCTATATAGTACTTGTCGAAGCTGAATTTTCGATTCATGTCTTGTTTTTTTTTTATTAGCAAAAGAAGATGAAAATTTAGGTCGAATATCACTTAACTTTAAGAAGCTGTCGTTCTTTTTTTTTAAAGAAGATTTTTTTCAAAATCGGCGCCGATAATTACTAGATTATCGTTTTAACAATATTCGTGCAAAATTTCACGCAAACCCTGCTTTCTTCTTTCTTAATTTAAAATACCAAATAAAGTGCTAGAGTTCTTAAATAAATCCGCAAGGTTCTTCACAATTATTCCACACCGAGTAGGTGCCCTGATATTTATGAACGGCAGTGTACGACGCCTGTCAGTGGCGATGAAAGCCACCCACCGACGAAATTGAAATTTAAATGGCGCCCACCGGCGGGAACATGCCTCCAGCAGCGCCTACTGAGATGATTGAAATTCAAATGGCACCTGTTTCATGGAGACCCAAAGGATGACACGTACTGTTTGAGATTTGGGTGGAGTCCTGGGGTTTGGCGGTTTGATTGTATTAGGTGATCATAGAGGGGACAGTTTCATTGACGTTGGAGAATATTTGACAATTGATTTAGAGTTCTGGAAGTAGGTCGGGTGGATTGAAAATATATTAGATGACACTTGCTGTGTGTAATGAATTTTAAATGGCGCTGCAGGGTTCGGTGATTGAGCAGCAGTCAGGGGACGAAGATTACATTATATTATCGCTAAATATCAATATTAAATCGGTGTCACGAGATAGGGTCGCATGGTTGCAATTAACCCATTTGCATTAGAAAGTATAATATTCCGTGCAAAATATCTGCTCTGTATCACCAAACGCGGAATATTCCGCAAATTGATTTTATTTTAAAAGTAAAAGGAAGAGAAATTATGAATGACTTGATAAATTAGATATGATCACTCGTGTATCTTCCGGTGATACAGGTTTATCGTCAGATTCACAGTTATCGTTATAACTGGAGATTATACAATTTACATGCGCGATGCAAATGCGTTAAAGAGTGAATTTTGGAAAGAGTTTATTGATTACCAACTACTATTACGAACTCGATTAATCAGTCAGGAATTTTTATACAACTTCGATCATCGCCACCGATTAAGGAAATTCAAATTTAAAATGCATCTAGGTAATTAACCTGAAACCTAGCTTCGTGGAATTGCAAGTGGAACGCCACCCACAGGCAGCACTGAAATCTGAATATCCCAAGGTTCGGCAGTTTAACATCACCCACCGCCGGAACTCAAATTCCAGCGCTATAAACGCAATTACAATGGTCGTAGCTTGAATTTGCATAATAACACAAGGTAATTCGCGTTCACTGGGTACTATTAACACAGAACAGCGCGGCACAGCGATTTCGTAACGCGAGAGAACCCGGTGCAAGTGTATTTCTTTTTTTCTCAATGGACCTAGAAGGTGACTCACAAACGAATGGTCCAATGGTGATTTTCCACGGAACTTTTTCTCGATTCTATCGGCCGGCCACATCGTCACGGAAACACGTAACTGGGCTGGAACTGCTTCGAAGAATTCGTGCAGGAGCAAAAGGTATTACCAAGAGTCTACAGCTTTCGAATCCATATTTCCTGTCGATCAAAAACCTTGCGCGACAGTTCAAGGGTTCCTCGAGCGCCGGAGTGAAGCATTTTCGAGAGAAAGTCGCCATTGTGGTTTCAACTGGAATGGGAATCGGTTGACGAAAATTATTGACCTCGTTGTATGCGCGATTCGATAAAAGCGGCATAGTTCCATCCACTCGTGGATCATCGGTGCTGAATCATTCCTCTGTTTATCAGAGTGCATAATCGAATAGTTTTCTACGGTATAGTGATCGTGACGGGGATTTGCTCCAGTTTCGAAAGCGTTTCTATGTAACAGGAAATCGAGGAAACGATTATCGATCGCGATCCTAGGTCCTGTCTGACTCACTGCGACTGGGAACGCTGAGAATGGGCACAATTGTATGGCTACTCTCCACGTTTCTTTTATTTCCATTGCTTTGAAGGAAGGATGAATGAATTAATTTAAAGCTTGCATCGTGCACCTAAAAATTGGATACTGTGTCGTGAGATGTATAAACATTTTGTGTTTACGATGTCTTCAGAATGTGAATGAAATTTCTTTCGAGACAAAGGAACAGTCTGCATGGCGAATCTTGTAATTAGCACCTCATTATCGCGTGGAAAATACTGGGATTTGGATCTATCGCTGTTTATCAGTGAATCTTAATCACTGTCGTCATTAGTTGTTGCATATGTGTAGACAGTGATAGGGCCATTGTTTAATTTCCACGGGAGATAAATTACGAAGTGGTTGAAGCAATTCACTTGCCGTTTAAATTGCACAATAATTTTATCATCATATGTTCAATTAATGCAGTCGTTTAGGGTCGCAGAATATTAGACTAAATATATACAATAAATGTATTAGAATTACTAAGTAGTTATAATATTCAATTTATCCATCTGAGTTTTCGTGATTAATCGATTTTAATAATTACGTAGCTTTTGATTTTAGAAATATTCTGTATTTTGAATTTTGTATGTATTTTTTTTTTGCATTGAAATCATTTGGAGGTAACTGTTCACTCGACAGTAATAGAAGCAAAATACACGTGCCAAACGCAGTTAAACGGACCTAACCATTGTAATTGATACACAGCATCCATGCCTCGCACGTGTCATGAATTTCATTCACACGATCGCGTTCGGAATTAGATTCTTGTATTATGCTACAGCGCGAGGAAAGGCACAGGCGCAACTTTTCCTAAATAGGAACCTGCTTCGAATGGAGCGAGATCCAATAGGGATGGAATCAAGTTCAATGTAACTCCGGGGTTTGAATCGATTCTGCATCTAAATATCGTGGCATTGGAATTCAATGATACTTGTAGGAATAGGAACAGCATGGAAGTCGAAACTGATCTCATTTTTAGTAAGAAAGTATGCTTGTAATTACTTTGGTACACGTGTCACGTTTAATTACTTTCATTTTTCACATTTTATAAATTTATAAAAATTGGGTATGGACTTTTAGAATTGATATATTACCAGAGCAGTTAGAAAATATACCGAAGAAAAAAATATTACAGATATTAATTTCCTTTTCTTAGAAAATAGATATAATAAACAAATACTATGGTCGTCTTTAAAACCAAGGATTTCCTATACTCAAAATTGATACCCCCTTCTTTCAAATTGATGAAAAACAGACTTTCGAAAATCCACCAAACAGCGTACATTAATTTTAAACACGAACGTGTAACGAAAGCATAATCGTTGCATTAACGTCCACAATTAACGTTCAATACCCACCTACTCCAAAATAAAATTAATTTTCAAATAGCAACACAAATCCATACACATCTCTTTATAATCTACTAAAGCATCTCTAATCCTCATTTTCTCTATCATCAAAACAAACTCAATCTTCCTCGTTACGAATTCATTAAAGGCTCACAAAATTTCCATTTCTATTTCTCAAAAATACGCATTCAAATCAACTTCGAAGTAAGCTTGAAGCTCGTTGAATTCGGACGTTGATGAACTAATAAAGAATGCCGCGAATGCCGGCCGTGACACGCTCGATCTCCCGATCCTGCGCGGCGAGTGGTCCGAAGCGTTCGCGCGAGTATGCCACCAGGGGCGCTGCAGCTGGCGCTCGACGGTCGCCCGAGCCAGATAGTCGTGAGTCCGTCTGCCGTGCGGGCGATCGTGTGACGCCGCTGCTCGTTTCGCGTCTGGTCGCGGCGCGCGCGTGTTCCAGTCGAAAAAGTGTGTGCTCGTCCTTGGATAAAGAAACGCGGGACTCTGGCTGGCTGGTCCGAACGATTCGCGTGCATTCCACGGGCCTGGTGACGGTTCCACGGGTACCACGAGTCGACCCGATCTCCACGCCGTCGTCACTCGGACCCTTTTACTTTTCTTCGTACCTGCGGACCGCCTCGAGTCCCTTCCATCGAACGCTGGTATATACATACGTCGCAGTTCGACGTGGCCGCGACGAAAACTTGGGTCTCAAGAACCGGAGGCCCCTCATTCCCGTATTCGTGTAGCCAGCAGCGGAGTGGCTTCGTACGTTCATACGTTCATACGTTCGTGTGTGTTAATGGTATTCCCCGCATTCCTCGCGCCTTTTTCTCCGTCCTTGGCTACTCCGATTGTGTGAACGTTCCTGCGGGGTGGTTGTCGTGGTCCGGGATCTCAAGGGAAAATCATCGCGAGTGTTAGAAACTGGGACGAGTCGGTGGTTAACAGGTGTGCACGTACACGTTGTGCACGCTACGATCGTCGTCCGAGTTGTGGGTCGAGCCTGCAGCAATCTGCCGGGGTATTCCGCGGAAACCGATCGCTCCGCAGAGGTCATCGGCGACGATAGCCGAGCGAAAACATGGGACGATAGGGAAAAAACGGGCACGGTTCAACGCTGCTCGCTGTATATACCTAGAACACGTTACGCCTGTACCGAGGAGGTCGTGTGTATTTGTTTTCTTGATACACGTGCTCCTGGGAGCCCGTACATCGCCATCTATATTTAGAAGAATCGGCTGGGCAAGAAATTCGGCGCGCTGTCGACCCTTCGAAATCTCCTTCCCCCCCTGTTTCTCGCGAAGGGAAGGGACTCCGACGTCAGTTCAAGGAAACTTGGATCGTGGGACACAGGAAGAAGCGACTGGTGCGTTCTGAACGAACTTCTCCCGCCTGAAAAAATCAAGCGGAGTAAAACGTCACTGGACGACGTATTGACAATAGTCGCTTGTGTTTTGAATTTTTCACACAAGTGGCAAGCTTTCGTTCAAGGAACACAGAGTGCGATAGAACTGAAGAAGAATATAAATTTACAGCGCATTTAGAATAAACTCTCCGCGACAAGGCAGTGTCGGAAATGGAGCTCCATCGAACGCTCGACACAGGACGACTAAACCGTGACATGTGAGCAAGTGGCGGCCAGAGACATGTTGAACACAGAGACCCTCGAGGAGTCCCCGAAGCGGAGGTCGACGTTCTACGTATCGTTGGACGGCGAGGCTCGTCAGACCTCGAAGATCCCGAAGACAATCGGCTCGGAGCCGGACAAGTTCGCCAGCAACACGTTCCCTATCAGCACGTCGAAGACGGTGCCCAACGTGATCCTCACGCGCACGCTGAGCAACAACGAGTCCCTGTCAAAGAGGGGCGACGAGTCGCTGCCGGAGTCGCGGGGCAAGGTTCAGTCGCTGACGAAGATCTTCGAGGCGCCGAAGGGCGATCAGGTGGCGAACGGGCCCGAGCAGAGGAAGAAGGTCGAGAGGACCAGGTCGTTCAAGACTATCGAGAGATTCCAGAGCCGGTTCACCGGCAGGAAGGACGCCGTCAGGAAGGACAGTCGACTGAACAACACTATCGCGTGCTTCGAGGTGGAGAGCGAGGAGTCGAAGAGGAAAGTCGAGGCGGAGAAGCGTCCCGCCGCGTCGAAGGTGCACGAGGCCAAGTCGAATGGAGCCGCGAGGATCGGGCCCGGCGAGACGAAGGGCAAGCAGAATGGGAGCACCACGTTCACCAACCTGCTGATACGCAGAACGCACAGCACCAAGCTGGCGAGGAGCACCAGCACCCTGGTGAAGGTGGCCGGCAGGCACGCGTCGATCGACAGCCCCTGCGGCGCCGCGACGCCCGCCAGGGGCGAGAATCATCGCTCCGGGAACAAGTGTAAGAACGACGAGGCCCACGATGATTCTGCAGCGGACCACGACGAGGGCACCGAGTCGTCTGTGTTCGAGGACGCTGACGCTGACGCTGGGATACATTCAGGTACTTGTGGGTTTATTTGTCGCGGCAGGCAGGCCGGTGATTGAATAATGGCGATTTAATTATTTCTCCGGTCATTGATCGATCGGAGATATATTTCTGCTGTATTACGGTGTTGTGCAGCTGCAGGCTTCTGCTCCTTGTCAATCTTTTTCAAACGTCTGAGCTATTTGTTGTGATAGAAATAGAATTTTATAGGTGATGGAAGGGGAGTAAGTTCGAATTTCTGTATCTTTGACAATATGTAGATGGAAATTGGTATATCTTTTTACATAAATCTAAGATCTAGGATCTTTTATGATAGATAAAAGTTTTAAAAAAATCTAGCTCGATCGAATTTAACTTTCTCCTCTTTCAATACGTTACCAATGTGTTTGGAAATAGTCCTATGGAGTAATTAGAGAAATATATTCATACACGGTGCTTCAACCTTTGCATAAGAGACAGAAAACAAAATCATTAAATTTTTCTAATTTCCATATACAACTATCGCGACTCCAATCAATATACCAGAGTAATAGAATACTGCTGCAATTGAACTTAACTGCGGAGAAGCATAGCGCAAAACATAATTGAAGAAGTAATTAGCAGTAACCCTATTAAGTACCTCTAATAACATTTCGTACAAGATCATATATCGTTCAGAAGCTCCAAATGCGTTTTAATGTGAAGAAAACTCGATATACTCAACTGCCTGTTAGCCTAAGAGCTTTAGACTAATAGGTCGTTACATTTGTTCACGTTCCCTCATTGGAACAGGTTCCCAAGATCCGCGCTAACTCCCACTGTCGAAGGAGGCAAAGCTCTAGAACTGGTTGCAGTCATTCGATAACTTCGATCGTCAGTAAGAATTCGAGTTATCGAGAGACTTGATTTTTCCACTGTTTTGTGCGCGGATTTCGGAAAAATCGAGCTGCAGGTCGAATATCTAAGTGAAATCGACCGAGTGATCGTTAAGGACTCTTTCGAATTCGCCGGTCGAGCTTGTAACGAGCGTTAATTACTTGATTCCATATGTGAATGAGGCTGAAGGCATGTCGGTTCTCTGTTTAAGAATTCACCATAGACTTCTTCGAGAGGAAGAAGGAGTTTCCATGTTTTGACAAATTTCAGCATTAGAGATAGTAGCAGGGGATTTTTAGCGTATTCACAATTCAACGAAGTGCATTAGTTATCCTGTTTACAAATATTTCAGGTTTTATTAATACGACGCTTCTGTTTCTACGCCGTTCGCCATGATAACTCGTTCCGATAAGCCTGTGAATCACGTTATCGCGACGAATTCTGTATTTAGATAGAGTGTTTAATCATTGAATAAATATGCCAAATTTGGATATAGTATAAACAAACGGCTCTTAAACCTGGCAGTTCAATTCACGCGAATCTTGAAAAATCTCTGAACATCAGAATCTTCATAGAGTCTAAATTCCCATAAAATTCAAGATAGGCTACAAATTCCATAAGTGCACTCGTGAATCTCAATATCGCGGGAAATTTTGCAAGTTGCGCAACGAGATTGCTGAGTCACGGATTTGACGAGAATATCAAAGGCCCTCGGGAAAGTTCAGCTTCAGAAGGTACGCAAAAATTTACACGGCATATTGAGTTGGGATGCACGAAAGCGCCCTGGCAGATGGAAAATTTCTGTGGCCCTGTGTTTTATGAAATTCCTGACTGCCACGGTTCGGAAAGCACCGTGAAAATAAGAGAAATGAAACTGGTCACGGGGTGCGTCAAAGGGATGCAAGGGGCGAGCGAGGGTGCTCTCATAAATCGAGTTGAGGAAGCGATCGAAATTCGTGACTCCGCCGACGAATTCGACGGTCCCGTTAGCTGGACAGAAATTGCACGGCGAATGAACGCGAGCTTTTTATTTCTTGTTTGGCTGCTGAGGGCCACCTTAATTAAGAACGAGCGATTACGGACGCTGGGCGAGGACCCTATCACCTGTTCCCTCGAAGAAAATCGTGTTATTCCTTCCACGTAGTGGCAACTCACGCTTCGTCTTCTCACTTTGGTCGTGGAGTGTACGAAAACCTTTGGTACTTGAAATTTGGGATCCGTCGAATATTAATCAGAAAGTACTTTAGGCTTTGGTGAATCTTTGAAGGTTTATTAGTGTGCTTAACGAATTGGGGTGGTTGGAAGCTTTAAAAATTTCAAATCTTTATAGCTCTGGAAATTTAAAATGTTATTAGCTCTAGAAATTTCAAATATTGATAGCTCTAGAAATTTCAAATATTGATAGCTCTAGAAATTTCGAATGTCGCTAGCTCTAGAAATTTCAAACCTTAATAGCTCTGGAAATTTCAAATCTTAATAACTCTAGAAATTTATAATATCTACTCCTTGATTTCAATTAATGATATTTTATACTGTGACTCGCAACGGAAATCAACGCTATGGAATTGAACCAAATGTTTGAAGCTTCGATATGGGATTCATCCTTAGGTCTTTAAATTATTATATAATCTTGGTACGTTGAAATTCCTATATGATCCTCAAAATAAAAGTGCCAGCATCGAAACGACGACGGTTTTCGCTCGAGCGACTACGAACAAAGAGCGAACTTATTCTCGAGCTAAAGTCACACCTAACCGAGACTCCACTCGTGAGCGTTGCACTTAATCGAGTTTCACGCAGGATTAAGTTAATTGATCGCCATGTCGCTTTTAATACTTGCCCGCCTCGCTAAATATTTATAAACCGCTTGACGCAACGGGACACGGGTGACAAGGTTAACGAAGGTGTTAGGGGAATGTCTTTAATTAGAGGACGTTTGGTTCTCCGTCGGTGCAAAGCTCCCCGGATCGAGTTTTCTCTGTTTCGAGGGGCTGGTGTTTATCGAATACCTGCGCGAAGAATACGGAGAGACTACTTATGCAGCAGCCTGCTCCAAACACCTGCCTTCTGGGCCAGGTCGAGAAGAAAAAGGCTGTGGGCATAATTGTAGTTCCCACTGCGTAGCTTTCGCGTGCGACCTTCTAGGGTGAACCCTTTGCTCGTTTTTTACTGGAATATTATGGACGGGTGAATTCGATTCGAATGGAATATCATCATTTATTGAAATGGCCGTGGTGCAGGGAAAAGTTTTGGAGGGATAGATGGTGTTCAGCCTTTGTTCTTAAAAATGTTTAATCGATTACATTTCATTATTCATTTCTGCTATTTCGAATCACTTTAAATATGAGTCGCATCTGAGAATCGTTTAAAATTTTGTTTTATATTGAAAGTGTTGACTCTGAAAATTTTAATGAGCCTTGGGAGTCTTCATTGAATTTTGGTGCAAAAATGTTGTCACAGATGATTCGTGAAAATTTGTAGAATCTGTCTGAGATTTGAATTTAAATAGTTACGATTGAATTTTATTCATTTTGTGGAGTATTAGGCTTTAAATTACTCTCTCTCTCTGTTACATTCTAACATTTATTTTTGTTTGTTGCAGGTAAGAAACTCTTTCAATTAACACTCTACCCCGTCCCAGGAAAGTAACCAAAAATTGAAACTGCAAAAGCACAAGATTCACCCCATGAGTGAGTAATTTTAAACAAAATTACTCTTTAATACATCTATTTTCAAGACTTATTTTTTACGGAACTATGAACCAGATAAGGGACAGTAATGGGCGTAAATTATCTTTTCAAGAAAAATAAAGAAACATTCCTTATTCAATTTCAAATTTTTTGAATAAAGGAATTTTATGAGGCGTTATAACTAAACCCGTTTTTATCTCAAATGCAACGAAACGAAATCTTTATCGCTCAAAATTCATAAGAGATGTCTCAATAGGTATTTAGTGTTCCATTTCTCTTATCTCTCTTTTACAATCAATCACTACAAAAACAAACGACTTACAAGAATCAAAAGCCAATATCCAGAGCAAAATGTCATTAAACCTTCGAAAATCGTCTGACATTTTCGCATTACTAAAACTCCCATCATCCAAAACGATCGTACCAAGAAAAACAGTCTAACCGACATAGTAGACCAAGTAACCCGTCACGAGCCACGAGGAATTCGATCGATCACGCTTAATTCTCCCTCAAAAGCCGACGATCCCCGAGCAAAAAAGTCGGGCCATCGAACAAAAGAGCCTTAGACAACGTCGTCCACTGAAATATTCATACGAGCTTACGTCCTCTTTGCTTCCGTGAACAGAACGCTCGCGTACGGTCGAGTCATTACGGAACAGAAATGACGTGGAACTGTGCTGGTTCCTCGTGATCCGCGATCATTGTTCGCCAACCATTTGTAAAGAACCCAAGGGAAAAAAAGAACTGACACGAGAAAATAGCAGGGGAAACGTGGAAAAAAGGGGGAAAAAATCGGAGCAAAAAGGGGACAACGATTTTTATTCTCCGGTATCGCGACGGAGATGCGTACGTGATGATGCTATCGCGATTTTTCATAGTGGAAGAGGAACGGGGGGACGTGAAGCATCGTGGTGGACCCATTAAGCGCTCGTTTGCGGTCGGATCGGTTCCGTTTTTGGGGTGGTCGCTCCGTTTTTCACGGAAATGTGGAAAGGAAAGCGTGAAAAATGGAATTCGCGTGACGAGGGGGAGCGGGAAACGAGACAGATAAAACGACTCTATTACGATCGAGCGTAACTTATCTGCGATACTGGCACAATATGGCCCAGAAAGCAATATCGAGCGATATCGAGGGCTGACCTTATGTCGCTTTTTAGGGAAAATCGGACGCGACTATCATCTAGGCCGCTTTGAACGCTCGAGTTAACGCGTTCGAATAACGTACGGAAAGTGGGGACCGAGCTTGTATTGTACTTTTGACTCGAGTGGTTAATGTAGGGGGACGTTGTACATAAATATTGAAATTTAGGTAGTAGTTTCCTTTCGTTAGTTCGTCGTCTTGGGCTGACAAGTTGTCTAGGATTCTTGAAACTGGTGTTCTTGTTGGGTTACTTATCTTTGAACTGTTTAGAATGAATAGAGATATTGTGTTTGTAGAACTGTCGCGTCTCCTCGTGGTTGTTTCCTTTAGTTCTGTCTCATTTGTATTATTTAAATAAAGAAATATGTGGTGGGGTGAAATAGAACAGAAAGCTTCATTTTTTTCAGTGTTTTCCATGTGTACTTATTTCACAGTTATTTTATTGTACACTTGTTATTGGTTTCCTGGAAATTAACGTTCATTTCATCACTATAAATTTCATAAAATTCTGTGCAGTCATCAGAGTGGACACTCGAGTAGTTTGAATAATCATCTGCATACTTTTCTAAGGTTCACTAATTTGAATTAGTTTTCAGCACAAATCCACAAGTCATCTTTGATTTTGTTTATTAGGTATAGAAAAAGAACTCAAAATTAGAATATTTCGAAAATAACAGACTACTCTTGGGAAACATTGATTTTTACAGTCGGTGTGCATTTCCGTAGAAGTAGGGTTGATAAAAATCGAAACGATAACACAATCCGAGCTGCGATAACTGCTAGCGGTAATAACGGGAAACAGCATCAGAATCTCGTTCTTTTGCCAGCGTGTAATTGTGTTCTAATTGTGAACGTTCAACGCCGAGCGGATGAAACGTGCACCGAGAGTGAAACAAATTTCAGGCCGTGCGGTTGTTGAATGTAGGTCTCGTTATGAAATGATTTCGACACGGCCGCGGCTGTTACTTAATTCTGGCGGATCGTGCTTAACAATCGATATTACGACGTGATATTTGAGAATAACACGGGAATGCGACGGAGTTTGGACGATATTCTTTTCAGAAGTTGAACATTAATCGCGAGCTTCAATTGCGCAGCTACTGATATTTATTAGAAAATAGTCGATTTTTTTGTCTTTTTGTAGGAGGAATATTTTCTTCATCTGAAAATTTGGAAGAAGTAGGAAATTATTATTTGAATTGAAGATGTACAAAGCTCTTTTGGCATTGCTTCCTTTTTTCGTTTCTTTGGATAGAATTTTTAATATTCCAGGGGAATTATGAAATTGAAATTTTACTGATACGATAACTACAAATTTTTCTGTACTTCCACACATTTAATTAAAGACACATCGTGTATTAGTTACAGTGCGGTAATCTTGCGGTTCAGCATTCATACTTGTGCGACCCAATTTCTTCACAAACTGTACAGTGTGTACACTCCAACCTACGATATTTTATTCCCCTTATTTAATTTATTATATATTTATTTTATTATTTTATTTGTCCCCTTAATTTAGAACATGTTCCTTTGCACATAATACCTCCAAGTAAAACCGCCTATTACAAGCATTCAGCACACCTTAAAATAATACAAGTCCAACGCACGCAGTAGCAAGCACACAAGGCACTAATTTAAAGAATACTCAGAAGTAACAACCGCAACGAACCGGCAGAATTGCATTTACCTATAGACGCCGGCCACAGTAAAATACACGATCCTTAAAATCAAGCAAACATAATGTATTATATAGGTAATACAGAACTCGTAAAGGCTGTCATGGGCGTATGATTGCACGTGTTTCTTCAAAGGAGACTTAAACACAGGTCTCCGGCTTGGACCATAAATAACACCGGCGTGTTTCATAGGCTTCCAACCCGAATGCTTCCTTTCCTGTTAATAAGGAAACGGCCGATCGCCGTGGATCGAGCAAAACGATTTCTCGAAACGAGCCCGCCAGATCTAAAAAGCCAGGATTTCCAGTTAACGGTAGTCCCGTGATGGAATTTGTTTATCATTTCCATCAAGATTCTGCGAGCTTCTGCGTCGCGGCACTCGCGTATCTCTCTGTTGTGGTCCTGGGGATAGAGCGAATCGAATCCTCCGGCAGGAAATCGCGTCCTTCCGCGAACGGTCGAACGTGAGAATACGCCGGAAATTCATTCCCAGCCGATTTCGCGGCGGGCTTCGATTCAATGCGGAAAGAGAAGGAAAGGCCGATTCGCGTCGCGACTCGATTCGCTTTCTCACGATCCGTTTCCGAGCCGCGAATTTCGATGTCAGCTGGTGATTAGGCATTGAACGAAACGGGAGCTGGGTGGAGATGAAATGCACAGGTGCCATTGTTAACACATTCGCAATTGTACTGGATAGGTACCTACCCATGCAGCATGAATTCGGTGTCGTTCCTTTGTGTAAGCGAATGAACAGTGAATTCTTATAAAAGTTTTTAATGTGACTAACAATAAGAGTTCAATATAAAAATTTAATTTCAATTTTAATACAAATAGTTTGGAGGTGAAATAAAGAAAAAGCAAGCAGGTAATCGTCGTCTTTATTCGCACAAATTAATACGGGGATAAATATTTACTTTCTGTAATAAACAAAATATGTAGTGGTGCATCATTGACCACCGGTTTATATTGGTGAAAGTATGTGCCTAAGTAGTATTACATAATGTGTTGCGAGTGAGTTAATGTTTCCACATAGAGCTGGGGCTTCTGGAGGATTCGAAATTAAAACTGGTATTAACTAGATTAGCTTAGTATGATTATTTATGTAATGGGCGAAATAGCTGAAATATCCAAGTGCATTTGAAATATTTAACTACTTAGGAAGGCATATAATACTGGATCTATTCGAATTAAAAAGAAGTGTTCGAGTTCTTGAGTGAGTTAGCTATAAGGAATATTTCCGAATGGAGTAGTAGATTGTGCAAATTATTTGAATAGATTGAGTGTTTTAATACTAAAATTACTTAGAATATTCGAAAACTTGATTTGGTTTGCATAATAGAATTTTATTAAAATATTGGGTATATTCTCAGGTAGAATGATAATTCCCTAGCTTCTCATTAATCTTTTAACTCCTAGACACAAAAAAGTTTAAAAGTTTTAAAGTTTAGTGTATTTACTATCGATTCTTTTTATACGTTCGAAAATGATGTGACTCATCGACTTCAATTTCTCCGCTACAATATTTCTCTACTCTTTTATTCATCTTCTACTGTCACATCATTTTTTTTTCATTTGTATTTATCTTCCCTGGAACATCAGTTAGTCGACATTTTCTTGAGCGACACCGTCATATTTTCTCGACGCGTAGAATTGTTTGCACTGCAAAGGCGCAACTGCATTCGAACAAGCGGCCGCTGCAATCACGAAGTGAACGGATTTCTTTCTTTTGCCCCGAGGGGCACGTTTTGCGTGAGAACAGGCAGTAATAACATTTATCAGACAGTGCATTTAAAACAGTTCCAAACGGGGACCGTTTATTTCCTATTTTCCATCGTTTTTCCTGGCTTTCACCTCGTGTAAAATGCGTTTCACCGTTGCCGGCGATCGTTATCATTCAGGTGGTTTGGTTTGGTTGTTTCGCGGGCAAACTTCTACTCGGTCGATGCGAAAGTTCTTTTTATTTCTCCCTCTGTTCCCCGCCTATCGTCTACATAAAAAAAAGCGGGACTATCGCAGTAGGTTGAATCTGGAAATAGTAGGTCTCATTATCGAGGGAAATCGCAAGCTTTAAAGGTTCTTTTCTTTTGTGAACTATAGCGGCGTTCCACTTTTTTTATCCCTACTGTTTTCCTTGAAAGCATTCAACGCCAGGCGATCCTCATCTTTTATGAACGCCAAGCTCCAGTTTTCTTAAAGTAATGTTTCATTGAATCTTTGAAAATTATTTATATAAATCTTATCACAATGAAATGTATTTTGGTACTCGTGTAACGGATATCGAGAACAGAATATAATTATTTGTGAATAGCGGTGAAGAATGGGAAGCCTGATATGTAGGTAATAAAACTGCAGTGGTAATTCAAGGGGAAAAGTGGCTGCATCACGCCGAATGCGAAAGGGGCATAAATATCAAGGGAAACATAAAATGGGGTGGAGCACTGTATTATGCATTCAAGATTAACGGAAGGCACAAGCCGTTCGTGTAACATTTTAAAAGAGTGACGTATTTTACATTTGATACGATCGGTAGGATGGAAAACCGAAAAGGCACTGCACAAAGGCCTTTGAATCGGTTTGGGACACAAGGCGTGGCCTCGTAAAAGAAGGTGTCAGAATGTCACAAATTTATTGTGGACGGTCGACAAGTTTTAAGTGTTACTTGGAAAACTATACGCGTGTGTAGATAATGTTTAAGGAAATTGTTGATAGAAAATTAAAAACATTTAGGAAAACTTGGCGTCAAATCTCTCGTTTGAAGTTAAAAGATAGCACAAAGTATGTTTAACTCGAATTCTTTATGCATGTTAGTTGGCATCGAGCTTGGCAAAAGAATTCTACGTAGACAAGCGTTGTTTAAGTAGTCCAACGAGCGAGAGACAAAAATGTGTCGCGATAAATAACTATCGTCGGCCCACTCCGTTTCCCAGAGCGAGCCATTTGTTTGCGTAAACAATGCAGCAGTTCGTTAACCTTTTAGCTCGTTTATCATCTAAAATTTATATATAAATTTTTACCAAACTCGGTAATGAAAATAGTTAATTAATTCCGAACAATTTTTTTTTCTTTGTAACGTACATTATATATTTTTTGTAACGTGTTACATTACGTAGTACAGTAATGGAAAAAAATCACGGACGTTGAATTCTCCACAGGAACGAAGAGACATTCTTTCACCCCTCATCACGAAAACTTGCGCCGCTATTTTTTTGCACCCCTGCACAACTTTCGTAGTCACTAAAGTTCTATATTTACAAAATCCCCCTGCATGTACCCCAAGCAGAATCGTAACCACCACAGAATCCCTGGTAAATCAAACAACATTCAAATTCACCTCCCCACGCATCGCAACCAATGAACTCAGCACCCTTCACCCGTCACATCCCAAACTAATCTGAGATTCCCGTCACACGCCGACCCAGTTCTCCCAAATTCCGCGTGCAATTATCGTGCTCCGTTGCACCCAGCGCTCCCTCACTTTCCCCAGAACAAAAGCTGCCCCGCGTTACCGATGCCCGTCGCGTTCTCCTCCCCGAGGGAAGAAAAATGCCGCGCCCGTGTTCGAACGCGGTCGACCGGTTCCCTCACGAAGACGAATCGACTTTCCAGCGGAGGGTCGGCGCGTCCTAAGTACACAAGCCTCCCGAAACCAGCCCGAATTTACGCGTCTCTCCGCGTTATTGTCGTCGAACGAGTCGTGCATGAACGCTGGGGAAGAACTATACTCTTGAATGGCTAGGCAGTATTCTCGGCGAGCAGCCAGCACGGTCGGGTCTGAATTTTTCTTTGGCGGTCCCGCGTGCATCGCTTGGGGTCCGTTCGGTGTGCACGTTGGAAACTTGAACGGGGACATTCGCGATGGTTGAAGCCTCGAGGTGCATCGCGTTAGATATGTTTCTTTGGAATTCAATGAGGTGTTTGAGAATTTTGGGGTGTGTATACTAATGTAGGCTTGGAAGTAGAATCGGCTTTGGAAACTTTCCATAAGTCCTGTTGAGGGGTCTCCCTCGAATTATTTGGGGAAAGTAATTTTTGTTTGGGTAAATTTAATAAGTTATTGTCACGAATAATTCTGTGATGGACAGGGAAACCAGTATAAGTCGAATTTTAATTCAATCTTAAATAGTTTCTTGTGAATCCGAGGTAAAAAATAAATGTTTCTTTTAACATATATTTTAGATAATACTTTAAATATTCTACGTGTCTTCCTGCAACACTAATAATTCTGACTAATACTCGTTTCCCCGTCCACCAGAAAATTGGTCACATAACTTTTCCTCCATCAGACTTAATCACAGAGCTCTGGAATTGCTCTGTATTTTCTAGAAAATCTTTTTCCATCTTCTATCCATAAATCCACCAAAAATCTTCATAAAGATTCAAGGAAACTTTCCAAAGTGATACTGATATCACATTAATCGTTCATCTTCCTGGCGAATCGTCGACGCCACCATCCATCAAGCTACGTGCGTACAGCCACGATTCTATTCCACTTCCTATACGACACGCAGCGGCGTCGAAACCGGTCCCCGGTCTCTTCCGATTTCCGCGGGCGATCGATCTGAAACCGCAGGCGAGGTCAGTTTCGATTACGCCCACGCGGAGAGCGCCGCGAGACTTCCTCGATTTTATCGAGTTCAATGGGGCTGCCGGAAGTGACATCAGTGGTGCGGCGGTCGGAAAAGTGACGGTTGCACGTGGCCTCCTGCAGTCAGAAATCATTAGGCCCGAGGACAGGATCAATTGGGACGGCAATTTGCCGCGAGGCTAGTGGAATTGAGCGTTAACTCGCGCGCGGGGCTTGCGCGACTCCGCCAAGAATTACATATCCGCCTAATTGCGAGGTAGATCGCGCTGGAAGGATATTGTTCGAGGACTCGCGAGAAAGATTTCTGGTCAGGGCGACGTTGATGAAACGCTGGGTGGTTAAAACGGTGGGCGTTCCGATAGGTGGCTATAATTTGGAGGAGGGAAGTTAAGTTTCAGTAGCTGAGAAAATATATCGGTATTATTTTGAGAGTTAGTTTGCTGTGGAAGGGTAATGAAAGGAGTTCATGTGGATTTATAATAATTTCCATTTGTTGAAGAAGGGATCTTCATTTAAAATTCTTGAAGTAATAGTATAATACAATTGGTGTTTTTCATGGAATTCAAAACTGAGGACATTTTGATATAAATTGATTTTTCGAATAATTATACTTTTGTGGCTCGACATTGGTACCTTCCATATACCTAATCACAGTTTTGATAACTCCTTCTATTTTTCTTAGACTAGTGCCTAGCTTCGAATAGCAAATATATGCGAGGTACTACATAGTTGTGAAAATGGACGTGGGAATATTTCCCACGTCAAATCTCTGTAATAATAAGACTATGGCTGCAAAAAATATTTGATAGTGGATCGAAATTCCGTTCCTTACAGGCTAAGTTTCAGCTGGGTTGGAACTTTCAATTTTTACTCCGTAACAGATCACAACTAAAAAGGATCTCCCATAAAATTTACAATAATCATGGTGTAATGTAAAAAACTTGCTAGGTCTCAAGGAACCAATAATTTAATGTGTAAATATTCCTTTTCTTTTTCCATTTCATAAAATTTAAATCTCACAAAGGAAGAAAAGGCCGAGAAGAAATCTGCTAAACTGTTATCTAATTTTCCCAAATTTTTCTTCAAAAAAACGTGACATAATACATAAAATAATCGTACACTTTGCATATTCCGTGCATACTATGAAATCGTTTAGATTGTATCCAACACTAATAGACAGCTGGAAAATTCGAAGTGGCGGCGCGTCAATCACACTAAGCCCGTGAAAAAAGGAACTTGTTTATATATTACTCCACGATAAAGCGTAACCTTAAAGAGAAGGAGAGTGTCGTAAGCTGCATTCAGACGAAAGCGCGCGTTACGCTGGCGGAGTGCAACGAACCCGCGATTAATTATTCGCGACGATTACCCCGACGCTCGGTCTGCCGCGTAACACGATAACGTAATAACGCCAATTAATCTCACTATTATGATTGATCGGCACGTCATACTTTCTACTCGCGCGACGATTACGTTTCGCGAGACACGTCGGGGCTTTTGTTCCTAAAACGAGAGGCGTCACAGGCCGATAGAACGCCACTTGTTAATCGTTCAATCGCCACCTTCGCGATGAATAGAAAGTTGTTTCGTTGAATGGAAATGGTCGGTTGATTCGCTGAATTTATGATTAGACTGAAACGTGTCTGCTATCTCTTTATTTTCCTTTTTGCACTTCAGGAAAAGCCAAGTAGTCATGTCTGTTGATTTCTTTTTTCCTAACGAGGTAGGCTGTTGCATTTCTGAGTGTATTTCTTGCGCGGTATCTGCTTTGCTGGTCTTTTAAATATGTAATTTTTGTAGAGTTACTTGAGAAAATACATACGTGACAAAATAGAGCAATAAAAATTAAATTCCCATTATTTACAAACTACGATAATGTAAAAGTATTTAATGAATATATAGCAATCAGGCGATTACCCCGTCCAATTAACATAAATACACCAGGGAAGGAATCATGAATTATTCTTCCCAATTTGGACACACTGAATTCTATTACCAGGTTGCGTAATCTCATAAATTATTATAGACGCGAACTAAATTTCTTACATTAATTATTAACAACACAGCTTCGCAGTGAAATCAATCGCACACATATAAAGGACTCTCCCATTTATAAATACATAAATGAATAACCACGAAACCAGTATCCAAAACGTTAACTCGTATCGTACAACAATTAGAATCAAGTGATTTGCCTGGCGCTGTCCATTAACGATCAATCAGACGTCGCGTTAATTTCGAAGGCGCGGCTTCGCGCGACGATCGTGCTTGCCTCGGCAAATTGGAAACCGCAGAAGCTAGTTTGGCGCGTTTCCGCGACCCACGGGACCCAGCCGAATGTGCACGTCAGTTTCCTGTATAAACTTAATGTCCTTACTCGCTGATTACGTTTGCAAGTTAATTACTTTGGCGCGCCTTGATCGATCGCAACGCGCCGTTATTATCCACCGACGGCCGAGATACGTTTAATTGATTCCACTTAATTAGGCGCCGCTATTTTCTCCTAGACGTCGTGCAACACGCTTTTACAATCGAAATCGGGAGATCCGTTTTGCGAAACGATCGAATAAATTAAAGACCCACGACGGCCATTGGTCAGATTTCTTTTGTTCTTGCGGAGTTCCCTTGCGACATTGTATTTGTGCATAGATGATTCTTGAAATTTGATTTTGGAGCAAGGCTCAATGAGGGGAAATATTTCTATTTCAATTCGTTGGATTTTGATTGATTTTCATTTTGGAGAAGCATCTTCATGTTGTTACCTGAGCTTCTATTTTATATTTTATTGAAGGGAAGGATATTAATAGGGGCAGAAAATTGAGAAACACCCCCTAAGAAGGGGCTTTGTAAAAAGAAAAGAAAACTGGATTTCATTCTTTAAAGAAACTTTTACAATCATCTAATGAATTTTATTGAATTTGTTTTAAATAAAATTGCATAAAATAAATATTTCTTAAAAATATTTTCATCCGTTCAACTCGACTCCCCCCAAGATTAAATCCCGAGTGCGTCACTGATAGTGGTAGCCATCTAATTAGTGTAACAGAAAATGCTGTAGGTATGCTTAGCATAACCTTTGTTTTATAATTAAAAATTAAGAATAGGAAGGCATGGTAAACAGAATGCGTATAAAAACTAAATAAATCTACGAGCACTATTCTAACTACAATTGCCACTCTCCCTTCCACATCGCGTACCTGTTTCTCCCAAAGAATTTTTTATTTAACCCAACGACTGGTGACCTCGCATCCCATTACCCAAAGCTGAACCGGTGACAGGAAGGGTTGAGGAATAATTTGCGCGGGGGGCGTCCGTGTTGATGCAGATTCGATAAATTAGAGGGATTCGGTGCAGAGGAGACTTAACTCTGAAAGCACCAGGTCGATGACCCGTAACTTTTCCTTTTTTTCCCTCATTACTCCCGTCGATAAGGATCAGCCCTTATTGTCGTCGGAGCGATCCTCTGCCATGGTTACATCCACGCAGATCCTTCATCGAAGCCTATGTACCAGCAGCAATATTTAAATCTGCTTTTGTAACAATGACCGGCACAATGGGCCCCCTTAATCCGCAAAAATGTGCCCTTTGTACACGGTGCTGGGGGCCCCACCCTGCTTTCCCGTGATCCCTTTAAAAGCTAGTTTATGGTACGTATCGGCTATCCTGACACCCCTCGAGAGGATCCTGCGGCTGGCATGGAAGTTGCCCTTTTCCCTGGGCTTTTGTCAGTCGCTTGTTTACGTACGTGCAAGCACTATCGACGACCTATCCTATCACGTAGCTCCCTTTTACTCGTCGCATTCGCATAATTTGTCTGCACGTGCCTGCAGTCTCAGTTTCCCCCTTTTCTTCTGTTTTTCTTTTATAGTTCGCATCCAGTAGGTATTGATGGAGAATTTTTTCTTTGACGTTTTTGTTTCTTGCGAATAAGTGAATGTACTTAGAGGCGTTTTGGTGTTGTGTAATTGAGTATTATGAATTAATGAATTATTAGTACACGTCGTTAGTAGAGTACCTCTTTATTGTCTCCATTTATCAATTGCTACTTTTAGTACAATATTTTCGTCTAATTTATTTAACCTAATTCAAATACTGATACTTTTTCAACAAATTATAGATGAATTAAAACAGAATTAATTAATTATAAATATTCCAGCGTTCATTACCAAAAACACAAACCATGTACCCATTATGTTTTAATCCTCCAAAATTTTACCCCATTTTCAACAAACTACGAAGGTACCATTCTCCAAACACTTTGCCACTAAAAAATCAACGAAATCTAATCAAAGTACGACCAAAAATAATTCAATGTTTATATCTCACCCCGCACAATCTTTAAAAACAAATGCCAACTTCTCTCACCTAATCAGCTCTACCATTGCACAACTGTATCGTGCCCCATATCGTTGCGTTGCGCAACGCGCTGCCAACCTCTGGTACGTGCAAACTTTTGATAATCGGGCCGATTAAGTTCGTCCAGCGTGTCACGTTCGCCTGTATCTCGCGCAGAGCAGCGAGAGAGGAAGGATCGAGGCACGTTTAACGAGTTTACTCTTATCGCGGGCCTCCTTTCCCTCTTGCCATTTCTCCCTCCATTCCCTCCGCGTGGTCGCCGTTGTCGTCTTCCCTGGTCTCCTTCTCTGAACGAGGATGAGTCACGTTTACTACGAGCCTCCTCTCGCGAGCCCACCTCCTCGCCTCGTCATCCTCCTTGGGGATTAACGACCCTGTCTGGTCGTTTTTCTTCAACCAAACCGGAAACCGATCTCCCGTTGTCCCGTCGCCGGAGAGACGTTGGAAATACTACGTTCAGGGGTTGTGGCCGCGATACGGATCACGGGAGAGCCTTTTCGAGGGGAACGCTGGTAATGGGATGGACGCTGGGCAGGCAGGGCAGGCAGGACAGGTCGAATGCAGTTCTCGTGTTCCACTTGAAGGGTGAAAGGGAAGGTGTTGATCGAAAAGGAAGGATTTTCACTGGGACTTTTTGGTTGCTGAGGAATTACCAATTAAATCGTTAGATTAAGAGGATGGTTCCTTGTACTTGAGAGTAGTAGCTAGAAAATGGCCGTTGCACTCTGCATTTCTCTGGGAAAGTGTATAATTTGAGGGAGATAGAAGGAGACTTGTTGGCCTTTTTGGGGATCGAGGAAGGGTTCGTTCAATTTTCTCGCGAGTTCATGGTGTGTTAAAGAAGTTAATGTGAATGTAGTTTGCGTGGCTCATTTATGCATAAAGATTCAGTATTTTTCTTGGTGCGAGGGAGTAGTATCGTAACCTAATTCTGCTGTGGTCTAAAGTTAGTAGAATTAATTATGAATCTCTAATTTTATTCATAAGTTCGTTTAGTCGACCATTGCAATTTCAATCAGCTTCTCGTCGTCGGCTCATCGAGGTACGTACCACTTATTCTTCTACCGGTCGTAGGAATGTCATTCCGTGTCACTGGAATTCCTTGGATCGAAGTTCGAGGACTGCGAGTTGCGCAATACGCAATTCCGCCTTTTCATCTCGCGAGTATGCACGGATCCACTGCCGCGTAACGGGCTGCTGACTATTTTTCTATTTCCAACTGTTACGGGACGATTTGCAAGTATATTAACTGCTTAACACCTCGCACTTCGGGCGGATGCATACCATTGTCCTTGTGACTGCCTGCAACCTTCCTTTTTGCTAACAATATTTCAATAATTTCAAGTACGATGAATCTGACTTAACGAGTTAATTCTAAAAAGTAAATGAGAAATACCAAAGCCTAACAGTGGACGTTTTAACCCCTTAAGGACTCAATTGAACAAGTCAACACTGATAAAAAATATACCTAAAGAAATAAAAAATTTATTCACTGGCCCTCGTAATATTGCGTGTGGGGATTTTCATGGCAACGCAATATTACGCCTGCGCCTAGGTGTTAAGGGGTCACAAACGTCTCATCAAGTGAAATTCATGGTCCCCCGAAATTACTATTCCTAGCCGAGAAGTCATCTGGGGAATATTACACCCCCTAAACAGTCCTTGGGAATCCAACGAGTGTGCGCCAGTTTCATTCGATGCACTTACAGCTCTGCAGCCAGAACTGGGACATCCGGTAGGAACGTGGTAAAAGCTACCACGCGTGTGGACGTTACGAGTCCAATGAATAATGCAAATACGCTAGATTATCTCCTCCCCACCCCCCCCCCTTCTTGCAGCGGCGAAACACTGAAAACCGCTGCACGGGAAAGTGGATCGATGCGTGGTGGCTGTGGCCCAGAAAATTATAATCGCTTCCAGACGTGTTCCGTCGTATCTATGCTAATCGCACAAATTAGCGTGGATGCCGATTGAGCTGTGCAGACGGTGCCGGACAGTGGCGATAATTAAAGTAATTACAGGGAAAGGTGGCTTTCGATCGAAAGAAGAAACCTGTCGGAGCCGGAAACGGATTCGATGGGAAATCGTGGTCGTAGCAGGAAATTGTTATGAGCAATTTCAAAGTGATCCTTTGTTTTAATTGCCCATTTGATTGTCTTTTTAATGTCGGTCCATAAGTGGGAATTGAGGGGCAGATGAATGCTGGGCTGGTTTGAGAGGTACATAACTTAACTGGGTAAATTTATTTTTGTAGTTTTTAATTATTTGTTCGCGAGGATTTTTATGGTAGCTTGTTGCATTGATAGTTTGAAATATTTTTCGGTGGAAAATTATTAATTACTGAACCATTTAGCAAGGAAAAAAAAATCTTTTACAGTTTAATAGTCTTCTGGTCTCTAATTAAATATTTTGAATTGTGACATTGTTCTTGTTAAATAATATAATTTTATTCTGTAATTATAACGCTTTTTCAAATAAAAAATTTTCGCTTTTAGAGTTTATCTTTCCAGATATCTTAACGATTTTTTATGTGTCACTTTTCCGGCAAACTGACGACATGTGTCTTTATCGCATTCTTTGAGATTGGGCGTGAAGTAAATATGCAGGTAGTTTGCATCACGGTGTACAGTTCACAACAAAAATCTCTTGCATTGAGTTTATCTATCAATGAGTCATCGATACTTAACTGTAGTTGCCTGCAGAGTGCTACAACGAATGATTCATCTCCAAATACTTCAAAGCACTGACTCCCAACTTCGTCAGAACCCCAAATTTTTTCTACAATTTTCATCCTCCTGAGTCACCGAAAATATTTCTCCCCAAGTTAAATACTAATCGAGATAAAATTAGCAACACTAGTAATTTTATATATCGTTCTTATTTCCAAAATTTCCTGCACTCTAGTGTACAACTTTTCAGTGCAACAGTCTCGAAACGGAAACAAGTCGAATTAACTTTCACTTCCGTCGCAGCCCGAACTGTGGAGGATTTCTCAGCTTCTCCTAGTGCAGCAGATTTTCCTCTTCCCTTCCTGTCGAACAAAAGAAAATAAAGGCACTCCCTTTTCCGTTGCAATCTCCGAGCTTTTCCCTTGTTACCCGCACAATCCCCTCGTCGAAAGTTTCCCAGCAGTTTCGGGGCACTCGCTGTCGAATGGCGTCGCCGTTATCCGGAACACCTTGCAGAACGGTTATCTGGCACCGGCCGTCTCCTATCCATTATCGATAACGAAAGCGGTGGCAATAAAACTGTTGGATTTTTCCTCGATTTCTGTGGGAGGAAACCTGCCTCGTTACCTCGCAGATAGATATCGAGGTAAAAGATGCCTTATCACCTGTGCACACTATAACAATCAGAAAGATTACTAAAATCTTTTAAACAGAAATTTTTCATAAAATACACAGAAATTCGTAGAATATTCATTTAAATCACAGGTTAAATATTTTCGAAATAATTTTTTATTGATATTGCATAGTGTGCTAAGTTGCAATAAAGTAAAAGAGGTGGATAATTAAAATTAAAATTCCAAGTCTGCAGGCAAAAACAAAGGAAGTGGTGTCTTTGAATGACGAAACACGGCGATAAGGGAGAGAAAGTGCCACTTACGCGGATAAGTCGGTAGAAATAAATGTAATAGGCGCCGCGCGTGTTCTTGTCGGCCCGCTGTGAGTCATACGCGGTGAAATGAGTCTCGTAAAGGCACCCCACCTCCACGAGATACATAATTAAAGCTGAGTATCTAGCAGGGAGGGGCAGAGCTGTCCTCTGAATCAGCTGGGTGAATAAGGGCCTGGATTTGGGGGCTTCATGTGTTAGTCATAGTTATTACGGATCTGGAGCTCGATCTGGGGACTTGGCTGGTGTGGATGAACCCACTAATGAGACAACTTTGTGTTCTCAAAGATCTGGAGCAATCCTCCTAGCCCTTTTTTAAAATGAATGTTCGATTAATAGGGTACTGCAGGACAAGCTCGAGCATTATTTGAATAAAGTATTTTAGAAATAATTATTCACATAACAGTTTACCTTATTTGACTGGAAACTATTTTCAAATTCTCGCATCACCTAATTTTATTTGACAAAGCAAATTATATTTTAGTTTATTTTACATTTAAATAAATGCCTCTTGAAGTAATTTTAACATATCGTTTTTTGAGACGGTGGTCTTTCTGGCGAAATGTTCGAAATCAGAAGAATTGAAGTAAAAATTTATATTAAAATGATTTATTTGGTCTTGATAGAAAATAAGGTTAAATAATGTATTATTTCAAATTGAATCATTTTACAAAACAGAATTTATTGCCTTAATTGATTCTCAAAATATTCTGAAATTCGAGCAAGTTGCTTGTAATTATAAGCGTTCACACTCCGACCTTAATTGGTTCATTAAGCGGGGCCATTATCCTCCATGCGCAACGACCTCCCAACGTTATCAGTATCAACAACAGCGATATTAACCATTTCCTTAATTATTCTGTTTCAGGTGAGTCAAAAACTCGTGCCACGCATTCCTCCCCCCGCAGTCCTTACGGTGATGTACACCATTTTGTTAAATTGATTTTCGTGTTACCTGGTTGCTTCGATATCGCGGCGCTAACGCCGATACTCCTAATTGATAATTAGGAAATAACAGTGTAGAAATTTAATCATCGAGATGGAGTAGCATGTTGGAAATTTAATTGCAAAGCGCTTCACTGAAGCGTTGAGCTACCATATACGGTGGAGAAACGAGAAAGTTTTTAGCGTTTTTACACGTAAAAGCTTTATACGTATGCAATTAGTGTTTCGGGATTAAGTCAGTGGATCAGCGCTCAATCCTCAAAGACAGAGAGTCACTTGAAGAATCTGTGCTAATGTTTGTGTCAATGAATTAAGACTTTACAGTATTTGATATAGGATTTAAGAAAATTATACTCCTCCCTTCCACTTTCTCATAATCCACTTTATTTTATTATATCCGTGTCGAGATATTCCTGTGAAAACAGAGTCGATAGACTTTCTTCTGTGTTACTATGAATTACGAATTGTGGAGTTTGAAATTTTTCTTTGTTGTTCATTAAGTTAACCAACTTCAGTTTACTGATTGACAATAATGTTCACTGATACTAAATAGAATAGAGGTAAATTAGAATTTCTCTGAATAATGCTTTCTGCAACAAATATGTTGAATTATTTGTTGCTTTATTGTACAGAATGGTGCATCAGGATTTGATTAAGTGAAGAACCCTTTCAGAAATGCACTACAGTCCGATCCTGTCGCCAGTCTGACGAACGCTGTTTCTGCTCAGAATGAGTTCAAAGATCCCATTCCGTGGTTGTACCTCTGTCGTTTCTCAGCGAAACGGAACTCTAAATATGTTGTCGCTGGAGTTTTATTGCGACATGGTATTTTTGCTCTGTGCTTGGTAAGTCGTTGGGAATTTCGTAGAAAAGTCGTGCAGCACGAACTTCCACCTATAAAAGACTTTCATGCATATGAAATCGGAACTATTAATAATAGGTAGTCATAATCAAGTCTCGATTCGTAGAACAATAGCTATTAAAACGGTTGATAAAATTAAGCAAATCTCTAAATTCCCGAACTGGGTGGATAGATAAAGTGATTTAGAATTAGAAGAATTTATTATTAACAAATTAGGTAGTATTAGAAAATATTTAATATTTTCTGGAAAACTTTACTTTGAAAATAAACTAAATTTGGATTTAAATTTCTATTTCTCCGCCTCAGCGTTTCTTTAACAAAATACAAAGCCAACTTCTTGTTTGACTTGTCTTCAAAGTGAAAATTCTAAAACTCTCGAACAACACTCGATTTTCTCCAAAAACTTTTTAGAGAGATAAAGTACCTAAATAAACATTGGAAGAATTAATTTTCAATGGATTAATCTCGATCTGCACAACACTGGATGCATCAGATGAGAAACCAAAGACGATCCAGTAGAAATCTCGGAAACCTCCTTCCCACGGTAGAAGATATTAGCCGCAGTGAAACTTGCATAGTTGCAGCGTCATCACTCAACAAATTTCATCTGTGACTGGTAATGTGTAACGACTGAGTGGCATGCGTCGAGCATCAGCGTCGGTGGGATGATTCCACGAAATATTCTAATGACCCCGCGCTGCGGTGGGCAGCAAGTGGCCGTTGCTCGATAAGTAATAAACGTCCGTAGAAAAAAAAACGTGGTCGACGAACGTTGCACGAGAGGGTATCACGCGAGCCTTCAATTATTGCAGTAAATCGTATCGTTTTGTTTATATTCTGCGCGCACCGGCGAGAACCGTTGCACGGGAAATAGGTTTGATTGGTTGAAACAAGGAGAAGTGGCTACGGTAATTTACTCTGTAATGAGCTGGATGATTGGAGGATCTTTTTGGTACCTCGGCAGACTGGTTTCCCCTTTTCCTTTTGACTCCTTCATACCGTGGAGGATCGTTCTTTATTACTTCCAGATAGCGTTGATGGTAAAAGTAGAGTCGCTTAGCGAATAGAACTAGTCCTCCTAGTATCCTTGACTGAAATTATTCCACTGACCCTGTAGTAGCGATGGGCGATTCCGTTCAGGAAAATCGACACTTAAGAATCGATTCTAATGAAACATCGATACATGAAAATCGTGAAATTAACGATAAAAAGAATGATCGAAAATAGAACCAATTAAATGTGATATAAAAGAATATTTATTGAATCATTATAAATTTTTAAATTTTTAAAATTTTTTTAAAGTAACTAGTTTATATATTTGTACGATATACATCCATGAAAGTGTTACACAATTTCATTTTTTATATACAGTTGTAGTTTAATTATTTTAGGACTCCTTAACTCCATTTTTATTTGTAGAGGCTGTCAAATAAAAGATTATAATTAGAAAATTAAAAAAAATACAAAACTTCGATTTCTTCTCGATTCTTGGTTAGAAAAAAAAACGAGTTTTCGAGGATTGATTCTTAGAGTAGTTGATAAAATAATCGATTCTTCAGAAAAATAATCAATCGATTCTTTTAGAATCTAGTGGAATCGCCCAATCCTAGCCTGCAGAGTTTACCATATTTTGAAAAGTGTCAATTTCTTTCATTTCTAATGATTAATTTGACTATCTAACAGTACTGCCATCTAACCGTTAATAGCTGTGCCTTCCTCAGAAAAGTGTCATAGAAAATTCAAGTTCTTCAAACATCTTTTCACAGATATAACTACTTAAGTGTCTTAAGTAGTTCCTTATCAATTTCGACAGTGTACTGAAACCCGATACCCGAACGGTTCAGCAGCTTCAAGTTTTACGAACTGGATCGAGATAAGAAGATTGTATCCCTCGATGTGATTTTCAAGCAATAAAACACCATCACTAAAGGAACTCGTAACTCAAACACGGTTCACAACATCAATTCCCATCGATCCCGCAACGCATACGATAAAATCCTTCAAATGAAACAATGCCAGCATTGTTCCGCCCTGTAATTCCCGCTGCAAACGGTTTCCCAGGCGCGGGAAATTCGTCCCGCGGCTCCGGAAAGTCGCCGAGACGTCTGTCCGCGTTGGGAAGAGTGATGGGAAGCCAGAAAACTGTGAGCAGAGGGCCACAGCTGGGAGGACGAGGGAAAGCATCGCAGCCTCGAGTGTCGATGATCTCAGCCCGCGGCGTTCGCCGTGAAGTCACGGTGACTTATTGCTCCGGCATTTATAGAAGAAATTGCCGCGCGGGAAAACAGATCCAAGGGAAAGAAGGGGAGCAGAGAAGGGAAAACTGCAGCCTGCATTGCTTAATTACGGGCGACTCGAAGGTGAACGAGCTCGTGTCGCGGACGGAATTAATTACTATCAACGCGACTGCCAGCCGCTTGACAGATGTACGTTGTTACTGTAGCCACGGCGGTTACATAGGTGACTTTGTGACACCGTGTAGCTCTCAATTAAATAAGCAGGATATTTAAAAGTGGTGTTAACGGTAGTACGACATGATCCTGTGCTCGAGGATATGACCACAGAGGCTTAACGAGTAGCCTTCGATTGACGTAATTGCTCGGTGATCGATGAGTAATTATTGGCTATGGTGTAATGTATTCTTAAAATACTTTATATGCAGCTTTTCACGTGGAAAATTTTTAGCGGGCCGCAGGTTGGTTAGATACACTGTTCCTTTGTAAGTTGATTTTTATAGGAGTTTCTTAGGTTTCTATGTAGAACACTTCATTCCGACTTTCATATATCACATTATTATAATTGATGTATGTAATTCTTTGTGTGGAAACAGGATTGTGTTTCTTCAGAGTGATTCTAGAACATGGCAAACGTTCCCAACTTGAAAATTCTGATTATAATGAAACTTTGTGTGAATGTAGAATTGTAGAGTATATTGGACTATGCAAGAAGCGAATGAGTCAGTTCATTCGACGGGATTTCATCTGATGGTCACAGATTCGTTCTTTATTAAAAGGCCTTTCATCTTGAGCTTCAAATATTTTTATTTTTACTTGTATCTTTATTCGAGAATTATTTAAAGCTTCACAGTTTGTGGCAGAAAATTCATTGCTGTTATTTAGTAATTTTAGCTGCTCGAAAAGAGATGAGATTACTCGGAGCAGTTGCTAGTATTAGCTTGGAGGCCTCGTAGGAAAGAGAAAGTGCAAAGTCAAAACGTAACTAATCTATTCTACGTAGCGTGCAGCGGAATAGCATCTCGTGAAAACCATATCTGAAATGTCACTTTACAATGCGCCGTTGCACTCGTCGACGTTGCAATTGAATGACGCGAATCCGTGGTGGGTTTGCACGCGCAGCTGCAACACCTGCGAATTAACAGTGGCGTTGCGTTCATTAAGCGACAATAAGTTAGCCATTTACAGCGATGCCGATGAATAACAGTTTCCTCCGACTTCTTCTTGGTCGAAGAGTGAAACATGCTCTAGGTGGATATTCACGAGGAATTTCCAAGCTGGGTAATCTGCTTTCGTGATAGGTTGTAATTAGGCGTGCTTTGATGACGGTGCCTAAGGTGATGGTCATTTTAATTCGCCACATTTTACTCGTTTCCGTTCAAGAGCAGCAGATTGGCAAAGTTGTTAGAAATGAAGTGCATGAATTCTTATTTTGTAATAATATATCAGATCGTTTGTAGAATTCCAAGGGAGTGATTTAAAATTGAAAAGGTAATAGGAATAGTGATGTGTGTGGAATCTCTGATTCTACTTGAAGATAATAAATTATTCTGCACGGTTGCAGAAGTTCATTTTTGTTATATAAAATTTTAAATCTTTGAATTCTACTTTTAGAAGTGATTTTGCTCGATTCTGTGCTATATAGTACCTATTGGATTTTCGAACAGGGAATAATATATTAGAGTAATTGCAAAACCGGAAATCAATTTTATATTATGAATTAATAATTCTTCCTAAAACAGTTAATAATTTGTAGAAGGATTGAATATTTCACTACCGTTAATTGTTACTCGTAAATATTTAATTTTGCAAAATTTCAAAGCAGTTTATTACTACAGGGAAAGTACTCGTTCGAATTTGGAATGTAAATTTCCAGCTCACGAACTTCTGTTGGGATATTAGCATCAAATTTCCTGAAGAATAAGTCGCTCTTTTGCATAAGCAAACTCGTTCCAACGATTGAAATGCGAACAAACACGTGTCGACGAGATGCACTCGGTTGCGCAGATGCACGTGCAGCTGATTTGTCGTTCGATGAAGCATTCACGTTTCTAAAAACACGAACAAGAGCCCGAAGAAGTGAAAGATACTAAACAGGAGCAACAAGAAACAGAATAATCTTCCCAAGACGTCGTACGCTCATCGTACGAATGAAGCTGGGCAAATTATAATTTGCAAAACCGGTATTACCACTGCCGTCCAGCCACTCCGATGCGATAGATTTAACAGAATATAATTTACTTGAGGCTTGTCGTGTGTTTCGTCGCCGTTTATTAGGAACACTTACAACTTTCTTGTTTCTTGAAAAGTTTATCTCTGTTTCTAATCGTTCACTGTTTCTCATGAAATTGCAACTGTGAAGAGGACTCCTACAACAGTGGAACTGAATTTTCAAAATTACAAAAAAAAAAACTGTAGTCGAATCCTCATACTTATAAACGTAATAGGTCCAATTGAGGACCTTGCCACAAAAGGGGTGCAGCTCCCTTTTTCACAGTTTTTTGAGTTATGACGTGTAATATATCTAGGTTAAAATTCTACATCGTTTGATGCACGTTTCATGCAAAACCGATTTATTTCAAATAAATAAAAACATAAATACATATTCTAATTAATATTAATATAATATAATATTAATACTTTTATTATAAAATATTTTTTCGCCAAAAATAGAAATAAAAACTTATGAACTCAATAACTACTACTTATTCTGTGAAAATATATATTTTTCAATTCTCTGTTTAATCTTAAGTTTAATGTTAATGTTACTCAATAACTTTATAAACAGTTTTTGTCTAATTTACTCGAAGTTGGTAAAGATGGAGCTGCACCCCTTTTGCTGCAAGGTCTTCAATTATAACGTTTGCAATTTTTTTCGTATATTTTACAAATTTTTTCTCCGTCGTTAAATTTGTAAATTTCAGTCCATACTAATACTCAAGATTAAAAATTCACCCAACTACAAGAACACCCTCGCATAATCATATTCCAATCAAAACTGCACCCACTTGCAAGCATTTCTCTCATCAAACCAGCCTACAACAATTATACCGCAGAAAGATTCCCCTATATCGCCACGGAGGCCCGATAGTTTCGTTCGCTACGACTTAACAGAATCCACTTTACTCTCCGTACACCATTAGCTCCTCAGTTAATTACCATTGATTCTCGCCGACTCTGGTATAAGATCGCCATTAGCTCGCCGAGAACAGAGAGCACGCGCAATTTCAAATTACATTGCGACACAGGATGGTAATGCGGCTGAACGTTGCTCGAGCAACGATTACACCATCAATGGTCGTTAAAAAAAAAAGGGGGAAAAATGAAAAGAAGGGACTTTATAAACATTACCAACTTCGAACCTCGCTGGACATCTGCATGTGCACGTGCAGCTGCACCTCCGTTTCGAGAGAGGCACTGGTCTGCATCTGGCCGTGATCGCTAGGGTCGCGTGCCCAGCTCCGCTCCAATTACCCTTAATTATTATCACGATAATCATTATTACCGGAGCGGGAATGTCGATCGGGGGAGACGATAAAGCCGGGAGGACGAGCTCGACAACGGAGACTCGCGCTCGCCCGACATTTCCCCCCTTTTTTTCTTCGCTCTTCCCTTTCTCCCGTTTTCGCCGGCAACCGTGAAAGATCAGCTGGCAAAGATAACGCGCGCGTGCAATCTCCAGCGGAAAAACGACGCTGAACGGTGCTAACTGGAGACTTCCTTCGGTTCGATGTCTGGTTCCAAGATCCAAAGTTTCGAAAAAGGGCATCATCCAAATTTTGGAATTTGGAAGTTGGAGCACAGTAGTAGTTTTGAAAGATTTGTACTGTAGAGTAATAAAATGTGGAGTAGAGTGAACTGAGTTCGTGTACAGGTGCATTTGGCAACCCTCTCTTTTGTTAGTAATTTTCGAAATATATACAGAAGTGTTTAATGGAAGTTGGAATTTTGAGATTTTATTTTTGAATTGTAATGTCATTGAGGATTTGAAGTGATGTGTGTGAAATATTGGCGCAATTCATGTACACTACTATAGGGTGGTTGCTCTTGAGCAAATATTCCTGCTGAGTGTTTTAGAAAGCATAAAACAGAGTGTACCTAAAAAATTAAAACATCATTCACATGTCTACATGAACTGTTTTCATTATTTTGACGTGTAACTTCGATCCTGATTAATGTAGAACTGTATTTGAATATTTTTCAATGAAATTAACATAAATTTGCATAGCATTAGAATATATCAGACGCCAGGTCAGACGCTCAGTTTCTTTAGGAAACACATTAAAGGAATGAAATACTTGAAACTTCACCAATCGCAATTTTCCTTCCGCATGTGTATAATTTAAAAAAAAGTACAGCTTCTGTCAGAATTGAGGTACTTACTTTTTGCCAGCAATCGGTACCGCGGTGCACTGTCAAGATAAAATACAGTGACTCACAGATTTCTTCACCGAAATTTAGAAGAATAACTAATTCTGAAAGACACTTCCTTGCTCTTGCTTCTTATTTCTTTATATCTAGGTTAACATCATTTGATCCATAATTAACCATGAAACATAAGTCTACGCGCATAACGTGATCGACTCAAATTGCCAGTCTCTTGCTAATAAGTTTCTAAGTGAGTGTATGCATGTACCCAGCGCATTGTATGTCGCTCAAATCGCACAATTCGTCCTCGATATAAGCGCATCACAAGGATTAAGCCCCGCCCGCTGTGTTTTCGCGCGCCCTCGCACGAAAAAAGAACGCTCAGCTGGCCGAGAACCCTCGCGAGAGCTAACGACGACGATTTATCGCGAACTGTGAACGATCGTTAAACTCCACCGACGCCAATCCGATGGAACAACGAACACTCTTGTACCAGCCGGTTGTTCGCGATTAAAGGTGACCTCACACCGTCCAAGGGCCGCGAGCGCGCGGCAGCTCTTCCGAGAATATAAATTAGCAGCGACCACGCTCATGCTGACCCAATTCCAGCAGAGATTTATATCGAGGAACCCGAATCGTTCGTGCTCTCCACTCTAATTAATCGTTATTTATTAACTCCCCGAACCTGTCGATGCAAGAGCAATCATTGTTCTCCGCGATTTCGAACTTGTCGGTTATTAATCCTTTTAATAAGAATTGCTGAAAATTGCGGGGCTGTGGTCGAATTTATCGGGACACCGTGGTCCTTGCACTCCGTTTTTTCGTTTGCTTTATCGTCACTGACGGTGGTCATTACGCGTTGCGTATGCCAGTAATGAAATTGTGTCGCAAGTGAAGTTGTTATAGGTCAGAATTCGAAAGTGAATCGAAGTCGAATCGAATCGAAATTCGTTCCCTCGATTTAACTGGAGAACACAGCTTCGAGTACGATTCCTCCTTAATTCTAAATTATGCCAAGTATTTTAAAAATTATTTCGTGCCAGCTAAAGCTTCAAAAAAGAAAAAGAAACACATTGATACTAAAAACACTTTAATGACTCCCAACATCCTCGTGTGGAAAACGCAGCATCGTTGGAAACGCGACGCGTTTGCATTGCGAGCACGAAAAATCCGTGGCCACGTTATCGGTGCCAGTCCAATTCATTTTCGTGACCCGATTCGAGCTTAATGGACCGAATAGCAGGCGGACCTCGAAGTGTGCAATCGCCCCTCCTCGAGGGCTCTCGTTTCTTTTACCCTGTTCATGGATACCGGCCCTTAGATAAGGGACCCTGACAAAGGGCCCCGAGCTAAAGGGCGAAGGGAAACGAGAGTCCTCGAATCAAGCCTGGCAATCGGAAATACTGCGCGAGCACCATGGACGCGTCGGGCTCGAGTGAGTAGCCCAGCCTTATGCCGCACTTGAGCTGCGCTTTGTACCGCTTACGATGAAAACTGCCTTTAATCGCCGAGATCTTGGCACGTTCAGTAGGTGCCACGAGGGAAACTGTGATGAATGGGTTAATTTAAATGAGATTCATCGACGAAATGAGTATACATTTGAGGATGAAAGGGATGTAGTTCAGAATCGTGGCGAAATTCAGAATTTATTGGGGCTGAGGTGTGGTTTTGAGTCACTTTAGATTGATTTTCCTGTTGAAATGAAAAATTAGTGAGGTATTTCGAAATTATTTTGGTTGCCTGAAAAGTGATTTGAGGCAAAGAGCATCGAGGAATTGAAATTCAGTGTGGCAATTATTTTTAAAATATTCAGAATGTTATAATATATAATATTTAATGTGCATCGTGACTGTAGAAGTTAATTGTTACTTTCTAAACGGCCCAGATTCACGTTCCACTTGCTTTGCAGTGTTCAAATTAGCACGTATTTCTAAAATGCATTTTTAGTTTCCTGTAAGAGCAACGCGAAAGATCTTTCTGTTAAATAAAACAGGATTGCTTTCCTCGCTGAATTTAAAGTACCCAAGCTACTCATTCTTCGAGCCAACAGTATCTACTGATTTTTAAAATCAACGTTTCCGTTGGAATGACTAATGTTAATAAACAACAAGTGGGTTAAAGACACTCCATATAAAATATCTCTCTGAAGTAGCACACAGGAGATTTTTCGTGCTGAACGTGTTTCAACCACATGCACACTCGGTTCACAGATTGTCGTAGAGCGATGACGATAATTAACAATCTGACAGCTCATGAGAATCAATTGAACCTCGGTAAGCGATGATCAATACGTTAACTTGCTTAACAATCAACCTGCAACACAAGGAATCCTCGTGATGCCTTCAATATACATTAAAATTATAAAACTCCACATCTAAACAACGAAATTAGAAATCTCGTAGGATAGATACCACTGGTAATTTAAAAATCACTTTTCACGATATTATCTCGTTTGAAAACAGACAAAGAAATATGAAGAATCATTTACCATTGCATAACTGTACTTATAAAATCATATATTACCTTTCTTTCTTACTCAACGTCTATTTTATTATCGCAATTTCAGAAGTTTAACAGCAGAGATTCTCCGTGATTTTATAGCTCGCTCGTACTTTGTTCGATATTTGATTAAGACGTTTACGCGCGCATTCGCGAGCACTTATTGTGTAAATGTTTATTCTCGATGGTCATAAAACGCGGATAGGCGAGCCTAGAGATGGATGTATTTATGTGTATCACGCGAATGACATCGGCGTCGCGTCTCGAACCAGGCTTATTAGCGTAATAGGCAGGAAGCTATTTGTAACACCGGCCGATCGGTCGTAATTTATTCTTTTGCTCGACAAGCAATTATTGAAGCGCACCGACAGCTCCTCGTAGCTTTTAATACCCCTAGCTACTTGTTGGAAATTGCTCAACAGCGTCTAAACGATCGCCTCCAGACGTTCTCAGGATGTAGTTTCCTGGATGCTCTGATCGGAAGAAGTGTAGTCGAGCTAGGTAAGAGATCGTTGAGTGCAAGTATCTTTTCCTGAAAGTCGATGAGACAATTTTATGATTTGATATTAATTCTTTTTCTTCTTTTTTAATAAATAGCAAATGAGATTCATTTCCTTAAGTAGATACTTAGTAAGGTTGCAATGCACGCTCTCAATTTGCTTCTCTGTTCTTCACGTTTCGTTCTTTATTTGGAGAGTTTATTAATTAGTACTCGAGGTATGTTAAAAATATTTGAATAATTTTTAAATGAATGAACAACTTTATTAATTAGTACTCAAGGTATGTTAAAAATATTTGAATAATTTTTCAGGAAATTTCTGTGGATCTACTATTAAATTTTTCGCGAACAAGTAATTTAAAAGTTGTGTAACTTATTTGAGGATTTATTAAAATTCTGTTTTCTCCTGGAAAAAAGGGAAAGTTTGTAAATTACTTATTACTGTAGTTAACGAAAATTAAGAAAAACCTCGATGACCAGGCGGTAGTTAGCAACAGCGTTCTTGATCGATCGCAATTATGTCGCAATTTACTCTAAGGAGATATCACCGTCGCTCATTGAATTACGATCGTCTTTATTGTTTTTATTGTCGGGTAATTGCCCCGTGGAAATATCGTTTTTCCCCTCGTTTCGAGACGAAAACGAGGTCGAAACGTGTCGGTGGGAACGAGGATCTTATGCAAGGTGAACTGGCTGACACCAGATGGCTCACAGAAAAATCAGAAATTGTGTTCCTTTCTTTTCGATGAGCCGAGTGCTGCATTTGGATCGTCACTAGGTAAACTTCTAAGTCATGTTAGAAATGGAAGAGCTGGCCTGGATTCAGGCTCCAATTACTTCGACTCGTATTAATCATTTTAGTGTGAAAAGTTTATAAAATGCATCAGGCAGTGCACTCGAAGAGTAGAGATCGTCTGACGTTATTTCATTCTCTTCTTTAATCAGTAATAATCCTACAAATGTGAAGATAGAAGATCTTCAAACGAAACGTTCATATAAGAAATGATCTGTTCTTCGTTAAGTACAAATTAAAGGCAGCTTGTATATCGCCGTCTATATGTAATCGAGCTTAACTAGCTAGAATAGCCTGGAAACCCTTCAGAGCTCAGGCATTCCCACAAAATGGGTCACTTAACATTATCTACCGCTTTCAAGTACACGTGTGCTTACCATTTCCATCAATCATCTCGCGTGAGCCCTAGAACTCACTCTTATCTCATATTTATCATTGACAAAATTGTGTCATTAAAACATCTCCATTCCATCCACAAATTTTATACTACCGAAGGTTCTCAGACTTCAAAAATTTGAAAAATACTTTATAAAAATTTGAAGAAAAAAAAATCGTCAATTAGCATAAATCTAATACTTCAAAACCAACACATAAATCACTATAATCCTTTTCTCCTAAATCTTCTACTCAGAGCTGCTAAATAAAGTCTTCGTAATAATTAATACCATAAATAATAGTTTCAATAATCACTTAACACTTAAAGAATTTGAGAAAGATCAATTTCAAAACCTGCACCAGATAAAGTGCTAAGCTACCTTTTCCCAAAAACCTCCTACGGCCACCGAATAAGGCCTTTCACGAATAAATAATAATGGTGCTCAGAGTAGCGCAGAAATAACGATGGAAAATGGTACTCCGTACGGCGTTATCGCGTGTAACGAGGAAAAAGCGTGGAGGAGGACGGAGCGTGCCGATGGAAAGGAGGATCTTGGTCCCGCTGACACGTTCGGTACCCGCAGCCACTCGCGGGACCTACATTGTGAGATAAAGCCTGTTTACCTGGAAGGGAATAATTATTCGAGGGGAACCAGTTCCGCGAGCACGGCTGCGCGTGCATCGTTCGCCGAGAAGTCACCGTAAAATATCGCCAGATCGTGTTCCCCAGGGTACAAGGAGCAGCACGGTTCGATTCTGGGTACAAGGCCGGGGTTTCGATTCAATTAGACGTGCCTAGGCTCGGCTACACCGAAACCACGCTTCCTTGTTCCACCGCTGCCTTTTCCTTGGGGACGTTGAACCGTTTTGCATCATTGTTGGTCGATGGCGAAGGGTCCTGACTGAGGAAATACTTACCAACTGCTGGAGTTAGTAAAGGCTGTTATTCTCAGTAATTGATAGGTCTGGGTGTGGTTAAGGTAGTTCGTGAGCTAGGAAGGGGTTTTCCAGGATGCAGGGAAGCTATAGAAGCTGAAAAATTGAAGCATTATACATTTTGTGGAGCGTTATAGATTTCAAAAGGGTTGGTGCAGGCAGCTGGCGAGAAATAGTTATTTAGAATTATTTCTTGTGCAAAGGTGATTGACCGAAAAAATATAGGCATTGGAAGGTACTTTATTCAAATTTCAAATAGTTTTGATTCGAACATTCTCTTTCCAAAATATGTCTCTATATCTCAATACAAATGTGCGATAAGAACGAAATGAGAATGTTTCGTATGAAAAGGGATAATGAATTGAGAAAATTGATTGATATATTAATTTCCATTGTTCCTTGCCGGGGCTCTGTTCGATATTATTTTTCATTAATATTCCATTTAGAACGGCATTTCTGCATAGTAAGCGGTTACAAAAGAGGATCACTCATAATTGCAATTAAGCGAGGCAACGAGTGTACAATCGAACCGTAGCGGATTTGAATTTTAATCGGCTAATTAATATTCATTAGCGATCCGGAAGGGAAGGAGGCCGGTAAAAATCTTTCTTTATTAATCGCCTCCCGCGACTCGATAATTGAGCCTCGAAAGCATGTGTGCCGTGGCACATAATTTACCGATTAATAGTTAGCCCACTGCTCTCGCCAGGGCTTTCTATTATGCAATTAAAGCACGCGTAGGAAATGTCAATTCGCCACTTCCTCGTTTCTTCCAAGGCAGTCAATTAACTATATTCTTCATGCATCGAAAAGCAACGTATTACGAAAAAGAACTTCATTTATTTCCATCGAATTCGATACTAATATCTATTTCTCAAAAATTCAAATCCAGACGAATATTTTATACACAAATATGTGTAATTTTCATTCATCAAAAATATGAAACATCGAAACTCGTTCAGTTCTTTTCAATACAATTTATTTGCGAGTACAGAGTACAACCTGCGTAGCTTTATCAATTTCCACGTCCAAAAGAGTGTATCGAAGCTTTGCCCCACTTTTTGTACATTTAGATTCTGTCCAGATAAAAAATTTGCAATACTATCAATATTAATACTTTAAATATTTTGTTTAAATGCATCACATAGTTATGATAGTCCTCCTTTAGAACGAGCTACTTCTTTCACCCAAGAAATATTTTCCTATAGTGAACAAGGTACACCCTGTATATCACTCATCACCTTGTACCAACAACTGATATCAAAGTGCAAACGTAACCATGGAATACGAAAAATGTCCAACAAGAATACGATGGGGCGTGTTCGTACCCCGTCTTATTTAAATTGAGGCTTTGAAGGGTCCACCTGAAGCATGCGCAGCAACATTCTGCAGCCCTAGCGCGGCGCTTAGCGTCGATCCCACGCTCTTTGCATAACGTGACTGACCTACCGTATCGTCAATACTTCCCAAGTGTACGATCTAACGCGGCTGTTACACGTGAACTGGCCTCGAGGAAATTCGCGTGCATTCCGCGAAAAAGGCACACGACAGTACGCACTGCTTGACCTTTCGCCGATGCGGGCGATAAGCTGTTGCACTTTTCGACGATTTCTACGATTCATACGATGCATGACCTATTTGCAGCGTACGTGGTGACTCGTCGTTGACACCAGAAGGAGTTCATTCAGTTTTGTGAATGGAGGAGCTGAGGAATAACGATGCCGTTTAATTATTTTCCATAGAAAATTAGTTAGTTATGAAGTTTCATAGGAAGTAGCCATTTGCAATTGATAAAAAATTTTGATGTACAGGGTGTTCGGTATGTGGAAGTGGAAAATGAATTGAATTACTAAATTAGAAGGACATTCTGATTGGTGCTTCGTCTTTTAGGTATTTGTGTTTAAAAATTCGGGTTAGTTTTTATTTTTATTTTTAATTTTCTGTTTTTGTAATTTTTTTATTGTAGGAATTTAATAAGTTCATCAAATATTAGGTAAACCATATTAATTAAATGAACTGAGTTTTATTTTTGTATGCTCGTTTCTTCGAACTTGTAAATATATGATATTGGGGTTATTTGTCCCAAATTTACTCATTCATAAAAGAAACGCGCGGAGATATGGCATATGTTTTACAACGAGATGCATCCTACGTCGAGGGGAATAGAAGAAACAGACAAGCCCGCGACAAAGTTGTCGAACAGGAAGTCGGTTGCACCATACAAGGGCATTGCATCGTTAAGAAAAAGCCGCAAATTTTCGTCCCCACCTCCAATCTCTTCGATAGAAAACTCGTTTCCATCGAGGCGATGCATCATTCGTGTTCGTCATACTCGAAGGATCCGCGATGCTGTAAGTTTCATGGAAGAAGTATATCAAGTTTTTCCAATCCCGAAAGCGCGCTTTCCTTTTGCTTGTTGCTGCGTTTTTTGGAGCGTGGAATAATCGTTACAGTTGCGATCGGTTGACACAGTTTTGGTAATCATAATATTAGGTCGCTGTATCAGATTAAATTATCTTTTGATTTTGACGAGACGCTTGTAATAGTATTTGCAGCCTAAATTGTCCTAAGGTGTTAAAGAATTTAACGAGTAACTGTGAGAACACCTCTTCAAGATTAAATGTACGAGAACTGAAGTGGATCGAGAACTTTATCATAAAGAAGGCTACTCATTAAACGATTCTCCCCTTGAGCTGGGCCACAGATAAGAAGATAAAGGAGACATCTGTCCCTCAATGTCCCCAATTAAAAGCTCCAGGCATTTAACATGCAAATGGAAACTTTCGCCGTGCAGTAAAGGGTTCGCTGAAACAATGGAATTCGTAAGTAGCCGAGGTGTGCAAGCTGCAGCAGCCACCTCGTCACTGGTTCCACGAGAATCCTTCTTTATATGCTGCGCAGAATGAAATGGTTTTCCAGTTGGACGGCGGGTATAGGCATTTCACGGGTATTTTCGCCGCGATCCACATTGCCCCTGCGCGGGGATGGTCGACCAACCGTCATTAATTCCATTAGTACTTCACGGGCCGCCTGTGAGATAAATTTCGCATTTGATATTAATCCGTGACTCCTGCAAGCCTTCATTATTCATGGGGTTCACCTTGGATAAAAAGGTGGTCGCAGGCGCAGGTGTTTTTTCGGTTTCAACATTCGAGCAGATTGGGCCATGGCACGTTGTTCTGTAACTGAGTTTATTATTTGTAAAAATTTCGTAATACTTAATTGCATTCTATTAGTGTTATTATACAGAATTATACTTGAGTTATTACTCGTTAAATTGATCATATCTCGCATACTCTGTCAGGGATTTTGATGAAACTGGAATATGACGTAACCCGCGTGAAATTAGGTAGGGTTTAAGTCATCATTTTGCTCTTTTTTAATTTTTTTTAAAAAATAGAGACCGTCAAAGTTTGCAATTTTTACCCAAACGCTAAAAAACGGGTCTATCAATCAATTGTTATCGCCTAGACTATCTATCACACAAATATTTATAATGCTTATTTTAAAAATAATATATTTTAGTCACACTATACGTGGTGCCTTAAAAGACTCGCGATTTCGCAGTCGTGCCTCCGCAAAGAGATAAAAGTCACGAGAGCATAATTTAGGCGTGTAAACGGAGGCTGCAGTCAATTCAAACCAATTTCTACGTTTAAAATTCATGAAGAATCATAAAACGAGAATTTAATGAGCCTGAGAATTTAGTTGTTAATTCAACGCCGTCTGCTTCTGAAGGGGACGTGGTCCTGTTTCATTGGATGAATCGTCCTAGCGATGTATCATCTGCATAAAGCGCACCGTGCGAAATCAGGTTCGTCCGATTTGATGTGGCCATTAATCGTGGGTAATAACTTATCCTTAACAGACTGTCAAAACGGCGAATGAAAAGAAAAATGGGAGGTGGAAAGCGTGCGATATGGGATTATATAACTCGCTGACGAAAAGATAAATGTGATTTTATTTGTCGTAATATTTGGAAACCATCCCCACGAAAATACGCTTCAAATATTAAATTTCAACCATAAAATAACTCATTAAATTATCAGTAATACAATTACTCACACAAATTAACAAACCTTTCATTTCAATAATTAAATACGTTTACACAATAATTCTAAAATTCGTTTATATTACAATTTCTCACAATCACAGAAAAGTAAAGCATTCAAAAATAATTATATTTCACAGTTCACAAATTCTGCAGTTTCTAAAAAAAAAATTCCCCACATCAATTTCTCAGGCTCCTTGAAAAATCGAGCCAATTCCAGAGTCCTACACAAAGAATCCCAACCACCTCGGGTTTCTTCGTACCGGCGTAGGGGCGACATGCAACGAGCATACGCCCCGCAATCTTTACGTCCAGGAATTACGAGCAAAAGGCTCGTCCCAGCATCTCGCTCTCCCTTATTCGTTTCTGTCGTCGGAACGGAAACCGGTGACTGGCGTATCGTCGAAAGGATGGCTTTATTAAAATAGAAATGACTTGAGGGGGGCGAGCTCGGCTTTCCAGGCGGAAGAGATTCGCCGCGAAACGAAAGGGCGAACATCTGCTCGGAGCACGGGGCGCACGATCCGCCTCTGTGTCGTCGTCACTTTGAAGGCCCGCCTTTGCTCATTTGTATACCATTCACGCGGGTCGTATTTGCACCGTACGCGTATGCATAACGCGTCCAAGCTCTCTTCTACTCGCGCCCCCATCGCGATGCGCCGTCTGGCCACTTTGGAGGCTGAAGAAGAAACGTGGAGCCGTGCTCCTTCGTGTTCTTCTCCGTGGCTTCGGCTTTCAGGCGGACCCACGTGCTTCGTTTGGAATTTAACTTCGGTATGGTTGAAGTGGGAGTTTTTAGGGATGATTGTGTGGGGGTGTTGATGATGGGCTGTGTGATAAAATTGGGTACTTTAATTCGGGGGTATGGTAGCTTTATTCATTTCAAACGTGAATATTAAGAGTGCTGTGATATTAACTATTTCGTTTGGTTTTCTGTTTCAGGTGAGTCCACAAAGTTCTTGGTGTAGGCTTCGGCTTCAAGAATGCCACTGTGCATCGTTCTGGTGGTAAAGTACTTGCTTTCAATAGTGCTGGTTGAATGTAAGCAGAAGGTTTACATTGTTCAGGAATAAGTATTTAATATTGGTCTTTTGAATTGAGAATTTTGGGTAGAAAAGGAAGAATTTGGTAAAATTCGTATTAGGTATTGACGTGAAGTATTTTGAAAAGCAATACTAGTGACGAGGGCTTTCAACACTTTATTCGAATCTGCTATTAAAAAAGAATAGCAAATAAAACTAGCAATAAAGCTAAACAAAGTTTCTTTTTAACACTTTATTGTTGAATATTAGGTTTGCATAAATTCATAGTTGCGATCTCTTATCGAAAGCTCAGAATTCTGAATAATTACGAAAAAAGTGCAAATTATCTCTAAAACGCAGAACTGATACAGTTTTACTTATTATTCTCATAAAAATCCGATACGACTGCACCCTCGCCATATATCGCGGAGGCGTTATTAATGTTTCAGCTTGATTTAGCCGAAGAAAGTTCCGCGAACTCGTTCGAGTTCTAGGGAACGAGTTTTTCTCGTTACCTCGATTAGAATTTGAAAGTGCATAACCCGTTAATGCGTCAGGTTAATATGTATACGTATGCACTGACCGCTGGTGATCTAGAAACGCGATACGCAACGATTGTGAGAGGCGATTTTATCTTGGAATGCGCTGCTTTTGTCCTTTCATTCATTAGGAATAATGATTACTGCAGTAGTTTTAGCTGGACAGGTGTTTACCTTATCGTGTATCACACTTGAGTTTCTAAGTATATTTTGCTAACCTAAAAAAAATGAAATTTAGAACATTTTACCCAGTGAAAGTCCAATAGTTTGACTAACGATTACAAAATTTATTTAGTTCCCTCAAAATTGGCCAGCAATTTTAATTTAATCTTGATTTATAATCAAACATTCCTAACACCAGCCCAAGTCAAAGTGAAATTTACAATCTCCACTACTTAAATTAACGAACTTTCCATTGAATTTCGAGTACCTACATTCTAAACTTATACTTATAAATTTTTAAATATTCCAAAATCCTATTAAATATTTATTTTCATTGCATATTATTACAGTATTGCAACACACCGAATACGTTGCACAGTAACATCATATCCATGACTGAACGCTATCCATTGACACGGTCAGTGTTTTTACAAAAGCCACCCAAATTTTGGGAAAATCGACGCGTAACTCTGTTTGACGTTCGTTTGACAAATGGTTCTTGGAACCACGCGTCCTTTATTCTGCATACAATCGCGTATGCACCGATGCATCTGGAAAAGTGATTTCTAATGGCGCGGCGGATAGGGCGAGCGATTTGTCGGAAACGACGTTCCTGAATTTATGATCCCTTCGAACAATAGTCGTGAAGATTTACGTGACCTGGTTCACGGTGCGTCCAAAGATGCAACCGACAGGATTGGTCGACGAAAGACCATCGTCCAGTTGGCCCAATTCAGGAGACTAGAAAAGCTGACTGTGACGAATCGACTTTCGCAACGACCAACACGGTGGTATGTTTTATGGGGAAAAAAATGGAACCATTTTGGGGAGAAGATCGCGTCGATTGGTGTGTACACAACACGATTTTTTGGGCAATTGGTAGCTCTTTTTGTTCGCTGGAAAAATTGAAAATGGATGGGAAAGAATTGTGAGGGGTTTTTTGCTGCCCTAATCTTATTTGTCAAGGGTGCAAACTTTTCGTTGAGCTTCTAATGGTAATCGAATCCAGGCTATGGCCAGATGGAAACTTTGAAATATCAGTAAAAAATAACAGGAATGCTACAAATAAACAGATTTCTTCAGGAAATCACACAACTTTTTCAAATGTAATTTTTATTTCAATTCGTACGTCATCTTTCTAATACCACAAACATTAAATAATTTAATGCTACTAGTATCTCCATTGTATTTATGTTACTCGCATAACATTAACTTATGCAACAAATCTTCTGCTATTCGTCAAATAACCGAAGGTACTTTTTGCTCAATGCTGTACTTATTAGAATTGAAACATTAGACTGGATAATAGTATAGTGAAATAATGGTAAATCCAGTACTTTACTTTATTCTTCAAATTATAAATTCTTCCATAGCTAGAAAATCTATCAATTAACACACATTTTTTCTTTTTTACATTTTCATTGCGTTAAAAGAAAATTTCACGATATTACACCAAGGCAAGTTTCAAAATGCACGGTGATAGCATATATTATACACGTTACTACACAACACGCATTAATTTCACACCCCCGTGGTAGGTCGTCGTTCCTCTTCTCGACAGCTCGTCCGATTGCAACGAAATGCGTCCAAGGAAGCGCGGGACGTAGCTTTCAGGCAGTCGTTTTACAATGCACAATGCGCGTGCACGCGCATACGTGTCTCGCCGTCCCGTGTATCGTCGACATAAATTGTGTTTGGTCATCCTTCGCCTATAAATAATTGCGAGCGGGGACAATAGGGTGGACAGCTGGATACGCCCTTAAAAACCAACCCCCGGTCGGCTCGTACGAGTTCTCTCGCGATAGCTTTTCGATGGACTCCATTGACGCGTGCAGAAAAATCGACGTGGTTGTATGAAGGGCTGGGGGTGTCGTTTGCGAAAATAATCGGCGGATGAAAAGTCGAGAAGCTGATTTCACTGTCAGATCGAGTGGTGGAACGTCGAATTCTGGAACGATTTACTGGTTTTGGCGGGCTTTCTATCGAAGGTTTTGGTTTCGATCTATATTTCCATTGCTGATTATTAGAATTTTGTCCGAAAGTTTGGGTGATATAATCTACTATTTTCTATGGAAATCCTTTTCAAAGGACTTAATGGGAATTATTTGTAAAATTGATATTCTTTTGGGCTCCAATCTAAGGGTTGCAGAGTTCTAATCTAAGAGTGATCAGTTTTCAATATCTGTTCAACAGAAATTTAAATAACCATTTGGTAGTAGAAATCTAAGACCGGGAATCCACTTGAAAGATAAGCTAAACTTTGCTATGTTTTATATTTTATAACAGAGTCAGGTTAGGTTATGATATGTGAATCTTTAGGAAATCTAAGAATTTTGGAATCTGTGTTCCTGTCTAAAATTGCTAAAAATTTCTAGAATTATCAGAAAATTCTCTCTGCATCAGCTAACCTCATCTCAATAGTAAAGAAGGGTAGAATCGCTGTGCAACTCTGTGCAGAGTGCACCTTTCGGCTCCTTTGCAACAGTGTTTTGCTGTCATGGCAAATTTAGCGTGATTTTTCACGGTGGACGCAGCTTCGGGCTACATAAAAAGGATCGAGTGCGCATTTTGTTCGCCGCTGCTAATGACCAAGGCATTGTGAACAACCCTGGCCACTATATAATAAAGCGATAAATTAAAAGCGTCCAACCCCGTGCGTTGAGTCCTGTTCTTTTTGGAACGTGTTAACAGTCATCGTGGGGTTAATGGCGTGTGAATCCCATGAATCGCGCCGGTTAGCGGTCGACTTCAATGGAAACCAGTCGAGTCGGTCGTCATCGCTGGTCTTTTTACTGACTGGGTCGATTTATCAGGCCAGTTCATAAGGCAACGCTCATTTTCGATTTTCAACTTTGACGGAGACACTTGTTGCTCTTTCATGTCAAACAATCATCTCTGCTGCATAACTAAAAATCTTACATACCAAGAAACTTTCTTAAATTAATGTTACTTTACAAATCATTCATTTCATCTGATATGATTGAAAGAAAATATCAACAATATCCGAGAAATGTATTTATAATATTATATAAATACAAGAAGCATATATTACTTGAGGGATTTTTATTATTTTGCAACGACATTTTGAATTCAGGAATCGTGTGAAATTTCATTCATTTTAAACTAATTTTCAAGCTCCTTTGAAGATTTAATATCGGAGAATGGAAGGCTTGTGAGAAAATTAGTGTGACTAGATAGCATGTAAGTAGGGTAGTTCTCGAAATAACTTCGTGGCGTGAGACACCCTTTCTCACCCCTTCCTCGTGACTGGTTCCCACAGCAGAAAAAACATCGATGAGTTATGCAACGAACGGAAATCCTCCGGTCTGAAGTGAAGTGGAGTCATTCGAGGCCAGTTTCAGGTTACTGCCCTGTAAATTGATCGATGCACGGGGGCGAAGTGTAGCTTTACACGAAAAAGATAGTGTATCCAAATAATTGAAAAAAAAAAAAGGAAACCAGACGAGCGAAAAGGTCAACAACCCTCTACTAAAAATAAATCTTGCAGTATAAAATTTTTCACACCATGTCACCTATATAAATTCGACATCAAAAGCCAAAAAGACACAGATCTCATCATTCCCCTCTCCTCGCTGAAAGTAAGTAGAACGCATTCTATAAAATAACATCCATCAGACGAGCGTACAAAGAAGCGAACATACATAAAAACCAGCGCGTGGTTCTCGTGTTATTTCGCCCCTCCGAAGCAGCTCCTCTAGCCACAAAGAACGACAAACCACGTCGCGTTTCCAAATCACGTGTCGGCGTTGATAAACCTCGAAGGCTTACAAATTCCATCCACGCCGTACCTTAATTAGAGATCGTGCTACACTCGTCACAGATTTCCCTGCCATGCGTATTTTCGCGCGGATCAAGCCCTTTGAAGCGCTGCTTCATCCATTTCCATTATCTCGAGCGTGCAGGTGGTATTTTCAGCATCGTCACTGGACGGAAAATAATGGGATTGTATTTCGAGAGAGGAATAATCGCGGAATAATATTATTCTGGTGTACCCGGTCTGCGGCGAAATACGGGCTGAATTTCAAGAAACTTCGCCGCGGCTGTTTCCCCGAATTTCCTCGACTTTGCTTAATCTACTCTGTCTGCGAAGCTCAGCCTGCAGGTCCAGAAGTTTCGTCAATCTTATTTGAGGCAGCCTTCGAATGATCTATTAAAAGAAATTGTACGAGCGGCTGGAGCGTTCCTCGGGTGGTGCATTGTCCCCTGAAGAACTCCCTCATCTAGCGGGGAGAAATTCTTGGCTGTTCGCCAGACGCTCCGTGGAATGTGGAAGGAAAATCTTCCTGCGGGATTTTCAGATTCCGAGGATTGAATTTCGCGTGTCTCGAATAATTTTCACAAGCAGAAAAATAGGCGGCGATGGGCGAGGGTGTTATTTATGCGTTGCTTCGGCGGTATTGACTCAAAATTATTTTTATTTGCAGGTGTCAGTGAAGCGATAAGTTTTGTTCGCTTGTGTAATTGTCGTTTGCTTATCGAGTAGCTGAAGAGTTGAGTTTCTTAGTTTTCAGGTGGTTAATAACGAGGGTTGTTTTTTAAAATTTTCTTTTAAACATATTTAATACAGTTTCTCTTTTCTTGTAAAGATATTATTTTCTTCTTTTTTTGAATTACTGTCTTCGATTATTAATTGAATTGTATTACATTCTTCAAGGTTTCAAGGCTTAATTTTTTACTCTGAAAGCTGTTAAAAGCTTCCAAGTGACTTCAAAACCCTGATGAAGTTTCTGTGCTACTTGTGAAAATTATTTTCCAAGGAAATAGTGGCTGTATATTAATTTGAAAGATTCTAATTCACGTGGATGTAGAGCCTTCCTCTAATACCACCTATCTGCTAATTAATCGGTAATTATATCACTAAATTTCGTATTCCAGGACCTACGAAACACAATATTGTCACGAGGCAGGGACGATGGAGATATTTCTGAGCGATAATAACAATTTTGAATTTATTGCCCCGAAGCCGCGGTGTAGATTGAATGGCGTAGGGTTAAACGTGTTTATCAGCACGGCCAATCGAGCTTCTAGCACCCAGGTAGCGCTTATCTCGGGCGTAGTTGACTTTATAATAAAGTCGGTTATGCGAAGATGATGATAAAGCACTGATGCTGCGATCCCTTGTTACTTCGCAGTTCAATATCATTGTCCGTGTCGAATATCTTCGCATCTGTAGGTGTGACTAACATAGTGGTAATTTTATTCAAACAGGGAACAAGTATGGCCACACAGAAGGAACTTTTCATTATGGTTGGCACGTATTCTGGTATCAAGTTGAATAATTAATTCCTGAGATTCTTCACGATAATAAAATCATGCAGGAAAGTTTTCTCGAAAATTTGTCATATATCGAAGTTTAAATTCAGATAAAGAAATCATTAATTCTTCGAAATTGAGGGACGCATTTTTTCGAGGGGACCAATTTTTTTTCAAATATTCTTTCCAATAGTATAAGTAACTAGATAGTAAAATATAATTTTTTGGCAGTATTGTATGCAAATTAGTACTCGGTATTATGTGCAGCTTTTCCAAATTTTTTTGTAAATTCTCGTCGTTATTTTTATATTTGAACATGACGCTTTTGGCATTTGTATTTTTCAAAAATACCTGTCAGTGGATGAAGAAAGAAGCTTTTCCCGTTTGATCTAAAAACTGCTGCGGTAGCTTTTCTTTCCTTTCGTTGTGGATGCAACGTAAAGCCAATGTCGAGAAACACCATCAGGATCGTAAATTCGCGACCACTTCTTGTCACGGCCAGCCAGCGAGCTTTGCATCGTGATCTTATCGTTCACAGTACACGCAGTTGCAGAACTGTCAGTGAATTCACTGTACATATTTGCAGACGGTTGCATTCAAAGGATCCACCTCGTTGGCTGGATCCGAATAATGTTTCTGCGAATGATGCATATCCCGTTGCACCTGTGTATTGGACAGAATACTTGCAACCATATCCCAGAAGATATCAAATTTATTTATTTATTACGGTAGCAACCCTTCGGCACGTTATACATATTGTCGTGAAAAGACAAATAGAAAACGGACAAATAAGGTAAAATTAAAATTAAGATTAAAATAATAAGTACCAAAGATAACAACAGAAGGAGATGAAATAAGATAAACAAATATTACAGATACGCAGAATTGAATTTCAGAAAGTAAATAAGAAAATAGCGAAAAGATTAATAGTATAAAATTAATATATAGATATATATATTACAAATGAAATTCGTTACAAAGTCTTTAACCACTTTTATCAAAAGCTATTATATAATCCACAGATTTTATTTAATATGCATCTACTACTACAAAACTCCCGTGAAAATGAGACACAACACTCTAAACTTCTACTATATTTACATATCCCAAAACACTATCGGGTTACATCTAACTAACAATTCAATATCCAACCAGTTAGGTAGATCACTCCGTTTAAATCAGATTAAGTTACATAAATTGATACGAGGGGTTAACAGAAAGGACCGCTGCAGTTCTCGCAACATATTATTTTGAAAGGGCGAGCAATAAATTATTCAGCAACGTCCAATCAAGATGGAAAGTAAAGATGGCGGCCCATTAAAGGAAATCCGATGCCGTTCATTGATGAACAATCAACGGTTAAAGCAGTCCAATCTCTGTTGCGTAATGGGCGTTTGTGGTGCTTGAATGGCAAGAGTTAGTTCCTTGTTTGTCAGGAGGGAATACTCCCGTTGGGTGGTCGCCGTCAGCCGTTGAATCGGATCGTCAGTAAACGATTTAACGAGTGCTCCGATTCTCCCTCCGAAAATCCAGTCGACATTGGCTGCGTCTAACGCGCCATTGCGTCATGCAACGGAATGCGAGAGGTCGACCTTGCGGGCTGCACAATCGTGCATTGTCGACCATTGAATGGCACGCGATTCTGCCTCTCTTCCCATGGTCACCAGAGGAAATTAAACTAATTCGCGACAGATGTTTCCCGTTCGGTATATCAATCACATCAACTTCTTCAATCAAAATTACGCAAATTTTACAAAAATTTCGTATATTCAACACTTGAAAAGGCTCCACATTAACCCTTTGTGTGGCGCAAGGTTCTGAGAAATACAGAGCAAAACTATTTAACCTCTCACTATACTGTGCGATCAGGAACTAGAGTTGTCTAGTGTAGTATATATTGTTAAAGAAATATATAACACATAAAAATACTAAATTTCCGATACGTGGATAAAATTCTAAATTTTTGACTTATTCTTTTATTTTATGACTACATCGAAACTGTGATTTGTGAATTTAAACTTTAACAGAGAGGATCTTCAGGAAATTCAGTAATTCTTTTTCATACTCTTATATTCAATGACGCCTACGATGTTTCTTATTAAAAATATAAATTCTAGTTAATTGAAATAAAACAATTTCGTAATACTATACAAAAACTTTTACCTTACAAAATTCTTTTTAATCCAAAATGGTATTCTCTTGAATATACGTAGTTTACTTTTTAATCGGTAAATTCATACGATCTTCGTATCGATATTATCAATACAAAAAAAAAATTAGTATTGAATCACTAATGCACAAAAAAAAAATATATATCGCTAAGCATTATCGATATTTGGTACCAATATCGTTACACCTCCACTCTCCACAACTACGCGCAACCTATCGCAACAGGCGCACAAACAGCAACCCCCCGCGATAACCGTCCGCAGTAGAAAAGAATCGCATGGGGCACTAAACGAGCGACGTATCAATCGTCGACCACCAGTCGGTTTCGTTAAAAATCCTCGATTGTTCGGCGCTCTTAGCACGCCCCGTTAATGGTCCATCAGCAAAAAGCACCCTTCCCCGTTGCGCCCGCAGACAGTGCTCGAAACGGAAACGTAACGGAGAACGGAGCCGGGGATCGATCGGTTTCGGGGTGGCTGGCTGGCGTGCACACGATCCCGATCAAAGATGAAAGGGTTTCGCGTGCCGCCGCGCGAAATCATTAATATACTCGTGACTTACGTGGCTCGCGTGCTTGCGCCGTTAACGTGACGTCGACGGCTCGAGCACGTTGGGGGGCGTGCGGGCAGGGGTGTCGGCTCCGTTTCGTTTCATTTCGTTTCAATTTCAATTCATTTGGCTCCGGCGAGAGCTCTTTGTGCACCGCCTCCGTGCACTCGAAGCCTCGGGGGCACAAAAGATGCGTTTCCACGCTGCACGGGGCCGGCTGCAGCTGCACCGCGAAAAGAAAAAAAGGGTCCACCGGCGAGTCGCGAACCTGGCTGCCCCTTTCTGGCGAATTAGCTATTCATGCGCGATTCGCGGGGTTTCGATGCGTTTCGAGATGCGCGAGGGCGTGGCGCGACTACCTCGGCAGTTTGCTCTTTCTAGGCGAGTCTAAACCGTTCACTTTGCTTGAACAATCAGGATGATTCAATAAAATTGAGGGGAAAGCGAAGAGTGTAAATTACGATGAAATCAATGTGTTCAAGCAATGATCCCTCGGGTATTTTTATTAAAATAGTACAGCAATGTAGATTTTTTGTAGGGTAGGAAAGAATTATGTGCTAAATTAAAGGGCCTCTCAGATGCAACACGAAATCCACTGGGTAAAGTAGCCTGAAGTAAATAGAATTATCTGTTCTTCATTTATGTCAGCTAGGGTTAATGGAGCTGCTAAATATCTCTTTCGTCTAAAATTAGGGCACCGATAATGTCGCACTTAAGTGCAGCAATTAAGCAATTATTTGTGCAGCGATGCCTGGCTTATGTTAGTCCCTGAAATTGTTCGCAAGAATGCTCTGCACTAACAGGATTAAGAGGAGCATCATCGTCGTAAGTAACCCTCTGTCCTCCGTATTCCAGCGGGCCGTAAACCGGGAATTAATTAGTTGCTAGCACGGCAGCGAGAATTTCGGATCTTTACGGCGCTCGTAAAAAGTTATTTCGCGAGCGGGACCGTTTCATTCCTCTGATAAAATTCAACGAGTTTCAAGAAGTGACAAACGTGACTCGCCTCTCCTTCCGAGCAAATAAAAATGATATCCGCGTGCTTTCGTTATCGACACTACCACCTAAGTAGTTGCGAAATAAATGTTTCCTGCTTGGTGCAAAGTAAACATGATGCGTTCAAAGTAAATCTACAATTGAAGAGTACTTGTGGAAAACACTGGAAGTGCCAAAATTCTAATTCTATACCTACTGTAGTATTACCATTGAATACAAAAAAATTTTGTTTAATTTTGGTACCTACAGTGTTTTTTACAAGGAGTCCTCAATTTTTTCTGAATACCAAAATTTCAAAAGCTCACTAATTACTAGAAACTAAATACAGAAACTAGAAGGAAACTACACAAAAAAATTGAAGATAAGAAAAACCTACGTAACTCCCTCAAACACCACATTCAACTTCCGAGCAATCAATTTTCCTTTGGGCAAAGAATCTTCCAATTACTTTCAACCACAGATTGCAATTTCCTCTCGTCCCTCTTTCTTGAATCAACATCCCCGCTATCTCACTCTGCTAAACCTTTAATTCATCCTGTAACTCGAAATTAGATACCTAATCGGTGGTCACAGTTACCAAGGAACATCTTCCTCGAAGTTTGTCGCGCAGCTTGGTTTCGAGAAGAGGTCTGCCTTTTGTGCACCGTTCCTTTGTCGTACGCCCATTGAATTCGTGTCACGGGTCATCGTCGGCAAAGAAAGCGTCCATTCAGTCGCGACACGTGCGTCGTCTTTTTCCCTCCGTGCACCGCGGTACGCGACCAGTCGGTGGGACCAGTTTTTCCATCCTCCCGTTGACAACTGGACTCTGGAGATGCGGCACGAACGTTTTTTTCCCCTCGGAAGTATTACGCGCATCTCACGAAACCGCTCCCGCGGCTGAGCTCGCTTAATTAAACGCCCGCTAAACAAACGCCCGATTTATTGCGCTTTTAATAATTACTGCAATACCCCACTTGCGATTCGATATCGTTTTAGTTAGAATTTTTACGAGTTCTGTTTGAATTCGATTCTATTTTGATACAGTAGTCGACGCAGAAGGTTTGAATTTGTATATACACTTCTTTTTATTCCCGATATTCCGTGTTCCGAAAATATTACGGCTCGTTTATCCATTTTCAAAGGCTGGTTTACGTAGTACCGACTTTACGATGTCGTAAAGACGCAAGATTCAGGCCCACGGCAATGGTAAAATTTTACGGTGGAAGTTCGCGCAGTCGCGAACGAAGAAGCTGCGAGATACAAGATTGTTAACGCCGCGATTGGTTTGGCCAGCTGGCGATAAATTAACTTCGAGCGTGCTTAATACTCTGTCGCCAATGCTAGCACGTAATAAAACTCCGGAGGGAGATTTAAGGGATCGTAAAGCATCGTGATCGACGTTAATCTGAGACATCTTATTTTATCATTCTAAAATTAACTGAAATCACTTTGGTAAACTAGTTGATTAATTTTATTAACAAACATGTAGTTACTGTAAGAACAGATTACTACTGTATCTTAATCTAATTACCATTTATATCGACCATAAGACTAACTTTACATAGTTAATTTCATGTAACAGAGACGAACTCGTTTCCTAAAATAATCACCCGTTTTATTTCTACCTGTAGCTGGTCAAGCATCAAGTGACACTGATACATTATGACCACCCAGTGTACACTGGTACCAGGTATTTTGACTCGACTAAGGTCTGTCAATATCATGTTACGTATTTTGACAGCGAAGAGTGGATCTGATTTCCCCTCGTGTGGAGGGCCTTTGTTTGAGGTCCAGTGTCGTCCCTCGATTGGATATCTCGCCGAAGGTGTTCCGACGCTGTCATAACAACCTGTCAGATGGGAAGCTATTTCTCCTCCAATAAAATTTCTTTTCTTTAAACTGAACATGCCTGCACCTCCACAGAGAAAGATTCTAAAATACTAACCACTTAAAAAAGGGTAACAATTAACATTCAAATCTCACCAAATTTAATTCTACATTTCTAATTCGTCATGTCACGTGGAATCAGTTCTAGTCCAAGATCTGGGTTAGATAGTATTGAACCCCCGAAACAGAGGCTTACTGAGGACTTCTCATATCTCTATTTTTTGTAGTTTCGTGGTTTAGCAGTTGTCGAATGAAAATGTGGTAACCTCGGCTCCACACATGCGTGGCAAGTTACCAACTCCAGTCTTTAACCCTCCTTAAAAGTAGGTTTCAGCATTTCGACCAATGCAACTCGTCCCGCAATTAGATGCAGCTCTAGAAGAGATTGCCTCCACGCTGAGGGGTTAAGTAGGTGGGAAGGGTAGCATCTTGCCTTCATCCCCATCGTCACAAAGCGTTCCTCCAGCGTGCAAGCCCAAACTACAATCTAGCGGAACGCAGAACCCTGGAGCTCCGAGTAACTTGAAACGAAATCAAGCCACAGGGACCCAGCCGGCAGATCGTTAGCGTTAAGAAACGTCCGAATCTCGTTGTGTCCTGAGCCAGGTCGAAAGCCAGGGGGCGCATGGTGCACGAAGAAAGGCCGAGTAACTCGAGACTCTTGTGCCTGAAGAAGCGTTTAAACCGCTGACCGTAAACACAGAGGCTGAAGAGAGAGGTTCTGGTCCCGTGGGGCCCTGCAAGGGCGTTAATTACAGGGCTGCTTTCGTTTCTGTCTCCCCCCTCAGCCGATTTCCGTTGCTGGAAACCTGGCGCGAGGGTGGCAAGAGCGAAAGAAAGCCCTCGAAGCACCGCCACTCGGTTAGGCTCGCTCATGTCGAGTGGCTAGTTGGTTTTAAATGGACACAACGTGAGTCGTCTCGAGAATGGCTTTTAAATTAATCGACCACGGGCCACCGAGCTCGCTTTCAAACGATTCAAGCTCGACACTTATTATTCGGAGCTGCGTTTCGGGGTTGGAAGCTGCTTCGAGGCGTTTGGAACGTGGCGCGATGGTTTGTAGAATTAAAGATTGTGTTAGGGATTCGGTTTCAAATGGGGAGTAGAAACTAAATGCTTGAAGATCATTCCTTAATTTCTGGTAATGTTTTAATTATACATTTTGGCACGTGTGTTTGCACAGATTTACTGGATCTTATTATATATGATTTGCAACATTATTATTAAGCAAAATTATTACAGCGAAAAATTGAGGAATATTCTTTCATTCTCGCTTCAACTTTTTTACAAATGTAAAAGTCACAAATCAACAGAATGAATTCAATAATTTGTTCATCTTCTTGGGAATCATTAAAACTTCAACATACAGGGGGGTTGCATTCTGCGTACGATTTTAGAAAGTCCTGACGTTGATATTTCCTGCAAAACATTAAATTTGATGCAATCAAATATCATTGATTGAATAATTGCACAGTGACAAATTATTTAAATCAGAAAGTTCTCCGAAGCAAATCAGCTACTAATCCAAGTCTCTCAGACTTCTCCTGAGTGACCAGCAGAACGACCTGCCGTGCCTACGCTAGTTTTAATCGCAGATGATTGTTAAAAGCCACGGAACGCGTAACAACAGGTATCACGTTGCAAGCACCAGGTCGTAACAATCGCTTCCTCTGTTCACGGATTCCGAGGTAAAATGAAACTGACCGTCGCTGTACCTGCGCGGGAGCAGTCCCCCTCTCGGGTCATTGTGAGCGTTGCCATCGCGTTTTCGACGGAACGTCCGCATTATGGGGCCCCTGAATGGCCCCCGTAGCCGCACAATGCACCGTTGTCGTTATTGAAATCGCCGGGTTCCAGCATTGCTCCAACTATGCCGTGACCGAGTTCGAGGCATGCCAACGACCAGTCTCGAAACGGAAGTTCTTTTTAATCGCGCCCACGAATCTACGCGCTCCGTGCCCCCCTCCCCTTCCCGGATAATAGCGCTCGGGATCCTGTGCAGCAGCTTCCGCGTACGTTGGGATCGCTTGCAGGTGCGTTAATGGCTGGTGAAAATCGACCGATAAACATCTCGCGAGGAGAAATCTGCGATCATGAGAAAGAAATCTGCTCCGTTCCCCTTGTGTTGCGTTTCGCGGATCTTAGGGAGAGGCTGGAACTAATGTGAATGAATTGACTCGGTCTTCGTGATAGAAGTTAGAACCTTTCCATGCAGAGACACTTTTAGGGATTTTCATTGGTATTTGAGATAATTTTCTTTGTTTTTTTAACCAATGCTAGCTCTGCTAACAAAGGGTATTCGGTTTCCCGAACATTTCTATTTTTTTTAAAACACCCTTTAAAGTTTAATGTGTGATTTTCTACTTTCCTGTGGATCTTGCAAATTATAGTAGATATACAAAAATTATTAGACAATTTGTTGCCCCACAAAACTGTTCAGAGCTGTCAAGTTTCTATTGTGATAATTTCTGTATATCTACTATAATTTTTAAGATATCCAGGAAAGTAGGAAATCAGATATTAACCTAAGAGGTGCTTCTCACCCTGAAGAATCTAAAATGGGCAGAAACGAATTATTTCCTGAAAACTGCCTATAAAAACCTGCGCAGTTTCCAAAACATCGGAATGTGTAACGAGTAACAGAACTGAGGAGATTTCTTGAGGGTGTCAGGTCTCTGCAACATCTTCATCATTTAGCTATTATTTTCCAACTACCACAGATGCATGGCGGAAAGTGGACCATCTTCGCACGGGTGTTTTAACAATAACACCATATTCACGAATTATCGTAGAAGTGCTCGCGAACTAGATACAAACCGTGTGAAGTCTCCCCACTCTCCGTCATTCGTTTGCGTCACTCGTAGTTTATACAAGTGTAATTAAGAAAAATTGGATTGCCCATAGCAAATCACTACAATAATATCCAATGTATATACTTGCTGATAACCAGCACAGTGAATTCGTGGTGCAACAGTCAATCAGGCAGTTGCCATTTTATAGCCAACGTTCCACTAAAATTAGGGTGATTCGCGAAACTCGGATTCAAGCTGAATGGTGTATAATATTTTCCCCGCGACGGGGAAGCCTGGGACAAAAGCGATTAGTTTTACAATGCGGTTTCAGTTTACCTGGCGCTGCTCGCGAACGAATTACCAGTCGCGCGCTTGAAACGAGATACAATAATTAACGTCGCCGTTTGCTCCCCCATCGCGGCGGAGACGCCCACTCATCGAATTACCCTGTGCTAAATTGCAAACGTATGTTTCAGACACGTCCTACGAGAAGGCCTGTCGTAGGGGTAGCGCGCCTGCCACCCCTGTCCTCGGAGCACGACCCTTGGACGTCACCCCCAACAGAATCGTCGTAAGTAGATTTCATTTGTTCCCTGTAAGTCCCTGTAATTTTACAACTTCGATAATACACCACGCTTAACCCTTTCACTGCGGGGAACTCTGATATTGGGCGTATGAATGACGGAATTGTGAAACAGTCGACTCTATGCATATGCGTTCCATTGTACGGAATACTTTTTAATATATTAAGTATATCGTTTCACTGATTCTCTGATTTGTGAAACGTGATACACGTTCAATGGCGTTTTATCGTTGCAAGAGAAATTAGTTGGTTGAAATTTTTATTTCTTTATTTAAAGGTATCAATAACTTGGCTAATCATACGAAACAAATGTCTTATTTTATATCTATTATTTTTTATTACTTGCTCTTCGTCGACGATACCTCTTCATTTACCCGCGTCATCAGTTCCCAGGAATTTTGGGAAGGTCGTTGTGCAACCGTTAATTGGTAAAATATCCCCGAGTAATTATTTTATCACGCCGCCTCGAGCTCGCAATTAACGCCCTGGGCGTCTCCTGTTTCCGCGCGTTGAAGAAGATCTTTCGGTATGCTGTCCCGTGGTAGATCCTTATCGCGAGGAATACTTTCGGCGAATCTGTCAGCGCTGCGCCAAAGTGCATTAGACTTGCAGATTAGATCTGCCTCGGGACCCGGAGCTGACGATAAACGAGTCCTTTCTTCAACGATTTATCGTCCCTGTCTTCTCGCAGGATACGTCGATGGACGAAGAACGGCTTCCGTTGTTTGAATTTCTAATTACTAGTAGACGAGTCGATCAATTTTGGTCTATAAATCGCGAGGGGGAGGAAACGAAACCTGTGTGTCTACAGTGTCGATGAAAATTGATGGGGGTGAATATTAACTGGATTAAAAATCATGTCTTTTTTGCGAATTAATTGCAAGGAGATGAATACAAATTGTGACTGGTACTTTTGGCTAATGTGTTATTAATATTGTAAACCACTGAAGAAAAGGTAGTGGTTTTTAAAAAAAAATTTAGTGGTTTTTGGGGAATATTTATTTTAATACCAAAGTAAGGAACTCTGGAGTGTCGTATTTTTCTTTTAATTCTTGCACGACGATGAACAAATGGAAAATTCTCCACTCACGGTCTCTCAGAAATTTCCCGGACTCTCGAAAGATAAATCGTCATAGCTGAGACTTTTGATGCAGCTTTACATCCAGCGCTTCCGGTTAAAATACACACCGGGCTTCCCCGGCTCCTGTCAGAGCCCCTTTGGGAAGCATTTCGATTTCGAAGCACGGAAAACGGAGCCTCGGTTTTCCGATCACGTATCTTCGATCTCTCGAACCTTTCGTTGCATCGGACGGTCGCTGATGTACCGCGCGCCTTCTCTTTTATTCAGACGAACAACGAGCACTTCAAACACCCACGTCCATTGTGTTTCTTCGCTGTTCTTCGAAGTCGACGGTCGCGCGCGCTGCCATTTCAAACTTTTACAAATATGCTGATTTCAATAGTACATGTCTTCTACGCAGCCCTATATTAATCCTCTTCGGATCTCGTTGAACAAGATTTACACGCTATAAAATATCAAACTTCAGATACATTTATCTATTTATACATTTATTTATTTAATATATACAGGACAAAGTTCCATTAGTGTGCAAGAGAGAAAACAAAGAAAAATAACAATACTCAAAGTCGATATATTGAAACTATATTTTGCACTTTATTTCTTTTACTATGGTTCCAAAGTGCTTCTATCTAAATCTTACCATCTCTGCGCCAAATTCAAGTCGGATCTCTCCCATATAAAATTCTTCTTTAATAATCATGTATCTACTATACCTAGTGTTTTAAAAAAATTAAAAAATCCATTCATCTTACTGAATCATTCAATCGGGTCTTCACACATAAAATTCTACCAAACGGAATATCCATTTGCCAGGGTCGCGTTGCTTTCGCGAAATGGCAGTTGGCATCGAGCTACGAGGTTGCATCGACGCAACCTTTTCCATTCAATCATCGAGCCCAGCCGGCCAAAGTAATCGATTTCTAAGTGCGCGGGTGCTGTAACATTCACGACACGCTGCTCGGTCGCAATTTCTTCCCTCCTTTCATGGGAGACAAGAGGGTGCCTTCTCGCGGGAGGCATCACCTTTGCCCTTCGCTTCAATTTCGTTGCGTAAACCGACGCGTCGCTTCTCCCTCGGCGGATGCAAAAGCGGACGGACGGGACGCGGTATGGAAAATATCGATCCGGTGTCTTCTTGGTGTCGACTGGCTGCAGGTGTTCTCAAATCTCACGTGCTAGATTGCTTTCTAGGCCGTGGATAGGCACTCCGCAGGTGTTGCATGTCGTGTCGATTTGTGGTAGACCCAGGGAAACGCGAAGGCAGCGCGGTGCAACTGAGGAATAACACTTGGAGGAGTGTGAGACGCTTGGCGCAGGATAAACTCGTACTTGCTTCAGGTTCAGGACAAATGACTGGGATGTTTTTAGGGTAGTCATTTTGTGAGCACACGGGTATTCTTTTGCTATATACAAGGGGGTGCACAGTTAGTTCGGTGGATATCGTTTAGAAGGTGCTAGCTACTTTTTCATAAAATTTTTCAGGAAAGGTGAATAAAATAGTTAAGACAGAATTAGACACAAGAATTTGATAAAAAGCAGTGTGAGATTCCCAGTATTAAAGTGCTCGTTGAACTGGTCTCTCTTTCAGTTTAGTAATCCACCCTGTACGTTTCAATTTCGTTGGCGTGTCACGTTGATCGATAAAAGCAACTCGGTGAAACTACAAGTTTCTTCGGTAGTTCTCGTTTGTCCCGTTTTGAATCATAAATGGCTCTGACGTAATTGACCGCTGTCTTTCCGTTAGAACGCCTATTATTTATACATATGTACATGATTTTCGTGCAGGATTATGAATATCATACTCTTCAATATTTAAGATTCTCTGTTTATATATTCCCTTAAATCATATTCAAAAATACCACGTAGCAAAATACTACTTAACCTTCTTAGCACAGTCTGAAAAATAGCAGTAGAAGGATTTTAAGTGTTAGATCAAACGATCTCAATCTGTAGTATCATAATTACAAAAATTGTAAATTATCTTTCTTGAGAAATAAATTGAAATTCATATTCTGTACATTCAAGATTCCATGGATTCCAAAGGGTTTTAAATTTTTAACTATCTACTAATTCAATCTTATTATGTACATGGTACTCCATAAAATTTCTTTGGTACAAACGATTCCCATAAACTTGCTCCACGATGCTTAATTTAAAACACAGAGTACTTTAAACCTCACAGAATTTCCCATAAATTAATTCAAGGAGAGCGAAATTTCACCACCTGATCTTTTGCTTTCGTTCGATTTGAATATTATTTTAATTGAAGAATGTTAATTGTGCTCAACGAGTTATGGATAAAAGAAGTTCAAGAACAAAGAAAATTCTCGACATTCATTACTCCACTATGGAGTAGGCAAAGGAAAACGTGGACGATCTTGAAACTTGATACGATCGAAAATAATGTTCCACTGATCGCAGAGGTACTCTGTTTCTGTAATACGTTTTCGATTCAATTGCCTCTTGTCCGCAAGTTATTAACGCGCAGGGTAATTAAGAGGTACTTAATTACGGTTGGGTACCAAGGACGATAATAACTGAGACAAAAAGACAATCTTTTTGTGCCTGCTTTACGAAGAGATAGCACCTTGTTGGATAAGGTATCAAGAATTTAACATTGACCATCGAAAGCGTTGGGAAACTTGAATTGGTACACAGAAAAAGCAGAAGTTTCGATGGTCCATAATGTATTCACACAGAATATCGACTTTGAATCGTATAGTATTCTAAAATCTCGATATTACGCTCCCCACGGATGCTAAATTTTACTTTTCATCGATCGCCGACCCAAAATTACTTTACATAATCCATTGACTCAAAATGTCAACGTTTTACCATCCCTCAACATAAACTTTCAAATTTCTATAACCCCTCGATTTAAAATCGTAACGTTTTACCGCCTCTGCCAAAAAACTTCACCTTGGCGTCGTACACCAGCTAAAAATTTCGTCGTTCCCTCGTCCTTCGATTCAAATTTCAACAACCCACCATCCCCCAGCAGAAAATCTCAACGCCCCATCGCCTACCCACCCAAAACTTCAACGTCCCCCAACCCATCGACCCAAAATCTCCGATCCCCATCGCGGAGAACTGACGTGACACGAGTTGCACGTAAAAGGAAGACATCGCTTGCCGATCTGCTCGAGTCGCTTTGGAACAGTCGAACGCCAACGAGGCCCCCGGAATCGAGCAAACAGCGGATCTCGCCCGCAGATTTCCGCATCTGCGGGCAGAATTCGTCACAGCGCAGTCCCGGCTGCACCGCGGAGCTCGTGCGACGCGATTTGAGAACCCCCCGAAGACGTTTTTGTCCTTCTTACCGGTGGCACGGCGCGACCGAGGGGCTGAGAGGCCAAGGGGTGACCCGGTTCGCCTCACCTGAATGCAGGGGCAGGGTTTTTGGTCGTGGTACAAAGGTGCGCCCCAAGGATCCCTTGACTTCGGCTACCCGGATGAGCAACATCTGCGCCAGTCGACGACGAGATTTTGCCGCGAAATCATCTGCTCCCGCGGAATCCCATCGAAACGCGAAATACTGCAAGTCCGCGGGATAATTCAGGGGGACACGTGCTCCTTCGCCCATTTAAATCATCATTGCAGCTTCGAATCTGTTCGCTCTTTCTCTCATTTAATTTTGTGACAGGTCTTGGACTGTTCGACGATCGATAAGAGTAAAAAGGTGCTAGGTGTGCTGAGCTTTTCAAGGACTGAGTATTTTAAAAGATTTTGAAAGTCAGTGATTCGAGTGAATTTGTGTTAAAATTTTTAAAGTCAGAAATCGTGTTGTTTATATGGCACAGTTGCAGTTGAAGAATATCGAAGGACTTTTAATTTTTGAAGAGTTTCATTGTTTGGACCATATGGAGGAAAAAGTGTCATAATAGGGAGAATTAATTTCTCCAATTTCTTGAACACTTTCCTTCGTCCGTCTCCGAAAATTAGAAACACACCTCGCGACATCACTGATCAAGATGGCAGCGTGAAAATTGTGAAGTTAATGTTAAACAATCGTTTCCACTGAACACCAGTAAATACTCTATCGAAAGGCTTGTAACATCCTGCAAAGAAAGTCCAATTAAGGAGGGACATCTGTCCGAGTTTCCTCGACGCGAAGGCTGTTGCGTCAATGTGAATTCGAGACGTCGATGGCAGCGACAACGAGCAATAATTTATCGAGGCGCAGTAGCCAGTAAATAAGAGACTCGTGGCCAAATAAAGGAACATCAAAGGCGAAGCAGCTCGGTCTGTCCCGAAGGGTCGACGTCCTCGCAATCGACGAAAACCGACGAGCAACGCCTGCTGAAAATACCGCTTGCGTTTTCGCGGGTCTCTCGAATCGTCGTCGAGACGCAGAATGCCCGCAGAAGCGAGACGAGCAATTATCGCGAGGTTTCCTTGGCGCTGGACGATTAAAAACCGCGAATTTTGGTGCCATCGTTAATCGACTCGTAGATGCTTATCAGTGAATCGCAAACTAAAAGAGACTTGCTCTGCCAGTGGTCTTCGTTGCTGAAGTGTTGGATCAAGACGGTGTCAATATTCGTGCGTGAATTGCAGATTCAAGTGAAATTCAATTGCCTGTAATAATTGTGCTTTGAATTGTAACTTTTATTGGCGAATTGTGAATTTAAAGTGAAACATTGGTGGTTTTGTCTGATGGATTTTAAACCTGAAGTGATTTGAGCTGGTGCTGTTTGTCAGGCAACTGGATTCTTAATTATACTTGTTATGGTGCATATTAACGCTGCAGGATTCTAGTTGCAAAGATTCAGACACATTTGTTGATCTTTCATAACGAAATTGAATATTTAATCACAGTGTCTCGGAAAATTGAGTAGCCCGAAGCAGCCATACTACTTATCATCGACAGATTGCAAAACTTGATAGAATGCTTGACATTAAGAGCTCTGAAAGTTGAGAGGAGCTGGCGATATTCGCGTTCGTCGGTAGCTCGCAACATTTCAGTCATCTTTATTAATAATTATCACCAGTGCACTCAGTGCAAACCAGTTCCACGGTTAGATGAATCGCGCCTTGTTTTCACACGGCGACAACTCGTCAAGGGGATTACAAAATTCAGAAGAGAGCTCGCAACGCCTGCATCAGCAAATTGCAAAACTCCGCGCGACTCGTGTCCCTCGTCCGCATGAGTAATTTGCAAAATTCAAAATACATTACCATCCACTTACTTCAAGGACTAGGGAACAAGTCTGCTACTTTTAATTCAGCGAATTACACAACTGGTAGAAAAAAAACTATCAAATACCATCCCGCATCTTCCACTAGGCAACGTTCAAGAAGTCATCTGCGTTAACCTTTGAACAATTTAGGGTCCACTTCGCCTGATAATTGTACTCGTGCCACAAAACAAGCCTTTCCATTAGATTCTGGTCTTGCTACGATCTACAAATCTCATTCTCTCCAAGAATTAATAATATCAACAAGATTCCGCCATCCGAGGCTCAAAGCTCCACCATTGTCAACGACTAACTCGATTAAAGTCAAATAAATACCTATCTGCTTCTTTCAAGATTGAAATAAGTTATAAATAAAGATTGACCACTGGTTGTTTCTTAATATTCTGAAATTAATCACTGGAACAAGGAAAAAATACCAAAATCGGGAGAAGATAGCTGTTATCCAGGGCTACATATACACACTGCTTCCCGCCACTGTATCCCCGCGTCTTTCGCAACATCGATCATATAAGAAGCAGTTACTAAAACGATTGAGAAAAGTGAACGTGCCACGGCTCCCTCCAGAAGCATAAATCGCAAGCGATCGACGCAGCAGCGGCGCGCAAAGATCGTTTAAAGAGCCCGTGGATTTAAATCCCCCGGCACAGTTGGCCCTGAAGGGAAGCGAGAGGCCCGGAGGATCTACCTGGAGTCGTCGATCCCGTTTTCGGTGGTCGTGGAAAGATACCTGAGCCCAGGCCTGCTGGGATTCTTGGCTCGTGCTTCCGCATGTGAAAAGAAACCTCTTGGGGTAGGAGGGTAGATCGTGTGGGGGTCGAAACTACGATATTCGATGGTCGTTCGCGGCAAACGAGGAACGGTAACCGCAAGGGAAGGACGTGCCACAGTTGTTGAGCGTTACCAGTTATTTACTTTCTCTCTTTCCCGCCAGAGAAAATTAAGAAGTGCTCAGATATTTTATTCTGCGTGAATTAAAGTAGCTAAGTGCCAATTGGTGGACACAGTGGGGGTGGAGACCTGTTGCTACAATCCCGGGGTTGGTAAAGAATTCTGCGGTCAGTGTGACGGTAATTAAGTGGCTGTTGTGCGCAAACGGTACTTGAATCGAAGCGCAGGAAATTTTACTGGAAGTAACCAGTTCTGTGTAATCGTATTATCGAGGATCCACGATCGATACGACGGGGAAATAGTCCCCGCCAGCTGGGGATCTTCACCCAAAGCCTGGCTTCTATCGCGGCGTGCTTCCCAGCCGCGATATAGGTGACGCGGCTTGCAGATTACACTGCATCCTGACATTGGGCAGGCTTATCTCTCCCACACGTGCACGATAACGCCTCTTTTGCTACGTTGGTCAGTGGCGCGCGTTCAGTGACAAGGGGCACTTTTAACCCGAACGGCGCGCTCCTCGTCAGCGGTCCAGCAGCTTTTAAGCCTGATTAAACCCGCCGACGTTGAATCAAGAATAGCCATTAATCACTTGGCAGCTCCGCTGAACGGTGCCCCGGTGAAGAGTAATAAGACTAGAGTGAAAGGAAGCCAGAAACGACGCAGGACTCGCGTGTAAACAATGAGTCCAGGTGTACAATAACGACGACTAGAAGAGAGATTGACGGTGCAGCAGTGAGAAATTACCAGCCGCGGTGGAAACTAACGAAGTAGTGTGTGATTATCGCGAGCCTCAGTGGAGATTTTGACAGGAGAAATCTTATAGGCAACCAACGAAAAGGAATTCTACTAGATTCTAGGAATTCGTAGCTAAGGCTGAATGAAAATCGTCATCTTTGCGCGGCGAGCTTGCTGGTGACGGTGAATACTATCGATGACTCAGGACCGAACGCGATAAGTCGTTGTTTACGTGCTGCAGCGTGCCATCGTTGCAATCGGACGATATTTCTTGAGGAACTCTTGAAAAGTAACCTTCATCTAGTGGGAACTGCGAGCTGGGGTCGATAAGGCGAGATTAGGGGGAGATGAATTCACGAGGAATGTGTGTCGACCGTGTGCTCTCGGGGACCGATATGTTGGTGAACGCGAAGGGACGCTGAGGACGTGGCGCGTTCTTTTCACGCGGAGGAATTCGTGGACATCTGCTGCTGTTTCTCACGCGCCGCAGTTCGTATGACCAGGAGGAAGATGTGCGTGAAACCGATGGAGGAGAACGAGGAGGACAGGGTTGTCAGCATGTTCATCAACTACTTCGCTGTCAGGGTAAATATGCGCAGGGTGGCGAAATGGAGTCGTTTTCGCGCGCGAACGTTGGGGGCGGTTGTGTGGCGACGTTTGGAATGCCGTTTAGGTGGTTGAAATACTCTGCTTCGTGGTTACTTTGAATTTAGATTTATTATTGTATTATATGATTTGCTGGTTATATTAATTGAGATATTAATTGCCTGTCTGGGGATTTTTCACGTAGAATGACACTCTGCACGTGGAAAATAATAGTTTGTATTATAGTTACTGGAGATATTAATAAGCGCAGGCAATGATATTTATTTCGATATTTTTTGGAGGATTTATATGCTGTTTTTCTTTTACGTGGCGGATTTGTATTCGAATATCTGAGATTTGAGAAGTTTTCCGGATAATAGTATACATAGTTACAAGTAACGGTAGCTTGAAATATATTATTATCAATTTTCACTCACAGATTGTGCATAAATTAATTAGGCATTGGAGTAATTTTTATAAGAAATCACAGTGGTTTTGATGGTTCTCAAGTCCATTCGATGTTTAATAGCCTTAAACACGCATTCTTCACGAGTTTACGTTAGTTTTTCTATGCAACTTGGACGTACCGCCGGAAAATTTGTGGTCCGTCGCATTGTCGGGTGCATTTCCTGGAACATGCAAAACATTTGGACTCCTTCCGAGTTTCACTGGCGCTCGGCCAGGTTGTCTTTATCCGATGACCCGAAAGAGGTGGTACGAAACGCGTTCAAAAGTCGAGGAAAGTGGAACGGGCGATTTAACGTGTTCGAGAACGTTTCGGCGATCTTGCTGAGAAATATACTACGCCAAACAAAAGGAGAAACAATTTTACTGCATTCGGGAGCGTAACGATCTCGTTATACTCGAAAAAATTCATAAGTAGTACATTACTTCTGTATCTAATTTTAAATTGATTTAGGTAGTATGAAATTTGAGAATATTTTAATTATCAAGATATCTTAACAACATAAATTATAAAAATGTTCGTTAGATTCTTAGTGGTAGTACAGCTAGTGTTTAACATTTTCGTTAGATTATTAAATTCCTGTGGTTTTTAGGAATGCCTTTCAGAAGTTTAATTTACAAAGTATACCTACTCTGGGTTAATACTAGTTTCTTAAAATAATTCTGTTAAAGGGGAAATATACTCTTTTAGCGTGTCAGATGGTAGTGAAACTTTCTGTGTGAGATATTGCCTCTGCTAGAACAATTCCATAAGGAGGAAACCTAGGAACGCCCCCATTTTTTTAATGAAATGGTATGTAAATTACTCCATTTTTAATTAGTATTCTTAAAAGAATTCACTTCTATTTCCAGCATTCTGTTTATCCAAAATGAAATGAGACATACTGAAACCGATATACATATTGCAAATTCAAATAACATTTTATTAATTTTTTAAACATACAACAATCAAGAGTTGGATATTCAACATTCTTGTACATTCAAGAGTGAATATTTATCATTTCTGATATTAAAATTTCTATTTCCATTGAAGTCAATGACGGATTAGGGAACCATATTGACAGAATTCGATTTTTTAAACTTTGACGGTATTCTATATTTAATATTTCAACTTAAAATAAAAGGTACGCATAAAGTACCTATAAGAAACAAAATGAAATGAAATTTGGAAGTGATTTTCGGGCCTGACGGTCGGTTGGTACATCGTTGCTCCGGCTGCACGTGCTGAAACCTCCCAGTATCAAACACAGTGGAGAATACCTTTCACCTGAGCAATGTCACGAAAGATTCCTCGATAGCGCGACGAGAGTCAGTCGATGATTTTCACTCGCGGCACGGGCAACTTTTGCTACCGGGACGCTCCGACATACTCCGACCGATCATTTGCAAACATCCTATCACTCTGTTCGATTAAGAGCACGAGCTTTTTCAACGTAAGAGAACGTTTTCCTACTTTTCAACAGGAAATAATAACAATGGTGCCGTGTATCTTGCAGTGAAATTAAAAAAAATTATTAATTTAGATGTTTCTGTGGTAAACAGCTGTCTGCATATTTGTGTGCCACAAACGTGGGTGAATATAGTGGAATGAAGAGCTTAGAATAAGATTTTTGAAAATGCTTCCATCGTGAAAAATTTTATAATATTGCGTAAGGCACGCAACAAATATTATTTTAAATCTTTGTGAAATGTATGCTTTTGATTTCCTCGATAATTTCATTTATCTCTTCGACAAATGGAGCAGAAGATAGTCACTCGATATTCTGCTCCAAGAAGATTTGCTACCTTAGTGAAGCAGAGGATCGCGTTTTACCGCAATTCCACGTCCGCGTTCTCCCTAGCTTCTTCTGGTCGTTGGGATTCTCGTGTAAACGAACTCTCGCGAGTCAGTGTTTAACGTTTTAATTATTTCTGCCGACGTCAGACGAGTTCTCCAGTTTCTCCAGTCTCGCTTGGATTTCTCCTCGCGCGCTTCGCTCAGCTGTTCGCGAGTAACGTGCTTCGATCTGTATGCTCATTGACACAGTCGTTGAATTTGCTTGCACATGAGGCTACCACTTCATTCTGCGTACGATTATACATTGGAAAATTGTGAAACGGCTCCAGACCTAGGACAGTCGGTATTCAAGCTGCTGATAGCTTCACAATCGACTGCATCGCGAAGGGTGGTCAATATTTACTCACTCAACAATCTCAATCCTTCCGAAACCAGCTCTGACATATTAAACCTAAGAAATTCCTTATTTTGTGAAAGAAGTGTCACAAGTAAGCAATAACTAACATATCCTATTGTTATAATAAATGCGAAAGTGTGTGCTGGATGTTTGTTACTCAATCACGTCGCAATTACGCGACAGATCCTCCTGAAATTTGGTATACTCATAATCTAGGACGAGGAATAACATATAGGATACTCTTTTTCCCGATTTTTTTAATCGATCTGGATCAAATTTTGCATAATTAATCTCTAGAACCTGTGAAAAATATAGGCTACCATGAAGTCTAGAGATCCCACCCCTTCCCCTTTATTTCACCCCCTTGAATATCTCTCTATCCTTCAGACAAGGATAAGCGAAGCATTAGAAGTTTCCAAGCTTAAAATTGACAGTAACCTCTGTAAAGAATCGACTAAATACAACACATTCCGTAGCACGTGTCTCCATAAACGCGTGGGTCCATTAATCTGCGAAAGGGTTAAGCAATCGGTTTAAACGCTGCCCCACTCGAATTATCGGACTCTGAGCTAACAGCGCCCTCTTTTCTTGCCCGCAGAACTTCTTCTCGAAGAGGTCGTTCCGCTCGAACCCGCTGAAGAGGACGAAGAGCGTGACGAAGCTCGAGCGACAGAAGCAACGCGGCGCTGGGCTTCGGGGTTGCCGTTCACACGAGTCCCTCCTCTGCGGACAGGCGGTGACCTCGATGGACCTCGCGGCCGTGACACCGCTGCATCCGAGCCTGCTTGGCAGACCTCACTGCTTCCAGGTCACACCCAGCACCGGTGGGCCCAAGTATTTCAGTTGCAGGACCGCTCACGAACGGGACCAGTGGTTACACAGGTTGGTACCGTTCCCTCTGTTTTTTTTCTTTCTTCTTTCTTCTTCCCGCGATGAATCGCTGGGCCTGGACCGGGCCCACTCGTCCAACTCGGCGAACCGTCACGCGGGCGTTCGCTGCCAAATCGCCGAGTCATCGCGGAAACAATGCTCGGCGGTCGAATCTCGTTGAAATTAAAGTAATCTTTGAATTTTCGGATTTGGATAATTGACGCTCTACTGTATTACACTTATCACTAGTATCTCAAGGGTTTATAGTTAGGTATAGTATAATTTTTCAAATATTCTAATGTGGAGGCAGCTCTTTTCTATCGTACTTTGAAGTTTAATTTCGTCAGGTAGAGTTTCTAACGAGTACTTGACCTGTACGTTAAAACACAGTTTAAGGAAATCCGTTCAACCCGACGCGGAGCAGACACGACGAACGGACAACTCCCTGCAGATTTGGCTCCTCGAGGCGAAAGGTGTGCCAGCGAAGAAGCGATATTTTTGCGAGGTCTGTCTAGACAGCACCCTGTACGCGAGAACCACCGCGAAGTTGAAGGCCGACCTTTGCTTCTGGGGCGAGCACTTCGACTTCCATCATTTGCCTTCTGTCAACACCATACAAGTGAACCTGTACAGGGAGGCTGACCGAAAGAAGAAGAGGGACAAGAATGTTTTAATCGGTAAGGCATCTAACCGTCAAATTATTCAATTTTTTACACAGTATTTACAGTAACTCATACAGCATCTCGAAAATTCAGAAGAATTAAATATAAAATATAAAATCTTGGAAAGCCTTGTACTTGGGGATGGAGGGGTTAAGAAATCGCCAAAATTACCCTTACGTAATTTAAGGACGGTCTCTTTCGGTAATTAAACTATCCTAAAGATAAAAACACCCCTCAGGGGTGAGTCAAAAAAATTCTGAATTTTCATATTATCGTGAATATCCGAGGAACATCCATCAGGATTGTAACTCCATTGCAATATTTGTGGAGTGCAGAAAATCACTATATTTTTCCCAACCTTACTTCAACCTCCACAAAAAATTCTGCAAACTTGATTTCGAAACTCCATTTAGTCAGCCATGAAACTTTGTTTAATCTGTCTTCAGGTTCCGTGAGCATACCGGTACACAACGTTACGTCGCGTTATCTGACAGAGAAATGGTACCCCGTGGTAGGGGACAAGGGCCCCTTGAAGGAGCCCCCAGCGTTGAGGGTAAAATGCCGTTTCCAGTCCGTGGACATACTACCCGTTCAGGTGTACCAGGAGTTCCTGGAGTACCTGAAAACGGACTACAAGTCATTGTGCGAGAAATTGGAGCCCGTGATTGGCGTGAAAGCGAAAGAAGACATCGCCACGGCTTTGGTGGCAGTCATGCAACGGGAAAAGAAAGCGCCACAGTTTCTCGCCGACTTGGTTATGATGGATATACACAGAATAGGTGAGTTCTGTAGCTAGTTGCCACTTTTCATTCTACATTCTACGTTGTGGGCCAGAAAATAAATGGCACAGAGACAGGTTTTTCTTAATTCAAGTCTGTCTAAATTCCTCCATAGCATTAAATGTGCTATCACTGGTAAATACATCTTCGTAGAGTGTTATATAAATTCTTTAACAACTTCTAATCCTTTTCCTATTAATATTATAATCATCGATTTCTCGTAATATCGATCTTATACCTATTTGAGAAATCTACTTTTCTGGAAAGAGTGTAGAGTCCAAATATACCCAAGAAAAGCGTCAATCCTTTCAGTGCCAACATTCGATCATTTTGCATACACCGTGTGCGGATTTCCTTCATCCATATTCCTTAAACACACTCGCTGGACGCCCATAGGCGTTCTCCGCACAAGTACCTTGCACTGTATAAACGCTTACATGGGTTCACAGCCCTGAGAGGGTTAAAGAAGCTGAGGACACCTCTCGTCCCGAGTGCCCGTCTGTTCATGGTAAATATTGAATTTCAGACGACGAGAGGCTCACCTTTCGAGGAAATTCCTTAGCCACGAAGGCGATGGAGGCCTACCTGAAGCTGACGGGCGATAGGTACCTGCAAGAGACCTTGGGGGCCGTGGTCAGGGGCGCGGTAGAGGGTGGCGACTGCGAGGTGGACCCGCTGAAGGTCGCCTCGGTGGCGGCCCTTCACAAGCAACAGCAGAATCTGCGGAACGCCGTGGAGCTCGCCTGGAGCAGGATACTGGCCAGCCACGCTCACTTTCCTCTTGAATTGCGGGAGTGCTTCCGTATATTCCGCGAGCGTCTAGCCGACATGGGCCGCGAGGACATCGCGGACAATCTCATCTCGGCGTCGATATTCCTCAGATTCCTCTGCCCCGCCATACTCAGCCCGTCTCTCTTCAACATCACGCACGGTGAGTCGAACATCCTGCATGACATCCTGCTAGCTCATCTCCAATTGCTAACGCATCCGACGCTGTATTGGAGCATTGGATTTTTCAGGGGGATATTGAAAACTTATGGAAAAGATCAGACTGTTTGATATTTGATACATATTTGTGTGCTCTGGGGTCCATCAGTTTAGTGTTCAATTGCAGTTGCGGTTCTTAGTCATAGATGAGTGATTCGTAATTCCTAATAATACTTCCTGGAAAATAACATTTCTACCGAGTGTAGTCTGTTATATGTGTTTTGTGATGCAACGTGAGTTCGAAAGGATAAGATAGCTGTGCTTTTATATCATTGCCACAAATGCGACATAAAGTAATAATAGTATTTATCTTCTCTGGTTTTTTATTACTATATCTGCTTGTTTACTATAATATTACGCAGCTACGCTAGCGAGGGATTGTGGGGAATACCTATCTATAATAAGAACACGCCGAATTAGATAAATTGTTAATTACTAAAATAATATATATTGGATAATTCATCCAATTCTCAACACTTTCTATCCCTGCATGAATTTTATTTTAAACACGAAACAAATGTATACGGTCGCAAGTAACCCAAAGATGGAGAAAAAAATCAAAAACTGCTTCACATATTTATTCATGTATATTTTTTATAGTTTCATGGCTATTCTATGCTAAATAAATGTTAATATTACAATCGCTGCGGCAAACTGATGCCTTTTCGACGATTATATTTGAACAATATTGAAACAAAGGGGTTTCAATTATTTTCAGAATACCCAAACGAAAAGGCAGCGAGGAATCTCACCCTCGTCGCCAAGACGCTCCAAACTCTCGCGAACTTCACGAGATTCCAAGGGAAAGAGAACTTCATGGAGTTCATGAACGATCTCCTGGAGCGTGAGGCTCCGTCCATGAAGAACTTCCTCCAGCTGATCAGCGTACGTTCAATTCTTCGTCGACCATCGCGACCCGAGACGTCCGCGTTCGAAATTCATAACCAATCAGATGTTCCTTTACAGAGCCCATTGCCAAAGGACGCGCCAGCCAACAATTCCTTAGAATTCGACGGCTACATCGACCTGGGGAAGCAGCTGTCCCTCTTGCACGCCCTTCTACGCGAGAGTTTAGTCACGATCTCATCGTCTTCCTCGTCACTGCCCCCATCGAGGCTGCCAGAGATCTTAGAAAGGATTTCCCTAGCCCTGGACCAACCTGGTCCAAGTCCAGTGCCAGCCGCCCATCGCTACCCGAACTTGCAGAACAATATATTCCGTTACAACGACCCAACGATCGCGAACAGCAACACGAACCTGTCTGTATCGGCGACGTCCACTCTCAGCAACCACAGTACCCTCAACGGAACCATCAGAGACAGCAACGAGGTGCTGCAATCGAACACCCTGGGCCACAACAGCTCGCGCAGCCCGAACGTCGCCAGGGCCGCCACCCTTCCCCGAAACGCTTACATGCCGACCAACGGCAAGCTACAACTTCAAATCACCACCGACGACTATCCTCTAGAACCGCCAGCCTTTGTATCCCGTTCACCAACCCCGATAGTGCGACAACACAGGGCGATAGGGTCGAACAGAACGGGTGCTGGCTACAGACTGACAGCCAGCGCGAGTTTGGCGAACGTGAATCACTGCCAGACGCACCCCACCAGCCCCACGCGATCAGAAAGCCACAGCAATTTAAAGGACTCCAACTACAACATCACCACGTCGCAGAACAACCAGTCCAACATCTGCACCATCGTCTCCCAGCAGCAGCAACAGCAGCAGCAAAATCACCGGCACAACATGGCGCGACTGCAGACCCTCGACATCCATGACAGGGAGGATAATTACAATCATAATAACTACAACGTCTCGAGATCGACGAGCAGGAACCACTGCAACAAGGAGGAGAACGCGAACCAGACGCAGCACCAGAACTACAACAATGTCTCGAAAACTACGGTGAACGCGAACGTCGTGGTGAACCCCTCGTCGAATCTCACGCTCTCGATCAACCACCAGCCGAATAATAATTACAACAACAGCAAGACCAGTAATAACACCACTGCCAATGGTAATCTGGTGGAGCTGTCGGACCTGCTGAGGTACGCCGACGACGAGGTCTCCGAGTCCAAGTCGCAGAAGGGCTCCCAGATATCCATCTCCCAGCTGAGCAACGTCGCCTCGTCTGGGTATCAGAGCTTTGCGGCGTATAGTCAGAGCTCCAGCCCCGTGGACCTCAGCAGCAACAACGCTAACGCGCACATTCTTAACGCGGCGCCCCTCGCTTTCGCCAACCCTGTGTATCACATGGAACCGAATCACGGCAGAAGCGGGAGGAGAGGCAGTAGTAGCTCCGAAGAGAGAGAAGGGAGCGGCGGCGGAGTGGAGGGCGTGAGAGGCGTCGATCTCAGCCCGTCGCCTCCACCCCAGAACAACGTGAGGAACCTGCAGAGGAACAGCCAGAACCAGTGGAGGCAGACTAACCAGACGCACAGGAATAACTCGGAACAGAATCAAGTTTGCTGCACGAAGCTGAGGAGGAGATTGTCCCTGGACTCGACGCGGGATCTCTCTGATACTAGTGAAGAGGAAAGTTGCACGACTAGGAGGAGCAAGTCCCGTAGTCACCGAAGCATCGATCAGGTAACGTATAGCTTTTCTACGCTTGTATTTTGGCACTCGGTTTCTTTGATGACGAACGAATGTATTAAGTGTTGGATTTTACCAAATCTGAAACGGGGGAACTAGTCTTGTGCAGGAGGTTCTCGTTGTGCAGTGTACTTGCTATTTGGAACACAAACACTTGGGGAACCAGTGATTGTTTTGTGCTGGTAAAAGTAATTAAGTATTGGGCTTATAACTTCAGACTTTATTTCTTTAAATTACTTATATAGGATTTGAATATGTTTTTATAAATACATATAGCGCTAAAGAAACTTCATATTTCCCTCAGCCAGCCACTAATCAACAACTAAGGCACAGAACTATCGGACCCTAAAATTCCATTACTCACAACCCTCTCATATCATCCAAGTTCACAGTTCAGCCTTCAAACTACAATCACCCAGAAAACTCTCCATCGAAACGATTAAAATGAATGCCAGGTACGAAACCTCCACCAAGTTCGTTCGTCATTGAGGAAACCAAGTCTAACAGCCCCCCAAAACTTGCAGCTGCAGCCAAGCCGACGACGCAGCGACTGAAAGGCCGCTCTTTAGCTCGAAACGTTCGCAGAGCCAAAAGAGGAACTTATAATTCTCATACGATTCACCTTTAACTCTTGTATGTACATAAGTCGCCGTAACGCGTTACCGTTGTGAATAACAAGTTCCTCTTTCCGCGTGCCATTTTCACGTTCTCTCTCTTTCTCTCTCTGATCTCTGTCGCCTAACGGAACGCCAGCTCCGAAAAACGTTGCGCGCCTTTCTCTGTGTACTTATGCGTGTCTTGTAACTAACATCGCCACGTCTCTTCGTTTCCAGTACGAAGTGGAAATCGAGAGGCTGCAGAGTAGCGTAGATCGACTGAGGGCCCGGTTAGGCGCAACCGAGGATACCGATATAGACGGCGTTGCACCGGATACCAAGATGAAGAGCATCATCTCCAGGTACTTAATCCCTCATTAACGCGTCAGCTAACCCCATCGATCACCAAACTCGATTCTCTGCCTGAGTGTGGACCCAAACCACCCCCTCTTAATCACGCCCCCCCACCCCCACCCAGATTATAACTTACCATTGTTCTCTGTCTCCGCGTATCACTCGAGGCCTTCCGTCTCATGCTCGGCGTCACTTCGACTCTCTTCTTCCATCCTCTCTACCTCACTTCTTGCCTAATCGCGTTTTCATTCGACGCAAGAACGGTCGAAGGTGTGTCAGCAGACTTCGACGGCTCTTCCTTCAGCACGATTCTCATCGTTTGCCTTTGATCCACGCGGAAATGGTTCCTGGAGCGCGATTTAAGGAAGGCAGAGCTGAATGTACCCCACTGTGGCTCCTAGTAGCTTTAATAACCTCGATACCCTTGGTATTTTCAACGAACATTCTTCATGGCTCTACTTAGGTATACAAAGGTGTTACGTTTTAATAGATTCGTCGTGGTTTTGTTCCCAGAAGTATCCTCGTTCAGCTCTGTCTACCCACCGTGTAAATGTAAAGCATTCGAGATTTAAGGGCTAAGGTGTAAATAGAAGAGACAGTGAATCTACGTTTTCTTCTGTGCAACGAAATATATATAGAGTTTAACGGGAACAGAGAGAAACGCTGTCCCCCGTAAATCCGAAACCACCCGGTTTACTGTTCTCGAAATAATGTATGTTTAATTGATTGTGTGTTCCTGTGCATTCTATCCGCTGCATTTGGTATACTCTGGCTTGATCTGGACCTTGGTGTAAGAGTCAATTATATTTCTAAGCTTTCTTACGTTTTTACGTCACACGTTTCTAGCATAACATATTTATATATATATATACATATATTACATCGTTCTATTTCTTGGCTTTTGTCCGACAATTATCTATATATACATATATATTTATATATATCTATAAAACACGTGTGCGATATACTTGTCGCTATAAAGTGTTGCTATTGTCCGATACGACAAGTTAGATTGTTAATCAGCTCACCCAATTCTGTACTCTGAACCCAGTGCCCGACGAAAGCATTCTCACCAACCCCTCAGCGCGTACTTACTTACATCACCGTCCAAAGAAACATTCTGTCAGTCACATGCCGTCAAATACTCTCTCCACCGAATTTCTCACCGATCACAAGCCTTGCCTCGTACACATCACGGTTCTGTTTCACGTGTGCACGGATCACTCTGCAAGTACACCGGTAACCTTGTATCGGGTCTGTCTAGCGTGTCGCGATAAAGGAACATTCAGGATAGTGAAAATCAGAAGTCGGAAATATAGAAAATTTTGTCGTAAGTTGCTGACAAGGGAAGATTGGTAAACCGGAGTTTTTTTTTTGTTAAAAGAAATAGTCTTTTGCCATTGAAGTTGCAGAACAGGAGTAAAAGAGAAATATTTGTGTAACAAAACTGTTTGTAAATAATCAGAGAATGAGACTAACTAGCAATTTTGTGTATTGTGGGAATTAACTCTAAATACTCCATCGAGTGTTTTATCCTGAACGTTTCTTCCACGGCCACCACTCACACGCTTCAACTTACAAACCCCACTGCGATTGTTCGCAGAGAAGCGGACCGCGTTGCTTCTTTACTCAAAGGGAAGCTCCCCCGTGTACTCATGCACTGTTGGTCTGATTCTTTACCCTCTTTTTCTTTTACTTTAATTCTCCGAACGTATGGATATTTTGCACCAGACACACTTCGCTGCTTCCTTTGTATTTCGTTTTCCGAATACATTGATGTTCAGTTGTTAAATATGCATCGTGGTGCGCTTGGATCCTCTCTGGCCTCCCTGTGAAATCTCTCTGGCCTCGTGGTTCTCTGACCACCATCCATCACGGCTTCCAAGTGTACATAGACCATTAAAAACCATAACGAAAGCATAGAAAACGCTACAGAGAGACTTAACAGGCGAAGCTCAGTTCCGCGTGCGCTCAGAACCATCGGAGCATCCTCCGTTCCCCTAGAAGAACCCGCATATCTGTCCCTGAAAGGACACCTCGATCCAGTCCTTAGGATCGAGCACTACAGGGGTCCCAGAGGGTGCTCCATGAGAACAGACCTCCCAGCATCCCCGTTAAAGCGTAGCTGGCTGAACCGATTGCTCTTCTGTTCATTGTAGGTTAATCTCCGTGGAGGAGGAGCTGCGCCGCGAGCAACAGAAGATGTCGGCCACGCTGTCGTACAAGCAGCGCGTGATCGACGCGCAGGAGCAGCAAATAGCCGCCCTGGACGCCGCGAACTCGCGTCTGATGACGTCAAACACAAGACTGTTGTCCGCATTGAGCACCCTGAAGCAACGGTACAACGCGAAGACCCAGCTGAGCAGTGAGGCAGCCGCGTTGCTGCAGAACATCGCCGACATCGGCGAGCTGAAGAGCTCGTCCTGTTGAAGCCTGCCTGGGGACACCGCTATGGACCCTCCCCCCTGCAGGAGCAGACCCGATGAACCAAGAGGGAACGAAGATGGGCGGAGTCGCGAGATTGAGAATTGCTCTCTGTCGCCCACGGCCTCGAGGTGGCACGGGGTCACCCGAGGATGTCGCTAGATTGTCGATCGTTGCTAGATCCCCGGCCACGAGCCTGTGGAAGGGGTTCGCGTGATTGGAACATCGAAGAGGACGGATCTGGGTCTCTCTGGACCATCCTCTTCCTCGTTGAAACCCCGTGGACCAACCCTCCTCAGGCTCGTTGCTCGAGAGTACCGCGAAACCCACGAACCTCCTCGCGTCAGTGCTAGGTTTGATGAACCTAGATAACCGAGGGTCGCCGTGGACAGAGAGGAGACGCGTTCGTGGGAGAGAACGAGAGTCGTGCGAAAATAGAGGCTACCTAGTGATTAGGCAAACGGTTTAACTAGATAATTCGCGTCGAATTTCACGTGACATAGCGTTAGGATTATTTGTACCCCCGGGGAGGCTGCGAGGCCTTCCCCAACCTCCTCAAACCCTGTCGTTCGCGATCGAAATGGCGAAGCTCTCTAGTTCGAATGTGGACGTCGATCGATCGTGTTCGTCAAGCATTCACCCGGTAACTCTCGTCCCGGTGGCTTTTCTTCGTTCGACGCGAACGAACGGAAAAGTCTACACGCAGGTGAGACCTCATGGGTATTTCGGTCGAGTGCGAGGGAAGATGGCCAGGAATCTATAGGACGGGCTGGCGAGAGGTCGATCGACTCGTCTAGCGGTGGATGAAACATTGGGAGTACAGTGGACGAGCCGCTGCTAGACGGTGAACGATGCCTGTCTCAGTTGCTTTGTGTTTACCTCGAGTTCCTTTCGCCTGGGTCGACGGAGATTGGTGAAGTTCGTATCTTGGCGATAATGTTCGGGGTTAAATTTTTTTATCTGTTTGTACGTATTCTACTCGAGCGGTCAGTGAAAAGTTCAGAAGGAAGCGTATCTTCCGAGCGAACTGTTTCGTCGCAAAAGAATGTTAAAGTTCTGGGCAGTTGCGTTGCGCAGACACCTCTAAGTGCGATCTAATTGGCCACAGTTTTAACAGTCTTTTACTGGGAAAGGATTTGCTCGAGACGCATGGCTCTTTTGGTACTCTTCGTGAGCTTCTTGGCGAAGGTGAGCTTAGCGACAAATTTTTGTATTAGGTCCCCAGCGATCTACACTTGTTGATTCGTCCGCGAAAGCCACGACCATTACCGGTTTCTTTTATACACCTTACACTTCGACGCACAGCAGCATGCACCGTAATTGTCTAGAAGACTATGCATTATATATCGTATCGGCGTTCGTCACAGCGACGCGTAACGGCGACCTTAAGCACCGCGAGCCGTACTTCAGGACACCTTGTACATGCGTGTATATTTTTCTAGTTTCCTCTCGAAGAATTCCTTCATTTACACGAGACCTACGGAACCATCATAATATAGCAGATTCTTTCATTTCTTTTTTTTAAAAGAACATATTCCCATCCTCGTAATTCTCCCCGACCATTCGCGATATTCGTCGCGCGAGAAAGAAAAGCGAAGGGGACGATTTGAAATATCCACGGCGAGAAACAACAACCCCCCACCTAACGAGGTACTCGAGTTCAGTTGGCAGACCTGCCAGAGGAAGCTTGCACGCTTGCTTGATCCAAACACCGATTCTTACTCTAAGCGACAATATTTATTTAGTAGTTTCTACCAAAGATGATGAAGTGGTTTTCATTGTAAAAAGGGAGCGCCGAGATTTGTGTAAGATATATATGTATAAATATGTATTTCGTTTCGTCGATGCGTGCCGCGCTGTTTCCACGCGATGAAACTCGGAATACGGTGATGGCGGAGAAGAAGAGGGGCGTTGCGCGCGACGCGAGAAGCTCGCGACACTCGAGCATCGAGATTTCTTAGCCGCGCGCGGATTTTCTTTCTTTTTAATTTCTTTCTTAATTAGTCCCGCACAGCCAAACGCGTCATGCATGACAGTTAGACAACACTATTGACCGCGTCTCGTCTCCGCTCGCGAGCGTTAGCGTGTTACGTTTCTGTTTCTTTTTCCTTCTTTTTTTTTTTTATTCGTTTGTTTCTTTTTTACATCACAGCAAAAGCAGCGTTCGATTGCAACCGTTGTTGTGCAGCGAGAAAGAGTGAGAGAAAGGAGAATCGAGCGAACGAGATTGCGCGTGGACGTCTTAAGTGAGAGAACATGTGCGCGTATGCATGTTCGTGCCTGTGTGTATGCATGAACGGATGAGACGAATGAGAGAAGATTACAAATCCAGTCTAATCTCATTCGGAGGAAAAAAAAGTATTATTCTCGTCGGACTTTGTATCATAGCTTATTATCGATCGTCAGTGAGAGCGTTTTAATTTTCTCGCCTTCCGTCGATTATTTTTGTATAGAGATATATATATGTGTATGTATACATCTTCCCTGTTTCTTTCACACACACGCCCCTCTCCCGTTCCTGTCCTCTCCAGTTGATCATCATCCATTTCCCATCTTTTTTGTACTTTCTTTAACGCGATCTTTGAAGCTTTTTTCAATCGTCGAGTGTTTGCACAATGAAATTAATATATTTAACGGTATCCCACCCACCCCTACCCCCCCCCCCCCCGGCCCACTCTTGTTGGACGATGTAATCGATAATGGATAAATTATCTATTTAAAATGACTCGAATAGCGTGTACATTGCTATGTTTTTTGGTATATTCGTTTCTGCAATACATCATCTGTATTTAAGCGTATAGCATCTACTAGTAACAGTACATGAACAAATAAATATGATTAGACGTATTACGTATACATGTTTTTCCTTTGCGAGACCCAGAAGCATCCTGTTCAGATTCAAATATCTAAATGCACCAGATTGCGAATAAGTTTCAAATAATAAATAATGAAACAAGTAACTGGTTGTGACGAAAATTATTGCGAATGTATAACTAAGTAGTTGCGAGTTTATATTTTCAGACTTATTACATGTAAAGTACTAACAATCAATGCCATCTTGCAATTTATAGCTTGTGTAAGCTTCGGAAATATGGCTGTTTGAGAAATTAAATCCCGGTTTGCAACTTTGTTAGTTTTCGCGAGGAGCCAAATCCCGGGTTGCAACTTTGTTGCAGGTGCACCCCGAAATACTGCTTCTCTTGCAGGTGCAACCCGAAATACTGCTTCTCTTGCAGGTGCAAGAATCGTGCAGTGAGTTTCGGAACAGGCCGTTTTTGAGGTGCCGCACCTGCAAGAGAAGCAGATTTTCGCGCTGCACCTGCAAGAGAAGTTGCGGTGAGATTAATCACTAGTTACTTACCTTGCGATCGTGTACTATGTGATAAGTATTCAGGTAAGCTATTGAACGCCCCGCGAAAACACAACAAAGTTGCAAAGGACAAATTTTTTCAACAATGTTGCAAATGAAATTGGGCTGTATGAGAAATTAAATCCGGGTTTGCAACTTTGTGCGTTTTCGCAAGGAGCCAAATCCCGTTTTGCAACTTTGTTGCAGGTGCACCCCGAAATACTGCTTCTCTTGCAGGTGCAAGAATCGTGCAATAAATTTCGGAACAGGCCGTTTTTGAGGTGCTGCACCCAGAGATGCAAGATGCGAAGAATTCCGACTGCAGCGACCCTTGCGGTGGAGTAAGGAACCTCAGCTCGTGATGTCTCCCCTCTATAGAATAATATTCTTGAGTAGTACATTACACGGGCTTTTTTGGCGGGATACCGTAACAAACATGCGCGAACGTAGAGTAACCGTATCAAAACCGTCATTACCGTCAAATCCTGAGTACTCCTCTGAATCAAAGAACTTGAAATTTGAAGCCAAAATTTTATATATAAAATAAACTGAAAATATACTTATTACTTATTTAATATTCATGTATCGCTCCACTGCAATGTACTGAATGTATTTTAAAGACAATAAAGTGGAAAAACTCTACAAAATCGTATTATTATTGTAAAGATTCTCTAGAACATTCCTATCCAAATTCCAAACCTATTCGCCCACAAACCAGATTTTGAAATGCGCTACTTTAACGCTGCGTCTTTCAAAAACGTCTCTTAATGGAGAAGTATTGAACGGAGAGCTGAAATTTAGGATACCTCCCTTCGCTTCATGTTCTCCTGATACATCGCTCCAAAATCTAGCCAAAAATTTCTGAACGCTGCAAAATTGAGCTTCGTAACAGGAGAACATGACGTCGAAAGAGGTGGCACTAAGTTAGCGCCTTCGGAAAGGGAATCTAAGTCGCAGAACTGTTCGACGTAGAGGCGCAGAGTTTTCAACGATGAAATTTCAGGATACCTCCCTTCGCTTCATGTTCTCCTGATACATCGCTCCAAAATCTAGCCAAAAATTTCTGAACGCTGCAAAATTGAGCTTCGTAACAGGAGAACATGACGTCGAAAGAGGTGGCACTAAGTAAGCGCCTTCGGAGAGAGAATCGAAGTCGAAGAACTATTCAACGTAGGGGCGCAGAGTTTTCGAAAGGCCTTCGACGATGAAATTTCAGGCTACCTCCTTTCGCTTCATGTTCTCCTGGTACATCGCTCCAAAATCTAGCCAAAAATTTCTGAACGCTGCAAAATTGAGCTTCGTAACAGGAGAACATGATGTGGAAGGAGGCGGCACAAAGTTAGCGCCTTCGGAGAGAGAATCGAAGCCGAAGAACTATTCCACGTAGAGGCGCAGAGTTTCGAACGATGAATTTCAGGCTACCTCCTTTCGCTTCATGTTCTCCTGGTACATCGCTCCAAAATCTAGCCAAAAATTTCTGAACGCTGCAAAATTGAGCTTCGTAACAGGAGAACATGATGTGGAAGGAGGCGGCACAAAGTTAGCGCCTTCGGAGAGAGAATCGAAGCCGAAGAACTATTCCACGTAGAGGCGCAGAGTTTCGAACGATGAATTTCAGGCTACCTCCTTTCGCTTCATGTTCTCCTGGTACATCGCTCCAAAATCTAGCCAAAAATTTCTGAACGCTGCAAAATTGAGCTTCGTAACAGGAGAACATGATGTGGAAGGAGGCGGCACAAAGTTAGCGCCTTCGGAGAGAGAATCGAAGCCGAAGAACTATTCCACGTAGAGGCGCAGAGTTTCGAACGATGAATTTCAGGCTACCTCCTTTCGCTTCATGTTCTCCTGGTACATCGCTCCAAAATCTAGCCAAAAATTTCTGAACGCTGCAAAATTGAGCTTCGTAACAGGAGAACATGATGTGGAAGGAGGCGGCACAAAGTTAGCGCCTTCGGAGAGAGAATCGAAGCCGAAGAACTATTCAACGTAGAGGCGCAGACTTTTCGAAAGGCCTTGGACGATGAAATTTCAGGATACCTCCTTTCGCTTCATGTTCTCCTGATACATTGGCTAAAATCTTACAAAATTTTCTGAACGCTCCAAAATTGTGCTTCGTAACAGGAGAACATGACGTCGAAAGAGGTGGCACTAAGTTAGCGCCTTCGGAAAGGGAATCTAAGTCGCAGAACTGTTCGACGTAGAGGCGCAGAGTTTTCAACGATGAAATTTCAGGATACCTCCCTTCGCTTCATGTTCTCCTGATACAACGCTCCAAAATCTAGCCAAAAATTTCTGAACGCTGCAAAATTGAGCTTCGTAACAGGAGAACATGACGTCGAAAGAGGTGGCACTAAGTTAGCGCCTTCGGAAAGGGAATCTAAGTCGCAGAACTGTTCGACGTAGAGGCGCAGAGTTTTCAACGATGAAATTTCAGGATACCTCCCTTCGCTTCATGTTCTCCTGATACATCGCTCCAAAATCTAGCCAAAAATTTCTGAACGCTGCAAAATTGAGCTTCGTAACAGGAGAACATGACGTCGAAAGAGGTGGCACTAAGTTAGCGCCTTCGGAGAGAGAATCGAAGTCGAAGAACTATTCAACGTAGGCGCGCAGAGTTTTCGAAAGGCCTTCGACGATGAAATTTCAGGCTACCTCCCTTCGCTTCATGTTCTCCTGATACATCGCTCCAAAATCTAGCCAAAAATTTCTGAACGCTGCAAAATTGAGCTTCGTAACAGGAGAACATGATGTGGAAGGAGGCGGCACAAAGTTAGCGCCTTCGGAGAGAGAATCGAAGCTGAAGAACTATTCAACGTAGGGGCGCAGAGTTTTCGAAAGGCCTTCGACGATGAAATTTCAGGCTACCTCCTTTCGCTTCATGTTCTCCTGGTACATCGCTCCAAAATCTAGCCAAAAATTTCTGAACGCTGCAAAATTGAGCTTCGTAACAGGAGAACATGACGTCGAAAGAGGTGGCACTAAGTTAGCGCCTTCGGAAAGGGAATCTAAGTCGCAGAACTGTTCGACGTAGAGGCGCAGAGTTTTCAACGATGAAATTTCAGGATACCTCCCTTCGCTTCATGTTCTCCTGATACATCGCTCCAAAATCTAGCCAAAAATTTCTGAACGCTGCAAAATTGAGCTTCGTAACAGGAGAACATGACGTCGAAAGAGGTGGCACTAAGTTAGCGCCTTCGGAGAGAGAATCGAAGTCGAAGAACTATTCAACGTAGGCGCGCAGAGTTTTCGAAAGGCCTTCGACGATGAAATTTCAGGCTACCTCCCTTCGCTTCATGTTCTCCTGATACATCGCTCCAAAATCTAGCCAAAAATTTCTGAACGCTGCAAAATTGAGCTTCGTAACAGGAGAACATGATGTGGAAGGAGGCGGCACAAAGTTAGCGCCTTCGGAGAGAGAATCGAAGCTGAAGAACTATTCAACGTAGGGGCGCAGAGTTTTCGAAAGGCCTTCGACGATGAAATTTCAGGCTACCTCCTTTCGCTTCATGTTCTCCTGGTACATCGCTCCAAAATCTAGCCAAAAATTTCTGAACGCTGCAAAATTGAGCTTCGTAACAGGAGAACATGACGTCGAAAGAGGTGGCACTAAGTTAGCGCCTTCGGAAAGGGAATCTAAGTCGCAGAACTGTTCGACGTAGAGGCGCAGAGTTTTCAACGATGAAATTTCAGGATACCTCCCTTCGCTTCATGTTCTCCTGATACATCGCTCCAAAATCTAGCCAAAAATTTCTGAACGCTGCAAAATTGAGCTTCGTAACAGGAGAACATGACGTCGAAAGAGGTGGCACTAAGTTAGCGCCTTCGGAGAGAGAATCGAAGTCGAAGAACTATTCAACGTAGGCGCGCAGAGTTTTCGAAAGGCCTTCGACGATGAAATTTCAGGCTACCTCCCTTCGCTTCATGTTCTCCTGATACATCGCTCCAAAATCTAGCCAAAAATTTCTGAACGCTGCAAAATTGAGCTTCGTAACAGGAGAACATGATGTGGAAGGAGGCGGCACAAAGTTAGCGCCTTCGGAGAGAGAATCGAAGCTGAAGAACTATTCAACGTAGGGGCGCAGAGTTTTCGAAAGGCCTTCGACGATGAAATTTCAGGCTACCTCCTTTCGCTTCATGTTCTCCTGGTACATCGCTCCAAAATCTAGCCAAAAATTTCTGAACGCTGCAAAATTGAGCTTCGTAACAGGAGAACATGATGTGGAAGGAGGCGGCACAAAGTTAGCGCCTTCGGAGAGAGAATCGAAGCCGAAGAACTATTCCACGTAGAGGCGCAGAGTTTCGAACGATGAAATTCAGGCTACCTCCCTTCGCTTCATGTTCTCCTGATACAACGCTCCAAAATCTAGCCAAAAATTTCTGAACGCTGCAAAATTGAGCTTCGTAACAGGAGAACATGACGTCGAAAGAGGTGGCACAAAGTTAGCGCCTTCGGAGAGAGAATCGAAGCCGAAGAACTATTCAACGTAGGGGCGCAGAGTTTTCGAAAGGCCTTCGACGATGAAATTTCAGGCTACCTCCTTTCGCTTCATGTTCTCCTGGTACATCGCTCCAAAATCTAGCCAAAAATTTCTGAACGCTGCAAAATTGAGCTTCGTAACAGGAGAACATGACGTCGAAAGAGGTGGCACTAAGTTAGCGCCTTCGGAAAGGGAATCTAAGTCGCAGAACTGTTCGACGTAGAGGCGCAGAGTTTTCAACGATGAAATTTCAGGATACCTCCCTTCGCTTCATGTTCTCCTGATACATCGCTCCAAAATCTAGCCAAAAATTTCTGAACGCTGCAAAATTGAGCTTCGTAACAGGAGAACATGACGTCGAAAGAGGTGGCACTAAGTTTGCGCCTTCGGAGAGAGAATCGAAGTCGAAGAACTATTCAACGTAGGGGCGCAGAGTTTTCGAAAGGCCTTCGACGATGAAATTTCAGGATACCTCCCTTCGCTTCATGTTCTCCTGATACATCGCTCCAAAATCTAGCCAAAAATTTCTGAACGCTGCAAAATTGAGCTTCGTAACAGGAGAACATGATGTGGAAGGAGGCGGCACAAAGTTAGCGCCTTCGGAGAGAGAATCGAAGCCGAAGAACTATTCAACGTAGAGGCGCAGACTTTTCGAAAGGCCTTGGACGATGAAATTTCAGGATACCTCCTTTCGCTTCATGTTCTCCTGATACATTGGCTAAAATCTTACAAAATTTTCTGAACGCTCCAAAATTGTGCTTCGTAACAGGAGAACATGACGTCGAAAGAGGTGGCACTAAGTTAGCGCCTTCGGAGAGAGAATCGAAGCCGGAGAACTATTCAACGCAGAGGCAGACTTTGGGATTTAATTGGGAAATGGGAAGTTATAGGGTACTGTTCTAAATTAAAAGATGCGGTTTTTCTCTACATGTGGTTTATTAAAATACTCTGAATAATGTACAGTGATATATAATAATTCCATTCTAATTACTTATGTTTAATTTCCACTTAAAAATCACATATTGTAAATGCTGCACTCGTCCAGTCCGTTTTCGTTACACCAGTTGACATTCACCGACGCTTCCAAAGAATTGATTACCTATATAACAGACGAAAGCCTCGAATTAATTAACCAGTCTTCGTAATATAATTGCGAGTTGAACACTAAATACACATAGACAGTCCTTACTACTTTAAAGTGAACTTATTCAATATTAGTTGCGCCGCTGAAATTTCGAGTTTTTGCAGGTGCAACCCGAAATACTGCTTCTCTTGCAGGTGCAGCCCGAAATACTGCTTCTCTTGCAGGTGCAAGAATCGTGCAGTGAATTTCGGAACAGGCCGTTTTTGAGGTGCCGCACCTGCAAGAGAAGCAGATTTTCGCGCTGCACCTGCAAGAGAAGTTGCGCCGCTGAAATTTCGAGTTTTTGCAGGTGCAACCCGAAATACTGCTTCTCTTGCAGGTGCAGCCCGAAATACTGCTTCTCTTGCAGGTGCAAGAATCGTGCAGTGAATTTCGGAACAGGCCGTTTTTGAGGTGCCGCACCTGCAAGAGAAGCAGATTTTCGCGCTGCACCTGCAAGAGAAGTTGCGCCGCTGAAATTTCGAGTTTTTGCAGGTGCAACCCGAAATACTGCTTCTCTTGCAGGTGCAGCCCGAAATACTGCTTCTCTTGCAGGTGCAAGAATCGTGCAGTGAATTTCGGAACAGGCCGTTTTTGAGGTGCCGCACCTGCAAGAGAAGCAGATTTTCGCGCTGCACCTGCAAGAGAAGTTGCGCCGCTGAAATTTCGAGTTTTTGCAGGTGCAACCCGAAATACTGCTTCTCTTGCAGGTGCAGCCCGAAATACTGCTTCTCTTGCAGGTGCAAGAATCGTGCAGTGAATTTCGGAACAGGCCGTTTTTGAGGTGCCGCACCTGCAAGAGAAGCAGATTTTCGCGCTGCACCTGCAAGAGAAGTTGCGCCGCTGAAATTTCGAGTTTTTGCAGGTGCAACCCGAAATACTGCTTCTCTTGCAGGTGCAGCCCGAAATACTGCTTCTCTTGCAGGTGCAAGAATCGTGCAGTGAATTTCGGAACAGGCCGTTTTTGAGGTGCCGCACCTGCAAGAGAAGCAGATTTTCGCGCTGCACCTGCAAGAGAAGTTGCGCCGCTGAAATTTCGAGTTTTTGCAATGAAACTACAGTTTTTTATAGTATTTTTGTCTTTATTTTCTTTAAAGCATGTTCAAAATATTACAAAAAGTGATACAATCATGGACAAATGATTATTGATGTAAGTATATAAATAATAATTATATTTTCACTCGTAGTCTATATAATCACTTCACTTTATATACAAAATCACTGTCTTCTCATGTTCATTGTTGAGGTTAACAGCTTTCCATCATTTGTCCCACTTCAAGTTCATGTCCACGGAGAAATATTCCCTAGTTTTATCTATAACATGAAGAAAAATATTTTTAATAACCTGACTTATGTATTATAGAAAATACGATAGGTGTTACAATATAATTTCATATAAAACGAATAAAGAATTAAATTACCTTTCCAATGTAACCTTTACTTCGTGTACAGTATTGTCTCCCTGTGAACTCGTTTCGGTACACACGCTGTGGGCTTTTCGCTATCCCCACCACTTCTGTCTCACTCTTGTTCGGCGAAGGCGAGAGCGAGCGAAAGTCACTGGTCTCGCTCCGTCTTTCGGACGCCGTGTCACTCCGGCGCACGCCAAGCGTTCCATCTAGCTTCCCCCTTCGGCCAGAAAGAAGCGAGAAACGAACACTCGGAATTAGGGCTCTGCTCACGATGTGGGCTCAACGTCGGTCCCGACCAGCGAGTTCTCAGGGAGACAATACTGTACTAATAAATAATGTCATCTTGTAATTTATACCTTACACGGGCTTTGAAGAAATACCATTTTTGAGCACCATAGTGTCTTGATCCCCGAAATGGATTTTCGCAGAGAAATCCGCATGAGTCGTTGACTGGCCGAGTCAAAGAATAGCGTAGAAAAAGCCTGCCTTCAAACAAGTTACACGTATATAAGCACGCACACACTTTTCAGCATTTCCACACATTTCAGAGTAGTTGGCAAGTTGGACGCTGTTCATGAGCAGATGTCACTACATTAAGTCCTCAAATTATGGGTCGGTAACACAGTTTGGGTGGCGACACGAACATCCATAAGGTGATAGGTCTATCCTATACCTCGTCTGTGCTTCATCGATGGCGCTAGAACTGTATCAAGCGTCGGTTTAATAGGCATCTTCAATGCATAAACACTATATTGATTTATAGAATCGAAGCATGTGCGCGTTGCACTTTCTAACTAAAAATACACAATAAAACACTTAAACGGTAATGCGTGGAAAATACACAAGAACATTGTGGCAAAAAAAAAACAGATAGAGACTGTGATAGATGTGAAAAGATACGGGGACTACGTGGGTAGCAGGGAGAAAATAGATAACGTAAAGAATGTGAAGTGTGTGGATAGTGTTGGAAATGTTAGATATACGAGGTATGTGAAAAATCGATGTAGGAGAAATTCGGCGTATTTGGAATATGAGCGAGCTTCTTTACCACCCTTATAAAGTCGTTTCTAACATACATAGCATGTACGTGGAACATGTAAGGAATTAAAAATATGATCTATTACTCTACATTTTATTCTTCATCGATTGGAATCCGCTCAAATCCACCTCCACCCCACTTTTCTAACCCAGCCCCACAAGGTTTGCCGGGTCGAACTTCTCACAGGAAAGAGACACTAACGAATAACCATGCACGCCGTCACAGGAGATGCGCATCCGCTGGCAGAAACATTAATTGCTCGTATCTCGATAATCACAGCTAACGGCTGCTGTGTATTCATGTAATCAGAAACTGCGCAAAACTTGCCGAACAATCGCGAAATCAAGGGTCGACGTTTCAACCGACCTTGCTTGGTAATTAATCACTAACCAGAGCGGTATCACGCGATAATGACACCAGGGCCCTGATAACGAACTATCTCCGTCGGATCCGTTTCTTCTACGAAGCTGTAAACCGAGAAGGAAGAGGTGAAGAACCTAGGAACATCGGGACGAGCCATGGGACATCATCGAGGCGAGAGTTAAACGTTTTACGTCTGTCGTCGTGGAGCCGTTGAGGATCTCGCGTTATCAAGTGCTGTTGTTCATTTAGTACGGATGGTTGGTTACTTCGATCGGATTTAGTCCTGTTGGGAAATCAATGGGGGAGGTTGGACGAAGAGGTGGAGATTGGTAGCAGGAGAGATAGGAGAAAAAATGACACGTAAATTAGAAGAGAGGATAGAATATGAAAGGGAAAGTAGGACAAGAGAATCGAGATGCAACAGATTGTACAGGGAAGTGGTAACGAGGGAGGTATCAAGTGTAGAATTTTGAAGAAAGCAGAAGAATCGTGGGGATGTATGCTATAGAGATATATAAAGGGGGAGATGGTTTAGGAAGAAATCAAAGGAGGAATTGAAAAGGAGCAAAAGAACAGGATAATGATAATCCAGGAATAAGGATAAGCTAGAGTAGAAATATACTAGAGTAAGAATATCTTTGAAAATCATTGATGATATCCAAAAATATTTCAAACAAAAATTCAATAAATAGTTCTCTTGAATATGTGAGCATACTTTTTGCAATCCTGTTACATATACTGGGTGCCTCAAGACGTTTTCCACCTGGGCCTTTTTCCTTAAATCCACCATAGCTAACACCCATCCATATCGATGAAACCAGATCCACACCAATTCCACAAGCTTATCTTCTGCCATACACTTATCGCGCCTATCATTCCCAGCAAGACTTTGCAAGAAGGTGGCCTCCCACGCCGAATCCCGCGCCTTCCTTCGCAGGAGCAACACCTCTCTACGCTGGCGATCGGTGCCAAGGTTTACAATAACCGATCCTCCGCGTTGCAACCAGCAGCCTCGCGCGGTTCACCGTACCTGGGCGACGTTCATGCATGTTTATTATTAACAGTACGCGCAAGAGCCACCTGCCCCGCCGTGATAAGCCTATTGAAGTTCGACTTATAATTAGAAACGTCGTTACCCGCGAACGTCTCGCGCTCTCCAGCGCCATAACGACACGCTTGCCCGTGATTACGTGACAATCCCGCGGCGCTGTTCGCGCGGCACCGCGCCGTCGTAATCAATTAAATTAACTTCTGCCCCGATGGACATCGAGCCACGAAAGAAGCCGACACGCGACAGATATTCTATGTATTAAAACGTCGACGCGTTTGTGCAAACAACAATATTGCCTTGGCGGGAATAGTTGGGTCGTAGATACCATCGATGTCTAATTGCCGAGGCAGATAAAAAGTTATACAACCACGTGGAATATTTCTGTCGGCAAGCGACTTCGGCGTACACCCGCGGCACGCATGGTTTAATAACATATATAATATAATTGCCATCGTTGTTATTTTTTAAAATTGTTATGGGAATTCAGAATGACGTGCTAAAGAAGAATATCGTATATAGATTCCCTTATATTCATCTATATATATTTTCCTTCGATATTGAAATAGAAGTTAGAAGTTTCAAAGAGAGTGAACAGAGCGATATCAACTGTTAATAGGACTTGAGTCATTATTATTATTTTATATTTTATTCCGTTACTTTTTGTTTTGTGGTAACGCTGTTTCTCCACTCTGCGTCTTTTTCACCTTCTCTCTTAAAATGGGTCTTACACTGGTCCATGAGAGAATAAAATAAATGAATAAGGAAGTTAGAACAGAGTAGCACAAACTTGATGTAGGGTAGACGTTCCAATTGCTGCTAGTGTCACTTGATTTATTTCTCTTAATAAAAACGTAACGTATAAAGGACAGTGTACCAAGGAAAATTATTAAATTGGAACTGTTCGTCTTCTTCTTCTTCTTTTTATTATTATTATTGTACACAATTCTTTATACGTTACGTAAAATAAATCAAATGGTAATAGCAGGGACACTGGTATTAATTGGTAGATCTACCCTAGAATTTTCAAAAATTGAATCTAATCTATTAAGAAGAACTCTTGTAACTTGTAGCAGTATCTTTCAATCGCTCCTGAAGATAATTCCTCTACTTATCGACTACTGAAGTAAGCTCTCGAAGATTATGGAATAAAGAAATAGTCACTTTGAAGAAGATAAGAATTTTCGCCGCGATTTATTCATTTCTGCTGTTTAAGCTCGTTACGTGATAATTCTCCTGGTCCCGTTTTCCTCTGCCTCCAGCGATGACGACTTCACGCGGGAAAGTGACTTAAGGAGGCGGCGGGCAGATAAGGTACAGCGAAACAAGTGTGATAAGCCGAAATGAGATAGCGGTCGTCGCAGCCAGTCGACGATATCTCAAAGTCAATGTCCTATGAAGGACTGCCGCTAACACTCCAACCACCGTACGGTTTTCTGATTACGGCCGCATCGCTGCCAGATACACACAGCACTATTGTTCCTTGTCTCCCGCGACGCCGGCGCGCTCTTCCGTCTTTGTCCCTGGAGAGGCATCGATGGCTAAATGCGCAGCCATCGCCGTTTACCTTTCCTATTTTCGCAGGTTCATGTTTAACCTCTTGTCCCTGCTGCCTTTTATTCCACGGCGGAGCAAGCAGCTTACTTTTCACTTGGATCCGTGCACATCGATTAAAACGCAGTTCTGTATTTTAGTTGGAAATGGTGGGTAGCTTCTGTGCGGTAGTTGTATGGCGATGAGCGTGGAGGATTTTTAAAAATTTATGTGATTTATAGTAAATGTACAGGGTGTTCCAGAATTATCCATTTAAATCGATGCAGTCAGATATCTTGGAAACTGTTAATGTTATAAAAAAATACTTCATGATGTGATGCAATTGGTTTTTCATAGGTGGAAGTGTAGAAAATATATGGTCAACTTTAATTTTTTTTTAATAGAATTATATATTTATTATTTCATCAATCGATGTAGTTGGATTATTCCCTCTAAAAAAGTACTAAAATATTTGTGGCAAAAAAGGCATCAGTTTAGGAGATATTTTAATTTTAATATTGTATACAGGGTGATTCACCTAATTGTGCAACCTAAATAATCAACAGTTTCCAAGATATTCGAGTGGATCGATTTAAATGGGATTTTATTTTTGTACATTGTTGGCTATCTTTTTACTGCTGCTTTTCACTTAACCGGAAAAGATGGCGAAATAGTAGGGACTTTTACCGATAAATGTTTTCCTTCTTGTCTCGTATATTCTACTTAGTTTCTCGCTTCCTGTTTTCCCCTTAATTTCCCATTTCCGTCTTAAAGAATCTCATTTAAAAGTGCAATTTTCTATAACGCAACATTTACATCCGGTAAGGACATAAGGAGAGAGACTCTCGAGGTAGCAAGCTTTTAATTCATCCAGTTCACAATCTATTTCTTATGCAATTTTGAATATCGCACATATATTATAATTTTGCACATACTTGGATATCGTTAAGAAATAGATTTTTCTGCATGTGACAGTTGCCTCACACAAGTTCAATAACTTCCCATTTTTTTTTTACCATTCAACCACCAGTTTAAAAATATATAATTCTTAACTAAATGTTATTTTAAGTAGCAATGGAAATACATTTTGGAATATTATACCTCCTAGTTCCTTCTTTGTTTTGAAATTCCAAAAACTCCAATACTCGAGCTCGAAAAAATTTGAATGGACACGAGTGACTAATTCAAACATAAAAATAAAATCACGAGCATATGTATTAACTTATAATACATTTACATTACGACGCTGTTCATCGAAGCTGAGTCTAATAGGGATTAATAAAATGTAAATTTAATACAAAATACATCTGATCTGAGTTGACATTTCTTCCCCCGACGCTATAACAAACGAGTCGGCCCTGTTAAATAAATATTACGCAAACATAGATTTCGATAAACTACACAACGTGCTTACGTTAATACGAAACTTGGCCACGATAAAACGCGGTATCTAAAGACTCGATAAGACCATCGAAATCTGACTCTGACCTTAAACTTCAGGCGACGCTTGGACCTCGAAAAGAACTCACATAGACACATTTTGTTCTGTCTTTGCCTCTTCATCTAGCGATGAGCAAAGGAAAGGTTTTATCTTTAATTCTGACCTTAGAGAGGGTAAAATTAGACAAGTATATTTTAATGTATAAGTTGTACTTGGTACTGTTTGATATGTTAATTATTATTTCATAAGTTTTCACGAAAAGAATTATTTATTTAACACTCCCCTGTGAGCAAGGTAACAAATAACCATGAAATGAAAATTCAATTCTGTGCTACGTAAATTAAATACGTTTCTCGTCAAATAAATCATTTTAACTCAATCATTTATAAAGGATCAACCCAACTGAAATCACTTTACTAATTATTAATTATTTTGCTCGTTAATATCCCCATTAATGGATTAAGAAACACCTTTTACATTGAGGTAATTAATTATTATATATCATATGTATATTTCCAGTAAATTGCATAAATTGTTTGAATACCTTCTTCGGGCGCAGCGAGTCTCCGAAGTTTCGCTTCTTTCTACTTGAAGATGTTCGCGCGCAACGAAGTCACCATTAAAAGCGAAAAAAATCCCTGAAATTATTTATCATTCCTATCTTCTGAAATATGTAAACCATTCCCACGGAACAAAGCTTACAATTATTTAGTTTCTTCTGTTACCAAAAATTGAAGACAAATAAATAATAAATGGTATTCTATTTCTGATTTGTTTTTACCACAATTATCCCACTGTTTCCTTTCATTCAATAAATATTCTCTCCGCCAAGGTGTGATTATAACGACATCCGAAGTTGGCAAAACTCGTACCGAAAGGAACAAATTACATTCCACCTGCATGAGTGCGTATAAGGATTTCCTCGCTGTTCCAAATAAAATTGCATTGCCGTCGTATAAAGTATTTAGTTTCCCTCTGGGGTGCATGTACATCATATTTGAATTCGGTCGGATTTCCTGCGAACGTTTCAGCTTTGTTAATTATACGGTGTGACCGATTTCAGCGTTAACGTTTCGGTGATTTCACAGCGCTTCAGAACAAATACAGCCGCGAAATATCAGAAATACGACTATGAAGATAAAACCGCTTTGACCTAAAAATATCTTCCTACGCAGATTAGGTGACGCGAGATTTTCGGCTTCGAATACGGCAAGTTCTATGCGCGATAACAGCATAAGGTTTGCTCGCAGATTTTCAGATTTTATGAGAAAATTCCGATGCAATAATGAAGATTGGCTACAAATTCCAATATTCCTCCTATTACTTTCTGAAAATTCTCTGGAAAATGTGATGTTCATATAAGAAAGAAGACACATTTTTGGAAATTTCTTTCAGACACTTTTCTGCACCGAAGTCGAAAACCGAATAAAATTTATAAATAAATTTCACTATAATGAAAATCAATTCGTGATCGAAAAAATAAATTTCCAGCATTTCAAAAATCGATGCCCACATTATTAATTACAAGAAGAAGCTTGTCACTATCTTCTGAAAGTTTCTAACATTACCGCAAAAAAAGCAAGTCACTTGAATTCGACGTATCTACTGATACACGAATAATCGATAAAAGGCACTTCCTCTGCGTGGCTTCCTGATGACCTTGAACGATCGAAAAGTGGGCGAGAAGATCGAGGGCTCTCTCACTTTAGATGATTAATTGCCACTCAAAGTTTCTGGCACCATGGAACGTGGCTGGAATCGAGTGACACACAGTGGATCGAATAAATAGCGGGGCCGTTGACTTTTCGTCGGCCATATTTCGCCGATCTAATCGGTGATCTGCGATCGAAGCGGCACGATATCGAAACGCTTAGGAAACTTACGGCCGCGCTACAATGTCACGAGCAAAGGTCCATCGAGAGAGTTCGCCGTCGATAACGGGAACTAACGAGAGCTAATCTATCAAGGCCGCCCGACAGTGAAATTCTGACCTTGAACAGGCAGCACCGTTACGCGTTGAAAGCTGGAAAGCCAGTGGAATACTCTAGTGCCAGAACAGGCAGTGGTTAACGATGAAAGAGCGATTGGTTTATTCATTTTTTAGTATGGGAATCTTCCTCCCGTTTTCTCAGGCAGAATCAAATTTGAATAAAAATTTTGCTGTATTGTTACGAGCATCTGGAATTTTTTGTGTAAATAATTGAATAGGTGGAAGTAAAGGGAGAGATACGAATAAGTGTTCAGTGGCTTCAAGGCCTGTGTGATTAATGGGTTCGTTAGCAGTCGAGCCTTTTCGACGGAAATTGTGTTTACTTAAACATTGATTATACTACTTCCTAGTCAGGTATTGATGTTCCACTGTCAAGTGGGTATTAGAGACGACAGCTTCCTAGGTAGTTAGATACTGAACCTAGGGCAACACTCGTCTTCGAAAATGGTATTTGAATACTTATCGAAGCGGGAGATTTATTGATTAGTTTCTAAAAATCTGGTGATGCAATGAACAAATCTTTTGACCCTGAAGTATACATTTTGTGGTTAGGTTATCGGTTACTGAGTTGGTCTAGCATTCTAGTATAGGGAAAAGCAACTCAACATTAGCGAGATTTTAAACAAACGATTTACTGCGGAACATGTAAATTGCTCTTGAAAAGTAACTTTTCGGGGTGAGTATAAATTAAATTTTTGACGCACGTGGTCTGCTCTAACTTTAGGAAATTTTTCTAACTGTTCCAAATTAATTAAATATTGAGGTCGTACGCAGTTTTCACACACTATGAAGTAACCAACCCTTCGTTAATTTAAACTACATCTCTGCTGCTACCTTTGTATGTTACTTACGATCTAAATCGCCACGGGCGTCATTATTGGATTACAACATGCTTTATATTCAATCCACATACTTCAAAATGCGCCCCGCTCCTTTCAAACGCAAAATATTTCCAGGAAGCTTCTGCATCATAGCTGTTAACCCTTTATTCGACTCCAGTAATATTTGAGAAACATCTGAAAAGTAGGTACAGGGTACAGGTTTTCTTCTTTTTATCCAATAATCATCCCCTTTCAATATTCAATCGTCATTTCAAGAACAAGGTCAAAATTCCATCCCTCTTCATCCTCCAATGCTCCAGCTTGGAAAGCTGGCAGAAAGCAGAGTGCGCAATACAGAATCCGCGAGTCTACGTTTTTCAAGAGATGCTTCCACAGGAATGACAACTGAGACGCGGAGATCCCGCGGACGCTTGCGAGACAAGTGCGCCATCCCACCCCTGTTTTCGACGCGCACCGAATCTGACCCTGGATCGTATCCCATTACCGCCGGAATCGGTCATCACTGACCCTCCCTCCATCTTCGGGTGCGCTCCGTCTCCCCAGTCGGCCGCGATGCGCGTCGATCTCCTCGAGGCGGCCCCGGGGAGGGAGTTACGGATTAGAAGCGGAATCAGGAAGAGAGAGCGTTGCACCGCTCGAGAGGGTACACTGTACCAGTGAACCCGGTGTACGCTTGTCGCGGAGTGGAGGTGAGCGTCCCCACCCCCGGCCGGCCGAGAACAGGGGGAGCGAGAGAGCCGTCTCGCGCAGAGAGAGAAAGCTGAAGCGAAGAGAGGGGTGTGCATCAGCGGCGGAAAAGGGACAGAGCCAAAGGAGCCGGGGGAGAGAGCGTGGAGGAAAGAAAACAACGCGAGTGGCAGAGGCTTCCACCCCTTTTCGCCTGGCTCTTCCTCCCACCCGCCTTCCGCGCGAGAGGGGTTCTCGCTCTCTCCCCACCCGCGTCCGTCGAACCTCCCTCCCCCTCTAACCCTTTTAACGGTCGCCCCTCCGGTCCGTGAAAACGCGTCGCTGAAACGTCGTTACGCTTCCAACTGACGTAGCCGTTGTCGTCGTCGTTCTCGCTACGTCGACGTGCCCGAGCCCGAGCCCGAGGTAGGGAGGCGGGCGACGCTGGTGGGGCGAAAGATCGCGAGGTGGGGGCAAGCGACGGAGTGGGGGCGGCGGTCGGCGTGGTGGGGAGAGGGGAGCGAGCGACTGGTGGGGAGAAGGCGGCCGGGTGGGGAGTAAACGCAAGCGGAGGAGAGCTCGACGACGGCAAGGAGAGGTCATTGACCCGAGCGGCAGGCTGCCGGCTGCTAGAGAGCTACGTCGCTCGCGCGCGCTACCCTGGCCTCTCCTCGTCTGTTCCGCGTTTGTTCGTAACCTCGTGTGTGCTGTGCCCGCGACAGAGAGAGATACCCCGTACACTTCTCTATCTCCTCTCGCAAACCGTCCTCTATCTCCGTCCACCCTGTTCGCCCCTCTCCCTCGCTCCAACGATCGTTCACTGCCACCTTCTCCCCTAACCCCTCCCTCTCTCTCTCTCTCTCTCTCTCTCCGCCCGTTTCTGCATCTCTTTCCCTGCCTCTCCGGTTCTCCGTGTCCCTATAACCGCGTGCCTTCTCTCTCCGCCACTGTTCGTCGTCGCGATTCCGGCAGGGCGCAACGCGAGAAACAGTGAGAGAGAGGGAGAGAGAGAGAGAGGAAGGGGGTGAGAGAGAGAACGAGAGGGGTGTCAGGGGGAGAGGGAGGGAGAACGAGAGACAGAGTGCGTGTGTTTCCCTACGACGTTGCGTTACAACGAGAGATCCCGCTGACTGCGGAGAGCGCGTGTTCCGCGTTACGAGTTACCGCTCCAACTCAGTTTTCTTCTTCCCTTCTGTTCTCTCGCTCTCTCTCTTTCTCTCTCTCCCTGTCCGTCTGTCTCTCTCTATCTATCTATCTTTCTCTCTCTCTCGCCCTCTATTTTTTCTTTCATTTCCACGCGTGTGTACCCCCGCGCACCAGCGTCGAACAGCAGCACCGCCGACGACACGGTCCGCCCCCGTGGCGTTCGCCTCGCTTTCGTCCGCGAGACTCCTGCCCGTGGCACGTTTTCGGCGCGCGTTTCGCCCGATCGGTTCTCGTCCCTCGTTCGCCTCGCGAAGAATTCTCTCCCTCGTTAGTGCTGCTGTACCCTCCGTCCCCGTCGCCACGACGGTGCTCTCTCCCTCTCTCCACGACCACGTCTCTTTCTCTCGCTCCCTCTGAATCCCTGCTTCCGTCTTCGTCAGTCTCTCTCCCTCCCTGTCCCCCCTCTCTCTCTTTCTCTCACGCGCACACATACACACACATATATACACATAGAGTCTCTCTCTCTCTCTCTCGTTCTCTCTCTCTCTCTCTCTCTCTCTCCCCGCGTGTCTTTTTCCCCGGCTTTTCTGACCGCGCGCGTCCGTTCCCTTCTCCACGAGGGAGGAGAGACGTCTGTCGCGCTTCGAGGCTCCACGCGTGCACGCGCGCGGAGAGTCGGCTTATCGCGGACGAGCGTGCCGAACGCTTTCTACCCGAGTGTGCCTCTCTGCATCCTCCTACGCCGGTCGTCGGTCGCTCCTACTGACGCGTCGTGTGGTGTCCAAAGCGGTACGGTTCATCGACGGTGCGAAACGGGTCGCCGGTGTGTCACGTCGGTTGCGCGGTGCTTCGGGTGCTTCGTGGACATCGGTCCCCGGCTGACGCTGCTGGGCCGCCCACGTAAACGCGATCGTGTGCCGGTCGTTCGGTCACCACGACCCGTCCCCGTACGTCCGCACGGCTGCCTCGACACGTGAACCCGGTGTGCCGATGCTGGTCCCCACCTCGTGACGTCTCGCTGTGACAGCCGGCAAGGATTACTCGATACTGAAGGAGCCGCGCGAGCAGAAGCAGAAGAAGAAGAGGAGTAGGAAGAAGAAGCGAAGGAAGAGGAAGAGGAAAGAGGAAGAAGAGAGGGGATCGGCGAAGGTGGAGAAGGAGGAAGAACGGAAAGGAACAGGAGTAGGAGGTGGAGGAGGAAGAAGAGAGCCGCGAGTGCGACGACCGGGCCACAATAGTGTACGCCGTTTGTTGTTTCGTTGGCCGGTTTTCGGTCCGCGTTACGGCCGTGGCGAACGGGACGTCACGCGAGAGAAATAAGGGAACCGGGAATAGAAATCGTGTGGAGGGGGCCAATCGAGTATTAGCGAGAGTTTACGCGAGTGCTACGTAACCAAAGTGTGTGCTGTTCTCCCGCTGCTTGTTCACAGCCCCGATGTAATAATACGTTCACGCAAAAGAGAGAAGAAAGGAGAGGAGAAGAGAAAGAGAGAGAGAGAGAGAGAGAGAGGGAGAGAGAGAGAGAGGGAGGGAGGGAGAGAGAAAAAGTAGCTTCCAAATAGCCTTCTGTCTGTCCGTCGTCGCGGTGATCGCGGGTGGAGGGGCCCATGCCTAGAGGAACAGTGGAAGGATCAAGTGAATCTGATCACCTGTGGTGAACGCAGTAAAACCGGGAAATGGGGGAACACGCAGGCTAAAGGCGAAACGATAGTGTGGGGGGGGGGAGGGGGAGAGAGAGAGAGAGGAGGGAGGGAGATGAAGTAGAAACGAGAATAACGAGATAAAGAAAGAAAGAAAGGAACGAAAGGAAAGATAAAGGAACAGGAAGAGAAATCTGTCACGTCGTGATCAGCCGGAGAGCGAGAGAGACTCCCGGATATATTCATCATGCATGCACACCCATACACGCATATTACATATATAAATAGATTGCATATACGTATGACGTTCGCCCGCGTTACGAGTTCGCCCGACGTTCTCCAGTTCCGTTCTTCACCTTTCCCTCTGTCGTTTATTTCTTTCGTCTAATCGCGTGCTTTCTTTCTCTCCCTATCGCGTCACACGCCGCCGCATCACCCACCCCGATTTCCTCGCGGTCCTCGCGCTCGCCCGCGTTCATTCCTCGCGGCACCCTAGGCCGGCACTCTCTCTTTCGTTCGCGTTCCACGCGTCACTCGCTCCCGTCGAAGCAACAACGCACACGCTTCGCTTGTCCGCTTCTTCCCGAACGATCCTCGTACCGTTCGTGTGCACGTGTCCGTCCAACACACGCGCGTTCTGTACATTATCCGCGACAGTGTATCGCCGTTACGTCCACCGTCTCTCTCCCACTCGCCTCTCCCAATCCGTCTCTGCCTTTCTGTGCCATACGCTTCTATCGGCGAGCGAGCGCGCTCGCGTGCCCCCCCCCCCCCCCCGCCACTCCCCCCGTGGCCGTTTGCCGTTTCTCATCCCGCCGTTCTCGCTCCAGTTGCCTCGTCGTCTGACACCACCGGGGAACACCCTGGGCGCCGTAGTCGCCCGCCTCTCAGACCCACCAAAATTTAAGTATCGACACCCGCCTCGGTCTCGCGCCGTTCCAATTCCACGGCCAACCGTTTCCTCTCTCTCGTCCCTCGCCGCGGCCATGTGCTCGCGCTGAACGGACCGACAGATAGAAACGGATAGAGGGGAGAGAGGGAACGGGACACCGTGCTTGTCTTCCCGTCTCAAGAGATCGACGGAGTGTCGCGGAGAGGATCTGTCGCGATGAACGAAACGCCCGGTTGTTCGGTCGAAATTGATAGGTGACGTTCTCGCCGTCGAGTGAGCCAGGACCGTGTAAACTGTGCTACGAAAGAATTCGACGCGTCGTCGGCTTCGTTCCCGCCGCGATACACGCGTGGTGCTCGCGATTATCGAGGATCGACCGTTGCGATCGAAGCAGCGATCTATCGGACCGTGACCGACACCAGATAGAGGATCTTATCGACCGGCGAAACTCGTGCCGATTAGAAGCAACGGCGATCGTTGAATATCCGACGATCGGCGCGTGCACGCGGTGCCTCCGCTGGCCAACGAACCTGCCCCATTTCCCGTGCCCCGCGGGACCCGTCGCTTCGCCGAAACGATCCTCGAATTTATACATTCCGTGAACTCCGCCGCTTCGGGACACCGTCGTCCACCGAAAATAAACCCGAGAGAGATCGTCGGGGTCAATTATCGATCTTCCCCTCGCGGCGGCGAACGTAGATAGATTTCGAGCCACGGTTACGCCACTTCGAGCCTCCGGCCAGACCCGCATATCGGTTCCCCCATACACGCGCTCACGACGTTGAAAATCTGTAACTGCTATCGTGCCGTGCGATCGAAACAAAAAAAAAAAACACGGTGCCGTTATTTTTTAGGAGACGCAGCGGCTAACACAAGCTCGATCGTCAGTGCCGGTTCCCCCTTTTTTTGTTTGCTTCGATGGATGGATAGAGGACGGTTTCGAGAGCCGCGAGGATCAGAATAGAAAGGGTGGAACAGAAACGTTCGCCGTGGTCGAGGAGCCCCGATCTTTTTTGATCTCGTAACACCTTTTCGGCGCGCCGCGTGTGCACGCGAGAGGACGCAGCATGCGTGCGTAATATCCGACACGCGCGTCACGGCGGAGGCCGTTTCTGACCGACGCCGGTTATAAATAAAACGCGCGTCGCGGACGCCGCGCGCGCGGCACCGCATTACGCTCGAGCCTCCTTTCGTGCCCGTGTAACAACGTGTCAATGAAAATAGAGACAGCCTGTCTGCCCCCGTGGAAACCGAATTCGATGCACGATCATCGGCGGCCCCCGCGCCGCTGCCGGCCGCAAACAGGGTCCCCGCTGCCCGGCCTCCATTGATTTCCGATTCCGCCGCGGGTTCATTGTTTCGTCGTGACCTAGAGAGCGGGGCAATTAAATATTTCGCCGTTTCGAGGTTGGGCTATTCGAAGGTTCCTCGTTTTAGAGGGTTGCCCGGGGTCGTTGCTGCGATCGCCCGGCGAATTATCTGCGATTAACGTGGCACCGTTTTTTGGGGCCCCTTGGCGATTCGGGCAGACATCTTTTGGAATTTGCGTTGGCACGGTAAGGATCGTTGCGTGGACATTGGTGGGGTACTTTCGTCACTGTTTGGGGACTCTGAACGGTTTTCTTGATGATTTGATTTGTCACAAAGGATCTTGAGCTTCTGAAGTGTTCTCAAGTGTTTGTATAGGTATCTTCGAGATTTATGTAGGAGACAGTGAAGATGCACTCAAAAGATTTTGAGGCCCTCTTATACGGTGTGATCATCTTCAACGCAATGTACGATTTCTTAGGAATTTTCGATAGTTTGACTAGAAAGTGTTTCTAACAAAAGTTGGATTTTAAAATTCAGAAAATTTATGCGGCACGTGCTTATTTTACTTATTGTCCAATGCAACACTGTTTGTTGGATTGTTGAAATTGTTCAGGGTGCATTTTGGAAGTTCTATAATTCGTATGGTTATTACTTTGATAAGAGAGGCTAAATCTGACAAGTTGTCGCAATTAATAGTATAGATTCGATAATCGGTTATCAACACCTTCCGTTTTGGCCAGTGAATTTATAATTGCGCTAATCACGGCAATCTGCTCGTAATTGTATCGAGCTCGATATCGTAAACTGCCCAATTAATTGAATTTTCTAGCGCACAAATTTCACTCGTGCGATAATTCGTTAATCGGTTAAATCGAATAGTGGAATAGAAAAATTCAACATAGTGTTAAACAAGACACTAAAATTCAGAGCATTCTGTCTTTTTAATCCACTTTCCAGAATCTCAAGTATATTAATTTTGCTACTCAGTCTTCGCTAACTATCAAATAAAAAATTGCAATTTATATTACTAAATAGGTATTTTTTTTACATCCTCGTCAGAAATTAGAATTTAGTTTTCTGAAAACCTGAATGCTTTCTCAATGCAGATACATTGACCACTGTGAAATGTACGTAATTTCTACTCCACTTAAGTAGATTACCAATTTCTTGGATAATCTCAATGAAACGACACTCCAGACAGTACTTACTTGCTTTCTTTCCACTTTCCACGGTCGCCAGTAAACCGCCTAAGCTTCTAACATACCGACTCCGTCTTACCATTCTGAGAATACGGGATTTCCCTTTGAGCGTATCAAGCGAGAGGACCTTTGAAATCGGCTCGCAGCTTGCTCACCTAACGGTGATTAACCGAATTGATCTCGTTATCCAGCAATAATTCGGGGCTGTCGAGCACGGTTGGCGGTCCTGCCCCGCTGAACATCGACTGTGCTCGATAACGAGTCAATTACCGATTGAACCTTATCGTAACTAACGTCTCCCTGTCGCTTCACAAAGCTGCAGGAGAAGCTCTCGCACACCTAGCTTCCACAGAAATATAAAAAACGCACCTTTCCCACGATCGATCCATCAAGAAACAATTCAAAATAGTTCGACAGATGCTCTGCCGCCACTTTCCAATCGACCAAAGATCCCAAGTAATCCGCCTGCACCGCGAGCCTCCAAAATCCACCCGCCGTTAGCTAATTGGCTGTAACGACGATGAGTCGCGACCGATCTTCGACAGAGACAGGGTAGGGGGGTTACGATCTCGGGGGTGCCTTTCGCTCGCATGAGGTTGCTGGTTCGTTGCCACCAGGCATCGTCGCTTAACGCCCGCCACGGCGAGGGTGGACGCGCGTGAGCCGCGCGCGAATCAGGATTCGGAATTAAAGAGAGAAACGAGGAGCGACGCCCGCGGGAAATCGACGAGGCGATCCTCTGCCAAAGTAGACAGCCAGCTGTCGCCAGCTAGCTGTGATCCATTCCCAGCGACCCACACAGTCCCGATCGAGTCGTTGATCTCAGTAGCGCCCATCGGGGACCGTGAAGGGACCGGTGCCGAACGGCTCACGCTCGTGTCGCCCTCGCTAAGCGGCCCCAGGGTGGGCACCGCGACTCCAACCCCATTCCTTTCGTGCAGCGAACGTGAGAAGGAGGGATCCTCGCGGGCCGCGGTTCCAGCGGATACCGTTACGCGCGAGGGACCGCCGGCAAGCTCGACGGAGCGGACGCATGAGGGCAGGCTGGTGCGCGAGCCCGATGCTGGACTGTGATGACCGCGAACCACCGCTGCCGGAGAGTACTCGAAAGCGTCGCGATCCCGTGTGTCCGCGTAGTGCACGGACCAGACTGACGAACAACTGAGAAACGGGGGTGGCGGAGGAGAGAGAGAGAGAGTGAGAGAGAAAGGAGCTGAGCGTCGTGCTCGCGTTCATGAGCGGGTTGCACGCTCCGGCGAGCCATTAACCCAGAGAGGAGAAGTATGGGGCGCAAGCCCGGGGGCGGTTAGTGCGCGTGGAACGATGGTCTGGCGTCGATTCGCGGCGCAGGAGCCTCTGTTTTCCTTGAAACAGGGATAGGAATCCAGCCGCGAGAATAGTTGACTGTGGCCGGGGCAACAGAAGGGCTCCGGCGAAGGGGACTTGGGGAAAGTATCGAAGGGGACCGGGGGGGAGAGAGAGAGAGAGTAGTATTATGCAAGTCGAAGGGCGGAAGTGCGAACGCCGAGGAAGTCATCCCGCCAATTGATACCCGAAACGATCGGCGGACAGCCGCGTGGGGGTAGGTGGGTGTCCGGCTCGTTGTCACCTAGAGCCGCCGATCCTGGAGCTCGTTAACCGGGAGCTCGCGTACGAGCAGGAAGAGCAGCGCCGAGGAGCGGTCTGTGACGTTACCGTGGGGCCGTCCGCGTCACGTTAACGGTAACCCCCGTACACAACACGCACGCGACCTAGTCGGCGCAGCGGTGCGGAGCGGAGCAAGTGGAGAGCGGCTAGCGAGCGAGCGAGCGCCTCGAGGAATTTAAAAGTGAAACTGTGACGATCCACCGGCACTCCACGCGTTTCCCCCTTCTCCTATTTGCTACCGTTCCCTACTTCCTCGACGTCATCGTCGTCTTCCCTCCACCACCACCCCCCCTCTTTCTCTCTCTCTCTCTCTCTCTTTCTTCCCGCCCCCTCCCGCTCCCCCTCCCCCCTCTGTCCCCACTTCTTCACTTCACTTTTCGCTCCTCGCAGTGCTCTTCTTTTCTCTTCTCTTCGCTCGCGTCTACCTTCCGTCGTTCTGCTGTTCCTCTTCACGTGCTTCGTCGGCCCTCCCTCCTCGCCCTCCCACGCCGTCGGTCGTCGTGATCGTGACACGGAAGGGAACGCGCGTTCGCGGAGTGAAAGTGATCGACGGTTACGATTTTCCTGGCTAGCGATCCACCTCGAGGTCGCCTGGGCGACAGGTCCCCGCAGATCATCCGCGAGAATGACACGCAGGTGCGGGAGCAGCTGAAAAGCGGCCAGCGCGATAGCCCAGCCCGGTGTCGTCCAGGCTCGCACTTCCGGAACAGCCGGTGGGGGGATACAAGCTACGCGAACAGCTGGCGCTCACGTTGATGGCCGATCATCGACGAACCAAAAATGTAAGTCCCATCATACATGTATATATATGTACACCTATATATTTGGATACGCGCGCACGTACCACGTGCGGCCACGCCGATCCACGTTCGATCTTGGGGTTTTCGCTGCTTGGACCCTCCATACCCCTTAGCGCGCATCGTCGAACGGGGTGGACAATGCCCGGGATCGATGGATCATTAGTTACTGCGCTCTTCGCGGATTCTGTCACGTTTTGAGGTGTATTTTAGGAATTAAAGTATCCGCATTCGAAATGCTGGCATTAGTTAAGATTGTAATGAATATTCGAATAATAATCAAAGTATTCGGATACCAGAGAAGTCGCATTTGAGATTTTTTGAGATTTGAATATTCGAAACCAGAGAATTCAAATTTGAGATTTTGAGATTCGAATATTCGAATACCAGAGAATTCAAATTTGCATTTAGAATACCAGAGAATTCCAATTTGCGATTAGAATACCAGAGGATTTAAATTTGCGATTAGAATACCAAAATATCTAAATTTGCGATTCGAATACCAGATAATTCGCATTTGAGATTTTGAGATTTGAATATTCTAAACCAGAGAATTCAAATTTGAGATTCGAATATTCGAAACCAGAGAATTCAAATTTGAGATTTTGAGATTCGAATATTCCAATACCAGAAAATTCAAATTTGCGATTAGAATACCAGAGGATTCAAGTTTGCGTTTAAAATACCAGAGAATTCAAATTTGCGATTAGAATACCATAGAATTCGCATTTGAGATTTTGAGATTCGAATAACCAGAGAATTCATATTTGAGATTTTGAGATTCAAATATTAGATAATTCAAATTTGCGATTCGACTATTCGAATAATTACAGCTCTAGTATTAGTCTGCTGTGGGACTTCCTTCAGGTTTTATGAACTTAAAATCTTAAACTAGTAAGGGGGTATCGTAATGGAGGTTATGTAAGGAATTGAAACGCCTTATGCAATTTTCTCGCACCCCCCGGCGATTTCCACGAAAAGCTACCGCCTGCATTTGCCGCCATTTCGGAGACCGGTGACGAAGAAAGTGGTGTCATTACGCTTGCGTTATGCGAGGGGTAGTTTGTAACTCGGAAGGAAGTACAAACACTCTGGTGATGTAGGATTTTCAAGTGCAGAAAGTCAGGGTTCAGAGTCCGAGAGCTTTGCGTTACGATTACCAGTTGGAAGGGCCATTCTTAGAAGTTCGAAACTCTTCGCGGAACTTTGCTCGAGATCCCCTTCCGTTGCTACAGCCGTAACACTTAGCTAATTCCCCTCCCCCACCGAAGTCACTTGCCACCGCGACTAATGAAAGATCTTCAACACCTCGGGTGACAAAAAGTCCAAGCCGATGATCGTAAAGGGTTGACGATCCCGGGAAATTTCGTTCGTTCGCGTAACGACATCGTTATCCAAGACCGATGAGGGAACGGCGGGGAAAAAAGCGGCCGCGATCCTAATGTACCGTTGCGGCCCGCGGAAAAGTGCAGAAAGGAACTTCACTCTCGCGATAGAAAGGAAAGGAAGCGGATAGAAACGAGCTCTAGGCGGCTCGCTCGTACCGTTGGATCGAGTTTCACTTCTTCACTGACTCTTTCCACCGACTCGTTTTCGCGTCCTCGAGAAGAAAGCGTTTCCCTTCCCGTGGAAAGGGAATCTGCGACCTCTTCCCGGCCAAATGATCGCCGACTGGCGAGTTAAACGCCTCCGAACCTCTCGTTCTTCCACTTCTGTCAACCCTCTTCGCGCCATCTTAGCCCTGGACGTGCTTGCCAATTCTTTCCCTAATTACTAATGGCTGGCCATTCGCCATTATTCGAATTACCTTCCCCCGATTTCCAGCTGCGATTAGATCTGAAGAATCGTGGAAGCGACGTCCAGTGATCTTGACAGTGGATGCCGCGAGTCACAACAGTTGCGCGTGAAACGTGAACGGTGGATATAGGAATTTGAGAATGTGCAACTCGCAGGAGGAAACGGAATTCCGGTCGAATTCGACGGATTTCCACCGACTCCGATGCACTGTAACAAAACCGAGTGGACTTGACCGGATTGGGAGGTAAAATATGTGCTTGGCCGAGATTCTTGAATAAAACGCCGCAGACGCACTCGACGTTCATCTGGTTACGTTTCAATGCGGCTCGTTCCGTCTCGAAAGCTCGACGCACGGGACGAAAGAATTGGGACGCTCATCAGCGTTTATTCATTTCCGAGCACCGCCGCCAGATTTAGAGGGCTAAACGACCTGCAACGCGCATTTCTCAGTGACCTTTTCTGGGTAAATCCCGCTGAACTGTAACCTTGGTGAATCTTAATAAATTCACCTTTGATAGTCTTCCATTTAATCAGCTCCTCTGTGACAAATTAGCGTGGGGATATTTTTGCCAACTTTAGTCTTCAATTATTTGCACCAAGTTCGTTATTAAATAAAACATTAAAATCCCCACGTGTGTCTTCTTTTAATTCTCAAAAGGAGAAGACATCATGTTACCCTCTTCTTCGGTACGATTTTTAAATAACTAAAAATTCAACTTTCGAAGTGTCATCACTCATTCGCCTCCAAGGAACGTGTTTAATTCCATTCAACTACTTTAGAAATTGGAAAAGATTCCAATTACAACCACCTTTCAGGCTCGACGACCACTGAGACGTTCCCGCCGGTGGAACTGTTCGTAATGCGGTTCTATCATTCATTCACACTCGAGGGGAGGGTAGAGAGCCCCGTCGTTAGGGCGAGGGTGAAAAAAGGTCGCGTTGGATTCCATGGGGAAGCTTGCGTATCGACTGGAACGTTCGCCGCGGCGGAAGGGTGAGGGCTGGTTAATTTTGTATCGACGAGCGCCTACGCGCCGTGTGTGCCTGCCCCGCAGAAATGCCCGCGCGCGTATGTAGGTTAATCCACGCTCGATGGGAATCGACCTGCGGAGGAATCGCGACACGGGTCAGGTTAACGAATGGGGTAGGTTAGGAACGTGCCAATCTCGGCGCACGTGGCGCTACGTGTACCTGCACGCCTTTCTCTCTTCGGCTCCGCGGCGACTTTTGCGACTTTCCTCCACCCTTTCGCGCGGAGATCGACCAGGGAAGTGGCCACGCTCGAACGGGTGAACAGGCGAGGGCGGTGTTTGGATTTTTTAGTGGGATGCTCGATGCTCGCTGGTGAGAAGACGAGTTCTTTCGCGAGGATGCAAGTAATCTTCGTTGTGGCTGAAGAGGTGGAAGAATGTTGGATGCTGAAAGGAGGGTGAATAGTTTGGGGGGTTTTCTTGGAGAAGGTAAACTGAGGGGTGATACTGATTTAAGGGGAGAACTTTCTTTGTGGGTGGAGTGGATGATTTTTGAAGTTGAGAGCTTGTGGTAGTTACGCTGTGGGGTTTGATTAGTTATGGATTAATTAGCTCAGTGTTTCCCAACCTTTTATGCTTCACGTACCCCCTAGGAATTGGTATATAACTGGCGTACTCCTTGGGTAGATAGATAAACCTATATTTGTAGTGTAACAATGGGAATAAAATTAGAGAACATCAAACTTTGTATTCATGAATTGGAAAGTCGTGACTATCGGTGGTCGATTGGAATCGGTAGCAAGTTATTTGGTTGCTGAAGGATTATTGAAGGAAGACGATACTTGCCAATGGTTAGAGAACTTAATTTCTGATTAATGATGTCAATTTTTTTTTTCGATATAGTAGAATGATAAATGAGAGGTTCTATTACAATGGAACTAAAATTGTATCCATGAAAAGTTTGCCTGCAGGTACATGCAAAATTATTCACGTTTCTCACTGATGTGACAAGAACTTCACGTATCTAGTATCGAGGAATGATATATAAATAATTGTCTAATAGAATCAAATTAGGTGGATTAAATTATTTCGTCACTAAAGAGGATCCTGTTGCTTTTGACATTTCAATCAATCTTAACTGAATCCTGTGACTATAGCAGCGGACATGCTAATTAAATGTTCAAATACTCCAGATCAGAAATACTGCTTTTTCGATGGAAACATGGGAACTATACAAGAACCCAATTCCTCAAACAAAAGAATTGTGTCGGAACTATAAAAATGAATTATAATATGTAGATTCATTACAAAAAAAAAATTAGACATTAAATCAGAAAATACAGCATAATAAAAAGTCTAGGAAAATTGCCAGGTAATTAAAAATATCAAAGATCCTTGAGACAACCCATAAAAATCCTACCAAAGAAAAAATGAATAAGTCTAGCCTAAACTGATTTACATTTAATTTCAGAATTCCCTGAATCCATTCCACTTTACTCGCGTCTTTCGACGAACCCGCGCAAGAAGAATGGCGGACTTACGTTAGCGAAAAGCGCCTATAGTGCCGCTATCGCGTGTTGCAACGTTTACAAGCCATTAATACACCGTGTTTGAAGAAACGCTACACCCCGTACAACGCCTCGATTCGGTCGAACATTCCTCGCTATCGTTGGAAAGTGTTTCGCCCGCTGAACGGCTCGTTTGTGAATGTACAGCAAGGCCCATTTATCTCGCTTCCGGTCTCACCGCGCACCCAAGTACACAAAACCCGCTCGGCAGACGCATCCCGTATATCTTACCATAATTTTCCGTCCGACCGCGGGATCGACTACCGTTACTTCCACGCACAATACAACTCTAACGACAATAACTCGAGCACAACGGGGCGCTTCAGGCGGCGATGAAAAAGAAAAGGGAAACTACTCGGTTCGAATGATAATGACCCCATCGAAGAAGGCCAGCCGCGGAGCGTTATCGAGGATGCTAGGCGGTATTTGTGTCGGGACAGCCGTGAATCCGCACACCGCGGCTGAAAAATCTAAAGATGAATGTTAGGAAAAGGAAAATGGATTAAACTAAGAGGTGTGTCGCTCGCGTGTCGTGTAATTAGATTGGGAAGAAACCGGAGGATAGATTAGGCTCGCGTTCTGTGGGCACCTATGTGGCTGCTGGAACATTAGATTCTTAGGATTGTAAAATTCAGAATCGTATTCTTCATACCTAGGTGGAGATGAATATTAATTGCGAAAATAGAATTAGAGGTATAGTGTTTAAAATTATTAGTAGGCATTTCTATTATTAAGATTTCTGTTATTTCTATTATTTATATTATTTTCTATTATTTGTATTAATAATTAAGTGTGCTGGAAAAAACTTGATCTTATGAGTTGAATGGAGTCTCAAGTATGGCAGATTTAATTTCAAATGAGACAATATATATTAATTAAGAATACCAATATTACCTCTTTTTCTATAAATCAACGTCGTTTGGAGCGGACTGAAATTTTCTTCTGTTAAAAGAAACGCGCGATTGTGTTTTATGAACGTTCAGAAATCCCCACAGGAAGCTTCAACTTTCTCCACGTTTCCAAATATCCCTCTGTCTTCGCCAAATTCTCGCGCTAAAGCTTCCTCTTCCTGGCAGCTTGTTTCTTTCCGCGTTTGCAACACCGACCCCGGAAACAACAGTCACGCGTATCACGGGCTAATGAATACGCTCGGTTTTTACCGTACACCGTGCGACTGGTACGATTCATCGGGGCGCGTCGGTAGAAAACTGTTCAAAATTCCCGGGCGTGACTGATCTCCGCGGCACCGCGCTCAAGGCCCGCCACTTCCTCGTGCTTCATTGTCGCCGCGGCGATTAAGTGCGACGTGCGTCGCCTTCATTCATTACCCAGCGGAATCAATTCCCACCGCCCCTGAAACGGCGCACAGGGAAACGTTTTTCCACCCTTCCGCCTCGTCGTTCTCTGTTTTCACGCACCGCGATACGCAGCTCTTGTAATGATTCATACGCGTGTCAGCGATACTTCCTACGGCACGAACCGTTCAATACCTGTCCGCAGCCCTGATTTACAATCTCATTGTACTTGTCGCGGATGTTCGCTGCTCAGTGCAAGCTGTTCCGGAAGTTGGTTCATCGGGTATCTTCGAGTCGCGTATTTCATCGCGGAGGAAAATGGGACACGCGGTGGCGGGATCGGTATTTCAAAGAACTTTGCTTCTTTTAGGGGCCGTTTTTAAATTATGTAAGGTTAATGTTGGCGTTTGCTTACCCCATCCCTCTCTCAGTATAAGAATTTGTAAGGTTTCGTGTTCCAACCCCCCACAGCATTCCCCTTTCTTATGTAATATTTTTTACATCGTGTTTTTTTAGTTATTCAAATTCTTTTAAAGGATTATATAATACATATACACTCGGTCTCGTGTGTGCGGCGAAACACAGCCCGCCACTTTTATAAGAAAACGTAAGAAATTCACGAGCGCCCTCTAAAAAGCCTTACGTAATTTAAGGACCACCCTTAATGTGCGTTTCCCTATACGCGTCTGGACGCAGGTTTAAGTTGAAGTTAAGTTTGCAGGCGTAGGTTTCATCTTGTGTCGTTAGGCCGATTTTCGAGGAAGATGATGCTTCTTATGGGAATTTGTGATAGGTCTTGGAGAATCCTCAGGTTCTCTTTAACTGATACATGAGTCTTGAAGAGATGGGGATGTAAAGCTTCTATAAATTATCGATGGATTAGTGCACAAATATTGTATGTCCACTTTTAGAGTTTTCGAGAAAAACAGACTTAAATATTATTTTTGACGAATTTATGAAGTACTTAGATATAAATGTGATTTTTTATAGAGCATAAGGAAACAGTCAAGAACTATTTGTTGCATATAAAAACTCAAATTTCACAAAAAATGAGTATACAATATTTGCGCACTAAGCCTTCGACATCACACTGATTTTTTAAAGTATAAATACACCAATTATGACAGTCACTATCCTGTTAACTTTTTTTTTCATGTTTGAAGTAAATGCCCCTTTAGCACAGCTTATTAGCCAACTACTATTTTTTAATCTATATATTTCCCGTACAAGTAAACCAGGATGATAGTGAAGTATTTTATTTTCAACATTATTTAGAATAACCAGGTGCTATCAATATTTTATCTGCACACTCATGTCAGGAACATGACATTGAACTATGTAATCTTGGTAATTTTAAAACACTTCATGCTAAAACTAGCTTCGTAAAAAAGATTAGATTGCGGAGTTTTAGAAGCAAATGGCGAAGTAAACGAATTCAACGCGTACAATTGCAATCTACTTTTTCGATAAGTATTTAAAACCTACACGAAAAATCCGAAATTCCCGTTGAACCTATCGCCACACCTCCACCTAAGGTCACAGTCGTTGCCAAAATGACCACGAAGCCAAATACAACCGAAAGTACTAAACGCAGTGTTACTTAATACGTATTAGCACCAATCTACAATCCCCGCCACGCTGATTCGACTGGAGGCCGAAACGAAAGACGTCGAAGCCAATCGATCGATACAACGACCGTGCAGCGGATGACTGTCGAGAATAGAACATCCATAGCCGCGACGTTTGCACGGTTATCGAAATAAGTAATGACGATTCTTCGTGCTCGTAGCTTATCAGATACGAGGCTGCCGCGTCGCGGCCGGTCGATCCGAGCGTTTCGAATCACGTTTCACAATCCTTTCAACAAGGGAACAGCTAGCCCTCTGATCGCAGCGAAACTAACAGACCCCCGGTCATAAAAGCCACCACATATACACGCCGGCGGGCGCGAGTCATCTTTGCGCCCAATAAAACCGACGCGTCTCGATTTCATTTTCGCGTCGGACGGCTCGGCGTTTCTCTAGGCCTGCTGTATGGAAAAGACCGGCCGCGGTCGCCCCCTCGAGTTCCCCGCGCGCGTGGCCGTGCGCGTTTCCGCGGTTTTTGGGACCGAGCGTGATGGGCGGGCCGCGCGCTAGGGAAGATCGAAAGCCAGGGAGAAGAAGCTCGGCGAAAGAGACGGGAGATCGAAACAGATCGAGCGAGGAGGACGCGTTCGCGCGATAAAGAGAGAGAGATAGAGAGAGAGAGTGAGACTCAGCAGCGTTGAGCGGGGCAGGAGAGGCAGAAAGAGAAGGACAAGGCGCGATGTGTACGGTAGCGGGGCGCTACTCGTAGTATCGGTGTGTGTCGCGCTGGAGGCCGACTGAGGTCGACGACCTGACGCTCGGCGCTAACCGGCGGCGCTCGTGCGCTGTCGGCACTAGGTCAGTGATGGAGTCACTGGCCGCCCCGAGCGTCGAGGCAATGACACCGAGCACGCCGTTGCTGCCACCGAACGAACCCCCACTCCGCCCTTCGCCCCCCCACTCTTCGACCAAGCTGCGAGCTCACGCTACGCGCTCTCTATCCCTTCCTCGCTCCGCCGTTCGAGCTCCCCTCCACACGCTCGCGCACACAAACGCACACCGCCGCGCGGTCAACGCCGCGAGCAGCGCCCCCGCACTGACAGCGCCCGCGACGCGCTATCATCCTCCGATCGAGAGCGCGCATATGTAATCGGCTTTGCTTGCACGGCCACGCCATTGCCTTCGTGGCTCGCGCCAGCCGGCGAAAACAAACCGGGCTCTCTCGTCATCTTCGACGGGGACGCGAGGTTTTATTTCGACAGAAATTGGCAGGGGTGGCAACACGGGTTTTTGGGAACTATTTGAATAATTGGTAGGGGTGAGATGATTTGTAGCGGTGGATCTGCCTTAGTTAACCCTTTAAACGTTAGTTCAAAATTAGGGGAGTGATGTAGAGTGGCGGGCGGGAGGAAGTTTACAATTTTTAAAATTGTATAACTTTTGTAGAATTTATCGAAACGACAAGAGTTTTTTTTTTGAGAAGTTAGAAGGATTAGTTTGCTAAGTGACGTGTTTCGTCGTTTTGAAAAAACGCAATTGGTCGGAATAGCATAAAAAGAAATAGTAGAGGTCGTTTTTTAAACATTTTTGCTATAGCTTCTCAAAAAAAAACTTTTGTCGTTTGGATTAATTCTAAAAGTTATGCGATTTCAAAAGTTAAGAAATATTTTCCATTTCAAAGTATCTTGTTATTTTGAAATGGAAAATATCGATTTTTTTTATAATCCACAATATATTTTTGAAAAGCATGCTCGATTCTCGAAACCAAAAACGCTGAAGTCTACTTTACCATCAGGATAACTATGGATGGTTGTTAGGAAAAGTTAAATATAAGCAGACGGTAGAATTTTATGCACTTTTGAAATGAGTGGTGCACCGGTGCAACAATGCGAGTTAAAGGGTTGAGGAGATATTTTGGGAATTTTTGTAGAAAATAGTGTTAGTAATAATAAGTGCTTTTTTCATATAAGTTTGATGAAATGCGTTGGGAATGAGTTTCAAATAAAAAATTTGACTAATTTTCTTCTATAACTGACATGATTTAAACACTTTGTAAATGGAAAAGAAACCTGGATTGTATTCTCGAAATAAATCTTCATAATCACCTAATGAATTTTATTGTATCCGCATTGAAAATATTTATATCCGTTTTACTCGGCTCCCCCAAGATTAAACCCTGAGTGCGCTACTGTGTGAAAGCATAAGGCACTTTTGGATTTGTAATTGTATGATAGTAGATAAGATGTTTCTTTCGCTTCACTTTAATGCTACCCACACGATTGCTCTTTCATCAAGCACCGTTTACTTCGAACGGTATGCAGATCCGTCAGCTACAAGGTCACCATTATTGCTACAATTAATTTTAATTGCCGTTTCGGGTGAACGGATCGCTGTCGCCAGATAAAACCTTCTAACGGAATGTGTTTTAATGACACGCTTCCCGACACGTTTTATTCTGGGACTTGATTTAGGTATCATGCCGGCGCTGAGAAAGGAACGACTCCGTGGCGAACGAATTTTTCCACAGCAGCGGCGAGCTTCTTGCTGAACCGAATAGATTCTCGAGAAGATTGTTTCCAATGTCGATATATTCCATGTAAATTCTTCGAATGTATTACAAAAAAATAATATCCCAAAATCTGTTTGCGAGAATTGAAAAATATATTTCTATTACAAATCAAAAATAAAAAACTTATTAATTCCTAGCGATCCACTCGGCAAAACTACTACCAAATTCCATCAGTTATTATTCAACGTCTAATGAAAAACAGTTAACTTCGATCAAACTGTTTGCACAGAGATTTCAAAAACTTGCCAAGCTGCAAGCACAAAGTTTCCATCGACCGGTTTCCCGGCAGCAAAACAGCGCGAAATTGACGAGTAGGAGAGCTTGTTATCTCGCGGGGGGTTCGAGTTAAACGCGTTTCATTTAATTCCCTGATTAAACGATAAATCGCGCTGCCGAGGGACGCGTGTCCGAAAAGAATCGGGCCGCTCGCAATTAATTCAATTCGGTACGTCGCAATTGCACGGCGATACTTCACCGTGGCGTTGTGAAACCCGTGCAGGCTGAATATCAGAAGCGCCGTTGGCCAATAGGTCGTGTAAGATGAAATGTAGATGAAGCTTGCGACACCGGGAAGAGTTCGAAACATTGATGAAGAGAATCATGGCGAAGCTGGATATCTAACAATAGACCCAAATCAACGACTCCTGGCAGGCAAGATGAATCTGTTCGACTTCTTCGATCGTGCTTCCTCCAACCATTTTTCACCAAGCAATGCCTTTTAATCAACGGGTCTTTCGGAGAACACTTTCTGAAACGATTTCAGATTCAGTAGAAAAATTTTGAAAATCCTATGTGGAGGATCATAATTTTTAAAAACTTCACGCGAATTTTGTGGAGTTGCTTTTATAATTATTTTTCATTATTTAGTCAATAGATGGCGACATCAGGGCGCGATGTTTATTTCCATTTAGTATTATTATATTTACTATTTAGTGTTTTATTGCGCCCGAGTGTATAGTTTGTAAATCTCACATATTTATTATATTTTTAAGTTAAATAAGAAACACGCGGTTATTTATATCCCTCAAAAATTTATAAATAATTATTTATAGTATACTTATAGTTTGAGATGTAATAAAAGTGTAGGTAATCCCCATTAAGGATGCATTAAACATGGATGTTCCACTCGCGAAGATCAGAATAATATTCCGAGGTGGAGGATTCTGTGTTACAGTGACTTCGTGCTCTCAAAGGGTTCGCACCCTTCAATTTCTAATTGTATTGCTCGCAGCAAACCACGCTGAAAGCTCTGAAACCTTGCGTCTCCCAATTACTCCCATCACACGGAGCCACGAGTGTTTCATTCATACGTACAAGAATGCTGAAATTTTCCAAGGGCCGGCAAGCTGGGCCAATTCACCCCCTAATGATCGAACGTGCCGCTTACAAATTACAATTGGACACGATCGAACGCGCCTCATTCATTACCACGGCGACTCTCTCGTCGCGTGATCCCGGCCACGTGAATAATTACCAGGTCCAGAGCTCCAAAAGGTTGCGATGGAAATTCGGGGGTATACGCGTCGCACGCTCCCTCCGCGGCTCTTTTTTTTAAGCTTTTAGGACCTCCCGCGTGTAAAAACACTTTCGTCGGGCTTTCTACCCCATGGTGTTCCGCGCCCCCTTCGCCCCAGCCATCCTCGGCACCGTCGTCCACGGGGATTGCCTGCAGGAATGCACGAAACCGTCGTCCCTATCCGTCTTCGAGAACCCTTCAAGAACTTCACCCTCTGCGAACAAGGCGTCGATATGGCGCGCTTACGGCCTATCGAGGCGCACGGAATGCATACGACTAGTTGACGCGCGATCCCGTCGCTGGAAATCCGCTCCGAGGGTAATTGAAAGTCGAAAGGAGAATCGGGACCAGATTTTCGGGGGGACAGTCTCAGAATCGCGAAGATGGATCACTTACGGATTTCTATTTGCTTGGAGATCAGTGGGCAAGATTTCACGACGATCCAAGTGGGAAATTGATTTCGAGGAGACGCAAAAGTTGGGGAGCTTGGGGGGTAGGGAAATTTTTGTTCGACGATGTTGTCTTTGGAGGGATTTGGAAGACTTGCAACTTGGATTTTCAGAATTTTGAACTTTGAGTGGGGTAGGCTTCGGGAAATATGTACACCTTTTGATAAAATATCGAGGATATCGACGTGAAACCACCCCAAAACTGTGCACAGTAAGTGAAGTAGATTCGAAGATTATTCGTATATGCGACTTTGATAGAAAGCAGTTCTTACAAAAATATTTGACACGTTCTTCTTTTATCGACTGACATTCATGCTGAAGGGGGGAAAATAGCCCTGTAAGTTGAGGGTGAGAAACATATTTGGTGGAATATCTTGGAAAGTACCAGAACTAAGAGAACAGTGTAAATGGCAAAATTGGGTATTTTCTAATAAGGAATGCAACTGTGCTAACAGATTCCAAAAAATCTCGTTTGTTTAAATAACACATTAAAAAATAGCATATTGTATTAATTTGTTTACTACTAGATCAGTTATTTTTTTTCTGCTGCAAGTACTCACACAACTAGCAAGATTCCATCAGTAATCTTAATCCCATCATCCCTAAATCCTTGTAGGAGATCGGAGCCAGGCTGGGTTCGCGCCTCCCCTAGCGATGAAATCGGAGCATTGTTAGGCCCGCATTGAAATTCAGAATCGCGAAAATTCGGCTCTCGGCACGAGGCCTCACGCGGCTTCACATGAATGTTGCAGTAGCCGCGATCGTGCATTATGCATGCTGGATAATTCGTGACTTTTGATTACGTCGTGTCATCAGCGCTTTATCGGTGCCTCCATTGTCTTCCTCTATAGCCCGTGTGCCCGCAGACGATTTATACGTCCCGCGTCTCTCCTTCTCCCATTCGGCCCCCTTGCTCCTTCCATCTTCCTCTTGCCATTCGTCCTTTCGATGAGCCCGTCTCCGTTCCAGTAATTACGAACTTGAAAAGCACTCTGGACGCGATGCAACGAGGCGTTGCACTCGCAGGCCCGTATCGAGTGCACCTGAGAAATTCATTTTCTTTGCCTCGCTGCAACGGGAACCTTAAGAATTATAATTCGAGCTGGGATCTGTGAAATTGGAACCGATCAATTATCGACTTTCAACGATACGTGGAACAGATCGGTATTTTTCTACTTTCGAAGTTTATCCTTTTTTGGCTCACTCGCTATGACAATTTTTTATCTAAATCTTCTAGACTGAATCTTCAATTCTATTCAGGGATCACACAAATACATACATTAACACCACCTTCGTGTGTTGCTTAATTACCTTACCCACTGGAAAAATTTATTGCATCACTCGAATAATTATGTTGTCAGTTATAATTTTCTTATTATTAAGTAGTAACGTCGACCGAGGCGAGTAGAAGCTCTTTGTGCATGATATGTAAAATAATAATAGTTAAACATTAAAGAACTAGTTTTGTATCAAACTTAAAAATCTCTCTTCTGCAAACAAAAACCGAAAAGAGAGAAATATCCGATTCGCCCAAAATTTAACCCTGAGAATCTCTAAAAAAAAAACTAAAAGAATATTAGAAACATTGGAACATTATAAAAAAATATATTATTGCAACAATGCGTAGCTCGCTATTTTTGTCAAAAGAAGTTGTACACGAATGATTTTATAAAAATGCTGCGTAAAATTAGCTGTAAACAGAACGAAATTCATTTAAACCCCATTCACACACAGATTTACCCCCGTCCACCCTCTTGAAATCCTATTTGAATTCAAACTCCACCGTAACAGACACTAAATTAGTAAAACCCCATCAGTTATCGGGGCGATCATGTTACCCCATAGATGATTCGACAGTCACGAATAATATTCTTCCCCTTGATAACCCCTTACACCAAGGCGAGGGGCGGTATCGATTTTCACCCTTCGTTTATCGAACAGTCACCCTTTTACCGCACGAGCCATTAGGCACGGCACACGTAAGTTCGTTAGAAAAAAAAACGTCGTGGACGGAACGGGAGGAGTGGAAAGCAGCGTGTCACTTTTCCCGGTTTCAATAACGCGCCGATCCCACTTTCACCCTCGGGGATCCCACGGAAGGGAACGGCAGAAGGGAAAACAGGGTGCCCGCGGTGGACGGGGCACCATGATGATCCAGCGTGCGTCATGCGGGATGCGGAATAACCTTGGGCTAGCGGTACCGTGAGTAACTGTAGCGGGGTCTGCGGTCGGATTATCGCGTGATCCGTTCGAGAGCGATCCTCGAGTTCTTTGAACCGGCGTGTTCGAACCGTCTTTCCTTGGGAACGGTGCTTCTTTCTACTGGGAAGAGATGAGTGGACGGCAAATAGAACTTTCAGGGATGAGAATTCTATTAATTGTGGTGCGAATTGGCTGACGGCGATTCAATTTAATTGGATTCTCTTAAAGGTTTGTTTTCTTGCGAGCAGCAGGCTGGAACGATTTTTTGCAAATACACTGTCTTGCAATACTGCGATTTTGATATTTTCAGTGATATTTCCATTTTTATCAGTTACTTGTTCAAGAAAATTTTTTCCTTGAAAGTCGATTAGACATTAATAGACACCAGAGGAAAGCTTCTTCGACGGTACATAATTTTTAAATCTTCAAATTCAAATTCGACTATTTTACATTCCGCCTGCATTCAGAATAATGCCACTGCCAAATATTCCTCGCAGCTTCTAAAACCATCAGACACTCAATAAAGTTTCAATCTACCAAAATACCTCGACACTTCCGAGCCCCGCGAAAAAAACCTATCGAGAACTGCCCCGGAACCAGGGAGCAGCATTCGAAGCGACTCGAAACGGAGCAATGACCGAAAGTTCCCGAATCGATCGAAAGCTCGGGAGAGAATGGATTGAATGCCCCGTCGCTGCGCCGTGAGTCACGAGCCGGAAAGGGAAAACCCGGAAGCCACGCACAGAGCGGAGCAGCATGGCGATCTGCCGGCGCAGACGTGCACAGAGAACTCGGAATAACCGTGGGCTAGCGGTACCATGAGTAAGTTAGCGGAATCCTCGTCTACGCTACTCCAAGAGCCAGTGGAGCGAGTCCAGCCGCGGCTGGACTTTGGCTCGTTCACCGGCCGTGTCCAGTCAACGACGGCCCCTGAATGGCGGGATACACCGTCGGTTATGGTGCGGCTATGGACTTTCACCTCTTTCGAGCAACTCCCCGTGCCACGACTCTCGCTTCACTTCCATTTCACTAGCGCCTGTCGGCCACGAAGGAGCTTCGATGAAACGCCACGTCCAGTAGACGCTGGGCAACGGCTCCAGATGCCTGAATGGCTCTTAAGAGAGCGATTAATTTTCGGGGTTTTAAGCGCTGTACTGGTCTGGTGAAGACTGAGCCCCTTAAGATTTTCTTGAAGGCGTGGGATGAATTGGGATAATTACGTTGGAATGGAGTTGTTGAGAAATTTAAAAATGGATTTGTGATATGGTACTGGGTATTAATGTTGAATTGTAGGTGAAGGGTGGTGTGATGTCCAGTCGATTTTGATTGTACCAGCATTGGAAAGTACTTTGGTTCATAGTTTGTGGAAATGATAAATTTGAGTAGAGATTAAATTGTGAATTCTTACTACTGAAGATGTGATTGAAATGTATCTAAAGGATAGTTTCTTTGAATGAATTTCAGCATCCTGGGTATTTTCAATTTCAATATCAATTTCAGCAGAATTTCTTATTGCCACAATTAGATGTAGTTAAGTAGTAGTATTTGATCTGTAGGTTCGCAGCGATTCGCCAGCTCGACGAGGAACAGTGTCGAATCGCTAAGAATCAGTCTCCGCTCGTAGCAGTCTTACTTTCTAAACCTCAATTTGGATGTCTCCCCAGAGAGATCCTGGCGATCTAAAAGCGAGCCATAAATCACTGGCTCGTCTTGCGGCTGTCAGAGGATACTCGTCCTGTCGACAAGGATTTTTCTGCGCCCCGAAGACGTTCATTAGCCACGCTCCTTCCACGTTGCGTCCTCCGACTTCGGTGCATCTTCGAAGGCATCTCAATGCTTCCACTCGTATTTCCTCCTTTAGCATTCGCGTCGACAATTTGATCGTACAATTAACTCACGAGTGAACCAAATTATTAATTCCACCCAAATTTTTCTAAATAAAAAATCCTGTATTCTAATCACAAAAACCAAGGAAATCGATAAAAATTCTTCAAGATAAACCAGAAGAAAGAGCAAAACTGAGAAATATCAAATTCATAAAGCAGAATCTGCTTCGTACACAATTTCACGAAGCTGCAGGCAGAAGTGAACCGTGTTCAAACACTAAAGGGAAGTGTCGCAGACTCAAAGATGGTCATAAGAAGGAACATGTTCACTCGATCGTAAAAACCGCTGCGTGTCCGCCTTTTACCTGATATTTACCATATCCTTATGGACTGGCCTTAGCCTCCAACTACTCTGCAGCAGAGATGGGCAAAATTTTTGTTTAAATAAAATTTCGAATAACGAATAAAAGTTAAAAAAAATTATTCGTCATGTGTCGAATTAAAGTTGAAACACTCGACGAATAGAAAAATTAACTTTATTCATTAAATAATTTAAAGTTTATATAACTTTTATTTAATCGGTTATTTAAATCATGTTTTATTTAATTAATGCCCAACCCTGCTCTGCACCGAATTTACGATCCCTCCATTGTCCAAACGAAATTCATACAAACTTATTCAACTCAACACGCGACGGTGTTAATTCCATCTTCAGCCACCACCTAAACCGGCTATCTATCGTCCGTCCGACTGTTTACCGACTAACGTTCCCAATCGAGCTACCGTCGATCCATAAATCATGATTCCCCCGAATCACGCCGCGATCTTTAAACAATTCCCCGTGTATCGCGAGAGGGCGCGGCCCCATCGACCATGACATTACTCGCGGCTCTCGTACGCGGAATAAAATCGTTTTCTCGAATTTATCGGCGGCGTCGATCTCCGCGGAACAGTCCCAAGAATAATCCAGCGGGATCGGCGCACGCTCGGTAGATCCGTGATCTGGCGTCTACGCGCTATGAAAACCACCGCTATCGCCGCGTCCAATCTCGACGAAACAATGGTTGTGCAAGCTTCACTAGCTCGAACAATTAACTGGGTTACAGGTGCGATAGGTAGGGGCTTTTCTTACGTTCGTGTTTCGCGCTCGAGCACGACTTCCTTCTTCTGCCGTCCAACGGGAGATCGTGACGAACGTGCTCGCGCGCCACGAAACGGATCCTCGAGCTCGTAATAAACGCTGCATAACGTTATTCTTGCTGGCAACGGAACTAATTCCATGGCTGTTTCAAGTTTCCGTGGAATCGACCAAGTGGCGTGGAGAAAAGTTGGGGTCACACTTTGGAAGCATGTGGGCTTGAGAAAGGAAATAAATTCAGGGGTAAAGATGTTTTTAAATAAACATGATGCTTTTGATAGTGATGTGGTGCCTTCGTTTGTGAGGAATGACTTGTCATTGGGTGGCTAAAATTGGAAGTCGATTCGTTCTTTAGATTTCGGGGAATCTTGATTTTTTAATAGTTTCAATAATTTTTGGTTCGTTTTAATATTCGAAGAATGCGTTCCTAGCACAATAATGCGTTGCAATGAGAAGAGCATTGTGAAGTGAAAAATGAATTACAAAGTTGAACTTCGTTTTCTAATTGACACACACTATTATTAAAGTGATTATAAAAATTCAGAATAAATATACTGCTTAATATATAAACCTTTATCTGAATTTTCAGTTTCACTAGAAACCAAAAATTAAAACTGCGATAAAGTCGGTGGTATTCGTAAAGTTGATTGATTACAAAAATTTAAAACAGTTGAAAGTATTTAATACCGGTGCATTCGTAGACGTTTGTGAAATAATCATTTCCATCGTTAATTAACGATGAAAATGCGTCCAGCGTCATGTCTGCCGCTTGTAATTTATTATTGACAGCTATTAGTACACACTTCGACGGGATATTTTCAACGTAAATGACGAAAACATGTTAGTAGTTGTTTCAAATTAAATGCTTATTACTTTTACATCCAATCATTGATTAAATATTCACAAACATTTTCCTTCGTTCCAGGAAATATTTTTTGTGCAACATGAGAAGCTGTCTGTAATATATGGCTTTAATACGTTGCATCAAGCACTTGAAATTCATACTTTGCCAGTGGTTGAGAATTGTTCAATAATTCCCTGAAAATAACGGTGGAAAATAATTTCAGACTTCCTGACGAATTTCATTTTCAATAAATTTTGAAGGTAGGTAGTCGCGAAATTTTGAAAGCTGTTGCACGCGTTGACGTATGTACGAGAAACTTTAAAACAGAGAAAATTCAGTTATCGTTTGCAGAATCTCAAACAGGCGACTTTTACCAATAACTTTTCAACTTCTATTTAAGTACACTTGTGTGTCAAATAATTCTCTATAATTAAGTACTTCAAATTAAATCATAATATTATAGGTACACAAAAATGAAATACCAGTAATAAAATTGTCAAATTTATCCTTAAACACAATTTAAAAAATTCCTTCTCCATTTGAATCTCCCCACATCCTGTCAGAAACAAAGCCCACCCACGAAATAAATCTTATTCCACAATTTCGACTTCCTCTTCCCCACAAGCTCATCTTCCTCCAACTTCCACTACCCACTCCAATTCTGCACACACTCCCTACTACTTTCTCCAAGATCCATTCCTCGAACAAAGCTTTTCCAAGATTCGCCTCGCTCGATCCAGCAGCCGGGTCCAGATCGACCGCGATCTTCGTGGAATACATTATCGAGCGCGCAAAAGTGCCAGCTAAAAAAAAATGGCAAAAAAGCGAGGGAAAAAGTGCGAGGGTACGACGAGGGCCGCGCGCGTGCCCGATGGATCTCATTTCACTTTTCGTGGCTCGGAAGAGCAGCTCGCTCGGCGCGGTTGCAACCGGGTTGCACAACCGTTCCTCATAGCCGGTCGACCGTAGCTTCGAGCGAGATCCAATCCTGGCCAATCTTATCCTAGGCCTAGCTGGCACGATCGTCTGTCTGGCTAGGTTGGGCTAGATCACGTATTACGCCGCTGCAGCAAACTTTCTCCCCGAGGACGATGCACCCGGCCCCACCAGAGTCCTGCATCCGCCGCAGCGATATAAAGAGTCGGCTTGACCCGCCGCGGCATCTTTTTCCCCGGCTACGAAATCGAACACCCTGGGGCTCTCGGTTTCTGGCGCGTTTTGGAGGAAGATCGCGGGTCGTGTGCTTTGTTGTCAGCTTTAATGCGAGGATTAATGAAGCAAACGTGGCGGGATGGATGCAGCGCGCAGTCGAGAATGGTTTCTCACGAGGCACGAAACGATTAAAGGGAAGTCCCGGCAAGTAGGAGCGCGAAGTTCGGTTAACGAGGTACAAAGGATTCTTCAAAGATTGAGAAACTTTCTGGCTCCAAAGTCCGCGAAGTTCGTGCTCCGAAGACTAAAGGTTCTAATCCTGCGGCATCCTCGAAACGAGGCTTCCTCCTTCCTGGGTAATCACAGGGAGGGGGATATGGCCGAGGGTGTTGGATATGCATAGATGATGCTTGAAAACTGGAGTAGTGTAATGATAACGGAAAGAGTACTTCTGGTAGTTTAGATGTGTATCATAATTCCTTTGGAAGCTCGAGTTTGGTGGGAGACTTCTTCAAGTTTCATTTGAATAAATTACTAAGTAGTTCAGAAATAGTGAATATCTTCGCTTACTGCTTGATTAGAAACTAGAGTGGGAAATATATTGACTAGAAAACTGTTAACTAGGTATGATTAATTGTGGACATGAGTTCCTAAAAGGAGAACTTTCAAGAGCAACGTTTGAAAGAAAATGCTTGACTAAAGTATTTTCCTTGTCATCATCGACTTACAGTGCCGAGTGGTCAAAGGACAGTTTAAACTTTTACCCTATCAGCAGTAATAAAAATAAGATAATTGAGAAAGAATTATGCCTCAAAATTTATATTCCACAGATTTGGGAGTTGTTCAAAGTAAACCAATGATACTACCGTAATACGTAAAGCCTAAGCAGTACATAGGGTAAACGCACCAGTAAATGAACAGTTAAGGCTAATGAATGAACACTATTATAAAATTATGTTTGCAGCGCGATTGATTCCACGTGCTGCAAAATTTGTTTGGATATGAAGCAAGAAATGAAAAGAAGTCTCTAATTAATTAGTCGCTTACTTTAATAACGTATTTTACTCATTTTAATAAAAAATGTTCATTCACTGGTACGTGTTCATTTACTGGTACATATTAAGTACACCCTATTAAGTTTATTACGAAGAAATGTAGGTAAAAATGTGAGTTCCACACTGTTCTTTCCACCAACATTATGCCTACAGTTGCTAGACACCAATAATTCACTTATCACTTTCTACTATTAATCTCGTAAATATCCTGTAAAAGAATTTTGAAATCCAGCAATTACCTAAAAGTTCAATTTTCTCTGTGTTATTGTCGCGTAAAACTCGCCAATACGAGGCTAAAGTGATGCGCCTGGTCGCCTTTAAAACACGGGATTTACGCGTTACCGCCGCAATTTCGTCCCAGGGGCGAGGCGGGGCCGATCGAGGCAGCTTTTTTTTCGCAGTCATCGTCTCGGTAGCTAAATTAGTTTCACGGGAGCGTAGGAGAGAAAGGAAAAAGGAGAAGACGTTCGTGATGGAAGATAAAAACGCGCTCAGCCATCCGAAAGTGCGTCTGCCGCTGGCTCGCGAAGTCTGCCACCTGCGATTCGTTTCCTCGAAAGTAGTCGCCAGCGGAACGGAAATGCCTGTGGAAATAAGATGACGCGGTTCGTGCATCAATGCTATCTTCCTTCGCGTATTTCTCTTTCCAATTTATCAACATTCTCATTCATGATTCCCTTCTTACGTATACTCTCTTCGAAATTTTCCAGTTTACACGCATACAATTCCGAATACACTTTTGAAAAGCGAGTAGGTACCTAAATGTTTGTAGAAAATATTACGATTTTTAAAAAAGTTTGGGTGGTAATTTGAAAACGAAATTTAAGGAGAGAATTTTAAAACAATATTTTAATGGAGACCTAATGCGATTGTGGTTTTAGTTGCATAAAGTAAGATATTCCACTGGGAGAATTTGAGAAATTATCCAGTAGCTTCACTTAAAAACTAATCATTATAATAACGAATTTCTATTTTCGTTCAAAGTCGCGATCAAAGCATTCCCAACGCGTACGTAAGTACCTACCTACTCACAGGCACCGCGCCTGTAAACGCAGACTCATTAGCTTGTGATTCGTTAATAATAAAGACGCGATGAATAAGAGGATAACTCGTAGATATTACGTAACACAGCGGGGTCGCTGACACTGATACACTTTCTCCAGCGAGAAGTTATCTCTCCCGTAGATATAGGTAGATAAATCTCGGTATCGTTTGACAAACGAAAGACAAGTAACGCGACGGATCGGAGAATGTCTCGGTTTTTCCTGAACGAAATTATACGTATTGAAATCGAGAAGCATCGAGCCACCAGGGAAGAAAAAGAGAACGTTCTGTTCGACGAGTTTCGCTATTGCTGCTGGACAAGTTGAAGAACAAAGGCCAAGCACCGTGGCTTTAAAAAGTGTAATAGGTATTGGGAGCACTTTGAAGTATCAGAAATCAGAATTTTGAAACGTATTGGAAAGCATTGTCTAATAGTTTCGCCCTACCAGGTGTCTAGCAAGTGTCCCGGGCGAAGAGGAGCCGAGCTTAGTGACTCTATGGAAATTTCCGTCTTCCCTGATCGCGGTTTCCCTGCCGCCTGTCCGCCGCTCGTAAATTCTGCTCCGTCCCATTCAGGCGGACTCCCCCGTTCTCCTCCTGCGTGCTTTCGCGCCCCGAGGCCCCGTCCCGAGATACGCGCGAATGTACGCGGACCGCGGTTGCATTTCGATGTATTTTTATGCCCGAGTCATCGCTCCCACGGTGTATTTTTATCCGGCGCGAGTGATATGTAACGTTCCGCGGCGATCGCGGCCACGCTTGGGACACCCCGACGAGGAAGAAGTCTGCTCCAAGTCGACGGCGAATCCACCGCGAGGATGGCTTCAGAGGGATGACAAGCGAGGACGGTTTTGCGACTCATTTCTGGGTTTGCTAAGTTTGCTTTTTTTTCCACTGGCACTTGTTGATTTATGAAGATGCATTCTTTGGAGAGTAGAAGGAAAGATGTTAATTTTATGCGAGTAAGTTGCTTTGTGATGTCAAGATTTCTTGGAATTTTTCGAAGGAATTGAGGATAAATTGTTGGAAGATGTACTCTGTTTATTCGAGAGTCGAGGTTCTTTGCGAATTCATAATGTCAAGTGAGATTATGGATTCCGTTTTTTGGCATGCAATTCTTGAGGTTCCTTTTGAAGATTAAACGCGCACGAAAATTGAAGAGAGCTTCCATTGAACAATAGACAGTAGAATTCAGAATGTACTAAACGACCGTATTAAATAAATATCTTGTTATAACTTCCGTTGAATTTTTCCCTTCAAAGAACACATCTCTATACATACACTAACAAACACAAAAAAAGAAGCCTCTCCAGAACTTAAAAATAAATTGCAAGCCGATAATTAAAAAAATTATGAAACTTTGGGGATATGTAGGGAATACATAGGTATGTATTACTCAATTTTTTTTGGTACCCAAATTCACTCTAAGGGGGTGAAATTGACCCCTGAAAGTTCGGCTATTTTCCAATTGTGTGTTACAACTTGTGAACTGTAAGTTACCAAGTGACAGACCTAATTAAAAAAAGTAACTTGTATCTGAAAACTTTTTTCTATCTCTTCCAGTCCGCGAGTTCTAACACAAAACCGGAAAATAACCGAATTTTCAGGTGTGAATTTCACCCCCTTAGAGTGAATTTGGAGACCAAGGAAAATTTGCATAATACATACTTATATATCCTCTACTACATATCCCAAAATTGTCATAATTTTTTTAACTTTCGAGCTGAAGATCTTTCCTTGTTATCCATCCTCTTCGTTACACCCACGAAGCAGTCGCTGAGCTCCAAGAAAGCTCCTCTCACATTCAACAAATGCAATGAAAAACGCAGAAACATCTCCCAATATGTACCCCCGCGCCGAGCAAGATCCTTACATGGAGATTCACCCCCGCGAACGGCTCGAGGTACCGAAACCAGACTCGGGGGAGGGTTGAATGGTCGGCGGAGGGAACAAGGGAAGCGGTTCTCGCTCCGAAAGCGTCTCCGGCGCACAATGGGCGATATTCTCGTACGAAAATTCGCGGGAAACGATGAGAAGTCGCAAGTGTCGCCCCTGTAACAGGCCGACTTCCGCCGCGGTGCAAAGAGCAAATGGCCGTTCGGCATTAATGCAGGGTCATTGACTGGTGGCGGTGGTTGTACAGCATCCACGCACACGCACGCGTGGCGGTCGCTTTCACGCGTGGGAGGTTATTAAAAGCCGAACGAACGGCGAGAAAAAGCGGCGGGCTTAAAAAAGGAGCCGAACGTTGCCATCTTTCTGGCGGGTGTCACGGGGAAGGTTTGGTCCAACGATTCTAAAGACGGCCCAGGCCCCCCGGTCCCCTTCCGAAACAGACGTATTCTTGCTCCAGGAGGAGGCTCACCGGGGTGATATCTTGCCCCGAGCCTCGGGGCGTAATTGGGATATTGTTTCGTGGAAAGTAATAGGCTTAGGGAAATGGAGACGATTGGTGGCTGGCCGGGAAATTGTGGCTGGATTGAGTTTTGACTGATTGTGAGTTTCGATTGAGTTTCGGTTGTTGGGAAAAGTGGCGGAGTTCCTTTGTTTTTGGGGGATGTTCGAGGGGTGGAAAGGGGATACTGGGTTAATTAATTGAGGCAGTATTGGAGAAAAGATTTGCTTCAGGGCCACGTGAGACACTTCTGTGGACTATTTAGGTAGTTTTTTATATATTCACTTTGGGAGCGAAATGGGGTGGTTTGTAAGGGATAAGGGAAGGTAGAAAATATCAGTGGTCAGATATAAAAGTGTCATGTGTGAGGATATTGTGAATATTGGGTCCACTTTGACTTGTAACTTGTAATTACTTAATTTAAGTATAGGGTAGGATAAATATTATGTATATGCTTGGACCTCTTATTTTTCTTTTAAGAAATAATACTGACAACTAAATAATAACTAAAATAAATAACTATACTTGGTGTATAATATCTAACTGGATCCTGTATCAGTTAAGTAAGGGTTAGTGGACATCAAGTTACATCACATTAATTGAATATAAATGTTAGTAGAATCAGTGATGAAGAATAATGCAATAGAAATTGAACTTAATTTTGTCGTGTTAAGTGCTCCTACTCGTCGCCGATAGTGTATCGTTGGAGGAAATTAGATGAACCTTAACCTTCAAATGGAACGGAAGAATGTTAGGCACGAGGCGCAGCAACCTAAACCTTGCCAATGGAGGGAATTTAATCTCGACCACGCTTTCCTTCCTGTCGGATAACAAACACGAGATACTTGACAATAGGCATGGCTGTTACGGTCAGCTGACTCTTTGATAAAAAAAAGAAACAAGATAATCCCACCGCTGTGACGATAACAGGCCAACATCGCGCACCCGTTTCATGGCAGTGAATTTTATTTCCACTCAAATGGTCTCGATTACATGCTTCCCAGTTCCCACTGACTTTGTGTTTAGAAATGAATTTCTTTGTTGTATGACTCAATTGTGATACTATTTATGAAAAGAATTATAGCTGTTAAATTACTAACTTAAATTTTATAACTGGAGAGTAAATCTCGTGAAATGTTTTAAAACTTAAAGCAAATATCTCAGAAGAGAGCATTACTATATAAATATTATCGTTTGATGGAGTACCTTATTAAATAACCCTTGCACTCCAATTTTAGTGAATGTTGCAGTTATTGAATATAGAATTTGGAATTAGAAAAAATATAGTACGTATAGTAGTTTCATTATAGCGATTAAAATCACCACAGATTTCACTATTATAATTAGAATAACTATTGATTTCACTATAGTGATTGGAATCACTATTGATTTCATTATAGTCATTTAAATTACTATTGATTTCACTATAATGATACATAAAACTCTATCCCCTAACTTATTAGATCAATACATAAAGTAACTATTATCGAATATACTATAAATATCACCGCAAAATAATAAAAAAAAAGGTCACCAAAAAGTAAATAAAATCAAATTAGTAAAATAATAACTGAATTTGTGGTGACTCACAGCTAACAGAAAATGAGTGGCGTTTTCCCTCGAAATTTCAGGGCACAACCACGCGCGAAAGAAAATACATACGACTACACTCACTACGAACGTCTGACAAGGAGTGATCTTCAACAGTGTTCGAATTTTCGGCTCACCGTATCCTTCCCCCACTTTTCGTTTGTTTATGTCTATGCGTGCCTCGCGGTAGCTCGAGGTTTGGCACATTTACGAGCAGGTATGAAAATCGGTCACGGTCGTCGATGATCGTATCTCTACAATACCAAACAAAATTGTAGCGTGTTTCTTGAGGCCTATTAAGGACTAAAATATTGAATGCCATTGGGGAAATAAATTGCATTATTAAAAGTCTTTCAATAAATGTATAACAAGTGAGCTCGTCACAAAATCTATTTTAATAAAATTAATGAACAGGTATGTTAAGATATGATTTTCTAATAAAATAACAATAGCAATATCATAATGATATTAACGATATCGTGTTTTCTTCAATTAATTAATATGTACCTAGTTATTTTCAAATTTGAAATATTTTGTGTCCAATTTGATTTCTTGCTAATTGCTCCATTACGTCACGTTTGTCACTTTCAGTATTTTAGGCAAGAAATAACTTAGTGGAGAGATGATAGAAGTCCGCGTGCTAAAAATTCCGAAAGCTCGACGAAAACTGCGCGCATCTATCGCAGCTTGACGAGCTTGAAAGCTCTGCAGGGCTTCCGAAGTGCAATGACACTTCGGTTGCAGCCATCGCGACCTCTTTTCTCTCTTTCATGCATGTGACACGAAAGTTCTTTCGATGCGCATACCGCGTTATACAATTGGTATTCACTTTTAAATAAACTCCTGCTTCGAAGTATCGGGTTGAAAAACATTGTCATAACTTCTATACAATTTTCTGTACAATAGGGATAATATATATTCATGAAAAGGAGTGAAAAGGATTTCATATTTTATACATGGAGGAGTTTCAAAGCTTTTCATACGAGGAAAAGATTAATTATCATTTCTGTAAATAAGAAATAATATTGATATATTAACTACTAATTTAACGATAAGTACGCTATGCTTGCAATGTTATGGTGTTAGTGAATTAATATTCCAATAATAGGGAATGGATATTCTACGAGTAGAATATGATGATACTGACCTCGCATCAATTAAAGAAATTGATAAGGAGGTATCAGATAACACCAATTAATAACGAAGAAATTACTCTTACAGTTCAGAAAATTGATCAATTATAATGTGATTTTAAACCGCTACAAGTACACATTAATTATCTGGCAGCATTGACTTTTACACAGATTGCATTGCACCGTCTACGTTCCCAGATTAATTCAATTCAATTTCAAATATCGAGATACGTATTCTTGTAATATTATCTGAATATTCAGGTGTATATATATTCATGTAATATCACATGAATATTACCATCCATAAATACGATAATGTTACATCAGGTATAAATATGAATAAGTGAAAGCGAGCGTAGCGGAAGTGGAACGCGCGTTTAGATTGACAAGTGAATAGTACCGCAAACGAACTGGCAACGATAAGTTTAAAGTTCAAAGTTGAACGAGATACAGGTAAACTGACAAATACATAAAATATTGTTTTACCTCACTGGGTGATTTTGTTCAGAAAATTGTTCAATCAAATGATGCACAGAAAATAGAATACTAAATACTTACAGAATAAATTCAGACAAATGCCAGTGGAAAATAAATAACTGGTTCCCTTTATGGTATTTTATGCAGTAATTTCATATGCGATAAAATGTTGAACGTGAAATTGTCCCTTAGGTACACAAATACCTATGTGTCACAGTTTCATTATGACACTACTCAAAATTCGCTTAAAAGATCAATGGATCTCAATACAAAAAAAAAATACCAACGCTTTTTCACAAATCCACCTTGAATTCTAGGAGCCTTGGATTACTGATTACTCCAAACCATATTCATCCATACTCCACTGCACAAGATCTCAAAATACACAAGTCCTGCATCACACTTCTCCCTCTTAAAACTGCAATTTCAAATCTACTCCCTTACCACCCAAAGTACCCTTTCCCAAAAATCACACAAAAGTTTCTAAATACCCCCAAAATCCCACCATGAAAACCCCCAAAAAATTATCTCACACAAAAGGACCCATATCACCCTCCCCATAGATATCGCAGTGAGTGACAATCTCCATCGCAGAAGGGTCGAACCTACCCCAGAAAAACAATACTCCAATGACTCCAGCAATCGAGCAGCCCCTCCAGTGTCGACGGAAATATTAACGGACACCTTTCCATCTGTCGAGCGTCTTCGGCGACGTCTTGGGCGTTCGCTGGCAGCGGGGAAACGCGGAAGAGAAACGCGGCAGGCCGTTGCCTCGAGAGGGCAAGGTGCATGAACCGTGGGTGGTTGCGCAAGCCGCAACCTCCTCCTCGTGTACCTGACCATGCAGGCGGGTCTCGGTTCTGGCGAGACCATGATCGCACGCAACATGCATAAATTACGTGTGGAAGGAGCGCGCGCGCCCGCGCATATGGGGGCAACGTTGTGGCCCTCGCGGCGGTGAAAGTTGCCCGAGGTCAATTCACGGGCGGCGATTCTTTTCAGCGTTTCAACCGCTGACAGCGCGAAACCCCTCGCGTATTACGCGACACCGCGACTCCTGGATCCTGTGTGGAATCGATTTTTAAAAAATCCTGGTTCGTGGTTCTGGGGGGACCAAGGGGCGAGTATTCGAAAGTGCTTTACTGCAGGTTTCTTTGGATGTGGAATATGTGGTGCAGCATAGGGGTTTTCGAAATTTTAAGGTGTCGGTTTTTTTAACTGTGATGGGATTCTTGATTTGAGTGGTGAATTATCTTTGTTGCTAATGGCACGTTCGTGGTGGATGATACCAACCCTTATTCTCGTTTTGTTATCCATATTCGATTTTGACTAACATCTGCATTTTTTTTAATCTCTCTCTTCGTTAACAGTGATATTTATAGGAATACTTCGAGTAGAAGAGGTACAATATTTTTCTGTTTATATACCTACTCGTTTACTATTTGCTGGCAATTCCACCAACTGATGTGAAATTGCATGGGAAACCATTTAGAAATATCATTTAGTTGCGTTTAGTATTACAAGCTTTTTGGTTAAAAAAATTTTACATTAAATTTAGTGATAAATAAGGGAGAGACAAAACGATAGTAGAGTGGCAGAACGAAGCTACTTCGAGGATCGTAAATTGGGCAATTAGATCGAGACAGTAATTAAGGCATTGAGAGCAAAAACGAACTAACTCACATTGAAAAGAAATCAATTTTTCCTGTTTTACATTATTGCTACCAACTCAATTTCGCGAAAAATGTGGGTTAGTCCGTTTTTGTAAACTCAGTTGTAACATTCATTGACAGACCTGTTTCACTTTAAAGTTCCGTGGATTCCTCAATGGGATCGATGGGACCTGAATGAAAGATGCGATACACACTCCACATGACCCTAAGTGACGCTCGCGTGTTTATTTTCCCACGACATTTTTCAAGCCGATTGTCTCGGCGCCGAAACGTGTTACTTTAAACGCCCGGCCGATTCGCGACGACCTTGCCTATTTCGCTGACGCGGATTTCGCTGACCACGCATGTGGTGCGGGTGGAATAGAAATAGGGAAGTGGGTCAAACCATCCAGGCGTTATAGTAAACATACTTCGAGCGTCCTAGCAAGGACTAAAAACCGCGGGAAAATAAAAATTGAAGACGAGTTAGAGCCACGTGAAATTCCTGTCTCACTTTTCATTCAATTTTTCCTGGTCCCATTGACGAGTGGACACGATTCTCATTCTTTAATGCCTCCATCTAAGTCCCACCCACTGAATATACGAATTCACCATACCTCTACTACCACGTTGCAAGAAATCCAGTGAATTTTTTAAATTGAATACCCACTTATTTTAAACGATTATAGCCAACTTACAATTATACAGTTACTGTATATGTAGGACCTACGAGGAGCTTTAATAGTGCAAAAGCTATTTGAAGCAGCTATATGTAGTTTAAAAGTATCAATTTCAACTTCACCGTTGATTTAAATTGGATTTAATGCAACGGCAAGTTGAAAAGTGTAGGTTTTGTGATACATTGCTTTAGGAAACTGATGCAATCTATTTGATTAACACGAGGAAGGTGGGAAATAGAAGGAAACATTGATTTGTTTCTACAGTTATAACGATTATTTACAGCGGGGGTTTGATCTTAATCTCTCGAATTGAGGAGAGTCTGCTGTACGTGGATCTCGTTAATCCGATAGTTTGCTCTCCGACCAACTCCTGAACCCTGCAGGATAATTGGGAAGAGTCTGTCGGATACGAGATAGGATAGGTGTTAAACTGACTGTGGCATATAACTTTGATCGCGAGAACTGGTTCCAGAGACCATGACCACGCTCAACCTATCCGCACCGCGAGAAAAAGAAACAGGGGAAGAAAAAGATGATGAATTGGCGAATGGTTATCTGGATTTGTAATCGCCCGTGTCGGCTGGGAATAATATTTTCCAATGATACTTATTCCATTTCTGTGTATATCCCTTTCTCTTCGAGAGCCACTCAACTTTCTAAATACATATGTACTCCGTTTCCTTCTTCTTCATTTGATTAGAACGTTCGATTTAAACTCACTTCGATGTCGTTGAACTTCTGAGTCTCGAAAAGAATCACTTCTACTTCGATGATACACAAATGATAATATATATATATTAACGTGAATTTAACTAAACTCTTTTAAAATAAATCAATGTGTCAATTGAGGTATCATATAAATTTTCCAATTTCGAAATCATCAATGAGGAATCTGTGCTGAAGTGAAATTTCCCTAATTAATCATTTACACAGTGAATCGGTAAATAAAAATTTATACGAATGCTGAGTTTTCATTTTCTCGGAAGAATGACGAGAGAAATCATTTTCACGTTGTGCTACTTGAAAAATTCTAGCTTATCGTGTTTCACTTCCCAATCCTGTTTGAATAATAAAAATCAGTGGAGTCGTCGAGGCAACGGGGCGAACGATAGCTTCCTAGTCAGACTTGCAATTTTATCATCTCCCTTTCTCGAAACCCGAGGAAAGATCCCACTAATTCCTCAGAGCGTTTATATCGTCTCGGATACGTTCACTCGAGAACGGACCACCAGCGTTCAAGATACATCATCGAGTAGTTTACATCAACGTATACGCCGTTCACGAATAGATCTCTCCATGAGAGCACGTTCTTCAACCTCCCATTCCCTCATCCTCTTCACTTTTCCCTTCCCCGTTTTTCCCATCCTCGAATCCACAAGGTTTTACGTGAAATTGGACCACTTAATGGGAATGGTAATTTTCTCATTAAACCTGTCTGACATACGCGAAGTTTGACTACTTCAATTGCAAAATATGCTGGCTACTAGTCCTGACTTCTCTGATTTTATTCTCGCTTTCATGGTGATTCGTAACTTTAAAGGAAATAGAAAATCTGTGAATCGAAGGCACAGTGTTTTTTCGGAAATTTTGTCAGATTTTTCTCATAAAACTGTCGAATATAAATTGTGAAATTTGATCTCTGTTGATTAGTTTTTGTGGTTGAGTTACCTAAAGCCTTTGTACGAGTAATTATCATTGTACTTTGCTAAGGAACTCTGATTTATAGTGCAGTACTGTATTGCAGTGTATTTATTCTTCCATACTGTGTTCCTAGAATCGTTTTAAATGTAGCTGGCGGCAATCTCCTCGATCCCCGTCCCGTTTCGTCTCCTCATTTCTTCGTGTCGAGACTATCGCGGCGTTGAGGATCGATCTTCCTCGACGGAATGTTTCGTGATCCAGCAGCCACGACGAGGATCATGACACTCGTGACGCGGAAGTCCAACTGTAGGAAGAACCGGCAAGACAAACGGGGTGGATGCATCTAGCATCTCTTCGTCTTCTTCCGTTTACTATTGGCACTGGCTGTGTTCACCTTTAAATTCTAGGCGCAGCGCGAGGGATAAAATGATAGTTCCTGTTCCAGTGAGCAATAATACAACGAATTACATCATCGAAGTGTAGAACGATTTAATATGCAGAAAGTTCTACCGAAGGTCTGTTGCGAGGGAAGATCTAATCGCTTATGCAAAAATCCTGAAGTTCGATATATAATTGTATAGCGAGTTGTAATTTCTAATTTCTAATTTCAAAAAATTAGTCAACAATTCTTTTTATTCTCGTGACTATTATTTGTGGTAATAAAAAGAAACAAGAAATTTCAAGTGGCATGGCTTACGAGTAAAATTTCGAATTTTTATACTTTGAAGTGCATCCGTATCCTAAACTCAATTCACTAAGCCAGCACCAACGCCTACGTGATAGTACTAAAAAGAAAATTAAATGGAGCCTAACAACTGCAATAACCTTCCACTCTCACATAAAGTAGTTTAAATTCCTTTCGTTGGACGTACCCCATTTGATTTTTAGGATTAAAATAATATCCTTCCAGTCACCCTCGTTCAAATTTCTCACAAATCACAGATCACTCTACAACCTTAACACCACCCCTAAATATTCCACACAATCTACTCGAACAAAAGACTCCGAAAAAAAAACGAAACCCAAAATGCAACCAGGTACGACAATTCCCCTCTCAAGTACCTTCGCCAACTCTTACGCCCTTCCTCGCCTTCGTGTTCTTCCTTCGTTTCGCTTAACGATTCCGATGTGCGTGCAGGCGAATCGTGAATAGGCCACCGCGTGCAATTGCATGCGCTCGTCACACGCATAGGGTCAAACTTGGGCGCGCGTGCACACACTAGCCCGTTAATGTGCGCACATGCACGCGCATACAGGGGCTAGGCGACGAGGAAGGTGCCGCGTCACCGACGAGAGCCAGGACGTCGTAACAGTGGGTCACTAGTGAAAGTGGCTAGGCAGCGAGATGATTGCAATTGCACCGCAACCGGGGGAGTTTAGCGGCCTCGCTTCCTGGTGGCGGCCAGCTACCGGCATGCCACGATTCCTCCCGAGTAATCACCGTTTCTTTGTCCGGGAAATTGGTTTCTAAACGCTCCTTCCGACGTCGCCTACCGGTTAGGGTTATTGAACGTTCCACGGCCGATCGCCAATACGGGTTAGCTTATAACGAAACTTGCTTTCGAAGCGAAATTGATCAGCTCCGTGGAATGAAATGGAAAATTTCATGCATGTGGCTGGGATACGAAAATTAAGATAGGTATTTGTAGAAAGTGGAGTTGATTAATTTGATACAGGGCTGTCGTGAAGTGCGTGGAATGCGTGAAGTATTCCACTCTTGAGATTTTGCTATGTGTGGAATTCCACATTCGGGAATTTTGAAGGCTTTTTACTTTTTTTTATTTTTTGTTTGCGCACTACACTACTTCTTAGGATTTTCAAATTTGATCTTTTAATTTGTACTCCTCCCGCCCACATACTCTACCACTCTCGAGAAAATTTGCTCCCTGATTTTTGCTACAAGGAGTAATGAAATTCTTATTAATACACTTATCTCTTCAATTCAAGTTACAATATAACACCTGCCCCATTTAAATAAAAGTCAATCTTCTCGTGACAAAATCTTATGTTTAAGACATTCTTCGAAACAAAATTACCCATCGGTCGACAAATCAAGACAGCATCAGCACCGTAAATCACACCACCGAAAATTTAATTCATCGCCCGCAAGAGAAGAATGCATTTAAATACAATTCCCCGCCGTAATTCGCGCTGCAAGCGACGCCAGTGCAAACAATGACAAATCCAATAAAGAACGTGCACAGAGGCGTGTAACGGAAAAAAAGGAAGACTTGCTCGCGGGACGAGGAAACGGTGGACACCTGAAGCGATTCGAGATACCACGAACGGACGTTTTCTCGTTCCGGGCGTGCGGCTTCATAATTCATTCTTGCCTAAGGCTTCCTAATCCACGGGCAGGTATACAGTTCGAAAATAATTCCACGGAGGAACGGTGCCCGAGGAGAACAAAGCAGAGGGATCTTCTTCTCGCGGCTGAGTCGAGATCCATCAGGCCGGCCTCGAATTTGTAGATGGATCACGTTTGACGGCGGAACGTCGTTAAATCTTTCATGAGAGCCAACGCAGAGGCGAGGGAAAATTTGGAAGTCGAAACTCAGTCTGCCCGTTCGACTGCCCTCACTTCCTGTCACGCAGCGGGGCGGACACTGCGCGATCCCCTTCCGGGTTCGAGCGGTTAAATTCGAACGAAAACCAGCTGAACGAGGACAGCCAGAGGGCTCGATGGTGTGAATTCACTGATTGAAGAAAACGTGATAGAAAAGCGTGAAACTGATTAGATATTGAAATGTGGGACAAAGAGAAGTGAAAGAAGCTTCTGTTTCAGTATTCAGGAATTAAGAATCGTTGGGGGAATACAATTGGGTATCCTACTCACGAGGTATTTTAATTCTGAGAACAGATATATGTAGGGAAGAGATGGGTAATTTTTGTTGAGAAACATAGATAAACCCAGATAATAAAAAACTAAATAATCATTCGAGTTCTAATTGGTAACATTAGAAAATCGCAATGTCCCTTTCTTAAAAATCCCTGGAGAATTCAATTTTCTGTGAATTCAACCACATAATTTCTAAGCCGCGCATGAAACCTATCTCAAGCATCGATAACCCTGCAGGAAACTAACTTTTTTTCCTATGAAACCATTTAGCTTCTTTCAACTGACCTAATAACGAAACGAAACTAATACCGAAGCACGCAATTCGATTTACCTACGCAACTCGTGGAGGAACGACGGTTAGCTCCGCGATTTCTTTGCGAACGCAGTGACCGGGGATTATTTAGTAGCTTATCGCCCATCAGCTATAACCGTCGCTCTCGATACCGAGTCCTCAAACATTTGCGTGCAATCGTATTGATTTTCTATTTGCTTTGCCGGGCAAACGTAACCTGACTGCGTGTACGTGCAGCCACGCTCGCCGATAGCTTTAGGAGGGTCTTCGAAATTCGCCAGGTTGATCCCAGTAAACTATTGTGTCCGGCGTCCGCGTCTGCACGGGTCCCCGCTGACGGAAGTTGTAATTCTCGCGGAACACGAGCGACGACGGCTGTGCGACTCCGAGAGTTCCCTTTGTCGCAGTGGCCCCGCGAAAATTTTAATTGCACCACCGGGCTCCGGGCTCGTTTCGCCGAGCATTCGTTGCTGACAGATTTTACACTGAATGTTCTGCTTAAATTGAATGCCGCGGAAGCTGCTCTGCTTTCATACAGCGATGGGAAAGATTCTTCCCTTCGGGCTACTGTTCCGAAGATCCTTTATCTCTAAACTCTCATCGAATTTTCCGTTCATGAATTTACTAAACAAATGAGTTCCTTGCTCACTGGTAGGGTAGGAAAGGTTTATAGAAGAAAGCAAAGTTATTTCTGAATATGTGGAGGATCGAGGGAAATTTTTTAATTTTGAAGATCACGGTGGAAGGAAAAGGGAAAGGGTAGTGTGAGACGAATAAGAGAACGTGGGAGAGAATTAAAGAGAAAAAGAAACGGAGGTAAACACACGGTGTCAGTGGGTTAATGGGGAGGATAAATAAGAGCGGAGATTATAGATTCGCGCGAGCGATGTCACCTGTGCAACCGCTTAAATATATCCGTTTTTGTTTCCCTTCGCGATATAGATGCCCGGTACACCCCTGCCGTCCGCGCTTTCCTTTTTAATCCTTCGATGTTTCAATATCAGACCCCCGTTATTCCCTTGTTCTTCTTTTCAATTCCAACCTCCGTTTCAGATTGAATCCGCTGTGCAAACAGTGGGTCGCTGCCGCAGGTTTAATTCTCGGTGTATGTGTGGGTGACGCGTTGCATACGCGATACAATAATCATAGTTTTGTCGATGAATTCCATTTGGACTGGATCTGTCGCGGGAAACACTGGGAACGGGGAGGGATGTTATGGGGGTGCGTTTCACGCACGCAGTGGTGGATTCCGGCGCTTTTCCTGCGAGCCATTTTAAATCAAATCGCTCACGGTTTCTGCCAGGATAAACAGATATATCTAAATTCGCAATCCTGGCGTAAATGATGCAGAAGATACTAATTGCAAGTGTTAAAGACGATGATGCATTGCCACTTCACTTTCGAACGCGTACAGAAACGGGACAAACTGGGACAAAATTGTTTACATTGCAATTTCACTCGAAGGATTTCAATCTAAATAAGACGACCCAAGTTCATCCCCATCATCTTTAAAATCAAATCGCTTGTTCAGACAGGGGAGCACCTAGAATGGAGGGGGGCAAGGGGCCCTGGGAACCCCCAAAGAAAGGGTTTTGTAAAAAGAAAAGAAACCTAGATTTTATTATTTAATCCTACAGTGCACACTTGGGCCTGTCACGCCCAGTGAACAGTTCTCATGACATTGAAAAAGATTTAATATTTAGTATTTCATTTTGTTCGAAATATTTTTCTTAACAAAGATTGAGTGCAATATATTTCGCGCAGTCTAAAAATATTTTCTTCCTGAAAATATCCATGCATACCTAGATTTGAAGATATGGGCCTGTGAGGCCCAACGTGTACAATGGTATAATTTGAATTCACGCGTGCATTCTGGGATTGAATAAATTTTTCTGCTCGCCTAATAAATTTCATTCAATTAACACTAAAAATATTTTTATCCCCTCGACTCGCTTCCCTCAAGCTTAAAACCTGAGAGCGCCATTATAGTCAGGCTAACAAAGCAAAAGAGAATAATCTAATAGACACTTTTACACATACCTTCGTCAAGTCAAGTAGCAACCATAGCAACGTCCACCTACGTTCCTCTGAATATCGATCATCTACTTGCAATTATCGGGGATGGTACACCACCGAGGAACGTCGATTACCGTCTACACCTGTCCCTCCCCTCGCAGACCGCGAAACACCGTATAAATACTCCGCGTGTACGCTCCCACTCGCTGTAAGAGTACACACATTCGGTACGTCTGTAATCGTATATCGCGGCCCACCGACGCTGGTCGTAATGTCTGATCAATGTTGCACGAGCAACCAGTCTGGTACGTGTTCCTCGCCCACTCTGGACCCAAGTGCCAGCCTGTCCCCTCCCGCGGTATCCACTGATAACAGTATTTTCGGCGTCGAAAGCTAATAACAACCGCGAGACCAACGGGTTTTATTCAGCCTAGCGACGATTTGCATCGTAGCGGGACGTTGATCGAATTCCGCGGGGGTCTCGCTGGTTATTAGGCTGGTTAGGCTGAATGGCCAGGCCTTCGCGAGACGGAAATGGGCAAAAGTTGGGGCGGCGCTCGTAAGTCGCGTCGCGACACGTGCATCGAGCAGATTTCCGGCTTCGATGGACAATTTCTGCGGTTCGTGAATCATCGCGGGCCGATTGGCAATGCGTCAAAAGTTTGCATAATCAGCGCCGAAAATAAACGACTGACAAGCTGGGTAGATCGTAGACACGCACTGGGACGCGAAAAACCGTCTACCCGCGAAATTAGCATCAAACCGCTAGACGAATCATCGTTCGTTTTAAATAAATATTGTTGTTATCGGAGCGAGCGAGCTGGTGAATCAGGCCATTCTTGCGATGGCGGGGCGACCGCGCGACGAGTTTAGAGTGGTAAACTTTTCCGGTGAAAGAAATTGGTAGAGATTTGAACCTCCAGAAGAGATGTTTTGATGAGTTTGATTTAAAACAGACATTATAATTGTTACAAGACAAAGTTTAAAAGTTAGTGTACAAGAGTTAATATTTTTATTTGAACAATTTCGATTACGAATAACCATTATCAATGATTAAATTTTTTTGGTTACTATTATCCATAATCAACGGCGGAAATTTAATTTTGATTACCAGTAACTAATATAAATGACCGGAATTTTTTTGGTTACCGATGACCATTATCGACGGCGAAATATTTTTTGGTTTCATTCGATAAATGTTAATTACTCTTAATAATGATACTGATAATTAGCATTCATTGAGAACATAGAAAAAATTAATTACAAAACTTATTTTATGAAGCAAAAATTCCGGACATTTATATTGGTTACTGGTAACGAAGATTAAATTTCCGTAGCCAAAAATGTTTAATCCTCATAATGGTTAATTGTAATCAGAATAATTAAAAATTAGTATTTTTTAATCATTTCATTTAATGAGAAATTTCTTTGAGATTTAATGAAAACTGGCTTCCATATAAATAAAAATTAATTTCTACTTAATGACTTTCTCCAAAAAACTTTTAAAATACCAAATCGCGAAGACAATTTTTCTCAAAGGAGAGATTCCATAAAAACAGTCAAAATCAAAAATATTCTTTCTGCAACGGGAGAATGTAATTTTTCTGTTTATAGAACTGAAGATGTTAAGGTAATTCAGATTAAGTATAAAATACTATCTACCAACTAGGTATTTAAACGTGCCATCAAATATTGGAAACAGCCAACGCGAACCGAAGCAGGAAAAGGGTTGCGATAAAGCCCGACCGAGGCGTTCAAGTCGAGCATAAATCTTAGCTCGTCAATTAACATGAAAGTTAACGCGAAGCAAAGGGTGAAGAAGAAAGGTGGGGGAGGAGGTGTAAGGGTGGCGTAGGGACACTCCACGTCCCTTTTCTGGTCTTTCTGAATGTTTGTTCATTTTTTCCGCTCAATGCTTGCCCTCTGTCTCCCTTCCCCGACCTCCACGCCCCTCTTACCCCGCCGAGCCCCTCCGAGCCCTCCCGCTCCTTCCTTGGGCCGGAGTAAGGACGGGCATTGACCTCCACGCGGTGTATGGAGCGCTGCACCGAAATACATCGTTGTTGCTCGCACATGCGTCTCCCCTCTTTGCCTCGCGCCCTGTCTCTCTCCCTCGCGCACTCCCGCGCACGCTGGCGCGTCTCGTCTCTCTCTATCCCTCTCTCTAGACCACCCTGTACTCCCCCCAACACTCCCCAGGGATGCACGGAAAGGTTCACGACAGACGTGAATTTTCCCGAAAAGGTCCCCTAATGACTCCACTTAATAACGACAACCTTCGCGACCCTTGCGGCGTCCGCGTTTCATCGAAATCTTTCGAAATATTTAATGCAGTAGAAGCGAGACGGTTCGCGAGACCCGCCTGTCTGGCGAGAATCGACAAAAGGTTTCGCCTAGGTAATGGTCAGGGTGGCTCGTGTTTCGCGCCAACAAGCATGGCGGCCGCGCGAGAACGACCCGACCAATTATGAAACACGCGGTAGTGACCGTGTCGGGCACACGATATTTCGGACCTACGCCAACGAGACACGGGACGTCCGCGGGACAAGCGGCTCGGCGGAGGGGCAGAAAGAGAAAAAAAGGGAAGTAAGCGCGACGGGCCCGGCTCATTACCCTCGCGGAGGAGTAAAAATTTCGGTCGGTCGCGCTCGTTAAAAGAATGTTACGGGATCGGCAGCTGGCCGAGGAGGGGAGGACGGGCACGACAATCGTTGCATTATGGGCGCCGCGACTGCCGAAAGGCCGGGTTCAACGCCCTCTCGATGCACTCCGAAACTCCTTTCCTTCCGCTCCTTCGCCCTCCTTCCACGATCGATAAAGCCTGACCGTGAAAACGCGACGAATGTGCACGACGACGTCCAGTCGATTTTCAGACCTGCCCCTCTCCGTGCAACGCCGTCGCTCGTTCCCGTTCGCGCGCACTGTGCCTCTTCGTCGCTCTCTCTCTCTCTCTCTCCGTGGCCCGAGCGTGCGCCGCGGCGCGGCTCTCGACGACAACTGACGCCGGTTCGGGCGTTTCCGAGGATCCTCGCCGCCGTTCGGCCGCACAGGCAGACGTAACGTCGCGGCGTGGTTCCGCGAGTGTGATCCGAAATTTTCGCCAGAGATTGGCGTTAACACGGCAATTAATGTCACCGTTGGGTAACCAGGGCGCGGCTCGGTGGCCACGATCGGTGCAGATCGATCAGCGAGGAGCACGCGGAATGGACGGCTCGTTGCTAGTGTGTTGACGAACGCAGCCGGGAACGAGGTGGCCTGGGACAGGTCAAGGACCTGAACCGCAACGATACCAGAGCAGATCTTGCACTCTGGCGCTCTAACGAGCTGGAGACGGGAACGCGAGCTTTTTCGCCGTGCCATTGAAAGGATTGGCCCCGCGCAACGCCACCGCGTCGAGGCGTGTCAGAGGGTAGGTGTCCCGTTGGAAAGATGCGTCCGAACGTCGCAAGATTACTTGCACCGTAACTCGCAATAACAATGTACGCGTACGATTGTATAATTCCCACGTCCCCAGGTGTACCTCGCCGCAGATACAAATAAAGTGGAATAAATCAGATGACTCCCCTAACCCGTATCCGTGAACTGAATGGAATTGTATTTATTGTACTCTGTATCGATTGCCAGTAACCACGTGGTATCCGTCGCTCCCATTCGACGCGAGGGGCGAGAGACGAGCGACCATTGTGCGCCCCGCGAAGGATAAATTGATAAACTTGTTGCTCCGGTCGATGATTTTGCTCGCAGCCAGCGGGGGCGTTTACGAAAAGCGTCCTTTACCGTCGAGCGTTCCAGTGCCGCTTCGACGCTACGACTCCCCCGTAAAGACTCGCCAATGGAAACTCCCTGCTTCCTCTCCGCTTGCCGAGCTTCCGCGTCGGGTCAGAGCGGCACAATACGAATAATGTTTATAATTGCTCGATTGTACGGCCACTCGACCCCCGATAATTCTTCGCGGCGCGGGGGGGAATTCGTTATCGAGGGAGAGCGACACACCGGCCCGCCGCGCCGCGGCCTCCAGAACCGCTCCATACGCGGCCACGAATAATTACTGTCCCGCGTGTGCATCCGTGCAGTTGCGACCGATGCGCCTCGACACCTAGCCATCCTGCGACTCTGCCCGCTTCCGCGTACTTTGTGCATGCGTCACGCGCCATTGAACGGGCGAATTACTTTATCGCGCGACGCCATGCGGAGCATTTGGCGTTTGCCGGATTACCTCGCCGGCGAAAATGAATTTCTACCGCCCGGTTATATTTTCGTTTATTTCCATCGACGCGCCAGGTGACCGGCACCTCGGCAGCGGCCGGCTGTGGCTGACGCCACAGCGCTTCTATGATGGCAATCGTGATCACGAAGTATGCGGAGTTATCGCTAGTGGGAATTATTCCGTGTAGCCGCCTTGTCACCGGGACCCCGTTCGAAATAGTCTCCAGTAACCGAACGCAAGTCTCGAATTTCCCAAACCGTAAGGCGAACCAAATATACCTTTGCCCTAAAAATAATTCCACCCTTGAAATCCGAACGGGCTAAAATCATCCGGAGGACCGACGCGGGCCAGGTCCGATGGCAAAAGCTCAGAGGCACGGGAAAAGCACGTGCCCGGGAGGACGCCACGGCGTTCGTAGGCAAGGTTCGTAACAGCGAGGAGTTGCGACACGTTTATTCACAATTATACACGGTAAACAATTGCATTGTGCGCCATGTAGGAGCATAATATTTTGAAAGCAACTATTCTCTGTTTATATGTATCACCATACTCCTCTTTAATTCTTTATACCACATTCAATTGAGGACATTGCAGCAAAAGGGCTGCATCTCCATTTTTTACAGTTTTTGAGTTACGACGCGTAATGTATGTTAAAAAAATTTTATGCTAATTGAAACATATATTTCCACACAATAAGTAGAAATTATTGAGTTAATAAGTTTCTATTTCTATTTTTTGGGGGAAAATATTCTATATTAAAAATAATATGATTAATATTAAGTTATTAAAAATATTAAGATTAATATTAAGTTATTAAAAATATTAAGATTAATATTAAGATATTAAAAATATTAAGATTAATATTAAGATATTAAAAATATTAAGATTAATATTTTTATTATTGAATATTTCTCCCACAAAAATATAAATAAAAACTTATTCCGTGAAAATATATATTTTGCAATTAGTGTTCTCTTCTCAATATTAAGTCAAAGCAACGAATTTACAATTAATTTTTCCAATTTACTCCAATTTGGTAAGGATGGAGGTGCATCCCTCTCGCTTCAAGGTCCTCAATTACAATATTATCACAGTATATAGATACCTACAGGTTCTATTCACCCTATATCCGTCCCTTCGACAGAATTCGTCAGGAATATTACTTGCGAGCCCGCTGAGCGATGCATTGGTCTATAATACGGTCTAGGCTAGATTCTCGCGTAGAGAAGAACGAGAGGGGTCGGAGGGGGGCACAGAGTGTAAAGAGGAGAAGAGGCAAGGGGGAAGGGGGATGGGGGGCAGAGAGATTCAGCTCCATCTGGTGGAGGTGCATGGTGATATTGGCTCTCCATGCAAGCCTGTGTGTGTGTGTGTGTGTGTGGCCCTCTGCGTGTGTACGTGTACGTGCATACGCGCCCCCGTCTGTGGTGTACGTGTGTACGTGTGTTCCACAGCGTAGACGGGTCGTTGACCCCGCGGCGCACTCTGCGCTACACGTATTCCAAACTACACAAAACACAACGTGTCTCGGTAATGCTTTACAGGCCGTTTCGAATTTAATCTGACACTAGTGCCGGTTGTGCATGCGCAATCGCCCCGGCGAAACACGCTGCATATCCGGCGGCCGTGGCCCAAGGGGCGTAGAGGCGACCGGCAGAGGAGGGAGAGAAGAAGAAAAAAAGGAAAGGATTTAAGACGCGAGGGGCGCGAGAGAAACGATCGATCGGTTACAAAGCGACCGTAAGATAGTGGGATTGGCCCTTGAGTACGGAATGGTACCCGGGGTGTATCTCGCTGGCTGGCGCGCCCGTCGATTTCGTCGAGCTCACCCTTTTCCACCCTCGCACGCCGCCCGATACCGATTATGGACGTGATACCATCGCGGGGATGGCTGCAACTGACGTCTCGCTGCAACTCCGTTACGTATGCTCTCGATTCGCGGGAGCATCGGTGGCGTGCTGTATCTCGGGGGTTGGGCCTTCGACGGGTGTTGGACGGGTTAAAGAAATAAGGGATGATCACAGGGAAGAGTTGTACTCTGTCTATTTCTGGCCTCTCCACAATAGAGTCATTTACTTTCCCATGATATTGTACTGTATATAATTTCTGCACTGTGCTTGTTAACACTTTATCCACGACTATCACGTGTGAGTTCACAATTTGGATCTGTTTTGGGGTGTATGTCGAGGAAAATGATTCTATTTCTCATTTGTCACCGGTATAAGCGTATAATTGGAAGATCTATGTGATTTTTATAGGATGCAAGTGTAAATTTGCTAAGAATCAGTGAATAGCTCCGAAATTTGTCAGACGTAAGTTTCCTCTCGAAGGCGTAGTCGATGAAGCTTTAGTTTTGATAGAATGATAAGTGGATGGTGATTAGAATATTAGTTAATTCTATTGTAGCCTTAAATTCTCGGATTTCGTGATTATTTGAATATTCTTTTTAAATGAAAATTAGTTTAGGAAGATGTTAGAGGAGAGATAGCAGGCTACAGATAGTTTACTGCGGAAGGTACATGATGAATATTCCTACGCATGGAATTCCTATTAATTGGGGCAATTGGTAAATGAATATTGATTGGTAAAATGGTTGCATGTGTTGAAATGCATGTTAGTATAATTGCGGCATAGTTTTGATGTTTCGAATTTATCTGATTTGGAGTATTTGGTAAATGAACGCTGATTAGGAAAACGAGAGAGAGATGAACATGCAAGAGTGAAATGTATACCACAACTGAAGTTATGTTGTAGCTGCTGCTCGATATCTGAACTATTAGCGAGTTAATTAATATGCGGAGTTTAATTGGAAATGTTAGAACTAAAGTGAAATGTGACAGATGCAATTGGATGCAAAACTTGACAGAAAGTAGATTCTAAAAATTTTGCAACATGGTTCTTTTGAATTTATACAGGATTATTGTTATTGAATTTATTATTTTATTTTAGAAATTACTCTGCGCTTATTCATTTAAAAACTGACGAATAATTTAGAAGTTCCAGTCTCTTTCTTTTTCACGGAAACCCATAAACAGTCAACGATTAAATTATGCGTGTAGTCGAGGCCTCGAATCAATATCGATGCTTTTGGCAACGATTCAAATATCTGTTTAATTACTGACATTACAGATTAATGCTGATCGCTATCGTATTTTATATTGTAAGTGTTGTTATCAGGATGGTGTGGTAACCGAATATTATTTATGAATACGATAAACCATGAACTCCACTATAAACAACTGGAAACTATGTGTCCCTAGTTAATTCTATAAAATTTTTAAATTTTATTTTTATTTTATTTTAATAAGGTGTTTTAAATTTCACTGACTCCAAAAACATTCAATTTTGCCTGGCCTGCAGCATAAAAAATATCCACACAGTTCGTTGGATTATAAAGAAAAGTTATTGTGGAGAAATTTTAATTCTCTACCCAAAATGTTTATACGTATTACCAAATTCGTAGAAAGCTACTTGTAATGTGAAAAACAAATTAAATTTCTATGTGTAAAATACTATAATCTACTATATTAACAAAAGCAATGGTACCTGGCATTTCCCTACTTTTTTACACCAATGCAAAATCCCCGAGTACATCAGCTTTCTCAAGACGCCAATGTTCCCCGCCTACAAAATTTTTCACACCCCCTTCGAAGTGCCTCGTAACCCTTTCACAGCGTGCTATCTTCGCGCAATCTAATTTTTCTGCGAAGATAGGGGTTCGGGTATAAATCAGGGTAGCAATTCCAAGTGGCCTAGCTGTATACGCACGCGGAAATGGGATCATTGAAATACTAATCGGCCGCACGTGACTTTCTCTGGTTCGCGCACGATAGTCCCATGCAGCGGTGGCCACTGGCGCTCGCTTTCTATAATTAATCCCAAAACCGTTCAAGCCACGAACGCGTGTGTCAGCCTAAACGGGCAGTATCTAATCTTCCATCTGATTAACCAGGTAAAACGTCACGCTTCGTCACCCCTTGGTTTTTAGATGGAATTCTTTGAGAAGTGGTCATGTCCTCCAATTTGAGTGACATTTAATTACAAAACGATACCTGATTGCTTCTTTATTTTAGGAAGTTTAAGAACAAAACCGTATAGTTCACTAACTACTTAGAGCAATTTAAAAAAAAGAAAGACGAATATTACCCAGGCAAAAACAGAGTATCCTAGTATCGATGACAATGGAGAGAAGCTTAAAAATTCGTGTGACCGTGGAAACGGGAATGCCTCGAAAATGTAGCCGGTTGATCGTGGTAGCGCCGTTAATAATAGATCCCGTCGACATCGAAACCTCCGCGAGCCACGGGGCTCGGAGGAGAGATAGATAAGTCTACCCCTGGACGAAAACAGCTGCTTTCCAATTTCACCGTGACATCGCTGGTGACTCGATAACGCGCCGCGCACGCTGAACAAACAAACGGGGAAACAGATGTAACCGTAATCGCGGTTCAGCCTCGCCGAGTTTATCAGTGAAAAGCACTTTTCCAAGGGGCCCCCGTCAGGGAACGGCTCGTTTCACCCTCCACGATGGGAATCTCTCCTGGCGTGGATTTCCTCGTTTTTGGGAACGGTCTCGGGCCTTTTGTGGTGCTAATTCGCTTGGTTAGTGGACTAACGTCCATCAGCAGCTCGGTTAAGTAATCTTGATCGTTACATTCAAGATAAATATTTGGAATTAGTATCTACCTCTACTTTGGATATTTCTAAGTACTAATTCTCAAAATCATGTGCATAAAATTGCAAATTCTTCTTTAAAGAATAAAATATTATAGAATTATCCATTAAAGTTGTATATGTTTTTTTTTGAGTATTAAAAACAATTGTTAATAATATAATTCGTGGAAGGACATGTAGAGTAACTCTGAATTTTCCACGTTTGGAATCTATGAGTTTCTTGCTCTTCGAATCGAGAGTCAAGGAATGTTGCAACAATCTAGGAAAGATAGAAGCATAATTTTTGCTCCTAGTAACCGGTATTTTACGTTGCATTCCATGGATAGAATATTCGAATTAAAGTATGCCACGTTTGACACATGCATTTGTCGTAACAAAACGAGTAATTAAGATTGAAGCTCAACATTTATCCTCGCTAATGTACCGTCTACGCAACGAGTGAATACCTTTCGAAGTGATACTCCCCCTTGCTCTTTTATCACTGCACCGTCAACCTTTATTCCTCGAGATCGATACGGAGGAACCGGTTATCGGAAACGATTTGTCCCCTTATTAGCTCAGATAATCGACGTTTCGCCGTACAAAGCGAAAGTACTTTGAAATTATTATCTTCAGCCGGGGCACAGGTATCGGTGATAAAACCGACGTCGCGTCGTCGGAGTGGCCTCCTTTCCCACATTTCTCTGACCTCTGACGTTCAGTCTTTCAAAAATCCTTTGCGCAGAAATCGACTCGAAAATAAATTTCCTCAACTTGTACAATATAATATGGAAATTGAACTTTTATACGAAAATTTATATGAAAATTATTTTGATAAATGTAACCACTGAATTATTATTTACTTACAAGAGGAGGCGGTTGTAAAGTTATTCGTAGAGGGTGAGTAGTATTAAGAAATTCTAGAATATTAACATTAATTGTTCATCAGTGTTATATAAAATCATTTTGAATTCTAAAACTTCGAAGACCCTTTCGAAAATTAACTTCCCTTTTGCAACATCTAGATTTCTAGATCTTAAAACATGAAAGTCTTGTTCTGCTAGCGATACGTTTTTGTTTCTAAAAAATGGTACTTTTCAAACTGTTCTGTTGCTGGTGAACACGACAGTACGATGTATAGAAGAATACGTGTCAAAGGCCGGCCCTGACCGGCAGCACAGTGGCGTGCGGACAACCGTTGGCGTGCACAGCGCAGAAATTGACGGTTAAGAAAGCCAGGCTAAATCATATCCTGTCATAATTGCTCGTAGTTTAACCTAATTCCTAACGGACGACCTACGCGACCACCTACCGAGCGGCCGATTTCACAACCAAATTCTAACCCCCTTCTTAACCCTATAAACCTTCAATTTTTTGGACGCACACCTAACTGTGAGTCCTTTAAGGGCGATTAAAATCAACAGGGTAGTTTTTTAATTGTATTACCAAAATTTACGTCTGTCGCGGAATTTTCCGGTAATAATTCGTGTAATGGTACCTACTTTTCCTATTTGCTAGTGTTTAAAATCATCTTCAACTGAAAATGGATTGTGAACATCTTTCAACAATCATATGTGAAGTTTGCTCCACAGTGTTACTGAAGTGTAACACTCATCATTCAACTTCGCATGTCTTGCTCTGGAACGAAGTTTCTGAAACCATCTTTCATATCGACGTATACTAGTAACGTTCTCATGTCTTTGACTACTTCTTTTGCAGTAATATCCCCTCTTCAAATTTGCATAGTGAAATATGCCAAATGTGCTTCCCCATTGCTTCCATTTAAAACTGTTGGAATACCCAAGCTACCCAACCTAGCCAAACTTTGGCACAGTATTGAAATAGGCACCCGCACTCGTACTAGTATTAATACCACACGCCATCCACTTCTCAACTCCACAAAATCCTACCCTCTAAAAGACGATTTAACATTCTTCCAACAACCTCGAACCCTTAATTTGCTCGCGGTGCGTTTAATTCGAAAGTCATTCGAGGGACCGTCTTCGCAGGTCGAATGTAGGTTACGCTCTTCAGGGCAGGGATTTTCAAATAAGGCTCATGCAGGGCCCATTCAGCCGACGTCTGTGGAGAGACCGAAGGGGCGTCCTACCCTCCCGTCGATCAAACTTCCTCCGAGGACCGCCCCACCTTTCTCCGCCGCGTCCTCGAGCCGTTCGAACGCGGAGACAATCGAACCGCGGAACAAAGGCACTGATTAAAAAAAAAGGAGGGTTTAGTCCTTGGATGGAGTTGGTCGCGGGGTAGGTTGTTAGGTTGCCAAGCGACAAACCGTGCATTGACCTACCCCATCGGGTTCGGGCGGGAGTGTAACGTGTACATCACAGCGTGACAGCGCACGTCGTCATGGATACCGCGTGTATCCCCATAACTGGAAATCATCTTCTTCGATATGGAGCCCCGTCCCGTTACCAGAGAGAGGTTTTAAATGCTCGCCGAGAGATCGCCGCTTTGGCGGCCATCGATCGGCTTCGATGGAATCGACGCGTTCCCTTGGGGGGTGGACTCGTTATTGGGGAGGAATTGGGGTCGAAACGCTGAGGCTCTGAGGTTTCAGCCTCGGAGAGAATTAATAATTAATGAATTCATGATATAATGTTAAATGTGCTTTCAAGCTTGTTTTCACTTGCGGCGATTGGGGAATTGTTTAGAAGATTATGCTCGAGTAGTCAAGTAGCATCATTGGGGAAACCAAACTGTCTTAGGAACTGTTTTAAAACGTATCGTATGCGGTAGCAGTAGAAATGGACTATGGAAAGAGTTTTTTTTTAGTTTCTTTTTTTGAGTTTTTTTTTAGTTTCTTTTCAATAGAAATGGATTATGGAAAGAGTTTTTTTTTGGTTTCTTTTTATTATCAAACTTCAATGAAATTTTCCTACGAACTATCAATTCATTGTCTCTGCTTTCCCATCGACAGAGTTGTTTGCTTACCACGAAAAGGTACCAAAAAGAGGCTTTCGTGCTTATCAAGCTCAATGTAATCCGCAGTATGATCCCCATTTTTATCCTACTTTCACAACCCCAAGCCTGTGAACACTTTCTCGATACCATATACAAAAGCAGCTGCAGACCAATTAATCCCCACAATCCACAGCCGAGAACAATACCATAACCACCCACAACAAAAGGCTACCACCTCATTCTTCCTGCATTCCTGCGAACGCGTCCCGGAACCACCCGTCTTCGCGATGCAAATCCGCCCTCTCAACCCTTAATAAAAATAGATACTCAGGAATTCTTAAGAGTTGCGTCATCCGCGACCGAAAGACACCCTTACGCCCAAGCTGACGTCGATCGCGAGGCAATCGATGCAATTACGGGTGCAGGGGTGCGATGACATTCGAGGGTAGCAGTCAGGGGGGCTGCCTAACCTTCACGGGGATCAATCCCCTCGCCCGGGAGTCGTCCGTGGCCCGTCGAGTTTTCGAAGTCTTTTCGAGTCCTCGTCGTCCCGCGTCCCCACCTGAACCACCCCTCCGCCGCAGCGACCCCCCTCCCCCCTGCGAAAGCCAGACACGTGGATATAGCTATGGTCGTATATCGTATAACGCGGCAGACTACCGGTCTGTCGGTCGTAAAACGAGTGCAACGGCACCCTGAGTGCCAGTGCTGCCGGTTATGCCATGGCTGGGGAGGCGGTGCAGGAACGGCAGCGGGGTAAGTGTCGTCTCGGGGTTGCTGGACCTTCGAATTGGACGTTTCGGTCTGTTACGCGGGACCATGCTTCCGGTTTCTTTGTGGACGAGCTAATTTTTGGACGGCTGGGACGATCGTGATTTTCGGAGGGTTGGAGGGGGATGATCGACGACTGTGGTGCTTCCGATGAGAAGAAAGGCTTTGTATTGCTCGAGGAATGTGGGAAGAGGAAATGAAGACTTTGATTCTTCGAGGAGGTAAATGTTTTAGATTTTAGAATGTTGGTTTCAAGGGAAGCCTGTTTTGTTTAGTCGGAAAATTGAGTTAATTATATTTAGGAGTGGGAAGAGAAATATTGGATGTGAAAGAATTAGGGAAAATTCAAAGGTAATATCTGATTTTAGTGAATGAGTTGAGGTGAGATTGTTTTAGAGAAGAGTTCGCAGGGGGACGTTTATCTTTCTACTTTTTAAAGAGAGTTTTGAAGGAATGTTTTTGAAAGTAAATTGTCTTCAGTCAGACGTGATTAAAGTATTCTCCACATTTGCTATGTATTCTGTTTCCCTGCGATAACAAGTGCACGCAATCTCGTCCGTTGCTGCGCTTAATGCAGCAGCACGGTGAAGTAATTGAACGGAACAATAACATCGTCCCGTGCTTTCGCGATGTACCGACTTGTTGCGTATCCCACATGCTGATTTCTATCTATGGAGAAGCAACGTTCCCCTGCCATCGAGGGACAGCCTCTGATTGCAGATACTGATTTCTTCGTCCATTTTCGTGTCGCGTTGGTTTCGTTTGAGAATCATCTTGTTCAACGTTAATACAACTCTGCCTTATTTAATCCGCGTACCCTCGTCAAGACACTCCAACATTATTCATATCTTTCATAGAGGGAAGTAAAAAAGAAATTTTTCACCCGAATTACACTCGACTTAATTTCAGACTAAGATCATGGTGAAAGTTTCAGAATCCCAAGAACGAATCAAAATTTGACACGACTTTGTCTTTGCTTAAAGTTTCCCAAATAATTCTACAGTAAATATAATTCGCCAAGTAGTCTTTAAACTTGAATACCTAAGAGTCTTTCATGAACCTCGATGCAACCCCTATCCATATTACTTCGCATTAAAACCTGAATATTCCCAACAGCGAACGCTGAAGACACGAGGAAGCCTCCACACGAATATCAGCCTGATAAAACGCCGCTCATCGCGAAATCCGTGAAAAAAGGAATCCCCGACCGTTCGATTAGAAACGAGCGATCGATCCTCGCAAAAATTCCCGACAGAAGGGACAGCCCGCCCCCCGATCAGCCCCGATGTCGATACCCGTCGACGCGTTGCGCCGGCAGGCCGAAAGGCGTTCGAGGCGGGTTCGTGCTTCCGCGGGTTCAACGAACCTCGGGGGTGTCTTGAGGGAAGGCCGAAGTTCACGAAGCTTCTTGGGAGCACAGTCCCGATTCATTAGCGTCGGCCACGTTCATACGTGTGTTCCGTCGCGCGGCGGTGGCGCGCTGCAACCGTGGGGCGGGGTGTGTACACGCCGTGCCGTTTTGAGGGTCACGTTCACAGCGCAGCATCCCCCACCGTTCCTCACCCCCGGTGACGGGGGTGGTCGATTCGGTGGTTGCGCGAGGTCCGGGCCGCAAGGGGTGTGAGGGACTCGCTCGGCGAACTTGCTGCCGCGAGGGCTCGGGAGGGGTGGCGAGAAAGGGTGAGAGCCGCGGGGCGGGCGGGGTTGCGCCGGCAGGGAGGCCAAGAGGAGAACGAACTGCGAAAGCAAGGGGTTCGGGTGGCGGGTTGCGGGGGCCAAGGGGACGTAGAGACGCACAGCTGAGCCGTCGGTCGATGCAACTGCACGCGAGCCCCTCCAACAAACCGATCCTCCGCGTCCGTGGCCCGCTCCCTTCTCGCTTGCTCTCGCCACCCTCGCGCCACCTCGCCCTCTTCCTTCGGCTTCCAAACCCCCCCCACCATCGTTTTCCAACGCTACCCCTACGCTCTCTCTGCCACCCTCGGTCAACGACCTCCGCGAGGTAACGCACCAACGACTCTCTCCCATCCTCCGCTCCTCTCGCTCGCTCTGCCGGCCGCTCGCTCCTCCCTGCTCGCTCCTCGCCGTTCCTCTCGGCCGCTCTCCGCAGTTTGTTTACATCGCTGCAGGACTTTTAATCGCGATCGATTCGCGCCCCGTCACCGTCATACGCGTGTACGCGCCACCATCCGCGCCCTGGATCGCGGCTAGGCCTGGCTGACCCGCCGATGCCGCCCGTCGGCGACAAAGATCCGCGCCCGTCCCGCGGAGAAACCGGCCCGCGGCACACCGCGGGGCCACGGAGGAGGCTGTGTCTCTTCCGGCCGCCAGGGTCAATGCGTTGCCTCCTCGAAGTTCTAGTTCGCGATCCTCCTCGCGGAGCGTGGAGAGCTGCTCTCGTCGCGCACACGCCGCAACGTTGCACCTCGATGCCCGTGCTACCAAGGTATGGAGAAGTTATTCCGATTTAACGGATTAATTGCCGCGAGAATTGCCGCGGAGCTGTTCCAGACGTTGGGTAGCGCTCGATTTCGGGCATCATCGTGCAGCCGGTGTTTTATTGTGGCTGCGGATAATTGGAATTTAATTACCGAGTAGAACGCTGTGGGATACTGAGGTAATGTACTCTACAGTTGTTTTGCTGAATGGCCGTTGCGGGCTGGATGTTAGGTAGCTTTGTTAGTGATAAATGAAAGTTATTAAGTTGCGTGGAATATTTACAGTTACCAATGCTTTTTTACATATCTTTGAGGCGCAGTAGAAAATTTAGGGTGACTTTCTTCGTGAAGAATTGTGCCTCTCAGTTCTACTTAATCGGTTTTACTATTCACACGTGGAGCACTTTTTGTCGCGAACACAGTTTGAGAAACGCTGCTGGTGGATGCAAATGTAGGCCACGGAATAACAGAAAACGGTAAAAAGTATACGTCATGGGCAAGTTTATCTCTGAAATTGTAACGAATTCAAAAGTGTACCAGGTCTACAATTTTAGCGTAATTAGGCTCGCTTATTCCACTACTTTGTTTCCGTAACAAAAACAGTAGATGTTTAGTAGATTACTTTGCCAATAGTAGCAGTGCAAATAGCACTTCCCCCTCAACTTCTCGTATCCTGGAAAACAAACCCCAGATGTCATATATCCAACGAACATTTCCCCTCTTTCGCCGCTGTAGACTCGCCCCTTAAAACATTAGCATGCATAATGCACCCTGTTAATAAATTGCCTGTGCTATACATTAGCACCACATTTCAACGCAGCACCAAAAACTGATCAAGTGTTCAAAGCTTGAAAGACCCAACAACCCAAGAAATATTACTAAAACCCTTAGAACCTTCCAATTCGATTATAATCATCCACCAAAGTAAAACAGCAACGGCGACGCAGGGAAATGTTCAACAAGGGGTAAGAATTAAAACGCGAGCCAGGGATGAAAATAAAACGTCCGCGGGGTTATGTTCTCAGGGCTGAGGATTCGAGGCTCCAGCCGGCCGTCAATTTCTTAAAAGTGTTCATTTGTTTCCCCGAGCGGAGTTTTGCAGTCCAAGGGTTCCGCGACTCTGGCCAGAAATGGTAGCGTAAATACAACGACTCGTCAAAACGGACCACGGTGACGGACTATTCCTGGTGGCCATCGTCGTCTTTGTGTCTCCGTTCGCTTGTTCCTCGAGATCGAAATAGTAGCTGAGGGCGTCGACTAACGACGGAAGAGCTCGATTGATGCCAACAGAGGTATCCTCCGCGGGCATGTCAATTTCGATGTCTTCCCTATTCCACCCCTCGAGCCTCTAGCCTCGTCCCAGCCCCTCGCTCTTTTTTTTTTTTTACCCACGATCGAAAATACCAGCACTAGACTTTTACCGGTCCAAATAAATTATTTCCTTTGTCGAGGGTGGGGGACCCGCCGTGGGGCGCATGCCACGGCCAAAGGAGGAGGATTAGTCTCGACGCTGGTAAAATGGGGAAATAATTAAAATTCGAGGACAGCCTCGCCGCGCGGGAAGAAAGGAGGCCTGGTACGCGGAAAGAATGAAAATCCTCGCCGCAGCGTGCAACGACATCCGCTTTTTGACGCCTCGCGAGACGCGCACCCTTCCGTGGATTACTTATCTTCGCGTGAGACATTTTCGGCTGCGCAGCGACTATGACTCTTTTGTTGACGCGTCGCGTCTTGTCTCGTAGCTTACGTTTTAATTTATGAATCAACATCGAGAAACGGAGGGGATGAAATTAGGGTGGGTTTTTAGAAATTTCGGGATTTTGAAACCTACTGTAATTTGTATGAATGGGTGTTTTGAAAGTATTAAGTGGTTCGTAGAAGATCAATTTTGTGAAACAGTAAGCAGACCTGCGCTGACTTCCTGGAAGATGGAATTTCATTTAAAATAAGGATAATAATAACATCCGCGAACTTCATCATTCCGTTAACAGTTAGGGACGTTCGCGTCAGTAGGAGTGCTCTCGGAGCTATGTTACGTAACGTCGTTATTCCAGCGCCCAGGAGAACTTCCCCAATTAGTCCCGTAATTGTTTTCAAGCAAATTAGAAAAATCGCGCCTCGGAGGGTGTTGTAGGTGGATAAAAAATTTAATTGCTTACAGAAGCGAAGTTAATGAATCGAGGCTTCGGTTTCAATGGTCAGATCAGTGAAACTTGATCGTTAAATGTCTGCAGATATGTAAAGCACATCGTCATAAAGCAAATTTGTAAAATTATAATAAAACAGAAACAGAGCCTTTAGTATTGATTCCCTAAGCAATATTCAAGCAACTTCCTCCTTTGCCTCATTCTGGGTTCCCATAAAACTTTGCTATTTCCCCAGCGATCTCCAACATCGCGAACCACCGTCAGCTTTTCAATCGAAAGACCAGGTAAATTACAATTGAACCCCCACTAGTCTCACTGCATCTATGCTCGTCCTCATTTACTCGACGATTCGCCTATTCACGACGATAGCGAAAAGCACACTCGCCTGGCGGCTGCGCTTCTACGAAGCGCCATTACGCGATCCATCCTCGAACAACATTTCACGGAGTCAGGATAGATGGTCATTTTCCTCGCGGTCGAGGAGAGATGCAACTTTGCCGAGTTTCCGTGCCGATCGAGGCCCCCTCGACGCAGGAGAACGTTAAGGGCGAGATGGTGAAAAACGCGATACGCGCCTCGCTCGAGGAAACTTCGACGTAATGCCCATCCCAGACACGGGGATTTCGTTTTTCTCTCGGTTCTCCTGACCGTGCCCGTTTCTGTTGGATTATTGTCGCGGAGAAGACGCTAAGTAAGTTTCTTATCGCTAGAACTACTGGTTACACAGCTCGATATAATGATCAAGTGCAGAGCAGTGTTACTTTAGAGAAGGCTCGGCTGGTTCGAATTAATTTCTGTTTAATAGTAGAACCGCCGAAAGTTTAACCTACCTAAAACCGCTAACATCGGTCACATTGACCGGCAGTGAAACACATAATATAAATTTCTACTATTTATGTCAATAATTTTTACGCACAAGTAACTTAAGTATATATTTGCTTAAATTTATTAATATAAAGTAGGATTATAGAATTTTATCCATGGAAGATTAACTACTTTAAGGAGGAGTCAGGCACATATGTTTAGTTGCAAAAATAAAATTCTGAAGGTACAAAAACTAAAAATGGTAAAATTGACCGGTGTGGCGGTTCTAACGAGTTAGTTTAACCGAGTGGTGTAACATTGACAACCAAATGAATCCTTAGAGTACGATTCAAGAAGCTAAGACTTTTAATAAACCAGCGGTTGGACGTCACAAACAAAGGTTCTATCGTGGAATCGAAAATGATATAATAAATATAAAGTGCCTCGACGCACCATTGCGTTACTCCGCGGATGCAATTGTTGGGATCGCGTGTGGCCGAGGTGAATCGCGAGCATGGCGTTGGAACGCGATCAAGAAACGCGAAAAGGGCTGAAGCAGACGTTTAAACGCGGCCTGCCATCCGTGTTCGCCGCGATCCCTGCCGCGCAAAAACCTCGGAACGATTTCACCCTTTCTCCTACGGCGAGCCGGGCTATCTGGTGCCCTGACCATCCCCAAGCTGTCCTCTTTTCTCTCCGATAGAAAACATCTTCCCGCTCCAACGGGCCCGCTCCCCCCCTCGCTATCTCCTCAGCTATCACGCGAACTTCGTGATCGAACGTAGAGGGAGGGAGACCTCGGGAGCAAGACGAACGTAGCCCAAGGAGGGCGGGCGGTGCAAGGACAGATCGCGTAAAAAGAGAAAGCCCTCGAAGCGGTGGTGGTAGAAGAAGGACAGACCGGGAAGGGGTGCAAGACTCAACGATGCAGAGGAGTGCATGAGCCGCGGGACGGTTGAAGGGGTTGAAAGAGTAGTAGGAAAGGAAGAAGTTGGGAGGGGGTGCGGTACCGCGTGGGGTGGGTGAGAACGGTGTGCATTGAACCCAGACCGGTATCGAGCTGCCCACCCAGCCATCCCCTTTCTCCTCCCTCTCTCTCACTCTCTCTCTCTCTCTGTCGATCCTTCTCCCCGCTCCAGCACACAGAAAGCCACGTACGCGCGCACACACACCTATCGATGTGGAGTGGAGTAGTCGCGGTGCGCCGCTGTTGCTGCCGGTGGCAGGCGCCGCTGCTGATGCTGATGCTGTCGGTCGGTCTGCGGCCCGGACCTGCCTCAACGCGAGTCGCAGTGCGCAGCCAGGGAGTGTTTACTATTTTCGCGCGTGCGCACAGCCGGCCACCCCCTGATTCATGCCAACGCGCCCGGTAGGGGGGATGAGGTGGAACGTATAGACGGGTGGATGGGTTCGGTGGAGGCACGGCGACTCGTGGCAGGGATGACACGCGGCCGAAGAGGGGGGAGGGGAGGGAGGAGGGCCGGAGGAGGCCACGAGGAAACGGGGGAAACGGGGAAACGTGGTGGGGGGGTAGGTCCGTAGGTGCAACCACCGAGATGATGGTTGGAGTGGGAGTCGGGAGGGGAGGGCACGGAGCGGCCACGCGGGCGAGGAGGGGCGGTGCACGAGGTGCATTCCAGGTGGGGAATTCCCCGGCAACGTTTTATGACACGTAACCTACACCCTGCACCGCGAGTGCACCGCTGCAGCGGCCGTGGCGGGAGAGAAAGTGCAGCGGATGCGACGACACTGGACCCCCGCGAGGGTCGAACGACTAATGATCGCCCTCCCTGCTCCCCCCTGACCCTCCCTACTCTCCTCGCTGTGGTTCGCTGCATTCCCTCCTCTTTTTCTACGCCGGACTCTGTCCCGCGCTCTCTTCTAGCGATTCCGGTGTCGATGCAGTTCCCCGCGGGGTGGGGGCAGCTGTTGGGTGATTACAAATATGCAGGTTTGACGGGGAACATTCTTTCGGGGGTTGGTAATACTTGGCTGATGGGTGCGCTTCAGGGCTCGATGACTTGTTGACGATGGGTAGATTTCGGGGTTATAGTTGCCATGGGAAAATTGATGTCCGACACGTCGCTGCGTGGAAATGTGAAGAGCAACTGGCCAGGCGATGAAAATCCACGACGAGATAAAAATATCGTGTCCCCACGTGAGACTTTAATCTTTAGACACAATTAGTTCATTATTTTATTATTTTGTCATTAGTTTCGTGGAACTAGACTCTCACCAGACACGTTTCATGGAATATTTTCAAAAGTCTCATCTCTCTTGACTATTTCCATTATTTCCGTTTAGTTATTTCTGAGATATTTTTCCCGTGATAGAAAACTCTCATTCTGGATTTGCACTCTAAAGCCGGGCCCACATTTATTACCGCACCTCGCTCTGTTACCGCGACCTGTTACTTGGCTAACTGGTTCAGTCCATGAATGTCTCGGAATCGTCTACATTTGTTACCTCGGTCAGCTAGGTAACAGGTCGCGGTAACGGAGCAAGGTGGGATGACAAATGTAGACCCGGCTTAAGCGTATAGCCAGTCGTTGCACTGTTATTAGTTACTGCACTAATATATACGAGAAATATTTTACAAATATACATGTTAAACCCAAATAGCCTCAAGTATAATTCCAACATCTCCACACATATTACTTCACTTCCCTCTCATCGAGTCTCGCTTAACTAGCAAGAGTACCAAGGCCACGTTGAACGCGAGGAAACCCATGAAGCTGTCGCGTCCACCGTAAACGCGTTGCCAAGTCGATGGCTCAAAGTTCGTACCGCGCTGGTCCCTGCTCAACAACGGAGGAGCATGCTAATTACACAATTAAAACACAATTCGCTTTTTGCTCCAGTTCCACGCCGGTTACGTCAGCGTAGCAAAAAGCAAACAGCATTTCATATGCCGAGGTTAAAAGTCCCGAGGGGGGGGCTGTCGTCGGCGAGGCTGCCAGCGTGGAAACGGTGCTCCCATCGATACCGCGATCACGAGTGTCCGCGGGATCGAGAGCCGCCTCGCCGACACACGTCCAACGAGTTCCACAGAGATTATGGTCTTTAACGTTCCGCGTTCAAGGTGAGACCGGGTCTGGGCGTACTCTGTCTCTTATCGTGGCCGTGCATCGGCATAATGCACGGCTCGGTTGCTCGACGAGCCGTGAAATCGTTGACGAAAGCACGGTGCCTGATGTCGATCGATCCTCGCGGCGATCTAGGCCTGCGTTACGCGGCTAAACCGAGGGATCGCGGCTGGGGACGATAGTGAAAGTAAACGGAGGGGAAGCAGAACTTGGCGGAAAAGAGCTGACGATTTCTGGGGGATCTTGGTCTTTGATCATTTGTAAGTTTGCCCTTGTAATAGCTCGCTGTTTGTTGGCTAGTCTCGGCACTATTCGAGGAGACTAGAGGATCATTAGAGGCTTCAGATTATCGATGCAGAGGGAAGGAGAAGATTTTGGCAACGTATGGGGCAGGGAGTGTACTAGAAATATTTATTACATCACTTAAATATTTAGCGAGTATTCAATTTCACCTCATTTCGTATCAGTATTTTTCGGAAAGTAGTTGGATTCCAATTTCTGTATCAATCCTGTATTTATGAATATTGTTTTATAGGACATGAATTTGGGGATGATACAATAAATATTTCCAGCACTGTATGAGTTATAGCTGGAGTTTCAATAGCAGTGTTGATGGTGTAGGAAGGATTTGAGATTAAGTTTTGATTGTGATGTTATGAGTAATGCTGGGATTACTAGTTTATATATCCACCTCGAGCAAATTTAAATGTCTGAGCGTTCGCATAAGCAAGAAGCATGATCACTTTTTTCAGTGTTTACGTTTCTTTTACTGTACTCATTAAAGTGTAATTATTCTATATTGTTTAAAACACGTCTGACGTGTCTTATTGCATAGTAAATCGGGGGAAGTGATTGTCCAGAAATTTCCTGCCGTGTCTCGAAAAAGTAAAGTGAAAAATCTCCAAAGTGGAACAAGTCATATTATTTTTCAAGGAAGCTTTCTGTTCTGGTTGTTAGAAAATGAAATATCTGTGATTTTGAAATTTTAGAAATGGTACCTAGGAGTTCGATGTTATTTCAGTAAACCTGAATAAAGTGGATGCAGGGAATTTCAGAATCACCCCTAAAATGTTATTGGGGTTAGAATACCGAACCAAACAGTTCGCATTCGATTTGAAACTTCAGGTTTGTGCCTTGGGATAGAGAAAGCAATTTCTGCAGAACATTCCTTGTGGTTGTGGCGACAATATGCGCGGTATTTATGCGACAAAATGAGAAGAATGCAGCGAAAATAGTTCACTGTTCTCTGCATCATTTTGGGTTTTGTATATTACTATGTTTTTCTTTAAGAAAGTAAATTGAAAGGAACTAGAAGGAATTTCGATCATTCCTGATACTTTGTTAATTCTATAAAATTTAGACAAGGCACAAATATCTTGAATGAAACATGAACCAATGTTACGGACTAAGAAAATAGATATCTTAATATTTTATCGCATTTGTGTATGTAGCTGCCATACGACGTTAAATACTACCACTACTTTCAATTGAACATAAAAGATAGCATAAATATTAAACAAGAATTAAACGAAACATTTCTATTACACTCACCGGACCATCAGTACCTCAGACCATTTTTCTCCCCAGTTTCTGCAAATCCTGAAACAGAAGAATATTTTTATTAGCGTTATAATAATACTTTCGACCAATAAACAAAAGAAAAAATCACTAAAACCCCCTACAGGACACATAAACAACCCACCACAAAAAGCAGAACCAAGCAGCATTTCCACCGAACAAACATCATTTCACTAAAGATAATCCTAATCCTTAAAATGTTACACTTCTCTAGCAAACAAAATAGTATTTCACAAAAGACATTAGAAAAGAGAATAATCTGTTCCGTGAAGCTAATTAAATACAAGGCTTTGCAAAGGAATCTAATTCACGTGGTGCCCAAACGAAAAATTCGGCTGCCAGTAGTATAAATCGTAATTGGTCAGCCGCAGCCTTGATTTCCTGATTGGAGCACAAGTGGCGATCATTCGCGTGTTAATTCGTGAAATCATCATGTCTTGGTCTGTCCACTACAGAAAATGGAATTTATAGCATTGTTTTAAGAATTAAAACGACTCACCAAATGACGCAACAACGTTCCAAATTATACACCTGTAATTTCAATAAAAACGATGGTTTTCAACGAATCTATTACATAAGCAATAAGTCTGCGACAATAAACGCACACAATAAATCGGTTCAATTGCACTCGATACAGTTACTCGTTGCACCGAATCAATTGTATAACGCACCCGCGAGAAAGTGTCGGCCAAGTGTTATTCGTTATTCGCGGGGAAACGATGTTCCCATCGAAATACTGCGTTGCACTCGTGGCGTTCTACAAGCTACATACTCTTTCAACACTTGTATTCAATGTATACGAGAGAAATTAATTGATGGGATTTATATTGGGCGCGTTGTTCCAGTAAAAACAACGACGAGTGTTTTTGCTTGTTAGTGTTTTAATTAAGGTTCACCTTGTTCCTTGGAAATTTGTTTTTACCGGAAAAGCAGTACGCTGTGAAAGAATTTGAGTGCCATTCAGTGGAATGAAATGTGAAATTGATGTTTACGATGTTTAGTAAATTTGCATTTTTAATACTAAATAATTATAATTCCATTAAATAATCCTAAATTTTATTGGCGCACTCTTAAAGAATATTCTACTACTTTATATTTTCTCAATTACATTATTTTATCTTCTTCTCATCAGTATATTCCTACAAGAGATATGCTTCCACAATTACCTATTTAATTCCAAAGTACTCGAGCACAGAAACTTATGGAAGTAGAACGCTGCGATAACAAATCACTCGCCACAATATTCCTCCACCACCAATTTAAAATTCTCTAAATATTGCAATCGAATACATTACTTTGCACACGCAAGCATTAAATATTCCCCTAAAAAAAAACCATCGCATTATTCAAAACCAAAAACGATTGCGTTGCCCATAAATCCATTTGTCTTCCCACATACCTTTCCCGAAAATCATGAAAAGTATGATTTTCGCAACGTCACATATCGCCCCACCGAATCCGTCGATCGATCGACAAACATGTTTGCGCGATTCTTTCGATACGTCCGCGTTAGGATCGCATGTTTTCGAAGCGGGCGTTAAAAACAAGCCGTCGTTACATAACCGCGCTCGCCACGTAGTCCGACGACCTTCCTCTATGGAAAGGATGGATCTGAAATAGCAACGACCCGAATATGGGTCAGCATGCATTGTGGCACGACCCTCTTCACGCGGAGCGCCGCTGCAACGCGCAGAGGCGACTCGCGCGCCCGCAAAAATAGACGCTTTATCAGACTTGGCTCTAGGCAACTCGGCGCATCGCGATCATCGCTCGATCCTCGAAAATCGCGCTTCGTCACAGCCCTTTACTTCCATTTACCATCGATATTTTTCACGCGCGAAATATTCCACGCGGTCCCGCTTTTTCAAGCTGAACGATATTTTTTATATTATTTAGGTATTTTTAGGATTTTGAAGCATTGGATATTGAGGGGCTCGTATTTTCGAGTGTCGTGGGATAGTTTTAAATATAGATTTATTGGATGATTTGGAAGCTTGTGGAGTTACTGAGTTTTTTCTTTACAAAAAAGGAGTTTTGGTACCAAAAATTCCTCTTTGTAGAAAATTTTGATAAAGGAATATTACACCTAGTAGTTAATGAAAAATTATTACTATTATCATTATTATTCGTAATTGAAAATTTATTGATTTCGTTTTAAGAAGTAACTAAGAGTTGGTATTGGATCTACAATTAAACCAAAAACATATTTCATTTTAAAGTATTAAGAATTCTACCACCAAAGTGACAAGCTGTATCAGGATTATTATATATTTTTCTCCAAGTGTTTTAGCTTATCTTTCTAATTACTGTGTGATCGTTGAATGACGAGAAAAATTGAAGCGCCAGATTTTGAAACGTGACAGATTGTTTTTCCCATGATACATATCATAACATTCTTTTCATCGTTGCGTCGTTTTGACCTCAAACGCTGCTCGTGTACTAAATCGCATGCATTTGCACGTATTAAAGACTCTTAAAAGCAACGGCGCGCCGTGGAACGGAGGGAGGAGGAAAGCAGGATGAAAGAGGATTGACGTGGCAAAGAAATGAAAAGACGAGAAGGGCTGGAGTGAACGAAAAGGCGTCTTCGTGGAATACACTCGGACCACGAAGTAGGTCGCAAAATATTCTATTACACGGTGGATTTATTCGATCCCGATTAAACCGCTGATTACGTCCGACCGCCAAGCTCGACGTTATCAAAAACGTGGTAATCCTGTTACCAAGCTTCCTATCAAATATGCTCCCTTTCTTCGCCGGATCGAATTGGAGGCGCAGGAATAATCTATTCCAACCTCGTGATCCTACGTATCTCCATCACTCCACATGAGTCGATTTTCAATAGATTTAATTATCACTATTCACTGCCCAAGGCTTTTGATAGTCGAGCGAAGCTGATGTAGATATTAAAATAGGAATCCTTGAGATATTTCTCAGATGTCTGTCGTGCTCTCAAATTAAGTCGAAGCGTCGACGTGCACACGAATTTCCATGAACTGTACAACCAACTGTACCTACTTGCAAAACATTTGCGAAGAAAAGAAAAATAGTTCCACTGTTCACAAAGACTCGATCACTTTAAAATCATCCAAGTTTCTCTCCTTGAATATAAACATAAACCAAGGATTACTTACATCCTCAATCTTCCCTATCAAAAATCCCAAATAATTACGTAAACGCGAGAAGAATTGAACGTTCATGAATCTCGAAATAGCATCGTCGCACTATCGATGGAAAATTGAATCCCCTAATCGACAGATATTCCTGGACTCTCCAGTTTAATTGGTTTAACCTTACCCAGGGAACGAAAGCGGCCGCTCATAAATTATTAACGATATCTTTTTTATCCGTCCCGTGGCAACGTTCAAAGGGATGCACCATCCCTTCTGCTTGACTCCCTACGACACAGACCCACGACCCACTTTCAGTTCCCCGAGCAAAATTCCCTGTCGCTGGCGGAAGAAGTCGAGCCCTGGTATTCGAGAGTAGAGACAGCCACCGTACAGAGGGATGGAGAGGGGGGTGCACGGGGGATGGGGGCATAAAGTATTCGAGAAGGATCCGTGTACCAAGGGGGGTGGGAGAGGGTGGAGGACAGGGAAAGAGCAGAAGAAAAAGCTCCGTGAGATCTTCGATAAAAGACCGAGGAATACAGGGGCGAGGGAGAAAGGGGTTGCGCGTCTAGAGTCGGTTGGGGTAGGTCAGCATCTATTTTTACGTATGTTCCAGCGTACTCGAGTCCTTATCGATTCGATACACCGACGGGCAGCGCGTCAACCTGATAAACAGATTACTATCGACGCGAGGATTAATCTCCTCGAATCGATTAATCCGTCGCTGATAATTACTAGTGATTGAAGTTTCATGTTTGTTCTTCGCCATTGCCGGTGGAAATTGCGGGACGGGGACGTTCGCCGGTTGCGTCCAGTTTCGGATTTATGTTTCGGAGTCTGGCTGATGTGCTCGAGTTTGATTTCAGAGTTTTATTGGGGCACTTTGTGATGGAAATGGGTCGTCGAATTCTGTTGACTTGGCGCGAATGCGTGATTGCTTAGGGATTTAAAGGACGCTTCTGCAATTTTTTGCAACCGTTATCTGCCTTATCTTCCGAGAATTGGATCACGCAAAATGCAAAATTACTTTAGATGTTAGTAGGAGGCATGTGTGATATGTGCTGCTACTTGGCACTTGGCATGATTCTTTTATGCGGACCTCATTTAAGGGGATAATGTACCGAAATAGCCATGGTTACGTGGATGCTGGAGATTTTCTTTTTTAAGAGAACTTCTAATAGCATTCTTTTCGTTGTGTGGTAAACTTTAAGTAATAAAAATCAGGTAGTTTCCAATCACTTTCTGGAACCTTAAGGCACCTTCAGGCCCTTACCCAGAAATATGTAAAAATTTATTTAAATAAAAATTTCGAATAACAAATAAAAGTTAAAAAAATATTGTTGAACTACAAAATTGACTTTATTTCTCAAATAATAATCTATAGTTAAAGTAACTTTTATTTGATCCATTATTTAAATAATTCTTTATAAGGGGATTAAAATGACACATGAATATAAATTTCGAGAATTCTTTCACCGAAACAACATTGAACCGTGGGTCATTTGCCGTTCAATCCTAAAACACTAAAATGCATAACTTTTGACTTTTCAGTTTCTCACACGAGGCATTTTCGCGACCCGCGATTGCCATTTAAAATATCTTCATTTCACACACACAGAGCTGATTGATAAAACACCTGAAAAGGTACGGAATATGTATATATTCGGAACACGAATACCCACGTAAACCCTCCTCGTTACGATTGAAATTACTCAAACTACCAATTGTAAGAAACCTCTAACCCTCAGGCGTGCCAAAAGTCACCAGAGCAATTGAAAACCTACCTTAGCACCGGTTAAAAAGGAAACAATTAGTTAGCCTTTCGATACACTCTCGCGGCAGTATCAGAATCCTTGACTTCATTCCGCTCGTCAAAGTCAGACAAAGAGGACCGAGGCTCGTCCTCACCTGGAAGGTGGTCCCCGACACCCTTGATCTTCTCAAGGAGCAAGAGAAACGCGGCGAGGGGTCGGCGGGAGGAAGGGGGTGCCTCTTTGGCGAGTACCCCGGAACAGTTTACGTGCGCACGGAGTGCAGCCCAGCGTCGAGGAACGCCGTTCGAGGGGGAAAGAAAGCGTGGCGGAAGGAGAGGCTCATCGGGCACATCCGCGGCTGGCAGAGGAAGGGAGGGAAAACGAATCGACGGGGTGTTCGGCGTGGGGAGGGGCGCGACAGAGAGGGAGCGAAAGCACGAGGACGGAGGAGGGGGGGACGGACGGCGGGGAAGGAGGGGAAATGGAGGGAAAGGGAAGGAGGGAGGATGAGAAAGAGAGGGACATTGGGGTAGGTCGGACGAAAGCACGGAGAGAGAGCATTGCCTGACGGACGCCCAAGGCGAGGGGGAGGGAGGGCGAGGTGGCAGAAGAGGCTGGCATTCAACGAGGTGGTGGAAGAGGAGAGGTCGAACACGACGGAAGGCGGAAAGAAAGAGCGGGAGAGGGAAGATCGGAGGAAAAGGAAAGAGGGAGCAGCTCACATTTCGCGGGTGTCGAAGGAGGACAGTGGCGGAGGGGGGGGGAGGGCTCCGGGGCACCTCGGGCGGAGGGTTGGAGCTTGCAGAGCGTTCCTCAACCTTTGTCCCAGAATGCCCCTCATAATGCTGATATGCAACGCTTCGAACCCGTTAATCGCGCACCGTTCGCAATTTCGAGGCGACCGTGCGTCAGTCGCCTTGACAAGACACCCTGCCACCGATCTACCCCGTTCCTCGAATATTTATGCCACGGAACAACGGGCCCCACTCGCTCGCGGCTGGTTGGACAGTCCACGGACTTCCGGTTACGCGCTTGAAACCGATGGATTTAGGGTGCAGTCGCTTTGAACCTCGCGAACTTTGAACTTTGTTGATTATGCATGCTACGGGGTGCTTCGTAATTCATTGTATATTCGAGAAGGTTGTGATATCCACTGTTAAGTATAGCGATGGAGGGATGATAGTTTACAGGATGGGGCGTAATAAAAGTAACATTTGGCGAGATATTTCTAGCCTCATCTGCGCCATGTGGAGTTGGACGATTGTTAGAATAGTTGACCACTGATCTTCATATGATAATCTAGCATTAGTTACTCGTGTGGTTTGGAAATTAACCCCTTGATGAGCGATACAGGGCCCATTTCGACCGGTCCTAAATGTTAAATTACATGTGTTACTTCGTCATTATTATGATTTTCTTTCTCTTTTTCTTCTACTTTTACCTCCAAATTATATTCTCTGTAATTATGTACACAGAAGTACCTTTGTATTACATTTTGGAGAATATCAGGGTTTTAGAGCACACAACGATCAGATTTATATTAATATATGCTGATCCTGAATAAAGTGCATAATTATCTAATTATCCACCGTCCGAAGGTTAACAGATAGGAAACAAATTTTTTATTAGAAGAACTTTGTATAACTTCTATATGTAGAAACATTTGCTTACAACTAAAATAATACTATATAATCAAGCTTGCTTAATTAAAACTCAAAGTTGATACACATGTAGGTATCTAAATCTTCTTGATCGATTTTCAAAAATGAAGCCTCGAATGAAGCATCTTATTTCACAACTTCGACCCACTTTTCACTACAGATTCCCTCCTTTCTACATCGTTTCTACGTACCACGAGTCTTGCGGGGCTCGGTTATTTGTTTCTCCAGGCTAGAAACGGATTATTGACGCCATGGATCTACCAGTTCCTTTCGTCAGCGCAGCCAGAATTACGCGTCTCCCCAGGGATTTATGGTGCTGGTATTTCGGTAGACGTTCGAGGAAATGTTCAGGGGAGGCCTGAAAACCGCGCGCCGTTCCCCGATTTCCTCGTGGTGTTTGATAAACACGAGCCGGCGAAATTATCGTTGCAACGAAGACAGAGCTGCTGCCGCAGGTGTTGACAGTTCCGCGGTAATTTTCGACCCCAGTAACCTATTCCGGGGGGCGTTTTTGGGTCAAGCCCGATCGAAGATAACCGAGAGAGCATTATGTTTTATCCGGCTCCATGGGCTTATTTGGCACGCGCTGAAATTTCACGTCGCAAATACGAACGGGGCTGGCGGCCATTCAAACCTAACGGCGAAATAGGTCCAATCGACTTTCAACGTAGATGCGCGATATCCTTCCTGGAATGTTTTCCAAGCATCTGCTAACCCTCTCGCGAAGAGGATTCCCTTCTCTCACCCTTTCCTCCCACTTTTATCGGCGCGCATTGATGATATTTGATTTAAAGTACATCGAAATGGGAACTGCTTCTCTTGACGCGTTGGAATTCATAATTAGTAACTCTTTTTGCTTAAATTTCTAGGGGTTGAAGAAATAGTCCCCTAAATAAGTAAAGCGTGTTTCACGCCTTGGTACCGAGAACCTGACAAATTCGCCGAATTTGGAGAGACCATCGACTTGGTGACTTTCCAAATTCCACCATCCAATAATTCAGGATAGATCGAAAGGGATGTTCGTTTGGCCGCTTCCCAAATTTCGCGATTCTATAATTTTCGACGGGCGGTTAGATCCTCCATCTGTTACCATCCCGAATTTCGGCATCTGTCCTCGAATTAAGGGGCTGCGTGCAATCAGGTATCAGAAATCAATGATAGAAGGGGTAGTTCGGGGGTTTCGCGATGTCTGACGAAACGACAACAAAGCCCGAGGAGGAAGTTTCGATGAAATTTACGGGGAGTACCGCTCTCATCTCGATAATTGTCAGAAGCTCCGCAGCCCCTCGAGCCCCATCCCCCTCCCACCTTGTCGTCCGCGGGGGAAGCGCCGAAGTTAATTGTCAGCAAGATTGGCGTGGAAAGGGTTGGTTATTGCTGCAATTATTACACTCGGTTATCGTTATTCGCCGGGCGAAATGCTAATGCTCGCCTCGAATTACATAGTCCACGCCGCCCCTCCCATTCCGTTCTGCCCCTCCACCGTTTACCTCCCTGCCCCCCTTCCCCTTCGTCGCCCCGTTCTTCCGCTTGTGCCGCGTAATTGCTATCGCGCACTGTGTACCCGGCCTGTCCTTCGCCTGCTCGGTTGCATAACGAAATGCATCGAGCGTTCTTTCCTTCGCTGCGACGCGTCACGTGGGACCAGTGGTTTCACGTGGTCACGCTTCATCCCCCAACAGGTAGCATCTTTCTGTTCCTTCTCTTTCGCGTTTAATTGCTAGCCCCAGTGTTCGTTTAGAGCTTTCGTCGGTGGTGATGGAAATGCAAGGGATGGGTAAAATATTTTATAAGAGTTTGGAGATGATAATAGTTGAGTGCTTAATGAGGAAGCTGCTGATGACGCGAAGGGTTGTTTAGTGAACGCATTTCTCTTGCGATGTTTCTCGATACTGGGACGATTTAATGGAAAAATGCTTCGCCAAGTCATTATGCAGAGAAATATGCGAAGTATTCGATAAATTTAGAAAGCGTATTTTCAGCGCATCGATTGGAATTATTATTATATTAGAGCTGGGAGAACTTTTAATACATCGATGTGAAAATACAATGGCAAGGTAATTTATGGAACGAGAATATTAATAAAGAAAGTTGCAATATCTCAGAAAATTAAGAATCGTCGTGTTGTCCACGTTTCTATTATACCTAATGTTACTAAAATATTTTCACTTCAGAAATTTAGTACCAATAGTATTATCATTTCACGAAGAAGTGTTCGAAGGATGATACTCACAAATGTATTGTATGGAAAATTGCTTATACAATGGGAATTTCAACATAGTTAATTAAAAACACTTGCATAATAAATCCCAGCTCCATTTAATACGCGCCCTTATCCACGACCGATAACCCTTCCAGAAATATCTCCTCACGACAGAGTTTAATAATCGTCAAGAAACTTCACCCACCCTCGCTTAAGCCACCCCTTTATTCCGCCGAAGACTGCAGACTCAACACCACTGCACCAGTAGCGGATTAATAAATATAATTTCAATTTCCCTGCAGATACATTAAAAAACAACGTATAAAACACATCCGATTCCAGCAGCCAAAATAAACACTGTTTCTAAGAGATACGGATCCTTATCAAAGATTCTTAACACGTTCCCCGGCACGTGGGTCACCATTGCATATCCATCGCGAGTAAAACTTTCATTAAGGGGGGCTTATGCTTCGACTCGGTGTCGACACCACCCACAAAAAATTCAAAGCCACGTCAAATCCCCTATAATTCAATCGCAATCCTGATCACTTTCCAAATCCCCCCTATCACCCTGTTTAACGAAGGATCGACCCCTTCGAGCGGGGTGGCCCAGCGAGCGTAACCCTTCCTCGCAGTAATGGTCCCGGTGGTTTCGTTGAGAAGCGAGAGTCCTAGAGCCGTGAAAAGCGTCTGTGCGTCGCGAAACTGTGGAAAAAAAGGGCGGATGTTTTCCGCACAGCCGCGGCTCGAATCCCAAGGTCTAACCTCCTGTGGCCGCTTCGAGAATCGCGTGGAAGGTTTCGAAGCGGGGATACAGTCGAAGAGTGGCGGAGGGCGCGAGGGGGAGGGCAGAAAGAGCAGTGAAAGGGAGAAGGAGAGGGCTCGATGGGGAAGGGACGGGAGGAACAGAGAGCGTGCATAGACGACCGAGGGGGCGAGTGGGGACCCAAGGGGAAGCTAGAGCGAGAGGGGGTGGGAGAACGCTGCAAAACGGGCAGCCGGTGAGCGAACCGAGGCGCTGTGACGACTGACCCAGTTACTCGACGGAGGTAATGACCGATACTACACCTAACCCTCCTCCTCCCTTTCTCCCTGCGCGCACCAACCCCTCCTCCCTCGTCGCCGGGCCACACGTACGTGCCACATGTACGAGGCCTCGCTCTCGCGATGCATCGTGCCGCGGCCCGTGCGTGTGTGCGTGCATGCTGCATGCAAACACACGCTCCCCGCGGCGGCTACGATAGGCTCAGGGATGGCTTTGCTCGTCTAGGCACCCTGATTTTCATCGCTCATCGGATTAATGGTGGGCTAGTGACGGGCCCCATCTATTCTTTCGAGAGATTTTATCGATTTTAGGGGTAGTTTTGTGGTCGTCGATGGAGTTGAATGGGTGGGCCAAGTTGGGCAGGTTTTAGGAGATTGTAAGGGCGTTGGAGGGGGTTGATAGGTTGAGGAGAAGTGTTCAGGCTGTTGATCATTGTGGGGAGTTTGAGTAGTATTCGAAGATGTGACGTGTGATTTTTGTACATGTGAAAATTGTTCAGGTACTGCTTAATTAATGACTTCTTGTGTGATGACTTTTTCAGTAAATAGGGGTGTGAGTTGAAAAAAAAAGTATATCAGCTGAAGTTCGTGTTATTCTCGATAACTCATACTCGAGACAATTTTTAAAATAATGGACCTGTGGAAAGTTACAGAAATACAGACCAGTCATGTCAGTTCTCAAGTGCGTCTGACCATAGACCGTCCACATTCCCTTGCTCACTCGCGCTCTGCCTCTTGCTCGTATTTTGGTGGTACGGATCATCATATGTTCCTTATATTCTATTGTATCTTTTGGTGGAATCATTACTTTATAAATTGTTTAAACTGAAAATCGATTAAATTAAACAGCGTTACGTAAAAGTTACTATTTGAAATATTATATTTCAAAAGAATTCATAAGCTCACATATAATCAATTTACTCTTAAAAGAAACTACGCAAACATGTAGAAATTCATAAAAATTTTCGTATAAGATTCATGATTTTTACCACCATTCAATCACAGGTATTTAAAATGTTCTATTTCAAGATTCTATTTCAAAGGAGGAATAAAATAATATTAAAAAAGGATGACGTGAATACGTTTGTGGAAAATAGTTTTTAACATTCTTTCAAACCTTTATCCGTTTTACTATTAAAACTTAGAGAAATACTTACTCTATCAAGATTTTTAAGACAGTTACATCGAAATTTGTTTTAATTGATTTGGATTCTTCAATGTGATCTCGAATTAACTAGAGGCCTCTTTGTTCCCCATAACTAATTTTCCTATTCATTTGTACTTTGAAAGCTGTGTTGAATCAAAAGATGATAGACGTGTGAACATCTGTCATGTAGGTATACGTGAAGGAAGATGAAATATTTCAAGAGTTCTGCGTTGCAGGGAATCGCTTCTGAGAATCTAGTTCAAAATTGAAATTCGTTCTACGTGCGTTCTCTCACGCGATGCGTCGCCCGTGAGAGCTTAATGAGATTTTCGATTTGCGCTGCTCGATTGTGGAGTCATATATATGGGACGTGAATTCTAGTTTTGAAATGGGACGTATTATAGCTTCCAATTGCGTTAGATAAAATAACGTCGTTGGAAAAGAAAAAAAATTGCACACTGGTGGTGAAAAGAAAGCTTAAGATGTGAACAGTTAAAAAATTGCTACAGTTAAATAAAATGGAACTGCATTTCAAATTTTATATCGTGTAGAGAAATTAATCGTACTTTATTTCTATAAACACCTGAATATAACAATTTTATACCTACATTCCACTAACTTAATCTCCCAAAATTCAAATAACATACTATTTGAAAAGTAACATAACTGAATCCCAGTTAAATATCATTCCCATTTAAAAAGAATCCATATGCTCACGTAGAATCCATTTACCCTTAAGCAAATACACGTTCAAAGACTGCTCATTAGGAAATAAACTCTCAAGTCAACATCACGAAAACCCCGAGTCCAATAACCAAGCCACTATCAAACTAGAGAAACGATCAACTTCACCAATCGTGCGAAGGGTTGCTGGCCGCGCGAAGACGACAGGAAAAACCAGAGAAGATTGCGCTTTGCGCAAGGCTGTACGGGAGAAGGTATTTCGTCGCGAGGAGAGGGCGATTTTTTAAGAATACGTAACACGTGGCATGAATTACCGCGCAAGAAGGTGTCGTGCATATTAGAGGAAGGCCAATTACTTCGGAATATAGGACGAAGTTATTGAAGTTTTTATTACGTTATGCAATGAAACTTTCCTTCGCCTTCGGGGTGAGCTCTAGCGCCTCGTCCAACGTTCATGCTCCATCCACGTTGCTGTTCATTTTCCAGCGGCGCGACGCACGCACAGGCTTCAAACTCGCGGCTCGATCGACGACCGTGACGTATGTATTAATTTAATACGTCAAACGTGAAAAGAGAAGAAGCCCGTGCATTATCTTGTTGACGCGGCTCGTCCGTTCGGTGCTTGTAAACACGTCGGCTGCATTAAAATTCCGCGATAACGAGCAATAACGCGCTCATAGTTCTATGGTCGCGCTCTTTGCCGTCACTCAAAGCTCTCAGCTTATGTTTCCTTGATATCAATTTCAGTGTTCATACGATATTTCTTTTCAATCCTCGTCCTGCTTGTTCACAAAGTCCTGCTGTAATCCCTTAACGATTTAATAAAAAATTACCAAATTTGAAACTTCATTTACTGAATCGAAATTTTTTCAAGAAAATTGAAATGTCTCAAAATATAAATAAAAGTGGAGATTAAGAGGCTAAATAAAATAGCAAAATTCCATCGTACAAAAGAATTTTTTAAAGGAAGTTGAAGTGTATCAAAATACAAAGAAAAGATTTGAGATTAAGGGATTAAATAATTCATAATCCCAAAAATAGTAAAATTCCGTCGCACAAAGAAAATTGCGAACACAGGAAATATAAACAGTGGAATTATATGACACTAATGAACAAACTCTAAGTAGCTTTAGGATTACTGATATTATCTCCACACTCTCTATATACTAACAGGTTTTTCCCCTGTGGACAATAATAATAATAATAATAATAATAATTACGCTTAGATCTACAAGGTAAGAAGAAATGGGTAGCAGCAGAAAGTAAGAAAACCATTCTAACCCACGAGGAAACGATACAGTTAATAGTATATATATAAAGGTTGAACCGATGAAGAGAGTGATTCTCTGTTACGGGGCGACGTTTCCCCTGTTCGCGAGCGTAACGAGTGCAAACCTCGATGCCCCCGGATCGCGGAGTTCACGCCACGTCGTGCGAACCCTCTCTCGCTTGCCGAACACCGAGGAGTCCGGCGCAAAAGGGTCCACTCCCGTACACACGATGTGCACGCTCTACTTGCGATCCGATTGACGGAGGGCTCTCCTCTTCGTGGCCCGATGGAGAGGCGCGATGATGCGTATGACGGTAACTGCGCCGGAGCTCCTCGCTCTCCGTCGTGCAAGAATTTTCTCCGCGAAGATCGTAGCCGTTTTTGCTCGAGCCCCGTCCGCCTGCAGCGACCGGTCGCTGGATTACTAGTCCCATACTGTGTTACGAGTACCCCATCGCGGCTTAAGGGGATATAACGGAGATCCCTGTGGCGTCATGTGCATAAGGGGGCTCCTTTCACGCTTTAACGGAAGTGTGACTGCGATTTTTTGCTTCCTAAGCCCCTCCTTGGGAATTGAAATGGTAATCTTAGGTGGGACTGCTACTTCAGAATTGCAACGAGTCGCGAAGAGGAGAAAGGAAGCGATCGACTCTGAATTATTTCAACTGGAATTTTAGATGTATCTACTAGATAGAGATATTTTTTTAGTAGTGGGAGATAAAGGCATCACGTGGGAAAGTCGTTTAGACTTCTTTTCATTAATTTCCCTCTACTGCTAGTGACGAAGAAGCTTCACGCCAGAGTTGGGCACTAACTAAATAAAAAAGTATTGGAATAACAGATCCGGGTTAACTTTATTCGACAGACGACGAATAATTTTTTCAACTGTTATTCGTTATTCGAAATTTTTATTTAAATAAAAAATTTGCCCACCTGTGCTTCACACCTTCCAAGTTCTCATCAGAACCTGAAGATCTCTGTTGAAAACACTTTAGTAATAAATTAGAATCACCCTTCCTGTTACCCTTAACAATTTTATTTATTAACACTTTTAACGTAGATTGCGTTTCCACACTCTGCCGACCTTTGCACCGGTTTTCTCGCAAATAATAATTATCCAAAAGTCGAGCATCGTTTTACCAGCGCCCAAAATTGACGCGAACCCTGGAAACGCTCTTCGTCGTACGATAAATAAATGAGCAGATAGACAAACAAGTAGACGAGGATAGATAAACGCCAAGTTGCACGCGGCCTTTCGTTTTCCTTCTGCCGGTTAAGGCCGTCGAGAGGATATTATGCAGTGATTCATAATCGCATGCAAGGAAAAAAGTCATTGCTCGTTTGCAAGGTAGAGTGGCAGCTTCGGCGCGCGGCTCGTTCAGCCGTGTAAAAAGCGCAGCCTCGATCGTGGAGTAACGCGAAAACTCAGCAGGAACAATGGAATTCGTGTGCAATCATCGTTTTTATCAAGCACCATCGCCACGGGATCTTTGTGAACTTGAAAATCGTCGCATCGTCGCGTCTGACGGCGCTGCCGGTTATTAATAACATTCTACGCAACTGCGAATTTTTCTTGTCCATAGTAACGATCGTCGAGCATTCTTATCGTTACCACTGTGGCGTAATGGCATCTACATTTTGTGCGATGCAGAATACACATAATTATTTTACTCGCATTTTTTTTCACATAATTATGAGTGAAATGGGAATTTTTATATTTATTTAAAGATAAGAACTCTTATGATTATTTTATACATTTTTTTAACTAGTTTTCTTTGTGAATTTATTGTGAATCGAATAGTGTGTGAGAAGGTAATTGTTTATAGTAGATGGAGTTAATAATTTGCTTGAAAATTGTTTATGTATCAAGTGGGAGTGTGGAGATCGTTAATTTATTATTCATTTCCGAGCACCAGGCCTCTCGAACAGAATACGTCTGACGCCGTACGGTGCCTCGGTTTAATCTACTGCGGATCGCATTCGACTCGCGTGACACTAAACGCGGCTATAGCGCTCGCTATCACGGCTCCAAGTCGCATTCTTACACTGTGCAGCTTTGCGTTTCACAAGGGGAGGAGAAAATGGACGTTCACAATAAAGGCTGCATTCGAGGGAATATATGAAACCACGTTAAATCAATCTACCAAAAGTACAAATTAATGCGTATATTTATTGGAGAAATCAAATAAACGCGTAAATACTTATACCTCTATTATTATTAATATTAGGAGAATACTATTGCAAAAACGTGTGTGGGTCATTATCTCGGCCAAAATCAATTGGATACAAATCAGTTTATCAATCATATTTCCATGAAAATTGTGAGTATGTACTATGTTAATTTCAAAGTGCCCCAATAAATATTTCCAGTACTGTATGTATTCAGCAAATTACTGACACGGGACAAATTAATCATGTTCTAAATAATCAAAAGCTTTCACACTGACATTCTCGTGATTTATAGCATTTAATATATCATCGTGCATATTTATTCATTTATTCCTCTTAGTAGTCACCCCCATACCACAATATTTAATTAATTCAAAAGCTAAAAAAGCCCCGGCCAAATAGATTTATTACTTTTTCTTTCAAAAGCGAAAATTAAAGTACTTTTAATGTATACTCGGTGGCATTTAATAGAATATTGTATGACAGATGCACATGTGTTTATTTAAAAGATTGAGAAATGTTAATTACTCTATCTCGAAATTATTACAGTCTAACTTACTGGATTCATTTTCCTTACAGAACCAAGTAACCGGAAAGTTTCGAACATCCTAGCACAGTAATTTTTTAAATAAATACACATATAATAATAAAAATATTTCTTTCTACCGCATACGAATCAAAATTCCTTTACCAATCCTTTTCGCAGGAGAAAATGAAATCCATCTAGTAAAAGAGTTTTTGACATTAACTAATCAGGAGTTAAAACATTATCCTAAACAGTGCGATTGAACTATCTACAAAATTTCAGCCAAAGTTCATACACCCCTCCTTCATTACTCCCACATTCCCAAAGGAGAATCCTGCAAAGCCGCCGAGCCTCGTCTCGCAAGAGAAACGTCACCACGTGCCAGGGTTTCAGACGGGTGCAGTAAATCGCTAGGAATCACCGAGATTTCGCGCATCCTCTCGTTTCGATGACAGTTGCCTTATTTGACGTGGAGTTACGGAGGAGTCGAGCCACCGGTCTGTTTACGTCTCGCGCGCGGTCGAAGTTTAACGAAGATCTGGGTCAAGTGGTGTTTGGAATCCTTGGATCTCGAGGAACGAGAGGGAAAAAACGTTCACCTAGCAAATAGGAGAGCGAGTCCCCCAGCTCCAGCAGCGGAATCGCGACGTCCTCGGCGTGCTCGCGCGTTGCCCGAGGTCGGTAACGGCTGTGTCGCGACGCCTCTGTCGCGATTTCGTCAACGAGAACGCTAACAAGAATTCCTCGCCACTTGTTGACCGTAGGTCAGAGTCAAGCCGCACTTTTACGCTCCGTTCTATCGAGGCCTTCGACTGAGGAAAAAAAGGAATCGCGTATCGAGCGCGATTGTCGCGATCCGAGCGTCCGTGATATGGAGACTCGCTACTTTTCAGGGCATTTAGGCGGGGATGATCTTTCTTGGATCGGTAGCCTTGAATTCTTTAACGCGCAGTCCTTGAGTGACAGTGTCTTGATAATGGATGGCGGTGAATAATATGGATCAACAGTAATATCTCGGAATGAGGAGGACTAGAGGTGTCAATAATAATCGGATAACAATAATAACCGAATTGCAGTTCGAAAACATCTCGAAGGTGCGAATCCAAGATGAAATTTTACATGAGATTTTTCTACTACGAGCCAAAAATCTCGGAAACAATTAAATGTAAACAATGGAAATTGTCGCGAGAAATTAAATACTCATTAGAGTCTAGATTCATGACTCTAATGACAAAATAAGTAAACGATAATAAAATAATGAAATAATTATCTCGTGAGATTAAAGTCTCATCGTGGATTTGCACCTTTATTTTCGCACCCCAGGATATGTCTTTGCCAATATTTCTGCAAATTTTAAGACTTTAATAATGAAATTTAAAAATTTGACGAATTTAAAAAAAAAAATACTTTCATCTACAACAATCTTTTCAAACTCAAATTTCAGCATTCATATCAAAATTTACATTCCTAGAAAAATACTATTAGAACATGATTGTTTTAGTATTACGATTGTATATTTATCCCTGAAAAGCTATAAGATGCAAAAATGTGAAAATGACAACTCAAAGATGACACTGGGGTGCAGCGACCCCCACGTGACCAATTTGTGATTACAGAAAGTTGTGGCCACGGAGGGTTGAGATAGCAAAATACAATATAACTTTCTCTTTTCCTTTTTCCCTACGACAACTGATCAAATAAATTTGATCGGTAGTATATCTCGAACACGAGTCACGAATCACAAAAGCGTCTCCCCGAAAAACGCCCTAACTCGTCACGATGTCTCCAGACGCTGTCCATTCACCTCCACCCGAAACTTTTCCACGCGTAACCCACTGATAGGCGTGAGGGTGCCCGACGATAACGTGCTCGCCATTCGCATTCCGCACTAGATCTTGAACACTTTCAATGACAAGGCGGGAGGACGCGCGACCGCGTGGGGGTGCGAAACGTACTCGCGCGAAATTGCCAGGCCGTTCGTCCGCGAGGCCCGCTAAGACTAAGACGATAAGGAGAAGTAGGTCGGCGAAAAATTCGCCGATACCTCGGAGAACTGGGTGGAAAAATGGACGGTCGCGCGATAGCGAGGCGTTTCAGCCGCGCGCGTAGGGCCGACTTACGTAACGCGGCAGAAGGCGAACGATCGCGCGTATTCCTTCGGCTTAATTGCTCGGGATATTTCCATCGCGCCTCCGCGTCGACCTTCCACGCCGGCGGAGACGCGATCTCGGCGGGGCCGGATCGCGCGTTTTTCAGGGACCGGCGCGCGGTCGAAAGCTCGCGTAGGTGTCGCGGTGCCATCGCGACGACAATTGGACGGGACGAGTTCCACGCTCTATTTCGAGATTATCGCGGCTAGACGCGACTATCGCGATTAAGCGGATGGTAGGTGGGAATTGTTGAGCAGTGAAAGCGAGAAAACGGCATTGTTCTCGGGAGATTGAAGATCGCGCGAGAAGAACGGGGCTTTCGGCTCGAGTAAATTGCAAGATCCGACGTAGTGGATTATATTATTCGTGTTTGATGGCCGCGCGGTTGTTGGGACTGAATTATATCAAAGGGACTGATTGATAACAGTTGTGTGATAAATAGTTGTAAAATTTAGGAAATTTACTGTTGCAATTGTGAGGCCCAGTGGAACAAAAACCATTAAATTTTCTTTATAGCTACGAGATTTACTGTAAAATAGGATAACACTCGTTATACTTTAGGGGGTGCTATCACCCTGAAAAACCGAAAATGGGCCCAAACGAAAAATTGTCTGATACCTCTATTCAGGTCCTCAACAAACCTGCAGAGTTTCCAAAAAAAATCAGAATGTTCGGGGAACCGAACTTCCCTTGTTAGAATCTATGAGCGCTCAGTTCACCTTACTTTAGCTCGATCTAGCCTAGAAAAATCTAACTGCAACCTTCTATATTAACCTTGCTAAGGCTTCCAGTTCAGCTATACATGTAACAATGTCAAAGAGCGAGAAATACACGTATTGCCTACACCTTCCTTAAATATTCCTCAAAATTAGAGACCTGAAAGAACTGAGAGGCCTCTATCTCTATAGGTATACGCTGCAATGTTAACATGAACTTCTCACATTTGTCAGAACTTCCCCGTTTGAAACAACAAGGACTTGCACTTCTTCGCAAGCTATAGCTCCCACGAATCAACTCAAGTACAAACTTTACATCTATAGTTCTGAGACCACCCCTCGTCCCCTCTCCCTCTATCTCTCTCTCTCTCTCTCTCTCTCTATGTGTGGAATGAATCGTCGACTCGAGCGCAGATTTTCTCCAGCCTAGTTAAACGTCGCAATAGCTTTTTACCAGCGGAAAGTCATCGTTTCCTGCCTCGATGACCGATCCAGGGGCATCGAATCTAGCGGCCGTATAAACAGTGCAAAGTCGACGAGGCGAGTTCCGAGAGTGCCTAGCTAAGCTCGTGGGTCGATGTATTCTCGGTTGTTTATTTAGGTCACGCGAGGTGAATCGCTTGCTACCGTTTAGAACAGGCGTGTAGCGGACGATAGCGAAGCAGAAAGCGTGTGCCCGCGGCAAACAGTCGCGAAAAACGCAACCCCTTAAAAAGGATAGCGGACCCAGTTCGTTGTATTATCGTCGTTTAAACCGCGCGAAGATCAAAGGGTGGCTTTTTCTTTTTGCCCATAAACGAGAAACTGTAATTCACCCCTGCGAAACCAGTCCCAATGCAGGCACTGTGTTTTCTCTTACCACTTCTTTCGAAAGCCAGTGTCCCTTTCGCGGTTTCTTTATTAAGGACACCCTAAAGTTTTATTAATTTCCAGGGAACAGCTTTGTGGTGGATTAGATAGCTAAGTTGCTTCGAGTGGAAGTGGAGAATGCAGGAGGGGGTTGATGAAGGGAAGATGTGAGGAGGTTTTGTATTTTTAATTTGCAAAGGGAATAGTTTACTGGGTATAGAAGGCTTTGATGTTAATTAGAAAGAAGCGGAATGTGTATTGTATTTAGTTCTTAAATTATGTAAGATATATTTTAAGGGCGAGGGGCTCGCGAATTTCTTACGTTATTTTACAAAGGCGGGAGACGAGTTAAATGAATTATCTAAAGCTATAAAAGAATTTTGAAAAAATGAAATTAAAAAATGTTACGTAAGGAAAGGTTTGGAATATAAAATCTCACAGATTCTTATGCTGGGGAGGGAGGGGGTTAGAAATCGACAAAATTACCCTTACGTATTTTATGGATGGCCCTTTTAGTAAATGGGGTTTTAGTCAATTAATCAGAGACAGTGGAATTGATATTCAAACGATCACCGAAGATATTCTTGCGCTATTTAATGCTAGTATCATATTTATTAGAAGTGAAGGAAAATTATGCCAAATATGAATACTACTTTTCCTCCATTCTTGACATTACTATTGTGTTATCGTTATCAGCGTTATTCATACAGCTCACATGTAAAATACAGACGCGCAAGATAACCGCATAAATAAATGTCGCTGTGATAGTAACGGTAACATTCTCGCCACGTTGCGTTTGGTTAATCAGAACTTGGACTTTCATGAAATTTTAGTTAGTAACTAATAGTGGACGGATCTCTTATCGGAGTTGGATATTTTTTCAAGCACGCCACTTTCACGAAATACAAGAGATAAAAGGCGAATGTAGGTTAGCGGTTGCACGTGAAAAGTTTACATTCGTGGTCTCTCGAAATTTAGAAATTTCTGGAGGGAAATCTGTGTAACCTATAAACGAAAAATCCACGCTCGTACGCTTTAGTTTCATCGATACTTTGATTTTTTATAACTTTTCTGCAGCAAACGGGCGGCAGAACAATTGAAAGCACTGATAGTTTTCATTCGATATTATTATTTTTATTGGTTACCACCTCTCACATATACAAGAATCTACTTAATTCCTTGCCACACTCGGATACAAGATATTTATTCGAAATAAACACGCTGGCTATCCTTGTCTGACTTGATCAATTTTCGCTCACTGGCCGAGGCTCGTCCCAACAATGATTATTCTAGTGTTTTAGACATGCAAATGTGCAAATTGAAATTCGACTATATCATCATAAATTTTGCAAACTCGTGTAATTGATCTTTTTATTCTGAATTTTTATGGATTGGATATCTTAGACTGTTTAATATTTAAATAACACATATTGAAAGGTGTACTTCTCGATCTGAATTACTGATATTTTAAAAACGAGAATTCTAATTGGAACTGTATATAAAATAATGAATTATCCGAGAAGTCTTTTTTAAAATGTAATACATTGTCTACCAGTGAAGTAGGAAGTTCGCCAACTATAAAAAAAAACACCGAAGTTTTTGAGTTTATTTGTATTTAATTGATTAAAACAGAAATGCTGTTGCATCCAGCAGAATTTAATTCAATTACCGAAAACCATCTACTTGCTATTTTGAAATTGTAATTGTTACCACGACTTTAATACTAACTCGTTAGTAAAGTCGACAGCCAGCTCCTAATAAAATATGTATCGCTCTATATTCGTATGCGGTATCTTCCTTATTTTTCAAACTCGACACGGTTCTGTACTTTAATCAAATAACATGGCTACAATGTATTTCAGTCATTTCCTATTCCCAAATGAGACAAACTATTAGCATCGAAGGTGAATAATTTTCGTGGAAAAAAACGTGAATATCATAAGTTACTTAAGCATGCAATACTACACACTTAATTACCATTTCCGTTGGGCGAAATAACCTTGCAAAAATCTCCACGAAATTAACATCGAAAGCGTTCTGCGAGCAAACGAATATTAAAGAAAATACCATACAAATAAAATAACATAAAATAAATTACACCGCAACCAAATATTCCTTCTCCATTAACATTTCCAAATGCATAGAAAAAATTGAAAGCAGTGAAAATTATTAAATCTGCACCAAATATCAAATTTTCTGCAAATACAGCAGGTGCCCCGATACTCGCGAACGCCTGTGTATGCGTATAACGAGGCGCTCGCGTCATTCGCCGTTTTCGTAACGTGACTTTGTATCATGAACTTTTCGATGACGTTTGCGCAACCCTATCAGCCGGCGAGCAGAAAGCAAGCCTGCAGCCGTGCCCCGCGAGCAATGCACCTCTTGCGTTTGTTAGCGGCGCGGGCACGCGCCTCCTCGCGGGGAGCGCGAGGCCCGTCGCCGTTTTCGTCGGGGCAGCCACCGACTCTCGAAACCTTTCAAAGGTTTTAATCCTTCGTGACGATCGTGCAGGCGGCCAAGATTCCTCGTTCACTGGCGGAGCGCCATCCTTGTCGCGAGCACGAGGCTGTCCGCGTCGCAGGAAGGAAAGGGATCGATCGGATCTCCGGATAGCGAGCTGGGCCGGGATTTCTCGTTTCTTTGAGTAATTGGGCTGTCTGAGTCGCTGGCAGCGTTTGCTTTTTGAATTCTCCAGCGGTAACGGGGATTATGATGGGCTTGGACTGCGATGGTCCAAATTGTACTGTTGGATGCAAGAACAGCCTCAAAACGCATAATTAGATTTTTCATTATTTTCTACATATGAGTTCTAAATTTCATTTCCGTATCTTTAAAATTAACAGAGCTATGGTAGATTTTTTTAATCTATGCCAACCAACTGATAATAAGATTACACGATTTATGACTATATTTTTATATGCAAATATTAAATTAAAATCAATTTTTTTTCTATATTTCTCCATTTTATGCTAGAAGGCCCTGAGAGACCTATAATTAAAATTAATTTAACATCTTCACTATGTATAAAAAATATCTAACTTCGTAATGTTTACAGATACTTTTCTCGAATTTGACTTTTGGCACTGACGCCCTTCTTGCATCCATCAGTACAATTGTATTATTAACCCTTTGTCACATAATTAAATGTGTTCGTGTCAAGTAGTTTGATGCACTGAAAGGATTAATATAGAGAAGTACCAAACTGTTATCTATCACGTATTTCGTTATATCATTAGTTATCAAGTGTGGAAGTAATATAGAGAGATACTTGACGCCAATCGAGTGATATCTTTGAGAGTGCAACTCGTCAAATATATCCTTCGCCTCTGTTTAGAGAGCTATGTAAATTTAAAACGATATATCCATTTGATTGATACATTTGATGGATTAAATCCCATGATGGATTAAAACAGATGTCTGAAAACAATATATAATAATTCATCTCCCCATCTAAATCAGTTACATCATACAAAAGTAATGCTTACTAACATAGTGTTTTCCAAACTTCTTTGACACGCGACCCCCTTTCATACTAAATTAATTAAATTTAATAATAATAATCGAATAACCTGCGACCTCCTTCTCCATATTGTAAAGTAAAATAAATTTAATAAGGCAAAGAAAACACATTAAAAAAATAGATATCACAGAATATTATTCTAACTTAATAATGTTTAAATATCTGGAAAAACATCTTTTCCCTTTTTTAATTGATAAAAAATCACCACGTTAAAATAAATAAGTGCTAAGAATCCCCAACTAAAAATAACCACAGTGACTCCCCAGAAAACACTTCGCTCCTCCGTTGGGAATCACTGTATTAATACGACATCACACTAACCAAAACTCCTTAAAATAAACGTGCTAAACACTAAGTAGGTTCACATATACTTTCCACCCGGAACATTTGAAAAAAGACCCATCGAATGCTTCTTTTCCCACAACAACATCGATTCGCGTCTATCAAAGTCGCCTCGTTAACAGAACTTTTTTTTTCCGCAAATACAAGCGAAGACGATGCGTTTCTCGTCGGCGCGAGCATCTTCGCGAGAATCAAGAGATGAAAAAGGAAACGTAAGAAAGAAACAGGTATTGGAAAGTAGCCGATAAACGTTAAGACGCTCGTTACAGAGAAATCAAGCGTCTCGTCTCGAGGCATGCCGCGATTATATGGGAAGCTGTTGTTGCATTACAACACGGCCCCGCCGTTTGACAACGTGTAGCGCGGCTGTTCGTTATGCAACTAGTGAAACCATCGGTTGCCTGTCGATCGGGGATGCACGAGGAACGCTCGGGGAAATAGATCAATCGCCACCCTTGCTCCCATATTAACACCATTCGTCATTTGCGAACTACGTTTTCGAGATCGAAACCGAAGCACAATGTACGATTTGTACACGACACTTCTGATAAGATTCAGTTTGAGTTCGATGAATAAATAATGAAGATTAAAAGCTGGGGAATTATTAGAGAGAATGGAATTATTTGTAATTGCATGCAGAACTGGTTAAAGTTTCCTTCTGGAATTCAAGTGACCTCGTAAACTCAGTTCCTAATGCTGCAGACCCAAATGCACGCTTCAGCTTATGACTCACGAGCGTGTATACGATTTGCTAAAACAAAATGGATCGTAAAACCAGGAATGTGCATACTTAAGTCTGAACATAGGAAATGGCACGTTATCGTAGTGGCAGTTCGGTATTTGGAAAGAAGGGAACGAATGTTTTGGTCTGATTTGTGAGTTGAAACCATCCTTGAATGAAAGGTTTAATAGTATAGCTGTGAAATTTATCGAGGTCTGCCGTGACATCTAATAAAAATGAAATTAAGTTTTCAGAAACTTTTATGGTTTTTTGAGTGAAAGCTTTTATCTTCCTTGCTGCTGAATTTCTGTCGTGTGGGGAGCAGGTAATCGGTCGCTGTTGCAAAGCATGTAAATTTTATTTGGGAAATTTGTCGAGTTTGTTGCAAAGCCTGTCTACAAGAATGCTAGGATTTATGAGCTGGGTCGTCGATAACCGGTAACTAATTACATAAAGAAAAGCGACGTGCTACGAGTTCACTTTTCTTTTCGACTCGGGATTTACGGCTGGTTGCAACTTTCTCGAATTAACTGGCAGCTATCTCGACTGTCTCGATTGCAAGTCGGTCGCAGCGACAGTAGCAGTAGTTAGTAGACAGCCTATTGCAGTTACGCAACTAGTGAAACTACCCAGCGGCGGACATTCACGAAAAATAAATCTTCTTGGATCATTCTACGTTTTCCGGACAAATCGCGAGAACTGCCTTCGAGATATCACAGTGTAATAAAATACATTGGATATGTGTCTGTTCGATAACAATTCAACACTATTTGTTGACAGTATTTAATAAATCATTGAGTTTCTTCTATGTGGTAAAAGGAACCTTGATTTCGAAGTTATATTGGTACTTTTCTATTTTAATAAAATTGCTAGTGATTTAATTATAAGAAAATAAACTTAGCAAAGATGGAATCTTATCGACTGATTGGAATATAATTATGAATTTCTGCAGAATTTCTACTGAACCATTGCTTGGCTTGCATATATTAAATTTCTAATATCATTAGAAAGTGATTAATATTATTTGTAAAAGTTAGAATACTTATATCAGCTGGTATGTTGTCCTCTAAAAAATGTTTTAAAGGAACGAGAAAAGAACATATAGTGTAAAGCAGAGCCTGAAAAAGTATCCCACGTTGTTCAAACATTTTTTAACGTATTTAGTGTTTTAATTTTAACCAGGTCAGTTTTCAAACAGGAACGTTCCCTACGAACTTTAAAATTCATATTTGAAAATTATAAAAGCGTTAACTCATCTCAACGACAACACGTGCTACAATATGTGACATAATAACATACCTACTTTCTCCTGTTGCAGGAGCGTGATTAATAAATTTCCGCAAAAAGATTTCCTGATTTCGCGCAAAGCGAAGGATTAGACAACATTTAAGTACCACCGTACTTTTTAATAACCCACTATTTAATAATTACTTAATTCATTATTTTCAATCACGTAACTCAACCCTAACGCCAATAAATAAAAAAAAAACGTCTACGTTCAGAAAAAAAGACCAAACTCTTACTCTAAGGAAAACCAATAGAAACTTTTTAACAAAATAACGACCACTTCTTGCGTTGTATGTAAGAAAGCATTTTCTAAGCAACATGGATAATTATTGTATACCAATTGTTCCAGATAATATGTTCGTAACATAAAGCTATTAACCAAATATAAAATTTGCAAAATTGTGCCACAAAAATAAAAATCTGTAGAGTTTGGTAACTTTGACGAACTTTTATGTTAAAAGAATATTGAAGAAAGTTTGCATTCTAGGTTTAAAAATTGTAATAACAAAAAGCTGCCAATGAGCCATCCAAACTAATAAAAGTGCTGGCGCTGCGCTCGCACCCATCGCTACGAGTCCCGCCGCTGCAAGTCGGTCGCAGCGACAGTAGTAGCAGCCAGCAGCAACCAGCCTATTAGAATTACGCAACTAGTGAAACTATCCCGGCAGCGCGCAGCCACTGCCGGCCACCGTGTTAGTTCCATCGTCCCGTCCTATCGTTCTATCGTGTTCCGTCGATGGGTGGCGCGCGCGCGCGCGCTCGTATTCTCGCGGTCGGCTCGAAAACCCCCCCGCGGCGGCTCCACGGCGTAAGTTTATTGCCAAAGTTTTTGGACACAACGACCGCGGGTAACCCTGGGCACGAGGAATAGGCCATTGCGCACTCGCATTGCGAACCTTTCGACGTGCATGCACGAAACGACGTAATCTCGCCCAGGGTTACCCCTCCTTGGACCCCCCCTTTTTCCTTCTCTTACGTGTACCCTCCTGCCCCTCCATCCCTCCACCCTCTGCGCCGCGACTTTTCCCCGGCGAGAGTGACTCTCGATTTATCGTGCCCCGTGTCATACGCGTATATATAAAGACAGCCTCTCATCGATTGCGCAACGACCGGTGCCCCACGTCCGAAAGATCGTCGCCCAGCGATTGCTCCCGATCTCTATGGTAATGACAGGGCTACTTTTTTCCAGCCAGCCTCGCCTAGCCCCCCTCGCTGCGTAAAATCGTCCCATCCGTTCGTCCGGCTCTTCCATTACACCGTTGCCCGTGCACCCTGGCCTTCCGCCACTGTTCCTCGGGTGCTGGGACGTCGATGGTGGGCGATTCGACGTCGACGCCACCAAGGAAAGCAGCCGGGAAAGTAGGTGAGAAGGTGATCGGTGGGAGGGAAAGCGGCGGAAAGGCTAGATTGGCGAGGAAGAGCGCGCCGAGCGATCGCTAGCGCTGCTAAGGAGCGTTAAATAATCGCTTTAATTGGGTTATGCACGAGGAAATGACCTATGCGAGTGAGGCTCAACCTCGCGGCTCGAGACCTTCTGCCTTGCTTCGCCCTCGCCGTGCAGCCACTCTCTTATCGGCTGCCAGCCATCGGTTTTCTGGCTGCTGAATAACACCCGCCTTCTCTTCTTCCTCCCCCCGGCAACGCGACCCGCGCCGATCGTTCGAACTACCCTAATGACGTGCACGGGAATTTATTTGTCTCCAAGCAGTGGCTCTCAGTGGGTATGCTTCTTAATGAGCTGCGATCGGGGTGAAGCTTGTTTCAGTGCAGGGGAGCTTTGTTTTATGTAACGATAATTAGGGGCTGTTATACGCGAGGATGCAATTTCTTTGGATCGCACAGTGACCGATGGTTGGATAATTTTAATTCGAGTTCCCCCACAGTTTTCAGAGACTTCCAGACAGTTCTTTTCTCCATTTCTGCAGGCGATGGGACGCCAGGAGTTCGTCAGTCCCCTAAATTATTGGGCGGGAACCAGGGAACGACCCGGCAATCGATGCTAATTTTCGCGTAACGCGATCCCTTCGTGCAGATAATGCAGGAGCTTTCCAGTCGCGGGATTTTACTTTCGCCTCCTTTTCTTTTTCCACCAGTCGATTCTTCCGAGCCGCGCGCTTGCTATTACTATGGTTTGCGGTCGACGTGGCGGTATTAAATAAGCGGTTAATTGGGTTACGCAACAGGAAGTGAAATGACACGATCGCTCCGGCGAAATGTAGGCGTCGTTGCCCGCGGTATGCTCCCTTTTAGCGAGCCTGCATCCCTCCCGCGGTCGGCTGGATCGCGAAATTAGCGAAAGCGAGGGAAACAAACCGATAGCTGAATAATAGCTCGATACGTTTTCACCCTCGATTGCTCGCTCGCTTCCGAGAGAATAGACAATAAGCCAGCGTCCACTCCTACAGCTACGCCTACTCTATTCCGTTTGAATCATCGCGCGCGTATGAAATATTACACAAAGGAGCCAGCCGCGTTACCAAAATAGGACTACGCCGCATCGCCTTTTGCCTATGCTTTCTCCGCGAAGGATTTCGAGTTGGAGCAGCTCGATTATAACTTCTCTCGGTGGCTCCGCACTTTCGTCCGCGAAGCTTCGAGCAGTTGGTAATTTTATGATAATCGCGAGGGTACTGGCGGCAAATCTGTGAAAAGATTTATTACACAGCTGAATTTTCATTTAAGTACCTTCCTCGCTCGACGATGCAAATATATGTACTTCTACGTTTTATGTTTCAAACTTATTTTATAGAATCGGAACGGTTTAAGAAATATCCTTTATTATGTAATAAAAAATATAGAAAGAAAAAGTGTTGCTTGAAAATTAATATTTGGTGTATAAAGGACCATTTTGAAATCCACACATTTAATTTTAAAATAAAATAGGCCACTTTTAATAAATTATATCTACCAAATTCATTATACAACGTACTAAATTTAATCTTGCATTTTAATGAAATTGCAACAAGTATATTAAACAAGACGCCAACTGCCCTAAACTGTATCGCCAGTTTCTGTCACCTTTAATCGTCCTTGAAAAATTCAATAGTGCAAATTACGCAATGCAGCGACTGAAAGGAACCCCAGCTAGCTATTCGAGCTGTCGGGCGAATTTTTATGTAACGACCGTCGCTCCTTTTCCTAGTTCGATCGCGGAATTGCGACTGGTCTGCATGTTCAGGAAGTAAGTCTCCCGCTAAGTGAAAGTCGTTAGTTCGCAGTGTTAAAGTAACCGTGTAAAAGACGACGGTTGCGAAGAAGGGGAGGGGGCGGGAGTAGGGGGCACGATCTAAACTGCATGTTTGAATCGCGCCCGCTGGAATCTGCTGAAAAGAGAGGCCAAGAAAGAAAGGAAAGATCGTCGAATTTCTCCTCGATCCGAAGTCGCAGACTTCCCCGACAGTCCGCCCGTCGCGCCTTTCAATTACGTTCATTTTTCTTATTCATTCCTCCGCTTGCCTAGGACATAGAAACGCGTAAGAGGGCCCCGCGTGTTTCGTAATCGTTGCATCATCCGTCTCAACGGATGCATGAATTATAATACTGGTTGTTAATCGGTTAACGAGCCACGGAAATCGAGACGCTGCAACGTAGGTTGACAATGCTCAGTCTGCAACGCGAAGCGTCTCTATTCCTATATTAATTTGTTCAATACATGTCTCCGGTTAGTTGGGCCTAGTTATGCAGAAACCCTCGAAATGGGAAAAAATTAGTTGAACAAGGTAAGGATCACATAATTTTGTGATCTTTATTTTGCAAAAAATTATCGACCCGTAGAACAACTCTTACATTATAGAATTATTAAAACTACCAAGACAAAGATCCATTTTAGACTTCCCAAAGAAAAACTACAGAAAATTTTAAAAATAATAGTAATTATGCCACACGCTATTAAATAAACCATTAAAAACATTTTGTGGAACAATAATAAGAAGTAACATACCCAACAGAAATAAAGCTACTTTTCTTTAACAATTAAAATCTTCAAACTATATTTACTCAATTTCAGATCATCGAGGGTCGGTAGCTTTCTGCAAAACTAGGCCCACTTGTAACTAATAGTGTTTATAGAATTAAATAATATTTCACGGTGTACATTAATATTGATAAAAATTCAATTTTAGCATTACAAGGTCTACTGTAAAGAAATTTTAATTGAAACTAAAGATGTTTACCATTTTAATAAAAATGACATTTAAGAGACCTTTAATTCTATGAAATATTAAAGGTACGTTGGGAAAAAGTGGAAGGAATTGGCAAAGTTCAAGATTGCAACGTCCGCGCAGGAAAATTGAAGATTTGATATGACTGATTTAGGAACTGATCGAATGCAAGTTCTGCACAAGTGTTGACCGATTGGTTGAGTCGATGAGAACCACTGCGGAAGAGAGAGCGATCGGTCCGCACAGCACTTTCGTGCGAACCCGCACGCAGATATGCGTGATCGGTTGTATAACCGCATAAGAAGCACGGATAATGGTGCGTGCACGCGTATAACATTATTTCCCCCGTTCAAGTCCAGCCAGTCCACAGCCCATTGTCAAGTTTAAGCGCCAAATTACCCGAGGCCGATCGCCAGTTCGATATCGAAGGCTTCTGTCCCCCGCCGCACGGTTCCTGCCTTCGGTCATCCGCGATCACGTGGATCTATGTCGTCGATCATTCACGTGAAAGCCAATACACGTGGATGGAAGATCATAAATTCCAGAAATCTATTTCTTCTGCAATTTTTGTGCTCTGTTACAACTAGAATATTAGGTGCCATGATAAACAGAACCCCCTTTGAAATATTACAATTTTTCAATTATCAAAGCATTTATTCGTAAGATACTTTCTTCGCCGTAGATTCTTCCTTCGTTTCCCTTACGAAGTAGAATCTCTCGAATACGAAGCACCCCTCTCACAGCCTCAGCTACCCAAGCTAGCCGCCGAATCCCCTGCAAATCCCAGTATCACCATACCTCGCAACCATCCCGGTGAAAGTATCGCGGTTAATTCTAATTTTAGTGTAAGCGTAGTCGACCATTTCCCTTCCAACGATTATGCAGCACGATCCACGGGAAAAATCGAACCCTGCGAGTCTCTAAGTAGAACACTTCGGTCCCATACCTCGTCTGGGATCACGAACTTCGGAGGCCAACCTCCTTAGGGGTTAGGTCCCTTTGACCGGATCAACAAGTATATACTAATTCTTCAAGAATTTATTTTGAAGTAACAGGAACAGTTTTGGATGTTTTGCAAAAAGATGGTGGTTCAAGGCATGTAAGGGTGTGCTTGATTGCTAATGAGCAGGTTTCTCAAACGAAATTTGAGCAATAAATAAAACTAAATCTTCCGACGTACCTAAAACTTCATGTTCGGTTGCAAAATAACAAAATGAAAAGCACTTTGAAGCAAAAACTGTATTTCTTCACAAAGAAAACAGCCCTTCATTTAAACACACGTCGAGGAAACACTCAAATATAAAAAACCCTGCTCCTTAGAAATCACGTACACCCTTACTGGGACCACCACCTAAGAAAATAAAAAAAAAATTATTTTCTTACCCTCCAAACATGTCTCTATCCCCCAAAAAAGCTTCTCCTACGAAACTGTTTCCGTCGCATCGAAATGAATTCTTAAAGAAGCGGTGCTCCTTGGTCCAGCCAAGGGGACCCAACGCCTTAAACGAATCATCCCCCGTCCACCCGCCGAGACAGCTTTTCCGTAATTCTCCGCCTCGGCGGACCAAGTGGCCAGCTGTCGAACCTAGTCGGGCCGGCGTTTCGCGGAACCGGAAATTTCGTAGCTCTCTCTATTTCGAGTGCGCGGTACGGCTATCTCCAACGCCGAAGCGTATCGCCTCGGATGGTTCGGCCTACGGACGGAGGAGGCGAAAGCGAGACTCCGTCGGAGGTGGGACGGCGAGGGACGACGGAGGAGGCAGAGAAGGAGCGAGATCGAAGGTTGGCGAGGCATGGAAGTGTAGGTGCAGCTCCGTAGGTGGTGTAGGTAGAGGATCGAGCGATATAGGGGCGGAGGAACGCGGAGGGGGAGGGGGTGGATGTCGGTGGGCTGGGGACGGGGTACAGGGGGAGGAGGTGAGGCAGGAGAAGCTCGCAGGGGTTTATAGATAGCAGCGCATGGCCTAGAAACCGTGCCGCTCGGTGTTTTTGACCCTTCGCCTAGCTACCGCTTCTGGGCCATTGCAACACGGCACTCATGCTCGTTAAGCCACGTCCACAACGAGTCCTCCGCGAGATACAAATATTTGGAACCCTGGGCGGAACGGGGGTAGTCAGCGGGGGTGATGTTGACGAACAACAAGGGGAGGGGACAGATTGAATGTGAGCTTGATAGGATTTTTGTTGTCTTTGGTAGGGCGAGGAGATTAATGGATTCTTTTTCGAAAGTCGAAGGACAATTTTTGGGGGGTTGGTTTGCTTAAGGGTGGTGGTTCTTACGTTTTATAGGGGAACCTTTGTTTTTGGGGAACGTGTCAAGGCTTGTTGGACCACTGCAAATAGCATCAATGGAATTAATGGAAAGATACTGAAGGTTTATTTCAGACGGGTTTGAATGGGGTGGAAACTATTATAAGTGGTGCCTGGCGTCGCTTCTAATTGAAGCCGACGTGGATGTTTCTTATCGGCAGGTACACTTAGGTATTCAGCTTAGAAATTTCTAAACACGGACCAGACACCTAAAGTCGAACTCAACGAGGCGATAGCGAAGAGTTGCAACAAGTCACGGGGGTTAATTCCACCCTCAGAGGGACCGTGGTTCCCAGCATTCCCAACGAATTATTACGATTAATTCTTTGTTCCCCTCGCGAGGGAACAAGATGCATCCCCACTCTTGACACTTACTTGTTCTTTTCGGTTCGGCGCATTGCAGGCGAGTTATTTCTACGCTGGCAGTAAATTACAAACGACCGAGTTATCTCCGTTCCCTCTAAACGCTCGCCGCTGTAAAAAAGCAGGAGACAAAAGGCAGAAGAAAAGGCGAAGCGACAAGGGGGGCTCCGTTGAATCTAACCGAAGCGAATTCCTTCGCTGCTTTAATGGGTGTGTTGAGCAATTTTCAAGGATGTAGGGTCGTATACATTACATTGTTCGATGTTTCTCACCCTCCGCCTAGTTACTGCTTCTAGGCCATTGCAACATATCGCGAGTACCTGTTAAGTGATATTCACGCTGCGACATGCCTATGTGGCAATGTTCTCACTTCGCGTCACAGGCGAATTTTGAACCATGCGCGATTTTCGGTAGGGAACTTAGGGGGAATTCGAAATTTCTCTTCAGCGAACACGCTGGGTTTCAGCTAAGAAGGGTAGCTACGTGGTCTCGAGTTCCCAAACGAAGTAGAAGCTTCACCGTTATCATCATTATTAGAAACGTACACAATCAACCCTTCGATTCTCAGAAGCCTTAGAAAAGTGGGGATAAAATTCCAATAAAATCGAGTTAAAAAATTCTTCGAAATATCTTGACTCTAATAACAATAAAAAGCAAAGGCTTTCCCTCGTACACTGAAAGACGAATAAAAGTGGAAACTTTGGTATAAACATTGGCACCTAGTTTTCCTAAAACACAATGGGCCCTGTGCCAAATTGTATTCTATATTTTCGCCTCCGTAATTGCAGCGCTCATTAGAGGGCACCAGAGGACAACATTCCCTAAAATTTACTAGCGCCTCTATTTTCGAAAGTGGAATTTCGCCGCGCTCCCGCGTCGGTCGCGTGAAAAATCCTAATGCATCAAGCCCCGTGCCGTGGCGCGATCGCGATACGCGAGGAACGCATCGGTGTTGTCTCAGATTGCTTTCGATTAGCCGTGTCCACACGGACGGATCCCACCCTGGAAAAGTGACGAGCTGGTGTGCGACCGACCTCCTTATCGACCGTGGTTTCGACCTCGCGCACGGTTATCGCTTCCGGGTCGTTGCTTCGTGACGGGTCATTTTAAGCGCGCCTCACAACGCTTCCGCCGCGGCCCACAGAAATCTGCATTTTTATCGAGTCCCGCGAACTGGGACCCGCGAACCCGCCCCCCACCGCCGCGAAACCAACGAGTTCCACGAACCTCGATAATCAGGCTCGAGTTACCAGTTACGCCGAGAAAGAGAAGAAAAAAAAAAGAAAAGAATTATCCTAGTTCCGTGTCCACTTTCTAAGGAACTTTTGTAAGCCAACCTACCGGGCACGGCTCCAACTTCCTCGATTAATCTCCAATTAATCGGCGCTCCGGTGGAGATTGCCGGCAGCAGCTCGTATCAGGTGTAAATGGCAAGTGTGCCGTTACAGTTTTTAACGCGGATTCGCTTCCTGGTCGCCGACACGTACCCTTTCCCGAGCGGACGGACGGGAATCGGAGCCGTCCGTTTGCATATCCACGCGCGGCCGGGGCGAACGAAAGGAAAACGTAGGCCGCGGAGAAGCGGGCAGACGCGAGAGTGCGCGGTGCCGCTGCGCATAGACCATGCCGGGGAATAGGTGGCCGAGCTCCTTGGAGCCAGAGCCCGCCGTGCACAGGCACACGCTCGCCTGCACCGGTGACGTAAGAGAAACTTTCGCTCACCTCTACCGGTTACCGGCCGCCGCCGCACTACCTTGCACTTGCATTCGCGGCTATGCAACGAGCGAATAAGAAGAGTGCACGGGCGAGATATGCGCGGCGCAACCGAGCCCGTGACTGGTAATTCGCGCGGACAAGTCAGGGCCAGTTGTTAACTGCCGCGGCGTGGATTGATAATGACATCGTGCCGTCTTCTTGGGGTCACCGAGTTTCCAGCTTGTATGGAGGCGCTTAAAGGCCCCCCATGCAAATTTATTCAGAGCCATGCGAAATCAGTTATTCCCGTATACTTCCCTCATCGCGATAGGCGAGCTATTGTCCGGCGGTTGAAAAGGCACCGAGGCAGGCAGCGACCGGTCCGCGTGTCCCTCTCTGAAGGCTCGTGTGTTTTCCGGCAGGGGGTGTTTTCCGTTTCGTGGCTCGTCACGCTCGCACGTGGAAAAACGCGGATCGCACGTGCTCCATATACGCGGTGGATTATTTTCTTCGGGAGGCTTAATGACGACCCCGTATGCGCCTCACGCATCGGCAGCGCGTACGTAGTACTTATGTCGGTACGCGGCGTCGTGGGACGAGAATGGCGGGCCGAAGCGCGGCGAAAGTGAGGGCAGACTTGGGTATCGTCACAAAGACCTGCTCGGCTAGAAATCGCGAATTTCCTACTCCCGCTGGCGGCGCATGGTCGTCGGCTTCGACGTTTCGTCAGCTTTTAGTCAATGTCGGTGTACTTTCCACGGAGATACAGGCTGCGGGGCGGGATGTGTGGGAACCGTGGGGGGATACCTGGCCACTTGGAAGGGAAACTAATTGGACTCCGTTTAGCAGCGATGGTAATGGTTTTATAAAAGGGTGTATGTATGGGATTAAGGGGAGTAGGATATCGTTCGACGATCAAGTATTTTTTTGCGAATTAATTACAAGCAGATGAATAGAAATTATGGCTAATACTTTTGGGTAATGTTTGTTAATATTTTAAATTTTAAATATATTTTTGGGGGTAATATATGAGGGCACTACAGTTGCCTGGTGTGGAAGCATTATTTCTGTGATTGTGAAAAAACCGAGGTTCGGATTGGCTTGAAATTTTTACACCATGCTCGAAATATATTCCATTCTGGAGTGTACTTCCACATTAAAGTGCAAAAGCTCTGGTTTTCGAGATAAAAAATTGAACAGGCATCTTTCTGAAAATTTACCACATCTATCCGTTTAGGTAGCTAATGAAAAAAATGCAAATTTATTATTATCTACTGTCAGTTCTATTGCTTATCAACGAGTCTGACTTTGTGACCTTTAAATCCATAGAAATTATATCTTGCATAATGCATACTTTAGTTGACAGACATTTCGTTGTAAAATCATAAACTGGAAATTGCAAATTTACCATGACTGACAGTTGGAGTTGCTGAACTTTAAATGTTGTTAATTTTTAATGATACACTGACTACTTCGCTGATATTTTTAAATTTCATCTTACTATGCTACTTATAATTGCAAAGTACAGAGTATGAATTTCGTATAATACGATTTATGCGAATCCTTCATGTATGTAATCCGTTAGGAGACATTTTCTTGAGTTTCGCCTACGAATAGGGTGGCGAGGCAGAAATCACATACTTCTTATCGTTATCAGTCGAACTACATATCAGCTTTCCTACTTCCTGCGTCGGTGTAAAGTTTCGTTGTGTTCTGCGCGATATTTCGCAGATTATACTCTAACTCTTTTAATTTATGATGCTGGATTATCTTTCCCTTTTAACAAATACGTTATCCCCGCAACTTCGGTTATAATTCATTAAAAAGTACGTCGAAAATAACTACGTTGGCCGTGTTCACGTGAAAAGAACGATAACAGCAGTGGAACGAAAACTTGTTGCGTTCTCCAAACAAGTTATCTAATGACGATTTTAGCTAAAAATTAAAAAGGACCTTGGTTTTCCAATTTGAACGCCCGAGGGGTAATCAGATTTTGAGAAAATAATCCCCTGCATTGCCATTGCTCATCTAATGTTCATCGCGCTACGTTTTAAGCGCTGCCACGCCAGATCCAGACACTCGTACTTGTCAAACGAGGATATCGGCCGAAGCGAAAGTGACTGCGAGCATCGCCATGCGTCATGGCGCATCACTTTGCTCGGCCGCATGGAAACTTGCATTGCAGGTTTCCTCTTCCTGAGTTCGAACTGTTTGCAAATTGGACGTGCATGCATACGAACCTTGGACGACTCCTCGGCCATTTCTGTGAACCAATACTCGAGTGAATGGGATTCCAGCCTAGCTGCAGAGTCTTCCACGGCCTGGTCACCACCATGAGAAGTTGCTTCCGCTTTCCACTTAGAGAACCTGCAAAAAATGAAATGCAAACGTTGTAGTTGGAACCAAGCAGTGTTGAGTGTTAAGTTTCTGAGACAGGACTTTTCTTGTTTTGTAAAAAGGTGATTTGTAATTCAGGAGATTAGTTGGTGTAGAAGTTAATTTATATAATTTAATTTACAGGGGTGAATTTGTATTTCGTGCCTATTTGCTTAATATGCGAATAAAATATTAAACATAATTTAATAGAAAGGACCACTTATTTATTTTGGTTACTTTGACCGAGTGATTTTTGAACACAGAGACTTGAGACAATTTTAAAAACAATTCACATTTTTTCATGTAGCAAATTAACAAAAACTCATATATGAGTTTTCTTATTGAATAAATTTTTAAATTGTCTGAGCTCGATTAAATTAAAATATTTGATAATATTCCTCGAAAAAAGCGGTAGAAATTCTTAGCCCAGGCGCGCCAAATTTCCAAATACAGCTCTGATAATTTAATGAATCTTTTGTAATATATTCGTGAAATGATTACTTTTTACTGCGAACGTGTCTGTTGCCAGTGATATGTTTACCTATAAAACAGGGATGACGTTGAGTGACGGTTGAATTCTTTGATGTCGTTCACCGTGGTGAATATAATCGACGTGTGCGAAACGTGAGTCAGTTCTGGACGCGATATTACGATGAGACATTACATAAGAAATGTTTTTAATCGACGCGCGGCGATTGGTAGAAAGTCTGCTATGTTCCGTGTGATAATAATGTTATGTTCAGAAACAGAAAACATTTTATCACGCCGTTCTCTTTCCTAGATTTAATTAAAGTCAGATGTACAATAAATTGTATTTAGAAATGAAAAAATAATTCATTACTAATAAAAACAACAGAAATGTCTAATAATTGACTCAACGAGCGTTATAATTAATTTGAAAATAAAATTAGAAGTGATCTTTGAGTTTTCCAAGAACAATATATCAAAACCCAGAGATGGGCAAAGCTTTTATTTAATTAGAAATTTTGAATATGCAATGAAATTTTTGCCTATCTCTGTCAGAATCCCAAAACTATCGAAGTAAATACTAAAATATTAGAAACCACCACAAGAAAGGTACATAATTACAAATAAACAACTGAGGATTAAAACCACCCCTTCTGCCCCACATATTACTATAGATATTCCAAACGAATTTAGATCTCTCAGTTACAAGATTTCCTAAGCAACGAATTTCTACTGCAACTGTAAATCCTATCTAACTCATGCAATCACACGCTCCATCTGAGACATTTCCTTTCAACCCCATCCAACCCACTTCCCAATTACCAAACATACCCAACCACTCAAGGAAAGTCAATATTCCGCTGCAATCCCATCGAAATCTCCACGAAGAAGAGAGATCAGCGAGTGGCGAAGTATCATCACCACCATCTAAGGGACTCCGCCAGCTTCTCCCAGCAAGAAAGCCAACGGGGGAAGCGTTTCGTAGCGTCTGGTTCGCGCGGTCATGTAAAAAGGAATTCCACTCGATCGCCGCAAATGGCGCGTACCTACGCGGCTCCGCTCGTAACACCTTAATTGATGCCTTGGCAGGGCTGCTTTCCACGGTAGCAAATGAAGCTATTACCACCGACCGCTCTGTCCTTTTTTCTCCTCCGCGCCGTCCTCCTCGAGTCAGCGAGCGTCTTCCACGCTAACGGGCCACCTAACGTATACATCGCACGGTTGCGCGAACGCAAAATATGTCGGTCGCAACTTTCTCTCTGGCCAGAGGTTCTCAGACACACTTCCTGCTTTTGCGATCCACGCCGCGTGCGTGCGACTGTTTGGCAACTAGCGCCTGTCTGCCGCTCCAGCAACGCGGAAAAGATGTGCGGGATTTTAGGAAGCTTTAGGAACTCGAAATGTTGGTACCACGCTGGTTATTAAATTTTGTATAAAGCCTACACAGAGATTCGCAGCTCTGAAGATTTTTCAATTAATACAGTCGTTTGTCGAATGATCTCGAAATGGTAACGAGGTTCTCAAGATCTGTTTGATGTGTGATTGCTGGACGTGAAGTAGAACAAGAGTTGGGCCTGATATGGTGAAATATTTTTGACATATGAGTATGCATTTTCGCCAATCGAATTTTAATTGTGAACGAAGTGGATGTTAAATGATTCTTAACTTGAAAGCTCGTGAATGCAGACCAAGAGAAGGAACAAGTTCCTAGGGTACCCATTTCGAAACTCCCACTTGCCGAATACTGTGCTGCGAATTTGCATTTCATGTTGCAACAGAAGAAAGCGTTCTCTGAATCTTGGAAATAAGAGAAGAAATAGCAGAGAAGCAACAACTTCCTCAAACTACATCTCCCTCCCTAAATCTCATTCATTACTTTCCCAACGCTATAAAGGCCACTTAACATCAAAACATTCCCAACAACAACCTACACCGGAAAAAAATACATGCTTCAGAAACAGTTACATTCCCCGGAGTTCTGAAGAGTGAAAACATTAATATCATTCGCGCTTGCACGCATAACTCCATCATCCCTGCGCGGCTGACGTGCCAGCCGGAGAGTCGAAACGCCAGCGCAGACAGCACGTCGCGATTTTTCGTGGCCATCCCCCCGCGTGATCAGCTCGAAGCGCTGGAAGCAGCTCTCTCCTCCGCGAGACACTAGGAGCAGCATTTCCAATCCGGCTGTATCGCGCAGAGAGGAGCGAGGCCCGCGGCCACTTCGGCTCTGCTCGGTTTACGTAATGGTAGAAACATCATCGTTAGTCGCAAGACAGTATAAAGTCGGGTACGTTAACCCCGTGAAGCCGAACACGGCTTTCTCCGCTGTCGAGTGTCCCCCCTTCTGCCACCTTCCTCGTGCAACACTTTCCCCTTTCCTCCCCGCCGCGCCCGATTAAATTCACCTTCTCCCTGCCCCCCCTCCGGCGGCTCTCCGCCGCCCTCCCCGTTCCCGATACTCCCGCTTCTTTTTTCCCTTTGTACGGCTATTTATACAACTATTTTTCATCCACTCGCTCGGGGAGGCGACGGTATCCCGCGTGTGCGATTTCCTCCGCCGCCCGGCATCGACCGGAAGCCCTCGCGCCTCGGGGTGACTTCGCGGACACGGACGCGGGCTGGGCGGGGAATTCGCGGGGGCGGCGGTGGGTGGAGGAAGCCGAGGCGAATGTGGGATAGCTGACCTCCCGCTGGGATTTATGGATCACCGATGCGGCCTGCATAATTCTGCGACGCGAGCCGCGACTTCGGGGGCAGGCGCGATGAAAGTGTAATGGGCAACGTGCGGTGGAGGGAGGATCGGTTTTGGTGGTGAACGCTGAGACTGGCGTTGGGGGTTGAAGAGTGGGTGGAAGTTAAGGATTAGATTCTTGATTGGTGATCGCATTTTTGATGATGTCGTAGGGGTAGATGTAGAATGGGAAAATTAAGATTCTTGAACCACCCTAATTTTGAGAATTTTCATCGCGTAGAGGTAATAAAAAACACTTATTAAAAAAATTTCTTTAGGGGTTTAAATATTATATTATGCAAATATACTGCTGTTTTTGACTCTGTTGTTTCTTTAGCAATGGGGTTTCACACTCAGAGGAGCTTGCAGATACATTGTTTGCATTCAGTATTTATTTATATAAAAAAGGGGGAAAAGAAAATTAAATTTTTTGTTTAATATTTTTGTAGTATACTATGGAGTAATGTTAGTGTTCGTTTAGATCTATATTCTTTGAGTGTTAATAAAGAGTCGTTAACACACAGATTTTTGTATATCGTGGTGAATAAATGTTACTTTTTACTGGGGGTCCATGAGCATCCCATGTGGATACCTACTTGTGTTTCCAAAGTTCACGTGTGCACTACCGAGTTAAAAACAGGACACGACACACTATATTCCATATATACCTAATTCTAAGATCTTGGACACTCGGTCTCAGAATTCCTCATAAAATTTCCAAGTTCAACCCTCCCCTCCCTGAATCCCCCTATTATATACTCCCCCTAACATATTCCTCTTCACTCACTGTTAATATTCCCAGTAAAAAAGAATTACCAAGTATCCCCATAATTTGAACGCAATGCTTCCACTACTTATTACTAAACTTTATTTAGAATCATCCAAAGGGAGTCCCTTAGAACAGCGACGACGAACCTAAAATTTTCCATGCCTATAAAACCAACCCCTGTTCTGTTTATTTATTCCAAACGCCCCCCGAAGTGATTCCATTGGTGCCACCTGTGTTAAACCCGTAATACACTCCCCCCGCTACGACCTTCCTCTTCGCGAATCATCCCTATCTCCGATCAAGACCGAATCGCCACGGTTGGCTGCGTCACGCAGAAAACAAGGCTGTCGGTGTGTTCGGGAGTGCGTGTCCCAGCCGGTTGTGCGTGTATTCGACGGAAGAGGAAGAGAACGAGGAAGAGAAACGGGGATGCGGAGGGCCGTTGGAGGGATGGGAGAAGGGCGCCCTTGCCCTTGGCATTGCCGCTCGATACGAATAGTCAGGGCTGTCCAAAACGGTGCCGTGGCGATTTAACGTGCGCGTAAGCCTCGCGCACGAATGCCGGCCGGAAATGAGCTGGAAAGAGGACACCAATTTCCGTTTCTGCGACGAGCCGCACGACCGTCGCTTCCGTGATCGGCCACGCGACACTTTTCTACATAACAGTCGGAAAACCCTGCAATCGTCAAACATTCTTCGAAGCCCCTCCACTTTCGCTGGGAAATTATCAGAGGATTCCTGGAAACCAAGTGCATAAATCTGAACTCTAAGATCTTCTAAGTTGAAGTTATGATTTACATAAACACAAATTCTCCTTTAAATTTCGAGGCAGGACACTGAAGATTTGTAATATATATATATGAAGATCGAGACTTTGTGACCTATCGATTTTCTATTAATATTTATCAAAGAATGTTCAGGCATAATAATTAAGAAAAGTTGCGTGAGAAAGTCGAGCTCCACCGCTATAGATTCTAGTGAACGTGAGCGAAATGAATTTCGATCCGCGTTCCCAAGGGGGGGATAAGTTTAAACGTCTTCGGCCGGAGTTTTAGGAAGGCAGTGCGTCGTATACGCATGCCCTCGCCCTTGCCCTTGGTCGATACTCATCCCCTCGAAGGCTTTTTTTCCGGAATGAACGCCACCCCTGCGACCAACCGTCGGCTGCTTTTATTCGGCGACCACGTGGCGGCCACGTGGGTGGCGGCGTTGTGCTGCGCAGGTGCAGCCCTAGGAAAAGTCCCCGTGGGGGGGGCGAGCACAACCCCTCGGCGAGGTGAACGCACCCGGCGAAAGTAGGCTAGGCGTGGTCTAATTGCGAATCTCCGTTGCTTAATCGAATCATTAGAATAATTTTCACGCAACGTTCTCACATAACGAGCTTGCAGCGGCGCTGATCACCGGCAGCGAAATAATCCACTTTAAAATAACGAACAACTTGCCTTTTACCTTATGGAAAATGGGAACATTATGAAATTAATATAATAAAACAGGAAATTTCAAAGTGCTTCTGGTGGATACAGAAATATTATAGTTCCTTTTTTCAGGGAAATTTATTTAACGGGAATTAGAAGTCAACGCGTAAATCTCATGCACAACGGCGATAGTATTGATTCAGCTGTGAATTGCATTCACGAAGCCACGGTTAATCGGCATCGTTCTCATCAGGTCGAACTACAACGAAAACTCATCCCCTCCGAAGGTCAATGACCTTGATCGTGTCTCCCGCTGGGGTCGAAGCCCTCCATTCGCCCGTGAGCTATGTATGAATCAGGATGCTCTTTAGGGTTGGTTCACTGACATCTGGTAACTCTGGCAGCATCATCTGATTAATCGATTCAGGAATTACCGAATGTATTACGAAGCACCGTTTACACATGTGATTGCAGCGGACCCTTTTTATCGAGCGCAGGACTAACTTCCTTTTTGCACATGCCAACACTGTTTTGTTCTTCGAAGACCGAGTCTAACTCGAAAAAAAATAATTCATTGACTCTAAGAGAACAAGCATTTCAAACTATACCTATATACAAGAATAAAAAATTACTTTTAATGATTCTGTGTAACAGACCTGGGCGATTGATTATAAATGGATGAATGCGATTAATAATCAGTGTTTTCGCAAATACTTTTCGTACGGTGGAAGAGGTGATCACACACTCCTGCGAGATTTGTGCTCATCTGCAAGTATCCCGGAGCCTCCGCGCATTTCACCGCGTCACGTGGGTGCCACGAAACGTGTTAACTGAACCCCCGCGCTTAAGTTCTCCCCAGAGTGGCACTCTGTTTAACCTACGCCAGTCAGGAAATGTTTCGGTTGCTTCGGCGCGGATGCCACAGAAAACGCGGAAAGTTGCACTCGCGTTGCATGAAAAGTGCATTCCTGAGTTGTCGAAGAGCAACGTGCTCGACAGCCTGTTTTAAAATTCGTTCACTTCACGCCGTTCGTTTCCTCTTTGGTTATGTGTTCGCGCGGAAATTGCGAACGCCAGAGTATTTGCTAGACGTTAAGTAACAAAGGAAGGGGATATCAGTGATCGTTACAAATTTTGCGAGATTAAAATTCTCGATATCACTGTGTATTTAAAAATTATCCATTTACGTGAAACACTAAGTATAATTTTCATGAAAATAAAAATGCAAATTCCGACGTAAGAACGCTACTTGACTATCAATTATTATTCTGCGGTTTATATAATAATTTTGTTTAATTTAAATGAAGTGAAGTCTCCTTAAAACTTCTGGCCATTTATTTAGTAATGCAGCGTGAAGCCAAATCCAAGATAAATAAATATCGACCGCGCAAAATTCAACCAATGATCATCAGTCAGTTGTTTTCTTACGCGAGCTTTTAGGTTAAAATATTAGAGTCATCTACGATCGTGTGAAGCGACAAAACGTCATAGAATTCAACACTTTCACGACCATCGGACAAACAAGGCCGAAGAAAACTGCTTCCTGAGCGACGTTATATCACGGCACGCACGAACTTTTAGCGAGGACCCGGTGCGCGTGTGCGTAAACCTTTCGCAACGTCTTGACGGTCCCCCGAAGACCTTAACCTCTTTCGGGGGGCGAGGTCACGACGCAAAACCAAGCGCGACGAAAATATGCTTCTCTTAATTCCACGGAAATCTAGTCGATCAGAGAATTCACCACAATCTTCTCTTTCTGTTTTAGGTAAGCCAACATCTAATTTTCGACCCGAGCCGTAAGTCGTCGAAATAATTGTAAGTAACGCTAATCACTGTTTCCACCCCACCAGTAAATTAACTAATCATTAACTAATCAACAACCACTTCCATAAATTAACTAATCAACAACCACTTTCGAACAGAAAAAAATAGAGAAAAACCGACGAGCTTCCTTAACTCCATGAACTTATTCAAAGAGACTTATTCATGGAGTCCTAAGCGCCTTGTAACAATCTTTAACCCCCGAGCAGCCGATCGTAAACAGCGACGCGCCAAGCCGCTGACGGGTCACTTTTGACCCGCACCGGGATTTTTACTGCCGTGCTTTAGAACTAGTTTTTAGATATAAATATCATCTAATAGTTATATCGATGAGTGGAAATAGTTGTTGCTTCCTCTGCGCTGCGCTTAACCGTAAACATGGGTCAAAGGTGACCCACCATCGGCTGGTCGAGGTACCGAGTCTCTCGAATATCTATTCTAGTAGCCGAACGAAGTGTCGAAGCACAAAACCCAGATTCTCCAAAGATTTCTCTGAAAGAATTCCTCAAAACCCACCTATCAAACAAGGTTTGAAATCGCCATCGGGGCGTCGTTTATCTGCGACACGAGATAACTGTGGCGACTTCTAATTCGGTCTTCTTCACAGCCGCCCCCTACCTGTTCCTTAATTCCCGACGCGTACCCGTGGGGTCAAGTACAGTCCGTACAAGTTCTCAGATTGGTCGTATATCGGTGGCAGGGAAGGCGGAGGGCCGGGGACGCGAGCCGGAGGAGCACAGAGAGAATCGGAATCGAGTGTGTACGAAGGGTGAACGACCGAAAGGCAGGGGCACTAGGCTGCTACCCTCTGCGGCGAGGGAGAAGGCTATACCACGGCCGGGCGCTCTCCAGAGCGAGAGGGCGGACGAGAGAGTGGGAGAGACCCGGCAAAGGGAGGCTTCGATAGAGAGAAACGCATCGGTTGGCATCCCTCTTCCTCGCCGCACCCCGCCACCTTCCCCGACCACCGTCAAACCCCCCTTCGCTCCGTTGCCACCGTCTCGCTCGCTCTCCTTCATCGTGGCGACCGAAGAGGATCAATACGAACCACGTGGTGGTAGCAGCAACGCCACAGAGAACGACGAGCCTAACCCTCGTGCACGCAACAACCTGAACCCGAAACCGGGCAAATACTACCGAGAACGGGGTTCCCCTTCGCCAGACTCGTTAGCCCGTGGGGCTGACATTTTCCCTGGTAGCCGCGTTTTGACTTTTCCACGGCCCCAGGGGGCTGCCCTTTTTCTCTCCCCCCACCTAGCACTTGGAAATCGGTCGACGCTGACTTTCCAACGCCGCGATCCCTCGGGGCGATGCTTTAAGGGAGAGCGATTTTCCCATTTTCGCACACCTGGTTTGGCCGCACGGGGGATTAATGGCGGTTATTAGGTGGAACGGGGAGCGCGACGCCGCGAAAGTGTTTTCTAATGAAGCCCGCAACGCGAACCGCGGCTGATCCTATTTTTGGCCAGGCAATCGATCGAGTTACCCCCTATTCGCGCACTCGGTTTCAACCCCGGGCTTAAGCCCGCGCCGGTTTGCCGACCAGGGAACGGCCTTTATCTTTCTGGGACACCGAGTCATCGGTGCACAGAGGCTGATCTGCATCGATGATCTTCTGACCTCGAACACCGCAGACCGGCGGGCTTGCCTCGGTGAATTTTGAGATCGCCGATCCGCTGCGGGGCGGTTGCCTAATCGCGATCCCGTCGAATTCGATCGGCGGAGCGGGCGCTAGGCGATCGCGGGGGGGCGCGGAGGGCGTCGCGGGCGGCGGTAAATAACGTGGAACGGCGGCTCGGTGTGATGGACAAGATGGTAGCTTGCTGGGAATAATATGTAGGTGACGGTGCAAATAGAACGACAGAAAGTGTTGGAGCGAGAGGGGGAACGAGTTGATTTAGCGATATCGATGAATATACGGGCTGGGGAGCGATAACATCTAAAATGGCAGCGGTAAATAAAATGATAGATTGCCCCGACGGCCGATAAGAAGCGAGTTATAGCCGAGTCTTCGGACACTCTGGAATCCTTCGCGAGGAAAACAACGAGGATCCCGAGTCAATTAAAGTTAGTTCATTAACCGATACAGTCGACGCAATTAGACGACCCGTTGGTCCGAAAGCATCTTGGGAAACGATATGATGCTTTCCTAGGAAGCTCCTCTTATTTTCCTTCCCGTTATCCTGATCGAAGTTAAAGTATGCAGGAATGGTGGCTTCGAACTCGAAAATGCTGGCGGTTTACGATATAGATACGTTTAATGGTAGAATTTTCTAGAATTTTTTGAAAAAAGAATCGCGCTTTTAGGACACTCAACCCCTTAATGGAGGGTTGCTAGAAAGGTAATTTTGAAATGGAGTTCGTAATGGAATTAGAAAATTAATATGTTTTTCTACTTGGACGTTAATGATCTAGGACGCTAAGTCTTCGAGAGTTTAGTGAAAAAAAGAAACGTTTTTTTAGCACCCCCGTTAAGGCATTCAACCCCCTAGTGGAAGGTTACTGGACAGGTAATTTCGCGATCGTAATTCTATAATGGAATCACAGACGTATCTCACAAAATACGCTCCTCTAGTTGGAACTTTAATGATATGTTCTTCGGGAATTTAGTTAAAAAAAGAAATGTGTTTTTAGCACACTCTCCTGTTCATTAAGCCACTCGAGCCCCTCGCGAGTTATGCGCCAGCATCTCTCCTATAACGAACACAGGCACGGGCCAGCGGGAAGAACACAAACACGAAGAAAGAGGGTGTAAAGCCTACCCTTGTAGATTGCTTTGAAGGAGGGTTGCTATTACGGATGGTTTCATACATTGCACACCCCTGACTTCGAGTCTAGGTCGGTCATTCACCCCGTCACCATCCCCCTCAACATCACCCGACAACCCCTACCGACCTCCCTACAAACCCTCCACCACCCTTCGCACACAACTGCTGCCCCCCTCTCGCCGCCACTTCCACCCCTATCCGCTCGGTGACGTCATTCAAGTGCCCCCTCCCGCCTCCCGCCCTCCCACCCGTCCAGCCTGGAACGAAACCCTCCCCCTATGATATACCGAGAACGTTGCAAGTGGAGGGAGGGTGACGAAGAGGGAACATCGACACAGTGGCGTAGAATTAAGGGGGTTGCATGGAATTTAAAGATTCACCCCTGATGGGACTGGGACTGTGCTAGTGATCTTGTATCGGGGCTGTATCGACGGAAGGTGAGGAATAGTGTTATTCTTACTCTTGGATGATTTATTAGTTTAAGCTTTGCTGTAGTTTCTGACGTGAAATAGATTCTTGGGGGTTGTAAAGTTTGGTGGAATGATAAACTTCTGTAGTGTGATTAATATTAAAGTATCTTTAGAGATAGAGAAAGAATTTTGTTGATTTTCATTATTCTTTTTAATTTCAAAGTGAGGATTGGAATATAGTCGCGTGGAAGAATAAAGTTTGAAGACTTTTATTGGACTCAGTAACGGTACACAATAATGTTAAGATTCTGAATAATTGCTACTTCAAGTGATTAAAATTAGATGACCGAAAGTAATCAAACTTGTTCCATCAAATATTCCTGTAATCTCCATAGTTATGTCATTTCTGTTTAAAACGCTTCCGGTAATTCCAAGCAGCATTCCAGTGAATCAAATTGTAAAAGTAAAAGGCATCGCGAAGATCGATCTTTTAAAATTCCTCGAGTAATAACCCACGTCGAACAGTGAAAGGATTTAAAGACCCCAACGGACTTCGCTAGTCGTATCTCCTAAAAATCGTAATCCCTGCACCTCGACTTTCGATTTCTCGACGGAACCTCTGCACCGAAGGCAATAAAATCTGTACCTAAATTTACGGAAGTCACTCGCTCGAGTGGAAGGTAAAAAAATTCAACCTCATTACCATTCGATTATGCTAATAGCAAACTCCATAACAGCGCCTCCTTTCTCCTCGTCTCGTGGCTTTCCAGCCTGCTTCTTATCAATTTCACTCGCATTACGATTCCCTCGCACGGTCAACTTACGTGTATCAACGCCCACGCGCGCTGAAAATCGAAAAGAACCGCGATAGGTAGCCAGGAAACGTTAATCGCAACGTGACATAACAGTGCTCCAACTAGGGAAAGGAAATTACTAGAAATTGTATTACACAATCTCGCCTTTGTTTCTAAAACTCCCACGATCACTATTAATAACCGAAAATTAGAACGCCAGATCAGGACCAAATTAATTTAGTAGGATAATTGCTTCCGAAGAGGAGGTCCATCTAAAGTACATTGAATATTTAACACACGAGTACTAATTGTTATTAGCCCTTCAAGACCAATTATCGAATTCAATTGTCGCGCCTTTACGACTTCCAAAGAAGATTCATCGTAAAAAAAATCACTTTTTTCCAAAACCGTGAAAAATCGCTTTTCTTGAACTACAAATCTCATCGTATTAATATTTACATTTCTAAAAAAACAATATTACGAATGAATAATTATCACTGAAAATTTAAAAGATTCAACAATACGAGAAAGGTAACTCAAAAATGACTGTTCTAAATTCTTCAAACACCCTTACGATTTTCTAGCCGCGGACATCTTCATCTTCGATATCGAAAAACTCGTTTATTCACTTTCCATTTCTGTGGTGTCTCTCCGTGTGGCATTAGCAAAGGTTCCTAGTTAGCGACTGATTTCCACACGAATTTTCGCCACGCCTATTGCAAATTGGATAGAGAAGAATCGCAAGCGAAAAAATTCCTATGCGAAATTTTCACCGCGAGCGCGACGTTCACGTGTTTATTCCGCGATGACGCAGCTCCGACAGTCGCCTTGTCGTCGAAGCATTGACGACCGTTGACTCATGAATAGTGGGCAGAGCGACTATTATCTACGCGTCGTGCAGGATAGAGGATAGATACGCGACGACGAAGACGCGAGGAGAAAGTTGGCGGCCCGGGAGAAGCCTGCAGCTTGGCTATCGCTCCTGTTTTACACGGTTCCGTCGAGAGGCGCACGCGGCGGGATATACGAGCGATACTGCACCGAGAAATTCTATCCACAGGCTTGGACAGGTCAGCCACCAAGTGAATTCGACGAGTCGGCGAATTAATGTCATTTCGAAAATCGACTGCGCTCCCTTCCGCGTGCGATCGAGTTCCAGCGAATCGACGCTCGTTTCGAGTTTCTGCTCGAACCGGTGCTCGCGTGACCTGGTTCGCGTATCCAAGTATCCCTGGGATCAGGACGGAAGACACGGTGTTTATTAATAAAGCTTGGAATCGATTTTCAGGAAGAGCGCGCAGTTGTTAACGACGGATTTGGATTTGTTGACATTTTCAGCTGCTTCTTTATTCTATTCGTGACTAGCTTAAAGTACAGCGAGTACGGAAATTGCCGATCGCGGGCAGCGTGAAAGTTTGTTTACTTATGATGGGATATACAATAACAATTGCTAACGCTGGCTACGATTCGAGAGATGTCACAGAAACGCAAAAAAAAATTGATAATAGAATAGTTAAAAAGCAAGATGATATATTTTCATTGAAACTTTCTTACGCAAAATGGCAATTTCATATGCACCAGCCTAATAATATTTAAAATTAACTGGTGTCTGACTTATTACGCAATGCTTACTTATATAATAATGCGCTAAACTTAAATTATCAAAAAGGATGAAACCAGCGGGAGGGAGTTTCATGGTAGCCTATATTTTCCGCAGCTTTCTAGAGAGTAACTGTGCAAAATTTGGTCCAGAGGGTTTATTAGTGAACTACAGGATTGTAATTAACTATTAATAAGAAAATACGTACAGAGATTCTGACAGAGTATCTTCTATTAAAATTCACATAGATTTCTCGCCGATTTATGAGTGTTTGCCCAATCTTGGGGGAAGATCCTGTTCTAAGAAGGATCTGACACCTCTTAGAGCGTTCAAGGGATGGAGATAGCGAAAGGGGTTGGCGAACTTTAATAAGACTTTGCTCACATTCTACCTAGGTCCCCTATCTGTTTGAAAAAGTTGACGTTACTTTTCAAGCAGTATATTTCACAGGTAGATCAAATTTACACTCGGATTCTACACCACGAGTACCTAAATTCTCAATTTCTTAAAGCACCTGGCAATTGGTAAATAAGATCTAATTCAAAATTCCACTCATAAAGCACTCTACCTGAAACCACCAGCGACAGTCCTCGAAGTCCTTGAGCCTCCAAGGAAAGGAGGAAATATTCATAAAGTAGAAATCAATGGTGCCCCATTTGCAATCGAGACGAACAGAACCCAGGGGAATCCCTGGACAGGGATTTCATTTTGCAAATGCAAGTTTTCTATCGACAAACAGCAAGGCTACGCTGAGAACCTCTGGCCTCGCAAGGCTGCACCGTGCAAAAGGTGAATGCATCGGCGCTTCCTACATTTACGCAATCGATCCCTCGAACGTAGTTCGCACGTAGCAATCGACTCGCTCGTACATACGTGCACGCGTCTCGGAGCTGGCTCGCACACGTGGAACCGCCGCGATATTATCGTGCGAACACGAATGTGGAAATAATCGTTTCTCATGGATTCACGGTGCAACCCACTCTCATTCAGACCGGCCGGAGACAATAAGCGTGAATGAAGGGGCGGCTCGGGGCTGACTAAGACGGGACTAGGCCCCCGTTGAAAAGGAAACTCGAACGGGAACGCGTCGAGAATGGGATTAGCCATGGAAGTGTTTCGAGACTTATTCTCCTCGCTCCGCGCGGTCTGCTTTTCACATATCGAAGCTAGTTCGCGATGAGAAAAGAGTTGCTTGAACAGAACGGAAAATTCCGTGAAGCACGGTTTGAAAATAAAATTAATATCGATCAGCGATGAATTACTGGAGTAATTATAGCGATACATTTATTTTCTGTAGTAATCATCAATTATTCTCCGACCAGCGCAGGAAAGGGACACTCCAATCTGCACAAATTACATTCCCAAATCAATAAAAAAAAAAGACGCAGAAAGTAATAACCGAGGATGTCACGGCCCGGACCATCCGCCACTCGACAAGACGTTCAATTAAGTTTCACCTTCGATCCCAGCCTCCAAACTTTACAACGCGCGGGATCCATTAATTACGGGTAAATTTCACTCAGCGGGACAAGCGCAAACACGGCTGTGAAAGTGCCGTGGTCGCCCCGGTAGCCCGTCGAACGTCGCAGAAAATTGAATCGACTACCGAACTCGAGGGAACTCGACGATACCGATCTGCTCGGTAGCAAGTGCGTACCGAGCAGCCGGTGTGATAAAATCGTACGGAGAAGAAGCTCGTTAGCCGCGCGTCTGGTTAATTAGAAATTTGCCGAGCGAGTGACCCCTCGAACGGGCGATTCCGCTTGCGCGATCGCGTTTCTGGTGAAAGCTGCTGCTCGCTGGCCCTTGACCTTCCCTCGGCCGAATTCCAGCCGAACCGTCGAGGACTCGTTTCGTAACCGAAGGCGAGCACGGCGGCCATTAAGCGCGTTGGCGCGGTTTCGTTGGTCCGAGCAGCGCTGGTGAAAGGCCGAGCGACCGACGCCTTGTGTTGCTCGTGTGCGTGGTCGCGCAGAAGGAGGCGCGGAGCTTGAAAGCGACCCGCGACAAGCGAAAACGAAAGGATTCCCTGACGATGGTTGTCGCCTGGCCACGCTCCCCCTTTTAGCTTCGCGCTAGCACGTGAGGCGGACGGTTACAGCCGGCGCCGTTGCTTTCGCAAGACTTTCCCCATTGTTTAAAAAATAAAGCCGCGACCGTCCCGAGGTCGTTCAACCGCCTCGAACGCGCGTTTTAAAGAGGTCGTTCAACCGCTCCGCGACGCGCCTTCGTGCCCGCCGTTTCAAACGCCGCCAATTTCGGCGCCGATCCCCGATCCCGCCATTACAATTATAGACGCAGGTATTTCTGGCCACCCCTGCGCGGGGTTGGTGGAGGGGTCCGGGGACAGCTCGGGGTATTGGGCGAAACCGCGAAGAATTTGGAATGGGGTGGATGCGAATTTCAGGTGAAGGAATGACACTGGGTCAGTGGTAGGATGTCTGAGGTGTATTAAGGGAACCAGGGTTATCATGGAACGGGTTAGAAATCACTGAGCAAGTCCTTGCTTGGAGGGTGAGTGCCGAAGGTTACCCAATACGTGGTGAGAAATTTTGGAAATTTGTTGAAGACTTTACTTAGTATTTTAAATTAAAATCAGTGAAAGGTATTCAATCTGTTTCAAATATCACATTTTAGACAAACACAGCATCTGTTTTAATTTAATATTTATAAAAAACAGATAATGTATATACATCTATTATACCATGAGAATCATTTTCTAGAGTATTCTTCCTACGTGGACCACATCTATTTTACTTCTCACAAATCCTCCAAATAATCTGCTCCACAAATCTTCCCACATTTCTCGCACCACCCCCTAAAATATAATCACAGAGGCCTCTGCTAACTCGCATCCCCGCCGCGGCACGAATGAACGCAGCCAAAACGAATTCGAAGGACGATCTTTGCCCAACGATTGACCCAACTTCCAGCCGTCGGTGCCCCGTAGTCTGGAGCACCGTGTCGACGACCAGTTTGCATCGATTCGGGCCCGTCAGCGGGGCGAAGCGTATGCACTGGGAGCGCGAGCTTAACGACCGTAGATGCAATCGCGCCGCCTGGGTCCCGAGGAAACGGAGAATCGGAGGGAAAGGTCAGGCCCGACGAGGAAGTGGCCAGGCTCTCGCGATAATAAGCAAAGGAACACTTTCTACGCTCCCGAGAGGGGAGGGCTTAGGGAGCTGCTTCTGCAGCCTCCTAAATGGAACGTGACGGCGTTAAGCGGAGCCGCGGTTTATGCGAGCCACGATCCCGTGGAACAGCGGCCGTTTCAATTCACACTTCTTGCATCCGCGCACAGGAAAGCGTGGCGAAACACGTTTCGCGCCACGGAAAATGAAATTCACGATACCGATGTCGCTTCTTTCAAACTGTCCTGGCGGTCCGTTTTTTTTTTACCTCGAACCGCGAGGAAATCGGGCTGATTGGCAATTCATTTATATATTACACTTACTTTCTAGTGACAACGAAACGTTCCTAACGTGACAATTCTGATTTTCTTGGAGTACTATGCAAGCAGAATTTTTTTTCTGCGGGTATTCACTCTGAATGAACCCTTAAAGTTATCGTGCTTCTTTGTGTTTTTAATGTAACTTTATTTTATTTTTTTTAGTAGCGTGGTAGAGCATGAGCAATTGAACAATTCTTATATTTTTTGAGTTTTGTTCTATCTCTCACTCGTTGTAAAGTTAGAGTATTAAAAGGACAAAAAAGGGCGTTTGTATTATTTTTTAGAATTTTCGTAGTCAGCGGTGGGTATTCTTTATGAATTTTCGATGCACGATGGAACGGGGTTCGTGGAAATATGTAATTTCACACCTATTACATTTGCGAATTGAATCTTTCCTGCAATTCTTGGTAAATCATGCACAGTAAATACTTTTTATTTCTCGTATAGGTACTGTTTCCTCATGTATGGCATCTCTGCATTTTTTAAACAATTCTGTTGTAATCTCCACTCAAAATATCACGATGGATACCTTCTCAGATTTTACAAGTTGTGAACGAATTCCACTCTGCTTTGTCCAATAATTAAGAAAATGTTCTCTAGCAGTTCCTCATCCTTTTACGGGCGATATTTTATCTTATCACATACTGACCTGAAAAATTTGCTCTAACTCCGTTTCTCTGTGAATTATCTATACGTACAAACGTATGACTTCTCTTTCGTGGAGCCTATTTTAGTTTCTACTACTGAACGCTAACCAATAGCCCCCGTGTCAGTACCATAACTAAATTTCCAGAACCAACAACCCCCTTCATTTATACAACATCTCTAACAATCATATTTCATCCTTGTAATGTCTAAATAATCATCGACAATCACGCAACACACATTCATCAACTTTCCTCACTCAAAGAATAAAAAACACCCGAATCTCCTCGTCAAAAGGTACATGCTACCAGAATAAATTTTCCTATCGACTGATCTGCGAGGAAACTGATCGCCAGCTGGAACAAGGAAATTCTTGGAACACGAACCGTCTCGCCTTAATCGAATCGCAGCGACACGGTTTTCCCAGCTCCCATGGCGTTCAAATGCGCGACCAAGGTCCGTCTTCAAGACGTTCTCAGTGGAAAAGTGATAGCTAAAGCGAATCGACCCAGGGCTTTTCTCTTCCCTGCACGGCCTCGGCGAGTTCGCGTTTCCCCGAAAGCCCTCTTATCTGGGACGCGAGTGAACCCGCGTGGCCCATATACGAGGAACGCGAGCCTGATCCCTCCTCCAGTCCCTCTGATCGCCAGGGTCCGCGTGCTCCCCACGGCTGGGTTCTAAACGCGTCTAGGCTAACCGAGGCGAGTGGTTTCTCCGCGTAGCGTACAATGGCAACGACGTTCGACCCACGCTATTGCTGGCTGGCAGTGAAACCGTCGGTGCACCTTATCCCACCGAACGCTAGCCAGCTAGGCCACACGAGCAACCTTTTACGAAGATACGCGCCGTGCCTAGCGGAGATATATGTAGCGATGTCGTAAGAGAAGTAGGGGGGCAAAGTCAGTGACACCCTTCAATGCCTTCCCTTGAGTCAAGACATTGGGAACGCGTGTATTTGGTAATACTTTGTGGACATTGGTACTTGGAGGCGGTGGAGGGCGTTTAAATGTGACCAGATGAGCACAGAGCGAAGAAGTCACTGTACTTATCACTTGTAGAGATATAATGACTAACCTGAGGCAGAATCAGGTGGCGTGTAACGATGTCTCTGAAGGTTCAAGGACCTTCAAGTATTAAGGGAGTATTCTCGTCTAGAAGGCTCTTTTTTGTCTTTCTTTAGGGGCGATGCATAAAAAAATTACACAGTTTTTGCCGATGAGCATTATCCACACGTATTTATTAACATTTCACTTAGGTGTAAAAAAAATTTCAACCATGTATAATAATAATTAATGGAGATATGGGTCATCTCGTAAAGCGTGTGCAAAAAAAAGTTGCCTCGTGGTACACACGATTCCGGCTGTTCCGCTGATGCAAAACGAAAAAACCAAATGAATTCTTAATTAGTAAGAGTGTGGCTATAGCCGCTAGCAGATTTATGAAAATAAATTAAAAATTCACAAATTGGCTGGAATTTGAATTTAAGATTCATCTTTTCCGTGTTTTTTTCGTCTTTAAACGGCCTTAAACTTGTGAAAAAAAATATTTCGCCTTGATTCTGGGATTATATGTCTTCTGAAGGTGTACAAAAAAAATGAACAGATTGGCCCACTAAAAGTTGAGATATCATGTGTACCGTCATGAAAAACAGCGTTTTGAGAAAAATCCATATCTCCATTAATTATTATTATATATGACTGAAATTTTTTTACAAATTACTGAAATGTTACTAAATACGTGTGGATAATGCTTATCGGTAAAAATTGCTTAAATTTTTTGTGTGTTGTCCCCAAAGATAATAGAGATCTTCTATCAGATCTTCTATTAACATCACTGCTTATGAGAAAAAAATTGCCAAATAAACCCCTGCTTTTCATTTGTCCAAGGTGGCACCCCCCTTAAGGGTGCTACCGATTTTACCCTCCGCTGCTTTCACGACACCACTATGTTTCTGTAAAGTAAACTACTTGTGTAGAAACTACGTTGCGCTTTGGTACGAGGGATGTATTGGCGTAAAGATCGAGACTCCCGATTCGAAACGTCTTCTCGATTCTTCTCTATAAAGAGCTTCCCATCCCACTTCGATACTATTTATTTCACGAGCATGCACAAGTGTGCACGTGACAGTCGATTGCGCGGGCGAACGTTGCCCTCCTTATACAGAGCCCAGTGACACCCGATTTGGTGCAGCTAAGGAGGCTCGACGGTGCTCGCATATAACTTACGTTTCATCGATGCCTACTTTCCCACGGCTTCCCAGGATCTACGTGATCTACGACGATCCGTTACCGGCTGAACCGTTTACACGTGTAAACAGAAACGAGCAAGATCGTGCGCACCGTGAACTGAATTGACTTGGTATCGACCACTGGCGACGGGTCATGGCTGAGTAATTAGGGGGTTGGTTCTACGTCCGCGGGGAAGCTTCGACGCTAGGAGACTGGTCGAAACTGCGAATCGATCTTGGGCTGTGCCCTGTGAGTCGAGACGAGTAATTGTCCCGACGCGATTTTTTTTTAAGGGTTCAAGGTCTTCGAACGATTCAGGAAAGGAGGTTTGAAAATATGCGAAGGTGGATTTCTAATTTCTAATTGGAATAGCTACTTAGTTGCGAAATGTTTAGAGTCAAGTTTGCAGGCAGAAAGGAAAGATTATGAGAAGGTTTGACGCTGGTAGAGATAGTGGTTGTTGCAGTTTCTCCTGTGCAGTTTCGTTTTCACGATATTGGCGAGTTATAACGATCGTTGTGCGCTTCCAATATCGCGTAACAGTTTCGCGAAGGTGCTCGTTACATAAGGAATGAAAATCTATACGCGCACTGGTTTCTAAGGATGCGGTGCTCGATCAAATCGAAATTGAGATGAGAATATTAATTGATGCTTTTGAACCTTTCAGGGCTGTGTTGATTCTTTTGAGTAAATTATATATTTATGTAATATTCATAGATTGTTGGTATTGATTTTACATGGGGGTAGAGTTTAAAGAATTTTCTTGGGTTTTGAGGTATTTTAACGTACCGAAGAATTAGAGTAGAGTTTCAATTTGTATTTCGTATATATATTTCAGAGAGAAGCAATAATTTATCCTTGACACAGTAGCTGATGCAATATTGTTGACGAATAAATGGCGAGACCTTTTTGCATCAAGTCCTTTGCTAACTTGTCGCTACGACAAATTATGCCGCTCTATTTACTGTGCTACAAAACGAGCGGACGTGGGTGTCCGATTTCGTGCTTCGATCGAAGTAGAAATCATCATGCTTCGATCATATATAAAAAATAATATACGCCAATCTCTAAGCCATACCCAAGAAAAAAATATCAAAAAACTATGACACATCCCACTCTGTGAATCAAAGAAATTTGAGTTCATTGGAACTTTGATTGGTGCTATTCAAATATTCTCTGAATTCACAGAGAAAGCTTCTCAGAAATGATAAAAATTCCTGAAGCCTTAATAGAAATTAAACCAACAGAAAAATCTTCCAATTCTCTCAGAACCTCGATAACAAAAAGCACAGTACCTTGCTACTCTAATAAAACTTCCAATATAAAAGCTACTCAAATTCCTCCAGACCACGAAGAAGAATAATCCAACACGCCTTAATTTCTACACTGCAAAATCCTTCGATTAAAAGACTCTGAAAACACTGAAGAACAATCGTTGAAATTTCAATGGAGGATCAGGAAAGCCACAAATGTATACTGTCACCGAAATTCACGAAAAACGCCATTCCGAATGGCTGTGAATTCCGCGCGGCGAGAGAATGTACGAAAAGTCCGGGGACAAGCGAGCAGAATGAAGAGTGTCGGGACAAAAGCCCCGAAACGGGAAATGTTATACAGGGGGAGGGTTTTTACGTGGGCTGAACAGTCACGTTGTTCCGTGGGAAGGCAGAGTTCGGTATACAAACGTTTCACTCTCGACGAGCCGGCTGGATAACGGGCCTCTGTGCTCGCAGAGGAGGTAGGCAGAGGTGTACCACGCCGAGAAAGAAGGGAAAGTAGTTCTGTGAGTCAGTGGGGCTTGCGGTACCTCGTGACGTTCGACGGTTAAGCAGCCTCGAGACTCGGGAGCGGGAAACGGTAATCCAGATGAGCCGTATCGTTTATCCTTTTGGAACCGTTCGTCTTCTATCGCGCTTCCACCGCCCCTCGCGATTTTCTGGTACAGTCAACCTTTACTCCCTTGCCACACATTCGACAGCTGACTGATTACATACGAGTCCATGTAATTGGAGTGCAAAGGTCCCAATTTATTTTCATGATTTTTAAGGAATAGATACTTAAATGTTGTTGTAAGAATTTTATTTAAGATTCCATGTGACGTGTGTGATATATTAAATTTTTCTGGAATTCTGAATTTAAATATGTGTGGAATTTAATGGCCTACAGGTACTGTATTATTATAGTAATGCGGCATTATTAATGCAATGCAATAGAAATGCTCAGATCGATGTATGAGTAGAAGCAGTAAGTACTAGCCAGACACCAGGCCAGCGAATATCCAAAACTCATTTCCCTCCAAACCAATGCTTCTACGAGAATATTCCATTCCACAATTTCCCTTTATCTGCACACAAAGGACCCTCCCAATGCTTCCACGAATTACACACGCGATTCCCATTATCAAACCAGAAAATCGCTGTTTACCTCTCGAAGGATTAACCTACACACCTACATTCCCCAATCGTTCTTCACCCACGTTACCAGCAACCACAAGCCTGCGAATTTACGAGCTCTTTCCCAAAATCCCGAGCATACTCCTCAAAACAGCATTCCCGTTCCTGGTCCTTGTTCCCGCGAAATCTCGCATGCGAATCTCGCGCAAGATTCCGCGGCGATAGCGATGGAAGCACCGACCGCGAAACAAGCCCCGACGCGGCGCGGAGGAATTCGTTAGGTGCTCCAGGGAGCATATAATTTTTGCTTTCTCTTCCATCGGAAACGGCGTAATAGTGGAAGAACCAAGTGACACACTTCCAGACGCGAGGGAGCTCGGGGAGCTCGGTGAGCCAGGGCTTCCTAGAAGAGCCCACGGGCTGAGCAGCGGCTCGACGAGACCTATCCGTCACCGGAAATAGATTGTTCGTTGGTTGAAACGGTCGCTTGATGCCGCGGCAAACAATAGTTGACCCGAATATGCACGTCGAAACGGCTCGCGAGCCGACGAGCCCCGACCCTGATGAGACGAAAGCCGCTCGTTACGAACAATTGCGCGCTGAAAGGTCATTAACCGTCGCCGATTACGGGATAGCTGAAACGGGATGGCGTAGACGTTCTGGCCCTTAAATATTCCAGCGGGAGATCACCGCCCCCCGGAGGACGACGTCGCGGTCCTTAATGAATGGCAACAGCGTGTCGCTTACGTGAATCATTTACTTGGCTGGCAACGATCGACAGGGATATTGTTCGAAGCAGGAAGCGTCTCGTCGCTCCATCCATCCATCTGGGCACGGGCGACGATGAACGCGACCTCGAGCGATTCACCGGCGAATGGCTGACGAATCGGCCGTGTTTCAGGAGAGGCTCGCGGGAAAAAGAATCGTTGGGATGGTTCAATGAAGAGGGAGATCTGGGGACGAAGGGAAATGAGAATAGAGACTAGAAAAGTGCTGGGATAACTCTACTGTGGACTTCAGTTTATACATATACTTCTAAAAGTTCCTAGTATTTCTTCTTAAAAATTAGAAAATACTGTGAGTGGATCGAAAAAGACCGAAGAACCGTGGTAAATATAAGCCTGCAGCAGCATTCACATATTAGCAACAACTTTCTTATATTTCTTGAATATTAAAGGAACCCTCAAAGAAATGAAAAGGAGTCAAGAAAATCCTGGGAACGTGGTAGGGTTAAAGAAACGAGGATCCTGGAAGGGAATTTTTTTAGAAACTGGTGTGGAATTTTCAAGTGTAAATCGTGGTAGTTTTGTAGCAGCAATCAGGGTCGTGAAGAGCTTGAACAACTGTTAGGGGTTAGGAAATCAAATGGGAGGACGATTGTCGTCGGAAGGTTTGTCCAGTGGATGTACAGCGTAATTGTAGCAGCGACAGCGAGAGTCGACTAGTTTTGAGGTCAGGGCAGGATCCTTGTGACGTACGATGCTCCAAGGAGCACTCTGGTTGGCCTTCGACCTGAACGATCGTTTGCTCGGACTCCTTTTTGCAGGACCATTCTTCCTGCCGCGACACTGTTCCGAGGATATCCTTAGAACAACCACTTTCCTCGATTTACCGAGACCGAGAACTTGGTAGTCCTTTTTCAATCGGAGGTAACTGTTGAGTCCTTAGTGGCTTGTCAGACTCCATGTGGAGTTATACGATTTTGTAATTCACTTTCGAATTGTAGAAACGATATTTAATACATTATAATTATTAAAGCATCAGAAAATTATTGAGTCACAATAATAGTGAGATGGATACTAATTTCTCAGAGGAACTTGAAAATAAATAGAAGTGCTAATACGATATAAGCAGAAGACTTTAATTACGTTAGAAACGTCACAAATATAAGGTGGACTTTAAAGAAAATTTCTAATATATCAAGTTTTCTCTGCTGCGCATATTATTGACTTCTATCACTTTATACTTGAATATTCTCCATAGCTTGAATTAAAACTCAGTGCATACCAAGTAATTACACCTTAACCCATCAGTTGGTACCCTAAACCTTCAATAATTTCTTTCGATTACCTCCACTTGCAATAAAAAACGACAGACATTAAACTTAAAAAATATTTTACATCATTGAGATCCCTCAAAGCCAACGATGAATTCCTATCGTGATAAAACTTGTTCCATGTCCAAGGACAAAAATTCATGCGAAATCTTAGCAGAGACTCCGTCACCCAAGATATTTCGGACATGTCTTTATGTAACGGTCTGATTGAAAGATCAAGATCAAGAGAAACGCAGGCATTGTCGGGTCGGAGCTACGGGCACAGCTGTACCGAAGCACACGGTGCGATCCTTGGTCATGGACTCGCGAGTGTAACGTGGTTCGGAAGGTGAAAGTTTTTCGGTTATCGAACATCGTGGCCTAGACCGTAAAAGAATAACAAGAACACGTACACAGGCTGGCGGCAGTTCTCGTAGGCAGTTTATGCCTCGCTGCTTTCTCTTTTGATTCTAAATGCTTCTCTCTGCCAAGTGTGTTCCTGGTCCGCTTATAGCCCAGTTTTCGAGCAATCTGTTGCCCGTTTTATGGTGAAAATACTGTCACTAAAAGCATCCTCTACAGACATTCACATGGTGAAATAACGAGGACGAGTTTGGGAAATGGTAGTTGCAGCCTGTTTTATCGTATCCGCGCTTAGGTCTGCCCAGAATACGCTCTCAGAGTGTCCACGCTCTAATTCGGCGAATGGAAAGAACCGATCACGAGTACAGGAATAAATTTTGTACACGTTTTAAAAGCGTCACGGGATGCACAATCGATTCAGCTAATTATTAACGCTCGACCATACCGGAGCCGCGCGAAATCGATCGATCGATCTTTTTTCTATAAATACCCGTCTATCGCGGCAGATGGACTAAAATATAAACGTCTTTAATACCGTCTAGACTTTCGTAGGGGATTGAGAAACGTTAATATTCCATTTGAAATTCACCAAATATCGATCCAATCTACGCTACAAGATCCAATTTTTCCGTTCCCAAATTCCCTCAACTCATCCAAACACTCCTCCATCCCCATACAACACCGGGGAACCAGAACGGAAACGATAAACTAAAAGAACGAAATATTTTTCCGGAACAGAACTAGAAAGTAAACTGTTTCTAATCATCTATTTTTTTTTCAAGTGTAAGCTTCAAAACTATTTATTTTTTTATAATACCACATGCAACAAAATTGTTAAAAATAAGTTTATAATCTTTTCCTGATAAAAAAGAAGTAGGTAACTGGTTCGGAAGAAAATTTATTTTCCGCTCCAATGGAAACGAAATATTTCAGCAGGAACTATTATTATTATTGTACCTGAACCGAAACGAAGAAAAAAAGCATTTCGTTCCATCCCCCTGTGCAAAACCTACTTCACCACCACCTACGCAAGTGCCCGCATTACATAACAATCTTCTAAATTACAAGCAGCTCGATGCATACACCTGAACTGCCTTAATTACAAATCTACCCTTACACCGACCAAGAAGTATCGTTTCCTGGTCGCCTGGATAACCGATAACGATCTTATTCGGCCCACGTAGCGCGGTAGAAATCGGCCCGAAGGAAAGTGCAAGTTCGCCGACGAGTTTCTCGCGGCTTCGCCGTCACCCACGACGTCGGGGGCGTGCGATGGGGAGCGGGAGCGGTGGACGCGAAGTCGGCATCGAAGTGGACGAAGAGTAGGTACGGCGAAGCGTGTGCAGGGGGGCGAGAGAGAGGGGCAGGCGATCTGCGCGACGGCAGCGTCGTCCAGATAACAGCGGTGGCAGATACGGTTTTCCCGCGAGCGGCGTTCGCGTAACGCTAAGCGATCGACGACTAGGCCCGGTTCGCAGCGGCGTTAGAGGTTCCCCTACTGGAGAACGTTAGTGCACAGAGGGAACGGCGCGGCCGTTTTACGAGGAGGGTTTCTCTCTTCCACTTCCACGGTTCCTCCACCGCACGGCGCACGGGTTCCTCGTCGGTGAGCGCTGGTGCCCGTGGCCGCTGTCCCAGTCGTCGCCCTACTTTGTCGAAGCAAACTCAGCTCGACACTCGGTTTACACCTCGCCACGACGACGACGACGACGACAGGGATACACACGTTCGTTCGCGCGGTCGCGCGCGCAACCCACACACACGCGCACCAACACGCTCGCTCGCACGTGCACGTGTACAAGTAGAGGCGGAACGTAGCGCGGCCGCACGCCAGCCAGAGAAACACGCGCGTAACGTGCGTACGCGCAACGAGCTGCACGAGGACGCGGTGTGCGGTGGTTTTTAGTCGACGCGAAACCGTGGCCGACGGTGGTGGTGGTGCCGGTGGTGGGTGGCTGTGATGGTGATGGTGACGGACGTGGCCGTTTTCCCGCAGACCGGAAGTGCAACGCGCGAGAACCCCAGGCGTACCTATCGCCGCGCGGCGAGGAGCCCCGCGCCACGTGCCCCGACCGAGACCGCTCGTTGCCCAACGAAACTAGCAGGCAACCAGGTGACCGTACCCCGACCTACGGCAACCTGCTACTCGCTCCGCCGTCGTCGACCAGCGTAACCCCGTGGCCGGTGGGTGCCGTTGCTCGGCCCACGCGCAGCGACGGTTATCGGGGGAGAATTCACTCGCTCCGAGGGGATTTCAGGAATTATCTACCGTCGTACGTTGCACCCTTCCCCCCACCGATGCAGCACGCCGCTGAATCGATCTAACGTTTCCTCGTTCCACTGGCCCGTCCGCGGTTTACTACTCGTTGGACCATCGTTACAGCGGGACGACCGCTCGTTCCCGCGAACGGGGGACGCGTGCTCGACGCGAGAAATCGTGCGGGTTCACTGCGAAGCTTCTAGGAGAACGATCGTTATTCGCGCCTCGTTCAGGAGAAAGTGCATGTGCCTCTCGAGCCGGAAGTGCCATCGAGCGAGAATATTCAGCATCATCGTTCTGTCCCTTTCCCTCTCTCTCTCTATTCTGTTCTACGCACGCCTCGTTGTCCCGTGAAACGAATCTCTGGAACGAGAACACGCGCGTGTCTGCTACGCGCCTCGTCGAGCAGAGTCCAAGAGGATATCAACGCGGTGTCGGCGCGGTGCCCTGGGTGCGCGACCAGAATCACAGAAACTAGCTAACCAACGAAACGCGATTGATAAGCTCTTCTACGTCGCCTGAACCGCCACTGCCAACACACGACTAATCGCTGCCACATTACTCTCCGCTGTGATTTTTCCTTCGGATTTCCCTCCGTGAGTCTCACGCTGGCTTGCCCTCCACGGCCAAAGCCAACGAGCGTCTGTTCCGTGCGCCGCTCGGAGCATGCGCCCGCGGAACCAGCCCGCAAACAGCCGTTCGAAAGGCGCGACCCTTGAAGACTGGAAAGGATCGCGGGAGCGGAATCGATCGACTTCGTGTTCATTCTGAGCACTGCCAGCACTCCGCGCGGGACCTTTACAATCCCCGTTTCGATCAGGAACCGCACTGCCAGAGTCGGAGGACCACTTTCGATCTCTCGGATGAGAGAGAAATCTCCGCGCATTATCCAAAACAATTTCGAACCCAAGGCTGAGGCTAAGATGTTAGTCGGCGGAGGACGAATCGCGAGGACTTGATCATCCGCGAAATCCTCGAGCTCGTAGCAAGCGAGGAACCCCGGATCGTTCTCCAAACGCGAGAGACTCGTCGGCCAAGTTAACGCGAGGCGATAGCGTCCTTCCTGCTGAAAACGAGTCGCCCGACAACGGGCCTAGGGAAGAAAGAAAGAGAGAGAAAAAAACGGCGAAGCTCCGTTACGCAAGCAGTGCGTGGCTGCCATTTTGGTCCACGCGCACGCACAGCCGAGTACGTGGGTGCACGCGGCGAGAGTGACACTCTCGCGGTGGAGCGCGTCGCATCGCGTCGCCTCGCGTCCCCGTGGAAAAGGCGGGCGCATGAATGGTGGCGCGGCGCGGCCGCGATAACAACGGCTCCGTTTTGATAGTGCCCGCCGAACCGGCGGACGAGGGGGGCGACACGAGCAGCCCGACAGAACTCCGCTCGAAGTCGTAAATACACGCCGGTGGTGCTGGTTTCGCGCGCGTCGCAGCCGCGCGCTGGCCAAAGGTGCAACGAACTCCGCCGCGGGAATTTCGTGTGGCCACGTCCAGCGAGTGATGAGTCCGCGTCTGCCCGCGTAAATATACACCGCGGCGCGAACGACAGTCGCCTTCGACGAGGAAACGAGTGAACGAACCGCGAGGCCTCGTTCTTTTTCGCTGTCGAAGGGAAACCGCGGGAGCAGGAATCGCGCGGACACCGCGCCATACGCGGCCGTCCAGCGGCAGCTGAGAGCGAGACGAGGAGCGACATCCCGTCGAGTTTCAAGTGAATCGAGGATTGTGCTCCTGTGCGGAGGATCGGTCCTCTGAATTGAGAACGATCGACGGTGTTCAGTGAGCATCGGTATCACGGACCGAAATCGCTAGAAGTTTTAGTTCGCTAGCTGTTCACGGTTCTGTTCCTTCGGGTGTATCGCGTGCTAGAATCAATCGAAATTAATTTGAGCCGAGAGAGTGGTGACGAATTCCCATTCCTCCTGGAAGATAAGAGCGCCTGCCACGGTGCAAGGGACTTCGCGTGGTAACGAAGAAACAAATGGATGAGCGAACCAGGAGGTGAAGCGTTACTGGTCGTGACGGCTTAGGAACCGGAAAGACGAGGACGTGCAACCGGGGGTTTTCAGTTAGGACGAAGGATAACCCACTTCTGCAGGCGAGCTTACACGCTCAAGTGGGTCGCAAGTCTTGCACTACCGTCGTTTTGGACACTGGCCTCTCCTCTGGATACTTAACAGAGCCAGCGATATTCAAGCGATTCCAAGACGAATCACCGGTCACTCAGATATTTTGGATACACATCGTCATCGATCAATAATCCGCTCGTGCCGCAAATGTTCGTTGAAAACTTGAGCGACGAGGATCGCGGACGCGTGGATCTGGCTTAACGGGCGTTACCATCGATCTCTATTACCAAGTTTCTTAATTGTTTGCCGGGGCAGCGGGGGGCGCGAGTTGCGTGGAAATCGTCGAACAAATGAGGAACAAGTGCACGTGCAAGTGCTTGAGAAAACGGACGAGACGTCGGAGGCGCGACGTTCACCGAGGGCCGCGGGTACTCGATTAGAGCCAGCAAGAAGTGACGTTTTGTGATCTCTGTGCGGTACATGCATACGCGTGTCCCTGTACGCGTATACAGGCGTGTATGCACATGTGGGTGCAGGTGGGCGCGCGCGCGCAGCCAGTGTATAAACGCTGACGTAACACGACGAACCTCCCCTTGACACCTGATCGACGATCTACCGTCGTCGGCACGTCGGTGACCTTGTTAACACCGTGCCCCGACGGGCTTGTCGGCCTCAACTCGAAGGGAGGACCAGGCGTTCGCGGCCGATTTTCATGTTTTGGATGTCTTAAACGGAAAAAGATGTAAGTTACAAACAGCATTCTTCCTTTCGTATATACGTCACAGGGGTTTCTACTCGAGGGTGGTGTTACAGAATCGGGTATCCCTCTGATCCGGATCAAGTCCATCAGCTTTTCCTTGGGATACGTAGATTCGAGTAGGGTTATATAGTTTTGGGGGACGTCTCACCCAATTAGCGATAGCTCTGGCCGCTTGAAAGCGAAACGCTGGAAAAGGGGAGCCGGAAAGAAAGGGACAATAAGTCACTAATGGATGCAAATCTAGCGTACAGGTTTCACCCAAGTCGAAAGGTCTAGGTCGTTCGGCAGGTAACAGAGATCCTCCGCTTCCTGCTCGCCGAAATTTGTGAGAATTCGTTGTGCAAACCTCGCAGAAGGACAGAAGCCCCCCGTAGGCCCCCACCTCAAATGTGCTCTCGCCTGGGATCAGGAAGAGGCACTTCGAAGGCAAGCGTTCCCACTGTACCGCGGCGTCGTGGACGCTGATGCAAGCGGCAGAGATACGAAAATAATTTTTTAACGAATTCCGGTAACCTTCGGGAGGCCGTTAAAAGCAAGGATCGTTTATGCAGTACGAAAAGGTGAAATCTCTTTACGGTGGTTTCTCCGCGCATAATCGCGGACGGGTACTTTTGTTGCCTCGAGCGAAAGATCGGACGAAACTAGCGATTCGATGTTCTGTTTTTTTTTCTTCTTCTCTTTTTTCTTTTTTTATTATTCGACTATTACTGGGGCCGTTTAAGAGATGCTTTGCGGCGCGATCCTTTCCACTAGAGCCTCTCGATTCAGGAACGGCCGCGCTCACGTTCTCCAGCGGCTATTGTTTCTGCTTAATTGGCCGCTATCTATTCCCAGGATCATCATAGATCAATTTGCACGATCGCCCGTTCACGATAGGGCGGAACGGTTTCTCTGCAATCTATAAATACGTGAGACGAGGCGATACCTCGAACGACTGCGTCGCAAGAGCGCTCGACGCCTGCTACCACCGATTCAGGCCCGCTCGCGCACAAACGCTGGCGGCTCGAGAATGTCGCGTTCAGACCTTTGCCTACAATTACGTAAAGATCCAACGGCGTCAGTTGCGTCACGAAAACAACTGCGAAATGCTCTGCCCTTCGGTGAATTACTTTTTTCAACGCCAACTGTGACTGCGTTGCGTCAGCGGTGCCGTCCGTGACGTTTGTGCATCGAGCACTGGCGGTGGGCGTTCCGTGCACTTCAGGTATCGTCGGAAACGTGAATTTTCGTGATGGAAACAGCGGGGAATTTGCGTTGATTGGGGAATCTTTGAGATATTTGAGCCTTTTTCAGTGAAATTCTGCGTTAATTCTGAATATCTGATGTGTGGCACGTTTTAAAAGAAATTTGCACAATTTTTCAAATTTCTGAACTATTGATTGGTTGCTTAAAATCTTCGCAACTACATCTTGTGAATGGAATAGAGATCTGAAGGTTCAAGCACGGTTGTACGTGGCATACGTGACTAGAGTTTCCACCCTATTTACAGGAAAATAGCGTAAATTTGAATTTCGGGGAGTATAAAAAAAGTTAGGCTAGAAAAAAGTAAAATTACTTATACGAATATTTAATCTTATTAGTTTTTATCTTTCAAACATATTTTTTATTGCGTTTAGCATTACGGAGCAACTTTTTATTAATTTTAAATAACTCAATGGCATTATTGCACTCAATATACATATTAAAATATATAAGTAATTCGTTCTTTATTAAATGAACGGGGTGTTCCGGTCTAAAAATCAATTTTGTTATTTCATTTTTCGTATGTTCAACCTTTTAGGAATACGTGTTTAAAAGGATTTTTTAAATTCGTGAAATTCCCAAAGTTATAGGAATTTGAGTAGCGGCAAATGAATGGGTCACACCCGGCCACTCGACACCCACGTAAAATTTTAAACGCGTTTTTCTCGAAACAGTGTTTCCAAAATCGGTGGAACCTGTATCTCCAAAAGTTATTCTCCAATTCGACTAAACCTTTTTGTATTTTTGAAGAATATACTTCTGACTCCTGGACAGACTAGTAGAATTTAAGAAAAATTGAAAATTTGTGATTTTAAAGGCGTTGAGACGACGAAAAATAGGGGAAAAGTGATTTTAAACTTCAAGTGTCGTTATTTTCTCAAAAAACATTTTTTGTAATTTTTTCTGGTCAGTCCGCGAACGAGATTCGTGCCCTTTACTACTGTGGCGTTGTTTTTTATTGAAGACCAATGGTTTACGTGCTACCGGTTCCACCAATTTGAATGAATTCTTTGGCGCCTCGACTTTAACGACTTCCCAATGGCGTCTACAATGATTAATTATAAAACAAAAAATTTATATCTATAGTTTAAGACATCCTTAATTCGATGCAACAAGTCCCATTAAATTATATTTTGTAGTTTTCGTTTAATCAATTCTTAAATATCACCGATTTTTATGGGCTCTAGAACGGAAGAGCCCCTTAATAAAAGGTGTGGTGTCGTTTCGAGTCAGAAATGATCATTATTTGTGTAATGGATTTACGTGTAATAACGTAAGATACTTTTTTAAAATAGTGGCAACTCTATAAGTGGCAGAGATAGAGTTTGAAGAATGTACACTATAGTTTCCCGAAGTAGATAGAGCCATAAATGTTGAAGGAATCAGGAATTAAGAAAGCTGATGACGTGTCTATCTTGGACCAGCTTATAAATCGCCGCGGACATCGCAAACGCGAATTTTTCCTTTGATGCCACTGTTAAACGAACCATAGAATGTGTAGCGCGTAAACATTTCTACGAAGTACTTGGTGCGACCTCGGTAATGATTAATTGCAATTTTATGAACTCGGGGTACGACTCACGGAGGAAATAAAATCTCTGTGATGAGTCGTTAAACCTTGCTGGACAGAGCACCTACCATTTCCGCCACGAATTTCTGTGAAAAATCCAATCAAAGATTCGAAAGTGGAATTCCTGAATAACGCAAACAATATTCTAAAACCGAATATTTAATCCGAACACGATCCACCTTTCATGCTCGAATTTATCAGTAAAAAATTCTACCCGTTTCCCCTCAACTCAGCCACGAGTATAATTGACTATCGAGGGTATCGATCCCTCCCGCAGTGGATCAGAATTTTTTGGAAGAAAGCACCCCCTCGATCAGCCCCTGGTGACCTATGAATAACCGCGTTAAAGTCGCGCTAAGTAAGGAGAGCACGCGCCACGTCGCGGGAACTAGAGTTGTGCAACCCCGCTTAAAGTTATTCTGGCGGATGAGCGCAGTAGCCGGTGACGTCCCTAACCTAGCCTAACTACTCGAGTACTCGACGCGCGCCCTCCCCCGATGACGGAGCTTGAGATAGGTCGGGTACAAGCGTCCGAGTACGAATGCACGCTACGTGCAGCCTGACCCGCTATAGTCGAGCCGCGGTGCGCGCTACGATCCATCGACACGACAGGGATTATTCACCGCAGCGTTGCAGCTGATCCTCTGCCAGTTCTACCACCGTTACACCCACGTTCGTTCTTTTCCTTCGATTCCATGGGGAACCATTTATCATCGATCGACACTACCGCGGAACGCACTTCTTCATCCACAATGGGGGTATCCGTTAGATTGGAGAAACAAAGGGGAAGGGATTAGTAATACTTTGAGGGTGGTTCGTCGGTTAAGATGCTCTTGAGAAACATCGGAGATTAGGGGAAAGTAAGTCCTTGAGATGTGTGCCGGGGGATGGTAGAGATTTGTGTGGATGTATGGGGGTGTATAGGGAGTCGTGGAATTATTTTTATGAGCTGGAAGATGGTGGATAAGTTTTAACTGCGAGGTTGATTTTATTGCAAACCTGTGCTAACCCTTTCACTGTTTAGCCTGACAGACTCGGGCAAGGCTATGCATCGAAGCTATCGCTCTTATCTCTGATAAAGCAATTGTGGTATGCTGTTATCGAACGATTGTAGTGTGGGTGGCCTAATAGTTTTCTGAGAAAACTACTTCCAATGAAACAGAGAGGGGGTCGAATGGCGCTTCTATAGGAACCCATGCGTACACACATTGGAAAGTTTATTGACTATAGACTCGTTATTCGTATTAAAATTGTTGATCGAGTGGTGCCAACCTAGCGACTGTCATAAGTATTCTTCTGAATTCATGAGAATAAATCTAAGCGTCACTGTGAGTACTTTTTGTAGAGAGTAATTTAGTAATTAGATTTTCCAAACAACTACGTATTAAGGCTTAATGATATGTGCTACAGCATATTTTACGACAAACGCATATTTGCAGATTAATCAAGTTAAGTAATTCCAAATAATCTGCCCAGCAAATAATTTCGACTAGCAACTTTGTGCTAATATTAAATCCTATATATTTATATATAACATGCTTTATTGTTTCCATTTCGGACTACAATAAACTTACTTACAGTATTTTCATTTGCATTTAGTTATATCCTTATCTGCTTTCTTTGCATTACCTACTTTCCTCCTTCCTGCCTTATTCTATTTCACCTGTCTGCCATTTCCTCCTTCACAATTTAATCTACTATACTTCTATACTATTTCTATCTTACTTGTTATTTAGTCCAACCTATCTGCTCCCACCCTGGTTTCGCTTCCCTCTTTGTCTCATATATTCCTCACCAAATCTCTTCTCTTCATATATAAAATGGAAACGTCTGTCCATCCATTTCCTTATAACACAGGAATTAATAAAATGGAAACGTCTGTTTGTTACCTTATAACTCACGAACTAATAATTCAATTCCGATGCGGCATTTTTTAACCTATATTAGAATTCTCGAGGAAGGTTTTATGCTACTCTGCTTTCTTACTTTATCAGCGAAAGTGCTCCTAGCCTTACATATAACAAAAAACCCACAATGAATTAAATCCAAGTCGTACTAAATGCATATATCACTCCTCAACCACCGTTGAGTGAGTAAATACCGTGACAGTCCAATTTTATTAACGCCAGCCCAATGAAGGGCCTCGAAGCCGTCGATCGACCCTACGCGCGAGCCGATCTCGAAGGACCTGGATCTTCCAGGGTGGGCTAGAGAGAAACCTTATCCTGAAAAACGTCACCGAGGCGTTTCTGCGTCGTAACGTGTCACCGATTATAACAGGCTAGATCGCTCCGCCTATAGAGGCCACGTGCGTAGAAGCACAGATAACAGCTAGCAAACTCCTCGCGACCTATGCCAATCTCAGACTAAATATACCCGCCAGTAATCGCTGCATTACGTACACCGACTCCGCCATGCCTTGCGTATCTCCGCTGCTACTCTAACGCTATCTAACGCGCTCTAACGCCGTATAAAATGCAGAAAAACCGAAATGGCGAGTAGAGTATCCTTGGGCACACTTTCCGCGACTGATATCGAAACGAGAAATCGATCTTCCCGCGGAGGTGTCAACCTGGGAGTACGAACTCCTCGGTAGCTAGCTTCGCGTTCGTTTAGCGAATAAATACTGCGAGGAGGCTTAGAAAAATGGGCTTACGAAGAACACAAGCACTGTTTCGTCATCTGCGCGACGCGAGAGCGACAGAGAGGCTACGTCTGACAGACTACAAAGTTGTGCGACTTTATTACACGCTGCGACGGAAGAAAAAAATTTGTAATAAGCGACAGCGCTCGCAATTGATACACCATGAAAGAAAAACGTCGTGTGAATAATGTATTCGCGCCGTAGTACGATGCCAATGGTAATGTCGCGCTTAAGCGGCGAAGAAAAATGACTGAACTAGTGGTCGACCTTATTGTGAGTCATTAACGAATGCAACGGCAGTGCGAGCTTTGCTGCGCCGCGCGCACCGATGCTTTCAGAGCCGAAGAGTTTCTTGGGATTTAATAGTGAAAGTAATCAATGGGGTGGCGGGAGTGCAATGCTTGTCGAGGGGAATTAGAAAATCTGCACTTCTGGCAATTCTGGGAATTTTCAAATTTTACCCAGGCATATTTAAAACATTTCTGCTCCGTTTAAATAGACTTCGCTTAATTACTCAAGACCCTTCAATTTGTAGAATGACGAAGTATTAAAGGAACACGATTTGGTTCCCAAGAAATCGATAACAAGTGGAAATTGCTGAAATTAAATTAGAAGATGTTCACGCGCAGTTTGTAGATGGTTGAAAAATCACAAGGAACGATCGAATCTGACATGGTTACACAAGGCAACGTGTCTTCTTCAGTCATTCATTTTCGTCGCTTTAATATTCAACGCCCTCCGTATTTCAACATACATAATCTGTCCTCAGCAATCAATGAATCGACACAAAATATCTCTCGATGCAAAGCGGAGAAAGCTTCCCTATCAAGATTCAATATACTCTCGCGTGCATCTTCCACCTTCCCTTTCTTGTCTCCCATTAAATCCCTGGATCCTCTTAGAATCCTCTGGTTCCTTCCGCGTTCCTGATTCTCTACGCCTAAAGGGAACAGGCATCCCGACGATAAGTACAGACGGAAGTGCGTGGAGAGTGGTATCGAAGGAGCAGACCTAACAACGAGATTCCTGCGAGTCGTTTGTTCAAGTGCTCGCTGGTCAAAGAGATTCCGCGGCTGCAGTCCTCTTCCTCGAACGTTACCAGAAGCACAAACGATCGACGGGATGAATTACGGCGACGCAGCCGACGTCGCACCATCACGAATATCCTTGCGTCGCAGTGATGTCATCTGACCCTGACACGTGCAGTCAGCGAGTACCGGTATTCGAGCGCGAATACCCAGCGGCTCCGTTCGCGGCGAGGGAGAAACGCGCTCGAAAGGTGCATGACACTCGCGCGTTCCTGGCTAACTAGACGCCTCGCGGGTCGTGGCTGCGAATCGGGAAGATCCGCCGAATCGCGTCGACTGGACCTGAGATTTCTTTCTAATCCTTCGCGTTCTAATACAGACTCTGGACGACGGAGCAGAGAGGCGAGGGCGGATTGAAAGAAGTATTAACTTTTGGAGCCAAGCGTAACCGAGTGCGATAGTAGGTAAGAGGGAAAACTTCAAAAATCGGGGAAATTACTTCTGTAATTTTAAATTGAACCAACCGTCGACTTCTATGTGATCACTTGTAACCGAGTATTAATCTTACAACACCGGGATCATGGCATTGCCATTACCAAGTTTAAAGATTCGAAATGGGACTATGTTGACAGATAATGTAAAAGAAAAATTATCAAAGAGTCTTTCCACTGTGATGCCCTAAAAAATTACCATTGTTTGGAACCTTTTTTTGGTCACAAAAAGAATATGTATACTAAGTTGAATTTTTTTCTATTTATTAATAGGTTTTGAGAATAGAAAACCAAATTCTCTGTAATGGTATCAGTGAGTTTGATTTTAAGTTTGGGGTTGTTCCTTTGCGCTTCTACTTTTTGGTTATCGATAGGCTAGGGATATTAATTTTATTCGAAAGTGCTGTAGCTAAGTACAGAACTTTCAGATAGGAAGAAGTATGGTAAAGTGATTTCAGAATGAATCGTTCGTTTAATTGTACGTATTCTACTATTCTTGTAAATTTTATTGAAGACAGCATGCAACGTTGAGTGAATCGTCAGTGTACCTGGGAGACACTGTGCAAAGGGTTAATTTGGATGATGAATTTGTAACGATCATCTAGGAAAAACGTTGCGAACCATGGACTCATTGCGTCATGAATCGCCTCCAACACGGATGTGTGCAGGAGGATGTATGTATTCCATGGTTGCAACGTTCACTTGGTCACTTTTATAGACTGCTTTTGTTTAGACGATTGCCAGGGAGTTTCGCAACTGCCATTTTCATTCTTTGCTCTGTTTGAATCAATAGCGAATACCAGGAGTTTATTGGATGTTTTGGTATGCTTGGTTGAGTAGGTTGTGGAAATCAAAATCAGACATAGTTTGTCAGTCAGTGGAAAATATTCCTAAAATTAATAAGGCTTATTCTGAAAGTGGTAACACTTGTCAACAAGATATTATTTTAATTGTGCGAAAATAGGTGTTGGATGATTTCATCTGAAATTCGAATCCACGTGTAAATCTAATCATCTTACCGATAAATTCTATTCTCTCCGGATCTAATATTCAAAATACCAAAGGTTATTAAAAAAACAATATTCTTTTGTAAAATTCAAACTCCCCGTAATTCGATCGTGCTTCGACTTCTCCCCTTTCGAGACTTAATCGAGCGCGAAAGAGAAAAGAAAAGTAGCTGAAGTCAGCTTTGTAAACTGAACCAAGAAGGTTGAGTAAAATAATATATTAAAACTCAAGGTATAGAGAACGATAGCTAATGCTCACGGACACTGTTGGCTGGCCTTATAGCTTCGAACTTGTTAGAGCCAGAGAGAAGCAGTCGATCCAACATCTCTCGATACGAATCGCGATCGAGCCGCGAGACGGATCGTCTTCAAAGGGAATTCCATCAAGATCACGGACTCAGCATCGTCGATTAACGAGAAGCTTTAATGAGGCTTGTTTAATGCTACCGAATGAGAACAACAATCCGGATAACAGACATAAGACGATTATCGATAGAAGAATACAACATTTTACGAGATAATCGTGCGTAGCTCCAGTAGACGAAACATGAAATAATTCCGAAACTTCTATCTACTTTCATACAGCTACTGTCAAAGAGAAATGAAAATTACTTCACGACTAAACAGAAAAGAGTATTCAAAGCGCAATCGAAATTCACGCTTCCTGGGTGAAAGAGATACGACGTAGTACACTGTCTGAAGCGTAAAAGTAGCTTCTCGTTGCGAATATAACGCGAGGAACTTCATTTGGCACAGCCTCCACTCGCGAAACTGAAAATTAGAGTGGCCACGCACTATCAATAGCTATTTGCCGAAAGCGAACGTCTTGTTTACACGCAATTCTGCCAACTAGCTTCGATCATGGCGCCAAGTGTCAGCGGGAAACGTGACCAAACAGTAGACATTATCCGAGCCTCCTAGAAGGAATACATTCAGCTTGGAAACAAAGCAGCTCAGGTCCGCGCGACGTGCACCAGCTGAGATACTATTTATACCTCGTCCGCGACTCAATGAAACAGATCGAACCCGAAAGATCGCCGGCGAATTACTACGTCCCGGCCAGGAATCCACCAATCGCCACTATCGGCGGGCAGGAAAAAAAGTGATTTGCACGACCGGCTCGCTCGGATCTGGTGCGATACACCGTAAGACAAATACGCTACGAGCACCACGATAGCCTATCGAGGCAGTCGCAATTTTCAGTCTCTCACTGTCAGATAAGACAGATGCGGGCGGCCACCCCGCCGAGCGGCGATCGGTCACGATTTTTCCGCGGCCAGCCGCGAAACGCGTTTATCGCCGGGCAGCGCCCACGATGGTCACGGTCCAGCCACGATCCCCGCGAGTTTTTCGACGGGTACTCGCACACTGGCCGCGGAGGGTCGCCAAGTTCAGGCGTATATCGGGGGCGCAGCTGTCCGCCCGATATCAATGGTCGAGGAAATTGCGCGGGTTAAAGGGCAAAAGGCTACGAGATTCGACGACGTGGCGAAGCGTCTTCGCCAGGCGTGTGTGCCCCAGCGAGCTTGCGAGCGCGGCCGTGCGTGCGCACTCACACCAGCGGACGGTGCATGCCTGCCGGTGTGATTGACATCAGTAAGTATGCCATGGCCGACCGCTCACAACGTGCTGGTACGAACGACTGCAGCACTGCCCACACTGCCACGTACACACGAACACAACGGTCGCGGCCACTGTAAGAACGCCATCCGTCTAGGCTGCCTAGAAAAGCAGCTGAGAAAATCCTGCTGCCAACGCGTTTCCGTCCGCGGGAACGCTCGTGGCCGATTTTTCGGTAGGGGTTCAGCCGAGCGCGCTGCTACGGCGAAGGAAAGCACGAGTGTTCTGTCGCGACGTGGTTTTGACTTTCACCAATTGCTCGCGAGGGTTCACTCCACCCCAACGTCGTTTTGGAGTTAATTTTCGTGGTTTCGAGTCTTTTAGCTTTTTATGATAATTGTACATTCGTAATACTCGTAGATTTTCTAGAAATGTAAATTTGGATGTGTTGAAATTTTTAGTTGGAGAAATTGTTGTGGATAAAGGCAATTTCTTTTTTTGTTAAAGATTTTATTATTAAGGTTTGAAAGTTATAAAAATATTGGCAAATGCATACATATACCTACTCGAGTACGATACAACCCCGTGTGAGCATGAAGGGTTAACTAAGTAACGAACTTTATTTTGAATATGAGAAACACTTTTACATTTCGAAGAAGACACCAGTAATAGAATTTTGATGTTTGTAACGCCGAAATTAATTCGAGTGCTTGTGGGATTCATTGGAGCCATTTTTATCCTATACCCCAATTTTTAAAAGTAATGCAGAGGAAGTTTGTAAAAATATTTTATCTGGGGGTGCGGAAGTGCTTATTCTTAATATTATCATAAATCACCTTCATTGACTGGGAGATAAGCTTAGTCTTGAAAAGCAGATAAGCTTTTGGGGGTAAAGCCAGTGAAGACACATCCTTGTTTACAGAAAGGAGGATCCTGTCCATGGGTAGTGGTGGGTTTCCTAAAAATGCTCTCTATGTGGGCCGGCATTGCCATGTTAAATGCGTAGAGGGAAATGCATGCGTTTTTGAGAACTTCTTTTCGCTGTTGTTTACTGGTTTTGTTTTATTTCTTGGTTCGAGTGTGAACGCTAATGGAACGAACGACAGTGAAACGTCGAACTGGTTATGCAATCAGCGAGGAGGTATAACAGGTGGTAACGGAATCGTACGTGACGAACAGAGCTGTACGATTTCGCGTACGTGAAGTACGTCATCGGTCTTCTGGGTCGTGGAAAGGATTTTGAAGATGACACTTTCTTGGGTGGCCAAGGTCAAAACAGAAAATTTAAAAATCTGTGTAATCTGTATGAGTGTGGCTATCGTCTGAACTAGCTTAACTGAGAAATACTGAAAAGTAAGAAAAAATGGCTGCACCTGTACCAGGCATCGATTTTTGCAAAAAATTCGCTGGTTTTTTAAATCGCAAAAGTCTAATTTCACAAAAACTGACTTAGTTTTAGTAACAACGAGAATAGGACATCTACTGAAGATATATACCAAGTTTGAAGTAAATTGGATGATTGGTTTTTGAGATATCATATTAAAAAAAGAAAAGTTTAAAGTTTTAGATACTCTTTTTTTAATCAAATTTTTTAAAATGGTGCCTAAATATGTACAAATATTTCTCGTAAAAAAAATCCCAAATATCGCGCTCCTTTTCAGGCCGTCAAAGTAGGGAGACCCCTAAATACGGCTAAATACTTGCAGCGTTAATGTAATGGAAACATTGGGCAACAAAAAATATTAAAATATTATATAATAATCTATCGATGGCTTAGTGCACAAATTTTGTATGTCCACTTTTAGCGTTTTCGAGAGAAACAGGTTTAAACATGCAATGGTACCTACATAAGAAATTTATGAAGGAGATGTGAATGTGATTTTTATACGGCATAAGGACCAGTCAAGCACATAACGACTCAAATTTCACAAAAAGTGGACATACAATATTTATGCACTAAGCCATCAAAATATAAAAGTATTAGAGAAAGGCTATGATTCTTCGGCCTAATTGAGGTAAAACGCTTTTTCGACAAAAACGCTGATTTTACAATTGTTCCGCGACATATTTATTTGAAAGGGGAAATGAAAAGTGCCCATTGGTAGAATTTATAAGTAAGTTTTGCAGGAACGAAGGGTTGACTAGTTGTAGAAATTGGGAGAAATGGTTTCGATTACTTTCGCGGATTTTGAATCGTTTTTTAAATCAGCGCAAAAATTAGCGAAGCTGAACTACAGCTTAATTTAGAATACTATCAGACTTTTCTTCCGAATATATAAATTATAAATCCTCTTAAGTCGATGATCTACATCTGATTCTATATTTCAAATTATATTCTCCAGATTTCCACCATGTTTTTCATGATACTGATCATTTAACCAATTTCATTATAAGGCCCATTCCCTTCTATCTGACATTTCTAACTCCCACTTTCTTCTTAACTTTCATTGACCACGATAACATCTCCCACAGTTTCTACCACGTTTCATTCAAACGTTTCCACAGCAAGAAAGACCATAGAAATCACCAGCACACGCTCCTAACAAATTTAAAAACTCAAAGTTCATTCCCCTCATAGAATGCACAACTTTTGCCAACAGTGGCATAAAACTGCCACTTTGCAACCACCTGTCCCACCAATACAATATGCAAACTACACCATCCAAACTAAACGACACCGATCGCGAACTTCTTCCCCAACTTTCTACCTGCACCAACTCTTCCACACCACCCGTATACGATCCACTTGAAGCGCGACATCCTTCAACCGATATCATTCCGGGGATCAGAACCGATCCCCTCGACAATCCCAAGTTCGCTGGAACGCTATTCGCCAGCAACGTCGAATCGACGCCGTTCACTTGGCGCGGCGCGCAAGCTACACACTGTAAAGAAATCTAAATCCCGGGGACATTGGTCGCGATCCAGCCGGTTTACGCGGCCCGGCATTCCTACGCACCAAAGCTGCTACACCGTTCAAATGTAAAAGTTCATCGTTCAATACCGTTTACGTAACCCCGCCACAGAGCCACATCGATCCACCGTTAACGACGAGGGGCCCCCCTCCGACTTCTGGGTGCTTTCCACGCGCTCTCGTGCATCCATTACGGTCGGGGCACCCTTTCGCGGCCGATCCTCGGCGAACTGGAGACACGGAGCAATAACGTGACACGCGTGACGTAACGTAACCCTGTTCCACGAAGGACGCAGTTTTCACCAGGTTCGATCTTCCTGTAAGATGGTATCGTTTCGCCCGAAAAACCGGTATCCTTGCCCTGGCGAAACTGGGTGGGTTGGGGGGGGGGGGGGCAGATGGGTGGGTAAACGAAGGAGTTGTGGGGGGACAGGCGAAAGAAGACGACGCAGGAGGATTCGATGTCGTGTAGGATGACGACGTTCCACTGCAAGGTCCCCCCTCGCCTCGGTACTTTTACTTTCGTCGAATAAATACGTATAAAGAGAAGCAGCCCTCCTCCTCCCCCCGCCCCCCCTCGGATCGAAATCGACCCGGCTGCTGCACACACCCGCGGAGACCAAACCTCCGAAACTTTCATCCGACGACTTTCATTACTTTCTTATCGGCTGCGAGTGGAAACACTGGCGGGCCAGCTGGTGCCGCTCTCTCTCTCTCTCTCTCTCTCGCTCCGACCCAGGGATGCGACTCGATGATTCGTCGCACGCTCGATCCTCGGCGCGACGGTCCCCCATCGAAAGTGAAATCGCGACGGGGAAGAAAGGGTGTGAGACGCGAGGGGCACCGTCGCCTTCTCCTCCGTTCCTTATTTGGAGCTTCATTCTTTCCTTTCTTTTCCGCCGCCTCTCCCCACACTTTCGTCGCTCGATGCGTGCACGCTGCTTTATGTAACGCGCCGGGGGTTAATCGAGGATTTTATGCAACCTCTTCCGCGTCGCTGTCGCCGGCGGATTTCGCAACGAGCAATTGGGTGCCATCCGCGACACTCGCGATCTCCCCCGAGATCGTCGCGGAGTAATTAAGTCGCTCCGCGCTCTTCAAATCCTCCGAGCAAGGATAATCCCCCCGCGGGCGTCGCCTGCGAATCATCTGTTCCGACGAGAGTCCCCAGAAGGCCGAGCGAAGATCGATGCTCGTGCAGTTCGGAGGTCGAAATCGATCGGGCCCGCGACTCGGGACAAGCAGGATGGTCCCGAGCGCGCATCTCCGAAAGAGCCGGCGGTCTCGTGACACTCGAACCACCGCCGTGGCTATCACAGGCAGCTTCGAGAGAGTGAAAGTTCCCCGCGTGTACACGCGTGTCGAGTTTTTGGCATTGGGCGTTGGGATTGGAGGGCCTCGGCTGGTATCGAGGTCACTGGTGCCACCACCACCTCGACACCCGTGGATCCACGGCTTCGGTGGATCGCGTGGCCCGCAGAACTCGATGCCCCAAAAACTTTGGGCACCGCGGACCGTTCACTTCGGCCGCTACGCGCTCCGCGTTTCGTCCTCTTCTTCCGGGCTCCCAGCGGCACCTCGTCGCTCCCCTCGACCCGAGTCCGCAAGGCTCGCGGAAGTGGATTCGCGATTTAATCCGTCCAAGTTCCACGGCTCCATAACCGTCGCTCCCTTCGCGGCCCAATCGCGATGGCTCGTGCAGTGACGTCGACGCTTCGACTACTACCGACGATCATAAGGGCCCGCGCGAAGTGACTGACTCCACCCGAGGAACCGTGAACCACCCAGGGATGAGCCTTGATAGTGGACCAGCGCTAGTGATGCGCGGATGAACTGTTTTGCGTGTGATTCGTCAAAGACCATGTGACCTATCGTGACACTGGATCGTATGGTGGATCGACGAGCGTTTTGTATCGAGACCAGTGCCACAGTTGGGGATTTGGGATATTACTTGGATCCAGAGATTCGCCCCTAACCCCGTGACATACCATGTGCGCGAAGATGAGTGTTCTGCAAGGCCGCCACATAGGTAGGACTTCTTGCTTCTCAACTGAACACGCCGGACACCGATAACGGAGCGTGTAAAGTTCTGCTTACCGATGTCCCTCGTTAGATAAAAACCGTGTCCGTTTATCGTCGCTTCCTCCGTTTCCGAAGCCGGCGAAGAAGCAGCGTGACGAATCGCAGATTACATCACTTTGCTCCGCGGAAAGGGTTCGCGGCTCCCCTTTCAATCGCAGGGAACTCGCTAGTTACAAGTTAACGCGCAACAAAGTCCCTCGATCCACGAGCTCGTCGAATCGCCTGCCGAGGTGCAGCGAGGTGTTTATCAACGTCCTCCAGGTCAATAGCACCGCGACGCGATTTCACAATTGCACGCTTCGCTAATTGCAAATTACAATTGCGTCGCGACCGCCTGGGACGCGGAATATTCCTAGACTGGTTCCCCTTTTCATACCCAGCGAACGAGACGGTGGACTGTTTTTCAGAGAGAGCGTCGGATCAAAGTCGACCCTCGGAGCCTCGCAATTTCTAAGCTCGATAAACAACCCGGCTGATTAATTGAATTCCCTTAAAATCTCGAGCGGATCGTCGGCGGATCGTTGATTGGTAATCGCACGCGCTCGCGGAACGTGATCGCGCGGGAAGCGGAAGCCGTGGAGCGGAGTAGTTTGAACGGCGATATATTTCTCGCCGGCTCGTAAGCGATCGCCGCGGTTGCCTGGCACGGTCCCGGTTGCGTAAACGACAGAGACCCGGGATCACGGTGTTCCTCGGTTGCTTCGACGCGGACTTTTGCTCCAGATTGCAACAGTTAGCGGCCTGCTATCGGAGAGCCTCGCTGGCGACCCGCGGTGTCGCAACCGGTGAACTTCACCCAGGACGTGGTCGGTAGTTTTCGTGGAACGCGATCGGCTGGGTCTATCCCCGAGCTTCCTGCAGTTTCGACACCCGGGCGGCCACGATGCGGCAGCGTGTTGCAACGCAGCTATGCGCTGATCCAACGAAACCGCCTGGCGCGAGGCGAGCGAGCCGGCCAACAGCCGCTGAATAAATCGCGCTCGTTGACGTAAATAGGCGCATAACAGATTTTATTCGAAGCCTCCGACGTGCCGCGGACGCCTCGGCGAAGCTGCTTCGAGCATTACGCATTGCGAATAACTGTCTACCATGTAGCAAATTCGAACGGTGTCAAAGGAGTAGTTACTTTGAGAATTCCTCTGGTGAAGCTGGGCTACAGGGACATTAGAGTATCTTCCAAGAACGTCGTGCCTCGATTAACACGAGGCCCGTTTAAAGTGACTCGCGGATAGGTGACGGCGATGCAACGGCCTCGTTCGGGGTAGATGTATCTATCAAAGTAGCTAATAAATGGTCGACGGGTGGGAGAAGAATTTCGACGTTTCCACGATGCTCGCCGGCTTATGACACAACATGGCAGAGCTTGCCGTAGGAAAAGTAAGGTAAGGCCAGTGGTATAATAGAAACTTTCACTGCGGAGGTTCAACGTACCGAGGCCTCTCTGACTCTCACTGGCCGTTCCCTGTGCCTCGACTAACGGCCATCCGAAAGACACAAGGCGCCCGTCTCTCTCCGCCCGAGCCCCCCTGGCCGTAAGGGAAAAATTAACGCGGGGGGTATATTTATAACGCCCATTGTCGCGCGAAACGCGGTAGAAATTTCTCGACGTGCACGACTGCGCCTGGGTAAAGGCAACCCTTGCGCGCGAGCTCTCCATCCGTACCCGCGGCGGTGACAGGCCGCTAATGGCGGCCGTTTAGCAGTCGACCTATTGTCGTTGATAGCCCAGAGAACTTTCCTTACCGGATAATACCGCCTCCTTCCACGGTCCCGCTAGCGATCGAGGGACTCGCGCAGATAACGCGATACGCGCTCGAGGAAGCGGAGAGTTTCTCATGCTTCTCTTCTTCTTCTTGCCCCTCCCCTCTATCTGGCTCCCTCTTTCCCGCGGCGAAAAAGAAAGTTCGGTGAATGTGGCGATTAAGTATCCTCTTTTTGCGGCTGTCGGAAGGAGCGTGGACTAGGAACGACTCGGAAGCACGAGACTCGGTTTGCGGGGACCAGATTTTTCCACGGGGTTCGGGGTGGGGAGGCGTTGCTCTATTTTCTCCGCGTAAACGGACCGATTTTCAGGTGCGCGATAGCGCGGCGTAGTTAGTATTCGGTGGTCACCGAAAAGTTGGGCGCTTCCGTTGATACGCGGGGCTGGAAGGTGCGGGGACGCTGGAAACGAGACCGTCGCACATCCGCGAAGACCCGCTCAGATAAGCGATAAGTCGGTTTTTCAAATAACGGTACCACGGTGGGACGTGATAATGCGCCGCGGAGCTAGGCCTCCGCGTGTTCACACGGCCCGATAAACTGTAGCGGGTTGCGGACCGAGGTGCCGACTGCGGCACCGCGGTTAGTCCAGGAGAGCTAAACGATTCGGGGACAACGGCGAAGCGAGCGCGGCTGATCGGTCACCGTTTTAGCTTTTGTTGGGGAATCTGGCCCGCCGGTTAATCTCCGTTCGTTAACTTTCTCCGGGGTTCGTAATTTAGACGGCCTGGCGAGCGTATTTTCGCACGAGACCGTTCATCCTGCGGCTACCCTTTTAAATTATGCCACGACGCTTCCTGGTCGGTCGAGGTGGCGTTGCTTTATCCGCGCCTCATTACCATTGTCAAGAATTCGTTTCCTCGTGCGCGCGGCGAGATCCAATCGCGCGGCGGGGTGCTTGAACGGGAGTCGGTCGAGGATAGGGAAAGAAGGAAGGCCCGACGCTCTGGCTAGGAGGAACAGAGAGCCGTTAGTCAGACGAGGTGGTGGGGGAGTCGCAGACCTAGGATGTCATGGCGTGGGAGAGTCACTTTCACCATCGTCGGCCCCTATGTAGCGGTAAAATCTACGTGGCACATAAAATTACGCGCTCTGTTCCAATAGATCCCCGATGATGGTACCGAGCTGGCGGAAATATGTCACACGCGGACAGCGAGTCGTTTTCTATTCGTACCGTCACTGACGCGTGGAAACGTTTATCGGGCTTTCTTCGAGTTGGACTTTCTCACGGGCACAGTTTTATGATGGACGTGACAGTGTTGGCTGGCTTCGAATAAAACTTTGCCGCGTAGCCTGAGTCTTTTTTTTATTTTAAACGTTTTATTATGGGTATGTTTAGAATCGCGTTTGCAAGTTGTGGTGAATTGTAGAAGGGGTTGAGGAAAATGTGAGATATTTTTTGGGAGAGGATTCTACGTCTTTGCGTTTTTAATTTAGTTAAGGATTTACTAGTTGTATTTGTAAAAGGAAACCAAAAATATTATGCATGGTTTGATTTAATATCTTTATATACTAAAACATTGGCATTTGTAAAAATAATATTTGAAATTTTAAGTTGCAATTGCGATATAAATCGAATATTTTATATACCTGAATGAATGTAGCATAAATCCTGTGAAAATGTCCCACTTTTTCCAACATCACGTTCAGTATCTGACTAGTCTAAATAAGGCCAGGATTAAAGATTAAAAATTTTCTTAAATACAAAATCTCAAGTGATTTGATTTCAGTGCTCTAATTTAGAGCACGATGTATTGTATATTTAAACTTTCGATCAATTATTAATGCTTTCCGTTCATTAGCCACTCAATGAATTACATAACTTGCTTCCTGTTATGGTAATTACCATACTGGCTGGATCGATTGAATATAAATGCACAAAAATGATCGTATTGTTTGCAAGGGAAAATGGCAGGCATGAAAATGTTGTAACAACCACTTGCCCAAAGCAACACCGTTCATAGAGCATTTTGCCTTCCTGTTATATAAAATACAATCTCTAACGTTTCATTTCGTTACGTAAACGCCATACCAAAGTAAGTAAACACTACGCACAACAATAAGTTTATTTTAAAAAACTGCTAAAACATTCTTGCGGAAACAAATCTACTTCCAAACAATCAGAGAAACCCATGTAACACAAAATCCTATCCAATCAGAAGCAATGACAGCATTTCAAAACTAAATCAACATACTTCTAAAAAATATCTCCAAGCTCAACTTAAAACTACCGCCAGCGTAAAATTCAAATATTCAGAAACAACCCGAAAATCATTCTCGTTCAAAAACACCCGTCACACATGAAACTCGATCGCCCAACGAAACAATACTCCAAATTAATTTCCACATTACAGAGAAATAATTAACCCCGCGCGCTGTAGAAGGCAACAGACTTTCCTTACTTTCAGCCAGCACAAAACTGGTGGCGCATTTCCCAGTGCCATTATACAACTGCGCAAATTTGCCGGTTAATCTGTCGCAGAAAGCCCATCAGCGCGGGCGTACACCTGAAACGCTGTAATAACGCGTTACACAACTTAACAATTATCGAGCGACGTCTGGCGTTCAATTAGAGACGGGGTGGAGGCAGCGGGAGCAAGAAGTAGAAAAAGAGCCTGAAAACGCGGCGGGGCCCTCCTCCCTGTAGCGTCGCGTTTAATGAAGCAAACACCGCGGCTATCGGGGTAAAGCGTGAACCTCGAAAAAGCTTGGCCGAGATAGCGAGCTTGCGTGGCTTTCAGCCCGGCGCAGAGGCGCGCGGACACTCGGCCACACACGCTCCGACACGTATACGGACAACTCGTGCGCGCACACACGCGCACGCACGCACGCACACATAGCTGCAACGAGATCGCCGGCGGCCTCTCAAGAAGAGACCGTAGGTTAGTGCATTGGCTGCACTTTCCGTCTCGGTGTGTGCATGTGCACGCCGGCAGTGGCGGCAGCTCTCGGCCGTGTGCATGCATTGGTTACGCAAGAATAGTGGTGTGTGTGAGACTGCTGACCCACATACGCCAGGGAGCAAGGACCCCGCTGCACCACGTACACCAGCGCGCGCTCACTCACGCCACACAGGAGAGCGTGCCAGCTCCTCGTGTGCGTGCCATGTGTGCGCGAGCGCCGGGCGCACGCCCCGTTGGATGCGCTGCTTCCCCCCCTCCTACGTATGCTGCCGCACTTCACCGCCATCTGGCGTCCCGCACCGCCAACCGCGCATACACTCGCCCACGTGGTCCGAGCCGGGATTAAGCGGCGTGCACAACTTGCGGCTCGCGTATCCCTTGAATATGAGGCGCGGTTGAACGAGTGTTTAGGATCTTAATGGTTGAATAAAGGTTTGGAAGATGAGATTCATCTGCGAGCGATTTGTAACGCGTGGAATTTTTGCTGGGAGAAATACAGGAGGTAGTAGTTTATAGTCTTGAGTTTCATTTTGTACGATGGTAGTCTGTGGAATTTTTTGTGCGAGGTACTCTATTGTATATCTGAGTAGGTACTGAGTCTTGGAGCCTATCACCACCTTTTGATCCATGAATTTTCTACTTTTAATTAAGATATTGTATCCCAAAAGTCTTTATCGTAAATTCGAGACTGTAGCGTTGATAGCTTCTTGTTTTTAATTACTTTAAGTTAACACGGCTTAAAAAAGAGTGCTACGAGGACCTTACCACTTCTCTAAACGTGCCATTAAATCCACGATTCTGAGCCCAGACAAAGAACGCGTTAAAAAGTAATTTAGAGACAAGTTGGCGATGCGCCCATAAAAGGCCCATTAAGTTTGTCGAAAAGTGTCCGAACTGAGTCACATCCAAACAGACATACAAGGGCAATTGCCAGCAGCAGCAATGGATAAGAGAAATCGTTGAATTAAAATCCCTGAAACAGAGAATATTCACGGTACTGCGACTCGCTATTACCTACTTAAACTTGAACGCAACAAGCTTGACCCGACTATAAGCTAGGCATCCACGATTGATCGCTGTCGAACGGCAGTCATAAAATTCCAGCTTTCGGATGAACTACCCCGCGTTGAGAATGAAGCCTGTCCTTGTGCTCGATCCACCTTCACAAACGGCTGTTTCAATGAATTTTTCAAAGAACGCGTGCACACCGTTGCCGCTGTGCAACCCGGTGAACGACTGTTGACCGAGCAACGTCTTGTGTAAACTTCGCTCGACACGCAATGTAGCATAACCACCTAAGTACCCTAATTCCCTCCAGTTTCTGCCCTCCCCATCCTATCGCCCACATTTAGCCGAGAAATATTGCGTGCGGAAATAAGCTTCCGCGCTAAATTTCAAAACAACCACCCCAACTGAAAGTTCCAGCAACCTAACATTCCCGAGCTGCCCCGACATTGTTCCACGCCGCCCTTATCTAACCCAGAAAAAGGAAACGGCGGCACGAAGCTAATGCCACGCGACATCGATTGCCCGGCGGCACCCCGCCGCGGCTCGCGGCTCGCCGAATGGCGCTCGGCATGCAAATGCAGCCGCGTCCGGGCGATCCGTCCGCTATTGGCCTGTATCATCCGCGACATCGCGTTTATTAAAACGACCCGATGATGTGTCATAGACCGTTTCAACCGCGCTCCTCGGCCGTACAAACCGATCCCCCCTCCCGGCCGTCGTAGCTTCTGTCTTGCCGCGGCTATTAATTACACGGAGACCGGCGGCGCGCGCGATAAGACACGATTTGTCATTATCAGAGCACCCAGATGAGTGGACGCGGTATTATTAAACTGACCTGGTGCACGCCAATCGTCCGTGCACCCGTCGCGTCGTCCAGTCGCTGGCGAAACCCGCCGAGTGACGATTTCGCTAGGCGGCGGGCAACTCCGCTGGACGACGGTACCAATTACTCCGTTCGCCGAGCGTTAAGGCTCCCCCAGACCGACGCGATTTATTCCGCAAGCGGAACGGCAACGGAGTGTCCGCAGCGGAAATGTTCCGCGTTGGTCTGAACAGCCTCGTAAGTCGCCACGCATAGTAAATTGCCGCGGGACAAAATATTCGCTTTGAATAATCGCGTTGGTCTGACCGAGCCTTTATCGCGCGAGCCGCGAACAGGAAGATTCTACGACGGTGGGCGATCGTGATCTCATGAGACGCGCGATCTCGCGCGAGGACCGTGGCGCATGAGATCGCAGGGTTCCGTGCTTAGCCACCACTGCATAGACCGCCATGCAACGATCCAATTGTGTGCTATTGGCTAAAGAGGGGTTAATGGCGAACTATGCGTTCGCTGTAATCGCGAACGCGTGCCTCCAACGCGAGCACTTTCACGTTCCGCTACGTTCTAGCGATAGCCGATATCCTGGGACGTGATGGACGATGAAGAGGGAAGTGGGTGGCTTGGGGGGTCGAGTGAACTGAGTTTGGGAAGGTTTCAGGGGTGAATGATGAGAATTATATTCTAATTTAAGGGAGATATTTTTTTGGATGGACGAGTTACAGCGAGATTACAAGTATGAAACTACTTTGGATTTCACTGCTGTTTGGAAGTGTTAGGACACCTAGTCTGTGTGGAATAATTGTGAGAAAGGTTGTAAATTTATTGGAGGACTTTAACCAAATTTACTTTATTGGTATCTTGAATTAAAAGCAAGAGCAAGTATTCAATCTGTATGAAATATCACGTTTCCTAATAGTTATGACCGATGGTGTCTGTAGAGATATGAAAATATGACTTTTTACACTCTCTTTTAATTATAAATTAAATCTTTTGACTCGAGATTAAAAATTCAATAGTCATGAATAAAAACTAAAGAATAAAAAGTATAATTTTGCGTTGAATCTACATAGAAAGTGCAACACGTTTTAATGAATAGGTACTGCAAATCAAAGATTGAGGTAGTGGATAGATGAGTAATCGAATGGAAGAAGTGTTCTTTATTGTTTCGAAGAACTGTTTAACAAGCACGTGTCGTTAATATCAATTTACATCAATTTTCAATCGTTCCATGTACATAAATTTCTAGCAGGCCTTCATTTTATGTGAATTTAGTTAATGTGAGATATACTGAGACATAGAATTATATGCACAACCAGAAATTTGATAAAGTTTGAAATAAAATATTTAGGAAAATTCATTTCGTTCCTCCTATTTTGGAATATATACTACATACACGATATTAATTAAATAATGCGAAGTAGTCAGACGTGTCTGATCACATACTGGACGCTTCTACTTGCCTTTTTCATGTGTGTCTACAAGAAATGAGAAATAAATCTTTTTATCTCCTCACTATGATTTTGATATGCCCTCGACTGTACATAATCACTGTATTTCTTAAAAATTGGATTGCAAACTTATATGTCCAGGAAGACAAACCACCAATTAAGCAAATCAAACAAACTTTGATATAGTCTACATACATACATCCACGTAAAAAAAGACATTAAGATTCATATGACGTCTTCCTCGAGAACAAACTACCTTTGGAAAAAAATTTCATCGCTTTCCTAGTTTAAAAGATAGATAAAAACACACTTAACTTTACAACCTGCAAAAACTGCGCTACTTATACTATGGTTAACGAAAATAGACCAACAAGTGTTAGAACCACAGAATTAGAGTTTTATATCGTAAAAAACCTCACAGAAAGGTGTTACAACAGAAGAACTGTAGGAAATTAGTGAAGCCATAACACAAAGGAGTCATTAGTCGCATGAAAACGTTTTACAACGCAAAAAGTGAAAAGAAATCGTAAAATCAGTGCTGACTCCAATTCAATGTCCGAGCATTTATCCCCAAAAAATCATTGAACTATTAAACAATACCGAACACCGTATCAAAGCTTATTGGTTTTTGGTGCAATGTTATATTTCACGATAAAATGAAAATTTAATATCTGCAAATCAGACGGCTGTGCAAAAATATAACAAGAACCAAATGATAAATTCGTACCCAAAATTGTCCCTTTATTCTAATAATTTCATAACCCACTGCAACTTAATTTTTGTAATAAAACAACTCCCTTTTATATCGTTTTTATCCTCATATTATATCAAACTCTTAACGCGTCATAAACAAAAAGCTCCATATAAGTAAAAGTCCAAATTCCCCATTATTCTAAATTTCGCATTGAAACTTGCTACGAGAGCTTCATGGCTCGTTTGCATATCACTGTTGTATAATGAGACTAAAACGTGACTAGACGTTTCATGATTAATGAAGATGTTTTTCGTGGCTGATAACAGCGAGACGCAGAGTTCAGTTTGCGCGATCTTCTAAATTCATCATCGTAGATTAGCGCTTCGACTAGCGTCAGCGTATTTTCTGAAGAGCATCGAAAATATTGTCCAAGAGTCCCTGAATGTGTACTTTGACAACAATCAAGCTCGAAGTTCGTTTATTGAGCTTCGTGCAAAGCATTGGACTTAAAGGAATATTTTTGTAAACCTTTTATACTTAAATGCTTATTATTACACCCTCGCATGTTTTGCTCTACTGCTCGCGAATAAATTACACGGATAATTAACGAGCCTCGTGAACTGTTTATTGAACGCTACTAAATTTCTTTTTCATGTTCTGCTTGCAGGAATTATGACCCTTACGAGCAGCCCGTGTGAGCTAGACAACATGAGCTTGTTTCAAGACCTCAAGTTGAAAAGGAGAAAGGTCGACTCCCGATGTAGTAGTGACGGTAAGAAGATACTTTGATTGAAATTTATCACAGCTCCCGAACGACGACATCGTGTGCACTATTTCATCCCTCACTGATCACAACTCGCATTCCCTCGCATATTCGATTAACTTGGAGAGATCTCCGCCTACTTTCGTTTCCATTACGTGCAGCATTAAACTGTTTTTAGTACCTCGGTTTTTCTAAACAATATCCAGTACGCAGGAACAATATTCACACCCGTATTCCGCTATGTTTCAAGTTTACTTTCTCTCGAATATCTTAAACAAGTTCAACGGTTCTCGCTGGCGTCCAGTGTTTGTACGACATTCAGAAACGACTGAAAATATATTAGAATTTCTAACGGAGCCTGTTCGACTGTTGTAAGAATGAATACTACGGGGATAATGCGGCGACATTTCCAAAATCAGAGCGCTCGTAAATAACCGCCGATAGAACAATCATCGATTGTACAGCGAGCGAAACAATGCGTATCAGGATTTCAACAGCAGGCGTAATCATGTCTTTCGGAAGGATCGTATATCATCGTGCAGGCTAAAGCACAGCGTACAGGCAATCTTTTCTTATTCAGAATACGCGGAACGAGATCGCGAAAGTGGTCAGCGCAACTGTAATGATTAGTTGCCGCCCGTAATGCCGTATTTGATGCCCTTATTGCCCCTATTTTCATAAGCCGCGTATATTGCTCTCTATGAAGCGCGCCTATAACATCGATCATGCTTCATCCAGCTCTGCTTTGAGAACCGTAAACGCATAAACCAGCCGTCATTGGAGCCGCAACTTTTAGACGCGACTAGGAATTTATTGTCCGCCCGCGTACAAGCCTATCAAACTAAAATTCTTGAACCCTTTCCAATACTGTCTGGGTAGATGCGGTGGCTTCTGCAAGATAATAGATGACAGTTTATTTACATAATGGTGTCAACAAAGTGTGGACAGCAGTCATAGTGGCAACCAAGTCTGCCGCGTGAAATGATCGTTGCGTCACTTGGTGGATATGCTTGATAAGTTTAAAATACAATTCCGAAATGGTTGCCGCAACAGTGTACATATTCTACTTTTGTCACAGAGTATTTGAAAATACTTATGACGATTGCATGCGGTCATTTTGTTTTGGTAGAAAGAACTTGTAAGTGGGGCTCACGAGTTGGCGCGCTTTTTAGATGGGGATGAGATAGATACGCTATAGAATACTAGTTCGAAGTTCGAGGTTTGGAAATTGAGAGATAGCATGTTGGATTAAAGAGAAGGAGAACTGAATTCAGGTGTAAGCTGGTAGCAGAGAAGTACAAAGGATTTCTTGTCGCGGGTGGACATAATGTGAAGGGCATAAGACAACTAAAATTCGAATCGAAAAGTCACTATTTGTACATCTCAAAATAATCGCAAATATAGTAAAAGTATCTGGATGAAGTTAGCATACGAAGTTCGCGTAAATAAACTAGTATAAATACAAAATAAACAAGTAGAAATATCAAAATAAACTAGTATGAATTAGTAGACGTAAATATCAAAATAATCTAGTATGAACTAGTATAAATCTAAAATGAACTAGTATAAACTAGTATAAATATAAAATAAACTAGTATAAGCTAGTATAAATATAAAATAAACTAGTATAAACTAGTATAAATATAAAGTGGATTAGTATAAACTAGTATAAATATAAAGTGGATTAGTATAAACTAGTATAAATATAAAGTGGATTAGTATAAACTAGTATAAATATAAAATGAACTAGTGCAAACTAGTATAAATACAAAATGAACTAGTATAAACTAGTATAAATATAAAGTGGATTAGTATAAACTAGTATAAATATAAAATGAACTAGTGCCTATAAATATAAAACGTGAAAAATCACGCCACTTGTCCTACGACAAAACTTTCCTCCACAACACCTACCCCACTACACCCCAACCTCACCCCCACAGCCACCGAAGACACCTGTTCCTCGAGTTCCCAACACCCTTAAAACAACTCCGCGATAACACTACCCACCAACCGTTTCCCCCATCTTAACCACCCAAATCCCGAGATCCCTACATCCACCCCCATCACAAGGTGCTGAAGCCGCCCACTTCGTAGTATCATCCCTCCGCGTGCCCTCATCGTCGCGTCCTGATCACGGTCTCGAGTGATCGGTCAGGAAGGATTGGTTACCGCGGGGGTGGTTCAGACGTCGGTGTGGAGCGACGAGGGAGGGCGGTTAATTCCAGGAAGAGGGAGGTGGCGGTTGGTGGAAGCGGTGCAGGGTTGAATATCAACCCACGCGGTTTCCCGGACGTGCACTGCTGCTAGTTCGACTTCGCCTCAACTCGCGCGTGCACGCGGGAGGCGTTCGATCGCGGGTTTCTTTCAGAAAACGAACCCCTGGGCTAGAGCCTGTCCCCCCGAAAACAGCGAACGAAAGGAGAGATGCGAAGTGCAAACGGATCAGTCACTTACAAAACAACGAGCTATTAAGCTGCATCGATTTTTCGAAGAGGTCGCGAACACATTGGCCGATACCAATGACCCTCGACCTACTGGCGAGTAAAGGTCAGAGACTGCCGTTGGCGGGAAGCCGAATCGATGGTGATGACGGTGAACCTGGACCGTTGTTATGTCGGAGGCGACGTCGACCCGGGGATACGTGAGAACGCACACGCAGTTTCCGCACCTCCGCGCTCGCGACGCCAACCAGCCCGATTTTCCAAATCAGATCGCGCGATATATATCGTTTGAAAGCCGCGTCCGGGGGATCCTCGCGCGTATACATGGATGAGTCTTTTCGAGGGGCGCCTGGATCGAGCCCCGTCAGCTCGTGGAATCATTGATCTTTCTTTCTGGGGCCACGCGCCGAGAAGCGTCATACGCGAACAGGCGTACGACGCAATTACCCGACAGGTGACGGCAGTGCCCGGCCAGGACGGTGCTCGCCAATCCGGCAATATGGAAGGATCGTACGACGGAGGATGTAAAAATCGATCTTTGATGATCGAGACCTACGAGGCACAAAGTGACACGTCGTTCGTTTGGGGGACTAAGGGCAGATTAGATCGCGGTTAATTGTTTTCTAAAAAAAAGTTTAATGGCATGACGATCAGTGAATACTATGGTATAACTCTGATTAGTAAAAGTTCCGTCGTAGTATGTGGAAGCAACAGGATGGGACGTGTCGATTGATTTTGCTTTTGGTTAAGTGGAATTGTTAGGGAGCTTGCTTTTCGCGCGCAATTTGTAAAGTTGGTTAATAAGGCTTGACAATATTGTCGAAGGTTTCTCAGGTGTCCATTAAGTGGCAGCGTTACTAATAATCGAGGGAGGGGAAGGAAACACGGTTGTTTTGGGCGCGTCCGACCAGTGCAGGGTTATACTACTTGACGCGATTTCTCGCGCGTCGTAAGTGGCTGAGGAGAAGTTTAATCGATTTATCGGAGGGAACAGGGCTATGCGGATAACGTATTTATACAAAAATCAGCGTGGATTTATAGTTTGTGTAATTAATTTAGCAACCCTCCGGTGTTCATTGCCAGAGAAACAGTACAAACTGAAGAAATCGTTTCTAAAATAATTGAAGTATGGGAATCGAATGCTGGAAGTCGGATTCCTAGAAACTTTAAAGCACAAAAACAGAGGAGACTATAAATTTGGAGAATTTAATTTTGCGTTCATGTGCCACCACCGAATAATAAACTGTTTTATAATACACACTCGTCTGAGTGATTTGCAAACGTTTCAATGCTCTGTGATCTTTCGTCCTAAGAACTTTTGAGAGATCGTATATAAAAGTAACAGCAAAAAGGCACGAAATATGCGTGCTTGAATTACGTCCGACCGTACCGAAGATGCTCAACGATTTCTCAGATATCCATGACAATCGACGAAGAGAATCGAGCTTAACAAAGAAACTTGTGATACTGTAGCAACGCGAAACGAGTAGATGCAGTCCCAATACTCGAGGAGTAATTAAATATCCTTGATATAAAGAATAATCTTTTATGACTCCACGATGATGAATTTCCCACTGAAACGCGACATGTTCGTCGCGACTAATCAATGGGTGGACAGCTGGAGCTCGCTGAACATGGATCTTAGAGTGTTCCAACGGATACCACTAAACAATTTTCCCTCGTGTTCGTGCCTCTACCATCCGTACAACGGCCAATCGATGCCGTTTCATCCAAACCACTTGGAGTTCCACCGTTACCTGAGATCACGACCGACGATGGGCCCGTACGCTGCGTTCGACCATCGATATTGCTGCTACGACTCGAAGAGCAGTCATGCGCCATTGCTCGGTAAACAGGCAATTTTACATAGTAATTATTCACGAGCCCTCGATACGAACGCAAATCCATGACAACCAGACGCCACTTCCACGTAAGCGATGATTCGTCATAATAGGCTTATTAATCGTCGTAAAAATAGCCGCGTTAATCGCGCATTGTTCTTCGGTCGGCCGTTAGACAGCCATGGTTGCTCGTTAATCGATGATCGATGAATGAACCTATCACTGTAACCTAGCATTACGTGATTGGAATCGAAACGCTTAAAAGTGCGGCGGAATGATTAATGCCAGCAGAAAGTCCGAGCAATGGGGGAATTAGGGTGATAAGAGATAGGATGGCGGACGAATAATCGGCGAGCACCGATATTCACGGTGATCGGGCTATTAATAGCTTGGAAACTGGAACCTAGGTACCTACAATCACAACTCGGCCTTGTCAACTGCATTCCTTCCTTGACCTACACCAACAGCCGTAGTCCCACATCCTTTTCACCACCTAAGCACCACGGGCGAGTATTACACTTTCGTGCCGGCGGTGTCGATTGCTCTCTCGCTCTGCCTGCGAGCTATCCTTGCACGTGCAATTTCAAACGATCCTCGCACCCCGGGGTACGATGCGAGGGGTGAACAAGGGGGTGGCGTCTACGTCTCAACAATCTTCAAGTAATACCACACGGTACGCGGTTACCATTCCCTCCCGAGTTCCGAGTAAAACTCAAGGAACCGCATAGACACTTTGCCGGAGTTTACTAACGGGTACGGGGGTCGGTTTTTCCATTGCGCTCTGCGGAGGATGAGAATTAATTGAGTGTGATTGTCATTTAGTTTTATTCGATCGTGACCCTTCGTGAGAGAGGTGTAATGAGCATTAAGACACCTGCTCTGTGTGGAATAATTGTGAAAATGGTTGCAAATTTATTGGAGAAGTCTGAGACACTTTATTTTATTTTGTATTTTAAATTAAAAGTAGCAAATTGACAATATAAATAGAACTGACAATATTAAAATTATTAATTCCCGCGTACACTACAGTGGCAGATAGAGTGTTAAATCAAAAGACTAATTTAGTATCAAAGAGTCATGACTGCTTTAGATACATCTCTGGAAAGCACTCGCCAAGGGAAATCAAATAGTACTATTTTTATAAGATCTTAGTAAAAGGAACAGAAATATCAAAACTTAACTTGCTGACAGGGGACTCAATAGCAAATTTATGTCTAGATGAAAGGATTTTTATTCTCAGAAGTACAAGCTACCAAAATCTGTTTCTTTTTTAATAAAAGGGAGTCAATTTTGAAAATTTAACTGGCTGATTAGAGACACAGTTGCTTTGTGTCACTCCAAAATGTGTTTCTCGCTACTCATTACAGGAAAAATCACACTTTTTGGTCAGAAATTACTCTATAAACTTAGCATTGTTCTTTTCTCAAAACATACAAGTTCCACGCGTTAAGAGGAATAAAAAAACGAATTACAATTCTGCAACCTGAGGCTTTGTTCCCGAGATCCAGGCGGCTGAAGCGTAGAAGTTCAACCAGAGCATAAGCAGTTGCAGTTTAGAAGCTCGACTTCCGGTGCGTGCAGTTCAAATGTCAGTGGCACGTACACTCGCGCACCTAAACGCGAGTAGATGCACGTTCGCATATACTACGCTGCTAACAATTATTTAAGAACACTACGAGACTCCGGTTATAAGATGTTTCTACTTCAGCCGCAATGCAAAAGCGATTCACCTAATTCCATGCAATTTTACGACGAAATGAAACACTCCCACGGGCAAATTAATAAATCCCACCATTTGTACGCGTTACAAATGATAAGAATATTTCTTTTCATCATTATACAGCAACATACACACGGAGACGCGGCGTGTAAATAATTTGTATAATTTATTCAGTCGTGGTTTATGAATATTTATTCGTGTATCGAAGAACATCGACGAAACCGCATTTCACTGTACTGTTGTACGTAAGGTACGTTAGTGAAACTTTGTGTTTTCACGACGTGCCAGCTGCGAATATCAAGGAGCGTTGTTCTAAGCAGCTCTTACTACTTTCAAAGTCGAAATAATACTGACTGCCCAACGACCTCGGACGATTACCAACGTCGACTTAAGGATGGCACAAAAACGGTACACAACGTGTAATGTCTATCGCGCAGGAAGAGTATAGAAATGTTATCGTTCCCTAAGCTAGCACTAGTAAGCATACATAGTATATTACACTTTCGATAAAAAAAACTACACTGAAATTGACGCTCATATATTTTCAACAAATAAACATTTCTCAAGCGTAATTACGAAATAAATTCTCTTCAAGGATAAAATAATAATATCCCACTATTAGATACCCAAGCGATAAAGTCAGAGACGTCGATTCAGCCGTAAAGATATGAAATTTCATTTACAATACATGTTACTGTCCCCTGGCAATAATATACCGTGACTCAGCTCGTTCGTTAAACTTTACAGGGGAGGTAATGGGCCCGGCGAAAGAGACAATGCATAAAGATTAAAGTTTATCGATGCATCGCGCCCAGCCGATCCTCGAGCGGATACATATGTACGTATGCGCGCGCGAGAGCAACGAAATACGACGCGCACCTTTCGAAATCCGTCTGTCAACCTTATAAAACGGCGGATTGGCAGCCCGCGCCGTGATCAATGCTATTAATCATCGCGATAGACCATCGTTACGCTCGTGCACGATGATTAATAACATTTCCATAACGACCGGGAACCCCCTCGGAAGGCCAAGCCCGTTAACGCGAGCATCGCCCGCCTCGGGACGGTTTAAAGCGGTCCAGCTCGAGCAGCGAAGAATCTCATCCCGCGTAACTTTCGTAATCTCGGGGCGAATCCCGTCCGAAGACGGTATCGCCGGCCAGCGATAATTGTTATTAATGCCAGATGAAGCAGGGTTACCTAACCGGGAGAGGAACGGCCACGGACAATGCGTTACATATTGTGCCGCGATGTGTCAAAACGGAACGAGAGTAACGTGTTTATCTTCATTAGGACAGGCTCATAGATTGATATGGATTATTTGTAATGCCGCGGTTCACTTCTCTGTTTAACGACTTACGCTGGAACGCTAGCAAATTGAGTCTGCAGTGGGGAAGATATAAGTCTTAATGCGTTGGGATAGGTATTATTATCGTGGTACCGCGAAGTAAGTAAAGAGTGACGCCAAGTAAGAACCAAGTATTTCAGTTGGAATCGACTGGAACTTCCTTCAATTAATTAAGGGGGTATTCTAGTTTAGTGTGCGAGTTTCATGACCATTTTTTAGAATTTTTTATGGCCCATGAAAGTAAGTGCAGTACACAAAGTTTTTCCTAAAATCTTAATCGACCTTTTAATTATATTTACAATTTTTTTATTTTGAAAAAATTAGTATGACATGTCTGTATGAAGACATGAAAATTGTGCCTTGTGCCATGATTCTGCCATCATGATTGTGCCAAAAGTAGGTATCAAATTTGTTAGGGACCTTGTTTCTGCTGTATCTTTTCACTGTACGTTGTGCAAGGGTAACTTTGCCTATGATATTATCCAAGATAAAGTAGAAGTGTATGTACAGCTCCTTTTTCATGCGCAACAGGTATCACAGTTGCGACGAGTTTCTATGTACAAATACCCAAGCCACTTTGCCTGAATCGCCGAGAGAATCTTTGTCGCACTCATACCATCCTAAGCAAACCTAGCAAAACCCCCGTATCCACAGTCCCCTTTGAACAACCAAGATCGCAGAAAGTCCTCGCTAAACGTTTCGCTAACAGTCGTCCTCCATCTCGATCATCGCTGCCATTTTCACTAAAGAAAGGCAGCCCATTATCTCATCTGACGCGCACACGACACCAGTCAGGACTGGGATGTCGCGGCCGATCCGCGCCCAGTGTTCGCGGCCTAGCCAAGGTAAACGCGCGAAATTGCTCGGAACGTGTATAAACGTGGGATCAACGCCTTATTTCTCAGACTCCCCGGTATCCCTCGGATCAGCAGGCTCGCCGCTCGGGATCCAGCCGGCGGACGCTCCTTCACCCATAAACTTTCCTGCTCCAGGGGAGAGCATGGCCGACACCTCGACCCTGTCGCCGGAGGCTAACATGCCGGGCTCGCCGGGCTGCCCCGTGGTCAAAGTGAAAAGCGAGTATCTGCTAGGCATCCCGAGTCCAGGAACACCGCGGGACCCTCTTCGGGGTGGCGGGACGGCGGTTGGGTTGGAGGCACGCGAGACAGCCTGCACGGAACGCGCGTCCCCCGATTCAGTCTTCCCGGACGCCACCTCGATAACGGGCTTCAGGGTCGTCGAAGACCAACAGCAACACCACCAACAGCAGCAGCAGCAGCAGCAACAGCAGCAACAACACCAGCAGCACCAGCAGCAGCAACACCACCACCAGCAACACCACCAGCAGCAACGTGCTGGTACACCTGCACCGGCCAGGTCCTCGCCTTACTCGCCTATCCAGGCGGTCTCCACGACCCCCATGCCCCAGGAGCCTAGCTCGAGGAGCGACAGCCCCGACAAAGGTGACCTGTCGTCCGCCCAGACCAAGGAGGAGTCCGACAACTCGGTCTTCGACGGGGGAGGCGGCGGTGGCAACGGGGGTGGCGGTCGCACGGAGATCCCCAGCCAGCCTAGTCACCGGAGCAGCCCGTCTTCACAGTACAACCCTAACCAGAGCATGAGCCCTAGCGCCAGCACCACGCACGGTGCCCAGCAACAACAACAACAACCGCAGACACCTCCCACGCCGCCCAGGCCCCGCGCGCCATCGGTACCCCCTCATCTTCTGGCCCATCACCAATTCTGGACGCAAAACACCGGCGTACAGGGGTTCGCCACCCAAAGGCTACTCAACGGGGTGATCAGCAGCGCGGTGAACTACGGCCAGAACGTCTCGGTCGTGTCCACCAGCGGCAGTACAAGCCTCAGCAGCAGCACGGGGAGCAGCGGGAATGGGGCAACTTCCACGAGTACGGGGGCTACCACTACGGTCTCCTCGTGTAAGTAATCGTTGTGTATTTGCTAGACGCGGAGGTAGAGTTAGAAGAAGCCTCATCGATTGTACAGGGGAATCGAGGGTCAAGTAAACATCGGGAATATCTTGAGAAGAGAGTATCGGGTGTATCTACTAGTTACTCGAGAAGCTTACATTAGAATTCTAAATTTCGAATGAAGTTTTCTTCGCGAGGTCTTTTAACCAAACTCGATGGAACGTAACCAAAGCAGGTAACTAAATATCCCCCGCTATATCAAGCTTCTTCCTGTTCCAGGCGAAACTATGAAACCACCGGCGCAGAGGCCTGCACCGGCACCCCCGCGACCACCGCCCACGGTGATCATGGGCGAGATCGGTGGCGTGAGGACCATGATCTGGTCCGCGCCGCCACTGGACCCCGTACCGCCGCCCGCAGCGTCCTGGACGACGACTGCCGCGGCAGCGTCCTGCTCCTCGTCGGAGGAGTCGGCCGCCCAGCTGCTCCTGAACCTCGGCCAGGAGTCCAGGGGCAAGCCGCCCTCCGTTTCCTACGCGTCTGGCCCGCCGCTCAACATGGAGAGCCTGTGGGCCGGCGACCTCACGCAACTACCTGCCGCGCAGCAGATGCAGGCGCTCAACCTGACGGCTTCCGGCTCTGGCCAGACGTGGGTAAGGAACGGGGGGGTCGTCAAGTCTGAGACGGCGTCGCAATCGATGTCGGTGGCGCCCCCCGCGCCCCCGATGCCGCCGCAGGAGCACGAGGAGGACGAGACGCCTATGATATGCATGATCTGCGAGGACAAGGCCACTGGCTTGCACTATGGGATCATCACGTGCGAGGGGTGAGTTGCGTCATCGGTTCTCTTATTAGGATGCAGAGGGTAGTGTTTTGTGACGGTATTCTGCTTGATGTACACTGCCATTCATATAAGTACTAGGACACCTGGTGGATTTACAGAGAATGTGATATTTGGTACCGATTTAAGATTTTCCAATGCTTTCAATTTGAAATATTCAAAAAAATTAAAATTTCTTAGAGTTCTTCAATAGATTTCCAATGTTCTTCACAGTTATGGTAGGTGTCCTAATACCAGAGTTGGGCATTAAATTATCTTTACCTCTCACGTGCCTTCCACCCCAGTGACGCCCCAAATTCTTACAGAATACTTCTAATCGTTACCTCAATTTTCTACTGTTTCTTCTAATAAATTCATTCGGGACGAATTAGTCTTCTGGCCCCCGATTTCTAGGGGCACCAAGCAAGTCCCTCCCCGAGATCGCCAGCATGATAATCAGATTAGCTGCCTACACAACTAGTCTGCTCGCATATCTCGGAATGCTTCGGTTTGAATGGCTTTCGGCGGCAACTACACGCGCTGGGGCTTCGGACGATCCGCTTAATTAGAGATAATTGCCCCGAACTATGCGCGGAAAGTTAGAGTTACACTAGTCACAGACCTAAGGGCGCTCCGCGGCCAACTTTGACCTTTGGGTGCTTTCGCCTTGCACCTGCGTCCCCGCATTGAACGCGGAATATACACCGAGTTTCGAGCGCCTTCCAGGCTAATGCGTCACTGTGGACTACGAATATAGACGACCTCCCACAGCACGAAAACAATGGGCAACGCCATCGAGTTTCCCAACCTTTGCCTTTTCGTGATAAGACTCTTCATTTTCGTTGTTTACAGATTGCTCGTTACAGGCGTTACTTATACACTCCGTCGGACACGTTCAATCGCAATTGTGGCTCAAGGAGAGCTGAATTATCTACTGTAGAAGGAAACCAATTAGGAATCGAAGCTTCGAAATTGATTCCTTTTATTAGCCAACAGTGTCGTTCCTTTATCTTGTTTTATAAATTAGGATCTAGTGACTTTTGTATTTGAAGATAGCTAGTGACCCCAATCTGTGGAGATTTTCAGGATATAACTAAAGAAATTATAGTAAAATTAGTTTAAATGTCTTCCTTTTCTCATTTAAATATTTAATCCAGCAAGTGTTAAATTTCTTTGATAGACACTTTTAAATTCCAAGTTCACTCCACTAAGTTCTGAATGTATATCATAAGTTCGATCAAAATCATCGCTCAGGGAAAAATAAAGGATCTACTGTAGCTTCTAAATTGATTCCGTTCGACGTAAATTAACAGCCTTGTTCTTGTCAGTTTTTTTTTATATTAAAACAAGGTAACTTCTTTTTCAAAGACACCAGACGGTGCTATAACCCTCGATGTTTTCAAGGTAAAACGAAAAGTGTACTTCAAGGCGCTTCCCATTCTAATATCTCCTTCCGCGCGGCTGATTAGTCCCTAAAGTTACTACAGGGTATCGTTACTCGACTTTACGCCTGTTTTCTTCTATGTCTATTGTTCCGTCGGACGAACCCGGCAAATTAGTTGGGAAAAGTGCGGGACGAGTTCCCCTATGCATCCAGGTATAACCGTAATTCTGCAGGTATGAATCTTTAATCCGTTTCTAGGTCAAAGTATCAGGACACACCCACACGGGGTGAGAAATTAACTGCGGAACAGTGCTCGTCCAACGAGAAGTCGATAATAAATAATAACTGTCCGCAGCGTTCATTCAAATTCGATTAAAAATCTGTATTTAGAGAATCAAAGGCACGTACCTACTAAAAAATAAGACAAATATCTAGTTTAATGGTCGTGCTGGAATGTTCATAAATGTCGGCGGAAGAGCACGATCGTAATTTTCGAAGAAATTTGTTTTTTTGAGAGAGTTTGACGAGAATGAAACGTTTGTGTTTAGGTGTAAAGGGTTCTTCAAGAGGACTGTGCAGAATAGGCGGGTGTACACGTGCGTGGCGGAAGGTGGTTGCGAAATCACGAAAGCCCAGAGGAACAGGTGTCAGTACTGCCGTTTCAAAAAGTGCATTGAACAGGGTATGGTCCTTCAGGCGGTTCGAGAAGATCGAATGCCTGGCGGGAGAAATTCTGGTGCTGTGTATAACCTTTACAAGGTTGGTATAAAACTGTACAGAAGAACATTATTCTCATTCAGAAGCTAATCCACTTAAAATCAAATCGCACTCCATCCTTAATGAAGAAAGAAATGCTTAATCATTGAAATTAATAGTAACGAGTTGCACAAGTACAGAAGTCTGCAGTTCTAAATTCTATCAAGCATAAAGAAAATACTTCGTCTTTCACACACACGTAAAATCTAAAAACAGCAGAAGTGGGCAAAATTATTATTTAAATAAAATTCAGAATAACGAATGAAAGTTAAAAAAAGTATTCCTCATTCGTTCCTTAACCCAAGTTAATTGTATTCGACCCATGACGAATAATTGTTAAATTTTTATTCGTTATTCGAAATTTTATTTAAATAATAATCTTGCCCATCTCTGAGAAACAGTAAGCGTTTGCAATTCAAACAACAACACAGTCGTGTTCAATTCCACGGCAATAACGCACAGAAAATTCAATTCCATTTGAAAGACAGAGCTCTGAGTATCGATTTTTAGCAACGACCAAGGAAAATGTCTGAACCCTGTTTAATGGACCTGGGCGATCTTTGTCCCCAGGTGAAGTACAAAAAGCACAAGAAAAGCAACAAGACGAGCGGAGTGGGCGGAAGCATGGGTGGCATGGGTGGCGGTGGTAACGTTGGCGGTGTGAACGGGTCGGGATCCCTCGGTGGTAGCAAAGGCACCATGGGCTCGACGATGCTCGACAAGCATATGGCTGCGGCTGCAGCCGCCCACCATAGCCAACAGCAGCACGCTCAGCTGGCTAGTGGTTTCCTTCATCATCATAAAATTTCGTCGGGCGACCCGCTCAACTCACAACCTACCCCCAGTCATCCGAGTCACCCCGCGCATTCCGGTCACTTCGTCAACGGGACGATCCTGAAGACGGCCCTCACCAACCCCTCCGAAGTAAGTATCCATTAAATTCTATGCCTTCACGTTCCTTATGTCTCTTATACGTAGAACGCGCAGAAACTTGAAATTTAACCACTGCCTGATCAGTTCAGTGGTTCTACATAATTAAATTGTAAGTGATTTTTATTGTGTTCAATGGAAATCTAAACGAACTGAGTTTAAAATTCTTGGGGCTTTTAGATATTTTTATAGACTATATGGAATATTTTTTATTTGTAACTACAGTGGTGGTCAAAAGGAACAAAAATGAAATACTGCATTAGAAATAATTATGTCGTATTTAAATCTCAATATAGTCCTATATATAAAGCGTAGTATTAAATTTGCAGCAATTAATAATGTGAGCTTTAAATTTTCTTCCGACCATCCCTGTAGCTTCTCCGTGGAGAATTGATAGAATTTATATTGTTTCTAATATACAAAGCGGAGATTTGTTATTTCAAAGATTAAAGAAGAATATAATTCCTATTCAATAATGTATGATTTGTAAAATACATCTACATTCGAAGGGACGATTAAAATAACTGCGTCTCGAGTGGAGTTTCCTATCTTAAAATTAGTACCACTTGATAGCACTCGTGCCTTTACGAGATTAAGAATCCATCAACGAAATTAAAATTGAACAAGAGCAGATACTACTGCGTAAAGAGCAGACCACTCGTGGCATCCAAGGTAATCCTCGCTCATTTTTCCATCCTCGCACTTGTTCGCGAACTCGCGGATCCTGACGTGACGCAACGCGTTTGATTTCACGCGATGTTTCTGCGTGATAACTCGCAGAGTTGCGCGGAGGGGGGCGCAGGCTCTCAAGAGATTCCGCGAGATTTCTCTATCAGCTCCATTAGGGCGATTATCTAACCGGCTGATCCTACGTGTGAAACATTAATTAGCCTTTTGTTGAGACGTTGCCGAGCGCCGCGTGGTAGCCCCCGTATAGATCAACGTCCGCGTGCGCGCACCCACCGGGGATCGGGTGATTTATTCCGCGCGGCTTGCTAGAAATCGAATGCAGGTCGACAAAAGTTGATCTTTCGCGAGGGGAATCCATCGCTGATGAGAACGTCCCGGAGGCATCTTCACTTTCACTTTCCAGCCAGCTGCACGCGATCGGATCACATGCTCCGGACGAAATCTTTCTTCCCTGCTCTGAATCTCTTCTTCGCCTGGCTGCGGGCTCGATTAACCGGGCGCTACGAGCGATATTCATCGAGGCAGCGCAGACTAGACCACGGCGGAACGAACGTCGTAGCCGTGGATGGAACATTCAATTGCCGCCGCTTCCCGCGAAATAAATCGAACCGCCATCGCCTTACTCGGCGTTACATCATCGATATCTTCGGATCTGCGATGGCTGGCACTCTGTTACTAGCACGCAAAAGAATCTCCACGTGTCGAGGCGCTCGAGAAACGTTACTCGATCGATGGCTCCTGCGAGATCGGTGCTTCGGGATGAAAGTTGAAATGATAGAGGAAACGAGCATCCAGGATTTCGAAATGCTGCCAGGCGTTTATGAGCGAGCTACGCGGCTGGGAAGGATGGCTCGGTTTGTGGAAGCTGAATGGAAACGTCGTTGAGAATTTGCAGATGGCAAGAGACCGTTGGTTAATGTAGAGTTTGATTTTTAATTAATGGGTTTGAAGCTTTTGGTATCTATTTATTATTCGAAGAAACAGGAAGGAGAGGAAATAGAAGTCACGAATAAATTAATAGTAGATACTCCTTCAATTAAAAACTACTTTCGTTACAACATTACACTTCGGGGTAAAGAGAAATTCCGTATCTGAGGATCAGATAATATGCAAAAATATGATTGAGCCTAGTGGAACGGTTCAGCTCGGAAAATCAGCCCAATGTCAGTGGAGTGCCTTAGTGATTCTCGAGTCGGTCAAGTTGACCATGAAACGTCTCACAGATTTGAAGAAATCGTGAGGAGCAACGGATAAGGGATGTGGCTTAAATTCGAACTCGACGAGTGTCCCTCGACGGAACGATCCTGAAATGAATGAACTCCCCGTTGCAATTTCACTTTCTTACGACTCGGCTTGCGCAAGCCTCAAGGTTTCCCACATTACGAAAGCCGATAGATACAACGAGCAGGCAGCTCGCGAGAGCCAGCGTCGCCCGTCGTCCTGCATGCCTTTTCGTACTGTCTACGCATTATCCTTTGCACGGAGAAAGCGTTGAATTTAGGAGAGTAAGTCGTTCCACGACGAAAATTAATCCTCCAGGGGTTGGCTCGTCGAAAAACGGGACACCCTTGCGCCGTTGATCGACGATAATCGAATTCTATTGAAATGATGCAATTGCAATGGTTCGTTCAGATGGCTAGAATATTTTCGCGATTAGTGGTGATCGAATCGTCGATGTGAGATGCGAGTGCATTAATCAGACTGTTTTCAATTGAAATCGAACGGAAATATACGTGTTGAGATACGGCGGGGAGGATTATGGAGCAAAGATAATGAGTTGTTGACGATGAGCTTGAAGATACTTTGTATTACCGAACGTATAATTGGAAACTTAGATGGGTTTGAATATTATTCGTAGATCAAAAATTTCAACCGATGGGAGAGGATTGAAAGATTTATCGGAGAAATAAATATCCCCTAAGTTACCCGTTCGACTGATAGGGTGAGTTAAATATAAAAAAGAAATATTCAAAGCAAGATAACTCAGCTGATTGCAAGCCTAGAAACCATCGCTAATGTGTGCAACAGTGAAGGAAATTTTATTCACAACTGTAGCTATTCCCCGTGTGACATATTCCGCTATTAAAAGTAAGAAGATAAATATTCGAAGTGGTTTGAAGCAGAACAATGGCTCCGCTGATTGAAGGCCTAAGTGAGAACAGTCATTGTTGACGCGCACAACAGTCATCGGTGATATTCGAACGTTACGTTCGAGCGCATGAGGTATGCAAACAACGACAAGAATTACCGGGAACATTCGGTAGAGGCCATTGCCAAAAGTGAAATCGATGACTCCAACACCGGATAAATATTGCCCGCTACAGCTCCATTAAGGAGGTCACTTTCCATCTCCGAGCGAATCATTGTGCGTCTTAAGACGCGAACGCTGATGAATTTCAAAGCCCGCCCCGAGATAAAGGAAGATTCGTGTTAATTGGGAATCAGAACAGGAACTACAGGATTTCGGTCGAACGATTTCTAGGAATGAGTGGAAAGGCACGAAAACTGTCGAGTTCACGGTAATTCCTCAGGAGTGGTTTCTAGGTGGCTGTGAGAACAGATTACTGCTGAGTAGGTATTACGAACTTTTCTGGGAACCTTCTCAAGTATTTTAGACACGCTGTACACTTTCAAACTGGCAGATTTTTACTGAAGATATTTGCATGCCTTGCGATAGAATTGCAACGATTATCTACTTTAATGCAGGAGCTTGTTTCCGAAGCATATGGAGATGACTCGAACCTAGTAATTTTCATAAGAATAACTTCAATATTTCGAGGAACAGTATCTCCCTGTAGTTTTAAACAAAAACCTGTGCATTACTCTATACCGAATTTCCAAGTATGAGAAAAATCATGAAGCTCAGTTTATAACTCATATCACTGAGAGAAAAGGAACGGATCTTCGAAGAAAATGAATTTCAGAGAATTCGGAAGCAAAGAATTCAATTAGACGTACAAGGGTAGGCCAAGCGCGATCCAAGGCAACGAACCACTATCGTAGGATGCTGCCGCTCCAGTAAGCTCGGCTATACAGTGGCGACTCGAAGGAGATAAGAAAGGAGACTCCGCATGCCTCGATAAGAATCGTCACGACGTAATTCGTTATCGACACCTCATCGAGGCATCCAAGTGAAACACGACGACGATGACGGCGACGACCACTCGGAGGTAGGGACAATAGAAAATCAGCGACAGCCGGTGCCAAGGACGGGCAGTTCTCCGGCGGTTTCGTAACTCGTGAAAGTCTGCACAAGGGACACTGACCTCACCCTACCACCTTCTTTTCCTCCTCCGACACCTTTCGTCCCTCCACCTCCTCCACGATCGCCTTCGGCCGCGGCTCTGTCCCACGGTACCGGGGGCACGGTGTGCACGGGCCTTAAGGGTATATCCGTCGTGGCCGAGGATCGCAGCTTTCCCCGAAGGTATCGCCAGGCTCGAGGCCGCTCTCCCTCTCGTGTATAGTCTACAAATACCGACCTCGAGGAAGTACTTCGAGGTCTGAAAGGTCAGTGAAAGGCCGGATCGGATTTACGTAGGAAGCGAGCCACCGCCGATTCCTCGGTGGTTCGTAACGATCGGACGGAGAGGATGACGATCTGTTCGCGACTCGCGAAGGGTTGCCAGCCTACGTATTCAATTTTCTGTGGGAACTGAACTTGAGGAAATTGTAGTATCTAAGTGGCCGGGGAGAGATGGGAGGAACATTTTGATTTTCGCTTCTTGGTCGTTAAGGAAGTTGAGTGTGATGAATAATGGTTTACTGGGTAGAAAGCATGTATCTACCCTTCGTCGATTTTTTATTTTTGTTTTTTAGAAAGGGAGAAGTCGTTGGAAAATTAGAACTGAAAATGACTTATCTATTTATTTAGGTAATGAATATGAACACAATAAAGGTCAAATGTGTGTTACTTAACAAAGATTATAAAGTAACTCGTGGTATTAATAAAGATAATAAACCAGGTAAAACAATTACTAGAGAATAAGTAAAAGTGGATCAGTAAAGGAGACAAAAGACTGGATGTGCCATTAAACACAATTTTCTTATAGAGATTCATGTTTTACCTAAAAGTCAATTTCACTCCAGTTCAATTTCACTATCATGTATCAATAAAATAAATTTAATAAAAATATCGCCCATAAAAATCATTTCGCCGGAATCTCAGACAAAACTAAAAGTATTCAATTCTTTCTTATTATATTCTACCATTTTATATATAGTTCAAGCTACCAATTCTCTCTCAAAAAAAAGGAACTGTGCCACGGAACCACAGAAACCTCGGAACGCAAAGAGACTAAAAGAAAAAACAATTCCTTTTTGTTCAAGGTGGTACATTTAAGGCAGAGGCTAGACAATGCTGTGAGCAGTTCGAGGGATCGAGCCTTCCCTTTGGACGCGACCCTAGCCATGATCCAAACCCTTATAGACTGCGACGAGTTCCAAGATATCGCCACGTTGAGGGTGCGTTTACATGCTTCGGATTCTCTGACCACTTTCACCTCCGTCACCAATCATCGATCAGAACGAGCCCACCTAACCCTCTCCACTTTTATCCCACGCCTCGCGAACACTCGAAACTCGATGACTCTATCGGGTGACGTGTTCCGTTCTCGTTGCAGAACTTGGACGAGCTGCTGGACCATAAATCAGACTTAAGTGAGAAGCTGTGTCAGATAGGAGACAGCATAGTGTACAAGTTGGTGCAGTGGACCAAAAGGTTACCGTTCTACCTTGAGCTACCGGTCGAAGTTCACACGAGGCTGCTCACCCACAAGTGGCACGAACTGCTGGTGCTGACCACCTCCGCCTACCAAGCGATGCATGGTCAGCACAAGTTCACCAACGTCGGTACCGACGGGACGGGAGCGGATTTTATGCAAGAAGTAATTACTGTCTTTCGTTCATCGCCACTGGAATCGTTAACTAGAACCGATTTCACGGGCTCAGGCGCGACGAGCTTTCACCTTAAACGACGAACAAAGAGCGCGTCAGCCTTCGGTTCGCCAGGGGAGGGGAGCCGATCACACGTCCCACGCCTTTCGAATTCAACGGCGACGCTCGCGTTCACGGGGATGCAAGCGTTTTTCTTTGTAATAATACGGGAAGAACAGCGAAAGGAGCTTTAGAGTCCTATCCAAAGATATGCTATTGCGAGGAGTGGCCGAACTCTTATGACTTAGAGACTTAACACTTCGAGTGGCGCCGGCGTATTTTCGCGCCGAGGGATGAAGTCCCCGGTTTTGCCGCGTTTCCGACAGAAGATATCGAAGGTATTGTTCGAGTGCCTTGGAATGTTTGCTCGGGGGAGGGTTAAGTGAAGTTTTCTCGAGAGAAGCTACCGCTGGGAAAGATCTGACAGGCTTCAAGGGCCATTTTTCCTAATCTTGCGCCACTCAGAGTGTTAATGTCAGGAGATATGGATGAAGAGAGTCTCAGTGTGGTTTCTGGATGTAGGCCAGTGTTCCTCGGAGTGGAATTAATAAGTGTGCTCGTGTGCAGGTTTCGAACAACATGTATACGTTGCAAACGTGCCTAACCAGCATGATGGGCCGGCCGATAACCATGGACCAATTGCGGCAAGACGTAGGGCTCATGGTGGAGAAAATCACATACGTCACGCTAATGTTCAGGAGGGTGAGGCTAAGGATGGAGGAGTACGTCTGTCTGAAAGTAATCACCATGCTCTCGCAAGGTAAGTATTTTTATGTGAATGGATTGTTTAAGAAAGAGGGAGGATGAACTCTTAACGGGTCCCTCTGTTTTCTGCGCTTTATCGAGAAACGTAAAGTATAAAGAAATATGTACTTTTTGATAATGCTGCAATTGGAGATGCAAAATGTAAGTTTGCAATAATTAATGGAATATTGGTGGGACAGTGGTGCTCGTAATTGTTCGAACGTTTGTTTCTATTGGGAGAAGGAAGAAGTTAGACAACGAGGAGATGAAAATTGTTTCTTCTAATACCAGAAAGTATTAGGATTAAATTACTTGACATTTACAGTAACGAGAAAGAAGAAATTAAATTAATTAATTTTCATAAGTAACTATGGTAGGAATTAAAGCAATTTCTAAATTGGCAATCTTTGAATAAACTTAAAATAAATTTCACTACATTTTCGAAAATAAAATTGTTAACTTATATAATATTGTTCGCACGATTAGGAGCATCGCTCTGAATATTTTATGATTCTAAACTCGTTGCGTGCAAGTTCTGCGTTTCCTATATATTGGGTTAAGTAATAAGTTTGTTCGAATTTTTGTAACTAGACGTTAACTTTTATTGGATTTACGCGATATCTCTTCGTTGAGTTTTGGATCATTTACAGTGGCATTAACGTGGGACCTTTCATTTTATTGCTTCTGAAAAATTGGGATATAGTTATCTGTTAACATTGCCTTATATTTCTAATTAACTTCTCGGCTGTTCGACTTAAAATAATCATGAAAACGGAAATGAAAATTTAAAGAAATGATAAAGTTAAAAGAATTCAGAAAGTTTCTTAATTAGTCTTATATCTGCATCGCAGTTTTACTAGTACTTTCAACAATGATTTCAATAAATTTTAATTCTTCACACGTCTGCAATTCGATTCGATCCCAGAAATTAGCTCTTCGAATCTTTGTTTCACAGTAAATTCAGAATCTTACAACCCTTGGAAATCCAAACAAACTTGCAGTCGGTCAAAAAAGTCAACATACACTCGACAAACTGAAATTTTCCAAAAAATACAGTGCCATCAAAACCTAACCTGCCAGAAATGAGTATACGTAGACATTTCCAACCAATTTCATTACCAAGCCCAGTATAAAGCAGAACTTAGCACGTTAAATGTGAAGCAAGATGTGACGAAAGCGTGGAAAAACTGTTGATTCTATTTGCGACTCATTCTCTTGTTCTCTGCCCTCTCTTAGCACGTGGAGGTACAATGGAATTAGAACAAATACAAGAACGGTACATGAGCTGCCTGCGAAGTTTTGTCGAGCACAGCGCGCCACAGCAGCCGAGTCGGTTTCACGATCTTCTCGTCAGGTTGCCCGAAGTAAGTTGGAGAGATTACAGAAATTTCGAGACGTTACGGGAGCCGCTGCCGCGTAAAACGTTTGAAATAGTTCGATCGAACGGGGATCTTAGCGTCTCGCGGTGATCGGGGATGGGGGAAGATCGTGATAGATTTCTAGAGGAAACGATTATCGTAGCGTAACAGCCGCGGTTACGAGTTGCTCCCGCGCGATCGAAAGACCGAACAAGAAAGCTCGCTGGCAGAACCGCCGTACCTAAAGTCGATCCTGTTTTCTTCCTGAATTCCAGGTGCAATCGGCGGCAGCTCTTCTACTCGAGAGTAAAATGTTCTACGTTCCTTTCCTATTGAACTCAGCAATTCAAAGATAGTAAATAAACACAAAACCAACAAACTGACGATAAACGAAGCTGATTACCTAACTATACATACTATACATATATAAATATATATATATAAATATAAATATATATACAAAAGAAAATAATAGAACCGAACAAAACAGGCAACCAAGCAAACAAAGAGGAAACGGGAGAGAAAGAGAATAGCCCGTGAGCTGGTGCGGAAAATAAAGAAGGGAAAGGCTTTGTTTGCGTATGTATGATAAAAAAAAAACAATATAAAGGTATATATATAAAGTATATATACATATAAATAATATAAATGTGTGTGTCCGTTGCGTTGTACAAACGAGAGAAGATGTGCGAGGAGAGGGGGAACGGGAAACCGTACGAGAAGCGTGATAGGCGAGAAGACAAAAAGAAAATGCAGGGAGAGACGAGCGACATCGGATGGAAAGATAGAGAGAGAGAGAAAGAAAAAGGAAATAGAACCGGAGGAAGAGGGACGAGATCGCGAAGAGGACCGAGGATGGAGAGAGAATGCTTTAAATAAGGGGGAAAAAGTAGTAATGAGAGAATATAAAAGTTGGAGAAAAAGAAGGAGAGAGTGGCAGAGTGAGCTAAGAGTGAGAGTGAGTGAGTGAGTGAAAGAGAGAGAGAGAGAGGGGGAGAGAAAGAGTGGGAGAGATAGATAGAGAGAGAAAGAGCGCCACCTCGAGATGAGAAATCAATCGAGGAGGGAACTGAACTTTTTTATCGAAACTAAAAGACTATAATAATATATTTCTGTACGCAGTACCGCGCAACTACGTCATTGTGTGTTCACGTTGCATAATCCGATCGATAATAAGACTCTCGTTACGTACGCTCACTGTAGGCCATCTACTACCACCTACTACTACTACTACCGCTACTACTGCTACTACTACTGCTACTATTAATCACTACTCTCCATCACTATCGACTAAATAGCAGACTACCAAAACGACCGAAACGATCCATCGACCGATGTCGACGACAACGGTGATCAGAATAATAAACGGCGATGATAATGCCCCGCGATGATGGCGACATTGTTAACGGGCGATGATCGACGACGAGATCGCAACGGACGGCGGCGGTGAATTGTAAAACGATCGATCAGGGAGACCATCGACCGCCGAGTGTTCTCACCGTAGACGCAATTTCAATCTACGCCTGTAAAATGTTACGGAGACACGAGTACGCATCCCTCCGATGCGACTAATAACCCCGTAACGCCTGCACACACGAAACCTCTCTCTCATCAAGACGTATCCACGTGATTCCAACCCCTCCGCCGAGTAACGATCACCCGTCAGCCGCGTATCCGCCAGCAAGCGTTAAGCGCGACAACTCCCAGTTACCATTCGGATCTAAGAGAAGACAAAGGGAACACCGCTGGTCGTCGACAACCCTCGACTCGTTCGAACGGGACTCCGCCGTTGCTGGGGGGTCACAACGGAATTTTCGGCGAACTACGACAAACAGCAGACGCAGAACGGAACTATGCACGCGCATAAGGCTGATTAAATAGTGTCTTGTATAGAAGAAACAGAGGCCCGCTGTTCAACATATATTTTCGATGGAATCGTTATGGGACTTAAAAACGCGCGGCAACAACACCCCGGCTGGTTATCGTCCTGGTTGTTATCGTCGTACCTCGTCGTCATCCACCGCGCCGAATCGTGGTCGAAATACGAAGGCCACGTTGACGTTTCTGTTCATTTACGATATTATCGCCGTCGACGCGACACCTCCGCGCGTCACGGCGCATCAATCACCGGTCGAATACGTGTCCTTGTTCATCGCAACTAATCGCAACTAAATACTGTCTCCCGCGCCCTTCGAACCGATCCGATCTTCGACTCGAGAAAGCCGGAGGCGGGCGCGTCGTCTAGAGCTTACGAGAACTTTCGTGACTTACTTTGAACGTTTCTATCCGCGCGGCACGCTTTCGAGGGACGTTCGATAAGGTTTTTTGATGAAGTTTACTTGCGACGCGACATTGCAAGATGTTCTTTGCAAAAGGAAATTTTTTATGGAATTTTTCAACGCTGATTTCCCCACTTGTACGTCGACTTTTTAAACCTCAACCTGGGGGGTCTTTTTACATACGTAGTTGGAGTGTATTCACCCTGGGCCGCCCCCCTTAGGGGCGCGGGTGATGTCGCGCGTCCGCGGGGCCTGATATTGGGACCGGGGATCGGATCGTTCGACGCGCGCGCCTCGTTTCCGGGCGCATCACCGTTCATCCGCGACCCGAATCAATTCTCCTTTCATATGATTCCTCGCTGAAACGACTGCGATAATTTCATAGTATTATAACGAGAAAAGGATGGAACGCTAAACGCGTGTGAACGAACGGAGGAGACACGAACAGCAAGAGGCTTGGTATTTCCCCCTTGCGGGGAAACTTGCGCCGACGAAAACTAACAACCTCGTGCGCAGTAAACGAGAGACGAGGGGAGAAAAAAATATGAAAAAAACGGTGCCCACTTTAGCGAATACGTAGATGATATACATTACGTGTATGTGTGCGTGTGTCGCGGGGACACGCGCGTGTGATATTTTTGGTTTCTTCGCGACCAGGAAATACCAGGTACTCCGGATTGGCTCAATTATTTAATATAGCGAGACGCGTTACAGGTGAGAACGAATTTAAAACGGAAAGGGAAGGAGGAGTGATATATATACGGGACGGGAGGAAGAAGCAAACCAGCTCGAGACGCGGTTCGTGTTCATGGAGGAGAAAGCCGGGAAAAAGAGAACGAAAGAGGTTAGGCGCTCCTTGTATACGCAATTGTAATGGTTAATCGGCGCACGTTCTATCGCGACGTGATTGTTTCATCTTGCCTCCATAGAAGTTATCGTAAAATACGCGCTAATCATCTGTACGCGCGCGATCACGAGCTGCGGCGAGAACAACGATCTCCCCTTTTCGATCCCGAAGGCAGTTAATCGCTCGTCAGACGCCTTCGGTCGTTGCATTTATCTACCATAATTATCGTCCACTCCCATCGCGATTACCGGATCGAGACACAAAACGGTCGCCCAATTTCTGCTCAAAACGTACCTATATCGCACCGCGAATCTATTCTCGCGCGGGGACATTCTCATCAGCGGTCGAAAAACCGTCGTCACTTCGCTTCGATTTCTCCTCGTCGGTTCTGTTTCTCCGCCTTCGTCGAAACAATCATCGCGTGGCCTCGTGATCGCGAGCGGACGTTACGAGAAATCAACACGAACTATTCGCAGACCTTGGGCCTACTAGCCTAGGGATACTTGTCCATACTATAAGACTTAACTAACGATGGGATACTTCATACGGTAAACATGTATATTATTTGAGGTTAGGAACTGGGTTGTAACGGTTCCTGTATTCCCCGGACATCATCGTACACTTGTCTCTGTGTTCAATTGGACGGTCGATGAGGTCGCAAAACGAAAAAAACAAAAAACAAAACCAACCGAAAACGAGAAGATTTCAAAGAGAAGAAAAAGAAGACGAAAATTTTACGTAAAACCTCGCTAAATTAGTTAAGGAGCCAGTGACCATTGGCCAGCGCGTTTCGTGTGTATACGTTCACTTCTTCCCTTCGAGCGCAAGTATTCGTCACGGTTCGTCTCGTATTTGCGCGCGAAAGTTTGCTTTGAAGTTACCGTTTGTACAGTGCAATACAGAGGGGAAGCAGCGTATATAATGTATTTATGGCGATACGTTCCGGTCCTTTTGCTCTCTTCCTTCTGTCTACTATTCTTCGTCGTAGATATTCTACGCCCTCCCCACCTTCTCCGAACTCCCCCCGCCCCCCTCTAACCTTCAACCCGACCAGAGCCACCTCCCCCGACTCCCCTCCTTTTCATTCTCGTTATTTAGCTCGTAAACATTATGTACTTCCCGCGAAGAACTCTTCTTTTTTTTTTTCTCTCTTGTCGCGTCCTATTTATTGTTAGTGTGTTGTACATACGAGTGGCAGTGTCGTCGGTCGCGAGATAAACGAAAGAGGGAGAGAGAACACCGCGTTAAAAGAACCTGGCGCCGAGTTGGACTGTCTTTACATTACATTATATATATATAAGTATATATAAATATAAATATAAATATGTATATTGTATAAAATGAAAATGTGCATCGATGTCTGGGAGTACAGTAGCTGCTTACGAGAGAGCTACGTGTTGGATCAGCAAGACTTAGGGCATTATACTACCCGCGAGTATTATCATGCCCAACCTTTTATATTTAAGTGCGAGTGAGAGTCTATTGAGAGCAAAAGAAAAAAAAAGTGAAGAAATTTAAAAAAAAAATGAAGAAATATATGCCTCTCGTTTGTGGGTTTAACTTTGTACATATTGTACGAAAGGTTTAATAATAACTATGTTGAAAGTACTAGTCCTGTCTCTTTGTATAATTCCGTGTTATACCTGCTCTTATATTGTGTCGAGCGGCGCCACAATGCTCTGCCGCGAAAACCGAGTGATCGAACAGGAATGAACTTGCACACACTATACATATATATGTTAAAGGAGCTTTCGTAACGTAAAAAGACGTAAGATATGATTATTTCGAACGATCATTTTGATCCCTGTCGCGAAACCATCTTAAATTAACTGGAAAACTTCATGTATTCGAGAGCACGAGGCGATATTTAGAACCGTGGAAGAGAATTGCTAGCGGACGTTGGAACGAGAGACACCTTGGACACTGACACGACGTTCAGTTACATTTTGCAGATCGAATTAATGGTATGAATACGTTTCACTCACCGAGATGTACTCCTGGACCCATCGCCTTCGCTCCAGACAACGATCCAATGATTATTCTCCTTGAAAACCACAAAACTCACACGAAAATTTTGAGCGCGCACCATCACTTCGAACGTACCGGTCTAGACTGAAGTGCGCCGCTTGTCACGGTATACCTGAAAGAAGCGCGAGATACAAACGTTATACCCAGAAACGACGGGCAGAAAAGCAAGCACGAATGCCGGATTGGCGAGAAAATAATACTTTTTCAATGAGTGAGTCAAAGTTACCAATTTCTACCTACGTTTAGGAAGTACATTTTTATCATCTCGTTTACCTTCGACTATTCCTTTTGTAACTGAGATTTGGGCGCCGTGTGAAACGCCGTTCTGCCGGGAACCGGAAACTGCGTCACGCGTCATCTATAATTTTTCTAACGGAGCTTAACGCGCGAAATACGAACTCCTCGTTTGTAACGATGCTTTACGACGCAACTTGCGACTATCACGCTTGAATTATTTCGATTCACGCGGTCTCGAACGTAAAGAATTATTATTCCACTGGGAATCAGTTCGAAACTCGATTTATGCATTTCTTGTGTTTGATGTGTTTTATAATGTTCTGAAAAATTATTTAAAGCGTACTTAGATACTTTACTACGAACTTTCACGCATGCTTAAATAATACAATTTCACCAGAACCTTTGCTTCCAACTCGAACAAAGGAGTAAGGTTTTATAATTATTTTAAAGTTATCTTTTATTTCAACTACATTGATCAAATTATGCAAAGAAAGGCTAGGAATGCCCTAAACAGGCTGGGCAACCTGCTCAAGCCTCTTTCTTTTTTTGTTTATTTTATCGATACGGTGTGTTAAAACCGAACCCTCTAGTCGATGGAGAAGAGAATATATATGTTTCGTTGTAAAAATAAATATTCTATTAGTTCTTAATTTATTTCTCGCCGTCGCTAACGATTTCCTGGTTATTCGTCGAGCTTGCTCGTTGCATTTTTTTTGCTGCATTTCGTTGTTTATATTCTATCGAAGCTGTCAAATTCGGTTCTGCGGTTTCATCGTTTTTACCCAGTGGGCGAGTGATATTAATAATGTAATCGCAGATTATTAAGTACGATACAACGAGAAGCGAGAGAGAGGAACGCGCCGCAGGACTTTTTTAACTGAAACGTGGATGCTTCGGGCTTGTTGCGCGAAGACGTGTGTACATAGGCGATGTTGAGGAATAATTAATTCGTTGTTGTTCAGAAGAATTAAGGATCGTAAGGTATACAATGTTATTTAATCCGACCGATAATCGGAAGCTATCGGTTCCAGGCAGAACAGGCTGAATTTCACAGGTGGCGCGTAAACCCCCTGTATTTTTATGAATAAATAAAATATTTTAAAAAAAAAAAAGAAGTAAATCTGAAGTCTGTTTGGAGATGCCTTTCATAGGGATTATAAATGTAGATAATATATTATACATAGTGAACATAAATACACTATATTATTATATATAAATAGTAAGGAATAAATAGAATTATTATATATACGATGAAAATAATATTATTACAAGTAAATAAACTAATTAAAGATAAACAGACTTTATGGAAATCATTTTTATTGTTCCACGCCCTATACCCACACATGATGTCTCTTCTTCCTCTTACACCTGCTGACGCTTACGCATACATGTGTTGTACTTTATTTATCACAATGGCAATGATGATGATAGCAGCGCCGGGAAATGTTACGGAGATAATGTGAATTGCAATTTTCTGCGCGTTTTTATTACAGACATTTCATTACATTAACATAACAAAGTCTATACTTTCAAGGTACATGTTCGTTAAAATGTTGTCTACCTGTGAGATCTTTAAGGATTATGCGCAGTGTTCAAGCTCCTGCACAAGAACATTAAGCTAAATTAGTCTCGTCGTTTAATGTCATTGTCTTTATTCGCGTGAGCTCGCCGATATATAGAAATGGTCACAAGCGCTTGGACACTTCGATAAGGTTAAAGCGATCACAGACAGAGGCATCTCAAAGGTGAATACTGCGAACACCTGTATAGCCGCAGAAGCTAATACTTTTACGATTTCTAGGATGTCTGTACTACGCAGGCATTCGTATTAATCATCTCTGTTCCACGATATAGAGGCTGCAAAACCGACCAGTCGAGTTTGTAACGTAAACTCCGTGCCCTGCATCGTATAATCAATCTATCTAATACAATTATTCGACAAATGTAAAATATAAAAGCACTGCGATTAATGTAAAACCGTATAATTGCGTATCGTAACAATCCGGGTATATATCCATAGATCGTTAGTTTCTTTTTTTTTTTTTTATCGATAATATTGTAAAATGTAAAACGGTATCGTGTAGATCGTAGGTAAAGCAATTGAATTGGACGCCGAAATATCTTACGTGACAATAAAGTCCCAAGTACGATAAGGAGATGTTAATGGTATTTCCTGGAATATAAAAAAGTGAAAAAAATTTTTCCTTATACACACGCACTTTGTTAAGCTCTCGTCGTTATTTATATGATCCGTCCTAGTTCGTCTATGATTATCCGTCGGTAGAAAGTATTTACTTCTAAATAGACCGCCGTGTTATAGTTCTGAAGGCACTGTTCAAAAGTTGACTATACTTTTTGAAATAACAAAGTCTTCAAAACATCGTGAAAACGATCCGACATGGAAGATCGTTACAAACGTCGACGCAATTTTCACACGCCTCACTTGAACTATATCACAAAATTGAAAATAGAGTAGTTTCAACTTGACAGCCAGTGCCAATGCCAATGCCATATTTGTCGAGTCTGTGATCGATTAGGAATATCATGAGCTAGTAAATCGATGGTCAGAATTCAGGCTTATGATACGCAATGGCCGGTGCGCGTTCCGTTAATTATGTATCAATTACCGTATCATTATATTACACAAACGCTTATTAATTTAGAGGCACATTGCTAAAGGTCTCGGTTCTTAAAAATTGCTCCCTACATTTAATGAACTTATGACGATCTAGCTATTACAATTATTCAGTACGACAGCGATTTGGCATACAACGTGGAAACTGTACAAAGATTCGGAGGAATATGATAATATTCATACTATTGCTCTGTACACATAGAAGTGAAACGTGGCTGAAAAAGGCCGATACTCTGAAAGAATTCCAATTGTTTAAAAACATTTTACGAACGGCATGTTTGGGCACGTAATAGAGAAGGGAATGAAAGTCGGATATAAAATTGTGATGTGCATAAAAATAATAACAAAACCTCTATTATATAATACAATTGTTCTAATGAATTTCCTTACCTAGGCAGGAAAACTTTGGCTACTGCTACATACTATTTGTACCTCGGCAGAATCGCCGAATTTATGCTGCTAAGAACACTGATTGCGCATCTAGAATAAAAAGAATTGCACGCAGCACACACAATATCTAAACCAGAAACGGATTAATTACATACTCAGGAAGACCTTAACAGTAGTATATATGCTCACGCTTTAATAAACCTGAATTCTACGCGCAACGATCGTAATATCAATTAAGCATTCACTATACTCAGAGACTCTTCCTTGCCGGAATGTTTAAATGCTTTTTTTTTTCATTTATTCATTCATACATTAACGAACCGTTTAGCTGTTCACGTTCGCAACTTACTTAAAAGCTCTTGGCCTTCAGAACGGTACTCGTCCGCGATACTGCTCTGAGATGCGAATGCTTTACAGAATGTACACAGTAGACAGCAAAAGCGTCTAGACCACAGAGCCGTTCACGTTTCTTTCGATGCGAATCACTGTTCAAGCTAGAAAACTAGAAAACTAGAAAAACAACATACAAAAAGAGTATATTTCCTAAAAACCTGTAAGAACAATTTCCTCAATAGATAATTGCACGATAATTCCGATTATAAAATTGCAAATTTTCTCGTGAAACGTAGAAGATTCTTTCAACTAAAATTTCGAATAATGTATCGTTCGTGGAGATATCTTTGAAAATTTTACGCTCGTAGTACCAGCCTGGGTGCATCGACACGAAGAAACAGTCATGTAATTCTGTAAAGCCTAAACGCAGATACCACCCTTCTGCATCCAAACAAATAAACCACTAAATTAGATCACAAAAAGTATGGTGTAGTGGTTAAAGGTGGTATTACTCTTTCAGAATCAGGCACTGCTTGGAATAGCACTGGGCTTCTTTGATCCACAGTTGTGAACTGTAAAATACTAGCTATGTTACCGCAACGATAACAATAATTTGGAGCCGACCACACCGTCACAAGTTTATCGTCGAACATGTATCTATACCCTGTAAGTGAAATCGAAATAATAATTACTCTTCCCTTCCTCTACAGCAATATACAAAATACACACCTTCGTGGACCAATTGATGAGCTCGACAAATCAGTTTAAGATCGTTGATATCCATGAATTTAAATGTTACTTTGTGTCCGAATAACCAACCAGCTCCACGTGGACTAATAGTCCATGTTTCGACATCTTCGGGATCGGACCAGACCAAATCGCAGAAAGCACCTGAAGATGAAGTGGAAAAAATAAAATTCACCGATACGTATGACCACGATGTATTTCGATCCAATTCAAGTACCTTTATGTGGAATTTCTTGATTCCTCTCGATCGTCCTAATTTGATCTAGCGTCTTAATTTCTGGAGATAAGCCACCGTGTACGCAAAGTACTTGTTCGTCGATTAACTAAACAGAAACATGTAGATTCACATTAGATACTCATACATAAGCTTTAGTCAAGTCACTTATTTATAAATACTAACAGCGGCAACTGTGAGCAAGTCGAATACCCTGCAGCAATATTTCCAGGCGTTAGCGTTGCCGTATTTGTTTAGACACTCATCTGCGCGGAGAATAACAGATATGATTATTACATGTACAGAGGTAATAAATAAACGATACTTTTGTACGCGAACACGTACTAACCATAAAAACCGTAAACGTGAGTAATTTGTCTGGATTCGTGATTTCCTCGGAGCAGCGTTATTCTATCGGACCACTTGGCTTTAAGCGTGAGTAGGCGGGTAAATGTTTCTAAACTATAATACCCTCTATCTACAAAATCTCCCATGAATATATAATTTGTATCAGGCACGGCGCCTCCATTGCGGAACAGCTCTTCTAGATCGTAAAACTGAAAGGAAATAAACGGTCGTGGGTCTTAATCAATTCGTGCGAAAGCATTTTCCACCCTTGTTATCGGAGTAGTTATCGCTATCTATTAGAGATACGGGATGTCGTATTGAGGTTAGAACAAACGTATGAAGTTTACCTGGCCGTGAATGTCTCCGCATACGGTGACTGGAGTGGACACTGGTTGAATATTCGATTCTTCCAGCAATAAGTCGCATACTATGTCACAAAGGCTCTAAACAAGATTAACGTTATTATTGGAGGAAATGCAGGGGGCATAAGTAACCTATCAGTATACGCTAATCATTCTGTCACATGTATCGACCAAACGTACGAAGAATAATATTATAATAAATAATAGTTCGTGTGTATTATTTACCTTAAGGTCATTTTCGGGAAGGTATTTGCACTCTTTTGCAATTTCTAGCCATTTATCGATGTCTGACATTTTGGACTCGTATCGCAAGAAAATACTGATCGCGCCCTCACTCGCTGCATATATGTCTACCGCATTCACAGTTGATTTGTATTTTTAAGGACTCTCCTGACGAGTCAGTGCGAATTAATCTTTCAGTCTTTATTCATCTTGAACAGAAAACTTTCAACGTTCTATTTAACGAAGGATTACGAGCCGCCTTTTTCATTGCGCGAGCTGCAAACGCAATTAATTCACCACAAGATGAGATTAAAAACGACCACCTTCTATTCTGTTTAAACCGTGTATCCCATTGGCTCTTCATTTTTTATTACGTAAAATGAATACATGAAAATGAACAGTTTTTTAATTAATCAATTTTCAGCTTTCCTTGACATGCTTCTATAAGCAGTAATATTACAGCTATTTCTGTCAATTTTGAAAGAGAATATTAGTTTTGCATGAGTAAAACACGCTGACCAATAATAACGTTTCACTCCCAATGACTTTTCTTTTGTTCGCGATACATTAAAAGGAGCCTTAAAGAGACGTTCGACGTTACCACGCAGGCGCACGAGTGTTTAAAATTTTTAACATTCCAATTACATTTTCTGGAAATATATATTATCATTCCATCATATTGATTATCGATAGTTCAATTAAAGCGCGTGTGTTATAATACAAATAAATGCGACCAGCTTATTCGTAAAATTATAGCGTTTTATTTCCAACATAGCGTGCACCTTTTACACCTGTATTTAATATATTTCGGCATTAAATAACTACATCTCGTAACCAACAATCAATCTTCTCGATCGAGCTTATTTACGTTAATCGAGGGTCACAGTGAAATGTGCAACGCTTAAAGAGATAAGATCATAGGTTACGAGCAATTATTCTATAAAAGCTCTCTTCATCTAGATGAATGTCATGCATCCCCCGTCAGCCAATGGGGAACTATCATTTCTGCAAACGCAATGGCCAGAAAGTAGTGGTTCCCATTGGTCGCCGCCTACTTTCTCAAACGATTGCAAAGGTTCCGCGCCAGTAAAAGTATTTGCCGCGTAACGTTCAAAATCGATGGGTTCGCAATCGGGCAGAAAATGGACTGTTGATCGCGACAGGCCGTGAGAGACGGGAAAAGGCGCGTGTCCAGCTTCCTTCGCCAGTAAATTACGGCGGGACGCGGAAAAGGGTCAGGCGGCGGGAGGACGATATGGATTTTATCTCGCGGCGGAAAGTGGGTCACAACGAAGGCGCCTCTGCGCACGCTTCGATTATCGATTGAAACGTTACGTGCCTCGAGTCCGTGCGCTGGATCTCATTTATGTGAACGGCAGTGGATGCGGAGGTCCTTGGTGTGTCTTTACCAGTAGTAGGCCAGCGGCTGACGTCTTACGTTTGTGATCGGTGCGCGGTCGCAGCGTTTGGAAAGATGCGGTGAAATCCGATGTAGATCCCACGGTGCCATCGCGAATATCGGCCATTTTGGTAGTGCGTGCTTGACGAAAACGGATAGGATCACTTCTGGCAGCTACCCTCCGACGGTTGTGCGTGGAAGTGGTGGCAGCTCGGTGTCGCCCACAGGACACAGCCGTAGTACCGAAGACGATCGTGTTCCTGGGTCAGTGAGCAACCAGCCACGACAAAATGGCAGGGAACACGGGTATGGAACAGTTGATCCCGATCGTGAACAAGCTGCAGGATGCATTCACCCAGCTCGGGGTGCACATGCAGCTCGATTTACCACAAATCGCGGTGGTAGGTGGGCAGAGCGCAGGGAAAAGTTCCGTTCTCGAGAACTTCGTCGGGAAGTAAGTATCCCCGTGCCCCTATCGATTCATTGTTTTCCATCGTTAGACCGTCCCATGAGTCATTAACGATAATTACGAGGATATTCAGCCGTTTGATGAAAGGCGTGGCGAGCTGCGCCACGTTATAAATTTTCATATCCGTCATCGGTTATTTTCATTTCACTAGCCCCCTTTTCCTATGCCCCTTCAGGTTAACTATTTTAATCCCTATCGATCGTGACATCGAAATCAACTATATGATGCGAGGCCGCCTACACACCGACCTGTCAAACGGTTGCTCTTTCTCGTTATCAGCATATTTAACCTTCCACAGAATTACCCGCACCGTGCGTTTACGACGATGATGATTATTAATTTAATTGTTCGCGGTGTAGACTGCGTTTAGTGTTACGTTCCGTTAACACGACCTTTTTTTCACTCGCCTCGGCGGAAATGTTAATAGATCCCTTTTCCGTATGCAGATATTTCGAGTAACTTAATAAATATTTCTTAATTATCGTATCTTATTACAACAATAAAGTTAGTAATTCATATGTTGGAAGGAATATTAAAGAAACACTTGCAGTTGCAAGATACATTATTCCTTTAGTTTTTATATTACGCATGTAAATCAGTTTTAATGCCCATGTTAACACGAGAGACATTAAATCGGAATTGCGTTTTGGTTATGTGCCACTCGGTTATTATATTCAACATATTGTTCTAGTTCCACGTAGAAAGTTTGTCATTATGCAACATAAATTTCACATCCTCTATTTATCGTAATGGTACAAATTATAATGACACGCTTTTCCAGGGATTTCTTACCTCGAGGATCAGGCATTGTAACCAGAAGACCACTTATCTTACAATTGATTAACAGTACAACTGGTGAGTCATCGTAGATAACTAGAAAAATCTCTTTTATTATGATGTAGGAGGATTTTTTAGTAATTATCTTTGCGAAGGATAAAACAATTTTTGGAGAAAGAGGGAATAAGACCAATTTACACGGAGAAAATTATTTTCTTGCATATTTAAAATGGATACATTGTATTTAATTTTTCAAGGAGCTACAACAGTTTTATTGGCATTGCGTTCTTCATGAAAGCTTATTGTCATTTATCGTGTAAAGTTGCACAGCATCTTCTTAAATGTTATCTGTAGAATTATCGTGTTTCCTGTGGCAATGAACTTTTGATAAGAAGGAAATTGAGCGCATCGCCAGTTCCATTATAAAGTCAAACAGTTAAAAATATTTGACCGATGTAAAATAATACAGGAATTAAGCTTCTTCAATTATTAAGCAAGTTCTTTCTTCGTTGTAGAATTGGCTGAGTTTCTACACTGTAAAGGTAAAAAGTTTGTGGATTTCGACGAAGTACGGAAGGAGATTGAAGCGGAAACGGATAGAGTTACGGGCAGTAATAAGGGTATCTCCAACATACCTATAAATTTAAGAGTATATTCACCCAATGGTAAATATATTTATCTATCGTCCCTCGTACAAATACTAGTAATATACTGAATTAACGTATTTTTTATCAGTTCTGAATTTGACGCTCATCGACTTGCCTGGGCTTACGAAAGTACCCATCGGTGATCAACCAGTAGATATAGAGGCTCAGATTAAAGCCATGATATTCCAATTCATCAAAAGAGAGAACTGTCTCATATTGGCAGTTACTCCGGCGAACACCGATTTAGCAAATAGCGATGCCCTTAAACTTGCTAAAGAAGTGGATCCCGAAGGTACATTGTTATGCATACACGAAACTCTATATTAGCGAGGTCGAACAGGTGTTTTTATGCTGCAAATTGTTCCAAGGTGTGCGCACAATCGGCGTCATTACAAAATTGGATCTTATGGACGATGGTACCGATGCGAGAGATATTTTGGAGAACAAGCTGCTGCCTCTAAGGCGAGGTTACATAGGTGTCGTTAACAGAAGTCAGAAGGATATAGAAGGTCGGAAGGATATAAAGAATGCTCTGGCAGCTGAAAGGAAATTCTTCCTAAGGTATAGACTGTTAATAAAAAACGAGTGTCCGAATTTGCAGTTCAGAGAATTATACGAAATGTTTGTTTCTCTGTTAGCCATCCATCTTATCGGCACCTAGCAGATAGATTAGGTACACCGTACTTGCAGCGAGTTTTGAATCAACAGTTGACGAACCATATCAGAGATACCTTGCCAGCATTAAGAGACAGATTACAGAAACAGCTGCTTACGTTGGAAAAGGATGTAGAACAGTACAAACATTTCAGACCCGATGATCCTGCCATAAAAACAAAAGCTATGTTGCAGTAAGTATTTTTATAACGCCATTAACCATACGTGATATAATATATCATTCTCACAAATTCCTTTAATATTCTGCCTGTTTAATGTAATAAAATTTTAATAAAACTTCATTTACAAAAAGAGGAAATACACACGGCGGACGTATATAAACACAACAGATTCTACGATGTTTCACATTTTATTTCATTCACGTTTCATAAAGTTTCTTAAGAACTAAACGTACCACCTGCATTTTTTGTTTAAAGCACTCTATGGGTGGAGGGTCTTGATATTTTAGAGCTCTTTCTTATTTTTTCAGATCAATTCATAAGTTTATGTAGGTATCATATATTTTTCATTGTTTTTAACAATGTGTGTACCATTTGCATGAGAGTTTTAACGCGTTGTACATTTCTAGTCGGCCGAATAGTGAACAGTAACAAGTATACTCACTAACACAGAATTTTAACATATTAATGGGATGTATTGACTTTGCAGTTTTACGTTTATTAAGTATCACGACTCTCTATCCATATAACTAATATTAGAATTTAGTGCTTGTCTACGCATTGATTGAAAGAAAAATGTTTTTAAGGATGATACAGCAGCTTCAGTCAGATTTCGAGAGAACCATAGAAGGTTCGGGATCTGCGCAAATCAATACGAACGAGCTGAGCGGAGGTGCTAAGATAAACAGACTATTCCACGAGCGTTTTCCGTTTGAAATAGTTAAAATGGAGTTCGATGAGAAAGAATTGAGAAGAGAAATTGCTTTTGCCATTAGGAACATCCACGGTAAACTATAGTTAGAATTCTCGTACTCTTATTAATGCAACTTTATGCACATATCGAAGTAATGAAACATCCTCTGTTGTTTTAAAAATATCACTAATAGCAGCGTAAATGTCATAGGTATCAGGGTTGGTCTGTTTACTCCTGATATGGCCTTTGAGGCAATAGTCAAGAAACAAATCAATAGACTCAAAGAACCTAGTCTGAAATGTGTGGATTTAGTTGTGCAAGAACTCAGTAATGTAGTACGCATCTGTACAGACAGGGTAGGTGAATTCTTTTTCCGTTTATAAAATATCAAGCGATATATGTGTGATAGATTTTGTTGGTCTGCGCAGATGGCACGTTATCCGCGATTGAGAGAAGAAACGGAGCGTATCATAACTTCTCACGTTAGACAACGCGAACAGATGTGCAAGGAGCAGTTGGTCCTGTTGGTTGATTGCGAACTTGCGTACATGAACACCAATCACGAAGATTTTATTGGCTTCGCCAAGTAAGTTATTCCAGTGTTCTACTATATGTTTCAGTAGCTATTCAGCAAAATCAAAAAAGTAAACAATACGATAGAAAAATTTAATTTTTAAAGACCGCACATTTAGCGCTATATGTTGTTCTTATTATATTCATGACTGCAGCTATAGTTAATGTATTTATATTCACAACGTTCGGTATTCCTTATTTGAGAAATATCTTTTCTTTAAAGCATTTCGAGTTATCATATTATTGTTTATGATATGTGAAGGCAGTATCTTGTCAAGTGGGATCAAAATAATATATAATTACGTAACACTTATACTGGGTTGTTTGTCAGAAACAGAACATCTAGCTGTCTCTATTATTAAACGAACAAAAAACATTCGAATCAAAAGCGGAACGATTCTTAGCTCGAATTTCAATTTTTTTAAACACTATTTTTACATAATCTAACTCAGGATTGTAGCATATTCTATGATTTCGATTGAAATGATTGAAATCCACTATTACAAAGTTTAATGATAAAGGAAATCCATAAAAAAAAAGTTTAGTTTTGTTAAATTAGTCGGACGAAATTTTTCTTCTACATTTTTAAAAAAAACTACAAATTAGTCTTCTACATTTTTTAAAAGAACTACACATTAGTCTTCTACATTTGTAAAAAAATATGAAAGTATTATTTCTGCACTTCACTTGGTATATATTCGGAATATATAATTAGAAGATATTCAAGTTCTCTGCCATTCATTTTTTCGTGCATCTAATAAAAATTTGACGAATGAGATAATTAGATGTTCTATCTGTATTGGGTCACTTACTGAGGTGCCAATATCTGTAAAAGAAAGTAATCTGAATTGCAGTAATGAATTATATATTGCATGACTAATGTAAATTCAACACATAGTATAGTTCACGGGATGATAATGTGCTTTACTAAAACAAATCCAATATGTTTTCAAAATATGGTTCCTTTGCAAAATCATGATTTAAGTTTCTTACAAAGTAAAAAAAAAGATGATACTAAGAGAATTCATAAATTACGTATAGTTATATTAGTCTGCTTGCTAATTTTTTTTTTTCTTTTCATGCAAATTGGTATATATGTTGATTAATATTTGAATTCACATCAAATATTTATCCATACATAATACGCGTTTGTACCGTATTTTCCTGAATTAAAAAAAAAAGATATTGTTATAAATGACAATGAAATTAAATTTGGAAATATAAATGTATAAATCTGTAATAATGGACATTTAGTTACATCGATGTGTTGCTTGCAATCAGGTGAAATACGGTATATTTCATAATCGGTGCATGCCTTGCTAAAGTCAGTTCACATAGCAAGCTTTAAACTAGCAAAATATTGTTAGTTCATTTTGTCCTTCAAGGCTAAGGCACACATATTTGATATCATTGATAAATAGTACAATTTACTACTGTTCTATCTACTTCATGTATATTTGTATGACACTTTGTGTCATATGTATAGTCATATTAAAATGTATCTCATTTACATCTTCCCTCTTTGCAATATGCGTACCTGTACATCTTAATTCTTTATTTCTATGTGACTAACATCATTTTTGTCCACTTTGCAGTTTTGCTTACTTCATCACTTGATAAATTCTCAAAATTTAAATGATCGAACAGAATGCGAGAAACGATTTGTAAATGATACTCGCGAACATTAGTCTTTTTTGTAGGTTCTGTTTAATTTTTATTTCTACCCTATAGCGATATTCTGCCTCGATATCTCATTTCTTGAAACATATCATGTCAAGTCCAGAGAAACATTCGAATAATATTATTTCTATGATTCTTAGGTGATTAAGAATAATCGAAATAAAGATTAGCGATATTATAACTTCTGCTGTAACACAAGCTTTTACACCATTAAAGGCAAGACATACTTAATATGAGAAACTATTTCTAATTTCGCGTTCTGAATCTTTCGGATAATTAATTATCTGTGATATTTGTGCACTGCTAATACCACGCTGATGAATGTTTCATGTTCTAAAAATCGTAAAATGTGTATGTCTTTCCTTGAATCGCATACCATATACACATTTCCTGACATTTGTTTCCATTTCATCAATTCTTTATACTTCACAATTAAAGAAATAATTTAATTATATCGGCAGCGCGGCAGCCAGTAGCCATAACGCAAGGTAAGAATTATAAAGTACATTGGAACAAAGATTTACACTACATTTTTCTTCCTTTTCCATTTTCACGCTCTTTATTCTTTTACGCTTATTCTTTGTTTAACTTTACCCAGCTTTCAATTTTTTATCATTTCTATAACAAGAATTATAATCCTTGACATAGCGATATTTAATTTAATTTCATATCTTATACAGAGAAAAAAAAAAGAACTATTAAATGTTACTTTAGCGAATTTTGAATTTTTTCAACAATTAAATCGATATCTACGATTTTTCATTCTTTAACATTTTATTAATAATAGTTTTTTGTATAGTGCAACTGAAAATTCATAGTGTTCATATGTATGTACATATATGTTATTTATATTGTACTTGCGACAACTGAAATATAATTTTAATTCGCGTGTACAAAGACAATAGAAGTACGATCACTCAAAGCAAAGACAAATTCTCTTTAAAAATTAGATGCTATTACATATAAATTATTATTGAGTTTTCTTTGTCTGCATCTTTTATAATATAGTTTTACATAGCATAGAATACAGCCATAATTTCTTGAGAACTTAAATGTATTAGTAATTTGTACATACTTGCACAAAATAAGTTACTACTAAATGGACCATTCATTGTCTAAGACATTCATAAATGCTCCGAATCGAATATTTCATACAGCACCATCAAATCTTAGTTTCACCATTTTTCACTTTGTTTCACAATGAATGTAATACGCGCTTTTGCAATTCTTTATGCATTATGAACTGCAAAATTACCGCAGTGTTGATCAAGTAGCGATAATAATTGTATGTATCTTCATGTTACAAATGATGCGCAAAGCAAGAATTTATACAAATGTGACACTTAAAGCTGTATGAAAGAGTATATGCATGGAGTTGTTGTGGCTATATGTTATAGTTTTCATATATAAATCGAAATAGTTTAAAAGGTAAATTCACAATTCTTCAAGTCCTATCGAATTCTCATTACGATAAATTATAAATAGAGACTATATATTTGTCCAAGCAATTATCCTACATATGCTGGTTATTTTTTCTGTCACATTTCATTTTGCAATGTTTTTTGCATTATAAATGCACACGTTTAAAAAGGAAACTTAATTCTTTCGTATAATTTATATATTTATTTAGTGGAAAAGTTCAATTTGAAATTATTGCGTGAACGTTTATATAAGTTTAATAAAACGTTGCTAGGTTTTTACCCTGCTAGAAATTTTTATACGGTCAACTAACAAGTTTTTGTGGCAAGTTGTTATAATAAATTTTGTACATGGGTATTAAAATGCTCTTTTCTATTTGACATTTCATTATACATTATTCCTTGTGTTACAGTGCACAACAATCCTCAGAAAACGCTGTCAAGTCTGGTCGCCATACATTAGGGAATCAAGTAATACGTAAGGGGTACATGTGCATTCACAATCTCGGTATAATGAAGGGTGGCTCCAGAGATTATTGGTTTGTCTTAACGTCAGAGAGTATTTCTTGGTTCAAAGACGAAGAAGTAAATATTCTTCAATTACAACGTACACACACCGATGTAAAATCCAGCGTTTATCACTCACGTTTATTATTTGTTTCAATAGGAGCGCGAGAAGAAGTACATGCTACCTTTAGATGGATTGAAATTGCGCGATTTGGAGCAAGGATTCATGTCCCGGCGCCATTTGTTTGCTTTGTTTAATCCGGAGGGCAGGAATGTTTATAAGGATTACAAACAGCTTGAATTGAGTTGCGAAACTCAGGACGATGTTGATTCTTGGAAGGCCTCTTTCCTCCGTGCTGGCGTATATCCGGAGAAATCGACCGAGCAAACAAATGGAGAAGGAGAGGTAAGCTATTTCTATATAATTCTGAGATTCACTGTGGAAAATATCACAGGGTGTTCACTGATTAAAGGAGTCCCATCGAGTTATAAGAATATATTCTGTTCTTTTCGTTTAAAAATATGTTATTCTTGGTTTATATCGTTATTAGGACAAAGTAGCTATTATAAAATCGACATATGTTTTGTTACGTTTGTTAGACGGACCTGTTTTAATTTATTTTAGGATAAGCAGCGGGTGAGTTAATGTGGGCAACGTAAAAAGTGTTTGGTTCTATAGTACATTCTTAAGAGTGTGGTGTTGTGATACAATCAATTTCGAAATTTTTATAATAAATCTTTCCTAACAGTCTTACTAGATGGCATATCTTAAAACTAATTGTGATATGATACATGAGAGATTTATTTCGCTTACTAAAGCTTGACGCTTAAAAACTAATGCTATTTTAACGTAGTACTGTTTAATAAGCTTTTCTTTTGCACCAAAAGTCATAATTCTGGTAAAGAAACTTTGAAATATGAAACATTGTATCTTTACGAAAGCACTTCCATTTAGTTTAATAAGACTCTGTTCGCACAAGTATCGATTGCACAATTCTTGTATCTATTACTTCCTTTCGGAAATCGATTAATTAAATTCTTGTATTGCATTCACGATTATAATTAAATGTTTTTTGTCTCTAATCAACTAAAGGAAGGATATGAGGTTGGTACGATTGTAGAAATCTCGTAGACATACAAAATACACGACACACCCAAATATGAGACACTTCCACCCAGCTCTGCTTCTTTAATTATGAATACAGTACGCTAGTGACGTACATATGTATCGTTTACAAAAACACTCCGTTGTTCTTCCCGCTAGCAGCATTTCCAATCGAACAGAAAATCAATAACACTTTAATTATCGCAGTTATATTTATCTCACATTTCTTATATATTCAAATTATATCTAACATGTGTGGATTATAATAGTTTACCTTCTAATCTGGTCACCATTGGCGCATAGAATTTACAATTCACATGTTTATAGGGCGGATCAGAAGCTCAGTCATCAATGGATCCTCAATTGGAGCGTCAAGTGGAGACTATTAGAAACTTGGTAGACTCGTACATGAAGATCGTTACAAAAACTACTCGCGATCTGGTTCCGAAGTCTATCATGCATTTGATCATTAACAATGCAAAGGATTTCATTAACGGAGAGTTGCTGGCGCATCTCTACGCAAGCGGTGATCAGGTAAGAATTTATGTAAATTCAGAATATTCAAGAATCTATCCACCTGCACGTAAACTTCACGATGTCCTAAGAAGTCCTTTTTCCCCTCTCCCAGTTGAGCAAATTTGATAAAGACTTTGTGAAGACCTTCATTAATCCTTTAACTGTAAGTTTCCCTGCCCTTTTATTTGTAGCATCCCATCCTTCTCCCGAATTCTGCTCTGCAATTAAGTAACGTTGTTCAGTTTTGGAACGGTGAATGACCTAACGGATATTGCAGGCTTCGATGATGGAGGAATCGGCCGATGAAGCGCAAAAGCGAGAAGAAATGTTGCGCATGTATCACGCATGCAAGGAGGCACTTCGTATTATCGGAGATGTTTCGATGGCAACAGTTTCCACTCCAGTGCCACCGCCAGTGAAGAACGATTGGCTGGCGTCTGCCGAGAATCCGAGGTAAAAATTATGTTATTATTTTCATTGCCGCTTATGCATTTAACTAATTCGGTATCTTTCAATCTTGTACTGCCTGCTTTGCCACATACACTTGAACACCGTTGAAACAGTCTTGGGTAAGAGCCACTACGTTTCTCATAATTATCATTTCTTTCTCCGCTATTTCTTTGCTCATAAATCAAAGCAGCATATGTGTATATACACTCATCTGTACGCTTTATAATTTTAATTTCGAAATACACCTCATAACTTTCGATTCGCAATTTTAATTTCGTGCTTTCTGTGTATTCGTATAATTATTAAAACGTAATACAGAGTGCTGTTCCGCATTTTACACACTACAAACATTCTCCATATTCTTCTTACCCTAACTTTAACACAGAAACGACATTCCTGAGAATAACAGTGGCGCGAGGTAGAAAAGGTGGTCCCGAACATTACGCTTTAAATAATTATTTCTCCATTACATTTACACGACACTAATTCTCGGGGATTTGAAAATTGTAATTGTTTTGGGCTTGAGGTTTGAATATATTTCACGAGCGTAGTAGCTGTTATTCATTTTGCAACGGATCTGTTGCAGGTTATCACCACCATCTCCTGGTGGGCCAAGACGTGGAGTGACACAGCCACCGCCTCTTTCTAGCTCTCGAGCACCGCCGCCGGTACCGATGGGTGGTCGGCCAGCACCGGCCATCCCGAACCGACCCGGACCTGGTGGACCACCGCCGGCTCGTGCTAATCCTGGCCTACCTCCTCCCCTTATACCATCGTAAGTACAGAACCAATTACGTATCATTCACCGAAATGTCTATCTCGTGGCAATAGTACAGAGGCCATTAAAACGATGCATAGCTTGAGAAACACTCTGTACTATCAATTGTCTTTTCAATTATCAAGATTCGCACACGAGAAAGTTTGCACAACAACGTTTTTCTGTCAGTTTTGTGTCGAAATAGTCCTTGTGCCTTAAGTTTACGAGGTGAAGGGCCTCTTTTTCATTTAATCTTCACTAAAACAATTAAAAAGGAAATTCTGCAGTTGCTTTGTCTCTATAGCTTTGTGTGATTGAGGCTTTGGTGCTAACTTCACTTTCTATTGCAGGCGCCGACAATAAAGTCTTCGCACTAACTCGCCTATTCGCTACTAATCAATATATATACATATATATATATAACGATTGCATCTAGTCAGTGTACATTTTACACGAAATACAATTTCCTAACGCTATATGTTCTGTCTGCAATATATTACAGATTATTAGATCACAGTTAATTAGGGGTGTGTAATTTGTAAGATTTCTATTAGTTAGTGGCCAAGAGCTTCCAAGGATTTTGACAAGCAACTTATCCTACGCAACACATCCAGTCCATATCAGTAACTCGCATTTGTTTTCGAGTGGTCCAATTATTTCATAAGAACGACCAAGAAATCATTTCCCCGCATTACTAATCATTTCCACCCCACTTCTCGTTTCTCCCCGTCCATTTTCTCTTTCAAACGATCCCCCGGAAATATTGCGTTCATTTTCGATGTCGTTCCAACGAAGCGTGTACGGTCTCGTATACGGAAGCTTGCACACCTCTAATTAAAACTCTAAGTGTCTACGGTACGATTAATCGTTAATAGCGAATGGTCACTAGAAATAAATCACGCTCACTCGTGACAGACGATGAAATTGTAGGCAGAGTGATGATATATATATATTTGTTTCGATGTAAATTAGTTGAAAAAGGAATTGTACATGATGCCTGTATATACAACTAAAGACGTTGTAAAATAAATGGTATTGGGTTCTCATCGCAGGTGGATAAGTATTCATTCGCTTACTAACAGCATGACATTTTAACGGGCAAAAGAGCCACGCCAAATTGTAATACACTTCCGAGTGTTGGGAAAGACAACACTTTGCTTGACAGTGAGAACCGTGCGCGGGAATGTGAAACACGGTGTGCACAAGGTGGCCTCTTTTGCGATACGTGTTCGCACAATCTGAATGCTTCTAAATCCCCTGTACCATCATTGCTTTCTCTGTGAAATGAATCCTCAGTTCGATGAGCCATACAGAATGAGTTCCGAGTTCTTGTCAATTATTTAATTAGGGACGTATATGTCGGTGCCTGCATTGAAAACACTTGTGTTTCTTTTTAAAGGAGTATCACACATTCGATCTCGTGACACGACCGTTCCTCTTGATGTACGCGTTTCATCTAATTGTATCGAGTGCCGCGTGCTTCGGAGATTACACGTACTTCTTAGGACATTCGACGCGCATTTGTATTACCGATAAGTCCGAGACTCGCTTAATCGAATGCACAAGTAGCAGTTACCGTTAAGTCATTGAGAGCAGAAAAAAAGAAACATATTTGAAAGAAAAAAAAAAATACAACAAACATTACAACAAATGAGATCTGTGGTAAAAGCTGAGTGTCCGTGGTGTGTGTTTAGTCGTGGGGGTGGTCTACAGCAAATACAGCAGAGGGTGACTCAAGCTGCGACGCAGGCCGCTGCTAATGCCGCCGTGAACGAGCTGATGGATGCATTCAAGATCAAGTAAATAGACCCTTTGCTGTCACGCCTTTTCTATTGTCGCGAGGTTCTTTACCACTTTTAACCAACGACGCCTGGCGAATGGGTTACTCTTGTTTAAGTTGCGCAAAGTAGATTGGTAGACCGTTCAGGGTTGAGAATGTACAACTAACGTCGATGTCTTCGCTGTATCGCGATAGAGTTTCAGAATAACAGCTCTCTGCGCGTGTAACTACTACGTTTTCCTTCTTTGCTCTCTCTCTTTCTTTATCTCTTTCTCTGTCTCTCTACTTTCTATTTCCCTATTGCATGGTCGGAGAAATTGAATTAACAGCGATGATGCCTTCGAAGATTATAACGTTATACGAATAACACGTGCACATATAAATATATACATATATATACATGTACGTATGCAGAAAGAGAACACACGTCGTTGTGCTTGTTGCATATTATGCTAACGTAGGAAATACGATTAAGAAGTATCTCTATATATATATATTTGTAAGACGCGTAATTTGCTTCGCGACATTCCGTGTATATTGTTCTTACGCCGTAAGAGGATTAACTGTTAAAATGCTGGAGCTAAAGATGCTTTCACGGGTTGTAGAGTAACGACACGCGTACCGTGTAATCTCGCTAATGAAGTTAGTCGAATGGATATTTGTCGAGGGATGCGGAAAATTTTCGTGGTCTAATGTAAAGAAACGAAAGAAAGGTAGGATTCGCCAATGTTTAAGCGGCTGAAGCTAAGCACGAAGACCCGCAAGCGATATTCTTGCTGATATTTAAAGAAAGAGTGCACATTCTAGATCGATATGCACAGGCGCGTATCCAGTGCAACTGTCCTGGAAAGTCTACTCAGAACCGTATAATGTGATCGATGGTAGTGAACGGAGTTCCATCGCAAAAGATTGCGACGTTTGTATCGTAATGCTCATGGTGAACTCGTCTATCGCTTGCCAGACGTTCCGCCTTTGTCTCGCTTGTGCTTTCACGGAAAAGGCAAACAGAGAGGAAAAGAAAATGTCATGCTGTTGGGGAAGAATTCGAAAATATTGTTGAACGATTCGTTTCTCTTCGTGTCCGTCGATTTCCATCGGCGGCTACTTGCATTATTACCGAATAATTTTAAGCATCGTGTAACGACAGTCACTGTTTCTCTACCTCTTAAGATGTTCACCGTACTTAGTTCCGTCTTTTAGCCGTTTAACATTAACGATATACAGATATATATATACGTACATAATAGCTAACCAATATGGAATATTAACGACAACAAACAAAGGAAACCAAAACGTGCAAGAAACGTGCTCAGTCATAGGATGTGATATAGCGTAGAAATGCTTCGAGGATTTTGCTTGAAAATCCCGAGTCGCAGAACCTCTCTATCTGAAATAATAGCTCTAAACTGGCAGTAGCTGACGCCGCGTCAGAATAAATTGTAACAGTGAAAATCGTCTAGCATTACGATGTATAATTGTGTGTGTATCACGCGGCGGACATTCAAGGAGCTACGTTGTATTTCGAGGGTATTTGTTGTTTCCTAAGCTCCTCGGCCGCGCTTTGCTAATTTAATTCGCTGTACGTGTATATAAGGAGAGATGAATAACCATGTATTTACTACCGCGTTCTTGTAACTGGACGCGTCCGCGTGTCGCGAGGCGACGTGCTTTTGGATTTCGCGTTAATGCGCGCTGCCACGATAGTTGGACACGCTCCGATTGTACGATATTCGTAATATTTACATAGAAATATATTGCATATAAGTTCGAACAAGGTTGTGTAGGGGAACTTAGGGAGAGACGGAGCATTTCACATTTATCTGCATAAAATGGCCTATAACAGGAATTATATTTGAAACAGAACGTTGTCGTTTTTACAAAAAGAAATCTTGAAATATTACATTACTCTTCTTTTATCATAGCGTCTTAACTAAAGTTGGCATATTTTTAAATGGCAAAGAGTTCGCTTCGTCCTTGTACAGGAGTAGGTATTACAAAGTGGAAGATAATTTAGAGTTCAAAATAAGGAAATCTTGTTCCGAATAATGGCTTATTCTTACGAATTTCTCGTTTCACCGAGTACTTTGCGCTACTCCTTCGATCAAATAATGAAAAGACCACAGATAGGAGTTGAACAGATAGGGTGGACTTGCATTTTCCGCGCGCAGGGGTGAAGTTTCACTTAGATCGCTCCGTTTCGCCGCGTGTTTCCCTACGAGTGCATACATCTATGCGCAAATGTCTCTGACGAGTGTTCTCTCGGCCCGATGGTCTGCAAAACGTGAAGCGCCGGTTGTTTCTCAAATCCAGGCGCGAGTATCACGCATGGGAGCGGGCTTTCGAATTCCTCGCACGGCTGTCTGTGCAGTGACGCGCTGAAGATCGAGGGCAATGATCGAAGTGCAATTACAAAAAGAAAATATTATTTTTCGTTACAGCAAAACGTCGAAGGTCTCCCTGGGTAGATAAATGACTGTAGAAGAGCATCTCGACGACGATGGACTCGCATTTCTCGTGTCACTGCGCCGCTCGTGCTCCTTCTTGATCGTTCGAACAAAATGAAACAAAAAAAAAAATTATAAGAGAGGGGGCGAGAGAGAAAGAGGACTACAAAAGACTGTCTTTGCCATCCTTCCTTTCGAAGGCAATGGCGCGAGATTGAGATTAAATTGAGTGTCTTGCGGAACCGTATCCGCGACACCTTCTCTTCGAAGTTTTAAGGGGCCTAATGGTACTGATCGGTATCGCCCGACTTTAGACGTATTTCTTCACGCCGAATTGCGCGTGAGGGCCGTGACTTCTTCTTGCCGTTTCACATATTACTCCGGGCCGATCGAGGGAATGTAATTTGATCTCTCTCTTAACGAAAGCACGTCGCAGTCGCGGATTAAACGAAGCACCGTGGCCCGATTAGTCGTTTAGTCCACTCGCTGGGCGCTAGATTACTGTTACATGAGGCAAAAAATCGATCACATATGTTAAATCCGATGAGAGAAACAGGGAAGAGGTAGAGAAGGAAGAGGGAAACTCGCGAGCAGCCACAAGTGGTATTATTGTAATGTTATATTGTACAGATCTATCTATGTGTCTATATATATAGAGATCTATCTATACGGAATGGTGTCCGAAAATTCTGGCGTAAGTAGAAACATTCGAATCCCTCGTGCCGAACGGAATCTAGAAATTCTTGTACCGTTTTCAAAATGTAAGCGATTCAAATTTGCGAGCCTGGCCTCCGGCGCGCGCGCTGTGGAAATTGATTAGCTAAACTAAATGCGGAATACACAGAAAATTGGTAAGTTAGTTGAAAAATGTGGGAGAGTATGAGATCAGGCTTTATTCTCTTACCAGTGCTGTTAGTGAAATAATAGATATGCCCAGACTACCCTACGGAAGGAAACGAAACGAGTCGTAAAATAGAAGAATAAGCTGAGAAGAATAATCATACGGAGAACCACGACACTTTCGTGTCTTTACTTTGTACAAAATGTATTTCCATCAGCATCGACTCTCTCACATTTCCCAACTACCTGCCTTCGTATATTTTAAACATGAGGGTAAACCCCCATACCCTTGTCGAGCATGGCCTCGCGCGAGCAGTATTATTCGGGCCGGTGATAACGAGAAGAACTCTCGTAAGATTATTCCTTGCGGCGCATTGTTGTTAAGGTGACGTGATAATGATACAAAATTTGTTTTCATTAATATTCTGTGATACACCAGTGATAATCGGGAAATCAGTGAGCAGACAAACGGAAAGGATCGATTGTTAAACGCGAAGCTACATAAACCAACGGAAATTGTCTATTACTGTGGGCGAATAAAAAGAAAATAATAATATTATATTAATATTATCAATTGCGTGACAAACGTGTCTATTGTCGCGAACGTAAAAGGAGTGTACAGCTCTGTTGCGCAAGACATTATCGTAGCAAGCTAATATTTGTGTTACGCACCTTCAAACACTTACTGTCGATGGTACGATAGAGTTAAACGTGTAAACGTTCGTGTTATTCCCTCTGTGTACGCGCAACTGCTACTGACGTTTAAATAGCGCGCGCCAGAAGTTAGATTCCCAAATTTGGATTACTTCTACGTATCTTGAAAACGGACACCCAGATTGCAAAATGCTAACGGACCTTTCGATTTCTTACGGCATGGGGAGTTCGCATGTTTGGCCTGATTCCATAATCTTGGCACATCCTCTGCATCTATATATATATAGATGTGATACAACATACACATACAGACATGTAAACACCTACACGTTAATCCTTTCTGCACCGTAATGCCAGAGTTAAATAGAACGTACGTTGAAGTTACAGAGATAATTACAATTATGGTATTATTAACTATTATTATTATTACTATTATTGATAATATTATTATATAATATACTGTATAAGGTAAAAAGAAACACTACTTGTTTCGGTAACCTGTAAACGTTCCACGTTCGGTAAATCACAAGACTTTTTATTTTCGAGTTAACGTCTGTACTGAATTCCACTTAAGAGTAGACCCGTTCCGCGCAACCGAAGGTTCTGAGGAGGCTGTTGATTGGTCGCAAACCGACAGAGAAAGCGCTACGACCAATCGCGTGCGCAGGCAGTAGTGGGAGCTCCGCAGATCGGTTGCAAATCGGCGGGGGCGTAGGTCTACTCTTATGTGGAATGGTATAAAGCGTCGTTTCTTTCGAACAGATCGTTCTAGTGACGTGTCTAATGAGTTATAGAAATAAGTCTGTAGGTGTACCAGCCTCGCGCGAGGCGCGTAGTGTATCAACAACTGGGCATATCAAGTAGTAAAGATGCGCAGATAGATCGTCCCTCGGTGTTTGTCCAGATTATTCAATGTTCGTCGACACTATACCGAGGGTTCCACCCTCCGAAGTCGTGCATACCTTTTTTTACATTGATTTTACTTTAGATCGGTATGAAAAAAAAGAAAGAATATGTCCGTTGTTTTCGATTCGCCAGAGAAATGTTTGAAGGTACACTTCACTCCAAGCACTTATTTCTAGTAAAACATTCCGATGTCTTCTTTTGAAACGCGCGAGCGCCCCGTAGCGCGCATAGGAAAATGGCAGTTATTTTATATAGAGAATTTTCTATCGTTAACAGTCCTGATCTCGGTGGATTCTCCGTTACAAACGTTACAACGAAAGGCGACAAGTGAAGAAAGCTTCGCCTGGAACCGCTCGCGGTCTCCGTTCGAACATTTCTTCACGCTCGTACCGTCAATTAAACGATCCACCGATTTTTCGTTCGGAAAAACTCCCCCCCGTGCTCTCTTTATTCTTTGCTTCCTGTACTCTGCGATCTGTAACGATACTCTCCGCGCGTATCGAGCCTAAAAACCGGTCCTCGAGGGCAAACCCCCGGCACTCACGGCTAGACCCAATGTTCGTAGCGTTGGCGATGTTCGATAGCGGCAACATCGCCGGTAACACTATTAGAAATCCACGATAGATTGATGCAGAGGGGCTGACCGTACCCCTCGTGGACGCTAGAACACTATTGTTATCGTACTTAGCGTTTAATCGTGGAATCGAGAGGCGGATCTGAGCGCGCCCGCGGCATGCCGATCGATTCTGATGTCTTGAAACACCAAGAGTTTGTAATCCAGCGATTGTACGATCCCTACCGAGAATTTAAATGCGTTGAATCGAAACCTTTGCTCTTTTATTCCATTCGTTTCTTTCTTTTCTCTTTTTTTTTGTCTTCTCTTACTTCCCTCGATGCTTTATCGCGCCGTTCTCGAGATCGCCCGCACTCGGATACATCCCTCGCGGAGGGAGAGGGGAAAGCACATCGCGCGCGAGGACGCGCGCGTCGATTGAGAATCTCGCGGCCCGTTTACCGTGTACATGCTTCCATCTAAAGCCTTAAACATAATAGCGAAATTCTAACTGCAAAGCTTGAAACAGTGCGACGCGAAACGTCGACGGAAACCGTTCGCGTGCACACGCGGAACTGACGCGCGATGGCGTTGAGAAACTGCGACGAGGGACGAAACGGCGAAGCAGAGGAACAGATATTAATTAGCTAATCTGTGGGAGCGTGTGTCTCGCGTCAGACTCGTCGCCGGCGTTCCCCCCGCGAATTAACTCGGCGGCGATTAACGCTGCCGAAATGGGCGTCGGGGCGAGTCGGCGCAGCTCGAAGCCTAAGTAACCCCGGGGCGATTGTTAGATTGGAGGACCCTTTGGTGAACGAGACGGGCGACCGGCGTTGAATCCTATGTCTCGCGAGAGGAATAAAAAAAGTAACAGAGCTTCCCGCTAGTTTTTTAGCAAGCGTAGTCACTTCGTCATAATTTTTATACCCGTTATACCTGATTTTTATAGACAATTTTTTTTCTACGTCCAAAGAGAAGAGGAAGCGCCCGTTCGAATTATTCGCCGATTGTTGATTCGTCCTCGTGTGTCGTTGAGAGAATCGCGTGCTCGTCGGGCAAAGGGAAGGTCGGTCTGGGTTACTTGGCTTTTGTATCTAACGGATTGTGCACCCCACACACACGATTCACGTTGTAATATATTGCGCGACGTACGCGCGATATACGTACACTGTTTTATTGCAATATAAATGTGTATATAGAGAATAACGACATGTCATAGATTATAAATATATATATATATATATATTTACATGTATATATATATATATTATATCTATATATAAAAGAAGGAGGAATCGAGAGAAGTCTGTATAGATATCTAACGACCGGAAACGCATTTCCGCCGGGGGAGAATTATTTTTGCCGGGGCTAATCAACTGATGGATGCGTTAGTTAACACGTTCTACTGAATGTTACACGGCGAGTCTCGTTAATAATTACTGACCCATACTGTTTCCACGCGGTTTCGCTAATTTTCTAATTTTGTTCTAACCGATGAATCCTTGAGATAAGGTATTTCTTCTTTTTTTGTTTTCTTTTGGATCGAGAACATAGGGGAAACTTTTGACTTTTCCCCGCACGCTGGAATGCGTATTCGCGTTCTGCGTACGTTTTCTTTGATCGAACCCCACGACTACTGCCCTTTAATAATTCCTCCCCCATGCATCCAGGATTTTACTTGCGAAGTAATGTGATTAAAATTCACTACATCTGCGAGTGTTAGATGGACGCTCGGACTTTCGAAATTCCAGTTGAATTGGAGTGTATATTTGAAAGTGAAAGGAATAAGAAGATCGAGGGTCCGTTTTATATACAATCATTTCTGCATGCGTTTTCGCTATTGCTTGAGCATGTTGTGCAATCTGTTGAATTTTCCTTCACAGATCATCATCTCATTTGTGTTGCTTTAGTTGTATTATTTATTCAGACGGTATGTCTCACTAAGTGTGTGCAGATAGTTCCTTCTCAAACTGAGTTTTCCAATTTAAATCTTCGTAAATAAATATCGAAGTCATTTAATTTATGATTAAGATGAAGAAATCTCTTCATTTTATATTCTTATGAAAAGTTCAAGAGTCAACATTACAGTTCCTTAATCGAAATAGATTATACATAAACTTTTGCATCTTCAACAGTTTGTGAAAGAATTATCTACATACACTAGACATGCTGCGTTATAAGCATTTTATTATTCATACTTCATATTATATAATCATTCATCGCATATTTCCATCGATATTATTTACATATTTTTCCTCTTGGAAATGACAATGTATTCGCCGTTCTTCGCGTTCTATTACTTTCTACCTTATCAGTTTTATGCCATAGAAACGATACTACGTTTCACACAAACCATATTCATTCGCACGTCATAACTTGGTACAAGAAATAATCTCTCCGACGTCCAATTATTAAACTCGTTTATCTCCAAACTTGTTGATCTTTTCACGAAACATCTGACGCGTGGGCAGCTGTTTTTTCGCTGCTAATTGGTATCAGTTTCATCATTAATCGAGGCCCCAGTGTTTTATACACACTCCGAATGACTACTGCGTCAACAGCGTACAGTGGTTGCTACATAAATGATCATATATCAAGAAGTCGCCTACGATAACTTGATAAGCACTGTTTAAATGGAGCTGGGTTTAAAATGTAGGAAACAGTGAGCATCGATACTCTAGAATATTATTAATATTATATCATAATATTCTACATGTTATCAATCGTCACTGTTTACGTTTACATTTTAATCTCAGCCCCGATTCGAAAACAATCACCGCGCGTGCCCAGCACAGTTTGATTTCGGTAATCTGACGATACCATTGCTTTCTACAAAACACAACTATTAACAGAACTCTTGCAGTTCGTTAAACTCCCAAGCAAGATAGAATTGAATTGGACGTTGGTAAATTATTTTCCACGGAGCCCTTCAAATGCGTAACGCCTTTCGACACACCCCCAAATCAGTGGCGGATTTAAGGGAAAAAGACCCAGCTGGCAAACGTTCCGGGACACCCTGTGTACATCACAGAATTGCAAATGAATTTTTGCGCGTGGGGTATGAAATTTCTAGAAAACGGTTAAAAAAATAGTGTTTGGGTAAAATCATAATTACTTTTGGAAGCTTGAGCTCTGCTCATCGGTCATCCTTTAAATCCACCACTGCCCCAGAAGCTCCCTGTCCATGCTAAACAACTTCCAATTAAATGGAGAAGGAAACCGAGATCCACATGCTGAAGAATTCAAGCAAATTGCCAAGCTCGCATTTGAAGGGTGCAACTGCATAACACGATTCGCGAGTTCGGCCACCGCTTTACTCTCCCGAAGCGCTCGCCATTTATCGCCGCATCCACCGTGGCATCGCTCGAATTACCGCCTGTATTTAATCGCTGTCTGTGTTATAGGCGTCCCGTACCCAATATTCCTCCCCGAATCCCCGACAGACCGTACTACGGCCGATTAAACTGAGCTAGTCGATGGAGAGCACACGACACCTGTGCGCATCCACGCCCGAGACATTACACGAAGGATTTTCGTTCTGAGACGAGCCGATGACCGGGAGGAGCACGAGGTTCAGGGCGAAGCTGTGCGAGACGTCGCCCAGGCGGTGCGCGTCGCCGAGGATCCGGGTGAGAGTCCCCCTCCAGGACAACGGGGACGCGTCCTTCCCAGATCCGTACCCACCTTCGATCCCGGACGACGTCGCCGCGAGATCGTTCCCGCGAAGAGGAGCGCTCGGAAATGGGGGGACAGGATGTTCGCGGAGCGGGAGGAACAAGGCTGTGCCACGAAAGGAAATTAAAAAAGGGGAACGGAGGAGAAAGAGGAGGGCCGAGAAACGAACAGACAACTGTAGCACAAACGGGGAGATGGGTCTAGTCTGCTTTTTACTCGACGGTCGTCAGCCAGAGATTCAATCAGTCACAATTCTGCTTCTTCTTTCTCTGATATTCTCGTCTTTTATGTTATTTATATCGTTAGAGGCGCGTTAGGTCGCGTCTGACAAGGGAAGTTGGGCAAGCCGGAGATTCAGAAAATCATGCAACCTTGCCTGCGAGCAGAGTAGTTGATCAGTAAAATAATTATCGAGGAATCCACACTTTTCGAGTTACCCATCACCACCAATCCTTAATTCGATAATTATTTTTACGCAGTTTTGAAGATTTAAATATAAGAAGCAACTTTTGCTTAAACTTCTTTTCGATATCTCTCACCGTTCTCGAGATATTCCGCGAGAAAGAAAATTCTGAGTTTCTATCAACGGGTAACTTCGACCCCTAAAACTGCACCAACAGAAAATAGGTTTGTGTGCCGGATCAACTACTCTACTTGCGCCCAAACGTTGCGTAGTTTTCTGAGTTTCCGGCTTGCCTAACTTCCCTCGTGATTAGCTCGCTAAGTATTAAAAGTCGGCGCGCCCGATGCGCGCGATTCACTCTGGAGGGAACGATTAATTAGCTCGTGTCGGTGATAAGAGGGTCCTCCGCCAAGAAGCCGCGTGACCATCCGCACGTATTAACGATTTCGTTCGGAGCTATCAGTATTATAGGTAGTAAATGAAGTCGAATGATGCTTACGATTCGCGCAGGCACGGCCGGGGTTCGTGGGTTTTGAAATTCAATTTCTTGGGGGTCGATCCGCGGATGCGAAGATCACTCGATGGTCATCTAGGCCCGGCTTCTTGCCCGAGGACTCGTGCCCAAGGTATTGTTAAAAAAGAGATTCGCGGACGGTGTAATATGCAACCCGATTACCTCGATTTTTAGGAGAACTTACTAGAACAAAAGTACACGCGTGGCTCGCCCCGCAGTTTGAAACAACGACGGGGGGCCAGCCGCGGGGGATGGGTGTAGTGCAGAAACGATGTTGAATCGACAGCAGCATTCCAGAAACGCCTGTGTGCTAGCGTACGGCGAAAGGGGACGCTACATGATCCATTGTGATGGTCGCGCTAAACGTAACAATACTTTTTGTACGAGTAATTTATTGATGTACGAATTAACGATGCCATTTTACAGCTCGAGTTAGTAGGAACGCGATTCGCGAACGAACAACGAATATGTGGAATACCAGAAACTCTCCGCGGCGTGGCTAGCGGGTATTTAAAGTTACGGTACTGCCGATCACGCCGGGGGATTCCTTGTCGATGTACAGCGCGATGTTGATCATTTTTATTATCCATTTTTACCGATTACTTTTGCATCTTCTTTAAACTGTTTAGCTGTTGTGATAGACGCTTTTCCGGGGAGGGCGCTACCCCCTCGAGAAATGATAATTACTTCGGACGGAGGCGAGTTGTTGTAATTGTACATAGAAATCAAATAACTTGTAACAAGTATTACGTGTCGATGTATGTGCTAGGAAGGAAGAATATTTCTTTTTCTATTACCAAACTACACACGTTTGATAGCCGCGCTGCTATTCACACGCGACACCGACTGACGACTAATGTACCTAGGACGAGTACGTCGAATCAAATAAATGATATTTAATACGAGCACCGAGGATGGCCACCCCACCGATATCCACGAACATCTGAATTCCGATTACAAATTGTTCTTCTTTCCCGTTCGATCGTGTCTGCGGCGAAATTCTAGCGCTTTGGTTAGACGTTACGTAATTACACCGAGTCCATCCCAATATGAAATTCAACGTATCTTTAGGCTGATGCATGTACTCTGTTTTATTCTCAGTAAGGCCCGACAGGTTCTCCAATAAATTCTGTTTTCAACGTTCCTTCGCGTGGTATATAAATAAATTTGAGCCGCGTAATGTTCCTTGATAATCATCTATCTCGGAAAGGGAATTATCGCGAGGCTGATACGTCTACGCAAACATGCTGCCGCGATCAGCGGAAGATGAGGCAAGTGGTCGGTCAGATCAAAACGCTTGCCGACAATTTGGACGAGCTACGCACAGAAATTACTGCGTTCAAGGATAATTATTTGGGGCAGGATGGTCCGCCTGAAGATTGCCGCAAGCGAACTAAAAATAGCAATACTAATATGTTTCAAAGATTGAAGAAATATATCAGAAAAATACGAAACATCGATTTGCTGAAAAGTGGGCGAGTATTCGCGAGCAGTCAAAAGGTATAGAATTTTTAATACAATTCGGTTTAGTGTTTGAAACAATTAGTAATAATATCGAATAATAAGCTTCTAATTGTTTTAGACAGTTCCTTTGTATTAATTATCCACTGATAATACTTTCTTACGCATTTACAGGTGTGCTATCCTGGTACAGATCCACCAGCACCGTCGTTCCTCAGTTACATTTTTCGATTTGGAAAACCAGCCAACGTGTCGAGAGTTTCTGCTGAAATTAAATATTCAAGAGACGAGTGCAGCCAAACGGATGGCGAGACTCAACAGTTCGTTGCGTCGTCCACCGCGGAAACTCCACTGGCTTCGAAGCACATGGAGAGTATTCTGCGCCGCGAGACACCGCCCACGAAACGTGCAAGTAAACGATACGATAAAACGGCATTCCCAGCGAAACGAGCAACTCTATTCCCGCAATCCTCCAGGATGAACTGTGAATTGTATTCTCGCGTGGAAAATCCGTCTGACTTTAAAGGCTCCCTGCGACGCATGGAAGTATGTTTATTGAAGGAGAATCAGCGTTCAAGCGCCTCCACGCAAACCAAAGCGACCGGAATCGAACGGAAACGTGCGAGTCTCGATTTCCAATCGGAACACCCTACTGTGTACTTGTCGAGAATAAAGAACGCTGTGATTACGAAGAAGATAATAAGGAAACCGTACGAAAGTACTTTCAGTGTGTCTGATAAAGTTAAAGGCGTGGAGGATTATTCGTATTTGAAGAGCAGATTCTATGAAGAGTTCAACAAAAAGGGGAGGAACGATATCGTGGAAACAGTTGCTCGAGAAATATCTGAAGAGAAATATGCGTTGAAGGATCGTGTGCAAAGGTTGAAAACAATTTCGTCTACAAATCAAGACGTGTATGATCAGTTTCCTTCCGAAGAAGAAATGGGATTATCCTCTACGTCGATCTCCTTGGATTTGGAGCTGAACGTTTCCGACAGATCGATTATTAAAATTGAAGATTCTCCTCGACGTAGGAAACCGAGGACTTATACTATAAGCAAATCGGCTCGAAAACGTAATCAAACTAGGTGGTTCGATCACGGCGAAGAAAGTGTAGTTTATGTGGGGCCAACTTCCGATCTGACCCTTTCCTCTGACAGTTTTCGAAATTAGAATATTTTCAAATTGGTTCATATATTTCTTTTAAAAGTTTCGCTATATCGATAGTGTCTGAAACATCGATCGAATAATTCTACCGAAACAGCAGTTGTACTAAATTCTTCACAGTTTAATCTTCCCTCTCTCTTATATTTATATTTAATAGACCGTTGCAACTTTTCTTTAGCAACGTCGCGAAGTAACAAAACATACGAAATAGTTTCTCTGTTTCATGCAGTCTCTTTAATTAACAATATTACCACAGTCTTTACATTAAGTAACTTACATTTGCTTCATCTTCGTTGCCCATCGTGTAAAATCAGGATTACCAACGCTTCCAGGAAAGGTCTACAATTTAGCCACGTGTGAAATTTAAGAATCTTCTATGAAACCGATGAAGCTTCCCAACATAGAAAAGATATACAACACCGCTGTAAAATTCTCTGTGGTTGTAAATTATTATACCATTCCGTAAGATATTTAACATTGAATATATTCTGACTACCTATTAATTGTAATCAGCATCATCAAACCCAAAGTATATAATAATAATGGTTAATTAAGAATGAGATCAAAGTCGTCAGATACTGTTTTCATTCTTCATAACTGACGAATTTTTGGTGACCGCAGCTGCAGCCACCATGTTCGCGGCGGGTGCGTAGCTCTTGAGAGCCGCCCCCCAAACCGCCACGAACCGCTCGGTCACCCCTTCGTCTGCATCGGTGTTCTTCTTGAAATTATGCACCGAGTAGCGATTGTAAAGTCCCCAGATACTGTTCATCAGTTTACTATTATACTTCAGCGGTGTTGGCTCCCTGCCTACGCATAAAAATTGCATTCAACCAATTTCAAATACATCAAAATTAAGACGTTAACTCCTTAGGCATAGTTATTCCCAATTTCAATATAAAAATTCATCATTTAATTATGAAGAAGTTGGGTTGGCGTGTAATAGAATTTTAAAGTGCCCAACCTCTCGTGAAAAATTAAAAGGGAAGGAATTTCTACCCAGGGGAGAATTTGGATATTTGGCGGCCTTTCTGTGAAATATCAAATATCTTAATTTTAAACAGTTGATTCAATTTATAATTAATTCAACATTGCAACTCGCCCGTGAGTTATTGCTGATTCGTTATATGAAAAAGAAGTGAATTGATTTTAAAGTTGTCTCAAGCCACTGTGTTTAAATCTTTCCCAATTTCTTTGGCTCAAAATTTGCCGCCCTAGACTGCAGCCCGCTTAGCCTATAGAAATATCCGCTCCTGGACACACCCCTACCACAGATTCTTCATGTAACTTGAATAAATACCTTCCACGGGAGGTCTTCCGCTGAACATATTTTCTGTGCCCAGTTTTTCTTTCTCTTCGACCGGCGTTATCATAGCAGCGCGTTGATTACGGCGGACTTTGCACGCTGCAAATGCACCCTGCGGTATAGCGGCCATTCTCCTGCAATCTACAACGAAGGCGAACATAATATGCTTCATATTAAAACCGATATGCCCAGACGATGCCAATCGCTTTTACGCCTTTGAACGCGCACATCGACGGCCGAAGTGGAGACTAACCAGTGCAATTTTCAAATAGCAGCTCTGCGATTTCTCTTTTAGTGCGGCAAATTATCTTTATTGGCCTCTCTTCGCCGATGCTCCTAAGTTCAAGGAGCTGAAACTTCGCGATCCTCCGCTGTCTACGATTTCGGCGCTTGGTTGCTCCAAACCTCATACAGCCACGATCAAGATACTTCAGAACGATCATCAACAGACTGAGGTGTATTTTATCTAAGGGAATCCCAGGTGCGAGAAACGGGGCAGCACTTTCGTTTCCGTTGTGTGCGTGTGTCGCAAGGAAATGCCTTCTACAGTACGTAACTACGTTGTACTAACTTCACGTAGCAATATTGGATTCAATTTATAAACTCGCCTCGCGAGCAAGTGGGGAGAAGATTCGACGACAGACAAAACTGGAAGAGAGAGAGAAAAAAAAGAATCATCTGTGTAACGAGAACGAGATATCGACGGCCTTTGAGATCTCCGCTGACGCGGACGGCCACCACGACTCTCTTATCTCGTTAGACCTCCCAGGTTTAAAACCGTGCACTTCGCTTTTTCAGCGCTACGGTGATGCGATACGAAAGCACAATGTACCTAACTGGGGCAAATGGACGATGATGCGTGCTCCTGCTCGCATTCAAAATCGTTCGATCATCCGCAAATGCACGTGGTATTAATGAATCGAGTTACGTAAAAATTACGCAACTGATAGTCAAAGACCCCTGCAACGGGTCTGCATAGCGTGTGTCAGATGAGGAGAGACTTGTTTTTCAACAAATGTTATTTATTCAGATTCTCATAGAGCGAAAACTGTATTACTGACCCTTAGTTTATCAGTGACACATTGGTATAGAACAGTACATGGAACTTTTCAGCAGTTTTACTGGGAGATATGTCGCTAGACAGATGAATATTAAACTAACGACAGACGTCGATACAGGCACCTTTTATATAGGTCACTGTGTCTTGTGCATGGGAGTCTTTTCAACCAGAAATTTCCATTGAATATATGCTTGGGCTATTTTGTAGGGAGTAATGTAAAGAGAGAAGTGTATAATTAAGTATTAAACAGAAAGCAATGAATTATTACTGATGTATATTTCTTTGTTCAACATTGACAAGCTTAAATTTAGGTCCAGGGCCAATAGTTTCAATATCTGTAGATATATAAAGTACTACACTGTGAAGATGTTGGGTAAGAGTTTATTTAAAGGTAGATTTTATCTTTGTAAACTTATACACGACATTAATTATAATAAAGTACGAAAATTTTAGTTTAAGTAAAAACTTTTCTTTTACACTGAAATGATTAAATTAATTTTTGAAATTTTAATTTAATATCTATGTTTTGTGGTTGCAGAATATTTATTTTAAGAAAAGTAATTTAAGTTCAATAACATTTGTCACGTTCTCATGTAAAATGTCTTAAAAATGCAACAATTTATATTTGCATAGATATTTTTCCATTTATTGTTTGGGGTCTTAATGAATGTTGACTCCCTCTCTTTAAATTGAAGGCTATCATTCTTTAAGAGAATGTTTACTGCACGTTCCAAAAATTACATACTTTCTATAACGTTATCGTTAGATAACTGCATGTTGAATATTTCAGTATAATTTAGTGCACAGCATTCTTGATAATTAAAATTGGGAAATACTGCGTACGTAACTTTATGTGTAGAATTCTATAAATACATAAACGTGCTGGGAAAATAAATTAACAGAGTTCGCGTCTTTGTTATTTCAAGAGGTTATCTCTCAAACCTCCACTTACAAGGGAACACCACCCGAACTCACTGATTGGAACGCAACTTTGTAGGTTTTTAGCAGAGCCGCCCTTAGAGTTCGCGGGGCCCGGGGCAAAAGTCGATATTATTAAAAACAGATAACCTTACATCTCTGCTTCATGCGTCACTTAGGCTTCCCGAAAATCTATGGGAATCTATATATCTATTGTAGAAAAATTGATACCTTGACAATTAATCCTTAATTCATTTAATTTTTACAAAATGAAGTCCCTAAGCGTGGGTGCCAAGGACCGCTCTGGTTTTTAGAAAGACTTACGCCAAGAATAACGGTATATTTCGTTCATGCCCAATCGCCCTTTAAGGGTGGGATAACTAACCTCAAAGCTTCTTGTCTTGAGTCACTCTATATATGAACCCACAAAGTTGCATCCCAATTGACGAGTGCGGGGTCGCGGTGTTTCCGTGTTAGTAAGTATAGTGAATTTCGTCACGTGATAATATACTTATTAATCCGATTATTACGATATATAGCCAGGTGGTTTAATAAATGATAAAGGATTTAATAATAAACAGCAATGATTATAGTAAATTGTAATCGTTTAATATACGAATAAAGTATAAATGGCGGTTTACAATATTTCATATAAAAATTGTGACGGTCGCATATTTATTGACAAAATATGTTTAGTATTTTATATTAATGCATATTAATTCTTTTCATAATCATGCTTCCAAACAGGTTTCCTTTTTTCAATAAAACTTTTGATTCCCTCCTGAGCATCTTTCAGCTTTAAGTTGTTCACCATTTTCTCAGTTCCCAAGAAATAAGCTGTCGACGCATCGAGATCCATTTGCTCGTACAAAAATGTTTTCCCAATGTGCACAACTGAACGACTTTTCTCGTTTATAGCTGAAGTGATCTTCTCAATCTCGTCTTCTAAGTATTGAAAAATTGATTCATGTATATACATAATATAACGCTTCGATACTTGAGTCTTTCAATAACTTACCAAATTTTTCCTTCGGCACTACTTTACTCACAAGACCCATATCATATGCTTCTCTTCCACTAATGCTCAAACCTGTGAAGAGCATGTACATTGCTGATTTTCTGGGCACATTTCGAACCAAGGGAATACCTGGCGTAGAACAAAATATTCCAAAATTGGCGCTAAAATCAATAATTGTGTATTGTAATTACTGAAAAGGTAACAAGATACATAGTACCAATAGTTAGCAAGCGATATAAATATTTTCCTACCCAGGTGTAGAAAACGAACTTGTTTCTGTACAAATCACAATATCACACGCAGCGATCAATTGGCAACCTGCTGCGGCAGCTAAACCATCGACAGCGGCGATCACAGGAACTGGGCTGAGACTAATAGCTCTCATTAGCTCTGAGCATGTTTCAAAGATTTCCTTGTGTAACGTCCCATTGTTACCAGTCTAAACGACGCATGCCAATCATTTCTCTGTGACGAACGTAAAATTCTTTCTTATATTAAGTAGACCTCCAATATTTTTGGTTGTTGGCCTATTAACGAACCAATTCTTTTAAATTATGCCCAGCGGAAAATACACTTCCTGGCACAGATCGAATAACAATGGACCTAAGATCTATGTTATCTTCATCCTTCTTAATATTTATAACAAGGGACTTCAACATAGCCAAAGACAAAGAGTTGCGTGATGAAGGATCGCTTAGTGTTATTGTTCTCACCTAATTATAGAAATGAAAACGTATTAATAAAAGTGGCACGGAATAATAATGTAAATATGAGTGGAAGAAGCTTAAACAGTTAAGTAATGTGCATAATCGTTCTGTATATAATACATAGAAACTTATTGCTTGTGCTTATAACTATGCATCTTTAATGAATTCCCTTACTCCATTATTCTGTTTCATCTCTAGGTATTTCTTTTCCGTTAACAATATCCTGTTAAGTGAAAATGCCCTTATGCCATATGGTCCCATCTGTAACGTTCATAAACAATAGACGAGATAGGGATTTGAAATAACTATAAATTTACATATAATAACAATGATAAATGTACTAAATACAGATACATTGCAATTAAAAATTAAAGAAGTGTGAATGAATACTTATTGGTATAATGGTAGGGTATCTGATCGACACTATGCATGCAAAATATGAATGTAGATAATACCTGAAAGTAACCAAAGATATCTCGTCTCAGAAATTTCGACATGATACGTTATTTACAAACTTGATTTTTCTGTAATCTGTACTATTTAGTTAAATTATTATTCTGCGTAAGTCAGATAATTCAGAACCATAGACAAGGTATACAGTAGACAACTGGACTTGTGTGGACTTGACTGCACTTGACTGGACCTAACAGGGATGCCAGGAATTTCCCTGTCACCCAGGGTCGTAGCGTAGTGGAGGAGGAACATGTCACGCGTGCGCGTGATAACACCGTGACGTCAACCAATTAACGCCGACATCTATCTTGACGTTGATTGGTTGCATGACCAAAAACCAACTATTGAGCACAGTTTTTTGCGAATATCTCGAAAACTAAAGCCGAGTGATTGCATCATGTAAAGGAGAAAGTTGTTCAGAATCATGGCCCTGACAACATATTCCGAGGTCATCGAAATCGGTGAGGATTGGCCTTTTGTAAATAATTACCATTCGTTCATAACTGCTTATGTGAATAATTATATTTTTTTTATTACTGTGATTATTAGCAAATAACAAATAATAGGTAAAAGGTAATTTAATTCTTTATTCGTTTTACATGAAATTATATTGTAACACCTATCGTATTTTCTATAATACATAAGTCAGGTTATTAAAAATATTTTTCTTCATGTTATAGATAAAACTTGGGAATATTTCTTCGTGGACATGAACTTGAAGTGGGACAAATGATGGAAAGCTGTTAACCTCAACAATGAACATGAGAAGACAGTGATTTTATATATAAAGTGAAAAATATAATTATTATTTATATACTTACATCAATAATCATTTATACATGATTGTATCACTTTTTGTAATATTCTGAACATGCTTTAAAGAAAATAAAGACAAAAATACTATAAAAAACTGTATTTTCATTGCAAAACCTCGAAATTTCAGCGGCGCAACTTCTCTTGCAGGTGCAGCGCGAAAATCTGCTTCTCTTGCAGGTGCAGCACCTCAAAAACGGCCTGTTCCGAAATTCATTGCACGATTCTTGCACCTGCAAGAGAAGCAGTATTTCGGGCTGCACCTGCAAGAGAAGCAGTATTTCGGGTTGCACCTGTAAAAACTCGAAATTTCAGCGGCGCAACTTCTCTTGCAGGTGCAGCGCGAAAATCTGCTTCTCTTGCAGGTGCAGCACCTCAAAAACGGCCTGTTCCGAAATTTATTGCACGATTCTTGCACCTGCAAGAGAAGCAGATTTTCGCGCTGCAATTATATTACGAAGACTGGTTAATTAATTCGAGGCTTTCGTCTGTTATATAGGTAATCAATTCGTTGGAAGCGTCGGTGAATGTCAACTGGTGTAACGAAAACGGACTGGACGAGTGCAGCATTTACAATATGTGATTTTTAAGTGGAAATTAAACATAAGTAATTAGAATGGAATTATTATATATCACTGTACATTATTCAGAGTATTTTAATAAACCACATGTAGAGAAAAACCGCATCTTTTAATTTAGAACAGTACCCTATAACTTCCCATTTCCCAATTAAATCCCAAAGTCTGCCTCTGCGTTGATCAGTTCTGTATCTTCGATTCTCTCTCCGAAGGCGCTAACTTAGTGCCACCTCTTTCGACGTCATGTTCACCTGTTACGAAGCTCAATTTTGCAGCGTTCAGAAATTTTTGGCTAGATTTTGGAGCGATGTATCAGGAGAACATGAAGCGAAGGGAGGTATCCTGAAATTTCATCGTCGAAGGCCTTTCGAAACTCTGCGCCTCTACGTTGAATAGTTCTTCGACTTCGATTCTCTCTCCGAAGGCGCTAACTTAGTGCCACCTCTTTCGACGTCATGTTCTCCTGTTACGAAGCTCAATTTTGCAGCGTTCAGAAATTTTTGGCTAGATTTTGGAGCGATGTATCAGGAGAACATGAAGCGAAGGGAGGTATCCTGAAATTTCATCGTCGAAGGCCTTTCGAAACTCTGCGCCTCTACGTTGAATAGTTCTTCGACTTCGATTCTCTCTCCGAAGGCGCTAGCTTAGAGCCACCTCTTTCGACGTCATGTTCTCCTGTTACGAAGTTCAATTTTGCAGCGTTCAGAAATTTTTGGCTAGATTTTGGAGCGATGTATCAGGAGAACATGAAGCGAAGGGAGGTATCCTGAAATTTCATCGTCGAAGGCCTTTCGAAACTCTGCGCCTCTACGTTGAATAGTTCTTCGACTTCGATTCTCTCTCCGAAGGCGCTAACTTAGTGCCACCTCTTTCGACGTCATGTTCTCCTGTTACGAAGCTCAATTTTGCAGCGTTCAGAAATTTTTGGCTAGATTTTGGAGCGATGTATCAGGAGAACATGAAGCGAAGGGAGGTATCCTGAAATTTCATCGTCGAAGGCCTTTCGAAACTCTGCGCCTCTACGTTGAATAGTTCTTCGACTTCGATTCTCTCTCCGAAGGCGCTAACTTAGTGCCACCTCTTTCGACGTCATGTTCTCCTGTTACGAAGTTCAATTTTGCAGCGTTCAGAAATTTTTGGCTAGATTTTGGAGCGATGTATCAGGAGAACATGAAGCGAAGGGAGGTATCCTGAAATTTCATCGTCGAAGGCCTTTCGAAACTCTGCGCCTCTACGTTGAATAGTTCTTCGACTTCGATTCTCTCTCCGAAGGCGCTAACTTAGTGCCACCTCTTTCGACGTCATGTTCTCCTGTTACGAAGCTCAATTTTGCAGCGTTCAGAAATTTTTGGCTAGATTTTGGAGCGATGTATCAGGAGAACATGAAGCGAAGGGAGGTATCCTGAAATTTCATCGTCGAAGGCCTTTCGAAACTCTGCGCCTCTACGTTGAATAGTTCTTCGACTTCGATTCTCTCTCCGAAGGCGCTAGCTTAGAGCCACCTCTTTCGACGTCATGTTCTCCTGTTACGAAGTTCAATTTTGCAGCGTTCAGAAATTTTTGGCTAGATTTTGGAGCGATGTATCAGGAGAACATGAAGCGAAGGGAGGTATCCTGAAATTTCATCGTCGAAGGCCTTTCGAAACTCTGCGCCTCTACGTTGAATAGTTCTTCGACTTCGATTCTCTCTCCGAAGGCGCTAACTTAGTGCCACCTCTTTCGACGTCATGTTCTCCTGTTACGAAGCTCAATTTTGCAGCGTTCAGAAATTTTTGGCTAGATTTTGGAGCGATGTATCAGGAGAACATGAAGCGAAGGGAGGTATCCTGAAATTTCATCGTCGAAGGCCTTTCGAAACTCTGCGCCTCTACGTTGAATAGTTCTTCGACTTCGATTCTCTCTCCGAAGGCGCTAACTTAGTGCCACCTCTTTCGACGTCATGTTCTCCTGTTACGAAGTTCAATTTTGCAGCGTTCAGAAATTTTTGGCTAGATTTTGGAGCGATGTATCAGGAGAACATGAAGCGAAGGGAGGTATCCTGAAATTTCATCGTCGAAGGCCTTTCGAAACTCTGCGCCTCTACGTTGAATAGTTCTTCGACTTCGATTCTCTCTCCGAAGGCGCTAGCTTAGAGCCACCTCTTTCGACGTCATGTTCTCCTGTTACGAAGTTCAATTTTGCAGCGTTCAGAAATTTTTGGCTAGATTTTGGAGCGATGTATCAGGAGAACATGAAGCGAAGGGAGGTATCCTGAAATTTCATCGTCGAAGGCCTTTCGAAACTCTGCGCCTCTACGTTGAATAGTTCTTCGACTTCGATTCTCTCTCCGAAGGCGCTAACTTAGTGCCACCTCTTTCGACGTCATGTTCTCCTGTTACGAAGTTCAATTTTGCAGCGTTCAGAAATTTTTGGCTAGATTTTGGAGCGATGTATCAGGAGAACATGAAGCGAAGGGAGGTATCCTGAAATTTCATCGTCGAAGGCCTTTCGAAACTCTGCGCCTCTACGTTGAATAGTTCTTCGACTTCGATTCTCTCTCCGAAGGCGCTAGCTTAGAGCCACCTCTTTCGACGTCATGTTCTCCTGTTACGAAGTTCAATTTTGCAGCGTTCAGAAATTTTTGGCTAGATTTTGGAGCGATGTATCAGGAGAACATGAAGCGAAGGGAGGTATCCTGAAATTTCATCGTCGAAGGCCTTTCGAAACTCTGCGCCTCTACGTTGAATAGTTCTTCGACTTCGATTCTCTCTCCGAAGGCGCTAACTTAGTGCCACCTCTTTCGACGTCATGTTCTCCTGTTACGAAGCTCAATTTTGCAGCGTTCAGAAATTTTTGGCTAGATTTTGGAGCGATGTATCAGGAGAACATGAAGCGAAGGGAGGTATCCTGAAATTTCATCGTCGAAGGCCTTTCGAAACTCTGCGCCTCTACGTTGAATAGTTCTTCGACTTCGATTCTCTCTCCGAAGGCGCTAACTTAGTGCCACCTCTTTCGACGTCATGTTCTCCTGTTACGAAGTTCAATTTTGCAGCGTTCAGAAATTTTTGGCTAGATTTTGGAGCGATGTATCAGGAGAACATGAAGCGAAGGGAGGTATCCTGAAATTTCATCGTCGAAGGCCTTTCGAAACTCTGCGCCTCTACGTTGAATAGTTCTTCGACTTCGATTCTCTCTCCGAAGGCGCTAACTTAGTGCCACCTCTTTCGACGTCATGTTCTCCTGTTACGAAGCTCAATTTTGCAGCGTTCAGAAATTTTTGGCTAGATTTTGGAGCGATGTATCAGGAGAACATGAAGCGAAGGGAGGTATCCTGAAATTTCATCGTCGAAGGCCTTTCGAAACTCTGCGCCTCTACGTTGAATAGTTCTTCGACTTCGATTCTCTCTCCGAAGGCGCTAACTTAGTGCCACCTCTTTCGACGTCATGTTCTCCTGTTACGAAGCTCAATTTTGCAGCGTTCAGAAATTTTTGGCTAGATTTTGGAGCGATGTATCAGGAGAACATGAAGCGAAGGGAGGTATCCTGAAATTTCATCGTCGAAGGCCTTTCGAAACTCTGCGCCTCTACGTTGAATAGTTCTTCGACTTCGATTCTCTCTCCGAAGGCGCTAACTTAGTGCCACCTCTTTCGACGTCATGTTCTCCTGTTACGAAGCTCAATTTTGCAGCGTTCAGAAATTTTTGGCTAGATTTTGGAGCGATGTATCAGGAGAACATGAAGCGAAGGGAGGTATCCTGAAATTTCATCGTCGAAGGCCTTTCGAAACTCTGCGCCTCTACGTTGAATAGTTCTTCGACTTCGATTCTCTCTCCGAAGGCGCTAACTTAGTGCCACCTCTTTCGACGTCATGTTCTCCTGTTACGAAGTTCAATTTTGCAGCGTTCAGAAATTTTTGGCTAGATTTTGGAGCGATGTATCAGGAGAACATGAAGCGAAGGGAGGTATCCTGAAATTTCATCGTCGAAGGCCTTTCGAAACTCTGCGCCTCTACGTTGAATAGTTCTTCGACTTCGATTCTCTCTCCGAAGGCGCTAACTTAGTGCCACCTCTTTCGACGTCATGTTCTCCTGTTACGAAGCTCAATTTTGCAGCGTTCAGAAATTTTTGGCTAGATTTTGGAGCGATGTATCAGGAGAACATGAAGCGAAGGGAGGTATCCTGAAATTTCATCGTCGAAGGCCTTTCGAAACTCTGCGCCTCTACGTTGAATAGTTCTTCGACTTCGATTCTCTCTCCGAAGGCGCTAACTTAGTGCCACCTCTTTCGACGTCATGTTCTCCTGTTACGAAGCTCAATTTTGCAGCGTTCAGAAATTTTTGGCTAGATTTTGGAGCGATGTATCAGGAGAACATGAAGCGAAGGGAGGTATCCTGAAATTTCATCGTCGAAGGCCTTTCGAAACTCTGCGCCTCTACGTTGAATAGTTCTTCGACTTCGATTCTCTCTCCGAAGGCGCTAACTTAGTGCCACCTCTTTCGACGTCATGTTCTCCTGTTACGAAGTTCAATTTTGCAGCGTTCAGAAATTTTTGGCTAGATTTTGGAGCGATGTATCAGGAGAACATGAAGCGAAGGGAGGTATCCTGAAATTTCATCGTCGAAGGCCTTTCGAAACTCTGCGCCTCTACGTTGAATAGTTCTTCGACTTCGATTCTCTCTCCGAAGGCGCTAGCTTAGAGCCACCTCTTTCGACGTCATGTTCTCCTGTTACGAAGTTCAATTTTGCAGCGTTCAGAAATTTTTGGCTAGATTTTGGAGCGATGTATCAGGAGAACATGAAGCGAAGGGAGGTATCCTGAAATTTCATCGTCGAAGGCCTTTCGAAACTCTGCGCCTCTACGTTGAATAGTTCTTCGACTTCGATTCTCTCTCCGAAGGCGCTAACTTAGTGCCACCTCTTTCGACGTCATGTTCTCCTGTTACGAAGCTCAATTTTGCAGCGTTCAGAAATTTTTGGCTAGATTTTGGAGCGATGTATCAGGAGAACATGAAGCGAAGGGAGGTATCCTGAAATTTCATCGTCGAAGGCCTTTCGAAACTCTGCGCCTCTACGTTGAATAGTTCTTCGACTTCGATTCTCTCTCCGAAGGCGCTAACTTAGTGCCACCTCTTTCGACGTCATGTTCTCCTGTTACGAAGTTCAATTTTGCAGCGTTCAGAAATTTTTGGCTAGATTTTGGAGCGATGTATCAGGAGAACATGAAGCGAAGGGAGGTATCCTGAAATTTCATCGTCGAAGGCCTTTCGAAACTCTGCGCCTCTACGTTGAATAGTTCTTCGACTTCGATTCTCTCTCCGAAGGCGCTAACTTAGTGCCACCTCTTTCGACGTCATGTTCTCCTGTTACGAAGCTCAATTTTGCAGCGTTCAGAAATTTTTGGCTAGATTTTGGAGCGATGTATCAGGAGAACATGAAGCGAAGGGAGGTATCCTGAAATTTCATCGTCGAAGGCCTTTCGAAACTCTGCGCCTCTACGTTGAATAGTTCTTCGACTTCGATTCTCTCTCCGAAGGCGCTAACTTAGTGCCACCTCTTTCGACGTCATGTTCTCCTGTTACGAAGCTCAATTTTGCAGCGTTCAGAAATTTTTGGCTAGATTTTGGAGCGATGTATCAGGAGAACATGAAGCGAAGGGAGGTATCCTGAAATTTCATCGTCGAAGGCCTTTCGAAACTCTGCGCCTCTACGTTGAATAGTTCTTCGACTTCGATTCTCTCTCCGAAGGCGCTAACTTAGTGCCACCTCTTTCGACGTCATGTTCTCCTGTTACGAAGTTCAATTTTGCAGCGTTCAGAAATTTTTGGCTAGATTTTGGAGCGATGTATCAGGAGAACATGAAGCGAAGGGAGGTATCCTGAAATTTCATCGTCGAAGGCCTTTCGAAACTCTGCGCCTCTACGTTGAATAGTTCTTCGACTTCGATTCTCTCTCCGAAGGCGCTAACTTAGTGCCACCTCTTTCGACGTCATGTTCTCCTGTTACGAAGCTCAATTTTGCAGCGTTCAGAAATTTTTGGCTAGATTTTGGAGCGATGTATCAGGAGAACATGAAGCGAAGGGAGGTATCCTGAAATTTCATCGTCGAAGGCCTTTCGAAACTCTGCGCCTCTACGTTGAATAGTTCTTCGACTTCGATTCTCTCTCCGAAGGCGCTAACTTAGTGCCACCTCTTTCGACGTCATGTTCTCCTGTTACGAAGCTCAATTTTGCAGCGTTCAGAAATTTTTGGCTAGATTTTGGAGCGATGTATCAGGAGAACATGAAGCGAAGGGAGGTATCCTGAAATTTCATCGTCGAAGGCCTTTCGAAACTCTGCGCCTCTACGTTGAATAGTTCTTCGACTTCGATTCTCTCTCCGAAGGCGCTAACTTAGTGCCACCTCTTTCGACGTCATGTTCTCCTGTTACGAAGCTCAATTTTGCAGCGTTCAGAAATTTTTGGCTAGATTTTGGAGCGATGTATCAGGAGAACATGAAGCGAAGGGAGGTATCCTGAAATTTCATCGTCGAAGGCCTTTCGAAACTCTGCGCCTCTACGTTGAATAGTTCTTCGACTTCGATTCTCTCTCCGAAGGCGCTAACTTAGTGCCACCTCTTTCGACGTCATGTTCTCCTGTTACGAAGTTCAATTTTGCAGCGTTCAGAAATTTTTGGCTAGATTTTGGAGCGATGTATCAGGAGAACATGAAGCGAAGGGAGGTATCCTGAAATTTCATCGTCGAAGGCCTTTCGAAACTCTGCGCCTCTACGTTGAATAGTTCTTCGACTTCGATTCTCTCTCCGAAGGCGCTAACTTAGTGCCACCTCTTTCGACGTCATGTTCTCCTGTTACGAAGCTCAATTTTGCAGCGTTCAGAAATTTTTGGCTAGATTTTGGAGCGATGTATCAGGAGAACATGAAGCGAAGGGAGGTATCCTGAAATTTCATCGTCGAAGGCCTTTCGAAACTCTGCGCCTCTACGTTGAATAGTTCTTCGACTTCGATTCTCTCTCCGAAGGCGCTAACTTAGTGCCACCTCTTTCGACGTCATGTTCTCCTGTTACGAAGCTCAATTTTGCAGCGTTCAGAAATTTTTGGCTAGATTTTGGAGCGATGTATCAGGAGAACATGAAGCGAAGGGAGGTATCCTGAAATTTCATCGTCGAAGGCCTTTCGAAACTCTGCGCCTCTACGTTGAATAGTTCTTCGACTTCGATTCTCTCTCCGAAGGCGCTAACTTAGTGCCACCTCTTTCGACGTCATGTTCTCCTGTTACGAAGCTCAATTTTGCAGCGTTCAGAAATTTTTGGCTAGATTTTGGAGCGATGTATCAGGAGAACATGAAGCGAAGGGAGGTATCCTGAAATTTCATCGTCGAAGGCCTTTCGAAACTCTGCGCCTCTACGTTGAATAGTTCTTCGACTTCGATTCTATCTCCGAAGGCGCTAACTTAGAGCCACCTCTTTCGACGACATGTTCTCCTGTTACGAAGTTCAATTTTGCAGCGTTCAGAAATTTTTGGCTAGATTTTGGAGCGATGTATCAGGAGAACATGAAGCGAAGGGAGGTATCCTGAAATTTCATCGTCGAAGGCCTTTCGAAACTCTGCGCCTCTACGTTGAATAGTTCTTCGACTTCGATTCTCTCTCCGAAGGCGCTAACTTAGTGCCACCTCTTTCGACGTCATGTTCTCCTGTTACGAAGCTCAATTTTGCAGCGTTCAGAAATTTTTGGCTAGATTTTGGAGCGATGTATCAGGAGAACATGAAGCGAAGGGAGGTATCCTGAAATTTCATCGTCGAAGGCCTTTCGAAACTCTGCGCCTCTACGTTGAATAGTTCTTCGACTTCGATTCTCTCTCCGAAGGCGCTAACTTAGTGCCACCTCTTTCGACGTCATGTTCTCCTGTTACGAAGCTCAATTTTGGAGCGTTCAGAAAATTTTGTCAGATTTTAGCCAATGTATCAGGAGAACATGAAGCGAAAGGAGGTATCCTGAAATTTCATCGTCCAAGGCCTTTCGAAAAGTCTGCGCCTCTACGTTGAATAGTTCTCCGCCTTCGATTCTCTCTCCGAAGGCGCTAACTTAGTGCCACCTCTTTCGACGTCATGTTCTCCTGTTACGAAGCTCAATTTTGGAGCGTTCAGGAAATTTTGTCAGATTTTAGCCAATGTATAAGGAGAACATGAAGCGAAAGGAGGTATCCTGAAATTTCATCGTCCAAGGCCTTTCGAAAAGTCTGCGCCTCTACGTTGAATAGTTCTCCGCCTTCGATTCTCTCTCCGAAGGCGCTAACTTAGTGCCACCTCTTTCGACGTCATGTTCTCCTGCTACGAAGCTCAATTTTGGAGCGTTCAGGAAATTTTGTCAGATTTTAGCCAATGTATCAGGAGAACATGAAGCGAAAGAAGGTATCCTAAATTTCAGCTCTCCGTTCAATACTTCTCCATTAAGAGACGTTTTTGAAAGACGCAGCGTTAAAGTAGCGCATTTCAAAATCTGGTTTGTGGGCGAATAGGTTTGGAATTTGGATAGGAATGTTCTAGAGAATCTTTACAATAATAATACGATTTTGTAGAGTTTTTCCACTTTATTGTCTTTAAAATACATTCAGTACATTGCAATGGAGCGATACATGAATATTAAATAAGTAATAAGTATTTTTTCAGTTTATTTTATATATAAAATTTTGGCTTCAAATTTCAAGTTCTTTGATTCAGTGGAGTACTCAGGATTTGACGGTAATGACGGTTTTGATACGGTTACTCTACGTTCGCGCATGTTTGTTACGGTATCCCGCCAAAAAAGTCCGTGTAATGTACTACTCAAGAATATTATTCTATAGAGCGGAGACATCACGAGCTGAGATTCCTTACTCCACCGCAAGGGTCGCTGCAGTCGGAATTATAGAAAGTTTAATCAAAGAGGAGGTATAATAAGAGGCGTCACTCGACAAGGACAGAAATAATCTAGGGAAACAGTGATTTCTAGTGAGACAACCAATTTAAATGCCCATTCGGCCGCATTCGGCAATGATCGGTAAACTTCGGCAAAAATCAGCCAATTGTGGTAAGGTACATTTAGTCGATTTGAATATCCCGCTCGAGTGTACAACCAATTTAAATGCCAAGGTCAAGTAAGGACTTCAAAGGTTCCGCCCGGAGTGACGCCTCTTATTATACCTACTCTTTGGTTTAATAAACACTATACCCTCCTTTGCGTGCCGCAGTCGGGTAAAAATGGAGTGTGGTAAGGAAAAAAAAATTACCAACAACACGCGGTATTCCCAAGCGGTCACCCATCCAAGTACTAACCGCGCCTAGCGTCGCTTAACTGCAGTGATCAGACGGGAACTGGTGTTTGGTCAGACGCAGTATGGTCGTTGGTGAAAATACAGCTTCAATTATCGAAGAAACTTGTATACAGTAGGTATCTGCGTATAGATATTAAATATTACTATTATTAATACTTACTATGTAAAAGTCTTCTTACTATTATATTCTAAGTACTTATTATATAGTGTTTAAGTCGAAAAGAGTCGTCGTTTTGTAACATAAGTACCTGTTTAAACAAGTGATATTATTATTAAATAACTTACCTAACGCAATTTTTTTTACCTGTTGTATTTAATTTTTATACATTTTCAAATTTGACAAATTTGGAAAATAATTTAAAAAATGATGTTATTACATTTGTCCTATTTTCTATAATAGGACATAGAAAATAGGTATTTTAGATATGATTTGGAATAGGAAGAAGGAGTAAGTAGTGGAAGATAGAGTAATAGTATTTTATTGAAATACGCGAAATGCGGTAGAATCAAATCTTACAAATACATTCGTAAATAATACAGAAGATCCTCGTGGTGTACTTCATAATTCAAATAAAGTAATATCTTGTGCAATTTTCATATCGGTGAATCCAAAATGCAGCCGGTGATCGCGTTACCGTCTTATATGAAAAAATTCCTTACGTATGAAGTAGAAATATGCACGATTAATAAACATTCTACTTATAGTAAGTATATCTTACGCAATAAAACAGGTTAAAATCACAGACAATGTATAGAACAGACCATACAACCAACGTAAATTTTTGTCACGCGTACCATTTCCGTGTCGCATGCAACGTTATCAATTCAGAATGGAATTCCATCGCAATCCTACTATCGGTTAGAATTGAAACTAAATATAGTGAAAATTTGTACGAAAAATGCAAATTTGAATCGATATCGATCCGCGCTATGGATGAGGTAGTAAAAATGACAACAAGTGGCCATAGGAATCAGGCCACTTTACACCGTGAACGCATCTTTATTGTTTTTTCCATTACCAACTTTACCGACTCCTGTGATTGTATTGAATTAGTTCCCAGAATCATCGTTCTTAAATATAGAGTGCGCATCAAAATCTCCGATTTTTCACAAAGTCGGTATTTCAGTTCGTGCGACGCGATGGACAGGAACTCCCATAAGGTGTAAGGTCTATCCTACACCTCGTCTGTGGCATTGACACACAAGTAGAATTGAGTAGAATGTGTTAAAATAGCGACGTACTTCTATATTTGATATACAGCTGATCTGCAGATTTGTTGCACGCGCAGTATAACCGGTTTGAATGACGTTTCTTCACTATCACAATTCTACAGAAGTTGGATGAGTATTCGAGAAATAAGTATACGTGGGTCGGCTTATAAGCCTCTACAGGATATAAATACTGGAGCGTTCCTAGGTTAGGCAGCTTCGAGGAGGCTGCTGTGCAAGGTTGTTTTGGACAGACCGGTTTTTCAAACCGCTTTAAATACTTCTGTGCGTTTACTATTATATATCTAGAATAGCTTTAAGTTTTCCGTGTAAGAGTGACGTCCAAGCCGAACAGCTGCTCGTAAGTGCCGTAAAGGATCTACGATGGCGTTATCACGTATCAGTAGCTCTTCTGATTTATTGACAGCTCTTTCTCGTATCTCACACGCAGGTATGAAATTTACAATATATTATTACGGAAAAGTTTGCACCTGTCATTATTACCGCTTCTCCGTGAAGCGTCAATCAAAACAATCATGTTCCCACGTCCTCATTCTACAGTGACAGATCATATTTACGTTTCCTTCCATTCATTTCTAAATTCATTCAATTAAAGAGGGAGACATGTACAACACTGTTCGTAGCGTACAAACAATCTTAAGAAAAAGAGCCCATTTTACAAAATACAAATTCACGTTGTGGAAACCTGTCGACCAAATATTTTTAATTTTTATTCCCATTGTCTTATCAGTTACATAATCTACTAGCGAAACAGGAGAATGACATCGCAATACGTTTGCATCGCATGATACGAAAATTGATCAAACGTACTTCACAGCGAATGTTAATTACTCGCGATGGACTTCCTACTGTCTCCCACCCCTTCGAATATCATTATAAAAAATGCACATCGATCTCGATAGGTTCTCTGAATAAAAGATATCTAATTCTTCCAGTGAATGCCTCGCTATACGAGATGCAGTGCACGCGTTACGCAGCGGTGCACCATAATCGAACAAAGGGTCTTCACGTGACTAGCGTCCGCCGTTACCCAGATCCCCCCGTTCTACCGCTTCCCACGAACGTCTCTGAAATATTTGCGAACGAAACCGGCCGGTTCGCGCCCGAAAGGGCGCGCGACATCGCCGCGCCGGTGTTGATCCACGGCGAAACAGATTGCCGATCGTTCTTTTCCGAGCCAACGACGAATCGGCGGAGCATCCCGGCGACCTGTGCAGACACGCACGTGGACTCGTACGACTGCTTCGGCGCGGTCAGCTTGAACGGCACGATGCAGAGCAACGTGCCGAAACCGTTCTGTTCCAGCGGCAAGTCGACGCATCTGAACATGCCGGGCGGCCAGTGGGCCAGGGACGGGAAGTACATAGCCGAAGACATGCAGAGATCGCACTATCGAAACGTTCGTTTGCCGCAATTGAAATTGGACACGAGCGGTCAGTAGACGTTCAACAACGTACAATAAAGCCACTTATTATTCTCTCTCGGTCCCATTCGAACTACGGACTTGAAAAAAAAAGAAGGAGCGCTATTTTTATACGTGAACTAAGATTTGCCTTGTCGGTGGGCTCGTTTGAACGGTGCGCGACCATTCACGGTTAATTATTATCAACGCTAGATGCTCTGATTAACGAGAAAGACGAGGCTGGTCGGTTTTCAGTAATGTATTTGACCGGGATTAATCAGAGCATGATGGAAACGCATGCGTTAGTGGTGGCAACAGGGTAAACAGTGTGGAAATTTGTAATCTGTCGCTCAGGTCCCGCAACGAACATTCTTTTGCGAACCGTAAGTTGGCCGAAATATATCTTCAGTATGGAATATTCGACGAATGCACCGCAACAGTCGAACACCGCACAGAATACTGATGACAAAAAAGACGTGGCGGACTTATCCAAAAAAGAGAGATTTAAAAAAGTGGTGAAGGATTATGGAGCCACCGTTATCGTGTTTCACGTAGGAATTTCATTGATATCCCTCGGAGCATGTTATACAGCGGTAATTAGGTTAGTTCTGCAATATTATTTGTTGCATTCCTTTTACCCGCGACTTTATTTCGCTCCGCGTCCGGTGCAATTATCGGCCGTCCGTGAAAATCATTTAATTTTCTTTCTCAATTAAAAGAGCTATTTGAGAGATAAACGTCGGAGCGCTCAGTCTCGCAGATATTAATCTTGTAAATTAATTATTATGGAAAACGGGAATTTAAATATCTTCCAGGTCAAACAGCTCTCCCTCGATTCTTGTGCTTTTCGACATGTCTTTTCGTGAGTTTCTGTAAACAGATGATAAAGAATAATATTTTACAGTGTCACTTATTATTTAAAAAAAAAAAACCGTCCTAATAATAATCCTAGGTTGAGAGGCACTGCTGTATGGCATTCGCCAGTCACGTGCTGATAAATAGTAGTGGTTGAAGCGCTGGCCTTGGAGATGCCTGAATTTCTGTTCTCCACAATAGTCGTAGAGCATGGTTGTCACGAAGGGATTTACTGATTTCAGTGGACTAGATTTAATGCCTCTAATTAAAACATTCATAAACGATGGGAACCAGCAGCTCGAAAAGATATTAAGTAACTCGTCGAACTTCTTGTTGGCGTACACCATTCACAAATTGTTCGCACCCGTCCGAATTTCGATCACGCTAGCCGTGACGCCGTTTCTCGTACGATACTTGCGAAGAATCGGAATCCTCAAAGCGCCAGTAATAAAGCAAAGGCAGTCGGGCTGAGCCGTCGCCAAACGATATTGTTGTAATTTAATTAACATTCGCATGATTTCCACGCTGGGGCAACGCACTTTGTAATTACACGTTTGTACGCAAGTATAATTTGATAAAAAATAAAATAAAGTTGTATGTTAACCAAATGGTGGTACGTGTATATTCCGGTTTATTATATAAAGAATATAATAGTTATAATTATTTTACACAACGTCACGTATATTTCATGTATGATATTTTGCGCGTCTACTATACGATGTAAGTACGGCCATCTTAATTACAGTAGTTTTACTATGAGTGTCTCGTTAGTTGCCGTAAATACATGACATACACAAAAGCTCGACAGTTTCAATGGACGAATTTATTAATTACGTTGGAACAATGATTGCGCGCTACGTGCGAGCCGTTACCGAGTATTTTCGAACCGAGAGGCCCGCGAGCCACCCGCTGAATTTGATTACGCATAGGAAACATACGAGAAATGCCAGAAGCACTTGGCGGGCATACCATATATGTACATAACTTTTTTAAAAATATATTATAGTACATAGTAAAATTAATGCACGTAAGTATATACAATTTAGTTAACCTAGAGCAGCACGTGTCTTACAAGTCAATTTTACATCTTCTCCCAAAGATATATTTACTTCGATTGTATCTTGCTATAGAGACGAGGTCTATAAATTCATTATAAATGGCAGAAAACATGAGTGTCCTTAATTATTGGACCAAAGGAGAGAACGCCTTGAATGTTCTCAGTCTTAATCGAAATATCGTAAAGTATCTCTAAAGCCGTTTTTGTAGAAATATAAAAGATTGCTCGCGAGATTGATAAGCGTAATTGTTCTCGATCCATCGATCGAACCCAAAATGGAAGGTTTGAAAAAATACAATGAGCTATAATGCTCGCCCATTGCGTCTTGTGCATGATAGAAAAGTACACTTATAAACTTTGAACACTTTGTCTGCAAACAGTTTGAGCATTTTTTTTTTTAATTTAACCGATCGGACGTTGGGGGTGACTTCTGTTTGATGCATACGGGAAGGGTATATTGCTTACATTGCTTAAAAAATATAATGTAAACATTGTCTAATAATACTTGCAAACTAATCGGCGATTAGTTCTAACATTTTATACAGTCCTTACGCAACTCTCATAAAAATTCAATGGAAACATTCACAAATAGCTTAAACAAACATACAACCGTCTCAATAAAAAAAAAAAATATTTTGGCACGGTACACTTTGTATAATCCCTAGAGTCATTTATAATGCACTGAGAAAGTACAAAAACAAAAAAAATAATACAAAAATGCATATCTTGCTGTTCAGATCTGTTTTCGGCATAATTCATTCGCGAGATAGTTGAGAAAATTTCGTCAGGTGCGATGAAGTACGTAGTTTTACGAGTTAGATCGAGCGATTACTATCCGAATATGATGTTTAATGAACAAATGTGATGATTGAGAAAGTCGAGAAGCTTCTCGCTTTTGTTGTACAGAATTAGAAATCTTTATACGTACGCCTCGGTGCGACGTCCCTGTATATGATTAAAGAACTGTCGCCAACTGGTCAGCGTTTTACTCGACCATACCCAGAAGCTACTTGTTATACCAACAATCATAGCCATTAAATATTTTATCATAAAAATCTCGAATTCTGGCCGCCGTCCAACGTCCCGGGTACGCTCGCCGACGGGGCACGGCATCGAATACAATGATTGTGGTCCAGGTCTCGAGCACATCTCCATATTCCACGTCAACATCCATTGATCGAAGTACGCTTGCTCGTAAAATAAGCAAGCGATGACGACCAGCGCAGGAACTATGTATAGCACGGAGAATATGCCGATGCGAATCATCAATTTCTCTAGTTTGTCAGTCTTTGTACCGTCGTGCTTCATAACCGTACGTATACGGAAGAGAGAAACGAAGCCAGCTAGCAAGAAGGCAGTGCCCAGGACAAGATAGACGCACAACGGCGCCAAAACGAACCCACGCAGAGCTTCGACGTTCCAAAGTCCCACGTAGCAAACGCCAGACAGTATATCCCCTATAATAATAAACAGGTGAAATAATATCCAACTTACTCTCTTCAATTACATTCGATAATGAAACTCACCTTCTACCATTCCCATTGCAAGAATAATAACCGTCTTTATCGCCGGCGCTGCCCAAGCAGCTAAATGGAAGTATTGCGAATTAGCTTCGATCGCTTCGTGGCCCCATTTCAAACCAGCAGCTAGGAACCATGTCAACGTCAGGATGACCCACCATATACTAGACGCCATCCCGAAGAAATAAAGTACCATGAAGAGTACCGTGCACAGCTCGTGCTTGGTACCTTGCGTTATCGTCGAGGCCATTTGGATTCTCATGTCTAAGGGAGGAGGGAAAGGTTCCCTGCACGAAATTGAATTACCAGCAGCCCAGCCGATCACGTATGCCAACGCCACCATAAGGTAGCAAACTGACAAGAAAATGATTGGCCTCTCCGGATATCTGTATAGAAAATACCGATTACATGAGAAACTTACATTCTCTTGAATAATACTTATATTAAGACCAGTTTCCTAATCCTCCCACATTACGCTACCACGCAATGCATTTGAATACAATCAACTCCATTTTACCTGAATCTATCAGTGTCAATGAGAAACGTCAGAAAGGTGAAGAAGCAAGAGGCGGCGCAAACGGACGCCCAAGTCCCCACCCAGACCCTCGAGAATCTTCGTTCCCTTTCAGTGAAGAACATTCCGTCGCAAGGTGCGCCGCAATGGCGCTCTACGTTCTTCCCGACCTTGAGCGAGTAACCGAGTTCCTCTGGAACCTTGAACTGCATAGGGCAGACGAAACCAAAGTCCCTGGCCCCGAGCATGTAGACGCCTCCGTAAGGCTTCGGCCCACCGGTCCAGGGTGGCTGAAACTCGGCTACTGGCATACGCGGTGGCGGGTACATCGGGGCGGAGGGTTCGGTCGGCGTGGTTTCGTTGTGACCAACGCAGAGCTCCGGGCCGCCGTTCTCGGGCAGCTTGGAGCAATCGAGGTTGTCTGGCCACGCGAAGCCGAAGCTGTTCATTAAGCGCTCGCAGCCCGCGCGGGCGCTTTCGCACAGGGACCTGCACGGGGGTATGGCCCTGTCGATGATGGTGCAGACAGGCGCGTACACGGTGCAGAGGAAGAAGCGTAGGTCGGCGCTGCACTTCATCTTGACCAACGGCGCGAACTGGTGCACCTCCTGGCCGGCGTCCTCTTGCTTCTGGTGGTTCATCAGGTTCGGCATGATGGTCTCGTTGTACTGTATGTTCATGCAGAGGCTGATGGTGATCGGCTCGCATCGGCCGTGATGCGCCAGCGGATCCTTCGCGTGCAGAGCATTGACACCGAGCACGGCCACCAGAACACCGTAGACCGCCGCGTAACACGGAATCATCGCTGCGTCTCTGGTCGAGCGACCGCCACCTTCGAGATCAATCGTCACGCGAGGCAGCCTACAAAAGCACGCGAACGCACCACGCCTTCGAACATCACCAGCGAGTCGTGCGGGACATAATAATCTCGAACAGAAGTAGCGGGGAAACGAGCGTACCTTGCGACGATGATGGACGCGACCGCAGCAATACTGTAAACAGAACAATGCTAATGCGTTTCGCTAGCTGGGAAACCTGGTCCTGACCGAGCACGGCTAGTTGTCGCTACTTGCGGCGGCTTGTGGAAACTACGCGCGCTGCTCCCAAAGAGTGGGAATTTTCGAAACTGTTTTAAACGACGAATCGAAAGTAACTTGTAAAATGGAATGTGTATACGCTATTTTCATTAAAAAATGTGAAATAAAGGTAATTCTAAAAAGAAAACTGTTCCTTACATTATATTCGTACCTTCGAACCATTCGGATTGTCTTTGGTAAACGTTTGGTATTATACTCTCTTGTTGCTGGTGGAGTATTCTATGAAAATTATTTAAGTAGGGTTTAATTAGACTGCGGATATTTATGTATGATTCAAATTAATATAAGAAATATAGATTTTTAATATAAAAAATAAAGTTGAATTAATTTTGCAAGGTACATTTCACCTATAAAAAGAAATATCTATTCTGCTTGTGAATGTGCCATTTAACTAAAATTTATAAAACACGTGCGAAATATACGAAATACATTTTCAAAATTCTTAAAAAGTAAGGCAAATTGTTATCCAAGTCTATAAAAATCCTCGTCCGCATAAACATCCGCAGTCTGCTTATAAGTGACGAGACACGATGATCGGTTCATTTTGATTTTTATTTCTTTCCCGACATATAATGCACAATACGTTCGATTTCGTTAGTTGTAGTGTCCGCTAATCGTTGACGATTAGCGTGATCGTAAGTACTATGGTTTGTTGTAGTATTCTTTCCCCCTTGTTCTTCCTTTTTTTTTGTGTATTTTGTTTTAATCGTATAGTACATACGTGCTCGCGGAATTCGTGCACTTTCAGACGGGGTCGCACCTTCGGGCGGTCGCTGTGTCACTGTATATACAATGATAGTCTTTGCCGAGTCGTGCGATTCGCCCGAAATACTATTCGCAAACGGCCTCGTTATCGTAAACAAATAAATAATTTATCTCCTCGGAAATACTCTCAACTCGGATCGTCGCGTTAGACGTAGGAGGTCAGCCTTACGATCTTACGATTAGTAACACTTAAGATTCAATACGGAAGATTGAAGTACGCCGAGGGAGCCACTATTTCGTCTTCCTGCCCCCTCTATAATTTCCACCGGCATTAACGGCCGTTCCGCCCGCCATAAAACGAAGGAAGCCTGTTATTAAAGAAAACGCGTAACGACCGAACGATCGCGATGAACTCGGGCACTTTTTACACGCTGCTCCACTGGAATCTCCCCCCGACCGCGTCGTCGCCACCTATTTCTTTCCCCGTGTCGTTTCGAGAAGGAGAAGGTCACTTCGTTTATCACTTACGCTCTGCTAAAGGGAACGGGCTACAAAATTATTTCTACTAACACACGTCTACGGCACTATACAGCTACATCAACGTCGCGGTACATCGTTCGTGAAACAATAGGATACCGAGGAAGACGATTGATAATGGAAGAAGGTTCGTAATTGTTACAGTGAGGGCGAACGAGGTAACTGAGAGTCGTTTGGTACACGAATCTGGCTTGCACGCGCGGCATCGCCGTGTGCATATTGAACATCGCCCCACTTCGAGTTTCATTATCGGTGATTAATTTCCCAAATGGATCGTATACATTCGTTGGACCTATGAGTTCCCGTTTTCCCGAATGGAACAGCTGTACACGCGAGCGGAAGGGTCTACGGGCGTCGTTTTGGGCGGCTTAAAACGTTACGATTGGCACAGAGCAGGCGACGGATACCGTGACACGTCTGCGAGTCAATACTTGTCCCTTGGACGATCGTCGTAGCTGCGCTTCTTATTGGTAACGGGACGCGTTAATGTTACAGGAAAATGTTTTTGATACCGTTGCACGACCCGCGCGCAAACTTTCTTTTTTCTCCCTTTAAAACGTCCCCAAACCCGCGAAACCGCTGTAATTGTTCCTGCATTACTTTAAGGCCTGCTTCTCGAGCACCCGCGAGTATTATATTTACACATCCACCCAAGCTTTGTATATCGCTCGAAATAATTTCCAAAGGGTCAGAATCGTCATGGAACGGATCGCGATTGTTCACTGGATTTCGTTAAATAAAACGCATTAACGCGCATTCCAGAATGCGTTTGGAAGAACTTGCTTTATCCGCGACGCGAGAGGAAGGAAGACGGAATGTGGCTCCTGTCCTTATCTCGACGGTAGTCGATTAAACGTCCTCCGCTCGTACACAGTCGCGCGATGTGCACGCGACGCTCGTTTACGCACGTGTAGGATGAGAAATGTAGTATACGTGCAGAGGTTCGCCTGCAAATACGCGGCCGCGCATAATTACGTGTAAAATCCGTCGCGCAATGTCAGAAGAGAGTTGCCTGCTTTTGATTAGCTCATTGGAGGTTAGGTTGCACCATGCACGTACGCGGTTCCTGTAGCCACTGCCTGCCCTTTTCCCGGCTTCGTTTCTTTTCCATAGAAAATTGAAGATAAAATAACTACCATCCGGTCGCGAATGGATCGGCCCGAGTAACGATTCCTGGCTTCGATCCTCGCGCCTAGCCCTAACAAATACGAGCTCCTCCAACGAGTCAAACCCCACTCTCTTGTTCCGAAAAGAAAGGGAAGAAACAGAACGGTACATCGACGCGCTCGTATTCGTATAATAAAAAGGCATATAGAGTTTACACCTTTGTTGATTAGCACCGAATTTAACCACTAGGTCAGTTTACGTACGCGCCTTGTCTCTGTAGAACAGTGGCCGCGCGCGCGCGCGTGCTATTCTAATTGTAAATCGTGAGTTTAAAATCCGAGAGAAACGCAATTCGTTCTTCTGCCGTTGCGCCGTAACGCGACACGCAACAATGGAATAGAGATTAAAATACTTTCGAGACATTCGAAAAAATGGACAGACTTTCTTGGAATATTCAGCAAGATTAATACATATAATGCTCTCGCGTCTTAATTACCGCCAACGCGCATTATATTATATTTATTCGTACCTCACGTACGTGCGGATATATTTCATCTATTTATCGATCTATCTACCGTCCTTCTAGCGACACTAGTCCGTGCCCCACTAATCTATCCGACTGCGCCCAGCTGCGCTTATATCGTATTCGCGTACCTTTCCACGCTGTGGAAAATAAATCATTCGCGGGGCGAAATACCTTATTATTAAATGAACAACAGGCGTTAATTTAGCATTTTGGGTTAGTCACTTACTTGCCCAATGCTTGAAGCTTCGCATAAGAACTTCGAATAAAAACTTTGATTGTGGAGGCTTTGGTTCACAGTTCAGCTTGTATTATCCAATTGATATTGAATAATAAATCGAATATTTCTGTAAAATTACTTGTTGCTCATTCAATATAGAATTTACAGATATGGGTACGCATTTAAGAAACTCAACGAAGCGATTTCATTCGGACAGGATACTTTACTCAACCGCGGAGGATGGTCTAGTCAAAAGGAACTGTCCACTCGCCGGTTTACTGTCGAAATGTAACTTGCGCTCGGTTTCATTTTAAATTGGCACAGTACCCTCGTGAACGTCACCTACGCGACATAAACGTATCAATACCCGTATACCGATATAATTCCTATGAATTTCACGCGTACCGTGACGTTCACGCGCGCAACTGTCGGTCGGCAGCTCCACGAAAGGACCCGGCCACCTGCGATCAGGTGCGCGAGCCACGATACGAGGACCCACACCTGGGCACGTCGGATGTAACAAAAAAGTGAAGGAATAAAATCGAAGGAAATAGTACGGTCGCAATTTTTTGAGCAAACGATCGCTCTCATCGCGTATCATAGTGAACGTTCCGTGTTTCTCTACGCAACGAGATGTCGTACGCCTGGGAAGATACACATTTGGCACTGGATTCTCTGTCTCTCTCCTTCAGAGAGCCTCTCGGGCTCGATTCGCCCCTCGCATTAGAAAATCCCGCTCGCGTCGACCCTGGACGAGCAATGTCCAGATTTTTTTTTTGGAAGATTAAGGACTCCTAATTTCGTACTTTTTTGCCTTGGTTTCTTTCTTCTCAATTATTGTAAAAATGATTGCGGATGCTATAGAAGACACAACCGATTGTGAATTTCATTTCAAAAGGGAAATGTAATATTCATGAGCGTCCACAAGGGGGATGGGGCAAAAGGGGCAGTTGCCACCCCTTGGCTTTTGAGAAAAAATCGCTTATTTCTCAAAACTGATCTTCATTAAGTTTCTACTAAAGAAGGGAATATTTTTAAATCTCGATTTAAAATTTTTAATTAAATTGGCACTATAAAAGGGGTTAAAGAAAGCAAGAGATATATGTTTCTCTACCATCTTCCCAAAGTTGCTTCCCCCCTGGAAAAAAGTCAGCGGACACCCCTGGTAATATTGGACTTGAATGTTCCCTGAAACTTTAGTATCGCCTTGCCTCTTTTCATTCAAGGGATACTTTGATGGTTTCGAAATTTGTTGAAGAAGTTAACGAACAAAGAAATCTTCTCGATCTTCTCAATAATGTTAAATAAAAATCGCTTCGCAGCAATGTTGCTAAGTCCAGAGTCGATCGAAGCGGCGAACAACTTGCCATCACAATCAGCGACGAAAAATACCGTCTTTTTACCTACACTTTCGCGTTTCGTCGCGATCGGCATCCACGAAGCCTACGGAGATCAAAGGAACGATATCAACCAACGATCGCGATCCTCGGCGAGGAGAGCAGCGTATGTTTCTCGTCGCCAGTCTGGCGGATCGCGGCCACGGACGCGACTCCCAGGCCCCTATATAGTAGTTCGGATCGCGCGTATGAATTGGCAAAACACGTGCCCGCGTCGTGTGTCGCCGCGCGGCCAATTAGGATGCGAAAAAAATATACGTAGCCGCGCGAGCGTCACGATCGGACAGTCTTTAATCCCTCGTCCCAGCCGTCGAAGATCATCCTGCCGACTTCGTTACTCCGCGCTGCAACGATCCACGATTTCAGCACGTGTATCCGTAGTTACGTAACGATCGATTCCGTGAAACGGTCGTTAACGCGGGAACTCGATCGCCTCGGTGAATACAAGGAGTCCGAAAATAATGCCGCAAGTCGCGACACGCTTGTCCCTCGTGCCAAAAAGAAATCGAACAGTCCTTTAGCTTCTTGCGATCTGGGCCCCGTTTTCAACGTTCCAGCAAATGAAAGTTCAGGCTACCGACTTCCGGCCCGCGGTATTTAAATGATAGTGCACTCGTGCATGGGAATTAGCACCGTGGGATATACCAGGTGCATTCTCTCTTTCACATTTGTACCATTGACCTATTCTCTAGCGTTTCTCCGTTGCTTATACTTTTTAATTTGTTACGTTTCTAGTTTCCCGACGCAATGTCTCGAGCTTAGAAATTAGAGGAGCTAGAAAACGGGGCTTTCGATCTCTTTTGGCGCAAGTGACTTCCGCGTTTCGACTTGTTCCAGAGTTTCCGGGCTCTGTTGCATCACCGGACCAAGGGGCGCGTTCGATCGTCGCGGTAGAGACCAATTCACCGAGTCCTTTAACGAGTTGAGCATAGAACGTCGATTTTATAGTTAAGTTTACGTTAATCCTAGTTTGATCTTAAACTTCTTAAACTCGATAATCGCTTAATTACTCGACCGCAGAGCTGCTCGTAATCGGTGAAGAGAGGGAAACGGAGATCGAACGTCGGCAGGGATCGCCGATCCAGCTCGCGTGCAGACCGACGGTTCTTCCAGCCGAATCACGAGGTGAGCATCGTACGACGATGATATGGCACCAGAATTCCCTTTGTCCCTTCAGCAAGGGCTCGCCCTTAGCTGTTCATCACGGTGGATCGCCTGGAGTAGCCTCGTCTCGTGACCGTCTCACCCTGAGCCTCGCACTCCCTCTTCACCCGATCGATAATGTCCGCCACAAGCTTCTCTTCCTTTTCCCGCTGCTGCTCCCAGTCTGGCCCTTTCCCGATCTGTGGGGGCACGTTTCAGATTTTCGCCCTTACTCTTTCGAGCGCAACTGATCGATCGCAAGGTGAATACGCAAGGAAGCGGACAGGGGAGGGGAGGTTCGGAGACACAAAAGCCCTTCTGCCGCGACTGTCGCGTGCTTCGATGACCCTTCAACCCCCTCGCAACGGGGTGCGATAGGTTTTTCACAGCGCATCGTGCTTTTAATAAAGCTGATCTAAACTCTAACGATTCTAAATTTTTCTCAAATTAATGTACCAAATTATTCTTTAAATTTACTTGCAAATAATACTCAATATGAATATAGTATCAAGATAAATTTGAGAACGAACAAAGTAAAGTTCAAAAACACAATATTCTTAGCCACCTTAAAAGCTTAACTGCAACAAGCCACAACGTAACTTTTTTCATTACTTTAACAAATAACGAAAGTACCACACCCCGCTATTCCTCCCAAAAGTATAAAAACGATAAGAATACGAGAATTTCATAATCAGCTCTATGCAAGCCCTACAATTTACACGACTACGTATTTAAATAAAAAAACTCGGGTGGAGCTTAATATCCGTGGCGTATCTCGACGGAAGAAGGGTTTCCGTGGGCGCAGGATGTCGCCGAAGGGTTGAAGGAGGCGGGTGTTCGGTCGAAGCGTGTGCTGAAGCGGTGACGTGGCAGGGTTGGTAGCAAGACTTACGTCCGAGGTCTTCCGGGCCTTCTTGTTGGCCGGCTCCTCTCTGTTCTCGTCGTTCTCGTTGTCGGAGTGCCGCGAGCTCAGATGGCCGATGTAGCCCTTGCGGGACTTGAAGTAAGCATTACAGCTGTGGCACTTGAAGAGCGGCGCCGGCTGGGTCACCTGGGTGGAGACGTGCAGTTTGTACTTGTGCCTGTACCAACGGGTCCGAGACGGTAGAACCTCGCCGCACCACTTGCAGACTACGGAACCGTCGTTTTGAATGAGGTATTCCAGCAGCTTGTAAAACAACGTTTATTTGGTTTTTTTCTCTCCCTCTCTCTCTCTTTCTCTTTCTCTCTCTTTCGCCGTTTAATCGTCGTTTCACACCCCACCCCCTCCCACCCCCAACCCCTCGTTTCGACCCTCTATCGTACTTTCTTTGCCGTTCGCATTCGGTCATCGCCGATTCGAGAGGGTGTCGCATGGGAATCTGGCTGAGTAACGAGAAGGATCTTTGCAACGTCCGTTCGACGGGTCTCCTCGGCTCCGATGCGAGCCATCGGCGAAGCTTTCGTCCACGAAGGGTCCCCCTCGGGCGCTAGAACGTCCATTTCCGGTGGATGGGTTGGAGCAGGCGGAGGATGCACCGACAGAAAACGTGTCATCCGAGATAAACGGCGTGAAAACGAGACCCGCTGGGCGACCGTTACGGCGGCGAGAGTCTGGCTCAGCTGAGCGTACGAAGAGTAAACGGGCGGGCTAATAAAGCGAGAATACCGGGGCCAGATAAGAGATACGCGCGCGTGGAGGATGTTGAGGATTAATTTTCCGAGTGAGCGTGCCTGGGTGCTTTCCATTCGGCTGGTACGTGAGTGACATAAGGAACTTCAACGTTGCAACTTCAAGTTTATTCAGTATTTTACCGCTATAAAGAAAAGAAAAAAAAATAGAAGGGAACGGCCGATCGGGGTTTAATCGGAGGTAACATAGAATGTGCGTACTTACATGGGATTATCGGCGGTAAAATAAAGTCGCAGTTCACAAACAGACCCGACAGACAGTGGTTTCCTATCCGCGAAGCGCACGTTTACTAATTATGCTAGTTTCCTTATACGCTAAATTAAACAAGTATTACAAACATTTCAGTCGCCTAAGTGTACAATGCCTGCAACGAGAAACTCCGCGAACGCTTCACACGCTTCCTTCTTTTTTACTTTATTGAATCCGTTGCGAGCGCTCTGCAATTCGAGAACCTCGAGTGCAATGATTATTGTAGCCAGTGGCGGATTTAACGGGTGTCTGATGAGCAGCGGTCGCCCCATCCTCAAAAATAAAAAGTTATGATTTTATCGAAACTATATATTTTTTTCTGTATTACTACATTGGCTCGTTTTTAGTGAACGACCTCTTCAGTTTCCAGAAAAATGGTCACTGCACAGAGGGCCCCCGGGGCCTATCTTCAAAAAAAGAAAATTATGATTTTACGTAGACACTAAATTTTTTTATTCTGTGCTAATATATTTAGCCCCTTTTTAGTAAATTACCAACTACTTCATTTTCCCGAAAAATCGGCCCCTCAGAACGTTTGCCACCGGGGCGTTTTTACCCTTAAATCCGCCACTGATTGTAGCTGAGACTTGGACTACTGTAATTCAACGACAAACCACTAATTTCCTAGCTAAATACCGATCTGTATCGGGGCCATTTTCACTACGTACACGCTCTACTGGAGAACGACGTGTATTTTCCACTGACAACGCATGCTGGCGACCGAGATCGTCGCCGATAAATATTAGCGATGGAATTAGGAAAGTTGCTTTTTAAGATAAGGCGCCTTCCCTTATCACTTATCCGTAAGCTTGCTAATAATTTTCTACTTGCAAGAAAATCGGAACTACATATGCGTGTGCATAATTTAAAATAAAAAACACATATTGAGACAATTGTTTCGACAAGATCGCGTTTCACGAGTCAAACCAAGTGTCATTTAACTCAATAAAATCAAACGTTTACTTTAATAAATAGTAATTAATCTGATTAAAGCACCGCTAAATTTAAGCATACTCGCTAACTCAAACATAATCTCTCATATCGGCCAATTAATCCAACAAATACTGTATTCAATTCAATAAAACGTAACTACTGTAAGAATTAACTAAAATAGTAAAATGCCATTAGTGGTCACATCATAAATCACCGCATGGAGTAACTGCAACATCTTTGACTAAAAATTCAACAGCTCCAACTATAAGATACCTACTCAAAGCTTTCATCGCCTCTGTGCTCCCAGTTGATACTGCCCGAGACTCTCCAAAAGGAGACCTGTCTATTTGGAGAAGGGAAACAAGAATTACACAGAAAACTAAAAACAGAATATATATATATTTTTACAGAACTTTTTGCACTTAAATAAGCGACATTTAAAGAACAATTTATATTTTTACAGATTTTACAGATTATCTAAAATCAAACAACAAAACAGATTTCGTTAGTATAATAATGTATCCTCTGAATCGCGCAGAGAATTCCCGAAATATTAATTTAAAACTAAATGGCGGTTATTTAAAGTTGAAGTCCTGATTTATAATTGTGATAAATCACGCGAAAAAATCAGGACATCAACTATAAATAGCCGCCATTTGGTTTTAAATTAATATTTACGAAATTTCCTCCGCCAATCAGATAATACATTAATATACTAACGAAATCTTTTTGTTTTTTGATTTTAGATAATCTGGTTCCGAAAAACAAATTTTTAAAAAAGCTTCTTGGATGTCGATCGTAACATTATTATAAACGAAAATATTTTTCTACAAAAAAATTACCAAATGCTCTTTAAATGTTGCTCTTTCAAGTGTAAAAAGTTCTGTGAAAATACATGCTCCCGCTTTTCCAAAAAAAAATCACAAACATTCGCCTCTTCTCGGCCACCTGACTAGATAAAACCCTTTAAATCCGCCAGTGCCACCCCCTCAAAATTTGCCGCCCTAGGCTGCAGCCTACTTAGCCTACACAAAAATCTGTCCTTGCTCCTTCCATTTCCAAATTGTCCAATCACCCAGTTAAGAATCTACTATTTACTATCTACTGACCAATGATCTCTCAACAGATAACAACCACCAAGCAGTTCACCAGAGTGTACCAGTGCCTCCCTCCCATATCAGGCCCCCTTTGAAGCCATTACTCTCGGAGCATTGCCTGGCCCTAAAAAGACACGCGACAGTATCAACCGCGAGCTGCTTCGGGCTACGAAACGACAGTGCGGTCTCATCGACTGCCATTAATCTCTAAGAAATTCCCTAATGCCCACGCGCGAATGGAAAGCACCCTATCAAATCCGCGGCGGCACGGGCGTTCGAAGGGGTTTCCTCGTGGCCTGTCCGTTTCTGTTGGTGCAGTTTCCGCGAGGGCGCGGCGGCGGGCCGCGCTTCCTCCTCGTGCTCGGCCTCCGAGCGACGCCAGGTGGTGAACTGCCTGCCGTGGCAGCGCGAAAAGCAGCAGACCAACCAACCTGTTTCCTGACCTCTGGCTCGGCCTCCCCCGACTCCGACTTGGGCAGCAACAGGTCCCCGCGGTCCTCCTCCCTGTCTGTGAGAAAGTGCATCCCGCTGACCACCCTCTCGGACTTGATGAACGCGCCGCTACCGTTGTTCCCCTCGCTGAAGCTGTCCTCGCCGCTCCTCGTCGCCGCCGGCGTCGTCGACGGCGGCGGCGGCGAAGACGAGGACGACGACGTGCAGATCTCGAAGGTGATGTCGGTGGGCAGGCTCGGCAGCTGGTCTGGGGTTAGACATGGAAAAAGAACAAGGCGTGGGATCGTTAGTTCAGCTTCGGAGGCAGAGAGATTATTAGTGTACAAAAGGTTCGGGAGAGGAGGATGGACTCTGTAATTTCGGGAATTATAATTCAGCTGGACGGATGAAGGATGAAGGAAATGCAGAATTATTTTCTTGGCGAGTCAGTGAAATGAGTTTTTGAGGATCGTGGTGGTTGCTGGAAAAAATTCATTGGTTTTCTCTGTTCTAACCCGTAGTAATAAGTAGAAAACGTGGAGAGTCTCTGATTAAATATCGGCGAAGAAAATATTCTAGGGACACCTCGGTCTAAATAAGTTCTGTTTGGGTGGTGCTGAGGAATCAGCACACTCGTCGCGCTAGATTCCAGGGTTTCTTGTGCATCGATGTTTTATTTTAATACAGAATGCGAAGAGTACATCTACTTGGCCAGCGTCGAGATTCGACGAACGTAGACACACCGCGGGCATGTCCCCATCGAGAAAGGGCGACTCGTGAAAAGAGGATCTTCTAATAGATGTATGTTTCTTTGTCTTGCTTTAATGAAGGATTCCGCTAATCGATACAAGAAATAAACGGTCGGATAGACTATTGCAATGTATATCACAAAGAGTTACAAAGAAACTACAATTAGGTAAAAACAAAATAAAAATAATAATAGTTATTTTAATTGTTATCGCTCTTATCGCCACCAGACACCAATAATATAGGTACAATACGTACGTACATCGGAGAACAAAATGTACAGCCGACGACCGACGATAACGTGCGAACCGTGCAGCTTCAACTTTATTTTTTTTTTTGCATTTACCGTTAGCGTTATATGCGTGATATAACCATTCTTTCTTTTCTTTAAACGTGCTTTCCATCACCCGATTCGGGATGGACGTACCATATAATATAACATAATATAGTATTTATATATATATATAATAGATCTTCTGTCATTCGCAACGCTTATATCTCTTAACAGCTCGCGCGATTATCCTCTTTTTTCCTATTGCAAACGGTAAGATCATCATCGAACGCCCCGCGAAGGATGCTCGCCTCGTTTCCTAATTCCCGTTAACGCAACGCCTAAACGATATGCACCGCTCTCCTTTCTTCTACCGAGACAGAGTGCTGCGCGACGGTCCTCCGTGCTGTACGGTGGAGAAATTAAAAGTGCCATTTTTTATCTCGTGCGTAATAGCTACAATAATTCATGCTGCGGGTGACTTCGCCGAAACACGCATTCGTTTTCTCGCACGGTGTGTCGCGAGTGTAAGTAAAGAATAATGCAGGCGGACCAATGGAAGTTTTCTTTTTTATTCGAGGACGTCCTTCTGCGTTTTCGCCTTTTCTTCCAGCTGCAACTAGGCGCGAGAGAAGCGAGGAAAGAACGATTGGGGGTAGCAACGTGCTGCCTCGTTAATACAAAATTTCACTCGCAGATGAACTCGCGGTGTCTGATGTGAACGATCATTTCTCTCGTTCGCCAGGGCGGATAAAATTTGCAGCTTCCAACTATCAGGTATAAATAAATGCGCCAGGATATCGCGTTGCGGTATAGCGTCCCATATTGACGAAGAAAAGTGTATACGTAGAAGGCGCCTCGCTGTAATCGTATCGCAAGCGAATCAGCATGTTTAACGGTCAAATAAAATATCTGCATTATGTAATATATGTATATATATATATATAATAACCGTGTTATTTTGCATTTGTCTCTGGCTATCGTCTCTAAACGTCCCTTAAACGCGCCTTTACTCTGGTATTCTCCGTTAAAGCCTAACGCACCTTACCGCGCTAACTAATTACCCGATGTTACAGTTAAAATTAAAAATAAAATAAACGTTATTTGACGATGACAATAGTAATAGTATAATAATAATATAATATAATAATAGAACTATTACAATAGTGGTATAGAACTAAAACGTAAGAAGTAAGGTAGTCACAATGCATGGAAAGTGAAGAAAAAAAGAAGAGTAACACGATCGTTCTTACGATTGCTTTTGCACGCGTCATAGAACCAAGGAAAATACAGATGTCTTCTTTCTTTTTAACGATTCGTTAGCGTCAACGCCGAAGCCTCGAGCACGTGCACAAGCGGCCGCGACTCTGACTCTTCGAATTCTAAATTTCTCGTTAACGAATCCAAACGAAATTGCACACGATGCCCGTTCGGTCGCGTGCCGTTAAGATTTCGCCGTTCTATCGACATCCCGCGCGCGCGTTCTCTTAATATCAAAGTATCGTTCATCGCGTAACAACGATCGATCGGACGTAGAAAAAGGGTCTGTGCGAAAATACGATGTCTGCGCTTCTGCCTGACGGAAGCGATAGTGTGGCTCCTTTTTTTTTTGTGTGTGTTTCCGTTTAAATCGTTACACGTTATGTTCGTTTTCTTTGTTTCCCTAAATACCGACTACGAGTACGAGCTGTGGTTTTCGAAAGACGCCCTCGACGAGTATCTCTCGACGGCCGTCGTCAAATCACACACAGGTGCGCATTCCCACTCTCGTGTAATATATATATATCTCTTTTTTAATATATATTCCTCTGCTTTAAATAGCTCTCTGACAAACCATCATTCTGACATTCATCTACATATATATATATATATCACACGTATACATCCACGCTCATTTTCACACGACGCTCCCTCGCGCCTATTAAACCACCCGAATGCGGAAGACCAAAAATACTCCATTTATCCGTTCAGAATTCGTTCGGAATCTCGCGGAGGAAATAAAACACCACGGAGACGGGAGTGCTGGGGGAACGGGAGAGACGGGCGTTCCGCTCGCTGCGTTATCCTGTAGGCTCGGCGTGTAAGTAGACGCTATCTCCTAGTAAATTCGTAAAACAAGGTGGACAGGGATGTGGGTCCGTGTAATATCAGAGCTCGTAGATTTACATTCGACGCGACCAAATGCGTGTAACGCCTTCCTCTCCAAGTACTTGACGGTGCGTTGTGTCGTTATTGCTAGTTATTGTACAGATCGCTGCGCTTATTCGTTCCGAGGTTCGCGAGATAATACGAGGATCCCGTCTAGGGGATCGCGACGAGTAGGTCGCGCGCCGCGACGAGTCACAACGGCACAGTTGCTTTCTCGTTTCATTCTCACGCTCATTCGCGCTCGACTGCGTTACGCTCTTTTTTCTATTCCCCAGCGCCGCTGAATCATTAACACGGCACGTAGGCATAGTAACGTGCCGAGATAAACTCTATTCGTGCATCGACCGCAGTCGATTTCAGTGTGCTGTGTGTGGCTCGTGTGCGTGTAAATGCGCGCGCGTGTAAAACGGTGTCTCTGTTTTCTGTGCATATTCCCCCCATAAAAAAAAAAGAAAAAAATACGTCAATTTACGCAATACGACTTTACTATTTCTACTCTGCGGTGTCCCAACCACCGGAGAAAAAGGAAACGTGTTAACAATGTATCAAATAATAGATTTCTTTCAGATTTTTAAACGAACGAACGAACGAAAAAGTATATAATATAATATAATAATATAATATAATAATAATAATAAATCAAAGAGAAAAACAAACGGTCCAGACCCGAACTAACCTGGGCCCATTATATATACTATGCTTTTGTATACATATATAACTTTTTCTCTCTTTCTCTCTCTCTCTCTCTCGCTCTCTCTCTCGCTCTCTATAACTTGCCCGTGCTTGCCTGTGCGTTATAACTTATATACCTATCAATAATAACCAATTTAATCGGTGCTTGTCCATAATCTAAAAGTTAATAATTCTTATCAAACAATAATATTAATAGCAATAATCGTAACGGTGATAATAAAAATAATATTGTTTGCTGCATTAATAATAATAGTGCGAGTAATGGTAAATCGATAATGATAATAGTAATAATTAATAATCGATAATAACTATAATACACTTTTCCCAGAGAACCTGTACACATATACCGAAGGCTGCTACGCAGCATAATTCGTGTTCCCTTCTCTCTCTCTCTCTCTTTCTTTCTCTCTCTTTCTCTTCCTATTTCTCTCTCTCTCTCTATCTCTCTTTATCTCCATATTTAGGCACTATCTAATAAACTCTACGAGTCTCCTGCGCGCGCAGTGAACCGTTTTTTATAAACTCTGTGATAAATATACATTTTCTTCTTTCCTTTCTTCTTCTTTTGTTAAATCCATTTTTACTAATATGCATCGCTACGCACCATTGGAATCGAATCTGTTTGGAAGGCTTACAAAAAAAAGAGAAGATTATAAAAAGATCCTGACTACTACGTAACTCTGCACGTTCGTCGAGGTTCTGCCTGCGCCCCGCTCTCCCTCGGCGTGTTTTCGAGTCCGTCCATGGAATTGGAAGAACGCTCCTCTATCTCTCTTTTTTTTTTGTCTTTCTCATTGGTTTGTTTAAAAAAATCGTGGACAGACACGGACACACGCGTCCATCTGGGAACGCGATCGCCCTGTCTCTCGATGAACGTCAAGGAAGATGTTGCTTGGCCGTGAGTGTGCAGAGTTCTACGCAGTTATAGGGGTTGGGGTTGAGGGGAGGGCTGTGGAAGGATGCGAAGTTTAAAAGCGATCTGAGAAGAAGAGAGAACAAATTCGTGACCAACGTTTCACATGTTACTTGCTGAAGTGGAAGGTTTGCTTTAAAACAATAAAAAAAAAAGAAACAAGAAAAATCAAAGGAAAATCATGCGCGTTAAAAACATCGACGCGCACTTTTAAAGCTATCCATCACGGTACGGTCCGGGCAAATGAAAATCTCTTCGGAAAAACGCGCTACTTTCGTCAGTCCCGTTACTCATATTGCTTATGTTACTCTGTATCGCTATTATATATTTCTCTCTGTATATATATATGTAAATATAAGTATATAAAAAAAGAATATGTAAGAAAATCTTCCTTGCACAATTTTATACGCGTATATCGAGCTATCCTTAAAAACGATCGACAGGCACGAGGAAGCCGGTTATGCTTTCACGAGGATAACACCTCCCCTCGTCCGTCGACAATCGCCGAAATTTTGAACCGCCGTCGGTGGGATCGACGACGCGATTGGAATTAATGCAGACTACGCCCGCGTAAAATACTGCGATCATTTAAAAGAAAAGAAAAACATTCAGCGTTGTGAAACAATGGTACATTGGAACGTGTTGCGCCCGCGGCGGAACGTAAGCCCAGGCGACATAAACTCCGCCAGCGTGTCGAAACGTTTCTAGGAGACCGAGGGTGTGGTTCGCGGCCCCCGGTCGGGTCGGCTGGGCTCTGGTTCCGCCCGAATCTGTTCGGCTTACGTTCGGCGCGCGTAGAGGAGAGGCAGCGGTGCATCGATCGGCCGGAAGCATTGGCGCGAGCTATTGCACAGTTCAAGGATCATATAATACTAATGTACACAGGAGCATCGAGCGTTCCTCGAGCGCACAGGGGGGTCCCTTTGTTCCCCGCGATCCACTCGACCGCCTACCCGCTCTCGAGCAGTGGTTACGCCCGATCCGTGCGCGCCGCTCTCTCCTCCGCCGGCCGCCCTCTTTCGCCCTTCTTCTCGGGTATGCAAGGCTCGCCAAGCTCCTTGAAAAGAAATAACCGAGACGACTAAGTCGCGTGCGAGCGCGCGAAGAGGGTTTCGGGGAGGGTTGGGGGTGGGTTGTGGGGAGTGTTGGAACGCGCTCGACAAGTGAAAGCCGTTCTAATCGCGGGGGTGAGATGGGCCATGCGATCGGTCCTCGCGACACGGAGAAACTGTTCTTCCTTGTGTATCTCCTTGCGACCACGGGTTGCGGGTGACTAGACACTAGGGCGGTGCAGAGAAGACGGCGCAAGCGGAAATATTCCCGTTCTTCCCGTTCTTCCCGTTACTTCCCTCCTAGGAGGGGACTGCTCGCTTCAAACGCGCCCGCGCCTGAACACGGAGACGATCCTCGAGTGCCTGATGCTCGGCCTCGAGATCGAGCCCCTCTGGTTCCTCTGCGCGCCGCTACTAGCGGCCGCCCCCGCTCGCCCGTCGCCCTGGTCCGCCGTGGTGGTTGTTCTTCGTGCTGGACCGATCGCCGCCCCACCTCGCCCTCGCACCGCCCGCTAAGGCGAGAGAAAAAAGCCGAACGGGACCACGCAGTCCTTGGGCATGAAGCAGTCGTGGACGGTCTTCATGTGGTTCTTCATCTTGTCGGGCCTGGAGAACTCCTTGCCGCAGACGGGGCACGGGAACACCTTCCTCTGGTGGCCCTCGTGGTAGAGGAACGCGTGCCGCTGGAAGCTGTACTTGTTCTTGAACGTCTTCTGGATGTCGAGCTTCGCGCACTCGGTACACTGATAGACGCCCTCGGAGATCGAGGCGTAGCGAAAGAGATTCAGGCCGCGCACCGACATCTCCGTCAGCTGCTCGGCCGGGTCCTGCGAGTGGGACGTGGCGCGACGCCTCATGCGCCTCTTGGGCACTTGGCGGCCGGGCGGCGCGGACATCGTGCCGACCTGGTGGCCGCTGGCCGACGAGTTCGTCGTCGGCGCCGGGCTGCTGCCGCTGCTGCTGCCGCCGCTGTTCTGCGCGTTGTTCCTGCCGGCTGCCGGCGACGCCGACGAGCTCCGGGTGGAGGCGGTGGTCGTGGTCGTGCCGGAGGTGGACGACGTCGAGCTGGTCGTCGTCGTGGTCAATGAGCCGGCCGTCGTTGATCTCGTGCTAGACGACTCCGTGGTCCCTTGGTTCCCGGACGCGCCGGGGTTCCGTGTCTTCTCTTTCCACGTCTCGCCGTCCGACTTCCCGTTCCCCGAGCCGAACTCTGCGAAAATAGTCAAGTCAGTAAGGCACTCGAATTCAGGCAACGATTTCATTCGTCTACGTGTATTACGACATCGAGTAACGAAAATATTGTTCTAGCACGCCGATGCTGGGCTTCCCCCTTTACAAGGGAAGCCTCTGCGTGTCGCATGCAACTGCAAGCTAATTACAACCGAAGGATGAATGTGAACAACCACGTACGGCTAGTATGTACTTGCATAATGCGTGCAAACAGAAGGGGGCTTGGCGGGAGTCGTGGGGGTGTGTCGACTCCGCGCTTAAAACAAAGCAACCGAATACGAGTATTGGATACGAATCTCTACAATGTAAATTAAAATCTCGGCGTCACCTGCAAATAAGAGTCGAACGGTGGGAACGTAAATTGAGGGTTCTACTTGGTTAGGAGCGAAGGAGCTGAAGGGAGTTCTAGGGGTGCTGTATAACAAAATAAAAGTCGCGCCGGTGAAGCACAAAACAAGACAACGTGTGATCGTACCAGTTTTTCTTTTTAATAAGACGCGAGATAAAGATGTGCCCTTTTGTGGTAAATAGTTGGATCATAGCACGGGTGTATCTACAAGAAGAGGGCACGTAACATACATCGACGGACAGATCCCGAGGACCTCCGTCGATTCTACGCTTGAGAAATTCTTAACGAATGTCCGGTCTTTCGTCGTAAAAGAAAGATGAAGAAAAAAAGAAGACACAAATGATTTGCGGTATGAGGAATTTTGGTACACGCCGCAAGATGCACTGGAAGCTTTCCAAGTCGGAGCGCCAGGCGATTTCGTCGACAAGATAAATGCCATGACAGTCGTGTACCAAATCTGTCTCGTGCAACAAACTCTGTTGTACATTGCACGCGACGGTGGATCTATGCGAGAAACGATGCCATCTAATGTTTAAGAACCGGCTTACAGCCAAGGTGTTGCTGTCCCAGCGACAGAAGCTTGTGGTTGTACGATTACTATTTAAATTTAGCATTAGAATTCTATCCCAAAGATCCCAGAGTCGCTTCTCTCAAAGATCGAGCCCGTCGCGCAGTGTCAACCAATGAGAATGAGAAACAAAAGATAGTAAAAAGTTTTCGCAGCCAGCGGGCTGCTAAAAATCAAAGTTAAATGCAACGAACAAACCATGTACATATATATATTTATCTTTCTGTTGTTCTCCAAATATGTTTCGCTTTCCTTCATTGTCCAGACAGTAAAAATAATAAATCAACAATACGCGTACGCAACATGCAAAACAAAAGTCCATAAAAAATAATAATAATCGCTGACTTCCCGCCGCGATTGGCCCATCCGAGCATAGGGAGGGGGGAGCGTCCTGGGGTTTCTCAATCATATTGCGATCAAAAACATCGCCGACGCTCCGAACGTTCGTGTTTCACTCGGGCCAATCGCGGCGAAGGAATCTTAATGCCTAAAGATCGTCTCACGATGGCACTGTCGATCGCTCGCCGCCTTGTTACCGCGCTACTTTGCGAGCGATCCGGTAACGTGCTCGCTAATAGGGGCCCGTTCGAATACCGGCCCCACCCGGGAGAGCGAGCGACCAACAGGGCCCCATTCGAGATCGCTAAAACGAAACTAAATAAAAGTAATTTTTGGCTAAGAGTAACGGTGCTTCGTGGTGAGTGCGGGAATTCTCGAATTTGGTGTGTCTCTGTATGTTCCTGCGTAGGTGTGTGTGTGTCTGTTTATGTGTACGTAATGTATGTGTGTGTGGACTTATCGAGATACACAGGGCGGTGATATTTCGTTTCAAATGACTAATGAGAAATCTCTACGGGAACACGACTGTGGAACGTAACGCGAGATTAGAATTGCGTCTCGTTAAAAAAAAAAGAAGAGGAAAGGCATTCGACGGCTGTACAGAACTCGTACGCGATCAATCGTGTGGCAGAAGATCGTTCGATTCGAAGTAACTTATGGCACTTTGATGGTGATTCGTCGATTCTCAACGTACCCCACCGAGTTTTACTCGGCGACGATCGGTTATCCGCGCGAACGATCAATGAAGAAATCACGAGCCTCCAATGATTGTTTCACACCCACGTTCCACATACGTGCGGACAATATGTATATATATATATATATGTATAAAACGCATAAATAATACACAACGGGGAACGACAAAAAACGCAACGGAAGGAAGTAAATTAAAAAAAAATGAAAGAAATGTTCTACTGCACGTTTTACTGCGCTGTTAGTCGTTATGGTAATTACCTTCTGTTCGATTCAATGCGATTAGAGTCTGCTACTTTCCTCGTTAAGCGTGTAATATATTAGGGGACAGTCCAGGCCACTAACTTATAATCGGTCATTCCGGTTACAACGCACAAAACTGCCACGACTTGCCCGCCTTTCCTACGTTTCTTTTCTCTCTCTCTCTTTTTTTCTCAGAATACCACCGCCGACATCCAGGCTTTTGTACACACATTCCACCCACTTCGCCTCGCAATTTCGTTCGTCGTTCTCGTCGACGCAAAGTCGGAGCGCGGCTCGCGATCGTTCTGAGGAAATTCATACAGAAGACCGGTTGAAACCATTGTCGACAAAAAAAAAAGAAGAGAAAAAGGAAAACTGTGGCACGAGTGCTCGAAAATCAAAGTAACAGATGGAATTCACTGGGGCGTCGTCGCCGGTTAATTGATCGAGCCTCTAGCAAGAAGCTCGCTCGGCGTTCACGCTGAACAGCTGGAACTCGGTTGCAATCGTTTGTATCACAAGGGCAAAACAATCTGATTAAATTTGCAAATCAGTTCAAACAATAACAGACACCGCTTGTCAAGAAACGGTTCGGCGTCGAGGCTAGCTTCTCTCGCACGTTACCACGGCACTTCGATGCGTTATTTTGTACGTTGGATAAAAACGAACGACTTTTCGAGACTCGCCTCGGTACGTTTCTCTCGCGGTGCCATTTAATGGCCCGCACTGAGGCGCACGAATTTTCAAGCTGCACAGGCCAGAGATGGGCAGAAACTTTATTTAAATAAAAATTTCGAACAACGAATGAAAGTTGAAAAAATTATTATCAAAGAAATTATACTTCATTCGTCGAATAATATAAAATCAAAGTAACTTTCATTTCGTCCCTTATTTAAATAATTATTCACTTAGTTAATGCCCAACTCTGACGCAAGTTTCGATTTGACGATTTTTCCCAAGAACCGTTTTCCGGTCTGAGCCGCGAAACGAATCTCGGAAAGTCGAGCTGGCACGCAGGATAGATATGTGTTTTCTACGAACGTGAGCATGCGTTGCACGGCGCAACGGACACGCGAATGTATGAGACAAAGTCGGTAGTACAATAGCGAGACTTAAAAATCCTTCAATTATAATCTATTGAACACCGTTCATTTTATTATCGATAGTCATAATCAAACAATCAGTGCATATAAAATATACTAAGTCTACCCAGCGTCAGAAAAGACTCGTAATCGTCTCTAAAAAGTTCCCTATAAAATTTCTCCCTTTTCTTTCTTTCATTTTGTTTCTTTTTCTCTCCTCCGTTACACGCATATCATTTTTTTTTTTTTTTGTTCACGACAAGGTCTCACTTATTTGGCACTAGATACGCGACCATCGGGCGCGCCTTTTTTTTGTTTAAAAAAAGGGGATATACACACACGCGCGCGCGCGCGCCCCTGGCGATCGCGGGTCTTCATAACAATTTATCCTCTTTCTTATCGTTTCCCTCTATTTTTTTTTTCCATTTTTCACCGTTCATTATTTATGTCGCTTAAAAAGGCACCAAATCGGGGATTACACCGCTACAATATTATTATTGGATCCCACTGAAGTACGTTAATTCAACGTATAATATATAAAGATTAAAAGTCAACCACATATCTCCATCCACTTTTTTTTCCCAACTCTCATTTTCTGACGCATCATTTCAAAAACTGCAACGACGTTAATAGGTATTATCAACTAGCGCTAAAATATATTCGATATAACTTTTGTTTATATATATATATAATATATAATAATAATGATAATAATAATAATAATCGTAATAATATTAATAATAATCATCGCAATAATAATATTAATAATCATCGCAATAATAATAATATTAATGTATGCGTATACACACATATATGTGTGACTATGTATATATGTGTATACATATACGTATCATCTTTTACGCCATTCGCGCATTCTTTTTTTTTTGTATATGTGTCTCTCTCTCTGTATACGTGTCTGTGTACATATGTGTGTAATTTATTTGCGATAATAAACTATGATTCTTTCTTTTTTTTAATATATATATATATATATATATTTATGTATATATATATTTATATTTAATATATATATTAAAATCTATCCGATAGTACAGTCTGCTTTTTAAGCCTCGTAATTTACCTCTCTCTCTCTCTCGCTTTCTCTCTCTCTCTCTCCCTCTCTTTCTCTCCCACTCTCTCTCTGTTCCTCTCTCGCGGTGGTCCCTTGCAAGAGCGGCAGATGCCGATAACACGTGAAGAAAAGAAAAACTTAGAATAATCGGTATTGACTGGTGGCCCCTCGCGAAAAAGGGACGAATAAAAAGACGAGAATCGCTCGCACGTCGCCATTGCAAGAGTCACGCGCATAAATATAATATATTTCTATTTAAAATTTTCTTGTTTCTTTTTCCTTTTATTATTCTTCCTCATCATCGTATTCATCCCCCGTATCCACCCGCAATGTCCGTAGACTTATAAATTAATTAAAATATACGTTCAACGCGAAACTCATCAACGAGACCTCTACGATTTCTACCCCCCCTGATTGGCGTGAGAAATTCGCTCTAACGTGAAACGCAACTTCGTCCGACGAAGGGCGGCTGCGGATCCGCCCGAGGCGACGATTTAATTTCTCTTTTTTTTTATCGATTTTTTCATTCCACTCCCCAATTGCAAACGTTTTGTCCGAAACGAATTTTCACGAGACCCGGAAACGTGTGGGCACGCGATGCAAGCGCAAGGCATATCCTCCCCTCCCTACAAACAGTTCCTTATAACATTTTAACTTCTTCTTATTTTTTTTTTACTTCTCGCTATGAACACTTTTTACAATTTGAACACTAATTTTGTACGAATACAAGGACCCCGCATCGTCGCACCCCTCGGTCCTTAAAAACGCCCATCTCCACCCGCACGAACGCTACTAACGTTTACTGATTGGCAACATGAATTTCCCTTTTTACAACCTTAATTCTAAAGAGTTTAACAACATTAAAGGCAACGAACGTGAGCGAATGTTGTTACGATAAAGTTTCGTAGCAAAGCTCCAAGATCAGTTGCTAAGATTTCAACAATTTTTATTAGGTATCAGTTTACCCTGATCACGAGCCTTAAGATACCAGTAAGGAATCTAATGTAAGCAGAGTATCGGCCCGACTTGCACACGTCCCACTTGTGACCTTCTGTTTTCTTTTTAGTAAGCGCTCCGCAACCGCCTTCGTCAACGCGATATATGAAATTTTCTTTTAACTATACTGACCCCACACTTCTACCGCGAGGAGTAAAACGTTCAACGGAATATATATATATGTATATATACTATATTATGCAACGAATAAAATTTAAACGAGATAAACATACGTTTAACGTAGATAAATGGCGAATGTTTCTCGTTTACCGAGCGATTTTCTCACGCGACAGTCGACTAGGGTAAACAAACACTCGTTTTCATTATCTTTTCCTTTTTTCCACGGACGAATAAAAATTGGATTGCCCAAAAGACGAGCTGCAACGGAAGGCCCCCCGATTGAAGAAGGACGTTGGCGACAACCGATCGTCAACCAAGTAACGCGAAAATCATTCAAAACGGGATTGAAAGTTCGATTAGCTTTTCCTCTAGAATTTGGCAATTCAATTTTTTAGGCGATCCGAGAGCTCTGTTTCTTTTTTTTTTTCTTCTTCTCCGCTTTACTTTCCACACGATATCGATACGAATCTTTCATCTTGCCTGCCATCTAAAATTGAGTTAGTCTTAGCCTCTCAGTGATTATCAAATGTGAGTGTATTACTTTAATTATTATTCTGTTTCCTCTTTACTTTAAATCGATATATATATAAGCTGTTTAGCCGCTGCCTCTTTGCACTTTTATATTTATATTTATCAACTATCAGTTTACACCCTCCCTCCATTATAACATGTTTCCACTTTGGACGGGCTTTTGCGTTAACCCATCGTGAACACAACGATTTCACCGAGACCGGCCTGTGACTCCACCCCCCTCCCCTCCCCTACCACCTTTTCCACCTAAATTTCCTAAAGAAGAGAAAGAAAAGTCATCTTTTCGCCTGCCGAAAAATAATCTCTACCCCTCCCGTTCGCGGTAGATACTCTTTGGTCCATGAAAGTTCTCTTTTCCCCTTCAATTTTGAAAATAATTGACCTGAGAGCGTATTGATCTGAAAGTCAGCGGCACGGTCCATCTCCGTAACACGATCAGAAATCCCCCCCTCACATCGATAGAACATCTTCCCTTTAGTTTCTTTCGCTTACCCCAGAATCTTCACTCTTTTTTTTTTTCATTTTTGCCTACACTTCTATCTTTGCTGCCTGCCTAGCTAAATAATATACCCCTCTAATCTTCCTAAAAGTACGCGTTAATAGCGCTCGGAGGCCGCGATCGCTCGCCCCTCCTTATTTACTTACAACTAAAATTCTTTTATCTTTGCAACGCTAGATATCTCTTGAAATAACGAACGAACAACACTGGTCAATCGTGGGCGATCGGACAAAGACCGTGTATTAAATCACGGTTATTGAATCCTCTCTCTCTCTTTCTCTCTCTTTTATCTCCCTCTCCCTTCCATTTATTTCCGCCCCTTTTCACTCCTCTCGAATCCCACGTCATTAAAATAACAACGAAGGTCTCCGTTTACGATAATAATTAATTAATAGTAGCAGTAATAATATTTATAATTATTATTATATAGCCTCTAGTCGTCTAACGTCTATGCCCAACTAATGAAAAAAATTTGTATATAAATCGTCTCGTTTCCTCTCCGATTCATGCGTGTCGTTCACGAGTTTATCTCTCAACAACCGATCTATGAACGAGGATATCGACTAGAGAGGATTCGACAATGTGTAAAGTGCAAAATATAGTAAGCTACGATCGTATTTTTAGTGCTGTCTCTCACGACTAAGCCTATATACCATCACTGTAGCCGTATCCCTCTTGAACAGTATCGATTTCTCCCGAGGTGCTCTCCGCGGACGTGCGCCATCGGCAGGCTCGAAACGGGTCGCGAAGAGAATTCTTCCATCTCAACAGATCGATTCCGAATGAAACGCACGAGAACTGACGGTTTCGCCAGGCGTGGAAAAGGTCTGCGACCGGCAAGGCAAGGACAAACTTTTAACAATAATAATTTCTACGACCCTGGGTACACGTATCCTTGCCTCACGTCACGCAGCAACGAACTATTTACAAGGAGAACGAGAAAAATAAAAGATAAAAAAAGAAAACATAAAGAAAGAAAGATGCGAACGCTAATGCGACAGATTGATTGTAAATTTAAAGTACGAAATAAAGTTCAACGTCGACTTTGAAAGGTGCATTTTCTTCTCCCTCGCGGGGAGTTTTACGTTCGTTTTATACCCGCCGGTTCGAAGTTCGCCGCCGGGTAACGATAAAATTCAACGCACACGATATATATATATATATATTCAATGTATATAATATAAAATAGACGTAGTAAAATCGTGTTACGGTTTCACCGAGCAAGCAGAATAAATTGCTTTTGTTCAATCGAGTACGGTACAGTACAGTACGATACGGCGTTAAGTTACTACTAAAGTGCCTTCAGTCTATCCAATGTCAGTACTATCTTGTATTTGGTGTCGTTAAAACCGTCCCTCTGCAGTCTTTCAAAGAATTGCATGCCCCGTTCCGTTAATTTCCCTATTAACTCCCTCGCCGCTCCCTCTCCCTCTCTCTCTCTCTCTCCCCCACCCACCTTCCCAAGCCCCCGAAGCGCGGACTCATTTTTCCACCTTGGCTCCCTATTACGACTACTATTATAACTCCGAATCAGGCTCGACAGCTCGGCACAACAGCTCAACGGCTCAACAACATGGCGAACGGTCATCGTACATATATATTGCATTTACTCAGTCTACGTGGTTCCCTTATTTATATCGTGTGTGCGCACGTAGCCATTCATTTTTTTTTTTTAAACTCGTAAACACGTACGCGCCACGTGCGACCCACACACGTTTGATTCTCTCCCGTAATATAATTAGTCACGCGATAGTAAATATATTTCTTTGTTGATTTGGACTCACGTTTCATCTGCGATTCACTTATTTCTATATAACTGATCCCCCAGTGGTCGCAGAGCTACGTTGAGACGATTAAACGAGTACACCGGTCCGATCGATATATAAACTCTTTGTATGCACATATTACTTCTCGTCTTGTTCTGCATGTTTGTTTGTTTGTTTCTTTTTTTTTTTTCTTATAGATTCCGCGACTGCCCTCTTGAAAGGGAAGACACGCGGGTAAAGCTCGTTTTGTTTTGTAACTTAATGCCCGTTTTATTTTTCTTTCGTCTGTGTCACGCGCGCAAATCGTTCCTCGAGAAAAGTGGGGGGCGGGGGGAATGGCTCTCGGCTGGCGAAACAGGCCGGAGGGTTTTCGACGCACCCTTTCTTCCCACCCCCGCTGCCGGTTTCGCTTGGAAGGAGCGAATTTTCCGAACGAGTCAAGAGAAAACTAGTAGCCGACGCGCGAATCGTTTACCGAGTTCGGTAAACTGACCCTCGAAACAGCGAACAGGCGCCGCGTTCAATTTGCGCCCGATTCTACTAGCTACCACTTTAATATCATACGTGTGCTCGTCGAAAGTTGGCGATTCGTTTCGCGTTAGTATCGAACGTCGACCGCGTGAAACGGGGAAACTGTTTTGAGCTGCGACGGGGCGCGAGGGCCCCCGATTGAGTACCCCCATGTTCACGGAACCGAGCGTTCGCAGATATAGCTTCGCGCTCGGCATTCGTTATCTTCCATCGAACGTTCGTTGAATATGCAACTACCTATATGTGTATCAACGACGTACAGCGTTTAAAAGTCGCACCCCACTGCCCGACCATTGGCCTTTCTCCCGCCCTTCGGATTCATTTCTGCGTTTCGCGTCTACTTGTTCTCTCTTCCTTCGTTCGAAAGCAAAAAAAAAAGGGGGGAAAGGAAAGAAAAAATGGCGATGTTCCTTTCCACGACGCCTGAGCTCAACCCCCCCGGGGGAGCCGCTGACACGTTTCGCGCCTCTTTTGAGCTTCTCGCGAATGTTGCCCCTTCCTTGCGCAACGTTCCCCGACTCTTGCCAAAGAAAAAAATCGATCAACGATTTGCTGAATTATTATCTCGCCCGTTCGAACGCCTCCCCCATTGCCGAGCCACCTAGCGGATCTCTCGGGGGAGCGGCGACGACGGGCGCGTTTCGTTTTCATTTTTTTTTTTCTTTCGCTTCAAGAGACAGAACGGGGAAGAGCCGCGGAACGTAGCCGGAGAAGAGCGGACGCGCGGCGAACGGTCTACCGTTGCTGGCCCATGCTACTGCTGCCGCTGCTGCTGAGGCTCATGTGCGGCTTAAGGCTATGTATGATCTTGACGTGGGCGACCATGTTGTCTTTCCGCGTGAACTCCTTGAAGCAAACCGGGCAAGGGTAGTACTTGACGTTAGGCTTGTGCGAGGTGACGTAGTGCCGGCAGAAGTTGCTGATGTGTGTATAGGTACGATGGCATACGGTGCACCGGTACACGTCCCCCTCTTTCACGCAGAAGTCCCGCACCGAGCCCTCGGTCCTCTCGTTCTCGACCTTAAACGATCCTTCGAAGTCGCTCTGACTGATCTCCGACTCACCGGCGACCAGATTAAATATGGCACTGCTCAGATTGTCCTTCGACACCTTCTGCTCCGACTCGGAGTCGGAGTACTGCTGCGAGTCGTCCATGGACGCCGCGGCGGCCGCCGACGCCGCTTTCCCCTGAAGAGACGACGCGCTGTACTCCTTGCGAAAGCAACGCTCGAAGTTGATGCGAATGTGAGTCGGTGACTGGGAGCCACCGCCACTCGACGTCTCCTCCGAGTCTGAAACGAAGAAAGCTCTCTCCTTTAAGCAGTTCTCGACGTCCACTTACTTACGTACATGTATTATTAACCGTATATAAGTGTAGACTTAAGTATCGATCACGTTATGTACAATGACAATCAAGTAATGTATATATATCTGTGTATAATATTCTGTACTGATGTATCTATCTATATATATATATATTATTATTACGTATATTCTATATTTGTGGGGGGAAGCAAGAGGAAGGGTAGAGCCAGCAAAAAAGACCGTATTTCGAACCGACTGTCCGTCAAACTCTGTCCCATGTAAAGTGTTTTATGCCGCACCGCGCTTTTCCATGTGTCCCCGCCCCCGCCGTCCCTCTCTCACCCTTTCGTTCGTCGTCATTCCCTCTTCAGATTCTTTCGTTCGCTCTCACGCAGGCTTTCGCCGTGGCCGCTCGCCGCTGGATCGCGGGGCTTTGCCTCGAATCCCGGGGCGGCTCGCGAAAAGGACTGTTACCGTCCAGTTGCCGTGCCGCGAACAGCAATTCCAGCGACTCAACGAAGCCTCTCTTTCTTTCCTCTCTTCCAAATGGATCTATCCACCCATGCACACACATACACGCGCACACTCACACACAACATTCGCGCGTCCTCTCTTCTCTCCCCATTCACCCGTCGACCTCCCCACCCCCACCCCTCTCGCGTCCCACCTAACACTCCACTTCTCACGCACGCTTTCTCCACCCTCGCTCCCAGCCTTGCACACCATTCGACTACTTTCCTCTATTTTCTCTCTCCACCTCCCTCCCCGTTCACCTGGACTCGCTCGTATCATCCATTGCCACCCGTATCGAACCGTATGCACCTCGCAATCAGACACATGTACGCAACACGCAATCAGGCAAAAAACAAAAAAAAAAAATAAAAGAAAGACAGAAGGCACGCATATACGCGCGTGCAGGGCGCACGTATATGCGACACGTTCAACGAACCTTGACTGTATCTCAACATCATCATGTACACACTCGAAAGCCAACACCCCCCGACCCTATTCGTTTCTCTCTTTCTTTCTTTTTTTTTTTTTTTTTTTTTTTAAATTATTCAAAACGTCCGTGCGTCCCGTCAGTCTAACCGTTGTAATTTATCCACTCTTTACCACCGGGAATACGATCCATCGAGATCGAGGACGCTCGAGAAGAAGCAACAACGTTCTCTCCTCTTCGATGCAATTTATAACAGTTTATATAGATTTAATCCGCTTTCGGCTTCAATGTACATCAGATTCTTTTATTCGACTCTCTCTTATGTACAGGTATGTATGTATATTATATATTATATATATTATGTATATATACGTATGTGTATATATATATATTTATGTATTCTGGCATTTCGGAACGGTTTCATTTTTGAGCGGCTGGCCTCCCCTAGTTCCCTCGCTTCCCCCGCGCAAAGGTAATCTCTCAGAGATCGAATGGTGATTCAGATAATCTCAACTCACCTGCGCAAAGAGAACAAAGCAACACGTCTCACGGTCACTAACGAACGATCATCATCTTCGACATCTTCGAAGCACTCTGTCACGCGCGCGCGCGCTTGCGTGCGGTACGTCAGTACATTAAAATTTTTTTTGTATGTTTTGTCATCTTCCTTTTGGATCGCAGTACATGTATCATTATTTTTTATTTATTCTGCTCGAATCAACGTATGCAAAGAAAAACGGTACGTCACACTCTCGGTATCGTTTCTTAATCTCTTTTCTTTCTGTTTAATCTCTCTCTCTCTCTCTCTTTCTCTCTCTCTCTTTCTCTCTCTCTCAATCAATCAATCTTTCCATCTTTCTCTCGCTCTCTTTCTCTCTCTCTCGCTCTCTTTCGCTCTCTTTCTCTCTCTCTCTCTCTGTGTGTTTCCTCCAAAGTTTCGTCTCTGTCGTTTCTCTTTCACATATATTTCCGTTTCTTCGTGTTCTTTTCTTTTCCCTTCTCACTTTTAATACTCGCTTACTTTTCTTATCCCACTGTCGTGAACCCGGCAACGAAGACGAACCCAAGAGAAGGCGGGAGCGATATAACCTGCCGACGTTCGTTGTCCGTTTGCTACGCGCGCAAACCTCTTTTCCATCGTGGTGGCCGCGCGTGTCACGCGCGCACGTATGTATCTACAGAAGAATTTATTGTTTCTCATCCGCGGCCTGTCACTCGGGAACAATACAGTTGCGTTCAAGTTCCTACACGCGCAACGCGTGACGAACGTTCAAAGAACAGCAATATCTCTATAAATGTATATATGAAGAAAAAAAAGAGAAGAAAAAAAAAAGAAAGAATAATAATCAATATGAGAACAAAAGAAAAGTTAACCAGCAGTTTAAATGAAAAAATCAGGAAAAACAAAATGTTTCAAGCACCGCTAAAAGCTGGCTCCACCCCCTCCTTTTACCAAAGTGGCCAATGGCAGCGAAGCGTTTCTCATTCGTGCGGGGATGATGTGTAAAATGTGGGTCTGTTGAGAGTCCGGGGGTAAGTAAAAAAAGTGACAGTAAATAGAAGGCGCGTATACAGGCGCATATTGCGCGCCGCGCGCGTTAATATGCGCGTGTGTATGCGCCGTGATCTAGATACAGGCAGGCGGAAGACGTGAGCGGTAAGAAGAAGGAACGAGGCGCTGCGCATTGGCCGAGCGTAAATTGCTATTGGGTATGTATATTTCTATATGTATGTATAAAATACATATGTCCTTTAACGAGACAATAACCGGTGGGTGGTAGGTTAGATATATATATAAATATTTTTTGTATTTTTTTTTTGGAGACTACAGCATTCAAAAAGGGAGTCTTGTGTGTTTTGTTGGCACGTTTGGTTCCGCTCGAACGTCTCGTCGTTTACGGAGCATACGTCCTGCGTATGGTTTCAACGAGACGACGGCTTCCTTTCTCTCTCGTACACACTCCGTTTCTTTCTTATCGTGTATATATATATATATATATGGATATATCTATGTATATATATGTACGTGTATATGCATACACATTTCCTTATTTCGGGATTGTTTTTTTTTTTTTGGTATATATATATATTTGGCATTGAATTTTTTTGTATTTTTTTTTTCTCGAGTTGTCGGAGGTCAACACGCGTGACTCAAGTAGGTCTCGTTTTTTTCTAAAAGGCGCCGTGGAGCACGGCGCGCGTCGTGTCTCGATAGTTCGCGCCACGGGCCGTAGCCGCCGGCGAAAGACTCGTTTCGGGGTTGCGCGGGAAAAAGGGAAACGGTTCTTTCCTAGGGCAGGCTACAGGAACCCCGTGACGCGTGCGCGCGCGCGCGTAAAAGCTCCTGGGAGAGCCTATCCAACTGCTCCAAAAAGGAACGCGAACGCTCGCGTTTGCCACTCTATGGCGAGATTTGTTGACCTTAATTTCATGTAAGGATGCTAGCTCAGGCAGCCGTTCGTGTCCTCGAGTTAACATCTTAACGAATCGCGCGTCGCCAACAAATTTCATCGACTCGAGTCTCGACCTTTCATTTTTTTTTTTTTTTCTATTATTTTTCTCCGTCTGTTTTCTCTCGTCTCTCGCTATGTGTGTGTCTCTTTTGTTTTCGTGTACTTGAGCCTACTATGGTGATTAGATAAAAAAAAAAAATTGACGGTATAGCCTCCCCCGGAAGGCGCTTTTTTTGCCGCGTTACTGCAATTCGCGCGGCTCGTTTTGCAGTCGCGCAACGATGAGCAACGCGCGGTTAAAATTAACAGACGAACACGTTCTGAAAAATTAAATTCATTAGCACATCGTAAAGCAGTTTAGCGTTCTTTCTCCTTCGGTTAACATCTGATTAGGAACTCTTTCATTTTTCTTTTTTTTTTTTTTCTTTTACCAGAGCATCGTGGCGTAAGCAAGTGATAGATCGGTTTTGTTAAGGGCCGAAAGTGGCGCCGCTTGGGAATACTCTGTGCTCGATTCTAACTAACGTCGATCGACCTCGACGAATCGTATAAAAGTACATCGACAATCGAAACAGTAATTGCGCTATACTTGCCAGAAAAGATGTCAGTTCGATGTTCTTTTTTTTTTATTGCGTCGATAGAAGGAAATTGAATCATGCAAAGACATATTTCTAAGCTATTGCTCGCTAGAAATTGGGGAGAACTTTTGTATTAATTATAGTCGCCCTGAATTTTATATCGCGTTTCCCTGACCGAAATTCGATAATAAACTCATCAAGTATAATTAATATCGCAGAAAAACGGAAACGTTTTGAAATATTACGACATGGAAATAGCACGATAATCGGTTGACCCATTTCGCTGAAACTTTACACACAATGCGTACTGTGTCCAAGAATTTAACGAATTTGAAGTTTCATTGAACGAATTATAGATATACATATTTTCTTATCTTTAATCGCACTACGGCGTCCTTTCAAACATCCCTTTGCCGCACTTTACGTTACTACTTAGACACGCTACGCGATGTTCGCAAAATTTCAGCCAAATCGACGCTTCGAACATCGAGCATTTCCATTTTAAAAATTACCGCGATATAAGAATGATTATAGGTAACTGGAAATTTTAAAATCAGTTTACAGGAACTCGACTCCGTCTACGTTAATCCTCCAAGTACAAAGAAGTTCGCGTAATTCTCATGGACTGTTAAACTCGCCGAAGCTGGAACGTATCGCGGCGTATTAACGACGCATGGGTCTCGTGTTACCAGGACCGCGAGCCGCAAGGTGCCGCGGCAATGTTAATCATCGTAAAGCTGGCTATGGTATCTCTTACCTTGCTTGAAACCCTCGCTCCCTTGTCTACTGTGCGGCCGCGCGAACGTCTCGTCAGAGGCTAGAGCAGAAATCGAAACGGTTGAGGTGAGAGAGCCGTAGAGGGATATAGCTTCCCCGACGAATCGGTGATCGGTAAGAGAGAGAGAGAGAAAGGCTCACCTTGGGCAGAGGTGCTAGGCGTTGGCTCGGGTTCCCGTTTGACGCGCGGCGCGATCGACTCGGGCGTGTCGGTGCCGTTCTCCGTCGGCTCGTCCTTCCTCGCCGACGACGACAGGCTGGTGGCAGCCAGGTTGGACGCTGCCGACCCCGCGTTGCCTACGTTATTGCTGCTGACGCTGTTGCTGGCCGCCGCTGCTGTGCCGGAGCTGCCGCCTCTCCCGCTGTTACCGGTGCTGCCCTCGCTCTGAAAGTCTATGCTCATCTTCATCTCCATCATCTCCGGCGAGCCCTGCACGAGGTCCGCCCCCGAGCAGGACTGCAGCTCCTGGCCGGTGATCTCGCCTATCGGAGTGTCGGAGGAGCCGCTGAGCTTCCTCGGCCTGCCGCGTTTCCTCTTCGGCGCTGAGAGCGCCGAGCCAAGGAGCGGGTGGCTCGACATGTGGTGCATCCTCTTCTGCGAGACGTGGTGGTGCGGGCCGATTTGGTTTATTCTATGCAGATTCGGCGGCGGTGGAGGTACTGTGTTCTGATTGCCAAGCAGCGAGGAGGTAATACTAGGCAGGTCGCACTTGTCCTCGTTCACCTCGGTCAGGCCCTTTATCCTGAGGGACTCGGCGACTCTCAGGAAGGCGGTCAGCCTGTCCTGGTCGACGCTCACCTCCCCGCGATACATGAAGTCCAGAAGGCTGCGCATGTCCACGTACGGGACGTCTTTGAGAATGACTATGGGGTGCTTGTCGGGGTGGCCGACGAAAAGGGCCTGCAACAATAAAGAGAGATACGGGAGGTGGACGTTTATTGGCATACATTCGACTGGCCGCCACGGACGTCGTTTATGAATTATTGATGCGACGCGTCGTGAATTAATCTATCGTTATGAATTATTGATAATGTCCTGGAATGCGATTATCCGTCGGTCATTCGAAGGAGTCGTATTTTCATTTGCTAAGGAACAGGGGGGTGGGTGGGTTGGGGTCTGGGTTTGTTGTTCTTTTCTGGTGATAGACAGTTGCCTCGGCTCACCTGAAAGTAAGGGCTGCACGCCGACAGCACCATCTTGTGTGCCCTGAGCAGCTGACCCTCGACGGCCAGCGTAACGTCGACGAACGACTCGTCATGGAGCAGTTGGTCGAAAACAGACAGTAGGTTACTCTGATGATTATTCCAGCGCAGACAAAACCTCTGCGACGCCATCGCTTCGCTTCTCAGATCCGCCAAGTTACCGTTAATGTCCGCTAACATCAGATCTAGTGTTGATCTTTTTATTGGTATCGCTGCGGCCGCCTCGTCGTCGCTTCCACGCGCCTTCCTCGACGAAGCCGCTTGCTCTTGCTCGTGCTCCTGCTCGTACTCGTGCTCTAGCTCTCTTCTTCATCGGCCGCAGTTTATCATGTCCTTTCCTCGCGTGATCTGCGACAGATAAAGGAGAACGACACCGGGATTAATTAGAGCCAGGATCCACCAGGAAACACTCGCCCCCTTCCTACCGTCGAGTGTGCAACTGAGAGAACGTGAAAAACATAAACGCGGCCGCGGCTCGCATTTACATAAATCCTGAGCGGCCGTTGCATCAGCCCGGCGAGGATCTTAAAATGCATCGCAATTTAATTTCCCTCCCTCGGCTGGTATACGCGCGCTGAATCGGCGGGCACGCGGAAACTTTCGTTTAAATGTCATATTTGGTCCTGGACCGAGTCCTCTAAACGTTCCACGTACGGTGCACGCGATATAACACGCTCGCATGCATAATCGCCCATATATGCCCGCGAGACGACACGCACGAGCCAGGAGCGTGGGCGTACGACCCTGGAGGACGTAGGTTGGGCGAATAGGCGACTCGCTCGGTTCGTGCCTTTTATGTAATTCTCTCCTCACCCCTTCACCCGGGGCCCCAATCACGGTCACGTACGCGACGCTCGTTTCGCCCGAGAACCGCGCGGAGAAGACGTGGCACGGAACGACTTTCCTCCGCCGGCTCGAGGGGCGGAATTCGTTATGCGCCGACCAGGAAAACAGCTAGGGAAGGCGGCTGGAAACGGGCACCTAATATCGTCCCACGATCGGCCAATCAAACGAACCGTCCGGTCGGGGCCACTTGTTGGAACGAGGATGCTCGCCGCCTCGCGGATAAAGGAGGATTATTCCCCAAGCATTGCAAGAACAATGAGGCTGACGGGCGAGGAAAAAGAAAGGGGGACAAAAATGCACCCGAGAACTCCGCTCTGACGCGAATAGAAGAAACTACTGCAGTGCATCGGAATGCAACGTCACGGGACACGAGAATGAAACGGCAAAAAGAGTCTCTATCGATGAAACAGCCACTGTTCGAACGATCTAAACGTACTCTCGCAAATATTCGCACAGGGAGATGAGGGAAACGAGGGAATTGCTTGTGCAAATTGGACTTCGCTGCACCACGTGGATAGAGAAATAAATAATGAATTGGTAACCGAGAGAGATTCTTTATTACCAGCGAGACTTTTAAAGATCCTTAGCTGTACCGTTGCGACGTTCCGCGAGGAAAGCGAGGAGAAACGGGGTAGCAACCGTATTAACGGGTGATAGAGGAGGAAGGACGGCAAAGGGAAGAGGAAAGGAGAGGAAGGATCCTGCGTCTGCCTCCTCAGTCCTCGCGACTACGCCAACGTGGAGAAGAGGTCGACGGGTCGGTCGGGCCGAGAGAATCAATAGCATTTTCTACGCATTCGGATCGATAGCGGGTTCCGTTGGTTTCGCGCGCAAATCCTCGATGCACATCTACGCGCGAGGAGAGCGCACACAACGCAGCGACCGTGTGCCGCACACCGCGGCCGGCGTGAACGTATATCGGGTATGGTATATATTCGATATAAATGCAGGATGGTTGTGCTCGACCTTGCTCGACCTTGTTAGTACCCCTGAGTGAATGGTTTTCACGGTGAATGGCACGTCATCATGGTGGCGCGGTTGGCGCGCGCGCGCGCACACACGCTGCGACGGTGCGCGCAGCACGCTAACGATCGCGATCGAGGATTTCTGAAATGTCGTGACGGGAGTTTCGATCGCGGCCGCTTCCTTCTTTCGACATCGCCGCCTCTCTCTTTCCCCCTCGCTGCGCTCCGAGCACCGAGCCTTCCTGATAAATGGATTACGTAATAAAACCGTGCAAACTCTCGGTCGCTTTATTAAATCGGACGCAGAAAAGTGGAAGCGCCGAGGAGCCGCGAGGCGGATGACGTTTCGATCGGCGAGGCTCCGACGTTCTCCCGTTCTACGGGCCCCTTTTGTCGTCGCGCTTCAAGAATAACCGCCCCGCGTAATCGAGATCGGCGCGCACAACGCGAAACGAGACTTGATTAGAAGGAGTGTTACTCGAAAACGAATTCTGCCACCATCCTCTCAACTGGAGACGATCGCGAAGGGGATGGAATATTTGAGAAATTTATCGGCTACGTGAAATAAAATAATGGGATTGATGAGTTAAGCGCATGATTGGGGTTTAAGAACTGACATTGAAGAATTAGTAGAGAGCGGTGGTGATCGACTTGGCTTCTTAGAGGCTCATCTGGAAGATACAGTATTTACTAAACGATCCATTGATGACCACGCAATGCATCGGTTATCGTAGGACTCGATTACGTCGGAGAAAAAATCAAGCGAACTGCAATTCTATTTTTCATCTCACGCTCGCGTTATCTTGGCGAGTGACGTTTCGAGATACATTTTCATCGGTGACCCAACCGATTCGGGAGAGATATCTGCTAGACGTGGCAAAAAGCTATTGAACGCATGCAATGAACCGTGCAGGAAAGTTGGCCGATGGAACAGACAACGAATGAAGACCGTGACAGTGTACACAATTGCGTTCTCTGAAAGATGCAAGTATAATCGAGGCGACTCTGACAAGGGGAGTGCATGAAGATTGGGTCAGCGATTTACCTGAAATCTTGCAAACAATTACTCCACGTTATTCATAATAATGTGCTAAATACGCAGAGTGCATTGGCCAAAAGTTTTGAAAGAATCGAGAAAATTCAGTTCAAAGTTTGCCCTTTTCAAATCCTGTGAATGGATTTACACGTGGGAAGTGAAGAACCGAGGAAATAATTGAAAATTAGTAAAAAGACATAAAGCTAAACCGTCACAAAATAAAAAAGTAGAGAAATTTATACAAAGTGGAATTCATCAGTTTGTCTTCTGAGAATTAACCCAACTGCATTTGTTTTTTATGGATTACCCAAAAAACTCAATTTTCTCGAAGTCTTTTAAGTGACACGCTTGTAAGCGTTTAATATATTATTATGCATGTTGTGTACTAGCTTCCTGTAAAATTTCAACCAAATCAGAGATTCAAAGCTCGCGCGCTCTCGTTGTTAGTTATATTTGTTTAGTGGCGCGGAACAACCAGACCGCGACTCGACTAGTTTTTGATCGAACCGCGATGAAACCTGATACTGGCTCACGCACGAAAAACGTAACGCGAAATATAAGTCGTATCTAGCGATCGAGAACGTCATCGAGGGGGCTCGGGCACTCTGCGCTCAGGTTATCAACAACAGCGCGGCGATTAGACGATAGACGTGTTCTGGCTCCGGCGATGAACACTCTCTAGCGTGTAATTAGGTTTTTAATTACATCCTACGGGCTCGTATCACTCTTCTAGTTAGGGGTACCATGACGCTCAGCTGCGAGCCAGTCTCTCTACCTAATACCGATTAACGAACGTCTCGCTCTAATAACGGGAAATCGAGAAATTCGTTGTACAAGAGGCACGAAAGCGAATCGTTTAGGGGATCTAACGACCGCACGATTCGTTCGATCACGCGTGCGACCGTGCACTATCGAGCGATAAAACTCGATCGAACGACATTTACGACTTCCACCATCGGGTCGAGCTGCACGAGCTGGGTCTACTAGACACGGACCCCGTTTTCGCGACACTTTAATTTGTTAATGACGGTCAACGCTGTTCGTGGATTTGCAGGGAGCTTGCTTGCTTCTTGGAGGGACCTCGAGAAATAGTATTGCGCTGTGCAGAGCGTCCCAGAAATAAGTAAATGAAATTTAAGTGCTTAATTTATTCGCCTCGGGAGTGGAGAAATACTAAATAAATTTTATTTTGTAGTTGTGCACGGTTTTAAAAGAATGCCGGGTAAAATTGGAGATAGAAGAATTGCTGCAGTGAATTATAAAAATGGTCATCAGACTAGTTGGTTTACCATTTTAGTATCTGCTAATTAATCTGTGCCAGTGTCAGCTGAAGTATCTTTGAACTTTCTAGCTCTTGCAAAACTCCGTGGCACACAAAATGTGTTTATATCGCAGAAATGAAAGGAAGGTTTCTAGATATGCCACTGAGTGACATTTCTTCATACTGAAATTAAGTAGAACATGCTCCCAGAGTTTTGCCCAAAAATATCGAACGCGTTAAATTTTTCGTAGCTCCATCACCTTTTCCCTCAGTTTTATTCGGAAATCGAGTCTACGAGCATACTTGTACATTTGATACAAGTATTTCTTGCAATGAACATTATAGTCGACCAGGGAGTCAAATGATATGAGTTAATATTGTGAAACTTTTAAGTAAATACCAAGAAGATTTCCACGAAAGAGTTGTTTTGTATTAAAACTCGTCGGTGGCATTTGTTAGAATCGAAGGGCAACAGAGGTCGCGCGCGAAGACTTAGTAGATAAATCGATATACAGTCAATTGGATCGCTAAAAAGTTCTCTACCTCATTTCGAGCCCATCCCCCCCGAACTTTACACCAGGATCGAATTCGAAAACAATCTCGATCGTTTAACGCAACTCTCGCGTTGCGATAAACATTGTGAGGCCAGCAGTGACCTCACACGGCACAGAAATGGCTAAACAACAATATTTCGACAAAGACTCTTAAATAAGCGAGCCGGTGCAGAATACAAGGCGGGCAGAAGGCCGCGACGCGGCACTCTCGGTTACCCGCGATGTACCGCTCGGCCATCGTACGAACTTCGTCCCGTTATATTCCCTTAACCATCACGGTCACCGCCATTATACCATCGGCATCGTCGCCGTCGAGTTCTTCCCCGCCCGGCATCGTCATCGTAACCGACCCCATTGTTCCTAGGTTACACGCCTATGTATATTCAACGTGTCTGCAAGGCGACTCGCGGTGCGCGCACACACGGAAAAAACCCGCGGCACTATCGCCCCGTACGCGGTCCGCCCGTGCACGCGCGCGTCCCACCACGTGTGTGCGTGCAGGCGGAGAGCCTCGCGCGCCTCTCGGCGCAGCTGACCCCGAAAGCAACGAGGTTTCCGCGATGAATAGAGAGGAGAGACGACGCGACGCTGCGGATCACGGCGTCGCCGCGTCGTGGATCTTCTCTGGCGAAGGCCCGGCAGAGAAACAACCGACGGGATCCGAGCGGGTCGCCCGCGCGGGTCACACTTCGGGGCACGCGTGCTCGATCGCGATTCGTGTGTTGTAAACACAACGAGATGTGGGCCATCGTCGATGGCACCGAGATGCGAACGTGTACACACGTCGGCTGATTCAAGCCCGAGCGCGCGGCTCCCATCCGCAGACACGCACGAGCACCGCAAATATAACGCGTTCCCGTACGCCTGTTGCGCTTCACGTACGTAGGCATTACACAGGCCTACGTACGTAAGCTCGCTGAGCGTATTCGTATGCGTGGCACGCACACGTGCGGGCTACATTCTCGTCGTGACGCGCGCACGTCCTTAGAGCGAGGATACTTGTGTGCGCGCGCAGCGTGTACGTGCGTGTGCGCGGGGGGGACTCGCTCCTCTCATGGCCACGCATTGCGTAATCAGCACCAGCGGCAGAGTCACGCCGAGGTACAAAACGAACGACAAAGCGCGGCAAATACCGCTGCGTTTCGAGAGCCTGAAATCCTCGCTCGTCCTCCCTATCTCTCGCTCACTCACACACCGCGCGACTGTCCCCCTTTTCCCACCCCGCTCGTCTCCCTCGCAACCGTTCGCCCGAGCCTACCCTATCTCGCTCCCTCTAACCCCGTTCCCCCCTGTCTGTCTCTCTCTCTCTCTCTTTCGCTCCTCGCCTTCGCCACTCTCGTTCTTCCCGCCCCGCTCCCTTCTTCCCTCTCTTTTTGTTTCACTCTTCGTATACCCTCGGCTCCGCCTGCCTCCTACCTTTTACTGTTTCAACGCTTCCGCGTATAGAGGATACGGGTACGTGTAGATCGCATGCACGGGGCTGTCTAGAGGTGCCTAGGTATACCCCGGGATCCATTAATAGCACTTAAAGACGCCAGTTTTTATCCTAGGATTATTCTCGCCGCGGCGAGGCGGGAGATATACGCTTGGTTGTATCGATAGAGAAACGTTCCGCTGAGTCATCGCTCAAGGATGTACGTGTCAGTCGACAAAATCATTTCTGCAGGAATTCTGCGTCTCGTCACGCGGTGCACCGCCGCCCGTCCACAGCCCGGATAATATTTTTTTTCCCCCCCTCGACTCCCCTCGCGCGCCAACGACACACGGCGAGGGAACGAGCCGCGGAACATTGCCGCGATTGTGAAACTCGACGAGGCTCCTCCGTCGGGGGGGGGGGGGGGGGGTGGACGGGGGGGGAATTTCGTCCGGTGACCGACAATTCGAGGACGGCGGGACGGGCATGCCAGAGCGAAGCGGGAGAAGAAAAAGGGAGCGATTAGAAACGTCCGCGGGCATCGGTCGGTCTAGAATATAAGGGTTGCTTAATCGATCGACCGAATTTTAACGGCGGATCGAGGTCGAAGGCAGCCGAGCGTGCACAGAAACGAACGAAACGGTCGGATAAGCGGGTAAAAAAGATAGGTCGACGTAGGAAAAACGTTAACGCGCTCGGATGCAGGGGGAATAAACGTGACGCGGCGACGTGGGCGTTCGAATTCCTTCTCGCCCGCGATATACGGACGAACCGGTGGAAAGTGGTGGCCTGTTTCGTGCATCCCCCCACGGGCATTGATAATGGGCGACCGAGGGGAGGAGTGGAGGGGGGACGAAAAAATCCACCGGGAACGGATATAGGTTGGGTCCACGATAATCAATATCGCCTACCCGCGAAATAAACGCTCCCGAGCGAGCGATTTGGGGTAACCTTTCCGGCGACCGGGTTTTCCTCGCGCGGCGGCGGTGGTGGTGATATAATTCGGGAGTGTTTCAAATCGAGTGAGGCAAGTGTGGGTACTCTCGGATATCTGTCCCTTGTCGCACCTCCTCCCACTGGGGGAGTGCCAGGATGTGCTTGGAACGATGAACGCGCTCACGGTTCACACATTCCCGGGGCGCGCTCGTTCGCTCGCTCGCTCGCTCGCGAGCACGAGAGAGGCGCGCTCGCGCGCACGCGCGACACAAAGAGGGGCTCTCGCGCGTGTGTGGGACACGCGTGCACACGCGATAGTCTGTCGGGCATCGAGGGGCACAGGTACGGCTCATTCCGTTAGGTGTAGTGGAAGCACCAGGTACGAAGTTAACGGAGAATTTTGCGGCAAAGGGGAAGAGGGATTGGCTACCGAGGAGCGTGTCCCACATTTTAGAGCCTTCGTGGAGAAATACTCGCAGCATTTCTGATTCGTTCGCTCGTTCGCCAGCGGGGCGACAACGCGCGCGCCGTCATATACCCGCGGTTTTCGGCTTCGTCTCCCCGCGTGAATGGAAAGTCACGCCTAGTTTCGCGTGGTCGAAAAGATCCGAGATTCCGTGACGAAATAATTAACGAATGCTGCGATCAAGTATACGCTGAAATATGTACCAAGCTGTTTATGAATAATGCAGCCTTATTAACGCAATAAGGATCTCATACATTTCGAAAGCACCGACTTAACACTTTAACCGACGCTCTTACGGTGCTGGTCAGAAGGATGCTTTAAACTGACCAATTTCTGCACGTGTATTCGCAGCATTAATATTTGCTTAGCTTGCTGTTATCGCGGAGAATCCTTTCTGTGAGCTGTGTTCTCTTTTACAGTTCTTATATTTTGAACTTCCTTCTGACTGTCACTTAAATGTATGTCAATTCGGGGCTCAATCGCTATCGACCATTCGAACTTGTGATTTAAATCTTATTTAACCCTTGGCAGATGAATAGTGGAATACAGGCAGCCTTACATTCCCAATGAATAATTAAAAAACTAAAATAATATTGGATAAACAAAACAGAAATACTTATATACCAGAATCTATTAAAAACTAGATTTAGGGGCACTAGACAGACAAATTCTTGCGGTTCTAAGAATTTATGGGAATCATTCTGTACAAATACGGAAAAGAAACGTGATTAATTACTCGTAACTAATTGGAGTGAATGCGTGGAACGGAGGGGATAAAACAAATCGTCATTCGTCAACGTACTGTGTCATTCGAAAATTACAGAAACGATGGAAAAGATAATTCTCTGTAAAATAATAAACGTATAAACAGCATTGTATGCATATTACACGTAACTTCGTAAAGCAATAAACGCATTGACTTTTACAGTTGCGTGCCCTCGACTTCTCCCATCCCGACTCCCAGCAATATGCTTGGTCGTCCACGAAGGGTTAATATGGATTTTTTAATCCACTCATTCTTCCCTATACAGATATTCAACAAGTAAGCGAAAATCCCCCAAAGAAGATAAAATCAACTAAAGACAATTGAATCCTAACTGAAGCAGCAGAAAAGATTCGTCGAATAAAATCCTATATTGCACAGAAAACTAATAAGAATAAATTTATTCGCGTTAAAAAGAAGTAAATTCTCACGAATCAATGATTGAAGTAGTTGGAAGATTTTCGTTTCCACGCGGCCATGATTCACGGAAAACAGGCCGAGAGCAGGCTTCACTCGGCAACGCGCGGCGGATAAAGTGTTAAACTGCGAATATTTGCAAACAGTGTCACTGGAGATGTGTAATTACCGTCGGGGCGCGTAGGATTCTACGAAGAGCTTTCGAAATAATGAGCATCCGCGATATCGGGTGGTCGGGGAGCGTAGCAGCAACCCTAAAAGAATATACCGCACCGTCACAGGATTCCGAGACGTTGAATCTCGGCTCTTGAAGAGCTTGCTCTTTTGCCCCTCTCAGACATGTGACCACCACAGCCGCGATCCCTACGTACACACAGACGTGTCTGAGCCACTCTCACGCACTCACGCGTGCACTCACAGACGGGTCGGCCATCTTTCTTTCTGTTAGCCTGCACCCTACCCCTCCTACGCCCGCTCAACCTCGTACCTACCCCTCTCTGACGCTCCTCGCCCTCGCCGACCACCACCCTTCCGCCGGCAACGACGACGCGGCCGACCTCGCCGCTCGCATTGGCGCCCACCCTGCATTTTTTCACAGCCGAGCGTTCTCGTTCCCGCGGCGAAAACTTTCCTAACCCGCGCCGGCCGATTCCGCGGCCTCGCGAAAGGTCCTTGCGGATAAGGCTGTAAAAATATCGCCGGCGACGTAAAATGACGGGACGGTTTACGACAGGAAAAATAAAAATTTACGACCGTCGCGGAGTAACAGGCCGGCCAGTTAGAAAACGCCACCGACACGGCCGAGGCGGCGATATATTAAATACTCGGCGGATGTACGCGCTTTTTGGCAATGCCCCCCCCCCCTTCCTACCCCCCACCCCACCCCCGCGAGTATAGCTGAATGAACGTCGCGCGGTTTTGTGCATAAACGCCTGCAGGTCCGGCTCCGAGCCGAGTGGCTTTTCAACGATTTCCTACGCAACGTTCCGTTCCCATAGAGCGATTAAATCTATGCACCGTTGCCGACCCTCTGGCTAAACGCGATCGCCCCCTCGACGCGCATTGCTGCATTGATCACCCCTCTGTTTCCAGTAAATTCCTACGCCCCGGTCTTACGAAAAAACTTGCCGGAGAATTTCCCCGCGCCAAGTTTTATAACTCCGCTAGGATCGCCCTGCGCGGCCGACGCGATGAATCACATTGTGTTACAATACCCGCTTATTGATGGATCGTAATTGACGCTGGCAATTATAGCTGCAGATAGCCGTAATCGACAACATCAATTACCATCAATTAATAATTCACTCTGTCTCCACCCCCGTCTTTCTATTTACGTTAAATAAGGCCATCTAGAATGAAGATAACATTTGTAACGCGGCGCGGGGGGGACGCGAGGCGGCGTGAGAATAAATGAAAATCGGCTGGCGAACCGATCGACGCCGCGGTGCATTAAAAGGATTGACCAATAATTTGCCCGCGACTAGTTATTCAATACGACCTCAGAGTCTTTTTTTTTTTCTCTCTCCAAGCGGCAGCCACGGGAAACGTGGCAACCTCGGCCCGACGTACAGTGTCGTGCAAACGTATTACGTGCCTCCGCGATACTAGACGCAGGTGTAACTAGGGCGCGAAGCTGAACACCCATTTCGCGATATAGTCGCCACGGGTGTTGTGAAAACAGGTGCGAGGTATATAACCGCCGATCCTTGCCCCCCCCCCCCACCGCCGCCCGCCACTTTTGTCCCGACCGGTCTTCTTGTCGATGATGCACCCATCCCCGATGAATCACATTTCGGGGGACAAAAAGTGTTTCAGACAAAAGAACGGCCGACAGAAGCGAGGTCCTTGAAAACGTCACCCCCGGAATGCCATTGTTACGCGGGTAATCAACACCCCTATCAACACCATGACGTGTAACGATAGATAATTGGGACCGTCGGGGGGTGAAGGCATTCGTCACTGCCGAGTGAAATCATGCAACGCTCGAAAATGATATCACCGGGCCCGGTCAGCTCGTGACAAGGGAATTAACGAGCCGAAGAAAATTTCGATTCCCCTTATCGGCTATGATATTTGCTCGCCGAACGCGATTGATAAAATGCTGCTGTATTGTTATCGATCGCGGTAATTCGTGGATGGCTCGGCGAAGGAATTTCGCCCCCCCCCCCCACCCCTCCCGACCTGTCGACGAAAACCGAGGGTATGGCGAGAAAATGCATCGCTCTATATCTGTCTGAAAATGAAAACTGCAACGGGCTGGCAAAAGTGCAAACTGCTGTCGGAGTCCGACATTCTTGTAATGGATATATCCTGACGACCACGCAGTCGTAATCCACACACGTAATAAAAGGAACAACGGATGGGGAGTACAGGGAGAGGCAGCACGTTGCACAGTCATCACCGTTATACGAATGCGCAGGCGCACGGACTTTAGATCGTGCACACGCTTTTTGCCCGTAAAATAGAAATCGGTAGGCTCGCGCTGCTATCTCTCCGAAGTGACCCTTAAAACCTGCATGTAACGATATTAACGTACTATCTGGCGGCGTTTTATGAAATGTCACACGAGATTTTTATCTGCGTATAAATATCTTCGCTTTCGTATATTGAATCCAGCCGATCGTAGATAGGAGCTAGCAGGTTGCCAACGCGAACTTGAATCCCGATAAGATTGTTTTCCCCCGGTGGAAAATGCAGAAACGATAAAGAAATTCTCGAGGAAACTTCCTCCCTGCGCCGTGAGTCACTTTGCACTGTAATATTTCCTTATGGGCGGAACGCAGGCTCAACCGTCTATCGGAATAGACCAGATAGCGCACCGCAATGGTAGAAATCTGTATTATCGGTGGGCATCTAAAAGCGCGGGAGGTTTGAAAAAAGAAAGAATGGCGAAATCAGCATATTCGGTGCGTTAACTGGGACGGATTAACGAACGATGCTTGCCGGGCTAATAAAGTCAGGCGATATTACCATTACAAAAAGGTGGACCCTACGTAGGAAGTTATTTAGTCGAACCCTCCCCCTATTATGTATACGACCACCATCATCGCCGCTATAATTCGACGCTTCAACCCCTCGCGGGTACCACGATAAAATCGACACGCTACTTTAATCAGGAACCCGCAGGAAGTGCCATGTAAGTTCTCATCGAAGCACACGTGGGTACGGACACGTCGAGCTTCAGTGCACAAGCCAACACTTGTCGCATACGAGCAGGTTATATCACTCTTTTTACCAAACGTATCCGTGATTCGTCATAGTTCCGGAATGACGGCGCAGTTGACGTATTCGAAAATTCATAAGCTTTCTGATTTCGCCGAATAAATATATCGTCACGTCCTAAAGTACGATTACGGAATATATAGGATTGCACGTAATTCTCTGTCGTTGTTGAGGATAGATATAAATACAGTACGCGCGGAGAACACGTGGGCGCTATCGCTGAATACGAGGAATGATATTTTTTTTCTTAAAAATGCGCGCGAGAAAGACACGTATGGTTCTATAAATTGACTCTTTAAGCGGGCTTCGGGTGGAAAGTTTCGTAGGAAATATGGGGTGCCTACTAATTATCGGAGCAGACCACAACACTATTCAAAATGGAGTAGTATAGGCCAGCAAACGCACCACGTGTCCGAACCACGTGGTTGTTAGGTTATTTCACTTGGCGGGAGGTCGATAGACGAAAGCTTTTTTCATCAAACTTCTCCACCGCAGACATCGAAAAATCGACGTTGTAAGGGCAATGCGAAGAAAGTTATGAGAAACCAAGAAAGAAGAGAGCAAAATATTAAACACCTGGTAGTACGCGTCACGGAAAAAAAGTTCGTACCCCGAAGAAATATGCCTGGCGATACTACGACGTACAATGCTGTAAACCAGGTCCAATCTTCGTTCAAGTATGTCTATATCTCAAAGATAACAACGAATCTCTGTTTGAGATAACTAGGGCTCGTCGACTAACGGTAAATCTGCACTTTGAGTTCGCACGCGAAATACAGAATATGTATTCCGAAAATTTTCGCGGGGCATATGCACGAATAAATTCGAAAAGAGAAAGAGGACGGGCGATTAATCGGGGCAGTTTAGAAGAGGGGTGCAACTGTCCGTTAACGAAGCTCTAAGTGGTCACGTACTACGGGGCACGAAAATATGTTTCACCTTGAAATACGAGGCTCTTTTTACGAATTTATTTACGCAACTTTCGCGACAACCGTAGAACCACTTCGAAGCACGCGGTGAAAATAATGGGACGCGACGGGGAAGCATAGAAACTACAAAATATAATGCGTCACAAAACTGCACACGCACCTGTAACACACCGATCCGCGTGTACATGGTCCGTCTACTCCGCTCTCCGCGTACTTGCTCATTCACGGTACATCCTTTCTTCGATTGCAGACAATTTACACAACCGAGCACCATGTTTCCCGTTTCTTTTACTTTAAATTCGGTCACCCCGATACGGCACAGGTTACATAATTTTCCACTACAATGTAGTAACGAGGAGATTAAGTGGCGCGCGTGCGGTGACACTGCCGACCGAAAGGCACGTTCTGACACGTGCTCGAACTCGAGGCTGTGGCACTGATCCGATCTCTCGCGCGTTCGCAAAGACGAGTAAGGTATGTATACAGGACTCACCTGTTATGGTACGTGGTGGGTAACGATTGCAATGCGACTCGAGGGGCTACATTAGCCGAATACGAAAACGCGACAGTCGAAGAGACGATGGCGAGCGCGACGGGAGGGAGAGAAAAATCACGAAGAGGAAGTGAGCAGACGGTAGACAGCAACAATGACGCTCCCTCGCGAGGGAAGGAACTGGCGAGGTACACTGGGGAACAAGCGGCTCAATGAACACAACAAGGGGGAGGATGGTCGGCGGATGGACGAACGAAACGACTCGACTCGAGTCGAGTCAGCCTCGACACCCCGGGGCGTATCGGCGCCTATGGGCAGCGCCATACCCGACCGCGACACACGCTGGCGAAAGAGAGAGACACAACGACGTAGAGGGAGGCAGAGAGGGGGAGGGAGAGAGGCGAAGTGCAGGAGGAAGACAGAGCGATCCGAAGAGGCGAGGGACAGAGAAGGGAGAGAAGATTTACGCAACCCTCTCTCGTCGAGCGAAAATCCACGTCGTGAGGCACACTGTCGTCGATGCGCCGATAAGCCACGTAGTATCCTCCTTGCACGCGTCTCACTTTATCTCGCCTCTTTTTTTTCCCAAGAAACTGTGAAACTAACCTCTCCTTTTACCCTGCGAAATTTCCCTCTCCCGCTCGCTCTCTCGCTCGCGCTCGCGCTCCCGCCGTGTTTAACCCTTCCTACACAGAGGCGCGCGCGCACACACACGCACGCACAATATCGCACCGTGGCGTGCACGCACACGGAGAGCGGGCGTGCACATAATCACAGGGCGCATAAACATACAGGCACTAACACAAACACTCGCGTGATTCGAGCGTACACCACACGGCAACTGCGCGGACGATGTCGACGGGCGCACAATACGAATAGCAAAACTAAGGGAACGAGGGGGCGAATAGACCGAGAGGGCGGGAGTGCAAGAAGATAGGTGTAGAAGTAAAGGGGGAGAAAGTGTGAGAGAGAGAAAGGAGCGTCCTCTCATCCGCACTGGTAATATCGATTCGTAGGGTTGCACCGATGGCAACGACCCTACCTGGTTTTACGAAACTGGAGCTCGAAAGCGCACACGGTACGTTTCCTTCGGCTTATCGACACCGCCCGGTTTTCCCCGATGACACCCGAGACTCGCAGCAGCCCGATACTATCCGGTACACGGTACGTACGGAAATTTTACACACTATGCACCACGTCGACTTACCTTGGCATCCTGGGATGCGGCTGTTTCGACGACGGGGTGAGAACCTCTCCACCGAGGACGTGCGACTTTACCCGTGCAGCGCTAGGACGCCATGTCATCAAGTCGAGGCGCGGACTCGGGGCAAATCGCGCATATACACACCGATAGAGAGAGAGGCGCACGAACACCACGTAGCTGACCAACCCGGTGCCTGCCGTGCTGGGAATTCCTGCTGCGCCACCGAACGGCCGTCACGGAACCTCGCCTACGCCCGCCTAGCGCCACGACCGTGCTTTCCGTCCGTGGTACCCTTCACCGCTTTGCAACGCTCGCGACACCCGCCCGTTTGCGCGCCCTCGTTCAACCAAACCACCGAAGCCGAGTCGCGCACAACCTCCCGCAATCCTACCACCGCCGCCTACCCACTAGCCCCCACTACACCCTTCACCCTCTATATATATCCCCCACCTTCTCACCCTCCTCGTCACGCACTCCTCCCTTCCCTCGCTCGCGACACCCTGTACTCCCTCACGCCATCCTGCGCGTTTCGTCCTTCTCGCATACCCTCTCTCACTCTCTCTCTCTCTCCCACTCGCTCGGCCGCGCTAGCGCTTCCCGACTCTCTCGCTCCCCGTCTCTTTCCCTCTAACTCTCGCTCTCTCCCACCGATTCTCCCACTCTTTCCTTAGCCCGCAAGGAACGAATCGCCCGACTTCCCTCTCTCTCCCTCCAACCAGCCTCGTCTCTTTTTAGCCTCCTTCGAAACCTCCGCACGCACACACGTACCGGCGCGTTCCCTCGATTCGTCTTTCCTCTTTCTTGCTCCTCACCCTCGATCACCCCTCCAAAAAGGGCACTTATTTTCGCCCCTTTGTTCTCACGCTTGTGACCAACTTCTCCCTCTCTCCAAAGAGACCTTTCCTTAAAACCTGCCACTCTCCCCCTTTCGCCTGTACGCCTTCGTTCCTCGGGCTTCTTTCTCGAACACACCCTCTCCCTCTCTACCTCCTAGCGCTACTTCTTACGTCGCGTTACTGCGCACTCGTTCTGGCAAAGTCGCCACGAGCTCGTGCAACTACTCGCAAAGCTGTTACCCATTGACGACGTCATGCGCGCGGGCTCCGGCGGTCGCCTCGGCCGCTTATCGCCTCTCGTATTATTTTGATAAAGGAAAATGCGGGTTAAAGGGGCAACCCAGTCTCTGGTAAAGTTTTTAAAATAGAGTCGCCTGGATTACGTTACCGTCTCGCCGTGTGATATCTCCTTTATCCTTTGCTTTTTCACAACCGCTTTTTTACCGCCTACAATTTAAATGTTTTCCAACTCTCGTGAAACTCTGTTAAAGTTATCGAGGATCGGGGAGGGGAGGGCGAAGGGGGGGGGGGGGTGGTGGTGGAAAGATACGCTCGTCTCGGGGGAACGCGCGGGTGCGAGACGATACGACGCGTCGGGGTAGGGGAGGGAGGGGGTTGGTGGCGTAGAAAAATCCAGGGGGGTTGAACCGTGAAGAAACCGGGAAGAAATTCACGGACGTGCACGGTGGACGCCTGTGGAGGAGGCGCGTTGCGGGTTATACACGCAACCGCGATTTGCGTCTGCGCACTTTTTTCCGTAGAGGCTCGCCGAGCGGCCCGGCGCAAGATAGAGCGAGACGGCCTGCTCGCACCGCCACGAGGCCGTTTCTCAACTTCTTGAGCTGCAAATGCACAAGTTACCAACCACATTTGCGTATCCTGGTAGTTGTCGCTGGGCTTCCAGCTTCCGCTTCGCAGTCCACCGAGCCTCTGGCGGCGCGCGTATATCTGTGGCAGGAATCCGTGCGTCGTCACGTTGCCATGGAAATAAACGCACCTTCGTCCGATTTCCTCGTTGGATCCGACGCGTGCGTCGGTAGGCAGCGCGTGTCGTCACCGGAATATCGTTGCGCTACGCTGACGGCACCTTGACACGTTTACCCCGACGCGGTTATTCTACACCATCGCAACAATGTCGAAACGTGTTTTCATTTATCGCCGCTCTCGTTGCACGGTCGTATCGTTATTCCCCCCGCGCGATTTAACGGCGAAACGGCCGTTGGGGCCACCTTTCCCGCGCTTTTGCCCGCACTTCCCTCGAAGGTATCGAGACGGCACCGCGGCTAAGGGACAGAGCGGAACCGAGGGTGAACGCGCGAGACCCAAGGTGAATTCGGCTGTTACTGATTCTCGTACACGCCGAGACCCGCTGCTGCACGCGGCGACGACGTTCTCGAGCAGGAGGGTTGGTTTTCGAAGTGATGCGCGGGGTGCTGGCCGCGGAAGGATCCCCACGGATCTTTTCGGTCGACTGATAAAAAGGCTTGGAAGCTGGCTTGTCGCGATGGACGAGGCGTATACGGACAAAAAAAAAAGTCGCTGGAAGGGGAAGCTCCGGAGAGTCTGTGAGCCGGGCAGGGGAGAACGGAGGGATCGTCTGTCGGTGGCGGGGCTGGGGTGGGGGCGGCAGGCACGGCGGGGACGATACCGGTGACGGGGTAAAGAGGTAGAGGCATACACGTAGACAAACGTGGGGTCGGGGCGAAGGGGAGCTATCGCCGCCGTCACCGCCACCGTCGTCGACGCCGCCACGATGATTCGACTCTGCTCGATACCGGCCGCCGCCGTCGCCGCCGCTACGATCATTCGATTCCTCGGCCGGCCGCTACCGGCCGCCGTCACCACCACCGTCAACACCATCGCTCCTAGCCGCCGCTGCCGCCGCCGCTGCTATCCCTCTACGGTGTCCTTGGTTTCGCTCCGGCAAAGGCCTAGCGCGCTAGTTCTACGTCTCGACTTGCGCGTTTCGAGAAACTCGGCTTGGCTCTCCTACTGCTCGAACGCCCACGGCCCAGGGCTGTATCGCTCGGGGCTGCACCGTTCGTTCTAACGTCCACGGCATCCCCGCTACTCGCGCCTCTTCCCCGGCAACCAGATGCACGGGCATTTACAGCCGCTCTCTCGGCTATCTCCCGTAACGAGGAATCGTACACACGAACGGGCACCTGTCGCAACTGTTCCGCCCTTTCGATCCGATCGCCTCCGATACACCTTATCTTATCGGAAATCACGATTTCCTTAATTCCCGGTACAAAGTATGTCACCGCGTCTCCAACGTGCCCCTCGCCTCTCCCCTCGCGCGCAGTCGACAAAGCGCGGGGATTTCTCGTTAATTAAAATCCAACCTCGATGCTGGCCCGCGGGAATTCTGGCCTAATAACGCAGCGTGGCGCATGAATGAGCAGGGTGTCGGGCCGCGGACGCCCGATCCTCCGCAGCCGCATCCGTTCGTTGATAGCCGCGACCAGATTCGGGCCCGTGAAACGCTTCTGGAACGTCGCCCCCCCCCGTCGGTCGCGGCTAGAACAGGGACCGGCTAGTATCTAGGGAACTTAGAAATCCAGTGGAAACTAAGCCGAGTAGAAGGGATACTATCGGAGGAGGTGGCAGCAATGGCGTCCCTGAGCCTCCGCGAGGAGTAGGCAGAGAGGAGAGGGCTGCCTTCATATATACCGGGGGAGAAGAGGAGGGCGGAGAGGGTCGAGGGAGGACGGAGAGACAGAGTCGAGGAGTACTACACGTGTCGCTGCAGCGGGGTGTTGACCCCAAATAGCTTTTTTAACGTGACGTAACCACGAAAGGGTTGAGAAACGGCTAGCAACGACGTTCGACGGCCAAGCGACTTCTCAGCTCTAAAGCCAAGCCCTTGCCTTGCCTTCGAGCCGAGCCCCCCCTCGTACCCTCCCCCCAACTCCCCACCCCACCCCCCGTCATATATGTGGCACAACGATCCTTTCATACTCGAAAAGCCACTTGCGCGGTTCTTTGCCTGCCATCGCTATGGCCACAATGTTACAATTAAGATCGTGGATGCGCTCTAAATTTTTGTCCATCCTAATGCACGCGCACTGGACAATGGCCTGCGATGAGCGGCGGGGAGTGGAATCCCAGTGGAACGGGGATAAACCGAAGCCGAGAGGAACTGTTACTCTAGCATCCCGCGACAGTCGTTACAGTTTTCATACTTTTCCCAACATTATCCCGGCACCGCTCCACTCCGCGACGATGGAATAAAGGAATTTCGCGTTACCGGAGGTGGGAGGGAGGCGCGCGTACATTTTTTCAGCGGCCGGAATCGTGCGATCGCAGCGTTTTCATCGCGCGGGGCTCGGGCCGCGGATGCGTTGACACGGAAATTTGACGACCGGTCGGAATGGTTGTTTGCGCTAAGGCTGCCGCGGGCGAATTAGCATTACAATTTACATGCACACGCTTTACCTTCGCCGGCGCCGAAGGTGGGGCACGGCTAGTCACATGGTCAAGGGTGACAGGTTACGGTATAATTATACCGCGGTTGCAACACTTTCGAGTAACTTTCCTGGGGAGCTAATGATTTCTGAGCGAGTGAAAAGCCGGGACCTTTTCTCGCAAGTGGTTCAACCGGGGGGAACAGATCGGAATACCTGTCGCCTGGTATTAAACCGAGCGAACTGTAAATATTGGGAGGACGGTGGTCTTAATATAAATAGGTCGTTAGTGAATCGGTATGTGTCACGGAACGACAGTCAACTTCTCGGTGGATGTTGGCGTCGATTTAGGAAATCTAAATACTGATAGGAGGTTAAGACGACACTTAACCCCCCGTCGCGTATGGTTTCCAGTTGGAACGGTACTGGTATGTCGCAATACTACAAGTCTCGTGTGTACACTGTACGTACCTAATTAGGACCATTGAGGAGGAGGAAAGACGGACGGCGTTGTTGAATATAGGGCGTCCCTCGTTCCTTCTTTTATTTCGTCATTCGATAATAACGCGCGGCTATTCCAGGGGAGGGTGGGGGGGGGGAAGGAGTCGGGGGAGGGGAGGGCGACGCGTCGTTTCTCCCTTCTTCGCCGGAGTTTGTACAGTTTGCGTGGTGTCTAACAGCTTTGGGAGGCCGACGCGCGCGGCAAAGGTGGTGTGGAAAAAACTACGCGATAGGTGCCAGTAGAGAACGAAAGCATGCCTTTCTCTATCTCCTTCCTTAATATCACGTATACATACTAGCGCGCCGGCGACAGCAGTGGCTATCTTATCAGGCCGGCTACACCCTGAGAGGCGTAAACCATATTTCTCCTATTTGCTCCTGGAAACGTACAGTGGTTCCCCGTGCACGATCGAGCGGCGACCCCTCCGAGGTTAACGCGGAGCTTTTCGGGGTCAACGCAAATAGAAAGGGCGAGATACGAGGCCGGTCCTTGGACGTCGAGAGATCCCATCGGAGTTCCTGCCGCGGCCCGGGCCCCGGCTGTTCAGAGTTCAAAGCAGATATCCTTATCCATCGGCCACCGCGAGAAACCACGAAGCGGAGAAGGAAACGGGCGCGCTGCCGTTCCCTCTCGTCCGCTTTGGTCGTCGCTTTCCTCCGTGGATTAGCGAGCGGAATACCTCTAAACTGTAACTAACGAATAACGGCACCGTTGTTGCTCGGCCGTACGAATCGGCGATCGGGGCCCTCAGCCGCGCGAACGCCACTACGCCCCCTCTCCCTTCCGACCGCTTTCCCTCGTTTTTTTTCGGGGGGGAAAAGCACGGCGGTGCCACGCGGAGAAGAGGGTTAACATTCCGGCGGGGGGGAAAGTTGGTGAGGAGTCGTAGAAGATTCCGTGGCTCGATAAAAAGAGTCGGTAACCGTGGAGGCGAGTAACGGCGTGCATACCTTACGTATACGTTAGGAAGGGGATGACTCGAAGGGACATTGCTCCCTGGCCTTGCCTGCCCTGCTCTGCTCCGCTCTGTCCAGAAAGGATCCACCTATCGTCCTGCACTCTCACGGCCCTTACGGACCGTGACACCTCGAGTTCGGGTCCTTCCGGCGACAGGTACCTACCTCGCCGGGGAGCACTTCCTACTCAGCCCGCCGTTCGGGGAAGCGTTAAAAAAGGTGGAAGGGCAAGGCGAGGTGGCTCCCCCGAACCGGCGGCCAACACCCGTCGATGCCATGATTTACTTTCACCACTGAAATGTAATTTTAAAACGTGTCTCTCGCAACGCGAGGAATAAAGCATTCCCGACACCTCCTCTCCCATTCAGCTATATATACGCACACGTACAATTCTTCACTCTCTCTCTCTCTCTGTCATTCGAGAAGCTCCGCGGCCGCGCTATCAAGCGCCGCCGCGAAACCGCAGGATATTCGAAATTAACTCGCGCCGAAAATAAAGGGGGTTGCCGCGTAGGAGGGGCGCGGATGGCTGTCTCCCCCGCGGAGAGCGGCTCGAGGGGCTTTCGAGCGGACCCGCCACCCCAACAGGTGGTTACAGCGCTTCGATGGGATGATAAAACCTATCGCCCAACCCCTCACCCCTCCTCCCCCGCCCGCGCCCCCGCGATCGAAGCCGCAGGTCCTGGGTACCGCGTTTTCGGTTACGAACCTGCCGCCCGCCTTCAACGTTCTCTATCCCTACGCGCCTCTCTCGCGGCGCCCTCCCGCCTTACCACCCAGCACGGGACTTTACTATCCCCGGGCTGCCTTTCAGCTTTTTTCCCTCCGCTCGTCCCCTCCCTACCCTCGCGCCTCGCCGCCCCTCCCGTCCTCCCCTGCCCCCCCCCCCTCGCCGTCCTACCCACTCGCCCGGCTATCTATCCGTGCACCTACTACGTGACCGTCCGCATCCCTATTCCTGACTTCTAAATCTAACCCCACGTTCTAACCCAACCTGGAGGCGCCCTTATACCCAGACGGCGGCGTCATGGATGGGGAGGTGTATGTATATCCCCACCACGGCATCCCTCATCGAGGGGTCGTTGATCCCCCAAGGACAACGACCTTGCGTCTGCGGCAGCCAACCGTTCGAACGGTTCTGGGTTCCCGGATTCCTCGATTACCAATATCTTTCACTCCTCGCTTCTTTCCCCTCCCCCCCGCATCCCTCCCTCCCTCCCTCCCTCTGAACGTTTCTTGCACCCCGACCGTCTTCCCCTACACCTCCTCCCCCCTCCCCTGCCATCGGCGAACCTCCCTCCGCCCGACCGCGACCGTACACCGCGTCACCTTTCGTTTTCCTTTCCCGTTTTCCTTCCACTGTTAACAACGGCGGGACAATATAATGTCTCCTAGCTTTTCACCGTCCCTCGCCCGCCGCGGATGGATCGGGGAGTCCTATTTCGTTCGCGTCTGGCATGTCGAAACGATCGTAAACAGTTAGCCGGTGTCCGCGGCGGTACCGGGGCACAGGGTACAGAGATCGCGGGAGGTAGATCACCCGGCACCGGGTCATCGGGTTTATAGAATCATAGGCAATCCCTCCCCCCCCCCCCCCGAAGCCGCTTTTCAAATTGTAGGAGAGTATGAAAAATTCATGCAAGCCGTCATCGATATGCATGACTCGACCCCGACCCGCATACCTCTCCCTCCGTTCTTCCCTCTTGTTCCTTTTCAACAGTCGCGCGCATAGAAATTGTCCGTACAACCCGATGCGGCGAGGCGATCCTAGGGAGAACCGATCTTCCGAACGAATTCGGAGAAACGATATCTGTTACGTTCCGCGGTGTGCGGTTATTCGAAATTGTGGTAACCCGTTTGCGATTCGAGAGCCGATTTTTCTGGTTAGAAATTCTTCTTCCCGGAAGCTTTTAAGCTGCGAATCGGATGTACCTGAGAACGAAAATCGGCTACCGTAATTTCGGTTACCCGCGCGCCCCTAGGAATGTTCGAACGGGCTGCGTCGCGATGCGTATGAATTCGCTCGGTTGCCGAGACACGAGTCTCCTCGAATTAGATCGGGCTCGTGTTTTTCCCACGGAGCGGTTAGAAAGAAATCGTGGTGCCGCGGATAGGATATTTACTTTCCGCGGTGCTTAAAATCGAATTCAAACACGACTGATACCTGGCACGTTGGGACACGGCTATAGTTCTCTAAGTGGGTGGACGGGTGGGTGGTCAAGTACATACGTAGGAACAGAGCCGGTACACATGTATGACATATCTTCACGCACACCAGCGGCCCGCGATACGTGCGGTGTTGGTTGTGCGGGCGCGAGTTGGGAGGCGCGGTGACGTAATCTTCGAAGGGAAGGAACAACATCGCCGTTGACCTACTAAAGACTCGACTTTTCGTTCGTTCCTTTTCAACTCTATTTTTCCCCCGTTTGCCAGTGTAGAAATTCATTGTACCGGATTTTTCAGAATGAATCCTTGAAAAATTTTCCATAATAAAATTCGGATGCACTTTTTACCGGTGATGGTTTTTATAATGAAATAAACACTTTCGTTTTCGAATTTCTGGGGTATATTCTACACTCTTGAAATACAAGAAAAAATCTTTGTTGGGTGTTTATTTCATTTGTTTACATAAATATTTCGCAACACTGAAGTTCACGGCTTCAGAATTCGACTCCTTGCTGGCGGTTGAAGTTTCGGATAACTGGATCATAGGAAATAAAAAAACCAAACATATTTCTAATTCGCAGGAGTATGGTTATCTCGTTGACCACAAATATCTGAAGGCTGTACGCCCCAGGGACAATTTTTGAACTCAATTGTCGCGCCTTTACGAGCTCCAAAAGGGGATTTATGGCAAAAAAATAGAAATACAAATTTGATATCAAAATTTACATTTCTGGAAAAAGAATATCAGAATATGATTGTATGAGTATTGCGCATACAGAATTATCCCTGAAAAGGTAAAAGATTCAAAAATACGAAAATGGTAACTGGAAAATGACGCGGGGGTACGGAGAACCCCGTGTGATCATTTTCTGAATATAAGAATATTGCTACCACGGAGGGATAAGAATGATAATAATTTTAATTAAACTTCCTCAAGGGAATGCGACATTCGGATTTTCGAGAATTTCTTCTCCTACGAAAGTTGCATGAGTCGCATAGTAACGGTGACGTAGACGCGCAGCAAGGTGCGCGCGGCGAGAAGAATAAATGCGCGACAAGTGCTATGCCGCAGAAATACCAAAGTAGGTCCTACAGGTCCCTCCATGGACCACCCTATCGTTACGCTGTGGTGACTCCTGACGCGTGAATACGCCCTTTGTTCGTCTCTGCCCTCCCGGTCCCTCGCGTCCCCTTTTATTCCCTGCCCTTCTCGGCGCCCTGCGCAGGCAAGCAGGTAGACAGGTAGCAGGAGCAAAGTCAATTTCAATTCGATTCGAAAAGGCCCAAACTCGCATTGTACGGCTAAGGGTGCTTCGCGTGAGCCGGGGATTATTCCAGGTAGAATCGCTAAAGGCGCTTAAACTTCACAGCGACACCATTCCACCTGTTCCCCCGCCATAAAACTTGCGCTTAGCAGTCTAAAGGAACGTCCATCCTCGACAAAACGACCAATTCCGGGAGAACGTGTCCGTGATTTCTCGCCGCCCGAATTGCGCAACGCTCTTATCAGTTTCATACGAGCGACCGGGTAACCGTTTGGAACTATCAGCTTGTTAGCCTTTTGGTGACTGTTTAAATTCACCGGAGGTAGAGGAAGATACTCGGCAGCCAGTGGCTGTGTAGCTCCTCGGCTGGCCTCGGACCAGTTGGACGTCTCCCGCTGGCTATGGCGTGTCGGGGTGGTTGCAACAGGTTGTTGCTGTAGCAGCACCATCACCAGCGGCTCCCCTTTGGTGTTCACCAAATAACCTGACTAGCTCCGGCGCAGGGGGAATCCTTTGGGAGCGACATTTCGGTGGGGTTGGGTAGGCGGGGTAGAGAGAGGGGTCCCCCGAAAGTAATTATTCCGAGACTTTCTCTACAGGACCGAAGTCGAAGGTGATCGAGGTACACATACCGTTCGAAATTAATTTATTCCTGTACCCCTCTTACCGTTACGAAGTTGACAGAATCCGGAATACAGCCACTGTCCCCGCACAGTCACCGTAATCGTGCGCGCGACACCCGCGATAAGGAAATATCTCTTTATCGTCCATTATCGCCCTTAAAGAAGGGCATCGCCTCGAGCGCGTGGTGTGCGCGCCGGTCTATCTTTGATCAGCTCGATCCGGCAACGATTCCTCCCACGATCTAATTCCAATCGACCTGGCCGTGCGTTATTTGCTCGGGTCTTAGAGGCGCTCGGGACTGATAAGCCCGCGGGGAACGCGGAAGGATAACGCGCGCGGCGCAACCCCGCCGCCGTGGCACTCGCGGGTAGCAAAGCCCCCATAAAACGTCGAGAAGATGAGCAGGATGCAGTGGACGTAGCCTGACGTAATGCAATGTGGGAGCGGCGTAGCGCTGGGGGGGTGGGTCAATGCCCTCGTCCCTGACGACCACCGTTCCCCAACAACCCTGTGGAGTCGAAAGCGCACGGGGACCGATCCTGGGAACGTTTCGCTTCACCCCGCCAAGTGTTTAGGTCCCCGCGTCGCTGCTACGTCCAGGTCCGATTAAGCCTACGAATTCGAAACAGCCTCGCCGAATCTAGGAGCCTCTGAGGACCAGTTGAGGACGTGGATAACGGAGCGATTGAGCGATTAGTAAACCATTCCGCTGCCTAGGAAATCTTCAGCTCCAGCGTAACCGACTACGTCGACCAAGATTTGCGCTTTTAATAAGCCGGGGATACCGAGGCGTAGTTATATAAGCCTTTCCGCAGGGAACGATGCTGGCCGGGACCTCGTGGGGGCATGGATCGAGACGCGCGATACAGGAGGAGTAAACTGATACTGTTTTCGCCCAAGTATCGCGATACGACAAGGGCAATATGCTTGTTCCACGAACGAAAGAGAGGAATGCACCCGATCCTCCCTTTTCTACCTTCGATTCGGCGGTGGGCGGGTAACGACGAAGGCAGTCGCTCTGGTCCCCGGAACACCTCGAAAATTCCCTCGTTTTTCATCGAAGTGTTCGCAGGTGGGCGTAGATCGTAAAAAGAGAGAGAGAGAGAGGAATAAATGGCCAGAGCGCCGCGAAGAAGAGCGGCTTAAGAAAGCTACGAATTTCGTTGAACCCCATTCCACGCGTAAGGATCGAAGCCTGACTGAGCTCTCGGGTGATACCGTTAAACTGACTTCCGTCTGCCCACCTACCTACCTACCTACCTACTTTCGTCCTCGTACATCGTCCGGCACCGTCCGCGCATTTCGCAATCCGGAGGAGAGAGAATATCTCGGCGTCGGGGGCTCAAAATATTTGGACGAGTGAGATCTCGCCACGGTAAATTCGTCCAGAAAGAGGCGCACCTCTGCGAGAAAGTGTCGCGGCGAAGTGCGCCCATAAATACGCGCTGTCGTTTCGCGTATTTAGGAGCCCACTATTCGTCTCTTCACTAATGAATCTCGCTATCTCTTAACACCTCAACGATTTTAAGTTCGTAACATCCCTAGGCTAGTTGTTCGGGATCCCCCCGCGGCTTTCTATCGGGCACTCGGGTGCCCAAATTAGGCAACGCGCCGGAGAAGTCTGAAGAGTAGCTCGGTAACAGTGAGCGTTTGTTTCGGTAACGAGCCCGTAGCGAATCGCTGGGAGTTAATGGGAATCGGTCGGAGGTGCGTTTGCAGTTCCCCGCAGGGCGTCGGTCGGTACCGGAGCGCGTTGGTACCGGCAAGTAGGCTGACGGGCGAGCGCGCGAGGATCCAGCATATAGAATAGGTCACACCCTCTGGGGACCATTATTGCCGAGCGGTGTACGTGCACGTGACTTTGTATAGGGTCGGCGCAAGTGGGTTGGTGCAGTCGTTACTGTTGTCCTCGGTACCCCCTGCTCGTTCAACGACCCCGCGTGTACGCGCTCTCCGCGCGGCGGTGCACGCATGCACGCATGCATGCACGTGACGGCGGGGCCGCGGGCAGGGCACGGCGGGGGCGAGGTGGGGGGGAGGGGGAGAGCGCGCGCGCGCGCGCCCGGTACGGTGACAACGAAAACGTAAGAATCAGAGTGATCCCTCTCCTCCTTTCGTCCTGGCGTTTTCCTTTTTCCCAGCCGAGGCGCCACGTGTACTCTGCCGGACAATAATAATTCTGCTCGCCGCGGCCCGGTGAATGTAGGCATCCCGCCCGGTTCGGCCGGCCGCGATCCGGGGAAATGCAGAGATTTAGAAAGGAATCAACCACCCATTGTGGCGAGCGTATTGTGGCGATGATACCGCGCGCCGCCGGGATTCTCACGAGGATAAGTCGGGTACCCTCTAATCGCATAAAAGGAGTCGCGAGAGTTCTCTGATTCCGAGAGGGGAACGGGAGCGATGAGGGAACGACGGGGCGAAGATGCATGCGATACCGAACGGGGGTATTGGAAAGGGGTTCGGTTGAAAAGAATCTTTAACGTTCGGCCGATATGTCGCGCGTGAGCGTGTCGCGCGGCGTCCGCGAGCTTTCCGTACGTGTGTTAAATTGAAATTACGCTGAGCGAGCGCGGCGCGTCACGTGGGCTAGACCAAGCGGGACCAAGGGTCACGAGAGACAGGAAACGGCGGTATTGTGTACCGGATGTCGCAACTTCCGAGTCCTTTGGCCTCTGTCTGTTTTCCTTCCTTGCACGCGATTACCGCGGCCGCGCGGGTTATTCGATGACACCGTTCGCGGGGCGGCACGGTGGGGCCGAGGGGGGAGGGTAGGGGGAGAGAAAGAGAGAGAGAGAGAGAGAGATTTCGTATCGAGACGAAATTTCGAAACGCTCGAATCGGAAACGTTTAAGATGCACACGACGAGTGGCTGGCGAGCGCCCTAACGCGCCCTCCTCGAGAGATCAGCCGACCGAGCAATAGAACGAGAGAGTATGAGTGTGAGGTCGTGCCGTCGGGGGCTCTGATAAGAGCGACAGAGAGAAAGAGAAGGAACGAGGGAAAGAAAGAAAGATCGCGGGAGGAGGAGGATTGGGAGGGTGGGAGGGAGGGAGGGAGGGTGGTGGCGGGGGGCGCGAGAGGGTGGGAGGGGGCGAAGAAAGAAGGGAGAGAAAGGGACGGTGGCGAGAGAGAACGAGAGGGAGGGTGGGCGAGCGCGCGAGCGAGCGAGCAACGGGGGAGGGAGGGAGGGAGGGAGGGAAAGGGAGGAGGAGGGTATAGTCGTCGTGAGCTCCTTACAGTGCATTGCCTTTACGATGCCTCGAGTCCCCGTCACACCCCGTGCCCCGACAAATCGCGTACGACGTGCCTCTCATGAAGAGATCCACGAAACCAGCCTTGCTGTCGAGCGATTCGGGTCGTCGAGATTCATCGAGAGGAAGAGTTCCTTGTATGCGTGACAATGAACACGAAAGTGTCGGGCACGTGTGTGCACGGTGCATGCACGCGTGTGCGCTCGCGCGCGCGCGCCCGCGCCAACGAGCGAGCGCGGCACACAGAGGGGTATACCGCACCCCATAGACCAGCCGATCTCCTCCACGAAGGCGAAAGAGCTGAATCTCCTGCGCGACGTTCTCCTTTCGTTCCCCTCGAGAACACTGAACTCCCGTCTACCGTACAGCGTGGACTTTCACCGGCACGTTGTACGCGTTTCGAGGGTAACAAGATTATCGCGTCGGCCTCGCTCGATCCGCGATTCGCATTGTTGATGCGGTATGCGTCGGCATCTTCCCTAAATCTGTTCCGTTATCGCGCCGCCGTGCACCCGGCGAAGCTCGGCACGCCGCGAGCATTACATTCCTACGGAACCGTCGAATCTATGCCCCGATTCGTACAGAGCTGGGATACCGTAAATCACGGGAAACGTTTCGTGGGTTCCCAAGGACTCGTTCCGACGCTATTGTTCAGGCACGGGGCAGGGGGGAGGGGAGGGGGGCCTGTGCTCCGTCGAAGACGATTTACACAAGCCGAAACGGTTTGCAGCATCTAAAATAGGCTCTTCGAGTCGGAACTTTCGAAACAGCCACGTTTCATAGCGCACGAGCGCGCTCGCGAGAGGGGGGCGCAAAGATGTGTTCGTCCCTATCCCCCCCCCCCCTCCGGCTTCCCCCCCTACCCTTAACGCGGACAGTATTCGCTCTATCTTGCTCGCCACGTTTCTCATCTCGGTGTCACGGCAAATACGTCGCTTCCTTGTCCTCCCCATCTGATAACGCGTGGCTCGATGCCTATTATATGGCAGGCGTGCATGCATAACACCTATTTGGTCCGTTTCTCCTCCGGCCTGCACCACGAGCCGCGATAAAAGAAAGTCGGCAAAGTAGGGAAAGAACGGGCTACGCAGAAATAAGCGCCGAGATGACGAGAGAGAGAGAGAGAGAGAGTGAGAGAGATAAAAAAAGAACGACGCGACGTCCACTGTTAGTCCAGTAGCACCGGTAGTACCGTAACGGGTGGATTCGTCGGTTGTCCTGCTTCACCTGTGCCTGCAGTTCACGCCGGTTCACGCCCTTCTTCTTTTACACACCGTTCACGCTTAACGGTTAATCGACATCGACCACTTCTTGCGTTCAAAAGAAAATCGAACGCACCGGTGACGGCATCTGGTGGCGATCTCTCGCAACGAGCTTTGCCGCCCTACGTTTCCTCCCTGCGAAAGGCTCGCCAGCTCCGAGGGAACATAACCTGAACGAATTATGGCTATTCAAATTTAAATGAAACACTCGAACACCGCCGTACCATGGCGTTTCTAATTAAGAAATTGAAATTAAAGGAGATCGTGAAAGTACCGGTCCGGTACAAAAACCCAGCCCATCATTGGGTTTGTATTCTCACAGACGTGCATACATACGATTAACCCCTCACCGCGTGAACCTTCTTTGAATCGTGAGAGAAATTCAGCGGCTGAAAAATGAGAATGTATTACCCACGTTTGTTTACATATATTTTTAGTAATTATGAATTACTAAATATGAATTTTAGAAATTGGGACATGAATTTTTTACGGGACTGGTTAAATACTATAGAAACCAAATATATGTTTTTGAGACAATTCAAAATTATCAGGAAATTTAGTATCCTCTTCAGGCAAAACTAGAATATTATCTTATCAAAGAAAAATATATTTTATTTTGTTCTTTCTGCATAATTTTTTACTAAGGGCAAAAGAGATTCTTTCTAAACAGTGCAAGTCAGGGAATAAAATAAAAAAACTGGGGTATTCTATAATGCAAAATGGAGGAAGGGGTTAAATCTTAGCTACTGCATTTGTTTCGTAAATAAATTATATAAATCTCTTCTTTTATAGTCTACATTGAAGAAAAAGAAAACCTCTAAAGACAAAGCACTGCAACACTTTGATGAGTTTTATGGATGCGTTTACGGGCCTGGATGGGCAGACATAAGAGCTGCATTATTGGCAGATGGATCTAAATACATGGCTGTGGTTAATAACTTCAGTGATTCGGACAGAATACGATCAGATCTCGAGGTACGTTTGCATTCGTCGCAAGATCGATAACATTACAGGTTCTGATGAATGTTCAAATCGTTTCAGTTGCTCGGTGCAGTAAACTTGAAAGTGTACTATGACGTCCAGAAGGAACAAATAGCTAATAAGCTGTCTAACTCAGAGCCCAGAAGCGCTCAGTCAGAAAGCATGCAGAATACAATGGACACTTTCATATCTAATATTCACTTATCGGAAGCTCAGTCGATTTACCCTACTAATCATAAAAATATGCCACAAGCATTGAAGTCGGATGAAGATGCAGAGCTGGTGAAAACAGATACTGCATTGCAACCTGTAAAATTGCACTCCATTGAAGAAGATTTAAATGAAATTGATATAGACACCGATCGTATTATTGAATCGTCTATGAATATATCCGCGCTTCACGAATATATTCCTGCGACAAAAATAAAGGGTTCGTTTACTTATCGTTTCCACTCGATTGGGAATAATTCAACTACTATGCTTACACAGATTATAATCTGCAGGTTTAAATGATTGGGCTCTGGAGTCTGATCATTACGATTTCTATAAGAAGGGAGCTGACTTTAAAGTAGACATTGTCAAAGAATCTGTTCTACCGTTTCCAGTTCATTTGCACGCGTATTCTTTTGACAAAGGAAGTGACATGATATTTCCTTCTCCGAGAAAAGGATCCACCGGTGTTCTAGGTTCGATTGTCTTTGATTCTAATCTGATTATCGAAAATCATGCGCGAATATATATTAATACGCAAACTGTGCTTTTCAGATTATTATTTGTTCGATGGTGGGTCTATATTACCAGTATTGGCACTCGATGTACAAGCAGGCGACGTTGTGCTCGATATGTGTGCGGCGCCTGGAGGTAAAGCTTTAACTATCCTTCAGACACTAATGCCGCGGGTAGTGGTCGCTAACGATATTATGGAATCTAGACTGAAGAGGATACATAATGTCATGGACCAGTATTTGTCTGATGTTTACAAGACCGAGAACGTAGTGTACGTAACGCAAGGAGATGCTCGAGTAATCGATGATAAAGATATATATAATAAGGTAGTTTTTATTTAACGTTTAACATCTGTCGGAGAAAATTCAGTACAATTACATTTATCGATCTTTCCAGATTCTAGTCGATGTACCGTGCACAACGGATAGGCACGCCTTACATTCTGACGAAAACAATATCTTTAAACCCAGCAGAATTAAAGAAAGGCTACAAATTCCAGAAATTCAATCTGAAATTTTAACGTTAGTATTCATTCAAAGTATACAGGTTGTTCCTCTACGTACAGTCAATATTCTAGGCCGTAATTATACAGGCAAAAACAAGACGAAAATCAAGAGTGACGAAACTGCGGTGAAGGCTTCATTCTTTTAACGGAAATTCAAAGTCAATTTTCTTGAAGCCTTTGCCGCAATTACGTCACTCTTGATTTTAGTCTTATTTTTGTCTGTATAATCACCCCCAACCTTTTGTCCGAAGTGGGCCACAAGTAGAAACCTACTACTATACATAAATATAACTAATCCAAGAATATTAATTTATGCCAATGATCAGGCGGGCCGCAGATTAGCGGCTGGCGGACCAAATGCGGCCCGCGGGTTGCTCTCGCATCACTGCCCTAGAGTATTGACTATAGGTAGAGTAACACTGTATCCTCCATGCCATATAAGAGTTGACCCACGCCCCCACCGATTGATACAAACGATTGATCATAGCACATTCCCTGCCGGTTTTTCACCAATCGACAGTATATCCCTGCGTGGAACGAGTCTACTCTAAAGTGGAATGCAGTATATATTACGATTTTTATAAATCTTTACAGAAATGCATTGAAACTGGTAACAGCCGGGGGTACGGTTGTCTATGCGACGTGTTCTCTCAGTCCTGTACAAAACGATGGTGTTGTGCAGGTAGCACTGAAAAAAATATGGGAAGAGACTGATTCCGTTATGATCGTGAAGTTTGTATTTTATGAATTTTTCGAAGTGAATGATTTCGTTATTATTAGTCTCTATGTTTACGTCATTCTTACAGAAATATGGCGGAAGCACTGCAGCCTCTGAAGTATATGTACAGATTTGCCGACGTCGGTTTAAAGTATGGCCATATCGCTGTCCCGACTTCGCGAAATAATTGGGGTCCGATGTATTTTTGTAAAATAATGAGAGTACGGTGAGTGATTTGCAAATGCACTTTACAATTTTTCCTCAAAATGTAAATATTACTGTATCTATATTACAGTACTTTGAGTATCATTATGTAATAGAGTATCAGTGGAATTTTAATAAAACCCCTAAATTGTACTTTTATATTTCTTACGATATAAGAGTCAAAAGTTGAATAAATTGTTAAAAAATAACTGCTCGTGAAATGAGCACACTATTATTAATTAGCTGAGGCATATTACAGATGGCAGCTCTTTTACTATATTTGTTGTTTAAATAATTCATTCTTTTAACACTTTCAAGAGATTAAATATTCTTTTCAATATATCGGGCATTATTTGAGTAAATTTTTATTCGATAAATCTTCGAATACAATGAAGTTATTCGAGGATAACGAATACAAATTTAATAATCATATAAAAACGTATTCGTTATTCTAGAATAACTTCATTTTATTCGCGATTCTTTTTCGAAATTATTCGAATAAACATTTATTCGGATAATGCCCAAATCTGATAGCGAGATGCACCGCAGAAAGAAGTATGACTAATAGTAATACTGTAATCGTGTTACACGCCTAAGAAATGCACGCAAGAAATAAATAGTGAACCATTTAAATCATCTGCACTAAGATCAAGTCTTCTTCTCAATAACGTCTTTCAGTGGTAGCGTTTGATCGCTTGTTTCCTCGTCGGTCGGCTTAGCCTTGTTCCACGGTTGCTCTTCCCCACTTCCAAGAGCAGTATACACTACCATTTGAATGATATATAATCCAACAGTGACGAAAAAAACAATCCTCCACGCTCCTATAGTTTGCTATAAACAAAGAAGAATTACTACATCAATCTCTCTCCAACACTTACTCCATTCAAGCGCAATTACTTACGTTCCCGTGTGTCAATTTTCCCACAAATATTGGCACCACAAAGCCAGGTATAGTCGCGGCGCAATTTGTGATAGCAACGAGAGTGCCGGCGAAATTTGGAGCGATGTCAATGTGATTCGCCAAGAAGCCGCTGTACATCCCACCGATGCAAGTCACTCCGATAGTCATCAGTGCAACAGCTAGAGTTCGGTTGCAGCCGACGTACGACACTCCTATCAAGCAGACCATGGGGACCAATGACGCTAGAAATGAGAACGGTTCAAGTAACCCCTGGACTCTTTACAGTAGAAAACTTGGTGATATGAACGAGAAAAAATTTACAGAACAACGTTCCGATTTTCCTTGACACCGTCACCGTGATCCACTGCTTGTCCTGCATGATGGCTAGCACCTTGCTGAGAACGATAGTGAAGATCCACATACACAAAAACGGCATAGCAGAGAGACTGGCGTTCTACAGATGGAAGAATACCTTGAGTACCAAGTGGATTTTTAATTCTGACTCCAAGCAACGTTACTTACCGAACTCATGTCGAATTTCAGAATCTGATTCATGAAAGTGGGCAGCTCTATAAGTAACATGTACCACCCGAAGTTGTTGCAGAAATGGGCGATAAAAATCGCCATGAACGGCTTGGATCGTACCAGCTCTCTCCACGGAACGGGCAGCTTCTGGATATTATTAAAAGCAAACGCGCTGTAAGGCAGTTTAAGTGGATTCGTATTTTCATCAAGCACTGGTGCCATAAAGTTTAACGAACCTCTTCGTGTTCGGTGAAAGCACTGTGACCCAGAGATCGCATGATGTAATCCTTCTCATCTTGGCTAATGAATTTCAATTGTTCCTCTGGACTGTCGTCGATCATCACCCACCAAGCAGTGCACCAAATTAAACATAACGCACCTTCTATATAGAATATCCACATCCATTCGAGATTCGCGGCTAATATTCCCGTGAGGAGTATCGAAATCACGGTGCCCAACGCAGTTCCTATGTAAAGCAGCAGGTGCTATCGCACTTTTACAGGAAAAAACGAAAAAGGTAACTCGCAAGAGAGGGTAATAGTTCACCTGCATAAACGATCGAAGCAAGGATGCTCCTTTCGTTCGGTGGTGCCCACTTGGCGATCATGACGTGCATTGCAGGAAACGTTGCACCCTGAAGTACAGAAATGTATCGGATTATACTGTGTGGTTTTGTAAAATTCTTAGCTTAAAGCTGTACTAGTTTCCTTCTTATGTACTAACTCCGCCAATCCCCTGAATGAATCTCATCACGATGAAGAGGGAGTAGTGCACGTTCGCCGCAACAGGTGACAATATAGACGCCAAGACGTTCAGTAACACGGATCCGTTCATCACCCACTTTGCCGATAACAATTCAGCCATTCTCCCTCCCGGAATCAAGGACAGCATATAGCCCCAGAAGTACGCCGATAAGATGAGACCTTGCAAGGGTTCGTTCCACACGAAAGGACCATCCTGCGTAAATAGTACGTTAATTTGATACATACGTGAAAATTAGCACCCTTAATGGCGCGCCCAGAGGGGAGGGCAAGGTATCTCAAAAGAAGAGGCTTTGTAAAAAGAAAAGAAAACTGGATTTTGGTCTTTAAAAAAATTCTTATAACCATGTAATGAATTTTAGTGAAATTGCATTAAAAATATTTTTATCCTTTCAACTCGGTTCCTCCAAGATTAAATCTTGAGCGCGCCACTGGGCAGGGGTGTCCGGAGATTTTTTCCAGGAGGAGGCAATTTTGGGATGATGGTAAAGAAAAATATACTCCTCTTGCTTTTTCAACTCATTTTATAGTGCCAATTTAAATAAAAATTTAAAACCGAAATTTAAAAATATTCCCTTTCTTAGTATAAATTTAAAAAAGATCAGTGTTGAAAAATAAGCGATTTTTTTCAAAAGCCAGGCAAACTGCCCCTTTGCCCCTCCTCCTGTAGACCCCCTGGGCACCCTTATATTTTATTCAAGGGTTCATGATAGATATATTCCCGTACCTCGACGACATTTTTCGTCATATTAAGTGCACCTTCGTGGTGGCATTCGTCGGTGGTAATCGTGCTTGTATTTTCAGAATCGAGTTTTTGTAAGGACGATAACTTTACGGCCGTGTGGTTCACCATAGCCACGATGGCCACGCTCACGTTCACCTTAAACCCGTAAATGATCGCGAGTCCTATCGAACCCATGCTTGCCATTAAGTACCTTATAGGAAACAAGATGCGCCTTGGCTCTGCGAACACGTATAAAAATAACGTTGTATTTGGAAACAGATAAAAGTGTATTCTTGGAAGGCTTCGGTGTGGTTCATTCGAAGCACGGTATCTTTGGGTATCTACGTGACAATCGGCATGAACCGCAGGTGAACGGTCCATCGGGTCTTCGACTTTTGTCCCTCACTCGTGCGAGTGAATTGCCCCATTTATATTCCACGGTGGATTTTTGGGATTACGCGCGGGTGAAAGTTGTCCGTACGTGACTAATTGTGAGTGCGCAGGTTTTAATAAAATAGATTTCTGTCAATTGTGCCGGTGATTATTAAAGCGGTGTAAGTCGTGTATTTTTTATTTCGAGATATTTAGACCGCTGCGTTTGGGTGTATTAAAAAATATTTTTCTATTGTTGAACTAAATGTTTCACTGTTTAAATACCCAACGCTTGTCTTATGAAAAATGCGATAATAATTAATTATATGAATTATTTTATAAACATCGGGTTTTATAATAATCGATATTTTTGTACATTTGGAACGAATAGGTCGCGAAATTTCAAGTACCGCCTTATCGGAAATATATGCAATTCGCGATCTACCATTCTCCGTCCAAATTGAGGCACAACCGTGTTTTTAACCGATTAAAAAAAAATTAAAACTGACTTAAAAAGAAAATAAAAATGCGCTAAAAAGTAAAAAATTAATTTTGTTATTTATTTAATCTACGACTCGATTTTTTATGTCGACGCCAAATCATTTGCACTGTGTAAATCTGGCGCTGACTTATTATGAAAGTGATACTAGGTACCATGTAATTTCTTACTTGTCGGTTATTTTACAACAATTCTTTCATAATATTGACATATAAATCAAAATATAACATAAAATAAAATAAATCTCAATTTCTTTCGTCTTATGACTTACAGCACTTTCATAATCACCGGCGCAATTATAAATAAATATCAATGTAACTATTTAGTGAATTACGAGGCAGATATCTTATAAATCTGCCATATATTATTATGCCTAACGGGAAGTGAGAAAATTTCCGTGAAAATCAATAATTCCTCAAGCCTTCCATTGTTATCCAACTGATTGACTTCACTCGCTGTAGCTTGATCTTCGGAGTTATTTTAAGCGCAGCTTACGTGCACGAAGATTTATCGTCACCATTCATTTTCTCAATGAGCAAAAATTGTAAACTTTTCGATCCTTATATATAATTTTAATACGCATCGTTGTATTGCTTAATCAATTTTTCTTGGTATAAACATCAAAATATTCGTGAAGTAAAAAATTCATGCGATGTTTAAATCGATTACAATCGGAGACATTTTTGGCGGTGGAATAAACCGGACGCTCCTTTGTTAGTTTTTCCACGCAGCATCACTTTCTATTGGACGCGTGTATTTCCATTCGAAATATAGGTCAACGAACACGTAAAAAGTTCCAAAATATCCTTGGCGTATTTGTCGAACGAATGGCACCTAAATATAATTATTAAACCAGCGGGGGTGGTTTTAATAAGGATCAACGGACCAATAGAATTCACTTGGTAAATTACTAATTAAAGGGATTAATCACTGGTGTCATGCGTTTGCATAAATCAACGAGTAAATCGAATTCTATTACACAGAATGATGGCAGTGTGCGTGGATAAAAAGAACGCACGTGAATCAGGTATTACACAGGAGTTGCGTCAACTAAACTACAGTAAGCTAGCGCGCTTCGCGAGATGATGCTTTTGAATTTCGTCATACAAGAATTTTATCTTTCAATTCTATGAAAAATTCTAGTAGGTATATTTTTTGTTTAAATTCGTTTATGCGTAGCTACATTGCGTGAAAATTGAAAATAGAAATTAAATATTTTTAAATGTGGCGCTGTGTAATAGAGCGCCTCGACAAGAGGACGTTTGAAGGTCACAAGGGTGATCTCTCGAAACGGGGAAAATTGACACAATTTTAGGTACTAGAAAATATGAGATCTTTCACAGTTGTCTAAAAAAAACGTACCGCAGAGAAAACAGATGAGAGAGTATATGATAAATAAATGACTGAAATCACTCACCCTTAGATGGACTTTTTTCAGACATGGTATCTTCCGAGTCACTGACCAACGCCCGAGTATTTTTATAAAACTTAATGCAATCCCCGCCAAACAGATAACTGTTATAATTTTTCGATTCAATATTGAAGAACTTAATGCTGGATTGATTTAAGGGTTCCTGATTAATTATCTACCACTTATCCCCTGCAATTTTGTACGATGCGGTTTTTGCGGCAGAATGAATTTCTGTAAATGCTATTCACTTGGTAAACTTTTTCTTAATTTCGAGTAATTCCGACCGGAACGATTGAATTAAGAGCGTCCCTTCTTCCCGCTTCGATTCCTCGCGCGTGCAACGTGACACTGAGGCCAAGCGCGTAGCTTCAGGTCCTACGAGTATCGGGCGTGCGCCTCTTCTAAAAATGCCGTACTACGCGTGCTCGAATTTGACGGTCTTAAAGCACCTTCGACGTCTGTGACGTGTCACTGTTTACATTTCAGTGGTCACCGATTCCAAGAACTTTCCTTTTACCGTTTGATGCTTTTGATGAAAATTCCGTATAGTAACATATTTATCGTTATAATTCTTCTACTATTTTGGCGTTAAGGGCTGAATATTCAATGCTAGGGGTGGGTTCGAACTTGATTTTTAAATTCTTGAAAATTTCGGAACTTGAAGTGCTGATTCTGTTTTGTAAGTGGAGTAAGTATCTTGCTTTAAGAATTGAAGGCAATAAAATTTGGCCATTAGTTAAACAAAATATAACAATATACAAATTTTCGAGGCCCGTTGCATTTTTTATTTTTATTCTTTAATTAGGTATTTTATACTTTTTCTTTTTTCGCTTTCGAGAGATTCGAGAACTCGAAACTCCGAACTTTTTTGGATTTTCTTCGGAAAACCCACCCCTATTCGATACCATAAATTTTCCTTTACACAGATATGTGTGTGTAACATAATAGACTAGCTTTAAAACTCGACTTCGCCCAAAATTTAGATTCTGATTTTATAAAAAAAAATTTTTTGCGAAAATAGTGACATTCATTTGGATTAGCTAAGTATAATGAGCTGAGACACATTTCGTGACCCCAGAGTTTACAGTTCGAAAGTTTTTAGGCGACAAACAAACACGGAAATACTTTCTGCTTTATATATTAATATATACCTACAATAAATTACAAACACTTATAAATTAGGAAATACATAAAAATATGAATTTTCATCCCATTTTTATTTTAATCCTACAATCAAGTACAGTTAAAGATTCACCTATTTGAGTGGCTTTATAGATTACTAAAGTACTTTATTCTATAAACGCTTCAATTTGCTGTACAAGCCTATTTGCTCCAACTGTTACCAAAAATAAGAAATAGAGTTTCACCTTCAACATTTATATAGTGAATTCTTAATTGCCGAAAAATATATTCTTAAATATTTTGTATCCCATTAAAATTCCAATTAAACCTCGAAAATCTTGTATTATTGAAATTTTGCTCGTCAGAACATCCGAGAAGCGATAAAAAATTAATATTAATTTTTTTAGGAAGCATCTTCGAAATTGATTGATCAAGCCCGATCACTTAGCTTCTATTTATAAATTTACCATTTAATTCTACTCGGAAGAAGATGTAATACACGCAACTTTCAGTATCATCTCGTTTACCGTTACCTCGTCTGATGCAAGATGCACGGGATACTTGTGAAACAAGCATTCGGAAATCATTCCACCAAGATGAAGTTGCATTCGCATGGAACGCTCTTTGCAAATTGTCTGTTCCACTAAAATCTGATGGAAGTTCGCAGACTGTCAATATGTGACAACGATACGACGATGACATTCATAAATTTCCATGTATAAACAAGTCATTTGCGGTTTCCGTTGTGAATGAAATAGAAACATGAATGTGGTATCGGAGACTGGCGACAATCTCGAGGAAATATACGCTTGGATCGAGCAAATGACATTTTCCAAGCCGAAGAAGAATCTTGCCCGAGATTTCTCCGACGGTGGTACAGGAATAATGATATCTCATTGCCCTGCTGTTCAGTCATTGATACGTGTTAAGATCTCATCCAATAAATTTTAGTTTTTATGGCCGAGCTGTTAAAACGATATTATCCTAGGCATGTCGATATACATAATTACATATCTGGGAACAGTATCTCGAAGAAGATAGACAATTGGTGCACCCTGAACAGAAAAGTGCTCTCCAAGCTTGACATAAAACTGGGGAGGGACGTAATTAATCAACTGGCAAACTCGCAACCCGGAGTTATCGAGAAAGTGTTGACCGATTTGCGAGTTAAAATCCTAAAAGATTGCAATGCTGAGAGGGATTCTTTGTACTCCGAGTTCGAGAACAGTGGAAAAGGAGGTACGTAAGAAATTACAAAGAAACACAGAGTTGCGAAGATACAATTTTAAGTTACCCGAGCTAATCGAGGATTCGTTATCGTTTAAAAAGAAATCGTCAGATCAGTGCTGGATTCTGAAGAAGTGGCGAACAAAACTGTTCCGCGTCACGTTTTCGTCCGACTGAAACAGGAATCAGAGGAGAAGAACGAAGTTATAAACAGTCTTCATCAAAAAATATCTCACCTCGAAGCTTTGATGAAGCTCAAAGATCAAAGGATTGCGGACCTCACCGCGCAAACGGCAAAGACTGCAGAACCTTGTGCTACCCCAAGGAATGAGAACTTGACCGTCGCGAGTAGCGCGATATCAAAATTTCGAGCTAAAATATAGCATTTCTAAAAGTAAATCTGGTATCCACATTTTTAAATGATATTGAACTTCAAAAATTTGGATTGTTTGTAAACTTTTAATTAGTGTACTTGCTTCCATATAATTTACCACCACTCGATTTCCTATTAGATTTAGTAAATTTTTGTTATTTCCTTGAATCGCTTATCACAACTGCTGAGTACTAATACAAAAGTTTTTAACATTACATTAACTTAGAATTCAATTCTATGGATAATTTTTACACGCAAGCGTATGTAAGTAGGAATTTTATATCGGCGCTCTCATACTGGGTGGAGAAACCAAAATTACTCCATCACCGCGTACGAACAGCATGGAAATATTTCTCTTCGTAGTGCGATAAACTTCTTCGTAAGTTTCTTCGTCGATTTCTATAGTAGTCACAGTTTCCTCTGCTTCTCCCAACACCAAATTCAAGTGCTGGTCGTAGGCCTGAAATCAAAATTTTCGTACATTTATTTAAGCTCCGAAAATGGAAAAATTTATAATCTCGCATAGCGATAAAAAGATATTCACATGTAACCTCCCCCGTAGTTCCCTCTCGTTCCTCATTTTAACATATATTCGCTCATCGAGGCTCAATCTTATGAGATCCAACGGCTCCTTAACATTTATCGCAGGAACCTGAACCGAAAATATGTATTAGGTTATAATAGGTTAGATTCGCGTCTCAAATACCAAGTCAAGTGTTCCCACCTGCTCTGCCTCGTCAGCCATGGTGTAGACGCGTTTTTTATTGTTCCTAGAATTATTCGCAACTTATTTGTCAATCCAAACTACCCGGTCTCACGCTTGCACAACAATAAACACTGTATTTATTTGTGATACAATCGAAACATTGCGCAGAATCAGTTGGATTAGCCAGCCATAAGCCTCCATTTTATCGAGTTACGGAATACCCCAGCAGCGCCGTGAGTAAGTTTCGCGTAAAAATACATTGTTCGCAAACAAAGACGCATCAGTTTATTCAGTCGATATGTTTCGGAGTACTTTGCAAGCTTCCTCCGCAACAATGCTTTGAATTCTTCGAGAATAGGCCATCTCGCGAAGGCGTGCACGATTCACGGATTCTAGTCCATTGTTGCGGTTTGAATTCTCCCGCGCCTTAGTCTCCCGTTCGACCGCGTCGAGGTGGGGCGCTCTTAATAACGGTGGGGATCGCGCAGCTTGAGGTATCGCCAGACCGAGTGAGCGCGAGGTAGCGAGCAACGCCATTTTCTCGATCCGCGGGTGAAGTCGGTGTGCGGTGTGTGAATCATTTGGCGACGTTTCTCCACGTTTCTGCTTCACGACGGCGAAACTACGGGCTGCCCGTCGGCCCTGGCGCGGCGGCCAGTGTTATGCGTAGACACGCGGGCAGCTGTGCGGTGGATATGGTGAGTTCAGAGAGATCGAAGCGCTCCCGGGAGACGTGACGTCTTGTCAGTCGGCCTTTTCCCGTTCCCCCTTCTCGGCGAACTCCCGCAGGGATGGCCCCGTGCAGAGGTATCGTTCACGATAACGTAACGTAGCCGGTTGCGGCTAACCGACCGTGGAATCGAGGCACGGAGCTCGCGTCGGGCACGGTCCGCACGTGGAAATTAAAAGGGTTCCTCGGTAGAACCGGGGCCTCGTAGAACGTTCCGTATCGGGCCAATGGGCGGAGGTTTAGGGCGGCACATGGCTGTGGGTCGCCGGTCGTGCAGGGGGTGGTTTTCACGACGCTAGCTAGAATTCGCTGGCCCGGTATTCCGCGGATACGCGTATCTCCCGTTCCGTATCGCGTGCAATTACGGCTCCGGTCACGGTTCGTATAACAAGTTCACAGTGACAGTGGAAAGAGGAGCGTATAACGTACTCCGTTACACGTCTCGATATCTCCACCTCGGAGTGGAGAGAAGCTATCGAAGTGCTCTGCTTTTTCGCGTGTGTGCCTACCGTGTGTTCGCCGTGCCGTACGTATTTTGTGCACGTAAAGAACGAACGAAGGGGCCGGACACCAATCACGGACGATCTCCAGAGAGATATCTGGGATATTTGCGCCACGGAGCTGGGGGCCAGCGAGCAACGTAAGCTCCCCTTTCCCATTGCTTTTGTTTTAATCCCGCGACACCGTGCGAAACGCTCGATCTGACCTTCTACGTCGATTTATCAATGGACCGTTAGATCGTACGGGACGTGTATGCGTCAGCTTTATCGATCGACCGCTGTTGACACAATCGAGCACTGCTTCTCTTCCTCTTTCCTCGAATAAGGAACGGAAGGGCAGTGTAAATTCGTCACGTTCCTTTCTACGCCCCGTTCGCTGCCATAGGCGTAAACTTTCGGCGATCCCGATGATCGCCACGTAATTTCGTACGTTCACATAATTGGCGCGTGTATCGCCATGACGTCACGCAGAGACTGCACGGTTTTAAAGTGTGATTCCCATGACAGGCGTTTCACTGCTGCTTGAATCGGTTTCGGCGATAACGGACTTTTCGTTGGAATTTCTAGCGTCTAGCTGGGTGTCTCGCGTCACATCGTTCCACATCGTTGCTGAGTGATTAAAATCCGCCGTGACATTCGTGCGGCAATTAACTCGCCCGGCCTTTCGACCCTGTTGACATTTTAAACGTTTTCTGCCCTACCGAGAAATCCGATAGCCAACTTCGTTCGCGCCTGCACGCCTACCTGCTAATCTCGGATCATCTTTATCCGATAGGTGTTCACGGGCGCGTGTCACTGCTGTCATTACTGCAAATTCGGATCGGTCGGAGCGTAATGTAGTTAAATTGAAATGTATTGGGCGAAATTAGTGGTAGTATCGTGACGCTATAGCCATGGATGGGACTGACACAGCGTATAGAGATGTTGAGTCAATTCGATGGAAAAGTACTTGGTGAGAAGAATCGAATTAGATCGGAATTTTAGGTAGTGGTGTTGAACAGTGCCTGATATAACAATAGTTTTAATATATTTGTTAATATTAATATTGCATAAAACAAGCAAAGCAATTAGTATCGATGCTACTGTCAATAAGAATCGTAATTGAGGAAGAGTCGATACGATTATGTTCTAATCGATATAAGATAATCAGGGAATATCGATATTATTATTAACGGTAATTGGATAAGCCTCGATGGTATTACAAATTTATTAAATTTAATCAATATAGTCTAATCAGTATGAGATAAATTATAAGTATCGATATTATCAGTATTAGGTAATATCAATTGCGGAATAAACCTAATTGATATGAGACAATCTGTTGCAAATAATAGTTACACCATTCTCACGACAAAAATTAATATATTTAATTACGTTGGAACACATATTTTAGTAAATCGATATTACTTACGGATATATGAATCAAAAGGAAATAGAGCCGATATTTTACATAGCAAATGGTCAGCATACATAATTCGTAATAATGTAGGTATTTCACAAGCCTCGAAAATATTAATATTTATAAAATTATTAATAGCACGCATCTACAATATTAAGTAGTCTCATCATTGACTTTAATGAATGATACCATAATAAAAAGTCGATTATCCATACTGCACGTTCAATTATACAACACTGTTGCTTTACACAGAACACGCACATATTCGTTTAGAAACTGGGTCAGAGTATACTTCCTTTCTAAATCAGAATAGTGAAAATTTTATTTGCTGCGGCGAGTGTTATCCTGTTGTGGAAATAACCCTTCTTTTTTAACGCAACCATTTTTTCCACAAATCAATTAATTTCATTATTCCCTGCGTAAAGATGCCAAGATATCGATATTCGTACATATTTACATTTTTCGATATATCTCATATTTACTTCAGAAAATGACTATCACAACAATAGAAAAGGATAAATAAATAAGTCGATAAGCGAGTGTTTCAATATTTGAAATTCCCTCTCGTTGCAACGTCCTCCTAGTTGCCTGCATTTGTATCTCTCAAAAATATTTCGCCAATACAAATATTTTCCACTTCTCGATATATCGCAAAGGATTTATATTTCTTCGTGCGCATTTCACACTGACTCACACGGAATGCCGAAAACATTCTATTAAAATACAAAAGAAAGCATATATGGAAACGAAGGGGGTAACAAGGAATGTCACAAAACAGCTTTATTAAAAAAATTAAGTTTTAATACTTTAGTTCCTCGGTAAAGAAACAAGACTCAATGAACTTAACTATATTGTTAATAACATGAAAATTTATACTCTAATCAGTTATCAGAAAAGAAGCGAGCAAAAAGAGAATTGTTTTACATTGTTTTAATATCTTTCAAGCGGAACACTGCAGAATACTGTAACAAAATAAATGTCCACTTCTATTACTGAAAGTGTACACAGTGACGCCCGAGTGCTCCTGACGTAGTGCAAGCTTCCACTAATCAGTGCAAGTAGGAAAACCGCGGCGATTCCTTGTTCTGTTCTAGTGAAGAGTGGACATTTCCTATTTTTAACCAGTACTCTAAATATTCAACGTTTTCTTACGTGGACATTTCTACTTTATAACCCTTTGTGAATCGACAGTTCTGTAGCCCCAGTTGCCACCAACAAATTAAAAATCACAGAATCACTAAAAATGGACATTCTTTGTTTTTTCCCTTACCTTAATATGCACCTTGCAGATGTATTCACGTAGGTATTTCTAAGAAAACAAAATGCTCACAATACGGAAAACAGACTTTTCCAAAACCCTGCACAACTTTTCCTCCACAAATTACCCTTCATCCACTATATCGTCGACCGAAGGTTTAGACGCTACCCATTGTTTACACGTCGCGTACGTTTTCGGTGGCCACAAGTCACTCAAAGTTTTCATTTTTCCACGTACTGATTACCATTTCTCTGGTGGCTGCCACCAGGCGAAAGGGACGAATCGTGTATCTACTATCGAGGGAAGCCGCGTATATACAGGAACACGTGCTCGAGCACGCGACGTGTGCGGGAGAGGAGCGTATTTAAAATAACCGTCGTGTGTTTCATGGCTGGAGTACCGTCGAGATATTTCTTTATTCATGAGTGCGAACGACGAGGCACCGCGGCGTACATTAATCCTTTAAAATCGTCGCGGCGCGAGAGCATACGAAACGAAGTATGCTTTTAACACTAGTACGCGCGTATTGAAACGTTTCTCTCGCGCGAGCGAAGGAAAAAAGGCACCGAATGCGTAATCCGCTTACGCCCGAAGAAAATTCTGTTCCGCTTTCGAAGTCTATCGATATCTCACTGCTAAATATCGAAGACATTCACAGCTTCGCTATCATTAGTATTTCCATCATTGCCGTGAAATGGCTTTTTAAACAGTTGTTGTGAAACCAGTCGAGTCTCTTCTCGGTTCTTATTATTTTTTCGTTTCAACGGCGAAGGTGTTTTTATAGCTGATGTATCGCAGAACTTTCATCGTGCTCGTATTTTTCTTTCAGATTTTGCCAACCGCTTTATTCCCACTCGGTTTCTTTCTCGATCCGCTTTCACACACCTCGAAAGTCTATTACAAACGATTTCTGCGTGGTGTATTAAGCGGGGGCACGTTGCAAGTTCGTATTAACCGATGATTTACGGCGTGTAACTCTAGCACGCGAATAACAACGGCCGTACCGTGTCCTGTCCTTCGGTGATTCACATACGAAACCGTGGATGAAGTAACGTGCCCACTCGTCATGCAGAAAAGAAAATTGATCGACCTCTCTATATTGTATACCATTTACGTCCACGGTTTCGTTGCACGCGGGGTCCATTATTTACATGTCCCTGGGGTGTTCTTTAAAATGTTGAACTGCAGTGGCTGCGGTGACGTTTCGCAATGGTATCGTGGCATTGACAGAGGAAACACGGGCTAACGGGCATTGGAAAATAATTAATATTTCCTGTTGGAATATATTATTGGTACTAATTCAATTTCGCAAATGTGGGTTAGTCCGTTTTCTTCTGAATGCTTCAAGTGTTCTTGCACAAGGAGAAAATAATTAATTTATAGATTTTAAGCTGGAATCACTAGAGGTTGGTTACGAAATTCTTTGAGAGATACGTTACGCGTTATTTTTATGGTATTTATTGTTCAGAGTAGGAGAAACTGGAGTTGGAATGGGGAAAATTACTTTTGTGAGTTTTCTTATGGAAATTTGATTTGTTCAGTGAATTTTGAATGATTTGGAGATTTGAGGCAATTAAAATCGAGCTACCTATTATAAATCGAAACTCTGAAATTGAGTTGCTCAGTGAAAAACATGTCGCATAGGTATGTATAAATTTTCGTTTGTTTATACCATCAATTGTAATTCCACCACTAATATAATAGCATGTATATTTCACCGAGCAGAATTACATTAAATTTTCTTCACGCTGAGAAAAAAGAAATGCATAGGTAGAGGAAAAGTGGCCCACGTCACCTACTTCTTTTTAGTTAAAATTTGATAATATTAATTTACCATCCATTTCAAGTACCGTTTAAAATAATTACAATTTCGTCCCGCAGTTCCTCTGAAAATAATTCTTCAGCTAAAATTTGACAATAGTCATTTACCATCTAATTGAAGTTCAGCTTAAAATATTAACAATTTCAAATAATCGTGGCTTTCCCTACTTAAACAATTTTTCTTTCAACTAGAATCACAAAACGGTGGCACGTGCCTGTTTTCCACTGCGTCCCACAATTCCACTTTTTTCTCGCACGTAACAACTTCAAAAAAGTATTAAGAAAAACATATAAGGAGCTTAATATTTTTCTTGCTTCAAATAACCAGCCCCGTTCATTAAATACAGATCGATTTTTCCACACTATTTTCTAACTCTCGGAGCTGCCCACGTTGTTGAATAATTCCTTTTTTCTCGCCACAAGGACACAACGGATTTCACCGTGGCGATTGGTATTCGCGCGATGATATAACTCTCGCTTTCTACCATTCCCGGGGATGATCCATCGCGGTGCAATTCTGCACGCTCACGGTTTCTAGTTGGAAAACGATTAACCTTTCGCTCCGTCTCGTACCCCCGGAGCGAAATTGAATTCCAATAGCGCAAAAGGGGTGCAGAATCGATCGGCGCTCATCGCGTTACGCCGCCATAATTCGTGCAATTACCCCGCTAAAGGTTAAACTCGTTTGAACGAATAATTGTCGCCGTCGCGTTGCTCGTCGGTCAGAAAATTCGCGAAACGAGAGTGGAACAGGTGCACCGCGCGATGCGAATGTTGACCCTTCGCGGGCCCTGTTTACGGCGTAACGGTGCCCACTGGCAAATGGTACAAGAATAGTTGCTGAGGAAGTGTACAGGATGTTTCGTAACAGCCGGTACAACCGAAACACCGGCGATTCTGCGTGGAAAAATATAAGCAGGAAATGTGGAATGCAATTTCTTCATGGATGGCTTGCTTCTCGAAGAAATCGATTTCGAAAACTCGAGCTAACAGGCTCTATTAGTAAATACGATACAAACGGCGATGAAATGTATCTTTATGCAAAGATATCTTGAAATGATGATTGAATTAATATTTTTTTTTAACGGGGTTCTATTTCAGAGAAAATCGATTCTTTAGTATTGGATGAATTTTCAAACTCGATTTTCTCAAAAGAAAGTTCCATACTGAAGAGAAATATTCTATGTTATCGATTTATTTTTTATCAAGCATTCATTTCATTCGCAATTATATTATATTTAATAATATTAAGTTTTGGAAATTCATTTTCTCGAAAAGGAACCCTCCAATAAATAAATTCTATCGCACACTTCCTGTTTTATTATCCATCTAGAATCGTCACTGTTTTAGCAGCGGCAATTTATTATGAAACGCTCTGTATATACAGCCGCGAACGATTGCCTTTGGAATCCGCTGCATGCGCTGGCCTGCATCTCTGTATTCTAGTTTTTTGAGGAACGTGTCGTTATGTCGTGTCTTTGCTATAGTATTGCAATATCACCGGCTCCTGCCAAACGCTGGAATGCGGCAGAAGAAACGGGGACAAGTTAGTGGCGGGCTACCACAATCGAGCGATAGACGAGACGTTGCACAATTCGGCGGGTTCGCAATCCGCTTCATCGATATTGAAACTTCGACGCGAAAAAATTGGCATAATGTTGATTTATAACCAAAGAGTTTCGATTATACAATTGTTTGAAAATATTTGCCAGGAGGCAATGAGTGATACCATTTTTTGTCCTGAAAATGAATTGGGGAATTTGAAATGGAAATCAGCCCTTAAAGTTATCGCGTTTTTTTTTTTTCCTTTTAATGGTAGCAACAGAATCGTGGATTATTAGGGAATAATATTTCTGCCTATCCATTTAATTCTATTAAGGTATTATCGGTTTGACGTTTCATTTAATTGCTGCAACTTTGATGATACGAATTCGCTGATCCCCTTCTCAATCGAATTTAAATGGAATCGCGCAGCCGATAAATTGCATGAAATACACACGAACTTCTGAGAATTTCTCGCTGATTGCATATAACATTGAAATATGAACTACATGGGTCAATGACTTACCACGCGTTTATTATTCCCAGATAACACGTTGCTGTTGCGGTAGCAATGATGGAACGTTAGATTCGATTTGAAGTGAATAGAGGGATAAATAAGCTGGGAAAACATTGAGATAGATTTTGAGTGGTCCGTTCTGTGCATTTAACGCATTATTAGCAGGGCTGGTGATAATACATTTTTTAAATAGATAAATAGAAATAAATATTTTTATTTCTTCGAGTGATACACGATTGGATTAATCAATTTTTCTTTGAAAGTTTATTTAGTAGTAGTTACATAAGTTATAAGGAAATAGTATTTCAATGCTACCTTATACAAATACTATTCTGAAATGAGTCGTTCATTGAAATATAAGAAACTAGTATTTCAAATAATGACTGACTTACTGACAACACAAAAAATGTGTGTAAACATACATACCTGCATTCAGAAATATTTGCAAGAAATATTTACCCGAATATATGTAATGTTATTAACAAAGTAACGAGTGACATTTGGGAGATCTGTTTCGTTTTGAAATTTGTATCTCCTATTTTCTATATTCAAATCTGAGTGTACATAATAAATAGCATTTGCTCATGATTTAAGCAACTAATGAAATAGTATTTTCAAACAGTATTTGCTTAAGGAAATATTTCAGTTTTCAGTATTTTCTCTCAAATTGTTTAAAATTTCCCTCAGCCGTGATTATTCCACATGCTGTGATCCAACCGTATGCAAAATATTCACTAAATCGGTAACCAAAGCCTTATTCACTCCCCTCGCCGCCACTGAAAGGGTTCACACGAATAATTTTCAAGGAGTGTATCAACTTCCCTATCTTAATGTGAATAATTATTTTAAAATTTGCGTGAAGCGTATCAGGTTTCCCATGTCACTATGACTAATTTGCAAAGGGCGTTTTATAGCTGCATTTATCTGAAAAGAAACACAAGCACCACAAAAAGGAAGAAGGAAATCGAACGTGTTTCCTGTTTCGAGGCTCGAGTTGCCATCGAGCTAACAGGACGAGGTGGCGATTATCGATCTTTGCAGCTTACCGCTATTGCCTCGTTCGATATAATTGTTAATTAGCGAGTTATCCGAGCGTTCAGTCTCGTCTTGCTTGCCGTCGCTGCTTTTTTTTCCTTCCTCGCCTCTCGTCTTCTTCTCCCAACTTCTTCTCCCGCGTTCAATACGCACGGTTGGATTTCTTGGCGACGATCCGGTGTCACACCAGCCTGACAACTTTTTCCTTCTCGTATGACGATTTTCGAGTACGCGCGGAGCTCGAACTTCTTCTGCGCCTCTGCGTTCCTACGCAGAATGGCCATAGAAGGGAAGCTCTCGATAAAAATCTCCTTCCGCGCCTTGTAAATTTCAATCGCCGATTTCTGATCTTTTTCAATACGCATTTCACTTTAACTTCCTCTATTCGTCTTGTTTACTTTGCCATTGCAGTGTTTATAGTCGTCCGAGGGACTCGTTGAATTTTAAATGGGTATTTGATGCCTTTGAGATAATATCTCCAGATAATGATCCGCGAAAAAATTGTCACGAATATCGTGAGGAATTTAAATTAATTTCAACTTACGAAACTTGTGATTGGTAGTCTAGTTGACATTTCGTGCTCTTAGGTGGCGATAAAAAGGTATTTTATGCATCATAATATTCATCGTGTGACTTAGAAAACTTTTCCCAGCAAATTATAAGTCTTTTAAAGTTGTAGGAAATTCTAAAGTTAATCGTAGGAATCTTGGGAAGGCATTTCCCACGGCTGCTCGACGGAGGAAACTAGCCTGTTGCGGTAGGAAAATATTTGAGTGGGGGGAAACGAAGGAAATATTAGTCGACAGAAGATAGATACGAACGATCGTAAATTCCATTGAGTTTTCAGTTTACGAGTGTTTATAAGCAATTTCGATTTTTTCTTATTTCTCGTTCTTAAGTTATCGACCAGGACACTATTGATATTACTTCTGCGGTACTATTCCATACATCGCTCAGTAGGCACTAATTCAAACGCTGACACACCGCGAATGGCTTCACTCGAACGGTTTTTTCTCGCCGGGCAGCGGCTCCGACGGCTGTGCAACCTTGTACTCTGCCTCCGGCAGCGATGAAAAAGGAGCAGAATTGCTCACAATAGAATCTAAAATGCCCATTTGACCGGTTCTAGCGGATAAAGAAAGAACTGGTCACATGGTTGCCGTCTGCCCTGAAAACTCGTGTCGCAACTGCGTCGTGCTAATTTTTCGTGAGACATATTTCTACTGACCTGGAAACTTTTCAGTAATAAAATCTACATTTACGGTATTATCAGGGCTGTATGAAAGCACAGCCGCAGATTTCGTCAGATAAGAGTGGCACAATCGCTTCGGATGACTTAAGAAATATAACCTACATTGTGTGGTCTTAATTCTTGGTCTAAAATTAGAGGAACGAGATGATAATTAGGGACTGGGTGATTAAGGCTGCGATGTCAAACGCAATAATAATTTTATTTCTTTAAAAACTAAATTAATGGCCTTCAGAGACAGATGTCTACGAAATTTCAAATTTTTGTTTTAAAATCAGAGGAAGCAGATATTAATTAGACAGTGGATAATTAGGATTATCATGATAAACGCAAAATAATCTTTTTCAGAAGAAAATTATTAATGCTTAAACCGATGTCTGTGTAACTTTTTATATCAAATTGTATTTTTCAGTTAACATTTTATGTATCTATATTTTATGTTATTTATATTAAACTATAAGCGTTCCATTTTCAAGACATTTCCTTCGAATTGAATTCAAAGTTGCGATAACGTTATCGTCGGTAGCTCCTCTTCTATGAACTGTTCTTTCAGTCATTTTCCATGAACTATGCATAGTCCAGGGTATAATGTATAATAATACGAAAGGATGCATCGTAATTTCTTGAGGATGAGAACAAGAACTTTCCAGCTAATCAAATTGGAGCAATGAGCGTATGTGCACGGGACAAGTGGATCCGCCTTCGTCGCGGATGTCTTTGCTCTGCATTCAATTAGCAGAGGCGACTATTACGCGGCTGTTGCACAATATTCTTACGCAGAATAATACCTGACCGCGTTTTTAGACCCGTGGCATCTGAGAAATTGGGTCGCCATATTAAACCCACTACGGACCTCGGGTCATCTTTGACCAAATCGCGATGTCATTTCTTTGGAAACGTTTTCAGAAATTTCCTCGCGTGTAATTATTACAATTATTTATTAATAGCAGCAAGGGTGGAAGAAATATAGAAATAAATATAATTCTTAGAAGAATATTCCTCTTAAGAATTGAACGAGTCACTTTTGTATTCAAATTCTACTTAATCGATTAAGCCACCACAAATTTCCATATAACTTTGAAATAAAAAACACATTTACTCCGGATTTTCTCAGAATCTTCGATTCAACTAATTGCGAGCTCCATGCTTCGCCTCAGTCCCATCCCACCAAGTTGTTCGCTCTTCGCACAACATTGGTAGCCGTTCTAAATAATGCAACGCCAAGGTTGAATGTTGTCGGTGATCCAATCGAATATTGCGCAAGCGAAGATTGAAAGTCGAGAGCGGTTAGGAGTCAAATGAGCTGATAGCAAGCGAAGTGATCCGTTTACTCGACGTCGTTCCTTGAAAGTGAAAAGTGGCGGTAAATTGCCCGCCACTCCGCCCTTATTGGCGAGCCTTGTCCGAGTGGCATTGAAACCAATTTTGATATCAAGGCAACTACCCCACGGCACGGAACAAAATTGCCTCTTCGATCTCTATGAGGCAATATCGCCCGAGCTCTCGTCGTTACCCGTCCAAGATTGACAGCTTCCAAGTTCTTAAATGACACTTGCACAAAACTCTCTGTGGGGTCTTTCGATCACAGTATCTTCTAAAAAAAAAATAGATGTACTCCTTGACTTCTAACAACGAGTCACATTAAAGGCACAGATTTTTTTTAAAAGATTGTATTTGTATAATTACCTTTTTTCCTCTTGCAATCGCAGCAATTTTTTTTAAATTTATTTAATTTTATTATTTTAATTGTATTAATTTTAATTGGAATAGCTTTTTTAAATTTATTTGAACGTAAAATTTTAGGATATATTCAAGATTGTAAAGGACCAAATAAAGAGGGTTTTATAGGATTACTTCAGCCTTTTAGTGATGTTGTAAAGTTATTTATAAGATAGTTGCAATTAAAAGAAACGAGTACAAGCAGGTTGGTCGGCGAATAAGTCCCAATAGGACAAGGTTAATTTTCTTCAACGGTCCTAGAGTTGATACGGCGTTCCTCCTCATTGACCATCGAAGCTTTAAATGGCCACAGTACTTGTTTACAAAGATCTGCTTATCCACGTGCGTATTGCATGCCGAGCTCCGACGTACGTCTAATCTGCGGCCGCGCAATCAGCGGCTGGCAGCTGCAGCAGAACGCCTGGACGTTGAAAAGTGTTCCTTTATAAGAAAAAGTGACTCGCGATGAACCGAGCCAGCCTTCTTGCTTTCAATTTTATTGGTACTTGACGGTGGCGAGCCCTAGCGCAAGGCTTGTTAATTACACGCAAGAAGGATTAATTTAGATGTTATCGCGTTACCGCTGTCGCCGCCGCTTCTGCTGATTCAAGTTTAAGGCTCTCGAAGCTGCACGCTCGGCCAGCCAGCCGAGCAACGCTTGTAACTGAAAGCTTCGCGTAAAACTAATAACGCCGCCAGCACCCTTTGATGCTGTCCCTTAATTAATCGCGAGCGCGCCGCGATTAACCGCGGATAACTTTCGACTTTCCGGATTAACTATCTCGGGGGATTCTCAGTTCTCGATAGGGGAATAAAAGCTCCGCTCGGTCGAAGATCGGCAGTTATCTGGTCAACTGCTTTTTTTAATACTGCCACCGACCAGGGTAATAGGGGAAAGCTGGGATAGTTGATCAGCGGGGATACATGATCACATCAGTTTATATCACAACTCAAATAATTAAATACAAACCAGCGGCGGTGGCCGTGATGGAATCACCGGTTCTCGTTAGATCACCGAAGTTAAGCATCACGGGGCGGGTACTGGGGAAAGATGGGTGACCACCACTTTTCTCCCGGTACTCCGTTCGCTGCTGGGACCTGAAAGGAGAAGAGAGAGGAGGGAAAAAAATAGAGACTTATATATAGTTCGTTGGGCAATAGAAGCAAATATGCTTGAAACGCCATCTCTGTATAAACACAGGGAAAAAACTCAAACAGAAATACAAACAAAGCAAAGCATTATTATTATTTTAATAAAAAAGAAAAACTGTGATCAACTATCCCACCATTCCCTACTCGTCGGCTCTTATGTGCCCGTTTACTAGGGGCCAACGTATTAATGCAATCGCAGCGCTGCATCGTCAGCTCCAGTAATCTATGCTGACGCGATCGGCGGGCTTCGGCGATGCAGTTGCAACTGCGCTCCATTCAATGTTGCGTAGCACTTTCGTTGACCTGGCTCAAAGCCAGTTACCCTTTTCACCTTTTCTCTTGTCGCACGTCACGACTGCAGGTGAAGTTTTGTGGTTCGGCGTAGGTGTCTATCGGATTGGGCAAGAAGCTGAGGTTAGTAGGTTGCGAGTAATATTAGGTCATCGGGGTTGGATCTTTCAAGACCGAGAGCCTGTGCTTCTGTAGCAGTGACATGTTCACAGAATTTCGCGCACGTAGGTGGGAAACTTTCTGAGATATCTGCGCAGCACTTTGCATTTCGAGTTCTAGAAGGTGTGGTTATTTAAATTATGAAGTGAAGGGGATAATGAATCGGGGTTTGATTCGAGTACAAAGTCAAAAAAAAATGAGAAGGATTTTTTTATGCGATTGGAAGGGGTACTTTAGTGTAACTCCGTTTTTCAACGCCATCTTCGGGAATTTATTTAACAAAAACTGGAAGTTTATATTATCTGGCGTTTTCCCTGCATATTAAGGTATGTTTGAAGTAATACTCCAATTTTTTTATCTTTTTTTTATCGTGCATTTACGTAAATAGGTATAGCGGTGGCGCAACCTTTTTCAAAATTATTATTTTCCGACGGGCGTTGGTGTGGGAACTCTTCTAGTCATCCAAAATGGAAAAACCAAGGTTTATTGTCTTTATTATATTTGTCTCTATGGTTGGAACCACGGACGAGTTTCTATCTTGTATAAAATTAATTCTATGGAATGAAAATAGCTAAATTTTTAGCAAAATTTTTTTCAAGAGGCTGTCTTCGTGTATTTCACTTTAATCTGTTAGAAATAAAAAGAAAGAAGTTCCTCAGGGTTGTCCGAGCCCCATTATTAGCAGTTTTTGCATCCACAAAAATAGCGCAGCGCTTCACACTTTGGCCTCTATAGAAGCTCATTATTTGAATATCGAAATGAACGGAATTGCTAATTAAAGGAGAAGAATTAGGCTTAAACTTGAGTTACTTTTTAAAGAAATCGAATCATTTTCTCTCGGTGTTGTCCGAGCTCCCAAATTGGCCACCTTAATACCCACGAAGTAGTAGAGCCGTCTTTAAGCTTGACAGGTCTAATAATAATTCCAAATCTAAATGAATCGAATCTGTGACTAAACTGAAATTGTAGGTTTCAATTCGAGCTCAAAATATAAAAATTTATTCTAAGCCAATCCCTCAATTGAACATCTCTAATATTTACAGAGTAGGGCAGTACTCCAGACTTTTAACACTAACGTCCATCACATTTCTAATATCCAAATAATCACAACCATAAATTAAGTAAAAAGTATGAAATTTTCCAAGTTGGCAGAATTAAAATATCCAGAAGAGCTGTTGAGGTTCATCCAAGACTCTCATAACTCTTCTTTATTATCTGTCTCCCATATTTCTTCGCTTTTCCCTCAACGCTCTTACCTCCTCGTTCCCCGTCTTCTCATGCTCCCAAGATCGTTGCGCGAAATGAAATGTCCGGTATAAAAGGACAGCACCTCTTTCTTTTACATCCTTCCATTTACTTTTACGCGCTCGGTGTATCAATTCCGCAGAATTTTATCCCGTGCTCACGTTTTTCCATTAATTTCACCGTTGCGTCATGACGGCGGACGGTTCGCGGAAGCGGAGATTGCGAGCGAAGAAGCACGATGATTAAGCGTAAAGCGCGCTTTTTCGCGCTAATGCACCTGGCACGCTGGAATTGTGGAAGGCAAAGTGTGCCTCGATCGACAATCGGAACACTTTTGTCTACGTTGGGTAGAATGTAAGCGAATCTCGCGTGCGAAGAGTGCTGCGACTGAAGGACGTCGGAGATTGCTTGCGAAACAAGCTTCCTTGCCTCTTGGCATTTAAGAGCTGGTAATTAATCGAGTCGCGCGATTAGTCTGCTCGATGTGGGTGAAAAATGCTTTTACAACCGCTATTTTCTTTTCCATTATTGCTAGCTCCTTGCTCGTCATTTCAATACGCCGGGGGAGAAAAGTAGATGTGCAATTGTGTGTGGGATACATTGCTGGGCTCATTACTGTGGATGTTATAGGTGTAGGAATTTTAGGGAGTTTTGTAGAATTTTTAGAATTTTTTTGGATAATAGAGAGCTGTGAAATAAGGTTGGAGAAAATGGAGTATAGTCGAGGGAGGGTTTCTAATGTTTTTGGGGAAAGTAGCAAGTGAAATGACAAAGGTGTATGGAATATTGTGGATGTAAATGTAATAAAGTGTGGGAGTTATAATTCACAGCCGTGGAAGTCATCATATGTGACCGATTGATTTCATTTCCACCATTGTGATAGGATTGTAATTTAGGACTTTACAGCAAGAGGAGTGCAGCTCCATTTTTACCAACTTCGAGTGAATTAAAAAAAATTGCTTTGACTTAACATTAAAAAGGGAACACTAATTGAAATATATATATTTTCACACAATAAGTAGTAGTTACTGAGTTGATAAGTTTCTATTTCTATTTTTGGCAAAAAATATTCTATAATAAAAATATTAATATTTCTATTTTTATTGATTTTTCAATAAATCGCTCATTAATTATCGGATTTGCGTCAAACGTGCACCAAACGATGTTGAATTATTTAAAAAATGCAGCTGCACCCCTTTTGCTGCAGGGTGCTCAATTATAAACCGAATTTGAACCTTCCACAGTTTGTTTGACTCTTGTACAAATTTCTTTATAATGAAAAAGTTCCCATGTAGACTTTATGAAATTCAAATTCACCGAATCTATTCGATGAAATCTCGTCTAATTATAAGTTTCGTTTTAATGTCAGGTAACAGATTCAGTCTTATAGAATGTAATCCATCGTCTTACATTCCCAGAGGTGGCAATTTGCTACATTAAAACACGATCGCGTGTTAATCTGCCTCTTAAACGATTGGATAATCTTTCCAATTAGCAAGAAATACCCCATGAATTCAGGTCTCCCGTATAACACGAACAATTCCGCTACACGCACACGAAACCGTTTCTTCCTCCTCCATTATAATCAGCGCGGACGTTTCCCGTTATCGTGCACAGCAAGGTGTACGCCCGCGCGCGCGAGCGCGAATCGTTTTATCGAGCATAAAACAACCGTATAAACGTTTGTATGCCTTTTGATGGTAGATACACAGGTGTACATAGGGTGTCGCAAAATTGTGGAACGAAGAAAATACATAAAAATTCCCCAAGCTAAAAGGAATCGAAGAATCAATTACTAATATAGATTCTGAGTCTCAGTTTTCAAAATACGAGCAATTAAATTTTTATAGTCCAGATATATTTTTAACTCTTCATGGTTATACCTTCTTATGAATAAAAAATTGGTTACATGGGGTTCACTGCACCCTAGCATCATTTTTGAGTTACCATTTTCGTGTTTTTGAATCTTTTAACTTTTGAGTGATAATTGTAGGTAATACTAATATGATAAAATTTCTAGTTGAAGAAAATAGTTGTGCAAAAAGCGACTTCTTTTTGTTAAAATTCACCAAATTTTTCAATTTTAATATTATTGTCTAAATATTTACACAAATATTGGCAAAAGGGAAAAATTGAATGTGTGACCACGAAGGGTTAAGTATAAAAGTGACATAAGAAATTCTGAAAAAAATAAATTTACTATTTTTGCTTGTATTTTTATTGCACAAACGCAAAAGTTGAAATATTTGAAAACGAAGAATATGCGACGAATTGTTTTAAACGTAGGTGAGCAATTATAGAATACGTAGAAAATGTATAGTAAAGTAGTTGAAAAATGTGTGCGACGAGATAAGCCACGCTTTCCATGTCTTTTTGTCGGTACCATTAGACTTTGTTTGCATAAGCACTTTGTTTCCCTCGTGGAGGTTGATTGCGATCGAGGGTCTTCAACACAACATAGACGTGGCTTAGGGTGCAACCATACAAGCATACTCGTTACAAAATACCAGTTACGGGACTGGAAGCCTTTATTAATGCACTGCTGGAGGATAATGAAGAGCTTCGAAAAGGATTCCAGTGTGCTCTCAGGTACGCGGGAGAGAGCTCGCGTAATATGATTTATGGGACTATGGAAAATGATTTTCTCCTGTGGAGCTGTGTCATAGGCTGATATGCTGCGCGCTATTGGAAACCTATAATATACCTTCACGCTCGCTAAAGCGTACGCGGTTATTGTCGCTGTAAAAATAGGCTGAATTATCTGTAACGCTCCTTAGAAACGACTGTTGTACAGGTATAAAAGACTGGAACCTGAAGAACATCAGATTTCAAGCACGGAGCAAGAAACTTTACAATCCCATTTCCCCCTTATAAACAAAATGCAATGCAATAATTTTCTATTTTGTATATTCAGTTGTGACTTCAAATTTTAAACAATTTCATTGCACAATTCTACAGAGCACAGAAAACCATTCAATTTACATTTGCACAATTTGTTAAATTAAACTTAAGGGTTGTTTTCACCCTGAAGAACCAGAAGGAGCACGAAATAAAAATTACCTGATACATCTATTAAGGTTTCCTAGAACAGTGGTGGCTTACCTTGCCAAAAATGTATAAATAATATTTATCGAATTGCTGAAGTGTCGGGTAGTTTTTAATATGGGAAAAATTAATAGAAAATCAAACTGAGACAAGTTTCAAATTTAACATAGAATTTCATAATAATGAACACATAACTTGACACAGGCACACATTGTCGGACAGTAAAAAGTGGTAAAAAATATTTTAGAATAGGTAGCTAAGCATATAACAATTATTTTAGATTAAGATACAGACACTGCGAAGTTTGAAAACAAATCGAAATTTCCAGATTATCGATGGTCCCTTGTTAGCGATGACCAGTGGGCGGAATTTCTTCGAATCCGCGTTTGTGTGTTATCGTCGCGGCGACTCACCCGTCCCACGATCCACCGATTTCGGTAATAGGGGCGTGCGGCGATATCGCGTCCAGTTCGCACCGCGTTAATTTATCGATAACCGCGCGGCGCTAAATCACCGCGACGGATAAAGTCGTCGCGGGCTGGACCCGTTCAAGGTGCGCGTACAGACGTCGATAAGTGGTCAGACTGGTTGTAGACTCGACCGCGTGGGTGGACACCTTGACGTTGATCGAGGCAACGCGGAAACGGTGTCTCGCCCGTTTTCGACGCGGCCGCCTCGCGTACACAGAGCCAGTGCCCCTAGGACGAAATTGAAATCCAGAAACAAGCGATTATGAGGTCTGCCCCGAGTCGAGGTTAATTCCGCGCGCAGGGTTAATTTTGTACCGGGCAAAGGGGTCGTTGACCTTGCGCAGTTTTACGCGCCGCGGCCGCAGCCCTTTTCGCGTTTATTAAACATTTTGGAGCTTCCTCGCAAGGTGGCAGAGTTGGGCATTAACTAAATAAAGGATTATTTAAATAACGGATCAAGTACAAGTTACTTTAACTTTAGATTATTTTACGAATTTAGTTGAATTTTCCATTCGACAATAATTTCTTTAAGTTTTATTCGTTATTCGAAATTTTTATTTGAATAAAAGTTTTATCTTTGCAACGTGGCGGGCCGGGAAATCAATGGCACGGTCAGATGTTTATTTTTGCGGTGGGATTTTTTATTTCGTCTTCTGTGGTTTCTGGGTAATGATCTGATACTTGTGCATTGTGTGTGAAACTTCAATTTTTTTTTAGAGAAATTACGTAGAAGTTTCATTTAGTTTAGGAGTACATACACTAAGTGTAAGTAGTTAGGAGGATTTAGATTGCTTTTATTATTTGTGTTAAAGGTCCTTTGCGTCACTTTCCTAGTTTTTGTACCGTAGGTGCTGCTTTTCTAACTCCGAATGCTTCCGATCACCACATGTTGTAATTAAAAGTTCCACGCTCAACTCTACACTGCGCATTTTTGTGCAAAAAAAAATAGTTTCTAACGTAGATTTTTCCTGTGAATCCGGGAAAAATAATGGAAAAACTCTGTGTTACGTGTTTTTATTTTTATTGAAATCTGCTAGGTACATCTTGTAGCGGAAGTGCTTTAGTGATTACGAAACTTTACAAAACAATTATTAATTTTGTTCAGACAAAAGTGCAAGCAACAATTTATGAATGAAAATGATTTGCATCCTGGCACTTTGCATTTTTGCCTAACCAGTTCCGTCACATTGTTTTTACAAATAACTGCAAAATCGGTTGAATGCCAAAGTGCACTAAATAATGGCATTTAAAGTTTACAGTTAAGAGTTAATGTAACAGAAATGTCTCTGGTTCTCTGTTATTTGAAACTTAAAGGTGGTGTAATTAACCCATGGGAAGGTGCATCTAATTACCCCGAAATTCCCCAATTCCTCAGCGATTATTAGACTCGAAAATGAGCTCAAGAGCTCGTGGATACCCCGCACAAGTGCGCTGAACCACCCTTTCGCGGCAGCACCTTTGCTAATCACGTGGATTTAGCGGGTCGCGCTGCCTGCTTAATTGCAGCCCCGTTGCATTCACCCGATCAATGCGCCGGTAATCGTTTCGAGTGCCACAAAACGAAGCAAGGGAGGCCGATATTATTGTGGGAGGACTATCATCGAGCCTGTGGCCTCTCTTCTTTCCACTGGAGTCGACTCGAGCCACGCTAGCTCTCTCGTTGATGATGTTTTTCATCGGCCAACGACCGGCCACGAATCTCTCGACGGAAACGAGGTCTTGCTCTCGCGAGGCGCTATGCCTCGTGAGAAGATTAAAGGACTGTGTTAAGTCTGCAGTGTGATTTGTGAATGTAGAGTATCGTGACTTGTATACACCGTTGCAGAGATTGGTCCCATTTTTAACTTGAAAATTAAAGGGGGTCGTTTCAAAAAATGGCTCTAACGCTGAGTCACGTAGGGTTTTGAGAATTTTCTCCTAAATTAAAAAATTTTGTTCAATTCACACCGAGGTAACGTCGACGTCACTCAAAGTGTTGAAGCATGGATTTCGACTTTTTGGGAGAGAAAAAAAGCAGAATAGCATCTGGTTGAAGACTCAGGCAAAGACTCTAAAATGTTTATTACAAGACAGTATGAATCAGGACCTTTGTCTGCCTTGGCAGGCTCGTCCTCTTTTATTAAGGTCAGGAAATACGATTCTTGTTAAGGCTCCAATAAGGTACCGCAATTAGAGTCCAGGAAACACATTTGGCAGCTTAACTTCTGCACCAGGGTTACCTCAAATGCACCTTGCAACTAAATGCGATTTTGCTACCAGTTCCATTTGTGCGAAAGCTCGAAATCAGAAGTTTTTGGTCATTTTTCAAGGTAGTCCAGAGTTGGGCAAAATGTAATCTAATTACAACTTACAAATTACGATTAAACTGTAATTGTGTAGTTGATTTCACATTATTTTCTGTAATCGTTAATGTGGGTGGTTGACCACAATTTTATCAACCAGATAAATTATCAGTTAGAGAAAATAATGTGTAATCAACTACACAATTACAGTTTAATCGTAATTTGTAAGTTGTAATTAGATTACATTTTGCCCAACTCTGAGGTAGTCCCATCTCCTTCCAAGTTAAAAATAGTATCACTGGATTTCTCTTCAAAACACCTTTCCAACAATACACAGAAATCACTCTGAGAATATTGAAAAGCCAGAAGAAGCTCAGAAAAGAATTAAGCACCATTCAGCCGGAATTCTGATTCTGTTCAGATTCGATCCAGGCCAAGACCTGCTTAGCAGTTAGGGCCTTTTCACACGAGCCGCTAGTCGCGTCGCGCGCGACGCCGACGATTCTGACTCTGGATGCATAAAGCCAGCAAACCGCGACCAGCCCGACCAGTGTGTCCGCGAGGTCGACGTCTTCGCGTCTACCATGACGAATGTTACTCGATACCCCGCGTCCGCTGTCTACAGATTCCTTCCCGTTGCGTTTGTACCTCGGAGCGTTTTCCACGGTATCGTTGCACCGGGGGACGTTTGCCTTTTGTCCCTTTTCACGTCCCGGACCGCCGCCCTGTGTCTCCCTTTCCGTCGTTTTCGCGTTTCCAGGCGACGCTTTGGGCTCCAGTTTCTTGGTCGCTTCTTCTCCGGGAGTTTCAGCGAGGCCTGCGGGCGTGGAATGTGTCCCAACGCTCCGGATTAAAGGGACTACCCTTAATCTGTTAACTCTGGGGGACGAGTGGGCTCGTCGATTGAAAATGCCTCTCTGGTGGGCGATGGTTGTGACACTATTTTATACTGCCACTCTTTATTAGTAATAATAAATACTATTTTATACTTCAGCTTTCTGAGTGAAGTACCTATGTATTTCTAAAGTCATGAAAGAGGTTTAAAACTCTTGTTATTTATATGATTATTGCAATCGATAACGACGAGCATCTCGATTTAAATAGTGGTTACTTTTGAATTGTGTATATTAACTTGGAAAAGAACTTTCTATCTTTCGGCAAAATTTGAGGTTCTTCAGACTGGTGGTTTAATTAATAGATAGTACTCCACGCATGGATGAAAATGTTACTACATAGCTTACTGGTTAGAGATAGAATTTTTTGGTACAAAAGTAGTGATTAGTTAACGAAAAGGGTATTGCAGTTAAAATAAATTTAGATTGCAGTTCAAAGTCAGTGGTACGTTGAACTGGGGGAACATTGGCAGTTAATTAAGGAAGGAGAAGGACAAGAATTTTATGCATTTTCACACTTGCAGTACCTACAATCGAAAAAGATGTAATACTGTAATTAAAGCAAACGCGAAAATGTTAATTTTTATATTACACATATAACAAAATGTTACAAAAACCTGTCAATGGGCCTCCAGTTTACCGTAAGTTATTTTCACCATATTCTTTGAATATTCATTTTGTATATTCAAATTTGTTGTGATATTTGGAAATTGCTTCTCAACGATTATTAACGTTGTAACGAAAACGATAGGTAAAACCACTGTTAAACTAAATTCGAAGTAATGCCTGCACCTGTTACGTTCTGAAACGGGTCTAGTATCAATATGCCGTTTTGCCCGCGATATTATGTCAACATCAATATGACTGAGTGCCTCAGCGCGCCGCCATTGTATCAATTATTTAACATCAAAACACGTAGGCAAATATTTACATTGTTCACCGTTTATTGAAATTACCTTTCACTATAACAAGCCCTAATAGTAATTACTAAATGAATATGTAATTCGGTGTTTGAAGCTCGAATTTCAACGTACGCTTTTAATCATTTCGATAAGAAATACGTTATTTTTTACTTCTAAGAAAACTTTACTGTATTAATACTTACGATATAACTTAAATTATTATTCCAGACCTAAATATTTCATAATTTCGTAGGTAATAGTTTACAAAAATTCCCCCAGAAAAAGAAAATTCACTTCACTTCACTAGTTAATAATAACCACAACAAAAGTGTCACTGTCTCGGTATTTTCGCTCACAGTTGCAATTGCAATTGCACAGAATCGAGTTCGATCGTCGCACAGAAAATCTCATAGCACATATTTCAAAATACTCATCTCTCGAACAAGCGATTTTTTCGAACTTCGATTCACACATTTCCCTAAACATCAATTAAAAGCACAGCCACTTCGCGACAATTTCCATTGGCACACCTAATTTTCTGAAAACGAAAATAGAGCACCTCGTTCCTTCTGTATAGTGTTACTGGTGGTGGCGCAGCAGCTCGCTGTACCTAAACCGCACCATCTCGGCGAACGAGTTGGACACGTTTTTTCGGTGTAGCAGCAAGAGGACAGCAAGGTTAACCAATCCGTAACCGGTTCGCGACATTCGATTCCATCGATTAACCGCGTCGATTTGGATACGACGCGTACAGGTGTACACGCTGCCCACGTTCGTGCTATCTGTAGATTTCCTGCGACGGCTAGTTCGCGTGTAGGTACCCTCGGTGTACATTACGCGAGACCGACCGGAAACGTCCACGCACGCGGTAGATCCGCTTAAGCGGGGGATTATATACTGAAGGTGGACGCAGGCCTACGATCGTGGGGTCAAGTTAGCCCGAACCCTATGCGCCGGAGCGGTACTTAAGTACGTACTAGAGTATCCGTCTTGCCACGGTCAATTCTCTGCCTACGTTCCACTGGTCATTGCGCTTCTGCGGACTCTCGAAACGACAAGTCTGGGTATCTTGGGCTAGGATTCGATCCAGGGAGCGCAAAAAAGGCAACTGGCCTGAGCGGCAAAATTGGTAGAAAGAGAAAATTAATTAGGATCAATAAAAATCACAAAAAACTAAAATCTACTTGAATGAAGCTTTGGGAGGAAAAATGAAGTTCTTTGTGTACCTATAATGTCTCGTGAATGAATTTTCTTAATTTTGTATGTCAAGCCTTTAGTGTTTGGAAAGTTTGAAATAGCTGGGAATTTCAATTATCTTTATAAATTATATTCAAGTATAGAGAATGGAATAAATACATAGAATGTGTTAGTAATCACAGTGTGCTGATGTTGGAAGTTGGCGAGGGGTCCAGAAACACTATTGCATAATATTATGTACTACATCCAGTTCATTGCATTCTAAACTAGCAACTGTGAGTAGCATTTAAAAAAGAGAAGTCGAATTACCAAACGTTCGTATTGAACCTTGCATTAAATAAATAATTTTTTAATTGGTTGCTTCCTCAATTTATCATGCAGTTTTAACTTCGTTCAATGAACTGCAAGGAATGAATTCAATCGAAGCACGTCAGTCTTACTTCTGCCTGTAATTTTTAATCTACTTTTTCGCAATAATTTGCATGATGCTCCACCCATAATAATACCATTAAAGTCGATACTTTGCACATTTACTGTCGTTTAACACGTTCTAATTAATGATTCGAGTAAAATCGTTTTGCATTAGAATCGCTGTATTTGCGCGCAACTTTAATGTGCCAGAAATTACAAACAAATTAACTGCAGGTAATTCAGAAGGAGTCCACTTAAACTGAGGACATAACTGGAGCTAGCATTTTTGTTTTTGCTAAACGGGCCGTCGTTAGGCCGGGCCATTACCATGCTAAAGTCGTTACAAAATGTTTGTCGCATCCTCATTTGAATACTTAATTAACTCATTGAATGTCCTGCCGCTACCAGAATGTCCCCCCGTAATGAGCCTCGTATATGGACCTAACCGAGGCACAGGAACCTCGGTGGATGGCATGAACCAGCGTGGTGCACAAAGTGGATGTTAACCCAAGTAATAGAGTATATCGAATAGGGAGGCTGGGTGTTCGTTATCCCATTGTCGTTGCGGCTCTTTGCGTCTTAAGTTATCGATAAACGGCACGTGAACAACATTAACTGCAAATTTAATACACAGAGTACATTGAGGATGGTATTTATTGACGATTCAGGAAGACGAGGCCAGTATTAAAGATAGTAGAAATATATTTTATGCTTATTGCAAGGGGGATACAATGGTGGTGTTAGGTTTACAGGTGACAGACAATTTTAAAAATTTCAGGAAATTGGTCTGAAGATGTACTTACATTAATTTATTATAATACTACTTAGGAGAAGGTGGTTACTATTGTAATGGGTCTGTAGGCTACAGAAGTTAATTTGAGATTACTTTGAGAATTAGTATTGGCCTGAATTGAAGCTTTGTACTGAAGTCAGAGTTGGGCATTCACGAAATAAAAAATTAAATCAATAGTAAGAGTTACTTTAACTTTAGAATATTCGACGAATAAAGTTAATTTTTTTATTCGACGAATAAAGTTAACCCGGGTTGTTAATAATTTCGACTACCTAATCATTTTTTTAACGTTTATTCGTTATTCTTCGACGAATTCAACGTCACTGTATCTCAAGAGCAAAAAGTTTGTAGAACCATTCTCATTCCAATTCCTTTTCAATTATTCTCACATACAACACACACTTGTAAATTCTACAGCATCACTTTCGAATCCCTCTTCACTAACACTTCTAAAGTTTCCAACTCGAATCGCATATTAGAGTCTTCACAGTATTTACTACCCCAAATCCAAGAACCGCTTTCACCCCTCATTTAAATATATACTCTAATACCTATATGCTCTCTATTCAATTCGAAGATCAACCTTACCTTCCTAAATTCAATTCTTAAAAAAAGAAAAGAAACCTAATTTGCCCAGTGGCATCTGTTGCGTCGACCCGACGAATCACAACGACCCATTAAAAATTGAAATGCGCTCTTACAAGGGAAAAAAGCTTGTTTTCATCGTTTGTATGTAGATCTGATCGATAAGAGCGGCGTTAGCGCGGCAGGCACGAAATGTAAGGCACACGAGCAACCCTGGCTCGATCCTGTCGAGCAATAAAACGGAGTTTGGGTTGGCACACAGTGACTCACGATCAGAAGGGAAACCGCTTCACGCCTGCCCAAGCCACGACCACCCAGTTCTCGGTCCAATTTACCAACCAGCTTGATCAATATTGCATGCGGGCTTACAACTGAACGGTTAAGAAATGCCTTCCGCTTTGCAAGCTTTTCCCTTTCGATATTGCATGTGCATTGTCGAAGTTCAGTTAAGTTCACCTTGACTACTTGAGCGCCGTTTAGGCAAACGCTCGATTCCCTGGGCGATATCGTTTAACAAAGGAATGGGAACTAAGCTCGTGACCGGCACCTTCACTGTTATGCTTTTTGCAGTGCTGTACTTCGTAGCTAACTGATTGTGAGTCTACTTGCAAGTGACTGCAATATGCTTGTAGGTGGAGATACTCATTGTTTTCTGTCACCTTTGGGCGTTTGCATGGTGTATTCTAGTTACCACGGTGAAGTTATAGGGTAAAGAACCCAATTACTGTCACCGTAAGCTATTTTACTTAAAATAACAAATAAATAAACGTTGTAAAGTCCTACACCAATAGAATTATGTAATTCAACCTATAATCTATGCTATAAATTATATTCTATAGTTTATTTATTCGTTATTTTAAGTAAAATAGCTTAAGGTGACAGTAATTGGGTTCTTTAGCCTAGTAGTTAGGGCGAATGAGTTTAAAATTTGAAGTTACAATCAAAATGTAATAATCGCTTGGTAATAATTCGAATATCAAAAATATTGAAGACCAAATTTAGAGAATCGAGCATCGACTAAAATATCTTTGATATCGTTGCAATTTTATTCAATAAAAATGAAATTGCAAATTCTTTCTTTACTCAAGTATCCGAGTATTTGTAATCTTTTCTTCCAATTTAATTCGGTAAACTAAGTACATAAATGGAAGTGGATGACAATATTCCTCTTGGATAAAAAGGAACTATAGTAGAATTTTGGAAGACTGTTCAACGTTTGCGAAATCGCTCGTGAATATTGTGAAACACATATTTTGCAATGTATTCTTGCATTTGTCGACAAAATTCAGGGAGGAACTGGCTTTCAGTTTACCGCCTCTGGTATATTCTATAAAAAGGGACTTCTATTACAGTTCACTAAACCTCGAAGACGGTTTTGAAGTCAAAACCACGCCACCGCCGGAAGTCGCAGAAACCGCAGCCGACAAATGGCGACGCCGCGTTTTGTCTCTCCGCGTTACTCAATTTTCACGTTTGGTTTATCATTCTGCCGCTTTGAAAACGCCTCTATTTATAATGCAGGGGGAGTAAGCGCGCGTGTAACACGCTCCAACGATTTTCGTGTAGAGTACAGGTGGGCGTGTGTGAGTATCGCAAACACAGAGGACAGAATTATATCCTGTGGGGGCCGTGAATGCGAGCATGACGTCATTCGCTCCCGTTTTATTATAAGAGGGGTAGCTAGTTCTGTTATCGAAAGAACCAGCGCATTACACCCCAATACACGTCTCTGCCAATTTAACGTCGCCCCAGGGAGAGGGAACGTATTCATGCACATAAATCTATTCGATACTGATGGTCGTTATTTCTTAAATCTTAGCAAAACAGTGAAAATCGTTATTAGAATCACTTAACTTATTAACTGGATCATATCTCGATCAGAAATGTCTATAGTTCACTAGAGTGTAAAACTTGTATATTTAATAATTATCACAGAGCCAATTAAACTCATTTTGCCACACTAAATGTGACCTAAGACATTCTTTACTCCAGTTGCAGGGATTAAGTCTCGAAATTTTGGTGACGAAATAATTTATTTTATCGAACTTGAAGAAATTTTTTGATGACGAGTTAACTCGTCTTGTCTGCTTAAAAGGAGAGTGTAGTGAAGATAATTAAGATTTTATTTTTTAATCGTATCTGATTGATACTTTGCATATTTTATTTCTGGACAAAGATCACGAATTAATAATCGATTGAATTTATTATCGTATTTAGTAAACTTTTCTTTCATTGTTTCGTACTTAATGAGTAGATCTAGCATCGACGCCCTGTTGGATGAAGTTTTTTTTCTGGTTCACCTATTTTTTCTTGCTCGTTGACGTCAAATGGACCTCACCCTAGTTAGGTGAAGGGTATCTCCCCTGGCAGAGGAGGGTTAAATTCACAGGGGTCGTAGAAGGACCATAATATTTCAAGGGCTATAGAGAACTAGACACAGTCCCAGTTTCATCGAAGGGGTCACGTGCCCCTCAAGCATTAAAATTAACGAAGTTTCCGTTTGCTAATGTAAGTAACCGCTAATGAGAAACGGGTGTTCTCAAGGGCGCCAGTGTGCTTGAGACATCTTCTTAGCGCACGAACCCCGAGTACAGATGTTTCTGCGAGTTGACTTTCACTTAGCCGGAGCATAGGAATTTAGTATAATCAACTGGCCGTCTATAAATTAGCAATATAACGGAACTGCTTGCAAAGATCACCTCTCCATAATCTTAAATACGAAGTGATCCTTCCTGCAAATAAATTCAATTCTGAACTTACATTCCTTGTAAGTTTAAGTGCTTGTTTCGTAAATGAATTCATAAAAAATATTTTAACAAATGAAATATATTTGTTTATGATTAACGGTTGCTTATTAATATCTTCTCAATTTAAGAATTCAAATAACAAAAATTGAAGACCAAATTTAGCGACTCGAGTGTTAAATAAAATTTCTTAGATATTACTGAAATTTTATTCAACAGAAATGAAATTGCATTTGTTATTTTCCACGAGAATATAAGCCCTGTAAATTGAGTATTGGATAAAATTTTCTTAAGTGGATAGACTGCTTCTTATGAGACAGGAAATTGCGTTTCTGTAGAGCATTTTTAATTACTCTTGTTTCCTGGTTTCCCACGGAAGCACAGGAGACAAGCGAAACGTGTGATGCACATATTTCATAGATCGATCTGCACGTCGCTCTCTGGTCGCGTAACCATCGGTATAATTTATTCAGTTTATCGTCAGCAACGACTCATATCCTTCCTTCATGAGTGACCCAAATATAGCGAGGAGTCACCTGCGTATGGTTCATCGACACTCGCAAAGTAATTTTGCTAAAATTACACCATCGATAAATGAGACACGCACTTACGTTTCAACATACTAGATTCATTCACACTCCCAGGATATGTTTTCTCAAAAAACTCAAGAAATATTCAAACACCGAGTATACTTCTATAATTCTGTATTTCATTCATTTCAATTCGAAATTTTTAAGTATATCTTTCTTGGACAAATATTTACACATTCTCGTTAATAAATAGAAATTAACATTTAAAATATCCTGATCGATAATAATTAATACATTTATTGAATGCTGTGCAAAAGAAATATGTAAATTAATTATATCAGAATGTTGAAATATTAGTATATATTTTAGAAGCCTCGGTAGTTAATTTGTTTAGCAAATGCTTGCGGTAAGTGTGAATTTGTAATGTAAATAATCGATGGTGCGTACTCGTGTACCACGCGAGAGAAAGACCTGCATTTCTATTCCATGAATAAGCACAGCGAGCGTATAATACACAGCGCACCAGGTTTGATCAAGGTGGATTACTTTGCTGGATAATTTAGTGTAACCTACTTTCCCTTACGTAAGATTTCTTGGCTACCGGTGGTGAATGGAATTTGGAAATTGGTTCGTGTCCAACTGGCGTCACTTGTCTTCCCGTTTAACACGATTTCTGATTGGAATCAGAACCAGGTTTCTCCTATTCAAACCTAAACAACGTATCTGCTAGTCATCTTGCGTGTAAATATTGATTCTGGACGCATATTTGTATCAAATAGGTGTTACCAGTATTGCGCATGTTTAGGGTAAAGATTAGTAGAGTAGCTTTGCTGTTTTTGATAACATAGAAAATTATTTTATGGAAACATGATTCATTGAGGGGTTGCAGGACAAATAAAGGGTGCTTTTTTATTTGGATTTGAGTTTTTCAAGAAGTTATGCTTGCTTACACTTCATGCCTGCCATTTGATGGCCATTTTTAGTAGCTAGGAAGGATTTGAATTGGAGCTATTTCTCTCGATTAAAAATAAATAATTGGAGATGGAAATTTTGGAAAATTAATACGAAAGAAACTACTTAAATAGTTCTCAGATTTTCCTCATTTTTCCTGTAATTTGCTTCTTTGGAATAAATGACTCGAATATTTAGACATTTTAACTCTAAGTGTTCTAGGTACAATTCGCAAATTATTTCATTATTTTTCACCTTTTTACTGCATTCGCTAGTTCTGCACACTTTGCATTCATAAAATAATTTAGTAAACCCATTATCGAGTAGCATATTCGTGTCTTCCTTGGTAATAGGAAGCCCTTCGTTACACGTTTAAGCGTCTCGTGACCAACACCGGCGAGAACACAATTTCGAGCGAAATATAAACGACATCAGCTCGTAGAGCTGTCGTATTTGCGAATTGGGAACGTGGCGACAGAACTGGTGCATGTTATAACAAACTTTCAGTCACGATATTATCACCCTGTCAGAGAGTAGTACGTATTCGCAATATCGGCTGCGATAATAGTTCTCCACAATCCGTTGTACCCTGACAGGACAATTATAATATATTCAACTACAATATTCCGGAAATTAATTAAACTTCAATTTCAAGTTAACGTGAATGGTGGAGTTTTGGGCTCAGAAATCAAGTGAAAAATCGTGGAAAATTCCAAAAACAAATATAAACAACAAGAAAGTAATAAATTTCGAAAATTAACGCAACTACAATTTTATCTTATGCCGAATAACAGCTGTTCAACATCAGAAATCGAGTGAAAATAGTCTAAAATTATCAAAACAAACAAAAAAAAAATAAATTTCGAAACTTAACAGAACTACAATTTTATCTTATCTTGAACAATGAGTTTGCAACATCAGAGACCGAGTGAAAATAGTCTAAAATTATCAAAACAAAAAAAAAACAAATTTCGAAACTTAACAGAACTACAATTTTATCTTATCCCGAACAATGAGTTTGCAACATCAGAAACCGAGTGAAATTCCATCAGAAGTAGATCAGCCTATTAAGAAATTGCCTAACAGAAACGGCACCGATAAAGGGACGCGATATTTCGTTATAGCAGGTCGTATCTGGGATTTAGAGCGACATCAACGACGGCACGGTACGTCTCATAAATATACCCGAGGAAATGTTGGTAGATACCAGTCACGTGTCGAGTGGCTTCTGTAAATGTCAGGAATAGCGTTTTATCGTGCTCGAAGACGCGGGTTTCGGTATCGTTATCAACGAGCACGTCGAATCGTCGGCACGTTCGCGCCAAGAGGTGTGTATCTGCTTTTCGTCAGCTATTGCCTGACGTAGATGGCCACGACTGCAACATGAAATATTTAACGAACTGGAAATTTAGGTCGTGGTGCTGCGCCAACTTGTGAACGTGCTACTTGGCCAGGTAATCCGGGACATGCAGTGTTCTACGAGCTCCTGGCGTTCCACCGACGAGTATTCCGTTATCGTCCAGCATCAGCCTTCTCAGAGTTCTCAGTCGCGATTCGAAATCGTTAATATCGCGAGGGTTGCTTCGAAACTGTAGGTACAAATCTCGATGGCTCTTATACGTTTTGGAAGGGAACAGTTCTTAGGTAATCCCTTATTTGAAATATGTTCTGGATGAAAATGGACCGCTCTGTGCTTCTTCGTAGCTCCAACTTGGCCACTGATGTACAGTGTCGTTCATAAGTATTAAGACACCTGCTGTGTTTGCAAAAAATGTGATATACGGCTTTCACTGATTTTAATTTCTGGAGGTCTTTAATAAACCTGCAACGTTTTTCACAATTATTCCACACAGAGTGTATTGATATCTAGGATTAAGTGTACAGTGTTTGGAGGAAAGGGTTAGAAACTTTTTGGGCTCATGTTGATTCGAGCAAGTAAGATGTTAAATGTGTGTCAGAGAATTGGTATTTATTGAGATAGGCGATGATGGAGATAGTATTCATTGCACTTGGCTCGCTGGTCGCTTGGGAAATATACTACTGTGGAAGATTAGGCCAGTTACACGTGTGACTTTTTAGTTGAATGAACTCTGCTCGTATTTGCAATTATTATATCTGTGGCGCAGAACTGAAATTTACCTTAAAACGGGAGGAAATCCATATCTCGGTAATTAAATTACATAATACATATTTCCGTTAAAACTGTTTTACTTCTACATATACCTAAGCGCTAAATTAAGTTACCCAATAATTTTAAAATATATAATCTCTAATCCCCCCCCAAAAAAAAGAAACCTTGCGCAAACTTTCTTACGGAGATAAAACATAATATTAAATTAAATCATAAAAAAACTTCAAAAAAAATTACGCCAAGTATTAAATTAAATATTGCGAACAAATTCGTAACCAGACAGCAGTCAACATACGCTAATCAATATCTGAAACCCTGGACAGAAAAGTTCGAAAGTAACTGCGCCGATTATCGAACATAATTGAGCGATCGATATCCCCGAATGGAATCAGATGATAATGCAACGCGATCGAGGGGTTGTGGTGCCGCAGATGATCGAGAGATGCGCCAGGTTAAACGGCGTGTCGCCAGCAACAAAGAGCTTATGCTAATGCTCGACGTGCGGGGATTTTGCAATATCAGTCGGGCGACACGCGTGCTTCGAATCGAATCTACGCCGCGGGACACTGTGGTCTTTACACGTGCACACGCACACCTGGAATGCCACGTTTCCCCTTGTAGTGGCATTCCTGAAGCCTCTGTCGTGTTACCTTCTTCCTCGAACAATTGAGTCCCAATGCTATTTGCCGATCCTCCGCTGCAGTCGCCTGTGCAAATATCTTGCGAAACCCACTCGCAGAGGTGGGGACGTACTCCAAGTGCTTCTGGCAGTAGGTCGCCACTGTTGATACTTTCGATGCTTTAGATATAGCGAGCACTATTGGCCAAATTGGCTTTCCTGCTCTTCGTTAATGGGTGGGTTAGAAATTGCTTGAATTTTTTTATTTGTTGATTTTTGAATGGTCTTTAATGATTTAAAGAGAGGGCACTTTAATTAAAGTATATATGTTGAATGAGGCTCCTTCAAGTTCTCCTTTTAGTTTTTGTTTTTGTCTCTGATGTTGAATACATTTTCGACTATTTTTTAACTCATTCTGCGTACAAGGAACTCAAATCTCTACCGATTACTACTCCAGTGTTATTTAGTCATAATTAATTAAGAGTACTTCATGAGTGCATAATCCTTTACTGCCCCATCTCAACTTTCACTCCCCCAATTTTTAAGCAATACTTAAACAATCTTTGTTCGCATATTATCTCCAAAATTTCCAAAATTAACTGTCGAGAGTTTCTTTCAAAAGCTTTAATTTAATATCCCAATCTCTCGTAATATACTAAATTCGAAAAATGAGCCTTCGAGTTCTCAATTTCCCAAGATTTACCAAAACCTTGTATATTTAAACAATTTCAGCCATACTTCATTATTTATCAGTACAAATTACTACTGGCTTAATTATTTCGTCGTGTACGAAGTATCAACATGCATATTTAATAATTGAACGCCAGGGTGCACGGAATACGCTTTGTCAAAGGTGACTCGTGTAGGCGCGCTTGGAGGAGGATTAAATTGGACTGTGTGCATGCGTACGTTCGAGTTTCACGCGTGTCCATATGGGCAGCATATGCAGGTTCGGTTTTCATAGCCACACGTGCGGGCCAGAATGGATTGAGCTTGAACGTGGACAGGATTAACCGGCGACTAAGTCATCGCCACTGGCTAATGCGCGCGTTAAGTAAATTAGAATGACGCTTGTGGTTATTGCTCAATGAACCTTTCTTTAAAATCGTTCCTCCAATATCTCGCTCTATTATTATTTTTTAACAAACAAATTACTTTCGGTTTTAAGGTTGAAAATTAATTGACTTGTTAACAGTGTTAGTACATTTAAAAAAAAAACTTGATGGGGATGTCTGCGCAGCAAAAGGGTGGAATCAACGATAGGATTTTGTAGCTCGTTCCAGATTGAAGGGAACTCCTCTTATCATTACCATTAATGTCGGAGATAGCTTGCGTACACAGTGACGCGAATGTGAAAACGTAACTACGCAATTTGCTCGAAAGATTATCCAGAATCTGTTCTCGTGCACAGCTATAAGTGGACACAGGTGTCGAGGTAATCGATTCAATTTGGAGCAATATTAATTGACTGCTAAGTAAAGTGGGATAATTAAATCTCCTTTTCGTTAAGAGTATGCAAACTCATATCGTTGGAAATGAAACGATTGCTGTAATAAGTTAAACCACTTCGACATCCTTTCATCGTTCTCATCAACCGCAAATTACGAGGTGCCAATTTCCTGAACCTGACACCTTGCTCCTCTTTTTCATATTTGCAGAGGCGCGGAGTACATACGGGAATTTTACGAATTGGTAAATTATATAGAGTATGAGAGGAAATTGTGGAATTGTAAAAGTTAGAATAGGTGTTATTTAGAACGAGAGTAATAAATGCAAATAGTCTAGTTAAATAATGGAAATTTATTGACATTGCAGAAGCTCCAAAATTGATCAGAATTTATTTTTTGTCAAAGCAATTTTTATTTATTACTTCTATGTCAAATACTTAACACTTCTCTCAACGTTCACATTGGATCCATTTCCCAAAAATAAATCCTCCAATTATTTCGATTAATGCAGATGTGAGAGCCACTTTCCGCAGCTACGAAGTAATACAGAAAGAAGATGAGTTCCCTCTAATCTGGTATTCTAATTGGGGAGGAATGGTAATAGTAAGGAGTAGTAGCTTGGATGAGCGTAATAGTGACCTTTAAATGTTGCTCATCTTACGCAAGACGATCGCTAGAGCCGAGTTAAGGTTTCCATTCACCAGCCGTTGAATGAACGGGTCCCTTTTACTGCACAGGAGCAAAAGACGTTATAGCGTTAGATTCACTTTACGAGGCTAGGAGAACAAAACTTTAAATAGTAATCACCTATCTTCTTCGCATCGATGTATTAACCCCTCGCACTTCTCAATTATTTTTAAACCGTATTCCAACCACTCTGAGTTGAATAGAAAAAAAGATACAAAAAATGAAAGTAGTTCAATACGAACAAAAACAAATTGAAAAATATTATTACACAACCACCAACTACTGGACACCAACTTGTATGATTATAAGAAATTATAATTTGTACCTCCTTTCATAAAAAACTCTGACTCAGACCTCAGAAGTATTACATATAATAATAATAAATAAATAAATAATAAAAAAGGAAGAAGATGAAAGAAAGAAAAAATTCTCTAACTTGTGGCTAACTACTAGTAACCGAAAATACAGGAATTTTCCACGTTCCACGATTAAAATACCAAATCATCGCGGTACCTCATAAAACACTATGCTTCAGCGTTTCCAGCGAGAAATTCCGTGCAATTACGCGCAACACAGACACGCACAATTACTCGTGAATTCCTTGATAACGCGGCATCCTTGATAACGTGGCATCCCTGTTACGAGGATCGATGAGAGCGTTCTTCGTTCTCGATTGCAAACGTCATACGATGGCATGCCTTTTGTCATTGCACCGCGGCGAGGTCCTTCCGCTCGCCAGCTCGCGTTGAATTGGTAAATCCCTACTTGGCACCGAATGCGTGGGAGCGCGTATAAAATGCAGATACTACGGTGTATCGTTGAAGGAGTGTGGGAGGGTGGAGGGGGGGGTTGCTTGCTACTACGGTGACTCATATTATACTCGTGTAATCTAACAGTCTGTTCCACTGGAATCGTTGTCTCTATTGTGCCCTCGATGTTGGTATAACGTTGCAGCCGAGCCCGGGACCGACGCTACCGATTATTAACGGTGCAAATACTGTGCTTGTGTGATTATTTAAATATCAAGGGGGGCTCATCTTTCGGAGGCTTGAAAAACATGGGAAGTTTTTAGGAATTTCTAGGGAATAAATAACTAAACTTAAAATTATAAAACAGATTTAAACGTTCATTGACTAATGGAGGTAAATATTACTTTTAAATTCTCAAGTGTAGAGGCGAATCAGGGAAGTGCAATTTGTATGATTGCTAATTTTGAAAAGTCATTTACTATAAGCAAGTAGAATTCTTTATAAAAAGAGAAAGATGTCCTTTAAATCTGACAAGTTAATCTTCAGTTTTCGTGGAATTGCAGAATCGGATTCTTCAAAAATATTCTTCAATGAAATTGAATTTTATATAGTTTTTGTAGGTACTTATTTGGTAGTATTGTGTATCTTTTTTCGTAGTGTATTAACATGAACTTTGTGCGAACGTGGAGAAAACCGTGAATCACGTTTCACATTGCTGAGGGACCAAGTCGAAGTATAATGAAAGCTACACGTAGCAGAAATCATCCAAAGAGACTTTCTACCGCTTCATGGGACGTAATGTACGGTTGCGCGACGTAAATGTCAGCCCACGTGTCGACATAGGCTTCTATCGGAAGGTACCATAAAACCTTAGCTACGATAGTCTCGTTGCCCCATGAACGCAACACTTTTCGCGTCAATTGAACGAGAGTTACGAGTCGTATCTGTCGCACCAGATTAGCGATGACAAATCGAAAACCATTCGCCAAGGAAAATTGGGAAAATCGGACAGTTTACGCGTTGCGAAGTGCCATTGTACGACTACCTAATTTCGTAGTAGAACTAAAAAGAGGATAATCCTACGTGTAAAAAACAATGGAAAATATGGAATAGAATTTTTTCGTACAAGGCTTCGTCTTCGAGAGATTCGATTTTGAAAACCTTCTCGGATATTTGTTAATTTGATTTCGAGTAGTCTTCTGTGTTTGTTTATTACCTACTCTTGATTTCTACTTGGCTACTAGGATTTGCGAACACTGAAAGTGGTTTTATTTCGTACTTTATTGCGCGAAGAATTGCTAGAAATATCACCTCCCTTGTAACTGAAAGATTTCTGCTCACTAATTCGAAGAGGAACGACCTGGAAATAAAAATTTTTATGTCTTGAGAAATCTTGATGAACTTTTATATCTCCAATTTTTCAAAGTTTTGGAGATATTGAAAATTGAAATTGAAGTGTAGGTGTCAGGAAAATGTTGCCAGATATTAAAAGCAATTTATCATTGTGGAGGTAGACTGAAATGAAGACTCAAAAGGAAGAGGACCGAGAGACTAAGGGAAAAAGGGGCGTGCGTCGTTAAAGTATTCAGTGTCTGTGTTATAATATCGTACCCGATGTATCCGAGCAACGACCTCTGAAAACAGAGAGGGATCAGAAAGCGAAAGAAGCAGGGTTTCGCCAACCCTAACAGGTGCCACCTGAGGCTTTCATTCGGTTACGCATTCATAAGTGACACAAAGGACGGGGGAGCTTTAACGAGGAAACGAAAAAGGAACCGCGTTTCCCCGCAGCTCCATTAATTAAAGGTACTTTGTTCGTTGCAAATTACATGGTGGCTGTAAAGTATACCGTAACGAAAAGTGTCGTTAGCATTCCACAATTTTCGATAGAAATAAGTTTTAAGTTTTATATAATATTCCATGTAATATATTTTGGAAATTTCGGTGCAATTTTGCAATTTAATTGCACGTGTTGGAATATTTTCGTAGGAAATCTTACGGAGAGGATTAATTTTTGGTTTCTTCATTTTTATTTTAATACACTGATAGTTGAAATGTTAGTGTAGTTACATACCGATGTGAAAGAGATTGCTTTTTGGATCGCATACCACTGGGATATTTTGCACAGGTGCAACATCCGGTGAAACGAGGTAAATCGCTCGACTTGTGCTTACTAGTTGCTAATTAGAAGTCAGTTGCGTAGTAGCGGTACGTTCACCGTTGACGACGCTCTCCTCGTTGTTCGTCGACGCTGCGGTGTCTGACCATGGCCGTACCATTGACCCTGTCAGATACTTGAAACTGTAATCATTGTACTAGAGCTGTTCGAGGACTCGGGAAAAAAGGATTGCAGGCTCGAGCCCCTCGAGTGTGTCGGAAAAGCTCGAATGATATTATAGTAATTTGAATGAATTCAATTAAAATTCGCGTAGCTTGTATAAATTCGAGTGAAATTCGCGTAGCTTAAATAAATTCGAGTGAAATTGGCGTAGCTTAAATAAATTCGAGTGAAATTGGTGGTACTTAAAAAAATTCCGCTAAAATCCGCATGGCATAAATAAATTCGAGAAGAACTCGTGAAATTTAAATAAATTCAATTAAAACTAACGAAATTTAAATACATTCGAGTGAAACTCGAGAAATTTCAAGTTTCAATAAAAACTAGCGAAATTTAAATGAATTCGAGTGAAACTCGCGAAATTTAAATAAACTCAATTAAAATTGGTGAAATTGAAATAAATTCAATTAAAACTTGATCCATTCACTTCGATCTACTGAAACACCTCGACTCCTAAAACAGTTTCACATTCCACAATAAACTCTCGATTTTCGAACGCGTCTACCAATTCAAATCTCCTACACTCACTCTGCAAACGTAAAAAAAGTGAAATACCTAACAAAGCTGAACTGAAATTGACGTGCAATAGTCGTGGAACTGGCAGTGCTACGAACGAAGTGGTTTTCCCAAGCATCCCATTGGGACAGCGCACGCGATAAACCTTATTCGTTATCGATAAGAGCCGCGTGTTCTCCGTCGGTTTCGTAATTGCGTGGAAGGAACGCGTGTCTTTCATCCGTGGCGCGATTGCACGCAGGCTAACGTGCTGTTTGCAAAGAAACTTTCTCACCGCGCGTTTCGCGTGAGGGGTGCGCCAGTTTACGCGCGACCAGTACCTATGCCGCTAATTACCGTCTCGTATTGACCCTGAGAGAGCTACGGTGAACGATAAGAGGCAACAACCGGGGCAACTTAATCGGGGCCAATGGGATCGCCAGGGGGAACGTAAGGAAAGGAGTCAAGGCGAGGCTGCAGTCATTGCACTCGTTAGAATTCGTGCTGTCGATTGAAAGGTATATCAGCTTTCGAGATAGATGCGCTGGCAAACGTGTTGGAAAAGAATTTCTGGGCTTTGATTAATTATTCAGCAGGTGTAGAAAAAAACAATCATTTTTTAATACTTACCTGGCTAGGGGAGGAGGAATTTAGATGTCACTTTAATAGATCAAAGTAACGCAGGTCACATAAGAAATTGTTTGAAACGAATGAAGCTTATTTTTAATGGGTTTATTTAGATGTGCGAAGATTTATGTGCTATTAAATTTAGGGGAAAAAGTGGGACATTTACGGGCTCAGAAAATGGACTAGCAGCGGTATAATATTGGCTTGAGGGATATAGAAAGTACCAAATAATAATATAATATCAAAAAAGAGATATAAGAGAAAACACTTTGTAAGACTTAACATAAACATAGTCCATCCTATGTAAAAGGTACCTTAATTTATAATATCAAGTTTACACTTATTTTTAGAAAATAATATAAAATTAATGTTAAAAGTAGCTTAACTATAATATCAGAAATTGGAATAAACATATTAGGATAATGATATGAATATAATTGAATTCTACTTATGTAAAATTATAAGTAATAGCAATAATATTGGTGCTACTGAGATTAGTGCAGATAATACAGTAAGAAAGTTTGATAAACAATGGCAGATATTATTTTTGCAAAATACGTATAACAAAGATTGAAGTTAAATTTTCATTTCGAACTACTGTTCTTGCAAGGAAACCGACGAGGAAGGAATTAACAGTATCTTCTAGTCTCTGTGGTCGATTAGAGGACTGATAAGAACCGCATGTTGCAACGTTTGCATCGCAAACTTACCTAATCCACGTTACAGCCATCGCACTTATTTTAACTCGTGCATCATGGTAGTACGTAACGTCTGAACTTGCAGAATAAATTTGCGTTACATTGCAGGTTGTAGAATAATTACACTGTGAGCAGAAAGTTATGCCGATATTGTACTATAATATATACAAGCTGGCATGCCAGGAACACATTATTTATAGTATTTAACGCATTAATTATCAGTTACCAATAAACAAAGCTCTTCACTGTTTTAGTATTTCACACGGTGCACATGTTACGCATTTTGAATTTTAAAAACTGTACTGCAGACCTAATTTAATTATAAATGAATTCTATTTCTCAAGCTTTGCATACCATCGAGAATTGCATAGGGTAAAGGACCCAATTACTGACACCTGACCAATTACTGTCACCTTAAGCTATTTTACTTAAAATAACAAATAAATAAACGTTGTAAAGTCATACACAAAAAGAATTATGTAATTTAACCTATAATCTATGCTATAAATTATATACTATAGTTTATTTATTCGTTATTTTAAGTAAAATAGCTTAAGGTGACAGTAATTGGTTAGGTGTCAGTAATTGGGTCCTTTACCCTACGTTACTGTTGTAAATTATTAAACATACAGAATCAAACATACTTCTGTGCGTTACACTGGCCGATATCAAGCGCAATAATTTAAACAAATACAATTCACGACGACGTGAAATGTGGGTTGTGGCTACCGAGGGCAGCGGCAACTTCCTGCTACAACAATTACTCATCCGACATGATAAACGTCTGACTCGATCATTTGCAACAGGCTCGCCGCACGCTCTATTCTTTCTCGAACCAGTCCAAGCAGATTTTTTCATACCACGCGCAGAGGGAAGGGTGAGAGAGGCACACACACGCGCATAGAATATTTATACATTGAATCTAGCGAGGGCCATTTGGCTTAACCACATTTCGATCGTAACTACCCAACGGAAATATCGTTCATGACCAATGTGTACCTGATTGCGGTCTGTGAGCGTTCGCGGCGGTTCGTTGGAATCCAAAATTACGCGCGTGCCAGCGAGAACTGGTCGCCGCGGACGAGATTATATTTCGATCCTGCCCGCTGTGCGCGTCGATTGAAAGAATATCCCCGAGCAAATGGAATTCATCCCTTTTAACGACTCTCGATACTCGCCGAGGGGTCTTCCTCGCAAACACCGTCGAGTGTCGCCTTTGCACTCGACTCTGCTCCGTTGCAAATTACGTGCTCGATCGCTCTGGATGTCCCGTCGCGAAGTCGTCGCGTTTAATTGAAGCAGGAGGACCCGCGGACTAAAGCCGATTGTATCTGTTAGGGATCGTGGCTTGCGTTCGCTGGGGACGGTATTTCGAAATATGTAAGCTAAAATATTTGCATACTTTGCTGTTACTAGGGGAAGAATCTGTAAGATGGCTTTGACGAAGTTGTGCAAAATCGAACACCGGTTCGTTTTATCGAGCTGCTGAGTGGGCTCTGTTCGGTGGATAGTTCTCGAATGCAGAGGAGGAATCTTGTTGATATAAATATTATTCGTGATTTTTATACCGTTTTAAATAGGAGTGTTTCAGAATTTAATGACGGGGGCTTTATTGGGAGATTTAGCGGGAAATATCAACTATTTTAATTTAAAAGAGTTGAGGCAATTTTAAAATTAATTCAGTATAATAGTTCACATTAGTTCACAGTGTCATTGCTAATTTGCTTCCTGCATAAAAAAAGGGGAATTGTTTTTAAAGTTTTCTCAAGCCTCTGTGCTTAAATCCTTTTCAATTTATTTTGCCCCAAATTTTACTTACTTTAATACTTAGCCTATACACAAATCCGCCCCTGACTCTAGCATTTTACCTTAGATTTTTCCACGCAACTCTTCCAAACTCACTGAACTTTATCGGGACCCCCAACCTCAACAGTTTTTCTTTTTCTAATACCTATACTAAAATATATTTTAATGCACTGACGCCACCGTGCCGTTTCAAAATATTCAGTCAGGTGTGTGTTTCTCTTCGAATAATTTGCACAGTTTTTCAATATTTAAAATTATTCGATAACCTTTCGTGGAACCTTAAATCTCGTGTCCCAGGGTACCGCGGAACCCCAATTGGAAAACGTCATTCTACTCTAGAACGTCACTTTACATGGCAATTGATTGGGGAGAAGATTAATTCCAACTTCTCTGCGGCGGAAAGTAAACAGTTTACGTGATGCGTGGTGCGAATTCGTTGTTGCAGGTCTCGAGAGATCGGTAAGTGATCATCCAAGGATAGAAGAGTTGCCCCGCGTCTGGCGAGAAGATGCCGCTTCCGAAGCGACTGGTGGAGCCTGTGCTTGTCGCGCGCGGTACCATTCCCGAGGACTTCCCTCTGCCGTCCGAGCTAGAGGCTGTAACGAATGGCACCCTGGCCAACACCATCAGGCAACTGTCCAGTCTGTCGAGGCACGCCGAGGATCTGTTCGGCGAGCTCGCGAGGGAGGCCCACGGTTTGAGCGACAGAGCGAACTCCTTGCAGGCCAGGATAGACCGGCTGGCTGTGAAAGTCACTCAACTCGACAGCAACGTCGAAGAAGGTTCGTGCTTTGATCGACTAGTACAAATGCCAGAGAAGTTTCCGAGTTAACACGTTCCGTGACACGTGATCCGCCGATGGTCGACGGTATTGAATTTTGCCAGTGGTGAAACCTTTCCTCGAAGGAAAAATGTACTTCTCAATTATTCAGTTTTGGAATCAAAAGAGATTAAAAAGGAGCTGTTCATAATTATCGAGAATATTACTACTATTTTTCTAAATCGAATGTCAATATATTATTTTACGCTTCTCAATTATGTCAACTAAATTCTCTTTATAGTCTAACTTCTGAAACAATAATCCAGGTTTTGTCTAATCACCTGAAACTTAAAAGAGTCCGTGTGAAAAATCGAACTTTTCGCATGAGACATTTGCATATTTGGACTCGTCTCGTTTCTTCCCCATGAATTATACTGTGCTTAATTTATTATTGAAAAATGATCATTATTTTATGGAGGAACGTTTATTTATTATTTATTTTGGGCAGGTATTTAAATTTCCATTCAATCCCTTCGAAGCTAAAAATTACAAGTCAACTTTCTGTATAATGAGTGACTCGTAATAAAGACTCTCACAGTGTAATCTGAGATGAGCAATATTTGGTACACAGGACACCCAACACGAGTACCATTTTAAAGAACGAAATACGAATCGAACAGTCGTTTGTCATCGTCGCGGCAGCTTTTGTGCACGCGCGTTCACACGTGAAGGAGATCGCTTTTGTGCTTTCCAGAAGCACGCGGTATTTTTCTCGAAGATGCTTTCTTGAAAGGAATTCTTACCCTTCGAATACACGCCAGGGAACCGCGACGAATTTTCTATCGCGAGCGACCTACTTTCTTCCATGGTCTTCAAAGCGTAAAACAAAACGTCACGCCTAATGCGTAACCGTAGAACCGAGTACTTTTCTGTGCACCACGAGATACACTAAATATGTATCGTAGTTAATGTAATTCGATTTATTGAACGCCTGTTACTGAAATGCACTGATTAATCTCGCCTTGCTTATGATTACCATTATTAATCTGCTGAGGGCTTCAACCCCTTAACATCCAGTTATGTACTATCGATTCTTTTCCATTTGTTCTGAAAATACCACCCCTGTAATATTGCAAGGGTTAGTAAATGAATTATAAATAACCATGAATATTCCCACAAAATGTAAATTTAATAATAGAAATTTCATTTTCTTAATGAACGTACTTTGTCGTCAGGGGTAAAAAATATTCAGGCTGTGCAATTTGTATGCTCCCCTTGCACCAAAGGATTTTTCTCTGATTTAATACCGAACTTTCTGATTTCCAGTTTCTCTGCAAGACATACACATGAGGAAAGCGTTCAAGAGTTCCGTGGTGTTCGACCAGCAGGTTGTCTCCAGGGACACCATGCCAACGGCGATGTTGGAAACCTACCATCAGTGCGACACACCGCCACCTCTGGATAAACTTAACGTTTACAGGTAATTCGTTTCTTCGTTTCTCTCTTAATTATAAAACACGCTGGCAAAGTGGCAGTCTGTACATTAATTCCATATAATTTTAACCTGCCAACCGGGGAAGACGAGTTATCTCGCCGTCGAGCATTCCTCCCTATCGATCAGGGCAATCTAATTTATCACAGAAACTTAATAATATCACGTATAGGTACCATTTAGAATATATTAATAATACTAGTTTATTTCTTCTAAATAAAATTAGATTAAATCTTCTAATTTCTAAAAAGAAACACGTTAAAGATATTCCAAATTATTTCACTCCGTTACAAATAATAAGGAATACGTATTGTACTTTTATCTGGAAACCAAGATGCCAAGTAATCCGAGACAGAAAGGAAGTCAGAGCGCGGAGCTGAGATTCTCTTTTGCTTTCAGGGAGGACGGTAAGGACGGGCTGAAGTTCTACACGGATCCGAATTACTTCTTCGATCTGTGGAGCCAGGAGATGCTGAAGGATACCGAGAAGAAGCTGCACGACCGGGGGAAAAAGGTAAGGGTACCCGCGGTCCCTCCTGCATTTCTGAACGTGCACCTCGAGTTAATTTTCGTAGTAGAAGGAAAGGATATTATTTTTATATTTTTTAACAGATACATGCGATATATATGATACTGTACACGATTAGCTAAATACATTTATCGAGGTGCGCAGTAACACGATATCGATATATAATTTTAATACTTCTAAGCATTATGCTACTACTGTTCTAACTATTGATACTGTCCCGTTCGTTATAGACCGAGTCTGAATATGCCGAACCGTTCAGAGAGGCAAGTCGATGGTTTGGATCTTTGTAGTTTTTTTTGTTTCTTAATTATCCCTTTACCCAGTTTTTTAATGAACTTAATCGATCGCCAACCACTCACTCATACATAATCAAGCTCACGTCTTTGTGGTTTTATCATTAACCGAACCTTTTTGCGCTGGATAGAGATTGCGCTAGATGCTCGCTTTGACGATTTTTGTAGTTACGTGCTAGGATTTAGCCCAACGACATCGCATTCTTCAATGTTCCCGACCTTGGCAAACAGTTTTCATTGCGTAAACCGAACGTGTGTACTCGTCTTCGGCATGAGTCGTTGTCCTTCGACCCTTGGGAAAGGTAGCTGGGTCTTTTTGGACCCACGCGGCGCAAAGTGGCCGAGTGTATTGTCGAAAATAGCAATAGAGGAACAAAAGTCGAATGAATAAATTATTCTGAAAAATAGAACGTCAGCACTGGCCCAGAATTAATTACATTTATACTCTTGGAGGCCCTAGGCGCATCATTATGAGGCCTCAAAAAATTTTAGCTGCCTCTAGTTTTTATATTATGAATTTAATATTCAAAAAAGAGTATTTTATTTTGCAACTGTAACTAGGCTGTTCTTTATATTGCTGTTTGTGAGGCGTATGGTTTTAAAATATGGACCCAGCTTGCGCCTCATGGTAAACGCGGCCCTGAAGAAACTCGACATCACGTTCGATCTACGCAGAAACTGGCCCTTGTCTCGAATCCTCCATTTCTGTAAACGAGCTCTCTCCACACTCGAATAGTTTTGCCTCGTTACCGTTATCACATTGTCGATCACTTGTAATGTCGTTTTACGCCAGCCATGCAACTTTTTGGATGTACTTAATAGAAGTTTGATTCATCATCATTCACGAGCCATCTTTGCAAATCGCTACCAAAACCTCACACGATCTCGAATCATTCCAGGTCCGTTTTGTTCCCGATTTGTCACGTTCTCATACTATGTAGGAAATAAAATCGCCAACTCTCAGGATGCGCATCCTTTTACATTCTTTCAATCACTGAATCTCATAGACGAATGAAATACACCGTCACACTTGCACACAGTTTGGAAGAACAACTGTTTCTTTTATTTCCTACAAACTTTCCATGCTCGATGGTTGATCCTTCCCGCGCCTTATTTTATAACAATTAACGCGAGACTATGCCTTTCGTTGCTTGGATGCGAAACGCGAGTGGATAAAACTCTGGATACATTCACTGAACAACAGAAACCTTAGTAAAAAATATAGAAACTATTATATGAAGGGTAAGAGGAAAAAACTGGGAATGTCCATCTTCTGTGATTTTGGGATTTATAGCATATTTTGTTGGTCACAACTGGGAATTCAAAGCTATCTAATCACAAAGAGTTGTAAGTTCAAATACCCCCGCAAAATAACGTTAAAGATTTAGTCCCCACTGTTTGTCCAAGCATAAGCTCCCGTCGTCAAGGTAAAACAAGAAATTATGTAAGAAGAAAATTACATAAGGAAATTATATTCATTGAACCTTGTTTCTTTACTGTTGGACTCAGGTACTAAAACTTAATTTTCTGGATAAAGTTATTTCGTGACATTCCCCCCTTTCCCTTCATATCTCAACTGCCTTGTTATGAAAAGCAAATAATTACACAATTTAGATTTTGTTAAAAAATCAGTGATTGTCCAGTTCCATATTTAAAGGAATAAGAATTTTGAGAAAATCAACCCTTTCCGCATTCCAAGCAACGAAGCTGTTAAAAAGTTCTCCCCGTGATTTTCCACGCACGGTCGTGCGCCGTAAGGCACATTTAGATCAATCATCGAGTCATGCTTGACTGATGAAATTAAGCTTGTCTTGCACCTTCGCCGAGATACGCGCGCAAGTCAGCTCTTTAATAAACGATCTCTTTGCGTCACAGCCGCATAGGCCTCGGAACGAGGGTGGCGGCGGGGGTGGCGGGCGACACAAGAAGCGTATAAGGCAGCCGCACAATACGAGAGAAAGGCAAAGACAGTTAGCCGTTGGTCATGGCGAGTACATTATGCCGACGCAGGGTGTCCAGTACAGGGCGCCTCATAATCTACCGGACGAATCCTTGCTGGGCATGGTGATGACCGAGCCACGGCCGCCTAGGCCGAACAGCATCGAGCTCAAACGAAGCTATCCACCGGAGGAGCAGCATCTGTACAGCCCTCCATCCTCTGATCACTATAGGTTTGTAATCTTATCGGTCTTTCTTTATTTACATGTGAGCGGTGTTTTGAGTTTCTTGCTAGTTTCTGTGGTTGATGTGTGTTAAGTAGCTAAGTTGACTGCGCGATTGAATAACAATGCTTGTGTCGGTGAAAGTTAGTGATAAGATGTAATATTCATAAGGTGTTAATAGACTATTACGCTTTATGAGAAGATTTTGATTAAAGTATTCAAGAATGTGCATTGATTCAAAGGGAATACATGATTTGGGAGGTCTAAAAACGAAGCCAAGTAAAGTTTCATATATAAAAAGTCCTTGTAGAAAACACTGTAAATCCCAAAAATTAATTTTTTTAACTATCGACACGTAGAACATTTTCCTATAATTGTTTCTTTGATTTCAACACTGACAGCGTTTTTTACAAGCACTCTTCATATTAGTATTAACGAAATTTTGTAGGAGGATAGAGGATTTGAAAGTACCAATCTTATTTTCAGCAGATTACGATATATTTTAGAATAAATACTTGTCAGGTAAAGTATTGTATCAGATACAACTAGCCAGCTGATTATAAAGTAATAATCAAGACTTAATCTCTTTTTATTTCGAAAGTACGGTTGCCAAATGCACATGCAAGTAAGAGACCAGCATTACTTGTAACTCTATTAGTAATAACAGAATCACTTTGAACCGAAGCAATTGGAGGAGAGTCAGTACTGAATCTATGATGCTTTCTTTTTCACAAACAGGGCAGCAAATTACGTGGCCCAGAGTTACGAAGACAGCCTATACGGCTCGCACTATGGTTCGGGTCAAGGGCAGGCTGGCAGCGAGACGTACCAGAGTCCTGGTGGCCAGAGCACTCCAAGCAGAAGCGGCAGATCGCGACCTTCCCAACCACCGCCAGCACCCCCGAGCAACACTTCTAGCAATTCGACGCCTACTGTAGCCTCTGCTAACAACACCCCCACGCGGGGGAGGTCGATGAGTACCAGCAGGGACACTCTTCCACCGCCACCTCCGCCTCCTGGCGAAACTATGTCTCCTCCCCCTATGAATGGTAAGGGCCGCATTGAAACGGGTATTTAAATATGGTGGAGGCTTCGCTGTCCGAATAAATAAAGAGGCATAGCTTAGATAAGTGATTAGTTCCGATGATAATATTAAGAAGCGACAGAATGGTCAAATATTAGAATTGTAGGATAGTGGAGCGTCTGGATGACAAAGGTTCTACAAGTACTTTTATCTAGAGTGGTATTTTCCTGTATTATTCACACCGTCGTTACTGTTTCCAGGTTCTATACCATCACACTTACTGAACAGGAATGGGAGTCGTTCGAACAGCCCATTACCCAGTCATCACTCCACGCCCACGCCGCCAGATCATTCGACGCAACTCGGGACGGACGAAACCGATCCAGCTCCGCAGGATTTGCCGCCTCCACCCCCAACTCCCGACCCTACACCACCAAGACCTATCTCTCCACCTTGTAATATTCCACCACCGCCTCCCCCGCCCCCGCCGCCGCCTGTTCTTAATGGACCGTCGCCGCCTCTACCCTTAACCAACGGCGATATCGCTAAAATGATAGCGAGTAATCCACCGAAGTTGAAACCCCTGAAGCCCCTGAAGAATATCGTGGACGGGCAATTTAGGAAGCCCGTTAATCCAAATATCCCCCTTGTCGATCCACGAAACGATCTACTTAAAGCAATTAGAGACGGTAATTATCCTATAACTTGATTAATCAAAATCAACCCTTTGCGGCCCTAAACGGCCTCGTGGAATTGTTCGCTAGCGGGGGTAATTTCTTTTGGAAGTACCATATCTTTCGATGTGGCATAAGGCTACTTTTATTACCATTTTCAGTATTTATTAAATAGAATATTACGTCTTTACTTCAGTACCGTGGCTGTGGAACAAAGAAACAGTCGTGAAATATTTGCATCTCACACTGTTCTGCGATCGTCTACCGTCTAGCAATTATTTCAAGGAGTACTTAGTATTTTTTAGGCAGAATTAACACACGCGACGTTGGACCGCAAAGGGTTAATCGACAAAGGGAGTCTGTTAAATCGGAAGCTCCGTTACTGAGAATTATATCGCGTGTGTTTTCAGGAATAAAACTCCGCAAGGTGGAGAAGATCGAGCAGAAGAAAGTGAACCGCCTGAACGCATTGAACGACGTAGCGTCGATATTGGCGCGCCGCGTGGCCGTCGAGTTCAGCGACAGCGATTCCGCGTCGGAAAGCGAGTGCGACAGCGAAGGATGGGGCGAGCAAGACACGAATCTCGCGTGACCAACATCGCACCCGTCCACCGCCACTGCCACCTAAACGAAATGGCTGACGATCCCTTTTTCCTTTACGTTCTGTTTCCATTGCGAGACATCGATTCTCCGTCGCTTCGTCGCACAAGTCTCGCGCGAAACTGCTGAACAGAGGGACTCGATTCAACGTCTGGTGCACGCGAAACGGACGCATAGACTCTGGAATGTCGATGCCCGTGAAGTGAGGGGGGCGCATCAGGTTCGGACGTTTTGTTGCTCGATTGTTTTACGTTATGCCACGTTAGTGCAGAGAGCATATTATTGCAGAATCACGTTACAATGAGTAGTACCATTAAACGCATAAATGTAATATCACAGCAACAACGATTATTTTATTACACACCATTCTCATCACCTTTTAAGCAGGGTTATACTTCGTTCGTTACGGGAGAGAATATTTAAAGCAAATCGAGGAATTTGTTTTTACGTTAACCGCGGGCTCAATTCGATAGTATGTATTTAATCGAAGAATACGGTATGAAAATATTTAGCATCTCGCCCCGGCGATTCTAGGAATCGTCGCGCGCAGGTACTTTATTATTTATTGCAGTTACTAAGATCTAATCGAGGAGAATTTGTTGGCGAGTAATGTTAGTAGACTAAAATAAGGAGGAAGCGAGTCTAAGGAGCGAGCATGGTAAACCTTTAAGTTGATGTAAATTTAGGATACTTTCAAAGAACAAAGGCATGTATACATTTTTCCTTTGCTGCGGACACTTTTCATTTGTTTCGCGGTGAGAAATAAAAGCACGAAACACTTCTGGAATAGATGGGGCTACGTGTCTTTCCGATTCTCCGATCGTTATGCAGAATTCAACGAACGCGAGGATGATTGTAGAATGGTAGAGAACGCGTTGATAAGAAGAGGGTGTGGACGTGAGGGCAAGGGTCAACTTTCTCGGTATCATTGCTCGGCGTCGGTTGTAGAGGAAGTGTTTCCTTATCGGCACATTCCATGCTAATACTAATACCATGTAACGGAACAAACCTTACCCTGTGTTTTGGACATTTAATCGTCCACTTACCGACCATATATGTGGAGACGAAACGATATGTTTCGAATTTATTCGGCATTCTCGCGAAACAAACGCATGTTGTTAATATTGCTTTTAATTCTATTTATTATTGTACATTATTGGATAAATATAAGTGCAGAGCTAAAATCTACGTGAATCTAATGAACAGAGCTCTGTGCTAGAAATTCTTTTGATGACTCGCTTCTAATGCGAACCTTTCTGAAATTTCGGAAATGATCTCCACTGATTTTTGAAAGCTTTCGTATTCCCAGCAGGGAGGAATTTTCAATTTGTGTGTATATTGTGATTTTTAGTTCGACCATTTATTTTTACGCACTCGCACTCTAATATTAATCGGTGCTCTGTTCGTTAGTGGTCTCATTTATGCATATTCAGTGTTGTCTCGTTATAAGTACGAGTCCCCTGTTTCGTTAAGAGTACACTTCTATCTCCGTTACTTCTTTCGTAGTCTTACTGAAAGAAGACGGCAGAGAATAAAAGCGAGCCAATAGCATACCGGTTCCATAAAGGTACGGCTTGTCCCCCGAGCGACGTACTCGTAACGAGACAAAACTGTAAAGATGTCGCTTCCCGTAAGTGATCCGTTGTTCGACATCGAAAAAGTTTAAAGGAAGTCAGACGATTCTTAGTAACCAAAGCAAAGAATTCAATGATCGTCAAAAGAAAGTTCAAAGTGTACCAAGTGTTAACAGAGATACCACAGTGTAATTAGAAGGAAGCATGCTCCATAGTCTAAAATACACAAAGTTGGGGATTTCCCAGAGTAAACCATTGCTACCATTTATCAAGCATCAATTTAAACTTTCTTTTGAATATCATTCTGACGATTGGTAATTCTAGCAAAGGGAATGCGAGAATTCTCAGTCCCGCATTGGAAAATGGGAAATTCACTCTGACACATATATATGGCCGGTAGTGTAAGTCTTTAGCTGAGAAACGAGTGCTCTGTAAATATATATACACGCAGTGTACGCGAGGGGGCGTGTGCGTACGCGAACTAAGTCAAATTGCAGAGTTATTATTTTCTTCTCCCCTCCTCGTGTATAAGCCTCTGTAAGATAACTTGTACCTTAAATGTTTTCTTGTATGCTTGTCGAATTGGTAGGTATATTACGCGCGCTCTGTCACGGCAGGAGTAACGGCAGTTCTCTCCAATGATTTCTACGTTCCCAAGTGATCTTCCGTGTCGCGAGCGACTCGCGACATCGCGGAGGAGATGAGAGGAAAGGTTCTTTTTAATCGACTAGCCGTCGGAAACCAAAATACTCCGTTTACTTCTAAGGACTATGTATGATAATTGCCGAACGAGTGAGAGGACTCATATTTTTTAGCATTTAGAGGAGGAAACTTCATATTAGGATATACTACTGTTACTGGTGAGGATTACAGTTGCCAATTTTAAGCAGAAAAGAAAATGATTGTGATTTATTTTGCATCGATGTTGGTGAGGTACGATGATTAACCGCTAAGATATGACATATATGTATACATGAATATTCTATATATATATACATACACAAACACACACACACACACATATTGACCGTTAAGATTATTGTATAATCTTATGTGTCGAGTGACGACAAATGTTCAAGAACATGTCTCCTCTCGTTTACGAACGATAACTGGATATTCGTAAAAGCGAGAGGCTTTGTCGTTTAAAGCCACGATCCCGCGTGTGCAAAGCACAGCGCAGAACAGACTCGAGACAAATTTCAAACACTTTAAAACCCTTAAGAACCTAACCTCTCACGCGCAGTGTGATTTTCAGTTTACCTCTACGAAACCTGTAAACGGCAACTTTCAAATCGTAATAATTTGAATAACTGATACTCCATCACCTTTCGAACAACAAACTTTCATTCGTGAAAATAATAATCTTCTATTCGTGACCTAGGGTAGGAAAATTAAACGATCCTGAATAGGATTTATAGGAATCTAGGCGATTTTGTCTTCTACGCATCGTATTATAATTGTTTCGGACTTGAGTAATGGAAATGGAGTGAAAAGTCTCCGCGATTAAGCTTGCATAAGCTTACGCGAAGTCGTGTTCTGCGCAGCGCGCGGCGCACGCGGGAACGCAGTTGAATTTCGTCGAATCGCGGCCCCGCGAGCTCGTCGAATTAGCGTACTTCGTTTGAATATGAAGAAGGTTCGATTGATTCGAACCGCGCGAAAAGGTAATTTATATTAAATAATTCATTTCCGCTGGCGTTCGAAAGCAGCGTTTTACCTTGTATAAAATACGCGGAGGGGACGGAGCTGGGTCCGCTCCGATTAGCGTACGATTCATCGGCAACGACACACGTGTACATTCGCTATGATTTTAAGGATATAGTCAGAACGCTATTATAATGTAACGTAATACGAACAATTGATCCAGTCTCGTCTGTACTATGTTTATACATAACGCATATACTATAGAAATATAATATAATTCGCAGGATAAAGATTCGTTACAAGTAAGGATACGAGCCGTAGGCATACTTCTAGATATTTCGCCAACTACGACACAGTATTTAACGAGAATTTTTGTAACGTGACGGAACGGGATGGCGTTTCAGGTTGTAAGCTTTGAGTATCGTGCAACGTCTGTATGAATGTATATTATTATTCGTCGACCGTGCTTTCCGCAGAGCTATCACGTGCTAAATTATTGCGAAGCTGTTGTACCTAAGTAAGAATGGTGATTCCAAAGCTTAATTAACGAGTGCACTCGTCGTCTCCGCTGGAATAGGTGAGAAAAGGCGAGGCGTTGCGACGCGATTGTTTCGTATTCCTCCTGTTTCTACTACGGACACACCTTCTATTCGTTCGCCGGTACTTTGAAATTCCCGCCGGCGCGCAAATTCGAACGAACGTGTCTGTCTGGCTATCTGAATCTGATAACGATAGATAAGAAATTTTCCAGTAGAGATAAATACGTACAGGTTAGTTCGAATACTCCGAATCCATTGCAATAAGAGCGAAATCATTCGTGTGTACGATGAGAACGGTGTACGTCGGACAATGGACACGCAATCGTAATAGCCCTATTGATCATTACGATTATACGAGACGGTATTATTAATAATAATAAATTTGTAGCAAAACTGTACAGAGCCAAATAAATCAAAAACTTTCATAAATCATCGAAGCAGTATACTTAATAGTATAAAATATATAATTTCACTTTGTTGGTTATATAAAATCAATATTTTATTGTGTTCATTATTGAGGTTTCCATCATTAGGCCCACATAAAGCTCATATCCATGTAGAAATTCTCCCAAGTTTCACCTGTAACAAGGAGAAAAATACTTTTAGTAAGCTGACTTGGCTATTATAGAAAACAGGATAAATATTACAATTCATAATTTCATGTGAAACGTATAAGAAATTAAATTATTTAAACAATTTAACCTTGAATTCCTGTAGAATACATTTAAACTATGTCCAGTTCTACTACCATATCAGTACAGTACACAGGAAACGTATAAAAATGACACAAAAGGTAAAAAGAATTAGGTTATGTATGTTATTAAAATCAGTAATCGACTTTCAGTAATTCTGTTGTAACAAAATTTCTTCCACTTTTACGCTGATAGAAATGGTAAGTATTTCGTAATTATAAAGAATAAAAATGGAGCGGGGAGAAAAAAAAATTTACCAACAACACGCGGTATTCCCAAGCGGTCACCCATCCAAGTACTAACCGCGCCTAGCGTCGCTTAACTGCAGTGATCAGACGGGAACTGGTGTTTGGTCAGACGCAGTATGGTCGTTGGTAAAATTACAGTTTCATTTATCGAAGATACAGTGTTCATGTTATGTCTTGTAAAGATATATAGTACGTACGTACAATCGACAAAGTATAATATAAAATTTCGTGCAGCCCGAAATACTGCTTCTCTTGCAGGTGCAAGAATCGTGCAATGAATTTCGGAACAGGACGTTTTTGAGGTGCCGCACCTGCAAGAGAAGCAGATTTTCGCGCTGCACCTGCAAGAGAAGTTGCGGTGAGATTAATCACTAGTTACTTACCTTGCGATCGAGTACTATGTGGTAAGTATTCAGGTAAGCTATTGAACGCCCCGCGAAAACGCAACAAATTTGCAAAGTACAAATTTTTTCAACAATGTTGCAAATGAAATTGGGCTGTTTGAGAAATTAAATCCCGGTTTGCAACTTTGTGCGTTTTCGCGAGGAGCCAAATTCCGGTTTCCAACTTTGTTTTATTCTCCAAGAAGGGAAATTCACCCTTCATGAGATTAATCACTACTTACTTACCTTGTGATCGTGCACTATGTGGTAAGTATTCAGGTAAGCTATTGAACGCCCCGCGAAAACGCAACAAAGTTGCAAAGTACAAATTTTTTCAACAATGTTGCAAATGAAATTGGGCTGTTCGAGAAATAAAATTCCGGTTTGCAACTTTGTGCGTTTTCGCGAGGAGCCAAATCCCGGGTTGCAACTTTGTTGCAGGTGCAGCCCGAAATACTGCTTCTCTTGCAGGTGCAACCCGAAATACTGCTTCTCTTGCAGGTGCAAGAATCGTGCAATAAATTTCGGAACAGGCCGTTTTTGAGGTGCTGCACCCAGAGATGCAAGATGCGAAGAATTCCGACTGCAGCGACCCTTTCTCAGCTCGTGATGTCTCCGCTCTATAGAATAATATTCTTGAGTAGTACATTACACGGGCTTTTTTGGCGGGACACCGTAACAAACATGCGCGAACGTAGAGTAACCGTATCAAAACCGTCATTACCGTCAAATCCTGAGTACTCCACTGAATCAAAGAACTTGAAATTTGAAGCCAAAATTTTATATATAAAATAAACTGAAAAAATACTTATTACTTATTTAATATTCATGTATCGCTCCATTGCAATGTACTGAATGTATTTTAAAGTCAATAAAGTGGAAAAACTCTACAAAATCGTATTATTATTGTAAAGATTCTCTAGAACATTCCTATCCAAATTCCAAACCTATTCGCCCACAAACCAGATTTTGAAATGCGCTACTTTAACGCTGCGTCTTTCAAAAACGTCTCTTAATGAAGAAGTATTGAACGGAGAGCTGAAATTTAGGATACCTCCTTTCGCTTCATGTTCTCCTGATACATTGGCTAAAATCTGACAAAATTTCCTGAACGCTCCAAAATTGAGCTTCGTAACAGGAGAACATGACGTCGAAAGAGGTGGCACTAAGTTAGCGCCTTCGGAGAGAGAATCGAAGTCGAAGAACTATTCAACGTAGAGGCGCAGAGTTTCGAAAGGCCTTCGACGATGAAATTTCAGCATACCTCCCTTCGCTTCATGTTCTCCTGATACATCGCTCCAAAATCTAGCCAAAAATTTCTGAACGCTGCAAAATTGAGCTTCGTAACAGGAGAACATGACGTCGAAAGAGGTGGCACTAAGTTAGCGCCTTCGGAGAGAGAATCGAAGTCGCAGAACTGTTCGACGTAGAGGCGCAGAGTTTCGAAAGGCCTTCGACGATGAAATTTCAGGATACCTCCCTTCGCTTCATGTTCTCCTGATACATCGCTCCAAAATCTAGCCAAAAATTTCTGAACGCTGCAAAATTGAGCTTCGTAACAGGAGAACATGACGTCGAAAGAGGTGGCACTAAGTTAGCGCCTTCGGAAAGGGAATCTAAGTCGCAGAACTGTTCGACGTAGAGGCGCAGAGTTTTCAACGATGAAATTTCAGGATACCTCCCTTCGCTTCATGTTCTCCTGATACATCGCTCCAAAATCTAGTCAAAAATTTCTGAACGCTGCAAAATTGAGCTTCGTAACAGGAGAACATGACGTCGAAAGAGGTGGCACTAAGTTAGCGCCTTCGGAAAGGGAATCTAAGTCGCAGAACTGTTCGACGTAGAGGCGCAGAGTTTTCAACGATGAAATTTCAGGATACCTCCCTTCGCTTCATGTTCTCCTGATACATCGCTCCAAAATCTAGCCAAAAATTTCTGAACGCTGCAAAATTGAGCTTCGTAACAGGAGAACATGACGTCGAAAGAGGTGGCACTAAGTTAGCGCCTTCGGAGAGAGAATCGAAGTCGAAGAACTATTCAACGTAGAGGCGCAGAGTTTCGAAAGGCCTTCGACGATGAAATTTCAGGATACCTCCCTTCGCTTCATGTTCTCCTGATACATCGCTCCAAAATCTAGCCAAAAATTTCTGAACGCTGCAAAATTGAGCTTCGTAACAGGAGAACATGACGTCGAAAGAGGTGGCACTAAGTTAGCGCCTTCGGAAAGGGAATCTAAGTCGCAGAACTGTTCGACGTAGAGGCGCAGAGTTTTCAACGATGAAATTTCAGGATACCTCCCTTCGCTTCATGTTCTCCTGATACATCGCTCCAAAATCTAGTCAAAAATTTCTGAACGCTGCAAAATTGAGCTTCGTAACAGGAGAACATGACGTCGAAAGAGGTGGCACTAAGTTAGCGCCTTCGGAGAGAGAATCGAACTCGAAGAACTATTCAACGTAGAGGCGCAGAGTTTCGAAAGGCCTTCGACGATGAAATTTCAGCATACCTCCCTTCGCTTCATGTTCTCCTGATACATCGCTCCAAAATCTAGCCAAAAATTTCTGAACGCTGCAAAATTGAGCTTCGTAACAGGAGAACATGATGTGGAAGGAGGCGGCACAAAGTTAGCGCCTTCGGAGAGAGAATCGAAGTCGCAGAACTGTTCGACGTAGAGGCGCAGAGTTTTCAACGAGGAAATTTAGAGTACCTCCCTTCGCTTCATGTTCTCCTGATACATCGCTCCAAAATCTAGCCAAAAATTTCTGAACGCTGCAAAATTGAGCTTCGTAACAGGAGAACATGATGTGGAAGGAAGCGGCACAAAGTTAGCGTCTTCGGAAAGGGAATCTGAGTCGCAGAACTGTTCGACGTAGAGGCGCAGAGTTTTCGACGATGAAATTTCAGGATACCTCCCTTCGCTTCATGTTCTCCTGATACATCGCTCCAAAATCTAGCCAAAAATTTCTGAACGCTGCAAAATTGAGCTTCGTAACAGGAGAACATGACGTCGAAAGAGGTGGCACTAAGTTAGCGCCTTCGGAAAGGGAATCTAAGTCGCAGAACTGTTCGACGTAGAGGCGCAGAGTTTTCGACGATGAAATTTCAGGATACCTCCCTTCGCTTCATGTTCTCCTGATACATCGCTCCAAAATCTAGCCAAAAATTTCTGAACGCTGCAAAATTGAGCTTCGTAACAGGAGAACATGACGTCGAAAGAGGTGGCACTAAGTTAGCGCCTTCGGAAAGGGAATCTAAGTCGCAGAACTGTTCGACGTAGAGGCGCAGAGTTTTCAACGATGAAATTTCAGGATACCTCCCTTCGCTTCATGTTCTCCTGATACATCGCTCCAAAATCTAGTCAAAAATTTCTGAACGCTGCAAAATTGAGCTTCGTAACAGGAGAACATGACGTCGAAAGAGGTGGCACTAAGTTAGCGCCTTCGGAGAGAGAATCGAACTCGAAGAACTATTCAACGTAGAGGCGCAGAGTTTCGAAAGGCCTTCGACGATGAAATTTCAGCATACCTCCCTTCGCTTCATGTTCTCCTGATACATCGCTCCAAAATCTAGCCAAAAATTTCTGAACGCTGCAAAATTGAGCTTCGTAACAGGAGAACATGATGTGGAAGGAGGCGGCACAAAGTTAGCGCCTTCGGAGAGAGAATCGAAGTCGCAGAACTGTTCGACGTAGAGGCGCAGAGTTTTCAACGAGGAAATTTAGAGTACCTCCCTTCGCTTCATGTTCTCCTGATACATCGCTCCAAAATCTAGCCAAAAATTTCTGAACGCTGCAAAATTGAGCTTCGTAACAGGAGAACATGATGTGGAAGGAAGCGGCACAAAGTTAGCGTCTTCGGAAAGGGAATCTGAGTCGCAGAACTGTTCGACGTAGAGGCGCAGAGTTTTCGACGATGAAATTTCAGGATACCTCCCTTCGCTTCATGTTCTCCTGATACATCGCTCCAAAATCTAGCCAAAAATTTCTGAACGCTGCAAAATTGAGCTTCGTAACAGGAGAACATGACGTCGAAAGAGGTGGCACTAAGTTAGCGCCTTCGGAAAGGGAATCTAAGTCGCAGAACTGTTCGACGTAGAGGCGCAGAGTTTTCAACGAGGAAATTTAGAGTACCTCCCTTCGCTTCATGTTCTCCTGATACATCGCTCCAAAATCTAGCCAAAAATTTCTGAACACTGCAAAATTGAGCTTCGTAACAGGAGAACATGACGTCGAAAGAGGTGGCACTAAGTTAGCGCCTTCGGAAAGGGAATCTAAGTCGCAGAACTGTTCGACGTAGAGGCGCAGAGTTTTCAACGATGAAATTTCAGGATACCTCCCTTCGCTTCATGTTCTCCTGATACATCGCTCCAAAATCTAGTCAAAAATTTCTGAACGCTGCAAAATTGAGCTTCGTAACAGGAGAACATGACGTCGAAAGAGGTGGCACTAAGTTAGCGCCTTCGGAGAGAGAATCGAAGTCGAAGAACTATTCAACGTAGAGGCGCAGAGTTTCGAAAGGCCTTCGACGATGAAATTTCAGGATACCTCCCTTCGCTTCATGTTCTCCTGATACATCGCTCTAAAATCTAGCCAAAAATTTCTGAACGCTGCAAAATTGAGCTTCGTAACAGGAGAACATGACGTCGAAAGAGGTGGCACTAAGTTAGCGCCTTCGGAAAGGGAATCTAAGTCGCAGAACTGTTCGACGTAGAGGCGCAGAGTTTTCGACGATGAAATTTCAGGATACCTCCCTTCGCTTCATGTTCTCCTGATACATCGCTCCAAAATCTAGCCAAAAATTTCTGAACGCTGCAAAATTGAGCTTCGTAACAGGAGAACATGACGTCGAAAGAGGTGGCACTAAGTTAGCGCCTTCGGAAAGGGAATCTAAGTCGCAGAACTGTTCGACGTAGAGGCGCAGAGTTTTCAACGATGAAATTTCAGGATACCTCCCTTCGCTTCATGTTCTCCTGATACATCGCTCCAAAATCTAGTCAAAAATTTCTGAACGCTGCAAAATTGAGCTTCGTAACAGGAGAACATGACGTCGAAAGAGGTGGCACTAAGTTAGCGCCTTCGGAGAGAGAATCGAAGTCGAAGAACTATTCAACGTAGAGGCGCAGAGTTTCGAAAGGCCTTCGACGATGAAATTTCAGGATACCTCCCTTCGCTTCATGTTCTCCTGATACATCGCTCCAAAATCTAGCCAAAAATTTCTGAACGCTGCAAAATTGAGCTTCGTAACAGGAGAACATGACGTCGAAAGAGGTGGCACTAAGTTAGCGCCTTCGGAGAGAGAATCGAACTCGAAGAACTATTCAACGTAGAGGCGCAGAGTTTCGAAAGGCCTTCGACGATGAAATTTCAGCATACCTCCCTTCGCTTCATGTTCTCCTGATACATCGCTCCAAAATCTAGCCAAAAATTTCTGAACGCTGCAAAATTGAGCTTCGTAACAGGAGAACATGATGTGGAAGGAGGCGGCACAAAGTTAGCGCCTTCGGAGAGAGAATCGAAGTCGCAGAACTGTTCGACGTAGAGGCGCAGAGTTTTCAACGAGGAAATTTAGAGTACCTCCCTTCGCTTCATGTTCTCCTGATACATCGCTCCAAAATCTAGCCAAAAATTTCTGAACGCTGCAAAATTGAGCTTCGTAACAGGAGAACATGATGTGGAAGGAAGCGGCACAAAGTTAGCGTCTTCGGAAAGGGAATCTGAGTCGCAGAACTGTTCGACGTAGAGGCGCAGAGTTTTCGACGATGAAATTTCAGGATACCTCCCTTCGCTTCATGTTCTCCTGATACATCGCTCCAAAATCTAGCCAAAAATTTCTGAACGCTGCAAAATTGAGCTTCGTAACAGGAGAACATGACGTCGAAAGAGGTGGCACTAAGTTAGCGCCTTCGGAAAGGGAATCTAAGTCGCAGAACTGTTCGACGTAGAGGCGCAGAGTTTTCAACGATGAAATTTCAGGATACCTCCCTTCGCTTCATGTTCTCCTGATACATCGCTCCAAAATCTAGTCAAAAATTTCTGAACGCTGCAAAATTGAGCTTCGTAACAGGAGAACATGACGTCGAAAGAGGTGGCACTAAGTTAGCGCCTTCGGAAAGGGAATCTAAGTCGCAGAACTGTTCGACGTAGAGGCGCAGAGTTTTCAACGATGAAATTTCAGGATACCTCCCTTCGCTTCATGTTCTCCTGATACATCGCTCCAAAATCTAGCCAAAAATTTCTGAACGCTGCAAAATTGAGCTTCGTAACAGGAGAACATGACGTCGAAAGAGGTGGCACTAAGTTAGCACCTTCGGAAAGGGAATCTAAGTCGCAGAACTGTTCGACGTAGAGGCGCAGAGTTTTCAACGATGAAATTTCAGGATACCTCCCTTCGCTTCATGTTCTCCTGATACATCGCTCCAAAATCTAGTCAAAAATTTCTGAACGCTGCAAAATTGAGCTTCGTAACAGGAGAACATGACGTCGAAAGAGGTGGCACTAAGTTAGCGCCTTCGGAGAGAGAATCGAACTCGAAGAACTATTCAACGTAGAGGCGCAGAGTTTCGAAAGGCCTTCGACGATGAAATTTCAGCATACCTCCCTTCGCTTCATGTTCTCCTGATACATCGCTCCAAAATCTAGCCAAAAATTTCTGAACGCTGCAAAATTGAGCTTCGTAGCAGGAGAACATGACGTCGAAAGAGGTGGCACTAAGTTAGCGCCTTCGGAGAGAGAATCGAAGTCGAAGAACTATTCAACGTAGAGGCGCAGAGTTTCGAAAGGCCTTCGACGATGAAATTTCAGGATACCTCCCTTCGCTTCATGTTCTCCTGATACATCGCTCCAAAATCTAGCCAAAAATTTCTGAACACTGCAAAATTGAGCTTCGTAACAGGAGAACATGACGTCGAAAGAGGTGGCACTAAGTTAGCGCCTTCGGAGAGAGAATCGAAGTCGAAGAACTATTCAACGTAGAGGCGCAGAGTTTCGAAAGGCCTTCGACGATGAAATTTCAGGATACCTCCCTTCGCTTCATGTTCTCCTGATACATCGCTCCAAAATCTAGCCAAAAATTTCTGAACGCTGCAAAATTGAGCTTCGTAACAGGAGAACATGACGTCGAAAGAGGTGGCACTAAGTTAGCGCCTTCGGAAAGGGAATCTAAGTCGCAGAACTGTTCGACGTAGAGGCGCAGAGTTTTCAACGATGAAATTTCAGGATACCTCCCTTCGCTTCATGTTCTCCTGATACATCGCTCCAAAATCTAGTCAAAAATTTCTGAACGCTGCAAAATTGAGCTTCGTAACAGGAGAACATGACGTCGAAAGAGGTGGCACTAAGTTAGCGCCTTCGGAAAGGGAATCTAAGTCGCAGAACTGTTCGACGTAGAGGCGCAGAGTTTTCAACGATGAAATTTCAGGATACCTCCCTTCGCTTCATGTTCTCCTGATACATCGCTCCAAAATCTAGCCAAAAATTTCTGAACGCTGCAAAATTGAGCTTCGTAACAGGAGAACATGACGTCGAAAGAGGTGGCACTAAGTTAGCGCCTTCGGAGAGAGAATCGAAGTCGAAGAACTATTCAACGTAGAGGCGCAGAGTTTCGAAAGGCCTTCGACGATGAAATTTCAGGATACCTCCCTTCGCTTCATGTTCTCCTGATACATCGCTCCAAAATCTAGCCAAAAATTTCTGAACGCTGCAAAATTGAGCTTCGTAACAGGAGAACATGACGTCGAAAGAGGTGGCACTAAGTTAGCGCCTTCGGAAAGGGAATCTAAGTCGCAGAACTGTTCGACGTAGAGGCGCAGAGTTTTCAACGATGAAATTTCAGGATACCTCCCTTCGCTTCATGTTCTCCTGATACATCGCTCCAAAATCTAGCCAAAAATTTCTGAACGCTGCAAAATTGAGCTTCGTAACAGGAGAACATGACGTCGAAAGAGGTGGCACTAAGTTAGCGCCTTCGGAAAGGGAATCTAAGTCGCAGAACTGTTCGACGTAGAGGCGCAGAGTTTTCAACGATGAAATTTCAGGATACCTCCCTTCGCTTCATGTTCTCCTGATACATCGCTCCAAAATCTAGTCAAAAATTTCTGAACGCTGCAAAATTGAGCTTCGTAACAGGAGAACATGACGTCGAAAGAGGTGGCACTAAGTTAGCGCCTTCGGAGAGAGAATCGAACTCGAAGAACTATTCAACGTAGAGGCGCAGAGTTTCGAAAGGCCTTCGACGATGAAATTTCAGCATACCTCCCTTCGCTTCATGTTCTCCTGATACATCGCTCCAAAATCTAGCCAAAAATTTCTGAACGCTGCAAAATTGAGCTTCGTAACAGGAGAACATGATGTGGAAGGAGGCGGCACAAAGTTAGCGCCTTCGGAGAGAGAATCGAAGTCGCAGAACTGTTCGACGTAGAGGCGCAGAGTTTTCAACGAGGAAATTTAGAGTACCTCCCTTCGCTTCATGTTCTCCTGATACATCGCTCCAAAATCTAGCCAAAAATTTCTGAACACTGCAAAATTGAGCTTCGTAACAGGAGAACATGACGTCGAAAGAGGTGGCACTAAGTTAGCGCCTTCGGAAAGGGAATCTAAGTCGCAGAACTGTTCGACGTAGAGGCGCAGAGTTTTCAACGATGAAATTTCAGGATACCTCCCTTCGCTTCATGTTCTCCTGATACATCGCTCCAAAATCTAGTCAAAAATTTCTGAACGCTGCAAAATTGAGCTTCGTAACAGGAGAACATGACGTCGAAAGAGGTGGCACTAAGTTAGCGCCTTCGGAGAGAGAATCGAAGTCGAAGAACTATTCAACGTAGAGGCGCAGAGTTTCGAAAGGCCTTCGACGATGAAATTTCAGGATACCTCCCTTCGCTTCATGTTCTCCTGATACATCGCTCCAAAATCTAGCCAAAAATTTCTGAACGCTGCAAAATTGAGCTTCGTAACAGGAGAACATGACGTCGAAAGAGGTGGCACTAAGTTAGCGCCTTCGGAGAGAGAATCGAAGTCGAAGAACTATTCAACGTAGAGGCGCAGAGTTTCGAAAGGCCTTCGACGATGAAATTTCAGGATACCTCCCTTCGCTTCATGTTCTCCTGATACTTCGCTCCAAAATCTAGCCAAAAATTTCTGAACGCTGCAAAATTGAGCTTCGTAACAGGAGAACATGACGTCGAAAGAGGTGGCACTAAGTTAGCGCCTTCGGAGAGAGAATCGAAGTCGAAGAACTATTCAACGTAGAGGCGCAGAGTTTCGAAAGGCCTTCGACGATGAAATTTCAGCATACCTCCCTTCGCTTCATGTTCTCCTGATACATCGCTCCAAAATCTAGCCAAAAATTTCTGAACGCTGCAAAATTGAGCTTCGTAACAGGAGAACATGACGTCGAAAGAGGTGGCACTAAGTTAGCGCCTTCGGAGAGAGAATCGAAGTCGAAGAACTATTCAACGTAGAGGCGCAGAGTTTCGAAAGGCCTTCGACGATGAAATTTCAGGATACCTCCCTTCGCTTCATGTTCTCCTGATACTTCGCTCCAAAATCTAGCCAAAAATTTCTGAACGCTGCAAAATTGAGCTTCGTAACAGGAGAACATGACGTCGAAAGAGGTGGCACTAAGTTAGCGCCTTCGGAAAGGGAATCTAAGTCGCAGAACTGTTCGACGTAGAGGCGCAGAGTTTTCAACGATGAAATTTCAGGATACCTCCCTTCGCTTCATGTTCTCCTGATACATCGCTCCAAAATCTAGTCAAAAATTTCTGAACGCTGCAAAATTGAGCTTCGTAACAGGAGAACATGACGTCGAAAGAGGTGGCACTAAGTTAGCGCCTTCGGAGAGAGAATCGAAGATACAGAACTGATCAACGCAGAGGCAGACTTTGGGATTTAATTGGGAAATGGGAAGTTATAGGGTACTGTTCTAAATTAAAAGATGCGGTTTTTCTCTACATGTGGTTTATTAAAATACTCTGAATAATGTACAGTGATATATAATAATTCCATTCCAATTACTTATGTTTAATTTCCACTTAAAAATCACATATTGTAAATGCTGCACTCGTCCAGTCCGTTTTCGTTACACCAGTTGACATTCACCGACGCTTCCAAAGAATTGATTACCTATATAACAGACGAAAGCCTCGAATTAATTAACCAGTCTTCGTAATATAATTGCGAGTTGAACACTAAATACACATAGATAGTCCTTACTACTTTAAAGCGAACTTATTCAATATTATATTTATTTGCAAAATACACACCATCTTATTCTTATCCCGGGGTTGCAAATACGCATGCGCGCAGGGGTTGCATTCATTTTGGCGTTGATGTGCTCGACGTTCCCCCACCGCTAATTCCTCAGAGGCGTACCCCCGCCGCAAATTCCTCAGAGATCATAGCATTTCCTCCGTTCACTGCTATAACCAGAGATGCAACCGTATCAAAACCGTCATTATTCTACGTTCGCGCATGTTTGTTACGGTATCCCGCCAAAAAAGCCCGTGTAATGTACTACTCAAGAATATTATTCTATAGAGCGGAGACATCACGAGCTGAGATTCCTTACTCCACCGCAAGGGTAGCTGCAGTCGGAATTCTTCGCATCTTGCATCTCTGATCGAACCTTTCTAATTTCAAATCCTGGTTCGAAACCTTATAGTCATCTACCGGCAACAATGCTAAACTAAAGTACCCGTTTCGATTTATGTAGGTAACAGTCGCGCCGCAAAGCATGCAAACACGCCAATAGTTGAAAACAAATAGAGGTTCCTAATGCGGTAGATCGACATTTCTAATCATAAATAAATAAGATGGAAGTTCTCGAACTAAAAGATGTAAGAGCAATAGCCGATACAATACATGCTTATCCAGATAGAGTAAAATCCGAGGGGACACCACTTGTTATTGACAATGGTGAGTACACTGTCACAAATAAATAGTACTTCATATAGCGCATAAATTATATAACAGAAATTAACAAATAATTTATATTAGGATCCTACAACTGCAGGGTAGGTTGGGCTACAGAGAAGGAACCCCAGTTGATATTTAAAAACCTCATCGCAAAGCCAAGGAAAGAGCGCGGCAAGAAGGACGGAGAGCCTCAAGTCGGAAACGATATAGCGAACATAGAAGCTGTTCGATTCCAATTAAAAACACAGTTCGACAGAAACGTAGTAACGCATTTCGAGGCACAAGAGCAGATATTCGATTATACTTTCTCTCATATGGGAATAGACACAGAGGGTGCCATAAACCATCCGATTATTCTAACCGAAGCTTTCCTCAATCCAAATTACTCTCGCAACTGTAAGAGTTCAGATGCGCGTCGTACTTAATTATAAATTTAGATTAGCATACTAATTACGCCTCTTTCAGTGATGGCGGAGCTTTTGTTCGAATGTTACAACGTACCTACGATAGCGTACGGAGTGGACTGCTTGTTCTCTTATCAGCATAACAATTGCCCACCGGATGGCTTAATAGTCAGCATCGGATATCACACTACGCATATAATACCAATACTAGACGGTAAAGCAGATCCTGTAAATTCACGGAGGATCAACGTCGGTGGATATCATATCACATCTTACATGCACAGACTGCTCCAACTGAAGTATCCAGTGCACGTAAACGCTATAACGCCAAGTCGAGCAGAGGTATTTGGATTGCGTACTCCTCGTCTCCGTAGTTCACTGTTTCAAAGGCTTGCATTGGTTCGTAGGAATTAATACACGAGCATTCGATGATAGCTTTAAATTACCAAGAAGAAATCTCTAAGTGGGCCGACCCAGATTACTACGACGCAAATGTGTTGAGGGTACAGTTACCCTACGTCGCGCCTACGAGCACTCCTGGATTAACAGTTGAGCAGCAAAAAGAGAGGAAACGCGAGCTGGCTAGAAGATTGATGGAGATCAATGCACGGAAAAGGGAGGAGAGGGTTTGTAATATTCTAACGCGAGAAACAAGCTTTATTCTTGTGAGAATATACTGTAGTAATACCTATTTATAGCTGGCAGAAGACGAAGAGCAACTGAATCAATTATTAGCCGTTCAGGATTTACTCGAGGAGGGTGAAACCGACGAGTTCGATCAAGCCTTGAAGACCTACTCCCTCGCGAACGAGGCGGATCTAATAAAAATGATTAACAATCTGCAAGCGAAAGTTGAGAGAACCAGGCAGAAAATAGTGGCGGCCAATTCGCAGGAAGAAAATATCGTGATGGAGGATCAGAAGCCAAAAATAAAGTCGAATCTGCAGCCGAAAGATCAGCAAGACTTCGATGAATGGATAGCCGGTGTAAAAAAGAAAAGGTGACCGCGATCTCCTGTGATTAATTTCGCGTTTGCATTGTTATAAAAATTTCTGTCCACGCCAGGCAAGAGATATTGGAGAAACGGATGGCTAAGAGGCAACGCAGGCAGGATATGGCGAAACGTAGAACAGCCGCGGCGCAGGAAAGGATGCGTATAATAAGTCAGTTAGCCAGGAAGGAGAAGCGCGACGATGATTTCGGCATGCGAGACGAAGATTGGGACGTCTACAAAGTTATAAATAGGGTTCGTAAGCGGCATTTCCAAATTGTTAGTTTTGATATTGTGCCACGTTTCCGACTTGGATATTATCACGCAGGAAGGCGGAGACTCGGATTCAGAATTAGAACAAGAGAAGCTCATGGAGCTCGAGGACGTGTTGCGGCACCACGATCCAGAGTTCGATGGTGCTGGTTCTAACGTCCCCCTGGTCCCCGGGGAAACTCACCAGCTGCACATAGGGGTGGAACGTTTAAGAGCCCCCGAGATATTATTCCAACCATCGCTGATAGGCTCGCTAGAGGCAGGCGTCGCTGAAACGATAGAGTTCGTTTTAAAGCTCTACCCACCTGAACAGCAGCAACGTCTCGTGGGGAATGTGTTCCTCACCGGCGGGCCGACGACCTTCCCAGGTTTACTGGAGAGGCTGAATCGCGAGCTACGCGAGATGAGGCCTTTCGGCTCGAACTTTCAAATAAACATCGCGAAGAACAGTAGCATAGACGCGTGGTACGGGGCGAGGGACTTCGGGCTAAACGGAAATCTGCCGGAGTTTCTGGTTAGCAAAGTGGAGTACGAGGAGAAGGGCGGTGAATATTTCAAGGAACACTTGACCAGCAATACTTACACTCGATCTCCCGATCCATTGCCTGTGATACAAGTCCCCGTTACGTCGGAACAAGTCATCGTGGAGGACGCTGTTGTAGACGTGGAAATGGAATGAGGGAAAGAAACTTTTGTACCGAACTATCTTACGAAATAAAAGTTACTGGAAAAGTATTGGAGGTTCCACGTTAATTTCCTTCTCCGTTCACAGGTGCACTCCGTCCACCAACAATGCCTCTCTGACGTCTGTAAAAGCAAGATAAACACAAAGGTCCTTTCCTTCTCTTTTTTTTTTCATGGATATCTACTTTATTACACAAGTGTTTCCGTTTGTTCATTCAGTTACGAGCAAACTACATTGTAGTCTGTTTGCTGATCACAATACACAGTTCCCGATCATCGCGTTCCACCATTCGAAGATAATTATGCGGGTACAATTCGCATCACCATCGCTCGTCGAGAATAGTCAACGTCCGCCCTGTTCGCGCTCCTCGAGCAAGCTAAAAAAAAACGGAGAAAGCAGTTCCCTCACATCAGCGGTAGAGCCCCCACTACAGCGACCTCGAGAAATCCTCCCAACCCCTCGAATCCATGGCTTAAGTTAACATCACAATACAGTAATATACTGAAAGATATTACGAAGCCCTACAGGCGGTCATTACAGCTAATAATAAAACGATCTTTGCGTGCTTTTTGCTCACCTAATTAGAAGGAACATACCGTTACGGAAAACTCGGGGTGTTCGCCCACGCCGCGGCGCAACAAGAAAAATAAGAAACCATCGGATTAGTATTTTTCCTCTTTTTCTTTAAAAAAAAAAAGAACCGAAAATGGGGGAACGTAGACTCTTAAGATCACAAGCGCACAGCGTTTGTTACGTGTATATTATAAATGTTATACATATCTGTTAAAGCACTCGATGACACACGTTCTCGTTTACCGTTTCGCGAGCTATATTCTCTCTTATCACATGCGGTCGCAAGATAAAATTACAAGTACAGCGTATTACGTGGGTACGCAACGACTGAAGGAAAGCATTGAACCGCGTCCCGCCGCCTTTACAATTCTTCCGCAAGGAAACGCGCGGATCTGTAAATTCGCCTCGCTAGACACGCGGCTACCGTTAAAGCAGAGTTTTACAATTGCAACGTGTTGCGCGTGTATGCGTGCCCGCGTACATAAATTGCGCTACGTAGCGTTACGCGGCGATACCAACGGAGCTCATTACAAAAGAAAATGAAATTCAAACAGATCTCAGCGATATCGATTAAATAGTACAAAAAGCTGTACAGCATAACATCGTCTCGAGCCGCGCACCACATCTTTCTCCGCCGTTCGAAGTCAACGACCGTTGGTAATGAGCTTGATCTCGCCAATGAAGTCCGATCGCAATCGCGCGCAATGATATTTATTTCGCTTATTGTTCCGTGTTCTTTTATCGAAACGATCTTATCCCGTCTGGCGTAATACAGCAGATTCTTAATTTAAATAATATCCTTTGTAACTATCACAGGCTGAGGTCGCTGCAGCTTCAACGAATCTCACTAAGAATTACAATAATAATAATAATCATAATCGGTAATAGAAGCGCTTTAGCGTATCAGATAGCGGAAGGATAGAAAAAAAACCTGGAGGACGCCCCCTTTCTCTCGTTCTGCATCATTTTCTCTCGTCTGTTTTCGACGATAAAATTGAGGTAGAATCCAATCTGTGAAAGTAACGATACGGCTTCCCTATTCGCCTACCCGTGCTAAGTGTGAGGATCTACTTTCGTCAACGATATAATATCCGTATGCTAACTAAAATTATACACGATCTCAATATGCTCTTGTCGTGGTAATGATGATAATAGTATTAACAATAATATTAATAATAATAATTACAATGGTGTCCGATAAAATAATGATAATAGTGGCGATGATAGTAATTCAAAGTAATCATTAGTAGAACAATGATTAATAATGGCTTCGTCTGTGTACATATAAATATATATAAATTTACATATCTATTTATATATACTTATACAGCGATGTAATGTTTGTGTGTGTGGGGGTGGGGGGTGGGAGGAGGATAGAGGGTAAGTGACAGCTATGTACAGTACATACTTGCCTTAGTTGTACCATCGTTACGTTTATACGTACCTATACTCTTAATAATCATTACATGACGATGACGATAATTCGAATCATAATCGCAATAATCCATAATATTTTATTATCGTTTAATCGTAAAATACCCTATGTCGCGTGTAATAGAACTATATGTATATGTATGTATATATATATATAGGTATGCAGTATGTACGTAAAGAGGATGTGTTCAACCAGGATATGTCGGTGAAAACTATATGGTGTATCAAGCGTCAACTTCTTTTTTTTTTTCTTCACCTCGTAATATCTACATATATATATTTATATCATTTACTATCATTTATCCGCTTCGTCTCGTTTATCTCAGAGCTACTATTACAAAAGTGCGTTACTCTCGTCTTACGTTTATAGGTACATACATGTATCGGCGTGACCTACCTACTTGTTCATTGTCGTTTATATTAGATCTGTAGCTTTAATTAATTCTTTTCGATTGTACAGGGCGCGGCAAAAGAGGCGGCGCGATTGGAAATCGAGCGATTCTTCTAGGGGAAATTTGTAAACTCACGTGAACCTTAGTTTTGCTTCTCATCATGTCTGTTAGTGCAGAACTTTTTTTTTTACGTAAAGCCAAGCTTTCTCCTTAATCTATGATGGATTATTTTTAAGAAAACACTCTGGGCTCTGGATTACTCAAATACTTGAATAATTCCTCCCCTCGACACGTTGACAATTGAACGGTAAATATCGGGACCACTTTTCAGATGTATTCTTCGAGTGAGAAACGTTTCCAAGAGCACACGGGCAAGAAGAAATATAGGCCATGCGGTCGAGTTAAACCGCAGGATACTCCAGCACATGTTTCTCTTGAAAACTGTACACCGCAGGGGGTACATGATTTTGCAGTCTGCGTCTATTGCGACACTCGCCTCGGATCAAACTCGAATCCAGCGGATGGAGCACGATGCGTTCGATGGTCAACGGGTTAATTGAGAATACATGATTTTCAACCGGGGATAATTATTCAGAAATGATCTTTTTATTGCGTTGTTATTGCGAATCGAATGTTGGCTAAGTTCACGCGCACCGTATCGATCTTCAAAGTGCGCCCTTCCTCGGGTATCGATCTCCGGAGTATCCGCCCTCGACAAACGTGGTCGCAAACCAGCAAAACCTACCACCAAGAATTTCGACATTACCTTCCCTCGCGCTCGCAAAGGAAAATCATCCAACGCCCAATCGCGGCGCAACCCTCGCTACACCCTGTACTCGTTCCTTAAACGGAGCACTACGAAAATCCTCTTGCTCAATTGTCGCACGCACACGCATGTAACAAGACACACACACGCAAACTCGCCGCTCGTGCACTTTACATACACACACACGCGCGCGTGTCCATGTATATATGTACTTCGTACACATATACAGGATGTCCCAAAATTGAGGGACAATCCTGATGCAAAATGGCGTCGAAAAGTCCTTTACCGTTTTGGGATCCGAGGCTTCGTTCTCGAGATATTAAGCCAAGTTCCGGGGACGCGCGGTTTAAAGCCGAAACAGCTGAGCGCGGAGCAGTGAGCGTTCCCGCGCACAGCTGACTCTGCTTTAAACCGCGCGTCCCGGAACTTGGACCTGTAATATTCAACTGCTAATATCTCGGGAACGAAGCCTCGGATCTCAAAACGGTAAAGGACTTTTCGACGTCTTTTTGCATCAGGATATTGTATCCCTTGGGACAGCCTGTATATATATATGTACTTCCTACCCATCGACGGTATGTATATAGGTATATCTTATCTTTATCGTCGTATCGTTTTCAGTATCATTTGTTCCGCCGTTGATTATTTTACTCTCCCTTCCTCATCCTTTTCCTTTTAACCACCGCCCCCTCGATATGGCCGTCTCGCTTTCCCGGGAATACCGCGAGGGCCCCGTGAAGCACACCCTTTCTCATGGAAAAATGTTTCGTCGACACGCAATTCAGAGCTTGCTTTTCCACCAGCTCCTTAATCGAAGCTTTTTAGGCACCGTTCGAGACTCGACCTGAGGGAAAGTGTCAGCGATAAAAAGAACCAACGATGTCTTACGCTTGTAGTTACACCCTAACGAGCCAATAATATCTTTCCCTTCTCTTGATACCTTTCGCCTCTTAGCACCCCGTTAGTAGACCAAGTGTGTGCACGCGGGTGGTGTATTTACAACGAATCGAAACGGTGGCCTGTGTCCTAACCGAACGGAAAATCATCGGCCCAACGGAAAAGCTGCGGAACACCTTCGTTACGGAAGGGGAAGACGTCCGGAAACGGAGGCATATCTCGGTAGACGAAACGTGCGAGGAGTATGTCAAGCCATTACGGCCTGTCGTTTATAAAAATATCGATGTACCTTGAACGAAACGCTTGCAAACGACACTGTTCGACGGAGAGATCTTTAACGTTTTTTCGCTTATCACATGTCTGCACGGGGGTTGCCACGCTGTTTCAGTTTTCGCTTGGAGACTCTAGGTTTGGTTACCAAGGGGTTGGGGCTGAATAGATCTTTCAAATTTTGCAGAATGTTGTTTCTTGCGAGTGCATGGTGCTGGATTAACCAATAAGCAAAATAAGCACCTGCTTTTTTAATTTTTTTAATTTTAAAATAAAACTAGTTAGAAACACTTTTTAGTCAAATTATCAGAAATGCCTAAGAAATTGTAGATTGCGTTGAGGTGATCACCCTGTATAAGGGGTCCTCCACATCTTTTACATATTTAGGGCTTCTGAAGGTCTTAATTCGACTCTGATAGTGCTAGTAAGATTTATAGAAGAGGTTTGCACAGTTGCAAGGTTCTTATCATGCTAGATAACTTTTATTCGATATAATTATTGAAATAATGCACGTACGCGATATTACAGTGGGATGTAGTTCTGCTTACGCGGCTTTGGGCAGTGCGTCTGACCATAGATACACCTCTTCCACTTGCACCGTTATACTACTTGTTTTTTTTTCTAGAAAGCATGTGGACCACTCAGAACCAGCTCGCCCCAAGTTGACAAGAGCTGCAAAATGGTCTTTTCATTGCAGAATTTTTTAAAATAAAGTTTTAATTGAAATACCAAAATTGTTTTATATGTTTCAAGCTAAGAATAAAAATTCAAAGTAAGGTCATCACGAAACTGAAATAAATTTTTCTTTAATTACAGTTAGTAGAGATTTATTAAAAAATTTGGTTGACTTCAGTTTTTAAAGCAAGATACTCCACCTACAAAATGGAATCAGCAATTCAAGTTTCAAGAGTTTCGAAGCCTTACCAAATTTCGTAATTCGAGTTTCGAGAATTTAAAAATTAACTTCGAATCTACCCCTACTTTGTACGACGGAGTTCAAGTAAGAATTCGCATTTACATTCGCAAAAATTGCTTGTAAAAAAGTTAACGAGACAGCTCTCTACTTTTGCACCGAGGCCCTTAATCTCAAGGAATTTTTTCAGATCTTCGAATTTGTGCCCACCACCGTCTACAAAGAATCTCCTTCACTGCACCGCGAACAGGTGGCAACCCCAGTCTGCACCCTTATCTGACTCGATAGCATCGCGTTAGTTATTTATATTAATGGCATCAAGGTGTGTACACTATATTACTTAATTCTCAGTGTGGCGATTTAATTCGAAAGTGGCGCTACCACATCGCAGCGAGCTCCTCGACCCGGGGCACAGTATCCGCGCCCCCGTTTCGAAGCGGACGAAAACCACCCCGAAACAGAAGCTTCTATTATCGCCGAGGGGCTCGCGCGATAATTCGGCCGATTCGTTCAACGAAAAGCAGCAATCGGCGGAAGAATATGTATATTGCGTACCACTACCGTCTACGCGATCTCTTTAGCTGCTTCGCCGATAATCGATCACCGCCGTGCGCGGGAGCGGGGGCGGCGCAGGGGTCGGAAATTGTCGTCGAAGCAGCCGAGGGAAGCGTTTCATCCCCTCCTCTAAAGTGCAACGGGGCTAACGGAGTTGGGCTTGACGAGGTTTCACGGGCGCGTTGCGTCCGGTGATTAACGCGGGTTAACCTTTCGTTTACTTCTCCTTTTTTTTTTAATTTCTTTTTCCTTCAAAAATCGTCGTCCCGGAGATGCGCGTCGCTCCGCGTACTCGACGGTCAGATACGACGCGCGTGGTCGAAAGTAAAAGCCAGTGCTCGAAGTGCGTGTCTTCTCGCGCGTCGCGGGATCCGCGGCTCCCACGAAACCTCCCTACAACACTATATTATACGCAGGCCTCTATAAGACTTACGGGTAGCACGATAAACCTCTATAAAAATAAGAGCTATCCTACGTAAACGCATTACAAAAATAAATGGCATTGTACTCTGCTAAAGAAGCAAAATGGTACAGGCGCAATGTCAAGCGACGCGAGCATCGTCTGTTAATCCTTCGACCCCCCTTTACCTTCGCCTTTCTCCTTCCCCCTTTTCTTCGTCCGCGCCCTTCTTTTTTCGTCTCCTCCTCGCCCTTTCTTTCTAGAAATCAGGCTACCCCCCTATAATAAATCGAGATTGATTTTGCTCCTATTAAATTCGTATACCACCCTCGCGCCCCCCCCCCCCCTATTTCCTCGCCCCAACCCCCGTCGCTCCGCAGTCTGCGCTGATCAACCCACCCACGCGGCCCACGAAAGTCGATTTAATTACACGGCGAACCGCTCGTACCAGGGGACGAGCTAGAGTATTAAGCGTCCGAGCCGGGGCTGTGCGAAACGGAGTATCGGAGGTCGTGTACGGCCGATCACGCGGCACGATAAAGCACCCCGGTTGAATATTAGATGAGGAACTGCCTCGAGCCCAAAGTCAAGGTCCGAGCGAGCCGGCGATCGCGAAAGGACTTGCGGGTTCTTTGGAAAAATGCGACGATCCTGCTACGCTCTCGACACTGCTGTGTCCTTTGAAGGATGATGATGGGGTCTGTTGGAACTTGGGTCTTATAGCTTGTAGAGTACTATATCAGACGAGTATTTGAATGTAACAGATACCCTGGTTCAACTTGTTGGTTATTGAAAATGAGGAAATGAAGTTATTGAGTCAATTAGGAAGTGACGATATTTCTTTTAGAATTATGTCAATCTAACGTGGATAGAAAATAATTTTGGATATATGGCCATGGTTCAACGCTGTTATAATTAATATCCTCTGAGACTCCCAGGCAGTGGCACACCTAGAAGGAGCCAAGGGGTCTTGGCACCTCCCAAGAAGGAGGCTTTGTAATAAGAACAGAAAACTGGATTTCATTCATTAAATAAATTTTTATAATCACCTAAAGAATTTTATTAAATTTGTATTAAAAATATTTTTATCCTCTCCACTCGGCTCCCTCAGAATTAAATCCTGAGTGCCCCACTGCTACCAGGTGTAAGTTATGCCAACGTTCCCTACCACCGCAGCTAGCTTCAAAGATCTAATGACCCCTCTTTTATAATCTGTACCAATAATTTCGGTACACAAGCGTTCGTCTCAAGTACGAAAGTTTATCGCTACGAAGCAATTCTCTTTTGTTCCTACCACCAATCGAACCCGTTCACCTCTCTCTTCCTATATTCATCTCTCACTCTTATTCGTCGCGCTGGCCCAACTTTCTGTCTCGTTGTTAGCGATGTCTGTCTTCAAAACAAGCAACGAGGTGAGGCGAACGTGACGCGAAGATACAACAGCTAGAGCTGCACAGCGCGGTGGGGCGCACTCCACAATGGCCTTGAGGAGCCAATTGATTTTGCGTCAAGTATAGCTGCAATGCTGGCGGAACGTTGGAACAGTCTTCTAAGAGGGCACCCGGAAGTCTCAGACAGCCCTAACACGCTCACTAGTTGCCACCTACTTGCTTGGCCGTAAACTCTTTGCAATAATAAATTTAGAAACACCAACGCCAATTATATGGTAAAAAGGGTGGAGAAGAGACAACGAGGGATGGCAGACTGACAGACTTTTGAGTCACTAGTCTGACCTTTTAACTTCTTGAATCGAAACTGTTCGGACCCACGTGTGGGGTAGTGAACGCGTGAACTGTAAAGATCGTAGAAACAGAAGAATCCTTATCCACAACAGTGTCCAATCGACGTGAAACACACTAAAACTGAACTATAATAATTGAAGGGTATAACATTTTTTTCTGAAATTCAGTTAGTAGCAATAATCTATTCCTAATCATATGAAATAGGACAAATTAATTTTTTTTCAACGTGGGTTAGTCGGTTTTTGCACTCAATGCCCCATTTCATTTCTATCTCCGCTCTGAATTCTTTATCTGCCACTGTCACGTGTGCGTGACTTCGTGAAATCGATCTATTACCACGCTTAAGCCTATGAATTTAATTTGTAATACACTGTACCATTAACAGCTCTACTCTATTTACAATAGTTTGAGTATTTAGTGATTTTTTTTAAACGTGTAGCAGATAGAGCGTTAAAGAATCACCGAATCGTCGCATTTTTCTTCACCAAGTCTTCTTTCGTGCTCGCCGATTAGGTTTGAATCTGGTTGACATAAATGTGATTCGAGAGACTCGGGTCTAGAGCAAATTGATTCTGAAGATTCCCTGGAAAAATACTGATTTGAATCAATGTTTCTGTTGAGTTGTTACAGCGGTTCTTGCGAATTTCTTGTTAGAAAAATAATACTGAAAAAAATTGTCCAATAATCAGAACGATCTGGTATTGCAGTCAACTCTGAGTTTCAGTCAAAAAACGGATGTTCATTGTTTCCATTTAAAATACCTTCCGCAAGGTAGACAAGATACTTAAATCTATATAAAGACTCACGGCAATCGTTACGTGAAACGTAAATTAGTAAAAGTAGTATCAACGCGTAACAATATATAAAAACCTTAATTTTTCAAGTTATAACGCTTTGACTAATTTTGCCGCGAGGTCTTTCAAACGAGTGGTAAAATATTAAACAGAAGAATCCTCTCTCCAGCTCGATGGCCAATAAAACAATTACACATATCAACACGTGGCCGAAACTTTAATTTCACTTTTGCGCCCGTGCCTCCTGTCGCTAAAAAAAATTATTTACACAGCTTAACGTAATTAACGTATCTCCGAATTAAAGCTATCGTTATTGAATTGTAATCGCAATTACACACAGCTACGACTAAACGTACGATTTAACCGATAAATTATGTACATAATATTACAATAAATATATTATTAAAGAGATCTTATAAGCAAACATAAAAAACATAATAGATGTTGCTAAAAGCAATACAGAGAAGATCGAAAGCAAGAAACTGTCCGATAAGATTCACGGTGATTCAAATCAGTATATTCACTGTCGAGTCACCCGTGCACCCTCGCAAGATAAAACGAATCAAATGAATCACTCAGTGTAACTCTACAACGTGATATATATATTAAGCTCTCTCCAAGGATCCTGACTCGTTATTCCCTCGGGACTCGATGAATTCCGCAAGCAACAGCAACCGCGCGATATTAGGAATCTCATCAAGGTTGGCGAGTATTTTTTTTACCATAAATTATCATAGTTCGTTTATCAGTTGCACTCTCAACGAATCGTTTGAATATCGAGTCACAAACCAGGGTTCGTGGTTCACCGAGAGGTCTTTCGATCAACCATTAAGCTAAAAAGGATCGACGCCTCAGCTGAACCCCAACAGATGAACCAAGGTTGAAAGTTAAAGACGCGAAATCAGAAACGTTAGGATCAATAAACTATAGTGCGTCGTATCTTGCACCGTTCTAACTCGTAAACTCTTATATGGCATGCTAGAACCCCAAGCGAAGCTTAAGCCCCATTCCCACGTGTGGAGCGGGCTTAATACAATTTAAAAAAGAGAACACGATTAAGATGTCTCTCTCTCTCTCTCTCTCTCTCTGATGCACATTGCCTTTGAAAAACGAATTTTGTGAAGTGCCTTGCTGTATTTTCCGAACTGCCTGTTGGACAAGTGGGAACGCGGCTTAACATTTAACTCGCCCCAACGTACTGGACGATAGTTGCGCGTTCTGTTCTACAAAGTCTTGGTCTATCGCGATTGCGATTTCTAAAAAACAACTTCGAACTGCGTGGTGGAAAACGGCATTTACCTATTATAGCTTAAAAAATGACTTCGTATCGAAATTTCATCGCTAAACTTGAACCTCTGCCCCTTATTCACTTAACGTCCTCTGTCGATCGAGATATTGCAATAACGATTTCATACATCGCGGATTTTATTGCTACGTTTTCCTCTATTTAACTCTGATTAACTTCCTCAAATCGAATAACGTAGCGTTCTGCGTATAAAAAACACCCTTTCCGTGTACATACTTTTATATAAATTTAACATGCCCCAGAAGTCAATCGGAACTATCGACGTTGCCTAGGTGGTAGAAATCGATCTGATCGTTCTCTTATTTTTTTGCTTTTTCTTTCCTTTTTTTAGACTATCTTCACCGTGCGATTCGACTTCAGCGCCTGCTACTATTTCCCATCAACGTTAATCGGGAAATTCTCAACTCCGGAGCAACGGAATCGAAAGTTCGCGCTTCGAAGTCGATGTTTCTATGATTGTTACCTTGTTTTCGTCTGGTGGCTTGGTCGAGACGCGTATAAAAGCTCGCGCACGTAAAACGGTATACTTTGTTCGCGTTCCCCATTATTTCGAATTGAATCGTTTCTAAAGGCTAATATCTTGCCGCTGTTCTGCAGTCAATGTCTATTCTACGATCGCCGTAACGAAGGCGCTAAGGAAGAAGCATGAAATTCACCTCGCGACGAAACGAAGACAGAAGCGTCGTTAATTAATTTCGCTTAACGCGTGGATGAGAATCGAAACGCCGAACGAGACGAGCTAATCCACGATGCACGTCGAGACTTCGAATGGAAAAACTTAATACTGACGCGGGCGAGCACGAGATAATGATAAATGATGATTATTGTGATAACATAGATACATTTGAAATCGTCAAACGAAAACGTAAACCTAATCGCATACAAAGGAAAGGAAATCTATTCAACAAAACGTATACATATATATACTATGTAAGTGTATATGTAGATAGGCTATGTAGGTATATACAGACGTATAAATTATAATCACTTTTCCAAACGGTTACGTAAAAAACAAACACAGCAATCAGATTGCACGGAATTTCGATATTCACGAAGCCACTTGTCGCCGAAGAGAAGGAAACAGCGAAATCATGAACGAAGCGATGGGTAAGCGGTGTTTCGAGCGACTGGCCCCGCGCGAGGCCCATTTCCCCCAGTGATGCCAGAATGAGGACGGGAGCGCTCGAGAATTTCCCCCACCTCGCACGCACACTACGCCGGAGGCTCCGTAGGACACGCAGGACACGCAGCTCCGGCGTAGTGTGCACGCGAGGTGGGGGAAATTCTCGAGCGCTCCCGCTCTCATTCTGGCATGACCGATTTCCCCCTCCCTTATCCTTCCTTCCCCTCTCTTCGCTCAATAACCAGCACGTGGTTGCTTCTATGGCTGTGCCCAATTTACGAATTCACTATTTCTCTACCACCGGCGATAAACTATCCATTCTCGCGTGGCCACACGATTTTTCTCCCTCGAGCAACGATTGCTATTTAACCCTCGTATACAAACGGCGCTTAACACTCGCGCGAGTGGAAACGACGTTGCAGCGTAATATTGAAATGGCATCCCTGCTTCTCGTTTCCATTCGCTCTTCGATCGACGCCGAGGATCGTGAACGATTAGAAGACGATCGAGAGGGATCGGGAGGAAGAGAAAGCACGAGCCGAAAGAGTTCGGGTCGTGATGCTTCCGTTTCGATGGGGATCGGGATGCCCCGCTTGTAGTGTTCAGACGCGAGAGCAGGATGAGAAGATAAACGAGAGCGAAGAAACGAAGCCGTACGACTGTGTAAAGTAATTGGTAGAGTAATACTTTGCGTTGAGATTACGAGGATTCTTTCCGGTAGGTAGAGAGATAAAAAGAGAGGGGGAAGAGATCGGCAAGGCTAAAGGAAGAAATCTACGAATTACGAGGAAATGAGAAAAGTACTGTCTGAGGCCTTCAAATACAAATTGCGTCCTTTCGAAAGCATATTTCAACGTTTGATGATAACAACACACACCAACACGTGGTCAAACTCTTGAAAAAGCCGGCTACAATGCTAGTAAAGTGTTTTTTTACCATTTTTATTGGTTGCCCAAATTTTGTGGTAAAAGGTGGCGTTCTTAACAGAACGCAGGGTGGACCCTTAGGGAATTAAGTGTGGAAGGACTTTTTGCGAATAAGTCAATCGAAAATATAGAATTAATTTTTGTAACTGACCCTTGACTTTTGAGAAAAGGGACACTCTGTTTGGTGACCAAGAAGGAATTGGGAAATTATCGCCAAATATAGAGATGGATGTGGAGTGAGGTATCGATCAGACCTTGAAGTTCAACCCTCGACTTTTGCCAGCAAGGAGACAAGAATTTGACGACGTCCGATATGTTTTAGATTCCAGAAAGACACGACTTATTCCCCAGAAGCCTTTACTAATATCAGCTGCGAGAACTCTGAGCCACGTAGACCTCGAATATCCGACTCGCTGCCTCCCCTATTGCTCGCGTTGATGCGTTTCGCGATCCTCTCGATTGGGCGTCGCACTCCACGATAAATTATACATATTCATCTCTTTTGATTCCCTTTACACGCGTCAACTACCGTCGTATATACAAGCTTAGCCGATTTACGCGAGGAACGCACCCTCGAGACCGAAACACCCCTCTCTCTGAATTAACTAAACACGAAACAACGCTTCTTTTCTCTCCTATCATTCGCGACGCGTCTCTCGTCCCAACGGTATAGGATAAAAGCAAGCAAAATAAATTAATCGATTACTCCGTGAAAGAAATGATTATTGCGTCCAATGGTGTACATCTACGTCGTACTAATAAAATATTCCGTCGAAGAAGACGTGGCGTGACTTTTTCATTCGTTCGTTCGACCTTGAACTTCGCAAGCCCCCGAGTTTCTTTTTAATTGTCATTTACTTATTTATTAGTTTACGCCTCGCTATTGATCTTCTTCCCTTTTGCTCGTTTTTCTTTTTGGATTTCCTTATATATTGGTCCGACGTGTGTTCTTTCGAAGAAAGGACCCATCCCGCTTCCCTTCCTCGTTATGAAAAATACACGGATCTTTGATACGTATGCACGTGAATAGAAGAGGGCTCTCTGACACGTCCGCGGGGCCACGGAATTATTGAGATCGTTTAAAATGATTCGGTACACACGGTGTATCAGTGCTGGACAATGCTACGACGTGCCGTGCTCCTTAAAAATACTGCGTGAAATTGGCTTTCGTTTACTGGATTCCTGTCGACGCGGGTAAAATTCTCACTATATCTGGGAGGGGGATATGATTTCTACAGTGGAAAAATAGATCACTCGTATTCCTGCTAGCTGACCTCAAGATAAGAGTGAATCCAGATACAGAAATAATAAAAGTCATGTTTCTTAGACAATTTAACGACGAACGAATACTTTCGAGAACAACTTTTCTCAATTTCGTACGCAACACTTCCCTTTCCAACCAGATCGTCGATTTAACAAGTACCGTTCTTCTGTTCCTCTAAATATATACTGATATATAAATAATAAAATCACCCCACCAATTCGTTATTGCGTCCGTATCTCACTAGGATATGCTCGATTTCTTAAACGTCGAAGCAGAGCGAAAACAAGCTCGGGTAGAAATACTTTCCTACAAAAAAGAAAACGGCTAACAAACCGGATAAAAAGAGAACGGTCTCGCAATAGGATCGTTCCGATCTCTGCTACGTTCGAAACTCAATGGTGACGCGATAACGTACGAAACAGAAGCCTAAAAACAATCGCGGCACCTCTGTTCCGAGCGATAAAACAACAAACTGACGCGACAGACAGAAACGCTCGAAGCACGGTGCTCGTCCCGTCCAAAACACTCCCCTCCAGTTCCCATAAACGGTAAAACAGTCCGCTTGCCCAGCACCGTGAAAGCACGTGTATCGAAGAAACCAATGTGGGAAGAGAAAGAGGGAAGGAAGAGACAAAAGGGAGCTAGAGAGAGAGCGAAGATTAAAAAAAGAAAGAAAGAATCGGTCAGACAGAGAGAATAAGAGAAAAGAGATCGCAACGAAGGATCGACCGATCGGTTCGGAACTGCAATCATTCCTTTTTGCTATTTTTGTTCTTTTCGTTTAGATATCCCTACGAGCTACCTACGCTGTATTTACAGTCTCGTAACAAGCTACAAAATATGTATCGCTATATAATTAATTAGGAGCTGCGCGGACATATGCACGGAGGCTTTAAATCACAGCTTTGTAGTACGATTAGTGGATTCATAGAGCCGCACAATGACTAGCCAGCATCAAGGTCAATCGCTTTTCGTGTCCCATCGCACCTATTACAAGTATCCCGGACGAGACGATGCGAAAGTGGCGGGGGAGCCCCTCCCTACTTCCGCGGGACACGCGTTTCGACGAACCGTAACCGAGAGACGAAAGAAACGAGGAAAAAATCCAGCAACGAGGATAACACACAGGAACGTCCCGCCCGCATCCCGTGCTCGCGATCCGTCGCGAGTAAAATCAGTCTTGCCCAGTGACTTCGCGTCCCGTTCAAATGAAACGCCTCGGGCGTACGCGAGCCGAGAAATTGCTCTTTCCTTTTGTTCAGCGCGAAGACTAAAAAATCGATCGTCGAAACGGACCCACCGATGCACGAAGGAAGTTCGAGGCACGCCAGCGCGAATGTTTCTCTTCTCCCCGTTTTTTCTCGCGGTTCTCGAATATCCCCAACTTTGCTTCCCTCGTTTTCAAACCACCCCTAAAAAGTCATGTACCCGAAAATCTGGACGATTTTTCTCCCGCGTTAAAAAATTCTCGTTCGACCTCCTGCTTTCGTCGTTTCGTCGCCGATGTATCGGATACCGTGCTGAACCACGCACGCCGAGACTCCGCGCGGCAAACGAAAACTGTTCCGCGCACGAACTCGCGCGGCTGTCATGGTTCCCCCCGCTTGTGTCTAAGCTTTTCGCGGCGTTAGTAGATAAAAGATTATTGATAATAATAACCGCGTGATAATTGTAACAGAGTCAGAACATTAATAATAAACGCTAAGACTAATCTCTAACAGTAGTCGAGAAAAAAAAAGAAGAGAAAATCAACAGCCCTGCTATTACACTCCTAGTACTTAGAACTAACGATCCTCTGCACATCCGCTCGTCCTTTTATAATACATCCATATGTATATGTATATACAATATGTATTTTCTCTCTCTCTCTCTGTGTTCGTGTATTTCTCTGTGTTTGTGTGTGTGTACGATACACTTCCGATATGTGAAAAGTAAGTACACCCATGGAACTGATTCAAAGCTGTACAAGTAGTCCTACGCGTGATAAAAGGATACCAACACCGAAGCGCTTCCCGTCTTCCGGACGTTCACGCGAGTGAGGCGCGGAAAACATTAGTACGAGGAGTAAAGGAGGAACCGAAATAGATGAGGGGGAAGGGGGTGACGGAGGAGGAGAGGTAGAAGAAACGAAAGTCGGGGGAAAAGAGCGAACTAAAGGATAGAAGCTAAAGAGGAGCCGTGACGAGTTTGTCACGGGTCCCGCCAATGTACGCGCTATGCATGCCGCTAAAACCAAGTAACGTTCGCGAGTTTCTAGTAATAATAATAATAACAGTAGTAGTAATAGTAGTAGTAGTAATAGTAGTAGTAGTAGTAGTGGTGGTAGTAGTAATAGCGAGTGTAATATATAGTTGGGGGAAATATCGGTGGTGGTGGTTGGTGGTGGTAGTGAGAGTATTAGTAAGAGTAGTTGCTAGTAGTTGATAGTAATAGTAGTAGCAGCATTAGTAATAGTAATATTCCTGTTTTTGTCTCTGTTTGTTTGTTTGTAAAAGTAATAGTAGGGTGTCTACCAAACACCTTCGGTAGAGACCAATGTCCGTTAAATTCTGATAGCTACATCGCTCCGTGACATTGCTTGTATTATCTTTTTTTTTTCTCTTTTCTTTTCTATCATTTTTCCACGTTTTTTGATATCATCAAAATAGTAAACCAATAGTTTTAAACGTTGTAGATAATAATTACTATCTATATCACAGATCCAAGTGACTAAACTCCTTTAAAAATATAATATAAATATGTTATGCGTAATGGTTCTCGCGCATAATATATATACACACATAGATATATATATATGTATATGTACTCGCAGATGGTGATTGAAAAACAGGTAAATCAAAGAAGTGCGGAAACTTGGAAAACTCGTGTAGAAACGTGACGCGCCTTCAGTTTATGCCAGCGTCGGATGCACCACGGCGAGGAGGTTCCAGGCGATCGAGGGTCTAACGTCCGATCGTCCCTCGAGCACGGCCCTTCGAGCGGTTGCCGTTTAATTCTCGTATTAAAATACGTCCGTGAACGTAGATATCCATTAGATGGACCGAGAGGTGTGTATCGGTGAATACGTGCAGAATCGGCGATCAATTTGCAATTGATCCCACCCCCTTCCCGTTCTAAAAACTCGAAATAAGAATCGGTGCGTAAAAATTCTTTAGCATTATCAATCCGCGATTGGGCACAAGCATCCGTCGTGATCCAGGAAGCGGATGCTTTTTTAGGCACTTTGTTTAACCAGCACCATTAAACGGACACGCGATCGAAGGGTCCAAGCGTGAAAGCGCCGATTTGCGGCGCGGATCGGTCAAGTCCGACCGCGGTAGAGATCGCCGCTGGCATAAACTGGCGTTCAATTGTTGCGTTGGATGTATTCGGGGTACGAGATCGGCGAGCTCGTGTTCGAATACTGAGCGTACAGATACAATGCAGGGTGAAGCCCTGGCGGAGGAATGCCGGGATGCAGTTGATGATGCGACTCTGATGAATCTACGGGGGATGACAATTGCGGGTAGAGTTGGGAGTTGAGGCTATCCAGCGAGCTGGACGAGCCCGTAGTTTGGTAGACACTCTGCGGTGTTGTGTGCTCGTGAGACACAGGTGAATTGAGTGTGAACGGCGAGGACGCCGAGGTGGGACATACTACTTGCTGCGGTGACTGGTGTTGCGGTAGGGACTCAGACACGCTGGCGTCTAAACACTAGTTGGTGGTCTGCGGATGTAACAGCGGTAGAGGAAGTTGAAGATTGTTCTGTTTGGCTAAACTTGCGATCTCAGCTGCGATGCCTCCTTTAGAGCCGGCCAGGCCGTCCAGGGAAGAGGGTCCCTCGCTGTAGCGTAGATCGCACACCGGGCTCTCGAAGCCTGCGCCTGATGTACCGCCGCCGGTGCTCTGCGGTGTCGGTGGATTGTGATTCGTATTGCTTTGATTCATATCACGGTGTACTCGATTCTGATGCCGTATGAGATAACTGTCGCGCACGAACGTGCGCCCGCAAATGTTGCACTCGTACGTGGTGCTCGCCGTGTGGGTACGGATGTGAATTGCAAATTGACTCTTGGACGTGAATGTCAGGGAACATCTGTCGCACACCAGAGGCTTCTCGGCTACGTGGCTCCAACGATGCGCAGTCACGTAGCTCTTCACTGCGAAACGTTTCTGACAGATATCGCAGGCGTACGGCCTTTCCCCTGTGTGCACCCGCTTGTGAGTATTCAGGCTACTCTTCTGGGTAAACCTCTTCAAACACAGCTCGCACTGGAAAGGTCGCTCCCCCGTGTGCGTCCTCATGTGCACCTCCAAGTATGGCTTGCGACAAAAACTTGCCTCGCACACCGTACAGTGATATGGTTTGTTGCCCGAGTGAAGTTTCATATGTACATAGTACGACGACGCGGAGGACAGCACCTTGCCGCATACCTTGCAAGGCTGCGGCCTTGACCGCGAACCCTCTTTAACAGTCTGCTGGCCCGTCGACTGACGAGTCGGAGCTTCTTGCTGCACGCTTTGACTCTGCTGCTGTTGACCCTGCTGCTGGGCCTGTTGCTGGCCCTGCTGCTGCGTCTGCTGCTGGCTCTGTTGCTGGTTCAACTGTAACGTCGTCTGCTGCTGAGGTTGCAAATGACCCTCCTGCTGTGACAGGTCCTCGCGATCGTCGGACAGATTCACCATAGAATTCGAACCGTCCGAACGGCTCGACGCCACCGAGTAAAAGCCCATCGGCTCGCTTTTGATCTGCTGTTCGAACATGGACGTCATTATATCAGTCTCTTGCTGCTGAACCAGCTGTTGCGGTTGCAGCTCCTGCTGCTGCGCTGCTTCTTGATGTGGGAGCAGAGTCAGGTTGCGCTTGACAAGCTGCTCATATCCTGCGTACCAATCCACCTGCGCGACAGGGAACCTCTATAAATCTTGGTTCGGCAACGCTGGCGCAGCCACGAGAATCCGAAACGACGTGGTTACGCCCGCAATCCCGACAACATGCATGCCCGACTCATACGTACGCGTGTCAGGTTAGACCAAACGCTTTGACATTTATTTTTGACAAGTGACAGAAGGTAGCTGGACGATCAGCTGATTGCATAACTTTTACGCGACCGTTCGAAGACGGCGCGATGCCGTCGTCAACAGAACTTAGCCCAGCAGCGAGCGACACGGGCAGCTCTATTTTTAAAGAACGCGACGAGAGAAACGGCGGAATATTTTGACTGCTAAACCGGATTCCTTGTAAACGCATCGCAAGTGGGGGTCGGTTTTGCAGGCAGCCGAGGTGGACGGCATTCGTTCTACGAACCTTTGCTAAATGTAGTGGTCTGGACTAGGGTCGAAAAACGTCACGCCTCATCGAGCGCACGCCTCCCGTTCTCGAGCGGCTTCACGGACAATCGCGAAACATTTGTACGGCCAAATTGTTTTTCTCCGACACAAAATATAAGATGGCTGCTACTATATTTCGCGACCGTCACCTATATGCACTGATACAAACACACGCGCCTAAGTACCGACCGACGATATTCGCCAACTTTTCTAATTGGCTGCCCTTCTTAAGCCGCGAATATTACACTCCGCTACCACCGACATATCGCACTTCGAAAACCGCTGATTGGATCAATCCCTCGCAAAGCTTCATTCACCTGTTTGATTTTATGCATATTTAATGGACAAACTTCCGCGAACGCGTAACACCTATTTCCTTTCTAATACAGACTATATACGAGCTAATGCGAATAACTCCCGTTCCCTCGTAAACCGACAGGCCGACTGGGCCAGTGATTGTTCATTAAAGCATCGGGCACGAACGCGAAACTCCGATTAATTTCCATTGTAACCTTCCTATCGTCCAAATGACAAAGTCGTAATACGTCTCGTGTACATTTTAGGGTTGCAATTAAAAAGAATATACTTTACGTAACATCGATATGAGAATACATATATGCAACGAACAATATAGATATGCCAGATTTAAACGCGAGGAGGTAAATATTCGGTAAAGTGGATATTTAAAAATGGAATTTTTATAGAAAGCATGCGACTGTTTGGAGACGTTTGAATGTTATTAAATATTGATTCACATTACCATTTATATATTCCGTTCTCTCGGTTTCACCGTTGCCTCATCAATTGAAACTCGTTAAGTGTCCACTGTAGGTCGCACGATTTTTTATGGTAATTTAAAATCTCCTCGAAATTAATTGTGCGCAGTATTTCGGTCCCCATTGTAATTACTGAACGTACCCTGTGTGACGACACGCTAGGAACTCTCGGAGCCTATCAAATGTAATATCGAACTGTAACGCTTCGAAATAATGTTCCTAAAAAAAAGCAGGCGGCCAACTCGAGAACTTGTGTATCTGACATACCGAGGAGATAAGCTGGGCTTCATTTACAAACACTACTGCCCGCTAAGTAACTTTCCGGATTCATTGAAAAATTAAACACATTTTACTACGCCAGCTGAACATTGTTGAGTCTCGTCCCAGCCGAATTCGATATCGCAAATAGGTATATTCACAACGATATTTCGATATCGTTCGAAACTAATATATAATACTCTGTACTTCGAGGATATTAAACAATTATGTCTAATTGAAATCACCATACTATACATACATATAAATACACGCATGTGCATAGAAATTACTCGAAATAAATCATTAATATTAATATTACAATGTAATACGATAATGGAGCTTCTCATTACCATTATAAAATGGAATCTCAATGAGACGTGCATATGTATTCTGTTCGTTAGTATGTCTGTACTCTAAATTAATTTCTGTGCGAAACTTTCAGGTCCAACAATGGCTGTATCGTCAGAAACAGTGATAAATTCCAGTCTAAATGATCCCGTAACCAAAGCGGTAGTGGATAATATAATGGGTAATTTACCCACGAAGAAGCCCCTTGTTCGCTGCGATGATTGCGATCTTTCATTCACAAGTCAAACGGTATTAGACACACACTTACAAGGTGCCCGTCACGCGAAGCAGGTTTGTATAAATACAACAGTGTATGAAAGCAGAGGGTAACTGAATATGGAAACGTAAAACTGAATATTGGACGATACGCGTACGACGAGAGAGATGTTTATGAATTTGGATAGATGAGAAATACAGGGAGGTGTGCGTGTTTTACAGATAAGGTCGAAAAACATAATGGCATCCCTGGAAGAAACGAAAGTACCATTCACAAAGGACGAGGAAACGAACGGACTGAAATGCAATGTGTGTAATGTGTGTCTGAACTCGATACAACAGCTTCAAACGCATTTAAATGGTATTTCACAGAATTGTTTTGGTAATGAACTTATTTACGCTTGCATGTTCGATAATTATATTAAAGGAGTATCCTCTTTCCTGCAGGAAGCCGGCATAAAAAGAAAGCAATGAGAGGTAATAAATCCTATATGGTACGGAAATCACTAGCATATGGGTTTAGATGTAGTCGCACTATGTGTATGGAGAAAATTATAGAGAAAAATGTTGCTGTGCTAGTTTACTGCCTAATCTTATTTACATTCGCATGCCTAACGCTGTTGCTTACGTTTGCTTTTCATCTGTTTCTATGAACAAACGCAAAACTAACTGTTTGCCGCTTGGATAGCTTTAATTTAGCAAATGCTGCTGAGATGTTGAGTGATATTTTCATACTTGTTGTAATTTACGCACCATTATTTACTGTTTATTATTTATTATGTACTATTTATTATTTATTTATTATTTATTTCCGTCAGACTGAAATTGTATATTTATTATTCATTCATCTGCGAACATATTAGAAGGGGGAACTCGACCGCGAGTTTAGTTATATATCATGTTTAATAAAGTTCGTACTGTTCGTAAAATAATTCGATCCCGTTTCCGTTTTATTGCACCTGTTTCGTAAATATACAAATTACACGCACATCTCTTTCTCCTTCCTCTTCACTTGTTAATCGATCGATGCTATAACTTCCCGTTTGCGAATGAGTAATTGTGAGTAACATATAATTTGGTACCTTAAAAGATTAAAGTCAATTAACATTTTTCGCAATACGAACATTACACGCAAATTTACTGAATGTTACTGTTGTATCTGAATTAAGCGCGTTGAAGCACATTTTTACACACTGAATACATAGGAAACAACATATTTTTATTTGTTTACTTAACGAGGTAGAATCACATACACCTGTAAAATGTTTATATTTTAACGATGTTTTTTGTTGAAACTGTTTACATTAATGGTTGCTTTTTCCATAGCATGAATGTAGTGTTCAAGCTGATTTATTATCACGTATGACCGCCTCAGTGGTCGTGATACATAGATAGTGTTGATCGCACATTGATGCTTAGGTGGGTGGGGTGTCAAAGAAGTTGGCGGTTCAATGACGTCAACTACTCCAAATGTCCAGGAGAACCCTGGATCTAAAGGTGTATCACTTTCATGCACCATGTGCAACAAAATCTTCAATTCCCCGGCGCAATATAACGTGGTATGTTAAACTGATTTTTTAAAAACACCTACGTAAACGTATAGTGATTATTTAATTATATAATTCATATTGTATTGCAGCATATAACATCAAAGAGACATACTAGTAAATTAAAACAAGCAAAGATTCAAAAAAAGAAAAGGTTCTTTCCATATTGGAAGAAACCTAAAACTGGTGTAAATCCCAAGAACCTCGTTCAATCATTGTCGAATAGTTTTGTACCAGGAGGTTTCACAAATCAGGCATAGAAAAGATAAACGGCAAAGTCAATATATCTATTTTACTATAAAAATATATATATATATATTAAATGTTCATATGCGCATATGAACTTTTTCCATCATTTTGATGTGTAGAATTCATCCTGAAAAATGTCCTACAATTTTTTAACACCACATTTATCTATCGCAATTCATACGTATACATATGGATTGCTCAGATGTAAATATTAAGGGAAATAATTTGAAGATTGCATTACTTTCGAGCAAATCGATTACACACTTAAAATCTAAGCACTAAGCTATAAGTACAACATACACATTATGTCGTTCATAATTTCATCCGTGAACCTTCGCGGCATGCAATGTATTGAATTTTATATCTCTTCTGTACTATTTCTTTTGTAATAAGAATACATATTCGAAAGTATGTATTTATATATATATATTTGGTTTATATAAAAGCTATTATCAGTATACATTTTTATTAAATATATTTCAGAGTTAATAAGGGTTTAAAAAAATGCTATATAAATTATGGGGTTTATGTTAATGATTCACGTTGTTTTCGAATTATTCGCAACGCGCGTATTATTAGATGAAATAGTGCAAGAAGGTACTGATATATTGTATGTGTGTATATATGACCATTTAAAAAGTAATTGAAAAATATAATATTGTAAATAATACTTAATACCACACGACTTCTTCAATTCTGCAATACGCGTCGAAGAAATTTCGATTCTTCCTCCGTTAACTCCACAGCTTGGGACTGAAAATTAAATACACATTATGCGATTGAAGATGTTTAGTGAGCCGTTTAGTAATCGTCCATTACCTCGCCCTGCGAATAATTTTTTAATAAACGTCGCATTTCTGCGTTTCGCTTTCGCAAGGATTCCGTTTCCTCGTTTAACCGGTGTCTCTCTCTTAATACCTCGTAATACTTTTTAAGACCGACCAACAAATTATCCCACAGTCTTTCTCTGTCTTCCGAAAAGATATTTCGGTAACGTTCCCAAAATTTCATTATATCCGCCTCCGTTATGTTTCGTGACACAGTCATTTTTTCTTTTAGGACTCCTTTAACGGCGGGCGCGGGAGTCTTCTCCTGCTTAACGAATTCATATCTCTCCACGAATTCTTTCAAGGCGTGTGAAACGAACTCGGCTTCAACCACCAGCAAGTGACCTTTATCGCATAATAATTGCCGCTTTGGTTCACCGTCCTCTGTAAAAGTCAGTTTTAAGACAGTTCTACGTGTAACTGTTCACAGTTTCATTTTAATATCTACTAGATTCTCCCACCACGTGTTCAAGAGAATTCATGCCAAGGCTGGCGAACGGTGGAAGAAAAGAGTTAATTTCTACTTCGTACCATCAGTGACTTCAATGATGCCTCCGGAAACGCAGGTTGATGCAATTTGCACCTCCTCGGGTTCTGGTTCAATTGAAGAACCTTCCGGTGTGCTAGTTTCAACGACTGTTTCGGCATCGTCGTGGAACGTTTCGCAACAGAGTGCTCCTTGCACGGCTGCAATTAACTTAACTTCTGTTACATTGAAGTCGTCGCTCCCGCAAACTTCAGGTTCACTGGTTCTGCAATTATTCATTACAAAAATGTGAACACTGAATTCCACAAAACAGAGCAATATTTTATTGTTAAATTCATCACGTGCCCAGATGAAGTTTCCGCGGTTCTGTCAGACATTCCACAAACGCTAGGCGTGCTCACAACTTTGGTCGTGCAAATGGGACAGTGTGCATACGGCAAAAAGAAGTTCAACAGGAATTGAAGTTCCCGTTCGGATGTGATTTTTAATGCCTGAAAGTTCAATCCCGTTTGTGATTAAATTGTAAGAGTTTAATGCCTCTAGTAAATTACCTCGAATATTTTGTCCAGTCGAATTAGCAGTTTATCTTCCTCGGTATAATTAGAGAGTAGTTCTTTCAAAGTATCTTCAATAAGGTAATCACAGTTCTCGGAAATTAGCTTGCAGATATGATTCAACAATCCTCGCTCTAAATTAATATCCTCCAATGTTGTCGCTGGCTTGCACAATTTCGAAATCATCTTCCTCTTTTTTGCCTCTTCTCTTTCTAGAAGATTTTGCTTTTATTACACACTCGCGGGATAAAATTTGATTGCAGTATAACATTTTTATAATCAATTTTGCCTTGTTTTATGGCGCACATAGCAGCACAGTACGACGGCAGGTCTTCTTTCTTCAATAATTTCTCCTCTGGCGGTTGCCACTCTATTTTCAACAATTCTTCATGCAGAATTCGATCCGCTGTTAGAATCTGAATAAAATGTACATGTTAGATTTTAGAAGGAACCATTTTCGTGAGCGACTATTCCACACTGTACCTTATCGACTAATTCGTCGGCAGTTTGAATATTCATGTCCCAAATTTGCATATACTTTGTGTCATTGTTGGTTGCGAGATGATTAGACTTCTCCTGCAAATCCAGTATAGCTTTGTGCGATTTTAAAATTTGATTTGTAAGCTTCTGAATCTCCAGTCTCGTGGACTCCTCCAACTCGGCGTAGGTCTTTTTTAAACCGTTAATAACATCCTGAAGCCTGAAACGAAATTGAATTAAAATAGAATTATGTAATCGCGAGAATCTTAATTATTAATCCTGACACCGACTTGTTTATTCTTCTCTTCTGCTGATTCTTCACGATGATGTTCTCTTCGTCCCGGCGCTTTAGTATGGAATAATTGTAATCCAGCTTTTCGACATTCATCATGCACAGGGCCTTCATATTTTGCACCTCCTGCTGGAGATGCTCTATTTCCATTTCAAAGCTGATCTTCTGCCGCCTGAATTCTTCTTGATGCTCCGTCACCGCCTTCCTCATCTCTTCTTCGTACTCCCGCATTATTTCCTTCTTCTTCTCTCGTCCTTCAAGAGTGTCGTCTTGAAGCTTTTTAAACAGCACATCCCACCTTTCCATAGAATTTATCAGAAGTATTTTACGCTCCGATTCGATAACGTTTTCAATGAGTGCCAGCTCGTGGCGGTGAGCTTTAGACATCGTTCGCACCTGCGCAAAAAATCTATCAGAACGTGTAAAAATACAAAATTATCTGAGATTAGTAATCCTTTAGATTTGAAAGGTGATCGACGCATCTTTATACATTATTGTAATAGAAGAATAGAATTTAGATAACTTAAAAAAAAGCGATTACAGAGAGAAGCCAAGGTAGTTTATTTTCGCTGCGCCTTCCTGTAAATTTTGTTTAAAAGAAACTAACTTGGTTCTCCATTCTTTCGATAAGCAAATCGATATCTTCATTCTGTTTCTTCACATCCTCCGCGTACTTTAAATCAGCCTTCTTCAGCTCTTCCTTCAATTCAGCGATTAAAGCGTCCTTCTTCTCCAGAATTTGCAGGCACTCAGTGTTTTGAGCCTCCAATTCATCGTGAATGTGTAGCGGGTCTTTGGACGCGAGTATGTCCGGCCACTTTTTCGTAATCTCGTGGTACTTCTCCATGCACTCCTTGTCTTCCTCTTCGAGGACCTTCAGTAATCTGTCTCTCGTCTCTTGCGCTTCCTTTCGCCTTTGCAGCTCCCTTGCGTCGTTGGCTATTCTTACGCCAGTCACCTGTGAATACGTGGATTTATTAAAATTAAAAATTGTGAAACTCAAAAGGAGAGTACAAAAAATTCTGTTTTAAAAATTTTTTATAATATCTTCTCAGAAGATGATCAGTTTTTTTTTAGTTTTAATTCGTTTGAAATAATAAAACGCACCACTTCTTCTCCTTCTAAAGACAAATTTGCCAAAACTTCCGTACTATCAAGTATCTGTTTCTCGATGGGAGGTATTTCCACGATTTCTTCATCTTCGGTCTTCGTCTGCCTGAAACCGAATATTCGTGGAGTTACACCGAAAGAGAATGAAGGATTATAGAATTCCATGGGAAATGGTAACTAACAAAATTCAATTCAAAATCGCAGGGAATTAATGGATATAAAATTATAAAATGTGTCACGCAAATATTGCAATTACAAATTAATTTAATTCTTACTTGGTCAACGCGTCTAATCGTTGTTGAATTCGAAGTCTGCGCGCCAACTTTCTCTCGTTTACATCAGTTGATAAAATAGATGGTTCTTCCACATCCTCCGTGACTGCGGAATATCTTTCGAATATCGCTGACATGCTTCTCAATTCTGTACTTTCAATTTATGAAAGTACACTTCATCGAGGCCTCGATGAAATCACGATTGAGAGTCCGTGAAGTATTATTGGATTTAAGGCACACGTTTGTTTGGAGTTAAGATACTGTGAAAAAAGGTTAGACACCGCTATCTGGCGAAGAACGATAATGAAAGAGTAACAATTACATGCAGGCAGGTGTGTGAAATAAAACAACTTTGTTTGTTCGATACAGAATTGTTATTTCGTGTTTACCGTTGTTGGCAACTGAGGAATCATTAGTACTTGTCGCCCATAGATGGCGCTGGGTATTGGTAAAGCATCCATAACTACGACTCGTTAATTAAAAGCTGTCGCCACCAGTCTTACAGAAAAGAACAATAGATTAAAAACGTAACAAAAATTAATTAAAAACACTTTTTGGCACGTTGAAAATGTAGCAATTTCAGGAAAACTTGTTTAAAATTCAAGGAAGGTAAACAAGGTGAATAATAATAGTCCTTCAAAGCTCTTAAAGTTGTATCAAATGTTAATAAATTAATATTTATATTAATACTGCATAGATCACTCATTAATCGGTATTATATTAATATTTTTCTTACTAAGGAAAACGGAAATTGTTTCTTTCAATGAAGTTTGAATTTGTCGCTTTTACAGGCGTAATTTTCGATACACACATACAGATAGTATCATGATTCTCGACAAGTGCAAAAATTAAATATTCATAGACGTATTTCCTGGTTCCATGGGTCAGACTGCGTATATGTCGGCAACCTTTGGGCAAATACATTACATAGCGTAAATAGCCGAATGTCGGGCGAAGGAGACACGTTACAGTGTACGCAGTCAATTATCATATTAGATAATTCTTAAGATAAATTCAAAGGAACTACCAATTATCAATTAAGTACGTCAATTTTGTTTTCCAACTATATACCAACGTATGATGTCTATGCACACAGTGTTAGCAGATTTTAAGAGAGATTAGCATCTCGTGAAATCACAGAAACAATTAATTAAACTGTTTTCACGACGTCGTCGATTTTTTTTCAGCACCGTTATTCTTCATTACCGACAGGAGATACATAGAATAAATTTCTGTTACAATTTCGCGTTTAATAAACAAACTCGATAATGAAACATTTTTCGATTTTCTCACATGCTTATGCTATTAATTTCAAAGGGTAGGGGAGATATTTTACAGTTTTGTATTAAAACGTTGCAACACAATTATTTATACGTAAATGTAATAATGTTAGTAAAATGAATCTAAGGCTTATAGCAATTAATGGGTATGAATATAGATTGACTCGAAGTTGGGTTAAGTTTCCAATTTCTTGAATATTCCACAGTAAATACTGCGAATGTTTAATACGTAATTAGCTTAACAGCAAATAAGGCCTAAACTTAATGGGGCGAACATCTTTCTATACGGTCGCTGCATGTTAGGAGGTGTCTATAAATCACCGGCACAGAACACGCAATAGGCGTTTCTCGTTCGAAACGTTCTCAACAACACGAAACAGTCATGGAGCTGTGGAGCTAGCGCGGTGAAAAAAGTAATAACGAATCTTACCTAACGTACGTGACTCGATGAAGCTAGAAATTTGATGATAATAAAGAACGCACCGTAGAACGATCGAAAGAACAGTTGAAACAGAAATGGGCAATATATTTACGAAGAAACCGGCGATCGGTAACCTGCTTGCAAGCACAACTCAGAGTTGCACTCCTCGTCCATTATTGCTTCGAACAACAGTCGCACTGATGCTCTTCGATCTGATTATAGAATTTCTATCCCGATCGCAAGAATACAGCAAGGGCGTGTGATAGATCCGAAATACCACAACACGTAACGCCTCCACTGCCGTGAAATCGTGCAGCTCCATAGAAGCTTTCTCCTAGCCTTGATGACGTATTCTTAACCGACAAACGAACGTTCTCGGTATCGTCGCCGATAGAGTTAATTCCGTATGAGCGAACTGTCGTCACCCATGAAAAGAACGTACGCCACGAAAGGATAAACGAACAGTAGGTCTTGTGAAGTCGAAGCCACTACATCGACGCCATGAGTCTACAACTTTGACGCGATTTTAGCGGAAACAAGATGGAGCGCGGCTCAGGCTCGGCTGAACGTGGCCCGACGCCCCATGTAATTCGTAAACGTATTATCCGCGTATTTCGCCTTAATTCCCAGTAGTTTTACAATATATAGAAAATCAGCACGATACGGATGCATCTGCCAAGTCGAATATCGTTTGAGACATCGAATAAAGTTCGATTTCCAATGATACTTGAAAATTCATTCGAATACGGATTACGGTTTATTCTTACACGTTCTAGGCTTGGTTTTTTCCTCGATGTAAGGTATTTGTAGTGTTTATACTTGTGAGTTTGTTGTCGATTGATTTTTATAAGAAATAGGTGCTCGAAACAGGGTATTTCGGAAAGAAAAAAAGTAGCGCGTAATAATGGAATTTGTGCGCGTAGCCTGTTTCGATTGTAGACGAAATAGCATTCTAACGTGGAATAATATGAAACTAGATGCCTTATTCCACGGTATACATACCGATCTACGATATTTACACACAAAGCGATCGGCCTGGCAGATGATTCGTCGGTTCTGTACACGCTATCAAGCCGACGCGTTTGTTTGATCGTTACTTCCTTGATTAGGATAGCGCGACGCGGAGTCGAGCAGTTTTATTTTTTCGTAATAATCGGATTTTCCATCTTTATTCTTGGTAGAAAGTACCGATGCCCCGGGTAATTGGCTGCCCCTAAACCGGCCCTGGAGAGAGCAGGATGGAAAGAGAGGGAGCGGTAGAAGAAAGATGGCGGACGAGAGGCGACGGCGGCGGTGGCAGGAGGTAGGGTAGGAGGAAGAGGGCCGGGAGGTGTCGGGGAGTAGGAAGAGAAGAGAGGAGAGAAAAGAGAATGGGTGGACGGGGCGCGGGGTGGGTTCGTTAAGAGGGTTTGGGCAGAGGAGACGGGAAGAGCCGTGAGGAGAGGTAGCGGCGATAGAGAAAGATAGAGGCGACTGGGAAAGGTGGCGCGCGGCACGGGGGCTTGGGTTAGCTCGTTCGACCCGTTATCCCTTCTCTCCCGGAGTCCCCGAGTTCTCCCTACCTGTCCTTGCTTCGATTTGAACGAGTCCCTCCACGCTCTCTCCCCACCGGGGACGCACGAAAAGTTGCCCCCACCGCGGGGCACACTTCACCGGCTGGCGGGCGACGATCGCGATTGCAAGCCGCCACCGCCGCTTTTCGAGGTAGACTCGTTCCGCTCCCCTACGCGGTGCTCCCCACCATCCGGCCAAACAGCGATGCTAGCCAGCGAGCCGTACTACGCTCCCGCCACGGTGACGTCACTCCGAGTAGTGTAGTGCAGTGAGAAGGAGCGAAGCCAGCTCCATCCGCGTTACATGGCCCGAGTGAACGAAGAAGCGAGTGCGTTTAAGATGTACATACACAAGCGTGCATCGTAGCGATCGCGTCGCCAATACATCGTTTCAGATTCGTTCGATTTCAATTGCACGGTACGTGGCACAGTTCAGTTACTCGATCGCGCGAAATATAGAAGGTAGTAGAGAAGAATCCCGCGGCTCGCTTCTACCGAGATATGTATTCGACGTTCTAATATTCAGTGATGTGAAAAAAAAAAGAAAAAAATAAGGAAGCAACTACGCTTTAAAGTGAGCACGGAGATACGGGATAAAGGGAAAGGAAAAAGCAGTGTCGTGCGCGGAAAGGTTACGCGTTGGAAATTTTTAACAGGAAGATATAAAGCAACGGTTCTATCGTCCGTGTAAGATCGATTGTTTTCAGTGGGGTTTCCGCGAGAGTTCCGAGAGCGTATCGGGTCCCGGGCCTCCATTGTCGGTGTTCGACGGAGAACGGGAGGCGCCGACGATTACGGTTAGATCGACGCGAGTGTGATGATGCTCGGCAAATATACGCTGGGATGTGTCGCCCGCGCGTTGTGCCCGGTGTGCTTGGTGTGACGTGTGATTAGCCGCCTTTTCGTTCATACGCGATTCAGTGGTGTACGATGTGGTGGTGTTCGACGACGGTCCTGATCCTTGCAGCCGTTGTCATCAGTGGTGTCCGCTATCGAGGCCCCTCCTCCTCCTTCTCTTCGTGGTCGTCGTTGTCGTCGTCGGCGTGCGTCGCGACGCAAAAATTTTATCGCGAGAGCTCCGTAGCCACCCTCTTCTGCCGGCCGAGCGTTCTACGGCGCTGCCCTGACGACAGCACTCGTCCTGCTTGGGGTCACTACCTTCCGGCCAGTGACTAGTGAATATAAATCTGTTTTGTTGCCCAGTGATCTAAAAGAAAAAGAAAAAGCTAACGCCGGGAGTGCCGAAGTGAGAGGATAGCCGACTCGACTCCTCTTCCTTCCTTCGTCCGTGGAATACGCACGTACGGTAACGGTTCCTTCGTCCTCCCTTGCTCGCCCTCTCGCGTGTGTGCGTCGCTCGCGATCGCGACGCGACGCGAGCTGTTGTTTCGCGTCCGATCGAATTAGGGGGAAATCGAATTTGTGCCGTTCGGATTACTGCAACGGGGGATCATTGATTTCTCGTGAAACAACGGAAAAGCGATCTCGGCGAGATAGAGAGGGATAGGTAGAGGGATAAAAGAGGGAAGGAGAAAAAAGAGTGGCTTCCTTTAGCCGCGCGCGAGACCCGCTGGCGGTATTGGATATATCGGTGGTGTGGTGAGAGTGCCGTGATTAGCGTCGGGCGAAGTTGTGTGTCGTTGTACAGTGTGCCGCCAAACGATACCACAACATCCGATCCCAAATGAAGAGTTCGGAGCAAAATGGTTAGAGAGACACGTCACCTGTGGGTTGGAAATCTGCCGGAAAACATCCGAGAGGATCGCATACGAGAGCATTTCAAACGGTGAGTACTTTTTCGTGTTCGTCCCGCGTATGCCTTCTAACAAAAGGCTGCGTCTTACGTAACTATATACACGCATCTACCTATATGCATACTCATCTATACGGTGTGTCTCAAAACTACACGTATAAATTCGATTCGTCAACATAAAGAAACTACCTATATACAAATATCTTAATGTTCATAGTTCCCTGACTCGTTTTCGGGTCAGGCGGTTTTTCAAAAGTACGTTGCTTCTTTCGTACACGGGATGAATTGAATTGACAATCATTGAATCATATATAGGTCATCATGGTTTTGATTCGTATGCCCCCTGACCTGTATACAGGTCAGGTCCAGACACTCGCTTCAGATCGTGAAATTATTATGTAGGATGTATTGACCTTTTTCACTAGTTTTAGTTAAGTACCTACTTAGTTCTCGTTTTTATCACTTTGCTTTTAAAATAGTTGTATTTTCGAGAATAATAGTTCTTGAAATATTTCATACAAGGCACTTTATTGAGAATTTTACCAGCAATTTTCGATCAAGTGTTTTTCTGTTGATAACTTAAACTTTTTCATCCTGAGAGTTAGCATGATGTACTATACTTTAGTTTTTATTAGTTCCGAACACGAAAGTCTTTACAAATTCCACTTGAAACTACTTCTATACAGTTCAGTATAATTAGTTTATTTTATATGTGAGAATATATAACGAATTTTATTTACTATTATCAATACGTAATATTCAATTAACACTATAATCGTATACAACAATTCATAGTGTCTTGGAAAGAATACAGTATTTTATAATAAACAGAATTCCGTAACCCAACCATAAAAAAATGAATACTTGTGTTTACTTTTGAGTACACACAAGGTCCATTTTGAATTAACACGAGGACAAAGAAATATAGATTCACATTAGTTTTATTGCATACAACTTAAAAACCAACTATGTACAGTCAAATGAGGTAACTTTGATCACAAAACTAGATTTTACAACAAATTCCTCTAGCATCCATTGTATAACAGCTATCATTATCAGACAGTGCTTTGGATAGGTTTAATTGTCTACTTCAGGATGCAGTTTATCCGAGGAATAATACCTGTTATACAATAGATGCTAGAGGAATTTGTTTTAAAATCTACTTTTTGTTGCCAACGCTACTTCATTCGACGGTATTTCAAATAATTTATTAGAACCTTTGCATTAATTTCCACGCGACCTAGTAAACAATCAAGTTCATTCTTACAGTTCCGAATTACACAATTATATATTCTCAAAAAAAAACTCCCGTTCGCAATAACAACGAACCATACTAGCGTTCACTTTTCCATCGTTTACGATGTACCTTGTACTCCGTGACGCCTTCAGCTCGGAGGGCGCAAACCTTGAGGCTCGAGATGGCCAGGAAGATTTACACAACAGGCCTTTGTCGATTCACCGAAATCTTTCTAATTTACCGTGAATCTCGGTCCCACAGGCAGAGCCCCGCTTGGGTAAGAAATACAGACGGTCGAAATGTAGACGGCGGTCCCTGCACATGCATTTACGGGCAGGAAGTGGTAGGGCGCCTTTATTGTCGCCGCGGAGCACGGGCACGGTCAACAATAATTTTGTCCAGAATTTTACGACTGGTGCGGCCGTGCCCGTGCAGCGTCTGCCAAGGCTTTATCCCCGCTTAGCAAGCCCCCGGAACGCTCTTGTACACACGAACGTGCTTCCGTGACCTGTAAATGAATATATCGAGGAAAGTCGGCGCGCAAATCGTTCGTTGATGTTTAGGGACGGCGTTTGTTTATATCCGGCGAAGGAGAACGTTATCAGTTCAATAGAACCGGAATTCAGGAACACGTAAGGTGTGCCCGATGTTTTCGGCCCGGCCTGTAGACGAAGGATTCTGAACGCGTATATACGCGCCCACACTTGCTGTACACACGCGTACCCGCATGAACACGCGCGCACAGGCGTGTGCGATATACGGAGAGCCTTGGCTCTGTCTCTCCTCTCCTCGTAGCGTGAGCGCGCCGTCATTTGTTTTTTCCCCGAAGTAATAATAGCTGAGGACAGCCATTTTGAGAGCTCGCAGCGGCACGAAGTTATTGTTCGACAGTGGCGCTCAAACCGCGGATCCCCGGCGGGCACGCCTTCCACGGGTTTCGAAAAGAAAGCGGAAAAAGAGGCGAAAAATGGCAGTCACGTCGCCGCAATTCACTTTCCAGTAGTTGTTTTGTTGTTCTGTCAGTTTCGCGATAATTATTCAAGGAATTTAACGAAAGATTTGCGCTTTATTCGGTATTCGATGTGGAAACTGAGTACATATGCAAAGTTTCGCTAGTCGAAGGTAGTTCCTGGATTAATGTCGATATTCTTATTAACTCCATAAGTAAGTTTCTGTGATTGCGAGTTTTATGGTCAGTTCTAGAACGGAGAATACTTTTCCCCGTGCAATTGTTGAATTAATGAATAGTGGCATGGAATACCAGATTAAGTGAACTTCTGAGTTCCAGGAATATAGCAAAGTAGTGACGGGAAAAGTAGATATTACAGGTGGAATATGTTCAACGTTTCCAATTTCGTTTAATTTTTCGTAATTTTCGGTTGAAGTGTGCTAGAAATATACTTAAGTATACCAAATAATTCTAAATCCACGAATCATTTTAGTTACACGCTTGTAGGAACAGTTTCTTTGTGATTTATGTCGAATATATTTTCAGTACTTCGCTCAACAAAATCGTAGTCTCTTAATATTCTACTGACATTTCGAAGTACGAAATACATGCGTATGGTGAATGAAACACGGATGTGTCTAAAATGCAGGTAGAATTGTTAAAGAGCGAAGATCGAAGTAGGAAAACAGAAGTGAAAACTAACGGTGACGTGGCGCAGTGGCGCTCAACTTGCGGATCCTTAAAAGAACGATTTACGAACAATGAGAAATTCAGAAATTCAAGAGTGGAAATACATATTCATTAGTTTCGAGGCATATAAAATTCCAATATCTAGATATTTACATAAATACATGCCACATTGAACTTCACATAGCAGTTTCACAATATAAAGTACTGCAGTACCCTTCTTACAAAAAATATTCAAAATATTCTCTATTCATAGTTGCATGACTAGTTCTCCATAGAATATTAAAAAATAAATGCCAGCGGCATTTCTGTGAGATTGTAAATCCACTAAAATCCATCATACGTATAGTTTCACATAAAAATCTAAATCTGACGGCATAAAATATCCAAGTACGTTTAATTAGTAGTTCCTTGGGTAGAATTTGAAATTTTTAAAAAGAGGGGGCGATTTGTTCTTCTGTTCTTCGTTGTGCCATTAATTGTTCTCACCGAGAGCGCACACATCGGTGAATATTCGCGTTGCCAGCGGCGCTACATTTTACGTGCCAGCTGGCGATACTTCGTACACTTGGGCTTCGGTCTTACGGTCGTCTACCGTGCGTTATAGCCTTAAAGGTTCGTCCTTAAAATGGCGGGCGGCGTCGTTACGCCGTTGACCTCTCTCTCATTTCTCGAAACGCGCGGTGCACTACTGTGATATTTCGTCAGATCTATTCTCGAAATCGTAGGCGTATTGAAAAGCACACGATAATGTCGATGATAGGATTATGAAATAAGAACGTTTGATAACCGAAAGGTTTCGTAAATGTTTCAGAAATATTTCGTCATTTTGTAACAGTGTCGTCCGGGTTGACTTTCATCACTTCAATCGTTCGTATTTTTCTTTTACTCGATTGGAACGGTAATCAGATCGTGACGTTATTTGTTTGCCTTCGAGCAATTAAGAAATTAAATAATATTCCATATTTATGAATATTAATCTGCGCTAAATTAATTGCAATTCACAAACTCCAACGCACAAAAGTGTTTTTTACAAAGCTGGCAAAAATAACAATTTTATTTGAATTTTATCCGTTACGTCACACTAACGGTCAGACATTGAAATATTTCGAAGGAATGCGAAATATTTCCTTTACCACTCCAGTATATTAGCCATGGACTGTTACATTTCTCCGTATTTCATCACACACACGTGTAAATATGAACTCCTAGCATGTATTTAGTTACCGACTACAATATTTCAAGGAAAGTTTTCTGTCACAAACAATACTAATGCACAAGCAGGTTTAACGTTGCTTTCGCGGAAATAAGAATTCTAGCCAGATCTCGCGTACACCTTTAAACCATTCCCCCGTTCACCGCGGGGCACGTACCGAGTCCGAACTCGATTCGAAGATGTGTTTTGAAAGCCACGTTCGGCCGCGTTCGTATGTGCGCGGCGCGTTACACCCACTTGTAAAAACGTATGCACATTTCTCTGCTGCACGTACACGCATGGCGCGGCGCACACGGTACAGCTCCGAATTTCTCTGCGCTCGGCTACAATGCAACGCGCGAGATACAGCCGTATTCATCCGGTGTGCATACGTACGTATATGCTTCTGTGCACAAGTAATATGCACACGTATCGCGTTCGCAATTTATGGTCACACGGAGATAAGAGTATGCGGCGCTGCTTTCGAGTGCACACATGTACGACACCGGGGCTACCTGCACGTTTAGATCATATTTACAATCGTCGGCCGTGTGTGCGTACGTGAGCGGGTCGGTGTATTGACAAAATGCTCGGCGAGGTACGTGTGTGTGTGCGCGCACGCGTCATGTATGTATGTGCGGCGGGTTGCCGGCGTATTTTGTTATATTGATCGCGCGTGGTCGACCACCTCCCCTTCTCCAGCCTCGCTCTGCCCCATCTCCCCCCACCCCACACCACACCGCGCCCCTGCACCCCATGCTCACCCCACCTTTTCCTCCGCGCCTCGTCCTCGTGTTCCACTCGACGTCACCCATCCGAAAACCTTCGACTCTTCGACAACCTCCAGTCACACGTATTTTCGTGTGTTGGTGCGGCCACGATGATATACGAGCTGTCACAAATATGTATCGCAGTTACATAGCCTCTATGTGCGCGCGGCCGACTCGGCCGCCTTATGTGCAGAGCCCTGGCTGTTTCTTCCTTATAGCGGCAATCGAATTCCGTGTTTCTTCGGGGGAACGTGTCTTAAGCAGAGTCATGTATTTTGCGCGGCGCTTCCAAAGCGCTTCGCTCTTTACCAGACCAATAAGAATCATCCGTGGGATATGTAGATTCGGTAGAAGCGGGGGCGAGCCTGTCATTTTCAGAAATATATATTCAAAAAAAAATAGCGCAGATGGGCACGTTGAATATTCTGTAGTGCGATCGAAACGCTACTCAACGACGTCACGTCTTTGGAATGAGGTTAATTACATTACGAGAATCCCGTGGACAAATGCAAGAATGCAGGGAACATTTTGTTTTTAGTGTAATTTATTTCGTCATATTTTATCTCTGCCATGTGCCGTTGTGTCACTTGAACTTTGTACGCGGGGACAATAATGTTAGTATATTCTATATCTATTCTATATATGTATGTACTAGTTTTTCGTCGAGTACCAAAGGTGCAGGGTGTACCTTTGGCAATATTCGCTTTAATGTTCGCGTGTAGTGTCGATGAGTGGGGCACTACTCGCAGAGGAGACATCTTGGACGCAAAACCGCAGTGTAATTCCCCCGAGTTCCGTGTGACGTTCCACCGCAAGAGGGTTTTGGGATTTCAGGCATCCCGGGGTCTTCCCCGAGAGCACACCTGCGCGAAGAAGTCGATACCGCCAAATTTCTTCATCCGTCGACCCTGGTGCGTGGCGGTACGGATATCTGGCAAACGGCCGGCATTGCGTTTCAAACCGAAACGACTACGTTGCCTTCTCCTTCGCGGTGTCTCGCAGCGTGTCTCTCGTTTCGCGGCGTTGCCGTGGCCGCGCCGGTCGTTTACGTGCCGTCGGCCCGGCAACGTCGCATCTCTTACCCTCTCACACAGCCAAGCCGACTGAGTTGGCAGCTCGGTAAACGGAACACTTCGTATACTCTTGCCCCGATCATCGTTCTGCGAACTCGCACATTAGTTGCTCGGTCCCTCGCCAACCAGAGCATCTTGCTACCAGAGTTTTTCGTTCACAAAAGTGTTGGGGCAAAAATTCATCCGCCTTTTTGGCTGAATATTATACCAACTCGTCACATCGTCGCCTGTACAATGGCAATAGTTCAGTGCTTCGTATTCGATCACTTCGTCATAGGATATACCTAGGCTCGCGAGTGAACGACGAGAAGTATGACGCAAAAAAGTGATTCGTTACTCGAAATTCTTAATTATGTGCGCCAAATCGGAGCCTTGAGAGATTCGGATGATAAAATCGAAGAAAATATGTTTAAGATCCTCCCTCTTTGACTGCTGCCTCTGACGAGGGAATCCCCTCTTCTCCTGTGCAGTCGTCGATTGAAACTCTGAATAAATTTGTTTATCGTAGCCTTGCACGTATGTTACACGCTCGCTGGTATCTGCGTTTACAAAGTTGCTAGGTTTGTCGGGCTTAGTATGACAGAAGACACAACCATCCGGCACTCGCTATCGGTTCGAATAGTTTATAACGCGTCGAGTGTGTACAATACTTACACAATAATGCAGTCTATGCATGTCCTCCGCATAATGCCAGGATATACATGCACGAGTATACGTAAATACGTGCGCATATACGTGGCACATGTAGTCGTCGTATGTTCTTCCAAGGGCTCTTGGCCGCATAGAACACACGACTGACTTTCACCGGCTAAGACGCCGAGTTCAGGAAAGAGGTGGATGGCGTACGAAGCGTCCCGAAAACATCGGCCACCCGAAGCCTATAACTTGACCTCAACAGTTTCCTGTTTCTTGATCGTATTTTTGCAATTTTAGATATCTTCTGTTATTCCATTAACTATGAAATAAAATTATACATCTAAAATTGCTAAAATCGAAGAGAAGCACACAATTTTATGAAATATTAGAGTTATTTTTGTTTGAAAACACAATTTCACTGTAATCTTACAAGATTCTTGAATCAAATTCTATAAAATGATAAATTCGATTTAATTTGTAGCGAATTTGAAATTCTTTGATTTTAGAGTCAGGCAACCGTTTAGATTTTGTGGTATAAATAAAACTATTCTAGTTAGTAGTGTGAGGTTTCTTTTACTTAATGTACACGATAGAAAAAGCTTTTATTACTGCAATTCCTTTTTTCCTTTTATGGACAGTAAATGAAGGAATTATGGCTTTTTCATTCGCCTTCTATGATTTCACCGTGTTCTTTAATAGGAACTTGAATTTCAGATATCTTTCTCACACAATTCATCCTTGACGATGCGTCCTGCAGTAGTATAAAATCGAATGGAGCGAGTATACCGTTCAGTGACCCTGTTTAATAGTTGTTAAACGCGAGTGCCCTCGTTTTTCTTTAAGCATGCTGCATGCGCAAATAACGGTACAAAAGTTTTCAGCGTTCGTTCGTATCCTTTATAATTATATTAAATATAGTCGAAAAATAAAGTCGAGAGTTTTGTAAGGCGTCACAAAACAGGTAGAGAAATATAAGACTCAGGAAATTCAAGATACTTCTTTTTGCTGCATCGCTATTGGCGTTTTATCGTCTGCGGCCACACATGCCCGTAGCTATTCCCAAAGGAGCAGTTGCACTTCCCCTTTTTGTTCTCTTTCAAAATCAGCATAACTTCCAACCACGTTCAGATTAATAGTGCTAGAATGTTTCGAAACGCATTGAAGTAGACGAAACTCTGAGGGACAGCACAATCATTTCTTTCTACCTTCGTGGCAATTTTTGGTAATGGTCATAATGTTTTTTGTGGTCACGTACGATGCCGCGGAAACGTGCTCGAGTGACCCAGAGGGCTCACGAGAAATTGTAGATCTGGAATCGATAGAGTTTGCAGCGACGTTGCCGGGCAGCGCGCCCCAGGCCGAAATTGGCAACGCCGCTTAATCTTGGGGCCAGCCAGAACGTGCGTTTTTGTAGATTTCAAGGCCCCACCTTTCGGATTAAAAAAATAATCCCACATCACGGACCCCGTTGCGAACGTAATTGTATCGCCTTACACGCTTTCGGGATCTCTGCATTACTGTTGCACCCTTCGCTGCGAACCCCCCCCCCCCTTTCCTTTCTTTGTTTGAACATTGAAGAGGCCTTACGTTACGGGATCGTTTAACGTTACGGGACTTACGTAATATTCTTATGCGCATTTGTAAATAGCTTGATTATTTGCACGTGGGAAAAATAATGACTCAGAAATCGGTTCGTATCAGTGTTTGCTACTATGTCTAATACACCTGGGGTACGGTTAGTCACAGTCGAGAAAAATATCTGATAAGTTGTATGGATTACGATCGGTCGATAAAGGTTTATGTATAAAGATTGCGAAGCTGAATAAATAATACATTTATCTTCAACCACGATTACCTTTCTCCCTCAAAATATTTATTGTTTTAACCAGCAGATATTATATAAAACAAGACGAGATTAACAAATCTGCACCTTAGGGCTTTCGATACAGTGGCATATATATTAAAAAAAAATATTAATAAATAATTAGTTCTACTGTTCATTTTAATCTGCAAGAATATTTCGCGGATGTTACTCGTCAGCAGCTTATGGGACTACAGCTTCTGAACAGTTATACTTGTGTAACGTATCGGATGGAAAATTAATGCGTAACGGAGCCATGAGGTTAATATACAAAGAAAGAACAAAGGAATATTTCTCACCATATTCAGTTGATATTTTTCAAGCATGGAATAAGTAGAGCGAGGCTCCGTTTGAAACGCCTCGAGGGGCCCAGTAATCTGAGATCCGGAACCAGCCCGAGACATCCGGACTAGGGTAGGGCCCAAGTTATATCAGGGACAAAGGGAATCGCCATGATAGATCGCTCGAATAAAGACAGCCACTGTTTGCACGTAGCATAAGCTCGTACCGTCGACTTTTCTCCACACGTATAAATAACTGGTCGATAAACGCAGCCAGAGACCCTGCATCTCGATTAAAAAGTCCCCGCTGAAATACCATCGATAAATACCACAACCTTAAAATATAGTAACAAAGGTTTCGAAAGAGCACAGCAGCGATCTGCCTCGTCCTGTTCATTCAGAGCGCAACCGTCCACACTGAAAATTCGTATAATGGAACTTCGAACACGGCGCATCCTCCGTAACCGGCAAATTTACCTGCCCGGCTACGCGCTGTTCAACGTTGCCCTAAACCTTTCGACCCTATAGGAGATATATTTCTAACGCGCGGCTAGTATTAATAGCGAGTTGCGTCGATATTAAAGCAGCATATCACAGGCGGAATGTTGCGTTTCCCCGGCGGTTACTCTTATTCTTCCCAATTTTACGAAGCCCCATCTAATTACAACGGAGCCCGTGTCCGTGGATCCTGGATACGGGTCTGGGCCGAGCTTAGCCAGACTGGTAGGCAGGCGGGCACAGGCAAGGCAGGCAAACAGGCACGGGCAGGCAAGCAAGCAAGGCAAGGCAGGCCGACATGGTACACCGGTCCGAGCCGGCAACGCCGCGCGCCGCCGGCGGGGAGCCGGCAACGCCGCACGGCTATTATGTAACACCCGGCAACGTCGCCGGGGTACACCGAGGGGCGCCGGGAGTGAATGTCGGTGGGGAGAATAGGGGCGTTAGGGAGAGTCGGAAGGTGGGCGGCCGGCGCGGGGCTGGAGGGGCAGGGGCGAGGGGAGGGAGCATTATATACGGTAGGGAGAACGCGTGCGCGCGCGCGCGGGGGCACGTACACGGGCGCGCAGGGTCCCCACCCCTCCTCCGGGATCGCTGCTGCGTCACACGAGGCATTGCAAGCAACCCCTTGTCCGTGTACCGTGGCACACACAGCCATATACGCGTCTAACGTTCGAGAAAACCACCTTATAGCGAGGGGAACCCCTCGAAAATGGGGCTTCGAGGAACGGCCGCTCGGGGAAGTGTGTGCACGCGTACGTACGTGTATGTATCCTTCGTGGACGGGAACGATAACGAAATCTCTTCTTTCTTCTTCCGTCTTATTGGACTTTAGACGCGCTCAGGTTATCTTCCTCGTCGATCGCGGCGATTCTGTCGTAAAGCCGGGCGATACAGGCGTATGTGTGAACCGAACAGGGAGATTCGATTGACCGTGTATAGCTAGGCGCGGTATTTAGTAATGCTGGCAGATATTTCGGCTGCGAGTACTCGTTTGGTTCAGAATTACCTTTGTGGCAAAATATTGCGTTTATTAGAAGATTGTAAGCTTTGAAATTTTTTCTGAGAATTCTTGTTTTATTGTGAAGGAAGCTTTATTATTTCTCGACTTTCAAAAGGACCATTTTCGTCAGCCTTCTATTTTGATCTTCGCTATCCAGTTCCTGGTAGTGACACTAATGTTGTAATTTCCCGTACACGCGTTAGATGTCAAGCATTTCACAGATCGCTCCGTAGCAGGTGAATATTATCGAAGGAAACTCGACGGAAAACTGGAATTTCGCTTAGCAAATGACCTAATGAATCATGTACAATAAATACACGTCAGTTACGTCACTATTCTAATCAGGATCGTTTGTAGGACAGAGAAAACCGCGTGTGCTGTCAAGGTTCGTTTCGAAAGAGTTCTGAACTTTTCGATTTAACAGGGTCCAAAATTTATCCGGATCGAAAAATGTCAGACACCTATTTCTCGGGTCATTTTGAGTCGTGTATTTTACACTATGGAAAATTCTTTGCATAATCCGTTCATGTAAATAAAAGATACCGCAAAAAAATAGAGCGAACTCCTGGAGGAAGCTAGTAAATACAATTCTATACAACATATTAAAAGAATACCTGACTACTTTGTACAATAACAAAGTTAACAAAATCTTGTAGATAGAGAATTCAAAGTTCCACTTGGTAAATGAAACTTCGCCAGGCGATTAATTTTTTAACGAGGAAGTTCGACAGACTTACAGCTAAAGGTTCCCCCTGGTAAACACGCGAAAGCTTTTCTACGACTTCGCCGCGATCACAATACGCGCGGTATCGTCTCCACTCGAAACCTCAAGGCGCCCAGTCGATCGCGAGTGCGTCACCGACCGGTTAAAGGTTAAGATTATGTAACGGAAATGGAGCTGTTAGCAGGTGTATTCGAAAATGCGGACGAAATTATCGCGGTTAAACTTAGATTTCGAAGCATCGATTTTCTATCGAGGGCAGCGGCGGCTACGTCACGTCACCCTCTCCCGCGTTATTAACAGTGCGCCTAGAGACGTTGCCTTCCTCTTTCTGCACCCGGGGTAGGGGTGGCCTCGTTTCACGTGTTTCGTGTTGTTCCCGGCGATGAAAAGGGAACGTAATGTCAGCCGTTAGCCTTGCAACGCGATCGAAACATATTATTTAGCGTCGTGTGTAACGCCGCCGGGGCAATATTTCCCATCGGGCCCCGCGCAGAAATATTCTGTTTCAACGTGCGAGATCCCGTGTGTCGTTTCTGCACACGGCCGGGGATCGATTCGCCGTCTCGGATTCGCCGCGTTACGCAATTCCGCCAAGGAATCTAGATTCATTCAGAAGTTTCGCAATTACAGGCGCGTTTGCATGTACAGAGAAAGCGAAATAAGACGAGCCCACGCTCCTCCGATCTCTAGACACCGCCGGCTGTAAACACCGGCGTTCCTTGCCATTCATAAATAACAATACTGAAAATAGGCGCGTATCAGAACAATTCCGCGAAACGGGGCAGTAAAGCTCGCCTCTCCTGACCTACAGCTGTTCTTGCCAATGCCTCCGCGGAATTTATTTCTGGCCGATTATTTCCCGCGTCTTCGAACATTATACCTGTAACGGTAGAACTTCCCTTCTCGACGTGGCTGTACTACTTAGCCGGGCATCTTTATTTTAACAAGAGATTGAAAATCGATGTCGCGTATATAATAGTACGCGACACGTCCACGCGAAGCTAGCGAGCGAAAATATTGAGATCGAAGTGTAATTCTTTGGAATTCAGTTTAGAGGATTCCAGGGTCACCCCACTTTTTTACCAGTTCTATTTTCAATGTTCCTCTTGACCCTTAGTCGAGTTACACACCGCCGAGGCGAATATCCGACGTGCAGGCGCAGAGTCATCCCGATATTCCGAACGCGATACGGGTAAAAATAGTTGGCGCGTTGTGTTGCCGGCTGCGAGACGCGGACGAAAGAGAGACGGAAAGGGAACGGGCTGAACGCAGTCGGTGCGCGAGGCGGGCCCTCTCGTTATTATCGTATTAATTTCCTCGCGTTTACGTCTCATTGACTCCAATGCTCCTGCCTCTCTGTCCTTTCATCGTCCGCCAGGAAGGACATTTAAGGTTGGGAAAAACGAGGCAGCAATTACCGGGCGCGGAGCGAGGCAAATCGAGAGAGGCCGCCTCTTCCTCCGGGGTTTTTAGGCCGCTCGTCTACGTCTGTTGTTTTGTAGTTCAACGACTCTTTTGCCGGTGCCTCCACCTCCGCGCCTCCGTCGCCTTCTTTCACCTCCTCCTCCTCCTCCTCCTCCTCCGCGCCGAGGCCTCTTTGCGCACGGAGAAACCGAGCGACAGAACGAGGCGGTGTGCACGTATGATCGACTGCCTCCCACGAAATATCGCCGGGACACGGAAGAAAGTGTACAACCGGCCGCGCGAGCAACAATAAATATTCATGGGAGCCAGCGGCGTAGGAACGGCGACGCGGGGCCGCGTTTCTAACGAGGGAAATTCGATATATGGAGCTCTTGCGCGAATTCGAGGAGGCAGTAGCGTGGGAGTTGACGGTCTTGAGAGAGGCGGCTGGTAGTTGTTTGCTTGGGATGGGTGAGAGTCGATTCTCGGCGCGTGTGGGACTGACATCAGGGCCCGATCTAGCTCCTTCCACCGTTCTGGGCAACAATTTTTGACGGTCAGCGAAAGTTTCTGTGGTATTTGTTGAATAACAAAAGCCTTTTGTTTTATAGAAAATTTAATATTCATCAATTACCCAATTTTGCTATTTTAGATCGGGCTCTCAGTGATATATGTATTTTTTATGTTGCGAAAGGGTATCTTTTGATTTTAGTTTTTGGGGAATATTTGGAAAGAGTTGGAAGTTAGTAGGCAGACAATTTGGGGAGAAATTTTCGGGGACGCAGGGATTGGCAATTATGTTTCATTATATTCAGAGGAGTTAGTGCGGAGGAAGGAAATATAGGGACACAATTTTTTTTTTTTTATATGTGACTTCTAATAGTTGACAAAAGTTGCCTTTTATAATGGTATTAAAGCTGTCAAAGTCTGAACCTCAATAATTCATGTTTCGAGGTGCCGCAAGTAAATTAGAAATTATTACTTTCATCAGAAATTATTATTTTAGTAAAGTTAAAATAATTCTAACGTGCCACAACCCTCGCAGGACAATGTACCAATATCTTATTTAACCATGAGAACCACTGATATACCATCGCCACCGCGTTTAACACCAACCTACTCCTGTAGGTAAACGAAAGACTAAAAGTCTTACTTCGAATCCTTATTTCTCATTTTAATTTCAAACAATATTTGCCCAGCTCTTAACAGGGCTCCCGCTTCTCCACGAAGGATCACAGTAGCTAAACAATGGGATTAAAACCAGAAATTCATCCTCTCCTTTTCGCTGTCATTCCGCCTCTTCCATGGCATCAAGCTCTCCCCATAAATCCGAAGCAGTGCGTACCAATAATACGGCGGCCAAATAATACAAAAACTCCATTCCTCCACGCATAGAAACTCGACCGAACTTAGGAGACGCGCGAGGATCCCTAATGTACTGGATCAGGTATATTCTACGCTACTGGCGATAGGGTCAACTCTCCACGGTTACGGGCGATCATTTCGTGCCGCGCTCCCGCGTAGAGTCCTCCCGTTCTTTCTTCGGTCGCGTCGTACTCCTCGGGCTCGTAAAGGTTAAATGAGTCTGGCACATTGAGAGGGCGAGTTAGAAAACGAGCGAGAGGCAGCGAGCCGGGCAGACGGCAAGGCGTGAGAAGGGAAAGGAGACAGACGGAGAAGGAGAGGCGATGATCGTAATAACCTCCTCCTCCTCCACCTGCAACGGCTTTTGCTATGTATTGCTTCTATATAGAATAGCTCTCTTTCTCTCTCTCTCCCCCTCTCGCTCCCGCCACGAGTCTCCCGCGTGTGTCTATACATACAACACGTAGAGGTTACTGATACACGTACAAAGGCAGCATTTTGCTGTACACTCACCTTTCGGTCGTGTATACCGGCACAGAAGCTTTCCTGGCTCGACTGAACGAGCGTCGTTCCTACTACCGGCTGGCCGTGACACACTTATTCCATCGGCAAGAGAAGCAAAGTGGCAGCCATCACGAAAATCTCACGGCTTTTCGATCGGACGGGTTCACCGCCGTTCCACGCTGATCGTGGAATCTTCCCCCGAACCATGATTCATTTCTACAGATATTCACATTTTCATCCTGGAAGGTTTTTTAGCGACCATCAGGGTTCCTGGGGTGAAATACGGTTCAAAGAGCAACGCTCGAGTAGAAGCGGAGATATATAGGTATATATAGGCGAGGTTCTTAGAAACTGTGCACCCTTTTTGCGACGATCTATTGGCGGGCATGGATGATAAATTGAGATAGATGAGGGTTATTTCGTTTTATTTGCTTTTATTTATTTGGGTAAGGGGGAATTGTTGCTTAGACTATGTAATGCAGGCGAATGTTAAGTGGGGTGGCTTTTAAAGGCATTTCTGGTTTCTTTCGTGGTTATAGCTGTGGAGTTGAGTCTGCGATGGTATTTTATGTGTTTTGGCGTGGGAAGCTGTAGTAAGAAGTTTATCAAAGAAGTCTAATTAGTTGGTAGAAGTATTTGCTGCATTATATATTCTGCTGATCAAGTTTGGAAGTTATTGGTTACTGTCTTATGTACAAGAAAATGTGTTGAAGCGTTGCAGTGCTGTTTTCAATATTTATTCTGCATTTTGGTGTAGATTTATTTTTTTCTTGGAACATTATGTGGTTCATTTTAAGCGTGAAATAAGAGAAATTGTAATTCTTAGGAATTGAGTCCCGAATTTTGATTGCATATTTAATCCTGTTAATCTCTTGGGATTTGTTTGAATAGAAATAATTTTCATTTAAATTATAAGTAACACAGGTTACTTTCAGAGTTAATAATGTAACTCTTCTGTAATTTTCTGCCTTCATCCTCCAATTAGTAATTAAAATTTTTTACTGTGTCTGAAAGTAAACAAAACTTAGAATCAATTTTCGAACTTCATCATCGAATATTTAGTGTAACTGAATATTTCTGATCTCTGAATATTTTTTTTTAACATTTCCACTGTACCATTCATTTCGCTTTTTAAAATTCAACGACATAAATATTACGTCACTCCCGATATCCACATACGGTTCCATAATTAAAATCGACTTTAGCTTATCACAGTCGAAAAACCTGTAAGTGATGCAAGATTTACGGCTATTAACTAAGCAATAGTGCACTGCCTTCTAAGTGCAGAAACTCTATATTTGCGTGCTGCGTTGCATCCACCGCGAATCATAAATCCTGCACGATGCCATTACCAATTACTGCATCAATTTCGAATACGTACACTTATGTTTTAGTAGCAGTGATAACGCTGTAATTTGAACGTCATCCGTGTTCAAATTCGGGCAGCCAGTCCCCCATAATTTCGAGGCAAGTTGCCTGGAACAGTCGGCGTGAAATATTATTCCGGTAAATGTTCGTGTCCGCCTCCCAATACGTCGATTTATCGAAGTGCCGTGACATTTCTGTTCTGCTCCAGTTTTGCCTTCACCCTGCTAAATGTATAAGTAAAACGTGTCGGCGTGTGCCTATTTTCCAGCCAGCTGGACCACTTTGGTTCACTAATAGGAAAAGCACGGCGTGCCGCGCTTTCCACTCGATTTTATGCTTCAAGTAGCATTTCAAAAACACCCACGCTGTAACGTTTAAATGTGAACCGTGCGTCACAATATTGCGAGGGGATCGATATATAATTAAATCCGAAAGTAACAATGCTATTATGATATTCTTTGGCAGGGATTGATCAGGTTTATCGGGTGAAACATAATCGAAAATGGTTTTAAAGGGTTTTTCCGTGGTGGCTTTCAAGGGTATCTCCCCTTTACTTTAAAGCGCTTACTGCAAGGGCCACGATTCGAAACTATGCTCTCGAGGAATCGATCACCCGACCGGGGCTATTATGAAAGCTAGAAAAACTGCGCATTCCGTTCCTAACAATAGCGTCGCATTTTACGCGAATAACTTGCAGCGTAGGATGACTTAGCCGATTCCTCAAAATTTTGCATCTATATTCCGCGGGCGCTGTAATTCTCATGGCCCCTTTAATAAGAATTTCAGTCTCGTGCTCCGCGGGGAAGAATGTTGCCTTTCTGAATTTCCAAGGTAGAAAATTGAAATTCTCACAATTATGGGCTCCTGGTTCGTTGTCTATGCCAATTTTCAACGGAGGGATATTGAAATTATTTTCAAATTGAAAGATTCACATTGATGATACGGATTTTTAAATAAAATTAGGAATATCCTATCGCGACATTAATAACAGTAATAGCACATGTAGTTTCATATTTAGCATGGATCAATATCGACCCCGTAGCCGCCACCGAGGGCTAATAACTAATTACCAATACTTCATTTCTAATAAATAATTCAAAGCAATCCAGCACACGTTATACTTATAAAATTCCCTCCGAATGTCCACTTTTTGTGCAATTTCAATTTTTATATGCAACAAATAAAAATTACATTTATATCTAGCCACTTTATAAAGAAAAATGGTAGATGTTTCGATGGCAGACAGAAGTTATCTTTCCTCTAATATTAAATAAATATCAATTTTATATTTGGCCAAAAATATTTTCTTCCCAACATAAAATACTCATATTTCCTGTCTATTCGGATAAATTATCCATCTTAATCTAAAATAAATATTGTATGTATATTTAAATATCAAGAAGAGATTGAATCTCTTTTTAATATCAGATTTACATATCTGAATTAAATACTTTGTGCGACTAACAAGGAGAGTATTTTAGGTGTCCGCCTCCGATCATTTTGATTTTTGGATATATCATAGAGGACCGAAAAATAAGAAATACGTGTTTTTTTATTTTTCCCCGTTTTCATATTTGGGGGGTGAAAACTGCGTTCAAAGTTAGGATTGAAAAATCATTTTTGTGGACTTTTTAAAATCTGGTGAGTCAGTCATATTTCGCATTCAAAGATACAAAATTCGTCCATTCACACTATTCCCCTATCTCTAATAGTTCTCGAGATATTCCACAAAAATGATTTTTCAACCCTAACTTTGAACCCACTTTTCACCCCGCAAATATGAAAACGGGGAAAAATAAAAAAACACGTATTTCTTATTTTTCGGTCCTCTGTAACATATCCAAAAATCAAAATCATCGGAGGCGGACACCCAAAATACTCTCCTTGTAAGTGGGGGTATTACCGCACATTGTACACCCACGTCTTGAAGCTCCGCTCATTCTTCAAACTCCCTCGACCTCCCAATCCGATTCCCCGCGCAGCTATATCCAACCGTTCTGGCGTTAGCGCGAAACGCGCCAGACCAAGAACCGCTGAGCACAGATTCGACAGTGCTTTTAACGCAAGGTCAACAGCACCCGTGCTGCTGCTGCGCATTATTGCGCGTACGTGCACGTACACGCACGGATTGATCATCGACCGTGGGCCACGGGAAGGAGAGACGGAAAATCGCGAACAGCCCGTGGCTCTGTCTCCCGTCCGACAGGCTACGAATAGTCGGTAACGTCATCGAAGCGGCCCACCAGCGATAGCGCCCCAGAGATTGCATCGGCGATTTTTATTTTCGTATCAAAGTTCAGCGGCGGCTCGGTTACGGTACTTTCAAAATTAGCGCCTCGCGGAGGCGTCGCGCGAGCAGCCGCGCGATCCGAACGCTCTGGCGCGAGCGAAATTGTTGATCCTAGGAATGACGTCGATCTCCCACCGTAATGATTTTTATTCCTCGGCGCGTACCGCTCCGCCGCTTATGTAACGCGGCCGCGTGTTCGGTCGCCTTTGTTCCACGCGCTTTGTACAGTTCCTGTTCGACTTCTGCGAAACGTGGCTTCTATAATTTACGCGCCACGATCGGTGGTGGGACATTCTCGTTATGTAGCTTTTGGGGAGATTTTGTATTTCGGGGTATATTGGGTAGAATTTTGTTTCATTTAAGGCAAATTCAGTTGTGTTAAGTGTATCTGTATGGAACAATCACTATTTCATTTTCTTAACTGCGAGTTGAGTCGTGACTTTATTAAAAGTTAATATTCAATTTCACATTTTCCTTAAAATATATAAAAATTCTAATATATGTGGATAACCTTCCAGTATGTTATTTAAATGTTTTACTGATTTTACTGGCATTTCAACTTATCTTCTCCGATTATAGTGGTCATAGTCACTTCGGTTCATCAGACACAGGTACCTTTTCTCTCATAATTAACAATGCCCCAACCCAACAAAGAAACTACTTTCCCATATATCAAACAATCTACAAGAGGTCAGTCACATATTATAAAAGATACAATAAATTATCGCCAATATCCCTTCACTCAAAGCATCATCTCAGAATTTTTAATACGAATCACATGGAACTCTAGCATTGCTGTTCCTACGTCCTAGGGTGCCATTTGAAAATTACCATTCCCACAAAATTCCTCTGCACTTGCACTGTCCCGTAAAAAAAAAAAAAACAAGACGCAGATCTCGCAAGACTCTTCAGCGATCCGCTGCCAAACGCCGCGTCGCATTGTCCTTCAACTTGGAAGTTCATCGCGCTGTTTTGTTCGCGAGAGATGCGTCTTTTCGCGCCGGTACGTGACCAAGCATAAGCACAAGGCCAATCGTTATCGCGTACGTATTCGTATAACAAGTCCTCGGACTTAATCGTCCAGCGCAAGCACACACAAGGCCGTACTCGTTATCGCTTACATATCCGTGTATTTCATTCCTGCGATACGTGCATCCTCTGATGACATTCGGCGGAACGGAGATACTCGCAGCTATTCCGTCAAACAAGGGGGCTCCATCGTTGTGTCTGAAATGTGATCGTTCTGGTACGAAGACGACAGTTTCTTCGTGACAAAATCCATTTGAATTGGAATATTTTTATTGTCAGAACAGGAGGTTTTAATTTTTCTGTTAGCGATTCGAAGAGGCTCACTGACATTTTCTTGAAGCTAGTTCTGTTCCATCACTTTCATTCTTCCTCTAATAGACTCTGCAGTACTTTCAATCTGACACCAATTTATATTAAATTCTTATGAATTCGTCTGGAATTCTACTTCTGTCCTCTGCAAGTCTCAGTATCAGATTCGTTGTACAAAGTTAGACTGAATTGAGTGGCAGTTTCAATTTTTGCTAGCTCCTAGTCTAGCACGTGCTCCAATTTGATTCAGTTTCTGTGTAATTATTCATCAATGTTTTTCGAAATTTTTAGTCAATGTTGCATTATACAGTAGTACGAGTCTACAATAATTTGTAAATGTTGCAACAATTCTAAGAGTATTTCTAGGTATACTTCCATGATGGACCATGTTTTTCTGAAGAACTGTGTCAAAGTATTTAACCACTTAAATGCCACAGTTTTCGGTCTAAGGATCCCCGATAGCTATCGCTATACCGAAATCTTGTTTCCTGTCACGCATAGCCAGCGATGAGAAAATTTGGTTTAACGGCACAGTGGCTAGTTAATTGGATAACACAGTGTTCCCTCTTTGTTTCTGGAGGAAGCTACGCCCCCGAAACCGAAGCCCCCCACTATCAAAGAATGGACGTGGTAATTCGATAGCACTATAATCCTATACGTCGGCCCGTTACACCTTGGAACAAAAGGAAGCCTTTTCTGGTGGCCGATTTCGTTGGTATCCTTATTTTCTCACGGGAAAGGCCGAGGAATGCGCGCGGCCCATTAAAAGCACCAGCGCCCATAAAATTAGATTCCGTTGCGAAAACGTGGCTCTTCCATCCTCGAAACTAGTGCTCCTGAGGACGTGCTGCGCGTGATCCATCGTCAGCTATTTGCAACTACCGTTCTTCCCATTAATCACGATTATTCTGTTTTTTTTTTTAGCGGCGCTATAGTTTAAATCGTACTTCAAACTGTCGATGGGTATCAACGTTCTTTTTACTACTTTGGTGTTTAATAATTGCAAATTACTATTTAGATGATTCACTTCTTATTGCGTGCAAAGTAACACCAGTGAAGTGCTAGTAGAATTGGCGGAATGCTTGAAACACTTTACTGGTTCGAAATTAGAGTTGAGTAAAATTTACGGGAATATTAATTATCAGTGAGGTGATGGATCAGAGTTATATTTTGATTTGAAAATATCTATTTTGCAACTCGGCAGTACGAGTAATAAAAATATTAATAATGGAGTCCAAGTGGATAGTTAAGATTAATTTGAAATGTGTATATATTCAAATTTGAAGTCAATAGTTCTGTTCTGCTGCTGATTGATTTATCAGTGAGGCTTCATCTAGCAAATCTTACCTTTGACTTTTCCTAGACCCGGCTTAATATTAAGTTACTTGGGAATTAATTCGAGGTTGGCTGAGAAATCCAAGTAACTTGAGTATTTCGATCAAACTCGACCTCTTTGAATACTTAATCGAGCAACTTGAATTTTAATCGAGCTACCTGCAAATTTTCAAGGTAGAATAATCCATTTAAGATTATCCTACAAATCTTCCTTTTAATATATTTCCATAAAGTAGATTGTGCCTTCGGACGAATATTAATAACAGAATTATGCTTTTGATTGCAACATATTAATTTCTAACGAAGAGCACACACTTCGCAGGAACGTTCAAGAATTCTTAGATAAGTATCTTATTTAGAAACTTCAAGGTCTATGCTCATCCAAGTGACAACTATAACAAGCTAATATATCACACAATTAACGGTAGGAACAGTGTTATATAAAAATAATAAAATACTTCGGAGAAAGCACCTTTACTCGTTTCTAAAAATAACATGTAATTCAAAGTAATATTCGGTTGAATTAAATAATCTATTCTACCTGTGGTCATCTTTATATTTTATTCAAGCAATCTACACGCCTATGACGAAACTATCCGTTCTACCCATTCACTAGTTGCACGCCAATCAGGAAAACGTAGCCTTTCTTTTTAAGGAAGCCTGGCTTCCACTTGCAAGGCGTCGGTCGCCGGAGAAACGTGTTAAAGCGTTTCACGCGAACCTAATTTTCCAAAGAACTAATTACAAGGAAAAGTTGGGTGGCAAGTGGTGTGTTAATAGAACTGGCGCTTGCTGCACGCGTCTCGAGTTCCTTTATCGAAAGCCGAGGAAAGACTTCACCGAGCGATCTACATACTCATGCTTCATGAAACCGCGATTCTGCACTTCTTCTTCGATTTTTTCCACTCGCTGAGCAGACAGTGCCTTCTGTCTTTGACCTGCGAATGAATTCTGGATCAAGATTGGCATTGAACGAGTAAATTGAACAGCGAATTTTCTTTAATAAACATTTCACTGACAAGGAGAGTATTTTAGGTGTCCGCCTCCGATGATTTTGATTTTTGGATATGTTATAGAGGACCGAAAAATAAGAAATACGTGTTTTTTTATTTTTCCCCGTTTTCATATTTGGGGGGTGAAAAGTGGGTTCAAAGTTGGGGTTGAAAAATCATTTTTGTGGACTTTTTGAAAATCTGGTGAGTCAGTCATATTTCGCATTCAAAGATACAAAATTCGTGCATTCACACTATTCCCCTATCTCTAATAGTTTTCGAGATATTCCACAAAAATGATTTTTCAACCCTAACTTTGAACCCACTTTTCACCCCCCAAATATGAAAACGGGGAAAAATAAAAAAACACGTATTTCTTATTTTTCGGTCCTCTGTAACATATCCAAAAATCAAAATCATAGGAGGCGGATACCTAAAATACTCTCCTTGTGAGAAATACGTCACAGGACTTCTTCCAAGCGTTCGACATCCGTCCGCAAAGGGATTAAAAAGCACCAACGTTCGTAAAGTGTGTGTCCGCTGGTTTCTTAATTTGCCTGCGAGAGATTCAAGGGCGTTGCCCGCTCGCCCCTCGTCGTCTTCGTGCCGTCGCTGTATCTCTGCCAGGCACAATACGCTGCACAGCGAATGCGTTCGCGCGGAGAGGTCACTCGATATCCGTTTATCTGGATAACCCTCGTCTTGCACAACGGTGCGTCCTTAATCTTGAGCCAGCGTGGAGCTCGGAGAGAGGCTGAGGCTCCATTTACATGTGCGCGGCGCCCGCAAAAAGCAGGTTGGGGTAGACGAGGCGATGTGTTATGCAACCAAGCCGGCGAGCATTGCGCCAAGTGAATGAAACTGGCTCGTATCCACGAACCGGGCCCTTAGTTGCGCGATACCCGCGTCGGTAGTGATGGTCGATCACATACGAACGACCACGTCGATTGAATTCTCTTTCGTTCTCCATTTTTCCTTCAGCTTCTTCCTTCTTTCGTCTGCCGTTCCTTTATTTTCTTGCGTGGGATGACTTCGTGAGGTGTAAAACACGGTGGAGTCCCGATAATCCGAGGTAATTTGGACCAGACTGGTTCGGATTAAGCGGAACTTGGGATTTCCTAGTAGAATTGTAATTATTTAAATAATTTTGAAAACATATACTTTCTTCGAATATTTATAACATCAGGAATATTTGAATATTCGAATGGTAGGGAAATTAGGAAATAAGGCTGTAACGAATACTCCAAATTATTCAAATATTCAATTATTCGAATCTAAAATTCGAATTCTCTGGTATTCAAATATTCGAATCTGCTGTTATTTAAATATTTGAATCTCAAATTCGAATCCTCTGCTATTCAAATATCTTAATCTCAAATTCGAATCCTCTGCTATTTAAATATTTGAATCTCAAATTCGAATCCTCTGCTATTCAAATATCTTAATCTCAAATTCGAATCCTCTGCTATTCAAATATCTTAATCTCAAATTCGAATCCTCTGCTATTTAAATACTTGAATCTCAAATTCGATCCTCTGGTATTCAAATATTTGAATCTCAAATTCAAATCCTCTGGTATTCAAATATTCGAATAATGTAAGTATTGGAATATTCGAATCAAGCCTCATTTCCTACACGCATCTCGACGCCTGCGGAGAACTCGATGCGAGAGGAAATAGAAATCTTCGATAAGAATGATGCTAACGTTGACTTCTTGGAAAATACACCTGCTTGCAAGCAAAAGTGAAGGGGCTGGGAACTTTCAATTTTGCTCGGCAGATCGGTTTGACTTTTAAATAAAACGATAGTATCAGTGACTACTTTCTTGGCGCAGTTTTTCGTTTCACTTCATTAATATTTCGCAATTATTTCTGCCGTACTGAAATTAATTTAATAACGTCCAGCAAGCTTGTGTGAGAAGAGGTGTATAGATAGTTGCACTTGAAAAATACATTAACGATCTTGATTATATCAAATGAAAACCTTTGGAAAAATATTACCTTCTTCATCTGATCCTTCCTTCGAAGCCAATTAACTTCTGCGTGGCACATTTTTTCCCATCTGCTGCGACGAAGGAAATAATTAGGTGTTCTGTTTTTGGTGGACCACCCGGAATACAGGAGCAGATATATCCGTTATAAATCTTGGAAGATGTATATCTGCCATTCATTAGACTCATTGTAGGAAAAATTCAACTACGGGCGCATACAATTTCTTTCGCAATTATTATAAATCGTGGAAGATGCATATCCGTACTCATATTACACTTCTCGCATAATAATCAACAAATAGTTTTCTTCAAAACGAGATGTAAATTGCATTACTGCTCACAATCCGTTTCATTAAAATAAAAAATGTGAATTTAAATCCTAGCCATGCGTCTTAAGAAATAAATAGATCTGTAAGAACGTTAAGCCGGGTTTCCACGGTTCTAGCGTTCGTCCAGTGTGAGCGTATAATTGGAGGATTGTGCGGTCTACAATTCACACGTAACCAAGCCACTTGGGTGGCACTCTCGTTTACGAGCGCACACGGTAATTTAGAACCGATCGAATGCCTGACCACGACGAATTTCAGAAACAAGCAGAATGTGCCGCGTAGTCGAAATCGGCCTGCAAAAGTGAAAGCTTGATTTTCCTTGGCCAACACGCGTCCGCTTTTATGGCCCTGACGAATTCGCTACTGACATCGTCCTTCGCCTCGGGAATGCTACTCTTCGCGGGCCAACCTCTATTTTCCCCGTTTAATCCAAGATACATTATCTGTTTTGTCACGCGCGATGACGCAGGCTCGGGCAAAATCGCTTCCAGCAATTTTCAGTTGCCGCGAACCGCCGATAAAAACCGTTCGATGGCTGGCGAGGCGTTAATAACGGTTTGGAAAACACCGGGCGCCAGTGACGCGTGAAAAATTATTAATCACCGACGGCAGAAAGAGCCGCGCGGTATCGAGCGGCGTTCCAGAGCGTCGCGGTGCTTCTGCAAAGGGGGAAATCTGACGCGGTTTTAAAAATACGGAGCTTCTATTCATAGACATTTCCCTCGGACACCGTTACATCGGTATAAACATTCTGCTGGTGCACCAGTGCACAGTGAACGCAACAGTGCATTGCACTTGTAACCTCGAAAGAGCATTTGGTGTCTCGGCAAGACGTGCCAATTACAACGTTGCTCGCATGCTAAGCACGCTCTCTTTTCCCGCCGAACGTGCCGCGTCCGCAGGACTCGCGCCGATCTTTGTATTTTCCCGCGAATTTTATCTCCCGCGCTCTCCTCACTGAGAGCAATAAATTTCTCGCCTCGAGATTTAAGCCGCGCTCCCACGTGCATGACGCGTGACGTTCATCGCAGGCGATGCGGGAACCGAGAATGCAAATGGGCCTGGATGTTTTTCTTTTAATGGGAAAATTGATAGTTTGCGGAGCTATCATTAAGTTGGGGAAAGATTTACTGGATTTCATTCGTTTCAGTCATAGTTAGCAGATAGGGGCAGTTCTTAAATTACGTAAGGGTAATTTTGGCGATTTTTTACCCCCTCCCTTCTCAAATATATGAATTAAGATTTTATATTTCACTCCCACCCACGCAATATTTTTTATATTGCAGTTTTCAGTTATTAAAATTCTGTTAAAGGTTTACATAATTCATTCAACTCGGTTTCGGAAAGTTAAAATAAAAATTACTTTTTTGGAAGATTAATGATAGAATTTGTATTTATTGAAAATTAGATTAAAAAATATTAAGTGCTGAGAAACAGTGCTGTGCTATTCGTCGTTAGGTGTTGTAAATAATTTCGTTAGTTTTTCAGTTTGGAAGGTAATCTGTTTTTAATTTTTTTCTTTTTTAAGTTGTGAAGACCTTTTTAAGAATAGTCGTTGAAATACTATTTTATTTCATATTTATGATCGCTAAAAGTGTATAACAGAGGAATCTTAATATTAGTTGTGAAATGCCATTGTAAATGCTTTCACAATATTGCCTCTAAACTTTGCCTCGGGTTGCCACTTTGTACAAAATTATTAAATTTCTCGCCGAATATTTCGTTGGCAATCAAATAAGACAAAGTTATGCGAGCTCCGTTGCCACTGAAGCATCAAACCACCGAAACGTCCCTTTGTCCATTGCTTTTACACATTACCATAAATCCACCAGTACAGCGTAACTAATTATAACACACCGCCTAAGAAAACATTACCCAATGAAGCACTAAATTCAAACATCAATACTTGCACCGTGTAAATCAATTTTCGCGCGGCGAATGCCCATCGGAAATGCTAATGTCGCAAGTCGTCATTACAATTCAACCGTACGGCACGTCGGGTACGTAACACTTGTCTAAACATTTTGAAACACGCGGTCGAAGATACACGAGCTTCGCGCTACGCACCGAGGCGTTAACCCTTAGCATCACAGTGTAACACCCGTGTTAGGCGAATTGAAAAAATCGCGCGCGCCATTTGGGGGCTTTTTCAGAACTTTAAAGCGAAACACACCCGTAGAAATTCTACTGCCTCATATTTTTTATTACAAATCTCAGTTTCGTTAGGAGCATTGAAAGTGTCAAGTAACTCCTAATTTCTCTCAGTTAATATCATTTTTTTAATAGATTTGATGTCGAATATATTCATATTTTTTCATTTATATAAAAACTTGTTAAACTATAAATTTTTCTGCTTATTTTTACGACGAAGTAAAAATGCATAGATAAGAATTTTTCCGGGTAGAATAAAGAAATCATGATACTAAGAGTTAAGCCGGGTTCCCACGCGCTGGAAATCGATGCAGAGTCTCCTACCTACTCCACCCTGCAAATTACACACGCGAGGCAGTGGCTTTAACTCGACAGGAGATAATTCCTCCGACGGAGGAACATGGAACCAGTTGCCAGTAAATTCGTTTAAAATGACTTTCCGAGAACCGCGAGCGAGATGGCTGAGCGACACCAGGCCAGCACGAGGAACGCGATCATCTCGGCGATCGTTTCCTTAAGCTCGCCCGTTTTCACGGAGCTGCCCACCAATGGCAGCGGCTTATTGATGGATCGAGCAGGGCGATGATTACAGAACTGGTCGGTTATCACCAGTTATTACAGGGTCGACTACCGGTCGGCCGCCTAGCTGAACGACGCTGGATGCCTCCAGTCTAACGATCCTGCTTTTTTCTTGCGCTCCGAAGTCGCTCGATCATTCCCTCGCCTCGGTCGTTGCTGCCGTCGCGGCCCGTTGTTCCTCGGTTGCCTCGTCGCGCTCCGCGATATCTCCTCTTTCTCTCTCTATCCACCTCTTCGCCGCCTCCTCCGTTTCACCCTCTCCTTATATTCTTGTTCTTTAGCGACGCGTGACGAGAGATCGTGTTTTCTTTCCGGTCGACGCGCCACGGCACCCCGCTGCCCATAATTCACCCGCCGCGGAATGCAAAGCAGCCTCGTTTTCGCGAGCCACCGTGTCGCGTAGCGCATCACCTGCCTCGGGGAAACGGGCCCCGGAAAAAGGGGATCGATCCGCGCCTTCTAATCAGCCCACAGTGGAATCTCGCCTCTGAATTATTTTATTTTGATAACGAGCTGGCTATTAGTGCCAGACGCTGGCTGGTGTGACGTGCACGCGCTAAGAATGCAAACCGACTAATCAGCCAAAGCTGAGGTGTCCTGTGGGTGGTCGTTGGGAGCAGAGTGCCTAGTTGAGCGTGGGCTGCGCACAGTAGGCATGGAAAACAGGTATAGAGAACTTGGAGCAGAATCGTACGTGCAAAAAGCATGGCACAAGCTTGACGGGGCACCATTTTACGTCACAAATGTAGAATAGCGGGTTGAATGGTGATGATGTTGAATAAAGTAGCACGTAGTACATATTTTAACGCGCACTTTAATACACCATGGTGCACTCCGTGTACAGATTAAACGGGAAAGCCACTTTGAATTGTTTGTCTAGAATTTTTGGAACGTTGGAAAATTATACGACCGCACGTTTTAATAATTTTAACTGCGGCCATGCTACTTAATCATTTTTCAGTATGGAAGCATAAAATATTAGTCAAATATATGTATTTTTAGATGATAATAAAGATTTTTCGTAGAAAGTTACATTTCATTATAACAGAACGCCTTGAAAGTTGCTTTTATTTTCGATCCTCAAAGTGGCTTTCCCCTCTCAATATTAAAATCCCCGAACTTACTATTTAAGTAATTTACTAAGTATTTAAGTAAACTTACTAGCTTCGTTAACCGTCCCTTACAATATCATTCGAATAAACATTAAATAGGATCACTGAAGGATCCCAGCTACAATGCTTCACTGAATCGCAATTAATTTTAGTCCACCAATCATCCCACAGAAATACTTATTCGGAATTACGCGAGTAACCCTCCAGCTGGGTCTCGAAGCACGACGGAACAACGTTGCTGATTGCGAGTTCTCGTGATTCGCGATCGAGGGCTGATATTTCCTCTCGAGCCTCTCCGTGCACTGACATTTTCCTCGCAGCCATTCCCAAGAATCCCCGGCATACTTGCGTCAGCAGCCAGCCATTGATCACCAGGGAAACTGACGATCCTTGGGAACTGAAGATCGCCTCGCACGTCTTCCCTGGTTTAACACTCTCGGGGAGAGAGAGAAGAAAAAAAAAAGAGAAAAGGAGAAGGTTCACGGCTGGCAGGGGCACACGTGGGACGAGGAAAATCTCGCGGCCGGTAATGATGGAAAGTTTGATGATGTCTCCGCGTCGGAGAATCTCTCGAGTGGCCATCGTCCAGGCTACTCCGGACTAACGACGCGGTTTTCGACGGAGGACGCCGAGCGAAGGGGCTCGTTTACATTTTGAAAGAGGACTGAATGGCCGTCCGCTCCAAATTGAATCAATTGCCACTTATGAAATAACGCCCGGCCGAAGTTACATAAACGGAGGCTAAGTTGCCACCTAGTCTCGACTTTGCCCAAGCGTTTTCTTCGCGTTCGACGATTGTCCTCAATTGTATGCGCGCCGGCCCGCACGCGGCGAGGGGCGCGCTAAATGGCATTTTCTATGGGGTTACGTAATGGGAGCTTGACATTTATTTACCTTTCCCTGCCGCGTGGATACCTGCAATTGCGCCTAGTTACACATTACACAACCCTCCGACTGCCAAACGGATAATATAATCTTGCATTGATAACGCTCCGCGGCCTATTTGTTGCGTCACCTTAGAAAGAAACACTGTGGAGGAATGTTTCTCTCTGTGGAAAATAATCACGTCGCATTGTCAGAATTATTCTGCACCGTCACACTTTCACCACACTCGGATTTGGATTCTGACGAGGGAATCCACATTTTCATTAAATCGCAGAGTGATTTCAAACTTTTCAATGACGCAGTAGTGGTCAAAGGAAAGTGTAAACTGGGAAGCATAATAAAAATAAAGTAGCTCTATCGAACAGAATTATATCTTAAAATTTGTATTTTAGAGTATTAAGTTTGCAGATATATAAAAATAGAAGTTTCAAATTCCCTTTTGACCACCACTGTTATATATCTCTGGTTGGCGGGCATTTAAGTATAAGTCAGAATTATTAGTTTTGCAGGAAGACACTTGGAAAATTTAAAGTGCTGTGTAAGCTGAGGTGTCAAATTTTGGACGTGAAAATTGACGTATATGTTAAAAGAAACTATTCTTTTCAACTTCGATTCACAAAGAATGATTTATACCTGTTTGCCCACCCACCAGAGATATCAGAACATTTGGCGGAACCACAAAGACTCAGGATACTCGTTTCTTTTTTATCTAGATCGCTCGACGTTTTCGCTACGGAAAATTGCAAAGTATGAAGCATTATCGTGTTGTAGCGCCGTGTAATAACGTCGACCTGCCTCATTATCATGTGCGACGCAGGTATTTAACGGTGAGTCATCGATAAAGCGTACAGTATCCTCGTGTTGCATCAGCTATTTAAACAAATTTTGATCACTCTTGGTGCATGCGTCTCGTATTAAGCTTATTATGGCCTGTTGTGTCCAAGTGTCCACGAGGCAAAGAACTGGTGGTTATTGTGCACGACGAAATGGATATTCCTCTAAGATGAAAGAACGTACTCCAATTACTTAACGATTATATTCCACAATTACTACCAAACAAATAGAATTCTAACATTTAGCAGCGACTAATAAATAACTGGCAGAATTTCTTGAAAATTAGTTCGAATTCAGTACATTTTAGTAAAAAACGTCACTCGCGTCGTAATAATCATATTTCACTCTTAATTAACACTTCACGAAATTAAAATGCTTATCCCAGACCACCGGTGAAACTCTTCAACTTTTAATTGGTCCTATTTTTGGAAGAATCACTCTGCATACAGTACCAGTGGTAATAAATTTCTGCAGTTAGGAACGATTAAATGTCAGCAGAATATGAAACTAGTGAATCAGTTTGAGCAGAGTGGTAAAGGGAGAGGGATCTTTATCAGCTTAGCTGTTTCGCTTGTTAAAAGGAATTTAAGCGTGGTATATTAATACTCCGAGAACAAACGTCCCTGTCTTTTCGCGAAGCATTGCGTTTCGTCTCGGGTGCGCTAGTTGGTCTCATCAGTAAAGCTTTATTTAGCAGACCCTATCTCACAATGTCAGACGCAATGCCGTGTTGGAAGGATTTCCTATATATAGGGCCCACGCAGCATTGAACCCGTGAAAATTAATTATAGATCGTAACAATTATAGGGAGGAGTAGACATTGAAATATCTCGCGAATGTTGCAGGCTACGCAAACAAAGTAACGAGATAGCGATCTCCGCTTAAGCATTCGCATTGCGAATAGTAATTCAAGTGGGCTCAAGATTTCATTCTCCTCGATCGCTGAGGGCATTGAAACATCTACAAGGTCTATCTAAAAACACAGATCCAAGTATTATTCCTTATGTAGCCGTGTAATTCATGCAAAAACGAATCGGACGACCTTGAGACGAACTTCACCCTCGATGCTCACGTCGAAGATATTACAGCTTCAGTGAAGAACTATTCGTGGACTTTCTCTTACGACGCGCCATGGTCGTCAATCTCTATTTATTTAGGTTAGAAATCGCCAAGATCGTATATTATTCGCATGTTTATACTCGAGCTCATTTTAGAAGGAACTTATTTCGCGCATGTTGAATGAGCTCATTGGTTCCAAGCGAGCATTTGTTTCATGTATAGCCAATAGTAGCCAATTGGCTGCGCCAACATGCGCAGAATCGATCTAAACTCGTCGGTCGGCAAGTTCCTTCTAAAATGAGCTCGAGAATAGCATTATTTCGAAGCAAGTTCGGTGGATTGTAAGGTGAGAATTTTTTTAAACCTACTTCAAGACAGAATAACTCTTTTTTTCTTCGGTTTATTTGCCTGTCGAGCAACCACTTACATTTTCCCAAAGTCTGCTCTGATCAAATATCAAATTTCTCTATTTCTACAAAACTTAACAAAATCAGCACGCATTTCGCAGGAAATTCACACATATCCAATCCTTTTCTATATTTCTTAAACAACCACTGTATCTCTGGAAAGTCACCACGTTTGAAATATTAACAATTCTGATCCAAAGAAATGTCCTACACACGCCACATTATTCAAAATAGTAACTACACGCCTCCAAAATCGCGTCCTGTCTCCATAAACACTAACCTCCTCGATTATTACGTTATCAAACCACTAAACACATTACCGTGTGCGGAAAGCCTCCGTTGCCATTCCTCAGGCATACTCGCTGAACGCCCATAGGCGTTCTCCGCACAGACGCCGCGCATATATGCATCTACAGCACCCAAAGGGTTAATCCTCCGTGGATCCTCGCCAGACGAAGGCTCGTTCGTCTCGCCACGCTGCCTTTTATTGCTCGAATTGGCCGCGTTTCCGTCCCAAGGCACACCAGCCGTTTCTTCAGCGACCGGGCCGCAGTACAGTGCTCCGCGGAGGTATAGTGACTATCGTAAAAGTAGAAAGCAAAGTCGGTAGTTCCTCCTACAAGCGAATACCTCGGGGAGATATGCGCCGTACTATTTCAACATTGATATTTTAAAACACCTTCACCGGCTTCGGCGTGTTTCCACGCCGGGGGAATTTCCACGTCCGACGTGTTCTGGAAAGCATCGAAAGTATCGTCCGAGTGTCCTCGAATGCTCGCTCGAGGCGAGTTCGGTGGAACTTTCTCGATAGAAGCGATCGCTCTGAAAGGTTTTGCTCGAAGGGCCATTTCTCGGCAGCTTGCGCTGCTCGAAGGAATTAAAGTAACGGGGTACGTGAAAATCTGATGAATTAATCGTGGGAGTAACGAGGCACAAATTCGAGGGCCTGTAAACTCGCGAATTGTCCGTTTGCAAACCACCGCAGTGGGTCCCAAGTTGGTCACCATGTCTCCGCAAGGCACAGTACGTCCGCATTACGGCTAATTTTTGCTCGTTGCGCGGCCGTGCACAGCGATGGCGCACCAAGAAAATTGCCCCCGATGCCTCCGCGATAAAAGGCGGCGCGAAACGTGTGCCGTTGGGTACCTGGTACCCGGTCGATCGGTCGCGTCGCGAAGTGACTCACATCGCCTTTCGTCACACATCAGTCGCCTCTCCCACACGTAGCCGTTGCTGGAAACCACGTCGGCGAGCAATTTGGCGGAATTAACGCCTAACGTACGTCGCGCCGATTCGCGGCTCCGTCCCCTCCTGGCGGAGCGGGCACCGTGTTCTCCTTTAGGCAACGATCAGGCGGAAGTCACGCGACTGGAGAATATGTGCATACGCACTCGTGACAGTGCGCGACGATGGGCTTCTGGTGTATTGAAAAATTCATGGCGAGTTTCTCAATTTAATTCCAGGTTGCATTACTTGCTCGTTTGGGTAATTATTAGTACAGTGAACTGTTTTAACTTTTGCACTGGAGAGACGACTCCTAGTTAAGATTTCTAGCCGTACTATAATATATTTAATATCCAAAAAACACAAAGTGATATCAGCGCATTTGTTCGGTCAATTAAAATATATTTAAGTACGTAAAAATACTATATTTCCGCTACATCGATAAAATTCTACCATTTTAACTTATTATTTTATTCTATGGCTTCATCTAAACTTTACTTTGTGAGTTTAAACCTTAACAGAGAGGATTTTCTTTATATTTAATGAATATGAAGTGGTAGGAAAAGAGAAACAGATCTATTCTATTTTTTTTTTAAAAGTGAGCCTCTTATATTATGTTAATTTGGACTTCCAATGAAATCAAACCTTTTGATATATTTGTTAAAGGCAATAAATTAATGAATAATGCAAATTGCACAAAGATATACATTTAAAAAATAAGGTATCGTTGGTTTAATGTAGTTTTATTTTCTACCACTTTCCTCTGAAAATTATTATATTTTTCTCACAGTGTACTATATTTTTTTTATCACATTTGACTGCAAAGTACTACATTTACTCCTAGTCGCTTAATTTAGTGCTGGAATTAGAATGCTGACTGACGAAGATAATACTCGCTACAGTTATCTTTTGTTGTTGCACTGTGGATCTGTTGTCTGTGCACATAGTCTGGGTTTGGGTGTCGTAAAGATGCAGCTAAGGTATAGCAGAGGAAGCTTGCTGAATATACTAGAATATTCCAAATTCAGGAGTGTCCAAGAGAATAAAAAAAAAATACAAAAGTATTCCAAATTAAAATTGGATACCAGAGGAGGTTGAATTATTAAATTACATAATCCTCCGCGGCAAATCAGCGGCATGGTCGCAGTACGTAGATCTCAATTGAGTGTCTCCGCGGATTAACAATAGTGATCTCTTCTTCTACTTTTTGTCGACTACGTGAATAAGCAGATTCGCTTATTGACGAGAATTACGTTTCCTGAATAGATACTGGCTCGCTGTCAGGCCAGTTACATAAAATCTGAGGAGCCGAGGTCCCGTGGAGATCGAACGATACCGCGAACCATGTGAAAAACATCCATTTTATTCGCGTACACGCGAACGACATTTCCACTTTGTCTTTAAAATCTTCCACATTACGAGCCGCCATTCCGTGAAGCCGTTTCCATTTTCTCGATCCCGTAAAACAGCCTCGGTATTTCGTGTACACGAAATGACGCTTTATACACAGAATGGGAAATTTATGGTACCTGAATCATCCGCTGTACCGTAACATCAAACATTTATATTTAAATGCTTCGCGATTTGTTTTCGCTTTTGCTGAAATCTCAGCGTCGGACTATGCCGCGCAAAAATTCGCCTGCTCGGTATTACTTAGGTGTATGTATACAAAAGAAACACCTTGCCGTCGATCATACCAAGAAATCGAATTCACTTATTTGCTTAACCTACCCGAGACCTTATTCCAAGATCACTCGTTCGCTGGATCCTTAGTTCCTCCAAAACTTCATCAGTATCATCTAGAATCCTATATTCTCTCGTAACAATTCCAAAATCAATTCTACCTAGCCAGCAATACCCATATTTTACAGATCCACGGTATTCCATGACAAGCAGGGGCGGATTTTAATTTAAAAAATTTGTGACAATCTTAAAATTAATTCAATATGGTAACTCATAAATTAGTATTAATTCGTTACATTAAATAAAAATGAATTGTTTTTAATGCTGTCTCAAGCCTCCGTGTTTAAACCTTTTCTAACTTCATCAGCAGAAAATTTGCCGCCCCAGGCTGCTTAGTTTATAGACAAATCCGATAACAATGTAAATAATAAACCTAACTCCAAAAAACAGCGTTGATTAAACATAACACAGTTTCCAGTAACCCTATACAAGATTTTCTAAAATAAATACCTATCAGTAGGCAACATGCAAACCTCCCAGTGAATGTTATTAAACTTCCACCCCTATCAGTGGATCAGGATAGGAAAAATAATCGCCTCTACCAATTCGCATCGGTATACTAATTTCTCGAACACGGGCTTGTTAGAGAGGTTGAAGAAAGGAAGAGCGCCCCGGTGCCGAGTGGGGCGGGCAGAGGGATGAGGAAAGGGATCGGGGTGGAAGAGAGACAGAACGAGAGGGAAATCACAAAGATAGATGAGAAGTGGTGGGGGTCGATCGCGAGCGCGGTAGGGTAGCGGCGGGGCGGGCGGTGATGGAAGGGTAGGGAAGCGAGATAATGGCGAAGCGCGGCGAAGGGGGACGTTGCCGGTGGATGGGGGGATGATAGAAGGATTAGGAAAGGGGTGGAGAGAAAGGGGAATTCCGCGTGCGCCAAGCACCCCAGGCTGGCTCGTCACTCTTCGGGTAGGGTTGGGTTCAACCCTCGTCGAGGGTTGGTCGAGTCGAGCGCTGTATATAGCGGCAGCGGTGGGTGTTGGGGGTCGCCGCGAATCTCCTCTCGACCATCCCGCCTCGACGTCCATCGACACGGAACGCGGGTATCGCTCCCTTCGATTCGGACTTTAAGAATTAACGGGAGGAGAGTACCCGGCCCGGCCGTTTTAACGGAAACCTAAATTCGGAATGAACCCACCCCCCGATACAGACGCTGTCCCGTATACGCTCGATCCCATCGAGAAGGCCGAACGGAGGCTGTCCGAGTCATCGGATGTTTCATGCATGCGAACGCTGGGAAATTCCCGGGGACAGGCGTTTTAACTGTGCTTTCGCCTCGCTTCCTTCGCTCCTACAGTCCACCGGCTCGTTATTATTCCCTGTACGTACGCGGACGCGATAGCATCTGGAGCCGAGCGGCAGCTTCGTAAACGAGCAGGTTAAAAATACAATAGGAAACCCCTTTCGCGATTCATTCCGTCGGACGAGCTGTATCCTAGTCGCCCTCCGCGCTTGTTTTGACCCACGTCGACGGGTGACGATGGTTTCCTTAAAAAAATCTAAAGAAACTGTAGGACTCGGAAGTTGGAGAATCTATCCTTTCCGCGCGGTAAACGTAACGTTGCCAGACACAAACTGCAGTCATAACATTCGCCTCGAAAAAAAAAAACAATGCGGTCACGAGACAGAGGTCAACCTCAAGAGTTTAATGTAAACTCCTCGCCTTTCGTGCTCAGATGTCTGTCCAAATCGGCCACTAAAAATTGAAGCGTGGAACGTAGAAGGGTTCATTGCCGCAGCGACGGGCAAGGAAAGAGTTGAATTTCGGTGGATATCGAGCCCGTGCCCCAGTCTTGTTCCCTACAGCGACAGCTGGATCGATATATGGCGACGTTGCCGAGCGTGAACCCTGGAGCGCTCGCACGCGCGTCGTCAGCTAGCGGGGAAGGTTTTGTCCACGGCGCGGCGTGCTCTACAGCGTGAAGACTCTGCGTCGCGCGGTCAATTATTACCCCGCGCCAATTATGCACAGCAGTTTCCAAGCCCTTTATATCCCAGAAACGTTTGCCGGTCGACCTTGTATTTATTTACGTATCGAAATATATCGCGGGCAACCTCCTCTTTCCCCCCTGCTACTCCTCCTGCCTCCGCCGCTCCTCCGACAGCCAGGGATTCCGGTTTTGTACGTACGCTGTTGGAGGAGCGCTTCAAGTCGAGTACCGGTGCTCGAGATTGCGTGAATTTTCCGCCGGCGAGCTTGATGAAACAAAAATAGACGGTGCACGCTTGATTTTTCCAGCGGCGATGGTGGGGCCGCAGCTTATACGGTAATCCCGCGGCGGCCACGCTCCTTCGCGTTATTTCGATTATAGTGCCACTTCTGGCCGCGTCTCCGGAGAGCTGGCCTGTGCGAAATTCGTCGAGAGCCGGACGAGTACGGGCAGACCGATACGCGGCGTGTACGCAGGAAGGTGTGTTTTATTTGTTGTACGGTTTTTTTTTAATATGGGGATGGTGAAATGCGTTTGTACACCTCGGGATCTGGATTATAAGGGACACGGTTTGATGTGGGATATTAAATTGGGGATTATGTGGTAGAATACGGGGTGAGCCACCTAACTCAACCACCTTAAATTACTTGTAAAATTAGATTAAAGTGGTCTATTAACGTTGTATTAAGTTATTACATTGTACGCCCTCGTTGGTACCATATAACATTTTTTTCGAAACATTTTTTTATGCAACAAACAGTTTATAAGGTAATTTAGGTGACTCGCCTTGCATATTTGTTGGGAAATGTTGATTATCATTGGAATATCGATATTAAAGAATAAAAGCATTCGTATGACTTTGTAGTGTGGGTAGAAAGTAGTAGTGTTAGGTTTTTCTAATTGCAACTATTGCTAGATTTTAACCATTCTTCATTTATGTGAAGATTAGGGGATATTGTGTCTCGAATATTCTTTATTTATTAATTCTGGACGCATTTTATCAACTGGCATCGTTTAGTGTTGAATTGAAATGCAGATATCGAGATATAAAATGTGAAGTTTAACAGTAATAGTAGTATGATCATTATAAAATATATTTTTTGGGAATGTTGAAAGGTTTAAGTATGTTTTAATTTCCTCTTTAATTTACTTTTTTTATGTAAAATGTTACTGTTTATTGAGACCAAGACGATGAGGTGTGTGCACACTGTATGTGTCTGAAGTCCAGATATTAAATTTACCGCGATTGCAAAATATAACATTGCGTCACAAGTGAGCTTCGATACAAGGCTCTTGGACGAATTTAATTAGCCCGGATTACCTTTATTTAATGAATACGAGTACAAAGATGCTTTTACTCTTCGAAAAACCGTTATTTTCATTTTCCATTACGGTTCTCTGCCCATATCAAACAATTTTCAGAAACTATCAACCACGAACATTATAAAAAGCACCTCTCTTTCCATATTATTAATAAAACAAGCATTCCCTTTCGTTTTCAATACAGAACAATATATAGAAATAATATTTTAAATCATTCAAGTAATTGCAAATAATATGCACGTATCCCAATAAATCCACATCCAAATAATTATACCTCCTCCGTATCAAATTTTCCACTCACATCAGCGAATTTAGTAATTCGTAACGAAAAGAATCTCAACCACACAGCAAATTCAAACAAATACTCCTGACGTTTAAATAAATTCCTGAGATTATTCGACTCATTGAAAGCAGCTTACAAATTCCTCCCACAGCGATGGCCATTTTCTTCAAAGAGTCACGAACTCCGTTCCCAACCGTGCAAAACTAGTTGCATAATTCGTGGACGCGAAACGATTCAGGCGAAGTTTGTCGGGCACCTCGGTAAGAATGATAATTCATACGATCTTCAACCGAAAACAGCCATCAATATAGGGCCTTTTTATTTATCGAGCGTGGCACAGGTGTCCCCCCGTTTGCCCGTGAAGTCCGCAAGGGCAGATATGATTACGATAAATAGATACCAGGGAATACAGTGGCTTGGACGTGTACACGGATACGTACATACGCCGCGACCTAGTTTCGCCGTGGAAACTATGTGGAAAACATTTTCCACCAGACACCGTCGCGTTTTACGCGACGCAGTAGCGCTCCGCGTGGGCGTATTATGGTATTAGGAGTACGTATGCCCATGCAGTGACTAGAAACGTCGTCGTTCGATTCCATTATAGCTGCAATCCCTCCGACTGTCGTTGCATGACGGCGCACGTAAGTCTTTGCGACCACTCTGCCTATGCCTGGCAGAGTTATTACGGTAGAACCTCGATACTCGCACGCAACCCTCGTTCGTTGCATTTTGTTGACAAATGGTAGGGTTGGTAATCGAAGCGGCAAGTGGGAGCTGTGGTTTCGGTCTTGAAATATGAAGTAGGTTGCCTCACTGTGTAAATCGGATTCTTTATGTAACAAATTGCTTGACTCGATATTTGCACGGAGCTTCAGGACCATCTTCGCGTTGTTATCAAGGTTGCGCGATTTTCAGTGGCGAAAGTTGGAAAATATATCTGAATAGATTTACTAGATTCTATCCATAGTAATAGTTTTATGTAGCTATGTGTATTGAAGGTTTTTTTAAAAGCCCTGACTATATTTTTTATATCACAATATTGCACAGTAATTGCAACCTTCGTTATCTGTTCTTCCAACACGTTGTTCAGAGCAGAAAACACCATTGTTAGTTAACTAACAAGGGAAGATCCCTAACTAGGCAATTAAAAAAATTATGAAACTTTGATATAGATAGGTACGTATTACGTAATTCTTTTTGCTGCATCAAATTCACTCTAACGGGGTGAAATTAACCCCTAAAATTCGTCTATTTTCGATTTTGTATTATAAGTCATGAATTGTAAGAGGTAGAAAAAAATTCAGACAAAAATTACTTCTTTTAATTAGGTCTATCATTTGGTAAAAGTAATACAGGAGTTATAACACAGAATCGCATTTTCAGGGGCCAATACCACCCCTTTAGAGTGAATTTAGACAGCAAAAAAACACTATATTTAGATACCTTTATTCTCTACATATTCCCAAAGTTTTATAATTTTTTGAATTTCCGGGTTGGGTATTTTCCCTTGTCAGTTTCTTATTGCCATCTAAAATTCTCATTTTTAAATTTCTTATTCCAAAGAAAACTAAATCCAGTAGCTGCCAAACAATATTAACAGTCTTAGAATTGTTAGTTTTTGTGTTTTTGGGCAGAGTTAAATATTTCTATTTATTAGAAAAAGCAGAACTTTATTTCTGTACGAAGCACTGTTAATAAACAATTAAAAAAAACAGTGTCGCTCCTCGCGTCCGGCAGTCTGTGATTTGCATGGTGCGCTATGGGACCGGGCAGCATTGTGCCGCGCGGACAAATAGCCTTTCGGCGAAAAAAAAAATCGAAGCGGGAAGGATTCACGCATCGCGACATATCTATTGGCGCAATTCGCGTCGGTGTGGGAGAAATGTATTCAGAATATTCGAATGGCGCGTAGCCTATTCATTCGTTGCGTGTAAAAATTGCCTCTGTGCCAATCACGCGGACTGAGGGATCCCGCAGAATTGTACCTTTAGGGCAATTTCACGTGTGACGATTTGTGGCTAAAAATGATATCTAGGATGTACACAGGAATTTCTTGTGTATATCTTAAAACGTGAATATACATATCTGCAGTGCTAGGGGTGAACCAACCCCAACTTTAATATTGTTGCGTTTCAAGGGATGCATTTACATTTCTTATACACACGCGTGTGTTGTTATACGTCGGAAAATTTAGATATTTTATCTTCCACGGTAAGCTAATGGAAATTTGTCAGGAATACATTTGGGGATGGAAGTATTGAGTGGAATTGTTGGAATAATTTATGGAGTTCAATTCTTCGGTGAACAGGGAATAAGAATATTCTTCGCTGCATCTAGTATGCAGTGTTTTAAATTTGAAAGGTCGAATGTTATGGGTTTGTGAATTATATGAATATGAATTGAGTAACACACGTTGAACTATAGCTAAAGTAATTTAGTAATACTAAAATAACAAGTACTTGATCCCATAGGAATTAAACTTTTTTTTTTAAAAAATTATATTAAAATAACATACCTGATCCCATTGGAATTACACCTTTTAAACAAATTTTAATATTAGAATAACATGTACCTAGTCGATCCAGTAATATTTATATTTTTCTTTTTTACCTTTTTTTACATTTTATCTTTTTGGCTCTATATTATTAATTTTGAATTATTGTTTAGACAAATTATCTTCTGACTCCTCTAAAACAGTTCTGAAATATATTCTGCGGGACTGATTAACACTACATTGGTCGTAACCATTTCTGACATGAATTAATAAAAAAGAATACTAGCATTAAATACCCTGATGAAGTAGTTATGTCGGCGATATAAGCAGGAACGGGGACGTAGAAAATTATTATCACGCCCCTATCGTTTATTTGCGTGTACGTGAACTTTGTAATTTGTGCTACAGACACTAACGAATCGGGAGCGTCTATTCATAATAATGGTGACACGTCGATTATCGTAGCGTCAAATGAATCATATGTCAGTTACTTGAACACTCCACATTATACAAAATGATATGCAACAAAGAGTAAAATGACGAATAAGAATTGTTATTTTGGGAAAAAGAATGTTCTCTGTGGATTTTAAACAACAAGATATTGAACTGTCTATCCACTAATCGCAAATAATTCCTAAAAGTCCTTTATATTTTCTCAACTGCATTGCCATCGACATTTGCAAGCACTAACAAGTAGAAATAACTAATAGACAGACGCGTTAACAAAACCCTCTTTAATCACACGCATACGCGACAAATCTCTAAATTTTATTTTCTCAAAAAATGACCCCTGATTCGATGATATTCTATTTCACATTTTTTTTTTTCACTTTTACACAAAGAATCACCCCTTCTTCGACTGCAATAATAAATTTTTTTTTTATTTTAATATTAGTAAGTTAGAATTATATTCTGAAATACCTATTTTTAATGTCTTTCCTTTACCTCATTAAATTTACCTTACCCTATTGGTGGAGGAGGGATATTTGAATATTATAAAAGAAGATCGCAACTTAAAAAAGATTGGGAAACACTGATTTACACTACACGTGGCCTCTTGGTATATTACAAAGGAACAATACCGAATCCTATTTCCAAAAACTATGTGCAGAAGAAAATTCTTTACATAATTATGGTAACAAACAATCCTTCCGTTCATCGAGCAACTATTTCCCCCACTACGAATAGACTGTTACACCTTAAGCCGCCTGCACCGGACCAAGATGAATCGTTAAGGCGATGCCTCGTGTCGTCTCGTGTGCGTGCGGCGTCGCGCGCGCGGGCACGCGTGATTTGTACCTTTCCAGAGGGGAGACTCGTAGGTGGTGACCGAGGACGCGGAGGTGACAGGGGTTTCGATTACGTAACGTCGAAGATGCCGAAGCGAACTGAGAAGGAGAGAGAACAGAACGGCTTCTGCCTCGGCTCGAATGGTCGTTGGCATCCGCGGTGCTTATAGAACCGATCTTCGAACGAAAAGGTTGCCACCTTTCTTTAGGCACGCTGAGCGATCCCTTAAGCCACCTTCCCACGTGTTGCGAGAGTAACGCTGCTTATTGAAACTTCATCTGCTGCTCGCCGGTCGAGTGATATGCGTCATTACGTTACAAAGTGCGAATTTGCATGATGCATTCGTGGGGGAATATGGATCATTGATTTATTTTATTAAGCCACGGAAGTATTTCCATTGATTGTGAGTAATGGAATGATTCCGTTCAAGTGAACGTATTTTATTCGTTTGAGAGAAAATTTGAGGCAATTGTTATACGTGGTTTGCTAAATAATATAATAATATATAAATGTTTATTCGCAGCTAAGAAGTGAGCTAGTTTTGCTGAGTATAGAGTTTGTATTCTTTTTTTTGCACAAAATAGTTCACTAATTAGAAAATTGAATAATACCTACATCGTTTATACACGTATTTATTATTTGGGTATAATTATTTTCCAGAGTGCAAAGTAATGATGTCAGTGAGTTCGATGTCAACTAAAGCCTCCGAGATAGAAATTATATCGAGCATTACGACGAGGCTGTGCCATTTTTTGATAAAAGATTATCTCGTTATCGCGACAGTGCAATTTTTCCATCTCTTTTTATGGCTTCCACCGCCGTTTTTCCGCGTGCTCAGATTATCTTTGATATGTCGTCATATCGCTCGCCGTTGATCTCCGCGATGGCCTGACCTGTTATATGATACTACGTGGCGTTATGTACATCGGCTTTTACGAGTCTGCCTTAATGAAAATAATGCGAAACACGTGGCCACCCGAGGATTATACTTCGGCTTTAATCGATCGGAATCATTTACATGCAACAATAAATAATTCCACTTCGTCGTCAAATGGTAACTACTGTATCAAATTCTCAAATTAAATTAAACAATACGAATATTTCTTAGCATTTGTGTGCAACAAATTTTATTTTAACCACTGAAAATTATGATAATTGACATTTAATAATTCTTAAAATGTATCGCATTCCATTGAAAATTTTCGTAGTTCTTTTTTTTAAGTAAAGTACAATCGAGCAAATTTCTATATTTCTCCAGCTAATTAATTTCGATTATCCAAATAGGCATTTAACAATATTTTCTCAACTCATAGATACAGTGTTCAAACGGAAAATGCTTTTTCTGTAAAGTTCAATGTTGTTTATAGTAATTAGAAAGTTTTCTGAATCCGTGGTGGTTGTTAAATTAACATCACCCATTGCAAATTAATCTCAGCTTGGAAACAGATGTTAATCCATTGTCGAGTATTTTAAGGCAGAACTTATAATCCTAGCTTGCAAATTTCCCCATAGGTAGTGTGATCTCTGCGGTTTGGCATCTCACGTTCTCTTGTAGCAAGAAAGGGCCTTTTCTTTCGGCGAGAGCAGCTTGCTGTTCCCAGAGTTTCCCCAGTGTCCATTATACCATGTCACTATAAATCTCTTCCACAGTACCTCGACTTCTGTCTCGCGGTTCGAAATGAATTATTCCCTTCAGTGTTCAATACACAAAAAGCAGAATTTATAACAGTTAAGCGATGGTTTATCAGTGATTCAACGGAATACAAAAGTGCTGGGTGCTTGAATAAAACTCTCCTCCAGTAATTCGATTTTCACTTCGATCAAATGAGTTCGAATGGAAGACGATGGAACTGCCACGCGTAACCTGATGATTATACAATTATTGAAGAGGAAGCTCTGCTATTCGAAGTGTGCAACGCGAATGGACGTTCAACCCATTGCAATTAAATCTTAGCGGAGTGCACGCGGGCTCGCCTAGAATCACAATAAGCGTGGGCAACTTGTAACCAGACACGAAGTCCGAGATATGAAATTCAACTCCCGACGTCTTGCGTTGTAACCAGGTATTTCATTACCCTGATCCATGCACGGGAGAAGCTGGCAAAGTGCATCTGATCGGCTCCCTGATATTTGTCTGCGCGTTATTATTATTTAATTATTTAACGTCACGACACGCCTGTTGCTATAAACGAGATTTATGTCGTCAATCGCCACGTTGAAAATTCTGCACTGTGCGTTTCCGTCCACTGTCGTTCTCATTTACAACAGGTAGCTATATAGAATGTTTTAGTGTTACGGAAAAGGCAAAATATTTTGCATAGAGTCCCGGTCGCTTGACTGCTATATGTCGTATTAACAAATATATGCAGTTATTAGAAAGAGTTGGCAGGTTCTGTTATCAAGTATTCATAATTTTAAATAACGAACAGGCGAGGCAAAGCAACTACTTAGTGTTTTGCTGATGGTAATTACGTAAAAACTTGATAATACATATATTGGAATTAAACGAGTTTGTTGAAGAAGTCTGTGCTACCGAATAAATTGGAGAAATCAATTTAAAGAAGTCTGAGAATGTCATGCAATAAAATTTAAATAAAACTCTACTCATATAACATATTCAATTCATTTTGAAGTATAAATTGGATAACTTAATTCAGAAGAGCCTACAAACTTATTATAGGACTTCTTCGATAAATTGTTTATTTAAAAAAAAAAACCGGTTCGTTTCCAGTAATGTAAACAAAACTCCAGCTTTATCACATTCCTTCTTCAGCAGGTAGCTTGATAAAATTTCATGCTGAATATCTTGTAGGAGCTCCAAATATTTCTCCTAGATTTGTAAAATATCGAAATACCGTCAAGGACCCAGTTCCTGATCACTTAAGACGGAAAGGGAGCAGTTTCTGATCAACCTAAAACATTTTACTATGAGCTATCAAATGTTTGCGAATAAATTTAAAAATACTTCATAATTATTTAATAATTTTTTGGAATAAATTTGCATCGTGATAAACTTATTATTTGGTATTTATATACTAAACTGATTAGGAATTGGGTTCTGATCAGGAACTGGGTCCTTGACGGTAACTGTGTTCATTTTACCCTGGAGTCTGGACGAAGACGTTTACCGTTGTGTATACTTAGCTCATTCGATTCAGGCCTCTGTAATTCACAAACGAGTGCGGCCCACTTCACATGGTTGAGATTTGTTTCACGAACAGTTCTACAACATTTTGTGAATGTGGACCAGGCGAAGCCACGCCATATGCTCTGTCCTAGATCATATTTGCGAGGTATCCCAGAAATTGTCAGAAAATGGCTTTGAGCCTTTTTTTGCGCCCTTTATTATTATACATTTATTTGAGATTTTTTATGATTTTACTCTGAATTTTTATTCGTAGCTTAACCCTCGGTCGTCACACCGAGCCAGGTCTGTCAACATTTGAAAATGTGTCACACATTTACACTCTGCTAAAATATATCGCCCCAACTACCACAACTGACAAAGACTGACCCATCTTCAGGCGGTTGGCACCCGTTTCCTGAACTCTTCTACAATTCTTCGTAAACATGATCTGGGACAGAGGTTTTTCTTTGCCCTAACACCATATCCACGAAACATTATACAAGTGTTCGCGATACAGATGCCAACCAGACGAAGCCGAGCCAATCTCCAGCCCGCATTTGTGGCGATATTTTTCAGCCCGGCGTACGCACGTAATTCCTAGAAAAGAAATTGTTTGTCGGCCGCCGATTTCCGTGGTTCGAATTTAACGAGTTCGTGGTAAACGCGTAATTACCCCCGCGTGACGCGTGCAACCCCCCCGTTGGTCCCTCGATGAGAAGCAAAAGTAAACGAAAACGGGGAAAATGAACCGGAGGGGGGCCTTCTGGTCGAAACGGCCCGTAAACCGACTTCGTTTGGTGTTTTGGTGTTTGGTGCCACCGTGGGTGGCGGTGGGCCGGATGGAGGGGGCATGGGGAGGGGGGTTGTGCCGTGGGGCTTCTGTTTAATGATGATCTATTTTTGGTGGTTGGCATTCGAACTCTCGCCTCGTGCTTTGTCAGTCAACAGGAAGCAATAGAATTTAATTTTCCACGGAGCACGTTTCCTCTTCCCGAGGCATAGCGGCGATTCGATTAAAAACAAGGCATTCGTGAGCTGAACGTCGAGCAGGCGGTACCGCGACGAAGGAAACACGCTTGTCTGCTCGATTACGATTAAACGTTGCGAGCAATTAATTTATTTTTCAGTCATGTGAATTCTTCTTTGACACCATCCATCTTCGTCTCTCTTGTTCCACTCTTGCGTCTAGATTTTATGCTTGATTATTTAGAGCGATTATTCTCGTTTCTTTTATCGGTGCAAGGGGGACATAGTGGAGTCAAGAATTTGGAAAAATTGAATTTATTCCTCCTTCTGATTTTATTGATGCAGACTAACTAATGTAGCAGTGCAATGTCTCAAACGTACAATAATTGAGAAGCTTGCAGCAAAAAGGGTGCAGTTGCATCTTTACCAACTTCGAGTAAATTGAAAAAAAAAATCTGTTTATAAAATTATTGCTTCGACTCAATATTAAAAACAGAATACTAATTGAAAAATGTATATTTTCACAGAGTACAGTTATTGAGTTGATAAGTTTTTAGTTCTATTTTTGGCAAAAAATATTCTACAATAAATATGTTAATATTTCTTTTTTTATTTAATATTTCTATTTTTATTTATTTGCAATAAATCGTTCATTTTTTATCGGATTTGCATCAAACTTGTACCAAACAATGTAGAATTTTTTTTTCTTTTTTTCTTTCTGAAAAACTGTAAAAATCGGAGTTACATTCCTCTTTCAGCAGGGTCGTCAATTAACTCTCTTCCATAATCACCACCACAAATATCAACGACGAACGAAATAGCGGGCTTCGCTGTCATTAGTGAATCGATAATTATGTTTGCCGAGTATTTCCTCGAATAACTCGCCGTAGTTTTGTATTATATTTAAACGTGTTTACGCGATTCTGTACACTGGTCCCTCCATCTGCATTGCAAAGGATACGCTGCGTTGGTAGCTGTGTTTTTCCAATGTTAATATTGTTTACCCGAAAATCCATATTCAGAATTGAAGTAATCACGTGGACGAGTGCTAAAGTGCCGAGACTTGCCTTGGTTTAATAAACCTCTCCTTGGCCTTGATGTCGCCCCGTAAAACTCGGGAATCATGTGTTGACCTCAAAAGTCGATCGATTCGTTAGCGAGTCGGCTACGCGAGTTATCAGAACTTTATGCGCGAAAATAAAATCATTGTGCCGAGATCGAAACTGTAATAAATCAATTGGACGATTAAAATTATCCCGTTGCTGATAAATCTGTCGTCGCTGTTTAATGACCCTGTGCTAACTGCAATTGCAACTACACAATTATGTGACAGGGCGTCATCGAAGTAGTTTAATTAAAATCGATCGACTATTTTCAAACAGACTTTCAAAAACGATTATTTTTGAATAGTTACATGATCACGAACAAAATATTAAAAAGGAAGACAGATCGTGTCATTTTATGCAAAGATATACATTATCTAAGTATTTTTACTAACACAACAAGTTATATCTCTTACTAAATTAGCAAAATTATTTTAAATACTGTCATTGTTCATTAACTTAACCTAGTTTTCAGTAATTATTGTAACTACTTAGATATCTCCACACATTCTGTATCTTCTTTCTTTTCTTAACCCTTCAAATGTTAATACTTTAAACGCAGAGCGTTCTCCGTGTGCGTGGCTACTCTAGTCGCATCTCTTAACCATAGTCGCTGGACGCCCACGGGGCGTTCTCCGTACAAACCACGTACATGCCCAAGTAACGCCTAAAGGGTTAACTATCGCCATTTCTACCTAACGAACGTACCCAAAATTCTAATACCGAGCCAGAAAAGTGCCTCGCCTGAAAATGCCCCAAAACATAAGCACCACAACCTTATTTTTACCGGAGCAAAAGGACCAAACATTATGGAACGATTATGCAACGATTAAAGTAACAGTCTTATTAAACCCGATTTCCCTGCGTAACTCGGCAATGACGTTACCATTTCGTCGTCCATCCACGCCGGTGTTAGCACAGTTTTGTACATACTTCGATTAAATATTACCGAGCAGTTACACGTCCATCGAAAGTTGCAGCGTGGCCGCAAACGCAGTCCCATGTATATTAAACTGGAATATTAAAACGTGCAAACACTGGCGGTGCCTGCTTGTTGACTTTTTCCTCGTCGAAATAGTCGTGCATCGATCGACGACCCGCTGGCTCCATGGATCTCTCACTGTCGCGTACGAACGATACGAATTCAGAGATGATTATGGATTCAGCCTTCGACCTTGCGAAAGTTGAGACAATTCCACGTGCCATAGCTGTTAGGGAATTATCGCCTGCCTCCTCGCGAACATTGCTCCGTTTCAGAGGATAACAGCTGTCTCCGTTATTTACAAAATTTTCTGCTGATGTAGCAGAATTATTTTTTTACAGTAAACATTGTGTTAAATGTGCGGAGTTTGGTCGCGGAGGATGCAGGCAGTTTGTGCGACTGAATTTAGTTGAGGAAAAGTTGAGGTTGCTTGGAAAGTTTTGGAAGTAATTGTTGGGAGAAAGTGCATTGATGGGATATTGTGGCATGAAGTGAAATTATCTGCTGAAGGTGAATTTGGGTGTTGGACTGAGAGTGGATTTCATATTTCTTGGGAAGACTGGGAGGATCTTCAAAGTTTTGAAATAGAATTTTTTCAGGTTTTCTTTTCAATATCCTCAGTTTCATTTTTATATAGTCTGAATAATTATGGGATATTTCTGGAAACATAGTCACAATAGTCAGAACAGTGTTTAAACGCAGGTTTTATTATATATAAAAAATCTAGCTGATAAAATTTGAAATGTATTCTCAATGTAATATTTGTACAAAGTTTAGTAGTTTGCAGAATATTTCTGTATCCAATAGGAAGATAATAATTATTCAGTTTTGATTTTCAAAGAATTCAAGGATGTTCGATAACGCAACAACTCATAAACAATCCACTTTCGCTGTTTACAATCAATCATTTTTCGTTTATCACGGCGAAACAATTTCTGCAATTCTTCCATCTTGAAAGCTCGAAAGCAATAATTTGTTTTGTCGGCACAATGAATATGCAAGAAGCATATGTTTCGTAACACCTTTTATTGTAATTGCGAGTGTACTCATCGAGTGTGAATTGAAACGATTTTCAGAACTTTTAGTTTTGCTTAAAATCACACCATCTGGAAATGAATATTAATTATTTAATGCGCGTTCACTTTGGAACGTTGCTACCCCCTCTTCTCATTACACGAAATATTTATATAACGATATTTTCGTTTACTTGAATCCGTAACTTTTCATGGTGGAAAACAAATTTCCATGTAATTCTTTGCAACAGTTGCCAATTTTATACAATGCTCCTACACAGATACACTAATTTAAATGAGGAATATACTGTGTTGGACAAAAGTAGAAATAATATTTATTCAACTGTTAGCAGAAAATGCCAGATTTGTTGATAATAATTTAAATAATTCATTTAAGGCTATCAAATTTTACTCTGTTCATAAAATACAGGGGTTAGTAATTTAAACAATTAGAGGTGGAGGAATCGTCGTTGCTTCTCGTAAAATCTATCAGAAATACTAAACAGAAGGTTAAGAAACTTTCAATAATTTCTTAATGGACGAATCATAAATATTAATAGAATTTTACCTTGACAAGAAACAAGAAGAACAAGGACGCCGGTAGAATCAGGCTGGGATACTGCCAAAATTTAGTAAGATAGTATTCAGAAACTAATTCTTTCAAACAAACACATATAAATAATGCAAATCACTGGTAGCTATTTATAAACAACATTCAATAAATATACATCTCTCTATCAGCTGATATTCCTGTTGAAGGCGTGAAAACTACCTTCAAACTTGGAAATGGAAAACCATATTGTTGTTCGTGAAGTGTCAAACAAGAATTCTTTCTACCTCCACTAATTTCTAAAAAATTTATTTTATTGTATCTGTATTATAATCCACAAGTTGGACTGTAGTAGTCACTCCTCCACCATAAATCTAAATGCCAATGCCAAAAAAAGCAAATATTTTCTAAAACTGTATCCAACACATAAATTTTCATAAACATCCATAATCGTCAATTTAATTCAATAGCCTTCTCTTTCACTCAGGTGCGCACTGACTAATAAATTTCCCAGCTCGATTTTCTCCAAAACAATGCCTCACATAAAAATATTTAATCTCACATTTCCCATATATTTTTGCCCGAGGAATCCATCAGCATTGTAGTTCCTTCGTGCATATTTTTAATATTCCTAAGAGCTCCCTACCTCCGCGCCCACGAAGTTCACCTTTATTGTCGCAATACTTTTAAGCCAATTGAACATGCACGGCACACAACGTCGGCGTTGCCAATTAGATTTCGCTGCACACGATAAGCTGCCGAGGTGGGCCCACAGCCGTGCCCCGCCGCGGCAATTTTTAATTCGCGGAATTCGACCGCGTTGACGTGAAAGTTCAACGTGGGCCTGGCGCGTTCATCGGTTCGTCGACCTCCCGATCAAAAGAAACCGGCCGCGCACGCTTGCCCCTTGCCTCGGTATTTCTACGTGTGCTTATTTAATGAGCACGGAAAATTCTAGCGTGGCCGAAAGCGTTCGAATTCAGTGCGCCTCGAATCGACGCGGCTCCGAGGCGATTTACCTGAAACGTCCCCTTCGAGGCACGGTCGAACCTTGCCTTTATGGAAGCACTTCCATATAACAATCTCCCCTCGTCCTTCGTCGTCCTCGCAAATCCCCGTCCCAGGGACTTCAAGGATTCACCGTTTCCAAGCAATAGGTACCTCGTCACAATCCCCTAAACGCTTCTCCGCGCGGAACCACTTCTGCGCCGCACAGCTGATATCCCAGATACACTCTCTGGCTTAAAAAGAGAAGCCAGGAAAATATATGCAACGCGCGAATACACGCGGAACACCGTCAGTCGACGGGCCACAAAAATGGCCCGTGGGGAGAGGCCTTAACGCGGTCTGGCGCTGCGTTTCTTTCTCCCCCGGATCGTTACTCCGATTTTTCGCGCGAAACCGTGAAAAGCTAGCGAGCCAGCCGGCGAGCGAAGTCGGGTTTTGGAAAGTTACCCTCGTGCACCTGCAAGGGAGCACTCGTAGCCGCGGAGGTGAACCATAGCCGGATAAGCGTGGTGAAATCGTCGGAAGGATGGAGAAAGGGAGCCCTAGAAAAAGGCTGGCTGGCTGGTTCTCGGTGTGAACCGCGTCGAGAGGCTGCCGTTGCACGATGCACACGCATATCCAGTGGCGTAACTTCTCTTCCACCGGGGGGTATCCTCGGTGAGAAAAATGGCCAGCTTCTCTCGGCGCGACTGCTGCTGAAACGCGCGGGAAACACTCTGACTGACGTGGGTGGGAATTTTTCGTGATTATTTTCGGCGATCGCCGGTATTTTTGGGGGGGAGGCGTGTAATTTTGGCTGGTCCTGCGTTTGGGAGGGGAGGCGTGGCAGGGGAAGGCTAGGAACTCGGAGTTTTAAATGTTGGAATTTTTATGGGCTATCAAATCGTTTCGTATACGAGACTTTACTAGGACGACGTAATCGAAATGGAGGAGATTATTTTCGCTTCGTGATCGATCGAAAATGAGGGCTTGGAAGTTTAATTTAGTCTGCCTTGGAAATGGCTTTCTTTCTTTCTTTTTTATTTTTCTGCTCAGTGAGGATTGAATAGAGAGAAAGAACTGTACGTTGTGGTTTTTCGCTGACAATGTAGGTAATGAAATGTTCATTAACTGTTGTAATAAATTTTTAAAAAGGGTTCGTAAAAGGGTTTATTATTAACTCGGTTTTGTTATATATTATGGACTCTATAATGGACAATTTTTAAGGAATTTGTGAGGCAGGGATGAAAAAGAATGAATATTAGATCCAAGCAAATTTTCATTTATTCCACAATGAAGCAAACTTTCATTTTTTTAATAATGAAGCAAATTTTCAATTATTTCACACATACAAAATTCGCGAATCTTATGCATCAAATTCATATATCATCAAATCTTCATTTTTAATTCTATAAATATTCTCTAACAATCCCTTTTTTTGTTTACAGGTAAGTGAAGATTATCTTGGATTAAATATACCCAAGCAGACCAGCAGCAGGAATAATTCTGAAGAGGTACACGTTCTCCTTTTCTTTGCTCTGGAAGCACCATACATTAACAGGTCCTTTCGTAAGTCATTGCGAATTTTTCTTCTCTGATCAAAATTTAATATCGCATTGCTTGCTGCTACTAATTATCAGGCATCCCACGATCAATTTACACCGACTGAATTTCCCCTGTCCTTATCCAGAAAGACACACGAGGCGTTGAGAGTAAAAAGCATCTGAATCCATATTTTTCGCGAAATTCAGTTAGTAGCAATAATGTATTCCAATAAATAAGCTGTAATAATCATTCAAAATAGGAAAAATTAATTTTCTTCAATGTGGATTAGTCGGTTTTTACTCCCAACGCCTCAAATATAACAGAAAATTCCCGGGCAGCATTGAGATATTTCTTCAAACTCAATTTTAAAAAATCTATTGCAAATTTGGCTCCAACAAATACCGCGACATAATACAACCAAGCAGAATTTCTCTTGAAGACACAATAGTAGCCCGGTGGAAGACAACACGCTGACTTTTGAAACGACAGGATAAAATCGCAATTGATAAAACGGTCTCGGGCTTTCAGTGACAAACACTCGAACGGGTGACACTCTTCCGCATTGACGTCACGCAGAGGCGAATCTGCCCGCGCCGCGTAGTCGGTTCGCTGAATGACTCGGAGCCGTGTTTCACGTCGCCGACCTAACCGTTACAGGTTGCGCCTTAACTTTGGTTACATTCACCCTGCGCGATTCCAGCTGTTACACATTCGCGTTTTAATTGCCGTCCCCCCCGCGTTGCCCGGTGGCTCGAGGAGCGCGGATAGTTTCGTGGAGGAGTTTCGAAATAATGCGTCCGCGCCGCGTGTAACACCGCGAAAAATTTCCCTCGACAAGCATAATTAAATCCTTCGCCTGAAACGCTGCTCTTACGCCAGTCATTCTAATTGCGGTACCTACGATTTCATCGCTGTGTGGGTGTTGTGTGTTCGTGCTTTCTCCATTCCGTTTTTGAATCTTTGTCGCAGCGGTTTTATCTAAAGCTTCGGGGCGGATAAATAAGTGATAAGTGATTCGGTAGCTTTTGAGCGATAAGTAAAAGTGGAGGTTAATTATTCTCAATAATTTATACAGGTATTTGAGTTAGATTTGTATGTAATAATGAACAGTTATGTTTTTATGGGATACTGGAATATATTTCTTTAAGGGGAAGTGCCATTTTGGACGCAGGAGAATTATAGGTTTTGTTTTGCAATTTTTCTTCTTGTCAATAATGAACTCAATAAAAAATCTGATTAATGACATTTATTATACATCTATTGAAGATTTAAAAAATTGGGTTTATTTTAATTTTCAACGAAATGGCGGTGCCAGTGTTTTCTTCATACACTTCCCATAAAAATGTTCATTTTGAAGTATCTGTACATACTTGTTTGGTTCATGTCACGTAGAAAATGAAAAATTTTGGTTTTTTATTCGAGGAAACACCAGATCGGAGATCCGCGCAACGTCGAATTGGTGAGTCAATCGTAAAGCATATAATAAATGGCATTAATCAGATTTTCCATTGAGTTCATTATTTAAATTACCAGAAAGAAATTACTAAATAAACCTATAATTTTCATGCGTCCAATGTGGCACTTTTCCTTAATAGATTCCTAAATGTGGGGAAAAATGGGGACTAAAATTAACTACTATTTTAATATTTATTGCGCCGTTTTCGCATGCCACATCGCACCCAAGAAATTTCCATCCAAATATTGCCATATAATTAAATGGTAATTTTAACCAGAAAATGTTAAAAATCTTCAAAAACTGAGGTAGAAGAATGCATTGCACAGTTACTGGAACCCTTTCTCAATATTCCTGTTAGTTATTCTTGGACTCCCTTCGTTCCCAACTACATATTCTTCCGAACGTTCATAGAAATTCCTCCACATCCTCCATTCTTCAAAGTATGATTCCCAACTCCCCAATCCCCCACACATCTATCTCTCCGAACACGCTCATTTAGCATTCTTAATCGCATCGCAGCCTCCTCCGTCGACTACGTCCGCATCCTTTTACACAATCATTCCATATCGCCCCTAATCACTTCACAGTCTCCCCGGCTTTCAACACTACCCGCGTCCCTTTTTCCCATTATTACTCTTAATTGTTCCTCAACTTCCTTCGTCCCCGTTGTTTTCCACGTGCGTCGCACCTGTACTCCGCGCCCACGCACAAAGGGGGCGCGAGAGGAGCCGAGGGGTGGGGCGCGCAAACCGAACAATAGTTCTGGCGCAAAGAGTCAACGTTTTATACAATGTACAAGGAACGCAGGGAGAAAAGAGGAGAGAGAGAGAGAGAGAGGGGAGGAGCAGTTTCTTCACGCGCCTTTTGAAATACCGCTGCACCTGCAATCGCGCCGCGTAGAAGTTACGCCAGTGGACTTTCCTGCCCCGCCCCCTCTCTCTCTCCTCGTGCCCCTAGTTTCTCTCTTTCTCTAGGCTTTGGCATCTTGCTCTTTCCCTCCCCGCGTTTCTCTCCTCTCGTCTCTCCGCGAGAGAGAATATTGTCATTTCTCGCTCCTCCTCATCCCAGCCCCCACCTCCCTACTTCCGTCCTCTTGGTCCGTCTACGGTGAAGAAGAAACCCTTCTTCAGCGGCAGCAAGAACTCTCGAAGCTCAAAGGTTCACGCAGCCGCGCGCGCGCGCGCGCGAGATATACATATGTGTATTTTCACGCGTGCGAGTTTCCCTCCTAACCATCTAGTTGCACCCTCCTTCGTTCGCCCGCGTCGTCTACGCTTTCCACCCCAGGTCGTTTGCACGGGCTAGCGTTACAGTTTTCCGTTTTGTTTGCTCGAACTTGTTCTTACGTTTAATTCATGCGAATTTGCTCGCATTCCTCGATAGGGGGCGAAGAATGTTAACGATGGGGGTTGGGTGCTTGTCAGTGTCGTAACACGGTGGTTCTAGTAATGTCAGTAATTTGCGGCGAAACTGTTAGGGGAGTTGAAGTTTGTTGACTTTGAGACCGTAGGCACGTAAGACTTTATTTCCACTATTAAGTGGCATTCACGCAGACCGTAGAAAGAGGGTTCAGGCGATTTCAAACGCCCGCTATCTTTGCACGCCAAAGTACACGGTATTCGAATTCGTAGATAATACGCGAAAGTTAATTCTCCCGTTGGCGATTGGAGGGGAACATTAAGGAAACGTCTTCGTCTCGAAGAATTCAGTTCTCCGATACCGCGATAACCGCATTCTTTTCCTCCTATTTTTCTCTTCTTACGTGGTCGACGCGCATCCGAGCGCGCTACGACACGACTTGGCTTTCTCCACGACGCTTTGGAAGGCACGAAACAGCGAGCGTCGCAGCGAGTAATATAGGCGCGGTGGAGTTGTAATACCCGACTACCGTTACTTCTTATTCTTCTCGTTCCTTTCTCTCCTCTCTCTCTCTCTCTCCTCCGTCTCCCGCCTAACGATCTCCTTTATGACCTGCTCGACGGCTACGGGTGTCGAACGTTTCTGCGACGCTCGAACCTCTCCCCCCACCTCGCGCGTCCATTACCACGGCCGGCTCCGAGTATTCTCGAAATCCCGCTTGTCTTTTTTCCCCTCTACCGTCGCCAGGTATACGCTCCTCGGAGGCCCCAGACGCTGACAGAAATCTCCAGGTACCTCCTGTGCATCCTCGCCGGCGACCAGTTTAGCGAGACATCGGTGCGAAGGCCTCTGCAAGCATGCGACGCGGCGTGATTCACCTGTTTAAAACTCGAACCGCACAGTTCCACGTACTGTGTGTCACGGAAAAAAAAGTACACTTGAAGGAAGGAACGTGGAAGGGACAGTCGTAGATTGGAGAAGGATAAAAAACACTGGGTTCCCGAATCTCGACGTCGCCGGAACGCGGGCCCCCGGGCCTCTCCAATCGGACAGCGATAATTCGTCGCGCTGGCGAATCTACCGCGTACGTGGACTCGAGGATCGATACACATATTATAAAGACGTAACGGAGGTTGGCAGCGCGTCAGCGGCTGGACGCGACATCGCCGTCCCGCGCGCAAATATCTCTGCTTCAGCCTTTCATTCTTGTCCGGCCTGCGTATCTGCATTAAAATAACGGCACCTCGGCTACGACACAGACGGCAGTCGCCTAACGTGACTCTACGGCTTCGACCTCGAACCCACGCGGCCTCGTAGTCGACGGCCTGCCTGCCTGTCTCTGTCCTCCGCCCGTCTTCTCTCTCTCTCTCTCTCTCGTCCCCTCTTCATCTCTCTCGTTTCTATTAGAATTGGAGAGCAGATAACGCGTGAATTATTGCCGCGATTGCATTCGTATCGATTCTCCCGCGCGAGTCCCGTCCATCCTCCGCGCCTCTCTCTGTCTCTCCCCCCTGTCTCGAGCGCCTCACGTCTCCGAGAGCCGCTGGCGTTGAAAAAAAGGGTGTCGCTTCTTCCTCGCGCCTGTCTCTCTCTTTCTCCCGGTCTGCTCTCCTCGTCGCTCATTTAATGTGCCAAGGAACTTTCTACGGAGCCTAAGACGTTCTGCGAACGATAATAATAGATCTCGCCGCGCGTATTGTAATAACCGATGCTGATAACCTTCGCTATGGAGCACAGCGTGAATAACAGAAGCGTACTATCGCCGTTGCTGACATTGCCCGCGAAAGGTTCTGAACCTGAGTAGCTCGTTCGTGCGCGGTGTCTCGCTGGTAGCCCGACTCCTACCTGAAAATGCACGGACTTTACGAAACAGACGCTTCGTGTTGTTTAGTTTCTGGACCGACGGGGGGCGTAGATGTTGTTTAATCAGACCTGTCTATATTACAAAGTCTGTGTTTGATGAATTATACTTTTTCTGGAGTCGTAATCCTCCGTTTGATAAACTGTGCGTTTGCAGAAATATGTTGAGATGGAACTCTGTCTTATTTTCAGTTATTCGTTTATCTTTGTTTGTTGGATAATTGTTGTAGGCAGTTGAGTTGTGTCTACTGTTACCTTCGAAAACTGTTGCCTTCAGATCACTAATAATAACAAATAACTGTCTTCGTTCACGTGAAAAATTTAAACTTTGACGCAAAGAACGTTTCTATTCTTAAAATTTGTGGGAAAAGAATAGGACTCCTTTATTTGTTTCGAATCCAGTAGGTTCGTTGGACCAGTATTCGAATTGAAATATTCGTTTCTTGAACGACCACTCCAAGTCAGTTGATCTATCCAGTTTTAGTGTTAGAAAATGGCGGTGTTGTCTAAGGTAATGTAACCTGTTTTCCAACGACTAGCAATTATTCAATCCTGTTTCCGTTACGCTATTGTTGGATTTAGACGTTCGAAGTGTCGCGCTGTTGAAATTTATAATGCAAACAGCGAGAATGTATTATCGTCGTGAAGGAAGTGCTTCTCACGATTTATGCACGAGTCGTACGGACGTTACGATCTTAAGTTAATTTTGTAAACTGCAAAGTCGTCCGTTTCTTGCCTGGAACCCATTCGATACCGTTCGACTGTGTTTCATCGTTGAGAGAATTATTTCAACCTAATACAATTGTACTGCAGAGAAACGCGCGAATTTCAAAATCCATTATTGCAAACGACAATTGTTTAAAATCACGAATGTCACGTTCTTCGTCACAGAGAGCTTCCCAGTGAATTTCTAATAATTAAACAAAAAAGAATGCCTTCTATCTATCGCCAACTACATTCTACTACTGATTGAATAGAAGAATCTTCTCTAAATGGCTACAATAACAAGTAGTCGATATTCTTCTTACCAAAGTCACGACTGGAATAAGCGTAGTACGTATCTTATAAAACGTTTCGGTGACAAAAAACCGAAATCCGAGAGTCATTCTTCCGCGCAAGTACCCAATCATATCTTTGCCCACCTACCATTAACCACCACCAGCAGAAAAATATATATCCAACACAGATAGATAAGCCGGGGATTAGCGAATCGGTTATCCGAACTAATCGATCACCGTCGTACGTCACGTCGCGCATCGGCGCGCGTAAAAACAATCGAACGAGAAGTTCGGAAGGATCGCGCGTGAATTCGCCGTTGCGCCGTAACTTCACAATTTCTTCCTCCCGAGCCCCTCGTATCCGCCGGCCTTTCTTTCCCTTCTATCCCCCTTCTATTTCGCGTATCTACACTCGTCCCGTCTACTCGCGCGCCTCCTCTCCGTCCTCCTTTTTTCCCGCACCACCTGGATCACGTTGCATTGTTCGCCCGCTCCGGCAGCGGATATACAGAAGCGAAATGGGCAGGAGGGGAGGGGGAGGGAGGGCCCCGAAAGAAAGAAGATCCAGAAGAAAAGGAGCAAGAAGGAAGAAGCCGTTGGACGGAGAAAAACGAACGGCCGCAGGGCGGGCGGGCAGGGATGAGGTGGCGGACGGAGGAGAGACAGAGAGGCGTGGAGAAAGGACAAAGAAGGGGGACGGAGGTAGATAGATGGACAAGGGAGCTAGGGAAAGAGAGAAAAAGCAGAAGGGGGCACGATGGGCTAGGAGAGGGGTAGGTGTTTTTCTTCCAAAGGGGACTTTGCACGCTCGTCTTGGCAGTGGCATGACGCCGTGTAGGAATCGGCCCGCGCACGCTTCCACGGAGGGGAAGGAGCGGAGTAGGGGGAAGGGGGGGGAGAGGGGGCAAACGAGTTGTCAGTACCCCGAGAGAGTTGGGATCGCAGCGCCTGGTTGCGCGGCGGGGAGGGGAGAAGCACGGAGCGGCGAGCCGTTAGGGGGAGCGGAACGGGGCGGGGATGACGGGGTCAGGGGAGTCTCGGACACGACACACGAGGAAGGATAGAATCGAGTGGCGAGCCGCGGTGGGGTTCCCGGCGGGAGGAGAAGGGCGTCAGCTGCGTGTAGAGCAGCGAAGCGGTACCAAGGGGGCAGGGGAAGCGGTTGGAACGAGGAGAGCTGAGTCATAGCGCTGTTGCCACGTCCTCGCCGGCCTCGTTGAGGCGTCCCGACGTTGCTGCCTGCGACGTTTGCGGCTTATGTCAGTGTCGTCTGCCCAGAATGGTACTGCGCGAGGAGACGCTTTCCGTGCCTTTTACACGTATCTCACGGCGGAGCATGCCACTCCTCTCGAAGAATTTCGCCTCGCACGAATTGAAACTTCCGGGCTGATTCTCGCCACGTCGTTTCGCACGTATAATTGGTTCCTAGCTGCCATCGGCGTGTTTAATAGGCAGCCTGGCGCAGAACGTACTCTTATTATCGAGAACGAACCGTTTTTCGTCCGCGTACTATTTTCTATTTGCTCGCGACGACGGGATATACGCGTTTAGAACAGGCGTTGAGTACAATATCTGTTCCAAGAGTCGCGTACAGTCGAGAAAGAAGGAATATCTGCTTTCAGGATTATAGGGACCTCGGAGCAAGGTGACGACGAAAGATTCGGAACGGGTTTGCGGTTGTCTATTAGTTTTCAACCTTCCAGCGAGATTTCTGGGGCTAGCTGCGTCCTCGCAGCGCCCAGACGGCTTTTCTTTTTTATTCGATTCGGCGAGAGCCATGGCGGAATCACGAGGGGGCCAAGGGGGAAACGGGAAAAAGTCGAGGAACAAAAGCCCCCTTTCTTTGTTGCGTTATCCCGTGGTGCTCGTTCTGTATTGTGTGCCTTTTTATTCGCGCTGTTCTTCGTGGAATCGTAGAACCTCCGCGTGTATTGTTAAGGTTAAATCGACACACTCACGAATCGGGGGGAGGGAGGGGCTTTGGAATTCCGAGATCCAGAGAAATATAAAGAATCATCCTACTCCGTAGACCTGGTTTTCTTCCATCGGCGTCTCAGCTTCCTGCGCTTTGAACCGCTGGTGTATTTATGTACCAATTGCTTAATTGTTCTGTTCGCTCGACACCGAATTATCGCGGAGAACCGTGGAGCATCGTGGCGAAAAATTCGCAGAAATTTTTCGCCACCGTTTACGTAACGCGCCTGAAAGGTAGGGAGATGATTCGCCGCCGAGTTTCTACGATGAAAGTCCGATCAACGCGGATTTTACAATAGGTTTCCGCGAAATTACGAAAATCGCCAACTTCCGTTTCCTTTTTTCTCTCTCCTTTGCGGAACATGGCGGCTAGCCGGCGAGCAGGGTAGACATATATTTGCTTTGTGGAAGCAAAGAATTTTTCTCTTTCCTCACACCCACGCAAACACACACAGACACACACAGATCGGAGCGTAGGAACTCTTAACCCGTGGGCCGATGTATTGATTTCCTGTACGTCTCCCATTTCAAACGTAGAAAGACAAACGACCGTCCAAGTCGATGCCACTGCCGTGGGATTCAGTTTCTCAAAGAAGCTTCGGTTTCGATCAGACACGTGGCGGAAACACTTTTCAGTATGCGAGTAGCGATTCTCGTTTCACTCGACGGCAAAACGAACGTCGATGACGAGAGGGTTCACTAGTTTCTTTTTTTTTTTTTTCATTTACGCGGGGCGTAAGTTTTACTCCTGTTGGAAATAATGGCGGAGCATGGAACGCTGGGAGCAATGTCACTTAGAGATCGAAGTACGGAAAACGACGAACATCACACACTCTAAGTATTCCTAAAGTAGTACCACTGTAGTCCCTCGGCACAACGGGTTGCTTGTAATTTCGGTTCGTAGACCCGCTCGAATATCTTCGAGCGAGTCGAATACGGCCGGTTTATGTTTATCGGTCCGTTTTGCAGAGGCACGTACGCTCGCATGCCGATTGCGTGCGCCCATGACCAGAGATCGACCCACGGTTACGGTTATCCGATACTTTTTTTTTCTATCCGCAGCTCGGAGAATAAAACTCTGACCTAGAGAGTTGAAATTTATGGAAAGTCATGCTAATAGTTTCGCACGAAGCAAAACCTCCTCGGCCAGAAGAGAGAACTTGGACGAGAGAAACGAAGGAATCGAGAGCCTGGGAGCGAGTCTGCTCGAGTAAAATTCCTCGACAGGCAGCGAGCGAGGGTTCTGGGAGGGGAATGGGTACGGTTCGTGGCTCGCTCGCCAGCAGCCAGCCACCGTGGCACTTGGCTCTGCCCCCCCTTCCCCTCCCCTCTCCCTCTTCTGGCCTTCTATCTTATTTCTTCTCCTCTCGTCGCTCCCCTCTCACCCGCTTTCACTCATGTGTGCCTCAGAAAAGGACGTTCGCCGTGGTGTGCGCCGAGCTTTTCAGAGCTTCGATTGCATGCCCTGTGTATATATGCGCGCGCTCCCGCGCGCCTGCGTTTCGCCCGAGAGTGTGTGCGTAGGGGAAGAAAACAAGAGGGGAGAACGGAGCGAGCTGGGTGGGATGGGAACTCTTGCGCCGCGGCCACAACGCACCGGAGCACGATCGGCTTTCGTTCCGTAAAATGTCACGTAGGAATAACGCCCCGATACGATAATCAGTGCGAATTAATATTGATCCTCCCTTGTGTTCACTGGTTCGTCCCTCTCTCTATCTCTCCCTTTCTTTTCTCTTCACTTCATTTCGACAGCGTTGCCGCGCAATAGACGACGAAACGCAGATTTCGAGATAGCACTCCACCACATCACACGTTAAAACCGTCCCCCGAATTGTCCGTGGGAAGAAGCGTACTATCGAGCGGCCGAGAGCTGCGAAACGTGAAATGGACATATGACTAGGAAAGTCGCGGGTGAACGGCACATCGCTGCTGCGGCTGCCATTTCGTGAGAGCAATCTTCTAGAGGATGTGTGCGTTGCGATATTACAACGTGGATCGTTTCTCTTCCACCTGTCTTGCCTCCGTAGGGAAATCGGGACGATGCCGAAAATTCATTCCCGTTGCGCCGGAGACCCCGGCCGGCTCTAGAATCAATCCTTCGAGGACAAAAGTAACGTGTATCCTGCTACGGACGTCGAGATCCAACCCGTTCCGACACGGCGTGCAAAGCCTCGGGATGCCGATGCGAAACGAGGTGCAACGAGAGAGATAAAAACCCGTTATACAAAGAGTCGGCCTGTGCCCCGTAACTCGCCATCGAATCACACGGCATATGGAAGAGGGACCACGCCCCATTCGAAGCAATCCTCGGCATTATCACGATACGAGAAGCGCGATCGAGCCGCGTCGCGGATTAAAACTAGCCGTCCTTCCCCGAGTTATTTTCGTTTTCCGTGACATAAATCCACCGTTCTTTGAGTTCCGGCAACGGCCTAGCCAAGTACTTTTGCGCAGTTTATAATCCAAGGGAACTTATAATCCAAGGTGTGCCGCCCAATCGCCGCGGTGTGTGTGTGTGCCTCTCTCTTCCGCGGCTGTTGCTGACGCCTGTTTAGCGTGAAGAACAAACAAACGGATTATTCTAGTGCATTTTTCGTTGATGTGTTGTTAAGCTGTGTGTATGATCCGGGGCAAGAAAACCAAGAGGCTTTCTTCGGAAGAACGCACAAGGAAATACGTGCGACTCACGCGAGATTAGACGAACAACTCCCCGAGATACTCCGAGACCGTTCGAGTCTTTGCGCTTGCGCGTAATATTCTTCTCCCGGCCGACCTATCGGAGCGCTCGCCTCCCCACCGCTTGCCTCGTGGACACCCTACCTCGCCTGGTTTAAGCCCGTCTCTACTACCGTCGAGCTTTCTGTACATAGGGTGTGCCAGAAACAACTTTGGCTCTTTGTTTTCTTTAATTTCGACGAAATTCAATATCTCAGGCCTCTATGGGGGGATGGGGGGTGAAAACAAGATGCGCTTTCTTTAAGCGTGCCGATTCGAAATTACGGTCGAGCAAAGTACAAGGCGTGCACAGTTCCATTCTTCGGGCCAAGTATACCCATCTGCTGTAACCACTGGAAAAAAAGTAATTCGACTCTGAGGCTCGTTCCTCTGCTCTTACCGGCATTTTTGTTGCCAGTCTATCGTGAATTCCAATTATCGAAGCTCCCGTTTCGTTCAATCGAATCTTCACACGCTATTGTCTTTTTTTTTCCGAACATTCTGACGCGTCAATCATAAGTTCTCGCCTGACCAATGTCGTTATGCGCCGTCGTGGAATATTGGCAAGGTTTCTGTGCGTGTGAATCTGAACGTAGCAATGGAATATATCGAGGGACGTTTTTTCCAAGTCACTGCTCCTATCGTATCCGTGCTTCCTCTTACTTTTACTTAATTTCCTGCGCCGTATTAGGTGTATACCGAGAGAGCTTTCTCAAGGCAGAGTCTCTGTTCTCGCGTCCTCTCTTCGTCGAAATCCTAAACGATCCTAGCAAGAATCTCGTTTGCGCTGTTGGGTGCAAATGTTGTGGTCTGTGTTGTATTGTAGAAAGTTTACCGTCCTTGCGCTGTTATGCCCAACTAACCGTTTTCATATCTACTTTTCTCCTCGTCATATTCGAAATATATTTGTGAAGTATATAGTATCTTGGTGCTTGACGCCACGGTTCGTTGTATTTAAGTCAACTTTAAGTGGAATACGAGTCAAAATGGTGTGCTCTAGACGCTAGAAAGAGACATCCGCTTCTTGTCCACGCATCAACTTGATATTCTATCTCACGTACGGCACTGACATTTCAAATGACGTGCACGGAAATCCCCCGTTCCCATTACAAACAGTCTCGCGAGTTGCAGACACATAAAGATATATAGTACATGGATCTGATAAATAAACGATGTTAGAAAGCTGTTATCTAATGAAGTGTCTCTATTAACGCGGGTCCATGAATAGAATTTTTATTTTTAAAACACGGAATCGTTGACTTCATGAATTCGCTGTTATTCCGTAACCGCAACCTGTCATGAAACTGTAAAGCTCGTGCTAATTTCATATTAGCCAATAGTAGTCTCATAAACTTTAAACACACTCTGCAAGCGAATTTTTAAATTCTCCCCGAGATACGTGAACTTTGACCACTTACGTGACGCCTTTTGCGTCTTTAAATAAACACTCCAGGATGCAATCACCGCAGAAACCGATAGATTTTCCTGTTGTCACATTTTCCTAAACATGACCAATTTCTATGTTCTTGTCAGCTTCTCTTTAAAACTATAAGCAAGTGTTCGGGGCCGTCCTCCTTTATAAATGGGCCCGGATGCAAGAAATATTTTTGGGCCCCAAACAATTTCTCAACGATAAAAAAACATAAAATTTTTTCACAGAACGAAACCACGAAAAAAGAAGGATAATAATAACAATAATACAGAAAATAAAATAGAGAAAGAAATAAGCAGATAAACATTAACATATTTAAATATATCACTTTTTGATTGCCATATCATTAATAATATTAGATTATTATATCATTGTATTAGAAATTATGTTCTAATTTATTTTTCTTCATTTTAATCAAATAAAAATTCTTTTTCATTTCTTCATTTTTCCCTTTTCTGGGGCCCCAGTGCGGCTCGGGTCCCGAGTGCCTTGCACCCCCCTGTGACCGGCCCTGCGAGTGTTCCCCTCTGTATATATAATACTTAATCCCGCAATAATTATAATCGAACATTTTTTATACCATAATTGATTTTTTAATCGTTGAACACTTTATCGAATAGACGATCTAATTATTCCGGCTACTCCGTATTCAGCCCGCAGTTAATTAGAGATCTTTACTGTTGCAGGTATGGACGCGTGCAGAGCGTCAAGCTGCTGCCGCGGGGCGAAGAATGCCCCGTGGACGGAGGTTCCGGTGGTTCCCTCGGAGAAGGCAACGAGGGTGGTTCCGGTTCCAGTTCTGGCAGCGGCGGCAGTGGCGGGGGTAGCGGTTCCTCGAGCAGCACAGGGGGTGCCTCCGCGACGGTGGCGTTCATGGATATCAAGTCCGCAGCGAAGGCCCACGCGACTGAGCATACCTTGGACGAGCGAGCCCTTACCACACAGTACTACGAGCCACAGCATCTTCAGCACAGGTTTCCCTCGCACGGGTGAGTTTGCACTGTCTCCGATAAATTATGCCACCTTTCAAAATTGAGGCCCATTTTCTTCCACATCGATAAATCGGAAGATATTATTTTACTACTTTCAATGTCTGTGTGCACAGTTTGGGCAGAGTTTATTATAAAATAATATTCAATTCGAGAACTGAGACACATGTGGTGCAACGAGTCTAGTTGTTAATTTTTTAATTTGGGATTCCATATGGCAATGTAATTTTTATTGCGACTGTACCGAAAGATATTTTGGTCACCGAAATGGCACGTATAAATGCTGATTTTCGCGATGAGTCACGTCGCGGGAATTAATTAAATCGCACGTCACAGGAAACAGGTAAACTGACATTGAAACGTTACGGACGGGAGACATTATCTCTTTCTCCTAATAAAATTCACGTTCGGCCTGCGCGTATCGTTAACAATTCCATGTACATAAGTTCTAATCACGGGTACCGCTTCCCCGCACTTTGTGCCTTCGATCTATGCGCTGCTTTATCGCCGATTTATCGATGCCAGCAGGCGCCTTTTATAGCGCCTGATAATCGTGTCGCATTTATTGCATTACGTCATAAGGAATAGAACGCGTAATTTCGTTATTACACTGCCACACCCAGTGTAGTAGAATTTTACAAAGATTAACCCTTCGTGGATACGCCTTTGCCAATATTTCTGTAATTTTTTAGACCCGAATAACAAAATTTAAAAATGTGGCGAATTTTAACAAAAAAAATCGCTTTTACCCACAACTATTTTTTCAAATACAAATTTCAATATTTCCAAATTTACATTTGTAGAAAAAAACTGTTAGAGCAAAGTTGTGTGGGTATTTCGAATGTACAATTATCACTGAGAAGTTAAGATTCAAAAATACGAAAATGATAACTGAAAACTGACGCTAGGGTGCGGTGAACCAATTTCTAATTGTAAGAAGGTGTGACCACGAAGGGTTAAGAACCTCAACTATGTAATTACGTACACTCCACTTTTATTACAAGTCTAAAAAAATTTGACAATCTTCGTTGCATAACATACAATACAGTAAAAGAATTTGTTACGTCGTGATCACTGTAAATCCAATATGGCTGTAATTCTATTAGACTATGATCAAGATTAGTATATAAAGATTAGATTATGATGAAGTAGGGCACGAGCAATTACGCTTCAATTTTTCCGAAAAATTCCACGATGTGACTTTTGAAAGTCACGTTAGTAAACGTGTAGAAGCAACGCTGGGCGTTGAAGAGTGTCGCTTCCAATGGATGCAGTATTGGATCGCAGCGATTTTGGATTACAGTGATTGCTATCGAAAAGTGTCGCCATTGTCGACAAGCGTATTGATTGTATCAAACTCGAAGCGATATCGGCGGGTTTATCGAACGTCGGCTCTCTCCTTCCTCGTTTTTCTTTCGTCGCACAGATCGTGCACTTGCCCGCAGCCTGTGTATAGATTTATTTAAAAACTTGACACGGGGATAAAAATAGCTGCGATTCAGCACGAAGATTGCTGCACGGTGTGTTAACCCTTTGCGGTGTTACGGCCAAGGTCGTCCCGACGCCGTACATTTCATAATGCTTACTTTTATTTCGAGCCGTACGTTATGCAAATCTTCTTGAAACATATCGCGACCTCGAACAAATAAGTTTTTGCAATAGCTTCTTGCAAGCTATATTCTGCAGACGCCACTAAGCGGCCAAATAAATGTTTGTTCCTCAAACATTTGTGCTTAATATGCAATCGTGTGTTTCAAAATTCTAGCGGAAAGCTGCAAATAAATTTCGAAAGAAAAGTATCAAATCTGTTTAACTAGTATCTCGATTATGTTATAGAATAATATATTCTTTCTTAATTTGTTCCTTACTTTCTTGTAAAAAAATGGAAAGGTCGAAGTAGGATATTGTGGGTAAAATTCCATATTATTTTATTTAAAATTGTTTTCTATCAACTCCTGAAAAACGAATAATAAGCATTTCGTCGGGGACCATTAAGGTCAAGAGTTATTGCAATACAGCTTATCATTCGGTACAATACGTGATCTGGGCGAATTATCAGCTCGCGACGCATGGACTCTGCAAATATTAAAAGCGATATTCGTTTAAAGGAAAGCGTCGAATAATGCGGATACCTTTGAATTACAAAGATACTTTCATGGTCGAGAACGCAAGGGAGCCGCTAAATGTCTGCGATCGATAAGAGCCTTAATTTCCTGAATTGCTCGTGCATTCATTTTCCGACGTTAAATAGCTTCGCTGGCCGTTCACCGTGCAACGGCTGCGACGAGTCGAGCGTTTTAATAACCCAGTAAAGTATTCCCCAGCAAAGTCGTGGCGGTATCAAAGATACATATATTCGCGGGCTTCCCGAATGGATGTAAATGAAATTGAAACAATCAGTCGAAGGCGAGCAGTAAACGCAACCAGGCAAGCGAACGTCGGCGATGGAAATTTATTTCCACGTTGGAACGGTTCGCCTTAAGTCTTCGAGTGGCATGGGCGTGTTTTCGCGCCGAGGGAGTTTCACCTTGCATGGCTTTGGCGCATTTGCACGTAGATACTTTTTACTATTTTCCGGGAATTCATAAATGTTTACTTTAAAACAAAACGAACTAGGTTCATCTACTACTGAAAATTTACATTCCTATATTTTCTATTAGATATTCATGTCAGTATTACGACCGCATTGGCGTGGTTTTCCCGATGAAAATGAGTCCAAACTCGACCATGTTCGGACCATTTTTAATTATACTTAATATACAGTGGGTCCACAAAATTCGGAACCAATTTGAATATTGTATAATTAAAAGTAGTCCGAATGTGGTCGTGTTTGGACTCATTTTCATCGGGAGAACCTTGCCTATTCATTGGTAGTATTCTCACGAGGTATTTAACAGGGAATATCGAAACTCAAATTGTTGTTAGTGCCGGTACATGTTCTAAGAACCGAGTATGCGGGACAAAACTTTCCTAAATGAAGCGCAGCTCAGAAAGGTCTGCCCAACTGGGAACGGTATTTCGTCGAACCTTGCCCCACCGAAAGCATTAATAACGAGCTTCCTGAATCAATGACGATTCCTAGAATACGGTTCTCTCGCGTGTTCCCTATAAATTTGTCGCTCGCCTTCGAAACAGTAGGAACACGGGCTCGCCCCGAACGGTTTTCATTGCGGACACGACGAAAGAAAATTTATCGCCGCCACGAGCGCAAGCTAATTAACGCCGCCGATATAACAACCGACCGGGCCGTATGTTCTGCTTATTTTTCAGCCGTCGCGCAACGTGTTCTATCCGTGGATACAATTCCGCGCCGATATCGGTTGGACGCGAGCCCACGTAGGCGCTGAGGCCACGAAATCGGTATTCGTGGAAGTAAACAGGTCGATAATCGATCGAAGGAGGTCGGTTATCGTGTCGTCGCGTCGTTCGGGCACATCGGCGCTACCAATCGCGATTCCGTGACTCTCGCAATCCGTCGCGGCACTCTTCGAAACGTGTCGAAAACATTTTTGCCACGCACTCGGTTTTACCGGGCCACGTGATACACGTATATCGGCTGCTCTCCTCTCCCGGCTATTCCCGTCTCCGTGCGCGCCCGTTTAATCACCTTAAGACTATAGGAGAGGAGCCCCCCGCGTACTTTCTCCCCGTTTGTCGCCGCGAGAGGTTATGCTCGAGGCATCTGCACCGTCGGGACTTCCTTCTAGAATCCAACGATCCCCATCGACGAGACTCGAGTGAAATAAACTCAGCGCCCGTCGCATACCCTTATTCGCGAGCACGGCAGCATCGCGTTTCCACGAAAAGTCAGGTGACCGTGACGACGTGGTCGCTCGCGACGTTGCCACGTCTCCGGTGCGAGGTGCGCGCGCGCGCGACCGACTAGCTGTGAACCGCGACCGCGGAGGAGGGAGTCCTGCTTTAACAGCCAGGAACGGACTTGGAAGATGCTGTACCCGTGCCTTTACAGGCATTGGCAATACCTTTGACAATAAGATTTTACTTCTTGGTAAACGTTGGTAGTTTCTTAGTGCAAATGTATGAATGTTCCGATGAACTTTCCTGGGGGCGTTCTTTTAATATAGAGGCGCAGAATCGTTTGGAGCTCGAGTATCCACGTGTAACAGTTTCAAAATAAATTTAAAAATGAAATATATAACTGTCTCGATTGACGCGCTTTGTAGGATATTAAATTTTAAATTTCTGAATAGAGGGCGTCTTTTTTTTGTATTTTTGACGACGTGTTGTATTGCAGTTTCTAAAGTTGGAATTTTAAATATCGAATATGTTACAAAATTCGCAATCGCGTTATGCAAAAATGGGAAAATTACATACTGATTGATATTTCGAAATGATGGTAGTCATGAAAACTCTTATCAAATCGGATATTTACATTCATAAAACTGGAAGTTCAAACACCGAATACATAATACGTTTCTGTATGCGTGATTCTACACTTACGTCATTTAAAGGTGGAAAATTCCGTATTAATGGAGGTTAAGTTTTTTCGAGTGACTAGGCAAGTGACTAGATAAATTATTAATCATACAATGATTGGTCGCAAAAAATTGGTAAAGTGTTACTTGCATTATTGGAACTAGAACAAACATGATTGTGTCATATATCCGAACACCCCCTTTCCTTATACTGATTACCGTATTTCCAAGGTAAAATAACATATATAAACGTAGGGAATAAAACATTAAGTAAATTTGAAAAATATATTTTGTCTATTAAATCGCACGAACTAATACATTTAACTGTAGTGTGCCACAGTTCTTCTTGTGTCTCAACCCTCCACCAGTTCTATATTCCAACAATCCTCAACAAATACACCTTTTGTTAGTGACTTATGTTTATCGACACCACACATTCTTATGAATTCCACAGCCCAATCATCCTCCTTCAGAATTAATTTTAAAAGTTACGGAAACCTGTTTCAGTCAGAGAGAAAGATATTGTCTAAGGGACATGCTCTAGTGGATAACAGAATATTCCAATTGCCCAGCGCTCTGACACTAAAGGATTCAGATAATGGAGGCTCTGTTGTCTAACTGTTTCTTCGCTTGTCGATCGAATAAATATTCAATTAGTCAGCTTATCAGCATTGGTATCGAACAAATAAAGCCGTACACACGCAGCATCGTCCCGACGATGACATCATTGTTTGAGGTTCACGAATTGATGACGAGGGTTTACGATTTGCATATGAATCATCTGTATCGATGGACTACATACACGCCCCGAGCGCTCAGCTTCCTTTTTATCCGTTTCTTTTTACCACGATGATCGTTAAGCAGAAGAAATTACATCTTCGCTCCACTCAACATTTCCACTATCGTTCGTTTTTCTACAAAAATTAACCGATCGACCGCTTCTGAATCCATAAAATATTTAAAACTCCACACTGGCATCTAGTTTCGAGCATAATAAAATTAATGCCACCAGTTTCTCCGTTACCACGGGTCCACAAGCGACACGGATTAATACGACCCTGAAAATATCTTATCGTCGGTCGGTGTCGCACATGCCAGCCACCGTTTTATGGCGAAGTTAAAACTCGAGATTCTAGGGAATTGCGTGCGCCGTAGTCCGTCATAACAATGGCACGGTGGTATTGCACTCCGCCGAGGTGCAAACATCAACACGCAGCGGGCAGATTTACGAGCCGGGCTTTCGTACGCACTCCTCGGTTCCGCATTTCGAGCAAGAAGCAACTAGTCTTTCTTTTCTCGGGGTCGTTATCTACGGCCAGCGTCACCGGGATCGATACCAGCGGGATTATCGCGCTCGATACAGACGCAACGTCAACAAGCCCCTTTCTGGCCTTCCCGTCTCGCCGTGTTTGCGGCGAAACGAGGTTTCACGGTTCTTTTTTTTTTTATCTAGAATTCTTGGAACTCGAATTTCTACATAACGAGGTCGAATCGATAAACCGACGCGTGCGATACCGAACAACGGCTAGATCGCTCGACGAAGTCGGACTGTACGAAGACGGCGCGTTTCCCCCTCGTCCGTCGCTAACGATATCGAATTGCTGTCGGTCGCGCGACCGATACTCCGCAGTATCGTTTTGCCCTTCGTGCAACGGAACTCGTTCGTCGCTTCCCTAGACCGGCCACATGCCTCTCCCGTGTTACGGGGGCAAAAAATTCTCCGGTTTCTCGGAGAAAAGGCGTAGCCCCTCCGCGCTTCACCGTCGATATGTGCGCGGCGGCGCCACTGCGCGCCACCGAGGCCCCGCTTGTTTACGCGTTTCTGAATGTATCGCTGTACGAACGGGTGTAAGATTATACGATAATTAAGCGATTGTCACCAGTTTACCTTATCTCCCCGCGTCGTAAACACCCATTGTGACTGTATTTCGCCACGATAAATTATGCGCCTGCCACTACACCCCCCGAATCGATTATCTACATGTAATTAGTACATTTACGATCTGGCTAGATGTAAAGTGTTCGATTACATCAGCACGATTAATGCCGTTCGCTCGTCATCCGCGTAGCAACTTCTCTTTTTGTGCCTCTCTTTCTTATCGTGTTTGTCCAACTCCAAACACATGTCGCGTCTCAATAAATTGCAGCGAGATCTGAATCTCGCAGGGAAGAAGTACTTTACCCCTCGTTGTAAGCCACCCGGTTCGATCCGTTTACGTAACGAGCGCCTGTTCGGAACGTTCGTAACGAAGGCGCGGAAACAATGAGCAGATAAAGGAGACGTCCGGGGACAAACGGGGGGACATTTACCTTAACGCACAAGTTCGGGATAATGAAAATTTGCCTTTCGTTCCGCGTTTCCGTGAAACAGAGGGGACGGGTATTATTTCGCATGCGACGTTGTTACATGAACGGTCGGGAAAGGCTCTTTACGAGCCGCGTGCACGCGGTATTCGATTATGCAAATGCCGATGGTCGAAAGGTGTGTCCGAGAGCGGACAAAAGCGATTCCAATAAAAAGAAAATGGGTGTCGTCGCCCGGTTAACGGAAAATTTCTCTGTAGCGGGCCGCGTAAAGGCGGACGCTGGCGTGGCAACGTTGCCGGGCTGCTGCTGGTCTCGCGGGGCGGGCCGGATCGCCGGAGAAACGGCCACGCGTGATTCAGCCTTTAAAGAAATTCAGGTCGAAGTTTCTCGCGAAGGTGAGGGAGATAAGCGCGGCTGACCGTATGCTAACGGAATGGGAGGCGTCGGGTGAAAGGCCGGTGATTCTTCGGTGACGATTGCGGGCCTCGTGCATGTCGTTGCGCCGAACACAGGCGGGCCAGCTGTTCACGTGCACGGGGCGCGCTTGGAAAGGTGCACGAGACACGACGAACTTCGGCGGCGGCGTTGCGATAAGAGGCCACGTTTTTGAACTTCGACCCTCGGCGGGTACCGCAGTTCCGATAAAGATGTCGGGAGACGTGGAAAAATTTTGCATTCCTGGGGCAGGGTCTTTAGCATGTTTTAGGAACGGTAAATGAATTTTTATAGGGTGGATGTACCAGTAAATGAACACGTACCAGTGAATGAACATTTTTTATTAAAATGAGTAAAATAAGTTATTAAAGTAAGCAACTAATTAATTAGAGACTTCTTTTCATTTCTTGCTTCATATCCAAACAATTTTTGCAGCACGTGGAATCATTCGCGCTGCAAACATAATTTTATAATAGTGTTCATTCATTAGCCTTAACTGTTCATTTACTGGTGCGTTTACCCTAATCGTTTTTGTTTTTTTATTTCGTATTTAAAGCAGAGCAGGCTTGGACACGTGTAAGTGGTATTGTCCGCGTTTATGTCGAGGCTGTAGATAAACGCTGAGGCTGGGAATCAAGTAATTGGGCGTGCTTGTGTGACGAAGAATTAGTGAGTGATATGGTGTGGTGTATGTCGAGTGTGTTCAGGTTCCAATCGTCAACTGAGTTGATATTAACGCAGCCATGGGTCAGTGAACGTTTGTTACGTCCTACGGTAGGGTGTGTGATTCGTTCGGTAGTTGGAAATTAAATGTGCCTGTGCGGTGAAGGATTTCGAAAAATAGCCGCACAGGGAACGCGCTAAAAACGGAACGAACTGACAGCAGCGGGGAAGTTCGTGGAGTAATATTCATCTGGCGCCAGAAGCGTCAGAGGAATAATTGATGCCCTTTGCATCAAGGGATCTGCAGAAAGTTTCAGTTTAAAATTTACCACTTTCTGCGGGGCAACCTGCCATTTCACATATAGAATTCCGAATGTCCGACTCGCTCCTGAGATCTTCATATATACTCCATTTCTTCTCGACGAGGAGCCTTAAAACAGACCATTACCCAGGACACAGTCTAAATTCCTTGATTTTTAAACATACTAGAGCTGTAATTATTCATCTATTTGAATATTCCGATCGAATTTCGGATTGTACCGAATAGGAATCTGAACATGCAATATTTCTTCACACTTTATCGTGAAATTGTTTCAATATTGGCCTTTACAATTAATAATTGTTTAATTAAGAATAAAATTGTGATTCAACAATTAAATATATGAGGTCCCTAAATTTAAATAGAATTTATACCTTTCGTTGCAAAAATTGATAAATTTACAAAAGATTAATAATATTCCAAATTTATTGTTTGAAAAATAAATAAATACTCCTGATTATTCGAATATTCGTTAAGTACAACTCTAAAACATATGCTATACTCACTCTTGTAACACAGCATCACTCTCAAAGCAGTGTTTCTCAACATTTTTAGAGTCACGATCCCCTTTTATAATATTTAAATAAGCTGCCCCCCGCCCCGCATGTAAGACAAGGTAAAGAAATTCAGAGATTAAATATACAAGAGGGGTGCGGCTCCACCATTACCAACTTCGAGTAAATTAAAAAAAACTGTTTATAAAATGATTACTTTGACTTAACATTGAAAAGATACCACCGATTGAAAAATATATATTCTCACACAATTAGTAACGCTTGATTTTCGCGAAAATGGACTTAGTAAAGCTACCAATACACTACCAAGAGCAGCCTCTGACACCAAAGTGCACGCAGCTTAATCACCACGGGCCCAAGTGGACCGCCAATATTTGATCGCGATCGAATCGAGCCACTTTACTTATCCGAGCCCACACGCGAGGTGGAGTAAGGAGAAAAAATTGAGGGGGCGGGGGTCGAACGCGATCGCCCGGCTTCCGTCATAAATCCTGCGACCCGGGTGGGGGGGGGGTGGTGTTGGGGGTGGGCGAGGAAGAAGCTATCCAGCGTCCCCGTGTACTTTCCATTGTGGAATGTAAGTTTGCTCGCGGGGAGTGCCGCGGCAGGAGGGTTCGCGGGGGCGGGGGACGACCGCGGAAGAAGGGGGTGGCGTTTCTGTGCGGGAGCGTTAACGTGATCCTCGGGTGTTTCAGAAGTTCGGAGGATCACGGGACCGTCGGCGGCAACGGGGGAGGGGTCAGCGTCGTCGGGGTTGGCGGGAGCGGCGGTTCCGGCATCGTCGGCGGCAGCGTTGGCGGCGGAGTCAGCGGCGGCGGTAGCGGCGGTGGTGGCAGCAGCGGCGGCGGCGGCGGCAGCGTCAGCGGCGGAGGATCGGGCGTTGGAGGAAGCGCCGTCGGGAGCGGGATCGGCGGCAGCGGCGGCGGCGGCGGCAGTGGCGGCAGTAGCGGTAGCGGGAATGGCGGCGGCGGCAGCGGCAGCGGCGGCGGCGGCGGCATCAACGACAGGGAGAGAGACCGCGAGAGGGAGAGGGAGAGGGACAGGGAGCGCGACAGGGATCGCGACAGGGACCGGGACAGAGACAGGGAGAGAGAGAGGGACCGGGAGAGGGAGAGGGACCGCGAGAGAGAGCGGGAGAGGGAGCGGGACAGGGAGCGAAGCGGAGAGGGCTTCGAGTCACGTGGCTCCCACGGCAGTTTCTACAGCAGCGAGAGAAGCAGTCGAGGGGTCGGTTCCGGGGGTGGTGTCGGTGGTGTCAGCGGCGGCGTCGTCGTTGGCGGCCATCCGGCGGATCCTTCTCCCGGTGATCCTGGCGGCTACATACCCCGCGGGCGTCCACCTCCTGCCAGCTCTTACCACGTGACATCGACCAGGGCGAGGGATCGGCTTTACTCGAGAACCGGCCCGTATGCCTCCGGACCGCCGCCCCCGCCCCACTTAGACCGTCATCGCGGTGGCCTGCCGCCGTCCTCCTGGTCGGCCTACGAGTCGACGACCTCGAGGTACGGGAACGCGCCGCCGCCACCCTCGCCTGCCAACAACGACGCCTACCAGGACAAGCAAGGTAATTGCCCTTATACGTACCCCGGTGCACCAGCTTCAATTCCCTTGCCCCCGTGCGTGCAAGCGAGAGCTTCCTCCCTGTGCCATGCCTGCTCATCACACCTTTGCGTCTGCGTCCGCGGCTGCGTCCACGTCCGCATGTGTTTCTGCAGGTGGAATACCTCTATATCTCTGCTCTCTGCCGTTTCTTTGCTTCCTTCTCTCTCTATCTTGCGCGCACACGCGTAACCCACACGCGTAAGCGCACACATGCCGCTGTGTGTTTTGTATCTCCACCCTTCTGTGTGCGAGGGGGCGTGTGTGGCTGTGTGTTTTCATGACTCGCGAGGGGATACGCGGGGTACGGCGCTCTGCGTGTCGCTTGCCTCGGGGACAACACGTAGCCGCGATCATCAAGGCTTTTCTGACACTTCGCGATTTATGATCATACGATAACGACGCCTTCCTATTAACATTCAGTAGCTCGCAATCCTATTAACTTCTCGCCTTATTTGGACCCACGCTTCTGGCGGTCCTTTGTCCTTATTCGTTCTCGAGGTCGCGCTCCGGGACCTCAATCGAAAAATCGCTCGTGTAGAATTACGTTTCTATATTTATTGTCACGCGAACGATACCCAGTCTTCTGAAATCAACATTGTGCTTTGCTAAAATTGCTTCTCCCACTGTTAGTAAAAACATACCGCTTCGATACACGTGAATCACGGTCGGGCAGACACGAAACCACGTTGCCCCGTTAACGACAAAATGAGATACGCGCTTGTCCTAGTTGCATGACTTTGATTTAATGAGTAATCGTAGCTCACCCATAAAACGCAAATAAATACGCACCTGTAACTTCAGACTTTTCAATGAACGAAGCGAATCATATTTGCGAACGAACACTGCTGGTCGAAACTTTGGAATCATTCCCTGAATTAAGGGTAGTAGAGGTTTCAGGCATTGAGAGCAAAAACGGACTAAAACAGATTTCTTGCGAAATTCAGTTAGTAGCAATTATGTATTACAATCATATCAAATAGGAAAAGTTACTTTTCTTTCAATGTGGATTACTTCGTTTTTGCTGTCAATTCCTCGTTTATTCATTAAAGAAATAAATTAAGTAATTATTCAAATCATCCACTGTAATTTAGCCGAACATTTATCAGACGATATGACTTCAACCTTCACCTGGCGGATACCGGGTCTATTCAGACACACCTTCCATTTCCAACCCCTCAAATTACTTAACAAACAGAGATGTTAGAGCACAGTAGTGGTGTGCACTCAGGATTTAATCTTGTGGGGAACCGAGTTGAAGAGATAAAAATATTTTTACTCCAAATTCACAAAAATTCATTAAGTAGGCGATTACAAAAATTTATTTCAAGAATAAAACCCAGTTTCCATTTTTATTTTTACAAAGTCTTCTTTGGGGAGTGCGATACCCCCTTAGCCCCCTTCTGTGTGCTCCACTTAACACCAACACGACCAAACAACCCTTATCTACCCTAATCTTCGAGGAAGTCACATTCCGGGTCAAAATTGACCCCGTATCCGCCCCGCAACTAACCATCAACCCCAATTTTAACTCATTCTAAAACTCACCAGCTTGATTCCCAACTTTCGACCCGTAAATAATTAAAAACCCGTCGCAATAACCCCCGCCAATAACTCGCTGCCCCAAAATGCCTAACTAAACTAACGTTACAATAATGCATCCCCCGTCCACGTGTGGGCAGATTATATTCATCGTGTTGTTCCATTAGGCGGCGGCGGAGGCGGCGGCAGCAGCAGCAGCGGCGCTCTACGACAGCACAAAAAGCAGCGGAGAAAATCGCGAAGCGGAAGCAGCTCGCCGAGCGGCAGTAGCCGTTCCGGTAGCAGCAGCAGCAGCCGCAGCGGCAGCTCCGCCGGCAGCACTTCCGGGGGCAGCACGTCGCCGGGCAGCTCGCCCCACCGCACCGGAAATGCCGCCGTCACCGAGGACCGCAGGCCGCTGGCTATCTGCGTCCGTAATTTGCCGGCGCGCAGCAGCGACACCTCCCTCAAGGACGGCCTGTTCCACGAGTACAAGAAGCACGGGAAAGTGACGTGGGTGAAGGTGGTCGGGGCGGCCGGCGACCGGTACGCCCTGGTCTGCTTCAAGAAGCCCGAGGACGTGGAGAAGGCGCTCGAGGTGTCCCACGACAAGCTATTCTTCGGCTGTAAGATCGAGGTGGCACCCTACCAGGGCTACGATGTCGAGGACAACGAGTTCAGGCCGTACGAGGCAGAGCTCGACGAGTACCACCCGAAAGCGACGCGCACGCTATTCATCGGGAACCTCGAGAAGGACGTCACCGCGTCCGAGCTTAGGAAGCATTTCGAGCCGTTCGGCGAGATAATAGTAAGTTGGGCACGCTTCCATTTACATTGCCCTCGGCGAGGGCACCGGAAGCGATCCTGCTGCGACCGGGGGAGGCGCGAGGTCTTCTATCTTCCACGGGACAGTCGGATGTGTGGGATAATGCTCCTCTTGTGTGGGATTTCGTTCTCGAGGGAAACGATTTTAGTACGGTCATAGGCACACTGTATTTAGGGTAGGTTACGTAGAAGGGGATGATAAAAAAGTCTTGTTTGTATGTCATGTGTATTCTGGTAATTCTTTGGTAATGGAGGATTTCAATATTTATTCGCATTCGTTGTAAATAACCAGCTAGATAATTTAGCTTAGTACAGTTTAAAGCAGATACTTCTATTTTTGACTCTCTGTATGGGAATCCGGAAGTCTGGATTACAAATGGGGACCATTATTTGGGGGTTGAAACGAAGACTAGCTGTTGAAATTTAAAGATCTTCCCAGAACTTTACTCCTCGAGGTGTTTCAAAAATTCTTTTACCTTTGTGGGAAATTTCTTCAGTATTGCCATTAATTTTAGTCGAAGAGACCAAGACTGACACTTAGTAGTCTAGTGAAACTAGGTGGTTACAATTAGTAAAACGATACACAAGTGGACACCGAAATTGATTTCTACCGAGAACGAAGTCTTACATGGCAAGTGTTATTCCACTTATTTTTGTACATCGCGACATCCTCCCCCTGGCCGCATCACGATTGCAACCGCATTCTGTATTTAGCGTATGGAGCTTTGTAATTGACGCTGGATCGTCTAAAATATTATTCAAATTAAAACATATTATTCAACTAACGAAAGAATCAGCGAGTAGGAAATAAATTAATAAAGGAAGATTGGATAATGAAATAAAACTAGAATACTGTTATATACGAGCTCTTTTATTGCACCTGCATCAATTTCCAGTATGCTGGGTATCTTTGAAGTCGTCGATACAAGTCGCTAGGAAATGTTAACAGAAAAAGTGAACACGATTTTCGTTTGGATCTTACAGGAAATAGATATTAAGAAACAGGGCGCGGTGTCGAGCTATGCCTTCTGCCAATACTCCGACATCGGTAGCGTTGTCAAAGCTATGCGATCGATGGACGGCGAACACCTGGGCGCAAATCGAATAAAACTCGGATTCGGAAAGTCGATGCCCACGTCCTGTGTTTGGGTTGATGGCATTGGAGGTAATTATCCATTTAAAAAGAAAGTTGCCCCTTACCACCCCCTTTACCCCCCCGCACCCCCCTCCTCCACATTAATTTCCCCCATGGAATTTTCAGTTTTGCGCGAAAAAGTGGCTCCTTTATACTATTCATATCAGTATGTACTCAACCCTCTGATGGCATATACCAGCTCCAGACGGGGCAGCTGGACTTACGCCCAGTCCCTAACAGTTTTAACTGCAAGAATCTGGGTCGTGTAAGCCTTAAACATCTCTCAGACTCCGACATCCACACTCTTCTCATTCTGATAATGTATAGATCATTCAGTTCCACCTAATGTTAAGTCGCGTCGTTTGCAAATACTAAGCGCAGAGACAGAACGTTAGCTTAACTTGCCCGCACACTCTCCAGGGCGAGGGATTGAAGGGAAATTTCAAGGGTCCGACCAGTGGAGGTTGGTCCGCGTTGATAAACGGAATGCAGTTCTCAAAGCCACAAACGTTACACGCCCACCACTCTTCTTACCGTCGGCCTAACGGGCACGCAATTTTTGCGTATGTTGTTTTAGATTGCATGTCGGAAAAGTACCTGAACATGCAGTTCCACCAGTTCGGGCCGATATCTCAGGTGGTGGTGGACAGGGAGCGGGGGCACGCACTGGTGTTCTTCGAGCAGATCAGCTGCGCGCAGGCCGCCGTGAAGGAGATGAGAGGGGCAGCGCTTCGTGGCCGACGGTTACAGGTCGACTTCGCCTCCAGAGAGTGCCAGGAGACCTTTTACGAGCATCTCGAGCGGCAGGGTGTCGCTGGCGAGAAACCTTGGGACACCAGGCCATCCCCGGCGTCCACCTTTGATGTCGCGTATGTATATTTGCTAGCGCCGTGTGTTCGCGAGCCTATATTTTTTTTCTAGGTGCCTCATTGTAGAGCAATTTGAAGACACTTGTTCGTGATTCAAGTGTCCGGCGGGGTACTCGATAAATTCTCCCAGCGGGTTTAACGGGTAGTAGTTTACGAGACAGGTTTCCGTCTGGGCATGGGGATTAGAGACCTCGTCACTGCTCCGTAAATTGTTCTGGCATCCACAAGTCCCATTATACGTCCCACTTTCGTCTCTCCATTTGTTCGAAGCGTGGAGGTTCTCTTATACGAAGAGAACTTCCACTTCTCTTATTCGTCTATGAAGTGGAAGAAGTTACTAGTTTGTAGGAAATAACAGGAAGCTACCAAATCTCGATTTTCATTTCCACTCCGTACTACTATCATCACCACATTACAAGCTTTCTATCTCCCCCGCCGACAAGTGAAGATCCGCAAATTCAAAAAATTATGAAACTTATACATCCTCTACATATCCCCAAAGTTTCATAATTTTTTGAATTTTTGGGTTAAGGATTTTCACTTGTCAGCTTCCGAACACTCCAGCTAAAAAATATACAAGACACTAGGGAGAGCTCCCTCCAAGAAGAAAGGAGTAATATTAAATCTATCTCCTTAGCTGTGCACACGCGACTTGAACGCGTCCAAACCTAATTGTTGATTTTTTTTCATCCCCTCTACGGTTCACGCGGGATAACGGAATAACTCCCCCTGCTCCCTTTAATTTCTACTACTCAAATGCTCGAGACTCTCCAACCCCACTTACAAACATACACTCCTGCCATCCACTGCCATAGAATATCCACTTTGAAAGATGTTAAAGACGCTGGAGAGAAGTTGGACGACTATCCCGCGGCCGCTTTTCACGTACCCTGCGCACCGCTCGCGTAACACACGCGGGACTACGAAATATAGCAGGTGCACCCGTTATTCGAAGGACTACTTTCAGGCGGGAGCGTAGCAGTTTCGACTCCGGGGTGACGGTGTCGAACGCGAGCAGCAGGTTCACCCGCTACGAGACGCCGCCGAGGTCGAGAACGGCGAGTTACTCCCGCACGTCTGGTGGCGGCAGTACGCCTGGAGCGAGCCCGGCCCACCCGACGGCGATGTCGCGTAGCAGTAGGCGCTCGTACCAGGACACCTACTACGACGGCGACTACAGCGAGCCAACGTCGCGGCCGTTTCGCAGCTACGACGAGTTCAGCCAGGGCAGCGGGGCCAGCCACGACGACTACCAGAGCAGCGTGCTCGGCGACGGTAAGCTGAACGAGGACGACTGCCCGCCGCCGTCGCGACGCCACGCCGTCCAGAGCGTGGTCACCAGCGTCGAGCCGCCTGCCCCACCGCCGCCGTTGCTGCCGCCGCCGGACATCAGGCACCTGCAGAAAGAGCGGGTCCACCTGCTCGAGCAGCTAGAGGAATGCCACAGCAGCGGCGACGAGGTCGGCTTCGCTCCGAAGAAACGGGCGAAGCTCGACGGAGCAGCCACGACCATACTGTGCGAGGACGACGAGCCCGAGATCGCCTCGTTGCTCGTCACCTCGCACTCCAGTCGAAAGGGCATGGACATCCGCCGCGTCAGCGACAGCAAGGTGGTGGTCCACCACGGGACGAGGAGAGGCAGCTGCGAGGGCAGGGGCCCTGGGCCTTGCAAGCGACGGCGCGATGTTACCAGCAGGTATGTTTGTTTATGGTGGAATTGGACGTGGAGTGGCTTTTTCTTTGTGGAACCTGAAGAGTGAATATTCTTTGGGGGGTTTCTAATTTCTGGTTGCTTGTACTTTGAATAACACTTTCACTAACTTGAAATGTCAATTATAGTATGATAGGGATTTATTTTGGACTAGCTGACCCGTTACTTGGTTGCACGCGGGAATTATTTATGATGTTTCCAAAATAAAAAAGCCTAAAAGAAAATAAATAGCCTATAATATAATTTAGAGCGTATGTAATGTATATTCAAAATTTCATTGAGATCCGTTCAGCCATTTGGGCGTGAAAGAAGGACAAAAAAAACAGACAACGTTTCACTTTTATATATCAGTAGGGATATCCATTTTCGCTGTCAGTATGAATAAAGACAAGCAACTTTATAATTCTGTTATTACTACGGTAGAATTATTGTTCTTCTCGAGTCAGCCACATCGACGACATGTTATTACTCGGCAAATAAGACATTTAATTTCTCTGTTAAAGGCATCACGAGCACCACGACGGATCTCGGCCAGGAACACCTTTGGTCGACGAAAGGCCGGAGAATTTGGTGCCGAGCGAGCCTCGGCGGTTTCGCGAGAGGAGTCACGAGGGCCCCCTGTCGTTACCGCTGCCAAGGTTCGCTGCCCAGATGCTGAACAACAATAACAATAACAACAACAACACCAGTAGCAGCAACAACAACAGCAACGGCAACAACCGATCTAGCAACGCTAGCCTGGTTAAAGTGACCAGCCCGCCGTGTGCGAACCTCTCCACCGCGCCGAGTCCCCGCGCGGCACCTCAGCCACCAGCCTCGCCACCGCCCCGTCATCCCAGCCCGAGTCCAACGAGCTCGGACAGCGAGACAGCGCCCCAGTCCCCAAGCCTCGAGGAGAGGATACGCTCCCTGGACGAGAAGTACGAGAAATGGTCGGGCTCGAGGGCGCTGAGCGCGGCGGGCGGCGACGCGCTGGCCAAGCTCGACGCGACCGCGTCCGAACGGTTCAGGTTTCGTCACAAGCTTCTCGATCTGGACCTGCACGAGGTGCAGCCGTCCGATATCGTGAAGTCGGTCCTCGCGAAGCGGAGCGTGTTCGACGAGGACTCGAAGCGGCTGGAGAACTTTAGTGAGAAGTACGAGCCGCGGGAGTTCACCGGCGTGCTGAACGTGAGCTCGATGATCGGCAGCGCGAGCGGCCTGACGTCCAGCGGCGGCTGCACCAGCAAAGTTTGCCTACAGTATCCGTTTCCTAGTCACCCGCCGGTGCAGCTGGCCAGCGGCGCCACGGCGGCCGCACAAATCGGCGCGGGCGCGAGCACGCCCCTCTCCTCGAGCCTAACGTTCCCGGCGACCATGTCGTCCGCGTTGAAGGCGGACCCGCGGGCAACGGTGCAGCACAACTGCGTCCACCCGACGCCGGCCACCCCCGTCACACCGGGCACGTCAATCAAAACTGTTAGTCCCGAATTGCCGCCGGTCTCTCTGCCAATCGGTCTTGGTAGCGTGACGGCGGCCAGTAGCGGCAATAGTAGCGGTTTAGCGTCAGCTAGTAGTATTCTTAGCAGCAACGGTAGTGTAAGTAGTATTCACGCCCTCGGGGCCTCGACGAGTCGGGGATTGAGCACGCCCGCGGCGACGCCGTCGACGCCATCCGTAACGACGGCGCCGGCGCCCGTGTTCCCGGCCACGGTGACGACGACAACGGCCGCCACAACAGCCACCACCGCGACAACGCTGTCGACACCGACGACGACGCCAGCGACCACCGCCACCGCGACGTGCACGATGTCGTCGTCGTCGTCCTCGTGCTCGTCGTCGTCATCGTCGCTATCGAGTGGTCAATACCAAACTTCCATGCCCACCGCCTCCACGGTACTATCGTCTTCCACGACATCCTCGTCGAACTCTTCCTGCTCGTCGTCGTTGTCTTCGTCCACCGATAGCTCCCGCTCGCGTTTGAGGAAGGAGATGGGCAGCAGCAGTAGCAGCAGCAGTAGCGGTAGTAATCGGGACAGCAGAGAGTCCCGCGACGGCAAGGACAGCAGGGACTCGAAGTACAGCAAGGGGAAGGATTGCCAGAGGAAATCGCGCAAGGAGGACGCGGACAGCGAGAGGAGTCGCAAGGATCGCGAGGAGAAAGACGCCTCGTCGATGGTCAACGATATCGCCGATTCGGATAGTCACGCGAGGGAGTTGAAGGAGAACAAAGAGGCTCGTTACGAGAGGAAAGAGCGGGAGGAGAAGGAGAGGCGGGAGAAGGACGATCGCGAGAGGCAGGAGAGGAGAGAGAAGGACGATCGCGACAGGCAGGAGCGCAAGGAGCGAGAGGAGCGGCGAGAGAAGGACGAGGAGAGGCGGGAACGGGAGAGGTTGGACAAGGAGCGACAGGAGAAGGATAAACGGGAGAGGGAGGAGAGAGAACGGGAGCGTAAGGAACGGGAGGATAACGAGGCCAAGGAGAAAGAGAGGAGAGAGAAGGAGCGGCTGGAGCGTGAAAAGCGGGAGAGGGAAGAGAAGGAACGTCAGGAACGCAGGGAGAGGGAGGAACGGGAGAGGAGGGAGCGCGAAGATCGGGAAAGAAAAGAACGTGAGCTGCGGCTGGAACGGGAGAAACAGGAGAAGGAACGTCTGAGGAAGGAGAGGGAGGAGCAAGAGAGGCGGGAGAAAGAGGAACGCGACAGGCTGGAACGGGAGAGACGACGGGAGGAGAAGGAACGCGTCGAGAGGGAAAGAAAACGCGAGAGGGAGGAAAAGGAACGATTGGAGCGGGAACGGCGGAAAGAAAAAGAGGAACGGGATCGAGCGGAGAAAGAGAAGCGCGAGAAAGAGGAAAGGGAGAGGTTCGAGCGCGAGAAGCACGATCGAGAGAAGAGGAGGGAGCGGGAGGATCAGGAGAGGCGCGAGAAGGAAAAATCGGAGCGCGACAAGCGGAGGGATCGGGAGGAGAAGGACAAGGACAAGAGGGATCGCGACGACAGCAGAAGACAACCCACCGAGAACCATCTTCACCAGTCCGTTTCTCAATCCCAGAACCAGATCTCACCCGCACCCGTGTCCATCAAGCGGCGATGCTCCTCGCAGGACGGGCCCACGGAGGACGACGCGAAACGCATGAAGATCACCGAGCACCGCAGGGATAGCAAAGACCGGCCTAGGCAGAACAGGCGATCGGAGGATCGCAAGCACCGCAACGACTCCCATCGTTCGAGCCGCGAGAGCAGGGAGAGTCGAGACAGCAAGGAGAGCAGCGGTTCTACGCAGACGCAGGACAGCAGGGACACGAGCCACGGCGACCTGGCCAGGGAGTCCAGCCGCGAGAACAGAGAGAACAATCGGGAGAGCGGCAAGGACAAGCAGCGGAGCAAGCGAAACCGTTCCGAGAAGGAGTCGAGGGAGAGAAGCCCACGCGTCTCCCACGAGTCCGACAAAGAGTTCCTATCCAGGCTGGAGCTCTCGAAGCGGAATGATTCGAACTCGCCGAGCGAGCAGACCTCGGTAGGTACCAATCATTCCCGAGAGATGCAGCAACACCATCAGCAACAGTCTTCCCTGAACCTGCACAGCGACGTCGACGACGGCCCGTTGTCCACCCACGACATGCAAGTGCCCAGGCATCCGTCAGCCACCGACACCGACAGCGACGAGCCGAAGAAGCACTCCATCTTCGACATCGTCGACGACGAACCCGCCTACATCAGTATGTACGATAAGGTGAAGGCGCGGTCCACCAAGAACATGCAGAAGCTCGAGGAGGAGAAGCGTCAGGTGCGCTTGAAGGACAAGTTCTCTCAGCTGAAGCAGAGTCGTGCTAGGAGGGAGGAGAAGAAGCAGAGCACGTCGTGGGACGGTGACTCGGTGTCTAGCAAGGCTCTGACTGAGGACGAGGCGACGTCGGAGTCAGACTCGGCCAGGGCGAAGTCCCTCTCCAGGAAGGGCTCCAGGTCCAGAATCCACTCGGACACCAGCGAGGAGGAGGAGTCGTTCAACAACAAGATTCGCAAGGTGAAGACCGAGAGGTTTCTGGAGAGCGACGTCGATCTCGGCTTCGCCGACACGGAGGAGAAGCACAACCCCCTGGAGACCTCGAGCGTGGTGGTGAACAGCGTCCACGCGACTGTGAAGGAGGAGCTCCGCACGTCCGACGACGATGAGCGGATGTCCGTCCCTTTCCGCGGCAACCATCCTTCTATCGTCGCGAACAACCACGAGAGGGACTCGCGGAAGAAGTCGCATAAGAAGAAGCAGAAGCGGCAGAAGAACTCGATGTCGAACGAGGACAGCTTGAAGGCCGAGTCCTCGGAGAGCAACGAGCACAAGAACAAGTCTAGCATCGTGACGAGCAACGTGGACTGTAGACCAAACCATACCTCGGACGCAATTACCGTTTCCACCACCGCCACGTCTGGAACGACGGTGCTGGAGAACAGCGAGGAGAGGATACGTTCTGATAAGAAGCAGCGGAATAAGAAGGATAAGAGGAGAGATCGAAACGGTGACGATAAGGCGAAGACGAGGAGAAAGAGGCTGAACAGGCAGGAAGCAAGGGACTCGCAGCGTATGGAGGATATCTTCGGTCCTCTTTCGGACGACGTTGATGATGGCCCGTCGAACACCTTCTTCAATCGCCTGGGCAACATGCCATCGGAGAACAACACCTACGCGTCGGACAGTGACGGTGGTCACAGTCCTGTGTTGGACGTGGAGCGAGTGAGACGGAAAACGGAGAAGAAACGTCGTCACCAGCCAGAGGACGAGAACAGCGTGGACCTGGCCGAGGCGGGCCGGGAAATCGAGGCGAAGCTCCTGGGGCTGCCCAACTCGCCCAAGTCGGGTGTGGTGTGCACGGAGAGCAACGATCATGACGTGTTTCGATTCACCGACGACAACGACAGCGTCGAGCCGTCCACCCCATCCACAGTCCCGGAGAAGATCAAGGAGAAGAAGAAGAAGCGGAAGAAGTCGAAGGAGGAGCGCAGTAGAAAAGACTACCACCATCATCACCATCACCACCACCATCACCACGAAAAGAGCGGCGAGTTGCCATATTTGGGCGCAGATCCAAGTCCTCCGAGGGCCAGTAGTCCATTGATCACGAAGACTCTGTCACCGACTTTACCGACGCCCAGAGACACTTTACTCAGTCCAATCCCCAAGGTTGTGTCTACCGTGGCGACGGTACCGTCGATGACACCTCCAGTCGTGAGCAGCGGTATCCAAGCCGCGAAGCCCGAGAAGAAGAAAGACAAGTTCATCCCAGGCTTCGGGATAGAGATCGACGAAACCATACACGAGAACGCGGTGAAGAGCATCTCGGAACCCGAAGAGCGGGAGAGCACCTGTCAGCCGCGCAGCGGCAGGGAGGAGCCGGACGTGGCTGCGTCGACGACGCCACCCACGCAGACGGAAGATAAACCTCGAGTTGCCATCTCTCAGGAGGAAACAGAGGACGCAGTGGCTGCATTGCTAGAGGAGACCTTTGGAGGGTCTACCGAAGACTTCTCGTACGAGGGAGAGGAGGAAGATGCAGAGGCTGACGACACTGTTGGAGCGCCAGCTGAGGCGCCCCAAGAGGACGTCGAAGAGATGCAGCAGGCTGTGGAAAGTCTGAATGCTTCTGCGGGCGAAGGTGAGACGGACTTGAAGCCAGATACACCTCAAAGCGAGCACGACCTGCAGATCGACACGGACACGGAAGAAGACCCGAACTACGAGACGTTCGACCTCACCCAGCCGCCAAAGACGCCAGACATTCCATCGTTCTACAAGTCTCCCACTAAGACTGTCAACCCCGTCGCGCCTCCTCTGGCTGCGACGGAGAAGCCCGTCGAGGCACGCATATCGACCGTGAAACCATCTAGTCCACCCGCGTCTGTCATCGCGCATTCGTGGAACCTGAACGAGAAGCCTCGCGAGGTTGTTAAGCCTGCAGCTGTGGCAGAAACGGTCGACACGACCGTCAGCGTTGCTAGCCCAGAGAAGATCACCCCTCAGGCGCACCGCGTTTCGACTCCTCCACCGCCACAGTATAAACAGCCAGTCTTGGGGCCGTGTAGCGTGCCCATCACCACCGAAACGCCTAGAATCACAGCAGCCAGTCCCAGACCACCACCTCCTATTAATTCACAGCCTTTGTATCAGAAACTCCCCGTCTCTCCGCAGTCTCAGATGGTGCCTATGCGACAAGCCTCTCCTAGGATGCAGACCATCCCCACAGTCTCATCATCTGCCTCCTCTAATCTGGCTCCTGTGCCTCTGTTAGTTCCATCCAGAATAACGCAGCCACTGTCGCCCAACGGACAGTGGTCTCGGAACCCAGCCTTGAGCCCTCACATGCCTAACGTTGGCAAACCATCACCTCCGCCCGCAAGGACCGCTGTAAGCGTGAGCGTCTCTGCTCACAGGCAAGAAACACCGTCGCAGATCTATTCCACCGCTGCTACTCAACAGCCAGTCATCCAACATGCTCCAGGGATGCGGGCCCTCGCGCCTAGTCCCCGGGGAGGCATGCCACCGTTGACTCTGAACATCCCACACCGCTCCTACATGTCCGTGCCGCCGCTGGCGCCTGGCGTGCAAGTGAAGAACTCGAGGGATTCGACCATTGGAGGGAAGTCTGTCATCGAAACGTTGCTCCCGGTTAACCCTAACGAACCGCTGCAACGGTTGGAGGAGCCTAAATTGTCGCCGGCCATCATGCCGGAGCCCACGAACAAAGCATCGACGTCGCCGAAAGTTCCTTCGCCTAATCAGCCGCCCACGTACATCCCCGAAACGGCGAAGATCGAGATCAATGCCAGCACGTCCAGCCCGGTGTTCGGGAAACCGACCACTATGGCGGACACGTGCACCCTGCCGTCCAGACCACAGAAGCAGATCCCGGGGCCGATCACGACGGACAATAATCTGCTGTCGCCGAGGCAGAAGCAGGAACTCTCGAGTCTCCAGCTTCTGACCACGCACGTGCCGCGCTCCTCGACGCCCAGCCCTGTTATAGTCGCCCATGGGCAGCCTCACTTGGTGCACAAGTCCGTGGTGCACAGTATCGGCGCGACGACAGTAGCCGCGGCTAATCAACCGCTCATCAAGACAGTAGTGCCCATAGTCTCGCAGCAGATCACGTCTACCGTGGCAGTCTCGATACCCGAGGAGAAGTGCATCGTCCCTCAGACGTCGTTGCCTCTGAGCGGCGGTCAAAGACACCCGTCCGTCTCTCAGAGTGCTCAGCTCTCGAAGCCACACATTCCTCTCGTGTCCACTGTCCCCCAGGCGATTATCGCCAGGGCGGTGCCCACCGCTCCTGTCTCCTCTTCTACATCAGCGTCGCCAGTGAACGAGCCGGCCGCGGTCGAATGCTTGGAACCGCGAATACCACCCGAGCAAGAGTTAGAACTAGACGCGAGCGCGCAGATAGCACAGACCGCTCAACCCATGCAGCTCACTCCGCCCATACAGCCCACGCAACCAATGGACATCATAAAAGAAGAGCCGGTCGATGTCGTGAAGCACGAGGAGCCGACGATGAAGGAGGAGTTCATCAGCGCCGAGCCCGACTTCCCTCCGCCTTGCGCTGACATAGACACGAAGCCGAAGATCGAGCAGCCAGATTTCATTAAATCGGAGAATCTGTGCGTACCGAAGACAGAGGTGACGGAGAACATCGTGCCGAAGATAGAGGTGGAGTCGCCTGTGAAGTTGGAGCCCGTTAGCGAGATCAAGGAGGAGGAGATCGTGAAGGAGAACGAGGACGTGAACATGGAGGAGGAGCCAGTGGAGGATCCGCTGAAGGAACCGATCACGGACCCACTTGCCATCGACGTGTCCAAGGACGACCCAGCGGACAGCAAAGAGGACAGTGACTATTGGTCGGCGAAGGAGGTGAACATCGAGAGCGTTATAAAGAAGGTGGACGCGCTCTGCGACGGCGAGGGGAACGAGGATGGCGACGAGGAGACGCAGCACGGTCGTAACGCGTGCAACGAGGTGCAAGAGCAGCCTAAGAACGAGCCTGAGTGGTTCAATACCGACTCGGTGGAGAACGAGATCAAGAAGAGCTTCGCGGTGAATGACGAGCAGGACGAGGGTGTGGAGACGTGCGAGAACGAGTCGACCAAGAGTCGCCGCGGCAGAACGAAAAACAGACGGGGTGTTGGCAGCCGTGGCGGCGTTACTACGAGGCGAAGCTGCAGGAACACGACGACCGTTGCGCATCGCCGAGGGGGCAGAACACCCAGAGGAAGCAAGCACCACGTGGAGAAGAACAAGCTGCCGGCGGACGTTTACGAATTCCATGACGATAGCGAGGAGGACAACGCTGGACGTCCACGACTGATTCTCACGATCAAGTCTCCCGTACCGAGTCTGACCGGTCCCAACGCGCAGCCAGCTACACCTATAGCCGCGGTGAAAGAGGTGCCACCCGAGGAGTTCGTTTCCCCAGCCGCCAACACCAGGAAGTCCAAGAGACTCGCCGAACGCGATGGCAGTCGGAATACCATCGACGACGTCATCGAGGACGTTGTGCGCGGATCAGCGGCGAACAAGGGCCTGGCCAGTGGTACCACGGGCAGCGTTCATGCTACCAGGAGAAGCACCAGGCATAACAACTCTCCTCGCAGCGTGCAGTCCACGGTGCAACTGACGGAGCCTCGAAAGTCACCCAGAGTCGGGCGTAAGTCAGTACGGCGAACTTCTGAGAACAACGAAGACAGCAGCGAGGAGAAGGTCAAGGAGGTACCACCAGCTCCGCAGGAAGTTCAGAACAAGGAGGAGATTGTTCCGCCGAGGGAGGAAACTCCCAAGGCAGAGGAGCCGAACCAGCCCGCTCCGTCGCCCACGCAGAAGCCAGTCTCTCACGAGCCGATGACGTTGATCGACCCAGTCACTGGGATGTTGATACCAATGAGGGAGTCTGAGGAGGGTCAGTACATTCCAGTGTCCACGGCGGCTGGTGTGGTACAGAACGCGATTAGAGCCGCGTGTGACTCGCGAATTGCTCCCGTTGGGATGATCTGCGCCACACCAACGGTGGAGATACCACGGCCGAAGGCACCTCAGCCTGAAAATTTGACGGTCACCGAGGAGCCGAAGAAGGAGCCTGTTGTGGAACCGGCTCAGACTCAACAGTTCCAGCCACAGACCAGCGTGATTACCAAACCACAGTCTCCCGCTGTTCAAGTCACCACTGCGATCAGCCTGGTCCAGACAGTGACAACGTCCACGACCGTCGCTTCTATTACCGCGACGACGGTGACCACGCCGCTAACAGCGCCGATCTGCTCCACACAACCGAAGCCAACCAGCCTCAAGGCTCATGTCCTGAACGCCAGTAAACTGGCGACACCGGTGCAGCAGCAAATCGTTATTACGAAGCCAGCTGCGCCGATTGTGCCCAGTCAGTCGGTGGTACAGAACATGGTCAAGCCGACGCAAGCTGTGCAAGGGCTTCATCTGCAAATACCTAGCGGCAGGGTGGTGTCTCCTAGTTTGAGCCCGCGTGCGAAGCAGACGCCTCAGATCAGCGCTGCTAATGGGAAGAGCCAGGGCCAGCCTATGTCGCCGGTTCTCAACAACACCGGCGTTCCACCGAATCCCAAGCAACATCTCCTGCAAGCTGCTAAACAGCAACAGGCGTCTACGATAGTCAGCCTTCCGCCACAGAAGCTGCCGATGAACGTCCACCCTGCTAGCGTGACGGCCACTCCACCAGCTCCGAGAATCCATCAGTCTGTGACGCAACCAATAGCGCTGAAGGGAATCAACGGCCAACCCCATCCTCTGAACCCGAAAGCTCATCTGCTGCAAGCTGTAGTACCACCGATAGTCACGGCAGCCGTTGCGAGTCCACCCACGCAACCCCACCTTATGAACCCACAACCCCCTGTTGTGAGCTGCGCCAGACCACCGGTGCCAAAACCACCGGTAAGCATATTCCTTTGGTGTAGAGAGACTTGGAGTTAGAAGTGACATTAGCTTTTGGGAGTGAAGGAAGAAGGGAAGCATAGTTCATTTTTTTTTATTTCATTTTGGGTGACGCGAGTTTCCTATATCTCATTAAAGTATCGATAGAGCGTTTTTATGTTATTTTTATTTTTATTTGTGCTCCAGATTCTTCGATTGTTCTTTAAAATTCCTCTAACTTCTAATATTTTCTTAGTTACTTTCAATATTTCAGTTCCCTTCTGCTTTCTTTTAAGCATTTAAGTGTCACTTCGTAGCTTTGCTTTCCCTAGAAGGGAAAATATTAACTGTACTTTTGGAATTGATTTCAGGTGACGGGCCCGATGGAACCACCAAAGGTAGAAGTATCAATGTCTGGCTGCATTATGGTGCCAACTGCGAGCCCACAAGCACGTGGAGTACCGATAGCGGCTTACGACGGTCCACTGGTAAGCATTGTGTTCACGATACATGCTGCGTGTACATGTTTGTTATTTTAAATCGTGTATCGGAAATATTCCAATTAATTGTACAAGGTGTAACGCATAGTGCTTGCAAGCTATTTCTCTGCAGGCATTTATATATCATTCGATTCATTCCTGTTTCTTTGTAATAAATTCTGCAGATGAATTATAAAACGCACTACTCTTCAAAATATAATGCAAGAGTTTAGCCACCGTCTCCAATAGTCTGTTTTAAAAAAATAGCTTGCAACTCTGTATTCCACCCTGTGTAGTGTTTAATTTGCCACGCTTACTTTACGTTTGAACGAAATTAATTTATCCTCGTATGGCAGTAGCAAATTTAATATACTAGATATTGTGTGTAACTTCATAAAATATACATCTTTAAAGAAAAAGATATGCTAATACACGAACTAACTTGGCTTGGTTTTGGCTAGCATGGGAGTGCGGGTGCTGCTCCATCACCAGGGGGACAATATGGACTTGTCCCCCCGCATCGATCCCAGAGTCCTCCATTGCCCCCACCTGCCCATCACCACGCTAATGCTTCTCAGGTACTTACTTATGCTAACTTTATTTCAATTGGAAATACATTTGCATATAAAACCACATCTCTCATCACAGAAGAGTCTGGAAAACTTTATTTCCCACATTTCTTACATTTCACTCTACAACCAAAATATTCGTGTTACATCGATCACATCATTATTTCAGTATCTCGAATACACAATTACCATCTTTAGAATTGTCTATTAACATAGTTTAATTCTTCAAACTGTGAAGTAACATAAAATTAGATGCTATATTGAATAATATCTTTCTAACATGTTCCCTGCCACGTGGGCCATTCGTCCTAAGAAAAATGGTATTTCTCAATTCAGTGTTAAAATCAATTTAACGAAACCACTGTCTCTTCTATTATCATTTTCTACGGTCCTATCAAAAATCGATATGCCCGGTGGCACAGAACGTACTGAAATAGCGCATTAATTTCAAACACGATCTTCCAAAATTACCCACGTCTGAGTTACACAAAAGCGACGTCTCCGTTTTACAACGGTTACAGGTGAAACTAAAATATCTTCTTTTATTCGCACAGGGCGACGTTGTGAACCATTACGGAGGGCTGACGAGAGGCGGGGAGCTGCCGCCGCATTACATGCATCCGCAGGTGCTCCAGTATCAGTATTTGCGTGCCCAGCAGGAAGCCCTGACAGCTCCGCGCATAGCGTATCACATTCCAGGAACACGATCCCCTCACCTACCGCTGGATCCGAAGCTCGAGACTGGCATAGAGGACAGCCACAGTCCGCCTCTGGAACTGAGGCGGGGCACAAGAACGCCGCAAGATCGCACCACCGATAGCCCCCAGGTGGCTCAGGTTTATATGCTGCACGGAGGAGCGAGGCTGCCGCCGCCGCCTCCGCAGTACAACGCGGGGGCGAATCCATCCTTGACGGGGGCACCAGCCGTCGCTCGGGGCGGTTTCTACGAGCCGCCGCCCGCGCACCTGCGCTCCCAATATCCGATCGCTGCCAGCGAGGCGCCCAGCGACAGGGCCATCACGCCGGACAGGCCCAGGAAACACCAGGTCGTCACTCCACCGCACGCCTCGCAGGTGCCGCCCCAGGCGGACTCGTTTCAGATGCTACTGCAACGTTACCCGGTCATGTGGCAGGGGCTTCTGGCTCTTAAGAACGACCAGGCCGCGGTGCAGATGCACTTCGTATTTGGCAATCCCAACGTAGCCAGGGACAGTCTGCCTTGCAACAGCGACGGCTCCACGCCGCCGTTGAGGATCGCTCAGAGGATGAGGCTGGAACAGACTCAGGTCGAGGGTGTGGCGAGGAAGATGCAAGTACGTATTAGGAAAATGTGTTTTATGCGTAGACGCAGCGTAGAGATGTGTACACACGTAACAAATAAGGGGACGTGAGAATAGGAAATAAGGGAAACTAATATTTATTGAGGTGCGAAAGGCAAACTTCAGCGAAAAGAGATACCGAGCTTGCAGTGCGGTCTAATTTTGCATTAATAGCGACTGGGTTAACTCTTTAAACTCTGAAGTTTTAAACATTTATAGTACGTGATGGCTGCACGCATTTACTGAACGAATAACTGTTCATCGTAATCAAATGGTTAATGAAATAACAGCAATTTGTGGGATGCATAAGATCTACCTAAACGGTCGTTAAAGTATTTATTTGAGCGTTAAATTTGAGACGTGAAGCACAGTTATTTACGACAAAGAAACGTGTATTAAGTTTCCTAATTTCCCTTTCGCAGATGGATAACGAACATTGCATGCTCCTCGCACTCCCGTGCGGTCGAGACGAGGTAGACGTATTACAGCAGAGTAAGAACCTTCAAACTGGATTTATAATGTACTTGCAACAAAAGCAGGCCGCTGGAATTGTTAACATCGCTGCTCCAGGATCGCAACAGGTGTGTGGATTACATTGAACCTGATCTTTCGTACTCTTTTTCAATAACTTTTTCGAAACGAAAGAAGTTTTATTTTTTAAAGAAACACTTAAATAGAAGATAAATTATCTTCATCTTTTATCGAGCGTTAGAGAAAATATTTCTAGGGAAAAGAAAAGGGAAAGAAATGCAGTGTTATTTAATTTATTTACAGCCAGCGTATGTGGTCCACATCTTCCCGTCGTGCGACTTTGCGAACGAAAGTCTGGCGCGTATCGCGCCGGACCTGTTACACCGGGTCGCAAAGATCGCCCATTTGCTCATCGTCATCGCCACGGTTTGAGGCCAACCAGTGGTCTACTGGATTGCAATCTACCTAATATCTCTCGCCTTCACGCACCGTAGGACGCTTCGCATGTGGCATGAAGCCTGGAGTGTCCCTCTGACAGAGTGCTGCAGAGTCGTACAACAAAATGAGAGGAGGGTATATTCTCGAGGGAAATGAGTAAAAAACCGCTCTCTCTCCCGGGGATATATATATACTATATATATACACATATATATATCAGTGACAATCAAATTATGCGGATTCTGGCGAATCGTGCCGATTTAGAAGATCGTAAGGGGCTAATAACGAGGCCCGGGGTTGTGTGGCGTAGGGAGGCTAGCGCGGTCAATGCGCGTGCATCACCGGGCGTGTCTCTCTTGCAAATAAATGTTACACGGGGTCGCGACATCATCTTTCGAATGGCTCGCGGTACGCCCGTCCACTGACAACGTTTGTGAGATCGACCGACGTCACTCTTGGTCTTTCTGACAAGCGGGTCAGGCACAACCCCAGCCCTTAGTTGGAAGACCTTCGGTTAAGGAACGGAAAAAAAAGAAACCACGCGATGTCCTCGACAGAAGAAGAAGTAAGAAGAATGTAACGAACGGAAAAGAAACCGAGAGAACTCGTACAGAAACGCGGTCCCTCCTCTAGGAAAACAGTAAACCAATAAAACTACCGTTGCTCTAGATGGACAGTCGAATTTCGTAAGTAAGAAATAGAGGAAAAAGAAAAAACTAACGTATCCCCGCGCGCCCCCCACCCCATTCACTATACACACGTAACACGCGTATACATATATGCACGTGTATATGTATACATACGCATTACACATACGAGAACGTAACACATACATACACGAGCTATTTTAAGTAAGGCTTAGATATATTAAATGATACTGTGTAAATTATAAGCGAGCCAGCGAGGGCATAACTACTGTGATTTTAATTATTTAACGATATATTTGTCTGCGTAAAGACGAGGAAAACAAAAAAGGTAAAAACATTATAAAAAACGGTGACCGAATTCTGGTCCGCGCGGTATGTGATGTGTTTTTTGTATAAAATACTTGCTCTATAATTATAAATACCTATGTATTATATTACCGTAAACAATAGTTGCTGCTGCCGCTGTTGCTGCTGCCGCTCGTGTCGAAACTAGAAAGTAAAATGTTTACGATCTAGACCTCTAGTGAAGAAAAAAAAAAGTACGATGAAGAAAAGAGCGAGGAAAGGACTACCTAAAAAGATAGAAGCGTTTATCCCTAATGTAATATAAATTTCCCATAGCAGGATGTAACATATTATTATCATTCTTATCATCTTAGCACTATGTACATTATAAAAAAAAAAAGAAGAATTTTTAATATTCTTATTTCGATTCTTTATTATAATTATAATTGTAATTATTATAATTATTATTATTACGGTCGTCCATCATCGTCATTAGTACGGCTATCATTATTACTATTACTTTTATTATTATTAATATTATTGTCATTATTATTATTACTAATTATTATTAATTATTACTACCACTACTGCTATTACTACTATTACTACTATACTATTATCACCACTACTACTACCATTATTATTACCACTACTCTACTACTACTATTATCGCTGCTATCGATTATTATTAACGTTATTGCATCAGGCTAGGTAGAAACGTACCAATCCGCACATTGAAAGAAGAAGGGGCTCAAAGTATGTCGTGCTGGGAGAACAGATACAGTACGACCGATCTCATTGACCATTGACGTCGCCCCATTCTTTTAAACACTTCCATGCCCCGCCTTCTCCCCCTCGCCCCACTCCCTCCCACTGTTTCTCTTTACCCTCGCCCCTTCCCCTCTTTCCACCTCCCTCTCTTGTGTCACCTATTGCGCGATGTGTCATATAGACTCTTTTAGCGATCGTGTCGAGGATAATAAATGCGCTTACGTGTATAGACCAGAAATTACACTATATCACACGGAGCCGTGGAAAAACATATTAAGTAATATAAAGAAAACTTACCTATTTACGATATTAATGCTGCTGCGTGTAGGGCGCATGCCTCTAGAGGAATACATTATGTAAAGAAAAAACTATTAGGGATGGTCAAAACATGTGTTTTAATTTCTTGGGGTAACACGTTCGCATCGATCGCAAACATTTAAATCGTTTAAAATGACAAAGGGATGCCCGTTCTTCCCTTGTTCTCTTTCTTTTCTTTATGCGCATTAATGTCTTTATTTTGTTTCTTTTTTTAGACCGTGTTCACATGCGAGCATATGCATACGTATATATGTATATATATACGTATACATATATATATATACGTATGCAAGTTTATTTATGTATATGTGTGTATATATACATAAATAAACTTATTCTCTTCGGATTTCATTTGACAATTTATTATTTCGAGAAGCGTCCAAACTGTTTCGTGTTTTGGCGATCCCTAGAGAAACGCGATTAATTTAAGGCAGCACGGATACTCGTGGAGCGTGTGCATGTACAGTGTAAAAGATGCGTTGTGCATATGTACAGTGTAGAGGTATAAGTGAGCGAGCGAGATGATAAGTATAAAAAAGCATATATAGTACAGCTACGGATAAGTATATAATAGGATGCGAATAAGACGCTCACGTCGCGGTGTTTCATTCATTTTCAGAAAACTATTCTTTTTTTCTTCTTCTACCTCTGTCTCTGTACCCCTGTGCCCCCACTCTCGCTTCCTTCCCCTAACTGCTCTGTTTTTCTCTCATCTACTCTATTCACAGTGACCATACTTTACATACATGCATGTATATACAAAATATATGTATATGCATACGTGTATGTAGTTCAAGTTTCCCGCGGCGTGCGTGTCTGCCTCGTGTCTTATCTATCTTGTAAAATATCTGTGAATATTATGATTTAGTTTCTTCCTATTATATAGGCTACTGGTATACAAAAAAAGTTTATGTTACTACATTACTTAAGAAAAGAAATGTACAGATATCACCATTTTTGTTTTGTGTTTTACTTGTAGTTATTGATAATTATATGGATATTAACGATAATAATAATTATGATTAAAAAAAAAAACTTCATCACGGCTCGACGCGTCATTCTTAAAACCCGTTAAACCGCGCGACAGTTTAATTTATCTGCGGAACGATGGATTCGTTATTGTATATAGGAAGTTGTTGCGCGCGATTTATTCACTACTTTTCTATCGGACAGATAACAAACATTATAAGCGTTTTGTATTTATAAATTCGTTGGTTTAGGAGTTTAGAAGCTGGACTTCGTATCGTTCGAGAGGTAAATATTAACGTGACACGTGAAATAATTCATATTTACGAATGTGTTATTTGCAATCGTTTGTGACACGTTTGTTACTATACTGTCTGCTTGTTTGTATCAGCTTCGCTCAACTTGTCACTTAACAAGTGAAGTTCCTTCAACTATGTGTTACGAAAATTCGTATGATTTATTTTTTTCTTAATAAAAAGTAATCGAACTTGATATATGAAGTGCATATTCGAGAGGGATAATAAAATTGAGTTTAAATTTTTTCCGAACTATTTATGGAGCCGTTCAATATTCGTGAAAAAGATATGGTACGTGTGTTACCGAAGATGAGGCAGACTGCAGAGGATAGACCTAACGTCCAATGCTGACCTTCAAACTTCTATCACATAATTTGGGGATTCGCGTGCTTTATAAACAGAAACGAAGACGAACTGAAATACCCACATCGTGAAAGATCAGAGGTTCTGACGCGCCCTCTATAGTTAAAAATAGTGACTGACAACTAATACCACAGACGAGGTATAGGATAGACCTATCACCTTATGGATGTTCGTGTCGCCACCCAAACTGTGTTACCGACCCATAATTTGAGGACTTAATGTAGTGGCATCTGCTCATGAACAGCGTCCAACTTGCCAACTACTCTGAAATGTGTTGAAATGCTGAAAAGTGTGTGCGTGCTTGTACACGTGTAACTTGTTGGAAGGCAGGCTTTTTCTACGCTATTCTTTGACTCGGCCAGTCAACGACTCACGCGGATTTCTCTGCGAAAATCCATTTCGGGGATCAAGACTATGGTGCTCAAAAATGGTATTTATTCAAAGCCCGTGTAAGCTATAAATTACAAGATGACATTATTTATTAGTACAGTATTGTCTCCCTGAGAACTCGCTGGTCGGGACCGGCGTTGAGCCCACATCGTGAGCAGTGCCCTAATTCCGAGAGTTCTTTTCCCGCTTCTTTCTGGCCGAAGGGGGGAGCACGCTTTGCGTGCGCCGGAGTGACACGGCGTCCGAAAGACGGAGCGAGACAAAACATCAACGCGTCGTCTGTCTCGTACCTCCTTCGCTCGCTTCCAGTGGCTTTCGCTGGCTCTCGTTCCATCTCGCTCTCGCCTTCGCCGAACAAGAGTGAGACAGAAGAGGTGGGGATAGCGAAAAGCCCACAGCGTGTGCACCGAAACGAGTTCACAGGGAGACAATACTGTACATGAAGTAAAGGTTAAATTGGAAAGGTAATTTAATTCTTTATTCGTTTTACATGAAATTATATTGTAACACCTATCGTATTTTCTATAATACATAAGTCAGGTTATTAAAAATATTTTTCTTCATGTTATAGATAAAACTTGGGAATATTTCTCCGTGGACATGAACTTGAAGTGGGACAAATGATGGAAAGCTGTTAACCTCAACAATGAACATGAGAAGACTGTGATTTTATATATCAAGTGACGTGATTATATAAACTAAGAGTGAAAATATAATTATTATTTATATACTTACATCAATACATTTGTACATGATTGTATCACTTTTTGTAATATTCTGAACATGCTTTAAAGAAAATAAAGACTAAAATACTATAAAAAACTGTATTTTCATTGCAAAAACTCGAAATTTCAGCGGCACAACTTCTCTTGCAGGTGCAGCGCGAAAATCTGCTTCTCTTGCAGGTGCGGCACCTCAAAAACGGTCTGTTTCGAAATTCATTGCACGATTCTTGCACCTGCAAGAGAAGCAGTATTTCGGGCTGCACCTGCAAGAGAAGCAGTATTTCGGATTGCACCTGCAAAAACTCGAAATTTCAGCGGCGCAACTTCTCTTGCAGGTGCAGCGCGAAAATCTGCTTCTCTTGCAGGTGCGGCACTTCAAAAACGGCCTGTTCCGAAATTCATTGCACGATTCTTGCACCTGCAAGAGAAGCAGAAGCCGGAGAACTATTCAACGCAGAGGCGCAGAGTTTTCGAAAGGCCTTTGACGATGAAATTTCAGGATACCTCCTTTCGCTTCATGTTCTCCTGATACATCGCTCCAAAATCTGGCCAAAAATTTCTGAACGCTGCAAAATTGAGCTTCGTAACAGGAGAACATGATGTCGAAGGAGGCGGCACAAAGTTAGCGTCTTCGGAAAGGGAATCTAAGGCGCAGAACTGTTCGACGTAGAGGCGCAGAGTTTTCGACTAGGAAATTCAGAGCACCTCCCTTCGCTTCATGTTCTCCTGATACATCGCTCCAAAATCTAGCCAAAAATTTCTGAACGCTGCAAAATTGAGCTTCGTAACAGGAGAACATGATGTGGAAGGAGGCGGCACAAAGTTAGCGTCTTCGGAAAGGGAATCTAAGGCGCAGAACTGTTCGACGTAGAGGCGCAGAGTTTTCGACTAGGAAATTCAGAGCACCTCCCTTCGCTTCATGTTCTCCTGATACATCGCTCCAAAATCTAGCCAAAAATTTCTGAACGCTGCAAAATTGAGCTTCGTAACAGGAGAACATGATGTGGAAGGAGGCGGCACAAAGTTAGCGTCTTCTGAAAGGGAATCTAAGGCGCAGAACTGTTCGACGTAGAGGCGCAGAGTTTTCGACTAGGAAATTCAGAGCACCTCCCTTCGCTTCATGTTCTCCTGATACATCGCTCCAAAATCTAGCCAAAAATTTCTGAACGCTGCAAAATTGAGCTTCGTAACAGGAGAACATGATGTGGAAGGAGGCGGCACAAAGTTAGCGTCTTCGGAAAGGGAATCTAAGGCGCAGAACTGTTCGACGTAGAGGCGCAGAGTTTTCGACTAGGAAATTCAGAGCACCTCCCTTCGCTTCATGTTCTCCTGATACATCGCTCCAAAATCTAGCCAAAAATTTCTGAACGCTGCAAAATTGAGCTTCGTAACAGGAGAACATGATGTGGAAGGAGGCGGCACAAAGTTAGCGTCTTCGGAAAGGGAATCTAAGGCGCAGAACTGTTCGACGTAGAGGCGCAGAGTTTTCGACTAGGAAATTCAGAGCACCTCCCTTCGCTTCATGTTCTCCTGATACATCGCTCCAAAATCTAGCCAAAAATTTCTGAACGCTGCAAAATTGAGCTTCGTAACAGGAGAACATGATGTCGAAGGAGGCGGCACAAAGTTAGCGTCTTCGGAAAGGGAATCTAAGGCGCAGAACTGTTCGACGTAGAGGCGCAGAGTTTTCGACTAGGAAATTCAGAGCACCTCCCTTCGCTTCATGTTCTCCTGATACATCGCTCCAAAATCGAGCCAAAAATTTCTGAACGCTGCAAAATTGAGCTTCGTAACAGGAGAACATGATGTGGAAGGAGGCGGCACAAAGTTAGCGTCTTCTGAAAGGGAATCTAAGGCGCAGAACTGTTCGACGTAGAGGCGCAGAGTTTTCGACTAGGAAATTCAGAGCACCTCCCTTCGCTTCATGTTCTCCTGATACATCGCTCCAAAATCTAGCCAAAAATTTCTGAACGCTGCAAAATTGAGCTTCGTAACAGGAGAACATGATGTCGAAGGAGGCGGCACAAAGTTAGCGTCTTCGGAAAGGGAATCTAAGGCGCAGAACTGTTCGACGTAGAGGCGCAGAGTTTTCGACTAGGAAATTCAGAGCACCTCCCTTCGCTTCATGTTCTCCTGATACATCGCTCCAAAATCTAGCCAAAAATTTCTGAACGCTGCAAAATTGAGCTTCGTAACAGGAGAACATGATGTGGAAGGAGGCGGCACAAAGTTAGCGTCTTCTGAAAGGGAATCTAAGGCGCAGAACTGTTCGACGTAGAGGCGCAGAGTTTTCGACTAGGAAATTCAGAGCACCTCCCTTCGCTTCATGTTCTCCTGATACATCGCTCCAAAATCTAGCCAAAAATTTCTGAACGCTGCAAAATTGAGCTTTGTAACAGGAGAACATGATGTCGAAGGAGGCGGCACAAAGTTAGCGTCTTCGGAAAGGGAATCTAAGGCGCAGAACTGTTCGACGTAGAGGCGCAGAGTTTTCGACTAGGAAATTCAGAGCACCTCCCTTCGCTTCATGTTCTCCTGATACATCGCTCCAAAATCGAGCCAAAAATTTCTGAACGCTGCAAAATTGAGCTTCGTAACAGGAGAACATGATGTGGAAGGAGGCGGCACAAAGTTAGCGTCTTCGGAAAGGGAATCTAAGGCGCAGAACTGTTCGACGTAGAGGCGCAGAGTTTTCGACTAGGAAATTCAGAGCACCTCCCTTCGCTTCATGTTCTCCTGATACATCGCTCCAAAATCTAGCCAAAAATTTCTGAACGCTGCAAAATTGAGCTTCGTAACAGGAGAACATGATGTCGAAGGAGGCGGCACAAAGTTAGCGTCTTCGGAAAGGGAATCTAAGGCGCAGAACTGTTCGACGTAGAGGCGCAGAGTTTTCGACTAGGAAATTCAGAGCACCTCCCTTCGCTTCATGTTCTCCTGATACATCGCTCCAAAATCTAGCCAAAAATTCCTGAACGCTGCAAAATTGAGCTTCGTAACAGGAGAACATGATGTGGAAGGAGGCGGCACAAAGTTAGCGTCTTCGGAAAGGGAATCTAAGGCGCAGAACTGTTCGACGTAGAGGCGCAGAGTTTTCGACTAGGAAATTCAGAGCACCTCCCTTCGCTTCATGTTCTCCTGATACATCGCTCCAAAATCTAGCCAAAAATTTCTGAACGCTGCAAAATTGAGCTTCGTAACAGGAGAACATGATGTCGAAGGAGGCGGCACAAAGTTAGCGTCTTCGGAAAGGGAATCTAAGGCGCAGAACTGTTCGACGTAGAGGCGCAGAGTTTTCGACTAGGAAATTCAGAGCACCTCCCTTCGCTTCATGTTCTCCTGATACATCGCTCCAAAATCTAGCCAAAAATTTCTGAACGCTGCAAAATTGAGCTTCGTAACAGGAGAACATGATGTCGAAGGAGGCGGCACAAAGTTAGCGTCTTCGGAAAGGGAATCTAAGGCGCAGAACTGTTCGACGTAGAGGCGCAGAGTTTTCGACTAGGAAATTCAGAGCACCTCCCTTCGCTTCATGTTCTCCTGATACATCGCTCCAAAATCTAGCCAAAAATTTCTGAACGCTGCAAAATTGAGCTTCGTAACAGGAGAACATGATGTGGAAGGAGGCGGCACAAAGTTAGCGTCTTCGGAAAGGGAATCTAAGGCGCAGAACTGTTCGACGTAGAGGCGCAGAGTTTTCGACTAGGAAATTCAGAGCACCTCCCTTCGCTTCATGTTCTCCTGATACATCGCTCCAAAATCTAGCCAAAAATTTCTGAACGCTGCAAAATTGAGCTTCGTAACAGGAGAACATGATGTCGAAGGAGGCGGCACAAAGTTAGCGTCTTCGGAAAGGGAATCTAAGGCGCAGAACTGTTCGACGTAGAGGCGCAGAGTTTTCGACTAGGAAATTCAGAGCACCTCCCTTCGCTTCATGTTCTCCTGATACATCGCTCCAAAATCTAGCCAAAAATTTCTGAACGCTGCAAAATTGAGCTTTGTAACAGGAGAACATGACGTCGAAAGAGGTGGCACTAAGTTAGCGCCTTCGGAGAGAGAATCGAAGTCGAAGAACTATTCAACGTAGAGGCGCAGAGTTTCGAAAGGCCTTCGACGATGAAATTTCAGGATACCTCCCTTCGCTTCATGTTCTCCTGATACATCGCTCCAAAATCTAGCCAAAAATTTCTGAACGCTGCAAAATTGAGCTTCGTAACAGGAGAACATGACGTCGAAAGAGGTGGCACTAAGTTAGCGCCTTCGGAGAGAGAATCGAAGTCGCAGAACTGTTCGACGTAGAGGCGCAGAGTTTTCGACTAGGAAATTCAGAGCACCTCCCTTCGCTTCATGTTCTCCTGATACATCGCTCCAAAATCTAGCCAAAAATTTCTGAACGCTGCAAAATTGAGCTTCGTAACAGGAGAACATGATGTGGAAGGAGGCGGCACAAAGTTAGCGTCTTCGGAAAGGGAATCTAAGGCGCAGAACTGTTCGACGTAGAGGCGCAGAGTTTTCGACTAGGAAATTCAGAGCACCTCCCTTCGCTTCATGTTCTCCTGATACATCGCTCCAAAATCTAGCCAAAAATTTCTGAACGCTGCAAAATTGAGCTTCGTAACAGGAGAACATGACGTCGAAAGAGGTGGCACTAAGTTAGCGCCTTCGGAGAGAGAATCTAAGGCGCAGAACTGTTCGACGTAGAGGCGCAGAGTTTTCGACTAGGAAATTCAGAGCACCTCCCTTCGCTTCATGTTCTCCTGATACATCGCTCCAAAATCTAGCCAAAAATTTCTGAACGCTGCAAAATTGAGCTTCGTAACAGGAGAACATGATGTCGAAGGAGGCGGCACAAAGTTAGCGTCTTCGGAAAGGGAATCTAAGGCGCAGAACTGTTCGACGTAGAGGCGCAGAGTTTTCGACTAGGAAATTCAGAGCACCTCCCTTCGCTTCATGTTCTCCTGATACATCGCTCCAAAATCTAGCCAAAAATTTCTGAACGCTGCAAAATTGAGCTTCGTAACAGGAGAACATGATGTGGAAGGAGGCGGCACAAAGTTAGCGTCTTCGGAAAGGGAATCTAAGGCGCAGAACTGTTCGACGTAGAGGCGCAGAGTTTTCGACTAGGAAATTCAGAGCACCTCCCTTCGCTTCATGTTCTCCTGATACATCGCTCCAAAATCTAGCCAAAAATTTCTGAACGCTGCAAAATTGAGCTTCGTAACAGGAGAACATGATGTCGAAGGAGGCGGCACAAAGTTAGCGTCTTCGGAAAGGGAATCTAAGGCGCAGAACTGTTCGACGTAGAGGCGCAGAGTTTTCGACTAGGAAATTCAGAGCACCTCCCTTCGCTTCATGTTCTCCTGATACATCGCTCCAAAATCTAGCCAAAAATTTCTGAACGCTGCAAAATTGAGCTTCGTAACAGGAGAACATGATGTGGAAGGAGGCGGCACAAAGTTAGCGTCTTCGGAAAGGGAATCTAAGGCGCAGAACTGTTCGACGTAGAGGCGCAGAGTTTTCGACTAGGAAATTCAGAGCACCTCCCTTCGCTTCATGTTCTCCTGATACATCGCTCCAAAATCTAGCCAAAAATTTCTGAACGCTGCAAAATTGAGCTTCGTAACAGGAGAACATGATGTCGAAGGAGGCGGCACAAAGTTAGCGTCTTCGGAAAGGGAATCTAAGGCGCAGAACTGTTCGACGTAGAGGCGCAGAGTTTTCGACTAGGAAATTCAGAGCACCTCCCTTCGCTTCATGTTCTCCTGATACATCGCTCCAAAATCTAGCCAAAAATTTCTGAACGCTGCAAAATTGAGCTTCGTAACAGGAGAACATGACGTCGAAAGAGGTGGCACTAAGTTAGCGCCTTCGGAGAGAGAATCGAAGTCGCAGAACTGTTCGACGTAGAGGCGCAGAGTTTTCGACTAGGAAATTCAGAGCACCTCCCTTCGCTTCATGTTCTCCTGATACATCGCTCCAAAATCTAGCCAAAAATTTCTGAACGCTGCAAAATTGAGCTTCGTAACAGGAGAACATGATGTGGAAGGAGGCGTCACAAAGTTAGCGTCTTCGGAAAGGGAATCTAAGGCGCAGAACTGTTCGACGTAGAGGCGCAGAGTTTTCGACTAGGAAATTCAGAGCACCTCCCTTCGCTTCATGTTCTCCTGATACATCGCTCCAAAATCTAGCCAAAAATTTCTGAACGCTGCAAAATTGAGCTTCGTAACAGGAGAACATGATGTGGAAGGAGGCGGCACAAAGTTAGCGTCTTCTGAAAGGGAATCTAAGGCGCAGAACTGTTCGACGTAGAGGCGCAGAGTTTTCGACTAGGAAATTCAGAGCACCTCCCTTCGCTTCATGTTCTCCTGATACATCGCTCCAAAATCTAGCCAAAAATTTCTGAACGCTGCAAAATTGAGCTTTGTAACAGGAGAACATGATGTCGAAGGAGGCGGCACAAAGTTAGCGTCTTCGGAAAGGGAATCTAAGGCGCAGAACTGTTCGACGTAGAGGCGCAGAGTTTTCGACTAGGAAATTCAGAGCACCTCCCTTCGCTTCATGTTCTCCTGATACATCGCTCCAAAATCGAGCCAAAAATTTCTGAACGCTGCAAAATTGAGCTTCGTAACAGGAGAACATGATGTGGAAGGAGGCGGCACAAAGTTAGCGTCTTCGGAAAGGGAATCTAAGGCGCAGAACTGTTCGACGTAGAGGCGCAGAGTTTTCGACTAGGAAATTCAGAGCACCTCCCTTCGCTTCATGTTCTCCTGATACATCGCTCCAAAATCTAGCCAAAAATTTCTGAACGCTGCAAAATTGAGCTTCGTAACAGGAGAACATGATGTCGAAGGAGGCGGCACAAAGTTAGCGTCTTCGGAAAGGGAATCTAAGGCGCAGAACTGTTCGACGTAGAGGCGCAGAGTTTTCGACTAGGAAATTCAGAGCACCTCCCTTCGCTTCATGTTCTCCTGATACATCGCCCCAAAATCTAGCCAAAAATTCCTGAACGCTGCAAAATTGAGCTTCGTAACAGGAGAACATGATGTCGAAGGAGGCGGCACAAAGTTAGCGTCTTCGGAAAGGGAATCTAAGGCGCAGAACTGTTCGACGTAGAGGCGCAGAGTTTTCGACTAGGAAATTCAGAGCACCTCCCTTCGCTTCATGTTCTCCTGATACATCGCTCCAAAATCTAGCCAAAAATTTCTGAACGCTGCAAAATTGAGCTTCGTAACAGGAGAACATGATGTCGAAGGAGGCGGCACAAAGTTAGCGTCTTCGGAAAGGGAATCTAAGGCGCAGAACTGTTCGACGTAGAGGCGCAGAGTTTTCGACTAGGAAATTCAGAGCACCTCCCTTCGCTTCATGTTCTCCTGATACATCGCTCCAAAATCTAGCCAAAAATTTCTGAACGCTGCAAAATTGAGCTTCGTAACAGGAGAACATGATGTCGAAGGAGGCGGCACAAAGTTAGCGTCTTCGGAAAGGGAATCTAAGGCGCAGAACTGTTCGACGTAGAGGCGCAGAGTTTTCGACTAGGAAATTCAGAGCACCTCCCTTCGCTTCATGTTCTCCTGATACATCGCTCCAAAATCTAGCCAAAAATTTCTGAACGCTGCAAAATTGAGCTTCGTAACAGGAGAACATGATGTGGAAGGAGGCGGCACAAAGTTAGCGTCTTCGGAAAGGGAATCTAAGGCGCAGAACTGTTCGACGTAGAGGCGCAGAGTTTTCGACTAGGAAATTCAGAGCACCTCCCTTCGCTTCATGTTCTCCTGATACATCGCTCCAAAATCTAGCCAAAAATTTCTGAACGCTGCAAAATTGAGCTTCGTAACAGGAGAACATGATGTCGAAGGAGGCGGCACAAAGTTAGCGTCTTCGGAAAGGGAATCTAAGGCGCAGAACTGTTCGACGTAGAGGCGCAGAGTTTTCGACTAGGAAATTCAGAGCACCTCCCTTCGCTTCATGTTCTCCTGATACATCGCTCCAAAATCTAGCCAAAAATTTCTGAACGCTGCAAAATTGAGCTTTGTAACAGGAGAACATGACGTCGAAAGAGGTGGCACTAAGTTAGCGCCTTCGGAGAGAGAATCGAAGTCGAAGAACTATTCAACGTAGAGGCGCAGAGTTTCGAAAGGCCTTCGACGATGAAATTTCAGGATACCTCCCTTCGCTTCATGTTCTCCTGATACATCGCTCCAAAATCTAGCCAAAAATTTCTGAACGCTGCAAAATTGAGCTTCGTAACAGGAGAACATGACGTCGAAAGAGGTGGCACTAAGTTAGCGCCTTCGGAGAGAGAATCGAAGTCGCAGAACTGTTCGACGTAGAGGCGCAGAGTTTTCGACTAGGAAATTCAGAGCACCTCCCTTCGCTTCATGTTCTCCTGATACATCGCTCCAAAATCTAGCCAAAAATTTCTGAACGCTGCAAAATTGAGCTTCGTAACAGGAGAACATGATGTGGAAGGAGGCGGCACAAAGTTAGCGTCTTCGGAAAGGGAATCTAAGGCGCAGAACTGTTCGACGTAGAGGCGCAGAGTTTTCGACTAGGAAATTCAGAGCACCTCCCTTCGCTTCATGTTCTCCTGATACATCGCTCCAAAATCTAGCCAAAAATTTCTGAACGCTGCAAAATTGAGCTTCGTAACAGGAGAACATGACGTCGAAAGAGGTGGCACTAAGTTAGCGCCTTCGGAGAGAGAATCTAAGGCGCAGAACTGTTCGACGTAGAGGCGCAGAGTTTTCGACTAGGAAATTCAGAGCACCTCCCTTCGCTTCATGTTCTCCTGATACATCGCTCCAAAATCTAGCCAAAAATTTCTGAACGCTGCAAAATTGAGCTTCGTAACAGGAGAACATGATGTCGAAGGAGGCGGCACAAAGTTAGCGTCTTCGGAAAGGGAATCTAAGGCGCAGAACTGTTCGACGTAGAGGCGCAGAGTTTTCGACTAGGAAATTCAGAGCACCTCCCTTCGCTTCATGTTCTCCTGATACATCGCTCCAAAATCTAGCCAAAAATTTCTGAACGCTGCAAAATTGAGCTTCGTAACAGGAGAACATGATGTCGAAGGAGGCGGCACAAAGTTAGCGTCTTCGGAAAGGGAATCTAAGGCGCAGAACTGTTCGACGTAGAGGCGCAGAGTTTTCGACTAGGAAATTCAGAGCACCTCCCTTCGCTTCATGTTCTCCTGATACATCGCTCCAAAATCTAGCCAAAAATTTCTGAACGCTGCAAAATTGAGCTTCGTAACAGGAGAACATGATGTCGAAGGAGGCGGCACAAAGTTAGCGTCTTCGGAAAGGGAATCTAAGGCGCAGAACTGTTCGACGTAGCGGCGCAGAGTTTTCGACTAGGAAATTCAGAGCACCTCCCTTCGCTTCATGTTCTCCTGATACATCGCTCCAAAATCTAGCCAAAAATTTCTGAACGCTGCAAAATTGAGCTTCGTAACAGGAGAACATGACGTCGAAAGAGGTGGCACTAAGTTAGCGCCTTCGGAGAGAGAATCGAAGTCGCAGAACTGTTCGACGTAGAGGCGCAGAGTTTTCGACTAGGAAATTCAGAGCACCTCCCTTCGCTTCATGTTCTCCTGATACATCGCTCCAAAATCTAGCCAAAAATTTCTGAACGCTGCAAAATTGAGCTTCGTAACAGGAGAACATGATGTGGAAGGAGGCGTCACAAAGTTAGCGTCTTCGGAAAGGGAATCTAAGGCGCAGAACTGTTCGACGTAGAGGCGCAGAGTTTTCGACTAGGAAATTCAGAGCACCTCCCTTCGCTTCATGTTCTCCTGATACATCGCTCCAAAATCTAGCCAAAAATTTCTGAACGCTGCAAAATTGAGCTTCGTAACAGGAGAACATGATGTCGAAGGAGGCGGCACAAAGTTAGCGTCTTCGGAAAGGGAATCTAAGGCGCAGAACTGTTCGACGTAGAGGCGCAGAGTTTTCGACTAGGAAATTCAGAGCACCTCCCTTCGCTTCATGTTCTCCTGATACATCGCTCCAAAATCTAGCCAAAAATTTCTGAACGCTGCAAAATTGAGCTTCGTAACAGGAGAACATGACGTCGAAAGAGGTGGCACTAAGTTAGCGCCTTCGGAGAGAGAATCGAAGTCGAAGAACTATTCAACGTAGAGGCGCAGAGTTTCGAAAGGCCTTCGACGATGAAATTTCAGGATACCTCCCTTCGCTTCATGTTCTCCTGATACATCGCTCCAAAATCTAGCCAAAAATTTCTGAACGCTGCAAAATTGAGCTTCGTAACAGGAGAACATGATGTGGAAGGAGGCGGCACAAAGTTAGCGTCTTCGGAAAGGGAATCTAAGGCGCAGAACTGTTCGACGTAGAGGCGCAGAGTTTTCGACTAGGAAATTCAGAGCACCTCCCTTCGCTTCATGTTCTCCTGATACATCGCTCCAAAATCTAGCCAAAAATTTCTGAACGCTGCAAAATTGAGCTTCGTAACAGGAGAACATGATGTGGAAGGAGGCGGCACAAAGTTAGCGTCTTCGGAAAGGGAATCTAAGGCGCAGAACTGTTCGACGTAGAGGCGCAGAGTTTTCGACTAGGAAATTCAGAGCACCTCCCTTCGCTTCATGTTCTCCTGATACATCGCTCCAAAATCTAGCCAAAAATTTCTGAACGCTGCAAAATTGAGCTTCGTAACAGGAGAACATGATGTGGAAGGAGGCGGCACAAAGTTAGCGTCTTCGGAAAGGGAATCTAAGGCGCAGAACTGTTCGACGTAGAGGCGCAGAGTTTTCGACTAGGAAATTCAGAGCACCTCCCTTCGCTTCATGTTCTCCTGATACATCGCTCCAAAATCTAGCCAAAAATTTCTGAACGCTGCAAAATTGAGCTTCGTAACAGGAGAACATGATGTGGAAGGAGGCGGCACAAAGTTAGCGTCTTCGGAAAGGGAATCTAAGGCGCAGAACTGTTCGACGTAGAGGCGCAGAGTTTTCGACTAGGAAATTCAGAGCACCTCCCTTCGCTTCATGTTCTCCTGATACATCGCTCCAAAATCTAGCCAAAAATTTCTGAACGCTGCAAAATTGAGCTTCGTAACAGGAGAACATGATGTGGAAGGAGGTGGCACAAAGTTAGCGTCTTCGGAAAGGGAATCTAAGGCGCAGAACTGTTCGACGTAGAGGCGCAGAGTTTTCGACTAGGAAATTCAGAGCACCTCCCTTCGCTTCATGTTCTCCTGATACATCGCTCCAAAATCTAGCCAAAAATTTCTGAACGCTGCAAAATTGAGCTTCGTAACAGGAGAACATGATGTGGAAGGAGGCGGCACAAAGTTAGCGTCTTCGGAAAGGGAATCTAAGGCGCAGAACTGTTCGACGTAGAGGCGCAGAGTTTTCGACTAGGAAATTCAGAGCACCTCCCTTCGCTTCATGTTCTCCTGATACATCGCTCCAAAATCTAGCCAAAAATTTCTGAACGCTGCAAAATTGAGCTTCGTAACAGGAGAACATGACGTCGAAAGAGGTGGCACTAAGTTAGCGCCTTCGGAGAGAGAATCTAAGGCGCAGAACTGTTCGACGTAGAGGCGCAGAGTTTTCGACTAGGAAATTCAGAGCACCTCCCTTCGCTTCATGTTCTCCTGATACATCGCTCCAAAATCTAGCCAAAAATTTCTGAACGCTGCAAAATTGAGCTTCGTAACAGGAGAACATGATGTGGAAGGAGGCGGCACAAAGTTAGCGTCTTCGGAAAGGGAATCTAAGGCGCAGAACTGTTCGACGTAGAGGCGCAGAGTTTTCGACTAGGAAATTCAGAGCACCTCCCTTCGCTTCATGTTCTCCTGATACATCGCTCCAAAATCTAGCCAAAAATTTCTGAACGCTGCAAAATTGAGCTTCGTAACAGGAGAACATGATGTCGAAGGAGGCGGCACAAAGTTAGCGTCTTCGGAAAGGGAATCTAAGGCGCAGAACTGTTCGACGTAGAGGCGCAGAGTTTTCGACTAGGAAATTCAGAGCACCTCCCTTCGCTTCATGTTCTCCTGATACATCGCTCCAAAATCTAGCCAAAAATTTCTGAACGCTGCAAAATTGAGCTTCGTAACAGGAGAACATGATGTCGAAGGAGGCGGCACAAAGTTAGCGTCTTCGGAAAGGGAATCTAAGGCGCAGAACTGTTCGACGTAGAGGCGCAGAGTTTTCGACTAGGAAATTCAGAGCACCTCCCTTCGCTTCATGTTCTCCTGATACATCGCTCCAAAATCTAGCCAAAAATTTCTGAACGCTGCAAAATTGAGCTTCGTAACAGGAGAACATGATGTCGAAGGAGGCGGCACAAAGTTAGCGTCTTCGGAAAGGGAATCTAAGGCGCAGAACTGTTCGACGTAGCGGCGCAGAGTTTTCGACTAGGAAATTCAGAGCACCTCCCTTCGCTTCATGTTCTCCTGATACATCGCTCCAAAATCTAGCCAAAAATTTCTGAACGCTGCAAAATTGAGCTTCGTAACAGGAGAACATGACGTCGAAAGAGGTGGCACTAAGTTAGCGCCTTCGGAGAGAGAATCGAAGTCGCAGAACTGTTCGACGTAGAGGCGCAGAGTTTTCGACTAGGAAATTCAGAGCACCTCCCTTCGCTTCATGTTCTCCTGATACATCGCTCCAAAATCTAGCCAAAAATTTCTGAACGCTGCAAAATTGAGCTTCGTAACAGGAGAACATGATGTGGAAGGAGGCGTCACAAAGTTAGCGTCTTCGGAAAGGGAATCTAAGGCGCAGAACTGTTCGACGTAGAGGCGCAGAGTTTTCGACTAGGAAATTCAGAGCACCTCCCTTCGCTTCATGTTCTCCTGATACATCGCTCCAAAATCTAGCCAAAAATTTCTGAACGCTGCAAAATTGAGCTTCGTAACAGGAGAACATGATGTGGAAGGAGGCGGCACAAAGTTAGCGTCTTCGGAAAGGGAATCTAAGGCGCAGAACTGTTCGACGTAGAGGCGCAGAGTTTTCGACTAGGAAATTCAGAGCACCTCCCTTCGCTTCATGTTCTCCTGATACATCGCTCCAAAATCTAGCCAAAAATTTCTGAACGCTGCAAAATTGAGCTTCGTAACAGGAGAACATGATGTCGAAGGAGGCGGCACAAAGTTAGCGTCTTCGGAAAGGGAATCTAAGGCGCAGAACTGTTCGACGTAGAGGCGCAGAGTTTTCGACTAGGAAATTCAGAGCACCTCCCTTCGCTTCATGTTCTCCTGATACATCGCTCCAAAATCTAGCCAAAAATTTCTGAACGCTGCAAAATTGAGCTTCGTAACAGGAGAACATGATGTCGAAGGAGGCGGCACAAAGTTAGCGTCTTCGGAAAGGGAATCTAAGGCGCAGAACTGTTCGACGTAGAGGCGCAGAGTTTTCGACTAGGAAATTCAGAGCACCTCCCTTCGCTTCATGTTCTCCTGATACATCGCTCCAAAATCTAGCCAAAAATTTCTGAACGCTGCAAAATTGAGCTTCGTAACAGGAGAACATGATGTCGAAGGAGGCGGCACAAAGTTAGCGTCTTCGGAAAGGGAATCTAAGGCGCAGAACTGTTCGACGTAGAGGCGCAGAGTTTTCGACTAGGAAATTCAGAGCACCTCCCTTCGCTTCATGTTCTCCTGATACATCGCTCCAAAATCTAGCCAAAAATTTCTGAACGCTGCAAAATTGAGCTTCGTAACAGGAGAACATGACGTCGAAAGAGGTGGCACTAAGTTAGCGCCTTCGGAGAGAGAATCGAAGTTACAGAACTGATCAACGCAGAGGCAGACTTTGGGATTTAATTGGGAAATGGGAAGTTATAGGGTACTGTTCTAAATTAAAAGATGCGGTTTTTCTCTACATGTGGTTTATTAAAATACTCTGAATAATGTACAGTGATATATAATAATTCCATTCTAATTACTTATGTTTAATTTCCACTTAAAAATCACATATTGTAAATGCTGCACTCGTCCAGTCCGTTTTCGTTACACCAGTTGACATTCACCGACGCTTCCAACGAATTGATTACCTATATAACAGACGAAAGCCTCGAATTAATTAACCAGTCTTCGTAATATAATTGCGAGTTGAACACTAAATACACATAGATAGTCCTTACTACTTTAAAGCGAACTTATTCAATATTATATTTATTTGCAAAATACACACCATCTTATTCTTATCCCGGGGTTGCAAATACGCATGCGCGCAGGGGTTGCATTCATTTTGGCGTTGATGAGCTCGACGTTCCCCCACCGCTAATTCCTCAGAGGCGTACCCCCGCCGCAAATTCCTCAGAGATCATAGCATTTCCTCCGTTCACTGCTACAACCAGAGATGCAACCGTATCAAAACCGTCATTACTCTACGTTCGCGCATGTTTGTTACGGTATCCCGCCAAAAAAGCCCGTGTAATGTACTACTCAAGAATATTATTCTATAGAGCGGAGACATCACGAGCTGAGATTCCTTACTCCACCGCAAGGGTCGCTGCAGTCGGAATTCTTCGCATCTTGCATCTCTGCACAGAAATGGTAAGCGTGACAAAAATTTACATTCTATATAAAAGTCTGTTCTATACATTGTCTTTGGTTTAACCTGTTTTATTGCGTAATACGTAATAAATATAAGCAGAGCGATTATTAATCGTGTATATATCTGCTTCACAAGTAAGGAATTTTCACTTTCTTTGCATAAAAGGCCCGTACAGTATTACAATTAAGTATAAAATATATAATTTCACTTTGTTGGTTATATAAAATCAATATTTTCTTGTGTTCATTGTTGAGGTTTCCATCATTTGGCTCGCATACGGAGAAATATTCTCAAGTTTCACCCGTATCAAGAAGAAAAATATTTTTAGTAACCTGACTAGTCAATTATACAAAATGAGACAAATGTTACAACATAATTTTATATAAAACGTATAACGAATTAAATTATCTTCCCAATTAACCTTTACTTCATGTAGAATACGTTTAAACGCTGCTCAATTCTACTCCCATCTCAGTAAAGTACAGAAGAAACGTATATAAATGACAACAGGTAAAAAGAATTAGGTTAGGTAAGTTATTTAAATGATATCACTTGTTTAAAGGACTGAAGTTAGCGGCCAATTAACACTTTATTTAACGCTTAAACTTAGTTGGTAACGAAATAAACTTGGTTACTGGAATTGGTGTGGATCCAGATTAATCCAGATCGATTTATATTTGCAGTTTTCAGAGCAATTTTCACCATTTTTAGTTTCAATTCGAACCGCTAGGAGGATTGCGATCGAATTCCACTCTCAATTGATAACGTTGCATGTGACACGAAAATGATAAGTGGGATCGCAAGCCCTCCGAGCCTGTGACACAAAATTATCCTAATTATATCTTAAACTATGTCTATCTTAAACTTCGTCGATGCTATTAATAATCTGGCAATGCAGTATGTGATATATTTGATGAAGAGGTTCAATGCAATCGAACTACACATTAACGAATAAGAATGCTTACTTGTGATCTAGAGAAACAAGGGGGAGTGTCATTGGTGTTTTCCCAGAACTTTGGTGATTTTCTGTTGGCGCCTAGGGACTCTAGTGGCTTTTCAACCCTGACCGCACACAGAGTAAGGGAATCCACACCACATATCACTGCATCCGTAGCCATCTACTGAAAAATAAATGTATTAAATAATAAATACACCACAAAGTATACTTGTATTAAAAAACTTCCATTAATAATTAGATTCTGAAAACTTCCATCGTATAATTAGAAAACAGCAATCGAAGAAGTAAAAGGATTTACCGAATTGAAGAACTTTCTCGAATCAAACATCCTTCGAAGCCATCTGTCCGCAGATTTTCAAATCACGAGTCCTCTTGCCATCGTTTCCAACGAGTGTGTAGCCAAAATTCTGCACGCAGAAGGCCCTCTACGTGCCACACACTCCTGGGTTGCGCTCGTTATAGGGGGGCACCACTGCAGGCGTTAGGGACCTGAAAATCCCGAGCACACAGTTGTTCTTGAAAGAAAGCAATACGCGGACGTATCGTAGCCGTGCATACGAAGGTTGAACTGTCGTTCCCTAGCGATTTCGCTTGTACCGATATCCGTGCACCGACGACTCGTTATCTCGGCCGTGTTGACCAATAACGCGCAACCATTGGGTATCGGTAAGCCCGCGGATATACGTGACACAGCAGCGGCAGTGGTCAATAATAAGCCGTGGGCACGGTGCGCGTACCGATTCTCGTTATTCGCGTTACGGTTAAGCCCGCCTGCCAGCAAAAGTGCGTGTACGTGAGTGAATAGTGTGCCTGCAACCCTGATCTCCGCGCCCTTCTAAATCGCCTGTTGACAAGCGGCCGCGGTGATTTCCTGCGAGCAATTCGACCGATGACGTGCCGTGGACCGGCCCACGGGAGCGCAGAGGTGTTGCATGCTGCATGCTAGGGCGAGAAAACCAGGCTCCTCGCCGTGGCATTTCGAGCATCGAGGTGGGCTGCAACGACCGGACTGTGGACGTTCGTAGATTGGCGGTAAATACACATTTATCAGCACATCTTCCTCCTCGTTCCCCCTCCGCCGTTGGACATCCCATTTCCCATCTTCACTTATCGTTCGCCTTCCTATCGTTCCTACCGTGCATCTGCCCTGCGCCTATACGCAATAGGCAGTGCGTACGCTGGCGACAATTCCGCTGCACATCCCTTTTCTCATCTCGACTCCCGTAGTCGTTCACCCTCGCGTATTCATATCGATCAGAGGGCCGGAGTGACCCGGAGGAAGCGACACACGGTTACCTGCGCTTTCCCGACCGGAACGAAAACTCCCGAGGCTCCGCCCTGCGACAATTCTCGCCGCGCAAACGGGATTGCCGTCGCGCGTACGAGCTTCCCCGAGGCTCTGTGATCACGAGATCCCTCCCTATTGTGCGCTTCCGCGGACGTTTGCCTGGATGATTTACAGGCGTGCAGTAAACGTCGAGGGGCATAGCGGTGGGACCCTCCCAGGTTCTCGCCGCGCCAGCGCAATCTCTGAAATCTACTCGAAGGTTAACCTTCGGGGGCCTCTGCTCCCCTGGGGCAACGTGCGTTTTCGGATTCACCGTTCGGGCATTGCTCGCGCTAATATTTCTCTGTCCCTATCGCGGTGGCCTCGCCGCGGACCGACTCCGACTCCGTTTCGCGCGCGCGATAAGGGCGCGCGTTGTCGCGGATTCTGCGAGTGCCTGTTCACACCGGCGAGATCAAAGATCTTTTCCTGTAAATAATAATATAGGCCCGCGGCGCGACGCTCGCTGGGGAAAGCACCGTTCCGCCGCTTCGAAATCCGAGGGATCGCGTTCGCCGAATTACATAAGTCAATTAGTCTATTTTCAGATGGCAAAATTCTTAAACCGTGCGAGTTACCAGAGGCGGCTCTCGGCCGGTGGTTTTACGTCGAAACGCTGCGGGGCAAAGGAGTCGCGCGAGTTTAATGGACGCCGAGGAAACGCGCGTGAAACGATTTTGAAAGGAAACGATGATTATTGTTATTTCGAATCATAGTGGGGCACGGTCGCGTGGTCGCGCCAAACGGAAGTTTTATAAGTATTTGGCAGGTTATGTGTGCGTGTTGTCGCGTGGGTGTGCGAGGCACGCCGCGGAGGGTATGGTGGAGGAAATGGAAGGCAAAGGAACGAAATTACTCGCGAATAATTTGACGCGCAGCGGCGGTGTCGTTGCTGCCAGCTAAATGTTTTCTCACGCGGACGTTAGTGCCAATGCAAAGCATTTTGCTTGCGGAGCGCGGCGAACATCGCGCGGCCCACCCTCGAACTACCATTGACATAGATCGGCGAACCCTTGGCTTTTTGAATGGCGGAAACACCTACAACTTTCCATGCCCACCATTGTCTTTCATATTTCACTTTCTTTTGTTTCTCCAAGCGAATCTTTTCCTTTTTAATAAATGGTATCTTCATTTCTTTTACACAGGAAAAGTTAAATCTTAATATCATCGTGTATTATACATAATATATAATGTGTACTTAACATAAAGTGAATTGAGAAATAAATTATGTTAAAATCACATTCATCTTGTGCTCCATATTTCAAGCAATGTTTTATTAATAAGTCTTAATGCTATGTATCTTAAGCAAATATTTTCACACTTGACGAGCATTCGAATGATCGAATGCGAAGAAATTTGGGTAATAAATCGAACGAAGATATATCCGAATAACCCTCAACTGTGATTCACGTGAGGGATTCAAGGCAAATTTGTACGAGATGGAACACGCGTTCGCAGTAGCAGAAGGATTAAAAAAGACCACAGAGAGATTCTCGACGTGATCGTTAACATGTGTCGTTCGCGAAACGTTACCCCCACTAGCTGTGTTCTCGTGTTCGGACGAGGCGATTCGCATCGTTCGAATTCCGCAATTGCCCGCTAACTTTGAAAATTAACATGGTATTCCTAACGCCAATAATATGTATAATCGTTACTTACACACACGACTGTGCACTGCGTCCAATTTAAATCATTCCTCGGACCCACTAAATACTTAAAACGTGAATTGAATTTATTTCTGAAGTTCTAATTAAACTTAAGAGATCTCATTAACCCAGTAACGCTGAAACTTTGTTTAAACAAAGTTTACTACATTTAATAATGGGACAGCTGTACGGGATGAAATATCTTAACGTTCGCAGGTGTTCTTTTGAGAAGACGTTGAGCGTTAATGGGATAATGTACTCACCTCTCTGTTACAAACATAAATGAATGAAACGACGGAATTAAATACCGCAACCGTGTCGGGCATTATTTAACGATTACTTATCAGAGGTGTGGCACGTGAACCGTACACGCCAGGCGACATTTAAATCCCAGACACCGCTTATTTTCGCGGCCGGTGTACGGAGGAGAGATCCGAGATAAAAACGAAACGAAAACAAGCGCCAATCACTTTTCGCCGCGCTCTTCCTTTTATCGCGCGCGGTAATTGAATTTGAATGTTTCAACGCGCCAGGGATTTCAGGATATTAGCGCGGCCGCCGTTGGAAAGCTTATTTCCAGAACGCCGCAAGTCCAACAAACGCGAAGCTAGGAGCATAAATCTCCTAATTACCTGAAACACGTGCTTCGATTTCGAAACACATTAGCGAGATTAAAAAGTGTCCTTCGTGAATAATGTTTAGTTGAAAAATATTCTGGAATAACTAACGATGGCAAGATGAAGCAGATAGTGGAAACAGAATATTACGATCATCACGCGAGGCGATATGGGAAGGCGGTCAGAATTAACTGGACGTTGTGACGTTTACTTCAATAGTCCTTTAGGGTGGAACTGAAAGTCCCGTTTTTTATATAATCCATTGTAAAGTTTAGTAATAACAATGTAGAGATATACGGTGTTATTTTGTATAAACTACAACTATTATGCTTCACTTTTACAAAGTTGATGGTTAATAGTGTTATTTTTTCTTGAGTTATATTACAAAATCTGTGTCAATTCAAAACATCGCTTGGAGTAAAAAGTCCTTTAGTCCTTTTCGTGTAACATAAAACAAAACCAGTAAAAATCTATTTCGAAATCAGCAAATATTTATTAAACCATTTTTTTGGTATACAATATTGAAATGAAATACTACGGCAACCTTTTTTACACAAAAGAATGAAAATACAGGACACAGATTCGGTTTGAAAAAAAATTGCATAATAATCTTGGCTCAGCATAAAGATATAACTCTCCTTTAAGCACTTGGCCTTATTTCTGAAACTCCAATTATTTTAATATAAAAAACAGGAGGAAAGGTGGATAATTTATGACTTTACTAATTGGTTTGCTTCAACAAAGAGAGCCATTCTTTTCAGTATTTTAGTATGACTTCTTTAACAAAAAATAAAAATATAAGTAAGGTACTTTTAGCTCCAATTAAACAATGTTATGTGCACATTATTAAAGGAACATTATTTACCTTGTACACTGTTAAACTGTAGTTTACTTCGAATAACACAACAGAAAAGGCGTACCTTTTTTATTCAACACAGTTATGGTGCAATATGCAATCGATTGTTTACGAATGGAGATTTTGCCTTCGTGAATTTTCACCCACCGGACTTTCAGCCCCACTCTACCCTACTTCTGCTGATAATTTCCTGGAAATAATATTCGCAGTGACTCAGGTTTTTCTTTCCCCTCTTTCGCTAGCATTAAGCCACAAAGGAAAAGGTAATGAAATTTTATTGACAAAAGGACGCACGTAAAGTCAACGGTACAATGCAGTGGTTCTTGACCTGGAATTATTAAGGATCCTTGTATTCCCTTCTTACCTGGGTCCCTCGGGTTAAGCTTCAGCAGTCCTGCCAATTTGTGCGGGAATTCCCGGCAATTACCAACACTCGTAGACTCGCGCTCCAACAAAATCGATTCCCTTCGCACTCCCGACGCTGAATAAAGTAAAAAACCCCTATTAAAACGAATCTGAACACAAATTTCGTGCTTTCCGGAGGCAAAGCTTTCGAGCCGGTGCTCTCCTATCCCCAGCTGTTTGCTGACACACTCGAGCGGCGATAATCGAAGCGATACGACGCTGCAGGGGCGATGATTTTCCACGAGTTAACCCAGAATCTGGAATATAGGTCGCGCGGTGCCCGGCAACCGCCTCGAAATAGGTCGAAAGGTGCTCGAGAGCTGCGCTCTCAATCGATACGATCTTAATTCACGGATTACGGATTCTTCAGAAAGCCCGGCTGTAATGCTTTATCCGCGAATCCCCCGGTGACTCATGCGAATTGTGAAATTCAGAATGACCGTGCGCTTCGCAAGAATCAGAGGGGAATAAAGAACGCAACGGCGAGTGACTTTCGACGCAAGACCATGCATCGTTAACGGGGGTATTTAAAGATCATTAAACGCGCAACACTGGAATAACTTGCGATACAGTGCACCTGGCAGATAAGTCGCTTAATTAATGTTGTATAACTCGCGGGCGAGCGCGTAAATACGCGAAGAAATTACGATGCCCGCGGAGAGGGAGCCTGCGCTTCTTGATTTCCTCGAAGCGGTGCTCAATTTCCTTTTTATCCGTCGCCGGCCGCCGAGCGATTATTGTACATTCTTTGGTACCGTTCCAAACGGCTCTGTAGAAACGAGGCTTTACGCTTCTTAACTCGCCTGAAATATTGACCCCTCGAGGTTCTTCGACGCAACTTCTCCGCGGGGCTACTAAATTACTTGGCGCAACGTTGGGGAAGCAGGGCGGACTGCGGTTTTTGAACGCGTCGCGGTAACTACGGCGCGAAGTAATTGGTATTGGAAGGAGTCCGCGCATCGTGAGGCAACCTGCGAATGCATAAAGGAATTGTGATTTTCACGGGACCGGAACTCTTTACGCCTCTTTATTCCGCCGGTATGGTTTCCCGTTCGTTTCAACAAAAGTCCCCATCGGCTGCTGAATTATTTATCGAGATACCGTGGCTCGTTAGAATCGCTAACTACGCTGTGCTGAATAACTTTTTTTACAACGAGAGTTCTCGTTCCTCGATGGACGTTTTAGAATTCGCGAGGATGTTGTATGCGAATGTACAAAGGGGTTTAGCCATATTTATGCTTTATACGCTACTTAACTTCGTCCAAATTCATTCGACATTCTTCTGTTTAATAATAGCGAGTGAATTCTAAGGAATTACGGATCATTATCGCGGCTGAGATCGCTGTGTTAGAGTCACTGCGCACGCAACGCTCAGGTTTTGGAACAATGACTTTCTTAATAAATGTTTTATAATTCTAGCGATTAAAGTGGTTCTCAATTGAGAAACTTGCGGTGAGAGGGGCGCAGCTGAATCTTTACCAACTTTGTCGATCGTGAACGAATTAATTCTTACAGAAATGATCACCAGTTGTTTGTTACAAAGTTTACGACAGCTTTAATGGTTATATTGCGGCAAGCTTCACGATGCCGAATGGAAGACGCTCAAGAAAACCATTTTCATGCTTTTCAACGTTTCTTATCTTAACTCGTTCCAATAGTTGGTATCGTGGTCATCAATGCGCTAGATAACGATCCCCCGTGGCAGATTGCGTTCTCGTATATGTGTTACTAGTTTTGTGCACGAAGATCACGTTCTCCTAAATATCAGCGCTGTTCCAGAAATTTCGAAATTAGCTGTTCACATTTCGTCGAAGCTTGACAACTGAATGTAATCAACTCAGTTTGCATGAAGTTGTAAAGACACAAATTACAATTATCAAATAGTAGAAATAGAATAATAATAATAAACAGAATTCTAAATAAGAATGAAATATTAGAATAATAAATAACAGAGTAAAATAATGAATAATAAATAATAGAGGAAAATAATGAATAATAAAATATTAGAATAATAAATAATAGAGTAAAATAATGAATAATAAAATATTAGAATAATAAATAATAGAGTAAAATATTGAATAATAAAATATTAGAATAATAAATAATAGAGTAAAATAATGAATAATAAAATATTAGAATAATAAATAATAGAGTAAAATAATGAATAATAAAATATTAGAATAATAAATAATATAGTAAAATATTGAATAATAAAAAATAGAAATAAAACAGCAACACAGCTGATGTTTTAAAAAATAAGACTCAATGCGATGAAGCACTTAGGTCCCCCGGATTATTATATAAAAGTATTATATAAACTATTCACTGGAATGGCCGAAGGTTCCAAAACGGAACGGGTTTTATTCGCCTGAAATTTCAAGACTATTCAAATGCTGGAGCGCCGTAATGGATCCGGCGCGTACATTGATACGCGTGCAATCGAGAGGAGAAGACACGAAAAGCTAGCGTCGGGAAAACGATTCGCACGATCCCAGGAGCGACCCTCCGCGGGCACTTGGGTCGGTGTCGTTAAATCACGATGATTACGGCATTGGGCTTTATTACTCGGAAGTAGGCAGTTCTCGTTTCAGGGACTTTCGTGTATAGGTAGAACGAGACGAAACGAAACTCTAATACCGTCTCTCTGGTTCTCTGGGGTTCGTCGTAGCCGTTCATCCGGCTGGATTCTTTTTAACTCGCTAATCAGCTCTCAGCATTCCACGGGGCCTATCAGACAATTTAACCCTTCGTCCGCTTCTATCTTTTTACGACTCTCTACCTACGTAATTAAACTTTTTGCAGCAGCTAAAGCGCTTGTAATCATTCAATTTTCTTCATCCTTTGTGTTTTCTTCCAAGCCTCGCGACTCGGCGCGGCGAATTTTCAATTAATTTCCCAGACGGCGGTGCCATTTATCTCGTACGCGTTTTATCACCGATAAGTTTCCCAATTTAATATTATACAGCAATTAGAGATACGATATAATTTCTTATTTTGTATATTACTTTAATTATACTCTGCTATTTAATTAGCGCAAAAGAGAGAACGCACAGATTTTTAGTGCTCCCTGGGCTTAAAATATCGACAAGAAAATTTCCCATCTGGCCGCGGCGTTGAGTGTTCTCATCGCGTTCGCAAACTTCCAAAATAAAACGTTTATCTTTTTTAGCCCGCGCATTACAATTTCGCGGCCGAAAGACTGCTTATAATAGACTACCGAGCCGCAACGAGCGATCGTAAATCTGTTGTGATACGATTCACGCGCGATAACGAGCAATCCGATGGATAACCACTAACAGAAAAAAGAGGGAACGATGCTATCGCGGGCTTTTAATCGTATCGCGGAATTATATATTCAAATGTCATCTTGATACGATAAATCGTACACTAGCCGTTGCACGCACGAGATATCGAAATATTTCGATGCGCGTACCGAGGATGAACGGTCGATAAACATTTTCGTCACACATCCCTGCTGCGCGTCCCGCCGGCAAAGGGTAACGGCAGTTTCCGCACGCATCACTTGCCGATCCGATATATTTAAACGCGGGATTCATTGAATCGTCGAAGAATCGATACGCGAAAAATTATAGATAACGATTAACAGGGGACGTTCGACCTTTGACCTGCGGCAGATAATCGATCGCTCGTTGCTTCCAGGTTCCCCGTTTTTAAAAACAACCCCTACCGAAATCATGGAATTGAAGTTTTTTTTTAGCTTGTCTGAAAAAGAGAAAATGTAGGTTGAATTCTAGTTAGTTCAGTCCGGTTGCGACGAGATTTAACGAAAAAATAAGAGCCCGATAACCGGGGAAGAAATTGATATCTGTTTGTGATAGCGAATCAGTGCAGCGATACAGAATTTTTGTTGAGTACTGAGGCCTTATGGAAAATTCATGGAACAATCGTGGATGAACGAGTGATATGAAGAGAATTTGCAAATAATAATTTTGAATTAGAAGGGGCTTTGTAAAAAGAAAAGAATTCTAATGAATTTTAGCGAATTTGCATTGAAAATATTTTTATCCTTTGGATTCGACTCCCCCGCAAGATTAAATCCCGAGTGCGCCAATGATGTAGAGAGATTAAGGCACTTCGATTTCGACGTGTATCGGGACCAATAACTTGGCGCCATAACCGTAGGTGTTGAAATTCTGGTGTTGTTATTCCGCACTTTCGCGCGTTTTAAAACTCGTAAACGCTTTCACGAGCACCGTCTTTCGTATCGGGCGGCCGAAGTTACGTCCGCTCTGCAATGGGGTTTCGTAATAATTCAGCGAGCGTTAACTTTACCCCCAGTCCCCCCCGCTTAACCCCCAAAGTGTTCCAATTTCGCGGGTGCGCGATAATTCGACAAGTGTCCAACTTCAGTCACGCGTGCAACATATCGCGCGCACGATTCAATCGCAACTGTGAATCTGGATTAATTATTAGAAATTACTCGATGGGGGAAAAAGAGAAAGAAATCTCACTATTTTTCATAAATAATATCAGGCGAAAGCAAAGTGTCACAGTACTGAATTATTTTGATTTAAAAAGATGCAATATCTAACAAATTAAAAGAATTTTTGTTCCTTCAAAATGTCTATAAAAATTATTCGATTATATTTATTAATCGAATAATCGAGACGTTAGGAGTTTTCTAGAAATATTGTGGGTTAAGAAACCCCACATAAAAGGGAGCACAGAATAAGATACATATATCGGGGGGATCAGCTTTGGCGACATTGGTAAGGCGACTGGCTACTAGCCAGAGGACCCCGAAGATCGTGAGTTCAAATCCCATCGCCCGAGAAACTTTTTCCGAATAAATAGGAATGAACGAAACTTATTCCTAGAATGTTTTTCTCTACATAGGTAGTACCAGCACGAAGAAGTTGAACGAACTCCGTACAATAGAGCCGGGAAGAGATGGAAATTGAGGAAACTCAAATTTATGTAACAAAAGAGAAAATATGGAAGAATGTATTTCCTCGCCGGTGTTTGTTCCCTCAGTAGAGCTTCCCAGAGACGAGAAAAAGAATTGTCGCGTTTTATTACGCAAACCACTTCGGCCGATTACATATTCGATACCGAAACGGGTGTTGTTACACACGGTACGTATCGAGATGTGAAGCGCGGCGAATCTCGCGGACGAGAGTTGGCATTCACGGCACGGCGCTTCTCCTCGGTGCAATTGCGTTATGGAATCGTTTAGATGCGCGTTACACATTCTTCTATCGTGCGTTAATAAACACATGAGCCAATCGCTGGTAAAGCGCCAGCTATCGGGTGGTTTACCTCACGGGTTCGCTTCAGTATCGATTACGAACCGTGGTCAACCGTGAACCGGATGTGCCCGCCTCGGCGTGCACGCGGCGCAATAAGGCTGTTTTCGGAAGGCGACAATTCGCCGAAGCGCTCTCGCCGTCCTAGAGAATATTCTAAATTTACAACGGGTTGCACGACTGTCAAGCTAAGCTCGCGAAAACAATTAATGCTCCGCGAATGAAGCCTTGAGACTTGCGGAGTTTCCTCGCCGCGGATATATCGACAGCATGAAAAAATAATTGCCGCCGGATGTGCGGCTGTCGATGTCGGGAACTCTGCATAGCCCGGCTTCGCGCGAAATTGTTTCAACGTTTAACGTCTCGCTATTTGGGTCGCTAAGTGTTCCGTGAAACGACGCTTTAGTCACGTATGTATTTTCTTAGTTATCTTTCTTACTTCCTTCCCCCTGAGCAATTTATTTTAATACTTTAATTCCGCTAACATGATTCACTTTCAGTTAAGAAAATGTTATCAGTGTGTTTTGCTAATGCGATGAGTTTAGGTGAATAAAGGAATTAAATTAAATATTTAGAGGTAAGCCTGATAGGCCGGAAGAGTGGAATTGAAATATGTAGAAGGCTGGAGAAAGCGGAAGAATTTGTTTACGCGCTACGTTTGATCCTTATTTAATATCGCCGCAATTATCGCTATTTTTATGCGCGCAGACTTGCAGTCTATTTTCGTCGTTAGTAATGCAGAATACACTTTGCGACGCAGTGTGCCCCGGCGTCGATCGCGTCTATATAAAGTGTCCAGAATAAAAAAACACGGAACGAGTGGGATCTATCGGTGCATTTGCATGAATTATTCGCACCTGCCCTGACCGGATTCTTTTTCTAACCGCACAATGAGCCACAACGCGAAAGTGCAATAGTACATTGCACTGCAAGTTCGCCCACTTCTCTGTCTTGCCCAACGACAACGGGTAAGAAGAAATCGGGCGCGGATATTACAATTCAGGAGTGATTTTTCCAAAGGGCACATTTCCACGTATGAAAAATTTTCAAAAAATTGTGGTGCTTGATTACAGAAATCTTTTTTTTTATTAATACACGTACATTTTATTCTTCCATCTGATAGCGGAAGTGTTTTAAATTTAGCGTTATTGTTTTCATAGTTATTTAAAAAAAATGTTTGGAAATTTTTCATGGTATATTATAAATAATTAGCCATTTTCGAAGTATAATATAATGTTTATGGTTACTTCGTTTTGCCACATTTAATTGTAATTAGTACATGTTTGGGTAATTTTATGGAATTAAGTTCCTTTTGTATTCATTAATATTTCCTTGATGAGTGTAGGAAATATGTTCGATATATTTCAGACTAAAAAATTTTTTCACTGTGTCATCACACAAGCTTGGAAATAAAACCTTTTTTTGTGAAACATGTATTTTCACTTCAGTTTTTTAAAACGGAATTAAAACTCTGTGCCACTGGGGGATGTAATTTTCCATTATCAAGTCGATGGCGTTAAAATCTGCTTCAAGATCAAAAATTGAAATACGTCCCTTTGGAAAATCACTCCTCAATTATTAAATCGAGAAGAAGCAAATATTCACTTATTTACGCGAACAATCGTAACTCTGGCTGTAATCGGTATTTATTAAATTGGTATCTGCTTAATGCTTATACTTATTACGTAACCCACGCAGTCCGATTTATCTCGCTTTTGTTCTGATCCATATTTGCTGAATCCGTGTCTGCTTAAATGTTTCGGAGCGATAACAAATAGCTGATTAAAATTCGTGTTATTCTCGAATGATTTAATCCGTGAGAAATAAATTCGTTATCAATTTTTCTGTTTCACGGAAAGAGAAATCGGGGCGCGTAATAAATGTGAAGTAATAGTATTATCGTAGGAATCTTGATGCACCTTTTCCCGTAGTACAAATATCGATAAGGAAAAGAAGCACTCGCGAATATCCCCCGCGATTCGCCGCACTTCTGCCCCACGCGAGGACTTTATATCAGAGGGATAAACACCTACATTATCTTGTATCCTCTACATCGGATAAGCTAAGCCACGGACATCGAATTAATTATGCAATGCAATCGGTCTGTCTTTTAGGAACGATAACACGTCGCGGCTTATACGAAACGTAACGACAAGCTGTCGATATCAGCGCTCGGCAGAAACGGGCAAATTGCTTACGTTCGATCCATTCCAGTCGAAACAATGAACTCGTTTAATTTATTATAGGATTAGTACCTCGTGGCGTGGAATGGAATAGGAAGCAGCTAAATATAGCACGCGACAACCACTGTGCGATATCGTTATTCTATTTCTTCCAATTATTTGTGACACATAAGAATAGCAACTTTTAAATTAGCAACAAATTAAATTAATTAAGCCCAATATTTATGAATAACAGTAGTTTCGAAGCTTTCCGCTAAGATTTTTGTTAAAAACTGATGTAATTTCTTAAAAATAATAACCGATCCACTAAAATTGCTATATTTCCATTCAATTATTGATTTAATCTAATAAGAAAATCAATAAACTATATAAATTCATGAATATTGATAACTTTATTAAAATTCATTCCCCTAAATATTATCTTACCATCGCGTCGATTAACGGTAAAGGAAAGTTCACGTGGTTCGTTACGAGACGTTGCAACTTCTTCTGCATCGTCGATATCAAAACGGTGTTACGCAATCGAAAGAAACCCGGTGTCGCGTTAAGTCGCGACAACTGTTTTTCTCGATCAGTCCGCGGACTCCGGGGGAAAAGAGACGCCCACCGTTCCTAAGCCGCATAAGAAAGCGAGCCGCGCGCGCGAAGACCGATGAATCTTTTCGATCGATTTCATTGCGTGCGGCCAGCTTTGGCAAGGCTCGCGTACAGCGTGCATAAAAAGAGTAAGAAAGCGGTAATGGAATTTACACGGAAGAGCGAGGCCTAAGCGGCTTTCAATATCGGCCCCGCGAGAAGACCCAGTGGACGCTTTGATCGCAGACTTCGATAGCCGCATCTCGTCGGGAAATACGCTGGCAACTCCGAGCGAGCGCGTGACATTTAAAAAGTTGCGTGGGGAGGGGCGATAAAGATACGCTATTTAATCTCCAACCGTGTAAATATCAGGGGCATAAATATTTTAATCGATAGACTTTGTTGTCGTGGAACAGTGACTGACTCACCGAATGCAACCGATAACTCGCCTGGAAGATCTGTTTCCGAAGATTGTGGGAACGTCACGGTTTTACTTCTCTGATTTTCACGGTTACCTGGTGTAAGGGACAGGTTTGCATAAACGGGGATTAAGTAACGTTACAATGATTCAGTTACTGTTGAGCAAACGGTGAGTTTGAGTTTAGTAATAGATGGGGAAATGGGAAGACCTATTATTTTCAAAAGGTTGCAAGTGATCATTTATCAAATTATTGTGCTCGTTATAAAAAACATGTTGACGAGTTAGGAAGGGCAATGGGGCACTCAGGATTTAATCTCGGAGGGAGCCGAGTTGAACGGATAAAAATATTCTTAATACGAATTCAATAAAATTCATTAGGTGCTTGTAAAAATTTATTTAAAGAATAAAAACCAGCTTTCCTTTCTTTTTTCAAACGCCCTTTCTTTTGGGGCGTGCCCTTTGGCCCCCTCTGTGTGCGCCACTGAGCAAAGGGATTTCAGAACCCTTGAGTTATAATATTGTAACGCGGGGAAAATATCAAAATCGATTATCTTGAACAGAAAATAGCAACAGGGAGGCTGAATAAAAATATGTGGTGTCGGGAGGTTCCAGAGCCGCTGTATTATTCATCTAAGTGTCTTTTATCGTGGTGCAATAATTGTGGAAAATAAAGTTAACATCTCGGTGATAGAGTAGCGCAGAAATGTCCTAGGTTCTTGTAACCACCACCTTCTTCGATACCTCTGAGGAAACAGTCACGAAGTTGTTCCTCGATCGATTCGCTCGCGTGCATATACCTACTCCCGCACGAAACACGAGTAAAGCCGAATACAGTAATGCCACAGAACGAAATGTTACAGAACGACCGATTTACTAAATTCCCTGATGAGCAGTTACACAAACTTTGTGATCGATTTAGCGAAGCTACGACTCGGCTTCCTGTTCTCAAATTGAACAACACTGTCCCAGATTAATATTTCCCAACCTCCTTTTTTTCCCATTAAGTCACTGCTAAATTATTATCTAGACTGTAATGCGCACTAAACGGTTACTGTTAAGGAACTAGTTCTTGATCGAGCACTAGTTTTTTATCAGTTCATGAAATAAATCGTTCTTGTAAGTTCAGGTCAACAAATAATTGTTCGAAATAATTTCTAAAATTAGCAATTCAAACATATATGCGTTGTACGCGAAAGCAGTTAGTATTATTGTGAGTTTTCGAGAAAATAAATAAGATAGCACGTTTCCATGTATTTTAGATGATCAAAAACTATTTCCCAGTTACCTTAATATTCCATAGCTCATAAATAATTAAATTATACTTATTTTCGATTATTCTAAATTTTTCTTTAGAGTTGAAATATTCATTTATCTTGTAGTATGAAAAAATCTATTATTTAGGATTTTATTATGTTAAAAATGAATATTTAAGCGACGGCCCTTTAAAATAATCGAAAACTACTTAGTTCCTTAACGGTAATTCGCGAAAAATCAGTGAATTTTCTCCAGACACGTCTGGAAATAATCCAGTGAAGCATGTTGATTCGTATCGTTTCGATAACTATGCAAAAATGAAATAATGAATATTGATGGACGCTTCGAATCGATCCTGTCGCATGGAAATGATTATCGCGGGTGAAGTATAATTAAGTTCGTGACCATGCCCGATTCAGTGTGCCTACCACTCGGAACACGCGACGGGTTTCTGCGGTGAAGTTCATACGTGTTCCAACTTTCATCGCCATTTATTTTAAATAGTGAAGCAGACGACGGAGCCGCCGAATTTTTCGTATTTCCTCCCGTTCGTTCTGCCCGATATTGCCGTCGCGGTGCCAGCCGGATATCAAAGCAAATAACACGGGCAACGTCTGTGCAGCCTGCATTCATATAAGTTGGCGAAGAGAGTGTAAGCATGAAATCATCGTGTTACGTTTGCTCACTGGGGTGTTCTATTTTTAGTCCGGTCGACGGCAGAGTTTTTTCATTTCTGACTTTATGGTTATGGAATTTTCGCATTCCCATTTAAAGGACTACAATATCCGTGACATCACTGTGCTGCTGGCGCGACCAAAATAATTATTCGCAAAGATCGTCGCAGAATTTTTGTTCGGTAGTTGAGAATACCTTGACACTCTCTGTCTCATTTTTTTTAATATGAAGCGGATAATCCTTTGTTTAAAAAAAACGTATGTGAGAATTTGAAACAATTTTTGGCGATGCAATAGCAATTTTTTTTATATATATCAAAATCTGTAGATAATTTTCCTATTTTCTTGCAATGAGTTGGAATATTAACAAACTTAAGGAGGAATCATTTTTGGGGGAAAATTTATCCTCCCACGTTGTTAAATTTACGAAGCTATTTAATATTTGAAAAATTTGGAATGGTTTTTCGTATTTTAAATAGCACAGATCAGAATTTTGAGCGAAATAAATTGCGAAAGGTTTAAACCCGCAGGCTTGAGACAACTTAAAAAACAATTCACTTTTCTTTTCATCCAGCGAATTAGCAATAACTCATACGTGAGTTGCCATATTGAATTAATTTTGAAATTGTGTCGACTCTTTTAAATTAAACTACTTGACGATATTTCCCAGAAAAGGCGGTAGACGCTTGTCAACTTAGCGGCGCAAAATCTTCAAATCCGTCCTCGCTTAATATTCCTCGGCAGAAAATGCAATTATCCCAAAGTAAGATCGCACGTGTGTCGACTTTCTAACGGACCGCCGATAGCCACGGATTTACTTTCACGTAGCAATTACATCTCCGCGATGTTTGCCATGCAATTACTCGCACATGCTGCGATAGATGCTAAAATTAGACGGTAAGAAGCTCGAGTACACGCCGGTGCAGTGGTTTACGTTTTAATCTAATTGCTTTGTAATTGCGTACTGCTCGCACGAAGTGGCGATCGAGAAGTTATCTTCGCTCCGCCGGGAAGCAACCGCCTAATCTTTTTGCCTTCGCCAGCAATTACAAGCGCGCAGAGCAAAAGGATTTCCTCGTCGAATATTTTAATGCCGAACTATGATTGAAATTTTACGTCGAATCCCGAGTGCCGTACACTAAAATGTGACGTTATTTTGATCTTGAAATAGCGACTGCATTGCCTGCAGCAACCATTGATTCTCCACCATTCGACAGAAAAGCTGTACCTTCAATTCCACATCACTGAAATATCATTTGTCTTCCTCAATTTCGCCTTATCTTTACGTAGGAATTTGCACTCCGCGCAAGGAGATTAAGTCCGTAAAGCCTTATTAACTCGTTTTGAGTGATTTACGGGGGTTATTCATAATGCATTAAATGATTAAAGCCTGCAATCATACGTTATACATATTTAAAGATAAAGAGACCCGTACACCTACTTAAGATTAATATTTCTATATAATCTGCGTAGGTTCATTAACTCGGCACTGTGGAACGTCAATTTATCGAGCAAGCCGAGATACAAGAGTTCCTCTTGACAAAATAAATTGAAAAGATCGCCACTGTACTTGGGAATAACGAATGCTCGAGTTACAAACTGTTACGCTGACCGATCCCTCATATTTCTTTCCACCATAATCCAATTAAAACATATTTCGGAACTTGAGGCTTTAAAGATCGCCCAGCACTCCCAGCGAATTATTGCACAATGGTGGCAATTCGCCTGTATTTCATTAAACACTAATGGCCGCGTAATTATAGCCCGGCCGCAAGCGTAACGCCCGCGTAACGTCCAGGGGCCTGTTTACTCGGGACTATCGATTGAATAATCCAATGAAGCCGCTCGATGCTGACTGATCGGGCGCCGAAAAATCAGGGAGGAACAGCTGACGGGCGGCTATCAGCTGACCCGTGGCGCGAGGCCAGCCGATCGTCCAGACTAGTGGTGGAGAACTATCGATGGTACTTACGATAGTTATCGATGGTTCTCGCTATCGAAATTTGTAATAATATTACAAATTAAATTTGGGATTCTGAATTGAATTTGCAATAATATTACAAATTAAATTTGGGATTCTGAATTGAATTTGTAATAATATTACAAATTAAATTTGGGATTCTGAATTGAATTTGTAATAATATTACAAATTAAATTTGGGATTCTGAATTGAATTTGTAATAATAATATTTGTAATAATATTACAAATTAAATTTGGGATTCTGAATTGAATTTGTAATAATATTACAAATTAAATTTGGGATTCTGAATTTAATTTGTTATAATATTACAAATTAAATTTGGAATTCTGAATTTCATTTGTAATAACATTACAAATTAGATTTGGGATTCTGAATTTCAGCTGTTATTATTTTTAAATCGACTAACCTACGATTTTCAATACCGATAATTATCGATAGTGAAAATAAGCCATCTATAGTTTTCGATAGTGAGAACCATCGATAACTATCGTAAGTACCATCGATAGTTCTCCACCACTAGTCGAGACCGAGAACCGAGGCATATCTGACTGAGTCTGAGGATCGTCGTGGATCTATTTTAACTCATTTCGAGATACAACAATGCCTGACACCTTGGTAACGAAGGATTTGAACCGTCGCTTCGATCACACCGAACGCGGATTCGCGCGCACGTCTCCGAGGAATTCGTGCCAGTAAAGTGGAGATAAGGGTGTGTCGATAATACATATCTTGGAAATTCTGTATCGCGATAAGTTCGCGCGAAACTATTCGAAATAGTTACCTGTATTTATAATTAGCTGTGCGAGGCGATAAGGGGAGTCTATTTTAATTGGTGGTTATTAATGGGGTCGAGTGCCACGAAGTAGATTTCTAAATCCATGTATACGAATGTTAGGTTTAGTGTGCGAAGTCTCTGCAGAGCTTTATAATATCGATAAGAAACTAATTAATGGGGACGTGAGATAATTTATAGTAAAGACAGGTAAGGCGATAAAAACGGGTGAAATGGCCGGATGTTCTTGTCAATGGAATGTGGTTGTAAAGATTCGTGTCAGGCATAACAATTAATCGAACTCGATGACAAAGGTAAATGTTCTCGATAATTCATATCTCCTATCAATTCCTCTTCTATATTAATGAAAAAATATAGGTATTTTTAAATCATTACGTTCTTCCTTGCCCCATAATGGGGTCGTTCACCACGCGTGGTTACATAACTCGTGATGCAAAAGATCGTCATGCGTTTAAAAAAGGTCCAACGTTAGTTTTAAGACGTCCCGTACTGTGCATTTAAAATACTTGCATTTTTAATTCATAGATGGACTGATTTGCGAACTCAATTAAGTAGCAGAAGTGTTTTGCAAATGTAGGAAATTAATTACTACATATCAAGGGTGAGGAGAGAAACAGAGAATGTTACAAAACAGTTTTAATACTTTAGTCCACAAGAAGCAAGGTTCAATGAATTTAATTTTCTTGTTAAATAATATCTTGTGGGGACATTCCGTATTTTTTTCCAATGCAGAGTGGACATTTTCTGTTTTTAACAGTTACGGGAGGATTTGAACTTTATAACCCTTTGTGATTCGAAAATTCACATATGCGATAAATCGCAAAATCACGAAAAGTGGACATCCCTCGTTTTTCCTCTTTCCCTTCTAATTTCTTTCTGTGAATCTCAGGTATCGACTCGATTCCTACTATTCTGAGTACATTCTAAACTTGAAGTCACTATTATCTAAAACACCCGCGTAATAAAGGCAGCCTCGAAGAAAATGAAATATAGAATTCAGTGTAAGAAACTGATGTACGAGGGCAATCGACTCTTCCAACATTTTTCACTTCCATCAATCTTATTTCTCCAAGGCTTCGAGCGGCTCACCCAGGGGACCCAGTGGCACGTGAAAAGCGTGGAAATAACGTAACGCCTATACCGAACGGATACATCTCATTAAAATAGCGCGGTGTCGCGTGAGACAGAGAAAAAAAAATACTTGGATACAGCGTGCGCATCTGGTGTCATGTGATTTGGAGCGATGCCATCGGAAGGCTCGCTTCTTCTGACGTGTATTCGTAATAAAGGAGACGATGTCGGGGCTCGGTCTAGCACCAGTACCGAGGTATCGGTAAGCAAATCGAATTTGCTTCTGGTGTCTGATCGATCGGTAAATCCCTTTCCTCCTTTCTTTCTTTTTCTGGAAAAGCTGACGCAAAGCTCAGCGCAAAGAGCGCCACTGGCTCGTGTGTAGCTTTACTGACTGTTGATTTCGAAATTAAAGCGACAACAAAAGGAGAAAATGATAAAATATTATAAAATGCTTGAAATTTGTTTATCCTAAAGTTTACTTCTAATGTCTACTTTTTCTTTTATCAGGTTTGACGTCTTTATGACCTAAAAGATTCAAATTTATTTTTTGTAATTATAATAATAATTATAGAAATAGAAATTAAAAAGTAAAATAAGAGAATTTATTTTTCTTTGTTAAAACATTTGCAAAAATCACTTTCTTTCCAGCGCTCTAAACCAAGTTCTCCCATTAATTAATGAATATTATATTACCGGTTATCGATTTCGATTTTAGTTGAAGTATAAAGGACGATTATTTTTCTCTGAATGTACCCTCAGCATTGTCTTGAATACACGAGCAATTTGAGGACTAACCTGGTTTCGAATAGCTACTCTGTCTTCGAAGACAGTAATATATTTTGCAGTCCCAAAGGTTGACAGAGCTCCAGCGAAGTTAATTATTAATGTTATTATGCTCGTCTAAAGTGAAGTTACATTTGTAGTTGAAGACATGCGTAAAAATGCTCGCAGATCTCCAGAAAGCTGTGGTGGAAAGTTCAAGTAACACGAATTACTCGTTAATCAAGCGCTAATGAAGTAATTGCACGTTCCGGTTCAGCCAAGTGTTGCAGCCTAGAACCGCAAAGATTCTAGAAAATTGGCAATTAGAGGATCGCTTCTGGACGGCGACGCTTTGCACGCCGTCGAGCAAACGCCTCTGACCACCTGCATTGTTATTACTTCTTGCGATAATCAGGTGCAACGAGATCGTATCTGTGGCAATTAGTCTCTGCCTAAACCCGAATTAATCATTCAGCGTTTGTCACGCGGCTGGCAAATCACTCGCCGTTTTTAACTCTTCTTGATTTTTACTTGTGCGATCAAAAATCGACGGAAGTCGAGGCTGTTTCGCGTCCTTGAAAATTCCAACGCAGCCTCATCTCGCGCAAAGTATTCCCGAAGGTTTCGCCTTGCTTTTGCGGAATACCAATCGCGAAATCGATGGGCTTCTTCGTTTCTACGTGTGAAAAAAGAACGTTGGTTCTCACTGACTAGCTCGGATGTTGCGCGTGAAAACGTGCATTTGGCGAGACCCCATGAATTATTCAACAGATCCAGCGGAGGAATGAGATGATAACTCCGGTGGATCGTTGGAATCAAGGCTACGATGATATTAGCGAGCCGCGTACGCATATTTGGCACTCTGGCAATTGCAACGAGAAACTTTCCGCCAGACGTTTAACTAGCGCTAGTTTCTTTCTTCCGATGGTGCGCCGTTATTATGCAACGATATCGCGTGCTTCGCTAATGCGTCACACGTGCTAATCTTCAAATAGTATATGTTTCTATGGACGTTCCCCTGTGAGCGAGATATTGAGAAGAATTTTAAATTGGACATGTGCGGAGTTAGCGTTATTGGAATAAATTTTTATTAATAACTAGCTGAACCGTTACGCGGTTTCACTCGGGAATTATTTATGATGTTTGAAAAATAAAAAAGCCTAAAGCAAAAAATAAATAGCCTATAATCTAATCTAGGACGTGTGTAATGAATATTCAAAAGTTCAATTAAATTCGTTCAGCCGTTTAGGCGTGAAAGAAGGAGAAACAAACAAACAACGTTTCACTTTTATATATTAGTAAGGATCTTCTGATAAAAATAGCGAATAGAATGAAGTTATTCGAGGATAACGAATTACTTCTTATTCGAATAAATTTTTATTCGAATTGCGTGGAATATTATTTATGATTACGGACTGGAAGTCTGTTAAAAAGGGTGTCATATGTTTAAGAATCTAAGCAGATTTCGGAAGTGAAGGAGGAGAACCAGGAAATCCCCGCGACGATTCAATAGATATGTGTCATCGGATGAACGCGGTGCACTAGAGCTAATTAAGCACTTAGATCAGCGTCGACAATTACTGATGCGCATCATTGCTCTAGGACACAAGCGTCGTGAAATCGGAAGATGTGTTTGCGAGAGGACGTGACACGTCCCCAGGTTTCGGTAGGACAGCCTTACAATTGCTAGAATGTGTCCCACGTCCTGTATTGCCTAATTTCCCTTGAGAATATAAAAATCTATGAGAGCGCGTCAAAATGTGCCAAGAGTGACCAGAAATACAAGTTCGTGTGCGAAGAATAAATTGTTACTTGACAGTGATTTATAATCACGACGAAATGTTAATATTAATACAAGAATCTATTATTTCCGAACAAATAAAACGTACCCTGTGACATCTTTCTAACTATTTATGTATACTATAATTATCTACAATTTAAAATGTCACAAATACAATATACTGATTGGCATTTGCCAAGCATTTCTATTTCTTCTGAATATGGTGTTAGAGCAGAGCCATATTCACGAAGAATTGAGGACCTTGTAACAAGAAGGGTGTAGCTACATATTTACTAACTTCAAGTAAATTAGAAAAAACTGTTTATAAAATTATTGCTTTGACTTTTAGATTTAAAGGGAGAGCACTAATTGAAAAATATACATTTTCACACAATAAGTAGTAATTATTGAGTTGATAAGTTTCTATTTCTATTTTTGGCAAATTTTTCAAATCTAGAGAGCAAAGCAGTAATGGGTGCAGATTCAAAATTTGCAATAAACCGTGCATTTGTTATCGTAGGTATTTGCATTAAAACGATATTAATGCAAATTATATGCGCGCCACACGATGTAGAATTTTTTTTATATCATAACTCAAAGTTGTCAAAAATGGAGCTGCACCATTTTTTGTTATTGGCCTGAATTTTATTGTTAAAGTATTCGTTAAACGCGTTTGTGGTAGTCGAGCCACAAACACTTTTTAAAACGTGTCAACCATACAGCAGAGCTGCGGAATTACGAGCCGAAGAGAGCGCATCGTGGGTGAGCAGAATTATGCAAATTTGTCACTTACCGCGCCTCATAGCGCGGGTCGAGCCCTATATTGTTTGCTTTCGCGTATCCGACAATGGAACGTCGGCGCGTTCGCGTATTTGCCTTCGTCTCCCTGATGCGATATATTTATACTATCAAGTGGTTCGAGCGCTCGGCAGTTGCAATAATATTTATCTACCGAGGCAACTGCAAGTCTCCCGGCGAAGTCGCCTCCGTGCGTCTATCGCGACCGCCCGAAGGAATCGCGCGTTGAAAATCCCGCGCTACTTCCCGCGGCGGAAATTTCGCGCGTCGAAAATCGCGGGAACCTTGCGCAGGAAGGGTTTCGCGCGTCAAAATTGGCGGAAGCTTGCGCGGTAAAGATTTCGCGCATAGAAAATTTCACGCGTCGAAAATTGCGAAAGCTCGCGCAATAAAGATTTTGCGCACTTGAGGTTTCACGCGTGGAAAATTCAAAAGCTTGGGCAGTAAAGATTTCGCGAATTAAAAATTTTTCACGCGTCGAAAGTTGCGAAAGCTCGCGCAATAAAGATTTCGCGCATTGGAGGGTTTCACGCGTGGAAAATTCAAAAGCTTGGGCAGTAAAGATTTCGCGAATTAAAAATGTTTCACGCGTCGAAAGTTGCGAAAGCTCGCGCAATAAAGATTTTGCGCACTTGAGATTTCACGCGTGGAAAATTCAAAAGCTTGGGCAGTAAAGATTTCGCGAATTAAAATTTTTTCACGCGTCGAAAGTTGCGAAAGCTCGCGCATTGGAGGTTTCACGCGTGGAAAATTAAAAAGCTTGGGCAGTAAAGATTTCGCGAATTAAAATTTTTTCACGCGTCGAAAGTTGCGAAAACTCGCGCAGTAAAGATTTCGCGCATTGGAGGTTTCCGCGCGTGGAAAATTCAAAAGCTTGGGCAGTAAAGATTTCGCGAATTAAAAATGTTTCACGCGTCGAAAGTTGCGAAAGCTCGCGCAATAAAGATTTTGCGCACTTGAGATTTCACGCGTGGAAAATTCAAAAGCTTGGGCAGTAAAGATTTCGCGAATTAAAATTTTTTCACGCGTCGAAAGTTGCGAAAGCTCGCGCATTGGACGTTTCACGCGTGGAAAATTAAAAAGCTTGGGCAGTAAAGATTTCGCGAATTAAAAATTTTTCACGCGTCGAAAGTTGCGAAAGCTCGCGCAATAAAGATTTCGCGCATTGGAGGTTTCACGCGTGGAAAATTAAAAAGCTTAGGCAGTAAAGATTTCGCGAATTAAAATTTTTTCACGCGTCGAAAGTTGCGAAAGCTCGCGCAATAAAGATTTCGCGCGTGGAAAATTAAAAAGCTTGGGCAGTAAAGATTTCGGGCATTGGAGGATTTCACGCGTGGAAAATTAAAAAGCTTGCGCAGTAAAGATTTTGCGCGTTAAAAATTCACGGAACCCTGCGCACCGAAGTTTTCGCGCGCGGAAAATTGCGACACTGCGTAGCAAGGATTTGGCGCGTCGAGAGTCGCGGGACTTCTTCTCGCAGAGTCGCGTCGCGTGCTTCTGTCGCATGGGACCAATTCTCTTCGCGACCAAGCCGTCTTACCACGCTGGTATATATTAATAGATCTCTGGTTTCATGCGCGGCACACTTTACAGCGTCGCATCTCGTTATTATTAATCGACGAGCATCGAACGACCGTTTCCTCGCCACATGCCTCGGCATCGAGCAGTACTTCGCCGCCGTACTTCGATCGGCTCCGAAATAACCGTGTAATTAAAATTCTTACTGGCTCGAATGATACAGCGTAGATTCATAAAACACCGTCGAGCCGTAAGAGCGGCCCGCGTGTCAACGACTTCGTTCGCGGAGGGTGAATGGATCATCTAGTACTCCCGCGGCACAGGAATCTATTTAGAGTTGATTGGAAGATAGTTAAATGGGACGCGTGTGTTGATTTCTATTATGGCGGGTGTCGGAGCCGTTGCCTATTGCTCGCCAGGAATTACGATCGTGGATTATTTTGTTACCCTGAGCAAATATTTGCTCGATGGCGTACATTGTAATAGTAGATGTAGTTCTTATAAATATTAAGACTGCGCTCCTCCGGAGCCGCTTAATGCCGACGCGCCCTGACGACGAGATTCGTTTCAGAACTCCCAATAAAATTTCATATTCGATGGTAACTAGTTTTAAATACATATATAAACATATCAAAGGAAAAAATACTAATCCGATCATGTAGAGTATTAAACACAGACTTAACCGTTTTATTCGAGGTGTAAAACGATCGCATCGAATCTATCTCCATACTGAGCGCCAAGTTTAATCGCCGCCACTAAGTCGCTTAAGTATAATAGCTCTTTCAGGGAACTGAAAACTACAAATCGAGTCGCGAATCTTGCGATGCTATTGTGATTCTGTATTCCAAAGCAAAGGAATCTGCCGATGGAATTTTTCCTCAAGTGGCGCAAAGAAACAACAGAATTTAAATTTCGGGAATGTACGAAATACGAAAATGTAGGAAATTATATCTGCCAAAATAAAATTTAACCTCTAACATCTGTTATCCTTGCAGCAAGATAATTTCCAAACGAACTTACAATATGTACTAACAGTAAACTAAACCGTGCGCCGTTCTGTAAACCAAAACATCGCCTCCTTTGAGACTCCTTTTTCTCTATTTCAACGATGGTTAATCTGTTGACCGATGTTAATTCCGCGCCGCGATAAGGGGATTCTGTTTGCCGCGCAGCCTCCAGGGCACAACGGCACAACGCCGTATAAAAAAGCTTTTATCAGCCGAGCAGTCTGTCTACGGATTGTGTGCAGCAATGGTCCCGGGTCGCACATGGTGTGTTGATAAGCATTAAACGTGTTTATGGCCGCAAGATAGCTCGCGCATTTTATTAATAACCGTTAAGTACACCGTGCAGTGATTATCGTCACTCACGGTTTCGCATCTGGCTGGTTCGCCTTATTATTAGCGACAGCTTTTACGTGGCTAATTATAGGCGATATTATATATCCATTGTCTCCTGCTGGCTGCCTCCTTTAGAAACACGTCGTCGAGGTCATTGTCTGATCGACACTCTCTCGTCCCGCGCTTCGCGAACCGAACCCCACCATGGTAACGGATGCTTTCCAAGTCGCATCGCTCGATCCGCGCTCCCGATGCACCACTGGATCTTCATATCTCTCGACGCCACCAGCTCGCGCTCACGGACTTTAGAAAACAGGGGTGGGAACAATGGGGAACAGTAGGAAACAGGGGGAGATCGTGCGGGATATGAAGTCCTTCGTATCTCCTCGCAAATTACCACTCAGATTCTTAAAATAAACATTGAAGACAGATCACCGCAATGTATGTGCCTCCTATCGTGAACACACAATCGTTAATATTACACTTTACTTATTATTCCGCGAAATATCGTATTTTCACGATAAGTGCTGTACGATTCCCGGAATGAGTGTCACGTTACTTCGCGAGGTGCACCCCTCGAGTTCGGGGTGGAGGGTAACAGACCACCCCGTATATTAAGAAAGTTCGCAGGAAAACGACGGTCGTGGTTGCCCTCTAGAAATACGAGAACTGGCGTTCTAACCGCGAGCCTTATTTACGCTGGCATCTTTACAGAGGACAATTGATTTCAGTCGCGAAGCGAGCAACGACGCGCGCTGCGACAAACCGACGTCAACGAAAAGTATGCTGCGCGGGTAATGCGAGAGAGAGATGCGTTGGCTCTGATATATCCTCTCCTCTCTCGCCCTCCTCCCCGCCTCGCCGAGTCGTTTTTTTTTTCACGTCTCTTTTCGCTACGAGCGCCGCAGCGATTAAGCGCATCGCGGGGACTAAACGGAGGGCGATACGTTTAACCACAGTCACGGTTATTATGGGAATGTTTACGGAAGATTCTTGGAATCGTGAACGTTCGTGTTCGGTCTTGAACCCGAGTCGAGTGGCGATCCTCGCAAGTGGACACGAATGACAGTGTTGAACGGTTCGCCAGATTAGAAAATCGGCGATGTAATCGAGGGTAATACATGTATACACACAAGTATTGGATGCCGTTGGTTTTGTAGTTTGGTTTGTTATTTTTTTTCGTACCTTTTTTTGGAATGCTGTTCGTTAGTGAAAGACCGACGATGGAACTAAGGGGCGTTTAGGAAGCGTGTGGTCATTGTTCGCTGGTACGACGATTAACTGGCGTTCGATTATACCCGAACGCCGTTTCGCTGAACGCCCAATTATCTGCACAGTGCCATCTAGTAAGGGAAAACAAGCATCCTGTGTTTGCGTCGGCTTGCACGGCTCGGGTTATCATGGATTTGTCGGTATGGTAGTTTGGATGGTATCGGTACAGAAATAGAGTGCGGAATTAGGGATTGATTGGGGAAGGGAAGAATTGTATGCAATTGGAAACGTCGATATTTTGCGACAGGCATGCAGAAAAAGTTCTAGGCTGCAGAGAAAGTCCAACAGGCTCCAACAAGAATGTTTACTAGAAAGTAAACTGTGCGCGTCGCCGTGGTTGGTCAATGTAACGAATGATTATTGTTCAGGTTATGTAAAAACGTGGACAATCAGTGTAACAAATTGTTAATAAAAATATTTTCAATGTACCGCCTTTCTTTTTAAATACACCAGTAGACACGTCGCTTTGAATTTACCCTGGCACTCGAGAGTGAAATAGAATGTAGATTTAGGGGTTATGATTCTGTGGTGGACAATTAACGACAATCTACGATGAAGTGACGAAGAAAATTTGTGACGTGTGATGGACACTGTAACGTGTATCCTCTATTCTGCGATAATTTAACAATGACGAGTTTTCACGCTGGTGTATACATACCTCCCTGAAAACGAATACTCTAGGTAGGAGCTCGTGTTTATTTGCTTTCCAAATAGCGTACACGTTTCGTCCACGCTGTATCCAATAAACCAAAGAAGACCTCCCATTGAAATCCATCCTTAAAGGCATCAAGCGTGCGCTGCAACAACAGTGTAAACTCCCTGGGACATGTTCAAGCGATATAGAAATCTGAAACCCTAGTTTCGGGTGCTGACCACAGTAGTCGATACCACTTAACACACATGGCAACAGAAGAAAGACGATCACCCTTGTTTGTGTCATCGGTTCTTTATTCTACTTGTTCCTACGCGTTTATGTGCATCCCCACTACCATCTTCTAAAGTCGCGCTCCCACTTGTCTAACGCCTACAGAACTTAGGACCATTTTTCCAAACAAGCAATGCAAAAGCATTCTATTTTAAGTAGCTTAAGCGTATACCACACTTGACGAGATATAACCGAAGAATTATATGCAGCAGGCTCATTCCTCAATCATTGTCACTCGCCCCGATATCGCCGAATCTAACGAGAGCTTCTGTTTCAGATGAAAATTGAAACGTCCCAGGACATGACGTAAATATCGCGGGCACACAGTGTAAGGGCAGAAACGGGCCACCATGAAGGGGAACCTCGCGCCGTAGTTTCGCCTATCTGCGATGTTAGTCACACAGCCACCCTCCTCGATGGACAATCCGTCGAATATGACGTCGGTACTCGAGGAGGAGACGAACGCCGATATCGACGACGCGTTCCCGCCGCACGTCGACACGACGAACATCGTCATACAGCCGGAGTCGCCCACCAGCAAGAAGCAAGCGCTGAAGACCTTCAACGAGGTCAACGCGCTTCTCCAGGCTGGCAGAAAGAGGGAGGCTAAGCTGATCATAAGGGAGAACGCGTGGCCATTGAACAACGGGATCAGGGCGCAACTATGGCCGGCTCTCTGCGCGCAGCATGCGCACGGCAAGAACATGCTCGATGGATTCTATTGGGACATGGTCAACCAAGTGTTTGGGACTACAGGTGAGTTTCATTCACACGGGCAACCGGGAAGTTCGGAAAATTCTGCAACTTTCCGTGCAAGTAGACTAGTTCGTGCGTAAAGGCGGGTTCTCATAGCTGCGACGGGTCGCAGCGACCGGCAGCGACTCCACTGGTGCAAGGGAGAAGTATGCAACTGTTTCTCCCGCTGCACTAGTGGGGTCGCTGCCGGTTAATGTTGCGACTGTGTTTTGAATGAAAGGGGATGTTTCATTGAGAATTGAACCGTAGCGAGTGAGCACAAAGTAGAGATTACCGTACAATCATAGACCAATATTTTTGTTGAGTTAAGGCTCGAAGTTGTTCGAGATCGTGTTTGCTGATCTAATAATAACGTGCTGAAAGCCCATCTACGCGAATATGTATTATTAGCGTCTCACGGCACATGTACAACCTACTACGATTCTCTAACATTGATATGTTGTTTCTTTGGAACCACGTATCTGATTCGCTATACTAATTAATTTCTGTTTTTCGTAATTCTTTACACTGGTTCTACAATTTAGAGTTCATCGATTGAATAATATGAGTACATTTACATATTCAATGGAACAAAACGTGTGCCCCACTAATTTTTTCGGCCACAAAAGTTATATAACAAGTATTTAACCCGATCCATTTTAAAATGACCAAAAATGTTTAATCCGCAATCTTTGAAAAATTTGTTGAATGTATTTGGCACGTGGGAATGTGGCATAATACTCTGATAAGGAATCATTCCTGAGAATTACAATCAAGTTTAAAAACTTCAAATTCTTGCATTCCGAATTCTTTGGTATTCTATAATATTGTGTAAAAAGATTAAACAATGAAATGAGTACCTTGTAAAATATTAATGACTAAATTTGTATGAGCCATCCGCTCGTTGTTTCAAGCAATGCACGAAATGTGAATAGAAAATATACTAAAAGAGAAAACTCACAGACCAGCTGTTTAGAAAGATTGCCCACGTTGCATTCGGTAAACCAGACTCTTTACGGCACCACAACAATCGACTGGACAGCACAAACGCTTGTCACTCGTTTGTAATGCACGCTCACTCGAAACGATCCTACCTCGTCGAAGTACAAACACAGACTGAACGCGTCGTAAACATAAGGGTTCGTAATATTCCCCCATGTCTAGTCGGCAGTGTCTTGTGTCCTTCCTTTGTCTACGTAAACAATGCACGTTCCTAAGGAATCCAATCGGACAATTGCGCTTTCTCGAACATGTCTCGAAATTAGCTAATTACCGATTTCTTTCAATTTCGGGGCCATTGTTATTAACTCTTGTATAGTTCCCCTTCGATACTGAATTAGATTTCGATAGAAATCGCGGGCCGACTGCAAGCGCGTGAAATTTAAATATCGATACAAACATACCTTCACACATAAACACTTCTAAATACGTATTTACATGACTTAATCATTTGCAATAAACCTTCTACTCTATTCTCGAGTTACTTAAAGCTCCCTTACTCTTATCACCATTGCAGTTACTGCACTGCCATAAAATAAGAATAAATTACTTCAACCGTAATCGAGACAAATCTCTTGTTTTATATAACATCTTCCAACTTAGCGATTTTATTATATAAGACAACATAAAAGAACCTGTTGCTTCATATCAGTGCATTGCAAAGTTCTTTAATTCAGAGTATCAAACCTGGAATAGATCTCTAAGAAAAAGTCCTCAGAACTGTACTCCTCCAAAACAATTAGAGGCTGAGGGAAACAAATATTAAAAATACATTTCGCACAGTAAATTGTTTTACCGAGCATCTGACGCGTGCAGCATGCTGGGGCTAACTTAATCAATGCTAGTCATTTGAGTGAAGGATCTAATTATTCCGAGCAGCGTGGTGGGTAAACAATGTGACTGAAACCTGAAATTGTATGTTTGCAGAGCTGCCGGAAAAATCAATCATGTTACCGCCGTTCGTGGACAGTACTCATTGTCTGTCGTACAACTTGACAAGGAAAGGCAGGAGTGTCGCCGACAGGGTCGTCTCTGTATTGGGATACGCTTCCCCCGACATCACTTACAGTCCTTCTCTTTATCCCATTACGGCACTTCTTCTTCACTTCATGCCAGGTGTGTATAAATAAATACCGCGCGTCGAATAGCGACGCCTCCTCTCAGACGCCTCTGATCTGTTTCCGAAGCACAATGGGGATTTCACGTCGCGTGCCGTAAGTCGAATTCCTTGCCCGCGGGCATAAATGAAGACGTGTAGAGGCGGAGTGCAGTTGGATGTAATCCCAGAATTATTAATAGCCTGAAATCAGAATATTCACAAAGTACCATTTTCTTGCAGAGGAGGAGTGTTATCATTGTATGGCCAGCCTGGTCGCCGCTAAAGACAAGATGTTTATTACGCAAACGAAGCTTCTGTACGAAGTTACCTGGAAGACGGTGGAGCAGATTACCAAGAAGCACGTGGTACGTGATGCTCAGCTGTTACACTCGAGAGATGAATCACTCTGGCCCGAGCCAAAATGCCTTTCATTTATTTATAAGTACAGAGATCTACGAAGAAAGTAGCGTTCTCAATTTTTATCCCGACGCCCTTTCGTTGCACCCTCGCCTCTGTTTCTCAGAGTTTAAGAGAGAGCATAATTACGAGCGATAGTCTACGTTTGTGTGTCGTTGAGGAGGAATTATAGAAGTTGAATGGTTCGTTGCAGAAATCTGCCGCGGTACACTTAGCAAGGCACTGCTCTGGATCAAGGGCGGAAAGGATTTACATGGATTGGATCTGGTGGATTCTGCAGCTTCTTCCCTTCCAACATCTAGTCAGGGTTATGGACTGTTTTCTTCACGAAGGCATCAAGGTCGGTGTAGAGAGAACTCAGAGGCAACTGCCGGCATTCAGATCTTTTATTGCATCTTCTCATGGCGCATTGAAAAAGTTTGGCCCCGGTTCAAGAGGGGAGATGAAATAAAAGATACGCGTAACGTGAAGTGCTCTTCCAGGAATAGGATGAATGATAAATCTAGGCGTAGCTGACTATGTGCCAGTAGCAAATCTGTTTAAGATACAATTTTTACGCATTCATCTTTCCCACTGTGTCGAGCACGATAATTTTATAAGTTTTGTCAGTAACTCTTCTTTTATTTCCCTTTGCGAATGCCAGTTGTTCACAAATTTGCTTGGTTCTGTTTCAGGTCTTCTATCGGGTAGCAATGGCTATAGTTTTATTATTCTACAAGCACTCGTCATTGCAGAACTCGGAATGGATGAATGAGATTTCTAAGAACGGTATTGACGCGGCACTCTCGAAGTTTGTCAGACAAATACCGGTGAGTAAGAAGACACCAATGCCTGTTCCGTCGCTTCCCAGCCAGGAATAATTAGGCACGTTATTACAGCCGTGTTTGTGAACTTGCAGGTAACCCCAGCGAAATTTTTACGTACCGCATTCGGCATACGGGGACTCAGCTCAGCATACATATCAAGGGTATTTTTGCGCACAGAAATGGCTCTTAAAAGTAGAAGCGTTTTAACGGGATCCAGATCGTTGGCTAGATCGCGATCTACAGACAATCTACCCACGAGTCAGTCTCAAGTCAACATTCAGATGATGTCGCACACGCTCACGATACGAGAAGTACGTTATTCTTATTCCCATTTCCTTTACGCGAAACGCCATATACATGGAGAATTCTCGTCGACCAGTGGACTCACGTACATGTTTCAAGTTCTCTTCCATTCTATCTGGTTGCTCCCCGTTGCGATTGATTCTTATCTATTGGCCTCTTGATTTTGTAGCTAAAGGTGGAATCTGACGGCACGCGAATCGGCGATCTTTGCGCGCGAATCGCCGAATCCACGTGCCGTGAGAACGCTCATGAATCGCCGACTCACCTGCCGTCAGATTCCACCTTAAGAGTTGGTTCTCCACACTGGTAACGGCGTTACTATCCCACTTCTTTCCGGAATATAAAATTCTATCGCCGAGTAATGCGCATATATGTGAGCCCATTCTACATTTATACACTACTTTAATATTGTGAATGACTCTATCCTTGTTTTGTAAAGAAACATTGCAGGTTCAAAGGTTTAGTATCAATAGTGTATGTTTATTAATGTTATATTAAAATAACTAGTAGACATTACCAAGATCATCCGTTAAACCGTAGTTACTTAGGGTATCAGAAAAGAAAAGCGTACTGTGGAAAAGCCTGTTCAATGATTCACTTTGTTTTCAGAAAGAGTGTGAAGACACATACAAAGACAGGGTATCGTATGATTATCTTTTTGGGAAATGTGTTGTTAGTTTCATGTGCTCTGCCCTCTGTTCCTGAACTACTACCTGTTACATTCATTCATACTCACCCATTGTTACATTTATCGTGCCAGCTTTGTTGCTGTTACCGTCTATCCACTTGCAGTTACTGCCTTATTCAATAATAGAATAACAACGATATCTTCCGTTTAAATATCATTCTCCATACCACTAGGTCTTCACTGGCTTTTTCAGTGTTCCGCAAGTACGGCACGGCAATCGTGACGATTTTTAAAAGCAATATATATATATATATATTCGTTGAAGATCAGAATGTATAGATGGTGACTGTTACTGGTGAGCTACACGAGGTTTATTGCTTCTCATTGATCGATAGGATGGTCGAACTTCTCTCTGGTACAAGAGAAAATTCTCGAGAAATCCTTCGGACCCGAGAACTCATCAGTTTCGATCAGTGAATGCAGCCGTGCTTCGTAAATTCCAGTCTATCGCAGTTCTATCACGATTTGGTTGTAACAGTTGTAAAACCAACGAGGAGGGAGAGCTGGCGTTTTGAAGCTGCGCATTTTAATTTTAAACTAATTATGTTAAATGCTTCCTTAGCGCCATTCGACACCATCGTTTAATTTTCTTTCTTCGAGATTACACATCGGTCGCACTGGTTAACAGTGAGTCGAGCATTCCACCCCGTGCGCGTTGACTTTTGAACCGTTTAATGTACAATTTGGCCGATGTTCTATTGTATGATCCGTGCCTCCGATGGTTTTTAACCAGTGTCTCGTATATAATTACTCTCATTTGATACGTAAACTCGAGCCCGAGGCGTGTGGCAATTTATTATTGACGGTTCTGTGTTGTCTTGTGTCATGCTGCGTTACTGGAATGATGATGGATTTAATGGTCATGGGTGTAGGGTGCACACAGTCCTGGACCGCGTGCTCTGTCAATGGGCGTTTATCCCATACAAAGCATATGCTCCCAGATTCTAGACATGCCTGATGTAAGTACTCAACGGCCGTTCATTAATCGAAGTTCGGCAATGAGCAGAGTTTTCTGTAGTTCGCTGGCTGCCTCTCTGTGGCATGTCGATATTGTTCTCGGTGTACATACAGCCGCCTTGAAGTACGTATCACGTAGGTTGTGTACATCGTTCTACATCTTGGCTGCTGTACTTCATACCAGTAGCCATTAAACGTGCGAGAATACGAGCCACGTCGACTAAACAACAGTGGCAATCAGAGTTAGTGAGATGTTCTAGATCGCTAAGAAGGGTCAGACCCGATGTAAATGATACTTGGCTCCCATTCGTTTGGAAGGTGTACAATTATATTAGCGATTACCGGTCGAGTCATTCTTTCAACTTTGTAGCCGTTGGTTTCGCAATCACTTCCGTTGTCCTTCTTTTTTTTTTTGCCAGAGGCTCGATACGTTGTACTGAATGGTGTATCAGCCTGACTTGTTTGATCTAATTAGAACCACAGCACTGTTTTGTGATCCTCCGAACAAATATGAGCGCTGAATTTTATCACCCTTTGCTGCTGAGTTAGCATGCGTTGTCTCTGTATTTTTTTACGCATTCATAGTGGCATTCTAGAATCCCTACCCCCCTCGTTACTCTCATTGATCTGTGTCGCAACACTCGCGCGAAGTTTTAGACGTGTTCTCTCCTGAAATGCGATTAGTGTGTAACACCAATAACAACTAGTGAAACGTAGTAGCGATCCTAAGTCGTTTGAGTATCAGTAGAAACACACGTAATTAGATGGACGCGATTGTACACTTTTTAAAATTAGCTAATCTATCATTATGTGTATCATTTGCATTCTACCATCAGTTTCCCCATCTCACGGCAATCGATTCGTTTGAAATCGAGGTTTTATAATGTTGTGGCAATTCACTTCACACTTGAATGGCTCGTGCATTTTGCATGGTGAATGTTTTGCATTTTCTTTTAGTTTTCTAGCATTTTTAAGTGTTCCCTAGCAGTGTCTTTAATTGCACTAGTGCAACAGGTCTTTAGAGATCGACTGAAGTTATTGTGTATAAACGCACTATACGCTGGTTCATACGATTAATAATAATACTAAACGAAACGACGATGAAAACCGCGTCAGAGGTAACTTAGGACCCTTTGTACATACCACAAATTAGCCCCCAGAATAATGAAAGCTACCGTAGACACCGCGCGCAGAACTATGAACAAAGTGTACATCATACTTAAGATGAAAGCACAAATTTAATTTTAATATTTTGTGGCTTCGTAATCACACATTGGTTTCATTTCTTTTTTTTACAGTCAAGCGCATGATCTACTGCTGCTGTGATTTAGTTTTGCTATATTCTTGAGGGTCTAGAGAATTATTGGAAACTAATGTTTGCACAGTTTACCTATGTAGATCGCAATGAATGTACACCGTACTAAACTTCTGCCTTTGCTTATCCAACAGTTGTTCACATTGTGGTCCTGGCTGCCGATGAGGATCACCATGTATCAACCAATTCTACTCTACACGACAGAAGAGCACGGTTGCTCGCTAACAACATTCTACGTAAGGGTAGAGCAACACGAGCCCACCCTGCTAATGATAAAAACATGTAATAACGAAGTAGGTATTTTGCACTAATGTACGATTCTATACTTTGCTAGAAACATTCGATAAATCCTCTTCCCAATTATCTGTTACAAGGTGTTTGGTGCCTACTGTTCGACGAGATGGTGCGAACGCAATATGAAGAACGACAAAGGACAGAGACAAGCTTATTTCGGTACAGGCGAAACGTTCCTGTTCAGTTTGTATCCCGAAAGGTCAAAGTACCCTTGGGTAGGCATGGACTCTTCGCACAACGATTCGAAAGTCCATCATTCAGCCGAGCTGTTCATGGCAGCGGATTCCAAAATGATAACGATCGGCGGCGGGTAAGCAGCCTTCTCTTATTCGTCGTTTTTAACAGTGCTGGATTTACCCCTTAGGCTAACAAGGCTGAAGCCTAGGGCCCCGTTTAGCTGGGGGCCCCTCATTCTAAATTTTTTCCCCGAAAAATTTATCAAAAAATCTTGCCGAGGGTTAATGTTATATTTAGTTTTGATATTCAATGTTAATTTTGAAATTAAATTCTTATTTAGATTGTACGAGAATTGTGATAAAAAAAATTAAATCAGAGTTATTTTATTTTTTATATTTAACCGAGGGCCCCCCGAATATTCAGCCTAGGGCCCCTGAAAAGGTAAATCCGGCTCTGGTTTTTAATATTCATTTGTAGATTCTTCTCGGCTCATATCTTTGACGCCGTGCTAATCTGTTGCTTCCAGAGAGGGGCAAGCGATATGGATGGACGAGAACATAAGATTCGGTAAGACAGATCGGTGCTCTACATTCAACAATCCACCTCTTTGTGCTAGTGGCGACTTTGAGATTAGGGTACTAGAAGTATATGGTTTCGCTGGTGCTTGAGGAGGAGGACAGGACTTGGCACTACGGCGTATCAGTTTATTTGATTCCTTACTGCCATTTAGCAACTCTCTTCTATATTATATATATACGTGCAGAGTTGTATACGTTATATATATACATGTACCCTCGTATATATGTTGCAAAAGTTTACCGCGCCTCGTCGCGAATTGGTATTGTCAGTGATGCATCCTCGGTCGCTTGCAGAGTGCTAGTATTACAGTGTGCATGTTTGATGGTTGAGAGGCGCCGTAAAGAGGTTCTGTACCGATTGAGATTACGTAGATTTATCTCCTTCGTTTTATTACGCTTTCTGTTCGATTATTCGTCTCGACGACCCGCGGGAAGAAGAGCACTTGACTGGGCGACTCTCGCGTTCCTTGTATCGTCAAACTTATTATTCTGTATAGAACAAAACACACGGTGTAATAATGGTTGCTAAGACGTACCACGCGCGACGCAAATGAACTTTCGACAATAATCAGCGTTCGAGTCACTTTCAGTTGCGTAAGCCCTCGGTGTCCCGTGTGTACATATGTAAGAAACGATTGGTTATTTACGTGAATACTTAATATTCATTCGACTACTAGATCCTATTATTCTGTAATTGTGTATATACCGTACGTATGTACATGCACAGGGCGGGCCACCCACGCAATTCCAGTCCTCTGGTGGCGCATACTGTGTATGCATATATATATATGCCGCAGATTATTTCATCGGGTCTCTCGTTAATTCTTACGGCTCGTCAGCAATGCTCGTATATATATATATTTGTGTTAACAGTCCTGTAACGTTTATTTAGTATTGTTACGCCTAGCTTTAATCAGTTGTTAAACGGAGGTGCGACAGAGCCGAAGGAAAGAGTACTGTTTATATTATATGTTAAATATTGTGTATGTCACGCGTTAACTGTGTATGTCTGTATACACCAGATACATACGTGTACGTTAATCTCATGTAATTTCCTATGAAAATATTATATAAATATTGCCCCCTTGCGCAAGTAGGATCGACACGTAAACGCGAGAATCATAGGCGTCGCGTGCCAGGCGTGTATCGCATAAAAATACCGAATGAAGACCGGCCAGGGGGCGAATGGTACTTTGGAACAACGACATTTTTATTTTTTATCTTCTAGTGGTGATCGCGCTGAAACGGAAATGTTAGCCGAGTCGCGAGTGGGTCGTCCCCCCCCCCCGTTTCCTAACATCGGACACGAAAAAGCCATAGTTTCTTTTTTCACCGTAGCACCTTAAGGAACTTGTATATTTTATATAGGATACGTAATCCATTGCCAGTAGCGATGGGTGAAGTTAACGCAGACGAAAATACGTACACCGAAGCGGCGCGGTTTTGCTTTCGTTATGTATTTTCCGTGTTACTCTTCGTTCGACACACTTCGGGCATTCTGAAGGAGGCGTGCTAGCGTTTACTGTCGTTATTATATTATCCTTTGTCTCTCTTTGTGATGAAATCTGTATCGGTGTCGTGCGGTACACGATTTAACTCTTAGAGTACCTGCTTCTGTGTTTAGTTTCTTGTTGTTTATTATTATTTTATTTTCTTCTTTTTTTTTAACGAGAATGAAAGGGAGAAGATGGAAGAGTGAGATCGAGCGTGAATGGAGACTAGAGGTGTCGATTTTTTAATAGATCCCTTGGTTGTGATGTAGAAGTGGCTGGCACCACTTTTGTCCCAGCGACAATACGTACTAATTATAACGTTTGCGTGGGAGGATCGCGTATGTATCTTTCACTCTCCGCGTTATCAGCTGCAGACTAATGCGACAAGCGAACATTTCTGCGTTACTCTCTCGAACACGGCCGCGTGTTAAATTGATCGTCGAGATATCGAAAGCACTTAACGAGAAGAAAAGCCTAAGGTACATCGATCGAATAATTTTTCGTTCATACGTGGCTGTATGTGATCACGTTTAGTCGCAATCATGCGTGTCGACTCCACTGCAAGATCGTTGTTTTTTTGTTTAGAGACACAAACGAATGGACGATACCATATGACGAAGTACAATCAACACTATGTATGGCTCTACTGAACTAGATTCTAAATGTGACGAGTTATATCGAATTTAACGACTGAACTACTTTCGAATTTACGTATGCGGTGTTAACGGAGATCATTGTACACATGGACGAGTTCGACAGCTCACGAATAGTCTTCGCGGATCTATCAATTGGACGAAATTGTAGATCGTATCGAGTTACATTCGATCCACTTTTCATCGTTCCACGAGTCCACATGATATTGCGGGAAATTAACGGAAGGAGGAAGGGAACACTGCTGATCTCACCGACGAGCCAAAATAGAGTAGCGTTGAATGTATCTATTTTACAGCGTTGCAAATCTGTTTGCCGGGCGTTCGAGTCGACGCGGGTTTGCCCGTGTTCTCGAATGCGAAACGTATCATTTCCGAGGTTCGAAGTGTCAGGGACTCGCCGTGACCTTCGGAGCGTAAAAGAAACTATGTTTGCGAATGAAACGAAGAAGCTGAGCGGGCAACAGGACGTAGCCCTGCGAACGATGCAAGTGAAAGTGCATTTTTGTACGACGCGAGGATAGTTGAGGAAAATGGGGAAGCTGCGTGCGCGGAGTTACACGTACGAGTTAAATTATTGCGTTGTTAATTTATATTTATATAAACACACCCCGTCGCGTGTTTATTGCCAGAGTCAAGCTTCTTTATTTTTTTTTACGCTATTACCCCGTTTTTTCTTTCAACTATGCTCCGATTATTATCGAAAAGAAAACGCTTCGCGAACAAGTGGTTGCTGCTAATACGAACGGATCATTCTCTTTCTTTCTTTTCCTGCGTCAGACTATAGTCGTGTGATAACTGCAAACTGAATGAGTGAATATTTATTTATTGTATACCCGTCATTGCGAGAAAGATGATGTGCTGAAAAATGGAAAGTATTATTGTTCAAAGTTTCTAACGTAGCACAGTATAACAATGAATTTCACGCTAGGAAATAATATATACATATTACAATATATATACATATATACATACATACATATATAAATATAAATATGCCTATTAAACGACGCGAAACGAAAAATAAACGTAATTGAATGGAGTGTTGTCAAGCTTTCCGCAGTGTTGTTATATTGTATTACATTATATACGTACCGAAAATTATATATATATAATGTAATATATGCGTATATGTATAATGTAAGTTATACCGTTTCCGGAAAGAAATTGTTGCCTCTCGATGCTACTTTATCATATCATCGTTGTGAATAGAATATTGTTATACACAAATTTATTGTCCCGTTTTATTCCTTCGATTTTAAGAAGGACATCTCATGCGACATTATTATTATTGCATATATATGTTGCATGTGACCCTAAGAGCCAATAATACGAAAGTGAATTACAATGCAAAATCTATTTAGAAGTACCGTGACATTGAATTCTTTGAAATTCAATAATAGAAATTATCATCAATAAAAAGATTTTTCTTCTACTTTCTGCTAATTACTGCATTACTACCGTTTAAAAAATTTTGCAAATATTTTTCAAACTTCTGCGATCAAATACAGCCATTCGCAGACTTGTATTGTCTTTTCAAGTTTATATCTTATATAACTGTTTTCAAGGATTCTCGTAGTAGGAGGCCTGAATCATTCGTGTCGGCTATAACCAGTTTTTAAAACTATATACGTACAGTTTCTTTAAAAATTTAAACTTATTTTATTAATGTACTAGCAAGGGAAGATCCCGATCCCGGAAATTCAAAAAATTCTGAAACTTTGTGAGTATGCAGGGGATTTCCTACTGATTACAACGCGATTTTTGTTTGCGGCTCAAATTCGTTCGAAGGGGTTGAAATTAATTCCTGAAAATTCGGCTATTTTCCGATTTTGTGTTATAACTCGCGAACTGTAAGAAATAGAAAAAAAGTTTCAAGACAAATGTTACTTCTTTTAATTAGATCCATCATTTGGTAAAAATATTATTTTACAGTTCGCGAGTTATAACAAAAATCAGAAAATAGCCGGATCTTCAGGAATTAATTTCAACCCCTTCGAGTGAATTTGGGCCGCAAACAAAAATTGCGTTGTAATCAGTAGGAAATCCCCTGCATATTCACAAAGTTTCAGAATTTTTTGAATTTCCGAGTTCGGAATCTTCCCTTGTAAGTTCTACTGTTAGTTCGAAAAAACTTTAAATTATTTTTACTGTACGAACCGCAGGGAGCAATTCTAGATAACTAATCTACATTCTTATCCACAAACATGCCCCTGAAATATAATTACATCCGCCGTGTGTATCCCCCTCGCAAGCAATTTATTCCACCGATGTATTCTAAATGATACGCAACATCAAGATTGATTCGAGAACAATTTTTACGGCTGTTTCATTGATATGCATACGTTGGCAGATTAAATTCGATCGTTTCTCACGATTCTGCGAAATTGGATATGTTTTCCGCGGCGGTTAAACCATTTCTTAACAGTGACTCAACCGCTGTGCAGCGGTGTAAGTAGGGATAACACTCGCACGGCGTTGACATAACAGTTTCGAGACGTATCGTTTGCAGTTGAAAAGCCAGCAGTATTGTACGCGCCGTGCTGGCCACAATTTCGACGGTGCGTCGTGTGTTCATCAACGATATCGATCTTTATAGATCTCGCTTTCAAATAAAACAACCATCAAACTACGACCACGTGTCCCGAAGCGGGGGTGGAGCGCGAATAATATTTCCCCCGCGAAATATTCGCGGACGGCGGCATTAATTTAGTGCGGCGTACACGTGAGCAGGATTATCAAACTTACAATTTTCTCCAACGGAATTAGTTCTCAGAAATGAAGAGTGATCGTGCGAGCTGGCTGCCGACGGAAATCTCGATAATTCTCCGCAGCTCTGGAAATCAAGGTAACGATGTCGACTAATTATCAGGGAATTAAATAAATCGAACTTTATGCTTAGAAACTAAATTCACTACTAATTTCAATGCTTCGCTTGAATGTATTGGATATTAAAGTAGATTTACGAAGTAGTTGTGAAGTAAAAGCATCGGGCGAGAAAGTGGAAGGGAACAAAAGAATCGCGGGTGATACAAGGAAGTGAATGCCTTTGGGAAAGGAAAAGGGATAAGAAGCGCCCTGTTTTTTGTTCTTCTTTTGGCAAGTCTGTAAGGGGTGGGAGACACGTCCGTTAGCTGGACGCGTAGCCCGCATCTTTTATTGAATACCGTCTCGACCTATATTTCATTTTGTCAGTTACTCGTCCTCCTTCCAATACCTCGCTTTTTTTTCACCATGCTTACGTCATCTATGAAATTCGATGGTGTACCTAATCGACCGAGCAATAAAATATGCAAATTAATGCAGATGGCGGCGCGTCCATCCTTCACGTGCTCGTCAATAACATAAAAAGCAAGGGCACCTTTAAGAACTCGTTAAAACTCGCGAAGTTGTCACTCGATTATTAATCTAACTATTATTGAAGATTTTCTGCACGAAACTCCGCACTGACAGGCCACGAATTTTGTTAGGTTACGGTGTTTCGTGTTTCACGGTATTCTTATGGTAAACCATAGCTTTGGGGGCTATGAGATGTTTAAGTGGGGCACTGATAATTCTCTTCAACAGCTGCTACATAGTTATATCTTTCGAAATTCTGTTAATTCTAAACTGAACTGATTTTAGTAATCGCGAGAGCTAGAAAGTTAAGCAGCTGACGCACCTCGTGTTCAAACAATTCTTGGCGGGTTGCACGCAGATCATTCTAATCTTCGAGATAGGTTAATTCCTGTGATTATTAATGTTTCTTCACTGTGTAACAATTCTCCGATATTAACCCCGCGATGTTTCACTGTAACGCTACACCGACACTCGCGAAGAATTGCAAAATTTTATAAAATCAGTTGACGTCGATTCGCCGCACCAACTAATTCGCGATACACTGATTTCTGCGCATATGCGATGCGCAGCACGTGACCCGGGTAGGTTCGAAAAATTTCCAACCGCGGGAAAATCAACCCGCCAAGAATCGTTTGAATTGAATACGTTGGGAAATTGACGATCTTTTAAGATTCATTAATTACGATATATTGTAACAGATATTTTTGCACGCTGATGTGTATACAACAATACTATTCGGCGATTATTAAACAACCTAAATCCGGAGTAGTATTGTTATAATTATTAATATAAAAAATTATTTTATTAAACCTTGCTTTAAATATTCCCCGCCAAAAACTGTATTGCTTCTGACATAAAGTCTCAATTGAAATTTTACTATTCAATTACTTCATACATCACCATATTTTTTCGGACAGAAAACTTGAACAAATATATTCAGACGCATTGGTCACGTTCGTATTATCGGCACGTGTCGTTTTGCGCAAAACGCCAGAAGAAACGCAAGTGACGTTAGATAAACATTTTTCGTTACATAATTAACACCTGTGTATATATACGCGTTGTTTGTGCGTTCGACTTTTACTAATGTAAATTACGCATATGATTATTTCTCCTATGCTTGACATCACGCTGCGAGTATTCATAACTTGTACTGTGATACATCTTAAAAAGAATTTTAAAAAACAAGATTTTTGTTATCTTCTTATTGCCCAGCATTTGTAAAAAAAAGGGGGAATGTGTAATTTAAACTATATAATGCAAATATGGATGATTGTGAGGATTCGTGCATAATATCGAAAATGAAATTTTGTTTTACCATAAAATTTGATTTATAAGACAGCAATTAAGTTTTTTAATCTCTTAAGTGTCCATCAATATAATTCATTTTGCCGTTTATTGCTTGTCCAATAAAAAAACGTTGAAGATAGTTAATTAAACTGTTACGATTGCAGTACGCGCTCCTTAATTTTATTAACCTTGTTGACGACGCAGCACGTGCAATAATTGATTAAATGAAATTGTGCCAATCTGTACCTAATTTTCCTTCGACTGTCTTTTTAAGACTTTACTAATTGCTGTACCCAACTAACAGGTGAACCAATTAGCAAGTTAACTTAATTTATTTCCCTCTCAATATAAATTCAACCAATTACCTTCCATTTACAATGAGTTCCAATAAGATCGACCAACTAATTAAAAGCCACTTAATTAATCGAAGATTTACTCAAGTGCGTTTCACTTTTCAAAGAGTATAGTATCAAATACAGTTTCTTTAGCAATTTTCTTTTAAAACAAAACGAAGAATATTGTATTTAATATTGTCAAATTCAGAATAACTGCAGTTTGGTATTTTCTAATTCCAATAATTACAATTCTACGAAGAAACTCGTGGCTTTCTTTATAAAAACTCAAGATGATTTTTCCTTCTCTGCGTGTAAAATAAAATAGAAAACACACATCCTTCTCTAACATGTAAATTAATTATTATATCATCCCCGAACCCAAGAAGATTCCCTACACTATTAAAAAGAAAAGCATTTCTATATTAAAAATTACGAATCACAGTTTTCCTGTAAAGCTGAATGAAACAGCAGAATAAATCAAATGTTACGAGACGCGTGGTTACTAATTTTCCCTGCCTGTTGCGCGCAAGCCTTTTCCTGCTTTCTCTCCTTTAAAATTTCATTTTTAGACGTCCTCAAAGTCTCTACAATCATCTTTCACGATTCCTTGAACTCCAATAAAACGCGACGATCTCTACGTCAGGTGTAACGAAGGAAAAATGCGACAATGACGCGCAGAGCCACTATCGGCATCATTGTGGCGCGGAAATAAGCCTTGGGAATTGATAAAACAAACGATTTAATACGTCGCCGCGCGCACTCCTCTCGAACGATAATCGACCGGACAGGCTCGCCGCTGATAAGCGATAATTCAGAAATATATTACGCATATAATGTGTATGTAGAGCAAGTTAGTGGGCAGTGGCTAATGAGCCGTGCGCGGGTTAATTACCATGAAGCCGGACTTTCGATTGGGGGTCGAAGAGGAGGGGGTCCAGTCATTGGTAAATTAATTTCACTGACCGTACCACAGTTTGCTAAAGTAACGCGCCCCTCGCTTTTAATTGCCCCTTAACAGTTCTAACACTTTTGCATCTCATTACGAACATATCACGCTATTAACAAAATTAAATACAATTGTCTTTGGGACGCGCGGTGGAGCCGCTTCAAGTAATTAGAAAACTAGCTACGCTCGTGTAACTTTATAAGTTCCTCATTCATTCGCCGCCGAGTGCTTTTAAAACTCTAATATTTTATGTAAATTAAGCAGTGGACACAGAAGAAGCCATTAGGAAGTTTATATCGAATACTTAAGAAAGTGAGCATCTTTGAATTATTATATTTCTCCCAATGGAAAAGCGTGGAGCAGCTTTTACTATTATTGCCTTTTTGAAAACTCAAACGCGACAGAACTATTCATCTTTTTCTTCAAATCTGGCGTATTCTTCTGGATCGTGTTTCTTTACTTGCACATAGTTTACTTTAGTGAAGACAGTACAGTTTTTGAAGGAGGATTTTTTAAACTAGATGTTTGTACCATATACACTTTTGTAAACGGAATGCCTGTCAGTTTCTTCCTTTTTGCAAATGTAAGGATGGTAATGAGTGATCACATTTTCCGTGAATAAATCAGTTATCCAGTGACATATGCATTTACGTCTCATCTCGTTACAACATCCTACTGCACACCCTGCAGCTTCGTTGAATAACACCGCGATAACATTTGATATTACAACTCGCCGAAACTATTGTACCGGGAACGACAGAAAAATGTCGCAACGAACGAGTCCGCCAGGTAGCCTCTTCAACGATAATCGATCAGCTGGGTTGATATAATTGATAACTAAATAGCTCTTGAAAAAAGTACTCCAACTATTCGCTACCGGGTGCTTCAAAACAGTCGAGCCGAGCTTCACTTGCTAGTAGAACTCGTGGCAAGGAATAAAAAGGTATGAATAAAGTCTAAAGGTCTTAGTTCGCGAACTAATCGTTCTTGAAATGCACAGCTTTTTTTTAATCTCGCCAATCTCCTCTGGGCATAAACATAAATATCCATAATATCTGCATCTAAGTAAGCAGCATTGCAAATTAAGCACGGAGACAAATCTTCTCGACGCCCAGTCCCTTACTCAATATTCATTGAATATACATTCCGAGATCATTCATTAAGCGACAGACTCAGCGCTCCAGAAATGTCAAGATCAGTTCGCGGAGCAAAGCTGATTAGAACCTTCTCATTTCTTTTCACGAGCTCCATCAACTAAGTCAAGTTTCTTCCTCCACCTTTAATACACCTTGCGCACTATCAGATCCTTAAACTATCCTCAGGTAAAGGAACTCGAGCGCCTACGAAATCTAAATCCGCAATTGCACCGTAATTGAATGGAGTATTACGCGAACACCTCAATTAACGCGCCACGATCATCAGGGACCGTGATTCTGCCAGCGGCCCTGCGGAGTCCGCTTTAATTTATCAAACGACACACGCCGCGTTTAATCCCCCTCGTTAAGAAGGCAAATGATGGAATGGAAATGAGTAATGTGCACACAATGGCAGTGTGTACCTTGCCGCGGCACACAAAGCGCCGCGAAGCATGTCAAATAACGGGTGGGCTAAATAAGGCCGCGAGATAACAACAGCTGTACTCGCCAGCGGAATAATAATTATGACTACGATACCTCGGTGTGAATGTACTCGAGGTTCATCTGTGGTAGTAAGGACAGAAGATTCTATCGACGTTCTCCTTCCTAGCCGTGTGCCCGAATGATTACCATAAAGGGACTTTCAGATATTCACCAATGGCGCTCGAGGTTCCTCCTCTACTCTCAAGGAGAGATTCCTGTGGAATTTCATTGTATTTAGAAAGTCTTATTCGCTCGCTAATCAAACTGTTCCTTGCGACCGTGTAATTCAATATTTTTATGTCTAATTATTGTCTATTTTTGGAAATCTTGAATTATCTTTATTCTGTTTATTTTTTAAGGGGTCATTCTGGTAATCACACCGCAAAATTCGGCAACATTCGGGTTTTTTTCTCAGTGAATACAATGAATAACAAGGTCAAACTTTTGTTTCATTTATTAAGCTACTTTTAACTCCAAATAACGTTGAAAAAACACAATAAGGAGCTTAATAAATGAAAAAAAAAAGAGTTTGACCTTGCTATTCATTGTATTGAATAGAAAATTCAGTATTCGCTCAGAAAAAAATCTTAATGTTGCCGAATTTTGCGGCGTGATTACCAGAATGACCCCTTAAAAAATAAACAGAATAAAGATAAACCTAATGAGCTGAATAAAGATTTGAAAATTCGAATCTACTCGACTTTCCCTACAAAAGAAACCAAATGAAATTGTACCTAGAATTGCCACCCCAATGTTTTCCTCAAAGTTCGGAAATTCTTTTAAGCCCGAGAAGCCTGAATGGCAGGAACATTCTGCGGTGGATTCTCCAATGTCTGGGCTCGTGGGATCTTTGCGCGGCTTGGAGGACACTTCCGGTAGCGCGGCGCAACCTTATCGAAGGAATAGCCTCGCCTTATCTTTGCATTCGAATTTGGCCAGTTTCGCAGCCAACAATCACGAAGTCTCGCATTTTCACGTGGTCGACTCGGCGAGGAGGAGATTCAGCAATGTCAGCGACGTCGTCTCCAGGAAGATCTCTCATACCATACGCTGGAGGACCGTTTCAGCTTCCGTTGAACTCACTGTGTCACAGGTAACGGCCACTCCACCTGAAACATATATTATTTACACTTTAGCGGAATGATTGAACATTTATTGTGCACCAATGTTTTCGAATTTCAAAGAGTAAAGGCCAAAAGCCCATAGGCCATTGATAATCAATTAATATATGACAATTCTAAAACATCCCGCCGCTCCAAAAATAAAGATACTTAATTTCATACGCAGGGATCTTCATTGTGCGCTCAGTACATCCGCAATCGTTTAAAACGCTCCGGAATTTTCCAACGAAAGCTGGGCCTGAAGAGGATGAGGAGCGCTATGCTGCTCCCCGGCGCGGTGGTGGTCGGTGAAGTTTACCCCGAATTAATATCGGTCGGGGCGGAACTCGAGAAAATGCATCCGAACTTATTTAATCGCATCTACCGACAAATCGGCTGCGGCAGTTTCTCCTCCGAGCAGTCCGCCAGCGAGGCCATAGTCGACGTCTCTAGAGAGATGATCAGAAGCGGCGAGATGACTTGGAGCAAAGTGATAGCCCTTTACGCGATTGCCGGTGGCATTGCCGTCGACTGCGTGCGCCAGGGCAAGCCTGAATATCTGCCAGCCATACAGAGAGGTGATAAATTCTTTTTTTAAACTCTAACGTCACTTCTCAGATCTTGGTTTCCTTATCCCAGCAAAAGGAGCTGTCCGAAAGCCTTGAGTGCAATATTTATGAGTTACGCGAGTATCGCTAGAAGGCTGAAGATTATATTCTTCTTTTTCTCCTCGATGTTGTATTTTTTCTCATTGTCGGTCCACTTTTCTGGTTGCAGGTATGACGGACGTTCTGGAAGAGGATCTCGCTGTGTGGATACAAGCCAACGGCGGATGGGTGAGATAAACATATGTCACGAGATAAGAACAAATTATCACACGTATTTTTCTTCTAATAAAATATATATTACTCATTTCAGTCCGCTTTAACGACGCGATATAGACCTGCGACAAAAGAGACGGCGTGGTACTCGCGGAAACTTGTGCTACTGTTTATATTTACCAGCTCAATCGTCATTATGATCTCGATGTTCTTAAAGTTTCTACTCTTATGACACCAGCTGAATATAACTAAAAACGTAAAAACTCTTCTACTCTAAAGTCCCTTTGTAAAATCTTTCCGCGCCGATTTTGTATAACGTAATTATAGACTCGGTAATTACGGGATATCTGTAACCGAAGTATTGTGGAATGCAGGCTCGTTATACTTAGGTTTTATATACTTTAATAAATAATTTGTATAGACGAAGCTAGTGTTATCCTTTCACATATGCATTTCTTGGTCCGACGTTTCATGCTTCTGCACTTCCGTTTCCGGTAACTCGACCTCGTCCAGTTTAATCGAAGGTTTCTCAGGGGGATCCTGGTGAAAATAGTGTTTTGTCTCACTGTTCGGGGAAGAGATACAGAATTATGTGCAGTGGTAATAAACAGTGCGATCGAACAGGATGATTTATTTTACTTGTGCTTTGGCAACGTTCGCCATGTAAGCAAGGAAGCTTTGATTAGTCTCTTCCTTATTGATCACTTGCAGATATTTCCTTCTCGTGTCCAGCACCTCGTCTTGTTGCTTCTTGTGCCTGATTGCCAATTCCAATGCTCTGAGCGAAAATAACAAAATTAGAAGCCGGTACATTGCTTTAACATTTAAATACGAAGAGACGCAGAAATACCTGTTCCAGTTGTACACCTCGATGTTAATTCGTATAGCTTCCTCGATCAATCCATTTTGCAAAAGTATGCCTTCCGCAGTTAATAAATCACCGGATAGAAGCGCCATTTCTGCCAGTCTCTCCGTTTTACTTGGCAGGCCCTAATCCCCAACAAATCTCAAGTTGTACGGCTCATGAATAGAATAATGATGTTTTCTATTACCTTTATGTATTGAATATAATCGACTTTGTCGAACCTCCAGATTGCCGCGTACGCTTCTTCCGCAGCGCTCAGTTCTTTATTGTCGGTTGCCATGACGGCCATACAAGTCCATAATATCTCGTTCTACGTTATTCGATATTTTAGGGGAATCTCGAATTACTGCAGGGTAAAAAGTAGGGCTGGGACTATTCGAATAATTTAATATTCGAATATTTTACAAGTATTCGAATGCTACGAATAAACTTCGAATATTTGAGTATTCGAATGTTATTATTCGAATACTGCTATATTCGAATACTTTAATATTCGAATTATATTCGCCAAATAATTGAGCAACTGAAGTATTCGAATAATCGAATACTGAAAAATTCGACAAATAGTCCCAGCCCTAGTGAAAAGGGAAGTGCTAATTACCTGAGCGATTCGGCAAAGGGACAGTGCTTCTTTCCACCTCTTGTTCAGTATATGCTGATGAAGGCTAATGAAAAATGTGTAAAAAGAAGAAGCTACTAACGCCCCATCGCCGCGTCGCACCATTACCATTCCGTTATATACACTCGCTATACTCGGTTGTTTTCCAAATTCACTGAAAGAATGAAAAAAGTGTAATTACGAGGTGAAGAAGCAATCGAAAGCAATAAAAACTGAGCGTTAAACCTGCTCTCCTTGTCGATCCTTGTTTTCCTTATTATTTTACGATCACTGTAATGAACACAATTAGGACACAACCATACAGACAAAGTGGCGTCCAGCATCGCTGCGAGGACATTTGCATCAGCTGCCCATTCGATATCTTGCGCCATAGCGGCTGAAACAAAGGAACCAAGCTACAGAAATTGTACGACTACATACATATTTATTATGAATACGAAAAGGCATACCTATCTTGCATACTCTACCGAAACCAGTGGTTCTTATAGAGATCAGAAACAAGTCTTTATTGACATCGATCAACGCCACTTGTCGATCGTTGGGTCCACCAATATAATTCAATACCACTCTCGCGATACTTTGGAGATGCGTGTACGGCTGAGTTTCCGTTATGGGCTTGTTGTACGCTACTTCCAAAACGTGAAGCACTAAAAAATACCTCCGTTAAGAGTTTACACACTAATTTTCCTTTTCGTATCCAGAAACATGTGACATACATTTCTCATTGCTTTGAGACCTTACGACTAAAGTGTCGGAGCACAGGGACACGCAAGGAGGATAAAGCCGTTCCTGTGTCATCCCTTTCCATTTCGGAGTTCCTAATAAACGACCTTGGTAACTGTACAACGATACGCTGCTCCATTCGACTAGCAGGAAGTGCCTAAAGAACACCGTTCGTTAGACAGATATTTAAGTTAGTTTATAAAAGCATAAAACAGCTGTTACTTACTTCTCTGCGAGAAGCACTGCTGATACATTAGTATTCTTCAAATCGAATATGGCAGGTGTATTCCAATTTTTTACCGAGTAAATGTGGCACTGCGCTGGCGTGATAACAACTAGGTGGTCGAAAGCAAATTCTAACTGAACCACGCGATCCGATATGTCCAACGTTTCGCGAATCTCATTAGTAACGTTCCTCACTTCGATTATCTTTCTTTTAACCAGCGTAGCTTCGTAATTATTCCATTCCAATCTCCTGTTGTATTTTTTTTATTTATATAAATAGCGTTAAAATGGTGGCGTCTAATATTTCGTTATTATATTCTTGTTCATACCTGTCTATTATGTGTCCAGTTAACACAGTGCCGTTACTGCAAGCCATAGCAACCTGCGTACTATCACTAGACCAAGCGATGCTGTATATACTTCCAGCGTTAATTTTCTCCAACGAATGGGACCACTAGAGAACATGAATTAATGATTAGAGAATAATTCACGCAACTAATAGGAATGCGATGTGAAAATACACTGACTCCTGTTTTGTCGCAAAGTTTAATTGTATTAAAAGATCCGACAGCGAAATTATTCCCAGCGTAACTCCAACTCACTGCTGTGATGGGATGGTTGCAGATGTTACTGCAGAATAGCTGAGTGCCATTGGGATCCCATACCTTCGAACAAAAGGATTTAACGTTTTAGTTTACGTCGATCCGATCCTTTAATTATACACACTTTGTATCGACAATCTTCTCCGCCAGAAACTACCAGTCCATGCGCGTGACTCCAGCATAAAACCAAAATAAAGCCGTCGTGCGCGAGTATCTGAAATAAAAGTTTCCTTTAAATATTATTCTATCTGTTACCCGCGCAATGCATTTATTAAAGTTAACCTTTCGAGGCTTGGAATTAGAATTAAGCGACTGGAAGATCAAGTGAGTTCCCTGGGAATACAATACTGTCGTGCAGTCTGGGCTCCACGCGGCAGATAAAATAGGAAACGTGGCTCTGACTATGACAGAGCGAAGCATGCCGCTTCTCGACCAAACTTTTATCAAACCATCCTCTCCAGCTGGAACATTAATAAATTAATTTGACATTGAAGTACCGCCTCAAGAAAAGTGCTTCGATCACCTGTTAGAAGCGCAGAACCATCGCTACTCCATCTGCCTACTGTTGTTGCTCCTTTGTGAGCTTCGATACTTTTCTCTATACGTCCATTCTTATTTATTAAGTGATACTTCCCTGCAATATAGATATGAAATTAGGGAATAGTGGTACTACAATGGAAGAAAAAATAGCAACACATAATGAACAAGGAACATAAATGTATATAATTCCTAAGTTAACATAAAGCCTGGGGTTCACTGAGAAGCTAAGCTATGCTATGCTATGCTACGTTTTAAAAAAATTAGTTTCAATAGATTCTTAAGGAACCGTTTTCTCGAAAAGCTACGTTAAAACGTAGCATCGCATAGCTTAGTTTCCCGGTGGATTCCCGGCTTAAAGGTAGCATTATTTTAAAGATGAGAATGGATACCATCAGCGGTGGTAATCAAAAGAACATCCAGCGATTGCTTCTTAGTAATTAAAGCTGCGTAGTTTGGGCGCGGGTGCCATTGCATGTCCGTAGCGTAAAAGTCATCGGGGAATTCTGTGACGACGGTGGAGTGCGCTGTTCCGCCCTCCAAGTGCCATGCTATCAATAAATGGTCCTCACTGTAAAAGAAAGGGCAGTAGTCTGTCCCATAAACGAGACTTAATATTTCAAACATACCCGCAGGAATAAATCTCTTCTGCCGAACTCCATGCTACACACGTTACCAATCGCTTATGGCCATTACGATTTTGCGAAGATATTTTGAATCGCATTTTACGCTACCACCTTAGATTATACTTGAATATAATCGGCAACGTCGTCTGTACAATTACCATGCATTTGGCGTAATGCAACGCGAGCATTCTATGTAAATACAAATTCGATCGCGTGCTCGGCAGAACCTTGGGGCGCTCGAAGTCTTGTTGCTGTATAGGAGTTACTATAGTAACAGGACTCGGTATTATCTCTTTTAAATTACCATGCAAGGCCATTTTTATACAGTAAGCCTTACGCCCGCGTTTTAGCAGAAGTGACAGAACATAAATTTATATGAAGCAGTTCACATGGGACTCAAAGTTTCGCGGCTACTAGGCGGCATGTTTGCGTTTGTTTTGACGAGCGCACGTGTCGCTTCACCGCGAATGAACGCAGCGGCAAATTGCCGCAAACCGCTCATCTGCACCGAGACTAATTTACTCGATTATTGCCGAAGCTTGAGCACACGGAACGGAGAGATGTTTAAACTTTCAGAATGGTACCCTGTAATAAATGCAATGAGAACCCACTCGAGTGAAACCCAATTTTACACACGTTTATTAAAGCTTCCTCGATACAATTCATTAATCTTCATTAGCACAACCTCGTATGTTCCTCCCAACGATACAGATAGATCCACGATGCTGGCAAACCCATTGAGGGCTGCTAGCCGCAATGGACTTCACAACCATTTCTTTTCCACTTCCTCTTTTTCTTTTTCTTATATAAACGACGGTGTCATGAAGTGTGTTACAAACATTTCTCAACGCGATGCAATGCCGGCATTGGAAGATATCGCTTACATTGAATGCAATGTAATAATTATATATAAAATAGAACATTTTGGAATTAACGCTTCAGATCTGTACAACCGAAAAATTATACATTCATCGTGTATACATAATATGTATATATATATAATATATATCTCTATTTACGTAAATCTATGTAAATGTACATATACGTTAGTTTCTCTGTATCCTTATAAATATTTGTTTACAGACTGTCGCGCAAACCTCGCGGATGAATAGTTAGGATAGTTGGTCGCGTGAAGGTAAACTGTGAATTGCGATGGAGAATGAGAAAGGAAAGTACGTTAGAGAAAGAGAGAGAGAGAGAGAGAGAGAAACGAATTCGACGTTCCACAGATAACTGCAAGTTGTCGTTCGATGAGATACGCAGTGACGAGACTCGTGAGAAAAGAAATTCTCAGATTCAACGAACAAGACGTGCTGCATTGTCTTATGCACACTTAACAATTGCTCAATGTGTCGTTGTTCCTGATCGAGAAACAACCATGCATTCTTCCAACATATAGATGACTTGCGTAGAACGCTTCCAAAAATGGTTTGAACACTTCGCACTGTATTTGTTCAAACGAACTGTACTAAACTTACACTCAAATAGTACTTTGCGCATTAATTCCAGCATTGTCGATAGAAAACACCTTGTGTCCGAGGGAAATGTATTTGGTTAAATTATATAATGCATCCTATGCAAACACAGTGTAAAATGTCCAAGCCATGTAACAATTATCCCAAGAAACACTCTGTACAGAATATATTAAACTCGTTTGGTACCGCATAACAGTTTAGCAAAAACGCTTCGTGGTATTTACATATACGCATTTACGTGATTCCGTTTTCTCGTTTAATTTGCTTGCACTCCCCTTACTAGTATGCGTTAATATCATTACATCAACACCCTATTATGTCTACATTTTGATTAATACGTAACCTTGGTTTATCGTCTTTGATAAGAAAACACGTTTTCCTTCCATCTCATCAGATCCAGAGCGATAATGATGATTGGTAAATATTGATATTTTACAATCAGGATATATATATATACGGTGTCGACAAACATTTGTAAACGTGCACCCCCCATATGTACAATTCACTAATTAAAATCCTTTACATTTCTATCTGCCTTCTTGCCATAAATAATATATCATTATGCTACGACGCTTGTTATTCCTGCATCAGGTTTTTTGGCATAGGAACCTTTTCGACTCACGCATTATCGAGCTTCTTTCTAATCAACGATGCTAATACTGTTCGTTTAAATTATGCGGATATAATTCGCCATCGTGGCAGCCCTTACGATAATTCTAACGGCGCACGTATACGCGTCGCGTTCGAAATAGGGCTGGGACTATTTGTTGAATTTTTCGGTATTCGAATATTCGAATACTTCAGTTGCTCAATTATTTGTTGAACTTTTCGGTATTCGAATACTTCAGTTGCTCAATTATTTGGCGAATATAATTCGAATATCTAAATATTCGAATACTGAAATATTCGAATACTGTTCGAATACTGAAATATTCGAATAGTATTCGAATACTCAAATATTCGAGTAGTATTCGAATACTCAAATATTCGAGTAGTATTCGAATACTCAAATATTCGAAGTTTATTCATAGCATTCGAATACTTGTAAAATATTCGAATAGTCCCAGCCCTAGTTCGAAAGCCACCCTGCTGGCCAACTGTTAGGAAGTGGTGCCCAGTTGGCTGGATCATTATTGCATTTTTGTCACTCCGAAAGTAATCCTAAAGGTGTCTGCCCGCGTTGGATTACTATTACAGCAAGCTTTACAATCGGTTCCACGGCTTGCATCACACTATTTACATTCGCGACAATGATAAGATCGCTTGCCTCTGTACCCGATGCGACTGAATGTTCCTTTCTCGTTAAAACTCTCGATTTCGCCTAAAATCTTCGATGAGACACGAAGAAAGTAATTTGGTATTAAAAGTAATACCTGCAGCTGCCTCTTCCCTCCCTTCCCCTTTCGCATCCTTCGATAGTTAGTTACTTTTACGTGAGCAATTAAATATACTTCTTGACTCGATAAAATCCTCCACTTTCCCCGGAAAGTAGCCACGAAACGTACAAAGACACAAAATCATGTCCCGTTCACATAAAATGCTTCTACAAAAATGTGTAAATTACGAATTAATACATAATTACAGATTCTTATGTACAAACATACAGTCTCGTCATGGAATGGTATGACAATATATATATTATATATATCATCACCTAGCTTAAATACCCTTACAATTGTTTCTTTGCGACTATAATACAACGTTAGTCTAAGATTTCGTATTACTGGCGAATATCCAAACAATGACGAACGATGGCGGAACAAATAATACGCAAAATTCGAGAAATGTACAGACGCTGTTCGATGAGAAAGAAGAAAAGTGTTATCCCGCCCCGTAATCCGTGTCGATGACTTGCCCGCCAAATGGCACGAACGGGCGGTTGAAAGATGAGATCAATGAAAACGATTCGCAAGGGTAATGAATAAAAAAGAATGACTGCTACCTTTTCCCGTGAACTTAAGCAGACTCAAGAGCACAGCGGGAAAGTTCCTGTTGAAAGAAGCTCAGTTCAACGCGTGACTGTTTCTACGTCTTAGGAACACCCTGCTGTTGACCGGGTAGACTCTGGTCAACAGTATCAGCGAGCTGCCGAGGGCCAGTTTCACAGGGGCCTGTCGGCCGCCTGGTAATCTGATAAAAACCGTGGCCACAGCCGCGACACCGTCGTCCGTTGGCTCGGCCGCGACCGGTCTCACGTCGCTGTGAAAGCTGACTAATTTGTTACGCCTGTTTTTACGCTGCGGCGAGCTCGGGCTGCAATCGTTGCCGTCCCGATCGTAGATGATAGTAGCCGAGGCGAAAGGTCTCTTAGCCATGTGCAGCATCTCGACAACGTGCCTTCTCCGCGCTCTCCGCACGTCCGCCGCTTGTTTCGTCTTCCACGCGACCACGCAAGCGGCCAGGAACAGAAAGAAGCAGGAGAAGAACACGGAAAAGAACACGAAGAGATCAATATGCAGCTGATCCTGGCGGAAGAAAATCATTCCGTAAGCAGCTCGGCCACTTATCTCCGGGTGCATAGGGTCGATCGCCCTCAACGCGATGTGGAATTTCGTTTGATGGAGCTCGTGCTTGTCCTGGGGTAAAGTTAAGACTAATCGATTAGTCAGGTTCCTAACGACCAGGAACGTGTTCCTCTTCTCGATCGGCAGGAAAGTGGCCAAATTCTCTGCGTAGCGTTCCATCACGATGTATTGAGGGCCGGTGTTCCAATTTGGCTCCGTGGTAGAGCCGTTGGATGCGAATGGAAATGTATTGTGCGGGTGAAACTCGACGATTCTCATTTTACTGCGGGTCCGCTCGTCTAGCCACATGCTATGCGGATCTCTCCGCCACACGAATCTACTGTCCAGGTCCACCTGAAGAGGAAACGGCGATGAAACTGGGAATACAGTGCTCAGTAAAGAAAAGGCATTAACATACTTCTTGGTAGCCCGTTGTGGAATTTAAAGTCACGACAAAAGAATCGTCGCGCGGACTGAGGAACAGATCTAAAGCTCCTTGAGTCACGTCCACCATAACTCGGATGTCGACGTTCATGAAACGAGGCTGCACCATGTAGAATACTGTTTGGCCGGGGTTCAACGGCTTCGGTTTCATTTTGCACTCGTCTGTAATTAATTGAAATAATATATTACAATGAACGACAGAAGGGTTGATAAAAGAACACGTAATAAGTCACCGTTGGAGGAGGACGAACCATAAGATCCTCCAGACATAATAGGACCTTGCACTTTGAGAAAAATATCGCTTATTGTTAGTTAAAGTGCACAGTGCGCGAGTGTGAGAGACTTGTAATTAACATGGTGGTGATGGGGCTTTTACGCAACAGAATTTTTTGTATTAGAAGAATGAAAGGTGCCACCGCGGAGAAGTATACGTATATAATTGTTTGTCAGATTGCTCACCTATTAATTTTGTGTCAAAGCACATTTTGTTATCGGCCGTAACAATCTTGTAACATTGATGTCCCATGATCGGTGTGCCCGCATAATTCTCCTTGCATTTACTACACTGGACCATCCAACACGGTGGATTACCAGTATTCGTACCTTTCATGGGCCCGCTGGTACAAGTCGAGTCACTTTCCGTATTATTACCACAATTGCATTTTTCTCCCGTCACAGGATCACAAGTGAATCCATGCCCATGACACTCGCAGCTAGAAAAAAAAGATGTCCCTTTAAAATAACGTCTAACAGCGCATTCGAACGTAAAGATTGTCATAAAGATACTAACGGTCGGCATACATCGCGGAGATCTTCTGTCCCTCTGAAATAACCAGTCATACACTCTCCGCATTTGTCACCTTTCGTGTTGTTCCCACAATTCACGCATTTCGCTTTAGCCACAGGACCCTCGACCAATTGTTTCTTCAGCAATTCTAGAGACATTTTGTTAATGGAATTCGGATCCTGTAAATAGAATGATTGTCATTTATTCGATCTTTATACGCCTGCTTGATCTGCGAATTGAACTTAAATTACCGGCACGGTCATGCTTTCATTGATGCAAATACGAGTGTGTCCGTTGCAATATTCAAGGCACGGCACGCACTGCCCGTTGTCCGCTGGATTCCCAACGAATAAAGGTAAACACTTGTCGCATTGTGGCCCCATAGTGTTATTGTGACACTCTAAACATACGTCCAGCTTATCTGGGCCTGCACAGTTGCTGTGGCCGTTGCACTGGCATTGAATCGAACAATTGGCACCCACGTAACCAAAGTCGCAGCGGCACACATTTGGCTCCACGCATGTGCCTCTAACGCAACCTTGCGTACACATTGGCACGCAAATTTTTCTAAAGATAAAACACATTATGAGTATAATTCGAAACACAGTTTCTACCTTGAAGGTTCATTAAGGGGAGGTTTCGGTCTCAAAGTCGACTTTTTTATTTCATTTTTCGAATGTTCAATCTTTTAGGAATACGTGTTTAAAAGGATTTGTTGAAATTCGTAAAATCCCCGAAGTTATAGGCAATTTTTTAACGCCTTGACTTTAACGACTCCCCAGTGACGTCTGCAATGCTTAATTATAAAACAAAAAATATATTTCTATAATTCAAGACATCCTTAATACAATGCAAGAAGTTCCATTAAATTATATATAGTAGTTTTCCTTTAATTAATTCCTGAAGATTACCTATTTTTTGGGACTCTAGACCGGAACCTCCCCTTAAAATTATACATTACGTAAATCATACCTTCCAAATTCATTGAACGAAGATGGCCTGAAATACATATAAACCAAATTAATCACTTGTTTATTCCTTACAGTTAATACCGCGAGAAAGACAAAGGAGAAGGAAATTACGTTTCAGTTTTATATCCATCGCCGCACATGCATTCAAATCCTTTTTCCAAATCAAAGCATTTCTCGCTCTTCGGAGAACACGTATGGTGCCCATTGGTGCATTCATTTTCCGGAGGACACCGCACGTAATGCCAAGAGAATACTGGTTTCGATATTACATTAGGGATTAACATCGTAACGTTGTCTGAACTTTCTAAAGGCTCTATGAAATGCGGGAGCAGTGTGGTTACAAGCGCTGCAATCAATTATAAACGATCATTGGTAAATACAACGCTAGATACAAAATTAAAACGTATGTAGACATTTAAACTTACGTGGCTCTGTCTGAGGGAATTGTTGATTGTAAAGCATATCGCACGTTCCACCAGCCGGATGATCTGCGGGCGCTTCGAGCGAACCCTCTGTGCATATCCCTTGACCAGTTATGTTAGCTGAATCTAAAGAGCACCATCCGCAATGCGAGTGCTTCAAGCATGTGCTGCACTGCTTGAAAACCGAACACGGTTCAGGACAGTGGTCCATATCAGAACTGCGTAATACTAAACCGCATACGCCGCCAGCACAGTATAGCGGTTGATACGATGGAGAGATGCACTAGGATTAATTAATAAACAGATCCGTGTTACAATGTTACTCAAACGTTGAATAATTATTTTGTTTTCGCTGTAAATTTACTTCGTTAAGCTGCGTCGACCATCTGCATTCCCGCCATCCACCCTCAGCTCCTGTACCCTTCAGACAACTTCTACAACCCTTATGGTCAGCGCACCGCTTTTCGCACTGCGTGCTCCCCATTTTAATGCTCGATCTCTCGAATATATCATCCGGCACGCAATTCCAGTCGTACACGGGTTCTCCAGTTACCGCAACCCCTAATTCAGCTGAAAAAATTGGTAAATAAAGGTGTTAAGGATTGTTAAATAAAGAGTACAGCGTTTAAATTAATGTTTGAAACTTACAAGTCTTCAAGACCTGCCTCGTCCACACGCAACCCTCGAGGCTGTTACACTTCTCGCAATCGCTAGCTGGACATTGCCGTTCGCCGCACTGATTTACATCCGTCACCGATATTTGCCTGAGACTGCATTTGTTCAACTCGTCGCAATCTTTCTCGTACGGTATGCACTTTCCATTCGGACAGTTCGTGCACCACTTACACACTGGCTCCTCGTTTTTATAATACGGCCACTCTGCTAAACATTCCGTGCAAGTCTTGAAATTCTGGCATTTTCTACTCGCCATCCATTCTGAATTGCAAAAGACTCCGTTCGATCGTTGAGCTTGAGTAACATTAATATCGCATCTAAAATAAGAATGCCTTTAATATTCTATGGATACAGTTAAGAGCGTCTTGAGCTAGGTGTGCACGCGTACCTATCGTCTTTGTTAATGGATAGTTCGTTGGAGAAGCAGAAGGAATCGTTAATCCCGTGTATCGTGGTGACAGAACAAAACGAGCATCCAAAATATTGTCTGCAGGTCGTCTTATCTATCCAAAGCTTGCACAGATCTTCGGGTATACTTATGAGGGTCACGTGACTTTTAATGCCACCGTCGAAACCGCCAACAACGTACACAGCGTTAGACTCTGGATCGGCATGGGTCATTGCATGAGCGTACGCTGGTGGCGGAGGACTTCCAATAACTTCCATATCCTTCGTTATTAGTCGGATCCACAAATTACACGAATACTTGTAAGCAATCAATGAATCAGAGGTGTTATGAGGATTTTGGCGACCACCAAATATCACCATGTATTCGTCAGTGGTAACTGCAGAATGAAGAAATCTAGCTTGAGGCTGGAATGAAACGGTACTTTTACAATAACTATTTACTCCCTTACAGTAACGATGAATAAATAAATGTCTGCTTACCAAGCTACTTCCATCTGTGAAGTCGTCATCGAATGGTGGAAGAACGGACCAGGCGCGAGTTTTGTAATTCAATGCGTACAATTTGTTCGAAATGAACGTTCGATTTATCGCGTAAGTATATCCGCCAAAAATGTAGAAACTATCCGATCTGCTCTGGTACACCGTTGAGTGGCCATACACCCCTAATGGTCCATTTCCAATTGTGTTTATCGTGTCCCAGGTTTCTGTTTCTAAATTGAATTCCCACACTGTGTCCAGATATCCGTACTTAGGACTAAATCCTCCAATCAATATCAGACTCTCTGATTCTCCATTCCTACGCAAAGTCAATGTATGCCCAGCCAGAGGCGGTGGTTCCCTTTTAAGCTCGTCCTGCGTGATCTGCATCCATCTCTGATTCTGCAGGCTAAATTTCCAGAAGTCGCTCAGAGTGTTGTTCGACAATCCTTGAACGTCTTCCTCTTTCATCGACAAACCACCGTAAACATATATCTGCTGCCTACTGTGGACTATTTCAGTCGCATGGAAATATCTGCCCTGGGGCATAGACGCTTCTGAAGTAGACTCCACAGTAATCGGCATCCACGTGTTATTTTTAGTATCAAAAAGTCTAATATCATTTAGAGGACCGTGACTAAGAGAATATCCTCCGAACATCCACAGACTACCCCTTCTGTCGGCGACCAATGTATGACCGAATCGTGGTAAAGTTTTCCTCAGATGATCTAATTGATCCACCAAGTACTCGGAGTTGAATAATTCGGTGAACACCAATTGATGCTCTTTAACTTTGATTGAGCAATCACGCCCCCCGTAGCCAGCTGTGCAGACACAGCGGCCGTAACCCTTGTCGCAGATTCCTTGCTTCTTAGACGAAGTGCAATTGTTGGGACACAGCTCAACGTCGCAATTGATCCCCACGAAACCCGGTTTGCACAAACAATTCCCATTCCGGCATTCGCGATTCCCGGGGCAATTGTTACACGTCATTATCACGTAACTTGCATTGAAACCCTCGACCTCGTCCAGCTGTTTATAGTGAACAGTAAGGAATCCGGACTTAGCTTCCACTGTTACGGGATAGTCGGTGCTCTCTGTACAGTAAACGCCTAGCAGTTGGCTCTGGTGACTAGTAGACGACGAGACAAATTCGGGAAGCCCGTCGTACACGTAAACGCTGTTCTCTTGGCAACTAACATTAATGTCATCGTGTATGGTGAACTGGATTACGCTTTGCGTTCCAGAGAGCATGGTGTCCGACGAGAGATCCGTTTTCGGGCTAACTATCCAGAGGCACTCTCTCGTCGGTGACTCCCCGAAATGGCACTCCCACGACAGCTGCGAATGTCTGCTACCAAGGCCACGTTTGCCAGTTCCTTCGCCTCCGAGCATGCCTCGCGACATACAACCGTAATAGCACATCCCTCCGTCTCTTGGATCGCCGTAATAGCCTTTCTTGCAACGCTGACACATATCTCCTTGAGTGTTGTCGCGGCAGAAGCACACGCCGGTTTGCCTGTCGCAGATCCCCAGATCTTTATCCCCATGCTCGTTGCAGTTGCACTTCTTGCAACCTAACGGTGTCGTGGCGTTCCCATAACTACCCGCTTTGCACTCCTCGCAATACCTCCCGGTGGTCCAGTCCTGGCATTCGTCGCAAATACCCGGGCCTTGTACGCAATTGGAATGATTGTAGCAGCCGCAATTCGTTCTACAATCCGGGCCAGTCCAGCCGAGATAACATTCGCATTTGTAATCAGGCGCCTCGCTGCAATAACCGTTCACGCATTTCTCGTAGCAGGTCTTCGTGCAATTCTCTTTCCCATCCCCGTTAAAACCTCTTTCGCATTGGCAGCTGAAACTGCCGTGAGTATTGGTGCACAGTGCGTTGGGATGGCAGTCGTGCAAACCTAAATCGCATTCGTCAACGTCGGGACATTGGGCGTACGCCCAACCTGCCTCTTCGGCTTCTAAAGTAGTGTTCTGATAATCGTTAATGACTAAGCTGCAATTAACGTGCGGCTGATTGAAATCCCCTTGCACGCACGCTCCTAGAATAGGATTCTCGAGGCTGTAACACCAGCCGCAGCTCAACGAGTGCAGGCAGCTGGAACAGTTCGTGTGCCGACTGCAACTTTTGCATTGATCGTTGCCCGTTAAAGACGACCCGGACCTCGACGTCACTCCCATGAGACCAGCTTGGTCCATCCATTCCCGACACAAGCCAAACTGATATTCAGATGTGTATACCGAGAAGGAGAAGCATTCCTGCGTTGCCTCGCACCATACGCATCTTCCACGCTCGTCCAAGCACTGCGTGCAATTCGAACGCTGCCTGCACGGTATCGGGCACTGATCAAGGCTGACAACAGCGTTGGGCAGCCTGCCTATTCTCGCGCAGCGTGTCTCCTCTGTCCACCATTCGCACAAGTTGCTACCGACGCACGACTCGCAGGAGATGTAATTAGAGCAATTAGCGCACGCTGAGGGAGTGATTGTTAAGTAATGCCATTCGCGGCTCGGATTGCCGTCCTCGTCCCACTCCACGTCCGCCACGCAGCTTTCGGTCTCGTTAATCGAACGAGAAATACATTTATTAATGATGTCGCACCAACCGCACGAAGAATCGGTTAAGCAATGCAGGCAGTTCTTGTACTGGTGGCAAGATCCGTTCTGATACGGCTCCAGATACTCGAACGTGAACACCTTCGGATTCTCGGTTTTCTTGTTGTGAGTAATCTCCATTTTACTGGCGTACGCGTAACTCGTGGTGACCATTCTCTTCGACTCGAAATCCAATAAATATCGCCCCGGCAGCAGCAACATCTGGTGCCCGTCTGGCCATTTCGTTGGAATGCATTGCGACGTCTCGGCCGTTAAATTTGCGACTAATTCCTGGGGAAAGTTGATTGAAAGGGAATGTAATACGCGTGCTTTTCTTCTTATAGAATATTGAATACTATTTCAAAAAAAGAAGTATATCTTATATCTAAAGTGCCGGAGAGTAATTTAAATTAATTGAAAAATAGAAAAGCGATTTACCAATTTCTGAGGGTCGTCGTTCCGCGACACATGTAGGGTCGCGCTGTTATAACTAACGCAGATCTTTAAATGCTCCACAGTGCTGTCCCAGAAATACGTCGGTGGTCTAAGGAAGCCGATTAATCTAGCGATCATCTCCCCGCCAAGGGCGGATTCTGTTTTGGCCCCTTGCATAGACGGAACATTAAAATCAACCGTAGTAGCGTTGACTATTGTTACAGAGTCCGGCTGACTAAAATTCACCGGCGGCTTGTACTTCAGAAACGTTAATCCCGGCCTTTTATCCATTTCTCGACATTCCTCGACTTTTATAATCTCCGTGCCTTTCGCACCCCACCATCCCGGTATTTGGGACGGCGTGTCGTCTCTGAGGCCACAAACCCCGTAATTGTCGTCTTTGTGGTGGCAGCGGGCATTCTGAACGCACCAGGTGCAAGTGCCAAGATTCAGTTTATTGGAAACAGACTTTCTCCCGCGACCAGTGGTGCCCCAGCCCCCGCCGGGCTGGCCATGTATCAAACAGGAGTGGCAATCTCCGAGCGCAGGGCAAACGCCCGGGCAACGAGTCGTTTGAAGATTAGTCGTGCAGTTACTACCAATAGTTCTGCCGTAACATATCTGGGACAGATAAGAAATATTCACAGTAAATAATTGCTCTTCGTTGAAGGATAGGTAAATGTTTCTGTGCCAGAAGAATAATACCTCGTCTGCCGAGCACCAACCACATTCCGGATTAGCCGCGCATTCCATTAGACTTTTATGCCTCGAACATATTTGCTCGGGTTCTATGTGGTCTTCGTCCCCTGGCGCGAGCATCGGTGGCAACGTGTACGCGAGTAAGTCTGCGTTTACATTACCATGATAGCCGCCGACTAGCAACAGAGTGTTTCCATTCCGCACGTCTGCCGCGTGTGCAAATACTCCTTGTTGTTTCGGATAACGGGAATCTAAAAGCGACATGCGTTTCAACGAAGTAGCAATGGAAACTTTAAAGTTTCTAAGCTACAAAGCTCTTGGATCTTACCTTTGTCGTTTATGCCTAATACATCGTGACTTACCCAGGCATGGCAGCCTAGGTGGTAAAGATACATTTGATTATCATAACAAATCTCCTCTTTATTGTGTCTATGAGAGTATCCGCCGAATACAACCAAATAATTCCCTACGAAATTAATTACATCAAGTCCGATGACATTTCATTGTGATAATAATGTGAACAGGCTATGGAGCGTCTAGTTACCTATGATATTGCAAGTATGAAATGCACGTTCCCTCGGAACGTATGTGTCTCTCAAATGCGCCCTGGGATAATCAATCTCAGACCAAACTTTTCTGTCGAGTTGAAACACGAACATTCTATCTGATAATTTACTAAAGCGTGCTATACTAGCCACTACGCCCCCATAGACTAATAAAGAATTAGTTGCACGATGGTACACAGTCGAATGTGCAACGACACGTACGTCTAACTGTTTACCCCCTCGAGGATGTACTTCCTTCCATCTTTCTGTGGTCGCGGTAGGATCAGCTAAAATCCATAATACGTTTAATAGAAATTGTTCTTCTTTCACCTGCGATATATTACACGCAATTAAATATTCATAGGCTTACATAGATTCAGTTTAATCTTATAAAGGCTCGACGAGAATTCACCGTCCACCGTACTACCACCGAACAGATAGATATAATCGTTCGCCAAGGTAAGAGTGTGTCTCGTTAATTGCGGCGGATAGAATGGAGAATTCTTAGCCCGCAATGTCCAAACACGAGTATTAACATTGTAATGCCATAATTCGTTTGACAGAGTACCATCTTGTACTTTCCCACCATATATGACAAAGCCGTCTATAATTAATAGATTGTAAATTATATTATTGTCTGTAACAGCTGTTATATTTATAACTAACCGTCGTATCTGCAAGCAGCGTGGCCATATCGTGGACTTGGTTTAGGTAATTCGACGGTCGGTGGTTTTGTGGGTTCGTCGTTGAATGATTCGTCCGCCGTTAATTTCGGATCTTGGATGAAAATATTCTCTTCGATGGGATCCTCGACGCTTTGCTCCTCCCAATTCAATACGTCACTCTTTGTATTTGGTACGCGAAGTTCTCGATAGAGGTTTAAATTCTCAAGATTTCTGCGATGTCTAATACAATAAGAAACAAAGAATACTTTAATGCAGAGTTCAATAGATTATATAAAACGGTAGATTTCATTTGTACCTTGCAGTTTGCGCGTATCGTGGCTTCGGGTGTCTAGAATGCTTTCTCCTAAGATCGTCGTTCCTTTCTATCCTAATTGTACTTTTACTCTTGTCACCTTCCCTGGTTTCTTGAGCTTTCCTCTCGCGCTCTTTGTGCTCCGCTGTATTTCTAAACTCCGACCAACCGTGTTGCCCATTTTCCACGTTTCCATGATTGGGTAAGCTAAAGGTATTATTGTCTTTAATACTGTAGAGTACTCTCCAAATGAGGGAGGACGTGCGAAGACCATACAATTCTTTTGCGCCTGAACCTATGCGCTCTAATTCAGTGGCAATGAGCATAGGATCTAAATATTCTGCAGACGAGGTGCCTTCTGTAATAATAAAAAAAACATCGTACGTAAAAACTGTAACACAGTAATTTCTATAATTACAATAAATAATCTCAGCTCTTACCTAACACACTGCCATATTCGTCTTCCCACTGGCTTGTACTAAATCGATACATTTCCAAATCGCTGAGTATGTAATTGAGATCATAGCCGCCGAAAACATAAAGCGAATCGGTCTCTTTTATATATACCGCCGTGTGTGCCGCGCGCGGCCTCAGTCCACCTTCCGAATGCGAGAGCCAGTGCCACCTGCTTATCACGCACAGTATGTAGAAATTGATAATTGGTAATTAGATTTAACGCAACAGCGTATTTAGTAACATACTTATTGCCTTCCGGATGCGTTCTATGCAACGAACAAGACTGACCCGAGTATCCGTTATGGCACTGACATCGTTTCAAACCGCACTCTCCACCGAAGCTGCAATTGTTGGGGCACAGAGCACGGGAGCAATCTCTCCCACCCCAGTCGTTCTCGCAGAAGCAAGTATTATTAATACACTTCCCATGATTTGTACAATTGTTCGGACAGTTTGTAACCGAAAATTCTGCGTGAAAGCCGTCTAATACGTAGTTCGTATCGCTGTACAACAATATTAACATCTGTGAAAGCAGAGTGAAATTACTACGGATCCCTTCAGAGATCGTCGAATATGAATTATTCATGACGTCGTAACTGTACATTTACTCCCCATTCGCAGCAAGCGTCGTATTGCTTATTACAGTAGGATTTCGTGTTCACTTACGTAACCAGACGATGACGTCACTTGCTGCGGCTCTGTTTTTCCGCTGAAGCTGCCCAGCAGTGGAGATCGGAAGGAATCTCCGTCATAAACGAAAACGTAGTCGTAGCTACATTCTGTTCCCATCGTACGGAAACTCAAGGTAATAAATTGGCGACTGTTGTTCGCTGCGAAATGATAGAAATTTATATAGTAGTCGCACATGAAACGAGTAAGGAAAGATGATTATTACGAATGTTTTAAGAGATCTTCACCTTTTATAAGCCATTCGCAATGCGAGTCCTGAGTATAATTCGAGCCTAACGGTCCGTCGCTAATGATCCCCCAAGAATCAGTAAAAACTTTCCTTGTTTTATCACATGGAATTTGTTTCGGAGATGTCTGCGGAGCTAAATCGAAGCCCCGCAACAGGCAACTCCATATAGTAATCCATACTGTGGTGGACGAGACCCACCCCATTACAGTATATTCGCCTCACTGTTGCTTGATAAAATACAGCTCATCATCCACCTTCATTGGATTCTTTGAGCAATTATGGCGTAAGGAACTCGCAAAAAGAATCATATCTAGAAATACATGCGACTTATTAAACCACTGTATAATCATCGAAGAGTAATTTTCTTATGAAATTTTGAAAAGTCTTTATAACGTAAACAGAATAAAAAGCTTACAGTACTTTATGACAAATTTAGAGCGATTTAAACGAACCAATAAATCACGAACGTAACTTTATCTTTCGTATTAAAAATCTCAGTTAATACCAAACAAACCATTGAAACGTTTTTATTGTTACAAATGATGCACACGAATCGAAGAGCAAATCGGAAAGTTTGAAACTATATAATACATTCTCAGTCAGCGACACGAAGTGAAATTTATAAATGTAACTGTTTACAGAAATGTTTCTTAATTCGATAGCGAGAAAGCAATTTCAAATCGGTGTGATAATATTCAAGCTCGAAGTATCACAGTCGCGCTGAAGAAGAATAGTGCGAGCAGCGGGTTCCCCAGAGTTTTGCATGCTTATTGAACAAAAATGTTTACAGTGTAACAAATGTCGGCTGACGGGTGACGCGCCGTGAAACCTGTAGCGCTCAACAACGAGAGAATTAACGGCTGTCTACAGGTCTGTCGGCGAAACGATGTCGAAGGATATCGTTCCTTGACGAAACAGATACAAAAAGAGAACCTCGGCCGAGATTGAATCAAAACATTACATACGTATACACACATACACGTCAGAAGAATTTGCACCGTGCTACTCTCCGAACAGTCGCATCCTCCACTCGCCAGTTATTCCCGGAGCATGTATCGCCGACGCAAGGGCCCGAACGTTGTAGTACGACGCGATAAGCAGCGAAATAAGCATGCAAATACGAACAGATGAGAATTATCGCGTAAACTCTGTTCGGCCTCGCCTGTTGACACCTTGACTGCCTCTGCTGCATACGAGGTCAGGGTGGGGGCTGCCAAGCCGCCATTAAATTCCCCTCGTTACGAACGCGGTCCCGATATTTGAAAGTTCCCAGGGACACTTCGTTTCAGAAAATGCCGCACACAGCTGGTCGAAGTTTAGCCCCCAAATGGGGCAAAAGAAAATTATCATCTTCGACTTCGACTCAGTTGTGTAGGTACGTGAAACATAATTTACTGGGAGAATAATAGGACTGGTTTTATCGGAAGTTTGTAAAGAGTAGGGTAGATAGTATTCAAGAGAGAAATATTGATAATGAAAGCTGATGAAGTAAAATGGTTTTAAGTAGTAATGTAGCGAAGTATATTTGTATGCTGCGTGACAGTATTTATTTATATAAGATAAAATTGGGATAAAGTTTCTTTCGAATGTTTCAAGGATAACGTAAAAGCGGGAAGTTTACCTGTTAAATATTTAACTAGATTTGAAACAGAATGCTGATAGAAGACCGTAGGTGGAGAACATTGAGCTCTATACTAACTGGAGTGTGAACAGCAGTTGGAAGAAGTAGAGGCGACAGCGATCAGAGAGAGAGGGGAAAATAGTGTGTCCATGCATCCTTCTTCTTCCTACTATCCCTCTCTATATCTCTACTATCCTGTAGTAAATTTGCGTGTGGTGGGGGTATAGACTGTATAGACCGGTAAAGACGCCGCGCGGGACAGAGGCAGCTCTACCCACTAATTTGTGTACCTTGTCTGATCGGCCGCCATTGCTCTGTTCTCTCTCCAGTTAGTATAGAGCTCAATGGTGGAGAAAGCACCCCTTCCTACAATGATCGCGATGTCGATTGCTCTGTTGGGAAAAGATGATCGATACAACCACATTTCGATTTACTAGATGGCTATAGCGTGTCGTGGTTTGCGCGGAAGGTAAAGAAGATTGTAACATCAGTCGATAAAACAATTATTTTCGTTATCGGCAAAAATAGTGTTTTAAATAATTATCATTTTAACTAAATGTAATAACTATTCGTTTAATAAAAATCTTCAAACCGCAAAAACGCTTATTGCATTTCTATTTACTTACAATTTATATTCCAATATAAACTAATTACACTAAATTCTACCACATCTTAATCCAACAAATTTTCATTTCATTAAACATTCGAATCTCCAATACAAAATAAATTGAAGCGCTTACATAAAAAAGATTGTAAGGTCTGTAACTTCTAAAACATTTAATTTTCAACCAACTGAAACTACGTTACATACCTAGTTGGTTTAGAGAAACGTCAAAAAGGCATATGACGACTGTGCCGATTAAATACTAGAAGTTTCGAAAGAAGATCTTTATAATTTTCCATGTAATGAACCCGACAGGTATTTTACGGGCATTAGCCCGGCAGGATTCGAATATCGCGGTTCCTAGTCGCCTTTATCGTTCAAGGACCAAAATACCCGTACCTGTGCCCAGATGAGATCGATACCAGCATGGCGGTAAAGGAGCGGCTCCATTCAGCGTGATTGGAAATCAAGATTATTATGGCCCGTATTTTATATTACATAACGGAAAAGTGCATTTCCATCGAAGTGCATTTTTCGCGACGCTCAGTATCATCGTGAGCGACGGTAAAGACGGGACGGGAAAACTTTGTCGCTCGAGTTGCCGCGCCGTGTGAAAGGAGAGGAAAAAAAAACGGACCGAGAAGGAAGACGGGGTTGACGTCGCAAAACGACGACAATACCGCAATCGAAGTCTAAGCCCCGGCAGACCGAAGCGTACACACGATCACCATGGCGAAGTACGAACGATATTGCGTAACGCCTAGCCTTATCTAATTATAGCAGCGTAGAAAGTGCATCTCTAATTCAATGATAATGCTTTGTTTACTATGCCACGCTGCACACTGACTCATTGCTACACTTCGATTCACCGGCTACTTTTTCGGCGGCATGTCCCTTTTCAAATCCTTAATCTTCGTGAAAGAGAATGCTGACTTTAAGTTGGTGTGAGTTCGTCGATTGCTAATCGGGAGATCTTGGCCACGCATCATCCTGCTTCTTTTCACACTTTGCAACAATATTGTATCAGTTAGCGAACGTGTTTTCCCTCTTTTTTTTATTAAGTTCATTAACTTCGAAATGTTTCATTTTTTATTACATTATTCGTAGTATTATACATGTATGTAATTAATTGATTTATATTTACTCGTGGTTACACTCCATTGCTTTACATCTCTTTTCTTTTGTAGCTTAATGTTTATGTGAATAAAAGTATGTATTGTTTCTGTATTGGTTGGATTAATACATATGCTCTGTAGAAAAGATCTTTTGTTTTCATTGCACACTAATTTCAATACCCTTTACGCATACAAGCATGGTACATTGCGAGGAATATGTTTAGTTTATAGTTTGTGGCATTAAACATTCCTAGTTTGAAGTCCTGCCAATTATATAAAGTTCATACGAGAATGAGTAACGTAATTGAAAAAAAAAACTCGTTGACCTTTTCAAACATGCCAGATCATAATACCATGAATTTCCACGCCGAGTGTACTACTGTGTACAATATATAGCTCTTTCAAGGAACTTATTCCAAACTGTAATCTTATCTCGTTTATTTTGTTATCGGTTACTGGTGCAGCTAATCAGTAGCTCTCCATTGGCAATTGTTTACTTCGTAGACTCATTCGTATATTGGAATCAAAGGAAGTAACAGACATTAATATTATGTCTGTGATTTCGTAAAAATGAGCGTCGACATACGTTTGAGATTTTGCGTAGAATATTTTGATCGATTACTTCAGGGTAAGCTGAATCATTTATAAGAGAAAGAACGTTTCGAGTCGCTATCTTACATTTAACGAGTAGCCGTAAATTATATACGGTAGTATTATGGAGCTGTTCTTAAATCATTCGCCAGCCGCAGAGTTAATTAACCGTACGACATTAAGTCGAAATGATTTCAACATCCTTTCTTATGTTTTTAGAGAGATGATGATAGTATTTGTTTACGACACTGCAAGGTGTTGTAAAGAAGATGATGATCCTGCAGAAGCAGTTATGTATTTCCATCCAGCATGGGTATCTCTTACTCAAAGGCTAGCTCTAGCGGGTCAATTAATGGCTGTTAATCAATTCCTTACGTCCTCGTTCTCTTCTCCGAAATCCATTACGTTGCAAGGGGGAAAATTTGTATTAAAAAAGTTTGGACAATACATTCTTGTGAGTGCATTATCACTTGTTTTTCGTTTTCTTTTAACATTGCGCAGAGACTTCTGAGCTTTCAGAGTCTAGGTACGATTGATTTGAAACGCTACGTGACGAATTAGAAATTTAGAGAGAGACTAGTACATAAGTAGAAAGAACAATAAGCTTACGATATGGAAAGATATATACGTATAGTACAAGTTTATAGTGGTAGTTATCTGCTACAGCGGTAACAATTATCAGTGTACTCTTAATGAATGAAGCATAGAATCTTTCTTACTGTTTAATGCGTCATGCACGGTACGATTTAACATTAAGCACGCGTAGCTGAGTGTTTATTGTTTTGCAGGCGGTGGGAACTGATAGGAACATTCAAGACTGGATTTTAGAGAGACGTGCGAATACACTGGAATCGTTGTTGAAGTTTTTCCATTGCGACTTGAATAAGATACTGGAATCATTCAACAACGATAGGAATAAATTTACAGAGAAACTATATCAAATGTTCGAAACATATTTGCCAATACTTCAGTACAGTGCCAATCTTTTCTCCAACATTCCCATTATTAAGCTTCCGAAGGTTAGCGACCTCACGATATCAATTTCAATTTGTTTCTACTTTCTTCTCGTCCATTTATAATTACTCATTCGTGCAAGTAATCTTTTTAGACCGCCAGTAACATATTTTTAGAAGCGATTCAAGTTCTACAATATTGCCAAGAGATTAATGGCATCATGGGTGGCGCGCTCTTCTATAACAACAAGTGAGTTATTCGTTCGTAATTATGAAGCAATTGTATCTTGCATATTTTCTATTTGTATATTAATTTTTCAGGGTCGTTGCCACTCAACTGAGCGCAGACTTGACTAAACAGATTGTTATAACCGATCCATACAGAATAAAGGTATATTATATTCGTATAATACAGAATCTTTTATAAAACTTATATTAAATGTGACTTTTTCTCAGGCTCCAGCGGAGAGAATATCAACAGAATTTCATTTACCAATCGGAGTTCAGTTACTGCGAGTGTATATAGAACAAAAGCAATTTGGGAAGCTTGTCCAAGAGGCAAACAATGAGCGACACTATAGTTCTTACTTAGACTCCGTCACGAAGAAGGTGTTGCAGAGAAAGGTAAGAAGTGTTCGAAAGCGAATCGCCAACGATGGCATGGTAACATGACGATTCTGTTTTCAGACTATGTCGAAGAACAGCAAGGAGCTACCTCTGTCTGGAATGAAACGCGACACTTCTCGTATCTTCACTGTACCTGAAGAAGGGGAATTAGATTCTTCGCAGTACAACGACAACAGCCACTACGTACCCTCCGTTCCGCTTACAGCGTACAGTTCGCCAGTTAAACGTAAACAGGAAAGTAAAACAGACCGTCCTAAGTGTGTGAATCCTTTGACTCCTAGCGTTTGCTCTACGCCGTTAAAAGATATAAATAGAGTGCTGCATGGTAACGCCGTGCTGATATGTAACACGAACGAGGATGCGAGTGTCGAGCCGGAGGAGGAGTTGAAAGAGATGAAGACGAATGTAGACGATATCCCAGACGTTGTTAAGGAGGCACTTAGATGTAAACGTTTGAATAAATTGAGGAACATTCTGCCGAACAAGAAGTTAGTTAAAAGAAGGGAGTTCAATAAAAAGAGCTTAAGTATGCACGACCTAGATTCGTCCGTGAGTTTGTATTCCAATCGAATATCGGTTAGAACGTATGGCTTAGGTTTGCCGCAGTTAAAGAACGCTTTGTCCCCCGAATCCTCCCCCCAAAAGAAACCCACGCATAAGAAGCAATTCCAAACGATCACCGATCCTTGCTACCCTGTATTTCGATGCGACGGCCTGCCGGTGTCTAAATCGCTGTACGAGCAATACATATCTTCGCACTACGAGGAACTCAAAGACGACAACAGCGACGCAATCGATCGTAACGATTTCTTAGCGAGCTTCACTAACAGTTGTAACGTTAAGAATGTAACAAATAACTGTGATACCACGAGCGATGATAATCCAGAGAAGCTGAACAACTCTCGTGACATAAAGATGGATAATAAAACGAAGCAAGAATCTTATCGCCGATCTATGAGCCTCCCTTTGAAGCCGCTCAACATCACGGACAACGATGATAGACGGAAATCAGCCTCGGAGTGCGGCAACACGTACGAGTTTCTTCAGAAGAAGAAGTTGGACGGTTTGCAATTAACGCCCCTTATGTCTAAGCTTAGCTTACTCGCCGACGAGAGGACCAGCGGCTTTTGCAGCAGAGAAACCACACCCAGCGAGTTTCGCGACTTATCCGGATTCTCAACGGCAACGAATCAGATGATCAAGCAGAAATTGGGGGCAGTTAACAAAGAGATCGGTAGCGACGGTGAAGATGAATTGGAAGAGGACTGGGTCTCTACGTCCAAAGACGAGGTTTGTCTTGAGAAATCAGAGCTATTTCTCTGCGGGCATCAAAATATGGTGCTAGTGTTGTTAATGGAAAATGGCACCGCTAATAATCCTGATCTCATACACTCCCTTGTGAGTATACTTTCCCACCATGTTTCGCCGTCATTCAAATTTTTTACTGAACGATATACGTATGTTGCAGTGGCAAACTTGCGTGAGCACGTTAGGGAAGCTGGAAGCGAGACTGCAGCAATGCCTGGAGCCTCTACCGTCGAATGAAAACAAAGAATTATATAGTATTTTAGGCATCGATCCACAATGGGACACTGTAAATCGTTCTGGTCTATGGGGCGTTACGGAATTGGATATCGTTTCTTGCCTCCACGACAGATTTACGCATGCTAGTAATCTCACGGATATCATCGTCAGGTAATCTTTTGGATATTAAAACACTTCTTTATACTAGTTTCCTTTCGCATATGTCAGCTTCAAGTCGCTTCTGTAGATTTGCCTTATATATTCTCGCTTCGTTCAAATTGCACTTAGTGCGTTAAATGTTTCTTAAGCTTTCAGAGCAAAAATTTGTAGAGAAATTCGAAACGTTCCTTCTCCTTCGTAAAAACTTTGTTAAACACTTGTTCTACCGTAAGATTTTTACTACGACGAACGGTATTTGTAGCGACATTTTTTGAAGTGTGATAAAAATTGAGTATGTTTTATTAATTAACTAGAACGGAGGATACGGTTGTTTATGGTAACCAGTGTGGGAACATAGAGGTGTTTTATCAACAAGCAGTAGCGCCGAATACCTCCGGAGGACTTCCAACTCCTGCAGATTTAATGGGAATTGTATCTCTTAAAGCGAAACGTAGACTGGAAAGAGATCATGGGATCGTATTATTATAAATTACAAATTATCCGCAAATGCTTCCACTAGAATGTCGTTCACGATCGAATTGTTTCGCTCTTAACATTCCGTTACTTATATTCTGTGGCATGCCAAATTAACGATATCAAATGACATTCTGTATATATTCTTTTCCGCATATAGTGATAGATAAATTTATCCGATGTTTTAACGGTATTGATTAGAAAGCGTTCTCTTTAAGCACCTTGTTACTCGATGACACAAGGGCATTGGAAATGAGAATGAGATCGTTTGAATTAGTAGCTAGCATGTAACAGTAGTTAAACTCTAATTACCATAGCAATGACTTTATAATAATCGCGTATAAATATCGCGTATACATTTTAGTGTTTATACAGATAGTATTGTACGTATTTAAAGCATCCGCATCTTGAGTAAGAAACAATGAGTTCAAATTTCCATATCTCTACGAAAACTACAAAAGGTGATCGAACATTCTATTAATTTAATCGACTAAGGCTACTTTTACAATAAAAGAGCACGACGTTGTTGATAGGAGAAACAAAAATTACCGAGTTTTCTACACGTATTTTTGTAATCAAATTCACACTATATCAAGTATAATTAATTTAAGAATTGGCTGTAATCAAAGAACTTTTATATTGCTCACGTGTATCAACCATACATAATGAACACCGCTATCCAGACATTGCTATTTTCTCGAGTACGATAAATAATGTATTTTAATACGAAACGTTGGGTATTTTATTGAGAATATTTATTTGATAACAAATTTTATATAAATTATTCGTAATATTACAATTAAGAGAATCGTCATAATTCCATGAAAACAATGACATTGGTCGCAGATATTGGATGTATTTAAAGTTAAAGAAGAACACGAAAGTTCATTACTTTCAGTATATGATAATTTGGTAATTATGATATGGAACGTTTTCTTTTAAATCGTTAAATACGAATATGTGCAGCGAGGTACTTTTAAAAGGTGGAATTTCGTAAAACTATATTTCACATCCTAAAAACGGTGAACATTATTATGTATGGTTTCAAAACTGTATAGAGTTATGCGAAACTGTAATGCCACGGCATGGTACGAGAAATGCTTTTTTCGAATCTACGCTTTTACTGTCTTAGGTAGAAGACGAAGAATTCTAATATTCTAGTGCTACGTCCAAATTAACTGATAATTAGAGCTAAATAATTTATTTGTGTGTTTATACATTGTATTATTATGGGTAAAGATTTTTATTACAAGTACCCTGATAACCAGATGTCTGCAATCTGACGTCAGATTGGCAACAGGGTCTGCCGTGGGAGCGCAGAGCCTGACGTCAGATCCGTAGTCATCTGTGTCCGCATTAGGATACGGTCTGCGGTACAGAGCCTGACATCAGGACCCTGACGTCAGATGGACAGCAGATTCGCAGCAGATCCTGCCGTTCGCCTGACACGTATAACAGCGCCATCTGAGGGTCAAAATTGGCAAACAATTCCCTACGCGTGACGTCACACGGCCGCCCCTACAGGTGTATCCCTAACCTTACATACCTATTAAGAAGATACTGCAATTTATTAAATAATTAATTCTATTTATTTCAAAAAAGTATTTATTTATTTTTATTTAATAATATGTGATTACAATTGTTACAAAATAATATAAGTAGCGCATATAAATCTAAAGAGGAACTTTCAATATTTACATTAACAAATCAATATACGGTACATCCCTTAACCAGTGGTGCGTAGTAGGGGTGATAGCAGAACTTTTATTTAATATCTTCGACTTCTTGTTTGTGTAGAATCATCATATTCCCTGTTGTGTTAGCGCTGAAAACAAACACAATATTAGTATAAATTTAAACGTAACGTATGAATAAACAGGATACATGCGATACTTACTTCAGCTACATCTCCGCACAGTACACACCCTAGGCGATCATGCATGCTCCTGCGAACACTAACATTTATAAGAAAACATGTATTAAATTATTATCTACTAAACAAGACGCTAAACATTCGCACTTCCAGCATAACCATACTTTTCTGTCTTGCGGATAATGTAAATCTTGAGTTCCGCGACGCAGATAATTGGAAATTATTCAATTTCATAATTACCTTTGTCTTCTGGATACGTCGAGATGATTTATCCGGATATTGATGTTTGAAATTACTTAATTACTTGGAATATTCTTCGAGCGTACGTCTTCAAACAGAACGGATGGTTTAAACGAAGAGTATGTAGGTAGGTAGAGGATAACTAAATGTGGTATAATGGGCCACGCTCGGATTGGCTGCATCATAGTGCCGAAACTCGTGATTGGTCAAGGCTCTACATCCAGTTTGCGTTCGTTTTCGAGGTCTGAGATGGCAGTCACTGTCAGTGGCAGTCAGTGCCGAGAAAATTGAAGAATATTCCAAGTAATTTCAAACATCAATATCCAGACAAATCATCTCGACGTATCCAGAAGGCAAAGGTAATTATGAAATTGGATAATTTCCAATTATCTGCGTCGCGGAACTCAAGATTTACATTATCCGCAAGACAGAAAAGTATGGTTATGCTGGAAGTGCGAATGTTTAGAGTCTTGTTTAGTAGATAATAATTTAACACATGTTTTCTTATAAATGTTAGTGTTCGCAGGAGCATGCATGATCGCCTAGGGTGTGTACTGTGCGGAGATGTAGCTGAAGTAAGTATCGCATGTATCCTGTTTATTCATACGTTACGTTTAAATTTATACTAATATTGTGTTTGTTTTCAGCGCTAACACAACAGGGAATATGATGATTCTACACAAACAAGAAGTCGAAGATATTAAATAAAAGTTCTGCTATCACCCCTACTACGCACCACTGGTTAAGGGATGTACCGTATATTGATTTGTTAATGTAAATATTGAAAGTTCCTCTTTAGATTTATATGCGCTACTTATATTATTTTGTAACAATTGTAATCACATATTATTAAATAAAAATAAATAAATACTTTTTTGAAATAAATAGAATTAATTATTTAATAAATTGCAGTATCTTCTTAATAGGTATGTAAGGTTAGGGATACACCTGTAGGGGCGGCCGTGTGACGTCACGCGTAGGGAATTGTTTGCCAATTTTGACCCTCAGATGGCGCTGTTATACGTGTCAGGCGAACGGCAGGATCTGCTGCGAATCTGCTGTCCATCTGACGTCAGGGTCCTGATGTCAGGCTCTGTACCGCAGACCGTATCCTAATGCGGACACAGATGACTACGGATCTGACGTCAGGCTCTGCGCTTCAGATCTGGTTATCAGGGTAGGTTTAAGATAACCGATGTTGTTTATCGTTTGACTTTTTAATAATTCAGTGTTATACAAATGAATTTATATTATATGTATCAAGATTACAATTAACTCTTTGTATATAAATATACGTGAAAAGCATCCGATAATTTATTTACGTAATTCGTAGGTAAGAATGAACGAATTTTTTGGCTTGTAGCGCGGGTAGGTCGAAATATTATTAAAGAAGAGATGCCGCAAAGCAATGTATTGCGTCAAAATTGTTTTAGATAATACAAGTGTGATTAAATTGCCATGAAATGAATGATAAAATCTCACTAGTAAATAGTCAGCCTCTAGCATCTGATAATTCTGTCCAATAGTAATTGCTAGATGTCTCATTTAAATTTCTACTTGCAAAATAGCAGTTTCTGTTTATAATATATATTTTGTACATAAAATATTTCCTTCTAGGTTTACGATATATTAACAACCCCGTGTAAAATGAATCAGCTTCGACACAGACAGCGTGAAACATTTATGAATAATACTTTTACGTTGTAAAACATTTTAGACGTTACATGTTTATAATTTGTATTATGTATCATTTTTAAAATTGTATTTCCAGCAATTTAAACTAGTCAATTGTACGTATGTGTATTCCCCGAAATTCTAAATATTCTGAGTTTATGTAATGCAAGTCCGCTAATAAATCGAAAAGCTCCCAACCAATCTAAACAACGTAGTCATATTTAGGAACGTGTAAACAGAGATAATAGTTTGGAAGCAATGTAAGACGGTGCACACAGTGATAGAACTACTGTATGTACATATACATCGCCCACAGAATAAATTTCCGGAAGGGGGTGCAAAAGGGGCAGTTGCGCCCTCTGGCTTTTGAGAAAAAATCGCTTATTTTTCGAAACTGATCTTTATTAAGTTTATACTAAAAAAAGGAATATTTTTAAATTTCTGTTTTAAATTTTTAATTAAATTGACACCATAAAATTGGTTTAAAAAAAGTAGGAGAGGTATATTTTTCTTTACCATCATCCCTTAAGTTGCCCCCTCCCCTTGGAAAAAAGTCTGCGGACGCACCTAATCCGGGTTTTTCGACGCTGCTCGCTCAAAAAGTCGTAAATATTTTATTTTTATTTCTTGTTTGCGGTTACAATCTATAATTTACAGAAATTTTTATATCCTTTTGATATCCTACCTAATATGAGAAATAGTTCAACGTTTAAAAACTTTAAAATTTTTAAATACTTGTGCCAAAAAGTAAGATAAAACATCGTACAATAAGTTTCTTGCAAAAGGTACGAAACAAAAAAAAATAGTTGTTTTTTTTATTTACAATTAATTGCAATTGTTACTTTATTTCTACGACTTTCGCATTCATCTTATCGTTTCGATTTCTATTATTATTATTTAATATTTTAGAAAGCCTCGTTTCTTTCCATAATCCTAGATATCGATACATAACAGCAGCGTGGAGAACAGATTTCGACAAATATCGTAGACTGACGTAATTCTAGTTTACTATTTAAGAGTCATGCTTAAATTTATTACTCATATTTACCATGTATCCTGAAATTGTGCCGTGGTTTTTTTCCTCGACCTCGGCGACGATGGAAATGAATCGAGGCGAGCCTCCTGGTTCTGCCGGTTTGTTAACATGTTTACATTAACAGTGCCCGCCTTTTAAACAAGAATCCAGGCACCGACGCACAGCCAATCACGTCCCGTCATTTCGATCGGCGAGCCTCCGCGAATGGAAAGTTTTGCTTGCATTGAAAGGGAACTTTGAATATTTAACACCGTCGCGCAATATTTTCCAAAGTGGTATACCCGATATCGAACGAAACTACCGATCTAAAAAAGGCCGATTTTTATTTAGCCCCCCCCCCGGGAGATAAAAATCTAAACGTTTCGTCGCGGAGCTTGCAACGTCTCCGTGGAAAACATGACGATTAAACGTTCTGTTTACGCGCTCGCCATGCAAATGCAAAATATTAGATTCGATCAGCATCGCGATCTCACTGTAAACAACATTCTCTCGTAGCAAACACATTGTAAGTACTTAGGCTTGCACAGCACGAATGCCTGAACATGAATTTCTGCCGAAATATTAAGGCGTACACTAAATAAATATCCTTATAGGTTTTCTAAACATTTCTAAAATATACTTAAGCAAGAATGTTTAGTACCATAAGTGACTGAAGAACCGAGAGAATTTTTAAGTTCGAAAATGTAGCAAGTATGCGAACGCAAAGAGGTTAAACAGGACGATTGACGACATGTAAGTTAATGGACTTGAAGGAGTGTTATTAAACATGATAATTTCATCGAGCAGTCCTCTATCAGGAAAATATCGGTTGATAATGTGCAATAGTCTTGAAAAACCTGCTCGCTAGTCGTAATAAAATTAGACTGGATAATTTACGATTCTAGGAGACTCTGACGCAAACAAGCATCCGCGATCGACCAATCAGCGATCGGGATGCCGATCAGCGATTCGGACGCGCGGATATTTAAGCAGTGCACACCTTCGATTCAGAGCTGTTAAAAAGAAATCAGTACGAGAAATTATTATACCAAAGCTTTTATCGATAATTCGGAATGGTAAATTTTAATAAATCACCCTTATTTAGTCCCACACTCACAATCATACTGTTCTTATTCGTATTCACCGTATAATTATTTTCCTATTTAATTTAACAACTTCATGCCCATTCTTTTAAGTTTGCAGCTATTTATTTTAATTTTAGCTTCGATCTTTAAAGCTCCGTATACTAATTCTATAATATTCTGTAATTTTCTCAGACTACGTACACGGATAAAGGACCTAAGGTAATTAAGATTTGAGTACAATTAATGATTAGATATAATTAAACAAATAATGCGTTATTAATACAGTTTTGGGATTTCAGCCTTTGGGAGGAAAATTCCTGTGTTTTAATCATATAACATTTTGGGTTGGAAATGCAAAACAGGTAATAAGAGTGAAATACATACTATGTTAGTAATAAACATTATTGGAGCTTATAGAATAAGTAAATAATAGAAGTCACCTATTTCTTATTGCAGTATTTAACTTTGTACAGAAAAGTAGTTTCTAATAGTATTATACAGTACTTTTGTACTGCATAGTATACGATAGTAACACTATAATTTTGAAAGCATTATATCACCAGAATCTTATTTCTAATAAATTACAATAATTTAGCAGCGTCAATTATGTATATTCAAATTTAAACGAATCATGCTTCTATTTAAATTCGCCATAATTATACTTTATATCGTACGTATTACGATTGGAAATGGTAGACAAATTTCTCAAGGTAACACTATTTAAATTTATAACAATAGCGCTTGTTAGTAATTATTTAATTGGCGATGCTCCGTAAATGTATATCTGAATCCATTTATTATTGCAGGCTGCCAGTTATTATTGCACTAGGATGGGCTTTCAACCTCTATGCTACCGAGGTTTGGAGACTGGTTCAAGGCATGTGGTATCTCATGTAGTTAAACAAAATCAGGTACACAAAACACATTTATTATTTAACTCTGAATTCCGTCTTATATTTAAAATACACTTTCCGCGGCAATTAAAATTGGGCCGGCGAGGCCCTCATTGCTAGCGTGCCGTTCAGGATTGTTTAAAAGACCGATCTTGGCTTTCACTTGCAGATTATTTTCGTGTTTGAATCGGCCTACGAACCGGACAACAAACTTATGGGAAGTCATCTTTCGCGACACGGGGACGGCGTTCACGACGTTGCCTTTAGTGTCGAGGATATTGATACCATTGTAAAGGTAAATTTGGAAAAAAAATCATTGGCGAATAGGAAGTGATTGTAAATTTTGTAGATCGCGAAAGAAAGAGGAGCCAAAGTAGTGAAGGATATATGGGAGGAGAAAGATGACTACGGTGTCGTGAGATTAGCCACTTTGAGAACCGTAAGTATATCACACGAGAGTGAAAAAAAGTAAGCGGATAAATGAGTAAAATATTTTAACAAATATCACGTTTCACTAGTACGGGGATACGTACCATACTCTCATTGATAAATCGAAATATAAAGGAGTTTTTCTGCCAGGATTTCAAAAGTTACCAGAAGATACGTTCTCGATGAATTTGTAAGTTATTTAACAGTAGATAAATTGTGCTTTCAGAAATGTATTAACATGTTTTGACGAATTTAATGATTCATTTAGGCCAAAGATTGGATTGAATTTTGTGGACCATATTGTCGGTAACCAACCTGATAATCAAATGGAGCCCGTTGCAAAGTGGTACGCAGAATAATTTGGCATTTACTAGCCATTAAATCAGCGTAATTCGACAGATTTTTTTTTAGGTACGAGCAATGCCTACAGTTCCATCGATTCTGGTCGGTGGACGATACTCAACTGCATACAGAATACTCGGCTCTGCGCTCTATCGTTATGACTAACTGGGAGGAAACAGTCAAGTTGCCTATCAACGAGCCTGCACCTGGCAAAAAACGTTCGCAAATACAGGAATATGTGGAATACTATGGAGGCGCAGGAGTGCAACATATTGCTCTTAATACTCATGACATAATTACAGCTGTAAATTAAATGTATTTTTAGCCATTCTTTTCTTCAGCCGAGAACTTTCGGTAATATAGCCTTCTCTACTGTTTTGCAGATACAGAATCTGCGTGCGAGAGGCGTAGAATTTCTGGACGTACCAAACGCTTACTACGATATGTTAAGGAAGCATTTGAAGACCAGTAGCGTAGAAATTTTAGAAGATCTTAGTACTCTTCAGGTACGGAAGTCAAGAGAACTTGCCGAAAAAATTAGCGCGAAGTTGTTGAAATTGAACTTTAAATATTATGCTTTCAGAAATTAAAAATCTTAATTGATTACGACGAGAATGGATATCTTTTACAAATATTTACTAAAAACATGCAAGATCGCCCGACACTTTTCATAGAAGTCATTCAAAGACGCAATCACAATGTAAGTGCCCTAATAATTCTTGACGCGGGAAAGAATCTTTTAAAATTAAGAACATCGAAGATCCGTTGGCTCCGATTTTATTTTAGGGATTTGGAGCTGGGAACTTCCAAGCACTATTCGAAGCTATCGAAATGGAGCAAGCTAAACGTGGGAATTTGTGAAATGATATAAACTATCGATAGACAATAATTATACTTATTAGAACATAAATATAATTACGTATAGGTACTTTGTATTTAAGAATTTTATATAATAAAATCTTATTACAAATGTAATAAAGAAACAATTTCCTTTACTTTTAATTTATATTATAATTAGTACCTTCTAATGTTGCACATTGGAGAATGGAAACTAACATTGCATTATTCCAGATGTTGTATTTAATGGCCAATATCTGTTTTTACAAAAATACACACAGCATGAAGGTTTAAAATATGTAACAATACAATTTAAAGCGTAATAATCGACCATTAAAATCAAACATTATATAATATTTATTGTATTGTGGTGTTATAAGTGTGTAACCAACAATAGGCATATTTAAGAATTAGGAAGTTAAGGAAAGCGAGATAATTGTTAAACTGTGTCTATTTTTAATGCTCTCTTTTTTTTTCTATCTTGTGGCCAACACATAAGCGAACGCTTTGTTTGTTTTTCTATTCTTTTTTCATATAAAAATTGCGGTATCTAGAAAGAATGGAATAATATGTGATGACAAAGGATATTAATGAGAAAGTAGCTCACTTATTTCAATCTCTGGGGAGTCCATGGCTCAGATATCTGTCTGCCATTAATCATGATGAACTCTTGCGAACACTTCTCTTCATGCAGTATCATGAATGCCAAGGCGAAAGATGTCGTGCTGACAGAAGAATGAATTCCCCAGTGGCTTCAGCACAAAGATTTGCGAGAAGGCATGTGGTGGATCTTCATCTGCCTGTAACAGAATTACAGGTACTGCTGTTATACACGCAAGTACACGCAAAAAATATTAAGTCTGTTATTCGTAACTAATGTGAAAAGAAATTTAACAAACATTAGATCAAACAAATTCATTATATATAGACAATGGAATCTAAAATGTAGAGTTCTTTTCTTCGATGTTCATTTCTTTATTACGATACTTGTTCTTTCCAATCAAATCTCATTTTTATCTCCGCAAAATTAACGGAGATATTTCAGATTCCAATGTTACCTGACTCACTCCGCACGAGAATGTACCGCTGTACGATTAAATTGCTATTACCTAAGCTAAATTATAATTAAACGAAACGAATGATATTATTGACAGTCATGCAAAAATTATGCAAATCTTGCATAAATGTAGTATAAACGAAAAATGTACTACAATGATGAACTTACCATGTGACAACATTAATATTCAATTATTTCTTTGGCCTTATTTTTTATACAACTATACTACAACTTTCTGCTGCATTACAATTTTAATTATTATTAATTCATGTATTCGTCATAGCAAAGAAAATTTAATACTACTTCATTGCTTCAAATGGTAAAAAATAAAACCAAATCGTTATTACATTTTACTTACTCGCTGCAACTTTATATATCGCTATTCTACCCATTCATATAGAAACGATATTAATTATACTAATAACACATATTTATTTTCAACGCATCACGAGCTATACATCGAAGAAGAAATATCAGACATTATTCCTGTCAGTTCAGCAATTTAAGGTCTTTCGTGTAGCTATGTTCGTTAAGTTCATTTCGTCTAAGCCCGATCGAAGCGAAAAAATCATACTAAACCTAAAGAACTTCGATACGTTAGAAAGTGCAGACAATGGATCTATCGCTACAAAAATATTTCAAGCGCAGGGTCCATTGATACATCATATGTCAAAGCTAATCGGTGCAAGAAATCATTTTCTAAAAAAAAAAAAGAAACGTAAAACAAAACATTGCAATATGCATCGCAGTATGCATGAAAGCAACATGACACAAAAAAAGAATATAAAGTAAGTTCAAGTGAGAGTTAATAACAAGCAGGCATTCTGGCAAACGTAAAGCAAGTGGAGACACTAAAAGTTAGTATCGGGCTTGCCTGTACCGTGGTACGAAGATCAATGAAAGGTATCAATACCTGACGCCTAAACTGTGTCGTGCAGCGCAAGTCTGAAGATGTCGTGCTGCACGTAAAAGCTGGTGCCAATTGGCTTCAGGACAAATGTCTGGATGTATGCATGGGGCTGATCCTCATCAGTCTGCCCAATCATCAACAATCACTGACTGAATTTTCTTATTTCATTCTTCTTTGCGGAGGTAGGTATATAGAGAGATTGTTGCTGGACATTAGTCATAGCTCAATCTCTATCTTCATATGGCAGCACAAAAAATGTAAGGCAGTACAGTACACATTTGTGTAACATGTCCAGCCAATAAAATATAATGTACGGACGAGCACAAAATATTTAAAAAAAGAGAGAGTGAGAGAGAGAGAGAGAGAGAGAGATAGAGAGATATCGAAGGCAAAATTTTTCCTCGTTTATGAAAAAAATGTACGAACGTTAAAAAGAAGGCGGTAATAAAGAATTAAATTACTGAACCAATTGGAATAAGAATTTTATCGCACGCTGCGTCATCGAATGCTTTTTACGACGATAAATCTTTAGAGCGTACGCATACGAACACGTGATAAGACTTTTGTACACGAAACTTTCTGTTTGTTTATACTACGCATATCGTAAACATAATATAGTGAATGTTGTTATTCTTACCTGCAACCTTCCTAAAACATTAATGAGTACACCTCCATCGAACATTGGTTGAGAATCGATAGCGGTTATTATCCGATTAATTTTTTGAAACGATAAACTCTGAAAAGTAAGATACGTACAGTTAAGATAAAGAATAAATAAGTACGATAAGTCTATTCTTATTTACACACCAAACTATACGAAGGTTTTTATCGGCGAACAATGAAACTTATCAACTTTCGCAATCATTTCTCCACTCATACAAAGTACATTCATCGAACGAGGACGGTGATTAAAGTGCATTATTATAATATACTCGGCTCTTTAACGCTACGTACTTACAGTTAATTTTTCCATGATTTTAATAGCACCCTGTATTTGCAAACCCTCAAATGTCATGAAAGACGACTCGGTCTGTAAACGCAACATCGAACGATCATGTTTAAAACAATCGGCACGGACAATACGAGCAACCGCGAACGATCGGGACTTACATTGTACATATTTATTAAATTTGGTCTTTGAGCGGGGTCGTCAAACAGTGCATAATACTGCTGTACGAAACCCTTTCCGATGACTTCGTATTGAGGGTTTAGTGCCATTACGTTAACTTGGTCTATTCGCACCCACTACGCAATATCAGCACTATCAGTCTTCCCAAGTGAATTCGCTCGTTCCACACTTTCGTCCTTAATAAAAGTTCTACGGTAAGAGTAAAATAATGCCTATTAACATCCCTCGTGTAGGCTACAAGCGAGCAGGAAGCTACTCATGCCGACCAATCATTTCGATGTATCGAGAAAATCGTCGGGATTATTCTCGAACTCTCGAAAAGTGTAGATATTTGGCAACGATTGCATTCGTTTTTGCGCGCACGATGTCACGCCTCTGATTCGTGATTTCCGTAGTTGAATATATACAGGGCTAATTAATCAGCGCTCCGAATACTATAGAATATATTTATATAAAGGAGATGCGAGATATTTTAGTTTTCTGCGGACGATATATACCGATTCGAGTAGAATTCTTCACGGATGAATTCTGTCGAGGGTAATTTAAACCGCGACGCTGGATTGGCTCGCCGTCATCACCGGATGTCTACTGCCGCGACATCTGCAGCGTGTAGTTGGAATATCGAATGGTGCAGTTCAGTGATGAAAAGTTAGGTTAACTTCCTTTTTTCCGGTGTGAAAAGCCGTGAGGTGTGTGCCATTTGTTACGGTAGAAAGTAATCCAAAAACATCGGAAAACAGAAAGATAATTCGCTCGTATACGTGTCATTATTTCAAATACTGTATATTCCGATATTTCTGGTACATTAAACGTTTTTTTCTTACTATCTTGTTAATAACAGCTTTCGGAATATACGAAGAAAAGTTTTATCTTTGTTTATATTCGCTCAAGCGTGGGATTATATCCACCACTTTCGCTTCACGCGCTCCAACAAATATGTATTTTGTATTATTTCGCTTTTCAATTTAACCAGTCAAATGCGTTGTGTGGGAGGTTATGTGCTACTTTCGGACACAGTGTTTACAACTGCCAATGTAATCTAAGCGTTAGGTTCTGTGCAGGAAAAAGAATGAGATACTGGCTAAAAGTGTGTTACGTTGCTTGTCTCTTCGATTGGTAAATTAACTGTTTTTTTTTTTTTTTATTTTGCAGTAACATATCTTCAAGATGGTGAGGATTATGAAAACAGGGAAAGTCGTGTTGGTCCTCAGTGGCCGATACGCTGGAAGAAAAGCCATTGTCATGCGTAACTATGATGATGGCACTACAGAAAAACAGTACGGGCATGCCATGGTTGCAGGCATCGACCGATATCCACGTAAAGTGCATAAAAGAATGGGTAAAGCGAAGCTCCACAAGCGTTCTAAGATCAAGCCGTTTGTGAAAGTAAGTCCTTCGGAAATTCTTTACTTGGAATTTTTTTTTTAGAAAATTTGTAGTTCATAAAATTTTGTATATTTAATACCATTTGCGAAAATAAATCGATTGTATTCCAGGTATTAAATTACAACCATTTGATGCCGACAAGATACACCGTAGATGTGCATTGGGAAAAAGTAACTCCCAAAGATCTTAAGGATCCAATGAAGCGCAAGAAGATTCGTTTCCAGACGCGTGTTAAATTTGAAGAAAAGTATGTATCTTTATTTCTTTAATTTTTTTAAAGATTGACACTATTTTAAATGTTATCTAATAGATGGATTAATGGATAAATATTTGTTTTCAGATACAAATCTGGTAAAAACAAATGGTTCTTCCACAAACTACGATTCTAATTAATTTTAAATAAAGATAAAATTATATAAATATTTTACGAGTGTATTTATCAATTATCCTTTTATACCAAAATGAGAACAGATTTTTTTTATATTATATATATACTCACAAGGCATGATCCTAGTTTATTTTTAGTTTACAGTGTTTATACAATTAATGAAGGTTTTCTGCTTGTATAACATACAAGAATTAATTCGAATTTAAAATACTGTGTTTGGAAATTACAATAACTTAATGAAATCATGATAAAAAAATTACATTGAAAATGCGGTACACGATCGAGTATAGAATTGCCAGCAATTGAATGAAAAAATTAGTGATAAATATACAGTTTAATAAATATATATTAAAAAAGTTCAAGTGTAATAATTTATAACGAATTTATATTATCACCATAAATTATCACTTGTTAAGCTTTTTAATACGTTCGTCTAACGATTCTATATTACTCTTTATAATCTCTAAGTTCGACGCAAAACTTTCTTGCACCCCTTTTAAGAGAGACTTGTTACTTTCCAAGTCAGCATTAATTTGTGATTGTAACTCCTCTAAACGTGTTAGAGATTTATTAAATTCAGCAGCTGAAAAATAATAAAAATGTATTACACATAAAAAGCAGAGGAAGAAGAATTACTTTATTTAAATGCTTACCTTGTTGGTGTATAGCGTTTAAAGCCAACATTCGATTCACAGTTTGAGGTAAAATTTCTGACATAGTTTCCGTTTGCTTCATAATATCATACATTTCCGAAATCTGAAGACAATGTTACTATCAGACTTAATCACCCGTTATTTAAACATTTTCAATGCACGAGTAATGGCTTACCTTTTGCTCCTGTTCCGAATCCAGAGTCAACGCAGACTTTTTCTGCGTGATAGTATCCATTCTATGAATTACAGAAGCCAATCGATTTTCAATTATGTCTAATTGATAAGTATCTAGTAAAGAAGCTTTCGCTCCTAATTCTTGAACAGCCTCCATTACTCCTTGGCATTTGAGATTCTGTGGAAAAATTTCATCGTCATATATTTTTTAGTAAGAGCAGAAATAAATATTTTACCTGCGAAAATTTGGAAAGCTTCTCGCTCGTTGTCCCAATAACGCTTTCTAAATTACAAAGCCTTTGTTCAAGTAATGCAATTCTTGCCGCTTCTTGCATTCTCGCTTTCTCCGGAAGATACATCAGCTGGTATTTGAGTACATTAGATTCAGTAGGTTTATCAGCTTTCGCGCTCGGCTCCTTCGTATCGGATTCGGAGGTGAGAATACTGGTTTGCTTGAATGCTTCTATTTGCGATATCAGTTGTCTGAAATAACAATTAATGAAGGAAAACTGTGGTTCGTTACGAGCTAAATATAAGTAGACTTACTTCAATCTTGTGCCTTGCGGATCAGATAGAGTTGCGACGAGATCGGAACCAAGACACTCTTCCAATTTCAAGGAATCTAATTGTTTTTCTAGGTCTTGTACTTGAGAGATTATATCGATAACAGACTTAACTTCTCCTTCGTCCTTTGATTTTTCCTATTTCACAGAAATTACATAATTACAAATGGAAATAACAAAGAACAGTAGATATAATAAATCTGATACCTTCAAATCGTTGACTTCTTCGTACAGTTCCTTAATTTCGCACTGCAAACGTTGATACTTTTGAATCGGCGTTTCTTTCTCTCCCTCCCCAGGAAGTTCCCAATCTCCGAATCTAAAATTTTTATATAGTTCAACACGTATAAATCGCTGATGTACGATTATTTATACAAACAGGATTTACTTGTAGCCCGTTCTCGATTTAACCGACACTCGGTCTGAAAAGTCAATTCCTTTGCCGATGACATGTTTGCCTTTAAATTTGTTAAATGCTTCTGTGGCGCTGATATGTAATTTTTCTATGGAGTCAGTGTCGTCCTAAAGGCGAGAGTATTATTAACGCTAAATAAATGCCAGTGATAGGATGCATAAACGAAAACTATACCTCAGGGTAAATTTGAAACTGTTCGCATTCTGGTAAATCAGTCGTCTCGTACACATCCACTTGATCGTATGCCTATTTACACGAACGGGGATATTAGTAGGAACACAAATTCATGTACCAAGTTATGTTTACCAATAATATTACTTTGACGTAAATAGTTTTGACACGAAACACATGAAGTACTTACGATGCCAGGTAAATCGGCATACTTAGGATCGGCCATTGTTTGTAACGAAGTTGAAAGATATCGGCAGCTTTTAAATTATTTAACACAACGCGAGGAATCTTGCGTTTTATCAACAAGTGACAAGAGAACGAATTTCTGTCGAAATCTCGAGATTTCGATTGAACATAACAGATTGTTACTGACACCCAGTTTTACGTATTCATTTACTCCACCTTCGCGAAGCCTCGCAGCGAACACTTGAACTACATCGAAAAGTGGGAACTTTGAACCGCGATGATTTTAAAAATGACGAACTGGGAAATAAATTACGATTATATATTAATATATCGTCATTAATTACCCCCTCTTTCTCGTTAAATTAATAATGTTAGTTGATAGTTCTTATATACTGTCATTAGTAAAAGTTAAGGGATTTAAATACATATGTTAGGAATTATAAGAAAAATAAAACTAAGATTACATGCATTTCAGTTAAATTATATTTTAATATTCTAATTAGATTTATTCATAAAGTTATACAGATATTTAAAAAATTATATGGAATTGTATTCTATTTGCTTTTACAGTATCTTATTTGCTCGTAAATAAATAGAATTAAGTGATTTTTAATCGTAAAGATTTATATTTTAAAGATTCATTTATAATTTGTCCAGAAGCAATCAACATATACTCCACTTATGTAATCACTTGTAGCATGAATGTCTAGACACAAGCTTATCACCATGAGAAGTGATATTTTTAAATCTTAATAGCTTTTATCAACCTAAGTATTTCAGTTTAATACAGTTTGTAAGTTATCCAATGTAAGTTATTCAGAGTTTCCTGAAATATACAAAGAAATTTATGTAATTCCTCGATGTAAAACAATGCTTGACTTCATTAAAGATGCACACTGGATTAAGAAATACTCCAACAAGTACACTGCAATTAAATAAGCAACCACTTCCTAAACAGCCTGTGCCAGATTTAATCGAGACTGCTGAACAGTACTTAAGGCGGGGATTTACATCTTTTTAAATTAAAAATAGAAATCTATCACATTTTTATATAGGAAATCTGGCATATGGTCGATACGAAACATTAATAAATATGAAATTCCTTTAGATCGCTCGAACCATTGCTGAACGAGAAAGAATATGAAAAAACGAAGAAAATTGTTCTGAATTTTATTAGCGACGAAGGTGTTGGTTCCAAATTACACAAAAAATTGTTAAACAGATTCGAAAATACTGATAACTGGGTAAATTTAATAAAAGCTGAATTTATATTTTATCGATCTTAAGTAATATTATGTTAAAGAACTTTAAAAGCAAAGTATCTGATTTTTAAAAAGTTAAAAGACAAATATTTAATCATCCACAGATGAGCGAATGGTGGTTGAACACTGCTTATTTAAGCTACAGAGCACCGGTGATTGTAAATTCCAGTCCTGGAATCTTAGGCCCACCGATTAACATTAAACATCCGAACGATGTTTATATCCTTGCTGCCCAACTTATCAGAGCTATCTATGATTACAAAGACATAGTAAAGAGGTAGATTAGCAATGAAAAGATGTAAATGAATGTATTATAAACAAAGAAACATATTTCGACAGCGGTGCTATGAAACAAGAGATGATTCGCGACGTACCACTTGACATGCAACCTTACGCGATGATTCTTGGTAGCAACAGGCAACCTAGCGAAGGTTCCGATGTACTTTTACAGACCGACGAAGCTCATCATATCATAATTATTAGGAACAATCATGTATGTATATTTCTGCGGAGAAAGAAGATATTATTATAACGTTTTAATCTCACAGTTCTTTAAACTGAACGCTGTCGATAAACTGGGCGTTTTAAGTGAAAGTAAGTTCGTAGCTGCAATCAAAAGCATTGCAGAGCGTTCCTATATAGAAGCAAAACCTGTTGGAATCTTAACTGGGAACGATAGAAATACATGGGCGGAAGATTACAACTTACTTTTAGGTTTCCTTGTTGTTTTACTCCTTCTTTCTTTCTAAAGTTTTATGCGTCTACTAATCTCTGTATCTCACACCATTTTGAATCACTGTACAGGACTCGGAAATAACAGGAATATAGTGAAGGATATTGAATCTTCATTGTTCGTGTTGTGTTTGGATAAAGATATGCCGAAGGCAGTATTCAAAGAAAAAAATAATGCATCCGTAAGAGCGGTTCAGTGCTTGACAGGGTTTAATAGTCGTACAAATGCGGGGAACAGATGGCACGACAAAACTGTACAGGTAGGTTCCATAAAAATGTTTATTTTATGCTCGGCAAAGGCTGTATAAAAATCATGTTTCATAGTTTATAATATCTTCTGATGGGTTTATGGGTATGGAATATGAACACAGTCCTTGCGAGGGAACACCGGTTGCAGTATTGTATGACTATGTTCTGAGGTTTATGTAAGTCATACTTGAGAATCGTAACACATTCGCGACCGCTGACGTGAATTCACGTACTTTCAAATTGTATTCCTGGTTGCCGCTAACGTGAATTCACGTCATTTTAAATTCAATTCCTGGTCGTTGCTGAATTCACGACCCGCTATTTATAACCGAATGCTTAAAAGCAAGTATACAAATTATGAAAATCTTTTTATTTTAAACAACACATATTTACAACATTGATATTTCAAAACATATTTTATAATTTTTATCTTCAGCTTTAGAATTTCATTATTTTCGCCGGTACTCAGTATTAGAAACGTAAAAACTCTGCCGGTGGTGAATGTGTTAAAATAAAATTTGGAAACAAGTTATATTCGTATAATTCATTTTCAACATTTTATTTCGTCATTAGTCATGGTAAAGGAACTGCAGAACACGCTAGTCCAACAGATTTTCCACAGGCGGAACACTTAAAGTTTGAAATTAATACCACTCTGGAACGCGCAATAGAAAAAGCAACTTATGTAGTGGACGAGTAAGATAAAAGAGTTTTCATTGTGAACAACACTCAGGAAATAATTAAATAATTTATACACATTTTGTATAATCTTTCAGGCTTTCGGAAGATATAGATATGGAATGTTTCACGTTCGACGAGTTCGGGACAAAGGCAATTAAAGAAATTCAATTAAGCCCAGATAGTTTTATACAAATTGCAATGCAGGTCGCTTTTTACAAGTTGCACGGTAAACCACCGGTTCATTACGAAGCTGCTTCACTGCGAAGATTTAAAAGTGCACGCACAGAGTGTATTAGATCTACCAGCTGCGAATCCATGGACTTTGCAGTGGCAATGGTTTCTAACAATTCGAATATAAATAATGAGAAGAAAAGAGAATTAATGGTTAAAGCGATACAAACGCATAAACGGATCGCTAACAAGGTAAAAATCGTGACTTACGTAATATATTTCGGATAATAAAAGTAACTTTTTGATTAATTATTCTTTAGGCAGCAATAGGCAAAGGCGTTGATAGACATTTGTATGGTTTAAAAATGATAGCTGAAAGCGAGGGAATAGAATTGCCAGAATTGTACAAAGATATAGGATATATAAAAAGTACATATTTTACTTTAACGTCCAGCCAGGTAATTTTAAATTATGACTACAGAAAAAAAGAGTTATTGAGCCAGTACAATATCGTTTCATTAAAAATATATACGAGCGATACTTATATGTATCGGCCACTTTAAAATATATATATCGTAATAAATTTGAATAAGTACTGTATTTTAGGTACCTTTTAAAAGCGCATCTTTTATGTGTTATGGTCCAGTCGTTCCTGAAGGATACGGATGCTGTTATAATCCGAGACTAAAAGACATTCTCTTTGCTTGTTCTTCTTTCAAATCATGCAACGATACTAGTTCAAAAAGATTCGCAAATGCCTTAAAGGAAACGTTATGCGATATGAGAAAGTTGGCAAGCACATAAGTATTATGCATTCCTATTCATTATTCATCCTAATTATAATTGAATTTGTATCAAATGCTGTACTTATGTTTACTAAAATTTAATTCAATTATACACACATAATTCTCCCTAATTGAGAAATAAAAAGGTAAAAGCACATAAAAGTACAAAGAAAGCACAGTTTCCAATAGTTTAATATGAAAATTGCAGTATTGATTATCAATAAACCCAAATGAAACGAGAATATAAAAATAAATAAAAAAATAGTTACAGGTTGTTTTTTCTACAATTCTTCGTGTGGAATGGAAGACGAGGACCTTTCTGTAGGGAAGCCCCAAAAGAACGTCGGATATCCTTTAATTTCTCTTTCTCTCGCAACAAAAGCTGAGAAGGACGAAATACAATTTCCTATAAAATAATTGGCTCTTCCAAGAATAGCCAAATCCAAATGCGGCGATGCGGGTGAATCCTGCCTAAAAACTAGCACCTGTAATAAACATAAAAACAAATGTTTACAAAAGTAATGCGTATCCAATAAATTTTGGTATGAAATACCAGTGGCTGGTTTCTTACTTCCATACGTGCCAGAGCTTTAGTAAGTTCCTTGATCATGTAATTATTGTCAGATGCCACGAATACTGATTTCACATCGTTACCATTTCTAATAACACGTTTTAGATGTCGTAATACTAAATCGAACGATGGTAAGCACATAGCAGAAGTCGCTTTTCCACGTTCGTTTCGATAACCGAGACACTGCGGTGCGGCAAAGAGGTTTGGTGTGCTTGATATAAATTCACAAGCACGACTCTGCGGGACATGAAATTTTTAATTATACATGTACGTTGTTCCTGTGACTAATATATTAAAATTTCAATGCTTAAAACATAAATATATACCCAATCGATTCCATTGCGCAGATGAATTCCTATGAACGCTCCCTTCGGCAACTTTTGCTTTATAAACGTCTTTGCTTTATTGAGTATATCTGTGTTCCATTCTAGACATTTGTGCAGCCTCTTATTTTCCAACTGGACAGGAAAACTGGCAGGCGCACCTGTAAACGCTAATACCGGCCAACTTACTGCCGGATATCTTCTTCTCCATTGTATTGCCATATCCGTATGATAAACATCGTAATGTAGAGGACCGTAAAATTCCGACTTCACAAAGTCTATGTTATACGTGTCCCAAAATGGACCAAACGGATTTCCATCTTTGGCGTTGCAAGAGTCTCCTTTGCCACGCGCCGAGTAACAGAACGCTGGAAGTAATAGTACGTCTCAGAGAGATATCTAATCTTTTTCTTCAACATTCAAAACTTACATACTCTTTCCTTAGACTGCCATATACTTGGTGCTATATCTTGCATGAAATCCTCCATTAATATTGCTTTATGACAGCTTTGTACTTGCGAAACATTGAAGTAGACATCGAAAGGAACTTGTATCTAATAAACAGATTAAAGACGCTTAGTTATAGAAATGTATTCTACAGTTGCCTTTGATAACAAAAGGATTATGGATGGTCGATTACTAACAGATCTCGTTTCTCCAGTTCTGTATTCGACCCACGGCGGTAAAATAAGAGTACGATTCAATGCTTTCGCGAATCCTAAAGCACCTAAAAAGTGATCCGCCTGATTTCCGAATCTTCCTAAAATACACAATCGAATTCGAATGGATCGTTAGTTTTTATGGGAAATGCCGGTTTGGTAAAGGAATGTGATTAAAATCTTACCCATGCATGGACAGTAAACAATGTATCCATTCGTGTCGATGTCGAAATTCTCACAATGTGTGATATAAAAATTGTTGAATAATAGAATGGAAAATATAATACTGATCATTATGATCGGGCTTTGTTTAATGTAAACAATCTGTTTTGCGTTAAAAAGCGAACGCACAATTCAATCTACACTATAACCTATATACAGTATCAATAGTTTATACATTTCCTCCATTACTATCAATTACCATGGATACAGGATACGCGCTGTCACAAATTTTAGCGGTGCGTAGTGGCGAAAGGGTGAACTAAAATAGGCGTTGAATTCAAATTTGAATTTATTGAAAGACAAATGATAGGCTCACAATGACGAGCCCAGGAACTCAGGTACATTTCGAAATTCAAAGTAGACTTACTTTTTATATAAAATATATTTTAGTACGATAAAAAAGTTGAATAAGTTAACTGCATTTTGCACATAATGGAGATCTTATCTCAATATATATCATAGTGTATTGGTAACAATAATACTTTTGTTCTACTTTGAGCATAACGATACAGGCGATGCGAGTCCCAACAATGTTTCGCATGTTGGCGGTCCAATTAAAAAAAATAAAATATCTTCTTTCGCAACATTAAAATAAAATCATTTAAAAATCAATAAAAACTATGACTATTCTCGACTTTTTAACATTTTTCTTAAACTTAAGCGATTATACTATTTTAGGTACGTTTGAAGTAGTTATTACGTTATTAGGATTGCTGGCAATGCACAGGAGGCATGCCAATGTCCCCTAAAGCTCTTAGATCGTCATCTTTTAAGTATCTAAGTACTCTTTCGGTACAGTCGCGTGGTAATACAGGAAAATCCTTAAAGAGAAAGTCTAGAATTTTGTTACCTCGCTCTAGAAACTCTTTCTTTCTTTCCCCTTTTCTAAATTTATTATTTATCATACTACCGTATATCGGAAATTTTGTTTTATAATCGCCAGATTCGAAGGCTTCTACTATACTTCTATTCCTAGCATACATAGCTAATCGACTTACATCTTTCGACAAGATATCATAGAACGTGATATTAGCATTAACAAGCTTCTCGCTCTTCATTCTTTCTATTTCTTTTTTGCATTCATCCTGAAATTCATTTATGGGTAACTTTCTTTCTTTACGAGCCCTCTTATTATACGTGTTTCCCATTTCGTCCTCATTTTCCTCCTCCAAATCAGATATTCCGCCAAACAAGCTATGTGTGTAAAGGGGAAATGATAGCATGTGGTCACCTGCATACAAATTTGCAGCTCTCATCTGAACCATGTGCCGTTGCAGAATATCAGCAATATTGTTATAAGCAGGGGTGTCACCATCATCCTCGTAATAATTAACATTGTCATCATCATAATCATCGTAACCATAATTTTTCATGGCGAAATCGAACGCCGTGCAATTATTGTCACTCTTAATAGCAATATTAGAGCCGTGTTCTAGGAGAACTGGAACAATTTCTTCATGACCTCTGCGACAAGCAATGTGAAGTGATGTCATACTAGATTTATCTCTGGAATCGATGTCGGCACCTAATTGTAAGAGGACCTCGACAATTTTTAGATAACCACATTCAACAGCAATGTGGAGCGGTGTCTTTAAGTTATGTTTCCTCCTGGCTTCAAGTTTGGCCCCACTTTTTACCAATACTTCCACAACCTCTTTATGACCTCTTTCAGTTGCACAGAACAGAGCAGTCATTCCACCGCGTCGCTCAGCGTTTATATTAGCTCCTTTGTTCAATAGCATTTTGGTAATTACTGCGTTACCTCGCTGAGCAGCAAGATGGAGCGGTGTCATGCCATCTTCGTGTGCGGAATGAACATTTGCGTTATATTCCAAAAGAGCCTCAACGACTTTCACATATCCATTGTCAATAGCAGCATGAAGCATCGTCGTTTCGCCGCTAGGATTTGTATCAGGTCCCCAATGAAACGTCATATAATTTTTAACTCTGGTGTTTGCATTAGCTCCCCTACTTAAGAGCAATTTCGCAACTTCTCCCATAGCATTGGGATCATTACAAGGAAATTCAAAACGTTTCTGTTCTTTCTTTAGAACGATAAAATGCAATGGCATTCTTCCACATGCATCAGTAGCGTTAACATCAGCGCCAAGTTCTAAAAAGATTTCCACGATTTCTCTGCAATCCTTCTCAACAGCAATATTCAGTAGCTTAAGCTTATTTTTTACATTAGCTTTATGAGCTAAAAGTAGTTTAGTGATTTTTACATCTGCATTCTCAGTAGCATAAAATATTGCTGTGTTTCCAGTTTCATCTGGTGCATTTACATCAGCTCCGTAGCTTATCAATAATTTGGCTACTTCCTCTTGTCCGCTTTTGGTTGCGACATGTAGAGGTATGGAATCTCTTCCTAATGTTGACTTGTATAACTTATTAACATCGGTACCATGTTTCAAGAGTTCTTCGACAAGTTCCACATAGCCTTTCCCGACAGCAGCATGCATAAAATTATTTGCGTCGTTACGGTTTACAGTAAAACCATATTCAAGCAGGTCCGTAACGATCTTGATATGCCCTGTTCCACATCCCTGCACCGCAGCATTAAGAATACTGCTGTTGCTTTTCTCATTCAGATCAGGACAACGCTTTAAAATATGCCCGACAGTTATCGAACATCCTCGTTCAACAGCCAAGTGTAGTACAGTTTTACCGTCCTTATCTTTAGAATTAACGTCAGCTCCGCATTCTAAAAGTAGGTCTACAATCTTTTCGTATCCCTTTTTAACAGCGAGGAGCAGTAGCGTAGGACCGTTCTCAGATGCAGAATTTATATGAGCCCCATATTTCAAAAGATGCTCAACAATTTTTGAATACCCTTTCTGCGTTGCGATACGAAGAGAAGTCATACCATCGATTCCTATGGCATTTACGTTAGCGCCATTACTTAACAGCAGTTCTGTAACTCCTTCGTTACCATTATCAACAGCAAGGTGCAGCGATGTGTAACCTTCGCGAAATGTAGAGGTATACGCAGAATTGGCGGAAGCTCCGTTTTTTAAAAGGTGCTCGACAATATTTAAATTCCCATGCTGCGTCGCAAGATGAAGCGAAGTTGTGCCATATTCTCCTACAGCATTAACATCAGCACCTTTACTTAAAATCAACTTTACGATATCTTCGGCACCTTTCTCAGCAGCGAGGTGCAATGGTGTATTACCCTCCGGATATATAGATGTACACGCAGCAGAATTAACAGAGGCTCCATGTTGTAAAAGGTATTCAGCAATTTCCAAATACCCTTTTGTTAAGGCGATATGGAGACAAGTTATACCGTTTCTTCCTTTCGCATTTACATCAGCACCGCTACTTAATAACAGTTCGATAATTTCTTTGCCACCTTTCTCAGCAGCAACGTGCAGCGGTGTGTAACCTTCCAGGACCGCAGAATTAGTATACACAGAATCAACAGAAGCTCCGTGGTTTAAGAGGAGCTCAACAATTTTTAAATGCCCCCGCTGCGTCGCAAGATGGAGAGAAGTACCGTTTACCGTCATAGCGTTTACATCAGCACCTTGACTTAAAAGCAATTCGACAACATCTTTGTCGCCGTTCTCAACAGCATTGTGCAGTGGTGTATAGCCATACCGAGTTCTGGAGGTACACGCGGAATTAACTTCTGCTCCATGTTTCAAAAGATATTCAGCTATTCGCAAATTCTCTCTTCGTGATGCAATATGAAGACAAGTTCTACCATCTTTAGCTTTAGCATTTACACCGGCACCTTTACTTAAAAGCATTTCGATGATATCTAGGCTACCCCTTTCAACGGCGCACTGCAGTGCTGTATAATCTTCCCAAAATATAGAGTTATACGTAGAATTAACTTCAGCTTCGTATTTTAAAAGATGCTTGACGATTCCTGAATACCCTTGCGTCGTTGCAATGTAAAGAGCAGTTGTACCATCATTTTTTTTGGCATCGACATTAGCACCTCTACTTAAGAGCAATTCCGTAATTTCTTCATTACCTTTACTAACAGCAACGTGCAATGGTGTACTACCGTCCCTAAACATAGAGGTACACGCAGAATTAACGTAAGCTCTGTATTTCGAAAGATGCTAAAGAATTTGTAAATACCCTGTATCCGTTGCAATATGACGAGAAGTTGCAGCATTGTTTCCTTTGCCATCGACATTAGCCCCTCTACTTAACAGAAGGTTTGTAATTGCTTTGCTATTGTTCGCGACGGCAAGGTGCAGAGGAGTTACGTTGCTTTTGTCGGCAGCGTTAAGATTCGCTCCCTGATTTAGCAGCATGCCAATAATTTCCGTTCCCATAATTTGAACTGCGTTGTGAAGCGGAGTTCTGCCATGCGTATTTTTAACATTAATATTGGCACCTTTATCGAGAAGCGTCCGAACAAACTGTACATCTCGATTTATGATAGCATGATGAAGTGGTGTGTTACATGGACTTTTGTGATAACTGTTAACTTTGGCACCATTTGTTAAAAGTAGTTTAGCAATTTCTGTATGTTTCTTCTCAAGAGCAGTACGAAGTAATGAATATCCATCTTTCCATTCTTCTGTGTAACACGGCCCGTGAGAATTAATTATCTCTCTTACCCTGTCTATTCTTCCTTTACGAACTGCAGTCATGAAAGCGTTACGTTTGTACGGTGAATATCGAGCACCTTGCATTTTTCTTGATGTATTATTCCTAATCTTGTGAAGCACATTCAAACTCGTGTCGGGAGATCCGAGACGCAACACGTGCCCTACGCAGTACCAGTACGCATGGCAATTGGCGCCATTCAGTGATGAGATTGGACGAGACATCGGGCGGGTTTTCTCGCGCATGCGCGGCGATTTTAGCATCAGTATAGTACAAGTTTCGATAAAATCGGGTACCTTGATCACCCTGCTGCTTTCCCGCCAATAACACTGCATCTATTAGTTGCGCCCCAACATAGATACGGCACTGCAAACGCCGCGCATGCGCGAGAAAACCCGCCCATATCTCATTATTGGCGCCATTGATGGTTAGGCAGCGCGTAGTGGTGAAAGGGTGAACTAAGATAGCCGTTGAATTTGAATTTGAACTTTTTATTGAAAGGCAAGTCGTAGGCTCACAATAACGAGCCCATGAACTCAGGTACATTTTCAAATTCAGAGTTACCTTATATAATATATACATTATTACGATATAAAAGTTAACTACATTTTGCAAATAGAGATCTTATCCGAATATATATCATAGTGTATTGGTAGTAATAATACTATTGTCGTAAGTTGAACATAACGAGGGAGTCGAAGCAAGTCCCAACATGGTTCGCATGTTGGCGGTCCATTTAAAACAAATAAAATATCTTCTTTTCTCACAATAAACTAAAAACATTTAAAAATCGATAAAAACTATTTTTCTTTAACCGAAGCTTAAGACTTGCGAGCTTAAAGCTCTTAGATCGTCGTCCTTTAAATAACTAAGTATTCTATCGATACAGTCGCGTGGTAATTCAGGGAAATTGTGAAACAGAAGATCTAGAATTTTGTTACCTCGCTCCAGAAACTCTTTCTTTCTTTCCCCCTTTCTAAAATTATTATTTATCATACTACCGTATATCGGAAATTTCTTTTTATAATCGTCAGATTCGAAGGCTTCTACTATACTTCTATTCCTAGCATACATTGCTAATCGACTTACATCTTTCGACAAGATATCATAGAACGTGATATTAGTATTAACAACCTTCTTGCTCTTCATTCTCTCTATTTCTCTTTCGCATTTTCTCTGAAAATTATTTCTGTACAATCGCGTTTCCCTACGAGCCCTCTTCTCATACCTGCGTTCATCTTCGTCTTCGGAATAACTCAGTTCTTCATCATTGCTACTAGATGGGGGCGAGGGAATTGATAGTAGATCCTCGTTACCCGAATATAAATTCGCACTTCTCATCTTAATGATGTGACGTTTAAGAATATCAGCGATGTGTGCGTAAGTAGAGATCTCGCAATCTTCAAAATCATAATCATAACCACATCTGTAATCTTTATCATAATTAGAGCCAAAATTTTCATCGCAAAATGTTTTGATAGCGAAACCGAGCGCCGTGTAATTTGTTTTACTCAGAATAGTAAAATCGGCACCGTGTTCCAGGAGAGTTGTAACAATTTCTGTTTGCCCTTTTAAAGTAGCCACGTGAAGTGCTGTGAGACCATGTTTATCTATAGCATCAATGCTGGCACCTGATTTCAAGAGAAGCTCGACAATTTTTAGTTCCCCAAATAAAGCAGCAATGTGGAGCGGCGTCATTAACTCGTGTCTAGTCGTAACATCAGCTTTGGCACCACAATTTAACAATAGTTCTACGATCTTTTCACGACCTCTTTGAGTTGCCGAATAAAGAACAGTCTCTCCACTGTCGTCCTCAGCATTTACATCAGCTCCGTAGCTTATCAATAATTTGGCTACCTCTTCCTGGTACTTTATGCTCGCCACATGTAAAGGTATGTAACCTTTCCCGGATGTCGAGTTGCACAACGTATTAACATCGGTACCGTGTTTTAAGAGTTCTTCGACAAGTTCCAGATATCCCTTCTTAACAGCAGCGTACATAAAATGCTTCGCGTCTTTGGGGTTTACAGTAAAACCATATTCAAGTAGATTCTTAACGATCTTGCGATACTCTGTTCCCCAGCCCTTCACCGCAGCATTAAGAACGCTGCTGTTCCTTCTGTTATTCGGATCAGGGCAATGCTTTAAGATATGCTCGACAATCACTGAACTTCCTCTTTCAACAGCGAAGTGTAACATAGTTTTATCGTACTTATCGTCAACATCAACGTAAGCTCCACGTTCTAAAAGTATCTTCACAACTTCTTCGTGTCTGTTATCAATAGCGAAGCACAGCGGCGTACCGCCTTGCCGAGTTGTAGAATAAATATCAGCTCCATGGTTCAAAAGGAGCTGAACAATGTTCAAATAACCTCTCTCTGTTGCAACATGAAGAGGAGTTGTGCCGTCTTTTCCTTTAGCATTTATATCGGCACCCCTACTTAAAAGCAATTCGATAATTTCTTCGCTACCTCTATCAGCGGCAACGTGCAGCGATGTGTAACCTTCGTGAAATATAGAGGTGTATGCGGAATTAACGTAAGCTCTGTGGTTTAAAAGAAGCTCGACCATTCTTAAATTCCTATGTTCCGTCGCAAGAAGAAGCGAAGTTGTACCAGATTCTCCTACAGCGTTTACATCGGCACCTTCGCTTAGAAGCAATTTGGTAAGTTCCTCGTTACCTTTGTTAACTGCGAGGTGCAATGGTGGACAACCTTTCCTAGAAACAGAATTGACGTGAGCTGTGTATTATAAAAGATGCTAAACAATTTGTAAATACCCTTTGTCTGCTGCGACACGCCAAGAAATAGTAGACTGGCTTCCGTTATCATTGATATTAGCCCCGCTACTTGAAAGAAGGTTTGTAATTTCTATGTTATCCTTTTTAATAGCACGGCACACAGGAATTATATCGAATGCGCCAGCATTTTTAATAATTTCCTTCGTCATCTTTTCAACTGCGTCGTGAAGTGCGGTTTTACCATTGAAATTTTCAGCATTAATGTTAGCTCCTTTATCCACGAGCATCCGAACAATCTCTACGTCGTCGTTTAGAATGGCAAAATGAAGTAGACTATTAGAAAAAGTACTGATCTCGTTGTTACTGGTTAAAAGTAATTTGGCAATCTGTGTATATTTCAATTCGAGAGCAGTACAAAGTAAAATATATGTTTCCATCTTCTTGCGAGTAAGATGTCGTAAGATATACCGCGAAAACTAATTATTTCTCTTTGTATCGTGCCTTCACAAACGCCAGTGATTAAACTAGTATTACGGTTATACGATGTGATTATGGTGTACATATACCGAATTCTTATATTTTCCGTTAATATGTTATTACCGATTTCGTGAAAAAAATTCAAACTCGCTTTGGGAGTCGCAGCATCGCCAATTGAACTCGACGCTGCCAATACCCCAGCGCAAAATTCTCTTAATTATGGGCGAATTCCACTTGCTCCAAAATCGCCCGCGATTTTTATTAAGGTAGGTTTTCCTATACGCGACTGAAGTATACTTCAAGAATTTCAAAGTCGATTTTCTCGAAAATGAAGCGCAATATCAAAAAATTGTATTCCTCTTTCTTGACTTATTTATTTGTTATAAGTCGAAAAGAAACAGTAACTTTTTTTTATATCGAGCCTCATTTTCCAGAAAATCGACTTTGAAATTCTTCACGTTGCGTCCAGTCGCGTGTAGAAAAACCTACCATAATAAATCTCACGAGCGATTTAAGCGTAAGGGAATTCACCCTACATATCGACCAGGGTTGCTTTGCCCAAAATTTCGATATTTGGGCTGCCCAAGACCAAATGGCATTAAAAAACTTTATAAAATAGATTATCATTGTTGTGTTAAAACGTTAATTTTAATTTTCACATCAGTTTTATTTAAATTCGTTTTGGTTAAAATAAAGTTTATTTGTTGTATCTAAGAGAAATAAAGAAAACAATTCCAGAAAATATTTAACCATCCTTTTCATTCAAGATATTTGAATTTTGGCGCTTTTAGGCTACTTTACCTACGCTATCTGTCGGCTCGATATTAAAACCATCTCTGGCAGTGGCAACCCCAGTAGCACATGGCGATGAATCGATGATAGAATTCTTTAGAGTGACAGAGAGGCAGTACCGTTTAAAAGACTTATTTGTTTACGTTTAAATCTTCGCGACAGAAGATGAACTTTCCCTTATTGACTGAAAAGTAAATCTTACATTTCCACGTTGTATCGCAACGCACATACTGTTAATACACTTTATTTTATAGTGTATCAGACGTTGCGCATCTTACGTCCGATGCGTATTAAAACATAACATAACAATATTCTTTTACGACTATTTAACAACATCGATGATCGATGTACCGATAATTATACCGAAAAATTTATTCTCTTCGAGACAATGTTTTTTACACTTACAAGGTGCATGCTTCGAATTGAATCGCATTTGCTTAAACGATGCATTTTCTACTCCACTGTAAGGAGTACCGAGCACAACCAAGATGAATATATATTACAGCCTAACGATAAGCTAATTCTACGACGGGAAGGTAGAAAGTTTTTAAAGGTCGCTATCCTAGGCCTCCCGAATGTTGGAAAGAGTACTCTAATAAATCAGCTTGTGCATAGATCGGTACGTATCCTTATGCATTGCTCACTAGTAGTTTATTTATAGGAGCGGTTTACTTAAAAAGAATACCCGTTTCACGAATAGATATGCCCCACGTCTTGCAAAGTTCATACGACGATACACAAAGTAGAAGCGGTGTACTCGCAAGAGGATACACAGATCGTATTTATGGATACGCCTGGGCTAACAACAGCTACAGAGAGGAAAAAGTATAATCTAGTGGAGACCTTCCAGAAAGATCCAGAGGTTTCAATTTCTCAGGCAGATGTTATTGGGATAATACAAGATGTAACCAACGTATATACCAGGCATAAAATCGCCGACTGCATTGTACAGTATTTAAAAGGCAAAAGAAGCGATACACCGTTGTTATTGATTTTCAACAAAGTTGATAAGTTGAAGAAGAAAAATGTGTTGCTGGATCTCGCGAGCTCGCTTACGAACAACGAGTATGATCTAAAATTCGAGGATATTTTCATGATATCTGCGCTGGATGGAGACGGCATAAATGATTTAAGAGTAAGATATCATTTGGAGGACGTGAATATAGAAGTTAGAGCTCTTACTTTTGGAAGAGCTCCTTCTACCCGAAACAACTTTGAGCCATTGAATGGGTTATTGTTCGATCATTTTTGGCTGAAATCAAATAATTTCACAGACAATACAACATTCAATCACTTGAAGTTGTTCTGGATAGTCAAAAAGTAAAAGCTCTAGTAGAATTTACTATAAACTCTAATTTACGTACTCGTGGATTGCATATTTTAACACGCGTTTCAGAATTACCTGCTCGATTCAGCCAAGGAAGGTGACTGGGAATACGAGGAGGATAGTTACACTGATCAGTCGGCCAAGAATATAATAGAGCAGACGGTAAGAGCTTCCTTAATGGATCACCTTCCGCAGGAAGTGCCGTACGAAATAAAAATACAAACGGAGCATTTTGATATCAGCGAGGATGGAAGTATTAGTACTGTTATAAGATTAGAATGTGATCGCGCGCGTCTTATTAAACATTTATTAAGACCTAAGGGAAGCAAACTTAAATTGATAGCGCTATCAGCAGAACAACGATTGCAGCACGCCTACAGAACTCGCGTACAGGTGTTATTGTCTGTAATAAGAAAGTTGAAAAGTTAAATCTGGATAAAGTTGTTAATTAATATATGCTACTCGCTCTTCCTTACGGGAGAATGTATAATAAATTATGTAATCAGTTTATACACGCTGAGCGATAAGCTTCGCTCTACTTTTAAATAGTCATTTAATATAAAATAATTGTTAATAGAAAGATACCTGTAGCAGTATCTTTTTTACACGATCCTGCCATACATCTTCGAGAATAATTTCGCAACTATTTAACCACGGCTGTGTGAAAAGCATCAACTACAGCTGCCGTCAATATTGTTGTTAAAATACGGGAACGTGAAATCTGTTCCATTAAGATTCTCTTCTATCCATTTGTTAGCCTTAGCATCAAGATCCGGAGTGAACATATCCCTCCAACCACCATTCTGCCCCTTCCTAACAAATGTTCCAGCTGTTATAATATTACACTCTTTTAATTCAGAAGAATTCACCATCGGATTATTTCGGAAGTTTTTGATATTCAAATAATCTGCCGTTTCTCTTATCTGCTCGTCTGTATAAGTCTTTCCAAGAAACTTCGCGACGTTTCTGATAGCCTTTGGAAAGTCCTGAGGAGAATACACGCGATATTATCGAAAGTGGTTGAAAATGAAATTAATGCGATCGCAACGTTTTCTTTTCACTCACATGCTGCATCTCTTCGTAGAACATGAACAGAAGATTTGGGTGATCTTTGTGTGCCCATGCTTCTTTTAAATGCTCCCAGTAAGGGCTCCACGGGGCTGAAAGAGTTAAGCGAAAAGTGAGTTACACTTCAGAGGATTGTATTGCTTCGAGTATGTTGTAAATACTTACTGAGATTGTTTTGAAAATAATCCCAGAACGTTGCGAAGTCGCCTGTGTATCCCTGAGTTTTGATCGCGCTGTTCAAATGGTACCAAGAAACGGCCACGTCTTTTGGATTTCGCGCCAAGTATACTATCTGCAACACAACAGCGATATCGAATTAGAATTACGATAGTGGAGGGTTAAATGATTCTGCTTGTGTTTTAATATTAACAATTAATTATCCTTTACCTTACAGCCGGTGTCTAGGATTCCAGGTAATAAACTGAATGGGAAATGCGACTTGATGAACCTAGGAGATGATATCGACTCTAGGACTTCGTATCCTGGCTCGGCGATATTTCTACACAATCCCACTTTCTCCTCGTCGTACTTGTTCATTTCCACGAACTCACGCGTTACTTCTGGATGATTAAACATGCTAAACCTAAAGATAAAAATACATATTTTAGTTTCGTGGATGAACGGTAGATTCTTATTCAACTGAGCTGATCAGTTGTTAAGAATATCTCGATTTCTGAATATCTAGAGATTTTAGAGTCTAGAGGCGATATGAAATAATTTCTTGTTTTTTATGCTTCCTGTTAGATTTAATTTCTTTTTTTTTTAGAAAGGGGAGATATAATTAACTGTTATTATCAGTTGCACGCAGTGCCAGTCACGAAACGTGGTATAAACCATGTAATTTCTCGCGGATGACATACTTCTCCAACTATAAGTCTCCAAACATTACGGAAGTATTAGAATCGTTATTTTACAAAATACTATTTAATGAAAACCCACGAGAGGATTATAAGGTCCCGATAATTGGTAAGGAAATCGACTTAATTGCTAGAAATTAATACAACGTATTACTGAAAAGAAGCAAAGGTAGATAAAACTAATCAGCTGTACTACAGATAATCATATCTCGAAACTATAAATAAGCAAGTGAAATTTAAGTTTCACCATACTAACTCTAGAAACGGGAATCGCTCTGCGAGGAGCTCCTTCCTTGCCCTCTCGAAGTCTAGATTGTTCGATAACAGCCAAACTAATTCTTGAGTCCAGGTTGTACCTTAAATAAAACAATATCTCGCTTTAAAAACTCTTAAACACGAAATAGCAATTGTATCCTTTTAATTTCACCATTTCGATAATCGAAATAATCGATTTCAATCGTTCAAACTTTCTTCCAAAATTTGGCGCGTCAACGTTGCGCATTTGAATCTTGCTATCACTTAACAATTTCTGGGAATCGAAGATTCTTTCTTATCCATCGTCCACCGATTATTTCACTTCTCAAAACGATTTAAATGTGCTTCAACGATAAAGAGATATATATATATATATAGACTTACCAGATCTTGGATAAGATATGACCCAAGTGTCGTCGGGTCTGGCCTTAAAGTTATAAAATCCTTTACCCTGCTCCGTGTATCTGTATGGGAAGAACCACTTTTTCGGTCCCACGAGCACCCAGCCTGTCCTTTCACCCTTAAATACCTTCAGCATCCCTTTGGTAGTCTCCTCGTTCAAGAATTCGTATTGCGGTGGTGTGAGAGCCATGGCGCGCAAAGCAGACTTGGACAGAAATTATATAAAATACAAAATAAAGAATAATACCTGAATTACATTGTTATGACTATTTCAAGAATAACTCGGAAAACACGATTATAGAGACATAAAAGTAGAACACTTATTCAAATATAAAATAAGATAAAAAGCATTTAAACTAGTAGCCAAATAATACAATAATTCAGACGAGAATCGTTTGCTTGTTTTAAATAAAACAAGATATTTAAAAATAACTCTCAGTCACATAAGATAATATATTATTCGTATAATTACTTTTTAATTTTCTCTTTAAAGAATGCCCGAGTCCAGCACAATGTTCCTGCCAACAGGCGCAAGCACCTTAACTCGCCGACGGCCGCGCAACTTGTAACGCTCGCTACTCTCAATCGCGATTGAATAAAGCGACTAAGTAATTAAACAGTCTTCCACCGCCTTCGTTTTACATGCGTAACCAACGTTTCATTGCGTGCGCGCACCTTATTATTTCGATATGTATTACTGGCATCACGGTTTCCGTCAATTAAAGCGCGGGAAACGTACCTCTATTTTTAAAACGCGTCTGCTACGATTAATCGATACATCGATTCTGGGAAATATGAATTCGTGCAGCTTGGAAAGTTGCTATAATTTGAATTATAAGGCTGGAAGTGGATCGAACGCTTCGCTAGAATTTGATATTGCTTTCTTTTTTCATATCGAGGTATTCTCGGTTTGATAATTAATATATAATTTAAATACTTACGAAGAAATGTTACGAATAACTACTTATTGTTTGTCGTAATATCAAAAGGTAAATAAATCACAGCTATTGACTAAGGAGAATCATGTTCTCGCGTTATAAGAAAGTGCACAACTATCGGAATGAAGATTACTTTCGTAGGAAGTCTGAAGACGAAGGTGAGAATTTGGGTCAACGGTGACTTTCACGTGACCCACCTGTCCCACTTTTTATCTTTCCAATAATTCATTCGTGGCAATGAACTTGATTATTAATACTGAATCCCAATCCTCCGAATTGATTTAAAAGAAAGAATTGGGCGATTGTTTTCTTGAAGCACTTTCCGATTGTTCTTATAAATATATATACTGTGTTTTGCGAATTAAACATGCAGGCATTTTGAAAAGAATATCTTTATTCTTTGTTCTAAACACCTTGTTTGGCTCCCATGGCAAGCATTTCATTTGAACTCCGCCACTCTAATCCTAAAGGATGGACTATTTAAAAGAAATTATTCAATCCGTCAATACATTAATAATTATCATAACACAAACAGGCGATTCTCAGACCTGCGGTGGCTGGTTTCTCTCATGTAAACGTGAGAAAATGGATTTATATCGAATCTTCCATTGCCTACTTGCTTTGGATAGGAACTTGTCGTTACGAATTCGTGTAACGATTATCATCAGTCTTATTTCCTTACTCGCTAGTGAAGTAACCGTACGAGTGATCTCGTCCTAAATTGATGAAACTTGCTTGGCTAGTTACGAATTATAAAAAAAAAATGGCAGTTTCTTTGGTCGTGGGGTCGAAGTTCCCATCAAGAACGAGCTCACTAACACTTCAAACGAAAATCGGGATGCACGAACGTCACGCAGTTATATCGACTTAAATTATCGCCCGTGCGAACCGATTTTCGTGCAACAGCCTAACTAATATAATCGAACGTGAAAAAATATGACACATTTTCGTTTCAAAAATATCAATACAACCTTACGCTCTAAATTCTAATTAGTTTCTTAATCTACTAAAGCACGGGAATGATTGAATACATCGAGTGTACGATGAGAAAAAATATAAGACTCTCGACACCTTAATGGCGTTAGATTCGTTGAGACTTTTAAGTACCTTCGAGCAACGTTGAAGAATTGACATTCCGCGTGTCGTTTACGATTTAAAGAGATCTCTGCGAAGTGCACGAGTTTGCGATTCCTTGCATGCGACTGTTTTTGTACTATTGGCTGTCCTTACGATACTTAAATCGTAATATTCTGTTTAATTCATTCATTCTATCCATGCATTCATAAAACAGCCATCAAAAGCTCTCTGGTCCCAAAACATTCTCGAGGACTGTTACATTTTCGTTCTCCGGAAGGATCTGAATCACACTGATCTCGGCGGATCTCGTTATCCCATCCGCATCTGCATACACGTCGTCGTGACTCCACGCTTGGTTCGTCGACTTAATGCAAGAAATATTCAGCCCTAATTTACAGAGGTTCATCCCAGCCTTTTCCTTATCGTCTACATTATTCGTCGACGATTCCTCGTCCGGATCGTCAATGTGGGACGCAGAATTCGACGAGTCCCCGTTCTTAAAATCTTCGGTCAACTCCGCCGTCTTATTGAAAGGCGCGCTCGTCGTCTTCTTGCTCCATAGATCCTTTAGATCTGGATTGGCGAGGAACGGTTTACACCGTTTAGTGTGTATCTTCATGTTATCGTGTCGGTTGAAAGCTTTGTCGCACGCCGGACAATGAAACCTGCAGCAAACACATTATGCAATCGAACAAAGTTGCGACGTATTAATAAGCAAGGAAACATGTCAGCTAGATTACCTAATCTCGCTATGCACAGCCATGTGAGCCGCTAAATGAGACTGCTGGCCGAACGATTTTTCGCAGACGTTGCATTTGTATTTTCGGATACCTTTGTGCTTTAAGAGATGTTCTTTCAGAATTTGACTACTTTTGTACACATTCGGGCAGAGGGTGCACTTGTATTTCGCAGCGGCATGAACCTGCGAACACGGTAATGGTATTTTATCCTCAAGTACGATTATAATTTTCGGTAAATCCAATAAATGAAGATTTATCGAAACACAGTTTACATTTTGATGATTATGCAACGCCTTCCTCGATTTTACATGCTTGCCACAGACGTTACACACGTAATCCTGCATGTGAAAGTTCCTGTGATGCGTTTCCAGCGATTCCGCGTTGGACAAATAGGCGGAGCATAATTTGCATATGACTACTTTGTCTTTATTGTGTATTATCATGTGCGCGCGTAATCTGCCTCTTGAGTAGAACTTTTTCCCACAAATCTGACAGCTGATGTCCTACAAAGTTTAAAGTAAAAGACATATTAAGTAAAATGGGAAAGAGTATCGCTATTAAAACAGTTTCAAATTCCACTTGTACTTACTTTTATTGGCTTATGAGTGGAGGTGTGGTAACTAAGCATTTGCCTACTTGCGCTTGCGAAATCACAGAGTTTACATTTAAACGGGCGTTCGCCCGTATGAGTATTAATATGTTCGTCTAGCAGAGCCGAGGTCACGTATCGCTTTTCGCAAAGGTGGCACTCAAAAGGTTTAATCTTCAGGTGGCTCTTCCTAATATGACACCGCACGTTACTAACTGTTACTGTCGCGAAGTCACAGGCCTTGCACTGGTATGGTTTCATTTGTAAGTGCCCCCAAATATGCACCTGCAAATGATGATAGAAATCGTTACATATTCTACTGCGAATCAGACTTTTGCGGTTTACCTTCGCCGCGAAACTTACCTGACACTTATCCATCCTGAGGTAAAGCGTGCCGCAGATATTGCAGCGTATATTCTTCTTATCGATTATCGTTAAATTCTCCTGCACCTCTTTCGAGTTGACCATCGACATATCAACCGTGTAGTATGTTTCAATAACTTGCTTCTGCTCGTCGCTCATCAATTCGGAGACTTTACCGAATGATCTGTCCCTACTCTTGCTTTCGACGAAGCTGCTGTTTCGCCTGCGACGTCGCGACGACGGTAATTCGGCAGCGTCGTATTTCAAATCATCCATCTCAGCCGTGACGTTCAACTTTTCAGAATCCTTCCTTATCGTTCCTTCGATACTGATATCTTTGGTCTGCGAAGATTTTATAACAGTCACCCGGTTCTGCTTCGCGAACATTTTTGGTTCCAGGTCCTCGGGATCGGTGCTAGTGGAAACGTCCGAATCCTCCGAGACGTCAGATTGTACTGTGGAATTGCTCTCGCTGCTTTCAGTCCGTTTCGTTTCGTTCCTCAATGAAGGAATCACAGGCGACGATTCCGTGTGCTGTTGCACCTTACGACTTCGACATTCTGGCTCCTGTATGAGCATCTCGTTAGGGATCCAAACGAGCTGATTCGATTTACCAGTTCGTTGGAGGGGTGCATCCTCAGTCTCTACTTTCTCCTGCTTCACGATAACCGATATCGCTTTGCACGTCACGGAATTCTCTTCCTTCTTCTTCGGAAAACCTTCTTCCTTGGCTTTAGCTTCTACCGAATTGTCGAATGCGGGGCCATTGTTGAACACAATGTTGTTCTTCTTATCTTTGTTAATTTTGCCGCGAGAATCGCTTAACATCGTATCTACTACTACTACTTTCTCGACTTCGGCTTTGGATGAAATCACAGCACTGTTAGGTGTCTTTGACTTATTATTCGTAAAGATTGCACGCAGGCAATGTCTCTTATATTGATTATCGTTAGTGTTATTGTCATCTAAATTACTTTGCATCTTCCTTTTTATACCTAAGGACAAACCAGCTTCTTTCATCTTCTCTAACTTACTCTTCCTGCCCCGTTTACGGCGTACAGGCAGATCCGATTTCATATCACCGTCGCTAATACTCTTAAAAATTGAATTTATCGAATCGCTCATAGATTCTGATTTCGCGGTACGAATTACAGTCGCCTTTGGAGCGTCTACTTTTTCTGGTATCGGACTTCTTCTGCATTTCAAACTGCTACTACTGCGCTCCTCGGCCTTCGAATTTTTCCCATGGGCAACGATATGATCCAACGTGGATTGTTTCTTGGGAACGAGACTACTGTTCGCTTGTACTGTCCTATCCGCAGCTGACTGAACTTCCTTACTACAATCATTGTTATCTAGGCGACGAGGATTACTAATTTCATGTTTACTTTCGGTTTTGTAGTACGATGCATTGGTCAAACCATTTTTTGTACTCTTTGAATGAACAGGCGATAAGGGTTTCGCTTTCCGTTTCACGTCGTTCGTCGATGGGAAGGTGTTCTCCTTGTCGGATTCGGCGTCGCTGTCTGGTTGGGACGGCTTCGACTCATTTTTATTCTGTCAAATATAATGTTGAATTGAATTAGTGATCATTTTACGCGCTCCATAAAAAAGATTACTATAGCTTACAGCCTGCATAAACTCCTTCTGGGTGAGATGACACTGCTCGTAGAAGTCGCACAGAAATTCCAACGTTCCCAAACATCGCATACAAACATTCTGCGGCAGTCCATCGTTCTCTTTTATCTGAAACAGCAAGAAACATCTTCTGTGTTCAGTCAATAAAATACCTTGGCTACGAAGTAGCTGAGATATTTCTACCCCGATTTCAAAGTTCTCTAATTTTATCAGAGAAATGTTACTTCTGAATATGCCACTTGGAAGATCTTCTGTTATCGATTAACAATCCTACAGAGTTACTACTGTGTTAAAAAGAGAATTTATCCAAAACACAATGCTTGAAACTACAAGATTCAGATTAATATTATGCCACGCGAGTAATAGAGAGAAAGAGCACGGAGAAATTGACACCGAGAATGAAATAATCAGAGATCCCAAAAATAATGTACCTTTATTGAGAAATGTTATGGAATCGTTAAACAAATTCTTCTTATTGTCGAGAAATCGTTATACGCTATTTATTTACTGGACATTACTTCAATGACGTATTAACATCTATCCTTATAAGTAGTAACTCTATTGACAAGTACATTATCTCCTCCATGGAAAAATAGTTCGGATTGACAAACGCCTCGTACAAAATAGGAGTTATTGCTTATTACCTAACTATATGAGGAAAGTGTAAACATTAGAATATATATCATTCGCACGGGTTTATTAATAGTTCTCGAATATACGATTATATCAGTAATCGTTCCATTGTTTTGAGAAAAATTAATGGTCAGCATTGTATGAAATTCTTAACGCTCAGATCTGAAGGTCTAACGGCCAAGGAGAACTCTGTAGTTTGTAAAAAAAGAAACTGCTACATATGTACTCCGTTCGTTTAGTATTTTTGATTCGGGATATATTTGATAAAAAAAATTTCTTTTTAATATCGAGTCATAAATAATAAACAGCAAAGTAAAATTCAGCTTGAACACATTTGTAAGACTCGTCTGACCTTAAAAGAAAATCAACTTCTGAGCGCAAAGAATGGACTGAGACTTCCTTTAAAAGGAAGATCAATACTGTCATACGCGACAAATACAGTACAAAAGAATTATCAATGCTGTTTTCATACAGCAACATTTGCACCGTGCGCGTAGAAAATATATTGATTCGACCAAGGCACTTGGATATAGTTTTACTATTTTCGCGCATCACAAAGATAAGTGTCGTAACAACATCCGCAGCGAAATCTCTGTTATTCTTAATAAAAGATCCAGCGAAAGCCATCATTCGCTAGTTTATAAAATTTAAATGAAAGAAACATTTCAAATGTTCAAACGCGCGATAGCTTCTGCTGGATCTTCGCATATATACATACAATAATCTTAGATGTAAAATATAATCGAAAATAGAGTAAAATATATCTTGCACATGTATCTTTTAAAAGTTTTGCAGTTCATCTAAAAAACAGCCATGTAAAAACACGTAGAAAATATTTTCACACCCCCTTTTAGCTGAGGTTCCCGACTTTGGAAGCCCTGTCCATTCTGTCTTTATATTTTTCACAAATCGAGCTATCTTAGAAAGTTAAATGTGCGATAAACAATTTTCTCTGGCTTCCTTATACTTTCTTTTTCCAGCGTAAACAAATTTGATCGGGAAAATCTTTTTTTTAAACACTCCAATACGAGAAATGTAATGTTACGATGCTTCGAACGATTATCGAGACATGTTTCGTGGCTTGTCTTTGTTACAGCTTTGGTAAAAATCTAATCGATAGATTTCCACGTGCAAAAATCTTATACCGTAGTTTATGTAAATGGAAAGAATACTTAAAAGATCTCAGTGATTTCTTAAATGCACACCTACTACGTTATGTACAAAAAAGACTAACGCACCGAAGAGAGTAATGTGAATGAAATGGGGAAGAGTTGAACTGATTCAATCTCTCGAGCTGTTTCCAATACCCGTCTGGTAACGTACATCGGTCCTCGGAATTAAAAGTAGAATTCTACCTGCAAGTGAAACTGCGCAACGAACTCTCACGTATCCTAGGCCTAGCCGAGAGCTCTTAATTAATATCACTTCGTATCTCACAGCTGAGGAGAGATTTTACTTTTAATTCTCCGTTCGCAGATTACCTTGCCATCAGTTCCCTTTACATTTTGGCAAATGTTATTCATTTATATAATAATAATAACGTTAGAAAGTGTCTGTTTCAGATGGTCCTAACGTCACCCGTGAATTAAGTTAGTCTTACAAAAATATCAGAGCTACGTCAGTGCCGTTACTTTTCGTTAGACGCGGTGGAAGTGACGTCGGTGTCGGAGGCGTTCTTTTGTTTATCAGTGCCAGTCTTTTGGTCCTCGAAATGTCTTTTTCTATGTACCTTCATGTTATCGCGCCTATTGAACTTTCGCCCGCATTCCGAGCAGGCGTGCGTTTTCTCGCCGTGCACGTGTCGGTGTGCAGCCAGATGACTAGCTTGCGCGAATCTCGCACCACAATTCTGGCAGATGTGTTTCCTCAGCCCTTCGTGCTTCAGCAGATGTTCGTTCAGGAATGCTTTAGACGCGTATCTATTGTTGCAGATGTTGCAGGCGAAGGGCTTCGGATTCGAGTGCTGCAGCACGTGAGCCTTATACTTGGACGCGACCTTAAACGTTTTGTTGCAGACCTCGCAGGTATAAGTTGTGGTGTGGCGGGTTTTAATGTGCTCGTTCAGGACCGCGAGGCTCGAATAGAGATTGTAACAGAAACGGCACCTAAAGTTCCGACGGTTCTTCAGGTGCACGCTAGCCACGTGGCTGAGCAGTCTCGTGCGATATGGGAATATTTTGCCGCAGTACTCGCATGCCAAATTCTGAGGAGGTAAATGCGACTTCATGTGAATCTGCAACGATACTTTATGATGGTAACTCTGGCCGCAGTCCGAGCAAGAATAAGGCCTCACGCCCTTGTGCACGTTATCGTGCTCCATCAGATAGAACTTGGACTTGAACCTCTTTGGACATTTCGGGCACTGTATCGGCCTGGGGTTTGTGTGAGAGCATCGGATGTGCTTCATCACGTCGGATTTACATACGAATTTGGCATTACATAGGATACAAGTATACTGTTTGATTCCCAGATGCGTCTTCACGTGCACCATACACTTGTCCTTGCGCTCGTAGAACTTACAACACAGTTTACAGGCATAACCAGTCTGACTATCAGTCACAACATGCTCGACGTTGTCGTCCACGCGGATCTCTTCCCCGTCGATCTTGAACAGCTCCTCCGGGTTCTGGGAGGCCTGCCACTTCTGCTCGAATTCCGTGGAATCCTTCGCCTTCGGCGAGTTCCCGTTCTTCACGCTGCTGGTGATAATGGTGTTTATTATACTATTTATTTCTACGCAATTCTGGTTCTGTAGAAGAGCTATAATATCCTTGTCCACCAAGCACGAGCCTTTATCTGGAAACACACGTGCCCGCACAGTGGCAACGTCCTCGCTCTCCTTCTTACATAATTCTACGATGAAGCTGATGTCCTCGGAGTCGTTGCTTTGATTCCTGGATTCCTTCACGGACACTTCTATGTTCGGCGAGTTCGATACGATACTGAGGAGTTTGTTTAAAGCTGATGTTGGAATTTGAATGGTGCGTGGGTCTTGTGGCTTTTCAACGTTCTCGCTGGAATTATTGCAAGGCGAATTAATGTTTATCTCGCTGGCAGTATTATCGTGGCTTCTAAGTCTATTCGCAATTGGTGTATCGGAGGCTGCTGTTTCATTGGTGGAAGTTTCTGTGTTCTGTCTACTTCTCAACCATCGCGGGGGAGTTGTTTCGGTACTTTGGACAGCGTTTATAATCTCCGCATCGTCTTCGCTCAAGGTTTCGGGATTATTCTGATCGTTCGTGGTCTCTTCGTTGCTTTTCACTTGCTGCTGGCTTCGTAAATTTCTTTGTGGCTTCGGGGTTGTTCTGGAAACACGTTGCTCTACTTGCTTAACACCCCCGTCGCTCGGAGAATTAAGGTTTTTGTTGGTATCATTGTTGTTATTGTTTGTTGACGTACTTGGTGCTGTATCTTCAGTCTTTACCTCAGCCTAGGGATAGATTGAAATGAAAGTAGAGGTGGGTACCAGAAATTTGTTAAATCTTATTAAAATACTAAAAAGAATGAATTGCATCTGGCATTTCTGGCGTAAATGTATCGAACAAAGTTGCGCTTAATCTGGATAAACGTTGCTTGTATATTTGCCATAGTTTCGCTTGAAATTTCCATCGACCAAAATACCAGATGATACCTTCTGTATTTAACTTGAATTTTAAATATAATATGTAATAAAGAATGAGCTGCATGCTCTGGTGGCATCATAAATGAGCGGTAGAGCTGTGCATGAAATTGATATGCGGACTTACAATCTCTGTTAAGGGCGGTAGATTGTATCGATCGCGTAACACTTGTTGGGTGCGAAGACACTCCTCTTGGAAGTCGCAAACGAATTCGAGCTTGCCCAGACACTGAACACAGATCGCCTTGGGCAGAGGATCCCTCTCATCTATCTGCGATTCAAACAAAATACCTAAATACTAAATGTATGCGATTTTAATGTTTTAACGGAGAATTCGATTCTGTACAACTTTCGACCGATCCCGAGTGAATTTTTCTACGTTTCCTGTTGCGAGACAAATCTGAGAATGAATTATGTACAATCGTATCTAAACCCTACCGCTCTGTAGATACACCATTGTTAGAATTATTACAATTCCAATCTGGTACCCACTCTAATGTTACACAATAGTGACCTTAATATTTATCATTACAATTGCCCGACTACAACAATGTCTTATAATTATCTATAGACGCGCTAAGTAGAAATAGGCGAGTACAAATCTTTGCGCAACTATCGACTGTATAAAATGTATGAACTTGACAATGATTCATTCTATATTTGTACAAATCTTCAAAGATATCTGACAAGATTCCAAAAGAGACGCATTAGGCGTTGCCACTTACAATACGTTACAGTAACAGGATAAAACATCTAGAACAAGATAATAATTACAGATCGAAGGATGCAACGTACATGTATAATGTGAAAACGAATCAGATAACGTGTCTCCACTAAAACGATCGCTACTTTTCGTAGTATTCACGAATTATACGTGTCATTAAATGTTCCATAATCTACGGTGCAAGGACAAATGAATTTTTCTTTGAATGAATAATTCTCTCCCAAACTAAATTTCTGATTCCACGATAACAAGTCCAGGGAACGTAACTAAGTGTTAAAACAAAATGAGTTGATCGTATTCTCTTTTTAATTAAAACAATTACACAAGACAGAAGTAAACGTGCTACTATCAATTAAACTCCGAAAGACTCGGTTGAAATTCATGGGCAAAGTGTGAAATAACGAAAGAAGTGGAACGTCTTTTCTTCTCGTGCTCTTCTACCCCCCCTCCCACCCTCGGCCATTTTTTTCTAACCCCCTCCTATACGATGCAAACGGGGCCCCGGGACCCCATGGCGCACCTCTCGCCTTCTACTCACCAAAATGTTGATTTTCGCGTGGATCTTGAGGCCCAGAAATCTTTTAGTCCCTTCCTCGCCGAACACGTCGATGTATATGCTCTCGCACTGGCCACAAAGTCGACAAATCTGCGCCTCTCCCTCCCCTAGCTCCATTTTTGTTTACGTTGAAGGCTGCCTGAATACGCTTTCGACTACTTGATCCCACACCGAAGATTAATCGGCCCTCCAACCGGTGCTGGCCGTGTACGTTTCCCCGGCGATCCCCGAGCACCAGCTAGCCGTCCCGGCGACACCGCGTTTTTCGGCCTCCACTCCTCCCCGGCGAAAGAAACATAAAGAATAAACAAAAGACAAAATCCTAACGTGTTAGCGTTACTACTTGCTCGCTGGTCTGGCACGGGGATGCAGCCGCGTTCGGGCCAGACCAGCGCGCATCGCCTCCCCCTCCGCGGCCCCTTTCCCCGCTGCAGGACGCAAGAATTTCCACCAATCGGCGGGACATTATTCGCAGTACGCGCGTCGCCGCGGACGCGATTGGCCCGCGGCCCCGTCGCGCTCCCACTTCAAGCTTCGCGTATGGACGCATCCCTAGATCGACAAAAGGAAAGAGAATTTCCACTTTTCCCCAACGTATTTTCCTTACACTTTTGTACCCTAGTATTGGCGTTTGACATCTGAATAATAAGTTCGTTCAACAATGACGAAGGTTAGTGGCTTCGTTTCTATCTTCCCGAATATCGTTAATCACTAAGGACCGTCAAGTTGGCACGCGAGGACATCCTGTAATTTACGAATGTGTCAAATTGAAATTACGGAATTATCTGTTAGACTGGCTATTTTGAATCTTTCTTTTAAATACTTTTCGTATGTTGCGTAAGTGTTTGTGCTGTTTTTTAGTGCTTTGCTGTTTTGTCAGGAAGTAGTATAGCTATAGCTTGTCGAGAGGCGACAAAAAATACTTTAGTGATACCTATTATAAACATATTCCCGTGTTGTGTACTGCAATCGAAATGTAATGGGATTTAATACTTGCGATTTAACGTTGGAAATCTAATGCGATGCTTTCGGGTAGATAAATGTGTGTACTGCCTTTTCTTTTTTAATGTTCGCTGATTAAAAAGGGGGAACGATGTTCATTACGTGTTGTGTAATCCAATGCACATGTTTTTGCATGTTTTACAGGGGAATTCCGATCTGTTCGAACTTCAGTGTTGTGGTTGCTGGTGTTTTGGGTTATGTATGTCACGGAGGATCTGAGTTCTGACTGTTTCCGACGCACATCTTTTAACGATTGCCAAAAACATTAATTCTAATTAATGAGAGAAACGTGCAACCGCTTTCTTGCGTACAAAAAGTCTCGCGAAAAGTAGCGCGAAATATACACAATGCGTGAACGTTAGTTATTTTTATATTACACATAAAAGTAACACACCGAAATCACTCTTTCGCGTAGACCGAGTAATTTCGAGAAGAAAGTAAATTTACAAGAGCCGTTCTCGTTTATTTTGTCTCGGATTCATAATGTCGCCCACTGTAAGTACAAAATTCCTGTAATGTTCGTTAAATAATTTTTGGATAAGCCTGCCATTAAATTCCTTAAGAAAGCGATCTGTCGTAAAAAAGCAACTTCTTAATAAATAATATAAATGTCGATACCCTAACGATTAAATAATTGGATAATGAGTGAGTCGAACGAGTCTGTAATAATTTGCGATGCATTTTCTAAGTCGTCTCAGAGGAGAGGCCACATGAGGAGCAAAAGGCCAGCTAAAAGTACGAAAAGAACGTTCTACGAAAGCCCCCTAAAGCATATTCAATTAAGGTAAAGGAAAATGCTAAATAGATCTTCGATCGTACCATTGTAATGTCCACGAGTTCTTCTGTGTAATTGTAGCGGCAAAAGATGGGAGCAACTACAGGCGCAAAGGAAATTAATGCGCAAGGCTAAGCAAGCTGTCGAAGAGAAACAATGTTTCTTCCCTTCGTTAAAGGACTCGGCTTTCCAAGACTGCAGCGTAATTGTTTTAAGCGACAATGAAAGTGAATTGGACAACGAAGAGAACGATAACAACTGCAGAAATAATGCCAAAGCCAGGAAAAGATGTTTGGAAACGTCGGCGGAGGAGAGATTAACTGTACAGTACAGCTTGCGTAGTTCGAAGAAATCTTTAAATCAAGGCGAAACAATATCGAAGCCACATCCATGTAAAAAGAGGAAAATGAACGGTACTGTATTATTGGATTCGTCTTGTTCGGTGGTGTCGGACGCGGAAGATGCGGAGATTACAACAGTTGAAATCGATGATGAAATAGACAATGAAACGGATAATGAAAACATAGGTAAAGAAACAGACGATGAAAACGTAGGTAAAGAAACAGATTACGAAAACATAGGTAAAGAAACAGATGTCTCCAAACTATTATGGAACTACATTAGTATTATATTTTACTGTAATATAAATTTCTACAGCGTCATCTAGTTCTGTCAGTCAAGCAGTGGACGATATTGTTGTAGTATGGTCGTCGACAACGATATCTTCGCCACCTGAAGATCAGTCTTCGGAGAAAGAGACAGAAAATAAGGCTCAACAAAAAGAGACCGCAAAACAGTGTAAAGGAAAGAAGCCTGCAAAGCGGTCTAAAGAGAAAGAAACTGTTAATCAGGAAGAAGAGGGTGATAGGGTTTTCATGGTAGATTGTAATCCAAGTCCACAGAATCTTAGTTGTTTGTCTAACGAAGATCCGGCGACTCGAACATCTGAAAGGAATATTCCTAGGACGGATAAGAAAGAAGATTCCAACTTACCTTTCAATAAGCCAGGATTGGTACTTCCTAAAGCTCAGAATATAAGCAAGAGTATAGCAATGAAAAAATCAAGGAGAAGCAGTTCTGCGCTAATGCATCTACAGCGACATGCATTAAGATATCCCGTTGCAATTCAACCACCGGTTAATTCATACCCTCCATTAGAAAACACTACTCCTTTGGAACATGTAACCCCATTGGAACCGAGTGGGAAATTAAGAGAGATAATTATTGACGGCAATAACGTAGCTATGGCGTATGACGATCTTGATTTCTTAATTCTTCTACTTATTTATAATTTACACATGTATAATGTGAGCTTAACATTTTTTTAGACACAAAAATCACCACCTATTCTCGGAAGAAGGGTTACAGATAGTTATAAATTTTTTCCAACAAAGAGGTCATTCTGTGAAAGTGTTTATACCTCAATGTAGGAGAACGTTGGCGCGCCCATTACTTGAGAAATGGTACGACCAGGGGATTGTAGTTTTCACGCCAAGTCGATATATCGGTGGTAGATGGATAACTTCTTACGACGATCGGTAAATCGCACGCTCATGATCTGCTTTGCTGGCCGTTTAAACTCATAGAGATCATCAATTCTCATTGCTTTTAGGTTTATATTGGAATACGCCACCCTGTGTGGGGGCATTGTGATCTCATCAGATCAGTATAGAGACTTGTATAAAGAGAAACCAGAATGGCGCAATACAATTATGAACCGGTTACTGTCACCAACTTTTGTTGGGAATATCGTCATGTTCCCTGAAGATCCATTAGGTAGGAACGGCCCTAAACTCGACGAGTTTCTGAAACACTAACTGTAAAAAGCTGGTACAGCAGCGAAATATTGGTAAGCATAAGGTAAAGGCGTGTATAAACAAAGCTCCCCATTATTTGTTTCGTAAGAAAATTTCTTTGTTAAAGACATACATTCTCTGTAAATGTATAAACATGTATCTGTATATAATGTTTATTGTTTACACGAGTATCGCAAAACATTTTCGACAAAAGGTGTTTTCACGAAATCTAATATAATATTTAATAGAAAATAAATATAATTCTTGTACCGAGGGCTTGTAATTGGCGACAGACGAAAGTATAATTGAGTAGATTAATCGGCAGAGGAAGAAAATAATTCGATAGACCGTCAAAATATTTATGTTACTTTGTCTATTGTGTTCCTATTTACTTTTTGCACATCCGAAAGTGCCTGAGATATTCACACTACATATCTCATTTATGTGGTTCCGGACCTGATAGAATCGTATGCTTGACACAAAACAATGAAAAGTTTTCATTTTCAGATCGCCAAAGTAAAGCATGCGTACTTTTCGTTTTTTCAAAAATAGCCTAATACTTCAATAACAAATTCTAGTATAATCACTATGCTTTTTACATAACAGCGGTACATAAACACTAGTGGTGTATTGTTAATGTATATATGACTATTGGAACATACATTAAAGAGTATTTTTTAAAATAATTCTTCTGGCTGGAAAAATATCTTCAATTTCTGACGTTAACCAATGTTAATATAAATTACTATATACAATGTTCGTCGAACAAAATTTCTCTCCGTATAAATCTACATTCGAATCGATACGAATCTCCTTAGGTTTTCGTTTGTATTAACTGGAAAGTTCAAGATTATAAAATGAAACACTTTAGTTTTTCATATATAATCTCTATTTAATTTAGAATATAATCACCTGTGACTTATATATAAAAAGAAAAATCAGTCTCTTCTTCTTACGATGTCGAATCCCACGTGGGTCTCCAACACCATTTACGAGATTTGCGAATGTTATCCATGTTCTCTTGCGCCGTTTCCCGTGCTAATCGGTGCATTGGATTCGCATTCTCTGAATTGTACCCGGTATTCGATAATACTGTTTCATGCTGGAACGCTGAAGTCACAGCTGCAAAACAAATGTGCAATTTATAATTCTTTGAGAAATGTGAATGCAGCCATTCGTCTAATGCAATTCGAAAGATAATTACTCGCTTTGGCGAACAGCTTTTCCAAGACATATTGGTCATCTTCGGTTGAAGTGATCTGATCTGATTCGGATCGCCCAAGACGTCGTCCGATTAAATGCGTGATACGTTCTCCTTCGAATATAGCTGATTCTTTTTCCGATTGGGTGCCCTTTCTCTTTTGTTTGTGTTTGTGATGTGTTTTATTCGGTTGTGATATTGTGTCTCCGTTCTTGCTGCATGGAATTGTGTTATTCTTTTTATCCGACTCCTCTGAGACTTCAACTGTTTTAGAATCAGAAGGCGATGAACTTTGTAAATTATTTTCGTCTTGCGTTGCATCTGCTGCAGAACCTCTGGAGTCTTTCCCTTCGTCGTTGCTCTCAATTATATTATTGGAATTTGGTGAATCCTTTTCCGTAATACTTTCGATAGTTTCCGAGGCTTTATTTCCCTCCGCAATGGTTTCACTGGTACTTTTCTGTATCTCAGCAACCGCGTGTTCAATTCTCTCGTGAAAATCATTTTCCATCTCAGCCGCGTGTTCCATCAAGCTATCTTTGGATGCTGGAGTATTCTTTAAACTATCTGCACTATTACTATGACTCAAGGTAGAACTATTTTCCGAAGTAGTCGCAGTTTGCGTTGTAGACGTCGAATTGAAGGCATTCTGACTTATATTTTTGCTAAGCGTAGCAGCCAATTTTCGCATCTTCTGGATTTTACTCGATGAGAATTTAGCCGTTGTCGGCGTTAATTTAGATTCGCGAAATAATTGATCGGATTCGGTAGAATCTCCATCGATAGACTCGTTAAAGTTGAACAGTTCAACTAAATCGGAAGTCTTGAATAATCGACGTTGGCGTGGATCTTCCAAAACTTTGTTTGAAAGAAGTACTTTGAATATTTGTCTGTGATATATCTAAAGCGAAATACAATTATTTCATAGAAATTAGTATGTGCATTGTCCGTACGAACAGTTCTATTGGGCGCTCGAAAATTTACCTTCTCTTCTATAGTACCTGCAGTGATGAGTCTGTAAATAGTGACCCTTTTGTTCTGCCCAATTCGCCAGGCACGTTCTCTTGCTTGAGCATCAGTCGCTGGATTCCAATCTGGATCATAAATAACCACTCGATTTGCTCCAGTCAAGTTCACACCCAGTCCTCCGACGCGCGTAGTTAGCAAAAACACAAAATACTTGGGATCCTATAAAAAAAATAAAATCTATCTTTTTTCTGAATGCATTAACAGGACGTTAAAAGCCTATTAGCACACATACGTTATTAAACAAACGGATTGTTTCTTGTCTCTGCGACATTGGGGTAGTTCCATCCATCCTCAAGTAAGTATATCCTTCGCTTTGCACCAATGATTCCAAAATATGCATCATCTGTGAATGAGAAGTCGTTAGTTTTTCATCTCCGAATCATCTTTTTCCCGGATAACACCGAAATCAAATGTATTTTCTGGTTGCGTACTTGTCTCCCCTGAGTAAAGAGTAGAACCCTGTGGCCTTGTTTCTTCCAAATTTTAAGGAGCGATCGCACAACCGTCATCTTCCCGGAACGTTTCCAATAGCCAAAGTTCTCCAACGACTCTTCCGACTCATTAATGTCCTCGTCAGAATCCTAAGAACAGATTTACTTAGCTGCAACGAATATTACGATAGCTGAATCCAAGATAAAGAATCTTACGATTTGGCTCGTGTACAAAAATATATCGGGATGGTTACATATTTTTCTGAGCGACGATAAGGCTATTAAAAGACGCGCTCTGTATCTTCCATTATCCGCGTGTCGTTTCTCATGCAAGACGACGGAGACATCCTCGGACAGCAAGTACCTTTTGTACAATTTTCTTTGCTCGTCCGTCAAGCTGCAGAACAATACCTGAAACACGTGCCGTTTTCTTAGACGCTCCGAGAAAGGGAGAAGTTGCAATTTGTTGTAGAGAAACGATTGAATATACCGCAAACCTGTTCATTTTTTTCTGGCAAGCTCAGATGATGTTGGACGTCGTTTTTCGTTCTCCTGAGCATGTATGGCGTGATAGCGTCTCTAAGCATGGTGGCAACGTGAAGCGCCGTAGCTTCTTGCAGAGGGGTAGCATTTGCGTATCCTCCTCGGGTTATGGGGCTCGCGCAATGCTCTAAAAATGCAGGTAAAGTACCCAGTTTACCTGGCAGAACGAAGTCAAAAAGGGACCAGAGTTCCTTCAGGGAGTTCTGCATTGGACTACCAGTTAATAAAAGACGGTGTGGCGTCAAGAATTCTTTTACTGCCTTACTGACCTGCGGAGGATCGCGTTTGTAATTAGTCAATGGTATTTGAATATCTTTGCCCTATCAATCGCAAGTTACCTTTGCTTGTGGATTCCTTATTTTATGACCTTCGTCGAGGATTACGTAGTGCCACTGAGTGGCTACGAGTAAATCTTTATGATTAAGCATGCCGGAATAAGATGTGATCAATACACCACCGGGTTTCAAGGAATGTATTAAATATTCTAGATCACCTATGAAAGTATTGGTTGCTGATAATACAGAAGTAACGCGATTGTATTTCCTGATATGCAATTTAACTCACCACCGTAAGTCCCAGACTGGTGTAGTATAGCTATTCGTAAAATAGGCCACCATTCGTGAAAGTGCTTCACCCATTGTTCCATTAACGTAGCTGGACAGACAATTATGGTTGGCCCTAATCCTCTAAATCTGTTAATGGAACGTATATTCTGTATTAAAATTTCATGAGTTTAACTATATACCAATCAACTATAGAAGAACAATCATTAAACGGACGAAGCGTCGACGAACAATGCGTTTAGAATGTGATTTTTACCTCCCGCCATCGGAAAGTAACTCGCTGCAATCCAAACCAGCCAGAAAGGCAATGACTTGAACAGTTTTTCCTAATCCCATCTCATCTCCCAGTAAACCTCCTAAATTACGGCAATGCAGTTCCCAAAGCCATTGCACTGACACTCTTTGATACCTGGAAAATATAAAATAGATCGTCTAAAAAAGGAGACGGTAAGGTTCGTTTCATATTATCTTATTTATACTTGTATAGTTTCTTCCAAATGGACTGCGGAACTTTAAACAGATTATCTATTTTATGCAACGGTTCATTTCTTGCGTAACCATTTTCCTCCACTCTCTGCCTGTACATTTCTTCATCTCCATCGTCGAAAACTAAAAAGTGTATAATATATTAATAATATAAACACTGTATTATATAATTATTTAATACATACCTCTCTTCGTAGGCGCAGATTTTGTGGCAAACCTTTTCTTCTTAGCCGGCGGTCCCCTTTCGTCTTCTGAAAATTTTAAATTACCTTCAATGAACATTTTTAATCATTGTGGATTTTTGTTTTTGCTTTTACCTGAATCGTTTTGTTCGTCGCTCGGAACATAGTCGCTGCCAGAGTCGTTCGCTATGTCTATAGGCTGTGCGGAATCTGTTCCTTCGATTGATATCTCTCTAGCATTATCTGTAGAATTTAACGTCTTCCTGGAATGTCTACTTCTTTTGATAGAATCATTGACTTGATTACATAACGTACTTTCTGCCCCACAATTAGTATTACAGTTTTCATTCGAATCTTTGGCTTTCTCAGCTTCCGAGATTAATTTTCTCTTGTGGCTTTTAGATTTTGGTTTCTCCACAGCTTTACATTCCTTGGAGCTGGTATTTAGTAGGTTTGCTTTTTTCAATGGGACTGCTTGATTTCTACTACAAGATGCTTTGGAGTTTTCCTTCAATTGTTTTCTTTGTTTAGCGAGCTCAGCTTGCTGGCGAAGATATTTCTCAAGGTCAAGCAAATGGGACGGCTTATGGGATGCCCTAAAAAGAGGAAGTTAATATATGTAGATTTTATTATAGTCTCTCATATAAAGAGTAATGTTATTTTATACCCTTCGGCTTTAGATGGACTAGACTGTTTTGCGATTGCTTGAAATGGTGTGATCTCTCCAATTAAAACTTGTTTCTCTAACTCTGTATGGCGTGTAAGATCCGTAACATTTTTATCGTTCTTATCAGCAGGCAGACACTCCAGTTCTTCTCTAGCTTCGTTCACAATACTTTCAATTTCCTTTGATGCTTCGCGAAATATACTTTCCTCGCTTCTCACTGCCAAAACCTAGAATGATTTGTCATTGATAGTCTAAGCAAAAGTAGAATCGAAATATGTAAAGATATGTCTCACTTTCTCAAACGTAGAATTATAAACAAATAATGGTAACTCGGTTTTTCATCATACTTTTAACTCGAGTAAATTGCAGACTCAAGGGGCGAGGGAATGTGTTGAAGGCAACATTGGGATTCGCGTAAATTTAAAACCATTCGAAACAAAGTGATCATAGAGTAAAAATAACAATTCTCTGTTTACGAAAGCCTAACCTTCTCCGCGAAATGTTCAGACACCTCATTTACGTATACTTCGCTGGATTTCTCATCGTCCGGTTCTTGACCACCCTGATCATCGGTCTCCATGATTACGACAATGAAATAGCAATTATTTGGCAATGTCTAATCATAGAAAGCTACTGTAAGCTCACGCCCGGAATTCCATTAAAAGGGGCAAAGGAAAATGAAACAATGGCTTGTATTCTTATGAGCATGACATTACGCAGTGGTTTCGAAATATTAATTTTACCAAGGAAGTGTTTAATATCAAGCAATCATTACTAATTACACACTGTCCTGCAATTCGCGAAACGTGATCTCATGCAGACATGTGCTCTCATTATCCTGCGCGACATTACCGGCGGAGTAAATAAACATCGAATTCTTTTTTCCATCGTATGTTCCAGCATTTCTGTCAGATGGCAGCACTGCCAAAAATTTCCGAAAACTCTTATGCTCCAAATTGGCTGAATTTTGGAAACAGTTTCATTTTGCAAAGAAATAATGTTTGCTAGAAGGATTTCTGGCGATTTGAAATTTTTTTACCATTTTGATATTATTCTCTACCTTAACGACGCAATGCAGTATAAATACACAGACGAGGTATAGGATAGATGCATCACCTTATGGATGTTCGTGTCGATGATTGAGGAATTTTTTATGAATGTTTGCGAATGATTCAGGGATAAAATATTAATCCGATTGGTTTAATTCCTTTTGTGTTTTATAGGTATATGTCTATATACTTATGGTTATATACCTCAGACATGAGAATTGGAAAATTTATAAAAATGTCGGTTTTTCTCAAAGCATCATTTTCCAAGACGGTGGGCATGATAATTGCCTCACCGTTCATCCGATTAACTTCATTGTTTCCACACACATATTCTACATAAGATTCGTTATCGGGTGACGTTGAGATTTTTCAATTAAATTCAACTATTTTTTAATAACAAGCAAAAACGTACAACTTTTATAGCGAAAATCACGATCCTTTTCTTCAAAGTATAACCATTTTCGCAATTTTTTTTCGAAAAATGGCGACGTCACCCGATAACTATGATCCCCAAAATTGTTAAAAAATTGGTGATTTTTGTTTCGGACCACTCGTACGGACTGAATCATGCCCACCGTTTTGGGTGGCGCCAGAAAACATGTTCTACGCCACTGCTCACGAACGCCACATTTTTAAAAATTTTCCAATTCTCATACATGTTTTATAATCTATAAACGTATACCTATAAAACACAGAAAGAATTAAACCAATCGGGCTTATACTTTATCCCTAAATTACTACCAAACATTGACCACGTTTCTGCGCCGAGAAACGTATATATATATATATATATTACCCCTTAACTGGGAGTCGTTGGAGCGAGACAGAACGACAACACGACCTCTGCCAAAGTCGCGCTCCATCGCCGAACGATAATACCTGGCAGTTCTCAACTTTACACGCGAGAGTGATCGGAACTCAGTGAACGTGCGAGCATATTATTTCGTGATATATCGATTCCTAAATTAATTTCATCGATTACTGGACCACGTGGGAGGTCGCTTAACAAGATTCTACTGCATTTCACTCAGTATCTAGGAGACTTCTTGACCCACTGTTTCGGTACATTTAAAAACTTGCAGTGCTTTGTATTTAAAAACATGAGATGGCTGTGCGTTTTAGTATTGTCAACGCGAGTGTGGAGTCAGTATTTTTACGCATCTTGAACTAGTTAAGACTCAGCACCGGTGCTCATATTGCTTTTTGATCGTGAAATTAAAGTGACATTTTTGTGTGTGATACATTCTATTCGGTACTACTGAGCTTGGTCTGTGAACCTGCTGAAGAAGCTTCCTGTCTGCATGGGTAGCAGTCTGACTGTGTTCTTTGATGGGTGAGTGGTACATTTTAATTTTCTCAATTTTTCTGCATGCAATTGAACGAATGATTGCTGGAGCGAGCACAGTGATCACGAATACGTATTTAGTTCTCGTGAACAGTAACATTAACGCGCGTGCTTCCGAATGTTTAATACAGACGAAAGCAATAAATAAATTTCAAATTCGACGTCAAAATTCTAATATCGCGTTTTAAATATTCCAAATTATCTTTCTTGAATTTTATAATCAAAGCTTGATGCTTTGAATACGAGTTACACTTCTCAAGTTTAATTACATTCGAGTCATTAGTTTCTCTTAATAAAACGAGAATGGAAAGCATTAATTTCTTAAGGATTTTCAACTATATAACTTGAAGCTCTTTCTCATATAAATATAAATAACTTAGAGTGACAGATGCTATTGGTACTACTTGGTCACTGTGCTCGCTACTTCTATTTTTCTCACTCCTTAAAATATTTAAACCAGCCTAGCAATAAGTTTTAGTTTAAGAACTTTAGTCGTAAGATTTTTCCAAATTTTCAAAAATGCACAAAGCATTGGTCGAATGTGGACCAGAAATATTTTGTAGAAATGGGTCACTTTCGTAGGTACCTCCACGCTGGTGTGCTCGGCTCCTTGGTAACGTTTCCCAAGCATTGCGACTTGCGAAACGGAATCAAGCTAAAGCCTACGATCTAGTTTAAGCGTCCAGATCAAGCCAAACCAATTTATTCGGTGAGCTTGGTTCGGTCTGGACATCTATTCAAAAATGCACTTGCGTACTTCGAACGATAAGCTTCTGTGTTCCGCCTCGTTCTTTTTAAATATAAGAGTGTCAAATGCACTCTTCTAGAAATACAATTCGCCTTCGATCTCTGATTTCGATTCGAAAATTCGGTGCATCGACGGTGAATGTTCGCGTCGCATCTTTCGGTCCTTTCGGTCGTTTTGTCTCCTTTGCAATCTCAATCGGGAGATTCTTAGCTTTCGCATATCCCTCGAGATTACGCAAGTGCATATTTGCAATAGATTATGCCACCGGGGCCCATTGTAAAGAGTGCGATAGGCTAAATTTAGTGACACCTTTTGTATTTGCTTTTGCTTTCTCTTACGATTAGCTTCACCCTGCACCGTAGATACGTAAAAATTTGACTCAAAATTCGCGGTAATACTACTCTAAGGAGATTTACTCAGAATTTCGTTGGTGGCCTCAGGGTGGAATTAGATCTGGGTTAAGCTTTACTAACATTGTACAGTCGAATTGGAACATTTTTCTGGCATTGCATGCCATTAGCGCCTGACGAGGCTGCTGTTTTCACCTTACAATTCGGAATTAATATGCGCCCAAAGAGGCTGCTTTTCTTCCGTCTTGTTACTAGGCATCGTTAAGCGCCCATAGTGGCTGCCGTTTTCTTTTCTTTTTCAATAAAATTGAAAAGTATTAAACGCCCAAAGGTGCCACTGCTTGTTTCTATCAGTCTTGAGAATCGTTAAGCGTCCATAGAGGCTGCCCTTTCTTTTCTCATTAAAATTGAAAAGTATTAGGTGCCCAAATGGGCCACTCCTTTTTTCTATCAATCTTTAAAATCATTAAGCGCCCAATGTGGCTGGTCGAAATTTTTCTGAATGTCCGAATTGCGTGGCGCTCCATGCGGCTGCCTGGAAATTAAGGCAAATTTTTTGGAACTTGTTTAAATACAAATTGTCTGTTTCAGTAATAGTTTTTGTGATCGCTCGTAATGCGATCGTAGAGTCAGTGTTTTTGCGCAAGTAAAATTAGTCGAGAGCTCCGGTGCTCTAATAGCCTTTTCACCGCGAAAGTAGAGTCATGCACGAGTCCAACTGGAGCTGCTGGGCTGAGGGCTAAAGGGGTGCTGAGCTGAGGGGTGCTGGTCAGAGGGCTGCTGATCTCAGGGTTGCCGGTCAGGGGTTACGAGTTTGCAGAGATGCAGTACTCTTGATGACAGCGAACGGTGAGTCACTTTATAACTCTTTGAATGTGGGTGCACGCAATAGAACATAATGGTTTCTGTAGAAAACATAGCGTAGCCAGCTCTTTAGATTCTGGCCGTTCCAACACAAATGCGCGACATGCAGGGGCCCATTTCACATGGTCGGTATTCGTTTCGAGAACACTTATGCAATATTTCGCGAATATGGTCTAGGGCGCCTAGGCAGTAGCCTCATGACGGGGCTCTTTTCTGAACCATATTTACGAAATATTGCAGAAATGTTCTTACAACGAATGCTAATTATATGAAATGGGTCCCTAACCGCTGCGCATGTGTTGGAAAGACCAGAATTCAATGAGCTGACCATACAAGGTACTCGTAGATAGTGACATGCATGTGTCTGTTTTAAAATCAGAAAATTAAATCAATACAACAGTTGCTCGCGATTTTTCCAATTCCGATTAATAATTCGTAATATAATCTAATTGATCGAGTCGAGTAGAGTCACCGCGAAACATTTGAGAAGGTCCCTAGTGGAACCAGACTTCCTAGCAATCTTGCAGTCTAGCAAGATCCTTTGTGGTCGCGCGTAATGCGATTGTAGAGTCCCCGCTTTTTTCGCGGCCATCTACATATTTTGATGAGCCCCGCGGCTCTTACTTAGAGTAGTATTACCGCGAATTTGGAGTCAAATTTTTGCGTATCTAAGATTTGTCCAGAGCACCGCAGCTCCAGTTGAATTTTCTTCGTGAAAGTAGATTCAATTTTTTGCGCATACAAACCTCGTCCAGAGCACCGGTGCTCTAATTGCTTTTTTATCGCGGAAGTAGAGTCAAATTTTCGCTTAGCTTCAATTTTCAGCTTAGACTTGCCAATGAGATTCTAGGCCCTAGAGAAGGCCTAGCTCATGGGCCCTGGAGAGGGCCAGAAAATTAAATCAATACAAATGTTGCTCGCGATTTTTACAATTCCGATTAATAATTCGTAAAATATTGGAATCGCTCGAGTCGAGTAGAGTCACCGCGAAAAATTTGAAAAGGTTCCATGTGGAACCAGACTTCCTAGCAATCTTGCGGTCGAGCAAGATCCTTTGTGGTCGCGCGTAATGCGATTGTAGATTCCCCGGTTTTTTCGCGTCCATCTACATATTTTGATGACCCCGCGGCTCTTACTTAGAGTATTACCGCGAATTTGGAGTCAAATTTTTGCGTGTCTAAGATTTGTTCAGAGCACCGCAGCTCCAGTTGAATTTTCTTCGCGAAAGTAGATCCAATTTTTTGCGCATACAAACCTCGTCCAGAGCACCGGTGCTCTAATTGCTTTTTTATCGCGAAAGTAGAGTCAAATTTTCGCTTAGCTTCAATTTTCAGCATAGACTTGCCAATGAGATTCTAGGCCCTAGACAGGGCCTAGCTCGTGGGCCCTGGAGAAGGCCCAAGACACAGGCCCTAGAGAGGGCCTAGCGCGTGGGCTCTAAAGAGGGCCCAAAAGGGGGGCCCTAGAGAGGGCCTACCATAGGCCCTATAGAGGGCCCAAAGCATGGGCCTTAGAGAGGGCCTGCAGCATAGGCCCTAGAGAGGGCCTAGGGTCACGCTAGCTTGGAAGCTGGCGAGGATGACAGGATGACAGGATGACAGGATGACAGGATGGACCATATTCGCCGACCGGTGAGTCATATTCTGTACTTGCATGCGATAATAGACACAAGTATCTTGTATATCTGGGTAGTAATCTTTGTGCGTGCATTTTGGAAGGGTAAGCATCCTACCTAATTGCACGCAGTGTAGTTTGGTAGGATATGCATCTTACAAAATGCATGACTCACCGAGTCCATTCCGAGAGTAAGGAATGTGATATAATTTAAATCCCCCCCATAAACATGACTCATGTATGAAAGAAGCTAATTCCGTTTAATTCACGAAAAAAGTTCACACGCAAAGATTGTGAAATCATCTTTGCTAATTCCAATTGTACCTTTAATCCGCGACAAACATTAAAAACGTTCTCACGCAAAGATTGTGAAATCAACTTTGCTAATTCCAATTGTATTCTCGTTCTCCGTTCGAACACTGATTCCTCTGTCACTTTTTATACTTGACATTCCTTTATTGGCCAGAAATCAATTCAGTGCTCAGATTTTCAAGGAATTTGCGGACGATGTCTGTAGTTGACACAAAAACTTTTATAAGAGAGACATCTTCTATTAAAAATGTCGTATGAAAATCGTTTTATGATGGAAAATAATAAAAACTTGGTAGAGACTGATTTAAACGAATCGAAGTCGGTAATAGATTAATAGCACATTCGGCAACCTGCACTAGTGCCCACTGAATGCGAACTTTTTCGCTTCCCATTGGCGAAAATTCGCACCCAATGCGCACCATTGCGACCGTCCGAATACGCTGTAAGAGAGATGCGGAGAATATGAAACATTTTGTTTTAAGTCGACTTTATAGTTTTTTTCTTATACAACGCCCGCCAATTCCGTTTTTAATGTTTTTCGTGAATTATAGGGAATTAGCTTCTTTTAGACATGAGTCAAGTTTATGGGGGGGGATTTCATAATTTTTTTTCACAATTAGTTATAAATTTTGTAAGTGCCGTATTTCATCTGATCTCGTAAAAAAAAATGATCATTTTGATAACTATTAATTCAGAATAAATCTTTTATCTTTTAGACAAACAGCTTGATATATTAAGTAAAACGACAATTGGGTTCGAAAAAAGAAATTATTCGCTTAATCATATTAAAACACGGGACTATGTCATAAAATAAGATACTAAGGCCAAAATAGTTTAGATCGATTCTGCGCATGTTGGCGCAGCCAATTGGCTACTATTGGCTATACATGAAACAAATGCTCCCTTGGAACCAATGAGCTCATTCAACATGCGCGAAATAAGTTCCTTCTAAAATGAGCTCGAGTATAGTCACTGAATCATTAGCTTTGTTGCACTTTCGTAGGATGGAACTTTCTTTCCATCCATTTGTTTGGGTTAATAGGCTATGGTTTTCATGTACAGGGAGATCGATGGGACTTTGATTCCATCTATCTCTCTACGGGTCTCCAAGCGCAGCAACCTCCTCGTGGTGAGATCTGGTAATTAGTGAGAACCGAGCCAATGGCTGCGATTGTCAAATACTCTACTTAGTCGGATATAAGAATTTCTCTAACTTACGATACTGTGATAGAATATAAGAATAAAATATGTAACTTTATGATAGAAGAATAAGTGCAAGTTGGATAGAAGAAGTCGTTATGATAGAAGAATAAGTGCAAGTTGGAATATTTCAGCGAGATACTGGAACTGATGCGTTTTTGACAATTTTTAAAATCCTCTTTGCTTCAGCACCTTATTGAAATATACCAATTGACAATTTCTTGACATTCAGGTATTCCATGTTACATCATGAAAGCATGTCTTCCACAAATAATGCTGTTGTTTATATAAATTCTTATGTTAAAATAATTTGTTTTGCGTTTAATGAACTTGAATAGGATAGCAAGGTTAAAAGGCGTATGTGTTCTTGTTTTGTTGTGATCCTTCTTTCTCTGTTGTTGCACGGAATACGTTTATAAAACGATCTTTAAATTGTTACTCTAACAGAATCATTTGTAACTCGCGGGTTTCAAATGACCTAGTTTTACACGTGTTGAATTTTAATTCCTACCATGCGTAGCGTTACAATCTGTTTCCAGACTTTACCGGTAACGTTGCATGCGACACTAAAATGGTAAGGGGGTCCTAGGACCCCCCAAACCGGTGACAGAAAAATGCATTGGTTGATAGGTCTTTCCTATACCTCATCTGTGATAAATATATAATGGTCACAACTTTTAAAACAAATAATTACCGGTTATCAGGCTTCTCTCTTTCGTGGAGGCTTTCGATCAGGTGTGCAAACCTGTACCTGGGATCGATCGACGAATTCACAGCGATGCACACAGTTCGTGCAGGTTGCAGTAGTATTCCTCCGAATCCGTCGGTGGTTGAGTAATTAGAATTAAATCACCACCGTTCTAATACACCTGGTTGCACAAATGAAGTGTGCTCATTCTGCACGAAGATACGCAGTTATAAATTGCGCATGTATGTAGGTACGAGCAGCGATTGCGGGAAAGCTTTATCTGAGGATGATCAGACAGTTTTCATACTATCTAATCATTATGCTCGGTAATTAAATTTCTGCGCGTGTATTAAATGGCACGTGAACGAACTACAAAGTGTTTGTTTATAATTATACTGCCTAACTGCATTTTATGAAACCTATACTTTCTAATTTTTTTTTTTTTCAAATTCGACCAATACTGTGGGCAGAATTTTTAATTGCATTTTTACAAAACAGCGGTATTACATTTTATTATTACATTTACAAGCTGATAAGAAGCTTGCATGTGCTAGTTTGAATATCTTAATTTCTGTCCGTCACAGCGAAGCAGTTTTGGTCCGAGATAAACGTTAATCTAATCGGTCCCTGCAGAAAATATGGAATAGAAATCACAGTGTACATTTTATGTATCGAAAAGTCCATTCAAATGTTAGAATTATTGGGTTACATTGTTACACTATAAATACCACAGTGTTACGATTATCCATTATGCAAATACCTAGCTTCTTCTTTCTGTTTCAAGCATCCACAAGTTTGTAACTTAATGAACGTTGAAATCACATTAAAAATGCATCTCATAATAGAAAATTTACATACATATGCATATCAGAAGCTGCATACTAGGGGCACCTGAATAAAAAGCTGCCAGCTAAACCGCGCGTTCTTAGTCTCAAAACGAGAATGACGAGGTTGCCGATCATTCTACTTGTAGTGGGTTTCGTGAACTCCTCCTGGCAGAAGGAAGTTCCAAGGGTGAAGACACCTTTAGGAGACATAAGTGGCTTCTATAAGAAATCTTGGGGTGGTGAACAGTACGCGGCCTATGAAGGCATCCCTTACGCACAACCCCCTGTTGGGAACCTCCGTTTCCAAGTACGTCCAGTAACTGCGCTTCGAAAATCGCTAAGGTTCGTGAGAAAGGTAGTTTCTTTACTTGTGTGACCTCTCGTAGCCACCGGAACCTGTGGAACGATGGGACGGGGAGCTCAAAGCGATCAAAAAGAGTTCGGTTTGCACTCAATACCTCATGCGTGAGCTAACAGACGGAGACAGAGTCATTGGTTGCGAGGACTGTCTGTACATGAACATTTACGTGCCAGTTAGGAATAGTAGCAGAGAACTACGTCCTGTGATGTTCTGGATCCATGGCGGAGCGTTCGAGTTTTTCAGTGGAAACGATGAAGACGAGACGCGTCTGATGGACCGGGATGTGATATTCGTCACGTTTAATTATCGTTTAGGGCCTTTCGGTGAGGATATCATTCTCATGGATTATTTTCGATGGATTGCCGTTCCAATTCGCATTCGAAAAAATTTCATTTCAGGATTCCTCAGCACGGGGAACCAGGTGGTCCCTGGAAACATGGGATTGAAAGATCAGAGCATGGCTTTGCGATGGGTGTCGAAGTATATTAAGAGCTTTGGTGGTGATCCTGATAATGTAATGCTCTTTGGATTTAGCGTGGGGGCCGTGAGCGTCCACTACCATTATCTGTCGCCTTTAAGTGCTGGGCTCTTCCAACGTATGTTCTCACGATCAATTAGCTATCAAATATCTGCTTCTAATCGCTGCTCCTTGTTTGAGCTTTCGAATTCCTGTCTAAGAATATTAAAGTTTATTGGTGTTTCTCGTAATCTTTGCTCGTGATCGCTTAGGTGGTATATCGATAAGTGGAGTGGCATTGGATCCTTCGGGACAGACAAAACGTGCCCCTGAAAATGCTAATAAGTTGGGCGCTATATTGGGATGTCCCACGAGCAATACCACTAGAATGATTAACTGCTTGCGAGAACGTCCAGCACGATTGATATCGCAAGCTGTTGGCGATTTCATGGTAAAACTTGCTTTCGGGTTGAAGGAAGAATCGACTTTAGTGACGGTGGATTAATTTCTCAGAAAAGTCTCCTCTGGATCAAAGTAGAATGGCCCTTTAAGCGAGTATACCCGTTTGAACCCTCGGAAAATGTGTACAGTTTGTGGATTTTTTTACAAGTCTACGGCTTCATGAAGATTTCCCGTTTTTTTAGTATCCTTACATAGTATTATGAACAACTTAAAAAAAAAGTTTCAGGTAAAAAACTAATGTTTTTCGGAAGTTATGGTTACATATCCGAAAGTCTCTCGATTTTAGGCGGCTAAACGGTGGCCTCCAAAAAATTGTATCTCGTGTCTAAAAACAAAAACAGTACAATTTTCTTATATAATTTGTTAATAGCTATCGTCTTACGCGGCCGATTTTGAAAATTTTGAAAAATAAAGAAATGTTGAGAAATCAAAGGTAAAGTTAGATTTTTCTAAGAGAAAAGTCCACATTCTTTTTTTATAAATAATAAACGGGGAATCGGAATAAAAAAAAACTCGTAGGATGATGTGGAATCTTATTACGATTCTGCATGCAAAATTGGAACTGAATTGGTTGAACGTAGCGCGAGTTTTTAGGGCCACCGTAATGAAAAATATAGTTCCGTTGCGATCGGTCACTCAAATGCCTATAACTTTTGTCAGTCTTCCGAATTTTTACATCGAACTTGATTTATAATATTCCTGAAACATCAATCTATGAAAATATATAAAAAGAAAAAATCCGATTTTTTACACTATCAAACGATTATATTCTCAAGATGGGAACTAGGAATCTGGGCTGTTCAAACTCGATTCTCTCTTCAATCCTAGGATAATGCCACTTGTTCTGTACAAGAAGCACTTCTTCAGACCCTCAAATTTCAAATCGTAGTATTGGTTGTACAACCCGTCCACCCCATTTGGGCCAGTCGTAGAGACGCAAGTAGATCCCCGTCCCTTCATTAATCGCTCTCCAATCGAAGTGATCAACCGGGGCGAGGCTCTGGATGTACCATGGATTAGCGGAGTTGTAAGTGCGGAGGGACTCTACCCCGCAGGAGGTGCGATATCTCACTAGGAAAGCCTCCCTCTTATCTCCTATTTCTTATCCCCTATTTGTGCAGAATTCGTCGCCAACGACACACTTCTGAAGGAGTTGAACGATAATTGGGACGATATTGCACCGTATTTGCTTGCTTTTAACGACACTATTCCTCTGAACGAGCATGCAAACGTATCCGAGACAATTAGGAAGCATTATCTGGGAGAGAAAGAAATTAATAACAAGACAGTGGTGCCTCTGATACAAATGATCGGCGATCGACTGGTTTCTGTTGATTATGAAAAGGCAGTTAGGCTGCAGGCTAAAATTAACAAGAGCCCAGTATGGACGTATTATTATAATTACAGAGCTATGCACAGTATCAGCGAGATTTTGAGCGGCACTACTGAGAATTTCGGTAATCTACTGAGGCTTTCTTTAATAAAATACGAGAGTATTTGAGTGTTCGAAGGGGTTTTAAAAAACTTGGTGTGTCAGGTGTTGGCCACGGCGACGATATACTGCTGATTATCAATTCGAAGATCAGCAACACTACCAGACCAGAGGACCACAAGATGCAACAGGTTCTGCTGAACTTTCTTACTTCGTTCGCTACTACTGGGTAATTATATTGGAAGAATGTTGTTTCCTAATTCCTATAATACACACTTTGCGAACGTTTTAGGAAGCCGACATTTCTCAACAGCGAATGGAAAGCATTGAATCCGGATGAAAAAGAATTTCGTTACTTGTACATACCGAGTCCAGAAATCGCGACCATGGAGGGCAGCGATGATTTTGCGCAGAAGAAGTTCTGGAACACGATTCCTTTTCAGGAGAACCAACTGTCTTCGAATCCAAAGGGAATTAATTGATCGCAAGTGGGAGAAGAAAGGAGTAAGGAATGGAAATTCAAATATGTATCTTCGACTAGATTCTAAGTATTTAGTAGCAATATAGGAAGATTTCATTTTCACTGGATGGCAAATAAAGGCAAGTGAAAGGAGGGTTGGAGGGGAGCTCGAGCCTTGATATATGTACAAAATCGTTTATTTGCATAAAAATACACTTTATAGCAGCACGTACTGTCATAATAGTCTTAGAGGGAATTAATTTTGCAATTTGTTTTAAATATACATGGGTAGGACAAGGTGGGATGGTATCACATATCCTGGGGTTTAGAATTGATCGACGAATTAACAGTGAAAGCAGCAGAGGGTACACGTGAGGGTTGTAGTAGTTATCCTTCGAATTAGTCAATGCTTAATGTGGAGTGGATTATTGGATACCTACGTGAAATCGTTAGTTTCTTTGACGCTAAATTACTTTGATAACAAATAATCGCTATAGTCGTGCTCTTCACAATTTATTGTGAGCACCATTGCGAGTAAGTGCAAAAAAAAAATCGTTGGAATGTATAAAATTGTCGAAGTTATTAATCGTTGAAGATAGTTCTGTTCGGCGCTCCGTTGCAGGTTGTGCACATCCATTCAGGTTGCCAATCATCTGAGGTTGGCCAACTCATCTTTATATATCAAAATCTACAGACTGGAACTTTGCCGATGAATTTGAACAAAAATTGTGAAAGTTACACACGAATCAATTTTTTCCAAACATTTTTATGGGGAAAAATTACCTTTAATTAGTTATAAAATGTTTTCTATAAATATCCAATGTTGGCGCGGGAATTCCACTCTGTAGAGGAAGGAATTCTACACATCCAGTAAAAATTTAAAGTGAAAATATTCATTGGTTCAAGAGTTATGAGTTCAAGTGTCGGAAAATGGTGTTTCAAGAAAACGGCTTGAAAGTTAAGTTGTCTATGCTAATACCGCTCTCCGAGGCCGTTCTCGGTGGTGCACTCAATTACGTTACCTTCATGAAGTTTCGTTTAATTTGTTCATAATGGATAAGACTTTCAGAATCAGTAAAAAAGAATAATCGGTCTTTTTGTAGCTGAAATAGTCCACTACCCCCTTAAGTTATTAATATTAAGTCACTAGTATGGTCACAAACCTAGTTACATAAATGAAATATGTAAATGAAGTACAGTTACTCCATTCGAAATCTATAAAAAAATTTCCTGGGGGAGGGGGGCAACTTTGGAATGATGGTAAAGCAAAATATACCCCTCTTGCTTTTTAACTCATTTTATACTGACAATTTAATTAAAAATTTAAAAATATGTATTCCTTTTTTTAGTATAAAATTAATAAAGATCAGTTTTTAAAAATAAGCGATTTTTCTCAAAAGCCAAGGTGGAAACTACCCCCTTTGCTCTCCACCCTCTTCCCTCTGCTGACGTTCATGCACGTAGGTACCAGCAGCAATTCCAAGAATCGTTGATTTCAAATGAATTTATGAAACGCGTTTTCTAATTTTTTTGAAGTTGGCATCGAAACAGTGTGTCAACGTTGGCAGTATTTTTTAAATGCAATCTTACAAAGCAACGTTTAGTGCTATATTTGTAAACTGATAAGAAGCATTGAGGTGTTAGCTTGAATATGTTAATTTCCGCCTGACATAGTGAAACAGTTTTGGTCGTACATAAACTTTAATCTAATCAGACTCTGCTGGAACTATGGAATTTAAATAAAAGTGTACACTTTATGTAGGAATAAGTTTATTCAATTAATGCAATTAGTGGATTTTATCGTTACACTGTGATATACCTATCAGTATATTCTGTTTTAAGCATCCACAAGTGCAATGATTGACTGTGTAAGTACTGTGGGCGTTGAAATCTCATTAACAATGCATCTTATAATGAGAAATGGCAGTAGGTACATACTTTGTTACACGGGCATCAGGTGTCTAAGAATTTTCCAATTTAATAATACATTCTTCTGGAAATGTGGAAGGCAAATCTAATTACTGTCTTCAAATCTAATTCTCCTCCCAATTTTTTTTTAATAATACTATTTGTCACTATTATCGCTATTCCTTTCCATGAAAGCATAATGATTCCCGTTCTTCAAACTACTGCTATCTTTATTCACATTTGCATGGCATCCCACAATTCATTGCTAATAATGCACCCGCAACGTGTTAGAAGCTTCACGTAACCCGTGTTTAAACCAGCTCCGTTCTTTCACCGCTATTTCCTCGCCGATAAATTAGGAGATAAGACAGCTCGGCATAAGATAAGACAATACGGCGTGTTATTCCCAATTTTTTTTATTCGAAAGCCCCTCTACCTCCTTTTTAATAGCCGTTTTAATGACGTCATTGTTAGATAAGCAAACCTTTGCATACATATGGATGTCGAAAGTTGCACGCCACGGGCAATTCAATAAAAGATTGCCCGGTAAATAACTTGTGCTCAGTTTCGCACCGAGCATGACGAGGTTGTCCATCATTCTACTTTTACTGGGACTCGTGAAGTCCTGGCAGAAGGAAGTTCCAAGGGTGAAGACACGTTTAGGAGACATAAGTGGCTTCTATAAGATATCTTGGGGTGGTGAACTGTACGCGGCCTACGAAGGCATCCCTTACGCGGAACCCCCTGTTGGGTACCTTCGCTTCCAAGTACGTTCAGTCACTGTGCTTCGAAAATCGTGTTAAGGTTCGTGAGAAAGGTAGTTTCTAAACTTGTGCGAACTCTCGTAGCCACCGAAATCGGCGCAACGATGGGACGGGGAGCTCTCTGCGACCAAAAAGGGCTCAGTTTGCACCCAATTCATGATGTCTCCGTCGTCGGATGGGGACAGAGTTACCGGTTGCGAGGACTGTCTGTACTTGAACATTTACGTGCCAGCTAGGCGTAGCAGCAAAGGGCCATGGCCTGTGATGTTTTGGATCCATGGCGGAGCCTTCCAGTTTGCTAGCGGAAACGAGGCAGACGAGACGCGTCTGATGGACCGTGATGTCATATTAGTCACGGTCAATTATCGTTTAGGGCCGTTCGGTGAGATTATCATTATCAAAGACTTTAGCAGTTTATTATCTTCGATATGTGAGCCGTTGCTTTGGAAAGTGGTATAGTTATTTTTTGGAAAAAATGAGTTTATGGTGGTTTTAGTCAGATATAGATATCCTCTTTTTATATTTATAATCACACAGTCAATGGTGTACAATATCCTCATAAATTTATCAAAAATGTTGTACTGCAAAATGTTATTGCAGGAATGCTTTTTTTGAAAGTGGTATAAGTCCATGTTTTGGAAAAATACTCCACTATGCTAAGTGTAAAGGTGAAATAAGTTTGTTAATATTAGTTATCTTAACGAAGTAATTTACCTTTCATACTTGTTTACTTTAAAAATTACATTTCACAAAAGCCAACTTCAATTAAAATATAGATTTAAAATTGCTATTGGTTATATTTATCATAATATGTTAGTATTGAAAGTGGTAGCTAAAAAATCGTTTATTTTTTTAACACTTTTATTCATTATTATTGCACAATAAAATTTAACATGTTTATAATTTTAAAAACATCACCCGAATTGATTAACGTATGCGAATATTTTTAAATTGATTCAATCGCAAACACATAAATATCTCAAAGTATGAATAAATGGACTTATACCACTTTCAAAAGGAACGGCTTATATAAGTTATGGCTGGCCGTTCTAAATAACGAGCGTTGATTATGTGCTAAGTGAAAGATTCATTTAAGGATTCCTCAGCACGGGAAACCGCGTGGTGCCTGGAAACATGGGATTGAAAGATCAGACCATGGCTTTGCAATGGGTGTCGAACCATATTAAGAGCTTTAGTGGTGATCCTGATAATGTAACAATTTTTGGAATGAGCGCGGGAGGCGCGAGCGTCCACTACCATTATCTGTCGCCCTTTAGTGCTGGGCTCTTCCAACGTATGTTCTTCCGTTCAATTTCCTATGAAACATCTGCTTCTAATCACTTGCTCGATCCCTCAGAATTTTGTCTAACAACTCTTCCTCTTGATCCTCGCTCGTGACCGCGTAGGTGGTATATCGATAAGTGGGGTGGCAATGGATCCTTGGCCACAGACAGAGCGTGCTCCTGAAAAAGCTGACAGGTTGGGCGCTTTGTTGGGATGTCCCACGAAGTCTACGATTAGAATGATTAACTGCTTGCGAGAACGTCCAGCCAGATTGATAGCGCAAACTGTTGGTGATTTCATGGTAAAACTTGCGAGATTAATTTGCTTATCCTACTATGGGAGTTGAAGGAAGAATCGACTTGTGGGACAGCTAAGGGCTGTATCACCAATGTTTAGATCGTGTCAAAAGTTAGAGTAATGCAAAGTTGGTGTTCGTACTTCGAACGAAAATAAAACATTCATTTAATGGTGGGGTGAAATTCAAGACTCATGTGGAGGTCTTCAAATTCGATTCTTTCTTGACTCCTAGGATACCGCTACTCGACGTGTACTCGAAACACTTCTGCACACCATCGAATTTCAAATCGTAGTATTGGTTGTACAATCCCTTCACCCCATTTGGGCCAGTCGTGGAGAAACAAGTAGTCCCTCGTCCGTTTATTCGTCGATCTCCAATCGAAGTGATCAGCAGGGGCGAGGCTCTGGATGTACCATGGATTAGTGGGGTTGTGAGCGAGGAGGGACTCTACCCCGCAGCAGGTACGATATCTCACTAGGAAAGCCTCGTTCTTATCTCCGTTATCGCCGTAAAATCAGAAATCCTATTTCTACAGAATTCGTCGCCAACGACACGCGTCTCAAGGAGTTGAACGATAATTGGGAAAATATTGCACCGTATTTGTTAGACTTTAACGATACCATTCCTCAGAGCGAGCACGCAAAGATATCTGAGAAAATTAGGAAGCATTATCTGGGAGAGGAAGAAATTAATAACGAGACAGTGTTGCCTGTGATACATATGATTGGCGATCGACAGTTCGCTGTTGACTTTGAGAAGGCAGTTAGGCTGCAGGCTAAAATTAACAAGAGCCCAGTATGGACGTACTATTATAGTTACAGAGCTTTGCACAGTGTCAGCGAGCTGTTGGGCGGCTCTACTAGGAATTTCGGTAATCAAGTGTGGCTTTCTTTTCTAATATGCCGGACTACTTGAGCGTTCGAATTCATTTTAATAAGCTTTGGTGCATGTAGGTGTCAGCCATGGGGACGATATATTCCTTGTACTCGTATCGAAGGTGGCCAACACTAACAGACCAGAGGACGTGAAGATGCAACAGCTTTTGCTGGACTTTTATACTTCCTTCGCTATTAATGGGTAAATAGATTGGAAGAATGGGAATGGACCATTTGTGACTGCGTGCTGGTTGCAGATTTCTGTAATACACACACTGCGAATATTTTAGGAAACCCAGAATTCCTAACGCTGCATGGGGAGTATTCAATCCTGACGAAAAAGTGTTTCGTTACTTGCACATAGCGAGTCCACAAAACGTGACCATGGAGGGCAACGATGACTTTGCGCAGAAGAAGTTCTGGAACACGATTCCTTTTCAGGAGAACCAACTCCCTTCGAAATCAAAGAAAAGCAATTGATTGCACGTGGGGGATGAAAGATGTAAGGAATGGAAATTCAAGTTATCAATTTATGCTCATAAACTAAACAAAAATTGTTGAATTTTTGGTTTCAGATGAATACAGTGGACGCTACGTTGCCCGCCGCGGAACAATTGCGTCGCTAACGGACTGGGAATAAGCTCATATAACTCTGTTATTTGCCTCTCTTTTTTAATAAATTATTTTTTTATCTACCTTAATCTGAGAATACAATATCCTGAACGATTCGGAAAAATCGATTAAATACTTTTTTTAAAAAAATTCCCGAAAAATGGGGGCTCCCCTCTTAAAAGTTTCGTTCTACGACAGCCTTGCGTCTCTCAAGGACTCGCATTTAAAGGAGACTTTCCCCGGGGGTAGGAGCTTCCCTCTAGCGATCTTGGGCCTCAAGGCGCCTTATCTGATTTGCTCATCTTTCCGAAGGCAATCAAGGCAAAGTGGTTTTTGACGTTTGGGCCTGATTTATAGGGGCCCCGGTGTGAAAGCTTGATTTAGGGTCTTTCTAAGGAATGCAAGGAATGAAGGTCCGGTCCATTGTGTTCAATCTTCCTGGAGGAGAATGTGATCGGCCGTTTATCTAGGGTGCAGATCCTAGCGGGCTGCAGGTAAAAAGGGGGTGGAAGGGGATACCAGGAAATTCACAATTTTAGGAGAGGGGGAACACCTATAGCAGTGCGATATGTGCGTGATGACGGTGATAACGCCGTGACGTCAACCAAGCCACGTGACGTCACATGCTTGCCACGAATGTCACGCCACTGCGATAATTGTGGTACTAATCGGTAATTACGTCGGAAATACGTGGGACGCTTACGTTTAAAAAATCCAAGGTCCTCTACTTCTCTGTTTCTGATAAAATTAATTGAGATATGCGTAATATTGACGAAATTTAAAAGAAAGCACGAAAATAATAATAGAGACATTATATATTCATGCAATTATTCTTTTAAATTCGTGGAATATTAAAAACGTTACGTATAACACATTTCTTTATGTAGTATTTACAAAATATAAAATTTAATAGTACAGTTAAAGTATGATATAATATACATAGCTATAAACAAGAACATAAATATATACATATTAACAATTATAATATATACATTTGTGAATATAATATTTTCTAATTGTCGCTAGTCTCGTTATCACTTTCATCTGTCTCGTCCGGCAATAAAAATCCAACGAGGTCATCCGGTATACATTCTCTCCTATACATGTTGTTATTAAATAAATTCAGCATGTTATCAGTAATTTTGTAATCGAAAGAGTTTGCATTTTTATTGATTAAATCTAATTTAATTCTAGTCAGTGCAGCTATCGTTTGTAGCTGCAAACTGTTTCTCTGTTTCGTTTTTATTTCTGTGACAGTGGAAAAAAATTGATCAACATCAGCATTCGAATGGGGCAACGATAAACACAATTCTGCCAGCTTCGATATATTTTCAAATACATATTCCCCGGAAATATCGTTAGTATTACGAATGTGGTGCCAGAATCCAGGTATACTAAGTACCTGTAAGTTTTCCGTTTCCTCGTTTGAAAAATAGAACGGTAATAAATGCCACTCATTTAATACATCGTTACGATTAAACTTAGATTTAAATTTGTTCAAAACAGAGTTTAATTGGTCATTCTGATGTCTAGTAATATCTAAAGCTACGTGCGGGCTTAAAAATTCTAGCGAACTGATAAATTTCTCGTTAAACGGCATTCGTCTAACAATATCTTCGAACGCGGATTGATAAAATTTCTTTATATTTGTATAAAATTCTATAATCTGTTGGTCATCTTCTAAACTACTTTTCATAATCTGATTAATTGTGGTCATAGATTCCGCTCCAATAAAAATTCTTCGCATCGGCACTAAATTTGCATCGTTATACACGTCTATTTTGTGTATATTGGATGCCGTAATATACTTAGACTTTATAAAATTGCCTCCCAATAATCGTAACAATCTCAAGCATTCAGGGAGCAGGCAAGGAAGTAGAAATTTCGAGCTCTGAAACAGTCTGTTGAACCCAACAAATATGCTTAATGTGTAATTTAAAAATTGCACATACGCTTTAGTGTAAGGGCAATTGAAATTTCGAAATATTTTGTTCGCGACTTTGGACTTTCCTTCTGTTATTATCTCCGCAAAGAAAGCAAGTAAAACTGGCCACTGGTTTAAAACTCTTTTCACACATTCAGATAGTGCTAGCCATCTGGTTCTCGATGGCTGTAGAAGTTTTTGCTTTGCAAAGTTCAGGAAATCTTGCGCACCTTCTAAAACGCTCTGATGTTTAGGATTTTGGGAGAAGTATGTACAGACCGAATGCAAGAATTCCTCTATGTGCGATGGCAAGTATCTGCACGCATGGGACGTGACCAAATTCATTGAATGGCAAATGCATGGGAAGACAGAGATCTCTTCATTGTCTGCTATTATCCGAGAAATCAACGAGTTCTGTCTTCCCAGTATTACGTTCGCATTGTCGACGCAGACACCGACGATATTGTTTACAGACAAATTACATTTCTTTAAAGAATGTAGGAAACCCTTGTATAAGTTTTCTGCTGTACATTCCTTAACTCTAATTAAATCTAATAAATATGTACATATCTGTTCTTCGTGGACATATCGAATTAAAAACCATAAAATTTTCGTATTACATATGTCTCTGGTCTCGTCTATTAAAACGGAGAAGAATTTACCACGAAGGATTTCCGTAGTTTCTAAAACGATGGATTTATTTATAACATTTTGTATAATTGCCGAGATTTTATGCCTCTTAAGAGACATGCGTTTAACAATACTGGGATCTGCCGGTGCCATATTCGTCATTTGAATAAATTGCCTGAACGAGTTGAAGGATCTATTGTGCTCGGCTATGTCTATGCAGAACCTTATTTCTGCCACCTTTACGCTATCGATAAAATTTTTTACTGGTTCAACTTTTCTTACTGGCCCTTCTTCTTGTCTATGTTGCATGTTCACGCGGTGCATTCTGCTGTTCGCGTGCTTTCTCAGGTCGTTTTTGCATCCCACAAAAGTTTTGCAGCAAACTATGCATTTCCCTTTGACCGGATCCTCGTCTCGTTGAAGCCAGCCTTTGAATTCTGGCTCCTCCATCCAAGCTTGGCAAAACGCTTGCCTCTTTGCTTTTCTTCCGCGGCGGTTGACGAAGCTGCTATCACTGCCTATTCATAAAATAGTAATTTTTATAAGTACAATATTAAAAAGCAATTTCAAAACGATAGTCATTGAAAGAAGAAACTATGTTCTATAATTTATAATTTTATAATTCAAGAAACTCTTAAATTAAAGATATATCTTACTCGATTCATTGTCTACATCTGAGTTTTTAATAGTTTTGCGGCTAGGTCCAGCGACGCTGGTTTCAATGCCTGTGTAAAATATCTATTATTAGTATACCTCTAATATCATAACAATACACACTAAAAAAATTTAAAGGAATAAATATTAAAAGGAGAAGCTAATGAACATAATGTTTAGCATATCCTTGGTAAAAAAAGATGCTTTAATTTTTCAAGGAATTATCATTTCTAAAATTATATTGATGCAAAGGTATTAAATATTTGTCTCACCTGAATCCTTATTCATACTGGAACATTAATAAAACACTGTAAAACTGTAATGCACGGTAGAAATCACAATTCACAAACGTTTCGCATCACGCATGGGGAAGGTTGGATGAAGCAAAGCTCGGCGAAGAGGGCGCCACTAGCGCATGCACATTTATTGCGGTTTTGGATTAGTGCGCATGTGTAAATGGTTTGCGCGCGAATTTTTCATTCGCGGGATGTATGAAGTGGGTATTAGTTACGTAATGTTTTATAACAGATGACAAGTGGCACGTGTGCGTGGTGTGTAGAGTGGTAGTGGGGGTAATGTGACGTCATAGTATCTCCTTCAGAGGGAATTTCTCCTGGCAACGCTGCGTTGCCGTAGGTCACGTCATGACGTCATCACGCACACATAACCACACTGCTGTAGGTGTTTTCCCTCCGCTACGGTAGGGAAATTCCTGGCAACACTGCCACAGAGTGGGCCGAGGTGAACCGAAGCCTCGTAATCAGTGGCGGATTTAAGAAAAATGGTCCAGGCGGCAAACGTTTTGAGGGGCCCATTTTTTGAGGAAAATGAAAAGCGGACTAAGTGTAGTGGTACAGAAAAAGAATATAGTGTTTGCTTAAAATCATACTTTTCGTCTGAAGATAGGGTCCTGGGGGCCTTCTGAGCTGGAGCCCAGTTTTTTTCGGGAAAATAAAGGGGTAGTTTACGTATAGGTATCCAAACCGTATTCATAATTTTTTGGGGGCATTGCGCTTTGAAACCCAGAGATATCAACGGATATTTTCACTAAAATATTCATTTCACTGGCTATTCGGTACTATGAATAATTATGTTAACAATATTTACACTAACCGCCAAGTACAAATATAATTATTAACCACGATAACACTTGGAAGTTGGAATTTGAAATGATTCCTCATTTCCGTGAAAGCATAATATTTTTCATTTTCTGAAACTGTTATCTTTATTTGTATTTGAATTGCAAACAGTCGTCACTTTTCAGTATGTAGGTACATTTATCGCCATTTTCTTGGCTCATCGCAAAACCTCAGAAGCTTCGTATGAGAAATATTTAAACGAGATTTATCCTCCTCTTTTTGTTTACTCGCTGATTAATTAAGAGATAAGGCAGCCCTTAATTTGTATAAAACACTAAAGAAGCAGTAAAGCTCGTTGTTTTCAATTTCTTTTCTCCGCATACCCCCACCACCGTTTTAATAAATGCTTTACGAATGTTGCAATAAGCTAAGTAAACATTTACATATGTATCCCGGAAGTAACATACGACGGACAATTCAATAAAAGGCTGTCCGCGAAACGTCGCGTGCTTAGTCTCGAAACGAGAATGACGATGTTACGGATCACTTTACTTTTACTGGGACTCGCGAACTCCTCTTGGCAGGAGGAAGTTCCAAGGGTTAATACAAGCTTAGGTGACATAAGTGGCTTCTATAAGAAATCTTGGGGCGGTGAACAGTACGCGGCCTATGAAGGCATCCCTTACGCGCTACCCCCTGTTGGGGAACGGCGTTTCCAAGTACGTTCAGTAACTGTGCTTCGGAAATCGCTAATGTTCGTCGAAATAATGGCATCTAAACTTGTGTGACTTCTCGTAGACACCGAAACCGGCGCAACGTTGGGATGGGGAGCTCAAAGCGACCAAAAAGAGTTCCGTTTGCATTCAATACCTCATGCCTGAGTTATCAGACGGAGACAGAGTCACTGGGTCCGAGGACTGTCTGTACATGAACATTTACGTGCCAGTTAGGAATAGTAGCAGCGGGCTATGGCCGGTGATGTTTTGGATCCATGGCGGAGCCTTCCAGTTTTTCAGTGGAAACGGAGCAGACGAGACGCGTGTGATGGACCGGGATGTGATATTCGTCACGTTTAATTATCGTTTAGGGCCTTTCGGTGAGGATATCATTCTCATGGATTATTTTCGATGGATTGCCGTTCCAATTCGCACTCAAAAAAATTAATTTTAAGGATTCCTCAGCACGGGAAACCACTTGGTCCCTGGAAACATGGGATTGAAAGATCAGAGCATGGCTTTGCGATGGGTGTCGAAGCATATTAAGAGCTTTGGCGGTGATCCTGATAATGTAACCCTCTTTGGATTGAGCGCGGGGGGTGCGAGCGTCCAGTTCCATTATATGTCGCCTTTTAGTGCTGGGCTCTTCCAACGTACGTTCTCACGATCAATTAGCTATGAAATATCTGCCTCTAATCGCCGCTCCTTGTTTGAGCTTTCGAATTCCTGTCTAAGAATATTAAAGTCTATTGGTGTTTCTCGTAATCTTCGCTCGTGATCGCTTAGGTGGTATATCGATAAGTGGGGTGGCGTTTAATCCTTGGGCACAGACAGAACGTGCACCTGAAAATGCTAATAGGTTGGGCGCTCTATTGGGATGTCCCACGAACACTACGACTAGAATGATTAACTGCTTGCGAGAACGTCCAGCCAGATTGATATCGCAAGCTGTTGGTGATTTTATGGTAAAAGTTGCAAGATTCATCTGTTTACCTAGCCGTCATGTTGAAGGAAGAATCGACTTTAGTGACGGGGATTATTTATCACAGAAGATGTCCCAGGGTTTGGGGCTTGTTCTAGGGATAATATTCCTTAGAAACATGGCCTCAAGACGGGGACTGGCGACCCCAGGGTACCTGGGCTGTCTCATCGCCGTGTAACAAGTTCGATTAATGAAAGGTTGATGTTCGTACCTGAAACGAGAACGATCAAATTCAGGTCTAATGTGGAGGTCTTCAAATTCGATTCTTTCTTCGATCCTAGGATAACGCTACTCGTCGTATGCTCGAAACACTTCTGCACACCATCGAATTTCAAATCGTAGTATTGGTTGTACAATCCCTTCACCCCATTTGGGCCAGTCGTGGAGAAACAAGAAGTTCCTCGTCCCTTTATTCGACGATCTCCAATCGACGCGATCAGCAGCAGTGAGGCTCTGGATCTCCCGTGGATGTGTAGTGTCGTGAGCGAAGAGGGACTTTATCCCGCATCAGGTAAGTACGTTATCTCGTCGCGAAAGCCTCGATCCTATCTCCGTTTCGTCGTAAAGCAGAAATTCTGTTTGTGCAGAATTCGTCGCCAACGACACACTTCTGAAGGAGTTGAACGATAATTGGGACGCTATTGCACCGTATTTGCTTGATTTCAACGGCACCATTCCTCTGAGCGAGCATGCAAACGTATCCGAGACAATTAGGCAGCATTATCTCGGAGAGAATGAAATTAATAATGAGACACTGGCGCCTCTGATACAAATGATCGGCGATCGACTGTTTTCTGTTGACTTTGAAAAGGCAGTTAGGCTGCAGGCTAAAATGAACAAGAGTCCAGTGTGGACGTATTATTATAGTTACAGAGCTTTGCACAGTTTCAGCGAGGTGTTCAGCGGGTCTACTGAGAATTTCGGTAATCCATTGAGGCTCTCTTTTCTGAAATACGAGAATACTATTTGCATGTTCGAAATAATTATAAGAAGCTTGGTGGGTCAGGTGTTTGCCATGCCGATGATGTATTCCTCGTTCTCAATCCGGCGTTGAACGCGGCTACCAGACCAGACGACTTGCAGATGCAACAGCTTTTGCTGGATGTTTACACTTCCTTCGCTATCAATGGGTAATTAAATTGGAAGAATAGGCATGGAGCATTGCGGCTGCCTGTTGTTTCCAAATTCCTATAATATCTCTTCCGCGAACATTTTAGGACACCGACAATTCCTAACTCTGCTTGGGAATCATTGAATGCAGACGAAGACGAATTTCGCTACTTGCACATAGCGGATCCGCAAAACGTGACTATGGCGGGCAATGATGATTTTGCACAGAAGTCGTTCTGGAACACGATTCCTTTTCAGGAGAACGAACTAACTGCCTCTGTATCCAGAAGAAAATAATCGATTGCAAGTGGGTGAAGGAGGGAGTAAGGAATGGAAATTCAAATAGGTGATTTAATTAGATTCTGAGTATTTAGTAGCAATGTAGGAAGATTTCATTTCATTCAGTTGACGAATAAAGGCAAGTGTAGAAAATAGAAATGAGTGGAAGGGAGGGTTAGAACAGATTTCGAGGCTTGACATACAAAATCGTTTATTCATATAAAAGGACACTTTATACTAGCACGTACTGTCAAAAAACTATCCTACTTTCGTGTACAATCGGGCCCACCGAGTGGCGGATTCCCTTTCGCTCGCTTCTCCTCGTGTATCACATTATTATTATACGCGGCAACTGATAACGGATTATGCTGAGAATAATGGGGGGATAACTGTCAGTGTGGACGTAGTCGGAGTATAAAAAAAAAAAAAAAGAAAAGAGGAGGAGAATGTCCGATAGATCCATCACGGGCGTTTGAGTATATTTGCGTACTGAGCGCCGTAGTCGACTCCGCTCTTCACAGCATGATCAATTTTAATCCGCTCGATCAGCCCCCCTGGAATTAAATTATCAATGGAGCCACGCTGCTGCAATCGAAGACTATAAATTGGCACCAGATGAAAATTGGTCATTCTGTGCATAAATATTATGCGTTTATGTATACATATATAAAAGTCGCGTGGACGGATCGTGCTGGTGGGCGACGCCTCTGTCTCGAGCGACGCTTGGATCCCACCAAAATCGACCCCGTCGGTTTGTTATTAATTACATACATCCTATGTGTTCACCATAATTAATACGCCTTACGTTAGAGTTACATATATATATATATAATATAAACGTACCGCCGTAACACTCGTTACTCTCTCAAGTACACTATCGCTATGAGTGAAGTGGATATTACGATAAATACTAGGCTCGACTAATTGCTAGAATCATTAGCTGAATCCGATCGCGTGATTACTGAATTACGGCCAGGATCGACGGATAAGCCAGCACAGTGCAAATTGAAATTCGTTGGTGGACGATCTTCGGTTGCGCAACTTTCAACGCGCTTCGCCGACCGGCAAAGTGCTTTCACGTGTGATCGCGACTTAAATGGGCGGTAACTTAGATTGTGGAGGAGACTTTTGGTGGTCTTCACGGAACGAGTGTAGGTATTTTATAATTCAGAAGACTGGATATCGCGGTGAATTTTGTCGCGATTCATCGGAAGCTTCACTTGGGGATTAAGACGCTTACTTTCTTCTTCGATTGAATTCTACGAAGTGGCTACTCCGTGGTATGGAATACCGAGAACAGTCCAGGCGTTGAACGAATAGAAGCGGGCTGTGTCAATGGTAAAAAGTAGGCTAAAAATGCCACTTTTCTGGCTGAAAGATGATCTACTAGAATTTATCACTCGGCGCATTTCGGTGCCATTCGAAATCAAGCACCCTCTAATGATTACTTTAGGCCTGGATAAAAGAATATCGAAAGAGATTCCTCGGGAGGCCTCGGGAATCTATAAACGAAGTGCGTTTCGAGAGAAATGTTTTACGAGGCGAAGGGCGGAAGCGTGCTCCGTACGTGTATCAGCTTTATTATCGACGCGTTGCGCACGTGGAAAGAAACAATTAATGTTGCGGGACAGTGACAGTAAGAAATATGGCCACTTGTATCACGATCGAGTTGCCTTGCGTGGAAGCACTGGGTGGTTACTTGCTGACCTCTTGTTCTCTTCGATGGACAGAGAGCTCCTCTTTCTCGTATTTATACTTATGCAGAAAACTTTTATTGTATGGATAACCGTGCTAGGGGTGTGTCCCGTCGTTGAGACGAGCTAAATTAACGAACCGGTGGTACAAAAAAAAGAGAAGAGTAGAAGTAGGTTTCACGGGTTACACTGATACCAGGAAGACAGCGCTTGGACTCGTCGACGTCTTCGATCCGATCATAAATACAGACAGTATGCGCAGTATTTGTGCGACGATAATAGCGTTCATTCTATTACACCTAAAGAGCCCCGTGTTCCGAAGTCTCAAAGCGTGACGACGTTGTCTCCGACATTTTATTCCCCCCTCAACCCCTGGATCGTGGCACGAAACGCCACCCCCTGTCGTTCAGTGCTCGTATAGTATCAAATTAATTGACTGTTTAGTGATATATCGCGGCAGGGGTAGGGGTGCAGGAAGCACGATTACCATCCCCCCGTCCCCCGTGACACTTTGAGACTGGAGAACCAAGGGGCCGTCGTAGATTATACTTTCGTACAAACGTATAGAACATCGTTTAAGTATTATCATTAGGAGGGTACAGTGCATATAAAGAATCGTATAAATGTATATATTTATATTTATATATATATATATTTCTATATATATATGTATAATGACGCCAGCTCGCCGGAGAAGCAAATTCGCGATCGGTCCTCCGCGCGAGCCGCTGTTTGAGCTTTGAGATACGCGTACCTTTCGTCTTGTCTTTCTTCCTTTCATCATTTTTTCTTTAACACATAAATGTACCATGCACACACACACACGCACGCTCGCGCGCTCGGTTACGATCCTCCCCATCCCCCTCCACTCGTAGTACGTGGATACACCCTCCCGAACGGGGTGCATCGTTCGCGCGTTTCTGTTGGCATCTCGAGCGATAGGAAGACGGCTATGAAGCTGCGAATCGGAGTGTCGTGGGTATTGGTTGTAGAATGCTTTGTCGGTGGAATGGATCGGCGGAATGTCGGTTCGGATCGCGCTCGAGCACGCGTGAACGCCAGCAGACGTGAGTAAATGCGAACCTGGATCTCGTTGGCGCACGTTGACGCGTGCCAGCCAAGGAGCGATCTTAAGATCTACCTCGATCGATGCAGCGGTATCGCCGTGGATCATCGTTGTTCGAGCCGCCACAGTGGCATTACAAGGGGCATCCTCCGCGTTGGATCGCGCCCAGGGAAACCGGCGGGCGGTTCTCCCCGCGAACGATCCCGATCGCCGTTACAATGCCACTGTGCGCGAGAGACCGTCGGACGTGTGTTTTATCTCGGTTTTTCTTCATTGTTTGAATTTTTTTTGGGTCGCGCCTCGCGTCGAAACGCGTTTATCGTTTGTTTCCCGTCACCGCATTTTTTATGTCCTGATCGACGGCTCACCCTCCCCCTTCCAACGAGGGTCGGGACTCGAACGACGACGATCGCGGCCAACATCAGCGCCGATTGACTGCCACGAAGCGAATGTGTAGTGCCGCCGTTTGCTCGGCACTGACGAAGGCACAGTCATAAGTCTCGTATGTTCGGCAAACGTTCTTCGTCGCTCTCCATCCTCCGCTCAACCGTTTACACGTAGAAAAATGGCGCGAGACGTGAGACTATCGCGGATATATTTCCTCCACTTTCCACCCGGTCGATTTCTCTCCGTCACCGTTTGGCACCAGAAACGAGCCTTCCCTCCTTCCTCCTCCCACGCTCTTCTCTTTCTCTCTCTCTTCTTTTAAGTCCCTTTCGCTTCATCATCTCGCCCTCCCTTCCCCACCTCTCCGCTCTCTCGTGCTCTATCCTTATCTCTATCTCCCTTTTTTTCTTTTTTTATATAACATAATATAATATTATAATATAAACGTTTACGTTTTGGCCACACAGTTCGTGATCGCCGAAGCACATTATTGTCTGTGGTTCCGCGACATTTCGATAGTTTAGAATATTCTTAATTCACTTTTATACAACACTGATCCTCCCCCTGGACTTCCTCGTGTGCGCGTGTTTCTTTAGTGGATCCCCGGGATCGTGTTGGCCGGCTCATCTCCTCCTTCTGGCTGTGGCTGCCGCGATCATTTGCCTCAGCATCGGCTCCGGGCTGCACACTCGTGGGTCGCACTTCATGTTACCGTCGCCTCCGCAGCTGAAATTACAAAGCGTTCGTGTTATTAGCAAATTCCAACCGAGAAGCTCCGAGCTCCTGTTTACTTTATAACTAGTTAGGCATGCATTTACTCGAATTAGCTTAACGCTAGAGAAAGTTGAGTAACTTACGTGCACTGAAGGCAGGGTCCCGACGCGGACCTGATCACCTCTCCAACGCGATACGCCTGGCCGCGAATTTGGCAGCCGCTCCGTTTCGCGGCTCCCTTGTACGCGTGGGCGTGGAAGTGCGGCGGTAACGTGGTGGTGGTGGTGGTGGTCGTCGTGGTTAGGTTGAGCGACGTGGCCATCGACACAGGACACTCGTATCTGGGACAGCAGAAGCCACTGATCGGTTCCTCGTGGCAGCCTGGGATCGGCGGCGGGCAGCTCTGCTGCAGGCAGATGATGTCGCTTCTGAAGCAGAAGCAGAAGTCGCAGGGATCGTCCCTCGGTATCTGTTGCGCCGACACGTAGACCTTGCCGCCGTATCGGCAGGTGCCTGGCCCATAGATAGCTTGGTCATCCTCGTCGTAGTCCTCGTCAGGATTCAAGTAGCTGCCAGTGTTTGTGGGGAAGTGGGGGTTCTCTTCTCCGGACACGGGCTGGTCGGGGTACTCGGGCACCTGAGGAGCCATGGTACTCGTGGGTCCTGCGTAAAGACTGGGTTGAACCGGTCGCGCTGTGGTTTCGAAGGTGTCGTTGGCTGGCTGCTGGTGTTCGTCGAATCCGACGGTCACTGGACCTTCAATGGACTCCTCTTTCTCGGTGGTTGGTATTGTTTCTGGCAGTTGAGGTATACCTGGAGGTCGCACTTCCTCTTCTATTTCCTCGTGTTCCTCCTCCGCGAGCGATGGTTCCGTTGGGAGCGCGCCCGTCTTTGCGGGGTGCTCTTCGACTGGCGCCTCGGTCGACTGTGGGCCTTCTTCAGCTTTCACAGGAACACTCTCTTCTGTGTGCTCCTCGGGCAGTGGTTGCAACGTACTCTTCTCTTGAGGCAGTTCCGTGGGCTTGACTGTCTGCTCCTCTTCGGGGGTCTTCTCGGTTTCTGGCTGCTTTTCTGCCTCGGCTTCTGTCGATGTCTCGACGGCAGGTTCTGTGGAAGGCTGAGCTTCCCCTGACGGTTGGATCGGCGGAGTTTCCTTTGTGGGCTCGTGCTCTTCAGGCGTAGCTGGAGCCTCTGTAGATTCGACCACTGAAGGTTGTTCCTCGCGAGGAGATGTCGCTTCAGCCTCCGGAGCAGGTGTACTTGGTTGTGCTAATTCTTCCTCGCCAGTGATTGGAGTCTGTGTCGATTTCTCTTCGGCTTGGGGAGCTTCGCTTGGCGTTTGTTCAGGCAATTGTTCCTTGACCAGTACGCCTTCTGTAGTTGGAGCTTCTGCTTCTGGTGGCAAGGTTTGCTGTTCACCTTCCGCGGGTTTCTCTTCTACAGGAACAACCTTCTCTGGCGCTTCAGTGGCAGGCTGCTCTCCCGCAGGAAGAACCTTCTCTGGCTCTTCAGTGGCAGGTTGCTGCTCCTCGGGCAGAACCTTCTCTGGCAATTCGGTGGTAGGCTCTCCTTCAGGAAGAATCCTTTCTGTTACTTCAGCAGGTTTCTCTCCTTCGAGAAGAACTTCCTGGGGCGCCTCAGTGGGCTTTCCTTCTTCCGGAAGAACCTTCTCAGGTGCTTGGGTAGATGGACTCGTTTCCGGTGTTTCACTAGGAAGTTCCTTTTCTGCCATTTCGGTCACAACTTCTGTCGCTGGCGCCTCGGATGGGATCTCTGGTACTGGAACCCCTTCCATAGGAGTTATCTTCTCGGTCGAAAGCTCTTTCTCAGGCGTCTCGGTTGGAGTTTCCTTCTCGGGTACCTCAGCAGGCAATTCCTTTTCTGGCATTTCAGTCGGATGTGCTACCTTCTCAGGAACTTCGGTAGCCTGTGCAGGTGCCTCGGTAGAAACTGCTCCTTCTGGTGCTTCAGGAAGCTTTGGTTCCGGTACTTCGCTGGGAACTACCTGTTCTGGTGCTTCGCTGGGAACTACGTGTTCTGGTGCTTCGCTGGGAACTACCTGTTCTGGTGCTTCGCTGGGAACTACGTGTTCTGGTGCTTCGCTGGGAACTACCTGTTCTGGCGCTTCGGTGGGACTGACTTCGGTAGATACTTTAGGAACAGGTTCAGTCACTTCCTGAGTTTCTCCTACTGGAGTTTGTCCTTGTTCCTTTTGAATTGCAGGTGTTCCTGTTTCTTCTTCTACAGCAGGTGCTTCAGTCTGCGGTGCTGCCTCTAGCATGCCTTCCTCCGACGGTTTCTCGCCCATCATAGATGGCTCTTCCTCGTGAGTTGGACCTGCTTCGGTTGGTGCAGCTGGAGCTATCTCTTCAGTTACAGCTTCAGCTTCCGTGATAGGTTTCTGTCCTTCCTCAGGCACAACTGGCGAGCTCTCAGGCATAAGTGTTGAAGCTTCAGGGGCTGACGAAGTTGATTCGCTAGGTTGCTCTTCACCTGCTACAGTCACCTCTTCCTGAGGCATCTTGGCTGGCTCCGCAGATGTCACACTCTCTTCTACGCTCGGCTTTTCAGTTTCTCCTTCAGGTTTCTGCTCCCCTTCACCTTCAGCCGGCACAGTAGCTTGTTCAGTTGGCATTGTTGATTCCACTGGCACTTCTTTCAAAGCGATCTCCGGTTTCTCTGTCATTTGTTCTTCCCTTTCTGTTACCTGCTCTGGAATTCCTGTTGGCTGTGGAACTTCATGTTCAACCGGTGTAGTTTCAGGTGCTTCAGTCTCAATTGGTGCAACTGGTAGTTTTTCAGTTGCTGCTTGTTCCTCTGGTTGAGCAGGTTGTTCCTTGACAGTAACAGCTTCCTCAGTAGCAGGTACTTTAGCTTCTTCCTGAACCGCTGGCTGTTCGGTTCCTTCTTGAGGTGAAACTGGTTCAGAAATTACTTTCGGAGTTGTAGCTTCGGGCCCTGGTGCCGTAGTTTCTTCTTGAGAAACTATGGATGGTGTGGCCGCCTCTTCAGCAGGCGAAACAGATACAGTTGCTTGTTCCTCTAACGATGGGGTCACCTCGGGCTGCTGTTTTTCACCTCCGGGTTGTGGAGTTTCATGTTCAGGCTTCATTTCAACTTCACTTGGCAGTTCCTCGGTGACTAGCTCCTTCTCTTCCATTGCTTTGGTTGCAGTAGGCACGGACGGTTGTTCGGTGGCAATTTCTGCAGCTTCAGACGAACTTGGCAGTTGCTCTTCTGGAACTTTCTCAGGTTCTTGCGCAGGTACTTCAGTGTGTTCTTCGATGCCTTCCGTGGTTGCCTTCACTTCACCTTCAGCTGCTGGCGTTTCTTTGGTCTGTTCCTCTGTTTCAGAGGTGGATACTGAAGTTTGCTCAGTCTCAACTGGCACGGTTGGGAGCTCTTCAGGAGACACTGGTTTCCTAGTTGTTTCTGCAGCTTCGATTAATGGCGTTGCAGCTTCCGCTGCTTCAGTGGCAATTGGTTCCTGCTTCACTGCACCAGGAACGGTTGCTTCCTCTGGAGCTTCAGTGGAGGCTCCCATTTCTATTGGACCAGGTGTTTCACCTTCCACTGGCTTAGCAGTTTCTTGCTCCACTGGTGGCTGTTCTGGAGTTGACACTTCTACTGCAGGAGATGGGCCTTCGGTCTCTGCTTCACTTGGTCGAATAGTTTCTAATTCACTAACCGGCGTAGATTGTTCAGGTTGAGTGGGTTCAGTTGGCTGGGAAGGCGTTGGTTCTTCTGTCTTCTGTTCTCCAGGCTGTTCCACTGGTTGCAACACAGATGGCGTTCCTTCTTTCAATGGTACCTGACCTTCGGTAACTGGTTGTTCACCTTCCGACACTGCAGGCTCTGGCATAGCAGAAGAAGTGGGTGTTTCAGCCTCTTTGCTCACACCTTCTTCTGGCATCGCAGGGGAAGCAGTTGCTGCTTGCTCTTCCGTCACAGCTTGTTGTTCTTCAGTTGGTTCTACGCCTATTGATTTCTCGGTGGCAGGAGCAGCTGTTTCCTTCTCAATACCAGTAGAGGTTTGTTCTTGTTGCACTGCTTCGGTCGTTCCAAGCGTCTGCTCTTCGCCAGCTGGGCTCGAAGGCTGTTCTTCAGGCACATGTCCCTCAGGAACTTGTTTCTCGGGAACCTGCCCTTCGGTAGGCTGCTCAATAGACGGCATCTTAGTTACATGTTCTTCTGGAGATTCCTTCTCTTCTGAAGGAACTTGACTAGAGGACTCCACTTGCATCGGAGGCACAGTGTGTTGCTCGGGCTCCGTGACAGATACTCCAACGGTGGTGGGTTGTACATGCTCCACAGGTTCAATAGACCTCAGCGTTGTGGGTACTTCCTCGACCAAACCAGGCGTAGCAGTTTGTTCACCAGCTTCCTTGTCAGGTGCGGGCACTTGAGGTGTCGTGTGCTCCTTCACACCTTCAACTGGCTCCTTCGCAGAAACATGGACCGGAGTCTCGGACACTGGCGACACTGTCTTCTGCTCAGCCTCCTCTGTTTCGTATTTAGGCGTTTCGTGCTCGATCATGTGATTATCGGACTCCAAGACCGCCGTAGGTGTTGAATCGCAGGTGTACATAGGGCAGCAAGAGTCTTTACCAGTGTGTATGGGCATGCAGTTGGACAAGTGGCTTGGGGGCGGCGGACACTCGACAAGATCGCATTGAATGATGCTGCTGATGCAACGGCACTGAAGTTGGCAGGGATTAACAGGAGGAACAGCAGAATTGTTGTAGAAAGACTGTCCTTCCACGAGGCAGTTGCCTTCACCTGGAATCGCCGCCGGCACGTGAGCTGGGTACTCCGATGTTGTTTCCTGTACAGGAGTTTCTACAGCGATCGTAGATTGCTCGATAGCCTCCTCGGTCGTTCCCTTAGGCGATAATTCTGTGGATGGTGTAGATTCCGGGATGACTTGCTCCTTTGCTGGTTCTACAGTCGATGGTTCAGGACCTTTCTCTTCCATGACTGGAGATTCTGTCTCCTTTTCCAGTGGAACTTGCGTTGGAGCTGCTTCTTTCGATGGGGTTACCTCCGTCTGAACTTCTTCAGGAAGCGAAACCTTCTGCTCCTCTTCTGGTAACGCCATTTCTGCAGGCTCGGTGGAACCTTCAGACACGGCTGGTTCGGTAGGGGATACTTTAGGCATCTCAGTACTGATACCTTGTTCTGGTTCTTTAGCTTCTGGCTCACCTGTCGTTTCAACTGGAACGGCTAGTGTCGAAGCTTCAGGTGCTAATTCCGGTTTCGGAGTGCCTTCTTCTGGTAATTTTTCTTCTTTGACAGGCTGCTCTGGTTCAGATGGTTCTGTGGAGGATTCTTCATGGGGAGTAGGAGCTTCGGTGGATTTCTCCTGCGGTAGGACGCTCTCTGTACGAGTTTCTTCTGTAGGTAAGATTTCTTCTTCATCAGCGGCTGTAGAAGTCTGTGGTGCTTCCTTCAGAGCTTCAGTCGATGTTTCTGGCTCCTCTTTAGCAGCTGTAACAGCTTCATCTAAGCCAGGAAGTTCTGTAGGTACTTTTTCAGTACCTTCAGTTGGTTTTTCTTCAACCATGGGGCCTTCTGTGGAAATTTCTACACTGACTGGCACTTGACTTACACCCTCCTGAGGGGGTGTGGCTTCGCTTGCCTTCTCTTCTTCCACAGTTGTTTCAGTTGGCTGCTCCGACTCAGTGGGACCTTCGCTTGGTTCCTCAGCTGACTTTTCAGTTGGCTTTTCTTCCTCAGCAGGCTTTTCAGTTGGCTTTTCTTCCTCGGCTGACTTCTCAGTTGGCTTTTCTTCCTCGACTGGCTTCTCAGTTGGCTTTTCTTCCTCGGCCAACTTCTCAGTTGGCTTTTCTTCCTCGGCCAACTTCTCAGTTGGCTTTTCTTCCTCAGCAGGCTTCTCAGTTGGCTTTTCTTCCTCAGCAGGCTTTTCAGTTGGCTTTCCTTCCTCTGCAGGCTTTTCAGTTGCCTGTTTTTCTTCAATAGGCTGCTCAGTTTGCATTTCTTCTTCGCCAAGTTTTTCTTCCTCTGTAGGTCCTTCAGTTGGTTTCCCTTCTTCTACGGGCATCTCAGTTTGACCTTCTTTTTCAATTGGTTTTTCTTCTTCAGATGGTTTTTCCTCAGCTGCAGGTCTTTTGTCAGTGGGTTCTTTCGTTGTTTTCTCTACCTCCGCAGGTTTTTCTCCCTCTACTGGTTTCATCTCTTCTACAGGCCCTGCAGTTGCTTTTTCTTCCTCGGAAGGTTTTTCCTCCGCAGTCGGTTTTTCTTCTTCCATAGGCCCTTCTGTTGGTTTCTCTTCTTCAGCTGGTTCTTTTTTCTCAATAGGGATATCAGTAGGCTTTTCTGCTTCAGCCGGCTGTTGCTCCTCTATTGATGGCCTTTCAGTTGGTTTTTCCTCCGCAACGGGCTTTCCTTCTTCAGCAGGCGCTTCAGTTGACTTTCCTTCTTCAGCAGGCGCTTCAGTTGACTTTCCTTCTTTAGCAGGCGCTTCAGTTGACTTTCCTTCTTCAGCAGGCGCTTCAGTTGACTTTCCTTCTTCAGCGGGCGCTTCAGTTGACTTTCCTTCTTCAGCAGGCGCTTCAGTTGACTTTCCTTCTTCAGTAGGCGCTTCAGTTGGCTTTCCTTCCTCAGTAGGCGCTTCAGTTGGCTTTCCTTTTTCAGCAGGCGCTTCACTTGGCTTCTCTTCTTCAGCGGGTGCTTCACTTGGCTTCTCTTCTTCAGCAGGTGCTTCGCTTGGTGTCTGCTCCTCAACTGGGACCTCAGTTGGCTTCTGCTCCACGGCGGGTAGTTCACTTGGTTTCGGTTCTTCAGCAGCTTTCTCTTTTTCAACAGGCGCTTGAGTTGCTTTTTCCTCTTCAGCAGGCTGTTCTCCTTCAATCGGTCCTTCAGTTGCTTGTCCTTCTTCAGCAGGTGTACCCTCTGCCATAGGTCCTTCAGTTACCTGTCCTTCCTCTGCAGGTTTTCCCTCTGCCATAGGTCCTTCAGTCGCTTGTCCTTCCTCTGCAGGTGTTCCCTCTGCCATAGGTCCTTCAGTCGCCTGTGCTTCCTCTGCAGGTGTTCCTTCTGCCATAGGTCCTTCAGTTACTTGTTCTTCCTCTGCAGGTTTTCCCTCTACCATTGGTCCTTTAGTTGTCTGTCCTTCTTCTGCAGGCTTTTCCTGTTCCATAGGACTTTCAGTGGGCTTTTCCTCCGCAGGTTTTTCCTCTGCAATAGGTCCTTCGGTGGGCTTTCCTTCCTCTGCAGGTTTTTCCTGTTCCATAGGTCCTTCAGTGGGCTTTTCTTCCTCTGTAGGTTTTTCCTCTGAAATAGGTCCTTCGATGGGCTTTCCTTCCTCTGCATGTTTTTCCTCTGTCACAGGTCCTTCAGCTGGCATTTCTTCACCGGGCTTTTCAGTTGGCTTCTCTTCTTCAAGAGATGGCTTCTGAGTGCTCTCTGCTACTGGCTTCTCCTGCTCTTTTTCTACACCCATTTCTTCGTCCTCCTTACGTTCACTAATCGGGGGCTTAGTTGGCTTCTGTTCCCCAAGAGGAGCCTGAGCTTCCTCCTTCTCTAATCCTGCTTCAGTGATCGGTTCCTCAGTCGACGGCAGTTCAGCCATTGGCCTTTCAGTCTGAGCTTCCTCTTTCATCGCAATACCTGGTTCTTCCGTCTTCTGCTCCTCTTGAACCCCTTCCGTGGAATGTTCTGTGGTTAATGGTGCTTCAGTCTGCTCGACGCCAGGTTGCTCTGTAGGCTCTGGTTCCTCTGTCATCTTTTCGTCCACAGGGACTACCGTTGGGTGAACTTCCACCGTCAAAGTGCCCTCAGTTGACTTCTGAACTTCCGTCTCCTCAGTCGCCGGCGAACTTTCAATTTCCGGAGCAAGTGTTCCCTGAGGAGCTTCTTCTACAGCAGGCTGCTCACTACTTCCACCCTCACTGACAGGCATTTGGGGTGTGCTTCCCTCTTCAGCTGCAGACACCTTGACAGTAGTCTGCTCTTCACCTGAAACTGGTTTCTCAGTCACCTGCTCCTCCGGTTTCTCACTTGGTAAAGCTTCCTCCGGTGCACCCGTAGCTTCTTCTTCCTGTCCCATAGGCGTCTCTGTTTCAGCAACCGGTTTCTGTTCTGGAACTGGACTCACTTCCGTAGAAGTGACCCCCTGTTCAACGAGTGGACCCTCGGTTGAGTGAGCCAAGGTGGCTGCTTCCGTACCCTCAGTACTCTGCTCTTCGACAACAGGCTTTTCCGTTGCGTGTTCCTCAATAGCAGGTGTCTGTGCTGGTGCCTCGGATGACTGCTCCTCAGATTGGCCTTCTTCCTCACCCGACGATTCTTCTTTAGATGGAACCCTTTCACTAGAGTCGCTGACTTCCTCAGAAGAGGTTTCTCCGGATTCATCGATAGTTAATCCTTTCGTTGGCAACTCCTCTTCCTTGGACATGTCCTTCGTTGGTGGAGCCTCGGAGGATGGAGCCTCAGTAGCCTGTTCTTCTGGTACACTGGCTTTCTCCGTCTGTTGAGTCTGTTCCTGCGGCATCTGTTGCGTGGAAGCCTCCAGGCCAGCCTCAGTAGTCTGAGAGACGCTTTCAGTTACTTCTTTCTTCTCCTCGGGCACCTGAGCAGTTTCGATAACCGAAGGAACGGCTTCTGTCATCTCCTTATCCTGGCTTACTGAAGCTTCAGTCGCAGAAGGCTCCTCTGGCGCCTGCGCCGCAACTGTAGTTCCTTCCTCGCCTACCATGGTTCCTTCTTCTTTGGGACTAACAGTTGTTTCTCTTGCAGGTGGAAGATACGTTGTGGGAACCTTCTGTGGAGCTTCAGTGACGAGACTGCTGGGTACGTGGAACTCTGGTGGCTTCATGTCAACGTAGCCTTCCGTTATGTAAACCTCGGTAACTGCTTCCTGATCTTCCGCCTTGCTTTCAGGTACACGATCTGTGGCAGAGATACCGGGTGGACCTTGCTCCGGGATCACAGGCACTTCTTCTTCAGCATGGTATTCGTGGGCAGGTTCTTCAGGAGTAATAGGCTGATCGGTTGGAATGCCATCCTCTTTCTTGGGAACTATACCGGGCAGTTCATCGGGAGCTTTATGATCGTGCACTTCTAATTCTGGTTTCTGTTCAATGGCGCCTTCCGTAACTCCTTGTTCTTCGCCACCTTCTGGGAAGGTACTACCTTGTGTGGGTTCTTCTTCAGCTGGACTGGCCTCCGTCATCTTTTCCTTCTCTTCTCCTTCACTGGGAACCTGTTCAGTGCTTGGAACCTCATGGACAGGTTTCTCGGTGGGCATTTCTGCCACTGGAGTGGCTACTTCTTCTGGCTCTCCTGCAATTGGTCCCGGTGTCGACAGCTTCTCCTCTGCTTCGGGAACTATTGCCGGAGCTTCGGTTCCTTTGGCTAATTCCGTCACTGGCTCTTCACCCAAGCTTTCAACCGTAGTCACTTTCGCTTCAACAGAAGGTTCAGTCATCTTTTCTTCAGCTGGAAGCTCTGGTGCTTCGGTGGCCTTCTCTGCTTCCACGGTTGGGTGTTCCTCTTTGGAAATGGTGGCTTCAGTGGCAGCTGGCTGCTCCTCCAAGCTAGTCACAGCTTCTTCCGTAGGTTTCACTTCAACCATGCCTTCTTCCTCCATCTTTCCAGTACCTGGCAGCTCAGTTGGCTGTTCAGTTGGCAGCTGAGTTGGTTGTTCCTTTTGTGGCACGCCTTCTTCGTGTTCCTTTTCCGCCAGAGTTCCTTCCGTGGCTGCTTCCTCTGCAACTAGCTCTTGAGTGGTAGCTTCTTGAGGCACCTCCTCCGCCTTCGTCGACTCTGAGACTTCCTGTGGGACTGCAGCTTCTGTAACTCCTTGAGTCACCTCCTCTGCAGGCCTAGCAGTCATTGCTTCGGCTGTTTCTTCCCTGACTGGCGCCTCGGTCGCTTGACCCTCAGCTTCTTGAGGCGGTTCCGTCGAGCTGACTCCTGCGCCAGGTTCTGTTACAGAAAGAACACCCTCCGTGGTGTACTCCTCGGAAATACCAGTCTCCTTCTGTGTCGTTTGAGATTCCGGAGTAGCGGTTCCTTCCTCCGGAAGAGCCTCCGCTGGAGTTTCTTTCTTTGGCTCCTCTGTGGGTGGCACACTTTCCGCAACGCCTTCAGTACTGCTCTCTGCCTTGTGGTCCTGTGGAATAACGTTATCATGCCCTGGGAAGGACTCTTCGGTAGGTTCAAGCTGAGAAATATCCTTTTCTTCTTCAGCTTCCGTTATGGACGGGCCAGTAGACTCTGGAGCTGGTTGCTCGGTGAGTTGGTCCTCGCCTCTTGGCAACGTTACGAGTCCACCTTGTCCTTCGTCGTCTGCTCAAAATAAAGGTTCCGGTACAGTCAAGTCGTGGGACACTGAAGTCTCAACTTCATGTCACTCGATGGAAACTAAATGAAAGATCTCTTACCGCATTGGTACGTGGTTGGGCAACATTTCCCTTCTGGCGGTGGCATGGCGGTGCAGTTCTTCCCGTGAGTTTTCATCGGCGTCCCGCAGTTCTCAACGGCGCAGGCGATGTCACCGTGGAAGCAGTAACAGTGCTGGCAGGGCTGCGTCGAATTGATCAGGTCACCATCCTCGTACACCTTTCCTTCGTGGTAGCATTGCGGCGTCGCTCCGGGGGCCATCGTGGTGGTCATGATGAGGCCAGGCGTTGGTTCAACCGTCGTCGCAAGTTCCTCGTCGTATTCTGTTCGCAGATTACCAGCAATTATTTGTAGCGAAATTATACATACACAGAGTATTTTATAACTTTTAAAACGCAATGTTTTCTCAGACACTCACCGCAGTTGTATTTGACTGGGCAGCAGACTCCGGGTTGATAGACTGGCCTGCATCCAGCCACGCGCAACGTGCACTCCTGCATCACGCAAGTGGTCCTGTTCCTGATACAATAACACAGCTCGCAAGGATTCTGCGGATCCACTGACAGCTGGGCGCCATCCGCGTAGAAGCGATCGTTGACGTTGCACCCGTAATTGTCATGGAAGCCGAGAGCAGTGGAGCCGGACGTCGCTGGCACGGTGGTCGTGGACGTCAACAGTTGCACCGGCACCTCCGGGCAAGTGATGACCGGGCAGCATTGATCCGGACGTTTCTCGACGGTGCAGTCCTGCCCGATCGCCTTCGTGAAGGGGCAGACCCTCAGGTAGCACATCAGCATTCGATTGTGGCAGGTGCAGTTCAAGCATGGCTCGTTCGTGACGATTCTGTCGCCTTCCTCGTAGTGCTGGTAGTTGTAGTAGCATCCTGATGTGGCTGTGGAATTTGTACAAAAATTAGAATACTACTCCTTTCCTTTCTTGCTTCTCAATTATTTCTCAGTGATTCTCGAACGAATGGAATTTATATTTCATTCGCTGTGGGTGTCAGAGGGTGCATTGCTCCTTTTTTAAAATTATTGCAATCGGGTGTAATGCTTCGCGATTCGGTAAGACGTGCCGCAATTTACGATCATGCGACACGGTAATCGGCTGGGTCGTAAACGTTTTTAATATTCATCGACAGGATCGATTGAAAGCGGTGCCGTTTAAGAGTCGCCCAGGCGGCACGTACCGCCTGTTCGGCCGCGATACAATTAACATCACGTCGGTGTCGCGTACGTTTATTACGAGCAATAAAACTCGCCGCATCGTACATACCTCCATCATACTCTGCTACCTGTGTGGTATCCTGGTCGTATACTGGGGCTGTAACAGAAAGAAGATAAGCATTGTTCGAGTGTCACGTGTATGGCGCGTACGGTTAAATCTATCGCTAGAAATGATACGTCAGTCCTATCCAAATCCTATTCTCCGAGCAAAATAGAGTTCCCTTATATGTAAAATATAAAGTCTCGTTTGATTATTTATTGCTAATTATATAGGGAATGCACGATGCTTTGACTGAAATTTTGCTGCCCTATTACGTTGAAGTTGGACCGAGGAAAGTTCGAACCACGGTTTCACGATTTTCTTTGTGAAACTTTGAACAGTATACCTCATAAGTTTCACCGCGCACTCCCTTCGATATTCCCCATTAAGAATTGCCCCGCGCTGTTGGCGAAATTAGCTCTATCGAGGAGAAACAATGGCCGGGCAAATCTGTGAATGGATTCGAGCTGAACGCGCCACGTCGTCGGCGCAATATTCCGCGACGCGACGCAAGGCAAGATAATCCTCGGAACTCCATTTCCCATGGAATTCGCGGGGAAGGGAGTCGTGTCTCTGCGTTGCGCGCAGTTTATCATAGTAATTACCGGCGGGATGCGTTTGTCCGGAGGGTGAACCGGCCTTAACAACGGAGTGAGTCAAAGCGTCATATGGCGCGAGCGTACGTGGGCGAATTCTCGTTAACACCCTCGCCCCAGTCGAACGAATTGTATGGCGAGTGCGCACGGAATACAGAATTCCCTTGTTGCCCTCTCTTTCCAGACCGATCCAGTCCCCCTTCTTTTCTGTCCCGTTCCCTCTGTCTACGGCGACGGAGCCCCGCGGAAACGCGTGCAGACGCATATCCAGCACGCCCGCGCCTCATTCTCTCGCCCAGCGTTTCTCTCCTTGCGCGCGCCGTTTTCGCAATTTCTTTGGGATTGAAGTGCCCGCGCGCCGGGAACTCGAGAGTTCGATTGTTTCCCTGAAACGCGACACGGCACCCTCCGAAGGCACAATCGCTCAACCATTCTTCCCACTCGCACAATAAGCCCTTTCTGCTCGTCGATAGGATCTTCTGCTCCCTTTCCTCCTATTTCAAAGTCTCGGGCTTTTCCAAGATTCGCAGATTTTCTTGACAATCGTGCGAACGGCGAGTGAGGTAAACTTTTGGAAAGCTTCCCCTTGGACTTTCCTCGAAAGCCATCCCAGGAACGAACTCCTTGGAATGCACGAAACGTGTGCGCACGCGGATACGTGCATTGCGAGGCGAAGCTTTCGAATGCCCAGCGTAATTCTTCTTTCATTGAATGTACCGAGCTGGCAGATTTATTATGAGACAACGAAGATTGCTTGCTAATATTTTCGCTTATGATGGGAATTTCTCCAAGCACCGTCGCCGTTCTTCCCACTGAGAACCCGGTTACGTGATTCCTGTGTCAATCTTCGTACAGTACGAGGAATCTTTCAACTTACTGTAGGAGAAAAAGAGTTGGCCGATCGGGTGCCTGGACCGGGGATCGAACCCGGGACCTTTCGCTTGCCGGGAAAGTGCTTCGACCACTGCGCTACCCAGAGCCGGCGACTTTTTTTCTTCTCAAAGTCAACATATTCTAAACACATTTTAACTAACAGTTAGCAACTTCTGTAGATAGGTATTCAGGTAGCCGGCAGGTACTCGTGTGACAAAACAATTCAACATCGATGCAAAGTATCTACCCACGTCCCATTCCCGAGCACCCATTAGCGACGCGGTCGGAAATCGATGGCGCGAGGTTGAGATGCGCGACGCGTGCGTTTCCGCAAGGTGGCCCAGGCCGAGCGCGCGGACATTCGTTTCCGTGCGCGGTGGCGACGGGCCCTCGCGAATCAGCATTCCGCGGCGGCGGGCCCCGCGGACCCGGCGCGGACGTCGGGCGGCGGTGCTTTCCAGCGAATTGAATTGTACTGGGAAGCAGAGGCGAGCTCCGTGAATGGAAGGGCCCCGCGGTTCGCCGGGCGAGTCCCACGAACGGGGCCCAGCCGCGTGCCTCCACGTTACACGGGGCCCCCGGCACGTACGTAAATACGTGTACACCGGGGCCCGCCGAGACGATTCTTGTCTCGCACGGTGGCTGTGCTAAATTATTGCGCCGGTTCGGGCCCGCTACGCCGACTCTGCCGGCGACACTTTATCGAGGTGTCCGCGAGTCGCGCGTGATTACAATCGCAGATGACTCTCCGCCGCGAGAATAACGCCCGCGAACCGGGGACCTAGGGGGGGGATTTACGCGAGTCACAGGTGTACCGGGGCCCCGTTACCCTTCCCCGTCGTGAAACAGCTTGCGAGGAAATCGTTCTTTTTGCGCCCGCAAAGACTATTTCCACGGCGGAGTACCGGTTTCTTTGGCGGACCGTTTCCGCCGCGTCGAAACTGGACGGACCGTTGTTGCGCGGCAGGCGAGCCGCGATCCTAATCGATTTCGAGACGATCGATGGATTTAAGCGCGGCTGAATCGACGGCTGGTTAACGGGACCGTTCGCTCCCCGGGGATCCTACGGACGCGAGGTGTTTCTGTTGCCGCGATGTAGTCGGACGAGCCGAGGGCTTGACGGCTGAAGAAACCGTGTTCCGGTCACTCTGTTACGTGGAGGCTCCTTCAATCACGGAATTCCAGGTTAATTGCGGTAATTAACCAAGGACAAACGGGCCGTAAGGCCTCTGGAAGCTTATCGTCCCTCGACAATAATCGCGATCTCGCCTCGAGCGGAGAGCAGAGATTCCTGCATTTGCATGCACGCTGATCGAGGCCAGATCCGGCGAGCCTCGGTGACTCGCGGTGAGTCATTATGTAAGTCAACGTTCTTCGATTGTCTTGCTCCTCTGAGCGATCGTTACTGGCGAGGGCATTTGGCGATCTAACGTTACCACATTTCAAGATCCAGGAGAGGTAGAAGGGCGAGAGAGCAAAGAAGGGGTCGAATGAAACTGTCAATTTTTATAAATAACAGTTTTCTTGGAACAGACAAGATATTAGTCAGAAAATCACAGTCATTTCATAAGTAATTGAAAATTACAACAGTTTCATTCGACGCCCGTAGCAAAGTGATCGAGCGCGCGTTATGAAATCATCCACAGCGGCCTTGCCTCTCGCGAAAGTTCATTACCATCAACCGCACACGCTCCGATGAGCAGCCGGCTGCCTGCTCCGCGGTGAGTATCGCGTGCACGAAATTCTGCACTACGTGTCTGCCAAGGTCGCGGTTTGCCTGGACCGCAACCGCCGCCGTGAAGGAATCCTCGTCCCTCGGACGGCGATGAAAAACACGATGCAACAATTTCGCCACTCGTTGGCACGGATGAAAAGGCTCATTAGGACGGGACGACGAATGTCCGCGGCGTGAATGGATCTGCGGTCGTCCGCGCTCGCTAAACGCTTTATTACAGCGCTGTTCAGCGAGGATTCTTTTCTTCCTTAGAAAGAGGGTGCAAGCTGTCGTTTGCTGGGTAATTTGAGTGAAGACTGGAAACACGAGTGGTGATTAGAGTCGGGTCCTTGGTGGCATATGAAGCTCAGAATTGGAAATGAGAAAAAAAATTGAACGGTGAATTTCCACGACTGGATTCTCTTCTTTCGAATTTCACAGAACATCCCGAAACTCTTCGCAAATCAAATTCGATTGTTGGAACTAAATCTGCTAGCGTAACGCCACTTAGCCTCCCGGTTCGTTCCTACGGTCCCGCGCGTAAAGTTTGATAGAGTCATCAGTGTCTGCCGTTTACAATCCAGAATGCTGTTTTCACGCGTGCTCGTGATTGCCAGGTGACACTGATTGTACAGGCGGGACAATGATCCCCCGGCACCTGCTCTTAAGCTTGCCACGGGAAATTCAAGTCCCCCGTAATGAGTCGGGGAGTATCGTCGTTCATGGCCTCCCGACAGTCAATGTCAATGTCATTGGTATCGAGTATGTTGCGCGGAGAGAAGCTGGCCGACCGGTTCTGTCGTAATACGCTGGTGCGCGCCTGCAACGGCCGCGCTGCATTCGAGGACGGGCATAAATTATTTTCTATCTGCCGTCGAGTTCATTGCCGCGCTATTGGAAAGCTTGCGGCGTCGTTGGATCGATAAAAGGAAATTGGAGTCGCGTGGGGCTTGCGATCGAGTTCCGACCATCACCGGGGATACTAGTGTGTCTTTATCAGGGAAAATATCTTGATGATCAGTTTATTGGAAATTTCTGCCGGTTCCTCTGATTCGTTGACACACTGGGTGCGAGCCACCCATAACCTGATTCTCACTGATTTTGAGTGGATATTCGTGGAATATCTGTTTTTTTTTTCAATTACCGAAATAGCCCACCTTCTGTATGCAAAATAAATACTTTTTTCCACAGCCGAATTAAGTGCAAACCATTTTTTCTTGAAAGTATTATATCTGAACAACAGCTCCGTAAATTTTTAGCTTCTAATATTGAAATTTGTGAAAGTTACAATTTCTTGAATTTCACCGTATTTTTTCGACATATGGTAATCTAGAATTTTTTTTACCAAAAACTGTGATAAAATTTTAACGAAAAAACCGTTGGAATATATAGAGATCTTGAAATTGATCCACGATTTTTTACACAACGAGTGGATTCTTTAGATGAGAATGGCAGTGGTTGAAAAATTGTTCAGGGTGTGAGCTACCCAGTATATCAATCGAAAAAAGGAGTGTGTCAGCGGAGGGCTAATCTCTCCTGCGATAAATCCCAGCGTAATCGATATTCCACTGTGGAAGATGTTCGCGCAGGTGTACAAGCTAGCGGTCTATTGTCCAGAAGAGCTGAGAGACGTTGGCCGACCGGAATGCACGGAGATTTCCCGCGAGTAAGCCTGCACGGGATCTCGAATCGCGAGCCGCTTGGCAGGAATTAACACGATTATTTAATCCGTGTCACGGCTGTGTTGCACCCACGCGGCCCGTTATACCCTTCGTCGAATGACCGCCGCTGACCTTTTGCAAGTAGCCAGGAAAGCGCAGAGGAGAGAGAGAGGAAAGAACGGAGGGAGCACGGGAGTGGTGTGTCCTCTTACGAAGTATCGTTGCAACGGGGTCCTTTATCCGTGGCTAGCGGAGGATCCTTCCACTCCCATACTGCCGCTCGTTTCGCAGCTGGAAGCTACCGGTTGCATCGTAAACGGCAATGATAAGGAGCACGACTCGCGAACATAGTAGACTGGAAGACGGACGTGCTCCGGAGGCAGCGATCCAAGCGCGACAGTAGAGAGAAGTGTAGAGAAGCGGACAGAAGCGAAGCTGAAGATTTCAAGGCCTCCGATAGTCTGCCGGTAGAGGAAATGGGAATTGGAATGCGAATGGCTCGTTTAGGATCGATGGCCCCTCGGTTATTGCCTCTCGATCGGGGCCCACGCGGTTTATCTTCGGCGACAGGCTTACGTAACGGGTACGTAAGAATAAAAAAAGGCGCTAGGAAAACCAACTAATTATGCAGGAGTGTTTGGACAAGTACCGTTCACGTGTACCTTTGCTAATGGCACTTGACCGCTACGTTTACCTTTCCTCTACACGTCCCGAATTTTAAGCACCGCCCGAATTCGCTGTCTATCCTCTCGAGTGCCTGGAGACCGACAGTGCAGGCTCGTGTGAAATTGAAAGACAACGTTAGACTGTGATAATTAATCATCGCGGTAACGAGGAGCGATGAGTATGCTTAAACAAGAGACAGGACTCTCTTCAGTGGTAAATACACGGAAGGTGTTTGCTCGAGTGTAGTCGACATCTTTGCATTATTTGCTGGGCAAACGTACCGTCGAGGACGAATCGAGCTTGTAATTAAATCAGTTTCGACGGAGGTGCGGTAATATTCTTGAACACGGTGTATTTGAAGAGGCACCTCGAGATTCTATCGTGGGAATTAAAATGAAAACTAAGTCATTAAACGGTAGTTTCGTCTGACGTTTCAAGAGAAGCTGATTTCCATACAGAAATTACCCACGCGGCACAACTGATTAAAGAATATTGTCCCCCGAGCGAAGTGACCGGGCTAGAAGCTTCGTTTCCGTTGACAAATCCCATCTTCGATAGCTCGTGGTGCCGCGGAAGTCGAACGATATCAGGCAATGCTTGATGGGAAGCCGGGCCAGGCAATTTCACTCGTCGATTCCAAGAACCGACGGGCACTTGCTCGGCCCTCCGCTAAGATATTCGACGGTGCCCCGAGGAAGCGTTCGAACGCTGGGGAGTGTGATCGCCACAGGCTTCCAGGACGCCGCCACTCGAAGATAACGACACTTTGGCTGGCATTAAGGCATAAATATGGAACGCCTCTCGGGGGTCAGGTGCGGCGACATGGACCGTAAGTGGGCAACGGTGAGGTACGCGGTCAGTGACATCCCGACAGGCAGGCGGCCTCTTCAGGGCTTACAGGTTTGACCAGAATTCACAGCATCACGTGGATGCAGGCAAGTACAGGAACCGCTATTCGTGCAGCTGTGGTGTCTCCTCGACGCGCATTTTTCCCCGTCCACCCCGACCCGGTGGATCGCTTCCGCGAGGATTCTCGAAATCACCGAGAAAATCGATATCATGAATTTTACGAATTTCCCGACGGGTCCAGTTGGATTCCTCGATCGAGGTGGGAATCGTTACGTTTCAATGATAAGAAACACCGAGGCAGGAACGTAACTTAAAGGCGAAGGTGACTTTTTGCCAAGTAGGACGACGATACGTCGAAGATATATCGTTCCTTTCTGCGAATGCAAACGTCCCTGAGACGCGGCGATCGTAGAAAACCGCGGACAGATAGATCGATGGGATCGGGCCCCGTGGATCTCGACGATCGCCGGCTCGAAAGGGAAACTGCCGCAAGAAGGAGGACGCTTGGCACGCGAGGGACAGGATCGCCTAGCGATCGATCGGAAAGAAAAGGGAGGAGCACAGGCCAGTCGAAGAATTCGCGATCGTTCCCGTCCGTTTATCCACACCTGCTGTTCGTTGAATTAGCCACGGCCAATTGCCCGAAGGGCGAGGGGGCTGGGAAGGGAGCGAGGCAAAAACGACGCATCCCCAATGAGCTCTCATTGACGATGCAACGTTTTTGCACGTCCTCTGCGTTCGCGGTAACACGCTGTTCCCAGAACGATCCTCGCCCTGCGCGCCTCCTGTCGACCGGCAGGATCGATTCTAGGCTGGCGTTGATGGATCATGAGCGGCGATCACCGAGAATCCAGGAAGCAATTACGGCCGTTAATATTTGCCTCGCGGATTTTTCGTCGAAAGGTATCTAGGAGCGCGTGTGACTACGTAACCGGACACGTATTCGTAGCAACGAGTGGCTCATGACAATGGGAGCCCGTGAGAAGGTTCATTAGGAATTCCAAATTGGGCGCGCTGCTTGTCGGAATACGAGGCGGACGCGTACCAACGGCCGCTGAACATTGGTGAATTAGAATACAGATGGGCCCATTCATTTTGCCGAAGCGTTCGGAGTTCCCTGGTAAATTATAACGTGCGGTGTAACCGAGCCAAGTGGCTGGCCTGCTCCTCGGAAGTTCGTAACAGGTTGATCTCCCTGTGCACCGATTTACCCGGTCGTTTCCCACGAACTTGACCCCGGGATTCGCGTGACGCAACCGCGGCGCAGGTGAAAGTAGCCCCGTGCCTTTTCCGACCATTTCCAATGGCATGCATCTACGTGGCCGTGAAAGGAGGGGGACGGCTAATCGGTCTCGATCGAATCTGTCGGCCAGCGTCGATCGATCTTGCGATCGCGAAAGGCGGAGGGAGAGTGGTACGTAATTCGAAAGCAGCTGGACGTAAACGGAAGAGGCCTGTACGTCTATGCGATACCACGGAGAGCTCGACTCGGGAAGGCTGCCGCTACGGGGCGACCTGCGAGCCGTCGAAGAACGAATATGGTGTGCCGGGTCCATGGGAAAGCACCTTGGGACGTGGCCGATGCCAGAGGTGAGCATTATGAGGTAAGCCGGACCGTAAGGATCCGAGCTGGTGAAGAACAAAGATAGGTTCGACGCCCTGGGACCTGGCACCAGCTCATTCAGATATTGCCTAGGTGTGCTAGTCGCTGGGACCATTTTCCAAAAGAATTTTTGGAAAATGCCGATTTTTGGCGTCGAATTTTTTAGGGGCAATTCGAAGTGGGGAGGGTGATCGAACTCTATTTGTAATTATCTGTTTATACTTTGTATTCCAAAGGGTTTTCCCGTTCATGATAATAATAATAAGTCTGTGTGAAAATTTTGGGAGACTGAAGGAGGGGAGCTTATTGTTAGTTATTTTTGTGGCAGAGTTTTCATTAGGTAAATCGATAATTCTGACCGAACCGTATATGAAGCAGACTTGTAGCACGTAATAGGTTTCGTTTTTAAAAGCTCAAACAGGATATTGAAATTTGTCTGTCGAAGCCGAGGCATCGTAATGCAATGGTAATCGCGGTGGTTGTTTCTTTGGGAAGACGAGTGCGCAGAGAATGAGAGGTCTAGTCGAACGAAACGTCTCTTCCTCGCCGGGGCTGGTTCTTCGTGCCATCTCACGTACACCTGTTCGCTGCCAAATGAGTTACGTTTCGACGCGTCTGACGTGTTCGGGGCGTCGAAGCAAGACGAGGGAGAGGATAAAAGTCCAGCGCGCCGAACGAGTTCCTACATCCGAGGGAAGCTTTATCGGCTTCGTTCGCCGAACTACTCACCAGAATTGGATTGCGATGCCAGTAGAACAGCCAGGCAGAGTATAATCCCGGGTCGACAGGGCCCGGCGCTCAAGGCCGACATGTCGGCGCTCTTCTTCCGTTTCCTGAAACCACCGAAAAATGTGCCGTTAGTCACCTAGATTTCGTTCTTACAGCTTTACTATAGTCATTTCTTCAGAGCAGATTAAAATATCGTATTACTCTACTCGCTTACCGCTTACTTATAATTCACCGCGATTCGACACGCATTTCCAAAATTATTTTATTAAACCTCAATTGGGGCCAAGTTATGCAAAATCTACCAACCCTCAATGATCTGAAACTGAGTTTTAATTTAAAGATTTTAAGTGTTAAAGGAAAGTAGCTTCATTGGGTATATTTTATTTTATTGAGTTATTTAATAGCGAGTGGTATAATTAATATTATTCTAAATTTTCTGCAGTTGCTGTTTTTTATGCCTAAAATGGAACTATGGAACTAGTTTTAATAATTGTATAATAAGAATTGTTCGATGGGTTGGTGATTTTTTGCAAAATAAAGATCACAAAATCATAGAATCTGTAGTGTGTTTAACTAATTTTTTTTTAATCCGAGGGTCGATAGATTTCTACATAATTTGGCCTAATCATGGCTACCAATTTCCACTCTAAATTAATAATCTAATTGAACATAAATCATAATAACTTTTAAACCTCCAATTAAATACGGAATCTATGGAAATAATTATTTAACCCAACGCAAATCATATTAATTTCTACACCTCCAATTAAATCTTAACATAGTCTATCGAAATAATTACTTAATCTAACATAAATCGCATTAATTTGTAAATCTGAAAGCTTGACATTATAGAGTCACCGAACAGTGGGGCTACTTCCAACAAAGAGCGCCACGGTAACATCCATTCGATTCGAGGAATGATTGGAAATGAGTTTCCACGAGCCGGGACCAGAAATACCCGGAGTAAGAGCATCGCTCGATCGCGTTGTCTATTATTATCGTCGCGTCCGTGGACTTGCAAAGTGTAACAAGGCATTGTACGCTCTCCTCCGTTGAATGTTAAGGTCGCGTTTATCCTGTCACGTGGCATTCTGGCGTAACTGTCTACCTGACAGCTGGACGTGCCGGTAACTACGATCTGGAATCGCGCCAATAGCATACCTTCACACTTCTACCAGCCACTTCTCGCGATAATCCTCCGCGATGGTATGCAGATCAGCACGCCTAGCCTACAAGCGCGCGTATTTCGGTGTCGGATACGGAGAGGAGCCGCTCGGACGCGCGGCGTTCACCTTGCGCTCGGTGCCAGCCGAGCGAATGGACATCGCTAAGCACGAGTATACACGCGTCCACGCACGTACGTGGGGTGTGAATTCTCGAGGCACCATTGCGTGGGAACACGCGGTCTCTGTTCCACCTACTCGAGTACTTCATAGAAACAAGTATTCCCTCCCCTTTGAACCGACGAGGATCAGACGGGGAATAGATCCAGGGACCCATAACTTCACTACCCTCCGGGATCACCGGAGAAGAATTTCGCGAAGGAAGTGGATTTTTGCCGGAGGAATTTCAAGGCTCGCGAAGCCAACGGTCGCGGGTTGACAGAGGTCGCGTGGGGAACGAATTACGTATGTGGGGGAGCGAAGTTGATAGAAGCGACGGCGTGGAGGGGGTGGCACGGGAGCCGGACGAAAAAAGAAGAAAGAAGAATCGACAGGAAGGGATGGTGGACTTTGGTGATGCCGGCGCATACCAGTCGCGACAGCGGCTTGATACAAAGGGCCCAGCGAGATAAAAGAGCGTGGGCAGTTTCTCTTCTACCCGTCGACTTGATCTTTCCCCTGAGCCGCGGTCGCTAGCCCGGACTGCGGTGCGCGCGTCGCGTCTCATTGTGATCAAGAGGAAGGAACGCGGCTCGTGACACCTAAGCTCGCGCGGCCCCTCGTTAACGGCCCCTGTAAACCACGCTGTTGGATATATCGTAATGAATCTCGCGCTGCCCGGCTGAATTTCTTGCCGGTGTTTTCGCCGCGGCTGGGAACGGAGCCGCGGGGATCCCTACGGCACTCCGGGGGCCGGCGAAAATCCGCGCGTCATTGCGTATTCAGGATACGGCCCATTGAACCGAGGAATTCGGTGAATGGGTATGAACGCGCATTGACAAGCGCGCGCGCACCTCTGCCGGCCGCTCAAGTATTCGCCCGTGAAGAGTACGGGTAGGTACTCGACGGCCTGCGGAGGCGATAGAATTCGCGGGAAGCGAAGGTCAAGCTTCTGGAATTCGCTTGCGAGCCGCCGGTTTTGCGAGACGTTGTTCGCTGGGCCGGCTGATCGGCGAGTCATGGACCAGCAGGAATATTACTCTGCGCTTGGAAGCCGTCGGGCGACTTTCCATTAACTCCCCTGATATCTTCGCGTAACAGAGTAGCTGTTACTCGAAGATCGGTGATTCGAGTTTGAATTTGTAAGAGTTCTTGTGAAGCTTAAATAGAGTCCGAAATATAGAGACCCCGGGGAGTCGACTTTGGGGGAATCGGTTAAGGCGGCTGACCACCGCGCGGTGGATCCGAAGATCGTGGGTTCGAATCCCGTCGACCGAGGTTCCGTTTTTTCTTTCTAAAAATTCGGAAAATTTATTCGTCGGGAGTTTTAGCGACGATCCGTGAAGCCCATGATAATTACTCGCCCACGAGTTTCCCCCCGATATAATTGTGTAATTAAAAGGGCCGCCAGTTTCTGCCCGCGGGCATTTCCTTCGAAATTCAATGAATCCCCACGTCCCATTGTCCTATTATCGCATTCCCCGGCGAGCGTGCCGTATGCCGCGGACGCCAACGCCGTTACGTTGACAGGCCGGGCTAGAGAAACGGCAGACACACCCACGCGCGGTGACACGCGGTGAATGAAAATGCGGGGCGAGTGGTTTTAGCGGGGCCCCGGGGCGGCTGTCAGCCGCCGCCACGCTTCTGTCCCCGTCCCCCTGTTTCTTTCCCGGTCGGCTTTGGTTTCCCTTTCTTCGCGATCGGGCATCCACGTCGTCGATCCACCCTGATTCGTCGCGAGTCGCGTTACTTTCCTCGTTGCCGGGGCCCCCCCTCGTTCCCCTGCGCACTCGCCGAACCGCGACTAATTTCACTTGCGCTCTCGGCACGGCCGTGCCGCAACCTAGAGGCCGATTACACCAGGCGATACGGATCGCTTCGAATGGGTACCGCCGCGGCTGAGGATGCGGCCAGGCGAGCCGAACGGCTCCTCAGTGCAAGGAACTCTCGGCGTCGAATCGTCCATCAGCTTCTTACGCGCCAACTGGGCCTCCCACTCGTGAAGAAAGAACGCGTGGGATTTTGGATCGAGATCAAGAACGTATTAGTTTCGGCGGAATAATCGCTACTCGCCGCGATTGGAAGGAACACTCGCAAGGATGCTGAGTCGGAGTTCAACGGCGGGGAATTTATTAGCAGATCGAGGGTGCCCGGGCAGGACAGTTAGAAACCACAGTTAGAAACAACAGGCTGATAACGATCGGCTGAGCCTCTGAGGCTCTCTCCACTATACCGGGATAACAGCTGTTGGCGCGATAATTGCCGCAACATAGGAGTTTGGCCTGAGTATAAGGTGCACAGGTAGGTGCACCCACAGGTCCGGGTGAAATGGGGTGCTGGTGGCAGAGGTTCCGTTAGAGCCCCGGAGGCTGCGTTCGTTCACCATTACCGTGGAACGCGGAATATGATTACCTTCACCTGGGAACAGTCTCTGAGCTCGTATCCCCCTACTCCAGCGGCGAACGAGACCGTGGGCGAACTTTCCACCGTGGATCCTGTGTCCCGGTTCGTCGTCGATGCCCGACGATGTTCCGCGATTAGCTAAAGACTAGCCATCTGCCCGTCCTCCTTCCTCAGCGGGCAACCCCCTTCGCCCGGCTACGCTCCGCGCACGATCCTGGATGTTGCCGGGCCGTGAGATCGAGATCGAGAGGAAATCTACATCGACGACAAACGAGGCAATACGCCCGGGATCGCCCGGGAACGTTTACGCGTCGAGCTAATTCGATTTCGCGTTGCGTGTTATGCAAATCCGATCGGCCGCGAGCGGACGGCTCGCGTGCATGCAGCTCTGAGGCGCGTCGGGACTGGTCGCCGGGCTAGGCGGGGCGCGGGAAACGTTGCCGCGATAACACGTCCACTCCCGGTCGTATCTACTAATTGGAACATTCCCAATAATTCAAGGGAGCGCGCGCCCAGCCCCGTGAGAGCCTACCCTTTATCACCATCCGTCCGCGGCTCTATGCAAATCGGCGATCTTCGCGTCCGATAGACCCGCTGGAGCTTTTATCGTCGCGCGCGTCTAACGGTGGTGTGTTTCATATATATATAAAGTGACTTAAACAGCCGCGGCGATGTTGAGGCGACGCGAGCCGGTCACTTCCGACATTGTAATACTCGGACGGACGGTGTATCGGTGCCGATCGGCCGAATGGCTAACGGACCCGTGTCCGCCTCTCTCCTAAAAGGCAGAGTGACCCGTCGACGGGATGCTTCATCGTGCGACGGGAGATTCGACCGGTTGAAAAGTCGATAATTGACAGTCGGGGCTGCCAGGCTGTCTCTCGAATCCTCAGCGGCACTTGGTAACTGGACGGCCAGCTTTGGGAACCTGCTCGGGCTTCCTACGTAGCCCGAGGAGCCACCTCCGGCGCGATAGTAATTATCCAGCCGGATAAGAGGCAATTGCTTTCGGATAAGGTGTTCGGAAGCCAGGTTCGGAGGCGCTGGCATTCCGTGGAGGAGACGCCAACGGGACCGAGTCGAATGGAGGATTCTTTCGACCCCGGGCAACGAGCGGGTCTTCTCGATATGAATGCCTGTTCGTGTCCCACGTGGACGGTTGCGGGGGAAAAGGAGCCGCGGAACGAGCTGCGCCTGTGCACGCGATACGAGAATCCTCGCGGGGCCGTGGAGCGTGTAGGCCGAGCGCAACAGCGGCCGCGTCGTGAGCTGCACGTTGGAGGTTATGGGCGCCAACGGGGTCGGAGGTCACGGGATCAACGGGGACGGTGGACACCCCGAGCCTAGGTGAAGCCGGTAAACGGCGTTATGCAAATTACAAAGCGGACCGTGAAGATCCGTGACCCTGCTACCATTACGATCGACCGCGGCGATGCCTGGTGACCTTCTCGTCCTGGGAACCATCCGCGTTATTAATTACGCGAATTAGTCTCCCCCATCTGTCCCGTTGCCCTCTGCCTTTCCCGTGCCTCGAGGAAGCAATTGGACCCGGAGGAAGCGCCTCGTCTCCTCTCTCACCCCCCCCCCCCCCCGAAGGTGACTTCCGCGTGCCGTGTACTGAACAGTTCCAGACTGGTCCCCGCGGCCTCCCGACAGCTTGACGGGCACCGCGGCTCGTTACGCGATCATCAACGAGCAATCTCCGCACGAAAGGAGTCGTTGCTCTCCTGGGCAACTGGCCCTGCCGCGCAAGACCACCGATTCGAAGTCGGGGCTAGGACGAGCGAGGTGCTCGCTCGGATTGAAAGTTGATCCGATCCCGAGGCGGCTCGGCAGATTATCCTTCGTGATTCTAAATGCTCGATCCTCGCGAGGATTACGCGCTGTATACTCAAGCCTCTGGCGTCAGCGGAGCGGATCAAAGTTTGCGCGGATTTGGATATCGAAGCCGTGGAACTGGGTCTGCTAACAACAGTGTGTCTCGAAAGTAGATAATGATAGCCATTAGTCAGACCAGCCGGGTGACTCGGGGGATTAACAGAGCACTCGTCATCCGACAGACCTTCTAACGCACCAGCACTTTGCCCGCGCGGCGTGGAGCGACCCGAACCGCGATAGGATGGAAACGCGGTCCCCTGGAATTTCTTTGAAGCGTCTAGCTCGGCCAGAATGCAACGGATATTACCGCGGTGGAAATCATTAGCACCGGCTGAAAGCCGTGGAGGAGCGAGCGCTCGACCGTGTTTAGAACTCTCCGCGAGGCGATTATATTGCGGGTTAAGGGGCTATCGGGTATTCATTACGCCTAATGACCTCTCGAAGCGGCGAGTGCTTTTGGGCACGATGGAAGGATGGAAGGATGGAACGTGAGGCGGCGGCACGGCAGAGAGGATACCTACTCTCTCTCGGAACAACGGGGTTCGATTACTCAGGGCCTCGACGTTCACACGAGGGTGCTCGAGCAACAGGTCGGGCATCATGTACAACGGCCTCTATTTATAGATCTACCTGAGCTAGAATTACGTGGGGTCGAGGATAAACCTCCCGACTGACTCCTCGTCTTCACCTGAATCCACCACGACGCGGCCGGGGCCGCTGCCAGCTACCCTCCTCGGCCATATTTGGTTCGCTCGCACCGGCAAATCGCGTTTCACTCGGTGATTCTTCGGAATTCGCCCCGATCGACCGGTTCTGCGCTTTCCATGTGCGCTCGCGCAAGCCGGTGTGTGCGTGCCTTTTTTCCCCACCGCCTCACCGGAGACTTATCGGTTTCGCGGAATTTAAAAAAAAAAAATCCATCGCCGTACATGACTCCGTCATTGGCTGATGCGATCCCATAAAGCACGCTGGCGGGGAAACAAAAAGTTATCGCCTCGATTAAGCTGCTTTTTCCTCAAGCCTCTTTTCCCCCCTCGTGAAACACGGTTTTACGAGACTCGTTTGGTCAAAAACGAGCCGGCTAAATCGCTCAATCACGAGGCTCCCGATAATTATGTATCCTCGCGGGATTGGACGGTTTTATCGCGGACGTCGTCCTGTCAAGCGCTGAGACCAGACTTTATTGCTGGAATAGCTGTACCGTTACGGTTAGAAAAAAGTTGACCGTTCCCCCCGTCGCATTTAGATTGCCGCGGAGTCGTTATTAATAACTTAATGGCCTACATAAGGCGGTGTAAAAGCGGCAGGCTCTCTAAAAACGCGATTACCGCGCGGCGACACGATCGTGGAATATAACGTGACCTACAGCAAGGTTCACGCCACTTGTCGGATTAATCGCCGATCGTTTAGTAGCCTCCATCGTCTGATTTTTTAAGAAGATTCGCTCGTTCGAGCGTCTGGTAAGAGTTTAGAGAGGAGCCCATCGGGGCATTCAAAGTCCCCCCCATTTATCTTGGCCATCGTTCGAGTTGCGCGTCGCGATTGAAACGTCCCCTCTGTGTCGATCGATCGCTCGATCGTTCGATCGTTCAGCAGCACGTAATAACGAGTATTACCGCAAGATGCGGCGATTCCCCTGGTATTATAATATCTGCTTGAGAGATCGCATCGGGGCCCGGGTGCCCACAGCCTCCACAGATACTCATCTTCCTCTCCTCCCTCGTCACCCTCTTCATCTTCTTCTTTCTTTCTTTCTTCGGATGCCCGAGCGTTGCTCGCGTTCGGCATCGGTGCGCCGGAATACTTTTCCGCGCGGTTACGTGCGTGAAAAATCCGCGTAATGTTGCTGGCGTTCAAGCGCAGAGCGCGCGCGCGTGCATCACGATGATTATTAAATTTCAGCAATTTGCCCGACTCGTTCCCCTTTTCAGCACGCACACGTTTCGCCGGAGTGTCTACATTCCGCTGCTTCTCTCCCGACGAGAGGGAAATTGTTTCTCCCGTGTTTCGCTGCCAAATTGATCGCTGTAGTTACTCCCATGAAATTCAATCGATCGACAGCGATCCGTCTTCAGACAAGAAGACCGCGCGCGCAAATTTTCAATCGTGGAAAATCGTTCCCTCGAAGTAGTGTTCTTCGAACGCGTCCTGGGAAGACGTTCCACATTTACAACGCTGCAGCCGAACACAGCGAAACGTTTCGCCACCATGCAATTAGCTCGATATTATTACCGCGCGCACATAACTCGCCCGCAAGTTACTCGCATTCTTCGGCATCCCGCCTCCCCGTATCTCCCTTATGTATCTGGAAAAAGTAATAGAGCCGTAATACCATCTTCCACCCCAGTGCCGTTTCGCTTCTCTTCTCGACTTCCCCTCCTTCCCCCGACTTCAGCCAATGCCTCCGGGACCCGGGTACGTTTACGGATCACAAGGCATTTTCCTTCACGCCGAGAGACTCGTGGAAATATCCACGGAAGGCGACGAAACAATTTCCGTTACACCTTCCTTTCCCCTCGCGCCGGCCGTGGCTCGGTTTTTATGGCGGAAGTCGCTGCTTATCTAATTTCGACGGCGCCACTCGGCCTCCCTTCCTTCGGCGAAAGCTTCCCTTTGCGCTCGGCGTTTGCGCGATCCGTTAGCGCTTTCGACCACGCACACAGAGGGACTTCCACCCCGTTTCCGTTCACCGAGCATCGTTATCGACAGCCCCTTTGACGCGCTCCTTTTCCTCGTGGCTTTCCAGCGCCCGAGCTACCCGCGCGACCCCGGGGAATTTAGAAGCCGCAATAAAAGGGGTCCCTTTTTTCTGTTTGACGAGAGCCTTTTCCACCGCGTCTTTCGCGTTCCCAGGCCAGAGAAGCCTCGCCCCCGTTCTGCCTCCCAAGCTCGCCGCTAGTTTCCGGCGAGAAGTGGCCCAGGCCTCGAGTGTAAACACGAACGGGGGCCCGCGGAATGCGTCGACTCGTTCACGGATAATCCGTAAGTGGCTGTTTCGCCCGGCCCGGCGTGTCCTGTCCATTCTCCTGCGGAGCCGCGTTCCTCGCGCACGCATCGCGGCCCCGGCTCGCTCGCTCGCTGCGTTTCATCGTCGTAATTCCAGGATGTCTTCTCGATCGCGGCTGCCCTCCCTTCCCCTGTAATTTCCAGCCTCCCCGGACGTTTCCCGGATGTCTGCGATTCGAGACGCGGTAATTGTGAGATTAATTTCGCCACAAAGTAGCGAAGCGCGTAAAACAGGTTAACCTCGCGTCGCACTTAGTACCCCGTCCCCAATGATGGCTCTCCAACCCCTCCCGCCCCGTCTACCCGCTTGTCTACCGGTTTCTCATAGACAGCTAAGTAATCCAATTACGCCGTTCTTTCGTCCCCGCGGCACGTACATAATATCCCGGCGCGATATTACAGATACGAGGCGAATGGGTTTGCGCGCGGCTTCGTTCGACGATCATCGAGGCAATTTGCACGAAATTAAAATAGCCGCGATCCACGGGGGCGCGCGGGGTCCCGCGAGCAGGGTTAAATCGCCTCGCCTCTCTCTCTCTCTCTCTCTCTCTCTCTCTCGTCTCTCCCGGAGAGGTAATCGGCGGGGCCCGATGATTGGGACAGGTGTAGCGCGGCCGGTGTGTCGCGATGACGATCGCGATCGCCGCGCGGATCGCAAGGAAGCCCGGCTCTCCGGGGCCCGAGTAATCTGAAACGTCGGGGCGTTTCGATCGCGCCGCTGCCTATCAGGATCGCGTAATAACAGGAAGGCGTACGGTGATCGCGGTAATTAAAACACGGCACGTTGTAATCTGCAGTCCATTAAAGCCCATCAATTACGGGCCAGCTCTCTCTCCCCTCCCCGACTCGTTCCCTCGATCCGAGAGAGCTGCATCCCCGAGCGAATCCTCGCCGGGCCTGTGCATAATTCAGGACGTGTTTCGCGATAATGGCGGCCGACGGTCCGACGGAATCGATAGGTTCCTGGAAAGGGACGTGATTTAAGGTGCTCGCCCCCTTCCGCGCGGCCGTCGATTAAAATTTTTCTTCTTGCCACGCAGCTTCGTCCTGCCTCCCCTAATGATCCTTTCGCGCAGCCCCGGACCGGCGGCGCATAATGGATCCTATTATGCCGGGCCGATCTCGAGGGAAATTAATTGGCAGGAAATGTCAACGTGGTCCGTGGGACCCTCTCGACGGCGCTCCGACGTGAAATCGCCCGGCTCTCTGAATCTCGATGGAGATACAATAAAGGGGATTAGGGGCTTCGTCGGGTGGTATTCGCGGATTTCACCTCGTCTCTCCACGCTTCCCAGAAGACGCGACGGACTGTCCCACCGCTCTTTTCGCCGCTCTAGCTCGTTTCCAACGCCCCCCCTTCCCTTATTTCCGCCCGAGGGAAGCGAGGAGAAACTCCGGGCCCCGGTGTTTTACGACTCGACGACGGAAGCTTATCGCGGAGTCTGCGAAAAGCGAGCGCGAAACTTCTCAGGAATGCTAGGCTGCGCGCGTGGAATCAACGCCCATTTCCCCCTTTTCCCGATCCCATTATCTACCCCCCTTGCCACAGCCGCTGGGATTTATAACGCTACTTAGGCGCTTCTTTACGTTCAACGGCCGTGAGCCGAGCGTAACACAGTTGCCAGGAGTAATCTCGCCGCGTTGGGTAATGCGTTTCACGCTTCCGCCCTGCGTTCCGCCGTCGCTTCCCGTCTGACGAGAAGGAAACACCGAGTCCGCCACCACTTCGGAGTGTTTCTCATGTGGATGCCCGGTGTGTGTGTGTGTCTGCCTGGTCGTTTCTCAAAATGGCACGCAAAACGTCCGATCGTTCCTTCGATCGACAACTCGCCCCGGCGAGCAGCCCGCTCCTCGAGCGCTTCCGTTATCGGCTGGGTACTTCTCTTCTCTCAGCGTTATTATCGGCAGACGCGGTCAGTTACGATCGAAGGAGCGCCGGAAATTGTCCGTTACGGGGAGCACCGGTGATTAATTATTATGCAAACTAGCGGTATCCACGTTCCTCGTCCTTTAAGCGTCTCGGAGATGCCGCTGCTCCTCTCGCCCGGCGCGTCTAATGGCCGCGGCTTTAGAGCACTGTTGCGAACGCTCGAAAGAAACGGCGCGATGTAGATTGACGCTCTTAGCAAGAAGAATACGCGGAGCGTTGCCTCGAGAACCTCTTCCCGGCCAATTGCAGCCAGTCGCGCGTCGAGCACCTCAGTGTCGTTGACTCGATGGCCGATGTTACATGACATTCGGAGGTAAATGGGGAGAAGACGTTCTCGGGGAGGAAAATGCTTCTTCGCCGATGCTCGCGCTATGCCGTAATCGGCACGCGGACGATTCACGGAGTCGTAAAGATATCGGAGAGTGCCGTTCTCCGTTGATGTTCGAGGATTGATAGTTGGTAGCCGCCTTCTCTTACTGCTAATGTGCGATCGATCGATGTACGATTTGAATAACGGCGCGTGATGATCGTGCGCGAGTAGAGGATTTAATAGGAGCGTTAATAACTTGAAGCTTTTATCAAACAAGACGGAGGGTCTACGGTAATGCCTCGCTCTTTAATTTTAATCGTTGCGCAATGTGTCCGCGGGATGTGAGAGGAATTTATAGGAAAATCAACATGCCTGAGGAGTTCCGTTTAAATTTCCGTCGGCGAGGGGCCGTTTGCTCTCGGTGGCGCGTTTTAAATCGACGCCGCAACGAAGGCGCAACGACGCGGTGGCCGCGCGCCGAAGAGGATGACAAACCTGCGCCGAGTTCCAGGGAGTTATACATCGGGGATGCGCAGCATCCTTCGGTTCCGGAATGTCGATTGTCCGTTCCGCGCCAGGTCTCGAGGGCCTCTTAACGCCTTTGCGAGCCTCGAACGCGAGCCCACGGAGAAACGGCAAAAACGAGGGACGAACTAAGTAGATAATCGCGAATATCTGCTGATGTGCCTGCGACGGAAATCGCCGGACGAGTATCTATCGCTTGGTCCAATGTCGCGCGCAAAGTCGAATTTAATGCGTCCGCGAAGTAGAAGCGAATTCAGTGGAAAGAATGCTACGTTGTCGGACACTGGGGGCAGTTCCCATAGTGCCGGAAGCTCAAGCTTTTTCTCAAGTCAGAAGGAAGAAGTAATCTTGAATCAATCTCCTTAGCTGTGCGCACGCGACTGGAACGTGTCGAAACCTAATTGGTATTTTTTCGATTCCCTCTGCGGTTTGTGGGGAATAACGGCTCGGCAACGTTTCGAATATCACAGATACAGCTAATGCCTGGTATTAGGAGACGTTCGGCTTTAAGGGAGGATTTTCGAGTAAGAGCTCCTGAAATTTATGAATTTTTTTTAAAAAACTATTGTTAATATTGCATTGAGTTCTTTTGGGATATAAGGAGGCGTCTTTAAATTTACGAAAAATATTTTTTCATGTCATCTGATTGCAAGAAGAAAGTTAAATAATTTACATTGGTACTGAACCTAAAATTTTAATTTTAGTTTCTATTTATAATACTTTACTTGTCGGTATAAAGAATAACATGAAAAATTTGTCTAAGGAAAAATCTTACTTTTTCTTTCAAGCGCTATAACTCTTTCAATTTTCCTTTTTTTTTCAAACTGATCCAATCCCAGCGTAAACTATTTAACTTTAAGAACCTTTTATTTTTTTTTTTTGTAATCAGATGATTGTGATAGGTGCGACACATCCCGCCAACAAGAATTACGTTGTCGAAGAGGTGGACAAGATTCCACAATAATTAATAAATAATAGAAAGGATCGATATAAAAAAAATATTTTCTGCAAGTTTAAAAATGCCTCCTTATATCCCAAAACAGTTTAATCCAATATGATCAACAGTTTTTTCAAATAAAAAATCTTAAATATCAGTTATTTACTTTTAGGGCTGTTAGATCAGAATCCCCCCTTCCTAGTGTGAGGGCTGCAAAAAACTTAATTGTTCGGGAAACAAAAAATGAAACAAGTATTGCATGTATCATTTTGCACCCTTTAATATCTACCATAAAAAGAAATGCAAGTGAAAATATCAATTTATAGCGGAATATGAGGATTTAATAGAATAAACACACTTATTTACAAACTTATTTCTTTTGTTAATTCCCGAAAAAATTAAGTTTTCTTCAGCCGTCACCCAAGACCTCTTAAAGGAACCTCCCCTACTTCATCTGATCGCCAGTGCCTGGCTTCATTCTTCAGATTTATTCAAGCTTCTCTGACCACACTATCCATCGGCGTAGGCAACAAGATTTTCCCATTCACCGCCGCCCATTCTTACGATTTGATATTCACCGCCTGTAATCGGTCGTGACGTGGTTTTTTCCCTTTTTCCCTCGAGAGAGATTGCTGGGTTCGGGCCCGACGTTCGAGATCCTCGATACTGTTTCCAAGTACCGTTCCTATCGGGGCCCGATACTTGAAACGCGCGTTCGCATGCCCCGGCATATGCCCGCTCTCTAATCAGACGCGCGCCAGCGTATCCGGTGGCGAGGCGAGATTGGATGCAAATACGGGGACAGGCGGAGGTACACCCGGGCGCGTACAAACAGGAGAATAATTAGAATGATAATGGAAAGGCGCGGCCGTCGGCGTGGAAGGTGGCAACCGCGAAGCAGCTGACTTTGACTTCGTTCCCCCCGGGATGTTTGCACATCGGGAAACCCTCAAAGTTGCTGCATCGCCGCGCTGTTTGCCCTACGTTTACGTGGAAATCCTGAAATACGAAGTTTGCTTTGGCCGCGCCGTTCCACGCTTTTTCTTTTGTGGCCAGCGAGCAGCGGCCTTTAAGTTGAAGGCACCGTGGCCACTTAGCGAGACAATGTTGAGGGTAAACAGAAGATCCTGGCGAGCTTTATTGGAAGTTTGTCTTCGGCGTGGGAATCTTTCGGTCCGTCGATGACAGATTTCGAATGGAACGCAAGCATTTCGAGCTACAGGGTTTAGTCGATATAGAAACTAGCAAGTGGCAACAATGCAGTAATCCGAATTGACCTAGTAAACTGAATCTATTCCTCACTGATTCCACCGTCGAGCCTATCGCGAAGAGTCTGCGGACTGCTGGCAATGGGCACCTAAATTTCAGGATAGCTGAGTCGATAGCGGACGCTGATCCAGCTGTCCGCGGAGACGAGCGAGGAGATGACTCGCGGAGCTGATTCGAGCCGCGCGTTCGGACGAGCCGTCACCTTCGTCTTGCGATTCCTCGTAAAGGTCGGGGTGAAGGAACCTTAATGACTGGATACCGGGAGGACAAGGGGAAGAGAGTTAAAGAAACGGTGATCCTGTCCTCCCTGGAAAGAGGCATGCGCACCTGTGTCGAGCTTTACCGAAGCAACGTGCCCGATCCCTTAGCGAGTCACGATGGCCAAGTCTTCTTGTACAAGGTTTTCAGATCGACGCGACATCCCGACTAGGAAACCAGTACAAGGAAGTACAGGACGATAGCTGGAAGAGGCTGGCGCTCCTGGGAAGTGGCTACGACGAATGTACATGAGATTTCGCGGAATCGAACGTGACTCGTCGAGTTTTGCCGTCATCTGCAACGCCGTTGTCGTTTTTCACGGTTTGGAAAAAATTCATGTTTGAACGCCGGACGATATTTGGCGAATAAATTCAAATCGATCGACGAATATGTGGATAGATTATTCCTGGTAGCTAAAGTACTGGCGCGAGATAGTTAACATTATCAAAAATAGAAACCTAGAAAGTGTGACGAATTTAAAGAAAAAGGCCCAGATGACAAACCTTCTGAGGGTTAATTTTTTCGGAAAAGTGAGGAGGTAGTTTACTAAAGACGGGCTACGTAAAATAGTGTTTGGATAAAATCACAATTTTATTTTGAAGATAGGGGCCCAGACGGCAATCGTTTACTTTTAATAATAGGCTTTTAAAATACTCTTAATTGTAATTAAACCACCGATACAAACGTGATCAACATGGAGCCACGCGAGGAAGATGAAATTCGACCAGCTCGAGGGAGATTTCGACCGATTTTCTGGCGTGTGTCGGGCGATGAGTCACAAAAGGGAGCCAGAAGAAAGGTCGATTGGAGCACGAGCCAGAACGAGGGACACGCCATTGTCCGTTTTGGTCCAGGTGCTACGTCTCCCCTCGTGAAAACCACGGCAATCCTGGCCCGTGATTAATATACGCGCATCCGGCTGGATTCGACTGACTCCCGTCCCTGCGCTCTGCGACGAAGCGAGAGCTATCAGAGCGTTATCCATGGCGGGCGAAGAAAACGAGAAGATCGACACGGGGTCATGTACGAACTGGCCAACGGGACACCGTTGTTCCGGTGGCCCTCTATAAATAGGATGGCGGAGAGCTTGATGGTCAATATTCGTACATCCGGCTGGTCGAGCGATCCGACGGATATCCCTACTTTAATTTCATAAGAAGTAAATATTTTTATGCGCACTGGCAAACAAGCCAGTCTGCTGTTGAATATCTTCCACGTCCACCCGAATTCCACCAACAGCCACACTGTTTTCTGGAAACGCGTATATAGATTTCGCCAGGAGAATTCGTTCAAAGACCAGAGAATCAGTGACAGCACTGCGCGCAAATAAATAAACAAGAATACAAAGAAGTCCCTCGATGGACCGAAAAGAGGTGCCGAATTTTTGCCACCCAGTTAGTGCTATCGTTGGTGTGCCTCACACAGAAACGGCGCACCGTGCAGACTCTCACGGACCGAATAATGCCGGTTGGTGTGCTCTGGAACGAGGGAACCGGAGGTGTTAGCGGACTATAAAGAGAAACAGAGGAACGGTCAGCTCGTGCACGAGCCACACAGCGGGACACTGTTGTCCCCGTGGCCCAGGTGCAGGGCCACCCTCGCGTGTTTTCCCTCTTCCCCGCCGCCCTCCCACACCGTGTGCTGTACGCGGGGCAAGGCGAACAAGGTTACCCGTCGAAGAGGAGCGCAGCGGCTGCTGGACCAGTAAAGATCGACTTCTCGGGCCCGAGGACAAGGCGCGCGGGAAATAATACGGCGACGGTGAACCGGATGCGAACTCGCGAACCCACGAACCCACGGACCCACGAACCCGAGCCACCCAGCGCACGGGGCCCCGGAGGAGTTGTCTTACCCCGTGTACGGGACAGATACCATCTACACGGACTTCTGCCGCCCATCGGGGGCCCACCTTCGGGACAGGTTCAACGGGGGACGACAAAACCTGTCGACGCTCCGACACGTCAGCCTTGGAAGGATGATAATCACCGGTAAGGACACTCGCGAAACGTCGTTAGACAATCGACGCTGGTAATCGATGCGTTATAAATGCTTGGGTCCCAGCTGGTCGCCCTGCAAGCCAGTTCCCTGGCGATGTGCAATTAAGTTTTACGGCCCGGTGGGGGGGCCTGTCGATTCGAGATATCGTCGGGGGAGTCGATGCTTCAGCGACCTCAGGATGTAACGCGGTGCATATCCAGCGATTTCCTCGGCGTTGATCTTCCACCGGGTAGCTAACTGATCGGGGGAATCATTCCCAAGGAACGTCCGCGAGGCTCTACGACTTCCTCTTCACTCCGCGAATCCTTACGAAATTCTATTCCGGTACCCCATCGGTAGGTGTAGGTACTCCTCAGGCCTTCTTTCGCGGAAAACCAGGAAAATGTCGAAGCGCGAAAGGAGCGAAGCCTCTGGAAAAGGGAGAAGCTGGTGGAGCCGAGTCGATGGAGAGTGGAAACTCGCTACTCTTTCTATTCGGCTCGGATAGAGCCGCCGAGGTGCAGGCATACTCTGTTACTATCTTATTACAAGCCTCCGCAAATGGTCTTCATCAAGGCAAGACCGTGTTCCAACCCGGCCCCCGATGCTTCCTCCTCCTCCTTCTTCTTCCCCATTCGCCGTCTCTAACCCTCCCGGCTTTTTTCTCCTCGCACGGTTATTTCTACACCGTCAGCGGCCACTCGAGATGCGGACGAAGGTGGATGACTTTCGTTCGTGGAGGAGCAGAGCAGAGGAGAGGGCCCGCGGTGAAGAGGACGAGGACTCGAGAGCACGAGGACTCGAGAGGGGTGGGTCGGACGTTATTAATCTCGGGATGGCCGTCACGCGCGACGACGGTCGTGGTGGTTTCGTCTCGCGAGGCATCAGGATGGATAGATAGCGTGGTAGCCCCAGCGCCATGACTTCCACAGTTCATTCTTCATGGTCGAGTGACTTTTGCGTATATACGAACAGCGGACGATTAACGACCGTGCCCGTCGTTGCGCTCGTTAAGCGACAGTTTCTTTTCTGCCGGAGATGAGGGACGAGGCTGGTGCAACGGTGTGGCCGCGGAGGGGCCGAGAGGACGAAGGAGAAGAAGCCAGCACGAGGCTGCGGTCAGGCGAGGGGGAGGAGTACGGAGCCGGTACACGGAGATCATCCCCTTGGCCGAAGACGAATGATCCGGACTCGCCGCTTCGATACATTATCGCTGGCCGCGCCGGAGCCCCGGCCAGCACGAGAGAGAACAGCGGGCGACACTTTCGTAGAATCGTGGATCGAGTACGTGACGACGATGGCGATCTGGAAGAGGTCCTCGAGCCAAGGTCGTACGACTAATAATAACTCGGTAGCCAGGAATCGATTTCCACGCGAATCACGACCTCCTTGCAACCAGGACGAGCATGTGGGCCGATGGTACAGTCCTACGCGCGACTATTTTCCTGCTAATTTAATCGCGCCTCGATAGATTCGTGGGACGGCTGATCGAAGTGGGCCATATTTGAAAGTGGATTATGAACGCTTAGACTTGGTCGACGGTGAAAGTGTCTTTATATTACCTCATCTAAGCCGAGTCCATTTATTTATCATTTGTTTCACGCGAAGAATCACACTTGCTGTCCTATTTTTCTAAGCAACTTTACGTCGCTTTCGATGAATATTATTCTACTGCTCGGCGCTGGCTTTATAGAAAATAGAACGTGATCGGGCAACCGTGCAACGGATCGTTACATCACTTCCAATTAACCCATTGCCGGCGAGTTTTTCTCGTTTTTCTCCCGCGCAAATAATCGTGCGAAAATCCTGGCAACAATCGTAGGAAGTAATGGGTAGGGTATGGGGCGTACGAAGATACACGGGCCATGCATCGATGATTGATCGCGGGGATTTCCTATGTGTCACAGTTCCGCTCCATTTTCCGGTGCACGGGGAAATGGATGAGGAGAAAAATAAAAATCATCACGGCTTCGAAGTTTGGTATCATACTTTTTGACTTACTTTTACATACTTTTTTTGTTAGAAGAATAAATCTAAGAGGACCCACTGAAATATACAAATGCTACGATCCGTTTCGCGGTTCGGATCGGTCTCCTCGATCGCTGGCCAGGTTCGCTTAATGGCGTTAAAGCAGAAACCGAGCACCGGTTAGAAGCTTTACCGTTACCACGGGCCGATCACCATTCGAGATTAGTTCTCACCGAAGATCGCGGCTCATATCTGCTCGTGGATGTTGGACACGTTCCTTTTTCGTTCGCGGCGGCGAGGATCGAAAGGGGCCAGCTCGCGTACGCTTCATCAGCGGCTAAGGTTCCATCAATTCCCCCGCAGTATTTGTATCTGCCACGACCGCCGATATCGTATCGCGAGCACCACTCTCGGTTCGACCGGCCCGTAAATCGTCGCGCCGCTAGTCCCTCTTCCACCGGCCTCGAATTAACCGTAAATTCTATAATCGAGCGGTATTCAAATTACACGCCCGTTAGCCGGCTACTTTACCCTCCCAATTCCCTGCACGAGATAGCAACGCGAGCGCCTAATCGATTACAGTAGAACTCCATTTATGAGAAGGAATTTTGTCCCAGCGCGTACCTGCTTCGCCGAACGCGCCTCTAAGCTCTTATTATCCGAACCCGAGGCGTACCACTTACGTTGCTGTCCATAAGTAGCTAGTAGGACTTGGGGCACCTGCTCTGGGTGGAATAATTTAGGAAAACGGGGGAACTTGATTGATGAACTCTAAGAATTTTTAATTCGAACTTAGAAGTGGAAAATGAAAGCAGTGCGAAGTATTCGATTTGCATCAAATGTCACATTTTCTGCGAGTGAAGCAGGTGTTCTAATATTTATAAAAGGAAGGTTCACAAGGGAAGATCCACAACCCGTAAATTCAAAAAATTATGAAACTTTGGGTGTATGCAGAGGATATTTCTTACGCAATTTTTATTTCGTGCACAAATTCACTCTAAGAGGTGAAATTGGCCCGTGAAAATCCAGTTCTTTTCTCCTTTTGTATTATAACTTGCGAACTGTAAGTTACCAACTGATAGTTTCAATTAAAAGAAGTAACTTTTGCCTGAGAATTTTTTTTCTATCTCCTACAGTTCGCGAGTTATGTATAACATAAAACCGGAAAATGATCGGATTTCCAGGGGTCAATTTTCACCTCCTCAGACTAAATTTTGGCAGCAAAAAAGGGGCTTTGCAAAAAGCAAAGAAGAAAACTGGATTTTATTCTTTAAATAAATTTTCACAATCACACAATGAATTTTATTGAATTTGCATTAAAAATATTTTTATCCCTTCAACTCGGCTGCCCCCAAAATTAAATCCTGAGTGCCTCACTGCCTCTACATATCCCCAATGTTTCATAATATCTGAATCTTCCGAGTTGGGGACCTTTCCTTGTCAGTGGGTACCTACCTAATACCCAAACGATCCAGTAATCTGCACCGTCATGTCCCCCGACATGTTCGGAGAAACCCGATAAACAGGGCCCTACTGTACATGGAAGCGAGTCGCTGCTACCGCACGGGTCCAATCGGGGGTACGATCGGACGCGTCCCCGGGCCGTTCCAACGCTGGCGAATGACGTCAGGCAAAAATCCCAGAATGATTTCTAGCCGAATCACGGCCGCTTGCGTCAAGCTGTGTCGCGCGAAAAATGCGGAGGGGTGGCGAAATCACGATTTCGTTTCTCATTAACCGAACACCGTTCGACCTCGGGGGCCCGCGATAAAACGGTGAACAGAGTACGGGGAGCCAGTCGGTCGATCCGATCGCCTCGCCTTTAATTCGCTGTATAATGTTACGCGCTATTGTACTTAATCCCGACGCTGTTACGGTACCCGGTTCCCCAGAACCGCCGGTGCACCGCGGTCCTCCCTCTTTTATTGCCGGCCACGATAAATAACGACACGGCTTTCCAGAGGATGCGCCGAATATGGAAGACGCGCGGTGAATTGAATCGCGGCGTGGAAACGCGATTCGATTGTCGAGCACCGATGCTGCCCGTCTGCTTTCCGAGCTCTGTCGTGTGCCACGGGGATAGATAACTGCACTGACGGTGCTTCCAGGGATGGGATTCATCTTCGTGGTTAGACTTTATGAATTTCAGGGTAGGCTTCGTTCGAGAGTATGTTGGTTGGACCAGGGATTGTCTTTTAAATGAGGCTGAGTGTTGCAAGAATAGGATTTCGACACAGCTTTGTCTCCTCGGCGTTAATATTCAGCTGGTGGATTGGTGCCAACGTGATTCAACGCTGTTCTTTCAAAACGTATCCTGATTCGAGTTGACTGCTTATGAGCTGAGCTAATTCTTCGGATCGATTATACGGATCGTTTGCTCGAGGCAGATAGAAAAATTGCGTAACGATTATTCCGATATGTATCGAGGGAATTCGATTCTTTATAATACAGGAGCCGGAAAAATAAAATTATTCCAAAACGCCGGGAATCGAACCCGAGCCGTCCGCGTGCTGATCAGTCGGGTTTGCCACCACGGCTAACGCCGACTCCCGCGGTCTCTGTCTTCCGAACTCCTCATAAATAAATGCCAGCTTTCTGCTAAAGTCACACAGTAATAAGTTGGCCGTTGCCTAAATGCCGTATGTAGTGGTGGAGAACTATCGATGGTACTTACGATAGTTATCGTTGTAATAATATTACAAATTAAATTTGGGATTCTGAATTTCAGCTGTTATTATTTTTCAATTGACTAACCTACGATTTTCAATACCGATAATTATCGATAGTGAAATTAAGCCATCTATAGTTCTCACTATCGAAATTTGTAATAATATTACAAATTAAATTTGGGATTCTGAATTTCAGTTGTTATTATTTTTGCATTGACTAACCTACGATTTTCAGTACCGATAATTATCGATAGTGAAAATAAGCCATCTATAGTTTTCGATAGTGAGAACCATCGATAACTATCGCAAGTACCATCGATAGTTCTCCACCACTAGCCGTATGCCCACTACAATAAAGAATCGTTGGATTGGCTCGATTTAAGTTTACATCACTTCGCGTATGACAAGCTCGGCTACTCGATAGGATTTGTCTAATGGCACCACTAACACAATGAACCTGTGCCCTACGTCTTATCTACGATCGCACCACTCGCCGGGGGTCTCTAAAAACGACGGCGTTATAAAATGGAACGATCTATAGGGGTCATTACGCGGCTTAATAAAACAGCACCGGTTACCTGTTACCGGTTACCGGATTATTTCGTGAATAAAACGACGAGCGTCGCGTGCATGCCCGACGTGCCTTCTTTTGTACGCCACGAGGGCAGAAAGAAGCCAGGGACGAAGGAGCGGAGAAAGAGTGACGAGGGAAGAAAAGAGACGGATAGGTCAGCGACCGGTTGTCACTGAACAATCCTCTCTGTCGAGCGACAGTCAGGTATGCCTGCGTTATTAGAGGAACTAGGCCAATAGTGCAGGTTCACTAAACCACAGGTGAACTGGATTACACCTTTATTTTCGTTCGTCCAGCAACGGGGCCGCGATATATTTTAGGTCACCGCCTTTAATTCGAAAAGCGAAGGAACAAAAACCCACTATTCTTCTCCGTTGGCACTCGTAACTAAATAAGTAGTCATCGAGTGGCCCTTCTGCGAGCGAATTTAGCCCACCTTTCTTCATTTCCGAGTCGAATGAATCATGTGCCATTCAGGGACAAAGAACAATTCGAAGGAAATATTGCGTGGCTTCGAATGACAATGAGATACTTTCTTTTGAATAAGGAGAATTGACCAGCGGCCGTAGCCGTGATGGAAAACACCGGTTCTCGTTAGATCACCGAAGTTAAGCATCGCGGGGCGGGTACTGGGGAAAGATGGGAGACCACCTTTTTCTCCCGGTGCACCGTTGCTGCTGGGACCCGAAGGAGAGAGAGGAGAGAAAAAAGAATATATGACTTATAGTTCGTTGGGCAATATAAGCGGATAAGCTTGAAACGCCATCTTGTTTAACAGGAGAAACAATATACAATAAGGAGAATAGAATTTACCGATATGAAGCTACGATCGGGGGAGGGTAGGTCGATCCAGGGAAATGTTTCGCGACGATGATTCGGGACGCGGCGGCGAGGACGAAATAGAGTCGGCGCCTCGTCGATTAAACGTTCTAAAAACCGTTCGTGCGCTCGTGCAATACGTGCGACGAGTCCAAAGCTCGGTAGGCCGCGCAGCCGATTCGTGCGCGCATTGAAATTCTCTGGGACCTCGTCGGCGCGGAGTAGCCGATTTTTATCGAGTACACGACTGGTTACCGGGCAGAGCTCATAAACCGCATTCGACATGGAGGGACCGGGCAGCCACGTAAGGAATACGAAGTATCACAAGGTAAGACCATTCGTGGTATTTCAATCGGCCGGACAGAAACCGTTCGAAACCCGTTCGGGCCGCGTATAGAACGCCGTAGAATCGTGCTGCTTGTAGTCCCATGCGACGGTCGCGTGTCCCCTACAAGCCTATCGTAACAATGCCGTTCTTTCTATTAGAGAATATCGTAGCTCGGAGGGGCTCGCAGTAAACCAGCTGTATTCCCGATTAATAGATTTGGAAAATCAAAAAATCGGAGCCAAGAATCTCGGTATGGAACCTGCGCTCGTAAGAAGAGATTTGTAGCAATTGAAAATGGCCCCTTTGATCGTATCTCCGAGCGATCCATCGTCCGACAAGGCCGTCTATAAAACGAAAACTGGTAATTGAACTTCTTTGTTCCCTCCCTAATAGAAACGGCCGTGCTCGCGATTCTGCGGGCTCCGCGAGCGAAGCGACGCGAGCAGTCTGCGGTTGTGACAGGAAGTCGATATTCCGTGCATCGCGAGAGCAGTGGAATCGATTCTACCCCTCGCGAAAGGGGATTCTCGCGAAATTGTTAAGCCTTCTGATTCTCCGCGACAGCGGCAGAGTCAACGGCCGAACGTCGCGGCGAATTCCGCGCGCCGATTCCGGTCGAATCCGAGTTCCTTGATAATCGTGGGAGGACCGAGGATCCGTGAACACGCGTGTCGTGGTTCTTCGAGAGATTCGGGCGTCCCCAGCCGCGACAAGGCGTGACGTCGAATTAGCACTTCGTGTTCGAGAGGGACGTGCGCGGCGTACGAGAAACGGATCGCGGATACCGCAAACTTCGTGTGAATAGAAGTTGAACTCGATGGACTCTCGGCTCGCCGTGTCGAGAAACTTCCACTGCACCATCTCTCCTTTATTTCGTAACGCACAATGAGACTTTCATTGCGATCTGACTGGAGTCCGTCCACTGTGCGACAGAGAAAGAGGAAGAAATATTTCTCGCGAAGGAAAATTCGCGCTATGCCAGGGAAATCCTGCAAGATCATTTGAATTCTCAGCCGTCAATGAAGCTTCAGCGGGAATGAATAATCGATCAGCTCTGTTGAGGGGATATAAAGTTTCACGGGCCGATGGGTCCAGCCTAGTTGCTCGATACTTTTAATATCCCTTTTTCAGTACCCCAGAGCCAGTGGCCGACGAACCGTTGTGTCTTCCTTTTTCGAGCGCTATGCGGCGCGTCGCTGTTCGATAGGACGGCTCTTTTTAATGCTCGGTCGCTTCCGAATAGTCGGCCGCTCAAAAGATCGGCTCGATCGGCGGCTATAACGGGCCCTGGGTTGCAGCACGCTAGCGTTCACTGACACTTTTCGTGAACCCGACGACCTGTCGCCGAGACCCTGATCGATGGAATGTTCCGGGATCGAGATAATTGCCTCCGAATGTTGGGGGGGAAGTATGGCCATGGCTCTTCCTAGTAAAGCCCGTATCAAGTTAAATCGAGAGTACGGGAATACCAGTTCGTCGGGTCAGTGGCCTTTGCCGGAGTTTGATAACGACGGATTTAGCGGCGTTTATTTGGGGACAGTTGAAGATTCTGGCTGACAGTTGTTATTGCAGTAATTTAGGGTAATTTAGAGAAGTTGTAGGGAGTTGTGAAAAGTGAAGAGAGTTCTCGGGGAATATTGAAGAATCGAAGAAGCTCGTCGTTTCCGTCGAAAAGCAGCGAGTCGGTCACGCGACCCGTATTCAAGGCGCGACGCGAGCCGCGCATCTCTCGGTTTTTACCGTTCCGTGTGGGCCTACGTGATCCAAACGCGCGTAACAGCACGGATTCTTGCCCAACGATTCCAGGCCCACGGATACTTTCACTGCGATAACCGGCGTCGATACGTTCGATTCACGAAATCGTCTTCCACCATGACTGGACGTTAATCGTCCAGCTCTGCACGCACCGTTTCCTCCGAGATCGCGGTAAATTTCAGCTGAAGTAAAGGTGGGTTCTCACTGCGCCTCGGCTCATTTTATTCTTCCTATGCTTTTTTTACGTAGTTTGACAATTTTACTCGCACTCTTCCTCGAGAATATTTTGAAGAACAGAGGCAATGTCAACGCACAGGAAGAGGTTGTGAGTGCGAAAAGAAGTTGCGTCGAGGCGAGCCGCAGCGAGAGCCCGCCTTAAGGTAGGTTTTCCTACACGCGACTGGACGCAACATCAAGAATTTCAAAGTCGATTATCTCGAAAATAAAGCGCAATATCAACAAATTTTATTCCTTCTTCTCGATTCATTTAATTGTTATCCGTCGAAAAAAAGCAGTAACTTTTTTCGATATCGCGCTTCATTTTCGAGAAAATCGACTTTGAAATTCTTCACGTTACATCCAGTCGCGTACAGGAAGACCTACCTTTAAGAAGACACTCGAGCGCACCGCCGGTCGCGACTAATCGCGTGTCGTGCCAAGAAGTTGTGCGACATCGTTTTCACGCACTCGCGTGCACCGGGGTCCAAGAGAAATGCGAGATGTGCGCGCCTCGACCGGTGCAAAAACTAATGTTCGCATTTACGAGAGGGGCAGGCTGAAGGGGCGGGAAAAGGGCGAGCGTCCGACTAATGGCCGAGCCAGTTATTACTGGCAGTAATTAATTCGCGTCGCGTCTGCCTGGAAACCTGCTACGTCCTTTTCAAGCGCAAATCGTTTCTAATTTTCTTTCAACCTTCGGAACGTCACGGACCCTTCGAAATCCTTCTGCCTTACATAAAGATCCGTCCACGCCGCTTCCGCGATCGATGCGATTAACCGCCGCGAACGATGGATTCGCCACGGTGATTGCTCGCGACACGCGTGCCCGCGATCGCCTCTCGCGCTGCTCCGCGTCATTTTCGTCGCCGTGCGTCTAACGAGGCCCACGGGACCGTCTATCCGGACACACGGCCAGAACGCGCGGTCTCGGTAATTAGCGTTTAGTAATTAGCAATTAGCCGGTCGAGCCGGCCAGCCGAGTAGCCAGTAATCAGCGTATTGTGCGAGGATGAAGATCCTCGCGGTGCATGGAAAAATGTGTATGCAAATGGCGGACGGTGGTACCTTTTCCCTGTCAGAGTCACGGCTCCGCTTCGGAGCAACGGCGCGGCCGACTCGTCTCCGAGGATCTTCAGCATCGATGAAAAAATTCTTGGGCTGCATCGCGGTAGCATGAGAAACCCCGCGATTGTTGGCAGTGCGAGGTGGGATTTATACGAGGCGCAGGAGGCTAGGGTCGGTTATCGAACTCCCCAAGCGGCGTGCTCATGGAAATTCATATCCCGGCGTGAAATAGAAACGCCGCGGCGGATCTAAAGCCATAATTAGCGAACCCGGGATCGCATAATTAATTGGTCTTCGCTGTTAGATCCCCGGCGCGGGGGTAAAGTGAATCGTTTATTAGGGACCCCGCATTTCCTGGCGCACGCTCTCGCCTACATCGTGATCATAGATCGTAATGCAATCGCGACTTCTCCGGCGTACCTCGACCGTGACAAATTCGTTCTCTCTAGTCCCTCTCGGCGAGCTGCTTCGACTCCTACGGAGCATGGTTACCATCCGTTTCGCGAGAGGATCGCGCTAGCACGCTCCCTCGCGGAACCTTGCACTTTGAATCCTCGCTACTCGTCGGGGACCACGGGAATGATGGGATATTTCCCGCGCGATGAAATCGATCGAAATTCTAAAACAGATCTGTTTCGAGTATCCGCGAAGTAGAATAACCTCTGCTCCCGATAGCAAGTGGAAATATTAATTTATAAAAAGAATTGATAGATTAATTCGCAGTAATGTCAAATTTGCAACAAAACGAACTTCGCTCCGAAACTACGGGTTCTACAAGTTTCATATATATTTTGTTACAAGGAGTCGCCTCATCCGCGGTTGTACGTCGCCGAGCTGGGATCTCGTCTCTCATGGTCCCCGTCATCGCCGTCGCCGTTTCTCCCATACGTTAACGCAAGAGAATTCGATTCACCGCGGCAGTTGACCGTCCACGCACGTCATTCCGCGCCGCCGTCGCCGTAATAGAAGCCCAGGACCGTTCGCAGGATACAAAAGGGTCCGCGTGCCTCTATACATCCTCCTAGTTTACATTCTTCGTTCCTGTTAGCGCGTCGCCCACGGGAACGATCCATTATTCCGATCCCTGGAATTCCTTCTGACTCATTATGCCGGGCCGCGTTCCGCCGCGGACCCCTGCTTTATATTCCGTCCGACCGGACCCGCCACGGGAAAAATCGATACAATTTCGGCTGCGAGCCTTTGTTCGGAACCGGAGCGGGTCGATGGGATCTCCGACTTGGCCCCTCGCGAATCTTTCCTAGGAGTCCGATACTCTCGCCCGTTCCCTACGCGAATTAATTCCGGACCGCGATTAGAGGCGAGCAGTCGCTCTTTCGGCTCGTTAGACGGGGTTTCGTGGCGGTTCGCGGATGTTCGCCCGACTCCCAGAGATTCGTCGGGACGCTCCTTTGGTATTCACCCATCGACGGCCCCCTTGCCTCGGTATTCAGACACTGTTTCCTAATTGTACGAAGTGTTCGTGCACGTCCGACTAGCCTTCGCCGGCTGCAAGTCGGCACGCATACCTATTGTACCGCGCGTTGAATTATTTAGGCCCGGGCCCCGCTTTGACTCGGTTCTGTCGCGTACAACCGGTCCATCCTCGCGTGACTCTTTCGCGTTTGGAAAAATCGCGGTGAAAAGCGAGCGCGTCTCCTTCGGCGGCGGACGCCGCGGCGCTCGAATTCTCATTTCGGTGTCTGCACGTCCCGCCGGGGTATTTCAGGGTCGAGCGTAACAGGTACGCGCGCGTGTACGCGCGTTACGGTCGCGATAAGTCACGGACGAGCGAGCGATCGCACACTGGCACGGCGGCTTTATCGATCGCGCTCGAAATCCAAACGGATCACTTGCCGCTTACTCGGTATCTTAGCGAGCGGGAGCGTACCGGCGCGCGATCGAGCCTGCCGGCCTCCGAGTCTTGCACGTACATAGTTCCGGTGAGGGAGAAAACACTTTTGGATCAAGATTATCCCGCAGCGAGGCACATTGTCACAGTCCATAAGAAATCCACGGGGTCTAGCGACGACGGCGACGACAAGTGACGAGGAGCAGCAGGTGTAACGGGGTGTGCTGCGTGTCCTGAATCGCGCTAGCGAAGGAAGCACAGTGCAACAGAATCACTGGTATCTTGATCACTTGGTATCACCAGATCGAGGAGAAGCCGCGACCGTGCGCAACGGCAACGTTATTACGCCGCTTAACATCACTTTTGCCACCCTCTAGCAATGCCCCGTCCGACGCACGGCAATGCTCCTCCGCTGTTCGTGATCGAGACTTACCTATCCAGGACGGTCGTCGACGGCGGACGACCCTGACGATCCTGCCCGACGGCGTGGTTCCCCTCGGTGGCTCGCGTGCGGTTCGACGGTGAACGGTGCGAACGGTACGAAGGTCCGTGTTGGCCGCGGAATCCCACCGTTGGAATTCGACGTCTCGCCGAACCTCGGCACTGTTCGAAGCGGGAGGAGCGTCTCTCGCGTTCGCGCTCGCGGCCTCACCGAACTATTCGAAAACGGCGGGTATCGGGGACCAGGGGGCAACACCGAATTATTGCTCTCGCTCCGTTCTCGCACCCTCCGCCGAGCGTGTGCGAGTTCAGAGCGCCTATTCTTTCTCTCGATTCTCCCAGTCTCCCTTTTCTCTCCCTTGTCCTCTCTCTCTCTCTCTCTCTTCTGTCCCCTCAAAATCACCGCGACACCGCACCGAACAGAAGTGAACTACTCGTGCGCCGCCGGTTCACGGTACCTTAAATACCTTGGCAGCCGCGCCGCCGCCACCGCCGCCGCCGCCGCCGCAGCACGCCACCGCCACCACCGCTGTGCGTCGGGCGGCCCCCTACCTCAAACTCGCCCCACGCCGCGCGCGCCGATTGGCGAGGGAGAGGAGCCGATGTGTGCCTGTGCCCGCCGGCTACACCGGACCCATCCTCTCTTCCTCTCCAGTGCTCTTGCTCCTAGTCTCCTCTCTTCTTTCTTTCTCCCTACCCTCTGCCCTTGCCGCTCTCCTCTCTTTCTCTTCTAACCACCACAGAGAAGCCTCCTTCTCGCTAGCCTCCCCCCTTTCGAGTTTGTGCGTTTCTCTCCTCCCCGCTTCTTCGCCCTCTGCCACGGGTAATTCAACCACCACATGTGTACCCGCAGGACTCCGCGTATACCAGACTTCCTCGAGTTCCCGTGCTCCCTCTTCCCCTCCGAAGAGGATGCTGCGTGGAGGCTCGTTTTCGGGGGTGCGTCTCGAGCCCTCGTCGAGGAGGAAGAGCCGAAATTCTCGGGACGGAGCGACGCGTCCCGGCGTTCGAAGTCGCCGTGGCTCCTCGAGGGTCGCGCCAGAGGACGAGGAAGAGCAACGCGGACTCGGCACCGAGCACCGTGCGCAATCGCGGCTGCGCAGAGCCGCAGGAGGCACCGGAGCGCGGCTCGCCTCGCGCATTCGCGCTCCGCACGCCGTTGCGAGCGCATCCGTCTTTCCACTCTGCCTGGTCTATCTCTCTTTCTCATGGAGAGTTCATCGCCGAGACGTCGGCTCGCTGCGGTCCTCGATAGATTGTACCCGCGATGGGAGTTCAGGTCGCTTCGAACCGAGGCGGTGTAGTGGGTGGAAGAAGTGCAGGGTGTCCCGCGAGGTAACCGTCAATCTTTTCCAGCATCTTCGCCAGGTGATCCTGGATCGCTGGTAGCGTGTAGATCTCTCAATTGAAACGTTGTTTAGTATTTCGGTTCATCGCTGACCCAAACTATATTTATCTCAAAATTGTGAGTATATTCTAGGATTTCGAGTGATTCGATTAGTTCTGTTGTCATACAACCTTTCGCTTTAAAATCATGCGTCAGACATGGGAAATTTGTCGTTATCGCAGTCCCCATAGTTTCTGGCACTGCGGTATTAGAAACTCAGTCGTATATACCAAGAGGAACGGATTTTTTGGGTCTGTAACGACCTGTGTAACATGTTTAGGGAGTTGTATCCTCGAGAGTACCACGCTTACAAAAATCGCCGCACATTTCTTCCACCCGCAATTTCCATAGGCAAACGTTAGACTCTTGTTTTTCCACTCGGAGTCCGTGACCGATATTTCGATTGCGGAAAATCGCCGGCAGACACGAGATACCCGAGGAATCACCGAGTGACTCCACTACAAATATTTGAATACTTAATTGCACCGAGTCGCATGATTCACGGCACTTGTATCCGGCAGTTGAGGACGAAATTATGTTAAGGTCTGTCCGGCAATTGGTTTCGAGATATTCGACGGAGGGACTGGTAAATGCCGTTGGATACTCAATCTGCTGACTCACTATCGGTCAGCACGTCGATGAGCACGAACGAGAGGACACGCGAGGCCTCTCGAAACGAGTCGCCACGCATCGCTCCGAACCGCACCATCCCGAGCGTTCCCTGAAAAATATCGTCTTCTAGCCTTGGAGCATCCGACGAATCGATCCTCGTCACTTCATCCTGTTTATTTTCCCCGTCGCGAAGCCTTTTGGTATTTCGTCGCTCACGGTCCTTGGGGATTTACTCGGCATTCCCCCAAAATTGTGTAAGAGACTGTTTGAAGGTCGGTTAACGGCTCTACGAGAAACTAATAATCAGCGGGCGACTGTTTATTAGAAACGCAATCATCGTGAACGATTCCGGGCCCCTGGCGAGTTCAACGAAAGGAGGTCCCACCATAATTTGGACGACGCCACATTTTTTGATATTCTAAGTCTTGCGATTGTAGCAAGCGATTTTATCAGATTTTTCGAGGCTGGTCCTCTTCAGATCACCTGCAGCTCCGAAAGGGAACTAGATTCAGTGATAATGTCGCGTAGCAGGTAGGGGGTCGTTCTTAACCCTCATTCGTTCCTCTTTTCACGAACTGAATCTGTCCCTCGGTGTGAAATTGATACAGTGGTATACCTAAGAATCCTAAGATCCATGAAAGGAGAGGGACTCGGTGATTTTTCCATATTTTTTTATTCAAATCGATGAGTTAACATTTACATCTTAGCTTTTCACAACTTTCGCATAAAATGAAACACTGAAAATAATAATAGAACAGTATAATTTATTACGGGAAAACTGTGTCAAATTGACACGAGGGACGGATGAGGGTTAAGTTACGTACGGGTAATTTTGACAAATTCTTACCCCCTTCCTCCCTCAATATAAGAATCCTTAAGATTTTATATTATTAAAATTCTTTAAAAGGTTTATATAATTCATTTGCCTCGGTTTCGGAGAGACTAAAATTACTTTTCTGGGACATTAATGATAGAATTTGTATTGATTGAAAATTAGATGAAAAATATTAAGTATGTCGGTATCCGACTCCCTTCCTTGTAAGAAAACATAGGAAATTCGCGACCCTCCCTTCCCAAAAAGTCTTAAGGGGGGAGACCACTGTCATGGTCTGAAAAGTAAGGGTGTTTTCGGAAATTTCTTTCAACCAAACAACGCTAGTAAATCAATGGAATGCTTAGTATAGTTAATATGTACATATTGAAGGGCAGGAAAAAAAATTCTAATCAAATTCATAAATTCGTTTTCGGTATACTCGCCGTCAAAATGTGCGCTGCGGCAAAATCGTGCCTGTGGCGTTGACAGTGCCCAAGCCATATGGTTAATCCGACTTCAAAAGACATAAATACTTCGAAACTAGAAGCCTACGTCTATTACGTGACTATCAAAAAATTAAATATCGCAAAAGATAACAAAAATGCAAAGCACTGGGAAAAAATCATTTTTAAATCATTATCACCTTAATTAAAAAAAGCTAATCGTCACGTAATACAGACAGATTTTTTTTTAAATAAATGGCCTTGCTCGTGTCAATTGGTTGCATAGTTTTCTCTGTATAAGTACTGTCAACGTGGTTGAAAAATAAAATTCTGAGAAAAACGTCTTCAAAGTTCCGTTCGGTTCAGTACTAAATGTTATGAATTTCTACATAAAATTTGGAGAGAGTATTCTTGAAGCGTATATCCTTCCGAAAATATATATATAAAAAAAATCGACTTTTCCCATTTTCCACAGCGGTCTCCCGCCTTAAGTAATTTAAGAACGACCCCTACAGTCGTGCGACGAACTCCGCGCGAATGCCTCCGGCTCGTACGTTCAACCAGTCGCGAATCGTGCTCTCTAACAAAAGCTACAACCCCCTGGAAGAACGAGCCTGCTCGGTGTGCCCGATCCGCACGCAAGTCTCGACGGCCGTCGCCCAGATCGAGAGTCAGGAACGGCGCGGGCGGTTGTTGGACTTGAGTTTCGCCGTTAATCTCGCCGTCCTTTATGAATCGGCTCTCACGATCCTGAGGAAGCCACTCGACACCTCGCGGCCCGGCTTCTCGATTCCAGGGGACGCGCCCACGTCCGAAAGGACGCGTCTTCTAATATATTCGCGACACGGGCAAGTTCATCCTGGCCGAAGAGGACCGGCCCGTAAAGCAGCCCGATCGGATGGGGCAGCGGAGATATTCGAGACGCGGCGTTTCCATCTGGGTTCACCTTGGTTCAGCCGGCCCGAGAAGGGAGGAAGGGAATTCGCGGGGGGAAGGGAATTCGGTTCAGCGAACCGGGGTCCCGACGCGCGACTCTTACCCGGGCGGTGTTCACGCTGCCGTTGACACTGACGCAACGACGCGGCCGACGAACGGCGACGGTCGCGATCCAGCGGCGCGAAACCGGCGGCGGAGGACGACCGGTGGCACCGCCGGTGATAATCGTCTCGCGGGAAAAGATCGGCCAACAGGGCCAGGGAAGGGGAGGCGGCGAGGAAAACGAGATGGGGGGAAAGTGAAATGAGAAAGAGAGGAGGACAGCGGTCGGGACGGACTCGGTGAACTTGACCTGAATCCACGAGCTGGGAGAAAGAATCGTCGGTGGTCGCTGGCTGTTCGTGGAACGGAGAAAGGAGAGAAAGAGCGGGATGGAGAGGAAATTACTTTCGATTTCGAGCTCTTGGGGATCGGTTACACTTTCTCTCCCTCGTGCCTGCCACGGCGAGGTCGTCGTCGCCGCTTCCTTCCTCCTCTTTCACGGCCAAGTCCGTCGTTACGTGACTGTTCCGCAGGTCAAGGCCGGGGGTCCCGGTGACCCCGGCCTTGCCGGGCAAGTTCACGATCGATCGGTTTCGCGGGAGACTTTCGAACGGATCGCGTGGAATCGGTCGACTTTGCGGGGCGAGAGTGAAACAGCTGGGCCACGGTGAACGGGGTCAGGTTTTCACGGTCGATCACGGTCAGGGAACTTGACGGGTCTGAAGTAATCGCTTGAACATTGGGAGTCCCAATACATTTTCGGGATCCAAATAAAATATAGGAGCCGGAAAAAAGGGAAAAGCCACTCTGTCGGGACTCGAACCCGGGCCTCCCGCGTGCTGGCCAGCCGCCTAACCGATTCACCCACGGCGACTTCCCGTGGTCCCATAGTTCCGAACTCCTCCTAAATGGACGCCACCTATTTTCTAAATCACACACTAGGCCGTTGCCTAAATGCCAGAATGCCTACTACAGAAACAAAGTCACTCCACACCATTTCTCAAATTTATGTAATTAGAAGAACAGACACCTCTCGATCATAAAATTACTCAAGCTCTTCCAAGCAGAGTAGCATGAACGCCCCTTTCATGCACTTAATACTCATTCTGTTTGCAATCAACGTCGAACCAGGTTTCATAAAAACTTCATAATATCGTAAGAATTTTAATAACACCGCGATAAAGCTCCAAGCTCTGTTTGTTCTGATAGCAAAGTCCCAACTGCGTGGCAGCCCGCGAAGCTCTGCCGCAACACGGCTGGCCATTTCACCGAAACGCGTGGGTGGCGCATTAAGCAAGAGTGAATGCAACTTAAACAAGTGCAAGTGCGGCGGACTTTTCGCGGCAAGTGCACGGGCGTCGCTCGCCTCGATCCGGCGTGTCGACGACCGGCCTTGCGACGCTTCCTGCGCCTGCCGGCTGCATTCCGCTCGCAACGAAACACCGTTCACTGTTATCCGATAAAATATCAATCGGGGATCGTTTCGACATCGACCGGCCGGTTATCGCGGAAATGCCGTGGCCGCGCGTCGGCGGTATAATTATCGCGCATCGATTTTATTATAGATCGCCGTTACTTTATCGCCAGGCTCCGTTGTTCCCGATAAAACGCCGGGGATCGAAGTCGCGACGGCCACTTTACCGGCCACTCTTTCGCGAGATTAGAAGGGAAATTATGGCAACCCTCGGTCGCAGATGTTATCTGCGGAGTTCCCGCGGCGACAATGCGCGCGCCTCGCCGCGGGAACATTATCCGACCCGTACGAATCGTTTGTTCCGCGATATTCCAATAGAATGCGGAAAAACGCTGGAAACGCGCGTTCCGTTTTCCGCCTCGGATGTTATTGCAGCGCGGAGCGTGTAAACCGGGGGAAAATATATGTCTGCTCGTTGGAAGATGCGCGCTAGTAACCGGAAGTGGACTGACGGCTCACTCCACGGTGCAGAATTTAAGGATGCGTGGCGATGTGTTTGATAGGGTAGGATCTTGATAAGCCACGGTGGAGATTTTCTTCGAGATGCGCGCTGGCGGAAATTAATAGCTCGCTTGTCTAAGGGTACCTTTATCGTAATTGGATAATTCCTTCGGATTTGAACCGCAATTAGAGTTAGAAGAATTGTACCGTCGCAAGATTCAGTTAGACTCTGGGGTCAAGTACGCGGAGCTGGTCTCCCAGTCTCTTCCCTAATTAAATCGTCAGCCGCGTTAAACAGTGAGAACTCTCTCACTTGCTGGCGAACGATCATGTACGATCTAATAATAGCCGTCTGATAACTGCGCTCAACGATTAACCGTAAATCGTGGCATTTAAACGAAGACACGCGTTGGAAAGTGATCGTCTGACAATCAGTCGCGGGATAGTAAATTGCCGCGCAATCCTTAATCCCATTAGCGGCGGGACAAACGAGACGCGGCTATGACGCACGCGTCAGAAAATTCCAAGTGATTCTTGGCTCGATCCGCCCGAGGCATCACACCATTTTACAACGGCCGTGCGCCTCGGAGCGTATTTCAGTTTCTCCTTTTTATTTTTCCATCCCCCTCGACTCGCCCTCGCCCCGTCGGTTTTCTTTCGATCGAGTGCCGCGGCAAACGTCTTGTCCCCCCTGACGCGACGGAGTTTCACGGGCGTTCGGGCCGCTTTTCCACGAAAGAGGGTAAATTCTGCGAGATAGTTCTCGCAAGGGGGGCGAAGGAAATCAATAGCGTTGCTAGGGCCGGCCGGAGAGTATGGGACGATGATGCTTTTAAAGCCCAAGCATCCGGAGAGCTCTGTGTACGCGGAACACTCCGAACACACGCTCGCGGGATTGTCGCCTTTCAAATATTCCATTTGCGATACGTAATTCCATGAAAATCGCCGTTAATCAAGAGGCCTCGGGTTTCTGGTGGATTACGCGGGTTCGTTTGAGAATTTTAATTCTGGGAAGGAATCGTGTGATTCGGATTTCAGTGGAGCATGGATTCGGTGGAGAAAAGCGGCGGGGAAGTTGAAGGATTTATGGGGACGATTTATCGTTTAATTGAGATTGATCGGGGTTGAGTGGGATTTTAGAAAAGTGGTCAGGAGAATATTATTACGCGCAGCCGAGAAATAAATTGATCCTGTTAGGGCAGAAGGATTAATGGTCGCTCGCCAGGCACAATCCCGCGTCTTAATTGCCACGGTAATTGGAAAATGGCCCTTCGACTTTTCCCACTTTCTCTCTCCCCGATGACGTGCCTCATTTCTGAAGTGTCACCAGCCAAAACAACACCCTCGAAATGAAAAACGACTTTAATCTCAGGCTGAACCGTCCGTGCAAGGGGTGGATCGTGTGTCATGTGCGCGAGGGTGAACGAAAGGGAACGGCGTCGAGGCTGGAGCACCGGTTTACTACGAAACTACGAAATTTCCGATAATTCTCGGGGCCTCGGAAAGTATCTTTTCTCCCTCTTCCTCTGGAAATTTAAAAGAAGCTGGAGAATTCGGTTTAATTAGTCTGCACCTTTTAGTCAGGGGTTGTAGAATATACTTCACAAAAATTACTTCAATATCTCTGGCTGTGAAAGAATCCACTACATCCTCAATTAAACCTTCCTTAAATTTCGTATTAGTAATATTAATAATAATAATAGTTTAATTGACGGAAATAAATTCCACTTATACAACGAAAGAGTAGCAATAAAGCTTTTAACTAAAGCTCCAATAACTAATTATAATTTTAGATCTGAAAATGCGCAGGGTGTGGGCGAAAATATCGGCCAGTTGGTCTTCTGACTGTGATATTCACGTTACTTTCATTTCTAAGAATTAATGCAGGATACCAAAGTCCCCCGAAAATCATCGAGCAGCCGCCGAACAAAAGTCTCGTCAGCGAATTCACCCCGCGCAATTAGATCTCCATCGTTCGTCGGATATCGGCGCCCCTTTCCACGTGAAAATCTCGTTTGTGCCATCTGCGAGGCTGGGCGTCGCTAATTCCCAGGAAAATTCTCGGCCTGTTCGAGCCGTGTCGGGTGCCACGTACACGCGAGCGGAAATCCACGGGCGACGATTGATCCCGAGGCGCGACGGCGGATCCCATTTGGCTCGCAGCTGTCTCATCAGCTCATTGATCCCGATTAATCCGGTGAGCGAGCTAGATTCGACAAAGGACGCTGGCGGCCCTTGGCGGGGGTGGCAGGACATGTGCGTCGGGGAATAAGGTGACGTCAGGCCGATGCATTCACTGCGAGGTATCGGGAGGGTTGACAGGGACGCCGGGAAAACGTTTCCCGAGCGAACGCGGCCGAGTTTCCCGCGGCACGTGATCCCGCGTCCATTCGATGCGTCAGATTTCGGGGGAAGGCCAGACAGACGTCACCCGCGCGTTAATTGCGCGTTGTACTCATTAATTCCATCGATCGGCGCCTGTCTGTGCTGCGGCCGGCTGGTCATCGAGCTGGAACACGCGTCCATTGACGCGGCGATATGAAAGCGTATACCGTTTCGTTTGCAGACGCCGCGTCGCTTGATTTCGCTAGAGGGTGAAGGGATTCGGAGGTGGTGGCACGTCTCGTGGACACAGTGCGGCCTGTGGGAGATTTTTGATTCTGTTTAGAGTGGAATGGTGGCTTGTCTGGGTGAACGAGGCGGTGGTGTGTTCTTTGGAAGATCGAGTCAAGATTTTTGTCTCCATTTCGTGCGGGAGGTGGGTGTTTGTGGAAGTTGGGTTTAAGGGATCTTTACACTGTGAGTCTATAAAAAATTATCGTTGTTTAGAACTTTTTTTTGTCAAGGAAAAAATGTGATTACTAAATTGAAGCTTTTTCTACTTCTTAAGGGGTTAGACTACATATGAAGCCTGTTATTGTACAACTCTCGACTAAAAAAGTTTCTCTCTGACAGAGAAACAACGGACTAACCCACTTTTTTTTTCGAAACTGAATTAATAATGTATTTCAATAGAGTCTACTAACCATATAAAATAGGAAAGAATTTTTTTTTAATGTGGGTTGGTCCGTTGTCGCTCTGACTGCCTCAATTGTGATACGAAAATTGGAACGTATTTATGTTAGAAAATGGAGTGTAAGTCTGTTAAGTTGGGTTGATTGAAAGAAGACCCAGAGTGCCAGCCAGCCTGGTTCTTAAAACGCTGAAGATCTTGGTATTTTGCTTTTCAACGCCTGGAGGCGCGCATCCATGAACCCGGCTCGTAAATTATTGCGAACGATCGTCACGGTTATCCTGAATGGCGGACCTTCGGAATTAGGTGTATTTACCTGGTCTGGAGGTAGAGTTTAGGTGCCCGACCGAGTGTAACTATTTCATTTCGACATTTACGAGGGAATTACTCCCGGTTACATCGGACTGCCGGCAATTTCGCGTCATTTTACAATCTTGCCACAAGGGAGAGGCACTGAGGGAATCGTGCAATGAGAAGTGGTTTCGGGTCAGTGCTTGATTTATCCCGCCACGAGATCGTTCACCTTCCCTCCAATATCCTCGCCATTCATCCGCCCAAACTTCCAAATCTCTTGTACCCACATCAAATCTAACGTGGACTCTTCTAATTAGAAACACTCCCCACGTCGTTTCAACGCATCTGAGAATTAGTCCACCTGCACCCCCCGCGGCACCGCACTCGAACGTCGCAAATGAACCACGCGAGAGCACCCCATCGCGTCTCCCTTCGGACGAAAGGAGACGCGGAGTCCTTCGTCGAGCTGTTCCACGGGGATACGCGCCCCCGGATCTCTTCTCGTGCTTTCCTCCAGAAATTGATTCGTCTTTCAGAGGGTGATTCTGTTTGCAGGCGGGGGCCGAGAGCGTGCACGGACGACGGGGCGAAGGTTGATTACCGAACGAGAGGAACCGGAGGCGGAGGAAAGCATGGGCTTTGACATGAAGTGGGCCCTCGAGGAGGCTCTGGATGGGTCCGCGTGGTTTTGTCCAACGCGCCTCGCCTCGTTTCACCGATTCCCTGCAACCCTCCGCGCGCGTGCACGCGGGTCGCCGTTTGATTTCCACGCGTTTCCGCTCTGTTACCGTTTGAGCCCTTTTGTTGCAGGCCGACCCGCGATGGGGAAAAGGGCTCTCCGCGAGCCAGTCGTTTAACAATCGCCACTAGGACATTGCAAAGGCCTCTGGCGCCGATGCAACGTCTCGATGTGCCTCTGGAGGACTCTCGAGTGGTGCGTTCTTGAACGGGGACCAGCGCCCTGTGACCTTTGCTTCGGAGAGAACCCGTGACGCCTCGTCCCGGGTTTAATTAAAATTTCATTCGCAGGCCAGTGTCCGGGTTTCCTTCGATTCCCTTGCAGGACGTGGATGTTTCCACAATGGTCCCCGGTTGGGTCTGTTTACCGTGGAAGGAAATATTTCATGGCGATGGTTATTGACACGGCGGGAGGCATTAAAGCGCAAGGAAGGGAGCGCGAGCTTTCCGCTCGAGTTAGACGAATGGGCTTGAATATCATCCCCCGTGCTGCCGCGCACCGCCCCTTTTTCATACTGAGTTTATTGTGCGCCGCAGTTTGATGGGAAGGGATGTTTTCCTTTAATATTTTCGGAGTCCATATTTCACTCGTTGTCTGGATGAAATATTTCGAGGACGGCGCTTTGTTTGCTGGCGTAATTCGAATTGCCGTGGCGCGGCCGGCGTTTTTAGAATGCTGCTACACGGCGCATCGAACAGTGGCCGGGAATTCTCGATAGCTTGGACCGTTCAATTGATTCTAACGGGTGTCTGAAAGTCCACGATCCATCCTTCTAATTCCGGAACTTCGGTATCTCGATCGGCACGCAACTGGGACCTTTCAGTTCTCGGAAAGGGCCGATCTCCTGCTGCGTGTAAGTAATCGAGTCTCTCCGTTACACCATCGATCGTCGCCACGGTGCGTTACCAGGCTAAATCGAGGGTTAATTTTAAAAGGCCAGATTCCTTCCATCGACCGCGCGGGCCACTGAATCGACAAATTCCTGAGCGATCGCTCCGCCTATTATAGAAGACTACCTAACACGATCGTGCGAGATACCTGGCACGTGATTCCGTGTGAACGAATTGTAACAGCGGGCCGGGTAAAATCTGTTAATTGATAGTGAATAAAAGCGACTTCAAAATAAAAAAAAATTAAATGCGCTAAGAAGTAAAAAAAAATTTGTTCCTTTTGTAATTTACGACTGTTAAATTTTCATGTCGGCTCCTCATCATTTGCACTATGTAAATCTGGCGCCGATTTAAAAAATTGAGAGTCGTAGTTAAAATAAGGAACAAAATTATTTATTACTTCTTAGCGTTTTTAATACGGTTTTAATTACTTTCAATTTTTTTTATTTTTTACTCTTTATTTATTTAAGTTAGATAACTACATTTATTTAAAGAGTGAAATCGGTTAATGAAACAGATTTCTTCTTTTTGGTGTAACTTCAAAACTGCTGATCCGAATTTGATAATTCTTTCTCCGTGACCTAAGTTGATCGAAGTTAAACTAAATGCAACAAGTTTCGCGAAAATCGGTCCAGTAGTTCCGGAGAAATTCCCGAACAAACTTAATACATCCACATCGAACGCAGAAGCTCTTCTTATTTTTGGTGTAACTTCAAAAATACTGAACCGATTTTGATAATTCTTTCTGCGTGGCGTAAGTTGATCGAAGCTAAACTAAATGCAACAAGTTTCGCGAAAATCGGTCCAGTAGTTCCGGAGAAATTCGCGGACAAACGTAATACATACTAGCATGCATACACATTGTAGAAGCACTTTCTTTTTGAACTCGGTTAAAAATGATGGAATTGTCGGCAACCCAGCCACCGTTAATGAACCGCCGATCTATCCTCGCGATTGTTACGGCCGATTTGAGACAGTGCGCGAGGACAACGCGAACTCAACGCGTAGCCAACGCGAATCCAGCCTCGCCGGTAATGAATCGCGAAATACTGTTATCATTATGTTTACGGTTACCGTAAGGGGCCGCTACTCCTATCGCGCTAAATGACTGACGGTTATTAATACACCTAGGCGCATTTGGCGCGAAAATAAATAATGGACGCGGCAAACTGGTTAACTGAAAACGTTGGCGCTATCTAGCCGATACCGGGCAAAAACCTGAAAGTGTAAAATACCATTCGCCACGGCTTTCGTAAGAAGCGCCACGGAGCAGTCGTGCCCTGTAATTATCCATTTAATATCGGCAAGGCAACGGAAGCGGAGCAACCTCTGCGCGTAAAAAGGCGTGGCAAAAAAGCAGATAGATATCCGTGAGGTACCGTTGCTCGAACGAATCTGTATCACCTACGGTTTCATTCATTGCCGCGGCGGCTTACGCGTGAACAAAACGACCGACGGCCGAGGATCCTCACGTAATTAACTGCCGGCTCGTCTTTTTGCCGAAGACCCGATCGAATCGCTCCTCTGCCCGGGCGGACTGCATTTTCTGCGCGGTGGACACGCGGATGTACGCCGGGGACGGTCTCGGTACCGTTCGATGCTTATGAATAAGTTCCCTTCTAGAGCTTCTTTCTTGTTTGTTTTTTTCTTCTTCTTTTCGTTGCTGCCGGGTCATAAAATAAATCAAGCGGAACGAGCGATGATGCGACGTTAACGCGGGGCACCGTTTGTCATCTCGCGGATCCGGGACAATGGGCCTCGTGTTCGTCGCGAGTATCGATTGTGACGATCACTGTACCGTGATTTTGAGGTAGGCTAAAAAAAATCTAATACCCCATTGATGCCCCCATTAATGAGGTCTTAGCATCCCCGAAGCCCCAAAAGATAAGGTCTTAGATTTTTTTTCATAAGGAATGAGAGTTTCATTAACTTTAATTTAGGTCTGGTTCGACACTACAGATTTTTTGAAGAAGCTCGAATTTGTTTTGAATTGATTGGAACCTCTTTTCTGAGTTATCACTGCAAAACAAAAGAAACTTTTTTTATAAAGCTGCCTAAGGACCATTGAGCCAGGGCTTGTTTATTTATTGTTAATTATTTATAATTGAAGTGTCTTTGTAGAAGACACTGCAAGTGCCAAAAATAAAATTTTTCAGGAGAGAGGAAAAACTATCTTGATTTTAAATTATTTCCGGAATTTGATACAAGTATTATCGATTTGATACAAGTTTAATTATCGATAGTTGAATAAATGGAAAGCTTCCATTGAATTTCGCAATCGTTCGCGAGATTCCTGAGTTATTACTTTTTTTCGTGCAACAGTCGTAACTAATTCCCGAGCGATGTTCCTATCGACAGCTCCTAGTCGATTGCGCGAAGCTGATTATCGCAAATTGCCCCGGCAATTTAATTGTCAACGATAAGCAAGTCTCCAGAGACCACGGGAGCGGAATACACCGCGGTGTTTACGGGTGCAAAATTGCAAGTCGACGATAAATACAATTTGCAAGGTTAATGACCGTTAAACTGCCGGACTTCACCTGACAATTACACCGAACAACATAATTCAGCGTTATTATGTACGCCTGGCTGAATAGGAATCCGTGCAAAGGAACAAAGCCTTAATTGCCCCCTCGTTCTGACGCGAGTCATATTTTACAAGGAATAATTGAAAATCCATTCACAAAGGGATATCACTCATTCTTGCTCGTCGTGATTGCATTTGAAGTGATTCTACGGATACGTGGCTTTCAGTTAGTAATCTGTATTTTATTTTCCACTCTCAAAAACAATCGGGGATAGTAGTTGAATTAAACTGGGAGTTCGTTATACAAAGGAAGAACCGTTTCGAAGTAAGAAAAGCTGTAATAATTTCGTTATCGTCGAGGTTTGATCTTGCCTGATCTAGAAATATGCGCTAATGGGAAGGCGGCAACGCAGCAACGTTTCCAGCGAAATACATCTGGCGTAAAAACGAGTGTTAACTGTTGCTTAAACGGTTAAGGTTTAGAGAGGCATGCAGACCGCGGCGTATTTTCTTACCCGCCCCGCGGCGAAAAGGCGATTGAATGCTGCATATTCATTTTCGTGGCTGTTCGACATTAAAGATAACATCCTGTTTTATGCAATCGAGAAACACAAGCATTCGCCACACCGTAATTCCCAGTAGCGCCCATTGTTCCGTTCTTCGAAGCCGAGAGAGTAATCTTCGCTTTATTATTCCTCGAAATTGGTAATACAATCTTTTCATCCCAGTCACGAACGATCATGCTACAAGTTTGTTAAATTGCCATCCCGCCGAATGATTGATTGTGATTCAATCAAGCGCATTAGTTAATTGCAGTCGCATCTTCGCATTGGAAAGGATTCTGCAATCACTGTGATGCATCGTGCGCGCGAGGCTTAGGAACAATGCTGCAGCCAGAAACCAGCACCGTGCCATTATCTCCAGTGTTGTAAATGCAAGTGTACCCACCAGTTCATTTATTTACTTACCGTTTTCTACAGGGGAACGATCTCTTTAGTACACATCGAAATAATTGACGTGATATCGGGGCAATTATTTTAATAACATTCATAATCAGCTCTAGCTTTGAATCTCTACTTAGACCTCTACATAATCGCTATCTGCGTACATAATAGGCGCACGCCTAGTTCATTACCACAGGCATTCGCGGTCTATAATAAATATCTTGGATATCAGCTGCGTATCCTGATCTTGAACAAATCGGGAAACGAACGGCGTAGACGTAAAACCTTGGAATAAAATAGAAACACTAAACTAATTAGATTGATAATTTTTTGGTACACCTGAAAAAGGGTACTGCGCAACCTTTCTCATCAAATTTCACACTCGGAACGATATTAAATTACCGTGGCACGTGATTTCATTAACAACAGACATCCTGAAATCACGAACGAGTCAGGAAGAGGCACAGCAGTTTAATTTAGGCGAAGTGTCTGAATTCTGTCGCAACGTTTCAACAGGAAACTCTAATAATACTAGAAAATGGGACCAAAGGACCTTCCAACGATTTTCATCGCTGCCATCGTTCCAAGGACCTTCTTAAATCGCTTCAGTCTTGTAAGCCTCTCAGTCGCAGTGATTCTCGTTTCCACGCGTTAAAGGAAACTTCTACGCGATTTTAGTAAAGCCAGCCATGGTTTCCTATTAAATTCCCTGCTAATAGCTTCGATCGGGGACTCCGCGAATTCGCGTGGCGAAAGGAAAGAAAACGGGGGAAGATCTGAGAGGCGGAAAAGGTGGAGTTGCCCTTGAATCGCGAGGCCCTCGTTTGATCGCTTCCTGTTGTGGTTTGAATCGCTGCTCCCCCTCTCTGGCTTCCTCATCCTGGACGATGCTCTGACAAATGAGAAATTCCCGGGGCCGATTTTCCTCGGTGGTATCGATCCGGGGGAACGGGTTCAGGGACCCGAACGCGCGAGTGCCCGTAACGTCATTACTAGAAACACGATCCCGGACCAAGCGAAATTGCCAGCAGTTTTTCCAGCGTGCTCGCTCCAGGCGAAACGCACGAAACTACCCTGCAACACACGATCCTGTCGGCCGATTTGCGCTGGCAATCTCTGTGTGCGCCTGCATGCGTACCCTTCGCTCGTCGACGGATCTGTATGCGCACGCTTGCAGCCGCGTATTTATGGACGTCTGCGGTTACGTTTGAGATGCTTCCTTCGGGAAAGGATCGCAGATGAGAATCTCGCGGAGACGCGGCGGACGAGCGCAGGAGGAGGAACAGTAGTTCGTTTATAGAAGTACTGACTGGGGAAATTAGCATCTGACGGGCGAGATTTTCCTGTGGAAAAGCTGGCGGGAAGTGTGGGTGAGGAGGGACGGTGAGAAAGGAAAACTTTGAGAGATCTTGTCAGGAGGAATGGAACCATCAACATTTTTCTATCATCGACAGGACTTGAGTTTTGTAAAATTCAGCTTAACAAAGAAACATTGATTTCATAAATTTTAATGTGGCGCACTGAGGATTTAATTCGAGGATATTAGGTAAAATTCAAATTGGCAAAGAAACATTGATTCCATAAATTTTAATGTGGCGCACTGAGGATTTAATTCTCAGATATTAGGTAAAATTCAACTTGGCAAAGAAACATTGATTCCATAAATTTTAATGTGACGCACTGAGGACTTAATTTTTGGGGATTTAAAGTTGCAGGGACAGAAATCATTTTAATGCAAACTTAATAAAATTCAAATCAATTTATATTTTCTGTTTACAAAGCCTCCTTTCTTTGGGGGGTGCCTCGGTCCTCCTCTAAATGCGCCATTGGATTTTATAAAGTTCGATTGTCCGCGAAGTCTTCGACCAAAACTACTACATTGCTTCGGCTATGAATAATTTTTCCAAACGCGTAGAAATTTGAATTCAGATTCCCTGGAAGAAGTCGAGGATACCGATGGCGCCGGTTTCTCGGATTTATCAGGCGGGTACGATCCAGTGACTCGAAGATCGCGCACATGCGAGAAAATGAGTCATCGGTTCGCCCGAAGGAAATGAGGCTCGAATGTGGCTGCGTGAGATAAAGCGGTCGCGGCACGTGGAATTTCTACGAAGATAGGAATTGATGTAGAAGCGTGTATAGTATCTGTATATTATTCAAATGCCGGTGCTTAGAACTCGGATTAGAAGAAACGGGCGATTATTCGCCCGCCATTCTGAGTAGTCTAAATTTAAAAAAAGAATACTTGGAAACTAGCTGCTTGTCAATGCTGTACACGTTGCTTCGACTCGTATTATGAAGCATAAATAAAGATTTACGTTAGCTAGATTAGCGTGCGAGCTAAACGAAAATAATCCTCCCAATCTTTTCTAACCACTGCCTTTTATAATGTTATAACATCCTCGATCTCTCGGATTAATGTCCCCATCTATCACGATGCAAACTTAACAAAGCCGTTCTCTGTCATCGATTCCACCCAAGCACGGTCCGAAAAGATCCACGGATAGATCCTCGCTATTGTTTAGGCAGAATAGCCTGTAACGGTACCTTTTTGGCAAGATTCCCCTCCGTTCGATCTACTATTATCGATAGTTCCTTTTTATATGGGCATCCGAGCAATTGGACGTCCGTTGCATGAATTAAGCCATTATATTTCGTGCCCCATGGGGCCTCCATAGATTATCGATCCAATCACACGGCTCGTTCGTTTTAAGAACTCCGTTGGAACGGTTTCTCACTGTCCTTGGAGGTACGAGCTATCGTTCGTACTTACTCGGTGTTCAATTAACGGGGGACGTTACCCCCGGGGCTCGTATTTCCGCGATCTGCCATTTTCCGAGTCAGTGCTTCGACCCGATAACGCTGCCGGCTGGGGAATCTGTCGGTGGATAGATTTCACACTTTATGCTATAACAGCGTGTTTCGCTCGACTCGCCAGTGCCGGGCTTGCAGCTGCACCTGTTCGTTGAAAGTCTCTAATGTAGTTGAATATACAATTTTAGTTAGGGGATCGGTTGTGTTTTAATCGCGGCGTTTGGGATTGAAATATTTGTCGAGTAACCAGGTGCCAAGTCCCATGTAATTTCATGAAATATGATTGAAGTTGATCGGCTCTAAAGGTTTACTACGAGGGCGCAACTGCTTCTCGATTCTCCAGTGGAAATCACCGATTACGCTTGCAGCATTCCCGACAATCTTCGCGAGAGCCAGCAATAAGCAACTCCTGAGCGTCGTTTTCAATCATTCCGCGGAGGATGTTTACGCCCGGTGAAAAATGTTAACGCGAAGAGGAGACGGATGCTTTTTCCACGGATGAACCCGTGTAACTCGGTCATTATACTTTGTTGCACGAATTCACGAAGCCAGGCCGACCGCGAGCTGCTGAAGTATGGTTATAGGGAGGCATAACGAGGCAAGAGGCGACTTAACAAGGCTGTTATTGTTGCGATTACGTTAATTTACCGCTATCGAGGGCGACCGGTCGTGATGGTAATGAATAACCGAAGACGTGATTACACTCCGATGTCCCTCTAGGATATCGAATGCCTCCTCCCTTCAACAATGCATTTCCTGCTGCTTCGCTCGCTCCGCTCTGTGTAATTGGCGTCTTTACTGTTTCTTTGCCAGCGAAGGAGACTCCGCTAAGGAAATTAACACCCTTTAGGACTTCATCAAATCATACTCGATTACGTTGGATACTGCAGCTTACACGATTAACTGGGGAACAGGTACACATTAAGGGTAGCTTCCCATCGAATCACTTAAACAATAGTTCATTTTTAGGATTTTATCTTAAATAACTAAACGGTTATTGGAAAATATTGTAATCTCATGTTTTAGCAGAGGTTTGAACCACGAACTTAGAGAAAAAATCAATGCGTGGAACTCTCACGCGTTAGAAGTGAAACTCCTTATTAAATTTCAAAACCGTTAATTTTTCTTTTAATATGAATAAGTTTTATGACTCTGTATGTTCGTCGAAAAGTAGACTGTGTGCAATACGAAGATACTTTTCATCATCCCATAAGAGTGTTGAAATTAGTGAGACCATCTTCGATTAGCATGTTTTCACTAATTTCATTTATAGGAATTTGATTAAAATTCTCGAGTTTCAAATAGACATTGCAGCTAATTTTTTCACCAATCCAAGTAAACAACGTGGTTTATTTATTTTTTGAACCTAATATGAACATTATTAACATACTGATCGTCATCAATGTGTCATCAAAGCTGATAATGCTTGGGATCAACTGTTTCACCTCGTTCTTAAACCATATTCAAACACAAATGAAGCAAACTTTACCAAGCTTATTGTGTTTGCAATTCTTAGTGGACAGTTATAAAGAAATTAAAGTTTGTGTACGGTAGCTTAGCAACAATGGGTGCATCGGTACTTGTTGATGGCACAGCTGAATCAACAGATAATTGTATAAGAAAAAAAAATATGAAGAATACTTAAAACAAAATGTTTCACATTCTCCGCATCTCTCTTAACCTATTATACCGACTTTGATTCGTTTAAATTAGTCTCCACCAAGTTTTTATTATTTTCCATCGTAAAATGATCTTCATACGAAATTTATAACAAAAGATGTTCCTCTTGTAAAAGCTTTATACAAAGTCTCACTAATTACTTAAAACCTAGTGCTTAGACCTACTTTTGGAGTGATTTGATGGGAGGGTACCCTTAATTTTTAATTATTTTTCAACCCTTCATTCAGAAGCTACAAGATAATTCTCCTATAGGAGAAAGTATAAAGATAATCCAACTTTCATTATCACCCTGCACTCTCCCTATTCCATTCTGGAAGCCCAGAGCACTCTTATCATTGCCACGAATTCCCGCTTACCACTCATCGTTTTCATCCCCCAACCCTTAATCCGCTGGCAAACTAATCACCACTCCTCATCCACTCATATTTCCTCCGGATAAAAATCAATTTTCCAACGAATTTTCAGCTGATCGAGCATTGTCAGCGCCTTCAATCGAACAGTCAATCGACGGGGTCGAAGCGGGTGAATCGGTGGACGCTTGGCGATGCCATTCGCGGATTGTTATTCATTGTGCAGGTTCGTGGTGCGCTCGTGGGACATAGATATGCGATAACGACGCAAATAATTAGCGTCGAGTTATTCGTTCCGCGTGGAATATTCATTCGCGCGCGAGCGTAACACGCGCGCCGGCTAATTTCAGGTGCAACGTATCCTACGGGCAACCGTTGGCTCGCGATTCGCGGGCTTCGGCTTCGCGTCTCCTCGAGGCGAGCGTGTACTGGAACGGAACGGAGGACGTGGCCGCCAACCCGTGAAAATATGGATGGCGGAGCCGCCTTGTTCCTTCACGGATGCTGAAGGCGGCGTAATTAAACTTAGGATACGAGCGTTAGATTCCTCTACACAGCACCGCCAACCACCGTTCCCCGCCAAATTAACACAGGGAACGCCCGTCCTCTTTCGGATATCCTCGTTTCCTTCCCCAGACGCTCCAACGATGCACGCTCGCCTGTTATTTGGCAGAGCTACAGAGACGCTGATCCTCGTGCCGAAAGGCTTTTATGTCGGAGAAGACGATCATGTATAGGGGAGACCGGAGCTGGTAAGCCAGTTTTTCAGTTCTTGACTTTTTAATAAATTATGTGGGCGAAATATCGTTAAACTGGTTAATATATTTGATAGGGCATAATTTGGCTATCTGATTAAATTATTAATGTTGGCTCAAGGTGACAACAATTAAGGTATTTTAATGTTTTTCTAATACCTTCCATGATGGGGGTTCGTTGACTTAGAGTATGGGGTAGGTTGACTATAGGTACAATGAGATAAGAAAATGTTATTAGTAACTTATCTCAGTGGTAATAAATATAACACAATGTAACAAGAGTAGTTTCATTATAAAATATTAATTTCTTTCTTTCAGATTTCAATAATAAGCTGAAAATATTTTCAACTTAAATATTAATTATATCGTATCTATAACATAGTGAAATTTAAACAAAAAATAAAAATCGCTTTATGAATAACTAAATAACAATTTAAATCTTATTACTGTTATTAGTCAACCAGCCCCGATCGATCATTTTGACTTCAATAATCTATATAACCTTCAATTAGGTATTTATTATTTATGTCAATAGATTATCTAATAAACTAACTTTAAAATAGTCCCTTAACATTTATTCTATTGCAACTATATAGAGCGTGAAAAAATAAAATCTTTAAAAAAAAGATCGCGCGTTGGGACATAAATGCATGGCATAGTAGAAGTGACTTCTTTCTACAGTGAATTTTTCCACTGTAGAGTATATGTCGGTGCAAAGTTATTAACAATTAGTCAACCCACCGCTTGAGTAGTTAATTGGAGCTTTGGTTGAAGTTAATTGGAGCTTTGCTGATTTTCAGAGGAAGAGAATTGAATTCGAAGGACTTCTGTAAGATGTCTTCTACAGATTCTTTGTGAGAAAAGCCACTCAATTGCATCATATTCATTTTCTACGAAAAGAGTATCTCCTTTCCGATCATACCCTAAGCAACCAACCACCCCGCATCGTGCACCCTCATATAAAAACTGCTTTATTCGACCAGAAATATAGAAGACCTATAAGCATCGAATCATAGACGTCCCCATAGATTTCCCGAGCCGATAACCGATAGAATAGAATCGCTTCCGGGGCGTGCAATAAGACGAAATTAAATGGAATCCCCGAAAACATTTAACCAACGCTAAATTGCCGGCTAATAAATGTTCGGCTCCGGCTTAATCCCTGGACAAAGGGTCCCACGTTTCCCGGCTCGTTATTTTCCCGTGGCACGTTAAATACACCGAAATAAACGGTAATCCCAGTCTGGACCTATGACAACGAGGGTGCGGGTGAACGAGTATTGATTTTAAGGGGGAGGAGGGGCCGAAAGTATCGGCTCCAGCGACCGCCGAATTTCTCCTCCCCTATCCTGGGACAGGATCAGTGGGGACGTTGTATAAAAGACATTCATCACGGGGCTGGTTTTAAGGCAAACGAAGTAACATCCGGGAAAGGGGATGAGGGTGAATCGTAATCGAATTCGAGCCGAGCGCCACCGCGAATCTTTCGTATTTATGGTCCTGAGAGGCAACACCTTCGTTGGAGAGACTGGATTTTGCGCGGCGGCGCGGCGCAGATTTATAGAACGCCGTATTTCTGCGAATGTGCGCGGTGCACGCCGACAGGTTCGTTCGAAACGAATTTGTAGTAAATCCTGCGGGGCCAGAGGCTCGGCAAACCGAACTTTCAGTTCGGTCACAGAGGCGTTCGTTAAGCGAGCCTCGTTAATACTAGCAGACATCAGGTACTTTACACGGGGACGACGTTCCGAAATAAGATATGCAGTCTACTGGCTTTTGAAACGACTGGGTCAACTCACTGCGACTCCCACGATTTAATATTCATCCAACACGGCACTTCATTTCCAGCTCTGCCCGCGCGTTTTACCTTCCACCGAATTCTATGATTCCACGAACGAAGGCATACCGTTTACTGACTTTTAAAGCGACCCGACACGATTTAACACTCGTTCCAGCATTACTTCTCGTCTCATTTGCAAGTCCATTTCAGAGCTTCGCGTTTCCCATCGGGTCCCGATGCCGGGATAAATCCAGGACGTTAATGCGAACAAGCGGGAACCGATTTCGACAGATGTCCGCGAGGGTTGATCGCCGATTATCGGGATCCTGGGACGACACGGTGATCGACGTGCTCGCGGAGCCGTGCCAGGACGCGAAGGTCCTCGCATTCTTCTGCCCTTCTATTTTTATCGTTCGCGCCGCGACCGCTCTCCGTTAAACAATTCAGCCGCGTCCACTTCTCCGCGACTTGGCACGTAACGAAGAAAAATTGGCAAGCGATCCCGTGTTTCGTTAGGTGGTGGCTCGTCGGAATTTCGTATTATTGTCCGGGGGGCACCGTTGACCCTGACATTTGGCAAACGCAAGCGGTTTCTGTCGGGTGGCAGCCACGTTCCTTGACGGACGTCGAGCGTCGCATCCGCCCGGGGAATCCGCGTGTCGGTAATAGGAGAAAATCGTCATGGAGCACGGCGACTTCCTTCGAGATCCTCTCGGCGATCCTTTGTGCTCCGGAGGAAGCAGAGCACACCGAGCACGTTCGCCAAGATGATTAAGGGAACGTGGTAGGTAGATCTGTAAGCGACATGACACAGTGTTCGCTATCAACGAGGAGGATGGTTTATTCGAATGAAGATACTTTGTGCGAGATGACTGCGATGTCTACGTCTAAATTAGAAACGTAAGATACTTTATTTTAAAGTACCAGTGGCAACATTAACCCTTCGTTGACACTCTGGGTGTGAGCCACCCATGAATTGATTCTGACACTCTGTAAAATAAGTACCTCTTTCCAAAGCTGACTTACAAACTTTTTTCCCTCAAAATATTATATCCGAACAACAACTCGGTAGACTTTTAACGTCTAATTCTGAAATTTATAAAAGTTACAAGCTTTTGAACATTTTCTTCGTGTTTTCTGGACATATGGTAATCTAGATTTTTTTTGCAAAAACTGTGATAAAATGTCAATCAAAAAACTATTGGAATACATTCTAGAGACCCTGAAATTGACCCATGATTTTTTTCATAACAATTGGATTTTTTAGATGGGAGTGGCAGACGTTCAAAAATTGTTCTGGGTGTGAGCCACCCAGGTGTGTCAAACTTGATCGAAAGAGGAGGTGTGTCAACGAAGGGTTAATTATCCAAGCCCGTGTGAAGCGGCGAGTTCGTCCCAGTTCCTGAACACTGTCCCCAAATAAGCATCGCAATTTTCGCCCCAAATGCAAGCTACGGTTTCCCTTTTTTGGGGACCTACGCCGCTCGAAGAGGGAGCGAGGTCGTGACGGCTCATTGGCAGCAGCTCGCACAGTAGTCGTAAAGTTGGTCGGAGCCGGCGGAACGCTTTTGCATGGCCTCACACGTACCACTGGCAATCGCGATCGGATTAGACGCACCGTTGGCGAGCGCAATGTGTCTCGCATATTTCCGTCACGCTCGGCCGATCCTGTGCCTCCTTGGCGCCAGCCGCTGCTCCATCTCCCTCTCCTTCCCTCTCTTCGCCGAGGGTCGAACCGCTTTTCCCTTCTCCTCGCCCCGGCGTGCTCGCGGTGCCGAGATCTGGTTCGATCGCGGGGCCAGGTCGTCGAACGGAAAAATCACCGATACCGATAATTAGCAATGGGAATTTGAAGAACACGGGCTTCTGCTTCCTGTTCACGATGCCAGTGGTCGGGAGGATGCAGAAAGTACCATCAAAGATAAGCTTGAGGAGTGTCTCTGCCTCGTCGCGTTAGCAATTCAGGAATGGAGCAACGGGGTGGGCTGGTTTTAAGTAGTAACGGTCAATGGTAGGGCGACCTGCCACGCGAAGACGCCGAGCAGCAAAATGGATGCATGTAGCTTTCCATTTTTCACAGTTTTCGGTTATAACGTCTAATATCCGTAAAAGAATTCTAGTTATTGAAAATTTTTTAAGTCAGAAGCAACTCCGGATTTGAAAAACTCGACTAAAATAGAAATTAAAGCTTCTCACTGCAATAAAATATATATTTTCCATATTAGTGGTCTCTTTTTAATCTCAAGTCAGAGCAATAATTTTATAAACATTTTTTCTAATTTACTCGAAGCTGGTAAAAATGGAGCCGTAAGCTCCTCAACTGTACTTTATTTTATTTTATTTTTATTATATTGTATTTAATTTCTAATTACTGTACTATTCTGTCTAAACTTAAGTATTCTAAAGGGTTTTCCCGTTGATATTAATAATAATAATAATAATAATTTCTTTCTGCTGTGATTTCTACATCGATTCGCGTGGGTGTCTCACAAGTGGTGTATGGGGAACTTGGATGACGAATAAGGTGGAAAGACCGCTTGCATTGAGATCGAACTGGAGGTCCACTGAAATTGTGTCAGACACCGAATTGCTCGACAGGAGGAAACCTACGGAAGACGGGAAGAAGTGTCTCGTTGAGATAATATTCGTTACCTGTTTCGCCCACTCGAAGACAATGCCTGATCGCCCAGCTTTCTGGTCACCTTTGGAATCGTCTTCTCCTCAGTGGTACCCGCTACATTGTATCGAGAAATTCCATACCGCTAGCAGGGGGCAAAAAGCGAAGACACTCAGCGTCCTGGTACCATACGTCTACGTGAGGCAATTTGATCCTACGTTTTTGTGGAAGCACGAGCGTTCCACGTAATAAGCGATGCTTCGCTTTTTCCGTTCACTTTTTTCTCCTTCTCTTTTCAAGGGACGCCGTTAGGATTCTCCACTGGAGCCGGAGTGTACCGGTATCCACGAAATGACCGCGTTCAATTTCATCGCTGAACACTTCTCGACTCCGAATTCATTGTTGGCACTTTGAAAATTGAAATCGTAGGCAGGAATGATCACTTTCATTATAAATATTTATTTATATATTAATGATTACAAATTCATTGGAAACACACTTTAGGATTGTCGTTCATAGAGTACTATTAGCTAATCGTTAAGGATATTTCCCTAAACGTTCAGACTTTAATAACAAAATTGAAAAATTTCGTGAATTTTAACAAAAAGAGATCTCTATTATCCACAACTATTTGTTCAAATAAAAATTTCACATTTCTAGAAAAAGAAATGGTGTTCAGTCGAATCGACGTAGAAATCACAGCAGAATGAAATTGAGGGCCTTGCAGGAAGAAGTGTGCAGCTCCATTTTCACCAAATTCAAGTAAATTAGAAAAAATCAACTATATTAGAACCTTATTGTATGAATATTACCAAAGTACAATTACCACTGAAAAGTTAAAAGATTGAAAAATACGAAAATGGTAATTCAAAAATCACACTTGGGTGCAACGAACCCTATCTGACCAATTTGTTATTATAAGAAGCTGTGCCCACGAAGGGTTAAGGCTCCCATCCCAATTACTTCATCGATTAACATTTTCGACGCATTAATAACCACCGTCTACAGTTATAGACGATCTTCGTAACAAGTAGGTACATGGACATTCCAAGGAGATTATACAAAGGAAAATCCTTTGAATTATAGAGTCCCCCTCTTTTCATCCAAGAACTGAGAATATAATCTAACAGAAAGATGTATGGAGAGGTATATCACCGCTCGCGTCTCCTAAAACGCTATTAACTGCTCATTAATCCACAGAGATTAGATCCCCGTCGACATCGGACAAAAAAAGAAGGGCCCCGCTGGCACGGCGGGGCCACGAAGATCCCCCAGGATGCTGGTGAAGGTCGGAGGCGAAACGGTGACGATCGTCGGATCGTCACGGTTGAACAGCCCCTTCCCCCAATTCTGTTTTTGCTTGTCAGTGCCGTTCGTTCACGGGCGAGCAGGTGCTGGATGAATAATACTGGCGCGTTACATGCAGCCGGATAACGTCACGGGAGATTTAGTTCTATCGAGTGGTCCGAAACGCCATGGATTTACACGTGGCCCCAAGTCTCGCGAGCTCTAGGAAAGGCATTTATACCCTTCGAATTATCCGAGCCGCTCAAACATTCCCCTCCGATCGGATCTAGGAGCGAACGATACGCTACTCGCATCGCGGTTCTATCTTCCGCGAGGAATCAACCGAAGGACGAACAGAAAGACGAGGTCCCCTCCTCGCCCTCCCTCGGGCCTCGTTTCGCCTCGTCATTCGGCATCGTTGCAAATTACCCAGAGGCGGGAAAACACGACCGCGTTCTGATCGGTCAGAGGCTTCGCGCGTCAACGTCTTCGAGGAATATCACGATCGAAAAGCCCCCGGCCGCGGTTGATTCAGCCCCATCCGTCGTTTGCATAGTCGCTGATTCACGGGACCGCGCGCAACAGGTTTGCGAATAAGAAACGAGCGCAGGCGAAATTCTACTGGGAGAAAAAAAGTGGATTCCGAGCCCCTTTTCCCCTGGGACCGGGCCCAGCTACCGACACCATTACGACATCGCCGATGCACGATGCGTTCGAGGGCGGCTCCGACATTTAAGCAGCGCGCTGGCTCCCGGCGATGTTCCAGCGGGGAACAAAAAGACAGGACGCGGAGGACAGGTCTCGCGTGATTATAATAAAATCGCAGTTTGCTGCTGGTCGAGGGCCTTCGTGGGTTCCCACAGGGACCACTACTGGCACAGTCCACCTACCGCATCCGCCACGGTAACTCGTCCTACGCTTTGCATACGCGCCGTTTCGGTCAACGGACTCCTGTAAGTGAATCTAGGAAGGTGGTCGATCTAAAAGCCCTGGGATGCGGCACAGTGGACACACAGCCTGCGATTTCTTGCTTCGCATTATCACTCTGCGGTTCGGACAGATTTACTCTGGTTCGTCGGGAGAATACATCGGTCGGGAGTCTTGAACCGGGGGGTTCAAGTGGTTCTGAAATATTCAGGATGGATAGGAGTTTGAAGTTTTGGGTAATTGGGTAATGGAGGTATCGCGGGACAATGTGGCCGAAGTATTTGGCCGTGTTAAATCTTTGTTTTAAAGTTATGATGCTGAGAAGACCATCTCTCCCTTTGTGGAGAGGAGAGATGGCGGAGTTATGATTGGGATGAATTCAAATTGTGGGTAAGAGATGACTCACTTTCGAAACTTTTATTCTATGAGTTAAATTTACATTATTTAGCGAGGGATTTTTTTTTATTGGTTTCGTTTACTTTTTTGTTTGATCTGTTCTTTACTTTTTTAGCGTAAAGGAATTAAATATTAATGAATCTGTAGTTGCAGTCACTTATAAATAATTTCGCTTCCTTTTTTCGTTACTTTTTCACGAATAATTATGTAAGTGGTCTCTCTCAACGACGAAAACCATTTCTCCTGGTACCTATGGCTTCAGTTTTCAACCCGATTTTCAACAAACATTGTCTTAAAACAAATACCGACCAGTTTGTTTGAATCAGCAGAAAATTTTGAACAGACTAAGTTTATTCTAAAGTAAATAATATCAACATCAAGTTATTGTAATAGTGACTTTATTTTATTGCGAAGGGACAACCTCGCCCGAAAGTCATATCCCAAGATATAAAAAACCACATTTTGGTCTAAAATAAGCAACTAATTAATTAGAGACTTCTTTTAATTTCTTGCATCATATCCGAGCAGTTTTTGCAGTACATGGAATCAATTGCGCTGCAAACATATTTTATAAAAGTGTTCATTCATTAGCCTTAAGCGTTCATTTATTGGTGCGTTTACCCTACATGCTGCTCGTCATATCCCAAGATACAAGAAACCACATTTTTGTCTAAAGACACGTCACTTCTAACTGACTGCCTAAATATCTCGGTGTATCTCGCGAACGATAAGACAGAGTTCCCGTACACAAGCTTGCGAATAAAAGAGGGAAGCAACGCAATTAATCGTTCCTTTTCGAGGAACAACTCGTATCCCCGGCGTTCTTACGCGAAACGGAAGAAGCGAGATCGGGTTGTAGTTATTCCCCGTGATTCGCTGAAAATTTGACGCCACGCCGCAGACGGATACGAGCACTTCCATTAGTCTGACCGTCAAATTTTATCGCCCGACAGTTATAATGAATTCCAGCGAGATTTATCGCCGCGAGAAGCTGAACCGTTACGGCGACCGCGCAAAAAAGTTTGCACGTAAATGGCTGTGCACGCGTCCGAAGACCCAGCATTTCGTAGCATACTTCGGCGAAGTAACAGGTGTCTCCTCCATCAATCCTTATGGAGTCTATAGATGATACAGCAGCTTAACAATAATTAACACTTCGGAGGACACGGCATTTTCCACCTGGACAAGTTTGGTCCACGGCGCTGACGAAGAACGAAACACATTCCTCCGCGCTAATTTTTTGTACAATTAATATCGTTCGAAAAACAAGATTTATTTACCGTCAACGTGATGCCGCGCGTCAGAGGAGGCTGAATATTTTAAAGGACACCCGTAAATCACCGGGCAGGCGATAAATTAAAGAAGATACGCGCGCTCGATGTCGCGGGGATGGCTTTCGTTCCTAGAGGCGGAACGCTGTCGCGTGTGCCATCGGATGCGCCGATTAATATGGGAAACGCGCGAGCACGCTTTCGCCCATTTTTAAGCATTCCCCGGCCGAGTCGACCCGGCCGTTAGGATAATAATTTCAAAACGGACATAATGACATTCCGGTCGTGCCGGCTTTCACTGACAATAGATCCTACCGGAGAACATTAACGGTCCTCGAATGCGTCGGGCACGTACGATTCCCCGCTCGATTCACCGTTTCGTCTTCGTTCTGCCCCGTGCATCCTCCTTTGCCCCATTTCGCGCGATCAATTGTCTCGGCTCGTCGATGGCACAGAGAACAACTCGGTGAACTCGCAAAAGTGTTATCTAGATTAAACTCTTTTAAGGCTGGAACAGACACGTACAGTAGCGAGTAATTTAGTAATTTATAAATCATTGTTTCACTAAGCTACTCGACTAAATTTTACTGTCCACACACGAAAAATTACTAAATTATTTGCTACTCGACTAAACTACTGGACGCGTCTGAACCAGCCTTTAGACGCTTTATGTTGAACTTTTGTTTCTTCATCGCTAGACGATCTACGCAATCCATTCTGCCCTCTTTACATAAAATTTCCTATCTAGCGAATCGAATATCTATCCAAGAAAACTAAAGATTTACCATTTTCTTTCTGCCTTCTTGTAAAACAATTAAATAAATTAGAGGCTTTCTGAATCTCCACGAAGAATGTACTCAGGGGTTTCTAACTTTTCTTAAAAGACGAAGTACACGTGGAACTTGAAATACCGAAGAAGAATTGCTTAAGAAATGGAAAAATGCTAGATAGGAAATTTTAACTAAGCACAGTAGAATTTTGTGGATTTACTGGATCCACTTTGGAGCTTTAAAATCATCGTTCGCCGTACTCACAGATACACTCACTTCACTGGGTGAAGTTCTAATTACCTTCGGTGGTGCAGCCTTGCAGGGAACTCGTTTGGAACGAGTTTATTAATAGTCCTCGGTTAAATCAATTCGAGCCAGTATCATCGACACGAGAAACAGAAATGTTGCCGATGCATATGTTGTTATATACATTCCAAGCCGCGTGTTATTACGTACTTCTTTATATAACCCGATTATTTTCTCTGGATATAGAAATGGATAGCATTCGTCGCTGGAAATCAGCCCGCGGCGTTGGGATTCAACAGGGGACCGGGGAAAGGGGTTGGAGAAAATATAGATTAACGGAAACGAGGCTCGTAAATGTATCAAGCACGTGAAATACCATGGTCCTGGTCTTCGCAGAGGTGGTTGTAAAGGTTTACAGTTGGCCGTAACGTTACTTCAATTCTTGTTGGAGATGTTTGGTCTCGATAAGTAATTAAGCAGCGGACGATCACGGGCCGATAAATTGTTGATTACGACAGATTGCCTAGACGGGCGCGGGTAGCCGTCAAAACTCCAGCTAAAGGTTCATTAACACGTTTCCTCCGCGGTCTACAGTTATTCGTATGACGGTCCATCGGAGTGACTCGCTTGGAAATGGAATTTCCGTGGCCGAGATGGCCGCTGATGCAATCTCTGCCCGCCATTGATTTAATCGGATGTGCCAGAATCCCGACGGTCCGACGAATCTAATTTAAATTCGTCCTTATCGGTTATCGACGCTCCGATTGAAATCCCTCCCCCGGCGATATCGAATTTGGGGGCGTATGTAGTCAATGCAGTCACGTACAATGGGATTACTGTTTCTTGAGGAACTCGTGCACGTTAGATAGGGTTTGATGTCTCTGTTCTCTCCACTGAAATATCCCGAATGTTGGTGATAAAAATTCGTTGAAGGTAGGGACTTATCGGCAGGGCCCGATCTAGCTTTTTATCCGCTCTGGGGAAAATGATTTTTGTTGCTGTTTGTATTTAATTATAAAGTTTGATACTAAATTCAGATTTCAGACACGTAGGGGAGGTGTGCTATAGAAGGGATATTTTTATTCGACGTCCATTTCTGATAATATCCTGATATATTTCCTATTAATAGACTTGTGTTTTAAATATCTATCATCAGAAAAGTATACCTAACTTCTTGAAAAAGCGGTAAAAAAGTAAATAAAACTACTTAGTTTCTCATTTTGTTTATTTTCATTAACGTATAAAGTCCCATTTAATTAAAACTACCTAAACAAGGAAGGGGCATTATCGACTTATTTGAAAATGGAAGATTTCGTTATTTTCTGTTATTATTAAAGAGTTGACTATACATTTTTATTAAAGGCCACTAAACATACTTCCTATTAATAGACTTGTGTTTTAAATGTTAGAAGTTTATAATGAACTCTTTAATAATAACAGAAAATACAAATTCTTCCATTTTCAAAAAAGTCGAAAATGTCCCTTTCACGACTAGGTAGTTTTAAATGGGACATTATACGTTATGAATGGAACACATTAGTGAAAATAAACGAAATGATAGTCTAAGTAGTTTTATATACCTTCTTGCTGCTTTTTTAAGAAATTTTTTTTTTTTTTTCTTCAATTTTCTCTTTCTACGAATTTTGCTACCCGCAAATTTTCCGATCTGGCCAGTTGCCCTGCTAGGTCACAGAAATAATGAATAAAATTGTACAGAACTATCTGAAGGAAGAAGGAAGAATAAATGACAGTTAACTAAATAGTATCCCGCCTAAAAGTGCCGGCAACAGTCGAAGTAGCAGAGGAATTATGGTTTCCTACGGAAACCGCAAATCAACTCGCGCCTTAAGGCGCGAATTACCATTCCCATGGGCGACGAGACAATGAAAGGAACGTATCAGCGCCGTGGAACGCGTCGCGGCGCGTCGAATTCGCGAGAGCGTGCCGCCTCAAAGCCACTTCCGGCCTGGCTAATCATTAGCCATTTCTAATCGCGTGAACGTGACATTGGCACAGGCAGCGAGTCCCCTTGGTGCGTGGTTAACGAGTCCGCGACACTCGAGGTGTTAACACGTAGCCCACGGCGCTAACAATGGGGCTAACTGTAACCCGTGGAGAAGGTTTCCACGGTTCCTCGTACATTTCTTTCGCGTGCATGCACGACTACGCTGCGCGACGCGTCGCGCCGCGCCGCCTTTCCTCTCGTTCTCCATCACCGCGGACCGTCTCGTTGTTGCGAGGCGAAATGAGTGCCCTCGGGTGACTGCACTTCTGACGATTCATTTTCGTCTAGGTAATGCGGAAAGAGCGTAACGCCGAGGCACAGTTCACGCGCGCGAAGGGAGAAGTCGTGTTTCGGTCGGACGCGTTGCAAGTAGGTATATATATGTATGAAGATTTGAGTCATGATTCTTTGGGGGTTGTTCGTAGAGTTGCGGAGATTCAAAGTTTTATGGTCTCTACAAGCTACACTCTAACCCAGTGCTTCGCAAAATTTTCTCACCCTCAGCACACTCAAAATTGGGAATTATTCGAATAAATTTTTAATTAAATAATTTTGATTAAGGATTGAGAATAAAGAGAAGTTATTCGAGAATAATGAATAATTTGTTATTCGAATAAATCTTCATTCGAATAATTTCGAATAAGGATTGAGAATAAAGAGAAGTTATTCGAGAATAATGAATAATTTTTTATTCGAATGATTTCGAATAAGGATTGAGAATAAAGAGAAGTTATTCGAGAATACTGAATAATTTTTTATTCGAATAAATCTTCATTCGAATAATTTCGAATAAGGATTGCGAATAAAGAGAAGTTACTCGAGAATAATGAATAATTTTTTATTCGAATAACTTTTATTATAAATTTTTTAATTTTTATATAATAATGACCAACTCTAGGCGCAGCTAAGCGCTTCCCAAAATTTCTCGGTACACGACAAGCAAAAATAGGTATACAAATCATACAGAAGTTACAAAGTCGACACACATAAATTACATTTATTTATGAGAAACTTTCTTGAAAACAAGTCTTGTGCTTTTCCTCCTCTCAAAGGCATTGCGCCCCGGCACACTTAGTCTCGGCACACTATCCCAACGCACCGCAACCTTCGTCCTCTTCGCTACATTTCTCCTATCCACCGAAGCAACAGAGAAGACTGAATGAAAGGAAGCGAAGTGGTGTCCCCCTGGAAGATTCTATTCTCTTAATGGAGGCACGAAATCAGGATGAACTGTTAACGAGAGGCACGATTGGCCGCGCGAGCCGAAGCGCGGGAACGCGCGGCACGATCCAAAGAAACAAGTGGTTTGTCGTTATTTGCACACAATGACCGCGGGCAACCGTGGCAACCGCTCGTGAGTGAAAGACGAATGGGCTCGGCAGCATCGAGCGCAGCTGTCGTGATTTTCAGAGACTTATTGCCGTATAGTTTTGACGGGAGCGCGATGAACGTTTGCACGTGGACCCGCGATGGGATTGAGACACGGGATCGGAGATGAATGGATCGGGATGGACGTCGGGATCGATCTCACTTTGGTTTTGACGAGCGAGGGGATGGTTCGGGAGTTAAAGGGAAGCTGACATCGTCTCTGTGGCAAATTAAGGGGAACCGAGGGTTCCATCTTCGGGAATAACCGATCGGAATTCCTCACCTCGGCCCATAAACTCCCTGAGTCGTTGGCCCCGGGGTGAACGTCAACAGCGACGCGCCGCTTCCGCCTTGGGACCCGCGACAGGATCAAAGCGCCGAAACCTGTCGCGCTCATTAATCCGCCGTGTCGTAAAAAGAACGGAATCGCGACGGGGAGAGGCGAAAGATCGGCCGTCCGGGCGAGAAAGAGCCCGCGATAATAAGAATCCCCGCAATGATCGTCACAATTCCGCGAGCAGGCGACGAGCCAGGAAGAACTCGAGGAACCGTGGCGAGGACGTTCGTCGAATGCCAACGGGCCGTTTAAGAATTTTCGGGGAGACACGGGTGGCAGAATATTCGAACGGGGACCCCAGCCAGCGAAGGAGGAAAGAGGATCCGTTGGGTGAAGAAGATGAAGCAGAAGAAGAAGAAGAAGAAGGCTTCCTGTCGTGGGCCTACGTACTCGCAGGATCTTTGATCCACGGTGACGCGGTATAAATAGAAACCCGCTCCCTCTACAGGCCGAACCACTCTCCCTCTCCTCCTCCACCCCTTTTCTTTCCTCATCCTTCCTCTCTTGTTTCTCTTCTTCGTCCTCTTCCTCCGGCTTTTTCATCCTGCCCATGCTCGTCTTCCACATTCTTCCTCGCCTGTCCCTTCGTCTTCTTCCACGCGCGTCGCCTTCCTCCTCCTCGTCTTCGTCCTCTCGAGGGGTTCTTGCGCGCCGCCCCCTCCCGACCCGCCCTCCCGCCAGCCCGTTCAGCCAGGCAACCTGTTATTTCAGGGCTGCGAATCGCCGGGAGTTTTTGCGGGTCTCCGGGCCCACGGCACTATAAATATCGAGGTTCCTTTTGCCCGTGGCCGTGCTCGCCCGTCGACGTCCGAGGACGAGGCGGAATCGAGCCACCTCCTTCCCAGAAAACAGGCGAGGCGCCTCTTCATGGCATCTGTCGCGCGACGACCGGCAACCCTCACAATTAGACAGGATCGCCAGCGCCTCGTACGTCTTCTTTCTCGGCTGAGAACACGCGGGGAAAAACCACCATCCTCAGCGCGAGCTGCTCCTCTTCCCACCCCTTTCTCCTCAGATTCGTATCGATCAGGTCCGGCGGCACAGCTACCTGGGAGATTGATTCACGGTGGACCGGAACCCAGCACAAATGTCATTGAACATTTTGTCGAAGTAGGGTTGTGGGTTCGCGATGAAACACTTGCTTCCCTCCGTTGTCTAAGTTGAATTTAATAATTATTATTATTATTATTAGACGTCTTTATTACTCAAGAGAATGAAGGTACAGGAAAATTAGAAGTGATAAATAAGAGTAAAGGCGAGGCTGCAGTGGTGACACTGTTATGAAGCTTAACCATGACTAAGGATTTTCTGCCTATCGCCGGCGCAATTCGTTCGCAATGCTATCGGGATAGTATCCTGGAAACGGACGCAGGATTACCCTCGGCGCGTCCAAGTCACGGAAGATCGTTCCCCGCGAGCACGCGAGGATCGTCTTCGTGACTTCGCGATGGCTCCCCGCGAAACACGATTGCCGATAACGAGCGGCGCAATTATTTCGACGTGCTACGATGGGCTCGCATAAATATTGACAAAAACGACAATTATCTCCCGCGGTTTCGCGGGACGCGAGAGCGCGAGCGCCACGCCGACAGTACCTACTTGGCTAACGGTCGCGCGGCGCTGTATGTGCGTGGCTGATTAATAAATCCAGTTAACGGGGATTTATTTAGTCGGATAAACATCGTGTGCACTGTGTTGGCTTATCGCAATTAAATTTACGCCCCGGCTACCGATCGCGAAACTGCTCGCTCTCTGAATCTTAATTAACGGCGACTCCCAGTTGGAACGCAACGACTGCGTCCATCGATCGTGTTTCCTATTTAAAGAATTCACTCGTCACGGGTATTTCGAACCCGCCAGCTTAAAATCTGTCCATTTCTATCTCCGCGAAGAGGACCTCGTGGCGTAACCCAACACCTTGCCTTGTGGGTCGACTCGGGGTTCGAGAATGGAGGGCACGATCCTCCGGGGAAAGCCCTTTTTATCTGTGTAGGACAAGGTACACAGTCGGTCGACCCACGAGGAACCCACGTCCCCGTCAATTGGTATTCATCGCGCAGCTTTCTGAGTAGCTCTGATTCTAGACGTAATTCACGGAATTCTGGACAGACCAGGAATCCCTATATTCCGGGACGCCAGGCGCATTCGCGATGAGCCCGTGTCGACGAAAACTTCGGGGAACGCACGGCAGGATTTTCCGAACCAGCGACTTCGGGTCGGCGGCTCGAGACGAGCATTTGGCCTCAGCTGTTCTCACGGCATCGAGTATCAATGATTTAAGAGCTGGGGACGAAAATTCTGGGACTGGATCTTCCAGCAGTTGGATCTTCTTAAGGAGATTGAAAGTATCATCGTGCTTCGAAGGCTTCCTCGTGGTCGAATCAGTCCACTTACTCTTCGAGTTCAGGAACGTCTGAAGCTTCCACTTGAATAAATCAAAGATGATAACGTGACACGGGGTAAGAAGGCAATTGAGACTACGAAACGGTTCGATCATGGTAGAACTGGGCAGACCTACCCCAGCCACTGTCAAGGTGTCAAGGATTCTTCATCCTCGCGAATCTGATCGCGAAATTTCGTTTAGAGCGACGCGGCACGGCGCGGCGCCACGAGGGAGCTAGATTTCTCTAGCGCGGATCGTCGAAACCGTTAGCTTGCATCCCGGTTACGCCGCATCCGGTCGGCACGTGGGTCAAACCGGAGATTAATCAGGTCTCTTTGTCTTGGTGAACAGCCAGCCGGCGTAGATAACATCGCCGATACGGCCGATGGGAAAAGCGCCGGCACGGCTCCGCGTATCGGGCCGATTTTATCCCCGTATCGTGACACGGTAGTGCACCCAGAAGAAAGTCTTGTAGCCGATCCATTTACCGCGATATATACGCGGCAGCGTTGCCTGTGCGCGCGAGGCGGATTAACGAGGCATGCCTCGCCACGGATGAAGACGGTCAACCAGCCTTGTAAATCCTGTAATCGAGGACGCGGCAAGGGCGCCGTGAACTCTATATAAGCGCCTCGAACGGGTTACGGTGTTACGTTCCCGTATTTCACGGATGAAGTCACACACCGCCTGGCATTAAAATATTGACGCGCCCGGAGGGGCGAGGAGACGAGGGATCCGGCCGACGACTGCGAGAACGAACGAGATCCAATTTCGACGCGCTTAGAGCCGTCGGGGGTCCGCGGCGAAATGTCGGAAGCGAGGGCGTGCTGAGAAATCACGGTCTTTTGATGTTGCTACTTGCACAGTTCGCGGCCATTCACGGAGGACACACGGTTGTGGCTCGCGACTGTTATTTGGGGTAGGTTTACGCGTCTCGCATTTTAATTGCGTGCTCTGTTCTGCGGGGTGTGTTTCATACATACCAGTTGTTAAGGGAGTCGTTTTTGTCGAAAATGAAGCTTTTATTTTTTTTTTTTTAATTAATTACAGAGGAATAAATTGAAGCTGAGAGTTATTCGTTGATAGAATGTTTATTAGCATCGGAAGCTTTAAAAAAATGTTTGTTTAGTCGAAAATATGCATCATTAAGGAGGTTTTTTAAAAAAGGTTCTCTTGTTTTGCAGTGAGAAATTAAAGAAACCGAGGTCCTAATCGATTCAAATCAAAGTCGAGAATGTTCAGGCGATGTGTAGTTTCGGCCTAATTGTGAGTCTAAATTGACGTTAATATAAACTCTTATTCTTCATGAAAAAAAACTAAAACCTCATCTTTGTCTACCGAAGAATGCATTTTTTTTAATAATCCCCATTTCGTAGCTATCATTTTGATAATTTTGCTTCGTTTATAGGTTTAGTGTAGATTCAGAGATATTCTCAAGTAGAATTTACAGGCAGGTCACCGAATATCTTTTCGTTTCGTTAAAATGTCTGCAAAACAAAATAAACTTTTTTAAAAAGCCTCTTTAATAATCCATCTTTAGCGTCATTTATAATGCATATTCGCCCTTTTGGCGAAACGAACATGTTTTTTAAAGCTTATGATATTAATCAACTTTGTATCAAAGAACAATTTTCACCTTCAATTTATTTCTTTGTAATATTAATTAAAAAAAAAAATGCTTCATTTTTTACGATTATTACTATTACTATTATTCCCGAGGGTCCATTTTGTTTAGAGATAATCTCGATTTTAGAGATCACCTGATTCGGTACTTTAAATATCACAGAAGTTTAGAAAACCGCGAGTTTTCCCGTAACATTGAAAGTGTAAACGACTATTATTGTTTTCTCCTCGCCGCTCGCCCGGCAGCGCCGATATTCCGCCGCAGACGTGGAAACGACTATAATATAAGGAACTTCGCTTAGGTGATTTTCATCGCGGAATCATCGTGATCCCCGCGCAAACGTAACTATGTAATTATTGTACGCTCGCCAATAACTGCTTCTAATAATACACCGGGCCCGCACGGAAAAATTGTTACGCAGCGCGTCTTCTTAATCACTCTCTTAATTTGTACCCGTTACTAGTATTAATTGCGCGTCATCGTCGATCGGATAGCCGAGCGGCCGCGCAGGAAACTTTGAAAAATAATGGACCGTACCTTAGCACGTTTAATTCTTATGATTTGCGCCAATTAAACCGACGACTTCGCTCTTAAAACGTAATAACCGGCTACCTATTCCGTGGATATTAAGGAACATATTAAATGATACTCGCGGGGAAATTGCAGACTCCGCGCAGGATATAACATGAGGATACGCTGTCAGCTGGCGGCGCGTCAGATCGAGTCTTCCCTCACGCCTTCCATGCGTCTGGCCAGCCACAGTTTCTGTTTCCCGCGACATCTAAATCCCAATTCCCAGCAATTCACTTCAGAGGCTCGTCGCAAACTTCCCTGAAAATTAAAAAAAATTATTCCACGCATCAAAGTTCTTCTCTGCCAATGAAATCCAAAGACTCCAGGTCTCACAAACTTACGAGACATCGCCCAAAGCGGACTCACGACATGCAGCGAAACCACGACGCTCATAAACTCGACGTGCCCTGGAAAGACCACGACTGCAGGAACGGTGGACAGAATTCTATCAGCAGGTATCTCTGCGATAAATTAAATCCATAAAGGATCGTGGCCAGCTAGCTACGTGACAACCTTCCCAGCCCTCTGCATCTAGGACGTCGATCTTCGCCGCGGACACGAGCGATAACTCGCTCCAATGATCCAGATCCATTTACCTAGTTTCCTGGAAACATTCGCGGGACCCGTGCGCGACGGTCGACCAGGACGGTCCCGGCGACAGGGCCCAGTCCAATGCGGCGGTGCGCCGCGCTGGCACGCGCTTGCCTAGTCCTCCATAACGCTTCGAAAAAAGAAACCGCTAGACCGGTGGCCCCCTATCTAACTGGTACATCGTTTTCGAACGGACCGTTCGCCAGATTCCACGCAAGATTGCCCGAGCTGGCGAGCAAGGCTAGTCGAGCTGCCGCGCGCGCGCGCGCGAGCTGCCCTCGGCCGGGGCACACGTTCCCGCTCCATTCCAGTGCACCGTGTCACCCGCACTTCCGGTAACGCGGTGCCGCGCCGTACGCCTCCTAGCCTCGAACAAGCGGCTCTCACGGTCAAGGTCAGGCACTCGAGCTACGACGAGGGGACGATAATTGCCCGGCGTGGTCTGCAGCGTGGGTGTGGTCATCGAGGTTATCGAGCCGCGCGACGTTGAACCCGTGGAAACCGTAACAGAAGTTTCTTGCGCTCGATTCTACGCAGTGGGTTGGATGGTCGATGGTTCGGGACGCGATGGTTCGCGGTTTAGAATTAAGGGAACGGGTTATGAGATTGATTTCTTCGGGGATGTTTTGGAAATTTTGCGAGGAGATTTGTAACCCTCCGGTCGGCTAAAATCCCAGGCGTTCCTTTGGCAAGGTCGGACGTGGGCGTGGCCGTCCGAGGGTTATCGGGTCCTGTTATCAAAATGTGGCAGTGATTTGGAGCGGAGCCCCTAATTATGGGGGCCGCGGCGGTTTTACATGCGCGCGGTGCCTCTCAAATGGGACGTGAAACCTTTCGTGGAACACATACACAAAGCGATACGGTCCCGTAAAACCGGCCGATAAGATAATTCGCGGCAAAACTGGGGTCTCACCGTTATTATTCCTCTGCAACGTCCAGCGGGAATGCTCGGTTTATGTTATGGAGAAATTCCAGCGGCACCCCGCGAGAAAACTCACGGCCCGCCGGTGTCCCATAATGGGCGGATAAAGTACGAATATTATCGTTCCGTGAGAACAAACGGGAGTCACGATCTCACCTATTTGGTCCCCATCCATTGAACTTCTACTGCTTCTTATCGTTTAAGTTAAGGCTGTTCGAGTACTCGAATATTCGAGTAGCTTGAAGTTCGGACCGAGCCGAGCCGAGTACCCGTAAAAACCGAGTAGCTCGATAAATCCGAGTAGCTCGAATTTTTTCGAGTAGCTCGAATTTTTTCGAGCGGTTCGAATATACTTCGAGCAACATCAAGCTTGAAACTTGAACGTTTCGGGCAATACGAATGTTTCGAATATTTTAGGTTACGTTTATCTACTGGAATGTAAATAATGGCCGCTCGAAAAAATTCGAGCTACCCGGAAAAATCCGAGCTACTCGGATTTATCGAGTACTCGATTTTTACGGGTACTCGGCTCGGCTCGGCTCCAAAAACCGAGCCCGGCTCGGCTCGCTTTTTCCGAGTACTCAAACAGCCTTAATTTAAGCCTCCACTTCGTTTCCACCCAAGTTCCGCTAAATAAGAGATGCGAGACTGGATATCCGAATTTTTTACCAAACTCGCGTCAATATCTTCGCCACGGGGCGTCTCCATAACCGAATCAATTTATCCATTTTCGCGACACCGTGATAGCGAGTCCCCCTCGTATTCCGGAGGCCAGACTTTCCCATCGAGCGATACTTTCGTCTCGCCTGTGTCCCTCCCGTCCACGCGGGACGGATTAATCTCGTTACGAGGTACATAATCCGATTCTTCTTCCTCCGCGCCTCGATAACAGGCCGACCGAGGGCTCGGCGGAATCGTTATCATTATCGTGGAAATTTCATCGCCCGGCTTAGTTAATTGATTCCTCCCCTCCGCGGGCAGGGAGGAAAGACGAATCCGCTGTAACGCTCACGTACACGCCGCTGCGGACGTGGACTAATAGGGACAATGATCACGTATAACACGGGGGTTGTTCGAGACACGTAGCGAATAAATTAACGTTGCCTCGGAGGACTATGATCCGGCGAGCCTGCGCGTTTGTATCCCCTAAGTATAGCGTTGCTCGCGGTCATAGAAACATTAGTACAACTCGCAGTCGAATAAACCACTTTCTCGACTTCGTGTACTTCCCGTCTGGAAGAATGTAGTAACCCGGGAAGACCGCGGACGTTGGCGATTTAACGTTACATTGACACACTGCGTCCCATGAAGCTACACTTCGCGAAGAATTTCACTTCATCGCGGAGGTGTACTGGTACCAAGATCGTTCTGTGTCGGAAACCTAAGTGTTGGTAGTTGGCCGGGGTAAAAAGCTCGCGTCCCATTAGGGGAGGGTCTTCTTCCGACTAAGTGTCTCATCCACGGAGGCCCACGGTATGGTCCATTAATAAACACGTGGCTTTAATAGCCGTTCTACGATACTCCAGTTTCGAGTGCGCGTCGGAATCTTTGATCGACACGTGCGGTTTCTGGAAACTTTTCGACAGAGGGCCATTGTCCGGGCCTTTTCACGGAATCGTCGGGATTCTGGTGCATCCTTCGTTCCGACTATTTCGCAGTTGTACAAGTGTAGGTACTTTGGAAGAAGTAATCTATTTTTCATGGTAAATTCGTCTGGGGAAGGAGGAATTTTTTTCGGATATGGTAATTCCGGGTGAGATGGCTCGACCACGCTCCTTTTGAAAATATATTTTTGTCCTTTATAAAACCACTAAATTTACGCTGTGCTGATTTTTTTAAAAAGTGGGCCATCTCACCCCGACTTACCCTAAGGTTTTCGTCTCTTTGAAATGATGATACGCATTTTTCATGGTGTAGAATATCTACTGGAAGTTTACGGGCGAGCCTCGCATACGTTCTCTCGCAGCCAGGCTCCCGAATGAGACACCGCGTAATTCCCAAATCGAATCACCGGGTTCCAGGGTCTCTAAGGTGCGCTACCACGGACGAAGTGGCCCTCCCCGCTGGCCCCCGCGTCCTCCCCGCAAACAATTAATCGTAAATTAATTTCACGGCCCACGCAACCCCGCCTCGAGCCATTTCATCAGATTTAATTCGTTTCCCTCCTCCGTCTACTAATATTCCCTCGAATATTCGGCCCTCCCAGGGATTTGCCCCGGTGTATAGAGGTATCTCATTGTTGGTTTCTTTTTTTCTTCTTCCACTCGTGAGAAGACCGCAGGGAGAGGAAGACGCGTCATTCCGGGAACGTACGGGCGTAATTAGGCAATTATCAGAGCACGACCTCTGGGAATTTGATAGTTTATCGTGGTCCGTTCCACGATCCTGCTTTTTTACAGTCCTTTTTCCTTCTCCCCTTCTTCTTCGCTGGCCTTGTCTCTCATCCGGGCGTTCGGAAAAGATGAGAAAGTGGGAAGCAGTTTGGTGGAATTTATTTTCAACTAATTGGAAGATAAAGTATACTGGGCGATCAAGTTTCGATGTAAAGAGAGACTTTGAATCCCTATCTATCTATATATAAATTATTTATTTATAGATAGATGATCAGATAATCTATTAAATGGTAACGCAATAACAATTGAAGTTTCTTTCTACAAAACACTGTAAATCCCAAAAATCAAATTCTATATTACACTATTATCATTGGCACGTAGAACATTTTTTTAATTTCTACTAGGACTCTTCGATTTTATTACTCTACCACGCACAGAATAAAGTTAAATTCGAAATAATTCTGTTTCAAAAAATCCCGTTACAATTGAGTTAAGAATCGTTGTCTCAGAGATCGGAAAAATTTCGAAAAACCAGCTCGTCACAATGAGTCAGCCGACAGAGTGCGCATTAATGGAAAGGCAGAGAAAATGTTGGCCCAGACGGGAAAAGGGGGCGGCAGTTTTCACAGCACTTAGTCGGCGCACGTGTCTCATACGAATTCAGTAAAAAAGGAATCGCGGAATGGAGCACGCGGGGACCTCCTCGGTGCCCCTTTGATCCTGCAAATTAGCTTATAGTTTATTGCATTTTTTACAGCGCCTTTCATCTCCGGGGAGACCCGCTCTCGCGCGCGTCGGCTAAAATCTCTCATCAATATGCAGGTCGGGCGAGCAAGGAGAAGCCTGGTGTGGGTATGATCCGTGAAAAGAAGGGATGCCAGTAACTCGAAAAGAACGACGAGCCTGAAAAGGTGAATCGGAGGCGGGGGTGTGTGGCGGAAGAACGGGGAAGGAGGTTAACGGATTTGGATTGCGAATCGCGATGAATAAAATCCACCTTAATCTCGACTCATCAGCCGAGAAGAAAGGGGCTCTTATTAAATTACACGCAGTAATATTTCACAGGGAAACGTTGGGCTTTGAAGAGGATTTTCCAGGGGAAAGATAGGGCGCGAGTGAGATTATTCTGGAATTTTTAAGGGAAGCTTTCAATCTGGTGCAACGGCCCATCACTTTGGCTGCCGCGTTTAAAATTCGATGGCAGCTACTGGTAGCCACAGAAGGAATAATTAAAGATCAATTGGGTCAGGCGACGAGTCGTCGAGCTTTCTTCACTACTGCAAAATTTTTAACGCTGCTCGTCAAAAGGGGCCGTCCTTAAATTACGTAAGGGTAAGTTTGGTGATTTCTTACCCACTCCCTCCCCCAGTATAAGAATTCGTAAGATTTTATATTTCAACCCCCTCATTACGTATCTAATATCTTTTACAATGAATTTTTTCAATCATTAAAATTCTTTTAAAGGGTTATATAATTCATTTAATTCGATCTTGGGAAATTTAAAGTAATACTACTTATCTGGAACATTAATGATAGAATTTGTATTTATTGAAAATTAGGTTAAAAAATATTACATAAGACGCTACCTAACTCTCCCCACGCTTGTAAAAAAACATAAGAAATTCGCAACCCCCTCCCCCTCCAAAAAGCCTTACGTAATTTAAGGACGACGCCAAAGTAATTTCCTTCGCATTGAAAATCATGTAGCATCCGAAACAATATTCCATCCACGTCTCACGCTTCTCGCCCTAATCGTTCATATCAAGCATCATCCTCCTCGCCGCGAATCCTAAGGGAACAATTCATCTGATAACAATTACGCTTCCGCAGGGAACAAGCTGGAACACGCTTTCCCTGAAACCTCTTCCTCTCGAAACAGATTAATCGAGAGCCCTAGCGACTAATTGCGCTAACATTCGCTGAATTTTTCATCCAGCTATCGCGACGATCATCCGAGCGATGGGACGAAACGGAATCGCAACGCAGAACTCCGGAGTGCCGAGGCAGTAAATGACGGCGCTTTTTCTCCGCGCAGATTATGCTAATCGGCCGCTAATTGCGAGCGCTCGTGGCCGCCACTCACTTTTCGTCGAGGGAATCGGCGAGCGAAACGACGCGCGGTACGCGATTTCAATGGATTTGTCAGGGGCGATCCATCACGTATCTCCGCGCGTCAGTCGTCTCACGCGAAATGGAAAATACGCGAGGAATCGTGCGCCCGAGGTGGCGAAAGAAAACGACGCTCGGGCACGGGACAACTTACTCGTAGTTATAAAGCAATTTGCTGGCGAGCTGGCATTGCTCGAATCGCTTGGAGGAGAGGAGACAAGTGTCGCCGAGCGAAACGGATACGTCGCTCGATTTGTCGCGAGTCGCCTTTCGATGTTTTTGCCGGCGCGTCGCGTTCCCTCGGATTCCTGATAGATGCTGGTATTTAGGTCTTTATGTAACGTTTAATTATTCGCGGCGAGGCTTCGTCATTCCTGGCATCCCTGCTGCGTTAATCGCTTAACTGTCTTGTGACGCGCGGACGCTGAGTCTCGCTTGGGTTGATGAATCTATGGTCGATATCGAGAGAGGCAACACTCTTGCGATCTTATTGGACGTATAGAGAGTTCCATCTTCACCTGGAAAATTATTTCGATATCTCTGATAACGTTCGCGGTAGCAAGGACCCGTCGATGAGATCCCAAAGCAACAAACCTTCTGCTCGCGAATATTTCTTCCCCGCTGAGGTCCTGGCGAATCCTTTCGATTCACGAAGATTCTCGAAGCTCCATCGGCCCTGACCGTTCGCACCCGAGAAAGGGATCCTTCTCTCGTTTAGTCATCCGGCCAGCGGCTATCTTCGAAGGAAGAGGAAGAAGAAGAAGGCGACGAAGAAGAAAAGAAGCGGCCGGAGATCGCAATCAACCAGGCAGGCCACGACATCGGCGACGAATCTCGAGGGAACTCGAGTTCAACCTGGCAGCCTCTGACCGACCGGTTGGTGATGTCACTCAATATTTCCGTTTTCGAAGAACGCGCGGTGACGTCAACGCTCTCATCCCTCGCAACGTCATCCCAACGCGACGCGGCTCTTCGAGTCGGCGTTTTTCCCCGTGCATCTCTCGGCTTCGGAAGATCGAGGGGACCTGTTCAATTAACCGGGGACGCTTCGAATTAGCGGAGATAGGGGGGCGAGTTTCAGGGAAATTTATGGAGCGATGAAGGAAAATAGCAGGCAGCTCGGTGATTGCGAGAGGTGTTTGTTGAATTTAAAATCGAAGGACGAGGAAAAAGCGCGGTGGTTGCTGGACGAGGTGGTTTTAATGTGCCGATGGGGAGATTGTCTTCAAGGTTTAATGCCGCTTGCGTTGCAATTAGAAGAAGAGTTACATACACGGAGGTATTCCCTTTGTTTCCTCGAACAGATGATAACGCGAGATGCGTTAAATTGAATTTTCGCGAAAAGGGAATTGCCCGTGTGAGAAACCACGATTTCACGCTGTCGATGTTATTTTTTTTTTTCACAGGGAATCGCCCCGCTTCCTCGTTCCCAGCTTACATATAAAAATTCAATAGATAACCAACGGTTCCCAAGAAGGAAACTCCCTGCGCCGCGGTAACCATTCACCCTTTCCGTCCTCCTGTTCCTCCTTCGATTCTCAGAAATAACGATTTATTCTCCACCTACCTGGATCCTTCCCGCCAGCAGCCAGCGATTCGAATATTTTTCCATCCGTTTGGAAAACCAGAGCCGCCAATTAGTCGCGGGATCGTCGGGGTCGGTTGCTTTCCTGTGAGATAACCCGGCGAGTTGAACGACACAGGAGTGCGCCGGGACCGGATGTCGTCTCGCTCGCTTTGTTTCCTCCTAGCCGTGGGGCCGAGGGAAAAGACAAGACGGGGGACATTGTCTGCCGCGGCCTGGCAATGTCAAGGCCCGGCGCTGACATTATTGGAACGTTTCCACGCGAGAGGAAACTCGCGATGGTCCGTCGAGAAAAAAAAGCGAACTCGCTGGGAGACGGGTCCGACCATCGATCCAGTCATCCCCGTCGATCCATCCCCCGTGCAAAAACCGATCGGCCTCGAGCGTCTACGTTCGATCTACCGGCGTCGCGTGACGCGACGTTCTTACCGGGGAACGCCCGATTACGTTCCGCCTGATTGATTTTATCGCGATATTTATTAAAACCGGCAACATTGACGTCGTTCTGCATGCCGCGTCCAGAGGCGCATTCAGGATTTAATCTCCGGGGAAACCGAGTCGAAGGGATACAATTATTTTAAATACAAATTTAATGAAATTCATTAGGCGATTATTATTATTATTATTTCAACTTTATTACCCTTTGACGTGACAGAAAAAGAAATGATGTGGTACAGATAGGGTAAAGGCGAGGCCGCAGTATAAACTGTTAATAAGCCTAACCATAATATAAACTAAAAATTACTTAATATTACGTATACTAAAACTAAACATACTTAAAACTAAATAATAGTAGATAAGAAAGAAGATAAAAATTTAGACCCCAAAGAACAAATAGAACAAATAGATGCTAACACTAATATTTATTTCACGAATAAAATCCAGTTTCTTTTCTTCTTACAAAACCCCTTCTTTTGGGGTGCCAGGCTCCCTTGGTCCCCCCTTGGGCGCGCCACTGTGTTGAATTCCGTAGAAGGGAGTCGAGTATAACACGTTAATTACTTCTAATTGTAACTCTCACAAGAGGTTTTTATTTGAAAAGTTCTATTTAGTGTGTTTGACAGAGGTTCAGCTCTTTGATGCTAGAATGGTCTGCCCTCAGGATTTTGGAACCGGGTTATATATACGGGAACTGTGGAAGAAGGGATAAGGATGACGTGGAAAGAACTATGGTGGGAACTAAATTTGTGAGGGTGACTAAGGTCGGGGCCAGATATATTGGCCGGTGAATTCGTTTTCGCAGCTAACGCACACCTATTCTGATGTATGTATTTCTACGCTAAGAGCTCGGTTTGGCCTACACGTCAAGAGCTTGGCGCTATCCCCACCACTTCTGGTTCACTCCTTTTCTGGCAAGGCGAGAGCGAGTCAGAAAACGTTGAGAATAGGAGAATACTCCTCACGAAACTCACCGGCCAATATATCTGGCCCCGATGCGTTGGCGTGTATTTAGGATATTTAAATCCAACAACTATTTGGAAAACAGAATTTGATGTATGAGTAGGCTGAATTCAGCCTTGTACTGATTTGGGATTACAGTAAAGTGAAATGAGACTGAGAATCGAGATTCTTTCGAATTCCATTGGGACTGACGAGGTGGGGACCAGGATGACACTGGCCTAGGATGATTAGATGACGCTAGTTACGTACGAGCATAGTCGCGTTAATGGTACCCACGTAACACAAATGAATTCACTCGAGCTCTCCTAGGGAACGAGCGCCAAAGAAAAAGAACGGAGAAGAAGCTTTTTCCTGTATTGTTCAGCGAGCAAGAATTTCCGTGGCGTGAGCCCGGCGCGATCCTTTCAAGAATCGGTGTATCTTCGCCCCGACCGAGGATACACCAATATTTGAACAATGACATCACCGATTGCAAACTCAAACACCCGGCAAACGATGCAACGGATAGCATTGTATCAACGTTCCGCGTGTCTGTACTGGATTACAAAGCGAAGCGCTTTTGTCTTCCTGTATGTCCGGCTTAAATGCTCAGATGTGGCTACTCAGTGTCTGGGGCTATTAAAAGTACAAGGGAGTCTATTAGCATAGAACGGAGAAGTTAATGGCGAATTTAAGGTGGTGGTCTCAAGGAATCTACAGAATTAACGTAATGTCTGACAGAGTTCTCCTCTAAATGTTGATTCCCATGCATCCTTTATCAAAGAGAACACCTGGCAGGCTTGACATTAGAATTGTCTCTACTTTCGCCTATCCTTTGGATATACAGTGAGTCAAAAAATTATTGGCACACTCTTTAAGACAGAATTCCTTTTTTTAGACTGGTCCAAACAACTTGTGTTTATTTTTGAGAAGCTAGAAGACTAACAAGGGGACCTTCAGGTTTGGCAATTTCAGAAAATGGTGATACTTAGTGTACGTGAAGGTCTTCACTCGGAGATTAATTTCCCAAAGCAGTAAGAAATCGAGTTTGAAAAATTCTGAGTTCCCTTAAGCCTGAGATTCAAAGTCAATTTTCTCGAAAACGAAGTCTTTACCACAATTTTGTCACTTTTGAATTTCGTCTTATTTCTGCATGTATAATCGCCCCTAGAGTATTGACCATAGGTAAAGGAAGACCTTGTACATAAAGGAATTCAGAATTTTTCAAAGTCGATTTGCTCGAATTTGGCTGAAAAGCGGGTCTTACAGCTTTGAGAAATTGTAGAGCTTCACGTACACTAAATATCAACATTTTCTGAAAGTGCCAAACCTGAAGGTCCCCTTGTAAGTCGTTTAGTAAATCCTGCTACCACTTCATTATTGTCGCAGCTACCTCCACCAAAGCTCAAGGCACGCTCGACAATCACGCCCCACCTACATAATCCATCTTCCCGCAAGGTTAACTCCGGCGTTACATCCTCAACACTCGATCAAACAAGTATTCCTCCAAATATAAAAGCACCTGCGTCCAAATACCTCAGAAGGTCCCTATCGATCTGACAGCTTCTCCGTCTGTCCAGATAATCGTCAGCCAGCCGTCCGAGCCGCGGAACAGGAACGCCCGGCTTCTCGGCCGGCTCGCGATATCTATTAACGATCGAAGCCGACGTAATCTCGATCCTCCCCTGGCTGGGCCGGGCAGCGGCGCGTGAATGGAACGAGAGTTGGCTGTCGCGTGACGCGTCCGAGCGCACGCAGGACGACGAACGTCCGATGATTCACAGGACGATGGCAGGTGGGGAAAAAAAAAGAAAAGGAGAACGGAGATGAGGATGGCCGAGGACGAGGGCCGGGACGGTCGGGGAGGCGATGCGTCGATGACGACGACGATGAGCACGACGACCGAGGAGGAGCGAGAGCCGCGAGAAGGAGAGGAGTCTAGGGTATCATCGCCTATAAATACACGCGCAGCCTCGGGCAAGGACGTCGTTGGCCACGGAGGATGATCCTAGACGATCGCCTTACGACGATGCTGACCTCCTCGAGCGGATCGACACCGGCTGGCTCCTCTAATTGCTGCCTTCAGCGGCCCAGAAAAACCAGCCCTGGGCCCTTGTAATGAAGGGTATTACCACGGGGATTTCAGGATCTATACGCACGCTGGCCTGTAGGAAACCGCCACGGTATTATCCCCGGATAATGAGCCCTGAAATATCGTGCACGCGGAAGGGACGCCGGCGACGGAAGGATCCGTGGCTCGTCGTCGATCTCCCACCTTTCGGGCGGAAGAAGTAACGGGTCAATTCCGGTGGCTTCTTTTCTTGATCCTCGGGCGCGATTAAAACCGATTCTCAGTGAGAATTAGTCGAGCACTCGGGCATAAAGAAAAATTGCCGGGGAGGGTAATTCCGGGAGACGCAGTCGGGCTGGAGAGTTGGTCGAGTTGCTATATTCAGACTCTACATCTGTGTATATGTTAAGGCTGTTCGAGTACTCGAATATTCGAGAAGCTTGAAGTTCGGACCGAGCCGAGACTCGGTTTCCGAGCCGAGCCGAGTACCCGCAAAAACCGAGTAGCTCGAATTTTTTCGAGTAGCTCGATAAATCCGAGTAGCTCGAATTTTTTCGAGTAGCTCGAATGTACTTCGAGCAACTTCAAGCTTGAAGCTTGAACGTTTCGGGCAATGCGAATGTTTCGAATATTTTAGGTTACGTTTATCTACTGGAATGTAAATAATGGCCGCTCGGAAAAATTCGAGCTACTCGAAAAAATTCGAGCTACTCGGATTTATCGGCTACTCGATTTTTACGGGTACTCGGCTCGGCTCGAAAAACCGAGTCCGGCTCGGCTCGCTTTTTCCGAGTACTCGAACAGCCTTAGTATACGTAAAAATGTGTTAAGGTTCAGAACAATTAATTCTCTAGAAATCAACTGTTTCGACCAACTCTCCAGCCCGACTGCGTCTCCCGGAATTACCCTACATACCGTTTAATTAGAATCAGCGGTGAATATTAAATATTTAACGAATATCAATGACGAGGAAGAAGAATTCACGGTTCCGTGAATTACTTACTTCCAACGATCGCTAACGTCGCTTATTATCGCTGACGTAACTCGCGGGCTATGCTTTGCTCTCGACAACAACAACGTCTGCGCTGCGATCTTCACTTTCTACTTGCTGACGCCGTCTCGGTAGGCTGTCTCGGATCTCCCGTTGCCACTGGATGATCGCTCTCGGTTCAGCATTGAACTCCCCGATGGATATCGTTGCATTCCAAATTGCTCATCCGCAACGACCACTTTGATGCTCCGTTGCCCGCCGGGTAGTCGAGTGCCTGGTGCTCTTTATGCTTCTCGATTCTTTTTCGGTGAGCGACGGTTTGTCTTTCACGGCTGTGGTTCCCGAAAATAATGAAACAGCGAGGTAGCGGATAGAGATTCCTTCGACCATCGATCAAGGGTAATTGAGAAAAACGAAGGGGAGGACGCGTCAGGAAGCTGCGGATCGATTAATCGGTGTTTGAGTTGCAGGAAGACAGTCGTTTATCGGCGTAATCGATACTTTACTGGGCTAATAAATACATCCTTCGCGGGCATCGCCTCGCCCGTGCAATGTTCTCCTCGTGCTGCTCCTTTCTTCGTCAAATCCGCGGCTCGAGGAAGAAAAACCGTATTAATATAACGATTACGTTCCTGCGCGGCCATATTGACATAATCGGTAGACAGACCCGATCCCCGTATAAATATTAATATCGTGAAAGCGGTATTCCTTTCCTTGCCGTGGAATCTGCCGTCGGATATTACGAAATCGGCGTTTAGTCATTCCCCAGTCAGACTGCTTAAACGTTCGACCGTCCGAGCGCAAAATATTGACGCGAATTATGATAAAAGGATGGCCAGAAAATCGCCGGGAGCCGTGATTGGTTCTCTTCATCAAGTTCAACGACCACTCTCGCGAATTTCTGTTCCCACGAGTCCTCAAAGAAACACATCTACGTGTCGAATAAATCTGTGGAATCGAAATTTCCAGTGGAAGATATCCTTTTAGACCATTTCTTGATTGACTTCCCATGTTTCTCGCACGGTCACGTGTACTCACTTCTGTTTTGGGATTTACATAATCGTAAATGGTAGATGTTCTTCGAAATTTCTGAGTTCTCGGAGCAATAATTGCAATTCGAATTTTTGGCTCTGGCGTCCTTTGATTTTCAATGGTGTGGTTTTCATTTTAGTGCGAATCTCATCTGTTCCCTCGATTTTCAGAATTGTTCTGCTTTCAGTGGAAACAATCGCAGGGCCGAGGAGCATCCTGTTTCTCGAGTGTGTACATATCTGCCACATCTCGCTGTACCCGGTTGCACAGGATTCCCGGTGTCCATGGGTGGTTTAAGTTGCAGCAGCATGATAAATGCTGCGCATTTCGCCAAATCCATTTATCTGACACATCCGCCGAGTACAATGTTAAAGTAGCAAGAGCTGCACGAAGAGTACGAAGCACGGATAAGATATGAAGTAGCGCCTCTGTAATGCGACTGGCTTGGCTATCCAGAGTTGGTCACACTTATCTGTCAATTTATCATTTCCGCACCCGATTCATCATTGACGTATCAAACTGCAGGTATCGTTACTTCACGGCGACCACTTTCGTTTGCGTGACAATTTATCTGTCGGGGAAGTTGATCCGATGACTCCTTGAAATTTCATTCCCTAGGAATTCAATCAATTTGCGGCGTGGCACATTTTAGCATATCGCGAAGTTATAAAATCAATTGCATAATCGTGAAAAAGTTGAATATATTAGCCGTGCGACGATTGAATTAATTAGTATTTCACGAACAGCCAATTGGCGGACACAATTTCTCGGGTTCCAATGGTCCGATTGTAATAAAATTTTCTATACATATTCGTCATACACAGTTATTAAGGGTTGACTGTCAATTTTTTCAATATTAGTTTTTTTTATTGTAAATTATAAGCAACTTAGTAAAAATTTCGCCTGCAAAAAATCAGCACAAAATGTCCAAACACTTGCTATTTAGTGTATTCTCGATAAATTAATAAAAACGAAAGGTCGTCACCTAGGGATTGCATTATAATTAATGAAAAACGTTCGCTTTTTTTGTTTTCGCTAGTCCTACAAGGCACAATCTTGTGCACCGATTGGCTATTCGCGAAAGGCCATTAACTTACGCGCAGGCTTAGGACGGCTAATATATTCAACTTTTTCATGATTTTACAATTGATTTTATAACTTCAGAATATGCTAAAATAAAATGCCCTGCCTCGAATTAACTGAATTTCTACTACTGTTCACAATCCATATCCGGAAAAAACTTTTTATTACTCGTCACATTAGTCTACCACTTAAATAGAAGCATTTCTGTTTCAATTAATTGCAAAGAAACAAATTGTTTTTTGCCACGAAGTTTATTAATATCAGACGCATTAAAAAACATGTTTGTTTTGCCCAAAGTATGCATTTAATAGACGACGCTACATTATAGTGGATCACTAAAGCGGTCATTTAAAAAATTATCCACCTGTAACTCTAAACCTTACAATGTTAATAAACTTCATGTCAAGGAACAAGTCTCAGTTCCAATTTGTTTCCTTCCGATTAATTGAAACAGAAATGCTTAATTTTAGATCAGAACGACTGCGGCACCTGTTCTCCCAATAAAATTTAGTCCCCTCCGCGCCCACACGAACCACCAAGCATCAAGTATCCAGCGAACTCTAAAAGACTCCTGCAAGAAACAGCACCACGTACTCTTTCTTTACGAGCTCGAAACTGGTCCATCCGACGGATCATCAATCCCCCGTTGAGGAGCACGGTTGCACTTGCCCCCAAAAAATCGTCAGGTCAACGACGCCGCGGATGAACCGTTGTAGCTGCGTTTCCCCCGTGGCGATCGCCACCAGGAATGCGTGTGTCTTTTTTTCCCGGGCATCGATTTCGACCAGGAAGTGTCGACGACCCCGTGGGGAGCGATTAAGTAATCCCAGCGAACGGGCCGTTCGCTTTCTGCCCGGCCGGGGGAGTCGACGGGCGTTCCTCTTAGGTACGCACAGGTGGAAAGAAATCGAAAGGACCTGTACCTACTCGGCGCGCGTCCTGTTCCACGCTGGTGGAGTAGGAGGGGGTCAGGGGGGAGAGGAAAAGGGTCAACTACCTTGTCGGTTGCAAGTGCCCGGCCAAGAAGAATGGTGATTACCGTAATGGTAGTCCTTTTCAAAGGATTACACGGTCTTTCTCGGCCTCCAGTTCCATGCCCTGGGTTGATGACCCGAAATTCTCGAAGAGGACTCCTTCCGTCGCGCTCCTCCACCCCCCTCGGTAACAAGCGTTTCCCTCTCCCGCTTGGAATCAAATCGACGCGCCTCCTCTGCCTTTTTACCTGGTAAAAATCGATTTTGTCAAGGGAAGGGGAGGATCGTAATCGATGGCTCCGCGCTGATGTCATCGCTGCATCGAGCGTCCGCGATTCCTGTTACCGGCTGCGTCCTTTAGATCGGACCGCGATTGTCTCCGGAGAAATTAACCGTTAGGCACGGTGGAATCGATGGCTCCGTCGCGTTTGATTTACCGTCGTGGGACAAACCCGTGAGGGGGGGAAGACGGGAGGGCGAAGAATCGAGGTGCACTCCTCGCCCCGGCTAACCCCAAACACCCCTCCCGCGCCCGGGAAAATAAGTTAATCGCAATGTAATTGAAATATTTTCCCGTCGCCCGGCGTTTGGTTATGCGGAGGCTGGAACGACGACGTCGGTGCGTTTTATTTATATCGCGCGATGAATTATGGAGAGGACGCGGGGATACGTGGACACCTCCCGGCTAGGGTTTACTCTTTATTTATTAACCCCTTCGGTGGTGAACATCATAGCTCAGAACGCTAGGCTCAGCCACGCCGCGAGCTAATGTACATACACGCCGCGAGTGAATACTTTATCGCCGCAGTCGGGGCGTAGATACTCGGGTAACTAGGTGTACTATTCCCTGTTTAACAGCGACCATTTCGCGTGTTATCCTGATCGATGAAAGGGCTGGATTTATCGCGGGGTTAGAGGGAGGATGTATCCCGCGCGGCCTCGCGAACGGGTTCGCGGATTTGGAGTGACTCTGAAGTTCTGGTAAATGTACCATTAGCTGGAGGCTTGAGAGGCTTAAGGAATAGCGATAGTGGTGGAGAACTATCGATGGTAGTTGCGATAGATATCGATGGTTCTCAGTTTCGAAAACTATAGATGGCTTATTTTCACTATCGGTAATTATCGGTATTGAGAATCATAGGTTAGTCAATTTAAAAATAATAACAGCTTAAATTCAGAATCCCTAATTTAATTTATTACAAATTTCGATAGTGAGAACCATCGATAACTATCGTAAGTACCATCGATAGTTCTCCATCACTAAATAGCGACAATGTTTTTCTCCTAATTTAATTAGACAACGCAATATTACACTCTCGGAAAGTGAAAAAAGTTTATGTATTAGAGTAGACTTATTTATTAATTGAGAATACGAAAATATGCAGGTGTTCCAGTAAGCGGACAACCTAAAAATGCGTGTCACTTATTGGTACATTAAGAAAATTTTGGTACCAGTAAATAAACTTATATTTCGTTCAAAGAAATTAATTTTCTTGCAAGTTTAACCGTATTAAAGTAAATTTCAATCTCTCGACCATTATGTTAATGTATTATTATAATATATAAACGCGAAAAGCAGTGAATATTTTCTTAACAAATGAGTGGCGCGTCTCAACAGAAGCTGAAGAAATTTGAGGTGCGAACTCTCAGCAAGTGTTACAAAATAGTTATTTCTACTTAACGATATTCAATTTTCTATAATAACGATATTAATTAATATTGCCAGATTTTTGTTTTCAATTTACTTGAAAGTAAATAAAATTCGCGTTACTGTTCAGGTGGCTACTGGGACATCGCCGGGCGCTGTTACATTCACCTTAGCCTGGAGAGAAGCTGCTGTTTCGTAGATACGCGCACAGATCACAGGAACGTGAATCTTTTTTTAGGCAAATCGGCGACAGAACGGTGCTAGACAAACGGGAGCCCAAAGAAAGTAATTGGCCCCGCGCCATGTGGTTGGGCACGTAAAACAGTAATCAGTGTCGTGTTACCGCCTTTGACGGATTGGCGATGGGCTCGTAAACCCCTTTTCAGCGGGACACGTGAAGTCAGGGTCTACTGAAGTCACCGAGCCACCCACCACGAAAACCCCGGACCCTAGTTCCCCTCTGTTTACGCTACTCCAAATTCAGATCGGTCCCGATCTCGGACTTCCTTTTTCCCTAACCTTCCCGTGTATTTTTAAACGCCCCCGAAACAGATCTTTTCGCAGCGGAGGGCATAAACACGTCTATCCAATCTACGCGGGGAAATATATTAAAGAATCAAGTCTCCTCGAAAGCAGTCAGTCATCCAATCAGTAGAATAATAAATTGCCCAAAAGAAAATTTGCCTACGCTTCGAGATCCTCCTTCGAGGCTACAACTGACTCTCCAGGAAATAGGTTCGTCCCTTTTTTATCCTCGGGCAGCTGGCGTTCTGCGTTAGAGCGGCGACCAGGGAACGCAGGGGACATTAAATACCGTTCATCGCGACGATATATCTTTGCCGGTTACGCATTTCGTGGCCGCGTATTTGGTTACAGGCCGCGTAGCAATCTTGTTGATTCACGAGACAAGTCGCGCTAAACGACGTCGTTCAATTATATTTATATTTTCGCTAACGGCCCATTCAGCGGGGATCGTGCGTCGCCTGGACAAAAACCTCTCTGCCCTTTCTCCCCGTCTATTGAAATATCGATGCCGACGCCGACGTGGACATTTGAAGGAGAAAAAAAGGAAAACGAAAACGGTACAGAAGAAAGGAGAAAAGTACTCGAGCAGTTCGCTCTCGGCCCGCGGCCAACCGTCTCGATTCCGTCCATGGAAATGCATCAAGATGCACGTCGTAATCCGGCCCCCGCGGAACTTGTTTCTTTCCGCGTCTCACCCGATGCTGCATGGAAACGACATGCTTCGGGGAAGGAATCGCCGATTTTCGGGCTCCTCTCTCGTTTCCGCCGCGGCCAATTTCTTTTTACGCGCCGCTGCCCGGCCTGAATTCAAACGGCGCGCTCAGCGTTTCGGGAAAAATCGTAAAAAAGCGCAGCGAGCGGCCGAAAACGTCGCGATAAAAGTAATAACCGGCGACGAAAACGCTGAAGCTGGAAGATAGGCGGCTATCGTCAGTGGGATATGATTTTGGGAAAGGAACGGGAATCCCTGGTGAAATAGAATTTGGATTTCTTTGGTATTTCTGCAGAATTTTAAATATTACAGCACCTCGTTCGGGAAAAGGTACAGTTAACACTGTTTGAATCTTATTGTTAGCGAGTATTTCCCATTAATCGGCGATTCAGCGAAAACGAGTGTAAGAAAGCAAGCGAGGAGGAGAATGCTCCATCGTTTGCCGTCTCGGGGGAATAGAATCCCGCGGAGGGTTATATGGGAGCTTCCCACGGGAGGTTAAAAGCTAAGGAGCTCGCGTACAAGAAACAGGAATTCTGTAGCTTTAATGACAACTCGGTGTCACGGTGTGCGGCGCTGTTATTGAAAACGTGGATGATCCTGCTCGTCGATAACGGTCCACCGAGATTGCTTTTAGATAATGCTGTCAGGGGATAATCGCGGTTGTCCCGATGAAGTTGTACGGGGTCGCGAAAGAAAAATGGACAGCGAATCGGGATAAGACGGTGGTGCGCGCATTAATCATGTGCCTGGGAGCGTTCCAAGTGTCCCCGGCGATTGGACATTAAGGCCGGGCGGTTAATTGCACGCGCGAAAAGTTTTATTGGGTGTTGGCAGCTCTGGAAGAGTCTCTGTCAGAATCGCAGTCGAAAGTGGTGAGTAGAAAGATGCGAGGCATCGCTGGTTAATTGAGAAAATTTTATTCTCAAATAACTGACCCGTTATCAGGTTTCACCCGGGAATTATTATTATTATTATTATTTACTAGCCTGAACCGTTAACCCGGTTTCACCCGGGAATTATTATTATTATTATTTACTACCCTGAACCGTTAACCCGGTTTCACCCGGGAATTACTTATGATGTTTGAAAAATAAAAAAGCCTAAAGCAAAAAAATAAATAGCCTATAATCTAATCTAGGCCATATGTAATGCACATTCAAAATTTCAATGAAATCCGTTCAGCCCTTTAGGCGTGAAAGAAGGACAAACAAACAGACAACGTTTCACTTTTATAATATATTAGTAAGGATTATTTTCAATAGCATATTTATAAATAGCCTATAATCTAATCTAAGGCGTATTTAATGTACCTATATTCAAAATTTTATTGAAGTCGTTTAGGCGTGAAAGAAGGACAAACAAACAGACAACGTTTCCCTTTTATATATTAATAAGGATTCACTCTAATTCCAGCATCTTTTGATTGAATCGCTCGATCCGACCAGCACTAAAACCCCCGCGCTAAAGGAAATCCTTTAACGCTTGTCGCTCTATTTTATCGGGGTGAGTCCCCGCGATTCCTCGCATAACTGGCTTAACTGTTGCGTGTAGCCGCCCACGCGAGACCCGTTTCCACTTCCTGATCGAGATTGCCGGTGTCGTCGCGTGCGGGCCAACGCAACAAGGAAAATCCTCAACGCCTGGCCGCGTGGCGCGGTAATTTGTACGCTCGGCCAGCGTTACTTACGAACGCGTTCCCGTATAATGAAAGGAGCTGAGGGCGTATCAATTATCGAATTACAAACGAGTGGGCGCCCTCGTCCGTGACCACGGAGCCACGGGCACCTCGGGGATCGGCGCGCTATCTTTAAATTCTTTCCGAGAGCCCGACGCTCGATCCAGGTGTCGAAATGTTCGCGCGAGCACTCTGCACGCGACTGGAAAGATTGATCAGTCGCTCGGGCTTCCTCGCGTTTGTGAGCTGCGAAATAATGGGGACTTTAAGAAATAATATTTGTAGATTGACTGAAATTTTTTGGAAGCTTGTTTGGCAAAGAAGTATTCGCAGGTAGCGCGAAGCTGTGCAGTAAGTGGCTTCAATTTAACGCAAGAAAGATTTCAGGGGCGATTCGTGACGCTCAGATGCGTTGCTGAGCTATCGGTGCATTAAATTCAATTATTAACGCCATTTGCGTTTCGAGTGAATCAGTGCTTCGTGTGTTTAAAGCAAGATTAAGTACCGTCAAGGACCCAGTTCCTGATGAGAACCCAATTCCTGATCAGTTTAGTATATAAATACCAAATAATAAGTTTATCACGATACAAATTTATTCGAAAAAATTATTAAATAATTATGAAGTATTTTTAAATTTATAGCTCATAGTAAAATGTTTTAGGTTCATCAGAAACTGCTCCCTTTGCATCTTAAGTGATCAGGAACTGGGTCCTCGACGGTATCACTGAGAAGTGAGTGAAGAATGAAGTAAAGAATGTCTGTAACGTTCATTGTCATTAATTTTATTTTTTTTCTCTGTCACGTTTAAAGGGTAATAAAGTTGGAATAATTAATCGGAGATTTTCAGTCAGCAAAGAAATCTTCTTCGACGTCGCGCGCCCTCGAAAGCCGACGCGGCATTGTTAGTCCTACTTCGCAGGTACCTGCGCCAGTGTGCTTCCACTCTGAGAAATCCACTCGATCATCACTCATCGTTATCAGCGGATCTCGAAGTTAATTGGAACACCGACTGATCCGAGCAGATTACACGCGGCTTTCCCCCGCGCGATTTCATAAATCCGTCGTGATTCCGCTCGGAATGCAGGCGATCAAGAGGAGAAGCGTGTGCACGCTGAAAGACAGATCGACGAAACGACCAGTGCTCGATGTACGACGATGTTCAACGAGGAATGCCGAGTCGGTACCAGGCTAACCTTCTAACTACCGGTAGTCCCTCCGTGTACCAGGGGGATCGAAGGAATTTAATGGAATCTAATGGTTGTAGCTCCGAGGCTGAATACTCGAGAGAGTCATTCGCTTCTTTCTTTCCCTCGACCGGTGTCCTTTATTGATAGGCACTGAACCACGGGTTCCGTTAAGGGGGCCAGTTCAGAGGTGGAACGGTCTTCCAAGTCGGATATGCCGAGGTCAGCTCCGTCAAGGAATAATTGCGCCAAATGTCCCGGGGTGTCGTTAATTAACCGCGGTGAACGAACAGCTGCAGCGATACTTTGAAGTGGAGCAGCTTTATCGCCGTTTCATCGGTTCAATGAAAATTCGAGGGTGGTTTGTGAGCGCACACTCCGCGATGTGTAATGAATATTATTATTATCATCAACGGGAAAACCCTTTAGAATACAGAATACAGTAGATAAAAGTTTGAAGTGGTATGAAATGGTAAGCGATTCTATTATTATTATTACTTTTCTACCCTCCTTAATTAAAATGTCATACTTAGCATTTCGAAACAATTACAGAACTGAAGTTTTATCATTTTCTTGGTGTCGTCCTTATTTTCTTCATTCAGTATAAAAAATGTTGTCATTAGGTATTTCGTAACAGACTAATATCATCTTTGTGATAAGTGATTTGGTAAATAATGCATTATTAACGTAGAATTTATATTTATGTATAACAACAAAACAAATGTTGAAATTGTATTTGAATTTAATTTTCTTGAAATTTCTATAAAAATAATTACTTATTCTTATCGTAATTTAAAAAAAAACGATTATGAAATGCAAAACGTGTAGAAGCCCAGTAAATGACCGCATAATTTTAATATGAATTATACTTATTAAAGTTTGCTTAAGACGCGTAACTAAAAATATGGGATATTAAAAGTGCAACTACACTTAATTTATAAACATATAATATTTTTAAATTTATAATTGACATTTCTTTGCCTACTAGTCATTCACTGGTATGCGAACAATTAGTGGTTGGGTTTCTCTACTTCATAAACTAAGCTCAACCATATGAAATAGTATCCACGACAAAGTACCGCGACAGATTAAAGGTGTGTTCCACAAGTTCTCCAAGTAATGGCTCACTTGTCCACTGCTACCAAGATTCATCTCAGCTCTACCACCTAACGAGTCGCCGAAGAGAGAAGCTTTCTAATTACACGGGAGAGGTTGAATCTACGCCGGGGCCGGCGGTGTACGCGGATTCCAGGAAGTTTCGGTAAATTTAATAGAATCCAACGAGTATTGCTCCGGGGTTAAGGCATCGGGCACTTGACGCTTGTTCCGTTGAAAGGACAAACCGTCTCCTGTGAATGGAGACTTAAATACATGTCCCGTTACAGCGACTGGCACTACTGAATCTGGGACCGAGCACTGGGACCCCGCATATTTTCCTTTCGTAGAACCTGCGGCTTTCGCCGCGAAAAATCCTTCCCGTCGCAATTACCGCCGACTTTATTGCTCCTCTACTTCATTACAGGCATCGGTATGTGGAACGAGAAATGGTGGAATCACCGGTCTTCATTGATGCACCCGCGAGCGCATGGGAGAAAAGAATCCACGCCGCTCTGACAAATTTCATCAGATTTTTATTAAAACCAAATTATGGCTATTACAAAAAATCCATATGATTAAGACTATATGATATTGATGTGAGAAATAATCGTGCCAAGTTTTTTTCGAATCGATTCAGTAGCTTTTGAAATATTTTTGGTACTAATTGGAAAAACGTAGGTGGTTTCGAGAAAACAGCGTTTAAAATTAAAGGTACAGGTTATAATTTCTTTTTTGAATTTACAGACAATCGTGGATTCTGCGAATTCTTTATTGGAAAAATCGATTGTTTCGATCATTCTAGGTGTACGTAATTTCTTAAACACTTTGACAGAGAATCGAATAAAGAATCGAAGTCGTTGCATCCGAACGTTGAAATATTTCAATATCTTTTATTGGAATTAACAGAATCCGCTGATTGAAGGACTCTATTACCAGAAGGAATGCGATGGCATGTAAAGTTGTCAGAACTGCACAGAATTTTCCTTTCTATCACTAACCTTAGACTTTTCATTCTCAGCTTCGGTGTCTACAATTAATTGGACTGAATGCTGACGCATCTTTAATCGATTTCAGTACCTACTTCTAACGTTGCAAATGTTACGCAACGTTCGCAGCGTCTGCTCAATATTATGTGCGATGTATCGCAACGATATAGAGCCGCGCGTGATATGGACTGTTCGCGATTGTCATTCTTGGGACGGTGCGGAAAATCGCGGCTGGCAGAAAGTAGGCGCCTCCTGATTCCTGGCTTGCCGCCAGGAGCACCGCGATCCCACACTCCGGACTTCCAGGAGCCGTGGCACTGGAAAAAAATTCCGCTATCGATCTCTCGAAATAGTCCGCCACGTAGAAAAGTGTCTTGGGCGTGTTTAGAGCGGGCACGCTGATGAACAGGGCAGTCACGTCTCGAAAAGTATGTGAGTTCTTTCTTCGAGCGGTCGAGCGAATGATACCATCGCACCGAGACCGTCGCCGTCTAATTGATCGAATCGAGCACCTATTCCCCATCTTCCTTCTTTAAAAAAAAAAAATACGCCGCAGAATCTCGCGCAATTCACGCTAAAAATAAAATTCACGCGACACTTCCGAGTCTCAACGATTACGTGGACGGATATCTACGCGATCCGCAATCACGCGTGCTCCGTATTGGGAATTCTGTGAGAGCACCATCTACGGTTGTAAGCTCTGTAATCGGGTGAATCGCGTTACAGGACTGGCCTCACAAGTATTGAAATAGTGCAATAATGTTTTTGTCATTAAATACCTAGTCTGTTAAATATTACAAAATCGATCATCAAACAGTCGAAATTCACAATATTGCCAATTACATGTGACAGCTAACTAGTGGTGGAGAACTATCGATGGTCGTGACTATCGAAAACTATAGATGGCTTATTTTCACTATCGATAATTATCGGTATTGAAAATCGTGTGTTAGTCAATTAAAAAATAATAACAGCTGAAATTCAGAATCCCAAATTTAATTTGTAATATTATTACAAATTTCGATAGTGAGAACCATCGATAACTATCGTAAGTACCATCGATAGTTCTCCACCACTAATTTTCACTATCGATAATTATCGGTATTGAAAATCGTAGGTTAGTCGATTAAAAAATAATTACAGCTGAAATTCAGAATCCCAAATTTAATTTGTAATATTATTACAAATTTCGATAGTGAGAACCATCGATAACTATCGTAAGTACCATCGATAATTATCGGTATTGAAAATCGTAGGTTAGTCAATTAAAAAATAATAACAGCTGAAATTCAGAATCCCAAATTTAATTTCTAATATTATTACAAATTTCGATAGTGAGAACCATCGATAGTTCTCCACCACTACAACTAACCCGATTTGAGTGCTTTAATTTTCGCCACCAGATTACGTAGCGGAAATAAGAAAATCCCAATACACGAGCCCGCCGCGGGATCAGCGGCATTAAACAGTGCATTCCCATCGTTAAGCAGCGTGTCGGTGTTGTTCGCGGCTGCTCCGCGGATAGATAATTTTATTACTAAATTACCTACCTCCACTTACGATAACTACTCGCCCGTTACTTGACGGGTTCGCGTCTCTATAAAGAAGCAATAATTAGTCGAGTTTCTCTATTTTTCCCGGTCGGAAAGGGGTGCGACCGGGGTGTCGGTGGCTCGAGGGCGAGAAGGAGCATCGGCATCCGCGGCGCGGCTGGATTCGTAATCTCCCAGACACCTTCTGACCGTGTCCGTCGCGGACAGGTTGCTTCCCAGGCGTGCGTTTCTATGCCCGATGATGAATCCAGTCATTAGCTTGATCCCCGTCCGTGCATTCGATCGTCGCACGGCGTCAGAATGATTAGCGGGGTACGTTGCATCGTCGTTACCGTTCGTCGGAGCACGGGGGTTAACGAGTCTACGCGTCCACGGTCATCCGGGGTTATTTCGTTATCGCAGCGGGAACCTCTCCGCTCCAATCGTTCTTCTCTGTCTCGTTTCCGCGTCTTTCGGCTCGGTCAACGTCTCCGCGGATCATTGGAGGAACGCATGCTCTGCTGGGGACTTTTGCAGTCATCGTATTCGCGATGTCCATTTGTGGTTCGACAGTTGTGGGTGTTTGGACAATTTCTGGGAACTCGATGGAGGTTGGAAGAACTGCGAGGGTTTGTCGGAGCAGGTAGGGGAGACCGGGCTAAAAGTTTCGGGGGTAAGTTGTTCCGATCGTTCTATTTTCAAAATGAAAAAGAGCGTTGTACTTTAAATTATTTTTTCCACAGAGTGGCGTGATCAACTTACACGGAAAAAATAATTTAAATTCCAACGCTCTTTTTCATTTTGAAGATTGAACTGTCGGAACAACTTACCCCTCGGAAATTGTAGCCCCGGTCTCCCCTACACTTCTGCAAGGGGATGTTTAAGCTTTGTAGATGCTTAAGAGGTTTTTAATTTGGAAATTGGGTTCTTCAGGGCTTGAGAATTCCCTGTGGATGGGGGAAAAGGTGTTGCTATATTATATTATCTTAGAAGTTGATGTTTCATTCCACTTGTGGCACTACAATGTTTCTCTTACCTACCGCTTTCTTTAATCGATAAACTGGTAGTTGGCACCGAGGCTCGTGAAAACCATCTAACAAACGGATGACTCTTCGGTGTTTCTCTCATTCCCGGAGGATGCATCGCGCTTCACGTCGCATAAAACACAACAATCTCATAAATTTCGCGCGCGAAGAAGCCTCGGAGCTCCTTGAGGCGAAGGTTAATCGCGGTCTGGCAACAAAAATGCGCATACTTCGTACATTTCGTAAAAGCCTGTCAGCCAGCAACGGCGCGCGGTGTCAGCGCGCGTTTTCCAACCGCGTGGCCCCTTATTCGGTATTTTCAATACATTTCCCTCGCGATAAAAACGCGCGGCCGGTGGCTAATCGTGCGTCGGGATCGTGAATTCATTAGCTCGAAAAAGAAAACCGGATACGGAATCCGCGCCGCCCGTGAGTCATTGTGAGAGACAACTCGTCGTTATCTCGTTGCAGGCGCTTTGACTCGCTTCGACTACGGCATGGTTATAAATAATCGATACAAGTCATCGCGACCGCTAAACACCTGCAGCCCCTTCCAATTTTCACGCAGGATTGCCTGCTTCTCTGCCTCCTGCAACTTCCTTTGTTAATTACGTCCCGCCGCGTTCTCGCGGATGCGACGCGCGGCGTAAACACGCTCGAGGTAAAAGTTCCAGCGAAAGGTATTGAGAAATCCTTTTTCAGAAGCAGCGTGCATGGGACGCGAGGTATAATACGTGTTTTGCTAATGTAGGAACTTCGATTCGAGTGTCGGAATATCGAGGCGCAAGTCCAGAGACGGATTTACCTTTTCAGGGGCTCTAGGCTGAATATTCGGGGGGCCCCCGGTTAAATATAAAAAATAAAATAACGCTGATAATCTAAATAAGAATTTAATTTCAAAGCTAACATTGAATATCAAAACCGAATATAAAATTCACACTCGGCAAGATTTTTTGATAAATTTTTCGACGAAAAAATTTGATTTTTTTATCATAATACTCGTATAATCTAAATAAGAATTTAATTTCAAAGTTAACATTGAATATCAAAACCGAATATAACATTAACCCTCGGCAAGATTTTTTGATAAATTTTTCGACGAAAAAATTAGATTTTTTTATCATAATACTCGTATAATCTAAATAAGAATTTAATTTCAAAGTTACCATTGAATATCAAAACCGAATATAAAATTAACCCTCGGCAAGATTTTTTGATAAATTTTTCGACGAAAAAATTTAGAATGAGGGGCCCGCAACTGAACGGGGCCCTAGGCTTCGGCCTTGTTAGCCTAAATGGTAAATCCAGCACTGCGCAAGTCGGATGCAAGTGTTCTTCGAATTTAAGCCGAAATTTGTGGAATAGAAAGCGTTGCTTCTGTGCTTCATGATCTTCTATACTCAAAGCGAAATTGCATCAGCTGTCTCGATGGAACGTTACCAACGTCCCACCCTAAAGATCACCCCTTCGGCTTCGTTTATCCTCCTCCCCATTGCTGGCGTCCCATCAGACAGACGAAAGAGCTCACGAATATAATCGTAACGGAACGACGAAACGCTGCGAGCAAATGGCAAACGTCGGGGAAATAGGGGAGCCTGGAAACGAAATTGAAGGGGTGTTTTTCCTTTTTTCTTCGATGCCTGGCTTTGCGGCGAGCTTTCCCTCTCGTCCCTGTTTGTACCTCGAAATCCCCTGTTGTAGAAACTCATTTTCACTTAGGCTGCTTTGGTGTCCATCGTTTTCCTTCGTCGAGAGAGATCTGGGGGTTAATGTCACGATTTATTGACGTTGACGTGTCGAGTGATCTTTGATGGAAAGAGTGGAGGAAGGTAAGCACATGAGATACTTTTCCTCTTTTGTTTAATTTATTTATTTTAAGTTGTATCTGATAAAAAATTGATTAATTTAAGGGCTTTTACTCCCATATTATCCTTAAAAGAGAGGTAGGGGTCAGAAACTCCACTGAATGGTGTTTCAAGTGAGGAGCAATGTTTAGAAAACAATAACAAAATTTGGAGCCGTTTGCTTACATTTACCTGCCTTGCTAGATTTTTTATTGGTTACGAAGTGAGAAATTTTCAGTTCATTTTAGTTTGGTTCAGGGAAACAGATCTTGTTCTTTATTATTTCCAAGAATTTATATTCGGCGGTCTACATTTTTCAGCTCGCGAATATCTGCATCCCCGCTTTCACCATTTATCTACCACGCGCGAGTCTCCACTATTTTCTCATTCCATAGAAACCTAAACGTCGAAGGAGGCAAGCTGCATGGTTTTATCGTTCCCTTTTCCCCATTGGGGCGTAAATCTCTCGCCATCGTCCCGCGAGATCCTCTCGATGACGTACTCGTTCCTGGACATCGTGATTCACACACGCCGATGGCTCCGCGGATAATTATTGCCGGTGCAATTAGGTGCACCTACGGTGTACCGTCGATTGACTCGCAGCTAGACGGGGGACGGCGATTAATTATCCGGTGGTTGACGCGTCAGAATAAGTAATTGTCGTTCGTCGACGTTCCACGGTGCCTGGCCGGCCGCTAAAAGAAAATCGCGGCAGCCCGGTCGGGGAACACGCGGCGAGCGGTGCCGGGTGATTTACCGATTCGAGCGTAATTGGTGATGAATGGCAATCGTTGGGGCCACCTTTCATTATCGCTGAAAAACACACCGACGGTATCATAATTAAAGGCGCAACGACGCCGCGAAAATCTATTTATCGTAACCGTTAGGCTGATAACGCGCCGATGCATTAAGCATTCTAGGGGAACTGGCACGACTGTCTTATATTTATTAGAGTATTATTAATGAGGCCAGTGCGAATTAGGGTCTTGAATCGCCATTATTTCAACTAGGGGGCAGTTGTGTTTTCAGAGCTTATATTTTACTGTACTAATATTTACTTGGTAATATTTTACTGTAATAATATTTACTTAGTAATATTTTACTTTGTAATATTTTACTTTGTAATATTTTACTGTAATAATATTTACTTAGTAGTATTTTACTTTTTAATATTTTATTGTAGTAATATTTACTTAGTAATATTTTAATTTGTAATATTTTACTGTAATAACATTTACATAGTAATATTTTACTTTGTAATATTTTACTGTAATAATATTTAATAGTAATATTTTACTTTGTAATATTTTACTGTAATAATATTTACTTAGTAATATTTTACTTTGTAATAGTTGACTGTAATAATATTTACTTAGTAATATTTTACTTTGTAATATTTTACTGTAATAATATTTTCTTAGTAATATTTTGCTGTACTAATATTTACTTAGTAATATTTTACTTTGTAATATTTTACTGTAATAATATTTACTTAGTAATATTTTACTTTGTAATATTTCACTGTAATATTTTGTAAAGAGAAAATAGGTACACTTTCCATGCATTACATTCGAGAAGATCGAGTGTCCCGTTTAATGATGTCGCCCATTGTACTGTAATTAGCAAACAGAATAGTTTTTGTCAACTATTAATCATAGGGGTGGCGACCCTCGTTAAAGAGAAAGCCTTTGGTATAACCCTGCGGGACCTACCCCCCAGTGGCTCGACGGTTCTCAGGTATCTCTGGGGTTAGGTGTTTCTGTCATTCGTCGAGCTAAGTAGTCGTGTCTTTCGCGTCGACCCGAATAAAATATTGTATTTCCAACATTCTGATATTTCTGATCACTTGCTTCTAGCAAGCACATACCTTCATTAACGGTTTATTGAACAGTGTTGGGTGTAAATAATGACAGACTTTAGTGTAGCGAATACAATGATCGATAGTGCAGCAGTGCTGAGATCTGATTGTCCACACTTTATTTTGGAGGGAATTTCTGTAATCGATTTCTTTGGAATTGCAACTCGAGTAAGCTGGGCTTGTTTGCACCTTTGAACGAGCATGTCGATTTCCTACGAGACGTTCACTTCAGTCGTTTACTCTAGACTATTATAATACCTACCTTTTTCAGATTACAAATTTCGATTTCATTTCTTTGCGCTTGTTAGGCATTTTCTCTGTCAGTTAACAAGTATGGAATCCAGGAATAGATTAATAGACCGAGGCTACTCAATTCTATCAATCATATTGCGACGCTGTTTAATCGGAACAGAAACGTATAACTTAATCTGCTTATGGCGGTTTAATCAACTGGTATCAGTCAGGTACACGAGGGTCTTAAATATTTCTCCCCGCTTTGCGGGGCACTAAATAAAAATCGCGGAATCAAGGAAAGGAGATCAATAATAGCTGTACCCGATAACGCTCGGTTTCTTTCTCGTAATTTGCTGGTAGTACCGAGGCACAGCTTCCTACTTGAAAAACAAAACGCTCGGCAATTTCGAGGTCCAATTAGGCCACGTTCCACCGATCCAATCCCATTATCGATAAATTAAATTGCTCCGATAGCCTTCGGTTGCCAGGTAACGATCTCCCGTGAATTCGGAATTCGATTTAAAAACACACGCCACTCGAAAAAAAGAGACTGCGCAGAAAGGATTCGATAAAACCGCGACTATCCTCTCCACAACACAGTTGTTTATTAATTATTTACGTATATACTACAACTCCATTGAAACCCTCCGCGATAACACTGAATCGCGACACTAAATACTCAGATAAGAATATCCCCGCTAAACCGGCGGGCGATTCACTAATATCACTTAAAATTAATTCGCGCCCATCGACGTATCTCTCCCCTCCCCTCAACGTCGCGTCGCGAGATCGAAGGGATAATCGCGCGAGCGTGTCGCCATATTCGGGTGGACGTTTCCCACAACACGAAGCCGCGAGGGGAACGCACGCGAGCATATGACGGGGACGACAGGTAACTAGGATAACGTAATAATTTTAGAAGCGAGCCGAGCTATATTTAGATCACATTGCCTGGCGCAAAGTGTCTTCTGCGTGCGTAGATTCCCGCTTATCGGACCATGACCGCCTCGACCGCCTCTTCGTCGTCCCTTCTCGTTCTTCCACTTCTTCTTCGTCCACTTCTTCCTCCTACTCCTCTTCTTCTTCTTCTTCTTCTTCTTCATCGTTGCCCGGTCGCGCGATCCGCCTTCTCCCTCCCCGGCCGGTTCTTCCTTCATCGGGCAGCGTCTGAGGCGAGCGGAGAACGAGTTCCCCGCACGACGTGCGTGTTATGGTTCGCAAAGGGTAATCAGCTACCGGATACTTGTCTTAGAGGGATTTCACAGATGGAATTAGACGGGGAATCGGGGAAAAATCGAGCGACGCCCGTTGCCCGGGACGGATCATTACGCCCCGCGGGGGGAGGGGAGAAATTCGACGTCGGAATGACGGGGTTGCGCGAGGCAAGGATCCTCCGCGGCCGTATAATTAAGAAACAGAAAAGCGAATAACAGGGCGCTCGCCAGCGAAACAAAGTCCGAAGGGCACGGGAGGGGTGGAGGGGGGCATGAAATTGAAGGGGAGAGGAACGTACGGTGGGTTTGATCGAGGGCGATTCGTGGCGAGGTGTTTTTCGATCCAGTGCAGCGATAGGACTAGAGTGAAACACTGTTTTGTATGTAAAGTGCCGTATTTTAATTTGTAAATGCATATATTTGGGGGTTGAAGGAGCTTGAGAGTCGGGGATAATTTATTTAGTGGAATATGGTAAACTTTTCGCGTGAGAGACGTGTTGAAACATTAATGGGGGATGAAAAGGGTCCACGTTGAGTCGTTTTTGTCGCAAATGAAGCATTTCTTCTTCAATTAATTACAAAGAAATAAATTGCAGCTGAGACTTATTCTTTGACACAATGTTAATTAACATCATTAGCTTTAAAAAGACGTGTTTGTTTCGCCAAAAATGTGTATTATAGATGACGGATCATTAAATAGGCTTTTAAAAAAGTTTCTTTAAAGATCCATCTGTGGCGTCATATATAATACATATTTTTGACTAAACAAACGTTTTTCTTTTAACGCTTATAATGTTAATAAACTTTGTATAAAAGAAAAAGTCTCAGTTTCAATTTATTTCTTTGCAATTAAATGAAAAAAAGAAGTGCTTCCTTTTTTTGACAAAAACGACTGCCTAGGAAATTTTCCAAAGCAACGATTTATACATCATTGAACAGAAGACGAGGAAAAAGTTTGATCTGAGAAATCTAATATAATCTAATTCCCCGAAGGAAATAAGCTTTTTGGGTTTCTCGCGATCAGTTGCTCAATCCCAAACCGACAGACGCATACCGGAGGAAAGAGAAACGCCAGAAGAAGCGACAGTTCATTCGTGTTTACGATTGCGGCGAGGAATTTCGATAAGGCTCGAGCGTGGAGAGGACGTTAAGAAAAACAGGTATCGATCACGCGGCAGATCGATTCTGACCGTTCAACTTCTCGCCGGAACAGTCGAGAGAGCACCGTTACGCTGCAAACGATTTAGCCTTTGGCGGGAGGGGATCGATCAACCGGGAAATTAATCTCCCCGACAAGATACTTAATATTCGACGAAATGTCTCGGGCCGCGGTGGTTGCTCGACGGGGCCGGGGAACCTCCCCCCGGGGGCGCAGTCGGGCGCCTAGGTGGCCGATTTCACTTCGATTATCCGTTAAATTGATGTTGCGCGGCGCGCGAGGGACGTAACGAGTGCAATTATCAGAAATAGCGCGGGGAGGCTGCTCGCCTCGGTGTCTGTCTCGTCACGGTGCAATTTACCACCGCCCTCTTTCCGCCCGCCCTTGCCCCTGCCTCGCCCCGTGGCCCCTTGCTCGGATACTCGCTCTCTGGGCACCAACAACGAATTAAACGCACTTTAATGAGACGATTTTCAAGTCACCTTTCGCGACGTGCGGGCCGAGAAGAGCGAACGCTTAACGAGCGTGCGTGCGTGAAGTCGAAAAATAAAGAGAACGCCTTTCGAGAGGTGTGAGAGCCCGGGTACGTGTGTTTGCCGGGCGCCAGTGTGCACGGGTTTGCACGAGGGAGGCGTGGAGGAGATAAGAGGAGAGGAAGCAACAGCAACGAGACATCACAGGACCCCCAAGAGAACACCTAGACCCGGGGGCCCACGAAGGGGCGATCACCGTGGTTAGATTGAAATTAAAATCAATTAGCCTCGGGTGTGTAATCATTAATCCGCCACGTTGGCCGCGTCACGTGACGGGGATCCTGATACGGCTCTCTACGTGTCCAGTTCAGACAAGCTTCGTAGCGAATGAGAGGGGTCGATAAAAACTTGTCGGATGTTCGGCGAAGAAAGGGGAGACGATGGAAACGCTGGCTGCTACGCTGGCTGCTGGGAACTTTGAATGGGGATAGGTTCGTGGCGAGAGGATGTTCCTTGCCACCGTGTTAGATGGAGAGATCTGCTAATTGCGAATTTGTTAATGGCAGCTTCTGACGAAGCTAGAGGTTCGCGAGAGGATTCTGCCTTTTGGTGGTTCAAGTTTATGACGGACTTCTGGCCACGCGAGTTTCATAGATTTTAGGGTAAACGCGTCAAAGGAACACCGAGGTACTTGTGTTTGAGCTTCACAGTTCCCTCTCCTGTGAATGCGAGGGAGAATGTTGGTGAATTTAAAGGGTCAGGTAGGCAGAGCCTCGGGTACTGATTTCGAGGTGGAACTAATCGAATGGGTTCGATTTCTAGATGCCCCGAGTCTCCTTCCCGCGGCAACCAAGCTACGAACCACTGCATAATGAGCGTAATTGCGCTTCGCCGTGCGCGGAAACGCGTAAAGTACGGCGTCCCTGCACGATACTCGGCTCAGTCCCCGAGGGGTCCTTAAGTGGAAACGTGAGAAACAGGAACCGTCCGGACGGCACGTTATCGGCCGGAGAGCAATCTGTGCTACGTTATCAGGGAAAAATAATTCCCGCCTGCTCTCTGACACCAGCGAACGCGCGACACTCGCAGCACGGCGCTATCGGGATAATTACCGGATCGAGTAGGAAATCGGATGCTCCTTACGTTCTTACATAAAATACTTAGCCGGTCGTTGAAACCTGTTTCACTTCTCGACAATCCTCCATTGTCAACTACTCTTCACAATTTCTCCCCACTAACTTTCGCATCCGACTCCCACTTTCAATCTTCAAATCCCAATCGGAAGAATGTCACTGGAATTCGCGAGTTTGTTTATGCGAGCAGCGAAATTCACTCGCGGAACGACCCGATTGCATCATCACACTGCTAGCCAGCGGTTGGTTATTGAGCCTGATGAATAAAAACTAAGCAATTACTTAAACAAAAAAGGAATTTCTTATTTTCATATGGAAAAGCGAATTCTTTAAGTAATTCCTTGTCAGTTTAGGAATTCCTACAAGATAAACAAATGCTTGTGTTTTTATTCACACGAATTTAAGCAATTCCTGGGTAAAATATTAAAAAAAAAAAGCAATTGCTTACACTTTATTCATTCGAGTAGTAAGCAATTCCTTACAAAATTAAGGAAAAGCGATTCCTTTAAGTAATTCCTTGTCACTTTAGGAATTCCTACAAGATAAACAAATGCTTGTGTTTTTATTCACACGAATTTAAGCAATTCCTAGTAAAATATTAAAAAAAAGCAATTGCTTACACTTTATTCATTCGAGTAGTAAGCAATTCCTTAAAAAATTAAGGAAAAGCGATTCCTTTAAGTAATTCCTTGTCAGTTTAGGAATTCCTACAAGATAAAGCAAATGCTTGTGTTTTTATTCACACGAATTTAAGCAATTCCTAGTAAAATATTAAGAAAAAGCAATTGCTTACACTTTATTCATTAGGCTCATTGTCGTCGAAATGAGCGGCAATTAATCGCGAATAATTATCATCATTTGTTCCAGCGAAAAAGTGGCGGACGCTCCCGAAGCTGCTGGGAAACGGGCAGAGGGAGAGAGAAGGATGGCCCACGGTCTGCCCCTTGGGAATCCCACGGGGAATAACGACGGCCGGCGACGGTCCGCCGCGTCCCCGTTAAAACGGCCCCTCCGCGGGCTTATCGAAGCCGGTTTATGAGGCGTCCGAATCGAATTTTTTTCCGGCGACCGCGGCGCGTAATCATTATATCGGACGCACTGGTTTAACCAGTCCCGATAACATCTTTCCCATGCTAAATATACCGGCGTGCCGGCTAAATCCGTATCGCGGATTCGCGGGGCGGTAAATCGTGGCTGGTTCGGCCGGTCCCGTGAAACCGGGCCTCTGGCCCTCGCGCGGGGACAGTGGTGTAATTAATTTTTCCGCTCATGCCGGGCTCGGTACATTTCAGTGGCGGATTTAACAGGGTGGCCGATGAGCAGTTGCCGCCTGGGCCTCTGCCCATAAGGCCCCTAAGGCCCCCTCCTTAAAAAACATGATTTTATCCAAATTATATTTTTTTTCTCTATTATTACACTGTGCCTGTTTTTAATAAACTATCTATTCATTTTCCCGAAAAAGGGCCCCTACTTAGAAGGGCCCCCTGGGGCCTCATCCTTAAAAAAAGAAATTATGATTTTATACAAACTATATTTTTTTTCTGTATTATTACACTAAGCCCGTTTTTAGTAAACTACCTTCTCACTTCGCCGAAGAAATGGGCCCTCAGAACGTTTGCCACCTGGCCCTTTTCTCTTAAATCCGCCACTGGTACAGTTCAAAGAATTTCGACCTGATCGTTCTGCCGAGTGGGTTAGCGAAACGATTGTTACTGAAGTGTGGGGGCTTGAGAGGTTTGTGGTGGTTAATTGGGGTGATTGGATTACTGAAATTAATGAATTATTAATGTATCGAATGGCGGTGAGATTTGAAGATGCTAACATCTCGGAAATTTATATTGAGGAATTAATAAGGGCGCTTGCAAGTAACGCGAGGTAAATATATATTTATAGAAATGTGTTAAAGTTACGTATGTGGACTATAAATTGCAACTCGCCTCGGTCGGTTTAGATAAAGGTGGCTGGGGCAGTTCACTTTTATCTCTCTATCTTAGGCGACGATTTTTCGCGGTGAAGGTCCCCAAGGTTATCTTTTTAATACCGCAATTATGAAACAATATTACAGGTATCTGTATGCATTTAAACTTTGACCTCATCTTCTCGGAATCCCCTCAATCGCATTCGATGGCGATGTTAAAACATTTATGTGCCTTTGTGCGGGCACGATGCCTTCCACTATCTACATACAATGCTTCCATTAACTTTTTTCCCGCGCGTTCGCGTAAGGACAATTTCAAACGCGCCAATAATACTCGGATTTCTTTAAAACCGTAAAAATCGTCGAGCGAGAAAATTAAGCGAATGCACCGGCCGATAGAAATGGGATAGCGGGAGATAAAAGTATAGAGCCCTCCTATTATTCTCAACCCTGTCGACCCTATAATCGAGTCGGTTAGTATTTTTTAACGGCCGCGGTTTACCATAGCGGTCCGGCCGGTAATAGGCCGATGTATCGCAGTGATTAATTCGTCAGAGGATCGGTGGGAACAGGGCGACGTTGTCTCGGCTGGTTCGCGGAACGTAGGCCGCGAGTGAATCCCAGAAATTTCACTTCAACTTCCTGTTAACGATCCCAATCGGTGGATGCACGCTGACGCTAAACGATGGTCCCGCTGATTAATTCATCAAACGGTGTCCGGGCCGGTAGTACATCGAGTTCGAACCTTCAGGAAGAGAAGCCGTGAGCGTGTCTCAGATAGTTTATGGTAATTCTTGCACGCTGACAAACCGGTGGGAAACTTGGGGACACTGGACGCCGTAGGAACGGTTTCCAGTGGCACGGTGTTGAATCATTTCGCGGTGATTAAATATTCCTCGCCTGGCACGCTGGGCTGATAATTTGGGAGACACAGAAACGCGTCTCGGAGTCAACGAAATGTGGTAATTATCGTTTCATAGATTTCTTCAAAACTATTTGTAACAGGTTCTAAACTTTGCGCAGAAATCTTCACGAAATTGTCACATTATCGGGTTGAAGCTTCATTCCACGCGAAATCGGAAACTTTTTAGAGTCACATTTCGGATTTTGGTGAAACTTAGTAGTATGTAGTGATATATAATAGTGTTCAGAAGGATTTTTCCAAATTTTCAAAATTGTGGATCTTACAGCTCTTTAAAATATATTGTTGACCTTCTTTTAGTAAATTATTACTGTTGCACTAAGAGACTAATAAAAATGAGCTTTTGAGTGCTTATAGTGGAGATACAAGAGTAGCTGATAAAAATTATTTCACTTCAAAAAAACAATTTTTGATAATTTATTTTACAATTGTACTAAACAAATGCAATTTTATAATAACAGGACACTATTTAAACATTCCCCTCTCTTTAAAAAGCTGATTTTCATTATTTTCTTAGTTCAACACTTATAATTTATTGAAAAAGGTAAACACTATAAGATCCACAGTTTTCAAAATTTTGAAAAATCCTATAATATATCACTAAAGACTACAACTCCTCCAAGTTTCACCAAAATCCTGAATGTTCCTCCAAGAATTATCCAATTTCGCGTGGATCGACCCCAAAGTTTCAGAAACCATGCTCGAAATTCCGAATCTGACAAACGACTTGAAAGTCTCTCTGCACTCCTCCGTTCTCTTATCAGAATCTCCGCGACGATCCGGTATCGTCCGGAGCGTCCCGCGTCGAAGATGCAGATACTCGGTATTAATTAGCGCGCGCACGATTACGCGAGCATTTTAGCGATCTGGTTCGCGCGCTAATGCCTCCGGCTCCTCTCGCGTTTGCGGAATTACCGCAAGCTGGAAGATTAATGCGCCCGGCGGTAACACGATGAATTAGCCGCGGCGAGATTAATCGCGGCCGCGCTTAGACGATGAATTATCCGCGATCCGAAAAATCAATAAACCAAACGGCCGGCAATTAATTTCGCGAAAGCCAGCTAATCGCGATGGAGGAGCCGCGCGGCTCGCCTTATCGGGGCCCTCCGCGCGGTATATCGCGGCGGTGACATTAAAATCACCGCGGACGATTACGAGTTAATTGCTATTAACGTTTTCATCTTTCCACCGCGATAATCCCATATCTCCCGTCGCGCCTCGTCGCTCTCTTAGATGCGTGCCGAAGTCTCCACTTGGGCACAAGAAACTAAGTATACTACAATTTTTTGGCAGGTGGTTGCCTTAAATCTAAAAATTCAGTTGCAGGGAATTGAATCTCTAAAAACCTTCCGAAACTGCTTCGAGGGAATAACAAAAAAAAAATGAATTGGTTGTTATTAGACCCGCCGAAATTCTACGTCGCATCGAACATATCTCGCTGATCTATCGTGGCCATTGGCGCGTAATTACAATCGGGTCTCAGTCCAGAGCGCCTCGTCTTAGCTGCTACATATCTCACAGCATGATTGATGGATTTCTTTCCTGTTCGGACGTGCAGCGAGCCCAAAGGGAGAGGTATTTAATGCTCCAGCGAAGGAGCAACGATTCGCATGAATACGTTAAGCCACTAATATTAGACAGAGGGGCAGGGGAGGGGGGCAAGGAGAAAATACTTGAGTCCCTGCAGTTAAACGCTCGTTTCTCGACTACAGTAAAATATTAATGAAGGAACGCTCCTCTCTTTAACGAACCACCACCCGTTAACGTTCGTCCCTAATTGCGCCGTTCTGGTTCTAGGTAATTAAGGAAATCCTTCCGATAAAGGACACTTCCAAGGAGCGGCGTAATCTCGACGGTGCTCTAGCTTTATCGGCGAATTTCATTATGATCCGATAAAAAGCCGCTTACTGCTTATATCCAGTAATTGTTTAATGGCCCGGCATAAATATTCCTCGCTCCTACGGCAGAATCGATGGGAACTGCATTCTGCCGCGAAACGTACGTATTTTAAGCGCGCGTAGAGCGCCGATTGTCGAGGAGGTGAATTGAAAACGGGCCGTTCCCACCGGATTACATTGGATTTTATACTTTCGTGAATAGCTCGGGGATATCGGCACGGTTAAATCGGAAACGATGTGTCACGCTATTTAAATAACGCTCGAAACACGTACTGCCGCGAATTGTAACGGAATAGTAAATCCTGGACGTGGACACTTGTTTCGGATATTGTAAACATTTTCGTATACTCGCGTAGCTAGTAAACAAAAAAAGGATTTCATTGATTTTTCGCTGTGTTTGTTTGCGGGAGAGCTAACGTGGTCTGCACCACCTGTCATCGTCAAAATTCTTCTGCGTAGCGCTGTACTAAATTACACTTAGTAATGAATTTCCAGAAAAATTGGCAATATAGAGTATAATACATTCAAGTTTCGTATATAATTACTACAAAGACGAATTTGCGATGTGATACAGTGAATTTGGATCGAAGAGTCTTCCTGAAATAATCGGGCTGACTATGACGGCTTATTCTACTTGTCTGTCTGATGGGAAGCGTTTATATTGTTTACAAGTTTCGCGAGAAATTTCAAGACACTCCCCGAAATTCCCTCGGTTCTTCGGACGATCTATAAACTCGACCCGTTAGATATTACTAGGTTCGCCTCGCGCGACGACGGCGCGGCGAAGGTGAAAGAGCGAGAGGGACGGGCTGATCGGCCCGTTAGATCAAATCTAGGTCGTTACGCGCGTTTCTGAAACGCTTCGACATTAGGAGCGCTGTTCGAGATGCACTCGACCTTCATACTAATCTCGACCTGGAACCTCGCGATTTTTACGACGCGGTCGCGAATCTGGGTGTCCTGGAACTCGCCGCGCCGATCGATAGGCTCGACAGATCCGAATGGAAGAACGAAGCTCCTTCGAGTCGAGGGAAATAAAATCGCGGAGAACCGTCGGAATCGTCTTTCCGATCTGATGACGCGTGATTGCAGCGGCGCTGATTCGAGGTACCGTTTTCGGGGCGGAAGAGAATGACGGTCATCAGGAGCAACGGGGAATTGAGTTCGTTAACCAAGAGCGACGACGCCTCTCCTCGGCGTCGTACAGATCGGCTGGGGATAAGCGCACGCTTGCGAGTAAACAAAGAGGAGTTCTCACACAATGCGACAATGAACCTGAAAGCCCTTAGGTAACATTAACAGACTCCAGACGCGACGAAGACGCCTCGCATAGACGTGATCTCGTAATTATGCGCGGCCCGTAGACAAACTGCCGTCCCCCTTCGCCCTTTTTCCTTCTCCTTCTCTTCCACCTTTGTTTCCTTTCGAGCGACGCTTAGTGTTGCAGCACGAGCGAAGTCTTTCGCCGGCGGCACTCGCGGACAAGTTTTTCCAGCGAATTCAGCTACTCCCTTGAATCCGAAGCTTGGTTGGATCTTCCTTTTAATTGCCCGTATATTATAAATCGGTAGAGTTCGAGGAAAGACGTGGCCCGATTCGAAGACAGTCACTTTCGTAAACGAGTACACTGGAAAGTGACGGGGAGAGGGAGCTGGAAAAGAAAGAAGGCCCCGGCGTATCGTTCGTAATTCTCGGTAGCCGGTGTCGGTAGGCAATCTGATCCCAGGACAACGGTTCGGAAGCATTGGTTGACAGTAAAATATCAGCAGGTACTAGTCAGTATAGCCGCGATAGGATCGAGAGAGGAGGCTGGTATATAAGCGTGTATACGTGGCTGGGCTGAAGGCACTCCTATCCTGGCAACAGTCCTCGGGGTACTGTTAGCCACCGATGAATGATAACCATATCGCGATATGCCCCGCCGATACAATGGAGAGTAAACGGAGGATGTATTGGTCAGGAAAAAGCGCGCGCGGGCTGCGTTTCTCAAAATAGAAGGAGTATTGGATCGATAATTCATTCCGGGTGGAATAGACTTGACTCTCCTATCAGCCACCCTTTGCTGCCACCAAAAATAATACTGCTTGGACTCTTAAATTGGAGGGTAGGCATCACAGTGAGCGCATTTTAGGAATATAAAATTGGAAACCAGTGGTTTTCTAAAATTGCCACCGTTTTATGATTTTAGAGGAGAGCAAGTTGAAGGAAAAATTACTTTTATAAGAAATGAGGTATGAAATTGTAATTATTTTAAAAGGTACTTGAATTAGAATTTTGATGATGAAAATTTTAGCTTAAGAATTAATTTTATTAGGTCACGTCTCTCCAGGAAGCTAAGTGGCTGAGGCTTTTTCACTACGCGTTTGTTTTTTCTCAGCGTGAAGAAAATTTAATATGATTCTGCTCGGTGAAACGTATATGCTATCTATTACCTATATTAAAAGATGGAGGAATTACATTACATTGCAGGAAGTAATTAATGGTACAAAGGAAGAAAAATTTATGCATGTGCCTGTTTTCCACTGGGCCTCTAAATTCTCAAAGTGCCAAGAATACTTTCCTTTTTGGACCGGAAAGGAAGCCAATCAAGCAGCCCCAATCGTTGCAGCTTCCAACGGAACAATCTCGAAAGATTCGCTGAAACCTCGTTTTCTCCCCTCGCGTTCTTCGAGCTCGTTACACCCAGAAACTTACGAGATGGCGACAATAAGAGCTAATTAACAGAGTGCTCGTGGCTCACGGGTCCTCCGATAATTGAACTCGCTGCTCATGGGAAACGTTTCCGGTTCCCCTGGCCTCTCTCATCCTCTCCGGACACTTTCCAACTGGCTGCGCCTCCTTCGGGCAACCTCTCAGCCCGAGGTCTCGCTTAAATTTTATCTGTGCTACAGACCTAACGGCCCGGCTCTTCAGCTTCGTCGAGGATGAAACGTAACACTCTCCGTTTCCACGAGCTCGGGGGGTTCGTCATCCGGCGCGATGTCAATGGCCTGTGTTTCGTCACTTTTGGGAATCCGGCGTGGTTCCCTGCCGAGCTCTCTGTTTGCTATCAGTACACTTGCGCGGCGACGTTTCTTCCTGCCTTGTTTCGTGGGTCCCATCGAATTAATGGCAAAATGCGTAAAAAAGGTTAGCGACTATACCGTGCCGAACTTCTAGGGTAATTAAATTTCTAGGTGGAGCTTCCTTCAAATTCTTTTCTTCGAGTAGAAACGGCACGCGCAGTTAGGTCGCCACAGATCAGAGATGGGCAAAATTTTTATTGAAATAAATATTTGAAATAACCAATGAAAGTTAAAAAAAAAGTAATTCGTAATGTGTCGAGGTTAAAGTTGAAAAATTTATTCGACGTTGAAATTGAAACGCTCGACAAATAAAAGAATTATCTTTATTCGTCGAATAATATAAAGTTACAGTAACTTTTATTTGATCCGTTATTTAAATAATTTTTTATTTAGTTAATGCCGACTACAGGACACTTTGTTGCAGGAACGTTCCAAAAACGTTGCAGTACATTACAATGTTGCCGTTTGGTTGCAGGTTGCATTGCAATATTCCTGCAACATTGTGGAAACATTGCCGTGCAATATTGCAATGGCCACGTTTGTGCAATGTTTCAGGAATATTGCGCACACATTGCCGTGCAATATTGCAATGGCCGCGTTTGTGCAATGTTTCAGGAATATTGCGCACACATTGCCGTGCAATATTGCAATGGCCACGTTTGTGCAATGTTTCAGGAATATTGCGCACACATTGCCGTGCAATATTGCAATGGCCACGTTTGTGCAGTGTTTCAGGAATATTGCGTACATGTACGCTTTCAACTCTACTTCCCTACAGAGTTTCGATTTCGCCCAGCCCCGATGCTTCTTGCGTTCGCGACAGTAACCTCGATCTTTCCTCCGGCGGTTTCTTTATCGACTCGCTCGTGCCTCGCTCCTTTCAGGCCCGTCTCGCGAGTTCCTCTTCCAATGGCGATTTCACGTGGCGGCCGCTGGAAACCGCGCAGACAACGGCCAGACTGCGCTCGCCATTAATCCAGAAAGCTGCAAGAAAGGGAGACCGAAGGTCCTCGCGATCGCCGACCGACAGAATCGGTCGTGGCGAAATCCAGCAACCGAGAAAACGGTGGATGAAGAAATTCGTCTCGCGCGTCAGTCGCCAGCCCTCGAGCACGCTTCTTTGTCGCTACTTTCCGAACGAGAGGGAGCCTATTTCGACGCGGAGAATGGGGGGAGGGGGAGAAAGGAGCGCCGGTTGGAAAGCGTTTTAATCGAGCCTCTGAATTCGGTGTGTAATACGTTGTCTCGCGAAGTCGTTAGCTTTTCATTTTTTTTCCGTGGGGCCATTTTTATGGCGCCGTTTATACTTGCCTCGGGCAAGAGGGCGATAGGGGGGGAGTATCCCTGACCGAATTGTGCCCGGGGAAAACCTGTGACTTTGCAAAGCTACTTAGCAAGTGGCTTAACCCCACGATTCTTCGGCGAAGTATTAGTCACTATTATTTCTATAGAAATTTAATATCCAAATAACTGCCTCGCTCTTGCATTAGATTGTTTATTAGTACTCTTCGCGCTAATAGCTATCATTCCGTTGATAGGGGATGCTAATATTTGACCAGCCGACAGACACAGGACTTCTGAGTGTTTGATCTGACGTCGGCGCGTCTATATAATCAGAAATTCAGGATCCCGTGTATTCCTCAAATATGTAAAAACTCGGGCCTCTCATGGGTGTGTACATAATTAATGCAGAAGCAATAACTTCGTAAAACACTTCTGCTGTAATGTACATTCGATTCTCGGCGCTTTTAATACTACGCAAACACTTTCTGTTGCACAACAACCTCGCGATATATTCCCAATATTTCTATCGATCAAAGGGACGAGTGAAAGTTCCAATTCGAGCTCAAAGACTTGACAAGTGGCCAGTCGTCCGACCCACCAAGTCCGGAAAAACTGAAATATTTGCAGAAGCACCTCGTTCGTCCTCCGAGTTTCCCTCGGACGTCGGCCACGCAGGACAGAACTCCGATTCGTCGGGCGTCTTTAACATCGTTTCGCGAAAATAACTTCGGTAGACCGATCACCTGCTCGTCACTCCCTTCGTTCGAAATCGAGCAAAACGCGGACGCGACACGTTCAATCCGTCGGTGGAGAAAAATCCCAACCGCCTCGGCCGTTTTGTCGGGTTTCACGCGTCTCCGGGATCAGTCACACCTGAGGATCTGGTTGTTGGATCGGGGCGAGCTGACCGGCGCGAAAATCCAATGATCGGCCGGTATAATGAAACACCGTGTCGTTTATTGGCTACGGGTCGCGCGAACGCTCGTGTCTGTACCGGGTGGAGCGGTAAAAATCGGCTGGGTAATTGGTTCCGGACGATCGGCGATCGTAATTACCGGTAACAGGATGATCGAGGCGGGGCGAGGTCTTGGTAGGTCGTAAAGAGCGAGGAGGACGTCGTCAGTGCCACGCACGTCCATCGGCATCATCGATACCTGGCCCGATCCACGCTCGGCACGATCGAGCTGGTAAACATCGGCCTCGACGATCCAGAAACGGCTGATTTTAGGGCGCCACGGATCTCGGCGACGCCGGAGAATTGCGAGCTTAAGACATTAGGAACGATTCCGAGGAACCCATTGGTCGATTATATTCGTGTTGGTTCGGAATTGCCATAGAAGCACTTCCGTCGAAATGATCGTTAAATATAATACGAATAATTTTCTTAGAAAGGCATGAAACGCTGGGTGGAATTCTCGGTGGTAATTTCCGCGCTAATGAGGGATCCTTGGACAGTTGAGACTTGAGATGCAAAAAGAGGTGTATGAATTTTGCATTAAGAGGAAGATTAAATTTGAGATCGGATACCAAAAGATGGACCTGTAAGAATCTTCGAGGAACTTCTCTGGTGGATCTTTTCTCAATTGTTTCGCACGACGATCGTTTGTGATCTCATAAAAGGTCAGAAAAACGGCGAATGCAAATCAGCAGCGACGGGGGGAGAAATAAGGCGAAGATGGGATCGATGGTTGGCCGATAATAGCCGCGTGAGAACTGCCCGGGGACACACAATAGTGGGTCCTGGTCGACGATCTCCGCGCGGCGGTGATCCTCTCTTCGAGGATCACGTCTAAACTCCCTTAAATCGGGTCAACGGCATTCGCACGAGCCGCGGTTGCTGCTGATTCGCGATTCACTGACCTACGCCGATTTACGGGAGTCGCGGCTAACGATCCAGCTGACCTTTGGTAATCGCGCTTCCCCGGGCCCGCGCCCCCTCTCGGGGTGAAAAGTCAAGAAGACTCGGACTCGCCTCGTCGAACGCCTCGGACCGTTACGTCAATAAACGACAATAAGTCATTATCGCGATGAAATCTCTATCGTCCCTCTGATGCATGAAACACCTGGTAGGTACTTGTGGCTCTTCCATTATTGCACTTTCAGCTTTGCACTCCAAGTATAAATTGCGGCAGTAAAATTGGTCGTAATTAAATTGCAAATCGCTTCAAGACAGGATATACAGAATAAAATGGTAAAGTGCAAGTTACATCTCGAGATAATAATAATAATAATAATAATTGGTCTTTATTTATCACACTTACAAAAAAAACTTATGTGACAAATAGGCGAGGTTCAGCATACATGCCGTTTTGCAACCTAACCCAAAGACAATATAAAACAAGAATAAAGCTAACAAAACAACAGATCGTAGATGTTACGAAATATAGTAACCCTGAGCAGTGGTGCACTGTGAATTTAATCTTGAGGGGGATTTTAATGCAAATTCAAAAAAATTCATTAGGTGATTTAAAAATTTATTCGAAGAATAAAATCCAGTTTTCTTTTCTCCTTACAAAGCTTGTTCATTGGGGGGTGCTAGGACCCCTTGGCCCCCCTCTGAGTTTAATAAATTGATACCGATTCTGGAGCTGAAGTAACCCGAGAATTTTTTAAGAAACTATAAATCTCCAAAAGACCTTTCCAAGTATTTGATCACCTTTACATATTTATCACGATCTTATTCCAGATTGCCCGAGTGTAATTCGAGAGAAGTAGTACCTAACCCAATTCCCGTCCTTTATAAACCGAAGCGTAGTGGATGATCCAGAAATATTCCCCGGAGTCGCCATAGGAAGCGTAAAATAGCCTCGGGGCGGTGGAACTGCTATTACCAGGGGCCCGTGGCGGCGCTCGAAAGTTTCCCCCGATGATCTTATTCAGCGCGGCCAGCCGGAAGCGTGGCTGGAACGGTTTCCGCCGTGGGATCGCCGCGCCACGCCGTGGCGGGTGACATTTCACGAAGTATCAGGAGGTGGCCGCGGATTCTGCCCCGGCGAATATATACGATAACGATTCCAATGACTCGTAATCGTTATGGGAGGACACAACGGGAGAGACGCCCGTTATCTTTACGACTCGATCTTTCGCGCAGAACCACGAAGTGGAGGGTGGCCGGCGATAAGAGATAACGGAGTCGGGGATCCAAAGGCGAGCTGGCTTTATTTATCGAGGCGGTGCGCCTCTTCGCCGGTCATCCAGGAAAGCGGTTTACGTGGATTCGAGTTCCACTCGCATTCCCGCTGACAAACTAAGAAGAAGCGCGAAGTCGGAAGTCTGATGAGCCCGTGGGTTCATTAAAAAATTAAGCATTAGAGTAGGTTCAATTTCATTTGGACTGGAAGTCGAGGAAAATGGGGTTTAAGAATTAAAAAATCCTCGAAGAAAACACTAAGTGCCAAAATTAAAAAAAAAATTATCTGGAAATATTCTACGTGCCAATGGCATAATACAGAATTTGAGTTTTGGCACTTTTCTACGAGAACTCTTCAATTGTCTGTGTAAGTAGTTTCATCCGTTTGTCGTCAGACCAAGTAGTTTATGCAATTCTTCGGGAGACTTTTTGATACCCCTTGCCATTTTCGCCCTTTGTGCAAATATTATTGCGAAGAAGTGGTTTGGGTGATTTTTCTTTCGTTTCTTCTTCGCTATGACTCTGGAATTCCACAGAAATTCGCGGGAAAACGACGAGCAACTCGGTATGCGACGTATGCGCGAGAGTGAAAGAGGAAGAATGGAGCCGCGACACAGGAAGCTGGTGACTTCGAAACGTAACGTCCTCCCCTTTTTCCTTTCACCGCACAATGAACATTCCAGTTTGCCGGGACAATTAGCGAGGAATTCAGGGATCGTTTGAGAGAATTCAGATCCCCCGTGACACAGGGGGCAAGGGTGAAACTGCGGCGAGTTTACTGACTCGAGTGTTTCCTAATCACGGACGATTCTAATTAAGGATTACAGAAGAAGCCACGAATTCAAATCATCCCTGCGGTTGGCGAACCTTTTTACTCGCCTGTCGCGACGATTTCGATTCTGGAAATATTTCTACACTTCAAAGGCATGAAAAAAAATATGAAAACTTCATTCGAAAATATTATAAAATTATGTTTGTCAAGCTTACAATGATTCCTGAAGATTTTGTTCGACGAATCTCTTTTTATTGTTCTCGTAACTTGAAAGAGGTGCCGTTTGGAAGAATCTGAAGATTACAGATAGGATATTGGCGAAATTGAAAGAAGTATATTTTTAAAGCAGAGGTGACGGTGCATCGGATGTATTCTATGAATCGGAATCCCGTAATCCAGCCGCGTGACAATAAATCTTCGTCGACGTTATGCACGCGAATTCCTCGCTCCTCTTCTTGCTCCTCTTTCTTCCGTGGCACTCAAAGCACCCGGAGTAATTGCCAGCAAATATTTCTGAAAGCGTCAGCTGAAAGACAGAAGAAGGAAGAGGGATTGTCAGAGATGGACACGGTGTACTTCAGAATGCAAGCAGAATGAAGTTTATTTCTTTGCCCTCTCTTCCGATCGAATTCAATTACACACGAATTCTTTTTCAGCGGCGCGGAATTCCTGTTCGAGTGCCACGGTCAACGAACACGTCGGTATTTCGTTGTCAAGTAATTCTATTGACGCGAAGTGTAAGTTCAATGCACTTGTATTTCAAGTGTCTACCTTCTTTGAAGTAGGCACGTTACTTATATCTGTCGATTTTACCATTTCTAATTCTAGTAATCGTAAAGTTCAAATCACTACAGAACTTTGTTCGAGTGAGCTCCCGACAGAATATTCACCCCGTTTAGTTATTAATATTTAATTGTCTAACAAATCGATAAAAATCAGTAATCTCTGCCTCACACTTGTTTGCGATTAAATCTTTGAATCTCTATATTTGCAACTCCGAGGTTTTTACTATCAGAAACTTTATCTCTCCAACTGTAAGCCTCGCAAGAAGTAATCCACGTTTCAATTCTCAAAATGAGAATATCCCGACAGAGCTACCGTCGTCGATACTAACAAGAAAAATCCGGCTCCCCTCGACGAGGCAGAAAATCACATTCACCGGGCCCTCAGCTACCGTGGTCTCCTCGAAAGCAACCTGTCACCGTGTCTCGAGGGATAATCGCTAGCAATAACGTCCCCCCGCTTCGTTTCGACAATAATCGCTTGTCTGCTTTTTGTCGAAATAATCGCGACAGCGACGCGACTAAAAATAAAGTCGTCAGCCACTTGTCGCTCTTGCGACTCGATCGTGGTCGACCTTTTCTTCCCACTCTTCTTCCTCCTCTTCTTGTTCGCCGGTAGGTATGCGTGGATGGCCCCTCGGTGGCGATCGACGAAAAGAAGGAAGATACCCGGCAGAAATAGTCGGGAAAGAAGAAAGCCAGGCTAGACAGAGGAGGCAAGAAAGTTGCCCAAGTCTAGCCGAGTGTTTACTGTTCCACCGGGCTGTAGATCGCCTCTATCTTCGATCTGGTCGCTCAGAAGAGCCAGAAGGCTGTGCTTGAAGTTGAATGGCAAAGAAGGACGAGCCATGTCGAAGTCCCTCAGAATAGTCGCCGCTAGTCGGCCGGGGATTTACAAGGCAGCCTTGTTCATCCGTTATTGGTACCACGGGACTATCATAAATCGCTAGCCGTGGCCTCACAGCTTTTTCGGAATCGGTTGATCGATTCCAAGGAGTTGGAAGATTTTTGGAAACCGCCAGTCAGGTAATTGCCGGGTGGGATCGGGGCCTCTCTGATCGATGGGAACTTTATTCTTCCCCTTTAAGCCGAGAAGATTAAACACGGAGTTGCTGAAGGGAACTACTAATCACATACATCTGGGAACATCTAGCCCACAGTTCCGAGCGGTAATTCAAAGTTATCTTCGCGTTGAATTCTGGTAACGTACTCTGGCCGGTCTCGGGCAGAGCTGAAGTAAAATGAAGACAAAGAGACTACATTCCTGGTGTTTCAGGAGTCAGTTGAATAACGGTGAACGGGGCACAGTGTCTGCATGAGGGACGCTTTAAATACAAAGAAGTTCCCAAGCGGCGGATCGATCTTCGCCGGATTTCGAACTTCTTCTTCTTCTTCTTCTCTTCGAGCTTCCCTTCTCTCGCCCCCCTTATCCGAATATCTGCGTATGTAGTAACGAGTGCGCTCGACAAGCGGCACGCAGCATTATTCAACACTCCGGACACCCACGTTCGCGTGGGCGATCTGGACGGTGTCCTGCGACGCGAAGAGCTCGCGTTCACGCAACAGGCCCGATCGACATCGGTATGCACCGGCTATAGCCCCTTCCTGTTCAACTTCATCTTGCTCGATAAATGCGCGCTGCCTTTTAATCCCTTCACAGATTCGATACATCGACGGTTTAACGGTACCCAGTTTTACCTCGGGCCGCCAGCTTCGGGATAACTTCGTAACTAAGTACGCATAGGAAATTCCAAATCGCTGTGGAATCTTCCGTGAATTGGCAAACTTTCAGCTTCTATCGGGCTTCGGCAACATTCTTCGACGCTTATCTTAAGAAGAAGGGAGTGAGTACCTTTACGGTAGGTATTTTTTGGGAATATTGGGATTGTGTTGGGGGAAGTAGATGATTTCTGATATTTTAATCGTGTATTCTTAAGGGGAATCCTATTTTCTCGGCTAAAAACGTAGTGAAATTTGGAATTTTTTTTTAAGAAACTAGCGATTCGATTTAACTGACTTTTGAACCACTTTTTTATGCATCCTTGAAGAAGTTGCAGTCTTTTTAGTAATTTTTAATAGTAAATTTGTCGTCCGCTAGTGTGCATGATATTTATTTTCCAGGTAATCTAAAACAGGAAAATGTAAAATGTTGTTTACTTTATACATAGGTAACTTCATTTTGGTGAACCAGAGTAAAACAAAAAAAATCTGAACCTTTAATATTTGCTATCCAATTTTGCAGAGGTATGTAACTCATCAGTTAAAAATTAAATAAAACAACCCGCAACTTCTTCAAAGACGCATAAAACATAGGTCAAATTTTCGATGAATCGAATCGCTAGTTTCTTAAATAGAAATCTCCAATATTGCTACCTATATTTTTAGTCCAAATAATAGGATTTCGCCTCAAGGAAGACGACTAAACAATTCCCGTTACTATTAACAAATTTATTAAAACGCTCTAGCTTTCATTAATTCTGTTATCTGAAAATTGTTCTTACAGAGACATTTAGCAAGCCATCCATCGAACATCCATTGTCAATTCTGCCTCGAAGGCCTGTAACTCGCAGCTCACACGCGTCATCGCTAAAGAGGACTCGCGGCAGTGATTTATACACGATTGTACGTCAATCAGAGACAGGGGTAAGGTCGCGTAATTGCAAAAGAATCCTCCTAAACGCACATATATCCGCGTCATTACTGTTACATCATCGACACGCGAAATCTTTTGCGTGTTTATGGTAATATACACAATCGAGTCTCCCTCTTCGACAGCGCAGCGATTCCCTGCCTAAGGTATCTGGACCTCGCCGCAATCGACTGTTGCCCCGAGCCACGTGTCCCGCCACCAAGTTATTCGGCTGTTCCTGGAAACGTTACTCTGATATCAGAGATTCCACTCGACTCCTTCGCGAATTCTTCTCGCGAGCGGCATAGACGGGGGTCTTGAACGGAATCCTGGAAGTTTCGGCCCTACGAGCACCACTCCGGATATAATTTTCTTTTCATCCAAGCTTCTAACGGTGGCTTTAGGCATGCTGTTACATTATTCATCCGCTGGCTCAGACATCTCGCCGTGCTTCATTCTTGAGACAAACATATTTATCTTCTACTTCGTTCCTTGGCCGAGGGACTCTTACGCGCTCTGATATTACCATGTTATCTTTAAGACCCGCGGGGTCTAACTCGTACTTCGTACTCCTTTATCCATCCTCCGCGTATCGGGTACTTATTCGCGCCGGAGAGAAGACAAGAGTTCTTTGAGTAGACGTTGCTCAAGTCAAGTAACAGATCTAGGTGTCCCGACATCTGAACAGCAACGCCCAATAGCTCCCCGAAAGCGATTGTTATGGTATTTATATAATAAAACAGCGCTATTAAAGCGCATTTATGCTTTGAAGCTTCTAACACCGATCGACTTTTCCGCGGAGTTTCTCGCTATTCGTAGGTGAACGAGGCGGGTGAATGGAAGGGCGAGGAAATAGTTGACGCCGGGACCTGTGTGGCGGGTTGATCCGCTGATCCTCCGACAGGACCTCCAGGCGCGAAGGATCCTCTGCACGCGATCCCTCGCGGCGATGCGCCATAATGTGTCGTTCACTCGCGCCCTTCTCTTCTTTCGCTTCCACGAAAGACAAACATATGTACGTTTAACGATCCGATAAACGTCCCGAAGATAAACGCGGGCATTTTTGCTGCCGGCGAGCTGACCACGACGCACGCCTCGCATTTGCATCGGTTTCACCGGCCGAGGGGAAGGACGTGGCACCGATAGGATCGGCCGATCGGCGAGCAACGACCGAGAGTTTATCGGCGCTAACCCGCGGTACCGAAATTCACGGTGGAAGTTTTATACGAGGCGTGAACGTCGAAACGAATTGCGTCGGCGAATTCGTAGCTGGGAAAGTGAAGGTTTCGAGAGCCGAAGCAGAGGAAAGGAATATTTATTGACTTATTGTCCCGTCAGAAGCTGGCGAATGCCTCGGCCGAAGAACTTCCCTCGTAGTTTCATCTTCGCAGCGCCACGAACCGCGCAAAGGGAGATCGATGGATCTCGACTTCATCTATCTTCCTTAGATCTCCGCTGGCAACTTCCTCGTGGCGAGGCCCCGGTAATCAGTATCACCCGCGAACAATTTATTCACTTATTCACCGCGGTTAATATCAAGCTAATTGATTCCAGCTTTGAAATACTTCATTAACAAGTTCAATACCGCGTTGGAATTTCGAGCAGCTCGGCTCAACTTCAAGAGCCCATTGCGGTGCTCAGATTGCGGTATTCAATCGCGGGGGAACACCGGTCGCGGTTCAATCTTCGTTTACTTCGCAATCTTCGCTGAAAAAGAAACATGCTTATCCTTGAAATAAAACGAGGCAGCTACTTAACGAGCCAACGGGGGCGAGCTTAGGAAAGCTTTCGAGTCCCGAGGAAAAGCTGCGAGCTGCCGCGACGCCTTGCATCGCGATCGCGTCGATTTTTCGTCCCACGCAGCCGCGATTTTCCTCGCCGGGGCGCCGGTATTTCCGCGATAGGGGATCGAAGGAGCGTCGGCGGCGATGCTGGCGGCGGCAATAACGAGAACATTGTTAAATTATCGGGGATCTCGCGTCATTATGGCCGCAGCTCGGTGGCTCCCGCCGCGGTACGCCGGGAATCTCGCCGTTTGAATCGACTCGCCGCGAGGCAAGAAAAGGGGGATTAGCCGGACAAAACGAAAGAACAGCCGCCGGTGGATGCGGGTGTCGCGGCGCGATAATATAAACACGCCTCGAGCTCGGCCTCTGCCACGATCGCCCCCTCCCTCCTCGCCGGTGGAAAATAAACGAATCCACCGGCGGAGAGTTAATTCTGATACATCACGGCTTTCGACAAAAGAACGCCTCGCCGTCAAACGCCCCCGCCGTGTCCTGAATTCCTGAATCCGTAATCGGGGACACTTTCGAGGAACAGGGGTTTTCGCCCGGCGAGGCATCGGCGAAGGATGAAGGGTCCAATCGAGGAGTTTTCTGAGTAATTGATGAATGTCTGAGGAGCCGAGCTGCGGAGCTATTGGGAATTTCATGGGAGTGGTTTTCGTGAAAGTTGTGTTGAGTCTACTTATGTTTGACGGTGGTTGGATTTGACGTCCAGGGAAATGAGGGATGCACGCTTGTGATTATCTAAATAGTTTCCCATTAAGCCTCTTGGTGTAATAGTCAGTTGAAGTGTATTGTTAGGGCTGTTCGTTTACGCCTTTCCAGTAGCTGCTGGGCGCTGTGCTAACTAATGTAGCTGCATATATTACTCGTACCATTACTTATCTGATATTCCCCTGTAACGGCAATGCGCTTGTGTTTTTATAATCGTGCTCCTTTCTATTACCGCCACTTATCTGATGTTTCTCGTTAATAGCTTATTAACAGCTGCAGATTTTTATACAACTCGTTAACAGTCTTTAGACCTCGTTCTCCGACATCGGTGGGGGAATATTGATGGAAATGGTAAAACAGTTTTCTTGTAATGATCTTTTCCGTGGCGTATCACAGTGACAATGTACGTACATAGGTATACAGCGAGATTTTTTTATTCTTTTTCTTTTGTTTGTTGTGAGACTCTCAGACAGAAACGCGAGTCTTTCTGCGGAATCCGTGAATAGACACCTCGATTACGTACCGGCGAAGTACGCGGCAATTTGTATTGTAAATTATCGCCGAGTTTGACCAGGATAAAGGGAAGAGGTTCGATCGTTCGGCAAAGTGAGTTACGTTCCGGCTCGGCGATGAATCAAACAACAGCCTCATCAGGATTACGCCTGGGGCTACTTACGATTAGTGTCCATTCGACGCCGTCTTAAGGCCACCTTTTCCCATGACGACTCATTGTTACGGTACTCGCGTGACTTTTTCACCCTCCGACGTATCCGTGAATGCGCGTGCATGCAAGCCGGCCCCGACACGCGCTACGGAAACGAGCTATTCCAGTGGAGCTTTCGCGATGACCTCTCCGGGTGGCGGAATTTCTTTCGCACCGGCCCCGGTCATTTTGCGTTATTCTCGTTCGCGTAACAGTGTTCCCTTTGTCTTTTATTTCTCTCGAAATTATTCTGCATAGGTGCGTGAATGACAGTCGACCACTTGTCGCTCTCGTCTTATGATTTCAGCTTCTAATTAGAGTTTGGGGAGAGAAAGATGTCGATGGCTTGGTGCAGGAATATTGTATGTGCATTTTAAAATTTTCGAGAAAAATAGGTTTAAACTTAGAATGGATAAAAGTATTATTTTTGACAAATTTGTGAGGGAGATATAAGTGTGATTTTTATATAATACAGTTGAGAACTATTTGTTGCATATAAGAACTGAAATTTCACAAAAAGTGGATATACAATATTTGTGCATTAAGCCATCGATGTGTTTTCTACTGATTCAGATTCTGCTTATAAAAAAATGTACAGTGTACATGCACCACTTTAGTATCTATAACGCGTCTGACCAGTGACGGTGCAAATCTCCTTGCAGCAGAAATATTCCGAACCCGACCAAAGCAAATTAAACCAACTGTTTCTGTATTAAAGTGCCTCGAAAACGTTACTTTTAAACAGAAACAAAAGGAAGAATTCCAGGAGGCTGGAATCTTAAGCAAGAATTTCCACTGAACAGAGCATCGCAAAGTTTCTACCAAGCAATAACTCACGAATCTCGTGAATCTCCTTCTACCTAAAATACCCCGTAAACCAACAAACCAGTGTCCATCACCAATAATCGGCGAGTGAGTTTGAGAATCTTCGCACGCCGCAGGTATCTCGTAAACCAGCAAGAGTGCCAGCAATTTGCATGGTTGCGAATCTCTCGGTGGCTATTTAACTGTTTTCACGTCGAAAGGTTGCGGAAAGTAATCGACACTATTGCCCGAGTGTCCCCGAATGTTTGCTCGGTGGCTCGGTCCATTCAAACTGTTGGAATAACTATCGGGACGTTGCCCGACGACGGGGGGAAGGGGAATTAATCGAAAGCGAGGGGTATCGAGGCGCGAATCCGCGATATCGAGGCGCGGGGAGCAAAGGTTGCCGCGCCTCCGTTCCGTGCACGACACGACGGAAGACGGGACAGGGACGTCGATGGCCGTCGTCGATATTCCCCGGAATGGCCACGAGCCCGGGGCCCTTTTCCGTTGGAAGGTCGAGGGACGTACACGGGCACGGTTCCGGGTGGACGACGGCGAGGACGAGCCTGACATTTCGGGCCAGCGGGCAAGCGCTGCTAATGAGCCTCCTTTATGCTAATCGCTCGCGTGCTCGCCACTTCGGGGCCCCGCTCGGCTCATGAATTTTATCACGGGCCCCTATCATCCTACTCCGTTCCCTTGGAACCGCGATTGAGTCGTCAGAGCGAGAGAGGAGGCCCACTTCCGTTACCACGAACCGCTCGGCCGGGGTGCAAGTGTCCCCGAGTGGAAAAATCCAGGCACGGCGCACGAACACCGCGAGCCAGGCGGAGCTGGGGACTCCTCGACGCAACTTGGATCGTGAGAAATGCATTCGCAAGGGTGCTGCGGAAGATGCCGTGCGATCTTCAAGCTTTACGATGGGGTTAGCTGTATTTGAGGATGGATGGAAAGGGTGGTCCCTAGGTAGCTGGACTTCGGTGAGAGTATAAAGCAGAAAACTATTAGAAAATGAATCATCGCATCACAAAGACCTCCAACTCCGCCGCTAGAGGGCCACTCGACCGGTCCCGCTTTCTCGCAAGTCCCACCTTCTAACATCCCCGAGTCTAAGGCCCCTACAAACACACCTCAACCCCCGTCAGAAATATTTGTGGGATCAGGAACCCCCATAGCATAAGAGAGGACTCGGAATAACTAAGACCAGGGAAGTCGGCGGTAGCCGAGGTGGCTTAGGCGGCTGGCCAGCGCGCAAATCTAGAGTTCGCGGGTTCGAGTCCCGTTGAGGCGACTTTCCTTTTTCCGTGATCCTACATATTTTTAATCGGAGTCCCGATGAATTCCAACCAACGCGTCCAGAGACCCTCGAATTCTATCCACCATCCGAGGCATGTTTTCCCACAGCTGCAAGCGTACCTAGTCGAAAGCGGAGAATCCCCGAGTAGCCGAACGAATTCCCGCGAATCCTCAGGGTCCTTGGAGCAGAAAGGCAGGCGGCGCGGTGAAAGAAAAAGAAAAGGCGGCGGCTCCGCGACACCCCATAGCGACTGTCTCGGGTGGCGCGTTCAGGCGTCCGGCGAAGAAAGAAGAAGCGGAGTTAAGCCGGCGCGCACGGACGTCCCTGAAGGGTTACCGGAGGCTCCCCCGCCAGGGGGAGGGCCCGGCTAGTACGTGTGTTTTGTGTGTATGGGATGCAGCCACAAAGAGAGAAACGCTGCCGAGGCGTACAATGTCGTGAAGCGGGGAATTAAGCCAGACGATAGCTCGAAGGCCCCGGCCTTGGTGTAACGAGTCACGCGGCCGAGAAGTCGAGAGTCACGCCCCGCCGTGAGAAAATTAATTGATATAGATTTTTCCCGGCTCTCGGTTGCACGCGCGTTGCAACGGGCCCCCCCCCCTGCCACCCCTCTTGGAACCGACGCCAGGACCAATCTCTCTGAAATTCCCTCTCGGGCACCGATCGTCGTCGCCGTTTCGCCCGTCGCCGTCGCTCAGCGCGCACAATCAGCCCGTAACAAATGGACGGCCGGGCCTTATCCCCGCTGTCGTAATAATAAAGCGGCGGATGCCGCAATCCCGTTCGCGGTCGATTAGTAACGATTATGCGCGATTAAACGGCGGCAATTACGGGCGGGGCGAGGGGAACGGGACGCGGAACGTCCTTGCAAGGATGAGGACGAGCGCCGACTGTAAACCGCGAGACGCCGCGCCGTCCAGGTCCGCGTGAATACCTTCGCGTCGTTCGTTTCCACCTGGACGTTTGTCATCGACGCTGAATGCGATCTGATAAGGATTTTCCTTCACCCTGCCCCCTCTCTCTCTCTCTCTCTCTCTCTGCCTCTCTCTCTTTCTCACTCTCGCCAGCACGCGGCTGGGATTCTTTGTCCGGGTGGTTTTTAAGGGGTGCGGGCCGCGGAATTTATACCCGACACGGGATACTCGATGCGCATTGAACAGATTTTGGATGGCTACCAGAGAATAGCTTCGCGGAAAATCTGCTGCAGATTTCTTCGGGAGTATGTTAGAATGTCGATGGTTGCTGAATGTTATGTGAGTTTTCATAGAAAGGGAATGATTAAGTCAGTGGCGCATTCAGGATTTAACCTTGGGGGTAAAAGTGGAACGGGTAAATATATTATTTGTAACAATTTATTTAAAGAATAATATTCAGTTTTATTTTTCTTTTACAAAGCTCTTGAAATAGGTACATCAGTCGTGGTTACATTAATCTACTTTGTCGTTTTTCTCTGGGGGATGACAAGGTCCCTTGGCTCTCTCTCTCTCTCTCTCTCTCTCTCTCTCTCTCTCACTCTCTCTCTCGCTGGGTGCGTCATTGAATTAAGTAATTCTCTTTATTTGACGGTATAAACATATGTTCGAAATTCAATTTATCGAAGATTGATGTTTAGAGCTTACGTCATATGTACATCCTTGGCCCCCCTAAAGTCTACACGCGTTGGGATCCGCGTTTTCTAATTGTTCACGGTCGTATTGGTTTCTCAGCCATCTTACAAACTAGTAGTGGGGTTTAAGGGTACTAGACGGCCGTTTTTGTCGAAAATGAAGCATTTCTTTTTCATTTAATTACAAAGAAATAAATTAAAGCTGAGACTTGTACTTTGGCACAGAATTTATTAACATTATAAGCTTTAAAAAAAACAAGGTTGTTTAGTAAAAAATATGCAAGTTATTTCTTTGTAACTAATTGAAACAGAACTGCTTGCTTTACATTATAAGCTTAAAATTATAAGGTTTAAAAAAAAACAGGTTTGTTTAGTAAAAAGTATGCAATTTATTTCTTTGTAATTAATTGAAACAGAACTGCTTCCTTTACATTATAAGCTTAACATTATAAGGTTTAAAAAAAACAGGTTTGTTTAGTGAAAAATATGCAATTTATTTCTTTGTAATTAATTGAAACAGAAATGCTTCCTTTACTCAGTACCCTGATTAAAAGCTCACGCGTAAAAATTTATCATCGCCGAGCCTCGATGTCCCACAGCGCGGCTCATTTCCGGGATACCTAATTCGATAGCAAAGGAGCCGATCGAAATTTCTGCAAACACGACGGAGGCCGTACACTGGGAAGTAGCTGGCCCGCCGTCAGCTCTCGGCACAAAGCAAACACGCTGGACATTCTCGCGTAGTCATCGGATGAGTGACAGCTGATTTTCGTCGATTTCGCAATCCCGTCTGTCCCGCGCGATCACGCTTCATCTCGACGTGATTGGGCCCGCGGGATTTGTTCGCGAACAAGGCACCGCCGTCCTTGATCGCCTCCGCGAAGAAAACGCCTCGAGTCGTTCCCGAATCAGTCGCGAAATTCGCGCTTTCCTCGCCGCATCGAAGACACCTGTACGCGGCAGCTGCATTCCAACCGTGCGAGCGCGTCGTCCTCAAGGGTTTTCATTAAACTCAATGACGCCAACGAACACGGCGCACATGCGCTCGTTAATCACGGATCGCGGGTCGATTCGTAACGAGCTGTCACCTCGAAAAGGGAAATTGCCTTCCTTTGGACAGGGGATTCCGGAAAATTAGAAGCTCCAGACGCTGAAGGATGGCTTAATTCCCCGCGGATCGATGGTACAGGTGTGCTTCGGCGAATTGCATTGTACGAACGACGTCTCAATCTAGTTCTCATCTTATTTGGTCCTGCCTTTGAGACGTCTCAATTACCTCTGATTTATCTCGCGGAATTTTCAATCCGCATGCCTGGCTTCGATCGAGCCTTTTATCTTTCTTCATTAGCTTCGGCAATTTTCATTGATATAAAATCTTGGGAAAATTAGATACTAACGGTTCTCCAACTTTTAATGATTCTTTACTTTACAAGATAGTTAAGCACGAATTACTTTGCTCCTTGAAATTGAACCAAGACGGACGATGACAAGTCTATGTTTCCAAGACTATTATTATTTAATTAGGTTGTTATTTTCTATGTTTGCAATAAAGACGTTTAATAATAATAATAATAATTATTTCCACGGTCGACTAAATTCGAGTTCATCTCGTTTTCCATAATTACCATTATCGCGATGTCGTTAACGATCGCTTGACCTTTCTATTTTCACCCGAGACTTTCCTCAGGCCAGGGTATTCTTTGATTCTGTTTGCGCGGAGGACGTGGACGAAACGCGACAGGCGATAAAACGCTAATGCTCGCGCCGTTGGTATTTTATTGGAATCGGAATTACCGAGGCATCGGAATCGTCGAGGCCACCGAAACTGACGTCACCCACGCGAACGATGATTATCTGCGCTCAGGTACACGGGGCCTTGACGTGTCTTCTCGTCCTCGTGCCCCCCGAACGTCTGTCTAACGATCTATCGGTCCGTTTCGTCCGGGTTCTCCAAGTCCAACGAAACGCCGCGGTGGTTTGCTCGTGCAGAAAACGTTGCGAGGTTCCAACCTTGTGCCGGGATCGTGTCCGCGTTGCCTCGCGAGTACGTGGAATGGAGGCAAGTGTCCTTTGGAGAAGATTCGGTGTTGAATTGGGTAACAGATGTTTCTAGTGTAGTCCGAAAAAATTAGAAACTCGTGGAACGAGGGAATACGAGAATGGGTGAATAGAAGGTGAATAGTATATCTCACGTAGCTACATCTTAGAGAATAGAAAGAGGATTCTGTGCCCCTTAATCACGCGCTGTTTAGATCATCCCAATCCCTGAACTCTGACATTACTACACACATCTATTTTTTTTTGTAACTTGAGAGTCGATATAATTAAAATGTTTCTGTCTCAAGATAAATTGATGGGCGTACTGGGTTATTATAAGGCAATTTGGTGGTCCATCCTGCGAGTAAAGACAAGAAAGAAATTATCCAATTCCACTTAAAACATTCCACTTAAAAATTCCAGCCTAATCTTATTTATCGTCGCAGTCGCTTCTTTGATCCACAAAATTTATTACATGATTTACTTTTTGCAAGCAGAAGCTTGAAATAATTACTATAGACACAAAGACAGTAAAAGATTACACGATTTCAATCATAAGAAATAGCAATATTTTTGGATCTTGAAAAAAGTTAATGGATTCATCAATTCTCTTGACAGAACGAAAGGTTACTTATTTCCTTCGACCTCTCTACCATGTAGATATCTCACTGCATCGTTTCAAACTCCAACGGAGAGGAAAGTGAGAAAAGTTGCAACTCTATTTTAAGATTTACAGCATTCAGTAGGCATCTCTATAACTTCTTTATAGCTTGCCTCAAACTTTATTCATCAAATTCTCACCGCGCTCGGTCGTTCGCTTAAGACGTAATCACGGCTCGATATGCGCGCAGATATTTGCATTCCCGAAGGTACTCAACAACGTCGTTATTTGAATAGATGTTTGTTTGACAAACCTCGTTCGCCTCTTCGTTCCTCGCATTTTAAAAGCGTTTGTCTTCCACGGCAAATAAGCTCCCTCTCTCTTTTTATTTTTCGCTCTGCTCGCTGTCGCGAATCCTTCGACTCCTGTTTCACCCATTTATATAATGCGTTAATTTCTATGCCAGGCGATATGACTTAACGGATGGAAAATGTCTAACGCCGTCCAGTCTCGTCCTCAAAGCAGCGACAGCTCGCCGCGCGACCGTCGTGCAAAAATTAATATTTAATTACGACCCGAGCCGGCTGTTTAATTATCTGCCGTCCCGATCGATGACTCCTCTTATTATCTATCCCGGTACCCGGCAGGCGGGATTAATTTCAGCCGGTTTTATCGACGATCGAGCGTCCCGATGGAATTATCCGCGATCGCGAAAAATGAACGAGAAAACGTAACTCGCTCGGTTGACAGACGAACGAATCTGCTTCAAAGTTGAACGCTATGTACTTACTTTGTATCTGCATATACGGGGTGGACGGATAAATATGGCACAACTAAAAGGCCAGCTCCTCGATTACTGTAGAAAATTATCAGATTACTTGTAACACTATTTCGCAATATTAAAATTGAAACGCCTTCTAAATAAAGTAGCAATCTCGTGGCACAGGTACTATAGTGACATTTATATATTAAAAATAAATACACAGCTCTATTTAAAAAGAAGGAGCTCTGTAAAAAGAAAAGAAAAGTGGATATTATTCTTCAATTTTATCGAATTTGCACTGAAAATATTTTTCTGTGTTTAGTTCGGCTCCTGCCAAGATTAAATCAAATCCTCAGCGCTCACACTGAACCATCTTGTATAAATTAGATCAATAACATCCTCAACATCTTCACTCGGCATTCAACGAAGAGCCCCGCGTCGCTTTCAGACGCATCCGCGAGGCGCGCAGCTTCTTTCCTCGCGGAGTGTGTATCGATATCATCTGGAATCTTGATAACGCTGGCTGGGCAAGTCGGAAGTTGTAACTTGTCTAGGAAAGAAAGAAGCTCGCGGCCCTGGGATAAGGGAATTTCGCATAATCTTTATGATCACGGAAGCTTTCGATATTTAATCGATAAGAGTACCATGCGGACGCGCGCGCAATGAAATATGCGCAGTCACCTGCGATCCCTAAAGATGCCCGGTACTTTTAATCGCCGACCGCCGGGCACATCACTCGAGCGTTTATTTCAGCGCAGGCTCGCTGCGGATCTATTTCTGCCTCGGCGACAGACGAGAAAAGGAGACGGCAGGATAAACTGTCAACGCTCGGCTCTTATCGTCCCGCGAGAATCAGCGAATTAACGAGGCGTGGGGGAAAGGAAGACGCGAGTTTGCCCATCGCAAAGCGACGAGCGCGCTGAAATCTGACTGGAAAGCGTTCTCGACGCGGGTTGATCGCTCAAGGGGTTAATAAAGAACGGTCTAACGGCGTCGTAAGCGGACGTTTAATTAGCCTTCTTTGCGCGCTCGCCTAATCAGCGTGGTACGCTGCTCCTACAAGCGACTCGGTGGAAGGAGAAAAAGCTCGTTAATTATCGCAGAAGGAGGGGGTAACTGTTTCTTTGACAGCTCGTTAAACGCTTGTTTACCGAACGCTACGAAAACCGCGCGAGCATCGTGACGGGGATAAAAGGAGCGGCGGGAGGGTCCCGGCGAAAAATGTGTTTTAATATTGCAAATCGGTCGTTTCGCCAGCGATTTCGTGCCGCGGGGAGAGACCGGAGTGGAACCTGGATAAAACGCGGCCAGGCGCACGCGAATACAATTACGCGGACGATGATCGATAAATCTTGTGGGGGAGCCGCGCGTCTTGGCCCCAATGAGCATGTTTACTCGTTTGCAAGCGAGGTAATAACGGGACGTGGAGTACTCTATCGTGCCGTGCATAGATTAGCTCGCGTGTTAATTTTATGCCTGTTGAGAGCGTAATTAAAGGCCGCGTCACCGTTTCCAGACGCGATAATCCTACTTTCGAGACTGCGGGACAATCGCGACGATCCGCCGAGGTATGATCGAACGTTTGTTGTATTTCTTGAGCTGCGTTTCCACGCCAGGCAGTGCGGAGGCAAGAAGACAGACGGTGCTTTCGGGGACCGGGGAGTTTGACAGCTAAATGCAGGGAAGGATTAACCAATAAGGAAAATAAGCCTTCGCCGAACAAGAGTGAGACAGAAGTGGTGGGGATAGCGAAAAGCCCACAGCGTGTACACCGAAACGAGTTCACAGGGAGACAATACTGTACATGAAGTAAAGGTTAAATTGGAAAGGTAATTTAATTCTTTATTCGTTTTACATGAAATTATATTGTAACACCTATCGTATTTTCTATAATACATAAGTCTTGTAAAACTGACCGAGTCAGTGCGCCGAAAACATTAAATCGTTTTATTATAAAAATACGGTCGATATTTAAATTACTTTAATACATAAGTCAGGTTATTAAAAATATTTTTCTTCATGTTATAGATAAAACTTGGAATATTTCTCTGTGGACATGAACTTGAAGTGGGGCAAATGATGGAAAGCTGTTAACCCTCGCACTACTGACCTATGCCGGAGTCACTTGTGACCCACGCCGCCGAGTCATCGATGACTCCGGCACAGTATTCGAAGGGTTAACCTCAACAATGAACATGAGAAGACAGTGATTTTGTAAATAAAGTGAAATGATTATATAGACTACGAGTGAAAATATAATTATTATTTATATACTTATATCAATAATCATTTGTCCATGATTGTATCACTTTTTGTAATATTTTGAACATGCTTTAAAGAAATTAAAGACAAAAATACTATAAAAAACTGTAGATTCATTGCATAAACTCTAAACTTCAGCGGCGCAACTTCTCTTGCAGGTGCAACGCGAAAATCTGCTTCTCTTGCAGGTGCGGCACCTCAAAAACGGCCTGTTCCGAAATTCATTGCACGGAGAACATGATGTGGAAGGAGGCGGCACAAAGTTAGCGTCTTCGGAAAGGGAATCTAAGTCGCAGAACTGTTAGACGTAGAGGCGCAGAGTTTTCAACGAGGAAATTCAGAGTACCTCCCTTCGCTTCATGTTCTCCTGATATATCGCTCCAAAATCTAGCCAAAAATTTCTGAACGCTGCAAAATTCAGCTTCGTAACAGGAGAACATGATGTGGAAGGAGGTGGCACTAAGTTAGCGCCTTCGGAGAGAGAATCGAAGTCGAAGAGCTATTCAACGTAGAGGCGCAGAGTTTCGAAAGACCTACGACGATGAAATTTTAGGATACCTCCCTTCGCTTCATGTTCTCCTGATACAACGCTCCAAAATCTAGCCAAAAATTTCTGAACGCTGCAAAATTGAGCTTCGTAACAGGAGAACATGACGTCGAAAGAGGTGGCACTAAGTTAGCGCCTTCGGAGAGAGAATCGAAGTCGAAGAACTGTTCGACGTAGAGGCGCAGAGTTTTCGACTAGGAAATTCAGAGCACCTCCCTTCGCTTCATGTTCTCCTGATACATCGCTCCAAAATCTAGCCAAGAATTTCTGAACGCTGCAAAATTGAGCTTCGTAACAGGAGAACATGACGTCGAAAGAGGTGGCACTAAGTTAGCGCCTTCGGAGAGAGAATCGAAGTCGAAGAACTGTTCGACGTAGAGGCGCAGAGTTTTCGACGATGAAATTTCAGGATACCTCCCTTCGCTTCATGTTCTCCTGATACATCGCTCCAAAATCTAGCCAAAAATTTCTGAACGCTGCAAAATTGAGCTTCGTAACAGGAGAACATGATGTCGAAAGAGGTGGCACTAAGTTAGCGTCTTCGGAAAGGGAATCTGAGTCGCAGAACTGTTCGACGTAGAGGCGCAGAGTTTTCAACGAGGAAATTCAGAGTACCTCCCTTCGCTTCATGTTCTCCTGATACATCGCTCCAAAATCTAGCCAAAAATTTCTGAACGCTGCAAAATTGAGCTTCGTAACAGGAGAACATGATGTCGAAAGAGGTGGCACTAAGTTAGCGCCTTCGGAGAGAGAATCGAAGTCGAAGAACTATTCAACGTAGAGGCGCAGAGTTTTCGACGATGAAATTTCAGGATACCTCCCTTCGCTTCATGTTCTCCTGATACATCGCTCCAAAATCTAGCCAAAAATTTGTGAACGCTGCAAAATTGAGCTTCGTAACAGGAGAACATGATGTGGAAGGAGGCGGCACAAAGTTAGCGTCTTCGGAAAGGGAATCTAAGTCGCAGAACTGTTCGACGTAGAGGCGCAGAGTTTCCAACGAGGAAATTCAGAGTACCTCCCTTCGCTTCATGTTCTCCTGATATATCGCTCCAAAATCTAGCCAAAAATTTCTGAACGCTGCAAAATTCAGCTTCGTAACAGGAGAACATGATGTGGAAGGAGGCGGCACAAAGTTAGCGTCTTCGGAAAGGGAATCTAAGTCGCAGAACTGTTCGACGTAGAGGCGCAGAGTTTCCAACGAGGAAATTCAGAGTACCTCCCTTCGCTTCATGTTCTCCTGATATATCGCTCCAAAATCTAGCCAAAAATTTCTGAACGCTGCAAAATTCAGCTTCGTAACAGGAGAACATGATGTGGAAGGAGGTGGCACAAAGTTAGCGCCTTCGGAGAGAGAATCGAAGTCGAAGAGCTATTCAACGTAGAGGCGCAGAGTTTCGAAAGGCCTACGACGATGAAATTTCAGGATACCTCCCTTCGCTTCATGTTCTCCTGATACAACGCTCCAAAATCTAGCCAAAAATTTCTGAACGCTGCAAAATTGAGCTTCGTAACAGGAGAACATGACGTCGAAAGAGGTGGCACTAAGTTAGCGCCTTCGGAGAGAGAATCTAAGTCGCAGAACTGTTCGACGTAGAGGCGCAGAGTTTCCAACGAGGAAATTCAGAGTACCTCCCTTCGCTTCATGTTCTCCTGATACATCGCTCCAAAATCTAGCCAAGAATTTCTGAACGCTGCAAAATTGAGCTTCGTAACAGGAGAACATGATGTCGAAAGAGGTGGCACTAAGTTAGCGCCTTCGGAGAGAGAATCGAAGTCGAAGAACTGTTCGACGTAGAGGCGCAGAGTTTTCGACGATGAAATTTCAGGATACCTCCCTTCGCTTCATGTTCTCCTGATACATCGCTCCAAAATCTAGCCAAAAATTTCTGAACGCTGCAAAATTGAGCTACGTAACAGGAGAACATGACGTCGAAAGAGGTGGCACTAAGTTAACGCCTTCGGAGAGAGAATCGAAGTCGAAGAACTGTTCGACGTAGAGGCGCAGAGTTTTCGACGATGAAATTTCAGGATACCTCCCTTCGCTTCATGTTCTCCTGATACATCGCTCCAAAATCTAGCCAAAAATTTCTGAACGCTGCAAAATTGAGCTTCGTAACAGGAGAACATGATGTGGAAGGAGGCGGCACAAAGTTAGCACCTTCGGAGAGAGAATCGAAGTCGAAGAACTGTTCGACGTAGAGGCGCAGAGTTTTCGACGATGAAATTTCAGGATACCTCCCTTCGCTTCATGTTCTCCTGATACATCGCTCCAAAATCTAGCCAAAAATTTCTGAACGCTGCAAAATTGAGCTTCGTAACAGGAGAACATGATGTGGAAGGAGGCGGCACAAAGTTAGCACCTTCGGAGAGAGAATCGAAGTCGAAGAACTATTCAACGTAGAGGCGCAGAGTTTTCGAAAGGCCTTCGACGATGAAATTTCAGGATACCTCCTTTCGCTTCATGTTCTCCTGATACATTGGCTAAAATCTTGACAAAAGTTTCTGAACGCTCCAAAATTGAGCTTCGTAACAGGAGAACATGACGTCGAAAGAGGTGGCACTAAGTTAGCGCCTTCGGAGAGAGAATCCAAGATACAGAACTGATCAACGCAGAGGCAGACTTTGGGATTTAATTGGAAAATGGGAAGTTATAGGGTACTGTTCTAAATTAAAAGATGCGGTTTTTCTCTACATGTGGTTTATTAAAATACTCTGAATAATGTACAGTGATATATAATAATTCCATTCTAATTACTTATGTTTAATTTCCACTTAAAAATCACATATTGTAAATGCTGCACTCGTCCAGTCCGTTTTCGTTACACCAGTTGACATTCACCGACGCTTCCAACGAATTGATTACCTATATAACAGACGAAAGCCTCGAATTAATTAACCAGTCTTCGTAATATAATTGCGAGTTGAACACTAAATACACATAGATAGTCCTTACTACTTTAAAGCGAACTCATTCAATATTATATTTATTTGCAAAATACACACCATCTTATTCTTATCCCGGGGTTGCAAATACGCATGCGCGCAGGGGTTGCATTCATTTTGGCGTTGATGAGCTCGACGTTCCCCGACCGCTAATTCCTCAGAGGCGTACCCCCACCGCAAATTCCTCAGAGATCATAGCATTTCCTCCGTTCACTGCTACAACCAGAGATGCAAGATGCGAAGAATTCCGACTGCAGCGACCCTTGCGATGGAGTAAGGAATCTCAGCTCGTGATGTCTCCGCTCTGTAGAATAATATTCTTGAGTAGTACATTACACGGGCTTTTTTGGCGGGATACCGTAACAAACATGCACGAACGTAGAGTAATGACGGTTTTGATACGGTTTGATCATTTGTACATGATTGTATCACTTTTTGTAATATTCTGAACATGCTTTAAAGAAAATAAAGACAAAAATACTATAAAAAACTGTCTTTTCATTGCAAAAACTCGAAATTTCAGCGGCGCAACTTCTCTTGCAGGTGCAGTGCGAAAATCTGCTTCTCTTGCAGGTGCGGCACCTCAAAAACGGCCCGTTCCGAAATTCATTGCACGATTCTTGCACCTGCAAGAGAAGCAGTTTTTCGGGCTGCACCTGCAAGAGAAGCAGTATTTCGGGTTGCACCTGCAAAAACTCGAAATTTCAGCGGCGCAACTTCTCTTGCAGGTGCAGCGCGAAAATCTGCTTCTCTTGCAGGTGCGGCACCTCAAAAACGGCCCGTTCCGAAATTCATTGCACGATTCTTGCACCTGCAAGAGAAGCAGTTTTTCGGGCTGCACCTGCAAGAGAAGCAGTATTTCGGGTTGCACCTGCAAAAACTCGAAATTTCAGCGGCGCAACTTCTCTTGCAGGTGCAGCGCGAAAATCTGCTTCTCTTGCAGGTGCGGCACCTCAAAAACGGCCTGTTCCGAAATTCTTTGCACGATTCTTGCACCTGCAAGAGAAGCAGTATTTCGGGCTGCACCTGCAAGAGAAGCAGTATTTCGGGTTGCACCTGCAAAAACTCGAAATTTTAGCGGAGCAACTTCTCTTGCAGGTGCAGCGCGAAAATCTGCTTCTCTTGCAGGTGCGGCACCTCAAAAACGGCCTGTTCCGTAATTCATTGCACGATTCTTGCACCTGCAAGAGAAGCAGATTTTCGCGCTGCACCTGCAAGAGAAGCAGTATTTCGGGCTGCGCCTGCAACAAAGTTGCAACCCGGGATTTGGCTTCTCGCGAAAACGCACAAAGATGCAAACCGGGATTTTATTTCCCGAACAGCCCAATTTCATTTGCAACATTGTTGAAAAAATTTGTCCTTTGCAACTTTGTTGCGTTTTCGCGGGGCGTTCAATAGCTTACCTGAATACTTACCACATAGTACACGATCGCAAGGTAAGTAAGTACTGATTAATCTCATGAAGTGTGAATTTCCTTCTTGGGAATGAAACAAAGTTGCAACCCGGGATTTGGCTCCACGCGAAAACGCACAAAGTTGCAAACCGGGATTATTTTTCGAACAGCCCAATTTCATTTGCAACATTGTTGAAAAAATTTGTCCTTTGCAACTTTGTTGCGTTTTCGCGGGGCGTTCAAAAGCTTACCTGAATACTTACCACATAGTACACGATCGCAAGGTAAGTAAGTAGTGATTAATCTCAACGCAACTTCTCTTGCAGGTGCAGCGCGAAAATCTGCTTCTCTTGCAGGTGCAAGAATCGTGCAATGAATTACGGAACAGGCCGTTTTTGAGGTGCCGCACCTGCAAGAGAAGCAGATTTTCGCGCTGCACCTGCAAGAGAAGTTGCTCCGCTGAAATTTCGAGTTTTTGCAGGTGCAACCCGAAATACTGCTTCTCTTGCAGGTGCAGCCCGAAATACTGCTTCTCTTGCAGGTGCAAGAATCGTGCAATGAATTTCGGAACAGGCCGTTTTTGAGGTGCCGCACCTGCAAGAGAAGCAGATTTTCGCGCTGCACCTGCAACAAAGTTGCAACCCGGGATTTGGCTCCTCGCGAAAACGCACAAAGTTGCAAACCGGGATTTTATTTCTCGAACAGCCCAATTTCATTTGCAACATTGTTGAAAAAATTTGTCCTTTGCAACTTTGTTGTGTTTTCGCGGGGCGTTCAAAAACTTACCTGAATACTTACCACATAGTACACGATCGCAAGGTAAGTAAGTAGTGATTACTCTCACCGCAACTTCTCCTACAGACCCATAAGGGACCCCAGCTTCACGCTTCGATTCTTTAGCGATTGACAATTTAGTGGTAAGTGGTTTAATAGGTTCTCCTGGTCCACTTGACGAAAATAGAGTGAAGCCGATTTGTTTTAAACAGTTGAGCCGCCGGGATCGCCCAGGTCTGTTATCGTCTAACGATGAAAAATGTGAATCCATTTGGACGGGACGGTGTTGCACCCCCAAGTAAAAAAGCGGAGTAAAAAGGGTGAAGCAGAGCGAGCTCGCGGGCCGGTGCGTCGAGTTATTCGTGCGTGCAGAGCGATTCTGTTGCGGGCCCCGTTGCACGTTGCAGGCCGCGAGGCAGAGGTCGAGCTAAATCGAGTGTCCGGCGATGAGTTATCGATCGGCCCCGTCATCGGCGACAGGTTATTGTTCCACGGCGTGGGCAGCGCCGCCCGTAAGTCAGTGCCTCGCGCGAGCAGGACGGACTGTCCAGCGTCTTGCCGATCGTGTCGTGCGATTTGTCATCGTCCTGGGCCTTACGGCGTGTCTTCCTCCCCCTGGCATTCCCGGGGGAGACACGGGACGTGGACGGCGACTCGATTAATCACCGATCGATCTCCCTTACGGAGACAGGGAAACGTCTGTGTATTCTGCGGAGGAGAAAAACGGCGTATACGCTCGGCCGATCCAACGGCCTCACCGTCAGAGATCCATTCACGCCGATGGGATTCAATTGATCGATCACAGTGGGCTGGCATAATGCTCAACAAGCTGCGGGGGAAAGTTTGGATCTTTAAGGATGTCGGGATGTTTTCGCGGAAGGTGCCAGGTAGCGGTGGAGAACTATCGATGGTACTTACGATAGTTATCGATGGTTCTCACTATCGAGATTTGTAATAATATTACCAATAAAATTTTGGATTCTGAATTTCAGCTGTTATTATTTTTTAATTGACTAACCTACGATTTTCAATACTGATAATTGTCGATAGTGAAAATAAGCCATCTATAGTTTTCGATAGTGAGAACCATCGATAACTATCGTAAGTACCATCGATAGTTCTCCACCACTAGTGCCAGGCGGCTTCGGTGGTTTCGGAAGCCTGCTCGCATCTGCTCGCGGAAGACTAATCAACGCCGTGAAAACGGACGGTAGGTAGGTGTTGTCTTGAGCTTTGCGAAGCGCTATATATATTAATGCTACGATTAGCGTTGTCCCACATTAAAGTCGCAACCCATTCAGAGGAATTACGCAACTACCACGCGACTATAACGATCTCGATCCCCGGCGAAGGCTAATGTGGCTCGAGCAATCATGGCCGACGACGTACACTTCAATGCCATCGGTTTCTTCTGCCGTCAGTGGCGGATTCCTCGCGGAGGGCAACAGGAGCCGACGCGACAAAGAATGCAGAATCCAGTTTCTAGAAACACAATGTTTTGTCCCCACCCCGTGCCCCGCCGGCTGCCCACCACGCCGCGTTCGTTCACGATCGATTCGACGAGGTTCAATCGGCTTTTATCTCCTCCTCGCACGAGCTACATCGATCACGGGCAAGGGAACGCGGCCACCGGCGTCGAGGAGGCCAGAACACTCTATTCTTGCAGAAATAGTCGCTCCTCTTCGCTCTTTTTTCACCCCTCTCACCCTCCCGGCCTCCCTCTCTCTCTCTCTCTCTCTCTCAATCTCTCTCTCTTTCACTATCTATCGCTCTCTCGCCTCGTGCTACGGTCTTCCTGTCCGTTTTTCGTCCCGGCGATTCTTTCGCCGCGACACGACGAAGCACAGAACGGCTGTCGCCCAGAATCCGCTCGGCGGACAGCCGTGAAATCCATTAATTGTGAATTCCCTCCGCGAAGTCACCTGGAGATTGTTGAACCCAGCTCTGTCCAACAGCTTTCAGACCGAGACGGGACTTCAACGTTGCGGAAACCCGCAGAACATCCCCGCACACCCCCAACCACCCGTGCCAACCCTGCCGCACGCCCGCGCCACTTCGGCCGTGGCCGCGACACCTGGAATTTCATTAATTAAACGCCGTCAAAGGTGGACGAAATTGTGAACAGCCCCGACGTGTGCGCTCTCCCCGCATGACGTTGCTGGGTTTATTTCTGCGGGCACTGCACGCCGCTCCGGCATCGTCGATGAAATACCTCTGCGAGGGTGTTAGGCGGCGCTCTGCTGCGATGCTCGAGAGGAAAAGGGCGAGGCAATTAAGACGAAGGTGAATTGGGAAAGTTGCTGCAATGTGTTCTCTTTATTTTTGTGGCTGCACAAAAATGTATTGTGACTTTTAATGTCTGTAAATGATAGGTAAGGGATTATTAGGGGTCTATTTCGTTTTATAGGGTGTCTATTAAAAGGAGAAATGTGACGTCCCTCGGGAATGACGGAATCACAGAGATGGAATAACGACGAAGCTGTAGAAACGTGGTATTTAATGATTTCTCAGGCTTATGGAACAGAAACGACCGGCTCCAGAGGGAAGAAATTACAAGCAGCCAGTCGGAAGTCGCGAACAGAACTATCTCAATTCAGAGCGACGTTTCTGACGCGTGTAAAGGCCGCGTGGGCGGAAACGGCGTTAAATTAGACATCGAAAGTTTAATTTTACGGGGCTGTTTACGCCAACGGTAATTAACATTTGCCACTAGACCCGAGTTAAATTTAAACTTTCCGCCGCGGAACTGGGAATATGGCGAGCTTGTTAATATCAGCGCAGAGCGAGCATTGGGTTTGCAGGGATGGCGGTGAGTAAAGTTAATGAAACTCGGGAAGTTAATTATTAAGTTGCAAAACGTGCTAGTGAGCGAGTAACTCTGTGTTAATGGTAGCGGAGATTTGATAAAAATAATATGGAAATTAAGAGGAGACAGGAAGGGAGGATTATTATTATTAAACTTTATAATGTAATGAAAATTTTCTGTCTTTGTATCTAGATGGGAAAGAAATGCAAAGTAGGAGTAGTTTATTCTTCCCTGCTTAATGCAAACGAATGCGCAATGGACATAATCTGCAACAAATTTGGACGATGGGTCACTGGGTTTGAGGAATTCTAGACAAATGGAAAATCAGGAGCTGCCAAATACAATAGCGCTCCCTTAATTGACATATACATATATTTAAAAGTCATGTATTAAAAAGTAATTGAAAATAAAATACATTTCTCTTGAAATTGTGTCTACTTGATTTCTCCCAAAAATCCAATCCCTTTGTCTTATCCGCACTCGAAAATATTCCTACCCACACAACTTCAACACTGTTCCTACGCCACATAAAAATTGCTGCTACATCGTTTCGATACTATTCCAATACTATTTCGCTAAAATCCTTCCACAGTGTTCCAACACTATTCGTACGTTACATCAACATTGCTGCTACATCATTTCTACGTCGTTTCGATATTATTTCAACACTTCCACAGCGTTCCAATACTATTACGCTATTACTCCACCGCTATTACAACATAGTTGCTACACTGCTCACATATAGTTCACGGTCAATTACTCCTCTACCCTCACAAGCGTTCCTTTATGCTCCTGCGGTTGCAACAGCAATGCAAACCGTGTATAGACTTCCCAGAAAAACGCTACAAAGTTGCAAAGGAAAATTTTTCAACAATGTTGCAAATGAAACCGCCGCGTTCGTGAATCGAAGCTCCGTTTTGCAACTATGTGCGTTTCCACGGAAAGCGAAATTCGAGTCCACATCCAATTCGCCCGACAGCCAGCTAGAACTCAAGAATTTACCTGAGAGAACACAGGAGGCATCGCGGATCGATTTCACGCACAGAAAAGTCCCTGTCCCTAAACCTCCGAGAGCCTATCGATACCGGTTCGAGTGGTACCCTTTTATTTTCCGCGTGCGCTTCGTCGTGAACCTTTCGATAACCACATCCCCCGTAACCGCAGCGATACAAATTAACGGGTGGGTCGAGGAAGGAAATTACAGTGTTCGAGCGGCAGGCTTCCGTGGCTGGGCTCGATCTTCGAGAGCACAATGTTGCTGGCCCTCGCCGCGCGCGATTAAGATAGAGTAGAAATTGTTTATCAGTAAACAGCACGTAGCAAAGAACGTTGCTCTTGAGAGCTGATCTCGCTCAACGGTCGCTTCGTATTTGCCTGCAAGTAGGTGGTGCCTCGTCGATGGCCAACAAAACTGCAGCAATGTCTTCTTACTTGGTTCATCTCCGACGCCAGAACGATGCGGAAGAGGAGCCTCGGCGCGTGCACTTGTAGGCGGAATATAGGAGGTTCTTGAACTTTAACGCGTCGAGGCGTTCACTTCTGATCTTAAAATATAGAGCAGATCTTGCTATCAAATGTGTGAGGTCTTAAGCGCGCTTCCACTGTTCGTTACGCCCCCGAAGGGACCCATTATCTCGATCTGGGATAACTTGGATCTCTGCGAAGAGAAATATATATTCTAAGTTGATGATCTACGATATAAGTGGAGAAGTTTCAGTTCAGGAAGCTTAAGGTTCGATCGTTCCAGTGGATTAGAGGCAGGGAGTTCCTGTGGATCGAGTATTCTTAATCCTGAAACTGATCTTACGGTCAAAGTACACTTTGATCTTACTTGGTTAGTGAATTGGTTTCGGAGGCTTTGAGGTAGGCATGGAGAATGAACTTTCCGATGGCTTTCGAAATTTTCAAACTATCCTATATTCGTTTTTCCGATTACACCGCATTTCTTTGAAATTAGGAATGAGTGTATTGATTTTTAATCCGGATTGCAGCAATGAGCGTAACAATAGCGTAACAATATTTAATCACCGCCTCCTGCTCGCTCGGTTCCCGTATTGGTAGCGTTCAACGAGCCTCCCAGCAGATTCCCGCGAAGCTAAAGTCAAAAGTGATTTAATGGAAAGCATGGGAAAATAAAGCGGACACACGGTGCGATAAATAATGAAGGATTCTTTCGCGGGTACCCTCTCGTGGTACGGAATGAAGGATTAAACGAAGGAAGCGGGGATAATACGTTAGAGGGATAATAGACTGTTAGGTGGAATATTAAACGCGTGGAATAATGAACTGGCGAAATAGGAAAGTGTTAAACGGAGGAAATGAGAAGATACTTGACGGAGAGGGGGATCGCGAAAAGGCTGGGTGGCGTGAGATATTAGGATAATAAAATGATAGAGGGAGCTGGAAGACATTGGCTAAAGTAAATAAGAAAATTTCAGAAGCGGGGGACTGGATTGAAGGGAGGCCAAGGGGGATATGAAATATCCCTGTGGCGAAGCACCAGCTTAAACAATATTAAACGCCGAGATTAAACGCATTCGAGCTTCTAAAGAGTATTAAACGCGAAGGTTAACGAACGGAGCTCGCAATGAAAGAAAAAACCACCACTCGCCAGTCCCAAATAGTTATTAAAGAACGGGAATGGTGATTGATATTTATTGTTAGATGGGAGATACAAGAAAGTATCGAACTTCATAGCTGAAAGCGCATAAAATCGCAAAATTATTACAGGTAATATTGGATAGTGGGCATAAGAAGATATTATACAAGACCGGCAAGGAAATTTCAGTCGATCCAGGGTTACGCGATTAATATCGGCAGAACCGTCGCAATGTTGCCGCGATACGATTCTCCAACATCGCCAACAGGACGCGCCCGTCCAGTTTGACATGTTCAATCAACAGCTTCCGATCGCGATCGATTCAATTAAAACGGTACTCGAAAAAAGGACCCGATCGAAAACAGATCGTGCACGATACAAGTATATTCAGACGTAACCGCTTCTCTACTATCTATTCCCAACGACACCTGCTCGATATCCTTGCTCCTTTTTCCAACCATTCGGCACGCTTCTATTAATCTGTGTTTAACGGGCACAGCCGTTTTTCACTTCAACTACTTCGCGACATCGGGCAACGACTATCATCACGCACTCTCATCGCCACGACGTTACGTGAGCTTTGTTTTCAATTTCTTAAGAAAAAAAAAAATACCTTCTCTGCCACCTGCGGATCTTCGCATGGCGATAATGCTATAGCTGTTGTTTTAATTGAAAAGGGAAACGAAAGTGGTTTCGATAAAATAGAAATAAAAGTACCCCGTTGATATGTCAGTAATTTATAAAAAGACTGTAAAACGACGATCTGGAATGAAATAAATGAGACTGAAAGTACAGGGCACCTTGTCTGACCAGTGATGTCTGAATCTACTGTAAGAACAAGTTATTCCATGGACAGAGGCCGATCTGGCTCTTCCACTGCTCTGGGCAAAAATGATTCTTGTCGCCGTTTATATTTAATTACAAATGATTACTTTGAAATATAATTTTTCACTGTGAGTGAATTTTTTTGTAGGTATTTGTTGGATTACAGAAGCCTTCTGTTTTATACATCAAAATTAATATTCAAAAATTACCAATTAACCAACTTCGCTGCTCTGAATATAAATATGCAATGGTCCCATTTAATTCATCCACGCGATTGTTTATAAAAAATTGCCTTCTTTTTGTATACAGCTAAAATACAGGCAGGATGATGTCCACGGTGCGTGATTTATGCCAGCGTAAGTAATTGCGATGCCTGGCGGAGTATGACCGGTGCCTTAACAGAATTCTAATTTGTCCGAGTAATAAACAGTCCGCGAGGCAGCAATTTATTTCCCTCCGTTCACTTCCGGCCGAACGAACGCCTGCGTAAATGCCTAATACTTCAGATCTGCCTGACACCTTTCCGCGCGCCACAATTTTGTATTGTCCCGCCGCTTTAAATCACAGCCAGTGGCGGCTGCCAGAAGACGAGCGAGGTGGCAAAAAATTTTAATGGCTAGAGGCAGCAACAGAGCCACTTGTGATCAAGCAATTTGTGAGTTGCTGAGAAAAAAAAAGAACAGAAGAGGAATGAATGTACGAATTTAGACCTCGTTAAGCCATTCGACTGGTTCCCAGACAGTTTTTTCTCGCCTACTAATCAGAAAAAGAGACAGGCCCGTTTCGATCGCCTGAATCGCCGTGCACGCGTTCTTCCAGATCGAAGAGCTAGCTGAATTCCAAGTCGCAGGACCATGCGAGGCCTTCGATATCGAGGCGACAAAGAGACGACGAGCTTCCTGGTTCCTGGCTCCGTTGAATGTAAAGGAGAAACCGATCGAGCGATCGCTGTTTCTCTGTAAACGGATCGGTATTAGGAGGCTCAAAACTTGGAGGAAGGTCATTGTCATAGAGGGAGGAGCCTCGATTCGAATTAATCTAACTTGATTAAATTCGTGACTACACCGTTTGAAAATTTCAGCTCTGTACCATAGGAATTTTAAATAAAACGTGTTCAAAATCAAACGTATCTATTGATATTTCTTCATTCTCCACTTTAATTTTCCACGAAAGGTGTTCCACGTATCTACACGTATGAGATCTAATTGTCGAAGAAAAATAGACAACCCTTCATAAATATTAGGACACCTACTCTGTGTGGAATAATTATGATAATCGTTACAAATTTATTAAATGTAAATAATCGAAATTAATGTGAGGATATTTGAAAACATATCACGAAACTCGTCTCACGAGCCTCTAATTTCATGAAATTAATGACAAAACAGTTAAAGAATAATAAAAGAATGGAAATAATTGTGTCATGAGATATTTTTGACTCATCGTGGATTTGCAACTTAACAGATTTTACTTAATTTGGTATTTAAATTAAAAGCAGTGAAAAGTATTCAATCCATACCAAATATCAGCATTTCTGCAGATAAACTAGGTGTCCTAACACTTACGAACGGTGCTGCACGTGTCCATGTTTCCATTGAAGTAAATTTTCCCAACCACAATGACTGCACGTTACCTACCTACTCTCCCCTATTACGAGCCCCCAAAATTCATCGACCTGTTGTTTGCACCCGCCGGATTCTGTTCAGATCTGTTCCAGATCTGTATCACCATCAGCCTGCGCAATTACACGCGTGAATAGGGAGGCCCATCGTGCACCTGGGAGCCCGACGATCGATCGGCTGCATTCGGCGATGAGTCTGCTCTAATTACGCCGCGCCTTGTACCAATTTCCATTTACAGGAATATCGGAGGCAGGCCGTTCGGAACTCAATTTCGTGTGGCGCGGCTCCGACGCAACGAGAGGAGTTCATTATCAGCGTGGCGGCTCCTTGGGGCTCCTCAGCATTAACCCGAGGGGTTAATTGCTGGGGATGAAGAGGGGAGACTATACATCTTCGTTACGCGCGATTTCGGTAATGCTTCGGTAAGTCACAGAAGCCTAATATTGCAAAAGTCGACTGAGTTTTAGTAACAACGAGAATGGGACATGTACTGAAGATATATACCAAGTTTGAAGTAAATCGGGTGATTGGTTTTTGAGATATCATGCTAACCAATTCGAAAAACATCGTTTCGACAAAAACGCGTATAAATTTTTAGGTACCGTTTCTTTTTAATTAATATTTTTTTAAAGTGTAGCTTAAATATGTACAAATATAGGCATAAAGTTTTCAATTAATATAATTCGAGGGTTTCTCTAAAAAAAATCCCGAATATCGCGCTGCTTTTCAGGCCGACAAAGTATGGAGACCCCTTAATACGTATTAAAGAAGGAAAAGAACAAAAATTTATGCATTTTGCCACTTGTAGTACAGTCACAAAGGATGCAGTGTCACGATAGGACACATCAAGCCAATGTAAATCGTTAAAAAGTGGTTACAGAGAAAATATAAAGGAAAATGTTAATTTTTATATTGTATAACAAAATATTCTAAAAACATGCCAATGCTCCTCCCAGTTTGCCGTACCAATTTCCAGTGTCCTGCTCCTTATTTCAGGAACACCTTGTATTATACAAACGCAGCATTTTGTCCCTTATCTCTCGTCACCGGATTGTCCAGTCACGCGATCCCGCGATCGTTTTAAGCGACGAATCTATTTCAATGGGCTATCTGCAGCATCGATCTAGCATCGATGCCCATTCATCGAGCTCTCCAATTGAGTCTGCCAGGTCCCAGGCTACTAGATCTCGGCCTGGTGTCCCGGCCGGCCGAGATTTTCATCCCGCGGCGCCCGATAATCGATCGAGATTCGATTGGAAGCGGGTAAACGGCGGCCAAAGCGGCGCGCACCGAGCCAGGCGCGGGTAATTACGTTCCGCGCGGCGGGCATTAATTAGACGCGACGAAATAATTAATCTCGGCCACTTAGATCATCCTCGAGAATCCTCCTCGAGCCCTGCATCGGCCGACCGCGTGCGTGCACGTGAAATAGAGGCTGTCTCAAAGCTGCAACGACGAGGTTCAAGGATTTCGAGTCGCCGCGAATGTGTAATTAAATGATACGCGTCGCGATGCTCATGCTAATTCCGTGGAATGTAAATACAATGCAACGTGCTAAAACTGTTAAAGTATCAACTCGTATTCTTGAGTAATTATACTCAGCATTAATATTCAATAATCAATAATTATACTCAATTACACTTCTAAGTATTATTTTCTAAGCATTTAGAAAGCTGCGGAATAGTTTGGAGAATAGAAATAAATAATCACAGGAACGGTGCAAAATTGGAGACTCCTTCTAGAATCTACACAACACTGTCAGTGTCAAAATTAAAAAAAAAATTTACAGGTAAATGTTATACGTGCCAATGGTAATATTATAGTACAAAATTTGCTTTTTTGGGTTTCTTACAGTGTTTTCTATAAGCACTCTTCAATTGTTCTCATCAAAACGTACAATACAAGTGGCAATATCTCTCACCCGAAACATAACTTTTCCTCTTCGTAATCCCGAGAATCCAAATCCATCCCAACAATAAGCAAAACATGGACACCCTTCATTGAATTTTAAAACGAGAGACGCAACGAATCGAGCACGGTCACGATAGATCCTGAAAATTCCCCGCACCCTTGAATCACTCTGTACAAACCCGAGGAGCGTGTGGCTCCGCGGTCGCGTATTCGACCTCGTCGTCGCCGCCGCTGACCAGATCGATTTATCGAATTTATTGCCGCCACTATCTGGCCGCCGATCGCGGCGCAGTGTAATCGCTATATATAGAAATCGCGGGGAGACACCTACGGCCCCTTCGTAATTTCTGCGGCGATTCCTGCTGCTCGTTTTAATCGCCGCGCGTAATGATCCCGAGGGCGGAGAGCTGTCAGGTGTCCAGCTTCATCGAGAGTCAAGCAAACAACCGCCCCTCCATCTGGGCTACAACACGCGGCGGCGTGACTTATCGCAATGGTAACTTTTACTCCGTCCACTCGCTCTCGATTTTCCACAGATCGTGATACATCCTCCCCCGCTCCAAGGGTGCGAACAATTCACCCCCGAAACGCCCTGCGCGGCAAACCGGAAGCCCGTCAGCCGCGCGCTCTTTGATCGCCGCGCGACGAGGAAGGTGGGGCGGGTTCATTAAGCGTGGAACGAAAGCTTAGCGTGTTTGCCGAAAGCGCGGCGATTTCTCACTCGGAGGGCGTTCAGCTCGAAGGCCTCTCGCGCGACGCAAGGCCGCCCGCGCCTCGGGAAACGCGATTGGCAACGATTTGAAATTCAAATTTCTCCCCCGGGAGCACGCGCCGTTTAAGATCGCAAACGAGCTCGAGAGCGCTCGTCCGTCCGCGCGAAAGAAAGGGAGACAGTGGAAGGGCCGGGTAAAGGAAAATGGTCCCGCTTTCTTTCGCCCGTTCCCTCGACGGCGAAGGGGATAGCAGATGCTCGGCCGAGGATGAAAACGGTGGCCGTACCTGCGCAGTCATCGGTTTTAATTGCAATTCAAACATTGAATTATGATAGCGCCCACAGGAGACGGCTCGCGGAAGGCTCTGTCAATGGGCCGGTCGGGGTGGACGTTTGTGTGAATCGCTGACAGGCATGGCGGTAACGTGGTCGTTGTTAATTAGTCGTTGTTTCGTGACTGCTGGCTGTCGGCGAGCGTCACCGAGCCTTCTTGTAAATTAATGTGGCGGCACTGTGATACAGAGATCCATTGACGTATCGAAAACTTTTTGGTTGTATTGGAAGAAACTAAGATGGACTTTGCAGTGGTCTAAAAATATTGGTTGCTCACCCACAACTATAAATTTTAGTGTAAAAGTTAGTTAGATCGAACATTTTAGTTGCACAGAGTAATAATATTGGAGCTTCTATTATAATTTAAAGCTAAGCTACTAAAAGGTCATTAACATTTTTAACATTAACATTGTGTCTTCCTTCAAACCATTTAACTTTTGCTGCAAACATTTTTGATATCGTTAATAGCTCCAAAGGTACCCCGCGTGCAGTAGCGCAAGCAATATTTAATCTTGGGAGGTCTCGAGTTGAACGAATACCTACAAATATTTTTAATGCAAATTCAGTAAAATTCTTGAGGAGATTATAAAAATTTACTTAAAGAATAAATTCCAGTTTTCTTTTCTTTTTGCAAAGCTCTTGAATTACTTCAAACGTGGTTACATTATCTCTTATTTCATTTTTCTTTGGGGTTCCAGGTCCCCTTGCCCACCCCCGTCGCCCTAAAAAAAGATAAGAATTGTTGAAATTTATAATACACTCGAAATAAATGTAAATCAAAAGATTCTAAGAGTGTCTATCAAGCGAGGTCACCGCGTTACTGAATCATCTTCTCTAATTCGCATTGGCTAATTATCCTGTCGAATTACCAACGACTATACATCAAACTATCTCGCCGCGAATCTCCGGCTGATGTATACATTAGTAACGCCTCTGTTAACCCGCAGTAAGACGATGCTGAAAAGCGCGAAGTTGAGAAAGAAACGAAGCAGTGACGCAAGCAGCGACATAATCGCCCCGCTATTTAATTTCGCGCCTGGCGCGCCGGTCGCGTTAATTGACAAAGAATTATAGCGCAGCTTTACATTCATTACTCACAGCCATAGCTGAGAAAAGTATTCGCGAGGCCCACTTCCTTTGGTCGAAATTCTCAGATCAAAATTCTATTCCAGCTTCCTCAGAAGTGGTTGGATATATGCAGTCAGGTTTACGCAGAGATTTTAATAAGGGTGTCAGGCTTCAAGAAAATATCAATGGCAGCTCCATCCGAGCACCGCGATCTAAGAATAGAAATGGAGCCATGATTTATGCCCGATTATTTATGTGCCTCGTCTATCGTAGCGATTCACGTTCCCGCACACAGTGGAATCGCTAATATATCGTCGATCCAACAATGTTTTTCCCCGCACGGTGCCCCCCTCTTCCCCTCCGCCGCTGCCGCGTAATAACTAATTTCTTATCTTCCGCCGCGGGCGATTCTTATTTCCAACTTAGCGAGTGACGATCCTCCGCAATTGACACGCAGGGGAGACTTGGCAAAGGTGGACATTCACTTGGGCAATTAATCGGTTAAAGTCGTCGGTGATTAATCGGTTTAATCGATACTGGTCGAAATGACGCGAGGATGGCCCGTTCCAAGAACTGGTTTGCAAAAGGCAAAAAATTTTTTTGATGGAAATTGCTCGATCGATCTCGGGTCGAAGAGTTGCAGGACGGAATTCTGAATAGCAAAGGTTCGTGTCTAAAGGCGGAACTATACCTTCGGTATTGGGGGAATGCCGAATATTCGGTATTCGAAAAACTGTTCGCCAAAGTTTTTATTCGGCAAATGACGAGCATTTCGATAAGTGATCGATAACTGTCGCTAGATCCAAATATGGAGGGTTCAGAAATTAATCAGTGTAAGTGCAAGTTTCCCTGAAAATAAGTTACATAGTTTACCATCCCCTTTATTGTTAAACCTTTCACTTGATAAATCAAGTAAATCACTACTTTCATACGTAAGCAATAAATGGCGGTAGGTATATTAATCACGAAATTGCTAAGAAAAATAATTCAGAGGAATTATTTTTAAAACAAATTTAAAACAATTTATTCAACAACTCTCGATTTTAATGCTAATGAACTTACACTGATTGGTTCCTGAACGCCTCCACATGTAGTTGCTCGCAAAATTCCGAATGTTTGATCGAGGAAGCCCAGTCTAAGATTTCTACAGATTCCTCGCCTTTCCACCCTCTTCATCCCGAGGCTCTTAACATAATCTTTTTTTCATCCCGAAGGTCATCACGTTGCCAAATGGCGTTTCACTTTTCTACCTTCGGAGACGACATTAACTCCCTCGAACGGAATATGAATTTCAGGGAAATTATGACACTTACGTCTTCCTTAACGACCTCGACTGCAATCACTGGCTGACATTAGACTCCTTAATTACGCTTCATGTACGAAGGTCATCGAAATCACGGAGGTTAACGATTTCTTTCTCTCCTTGTCCGCGAACGCGGAGGATGAGGGCTTTTTAACAGCGCTGGTATAATCAGCTGTTTTTATGACGTAATAAAATACAATACCGAAACGAAGCAGCGATCCAAGCGAGTATCTCACTGGCACTAGGTGCTTGTAGCTTTGAGAAGCTTTTCTTACATCTTCGATTTTCTTTACTCTTTGTTTCTCCTTATATTTTGATATTCTTTAGCGCGCAGTTACACGATGTGGATGTGATAATAACGAATAAAGACGTAATTTGATAACAGGTTAATCGATCTCTCCGCAAGTTGCAGTCAACAAAACAGCACAATCTGCATAATTCTAATTACCGTCCATTACGAACGTTGGCTACGAGGTTTCCATTAGTATCTTGCCACTTGATCGCCGTTTTAGATTGTATCCCTGGTTGAGAACATTGCGAGACTCTCGTTGTTCCTGCATTGTGAATGAGTCTCTACATTGTGGACTCTACGATGTGCCACGTAGCAAGGCCTCACTCCCCATTGGGAACCTTCGTCCACCAGCTACAATGCGAGCATAATAATGGCCAGTTTACAGGCACAGCTGTATGGAAAACAGTCTAATTGCGCGGATACGTTTAGATGCGGCTGTCGTCACCAGGAAACCGGTGGCAGGACGTGCCAGAACATTGCGAAATCGAGGATCAGAAGGAACGACCACGATCGCTCATAGAGGACGCACCGATCTATCGTTCGATCATTGCTCGGAGGCACCGAGAAGAAGAAGAAGAAGAACAGTAAAACTTTCTCGCATCAGAAGTGATCCAGATATAGTAGAAACTCAAAGATTATAAATTATACATCGTTGGAATATTTTAAAATGTCTAATCGTTTAGGTAATCGAAATCTCTTTAATTAAGTGACTCTATAAATTTAGATTCTTCCATACAGAACGATCTAAAGATAATGAAATTGCCTTCGTCAAAGTGACAACTGGGTCAAGTTATGCAGAAAGCTAGCAACCCTTAATGTTCTGAAATTGAATACATTTAGCTTGCAGAGTTTAATTATTAAAGAAAAGAAGCTTTATTTTTATTGGGTATATTTCATCTCTTGTTATTGATTTACGATATTTCTAATGAGTTATTTGATAGCGACTAGTATAATTAATATTATTTTAAATTTCCTGTAGCTTTTTTTTTTAAGCCTGAACTATGGCTTTGTATTTTTAATAATTATATAATATAAGAATTGTTCTACAATTTAGTAATTCTTTACATAATTACTCAGACCCGTACTGTGTTTAATAAATATCTTTTGTCACTTTGAAGGTTTGCAAGTTTCTGCATAACTTGGCCAATTATTCCTCATCAACAGTTACCTATTATCCGACCTACACGCTGACACACATTCCCTTCAGAGGCGTGACGCCCAGCCCCGAAGGTCCAGCACTCGTGCGAGTAATCCGACCGATTACGGCACGGAATTCGGCTACTTTCATAAACACGGTTTACGACGGGCTCCGGCAATATCCTCCTCGGACCGCCGGCGATCCCCGAGCGACCTGCGCGATCCAATTTCAGGCACGTGCTCGAAATCGCGATGATTCCGAGCACGTGCACGAGCGATATAAAGGTCCGCCAGTCTACCCGTGGCCATCGTGATCCCCCACCCCTTCCGCCATTCACGGTTTCGACGTGTAATCTGAAAATTTTACGCCGACATTACGATCATTTACATTTAGATTAATCTGTCGCGATGCGGGCCGCGCTCCCGCGGCTTCGTCTCAGGTCCCGCCGTATTATTGATTATTCAAACACGTGAATATTCAAACGCGCCCCGTCACATCCACCGGGGCTACTTTCCTTTAAGTACACCAGACGTCGCCTCAAAACTCGATCCACCTTCTCCCATCGGGCATTTGCATTTATATTAGTCATTAAACGGGCGATATTGTAGCAACATTAAGGGATGCACGAAATCACAGTGTCGGCCGACGACCACCGTACCCCCGCGCGCCGTCGCGCCGGCTTCATCAATATTGCATGAACGGAAAAACGATTAACATCGGAAGGGAGGGAATCGTCGACCGGTTTCGGTGATAAATCGCCGCGAAAATTCTCCCCCTTTCCCGCGCTTCAACTGTCGCGCTCCCCCCTCCCCGTGGCCGCGTTATAATTTAGATTTCATAGCTTGATCCCATGAATCCTGTCGCACCTTCGACTGCCTATTTTGTCCTCTGTTTGATTTAAAGCGGCCTGCTCTTTCAATCTGTAATCATCCACTATGTATGCGACTCGCAACCTTGCGAATCGTGCGTCCCTTAACCCGCCGGCTATGCTCCGCGCCAGTTATTAAATAGAAAACGAGTATGCAAGCGAACGTAAAACGTAAGCCGGACAAATGAAACTGGATTACAAGTGGATAGCTTTGTGCACACTTGGCAGGTCGTTTTGTAGCTGCGGGTTCGCGCTGCTTTTGAGAAGAGCATCGACTGGTGATTATGGTTGTTTTATTTATATTTTTCTGGCGAGTTCTGTCTGTTCATTCGGAATGGTCACGGTGTTTCAAGTGAATGAAGGCTCAGGTTGTGTCGGGTGGAAACGAGGCGGCCTTAGTGTTTTACCTCTTTCCTGCGGCCACGTCATTATCGTCGAACGAATCTACCTTAATTGGGGGCTTAATGAATGATATAACGGTACGTCCAGCTTCCGGATGCCGGGTTTCGGCCGCCACCGGAAGGTGACGCGTGTACCTTCGATCCCACGGACATTTGCATCTTCTTTTCTGGCGGAACCTGTCAAGTTCATGGGGATTATGGTAATTGAAACGCTCTCCGTTTCTTCACCCCTTCTTCATCTGAATTCTTGTAATTGAGAGACTGGAGAGGACTGCTGCGTAAATATGTAGCGATTTTATTTTACAAGAATATCATTGTATTTTTTAGATCCATCGAAGTTAAAAGGGAGATATGCTAACCAACTTTTCTGCAATTTATCCTCTAAAATTGTGGATAATTTTAATACAAAAATTATTGCAAATAAATTTATCGAGCACTTTATGAACTAAAAACGAAATTTAGGTAATAAGTGTTTTGTTATATATTTTTTAATAGAACCCATAAACAAAATTCTTAAAATCATTCATTTTCGTCGGAGCTAAACGTGTGTAACCCCTGAATGCAATAAAGAACAAACCCATTTTGATTTCAGTTACTCTAAAGTCTAACGCATGAGTTCTAAGGACACATATTGAAAGTTACAGTGAGGATTCGCGGAGCAACAAAAGTTCCCCGAAAATTGAAGTAATATTCCATAACGATCCATTAAATG